>JAIOJX010000003.1:81688237-86688237 GCA_022376925.1 Tragulus kanchil | reverse complement strand
CACGTGGGATCTTCCCAGGCCAGGGGTCGAACCGGCACCCGTTGCACTGCAAGGCGGTGTCCTTACCCACTGGACCACCAGGGGAAGGCCTGATGGTCCTGATTAGTGGATATTGAAGAATACTTGCATGCCTGGTATGAACCCAACTTGATCGTGATGTATGAGTTTTTTGATGTATCGTTGAATTCTGTTTGCTAGGATTTTGTTGAAGATCTTGGCATCTAAATTCATCAGTGAAATTGGCCTGAAATTTTCTTTTTTGTGTGTTGTCTTTGCCTGGTTTTGGTATCAGGGTGATGGTGACCTCATAGAATGTGTTTAGAAGTTTTCCTTCCTGTGCAATTTTTTGGAAGAGTTTTAGAAGGACAGACAGTGGCTCTTCTTTAAATCTTTGGTAGAATTCGGCTGTGAAGTCATCTGGCCCTGGGCTTTTATTTCTGGGTAGATTTTTAATCACAAGATCAATTTCTGAGCTTGTGATTGGGTTGTTCAAAGTTTCTGTTTTTTCCTGGCTCAGTATTGGGAGATTAATCTTCCCCAAGAAACTGTCCATTTCTTCCAGGTTGTCCAGTTGGTTGCCAGAGAGTTGTTCATAATAGTCTCTTAGAATCGTTTGGATTTCTGCATTATCTGTTGTAATCTCTCCTTTTTCGTTTTTGATTTTGTTGATCTGGTTCTTCTCTCTCTTTCTCTTGGTGAATCTGGTCAGTGGCTTCTCAATTTTGTTTGCCTTTTCAAAGAACCAGCTTTTCGCTTTATTTATCTGAACTATAGTTTCTTTCATTTCTTTCTCATTTATTTCTGCTCTCGTCTTTATAATTTCTCATCTTCTGCTGGCTTTGGGGAGTTTTTGTTCTTCTTTCTCCAATTGTTTTAAGGAGAGGGTTAGGTCATCTGCTTCATATTTACCTAGTTTCTTGAGGTGGGATTGTATTGCTATAAATTTCACTCTCAGAACTGCTTTTGCGGTATCCTGTAGGTTTTGCACGGTCGTGTGTCCATTGTCATTTTCTTCTAGGAATTGTTTAATTTATCCTTTGATTTCCTCAATGATCAGTTGGTTTTTTAGGTATGTATTGTTTAGTCTCCATGTGTTTGTGTTTTTAGCGGTTTTTTTCCTGCAGTTCATCTCTAGTCTCATTGCATTGTGGTCCGAGAAGATGGTTGTATCTAGTTTTTTGAATTGATTGAGGTTTGATTTGGTTTGTATCATGCCGGGTATGAACCCAACTTGATCGTGATGTATGAGTTTTTTGATGTATCGTTGAATTCTGTTTGCTAGGATTTTGTTGAAGATCTTGGCATCTAAATTCATCAGTGAAATTGGCCTGAAATTTTCTTTTTTGTGTGTTGTCTTTGCCTGGTTTTGGTATCAGGGTGATGGTGGCCTCATAGAATGTGTTTAGAAGTTTTCCTTCCTGTGCAATTTTTTGGAAGAGTTTTAGAAGGACAGACAGTGGCTCTTCTTTAAATCTTTGGTAGAATTCGGCTGTGAAGTCATCTGGCCCTGGGCTTTTATTTCTGGGTAGATTTTTAATCACAAGATCAATTTCTGAGCTTGTGATTGGGTTGTTCAAAGTTTCTGTTTTTTCCTGGCTCAGTATTGGGAGATTAATCTTCCCCAAGAAACTGTCCATTTCTTCCAGGTTGTCCAGTTGGTTGCCAGAGAGTTGTTCATAATAGTCTCTTAGAATCGTTTGGATTTCTGCATTATCTGTTGTAATCT
This sequence comes from Tragulus kanchil, assembly GCA_022376925.1. Taxonomy (NCBI): domain Eukaryota; kingdom Metazoa; phylum Chordata; class Mammalia; order Artiodactyla; family Tragulidae; genus Tragulus; species Tragulus kanchil. The sequence goes on along the minus strand of JAIOJX010000003.1, from coordinate 86,686,511 downwards.
CTCCTTTTTCGTTTTTGATTTTGTTGATCTGGTTCTTCTCTCTCTTTCTCTTGGTGAATCTGGTCAGTGGCTTCTCAATTTTGTTTGCCTTTTCAAAGAACCAGCTTTTCGCTTTATTTATCTGAACTATAGTTTCTTTCATTTCTTTCTCATTTATTTCTGCTCTCGTCTTTATAATTTCTCATCTTCTGCTGGCTTTGGGGAGTTTTTGTTCTTCTTTCTCCAATTGTTTTAAGGAGAGGGTTAGGTCATCTGCTTCATATTTACCTAGTTTCTTGAGGTGGGATTGTATTGCTATAAATTTCACTCTCAGAACTGCTTTTGCGGTATCCTGTAGGTTTTGCACGGTCGTGTGTCCATTGTCATTTTCTTCTAGGAATTGTTTAATTTATCCTTTGATTTCCTCAATGATCAGTTGGTTTTTTAGGTATGTATTGTTTAGTCTCCATGTGTTTGTGTTTTTAGCGGTTTTTTTCCTGCAGTTCATCTCTAGTCTCATTGCATTGTGGTCCGAGAAGATGGTTGATATAATCTCAGTTTTCTTGAATTGATTGAGGTTTGATTTGTGGCCCAAGATGTGGTCTATCCTGGAGAATGTTCCGTGAGCACTTGAGAAGAAAGTGTATTCTTCTGCTTTTGGATGGAACATCCTAAAGATATCGATGAGGTCCATCTTTTCTAGTGTGGCATTTAAGGCTTGTGTTTCTTTATTAATTTGCTGTTTGGATGATCTGTCCATTGGTGTGAGAGGAGTGTTGAAGTCTCCTACTATTACTGTGTTATTGTTGATTTCTTCTTTTATGTCTGAAAGTACCTGTCTTATGTATTGAGGTGCCCCTGTGTTGGGTGCGTAGATGTTCATGACTGTTATGTCTTCCTCTTGGAAAGATCCCTTAATCATGATGTAGTGACCTGCCTTGTCTCTTAGAATCTTCTTTACTTTAAAGTCTATTTTGTCTGTTATGAGGATTGCTACTCCAGCTTTCTTTTGATTTCCATTTGCATGGAATATCTTTTTCCAGCCTCTCACTTTCAGTCTATGAGTGTCTCTAAGTCTGAAGAGGGTCTCTTGTAAACAGCATATGTATGGGTCTTGCTTCTGGATCCATTCAGCCAGCCTGAATGTACTTTCAAAGTAATTATTGATATGAATATTCCTATTGTCATATTCTTAGAAATTTGGAGTTTTATTTGTAAGACTTCTCCTGCTCTTGTATTTATTGGCTATATCAGGCCCTTTAACACTTGTTGTAGGGCTGGCTTTGTGGTACAGAATTCTTTTAGTTTTTGCTTGTCTGTGACGCTTTTGACTTCTCCATCAATTCTGAATGAGATTCTTGCTGGGTAGAGAAATCTTGGTTGGAGGTTATTCTCTTTTAGCCGTTTAAATGTGTCTCGCCATTCTCTTCTGGCCTGCAGGGTTTCTCTTGAAAGATCCGCAGTTAAACGTATGGGGTTTCCTTTATATGTTATGTGTTGTTTGCTCTTAGTTGCTTTTAGTATTCTATCTTTGTATTTGGTTTCTGTTAGTTTGATTAGAATGTGCCTTGGTGTGTTTCTTCTGGGGTCTATCCTGTGTGGAACTCTTTGTGCTTCTTGGACTTGGTTGACTATGTCCTTTCCCATGGTATGGAAGTTTTCAACTATAAGGTCCTCAATAATTTTTTCATAGTCTTTTTTCCCCGCTTCTTCTTCTGGAACTCCTATAATTCTAATGTTGGTGCGTTTGATATTGTCCCATAGGTCTTTGATGCTATCCTCAGTTCTTTTAATTCTCTCAGTTTTGGTGTGTTCTTCAGCACTTATTTCCACCATTCTGTCTTCCAGCTCACTTATTCGTTCTTCAGCCTCTGATACTCTACTGTTGAGACCTTCTATAGTATTTTTGAGTTCAGCAATTGAGTTGGTTGTCTCCATTTGCTTATTTTTCATTTCTTGCATGTCTCTTCTCAGTGCACTAATTTCCTCTAATATTCTGTTTTCAGTGTTTTGAATCCTCATTAGTATAGCTTTTCTGAATTCTCTTTCAGATAATTTGTCTATTTCCTCCTCTGTCATTTGAAGCAGTGTTTCTCTAGCTTGGTCCTTCATTTGTGCAGTGTTTCTCTGACGTTTCATTATAAGGTTAATTTTTGTTTCTTTGTGTGTGTCTGTGTGTGTGGAGTTCTTTTTCCCCACTAGGCTTCTTGGTTGAATTCTCCCTTCCTTCGGGTTTCTGTCCTTGTAGAAGGGTTCAGTGGTTTGTGACTTGGGTGGTGTTAGGTCTTGTTTACAGGTGAATAATCTCTAGTGTTGGATGTTCTTTAATAGTGTGGGGTCTTGGAATCAGGGCTTCTGCTCCGAGAATCCTTGGTTTAATGATTGGTCAGGGAGTGTAGGCTCTATGTCTGGTCTGATATGGTGTTCCTTGATATTAGTTCACATACTAGCATGTGAGGAACAAGTGGTGCATCCCTAATGGGTGACAGTCATAAAAACATGCAGATGTTTTCTAGCATAGTTGTAAGATATACATACATACACAGCAATACCCACAACTGACCAGTTTTACAGAGGTAAAGCACAGGAAATCTTTCTGGCAAATCATGTAATGAAGGATACTTGTCCTTTAAGCTCTGAATTAATTAAAATAATGCCTGGGTAAATAGATCAAGGGCTTCAAGGTCCTGGCTTGGGTAATTACAATGAGAGCAGTTTTTAACTAGGACATGTATTGGGTGACAAAAGTATTTTTGGAAAGGAAAGGGGATTGGAAGTTTCCCAACTATAAGGTCCTCAATAATTTTTCATAGTCTTTTTTCCCCGCTTCTTCTTCTGGAACTCCTATAATTCTAATGTTGGTGCGTTTGATATTGTCCCATAGGTCTTTGATGCTATCCTCAGTTCTTTTAATTCTCTCAGTTTTGGTGTGTTCTTCAGCACTTATTTCCACCATTCTGTCTTCCAGCTCACTTATTCGTTCTTCAGCCTCTGATACTCTACTGTTGAGACCTTCTATAGTATTTTTGAGTTCAGCAATTGAGTTGGTTGTCTCCATTTGCTTATTTTTCATTTCTTGCATGTCTCTTCTCAGTGCACTAATTTCCTCTAATATTCTGTTTTCAGTGTTTTGAATCCTCATTAGTATAGCTTTTCTGAATTCTCTTTCAGATAATTTGTCTATTTCCTCCTCTGTCATTTGAAGCAGTGTTTCTCTAGCTTGGTCCTTCATTTGTGCAGTGTTTCTCTGACGTTTCATTATAAGGTTAATTTTTGTTTCTTTGTGTGTGTCTGTGTGTGTGGAGTTCTTTTTCCCCACTAGGCTTCTTGGTTGAATTCTCCCTTCCTTCGGGTTTCTGTCCTTGTAGAAGGGTTCAGTGGTTTGTGACTTGGGTGGTGTTAGGTCTTGTTTACAGGTGAATAATCTCTAGTGTTGGATGTTCTTTAATAGTGTGGGGTCTTGGAATCAGGGCTTCTGCTCCGAGAATCCTTGGTTTAATGATTGGTCAGGGAGTGTAGGCTCTATGTCTGGTCTGATATGGTGTTCCTTGATATTAGTTCACATACTAGCATGTGAGGAACAAGTGGTGCATCCCTAATGGGTGACAGTCATAAAAACATGCAGATGTTTTCTAGCATAGTTGTAAGATATACATACATACACAGCAATACCCACAACTGACCAGTTTTACAGAGGTAAAGCACAGGAAATCTTTCTGGCAAATCATGTAATGAAGGATACTTGTCCTTTAAGCTCTGAATTAATTAAAATAATGCCTGGGTAAATAGATCAAGGGCTTCAAGGTCCTGGCTTGGGTAATTACAATGAGAGCAGTTTTTAACTAGGACATGTATTGGGGGTGACAAGGGGGAGAGTGTACGGGTAATGAGAAGGAATAGATTTGTCTTGGAAGGATTTTACAGAGTTAGGTAGCAAAGATTAGTGTGTTGTATTGTTTAGTGCCGCTGGAAGAGAATAGTGGAGACAGGAAGATAGGAAATATTTATCTAGAGGATATTGGTAGATAGCAAAAGTTTTTACATTTAGAACATAGAGGGAGAAAGCAGTGGCAAAGAGGAGAGAGAATTAGAAGTTTCCAGAATTAAAATTAAAAAATTACAATAGAATAAAATAAAAGTCGATAAAAAGAAATTAAAAATTAAAAAAGGGCACAAAAAATTAATAAAAGACCAAAAAGACAAAAACAAACTAACGAACAAACAAAAACCAAACAGAGAACAAAAAAAAACCCAAACCAGACCAATCAATCGAATAAACAAAATAGTCCACAACAAACAAACAAGCAAAAAAAAAAACTAAATACTGTCCCTGGTTTTTATCTTCTCATCTGCCTGTTGGAAACCAATCTGCTCTTGATGGTAGTGTCTTGATGGCATAATCTTTCCCTTATAGCTCCAGTTGCTATGGTTTCTGCTTTTGTTTTTAACAAGACAATGGTTTTGCTGCAAGCTCAGGTGCTGGCCGGGTCAGCTGGCTGATCCCAGTCCGTTGGGCGCGGGCTGCAGCGCATGCGCAATCCTGTGTTGGGCGGGGGCGCCCTGGCTCTGCCGCGCACCCGCCAGTAGCCTCCAGTACCTGCCCTTCTCCCGGCTTCCTCCACTGTAGCTATGGGGATGCCCAGGCTCCTCTGCCTGACCCACGCACTGCCGGCTATGCTAATAGATCAAGAGGCTGTCACCAAGGTCCATAAACATGCAGATGTTCTCTAGCATAGTTGTAAGATATACATACATACACAGCAATACCCACAACTGACCAGTTTTACAGAGGTAAAGCACAGGAAATCTTTCTGGCAAATCATGTAATGAAGGATACTTGTCCTTTAAGCTCTGAATTAATTAAAATAATGCCTGGGTAAATAGATCAAGGGCTTCAAGGTCCTGGCTTGGGTAATTACAATGAGAGCAGTTTTTAACTAGGACATGTATTGGGGGTGACAAGGGGGAGAGTGTACGGGTAATGAGAAGGAATAGATTTGTCTTGGAAGGATTTTACAGAGTTAGGTAGCAAAGATTAGTGTGTTGTATTGTTTAGTGCCGCTGGAAGAGAATAGTGGAGACAGGAAGATAGGAAATATTTATCTAGAGGATATTGGTAGATAGCAAAAGTTTTTACATTTAGAACATAGAGGGAGAAAGCAGTGGCAAAGAGGAGAGAGAATTAGAAGTTTCCAGAATTAAAATTAAAAAATTACAATAGAATAAAATAAAAGTCGATAAAAAGAAATTAAAAATTAAAAAAGGGCACAAAAAATTAATAAAAGACCAAAAAGACAAAAACAAACTAACGAACAAACAAAAACCAAACAGAGAACAAAAAAAAACCCAAACCAGACCAATCAATCGAATAAACAAAATAGTCCACAACAAACAAACAAGCAAAAAAAAAAACTAAATACTGTCCCTGGTTTTTATCTTCTCATCTGCCTGTTGGAAACCAATCTGCTCTTGATGGTAGTGTCTTGATGGCATAATCTTTCCCTTATAGCTCCAGTTGCTATGGTTTCTGCTTTTGTTTTTAACAAGACAATGGTTTTGCTGCAAGCTCAGGTGCTGGCCGGGTCAGCTGGCTGATCCCAGTCCGTTGGGCAGGGGCCGCTGTGTGTGCAGTCCTGTGTTGGATGGGGGCGCCCTGGCTCTGCCTCGCACTCGCCAGTAGCCTCCAGTACCTGCCCTTCTCCCAGCTTCCTCCACTGCCGGTGTAGCTATGGAGATGCCCAGGCTCCTCTGCCGCTGACCCACGCGCACTGCCGGCTATGCATCCAAGTCCCAGAGGTGGGCGTGAACTTTCGCGTCAGTCTCATGCCCGGTCCCTGGTCAGCAACCCTTGGGCAACTTCCCCTCTCCGTTCAGCAAGCCCTCCACTAGGAGTGTTTGAACTTACCCGGCGCAGCGCAGCTTCTCATCCGGAGCGGCTTTTTGTCCGGCCCTAAGTTGTTTTTGATGTCAAAGAATTTATATGCAAACAAACTTATAGAAAATACTGACATATACATACAATATATATGCCTACAATAAACTTCTATCTCTATATATTAAAAATAGTTAAAATAGAAAGTACTAAAATTATATATGTAGAAATTTGTTCAAAAGTCGCACAAAAAGATAAAATTGTCAAATGTAAGGAATGTAATTTATAGGTTAAAAACATAATAGGAGGCTCTGGAAGACAGAACAGAGAATATTTGGAGGAGAAAAGATTAAAGGAATAATAGAAAAATTCTTAGATATGAAAACCACATATTTACATTTAAAGGTTACACTGAATAATGAAAATGCAAGACAAAACACCTAGAAACTTCTCATGAAATTTTAAACATTAACAATAAAGAGATTTTTTAAAGCTTATTGAATGCTATAAACAAAGTCATTTGCAAAAGAAAAGTGGATTTAAATCAGATTTTCTCTTGGGAAATGCAGCTTCCTTGTGCATGTAGTCTTTTGGCCCCCAATAGACCACTTGGGCCTTTGGGATTGCAACAATTTCTTTTCAAGAGATAAATAACTCATGCAGCCTCCACTGAAAATTATCACCTCGGGTGTGAATAACTTACCCTGTTTCAGGCAAAAAGGATGCTCTTTAGTCTCTACTTGGAGTCTACACTACACATGACCCTGACCAACCTCACTGCCCCGTGGCAGTTCCTTTAAAATGGGCGCCCTGGCTCTGCATCCCAGTCCGTTGGGCAGGGGCCGCTGTGTGTGCAGTCCTGTGTTGGATGGGGGCGCCCTGGCTCTGCCTCGCACTCGCCAGTAGCCTCCAGTACCTGCCCTTCTCCCAGCTTCCTCCACTGCCGGTGTAGCTATGGGGATGCCCAGGCTCCTCTGCCGCTGACCCACGCGCACTGCCGGCTATGCATCCAAGTCCCAGAGGTGGGCGTGAACTTTCGCGTCAGTCTCATGCCCGGTCCCTGGTCAGCAACCCTTGGGCAACTTCCCCTCTCCGTTCAGCAAGCCCTCCACTAGGAGTGTTTGAACTTACCCGGCGCAGCGCAGCTTCTCATCCGGAGTGGCTTTTTGTCCGGCCCTAAGTTGTTTTTGATGTCAAAGAATTTATATGCAAACAAACTTATAGAAAATACTGACATATACATACAATATATATGCCTACAATAAACTTCTATCTCTATATATTAAAAATAGTTAAAATAGAAAGTACTAAAATTATATATGTAGAAATTTGTTCAAAAGTCGCACAAAAAGATAAAATTGTCAAATGTAAGGAATGTAATTTATAGGTTAAAAACATAATAGGAGGCTCTGGAAGACAGAACAGAGAATATTTGGAGGAGAAAAGATTAAAGGAATAATAGAAAAATTCTTAGATATGAAAACCACATATTTACATTTAAAGGTTACACTGAATAATGAAAATGCAAGACAAAACACCTAGAAACTTCTCATGAAATTTTAAACATTAACAATAAAGAGATTTTTTAAAGCTTATTGAATGCTATAAACAAAGTCATTTGCAAAAGAAAAGTGGATTTAAATCAGATTTTCTCTTGGGAAATGCAGCTTCCTTGTGCATGTAGTCTTTTGGCCCCCAATAGACCACTTGGGCCTTTGGGATTGCAACAATTTCTTTTCAAGAGATAAATAACTCATGCAGCCTCCACTGAAAATTATCACCTCGGGTGTGAATAACTTACCCTGTTTCAGGCAAAAAGGATGCTCTTTAGTCTCTACTTGGAGTCTACACTACACATGACCCCTGACCAACCTCACTGCCCCATGCACCCTCAATAAGGAGGGCTTATGTAGACAAATCGCCTTGTGTTCCCCTCCAAGAGAGATCTGGTGGTCTTGAGAGACAACCAGTATGTACGCTACTGAAGCTGATCTTACTCTGTCTCTTCTCTGTGAGAATACGCATTGCTCCATTCACTGCTTGATTGTGTTGAGGTCTTCTTAATGAATCTCATACTAAGATGCAGTGGGCAAAAGTATTTAGACTCCTCTCCTGGGATAACTAGTATACAATAATCTCCTCAACACTATCCCATAGCAAAAACTGGATAGTAGTAGAAAAAACTGGATAGTAGTAGAAAATGAATCAGAGATTTCAAAAGTTTCTATCTTATTTTATTATGATTTTAAGGAAAAGGCAAATATTGTGAACTTAAAATGAAAAATTATAGGTGTAACACAGGAAATTTTAACAGTAGAGAAGAATATGTAGGAGAGTATGTGAGGGCTAAGTTGCTTCAGTCACGGCCAGCTCTACAGCCCCCTTATGCACTGTATCCCACTAGGTTCCTCTGTCTGTGGGATTTTCCAGCCAAGAATACTGGAATACAGAAGAATATAGGGTGGCATATATTTATTTGAAAATTAGGAGAGTTATGAGATATGTTGAGCATTTATTGCTTAAAAATATATGTTTGAGTATAATACTCAGTAGAACACCATTATAATTCATCAAAAATACAAAGGGATTAATATTTTGTTTATCACGCATTAGCTCAAGGGAATAGTGTGCAAAGACTTCATTTATGTCTTCTAACTCTTTGCAACCCTATGGACCATAGCCATTCATGCTCCTTGGTCCAAGGGAATAGTGTAAATCCTCTAAATCCTCAGTATCCATAGGGTATGCACTGGATACTGTCTGAAGTCATTAAGCTTCTGCACCCAATTTTGATTCTGTACTTAATTTCAGTGCATGTGGGGTGAGGGATTCTTGGAAACCAGTTGGGTATGCAACAATCCAACCCAGTTTTGACAATATCTAGTGCAGCCATAAAACTAAAAAATGCTTGCTCCTTGGAAGAAAAGCTACAAGAAATGTAGACAGTGTATTCAAAAGCAGAGACATCGCTTTGCTGACAAAAGTCCATATGGTCAAAGCTATGATTTTCCCAGTAGTCATATATGGATGTGAAAGCTGGACCATAAAGAAGACTGAATGCTGAAGAATCGATGCCTTTGAACAGTGATGTTGGAGAACACTCTTAAGAGTCCCTTGGACTGCAAAGAGATCAAACTAGTTAATCTTAGGTGAAATCAAATCTTAATGCTCATTTAAAGAACTGATGGTGAAGCTGAAGCTCTAACACTTTGGCCACCTGATGCAAATAGATGGAAAACAGCCTAATGTTGGGAAAAACAGAAGACAGACGTAGGAGGAGACAACAGAGGACAAGATGGTTGGATGGCATTACTGAGTCAATAGAGATGAATTTGAGCAAGCTCTTGGAGATGGTGATAGACAGGAAAGCCTGGTATGCTGCAGATGGCACAAACAAGTTTCTATCTTATTTTATTATGATTTTAAGGAAAAGGCAAATATTGTGAACTTAAAATGAAAAATTATAGGTGTAACACAGGAAATTTTAACAGTAGAGAAGAATATGTAGGAGAGTATGTGAGGCTAAGTTGCTTCAGTCACGGCCAGCTCTACAGCCCCCTTATGCACTGTATCCCACTAGGTTCCTCTGTCTGTGGGATTTTCCAGCCAAGAATACTGGAATACAGAAGAATATAGGGTGGCATATATTTATTTGAAAATTAGGAGAGTTATGAGATATGTTGAGCATTTATTGCTTAAAAATATATGTTTGAGTATAATACTCAGTAGAACACCATTATAATTCATCAAAAATACAAAGGGATTAATATTTTGTTTATCACGCATTAGCTCAAGGGAATAGTGTGCAAAGACTTCATTTATGTCTTCTAACTCTTTGCAACCCTATGGACCATAGCCATTCATGCTCCTTGGTCCAAGGGAATAGTGTAAATCCTCTAAATCCTCAGTATCCATAGGGTATGCACTGGATACTGTCTGAAGTCATTAAGCTTCTGCACCCAATTTTGATTCTGTACTTAATTTCAGTGCATGTGGGGTGAGGGATTCTTGGAAACCAGTTGGGTATGCAACAATCCAACCCAGTTTTGACAATATCTAGTGCAGCCATAAAACTAAAAAATGCTTGCTCCTTGGAAGAAAAGCTACAAGAAATGTAGACAGTGTATTCAAAAGCAGAGACATCGCTTTGCTGACAAAAGTCCATATGGTCAAAGCTATGATTTTCCCAGTAGTCATATATGGATGTGAAAGCTGGACCATAAAGAAGACTGAATGCTGAAGAATCGATGCCTTTGAACAGTGATGTTGGAGAACACTCTTAAGAGTCCCTTGGACTGCAAAGAGATCAAACTAGTTAATCTTAGGTGAAATCAAATCTTAATGCTCATTTAAAGAACTGATGGTGAAGCTGAAGCTCTAACACTTTGGCCACCTGATGCAAATAGATGGAAAACAGCCTAATGTTGGGAAAAACAGAAGACAGATGTAGGAGGAGACAACAGAGGACAAGATGGTTGGATGGCATTACTGAGTCAATAGAGATGAATTTGAGCAAGCTCTTGGAGATGGTGATAGACAGGAAAGCCTGGTATGCTGCAGTCCATGGGATCACAAACAGTTGGACGTGGCTATGCACCTGAACTGAACTGAACCTGAAGATAGCATCAGATCCCAGGACTTAAGAGTTCAATCCTGCAAGTCTGAGTTTATCTCTACTTTAAAGGCCAATTACAAGTCCAGGTTGTTTGTTAACTGTGCTTCTGTGAGCAACTGACTGTAGATTGCAGGTTCTAATGACTTCCTCTTTGGGTTCCATTGATTTTTTTAGAGGTGTTTGCAGAACTCAGAAAAAATTTTACTTACTAGATTATCACTTTATTATAAAGAATACGGGCAACCCAGGTGGTGGTAGTGGTGAAAACCTGCCTGCCAGTGCAGGAGACATAAGAGAGTAGGGTTGGATCCCTGGGTTGAGAAGAATCCCTGGAGGAGGGTATGACAACCCACTCCAGTGTTCTTGCCTGCAGAATCCCATGGACAGAGAATCCTGGAGGTCTACTGCAGGGACATTCCGCAGAAAGGGAAGGCAGCGGGATTGCCCCCGGCTAAACCGGGAGATCTCGGAGAAAGGAAAATCTTGACTGCCCGCCCCGCAGCCCCCTGGCTCAGGCAGGGGACAATCAGACGTGACAGGGGTTCCATCAAAGTAGTTCCGCTTTATTGAAGAAGATCCACAGCTTTTATAGGCAAGTGAAAGGGGTTTTGCACGGGACTTCCTATAGATTATACCAATCAAGCTAAAGGCCAAGCAATCGAGCGCGGAAGCCAGGGGAACCAATCAGAAATGTTGACCATCAATTAACAGTTTAAATCACGCCCTGTCTCTTCCTGTAGGCGCCATCTTAGCTGCAAACATGTGCTTAAGTTTCTTTAAACAATGTGCTTAAGCGTCTTTTCACTCCCACACCCCTTCCTGTAGGCGCCATCTTAGCTCCAAGTGAAACAATGTGTTTAAGCTTCTTTATGCTTGCAACAGTCCTCTTTCAATTCAGAGCCCCACATCTGCCTCTCTTTTATTTTAAAATTAAGAGACTTTTGTTGAGGCAACGCATAGAGCTAAGAGGTGGCCAGCCTCTAGCCTCGTCCGCTCTTCCTTGCGGCTGTGCCTGTCTTAGGTCAGGACAGAGCACTATTCAGGCAGAGCCCGTCATGGGATCAGGCAGCAGCTGCAGCGGCCTTCCTGTCTTAGGCCTGCTCTGCAGTGGTGTCCTCTTACCCGTCACTGGCTAACCAGCCATTTCACGGGGGCTGGACGGAGTTTTTAGAGCGTTCTTCATTCAAAGGCCTCATTATATGTCTCAAGTGATTTCTTGAAGGGCCATATCAACCCAGGGGTTTTGTTCTACATGGGGCTCCTCTTCTAGGACCTGAGCAAGCATAATTGTTTTGTTTTAACTGTCTATTGTGGGCCATAATGCCCTTGACCTTAAACAGTATAGCTAGTAAGACAACAAAAACAAGCAGATAGAAACATTTTTAAACCAGGTGAAAGGACTGTATCCATAGCCAAAAATCATTAACCCCCTTTTGTCAGGCAAAAGCGGGAATTTCTCACGTCACAGTCCAAGCGTGCCAGAACACTTAATGTCTCGACAGCTCTGGCGTGTAGATCAAGCTGTTGCTGGAGTCCCATTATGGCAGCCCTCAGGTGTTCAAGTTGGTGTAGACTGGTCTGAAGTCCCTGGGCAGAGGCGGTTGATGTTGTTTACCGCTGCGATGGTGTCCATTTGTTGAACTCCGAGCACGGATGTTGTTACTGTTGTACCTATTAAGGAGAGAAAGAGAGAGATGCCTCAAGAACTTTCTGTTCTTGGGCCTGATATATGGTCATTTGTTATCTGCAGCAGATTCTAAGGTTTGATCCTTGTTTTGTGGCATAAATTTAAAATTTATCACCGGTACCCCTAAAGGGCTGGATTCCCCAATGGGGAATATGCACCCAAATCCTCTCCCCATCGTAAGGGCTAGATCAGGCCCCTTCCATTGGCCAGTGATGGGGTCCTTCCATCTCACTTGTATTTCAGGTTTTGTTTCTTGGTTGGACCAGTGTTTTTGAAAGGGTGCCATCAGTTCATTTTTTGAAAAGTTTAAAATATTTAGAGTAAATAGTGCCATTCCAATTTGCTGGTGAGGGCTTATTCCCCCTTTTTGTTTTTGTAATTGGGCCTTTAAGTTTTGATGATGACGTTTAATTATGGCCTGTCTTTGAGGGTTGTATGGGATCCCTGCGGTGTGGCGGATGTGCCATAGTTGGAAGAAGTTTTGTAAATTTTTACTAACAAAGCAGGGACCATTGTCTGTTTTTATTTGATAAGGTAGACCCATAGTTGCAAAGCATTGTAACAAATGACTCTGGGCATGTTTTGCTTTTTCTCCTGAGTGGGCTGTAGCCCAGCAGGCATGGGAATAAGTATCAATGGATACAAAGATGTATTTGAGTTTTCCAAAGGGAGAAAAGTGAGTGACATCTGTCTGCCACAACATATTAGGCCTCAGTCCACGAGGGTTTACTCCCGGATACTGTAAGGGAGGAACGTGTAAATGAGGGAGGTAAGACTTACAAGTGACGATTAAAAAGATGAACAACTTGAGAGTTGTGGGTTAACTTTTATTTGAGGTATGATTAAGACTGCAGCCCCGGAGGCAGCACCCCAGATAGCTCCTAGACACTGCTCCAAAGAGTTAGGGGAAGAAAGTCGACACAAGGGCTTCAGTGTGGGAGAAATTTAAATGTCAAAGAAAAGGTTTTGTTTTTTTTTTTTTTTTTTAAAGGCTTTTGTTTTACAAATGGCTTGTGCCTGACTTGAGGGTGTGATACCTTCATGAAGTATTTTAGCACTTTTTTAGTTGTGAGGATATGCAGGGGTTGAGATAATAAGAGCTCTTTCTAAAAGTCATTTACCTATCTAAAGACCTGTTCCACCGGATTCCCCTGAGCATAGAGTGTCTTGCCCCACCCTGATTTCCTTCAGGGGGTGTTTCAGTGGGATGTTTTCTTATCTCCTTAGGGGACACTCTCTCTTAAAGTGTCCCCGTTGGCGGCAGTTAAAGCAGTGGCCTGATTCGGGTGAGGCGGGGGGCTCCTGGGACGAGGCCCTGCCTGTAACCCATTGCAGTGGATAAGGCTTTAGTCATTGCCTCAGAGAGAGCCTCAGTTTGAGCCTGAAGGGCACTGTCTATAGAGTGGGCTTGGTGACTTTGTGTGCCTGTATCTTTAGAGCACACAATCCATCGTTCAATGGAATGATCTTTTTGTCCTGCGCAGGCCAATTTATGGTCTGTATTCATTCCCTCCCAAACTAGCATTTTGAGGAAGTGATCTCTTAAAGGCCCTGGAGGGAACTTTATTTGGAGGCCCTTTTCTACACGATCTACAAAAGTGGCAAGGTCTTCGTTATTCTTTTGTGTTATAGCCGATATGGGGGTTTCAGTAGGGCCCTCAGCAAGTTTTTTCCAGGCAGCCACACATATAGCCCGTACTTGGTCTTGATAAGGGGCAGGGATGGCGGCCTGCTGAATACCAGTGCTCCATCGATCTGTTGTTCTCGATAGCATTCCAAAAGTTATTGAAATGACGGGATTGTTAGCCTGGTTTCTCTCTGCTTGAGCATGGCATTCCTCTTTGAAGAAGGCACACCATTTGATATAAATGTTACTGGGAAATACTGCCTTACATAGCATCTTCCAGTCTTGGGTGGTACAAGTTTGGTGGCCTAGCCCTTGGAGTATGGTTTCTGCCCATGGGGAGTTTGGGCCGTCCTCGGCTACCGCCTTCTTAAGTTCTTTTAGGTCATTGGCCTCCCATGGATACCAGGCGTCTGGTCTGTTTCCCCCTGGGTTAACGTTTACAGGAAAAGTTTGGGTTGGGCCCGTGAAGGGCGCTGAGGGCTCCCAAGTTTCTTCAGTATAGGTCCTCTCTCTCCAAGGTGACCCCAGTCCTTCCCCTCCCTGTGGAACCTCTGTGATCACTTTAAAAGGGGGTGGGAGTGTGGAGTTCAGTCCTGTGTCTTGAGGTCTTGACCCCGAGTGATTGGGGAAACGCTCACCATAGCTAATTTCGTCTTCATTTATAAACGAGTTCCGGGCTCTGTTAAGAGCTTGGATATAGTTTCCCATGTCGTTGAAAGAGAGCAGAAAAGAAAGACAACTCAGGACAACCACCAAAAATCCTAATGGGAGTGGTGGCGGCCGGGAAGTTGGGCTCATGTCATGCTTGTGAAACAGTGAAGGAGTCCCTAGCGTTTTCACGGACATTGTCTTGCTGTGGGCTCTGGCCCGTTCCGTGACCCCCTTATCCTGTCACGGGAGTCTTCAAGCAGCAGGCGCCCTAATGGCTTTTAAGTGCCTGACCCGTGTCCACAAGGGAGAGGTTTAGGCCGCGTCCTCAATTTGAAATATAGAAAAGAGAGGCTTCCACCCAGTCGGGCTGCCGCTACTGGGGCGAACTATCTTAAAGCCTTCTGAGGCCGCCAGAGAGTGGCCCTGGCCAGGCCCCGTCAGTTGCTTTTTAGACTGTCCACCGGTTCGCTGGAAGTCTCGAATCGGAGAGAAGGTAAAAGAAGGAATTAAAGAAGGACGAACAAGGAAAAGCAGCGTTCAGTTTCTTTTTTTTGTGACTACCCTAAATCCCCACCCTCTGGGGAGTGGCGCGATAAAGGGGAAGACTCACCTTGAAATCCGGATTACTCCGAGAAGATGCCCCTCTAGAGGGAGGCGCCGCGCTGAGGCCCGTCGGCCGCTTTGTCGGTTCTCTTTCAAACCCGCACGGTGATGCTGCCTTCTACTTTCTCGCCTTCAGGCCCCACGTTGGGCGCCAGCTACTGCGGGGACCTTCTGCAGAAAGGGAAGGCAGCGGGATTGCCCCCGGCTGAACCGGGAGATCTCGGAGAAAGGAAAATCTTGACTGCCCACCCTGCAGCCCCCTGGCTCAGGCAGAGGACAATCAGACGCGACAGGGATTCCATCGAAGTAGTTCCGCTGTATTGAAGAAGATCCACAGCTTTTACAGGCAAGTGAAGGGAGTTTTGCACAGGACTTCCTATAGATTATACCAATCAAGCTAAAGACCAAGCAATCATTCACAAGCGCAGAAACCAAGGGAACCAATCAGAAATGTTGACCATCAATTAACAGTTTAAATCACGCCCTGTCTCTTCCTGTAGGCGCCATCTTAGCTGCAAACATGTGCTTAAGTTTCTTTAAACAAAGCGCTTAAGCTTCCCTTCATTGCCACGTCCCCTCCTGTAGGCGCCATCTTAGCTCCAAGCTGAAACAATGTGCTTAAGCGTCTTTTCACTCCCACACCCCTTCCTGTAGGCGCCATCTTAGCTCCAAGCTGAAACAATGTGCTTAAGCTTCTTTATGCTTGCAACGGTCCTCTTTCAATTCAGAGCCCCACAGTCTACAGTCCATAGAGTAGCAAAATCAGACATGGAGGCCCACGTGCATGAGTACATGTTTTTGTACAGTCACCATGTCCTACTCATTGCACTCATTAAATAATATAATTCAAGAGCAACCCCATTGAAGGACGCCTAGGGCAAAGTGTGGCAAAAGGGCAAACTTCCGTAACTTCTCGGAGTGCACCACTCTCCCCGAAGTTCCATATGGTCACCAATCTGAAAACTCTCCAAACCCTATCCCCTTTGTTTTTTTATAGAAACCCAGTTACATAGCCACACTTGATTAAATCAATTGCTACAGTGGATTAATCCAACTCCCAGCCCTTCTGCCTTCACAGGAGATCACAAGGTGGAAATGAAAGCGCTGGTCCTCTAATGTCATGTCTGGGTTCCAGGCATCAGCCCGCTGTCCTTAAGTGTGGTCCAGAACTCACTTCATTAACACAACAAAGGATAGCACTGTAATTTTCGTCATTTAGGAAATCGCAAATGTTTTAGTCACTCTGTGCCAGAAACAGATGAAAACCTGGTGTATGTTTCTTTTTATAAGTCACAGTAACACAGCTGTTAAATCAAGAAATAGGTATAGCTATTTTGCAGAGCTATTGAGATAATTACAAAAATATAAGTGCAGCCCCTGGCTCAGGCAGAGGACAATCAGGCGACAGGATTCCATCGAAGTAGTTCCGCTGTATTGAAGAAGATCCACAGCTTTTACAGGCAAGTGAAGGGAGTTTTGCACAGGACTTCCTATAGATTATACCAATCAAGCTAAAGACCAAGCAATCATTCACAAGCGCAGAAACCAAGGGAACCAATCAGAAATGTTGACCATCAATTAACAGTTTAAATCACGCCCTGTCTCTTCCTGTAGGCGCCATCTTAGCTGCAAACATGTGCTTAAGTTTCTTTAAACAAAGCGCTTAAGCTTCCCTTCATTGCCACGTCCCCTCCTGTAGGCGCCATCTTAGCTCCAAGCTGAAACAATGTGCTTAAGCGTCTTTTCACTCCCACACCCCTTCCTGTAGGCGCCATCTTAGCTCCAAGCTGAAACAATGTGCTTAAGCTTCTTTATGCTTGCAACGGTCCTCTTTCAATTCAGAGCCCCACAGTCTACAGTCCATAGAGTAGCAAAATCAGACATGGAGGCCCACGTGCATGAGTACATGTTTTTGTACAGTCACCATGTCCTACTCATTGCACTCATTAAATAATATAATTCAAGAGCAACCCCATTGAAGGACGCCTAGGGCAAAGTGTGGCAAAAGGGCAAACTTCCGTAACTTCTCGGAGTGCACCACTCTCCCCGAAGTTCCATATGGTCACCAATCTGAAAACTCTCCAAACCCTATCCCCTTTGTTTTTTTATAGAAACCCAGTTACATAGCCACACTTGATTAAATCAATTGCTACAGTGGATTAATCCAACTCCCAGCCCTTCTGCCTTCACAGGAGATCACAAGGTGGAAATGAAAGCGCTGGTCCTCTAATGTCATGTCTGGGTTCCAGGCATCAGCCCGCTGTCCTTAAGTGTGGTCCAGAACTCACTTCATTAACACAACAAAGGATAGCACTGTAATTTTCGTCATTTAGGAAATCACAAATGTTTTAGTCACTCTGTGCCAGAAACAGATGAAAACCTGGTGTATATTTCTTTTTATAAGTCACAGTAACACAGCTGTTAAATCAAGAAATAGGTATAGCTATTTTGCAGAGCTATTGAGATAATTACAAAAATATAAGTGAAACAAGCTAAAGTATATTCTGATGAATCACACCGTGATTGGGAAAAAAATGGTCTGATACTTGCTTCTTATTATATTTTGTCATTTTATTTCATATCATTAACATACTGTATTTGGAGAAACATATAATTAACATGAAATTGAAAGAGAAAATAATGTATACCTTATTGACCTGAAATCCAAGCAAGTTTATGTGAAACTTCCATGGACAGAGCAGCCTGGAAGGCAATCTTCCCTTTGGTGTGTACTGGCAAAGAGTTGGACACACCTGAGCAACTGATACACTCCCTCAACTCACAGAAAAAGTATTAGGTCTATTAATTTAACTGCAGTTAAGAATTCTACCAAATCACCATGAACCTCACTATTTAAGTTCCATAAGTTTTAATTTCTTAAATTTTATGCGTTTAAATTTTGTTTATTCAAGTACATACTATAGCAACATGTACTGGGATCTTAGCTTAAACAAAGTAAAGGTGCTTGAATTACAAGGACATTGTTTTATATAAACAAGAACCCATTCTTTGAATATCTTTCTTTCACTTATAAAACATTTAAAATGGTTTCATTTGTTCTTTGTTTTCTTTTTTTCTAACTAGATAAATTTCTGAAGTGTATTGCCTATGTTTTCCTCTAAGAATTTTGTAGTCTCTGATCTTACTTTTAGGTCTTTAATTCATTTTGAGTTTATTTTTGTGTATGGTGTTAGAATATGCTCTAATTTCATTCTTCTGCTTAAAGTTGGCCAATCTGAAAACTCTCCAAACCCTATCCCCTTTGTTTTTATAGAAACCCAGTTACATAGCCACACTTGATTAAATCAATTGCTACAGTGGATTAATCCAACTCCCAGCCCTTCTGCCTTCACAGGAGATCACAAGGTGGAAATGAAAGCGCTGGTCCTCTAATGTCATGTCTGGGTTCCAGGCATCAGCCCGCTGTCCTTAAGTGTGGTCCAGAACTCACTTCATTAACACAACAAAGGATAGCACTGTAATTTTCGTCATTTAGGAAATCACAAATGTTTTAGTCACTCTGTGCCAGAAACAGATGAAAACCTGGTGTATATTTCTTTTTATAAGTCACAGTAACACAGCTGTTAAATCAAGAAATAGGTATAGCTATTTTGCAGAGCTATTGAGATAATTACAAAAATATAAGTGAAACAAGCTAAAGTATATTCTGATGAATCACACCGTGATTGGGAAAAAAATGGTCTGATACTTGCTTCTTATTATATTTTGTCATTTTATTTCATATCATTAACATACTGTATTTGGAGAAACATATAATTAACATGAAATTGAAAGAGAAAATAATGTATACCTTATTGACCTGAAATCCAAGCAAGTTTATGTGAAACTTCCATGGACAGAGCAGCCTGGAAGGCAATCTTCCCTTTGGTGTGTACTGGCAAAGAGTTGGACACACCTGAGCAACTGATATACTCCCTCAACTCACAGAAAAAGTATTAGGTCTATTAATTTAACTGCAGTTAAGAATTCTACCAAATCACCATGAACCTCACTATTTAAGTTCCATAAGTTTTAATTTCTTAAATTTTATGCGTTTAAATTTTGTTTATTCAAGTACATACTGTAGCAACATGTACTGGGATCTTAGCTTAAACAAAGTAAAGGTGCTTGAATTACAAGGACATTGTTTTATATAAACAAGAACCCATTCTTTGAATATCTTTCTTTCACTTATAAAACATTTAAAATGGTTTCATTTGTTCTTTGTTTTCTTTTTTTCTAACTAGATAAATTTCTGAAGTGTATTGCCTATGTTTTCCTCTAAGAATTTTGTAGTCTCTGATCTTACTTTTAGGTCTTTAATTCATTTTGAGTTTATTTTTGTGTATGGTGTTAGAATATGCTCTAATTTCATTCTTCTGCTTAAAGTTGACCAGTTTTTCCCAGCACCACTTGTTGAAGAGACTGTCTTTTCTCCATTATATATTTTTGCCATCTTTGTCAAAGGTAACATACGAAAAGGTGCGCAGATCTAACTCTGATCTTTCTATCTCGTTTCATTCGTGTATATTTCTGTTTTAGTGGCAGTAACATTCTCTTTTGGTGACTGTAGTTTTGTAGTTACAAAAACATATTCTGAAGTGTATAATTTGTAATAAGCTCAAAGATTGCTAAAATGAGAGGTTTTGTTTTGAAAAATTGGTGGTATATTTTTCATATTAACACTTTCTTATTATTCAATATTTTTTAAACTACATTCTATAAAATAATATATATTACTTAGTAATAAATTTAAATGCATTCTTCATATGTCTAGTTAATTATGTGTTATTTCATATTATGAAGTTTGTTGATTTTCACATCATACATACATATCCCCTGAATGAGATTTATTTCTCTAAGTGGAAAATATTTACTATAACAACAAAATATGAAATATTGAGTCTCTTCTTTGGTAAACATAACCTAAACATTAAATATTGAATTGTAACATTCAAAAATGTTTACTATTTATTTACTACTTTACTATCTTTTTTGTTCTGCTTTCTTTATAACCTTTCTTAAGGTTAACATTTCTTTCAAACTCCTACATCTACATCAATATTCACATAATATTGATTATGTGAATGTATTTGTTTATTTTTCTTCTCAAGCCCCTGCTTTTCAGTCTTATCCTCACCCATGCTCATGCCCCAGAATACCGCTTTTCCTTAAAATCAGTCAAAGCTACTCTCAAGTGACCAGCTGTACCACTTCCCAATCATAAGTTTTAATTTCTTAAATTTTATGCTTTAAATTTTGTTTATTCAAGTACATACTTAGCAACATGTACTGGGATCTTAGCTTAAACAAAGTAAAGGTGCTTGAATTACAAGGACATTGTTTTATATAAACAAGAACCCATTCTTTGAATATCTTTCTTTCACTTATAAAACATTTAAAATGGTTTCATTTGTTCTTTGTTTTTTCTTTCTAACTAGATAAATTTCTGAAGTGTATTGCCTATGTTTTCCTCTAAGAATTTTGTAGTCTCTGATCTTACTTTTAGGTCTTTAATTCATTTTGAGTTTATTTTTGTGTATGGTGTTAGAATATGCTCTAATTTCATTCTTCTGCTTAAAGTTGACCAGTTTTTCCCAGCACCACTTGTTGAAGAGACTGTCTTTTCTCCATTATATATTTTTGCCATCTTTGTCAAAGGTAACATACGAAAAGGTGCGCAGATCTAACTCTGATCTTTCTATCTCGTTTCATTCGTGTATATTTCTGTTTTAGTGGCAGTAACATTCTCTTTTGGTGACTGTAGTTTTGTAGTTACAAAAACATATTCTGAAGTGTATAATTTGTAATAAGCTCAAAGATTGCTAAAATGAGAGGTTTTGTTTTGAAAAATTGGTGGTATATTTTTCATATTAACACTTTCTTATTATTCAATATTTTTTAAACTACATTCTATAAAATAATATATATTACTTAGTAATAAATTTAAATGCATTCTTCATATGTCTAGTTAATTATGTGTTATTTCATATTATGAAGTTTGTTGATTTTCACATCATACATACATATCCCCTGAATGAGATTTATTTCTCTAAGTGGAAAATATTTACTATAACAACAAAATATGAAATATTGAGTCTCTTCTTTGGTAAACATAACCTAAACATTAAATATTGAATTGTAACATTCAAAAATGTTTACTATTTATTTACTACTTTACTATCTTTTTTGTTCTGCTTTCTTTATAACCTTTCTTAAGGTTAACATTTCTTTCAAACTCCTACATCTACATCAATATTCACATAATATTGATTATGTGAATGTATTTGTTTATTTTTCTTCTCAAGCCCCTGCTTTTCAGTCTTATCCTCACCCATGCTCATGCCCCAGAATACCGCTTTTCCTTAAAATCAGTCAAAGCTACTCTCAAGTGACCAGCTGTACCACTTCCCAATCCCCGATTTGGGGACTGTCTTACATAAGTCAGATTCATCTACAGCAACATTAAGCTCCTCTCCACTGCAATTTCTCAATATAGTTGCCAGGACACTTGGAAGGATCCATTTGTGAACTCTGAATTGTGGAATTATACTTTCTGACTAAACCCTTTTATTAGGAGCATCACTTTACTTCATAATATACTGGAAATTGAATAGATTTTGAAGTTCAAATATGAGTTTTAAACTTACTATGTGAGTTTCTGAATAAAATTTAAACTGAGTCTAATTTTTCTCTTATTTAAAATAAAATTAAAGAAATTACTCCACAACGTATTTTTTTTCAGATGTGTGTTTAAATATGTCTTTGACTATAGTATATTCATTTTTGTTGTTGCAGAAAATAGTTGATTAGATGTTTCTGTACTTTGAAATAAAGAGCCAACAGGGTGGAAATACTACTTTTGGCTTCACACAAGAGTTACATCTATATATTTTATCATATGTATGTCCTTCATTACTATTGCAGAGAAGGAGAAGTATTTTTGCTTATAGGGACTAGTATCAAGATGAGCACCTCTTTCTTTTGGAGTTTTATTCCATCATCAGTTTGTGAAACGAGAACAGTAGAGTTAATAGTTAATTAAAATCAAGGAGGGTATGAATGGAAGATGTCCAATCCCTGTGGATTAAAAGGGCCCATGAGATAGATAATTATTTACATTTGTGACCCTACAAAGATAATCATGTTTTGACATTTTTATTACATTTTTTTTTTGAAAAAGCAAATAAGCTGTCAATATAAAAAATAGCCAGTAATTATTCTTGGGGCTAATTTAGTAATTATTAAAGATGTTACTTGAAGAAAACAGCTAATGAAACCATATTTATAACAACTGAAGGATATGTCACCAAAATGATTGTAACATTTTTATATTATATTGCCATAGCTGTCAGAAGAAAAGAACACAGAAAACAAATTAGTGGTTTTATATTTTAGAAGGAAGTCAGACAATTTCATGACAAGATACTCAAAAGAAATTTTACATGAGTAATATGAAAAAAGGTGGAAATTTTGTTAATAAATTTATTTAAATTTAAACATATTATTATTATTTAAATTTATTTAAATTTTAATTTTATTTAATTAAAATTTTGTTTTTATTTGAAGAATAATTGAGAGCCAGACATGGAACAACAGACAGATTCAAAATTGGGAAAGGAGTATATCAAGGTTGTATATTGTCACCCTGTTTTTTAACTTGTATGCAGGGTACATTATGTGACATACCAGACTGGATGAGACTCAATCTGGAATCAAAATTGCCAGGAGAGATATCAATGTCCTTAGGTATGTAGATGATACCACTCTAATGGTAGAAAGTGAAGTGGAGCCTCTTTGTGGAAGGTGGAAGGAAGTGGAGAGTGAAAAAGCTGGCGTAAAATTCAACATTCAAAAACGAAGATCATGAGATCAAGTACCATCCATTCATGACAAATAGATGAGGGGAGGGGGCAAGGGGAGCATTGTCAGATTTTATTTTCTCCGGCTCCAAAATGTGGATGGTTATGCAGTCGAGTAAGTGGCAAAAACCGGTGGAAATACTACTTTTGGCTTCACACAAGAGTTACATCTATATATTTTATCATATGTATGTCCTTCATTACTATTGCAGAGAAGGAGAAGTATTTTTGCTTATAGGGACTAGTATCAAGATGAGCACCTCTTTCTTTTGGAGTTTTATTCCATCATCAGTTTGTGAAACAAGAACAGTAGAGTTAATAGTTAATTAAAATCAAGGAGGGTATGAATGGAAGATGTCCAATCCCTGTGGATTAAAAGGGCCCATGAGATAGATAATTACTTACATTTGTGACCCTACAAAGATAATCATGTTTTGACATTTTTATTACATTTTTTTTTTGAAAAAGCAAATAAGCTGTCAATATAAAAAATAGCCAGCAATTATTCTTGGGGCTAATTTAGTAATTATTAAAGATGTTACTTGAAGAAAACAGCTAATGAAACCATATTTATAACAACTGAAGGATATGTCACCAAAATGATTGTAACATTTTTATATTATATTGCCATAGCTGTCAGAAGAAAAGAACACAGAAAACAAATTAGTGGTTTTATATTTTAGAAGGAAGTCAGACAATTTCATGACAAGATACTCAAAAGAAATTTTACATGAGTAATATGAAAAAAGGTGGAAATTTTGTTAATAAATTTATTTAAATTTAAACATATTATTATTATTTAAATTTATTTAAATTTTAATTTTATTTAATTAAAATTTTGTTTTTATTTGAAGAATAATTGAGAGCCAGACATGGAACAACAGACAGATTCAAAATTGGGAAAGGAGTATATCAAGGTTGTATATTGTCACCCTGTTTTTTAACTTGTATGCAGGGTACATTATGTGACATACCAGACTGGATGAGACTCAATCTGGAATCAAAATTGCCAGGAGAGATATCAATGTCCTTAGGTATGTAGATGATACCACTCTAATGGTAGAAAGTGAAGTGGAGCCTCTTTGTGGAAGGTGGAAGGAAGTGGAGAGTGAAAAAGCTGGCGTAAAATTCAACATTCAAAAACGAAGATCATGAGATCAAGTACCATCCATTCATGACAAATAGATGAGGGGAGGGGGCAAGGGGAGCATTGTCAGATTTTATTTTCTCCGGCTCCAAAATCACTGTGGATGGTTATAGCAGTCATGAAAGTAAGTGGCCTGCTACTTGGAAGAAAAGCTATGAGAAACCTAGACAGCACATTTAAAAGCAGAGACATCACTTTTCCAACCAAAGTCTGTACAGTCGGAGCTATGTTTTTCCAGTAGTCACATACCAATGTGAGAGTTGGATCATAAAGAAGGCTAAGGGCCGGAGAATTGGTATTTTTGAACTGTGGTGCTAGAGAAGACTCTTGAGAGTCCCTTGGACTCTAAGAAGTTCAGTTAATCCTAAAGGAAATCAGTTCTGAATATTCACTGGAAGTACTCATGCTGAAACTGAACCTCCAATAGTTTGGGCAGCTGATGCCAAGAGCTGAACCACTGGAAAAGACCTAAAGCTGGGAAAGACAGAGAGCAGGAGGAGAAACATGAGACAGAGGATGAGATGGTTGGAGGGCATCACTGATTCAGTGGACATGAGTTCGAGCAAATTCCTGGAGATAGTGTAGGACAAGGAAATCTTGATTGCTCCAGTTCATAAGGTCACAATGAGTTGGACATGAGGGTGCCAACAACTTCTTTACAATGTGGTGTTCATTTCTGCTCCACAGCAAAGCAAATCAGCCAGAGGCATACATGTGTCCCCTCCTTCTCGAACCTCCCTCCCACCCCACCCTGTCCGTCTCGGTTGTCACACAGCCTCAGTATGAGTTCTCTGAGTTATACAGCAAATTCCCACTGGCTATTTATGTTACATATGGTAGTGTATGTTCCCATGCTACTCTCTCCATTTGTCCCACCCTCTCCTTACTCCCTGCTCGGTGTCCACAAGTCTGTTCTCCATGTGTACATATACACTGTTGTCCTACAAATAGGTTAATCAGTACCTTCTATCTAGAGTCCATATATATGTGTTAATATACAATATTTACTTTTCTCTTTCTGACTTACTTCACTCTGTATAGTAGGTTCTAAGTTCATCCACCTCATTAGAACTGGTTCAAATGCATTCTTTTCTATATCTGAGTAATATTCAATCAAGTAAATGCACGACAGTTTTTTATCCATTCATCTGTCAATGGATATCTAGGTTACTTGGTATCCTACCTATCTTAAATAGTACTGCAATGAACCCTACATTACAAGTGTCTTTTTCAATTATGATTTCCTCAGTGTATATGCCCAGTAGTGATATTGTTGGGTCATATGGTAGTTTTATTCCTAGTTAAAAGCTAAGGGCCGGAGAATCACTTTTCCAACCAAAGTCTGTACAGTCGGAGCTATGTTTTTCCAGTAGTCACGTACCAATGTGAGAGTTGGATCATAAAGAAGGCTAAGGGCCGGAGAATTGGTATTTTTGAACTGTGGTGCTAGAGAAGACTCTTGAGAGTCCCTTGGACTCTAAGAAGTTCAGTTAATCCTAAAGGAAATCAGTTCTGAATATTCACTGGAAGTACTCATGCTGAAACTGAACCTCCAATAGTTTGGGCAGCTGATGCCAAGAGCTGAACCACTGGAAAAGACCTAAAGCTGGGAAAGACAGAGAGCAGGAGGAGAAACATGAGACAGAGGATGAGATGGTTGGAGGGCATCACTGATTCAGTGGACATGAGTTCGAGCAAATTCCTGGAGATAGTGTAGGACAAGGAAATCTTGATTGCTCCAGTTCATAAGGTCACAATGAGTTGGACATGAGGGTGCCAACAACTTCTTTACAATGTGGTGTTCATTTCTGCTCCACAGCAAAGCAAATCAGCCAGAGGCATACATGTGTCCCCTCCTTCTCGAACCTCCCTCCCACCCCACCCTGTCCGTCTCGGTTGTCACACAGCCTCAGTATGAGTTCTCTGAGTTATACAGCAAATTCCCACTGGCTATTTATGTTACATATGGTAGTGTATGTTCCCATGCTACTCTCTCCATTTGTCCCACCCTCTCCTTACTCCCTGCTCGGTGTCCACAAGTCTGTTCTCCATGTGTACATATACACTGTTGTCCTACAAATAGGTTAATCAGTACCTTCTATCTAGAGTCCATATATATGGGTTAATATACAATATTTACTTTTCTCTTTCTGACTTACTTCACTCTGTATAGTAGGTTCTAAGTTCATCCACCTCATTAGAACTGGTTCAAATGCATTCTTTTCTATATCTGAGTAATATTCAATCAAGTAAATGCACGACAGTTTTTTATCCATTCATCTGTCAATGGATATCTAGGTTACTTGGTATCCTACCTATCTTAAATAGTACTGCAATGAACCCTACATTACAAGTGTCTTTTTCAAATATGATTTCCTCAGTGTATATGCCCAGTAGTGATATTGTTGGGTCATATGGTAGTTTTATTCCTAGTTTTTAAAATAATCTCCATACTGTCTTCCACAGTGACTGTATCAGTTTGCATCCCCATCAACAGTGCAAGAGGGTTTCCTTTTCTCTAGACTGTTTCCATCATTTATTGTTTGTAGATTTTTTGATGACAGTAATACTGATTGGTATGAGTTGATATCATGTTGTAGTTTTGATTTGTATTTCACTAATAATAAGCAATGCTGAGCATCTTTTCATGTGTTTATTAGTCACCTCTTTCTCTTTGGAGCAATGTCTGTTTAGTGTTCCTGACCACTTTTTGATTGGGTGATTTGTTTGGTATTGAGTTTTATAAGCTGCTTCTATGTTTTAATAATGTAATTAATATCAACCTAAATCCATAAAACATGAATTTTTGCTAAGTTTTAGCAATCCTTTTAATTCCATTTAAAAAATAAGCTCATTCTCAACGGCATTGGTTGGACTTTGCAATATAGCTTTAAACAAAGAAACAGATAATTTCTGGTGCTTTAGCTGGAAATTTGTCTCTAAAGTGTCCTCCACTTTGCAATGCGCTATTTTCCAATATGTTCTTCAGCTACTAAAGCTGAATATAGAAAGACAACAGATTTTCATTTTATATTGTCACATTTGATTCAAGTTCTAACTGAAACTCTGACATACACATCAATAATTATTGTTTCTCTATTTAAAAGTAAGCAAACTTCAAAAGACTTTTTTCTTTCTTCTTTCTTTCTTTCTTTTCCTTCTGATTAAAAAGTTTCAGTGTTTTATCATGCAGTGCTTGTGTGTCACCAATGTGGCACTTTGTTTTATTGGCAAAAAACAGGTAACAACTACTCAGGATGGGTAAAACAAGAGATTGGTGAAACGACCTAATAAAAAAACTTAATGAATAGTTGCACAAACATCCAAAATGATTTAGAATCCTAGCCTTGTGTTAATAATTCAGACAAACCATGCTGAAATCAGAAAAAAACAAATTGGTATAGTGGGGTAGGGATGGTTGTTGCAGCCATGTGTGTAATATACACGTACTTAGGAGGTTGGTATCCTCCCTTAATTCTAAGTTTGTCTTTTCAAATATGATTTCCTCAGTGTATATGCCCAGTAGTGATATTGTTGGGTCATATGGTAGTTTTATTCCTAGTTTTAAAATAATCTCCATACTGTCTTCCACAGTGACTGTATCAGTTTGCATCCCCATCAACAGTGCAAGAGGGTTTCCTTTTCTCTAGACTGTTTCCATCATTTATTGTTTGTAGATTTTTTGATGACAGTAATACTGATTGGTATGAGTTGATATCATGTTGTAGTTTTGATTTGTATTTCACTAATAATAAGCAATGCTGAGCATCTTTTCATGTGTTTATTAGCCACCTCTTTCTCTTTGGAGCAATGTCTGTTTAGTGTTCCTGACCACTTTTTGATTGGGTGATTTGTTTGGTATTGAGTTTTATAAGCTGCTTCTATGTTTTAATAATGTAATTAATATCAACCTAAATCCATAAAACATGAATTTTTGCTAAGTTTTAGCAATCCTTTTAATTCCATTTAAAAAATAAGCTCATTCTCAACGGCATTGGTTGGACTTTGCAATATAGCTTTAAACAAAGAAACAGATAATTTCTGGTGCTTTAGCTGGAAATTTGTCTCTAAATGTGTCCTCCACTTTGCAATGCGCTATTTTCCAATATGTTCTTCAGCTACTAAAGCTGAATATAGAAAGACAACAGATTTTCATTTTATATTGTCACATTTGATTCAAGTTCTAACTGAAACTCTGACATACACATCAATAATTATTGTTTTCTCTATTTAAAAGTAAGCAAACTTCAAAAGACTTTTTTCTTTCTTCTTTCTTTCTTTCTTTTCCTTCTGATTAAAAAGTTTCAGTGTTTTATCATGCAGTGCTTGTGTGTCACCAATGTGGCACTTTGTTTTATTGGCAAAAAACAGGTAACAACTACTCAGGATGGGTAAAACAAGAGATTGGTGAAACGACCTAATAAAAAAACTTAATGAATAGTTGCACAAACATCCAAAATGATTTAGAATCCTAGCCTTGTGTTAATAATTCAGACAAACCATGCTGAAATCAGAAAAAAACAAATTGGTATAGTGGGGTAGGGATGGTTGTTGCAGCCATGTGTGTAATATACACGTACTTAGGAGGTTGTAAGCCTTTATAAGCCTTAGTTAAAACTATTATTTAAAGAATTACTTGTGATTGTACTGCTTCACACAATTTAAAATTGTTAAAATGTATTATATGCTGGATACCACATGAGGCTCTTTATAAACAGTATTATTCAAATTTATTTGAAATTATTCATGATTGCTATAGCAGGTATTTAACTAGCAATATAGGTATTTAACTAGCAATTGAGTAATGATTAGGCTACATCACTAGTAGATTAAGACTTATTTTACTGCAATTCTGAGGAAAATAAAGGTTGATCACCATTGATGAAGTAAAACTTTATGCCGCGTAAAACCCCGTCTACATGCAGCTCTTCACAATGAAAGAATAAGATGATGGCTGAATAAAACCTTAAGCAAGGCAGATTCACAGTTTAGTACAGATTTCCTTCTTGTCACCACACAAGAATCTGACCATAGGACCCTCACAACAACCAACGCTGGAAAACAGTATTTCCACTGAAATACAATGAAGAAGTAAAAATGACCTTAATGTAGCAATTTTTTTTTAGCAATTTTTTTATAAGTTGACTGGTTGATTAAGTATTTTCACTTTACACAACATTTTGTTATTTAATTTTTTTGATAGACATTCAGTCAGAGAATTTTTAAAAAATAGAAATGCTTGCTACATTAGCATCTAGTTTTACTCTAGGTGGCGCTAGCCATAAAGAACTTGCCCGCCTATGCAGGAGAGGCAGGTTCTATCCTTGAGTTGGAAATATTCCCTGCAGAAGGTCATGGCCACCCACTCCAGTATTCTTGACAGGGAGATCCCATGGACAAAGGAGTCTGATGGACTGCAGTCCATGACATCACAAAGAACTGAACACAACTGAGTGACAGACACAGCCCAACAACTACTCAGGTTAAAACAAGAGATTGGTGAAACGACCTAAAAAAAATTTGAATAGTTGCACAAACATCCAAAATGATTTAGAATCCTAGCCTTGTGTTAATAATTCAGACAAACCATGCTGAAATCAGAAAAAAACAAATTGGTATAGTGGGGTAGGGATGGTTGTTGCAGCCATGTGTGTAATATACACGTACTTAGGAGGTTGTAAGTCTTTATAAGCCTTAGTTAAAACTATTATTTAAAGAATTACTTGTGATTGTACTGCTTCACACAATTTAAAATTGTTAAAATGTATTATATGCTGGATACCACATGAGGCTCTTTATAAACAGTATTATTCAAATTTATTTGAAATTATTCATGATTGCTATAGCAGGTATTTAACTAGCAATATAGGTATTTAACTAGCAATTGAGTAATGATTAGGCTACATCACTAGTAGATTAAGACTTATTTTACTGCAATTCTGAGGAAAATAAAGGTTGATCACCATTGATGAAGTAAAACTTTATGCCGCGTAAAACCCCGTCTACATGCAGCTCTTCACAATGAAAGAATAAGATGATGGCTGAATAAAACCTTAAGCAAGGCAGATTCACAGTTTAGTACAGATTTCCTTCTTGTCACCACACAAGAATCTGACCATAGGACCCTCACAACAACCAACGCTGGAAAACAGTATTTCCACTGAAATACAATGAAGAAGTAAAAATGACCTTAATGTAGCAATTTTTTTTTTAGCAATTTTTTTATAAGTTGACTGGTTGATTAAGTATTTTCACTTTACACAACATTTTGTTATTTAATTTTTTTGATAGACATTCAGTCAGAGAATTTTTAAAAAATAGAAATGCTTGCTACATTAGCATCTAGTTTTACTCTAGGTGGCGCTAGCCATAAAGAACTTGCCCGCCTATGCAGGAGAGGCAGGTTCTATCCTTGAGTTGGAAATACTCCCTGCAGAAGGTCATGGCCACCCACTCCAGTATTCTTGACAGGGAGATCCCATGGACAAAGGAGTCTGATGGACTGCAGTCCATGACATCACAAAGAACTGAACACAACTGAGTGACAGACAAGACACACACACACACATACACACACACTCGAACCAAAGGATCAGTTGTATTCTAGATGAATAAGTATACCATCATTCATTCTAATTCATTATCATATGCTCGTATTAGTATAAGCATTAAAATGATTAATCTGTAGGTATTAGGATTGGAGAAATAGTGATCTTCTCTGCTTTAAAGCATTCTCAAAGTTCTAATATTACTCTTTTCGATATGTTTCTATAGATGAAATCTGATAAATTTGCTCTTTGTGTGATACACACAATGTTTGCTTAATTTATAGTTGCAAATACAATTTTAAATAAAGACTGTTTAGGTTCCCAGTCCTCAGTCAATGTTAGGATATGTAACCCTGACTGTTAGCTTAGCTCAGTGTCCATGGAAACAAATCCCAGATTCCACAATAGCAACAGGATTTAGATGGCACTATTCCCACAGTGTATCACTTTGGATTCAGTAATACTCTGTAACATAAGTGAAAAAATCTGAAGTACCCAGACCACTCAAATCCATGTTTAAAAAGATAGAATTCAATTTGGGCTGAAAATTTAACAGTAACTCATTTCCAAATGACATAAAGAAAGCAGCAGGCATCAGATAAGTTTATTGCTATTTGTGTGAACTGTCGGGAAAAAACAGAATCATCCAGTTGAGCATACTGAGAGACTTATTATCTCATACAAATCATAAAATTCAATATAGAAAAGCAGTCAGGATCATATGCCCACCCAAAAAACAACTGAAATGAAGGACATTTCAGCTTTCTATCCAGACCAGTTGCATTTTAAGGGACTTTCATCAAATGTGCTTCATCATTACACTCACATGAATTCATACACATATCCAATCTGTTGCCCATCATCTGAGATTAAATATGCCAAATTATGACAGATTAAAACTGTCATATTTAATTTCCCTGATTGCAATCTTTAAGCGCTTCCTTTATTTTTTAGGTAAAAACAAAAACAAACAAAAGCCTAAAGTATGCCATTACAGGACTTCAAATTTCAGACTAATCAAGAATGACACCTGGGTCCCCTGCATTGGAAGGCAGAGTCTCAACCACTTAACCACAGGGACCTTGGGAAGTCCCTGAATTAATAACGTTCTTCAAAGTCTACTTAAATATAAGTTTAGAATTCAAATAGAGTTAATATTGGTTGATTTCCAACCATGTTCTGGGGTAGGCACTATAACACATTACTCTTCTCATAAATAAAGAACTCATTAAAAACGACCCTATGGGGCTTCCCTGGTGGTCCAGTGGGTAAGGACACTGCCTTGCAGGGCAAGGGGCACCGGTTCGATCCCTGGCCTGGGAAGATCCCACGTGCCCCTGAGCGGCTGGACCGATGTGTCCAATTACCCAGCCTGAGCTCTGGAGTGCATGCACCCAGAGCCCGGTGCTCTGTGACAACAGAGGCCACTGCGATGGGAGGCACACACGGGTCAAAGAACAAAGATGGATGAAAATAGACAAATGAAAGACCAATAGAAGTGGCCTGCCCGCCTCCCGCCCTTCCACAAAGAATAGAATTCACATTTGGGCTGTAACATAAGTGAAAAAATCTGAAGTACCCAGACCACTCAAATCCATGTTTAAAAAGATAGAATTCAATTTGGGCTGAAAATTTAACAGTAACTCATTTCCAAATGACATAAAGAAAGCAGCAGGCATCAGATAAGTTTATTGCTATTTGTGTGAACTGTGGGGAAAAAAACAGAATCATCCAGTTGAGCATACTGAGAGACTTATTATCTCATACAAATCATAAAATTCAATATAGAAAAGCAGTCAGGATCATATGCCCACCCAAAAAACAACTGAAATGAAGGACATTTCAGCCTTCTATCCAGACCAGTTGCATTTTAAGGGACTTTCATCAAATGTACTTCATCATTACACTCACATGAATTCATACACATATCCAATCTGTTGCCCATCATCTGAGATTAAATATGCCAAATTATGACAGATTAAAACTGTCATATTTAATTTCCCTGATTGCAATCTTTAAGCGCTTCCTTTATTTTTTAGGTAAAAACAAAAACAAACAAAAGCCTAAAGTATGCCATTACAGGACTTCAAATTTCAGACTAATCAAGAATGACACCTGGGTCCCCTGCATTGGAAGGCAGAGTCTCAACCACTTAACCACAGGGACCTTGGGAAGTCCCTGAATTAATAACGTTCTTCAAAGTCTACTTAAATATAAGTTTAGAATTCAAATAGAGTTAATATTGGTTGATTTCCAACCATGTTCTGGGGTAGGCACTATAACACATTACTCTTCTCATAAATAAAGAACTCATTAAAAACGACCCTATGGGGCTTCCCTGGTGGTCCAGTGGGTAAGGACACTGCCTTGCAGGGCAAGGGGCACCGGTTCGATCCCTGGCCTGGGAAGATCCCACGTGCCCCTGAGCGGCTGGACCGATGTGTCCAATTACCCAGCCTGAGCTCTGGAGTGCATGCACCCAGAGCCCGGTGCTCTGTGACAACAGAGGCCACTGCGATGGGAGGCACACACGGGTCAAAGAACAAAGATGGATGAAAATAGACAAATGAAAGACCAATAGAAGTGGCCTGCCCGCCTCCCGCCCTCCCCAACCCAGCCTCGCCCCCCCCCACAAAGAAAACGACCCTATGTTGGGAATAATAGAAGGCAGAGGAGAAGGGGGTGACAGAGGACAAGATAGTTGGATGGCATCACTGACTCAATGGACGTGAGTTTGAGCAAGTTCTGGGAGATGGTGAAGGACAGGGAAGCCTGGTTGCTGTAGTCCATGGGGCCACACAGTGTCAGACACGACTGAGCAACTGAATTGAACTGATTCTTACAACAGTTGTACAAAATCAGAGTGATGTTTCAAACACTGAATTGCTAGAAGAAAGGAAAACAAATTAATCCCCGAATCTCCTAAAATATGTTTTTTGCCTTCTTACGTTTTTTAATCTTTTACTTTTAAGCATAATTAATTTTTGAATTATTTCACTGCTCATAAGAAACCTAATGAAATATATTCTTAGAAAAAATCTGAGAGAAAATAGCATTTAAGTTATGACAGTGCTCTACTCTTTAAAGGCAAACATTTTATATGAAATCATTTCAATTTTATAGAAATTAAGAGTACTACATTATATTTGCTATTTTGTCATTGATGAGTCTATGGATTGCTTCAGATTTTCTATAAACTCCTTGGCTCAGTTTTGTCACTTTCTGCAATCAACAGGAAAATGTGTCATCTGTATCTAAGGCAAAATTCATGTGTTTTTCCCATATTCTCAGGCAAAATAAAATTTCAGCCTTAATGAGTAACTATATGAAATATTGATTCATGCATAAATATAAATATTCCAATAATAATCTTAAGTATCTACTTTAAAAATATGAAAATTTAGAGAGATGGCAAATATTCTTATGAAAAGATCCTCCACAAATGTTATAAAGGAACAGATTTGGCAGAAAAAATAATCTGTAAAGCAATTATCCTTCAATTAAAAAGTAAATAATTTTTTAAAAATTAAATTAAATTAAAAAATAAGATGGCATGACACAACTATTAGAATAGACATAATCCACAAATCCAGGGCACCACCAAATGCTGCAGAGAATGTGGAACAGTCGGAACTCTCATTGCTACCATTTTCACAAATGTTTTCACTTTTGCTTCAATTCAGAGGATTTGTTAATAAAATAAGCCACTCATTCTATACAAATACATAGTACCAGTATCTATTAGAGAATTAACTGGTTGCCTTTCAATATACTCACATAAAAAGGAAAAAGAAATAGAAACAGGATACATAACCAAGTTGGGTTTTGACTAAGATCCAGACTCAAACAATTCTGGGAAGTCCCTTGTCACAGCACATCTGAGTCTCATTTGGAAAAGAGCCCCAGACATTATGTCCTCTCTAGGGGTGAGACCTCAAAGAGCACATTTAGAAGTACAGATTATAATCACAGGACACAAATTGATATCTTCATCTCTCTATGAACAAAAGCAGCTCTGGCTTTATGTTAATGCTGTGTGCTTTGTCTTGCAAATCAGAGAATATTGCTAAATCCTGGGAGTGGCTGGCCAGACCTCCTCCAGGGACTTAACAAATTTCAAGATCAACTCCTTATCTATCTATTGTGTTTTTCTTCCCACATTCACAGCAGGTGTGGCTGACACCACCTCAGTAGCCAGAGTAGTGTCTAGGTAGGTCGGAAACCAGGTCAGAGGCCTGCACTACTTTGTCTCTGAAACTTAAACAGAACTATTTATTTAATTTCTGTAAAATCTACAGGGAAGGCTTAACCCCAAAGAATTGATGCCCTTGAACAGTGGTGTTGGAGAAGACTCTGGGTAGTCTCTTGAATTGCAAGGTGATCAAACCAGTCAATCCTAAAGGAAATCAACCCTGAATATTCACTGGAAAGACTGATGCTGAAGGTGAACCTCCAATACTTTGGCCACCTGAGGCAAAGAGCCAACTCACTGGAAAAGATTTGGACAGTGGGAAAAATTAAAGGCTAATGGAGAAGGTGGTGACATGGGCTGAGATGGTTAGATGGCATCACTGACTCAATAGACATGAATTTGAGCAAGCTCTGGTGGGTATAGAGGCATATACCAAGGTCACATGTTTGGAGCCCTGTACTAAGGTCACGGGATAAAAATCTCTAGAACTGACCAAAGCCCATAGCAACTATTGCCATGAGCCTTCAGATGTAAATCAGCCAGTTCCCTGACACCATATAATGTAAAGTAACCACCCTATTATTCACCCTACAGCATCCTAACCAATAATCTAATGCCACAATTCCAGCAGGAATTTTTCCTGTCTTGAGCTATAAAAATTGCTGCAATCCTGAGGAAGTGTTCAGCCTACTGTTCTAACATCATCTCACACTTTAATAAAATTTATTCTCCTCTCATTCTGCCTCATGTTTGGAAATTCTTTTCCAACCCTCGCATGGACAACAACATTTTTGCTGGCTTATATAGGGACTTGGGGTCTCTTTCCCCACCTCCTTGCATCTGCTTTCTCCTAGGGGCCCTCGGTGAACAGGCTAGTGGCTGTGGAAATAACTGAGAAACTCTAGATAGGATTACCTTTTTGTGCGTTCCAAAGGCTCCACTATTCACTGAGCCCCAGTAACTGTGACCCAAATGGGTGAGGGTTTCTCCTGTTGACTTCTTTCTAACTGAGGACTAAGATCAACTCCTTATCTATCTATTGTGTTTTCTTCCCACATTCACAGCAGGTGTGGCTGACACCACCTCAGTAGCCAGAGTAGTGTCTAGGTAGGTCGGAAACCAGGTCAGAGGCCTGCACTACTTTGTCTCTGAAACTTAAACAGAACTATTTATTTAATTTCTGTAAAATCTACAGGGAAGGCTTAACCCCAAAGAATTGATGCCCTTGAACAGTGGTGTTGGAGAAGACTCTGGGTAGTCTCTTGAATTGCAAGGTGATCAAACCAGTCAATCCTAAAGGAAATCAACCCTGAATATTCACTGGAAAGACTGATGCTGAAGGTGAACCTCCAATACTTTGGCCACCTGAGGCAAAGAGCCAACTCACTGGAAAAGATTTGGACAGTGGGAAAAATTAAAGGCTAATGGAGAAGGTGGTGACATGGGCTGAGATGGTTAGATGGCATCACTGACTCAATAGACATGAATTTGAGCAAGCTCTGGTGGGTATAGAGGCATATACCAAGGTCACATGTTTGGAGCCCTGTACTAAGGTCACGGTATAAAAATCTCTAGAACTGACCAAAGCCCATAGCAACTATTGCCATGAGCCTTCAGATGTAAATCAGCCAGTTCCCTGACACCATATAATGTAAAGTAACCACCCTATTATTCACCCTACAGCATCCTAACCAATAATCTAATGCCACAATTCCAGCAGGAATTTTTCCTGTCTTGAGCTATAAAAATTGCTGCAATCCTGAGGAAGTGTTCAGCCTACTGTTCTAACATCATCTCACACTTTAATAAAATTTATTCTCCTCTCATTCTGCCTCATGTTTGGAAATTCTTTTCCAACCCTCGCATGGACAACAACATTTTTGCTGGCTTATATAGGGACTTGGGGTCTCTTTCCCTACCTCCTTGCATCTGCTTTCTCCTAGGGGCCCTCGGTGAACAGGCTAGTGGCTGTGGAAATAACTGAGAAACTCTAGATAGGATTACCTTTTTGTGCGTTCCAAAGGCTCCACTATTCACTGAGCCCCAGTAACTGTGACCCAAATGGGTGAGGGTTTCTCCTGTTGACTTCTTTCTAACTGAGGACTAAGCAAACCAAGTTTGTATGGGCATGGGTCAGGCACTTAAAAGCCATTAGGCCGCCTCACATGAAGACCCCTGTATGAGGATAAGGGGGTAGTGGAACAGATCAAGCCACAAGGGCATCAACCCTCAAAGAGATAATTTTCATACTTGATTTGAGGCACATAGTGATAGAAGCAAAACATAAATCCCATCATCCCCTGTCTACCACATCCCAGAGAGGATTGTAAGTCAGATTCCTCAGTCTATCTTCCCTATCACTTTCACTTCATTCCCTTTTGGTTTGGATTGATTTACAGGAGTCTAGGTGTTGCCTCTGAGCCTTCATGTTTCAGGGAATCACCAAATGGTGAGTTACCTGGTTGCTCCCAGGAACCTCTGTCCTCTGTTACCTGGTGCCTTAATTGTGAAGTTACACTGATTTTTGCCCTCATGCATTAGCGGTATGGTTGCCTTAAGTCACAAGATGCCACTAAGACAAAAGGGACACCTTTTTGCCAGTTGGTGATGCTCAGTAACCCCATTCTATAGCATGTAGGTTAAGACTGGGTTCTGGTACATCCTGGGAACCTCTCTCAGACTCACTAGTTGGTTACATTCTCAGGAATTGGAAAAATTTGACCCAGAAAATCTCAAAAGGCCTGGTCCCAGTACAAATTGGGGAACCAAAAAAAAAGGCCTCTGAATGGCACACTAGACTGTAGCAGCTTGATATCTTTTGCCAAAAGCACTCAGAGGTTTCTTCCATTTAGTTTCCTCATGAATCCTGAGGAAGTGTTCAGCCTACTGTTCTAACATCATCTCACACTTTAATAAAATTTATTCTCCTCTCATTCTGCCTCATGTTTGGAAATTCTTTTCCAACCCTCGCATGGACAACAACATTTTTGCTGGCTTATATAGGGACTTGGGGTCTCTTTCCCTACCTCCTTGCATCTGCTTTCTCCTAGGGGCCCTCGGTGAACAGGCTAGTGGCTGTGGAAATAACTGAGAAACTCTAGATAGGATTACCTTTTTGTGCGTTCCAAAGGCTCCACTATTCACTGAGCCCCAGTAACTGTGACCCAAATGGGTGAGGGTTTCTCCTGTTGACTTCTTTCTAACTGAGGACTAAGCAAACCAAGTTTGTATGGGCATGGGTCAGGCACTTAAAAGCCATTAGGCCGCCTCACATGAAGACCCCTGTATGAGGATAAGGGGGTAGTGGAACAGATCAAGCCACAAGGGCATCAACCCTCAAAGAGATAATTTTCATACTTGATTTGAGGCACATAGTGATAGAAGCAAAACATAAATCCCATCATCCCCTGTCTACCACATCCCAGAGAGGATTGTAAGTCAGATTCCTCAGTCTATCTTCCCTATCACTTTCACTTCATTCCCTTTTGGTTTGGATTGATTTACAGGAGTCTAGGTGTTGCCTCTGAGCCTTCATGTTTCAGGGAATCACCAAATGGTGAGTTACCTGGTTGCTCCCAGGAACCTCTGTCCTCTGTTACCTGGTGCCTTAATTGTGAAGTTACACTGATTTTTGCCCTCATGCATTAGCGGTATGGTTGCCTTAAGTCACAAGATGCCACTAAGACAAAAGGGACACCTTTTTGCCAGTTGGTGATGCTCAGTAACCCCATTCTATAGCATGTAGGTTAAGACTGGGTTCTGGTACATCCTGGGAACCTCTCTCAGACTCACTAGTTGGTTACATTCTCAGGAATTGGAAAAATTTGACCCAGAAAATCTCAAAAGGCCTGGTCCCAGTACAAATTGGGGAACCAAAAAAAAAGGCCTCTGAATGGCACACTAGACTGTAGCAGCTTGATATCTTTTGCCAAAAGCACTCAGAGGTTTCTTCCATTTAGTCCTTCATGACCCTCAATCAGAATCCAGATTTGAAGGACTCATGACACATGTGTCTGTGTGTCTTACTGTTGCGTTTCTTTGGTCTGGGTCTTTCTCCTATATCCAGAAGTCTGAGGGGTCAAAACTCTCTTGAACCTTCTAAAGACTCCACTTCTACCTACTGTTATCACTCAGGTCCTGGAGTGACCCTACTTCCACCAGGGACCCTCCTGAACATTCTAAAGGAATTCCATGCTAACTACTCCTCTCTCTCAGGGTGCAGAGGGAACAAGTTTCCCCACCCTGAAAATTCATTAACCCATTTTGCATATGCATTTAAAAACAGCTAGCTGGTTAAAAGGCCTGCCTAGGGCAAAAAGCTTGAAGTTAACCCTTCCTATGTCCTTGAAATACACAGATCATTTTACCTGAAACCTCAGCTTTGGGCAAATTAGAGCTTCAAACCAAACAACCAAAAAAAAAAAAAAAAAGGGTCAAAGAGACATTTCAAATCTCAGATGGAAAACTTTAAGATCTTTGTTCATCTGTCCATCTGGATTTATATATGTCTCATTGTGTGTTTTTCATTTCTAATAATGTAAAAGGAAATGCAAAATGGTTTATTAATAATTAATTGTTAGTGACTCACCTGTTAGACTAAATTACTTTCTGTTAGTATTGATGGTTTTCTATTAATCTTTATTGATTGTAACCTATACTGAAACTGTCTATAACTCACAAAAAAGCCCCTAGACTATTATGTTGAGCTGGAATGCATAACTGTTCTGGGAAGTCCCTGGGTTGTTATGGGACCTCTAGGTTGCTATGATGATGTGTTTTTCTTGCTCACTGTTTCCTGGTCATAAGACTAGCCATGTCTAACCCCATTCTATAGCATGTAGGTTAAGACTGGGTTCTGGTACATCCTGGGAACCTCTCTCAGACTCACTAGTTGGTTACATTCTCAGGAATTGGAAAAATTTGACCCAGAAAATCTCAAAAGGCCTGGTCCCAGTACAAATTGGGGAACCAAAAAAAAAGGCCTCTGAATGGCACACTAGACTGTAGCAGCTTGATATCTTTTGCCAAAAGCACTCAGAGGTTTCTTCCATTTAGTCCTTCATGACCCTCAATCAGAATCCAGATTTGAAGGACTCATGACACATGTGTCTGTGTGTCTTACTGTTGCGTTTCTTTGGTCTGGGTCTTTCTCCTATATCCAGAAGTCTGAGGGATCAAAACTCTCTTGAACCTTCTAAAGACTCCACTTCTACCTACTGTTATCACTCAGGTCCTGGAGTGACCCTACTTCCACCAGGGACCCTCCTGAACATTCTAAAGGAATTCCATGCTAACTACTCCTCTCTCTCAGGGTGCAGAGGGAACAAGTTTCCCCACCCTGAAAATTCATTAACCCATTTTGCATATGCATTTAAAAACAGCTAGCTGGTTAAAAGGCCTGCCTAGGGCAAAAAGCTTGAAGTTAACCCTTCCTATGTCCTTGAAATACACAGATCATTTTACCTGAAACCTCAGCTTTGGGCAAATTAGAGCTTCAAACCAAACAACCAAAAAAAAAAAAAAAAGGGTCAAAGAGACATTTCAAATCTCAGATGGAAAACTTTAAGATCTTTGTTCATCTGTCCATCTGGATTTATATATGTCTCATTGTGTGTTTTTCATTTCTAATAATGTAAAAGGAAATGCAAAATGGTTTATTAATAATTAATTGTTAGTGACTCACCTGTTAGACTAAATTACTTTCTGTTAGTATTGATGGTTTTCTGTTAATCTTTATTGATTGTAACCTATACTGAAACTGTCTATAACTCACAAAAAAGCCCCTAGACTATTATGTTGAGCTGGAATGCATAACTGTTCTGGGAAGTCCCTGGGTTGTTATGGGACCTCTAGGTTGCTATGATGATGTGTTTTTCTTGCTCACTGTTTCCTGGTCATAAGACTAGCCAGTCCAGTATGACTAATCTTTGCTTGAAACAATGGAATGTGCAGGTGTGCAAGTACCAATTCCAATCAAAGGGGAGGGTCTTGCACCATTGATTCTACCAGCCCTTAAAAATCACCCTTGTCCTCAAGTCGGGGCCTTCACATGAAACCTTGTTCCTTGTGGGTGGTCACTGGCGCCAGCCTAATAAACTTCTTTTCCATCTACCACGAGCTGCGTTGGGTGCTTCACTGAGCGTGCCTCACAACAATAATGCTGAACTTGTAAATGAACTCTGATTTAATTGGCCTAAAGAAAGGGAAGCACCTACAAATCAAGCAATTCTAAATACAAGAGAAATGAATCTAAATGCATTTCAGGTTCATGTGAACTAGGAAAATATTCTGTATTAAAAACCTGATATTAATATTTGATCTAATATAGACATATCTAAGAGTCATTAACAATGAGCAGGGCTTCCCCTGGTGGCCAAGTGGGTAAGGACACCGCCTTGCAGTGCAAGGGGTGCAGGTTCGATCCCTGGCCTGGGAAGATCCCACGTGCCATGGAGTGGCTGGACCAATGTGTCCAATTACCAAGTCGGAGCTCTGGAGCGCATGTGCACAGAGCCAGCGCTCTGCAACGACAGACCCCACTGCGATGGGAGGCCCACAGGAGCCAAAGAACAAAGATGGATGAAAATGGAGAAATGAAAGACCAATAGAAGTGGCCCACCGCTCCCCTCCCTCCCCAACCCGACCCCCACCCAAAATAAATAAATAAATCTTTAAAAAAAAAAAAAACAATGAGCAGAATATTATCTTTGTGCCTATGTTTAATATAAATTAAATATTAATATATCTGTTACAAGTTTGGCAGCAAGGAAAGTAACTCAAGTGAAGAAACTTCTAAGACACAAATGTAAATGAGATATGAATTTTAGATACATTTTATTAAAAATAATTATACTTTAAAAAAGTCTGCTAAAATAATCTCTCCAGATTGGGGTAACAGATATCTAAGGGCTATGCAAAGGTAAGTGACAAAAGTTTATTGAATAGCTAGGTCATTTCCAAATAAGATTCTGAAACATTCATTACTGAACAGTAATTTCCCCTTACAGAGAAACAAAAGAGATTTTGGACTATTAATATGTTTGGTGCCATTCTGATATGTTCTCTATAGGAAAGCAAAGTTTATTTGTTTTTCTTTTATCTTATTTTATTTTATTTATTTATTTATCTTTTGGAGGGTGGGGTGGGGAGGGAGGGGGATGGGCGGGCCTTTTCTACTGGTCTTTCATTTCTCTATTTTCATCCGTCTTTGTTCTTTGGCTCCTGTGGGCCTCCCATCGCGGTGGCCACTGTCCTCGCAGAGCACTGGCTCTGGGCGCATGCGCTCCGGAGCTCCGGCTTGGTAATTGGACACATTGGTCCAGCTGCTCCAAGGCACATGGGATCTTTCTAGGCCAGGGATCAAACCGGTGCCCCTTGCACTGCAAGGCATTGCCTTTACCCACTGGACCACCAGGGGAAGCCCTGTTTTTCTTTTTTAATTATCATTGTTATTTATGTTGACCAATCTATATAATGCTAATATAAAGGTCACTTCTTGGTTGCTTAAGGAAAGTAGGATGTTCATTTTCAGTAAAGAAGATATGAAGGATGGAATCATAGTTTATGAAGGAAAAAGGAAGTAACTATGACTTACAGGTGTCTGTTTCAGGATGAGAGAATGAAGAAATGGATACAGACAGTGATAAGAAAGTTTGTGGAAAGTGAACATTAATAAAGAGTCCTGTGCATGGTTAGGACTGACTAAGTTTAAACTAAATTTAAGTAAGTTCACTTTTAAGTGAATTTAAAAGTAAACTGGTAGAAAAATTTGAATTTCTCTCTGTTAAGGAGACATTTCTTTTTTCAGATGTCAAATTGCTTTTAATAATATGTATTGCTAAAAGTTTTAATTAAGTTATTAAAAATGACACTCCAAGTTTGTTCCTAAAGCTTATCTCAATAACCAATCTTTAAACAGAAATATTGACCAATGGAACAAGATGGAGAACGCAGAGATAAATCCACACACCTATGGGTACCTTATTTTTGACAAAGGAGGAGAAACTCTAAAATGTGACAAAGACAGCCTCTTCAACAAGTGGTGCTGGGAAAATTAGACAGCTACATGCAAAAAAATGAAGTTGGAACGTTCCCTGACACCATGCACAAAGATCAACTCAAAATGGATTAAAGACCTAAATGGAAGACGAGAAACCATCAAACTCTTAGAGGAGAATATAGGCAAAACCCTCAAGGACATCAATCAAAGCAAGATCTTCTCTGATCCACCTACTAGAATAGCAGAACTAAACAGACAAATGAACATGTGGGACCTAATGAAACTTAAAAGCTTTTGTACAGCAAAAGAAATTACAAAAAAGCTCAACAGACAGCCCACAGAGTGGGAGAAAATCATAGCAAATGAAACAACAGACAAAGAATTAATTTCCCAAATCTACAAGCAACTCAGACAACTCAGCACTGGAAAAACGAACAACCCAATCAAAAAGTGGGAAAAGGACCTAAACAGACTTCTCTCCAAAGAGGACATACAGATGGCCCAAAAGCACATGAAACGATGCTCAACTTCACTTATAATCAAAAAATCATGCGACATAAGCAGGCAGAGAAATTTATACAGCCTTGATGCAGAATATAAAGGTCACTTCTTGGTTGCTTAAGGAAAGTAGGATGTTCATTTTCAGTAAAGAAGATATGAGGGATGGAATCATAGTTTATGAAGGAAAAAGGAAGTAACTATGACTTACAGGTGTCTGTTTCAGGATGAGAGAATGAAGAAATGGATACAGACAGTGATAAGAAAGTTTGTGGAAAGTGAACATTAAGAAAGAGTCCTGTGCATGGTTAGGACTGACTAAGTTTAAACTAAATTTAAGTAAGTTCACTTTTAAGTGAATTTAAAAGTAAACTGGTAGAAAAATTTGAATTTCTCTCTGTTAAGGAGACATTTCTTTTTTCAGATGTCAAATTGCTTTTAATAATATGTATTGCTAAAAGTTTTAATTAAGTTATTAAAAATGACACTCCAAGTTTGTTCCTAAAGCTTATCTCAATAACCAATCTTTAAACAGAAATATTGACCAATGGAACAAGATGGAGAACGCAGAGATAAATCCACACACCTATGGGTACCTTATTTTTGACA
The DNA here is from genome assembly GCA_022376925.1 of Tragulus kanchil. NCBI lineage: Eukaryota > Metazoa > Chordata > Mammalia > Artiodactyla > Tragulidae > Tragulus > Tragulus kanchil. Next base: position 86,642,622 of record JAIOJX010000003.1, on the reverse strand, counting down.
AAGGAGGAGAAACTCTAAAATGTGACAAAGACAGCCTCTTCAACAAGTGGTGCTGGGAAAATTGGACAGCTACATGCAAAAAAATGAAGTTGGAACGTTCCCTGACACCATGCACAAAGATCAACTCAAAATGGATTAAAGACCTAAATGGAAGACGAGAAACCATCAAACTCTTAGAGGAGAATATAGGCAAAACCCTCAAGGACATAAATCAAAGCAAGATCTTCTCTGATCCACCTACTAGAATAGCAGAACTAAACAGACAAATGAACATGTGGGACCTAATGAAACTTAAAAGCTTTTGTACAGCAAAAGAAATTACAAAAAAGCTCAACAGACAGCCCACAGAGTGGGAGAAAATCATAGCAAATGAAACAACAGACAAAGAATTAATTTCCCAAATCTACAAGCAACTCAGACAACTCAGCACTGGAAAAACGAACAACCCAATCAAAAAGTGGGAAAAGGACCTAAACAGACTTCTCTCCAAAGAGGACATACAGATGGCCCAAAAGCACATGAAACGATGCTCAACTTCACTTATAATCAGAGAAATGCAAATCAAAACTAAAATGAGATATCATCTCACACCCTTCAGAATGGCCATCATCCACTAATCGACAGACAATAAATGCTGGTGAGGGTGCAGAGAAATTTATACAGCCTTGATGGAAGACAGTATGGAGATTTCTTAAAAAACTAAAAATAGAAGCACCATACTACCCAGCAATCCCACTGTTAGGCTTATACCCTGATGAAATCACATCTGAGACCCAATGTTCATTGCAGCTCTCTATACAATAGCTAGAACATGGAAGGAACCTAGATGCCCATCGACGAACGAATGGATCCAAAAGCTTTGGTATACATATACAATGGAATACTACATAGTTGTAAAGAGAAATGCAGAAGAATCAGCCCTAGTGAGGGGTCTGGATCTAGAACGTATCATAAAAATTGAAGTCAGTCAGAAAGGGAAGGACAAATACAGTATATTAACACACATATATGGAATCTAGTAGGATGGTGATGATGGCACATGCAGTGAAGCGATGAAAAGACAGACATGGACAGTGGACATATGGACATTGTGGGGAAGGAACAGAAGGTGGGAGGCCTAAAGGAGGTAGCATGAAGGCCTGTACTATCATAAGTGAAGAAAATAGCTCTAGTCATTGCTCTGTGAGAAAAGGGGATCTTTCAGGGGTGTTGTGTGATGGTTGGGAGGAGGGGAAGGGGGGGATATACATATGACTAATCTGGGAACATACATATCTATAAACAACAAAACTCTGTAAAAGTTAAAAGCAAAATAAAGGTTTTTTTTTTTTTTTTTTAAATAACCAATCTTTGAATAAAGATCTACCAGGAGATTGACACCTGGTTATAGTCATTTAACAACTAAGCCAGATGACTTGGACATCTACTGGGCTATACCTAATGATAGTTCTTGACTGAAATTCTTATTTGTGACCTTACTAATAACTGCTAGCAACATTATGTTCTAGGTCACCTCTTTCAGAAAACTGTTGTCTCTTACGTTAGTAAATATGTGACCGAGTCTATGATAAAATACTGATATACCACTCCCTATGAGATCAGTCATTATAATTATGTAACTCGAGGTACGGGAAGAATCAACAAGAGGGAATATTTTCCTTGACCAAGAGGCCAGTAAGACAGGAATGGTCCAGACTTGCTACTCTCAAGGCCTGTTCTAGTAATGCACACTGAATGACTTATCGATGAAATCTTCACAACAATGGTCATGAAATGTCTCCAAAGCATCATCAAATACATGGCTATGAAAGGACCCTGGCTGCTGATTGGAAGTTGGCATTTGCCAGCTGCCTCCCTAAAGATTAAATCATGACTACTGCCAACTGCTGACCTTCAACACCCCCTGAAAGGAGTTTAGGGTGGAGATCAGAAATAAGGCACTCTGTGTTCTGAGAAAAACAGGCCTTCAGATAGCCAGATGTGTTCAGGTAAAGAATTTTTGGGCCCAAATTCTTGCATCTTCTCATGCCTAGAGAAATGCTAACATCACAAATTAAGGTCTAGTCTGGTTCTCATAGTAAGACTCTCAGCAGGTTTTCTACTTTTATTAATCTTCAGGCCATTTATCTTTAACATTCTTGTTATTTTTTTTTTTTCTTCTGGAATACAAGAAATAAATCTACAAATGTTGGAACACAGAGAATATTGCCCAGCCAACACGCAGACAATGCTGGAACAAGCTGCCTTATACTGTGGACTCTCTTCTCCTTCATAAATACATTACAAATTTGGAGAGAAGGGGATCTTTCAGGGGTGTTGTGTGATGGTTGGGAGGAGGGGAAGGGGGGGGATATACATATGACTAATCTGGGAACATACATATCTATAAACAACAAAACTCTGTAAAAGTTAAAAGCAAAATAAAGGTTTTTTTTTTTTTTTTTTTTTTTTAAATAACCAATCTTTGAATAAAGATCTACCAGGAGATTGACACCTGGTTATAGTCATTTAACAACTAAGCCAGATGACTTGGACATCTACTGGGCTATACCTAATGATAGTTCTTGACTGAAATTCTTATTTGTGACCTTACTAATAACTGCTAGCAACATTATGTTCTAGGTCACCTCTTTCAGAAAACTGTTGTCTCTTACGTTAGTAAATATGTGACCGAGTCTATGATAAAATACTGATATACCACTCCCTATGAGATCAGTCATTATAATTATGTAACTCGAGGTACGGGAAGAATCAACAAGAGGGAATATTTTCCTTGACCAAGAGGCCAGTAAGACAGGAATGGTCCAGACTTGCTACTCTCAAGGCCTGTTCTAGTAATGCACACTGAATGACTTATCGATGAAATCTTCACAACAATGGTCATGAAACGTCTCCAAAGCATCATCAAATACATGGCTATGAAAGGACCCTGGCTGCTGATTGGAAGTTGGCATTTGCCAGCTGCCTCCCTAAAGATTAAATCATGACTACTGCCAACTGCTGACCTTCAACACCCCCTGAAAGGAGTTTAGGGTGGAGATCAGAAATAAGGCACTCTGTGTTCTGAGAAAAACAGGCCTTCAGATAGCCAGATGTGTTCAGGTAAAGAATTTTTGGGCCCAAATTCTTGCATCTTCTCATGCCTAGAGAAATGCTAACATCACAAATTAAGGTCTAGTCTGGTTCTCATAGTAAGACTCTCAGCAGGTTTTCTACTTTTATTAATCTTCAGGCCATTTATCTTTAACATTCTTGTTATTTTTTTTTTTTCTTCTGGAATACAAGAAATAAATCTACAAATGTTGGAACACAGAGAATATTGCCCAGCCAACACGCAGACAATGTTGGAACAAGCTGCCTTATACTGTGGACTCTCTTCTCCCTTCATAAATACATTCTAACAGAGAATGGACTTTTGGAACTCAGAGTCACACAATGACCCCATACAGCCTGAAGAAGCCAGAACAGTCATTGTCCCTTTTCCCTTGAGATTTGGTTCCCGAATGCCTGAGAAGGGAAATAGGCAGATAGTTAGTCATGAGCAGAGTGTTAAGGGACCAAGATTTGGCCTATAAAAGAAAAGAGCGAGGAACATGGAAGCTTATACCAAGATCATAGGTGTGGAGCCCTGTACTAAGGTCACAGAGGAAGAATCTCTAGAACTGACCAAACAACTGTTGCCATGAGCCTCCTGATCTAAACGAGCCATGATATGTGAAATAATCACCCTACTCTCCACATCATAGTATCCTACCGATCATCTAATGCCACAATTCCAGTAGGAATTGAGGCTGTAAAAATTGGCTGCAATCCTTTGGAAGCGTTCGGCTCTCTCTTGAACTGATCCGCTGTTCTAATAGCATATCCCACTCTAATACACTTTATTCTCCTCTCATTCTGCCTCATGTCTGGAAATTCTTTTCCAACCTGCATGCAGACAATGATAGTAAAGGAGAATGGAGCCTGGTGTACATGGGGTCACTAAGAACCAGACATGACTTAGACAACAACATGCTAGTGTAGGTTCACCCTTGATTAAAAAAAAAAAAAATGTGTCATTCTCATGAAGGATACTAATAATGGGTACTCTTTGCAAGTATGGGCGCAGTGTGTGTGTAGGAAGTCTCTTTCCCTCATATCATTTATTATTATTATTATTATTACTGTGTCCGGGACCGCGGGGCGGACCGGCCATACTCTGTAGCCTTCCGCGCATGAATGCTGCGGTGCGCTGCTTGGGATGGCGCCTAGCGGAGCCTTTCACGCATGAGCCCTGGCCGCACTTTGCAGCTTCCAGTTTAGGAGTATCATCATGTTTCCACAAAAATGGCGCTTGGTGGATGTAGCGGGGTGTGGTTTAAGGCGTGTGCATATTGCTCTGATAGGTGGTTCCTAGTTTCCGTGCTCGTGATCAGTGCATGCTTCCTTTGCATTCCTATGGGGTCGGAAGCGCGTGTGCATCTGACCTTTTACACGATTGGCTTATGAGTAGCTCCTTCCTGTTTCTGTGTAGCATAAATACCCCCTTGTTTTTGCAATAAAACGAGACTTGATCAGACGCCTGTCTTGTCTCTATTTCTCGTGTCTCTTGTCCTCTCAATTCCCACTCCCCCCCTTTTAGGGCCTGCGTTGATGAATCCTAGGTCTGCGCTGACGAAGCCCGCGGGTTGGGACAAGTGGCGCCCAACGTGGGGCTCGAAGTACGGGGGACTCCGTGAGGAAGCGGTGCCAGGAGCCGGCGAACAGATAAAGAAGGGTGAATTGCCTCTCAGCTGCTGCGGGAACCTGCCGCGCCGAGATTGAGGTGAGTTAGACACCAAAACGGGGACAAGCATAGTATATTTGTAAAATAGTAGAGAAAGGTCTTAAAGAAAGAGTAAATGTAAAATGGGACAGGAATTAAGTCAACATGATGTATATGTAAAGCAATTAGGAAAGGCTTTAAAGACACGAGGAGTAAAGGTAAAGAGTCAAGATTTATTTAAATTTTTTGATTTTGTTAAAGATATCTGCCCCTGGTTCCCACAAGAGGGGACTATTAATCTAGGCAGATGGAAGCGAGTAGGAGATGCGCTGCGGGATTATTATGATGCTTTTGGACCAGAGAAAGTTCCCGTGACTGCTTTTAGTTACTGGAATTTAGTTAAGGAACTTATAGATACTAGAAATAGGCCTCAAGAAATAGTAACTGCTATTGCTCATACAGAAGAAATCTTAAAGACTAGTTCTCAAGCTGATCTTAGGAAGCCCCCCTTAGAAGCAGAGGCAGATCTAATATCTTTAGAAAGTGATGATGAGGAGCCTGCTGCCACTCTTGTTAAGAAACAGCAAGAAGTTAAAGAAGCACCCCCTAAGGCAGAATTAAAAGAAGAGGTTCCAAAAAATATATCCCAGGCGGCAAATAGAGGGTGAGGATCAGAATAAGTGTGGTTCTGGCCCTTTAGAGGTTGATTGGGATGACTTAGCAGAAGAGACTGCTAAATGCCACAAGTTGGAGCAGTCTCCACCATATTCATGCCCTCCCCCCTACAAAATGGCCTCTGCACCCACGGTCATGGCAGCCATGGGTGAGAGAGAGGATATCAATCCTAGAGAGGAACTGAAAAATAAGATTGCCTTGTTAGAAGAGCAAATAAAGCTTGAGGAACTACATCAGTCACTAATCACCAAATTGCAAAGATTGAGAACTGGAAATGAGCGGGTTGATGACGTAACGAAAGAAAGTCCTACCGCATGTCAACACCAGCAGCCTGGCAAACATGTCCCTAAAAGCAAAGCGGCTGCTTACTTAGAAGAAAGGGATTATGACTGTAAAGTCGCCTTTCCAGTCACAGAGACCACAGACAATCAGGGAACGGCATGGAGGCATCACAGTGGTTTTGACTTTGCCGTTATTAAAGAATTGAAAACTGCAGTTTCCCAATATGGGGCCACTGCACCTTATACCCTTGCCATATTAGAATCTGTGACAGAGAGTTGGCTTACACCTGGAGACTGGAATACTTTAGTCAGAGCAGTTCTCACAGGGGGTGATCATTTGTTATGGAAATCAGAGTACTTCGAGGCATGTAGGGAAACAGCACAGAAGAATTTCCAGGCAGGAAACGGGTGGACTCTCGATATGCTGACAGGATCTGGTCGCTATGATAATAGTAATGCACAAATGCAATATGATCCTGGATTGTTTGCACAGATTCAGACAGCCGCCACTAAAGCTTGGAGAAAACTCCCAATGAAGGGGGATTTAGGAGCCTCACTTACAGGGGTAAAACAAGGGTCGGACGAGCCATTTGCAGACTTTGTGCACAGACTTATCACAACAGCAGGCAGGATTTTTGGAAATGCTGATGCAGGACTGGATTACGTAAAACAGTTGGCTTATGAAAATGCCAATGCAGCCTGTCAAGCTGCAATTAGACCCTATAGAAAGAAGACTGACTTGACAGGATACATACGTCTCTGTGCAGATATTGGGCCCTCTTATCAACAGGGCCTAGCCATGGCAGCAGCATTTAGTGGAAAAACGGTCAAGGATTTCCTAGCCGAACGTGACAGAAACAAAAGGGGATGTTTTAAATGTGGGAATCCTGGATATTTTGCTCGAAATTGTTATAAAATGGGCTCAAATCATGCTTCAAGAGCCGAAGAGAAGGCCCCTGGCCTCTGCCCTAGATGCAAAAGAGGAAGACATTGGGTGAATCAATGTAGGTCTAAGACTGATATCCAGGGAAATCCTCTAGCACCCCAACAGGGAAACGAGAAGCGGGGCCAGCCCCAGGCCCCGAGACAAGCATATGGGGCAGTCAGTTTTGTTCCAGCTCAGGACAACAGCAACCCCTTTCGGGACTTAGTAGAGCAACCCAAGGCAGCGCAGGATTGGACCTCTGTGCCGCCACCCACACAATACTGACTCCAGAAATGGGACCTCAAGCTTTGCCTACAGGGGTCCATGGTCCCCTCCCTCCTAAAACTTTTGGGTTACTCCTAGGGCGTAGCAGTGTCATTGTGAAGGGTCTCCAGGTTTTCCCAGGAGTTATTGATAACGATTATACAGGAGAAATTAAGATTATGGCCCAAGCCAATGGGAATATTACAACTATTGAGCAAGGAGATTGAATAGCTCAATTGATACTAATACCTTTGGTTTTGACTGACCATACTGTGCAATCAAAAGAAAGAGGAGCCAAGGGTTTTGGATCCTCAGATGCATATTGGGTACAACAGATCACCAATAATAAGCCTTCGTTGACCCTCTGGTTAGATGGAAAACTATTCACTGGGCTAATAGATACAGGAGCGGATGTAACCATAATCAGAAAAGAGGATTGGCCGTCTAGTTGGCCTACTTCAGAAACAATGACAAATTTGAGAGGCATTGGGCAAAGTACCAATCCCAGTCAAAGTTCCAAGTATCTTATTTGGAAAGATAAAGAAAATAATTCTGGAATGATCAAACTGTTTGTTATTGCTCACCTACCTGTAAATTTATGGGGTCGAGATTTGTTGTCACAAATGAAAATGATTATGTGTAGCCCAAATGATATAGTTACAGCACAAATGTTGGCACAAGGATATACCCCTGGAAAAGGTCTAGGAAAGAGAGAGGATGGGATAGTGGAACCTGTCCAACCTGCAGGCAAGGTGGATCGTGGTGGTTTAGGAAGTTTTTAGCGGCGGCCATTGACTTGCCTGTACCCCAGAGATGCGCGGACCCTATAGCTTGGAAGTCCTCGTTGCCTGTCTGGGTTGCTCAATGGCCGCTAACCACTGAGAAATTGCAAGCCGCCCAGCAGTTAGTACAGGAACAACTGGAGGCTGGACATATAACGGAGAGTATTTCTCCGTGGAATACCCCCATCTTTGTTGTAAAGAAAAAGTCTGGTAAATGGAGGCTCTTACAGGATCTGAGAGCCATTAATGCCACCATGGTAGTGATGGGAGCCTTACAACCAGGATTGCCCTCTCCAGTGGCTGTCCCTAGAGGTTACTTTAAAATTATCTTAGATCTTAAAGATTGTTTCTTTACCATTCCACTACATCCTGATGATCAGGAACGGTTTGCATTTAGTTTACCTTCCATAAATTTTCAAGAGCCTATGAGACGCTATCAATGGAAAGTGTTGCCTCAAGGCATGGCTAATAGTCCAACATTGTGTCAGAAGTTTGTGGCAACAGCATTACAGCCTATACGAGAAGCCTGGAAGCAGATGTACATAATCCACTATATGGATGATATCCTAATAGCAGGACGTATAGGAGCAGAAGTTTTGCAATGCTTCCATCAGCTCAAAAGTAGTTTAAATGCTGCTGGACTACAAATAGCACCAGAAAAGGTACAATTAAAAGACCCCTATACCTATTTAGGTTTTGAATTGCAGGGACCAAAAGTTATTAATCAAAAAGCAACCATTCGCAAAGACCAACTACGAACGCTCAATGATTTTCAAAAGCTCTTAGGAGATATAAACTGGTTTCGTCCATATTTAAAAATACCTACTGGAAACTTGAAGCCTTTATTTGACATATTAAAAGGAAACCCAAATCCAAAATCTCCGCGATCTTTAACTCCAGAGGCTCTAGATGCCCTTGCTGAGGTAGAGACAGCAATTGCCAAGCAATTTGTGACTTATATAGATTACCACAAGCCTTTAACCTTTATAGCCTTTAATACAAAAGTAACCCCTACGGGCCTTTTTCGGCAAGATAATCCTATCATGTGGGTTCATCTCCACTCTTCCCCAAAGAGAATCTTAGTACCTTATTATGATGCTCTTGCTGATTTAATTATCATGGGAAGAGAACAGAGTAGGAAGTATTTCGGGCTTGAACCGTCAAAGATAATTCAACCTTATACCCGAGATCAAGCTACTTGGCTCCTACAGAACAGTGATTCTTGACTTCTTGCACTGGCTTCTTTTGCAGGAGATCTAGATAATCATTATCCACCTGATAAGTTTGTTCAGTTTAGTAGATTACATGCCTTTGTTTTTCCACGTGTTGTTAGCACAGAACCATTAGACAACGCCTTAGTAGTGTTTACTGATGGATCCTCTTCAGGTATTGCTGCTTATACTTATAATGATAGAGTGGTAAAGTTTGAAACTAAATATAGTTCAGCACAATTGGTCGAATTACAGGCTATAATTGCTGTTTTGTGTGCCTTCCCGAACCAACCTGTCAATATATACACTGATAGTGCTTATGTAGCTCATTCGGTGCCTCTTTTAGAGACAGTTGCCCAGATCAAATCAATATCAGAAGCTGCCATGTTATTCTTACAATGCCAACAAACCATTCAACGTAGGTCACATCCTTTCTTTTTAGGTCATGTCAGAGCTCATTCTGGTCTTCCAGGACCACTGGCCAACGGTAATGCCATAGCTGACATGGCTACCAAACTGGCAGCAACTGTAACTGTAGACGATTTACAACAAGCGCAATGTGCTCATGCTTTACATCATTGTAATGCTCAAACTTTAAGACTTCTATATAAAATTACCAGAGAACAAGCTCGCCAGATTGTTAAGAGTTGTACTACCTGTGTCCAATATTTGCCTACACCTCACTTGGGAGTAAACCCAAGAGGACTCCTACCTAATGTGTTATGGCAGATGGATGTTACTCATTATAATGACTTTGGTACTATGAAATATATTCATGTCTGTATTGATACGTACAGTGGCTTTCTTATGGGCTCACTTCAGTCAGGAGAAGCCGCTAAACATGTTAAGGCACACCTTTTACATTGCTTTACCCTTGCAGGCATACCCACACAAATCAAAACGGATAATGGCCCTGGATATACTTCGAAAGCTTTTCAAGATTTCTGTAATGCTTTACGCATTAAACATACCACAGGCATCCCCTATAACCCTCAAGGCCAAGGCATGGTAGAGCGTGCTCATTTATCCATTAAAATTACTATTGACAAAATAAAAAAGGGGGATTGGTACCCTACGAAGGGTACCCCAAGAAATATACTAAACCATGCCCTCTTTATTTTAAATTTTCTAAATTTGGATGCCCAAGGAAAATCTGCGGCTGATCGATTCTGGCATTCAACAAACAAATAAAAATTTTGCCATGGTCAGGTGGAAGGATCCTCTTGACAATTCCTGGCATGGTCCAGATCCAGTGTTAACCTGGGGACGAGGATCAGTCTGCGTGTTTGCGCGTGAATATGATGCTGCACGATGGCTGCCTGAACATTTTGTGAGACAAGTAGATAATTAATAAACCAGGGAAGAAGTGTCTCCCTGAGAAGCTTTCTCTTCTCTTTTCTACAGGATGCTTGCTGTCAAGGTGTTGGCCTTATTCCTGATGCTGTATAAGTGACTGACAGAAACGGAAGCGGGTTTTGGCGATCCGTCAGACGCCTGTAAGCTGTTGCAACGAAGGAGAAATGCTGTTTCTATGTCAACAAGTCTGGCATAGTCAGAGACAAGGTGAAGCAACTACAGGAAGAACTTGAACAACGAAGACGGGACTTCGCTGCCAACCCCTTCCTGACGGGGTTAAATGGACTATTGCCTTACCTAATGCCCCTACTTGGACCTTTAATCACTTTGCTCCTTGTATTGGCTTTTGGCCCCATGCTGTTTAATAGGCTCATTGCATTCATCAAGCGGCAGATTGAGGCTATTCTCGCTAAACCAATCCAGGTCCACTATCATCGCATTGAGATGGCAGAACAAGGTGACACTTAATCTCTCTGTTAACAGAGATTAGTCACCTCCCCCTGTGAGTTGAACTGGTCAGCCAGAGACGGGTAAGAGGACATCATTTACAGAGCAAACCTAAGACAGGAGGGCTGCCATAGCTGCTGCCTGATCCTATGACGGGTAATGCCTGTATAATGTTATGTCCTAACCTAAGACAGGCGCAGTTCCCGAGGGGTTCCTCTTGGCTTTGATAAAAAAGTGGGACCTGTCCGGGACCGCGGGGCGGACCGGCCATACTCTGTAGCCTCCCGCGCATGAATGCTGCGGTGCGCTGCTTGGGATGGCGCCTAGCGGAGCCTTTCACGCATGAGCCCTGGCCGCACTTTGCAGCTTCCAGTTTAGGAGTATCATCATGTTTCCACAAAAATGGCGCTTGGTGGATGTAGCGGGGTGTGGTTTAAGGCGTGTGCATATTGCTCTGATAGGTGGTTCCTAGTTTCCGTGCTCGTGATCAGTACATGCTTCCTTTGCATTCCTATGGGGTCGGAAGCGTGTGTGCATCTGACCTTTTACACGATTGGCTTATGAGTAGCTCCTTCCTGTTTCTGTGTAGCATAAATACCCCCTTGTTTTTGCAATAAAACGAGACTTGATCAGACGCCTGTCTTGTCTCCATTTCTCGTGTCTCTTGTCCTCTCAATTCCCACTCCCCCCCTTTTAGGGCCTGCGTTGACGAATCCTAGGTCTGCGCTGACGAAGCCCGCGGGTCGGGACATTACTGCATTCATTTTTGGTTGTGCTGAGTCTTCATTGTTCATGGACTTTCTCTAGTTGTGTAGGGGTGGGAGGGGGCTACTCTCTAGTTGCAGTGTGCAAGCTCCTCTTTATGGTGGCTTCTCCTATTTTAGAGCATGGGTTCTAGGGCTCAAGGGCTTCAGCAATTGCAGCACATGAGCTTGGTAGTTGTGGCTCCCTGGATCTAGGACACAGGCTCAGTAGTTGAAGCCCACAGGCTTAGTTGCATCTTGGCATGTGGCGTCTTTCTGGATCAGGGATTGAACCCTTATCTCCTGCATTGGCAGACAGATACTTTACCACTGAGCCACCAGGGAAACCCCTTCTTCAACTCAATTTTATTGTAAATCTCAAAGAGCTCTATAAAAAGTCTTAAAATTTTAAAAATAGTTTTATCTTTCAATAAAAGAAAAAAGTTCCTGACTTTACCATCTAACTAAGTTAATAGCTTAACACTCACCTTCTCTGGAAGATCTAACTGCTATGAATTTACTGTGTGGACAGCAATATTGAGCATAGAATTTTCATTCACCTTATTTAGGATGTATTCTGAGATAAATCTACCAAAGCTCAAAATGTTATGAAAAAAGTAAATAAGATGAAAATGATGGAGATAACATTGTGTATTTTCATGTATTTTATTCCTCAGATGAGTCTTATTTAAGTTGTCAGATATTCCTCACTCAGTAGCTGAACAGACATAATATAGAAAATAGGAAAATTTCTGGAAGATGGAGAAGCAGAAGAAATTTTATTTCGCTAAGTCAGGAATGAGACACATATTTGCATTTATAAATATTCATATCCTTTCCTAGAAACATAAGAAAGCTATTTTCCAATATTCAACATACTCACACAGTTATTTATCATACTTTATTAAAAAAAATCCTAAAGTTACATAGTCATTTATAATGACTTTAAATAAAAAGGTATATTTTGTTTGCCTGTTATTGCTTCATGCATTCTCACTGGAATTCCCTTAAATATCCTGCCACTAACTTAAAATAATGCCCAAATCTGACACTTTGCATCATTTTATGTTTCCCAATCCCAGCTCCTTAAACAATACCTGACATTAAGTGTTTGGTGTTTTAGATCATCTATTGTATAATTTATAGTATCCAGATTTTGTTTAATAAATATTTTAAATGTAAGCTATTATTAAAATGTGGGACACTTTGATTGACGTTGCTTATTCATTTTAAGTATGATGGCATCTTCTTGAGATTGTATTCCTTTTACATATTTTCCAGGTAACATTTTTGGTATGCTACCAACTATGGGCTTTTTGGACTATAACTTTAATCTAGCATAATAGTACAGCTGATTACTACTTTTATTTTATTTTATTTTATTTTATTTTACTTTGGGCGAGGGTCGGGTTGGGGAGGGAGAGGAGTGGGCGGGCCACTTCTATTGGTCTTTCACTTCTCCATTTTCATTCGTCTTCATTCTTTTGGCTCCTGTGGGCCTCCCATCGTGGTGGCGTCTGTCGTCTCAGAGCACCGGCTCTGGGCACATGCGCTCCAGAGCTCCGGCTCATAAAAGCTTATCTTTCAATAAAAGAAAAAGTTCCTGACTTTACCATCTAACTAAGTTAATAGCTTAACACTCACCTTCTCTGGAAGATCTAACTGCTATGAATTTACTGTGTGGACAGCAATATTGAGCATAGAATTTTCATTCACCTTATTTAGGATGTATTCTGAGATAAATCTACCAAAGCTCAAAATGTTATGAAAAAAGTAAATAAGATGAAAATGATGGAGATAACATTGTGTATTTTCATGTATTTTATTCCTCAGATGAGTCTTATTTAAGTTGTCAGATATTCCTCACTCAGTAGCTGAACAGACATAATATAGAAAATAGGAAAATTTCTGGAAGATGGAGAAGCAGAAGAAATTTTATTTCGCTAAGTCAGGAATGAGACACATATTTGCATTTATAAATATTCATATCCTTTCCTAGAAACATAAGAAAGCTATTTTCCAATATTCAACATACTCACACAGTTATTTATCATACTTTACTAAAAAAAATCCTAAAGTTACATAGTCATTTATAATGACTTTAAATAAAAAGGTATATTTTGTTTGCCTGTTATTGCTTCATGCATTCTCACTGGAATTCCCTTAAATATCCTGCCACTAACTTAAAATAATGCCCAAATCTGACACTTTGCATCATTTTATGTTTCCCAATCCCAGCTCCTTAAACAATACCTGACATTAAGTGTTTGGTGTTTTAGATCATCTATTGTATAATTTATAGTATCCAGATTTTGTTTAATAAATATTTTAAATGTAAGCTATTATTAAAATGTGGGACACTTTGATTGACGTTGCTTATTCATTTTAAGTATGATGGCATCTTCTTGAGATTGTATTCCTTTTACATATTTTCCAGGTAACATTTTTGGTATGCTACCAACTATGGGCTTTTTGGACTATAACTTTAATCTAGCATAATAGTACAGCTGATTACTACTTTTATTTTATTTTATTTTATTTTATTTTACTTTGGGCGAGGGTCGGGTTGGGGAGGGAGAGGAGTGGGCGGGCCACTTCTATTGGTCTTTCACTTCTCCATTTTCATTCGTCTTCATTCTTTTGGCTCCTGTGGGCCTCCCATCGTGGTGGCGTCTGTCGTCTCAGAGCACCGGCTCTGGGCACATGCGCTCCAGAGCTCCGGCTCGGTGATTGGACACATCGGTCCAGCTGCTCAGGGGCACGTGGGATCTTCCCAGGCCAGGGCTCGAACCTGCACCCCTTGCACTGCAAGGCGGTGTCCTTACCCACTGGACCACCAGGGGAAGCCCATGATTACTACTTTTTATACCATCTTTGTCTTGGCTACCCGAGGTACTTCTCCAATTTTGCATTACCTATAAAGTTCTAGTATTGTGTGGAAAATGCCACGTCTGAAGACAAAGTTACCTTAAGGAATCTTCATGTCTGTTTTCTACAGATTGTTAGCTGAAGTCAGTTGACAGAGATCTCTCATTTCTTCGGGTTTGAAATGTGTCATTGTGAGCTATTGTTGTATTTGCTATTATGTACCTTCTGTGTGGAAGTCAGAACTGCTTACTGGCATCCTTTTCTTGGGGAAATTCTATCCTTCAAGTAGATTTCTTGTCATTGACTAGGTTCATGATTTAGCTTCAGTGTGCTATTTGAAGTATATGAAGCATTTTGAAAATTAATGCCCAAGGTTAATGCAAATGTTTAGGTTATTTAAGATAGAAAGCTGAGAAAGATGGCAACAGAAGGACTGTGGAAAAAGTATATCAGGTATTCAAACTTCATGCAGTATTGTATTCCACTGTGAATCTCACCTTAGCAGCACTTTACCGAAAATAATAAGCAAGTATGAACTTTGGTGTTAATAATTAAATAAATGAAATGTCAGACTATATTTTTATAAGAATGTATAACTAGGCAGTCTCAAAGGGATGCAGAGGTGAATAGCCCATTGTGTAGATGTTCTAGGCCTCTATTTGGTTAATTTCTATATAGTTCACTCAGAAGTGAAAAGGTGCTGGGGTCAGGAAGATGCAGCCTTGTGATAGTCACAGACCTTAAGTGTGGCATCTGAACTTGTTTTGTCGGGGTTGGGAGTGGGCTTCCCAGGTATCACCAGTGGTAAAGAGCCTGTCTAGCAATGCAGGATACCTAAGAGACGCAGGTTTGATCCCTGAGTAAAGAAGATCCTCTGGAAGAGGGCATAACCATCCATTAGACTATTCTTGCCTAGAGAATCCCATGGTCAAAGAAGTCTGGCAGGCTATGGTCCATAGGGTCACAAGGAGTCAGACACAACTGAAGCAACTTCATGCACACAAGAGCTTGAAGCAATTAAAATAAATATCGAAGAAATTTAGATACAAATTATAAGATCTTGTCCCAAATTCTATACTAAACATCAGCAGTTTCTGATCTTATTGTGTTGCATTCATTTGCATAAATAATATTTTGCTGGACAAAGGAATAATGTTTCAATAAAGTTTGCAGGAAAATGTGTTTACCCTCATATGGCTACAGTATGCAAAGAAAATATAACAAACCTCACGAGCTCTGTTTTCATTATGATACTAGGCTAGATTTCCAGTCCAATAATAAATAGAATATTGTGTCTAGGAGTATAAGATTGAGGATTAAGTAAGAGTAATAAAAAATTATTTAAATGGAAGAAGAGTTCTGTCTTATAAGCAATTGAAAGCCACACATGACTTTTATTTATTAAAGACATAGAGCAAAATTTTGCTGCATTATAAATTAATATAAAATATATGTGCACTTGTATAATAGTGTCTAAAATTTCTAATATAAAAATAACGTTTTTAACCTTGTCTCAGGTTCATGATTTAGCTTCGGGGCTAGGGCATTTTGAAAATTAATGCCCAAGGTTAATGCAAATGTTTAGGTTATTTAAGATAGAAAGCTGAGAAAGATGGCAACAGAAGGACTGTGGAAAAAGTATATCAGGTATTCAAACTTCATGCAGTATTGTATTCCACTGTGAATCTCACCTTAGCAGCACTTTACCGAAAATAATAAGCAAGTATGAACTTTGGTGTTAATAATTAAATAAATGAAATGTCAGACTATATTTTTATAAGAATGTATAACTAGGCAGTCTCAAAGGGATGCAGAGGTGAATAGCCCATTGTGTAGATGTTCTAGGCCTCTATTTGGTTAATTTCTATATAGTTCACTCAGAAGTGAAAAGGTGCTGGGGTCAGGAAGATGCAGCCTTGTGATAGTCACAGACCTTAAGTGTGGCATCTGAACTTGTTTTGTCGGGGTTGGGAGTGGGCTTCCCAGGTATCACCAGTGGTAAAGAGCCTGTCTAGCAATGCAGGATACCTAAGAGACGCAGGTTTGATCCCTGAGTAAGGAAGATCCTCTGGAAGAGGGCATAACCATCCATTAGACTATTCTTGCCTAGAGAATCCCATGGTCAAAGAAGTCTGGCAGGCTATGGTCCATAGGGTCACAAGGAGTCAGACACAACTGAAGCAACTTCATGCACACAAGAGCTTGAAGCAATTAAAATAAATATCGAAGAAATTTAGATACAAATTATAAGATCTTGTCCCAAATTCTATACTAAACATCAGCAGTTTCTGATCTTATTGTGTTGCATTCATTTGCATAAATAATATTTTGCTGGACAAAGGAATAATGTTTCAATAAAGTTTGCAGGAAAATGTGTTTACCCTCATATGGCTACAGTATGCAAAGAAAATATAACAAACCTCACGAGCTCTGTTTTCATTATGATACTAGGCTAGATTTCCAGTCCAATAATAAATAGAATATTGTGTCTAGGAGTATAAGATTGAGGATTAAGTAAGAGTAATAAAAAATTATTTAAATGGAAGAAGAGTTCTGTCTTATAAGCAATTGAAAGCCACACATGACTTTTATTTATTAAAGACATAGAGCAAAATTTTGCTGCATTATAAATTAATATAAAATATATGTGCACTTGTATAATAGTGTCTAAAATTTCTAATATAAAAATAACGTTTTTTAAAAGCTCTCTAATATAAATGTTTCCCTTTCCCCCTGGGCAGGAAATCCAATGCTGTGTTACTATTTCCTATGAAAACAAGATCTTAATATTAGTGATATGCATTCCCACACTTAAAAATATTAATAGAAAGATGTGGATAAAGGGCTGTTCATTAGCTCCAGGATAGTTTATTATGAAAAAGAAACTTTTAATATCAATTTTTTGAGATAATCTCTAGACTATAGAGCTCATATAAATGATTTAAGGCAACACTGAATAAGTGTATGAAAAGATGCTCCCAATTGCTAATAATCAAACACATATTCAATCTGCAATAAAATTGAGGATTTTATTGCTTATGACTTTCCAGATTTTACAATTTGTCAACAATAAGTAAGAACTGATGAGTACATAGAATGGTTGAAACTTTTATGCATTGCTGGTACAACTGAAACTTTTATACTTTCTAGATCTGCTTTATGACAAAGTTAGAAATACTCAGCACAGGGGTTGACATCCTTTAACGCAGTAATTTGTCTCTTATTTATGTACTTAAGCAGTACTACTACAGGGCTTCCCTGGTGGCTCAGTGATAAAGAGTCCGCCTGCCAATACAGGAGACACGGGTTTGATCCCTGATTCAGGAAGATCCAGCATGTCATGGAGCAACTAAGCCCGTGAGCCACAACTATTGAGCCTGTGTTCTAGGGCCTGGGCCCTCGTGCCACAACTACTGAAGCCCTTGTATTCTAGAACCTATGCTGAGCAAAAGAAGCCACTGCGATGAGAAGTCCATGCACCGCAACTAGAGAGTAGCCCCCGCTGGCTATCCAATGAAGATTCAGTACAGCCAATAAATAAATAAATAAACATTTAAAAATGAAAAATAAAAAAATAAGTGCTTTTGTATATCCACAAGCAACACATACAAAAATAATTTGTGTACTTGCAAATGCTGAAAATAATGCCAATATTCGCCATCTGGATAATGGATTTATAAATATCTATATATTTGTATAAAATAATGCAATACAGAAGTATTTGAGGAGTTCTGTCTTATAAGCAATTGAAAGCCACACATGACTTTTATTTATTAAAGACATAGAGCAAAATTTGCTGCATTATAAATTAATATAAAATGAATGTGCACTTGTATAATAGTGTCTAAAATTTCTAATATAAAAATAACGTTTTTTAAAAGCTCTCTAATATAAATGTTTCCCTTTCCCCCTGGGCAGGAAATCCAATGCTGTGTTACTATTTCCTATGAAAACAAGATCTTAATATTAGTGATATGCATTCCCACACTTAAAAATATTAATAGAAAGATGTGGATAAAGGGCTGTTCATTAGCTCCAGGATAGTTTATTATGAAAAAGAAACTTTTAATATCAATTTTTTGAGATAATCTCTAGACTATAGAGCTCATATAAATGATTTAAGGCAACACTGAATAAGTGTATGAAAAGATGCTCCCAATTGCTAATAATCAAACACATATTCAATCTGCAATAAAATTGAGGATTTTATTACTTATGACTTTCCAGATTTTACAATTTGTCAACAATAAGTAAGAACTGATGAGTACATAGAATGGTTGAAACTTTTATGCATTGCTGGTACAACTGAAACTTTTATACTTTCTAGATCTGCTTTATGACAAAGTTAGAAATACTCAGCACAGGGGTTGACATCCTTTAACGCAGTAATTTGTCTCTTATTTATGTACTTAAGCAGTACTACTACAGGGCTTCCCTGGTGGCTCAGTGATAAAGAGTCCGCCTGCCAATACAGGAGACACGGGTTTGATCCCTGATTCAGGAAGATCCAGCATGTCATGGAGCAACTAAGCCCGTGAGCCACAACTATTGAGCCTGTGTTCTAGGGCCTGGGCCCTCGTGCCACAACTACTGAAGCCCTTGTATTCTAGAACCTATGCTGAGCAAAAGAAGCCACTGCGATGAGAAGTCCATGCACCGCAACTAGAGAGTAGCCCCCGCTGGCTATCCAATGAAGATTCAGTACAGCCAATAAATAAATAAATAAACATTTAAAAATGAAAAATAAAAAAATAAGTGCTTTTGTATATCCACAAGCAACACATACAAAAATAATTTGTGTACTTGCAAATGCTGAAAATAATGCCAATATTCGCCATCTGGATAATGGATTTATAAATATCTATATATTTGTATAAAATAATGCAATACAGAAGTGAACATTAATAGAAGCTATATACACTTGAATAAATGTTACCAAGATAATGATTAGAAAAGAATGGATTGTGAAGATGAATCATAAAATGTGCCACCATAGGGATGACATTTAAAATTTTGCAATTAATAATTGTATAACATAATATGAATATACCTGATAAACTAAAGGTGTTATGAGCTCATTTCAGGATGATGCAGATTCTTTAATGTCTGAGCCACCAGGGAAACCCCTGCCATCACATCTAATGGAAAGCAAATCCAGAGGCTTCCCAGGTAGAGCTAGTGGTAAAGCATGTGTCTGTCATTGCAGGAGCCAGAGGAGATGCAGGTTCTATCACTGGATTGGGAAGATCTCCTAGACTAGGAAATAGCAACCCACTGGAGCTTTTTTGCCTGGAGAATGCTTAGAACAGGGGGCCCTGGTGGGCCACAGTCCATGAAGTCACAAAGAATCAGCCACAACTAAGAAACTGAGCACACATGTGTACACACAAAGAAAGGAAACCACACGGGGAATTAAGAGCAGGAGGTAATTGCAAGATTTAGGTTAAGAGAGAGATTCCAGAGGAAAGATGTTTAAGTGACTTCTGCGTATGATGACAAAGGATATTCGATATGCTTCTACTTATGTTTTCAGTCGCTCAATTGTATCCAACCCTTTGCAGCCCCATGGACTGTAGCCTGCCAGGCTCCTCTGTCCATAAAATTTTTCAGGCAAGAATACTGGAGTGGGTAGCCATTACTTTCTCCAGGGGATCTTCTTGACCCAGGGATTCAACACCTGTCTCTTGCATTGCAGGCCAATTCTTTACCACTAGCATCACCAGGGAAGTGGTCTTTATACTTAAGGTAGAAGTACAAATTCTATTTACTATTACCTATTGATTGAATAAGGTCTGTGTTGGAATTACAAAGGAAGTTTAGGATGCTCATGAGAACTTTGATTCATTTGTTTTGAATTATGACTCCTGAAAAAGAACTACTTAAAATGAGTGACAAAACTCACAGTAAAGGGAAAAACAGAAAAGATGTTACAGCATTTGAGATACGGGCATGTGGCTAATTCTCAAATTAAATGACTAAGAGGAGGCTGCATTTCTAACATTTTAGAGAAAATATATTATTCAAGGGAAATATATACTTCTATAACAACTTCTATCTTAATAAGAGACAAAAATAGTACTTGCTATTTCTGGCAGAAAATTAAGCAGATATTTAATTCACTTAATCAAGCTTTTCATTCCCAAATATGATTTTATGGTAAGGAATATGGCTTCTAAAGATTCCTTGAGCATCCTAAATCAAATTTTTCAGGATGATGCAGATTCTTTAATGTCTGAGCCACCAGGGAAACCCCTGCCATCACATCTAATGGAAAGCAAATCCAGAGGCTTCCCAGGTAGAGCTAGTGGTAAAGCATGTGTCTGTCATTGCAGGAGCCAGAGGAGATGCAGGTTCTATCACTGGATTGGGAAGATCTCCTAGACTAGGAAATAGCAACCCACTGGAGCTTTTTTGCCTGGAGAATGCTTAGAACAGGGGGCCCTGGTGGGCCACAGTCCATGAAGTCACAAAGAATCAGCCACAACTAAGAAACTGAGCACACATGTGTACACACAAAGAAAGGAAACCACACGGGGAATTAAGAGCAGGAGGTAATTGCAAGATTTAGGTTAAGAGAGAGATTCCAGAGGAAAGATGTTTAAGTGACTTCTGCGTATGATGACAAAGGATATTCGATATGCTTCTACTTATGTTTTCAGTCGCTCAATTGTATCCAACCCTTTGCAGCCCCATGGACTGTAGCCTGCCAGGCTCCTCTGTCCATAAAATTTTTCAGGCAAGAATACTGGAGTGGGTAGCCATTACTTTCTCCAGGGGATCTTCTTGACCCAGGGATTCAACACCTGTCTCTTGCATTGCAGGCCAATTCTTTACCACTAGCATCACCAGGGAAGTGGTCTTTATACTTAAGGTAGAAGTACAAATTCTATTTACTATTACCTATTGATTGAATAAGGTCTGTGTTGGAATTACAAAGGAAGTTTAGGATGCTCATGAGAACTTTGATTCATTTGTTTTGAATTATGACTCCTGAAAAAGAACTACTTAAAATGAGTGACAAAACTCACAGTAAAGGGAAAAACAGAAAAGATGTTACAGCATTTGAGATACGGGCATGTGGCTAATTCTCAAATTAAATGACTAAGAGGAGGCTGCATTTCTAACATTTTAGAGAAAATATATTATTCAAGGGAAATATATACTTCTATAACAACTTCTATCTTAATAAGAGACAAAAATAGTACTTGCTATTTCTGGCAGAAAATTAAGCAGATATTTAATTCACTTAATCAAGCTTTTCATTCCCAAATATGATTTTATGGTAAGGAATATGGCTTCTTAAAGATCCTTGCAATATTTCATTGAGCATTCCTATTTAATACAAACATCTATAAAGGAACTATGTTAATGAGTTCCTTACATTGTTATAAATAAATGAACCAAAGAGGTTTATTTGTCTGTTGTACTTACTTTATGATGAATTATTTTACAGCTAAAGCCAATTAAATTTCAGTAGCTTATCACAGAAATTATATGAAGCAGGAGGCCAGTCTGTAAAGACTCTGCTAAGGGAGTGCTTAGAATATTTCCAACAGAGTTCTATTACCTGGATTACTATCACTGTGCTAAACCATGGATCAGGATAAAGTTGTTGCTGTTTTTTTTTTTTTTTAATTTTTTAATTTGCATACTTTAATTGTTTTTAGACTCAATTACATTAATATTTTAATTTCCATTCTACTTATTTATGACATATACTAATTTCAAAAATGTCTTTTTCTCAGAAAATGCTCAGTGATATACGAGGGTTGCTTAATTTCTCCTAAAAAAAAAAAAAAAAAGCAAAAAGAGATTAAGAATCAACCTTTTCTAAACAGATTTTGCTTGCTCCAACAAATTTCTCAGCTGCAGTCATGTTTACTGTTAACAATCAAGTTATCACTTTTATTTATTTATAGCTATAGTTAGCATGAGATAAGACAGTATATATAATTTCTTCATAAATCAAACACTCAGAAAACAAATGCCCCATGTAAACATTTGCCAAGCTGATGTAGAGCATCATTTATTGGCTACGCTGGGGTGTGGTGTAGTTTGGGTGATTACTATTTGCTCAAAGTCTTTGCTGTGAACTTCAGCATAGAGAACAGAACATGTTAGCAAAAATGGAACTATTCTAGAAAAGTGTGACATCCATATATCTAGACCAATATTTCTTAAAGTGTAGAAATAGAGGACAAGTGAAAATCACAACCTAGCATGACACATATTTTGATATAATAACACATAGACATGATATTAATTACTTCTGTTTTTCATGGCTTTGTCATTGAATTTCTCCTATTCCCATCATTACACAGTATTGCTAGGAATAATCCATTAATCCAGTGCATCAATAGAAAAAAAGAAAAAAAAAAGAAGCTGTTGCTTTCCCCTTCATAAGGTCATATAAGCTTGTCGTGTAATGGGAAATAATTTACAGAAAAAGTTTCAGTAGAAATGATCTGTGATGCTATGATTACACTTATCTGTACTCATAGGTGAAAGAAAAACCCATTAATATCTGACTTATTTCTAATTTCTTAAATATAGGAGGCTAACTTTCTTACCGAACCCAAAGAATTCTAGTTCTTCACCCTTTCTTTTCTTTTTTCTATTGTGATAAAACACTAAAAATAAGATCTACCCTCTTGAATTTTGAAGTGCACAATAGATGATTGATGGTCAACTATAGGCACTATATTTCTTGTATGGCAGCTCTTCAGAATGTATTTCTCTTATATCACTGAAACTTTAGAATATACATGTAGAGTGATAACTCCCTATTTCCTCTCCTCAGCTCCTGGAAACCAGCATTCTATTCCCTGCTTCTATGAGTTTGACCAATTTAGATATCTTATATAAGTATAATCACAGAATATTTTCTTCTGCGACTGACTTACTTCACTTAATATCGGTATATATATTCTCCAAGTTCATACATGTTGTTGCATTTGGCAAGAGTTTCTTCTTTTTTAAGGCAAAATAATATTTCATTGTACGTCTCTACTATATTGTCTTTATCCATTTATCCGAGAATAGACATTGGGTTGTGTCCATCATTTTGACAGTGGCCAATAGGAATTTGAAAAATGTTCAGCATCTGTAATCATCAGAGAAATGCAAATCGAAATCACAGGGAGAGATCAACTCCTACTTGCTAGTGTGGCTATCATCAAAAATCAAAGGATACATGTTGCCCAGAATATGGAGAAACTGGAAGATTTGTACACTGTTGGTGGTGCCACCTAAAACCTGGCACTGGACTTCCCTGATGGTCGAGTGGGAAAAGAGTCCTCCTTGCAGTGCAAGGGACACCAGTTCATTCTCTGGCCTGGGAAGATCCCCTGTGCCACGGAAGGGTTGGCCTGGTGTCTCCAGCACTCTGGAGTGCATGTTCCCAGAGCCAGTGCTCTGCAACTGGAGAGGCCACTGAGATGGGAGACCCACACAAGCCAAAGAGTAAAGATGGATGAAAATAAATGGAAAAAAAAATCAATGAAAAGAGTCAAAAATTTAAAAAACAACGACAACAAAAAAACTGATACTTGCCATCTGCTTCTGCAAGGGTTCAATCACGTGTTGCTCTAGCTTCTGACTTTCAACATTCCCTGAAATGAGTTCAGGCTGGAGAGCAGGAATGAAGCACTCTGTGAACTGGGAAAAACTGGTAAACAGGTTTTCAGATATTTAGATATTTTCAGGAGAAGATTCTACGAGCCCAATTCTTGAATTTACTCGTATGCAGAAAAGCAGCAAAATCAATAGTGGAGACATCTGGTCTCCGTGACTAGCAGTAGCCTGCAGGAGTCTCACAGCAACCTTCTACGAAAACGTTTGCTTCCTTGCATGCACTCCCCCTTCACCAAAACCACATATATGCTAACCTTCCACCCCACCTCTAAGGATGTAGTTTTCAGAGCAAATATGTGGTCTTCTGGGCTATAATCCTTACCCCCTCACCCCGACACCCCCAGACCTTTTGTGCTTTTTTTTTTTTTTTTTACTTTAGGCAACAGTGGGAAGGTAAAATGGTATAGTCACTATGGAAAGCAATGAAAATATTCTGAAAAATTAAAAAGACTTCCCTGGTGGCTCAGTGGTAAAGAATCAGCCCGCCAATCCAGGAGACACAAGTTTGATCCCTGATCAGGGAAGATCCCACATGCTACAGAGCAACTAGGCCCGTAAATCACAACTACTGACCCTGTGCTCTGGAGCCCAGAAACCTCAACTACTGAGCTCACATGCATAAGCTGTTGAAGCCTGTCACAACTACTGAAATCTGTGCAGAGCCCTAGAGCCTGTGCTCTGAAATAAGAGAAGTCATCTCAATATGCAGACTGAGCACTGCAACAAAGAGTAACGCCCACTCACCGCAACTAGACAAAAGGCTACACAGCAACAAAGACCCAGTATGGCCATAAATAAGCATATAAATAAAATTATTTAAAAAAATTAAAAAACAGATAGAACTGCTTTATGATTCTGCAATCTCACTTTGGGTATATAACCAAAAACATTGAAACCAGTATCTCAAAGAAATATCTGTACTCCTGTATTTATTACAAAGCTTTATGCTTTTTAATGAAACAAACTAATTAAGATACTATCATTATTATTATGGTCATACATGTTAGTGATTAGATTTACCCAATTTCATATTTATTTACTTATAATTTAGTATTGGGGTCTTAAAATAATAGATACTAGGGCAGAATGGGTCATAGCTACTTCAGGTGGCTTCATTGCTTCTATAATTTGGGAGGTGTTGTGAGGGAACAAAGGAATTCTTAGATTAATAACTTGAAATGGTTAGGAATTTACCTTAAGAGTTATTGGTTTTATTGAATACATCATATTCTGTCCTAAGGTGCTTGGGTCATGTCCGACTCTTTGCAACTCCATGGGCTGTAGTCCATAGGGCTTCTCTGTCCATGGACTTCTCCAAGCAGGAATACTGGAATTTGCATGCACTCCCCTTCACCAAAACCACATATATGCTAACCTTCCACCCCACCTCTAAGGATGTAGTTTTCAGAGCAAATATGTGGTCTTCTGGGCTATAATCCTTACCCCCTCACCCCGACACCCCCAGACCTTTTGTGCTTTTTTTTTTTTTTTTTTACTTTAGGCAACAGTGGGAAGGTAAAATGGTATAGTCACTATGGAAAGCAATGAAAATATTCTGAAAAATTAAAAAGACTTCCCTGGTGGCTCAGTGGTAAAGAATCAGCCCGCCAATCCAGGAGACACAAGTTTGATCCCTGATCAGGGAAGATCCCACATGCTACAGAGCAACTAAGCCCGTAAATCACAACTACTGACCCTGTGCTCTGGAGCCCAGAAACCTCAACTACTGAGCTCACATGCATAAGCTGTTGAAGCCTGTCACAACTACTGAAATCTGTGCAGAGCCCTAGAGCCTGTGCTCTGAAATAAGAGAAGTCATCTCAATATGCAGACTGAGCACTGCAACAAAGAGTAACGCCCACTCACCGCAACTAGACAAAAGGCTACACAGCAACAAAGACCCAGTATGGCCATAAATAAGCATATAAATAAAATTATTTAAAAAAATTAAAAAACAGATAGAACTGCTTTATGATTCTGCAATCTCACTTTGGGTATATAACCAAAAACATTGAAACCAGTATCTCAAAGAAATATCTGTACTCCTGTATTTATTACAAAGCTTTATGCTTTTTAATGAAACAAACTAATTAAGATACTATCATTATTATTATGGTCATACATGTTAGTGATTAGATTTACCCAATTTCATATTTATTTACTTATAATTTAGTATTGGGGTCTTAAAATAATAGATACTAGGGCAGAATGGGTCATAGCTACTTCAGGTGGCTTCATTGCTTCTATAATTTGGGAGGTGTTGTGAGGGAACAAAGGAATTCTTAGATTAATAACTTGAAATGGTTAGGAATTTACCTTAAGAGTTATTGGTTTTATTGAATACATCATATTCTGTCCTAAGGTGCTTGGGTCATGTCCGACTCTTTGCAACTCCATGGGCTGTAGTCCATAGGGCTTCTCTGTCCATGGACTTCTCCAAGCAGGAATACTGGAATGGGTTGCCATTTCCTCCTCCAAGGGTGTGGGGCCCTGAAGGAAAGAGGGCTTTTGCAAGCATAAGGAAGCTTAAGCACATTTGCAGTTTGGTGCTAAAAGGACACCTACAAGAAGAGACAGGGCATGATCTAAGGTCCATTGTCAAAACTTCTGATTGATCCCCCTGGTTTCCGCACTCTGGGCAATGCCGGCTCACCGTGAGTTCCTATTGCAATGTAAATGCGTGGTTGCTCGACCTTTAGCTTGATTGGTGTAACTATAGGAAGTCCCTTGCAAACCCCTTTCGTTTGCCTATAAAACTGTTAGTTTGCTCTAATAAAGTGGAACTACTTCGATGGAACCCCTGTCGCATCAGATTGTCCCCTGCCTCAGCCAGGGGGCTGCGGGGCGGGCAGTTCAAGATTTGCCTTTCTCCAAAATCTCCCGGTTCAGCCGTGGGTAATCCCGCTGCCTTCCCTTTCTGCGGAAGGTCCCCCCACAAGGAACTTCCAGACAAGATGGAACCAGCACCTCTGTTGTCTCCTGCTTTGTCAAGCAGGTTCTTTACCATTAATGCCATCCGGAAAGCCCACAATCACATTAGCATATTTATATTTCCTTATGGAGAAATTTTATTATACAAATTATGTAATTTTTTTGAATTTAAACTAAATTTTTATTTAAAAACTAATTTTATTTTCATTAAAAAAATTACTGTCAACTAATGAACACTCAACACAATATCAAACATCATATATTTAACAGCAAAATAAGAAAAAAATGCTAGCATTTCCTGAAATGAAGTTTTTGTTTTTTTTTCTCACTACCTTTAGTGAGGAAAAAAAATTACAAAAAAATTTATATATGAACTATCATAGCTACTTCAGGTGGCTTCATTGCTTCTATAATTTGGGAGGTGTTGTGAGGGAACAAAGGAATTCTTAGATTAATAACTTGAAATGGTTAGGAATTTACCTTAAGAGTTATTGGTTTTATTGAATACATCATATTCTGTCCTAAGGTGCTTGGGTCATGTCCGACTCTGCAACTCCATGGGCTGTAGTCCATAGGGCTTCTCTGTCCATGGAATTCTCCAAGCAGGAATACTGGAATGGGTTGCCATTTCCTCCTCCAAGGGTGTGGGGCCCTGAAGGAAAGAGGGCTTTTGCAAGCATAAGGAAGCTTAAGCACATTTGCAGTTTGGTGCTAAAAGGACACCTACAAGAAGAGACAGGGCATGATCTAAGGTCCATTGTCAAAACTTCTGATTGATCCCCCTGGTTTCCGCACTCTGGGCAATGCCGGCTCACCGTGAGTTCCTATTGCAATGTAAATGCGTGGTTGCTCGACCTTTAGCTTGATTGGTGTAACTATAGGAAGTCCCTTGCAAACCCCCCTTTCGTTTGCCTATAAAAACTGTTAGTTTACTCTAATAAAGTGGAACTACTTCGATGGAACCCCTGTCGCATCAGATTGTCCCCTGCCTCAGCCAGGGGGCTGCGGGGCGGGCAGTTCAAGATTTGCCTTTCTCCAAAATCTCCCGGTTCAGCCGTGGGTAATCCCCGCTGCCTTCCCTTTCTGCGGAAGGTCCCCGCACAAGGGAACTTCCAGACAAGATGGAACCAGCACCTCTGTTGTCTCCTGCTTTGTCAAGCAGGTTCTTTACCATTAATGCCATCCGGAAAGCCCACAATCACATTAGCATATTTATATTTCCTTATGGAGAAATTTTATTATACAAATTATGTAATTTTTTTGAATTTAAACTAAATTTTTATTTAAAAACTAATTTTATTTTCATTAAAAAAATTACTGTCAACTAATGAACACTCAACACAATATCAAACATCATATATTTAACAGCAAAATAAGAAAAAAATGCTAGCATTTCCTGAAATGAAGTTTTTGTTTTTTTTTTTTCTCACTACCTTTAGTGAGGAAAATTACATAAATTTATATATATACATATATATAAATGAGTCAGTTCTAGTAAGGTGGATGAATCTAGAATCTATTATACATAGTCAGGTATGTCAGAGAGAGAAAGATAAATATTGTATACTGACACATACATATGGCATCTAGAAAGATGTTTCTGATAAATGTATATGCTGAGCAGCAATGGCAAGGCAGACAAGAACAGACTTATGGACATTGGGGTAAGGAAGGGGCATATGCTGTGTGACTAGGGGATCTCAAACAGGAGCTCTGTGGTGACGGGAGGGGTTGAATGGGAAGGGAGATGGAGGGAAGGCTCAGGAAGGGGGAGCCGTAGGTATACATATGATGGATTCAGGTTGATGTGCGACTCTAAACAACAAAGCTCTGTAAAAAATACATAAATAAAATAAAACAGAAATAAATGTACCATAAAGCATGCATATACTTGTAAAATTTTAGTGAATTTAATTCCATATATCATAATGTTTCTACCTGAAAGTATAAACTTAATCCATCTGCTAAGTAAACATACTTAGCAAATAATGCATTACCATTTTGTGTGCTATAAAATGACTTAGCTAAGACTTACTAGAGGGAATTTATCTGTTTTTGAGAGTATGGACTTTGACCAAGAAAAAGAAGCTCTCAACTTAGAGTAGTAAAAATGTATGCCATTTCAGGCTATAAATCCTCTTCTTGTAAATCAGAAGATTTATAACTTTTCTTCCTTTGCAGGAAAACCAAAGACCTGCAGATTGAATACTTTCATGTATATTAATAAGGGTTTCCCTGGTGACTCAGTGGTAAAGAACCTACCTGCAGTGCAGGAGGTGCAGGTTCTGTCCCTGTGTCAGGAAGATCCCCTAGAGAAGGAAATGATGACCCACTCCAGTGTTCTTGCCTGGGAAATTCCATGGACAAAGAAGCCTGACAGGTTACAGTTTATCAGGTTGCTGAAGAGTCAGACATGACTTAGTGACTAAACAATCGCAAACAACAAAATTACTCGAACTAGGATATTTCCCAAAGAAGTTTTTTTTTTTTTTCTCACTACCATTAGTAAGGAAAAATCCATAAATTTATATATATAAATTTATATAAATGAGTCAGTTCTAGTAAGGTGGATGAATCTAGAATCTATTATACATAGTCAGGTATGTCAGAGAGAGAAAGATAAATATTGTATACTGACACATACATATGGCATCTAGAAAGATGTTTCTGATAAATGTATATGCTGAGCAGCAATGGCAAGGCAGACAAGAACAGACTTATGGACATTGGGGTAAGGAAGGGGCATATGCTGTGTGACTAGGGGATCTCAAACAGGAGCTCTGTGGTGACGGGAGGGGTTGAATGGGAAGGGAGATGGAGGGAAGGCTCAGGAAGGGGGAGCCGTAGGTATACATATGATGGATTCAGGTTGATGTGCGACTCTAAACAACAAAGCTCTGTAAAAAATACATAAATAAAATAAAACAGAAATAAATGTACCATAAAGCATGCATATACTTGTAAAATTTTAGTGAATTTAATTCCATATATCATAATGTTTCTACCTGAAAGTATAAACTTAATCCATCTGCTAAGTAAACATACTTAGCAAATAATGCATTACCATTTTGTGTGC
The DNA here is from genome assembly GCA_022376925.1 of Tragulus kanchil. NCBI lineage: Eukaryota > Metazoa > Chordata > Mammalia > Artiodactyla > Tragulidae > Tragulus > Tragulus kanchil. Next base: position 86,612,686 of record JAIOJX010000003.1, on the reverse strand, counting down.
TATAAAATGACTTAGCTAAGACTTACTAGAGGGAATTTATCTGTTTTTGAGAGTATGGACTTTGACCAAGAAAAAGAAGCTCTCAACTTAGAGTAGTAAAAATGTATGCCATTTCAGGCTATAAATCCTCTTCTTGTAAATCAGAAGATTTATAACTTTTCTTCCTTTGCAGGAAAACCAAAGACCTGCAGATTGAATACTTTCATGTATATTAATAAGGGTTTCCCTGGTGACTCAGTGGTAAAGAACCTACCTGCAGTGCAGGAGGTGCAGGTTCTGTCCCTGTGTCAGGAAGATCCCCTAGAGAAGGAAATGATGACCCACTCCAGTGTTCTTGCCTGGGAAATTCCATGGACAAAGAAGCCTGACAGGTTACAGTTTATCAGGTTGCTGAAGAGTCAGACATGACTTAGTGACTAAACAATCGCAAACAACATTACTAATAATTGGGTATGTTTCTTACAGATTTATTTATCTAGTAGATATTTCCCAAACTGTTAGATATAGTTTATTTTTTTATAAATACACAAAATTTACATTACTTAGAAAAAAAATAGTCTAAGCATTTCTGATGCTTGCACAATGGCAGAAGAATGTTCATCCCGCTATTATACTGGTATTTACACTCTTGCATGGATTTATGCCCAGGGAGCAAAGGCAAACAGTTTTCATAAGAAAATGTCAGTGCGATCCCTGGTCCATATTGATTTTAAGACACTATGCTAGTACCAAGATTTTATTTCTCATAGAAGCATAAGGGGAAAAAAAATTCAAAATAATAAGAGAAGACAGCATTATCTGTTGAAAGAGAGTCAGCATCAGAGATAGGAGACAAAAATCTGCTGTGAATTTCCTCCAGAAGCTGAAGTGTTATTGAATTCCTATGACTTACAGCATAGGTGTAAAATAAGTGGCAGACACAGATGTTTCCCATTCTTCCTAAATTTTAAAGCAGGTATCTTTTTTGAGGGAAAGGCAACCCCGTATCTTTCAATCCCATGACCAAATTGCAATGAATAGTCTCTTCTTGCTCCCCTCATTAATTTGTCACATGGTCTCATTTATAAATGGACTAAGAATTGACTTTGTATTCTCAGTACTTTTTAGCTAATTGTGATGATAAGCATGTCATTATTAGCAATACCTATGATGTATTGAAAGAAAATCATTCACCGATATACATTGTGACAATGCTCAGTTATCTCTAACATATGCTTTTGAAAGAGAGCAAAGATTCAAGAATTTCCCTGCCTTTTTTATGTTCTGAGAAAAAAAAAAATAATTCAAAGAATCACATCCCCAATTATTAGAGAAATTCATGTTTACCTATGACATGACCAACCAATTTTTTTTTTTTTTTTTTTTGCCTACTAGTTGATTAGCTGAATTGTTCATACTCACTGATCCACCTCCAAAAATACCTGAAAATTTAGCATGATAAAAGTTTTTTTCCTTTCCCTCAGATTCCTCTACATTGACCAACCTCAGTCTGGGTCAGTAGTGAAATCTGGGGGAACTCCTCTGTAAGGACACCCTTGATTACTGGCTGACAACAGAGAAAGAATTTCCCTGCTCAACTGTCAGGTCATGCCATTGGCCTTTCTCACTTCCCAATGCCTGCATCTTTTCAGCCTCATTTATAACTGTCTATAAAAAAAGTTCCTTTTTTCAGGACTCCTGAGACTCTTGCAGATCCTATGGCCAAAGCACTCTCCCTGTTGCAACATTATGCCCTCCATTACTGTGACAATATTTTAAATAAAGTCTCTTTTTATCTAAATCCAGATTGGGAATGTTTGATGCTCTCTTTATCTCAGAATATCTTTACGATAATTATTTTGAATCTAGACCAGCACTTACTTTCCAGGAATTGGGAACTGTTTACAGCATTATCTGTTGAAAGAGAGTCAGCATCAGAGATAGGAGACAAAATCTGCTGTGAATTTCCTCCAGAAGCTGAAGTGTTATTGAATTCCTATGACTTACAGCATAGGTGTAAAATAAGTGGCAGACACAGATGTTTCCCATTCTTCCTAAATTTTAAAGCAGGTATCTTTTTTGAGGGAAAGGCAACCCCGTATCTTTCAATCCCATGACCAAATTGCAATGAATAGTCTCTTCCTGCTCCCCTCATTAATTTGTCACATGGTCTCATTTATAAATGGACTAAGAATTGACTTTGTATTCTCAGTATTTTTTAGCTAATTGTGATGATAAGCATGTCATTATTAGCAATACCTATGATGTATTGAAAGAAAATCATTCACCGATATACATTGTGACAATGCTCAGTTATCTCTAACATATGCTTTTGAAAGAGAGCAAAGATTCAAGAATTTCCCTGCCTTTTTTATGTTCTGAGAAAAAAAAAAATAATTCAAAGAATCACATCCCCAATTATTAGAGAAATTCATGTTTACCTATGACATGACCAACCAATTTTTTTTTTTTTTTTTTGCCTACTAGTTGATTAGCTGAATTGTTCATACTCACTGATCCACCTCCAAAAATACCTGAAAATTTAGCATGATAAAAGTTTTTTTCCTTTCCCTCAGATTCCTCTACATTGACCAACCTCAGTCTGGGTCAGTAGTGAAATCTGGGGGAACTCCTCTGTAAGGACACCCTTGATTACTGGCTGACAACAGAGAAAGAATTTCCCTGCTCAACTGTCAGGTCATGCCATTGGCCTTTCTCACTTCCCAATGCCTGCATCTTTTCAGCCTCATTTATAACTGTCTATAAAAAAAGTTCCTTTTTTCAGGACTCCTGAGACTCTTGCAGATCCTATGGCCAAAGCACTCTCCCTGTTGCAACATTATGCCCTCCATTACTGTGACAATATTTTAAATAAAGTCTCTTTTTATCTAAATCCAGATTGGGAATGTTTGATGCTCTCTTTATCTCAGAATATCTTTACGATAATTATTTTGAATCTAGACCAGCACTTACTTTCCAGGTGAAATTTGGAGACTAACATTAAGTCTGTCTTCTAGTTTCATACCAACATTTAACCATTTTTTTTTCCTATCTTTATTTAAAGATATCAAGTTGCTCAACTGTTAGTAGTTATGGAGTAAATTTAATATTAGTGAACCATATAAGGAGCATTTTTTAATGTGATAAATCTGTAAGGGTTCTCAAGGTTATCAATTAGAACTACTAAGTCTATGCAAATGGTGACATTTCCTACATAAACAAAAGTTTGAGTCAAATAAAAGAAAGATAAATAATGGATATGCATTTGTAATATCCATGATACAGATGGGTAGATAATACATATGTATACATAAGTACCTGATATATACATACATATGTGTTAGTATAATACTTACATATCATTCCTACATGGAAAACTTAATAATCCCCAATATGAGATATGGGGGCTTTAAATAGGTAATTAAGTCTAACTGAAATCATATAAATAGGCCCTAATTCAATATGACTAATGTCCTTATAAAAAGAAAAATGATACCAGATATAGGTGATCATAGAGAAAAGGCCACAAGAGATGTGGTCAGAGAAGCAGGGATCTGAGAGCCAAGGAGAAAGGCCTCAAGAGAAATCAAAACTGTCAACACCTTGATGTTGGACTTTCAACTTCTAATTTAAAAAAAAAAAACATAATTTGCGTCATTTAAACCACCCAGTGTGTACTATTTTGTTATGTAATGATATAGTACTTCTCTTGAATCTGAGCTTAAACTGAACATTTGTGAGAGTTCTTTTTTACAAGAAACCTTATCAGGGCTGTATCAGAACTTCTGTTTCAATAAGAATGGGAGGAGCAGCAGCATTTGATACTGTGGTCTTACTTTGCAGCACATTGTCAACATTCAAATAAGGGCGTTATTATTATTTACTAGTTGATGTTCAGTAAATCACTTAATTTCACTGTGTCTCAGTTCTACATATGTAAAATGATTATAATAGCAGTATCTAATGCACAAGATTATTATAAACATTGATGATTCCTATTATAAAGAGTTTAGAAATAATGTTCCTGGCACTCAAAATTTCCTCATTTATTTTAACTCTTCCTCCCTCTCTCCTTTTCTTTTCTTTTTGTTTCTGTTTCTCTGCACTCCTTCCAAGGGTTTTTCATCATTAAAATCTCAGTGTATGCAGATGGTCATTATGCTTTGAAAGGTAAAGTACAGGCTGTTTATTTTTGTTTTGACAAAAATTTCCTGTAAGTTGTCATCTTAGAAGTAAAAGCAGGCAGGAAATGTTCTCCATAGCATTGTATACCTTAAACCCACACAAAGTTGTATGTCAATAATATCCCAAGCAAGTGGAAAGAAAAATAATTTAAAAAATATTTTAGTCAGCTATGAATCATGAAAAGTGTATAGTTTGGTAAAGATTGAAAAATTAATAATAAAGATATTCTCCCATTGATAACTCAGCAGAAAATGAATGAATGTGACTTTTTTCTATGATATAAAAGAGAAATAAGCAAAGATGGAATATTGACATTTGCTACACTTTTTGTCTCCAGAAAATACTGCCTCCTCAACAGTTTCAATGTAAGATGTTAGCACAATCTTTATAAAAGCACTAAAGACTACATATTTTTCCCCAGAATCACATCCAGGGACCTAAACCTAATATTATGAGTCATTTTTTACAGTCAGTCTGGTGCTGTGGATTAATAGACAGCCTAAAGAAGACAAAGGTCATGTACTAAATTGCACCAGATGAAAACTACATACACTCAGAAATCTTTCTTGGCAACACCTATCTGAAAGTTGTCACTGAATTTTGCTACTCAGCAGGATGCTGTCACAGAATTTATTAATAGACAAGAATCAGAGAAGTGGATCAAAAATCTCAGCATGTCTTTTGGAAGGCCAACATTCTGACATCCGTGTTATATTAAACTCCAGATGAATCTAAAGGCTTACAGGATGGTGCCACTTGCTCCTACATGCATGCAACTCAAATTCACCCTCACACCTTTATCTTTGAGGACTTTTCTTAGATAGCTATACATGAAAATTAAAAGCTGGTAATGCACAAGATTATTATAAACATTGATGATTCCTATTATAAAGAGTTTAGAAATAATGTTCCTGGCACTCAAAATTTCCTCATTTATTTTAACTCTTCCTCCCTCTCTCCTTTTCTTTTCTTTTTGTTTCTGTTTCTCTGCACTCCTTCCAAGGGTTTTTCATCATTAAAATCTCAGTGTATGCAGATGGTCATTATGCTTTGAAAGGTAAAGTACAGGCTGTTTATTTTTGTTTTGACAAAAATTTCCTGTAAGTTGTCATCTTAGAAGTAAAAGCAGGCAGGAAATGTTCTCCATAGCATTGTATACCTTAAACCCACACAAAGTTGTATGTCAATAATATCCCAAGCAAGTGGAAAGAAAAATAATTAAAAAAATATTTTAGTCAGCTATGAATCATGAAAAGTGTATAGTTTGGTAAAGATTGAAAAATTAATAATAAAGATATTCTCCCATTGATAACTCAGCAGAAAATGAATGAATGTGACTTTTTTCTATGATATAAAAGAGAAATAAGCAAAGATGGAATATTGACATTTGCTACACTTTTTGTCTCCAGAAAATACTGCCTCCTCAACAGTTTCAATGTAAGATGTTAGCACAATCTTTATAAAAAGCACTAAAGACTACATATTTTTCCCCAGAATCACATCCAGGGACCTAAACCTAATATTATGAGTCATTTTTTACAGTCAGTCTGGTGCTGTGGATTAATAGACAGCCTAAAGAAGACAAAGGTCATGTACTAAATTGCACCAGATGAAAACTACATACACTCAGAAATCTTTCTTGGCAACACCTATCTGAAAGTTGTCACTGAATTTTGCTACTCAGCAGGATGCTGTCACAGAATTTATTAATAGACAAGAATCAGAGAAGTGGATCAAAAATCTCAGCATGTCTTTTGGAAGGCCAACATTCTGACATCCGTGTTATATTAAACTCCAGATGAATCTAAAGGCTTACAGGATGGTGCCACTTGCTCCTACATGCATGCAACTCAAATTCACCCTCACACCTTTATCTTTGAGGACTTTTCTTAGATAGCTATACATGAAATTAAGTGGTAAGGCAGCATTAGCTGTAAAGACATTCCAAGTTAGAGTTCAGCATTAATATTTCTAAGTTTGCTTGGCTGTAAAAACAAAAAAACAAGAAAAAAAATGGAAGAAAAGATACAAGCTGTGGTAAACTTTCAGAAGCAAAACAAAAGGGATGTGTGCCCAGCAGACAAGGGAAGAAATACATGTTTGCTACTGACTGAAAACTCAGACAGAATCTGTTATTGTCAAGCGTGTGGAAGTGGGGTGGTTTCCTTTTGGTATAGAAATACACATACACAAAAAACCAAAGCAAATCACCAAAACTAAACATGTTTATAATCACAGCTACAAGCCAAAATGCAATAAATGATTGATGTCTGTTGTTAAATACAGTATAACTTTCAATCATATAAAGGATACCTTCTGTTCAATTAGATTCAGAGAAAAATTACAGTGATAGAAATAGCATATTTCAACACTAATACAAAATTAGGGCTTCCCCTGGTGGTCCAGTGGGTAAGGACACCTCCTTGCAGGGCAAGGGGTGCCAGTTCGATCCCTGGCCTGGGAGGATCCCACATGCTGTGGAGCGGCTGGACTGATGTGTCCAATTACCGAGCCGGAGCTCTGGGGCCCATGAGCCCAGAGCCGGCGCTCCGCGATGACAGAGGCCACCGTGATGGGAGGCCTACAGGAGCCAAAGAACAAAGATGGATGAAAATAGAGAAATGGAAGACCAATAGAATTGGCCCGCCTGTCCCCCTCCCTCCCCACCCCACTCCCCTCCCTCCCCACCCCAGTCCCCTCCCAAAAAGATAAATAAATAAAATAAATGTTCAAAATTAGTGTGTGCTCATTCACTAAGGTAACTAAATTGTGTCCAACTCTTTGCAACCTCATAGACTGTATCATGGAACCCATCAGGTTCTCTGTTGCAGTTTCCCAGGTGAAAATATTGGAGTGGGTTGTCATTTCCAGGGATCTTTCCGACCTTGTCTTCTTCGACCAGGGATCGAAGACATGTGTCTCCTGAATTTCAAGGGGATTCTTTACCAGCTGATGAGCCATTGGGGAAGCCAATACTAATATAAAGTTATAGAGAAACATATAAAATCATAAAGAAATTATAAGGATGAAACGAAGCAATCTTAAAAAGGGCTTTATTTAGACATGATTTTGCTTCTAATTATTTACCAACTAGGCATTATTGGTTTGGGATTCTGTGATGGCTCAGATGGTAAAGAATCTGCCTTAATGCAGGAAATCCACATTTGATCCCTGGGTTGGGAAGATCTCCTGGAGAAGGGAATGGTTACCCATTCCAGTTTTCTTGCCTGGGAAATTCCATGAATAGATGAGTCTGGCAGGCTACAATCCATGGGGTCACAGAAAGTCAGATATGACTGACTGACTAACACACATAAACACACACACACAGAGAGAGACACACACACAGGCAATATTGGTAAGTAGTTTCTTTTTTTTTATTTAACATGGCAGTTAAAGCTGATATTTGTCTTTATCTTATGAATGGGCTTTGTGCACAGTCATATCCAACTCTTTCATATCCCATGGACTGTAGCCATCAGGTTCCTCTGTTCATGGAATTTTTCAGATTAGAATATGGAAGTGGGTTTTCATTTTCTTCTCCAGGGGATCTTCCCCACCCAAGGCCTACTTCTGTGTCTCCTGCATTGGCAAGTGTATTCCCTTCCACGAGCACCATCTGGGAAGCTCTACATTTTATATAAGCACATTCAAATATTCTGAAGAAATTTGAAGGGTACATTTTTCAGTGATTTTTACTAGCCAAACTTGGAAGTGGTATCCTGTTATTTTTTAATTAATTTATTATTTTTTTGCCTTGTTACTTGCAGTAGTGTAAATATTTTGAAGAAAAAATCTCAGTCAAAATGATGACAACCCTATTATAAGGTAATGTTAATGAAATAATAGCATAATTTACCCTGTTCTCAATCAGAAATATAGGGAAGGTGTTGAGTCTCTATTCTATGCTTTTTAGATTTTACAGTTCCATTTTCCAGTCTTATTGTATCATCAATTCATACTTGTATAAGCTCACTTTCCAAATGTTCAATATCTGTGGTTTAAACATTACCAAATGTGAAATTATAAGATATGAATTGCCATGACGTTTTTCCTCTTTATTACCTGTACTCTGGGGGGAAAGTTTTCTCCTCTAAGTTTTTGTACTTCTGAGTAGAGTCCCTATACTTCTATGAAAGTAAGTAGCAAAAATTGGTGGATGGAGTGTTGTATAAAATAAAAAATCAACACCAACTTGGTGTTCAATGGAGTAAATTTCCTTCTGCTCTTGTCCTATTTCTTTATTTTTTAAATACTTTTTTACACAGGAATACAAGAGCTACAGATGCAAGTTTTATATAATTTCATTTGACAATCAAATAAATGTTAATTTTCATATTTACTTTTTCATCTTTTGAGAGACACAGATAGCTTTTTATATTCCATATCTTAACATTACAGAATGCATTATTCTTTATTTGTTGATAGTCTATTAGAAACAAAATAAATCTTTTTAAATTTTATTTAATTGGAGGAAAATTACTTCACAATATTCTGATGGTTTTTACCATATATCTATATGAATCATCCATAGGCATACATGTGTCCCTTCTTCTTGAGCTTCCCTCCCACTGCCCTCCCCATTCCATCTTTCCAGCTTGTCACAGAGCACTGGCTTTGGGTGTCCTCATTCATACATGAATCTCCTAAAGTCTATTTACATATGGTAACGTATATGTTCCAATGCTATTCTCGCAAATCATTCCGCTCTCTCCTACTCCCTGTAAGTTTTGGTTCTTAACAAGCAGTGGGAGTATAGTTTCAAATCTTGCCCTGTGATCATACGCAAAGCTTCTTTTGTGGTTATCAGTCCTCTTTTATTTTTCTTGTGTAGCATTAAAAGGAAACAAGTCCACTCTATCCAGCTTTCTATGTAATTAACGTTATTCATTTGATTTAATCACTAGTATGTATCACCTCTATTCAAGTATATAACTTATTTTCCCCAGCTTTACCTTCATTATTAATAATTCAGAAATAATGAACCAAAACTCTTTTCTTTTGACTTGTATATTTCCAGAGTCTTTGACCATTGTCTGACTACCTTTCTATGCAGTTTACAGTTCCATTTGTTTTTTCATCAATTCATACTTGTATAAGCTCACTTTCCAAATGTTCAATATCTGTGGTTTAAACATTACCAAATGTGAAATTATAAGATATGAATTGCCATGACGTTTTTCCTCTTTATTACCTGTACTCTGGGGGGAAAGTTTTCTCCTCTAAGTTTTTGTACTTCTGAGTAGAGTCCCTATACTTCTATGAAAGTAAGTAGCAAAAATTGGTGGATGGAGTGTTGTATAAAATAAAAAATCAACACCAACTTGGTGTTCAATGGAGTAAATTTCCTTCTGCTCTTGTCCTATTTCTTTATTTTTTAAATACTTTTTTACACAGGAATACAAGAGCTACAGATGCAAGTTTTATATAATTTCATTTGACAATCAAATAAATGTTAATTTTCATATTTACTTTTTCATCTTTTGAGAGACACAGATAGCTTTTTATATTCCATATCTTAACATTACAGAATGCATTATTCTTTATTTGTTGATAGTCTATTAGAAACAAAATAAATCTTTTTAAATTTTATTTAATTGGAGGAAAATTACTTCACAATATTCTGAGGGTTTTTTACCATATATCTATATGAATCATCCATAGGCATACATGTGTCCCTTCTTCTTGAGCTTCCCTCCCACTGCCCTCCCATTCCATCTTTCCAGCTTGTCACAGAGCACTGGCTTTGGGTGTCCTCATTCATACATGAATCTCCTAAAGTCTATTTACATATGGTAACGTATATGTTCCAATGCTATTCTCGCAAATCATTCCGCTCTCTCCTACTCCCTGTAAGTTTTGGTTCTTAACAAGCAGTGGGAGTATAGTTTCAAATCTTGCCCTGTGATCATACGCAAAGCTTCTTTTGTGGTTATCAGTCCTCTTTTATTTTTCTTGTGTAGCATTAAAAGGAAACAAGTCCACTCTATCCAGCTTTCTATGTAATTAACGTTATTCATTTGATTTAATCACTAGATATGTATCACCTCTATTCAAGTATATAACTTATTTTCCCCAGCTTTACCTTCATTATTAATAATTCAGAAATAATGAACCAAAACTCTTTTCTTTTGACTTGTATATTTCCAGAGTCTTTGACCATTGTCTGACTACCTTTCAGAATGCAGAAGTTATGATCTATGATTTGGAAATCTAAGACCTTGATATTCAGATTTTATCATTGTTTCTACATTGTAATTATGTTGTAAACTGTTATTACTGTACCTCTGAGACGTATATAGAATCACTTTTGCCTGTACACATACATGTACATCATTCTGATTTCTTGAGAAAAATATTTAATATAGAAGTTTAATATGAACTAAGAAAATATTGGCACTGTTAAAACACTGGTGAAGTGATTTATTAAAGGCTTCATCACTGGTATATAGATTGTTTTCTTTGGTGGTATATTTTATAACAAAAAAGATAATCAATGAATAATTAAAATACTATTTTAGATAGCTGTCAGCTACAGAACAAAGTAGATACAGGGAAGTACAATTAATTAATATCCTCCAGGCTTTATTGTACTTTATCAGGATTTCTTATTTGATATGACAAAAAACTTAAAACTGCTATGAATTCAAATAAAGAAAACCAGCTTTAGCCTAAGGAAACAGGGATGATTTATTATGATAAAATGGAGAAATCTCATAAAAACAGGGAACACAAACTGACCTCAGCAATAACTAAAATAAAATAATCAGATGTTCTTCATCCCTTCTCTCTGCCTTTTTGGGCTTATCTTTTACATTGTTCAGTTAATATCTCTGTTTAGTGACTTCGTCTTTCTTCTGACCAATAGGAAGAAAACATGGTCACTGATAGCTGTTAATAATACTTAACCAATTTCTTAGAGAATTATCTCTGAATGGCTAGCTAATATCAAACATGCTCAAGTGGTTTATGTTACAGTCCTAAAGTTGTGGAAACTTTTTAAAAGATGAGTCTTTGATAAGTTATACAGGCTGAGTCCAGAAAAGTAGAACTAGAACTTAAATAAACTTGGATTGTTATTTCACTCACAGATGTGCCTGTACTCTCTTCTTTTTTTTTCAAAAATCACAATTTTTTTTTTAATTTTGATTTTTGATTTTACAGAGCTTTGTTGTTTAGAGATACGTGTAATTCCATCATAGTCATATGTATATCCCATTCCCTCCAATCACACCCCTCTTGAGAATTGCATAGCCCCAAGTATGGTCTCTTAGTACCACAGCACATTGACAATACTTATCTCCTTTGTATAAACAGGGTAGGGCTACATGTTGCTCTTTCCATATCTTGGTCTAGTCCTGTGAAGAATGTCATTGCTAATTTGATAGGGATTGCATAGAATCTGTAGATGATCTTTGGTAGCAAGGTCATTTTGAAGATATTGACTCTTCTGACACAGGAACAGGGCACATGGCTCTATCTGTTTATATCATCTTTGATATCTTTCATCAGTGTCTTGTAATTTTCTGTGTACAATTCTTTTGTCTCTTTAGGTAGGTTTATTTCAAGATATTTTATTCTTTTGGTTGCAATGGTAAATGGAATTGCATCCTTGATTTCTCTTTCTGATTTTTAATTGTTTGTATGTAGGAATGCAAGTGATTTCTGTGTATTCATTTTGTATCCTATGACTTTACTGAATTCATTGATTAACTCTAGTGATTTTTAAATAGTCCCTTTGTGTTTTTCTATGTATAGTATCATGTTACCTGCAAATAGATTTTTATTTCTTCTTTTCCAATCTTAATTCCTCTTATTTCTTTTTCTTGTCTTATGACTGTTGCTAGAATTTCCAGGACTATGTTGAGTAAGAGTGGTGAAAGTGGACAGCCTTGTCTTATTCCTGATCTTAGAGGGAATGTTTTCAGTTTTTCACCATTGAGAATAATGATTCCTGTGGGCTTCACATGTATGGCTTTCCATATGTTGGGATAGGCTCTTTCTATGTCCATTTTTTAAACAGTTTTCTTTTTTTTATCATAAATGGGTGCTGGATTTTGTCAAAGGCTTTTTCTGCATCTATTGATATTGTCATGTGTTTTTTGTCTTTTAATTTGTTGATATGCTGTATCACATTGATTGATTTGTGGATACTAGAGACTCCTTGCTTGCCAGGAATAAACCCAACTTGATCATAGTGTATGAGTTTTTTGATGGGTTGTTGAATTCTTTTTGTTAGAATTTTGTTGAGGATTTTTGCATCTAAATTCATCAGTGATACTTGTTTATAATATTCTTTTCTTGTGCTGTCTTTGCCTGGTTTTGGTATCAGGGTAATGGTGGCCTCGTAGAATGTGTTTGGAAGTGTTCCTTCTTGTGCAGTTGTTTGAAAGAGTTTTAGAATGAAAGGCATTAGCTCTTATTTAAATGTTTGGTGAAGTCATTTGGTCCTGCGCTGTTATTTTTTAGGTAGCTTTCTGATCACAAATTCCATTTATGAGCCTGTGATTGGGTTGTTCATAATTTCTATTTCTTTCTGGTTCAGTCTTGGAAGATTGAAATTCTCTAAGAAATTGTCCACTTCTTCCAGGTTGCCCAGTTTGTTGTTCCTAATAGTCTCTTATAATCCTATGTATTTCTGTATTGTCTGTTGTAACCTCTCCTTTTTCACTTCTGGCTTTGTTGATCTGATTCTTCTGTCTTTTTTTCTTAACGAGTCTTGACAGTGGTTTGTCGATTTTATTTATCTTTTTGAAGAACCAGCTTTTCATTTTATTTATCTTTACTATTATTTCTTCCATTTCTTTTTCATTTATTTCTGCTCTGATCTTTATGATTTCTCTTCTTTGGCTAACTTTAGGTTTTTTGTTTTGTTTTGTTTTGTTCTTCTTATTTCAGTTCTTTTAATTGTAGAGTTAGGTTGACTTATTGAAGTTTTTCTTGTTTCTTAATGTACAATTGTATTGCTATGAACTTTCCTCTTAGAATTGCTTTTGTGGTATGCCATAGGTTTTTCACTGTGATGTTTTTATTGTGGTTTTCTTCTAGGAATTTTCTGTTTAACCATTAAATATGTTGTTTTGGTACAGCAAAAGCATTCAAATTCTTAGAAAAATTTCATATGTAGAAAAGATGAAAATAGAATCAATAGTCTGAAGAGTTGATACTGTATATTTTTTTCATGAGATAGGACATAAAAAATCAGGAGTCATGGCCTTCTGCATCAAGACTGTAATTGAGTTACTATAAATAGTAAAAATGGTATATAATATATAAATATAAGCTCTTGATAATTCAGTAACTGTTTTCTATTCATTATACATTTTAATTTTTATTGCTGTATCACATTGTGCTGTCTTTCCCAAATAAACCCAACTTGATCATAGTGTATGAGTTTTTGATGGGTTGTTGAATTCTTTTGTTAGAATTTTGTTGAGGATTTTTGCATCTAAATTCATCAGTGATACTTGTTTATAATATTCTTTTCTTGTGCTGTCTTTGCCTGGTTTTGGTATCAGGGTAATGGTGGCCTCGTAGAATGTGTTTGGAAGTGTTCCTTCTTGTGCAGTTGTTTGAAAGAGTTTTAGAATGAAAGGCATTAGCTCTTATTTAAATGTTTGGTGAAGTCATTTGGTCCTGCGCTGTTATTTTTTAGGTAGCTTTCTGATCACAAATTCCATTTATGAGCCTGTGATTGGGTTGTTCATAATTTCTATTTCTTTCTGGTTCAGTCTTGGAAGATTGAAATTCTCTAAGAAATTGTCCACTTCTTCCAGGTTGCCCAGTTTGTTGTTCCTAATAGTCTCTTATAATCCTATGTATTTCTGTATTGTCTGTTGTAACCTCTCCTTTTTCACTTCTGGCTTTGTTGATCTGATTCTTCTGTCTTTTTTTCTTAACGAGTCTTGACAGTGGTTTGTCGATTTTATTTATCTTTTTGAAGAACCAGCTTTTCATTTTATTTATCTTTACTATTATTTCTTCCATTTCTTTTTCATTTATTTCTGCTCTGATCTTTATGATTTCTCTTCTTTGGCTAACTTTAGGTTTTTTGTTTTGTTTTGTTTTGTTCTTCTTATTTCAGTTCTTTTAATTGTAGAGTTAGGTTGACTTATTGAAGTTTTTCTTGTTTCTTAATGTACAATTGTATTGCTATGAACTTTCCTCTTAGAATTGCTTTTGTGGTATGCCATAGGTTTTTCACTGTGATGTTTTTATTGTGGTTTTCTTCTAGGAATTTTCTGTTTAACCATTAAATATGTTGTTTTGGTACAGCAAAAGCATTCAAATTCTTAGAAAAATTTCATATGTAGAAAAGATGAAAATAGAATCAATAGTCTGAAGAGTTGATACTGTATATTTTTTTCATGAGATAGGACATAAAAAATCAGGAGTCATGGCCTTCTGCATCAAGACTGTAATTGAGTTACTATAAATAGTAAAAATGGTATATAATATATAAATATAAGCTCTTGATAATTCAGTAACTGTTTTCTATTCATTATACATTTTCATTGTTTATCTTCCTGTCTTTTTTAACCTTCACATCATATGATTCTATTTTCTCCCCTCTTTTATCATGTTCATTTTACTTTTATTGAAACATGTTAGAGATTGTCCTAAATTTCAGAGTGTTAACTACAAATTGGCACTTAGCAATTACATTGCCAATGAATGAACAACTAGGACATTTACAATCACCTCTGTGGAGACTGAGCTCTGTGCTGTGACAGCTGCTGACTCTCAACACCCCTGAGGGAGTTCCGGGTGAGTAATGCACTCTGCTCCAGAGGATCTGGTAGGATAGGTCTTTAGACAGGCAGATGCTTTTAGGAACATTTTGAGTACAGCTTTAAAGGATATATTATAATATGAACTGATTTTTTAAAAAAATCATATTAAGAAAAAACATCTCTTCAGACTTGTATTAGAAGAAATCTTCCCTGGTGGCTCAGTAGTAGTGAATCTGCTTGCCAATGCAGAAAACACAGGTTTGAACCCTGGTTCAGTAAGATCCCTTGGAGGAGTAAGTAGCAACCCACTCCAGTGTTCTTGCCTTAAAAATTCCATGGACAGAGGAGCTGGTGGGCTACAGTCTAAGAGATTAGACAGGACTTATGACTAAACAAGAACAAAATGGCTGGTAAACAGAACAGTGACTTAGGCCAGGACTTAATCAAAACCTTTAATCCCATTTTCTTTCCACTTAGACTATACAGAAAGTGAAAGCCTACACTTTTTTGCAGGGGGAGCAGTCTATCTAGGTGGCACATGTGGTAAAGCATCTGTCTGTAAATACAGAAGGCATGGGCTCCATTCCTGGGTCAGGAAGATTCCCTGGCAAAGGAAATGGCAGCCCACTCAAGTGTTCTTGCCTGGAAAATTCAATGGACAGAGTAGTCTAGTGAATTACAGTCCATGAAGTTCTAAAGAGTTGGACAAAACTGAGCACAACAACAACAAATATTAGCATAGATATCTATTACACTGCTCTTATATTTAGTAAAGTGTAATGATAAAATTATAAGTGAAAAGTTAGTGCTGTTATTATATGTATGTGTGCACTTGTGTGTGTACGTGAATGTGTCCAAACTGTAAAAGGGACTCTAAAAGGGGAACCAGAGACAATTGTACTTCAAAGGAAATTAGGTACCTGTACAAAAGTTTCCAACTACACTTGACCTTTGTGATAAAAACAAGTGATAATCATCACAAACTTATTCTGAAAGAAGCATCTTTTATACTCTTAAGCACATAAAATAAAACTGAAAACATAATTTGTAATGATGTATTATATTTTTTGATACCCATTGGCTTTGTGTTCTTAGTATTTTGCTGTTTCTAAACCATGGTAGGGCTTGTTGTTTTTGTCTGATATAAAAATATTTATCTTCATTAAAGTACTCACGAGGTTTAGACTTATTATGCTTGTATGTGCCCTATGCTGCTGCATTCATCTCTGACTGTTTACAACCCTATGGACCATAGCCTGCCAGGCTCGTCTGTTAATGAGATTCTCTAGGCAAGAATACTAGAGTAGGTTGCCATGACCTCCTCCAATGGATCTTCCTAACCCCGGGATCAAATCCACAACTTTTATGCGTCCTGCATTAACAGGTAGGTTCTTTAACCCTACTGCCACCTGGGAAGCCCATATACAGTGTATTGACAGTGGTTGAGTTCTTCTATTTTGTGTTATTTTCCTCTCTCTCTCTTTATTATTTAATGTGTGCTTTCTTCTTTAGCGGAGAGGTGGTGGAGTTCTCATTGTACAAATTTCTCTATTATTTGAAAATTTAATAAATGTTAATTTATTATTAGCATCATACATATGTGCTAATAATATTAAAACCTATTCTGAACATGCTTTAATATTATTAAAACTTCTATTGCCCACAGTGAACTGAAAATATCACCTTCCATGTCAGCAAACAAATAATGTGGCACTCATAAAATTGTCACATGAAGTTCTAAAGAGTTGGACAAAACTGAGCACAACAACAACAAATATTAGCATAGATATCTATTACACTGCTCTTATATTTAGTAAAGTGTAATGATAAAATTATAAGTGAAAAGTTAGTGCTGTTATTATATGTATGTGTGCACTTGTGTGTGTACGTGAATGTGTCCAAACTGTAAAAGGGACTCTAAAAGGGGAACCAGAGACAATTGTACTTCAAAGGAAATTAGGTACCTGTACAAAAGTTTCCAACTACACTTGACCTTTGTGATAAAAACAAGTGATAATCATCACAAACTTATTCTGAAAGAAGCATCTTTTATACTCTTAAGCACATAAAATAAAACTGAAAACATAATTTGTAATGATGTATTATATTTTTTGATACCCATTGGCTTTGTGTTCTTAGTATTTTGCTGTTTCTAAACCATGGTAGGGCTTGTTGTTTTTGTCTGATATAAAAATATTTATCTTCATTAAAGTACTCACGATGTTTAGACTTATTATGCTTGTATGTGCCCTATGCTGCTGCATTCATCTCTGACTGTTTACAACCCTATGGACCATAGCCTGCCAGGCTCGTCTGTTAATGAGATTCTCTAGGCAAGAATACTAGAGTAGGTTGCCATGACCTCCTCCAATGGATCTTCCTAACCCCGGGATCAAATCCACAACTTTTATGCGTCCTGCATTAACAGGTAGGTTCTTTAACCCTACTGCCACCTGGGAAGCCCATATACAGTGTATTGACAGTGGTTGAGTTCTTCTATTTTGTGTTATTTTCCTCTCTCTCTCTTTATTATTTAATGTGTGCTTTCTTCTTTAGCGGAGAGGTGGTGGAGTTCTCATTGTACAAATTTCTCTATTATTTGAAAATTTAATAAATGTTAATTTATTATTAGCATCATACATATGTGCTAATAATATTAAAACCTATTCTGAACATGCTTTAATATTATTAAAACTTCTATTGCCCACAGTGAACTGAAAATATCACCTTCCATGTCAGCAAACAAATAATGTGGCACTCATAAAATTGTCACATGATAACCCCAGCAGAACTGAGAGAACTCAAGATTGAAGCAGGATGTCCCCAAACTAGCAGTTAGTGTCTGCAGCCACCATTGATGGTACCCCCAAGTATATTCAGGATCTGAAAAACAGGATACTGGCCCCAAAGAGCTGAGGTGCATATCAATGGGCTAATTTCAATAAGTGGAGATTTTGTACCTCCCCATACATGGAAAAGTACTAAATTCCTTCACTTGAGATATTTGACTTTAACACTAATCTTTATAGATGCTGACCTCCTGGTATTTGTTGCTCACCCCTGTCTCTTCATAGCAGTTATCTGATGTGTGCCAGACTTAAATCCTCAGTTTTGACCAGTGAACAAAGCATATATCTCAGTGTTAGGTTGTCTTTTTTTTTTTTTTTTTTTCAGTTGATACCATCTTAACTCCAAAAATCTTCTAAAACATTTGAAATTCCATCATTCATTTCAATTAAATGCTACTGTAATCATGTATTTCAGACCTACTTTACATTGTAACATAATGCTTTTAAAAAATAAAGTCATTAGATTTAGATACATTTTTCATTTCTTGTTTTTCTCTAATCCAACTTCAATTTGGCTCATTCTATGCTTCTTATACACATTTTGAATTTCCATTAGTGAAAGTTTGTTGAGGCTTTGATTTTGAAACTATGTTGTGATCACATTTAATCCTTAAAGGATATTGTTAGGTATAACATTCTAGACAAACTGCACATTTTCACTTTCTTATAGGCTGATTAAATTATGTCATTGGCTTCCAACATCACTCCTAAAATTGCATATCAAATTTTATCTATGTACATTTGAAGTTAATGTGCCATTGATTTCTGCTATTTTTGAGATTATCTACTTGTCCTTATCATTTTGAAACATTTTATTGATATGTCTTGGTCTAGATGTCTTTTTAATACTATCTGGCTTCATTCGGCCTTGTGATATATACGTTACTCTATTTCATTGTTTCTAGAAAATTCTTGGTTTGTGCATCTTCCAGTGATATCTGTGGCTTAAAATTTTTTCTTTATTTCTACAACGCTTGTTTCTCGTGTTATTTTCTATGCTTCTCAAGACCTTTCCATGGTTTCTATTATTCTTTTTAGTTTCTCTGATGCATTCAAGATAGTTTCTATAAATTAATGCTTTGTTTTACAAGTCTCCTAACATGTCAGTTTGTGGTTAAACACATATCTTGGATTTACCATTTCGGTTATTAACAACATTTTAAAAATAATTAATTTTTTTTTAAATTGAAGGGTAATTATGATGGTTTTTTCCAAGCATCAACATGAATTGGCCACAGGCATACATGCATTCCCCCCATCTTGAACCCTCCTCCCAGCTTTCTCCCCATCTCATCCCTCCCTCCTCACCTTATCCTTTGGTCCAGAGCACTGACTCTGGGTGCACTGCTTCATGCACTGAATTTGAACTGGTCATCTGTTTTACATATGGTCATGTACATGTTTCAATACTATTTTCTCAAATCATCCCACCCTTGCCTTCTTTCAATCAATCCAAAGGTCTATTTATGGAACTTCCTCTAAAATTTACCTATAAATGTTCCACGTCTTATTATTTCTAAAGTGTTTTAATTGTGTGTCTATCAATCCCTTTTTTGGGGTCTTATTCTACTGTGGGTCTTTTTCTTTTTTTTTTTGGTTGTTTATATGTATTCTGTAATTTGAATGTGTGTGTGCACATGTGAAAGAGGGAGAGAGGCACTTTAGTTTCCCCATTACATTATCTCTTAGTAACTTATTAGGCCTAAAATTCATGAGACTCTGTCCTGAGAAAATCTGTACTTGATTCTCTCAGGTTCACTAGGAGACTGGGACCATTTTTAGCAAAATTATTGGCTCAGATTTTTGGAGCACATCTTATGGTGTTTATTTCTATTTTGTGCTGCACTAATGCTAGTTCCATCTGAAGGAACCTACCTAATATAGTTGTTCTTCTATTAAATTAAATTACTTTGCTAGGTTTTGAGCCCTGTGAGATCATGAAAATCAGAGTTTATTATTCACCTGGCCTGGGAAACACCTTCAAGGTAAAAGCAGAATTATAAATGAATAAAGTGAGAATCTTAAGTTTGAGAGCATTTAGAGTTTGATAAAAATGAGCTGTCTGTTGTTTGACTAACAAAAAACCGGTTGCTGAAACTGGTTTTAAAGCAGAAATTTAAAAAATAATATTTCCATGGTTTCTATTATTCTTTTTAGTTTCTCTGATGCATTCAAGATAGTTTCTATAAATTAATGCTTTGTTTTACAAGTCTCCTAACATGTCAGTTTGTGGTTAAACACATATCTTGGATTTACCATTTCGGTTATTAACAACATTTTAAAAATAATTAATTTTTTTTTAAATTGAAGGGTAATTATGATGGTTTTTTCCAAGCATCAACATGAATTGGCCACAGGCATACATGCATTCCCCCCATCTTGAACCCTCCTCCCAGCTTTCTCCCCATCTCACCCCTCCCTCCTCACCTTATCCTTTGGTCCAGAGCACTGACTCTGGGTGCACTGCTTCATGCACTGAATTTGAACTGGTCATCTGTTTTACATATGGTCATGTACATGTTTCAATACTATTTTCTCAAATCATCCCACCCTTGCCTTCTTTCAATCAATCCAAAGGTCTATTTATGGAACTTCCTCTAAAATTTACCTATAAATGTTCCACGTCTTATTATTTCTAAAGTGTTTTAATTGTGTGTCTATCAATCCCTTTTTTGGGGTCTTATTCTACTGTGGGTCTTTTTCTCTTTTTTTTTTTGGTTGTTTATATGTATTCTGTAATTTGAATGTGTGTGTGCACATGTGAAAGAGGGAGAGAGGCACTTTAGTTTCCCCATTACATTATCTCTTAGTAACTTATTAGGCCTAAAATTCATGAGACTCTGTCCTGAGAAAATCTGTACTTGATTCTCTCAGGTTCACTAGGAGACTGGGACCATTTTTAGCAAAATTATTGGCTCAGATTTTTGGAGCACATCTTATGGTGTTTATTTCTATTTTGTGCTGCACTAATGCTAGTTCCATCTGAAGGAACCTACCTAATATAGTTGTTCTTCTATTAAATTAAATTACTTTGCTAGGTTTTGAGCCCTGTGAGATCATGAAAATCAGAGTTTATTATTCACCTGGCCTGGGAAACACCTTCAAGGTAAAAGCAGAATTATAAATGAATAAAGTGAGAATCTTAAGTTTGAGAGCATTTAGAGTTTGATAAAAATGAGCTGTATGTTGTTTGACTACAGTCAAACAATAAACTAGGTGAATTGCTGAAACTGGCAATTTATAAAAGCATTGCAATACATGTTTATAAAGGGCATGGCATTGTCTTAATGCTTATATTAACAATTGTGATTTTCTCAGTTTGCATTCAGTATGCAGATTATTTTTATACCAAGTGGAGAATAATAGAGTAATATTTCCATAGATAGAACACAAAGGCACTAAACCTGAGCAAAGCTATTGAAATTATTAGGAATCAAGAAACAATGGCATCTGGTTCAATGAAGGAAAGGGGAATAATTTCATCAGAGCAATAGATTATCAAAAACCATTTACAGGTTACAATAGACTGAAGAAAAACTAGACACTGGATAGGGTGCTATATTTTGTTAAAATTAATTATATTGTAGAAGCTCAACATTATTAAAGAAATATCAATATCTGAAAATCAGAAGACATCTCCCAATGGATCATAACTAACATGAAAGCCTCAAAGAGCATCATCAGAGCCTGGGAAATACCTCAAAAAATGGAAAGCTGATGGTAGCAGAAATAGTATAATCTTGGAGCTACACTTAAATAAAGGTTTTATAAGGTTTTTTGTAGGGAAGAATTAAAAACTAATAATACCTTTGCATTAAATTCCTCCCTACTTTAAAGTATATTTAGATGGTTTTCAATGTTTTTGGTTCAACTATCTTGGGTTGTTGACTTCATAAAATTTTCAGTTAAAGATTCTTCTATTTCAGTAATACTTATATTTGGGGAAGCCATGAACTGACTTGATAATCTATTGAAATATATATATTCTAGGGATTTGTGACAATATTAAGCACATCAACATTTGAATAATATGGGTCCCAGAGGACGAAGAGAAAAATAAATGAGATGAGAAAATAATTGAGGAGATTTTAAATAAAAATAAACCTAACATGGAAAGGAAATAGCCACTCAAGTCGAGGAAGCCTAAAGAGCCCCATACGGAATAAACCCAAACAGAAACATGCCAAGAGATATATTAATCAAACTCATGAAAATTAGACACAATGAAAACATATTAAAACATCAAGGGAAAAACAAAAAATAACATAAGGTATGCCCTGATGTTATAAGTCTAACAGCTGATTTTTCCACAGAAACTCTGCAGACCAAAAAGAAGTGACAGAATATACTTAAAAGTAAAGAAAGGAATAAAAAAGAAAAACTTGCATCCAAGATTACTCTAATTAGCAAGGCTATCATTCAGATTCAATGAAGAAACCAAATGCTTAACAAACAAATAAAAGTTAAGAGAATTCAGAGAAAAAAAAAATTAAAAAAAAAAAAAAAGTTAAGAGAATTCAGCACAGTTAAACACAAGCACTAAAGGAATGTCTCTAGATAGGAAACACAAGAAAGAGATAAAACCTACAAAAGCAAACCCAAAACAATATACCCAATGGTCACAGGATCTTACATAGCAATGATAACATTAAATGTAAGTGGATTAAATGTTCCAACCAAAAGACACAGACTCTCTGAATGGATGCAAAACAAGACCCTTATATATACAGTGTTTACAAGAGACCCACTTCAGACCTAGAGACACATGCAGACTGAAAGTGAGAGACTGGAAAAACATATTCCAAGCAAATGGAATTCAAAAAAAAGTAGGAACAGCAATGCTCATATTAGATAAAAAACTTTCAAAATAAAGAGACTGTTATAAGAGCTAAGGAAGGACAGTGCATAATGATCAAGAAATCAATACAAAAAGAAGACATAATAATTATAAATATATACACCCATCTTAGGAGCACCTCAATGCTTAAGGCAAATGCTAGCAACTATAAAAGGTGAAATAGAGAGTAACACAATAATAGTGGGAAACTATAATACTCACACCAATGGACAGATTATCCTGACAGAAAATTAATAAGTAAAAGCAAGATATAAATGACACTTGGAATCAGATGGATCTAATTGATATCTATTGGACACTTCACCCAAACAGAGTAGATTTCACTTTTCTTCTCAAGCACACAGGAAACATTCTCCAGGATGGATCACTTCTTGGGTCAAAAATCAGGCCTTGGTAAATTTTTTTTAATTGAAATTGCATCAAGTAACTTTTCTGACCACAGTGTTCTAAGATTAGATATCAACTACAGGGGAAAAACATAAAAAGTAAAAACACAAGACTAAATAATATGCTTTTGAATAACCAAGAGGTAACTGAAGAAATCAAAGAAGGAATCAAAAGATAAAATACCTACAAGTAAATATCAATGGAACCACAGGCACTCAAAACCTATGGGATGAAGTAAAAGTAGTGCTAAGAGAGTATTTTGCACCAGTATAATTTATCTCAAGGAAGAAGGAAAACATCAATAAACAACTTAACCTTACACTGAAAGCAGCTAGAAAGAGAAGCACAAAAGACTTCAAAGTTAGTAGAAGGAAAGAGATAAATATCAGAGCAGAAATAAATGAAAAAGCTATGAAGGAGATAATAGCATAGGTCCATTAAAGCAAAAGTTGGTTCTTTGAGAAGATAAGCAAAACTAAGAAACAATCAGACACATGCAGAAGAAAAGAAAATGGAAAAGAGTCAATTTGATAAAAATTAGAAATGAAAAAGAACTTACAACGGGCAATACAGAAATGCAAAGGATCATAAAAGACTCCCATGAGTAATTCTATGCCAAGTAAATAGACAACCTGAAAGAAATGGGAAAATTCTCAGAGAAATGTAACCTTCCAAGATTAAAATAGAAAGAATAGAAAATATTAAGGGACCAAGCACAAGCACTGAAACCGAAACTATAACAAAATCTTCCTATGGACAAAATCCCAGGGCTATAAGACTTCACAGGTAAATTTATTCACAGGCAAAATCATTTAGAGGAGAGCTAACACCTATCCTGCTCAAACTCTTCCAGAAAACTGGAGAGAAATAAAAACTCTCAAAATCATTCTATGTAACCACCATCACCCTGATACCAAAACCTTTGAAATAAAAAAAAAAAAGAAAGAAAGAAAATTACTAACTGATATCACTAAGGAACATGGACGCAATAATTCTCCACAAAATTCCAGCAAGGAGAATCCAATAACACATCAAAAGGATCATGTGCCCTGATCAATTGTTGTTTATTCAAGGGATGCAAGGCTTCTTCAATAAATGCAAATCAATAAATGTGATACACCATACTAACAAATTGAAAGTTAAAAACCACATGGCAATTTCAACAGATGCAGAGGAAATTTTCAACAAGTTCAACATCCATTTCTGATTAAAAATATAATAAGTCTGCAAAAAATAGGCATAGAAGGAACCTATCTTAACATGGTAAAATGCTATGCATGACAAACCCACTATAAACATTATTCTCAACAGTTAAAAACTAAAACCATTTCACCTAAGGTCATGAACAAGACAAGAGTGCCCCATCTTGCCACATGTGAATCAAAAAAGCCTTATGGGATGAAGTAAAAGTAGTGCTAAGAGAGTATTTTGCACCAGTATAATTTATCTCAAGGAAGAAGGAAAACATCAATAAACAACTTAACCTTACACTGAAAGCAGCTAGAAAGAGAAGCACAAAAGACTTCAAAGTTAGTAGAAGGAAAGAGATAAATATCAGAGCAGAAAAAAATAAAAAGGAAAAGGATAATAGCATAGGTCCATTAAAGCAAAAGTTGGTTCTTTGAGAAGATAAGCAAAACTAAGAAACAATCAGACACATGCAGAAGAAAAGAAAATGGAAAAGAGTCAATTTGATAAAAATTAGAAATGAAAAAGAACTTACAACGGGCAATACAGAAATGCAAAGGATCATAAAAGACTCCCATGAGTAATTCTATGCCAAGTAAATAGACAACCTGAAAGAAATGGGAAAATTCTCAGAGAAATGTAACCTTCCAAGATTAAAATAGAAAGAATAGAAAATATTAAGGGACCAAGCACAAGCACTGAAACCGAAACTATAACAAAATCTTCCTATGGACAAAATCCCAGGGCTATAAGACTTCACAGGTAAATTTATTCACAGGCAAAATCATTTAGAGGAGAGCTAACACCTATCCTGCTCAAACTCTTCCAGAAAACTGGAGAAATAAAAACTCTCAAAATCATTCTATGTAACCACCATCACCCTGATACCAAAACCTTTGAAATAAAAAAAAAAAAGAAAGAAAGAAAATTACTAACTGATATCACTAAGGAACATGGACGCAATAATTCTCCACAAAATTCCAGCAAGGAGAATCCAATAACACATCAAAAGGATCATGTGCCCTGATCAATTGTTGTTTATTCAAGGGATGCAAGGCTTCTTCAATAAATGCAAATCAATAAATGTGATACACCATACTAACAAATTGAAAGTTAAAAACCACATGGCAATTTCAACAGATGCAGAGGAAATTTTCAACAAGTTCAACATCCATTTCTGATTAAAAATATAATAAGTCTGCAAAAAATAGGCATAGAAGGAACCTATCTTAACATGGTAAAATGCTATGCATGACAAACCCACTATAAACATTATTCTCAACAGTTAAAAACTAAAACCATTTCACCTAAGGTCATGAACAAGACAAGAGTGCCCCATCTTGCCACATGTGAAAAGACACAGGCATCCCCATGTTTATTGAAACACTGTTTACAATAGCCAGGACATGGAAGCAGCGTAGATGTCCATTTACAGATGAATGAATTTAGAAGTTGCTGTGTCCATGGAATTTTCCAGGAAAGAGTACTGGAGAGGGTTGCCATTTTCTACTCCCAGGAATTTTCTTGACCCAGAGATTAAATCCATATCTCCTGCATTGGTAGGAGAATTCTTTACCAACTTTGCCACCTGGATAGAAGTCTGGTGCACAACTGAATATTACTCAGGCATAAAAAGGAACACATTGGAGTCAGTTGTATTTAGGTGCATCACTATACCATGTTACACAGACCGAAGTAAGTCAGAAAGAGAATGATCCATATGTATTGAATCTAGAAAAATAATGCTGAAGAACCAATTTACAGAGCAAAAATAGAAATACAGACATACAGAACATACTGGTGGACACAGCACAGAAGGTAGAGGGTAGGACAAATTCAGAAAGTAGTATTGACGTATACACTCTATCATATGTAAAACAGGTAACTAATTGGAAGCTGCTGTATAATACAGGGACCTCAGCCTGTTGCTTTGTGAACTATATATAATATAGTTATATATACATACATATATACATATATATAATTATATATATATATAATTATAACTGATTCACATTGATGTATAGAAGAGATCATCACAACACTGTAAAGCAACTATCTTGTAATAAAAAATAAATAAAACAATTATGTAAATTGTAACTGTATTGATGAATGCTTGTCACTGATTACAGTAAACAAATATTGATTACAATACGGAATGATAATGCACATAAAATGTGTGTGTTCTTTCCACTGAATAGTTCTGTTACGTAGCTAGTCAGACATGAGCAGGTTCCTCCTCATTCTGACAGGGATCATTTATCCCTTTCTGTCCTGGACACTGGTTATATAGTACACCCAGAGATTCTCACACTTCTAGTCAACGACCACTGCTAAATTTCCAACCTAATTGGGACCAGCCAAGCAAGATAAAATCACCAGAACAGGCTGTCATAAGTATACCAAGTGTAAAAGTGACTCAAAGTAATTTGGGGCCCATTAGGCCCATATTTATACTAAATTAGCATTGTGGTCTTACCCTTCCCAGTGTAAGTTATGCTTGGGTGCTTGCAGGTAAACACCTGCACACTAGGAGAAAAGCTATATAACCTCAACCTGTCAATCAACTTGTCATTCAAATGATGTAGGAGAGGGAAAGGGATGGTCACACTCTAAAATGTCCAACCTTACCCTCACTGCAGGATTGCTTTTGATTTCCACACAGTTCATTCTCATCTTTTCTCGAGAGTGTACTCTTGCTTTGCTTAATTAAACTCCTGGTGCTTAAAATTGTTCAATGTCTCTAGTCTGATTTTTTCCTCTCGGGGAGACGCTCAGATAGCTAAAATGTAGAAACATATTTTGCTACTTACAGATCTAAAACAGTTAAGATTGCCAGAGAAGGTCACATAGGGGATTAAACCAGGGGACAGGGTAACAACAAACTGGAGTTATAGGGAGAAGCTTATATTACACAAGTGGGGTAAAAATGTACTAGTCTGAATAATTTTCTGGGGTTTAGAACATAGGACATATATTATAAGGGGCTGGAGCCTTGTCCTGGTGCTAATACTGGCCTTGAAGTGTGAAAGACTGACCAGAGGAGAGGTTGAGGTGTGAATTTGATTTACTGCTCAAGAAGGGGAAAAGTCGGGACACTAGCTAGGGTTCAAAACAGGGTCGATAGTGTTTTTAAAACTATATTACAGGGGCTTCCCCTGGTGGTCCAGTGGGTAAGGACACCGCCTTGCAGTGCAAGGGGCACCAGTTTGGTCCCTGGCCTGGGAAGATCCCATGTGCCACGGAGCAGCTGAACCGATGTGTCCAATCACTGAGCCGGAGCTCTGGAGCACACGCGCCCAGAGCCAGCGCTCTGCAACGACAGACGCCACTGCAATGGGAGGCCCACAGGAGCCAAAGAACAAAGACGAATGAAAACAGAGAAATGTAAGACTAATGGAAGAGGCCCGCCCGCTCCCCTCCCTCCCCAACCCGACCCTCACCCAAAATAAATAAATAAATAAATCTTAAAAAAAAAAAAAAAAACTATATTACACAAAATGCATGGTTTTTACAATTTAATGTATAAAGATTTTAATTTTACTGTATTCCCTTTTATTAATAGAAAGACAGATTAGTACTTTAGCTCTCATATAGTTCTTTATACTTCAAAGTAATTGTTTTTCCTTCCACTATCAAACTCTTGGGATAGATTCAATGGCTTATATACCATGACCACTGTCTAAGCACTTATGAAAAAAATTTTTGACTTGGATGGAATACCATGAAGCTACCTAAGTGAACTTGACTTCTTAACAGGCATGGAGGAATATTAGTGGCTTGCCATGTGCCTTGTTCACTCTTTATGTAAGGAACAGAGTCACATACATCAAAATCTACGCAGGGTTCACTCTGGTAAAAACACAAGCCACTAGGGTTATTAGGATCTAAAATATAATCTGATCCATATTAAGCTTTGTACTGCATGTCAATAGAAGTAACTAGACCGTGCCATTTGTCTCCACCTTTGACTTTCTCTTTACATAGCATTTTGACCCATCCCATAAGAGAAACTAGATCAAATTGGAATGAAATAACAAGATTTTCACTTTCTGTAGGTTTAGATATTTCTGCAATTCTAAAATAAGATTCTAAAATGAAAATATAAATATCATATACATTTGTTCTAAGAAAAATAATGGATAATAGAAACAATAGAAAGCAAAAGACCTCTCCTTTTGAAAAATACATTTTTTCTTGTGATTGGACCAGAGGAGAGGTTGAGGTGTGAATTTGATTTACTGCTCAAGAAGGGGAAAAGTCGGGACACTAGCTAGGGTTCAAAACAGGGTCGATAGTGTTTTTAAAACTATATTACAGGGGCTTCCCCTGGTGGTCCAGTGGGTAAGGACACCGCCTTGCAGTGCAAGGGGCACCAGTTTGGTCCCTGGCCTGGGAAGATCCCATGTGCCACGGAGCAGCTGAACCGATGTGTCCAATCACTGAGCCGGAGCTCTGGAGCGCATGCGCCCAGAGCCAGCGCTCTGCAACGACAGACGCCACTGCAATGGGAGGCCCACAGGAGCCAAAGAACAAAGACGAATGAAAACAGAGAAATGTAAGACTAATGGAAGTGGCCCGCCCGCTCCCCTCCCTCCCCAACCCGACCCTCACCCAAAATAAATAAATAAATAAATCTTAAAAAAAAAAAAAAAACAAACTATATTACACAAAATGCATGGTTTTTACAATTTAATGTATAAAGATTTTAATTTTACTGTATTCCCTTTTATTAATAGAAAGACAGATTAGTACTTTAGCTCTCATATAGTTCTTTATACTTCAAAGTAATTGTTTTTCCTTCCACTATCAAACTCTTGGGATAGATTCAATGGCTTATATACCATGACCACTGTCTAAGCACTTATGAAAAAAATTTTTGACTTGGATGGAATACCATGAAGCTACCTAAGTGAACTTGACTTCTTAACAGGCATGGAGGAATATTAGTGGCTTGCCATGTGCCTTGTTCACTCTTTATGTAAGGAACAGAGTCACATACATCAAAATCTACGCAGGGTTCACTCTGGTAAAAACACAAGCCACTAGGGTTATTAGGATCTAAAATATAATCTGATCCATATTAAGCTTTGTACTGCATGTCAATAGAAGTAACTAGACCGTGCCATTTGTCTCCACCTTTGACTTTCTCTTTACATAGCATTTTGACCCATCCCATAAGAGAAACTAGATCAAATTGGAATGAAATAACAAGATTTTCACTTTCTGTAGGTTTAGATATTTCTGCAATTCTAAAATAAGATTCTAAAATGAAAATATAAATATCATATACATTTGTTCTAAGAAAAATAATGGATAATAGAAACAATAGAAAGCAAAAGACCTCTCCTTTTTGAAAAAATACATTTTTTTTCTTGTGATAACAATTCTAAGATAAGATCTTTATGTAAAAAGGCTGCACAATGTGTTTTGAGTCAAATAAAGTGTTAACAGGAGGCTGTACCATTCATAAGTGAGAGAAATTATCTTTAGGTATTATTTGAAGATATTCTATTTCATAGTAGTGAATACAGTTCAAACATTGGAATTATTCAGCAGACATCTTGAGTGACCTCTCAAATGCTGAAATATACCTAAGGAGATATTTCTCCAGTCACCTTTATTCGTAAGAAATCAGAATAATGCAAATTTTAATAAAGTTAAGCTGAAAGCATATAAAGATGTGAAAAATATATTACATATAAGATATTTCCCCCAAAGCAATGAGAATGTTAACCCTGAGTTGTAGCACATGATTGTAAAGACAGAAGTGGGGTTCCCAGTCCCTTGGTCATCATGCACTTTCCTCACTTCAGTTATTTAACTTCAATTTCCTCACCTGGAAATTGAAGATTATAATGGATTTTCTAGTTATCTAGAAAGGTTCTTATGACCATTAAATGAAATGTCTTTGTGAAGTGACTTCTGAATAAATTAAAAGATTTGGTTAAAGCAAATAATGACTGATGTATATTCAGTGTCTTCAAAGTGTTAGCTGTAACCTATAAAAGACTTGATCTTGCTTTCTTGAGTGTTTCTTCTTACATGTTACAAATGCACAATATACTTTAATGCAAAGTATAGACTTTCAAAAAATAATAAAGAGCTTTTATGTTATTCAGTGGATAAAATTTAAGGTTACCGACCTTTTTAATTTATGTATTTACTTATCCATAAATTAGGTCTTATGAATTTTACCCCAGGTACTAAATAGACTTCACTGAATTTAATTTATAGATATAATTTCTTTTTTTGGAAACCACTTTCTTCCATTTATTTACTGGCAGAAGTTAAAGAAAGTATCCTCTGTTTTTTCCACTGCTATGATTTCTATGAAAACGCATATTATAGAGACCATGTTTATGACTTTCACTGGCAACTCTTTGGAATGAAATAACAAGATTTTCACTTTCTGTAGGTTTAGATATTTCTGCAATTCTAAAATAAGATTCTAAAATGAAAATATAAATATCATATACATTTGTTCTAAGAAAAATAATGGATAATAGAAACAATAGAAAGCAAAAGACCTCTCCTTTTTGAAAAAATACATTTTTTTTCTTGTGATAACAATTCTAAGATAAGATCTTTATGTAAAAGGCTGCACAATGTGTTTTGAGTCAAATAAAGTGTTAACAGGAGGCTGTACCATTCATAAGTGAGAGAAATTATCTTTAGGTATTATTTGAAGATATTCTATTTCATAGTAGTGAATACAGTTCAAACATTGGAATTATTCAGCAGACATCTTGAGTGACCTCTCAAATGCTGAAATATACCTAAGGAGATATTTCTCCAGTCACCTTTATTCCTAAGAAATCAGAATAATGCAAATTTTAATAAAGTTAAGCTGAAAGCATATAAAGATGTGAAAAATATATTACATATAAGATATTTCCCCCAAAGCAATGAGAATGTTAACCCTGAGTTGTAGCACATGATTGTAAAGACAGAAGTGGGGTTCCCAGTCCCTTGGTCATCATGCACTTTCCTCACTTCAGTTATTTAACTTCAATTTCCTCACCTGGAAATTGAAGATTATAATGGATTTTCTAGTTATCTAGAAAGGTTCTTATGACCATTAAATGAAATGTCTTTGTGAAGTGACTTCTGAATAAATTAAAAGATTTGGTTAAAGCAAATAATGACTGATGTATATTCAGTGTCTTCAAAGTGTTAGCTGTAACCTATAAAAGACTTGATCTTGCTTTCTTGAGTGTTTCTTCTTACATGTTACAAATGCACAATATACTTTAATGCAAAGTATAGACTTTCAAAAAATAATAAAGAACTTTTATGTTATTCAGTGGATAAAATTTAAGGTTACCGACCTTTTTAATTTATGTATTTACTTATCCATAAATTAGGTCTTATGAATTTTACCCCAGGTACTAAATAGACTTCACTGAATTTAATTTATAGATATAATTTCTTTTTTTGGAAACCACTTTCTTCCATTTATTTACTGGCAGAAGTTAAAGAAAGTATCCTCTGTTTTTTCCACTGCTATGATTTCTATGAAAACGGCATATTATAGAGACCATGTGTGCATGTTTGCATGTGACCTTAGTTGCTTGACTTGCGTCCAACTCTTTGCAACCCTATAGATGGTTACCTGCCAGGTTCTTCTGTTCATGGGAATTCTCCAGGGAAGAAAACTGGAGTAGAGTGCCATACCCTCCTGCAGGGGACGTTTCCAAGCAAGGGATCAAACCCAAGTCTCTTAATATCTCCTGAATTGAGCAGGTGTGTTCTTTACACTAGTGCCACCTGGGAAGACCCAGATCTTCAGTCTCTTTGCTTGAAAACTAAAGGATTTGAATTCAATCATCGTAACAGTTTGCAGCCTGCCATGACATTCACTAAGCTTGTGCATATATAGTTTCCTCACTGATATCATGTGAATTTCTTGAGAGTCATCATCTGTTTATACGCAGTAGCTGAAAGCTTCCTTCAAAGAGCTTTCCTAAACCATTGTCCAGTCCCATTTAAGAAATCAGGGGAACAGATGTTTGTCATCATTTTGAATATACTTTTATACATTTGTAAAACTGCACACAAATGTATTTTCTTCATCCTCTACTATGTGCTTAAATATTTTTGGATATCTTTTTCAATGGTAATGAACAAGGGACTTTACCCCTGTCATTATTCATTATACTGTAATGAGTACACTTCACTGTTTGCTATAACTTGCTTTATCTGTGTAGCCATCATGAGTTTGAAACCCATTTGTATGATGAAGTAAATAAAAAGTGAGAAAATCTCTGTGAGAATTCACTGGGTCTGATCAGTGAAAAGAATTCTAGTGTGGGATGGTATCATTTTACATTTCAGTTAAAAGTCATAAACATTTTTCTAAATGGAAGATCCCAATCAAATATAAAAACATTTGCTGTTCACACAAGACCTACAAATCAGAAGTGTCTCTAGTCATTGTGTGACCATTAAAATTTGGGCAAATTACTAGTTCAGATGGAAGTTAATCATACAATTGGTCTGAAATCATTCAAAATTTGAAATCATTCAAAATAATTTATAATGAGAACCTTCTCATCCTTTCTCTACATAGAAGTTGTATGATATTTTTAACAATGAAACTGGTCTTATTCCTTCTCTCACTTACACATTCCAGTGTCTTTTTGTATTTAAAATGTAATAAAGGGCTTCCCTGGTGGTCCAGTGGGTAAAGAGTCTGCCTTGCCATGCAAGGGGCACCGGTTCTATCCCTGGCCTGGGAAGATCCCACATGCCATGAAGTGGCTGGACCCGTGTGTCCAATAATGAGTCAGCGCTCTGGAGCACATGTGCCCAGAGCTAGTGCTCTGCAACAGGAGAGGCTACTTCCATGGGAGGCCCACATAGGCTTCAGAACAAAGATGGATGAAAATAAATACATGAAAGACCAATAAAAAAGGCCAAAGTTTAAAAGAATAATGAAAAAAATGTAATAAAATCACAACACTTTGCTGTACCCCAATAGGTCCTGAACGAGCTGGACCATTAGTGTCTGCCTCTGATCACTTGTACTGTTTTTGCCAGATTACTGTTATTCTTTGTGGCCTCATTCTTCAAATATGGAAGTTTGTTCCCACCTCAGGCCTTATCTGTGTTCTGTTTATTTACTGTTTCAAGACATTTTTCTTTCAGTATTTTTGGAAAGGTGGACACTAGAACTGCAGCCTGAGTTTTATCACCTTTTCACTAAGATCCTTTCCAGAAAGTGCATGGTAAGGGGAAAGTAATGGTGGATCACTCATAGGACTTGAAGAAATGTTGCTTACCAAAAGTGCTAAGAAAATATTTCAGTATTTTATCAACTGGCCATACCACCACATTTTACTATATATGTAGTTACTTGAATACAAATGTCTCAATAGCTAGAATATATGATTATTGAAGGGTTGAACTAAATCTTGCTGATTGCTTTATACTCTGTAGCCAGTATTGTATTTACCATTTATGGAATACAAAATATACATGCACATATTTAATGCTCCAAATTATTCATTCTTATTACTTCTTAAAGAAAATGGAGACATCCTTCATCAAATGTTTTAATCACTTAATCCTCTAAGTGAAATGCAAAGAACTACAAAAGATCATGATTCACTCAATTAGTTGTTCAATTCTTTGCTGTTATCTACTGCAATTACTGTCAATCAGTGGAGCTTAATACAGTGAGATAAAATTAAAACAGCAATAATTCCTTAATAGTAGCTGCTTTGATGCTTGTATCTATTTGGTGTCAGTTCCTCTTAACATTAATTAAAAAAAAAAAACATTAATTTTAAGTTAAATTTTCAACTTTAGAAATTCTGTGCAGAGTATACACATATAATTGTATTTATTTTTATTTCTTACTGCACTGTATACCTCTTTTTTAAAATATTCATATTCAAATACATAAAACTCCTATTTCAAATGTATGTCAATTTGTGCATTCTCTTTCTGATAGCTTCAAGTAAGCCTGATAGAACCTTCTAAAAGAGAAACACAACTATATCATCTCACATCATATATAATGAAAGTCCATGGAAATACTGTATGATTTATTCCCTAATTAAAAAAAAATCTAATCAAAAAACCCCCAAAATTAGAAATCTTAAAAAAAAATTAGGAGGTAACTCTGTAGTAAGTCATCTGTAGACATTGTCTTCTGTGTGATTAATAAGTTTTACTTTTAAAAGTTCTTTTTGTAATAAATAATCAGTTGGCTTTTAAGGAAATTATTAAGAAGAAAAAATGTAATGTTTACATTTACCCATACTTTTATTGGTTTTTCTTTCTGTAGAATCAAGTTTCCATCCAATAAAATTTCCTTTAACCTGAGGAATATCCTTTATCATTCTTCATGCTGTGAGTATACTGGTGACAAATTCTCTCAGCAAAGTTTTATCTTTAAAATATCTTTATTTCATCCTCATTTTTGAAAACAACATAATAACCTTATAGAATAGTAAATAAGAGTGTAAAATAGTCTTGAAATAAAAACATTATAAAGAATGGTTTGTAGTATTATACATACAAAAAAAGCCATTATGACAATAAAAGAAAGGATAGGAGAGTAGGTAAATGTAATAACACAGTTGCAAAATTTATTATATTTGCAGTGTAGAAAGTGTCAGGTATGAGGTGGAAAGTTGGAATGTGAAGGATAAGGTATAAAGGAAAGGGTAAGGTATAAAGAATGAAAATGCAAAGAGTTACAACATTGACTTGAACAACCTTTGACAAGTAAGGATACATATTGCTATGACTAGAGGGATACAAAAAATGAGATAAATTAAGAATAACTAAGAAGCCAATGGAGGAAGTTAAATGGAATAGAGGGATACTTCATTTTATTGTGCTTTGCTTTACTGTACTACACAGATAATGTGTTTTTTAAAGATTGAAGAGACGTGACAATGCTGCGTTGTCAGATGATTAGCAATTTTTAGCAATAAAGTATTTTTTAATTCAAAACAATTTTTTTTCCTTTTTTCCCTCTATCACCCAGGTATTTTATTGTTTTTGTTTTTTTTTTTCTATTTGGACTAATGTGATAGCTTGTAGATTCCATAACTTGATCTTGAGTATGTGCTGTGTGCGTAGTTGCTCAGTCATATCTGACTCTCTGCAGCACCATGCCTGCCAGGTTCCTCTGTCCATGGGAGTGGATTGCCATTTACTGCTCCAGAGGATCTTCCCAGGGATTGAACTCACCTCTCTTGCATCTACTGCATTGGCAGGGGGATTCTTTACCACTAGGGCCACCTATGTAGATGTTAGCAAAACTCAGATCCAGTTGCAGTCTGACATTCAAAAGCCAATACTCCTAAGAGGAAAGAATGGTGGAAAGAAAATTTTTCTTTATTCCAGAGAAAGACAGTTGGGCAAGAAGGCAGAATCATATATAATTATCTAATTCCCACTAACAATCAGTGGACAGAGTTTTTGGTGGGAGTTTTAGGGATATTTAAGTGGAAGGAGGGGGCTACATGTAGAAATAGCAAACTCAGCTCTGACAGTCATCTTGAAATTGGTGGTCAGTCTGATCAGCATCACCCTGATTGTTTTGAGCACAGTTAATCTCCAGGTTCAGGTTTGGTTTGTTCCCTTCTCTTTGCAGTCAGTTAGTTTATGTCATGGCTATAGTCTGGTCATCCTCTACTTAACTTTTTCCACATGTTGGGGGTTTCAGTGTCTGTAAAACAGCTCACAGCATATGGCTTAGAACATTACCTATAGCCCTTGAGAAGGAACTAAACGTCCTTGACCTCATTTAATGACTACACCATTATCATTTGGCCTTGCTTGACTGTTTTCCTTTCTTTTCTGCATTTTCATACTTGTCGATTAAATTTATTCTTCCACAAAAATTGTTCTACAGATAAAAGACAAACTGAGAACACAGAGGATTTGGGCATCTGTCCCGAGAAGGTTCTATAGGATTTGAACTGTATCATAATCAAATATCTACAAAGACTACTTTTTTGTACTCTAATATGCAGGGGTAATAGTATGTATTAAATAAATGAAACAATTTATGAATACTATGTTGAAGTGATATTGCATTAAAATAAAAATAGCACTCTGATTTGGTCACATTTTAGAGGATGCAAATTGTTTTTGTATCATATTTTTATGCCAAATTGAAAAGCATATTATTGAAAATGAACTCAGGGTTTTATTGGAAGCCTAAAATATTATAATTTTTGATTCAAAGTGAGAGTTACAGATAAAATCTTTAAATACTTGGAACCTACTTGTTTAAAGGTAAAAATGCAAAATATGTTCTGGTAAATTCATGAAAATTATCAGTGAATCACTGTTCTCCAAGGAAATTTTTAGAGAAATTCCTTGAATACATTGAGGGAAACATTCCACAAGGAGTGATTTTTATATGATACTGAAAATTTTACTTTAGTAATATAATTTTGTACTTATACTTTTAACATATTTTATTTAGAGGAAGTGAAAATGGTATTTAAATCTATTACCTGTTTGTTGCATTAATTTGGACATTCTGATTTGTATTAAAATGAGTCATTTTCATCAAAGATATTTGCAAAGAATATCAATATATAACATTTAAAATTATTTATTTTAAAATAATCACTGTGCATCTTCACAAAAAAATTTAAAAATGAAGTACCTCAGTAATTTAAATAAAACCTAACTGACATTGGTTATAGTTCTTTCTTAAATAAAGTCTTATGCAGACTAACAGATAGTAAGAGCTATTCAAATTAGGATAGGAGTATAAAAAAATTCTATCATCTACCTTCCTATCTATCTATGTCTTTCCATAATGCCATCTAACCATCTATCTAGCTACCATATGTTTAAGGTATCTATCTTAAGATAGGAAAAAAATAAAGTCCTATTCAGAATAAAAGACCTTCAAAATGCATCATCAGGGGTTATATTTCATGAAAAGGGAACTATTAGTGAAACAATTTCTGCCATGGAAAGGATATTCTTCTTTTGTATTCTCTTAGTTGTGTTGTATCTAAGAGTCATTGTCTGTAGGTTAAATTTTATGTAAAACAGAAATATGACACTGAACATTCAACAATGCATAACCATAACACTTAAAAGACTACTTTTTTTTTATCTCATGCAATGAATTTTTGAGATTTAAGTACAAACAAAAGAAAGAAACAATGGGAAAAAGAATACCTTTAAAGAGAAGAGGAAAAACAGCCTTAATCAGTTATTAAAACACTTTCATCATTTTGTACAAAGAAAGGTATTCCAAGGTTAAAGAATGTTTATAGGAAGTGAGAGACTAGTAGGCAACTTTCCTTCATATTCATGCAAATGTTTGGTCAGTATTCTCCCAACTAAAGAAGATGAAATGTCCTTGCTAGGTCAACATTTTAATATAGCAAAAATGACTTGTTAAATCACAGATTTGGTACACTAACCACATTCAGTCATTTAACTGCCCCAATATGGGTCAATAAAAATCAGATGTCATTTTATTTTATTTTATTTGTCTAAGGACACTCCATTAAGTTATATAAAGACTAGTTCTAGGATTCTCAGAAGATAAGACACAAGGTTTGGATAGATCACCTTGCCAAAAGATGATAATACTGGGTGATTCTGAGATGCATGTTTATTCCATACACATTACGCAACTATTTTCAGGTTGGTTTTCAGTAGTATTAATGGATTCCGTTTAAAATATTTATACTCACAGGTTTATTTGGCAGAATGCAATAATTTAGTGGACTATGTAAACAAAACGACTGAAAGGACTGGTGGTTGGAAATAACTAAATAAACATGATTTTTTTTCACATTGTTTCTCGCAATAGCTCATGCCACTAAAGAGCATTAATTTCTCACTAGATTTATAATTTCTCCAATTTAAATGCGATGATCAATGAATATTATCTCACACCTTTCCCCCCTAACCAAGAATGACCTTGAAGTATTCATCATCTAGGATTCTTGCACCTATGCTAAATCACCAAAGAAAACAGGTCAAAAGAAAGTCACTTTGGAAAGTCTCACACCCTACTGCGCTACTATTTGGGATTGATGAATAGCTTCAATTTTCTCAGTTCCATGGCAAAGAGAATCGGACCAGTTCTGTGGAGATCCATAAGAAACTGGCTGAAGCCAGATGAAAAATGACATTTCTTGTACTGTTATTGGCAAGGTTAAATCTTTCCTCAAATAAAAAGCTTAAGTTTTTCTCAGAATTCAGTTTACTTTCTGAGCCATATTGTCTTGGTGAATTGGGCACTTGGGGAAACTTTATGAAGTGTTAACTACATTTGGAGATACCTAAAAATAAATCCTAAATTTCTTTAGAGCGATAAATATATTGTACTGCACCTTTCTGAGGTTTAGGATCTGTGTTGACATAGTAGAGGTATAGAATCACGATTTTTTCTCATGTAACAGGTTGTTATAGAGATCATACTAGATGCAGAGGCATGTATAAAAATATTTAAATAGCAATGAAATTGACAGAGATGCAAAATGATCTAATTAAACAAAAATAAATGATTTGGATCACAGTCCTGAAAATGAACAGCAACCCTCTTTACGTAAGCAACCCATTTATTAGAGACTAAGCCCTGCTCTACAAACTTACAGATTTTGAATAATTTTCGCAAGGTTGTCTTCTGAACATTCCTCTAAAATGTGTTAGAAGGAAAAAACAGTCTTACTGGGTGGAAGCTTCAGGACGTTGCTAGGAGGAGGGTAGTTTCCCATTCCAGTTTGTGTGACTCTTAGTCCATGAAAGTTTGAGGATTCCAGGTCACAGAAATCAGTCAAAGAATTTCACATTTTTCTCTCTCCAGTTCAATAATCAGCTTTTACTCACTTCTCTACTGATGAGGTGAATTTCCATTCAAACGTATGAATACTTCTGAAACTTCACTTTCTCTACACTAGCCAATTTCATTCTGCAATAAAAGAATGAAGTATAAAGAAGTATATCTCTTGAGCAGAAATAATTCCCGTAGAAATGTGGCAGCACAAAACATGTATCATGGATGTTTCAAAACTTGTCATAGTATATTTTAGAATAAAAAAAAATCACAATTAATTATTATTTTACTCATATTGCTAGGGCTGAAAATGACTCTGATCAAGGGAAGGATTCCTAAAGTATACCAACAGAATGATTAAAAAAAGAGAAATAATTCATTTGTGTTTATATTTTTGAAGAATTGTTAAGATTTTGGAACATTTAATTTTGATTATTCCCATTTCTATAATGCTTACTTCAAAAAGAATAATTTTAACTATTTTAAAACTTTAAAATCATGTACTACACTTGAAACTTATTTGCTGTGCTTTTTCAGTTTACTTTCTAAAGCGGGTTTAATTTATGAAGTGTTAACTACATTTGGAGATACCTAAAAATAAATCCTAAATTTCTTTAGAGCGATAAATATATTGTACTGCACCTTTCTGAGGTTTAGGATCTGTGTTGACATAGTAGAGGTATAGAATCACGATTTTTTCTCATGTAACAGGTTGTTATAGAGATCATACTAGATGCAGAGGCATGTATAAAAATATTTAAATAGCAATGAAATTGACAGAGATGCAAAATGATCTAATTAAACAAAAATAAATGATTTGGATCACAGTCCTGAAAATGAACAGCAACCCTCTTTACGTAAGCAACCCATTTATTAGAGACTAAGCCCTGCTCTACAAACTTACAGATTTTGAATAATTTTCGCAAGGTTGTCTTCTGAACATTCCTCTAAAATGTGTTAGAAGGAAAAAACAGTCTTACTGGGTGGAAGCTTCAGGACGTTGCTAGGAGGAGGGTAGTTTCCCATTCCAGTTTGTGTGACTCTTAGTCCATGAAAGTTTGAGGATTCCAGGTCACAGAAATCAGTCAAAGAATTTCACATTTTTCTCTCTCCAGTTCAATAATAAGCTTTTACTCACTTCTCTACTGATGAGGTGAATTTCCATTCAAAGCGTATGAATACTTCTGAAACTTCACTTTCTGTACACTAGCCAATTTCATTCTGCAATAAAAGAATGAAGGATAAAGAAGTATATCTCTTGAGCAGAAATAATTCCCGTAGAAATGTGGCAGCACAAAACATGTATCATGGATGTTTCAAAACTTGTCATAGTATATTTTAGAATAAAAAAAAATCACAATTAATTATTATTTTACTCATATTGCTAGGGCTGAAAATGACTCTGATCAAGGGAAGGATTCCTAAAGTATACCAACAGAATGATTAAAAAAAGAGAAATAATTCATTTGTGTTTATATTTTTGAAGAATTGTTAAGATTTTGGAACATTTAATTTTGATTATTCCCATTTCTATAATGCTTACTTCAAAAAGAATAATTTTAACTATTTTAAAACTTTAAAATCATGTACTACACTTGAAACTTATTTGCTGTGCTTTAGACTCATTTCAAAATATTTAAGAGAATAATTTTAGGTTTGAATTACTATTTAATATTCACAGTAAATCCCAGCTTTTAAATTACCTTACTCCATTTTATAACTCTATTTTTAACATATAATTTTAGGTTTAGAGGATTATACAGCCTACATAGTATTAGTAATAAATAATTTCTATTTTTTAATCATCAATCATAGCTGTCAGATGCTAACATTATTATTTTTAACATGTGAAGGATTAGTAATTAAACCTCAGATATTTAATTAAGTGTATACAGACTGGTGTTCAGAATTAGGTGACCTTTGATATCATTCCCTATAAATGATATTTCAGATCAAACAGACATTCCAATAACATAATGCTTATGGATCATCTACTCTAAATTAAGACTGGTGCTTGAGGCTTTCACAGGCTAATTAGTATTCAGAGAGGTTAACCTGCAGCTTCATGCCTTTGCTATGTTGACTCTGATTAGGGGCACAGGCTTTAATTAGGAGCACCGTATCACACAAACAAGTTGCTCCCTATCTCAGAAACTGCAAGGGAAACCTGGAGATTGGAGTCAGAGATTATTGCTTAATATTAGATATTGAAAAATTGAATAGAGGACCAGACACAAGAGACTGAAGTCAGTGATTACTTCTTAATAGTAGATACTGAACAATTGATGAAAGAACCAGACATGGGAAAAGGGAAATTTTGATTAAAATGGAAATTAATTGTATCATATTTGATTATTAATCTGATATAATGCTAATTATTTATTTAAATCCAGTATGGTTTGAAAGTTGCTTTCTTATTTAATCTTATAATGATACTTAGAGTACGTTATATAGTACAGCTTTCATATTTCTGTTGCAAATTACATAAAATGTATCTGTGGCAAAGTGTTGTTTATTGTTTTAGACTACCAATTGCCTAAATATTATTTTTTTCTTGATTTATAAAAATTCATTTTTGAATCTTAACTTAAAATTCTCAAATTTTACTTTGCGATCATATGTGTCTCTTATAAATTAAAAAGAAAAAACTATAAGGAGAAAAAGAATTAAATTTGAAAATGATCATTTCTTTATTGTTTTTCTTTAGTACTCTCATGCTACCAAACTTACTATTTTAAAGAATAGCAAAGAGATATTTTTGTTCTTATTAGTGGTTTTTATTTCCTATTTTAATTAGATTGTAGAGCACACACATGTACTTATGCTTTTGCCACTAGATCACTCTCCAGTTACCAGGAAAAGCATCAAGCAACTATTTGCTATTCAGGAAGAATTAAGATTGTTTTGTGGAGGAACAAAGCTAAGATCTTTCTTCTTGTATTTTTCATTCATCTGTTTCTGTGTTTGCTTTTTCTAATGAATATCTAAATCTAATATTGATTATTTACAATTCTAAAATGAGCACCCTTTTCCTAATTTTTTTCTACAAAATCATAAGTTCACTGTTTTCTTATCAAAACATACTCTTAAAAATATAAAGCTGCATTTTAAAATGCTCAATCAATATATTGATTCTTGCTCTGCCTAAGAAACACTAATATCCAGATTTTTTCTTTAACATGAATTTTCTGTGGCATTTTTTTTTTTTCGGTGATTATTCCATTTTTTTAAATTTTGTTAATCTTATTTTTTTTTTAAGTTTTTACAGAGTTTTATTGTTTACAGAAAAGTATGTCCTCAGATCAGTCATATGCATATTCCTGGCACCCTCTCCCCCCCCACAGATCAGTCATATGCATATTCCTGGCACCCTCCCCCCCCCAGTAACCGCCATTCCACCCCCTCCTGGCCATCACGCCCTGCCCCTGCAGGATCTCCTATTCCCACAGCACAATGACAATGGCTATCTTTTTCACATATGATAGTATAGGTTTCCATGGTACTCCCTCTATGCCTCCCACCCACTGTTCATACCTCACAATATCCAGATGTCTATTCTCTATGTCTGTTTTCCCATCACTTCACTGTGTGTGTTACCATCACCCTCTTACTAGATTCCATATATATGTGTTAGTATACAGTACTTGTCCTTCTCTTTTAGACTTCACTTTTTATGATAGGTTCTAGATCCAGCCACCTCATTAGGACTGATTCTTCTGCATTTCTTTTAACAGCTGAGAATTACTCCATTGTATATATGTACCAGAGCTTCTTTATCCATTCA
Organism: Tragulus kanchil; assembly: GCA_022376925.1. Classification (NCBI taxonomy): domain Eukaryota; kingdom Metazoa; phylum Chordata; class Mammalia; order Artiodactyla; family Tragulidae; genus Tragulus; species Tragulus kanchil. The sequence continues at coordinate 86,569,944 of JAIOJX010000003.1, read as the reverse complement.
TTCATCGATGGACATCTAGGTTGCTTCCATGTTCTAGGTATTGTATAGAGAGCTGAATGACCATTAGGGTACAGGTACTTCTTTCAGTTTTGATTTCATCAGGGTATAAGTCTAAGAGTGGGATTGCTGGTGCTTCTATTTTTAGTTTTTTAAGAAATCTCCATACTGCCTTCCATAGAGGCTGTACCAATTTACATTCCCACCAGCAATGCAAGAGGGTTCCCTTTTCTCTGCCCCCTCTCCAGCATTTATTGTCTGTTGATTTGTTGATGATGGCCATTCTGACTGGTGTGAGGTGATATCTCATTGTAGTTTTGATTTGCATTTCTCTACTAATAAGTGAAGTTGAGCATCATTTCATGTGCTTGATGGCCATCTGTATGGTGAGATGTCTATTTAAATCTTTTTCCCATTTTTTGATTGGGTTGTTCCTTTTTCTGATGCTTTTAGTTGTCTGATGTGTAATTCCATTTTTTAAAAATTATCCAGATTTTTCTTTAACATGAATTTTCTGTGGCATTTTTTTTTTCGGTGATTATTCCATTTTTAAATTTTGTTAATCTTATTTTTTAACTTTTTCAGAGTTTTATTGTTTACAGAAAAGTATGCCCCCAGATCAGTCATATGCATTTCCCTGGCACCCTCTCCCCCCCCCACAGATCAGTCATATGCATATTCCTGGCACCCTCCCCCCCCCAGTAACCGCCATTCCACCCCCTCCTGGCCATCACGCCCTGCCCCTGCAGGATCTCCTATTCCCACAGCACAATGACAATGGCTATCTTTTTCACATATGATAGTATAGGTTTCCATGGTACTCCCTCTATGCCTCCCACCCACTGTTCATACCTCACAATATCCAGATGTCTATTCTCTATGTCTGTTTTCCCATCACTTCACTGTGTGTGTTACCATCACCCTCTTACTAGATTCCATATATATGTGTTAGTATACAGTACTTGTCCTTCTCTTTTAGACTTCACTTTTTATGATAGGTTCTAGATCCAGCCACCTCATTAGGACTGATTCTTCTGCATTTCTTTTAACAGCTGAGAATTACTCCATTGTATATATGTACCAGAGCTTCTTTATCCATTCATTCATCGATGGACATCTAGGTTGCTTCCATGTTCTAGGTATTGTATAGAGAGCTGAATGACCATTAGGGTACAGGTACTTCTTTCAGTTTTGATTTCATCAGGGTATAAGTCTAAGAGTGGGATTGCTGGTGCTTCTATTTTTAGTTTTTTAAGAAATCTCCATACTGCCTTCCATAGAGGCTGTACCAATTTACATTCCCACCAGCAATGCAAGAGGGTTCCCTTTTCTCTGCCCCCTCTCCAGCATTTATTGTCTGTTGATTTGTTGATGATGGCCATTCTGACTGGTGTGAGGTGATATCTCATTGTAGTTTTGATTTGCATTTCTCTACTAATAAGTGAAGTTGAGCATCATTTCATGTGCTTGATGGCCATCTGTATGGTGAGATGTCTATTTAAATCTTTTTCCCATTTTTTGATTGGGTTGTTCATTTTTCTGATGCTGAGTTGTCTGAGTTGCTTGTAGATTTTGGAGATTAATTCTTTGTCTGTTATTTCATTTGCCATGATTTTCTCCCATTCTGTGGGCTGTCTGTTCAGCTTTTTTTGTAATTCCTTTTGCTGTACAAAAGCTTTTCAGTTTCATTAGTTCCCACACATTAATTTTTGGTTTAAGTTCCACTATTCTAGTAGGTGGGTCATGGAAGATCTTGCTTTGGTTTATGTCCTTGAGTGTTTTGCCTATAGTGTCCTCTAAGAGTTTTGGGGTTCTGGTCTTACATTTAGGTCTTTAATCCATTTTGTGTTAATCTTTGTGTATGGTGTCAGCAAATGTTCCAACTTCATTTTTTTGCATGTAGCTGTCCAATTTTCCCAGCACCATTTGTTGAAGTGGCTGTCTTTGTCTCATTTTATATTTTCGCCTCCTTTGTCAAAAATAAGGTATCCACAGGTGTGTGGGTTTATCTTTGGGGTCCCTATTAACAATGAATATTTCAAACTTGTCTACCATTTGAAAACAAAATTATTATATCCAGAATGTGATGCTAAATATGAAATTCAAATTAAAAGCTTTTTAGCAAGACACTATGATTCTGACACTCTCACCACCAGGAGGCCTGTTATTGTCAAATGGGTTTGCTTAAAAGTTTCAATTAACTAAAGGGGGTCTGGGTTATGGATATAAAGGGAACTAATCAAATCCTTGATTCATATATCTTACCCAAGTAACTTTACCACTGAGCAGTGCTTTATAGTAATTATTACGCCCCTACTGCTACTCATGGGATTTCTTTGAACCATACTATAGACCTAGTTTCCTGAATGATGACCAAACTCTTCTGCTATGTGGTCCTGTGGGCAGATAAATGGAACTGTAGACCTCACTACAATATCTCTCATCATTTCCACGAATGTCATGTAACTTCATCAGTGTCACTAGAGACCTCTCCTCTGTGTATGTGGCACACCTTTCTCATTTTGTTTTAATGGATGTCGAGGTGGGAGCTTCCTCGGTAGCTCAGTAGTAATGAATCTGCCTACAATGCAGGAGATGTGGGTTTCTTTTATGGCCATCTGTATGTTGTCTATTTAAATCTTTTCCCATTTTTTGATTGGGTTGTTCATTTTCTGATGCTGAGTTGTCTGAGTTGCTTGTAGATTTTGGAGATTAATTCTTTGTCTGTTATTTCATTTGCCATGATTTTCTCCCATTCTGTGGGCTGTCTGTTCAGCTTTTTTTGTAATTCCTTTTGCTGTACAAAAGCTTTTCAGTTTCATTAGTTCCCACACATTAATTTTTGGTTTAAGTTCCACTATTCTAGTAGGTGGGTCATGGAAGATCTTGCTTTGGTTTATGTCCTTGAGTGTTTTGCCTATAGTGTCCTCTAAGAGTTTTGGGGTTCTGGTCTTACATTTAGGTCTTTAATCCATTTTGTGTTAATCTTTGTGTATGGTGTCAGCAAATGTTCCAACTTCATTTTTTTGCATGTAGCTGTCCAATTTTCCCAGCACCATTTGTTGAAGTGGCTGTCTTTGTCTCATTTTATATTTTCGCCTCCTTTGTCAAAAATAAGGTATCCACAGGTGTGTGGGTTTATCTTTGGGGTCCCTATTAACAATGAATATTTCAAACTTGTCTACCATTTGAAAACAAAATTATTATATCCAGAATGTGATGCTAAATATGAAATTCAAATTAAAAGCTTTTTAGCAAGACACTATGATTCTGACACTCTCACCACCAGGAGGCCTGTTATTGTCAAATGGGTTTGCTTAAAAGTTTCAATTAACTAAAGGGGGTCTGGGTTATGGATATAAAGGGAACTAATCAAATCCTTGATTCATATATCTTACCCAAGTAACTTTACCACTGAGCAGTGCTTTATAGTAATTATTACGCCCCTACTGCTACTCATGGGATTTCTTTGAACCATACTATAGACCTAGTTTCCTGAATGATGACCAAACTCTTCTGCTATGTGGTCCTGTGGGCAGATAAATGGAACTGTAGACCTCACTACAATATCTCTCATCATTTCCACGAATGTCATGTAACTTCATCAGTGTCACTAGAGACCTCTCCTCTGTGTATGTGGCACACCTTTCTCATTTTGTTTTAATGGATGTCGAGGTGGGAGCTTCCTCGGTAGCTCAGTAGTAATGAATCTGCCTACAATGCAGGAGATGTGGGTTCGATCCCTGTGTCAAGAAGATCCCCTGGAGGAGGTCATGGCAACGCACTCCAGTATTTTTTCCTGGGGATTCCCATGGACTGAGAAGCCAGGCAGATTACAGTCCATAGGCTGCAAGGAGTCTGACACATCTGAAGTGGCTGAGTAAGCTCGCCTGCAAGTTGGAGTGGAGGGTGGGAATGAGAATAGCTCTTTCCTGGGTTAAAATTTGTATATTGTGTAACCAATGGCTCTTTCCCATAAGTACATGTGATCAAGAAGCCACTTTCTCATATAATCAGTATTTAAACCGTGCCAGGAAATTCCTTCAGCTTCCATCTCACACTCAGTGAAGTTAAAACACCTTTTCCCTTTTTCCCGGATGCTAAGGTTTTGGGCGGGCAGTACATATGCATGAGGACGTTTGTCATTCTTAGAAAGAGGACCCCTGCAAGTGACAGACACTAATGTGCTTGGGAGAGGAGGTCCCGTAAAACCACAACTGTCTCTCCATCTGCAGCACACCTGCTGTCCATGTCAAAAAGGAAAATGACAGGGAGGCAGTATAATTTTGCTGTGAAAGGAATCCAGAGGTATTAAACTGGAGGTCTGCGTCCAAATCAATTAGACAATGAAAACTTCTGTTTCTAGAATATCACATTTTAATCATCTTACTACTACAGTTTTCTATGTTTACTTCCAAGTAAATTGCTTTGTAGATGATCTAGTTGGAAGCAAAATGCATTAAGATGACAGACTCTTGTTTTGATTCCTTGGCTACATTCTGATGTTCTTAGACAAATTAGTATTTTAACTTCTTGAAGTCTCAGAATTTCACACTTGGAATAGAGTGAAGAAAATATTGGAATCATTTTCCGACCTATATCTCTATAAAGTTAAAAATATATACATTGAAAATGGTTTTCCTGTGTAAAATAAATAATATATGCATGAAATTCATTGATTTTAAAACATTTAATTAAAATACAGAGAATCACTATATTTTTTGTATAGTCAATATCTAAAATGAAATAGGTTGTTGTATCTGGGATTTTTTTTTGGGTTTTAATGGATGTCGAGGTGGGAGCTTCCTCGGTAGCTCAGTAGTAATGAATCTGCCTACAATGCAGGAGATGTGGGTTCGATCCCTGTGTCAAGAAGATCCCCTGGAGGAGGTCATGGCAACGCACTCCAGTATTTTTTCCTGGGGATTCCCATGGACTGAGAAGCCAGGCAGATTACAGTCCATAGGCTGCAAGGAGTCTGACACATCTGAAGTGGCTGAGTAAGCTCGCCTGCAAGTTGGAGTGGAGGGTGGGAATGAGAATAGCTCTTTCCTGGGTTAAAATTTGTATATTGTGTAACCAATGGCTCTTTCCCATAAGTACATGTGATCAAGAAGCCACTTTCTCATATAATCAGTATTTAAACCGTGCCAGGAAATTCCTTCAGCTTCCATCTCACACTCAGTGAAGTTAAAACACCTTTTCCCTTTTTCCCGGATGCTAAGGTTTTGGGCGGGCAGTACATATGCATGAGGACGTTTGTCATTCTTAGAAAGAGGACCCCTGCAAGTGACAGACACTAATGTGCTTGGGAGAGGAGGTCCCGTAAAACCACAACTGTCTCTCCATCTGCAGCACACCTGCTGTCCATGTCAAAAAGGAAAATGACAGGGAGGCAGTATAATTTTGCTGTGAAAGGAATCCAGAGGTATTAAACTGGAGGTCTGCGTCCAAATCAATTAGACAATGAAAACTTCTGTTTCTAGAATATCACATTTAATCATCTTACTACTACAGTTTTCTATGTTTACTTCCAAGTAAATTGCTTTGTAGATGATCTAGTTGGAAGCAAAATGCATTAAGATGACAGACTCTTGTTTTGATTCCTTGGCTACATTCTGATGTTCTTAGACAAATTAGTATTTTAACTTCTTGAAGTCTCAGAATTTCACACTTGGAATAGAGTGAAGAAAATATTGGAATCATTTTCCGAACTATATCTCTATAAAGTTAAAAATATATACATTGAAAATGGTTTTCCTGTGTAAAATAAATAATATATGCATGAAATTCATTGATTTTAAAACATTTAATTAAAATACAGAGAATCACTATATTTTTTGTATAGTCAATATCTAAAATGAAAGTAGGTTGTTGTAAGAAGCCATGCTATATAAAGCAAGAAAAGGCATAAAGTAGTTTTGAATTAACATTATAATAATTAAATCTGTTTTTCATTTTACAATTGTTGATATTGGAAAACAAAAAGGTTAAATGTGTTCATAAAAAAGCAGATCATCAGAACTACCCAAACTAGTATTCTGAAATATTTCCAACCTTAGCTTTAATCAAAAGTATACTATGCACTCTAAACTCTCATAAAAATATTAAAATATAGAGTTGTGTCTAAAAATAACAACTTAGTAAAATCTATTATAACAGATTTGTGGTCCATACATATCTCTGCACTTTAAAAGTTTCTTTAGTGTTTCCAGACAGCATGCAACATCAGGAAGTGAGTCAGGAGAGAAAACAAGCTTCTCCACAGACTCTCTGTGTCTTACAAGCACATTATTGCTGGGGTACTTAATTCATAAAATAAAATAGATCCAGATGTCAGATCTTCCCATTTTCATTGTAATCTTATTCCATACTAAATCACTTGAGATTTTATATATATATATATATATATATATATATATATATGTATATATTTCTCTTTTGGGAAATAGTTCTATGAAAAATACTTCTTAATAGACATCAGTAGAAAGGAGAACTTCTCTTACCAAAAGGTGATTCAGAAAAAAATGAGTATAGTAAAAATTCATCAAAAAAATTAGCAAATAACGAGTATAGGAATGATTCTTAAGAGAAACACACCAAAAGAAAAAACAAACAAAACACTAAGATCCGAAACCAGAAACAATCAGAACATATATCTTTGCTTCATGTGTAAATTTCCATCTTCCTTTTATGTCAGGTTCCTTCTCAGTATCAATATACAACTATTAGTCTCATTGTAACAAAACTGACCAAAGAAACCATCTGGTCTGCTTAATCTCCTGGTCTGCTTCTGTGTTGCCAAAAGAAGATGTACAAGGTAAGAAAGAAGAGAGTAAACCTTCTGCTGTTTATCCTCATCCTTGACCTTAAGCTTCAGATGTCTTCATACCCAAGATGCCAATAAAAAGAAACAAAGTGTAAGAAAAAAAGAGCAGAGCATATTGTCCCCTGTGGAGATTTATGAGGAAAGGAAGAGAGTAACTTTCATGACATGCTGTATTTCTCTATCCCCTTCTCTCTGCACAATACAGACTTCAAATATGACCTATGCTAGTCTCTGCTCTCAGGCTTCATGATGCTTATATGTCTTATCTAACTAAGTTTTTAATAAGTTCAGCTGTAGAGAAAAACATAGCATTAAAACTCAGCTTTACTAATGGGAACTGACCTGTGAGTGATAACACCTAGCGTGGTAATGGATGTCCAACGCTAACAGAAAAACACGACAAACATGGACTGCTTCTGAGTGCTTCAAGAGCTATGAAGGCACACATGCAAGAGGAACAGTCAGTTCTAATTACAGCTTCCTGTTTTGGACTGGTCTCCCACAACACTCATGAAGTGCAGCCATGATTTTTCGAGAAGGAATTCTTCTGTAGTTGTAAATTGATACCAAAAATAAATTGCAATCACTTTATTCATTCTGATTTGAATGAATTTTACATTATTCTTTTACATTATTTCTATAATTTGTAAGGTCCTACTTTGAGTATGCTGAGTGTGAGTTGTAGAATATCTAAATAAGAATGTCAGTTAGATTATTGGTCTGAACTTCTCTAAGTCAGTATTGAAGTTTGGACTAGTGGTATTCTTTCTCCAAACACATAATCATGTATGATCAATAAACTATTCCAAATATTTAACCATTATTTCAAATACTGGTAAATACATTTCAGAAAAATGCTTAGCAATACCAAATAAAAATTTCAAAGTATTCTGGCCATATTATTAACATGCATGTGTGTGTGTGTGTGTGTGTGTGTGTGTGTACAAATTCACTTCAGTTGTGTCTGACTCATTGTGATGCCACGGACAGTAACAGGCTCCCAGGCTTCTCTGTCCATGAGATTCTCCAGCCAAGAATATTCTAGTGGGTTGCCATGTTCTCCTCCAGGTTATCTTCTCAACCAAGGGATCAAACCTGCGTCTCTTAGGTCTCCTGCATTGGCAAGTGGATTCTGTACCACTAGCACTGCCTAGGAAGTCCATGAATAATAGTAGTGCCATATAAATTACACAAGTAAATGGCCACATCTTAAAGGCTTTGTGTGATATATTCCTGTATAATCTATATGTACACAATTGCATAAATCATGAATAAAGGCAACATTCTGCAAAATGAACCTTGATGTATTAGTTAGGGACTTCCATCATGGTCCAATGATTAACACTCTGAGCTCCCAATACAGGGGCCTGGGTTCAGTCTCTGGTGAGAAAATCCTACATACAATAGCTAAGAGTTCACATGCCACAACTATAGATCTTGCATTCTGCAACGAAGATTCTGCCCCAGTGAAGATCTAAGATCCCACCTTCTGTGATTAACACCTGGTGCAAACAAAAGAAGGAAGAGAGGAAGGGAGGGATGGGAGAAGAAAGAAAGATAGAAAATATAACAAAAGCAATTTTTAAAAATAATATTAGTTATAAAAATAGAAAAAAGAAATTTTAAAATTCACTAGACACTGTAGCAATTGACATTTCAAATTGGTTTCATCTAATCTACTTATTAAATACTTAACTATTCCCCTTCAAAATAATTAGAATCACGTAGTAAAGTGTAGATAGTTCATATGCCTCCTTAAATAGACAAAGTGTCAATAAACTGTCTTCTGCATCATTAATTGTGCAAATAAATGAAAACCTTGCCTAGATTATAACAACCACTGACGTGCCAAGAGATAAGGGGATAAAATAATTCCAGTAAATTAGCAGTGGCATGGCAATAAATAAAGACAGATAGCACATTGCTACAAAGAGTTTGATGTAACACTACCTTTTGTAATCAGATTTAGATGGAATTCTTCATTAGATGACAGCAAATTGTTTCACCTATAAAGGAGTTTAAAAGGAAAATAAGTTTGAAAGAATCAAAAAATTTTAAACAAATGATAAAAATAAGTAAAATGAAAAGATTTTATCCATCTCTACCTTCTCATTCTTTTCATCAATAACAATCATTTACCCTTTACCTCTAAAAAGGTGGGTTGCCATGTTCTCCTCCAGGTTATCTTCTCAACCAAGGGATCAAACCTGCGTCTCTTAGGTCTCCTGCATTGGCAAGTGGATTCTGTACCACTAGCACTGCCTAGGAAGTCCATGAATAATAGTAGTGCCATATAAATTACACAAGTAAATGGCCACATCTTAAAGGCTTTGTGTGATATATTCCTGTATAATCTATATGTACACAATTGCATAAATCATGAATAAAGGCAACATTCTGCAAAATGAACCTTGATGTATTAGTTAGGGACTTCCATCATGGTCCAATGATTAACACTCTGAGCTCCCAATACAGGGGCCTGGGTTCAGTCTCTGGTGAGAAAATCCTACATACAATAGCTAAGAGTTCACATGCCACAACTATAGATCTTGCATTCTGCAACGAAGATTCTGCCCCAGTGAAGATCTAAGATCCCACCTTCTGTGATTAACACCTGGTGCAAACAAAAGAAGGAAGAGAGGAAGGGAGGGATGGGAGAAGAAAGAAAGATAGAAAATATAACAAAAGCAATTTTTAAAAATAATATTAGTTATAAAAATAGAAAAAAGAAATTTTAAAATTCACTAGACACTGTAGCAATTGACATTTCAAATTGGTTTCATCTAATCTACTAATTAAATACTTAACTATTCCCCTTCAAAATAATTAGAATCACGTAGTAAAGTGTAGATAGTTCATATGCCTCCTTAAATAGACAAAGTGTCAATAAACTGTCTTCTGCATCATTAATTGTGCAAATAAATGAAAACCTTGCCTAGATTATAACAACCACTGACGTGCCAAGAGATAAGGGGATAAAATAATTCCAGTAAATTAGCAGTGGCATGGCAATAAATAAAGACAGATAGCACATTGCTACAAAGAGTTTGATGTAACACTACCTTTTGTAATCAGATTTAGATGGAATTCTTCATTAGATGACAGCAAATTGTTTCACCTATAAAGGAGTTTAAAAGGAAAATAAGTTTGAAAGAATCAAAAAATTTTAAACAAATGATAAAAATAAGTAAAATGAAAAGATTTTATCCATCTCTACCTTCTCATTCTTTTCATCAATAACAATCATTTACCCTTTACCTCAAAAATCTCTTTCTCAGAGAGAGCTTCCCTGATACCTAAATACAAAAGTCCTAATCATAACTATTTTTAATAGGATATTTCCTGCATAATGGAAAATTAACCTATTCAATTAATACATAAGTGGAAATGAACGAATGGAAAAAGGGATACTCTCTTTCCAGAGGATGGAGTTGGTTCAATTAGTGTTTAATTTGCCTTTTTCCAACTATACTTTTACCAAAAATGATAATTTGAGGATAAATGACAGAATAAAGAGTGGTAACTTTTACTTTTTATTTTTGAAATGTAATAAAATGTGAAACTTTGTTGCTCAGTCATGTCTGACTCTGTGACTCCATGGAGTTTCACCTGTGGGTAGCCATTTCCTTCTCAAGAGTTTCTTCTCTACCTAAGAACTGAACCTGGGTCTCCAGCACTACAGGCAGATTCTTTACCATCTGAGTTACCAGGAATTCCCAATATAATATAAATATTACAAATAAAATACTTAATGAGAGCATAATAATTATTTCATACATGAGTAATACCTAGGTATGGAGAACCCAGATGCAGTGATATTTTTGCTGTCATAGTAATGATAGACCTTAATATACATTGACCAGTTACTAAGCAAATATTATATTACTAAGCAGCTATCACGTTAACTAATGTTAACTAATTGAACCCATGCTACTTGGAAGATGAACCTTTAGTGTTCTACATGAATTGTTTCATTTAAATATAAAGCAACCTTATGAGGTAGATTTGACTATTAGCCCCATTTTGAAGATGGAGACCAAGAGGGTAGTTACTTGTCGAAAGTCATTTTAAAATAAATGAACTGTAATTCTATTTTCATGCGTGCTTGTGATTAGTCTTTCAGTCGTATCCCACTCTTTGAGATCTCATGGACTGCAGCCCACCAGGCTTCGATGTCCATGGGCATTCTCCAAGCAAGAATACTGAAGTGGGTTACCATACTTTCCTCCAAAGGATCTTCCCAATCAGGGATGGAACCCAGGTCTCCCACATTGCAGACAAATTCAATACCATCTGGACCATCTGGAGCACCTGGAAAGCCTAGAATACTGGAGTGTGTAGCATATTCCTTCTCCAGGGGAACTTCCTTACCCAGGAATCAAACTCAGATCTCTTGCATTGCAGGAGGATTCTTTACCAGCTGAGCTACCAAGGAACCTTAAATAACTGAACAGAAATTCTATTTCTGGGCTTCCCTAGTGGTCCAGTGGGTAAGGACATTGCCTTGCAGTGCAAGGGGTGCAGGTTCGATCCCTGGCCTGGGAAGATCCCACGTGCCGCGGAGTGGCTGGACCGATGTGTACAATTATGGAGCCAGAGCTCTGGAGCACATGCGCCAAGAGCCGGTGCCCTGCGACAACAGAGGCACCGCGATGGGAGGCCCACACGGGCCAAAGAACAAAGATGGATGAAAATGGACAAGTGAAAGACCAATAGAAGTGGCCTGCCTGCTTCCCTCCCTCCCCACCCCACCCTCCTCAAGTAAATAAATAAATAAATAAATAAACAAATCTTTAAAAAAAAAGAAATTCTATTTCTCATACTTAAGTGATATAAATATTTCCTGTTAATGTTTGAGTCATATTTATTTTTGTATTCTTATTATTTCATGATACAATTATCATGATCAGTTCAGTTAGGTTTCTCAGTCACATCCTACTCTTTGTGACCCCATGAACTACAGCACCCCAGGCTTTCCTGTCCTTCATCATTTCCCTTCACCATCTTGCTCAAAATTATGTCCATTGATTCAGTGATGCCATTCAACCATCTCGTCCTGTGTTATTCCTTTCTCTTTTGCCTTCTATTTTCCCAACATCAGGGTCTTTTGAAGATGGAGACCAAGAGGTAGTTACTTGTCGAAAGTCATTTTAAAATAAATGAACTGTAATTCTATTTTCATGCGTGCTTGTGATTAGTCTTTCAGTCGTATCCCACTCTTTGAGATCTCATGGACTGCAGCCCACCAGGCTTCGATGTCCATGGGCATTCTCCAAGCAAGAATACTGAAGTGGGTTACCATACTTTCCTCCAAAGGATCTTCCCAATCAGGGATGGAACCCAGGTCTCCCACATTGCAGACAAATTCAATACCATCTGGACCATCTGGAGCACCTGGAAAGCCTAGAATACTGGAGTGTGTAGCATATTCCTTCTCCAGGGGAACTTCCTTACCCAGGAATCAAACTCAGATCTCTTGCATTGCAGGAGGATTCTTTACCAGCTGAGCTACCAAGGAACCTTAAATAACTGAACAGAAATTCTATTTCTGGGCTTCCCTAGTGGTCCAGTGGGTAAGGACATTGCCTTGCAGTGCAAGGGGTGCAGGTTCGATCCCTGGCCTGGGAAGATCCCACGTGCCGCGGAGTGGCTGGACCGATGTGTACAATTATGGAGCCAGAGCTCTGGAGCACATGCGCCAAGAGCCGGTGCCCTGCGACAACAGAGGCACCGCGATGGGAGGCCCACACGGGCCAAAGAACAAAGATGGATGAAAATGGACAAGTGAAAGACCAATAGAAGTGGCCTGCCTGCTTCCCTCCCTCCCCACCCCACCCTCCTCAAGTAAATAAATAAATAAATAAATAAACAAATCTTTAAAAAAAAAGAAATTCTATTTCTCATACTTAAGTGATATAAATATTTCCTGTTAATGTTTGAGTCATATTTATTTTTGTATTCTTATTATTTCATGATACAATTATCATGATCAGTTCAGTTAGGTTTCTCAGTCACATCCTACTCTTTGTGACCCCATGAACTACAGCACCCCAGGCTTTCCTGTCCTTCATCATTTCCCTTCACCATCTTGCTCAAAATTATGTCCATTGATTCAGTGATGCCATTCAACCATCTCGTCCTGTGTTATTCCTTTCTCTTTTTGCCTTCTATTTTTCCCAACATCAGGGTCTTTTCAAATAAGTCGTCTCCTCTTATCATGATGCATGATATTATACTATTTTGTGTGCTTAATTGCTCAGTCATGTCTGACCCTGTGTACTATAGCTCTTCAGGCTTCTCTGTGCATGGAATTCTACAGGCCAGAGTACTGGCGTGAGTTGCCATTTCCTACTCTAGGAAATCTTTCCAGGTCTGGGGTCAAACGTGTGTCTCCTGCTTTGGCAAGTGGACTCTTTACCAGCGTACTACCTGGAAAGTTTATTAAATTATCATTTTCTATTAAGTTTCCCTGGATTAATGATTTTTAACCGTGTTAGTTTTCTATGTCTCCATGGAAAATGACCAAAATTTAGCAGCTTAAAACAACATCCTTTTATTAACTCATTGTTTTATAGATCAGAAGTCTGGACAGATTTTATAGATCAGAAGTCTGGACAGATTTAACCAAGTCATCTACTGAGATTTTCACAAGACAAATCCAAGTGTTTTTCAGGATTGAATGTGATCTGTGGTATGAGTGAAGAATCTACCTACAAGGCCATTCTGGTTGTTTTGGAGAATTCACTAAGCCAATGAGTTAATTCAAATACATTGGACATCCTCCATTTTAGTTTGGTAAATATAGAAACCCTAAATAATGTGATATGAAGTGCTGATAGCTTTAAGTTGCACAATGGGTAACCCACTCACAACTCACATTCATTATTTTGGCTTGTGCTAAGACAACAGATTCTGGTGAGAGTCTGTTTTAAGGCATTGTGATCTCATTACTCAGCTTGTTGCTGCTGTTTTTTTTTTTTTTGGCCACTTGTATTGGTCTTTCATTTATTTCTATCTTTGCTCTTTTGGCCTGTATGGGCCTCCCATCACAGGGGCCTCTCTCCTTGCAGAACACCGACTCTGGGAACATGCACTCCAGAGCGCTGGCTGAGTAGTTGGACACATAGGACCAGCCGTCTCAGGCCAGGGATCTAACCCGCATCCCTTAGACTGCAAGATGGTGTCCTTACCCACTGGAAGCCCTTGTTGCTGCTTTTGAAACACAGGGATTGTCAACTGGCTCCTACTTTGACTCTTATTTGAGCATAGTTCTTGCTTTCAGTGAAATTATCACCCTTTATTTTGCAAATTAGTGGTAATTTCAACAGCAATCAGGTGGGGAACTAGGGAGAAATCAGTTTCAGACCCTTTCAATACCATTTTACAAACATGTCTTTAAAGTTCGTTAAACTTCATCACTAATTAACCCTGATAACTTGCTACCTCCTCAGACCAGTAAACCAGCTTGATTAACATTTCCTAGTGATTTCAACTGAGATATAATATTGAATGTGCAATAATATGAATAGATAGAGATGAGATATATTGATATCAATGATATAGATACTCTGAATAATAATGTGTCAATGAGTTTCTTCTAAAATACATTAATCTGGATATATTACATATTTCATCATGTCCTAGGAAATCAGTTAAAAAGCACAAAAGACGTGCTGAACATATATGTTTTCCCACAGCAGAAGTGCCCCATTTCAGAAATATACAATTGAGCAGAAATTTAAAGCAGTGAATAAATAGCAAGTAGCACACACGGACTTTCATCTGCATTCAGAATGAAAAGGCAACAGCAGTTTACAAGCAGTACCACCGAAGCAATAAAGCCAAGCAACTGAATGAAATCAGGGAGCTTTTCCCCATGAAATTGGGGGCAAGAGGCTAGGCTTTGCTTGGTGTGGCTGTTTCATTTCTGTATATGTTTTCTGATTCCCTTTACAAATTTTGGCTTGTGCTAAGACAACAGATTCTGGTGAGAGTCTGTTTTAAGGCATTGTGATCTCATTACTCAGCTTGTTGCTGCTGTTTTTTTTTTTTTTGGCCACTTGTATTGGTCTTTCATTTATTTCTATCTTTGCTCTTTTGGCCTGTATGGGCCTCCCATCACAGGGGCCTCTCTCCTTGCAGAACACCGACTCTGGGAACATGCACTCCAGAGCGCTGGCTGAGTAGTTGGACACATAGGACCAGCCGTCTCAGGCCAGGGATCTAACCCGCATCCCTTAGACTGCAAGATGGTGTCCTTACCCACTGGAAGCCCTTGTTGCTGCTTTTGAAACACAGGGATTGTCAACTGGCTCCTACTTTGACTCTTATTTGAGCATAGTTCTTGCTTTCAGTGAAATTATCACCCTTTATTTTGCAAATTAGTGGTAATTTCAACAGCAATCAGGTGGGTAACTAGGGAAAAATCAGTTTCAGACCCTTTCAATACCATTTTACAAACATGTCTTTAAAGTTCGTTAAACTTCATCACTAATTAACCCTGATAACTTGCTACCTCCTCAGACCAGTAAACCAGCTTGATTAACATTTCCTAGTGATTTCAACTGAGATATAATATTGAATGTGCAATAATATGAATAGATAGAGATGAGATATATTGATATCAATGATATAGATACTCTGAATAATAATGTGTCAATGAGTTTCTTCTAAAATACATTAATCTGGATATATTACATATTTCATCATGTCCTAGGAAATCAGTTAAAAAGCACAAAAGACGTGCTGAACATATATGTTTTCCCACAGCAGAAGTGCCCCATTTCAGAAATATACAATTGAGCAGAAATTTAAAGCAGTGAATAAATAGCAAGTAGCACACACGGACTTTCATCTGCATTCAGAATGAAAAGGCAACAGCAGTTTACAAGCAGTACCACCGAAGCAATAAAGCCAAGCAACTGAATGAAATCAGGGAGCTTTTCCCCATGAAATTGGGGGCAAGAGGCTAGGCTTTGCTTGGTGTGGCTGTTTCATTTCTGTATATGTTTTCTGATTCCCTTTACAAATTTTGTGTGGAAACAGCAGAAGTTTGCTCAAGTAAATGCAAGGTGGGACTTGCTCCTCTCTGGTTGCTGCTACTTATAAATGTCTCTCATGAGGAATCAGATATACTAGTTTGAATATCTGGACTTAGTTAATAATGCCCTAAAATGGAAAATGAAAAGCCACAATCCTAGCTTAAAAAAAAAAAAAATTTCTTTGTGTAAGTCACTCATGATATGTAGAGACACAACAAACTAAGGAAATGTGTCATTATTTCAGAGAATGCAGGTCTCTACTTGTTACTCAAGTCTCCTGTATGGAAATGGCTGGAATCTTCCTGGACTATCTCTAATCTTACAGTGTACTCACTGTATACTCTTAGAATTTCTTTTATGTCACTGGGAAAACAAATGTATATAGTCTAACAGAATCTTTTGCTATAGAAACTTAAAGTCTTGGTTTTTTTTTTTAATAAAGAATACTTTTCCTATATTTTGTATATGTTAATGTTACACCAAACTGCAGTTAAATCTTTACCTCTAATACATACATTAGCGATGTATATGTTTGTCATCATACACACACACACACACACACATACCATCCACCCACACTCAAAAACAGCTCCACGACCTTTTGCTATTTAATTGAAAAGATAGGAGCACATAGTGTTTTAATTGCCTCCAACTGTAAATTGTACAAATACAAACACTGGAGTATGTAATGAATTTATGTACTTTCCTTTTTAAAATTTTATAGCCTCTCTTTTGCTTCTGTCCTGCCTTTTTCCTGTCTGTTAGCATTACAATGTTTGCTAAATAAAAATATCCCTAATCTGAATTAATATCCATATGCCCTAAAAATAATGAAAACACTACATTCTACCTGTTTATATTGACTCCATAAGAGAGTATTTAAGACAACTTTTAAAGCTGTTTTCAAAAATCCAATTTATTTGCTGAAATATTTTGCTTTGATTTACTTATTTATTAGATTTCAACCAGCAAAAGAAACCAGTTTTGCACAAATTAGTTACATATTGCATTTCAAAAGTTTCTAGACCTGATTTCATCTGAACCAGAAATAAGCTCTGTTGATTCCCTTTACAAATTTTGTGTGGAAACAGCAGAAGTTTGCTCAAGTAAATGCAAGGTGGGACTTGCTCCTCTCTGGTTGCTGCTACTTATAAATGTCTCTCATGAGGAATCAGATATACTAGTTTGAATATCTGGACTTAGTTAATAATGCCCTAAAATGGAAAATGAAAAGCCACAATCCTAGCTTAAAAAAAAAATTTCTTTGTGTAAGTCACTCATGATATGTAGAGACACAACAAACTAAGGAAATGTGTCATTATTTCAGAGAATGCAGGTCTCTACTTGTTACTCAAGTCTCCTGTATGGAAATGGCTGGAATCTTCCTGGACTATCTCTAATCTTACAGTGTACTCACTGTATACTCTTAGAATTTCTTTTATGTCACTGGGAAAACAAATGTATATAGTCTAACAGAATCTTTTGCTATAGAAACTTAAAGTCTTGGTTTTTTTTTTTAATAAAGAATACTTTTCCTATATTTTGTATATGTTAATGTTACACCAAACTGCAGTTAAATCTTTACCTCTAATACATACATTAGCGATGTATATGTTTGTCATCATACACACACACACACACACACATACCATCCACCCACACTCAAAAACAGCTCCACGACCTTTTGCTATTTAATTGAAAAGATAGGAGCACATAGTGTTTTAATTGCCTCCAACTGTAAATTGTACAAATACAAACACTGGAGTATGTAATGAATTTATGTACTTTCCTTTTTAAAATTTTATAGCCTCTCTTTTGCTTCTGTCCTGCCTTTTTCCTGTCTGTTAGCATTACAATGTTTGCTAAATAAAAATATCCCTAATCTGAATTAATATCCATATGCCCTAAAAATAATGAAAACACTACATTCTACCTGTTTATATTGACTCCATAAGAGAGTATTTAAGACAACTTTTAAAGCTGTTTTCAAAAATCCAATTTATTTGCTGAAATATTTTGCTTTGATTTACTTATTTATTAGATTTCAACCAGCAAAAGAAACCAGTTTTGCACAAATTAGTTACATATTGCATTTCAAAAGTTTCTAGACCTGATTTTTCATCTGAACAAGAAAGGAGAGCACACATTTTGAGATACAACATCATAAGCTCTGTTGATGAAAATACTTTTCATGTTAAATTATCCTTTTCTATAAATGTAATCAAATTCCTCAATACATTTATTTGCAAAATATCTGGAAAATAAGATTTCATTTCAAATCCTTTCCCAGCAAGATTGATCAAAGCCTCCTTAAGTTGGATTGTGGTATTATTTTCCTGCTTTGCATTGACCCATTAACAATAATTTTTGAGTAAGCATCTTTTCTGAACCAGACTCTCTCCTGAGCACTGAGGATTCAATGAAGGCAAAGGCATACAACAGCTTTCCTTGGGAAAATCACATTATACTAGATGTAATATAAGATTAAGCTAGAAATTAAAGTAAGAAGAAAGTGCAATATAAGCGGTGTGTGACGCCACACAGTTTTCTTCTAGATGTGTCAGTTTCATATTCATTGTGTTGGACACACAAATTCCATGGATAGAGATGAGAGAAGATGAAAGAGAATATTTCAGTGTAAAATGGGAGCTACATAATTAAGATCAGTATGAAGAATCAAAATTTTCCACATTTAAGGTGAATGTCCTTTCCTTGTGTTATAAAATTAGCAGTAGACAAATGGCAGGCATCAGAAACAGCTATGTAAATATACATGGCACTGGTTTGTTCCTTCTCTAAATATACTAAGACTATTAGTGCTTGAGTCAGAACACTTTCATGTCTTAACAATTCAAGCTACTCCATGTCTCCATAGTTAATGATTAAGAACACAGCCTCCAGAAAACTGAGATTGTGATCAAGATTGTTTTCCCTAGATGGTCAGAATTAATTTAATAATGAAATGGAAGAATTCTATATTTTCATAATTCTCAAATAATTTTTAGAAGAAAGTACTGCATGCATGGAATTTTAAACAGTCAAGTTTAATGAAAAACTATGACTTGACCTGATTTAGTAGAAGAGAAATTTGCTAAATTGCATTTCTGATTCAATTATGAATAATTAATTTTAATGATATCATGCAAAATTTAATATTCTAACTGAGCTTTGAAGTCATACAGTTTTGGATTTCTTATCTATTGAATAGGGACCACAGAAGTGTGTATAAATATAGAATTATTTTAAAAGTTTTAGACAGCTAAAATTCTTACCATTTAAAAACATTACTAAACATTACTAGGATGATTTATAGTAAAGGATTAGTCAACTGCAGAAAGCCAATAGAAATGTTTTTTGTTAAGTGCTGGAGGACTTTATATAACAGACATGAAGACAGAAATAATATAAGGGAATGATTACATGTTACTAAGTCAATAAAGTTATTTTTAATGTCTCCGTTTAACATGTCTAAAATGTTTACCAATTTATCAGTGCATTGGTAACATTTTTAAGCAAGGAATCTTCCATTTGTTTTTGTTTCTATAGATATAATACACACTGTATTTAACAACAAAAAAATACGTATATATAAGACGGCACATCAGTTAAAATCAGTTTACAGATAGCTTTAGAAACTTCTTTGTTTACCAAAAAAAAAAAAAAGAAAGAAAAAAACAAAACATTACAATTGTTTGTAAGCAGCATTTACAATTTTTTTGTTTTTATTCTGCCCACCCAATTGGTCCTGAATTATTATATTATTTCTAATGACTAGCTCAAAATTTAAGTATGCTTTATCTCTTAAATGTGACATCCTTGCTGAAATAAATTGAAAATAAATTAAATCTAGATTATTTCATCACAAGATTCTGGATAATTTTAAGAAGAAAAACTCTTTATGTCCGTTTTGCCCTTTGATATGCACTGTTTGCCATCAAACAAGATTATCCATTGTCTTAACTCAGTAGTTAATTGATTAAGAACACAGCCTCCAGAAAACTGAGATTGTGATCAAGATTGTTTTCCCTAGATGGTCAGAATTAATTTAATAATGAAATGGAAGAATTCTATATTTTCATAATTCTCAAATAATTTTTAGAAGAAAGTACTGCATGCATGGAATTTTAAACAGTCAAGTTTAATGAAAAACTATGACTTGACCTGATTTAGTAGAAGAGAAATTTGCTAAATTGCATTTCTGATTCAATTATGAATAATTAATTTTAATGATATCATGCAAAATTTAATATTCTAACTGAGCTTTGAAGTCATACAGTTTTGGATTTCTTATCTATTGAATAGGGACCACAGAAGTGTGTATAAATATAGAATTATTTTAAAAGTTTTAGACAGCTAAAATTCTTACCATTTAAAAACATTACTAAACATTACTAGGATGATTTATAGTAAAGGATTAGTCAACTGCAGAAAGCCAATAGAAATGTTTTTTGTTAAGTGCTGGAGGACTTTATATAACAGACATGAAGACAGAAATAATATAAGGGAATGATTACATGTTACTAAGTCAATAAAGTTATTTTTAATGTCTCCGTTTAACATGTCTAAAATGTTTACCAATTTATCAGTGCATTGGTAACATTTTTAAGCAAGGAATCTTCCATTTGTTTTTGTTTCTATAGATATAATACACACTGTATTTAACAACAAAAAAATACGTATATATAAGACGGCACATCAGTTAAAATCAGTTTACAGATAGCTTTAGAAACTTCTTTGTTTACCAAAAAAAAAAAAAAAGAAAGAAAGAAACAAAACATTACAATTGTTTGTAAGCAGCATTTACAATTTTTTTTTGTTTTTATTCTGCCCACCCAATTGGTCCTGAATTATTATATTATTTCTAATGACTAGCTCAAAATTTAAGTATGCTTTATCTCTTAAATGTGACATCCTTGCTGAAATAAATTGAAAATAAATTAAATCTAGATTATTTCATCACAAGATTCTGGATAATTTTAAGAAGAAAAACTCTTTATGTCCGTTTTGCCCTTTGATATGCACTGTTTGCCCTATACGAAATCCACATTTTCTGTCATCGTTCATGAGCACTTTTGAATTTTTAGGAACACAGAATCAGATATGACAGTTAATATAAGAAAAGAAAAATAAGAAAACCATGGCAACTTCTTATTAATGGAACTTTTAAACTTTCTAATCCAGATAAGGACCAGGTTTAATCACCAGTAATATTAGCAAAAAAGAGCTCTAAGATTAAAAAGAATTGGAATTTGATCCTAAAAATCCTGACTTTGTGACTAAAAGGAGGACTGAAATTGTTATTTACAAAATAGAGGTTAAAATATAACTCATTTAATTATTCAGAAGGTCAATTAAGATTATATATGTGAAAGTAATTCCTTAAGTGTGATAAATTGTTCAATTGATCATTGTGACTGTAAGGGCAGCTAAAGGATAGAAGTATCCTCTGTTAACTAGATTATTTCATATACACTTTCTTCCTCTTTATTCCTAAAAGTCTGAAATTCATGTCCATCATGATTTGGTGCATTACGTTCTATTTTTAAAAACACATATGTGCCTATTTTTTAATAAATGCAATTTTTAAACAAAAATATAAGAAGAAAGAATTTGGAAAATTCTGAAGAAACATAGAAGAGGTGCTTGAGTAACTCAATGAACTATGAGCCATGCCCAACTGGGTCAGTCAAGATGGATGGGTCATAGTGAAGAGTTCTGAGAAAATGGAGTCCACTGGAGTAGAGAATGACATTCTAATGTTCTTTCTATGAGAATCACATGAACAGTATGGAAAGGCAAAAAGATATGACATGGGAAGATGAGCCCACCATGTTGGACAGAGTCTAATATGCTACTGAGGAAGAGCAGAAGGCGACTATTATTAGCTCCAGAAAGAATGAAGCAACTGGTCCAAAGGGGAAATGACACTCAGCTGTGGATGTGTCTAGTGGTGAAAGTACAATCCAATGCTTTAAAGAACAATATCGCAGAGGAACCTGGAATATTAGGTCCATGAACCTAGGAAAATTGGACATGGTCAAGCAGGAGGTGGGTACAAGTGAACGCCGATGTCTTAGGAATCAGTGAACTAAGATGGATGGAAATGGGCAAATATAATTCAGATGAGCACTATATTTACAACTGTGAGCAAAAAAACATTAGAAGAAATGGAGTAGCCTTCATAGTCAACAAAACCGTCTGAAATGCAGTTCTTGGGTGTAATTTCAAAACAACATAAACTTGTTTTTTTTCCAAGGTACAACATTCAGCATCACAGTAATACAAGTCTATGTCCCAATGATGTGATCACTCACCTAGAGCCTGAATGGAATTCCAGGTGAACTATTTAAAATCTTAAAATATGATCCTGTGAAAGTGCTGCACTCAAAATGTCAGCAAATTTGGGAAACTCAACAGTGTCCACAGCCTATTCCAATCTCAAAGAAGAGCAGTGCCAACGAATGTTCAGACTAACAGAAAATTGTGCTTATTTCAAATGCTAGGAAGGTTATACTCAAAATCCTTCAGCACTATGTGAATTGATAAATGCCAAATGTACAAGCTGTATTTAGGCAAGGCAGAAGAATCAGAGATCATTTCTGCCAGCATTCACCAGGCCATAGAGAAAGCAAAGGAATTCCAGAGAAAAATCAACTTTTACTTCATTGACTACACTAGAACCTTTGATTGTGTGGATCACAACAACCATGGGAGATTCTTACTGTGATGGGAATGTCAAACCACCTTACGTGTCTCCTGAGAAACCAACAGTGAAGAACCAGTAGTTAGAATCTTACATACAACAACCGACTGGTTCAAAATTAAGAAAGGAGCATGACAAGTTTGTATGCTGTCACCTGATTTGTTTAATTTATATGCAGAGTACATCCTGAGAAATGCTGAGCTGGATGAATCACAACCTGGAATCAAGACTGCTGGAATAAATGTCAGCAACCTTAGATATCCAGATGATACTCTAATGGCAGAAAGTGAAGAGGAGCTAAAGAATCTCTTGATCAGAGTAAAAGAAGAGAGTGAAAAAGATGACTTAAAACTCAACCTCCAAAAAAACCTATAATCATGGTATCTGGTCTTATCACTTTATGGCAAGTAGATGGGGAAAAAGTGAAAACCAGTGACAGATTTGTCTTTGGTTTCAAAATCACTGTGGACTTTAACTGCAGCCGTCAAATTAAAAGATACTTGCTCCTTGGAAGGAAAGCTATGATAGACAGTGTATTAAATAGGTGAGACATCACTTGGCCAACAAAGGTTCACATAGTCAAAGTTTTGGTTTTTCTAGTAATCATGTATGGATGTGACAGTTAGACCATAAAGAAAACTGAATGCCAAAGAATTGATGTTTTCAATCAGTGGTGTTGGAGAAGACTCTTCAAAGTTCCTTGGATTGCAAGGAGATCCAATTAGTCAATTCTAAAGGAAATTGGCCCTGAATATTCATTGGTAGGGCTGATGCTGAAACTGAAGTTACATTCCTTTGGCCACCTGATTAACTGCAAAGGGCTGACTCATTGGAAAAGGCCCACTGGAAATTAAAAAAAGGGAAATGGCAGTGCCAACGAATGTTCAGACTAACAGAAAATTGTGCTTATTTCAAATGCTAGGAAGGTTATACTCAAAATCCTTCAGCACTATGTGAATTGATAAATGCCAAATGTACAAGCTGTATTTAGGCAAGGCAGAAGAATCAGAGATCATTTCTGCCAGCATTCACCAGGCCATAGAGAAAGCAAAGGAATTCCAGAGAAAATCAACTTTTACTTCATTGACTACACTAGAACCTTTGATTGTGTGGATCACAACAACCATGGGAGATTCTTACTGTGATGGGAATGTCAAACCACCTTACGTGTCTCCTGAGAAACCAACAGTGAAGAACCAGTAGTTAGAATCTTACATACAACAACCGACTGGTTCAAAATTAAGAAAGGAGCATGACAAG
The DNA here is from genome assembly GCA_022376925.1 of Tragulus kanchil. Classification (NCBI taxonomy): domain Eukaryota; kingdom Metazoa; phylum Chordata; class Mammalia; order Artiodactyla; family Tragulidae; genus Tragulus; species Tragulus kanchil. Next base: position 86,546,114 of record JAIOJX010000003.1, on the reverse strand, counting down.
TTTGTATGCTGTCACCTGATTTGTTTAATTTATATGCAGAGTACATCCTGAGAAATGCTGAGCTGGATGAATCACAACCTGGAATCAAGACTGCTGGAATAAATGTCAGCAACCTTAGATATCCAGATGATACTCTAATGGCAGAAAGTGAAGAGGAGCTAAAGAATCTCTTGATCAGAGTAAAAGAAGAGAGTGAAAAAGATGACTTAAAACTCAACCTCCAAAAAAACCTATAATCATGGTATCTGGTCTTATCACTTTATGGCAAGTAGATGGGGAAAAAGTGAAAACCAGTGACAGATTTGTCTTTGGTTTCAAAATCACTGTGGACTTTAACTGCAGCCGTCAAATTAAAAGATACTTGCTCCTTGGAAGGAAAGCTATGATAGACAGTGTATTAAATAGGTGAGACATCACTTGGCCAACAAAGGTTCACATAGTCAAAGTTTTGGTTTTTCTAGTAATCATGTATGGATGTGACAGTTAGACCATAAAGAAAACTGAATGCCAAAGAATTGATGTTTTCAATCAGTGGTGTTGGAGAAGACTCTTCAAAGTTCCTTGGATTGCAAGGAGATCCAATTAGTCAATTCTAAAGGAAATTGGCCCTGAATATTCATTGGTAGGGCTGATGCTGAAACTGAAGTTACATTCCTTTGGCCACCTGATTAACTGCAAAGGGCTGACTCATTGGAAAAGGCCCCGATGCTGGGAAATACTGAGGGCAGGAGGACAAGAGGGCCACAAAGCATAGGATGCTTAGATATCTCTGAGTCAAATGACATGAATTTGAGCAAACTCCAAGAAACACTGAAGGATGGAGAGGCCTGGAGTATATTGGGTCACAGAGTCAGACGTGACTTGGTGACTGAACAACAATAGTAAACATAAAGAAATTTTGGACTCATTAAAATCGTGTTAAGAGTAAGAAACATACAAGAATTGAATAAAATTTTAAAAGAACAGTGATGATAGATTTCATATAAAATAACATTCAAACCACTAATTATTATGGAAACACAAATCAAAACTATAGAAAAATATCACTTCACACCAGTCAAAAAATCTACAAGTGATAAATGGTTCAGAGAAGGTAGAGAAAAGGGAATATTCCTACACTGTTGGTGGGAATGCAAACTGATACAGCCATGTTCAATAGTATGGAGACTCCTTTGAAAACTAAGTATAAGTCTACCATATGACCCAGCTGTCCCACTATTGGGCATATACTTGGAAAAAGCTACAATTCTAAAAGATATATACCTCGAGGTTCACTGTAGCACTATTTACAATAACAAGCACATTGAATCAACCTAGATGTCCATCTACAGATGAATGGATAAAAGAAGATATAGTACATATATACAATGAAATGTTACTCAGCTATACAAAAGAATAAATTTGAGTCAGCTCTAGTGAGATGCATAAACCTAGAGCCTGATATACAGACTGAAATTAGTCAGAAAAAGGTAAATATATGCCATATTAATGTATGAATACATTTCTACGGATCTAGAAAAATGGTATTGATGACTTATTTAGAGGGAAGGAATGGAGATAAAAATGTAGACAATGGACTTATGAACACAGTGATGGAAGGGAGAGTGGGATTAATGTAGAAAATAGCATTAACATATATATACAATCCAATGAGATGGTAGAATGGCAGCACTGAGTCAATGAACATGAGTTTGAGCAAGCTCTGAGAGATGGTGAAGGACAGGGAAGCCTGCAAAGGGCTGACTCATTGGAAACCATTGGACTGTGACCATTGGACTGTGTGCCACAGTCCATGGTGTGGCAAATAGTTGTACATGACTGAACAACTGAACTGAACTGATACGCACTATCATGTGTAAAATAGATGGCTGTGGACAAGTTGTTGTAAAACAGAGAACAGATGCCATGGTCTCTGTTTTTTGAATGTTGAGTTTTAAACCAGATTTTTCACTCTCCTCTTTCACTTTCACAAGAGGCTCTTTAGATCCTCTTCACTTTCTTCCATAAGGGTGGTGGTATCTGCATACCTGAGATTATTGTTATTTGTCCCAGAAATCTTGACTTCAGCTTGTGCTACATCCAGACTGGCATTTTGCATAATGCACTCTGTGTTTCTGTTAAATATTCACTTTGACATAAGACTTATATGCTAAATTGAATAAATCCCCCAAATTAAGTCTAAATATCTGCCAATTTGAAGTACGTACCAGGTCCATTGCCTTGTAATATTCCTCAACATAAAACCCTCTTATGAAGGTATTCTTTTTTCTACTTTTCTTAAAAAAAAAAGCTCTTTGAAATATTTCTGTGTTTTTCGTTTTCATTTTTTTCTTGTTTTCTACTGAATCTATTCTTAACATGATTTCATCTCTACCTGTGCATTAAAATAACATACATCATAGCTAACAAAAATGATACAATGTCCATCTACAGATGAATGGATAAAGAAGATATAGTACATATATACAATGAAATGTTACTCAGCTATACAAAAGAATAAATTTGAGTCAGCTCTAGTGAGATGCATAAACCTAGAGCCTGATATACAGACTGAAATTAGTCAGAAAAAGGTAAATATATGCCATATTAATGTATGAATACATTTCTACGGATCTAGAAAAATGGTATTGATGACTTATTTAGAGGGAAGGAATGGAGATAAAAATGTAGACAATGGACTTATGAACACAGTGATGGAAGGAGAGAGTGGGATTAATGTAGAAAATAGCATTAACATATATATACAATCCAATGAGATGGTAGAATGGCAGCACTGAGTCAATGAACATGAGTTTGAGCAAGCTCTGAGAGATGGTGAAGGACAGGGAAGCCTGCAAAGGGCTGACTCATTGGAAACCATTGGACTGTGACCATTGGACTGTGTGCCACAGTCCATGGTGTGGCAAATAGTTGTACATGACTGAACAACTGAACTGAACTGATACGCACTATCATGTGTAAAATAGATGGCTGTGGACAAGTTGTTGTAAAACAGAGAACAGATGCCATGGTCTCTGTTTTTTGAATGTTGAGTTTTAAACCAGATTTTTCACTCTCCTCTTTCACTTTCACAAGAGGCTCTTTAGATCCTCTTCACTTTCTTCCATAAGGGTGGTGGTATCTGCATACCTGAGATTATTGTTATTTGTCCCAGAAATCTTGACTTCAGCTTGTGCTACATCCAGACTGGCATTTTGCATAATGCACTCTGTGTTTCTGTTAAATATTCACTTTGACATAAGACTTATATGCTAAATTGAATAAATCCCCCAAATTAAGTCTAAATATCTGCCAATTTGAAGTACGTACCAGGTCCATTGCCTTGTAATATTCCTCAACATAAAACCCTCTTATGAAGGTATTCTTTTTTCTACTTTTCTTAAAAAAAAAAGCTCTTTGAAATATTTCTGTGTTTACAGTCTTCATTTTTTTCTTGTTTTCTACTGAATCTATTCTTAACATGATTTCATCTCTACCTGTGCATTAAAATAACATACATCAAGAATTATTATGTCCAGTGGTGGTTAATTTTAAATTTTCTTCTTATCTAGACAATAAATAGTACTTTTTCACTCTGTGATTGTTGAGGAGTCTACATGGGGGATAAAAATGCACAAATATCTGTTGTTCAAGAGCGTGGGAGGCGTAAAGGAAGTAGCATGAAGGCCTGTACTATCATAAGTGAAGAAAATAGCTGTAGTCATTGCTCTGTGAGAAAAGGGGATCCTTCAGGGGTGCCGTGTGATGGTCGGGAGGGGTGGGAAGGGGGGGATATACATATGACTAATCTGGGAGTATACATATCTGTGAACAACAAAACTCTGTAAATGTTAAAAGCAAAACAAAGGTTTTAAAAACAAAAAATATCTGTTGTTCAATTAGTGGTTTAAGCCATTGCCCAGGAAGATATTACCAGGTTAACCACTATGAAGAAAAGAGATCTCCATACTGGAGCCTGGAGAATCTCAAATTTAAAGACCGCAGGTGATAAGAATTCATTATAAAATAAAGATAATACATAAAGAAGCCTGACATATTGGAGGAAAACAAAAATTATTTCTGAGGAAGAATAATGTTGCTGATAGTTCAATAAGATGAGTACGAACATTAGACCACTGGGTTTAGTATTGTGAATGCCATTTCAGAAAGTCAAAATAGGGTGAGAAGAAAAATTGATAATAGTGAGTATAAAAAATACTTCTGAACATTATGGTTTGAAATGAAAATGCAAACAATTTCAAAAATTTGAGACTTCAGCTTGTGCTACATCCAGACTGGCATTTTGCATAATGCACTCTGTGTTTCTGTTAAATATTCACTTTGACATAAGACTTATATGCTAAATTGAATAAATCCCCAAATTAAGTCTAAATATCTGCCAATTTGAAGTACGTACCAGGTCCATTGCCTTGTAATATTCCTCAACATAAAACCCTCTTATGAAGGTATTCTTTTTTCTACTTTTCTTAAAAAAAAAAGCTCTTTGAAATATTTCTGTGTTTACAGTCTTCATTTTTTTCTTGTTTTCTACTGAATCTATTCTTAACATGATTTCATCTCTACCTGTGCATTAAAATAACATACATCAAGAATTATTATGTCCAGTGGTGGTTAATTTTAAATTTTCTTCTTATCTAGACAATAAATAGTACTTTTTCACTCTGTGATTGTTGAGGAGTCTACATGGGGGATAAAAATGCACAAATATCTGTTGTTCAAGAGCGTGGGAGGCGTAAAGGAAGTAGCATGAAGGCCTGTACTATCATAAGTGAAGAAAATAGCTGTAGTCATTGCTCTGTGAGAAAAGGGGATCCTTCAGGGGTGCCGTGTGATGGTCGGGAGGGGTGGGAAGGGGGGGATATACATATGACTAATCTGGGAGTATACATATCTGTGAACAACAAAACTCTGTAAATGTTAAAAGCAAAACAAAGGTTTTAAAAACAAAAAATATCTGTTGTTCAATTAGTGGTTTAAGCCATTGCCCAGGAAGATATTACCAAGTTAACCACTATGAAGAAAAGAGATCTCCATACTGGAACCTGGAGAATCTCAAATTTAAAGACCGCAGGTGATAAGAATTCATTATAAAATAAAGATAATACATAAAGAAGCCTGACATATTGGAGGAAAACAAAAATTATTTCTGAGGAAGAATAATGTTGCTGATAGTTCAATAAGATGAGTACGAACATTAGACCACTGGGTTTAGTATTGTGAATGCCATTTCAGAAAGTCAAAATAGGGTGAGAAGAAAAATTGATAATAGTGAGTATAAAAAATACTTCTGAACATTATGGTTGTGACTGGAAATAGGAAAAATGGCAAAGAAGCTGAAGAGGGTAGAAGTGTCAAGAGAAGCTTTGCCTTTGTTGTTGTTCTTCAGATATCACAAATATAACAGTGTGTTTTCTTGCTTATGGATGGAATAGGTAAATTTGATAGTGAAACAGATTGAAAAATTGTTGAGGTGGGTGTGACGTCCTTCGGTAGTTGACAAAAAATGGAATCTAGGGCACACATAGATGATTCAACTGGACTTAACTTGTAGCGCAGGGGGAATCATGAGTAAATAATTGAAAGGAGGGCAAAGTACATAAGATGCTATGGTGATGCTATGGTAAGTAAGGATAGGTAGGTAATTTGACTCAAAGTTAATAAGTCAAAAAAAAAACTGTCAAATTATAATATGACCTCAAACTGAATTAGTGAGTGGGCTAACATATAACATTCTATGGGAAGATTGTTTGTGCTTTAAAAAATATGTGTGTGTGTGCATACCTGTGTGTGGAGATTTTTGGTTAATTTTGCTTCTCTCCTGAGCCCGTACTTCCTCCCAATACTGATAATATTAATTGCATGCTTCGTTATATTCCTAAAACATTATTCAGCAACAAGCAAATATGTTCCCATAGGACTAATTCTCAAGCAAAGCATTCTACAATAGAAATCTTTTCCCCAGGAGTTTGTTATTGCCAGTTAAAGAGAATATCAACACATTTTATTTTTTTTTTAATAAATAAAATTTAATTTTAATAAAACTTATTGTTTATGTTTTGTTGTTGTTTGTTTTTAAAAGGAACATATGCATACCTATGGAGGATTCAGGTTGATGTGTGACAGTAAACAACAAAACTCTGTCAAAATGAGTAAGTAAATAAAAATTAAAGAAAAGAAATTGCAGGTAAATTTTGGTTTATTTAATGATAGGGACCAAGACAAAAATGCATTGATGATAGTATTGGGGAGTACTATTAATATAATATTAGAGAAGAGAGAAGATAAAGAATAGAATTTTTATGTTGAGCAATGACCTTCATTTACCTGAAACCTAGTATGTGATGGTTATCAGTGACACCTGGTATTTAAAATGTGGAGTATCATGGTGTTCCAATGAGATGTTTAGTCAGCATGATCCTGCAATAAACATCACATGCTTCAAAGAAGAGACTCTGCTTTTTTGCATATCAAAAACACAACCTTCCTTTCTCTAAGGTTCAAAAAAACCCAATTCTGATGTGTTAGAATTCTCAGTGTTTAAAGAAATGTGTATTATAAATTCCCATCCTTTCTAAGGATCATCTCAGAATCATTCACCTTCCCTCCTGCATGATAATAAGGAAGATTGCTAAGCATCACAATCATGCTCCCTTCGAATGAGAGAATGAATGGTAATTGGGATCTGAGACAATGGGCAGAATCTATGTCTTGATTTTGATTTGTAGTCGATGAAGTGAATAAAGAAAAAGTGACAGGCTAGATTTAAACAAGGGCTTACTCAGAACAGATTCACAAGGGCAAATCTTACACATTTCTAGTAGAATGGGAAGTTTAACAGTACAAATGCTTTACCTACCTACCTCTTACTTAAATATATTTTTTGAGATCAAGTGAATTATTTTAGGTTGGGTTATCTGGCTCTTGAAAAATATAAGTCTGCAGTCTAAAAGAAATTCCAGAGCTAATTTTGAAAAGCAGATCTGTGAATTTACCATTTTTCTTGATGCCTACACTCTGGCCACATTTATTGACAACCATGTCAGGACTTAAAATGTAAAACTTTTTCTTATATTCTGTCTTCTAAGTCTACAGTGTGACCTGGAAGTCTAAGGTCTGCCCAGTGGATTTAGAGATAAATTTAACCTCCTTAATTGTGCGTATCTTTATTATTACTGTTTCTCTTCCAAATATTTCACAAATCTCCATTTTACTGTATTGTCTCAATATTTGATTAACTCTTTGTGTCCTTCCAAAAGATTGACACTGTCACCTTCTGTAATCTTTTCCACTTTGCAGTCTCCCACCCAGAACATAGCTGTGCTTTATTTTGCATTCAAACATTTCACAATGTCCTTTGCTTTAATTGCAGTCTCCAGAATTTGTGATGCAGCTTTGCTCATTGTCTCAGACTAGGTTGAATTGCCCATGTCCCCAACTGCATGAAGAATTTTATGTTGAGCAATGACCTTCATTTACCCGAAACCTAGTATGTGATGGTTATCAGTGACACCTGGTATTTAAAATGTGGAGTATCATGGTGTTCCAATGAGATGTTTAGTCAGCATGATCCTGCAATAAACATCACATGCTTCAAAGAAGAGACTCTGCTTTTTTGCATATCAAAAACACAACCTTCCTTTCTCTAAGGTTCAAAAAAACCCAATTCTGATGTGTTAGAATTCTCAGTGTTTAAAGAAATGTGTATTATAAATTCCCATCCTTTCTAAGGATCATCTCAGAATCATTCACCTTCCCTCCTGCATGATAATAAGGAAGATTGCTAAGCATCACAATCATGCTCCCTTCGAATGAGAGAATGAATGGTAATTGGGATCTGAGACAATGGGCAGAATCTATGTCTTGATTTTGATTTGTAGTCGATGAAGTGAATAAAGAAAAAGTGACAGGCTAGATTTAAACAAGGGCTTACTCAGAACAGATTCACAAGGGCAAATCTTACACATTTCTAGTAGAATGGGAAGTTTAACAGTACAAATGCTTTACCTACCTACCTCTTACTTAAATATATTTTTTGAGATCAAGTGAATTATTTTAGGTTGGGTTATCTGGCTCTTGAAAAATATAAGTCTGCAGTCTAAAAGAAATTCCAGAGCTAATTTTGAAAAGCAGATCTGTGAATTTACCATTTTTCTTGATGTCTACACTCTGGCCACATTTATTGACAACCATGTCAGGACTTAAAATGTAAAACTTTTTCTTATATTCTGTCTTCTAAGTCTACAGTGTGACCTGGAAGTCTAAGGTCTGCCCAGTGGATTTAGAGATAAATTTAACCTCCTTAATTGTGCGTATCTTTATTATTACTGTTTCTCTTCCAAATATTTCACAAATCTCCATTTTACTGTATTGTCTCAATATTTGATTAACTCTTTGTGTCCTTCCAAAAGATTGACACTGTCACCTTCTGTAATCTTTTCCACTTTGCAGTCTCCCACCCAGAACATAGCTGTGCTTTATTTTGCATTCAAACATTTCACAATGTCCTTTGCTAATAGTTATCCAAACTTCAGCTTGAAGCTCATGTCCAGAATTTGTGATGCAGCTTTGCTCATTGTCTCCAGACTAGGTTGAATTGCCCATGTCCCCAACTGTGTCACTGAATTCACTATCTTTGCCCTTCTAATTCAAATGTGTCATTTACTCATCCCTGATTTTTCATCTGCTCTTCCTTCTGTAAAGTAATTCAACCTCTTTTTAAAGTGTTAGTTGCTCAGTCATGTCTGACTCTTTGTGATCCCATGGACTGTAGTCCACCAGGCTCCTCTGTCTATGGGATTTCCCAGGCAAGAATACTGGAGTGGGTTGTGATTTCCTTCTCCAGGGAATCTTCCACACTGAGGCATCAAACCTGAATCTCCCACATTGTAGACAGAATTTTTTTTTTACCATCTGAGCCATGAGGGAAGCCCTTCTTCTTAAACTTTATTATAAGATTATTTCTCAAGATGAAGGACATGAAATATTTAAAGATTTAGCAAGCTCTGACTTTTCTTAGCAACTTAATTTAGCTCTTCTCTATGTTCAGCTGTACTCTGTTAAATTGGTGACCCTGCTACATGGTACTTGCTCTGTTTGCTTCTCTGCCTCCCGTATCAGACAATCAATGTCTGGAAGAGAGAGACTGACTTACTCATCTTTGCATCTGTTGCGCCCTGTGCTTAGCTCATACGGAGTACTTATTAAAAGAGAATGAATGAAAGGATGAATGAATATGCTTATTTATCTCCTCTCCTCTCATAGTTTATAGGTAATGAATACAAAAGATTTGGAAGGAAACCTGAAAGCCAAAATGGAGGAGAAAATGGCAGCCCACTCCAGTCGTCTTGCCTGGAATATCCCAATGACAGAGGAGCCTGGCGGCCACAGTCCTTGAAGTCACAAAGAGTCAGACATGACTGAAGCAACTTAACACACACGCAAAAGGCCAAGACATTGAATTAGTGTTCTAATTGGAATAAATCCAGTCTTATTAATTCCTACATGAATGACAATTTTTTCATACTCCTCTATTACAAATGCTACTAATTTTTCATCGAGCACCATGCTGGTTTTATATTTATTTTATGGAATATATTTTTACCTGATATTCACACATGGTGAACAAGACAGTAATATCTCATTTGCCAGGTGAAGATTCTGGGCCTTGAAGAGTAACTAACATGAAATTGTTTCCTAGTTAGCAGAAAATTGTGAATTCAAACATAGGCTCTCTGATTCCAAATCTGCCTCTTAGTCTGTTTAAATTGCCTCTCTAAAAGTCAACGTCTCTCGTTTAATGATCTTTTTTGTTATTGTACATAACAAGATTTGTCATATTTGCTCTTTCTCCTGGACTAACACCACTGATTTGTTTATTTACAATAGAGTTGATTTTACCAACCATATGATAGACATTATTTGCACTCCACAGTGTATCATGATTTCCATATGCTACATTTGCTGAAGATGGAAATGTATTCTTCTTTCTTTAAAATAACCTGTCAACTATGAAAACCAGTTTTGCATCAATTTTATGGCAAGACCTCAGAAGCAAGAAAGCATCATACTCAGGCATTTTAGTACATAAATTACTATTTGTGCTGTCATTTTCAATAATATCAATAATTCTTATTGCTAGTGAAGTAGCACCTGAGTTGTTTTTGGATAGTAATAGTATTTTTAGACAATATTTCAATATTCATGCTTTGAAATTGAGCACTGCTGGTTCATTGCCACACATCCCAATGTCTTCACAGTTTTGGTTCTGTGACCTTGTGTGCTACCTTTTTCATTTATTTCCCCTTGCCTTGCTGCTACTCTTGCTCATAAGAAACCTTTTCCAAGTCAGTTTCTTTTCTATGTAATAGCGTCTTTGTTGTGGATTATAGTAAATGATTTAGCTCGCTGGCTGTATGCATGGTGGAACATCCTCAGGCTTATTTTCACAGCTAAGCAAGATTTTGCTCGATGGTCTTTGAATTCAAAGGCTGCTTTTGGTAACTCCAGGAAGAATAGTGCTGATTATTTAGAAAACTCTAGTTTTATAAATGACCACCCTCCAGTGGCAGGAAATTAATGGCAGATGAATGGTAAATAGGTCCATTTTATTTTATTTCCAACCTGCACATTTTCTAAGGAAATGGTTATGGCCTGGAAGAAGAGAACAAGGGAAATTTTGTAAGGTGATGGAAATTTTACTGCTAAAATCGAAAAAAAAAAAAAGTAAAACAAGTCATGTACCATTGGTTTAAATGATTAATATTATAAGCCATGCAATCTTGTTTTTTTCTTAGAGAAGCAAAATTAGGGAAGAATATCCTAGAGAAGCCTGTTGGGCAGGTAGCATAAGCAAGAAACAAACCTGTGTTGATTGAAATCATTGATGTTTGGAGTGTATTACTTCAGAAGGTTTAAGAAAGTTACTTGGCCCTGGTATTAGTACTAACAAAATAAGCTGGTCTTTCTTTTCCCAACAATATTCCTATTGCTGAGCATTGGGGCAATTCAAAATATTACTTTACTCTATATGACTGAAAAGAAATCAGAATAAGGTAAGATTTGCTATAAAGTTATATTTTGTCATTGCTTGTGTTTTGTTTTATCTAAAAGGCCTAAAGGAATAAATTTCTTCAGACTTGTTTTAGAGTTTTATATCATTTCTAAGTTGATCTGTAAACATTTCTGGTTGTGGTTGTCAATATATAGATGTAGCAAATGAAAACAGACTAAGATCTGTGTTTCATTGATCTAGACTATGGACTGTCAAAACTTGAAATGTCTTCACATGTCTATGACATTGATTTAGTTAAGAATTTATGCAGGCTTCCCTGGTGTTCCAGCGGGTAGAGAATCTGCTTTGCAGTGCAAGGGGCACCCGTTCAATCACTGGCCTGGGAAGACCCCAGGTGCTGTGGAGTGACTGGACCAGTGTGTCCAATTAGGAGCCAGCGCTCTGGAGCGCGTGGTCCATGAGTCGGTGCTCTGCAACGGAGGGAGGCCCCTGTAATGGGAGGCTCACACAGGCCAAAGAACAAAAGATGGATGAAAATAAATATAAAACTAAAAGAGGCATTATGGAGGGGAAAAAAAAAGAATTTATGCCATTATAGAAACCTCAAAGAAATATGTAGAACCATATTGGTCTAACTCTGTAGCTTTAAAATAATGGCCAGCTTGAAAACAATGTTCATTGTGCTCAATGAATAAATCTTTATCAAAGTTTGAGTGATATGTTGTAATGAACTGGGACAATGCAATTAGTTATAAGGTCTATGAAAAGTTATTACCTTTAGCCTTTGGGGTCTGAATCAATAGTCCTTTACTCAATCATAACTGAAGTCAATGAAATGAATTCTCAAAGAAAGGCTATAGAATCAACTGTGAGAGACTAACGTAAGGACCATTTTAGCTGTTAGTTAACAAGGCAATGTTTTAGAAAGAAGATGATTTATCACAACTACATGAAGATTTCCTGAATCAGTTATGTGACATTATACAGACTCTGTTCCCTAGTTGTTGCATTGATTAAGTGAGATAACAAAACTGAGGGTTATCCTATCAGTGGCACAGTCCAATGTTATCTTAATAATCCCTCTTATTCCTATTGCTGAGCATTGGGGCAATTCAAAATATTACTTTACTCTATATGACTGAAAAGAAATCAGAATAAGGTAAGATTTGCTATAAAGTTATATTTTGTCATTGCTTGTGTTTTGTTTTATCTAAAAGGCCTAAAGGAATAAATTTCTTCAGACTTGTTTTAGAGTTTTATATCATTTCTAAGTTGATCTGTAAACATTTCTGGTTGTGGTTGTCAATATATAGATGTAGCAAATGAAAACAGACTAAGATCTGTGTTTCATTGATCTAGACTATGGACTGTCAAAACTTGAAATGTCTTCACATGTCTATGACATTGATTTAGTTAAGAATTTATGCAGGCTTCCCTGGTGTTCCAGCGGGTAGAGAATCTGCTTTGCAGTGCAAGGGGCACCCGTTCAATCACTGGCCTGGGAAGACCCCAGGTGCTGTGGAGTGACTGGACCAGTGTGTCCAATTAGGAGCCAGCGCTCTGGAGCGCGTGGTCCATGAGTCGGTGCTCTGCAACGGAGGGAGGCCCCTGTAATGGGAGGCTCACACAGGCCAAAGAACAAAAGATGGATGAAAATAAATATAAAACTAAAAGAGGCATTATGGAGGGGAAAAAAAAAGAATTTATGCCATTATAGAAACCTCAAAGAAATATGTAGAACCATATTGGTCTAACTCTGTAGCTTTAAAATAATGGCCAGCTTGAAAACAATGTTCATTGTGCTCAATGAATAAATCTTTATCAAAGTTTGAGTGATATGTTGTAATGAACTGGGACAATGCAATTAGTTATAAGGTCTATGAAAAGTTATTACCTTTAGCCTTTGGGGTCTGAATCAATAGTCCTTTACTCAATCATAACTGAAGTCAATGAAATGAATTCTCAAAGAAAGGCTATAGAATCAACTGTGAGAGACTAACGTAAGGACCATTTTAGCTGTTAGTTAACAAGGCAATGTTTTAGAAAGAAGATGATTTATCACAACTACATGAAGATTTCCTGAATCAGTTATGTGACATTATACAGACTCTGTTCCCTAGTTGTTGCATTGATTAAGTGAGATAACAAAACTGAGGGTTATCCTATCAGTGGCACAGTCCAATGTTATCTTAATAATCCCTCATTATGAATGTTGCTAGTCTAAGGATAGAACACAGCAGAGTTGAGAGGATGGTGTTAAATAATCCATCACCATTATAATCAGGCAGAGGATATGCTTCAACACAGTAGATAAGACTGAAACTTTCACTTTTCATTGAATAAACCAAAATTCTCTCTGAGTATATGTAATATACATAAATAGTCATTTTACTAATTCATTATTAAGTCTAAATTTAAGATTCTGAGTATTATGATGGAGACATAATTTTTTTAATAACTAAATTTACTTAAAAGTTAGTAAATATCCTGCTGATTTATAAAATTAAACATTGGGTCCATTTAACTCACTGTTGTCCTCAGTTTCACTACAGATATATGTCTTGCAAAATTCATTTGCTACAGCAGCAATTTTATTTAACTCATTTATGAATGACCATTCAGACATGAAAGGTAATGGATAAAGCAAGTGAATATTTTCTCTCCCTGCCAAATATATTATCCACAATGTATAGTACTTTTCTTTCAGTCTTAAAAATAATGTGTATACAGTTAGCTATTCTTCTTTTTTTAAGGACTGTCTCTAAAATATTTGTCCTGATCTGACTTCTCTATTTACCAAGGCATTATACAAAATTTCTACTTTTAAGGTTTTCTATACTAAAATAAACACATTAGATGAGATATTCTATAACTATGTTATTTTTGAGCTGTATGCTATTACTACAAAATACAGAACTTTCTGAAGTGGTCTACTTTTAATCATGATATGATTTTTTCCCCTAATAAATTTGGACATTCTAAAATATTTAACATATTTAAAATTATTTCAATGTTTACTTTCTTATTTCCTTTTGATAGATTTTGTTTCCTCACACTGAGTAAAAAGTATCAGATTTAATTCTTTTCCTTTCTCTTCTGAGGGGAAGATATGCATACATATATAGATAGATAAATAGATACACACACACACACACATACACATGCCTGCACACAGACAACACCTCTCTTTTAGACTCTGTTTAACTTGTATCGTGGGGACCATCCTGGGTTTCCTAATTTTCAAGCATTTTTCACTTCTCATAATTAAAGACATCAGCAATCCCTACTCTTGATCATCTTCCTTTTAAAAAGCTCTCTCCTTTGGCTTCTGTGGCTTCATTTTATACTTTTTCATAACTCTACAATCAATATTATAGCTTTAAAGCTGTCTGTTTCTTTTCCTACCTTTGTTATGGTTTTATTGAGTATTTTAGTTTATTCAACACACATGACTATGTTGAATATCTGTGAAATATATGACCCAGTGTGTAGAGAATCTGACTGCCAATGCAGGAGATGCAATGGATGCAGGTCCAATCCCTGCATCAGGAACATTCTCTGGAACAGCAAATGGAAACCCACTCCGGTATTCTTGCCTGAAAAATCTCATGGACAGAGGAGTCTGACAGGCTACATTCCAAAGGGTCCCAAAGAGTTGGACATGGCTGAAAGAACAAGCACATTAAGAAGAATACACACATAGTAGATATACCATGAATAAATGGTGTTTGTCAAATACTTTTCTATATTTATTGAGATGATCATGTACATTTATTGAAACAACATGATCTTCGTTTCTTGAATGTTGAGTTTCAAGCGAGCTTTCTCACTATCCTCTTTTACCTTCATCAAGAGGCTGTTTAATTCCTCTTCACTTTCTGCCATCAGGGTGGTATCATCTGCATATCTGAGATTGTTGATATTTCTCCTGGCACTCTTGAGTCCAGCTTATGATTCATCTAACCCAGCAGTTTGCATGATGCACCCTGCATATAAGTTAAATAAAGAAGAGTAACAATATACAGTCTTGATATGATTTTCCCCTAATAAATTTGGACATTCTAAAATATTTAACATATTTAAAATTATTTCAATGTTTACTTTCTTATTTCCTTTTGATAGATTTTGTTTCCTCACACTGAGTAAAAAGTATCAGATTTAATTCTTTTCCTTTCTCTTCTGAGGGGAAGATATGCATACATATATAGATAGATAAATAGATACACACACACACACACATACACATGCCTGCACACAGACAACACCTCTCTTTTAGACTCTGTTTAACTTGTATCATGGGGACCATCCTGGGTTTCCTAATTTTCAAGCATTTTTCACTTCTCATAATTAAAGACATCAGCAATCCCTACTCTTGATCATCTTCCTTTTAAAAAGCTCTCTCCTTTGGCTTCTGTGGCTTCATTTTATACTTTTTCATAACTCTACAATCAATATTATAGCTTTAAAGCTGTCTGTTTCTTTTCCTACCTTTGTTATGGTTTTATTGAGTATTTTAGTTTATTCAACACACATGACTATGTTGAATATCTGTGAAATATATGACCCAGTGTGTAGAGAATCTGACTGCCAATGCAGGAGATGCAATGGATGCAGGTCCAATCCCTGCATCAGGAACATTCTCTGGAACAGCAAATGGAAACCCACTCCAGTATTCTTGCCTGAAAAATCTCATGGACAGAGGAGTCTGACAGGCTACATTCCAAAGGGTCCCAAAGAGTTGGACATGGCTGAAAGAACAAGCACATTAAGAAGAATACACACATAGTAGATATACCATGAATAAATGGTGTTTGTCAAATACTTTTCTATATTTATTGAGATGATCATGTACATTTATTGAAACAACATGATCTTCGTTTCTTGAATGTTGAGTTTCAAGCGAGCTTTCTCACTATCCTCTTTTACCTTCATCAAGAGGCTGTTTAATTCCTCTTCACTTTCTGCCATCAGGGTGGTATCATCTGCATATCTGAGATTGTTGATATTTCTCCTGGCACTCTTGAGTCCAGCTTATGATTCATCTAACCCAGCAGTTTGCATGATGCACCCTGCATATAAGTTAAATAAAGAAGAGTAACAATATACAGTCTTGATGTATTCCTTCCCCAGTTTTGAACCAGTCCATTCTTTCATGTCTAGTTCTAACTGTTGCTTCAATATGATAAACACACACACATACAAATAAATCTGAGAAAAACAGAATTCTTTAGTAATAAAAGTAAATGCAATATATTTTACTTTTACATTACCATTCACTCCAAGCTTGGAGAAAATTATTTATGATTTCATCAACTTCTTAAGTTTTTGCTTTTGATTACCAAGTAACAGAAAAGGAAATACTTATATATTAAATGATACATTGATTTTTGTTAGTGCTATTCATTGATGGTAACAAAGAGGATTGCTATACTAAATTACCATTTTATCAAAAATTGAATTGAGGCTATTTGTCTTCTCATCTCCTCTCTGCTAATCCAGTAACATACATGTGGCTTACAGTAACAGCTTGACACAGCTATCATTCTCAAAATAATACTCATTAATAATCTCTTGTATTGTTTGTTTCAAATATATTTCCCCAGGACCTTCACTCAGAGACTCAGATTATATGACTGATGTGGAATCAGCTACTATCTACAGTTTACTCACACACATAAGCAAATTTATTTTAAGTAGCTCATGCTCTATAACTTATGAAATGAGCTTTTGGAAAAAATCAAATTCTGTATTCTTTTCACTCTTATCTCTGGATGTTTTCAAAACTCAATATTTATCATATTGATAGCAAATGCTTTCTAATTCATTGACATGGCTGAAAGAACAAGCACATTAAGAAGAATACACACATAGTAGATATACCATGAATAAATGGTGTTTGTCAAATACTTTTCTATATTTATTGAGATGATCATGTACATTTATTGAAACAACATGATCTTCGTTTCTTGAATGTTGAGTTTCAAGCGAGCTTTCTCACTATCCTCTTTTACCTTCATCAAGAGGCTGTTTAATTCCTCTTCACTTTCTGCCATCAGGGTGGTATCATCTGCATATCTGAGATTGTTGATATTTCTCCTGGCACTCTTGAGTCCAGCTTATGATTCATCTAACCCAGCAGTTTGCATGATGCACCCTGCATATAAGTTAAATAAAGAAGAGTAACAATATACAGTCTTGATGTATTCCTTCCCCAGTTTTGAACCAGTCCATTCTTTCATGTCTAGTTCTAACTGTTGCTTCAATATGATAAACACACACACATACAAATAAATCTGAGAAAACAGAATTCTTTAGTAATAAAAGTAAATGCAATATATTTTACTTTTACATTACCATTCACTCCAAGCTTGGAGAAAATTATTTATGATTTCATCAACTTCTTAAGTTTTTGCTTTTGATTACCAAGTAACAGAAAAGGAAATACTTATATATTAAATGATACATTGATTTTTGTTAGTGCTATTCATTGATGGTAACAAAGAGGATTGCTATACTAAATTACCATTTTATCAAAAATTGAATTGAGGCTATTTGTCTTCTCATCTCCTCTCTGCTAATCCAGTAACATACATGTGGCTTACAGTAACAGCTTGACACAGCTATCATTCTCAAAATAATACTCATTAATAATCTCTTGTATTGTTTGTTTCAAATATATTTCCCCAGGACCTTCACTCAGAGACTCAGATTATATGACTGATGTGGAATCAGCTACTATCTACAGTTTACTCACACACATAAGCAAATTTATTTTAAGTAGCTCATGCTCTATAACTTATGAAATGAGCTTTTGGAAAAAATCAAATTCTGTATTCTTTTCACTCTTATCTCTGGATGTTTTCAAAACTCAATATTTATCATATTGATAGCAAATGCTTTACAAATTCATGGTAAATGCTTTACCCACAGAGATGGGCCAAATTCTCTAAAATAGCACCTGAAGTAAAGTCATCTGTCTATCTACAACTAAGATACAAGTAGAATTTGTTAAATCTTTGACAAATGGTTTTCCTTTTGTAGCTACATAATCTTCCATTATTATGTATTTTATAATAAATCATGTTTGTGCATTGCATATTTATCATATTTTCTTTTTATTTATTTATTTTTAAAATTGAGGAACAGTTGCTTTACAATGTTGTACAACAAAGTGAACATCATTATTTTCTTAATCCATTTATTACATGGACACTTAGTTTATTTCAGTATCCAGCATATTCTAAACTATGCTGCTGTGAACATGGGAGTGTGATTATCTCTTCAAGATAATCATTTTATTTCTCTTGGTGCATGCTCAGCCATGGGATTGCTGGGTCCTAGGCTAGTTCTGTTTTTAATTAATTGAGGAAACACCATGCTGTTTTCCTTAGTGGCTGTATCGATGTACATTCCGACCGACAGAGCAGAAGTTCTCCCTTTTCTCCACATCCTTGCCAGAACTTACCTCTTGCCCCTTTTTTTTTTTTTTGATGATAACCATTCTGACAGCTGTGAGATGGTATTTCATTCTAGTTTTTATTTGCATTTTCCTGAATTTTAATGTTGTCAGGTATCTTTTCATGCATCTGTTGGCCATTTATTTTTAATATTTTATTTTATTTTGCTTTTACATAGTTTTGTTGTTTACAGCTCTATGGCTACTCATCCAGTAACATACATGTGGCTTACAGTAACAGCTTGACACAGCTATCATTCTCAAAATAATACTCATTAATAATCTCTTGTATTGTTTGTTTCAAATATATTTCCCCAGGACCTTCACTCAGAGACTCAGATTATATGACTGATGTGGAATCAGCTACTATCTACAGTTTACTCACACACATAAGCAAATTTATTTTAAGTAGCTCATGCTCTATAACTTATGAAATGAGTTTTTGGAAAAAATCAAATTCTGTATTCTTTTCACTCTTATCTCTGGATGTTTTCAAAACTCAATATTTATCATATTGATAGCAAATGCTTTACAAATTCATGGTAAATGCTTTACCCACAGAGATGGGCCAAATTCTCTAAAATAGCACCTGAAGTAAAGTCATCTGTCTATCTACAACTAAGATACAAGTAGAATTTGTTAAATCTTTGACAAATGGTTTTCCTTTTGTAGCTACATAATCTTCCATTATTATGTATTTTATAATAAATCATGTTTGTGCATTGCATATTTATCATATTTTCTTTTTATTTATTTATTTTTAAAATTGAGGAACAGTTGCTTTACAATGTTGTACAACAAAGTGAACATCATTATTTTCTTAATCCATTTATTACATGGACACTTAGTTTATTTCAGTATCCAGCATATTCTAAACTATGCTGCTGTGAACATGGGAGTGTGATTATCTCTTCAAGATAATCATTTTATTTCTCTTGGTGCATGCTCAGCCATGGGATTGCTGGGTCCTAGGCTAGTTCTGTTTTTAATTAATTGAGGAAACACCATGCTGTTTTCCTTAGTGGCTGTATCGATGTACATTCCGACCGACAGAGCAGAAGTTCTCCCTTTTCTCCACATCCTTGCCAGAACTTACCTCTTGCCCCCTTTTTTTTTTTTTTTTGATGATAACCATTCTGACAGCTGTGAGATGGTATTTCATTCTAGTTTTTATTTGCATTTTCCTGAATTTTAATGTTGTCAGGTATCTTTTCATGCATCTGTTGGCCATTTATTTTTAATATTTTATTTTATTTTGCTTTTACATAGTTTTGTTGTTTACAGCTCTATATATCCCCCAATCCATCCTAGACATATCTTGGACCCCTCCCACCTGTGCCCCTCCCCCCCCACCATTGATTGTTTATCTGTATCCTTTGTTCAGATCTTCTGCCCAAGTTGCATCAGTTTATTTGTGCATTTTCTTTTTTGGTATTTATTTATATAAATATTTTATATATATTTTATACTAACCTTTATAATATTTAGAGCTTGCAAATATTTTCTACTCTTCTGCAGGTTACTTTTCACTCTTTTTATTATTACTCTTTTGTGGTACAGAATCTTTTTAGTTTGATACAGACCTCCTTGTTTATTTTTGCTTTTGTTGTTGATGTTTTAGTGTTACATCCACATCATGTTTGAAGAAAGCATTAGCTTTTCTAGTCTTTACTGAATTCAGGGGAAAAATACCTTCTGTCAATCTTGTTAAAGGTTCTCATGCTTTTCAGATCTTGTCTATAGATACAATGCACTTTGCTTCTTTTTTCTGTTAGAGATATTCTTAAGATTGTATGCCTTCTCCCCAACCTGTAAAACCAGAAAGAATGCTGACAGCTTTCTTTTGCTTTTCTTTGGGACGTGCCGGATACTCAAGCTTATGTGGTTTCTCTCAGTTGCCCAGAGTTAGGTCAGCTTTCTGCACGCCCTCACTGTCTGTAAAGGCTGGTTCTTACTGTCACTGGAAAGTGCACACAAGAAGCCCACCATGTAGCTGGGGGCATGGGGTGAAGTCAGGGGACTGAGTGTAGACCAATGGTGGGATTCAAGGCGAGGCCTCCCCGACAGCTCTGGGCAGACTTACTGGTGCGGTCTGCAAAATGGTTGGTAATCCGTAGGTTCTTCAGTATTTGCAGTTCTCCCAGCCTGTCCAGTCCCAGTTATGTTACACATTTCAGTGTTCTTAGCAGGGTAAGAAAGAAATGAATCTCTTTGGCAGCATCCTGTGCATCTAGGAAGCCATGGTTGCTGTTTTCTCCACATCCTTGCCAGAACTTACCTCTTGCCCCTTTTTTTTTTTTTGATGATAACCATTCTGACAGCTGTGAGATGGTATTTCATTCTAGTTTTTATTTGCATTTTCCTGAATTTTAATGTTGTCAGGTATCTTTTCATGCATCTGTTGGCCATTTATTTTTAATATTTTATTTTATTTTGCTTTTACATAGTTTTGTTGTTTACAGCTCTATATATCCCCCAATCCATCCTAGACATATCTTGGACCCCTCCCACCTGTGCCCCTCCCCCCCCACCATTGATTGTTTATCTGTATCCTTTGTTCAGATCTTCTGCCCAAGTTGCATCAGTTTATTTGTGCATTTTCTTTTTTGGTATTTATTTATATAAATATTTTATATATATTTTATACTAACCTTTATAATATTTAGAGCTTGCAAATATTTTCTACTCTTCTGCAGGTTACTTTTCACTCTTTTTATTATTACTCTTTTGTGGTACAGAATCTTTTTAGTTTGATACAGACCTCCTTGTTTATTTTTGCTTTTGTTGTTGATGTTTTAGTGTTACATCCACATCATGTTTGAAGAAAGCATTAGCTTTTCTAGTCTTTACTGAATTCAGGGGAAAAATACCTTCTGTCAATCTTGTTAAAGGTTCTCATGCTTTTCAGATCTTGTCTATAGATACAATGCACTTTGCTTCTTTTTTCTGTTAGAGATATTCTTAAGATTGTATGCCTTCTCCCCAACCTGTAAAACCAGAAAGAATGCTGACAGCTTTCTTTTGCTTTTCTTTGGGACGTGCCGGATACTCAAGCTTATGTGGTTTCTCTCAGTTGCCCAGAGTTAGGTCAGCTTTCTGCACGCCCTCACTGTCTGTAAAGGCTGGTTCTTACTGTCACTGGAAAGTGCACACAAGAAGCCCACCATGTAGCTGGGGGCATGGGGTGAAGTCAGGGGACTGAGTGTAGACCAATGGTGGGATTCAAGGCGAGGCCTCCCCGACAGCTCTGGGCAGACTTACTGGTGCGGTCTGCAAAATGGTTGGTAATCCGTAGGTTCTTCAGTATTTGCAGTTCTCCCAGCCTGTCCAGTCCCAGTTATGTTACACATTTCAGTGTTCTTAGCAGGGTAAGAAAGAAATGAATCTCTTTGGCAGCATCCTGTGCATCTAGGAAGCCATGGTTGCTGTCACCCGCAGAAGAAATCAGAGCCGAGAAGGTGTTGCTTGGCACTGAGCTCTGTTACCTCAGGGGAGGGGAGACTTGGGTAAAGTAAACTTTTTGTGAGTAAAGTAAATACTCTAAAATGTATCCAGTCTCAGACTTCTTACTATACTGGCCTCCTGGAATTCTTCAAAGGCTTCTCTCATCCATGGTAATTGTCAAAAAACACTGCTATTGGTCTTCTTTGATGGGAAAATAGTAAAAAACTCTTATTTCACCAGCATGATGAAGCCCTAAATTTTAATAAGAGCATCTTTATTTGCTTTTTAAAAATTAAGCTATTTCACCACCTATAATTAACATTAAATATGGGTTATATGATTACACAAATGTCTTGCTTAAAACAATTATTTGTAACCAGAGCATGTCTAGTATCGTTTTTTTTTTTTAATTTTATTTTAAATAAAATAATATTTTCAAATCCAGGTTTAACATCATTGTAAAGTATTTAATGTTTCAAAATTTATATGTGTCAAGCAAACCTTTCTGATGCTGCCCTTAACTTTACAAAAGCATTTCATTTTAGATTTAAAACAATGTTAGTATATTTAACATTGTTTAACACATTTAATATATTTCAGATAAGAAATATACATAATACATTTTACATGTAGTATAATTTACTGACCATATAAGAGCTAACTTTTGGCCTTGAATATAATATATCCACATATACATACATACATTTGAGTGTTCATTTACACAAAACTTTCAAAGAATAATTTCAGGACTATTATTAAGTAGAAAAATATTAATGCTTGTAAAGAGACTATAACAGGACCTAATAAGTACTAGGTAAATCTATGCTATTCTTATTAATTATATGAATAAATTAAATAAACTCTATTAATAAATAAAATACATTTTATTTGTTCACATATAACTTAAAACATGGTTAAACTGGGAGTAAATGACCACACATTTGTGTAGAATAAGGACAGGCTGGGGGCATGGGGTGAACCTGAGTGTAGACCAATGGTGGGATTCAAGGCGAGGCCTCCCCGACAGCTCTGGGCAGACTTACTGGTGCGGTCTGCAAAATGGTTGGTAATCCGTAGGTTCTTCAGTATTTGCAGTTCTCCCAGCCTGTCCAGTCCCAGTTATGTTACACATTTCAGTGTTCTTAGCAGGGTAAGAAAGAAATGAATCTCTTTGGCAGCATCCTGTGCATCTAGGAAGCCATGGTTGCTGTCACCCGCAGAAGAAATCAGAGCCGAGAAGGTGTTGCTTGGCACTGAGCTCTGTTACCTCAGGGGAGGGGAGACTTGGGTAAAGTAAACTTTTTGTGAGTAAAGTAAATACTCTAAAATGTATCCAGTCTCAGACTTCTTACTATACTGGCCTCCTGGAATTCTTCAAAGGCTTCTCTCATCCATGGTAATTGTCAAAAAACACTGCTATTGGTCTTCTTTGATGGGAAAATAGTAAAAAACTCTTATTTCACCAGCATGATGAAGCCCTAAATTTTAATAAGAGCATCTTTATTTGCTTTTTAAAAATTAAGCTATTTCACCACCTATAATTAACATTAAATATGGGTTATATGATTACACAAATGTCTTGCTTAAAACAATTATTTGTAACCAGAGCATGTCTAGTATCGATTTTTTTAATTTTATTTTAAATAAAATAATATTTTCAAATCCAGGTTTAACATCATTGTAAAGTATTTAATGTTTCAAAATTTATATGTGTCAAGCAAACCTTTCTGATGCTGCCCTTAACTTTACAAAAGCATTTCATTTTAGATTTAAAACAATGTTAGTATATTTAACATTGTTTAACACATTTAATATATTTCAGATAAGAAATATACATAATACATTTTACATGTAGTATAATTTACTGACCATATAAGAGCTAACTTTTGGCCTTGAATATAATATATCCACATATACATACATACATTTGAGTGTTCATTTACACAAAACTTTCAAAGAATAATTTCAGGACTATTATTAAGTAGAAAAATATTAATGCTTGTAAAGAGACTATAACAGGACCTAATAAGTACTAGGTAAATCTATGCTATTCTTATTAATTATATGAATAAATTAAATAAACTCTATTAATAAATAAAATACATTTTATTTGTTCACATATAACTTAAAACATGGTTATGAGTCAATGGCAAAGACTGCCCCAAAGAAGCAGTAACAATGACCACACATTTGTGTAGAATAAGGACTAGTGAATGAACAGAGAGGAATAGGATGCAAATTAGATGCTTATTTACTGTCCCTTTTTTTGATATTTTTTCAATTGTTTTTTATTTTACATTCATTGATGCCTGTAATATTTTCCCAGTTTTATTGGCTATTCTTAGCATGTTGATGTTTTTATTTTCTTTCTTTTATCCTGTTAGCTATAATTTAATTAATATAAACATTTTAGTATTATATTTATTCACAAAATCTTAATCAGTTATTTATGCAGATATTTCATTTTATTTGAAATTCTTGATTAAAAACTATTTTCAAGGAATAAGAGAATAAAAGAAAGGAATTAACATGTTGAAAGAGCTCATATTATAGAAAGTGAAGACCTGAAACTAAATTAACACTAGTATAAGAAAATAAAAAAGGTGAGCAGAACTTTGTGAAGTTTAATACATTTAAAACTGGGAGTGGTGGGTAGGAAAGGAGAAAGAATGTATCTTCAGCTTTCATTTATTCTAGCAGTCACATTTGTGCTTCACCACGTAGCTCCTTTTACAGTAGAACAGATTCATTAAGGAACCAGTTATTACCAAATGAAATCAAACTAAAAGTGGAAATGCTTTCAGATCAGGTTTTCCTTCCAAATGTGTGTGTGTGTGTGTGTGTGTGTGTGTGTGTGTGTGTATTGGGGGGGGGGGGGCTTAACATAAAATAAAAACAGAAACACCCTTCCCAAAATGCTTAAACTGCAGCCTAGGTAATGAGATGACTGCGACTTATTTAAACCACTTTTTTCTCAAGACAAAAGCAACAGGTAGGCAATGACCTGGGTAATTTTTAAATAATATTTTAATAAGCAAGGAATTTGTCTACAGATTATTTAAACTAGCAAACTAAGCAAAACTCTTCTAAACTTAAAATAGTGCCTGACACAAGGGAGGCCCTAATAAATGCCCTGGTAGAGAGTTTCTGACATGACAGTGACTTGAACTGACAAAGCAGTCTGAACTTCGCATGTCAGTCAGCCTCGTGGTGGAATCTGTCTAGATCTGAAGGTTATCTGGCACTGCTTCAGGTAAGAACTTTTTCTTACCCTAATGGAAACTGGTCTAGCATGACTGGAAGGGACCTTTACTAAGCACGACGATGCTATCATGTTTGTATGTCTCAGCTAATCCCCCCTTGCTACAGTGAAAGCAAATAACAATCCTTTGTCAAAATGTGGCAGTCTCTTTCTGATTAAGAAAAAACAAAACAGAACACCAGATCTCTTAAGTATTGTATCTCTTTATCCCTTGATTTAATCTCTTTATTTTTTTACTTATTTATAGGCATTAATATTAGAAAAATTTAAACAGCAAAAAGTTAAAAATAAGAAAGGAAATTACACAGTTTAGACATTGTTGATACACCACAGATTTTGGTATGTAATCAATTCCTAATCCATTTGCACTTATGGAATCAGACTTGTATAGATCAGAAATGAGACTTCTTGAGGTTGACCTGGGGCAGGGGCAACAGCTTTCTGGGCGCTCAGTGCACACTAGCTTTCTGTTGCTGAGCACCTGTCAGAATTCTTTGCTGTCACTTGGAGTCCTGGGCAATCAGGCCACTGCTGGTGGCGCCTAGGAGCACTGATGGCTTTGGACAGATCTGAGTCCGTGATCTGTCACCAACTACAACCATGACCTCGAGTAAGTTACTTAAATGTCTTAGTTTGTTTCTTCAGAGGGCAAATGGACTTAATCAGGCTTATGATCTATGTAATCATAGATTTGTCATGATTACATTAACTACTAATGGTCTTTAACTATAAATGACTATTACTGTTATTATTAGTAGTATCATTTCATGATTAGCACAGGTCATAGAATCTCTTCAGAGGAAAAAAGATCCAATGTAACACATGAAAGCTGCACAAAGCAATCCTACTCTTGCTTACTTTCATATACTCTAGTATTTTCTATTTGATACTTTTCATTTCTATTAAAATTCTCTAGTGATATTGGATTCAGAATCTTTACACCTATTAATGTCTCATCATGTATGATTTGTGAAGTTATATTCTAGAATAAACTGTAATTTGTACTGGGAGCTAAGAGGTGGGGATGTGTGTTGGAAACAACACAGGAAACAGTAGAGTAGCTAATCTCAAGTATTTAGAGGAAGATGGTGACACACTGTTAGTGACGCGTATAGTGATTTAAAAAAAAGTGCTTGGTGTGTGCATAGGTGACCCTCTGTGCATCAGGACAAGGATCAACAAACAAAGACGGTAAGTAGAGTGAGCATGGAGACTGCACTACTATAGAAGCATCTCTGGGAAAAAGTGAGAGTCACAGACCTCTTCCCTGGCTTTTCAGGTCCTCTTACTAAGTGTAACGAGAGAGGAGGCTCTTGGGCAAAGTCTAGACTTTTTCACACTCACACTGATGGAAGCTTGTACAACTGGAATTTAACCTTTAAACCTAAATGATATACAATATAGTTTACTATATTACAATATACAATGTACTAAACGATATTAAAATTTAATGCTTAGCATACCATCAAAGAAATTCATTTTATTACACACACATGCAAACACAATAATCATCTGGACTTATTGTTCTGTATTTTTTATTTAAGTGTGCCAATAAATGTAAACATCTTCCATTAATCATATATTCTTCTCTATTTTAGTAACATACACAGGTAAATGTATCATAATGTGTTTACCCAAATCTTATTGTTTCTTATGCACCTTTTTCTAGTTTTTTTATGTTAATTTTGCATCGCACCGATTAAACTTTGTGCTGAATAAACTAGGAGCACTGATGGCTTTGGACAGATCTGAGTCCGTGATCTGTCACCAACTACAACCATGACCTCGAGTAAGTTACTTAAATGTCTTAGTTTGTTTCTTCAGAGGGCAAATGAACTTAATCAGGCTTATGATCTATGTAATCATAGATTTGTCATGATTACATTAACTACTAATGGTCTTTAACTATAAATGACTATTACTGTTATTATTAGTAGTATCATTTCATGATTAGCACAGGTCATAGAATCTCTTCAGAGGAAAAAAGATCCAATGTAACACATGAAAGCTGCACAAAGCAATCCTACTCTTGCTTACTTTCATATACTCTAGTATTTTCTATTTGATACTTTTCATTTCTATTAAAATTCTCTAGTGATATTGGATTCAGAATCTTTACACCTATTAATGTCTCATCATGTATGATTTGTGAAGTTATATTCTAGAATAAACTGTAATTTGTACTGGGAGCTAAGAGGTGGGGATGTGTGTTGGAAACAACACAGGAAACAGTAGAGTAGCTAATCTCAAGTATTTAGAGGAAGATGGTGACACACTGTTAGTGACGCGTATAGTGATTTAAAAAAAAGTGCTTGGTGTGTGCATAGGTGACCCTCTGTGCATCAGGACAAGGATCAACAAACAAAGACGGTAAGTAGAGTGAGCATGGAGACTGCACTACTATAGAAGCATCTCTGGGAAAAAGTGAGAGTCACAGACCTCTTCCCTGGCTTTTCAGGTCCTCTTACTAAGTGTAACGAGAGAGGAGGCTCTTGGGCAAAGTCTAGACTTTTTCACACTCACACTGATGGAAGCTTGTACAACTGGAATTTAACCTTTAAACCTAAATGATATACAATATAGTTTACTATATTACAATATACAATGTACTAAACGATATTAAAATTTAATGCTTAGCATACCATCAAAGAAATTCATTTTAATACACACACACATGCAAACACAATAATCATCTGGACTTATTGTTCTGTATTTTTTATTTAAGTGTGCCAATAAATGTAAACATCTTCCATTAATCATATATTCTTCTCTATTTTAGTAACATACACAGGTAAATGTATCATAATGTGTTTACCCAAATCTTATTGTTTCTTATGCACCTTTTTCTAGTTTTTTTATGTTAATTTTGCATCGCACTGATTAAACTTTGTGCTGAATAAAAATAATTTTTTTCTTAGTATAATTGCTAAAAATAATTTCAGAGTCAATTGAGAATAACGTTTTTACCGTTTTCTCTAATCTTGGCATCATCCTTAATTGAATGTTGTATTCACACATTTATATGTTTAAGATCAGTTTGTGCAGTTCTGATAGCAAATTCTATATACATATAGGGACATCACAGGCATATATAAGGGAAAAAGGAAGAAAGGAAGGAGGAAAGAAGGGAAGTAGGGGGGAAAGAAGAAGGGAGAAGGGGGAAGGAGGTAAGGAGAGAGAACTCATATGATGGATAATTAATAAGCAACATGTAACTGTTGAATGCTAGTTGCAATCTCAGCACAAGTATTACTTCTGTGAGGAGGACCAAAGACCTGATAATGTTGCAGGTAGAAAATCAATTCTGGCTCCGTGTTGCAAACTGTTTCTTTGACTTGCTTTATGTTGCTTTTATTATTATAATCATACTTAACGATGTGCCTTGAGGACCTTGCCCCTCTGCTTGAGTGTAAAGCACCTTTGTTCAGAATCCTGGCCACCTGTAGATGGCATGAAGGGAGAAGTGAACACCTGCCCTGCCCGAGGCTTACCATTCTAGGACATGTTTGCAAGATTAATGGCGTTTTTGCTTTGCTTCCTCACCTCCCTCATCTCTATAAAATAACCTGGCATGCAAATCCCAATAAGATAGTTTATTTCAAGGCCCTAGCCTGCCATCTTCCTGGTCAGCAGCTTCCCAAATAAGGTTGTTTCCCTTGCCTCAACAGCTCATCTCTCAGATTTAACCTTTAAACCTAAATGATATACAATATAGTTTACTATATTACAATATACAATGTACTAAACGATATTAAAATTTAATGCTTAGCATACCATCAAAGAAATTCATTTTAATACACACACACATGCAAACACAATAATCATCTGGACTTATTGTTCTGTATTTTTTATTTAAGTGTGCCAATAAATGTAAACATCTTCCATTAATCATATATTCTTCTCTATTTTAGTAACATACACAGGTAAATGTATCATAATGTGTTTACCCAAATCTTATTGTTTCTTATGCACCTTTTTCTAGTTTTTTTATGTTAATTTTGCATCGCACTGATTAAACTTTGTGCTGAATAAAAATAATTTTTTTCTTAGTATAATTGCTAAAAATAATTTCAGAGTCAATTGAGAATAACGTTTTTACCGTTTTCTCTAATCTTGGCATCATCCTTAATTGAATGTTGTATTCACACATTTATATGTTTAAGATCAGTTTGTGCAGTTCTGATAGCAAATTCTATATACATATAGGGACATCACAGGCATATATAAGGGAAAAAGGAAGAAAGGAAGGAGGAAAGAAGGGAAGTAGGGGGGAAAGAAGAAGGGAGAAGGGGAAGGAGGTAAGGAGAGAGAACTCATATGATGGATAATTAATAAGCAACATGTAACTGTTGAATGCTAGTTGCAATCTCAGCACAAGTATTACTTCTGTGAGGAGGACCAAAGACCTGATAATGTTGCAGGTAGAAAATCAATTCTGGCTCCGTGTTGCAAACTGTTTCTTTGACTTGCTTTATGTTGCTTTTATTATTATAATCATACTTAACGATGTGCCTTGAGGACCTTGCCCCTCTGCTTGAGTGTAAAGCACCTTTGTTCAGAATCCTGGCCACCTGTAGATGGCATGAAGGGAGAAGTGAACACCTGCCCTGCCCGAGGCTTACCATTCTAGGACATGTTTGCAAGATTAATGGCGTTTTTGCTTTGCTTCCTCACCTCCCTCATCTCTATAAAATAACCTGGCATGCAAATCCCAATAAGATAGTTTATTTCAAGGCCCTAGCCTGCCATCTTCCTGGTCAGCAGCTTCCCAAATAAGGTTGTTTCCCTTGCCTCAACAGCTCATCTCTCAGATTCATTGGCCTGTCATGCAGTGAGAATAGAAAGCTTGGACTCAGTAACAATTACACTTTCATTATATTAACCGTCACTTGAAAAACATGTTCTAACAGCATAATGTGATTCTTAACTGAAATGACATTAAGAAGCAAGATAATTTTCAAATACTACAAAATTTTTCAGTCATAACTGAAATGATTATGAAGAAAATATAACTTGATGCTATTTTCTAATGTCAAAAATAAAAAGTATTTTTAAAAATAAAAGTGCACAGTGAATTATTCTTAAATAAAAAGTAAGAAGCGGTTCTAGTGTCTCTCCATTTTATCTTACCAAGGTTCATACTTTATGAAAATGGATTAAAAAGGTAAATTAACTATAAGCATAAACTTAAGATAATGAACAATCTTGATGATTAAGTTAAATGTATTTTGTTGTATAAAGTTATCACCTTGTAAGAAAACACAAGGTGATTTGCAATGGTCATATTTAAATACTATTTAAAATAACTGCTTACGTTTTAACAGCGTAATGTTTTATGGAATATATGAGATAAACTTTTAATGCCATGTGTTTTACTTTCATGGGCTTCCCAGGTGGCGAAGAGCCAGCTTGCCAATGCAGGAGACCTAAGAGACACAGGCTCAACCCCTGGGTCAGGAAGATTCCCTAGAGGAGGAGGACCAAAGACCTGATAATGTTGCAGGTAGAAAATCAATTCTGGCTCCGTGTTGCAAACTGTTTCTTTGACTTGCTTTATGTTGCTTTTATTATTATAATCATACTTAACGATGTGCCTTGAGGACCTTGCCCCTCTGCTTGAGTGTAAAGCACCTTTGTTCAGAATCCTGGCCACCTGTAGATGGCATGAAGGGAGAAGTGAACACCTGCCCTGCCCGAGGCTTACCATTCTAGGACATGTTTGCAAGATTAATGGCGTTTTTGCTTTGCTTCCTCACCTCCCTCATCTCTATAAAATAACCTGGCATGCAAATCCCAATAAGATAGTTTATTTCAAGGCCCTAGCCTGCCATCTTCCTGGTCAGCAGCTTCCCAAATAAGGTTGTTTCCCTTGCCTCAACAGCTCATCTCTCAGATTCATTGGCCTGTCATGCAGTGAGAATAGAAAGCTTGGACTCAGTAACAATTACACTTTCATTATATTAACCGTCACTTGAAAAACATGTTCTAACAGCATAATGTGATTCTTAACTGAAATGACATTAAGAAGCAAGATAATTTTCAAATACTACAAAATTTTTCAGTCATAACTGAAATGATTATGAAGAAAATATAACTTGATGCTATTTTCTAATGTCAAAAATAAAAAGTATTTTTAAAAATAAAAGTGCACAGTGAATTATTCTTAAATAAAAAGTAAGAAGCAGTTCTAGTGTCTCTCCATTTTATCTTACCAAGGTTCATACTTTATGAAAATGGATTAAAAAGGTAAATTAACTATAAGCATAAACTTAAGATAATGAACAATCTTGATGATTAAGTTAAATGTATTTTGTTGTATAAAGTTATCACCTTGTAAGAAAACACAAGGTGATTTGCAATGGTCATATTTAAATACTATTTAAAATAACTGCTTACATTTTAACAGCGTAATGTTTTATGGAATATATGAGATAAACTTTTAATGCCATGTGTTTTACTTTCATGGGCTTCCCAGGTGGCGAAGAGCCAGCTTGCCAATGCAGGAGACCTAAGAGACACAGGCTCAACCCCTGGGTCAGGAAGATTCCCTAGAGGAGGGTATGGGAACCCACTCCAGTATCTCTTACACAGAGAATTGTATGGACAGAGGAACCTGGTGGGCTAAGGTCTATAGGGTCCCAAAGAGTTGAGCATAACTTAAGCGACTTGACATGCATACAGGTATTTTACTAGCTCAGTCAGTAAAGAATCTGCCTGTGATACAGGAGACCAGGATTTGATCCCCGAGATGGGCAAATTCCCTGGAAGAGGACATGGCAACCCACTCCAATATTCTTGCCTGGAGAATCCCCTTGGACAGAGGAACCTGACAAAACTGAGAGGCTAAGCACATAAGCAGTCATTGTTATGTTATTTTGCTTAGGGCTAATTTGATGAAATTTGCCACTGACTGCTAACAGTAAGTTTATAATTTGCTTTTTAGTTATATGGGGTGCTAAACAAAGATGTGTGTTAATTCAGATGCAATAATGTGATTATGAAAGTATTCAGAATGGAAAAATTTACTTCCCTGGTGGTCCAGTGGGTAAGGATACCGCCTTGCAGTGCAAGGGGAGCCGGTTCGATTCCTGGCCTGGGAAGATCCCACGTGCTGCGGAGAGGCTTGACCTATGTATCCAATTACCAAGCCTGAGCTCTGGAGCGCATGTGCCCAGAGCCAGTGCTCTGAGACAACAGAGGCCACTGAGATGGGAGGCCCACACAGGCCAAAGAACAAAAAAAATGGATGAAAATAGATAAATGAAAGACCAATAGAAGTGGCCCGCCTGCCCCCTTCCTCCCCAAACCCCTCTCCAAAAATAAAAGCAAACAAACAAAAAAGAAAGTATCTAACAATCAACATATGTATCATATCTCTTATAGGCAAAAGAATAATTCAGCAGCAAGGAAGGAAGATGACTAGCTCTGTTTTGATCAATCAACAAAGTCAAGATACTGACAAAAATTTATTATTGATCCTATCGCAAAAAATCTTTGGAAAGTTAATACCCGTTAATAAGTCTCAGTCAAAGTAGGCTCCTACACCCATGAAGTTGTGCCAGGCAGTGATTGCTGCAAACCTTTTCCCCAATGGGACAAATGCGAAAAAAAGCTGTCACAAAATTAAAAGAAAAAAAAAGGCAGAAGATATTTCTTATCTTGATATCAGTAGATTAATTCGAGATTTTTTTCGAGTCCAAAACAATTTTGGCAGGGTTCTGGTATCTTCAATAATATAAAGTAACCAGTAGCTTCATGATTCTTTACCAGTTTATTAAAGTGAATAATGGTCTGCAAGTCCCTTGCCTTCTTCAGAGTCATTATAAGTTGCTCAGTGAAGCTAAACAATAATGAACAACAAATAATAAAATAATACAAACGATTTGCACTGATTTAAAAAAGCCCTGTGTCAAGCAGAAACAAAATGCCATACAAAAATCATATGCTCTTGGATAGGTACAGCTATGTAATTGAGAAACTCAGGGTTATACCGGAAAAGAAATTTTGTATCTGTGGTATTGGGACGTCATTTTTTCAGGTCTCAGGATATTACACATCTTGGCAAAATGTTACGCTCTGTAACATAATCTGTAATTTGAAAATACTCATATTTTATATTTTATACTATTGTGGAACTGGCTGTCTTATATGGTAAACAATAAAATAAAATTTATTAAAAACAAGCTTCGAATTCTGAGTCTAGTGATTGTAATATCTGAATATTTTCTCACACTCTATGTTTTAAGTGTGCAATGTGTGATATGATATATTAAAAAGTGTAAGAAACCCATGTGAAACTTGTGAAATACAGTAAAATGAATGCATGTGAACGCTCACAGTGAAGAAGTAGGTATGCCCATGACCTTTAAACTGCTTGTGTATTTCTCTTATTTTAACATTCTGTCTCTCCCATAAATTTTGTGTCTAATTTCCCTTACTTGTGTTTTGACATTTTCATTTTGATTAAACTTCAAACTTACAGAAAATTTTACAGAGGCTTCCAAGGAATTCTTACATATTCTATACAAGATTTTTCCATTTCTCTCTTTTCTTCATATGTATTACTTTTATTTTTTAATTAATTTTTATTTTTTTACAGAGTTTCATTGTGTACTGCCACACATAAACCTGAATCAGTCATAGATATACATACATCCCTTCTCTCTTGAAGTTCCATCCCATTTCCCTCCCCAGCCTAGCCCTCTGGGCTATTGCAGAGCACCTGCTTGAATTCTTTTGGTCTTATATTTTCTCCTTTTTGCTTTGTTGGTCTATTAATATACATTTATATATGTATACATATCATTCTAAATAAACCATTTAGAGTAAGCTCAAGACATAACTAGGGAGCTTCCCTGGTGGTCCAGTGGGTACTGACACCACCTTGCAGTGCAGGGGCCGCTGTTTCTGTCCCTGGCTTGGGAAGATCCCATGTGCTGTGGAGCAGCTGGACAGATGTGCCCAACTACCCAATTATCCAGCTGGAGCTATGGAGAGCATGCACCCAGACCCAGTGCTCTGCGGCAACAGAGGCCACTGTGATGGGAGGCCCACACAGGCCAAAGAACAAAGATGGATGAAAATAGATAAATGAAAGACCAAATAGAAGTGGTCAAAAAAGAGAGACATAACTAGGGAAGGATTATGCCCTTAATCCTAAATGCTCAATGCGTCTTTCTTAAGAATTAGAATATTCCCTTAAATATTCACTGAGAAGTTACCAAAAGAAGAAAACAATATTGAAACAACACTATAATTAAAATCACACTCCATATTCAAATGTGATCAAGTATCTCAACAATATATTTTATTGTAACTATGTCCTTTTAATTATAGATAGAATTCAAGATCACTATTTTTTTTTTCTGTATTTAGTTGTCTGTTCTGCTTAATCTAATTCCATTACCTCACCCTGTTTTTTTTTTTTTTTTTTCTGTTTTTTTCAGAGTATAGGTCAGTTACTTTGTAGAATATCTCTCAATATGTTTCCTCTTGATTAGACTTAAATAATGTGTATGTTTCTTAGGAGTTTTATAAAAGTTTTGTCTTTCTCAGTATATCATATCAAGAGACATACAATAGTATTTTGTTCCAATGGTACTTTTCAATATGTTTTCAATGTTGTACCTACTAGTTTCTAACTGTACAATTACTTTTGCCCCCATTTAATTAAGATTTTGGGGGAAGTTATTTTGGATATATTTCTTTTCACTTTAATTTCGTACCATCTATTGATGTTTTTAAAACTCTATTAAATCTATGTTTATTATGTACTACTTTACTTAAAGGAGGAATATTTTCTCCCATCTACTGCTTCCTTTAATCATTTATATGATGGTCTCATGGGTACTTACTTTATTCAGTGATAATAAATATCAGTGATACCTTTGATGCTCAAATTCTTCCAGAACTGGCAACTCAGAGCCACTGCAGACTAGATCCTGTTTTATTGCCATTGTTTTGTTACCATAATTATTTGAAACCTGCCTTGCTTTGTGGAAGAGCATTAGGCTTTAGGCTAATTTGCTGTGTTCTGACTCAACACTAGAATCA
This sequence comes from Tragulus kanchil, assembly GCA_022376925.1. NCBI lineage: Eukaryota > Metazoa > Chordata > Mammalia > Artiodactyla > Tragulidae > Tragulus > Tragulus kanchil. The sequence goes on along the minus strand of JAIOJX010000003.1, from coordinate 86,510,888 downwards.
GTATTTTCTCCAAGAATTTTAAATGTATTTCAATGCAGGATATTATTTAAATTCTGAGTCCTGAGTCTACTCATTGTTACTTGTGAGACATTACTTCTAGACAAAGCTGAGTGTGCTGTATCCACACTGCCCCTTCACCAAACAGAACACTTAATGACATCTCCATTTTCACCCAATGATACCTCCATTTTCAGTCCAACACTGCAGACTGCCTCCTAGACTTTTCCCACTGCATATTTATAACTTTCTTTTCTAAAAGCAAGAAACCAGAAGCCCTTTGCTCACAATATACTTCACATTTGCTCAAGGCTAGGACTTGCAGAAGGTACCTCAAGAATGTCTGACTCATATAACTATGTAAAAATATATACAAGCTACTATTAGATAATCGTTTTCAAATCTTTTTTGAGTAACTTTGGATAACAGACTACAATAAAAAATCAAGCTCTTGATCAATAAACTTTAATAAATGCATGCATGCCTGTTATCCACGACCTTTTTAAGATAAGAGTTTGGTAGATTCCACATGTGTACATATGGAAGTCATATAATCATGTTACAATATACAAACATGTCAAATTAGCATGCTGTACATTTTAAATATACATGGTGTTGTATTTCAAGTTAATTTTTTGATACAGAGATTTTACACAACTCATACATTTTAATTTTCCCTGACTTCTTCCTCATAAAAGGATTTTCCATTTAAAACAGGTTGTTACGGTTGCAATTTTTTTTTATATTTATCTTTAGCAGTGAGATTTATGTTCATATGCTTTCATGTTATTGTTCAGCATCTTTACATTTCCACGTAAGTTTCCCTTTAGCTTATCATGTAAGGTAAGTTTAAGGGTGATAAAGTCCCCTAAATTTTGTCTTGGAAGCTTAATATATATCTGTGTAGACTTCTTTACATACTACCTATTTGAGAGTTTTAGGTGTCATAAATCTGGATGTACATTTTCACTTCTTTGATTTGGAAAGTTCTTGGCCATTATAATCTAAAATAAGATAGCTATACCTTTATCTCTGTTCTCTCCTTCTGGGACTCCGTAATGTGTATATCAGTTCACTTGGTAGTATCCATTACATCCTATAGGCTTTCATCACTCACTTTCATTCATTTTGTTTTCTATCTTCCTTGGTTAATTTCAAATGACCTGTTTTCTGTTTTGCTGATTCTTCTGCTTCAATTTTTAAATTATTATACTTGTGAGACATTACTTCTAGACAAAGCTGAGTGTGCTGTATCCACACTGCCCCTTCACCAAACAGAACACTTAATGACATCTCCATTTTCACCCAATGATACCTCCATTTTCAGTCCAACACTGCAGACTGCCTCCTAGACTTTTCCCACTGCATATTTATAACTTTCTTTTCTAAAAGCAAGAAACCAGAAGCCCTTTGCTCACAATATACTTCACATTTGCTCAAGGCTAGGACTTGCAGAAGGTACCTCAAGAATGTCTGACTCATATAACTATGTAAAAATATATACAAGCTACTATTAGATAATCGTTTTCAAATCTTTTTTGAGTAACTTTGGATAACAGACTACAATAAAAAATCAAGCTCTTGATCAATAAACTTTAATAAATGCATGCATGCCTGTTATCCACGACCTTTTTAAGATAAGAGTTTGGTAGATTCCACATGTGTACATATGGAAGTCATATAATCATGTTACAATATACAAACATGTCAAATTAGCATGCTGTACATTTTAAATATACATGGTGTTGTATTTCAAGTTAATTTTTTGATACAGAGATTTTACACAACTCATACATTTTAATTTTCCCTGACTTCTTCCTCATAAAAGGATTTTCCATTTAAAACAGGTTGTTACGGTTGCAATTTTTTTTTATATTTATCTTTAGCAGTGAGATTTATGTTCATATGCTTTCATGTTATTGTTCAGCATCTTTACATTTCCACGTAAGTTTCCCTTTAGCTTATCATGTAAGGTAAGTTTAAGGGTGATAAAGTCCCCTAAATTTTGTCTTGGAAGCTTAATATATATCTGTGTAGACTTCTTTACATACTACCTATTTGAGAGTTTTAGGTGTCATAAATCTGGATGTACATTTTCACTTCTTTGATTTGGAAAGTTCTTGGCCATTATAATCTAAAATAAGATAGCTATACCTTTATCTCTGTTCTCTCCTTCTGGGACTCCGTAATGTGTATATCAGTTCACTTGGTAGTATCCATTACATCCTATAGGCTTTCATCACTCACTTTCATTCATTTTGTTTTCTATCTTCCTTGGTTAATTTCAAATGACCTGTTTTCTGTTTTGCTGATTCTTCTGCTTCATTGAATCTGCTATTGAAATTATTATAATGTTCAGTTCAGTCCCTATATTCTTCACCTTCAGGACATATTTTCTGATTTTCCTTTATGTTTTATGGTTTTTATTGCGGGGACCTTCCGCAGAAAGGAAGGCAGCAGGATTGCCCCCGGCTGAACCGGGCGATCTCAGAGAGAGGTGAGTCTTGCTGCCATGCCCCCTCCCGCCCACCGGTGCAAGCCAGGGACAATCAGACATGGCAGGGGTTCTGTCGGAGCAGTTCTGCTTTATTAGTGTAGATCCACAGCTTTTATAGGCAAGTGAAGGGGGTTTTGCACGGGACTTCCTATAGATTACACCAATCAAGCTAAAGGTCAAGCAATCATCCACGAGTGTGGAAACCAGGGGAACCAATCAGAAATTTTGACCATCAATTAACAATTTAGATCACGCCCTGTCTCTTCCTGCAGGCGCCATCTTAGCTCCAAACTGAAACAATGTGCTTAAGCTTCCTTATGCTTGCAACGGTCCTCTTTCAATTCAGAGATCCACATTTTATTTCTCTTCTAAGCTGTTGGGATGCAGATGAGTATGACTAGAACCACGGGTGCTGGGGGGCGGGGCTGAAATCAGACCTTTGAGTAATCTGGCAGAGTTTTCCCTGCATTTGTGGGAGGTCTAGACTGCCTCTGGGACCACAGTTGGGTCCATGGCTGGCAGTTCTGCCACTGGAGGTGCCATTCAGTGTGACTGCTGCTGTGTCAGTTGGAGGATGGAGTTGTCTCCAAGTCAACAAGCAGGCATGGATGTAAGTGGCTCAGTAAGGAGATGATTATGCTCCTGAATTCATAGTCAAGTTCACTGTTACAAGCCCGCTAGCTGAGGAATGGATGGGCATGGCTGTCACTAGATTCCCCAGATTCTGTGCCTGCCTCTGAGTCCATCGTCAGGGCCTGTTTTCTGAACCTGTTACTAGTGGCACAGATGACCATGGTGCCTACCAAGTCCTGACGCTGAGAAGATTGCTGGTGGGAAAGGAGGAAAGTCACAGAGGAATGGGGCTAAGCTGAGGTCTGCAGGGTAGTCTGAGGCTGGCATATCTATTATTGGGTACATAGGCCTGACTCCTGAAAGCAGTCCTTTGTCTTGGGTTCCTTTAAATTGTCACAATGTTTAACCTGGACCCCAAATTCCCCCATAGTAATATTGGCAGTGTAGATGTTTAAATAAGTCTTTCTATAGGAGGATGAACACTCATAACCTCTTATTTCACCATGTTATTGATTCTACTCTTTGGGAAAGTTGTTTTTTCTCATTTACATTTCACTCTATGTTTTATCTTGGCAATAAAAGTATCCATCTATAATGAAAGAGATGCAGGCTTGATCCCTGGGTTGGGAAGATCCCCTGTAGGAGGGCATGGCAGCCCACTCCAGTATTCTTGCCTGGACAATTCCATGGACAGAGGAGCCTGGTTGGCTATAGTCTCCCTGTCAGATGAGAAACTTGTATGTAGGTCAAGAAGCTACAGTTAAAACTTGACGTGGAACAAAAAGATGGTTCCAAGTTAAGAAAGGAGTACATCAAGATTGTACATTGTCATCCTGCTTATTTAACTTACATGCAGAGTACCTCATGCAGAATTACAGGCTGGATGAAGCTCAATTTGAAATCAACATGGCATGGCTGGGAGAAATATCAATAACCTAAGGTATGCAGATGACACCATCCTAATGGCAGAAGGTGAAGAGGAACTAAAGAGTTTCTGGATGAGGGTGAAAGAAGAGAACGAAAAAGCTGACTTAAAATTTAATATTCAGAAAACAAAGATCTTTGTATCTGCTTGCATCATTTCATGGCAAATAGAAGGGAAAATAATTGGAAACAGTGACAAATTTCAATTCCTTGAGCTCAAAATCATTATGAATGGTGACTACAGCCATGGGATTAAAAGACACTTGCTCCTTGAAAGAAAAGCTATGACAAACCTAGAGTGCTAAAAAACAGAGACATCACTTTGCTGACAAATGTCCATATAGTCAAAGCTATCATTTTTCCAGTATCCATGTATAGATGTGAGAATTAAACCATAAAGAAGGTTGAACACTGAAAAATTGATGCTTTCAAACTGGTGGTAGAGAAGAATCTTCAGAGCTCCTTGGACGGCAAGGAGATCAAATCAGTCAATCCTAAAGGAAATCAACCTTGAATGAATATTCATTTGAAGGACTAATGTTGAAGCTTAAGCTCCAATACTATTACCACCTGATGCAAAGAGCAAATTCACTGGAAAATTTATTGATTCTGAGAAAGACTGAAGGCAAGAGGAGGGACTGACAGAGGATGACATGTTTAAATGATGTCACAGATTCAATGGGCATGAGTTTGAGCAAACTCCAGGAGATAGTGAAGGACAGAGAAGACTGGTGCACCATAGTTCAAGGTGTCCTAAAGAATTGGACATGACTAAGTGATTGAACAACAACAAGGCATTGCTAGCTTAAGGAAGTTTTCATATATTCTTAATTTACTAAGAATTTATATCCTCACTCAGTGTTTAAGGTTATCACATATGGGTGATTTCTCTTTTCCATCTGCATCTATCACAAAATTGTGTGTCTCTTCTCCACTATGCTGTTAATATGATGATGTAACTACACTGGTTAAATATATTTATAACTTTAAGTGATACTGGTCCTCCTGGTTATTTTCTTATAATATGTTTATATCATTTGAATATCATAATCCTTGTGTGTTATCATCACCTATTGAATCCTTTGCCTACTGAGTACATATCTTATTATCTCTTTCTTTATGGTGTTTTGATTATATATTGTACATTTAGAAAAATACATTGTAGAGGCTCTAATTTTGTTTATGCCATTTAAAGAACACTAATTCTTGTTCCACCAAGAAGATTGTCTTGACTCAAACTCCAAACTCTATTACCTCTTCAATAGGCATCAAATGAGATTTTGAGTGTCTTCAGCTTTCCAGCTCTTGCTTTCTGCAATTCAAGAGCTAGCCAAGTTTTTGAATGGAATTTCATAGCAGGTTTTTGAAGTCTCTCTTCCTCAAGTTGTCTCCTTTTTACAAGACTTTGCCTCTCTTTCTAGTCATTCTAGTTGCACAGATTTTGCCCTTCAAATCCTAAAGTCTGCTGAATTGGAACTTTCTTATTGAGCTTCACCAACCTAATATCTTGTGGAGGCAGAAGTGTCCTTTGGGCAAATGAGTGCTTCTAACCACAAACCAACCACTGATATTTGCATTTTTAGTAATTTGATGGCCTTCTCATCTCCCTTCATTTTTATTTCAGCCTTTGTTTCAAATAATGTGAAAATGTTTTTCAGATTTTTCTTTCTAGCTGTTGAAAATTTAGTAATATACGGTAGGCATCATATACGGAAATAAATCTCTCATCTAGTATTTTTACGTTCATACATAACACATGCCACGTGCAGGTTAAGTTGACTGGATGACCAGATTCAATGGGCATGAGTTTGAGCAAACTCCAGGAGATAGTGAAGGACAGAGAAGACTGGTGCACCATAGTTCAAGGTGTCCTAAAGAATTGGACATGACTAAGTGATTGAACAACAACAAGGCATTGCTAGCTTAAGGAAGTTTTCATATATTCTTAATTTACTAAGAATTTATATCCTCACTCAGTGTTTAAGGTTATCACATATGGGTGATTTCTCTTTTCCATCTGCATCTATCACAAAATTGTGTGTCTCTTCTCCACTATGCTGTTAATATGATGATGTAACTACACTGGTTAAATATATTTATAACTTTAAGTGATACTGGTCCTCCTGGTTATTTTCTTATAATATGTTTATATCATTTGAATATCATAATCCTTGTGTGTTATCATCACCTATTGAATCCTTTGCCTACTGAGTACATATCTTATTATCTCTTTCTTTATGGTGTTTTGATTATATATTGTACATTTAGAAAAATACATTGTAGAGGCTCTAATTTTGTTTATGCCATTTAAAGAACACTAATTCTTGTTCCACCAAGAAGATTGTCTTGACTCAAACTCCAAACTCTATTACCTCTTCAATAGGCATCAAATGAGATTTTGAGTGTCTTCAGCTTTCCAGCTCTTGCTTTCTGCAATTCAAGAGCTAGCCAAGTTTTTGAATGGAATTTCATAGCAGGTTTTTGAAGTCTCTCTTCCTCAAGTTGTCTCCTTTTTACAAGACTTTGCCTCTCTTTCTAGTCATTCTAGTTGCACAGATTTTGCCCTTCAAATCCTAAAGTCTGCTGAATTGGAACTTTCTTATTGAGCTTCACCAACCTAATATCTTGTGGAGGCAGAAGTGTCCTTTGGGCAAATGAGTGCTTCTAACCACAAACCAACCACTGATATTTGCATTTTTAGTAATTTGATGGCCTTCTCATCTCCCTTCATTTTTATTTCAGTCTTTGTTTCAAATAATGTGAAAATGTTTTTCAGATTTTTCTTTCTAGCTGTTGAAAATTTAGTAATATACGGTAGGCATCATATACGGAAATAAATCTCTCATCTAGTATTTTTACGTTCATACATAACACATGCCACGTGCAGGCTAAGTCACTTCAGTCATGTCTGACTCTTTGTGATCCCCTGGACTTAACCTACCAGGCTCCTCTGTACAGGGAATACTCCAGGCAAGAATTCTGGAGTGGATTGCCACTCCAGGGGAATCTTCCTGACCCAAAGATTGAATCCACGCTTCTTGCATGTCTGGTGGCAGATTCTTTGCCACTTGCACAGTTATACTTCATAGATGAGAAAAAAAAATTCTCTCAGTATATATATATATATATATATATATATATATATTGTGTCAATAATGAAACATGTTTGCAGATTTACTTAATGTTTCTTGGATTTCTTTAATCATGGTGTAATAATAAATATAGTTGGAAAATAACTGTCATAATCTAATAAAAGTTTAAATCCTATACTGAAAACTTTTTAACTGAAAAAACATTTCTCAAAGTAAGTTTCAATTGCCTATTATGAAGAAAAACCTTATTATCCATTCTAAAATGAGATATTCAGCTCTATAGTGGCTTCAGTGATTCAAAAGTTTTATGTGAAGATTTATATCATTGTCTTGATTAAATAAATGCCCCACTTGTCTCAGAGAAAGTTAGCCAAATAAAATACTTGGAGAATAATCTTCTATAAGGATTAGAAATTCAAAATCCATGCAACATATTCCATACACTGGTTAAAGTGCCTCTGTCTTTCATATCTCATTCTCTAAGTGTGTTATATTGCCTAGAGTTTGTTAGAAATTGTGTCATGTGGATAAAAATTATTGTTAGTAGCTGAAATGAAAATTAACTCCTTGCCATCACTGTGGCATATATTGGATTTCATTTTTCATCTCTAATCTACTTACCATATAGACTCTCGGAATTTCTGGGACACAAGACAATAAGATTCATGGTCTGGATGTAATATAAAAGTCTAATTTGGTTTTAAATGGTTTATGCTTTGAGTTGCTATATAATCTAACAACTACAGTTTCAGTAATGCATACCAGTAAATCACAAAGTTGAAAATTTTTATTTTTTAAATTAAAAACGGTAGGCATCATATACGGAAATAAATCTCTCATCTAGTATTTTTACGTTCATACATAACACATGCCACGTGCAGGCTAAGTCACTTCAGTCATGTCTGACTCTTTGTGATCCCTGGACTTAACCTACCAGGCTCCTCTGTACAGGGAATACTCCAGGCAAGAATTCTGGAGTGGATTGCCACTCCAGGGGAATCTTCCTGACCCAAAGATTGAATCCACGCTTCTTGCATGTCTGGTGGCAGATTCTTTGCCACTTGCACAGTTATACTTCATAGATGAGAAAAAAAAATTCTCTCAGTATATATATATATTGTGTCAATAATGAAACATGTTTGCAGATTTACTTAATGTTTCTTGGATTTCTTTAATCATGGTGTAATAATAAATATAGTTGGAAAATAACTGTCATAATCTAATAAAAGTTTAAATCCTATACTGAAAACTTTTTAACTGAAAAAACATTTCTCAAAGTAAGTTTCAATTGCCTATTATGAAGAAAAACCTTATTATCCATTCTAAAATGAGATATTCAGCTCTATAGTGGCTTCAGTGATTCAAAAGTTTTATGTGAAGATTTATATCATTGTCTTGATTAAATAAATGCCCCACTTGTCTCAGAGAAAGTTAGCCAAATAAAATACTTGGAGAATAATCTTCTATAAGGATTAGAAATTCAAAATCCATGCAACATATTCCATACACTGGTTAAAGTGCCTCTGTCTTTCATATCTCATTCTCTAAGTGTGTTATATTGCCTAGAGTTTGTTAGAAATTGTGTCATGTGGATAAAAATTATTGTTAGTAGCTGAAATGAAAATTAACTCCTTGCCATCACTGTGGCATATATTGGATTTCATTTTTCATCTCTAATCTACTTACCATATAGACTCTCGGAATTTCTGGGACACAAGACAATAAGATTCATGGTCTGGATGTAATATAAAAGTCTAATTTGGTTTTAAATGGTTTATGCTTTGAGTTGCTATATAATCTAACAACTACAGTTTCAGTAATGCATACCAGTAAATCACAAAGGGTGAAAAATAAGGGAAACAGGTAATAGAATGCTAAAAGGCCTTCATGTAATAGCTAATTTCTCTTATTTTTTTCTGAGTTTTTGCAAAATGCCAATAGCATATAAATAAATGATATGGATTAGTAAAAATCAACTGCTACTTACATATAAACATATCTTTGAAATGTTGTTACCTTAAGATCCACAAATTTAAATTATCATTAAAGGAAGTAGAAACTGTTTACTCAACCGAGTGGTTTTACTGTTTATCAAATCTTTTCATTTGCAGTAAGAATTATTCAGTTTTAAATATTTAGCCATATGGTTCTATCTAAATTGAATACAAACAAACAAAAAGACCTGATGGCTAAAAATCAAGTGCACTGCAGCAAACAACTATTGACTCAGTAAGTACTCATCTCTTTTGCAATTACCTATAACCAATCTTAAATTAGAATGAAGATATAATGAGATGCACAAGGAGACAGATCAGTCAGAAAAGGGTTTCAGTCATATTAGGAGTGAAGCTCGAATTCTAAAATCTATCAAACACAGCATGCTTGTGGAATTTAACAATAAGCTCCAGGCTGCTCAGGGACAGAGGCAAACTGCCCAAAAGAAATCACAGAACAGACACAAAAAATATCTTTTCTTGTGATATATTTGGAAACATACACATATGGGAATGTGTATTTTAACACTCCTATTCTCTAGTACTAAATAAGCCATGCACCTTTTGAGAAGTAGTTCATTAAGGGGTGTATTTTGCTTTTTTGAGACATGGCTGTTTTATTCTCTCTGATGAGCTCTATATCACCTTGTAGAAATTAGGTGACTGCAACACTTCCCCCCTATCTAGTACAGCAGAAATTTAAAAAAAAAAACAAAACAAAACATAGTTTTTCAAACAAAGGTATTCTGTTTTTTTATGTGTTTCCTCCACGGATAAACTGTAGAAATGTTACAGAATTTTCAGTGGACTGTTATATTAAAAATATTATGTTTTCAATGAAATGTTAATCAAATGTCATTTAAAGTTATCAATAATTCTAATGATATATTCCTTTGGCAACTTTTAGTTGCTTTATTAAAACCTGACATTCCCAGTACAAAGTATTAGAGTTAGATATATTTTCTACAAAATGAAACATATATTTGATGTAAAAATCCCGTATTTCTGTTAGAATACTTGCTATTGCATTCATGTGTACACACACACACACACACACACTTAGGAAAGATTATTAGCTATTTTTAAGTGAGTTAAAAAATAACTAAAGTTCAAATAACACCTCTACAGTAACGTTATCCATTGCTATGTTAAAACATCTCCGTATTTCCTGACAACTAAAAAGATTTCCCTCTAATAAGATTCTATAAATTTTCCATTCACATTATTTATGTGAAATAGAAAACAGTTGTAAAATCCTTTTAAATAATAATTTCTTCTGAATGTTTCTTTGATGTTATCCCATAAATAGGTAATTTTTCACATCACTAACATCTGTAGAAAGACAAAGAAGTATTTTAAAAATAAAAAAATGTCACATCCTTGTCTTAATTTCCTTCCTAGAATCTATTGAAATAATAGAAAAGTCATTGATAATTAAAATTAACATGTAGCTATAAACCCATAGAACAAAAACACAAGAGCAGGAACAGGTGTCCAAAAGAGAATTTACCAAATTCCTAAAGGTAGAAAGACTGTGGATGTCTGTTTAATGGATACTTCTTTGGGAGGAAACATCAGATTATTCAATTAAAAATGAAACGGATCTGACAAGTATAAACCCAGACACCTTTCATCTCAGGGCTGAATGGTATGAGCAAGGAAAGAGCTCAAAAACCCAGGACTGATTCATTGATTGTTCCATGGACACAAGTGAATGTTTGATTCCCAGTTTGAAGGCAGCCAATAATATCAAACTAATGAGTTAGGAGGACAGAACCAGATATGAGGTGAGTATTGTAAGAGAAATAAATCCTCATTTTTATCTGCAGGAAATAAGTGGAATTATTTTAAGGTGGTGCACAGAAAGAGAAGAATAAACATACTACTCAGAGAATAAAAAAGGAAGGATTAATAACAGAAGATGCTAAAAATAGACTTAAAATTAGTAATTTTTAGAAAATGAGAATAGAAATTTGCTTTTCTTTAGGAGAATTCTCACTTAAGTTGAATTCTACTTTAAAGTATTTCTTTTTAAAACATGGATCCTCCATGTGTACTGTATAAGAAGGAAGTCAAACCTCTGAAAAGTCCAGAAAGTATTCATAATACTATTGCAGATTTTATAAAGTATTTTATAATGAGGCTATATTATTAATATAATACCTTTATATTTTATACTATCTTTTATATGCTATTAAAATGTAGACTCTTAACAATCAAATTTTTTTGGATATAGTGCAATATTTCTCTGAATGTAAGAATGCCCTATAGGACACTGAGATGGGAAACTCTCCCTATAATCCTTATAGACTGATAGTTAATAAAAATAAATATTAATAGAAGATATTATTTGTTGAAGGTTTATTAATTGGCAACAGTTTAACTGCTTTACTTGGATTGATTTCTCACAACATCACTTTCAGACGAGGAAAATAGACACAAGAGAGGTCAAATAACTTGTTTAAGTTCCCACAAAGCAACTGGAGGTAATGGAATTGGTACTCCATATAACTCCCATTTAGCCAGTGGAGTTACAAAAGTTCACTCTCTCCCATTTATTGGAGAGTTAGAAGAATGTGTTCACATTATATGAGAAGCGATTCCCTCACTTTTTCTTCAAAGCTTCCCTATATCTGGGTAATATGTTGCATACACATCATCACTCTTCCATGTAGTCACTTTTGCTTAAATTGTCCCTTTTATAAAAAGAGAGTGAGGATGACTTCTTTTAAGATTATTAAAAATTGTGTGGATTAATATATACCTACAGGGCTTAAAATAATGTATGGCAGGGAGACATTAGTGGTGCTAACTTTATTCTATTAATATTACCAGCAGTCAGTTCATCTGCTATTAAATCTGTTCCAGTTCTGGAGGACGCATCAATTGTGCGTAACTCATTCTGATGCTGTATGTCTAATTTCACTGTTGCTTCTTTAGACACAACTCTTGCTTCACACACTATCTTGAGAATGTAACTCTCCTGTAAGATGTGAGTCGATTGTTGCCATAATTCTCTCTAATTTTTGTTCTCCCTTTTCTTATATTCTTGTGATGTATGACATCACATGCTCAAGTAGGCATCATTTATCATTGACTTGAATATTTGGCAGAATGGACACTTTTAAAATAATGATTTCTGTCATAGAATTGAAGCAATAGAAATATAAACACCTATGTTTCTCCCCACCTGTACTATTTCTATTTCAAGAACAAAACCATGTTTTAAGAACATTTTTATACTTCAATGAATATAGTGCAGGGCTCTTAAAAACCAAATTATCTTGAATGAATTATCTAATATACAATTAGATGGAGAGAATATGTTGGATAAATTTCGATCCTAAAAGTACACAACTTTTTTTTGGAAAAATAAGAAACAGCTTATATCATCAAATTATTGACCAAACTAAATACATTGGGCTTAAAAATTCCTATACATGTCACATATCTTTTAAAAATATATTTATTGGTGTTGTCTACTACAGATGGAGCTTCAATAAATACATTTATGATGTTCTTTAAATTTGTCATGCAGAAAACATGCTTAGAAATAGTTTCATATATACTATGGCAAAAAATGATCAAAATACTTTTTTCCTTTTAGGATCATTTTGTGAAGAAATGTAAATTTATTTCATTTTGTATACATGTAATAATTATCTCATGTCTGTCTATATTAGACAAGAACAAATGTATATACATATTTTTAAATTTTGGCCTCTTTTATTGTTTATTTCCATCCATCTTTATGCTTTGGCCTGTGTGGACCTCCCATTGAAGTGGCCTCTGGCATGGTAGAGCACAGGCTCTGGGCGCATGCACTCCAGAATGCTGGCTCATACTGGGGTACACTGGTCCAGCTGCTCCGTGGTATGTGGGATCTTCCCAGGTCAGGAATCAAACCGGTGCCCCTTGCACTGCAAGGTGGACTCTTTACCCACTGGACATATAAAATTTTTGATGACAGGTTGGTGTTGACAATAATGATAAGTAACATTGATTATTTACTCTAGCCAAGTTCTGGAGGACGCATCAATTGTGCGTAACTCATTCTGATGCTGTATGTCTAATTTCACTGTTGCTTCTTTAGACACAACTCTTGCTTCACACACTATCTTGAGAATGTAACTCTCCTGTAAGATGTGAGTCGATTGTTGCCGTAATTCTCTCTAATTTTTGTTCTCCCTTTTCTTATATTCTTGTGATGTATGACATCACATGCTCAAGTAGGCATCATTTATCATTGACTTGAATATTTGGCAGAATGGACACTTTTAAAATAATGATTTCTGTCATAGAATTGAAGCAATAGAAATATAAACACCTATGTTTCTCCCCACCTGTACTATTTCTATTTCAAGAACAAAACCATGTTTTAAGAACATTTTTATACTTCAATGAATATAGTGCAGGGCTCTTAAAAACCAAATTATCTTGAATGAATTATCTAATATACAATTAGATGGAGAGAATATGTTGGATAAATTTCGATCCTAAAAGTACACAACTTTTTTTTGGAAAAATAAGAAACAGCTTATATCATCAAATTATTGACCAAACTAAATACATTGGGCTTAAAAATTCCTATACATGTCACATATCTTTTAAAAATATATTTATTGGTGTTGTCTACTACAGATGGAGCTTCAATAAATACATTTATGATGTTCTTTAAATTTGTCATGCAGAAAACATGCTTAGAAATAGTTTCATATATACTATGGCAAAAAATGATCAAAATACTTTTTTCCTTTTAGGATCATTTTGTGAAGAAATGTAAATTTATTTCATTTTGTATACATGTAATAATTATCTCATGTCTGTCTATATTAGACAAGAACAAATGTATATACATATTTTTAAATTTTGGCCTCTTTTATTGTTTATTTCCATCCATCTTTATGCTTTGGCCTGTGTGGACCTCCCATTGAAGTGGCCTCTGGCATGGTAGAGCACAGGCTCTGGGCGCATGCACTCCAGAATGCTGGCTCATACTGGGGTACACTGGTCCAGCCGCTCCGTGGTATGTGGGATCTTCCCAGGTCAGGGATCAAACCGGTGCCCCTTGCACTGCAAGGTGGACTCTTTACCCACTGGACATATAAAATTTTTGATGACAGGTTGGTGTTGACAATAATGATAAGTAACATTGATTATTTACTCTAGCCAAGAAACTAATCTATTTTATTTTTAACTGCTATATGTAGTTGGAGAAGGTAATGGCGGCCCACTCCAGTATTCTTGCCTGGAAAATCCCATGGAAGGAAGAGACTGGCAGACTATAGTCCATGGAGTCACAAAGAGCTGGGCACCACTTATTTACTGAGCATCAGATGACATACACTTATTCTCCTTTTTAATATGCAAAGAGACTACATTCAGAATTTAGGTAACTTGCCCAGTGGCTTAGTGGAATGTACATCCTTTACTTGCAGTTTTTTTTTTTTTTTTTTTTTTAAGTCACTGTTGAATCATAAGTGCCTAGCATAGTGTATGAACATGGCAGATATATAAGAAAATGTATTAATTAAATGAATGCAAAGCATGGCACTATTATACTGAATAATATTTTACTTTATTATCCTTTAATTTTGTTCTTAATTGTTATGTCATACTGCTTTTTATTACCATAAAACATCATCTTGACCTGAGCATGGATGTGTGTATGTTTATTAGGAAGTCTTCTTCAGAGATTAATATGGCTTGAAAATCTCCCTCAGTGTAAAAAAGTATATGCTATGTCTCTTTTCATTTATGCTCTTCATGCTTCTGTCTGTCATCCTTCCCACAGAAAATAATCATATTTCTTTAAGCTGATTTCTATACTATAGTCTGTATTTTCTGTGTACTATTTTTTGAAAATACATCCAGTTTCCAAAATTAGTTCTCTAAATCTGCAAAGCATAGATGAACTCATAGCTGAATTCTTTTTTTTTTTTTTTTAAGATTTATTTATTTATTTATTTTTGGGCAGGGGTCGGGTTGGGGAGGAAGGGGAGCGGGCGCGCCACTTCTATTGGTCTTTCGTTTCTCTGTTTTCATCTGTCTTTGTTCTTTGGCTCCTGCGAGCCTCCCATAGCGGTGGCGTCTGTCGTCACAGAGTGCCTGCTCTGGGCGCATGCGCTCCAGAGCTCCGGCTCAGTGATTGGACACATCAGTCCAGCCGCTCTGTGGCACGTGGGATCTTCCCAGGCCAGGGATTGAACCGGCGCCCCTTGCACTGCAAGGCGGTGTCCTTATCCACTGGACCACCAGGGGAAGCCATAGCTGAATTCTTATTTGTTCATTGTTATAATTTGTACCATACTTTTCAAAGAGTGTTAAATCATTTTATCAGTGGCTTTTGAATGACCTTTATGAGGACTTATATAACTTTAATTCTGATAATGATTTCTTCTGGGTAGACTGAGGACAACAGGTCTGCCAAGGCATAGCAATCAATTAATAGGTTACTAAAATGATATTGCAAAGAAGAACCAGTATAATGTAGAGTGAGCCCAATACAACATCTAAATTTCTGAATTTAACAAAATAGAATACATAAAACCCTTCATCATGTACTGACATACATGAATGCAGCTCCATGACTCCTAGTTTACAGCATTTTCACAACATACATTTCCTCCTCCTCTTCCTTTTTTTCGCCTTTTGGTATTATACAACTTTGTAAACTAAAATTTCTCCCTAGGTTTTTCTTTTCTAGTGCCAAAACAACAAAGCTTACATACAAAGTGAAGCATCAAAACTCCAGGACTTTCTGCACTGGATCTCAGTTTCACAGGCAGTGAGCAAAAGCACAGTAGGATAAGGTTTTGCATGCACCGTCATTCTTAGGTTTCAGATGTGGTGGCCAGCAGGACTGTGACATTAAAAATGCAAGTTTCATTAATGATGGTCTGCAAGGAAGAGGGATGAAAGGTTACTTTGAATTGTCTTTGAAGACAGATAGCTGGAATAGCCTTTGATACCAGGAATCAGCACTAGCCTTCTCAAATCAAGGACACCTGTCCTTCAAAACAGGAGGGAATAAAAAGCAGATATTGATGAGTAGCTCAAGCAGGGCAGGAAAAGGAGGAAATAGTTATCGCTCAGGTGTTTAGATGGCTGTGGGAAAGCGTGAATAAAAGTGGACAACCCTTCTGCTGAAAAAAAAAAAAAAAACATGAAACAGTGGATATTCGTTACTTGTCAAATGGAAAAGGATTGACAAAAATCATTAAATGTGCCTTCTGGCTAGTTTGCTGGCAACTGCAATCTGCTCTCCCCAGATATCCAGAGTTATGTGTTTCTTTTACTAAATTCACTAAAGTATTCAACACTTAACAATTTTCTTATTTAAATTGGCTGGAGGGAGATTCATTAAAAAGAGTCAGGTGACCTAGAACAGAAAAATCAAATTAGATAACTTTTGCACGTCCTAACATATATCGGTAAACTAGTCGGGAATGATCAATTTGGTTTCCAAGTATTCTTAGGCATAAACAGAGATTTCTAGCGAAAGGTGAACATTTAAATGACCATATTTTAGATTTTTAAGGTACATACTGCACTATCACTCTATGCAAATAAAATATTTATATTACAATAATAATAGCTAAAAATTATGCAATGTATACTATATGCCAGTTTCTTTAATACCTCAAAATGCATGCAGTCCTCACCATAACTCAGTGAAACAGACACTCTTTAAATATGATTTTGTAGATGAGCATTGAAACACAAATTGGTTGGGTAATGTTTTCCCCTAAACTCATAAACTGTTAGAGGAAAGCTGGAATTTTAAATCAGGATGCTTGACAAAAAATCTACGTTGTTTTCCAACATGCTATGTGAATTTTCTCTCAGTGGATTTCTGCAAATGCAGTCTCAGAAAATATATTCCTTTAAAAGAATCAGAATCTTAGTAATTCTCTTCTCTGCTTTAATTTTTTGCTAAACATTTACTTATTTATTTGTTTTTTGGGGGTTGGGGAGGGAGAGGGTGGGCGGGCCACTTCTATTGGTCTTTCATTTCTCTATTTTCATCCGTCTTTGTTCTTTGGCTCCTGTGAGCCTCCCATCACGGTGGTGTCTCTCGTTGCAGAGTGCCGGCTCTACGCGCATGCACTCCAGAGCTCCGGCTTGGTGATTGGACAAATCGGTCCAGCCGCTCCGCAGCACGTGGGATCCTCTCAGGCCAGGGATCGAACCGGCGCCCCTTGCACTGCAAGGCGGTGTCCTTACCCACTGGACCACCAGGGAAGCCCTCTGCTTTAATTTTAATTGCACACATATACTTAAACACAGCGACACTAAAACAGTGTTGCTTACTTTTTTTTCATGTACAGAAAGGCCTATGCAATGGCCTCGTTTAGGTCCAAACTATCTGCACTATTAATAACTCAAATATTAAATGTGCAGCCTGAATAAATACCAAGTAATAATACTAATTTTTAAAATACGTTTTAAAATAATACTTATATCAGTATCTTTTGGATATTACAAAACAATATCTAAGTATTCTCTTCGATGAGAAAAGACTAACATTTTAGCATGAAAAAAATGCTGTAGAATGGTGCCTCCTGGCATACAATTCTAGAATATGATCCCCTGCCACTAGAGTAAGATGCATGGACAATGGTGTTTATAATGTATTAATCATGCAGGATATACATTCAACAAAGCATTTCTATATAGGTGGTTCCAGTGGCAAAGCGTCAGCCTGCCAGCACAAGAGACACAAGAGAAGTTGCTTCAATCACTGGGTTGTGAAGATCCCATGGAATAGAAAATAGCCATCTACTCCATTTTCTTGCCTGGGAAAGTCCTGGGCAGAGGAATCTAACAGGCTGCAGCCCATGGCGCTGCAAAAGGTTGGACATGGCTGAGTGACTGAACACATGAACACCACAGGTGTTAGCTGAAATACATAATGAAACAGTTTTGCAAAAATCGGGTCTACTGTAACAATTAGATATGTACGGAGTTGATGTTTATACATTAAAGAGACTAACGTCTAATTAATCTAATAGACTAAGGAGGACATACATACAGAAAAGGCTACTACCCCGAATAGAAGTCAAGCTCAAGCAGAGAATGGAAGATATCTATGTAGAAAACAAGTAGCCACAGAGATGGAAGCTTGGTAGATAGAGGGCAGTAATTAAATAAATAAATAGTATATTAAAAATAAAAAGGTAGATTTCTTATGAATGGATAAAGAAGTCATACATGCAAAAAGACAGGAAAACTAGAAGTGGATCCTGTAATGTTAAATTGTGTGCATCAAGGTGAAGATTCATCTTGCAATGTTCAGTTGATTAGATTAGATAGACAGACTAATAGATAGATAGATAGAGACTTAATTGCATATGTAAATACCTGTATGTATTTTTGAGTCCAAGCTCATACTGCTTGCTGCACAATGCACCAATAAACAACAGCATGAGTCATTGGAGCAAGAAATAGTTACTGTATTTGTAAAGCCAGCAGACTAAGAAAATAGTGAATTAGTGTCCCAAAGAATCGTTTGTCCAAGTTAGAATTCAGGCTCCTTTTATACTAAAAGGGGAGAACATGCTTGGTTGTTACAAACTTCTTGATATTAGAATCCTTTGCTCTTGCAGCTGTCCATGTGAGTCTGGTCACAATGTTTATAAAACCTCCAACAAGATAAAAATTATTCTTAGTTCTGCAAATTTTAATCTCTGGAAAAATGAAGAGTGTTATATCTTTACAAATCAGACTATACTGTATATTCCAGGCTATCAGTAACATTCTTTTATGAGTGGTGCATAGCTAGCAAGACTAAACACAAGCAACAGAGCACAATGATCACATCTAGATCATGGTTCTTGACTTTGAAATGATTTCTTCTTCTAGAAGAAACCAAAGTTTCTCACTGAAATATCTCACTCTACGGTTGACTTATATAAAGTACAATACAAATCTAGGATATCCTGCTATCCACAAAAATTGGTCAAAGACATCTGGCAATATTTCAAAGGAACTCAGGAGGCAATTTGCAGGAGCTTCTCCCATGATCATATTTGGAAGATTTTTTCCATCAAAATGAACAGTGATAAAAATGGATTCTAGCCCATGGAATAAAATAGAAAAACATGGACTCAATACGGATTTCAATAAATGAATAAGTGCATTGAAAGTATGATTAGGAAGGAAAAATTTATAAGATATGAATATAACCTCCCACTTAATACATCTTAATTTCAATGGGGAAAATATCAACATGGTAGACAAACCTGACAAACATTACCTT
The DNA here is from genome assembly GCA_022376925.1 of Tragulus kanchil. Lineage (NCBI taxonomy): Eukaryota > Metazoa > Chordata > Mammalia > Artiodactyla > Tragulidae > Tragulus > Tragulus kanchil. The sequence continues at coordinate 86,491,550 of JAIOJX010000003.1, read as the reverse complement.
AATCAAGTGATTAAGATGAATATCATCAGTAACTGGACAAATTAAAATCATATGTCACTGCATCAGGTATAGTAAGAACACAGTGTCTTTCCTCTCATAGTCTTGTCAAAGATTCATGAATCAAATCACAAGGAAACATCTGATGATTCCAGATTGAGGAGCAATTTATAAAACAACTGGACTCTGACATTCAAAAGTGTCAGGATTATTAAGTCAAGAAAAGACTAAAGAATGCTTGAGGGAAATTAGGGAACCAGGAAGAACTATTTACTATGTATGATTCTGAACTAATTTGTTTTCTTATAAAAGTATTACCATTACAAGTGGTAAAATTTAAAAGAAGTCTGAAGATTAGATGGTAGTAATGAACAGATGTTAATTTTCTGAATTTGAAGGCTGGTTTGTAGCAACAGAAGAATATTTCATTTTCAGTAAAAACATACAAACAATGAGGGGTTGGTGTGATGTTAAGTACACAACTTATTGCCACATGGTTCTTTGTACTTCTAACTCCTTTTAATCTTGTGGTAAAAAATTAGATTTGCAATGTGTATGAGTTTTATGTTTCACTTTTATAAATTATCAGTGCAGAAGCCTTACTAGCCGTGATTCTACACATGATAAAGGATAATATTTAAAGGCCACTAACAGATGAATTTTACTTCAGTTATCAAATACTTTTCAAGATGATTTCTTCTTCTAGAAGAAACCAAAGTTTCTCACTGAAATATCTCACTCTACGGTTGACTTATATAAAGTACAATACAAATCTAGGATATCCTGCTATCCACAAAAATTGGTCAAAGACATCTGGCAATATTTCAAAGGAACTCAGGAGGCAATTTGCAGGAGCTTCTCCCATGATCATATTTGGAAGATTTTTTCCATCAAAATGAACAGTGATAAAAATGGATTCTAGCCCATGGAATAAAATAGAAAAACATGGACTCAATACGGATTTCAATAAATGAATAAGTGCATTGAAAGTATGATTAGGAAGGAAAAATTTATAAGATATGAATATAACCTCCCACTTAATACATCTTAATTTCAATGGGGAAAATATCAACATGGTAGACAAACCTGACAAACATTACCTTAATCAAGTGATTAAGATGAATATCATCAGTAACTGGACAAATTAAAATCATATGTCACTGCATCAGGTATAGTAAGAACACAGTGTCTTTCCTCTCATAGTCTTGTCAAAGATTCATGAATCAAATCACAAGGAAACATCTGATGATTCCAGATTGAGGAGCAATTTATAAAACAACTGGACTCTGACATTCAAAAGTGTCCGGATTATTAAGTCAAGAAAAGACTAAAGAATGCTTGAGGGAAATTAGGGAACCAGGAAGAACTATTTACTATGTATGATTCTGAACTAATTTGTTTTCTTATAAAAGTATTACCATTACAAGTGGTAAAATTTAAAAGAAGTCTGAAGATTAGATGGTAGTAATGAACAGATGTTAATTTTCTGAATTTGAAGGCTGGTTTGTAGCAACAGAAGAATATTTCATTTTCAGTAAAAACATACAAACAATGAGGGGTTGGTGTGATGTTAAGTACACAACTTATTGCCACATGGTTCTTTGTACTTCTAACTCCTTTTAATCTTGTGGTAAAAAATTAGATTTGCAATGTGTATGAGTTTTATGTTTCACTTTTATAAATTATCAGTGCAGAAGCCTTACTAGCCGTGATTCTACACATGATAAAGGATAATATTTAAAGGCCACTAACAGATGAATTTTACTTCAGTTATCAAATACTTTTCAAGAGGATTATTGTTGTCTTTATATAATCTAGACTCTCTCAGTGTCTTCCAGATACAGTGTTCTGTCATACACATGTGATACCTCAGTTAGGAATTCTCTACTAAGATATTTCCTGTGAAATATGGCTTTGTCTTGTAAATATTCCCTGATCTGGCCTGGTCCACATGAGACACTGTTGCTAGGTTAAGTCCACAATGTCTTTTAATTTGCCACATATGCTTATCAAACTTTAATGCAATTAATTTTCAATTGTGCTCCCAATTCAAATGTTAGTTTTGTGAGTCTGGAGTATTGAATGATTGATGAACAGTGCTTCAGTGGACGTCTTATACTGTATATTGTAAAATATATGTGTCACCACAATAAAGGTAAATGTCTACAATAGGGAAGGAGAACTCTGCACTTTCCTTTTTCTCAGTTTTGACTCTTTTCAAAAAGAATTGTCAAATTTATGAAATCCCAGAAATTTTTCTGCTCTTACTTGGCTTGATTATTCATATTTTAAAATATATCCTAAACAGTTTTTATGAAACCAGTGCTATTCTATATTAAACAACCAGCAGTGAAAATGTGCAGTCCTATCCACTGGATCACAGGGAAATTCTCTGTATTAAATAGTAAAATTCTACTAAAAATGGCTATAAACTGCAGCAATAACTCCTGACCTGTTTCTCATAAGCATGAGTCAAACTTTCATGGGATATTGGATTAATTTAAGATTTCTATATTAGTTTTTCTTTGTATTTTTAAATAATAATTTCTTTTTCATGATCTCTCAATTTATTTCTTATTGATTACAAGAATTTATCATAGTCAATGTCCCAAAGTAAAGTCCACCCCTTATAATTTAATAATCATACTATTTTCAGTTCCTCCATTCATTTTCATTATAAACATATTATTGCACTTTCATTTATTGTTCTAACATTAGGTATTGCTTCCTGCCCATTATCCTTTGTAAAATGAATATATCTGCATTCCTATTTTTCTCAACCTCTTCATCTTATTATTTCCTAATTATTGTCATTTGTACTTCTATATATTCAAGGTTAATAATCTACATTCTTTTTGTAAACAAATTGAAATCATTTTTGTGTACTGTGAAAGCTAGGAACTCAAATGTCTGTACAAAGGCAGCATAGTAAATAAGTGAATCAGAACAGAAATTAGAAAAAAAATTGGCTGCCAGAAATTAAGGTTTTCAGTTGATGATTATTATTTCACATATATACTATTACATACAAATATATTATTTAGTTTATATAATATAAAGTAATAGAATTATAGTATATTAGAGTGAATATTGAATTTTGCATTTGATACTGAATACAGACACCTTTAAAAATAGCCTATAGTATTGTTCAAATCTATGTCTGTTTTTATGTAGTTCCAGATCCTGGGTTCTTTTTTTATACCAAAAAAGATCAAAGCTATTCTTATATTTTGGATTGTGTATGCAATAAGAAGTTAGCTTTGAATCATTTAGCATGGAGGAATATTTAACTATATTCAATTTTATAGTGAATACAGCTGCTCACCATTTTAAGTGCTTCCAAAGATGGGCATAATCTTTCACAATGGTTTTTATATTTATAGTAACATGTCCCAAGATATTTGTAAAGTTCTAATATATAAGCATTATCATATTTAATTTTTGATGTTAAATTTTATTGAGGTTCAATAGCTTCCACTTGAAGATCCTCATTCATGCTATCAATATTCATTGAGAGAGGTGAACTGGACAATGATAGTTCATTTTCATAAAGTACCAAATCAGAGAACATTTTTAAAATTCAGTCTTTAATTCCAGAATTCATAAAGATACAGGTCAGATTATTACTTTCATTTATGAAAATTTCTATCTGCATAGGAAATTGGGTCAGATTAATCCTTACCAGAGGAGTTTCCCAAAGAAACTATTTCATTAAGGAAAAACTGAATTACATGACTTGAATATATACTTGGTGGCCATTACTTGGAAATATTCAACATAGATGGGTAGATTTTATGTAAAAAGACAGATTCTAATTTTTAACACAGCCCAGAGAAGCAAGGATATTTCTATGATACTTTGAAGGTCTGTAACACTGTTAATTATTATATTCAAAGATTTTTTTTTCAATTTTAATCTTTCTGTGTTGTGTTAGTCATTCAGTCGTGTTCATCTCTTTGTGACCCCCTGGGCTGTAACCAGCCAGACTTTTATGTCCATGGGGTTTTCCAGGCAAGACTACTGGAGCAGGTTACCATTTCCTCCTCCAGGGGATCTTCCCAACCCAGATATCGAACCTACATATCCCTTATTATGGGTAGCCTCTTTAACGTTCCAACATGAAATTAACAAGTAAATATTCCACAGCTGGAATACCATCTATAGCTTCACTATTTAGTAGCATTTCACTAGCCTTATATGGCTATTTTATTTTTAATGATAGTTAAATTAACTATCATGTCCTCAGTCCCACTAGCCATATTTCAAACACTTAGTAGTTGATAGCAAATTTATGAAAGATCACAGATGTATAACACATCCATTATTTCAAAAAACTGGGTTGTCCATATGCTAATCCTTACTAAGGGGCTGGTAAATCTTTTCTAGTAAGAGTCAAGTACAAAGTCTTTGGGACTTTGGGTTCTCTGCTACAATCATTCTTTTCTATGATTGTACCTAGAAAACAGATAGCAATACAGAAAAAAGATAGTAGAGGAGACAAATGTTATGTGGTTGTCTTCTAGTAAAACTGTATTTACAAAAGCAGGTTAGTCCAGATTTGGCCTGTGGGCTATTTTTCCCTTACTGTTGAGCTATATAAGATTCATTTTGATTATCCTAAAGATAGATTTAACTATGTTTCCAGATATGTATGTCATATCAGAATATTGAGAATTTGTGGATCATGAATAATCGGTTTTTAACCACATAAAATTTTGTTCAGTCACTAATTTGTGTCTGACTGTGACAGCATGGACTGCAGCATTTCAGGCTTCCCTGTCCTTCATCTTCACCCTTAGTTTACTCAAACATATGTTCACTGAATTGGTGATGCCATCCAACCATTTCATCCTTTGTGGGCCTTCTCCTGGTTTCAATGTTTCTCAGCATCAAGGTCTTTTCCAGGGAGTTGCTACTCTGTGTCAGGTGGCCAAAATATTGGAGCTTCACATAGAAATTGCTAACTGTTAAATATTATAAAAATATGGTATTTTTTGCATATGTGTAGTCATTAGCTGCAATAGGAAATGCTTCAATTAATTTTCCCACCAATATTCAGTAGGAAGTCGCTTTTTTTTGGCCACTTTTTTTTTTTAATTGGTCTTTCATTGATTTATTTTCAATCATCTTTGTTCTTTGGCCTGTGTGAGCCTCTCCTGTAGAAGAACACCAGCTTTGGGCACATGCATTTCAGAGCACTGGCTTGTAATTAGAAATTCCAGTCCAGCCACTCTGCTCTGTGGCATGTGGAATCTTCCCATGCCAGGGATTGAACCAGCGACCCTTGCAGTGAAAGGCAGACTCTGTACCCACTGGACCACCAGGGAAGCCCCTCAGTAGGAAGTTTTATCCACATTTTCCAAAGGTAGAGAATTAGTAGTTTAATTTGCATTAGCAAACATAAAATTGTATGTAGAATGACTGTGTTTTTGCTGTCTCAATAGACATTTTTTATACACTCACCATCTACTTAAAAAGTTTGACTTAGTATACAACTGACTTTTCTTATAGCAATTCATAATTTATTTTTTATAATTTCAAATTAAGTTATCTGTCAAAGCATTAAATTTTGTCTTTTGTGGCTATTTCTGTATATGAGATATATATATGTTCCCCCCTATGGTGATTCAAACTGCAGTCATTCAGTGTATATATGCTTTTAAAAATTAAATATGTAAAAATTATCTTTTCATCGCAGTAATATGATATCTTCCATTTTTCTTGATATATGAGTCTAATAAGAGTTTACTTTATAATATTAGCATGGCAGAATGAGTTCAGTAGTAGTCCCCAGAAAACCTTATCCTTACCCTGAAATATATGAATGAATTTATTGGAAAATTGTTTTTGTAGATTTCATAGATTCAGTGTGGGGCTTAAATCCAATGATGGGTATGCTTATAAGAGTTAGATCAAGAATGATTTGGGATTCAGATACAATGGAGGGAATGCCACACGAAGCAAAGACAGAAATTGGAATGATGTATTCCCAAATAGATCTTCTGGAGCTTCTGGAAGATAAAGAAAGATTCATGACCATTGGAGCGAACTTGGCTCTGACACAACCTTGATTTGGGGCTAAATGAATCTACCTGCATTGCAGGAATTGAATCGGTTCAATTCCTGGGTTGGGAAGAAGTCCTGGAGAAAGGAAAGTCTACCGACCCCAGTATTCTTGCCAGGAGAATTCCATGGTTCATCCTGGGTTGCAAAGAGTCAGCAAGGAGTGGGCAACTTTCACTTATGATGATCTGTCAATGAATGCTATGATAGGTATACACGATGATGCGATGATATGAAAGGAATACACTTGTTTATGAAAGTAAGTCATTGTTAGCTATATTTTATGAATAGATATTAAGTATAATATTAAAACATTTCATTTTACATCTGTTACAGGAGGTAAACAGTGAGTGACTATGGAAAACTTACATGCCAGGGATTGAACCAGCGACCCTTGCAGTGAAAGGCAGACTCTGTACCCACTGGACCACCAGGGAAGCCCCTCAGTAGGAAGTTTTATCCACATTTTCCAAAGGTAGAGAATTAGTAGTTTAATTTGCATTAGCAAACATAAAATTGTATGTAGAATGACTGTGTTTTTGCTGTCTCAATAGACATTTTTTATACACTCACCATCTACTTAAAAAGTTTGACTTAGTATACAACTGACTTTTCTTATAGCAATTCATAATTTATTTTTTATAATTTCAAATTAAGTTATCTGTCAAAGCATTAAATTTTGTCTTTTGTGGCTATTTCTGTATATGAGATATATATATTTTCCCCCCTATGGTGATTCAAACTGCAGTCATTCAGTGTATATATGCTTTTAAAAATTAAATATGTAAAAATTATCTTTTCATCGCAGTAATATGATATCTTCCATTTTTCTTGATATATGAGTCTAATAAGAGTTTACTTTATAATATTAGCATGGCAGAATGAGTTCAGTAGTAGTCCCCAGAAAACCTTATCCTTACCCTGAAATATATGAATGAATTTATTGGAAAATTGTTTTTGTAGATTTCATAGATTCAGTGTGGGGCTTAAATCCAATGATGGGTATGCTTATAAGAGTTAGATCAAGAATGATTTGGGATTCAGATACAATGGAGGGAATGCCACACGAAGCAAAGACAGAAATTGGAATGATGTATTCCCAAATAGATCTTCTGGAGCTTCTGGAAGATAAAGAAAGATTCATGACCATTGGAGCGAACTTGGCTCTGACACAACCTTGATTTGGGGCTAAATGAATCTACCTGCATTGCAGGAATTGAATCAGTTCAATTCCTGGGTTGGGAAGAAGTCCTGGAGAAAGGAAAGTCTACCGACCCCAGTATTCTTGCCAGGAGAATTCCATGGTTCATCCTGGGTTGCAAAGAGTCAGCAAGGAGTGGGCAACTTTCACTTATGATGATCTGTCAATGAATGCTATGATAGGTATACACGATGATGCGATGATATGAAAGGAATACACTTGTTTATGAAAGTAAGTCATTGTTAGCTATATTTTATGAATAGATATTAAGTATAATATTAAAACATTTCATTTTACATCTGTTACAGGAGGTAAACAGTGAGTGACTATGGAAAACTGGGGAAGACAAATTTCATCTATCATGTTCATTTGCATTTGTCCAAGTAGCTTCTTTAATATATTAAAGACTTTAGAACATTGAGGAATAGAACTGTTTACAGCAACATGAAAAAAGTTTAACTTATTCAGAACGTTTCAATTTCATCCAACATGCTGGATAATCAATTGTAGCAGGAATTTGATAACATGAGGTTTTGCCGTGGAATGTTTCAGTTCAGTTGCTCAGTCATATCCAACTCTCTGCAACCCCACAGACTGCATCATGCCAGGCTTCCTTGTCATTCACAGTCTCTCAGAGTTTGCTCAAACTCAGGTTCATTGACTCAGAACCATCCAGCCATCTTGTCCTCTGTCATCCCTTTCTTCTATTGACTTCTATTTTTCCCAGCATCAGAGTCTTTTCCAATGAGTCATCTCTTCTCATCAGGTAGCCAGCTTCATCATCAGTCCTTCCAATGTGTATTCAGGGTTGTTTTTCATTAGGATTGATAAGAGTTCTAATTTAGCATTTTTTAATATTTATGGCAATTCTCACATATCAAGGAATATCAAGGCATAAAAATACTTGCTTTTAGTGTAAATATGAAAAAGAAAGAATAAAAATCTGAAGGGAAATGAAAGGCAAAATTTCTTCCAATATTGTTGATTGTTGAGGACTGGGGGTTTGAAATTTAAGCTTGTAATCAAACAATCAAACACCAAATCCTAAGTCTTTGAATGACTTACCATGTCTGAACATCTTTTTTCTGAATGCTTATGGTGTGGTGAATCTTTCTGAGACTCACCCTACTACATAAAACATGGCTGAACAGGTATACTCCGTTGGACTGTTAAATATTTCATAAATATAAATTACCTGGGCAGAGTCCACTAATTAGTTTCTAAATAATTATCATTGTAAACCTACTATTAATAGACATTATTATAAGAAACATTTTTATTATTTCATATAATGATGTTAGTGATCCCTCTTTTAGTGATCCCTGATTTATACCCAGTATAAGCTTAAGTGTCAGAGATTTCACTGTGCATGGAAAAGGCATGGCCAGGAAAAAATGGAGCTGGCATTATATTTAACTGCAGGTAATGAAACAAATCAACTACAAATTTATAGTTTTGATGTGCTAAAAAGTAATCATTCTGTTGCCTAGAATGATTATTGGGAAGCCTATTCTGTAATAGTGATAGATTACAGTAGATAGCTTATGGTGAACAGTGTCAGATTTGTGATCTTCAAAGGAAAAAGTTTCACTTCAGGATCAAAAGACATGGCTTTGGTTACTCAAAGCTTCATGCAACTAAAGTTTTATTAAAGGAAAAAGGGATAGAGAAAGCTTCCAGCAAGAGGCACTGAAAGTGGATAGGAGAGTCCCTGAAGCAACTAGTTTAGGTGAGGCATTTTATACTTTTTCAGTTGGTTACTAATGATCAAAAGAATAGTTTAAGGTTGCAAAGGTGTTAACTAGACCTACTCTCAGAACATTAACATAGGATTAGCCAGAGGATGGTCTCTGGACGTCATTAACAATACAACTAGATGAGATATTCCAATGCAAAATAGTTTGCCTACAACATTAAGAAATCTACTTTCAGAGTAAATCCTTATCATGACAAACATTTAGGCTTGAAAATTTTGGTTTCCCCTCCTCCTCATCCTCTGCCTTGGAAACTGCTGACCTCCTTACCAAGTCTGCCTATTCACCCTTTCAAAAGGTTTGCCAGAAGAAGATTCTCAAGAAGGATACATTTACTCTGAGTCTTGTTAAATGAAGCATCAACTACATAAAGAGTAGAGGGAAGAATGTTACAGACATATGAAAAAACAAGTTCAAGTTCACAGAAGTCCCCCAGCCCCTCAAATTTTTCTCTTGTAGGAGCTGCTGGGAGAAGTGTGCCTGAATCACTCACAGTAAGGGGAGAACCAAATGAAGTTGAATAAGAGTGCACAGACCAGACCAAGAAATGTACTACAAATTATCATTGTAAACCTACTATTAATAGACATTATTATAAGAAACATTTTTATTATTTCATATAATGATGTTAGTGATCCCTCTTTTAGTGATCCCTGATTTATACCCAGTATAAGCTTAAGTGTCAGAGATTTCACTGTGCATGGAAAAGGCACGGCCAGGAAAAAATGGAGCTGGCATTATATTTAACTGCAGGTAATGAAACAAATCAACTACAAATTTATAGTTTTGATGTGCTAAAAAGTAATCATTCTGTTGCCTAGAATGATTATTGGGAAGCCTATTCTGTAATAGTGATAGATTACAGTAGATAGCTTATGGTGAACAGTGTCAGATTTGTGATCTTCAAAGGAAAAAGTTTCACTTCAGGATCAAAAGACATGGCTTTGGTTACTCAAAGCTTCATGCAACTAAAGTTTTATTAAAGGAAAAAGGGATAGAGAAAGCTTCCAGCAAGAGGCACTGAAAGTGGATAGGAGAGTCCCTGAAGCAACTAGTTTAGGTGAGGCATTTTATACTTTTTCAGTTGGTTACTAATGATCAAAAGAATAGTTTAAGGTTGCAAAGGTGTTAACTAGACCTACTCTCAGAACATTAACATAGGATTAGCCAGAGGATGGTCTCTGGACGTCATTAACAATACAACTAGATGAGATATTCCAATGCAAAATAGTTTGCCTACAACATTAAGAAATCTACTTTCAGAGTAAATCCTTATCATGACAAACATTTAGGCTTGAAAATTTTGGTTTCCCCTCCTCCTCATCCTCTGCCTTGGAAACTGCTGACCTCCTTACCAAGTCTGCCTATTCACCCTTTCAAAAGGTTTGCCAGAAGAAGATTCTCAAGAAGGATACATTTACTCTGAGTCTTGTTAAATGAAGCATCAACTACATAAAGAGTAGAGGGAAGAATGTTACAGACATATGAAAAAACAAGTTCAAGTTCACAGAAGTCCCCCAGCCCCTCAAATTTTTCTCTTGTAGGAGCTGCTGGGAGAAGTGTGCCTGAATCACTCACAGTAAGGGGAGAACCAAATGAAGTTGAATAAGAGTGCACAGACCAGACCAAGAAATGTACTACAAACTTTCAGAAAGAAATTTCACATTTTTTAAAGTTTGGGGAAAAGCTATTTAACTGAGGAGATAGCATAGCTTATCTGCATATTTATATTTTAAAATAACCTTCAGCTGATGAGTAAAGGAATAGGAAAAAAAGAACAGTCATCGAGTGGTTTAGGATTAAACACATCATTAACTTAGGAAAATGACAGTCAAGATGGAAAGAAGTGAAGACATTTGAAATATTTTTGGTGTAGAAGAAGCAGCTTAACATTTAGTCTTATAATCATATATGACACCATGTGCCTCTGATAATGGATCAGGTAAATCAGAATATGCATGAGTAATTGCAGACTCCAACAAGAGATCTGCTTTATGCCATCAGGTGAATGGTGATATTATTTACTCTGATGGGGCATGCTGGATAGATTAGAAAGATGGAAATCAAAATATATAATATGTTAATGCTTAATTTGAGGTGCCTAGAAAGCATCCAAGTAGAGTCATCAAGTAGGCAGATGAATACATGTGTTTGAAAAATTCAGAAAAGAACTTGGATGGCAATATTGAAAAATTATCAGCATTTAGGCAACTTTTATAAGCATAGATACAAATAATGTTACTAAGGGATAAAATATAAACAAATTGTACCTGGGTTACAGCCTTAACTTATATAACTCAGATGGTAAAGGATCCACCTGCAATACAGGACACCCAGTTTTGATCCCTGGGTTGGAAAGTTTCCCTAGAGGAAAAAAATGGCAACCCACCTGGAGAATTTCATGAACAGAGTAGCTTGGTGGGCTACCCTCTATGAGGATGTAGAGTCAGACATGACTAAGCACATCCATACTTATAGCTTTAAAGCTTGAAATAGAACAGAATGGCGGGGCTTCCCTGGTGGTCCAGTGGGTGGGGACACCGCCTTGCAGTGCAAGGGGCGCCGGTTTGGTCCCTGGCCTGGGAAGATCCCACGTGCCTCTGAAGGCTGGACTGATGTGTCCAATTACCAAGCAGAGCTCTGGGCGCATGCGCCCAGAGCCGGCGTTCTCCGACGGGACAGTGGGAGGCCCACAAGAGCCAAGGAACAAGACCATATGAGGTTGAATAAGAGTGCACAGACCAGACCAAGAAATGTACTACAAACTTTCAGAAAGAAATTTCACATTTTTTAAAGTTTGGGGAAAAGCTATTTAACTGAGGAGATAGCATAGCTTATCTGCATATTTATATTTTAAAATAACCTTCAGCTGATGAGTAAAGGAATAGGAAAAAAAGAACAGTCATCGAGTGGTTTAGGATTAAACACATCATTAACTTAGGAAAATGACAGTCAAGATGGAAAGAAGTGAAGACATTTGAAATATTTTTGGTGTAGAAGAAGCAGCTTAACATTTAGTCTTATAATCATATATGACACCATGTGCCTCTGATAATGGATCAGGTAAATCAGAATATGCATGAGTAATTGCAGACTCCAACAAGAGATCTGCTTTATGCCATCAGGTGAATGGTGATATTATTTACTCTGATGGGGCATGCTGGATAGATTAGAAAGATGGAAATCAAAATATATAATATGTTAATGCTTAATTTGAGGTGCCTAGAAAGCATCCAAGTAGAGTCATCAAGTAGGCAGATGAATACATGTGTTTGAAAAATTCAGAAAAGAACTTGGATGGCAATATTGAAAAATTATCAGCATTTAGGCAACTTTTATAAGCATAGATACAAATAATGTTACTAAGGGATAAAATATAAACAAATTGTACCTGGGTTACAGCCTTAACTTATATAACTCAGATGGTAAAGGATCCACCTGCAATACAGGACACCCAGTTTTGATCCCTGGGTTGGAAAGTTTCCCTAGAGGAAAAAAATGGCAACCCACCTGGAGAATTTCATGAACAGAGTAGCTTGGTGGGCTACCCTCTATGAGGATGTAGAGTCAGACATGACTAAGCACATCCATACTTATAGCTTTAAAGCTTGAAATAGAACAGAATGGCGGGGCTTCCCTGGTGGTCCAGTGGGTGGGGACACCGCCTTGCAGTGCAAGGGGCGCCGGTTTGGTCCCTGGCCTGGGAAGATCCCACGTGCCTCTGAAGGCTGGACTGATGTGTCCAATTACCAAGCCAGAGCTCTGGAGCGCATGCGCCCAGAGCCGGCGTTCTGCGACGACAGAGGCCACCACGATGGGAGGCCCACAAGAGCCAAGGAACAAAGACGGATGAAAATAGAGAAATGAAAGACCAATAGAAGTGACCTGCCTCATCCCCCTCCCTCCCCACCCCACCTCCCCAAAAATAAATAAATAAAATAAATGGTTTATATTGAAAAAAAAAAAAGAACAGAATGGCAAGAACTCAGCAAAAGACACTGTAAAGTTAATTTGTGACTTATGAGATTGAATGGGCATTGTCTTAGAAGTCAAGAGGGAGAAAACTGTTCCAATCAGAGTCAACAAATCTAAGAAGTTAGATATTTAAAGATAGTGTGCATTTTTAATCATTCCATAGAGAAATCTGAAACTAAATTATATTCTATGCTAGAGATTCTTTGGGCACCAGAGAAACAGCAGTGAAAATAGTGGACAAATATTTTTACCATTATTGAAAATTTTCTGCAGAAGAGAGACAGACAAGACACAGGATAAATATGGAATATGTAAAACATATGCCATCTTAGAAAGTGTTGAGTTCCAAGAATAAAAACACAGATGGGAAGGGGTTAGGAATCTTGAGAGGAATTTATCAAATTGGGATACTTTTTACCTTTATAGTTAAAAGTGTGAGAATTGTTTGTGACTTGAGAGAAAGCAGCTTTGGGGGAACACTTGTATTGGAGTTCTCATTGTAAAATATTGAAGAGTAAGAGAAAGATAAAAAAAAAAATGGTAAAATAAGGGTAAAAATATCTTCCACAAACTCTAGACATAAATGAAAAATAATGCAGGGCTATAAGTAGAAGGGAAAATAGGATCAAAAGAGGATTAATTGATTTATGCATTGTATGTATTTTTGTACTTATTCATTAGTGATACCATGTTTGCATGCTGAGATATATGGTCCAATAAGATTGACAATTTAGGAAAATATGCAGATATAGAAGAATCCATAAAATAAAGGAACTTTTAATAAGAAGAAAGACATAATCCATATTAAAAGAGTATGGGAATGAATGAGAGAGAGTAGATTAATTTATGAACTGATGGTGAAAAGATGAGGCAATGCGATCATCTGAGGACTGTAATAAAAAAGAGAGTTTAGGGCTTCCCCTGGTGGTCCAGTGGGTAAGGACACCGCCTTGCAGTGCAAGGGGCGCCGTTTCGATCCCTGGCCTGGGAAGCTACCACGTGCCGTGGAGCAGCTGGATTAATGTGTCCAATGACCGAGCCGGAGCTCTGGAGCGCATGCGCCCAGAGCTGGCGCTCTGTGACAACAGACGCCACCGCTATGGGAGGCCCGCAGGAGCCAAAGAACGAAGACGGATGAAAAATAGAGAAATAGAAGACAAATAGAAGTGGCCCGCCCACTCCCCTCCCTCCCCAACCTGACCCCCGCCCAAATAAATAAATAAATAAATAAATAAATCTTAAAAAAAAAAGAGAGAGAGTTTATGTGGCTGCCAAAGGAGAGCTCAATTCAATAAATATTGGGAGATTGGGATTGACACTATACATTATTGATACTAAGTATAAAATAGGTAACCAATAAGAACATACCATAAAGCACATCACTCTGATGAACTGAATGGTGAGGAGGCTCAAAAGGGAAGGTATGGTGGATTCATTTTACTGTACAATAGAAATTAACACTACATTGTGAGGCAACTGTACTTCAATAAAAATTAATTTTAAAATATTGAGATTAAAAGTTGAATCTAATAGAGAATTAGGCAAAGAAGCTGGCAATGTTTTCAAATGCGTGATTACCTAGATGAAGTTTGAGTGATAATCTAAGGAAACAACATTACAGTGAATGAAATTTCTTCATAAAGAGACCTATTTAAAGCAGGGATATTTAAGGGACACTGAAATGAAAGAATAGGAGGTGCACATCAGAAAGTGTTAAGTTTGTAATTAAAATTCAATAAAGAGCTCAAAAGAAAGGGGAAGTTAGATTCTTTTAAAAGCAAGTATGCTGGATACTACTTTGAAATATATATATATATATATATATATATACACATATATGTTAATTTTTTTAACTGAACTCTCCATTTTTCCTAACCTGCAACCCTTTAGTCCCATAATTTAAGTAAGAAGTCTTTTGACATCCAATTGACTGGGTGAAAGGTGTCAGACTGAAAAGTAAAAGCAGTCTTTAAAGTTTCCTGGTTTTCATTATCAAAAGTTCCCTGGCCTGAGGAAGCTACCACGGTGCCGTGGTCCAGTGGGTAAGGACACCGCCTTGCAGTGCAAGGGGTGCCGGTTCGATCCCTGGCCTGGGAAGCTACCACGTGCCGTGGAGCAGCTGGATTAATGTGTCCAATGACCGGGCGGAGCTCTGGAGCGCATGCGCCCAGAGCTGGCGCTCTGTGACAACAGACGCCACCGCTATGGGAGGCCCGCAGGAGCCAAAGAACGAAGACGGATGAAAAATAGAGAAATAGAAGACAAATAGAAGTGGCCCGCCCGCTCCCCTCCCTCCCCAACCTGACCCCCGCCCAAATAAATAAATAAATAAATAAATAAATCTTAAAAAAAAAAGAGAGAGAGTTTATGTGGCTGCCAAAGGAGAGCTCAATTCAATAAATATTGGGAGATTGGGATTGACACTATACATTATTGATACTAAGTATAAAATAGGTAACCAATAAGAACATACCATAAAGCACATCACTCTGATGAACTGAATGGTGAGGAGGCTCAAAAGGGAAGGTATGGTGGATTCATTTTACTGTACAATAGAAATTAACACTACATTGTGAGGCAACTGTACTTCAATAAAAATTAATTTTAAAATATTGAGATTAAAAGTTGAATCTAATAGAGAATTAGGCAAAGAAGCTGGCAATGTTTTCAAATGCGTGATTACCTAGATGAAGTTTGAGTGATAATCTAAGGAAACAACATTACAGTGAATGAAATTTCTTCATAAAGAGACCTATTTAAAGCAGGGATATTTAAGGGACACTGAAATGAAAGAATAGGAGGTGCACATCAGAAAGTGTTAAGTTTGTAATTAAAATTCAATAAAGAGCTCAAAAGAAAGGGGAAGTTAGATTCTTTTAAAAGCAAGTATGCTGGATACTACTTTGAAATATATATATATATATATATATATACACATATATGTTAATTTTTTTAACTGAACTCTCCATTTTTCCTAACCTGCAACCCTTTAGTCCCATAATTTAAGTAAGAAATCTTTTGACATCCAATTGACTGGGTGAAAGGTGTCAGACTGAAAAGTAAAAGCAGTCTTTAAAGTTTCCTGGTTTTCATTATCAAAAGTTGGAGAGCTAAGACAGAGTTTTTGTTGGGTGGGTAAGTAGGAGAAAGAGTAAGGTCAAATTGTTCAAGGACTAAGTACAAGGTTTTCTTTATTTCCAAAAGCAGATTCCCACGGGTTTGGTGGAAGAGGGTAAAAGGTGTGACTCCAGAGGGAGAACAGACCTAGAAAAGGGGAAAAATGCAAGGTGATAAGTCAAAGCTTGTAGAAGTAGAAGCAAGCACACAGAAGCTTTTGGGTTTTTGCACACATGGAAGATGCACCATCCTTAAAGAAACAGATAAAACTCATCTGCAGACTCCTGCCTCTTTCCCAGTGCACAACTTGAATAAACCCTTGATCCTGCCTGTCTGGGGGGCTTCCAAGGTGGGTCAGTTGTAAAAGAATCTGTCTGCCAATGCCGGAGGCACTGGAACCTATTGGGTTGGATCCCTGAGTCAGGAGACTCCCCAGAGGAGGAAATGGCAATCCACTCCAGTACGCTTGCCAGAAGATTTCCAAGGACAGAGGAGCCTGGAAATTTCCTGACTGGTGTATTCAGCAGCTGATAGGACCCTGATAGTGCCAGCAGACTCTTTTAAGAGTAGAGCCAATGGGAGCTGAAGAAGTTTGAGGAAAGAGACTAGAACCATGCTCATTAGGATTGTGAGCCTCTGACTCCTGAGTCAAGTACTGGGGAGAGCTGACAGGTTAAAGAACTCAAGGTACTTTTAAAGAGCAAGAGGTCATTTCCCTCTTATATCTGGGATCAATGTCAGTCTTAGGCTCAAAGAAATGCTTCAACTTTACTTATAATCATACAATTGATGAGTGATGGAAGGGCATTTAATTCTGTACTCCACAATCCATGATACAAAATGTCTGTCTTTGTAAAAAAAAATTTTTTCATTGGCGCATAGATGATGTACAAAATTGTGGCTAGTTTCTGTTGTCAGAAAAGTGAATCAGTTGTACATATACATATATCCACTCTTTTAAGACTATTTTCCCATATAGGTCATTACAGAGTATTGAGTAGAGTCTGGTTTTGAAACATCCAATTGACTGGGTGAAAGGTGTCAAAAGTCAGTCTTTAAAGTTTCCTGGTTTTCATTATCAAAAGTTGGAGAGCTAAGACAGAGTTTTTGTTGGGTGGGTAAGTAGGAGAAAGAGTAAGGTCAAATTGTTCAAGGACTAAGTACAAGGTTTTCTTTATTTCCAAAAGCAGATTCCCACGGGTTTGGTGGAAGAGGGTAAAAGGTGTGACTCCAGAGGGAGAACAGACCTAGAAAAGGGGAAAAATGCAAGGTGATAAGTCAAAGCTTGTAGAAGTAGAAGCAAGCACACAGAAGTTTTTGGGTTTTTGCACACATGGAAGATGCACCATCCGTAAAGAAACAGATAAAACTCATCTGCAGACTCCTGCCTCTTTCCCAGTGCACAACTTGAATAAACCCTTGATCCTGCCTGTCTGGGGGGCTTCCAAGGTGGGTCAGTTGTAAAAGAATCTGTCTGCCAATGCCGGAGGCACTGGAACCTATTGGGTTGGATCCCTGAGTCAGGAGACTCCCCAGAGGAGGAAATGGCAATCCACTCCAGTACGCTTGCCAGAAGATTTCCAAGGACAGAGGAGCCTGGAAATTTCCTGACTGGTGTATTCAGCAGCTGATAGGACCCTGATAGTGCCAGCAGACTCTTTTAAGAGTAGAGCCAATGGGAGCTGAAGAAGTTTGAGGAAAGAGACTAGAACCATGCTCATTAGGATTGTGAGCCTCTGACTCCTGAGTCAAGTACTGGGGAGAGCTGACAGGTTAAAGAACTCAAGGTACTTTTAAAGAGCAAGAGGTCATTTCCCTCTTATATCTGGGATCAATGTCAGTCTTAGGCTCAAAGAAATGCTTCAACTTTACTTATAATCATACAATTGATGAGTGATGGAAGGGCATTTAATTCTGTACTCCACAATCCATGATACAAAATGTCTGTCTTTGTAAAAAAAAAATTTTTCATTGGCGCATAGATGATGTACAAAATTGTGGCTAGTTTCTGTTGTCAGAAAAGTGAATCAGTTGTACATATACATATATCCACTCTTTTTTAAGACTATTTTCCCATATAGGTCATTACAGAGTATTGAGTAGAGGTCCCTATGATATATAGTATGCCCTTATAAGTGATGTATTTTGTATAAAGTAGTGTCTATACGGGTTCTCTTTGACAGCAGATCTTATCTCCTGTTCAAATACACATTCCCATATCTATCCTGGCATGTACTAAAACAGTGAGTGAATACTCAGTGTTTGTGCTTTAAGAAGAAATTGGGGCAAAACATGGGACTTGACTTACTTGTCAATATATTACAAATGTTTTAATCTTGGATTTTTCAGTGTAAGTCACCTTTATGCCATGCAGTACCACACACATTTGCTCCAGGCCTATTTTGTGACTCTTGAAGTTTGCAAGCCAGCATTTGTGGTTCAGTTCAGGTACAAACTGAACTCCCAGGTACTGAGCTGTGACAAGGACGAAGGTGAATGAAAAAGAAGGGGGGAGGAATACAGACATTATAGAGGACATATGTAAAATTCAGAAGGATTCCGCTGGTGAGCTGCCTGAGGAAGTCTGATATCCAAGTCCAGAGAACCAGTTTGGTGTCAGGACCAGCATGTTAGTGAATAATAGGAGACACACTGCCCATTGAGAAACTACCAGGACAGAAATCTTTCAAGGGTAGAGAGAAACTTAGCAAATTATAGACATTTTCAAAAAGTCATAGATGTGGGCTACCCTGGTGGTCCTGTTGGTAAGGAGTCCACCTTGGAGCGGAAGGGGCACTGGTTCAATCCTTTTCCCAGAAGGATCACAGGTGCCATGGGATGGTTGGACAGGTGTGTCCAATTACAAGTAAGCACTCTGGAGTGCATGCTCGCAGAGCCAGAACTCTGCAAGGAGACAGGCCACTACAATAGGAGGCCCATACATGCCAAAGAATGATAAAGATGACTTAGAGGCAAAAAAAAAAAAAAATCCAAAATATTAAAAAAAAAGTAGTCATAGACGGTTGACACAATTTTCACCTCCAGAAATCAATTTATTTAGTTTCCCTGCAAATCGATTCCCTCTTCAGCTTTTACTTTGAATTTTTTTAAGCTTCCTGCCACCTAAGAATATAAAACACAGAATTTGGAAAAAAGAAAAAAAAAAACTCATCAGCATGTATGGACATGTGTATATATACTTCCACATTTTCTTTGCATACAATAGCTTTCTTAGAGCATGATACAACACTGGAGGATAGAGTTGGGGCTGAAAAATAGAAACAAAGAAACCATTATTGTGCTTTTCATCAGTGCCACAGATTGGTAATTCAAATATCAAACTGGGTTGATACAGAAAAAAAAAAGAAATTCAACATTTTATGCATTCCTTATTTTGTTACTTAATATTCAAAACTTCATAAATATATCTTTCTCCTCACCCCTTTGGGACTTCCCAGGTGGCACAATTTTAAAGAATTTGCCTGCATTTGCAGGAGATGAAAGACACAGGTCCAACTCCAGAGTCGGAAAGATCCCCTGGACTAGGAAACGGCAATCTGTTCCAGTATTCTTGCCTGGAAAATTCCATGGACAGAGATGCCTGGTAGACTACAGCCCGTGGTGTCACAGAGAGTTGAACACAATTGAGCCTGCATGCACTATCACTTTGACCTATTTGATTGAAGCTGAGTAACCCAGATAAAGGTTATTGTTCGTGATACTGTTTTTCATTCTTTGTCTCAGAGGTAATTTATTTACAAATGCAGCAAGGCTCAAATGCATGCATTCTACTTCTGTTCAAAAGGGCATTCAGAAAGAGTTGCTATTACACTGTTAATGGAAACAAATGCAACCATTAGGATACACTGAAAAAAAGAAGTATTAAGAAAGTAATTCTCTAAGGAAAGATCTGCTAGTTTTGTTCTCTCAAAACTTTGGTGAATAATGTGAAAACAAAATGTCCTCAAAAACCAAAACCAAAATTTATGCAAAAGAAACTTTACTCATCAAAGCACAGCAAGATCATTATAAGCTATTGTAGGAAAAAATTCATTCCAGAGGGAGGACAAAGTTAGAAAGCCTGACAATAGACTGTAAGATTGTGAGGAAGGCTTTAATCTTTAAATGAACTGTTACACTTAGTTTAGAGAGAAATCTTAAATGGAACTGCACTGTAGGAGCCAGGCTCCTGATAATGTCCACAACCCTGGATATTTCAATATTCAAGTAGTGTTTAGATCATTGGAAGATATGAATTGTAAGGTCCTGTTAAAACTGAAAAGCTATCAATCATGGATAATGCTCCCAAAATATAATTGTGAAGAAGAGGGCAATTTGCTGAGTGTGGAAGGAAAAGGACACTTGCTTATCTATACATTCTATTATTATTGGTTCCTCTTATTAAAAGCTCTTGAGACTTAGAATTTTTGGTGTTTCTGAATCTGCAAACTAAATATGACTAAGGAACATCATACAATAAATACTACTTAATATAACATGTGACTATGAGATATATTATACTAAATAATACTTCTTCCTGACAGAGTTCATGTAAAAAAGTGATAAATGGGGTTGATAAAGATTAAGTGAATGTATATTTTATTTTGCTATATTAACATGACATTCTATTTCATCTCCTTTTATCATGTAGGTGAAAAGTTGCCAATATATTATAGAGTATATCTCTTCTTAACACATATACATATATACAGGGCACCGCTATCAGAAGGTAGGGGTCATGTAAATCATCTTAGATACTGCATACCACAAATCCCAAAGTATAGAGTCTGTCCAAATAAAAAAAAGAATATGGTATACTGAGGCCAGGGAATATAAGTCATAACATTAATAGGAATTATCATTACATTTAATTTCTGCCAGTCACCAGCAGAAATATGTTTTCAGATTAGACTTTAACATAATGCACTTTAAGTTTATTATCTTATTTATTTCTCACAATAATCCTATTAATTCAATGACTTTATTGACATAATCAGGAGAAAAATAAACCAATGCAGTGTCGGAGTTTGAACTATTCTTTCCCTCCTGCATATTATGAATGCAAGCCCTCACACTTTGAGTTGAGATATTTTAATGCCTCCCAATGGAGAAGTGGAGAATATTTCTATACCCCTTGGCTTTGAGCTGGACTACGTGACTCTTTTAAGGAGCAGTATGTGGGAAGAAGTGATAGTGTGCAGTTCTAAGCAGAGACTTTAAACATCACCTATATTTCCTTGATCTTCTTGAACTCCTGCACTCAGGCTAAGTTCCAGAAAGAAAGGTGTATGAAGCAAACCTGCACACAATGCAGGTGTTGGCATCAATATAGTTGAGCCTAGCTAAGAAGAGACACAGACATAGCCCAGCTATAGAACTGGGGTCTCTGCTTGTGAGCCATTGAGATTTTTGAGGTCATTTATTGAAGAAGAAAAAGTTGTTGAATACAGCATTGGGTAACTCAGATAGTTACAAAGCTAGTAAGTAGAAGAACTTGGGTTTGACCTCTGGCTCTCTGACTCTAGAGCTCCCACTGGAAAATACAGTGTTTATCTGTGTTTAGTTTCAGTAAAAATCAGCTTCCCTGGTGGATTAAACAGTAAAAAATGTGCCTGCTATACAGGAGACCTAGGTTCAATCTCTGGGTCAGGAAGATGCCCTGTAGAAAGGAATAGCAACCCACTCCAGTATTCCTGCCTAGGAAATACCATGGGTAGAGGAGCCTGGTGGACCACAATAAAATAAAATTTAAAAGTGTTTAAAGGGTACCATATTATAGAGTATATCTCTTCTTAACACATATACATATATACAGGGCACCGCTATCAGAAGGTAGGGGTCATGTAAATCATCTTAGATACTGCATACCACAAATCCCAAAGTATAGAGTCTGTCCAAATAAAAAAAAGAATATGGTATACTGAGGCCAGGGAATATAAGTCATAACATTAATAGGAATTATCATTACATTTAATTTCTGCCAGTCACCAGCAGAAATATGTTTTCAGATTAGACTTTAACATAATGCACTTTAAGTTTATTATCTTATTTATTTCTCACAATAATCCTATTAATTCAATGACTTTATTGACATAATCAGGGAGAAAAATAAACCAATGCAGTGTCGGAGTTTGAACTATTCTTTCCCTCCTGCATATTATGAATGCAAGCCCTCACACTTTGAGTTGAGATATTTTAATGCCTCCCAATGGAGAAGTGGAGAATATTTCTATACCCCTTGGCTTTGAGCTGGACTACGTGACTCTTTTAAGGAGCAGTATGTGGGAAGAAGTGATAGTGTGCAGTTCTAAGCAGAGACTTTAAACATCACCTATATTTCCTTGATCTTCTTGAACTCCTGCACTCAGGCTAAGTTCCAGAAAGAAAGGTGTATAAAGCAAACCTGCACACAATGCAGGTGTTGGCATCAATATAGTTGAGCCTAGCTAAGAAGAGACACAGACATAGCCCAGCTATAGAACTGGGGTCTCTGCTTGTGAGCCATTGAGATTTTTGAGGTCATTTATTGAAGAAGAAAAAGTTGTTGAATACAGCATTGGGTAACTCAGATAGTTACAAAGCTAGTAAGTAGAAGAACTTGGGTTTGACCTCTGGCTCTCTGACTCTAGAGCTCCCACTGGAAAATACAGTGTTTATCTGTGTTTAGTTTCAGTAAAAATCAGCTTCCCTGGTGGATTAAACAGTAAAAAATGTGCCTGCTATACAGGAGACCTAGGTTCAATCTCTGGGTCAGGAAGATGCCCTGTAGAAAGGAATAGCAACCCACTCCAGTATTCCTGCCTAGGAAATACCATGGGTAGAGGAGCCTGGTGGACCACAATAAAATAAAATTTAAAAGTGTTTATTTGAACGGGTTTCCATGTACTTGTCACTCATTCGAACATATACCGAGAACATAAAATGTGCTCATGCAAGTAATTCTAAAAAGAAAAAAGAGAGAGAAGAAATTAATATTTCTGCCTTCAGAAAATCAAGAACACAGTGTTGAATTACCCACTTTTCATTGTACTAACTCACAGATCAAGAACTATATCAATAATCTGAAAGTAATACTCAAACTTCCTTGTAGTTAATTCTATGGAGGCTAGTGAAGGCTAACTAACTATCAACTAGTTTATTGCTTGATATTTTCTTTTAAGTTAAAGTCAGTTTTAGCTAGTTTAGGATTAGCCTGGTAGAAGACTCAGTGCTCTGAATGATTGTAAATAATATTTTATTCTTTACTTAATGATATCATGAATGAATTGAGACTTATTTTATTTCATCTGATGCATTCATTTATTAGGTGAGGAATGTGAAGTTTAACATTGTTATGCAATATAAACCCATGTTTTTCAGTGGTATAACCTAGAATAAAACTTCAATTAGTCTAATCCCAAAGACTGCCCATTTATCCACTCATCTACAGTGTTCAAGGAGTGCTCATTCTTCACCACATCAAGTTTCCCCTAAGGCCCCAAGGAAATTGTGATTGGGAAGCCTAGTATTTCTTTATAAGTCATGAAACATTTGAGTACCTGCCCTTTTCCATAATATATTTAGTATAGTTTTAAAATGCCAACTGAGGATTTCCCTGGTGGTCCAGTGGGTAAGGACGCCACCTTGCAGTGCAAGGGGTGCAGGGCCGATCCCTGGCCTGGGAAGATACCACATGCTGCAAAGTGGCTGGACCGATGTATTCATGCATATGCCCAGAGCCAGTGCTCTGTAGTGAGAGAGGCCACTGCGATGGGAGGCCCAGACAGGCCAAAGAACAAAGATGGAAATAAATGAAAGACCAATAGTGGAGACCAGAAAAAAAAAAAAAAAGAACTGGCAGCTGAAACCATTAGCCTTCTCTAAAAAAGGAAACAAAATTTGTTTCTGAAATTAAATCAGAGAAATTTTATTGCATAAAATAAGATCTATACAATGTTGAATATTGTGTCTTAATTTTTCAGATCTAAAAGCTATGTTCAATGTAATAATTCTTTCAACTTTTCAGAGGAAAAAATATATAAGCATTACTGTCTAAGTAAAGCATTGAAGTCATAGATTGTCAGGAATTCCCTGATGGTCCATGGGTTAAGACTCTGCCTTCTCACTGCTGAGAGCACTCAATCCCTGGTTAAGGAACTAAGATTATAACAGGGGAGGGCTAATTTTGAATTCTGCTCTGTGACTTTAACCCTTATTCTGCTGTTCTTATTATAAGCATACCTGTTATTATAATAGCCTGTCCCAGGGAAATAACCTGACCCCGCCCTCCTTGAAGGACTGTGACGTTATTAAAGTCTGTGTGTGGTAAATGGTGCTACAATCCTTTTCTGCCACTTGCCATGTTGCCTAGATACACACATTTGGTGAGGCAGGAATTGCAGATAGAGGTGGCATCTTTGTTTGCTGGTGTGACAGTAGATATTCCATACTACCCATGAAATAATCATAAGGAAGTAAAATTAGCACATTCTCATGCCTGAGGCTTTCCATTCTAGGAGACATTTTGCAAGGACTGAATAGACTTTTTCCTTTGTTTCCTCACTTCCTCCCATCTCTGATCAATAAAAGAACCTGGCAACCATGGCCAGACAAGATGGTTAGAAGAAATGAAGTAGCCCTTATAGTCAACAAAAAAGTTTGAAATGCAGTGCTTGGGTGCAATCTCAAAACTGACAGAATGATCTCAGTTCTTTTCTGAGGTCAATTATTCAGTATTATAGTAATCAAAATCTATGCCCCAGTCACTAATGCTGAAGAAACTAAAGTTGAGCACATGGACATCACCAGACGGTCAGTACCAAAATCAGATTTGTTATATTCATTGTAGCTGAAGATGGAGAGCAAAAATCAGATTAGGAGATGACTGTGGCTCAGATCATGAACCCGTTATTGCAAACTGAAGACTTAAATTGAAGAAAGTAAAGAAAGCCACTAGGTCACTAGGGAATGACAAATAAAATCGCTTATGATTGTACAGTGGAAATGACAAATAGATTCAAAGGATTAGATCTAATAGACAGAGGACCTGAAGAAACAAACTGAGATTTGTAACACTGCATAAAAGGTGATGATCAACACCATTCCCAAGAAAATACAATGGAAAAAGGAACGTGCTTGTCTAAAGAGGCCATATAAGTGGCTGAGAGAAGAACAGACGTGAAAGGGAAAGGAGAGAAAGAAAGATATACACATTGAATGCAGAGTCACAAGGACTAGCAAGGAGAGATAACAAAGCCTTCCTTAAGTGAACGAAGCAAAAAAGTTCAAGAAAATAATAGAATAGGAAAAACTAGAGATCACTTCAAGAAAACTAGAGATGCTAAAGTAATATTTCATGAAAAAATAGGCAAAATAAAGGACAGAAACTGTATGGACCTATAGAAGCAGAAGATATTAAGGAGAGGTGGCAAGAATACACAGAAGAACTATACAAAAATGTCTTAATGACCCAGATAACCATGATGGTGTGATCACTGACCTAAAGTCAGACATCTTGAAGTTGAAAGTCGAGTGTGCCTGAGGAAGCATCACTCTGAACAAAGCTTGTGGAGGGGATGGAATTCAAGCTGAGCTATTTCAAATATTAAAAGATGATGCTGTTACTTGCACTCAGCATGCTAGTAAAGTTGTAATACTCAGCAGTGGCCACAGACCTGGAAAAAGTCAACTTTCATTCCAATCCCAAAGAGGGGAAACATCAAAGAATGTTCAAATTACCACATATTTCACATGCTAGCATGCTAATGGTCAAAACCCTCTTAGCTAGGCTTCAAAAATACTTGAACTGAAAATTCCAGATATAAAAGCTGGAGTTAGAAAAGACAGAGAAACCAAAAATCAAATTGCCAACATCCATTGGATCATAGAGAAATCAAGATAATTCCAGAAAATCACCTACTTATGCTTCATTGACTACACTAAATCCTTTGACTATGTAGATCACAATAAATGTCTAAAATTCTTAAAGAGATGTGAATATCAGAACTACCTCCTACCAGACCTATGTTGCCTACCTCCTAAGAAACCTGCATGCAGGTCAAGAAACAACAGTTAGAACTAGACATGGAACTTGTTCAAAATGGGAAAAGGAAGACAACAAGCCTGTATATCACCCTGCTTATTTAACTTAAATGCAAGGCACATCATGGGGAATGTTGGACTGGACGAAACACAACCAAGATTTGAGATTGCAAGGAGATTGCAGGGAGAAATTTCAATAACATCAGATAGGCAGATGACACACCTCTAATGACAGAAAGCAAAGCAGAATCAAATAACCTCTTGATGAAAGTGAAAGAGAAGGGTGAAAAACTGATTTAAAACCCAACATTCAAAAAACTATGATCACATCATCTGGGCCCATCATTTCATGGCAAATAGATAGGGAAACAATGGAAATAGTGACAGAGTTTATTTTCTTGGCCTCTAATATTACTGCAGACAGTGACTGCAGCTATGAACTTAAAAGACACTTGCTTCTTGGAAGAAAAGCTGTGACAAATATAGACAGCATATTAAAAAGCAGAGACATCACTTTGCCAGCAACGGTCTGTACAATCAAAGTTACTATTTTCCCAGTAGTCATGTATGGATATGAGAGTTGCACCATAAAAAGGACTGAACAATGAAGAATTGGCACCTTTAAACTATTGTGTTGCAGAAGACTCTTGAGAATCCATTGCCCACAAGGAGATCAAAGAATGTTCAATTTAAAAACTCACATAAGGGTCAACTTTCATTCCAATCCCAAAGAGGGGAAACATCAAAGAATGTTCAAATTACCACATATTTCACATGCTAGCATGCTAATGGTCAAAACCCTCTTAGCTAGGCTTCAAAAATACTTGAACTGAAAATTCCAGATATAAAAGCTGGAGTTAGAAAAGACAGAGAAACCAAAAATCAAATTGCCAACATCCATTGGATCATAGAGAAATCAAGATAATTCCAGAAAATCACCTACTTATGCTTCATTGACTACACTAAATCCTTTGACTATGTAGATCACAATAAATGTCTAAAATTCTTAAAGAGATGTGAATATCAGAACTACCTCCTACCAGACCTATGTTGCCTACCTCCTAAGAAACCTGCATGCAGGTCAAGAAACAACAGTTAGAACTAGACATGGAACTTGTTCAAAATGGGAAAAGGAAGACAACAAGCCTGTATATCACCCTGCTTATTTAACTTAAATGCAAGGCACATCATGGGGAATGTTGGACTGGACGAAACACAACCAAGATTTGAGATTGCAAGGAGATTGCAGGGAGAAATTTCAATAACATCAGATAGGCAGATGACACACCTCTAATGACAGAAAGCAAAGCAGAATCAAATAACCTCTTGATGAAAGTGAAAGAGAAGGGTGAAAAACTGATTTAAAACCCAACATTCAAAAAACTATGATCACATCATCTGGGCCCATCATTTCATGGCAAATAGATAGGGAAACAATGGAAATAGTGACAGAGTTTATTTTCTTGGCCTCTAATATTACTGCAGACAGTGACTGCAGCTATGAACTTAAAAGACACTTGCTTCTTGGAAGAAAAGCTGTGACAAATATAGACAGCATATTAAAAAGCAGAGACATCACTTTGCCAGCAACGGTCTGTACAATCAAAGTTACTATTTTCCCAGTAGTCATGTATGGATATGAGAGTTGCACCATAAAAAGGACTGAACAATGAAGAATTGGCACCTTTAAACTATTGTGTTGCAGAAGACTCTTGAGAATCCATTGGCCACAAGGAGATCAAATCAATCAATCCTAAAGGAAATCAAATTAACCC
This sequence comes from Tragulus kanchil, assembly GCA_022376925.1. Taxonomy (NCBI): domain Eukaryota; kingdom Metazoa; phylum Chordata; class Mammalia; order Artiodactyla; family Tragulidae; genus Tragulus; species Tragulus kanchil. The sequence continues at coordinate 86,463,648 of JAIOJX010000003.1, read as the reverse complement.
TGAATATTCATTGGATGGACTGATGTTAAAGCTGAAGCTCCAATACATTGGCAACCTGATGCAAAGAGTTGACTCATTGGAAAAGATCCTGATTCTGGGAATACTTGAAGGCTGGAGGAGAAGTGGAAAACAGAGGATGAGATAGTTGGGTACCATCACCAAATGAATGGGTATGAATTTGGGCAAACTCCAGGAGACGGTGAAGGACAGGGAAATCTAGCGTGCTGCAGTCCATGGGGTTTCAAAGGGTTGGACACAACTTAGTGACTGAACAACAACAAAATCAAAGAGATTCTCTTAAAATCAAAAAGGTAAAGAAAACATAAAAAAATCAGGCCAACATTTCCTTATCTTTCTTTAAAATCAGCTTTATATACTATATTAATCTGGTTAGTGTCTAGCAAAAAATTAAGTTCTAAAGTAATTTGCTTTTGTTCACAAATGTGCATATACCTGTATATATTTCAAATGCCTTTGTTCTTTGAGATGTGGCTTTACATAGCATTCCTACCCAGGACCCTGATTGTTTGTGTCTATTGGAGGCAAACAATCTTTGTTTTTGTGAAGATATTCTGATTGTCTGAGATAGCTTTGTAAGCTATCTTGGTCGCTATTCATCTTTACATTTATATAGAAAATAAAGATGTGATTTCTTCTTGAATTTCAAGTGAAACTTCTCACCCTTTAATAGCTTCCTTCATCTTATTCTGTTGTTCCCAGGTCTGTTATGCTTTACCGTTGTATTTATCTTTCATTAATATATTATTTCAATCATCTTGACAGGGATTTCTTTTTTTTTTCTTCTCCCTAACTTTATATAGTTGCAATTGTGTAGAGCACTAGAGTTTATATTTCATAACTTCTTCATCTTTTTTTTGTTAGTGAACTGGGGCTTCTCAGATGGCTCAGCAGGTAAGGAACCTGCCTGCAATGCAGGACTCACAGGAGACTCAGGTTACATCATTGTGTTGGGAAGATCCCCTGGAGAAGGAAATGGCAACACATTCCAGTATTCAGCCTGGGAAATCTTATGGACAGAGGAGCCTGATTGGGTACAGTCCATGGGGTCATAAAGAGTTGAACAGGATTGAAGTCACTGTGCATGCAATTTTTTCCAGACAATTCTTTATTTTTATTTATTCTGAATAAGAATATAGAGTCAAATGATACACTGAAATATCTGTTTATCAACAATTTTCAGTAACATCTGTTATGCACCAGATATACAACGTAAGTGTCAGATGTATGCAAAATGGTAAATAAAAACAACAAGCCTGCTCTCATGGAGTTCAGCCTGAGTGGCTAAAACATACTATAAACAAACATAAATCCTGGAAGATAGCGTGTTATTTTAAAGACAAACTTCCAGGTGTATGTATCTGCATATATATTTCTTACATTCTGATTATATCTCTTTTTATCTCTTTATTTGACGAAAATTTGTAATTACTTTCTATAGGTAAATAAACACAATTCCACTTTTTTAACATGATTGTTCAACATTTTTCCATTATTGATGATTTAGAAAGATGTCTTTAGTTTTGGAGCTTGTAATAGAGGCTGAATAGTTCTTTGAAGTCTTAGATGGCATGAAAGGTGATAATACAGCAGATATTTGTAAATATTTTCCATAAATCAGATAGAAAATATTTTAGCCTTTGTGTTTCAAATAGTCTCTGCTACAACTACTAAATTCTGTCTTTGCAGTGCCAACATGGCCATAGACAATACTTAAATTAATGAATGTGGCTGTGTTCCGCTAAAATATTATTTATAAAAGCAGGCAAGAGGTCAGATTTTCCCTGGGGTCATATTTTGCTAACTGCTGATATATATTAATTAGTTCTCTATGGTAATCTGTTTTTATAAAACATACACATTACTTGCAGAGTCAACAAAACCACTAAGCTATTTAGCTAGATTCAAAAATAATATTAATTTTTCTACTAACCATTCTGCTGAGTTTCCAGGCTGCTTCTGACTCATGAGGTGTAAGAAGGACCTGGATAGAATACAGTCTGGATTCAAATTCCAAAACTATAACTTCATAAAATATATGACCTCAGGCTTCCATGTATTTACTTTAAGATATGATTCTTTTTACTTATCCAATGATGATAATCAAAACATGTGCCATGTGGTATTTTTTGAGAGGCAATTCACATAAATAGTGGAAAGTGCTAAATTCAGAGCTTAGAAAATAATAAGCACTTTATTAACATATTATTCTTTCTGTAGTTATTAAATTCTCTAACCTATTTTAGGAATAATGGCCATAATGTGTTATTCACAAGAATGTAGAGAAATTTTAGGTTACAAGAAAAATCTTTCTGAAAAAAAAAAAAAAACTTAATAAATGCTTTTTTCTTTTTTTTTTTTTTCTGATACCAGTGATTGAGAACTGAAGAAAGTTTGACAGAAAATAAGTTTTGGAGATACCAAGTACAAACATTTATTTTATAACATAAATGAGTAAAATATTGGTGAATTTTTCCTCTTATATTCTGATTATTACTTTCTTTTCTATCTAATCTTTGTTAAAAATATGTTTGCCTAAAAAGAAAACAGCAAAGGTCACATTATTGAAATATCATTTCACAATAACCAGTGATTACATGGAGTTAAAATCACTAGTGAGGAGAAATTACAAATAGACTGAAAATGAATGTGTAATTGAATCCACTATCAATTTTCTCAGTGAACAGGTTGGATGCTTTTATATTCAAGGGATTCTGAGGAAGGATTAGCTTACTTTTATTTAAAAAAAAAAAATTGTTTTACTTTACTAACATTCATACCAGTGGAGTAGAAAACACAGTCATTGAAAATCTTTGAAACTGATGTCATTTGATACGCTGTGGAAGAGTTTCTGTCAAAGCTTTATGTCTGCAGATTGCTGGTGCTTTTTCCTCTGATGAACCTAACACAACGCCCTGATGATGTGCTCTCTTAGTAAAGTGAAGCTGCCAACAGCAGATCAATACCAGGGTGCGTATCAGTGCTGAAGTGTTCACTAATGGCTGTTGTAGGTCCCAGGGCAGTTGAAGATGAGTAAATTGTATCTTAATAAGAGTTACAGGTCAGCAATGACACTGAAATACAGAGCGTAATGTAGAGTTCCAAAGTCATCATGGAATTCAATCTCTAAATTTGATAGGGTTGATTGATTCTTAGAGTCTAAAGTATCTTGTTTCATGTCCAGTATGTCACCACATAACAAGATAAACACTGATTATAAATAATCTATTTTTTTACAATTTGATTTGGCAATGGAGTTTCTACAATGCTCAACTCCCAGGAATATTTTCACATGAGAGTTCATATAAATGCTAGCCACTACTAAACTGGGGGTGGATAGACTCCAATATCTTCTCTCCATCAGTCCTACGACATGCTTAGAGGTATGCAATCCAGAAGCCATCTTTGACTGCAAAATTAAGAAAACCTCAATTCAATGTTGCTTACATCTTATATGAATTCAATTTCATAAGTACAGAACTACAGTGAATGACTGTTAATACAATCATCAGGGACAAATATTCCTTTAATCTTGTTGCTTTCTGCTCCCTAACACATGGCATTGTCTTTATGGTCCAAGGTGGCGGCTGCTCAAATTTCAGGCATCTTGATTCCAGCAAGGAGGAAGAAAAATCTGGAAAAAAATCTTATGCTTTTCTGTTTTAACAAGCTATTGCCTGCACACACCTATTTAAATCCAAGGTCACAGCAGGATTGAAAGGTAAATGGGAAATTGTATCATTATTCTAGATGACCATCCAGAATGTGCCTATATATATATATATATCTCAGAGGTTCTAACACTAAAGAATAAAGAGAAAACAAACACAGAGAACCAATTAGCACTCTTTCCTACAGTTCTCATAATTCACATACTGATGTTTAATGAAAGATCATCAATTAATATCATGAAAAATATATTTTATCATATATAATGGCCTGAGATAACCCCAAAATATATTATTCAATGATTACATTTTTTATTTAAAAATTTAAAATATAAAATATTAGAAAATTAGTAACCAAAATATATATTCTTCCTTTATTTTTATGAATGTTCTTCACAGGTTTAAAAAATATTCCCAGGTATTACTATTAAGTCAATTACAGTAACATTAGAAAATTGGTTATTGAAAAGGTGGGGGAAATAGGAAGAGATAGTAAACACATTGTCACTGAATAAGTTCTGAGAGCCTAATATATAACAAGGTGACTATAGTCACCTAGTTATATAGTTGATAACAATGTCACAATGTATTCTATAATTGAAATTTGCTGTAAAAATAAAACAGATATTTTCACCAAAATGTTAAAAATAAGAAATAAATGTGTTAATTAATTCCATGTGGTAATCTTCTCATGGAGGATACATATATCCAGTCATCACGTGGTATAGTTTAAATATATCAGAACTTTGTCAGTTATACTTCAATAAACCTGAAATGAAGATAATAGGTTATTGAACATACACTAACTTTCTTAGTACCTAATAATGACATATAAAAGCAATAGAATAACAACTAACAAAAGAAATTGTTAGAATAAAATAAAATGTTTGCAGGCTTTAAGATGTAGCTCCCGGGACTTCCCTGATGGCCCAGTGGTTAAGACTCTGTATTCCCAAAGCAGTGGGGCCCAGGTTCAATCCCTGGTCAGGGAACTAGATTCCACATGCCTCAACAAAGACTCCCCACAGCCAAATAAATAAATAATTTTTTTAAAAAAAGAGAGATGTAGCTCCCAAAGTCTACTTCTTATTGGGATTATTGATTATCTGAAATTCTTTTAAAAGAGTAGAATCTTTAAAAAGAATAGAATTACACCTGTCCCTTCTGTTCCTGTATCATTAGTAAAAGTTTAATCACATGAATACAACTTTAAGAGAATCTTTGAAAGGTAAATTAATTTTGTTTGACAGTCATCAGTCTCTACAGACTTATTCCTTCAAGTACAATACCAAATATACCTGTATGCCTTAGGTCTACATTCTAGAATAAGTCACGCAATGCAGATGAAATTATTCTTAGATAAATTAACCTCCAAAGTCATGATAGACCAGTTCACACTGAAGAATTCAGGCAGTTTTGCGGACAGCTGGGCATCTCCAAAAATATTGGGTCAATACTAGAAACAATAAAAGGTGTCAGAGCAAATAACTGGGCACACTTTAATAAGAAGAATGGCAGTAATTATACTGATTATTGGTACATGTTTAAGATCTATGGATGACTAGATTCAATACTATAAAAAAAGAGGGAGCAAGTTCCAATATGATTGCCGTGTCACTTCCCAGCAACAGATAGGAATCATGCAATTCTAAAGATTCTATAATAATGAAAAGAGGAGTCCCTTAGCTCTGATAACCAAAAAATTTATTGAAATTGATTGGATCTAAAATCTTATAGAAAACAAGCTACATTAGTTTATCCTTTTTATTTATTTTTTATTTTCATTTTTTTTTAAATTCTGGAGATTAAAGGAACTAAATTTTTTATACATATATATGTATATATATTAATTTTGGCCTCTTTCATTGTTTTTTTAATTAATTTATTTTCATTAATCTACATTCTTTAGCCTGTGTGAGCCTCCCATTGCAATGGCCTTTCTCACTGCAGAGCATTGGCTCTGGTCACACCCACTCCAGAGCACTGGCTCGTAATGGGACACATCGGTCCAGCTGCCCCACAACACTTGGGATATTACCAAGCCAGGTATCTAACTGGTGCCTCTTGCACTGCAAGGTAGGCTCTTTACCCATTGGACCACCAGGAAAGCCCTAATGTCACTAAATCTTTAACTTTGGAGTGCACACAAGAGGTCGGCTATGCTGTCCACATAGAAGTCAGGGACTATTTTCTTAGCCATGCAGTCACTTTCCTGATTGTTCTTCATATCCTGTAGACTGGAGATGCCCATGAGGGCCAGAATGGGCCCAGGAGGGTACCTCTCCAGGCAGTGATCATTAGAAAAATTTAATTCACCCTTCTGTTCCTGTATCATGAGTAAAAGTTTAATCACATGAATACAACTTTAAGAGAATCTTTGAAAGGTAAATTAATTTTGTTTGACAGTCATCAGTCTCTACAGACTTATTCCTTCAAGTACAATACCAAATATACCTGTATGCCTTAGGTCTACATTCTAGAATAAGTCACGCAATGCAGATGAAATTATTCTTAGATAAATTAACCTCCAAAGTCATGATAGACCAGTTCACACTGAAGAATTCAGGCAGTTTTGCGGACAGCTGGGCATCTCCAAAAATATTGGGTCAATACTAGAAACAATAAAAGGTGTCAGAGCAAATAACTGGGCACACTTTAATAAGAAGAATGGCAGTAATTATACTGATTATTGGTACATGTTTAAGATCTATGGATGACTAGATTCAATACTATAAAAAGAGGAGCAAGTTCCAATATGATTGCCGTGTCACTTCCCAGCAACAGATAGGAATCATGCAATTCTAAAGATTCTATAATAATGAAAAGAGGAGTCCCTTAGCTCTGATAACCAAAAAATTTATTGAAATTGATTGGATCTAAAATCTTATAGAAAACAAGCTACATTAGTTTATCCTTTTTATTTATTTTTTATTTTCATTTTTTTTTTAAATTCTGGAGATTAAAGGAACTAAATTTTTTATACATATATATATATATATATATTAATTTTGGCCTCTTTCATTGTTTTTTTAATTAATTTATTTTCATTAATCTACATTCTTTAGCCTGTGTGAGCCTCCCATTGCAATGGCCTTTCTCACTGCAGAGCATTGGCTCTGGTCACACCCACTCCAGAGCACTGGCTCGTAATGGGACACATCGGTCCAGCTGCCCCACAACACTTGGGATATTACCAAGCCAGGTATCTAACTGGTGCCTCTTGCACTGCAAGGTAGGCTCTTTACCCATTGGACCACCAGGAAAGCCCTAATGTCACTAAATCTTTAACTTTGGAGTGCACACAAGAGGTCGGCTATGCTGTCCACATAGAAGTCAGGGACTATTTTCTTAGCCATGCAGTCACTTTCCTGATTGTTCTTCATATCCTGTAGACTGGAGATGCCCATGAGGGCCAGAATGGGCCCAGGAGGGTACCTCTCTCCAGGCAGTGATCCCCTATGATGGTGTGCTCTGGATGGATACCTCACTCCTGAGACATGCAGTATGAAGCGGCTGGGATTCTCTATGAAGTCAGCCTGGTGCTGGGCAGCAAGCTCCATGGCTTGGATGAGACAGCAGGTACCCTTGATAAAGTGGTGGTCCTACAGTGGGAGCTGGTTGTCATTTGTTGGTGTCCATAAGCAGGCAGTCGAGCTGTTGCAGACAATGCATGGCCTTGGTGAGCTTCATATAGCTGAAGTGCCAGTTGAAGCCCACCATGAGGGCATGTACATCGGGCTCCAAGGGCATGTCCAGTCAGATACCTAGCCTTGCTTGGCTTTTCAGTGGCTTGGGCACCTCCTCACACAGGAGATGCCCACAGCCTCCATCTAGATGTCCAAGGCCACGCTACCTAGCAACAAGGGTCTTGGGCACCGGAGCAGGTACAGCGAGGTGCCATAGACTCTGTCTCTTGATTAATGTTGGGCCCATTGGATGGCTGAAGCCCAGTCACCAAAGCTTCCTGTCATAGGCCTCTCAGGTCTTGCTGCTGTTGTTTGTGATGAAGCTGAGGCACACCGAGCACAGTCATATCTCGTCACCACAGCAGTGGAACAGCAGTGTGTCCACATTGGCCAGCAGTGCCTGGGCCCACTCGACCCTCAGTCACTCTCAGCAGCCATGGTCTCGGCTGGACTCCACCTCTATCATGGTCAACTGCCACAGTCAACAATCACCTGCTCTCCTTGCAGCCTCCTGCCATTCTATCCTGTTTAAGTTTCTATTCTTGGGTCCTAAACTATAACTCATCTTTTCTTACACAGAAAGTATACTCAAAAGCAGAGACATCACAGCTAAGCTTTTCCTAGTGGTCATGTATGAATGTGAGATGGAGCATTAAGAAGGCAGAGCATCAAAAAATTGATGCCTTTGTGCTGTGCTGTTGGACAAGACCCTTTTTTATTTATTTATTTATTTTTAATTTTGGCCTAGTTTATGGTTTGTTGATTTTCACCCGTCTTTTTATTATTATTATTATTATTAAACATTTATTTTATTTATTTATCTTTTAGGGGTGAGGGTGGGGAGGGAGTGGGGGCAGGCAGGCCACTTCTATTGGTCTTTCATTTCTCTATTTTCATCCATCTTTGTTCCTTGGCTCCTATGGGCCTCCCCTCACGGTGGCCACTGTCGTCGCAGAGCGCCGGCTCTGGGCACATGCATGCCAGAGCTCCGGCTCAGTAATTGGACACATCAGTCCAGCCGTTGGCGGCACGTGGGATCTTCCCAGGCCAGGTATTGAACTGGCACCCCTTGCACTGCAAGGCGGTGTCCTTACCCACTGGACCACCAGGGAAGCCCTGGACAAGACTCTTGAGAGTCCTTTGGACTGCAAAGAGATCAAACTTGTCAATCCTAAGGAAATCAACCCTGAGTATTCATAGAAGGGACTGATGCTGAAGCTGGAGCTTCAATACTTTGGCCACCTGATGCAAAGAAATTACTCATTGGAAAAGACCCTGATGTTGGGAAAAGTAGAAAGCAGAAGGAGAACTGGATAGAAGAGGAAAAGACAATTGAAAGGCATCACTGAGTCAAAGGACATAAAAACTAAAAAAGAACTAAAAGCCTTAATACTAAGAATGGGTGCAGGTGTAGTGGAATAGTTTAGTAAGTTATGGTGAATCAAGAGATAAACTCTATTCCTAAGCTCATATATCTGGGAAAACTATATTATAGAAAAAAGTAGAATGTGACATCATCTGAACCATTTCAGCTATCAGTAATTTGTAAGAAACTGTTAGAATATTGTTTAAAAAGAAGTAACAAATAGCTCTGATCCACTGAGGCACATTGCAAGTTAATCTCACCTCCCAAAGAAGGGATGAAGGGATGCTATCTTTATTATAAAGCATAATGTAGTATGGGAATTAAAATGGGCTGCAAAACCAGAATTTTTATCAAATAATATTTGCTCTAAGCCTGCTTATATGGAGCTTACTTTCTGATGACATAGTAAGACATTTTGCATCTTGGCTTACCCATTCTTTTTTTTTTTTTTTTTTAAGAATTATTTATTTATTTGTTTTGGGTGGAGGTCGAGTTGGGGAGGGAGGGGAGTGGGCCAGCCACTTCTATTGGTCTTTCATTTCTCTATTTTCATCCGTCTTTGTTCTTTGGCTCCGGTGGGCCTCCCATCACGGTGGCCACTGTCGTCACAGAGCACTGGCTCTGGGTGCATGCGCTCCAGAGCTCCGGCTTGGTGATTGGACACATCAGTTCAGCCGCTCCGTGGCATGTGGGATCTTCCCAGGCCAGGGATCGAACCGGCGCCCCCTGCACTGCAAGGCCGTGTCCTTACCCACTGGACCACCAGGGGAAGCCCTTGGCTTGCCCATTCTTAAGCAAACCTCTAGGATTCAAATAAATTCAAATTCACCTCAGCAGTTCCTCTTAGTCACACTCCAGGGTATTACTTCAACAGAATTTAAATCTCCACTCTTTAATGACAGCTCAAGCAATTAACATCTCTTAAAGGAATCTAAATGCAAACAGCTTATGCAAAACAGTATCCCTGAAGGAGACTTTAAGCACCTAACCCCTAAAGAACAACCTATGCAAACAAGTATCTGTTGAAGCAGTTTACCCTTAATAAATATTTATTCAAAGTAATGCCCTGAAGCAAATTCTGAAGTCTAGTTACTACATCACACACATACACAGTTTCACACATATATACACATAACTGGATATCCTAAATTTTCTTCCGATAAAGAAAACAGGATGAAAATTAGCTTAAGCTCAGATATATCTTGAACTACTGGCCTATTAAAAACATGCATAGCAAGGATTCCACTAAATTTATTTTTATATATTTAAATGCAGATTTTAAAATAGACACCCAATTTTTCATGTTGACACATGACAATAAACATCACAGAAGTCATTTCTCATCACTTCTTTACAAAGTATATATTTAATTTGAGCGTGGGTACTCTGGGCTTGCTTTAATTCATTGAAAGTGTAGAAAAAAGAATAATATTGACTGATCAATATTATTTTATAGGTTTTAACATCCAAATATGACTCTGATAATGTGATGCTATTATTCAAGTAAAGATAAAAATTCAAATCAGTAGTTGTTATCTATTCTTCAGTTATTTTTTATTGGAAATACAAGAGTATTAAAATTATACTTAAATTCAAAAATAGGAATTAAGAAGAGATAGAACTTAAATTTTTTTTTTTTAAGTTTTAATTTGGTATCTGAGTGTAAAATTTTAGGGCTTCCCTAGTAGCTCAGTTGATAAAGAATCTGCCTGAAATGCAGGAGACCCAGATTCAATCCTTGGTTAAGGATGATCTCCTGGAGAAGGAAATGGCAATTCACTCCAATATTCTTGCCTGGAAAATCTCATGGACAGAGGAGCCTGGTGGGGCATAATCCATGGAATTGCAAAGAGTTGGCCATGACATGGCGACTAAATCACCACCACCATAAAATTGGAATAAATCTTGAGATTTTCAACACTTGATATATGTGAAATCACATCATAATAAGCAAAAAATCAACCTTAAGAAAAATATGAACTTGAAATTGGTGCATGAAAGAGGTTCTTTTCTAGAGAACAAGAGTGGGCACTTGTCTAAAAACAGAAATGAATTATTTGAGGAGAAACATGTGCTGACAAAGCAAGAGACTTTATTGGGAAGAGGCACCCACGAAGAGAGAAGTTTGATAAGGTCACCCACCAGGACTGCTCTGCCACACGGCTCACCGTCTTGGGTTATACAATGATGGGATTAGTTTTCTGATTGTCTCTGGCCTAACATTCTGATTCTGCATCCTTCTTTTTGGCACATGCATTGCTCAGCCAAGATGGATCCAGTAAGGAGGATACTGGGAGGTTGGTTGGACATAAAGGCTCTGGCATCTGCTTTTGACCTTTCCCAGATTCTCCTTGTTAGTGGTGGCTTGTTAGTTTAATGTTCCATACCAGGACTTCCTATTGATAAGATAGCTCATACAAGTGGCTACTGTCTTGCCTGACCAGGGCAGGTAGCTTCAGTCAAGGTTTTCCCTAATAAATTTATTTTTTAAATATTTAATTTGATGGGTAGGGAAAAAGAAAAATAATATTGACTGATCAATATTATCTTATAGGTTTTAACATCCAAATATGACTCTGATAATGTGATGCTATTATTCAAGTAAAGATAAAAATTCAAATCAGTAGTTGTTATCTATTCTTCAGTTATTTTTTATTGGAAATACAAGAGTATTAAAATTATACTTAAATTCAAAAATAGGAATTAAGAAGAGATAGAACTTAAATTTTTTTTTTTTAAGTTTTAATTTGGTATCTGAGTGTAAAATTTTAGGGCTTCCCTAGTAGCTCAGTTGATAAAGAATCTGCCTGAAATGCAGGAGACCCAGATTCAATCCTTGGTTAAGGATGATCTCCTGGAGAAGGAAATGGCAATTCACTCCAATATTCTTGCCTGGAAAATCTCATGGACAGAGGAGCCTGGTGGGGCATAATCCATGGAATTGCAAAGAGTTGGCCATGACATGGCGACTAAATCACCACCACCATAAAATTGGAATAAATCTTGAGATTTTCAACACTTGATATATGTGAAATCACATCATAATAAGCAAAAAATCAACCTTAAGAAAAATATGAACTTGAAATTGGTGCATGAAAGAGGTTCTTTTCTAGAGAACAAGAGTGGGCACTTGTCTAAAAACAGAAATGAATTATTTGAGGAGAAACATGTGCTGACAAAGCAAGAGACTTTATTGGGAAGAGGCACCCACGAAGAGAGAAGTTTGATAAGGTCACCCACCAGGACTGCTCTGCCACACGGCTCACCGTCTTGGGTTATACAATGATGGGATTAGTTTTCTGATTGTCTCTGGCCTAACATTCTGATTCTGCATCCTTCTTTTTGGCACATGCATTGCTCAGCCAAGATGGATCCAGTAAGGAGGATACTGGGAGGTTGGTTGGACATAAAGGCTCTGGCATCTGCTTTTGACCTTTCCCAGATTCTCCTTGTTAGTGGTGGCTTGTTAGTTTAATGTTCCATACCAGGACTTCCTATTGATAAGATAGCTCATACAAGTGGCTACTGTCTTGCCTGACCAGGGCAGGTAGCTTCAGTCAAGGTTTTCCCTAATAAATTTAATATTAAAAATGTAAAATATTAAATAACCTATATTACAAGTGAATACTACAGTTTTTGAATGGTTACATGAATTATTAATCTTTCACAAACTGACTTATCAATTTGAAGGATAATATTACTAGATTTTTATCTGTTTAATGTCTACATTGTTATGTGCCTGCACACAGTGAAGGTAAAAAGCCTAGAACACCAGAGTTAACAGATGAGAGAGATTTATTCCAAGGGTCAAACAAGGAAAATCTACTGACTCATGTTTAAAAGACCAGAACTTTCCCATAGTTTTTCAAGGAAGAGCTTATAAAGACATAATCTGGGGTGAGGTCTGCGAGGTGTATGACTATCTTCTGATGGGTTGATGGTGAAGTAATAGGGTGGTGTTGCATCTAATCATCAGGCTTCTATTTCCCAATCAATCTGGGATCCAGCGCCTGTGTTCAGTCTAAAGTTCCCATCCTTCACCTGGGTCAGGCCCCAGAGTCCCAAGATCTCAGAGGGCTTCCCTAGTGGTTCAGGAATAAAGAATCTGTTTACAAACTACTTTTTCTTTGTTTCTGCATTCCCTCACTTCCATGATTGTTAATTGATTCTGTCCTCTAGCACTCAAAAATGTTTTTGGAGACTGAAATATTTTTTCTTACAAACAAGAATCTGGGACACAAATTTTTGGTACTTGGAAGGTACTTCAGTTTCATACATAATGTATTTTTTAATTATTATGAAACTTTAGATGCTATAATAATAGAAGTATAATGTATTTATGGCAAATAATGAAATAATATAACTCTCTAGGCTTTCTGTTTTGTTATTTATTTATTTTATTTTACTCTTACAATTTTGTTGTTTACTATTTATTATTGTGTTTTAGTTATTTTAAAACTTGGGTTTTCCCCCTTGTTAAGATTACCAATTTTATTTTAATCTATTTGCAGCAATTTTGGGGGAGAAAATTTTTTTCTCTATCTTTCTAGCTTCCTGGTGGCCTAACAATTAAATTGACATGAGACAGAATACCAGGACTTCCTATTGATAAGATAGCTCATACAAGTGGCTACTGTCTTGCCTGACCAGGGCAGGTAGCTTCAGTCAAGGTTTTCCCTAATAAATTTAATATTAAAAATGTAAAATATTAAATAACCTATATTACAAGTGAATACTACAGTTTTTGAATGGTTACATGAATTATTAATCTTTCACAAACTGACTTATCAATTTGAAGGATAATATTACTAGATTTTTATCTGTTTAATGTCTACATTGTTATGTGCCTGCACACAGTGAAGGTAAAAAGCCTAGAACACCAGAGTTAACAGATGAGAGAGATTTATTCCAAGGGTCAAACAAGGAAAATCTACTGACTCATGTTTAAAAGACCAGAACTTTCCCATAGTTTTTCAAGGAAGAGCTTATAAAGACATAATCTGGGGTGAGGTCTGCGAGGTGTATGACTATCTTCTGATGGGTTGATGGTGAAGTAATAGGGTGGTGTTGCATCTAATCATCAGGCTTCTATTTCCCAATCAATCTGGGATCCAGCGCCTGTGTTCAGTCTAAAGTTCCCATCCTTCACCTGGGTCAGGCCCCAGAGTCCCAAGATCTCAGAGGGCTTCCCTAGTGGTTCAGGAATAAAGAATCTGTTTACAAACTACTTTTTCTTTGTTTCTGCATTCCCTCACTTCCATGATTGTTAATTGATTCTGTCCTCTAGCACTCAAAAATGTTTTTGGAGACTGAAATATTTTTTCTTACAAACAAGAATCTGGGACACAAATTTTTGGTATTTGGGAAGGTACTTCAGTTTCATACATAATGTATTTTTTAATTATTATGAAACTTTAGATGCTATAATAATAGAAGTATAATGTATTTATGGCAAATAATGAAATAATATAACTCTCTAGGCTTTCTGTTTTGTTATTTATTTATTTTATTTTACTCTTACAATTTTGTTGTTTACTATTTATTATTGTGTTTTAGTTATTTTAAAACTTGGGTTTTCCCCCTTGTTAAGATTACCAATTTTATTTTAATCTATTTGCAGCAATTTTGGGGGAGAAAATTTTTTTCTCTATCTTTCTAGCTTCCTGGTGGCCTAACAATTAAATTGACATGAGACAGATTGATAGGAGAAAAATCAAATGAAGTTTATAACATGCATACACAGGAAAGATCCAGAAAAACTAACTTCCCAAATGGTAGAAACCTGCCACTTAAATACTATCTTCAGTTAAAAACAAAAGAGGATGCTGAAGGTTTGAAACTTCTCTGGGGAAGAAGTCAATTCACATCATGACAAAAATAGTAAACACTAGTTAAATAAATTTTTCCTAAGTCAGGTAGAGACAATAAGACAGAGGAAGAATTTCAATAAAATGACTTTGCTAGGTTCCATGCTGTCAAACACACCTAGTTCTTACTATGGTTATCTATATTTTTTCTGTAATACTTGCTGTTTAGTCCTCAGGTTGTACTTGACTGGTTTGTGATTTCCTGGACTGTATTACACCAGGGTCCTCTGTCCATTGGATTTCCCAGAAAAGAATACTGGAGTAGGTCAATGTTTCTCCTCCAAGTGATCTTCCCAATCCAGGAATTCAACCAGTGTCTCCTGCCCTGACATGCAGATCCTTTACCATAGCAAAAGTGGATTCTTCACCACTGTGATAGGACCTTTAAACAAATGGTTTAGGCAGATAAAGAGAAAGGGTGCAGTTTCTTCCTGAATCTTTTCAGCTTTGATTATTTTCAACTTGAAATAATCAGTATGCCAAAAAAGATATTTCGAGGTGGTAAATGATGTTTTCCTACACAATCATGTCTTAAGAAAAACATACTAAGATGAGGAATGTCATCATTAAATTATAACTTGTACTACTTTGGCAACCTCATGCAGATATTCTGGTCAGTAACCATACTTTTGTTGGTATGTAATTCAAAATTTCCTGGAAAAAAATTCTGAGCTATACTATAAAGTCATACTTTTATATAGTTTCCAATTCAGTTATGTTCTTTGTAGACTTCTACCGTTTATTCTAATGATTCTGAATGGACTTTTGATAGTTTCCTACTAAAGCCAGTTATTAAATATGAAAACTTTGCTATTCTTTTTTCTTCTTTTTTTTTAATTCTTAATTTTCTCCCTTCTTTCTCTTCTTCCCCAAAACTTGTGAGCTCTTCACCAGAGAAAAACATCAGCTCTTCACTTGGCTAAGACTTTCAACTGTGTTTAACATGATCCTTTCAAGAAGTTTCATTATGCCTTGAAGAAGTTTCACAAAGCATCCAGAAAACTATAACATTTTCATCTCTATTTCTTTCTTTTTTTTATTTGTTAAGATTTTTTTTTTAATTTATTTATCTTTTGGAGGGTGGGCAGGGAGGGGGATGGGCGGGCCAAATCTATTGGTCATTCATTTCTCTATTTTTATCCGTCTTTGTTCTTTGGCTCCTGTGGACCTCCCATCGCGGTGGCCACTGTCATCACAGAGCACCAGCTCTGGGCACACGCGCGCCAGAGCTCCGGCTCGGTAATTGGACACATCAGTCCAGCCGCTCCACGGCACATGGGATCTTCCCAGCCCAGGGATTGAACCGGCGCCCCCTGCACTGCAAGACAGTGTCTTTACCCACTGGACCACCAGGGGAAGCCCCAAGATTTTTTTTTTAATGGCTACTTATATTGTTATTTCATTTATTTCCATCTTTGTTCTTTTTGGCCTATGTGGGCCTCCCATCTCAGTGGCCTCTGTCTCTGCAGAGCACCGGCTCTGGGAGCATGTGCTCCAGAGCTCTGGCTTGGTAGTTGGACACATCGGTCCAGCCGCTCTGCGGCACGTGGGATCTTCCCAGGCCAGCGTTCGAATCGGTGCTTGTTGCACTCAAGGTGGTGTCTTTACCTACTGGATCACCAGGGAAGCCCTCATCTCCATTTCTTATAGAATTTGTATAATGCCTTTGCTGATTAATTTAAACAATTAGCAACAGAAAATACAAACGCTTCCATTTTTTTTTTTTAAAGAAACTTTGAAAGGAAAATGAAGTAAAATGGGGCTTCCCTGGTGGTCCAGTGGGTAAGGACAAAACCTTGCAGTGCAAGGGGCGCAGGTTCTATCCTTGGTCTTGGGAGATCCCACGTGCCACAGAGCGGCTGGACCGATCTGTCCAACTACGGAGCCTGAGCTTTGGAGCATGCACCCAAAGCCAGTGCTCTGCAGCGAGAGAGGCCCCTGTGATGGGAGGCCCACACAGACTAAAGAACAAAGATGGAAACAAATGAAAGGCCAATAGAAGTGGCCAAAAAAAAAAAAAAGAGAGAAAAGAAAATGAAGCAAAATGAAATTTGTGCATTTTTTACCAGTGTTTCTTCACATTTGTGAAAGATCTATAATTCACAGACATTACAATTTTAAGTGAGTTATATGCAGATGCATTCTATGATTATAATAATGAAGAAAACTCTAAGCATTGTGAACAGATTTATTTTTGTCCTCTTCACTTTAACTCTGTTTCAGTTCATTCCTAACTGTTTTCATGGAGTTATTTGCTTATTGATTAGACAGAGCGCTTTGTCAGCAGGATGAACTGTATGAAAAAGAGATTTCACATACTATTCTAGAATTTGGCACTGTATTTTTTTCTCTTTTGTGCTACTAGCAGAATATAACAATGGATCATAACTTGACTCAGTGGAATTAAACAGTAAGACTAGAATTCTAGTCTTCAAAACCAGGCACATGGACACTGTTCTGATACCTTTGTTTAATGCATTTTCTTCTTCCTTTTTTTTTTTTTTAATAAACCATTAGCACCTAGCCACAATTCATAACCCCTGGTGATTTATGGGGCTTCAATCTTTATTTGGCATAAATAACTTCTGAATGTAATCAATTTATACTTTGGATAATCAGCTCACATTGTTTTTAATACCTCATTGATTAGAGCTCTTTCTCCCACTTTCATCCAGTTTCATTCTGTTGTCTGAATTTTCTGTTTAAGACCCAAGCTTTTAATTTCCTCATTTCAATATTGCATGTTCTGCCCTTAAGAATATAGCTGACAAAACAGATGGAGGGACATTGGACATCTAGGAGGACAGATGTATATAGTAGAATGCTCAGAATGACCACAAACAACTAATTAGATCTCCTGTGGGGAATGCTATGGCCTTGAAAGACTTTAGTATCTTTGTGGTTTTAAAATCTTTAGAATAGAACTCTGACCCTTGTTAAAGCTAACTCTGAATATGTATTCTCTGCTGTTGAGAGTGTATTTTACAGAAATGAGGAATGAACAAATAGGTCAGGTTGAGCAGGACTTAATGTCACAACTAAAGGTGAATTTTTAATTTATCTTAGTTTACCCCCATTTAATCAATTCCAGGTCTATTTTCACAATCTAAAGCATTAACCTTTTGGAAGCCAAATACCTCATTTTGTAACATCTGTTAAATCATGTTGATAACTCAGGTTTGCAGGACTTTAAAATGTGCTTACTTTTTATGAAAGATTTGTTTTGATTCTCTGTGATTGCTTGGATTTTAAAGCAAATTGTAGCCTAATTTTTATTTCTATCTTATAGCTATATATAAATTTAACTTTACCCTATTTATCACTGTGTGGAAATGAAAACAGAACTCAATGAAGCACTAGATGTGAGGCAAAACATACTCCCTAATGATCTCTTAATCCAAATAGAAAGAAAATTGCAACTGGCTTGTACATCACTATCTATTCTTCTCTGATATACTGGTCAAATAAGTTTTGTTTTCTTTGTGATAAAATAACATGTGGAATGATGTCACTAGTTTTTCTACTATTAAATCTTTATTCACATATAAAAAACTATCAATGGGGCTTCCCCTGGTGATCCAGTGGGTAAGGACACCGCCTTGCAGTGCAATGGGCGCTGGTTCGATCCCTGGCCTGGAAAGATCCCACGTGCCGCGGAGCGGCTGGACCGATGTGTCCAATCACCGAGCCAGAGCTCTGGAGCGCATGCACCCAGAGCCGGCGCTCTGCAACGACAGAGGCCACCGCAATGGGAGGCCCACAGGAGCCAAAGAACAAAGACGGATGAAAATAGAGAAATGAAAGACCAATAGAAGTGGCCCGCCAGCTTCCCTCCCTCCCCAACCAGACCCCAGGCCAAAATAAATAAATAAATAAATCTTTAAAAAATTAAAAAAAAAAAACTATCAGGAGTAAAGAATCAATTATTCCTCTACCAAGAAAAATTAAAAAGCATTTTCATATTTCTCAGAAGAGAGCCAGGTCTTTGGATAGTCAGATATGGGTTGACAAAGCATATACAAGGACAAATCACAAATGAAGGCAGCACAGAAT
This sequence comes from Tragulus kanchil, assembly GCA_022376925.1. Classification (NCBI taxonomy): domain Eukaryota; kingdom Metazoa; phylum Chordata; class Mammalia; order Artiodactyla; family Tragulidae; genus Tragulus; species Tragulus kanchil. Next base: position 86,444,990 of record JAIOJX010000003.1, on the reverse strand, counting down.
GATGTTGTGTTGTGCTGTGCTTAGTTGTGTTAGACTGTTCACAGGGCTCCTCTGTCCATGAGGATTCTCCAGGCAAGAATACTGAAGTGGGTTGCCATGTCCTACATCAGGGGATCTTCCCGACTCAGGGATCAAACTCAGATCTTCTCCAGTGAAAGCAAATTCTTTACCATCCAAACCACTAGGGAAGCCCAAGAGTACTAGAGTGGGTAGTCTATCCCTTCTTCAGGGGAACTTCCCAACCCAGGAATCAAACCAGGATTTCCTGGATTGCAGGTAGATTATTTGCATGTTCAGCTACCAGGGAGGCCCAAAATGACACTAAATTTAGGAAAACCATAGCCTATTATAACCATAACACTAAGTATTATAACCATAGCAATAACTGTTGAGGTGATTTTTAAACCCAGATTTCCTACTTCCATAAGCAAGGCTTGAAGATTATGTTTCCGTAGACCATTCATTCCTTCTCTAACAACGGACCTTTGTCTTTAGAGTCAGGCAATTAGAAAAACATAATATGTGAATGGTTGTGTTGTATTCAAGAATGTGTGAGTAACAATTTAGCATATCACCTATCAGATAAGTATAATACCAGAATATCTAGACTAAATGAGAGATAAAGTCAAATGGAGAAAGATCAATTTATTAGCACCATTCTGATCCAGGGAATAAGAATGCAAAATTTATTATTTTTCCCAGAAGAGGAGAAAATTCATCCTATCTTTTGACTCTTTTTTTTTTTTTTTAATCTAAGTAGCAGTTGAAATAAATGCTCTCATGCAGCTCCCCAAGACTGCTGGATTTCTTAGCAGCATGTATCATTAAAAATAGAATGGACTGGGAAGCAAATGGCCCATTGGCACTGAACAACTAAACGTCAACTAATATTTTTAAAAAGTCTATAAAGTGAGTCTTCAACTATAAACAAATGTACTAATCTTGTGGAAAGTTTCACTGTGTTTCCTTATACAGTGGAGGCTAAATCTCTGAGAGCTTATTTTTAGAAAGTCATCTTGGGGTTGGATAGTCAGATATGGGTTGACAAAGCATATACAAGGACAAATCACAAATGAAGGCAGCACAGAATGATGTTGTGTTGTGCTGTGCTTAGTTGTGTTAGACTGTTCACAGGGCTCCTCTGTCCATGAGGATTCTCCAGGCAAGAATACTGAAGTGGGTTGCCATGTCCTACATCAGGGGATCTTCCCGACTCAGGGATCAAACTCAGATCTTCTCCAGTGAAAGCAAATTCTTTACCATCCAAACCACTAGGGAAGCCCAAGAGTACTAGAGTGGGTAGTCTATCCCTTCTTCAGGGGAACTTCCCAACCCAGGAATCAAACCAGGATTTCCTGGATTGCAGGTAGATTATTTGCATGTTCAGCTACCAGGGAGGCCCAAAATGACACTAAATTTAGGAAAACCATAGCCTATTATAACCATAACACTAAGTATTATAACCATAGCAATAACTGTTGAGGTGATTTTTAAACCCAGATTTCCTACTTCCATAAGCAAGGCTTGAAGATTATGTTTCCGTAGACCATTCATTCCTTCTCTAACAACGGACCTTTGTCTTTAGAGTCAGGCAATTAGAAAAACATAATATGTGAATGGTTGTGTTGTATTCAAGAATGTGTGAGTAACAATTTAGCATATCACCTATCAGATAAGTATAATACCAGAATATCTAGACTAAATGAGAGATAAAGTCAAATGGAGAAAGATCAATTTATTAGCACCATTCTGATCCAGGGAATAAGAATGCAAAATTTATTATTTTTCCCAGAAGAGGAGAAAATTCATCCTATCTTTTGACTCTTTTTTTTTTTTTTTAATCTAAGTAGCAGTTGAAATAAATGCTCTCATGCAGCTCCCCAAGACTGCTGGATTTCTTAGCAGCATGTATCATTAAAAATAGAATGGACTGGGAAGCAAATGGCCCATTGGCACTGAACAACTAAACGTCAACTAATATTTTTAAAAAGTCTATAAAGTGAGTCTTCAACTATAAACAAATGTACTAATCTTGTGGAAAGTTTCACTGTGTTTCCTTATACAGTGGAGGCTAAATATCTGAGAGCTTATTTTTAGAGTGGTTGTAATAATTAAATGAATACAAATTGATATAAAGCACTTACCCTGGTTCTTGACAGATATTAAACAACTAAAACATGTTAGTTAATATTATTAATATTATAATTTTAATTGTTATTAAGAATACATGATTGAATACAGAATCTTTAATAAAACACTGTTAAAATTTTAAAGGGAACTGTTTTACAATTATAAGTGAATAGGTAGCCTGAAGTAAATTAGAATCTGAGGGAAAATTTTCTTTGGAATCAGTCTGTTACTCAAGGGCAGGTATAAATAATTTTAATTACTCCACATAATTTGCTTAGTTATTTCCTTTACTAACAAAATCAAACTCAAGAAATAATCAAGGTAAACTTTATTCTATTTTGTGTTTTGCCTCCCTTCAAGTTATATTAAGAGCAAAAAAGAAAAAAAGTTAGAATAAAAGATCTAACCACAATAATATATTGACTTGGTACTCAGAACCATTAACTGTCTCCTGAAGGCTTTGGGGTCAAAGCCCTAATTCTTCAGCATAGCATGCAATGTGTGCCATAATCTGATGCTAGTTTATCTCTCCATCTTTATTCTCTCAAATCCCATTTCCGGCCCAGTATACTTATTTTCAAACACAAACAAATGTGATATGTCTTAATCTCACTGACATTACTACATTTATCTAAACATAACAAGTTATTTCAGAGCTTCCTGGATTTGCACATTCAGTTCATATTCTCAGAATTTTGCATTTTCACCTTTCAGCTATAAGAGTTTTATCACTGAATAAAACAGCAGTGATGAAACAATAATACCCATGAAAATTATAACTGGAAATTAATTCTCTTTGATGGAATCTTAATTTTGATGATTTGGGGGATGACGTAAACATATTCCAAAAAATCAAAGTTTTCTAGATTTTAAAAGAACAATAATATATTGTCCAAATTATTTCTTTGAGCATGATATTTGTCTTAATGAAATTGTTGCTATTTTTTTAAAAAATATTTATGTTCGCAATGGAAGATATAATACAGGAGAAATTGAAAGTGTGCCATGAGTCAATAATCTGATCACAAAATACTTCCTTCTTTCAAATAGAGTACTTTATGAAAATTTTTCTGCCACCATACTTTGGCTTCATTCCCATGAGTTTAATGCAAAGCTCTAATTTGCTTCTATGGTTATTTCTCAGTTGAAACATCAAGCAATTTGCTTTGATTACATACAAATCAATAAGCGTGAGATAAACAAATATCACTTTAAAGATAAAGTTTCCTTAAATATGTTTGATTTTCTTATGAGTTTTGAAATACAGAAAAAGTTTTTTTTTTCATACTACAGAATAAGCCTTAGAAGTCACAGTATTTTGAGATATTGAGGAACTGCATCATTGAATAGAATTTTGTATTATAGGACATATTTATTACTAATGTATCTCAGGAAGTTCTTCTATGCCTTTCACCTAGTAAATATGATGATTTTTTGGTGTATAACCATTAAACAGATTTACATATCTCCTCCAAATAATTAATAACAGTATGACTATATTTAGCTTTCAGATCAACTTCCAAAAAAAAAAAAAAAAAGTACGCATGCAGAAAATGGGATGAGAGTACTGGTACATAAAATTTTGATTAAACAAAAATCATTTCCCAACCACTCACTAAAAGTAACTACCATGCCAAAAATTTAAGTCATTAATGTCAACAGTAGTATCACTATTTTTGCAAATGACTCCCAAATCAGTTCACTTTCTTTCTCACACTGGTCTAATGCTCAAAGGAACGTTATATTTTATGCCAAGTTGTATCAGTCATGTCTGACTCTTTGTGACCCCATGGACTGTAGCCCACCAGGTTTCTCTGTCCATTGGATTCTCGAGGCAAGAATACAAGAGCAGGTTGCCTGGTTCCCCTCCAGATCTTCCTGACCCAGGGATTGAAATTGTGTCTTCTGTATCTCCTGCATTGCAGTCAGATCCTTCACCATTAGACCTATGTTTGCTCTTAAGTGTCCCAACCCGCGGGCTTCGTCAGCGCAGACCTAGGATTCGTCAACGCAGGCCCTAAAGGGGGGGAGTGGGAATTGAGAGGGCAAGAGACACGAGAAATGGAGACAAGACAGGCGTCTGATCAAGTCTTGTTTTATTGCAAAAACAAGGGGGTATTTATGCTACACAGAAACAGGAAGGAGCTACTCATAAGCCAATCGTGTAAAAGGTCAGATGCACACGCGCTTCCGACCCCATAGGAATGCAAGGGAAGCATGCACTGATCACGAGCACGGAAACTAGGAACCACCTATCAGAGCAATATGCACACGCCTTAAACCACACCCCGCTACATCCACCAAGCGCCATTTTTGTGCAAACATGACGATGCTTCCTAAATTGGAAGCTGCAAAGTGCGGCCAGGGCTCATGCATGAAAGGCTCCGCTAGGCGCCATTCCAAGCGGCGCACCGCAGCATTCATGCACGGGAGGCTACAGAGTATGGCTGGTCCGCCCCGCGGTCCCGGACACTTAAGTATGCTTATTTCATTGAAATAATATAATTATTTGAATATACATTGACTCATGTTATGTAAATATTAGAGCAAGGTATGATGCTCATGAATTCCAACTCACTTAAATTGTTTTTTTAAGATTGGATCTATTTGAGACATTTTTCTGCATTCACAATGTTATACAAAGAAGATATGCTTTTTTATGCAATATGAGATCATCTGATTATTTCTTTTTTTCACTTTTTCTATTTAACAAGGGGTTTTGAAATAAACTAGACAGCTGTCTAATATCTGATTGTGCGTATATTTTCGGGATAAAAAAATATTACTTAGACTGAAAAGGTAAATATTTTCTACTAGTAGAAAAATTATCGACTATAAAAGTATATTTTTAACTAAATGGCTACCAATTCTTTTTTTAATCTAAGATATGGTTAGCATTTTATCATATTGATATAAATGACATTTTTTTTCTTTTAGGTAAAAACTGACTTTGATTTGTAAGTACAGCTTTATTGAGTTTTGTTACTAAAAGGGAAAATTTTTTACCACTTTGATGAAACTAAGGACAAGAATAGGGCAGACAATAATAGCAATTTATAATATCTGTAACTAGGTATCAGTGCCTTAATTTACTGCCCTCCCATATATGTTAGAGCAAGCTTAAAAATGGGATTATTTGACATGTTCTGTTGATCAAAAAGAGGCATTTAGCAAAAATAACATTATTTCAAAATATATCAGATTTTACAGTTTTTGCTTTTTTCTTGTTCTTAAAAGGTGTTACTCTAGCACATTTCATAATGAGGTAGCACCCTCAGGATTATGTCTTTAGATATACAGATAAAATGTTGCCAGAAAATGGAATAATTGCTTCCAGTTAGTATTTTGTCAATCAGAATATTAATCTTTGACTACAGTATTACTAGGGACTAATGTCTGAAATCTTTCAATCATGACTGAATAACAAGTAGCTTAAGTAGAGAGTATGTTGTTACGAAGAGAACATACAAGGAGTTAGGAGAAGCTGCTTTAGAAGAATGAATAGATCTGTGACACTGGTCAGGCTGCCTAACTTTTCTAGGTTACTGTCACATTCATAATGGAAGTTTGTACTACAGTGTTTCTCAGAGTCTTCCAACTGCAAATTGTTGTTATTTACTATAAATCCCTGTTTTCTACAGTAGTTTGAACAAAGCACTAGAGAAGTGATTTGACTGATTTTGTTTAGTCACTAAGTCATATCCAACTCTTTGTAACTCCAAGAACTGTAGCCCATCAGGTTATCTATGTTCAGGGGATTTCCCAGGCAAAAAATACTGAAATGGGTTGTCATTTTTTTTCTTCAAGGGATTTTTCCCATACAGGAATCAAACTGGGGTTGTTTGCATTGTCAAGCAGATTCTTTACCATTTAGCCACCTGGGAAACATGATTTGACTACAAGATGCTAAAATTAATTTACTTGTGGCACTGAGCACACAAATTAGATTCTGATAATTATAAGGACAATTTAGAAAACAACCATACTTTTAATAACAGTTCACATTTTTATTAAAGTTTCAAAACTAAATTAAGAGTGGTAAATATTTTCAACATATTTCTATAGTTTTTGGTTTATCTTCTTCCCAATGCGCTTACTTTTGAAACTTGAACCATATTTAACTCAGACAATAATAGCAATTTATAATATCTGTAACTAGGTATCAGTGCCTTAATTTACTGCCCTCCCATATATGTTAGAGCAAGCTTAAAAATGGGATTATTTGACATGTTCTGTTGATCAAAAAGAGGCATTTAGCAAAAATAACATTATTTCAAAATATATCAGATTTTACAGTTTTTGCTTTTTTCTTGTTCTTAAAAGGTGTTACTCTAGCACATTTCATAATGAGGTAGCACCCTCAGGATTATGTCTTTAGATATACAGATAAAATGTTGCCAGAAAATGGAATAATTGCTTCCAGTTAGTATTTTGTCAATCAGAATATTAATCTTTGACTACAGTATTACTAGGGACTAATGTCTGAAATCTTTCAATCATGACTGAATAACAAGTAGCTTAAGTAGAGAGTATGTTGTTACGAAGAGAACATACAAGGAGTTAGGAGAAGCTGCTTTAGAAGAATGAATAGATCTGTGACACTGGTCAGGCTGCCTAACTTTTCTAGGTTACTGTCACATTCATAATGGAAGTTTGTACTACAGTGTTTCTCAGAGTCTTCCAACTGCAAATTGTTGTTATTTACTATAAATCCCTGTTTTCTACAGTAGTTTGAACAAAGCACTAGAGAAGTGATTTGACTGATTTTGTTTAGTCACTAAGTCATATCCAACTCTTTGTAACTCCAAGAACTGTAGCCCATCAGGTTATCTATGTTCAGGGGATTTCCCAGGCAAAAAATACTGAAATGGGTTGTCATTTTTTCTTCAAGGGATTTTTCCCATACAGGAATCAAACTGGGGTTGTTTGCATTGTCAAGCAGATTCTTTACCATTTAGCCACCTGGGAAACATGATTTGACTACAAGATGCTAAAATTAATTTACTTGTGGCACTGAGCACACAAATTAGATTCTGATAATTATAAGGACAATTTAGAAAACAACCATACTTTTAATAACAGTTCACATTTTTATTAAAGTTTCAAAACTAAATTAAGAGTGGTAAATATTTTCAACATATTTCTATAGTTTTTGGTTTATCTTCTTCCCAATGCGCTTACTTTTGAAACTTGAACCATATTTAACTCATGAGAAGGAACTTGCATCTCTTTTTGTACATATAGAACATCTTTCTTCATGAGGGAATGATCAGTGATGCTGAGTTCTTATGACTGGCCAGATATAACTTCTAAATTAATGCCCATGATTTTCATGGTCTATGATTTTGTTTGTTTTTGCATTTCTAAAGGTTGGCAATTGGATTAGAGAATGAGATTGTAAAAGAGTAAATCAAGAAGAACACTCGTCACTAAATTTTCCATTTTTGCTCTATTTAAATTTAGTAAAATAAATATATGAATAAAGAAAAACTCAAGATGTGTATATAAATATTTCCATAAATCAACTCCAATTCCATATTCTGACATGTGGATATCTTATAGTTGCTACCTCCAGTTCTGTCTCTGTACATATCGGTAAATGACTCATGGTGTCTTTGAGCAAAACAGAAATTTATATTACAGGTCCAATGAATAATATTCTCCTATTTAATTACATAATTTTTAATCAATGTTTTGCTAAGAATCCAGATTTCCTAATAGAATACCAACAATAGACATAACATTAATTTTTTAAATATTTATGCTTATACTGTTTTGCTTAAAAAGTCTTCTTCATGTTCTCTTTCGTTATTTGGTTTTCCACGTGCAGTACTTTTATTTTTAAATTAGTCTGTCAGTGATGGAAAGGATTGATTAATTTGTGTATTTGTACTGGGTTAATTATAAAAGGGTTATCTTGTTATTTGTGATTGACTTTATAAGTACAATGAACCTATGTCTATTAGCTGAGAGACAAATTAATTATGCAGTGATTCTATTTTCATTATATTTCTAAATTGTCCATCAAGAATTAAAGGATTTCTTTAGGTTACTGCTTTTGAAAAAATGAGAAATTTCTGTTTTCAAATAAGCTGCTACCATATCCACACAGCTGATTATTATGCTCTGCTATTGCTTCCAAAAGTGAGACAGAGAGATAGAGAATCTCCTTGAAAATTCAGCTCCTTAAAACTTTAATAACAGTTCACATTTTTATTAAAGTTTCAAAACTAAATTAAGAGTGGTAAATATTTTCAACATATTTCTATAGTTTTTGGTTTATCTTCTTCCCAATGCGCTTACTTTTGAAACTTGAACCATATTTAACTCATGAGAAGGAACTTGCATCTCTTTTTGTACATATAGAACATCTTTCTTCATGAGGGAATGATCAGTGATGCTGAGTTCTTATGACTGGCCAGATATAACTTCTAAATTAATGCCCATGATTTTCATGGTCTATGATTTTGTTTGTTTTTGCATTTCTAAAGGTTGGCAATTGGATTAGAGAATGAGATTGTAAAAGAGTAAATCAAGAAGAACACTCGTCACTAAATTTTCCATTTTTGCTCTATTTAAATTTAGTAAAATAAATATATGAATAAAGAAAAACTCAAGATGTGTATATAAATATTTCCATAAATCAACTCCAATTCCATATTCTGACATGTGGATATCTTATAGTTGCTACCTCCAGTTCTGTCTCTGTACATATCGGTAAATGACTCATGGTGTCTTTGAGCAAAACAGAAATTTATATTACAGGTCCAATGAATAATATTCTCCTATTTAATTACATAATTTTTAATCAATGTTTTGCTAAGAATCCAGATTTCCTAATAGAATACCAACAATAGACATAACAGTAATTTTTAAGTATTTATGCTTATACTATTTTGCTTAAAAAGTCTTCTTCATGTTCTCTTTCGTTATTTGGTTTTCCATGTGCAGTACTTTTATTTTTAAATTAGTCTGTCAGTGATGGAAAGGATTGATTAATTTGTGTATTTGTACTGGGTTAATTATAAAAGGGTTATCTTGTTATTTGTGATTGACTTTGTAAGTACAATGAACCTATGTCTATTAGCTGAGAGACAAATTAATTATGCAGTGATTCTATTTTCATTATATTTCTAAATTGTCCATCAAGAATTAAAGGATTTCTTTAGGTTACTGCTTTTGAAAAAATGAGAAATTTCTGTTTTCAAATAAGCTGCTACCATATCCACACAGCTGATTATTATGCTCTGCTATTGCTTCCAAAAGTGAGACAGAGAGATAGAGAATCTCCTTGAAAATTCAGCTCCTTAAAAATTCTGGTGGAAATACTTCCTTTTGATCTATTTGTTATATGAAATATAGAATATCTCATGTTGCTCTTTTCTAGGATTTCAAGTTACTGTGCTTCACAGTGATATGAGAAAATGACTCTTCAACATGACTTTCAAATGATTTCGCTTATTTTTAAACCAAAATCTTTTCTCACTGCAGATAAGAAGTTGAAGTTTTGTTATGGGAATAAAATAGACTTTCAGGTCAGATAGACTGAAGTGTATGTTTCTATAGTGCTGTTTGCAGAGGAGGTAACCTATGACAAACAATTTCCATTTTTTATACATGTAGAATTATATAGAATTACCTATTTTCAACTATTATTGTGAATATTTTATTAGATATTATTAAAGGCTCTTGGCACCATTACCACCACTAAATATTTGTTCATGAATTTAATATTATTCTGATTTCCATTGTTAAGCCATATAATTTTTCGTCTTGAGTTGACTCTGCCATTCTATTTAAACAAGTGTTCAGACATCTAACAGTTTTTGAGCAGGCAAGCAAACAACATAATACAACCACTAGACAGACACTGAGAGACAAAAAGAGGCCAAGAAAGTCAACCAATTAAACTACATTAAAAAGCTATAAAACCACTCAACCACCATCACCTGCAGAGTGAAGTAACTGATTAGAAGCATTGAGGAAGTGCTGAAGACAATAAAATATGGCTCTCACCACTAAAAAAGAAAAATCTTAGGGAGTAAGAAGAACTTAAAAAACTCTAAAGTTCTTAGAGTCTCACTGGAAGGACAAACAGACCTAAGAGGAGGTCCAAGAGGCTATCAATCACAGTATGGTGGTTTTCTCACAAAGTCATGTCATGGCTCTTTTCATTGGATTCTCCAGGCAAGAACAACTGGAGTGGGTGGCCATTTCCTTCTCTATAAATCATAGTATACATCCACATGCATTTTTTTGAAAAATGAGAAATTTCCAAATAAGCTGCTACCATATCCACACAGCTGATTATTATGCTCTGCTATTGCTTCCAAAAGTGAGACAGAGAGATAGAGAATCTCCTTGAAAATTCAGCTCCTTAAAAATTCTGGTGGAAATACTTCCTTTTGATCTATTTGTTATATGAAATATAGAATATCTCATGTTGCTCTTTTCTAGGATTTCAAGTTACTGTGCTTCACAGTGATATGAGAAAATGACTCTTCAACATGACTTTCAAATGATTTCGCTTATTTTTAAACCAAAATCTTTTCTCACTGCAGATAAGAAGTTGAAGTTTTGTTATGGGAATAAAATAGACTTTCAGGTCAGATAGACTGAAGTGTATGTTTCTATAGTGCTGTTTGCAGAGGAGGTAACCTATGACAAACAATTTCCATTTTTTATACATGTAGAATTATATAGAATTACCTATTTTCAACTATTATTGTGAATATTTTATTAGATATTATTAAAGGCTCTTGGCACCATTACCACCACTAAATATTTGTTCATGAATTTAATATTATTCTGATTTCCATTGTTAAGCCATATAATTTTTCGTCTTGAGTTGACTCTGCCATTCTATTTAAACAAGTGTTCAGACATCTAACAGTTTTTGAGCAGGCAAGCAAACAACATAATACAACCACTAGACAGACACTGAGAGACAAAAAGAGGCCAAGAAAGTCAACCAATTAAACTACATTAAAAAGCTATAAAACCACTCAACTACCATCACCTGCAGAGTGAAGTAACTGATTAGAAGCATTGAGGAAGTGCTGAAGACAATAAAATATGGCTCTCACCACTAAAAAAGAAAAATCTTAGGGAGTAAGAAGAACTTAAAAAACTCTAAAGTTCTTAGAGTCTCACTGGAAGGACAAACAGACCTAAGAGGAGGTCCAAGAGGCTATCAATCACAGTATGGTGGTTTTCTCACAAAGTCATGTCATGGCTCTTTTCATTGGATTCTCCAGGCAAGAACAACTGGAGTGGGTGGCCATTTCCTTCTCTATAAATCATAGTATACATCCACATGCATTTTTGGAGATAAAAACAAGTCATGTCAAAATTTTAGAGACATTTGTTGTCTGAATTTAATAGAGGGTGTATGTTAGCAGATGATGACAAATTACATGGAAGAAAATTATGGAGGCCTTTCAAACTGGAGAGATTCCATCTTTATATAAATTCTAAGTCAAGTAATATGGCAGAAAGCCAGTAATACTAAATACATATAGTGCATTATTTGAGATCATGGACTAGGGTGATAACTGTGAAAACAGACAGTGAAGGGTAAGTATAAAAGATTGATGTGATAGACAATGTTGATCTAGGTAACAAAGGAAACTGGTATTTCATTGTATTATTGTCTGGGAGTTTGAAAACAATCATGTTTAAGAACAGACAGAAAATGGAATATGAAGCAGTTTGGGGCATATAAAGTGTTAACTTTGGTGTGAACTGATGAGCAATGTTAATGAGTTTCAAATAGAAATGTTTATCAGCTAGACTTAGGAAAGTCATGAGTGAATTAATTCATGTGTAAAATTCTCTATGTACTTTACTATGTAAGATAGAAAAACACTGGAAAGAAATATACTCAGATGCTATTTCTTTCACATTTTCCTTGATTAAATGTCATTTTAAAATTGAGGTGGTTAACTAGATGAACTGTCTAGGTAACTAATTAACATTTTAAATGTGTTTGATTCAAATTTAGGAATGATTTGAAGTGAATAAACCATGATTGGGTATTGTTATGTTGAGATTCTCACCAAAATCTTGGTTCCCTTCAGTAGCAGTGATGATGTCATATATAGATACATACAATGAATGATATTTTAAATAATAATTACACTATGAGTGCTTCTGTAGATAATTTTTCAGACATTAGGTAATCAGAGCTTAATATTGAGTCTGAATATCTTACATGTACAAGGATGATATAAATTAATATGTCTTCTGTATTTAGATATAAAAATAGATAACATGATTTACATCTTCTAAATTCTCACACAGTTCTTACATTCAAAAACTAATCTAAAGTTCTTAGAGTCTCACTGGAAGGACAAACAGACCTAAGAGGAGGTCCAAGAGGCTATCAATCACAGTATGGTGGTTTTCTCACAAAGTCATGTCATGGCTCTTTTCATTGGATTCTCCAGGCAAGAACAACTGGAGTGGGTGGCCATTTCCTTCTCTATAAATCATAGTATACATCCACATGCATTTTTGGAGATAAAAACAAGTCATGTCAAAATTTTAGAGACATTTGTTGTCTGAATTTAATAGAGGGTGTATGTTAGCAGATGATGACAAATTACATGGAAGAAAATTATGGAGGCCTTTCAAACTGGAGAGATTCCATCTTTATATAAATTCTAAGTCAAGTAATATGGCAGAAAGCCAGTAATACTAAATACATATAGTGCATTATTTGAGATCATGGACTAGGGTGATAACTGTGAAAACAGACAGTGAAGGGTAAGTATAAAAGATTGATGTGATAGACAATGTTGATCTAGGTAACAAAGGAAACTGGTATTTCATTGTATTATTGTCTGGGAGTTTGAAAACAATCATGTTTAAGAACAGACAGAAAATGGAATATGAAGCAGTTTGGGGCATATAAAGTGTTAACTTTGGTGTGAACTGATGAGCAATGTTAATGAGTTTCAAATAGAAATGTTTATCAGCTAGACTTAGGAAAGTCATGAGTGAATTAATTCATGTGTAAAATTCTCTATGTACTTTACTATGTAAGATAGAAAAACACTGGAAAGAAATATACTCAGATGCTATTTCTTTCACATTTTCCTTGATTAAATGTCATTTTAAAATTGAGGTGGTTAACTAGATGAACTGTCTAGGTAACTAATTAACATTTTAAATGTGTTTGATTCAAATTTAGGAATGATTTGAAGTGAATAAACCATGATTGGGTATTGTTATGTTGAGATTCTCACCAAAATCTTGGTTCCCTTCAGTAGCAGTGATGATGTCATATATAGATACATACAATGAATGATATTTTAAATAATAATTACACTATGAGTGCTTCTGTAGATAATTTTTCAGACATTAGGTAATCAGAGCTTAATATTGAGTCTGAATATCTTACATGTACAAGGATGATATAAATTAATATGTCTTCTGTATTTAGATATAAAAAATAGATAACATGATTTACATCTTCTAAATTCTCACACAGTTCTTACATTCAAAAACTAATCAGTTTATAGCAGCAAGTGATGAAATTAATGAGAGCAAAGCAGAGAAGCACTCATGACTTTGAGTGCATATGAGATATCAGGGAAGACTACATTTTATTTATTTCTGCAGGGAGGGTCTGACGTGATTTAAAAAATATTTTTTAAGTGAGCAATAAGATAAAATTCAGTTTAGGGAGTGAGAACAATTTTAAAATAATAAGAAAATAATTAATATTCTGAAGCTAAAAGGGATTATCTAATAAAAAACTCTGTATATTTAATAAGAATTTACTTTCTAGTAATAGCAATCAAAAAAATATAGGAACTCAGCTGTACATATACATTTATCTATTCTCCACATTCTCTGTTCACCTAAAACAATCACAGTGTTGCCAATAGACTATACCACAATGTAAAATAAAAAGTCCAAAGTATGGAAAATGGAGCTAAAAGAACGAGTGGAAAACGTAGGATCTTAAAATATATTCTCTGACTTCTCTATCTAATGTAAAGAAACATGCATTGCAGATCTGATATAATAGCTCCTTGTTTACCAGGGAAAAATACTGTTTGATATTTTTGTTCTATTGTCCTTAACCCAGGGGTCCATTTTTAGATTTGTCTTATGATCCTTTTAGATCCTAAGCAGAAAAGAAGTAGAGAGAGCAATAGGTGTATATGTGAGCGATATTCAAGATTCTAAGGAGCTTATTCAAGATTCCCACATATTAAATGCTGTTTTTGACGTATTTGCAAGACTTTTACATAGCCACATTGACCTTTAAAATTGACTAGGAAAACTTTAAATCTGTTTACTTTGCCATCTAAATAAAATGAGAGTTCTGTTACTAAGTGGGAGGAAAGAAATATTTTATTTTGAATAAAAACTAGCAATCTTTACCTTGTATTTTCAGGAATTCACTATAAATCCTGAAAACAGAATGAAATATATATAAATATTTACATGTATGTATATATATATATATATATATATACACACACACACACACACACACATATATATGTACATATATATAGTACAGATGAAAATATATGAGAATATATGTAGTGTTATTAGATGTAATGTTAGGAAATAGGAAGAGATCATGATCTAAAAGACATTTGCTTTCACTCAGTTATCAATGCACTATTTTTCAATTAGGAGGTCAATATGATGGCAATCAGATGCCATTATCAGCTTGATCAGGCATCCCCTTTACAGATATAACAGGTAGTAAAGGGACTGCAATCATTCAACACATGATTCCTTCGGTAGCTATTGATAGGTTCTAAAGTGTACTGCATAGTTAGAAGCTGCATCATAAGACTTATTTCTTATTCATTTGTCTTTAAAATTCTGTGGAAAATTAAAAATGGGCTTACAAACCAATGTTACCAGGACACTGCTTTTTATTTTTTTTAATATATTTTTAAATTTTGATCTCTTTTATTGTTTTTTTAATTTATTTATTTTCATCCAGCTTTATTCTATGGCCTGTGTGGGCCTCCCATAGCAGTTGCCTCTCTGGTCGCAGAGCACCGGCCCTGGGTGCGTGCATTTCAGAGCACTGGCTTATAATTGGACACACTGACCCAGCAGCTCTGTGGCATATGGGATCCCCCTGAGCTAGGGATTGAACCAGTGCCCCTGGCACTGCGAAGTGGACTCTTTACCCACTGGACCACCAGGAAAGCCCTATTTTATGTTTTTTAACACATTTTTATGTGGACATTTTTAAAGTCTTTATGTAATTTATTACAATATTGTTTCTGTTTTATGTTTTGGAGTATTTGAGGGATTTTTTTGGCCATGAGGCATGTGGAATCTTAGCTCCCTGACCAAAGATTGAACCCACATCCCCTCTGTCAGAAGGTGAAATCTTAACCAGTGGACCATGAAGGAAGTTTTGAAAACACTATTTTTAAAAATTTTCTCATGTGTTTACTTTACCAGAGATCACTGTTGTCTAGTGCTCTTTCATTTCTACCTGAAGCATATCTTATAGAATAGGTGTAGTGATATGGAACTATCTCAGTTTTCATTTACCTAGGAATGTAAATGAAATGTCTTTCATTTTAAAGGATAGTTTTGCTAAATAGAGAATTCTCGATTGATACTCATTTGTTTGTTTTTTTGTGTGTTTGTGTGTTTCTTGCCTTTGTTTTGTTCCTTTTTGCCTTTGAAATGCATCACTAACTGCTTTCTGACCTCAAAGTTTCTAACAAGACATTGGCTTGTAAATGTATTGAGGATCCCTTTTATGTGATGAGTCAGTTCTCTCTTGCTGCTTTCAAGATTCTCTGTCTTTGGGTTTCAACAGTTTGCTTGTAATGTGTCTCAGGGTGGGGCTCTGGGATCATACTACTTGGAATTCATAGAATTTCTTGGATTTGTGGATTAAACTAATTTATCAGATTAAGGTGTTTCCATCCATTAATAATTTAATTCAGTCTTTTTTGCTTTTTCCATCTTCTGGGACTTGCATGATGCATATCTTTCCTCAGCAGAAAACTGATTTGAGCTCTAGAAACTCAGAGAGACAAAGAGTTAGAGAAGTCAGGTGAGTTTAAGAGTCCCAGAGTGAAATCTAAAAGCAAAAACCCTATAGATTATTTGAACTACATTAGCTGGAATACTTGCCCATTCCTTCCTATTTCTTCTCTTCTTTGTATTGACGTCCAGGTTATAAAAGATTCTGTCAGTCACTCTCTACCCCTACCAATACATCTAGAAATAGATACATAAAATAAGATGAATAACGGAGATTCCACTCTAAATAAATTATAAACTGTGTCTAAAATCTCAGGGTGTCATGTCTGAATCATAAGGGATTTTGTACCCTAATTTATAGGTCTCAAAATATGATATCTAATTCATGTAAAGGAAAACCTATTGAACAGTTATTCCCACCAATGCACACTACCTATAATGACTCAAGATGGATTCCTAAATATCCAACGGGTATCATCAGACAACTGCAAGAGGTTCATTTAGAATGCTCAGAGACCATTGTAATGGCCTTGCAAGGAAAAAATTGTCTTTGAAACTGCATATCCCATAGACAACAAATAAAACTTATAAGATTGGTCATAATCCAAAGTTGCTTTTAATTTCTGAGGGTATGATCAAGAAATATATTAAAATTAGAAAAGATCCTCTATTTATATGCTAGGGAAGAGGAGAATACAGTAGCTGTAATAGATTATGATGACATGTATTTTCTTGCCATGACTTTTCTTTTTCCTATATTTTCTAATTATAATTCTTTGCATTACAGTATGTTTTTTTATTCTTTTTTTATTGATGACAATCTTATAAATTTCCATGCATCTTTGTTCACTGTGACTGAGTATTCACTAGGACAGCCACTGAACCACCTTTCACTTCTTTCTATAATGTTACCTTAATGTATGGATAATTTGTCTTTCTTTTTATTGGTTTATTACCTTTTTTTTTTTTAACAACCAAGGTAAACATCATTTAAACCTAATTAAATTCACAAAACAGTGTGGGTCAAGAGTATATTTATCGAGTTTCATATGTGTCTAAATATTTCATGAATTTTGTCCATCACACTTCAATAATTCATTGAAGTATGGAAATTCTGTTAAAATTAGGCATTCTTCTACCATTTTCTCAAATTCTTCCACGTATATTCTTTGCTTACTTTTCTAGCATCTTGATTACTGTAGAAAGAAATTGAATAATCCCTTGTGTAGGTCTCTGCAAAATGAGCCTTCTATCAATCTTCATCTGCTTCAGTTTTCAGAAATAGTGAGAAAAGTAAACTAATGACAAAGTAGCTTATGATTGTGCTCAGTTGCAGAGTCATATTTTACTCTGTGTGATCCATGGTCTATAGTGTGCCTGGCTCCCCTGTCCACGGAATGTTCCAGGCAGTAATTCTGAAGTGGGTTCCTGTTTCCTTTCCAGGGACCCAGATATGGAACCCAAGTCTCTGCTGTCTCCTGCATTGGCAGGCAGATTCTTTATGAATAACACCATCGAGGAAGCCCCCAGCTTATGATTCAGTGCCTCTAAATGATTGTGTTAGTTTGATATTTTAAGAACTTGAAAATAGACAATTTTCCCTATAGAAACATGTTAAAGAGTGCATGTGTCTAGTCTGTTAACCTTCTGCTAGTAACCATTATTTAGTGTGTAAGTGACCCACCAAACCTTCACTGTACACGTACTTTGTGCATTGCACATGCTGAATGCTTTCTCTGTAAGTCAGAAGAAATTTTCATCTTCTGTACCAACAGTAGAATTACAATTTAACCAAATCACTAACTTAATTAGTCTTCATTTAAAGCATTATTCTTGCTCCCCTTTATAAAACCTACTGGCTGATGCACTTGACACACTAAGAAACTAACAGATTCTTTTTCTCATGACCCTACTTGCACTTCAGCTCCAACCTATTGACCTGTCAGTTCTTATGAATGAACTGTGTTTCTTATAACCCACTATATTCCACTTTTAATTGTTTACCTAATTTTGTTTTTAATTGAATATTTTTACAAGGTAACAATTTTAATTGTAAATAGAATTATTGTTACCATGAAAACTAAAGTGAGGAAGAGATCAATTGTGCCAAAATTTCTAAGTGTGAAAGGCTAAAATATTGCTGTCTTACTGAGTGTTGTAGATAAAAAAAAAATATGATAGATGTAAATTATGGATATTATTTATGCAACAAACAAACAAAACACAAAGCTCTTGAATAAGAACACTCTCTGCAATGCAAGATCATATATAGTAAATGTATTTTTATATGATTCAACATAAATTAAGTGTTTGAATCTTGTATGTGTCATTACTTATGACTTACAGCTTTAACTGATATTTTTGATTAATTGCCCAAACTGTGGTTTTGACACTGATGAATAAGATGAATTTTATTGTAATAAACCAAATTAAGTTAGAATATTTTCCTTCTGTAAATTCATATCATCACACAAGCACTAAATATTTGAACACCTACTACATTCAACATGATATATTAGGTGCAAGTGGAGGAATGGACCAGGAATATTAATAATCTAGAAGAACATTTGCTTTTGAAAACAGGTTTTCATCGCCTAAATTTTCAGATTGTTTCCTGTACTTACATTTCACTAAGCTATTGGATAGATAGACAGATATTAGAGATACAAATGAGTCATAGGATTTTTATAGAAACTTAAGTGTGTCAACCTTCTGCTAGTAACCATTATTTAGTGTGTAAGTGACCCACCAAACCTTCACTGTACACGTACTTTGTGCATTGCACATGCTGAATGCTTTCTCTGTAAGTCAGAAGAAATTTTCATCTTCTGTACCAACAGTAGAATTACAAGTTAACCAAATCACTAACTTAATTAGTCTTCATTTAAAGCATTATTCTTGCTCCCCTTTATAAAACCTACTGGCTGATGCACTTGACACACTAAGAAACTAACAGATTCTTTTTCTCATGACCCTACTTGCACTTCAGCTCCAACCTATTGACCTGTCAGTTCTTATGAATGAACTGTGTTTCTTATAACCCACTATATTCCACTTTTAATTGTTTACCTAATTTTGTTTTTAATTGAATATTTTTACAAGGTAACAATTTTAATTGTAAATAGAATTATTGTTACCATGAAAACTAAAGTGAGGGAGAGATCAATTGTGCCAAAATTTCTAAGTGTGAAAGGCTAAAATATTGCTGTCTTACTGAGTGTTGTAGATAAAAAAAAAATATGATAGATGTAAATTATGGATATTATTTATGCAACAAACAAACAAAACACAAAGCTCTTGAATAAGAACACTCTCTGCAATGCAAGATCATATATAGTAAATGTATTTTTATATGATTCAACATAAATTAAGTGTTTGAATCTTGTATGTGTCATTACTTATGACTTACAGCTTTAACTGATATTTTTGATTAATTGCCCAAACTGTGGTTTTGACACTGATGAATAAGATGAATTTTATTGTAATAAACCAAATTAAGTTAGAATATTTTCCTTCTGTAAATTCATATCATCACACAAGCACTAAATATTTGAACACCTACTACATTCAACATGATATATTAGGTGCAAGTGGAGGAATGGACCAGGAATATTAATAATCTAGAAGAACATTTGCTTTTGAAAACAGGTTTTCATCGCCTAAATTTTCAGATTGTTTCCTGTACTTACATTTCACTAAGCTATTGGATAGATAGACAGATATTAGAGATACAAATGAGTCATAGGATCTTTAAAGCATTCTCAATTTTAAAATATTCAATCTACTAAAACAAATCTATTTCAGAGAAAAAATGTTACTATGAAACTCAGTATCTTAAAACATAATACTAAAGCTTGTTTTCTTGGTTTGCAGTTGGCTGCCCACTTCCTGCCTGTTCCCAAGGTCACCCTTCTGCTTGTGTCTACCCCTGGCGTCTCCGTTGGTGTCAACATTTTCTGTTGTAAGGACATCAGTCAGCTTGGACTAGGGCACACTATGACAATTTCATCTTGATTTAATCACCTATTTAAAGGTCATATTTCCAAATGGTTACATTCTATAGTATTATGTTCAGACTTTCAATGTATGAATTTTGTGCAGCCCATGCCAGTAGGATGCGTAGGACTTTAACTAGGCTGTCATTGTGGAGAGACCACAGTAAAAGGAACTGAAACACAGGACTAGAGGTATAGAAAGAACAACGTTTAAAATAGGAATACTAAGTTGTCCATTGCAATCTTTCTATGAAAAAGGTGAGTGCACTCTCTGGAAACTTAAATCAGACTCAGATTATAGGAGGCTTTGAATATATGTTTAAAGGATTCAGAATATGCTATGCGTGCAAAGAAAAGCTAGATGTGATTTCTGTTTAAGAGAAAAGGATATTCAACTCTGTGTTTTGCGGAGAGGCTTTGACCTTTAGAGAGAGATAAATTGGAAGGAGGTAGAGAAAATAGTAGTAAAAGTTAGAGAAGCATACCTATAAATTATGATTAATAAAAACCTCTAGTAAACTAATAAACAAATTGCAACAATAAAAAGTAATCATTTTGAAAAGCTAGTATGACTTACTGAATGTGAACATATACAAGAAAAATCAAATGTAATTCTGAGATTTTAAAGCTCGATTAAGTTAGAATACTTGATGATTTTAATGAATAAGGGACTCAGAAACATGCGGGAAACATATTGGATTCAAACTTAAGTGTATGAATTTGAGCTTTTGATTAGATATCTGAAAGAATGGCAGAACTAAATTGATAATCAGAGTAAATTTCATCGCCTAAATTTTCAGATTGTTTCCTGTACTTACATTTCACTAAGCTATTGGATAGATAGACAGATATTAGAGATACAAATGAGTCATAGGATCTTTAAAGCATTCTCAATTTTAAAATATTCAATCTACTAAAACAAATCTATTTCAGAGAAAAAATGTTACTATGAAACTCAGTATCTTAAAACATAATACTAAAGCTTGTTTTCTTGGTTTGCAGTTGGCTGCCCACTTCCTGCCTGTTCCCAAGGTCACCCTTCTGCTTGTGTCTACCCCTGGCGTCTCCGTTGGTGTCAACATTTTCTGTTGTAAGGACATCAGTCAGCTTGGACTAGGGCACACTATGACAATTTCATCTTGATTTAATCACCTATTTAAAGGTCATATTTCCAAATGGTTACATTCTATAGTATTATGTTCAGACTTTCAATGTATGAATTTTGTGCAGCCCATGCCAGTAGGATGCGTAGGACTTTAACTAGGCTGTCATTGTGGAGAGACCACAGTAAAAGGAACTGAAACACAGGACTAGAGGTATAGAAAGAACAACGTTTAAAATAGGAATACTAAGTTGTCCATTGCAATCTTTCTATAAAAAAGGTGAGTGCACTCTCTGGAAACTTAAATCAGACTCAGATTATAGGAGGCTTTGAATATATGTTTAAAGGATTCAGAATATGCTATGCGTGCAAAGAAAAGCTAGATGTGATTTCTGTTTAAGAGAAAAGGATATTCAACTCTGTGTTTTGCGGAGAGGCTTTGACCTTTAGAGAGAGATAAATTGGAAGGAGGTAGAGAAAATAGTAGTAAAAGTTAGAGAAGCATACCTATAAATTATGATTAATAAAAACCTCTAGTAAACTAATAAACAAATTGCAACAATAAAAAGTAATCATTTTGAAAAGCTAGTATGACTTACTGAATGTGAACATATACAAGAAAAATCAAATGTAATTCTGAGATTTTAAAGCTCGGTTAAGTTAGAATACTTGATGATTTTAATGAATAAGGGACTCAGAAACATGCGGGAAACATATTGGATTCAAACTTAAGTGTATGAATTTGAGCTTTTGATTAGATATCTGAAAGAATGGCAGAACTCTATGGCTGAACTTATAAACATAAACACAGGAACAGAAACAGGAAACACATATACATAAATGCACAGAAAATAATTTTGTGGTTTCCTGAAAAGGGCAGATTATTAAAAATTTAGAAGGCAATGAACAGAGAGGTTTGATTTTTAATATATTTTATATTGTCAAATTTTCTAAATAAACATCACTTAATACTGATATATTTTATGCTAGTGTTCTACATTAGATTTTAGGAAGATACACAGAAGTCTTAACTTTCTTAAATTCCTGTTGTAGAGTAAAAAAGATGACATGTTTATGAACTGAATTCTTAGAAATATTTCATTTCAGTATGACAAAAGGAAGTTTGATTAGTCATGGAAATGAAGAAAAACGGACAGATGATTGAAAAGTCAGGAACATCTAAAATCATTGAAATGGAGATAGAAAAGAATTTCTAGGAGAGAATAGGCATTTCAATTTAAAACTGCAGATAAAATAAATAGGATATGTGTTGTGACAGTGAGGTAAGTTTTAGGAAAGTAGTGTAGGCAAAAACCAATGTGACATCAGTCATAAACATGAACTGAGAGAGTAAATGATATAATTTTGAGCATCGCTTTGAAATAGTTCAATGGTAAAGCAAACAGCACATATGGAATGAATACATTCAATAGCCAAAAAAAAAAAAAAGGTAGTAGAAAGACCTTTCTTCACCTCTTATCACTTCATTAATAAAGAATTTAAATTTTATTTTTTACAGGGTGAGGGAAGAGCCAGATCAAAATGAATGCAATCGGGCTTCCGTGGTGGTCCAGTGGGTAAGGACACTGCCTTGCAGTGCAAGGGGAGCCGGTTCGATTCCTGGCCTGAGAGGATCCCATGTGCCACGGAGTGGCTGGACTGATGTGTCCAATTACCGAGCCAGAGCACTGAAGTGCATGCACCCAGAGCCGGTGCTCTGCGACAACAGAGGCCACCGTGATGGGAGGCCCACACGGGCCAAAGAACAAAGATGGATGAAACTAGACAAATGAAAGAACAGTGGAAGTGGCCCACCCCCCCCCTCCCTCCGCACCCCCACCAAAATAAATAAATAAATAAATGTTTAAAAAAAAAATGAATGCAACCATTATTCCAGTTTTGCAGATTTTGTGTGTGTGTGCGTGTGTCTGAGTTCTGTATATTTTCTCATTGCTGTTGTAAAAAGAATAAAGTACTACAAGGGCAGTGACTTGACACAGCACAAATTTATTATCTCACAGTTTTGAAGGTCAGAAGCTTGACATGGGTCTTGACAAAGGGCTAAAATCAAGGTATTGGCAGAGCTGCCTTTTCCAGCTTCCGGGGACTAATGACTTTCCTCTGTTTGGAGGTATCTCTCTTTGACCTCTGCTTCCCTCCTCACATCACCTTCTCTGGCTCTCATTCTCCTTTCTATCTCTTAAAAGAATCAGCATGCTTAGACTCTTCTCATCTAAGTAATCCAGATTATTTTAATTTATTACACTGACAAAATCCCTTTTTACCATATAAGGCAAAACATTCACAGGTTACAGAATTTGTAAGAGAACACTTTAGGAAAGCCATTATTCTGCCTATTGTTTGTCCCAACAAAATTGTTAATTCTATGTAACCTTGAAATCCAATGCTTAGGAATAAATCTGAGAACATCTAAATTCATTCATGTTTATCCTCATCAGGAGCTTGGCAACTCCATTGATGGCTTATTCAGGGTGATTAAAGATGATGTATTAGACTCTTTAATTTATAGTTTTGCAAGCTAGTTAGCACTGGGACCTATTACCCATCATTTTTTGAAAGCCATGGAATAATTCCAAGAGTGAAACTTCCCCTAATTAAAACAAAATCTATATGTATATATGAGCCAATTGCTGCAGAGGAAAAAGGTAACACTACTGTTGTGAGAACTTTAATCTTCATATACTTAAATTGATCAACTTTAATATTTTATTAATGTGAGTCTCTTTTGCTTTATATTTTAAAGAAGATTCTCAATATAGTCTGTATATTGAATATTATATGAAGATACAGAGATATATAAATTGAGTGGCTAAGAATCTCCACACTGTGTTCAATCAGAAGTATTCCATACAGGTATGATTAAATTATAAATATACTTGTACTAATGACTGATCCTTACAGTCATGAGCAAATATCAGCATCTCTTAGGCATTTTGACTTGCAGATAACAGCATGTATCATGGCAATATTTAACTAATGGAGCTACCCACATGCATTTTTACCACAAACATCCTTCCTTAAATATTGAGATGTCAAATTTACATTTTTTGTAAAAAATATAAAAGCAGAGAGATTTATTTATAATCCACTGATTCCAGTTGGTTTCATAATATTCTGAGCAAGATTCCTGGCTTTCTATCCCTTTTATGCTCATAAGTGTAGAGTAAGGGAATTGGATGTCCAGAGCTATTGCCTCTTAAAGATATTACACTCCAGTGGCCCACATCTATATGCATATTGTACTTCAAGAGATATAGAAACACTGGGAAGATAATAGCCAACAAAGAAAAATAAATAACAGCAGGAAAGTCTTTCTTAATGTGCTATTTTACTGCCACTTGGATATAAATTTGCCCACACAGTGTTTAGATCCAAATTTTAATGTCCTTTATTCAAAGTCACAGTGAATTTTTCTTTTTGAGTCTTGAGGCTTTATAGTGAAGGTTAGTGAAGTATCATTAACAGGAAATAAAGTTGAATGTTTATTAATGCCAGACTCTGAAATAATCACTGATAACATAGCACGCAGCAGGTCTCAAGCAAACTTCACTTACTCAGAGTTCCCGTTTAAACTCCTGCATGGGTTAGGGCAAAAAGCAAACAGCATATTCAGAAAATTTTGTGAGGCAATGGAGAGGAAAACAAATATTTTAAAGCTGTCAGCTTTGCCAGTTCCTTTTAAGGTATGCATTATGAAAATTCTGTTTCAATGTACTTGTTAAAAAGTTCAGCATTTCCCAGCAAAAACAAGTCTGGGTGATTCCTATGGAGTTTTGCCCATTCTTCTGGAAAAACACAGAATGCTATATAGACCAGACATGGCCTGCTTGTCCCCGGGGGTCTGTCATTTATGCTGTGACAGTGGTTGCTAGCTTTTTGTGTACCTATGAGGGAAAAAAAAATGATTTCTTTTCTTTAAGTTACACAATTTTCAATCAGAACATATTTGACAAATAAGAGGAACAAAATAGAATTCTGATTGCAGTAATGGCAGAGTTTATGATGAGTTCTAATATCATTTAAGAGGTCATTCACTGGGAAAGCTGTGAGGTAGTTAAGATTATCTATCAGTCCATACAGATTAGTGGATTCTTTTCATTCAAAGTGTGTACAAAGCACTGATTTGCTGTTGATGAATGAGAATGATGCTAATGATAATGGTTACTTGATTTTTATTCTGCCTGCTATTCACCTATTGTAACTTCCAGGATACAATAAATGATAAGCATTTTTAAAGCTTCTTGTAAGATAAATGAAGCCTGCTTACTGGAAAATACTTTTCAGCTACAGTTCACACCAAGTATAAATTCATTGCAGTAAATTCATTTACAGTAAACTTTTCTTTCTTTGGTTTGTTTTTGGTTTTTATTTGGTCCACCTTTATGTATATATGCATACAAATATACAGAGTTCATAGGAAATTATATCGAAGTCTGCATTTTCCACCAGAACATGACATTTTAGACTTCAGACTATCAAAATTTTCTGGTTTTTTCTACCAGACAACTCTAGGGCACACTTATGTTTTCTGAAGCTTTCTTCTAGCATAATTTCATTGTCTTTTCACTAATCATCAGGAAACACACAGGAAGTAACAGAAAGAAATGAGTAAAGATCAAAGTTCTATGTACCTTTAAGCCCTAGATATGCATTATTTTCATTCATGCTTTACTATTATTCTCTTAACCTCAAGCTTTTTTTTTTTTTAAAGACTACTCCCCCAGTTATGCAGGTGGAAATTTTGCTGGCAGAAAACAGAGTTAATTATGATAATTTAAGTTACTACTTCACAAAATATTTTTTTTTTTATAGATTTACTTATTTATTTATTTTTGGGCGAGGGTCGGGTTGGGGAGGGAGGGGAGCAGGCGGGCCACTTCTATTGGTCTTTCGTTTCCTATGTTCATCCGTCTTTGTTCTTTGGCTCCTGTGGGCCTCCCATCGCAGTGGCGTCTGTCGTTGCAGAGCGCCGGCTCTGGGCGCATGCACTCCGGCTCGGTAATTGGACACATCGGTCCAGCCGCTCCGCGGCACATGGGATCTTCCCAGGCCAGGGATCGAACCGGCGCCCCTTGCACTGCAAGGCGGTGTCCTTACCCACTGGACCACCAGGGGAAGCCCCACAAAATATTTCAATTAAACCATTACACATACAATTTTATCAGTTGTATCCTCTATCACTTCCCAGACACAACTAGTGATCAATTACTATTAAAAATACACACATCAGGACTTCCCTTGTGGCTCAGTGGATAAGAACCTTCCTGCCAATTCAGGAGACACAGGTTCGATCCCTGATCCGGGAAGATCCCACATACCACAGAGTAGCTAAACTCACACATCAACAAAGACCCAGCACAGCCAAAAATAAATAAATAAAAGTAAAAAAATATATATATACACATCATAGATGTCTTGAAATTGTACCTGTTTTGAAATGTAAATATTAGATGTGCCAGTCTTTATAAAGTAGCTAGGAATCATTTGGCAAAGTGAAGTTTTTATTGTGAATGATTAGAGAACATACATATTCTCCTCATCCTTACCATTTAAATTGCATCATTCATACATTTGTTGACAAAAAATTAACTTGTAATTCAGTATATTTTGAAAAAGTAGTTTTGTGTTTTATTGTATTCCATTTTATTATATAACTGGCCATTCTTGTAATAAGTCTCTCCTTATGAGTTCTGGAATTTTTCAGTTTTTTGGTAATTTTTAGTCTACTCATTTTATGAACCGCTAAAGATTGTATTTGCCAAACACATCCATGCCAACCCCACATACTCTTGCATTATGATGTAGGTGAAATTCTGCCAAAATGTGAGGCCACATTCCTCATTCTACCAAAAAATGAATAGAGCATCATAGCTGCCTCACCCAGGATTGTGTGAGAGAAGCGATACTGCATCACTTTTTAAGCTAGAAAGTTATAAAAGGTAATATTGCTTCTGCTTATTTTCTCTCTTTCTCTCTCTTTCTCTCTCTCTCTCCACATTTTTTGTGGATCCATCCATCATGTAACATGAAGCAGTGGCTATATGGGGTGTCCATGCATCTTACTCCAACTAAAATAACAATGTCTTCAGCTACCAAATGTCTAAATAATAAGCTTTCAGATAATTGCAATCTTCAGTGTCGAAATTCCCAGATGAGATACTAAGCACTGTGGAGCAGAAAAAAGCAATGTGTCTTGTACTCTCCCTGAAATCTACAGAGATTATTAGATGATTTGTGTTAAATCACTGCATTTAAGGTTAACATGCTATATTGTGATAAATAACAAATACTAATTACTTTGTGCTATGCAGATAAGAGTGTAGTATTTCCAGAAAAGTAAATGAATAATCAGACTCTAATATTTGTGTCAGTGTCTTTGAAACCAAGTGACAGTTAGGAGTTGAAATAAACTTGAAGAGAATATTAGCAAAATTTGGTGCTTAAAGACTCTGTGTTCATATGTAGTGGTAGAAAATTAAAATAGCAACAGTAACAACAACAATGCATTTCCTGCAGTAATTAAAAAAGAAAGTACCAAATAAAGTAGAAAATGTAGCTAAGAAAATTTTTGTTGAAGTTATTCATTTGTTTCTTCTAAGTGCCTGTGGTAAAATAAGAACACAGATAAGTTAAAGAAAAAGTGAACAGACTTAAGGCAGCTGTAGCTTTCCAGATCTGAATATTATTTTGTCCTCATTCCTGGCCTTTACTGATGATAAATGATTCTAAAATTATAAAATGGTTACTGAGCTAATCTTACAATAAAGGCATTTTTTAAAACCAAGTTATACAGAAGAAGCTGATGTCGTGATTGTAAAAGTCTAATTAAGAACTCTAAGTTTACTCCATTACTTTACAATGACCCACACTCTGTAGAGTATGTTTATCTCTGAATGTGAATGTATCCACTTCTTTTTTTTATTATTTTTAAATTTTTGCCTCTTTTATTGATTTTTTATTTACTTATTTTCATTCATCTTTATTCTTCGGCCTGTGTGGGCCTCACACTGCAGTGGCTTCTGTCATTGCAGAGCACCGGCTCTGGGCGCATGCGCTCCGGGGAGCTGGCTGATAAATGAACATACCAGTCCAGCCCCTCTGTGGCATGTGAGATCTTCCCATGCCAGGGATCAAACCGGTGCCCGTTGCACTGCGAGGTGGACTCTTTACCCGCTGGATCACTAAGGAAGCCCTAAATCTGAATGTATCCACTTCTTACCTATCAGAAAAAGAAAAAAAAAAAGAACTGAAAGTTTTAAGTTGGTGTCTCAAATAGAAAGTAAGTGTCTCTTAAAATCTTAGTGGTTTTATCCTATAGTAATCTTAAAGCAAACCCAATGTACAAAAGAATATATTCCACCCAATTTTTTTTTTTTCCTAGCAAAAAGAGATCCCTATAAGTTCCACAGAAAACACACAAAGTTTTTAAGAGAATTATATTGACAGAAATACAACCAGATCAGAATCGAAAGGTAGAGACAGTATAACATACAAATATGTGTTCGGAGTCCAAAAGACAAAGAAAAACAGCTAAGAGAAATAGCTGTACACACTGGCCTTTTTTTTTTTTTTCCTGGGATGTAATCAATGACTCATAAAGTAGCTAGAAAACTAGAATGTGTATCAAACAGCTGTGTCTAATCATTTCCAGGAAATAGGACTGAATCCTAATCAAGTAATCAGCAAGCATCATGTGCTCAGCTAAATTCCATAATCTTTACCAACTGGTAACATCTGTGTATGCCTTCAGTTTTCTCCCTTATTGAATAGGGGTATCTGAAACAATTATATCATGTCTACATAACCACTGTATATGGGATAAGGGATGGTGAGGGATGTTCACTTTTCTCTTAATATTATGTGCCTTCACGATACAAGAATTGTATTTGAAGAGTTTTGCTTCAGGAACCTCAACAGAGGAGGTTCAGTTGCATCTGATTCTCATTTACATAAGTTCCTGGACAATGAGTGGATGTTGTTTCAGACTTATACTTTTAGAGGCAAATTGTTGCACAAAAATATACGAATAATTGAGTTCTGCAGATAGTATCACCAAGAAAATGTATTATGGAACTTGAAGTACTGAATACACAAGTTTCAAGAAATTGTCTTGTCTGCATTGTGAGATATTGCTAAATCAAAATATATTTTAAGGGATATTGCAAAATAAACTGTAGAATTCATTAAAAAAAGGAATAGCTAGATTTCTAACAAAATATATAGTTAAAATGATATATAGTTTGGTTTTTTTCTCAAAAGAACTCCACATTTTCTATTTAAAATTTATTATTTAATTTTTATTTAAATATTTTCTTTACATGTAGAGCTTATTAGTTCTTTTTTAATTGAGGTATAGTTGTGCTATATTATATCTTGCTGCTGATGCTTAGGCACTTCAGTCATGGCCACCTCTGTATGATGCTATGGACTGCAGCCCATCAGACTCCTCTGTCTATGGAATTCTCCAAACAAGAATACAAGAATACTTGCCATGCTATCCTCCAGAAGGATCTTCTCAGCCCAAATCACCTTCATTGTGGAAGGATTCCTCATAACTGCGCCAGCAGGGAAGCCAAATATATGCATATATATACATATACATATACATATATATATTTAGAGAGAGAGAAATATATATATATATATATATATACACACATTTGTATATATATATATATATATATATATATATTTGAGACCCCAAGGACTGTAGCTTCTTAGGCTTTTCCATTCATGGAATTTTCCAGGCAAGAATATTGGAGTGGGTTGCCATTTCTGTCTCCAGTATATTATATCTTACAAGTATACAATATAGTGATTCACAAATTTTAAAGATTATACACAATTTATAGTTATTGTAAAATGTTGTCTATATTCCCCATGTTATTACATTATTTCTTTGTAGCTTATTTAATACCTATCTGTACACCTTATTTCTCTACGTTTCTCTTACTACTGCCTGTCTCTTCTCCCTACTGTTAATCACTAGTTTGTCATGTGTATCTGTGAGTCTGTTTATTTTTTGTTATTTTAATTAGTTTCTTGTATTTTTAAAGATTTCACATATAAGTGATACCATGCAGTATTTGCCTTTCCCTAAATTATTTCTCTTAGCCTCACCCTTTATAAGTTCATCCATGCTTGTGCAAATGGCAATATTTCATTATTCTTTATAGATTAGTAGCATTTCATTGAATAGATGTATAATTTCTTTTTTATTCAGTCATCGATTGATAAATATTTAGGCTGCTTACTTGCTGCATTGATCATTCTAAAGCCTTTGTGAGGATCACAACAAACTGTAGAGAAGTTCTTAAAGAGATGGGGATATCAGATCATCTTACCTGACTCCTGAGAAACCTGTATGCTGGTGAAGAAGCAACTTTAGAACCTAACATGGAACAATGGAGTGTTTCAAAATGGGGAAAGGAATACATCAAGGATGTGTATTGTCACCCTGCTTACTTAAGTTATATGCAGAGCACATCATGTGAAATGATTGTCTGCATGAAGCACAGCAGGAATCAAGCTCGTTGGGAGTAATATCAACAACCTCAGGTATGCAAAAACACCTCCCTAAAGAGGCAGAAAACAAGAAGAACTAGAGAGCCTCTTGATGAAGGTGAAAGAGGAGAGTGAAAATGCTTCCTAAAAAAAAAAAAAAAAACCAAGATCATGGCATCCAGTTCCATCTCTTCATGGTATATAGATGGGAAAGAAATGGAAACAGTGACAGATTTTATTTTCTTCAGCTTCAAAATCACTGTGGATGTTGACTACAGCCATGAAATTAAAAGACACTTGCTCCTTGGAAGAAAAGCTATGACACAACTTAGCAGTGTATTAGAAAAAACAGAGATATCACTTTGTTGACATAGGTCCTTAGGTCCATATAGGTAAAGCTCTGTATTTTTCAATAGTCATATATGGATATTAGTGTTGGACCATAAAAAAGGCTGAGCACTGGAGAAATTGATGCTTTCAAACTGTGTTGGTGGAGAAGACTCTTGAGAGTCACTTGGACTGCAAGGAGATCAAATCAGTCAATCTTAAAGAAAATTAACCCTGAATATCCATTGGAAGGACTGATTCTGAAGCTGAAGCTTCAGTATTTTGGTCACTTAATGTGAAAAACTAATTCATTGGAAATGACATTTATGTGAAGAAAGGTGAAGCTGAGTTCTAAATTATTTCTCTTAGCCTCACCCTTTATAAGTTCATCCATGCTTGTGCAAATGGCAATATTTCATTATTCTTTATAGATTAGTAGCATTTCATTGAATAGATGTATAATTTCTTTTTTATTCAGTCATCGATTGATAAATATTTAGGCTGCTTACTTGCTGCATTGATCATTCTAAAGCCTTTGTGAGGATCACAACAAACTGTAGAGAAGTTCTTAAAGAGATGGGGATATCAGATCATCTTACCTGACTCCTGAGAAACCTGTATGCTGGTGAAGAAGCAACTTTAGAACCTAACATGGAACAATGGAGTGTTTCAAAATGGGGAAAGGAATACATCAAGGATGTGTATTGTCACCCTGCTTACTTAAGTTATATGCAGAGCACATCATGTGAAATGATTGTCTGCATGAAGCACAGCAGGAATCAAGCTCGTTGGGAGTAATATCAACAACCTCAGGTATGCAAAAACACCTCCCTAAAGAGGCAGAAAACAAGAAGAACTAGAGAGCCTCTTGATGAAGGTGAAAGAGGAGAGTGAAAATGCTTCCTAAAAAAAAAAAAAAAACCAAGATCATGGCATCCAGTTCCATCTCTTCATGGTATATAGATGGGAAAGAAATGGAAACAGTGACAGATTTTATTTTCTTCAGCTTCAAAATCACTGTGGATGTTGACTACAGCCATGAAATTAAAAGACACTTGCTCCTTGGAAGAAAAGCTATGACACAACTTAGCAGTGTATTAGAAAAAACAGAGATATCACTTTGTTGACATAGGTCCTTAGGTCCATATAGGTAAAGCTCTGTATTTTTCAATAGTCATATATGGATATTAGTGTTGGACCATAAAAAAGGCTGAGCACTGGAGAAATTGATGCTTTCAAACTGTGTTGGTGGAGAAGACTCTTGAGAGTCACTTGGACTGCAAGGAGATCAAATCAGTCAATCTTAAAGAAAATTAACCCTGAATATCCATTGGAAGGACTGATTCTGAAGCTGAAGCTTCAGTATTTTGGTCACTTAATGTGAAAAACTAATTCATTGGAAATGACATTTATGTGAAGAAAGGTTGAAGACATGAGGAGAAGAGGGCAACGGAGGATGAGATGGTTGGTTGGCATCACTGACTCAATGGACATGCATTTAAGCAAATTCTGGGAGATAGTGAAAGACAAGGAAGTCTGGCTTGCTGCAGTCCATGGGGTTTCAAGGAGTTGGACATAACTGAGCGAGTAAACAAGAAACAAAAACCATATCACAACAGTTGCAAATAAAGATTGCAATACATTTACTTTTTAAATGAGTGTTGCTATTTTTTTTCCCTTCTTTCTGATGTATGCTAGAGTGGACTTACTAGATTGTTTTGATAGTTCTGCTTAGTTTTGTGAGCCATCTTCAAGTTGTTTTCTACAGTGGATGAACATTCCAACAACAATGTTTGAAGTCCTCTGTTTTCTCCACGTGCTTACTAACATTTGTTATTTGAATTCTTTTGAACATAGTTATTCTATGAGATGATATCTGACTTGCATTCTCCTGATGATTATCAATGTTAAGCATCTTTTCACAAGTCTATTGGCCATCCGCCTGCCACACTTTTTGGAGAAAGAGTCAGTTTTTCTGCCCATATTTTAATCTGCCTTTTTTTTTTTTTTTTGATGTTGTGCTGTGTAAGCTCTTTGTGTATGTTGGATATTAACTCCTTCTTAGTCATGTCATTTGCAATTATATACTCTTATTTTCTATGTTGACATTTTGTCTTGTTAAAACTTCCTTGTCTGGGCTTCCCTGGTGGTCCAGTGTGTAAAGAGTCTGCCTTGCAGTGCAAGGGACACTGGTTCGATCCCTGGTCCAGGAAGAATCTATGTGCTGTGGAGCAGCTGGTCTGGTGTGTCCAATTATGAGCCAGTTCTCTGGAGCACATACACCCAGAGTCAGTGTTCTGCAACGATAGAGGTCTCTGCAATGGGAAGCCCACACAGGACAAAGAATAAAGATGGATGAAAAATGAATAAATAAAAAATACATAATAAGAGACCAAAAAGAAAAAAATACAATGACTTCCTTTGTTATGCAGAGCTTTCAAATTTGTGTCCATTTGTTTAGTTTTTCTCATTTCTTTTTATTTAGAGGATAAATCCAAAATAAAACAAAACAAAAAATTGTTGCTGAAATTTATGTCAGAGTGTTCTCCCTATGATTTCCTCTAGGAGTTTTATGGTATGTCATCTTATATTTATTTAGTTATTTAATGCATTCTGAATTTTCTTTTTGTAAAAGATGTGGAGAATGCTTTGATTTCATAGATTAATTGACCATAAGTGCATGAGCATATTTCTGATCTCTCTCTCCCTCATTCCACTGATGTATATTTACATTTGTGTCATACTTTTTTGATGATTATAACTTTGAAATATAGTCTAAAGTCAGAGTGCATGATTACTTCTACTCTATTTTTCTTTCTTAAGATTTTTTTTTGGCTATTCTGGGCCTTTTACACTTCCACACAATTTTAAAATCATTTTCTCTAGTTCTGTGTAAAATACTATTGATATTTTAATAGGGACTGCACTGAATCTGTAAGCTACTTTAGATAGTATAGTCATTTCGACAATATCGATTGTTTAAATCCAAGAACATGGTACATCTCCATCTGTCTGTGTCGTGTAAAATTTCTTTCATCAATATCTTCTAATTTTCTGAGTACAAATCTTTTCCCTCCTTAGGTTTAAGTTTATTCCAAAGTACATAGGTTTATTCCTAAATATTTTATACTTCTGATATGATGATAAATTGGACTGTTTCCTTAATTTCTCTTTCTGATAGGTCATTGTTAGTGTGTAGAAATGCAACAGATGTCTTGATATTATGTTTTTATTCTCCAACTTCATCAGGTTCATAATGAGCTTTAATGGTTTTCAGGTGGTGTTTCTAGGATTTTTTTATGTATAATAGTATGGCTTCTGTGAACAATGACAGTTTTATTTCTTTCCAATTTGAACTTGTTTTACTTGTTTTTCTTCTCTAATTGTTACAGCTAGGATGGGCATTCGAGTCTTGTTCTCGGTCTTAGAGGAAATACTTTTCACTGTTGAGTGTAATGTTAACTATGGGTTTGTCATATATGACTTTTATTATATTGTGGTGTATTTGCTCTCTGCCTGCTTTCTGAAAAGTTTATAATCTATCAATATATGCAATTTATTAAATGCTTATTCTGTGCCTATTGAAATGATCGTATCATAAAACCTATAAATTTATGATAGTAGTTGATCCAGAAAATGAAGGATAATATATAAATAGCACAAAAGAATTTTTTCAAGGAAAAGATATGGATAGTCAAAATTGTTAGTCAAATTTTGTTAAGTCAAAATATTTACTGCTGTAATGTTCAGTCTTATAAAATTCCTATTACACTAAAGATCAACTATTAGGCCATCAAAATAAGATGACTTAATCATTGTCTATCCAAAAATAGTGTCTACTATTTTTCAGTTCAGCATTTGTGTCTCAAGATATTATTTTAAAAGACAATGTGGCAATTTGTTACCAAAATTGCCCTCAATTTAGGTGTATAAGATGCTATATTTTTAAGCATATGCATCTAGTTTCTCCAAAAGGAGAAACCCACAAGCTTGGTTTGATTATAGAACAATGAGAATCATAGTTTTAGATTGGAAAGACAATGTGATCTCATGCCAGAAAACCTTAGTTTCAAATAACACCTTTCTATTTATTATAAATGAGACTTTAGAATTATGTCATATGTTTAAGACTCAATTTTTTCATCTGCATAAGAAAAGAATAGCAAAATAATACTAGGTTTCTGAATTTTTAGAATTAAATGACTGGATATATAATGCATTTCTCATAGTAAACATGCTAACATTTATGACTGTTACTTTTGATAGGAACTCATTTGCTTCTTCAGAAGGGTAGTGCTGAGGGATGAAAAAGTATAGGATTCTGTAGTTTCTGACTGGTCATTATCAATCCTAACATTTTAAGTTTATAAGACCTAAGAAAGGGAGATTATGTCAAATGTTTTAAATTAAGCACCTTAACTCAGGAGCTACTTGCTATTTGAATAATCACTTATTTTTGTTAAGTAAGGATGAAATTTGTTAAGACTTTTCTAAGAAGGAGACACTAATCTTCCAGGAATAATAATAGAGCTTCAATCTATTTGTTTGATTAATGTGATAATTAGACCTACCTCATTTGATTACCTTATAAGCTAGTCTCTTGTTTTATCTACCCTTCCATGTAACTTTCTCTAAAAAGTTTATTTATGGAAAACTATCACAAAATCCCAGAGTGCCTACAATGCATGTTCTTTCCAGTTAGTTTTACTCAAACAAATCTTTGCTTACATTATAGTCTAAAGAATGTTCAGTCTAGTGTTTAGGAATAAAGACAATATTGTCATGAAGATGATTTGTATTTTTAAATTCACTGTTCTGTTTTTATAAGGCATTTTCCACTTTCAGGCTCATTTAGAAGAAAGGTAAATTCACTATGAGTCTTCATCAGGGATTCCTAAACAAATAACTCAATTGTTATAACCTTGGGCAAGTGAAGTTACCATAAGTAATTGGGACACTTGCTTCTACTTGTCATTTGTGGTCACCGGCTGCTATTGAAAGGGTGAGGTGCTCTGAAAATTCAAGCCACAAAATTTAGAGGGGCTATTGGGCAATCCGGTGATGAGCATGAGCCTCTCTGCCTCAGAGGAATCATTCTTGTGTGCCATTTTTGCCAGCGGCTGAGATCTGTAATAGGAATTGAATAAGAGAGATAATTGGAATGGGAAAAAGGGAAGAAGAATTCAGGTAAAATAAATTACACAAACTGTTTTATTCTGAAAGTCAAAGTTATATCCTGTGTGTAGTTCCCTTCCTCCTACCTTACCATGCTTACTTTTCCTTATTAAAAATGATATCATATTCCCCATCTTCCTTAGGGACATGCTAAACCCACTGTTTAAAGACACAAAATCAGAGAACAAGCCTTTAAAAAAAAAAAAATGGTGTCATTTAACTACAACTAGAACATGTTAATGTAAACAAAAGAGAAAGAACTTTTAAATTATTTATTGCATTTAACACATGTTTATTGTTGCCTTGTATTTTACATTTAAGGAACACTATGTAGCTCTTTAAAACAGTAAAGCAAGAGCTTCCCTGGTGGTCCAGTGGGTAAAGAGTCTGTCTAGCAGTGCAAGGGGCACCGGTTTGATAGCTGGCATGGGAAGATCCCACATACTGTGGAGTGACTTGGCCCGTGTGTCCAATTATGAACCAGCACTCTGGAGCACATGTGCCCAGAGTCGGTGCTCAGAGACTAAGGGCCACTGCAATGGGAGGCCCATATAGGCCAAAGAATTACGATGGATGAAAATAAATAAATGAAGGACCAATTTAAAAAAAAGCCCAAAATTTAAAAAGTAGCAAGCTTAGAGTTATAAATTTCATGTAGGATTATACATATACATACAGAAATATGATGTGTGTGATAAGCTCATATAAATAATATCAAGGTATTCAAACTTTAACCATTCAAGTACTTACTGTATGTTATTTTAATTTTAGATTCACATATTTGTCTATAAAATATTATTTTTATTTTAATATGTGGAAACCTTAATATTCTATAAGAGCATAGTAGTAACTTTAAAAATGTTTAATGAACAATATAAAATAACAGTTATCATTCCTACTCCTAAAAGTAAACTTGCACATAAAAATGCTTTAAAATGTAATAGAATGGTGATCTGTTATTATAGTGAAGATTCTTAAACTATACACCTCTCCTCTCTTCCTCTCTCTCACTCCCTCACCCATGAAAACAGCACATGCTAATATGACTTCTCATGTTAACTTGGTCTTCACATACTGAAAATAAAACACATGTAATGCAATTCCATTAAAAATAAACCTGTGGTTACTTAAATAAAAGTTAATTATATTATCTTCATAATTTCTAAGTTAGTATAGTTCCTAATAAATTAGCTATTATAATTTTTACCGTGCTTTTGTACAAAACACCTATTCTGTTTATTTTCTATGATGTTTTAGGTAGGTAAAAATGATTTTCTATCCTTACTTTGTAGAATAATTTTGATATTTTCTTCCCCTACATTTCAAAATTCACTCTTTTATAAGATAGTATCAAAGTAGGTAATTATATTTCAAATATTAACTGCATAAAAATAAGATACGCAAATTATTTGCCATATTTCCTTTGCTGGCCTTTGTAATTTTTCAGTTCAGTCACTCAACTATTTGCGATCCCATGGCTTTCCTGTCCTTGACATCTCCCAGAGCTTGCTCAAATTCGTGTCTATTGACTAAGTGATGCCATTCAAGCATCTTGTCCTCTATTGTCCCCTTTTCCTTTTTGCCTTCTATTTTTCCCAACATCTTTTCAATGATTCATCTCTTCACATCAGGTAATCAAAGTATTGGAGCTTCAGCTTCAGCTTCAGCATCAGTATTTCCAACAGATATTCAGGCTTGATTCCTTTACGACTGACTGGTTTGATCTTGCAGTCCAAAGACTCTCAAGAGACTTCTTCAACACTGCAGTTCAAAGGCATCAATTCTGTGCTCCGACATCTTCATGGTCAGTTCTTACATCCATACATGATTACTGAGAAAACAATAGCTTTGACTATATGGACTTTGGTCAGCAAAGTGATGTCTCTGTTTTTGAACATGTTGTCTAGGTTTGTCAAAGCTTTTCTTCCTAGGAGCAAGTGTCTTTTAATTTCATGACTGCAGTCACCATTTCCAGTGATTTTTGAGTCCAATAAAGTATTTCACTGTTTTCATTGTTTGCCAATCTATTTGCCATGAAGCGATGGGACCAGATGCCATTATTTTTGTTTTTTTAAATGTTAAGTTTTAGGCACGCTTTTTCACTCTCAGCTTTCACCTTCATCAAGGGGCTCTTTAGTTCCTCTTCACTTTCTGCCATAAGGGTGGTGTCATATGTGTATCTGAAGCTATTGATATTTCCCCCAGCAATCTTGAGTCCAGCTTGTGCTTCATCCATCCCAGCATTTGACATTATGTACTCTGCATATAAATTAAATAAGCAGTGTGACAATACACAGCCTTGACATATTCCTTTCCCAATTTTTAACCAGTCTGTTGTTCCATATCTAGTTCTAACTGTTGCTTCTTGTCCTGCTTAGAGGTTTCTCAGGAGGCAGGTAAGGTGTTCTGGTATTTCTATCTCTTTCAGAATTATGGACAGTTTGTTGTGATCCCCACAGTTAAAGACTTAGCATAGTCAATGAAGTAGAAGTAGATGCATTTCTGGAATTCCCTTGTTGTTTCTATGAACCAACGCATGTTGGCAGGTGTATCTTTGGTACCTCATCCTTTTGTGAATACAGCTTGTACATCGACAGGTTCTCAGTTCACATATTGTTGAGGCCTAGCTTGTTGGACTTTAAGTATTGCTTTGCTAGTGTGTGGTTAAGTAAGGTTTTTGTTGACCTTGTGAATTGGAAGTTTTAGTGTGAATTCATAACCATTTAATCTCATAGGAAATATTAATTTGTTTTGTTTCTTTCTAATGGAAAGGACTAGACCTCAGGGTGAATCTAATAAATATGAACATGGCTTGTGCATGGATTGTGATCTCTGAGAAGCATTTCCCCAAGCAAGAGTTTAAGGCTGCTTGAACAAGTGCTGTTTACAGATCACAGGCAGGACACATGCAAGATCTGTCATGTCAGAAAAATTCCAAAATTTATAACCTATTCCAAAGCAATGTGGTAAACAGCTTGAAGAGACTGTCCCTGACCAGATGAAAATGTGAGTCCAAGACGAATAGTAACTGTATAGTACTTAAGTATATCAAATATGTTTAATTTCATAGATACACAAAGATAAAATGACAGCCATGACAAGTCAATGGACAAAGTCACAAATTATTAAGCAAATTATCTATGAATTTGAAAGTTGATAAAAGGAAAATCTCAAGTGTTTATCCTGCCTTTCCGTGTGAATTCCTCTTTGATGAGGGAAGTACACTGAAAGGGTGACAGAATATGATATCCCCAAATATGCCACTTGGCATGAACATTATTTTGAGCTAAAATCACTTGAAAAATAGCAGGTTCAAGAGAGGACTCAGACCTTTCCTTTTCACCCTAAGAGCAAGTTGTAAAACTCCCATATAAAAGAGAATATATAGATATATGTCAATATATTTTGGATTAAGATTATACACCATGTATAATTTGTTTAAATAATAAGGTGAAAATTGGGAAATAGTAGGTATATAGATAATCAAAACTACATAGAGGGATGGGAGCCAAGATGGCGGAGGAATGAGGGGAAGATTTCACCAGCTCCCCAACAGAATCACCAGAACTAATCAAGAAAAGAACCACCACCAACAAACCAGCCGCTAGACGACAGAAGAATTCCACAGGTCCGTGAGAATACAAGAGTGAATAGCCAGAAATTTCCCGGAGCTAGGGTTCTAAGAATCCTCTGTCCTATCCCCACACCGGACCGAACCGACGGAGAGCGCACCAGCAAGTGCCCTAAAAGGGGGCCTAAGCAGAGCCTCGGGGGAGAAAGGGCAGCGCTCAGCGTGAAAACTCCAAGAATCCGCCCGGATCGCTGGCAGAAATTAAGACACTGCGAATATAGGATACAGCAGGGCCGAGCAGAACGCGCTTGCTGCCTGGCGACCTCAGGCCGGACTGAACGAGATGGGACAGCGCCCAGTGTGAGGATCGCAGCGCTTGGCCGCCGGGCGAAAATTGCGACTTTCCGCCTGGCACCGGGTGAGTTCAAACACTCCTAGTAGGGGACTGGCTGAAGGGGAAGTCGCCCGCAGATTGCTGACCAGGGACCGGGCTCGAGCGGGACGGGGAGACTTGTGCCTACCTTTGGGACTTGGAGGCGCAACTGGCAGTGCGCGCGCCAGTGGCGGAAGAACCCCTGCACCCCCATAGCTGCACCCCCATAGCTACACCCGCAGCGGCGGAAGCCGGGAGTAGGGCAGGTATCACGCCCAACACGGGATTGCGCGCGCACCACTGTCCCCCGCCCGACGGACTGGGATCAGCCCGCGCTCCCGCCCAACCCGGGACAGCGAGCGCACCGCGGTCCCCCGCCCAACGGACAGAGATCAGCCCGCCGTCCCCGCCAGCATCTGAGCTTGCAGACCGGTGCCATAAGGAAAAGGCTGCATCATCAAGACAACACCATCGAGAGCAGACTGGCTTCCAGACAGATGAGCGGATAAAAGCCAGGGACAGTATTTAGCTTTTTTGTCTATCTGTTGTGGACGATTCTGCTTATTCGTTTAATTGGTCAGGTTTGGGTTTGTTTTTTGTTTTTTTTTTTTTCTCTCTCTCTCTCTTTGATCTCTTCTTATTAAGTTTCTCCTCCTTTTTTTTTTTTTTGTAATTTTTAATTTTTTTGATTTTTAATTATTAATTTTTTTATTATCAATTTTTTTTAAATTTTAATTCTTGAACTTCCAATTTTCTTTCCTCTTTCCCACTCCTTCCTCCCTCTATGTTCTAAATCTAAAACTTTCTCCTATATACCACTGCCCCCTAGATAAATATTTCCGACCTTCCTGTCTCCACTATTCTCTCCCAGCTGCACTAAACAAAACAACACACTAATCTTGGCTACATAACCCTATAAAATCCTTCCAAGTTGAATCTATTCCTTCTCATTACCCATACATTTTCCACCTTCTTACTCCCAACACATGTCTTAGTTAAAAATTGCTTTCAATGACGAAATAGTCCAAGCCAGAACCCTACCCAAGATCTATTTTTCCAGGCACTATTCTAATTAACTCAGAGCTTAATGGGCAAGTACTATCTTTGATTGTGTCGTTTGCCAGGAAAATTTCCTATGCTTTATCACTGTAAAACTGGTTAGATGTGGTTATTGCTGTGTATGTATATATATCTTATGACTAGGTTAGAAAACATCTGCATGCTTTTATGACTGTCACCCATTAGGGACACACCTCTTGCCCCTCAGTTCCTAGTATTTGAACTAATATCACGGAACACTATAGCAAACCAGACATAGAGCCTACATCTCCTGACCAATCATCAAACCAAGGATCCTCGAACTAGAAGCCCTGATTCCAAGACCCCACACTATCAAAGAACATACAACACTAGAGATGAAACGACAGAGAAACAATGCACAAATGAAGGACCAAGCTAGAGAATCACAGCCTCAAATGACAGAGGAGGAGATAGACAAATTATCTGAAAGAGAATTCAGAAAAACTATTCTAATGAGGATGCAAAACACCGAAAACAGAATATTAGAGGAAATTAGTGCATTGAGAAAAGACATGCAGGAAATGAAAAATAAGCAAATAGAGACCACCAACTCAATTGCTGAACTCAAAAATACGATAGAAGGCCTCAACAGTAGACTATCTGAGGCTGAAGAACGGATAAGCGTGCTAGAAGATAGACTGGTGGAAATAACTGGTGAGGAACAGAACAAAGCCGAAAGAATGAAAAGAACTGAGGAAAGCCTCAGGGACCTATGGGACAATATCAAACGCACCAACATTAGAATTATAGGAGTCCCAGAAGAAGAAGAAGGGAAGAAAGGTTACGAAAAAATTCTTGAAGAGGTTATTGTAGAAAACTTCCCCAGCATGGGAAAGGAAATAGTCAGCCATGTCCAAGAAGCACAAAGAGTTCCATACAGGATAAACCCTAGAAGAAACACACCAAGGCACATTCTAATCAAACTAACACAGACTAAATATAAAGACAGATTACTAAAAGCAGCTAGAAGCAAAGAACAAATAACATATAAAGGAAACCCCATACGTCTAACTGTGGATCTCTCAACAGAAACCCTGCAGGCCAGAAGAGAATGGCAGGACACATTTCAATGGCTAAAAGAGAATAACCTGCAACGACGAATTCTCTACCCAGCAAAAATCTCATTCAGAATCGATGGAGAAGTCAAAAGCTTCTAAGACAGACAAAAACTAAAAGAATTCTGTACCACAAAACCAGCCCTAGAGCAAGTGTTAAAGGGCCTGATATAGCCAATAAATACAAGAATAGAAGAAGTCCTACAAACCAAACCCCAGACTTCTAAGAAGATGACAATAGGAACATTCGTATCAATAATTACTTTGAATGTAAATGGATTAAATGCTCCAACAAAACGACACAGGTTGGCTGAATGGATCAAGAAACATGACCCATATATATGCTGTTTACAAGAGACCCACTTCAGACCTAGAGACATTCATAGACTGAAAGTGAAAGGCTGGAAAAAGATATTCCATGCAAATGGAAATCAAAAGAAAGCTGGAGTGGCAATCCTCATATCAGACAAAATAGATTTTAAAGTAAAGAAGATTCTACGAGACAAGGCAGGTCATTACATCATGATTAAAGGATCCATCCAAGAGGAAGACATAACAGTCATGAACATCTACGCACCCAACACAGGGGCACCTCAATACATAAGACAGATACTTTCAGACTTAAAAGAAGAAATCAATAATAACACAATAATAGTAGGAGACTTTAACAATCCTCTCACACCAATGGATAGATCATCTAAACAGAAAATTAATAAAGAAACACAAGCCTTAAATGCCACACTAGAAAAGATGGACCTCATTGATATCTTTAGGACGTTCCATCCAAAAGCAGAAGAATACACTTTCTTCTCAAGTGCTCACGGAACATTCTCCAAGATAGACCACATCTTGGGCCACAAATCTAACCTCAGTCAATTCAAGAAAACTGAAATTATATCAACCATCTTCTCAGACCACAATGCAATGAGACTAGAGATCAACCACAGGAAAAAAATCACTAAAAATACAAACACATGGTGATTAAACAACACTTACCTAAAAAAACAACTGATCACTGAGGAAATCAAAGAAGAAATTAAAAAATTCCTAGAAGAAAATGACAATGAATATTGCAAAACTTATGACAATGAATAAGTGCAAAACTTATGGGACACTGCAAAAGCAGTCCTAAGGGGGAAATTTATAGCAATACAATCCCACCTCAAGAAACTAGGAAAATATGAAGCAGATGACCTAACCCTCCGCTTAAAACAATTGGAAAAAGAAGAACAGAAACATTCCAAAGCCAGCAGAAGACGTGAAATTATAAAGACTAGAGCAGAAATAAATCAGAAAGAAATGAAAGAAACTATAGTTCAAATAAATAAAACAAAAAGCTGGTTCTTTGAAAAGGTAAACAAAATCGATAAGCCTCTGGCGAGACTCATCAAGAAAAAGAGGGAGAAGAACCAGATCAACAAAATCAAAAATGAAAAAGGAGAGATTAC
This sequence comes from Tragulus kanchil, assembly GCA_022376925.1. Taxonomy (NCBI): domain Eukaryota; kingdom Metazoa; phylum Chordata; class Mammalia; order Artiodactyla; family Tragulidae; genus Tragulus; species Tragulus kanchil. The sequence continues at coordinate 86,401,223 of JAIOJX010000003.1, read as the reverse complement.
AACAGATAATGCAGAAATCCAAAGGATTCTAAGAGACTATTATGAACAACTCTATGGCAACAAACTGGACAACCTGGAAGAAATGGACAGTTTCTTGGGGAAGATCAATCTCCCAAGACTGAGCCAGGAAGAAACAGAAACTTTGAACAACCCAATCACAAGCTCAGAAATCGAATCTGTGATTAAAAGTCTACCCAAAAATAAAAGCCCAGGACCAGATGGCTTCACAGCTGAATTCTACCAAACATTTAAAGAAGAGCTAATGTGTCTCAAAACTCCGTTCAAAGATTGCAGGAAGAAGAACTTCCAAACAATCCAGACCATCACCTGATAATAACAGGCAAAGACACGAAAAAAGGAAGAGTCTATCAGCCGTTTTCTGTGAAATAGAGCCAAATTTACTCAAAAGGCAAGAGCCCACATAGCCAAACAGTAAAGTGTCAACGACGACATCTAATGGAAGACTCTATGGGAGCATCACTGATCACGAGTCAGGATTCACTCCCAATCAGGCATGAGCAACTTCTCTCAGACATCCGCAAGACGCAATCAATGCTGTAGCACCATCTTGGAAGCCTGTGGCGAGCCAAACTGAAGGTCACTGGATCAGGTTTCAAGTAGTCAGGATGATGAAAGCGGGAGCTCCGACAAGCGCTATTCAAATCTTCATGTAGAACTCTTGGGAAGCTTAGGATGGGCCATAGAAGGCAACCTCGTCAATGGATAGGCAAAGCTTAGGATGAGCGGCCACGTCCGAACAGGTTTGTCTTCAATGGAGAAAACCCCTCGAACATTCGCCTCTAAGGATCGGGAGCACAACATTAGACAGGTGCCACTTTCACCACTCATGGGATAATGGCAGCAGCCATAGCCTCCTGTCTTAAGTTTGCTAGCAACATGTCCAATAAGCCGAAGAGAAAGTTCAAATCAAGGGAAGGTCCAGATTGCCTCCACAGTAGGAAGAAGTCATGCTCTCTCTTGTTTGCCAGTCTCATGACATGATATTATTGACATAGCAAAATCCTCAAAGATATCTGCTTAATAAGCTACTAGCTATTAAACGAATTCCAAAACAAAGTCGAAGGTATATCAAAGTCCAATAAGGGATAAGGAAAGCACATGGCATTCCATCCCTGTCAGGAAGGATATCAGAAGAGGCAGTCCCTCTCACTTCTGATTGTCAACCTGACATGAATCCAAATATCTAGACATAGAAACACATACTCCTTAGGAAACAAAAGAACCCCGTCTACAGTTAAAATTCTAGACCTCATTTGAATACCACATCCTAAAGAAGATAAACATGGTCATTGGATGAGATAGTTCCATGATATCTTGCACATCGGAAAATCAATATTGTGGACAAGCCATATGCCAATATCATTACAGATTCAGATGCCCATACCTATTACCTTCTCACTGCATTTAATCCAAAACTAGAACAAAGGTCAAACAATTCATATGGATACAGAAAAGACTCAATACAATAGCAATCCTGATTGAAGAATAACTTATGCTGGAGGGATAGGTCAATAAACATTCAGACTCCGTCAATCGAGCAAACAGTCCTGCAAGACGTATGGTTCCGCAACAACAGACTATAGACCAATGTTGAACAAGATCTGAGAACCGTGGCAATTGCATTTCCTATAACCCTACGTCTATATGGGTAACCATTATTTTTTGATTTAAAGGAGGCAATATCAGCATTCAGTACAGGATACAGTAATGGGACAATAGGAACATGCCGATCTGTAAAGGCTTATGTTGGTGTGGCTGAAATAGGAAGCTAAGCAACATGAACGAGGACATTCCCTGAGCAACAAGCAGCAGCTTAGAAGTCTTAACTCAGAACCTATGGATTTAAAATCTAAATGTAGATCCATTGAATTCCTCACAACCTTAGGTAGCATATAGGGCATATATTACCCTCAAGGAAGCAATCCCAAAGCATGATCGCTCGTCCCACCGAACTTAGCAGAATCTGAAGAACATCCGAACAAGGGATCTTCCATGAAACCTGCTAAAATGTTTTGTATCGTCTAATAGAAATCAGAATAAGCTGACAGACACTTGCCACGAGATTTGGAGAAAATAGAAATGAAACAGGGCAGACATTTTACCCTGGTATTATTAATCTCCATTTATCTACAAGAACTCAGGAGCAACGTGCCATGCATTCAGGAAAACGAACTGATCCTCAATCCAGATTAAACTGGGAAAGGACCTGCAAGAAGCTCCAAGAGGATCTTTCATCTGAGATGGCAAAATTTTTTGTGAAACAGAATGCTCAACCTGCAGCTTATTATTGAGCAAATTTAAAATTTAAAATAAAAGGCATGATTATATTTCCTGGGTACCCTGGTCAGGGTAAATCCCATCTTCAAGTAACAATGGTAGAGACACGTTACACCATGCTGGCGAGGGTGTGAAAAGGGAACCCTCTTGGCATTGCTGATGGTGAATTTACAAAATCTTGAAAAGCCTCTATGGAAGATAGTCTGGGGCATTATCTGTAAAAACTATGATAGGGTAAGCACGCTAGGGCAAACCAGTGCAAGGGTCCTTAACATGTTAAGCTTTCCGGATGAAATGACCCAAAGAAAGCACCTGTACCCCAATGTTCATTGACATGAACAATTCATAGTACCAATAGCCATTAAACATGGGAACATCCTAGATGCCATAACGAATGAAGGTCCAGAAGCTCTTGGGTATATATACCAAGGATGAGGTACAGCGTAAAAGCAAATCAGTAGACCAATCCTAATAATTGTGGCTGAGCTTAGACCTTTATTTTATAAAAAGTCTTAAAGTTAAGCAACAATGAGAAGACATGAATACTTAGTGCTCGTAAATTATCCACATACAGTGGACCATTGTAGCCATGTCACTATGGATACCTTGATGGTCGGAAGACCAGGAACTCTGAAGAAAAAGAAAAGGTCCATGTACAATATTTGGGACATCGTGTAAATAAATGGAGTTTCGAAGATCAATCTGGCAACCGTCTCTGAAAGTAGGCACCAAGAGCTCATAACACTATAGATTTTTGATAGGTGTTTTGGGAACACAGATAGCAATTATAGCCTGTTTAACAAGTGCTGAAGGGTAATAGAGTTTAAACTTTATATTGTCTTAAAAGTATAAGGCAGCAATTGAAGAAGGATCTCGTCAGTGGGGACCAGGCGTCGATCAATGGATTCTGATTGGGACATACATGTATATGAAAAACAAAGGCTTGTACAAATCTTTAAATATGAATAAACTATTATAATATATCCAGATTCTGAAAAGAAGCTAATAGAAGAGATACTTTCTGTAAGAGCCTGAAGTAACTTTGTCTGGGGTTAAGTTAATATAATCGTCTATTTAAAAAATGACTTTCTCTGGTGCTCCCGTGTAAAGATCCAACAGCATCAAAATAGGAGACTTGTTCTTCTTGGTTGGAATCTCGCTGGAGATAACCCAATAAGGATTATCCACTGCCAGAATAGGCCTGTAGCGGTTGCCTGAAAAGTTATGGTGAAAGATGTTGAATCATGATTGAGCAAACTTTCAATTTTTTACTTCTCATGGCTTCTGGATCAGGACAGGATTTTGATGGATTCCTTATTAATAATATAAATAAAGAACAAGTAATTAATCCTAGAGTATTTTAAATGCTGGATATATACTCACGGTTTATATCTCCAATTTTTAAACATTGAGCTTAATTGGCTCTACAAATCTGTTGCTTCTTATTTACCGGTAGGATTCAACAACTAAATAAGTATAAGGGTCTTCTTAATTGTACTTTTCTGTGCTATTCTGTAGCAGAGCTTTAAATTTTTAAGTGATGGCCATTGTAATGCTCCTAGACAGCAATTAGGATTCATATATAAGGTATTCATGTTCAGCTTCTGATAAAGGCCGTAGTATTGCTATAAAATAAATTACAAACTTACATTATTTAAGCAACACTTTCCATTAATTAGTCTCATGGGTCTAAATTTTCGAAGAAACTAAAAAGTTCCATATTAGATTTGGTATAGTAAGAATACATCTTTAAATCAGAATTATTTTAAGTCTTAGGGACAGCCAATGGAAAGGAAATGTGTAAGGCACCCAATACCAGGTGGATAATCCAGATTGTAAAGTATTTCTTTTTCTTTACAACAAAGATAGGAGATTGCCAAGGATGCTACTCTTAGCCAAGCCTCAGCTGTTCAAGTACTAATTGCTGGCAGGCTTATTTTTATGGTTAGGCACACCCAGAACTATTCCACATTATAGATTCGCATCTAACTGGGGTACAACGAAGCATATGGACGCCTTTTACCCAATACCATCTAGATTTATTTTGCATACATCTCTGTGTATAGTGTTCCAGTATCTATCATGACTTCTTCCTGACCTTCCAGGTATATCCTTGCCGGCTACTCTGTACTGTAATCTATCATTTGGGACAAGGATATTTAATGGGTGACCATTCTCACCCCAAAATTTACAGGCAGGGACAAAACAAACAGGTTTAATCAATCCAGAATTATTTTCTTTATCTTTCCAAGTGAGATATTTGGAACTTTGCCTGGGGTTGGTACTCTGCCCAATGCCTCTTAAATTTGTCATGGTTTCTGAAGTAGGCCAATTAGATGGCCAATCTTCCTTTCTGATAATGGTTACATCAGCTCCTGTATCTATTAGCCCATTGAATAATTTCCCATCTAACCAGAGAGTCAACGAAGGCTTATTATTGGTGATCTGTTGTACCCAATATGCATCTGAGGATTTAAAATTCTTGGCTTCTCTTTTCCTCGACTGTGTTATATGATCGGTTGCAATCAAAGGTATTAATATCAATTGAGCTATTTTCTTTCCTTGATCAATAGTTGTAATACTCTCATTAGCCTGGGCCATAATTTTAATCTCCCCTGTATAATCGTTATCAATAACTCCTGGGAAGACTTGGAGACCCTTTATGGTGACATTTTATGCCCTAGGAGTAACCCAAAAGTTTTAGGAGGCAGGGGACCATAGACCCCTGTAGGCAAGGCTTGAGGCCCCATTTCTGGAGTCAATATTGTGTGGTGGCGGCACAGAGGTCCAATCCTGTGCTGCCTGGGATTGCTCTATTAAGTCCTGAAAGGGGTTGTTGTTGTTCTGAGCTGGAACAAAGCTGACTGCCCCATATGCTTGTCTCGGGGCCTGAGGCTGGCCCTCTTCTCGTTTCCCTGCTGGGGTGTTAGAGGATTTCCTTGAACATCAGTCTTAGATCTACACTGATTCATCCAGTGTTTTCCTCTTTGCATCTAGGACAGAGGCCAGGGCTTTCTCGTCAGCCTTTTATCACTATCTTGAGCTACATTGTTGCAATTTCGAGCAAAGTGTCCTGGCCTTCCACATTTAAAGCACCCTTTTTTTTTCTATCTCGCTCAGCTAGAAAGTCCTTGACTGTTTTCCACTAAACGCTGCTGCCATGGCCAAACCTTGTTGATATGATGGTCCAATATCTGCACAAAGGCGTATATATCCGTCAAGTCAGTCTTTTTTCTATAAGGCCTAATTGCAGCTTGACAGGCTGCATTGGCATTTTCATAGGCCAACTGTTTTACATAATCCAGTCCCGCATCAGCGCTTCCAAAAATCCTGCCTGCCGTTGTGATAAGTCTGTGCACAAAGTCTGCAAATGGCTCATCCGATCCCTGTTTTACCCCTGTAAGTGAGGCTCCTAGATCTCCTTTTGCTGGGAGTTTTCTCCAAGCTTTAGTGGCAGCTGTCTGAATCTGTGCAAATAATCCAGCATCGTATTGCATTTGTGTATCACCATTATCATAGTGACCAGAACCTGTCAACATATCGAGAATCTATCCATTTCCTGCCTGGAAATTTTTCTGTGCTGTTTCTTTACATGCCTCGAAGTACTCTGATTTCCATAACAGATGATCACCCCCTGTGAGAACTGTTCTGACTAAAGTATTCCAGTCCCCAGGTGTAAGCCAAGTGTCTGTCACAGATTCTAATATGGCGATGGTATAGGGCGCAGTGGCTCCATATTGGGAGACTGCAGTTTTCAATTCTTTTATGATAGCAAAATCAAAACCCCTATGATGTCTCCATATCGTTCCCTGATTGTCTGTGGTCTCCGTGACCGGAAAGGCAACTTTACAGTCATAATCTCTCTCTTCCGGGTAAGCAGCCATCTTGCCTTTAGGGACATGTTTACCAGGCTGCTGGTGCTGACGTGCGGTAGGACTTTCTTTCACTACGTCATCAACCCGCTCGTTTCCAGTTTTTAATCTTTGCAATTTAGTAATTAATGACTGATGTAATTCTTCAAGCTTTATTTGTTCTTCTAATAAGGCAATCTTATCTCTCAGTTCTGTCTCAGGGGGTTCTCCTATAACCTCCTGCTTTTTCTTAACAGGAGTGGCAGCAGGCTCCTCATCATCACTCTCTAAAGATATTAAATCTGTCTCTTCTTCTAAGGGAGACTTCCTAAGATCTGCTTGAGAACTAGTCTTTAAGATTTCTTCTGTATGAGCAATAGCAATTGTTATTTCTGGAGGTCTATCTCTAGTATCTATAAGTTCTTTAACTAGATTCCAGTAACTGAAAGCAGTCACGGAACTTTCTCTGGTCCAAAAGCGTCATAAAATCCGCAAATGCATCTCCTACCCGCTTCCACCTGCTTAAAGTAATAGTTCCTTCTTGTGGAAACCAGGGGCAGACATCTTTAACAAAATCAAAAAATTTAAACAAATCTTGACTTTTCACCTTTACTCCTCGTGCCTTTAAAGCTCTTCTTAATTGTTTTACATACACATCATGTTGACTCAATTCTTGTCCCATTTTGCAAATTTTTTATGCTTGTCCCCTATTTGGTGCCTATCTTTACCTCAATCCTGGTAGCGGCAGGTTCCCGCAGCAGCTGAGAGGCAATTCACTCTTCTCTGTTGTCGCCCGGGTCCTGGCACCGCTTCCTCACGGGGACCCCGTGCTTCAGGCCCCACGTTGGGCGCCACTTGTCCCGACCCGCAGGATTCGTCAGCGAAGACCTAGGATTCCTCAACGCAGACCCTAAAGGGGAGTGGGAATGAAGAGGACAAGAGACACGAAATGGAGACAAGACAGGAGTCTGATCAAGTCTCGTTTTATTGTTGAAAGTGAGCAATATTTATACTGTACAAAAGGCGGAAGAGCCCAACAATAGACCAATCATGTTAAAGGTCAACTATGCGAGATTACATAATGGTAAGAGTCTATGAGGAGCATGCACTGATCACGAGCACGGAAACTTCACTCAGCCAATCACGGCAATGAGCACACGTCCCAGACAGCGCAAGACCGCGCCCCTCCTGCTCCCGCTAGGCGCCATCTTTGGAAGCCTGTGGCGATGTTCTCAAACTGAAGGTCGTAAGGCGTGGTTAAGGTTCTCACAGTCCCAGTCAGGATGATGATACTCTCATGCTGGGAGCTCCGCCAAGCGCTATCTCAAATGTTACATTGTAGCATTCATGCTTGGGAAGCTTAGGATGCGGCCGGGCCGACCTGCGGTCCTGGACAGGCAAAGCTATAGGATGTGGCCGGGCCGACCCGCGGTCCCGGACACTAATGCCTGTTCTTCTAAAACTCTTTCAAAAAATTGCACAGGAAGGAAAACTTCCAAACACATTCTACGAGGCCACCATCACCCTGATACCCAAACCAGGCAAAGACAACACAAAAAAGGAAAATTACAGACCGATTTCTCTGATGAACTTAGATGCCAAGATTCTCAACAAAATCCTAGCAAACAGAATTCAACGACACATCAAAAAACTCATACATCATGATCAAGTCAGGTTCATCCCAGGCATGCAAGGCTTCTTCAACATCCGCAAATCAATCAATGTGATACACCATATTAACAAACTGAGAGACAAAAATCACATGATCATTTCAATAGATGCAGAAAAAGCCTTCGACAAAGTACAACATCCATTCATGATAAAAACTCTTCAGAAAATGGGCATAGAAGGAACCTATCTCAATATAGTGAAAGCCATCTATGAGAAGCCCACAGCGAACATTGTCTTCAATGGAGAAAAACTGAAAGCATTCCCTCTAAGATCAGAAACAAGACAGGGGTGTCCACTTTCACCACTACTATTCAACATAGTCCTGGAAGTTCTAGCAACAGCAATAAGAGAAGAGAAAGAAATCAAAGGAATCCAGATTGGAAAGGAAGAAGTCAAGCTCTCTCTTTTTGCAGATGACATGATATTATACATAGAAAATCCCAAAGAATCTATTACAAAGCTACTAGAGCTATTCAACGAATTCAGCAAAGTCGCAGGATACAAAGTCAACACACAGAAATCACTGGCATTCCTATACACAAACAATGAAAAATCAGAAAATGAAATCAAAGAGGCAGTCCCCTTCACCATTGCAACCAAAAGAATCAAATATCTAGGAATAAACCTACCCAAGGAAACAAAAGAACTGTACACAGAAAATTACAAGACACTCATGAAAGACATTAAAGAAGACTTAAACAGATGGAGAGATATTCCATGTTCCTGGGTCGGAAGAATCAATATTGTGAAAATGACCATACTACCAAATATCATCTACAGATTCAATGCAATACCTATTCAACTTCCATTGACATTTTTCACAGAACTAGACCAAAGTATCACACAGTTCATATGGAAACACAAAAGACCTCGAATAGCCAAAGCAATCCTGAGAAAGAAAAACGGAGCTGGAGGGATCAGCTTCCCTAACTTCAGACTCTACTACAAAGCAACAGTCCTCAAGACAGTATGGTACTGGCATAAAAACAGAACTATAGACCAATGGAACAAGATCGAGAACCCAGAGATAAACCCACGCACCTATGGGTACCTTATTTTTGACAAAGGAGGCGAACATATAAAATGGGACAAAGACAGCCTCTTCAACAAGTGGTGCTGGGAGAATTGGACAGCTACATGCAAAAAAATGAAGGTGGAACATTCCCTGACACCATACACTTAGATCAACTCAAAATGGATTAAAGACCTAAATGTAAGACCAGAAACCATCAAACTCTTAGAGGAGAATATAGGCAAAACCCTCAAGGACATCAATCAAAGCAAGATCTTCTCTGACCCACCAACTAAAATAGCAGAACTGAAAAGAAAAATGAACATATGGGACTTCATGAAACTTAAAAGCTTTTGTACAGCTAAAGAAATTACAAAAAAGCTGAACAGACACCCCACAGAGTGGGAGAAAATCATAGCAAATGAAACAACAGACAAAGAATTAATCTCCAAAATCTACAAGCAACTCAGACAACTCAGCACAGGGAAAACGAACAACCCAATCAAAAAATGGGAAAAAGACCTAAAGAGACGCCTCTCCAAAGAGGACATACAGATGGCCCAAAAATACATGAAACGATGCTCAACCTCACTTATTATTAGAGAAATGCAAATTAAAACTACAATGAGATATCACCTCACACCCGTCAGAATGGCCATCTTCAAGAAATCTGCAGACAACAAATGCTGGAGAGGGTGTGGAGAAAAGGGAACCCTCTTGCATTACTGGTGGGAATGTAAATTGATACAGCCTCTATGGAAGACAGTCTGGAGATTTCTTAAAAAACTAAAAATAGAAGCACCCTATGACCCAGCAATCCCACTCTTAGGCTTATATCCTGATGAAATAAAAACTGAAAGAAGCACCTGTACCCCAATGTTCATTGCAGCTCTCTATACAATAGCCAAAACATGGAAGCAACCTAGATGTCCATCGACGAATGAATGGATCCAGAAGCTCTGGTACATATATACAATGGAATACTACTCAGCTGTTAAAAGAAATGCAGAAGACTCAATCCTAATGAAGTGGCTGGCTCTAGAACCTATCATAAAAAGTGAAGTAAGTCAAAAAGAGAAAGACAAATACAGTATACTAACACACATATATGGAATCTAGTAGGACGGTCTTGATATCACACACAGGGAACTCATGAAAAAAAAAAAAAAAGAGCATAGACATAGGGACATCGTGGTGAATAAATAGGGAGGGGGAAGCATGGAGGAAGTAACAAGGAAACCTATAGTGTTATGTGTGGAAAAGATAGCTAGTGTCACAGTGCTAAGGGAATAGGAGTGCTCACAATTGCTTGGGGCAAAGGTCTGGAGGGGCGGGATGGGGGGATCTGGGTGGGTGGGGACCAGGGATATGCATATGACTGATCTGGGAACATACATGTATATGAACAACAAAACTCTGTAAAACCTTTAAAATAAAGAATAAAAATAAAATAAAAAAAAAAAAACTACATAGAAGTTGATACTTGTTTAACCTGACAGAACTGTACATAGGGGTTTATTAATATAACTCTACCTACTTTTATAGATGACTTTCCTGGTGGCTCAGTGGTAAAAAATCCAACAGAAAAATAGGAGACCTGTGTTCGATATCTTGGTTGAGAATCTTCCCTGGAGAAAAAAAAGGCTATCCACTCCAATATTCTTGCCTGAAAAAGTCCATGGACTGCAAAGAGTTGAACATGATTGAGAAACTTTAATTTTTACTTATGTTTATAGACAGAATATTCCATAATAAAAATAAATAACATGAACAAGTATTAATCCTCACAGTTTTTATGTGGATTATTATCTCACGGTATTATATCTCAATATAAAATTATATAATTAGAAACCATAAAATACTGTTCTCTTTTTACAGGTAAGGAAACAGACTTAATATTCATAAACTTTGCTTAAACTATATGTGTATTCTTAGAGAAGTTTAAATAAGTATCCAGTTTTTATGGCTCCTAGAACAATTTTTATATACTAAGGTACTTAGTGTTTAGCTGTGCTGATAAAAACCGAGTATCTCTATAAAAGTAAATTAAAAACATTTTATAAGCATACTTCTATATAATTAGTTTGTTATTTTAAAATATTTTCCATTTATATTTTATATAGGATACTCTAAATGCGGATTCTTTTAGTCTTTAGGGTAAAATGAAAGGAAATGTGTAAAGAAATCTGGACTAAACACAGTGTAAAGTAATTTTTTTGTTAATTTAGACAACCCAAATTAGGAGAAGCAGGTGCTATCTTGAGAAAAAGACTCATTAAGACTTACTCTACAGCTATTATTTGCACACAAACTATTCATCATTATAGAATGTAATGTGTACCAACTGAAACATATGAACACCGTTTTACCTATACATAGATTTCAGTGTTTAACATTCGTGTTAGTGTTCAGTTGTATATGACTCTCCTACCCCACGGACTATAGCCTGCCAGGCTCCTCTGTTGTGGAATTATCCAGACAAGGATATCTAAATGGGTTACCATTTCCTTCTCCAGGAGGTCTTCCCATCCCAGGGATCAAAACATAGTCTCAGGCTTCTCTGGTGGTCCAGTGGGTAAGGACACCGGTGCAGATAAGTGCAAGGGCGCCGGTTGGATCCCTGGACTTAGAAGATTCCACTGGCCACGGAGTGGCTGGACCCATGTGTCCAAATACCGAGCCAGAGCTCTGGAGCGCATGTGCCCAGAGCCAGTGCTCTGTAGCGAGAGAGGCCACTGTGATGGGAGGCCCATGCAGGCCAAAGAACAAAGATGGATGAAAATAGATAAATTAAAGACCAATAGAAGTGACCAGAAGAAAACAAAACAAAAAAAACCCATCAAAAAAAAAAAAAAAAAAAAAACCCTGCATCTGCCACAGTATAGGATATAGGATCTAAGTAAAAGCCCCTGAGGGCTAAGTTTCCACTTCTACTGTGATGGGGCAAACAACTGTAGATAGATTTGGAGCTAGAGCTGGTCTCCACTCTAGCAGATTGGCTGCTAGAAATTGCCTTGTGCAGATGCTACTAGGTAAGGAAGAACAACTCCTCACATGGATGGTTGCATAGCCTAGGTATCCCCAGAAGAGGTTCTATCCCACTGGTTGGCATTACTGCATCCCAGGGTGTCTGAGAGGTCTCAGTGCTTCAGTAAACCTACTAACAACCTGGTCTGGAGACAAAAAATTCAAGGATTGTGCTAATCTGCTGGTGGATAGGGCTAGGTTTTAGAATGACTGATAGCTTTAGTCTGGGGTCCTTGAATTATGCTTAAAGGCTGCAGTGAGAGGCTGTGTCCCAGCACTGGCTACAGAAGACTCCAAGTGGTGCTTGCCCACACTCTTGTCCTCCTTGTAGATCAAGCTCCCTTTGTCAATAGGAGAAGCAGGTGCTATCTTGAGAAAAGACTCATTAAGACTTACTCTACAGCTATTATTTGCACACAAACTATTCATCATTATAGAATGTAATGTGTACCAACTGAAACATATGAACACCGTTTTACCTATACATAGATTTCAGTGTTTAACATTCGTGTTAGTGTTCAGTTGTATATGACTCTCCTACCCCACGGACTATAGCCTGCCAGGCTCCTCTGTTGTGGAATTATCCAGACAAGGATATCTAAATGGGTTACCATTTCCTTCTCCAGGAGGTCTTCCCATCCCAGGGATCAAAACATAGTCTCAGGCTTCTCTGGTGGTCCAGTGGGTAAGGACACCGGTGCAGATAAGTGCAAGGGCGCCGGTTGGATCCCTGGACTTAGAAGATTTCACTGGCCACGGAGTGGCTGGACCCATGTGTCCAAATACCGAGCCAGAGCTCTGGAGCGCATGTGCCCAGAGCCAGTGCTCTGTAGCGAGAGAGGCCACTGTGATGGGAGGCCCATGCAGGCCAAAGAACAAAGATGGATGAAAATAGATAAATTAAAGACCAATAGAAGTGACCAGAAGAAAACAAAACAAAAAAAACCCATCAAAAAAAAAAAAAAAAACCCTGCATCTGCCACATTATAGGATATAGGATCTAAGTAAAAGCCCCTGAGGGCTAAGTTTCCACTTCTACTGTGATGGGGCAAACAACTGTAGATAGATTTGGAGCTAGAGCTGGTCTCCACTCTAGCAGATTGGCTGCTAGAAATTGCCTTGTGCAGATGCTACTAGGTAAGGAAGAACAACTCCTCACATGGATGGTTGCATAGCCTAGGTATCCCCAGAAGAGGTTCTATCCCACTGGTTGGCATTACTGCATCCCAGGGTGTCTGAGAGGTCTCAGTGCTTCAGTAAACCTACTAACAACCTGGTCTGGAGACAAAAAATTCAAGGATTGTGCTAATCTGCTGGTGGATAGGGCTAGGTTTTAGAATGACTGATAGCTTTAGTCTGGGGTCCTTGAATTATGCTTAAAGGCTGCAGTGAGAGGCTGTGTCCCAGCACTGGCTACAGAAGGCTCCAAGTGGTGCTTGCCCACACTCTTGTCCTCCTTGTAGATCAAGCTCCCCCAATGGCTACCACCAATGTCTATGGCACCAGGGGGAGTCCCAGTGACCTCTTGCCTCTCTGGGAGACTTCTCCAAAATCAACAGGTGAGTCTGTCACTGGCTCTTTTCAAGTTGTTGCCTCTGAGCAGAGTCCGCATCACACGAGACTTTTGCATGTGCCCTTTAAGAAGGGCAGCTCAGTTTTCTATAGCAGTCCAGTGCTCTCATAAGCAAGTCTTACTGATCCAGAAAGGCAGACATTCTGGGAGCTCATTTTTCTGATGCAGGACGTGCAGGCTGGGGACCCTGATGTGAGGCTCAGTGCCTTTACTCCTTAAGGAGAACTGCCAATTGTGGCCATCCTTTCATTTGTGTGCTACCCACGTGATGTTGTAGGTTGAATCTTGACTTGTCAGTCTCCACCCCTCCTATGCATCTTGTTGTGGCTCTCTCCTAACATCTTTATTTGTAGAAATCTTTTCTGCCAGTCTTCAGGTTGTTCTCACTGGTAGCTGTTCTGTAAATAGTTGTAATTCTGGTGTGTCTGTGTCGTGAGCTCAGGGTCTTCCTACTTCAGCATCTTGCTCACTTCTCTATGTATGGTTATCAATTTACCATAGATGCTATATTTTATATTTACCAACAAATTTTCTGAAATTATATCTTTTCCTCCAGACACTACATTTTTTCAAAAACTTGAAGATTACATAATCTAGTTTATTAAAAAATAAACTACTGGTAATTGTGAATTAACTTCATCAACATATTTTTTTAATGTGTTTATCTAAAAGCCTCTTTTAGAGTTTCATTCAGGTATCCTCATCTCCTTTTAAAGACATTGTTTAGATATCTAGCTCTCCTACAGTGGAAAGTAGACTGGTTTCAAGTTAATAAGTTTGAGTGTAACTTCAAATTGACTACTTAATAATGGTGGACATGATTTCAGTTTGTCTCTCTGAAGTTGTTTTTTTAATCTTTACATAGTTATTGAGAATTAAATATAATATTTTCCCCAGATGTGAATGGATTTCTATACATACCTTAAGTGAAAACTGCCCCAACACAGCAATCCTGTCCAGATATAAACACACTTTAGAAAGCAAATTTATTTTGCTTTTTCAAATTTCCTAAATAAAAACCAGAGTGTTTGTGATGAAACATTGGAATAAAAGAAAAACACAGGAAAAAGAGGAGCACATTTTAGGGATTTGGAAGTGAAGAAATAGGAAAGTTCTGTGCTTTCACATTTCTTGTCTTCTTGCTGAAAGAATGTTTTTCAGTTGCCAAGTCATGCCCAACTCTTTGCAATCCCATGGACTATAGCATTCCAGGCTTCCCTGTCCTTCACAGTCTTCTAGAGTTTCCCTAAGTTCATGTCCATTGAATTGGTGATGCTATCCAACCATCTCATCCTCTGTTACCCTCTTTGCCTTCTTCCTTCAATCGTTTCTTAGCATCAGGGCCTTTGATGCTAAGAATCGGTTGTTCACATCAGATAGTCAAAATATTGGAGCTTCAGCTTCAGCATCATTCCTTCCAATGAGCATTCAGGGTTCACTTCCTTTAAGATTGACAGGTTGGATCTCCTTGCTGTATAAGGGACTCTCAAATGTCTTCTGCAAACCACAGTTTGATAGCGTCAGTTCTTCTGCACTGTGTCTTCTTTACGGTTGCAGCTTTCACAACTGTACATCACTACTGGAAAGACCATAGCCTTTGTATGGATCTTTGTCCTCAAAGACCTTAGTCTTTGCTTTTTAACACACTGTCTATGTTTGGCATAGCTTTCCTGTCAAGAAGCAATCGTCTTCTAATTTCATGGCTCCAGTCACTATCCACAGGGATTATATAACCTGAGAGAACAAAAGAATTAGAGTTTGCCACAGTAACTCCACTGTGCTGAAAATAAAGACATATTCCAGAATCTGCATACTTCTTTACTTGAAATCTTTGACATATGCCTGTGTCTTCATATAATATGACTTTAGGCTTCAGAGAATTAATAAATGTGTTGCACAATCATTGGAGGCCAACAGGTCCCTATTTGCTTTTATGATACACCATGGACTGTTTATGAGTCCTGAGACGTACCTTTAAACATTCTGAGCCATTTTCATGTCTGTAAAATAGTAATAATAATCCCTAACCAGAGGAGTTTTTGTGAAAACACCAGGGGTAGTACTCTATTTTATAAAATATATTTTAAAGTTTTTGCTTTTGTTGTAAATATGTCTTGTCTCTATCTCTCTCTCAGAGTCTCTTTTAAGTTGTGAGTGGGATGTAAGATTATGTGGTTTGGATGGGTAGTCTTTTTACAAGGCTCTTTGTAGCAAACCCCACATGCTTCACAAAGTGCAATGTACTCAGATATCTCTGGGACCCTGTTCAGCTAGCCTCACAACCATCAACCTCTGATTGTCTGGGTGCCACAGTAAGATTTCTAAAATCATTCAGTTTCAAGTCTCTTTTTTTTACCTTGGAAAAATAGGATTATACCTCATATTGTTGCCCATTCTTTATGGATATGTACCGGACAGAGTTGATCCTAAGACCACATGCTTCAGTTCTCCCAAGGCACATGGGAGACTCTTATGGTATATATGTGAATATATACTCTTTTTCAAAATCATAAATATATATATACATATATATGTAGTAATATACATACATATGTGTATACATATACATATAATATATAGATCAAATGATACGTCAGTTCTTCTGCACTGTGTCTTCTTTACGGTTGCAGCTTTCACAACTGTACATCACTACTGGAAAGACCATAGCCTTTGTATGGATCTTTGTCCTCAAAGACCTTAGTCTTTGCTTTTAACACACTGTCTATGTTTGGCATAGCTTTCCTGTCAAGAAGCAATCGTCTTCTAATTTCATGGCTCCAGTCACTATCCACAGGGATTATATAACCTGAGAGAACAAAAGAATTAGAGTTTGCCACAGTAACTCCACTGTGCTGAAAATAAAGACATATTCCAGAATCTGCATACTTCTTTACTTGAAATCTTTGACATATGCCTGTGTCTTCATATAATATGACTTTAGGCTTCAGAGAATTAATAAATGTGTTGCACAATCATTGGAGGCCAACAGGTCCCTATTTGCTTTTATGATACACCATGGACTGTTTATGAGTCCTGAGACGTACCTTTAAACATTCTGAGCCATTTTCATGTCTGTAAAATAGTAATAATAATCCCTAACCAGAGGAGTTTTTGTGAAAACACCAGGGGTAGTACTCTATTTTATAAAATATATTTTAAAGTTTTTGCTTTTGTTGTAAATATGTCTTGTCTCTATCTCTCTCTCAGAGTCTCTTTTAAGTTGTGAGTGGGATGTAAGATTATGTGGTTTGGATGGGTAGTCTTTTACAAGGCTCTTTGTAGCAAACCCCACATGCTTCACAAAGTGCAATGTACTCAGATATCTCTGGGACCCTGTTCAGCTAGCCTCACAACCATCAACCTCTGATTGTCTGGGTGCCACAGTAAGATTTCTAAAATCATTCAGTTTCAAGTCTCTTTTTTTTACCTTGGAAAAATAGGATTATACCTCATATTGTTGCCCATTCTTTATGGATATGTACCGGACAGAGTTGATCCTAAGACCACATGCTTCAGTTCTCCCAAGGCACATGGGAGACTCTTATGGTATATATGTGAATATATACTCTTTTTCAAAATCATAAATATATATATACATATATATGTAGTAATATACATACATATGTGTATACATATACATATAATATATAGATCAAATGATACGTCATTTCCCATAGAAATTCCTTACTATTTTCTGATGTTTAGCCTGTTTAGGCTCCAAGTTAGTAGATGCTAAACTCCAGCTTTTTTAGGAAGCTGTGTTCTCACATTTCTCTTGACTACTGTTTCCTACCAAGGAATGGGAGAATGTGTGCTCTACTTTTCCTCTGGTAAGATGCTAGGCACGGTCAGCACAGGCTAGCCAGTCTGGTCCCATTGTCTGGATATGGTTGCTAGGGGGCAGATCCTTGAAACCAGGAAGCAATATCACAGTACAGGGCAGTCCACAGCATCGAGCTTGTGTACAGGCCTGAAAGATCCTGGATCTTAAAAGCATGCAGGTCCTATCACCAACACACTGAATTTGTCTTTTAATGACTCTTTGCAGCAAAATAATAGCCAACAAATATGCTGGAGGCTTTCCTAAAACCTGATTTTCTGTCTTCTGAGGTAAGATATTGAAGAGTGACACTGACTGAGTGAGACTGTTCCAGAAATTAACTCCCTTAAGAAAGAAATTCACCCTAACTAGTCTGGGATGAGTTTCTATGTTTGTCTTATTTGTCTTAAACTCCAACTGTTTTGTCTATCACATAACAAGGAAGGTGGAGGTAGAACTGACCTAGATCCAAGATTAAAGTAGAAGAGAGTTCCTGTATAGAGTTGGTGTTCTGTGGTTTAATATTTCCTTCTTCATTTAAGCTTTATTTTCTGTAACATTAAATGCAGTCTTTATCTAATCCCCTTCATTGCTCATTAGGATGCAAATACAAGTAAAAATTTGTTTTTTGAAAAACATTAAATTTGATTTAGAACAGTCTTTACTAAAATATATGAATAGAGAAAATTTAACAAAGCAATTTAAACCATAAGATAATTTATAAGCGATTATCATCCTGGAGTCTTCATAATATTCATGAAATAATATTTTAAAATGAATTTTCTTATTTTAAAATATTAGATTAGCTTTACATCTGGCTTGTATAAATACAAACTTGAGAAATGGCAGATATATTTGACTTCTTATAATGGGTAGATACAGCATATAATCTTAAGAAATAATGGAATAATAGATTCTGTTTTTTCTATTACAATAATGCATGGCAAAGTAAATGTTTATATTATTATGGAAGTAAACCCCTATGTCTCCAGACAAGACTAAACATTTTTAGATGGTAGGGTGCCATGTAATAGGTGAGTATATCAGAGTACTAAATAGATACAAGAAAAATTATACAAATAATTCTATTTTAATTTTAAGTAATTCCAATATAAATTCTTAAAAAATCTTCCAGTAGAATATGCCACATATATTTTGTAATGTTAAAAATATGAAATTCTAGGCTTCTCTGGTAGCTCAGTGGTAAAGAGTCTGCCTGCCAGTGTAGGAGACACGGGTTTGATTCCTGATCCAGGAAGATCCCACATGCTGCAAAGCAACTGGGCCCATGAGCCACAACTGTTGAGCCTATGCTCTGGAGCCCAGTAGTCACAACTATTGAGCCCATGTACAGCAGCTACTGAAGCCCGTATGCCCTAGAGCCTGTGATCCACAAGAGAAGTCACTGCAACAAGAAGCATGCTCACCTCAACTGGAGAGTAGTCCCCATTCCCTGCAACTAGAGAAGAGCCCACCAGCAGCAACAAAGACCCAGAATAGCCAAAAAATAAATGAACAAATAGATAAGATTATTAAAAAAACAAAATATATGAAATTCTTCTAAGTAAAACTTTTATAAAGTTCCTATAAGTGAAGAATTTTGTATTAGTGCTATCTTTGTCTATTTTGATTTTACTTGCAAATGACCATTAATCCTGCATCCACAGGAAAAATAGCTAATGATCCATAAAACAGTTAAGAGTAATAATGTATGCTTCTGTTTGGATGTGCTCAATGGTAAGTCATTTGGTGATGTGTGAAGACAAGAATATCTTTTAAATTCTGTAGAAGCAATCACTTAAACTAGTTTGCAGTTTCAAGTTCTCATGTATATTGAGCTATATTTACATAGCTATAAATATATATACACATCTTTTTGAAGGCCACATCTGTATGTTAAGCAAAGGCATTATAATCATAGGAATATTTCTTTGTGTGTGTGTGTGTGTGAGTGTGACTTTTAGTAAGTCAAAATCTGCCATATGGTGATCAACGCCATTTTCTAAAATTGTATAGATATAGCTAAATGTTAGCCATCATGATTATAATCAAATGAAATAGTATCCATAATTGTATTTAGTAGTCCCTGCACCTGTTTTCTATTCCAGTGATTTCCCTGGCCTATGAGTTGAATGTTATCAGAGTTTTCCTACCATGTAGAACAGTTATTAAATACTTGCTTTTTTCAGCATTCTTTTCAAGGTGAGATGATGGATTAGAAAAAATTTGTCATGTTTCCTGCTATTGAGGAACTTTACATATAATAGGTAACACTTAACTATCATAAATATAATCTACAGAGTACTCTGGGGGCAGTCACTAACTTTTATCCAATAAAATCTTTATGGAGACAGAAAAATCATGAAAAATTATTCCATGTTCTGCAGTCTTTATCCATTGTACATAAAAGGGATTTACAGCTGATTAAAATAAATCTACCTAGGTTTTTAATTCATAGTCTTCTGGGTTTAGCCTAGAGAAATTGCACTTGATACAGTTAAATAACATGGAAAACCTTATGCAAGACCATTGCAATAAGGGAAAGATATTAAATTCCATTGAAAGGAAGGAAAGTTTAAAATCACTGAGGTGAGCTAATAGGAAAATATGAAGGACTTTAGATGGGGATTTGGTCCATCTGTTAAGACAATAATTGTTTACTAACTGGCACTTATTGAAGTAAGGCTCCTGTTCTTCCACAGAGAAGGAAGATAGGCACCCTATCTTTCTTTTTTTTAAAATTTTGTTTATTTATGTATTTTTTGGTTATTCTGAGTTTTCACTGCTTCCTTCTCTAGTTGAAGGGAGTGGGAGTTTCTCTCTGTTTGAGCAAGATTCTTGTTGCAGTGGCACCCGAGCTTCAGTAGTTACGGCACATGAGCTCAGTAGTTGCACTCCGAGGCTCTAGAGCACAGCTTCAATAGTTGCAGCTCATAGGCTTAGTTGCTCTGCAACATGCGGGATCTTCCCAGATCAGGCATCCAACTCATATCTCCTGCATTGGCAGGCGAACTCTTTACCACTGAGCTACCAGGGGAGCCCACCCTATCTTTCTTGCTTCTTACATTTCAAAGAAATGGGTCCCAGGTTCTGACAAAAGACTATCCCTTTTTGTAGAAAACTTTTATCTCAACGGAGCAAAGAAAGAATTTACAACTGCAAGGTCTCTAAGGTTAATGCTCTAAGAAGAATAAAGTGACCTAAATCAGAAAAAAAAAACAGTTTAATAAAGTTTTGTGAGTATTTAGGCTATCTTGGTTAATAGTATATGGAAGAACTCTATCAATCAATCTTGATCTGTCTGATCTATATGTATCTATCTATACTTGCTTTTTCAGCATTCTTTTCAAGGTGAGATGATGGATTAGAAAATTTGTCATGTTTCCTGCTATTGAGGATCTTTACATATAATAGGTAACACTTAACTATCATAAATATAATCTACAGAGTACTCTGGGGGCAGTCACTAACTTTTATCCAATAAAATCTTTATGGAGACAGAAAAATCATGAAAAATTATTCCATGTTCTGCAGTCTTTATCCATTGTACATAAAAGGGATTTACAGCTGATTAAAATAAATCTACCTAGGTTTTTAATTCATAGTCTTCTGGGTTTAGCCTAGAGAAATTGCACTTGATACAGTTAAATAACATGGAAAACCTTATGCAAGACCATTGCAATAAGGGAAAGATATTAAATTCCATTGAAAGGAAGGAAAGTTTAAAATCACTGAGGTGAGCTAATAGGAAAATATGAAGGACTTTAGATGGGGATTTGGTCCATCTGTTAAGACAATAATTGTTTACTAACTGGCACTTATTGAAGTAAGGCTCCTGTTCTTCCACAGAGAAGGAAGATAGGCACCCTATCTTTCTTTTTTTTAAAATTTTGTTTATTTATGTATTTTTTGGTTATTCTGAGTTTTCACTGCTTCCTTCTCTAGTTGAAGGGAGTGGGGGTTTCTCTCTGTTTGAGCAAGATTCTTGTTGCAGTGGCACCCGAGCTTCAGTAGTTATGGCACATGAGCTCAGTAGTTGCACTCCGAGGCTCTAGAGCACAGCTTCAATAGTTGCAGCTCATAGGCTTAGTTGCTCTGCAACATGCGGGATCTTCCCAGATCAGGCATCCAACTCATATCTCCTGCATTGGCAGGCGAACTCTTTACCACTGAGCTACCAGGGGAGCCCACCCTATCTTTCTTGCTTCTTACATTTCAAAGAAATGGGTCCCAGGTTCTGACAAAAGACTATCCCTTTTTGTAGAAAACTTTTATCTCAACGGAGCAAAGAAAGAATTTACAACTGCAAGGTCTCTAAGGTTAATGCTCTAAGAAGAATAAAGTGACCTAAATCAGAAAAAAAAAAAAAAAACAGTTTAATAAAGTTTTGTGAGTATTTAGGCTATCTTGGTTAATAGTATATGGAAGAACTCTATCAATCAATTTATCTATGGATCTGTCTGTCTATCTATATGTATCTATCTACTTGCTTGCTTACCAATAAGATTCAAAGGACGCAACCGTAAAGAAAAATCAAGCAAAGGATTTAATAATAAGTATATAGACTTTATGGACATGTGAAATAATTATCTTCATATAGTATTTTTAATTCATTCAGAAAATTAATCTTTTATCCAAAGATTATAGAAAATTGGAAGCAAAGCAAATTGCTGATTGTTTTCCCACTCTTATGGCTCTCTACTGCAAAATTGATTACTAGAGGTAAGAAACTGCTGACTGCTTTAAGAATAAACTTCAACCTGTTATCATGGTTTGTATCTTCTTGGGAAATAATACCAACAATTCTCCAGTAGGACGAGGATGATGATGTGTTTTAGTCTCTCAATCATGTTCTACTCTTTGTGACGCCATGGCCTGTGACCCGTCAGGCTCCTCTGTTCATGGAATTCTCCAGGCAAGAATACTGGGTGGATTGCCATTTCTTTCTCCAGTAGGACAAAGCTATCTGCAATTCCTTGCAACTATCTGGGTCTTCAATGTCTTACAATGTATAGATCCATTTTAGCTTCTAATCTTTTTGATATATGGTAAAAGCTTATCCCTATTTCAAAACCTCACTTCAACATCAATTTTTTTCTCAGAAATACTGCAGCAATATACTACTACATATATATATATATATACATAAATATATATATATGCCATTATTCTTTTCTTTGTGTTAGCATTGTACCTTTTGTACATAATTCTCTTATTACACTGATTATGCTATGCATTTACTGAGCCGCTTCTTTGAGGTTAGTCATCATTTATTATTAATCTTCCAATCCATAGTAACTGGCAGAATTGCAAGCATATAACATGCATTAAATACTTGTAGAATAGATGGATGAGTGAATAAATCATTAGAGAGTAATAAGAAGAACAAATAGAATAAAATATTTGAAAATATTTGAAAATTAAATTTATAGCTTTATGTGGTAATATATTTATAAAAACATAAGCAGTGGTGTAATTTCACCCACTATGGTGATTTGTCTTATATATTTTCTCATAGACTAGATCTAGAAAAATAATTATGGAAAGCAAATAATACAGGGCTCTTTCTGATGAATGAGGGAATAAAAGTCAAAATAAGAATCTCTCTAGAGTAACATTACTCTGAACAAAGCACCAGGAATAAAAATCCTGGGAGATTTCTATTTGGGAAGAAAACTGTTAGAACACAATGTAGCATTTTATAAATAAATCCAGTCAATCCCACAAAATATGTAATTCATATTTACCAAGGCAGTATCATTGCAATGCAGAGGTGAAAGAAATTAAGACCTGAGACTATCCTGCAATGACTATGAAGCTAGCAAGCAGAGTACTTCCTACCACACCAGAGGACACTGAGAGGAAAAATCTTGTCTTTCATGAGGAAATGAACCAAAAAAATGAATCTTTTTAGGCTCTGCCAACACTAGAGCTGACTCACTAAAAAGGACCTTGATGCTGGAAAGATTGAGGGTAAGAGGAAAAGGGGACGCCAAAGGGTGAAATGACATCACCAACTCAATGGACATGAGTTTGAGCAAACTCTGGGAGACAGTGAAGGACATGGAAGCCTGGCGTGCTGCAGTTGATGGGGTCACAAAGACTCTGACATGACTCAGTGACTAAACCACCAGACCAGCTTCAGTCCCCAACCTCAGAATGAAGGATGATATAAAACTCATCCTTACTTTCTTATTTCTTTCATACAATGTTATCCTTACAACACATGCCAACACTAAGAGACAATGAAGAAAAGCAATACCAACCCCAATAGCCCGTATCATGTTTGCTAGATTTCATTTCAAAGTCAAAGCTAAAGTCTGTAAAGTGCCCATAGAGTACCTCTAAGAATATTTTTAAAGTTAATGTCTTCAAGCTTCACATTAATATTTTCTGCTGTTCATTGTTTTCCAGTTTGTATGCACACTGCTTTTTCTTTTTTTCTTTTAAATTTTGGCCTCTCTTATTGGTTCTTTCTTTCTTTATTTTCATCTATCTTTATTCTTTGACCTGTGTGGGTTTCCCATCGCAGTGGCCTCTCTCGTTGCAGAGCACCAGCTCTGGGTGCATGTTGTGCTCCAGAGCGCCAGCTTACAATTAGACACACCGGTCCAGCAGCTCCACCACATGTGGGATCTTTCCAGGCCAGGGATTGAGCTGGTGCCCCTTGTATTGCAAGGCAGACTCTTTACCCACTGGACCACCAGGAAAGTCCCCCACACTGCTTTAATCCGTGATGTAATCACTTGTGAAACACTTGCTCATTTCAACATTCTCCTTTTGCCCTATATTTTATGACCACTTTTCTTCTCTAGTCTTCAGTTAACCTCTTGCAATGCCCATTGTATGATCAGTCAGTACTATATTCATAACTCCATTCTCTGAACATTTCCTTTACCTTATTGCTTTAAAGAAACTCTGAGTAGGCAATTTCCTAGTGGTATAGTGGTTAGGATTTGGTGCTTTCATTGTCATGGCCCAGGTTCAGTCCCTGGTTTGGAACTGAGATCCTAAAAGCTACCCACTCTCCACAAAACAATATTGCCATTTCCCAAGGATACTGCTTCATCCATAATCACCAAGTGAAATACTGATTTATTCAAATCCTTTATAATTTAGAGCTAGAATAAAGATGTTTTTGACATTCACTTCTGTTTCAGCATCACTTCTACTCTTCCCAGCAAATAAAGAAAATGTATCACTAGCACATTATCAATATTGGATTATCAACTTGCCATCCTATAAATCATTGATAACTTGGGTATGGATGACACATCAGATTCCCAGCAAATAAAGAACAATGTATCACTAGCACTTATCAGGTGATTGCTGCAGTTGATGGGGTCACAAAGACTCTGACATGACTCAGTGACTAAACCACCAGACCAGCTTCAGTCCCCAACCTCAGAATGAAGGATGATATAAAACTCATCCTTACTTTCTTATTTCTTTCATACAATGTTATCCTTACAACACATGCCAACACTAAGAGACAATGAAGAAAAGCAATACCAACCCCAATAGCCCGTATCATGTTTGCTAGATTTCATTTCAAAGTCAAAGCTAAAGTCTGTAAAGTGCCCATAGAGTACCTCTAAGAATATTTTTAAAGTTAATGTCTTCAAGCTTCACATTAATATTTTCTGCTGTTCATTGTTTTCCAGTTTGTATGCACACTGCTTTTCTTTTACTTTTAAATTTTGGCCTCTCTTATTGGTTCTTTCTTTCTTTATTTTCATCTATCTTTATTCTTTGACCTGTGTGGGTTTCCCATCGCAGTGGCCTCTCTCGTTGCAGAGCACCAGCTCTGGGTGCATGTTGTGCTCCAGAGCGCCAGCTTACAATTAGACACACCGGTCCAGCAGCTCCACCACATGTGGGATCTTTCCAGGCCAGGGATTGAGCTGGTGCCCCTTGTATTGCAAGGCAGACTCTTTACCCACTGGACCACCAGGAAAGTCCCCCACACTGCTTTAATCCGTGATGTAATCACTTGTGAAACACTTGCTCATTTCAACATTCTCCTTTTGCCCTATATTTTATGACCACTTTTCTTCTCTAGTCTTCAGTTAACCTCTTGCAATGCCCATTGTATGATCAGTCAGTACTATATTCATAACTCCATTCTCTGAACATTTCCTTTACCTTATTGCTTTAAAGAAACTCTGAGTAGGCAATTTCCTAATGGTATAGTGGTTAGGATTTGGTGCTTTCATTGTCATGGCCCAGGTTCAGTCCCTGGTTTGGAACTGAGATCCTAAAAGCTACCCACTCTCCACAAAACAATATTGCCATTTCCCAAGGATACTGCTTCATCCATAATCACCAAGTGAAATACTGATTTATTCAAATCCTTTATAATTTAGAGCTAGAATAAAGATGTTTTTGACATTCACTTCTGTTTCAGCATCACTTCTACTCTTCCCAGCAAATAAAGAAAATGTATCACTAGCACATTATCAATATTGGATTATCAACTTGCCATCCTATAAATCATTGATAACTTGGGTATGGATGACACATCAGATTCTGACAATGTTGCTATTGCAGGTGATGTTCACTGACAAGCCTTGAACACTCTGGCCTGTAGGTTTTGGAAGCTAGGACTTTTTACATATTTTCCAGTGACTTTCTCGTTGTTGTACTCACTAACTGAATATAGCAATCATAAATTATGTTTTTCTTAAGAATAGTATCACTAATAGATAAATAACAAACTATGCAGATACACCTCTTTCTGATTCTTGTTGGCTTACTAAAGTACTCCAAACCAGTTTTTATTCTTCCTTATTATACTAAAAAAACATTAAATTCCTCTATGTAAATTTTATGCAGTGTTTACTCCTAACTTCATTTATCACATATTCCATGATTTATCTTTTCAAAGGCTCCTGTGGATGATTTCATTTTATTGTACTCTGATGTTGAATCACATGCACCTGCCAAAATTCTGACCTAGTAAAACATAGTGAAAGGCCTATGAATCCTGCTTTGAAGAAGTCAGAATTCCTGTGTTTCTATCTTAGATTAATTATAATTTGGAGAACTATTCAAACTTTTCTAATCCTCAGTTTGCTTAGCCACCAAATGATAATAGTAATAGTAGATACTTCATAGAGTTAATATTAAAAGAAACATTTCAGTAAAATATTTTATTGTTATAGTGTCTATAATGTATTCATAGTTTCCACTGTCATCATTATGGCTATTATCTTTTTGTTTTTGTCAATTTTTTTAGTCCTTTCATATAAAAGAGTAGAGCCAGATTTGAAATTTGCAATCATTTTAAATTTAAGGTCAACTTAACTTTTTATAATGATGATTCACAATGTTACTATATTTCTTTTTTAAAATGTATTTTTAATTGGAGGGTAATTATTTTATACTGTTGTGTTGGTTTCTTCCCTATGACAATGTAAATCAACCATAAGTATACCTATATTTCTTTTTATAACCTTGCCATCTCAAAGATACTAATTTTCCAATTCTTTGTACTGTCCTCCAAGCCCTTATTATTAATACCACTAATCTGACCCTTTGCATTCTTTTATTTTAAAATATAAATACAAGCCAATATGTAAAAAC
Source organism: Tragulus kanchil (assembly GCA_022376925.1). Taxonomy (NCBI): domain Eukaryota; kingdom Metazoa; phylum Chordata; class Mammalia; order Artiodactyla; family Tragulidae; genus Tragulus; species Tragulus kanchil. The sequence goes on along the minus strand of JAIOJX010000003.1, from coordinate 86,374,386 downwards.
ATCCTTTTCTCTCACTATGAAATAATAAAACCTATAAAAGTAAACACAGATTTCATATCACTCATTTCAGCTCAGTTCAGTTTAACAGTCATGTCAGACATTTGTGACCCCATGGACTGCAGCTTGCCAGGCTTTCCTATCCTCCACTATCTCCTGGAGTTTGCTCAAACTCACGTCCATTGAGCTAGCAATGCTAGTCAGTCATCTCATCCTCTGTCGTACCTTTCTGCCTTCCATCTTTCATGGCATTAGGGTCTTTTGCAATGAGTTGTCTCTTCACATCAGGTGATCAAAGTATTGGAGCTTCAATTTCAGCATCAGTCCTTCCAATGAATATTCAGCATACCAGATTTGGTCAAAAATCTTTGCTACTATGCTATCAATTGCAAGGTGTTAGTGAACGTTTCTGTAATGCTCTTTATTCCACCCTGACAGAGTAGCACGGTATCTAACAAATAGGATTATGACACATTAAATAGGCAGCCATTTATTTTATATGAATATTTTTTGAATTATCACAATCTTAGAAAACAATGGAATTTTGTATAGCTCTTGTGGACTAAAATATGTCCCTCCAAAATGTATATGTTGAAGCTCTAATTCTCAATCTGACTGTATTTAGAAATAGGGCCTATAAGGAGGTAATCAAGGTTAAATGAAGCTCTAAGTGAACAATCTTAACCTGATACCAATTGTGCCCTTAATAAGAAGAGCAAAGACACCGAAGAGCTCTCCCTCGTTACCTGTGTAGAGAAGAGCCAGTATTGAGAACATAGAAATAAGGAGGCCATCTGCAGATCAGGAAGATAAGTTTTGATAGATACAAAATTGCTGGCACCCTGATCTTTAACTTCCACTATCCATAGCTGTGAGAAAATAAATTTCTGTCTCTTAAGCTACCTAGCTTGTGGTATTTTGTTTTGGTAGAACTAGCAGACTAATGCATTCATTTTTAAACAAAAAAACATTATAACTTCCTTTGGAAATATAAACATTTGCAGTTTTAATCACTTTATTTGGTGTTTAATGGCAAGTAATGGTATTATTGGGCTTCCCAGGTGGCTCAGTAGTGAAAAATTTGCCTGCCAATGAAAGGGATGCAGGTCAGGAAGATCCCCTGAAGAAGGAATAAAATCTTGCTCTAGTATTCTTGCCTGGGAAATCCTGTGGCCAGAGGAGCCTGTCAGTCTACAGTCACAGGGTCATAAAGAGTCAGACATGATCATGCAAGTAAACAACAAAGACATTGTATAGAGAATGTGGATTATATAGTGTCCAGATCCTCAGTTTTACAAAAGACAGAAAAAAAACATTTATTTCTATGGGAATCAAACTCACGTCCATTGAGCTAGCAATGCTAGTCAGTCATCTCATCCTCTGTCGTACCTTTCTGCCTTCCATCTTTCATGGCATTAGGGTCTTTTGCAATGAGTTGTCTCTTCACATCAGGTGATCAAAGTATTGGAGCTTCAATTTCAGCATCAGTCCTTCCAATGAATATTCAGCATACCAGATTTGGTCAAAAATCTTTGCTACTATGCTATCAATTGCAAGGTGTTAGTGAACGTTTCTGTAATGCTCTTTATTCCACCCTGACAGAGTAGCACGGTATCTAACAAATAGGATTATGACACATTAAATAGGCAGCCATTTATTTTATATGAATATTTTTTGAATTATCACAATCTTAGAAAACAATGGAATTTTGTATAGCTCTTGTGGACTAAAATATGTCCCTCCAAAATGTATATGTTGAAGCTCTAATTCTCAATCTGACTGTATTTAGAAATAGGGCCTATAAGGAGGTAATCAAGGTTAAATGAAGCTCTAAGTGAACAATCTTAACCTGATACCAATTGTGCCCTTAATAAGAAGAGCAAAAGACACCGAAGAGCTCTCCCTCGTTACCTGTGTAGAGAAGAGCCAGTATTGAGAACATAGAAATAAGGAGGCCATCTGCAGATCAGGAAGATAAGTTTTGATAGATACAAAATTGCTGGCACCCTGATCTTTAACTTCCACTATCCATAGCTGTGAGAAAATAAATTTCTGTCTCTTAAGCTACCTAGCTTGTGGTATTTTGTTTTGGTAGAACTAGCAGACTAATGCATTCATTTTTAAACAAAAAAACATTATAACTTCCTTTGGAAATATAAACATTTGCAGTTTTAATCACTTTATTTGGTGTTTAATGGCAAGTAATGGTATTATTGGGCTTCCCAGGTGGCTCAGTAGTGAAAAATTTGCCTGCCAATGAAAGGGATGCAGGTCAGGAAGATCCCCTGAAGAAGGAATAAAATCTTGCTCTAGTATTCTTGCCTGGGAAATCCTGTGGCCAGAGGAGCCTGTCAGTCTACAGTCACAGGGTCATAAAGAGTCAGACATGATCATGCAAGTAAACAACAAAGACATTGTATAGAGAATGTGTGGATTATATAGTGTCCAGATCCTCAGTTTTACAAAAGACAGATCATTTATTTCTATGGGAAAAAAAGAACATGGATATAGAAAAGCTATTCTGTTTCTCTAAACATCACATCAGAAAATCTGTATGAATGTTGAGTTAGCAAATAATAGTTGTTTTTCAATGAATTATTCCAGTACTTAACATGTTAAAAGAAACACGGAAAATTAAATAAGCCAAGACCTCCCCAAACTTCTAAAATTTGCAGAGACCTTTTAAGACTGGGATTCTCCAGGGACAATTCTGGGTTTGCCTACTGGTAAGTTGACATATGATTATATCACTATTATCAATACAAACAATGGAAGAAGAGGAAGGGTATGAGCTGAAACTTAGGCTAATGGGAAATGCTCATTAACTGTTTCTTAACCTGTTTATATTTGTGGAGTTGTATGTCTTCTTAAATAAAGTATATATCCTTCCAGATTTTCCCACTGTGAAAGATTCATTTCTACTAACTTCATCATCTGTTATCTGTTCATCTGTACCATAATTATAGTTCTTCCCAAATTTAGTATTGTTTATATTTTAGATGAGTTCAATTCCTCTGTTCCATGGTTACTTTTCAATCTTTCAATATTAACCAAAGATTCTTTCAAAAAAGATAAACCAAGCATCATAACAAACAGTACACTTTTTTCTCCACTGTTGTCAGAGATTCTCAACCAGTCACTGAAATTTAAGACAGGGTTATTTTTTATTGTGCATGATGTGCCTGTACTTTACAGGATGCTTAGCAGCATCCCTGGCCTATACCCACTGATTTTCAGTAAAGCACTACCTCATATTTTGTTGAAAACTGAAACTGTTTCCAGACCTTTCCCAATACCTGCTGGAGGTCTGATTCACTATTCCAGGAAAGGACTGATACATTATTTGTCAGTTGCATTAGCCTGCCAATGAAAGGGATGCAGGTCAGGAAGATCCCCTGAAGAAGGAATAAAATCTTGCTCTAGTATTCTTGCCTGGGAAATCCTGTGGCCAGAGGAGCCTGTCAGTCTACAGTCACAGGGTCATAAAGAGTCAGACATGATCATGCAAGTAAACAACAAAGACATTGTATAGAGAATGTGGATTATATAGTGTCCAGATCCTCAGTTTTACAAAAGACAGATCATTTATTTCTATGGGAAAAAAAGAACATGGATATAGAAAAGCTATTCTGTTTCTCTAAACATCACATCAGAAAATCTGTATGAATGTTGAGTTAGCAAATAATAGTTGTTTTTCAATGAATTATTCCAGTACTTAACATGTTAAAAGAAACACGGAAAATTAAATAAGCCAAGACCTCCCCAAACTTCTAAAATTTGCAGAGACCTTTTAAGACTGGGATTCTCCAGGGACAATTCTGGGTTTGCCTACTGGTAAGTTGACATATGATTATATCACTATTATCAATACAAACAATGGAAGAAGAGGAAGGGTATGAGCTGAAACTTAGGCTAATGGGAAATGCTCATTAACTGTTTCTTAACCTGTTTATATTTGTGGAGTTGTATGTCTTCTTAAATAAAGTATATATCCTTCCAGATTTTTCCCACTGTGAAAGATTCATTTCTACTAACTTCATCATCTGTTATCTGTTCATCTGTACCATAATTATAGTTCTTCCCAAATTTAGTATTGTTTATATTTTAGATGAGTTCAATTCCTCTGTTCCATGGTTACTTTTCAATCTTTCAATATTAACCAAAGATTCTTTCAAAAAAGATAAACCAAGCATCATAACAAACAGTACACTTTTTTCTCCACTGTTGTCAGAGATTCTCAACCAGTCACTGAAATTTAAGACAGGGTTATTTTTTATTGTGCATGATGTGCCTGTACTTTACAGGATGCTTAGCAGCATCCCTGGCCTATACCCACTGATTTTCAGTAAAGCACTACCTCATATTTTGTTGAAAACTGAAACTGTTTCCAGACCTTTCCCAATACCTGCTGGAGGTCTGATTCACTATTCCAGGAAAGGACTGATACATTATTTGTCAGTTGCATTAGATCAGCCCTGAAGGGATGCAGTTGATTGCAGGGAACCACAATTGCTATAAAGAAAACTGAATGAATCAGACATTTTTCTCAGACTCAGAATAAAGGAAGGGATCCTAGCATTTATTCAGTCCAAATCTGGCAATTGTTTTCCTCATAGATATTTACTCAGGAATAACTTGATAATACCAGGTACCCTTAAAAAATCATAAATCTTAGTGAAGATAATTTCACAAATTTCGAAATGTTATTTATATTTTCATGGATAGAAAATTTACAGATTTTCTTTTCTACCTAAGTATAGTGAATTTACAAAATTGTGTTACTTTCAAGTGATTCAGCTTTACACATATATGTATATATATATATATATATATATATACATATATATGTATATTTCATATTATTTTCTGTTATTAATTATTATTACATCTTCTTTATCCATTGACTGTCAATGACATTTAGATTGCTTCCAAGACTTTACTGGATTAACTCAGCATTCAAAAAACTAAGATCATGGCATCCATGTCCATCACTTTATGGAAAATGGATGGGGAAAAAATGGAAACAGTGACAGATTCTATTTTCTTGGGTTCCAAAAGCACTGTGGGTGGTGACTGAAGCCACCAAATTAAAAGACGTTTGCTATGAGAAAAGCTCTGACAAATCTAGACAGCATATTAGAAAGTAGAGACATCACTTCATTGACAAAGATCCATATAGTCAAAACTATGATTTTTCCAGTAGTCAGGTACAGATGTGAGAGTAATACCATAAAGAAGTCTGAGAGTCAAAAATTGATGCTTTCGAACTGTAGCATTGAAGAAGACCTTTGAGGGTCCCTTAGATTGCAAACAGTTCAAACCAGTCAATCCTAAAGGAAACCGACCCTGAATATCCATTGGAAGGAATGATGCTGAAACTGTATGTCCTATATTTTGGCTAGCTGATGAGAAGCACAGAGTCATTGGGGAAAAAATCCTATCCCGGGAAAGATTGAGTGTAAGAGGAGAAGGGGATGACAGAGGATGAGATGGTGGGTTGGCATCACTGAATCAATGAACATGAGTTTGAGCAAACTCTGGGACAAACATTGAAAGACAGGGAAGCCTGAAGTGCTGCAGTTCATGGGTTCACAAAGAGTCAGAAACAACTGACTTAGCCACTGAACAATAACAACAGTGTCTTTGCTATTGTAAGTAGTGCTGCAGTGAATACTAGTGTGTGTGTGGGTATCCTTCAGAAGCATAGTTTTCTCTAGATATATGCCCAAATGCAGAATTGCTGTATCATATGGTTACTCTATTTTTAGTTTTCTAAAGAAATCTATTTTATTTTGGTTACATCTCCTATGGCATGTGGGATCTTAGTTCCCTGAGCAGGGATTGAACCTGGGGCCCCTGCATTGGGAATGTGAAGTCTTAACCACTGGGCCATCAGGAAAGTACCTAAAAATATATTTTGAATCATCTTTAACACTAAAGCATTCTCAGTTATCATTATAAATATTTTTACATGAAGACAAATATTTAAGAATTATATTATAATCTTTCCTTTGAAAAATGCATCATGATGTTTGGGACAAAATATTTGAAAATATTAGTATATGATATATAGATTTGTTTTAGCCTGAACCCTCTCTTCAAAACAAACCTAAACAAGACAAATAAACAGCTTTCTTGAGTCATTTTCAAGTATTCCTGTAGTATTGTCAATTAAAAAAATGTTTATAAATATATCCTGAGTACATATAAACATTTTTATGTTTGGTAAAAGAACACATTTAAGCTGAAGTCTTGTCACTGAAAGCATCCTACTAATCAACTGCTAATGATTTTCAAATACACTTTCAAAATATTTCATAATAATTCAATAAAGATTTCTTAGTTGTGAATATGTTTAACAAACAAAATGAGGTGTACATGTTATTTTATACCTGTAGATATCATGGTGTAATTACTCATTGCAGATTAGCTACAAAAACAAAGATGACTTTGGAGAAGTAGCAGATGAATTATCTACATAAGGCATTGAATGCTAAACAAATTTATTTTTTAAAATCAAAACAATTGTTTTGATTATATATATTGTTTATATATTTTTAAAATCCAGTATGACTTTCACTTCTTGCCTTATTGCTTTACTGAAATTTCTAGGATTTCCGTAACTACATATTCTCTCTCTCTTTTTTTTTTAATTTATTTATCTTTTTGGGGAGTCGGGTGGGGAGGGAGGCGGGCGGGCGGGCCACATCTATTGGTCTTTCATTTCTCTATTTTCATCTGTCTTTGTTCTTTGGCTCCTGTAGGCCTCCCATCGTGGTGGCCTCTGTCATCGCAGAGCGCCGGCTCTGGGCGCATGCGCCCCAGAGCTCCAGCTCGGTAATTGGACACATCAGTCCAGCCTCTCCGTGGCACGTTGGATTTTCCCCGGCCAGGGATGGAACTGGCGCCCCTTGCATTTCAAGGTGGTGTCCTTACCCACTGGACCACCAGGGGAAGCCCTACATATTCTTTCAATGGAAGTGTTAATATTGAATATCCTTGCTCTAAGAGAGAAAGTTGATGATACCTCATTGCTACAAATGTTTTCCCATGTACTTTCGCTTGTATGGGTAAGTTTTTTCTCCCATTGCAAATAAGAGTCACTCATTTATGAAGTTTTTCTGTCTTGCTGATGACTTTTCCATTTTTCTATTAATTCTGCACATTATTACATATTTTAAAATGAGTAATTTCTCTTTTATTTATGAAATATACTCTTCTTTATCATCATATTCTTATTATATATTATTAATTTGATTTGTTAATGTTTTAATTAAAAATTTTGCATCCTTGTTCATAGGAACTGCTAATCAAATGTTTTCTTCCTGAGTTTTGTAAACAGCTTGTCAGCTTTTGGTAAGAAGTTTGTGTTGGCTGCATAAAATTTGCTTTTCTTTGTTAAATTTTGGAAAAATGCTACAAAAGTGAAACTAGTTATTTCTTAAAAATGTAGAAGAATCTGGGGGAAATCATCAAGATCTGAAGTTTCCTTTTCTTTTCATTTTTTTAATAATGGATTTATTTTTATAAGATATTAACAATTTAGTGTTAGGTTGAGTGAGTTTTAAGGTTTTTGAGTAATTTTTTTATATGATCAAATTTACTGTTAAAGCATTATAAATGTTTTCATTATTTTCATGTCTAGAAGCTTTGATGATGATCATTTGAGTTCTTTCTCTTTTATAATGAGAGATTTTATAATCTTTGAGATTTAAAAGTAGTCCATGAATTTAACCGTTATTTTTCTTGATCACATTTTAGTTTTCAATTTAATTAATTTCTTCTTTTATCATCATTGTTGTTTCTTTTCTTTAGGTCCTTCTGTTTGATGGTTGCTGTTTTTAGAGTTTTTTTTTGGAGATTGTAGCCTAAAGAGTGTGCATTTATTCAAAATCTAATAATTAAACATGCCAATGGGCTGATTACCCCAATCTTCCAGTTCATTAAGGGAGATATAATTCATGAAAAATATGAATGTTCCTTCACAAAAGCTATGCAAGCTACAATTATGCTAGATTCTCTAAGTAGTATGTTATTAAAATATTTTATATCTCATTTAAGCAAACATGGAGTGAACATTTTTTCTCATTCCATATGAAAAATGGTAAAAAATCACAGCAGATATAGCTATTCCAAGTGTCCCATGGATTCTATACTGCAGATCTAAAGTGTAAAACAGATGCACAGCTGAGAACCTGTATGGAAAAAATATCAAACATCTGGATTTGAGTTTCATAAATCAAGGCCTACATTACAAAAATGTGAGTCATGGCTCAATTTAGGGGAAAAAATGCAACAGTTAAAAAAAATGAATTATAGCTATGTAGAGAATTCTTTATTTACTGGTTGATGAGATAGTGTGAAATTACAGGCAAGTTCTGAGTGAAATAACTATCTTAAAACAGAGAGAAGCCATCCTGTGAGTAGAAACCCCCTTTTCCTTGAAGTTTACACTGTTTTTCCTATTTGATGGAAAAATAAAGAGGTGTCAAAGAACATAGCTCTCTTGAAAATGTTCTCTTAATTCTTACCTTTAGTTCTTTTCAAAAGATATATAATTACAAATATACATATATATACCATGCAATATATAAAACAAATGAATAATTTTATAAGGAATAATCTAGTATACACTAAATAAGATGCAGATTCAGAGTAATTTCAATATCATTTTAGGAAAAATTATAATTCATCTCATATGATGACAGTTAACAATATATTAAAACTATGAAGTTGATTTCAACATCATGAGAAATTTCCATAGGTTGAACTAGTATAAATTACTGTCATTGTTTTTTTTTTTTTGAGAGATTTTATAATCTTTGAGATTTAAAAGTAGTCCATGAATTTAACCGTTATTTTTCTTGATCACATTTTAGTTTTCAATTTAATTAATTTCTTCTTTTATCATCATTGTTGTTTCTTTTCTTTAGGTCCTTCTGTTTGATGGTTGCTGTTTTTAGAGTTTTTTTTTGGAGATTGTAGCCTAAAGAGTGTGCATTTATTCAAAATCTAATAATTAAACATGCCAATGGGCTGATTACCCCAATCTTCCAGTTCATTAAGGGAGATATAATTCATGAAAAATATGAATGTTCCTTCACAAAAGCTATGCAAGCTACAATTATGCTAGATTCTCTAAGTAGTATGTTATTAAAATATTTTATATCTCATTTAAGCAAACATGGAGTGAACATTTTTTCTCATTCCATATGAAAAATGGTAAAAAATCACAGCAGATATAGCTATTCCAAGTGTCCCATGGATTCTATACTGCAGATCTAAAGTGTAAAACAGATGCACAGCTGAGAACCTGTATGGAAAAAATATCAAACATCTGGATTTGAGTTTCATAAATCAAGGCCTACATTACAAAAATGTGAGTCATGGCTCAATTTAGGGGAAAAAATGCAACAGTTAAAAAAAATGAATTATAGCTATGTAGAGAATTCTTTATTTACTGGTTGATGAGATAGTGTGAAATTACAGGCAAGTTCTGAGTGAAATAACTATCTTAAAACAGAGAGAAGCCATCCTGTGAGTAGAAACCCCCTTTTCCTTGAAGTTTACACTGTTTTTCCTATTTGATGGAAAAATAAAGAGGTGTCAAAGAACATAGCTCTCTTGAAAATGTTCTCTCTTAATTCTTACCTTTAGTTCTTTTCAAAAGATATATAATTACAAATATACATATATATACCATGCAATATATAAAACAAATGAATAATTTTATAAGGAATAATCTAGTATACACTAAATAAGATGCAGATTCAGAGTAATTTCAATATCATTTTAGGAAAAATTATAATTCATCTCATATGATGACAGTTAACAATATATTACAAACTATGAAGTTGATTTCAACATCATGAGAAATTTCCATAGGTTGAACTAGTATAAATTACTGTCACCTGCTGTAAAAATATATAATACCATATATATTGCTATATGGGGCATACTGAGAGACTCATTGATTTAGAATAAATGGTAGCATGAGAGTGATATTTGAGGAAGAGTTTGATTAGGAACAACATCATCTCTTTGAAAGAATCTTGTAGATTTTTAAAGGAAAGCAAAAAAAAAAAAAAAAAAAAAGAAAGAAACAACTGCTAGTCCTTGATTATCCAGCAATATTTTCTTAATTTGGTCACTAGATTTTGATAAAACAGTTTACCCTTACCTTAGTGCTTTGCTTTGTTTTGATGGGTACAAACGTTAAAGTACAGACAATAATCAATAATCAAAAGTACAGACTTTTTATCAATGCATTCATATTAGCTTGAAATAATATATTTATTGTTTATACCACATACAATTTTCACATTGTTTCCTTTAAGCAATATCCATATTGTTGTTGTATGCTATTGACTTAAAATGTATCACTATGCCATGATAACTCTCTTGGTTGTACATTATAATAACAAGGCATAGAAAAATGTTTTCAAATTTTCCAGTTATAAAATACATAAGATATAGCATGGTGACTATAGCTAAGAATAGTGAAAAAAGCGAAAGCATTAGCTGCTCGGTCATGTCCAAATCTGAAGCCCCTTGAACTGTAACTTGCCAGACTTCTCTGTCCTTGGGATTCTCTCAGCAAAAGTACTGAAGTGGGTAGCCATTCCCTTCTCCAAGGGGGTCTTTCTGACCCAGGGACCAAACCTGGGTTACCATATATTGCAGGAAGATTCTTTACCAACCTGATCCACTAAGGAAGCCCATAGGAAGACTACTGTATTACATATGTGAAAATGAATAAGAGAGTATATTTTAAAAATTCTTATCAACAAAAAACAAAAATATTTATGCATGGTGATGATGTTAGTTAGATTTATTGTTGATAATTTTGTTAGATACATACTAATAAGTAAAAAATGAATACACTATACACATAAACAACAACACCTGACCCAGGTAACACGGTGTCAGAAATCAGAGAATAAATGAATGTTAGAGTAGATAAGCACTGGAAATCATTTATTCAAGCTTCTTATTTTCATTCAGAAATGCTTTGTGCAGTGACTGACAAAGTTCAAAAATCTGTGATATGCCTGAATGTTGATTGCATTTGATGGAAAAACAGGCACCTTCCCACAAGCCTGCCCCCTCCCCAGTCCACTCTGGGAATAAAAAATGATTCCTACAGTTGAAAAAAATATGTTTTGGAATACAAAGTCAGTTTTAATTTTTACTAGTGTTTTCTTATTGGGTAAGTTCCTAGTATTCAGGGAATGTTATTTGCCATCTCTATCTTTTGTTGTTTTATCTGTAAAGATGAGACCAATTATAGAATTTGTTTTATAGCAATTCTATAAGGATCAAACAACATAAAGTTTGACATTTTTTTACGAACTCAACAACTGTTAAATGTTCATTATGACCTACCTTAAAAGAATATATATTTAAAAAGTGGTATCCATCATGTAATATAATGATTGCATCTAATTTAATACCATTTAGTGTCTCTTTTACTTGAGATTCTAGTTATTTCAGTTTCTAGTTTCCTTAATGAAATCATGTAACTTCTCATGTTACTGTGATGACTAAATTACTTGATCATGTATAAAACCTTCAAAAAATGTCTTGAATACACATGTCAATACCAATAAATATTGATATTTATTCATATGAGTATTATAATATCAGAATATTGATGTTAATAATAATTTTAATAGGTCTGCCTGAACTGGATAATAATTATAATAGCATCACTTGGACTGTAAGGAGATCACATCGGTCAATCTCAAAGGAAATAAACCCGGAATACACATTGGAAAAACTGATGCTGCAACTGCAGTTCCAATACTTCGGTCACCTGAGGCAAAGAGTCAACACATTGGAAAAGACCCTAATACTAGAAAAGATTGAGGACAGGGGAAGAGGGCAATAAAGGATGAAATGGTTTGATGGCATCATGGACTCAATGGACATGAATCTGAGCAAACTCCTGGAGTGCTGCAGTCCATGGGGTCATAAAGGGTTGGACACAACTCAGAGATCAAACAACAGCATAATAGCCTCAACTTGGATACTATTTCACTGCTTAAACTTAAGAAAGACTTTTTTCTAAATTTTAATTCTCCATTCTTGTCCTAAATGAGAATATAAAAAGAAAAACAGGTATCTTAATGCTCAGGGGCTTCCCAGGTGGTGCTTGTGGTGAAGAATTTGCCTGCCAGTGCAGGGAGTATAGAGACATGGGTTCAATCCCTGGAAAGGGAAGATTCCCTGGAGAAGAGCATGGCAACCCACCCCAGTATTCTTGCCTGGAGAATCCCCATGAACAGAGGAGCCTGGTCAGCTATAGTCCATAGGGTTGCAAGGAGTCAGACATAACTGAAGTGACTTAGCATCACACACTTTAGTAGTCAAAATTCTATGGTCTACTCTATCAGTTTTATTATACAGCAAGCACTGTCAAAGCAACTTGACAGTGAGAACATGACTCATTAACATGTCTCAAGCAATTATGACTTATGTTATATCATATATCTTAATAAAATGAGTTAGAAGCTTGTGAACATTAATAAAAGCATATCAAAGGATTTCCTTATCATAAAGTCTGTCTGACTCATTTGAATCCACCTATGCTTTGTTGAGTGAAGGATAGAAATATAGTTAATGACAATGAGATTAAAGCAGAATTTATCCCCATTATTAACAGGAACCCAAGGAAACAATTGATGGATTTGAATTACAGTACTGTTTCCTGACACAATAGAAAACAATACATAAATTGCTATTATAGACCTTTATTCTATCCAAATGAATGCAAATGTTCCTGCAATTGTTTATACAGTCCTGGAAAACTGCTGTTTACCCTTCAGCAATCTAATGCAAACAGTTTTGAAGTCAAACTTTCAGGCAGCATTTGGGAAAGTCAGCATATTGCTCATGGACCCCTAATAAAGGAGAAACCAAGAACTGGGTGAATTTGTTCACTCACTCCTTGCTGAGCCTGAGGGAATAGCTCTTAGGAGAATTTTACATCTTAATAGAACCTCTTTTTTGTTTTTGTGTTGCCCTGGGGGACTCTAGGAAACAGAGCCCAGCCAGTTCCCAGATCTATATGATGCGGGATACAGTCCTACAGGGCCAGTGGCTGTGCCCTTAAGAATCAACCTGCCAGTGCAGGGAGTATAAGAGACATGGGTTCAATCCCTGGAAAGGGAAGATTCCCTGGAGAAGAGCATGGCAACCCACCCCAGTATTCTTGCCTGGAGAATCCCCATGAACAGAGGAGCCTGGTCAGCTATAGTCCATAGGGTTGCAAGGAGTCAGACATAACTGAAGTGACTTAGCATCACACACTTTAGTAGTCAAAATTCTATGGTCTACTCTATCAGTTTTATTATACAGCAAGCACTGTCAAAGCAACTTGACAGTGAGAACATGACTCATTAACATGTCTCAAGCAATTATGACTTATGTTATATCATATATCTTAATAAAATGAGTTAGAAGCTTGTGAACATTAATAAAAGCATATCAAAGGATTTCCTTATCATAAAGTCTGTCTGACTCATTTGAATCCACCTATGCTTTGTTGAGTGAAGGATAGAAATATAGTTAATGACAATGAGATTAAAGCAGAATTTATCCCCATTATTAACAGGAACCCAAGGAAACAATTGATGGATTTGAATTACAGTACTGTTTCCTGACACAATAGAAAACAATACATAAATTGCTATTATAGACCTTTATTCTATCCAAATGAATGCAAATGTTCCTGCAATTGTTTATACAGTCCTGGAAAACTGCTGTTTACCCTTCAGCAATCTAATGCAAACAGTTTTGAAGTCAAACTTTCAGGCAGCATTTGGGAAAGTCAGCATATTGCTCATGGACCCCTAATAAAGGAGAAACCAAGAACTGGGTGAATTTGTTCACTCACTCCTTGCTGAGCCTGAGGGAATAGCTCTTAGGAGAATTTTACATCTTAATAGAACCTCTTTTTTGTTTTTGTGTTGCCCTGGGGGACTCTAGGAAACAGAGCCCAGCCAGTTCCCAGATCTATATGATGCGGGATACAGTCCTACAGGGCCAGTGGCTGTGCCCTTAAGAATCAACCTGCCAGTTCAGGAGCCAAAGGAGATGTGGGCTTGATCCCTGGGTCAGGAAGATCCCTTGGAGAAGGGAGTGAAAATCCATTCTAGTGCCTAGAAAATTTCATGGACACAAGAACCTATCAAGCTACAGTCCAAAGGGTTGCAAATGAGTCCAAAACCACTGAACACACGAGCAAGCAAAGTCCTAGCCATAACAGTTAGGTTGTCAGATGAGTGGACAAACTTTTTCCAGGCAGACGCTACTGCTCTGGGTTTGCTTTTAATGCCACCTATGGGAAGACAGCAAGGATCTAGCCCACCAGCTGTATAAGGCTCCTAAGAGGATCCCAGTCATGTCTCATAAGCACACTGATTAGAAGTTAGAAGCTTAGATAACAGCTAACAAGTCAAATTTCTTCTAAGGAGAAACTAGGAGACTGGTGTTTTTGCCTGTTTCCTTCTGCACTGAACCCAGGCAAATAGTCTTACATAGTGCTCTCATGCCTATTTAAATTCACTTTTTTTTTTTTTTTTTTTTTTTCTACAGTGGTGCTATATGTATCCTGAATGCAAACTCTGTTGGCTGTCAGTGATAGGTGATTTGTGGGAGCTATTCCCAGGTAGTTCAGTGGTAAAGAATTTTACCATAAAGTGGCCAATGTAAGAGTCACAGAAGATGCGGCTTCAATTCCTGGGTTACAAAGAGTCCCTGGAAGAGGAAATGGCAACCCACTCCATTTTCTTGCCTGGAGAATTGCATGGGCAAAGGAGGCAGGTGGGTTACAGTCCATGAGTTCCCAAAGAGTTGGACCTGACTGAGCACACACACACACACAAAATAATAATCATAGTAATAATCCTTCAGGTAATTTTAGGTAGTCAGTCATACAGAATCTGGTCCTGTTCCGTTCTGGAAAGGGTCATTTATCCTGCCACCACTTGGACACTGGTAATCCAACACACCCATAGATCCTTTTGGAAGTCATTGAGGACCCCTAATAAAGGAAACCTGGGTGAATTTGTCCCTCTTTAGGGGGAATTTAAAACATCTTAATAGAAACTCTTTTTTGTTTTTGTGTTGCCCTGGGGGACTCTAGGAAACAGAGCCCAGCCAGTTCCCAGATCTATATGATGCGGGATACAGTCCTACAGGGCCAGTGGCTGTTCCCTTAAGAATCAACCTGCCAGTTCAGGAGCCAAAGGAGATGTGGGCTTGATCCCTGGGTCAGGAAGATCCCTTGGAGAAGGGAGTGAAAATCCATTCTAGTGCCTAGAAAATTTCATGGACACAAGAACCTATCAAGCTACAGTCCAAAGGGTTGCAAATGAGTCCAAAACCACTGAACACACGAGCAAGCAAAGTCCTAGCCATAACAGTTAGGTTGTCAGATGAGTGGACAAACTTTTTCCAGGCAGACGCTACTGCTCTGGGTTTGCTTTTAATGCCACCTATGGGAAGACAGCAAGGATCTAGCCCACCAGCTGTATAAGGCTCCTAAGAGGATCCCAGTCATGTCTCATAAGCACACTGATTAGAAGTTAGAAGCTTAGATAACAGCTAACAAGTCAAATTTCTTCTAAGGAGAAACTAGGAGACTGGTGTTTTTGCCTGTTTCCTTCTGCACTGAACCCAGGCAAATAGTCTTACATAGTGCTCTCATGCCTATTTAAATTCACTTTTTTTTTTTTTTTTTTTTTGCTACAGTGGTGCTATATGTATCCTGAATGCAAACTCTGTTGGCTGTCAGTGATAGGTGATTTGTGGGAGCTATTCCCAGGTAGTTCAGTGGTAAAGAATTTTACCATAAAGTGGCCAATGTAAGAGTCACAGAAGATGCGGCTTCAATTCCTGGGTTACAAAGAGTCCCTGGAAGAGGAAATGGCAACCCACTCCATTTTCTTGCCTGGAGAATTGCATGGGCAAAGGAGGCAGGTGGGTTACAGTCCATGAGTTCCCAAAGAGTTGGACCTGACTGAGCACACACACACACACAAAATAATAATCATAGTAATAATCCTTCAGGTAATTTTAGGTAGTCAGTCATACAGAATCTGGTCCTGTTCCATTCTGGAAAGGGTCATTTATCCTGCCACCACTTGGACACTGGTAATCCAACACACCCATAGATCTTTATTCTAGTCAAAGACCACTGCTAAGTTCCCAGACTTACCAGTTCGAAGAAAGATGGAACCATGAGCACAGGTTGGCACAGTCTCACCAAGATTTAAACATTGACTCAAAGTGACCTAGGGTTAATCATGAAATAATCATAACAAATTAGCAACGTGGTGAGCCTCTCCTTGTGCGTACTTATGAGTAAGCACCTATACTAAGGGAAAGGTTTGTTGTTGCTTGTTCAGTCTGTCAGGCCTCCCTGTCCTTCACCATTTCCCAAGATTTGCTCAAATTCATGTCCACTGTGTTGGTGATGCCCTTCAGCAATCTCATCCTCTATCACCGCTTTCTCTTCTTGCCCTCCATCTTTAAAAGGACTTTGAAGGAGAATCTAGCAACTTGGTTTTATTGTTGTGTTGAGAGGGATGGAGAGGGTGAGGAAAGGCTTCCTAGTTCTTTTGTGCTCTGGCAATAATTCTAGTTAGCCTTTATTTGCAGGCTATGTAGAAGCCAGGAGTTTTCTAATCAACCAGCCCCCGGAAAATAATGCCATAAACTTATGTCATTGAAACAATGTCATAAACTTTCTGGGGGGAAACTGAAAGACTGGCTTTTTTTTTTCTGTTCCCTTGGCACTGAGTGTGGAGCAAAAGCCATGCTGAGCACTTGCAGACTTGTTTAGCAAACATCTTCTTGTTTATTATAGTCCTATAGGACTCATGGATGTGAGCCCCATTGGCTATCAGAGTCTTGCAATTTGAGAGTCTGTTCGTTGGGTAGCAGCCTTAAAAGAGAGGGCGTTAGTTTGGCTCAAAGTCTTTCCCATACATGGAAAGGCTGGAAGTTGAGAGTTTTCTTCCAATTTTAAGTAAAACAGAGCCCCACTAAACCTGAATTCAAGCTTCTGAGGTGGTTCAGGAATAAACAGTCTGCCTGCAGTACAGGATACACAAGTTCAGTCGTTGGGTCAGGAAGAACTTCTGGAGAAGGAAATGGCAACCAATATTCTTGCCTGGAAAATCTTAAGGACTGAGGAGACAGGTGGGCTACTGTCCATGGGACATGACTTAGCAACTAAACAGCAACAAAACTGAATTTCTTTTTCAACCTTGTGACCAATCTCTCTATCCAAAATTTTATTCCTTTTCTCATCACACCCCCTTTTTTCATCAGGGCTGAAGAGCAGCAGATAAAAGAGGGAATTGAAACTAATCAGGACCTTGCAAGACCTTTCAAGGTACAAAATTTCCTCCATGTCCCCAATTCCTTGTTTGTAGAAAAGACACTTTAGTCTTTCAGGCCTTCCAAGTTTGCAAAAGTGAAGCCTCAAGCAGTTAATGATTAGAGCTATGAAGTCACAGGATTTCTAATTTCTGCTGAAAAAACATCGGTAACAGTCTGATCCATATATTTGAGTTGTTCAGCAGAAACTAAGACCATCTGCCATGGTCTACATACATAGACCATGGTAACTACATACTGACTACAGGCATTTAAATGCCAAACTCTTAGAACCAGAAGAAGGAAGATTTAGATTTCCTGAAACATCATCCTGTTACCTCACTACTGAAAGTCCACAGGCATCCTATGATCTTCTCCCCTAATCAGTTTTCTGGAAATAAATGTATTTCCCTTTACCAGACTCTAGTGTCAGTTGATTGCTTTTGATGCCTGTTAGGAAGCAGACTCAAGTTTGATTCAGCAACATAAACTGTTGAGTTGGAATTGGGGATTATGGTGAGACTGTGTCTCACACTTTCATAAACATTTTAATATTGTATTTTCTCAGTTCTCTGATGTGTAGGAGTCAGTCAGTTTTCCTATAGTCCTATAGGACTCATGGATGTGAGCCCCATTGGCTATCAGAGTCTTGCAATTTGAGAGTCTGTTCGTTGGGTAGCAGCCTTAAAAGAGAGGGCGTTAGTTTGGCTCAAAGTCTTTCCCATACATGGAAAGGCTGGAAGTTGAGAGTTTTCTTCCAATTTTAAGTAAAACAGAGCCCCACTAAACCTGAATTCAAGCTTCTGAGGTGGTTCAGGAATAAACAGTCTGCCTGCAGTACAGGATACACAAGTTCAGTCGTTGGGTCAGGAAGAACTTCTGGAGAAGGAAATGGCAACCAATATTCTTGCCTGGAAAATCTTAAGGACTGAGGAGACAGGTGGGCTACTGTCCATGGGACATGACTTAGCAACTAAACAGCAACAAAACTGAATTTCTTTTTCAACCTTGTGACCAATCTCTCTATCCAAAATTTTATTCCTTTTCTCATCACACCCCTTTTCTCATCAGGGCTGAAGAGCAGCAGATAAAAGAGGGAATTGAAACTAATCAGGACCTTGCAAGACCTTTCAAGGTACAAAATTTCCTCCATGTCCCCAATTCCTTGTTTGTAGAAAAGACACTTTAGTCTTTCAGGCCTTCCAAGTTTGCAAAAGTGAAGCCTCAAGCAGTTAATGATTAGAGCTATGAAGTCACAGGATTTCTAATTTCTGCTGAAAAAACATCGGTAACAGTCTGATCCATATATTTGAGTTGTTCAGCAGAAACTAAGACCATCTGCCATGGTCTACATACATAGACCATGGTAACTACATACTGACTACAGGCATTTAAATGCCAAACTCTTAGAACCAGAAGCAGGAAGATTTAGATTTCCTGAAACATCATCCTGTTACCTCACTACTGAAAGTCCACAGGCATCCTATGATCTTCTCCCCTAATCAGTTTTCTGGAAATAAATGTATTTCCCTTTACCAGACTCTAGTGTCAGTTGATTGCTTTTGATGCCTGTTAGGAAGCAGACTCAAGTTTGATTCAGCAACATAAACTGTTGAGTTGGAATTGGGGATTATGGTGAGACTGTGTCTCACACTTTCATAAACATTTTAATATTGTATTTTCTCAGTTCTCTGATGTGTAGGAGTCAGTCTATTAGTTCCATATTTCTCTTAAAGGGAATTGACCCATTGTAGCTGTGTAGTTGGTAGAACTGTAGGAGGAGAGAAACTCAGGAGTTTCTTTCATGACCATGTTGGTGACATCTAATCTTAACTCTTGTAAGATATTTCAGCTTTATTACAATTGTTTCTGTTAGCAGAAGCAAAAATGTAATCACCATTCGTACATAAATATATATTTTACCATTCTTCTAAGAATTACTCAAGATCAGCCTTAAAATAATAATTTTTAAAAGGTACCAAGTAAAGACAACTCATCAGAAAAGCCCCTGATGCTGGGAAAGACTGAGGACAGGAGGAGAAGTAGGTGGTAGAGGAAAAGATGATTAGATAGTATCACCAGCACAATGGACATGGATTTGAACAAAATCCAGGAGATAGTGGAGGACAAAGCACTGGAACGGTGCGGTCCATGGGGTTGCAGAGTTGAACATGACTCAGTGACTGAACAACAAAAACAAATATGACATATGTGTCTAAATAGATATAGCCTTTTCTTGTCTATTAAAATTAAATTTAGATGAGAAACCATATGTTGCAAATGCATAACTTAAATTGTTCTGAAAATACATATATTGACCCCTTAAATTAGGTGAAAGAAAATTGAAAACTTAAGCATCAAAGACAATTATAAACCTTTATTGAAGCTTGATTATATAAGAAATCTATGTTAGATATTTTTATCAACTCATTAAATATGTTTTAATTTTATACTTAACATTTAAGCAATAGATTTGGTTTCTCATGTAGGGTGCTGGGGGAAATAACAAAGAAATAAGATAGTATTTGAAGGAAAGTTAATTTAAAACAGTAAATTACACAATACAGTAAAGATCACATTGAGTGACATTTAAGCAATACAACGAAGTATTTAAGGTGGTATGTAATTGTTGTAAATTAATTTCCAGCCTGGTTATTTCTTTAATTTATCTTGTTTAACAAAATAACAGCATTACACCAGAGAACTGCTACAAAATTTGTCGACTGATTGATTGATTGATAGTTTAGCTAAGTTGCAGTTTTTATACCATCATATACTTGCTATATATTTTTTAGATTTTACTTGTTGCATGAGGGTGTTTCATAATAATTTGATAAATAAACAGTGGCTTTAAACCTAGAATCTGATTTATTATTTTGCCTAGAATATATTCACTTCCATTCACATTTCTATTCACATTTTTATTCCAGACAAGTTGTTGCAGTATAAATTCATGGTTCCTTGTTTTGTAAATACAGCTATGTATCAGTACACAATTGCATCTTAAATCAATGAATTTTCTAAATTAATGTAAAAGTAGTAAATTAAATAAAGTATCACTAAATTTAGCAAAATGGTGGATATTAGTGAGCATAATGAAATCATATTTTTACTCTTTATGAACAAATTTTTCAAATCAAGCATATCAATTTTACCCCTCATATTTGGGTTTGTTTTTCCCTATCATTTACAATTATCACTTAAGTAAATAAATATTTGGTGAAATATTTGAGAAATCATTATATCTTACACATAAGGAGCAGAAGTAGAAATACAGTGGTGGCATACGTTTGAATATTCCATTTTTCTTCCGGCTATAGTGGTGCGTGCATGCTCAATCATCTCTGACTTTTTGTAGCCCCATGGGCTTCTCTGATTGGAGCAAGAATATTGGAGTCGGTTGCCATTTCCTTCTCTAGGGGGTCTTCCAAATCCAAGGATATTAAACTTGTGTCTTTTACGCCTTATGCATTGACAGGTGGATTCTTTACCAGATGAACGACCGGAGAAGCTTCTCCTGGATATCATCCAGTAAAAGAAAAATTCTTTAAACTACATCTTAAGCAAAATTGGGAAACTTGGATGATAAAACCATCATTCAAAAAGACACATGAACCCTAATGTTCATGCACTATTTCCCATAGCCAGAAAATAGAATTAACCTAAATGTCCATGGACAGATGAGTGAATAAAGAAGATATGATATATGTGTGTGTGTGTATGTGTGTGTGTGTGTATGTGTGCACACACACATATAAAATGGAATATTATTAAGCCATAAAAAGAAAAGAAATTGGGTTATTTGTAGAGATGTAACTGAACCTAGAGTCTGTCATACAGAATGAAGGAAGTCAGAAAGAGTAAAAGACATATTAATGCATATATGTTGGATCTAAAAAAATGGTACAGGTGGACCTATTTACAAGGAAGAAATATAGATGCAGATGTAGAGAATAAATGTGTGGACATGGGGGAGAGAGGGTGTGTGATGAACTGGGAGATTAAGTTTAAGCTATATACATAGTTATATGTAAAACAGATACCTAGTGGGAACTTACTTTATAGAGCAGGGAGCTCAGCTCAGGGTTTTAATGGTGACCTCAATAAGTTAGATGAAGGTGTGGAGAGCTGACCAACAGAGAGGGGATATATGTATACATATAGCTAATTCACTTTGTTATGCATTATAAAGTAACTATAACCCAATTTTGAAAAATCCAAATTGCTTGAAGCTAGAAAGTTACTGATAGCAGCTGAACTGCTGAATGATAAGTCACAAAGGTGTAAATAAACAGAGAATGTAGAGGGGGCTAGCAGATGATACCATCCTGATGGCAGAAAGTGAAGAGAATTTAAAGAGCCTTTTAATGAAGATAAAAGAATAGCAAAAAAAACTGGCCTAAAATTCAACATTCAAAATCTAAGCTTATGGAATCTGGTGGCATACTAAAAGGTGGGCATGCTCAATCATCTCTGACTTTTTGTAGCCCCATGGGCTTCTCTGATTGGAGCAAGAATATTGGAGTCGGTTGCCATTTCCTTCTCTAGGGGGTCTTCCAAATCCAAGGATATTAAACTTGTGTCTTTTACGCCTTATGCATTGACAGGTGGATTCTTTACCAGATGAACGACCGGAGAAGCTTCTCCTGGATATCATCCAGTAAAAGAAAAATTCTTTAAACTACATCTTAAGCAAAATTGGGAAACTTGGATGATAAAACCATCATTCAAAAAGACACATGAACCCTAATGTTCATGCACTATTTCCCATAGCCAGAAAATAGAATTAACCTAAATGTCCATGGACAGATGAGTGAATAAAGAAGATATGATATATGTGTGTGTGTGTGTGTGTGTATGTGTGTGTGTGTATGTGTGCACACACACATATAAAATGGAATATTATTAAGCCATAAAAAGAAAAGAAATTGGGTTATTTGTAGAGATGTAACTGAACCTAGAGTCTGTCATACAGAATGAAGGAAGTCAGAAAGAGTAAAAGACATATTAATGCATATATGTTGGATCTAAAAAAATGGTACAGGTGGACCTATTTACAAGGAAGAAATATAGATGCAGATGTAGAGAATAAATGTGTGGACATGGGGGAGAGAGGGTGTGTGATGAACTGGGAGATTAAGTTTAAGCTATATACATAGTTATATGTAAAACAGATACCTAGTGGGAACTTACTTTATAGAGCAGGGAGCTCAGCTCAGGGTTTTAATGGTGACCTCAATAAGTTAGATGAAGGTGTGGAGAGCTGACCAACAGAGAGGGGATATATGTATACATATAGCTAATTCACTTTGTTATGCATTATAAAGTAACTATAACCCAATTTTGAAAAATCCAAATTGCTTGAAGCTAGAAAGTTACTGATAGCAGCTGAACTGCTGAATGATAAGTCACAAAGGTGTAAATAAACAGAGAATGTAGAGGGGGCTAGCAGATGATACCATCCTGATGGCAGAAAGTGAAGAGAATTTAAAGAGCCTTTTAATGAAGATAAAAGAATAGCAAAAAAAACTGGCCTAAAATTCAACATTCAAAATCTAAGCTTATGGAATCTGGTGCCATCATTTCATGACAAATAGATGGAGAAACAATGGAAACAGTGACAGACTTTATTTTCTCAGGCTCCAAAATCACTGTGAGTGGTAGCTGCAGCCATGAAATTATAAGACACTTGCTCCTTAGAGAGAAGGCTATGACAAACCTAGACAGTATATAAAAACCAGAGACATTGCTTTGCCAACCAAGGTCTGTATCGTCAAAATTATGGTTTTTCCTGTAGTCATGTATGGACATGAGAGTCAGACCATAAAGAAGGCTAAGAGCTGAAGAACTGATACTTTCAAGTTATGGGGTTGGAGAAGACTCTTGAGAGTCTCTTGGACAGCAAGGAGATCGAACCAGTCAATACTAAGGGGGATCAACCTAGAATATTCATTAGACAGACTGATACTGAAGTTCTAATACTTTGGCCACCTCTTTCAAAGAGCTAACTCATTGGAAAAGGTCCTAATGCTGGCAAAGATTCAAGGCAGGAGGAGAAGGGGATGATGGAGGATGATATAGTTGGATGGTATCACTGACTCCATGAACTTGAGTTTGTGCGTGCTCCAAGAGATGGCGAAGGGCAGGAAAGCGTGGCATGCTGCACTCTGTGAAGTCATGACTGACAGAGTAAGAATCAACTTATTGACTGAGCAACAACAATAGTAAGTTATTTTAGATCCAGAAGTCCGTATCAGTCAAATGTTCCTACCAAGAAAAAAGACCTCACCCTAAACAGTGAACAGCACTGAACAGAGCTGAGTCTCAATAGGACATGATGGTTGGTGGAATTGGAAAATCAATGTTTGGTATCCATCTGTAGGGATGGGAGCACTGAATTGGCATACCTCAGAAATGGAGTGGTATGTGGAAGTATTAGGCAGAAGCAAGCAATGAATGAATGGAGAATTCAACATTGAATACAGAATATTCCTGAAACAAATGTCTAGAGAAAGACAAAAAAGAATTGTTTCAATGTCAATGAGACTATCCTTGTCTGTAGTGACAGAGAAACCCTTAAGGTTTTAAGTTAGTAAACAGTCTTGTGTTTCACCCTCTGTAAAAGGGAAATCAGAGAATGTAGAGGGGGCTAGCAGATGATACCATCCTGATGGCAGAAAGTGAAGAGAATTTAAAGAGCCTTTTAATGAAGAAAAACCCTGGCCTAAAATTCAACATTCAAAATCTAAGCTTATGGAATCTGGTGCCATCATTTCATGACAAATAGATGGAGAAACAATGGAAACAGTGACAGACTTTATTTTCTCGGGCTCCAAAATCACTGTGAGTGGTAGCTGCAGCCATGAAATTATAAGACACTTGCTCCTTAGAGAGAAGGCTATGACAAACCTAGACAGTATATAAAAACCAGAGACATTGCTTTGCCAACCAAGGTCTGTATCGTCAAAATTATGGTTTTTCCTGTAGTCATGTATGGACATGAGAGTCAGACCATAAAGAAGGCTGAGAGCTGAAGAACTGATACTTTCAAGTTATGGGGTTGGAGAAGACTCTTGAGAGTCTCTTGGACAGCAAGGAGATCGAACCAGTCAATACTAAGGGGGATCAACCTAGAATATTCATTAGACAGACTGATACTGAAGTTCTAATACTTTGGCCACCTCTTTCAAAGAGCTAACTCATTGGAAAAGGTCCTAATGCTGGCAAAGATTCAAGGCAGGAGGAGAAGGGGATGATGGAGGATGATATAGTTGGATGGTATCACTGACTCCATGAACTTGAGTTTGTGCGTGCTCCAAGAGATGGCGAAGGGCAGGAAAGCGTGGCATGCTGCACTCTGTGAAGTCATGACTGACAGAGTAAGAATCAACTTATTGACTGAGCAACAACAATAGTAAGTTATTTTAGATCCAGAAGTCCGTATCAGTCAAATGTTCCTACCAAGAAAAAAGACCTCACCCTAAACAGTGAACAGCACTGAACAGAGCTGAGTCTCAATAGGACATGATGGTTGGTGGAATTGGAAAATCAATGTTTGGTATCCATCTGTAGGGATGGGAGCACTGAATTGGCATACCTCAGAAATGGAGTGGTGTGTGGAAGTATTAGGCAGAAGCAAGCAATGAATGAATGGAGAATTCAACATTGAATACAGAATATTCCTGAAACAAATGTCTAGAGAAAGACAAAAAAGAATTGTTTCAATGTCAATGAGACTATCCTTGTCTGTAGTGACAGAGAAACCCTTAAGGTTTTAAGTTAGTAAACAGTCTTGTGTTTCACCCTCTGTGATGTTTATTTGCTAATAACTGAAGTAGCAAAAGTCAAGTTATATAAATAAACACAAAGATAAACATAGAAGTCATATGAAGATACCACAAGAAAAAAAAAAGCAATATGAAAGAATGCAATAGATTCTTGAACATATCCTTCTAATTCAGAAAAAAAGATAATATTGTAAAACATGGAAAATTTATAACTCAAAATTTAAACTTCAATTTAAAAAAAATCAGAAAATATTAACTCTGAAGGACAGCCAAATGAATAAAAATAAAAATTCAATGATAGAGCTAGACAGTAAGAGGTATTGACCAGATATCAGAAGAGAAAGCAGAGAAAAAAAGTACACATATTTAACAAAAAGGCCAATTGTAACCCAGTGAACATAAAGTAAAATATATCATTGAAATTTTAATGTGACATACTTTTCATTGGTCACAATGTAGTGAAGGTGAGAGCTAAAAATGATTGAAAAGGTAGTAGAAACTATAGAAGTCAGGCAATGGGGAAGAACACATGAATAAATATAATTCCTAGAAAGAAAATCTAAAATAATGAAATAAAATTTTAGAAACATTCCTGACCTTTTAAAAACATAAACAAACCATTCTGAATTCAGATAGTCAAAAGCATACCATTTCAAGTAATAGTTAGGTAAATGTGTCAATGATTTGAAATATCTTCTAAATTTTTTGACAATTTATTTCCTTTCATGTAATAAATTTATTAACTGGGTGATCAAAAAATGACTGCTATGAAGGAAAGAAAATCAAGTAAACAATAGAATTCTCCAAGCCATTCAATATAAAAACATTACAAAATTCTCAAAGAAAGGATGAAACTCCTATTGTTTACTGAAGTTCTTCAAATGTTAAATTTTCAAAGAATTTACAACATGGAGGAACTCAGGAAATGTTGAGTATATTTATGCTGACTAATGAAGTTAGTACATTAGTACAAGTTTTAGTCATATTCCTGAAACAAATGTCTAGAGAAAGACAAAAAAGAATTGTTTCAATGTCAATGAGACTATCCTTGTCTGTAGTGACAGAGAAACCCTTAAGGTTTTAAGTTAGTAAACAGTCTTGTGTTTCACCCTCTGTGATGTTTATTTGCTAATAACTGAAGTAGCAAAAGTCAAGTTATATAAATAAACACAAAGATAAACATAGAAGTCATATGAAGATACCACAAGAAAAAAAAAAGCAATATGAAAGAATGCAATAGATTCTTGAACATATCCTTCTAATTCAGAAAAAAAGATAATATTGTAAAACATGGAAAATTTATAACTCAAAATTTAAACTTCAATTTAAAAAAAATCAGAAAATATTAACTCTGAAGGACAGCCAAATGAATAAAAATAAAAATTCAATGATAGAGCTAGACAGTAAGAGGTATTGACCAGATATCAGAAGAGAAAGCAGAGAAAAAAAGTACACATATTTAACAAAAAGGCCAATTGTAACCCAGTGAACATAAAGTAAAATATATCATTGAAATTTTAATGTGACATACTTTTCATTGGTCACAATGTAGTGAAGGTGAGAGCTAAAAATGATTGAAAAGGTAGTAGAAACTATAGAAGTCAGGCAATGGGGAAGAACACATGAATAAATATAATTCCTAGAAAGAAAATCTAAAATAATGAAATAAAATTTTAGAAACATTCCTGACCTTTTAAAAACATAAACAAACCATTCTGAATTCAGATAGTCAAAAGCATACCATTTCAAGTAATAGTTAGGTAAATGTGTCAATGATTTGAAATATCTTCTAAATTTTTTGACAATTTATTTCCTTTCATGTAATAAATTTATTAACTGGGTGATCAAAAAATGACTGCTATGAAGGAAAGAAAATCAAGTAAACAATAGAATTCTCCAAGCCATTCAATATAAAAACATTACAAAATTCTCAAAGAAAGGATGAAACTCCTATTGTTTACTGAAGTTCTTCAAATGTTAAATTTTCAAAGAATTTACAACATGGAGGAACTCAGGAAATGTTGAGTATATTTATGCTGACTAATGAAGTTAGTACATTAGTACAAGTTTTAGTCAATCAAGAGTGACAGAGAATGTTGGAGGAGGCGCCTTCCATTGGGATTGAGGTGCAGTGGCTTCCTGTGAAGGACACAGGCCCTCCTGGTATTTGAGACTTTTGGAAGATTGAAATCATAGCAGGTCCAGAAACTGATACCCAGTTCACTGGTATCAAAAAATTTTTCAACTCTTTTTTTTGGGGTCAGGGGTGCTTGGCGAGGGAGTGGGGTGGGCGGGCCACTTCTGTTGGTTTTTCATTTATCCATTTTCATCCATCTTTGTTCTTTGGCCCGTGTGGGCCTCCCATTACGGCAGCCTCTGTTGCCACAGAGCACCGGTTCCCAGTGCATGAGCTCCAGAGCTCAGGCTCGGTAATTGGACACGTCGGTCCAACCGCTCCATGGCACGTGGGATCTTCTCAGGCCAGGGATCGAACGGGCACCCCTTGCACTGCAAGGCAGTGTCCTTACCCACTGGACTACCAGGGAAGCCCCTATTTCAACTCTTACAATTTGTGCTGGCCACATACTGAGGTATTGCTTTGGTATATCAATACTTCAAGATAAAGTCTAAAAAAAACTCCAGCTGTGAGAGCAACATAAACAGATTCTGAACTGTACATTATCTGTTAAGTTCCCAGGCCTGAAGAAACCAATGGGAATTTAATCAAAACAAAAAAGAGTGACAGAAAGTATAATGCAAAAAACTAACAAAAAGCAAAAAAAAAAAAAAAAAGTATAAAGTAAATATATCAAATCACTATATTGATCAGAGTTCTCTAGAGAAGCATAACTAATAGATTATATATATATATATATATATATATATATATATATAGTGTACAGGGAGAGAGAGATTTGTTATAAGATTTGATTTATCTAATTATGAAAGCCAAGGAATCATTTTCATGCTGAAGAATTAAGAATGCTTGTCGTGAACTTCAGCTCAAGTCCAAAGGACTTAGAACCTGGAGTGCCAATATCCCAGGGCTGGAAAAGATGCATATCCTAGATCAAGCAATAAAACACCTTTAAGTACACTTGTCTTTCATCCACATTTGCTCTATTCCAAACCTCAATGAGTTGGATGATTGGATGATG
Source organism: Tragulus kanchil (assembly GCA_022376925.1). Classification (NCBI taxonomy): domain Eukaryota; kingdom Metazoa; phylum Chordata; class Mammalia; order Artiodactyla; family Tragulidae; genus Tragulus; species Tragulus kanchil. Next base: position 86,346,056 of record JAIOJX010000003.1, on the reverse strand, counting down.
TCCACCCACATTGGTGAAGGGATTCTTTACTCATTCTGCCAATTTAAATACTAATCTCTTTCCAAAACACTTTCACAGACACACTCAGAAATAATGTTTTGCCACTCACCTGGACATCGTTTAAACTCATTAATTGGAGACATAAATATAGTCATTACAATTACAGAAAGCTACACAGAAAAATTGGGAGGATAGTATTACAAAATGAAATACAAATTGTTATAGCTTTAGCTATCGAGAACTTTTTATTTTGTAAAAGTAACATTAGTAAAGAAAAAAATGCAGAAATTAGAACAAGATCTATTAAGAAGATAAGGGAGGTATTAATACCTTCGTGGTAGAAGTCAGAATTTTCATTAAATAATAGGAATGCAGACCTAGAGAGTGGACTTGTAGACACAGGGGAAGAAGGAGAGGCTGGGACAAGTTGAGAGAGTAGCACGGAAACATGTACACCACAAAATGTAAAACAGAGAGCTAGTGAGAAGTTGTTGAATAACATACCAAGCTCAAACCTGTGGTCTGTGATGACCTGGAAAGTGGGATGGGAGCTGGAAGGGAGGTTAAAGAGGGAGAGGATATATGTATATTTAGGACTGATATGCATTATACAACAGAAACCAATACAACATTATAAAGCATTGTCATCTAAGAAAAATAAATTTAAAAAAATACTTACACACCCACACATCTTGGTGAAACAACATATCATACTAGGAAAAGCAATCAAGAAATTAATTTTGCAGAGGTTTTAGAATTGGAAAAAAAAAAGAGAGAAAGAAAGGAAAAAAGAAAAGAAGGGAGAAGAAGGGAAAGAGGGAAGGAAGATAGTAAAAAGAAATCACTTCATTCCACAAAAATAGTTTCTTAATGGAAAGAATATCCAGATGTTATTTGGGTCTACAAATAGTAAAATATTTGTTATATAGTGAAATATAAGTTTATTTTTATATGGGGAAATATATTTTAATTCAAATATTAAATTAATCGAAAGAGAACACCAAATCAAACAGTGTTATATTTTTATAAACCAGTCAACTAATCTCTGAGAATTGAAACATACTTATAGGAAATAGTTTTAAGTACTTAATGTAGTTCAATATAAATTTCTTAATAACAACTATGTGCCAGCTAATGTGTTAAACACTGGGCATACAAAAAATTTAAAGAGCCATATTCTTCTCACTGTTGAAAGCTAACACCTATTAAAACAAAAAAAGTACTTGAAAAGATGATTTTAATATAGCATATACCAAAAGTTTTACAGAGTAATTGAAATAATCAGATGGTGATGTGAGAACTGTAAGCATGAAATTAGAAGCTGAAAATAATAAAAGTGTGGAGGATAGTGAATAATTCCCTGTTACTGGAGTCAGAAGATAAAGTAGAAGGATGGTGGGAGATATTTTTCAGGCAATGAAAACTTCTGAAAAGTAGATGATAGTACTATTAGCATATCAGCTTTACAAGAGAAATTGTAATGTAGGTGAGAACAGAGACTTTGACCTTAAAAAAGTTATTTCAAAAATATATCTGTGTAATAACCAAGAAGTAAATTCAATTGGAATTTCACTCTAGGCATTTGATGCCTGTGAGATTAATTTGGCTTAAGGACATAGATATAGAGTCATCAACATATAGAACAATTTCATACTTTTTTCTATTTAATTCTCAAGATGTGCCTAGAAATTAGACACTAGCATCTTTATTTGACAGATGAGAGCCAGTCTTTGAAATATGAAGTGATACATATAAAGTCACATGGTTAGTAAGTGAACCACTGGGATTTTGCCCTCCAGGCTCTTGATTCCAATCTCATTTGCTTTTTCTTACCAAGAGTTGCTATCCAGACAGATAAGAAAAAGCATTATTTCATAAATTTAATGTGAGTATTAATCTACCCAGCATCTGATAAAAACATTCTATGAATTTACCTTATTTAAATATTACAAGATTTGGAAAGAGACTCAACTTTATTTCATCTCCACTTTGTGGCTGAAGGGATTCTATAAGATTACTACACTTTCAACTGATAATAGTTTATGGCTCTAACTTTACTACAAATCTTAGTAAAATATTTGTTATATAGTGAAATATAAGTTTATTTTTATATGGGGAAATATATTTTAATTCAAATATTAAATTAATCGAAAGAGAACACCAAATCAAACAGTGTTATATTTTTATAAACCAGTCAACTAATCTCTGAGAATTGAAACATACTTATAGGAAATAGTTTTAAGTACTTAATGTAGTTCAATATAAATTTCTTAATAACAACTATGTGCCAGCTAATGTGTTAAACACTGGGCATACAAAAATTAATGAGCCATATTCTTCTCACTGTTGAAAGCTAACACCTATTAAAACAAAAAAAGTACTTGAAAAGATGATTTTAATATAGCATATACCAAAAGTTTTACAGAGTAATTGAAATAATCAGATGGTGATGTGAGAACTGTAAGCATGAAATTAGAAGCTGAAAATAATAAAAGTGTGGAGGATAGTGAATAATTCCCTGTTACTGGAGTCAGAAGATAAAGTAGAAGGATGGTGGGAGATATTTTTCAGGCAATGAAAACTTCTGAAAAGTAGATGATAGTACTATTAGCATATCAGCTTTACAAGAGAAATTGTAATGTAGGTGAGAACAGAGACTTTGACCTTAAAAAAGTTATTTCAAAAATATATCTGTGTAATAACCAAGAAGTAAATTCAATTGGAATTTCACTCTAGGCATTTGATGCCTGTGAGATTAATTTGGCTTAAGGACATAGATATAGAGTCATCAACATATAGAACAATTTCATACTTTTTTCTATTTAATTCTCAAGATGTGCCTAGAAATTAGACACTAGCATCTTTATTTGACAGATGAGAGCCAGTCTTTGAAATATGAAGTGATACATATAAAGTCACATGGTTAGTAAGTGAACCACTGGGATTTTGCCCTCCAGGCTCTTGATTCCAATCTCATTTGCTTTTTCTTACCAAGAGTTGCTATCCAGACAGATAAGAAAAAGCATTATTTCATAAATTTAATGTGAGTATTAATCTACCCAGCATCTGATAAAAACATTCTATGAATTTACCTTATTTAAATATTACAAGATTTGGAAAGAGACTCAACTTTATTTCATCTCCACTTTGTGGCTGAAGGGATTCTATAAGATTACTACACTTTCAACTGATAATAGTTTATGGCTCTAACTTTACTACAAATCTTAATAAAATATTTTCTTACTTTTCAGGAAAAAATTATTGGTGATATATGCTGACACCTAGGTAGAAAAGTAGGCTCCTTTTGCCCTCAATTTAGGTCTTATGCATAATGAAACATTTTGAAAACAAAATAGCATCAACCCACCTGGATCTGTGTAAGATCTTTGTTTCCCCAGGCCAGAGTTCCAATGCCTTTTACACCTGCTTTTATTTGTGTTTCCACTCAAAGGCAGGTTGCAAAACCACAGTATCTAGAGCATAGGTAACCTGATAGGTATGCTGAGGATAGGACATATATGGTCACCATTTAATAACATAATCATTTGAAAGAATCATCACTATAATTGGAATTGCATTTTCTGACATAAATGCCATAAGACAACCATCATGTACTGTCTCAATATCGTGTCCTTATTAACACATAAAGCTGACTATTGGTACAAATTGATTCATAAAGAGAGCATCAGTGTCTAAAATATTACTTTTTGTGCTTTGCTCTTCATGTTCTTAGTTTTATAAATTTAAAGTAAGTATTAATAAGAAACAAACAATTGCAAATAAAGATTCTAAGAAGTCTGTTGTTTTCATGAAAAGATGAACTTCTTTCTTGGCTCCTTTTTCCTACCTTCCTTCCCTTTCTTCTATTTTTATTCTTTTGTTATTTATATTTCAAGATGTGCCTAGAAATTAGACACTAGCATCTTTATTTGACAGATGAGAGCCAGTCTTTGAAATATGAAGTGATACATATAAAGTCACATGGTTAGTAAGTGAACCACTGGGATTTTGCCCTCCAGGCTCTTGATTCCAATCTCATTTGCTTTTTCTTACCAAGAGTTGCTATCCAGACAGATAAGAAAAAGCATTATTTCATAAATTTAATGTGAGTATTAATCTACCCAGCATCTGATAAAAACATTCTATGAATTTACCTTATTTAAATATTACAAGATTTGGAAAGAGACTCAACTTTATTTCATCTCCACTTTGTGGCTGAAGGGATTCTATAAGATTACTACACTTTCAACTGATAATAGTTTATGGCTCTAACTTTACTACAAATCTTAATAAAATATTTTCTTACTTTTCAGGAAAAAATTATTGGTGATATATGCTGACACCTAGGTAGAAAAGTAGGCTCCTTTTGCCCTCAATTTAGGTCTTATGCATAATGAAACATTTTGAAAACAAAATAGCATCAACCCACCTGGATCTGTGTAAGATCTTTGTTTCCCCAGGCCAGAGTTCCAATGCCTTTTACACCTGCTTTTATTTGTGTTTCCACTCAAAGGCAGGTTGCAAAACCACAGTATCTAGAGCATAGGTAACCTGATAGGTATGCTGAGGATAGGACATATATGGTCACCATTTAATAACATAATCATTTGAAAGAATCATCACTATAATTGGAATTGCATTTTCTGACATAAATGCCATAAGACAACCATCATGTACTGTCTCAATATCGTGTCCTTATTAACACATAAAGCTGACTATTGGTACAAATTGATTCATAAAGAGAGCATCAGTGTCTAAAATATTACTTTTTGTGCTTTGCTCTTCATGTTCTTAGTTTTTATAAATTTAAAGTAAGTATTAATAAGAAACAAACAATTGCAAATAAAGATTCTAAGAAGTCTGTTGTTTTCATGAAAAGATGAACTTCTTTCTTGGCTCCTTTTTCCTACCTTCCTTCCCACCTTTCTTCCTATTTTTATTCTTTTTGTTATTTATATTTCTAATACCTCTACAAAATCAAGTCTAACTACTTCTGCTCATTTGACATATCATGCAAAATATGTCACCTTTAGACACATTACTTTTTTGTGTCTGAGTATGCCTTCTGCATATATTTTGTCTTGATATTACTTAGATTTTGTAAATAAATTGAAATTTCCCTTTTATCTGTTTCTGATAGTGATGAGGAATTAGTATATCAACACAGAGATGGTGTACCAGTGTAAACCATTATTAATATGATGCAGTGCTGATATTTTCTGCAAACAATAGAGTTTGAAGAAAATAAACAAACAATGGAGTTTGTACCATTTCTGAGTAGTTTTCAGTTATTCACATATAAGAGAGAGTACAAGGGCAAAGAGAGCAGTGAACATTTTCTACTTAATATTCAAGGACTATTATCTTTGCCATTGGTCTAGAAGTGAAAAGCCAAACAAATTTTATAATGAAAATTTAGCCTGGAAACTAAAGAGTAAACTAGAGTTGACATTGAGACTGACCTCTATTGTGTTTAAACTTCTTCACTTCCTAGGACAATGAACTTCCTGACAGACAGTCAGACCTTAAGCACACAATGATCTTATCTTTCAAATTATAATTTTTTTTTACTAATATTTTCATTGATTTGACATGCTCTGGGTGACAATGCCTAATTTACTTTGAAATTCAAATGACATTAATGGAGGACATAAGAGTTTGATGTTTACCAAAATGGATCATAGGTTAAAATAAAGTTGAGGTAGCCTCATTTGAACATACATTGGAACTTTAATTATAGAATGATTATTGAAACTTGAATACAGTAATATCTTTTTGAGCCACTTACTGAGAAAGATACACAGGAACTGTACAATTGATTAGTTTGTGACATTGAATGCATGTAAATGCAAAAACGGGGTGAAGGATGCTCTCCAAAATTCTCCACGTATCATTGTGTTTTTTATATTCACATTTTCATATTTTTCTCATCTTTCTAAGAAGTCTGTTGTTTTCATGAAAAGATGAACTTCTTTCTTGGCTCCTTTTTCCTACCTTCCTTCCCACCTTTCTTCCTATTTTTATTCTTTTTGTTATTTATATTTCTAATACCTCTACAAAATCAAGTCTAACTACTTCTGCTCATTTGACATATCATGCAAAATATGTCACCTTTAGACACATTACTTTTTTGTGTCTGAGTATGCCTTCTGCATATATTTTGTCTTGATATTACTTAAATTTTGTAAATAAATTGAAATTTCCCTTTTATCTGTTTCTGATAGTGATGAGGAATTAGTATATCAACACAGAGATGGTGTACCAGTGTAAACCATTATTAATATGATGCAGTGCTGATATTTTCTGCAAACAATAGAGTTTGAAGAAAATAAACAAACAATGGAGTTTGTACCATTTCTGAGTAGTTTTCAGTTATTCACATATAAGAGAGAGTACAAGGGCAAAGAGAGCAGTGAACATTTTCTACTTAATATTCAAGGACTATTATCTTTGCCATTGGTCTAGAAGTGAAAAGCCAAACAAATTTTATAATGAAAATTTAGCCTGGAAACTAAAGAGTAAACTAGAGTTGACATTGAGACTGACCTCTATTGTGTTTAAACTTCTTCACTTCCTAGGACAATGAACTTCCTGACAGACAGTCAGACCTTAAGCACACAATGATCTTATCTTTCAAATTATAATTTTTTTACTAATATTTTCATTGATTTGACATGCTCTGGGTGACAATGCCTAATTTACTTTGAAATTCAAATGACATTAATGGAGGACATAAGAGTTTGATGTTTACCAAAATGGATCATAGGTTAAAATAAAGTTGAGGTAGCCTCATTTGAACATACATTGGAACTTTAATTATAGAATGATTATTGAAACTTGAATACAGTAATATCTTTTTGAGCCACTTACTGAGAAAGATACACAGGAACTGTACAATTGATTAGTTTGTGACATTGAATGCATGTAAATGCAAAAACGGGGTGAAGGATGCTCTCCAAAATTCTCCACGTATCATTGTGTTTTTTATATTCACATTTTCATATTTTTTCTCATCTCTTACTTTTCATTTAAAAATAATAGTATATAGTAAATTTATAATTTGTCTTTTAAAGTTCCAGAATTTTGTTGATTTCTAGAACACCTGACTGATTAGATATACTTTCAATCATGCTCATAGAATGCTAAATTATTGATTGAAATGGACAAATTTACTCATATTTTCAAATGAAGGATGCTTTACAGGTATAATTGTTTTATTATGGGGCATTGTATCGCATTGTCAAAATAAGTGCAGTTAACTCATAATGTAGTACTAGCTTTAAGTGTACATAAGTTGATTTAATTACATATAAATGTATCATAGGCTATTACAAGACATTGAAAATAGCTCCCTGTAATGTAAAATAGGTATTTGCTTTCATGTAGTATGTATACACTCACCTCAAAGTACTAATTATCTCCCCTCTCCCTCTGCTATCCCATCTGGTAACCATACATTTCTTTGCCATGTCTGTGAGCTTATTTCTGTTTTGCAAATAAGTTCATTTATATCAATATTTTAGATTCCATATATAATTGATATCATGTGATTATATCATATATAAGTGATATCAGGACCCTGATTATCTTGAGTTCAATATAAAGTTCACCTTTTATATTTACAATCATGGTTTCCTGATAGAAACGTCAAGATTTTAAAACAAGATGATATTTATATTAAAAATTTTTATGATTACAAGGAAAACTCTTTCAAAATGATATTTAGGCATTGTACACAAAGCACAAATGCAATACTATTTATACACTCATCTAAGTTGGACAATTTTGCTTGGGTGACAATGCCTAATTTACTTTGAAATTCAAATGACATTAATGGAGGACATAAGAGTTTGATGTTTACCAAAATGGATCATAGGTTAAAATAAAGTTGAGGTAGCCTCATTTGAACATACATTGGAACTTTAATTATAGAATGATTATTGAAACTTGAATACAGTAATATCTTTTGAGCCACTTACTGAGAAAGATACACAGGAACTGTACAATTGATTAGTTTGTGACATTGAATGCATGTAAATGCAAAAACGGGGTGAAGGATGCTCTCCAAAATTCTCCACGTATCATTGTGTTTTTTATATTCACATTTTCATATTTTTTCTCATCTCTTACTTTTCATTTAAAAATAATAGTATATAGTAAATTTATAATTTGTCTTTTAAAGTTCCAGAATTTTGTTGATTTCTAGAACACCTGACTGATTAGATATACTTTCAATCATGCTCATAGAATGCTAAATTATTGATTGAAATGGACAAATTTACTCATATTTTCAAATGAAGGATGCTTTACAGGTATAATTGTTTTATTATGGGGCATTGTATCGCATTGTCAAAATAAGTGCAGTTAACTCATAATGTAGTACTAGCTTTAAGTGTACATAAGTTGATTTAATTACATATAAATGTATCATAGGCTATTACAAGACATTGAAAATAGCTCCCTGTGATGTAAAATAGGTATTTGCTTTCATGTAGTATGTATACACTCACCTCAAAGTACTAATTATCTCCCCTCTCCCTCTGCTATCCCATCTGGTAACCATACATTTCTTTGCCATGTCTGTGAGCTTATTTCTGTTTTGCAAATAAGTTCATTTATATCAATATTTTAGATTCCATATATAATTGATATCATGTGATTATATCATATATAAGTGATATCAGGACCCTGATTATCTTGAGTTCAATATAAAGTTCACCTTTTATATTTACAATCATGGTTTCCTGATAGAAACGTCAAGATTTTAAAACAAGATGATATTTATATTAAAAATTTTTATGATTACAAGGAAAACTCTTTCAAAATGATATTTAGGCATTGTACACAAAGCACAAATGCAATACTATTTATACACTCATCTAAGTTGGACAATTTTAAGCACAGTACATCAAATATATTTAATCGTATTGATGAACATAAAAATTTAAACATATTGGATCAAATAGATTTAATTCAGTTATTCTTTAAAAAGTCATGATTACTTGAATCTGTGTTTTAAAAACTCATAACAATATAGGTCCCTTAGTTATAATCTGAAGTCATGCAATACCTATGTCTATGATTAATGGTACCTATTTTATTGTCATTTTTATTGGGTTCCATGAATACTGAGAAATAGCCCATATAGATAAAAAGCAGTATAATGTACATTCTAATAATGCTTTGAATTATGACCTTATTAAAACTATTTCTAAACAGCTTTGATACCTGATTTTCTTATTTCAAATGGTTTCAGAACTCACATGTGCAGAACTTTCTCTCTATAACCCCAGACTTTATATTTCCCTATCTCTGTTGATTAGCTTTTTTAATGAAACTTAAAGTTTCAGAAAATAAGCTAGTTAATTAATCCTTTCATATTAGTTTTTCTATCTGGTATATGGATATAGATTTTTATCAATAAAATAAAATACATACATATACAATTAAACAACTACCAAAATTAAGTTCAGTATGAACTTCACAAATTCTATAATAAAGATTGGCATGGTAGGGATGGTGGTTTAGATGTTAAATCATATCCAACACTTACAAGCCCATGGACTATAGCCTGCCAGGTTCCTCTGTCCATGGGCTTTCCCAGGCAAGAATCCTAGACTGGGTTGCCATTTCCTTCTCCAGGAGATCTTCCTCACCCAGGGATTAAAATCAAGTCCCTGCATTATATGCAGTTCTCTTTTCTTTTAGATTCCATATATAATTGATATCATGTGATTATATCATATATAAGTGATATCAGGACCCTGATTATCTTGAGTTCAATATAAAGTTCACCTTTTATATTTACAATCATGTTTTCCTGATAGAAATGTCAAGATTTTAAAACAAGATGATATTTATATTAAAAATTTTTATGATTACAAGGAAAACTCTTTCAAAATGATATTTAGGCATTGTACACAAAGCACAAATGCAATACTATTTATACACTCATCTAAGTTGGACAATTTTAAGCACAGTACATCAAATATATTTAATCGTATTGATGAACATAAAAATTTAAACATATTGGATCAAATAGATTTAATTCAGTTATTCTTTAAAAAGTCATGATTACTTGAATCTGTTTTTTAAAAAACTCATAACAATATAGGTCCCTTAGTTATAATCTGAAGTCATGCAATACCTATGTCTATGATTAATGGTACCTATTTTATTGTCATTTTATTGGGTTCCATGAATACTGAGAAATAGCCCATATAGATAAAAAGCAGTATAATGTACATTCTAATAATGCTTTGAATTATGACCTTATTAAAACTATTTCTAAACAGCTTTGATACCTGATTTTCTTATTTCAAATGGTTTCAGAACTCACATGTGCAGAACTTTCTCTCTATAACCCCAGACTTTATATTTCCCTATCTCTGTTGATTAGCTTTTTTAATGAAACTTAAAGTTTCAGAAAATAAGCTAGTTAATTAATCCTTTCATATTAGTTTTTCTATCTGGTATATGGATATAGATTTTTATCAATAAAATAAAATACATACATATACAATTAAACAACTACCAAAATTAAGTTCAGTATGAACTTCACAAATTCTATAATAAAGATTGGCATGGTAGGGATGGTGGTTTAGATGTTAAATCATATCCAACACTTACAAGCCCATGGACTATAGCCTGCCAGGTTCCTCTGTCCATGGGCTTTCCCAGGCAAGAATCCTAGACTGGGTTGCCATTTCCTTCTCCAGGAGATCTTCCTCACCCAGGGATTAAAATCAAGTCCCCTGCATTATATGCAGTCTCTTGCATTGTATGTTGATTCTTTACTGACTGAGCCACCAGGGAAATCCATTAGAGACTGACATACTTGAGGTTAAAATTTATTTCTATAGCAGTTTTGAAACTTCTTGAATATTCATACCTAAAATGATTTTATGTTTCGCTTCATCCATTGTTCATTTCTCAGATAAACTTTGTGAAAAGTAAAGTATTACACTTGATTCTTTTTTTTCTTTTTTTGTAAAAAACTGATTATATTGTTATTTATGTATAAGAAGCCTTGTGTTACATGTAATGAAGTGAGTAATTTGTCTCCACTTTCATCCTGCAACTATCAATGATTCTTATATGATTATAATTAGTCTTTCCTATTTCATAGCCTTTCATATGAACTAAAATCCACCATAGAGTATAAGATATAAATAAATATGTTCAGGTATGTATATTAACTATATTAAATAATAAACTGGCACAAAACTATGAATGAAAGAATTAAGGATTTCTAGTGTTTACTGACTTGTCAGTGAAACACACACTTTTCTTTTGATTCACCAAGTAAGTTATGTGTAGCAAACCTGAATGTTCATATATTTAAAAGAAAACAAAGACACAATGAAACACAAGAAATCTCTAAAATTTTACTGATATGTTCAAGTGAGGATATAAAATAATTGAGCTACATACTTAATACATTTGTGTTTTATTTATCATCATTATGTCAAAAGGTTCTTTAATCCAATAAGTTTTAAAAAGTACATTTATTTCATATGAAGAAAACAAGAATATTTTCTAGAGAAGAACTTTTATGATGATAAAGAATACCTAGTTAAATAAAACCAAATATATAAGAAAACAAGTGAGCATAGAATGATATCAAATGGCATGGATTTTGGAAATAACAAAGGTGATTTGTTTTAGAATTTTTATGAGAAAATAACTTGGAAATCGATTCGAAATCTTTTTTTGATGATGTCATATCCAACACTTACAAGCCCATGGACTATAGCCTGCCAGGCTTTCCTCTGTCCATGGGCTTTCCCAGGCAAGAATCCTAGACTGGGTTGCCATTTCCTTCTCCAGGGGATCTTCCCGACCAAGGGATTAAAATCAAGTCCCTGCATTATATGCAGTCTCTTGCATTGTATGTTGATTCTTTACTGACTGAGCCACCAGGGAAATCCATTAGAGACTGACATACTTGAGGTTAAAATTTATTTCTATAGCAGTTTTGAAACTTCTTGAATATTCATACCTAAAATGATTTTATGTTTCGCTTCATCCATTGTTCATTTCTCAGATAAACTTTGTGAAAAGTAAAGTATTACACTTGATTCTTTTTTTTCTTTTTTTGTAAAAAACTGATTATATTGTTATTTATGTATAAGAAGCCTTGTGTTACATGTAATGAAGTGAGTAATTTGTCTCCACTTTCATCCTGCAACTATCAATGATTCTTATATGATTATAATTAGTCTTTCCTATTTCATAGCCTTTCATATGAACTAAAATCCACCATAGAGTATAAGATATAAATAAATATGTTCAGGTATGTATATTAACTATATTAAATAATAAACTGGCACAAAACTATGAATGAAAGAATTAAGGATTTCTAGTGTTTACTGACTTGTCAGTGAAACACACACTTTTCTTTTGATTCACCAAGTAAGTTATGTGTAGCAAACCTGAATGTTCATATATTTAAAAGAAAACAAAGACACAATGAAACACAAGAAATCTCTAAAATTTTACTGATATGTTCAAGTGAGGATATAAAATAATTGAGCTACATACTTAATACATTTGTGTTTTATTTATCATCATTATGTCAAAAGGTTCTTTAATCCAATAAGTTTTAAAAAGTACATTTATTTCATATGAAGAAAACAAGAATATTTTCTAGAGAAGAACTTTTATGATGATAAAGAATACCTAGTTAAATAAAACCAAATATATAAGAAAACAAGTGAGCATAGAATGATATCAAATGGCATGGATTTTGGAAATAACAAAGGTGATTTGTTTTTAGAATTTTTATGAGAAAATAACTTGGAAATCGATTCGAAATCTTGGATGATTTTTTTTGAATGTAAACCTATCATAAGTATGTATGAAAATAGATTGAAGTTTATTTGGATATTAGGATCTAGGCAGGAATATTAATACTTATCATTTCAACTTCAATTTCTTTCCTGTTACTAATCATCTCAGCCAGAGAGGATAAGTAATATAAAATATTATAAGCATTTAGAAAACAAATTTATTTATAAGCATTTAAAAAACAAAATTTATTAACAAATGACATAATTTTACACCTAATAGAATTTTCCAAATTTTGTCAGATAAGTTTGCTAGAACAAAATGAATTTTACAAGTAGCTGGAGGACACAAAAACATTGAAAAAAAGGAACTTTTTATGTGTAAAGACAAATACTGTCAAGTGATTATTTTTAAAAAATCTAATAATGAAAGCAATACAAAATATGAAGTCTCAAAAAAAAGAGATGCATGATGTTTACAGATTATGAGAGTCAATTGTGTAATAACATCATTTCTTCCCCAAATAATTTTATGAATTCAAATAAATTTTGAAATAGCCATGAAACTTTAAAAACATTAAATATAAGCTGATTTTAAATATATTTGAAAATGAAAAAGACCAAAAATAGACAATATATTCTGGAAGAAATGCATTTAAAGAATTTTTTCCACCGAATGCCAAGACCTTTTATAAAGTTGTAATATTTAAGATTATCAGGTAGTGGTACAAATCTAAAAGGACTAATGGGACCAAATGAACTCAGAAATAGATCTATGCACTTTTAGATCATATGTGGAATTCTATCCCAAAGAGAATTAATACCTATATGTAAGAAAATTTTAAGATGTTTTTAAAAAAATGGAAAATAATATCGTCTCTGTGATATCAAGCAAAAAATACATTTAAACAAAGCACAGGAATTATTAACCACTGAGTAAATAACTAACACTTTGGTTAAAATTGAAGCTATTGCCAAAATGATGTTCAAGGAAATATTTCTCACTCAGAATAAACAAAGGACAATCATTAAGTATATGTTGTCAAAATATCAGAAAAAATCAACAAAATGCAAAATATTTGACACTTTTTAAAAAATTTTTCATCAAAAGCATTTTTATTGGTGTACAGCCAATTAACAATTTTCTGATAGTTTCAGGTGAACAGTGAAGGGACTTGGCCAAACATATACATGTATCCATTTTCTGCCAAATCCCCCTCCCATCCAGACTGGTACATAACATTCAGCAGAATTCCACGTGTTGTAAAATAGACTTTTGTCAGTTATCCCTTTCCAATATGGCAATGGCTAATTGACTTTACCAAAGTTCCAACCTTCCGCTCCCTTCTGCAACCATAAGTTCATTTTCTAAGTCTGTGAGTCTCTTTCTGTTTTGCAAATATGTTCATTTGTATCATTTCTTTTTAGAATCTACATAAAAGGGATGTCATATGATATTTCTCCTTCTTAGTCTGACATACTTTACTCAGTATGGCACTCTCTATGTTCATCCATATTGCTGCAAATGGCCTTATTTCATTCTTTTTAATGGCCAAGTAATATTCCATTATATATATCTATATCTATATATATATATATATAGATATATATATAGGCATTCTGTTAAAAAGTACTCAATATTATTTAACATAAAATAAAAATGACAAGAAAAATAAAAACTGGCAAACATTAAATGTTAGTGCTAGAACCAACCTAAATCAATTTCATACACTTTCAGGACTGTAATGCTCCAAGCAATGTAGGAAATAACATGGCATTATCTAGAACAGCTGAAATATTCCCCTGAACTTTGATAACTAAATATTAATATATACCCTAGAGAGACCCATGATTATGGGTAGCAGAATCCATTCACAATAATGTTTATACAAGCTTGACATGTAAAGGCCCTAAACTGGAACCTAGAAGCTCATCAACTATCAGTTATGAAGTATATCTATTAAGTGAGGTACATTCTGTGATGATAAATTCTAGAGCAATGTTAAGGATCCTATGCAACACTACAGTTTGATCCTGCAAACACAGTGAATGAAGGATATTTTTCCCACTATTCCAGTCATAGAAAACACAAATATAAGCAAAATAAAACTATATGACTTAGGGATATAGGCTTATGTAATAGAATGGAAAAGAAAAGAAAAGATGATATTTTAAAAGAAATCAATAGAGCCATTGTCTCTAGAGAGAAGGTACAAATGTTGATTATTGAGGGACATCTAGAAGACTTCTAGAACACAGATAAGGCTCTATTTCTAGATTTGACAGAAAACTGCTAATAATAATATATTAGACAGAATATACACGGTTTATGAGTTTTGGTGCCCAAGTATTACTTCACAATAAAAAAGGAACTAAACTATATAAATCATAAGATTGTTGTGATAATGAGAATTACATATGCTGACACATGACAATTTTCTTAGTTTAGAGATGGACATATTTTAAGACAAAAGTCACTACTTTGTCATTGTTATGAGTAACAGTGATGGTGGCTATAGTTGCTTACATCTGAAGAAACTGAGTTTTGTTAACGCATTCAAACACACAGAAGATAGCATGTGATTCAGAAGCTCTGGACTATGTTTAATACACATACAATTTTCTATTTATCTATGCTTTCAACACTTATCCTTATCTTCTGCAAGCAAGATGTCTTTCTTAAAAAGACAAATACAAGTAGCCAGGCCATATGCATCCAGGAACCCTGTCCTTATGAAACTTATGTTTCATTGGATCAAATGTGATTTTAAACAAGTAAATCGACATTTACTTGTTCCCCAGTAGCTAAACTGGTAAAGGGTCTGCTTGCAATGCAGGACACCATGGTTTGGTTCCTGGGTTGGAAAGATCCTGTGGAGAAGGGATAGGCTACCCACTCCAGTTTTCTTGCCAGGAGAGTCCCATGGTTATTCCATGGGTGGCAAAGAATTAGACATGACTTAGAGACTTCACTTTTAAATCAGCATTTAGAAAGAAATAATATGATGAGCAATAAGAGGTAAATGAAACTGAGATATCAGATAGAAAGCAACCAAAATACTGCTAAAAGTCAACACATAAGGAACAGCCAAACAGATATATAAAATGACAATATATAAATCAAATTTGAATATGAACATTATTTTAACAAATTAACATAGGGTTACCTTCATTACATGTTAGAATGCTTAATAAACTATGATATTTGATACTAGTCCAAGGCTAGATAATTCAATCAATTAAAAATAAAAATAAAAAAAAAAAGCTGTAGAGAACTTAGTCGCTTAAATGTCCATCAAGAGAAGAATAATAAAGATGTCATATTTGTGAACAATGGAATATTATTCAGTCGTAAAAAAGAATGAAATAATACAATGTGCAGCAAAATGAAGGTACGTAGAGATTATATGAGTGGTTAGACAAAGACAAATATCATATCATATCAGTTATATGTGGGACATAAAAAATACAAATTAACTTATTTACAAAAGAAAAATAGAGTCACAGATGTAGAAAACAAACTAATGGATACAGGAGGAATGAAAAGAAGGATAAATTGGGAGATTAGAATTGACCTATAAACAATACTACATATAAAATAGATAACTCATAATGACCTACTGTAGAACACAGGTAACTCTACTGAATAGTCAGTAATGACTTAAATAGGAAAATAACCCAGAAACAAATGGATACATGTATATGTACAACCAATTCCCTTTTAACAGCAGAAATTAACACATTGAAAATTAACTGTACTCTAATAAAAATTTTAAAATTAAGTATGGAATTCTTATTAGCATATAAATTAATATAATTTAATTTCTTTTTCTCTTTGGTCATATTAAACATAATCTTTCACATTAAGAAACACAGGAATTTGAAACATATATTTGGCTATGTAAACATTTCTGACAACTTGCAATTAGCTCTGTTATACAGTTATTTTAGTATAAAATTACACTTGACTGTAGCACTTATCATAAGACAGAGTTTGGACATACAAATTAATACAATAGGTTCTTAGCTTAAATTTGGAACTGAAAATATCTAGCAGAAGTTGAACTGTTCAATAGCAGATTATTATCCTCTTATACCAGTTTTACTTTTAAAATATTTTCCTTGGGTCTTTCTATATGACCCCCATGCATAAGAATAGTTCTGCCTACTATTACAGGATTCCACAAATCACTAATTTGTCTTTACTGGAGGTCTTTTGCATTCAAAATAAATTTAATTCTTAAATTTACTTATCACTGTTTTCATCCATTTTCCTCCGAGTTTGTTTGTGTGTGTGTGTGTGCTTATTGCCTTGAATTTTGCATTGGGTAGCCTTCTTATCTCTACTTTGCAATTTTATTCTGTTTCTTCTTTTAGAAACTATTTCTGTCACTTGATTTTTGTCTCATATATATGATTAACATATATATATATATATATATATATATATTAATTAGGCTGGTTACATTTTCTTATCTTAGAGATGTGGCTTTATGTAGGACTGTGGGGACCTTCTGCAGAAAGGGAAGGCAGCGGGATTGCCCCTGGCTGAACCGGGAGATCTCGGAGAAAGGCAAATCTTGGCTGCCCGCCCCACAGCCCCCTGGCTCAGGCAGGGGACAATCAGACGCGACAGGGGTTCCATCGAAGTAGTTCCGCTTTATTGAAGAAGATCCACAGCTTTTATAGGCAAGTGAAAGGGGTTTTGCACGGGACTTCCTATAGATTACACCAATCAAGCTAAAGACCAAGCAATCATCCACGAGCGCGGAAACCAAGGGAACCAATCAGAAATTTTGACCATCAATTAACAATTTAGATAATGCCCTGTCTCTTCCTGTAGGCGCCATCTTAGCTGCAAACATGTGCTTAAGCTTCTTTAAACAATGCACTTAAGCTTCCCTTCAATCCCACGTCCCTTCCTGTAGGCGCCATCTTAGCTCCAAGCTGAAACAATGTACTTAAGCTTCTTTATGCTTGCAACGGTCCTCTTTCAATTCAGAGCCCCACATAGGACATATTCTATGGAATTCAGGGGTACACTCCCCTTTGGTCATTACAGCTGTATGAGGGGTGCTCACTGTGGGGGATTTTATTGTGGTGGGACTGGACCCTGGTCTGCTTGGCTTCCAATACTTGCTTCATGTGGTGTTTACTTGCCCACTGGTGGGTGGAGCCAGGTCCTGTAGCAGCTGCCCCTGTGGTTCTGAGGTATATGGTTGGTGGGTCAGGTCCCATGGAGTTAGCTTGACTCAGGGGTTCTGGGGACAGATATCAAATGCCAGCATTATCTATGTTCCTGAGGAGGCCCATTTGCCTTCTGTCTTTCCAGAAGGTTCTCCAAGTTTAGCAAGTAGGTCTGTCCCAGGCTTCTTTCAAACTTCTGCCTCTGTGGTGGACCTCAGATCATGTAAGACTTTTGTACGCAGCCTTAAAGAGAAGTCTCTCTCTTCTATAGCTTCTACACTTTCCCATACACAAATTCCACTAAAACTCAAAGCCAGAGATTCTGGAGGCTTACCTTGTCCATGCAGAACCATCAGGATGAGGAGCCTGATGCAGAGCATAGGTCCGTTGCTTCTTGGGGGCAATTGCTGCAATTGTAATTATTATATGCTTGTGGGTCACCTAACCAGCAATGGCATCACACCATCTCATCCTCTATCATTCCCTTTTCCTTTTGCCTTCTCTTTTTCCCAACATTATGTTGTTATAGTTCCTTCATTATATTTGTAATAATAAGACATAATTTGTGCTGGTCTTCACATGATTCTCACTGATGCTCTGTAAACAGCTGTAATTGTGGTGTGCTCACTGGAGGAGCTGTGCTTGAGATCTTACAACCTCAGCATTTTGGCTACAACCTATATTGTGAAATTTAAACAAAACAGTGAAAAGTATAAATTATAGTAACAACATATGATATTAGTAAATAAAATTACAAAATACAGTTTCATTTGGAGTTGATCTCTGAAGGTAGGGTTGGGACGAGGAGGGAGCCATTATGTTTTTCTGATGAGGGTTGTTGTCATTTAACAAAAATGTGACTATGAAACATTTCCTTCTTTACATTCATCCCATATTGAATTGTGCTTAGTTGCTCAGGGGTGTACAAATACTTGTGACCCTATGAAGTGCAATCCACCAGACTCCTAGGTTCATGAGAATTCTCCAGGCAAGAATATTGGAATCGGTTGCCTTGCCCTCCACCTGGGCATCTTCCCAATCCAGGGATCGAATCCAGGTCTCCCACATTGCAGGTGGATTCTTTACCAACTGTGCTATAAGGAAAGCCCTTCCACATTGAAAGTCTATTTGCCACTGGGTGGAGCCAGGTCCTGTAGCAGCTGCCCCTGTGGTTCTGAGGTATATGGTTGGTGGGTCAGGTCCCATGGAGTTAGCTTGACTCAGGGGTTTTGGGGACAGATATCAAATGCCAGCATTATCTATGTTCCTGAGGAGGCCCATTTGCCTTCTGTCTTTCCAGAAGGTTCTCCAAGTTTAGCAAGTAGGTCTGTCCCAGGCTTCTTTCAAACTTCTGCCTCTGTGGTGGACCTCAGATCATGTAAGACTTTTGTACGCAGCCTTAAAGAGAAATCTGTCTCTTCTATAGCTTCTACACTTTCCCATACACAAATTCCACTAAAACTCAAAGCCAGAGATTCTGGAGGCTTACCTTGTCCATGCAGAACCATCAGGATGAGGAGCCTGATGCAGAGCATAGGTCCGTTGCTTCTTGGGGGCAATTGCTGCAATTGTAATTATTATATGCTTGTGGGTCACCTAACCAGCAATGGCATCACACCATCTCATCCTCTATCATTCCCTTTTCCTTTTGCCTTCTATTTTTCCCAACATTATGTTGTTATAGTTCCTTCATTATATTTGTAATAATAAGACATAATTTGTGCTGGTCTTCACATGATTCTCACTGATGCTCTGTAAACAGCTGTAATTGTGGTGTGCTCACTGGAGGAGCTGTGCTTGAGATCTTACAACCTCAGCATTTTGGCTACAACCTATATTGTGAAATTTAAACAAAACAGTGAAAAGTATAAATTATAGTAACAACATATGATATTAGTAAATAAAATTACAAAATACAGTTTCATTTGGAGTTGATCTCTGAAGGTAGGGGTGGGACGAGGAGGGAGCCATTATGTTTTTCTGATGAGGGTTGTTGTCATTTAACAAAAATGTGACTATGAAACATTTCCTTCTTTACATTCATCCCATATTGAATTGTGTTTAGTTGCTCAGGGGTGTACAAATACTTGTGACCCTATGAAGTGCAATCCACCAGACTCCTAGGTTCATGAGAATTCTCCAGGCAAGAATATTGGAATCGGTTGCCTTGCCCTCCACCTGGGCATCTTCCCAATCCAGGGATCGAATCCAGGTCTCCCACATTGCAGGTGGATTCTTTACCAACTGTGCTATAAGGAAAGCCCTTCCACATTGAAAGTCTATTTGTATTATTTCATGCATCTTTAATACCTAGTTTGAATAGATAAATTATCTCAATATGAAGATGTCTATTTTTTTTTACCTCTTTAATTGTTTTCTTTTTTATTTATTTATTTTCCTCCCATCTTAATTCTTTGGCCTATGTGGGCCTCCCATCTCAGTTGCCTCTCTCATTGCAGAGCATTGGCTCTGGGTGCATGCACTCCAGAGCACTGGCTCATAATTGGACACACCAGTCCAGCCACTCCAGAGCATGTGGGATCTTCCCGGGCCAGGAATAGAACTGGTAGCCCTTGCACTGCAAGGCAGACTCTTTATGCACTGGACCACCAGGGAAGCCCTGAAGGAGTCTTCTTTAAGGATTGTAGATGACACAAAAGAGGTAAGATTCATGCACTGAGTCACATAGACATTGAAGGCTGACTCTTGCTAAATGAAAGAGTTGAACAAAAAGATGGAGCTTGGCAGTAGCTACAATACACAAGCAAAGTGTTTTTTCTGTACATTTGAACTGCTTGTATGGATTGGACATTCCCATACATATAAGCATCCATTTGCTTTCTTCCAATTTGTGTGATAAACATGCACAAGCAACATCTCATTACCAGAGACAATCTCCCAAACAATACCAGTTTGTCCTTTTTTTCTGTTGTTCTTGGAACAATATAACCTCATAAACTTAGTTATTTGGTGTAAGTGACCATACATGCCAATATGTAAGGTAGAGTGAGATGCTGATTTTAAAAAAAATGTAGTGTGCAAATTCCAAAGGCTAAAAAAGGATTTTAAAGAAAATAATATATAACAGCATTAAATAACTTGATACAAATCTAAATATATTAATGAAATAACAAATATACGTCAAATAAATTATCAAGTAAAATAATAGGAAAATATTGTCAGAACTGATTTTATTTAAGTTCTAGTAAAACACTAAATGTAAGAGATAAAACAAAATCGGTTGCCTTGCCCTCCACCTGGGCATCTTCCCAATCCAGGGATCGAATCCAGGTCTCCCACATTGCAGGTGGATTCTTTACCAACTGTGCTATAAGGAAAGCCCTTCCACATTGAAAGTCTATTTGTATTATTTCATGCATCTTTAATACCTAGTTTGAATAGATAAATTATCTCAATATGAAGATGTCTATTTTTTTTTACCTCTTTAATTGTTTTCTTTTTTATTTATTTATTTTCCTCCCATCTTAATTCTTTGGCCTATGTGGGCCTCCCATCTCAGTTGCCTCTCTCATTGCAGAGCATTGGCTCTGGGTGCATGCACTCCAGAGCACTGGCTCATAATTGGACACACCAGTCCAGCCACTCCAGAGCATGTGGGATCTTCCCGGGCCAGGAATAGAACTGGTAGCCCTTGCACTGCAAGGCAGACTCTTTATGCACTGGACCACCAGGGAAGCCCTGAAGGAGTCTTTTTAAGGATTGTAGATGACACAAAAGAGGTAAGATTCATGCACTGAGTCACATAGACATTGAAGGCTGACTCTTGCTACATGAAAGAGTTGAACAAAAAGATGGAGCTTGGCAGTAGCTACAATACACAAGCAAAGTGTTTTTTCTGTACATTTGAACTGCTTGTATGGATTGGACATTCCCATACATATAAGCATCCATTTGCTTTCTTCCAATTTGTGTGATAAACATGCACAAGCAACATCTCATTACCAGAGACAATCTCCCAAACAATACCAGTTTGTCCTTTTTTTCTGTTGTTCTTGGAACAATATAACCTCATAAACTTAGTTATTTGGTGTAAGTGACCATACATGCCAATATGTAAGGTAGAGTGAGATGCTGATTTTAAAAAAAATGTAGTGTGCAAATTCCAAAGGCTAAAAAAGGATTTTAAAGAAAATAATATATAACAGCATTAAATAACTTGATACAAATCTAAATATATTAATGAAATAACAAATATACCTCAAATAAATTATCAAGTAAAATAATAGGAAAATATTGTCAGAACTGATTTTATTTAAGTTCTAGTAAAACACTAAATGTAAGAGATAAAACAAAAGTCTAAATAGGGTCATAAAAATTGAAAATAAATCATGGAGGAAATATTTCAGATGAATTCTATTTATAGAAAGATAGCTGCATAAGAAGTAATACAAGATAAGTGGTACAAGAAGCTAGGAAAAAAAAAGCTGGATAAAGGAAAATAATGCCTGAGATAATGAGTACAATATTTCAGATAAAGCTTATATAAAGAAAAACAGTTGTATAAGAAATTATACTAGGTAAAAGGTACAAGAAGCTAGAAAATAAAAACTAGATAGATTAAGGGAAAAAATGCTTGAGATAATGAACACCAGTGCATAGTTATAAAAGACACTGGTTATTAAATAGTAACTGGCATTAATCACAATAGATGTTTATTACCAAATACAATAGTTCCCTTTCCTCTCTCTGTCCCTCTGAACCCTCCTCTCCAGTCACTGGTAAAGTTATAATAAAAATTATAAACATATACATGATTTGAATAACACAATGAACTTGATCTAATGATCATTCATACAATCTTGGATGTAGTAATTGGAAAAAAATATGTTCTTTTAAATTTCATCTGGAATATTTGTGAAAACAACAGCATCTAAGCCAGATAACAAGAATTATCAAATTTCCAAATATCATTTTATACAAACCAATGTTTCTGAGTAAAACTGAAATAAAGGAAAGGTTTATTAAATAGTTTACAAGACTCTAATGCCAATTAAAATGTTATAAGTAAGAGGTATACATATAAGAATTTATAACGAACATTAAAATTAACCAGAACTAAGAATTATAAAAACATGCTAAGAATTTGTATTAAATTGTATAGAAGCAACTAACACACTACTTGGGGGGATAAATGTGGTTCTAAATGTCTAAATTAAAAAGAGGTGATGAATATTCAGTGTTGATTTCCTTTGCTTTGATCTCCTTGAAGTCTCCCCCAGTACAACAGTAAGAAAGCCTCAGTTCTTCAGTGCTCAGGCTTCTTTGTGGCTGAACTCTCACATCTATACATGACTACTGGAAAAATCACAGCATTGATGGTGTGGACCCTTGCCCTCAAAGTGATGTCTCTGCTATGCTATCTAGGTTTGCCATAGCCTTTTTTTTTTTTTCCCCAAAGAGCAAGGGTCTTTTAATTTCATGACTGCAGTCACCTTGTACAGTTATTTTGGAACCCAAGAAACTAAAGTCTATCACTATTTCCATTTTTTTTTTCCCATTTGCCATACAGTGATGGGATCTGATGTCATGATCTTTGTTTTTTTGTTTATTGAGTTTTAAGCCACCTTTTCCAATCTCCTCCTTTACCTTCAGGCTTTCCTGATAGCTTAGCTGGTAAAGAGTCTGCCTGCCTAAGAGACTGAGGTTCAATTCCTGACTCAGGCACATCACATGGAGAAGGGTAGGGCTACTCACTCCAATATTCTTGCCTGGAGAATCCCATGGGCAGAGAACCCTGGCAGGCTCCAGTCCATGGGCTCGCAAAGAGTCAGACCACATGGTCATCAAGAGGCTCTTTAGTTCCTCTTCACTTTCTGCCATTAAGGTGGTATCATCTGTGTATCTGAGGTTATTGCTATTTCTCCCACCAATCTTGATTCCAGCTTGTGATACATCCAGCCAATAATTTTTCATTATGTGCTCTGCATATAAGTTAAATAAGCAGAGTGACAATATACAGCCTTGATATATTCCTTTCCCAATTTTTAACCACTTTGCTGTTCCGTGTCTGATTGCAACTCTTGCTTCTGGACCTACATAGAGGTTTCCCAGGAGGCAAGTGGGTGGTCTGGTATTCCATCTCTATAAAATTTTTCCATAGTTTATTCTTGGCTCCAGTAAAATTTTACACCTACATTGTGTCCACTCAGCTTCCGGATATGTTTAACCTCATGTAATGGCACTTAACTTGTGTAACTTTAAATTGTTATTCAATAAAAGAGGTGATGAATATTCAGTGTTGATTTCCTTTGCTTTGATCTCCTTGAAGTCTCCCCCAGTACAACAGTAAGAAAGCCTCAGTTCTTCAGTGCTCAGGCTTCTTTGTGGCTGAACTCTCACATCTATACATGACTACTGGAAAAATCACAGCATTGATGGTGTGGACCCTTGCCCTCAAAGTGATGTCTCTGCTATGCTATCTAGGTTTGCCATAGCCTTTTTTTTTTTTCCCCAAAGAGCAAGGGTCTTTTAATTTCATGACTGCAGTCACCTTGTACAGTTATTTTGGAACCCAAGAAACTAAAGTCTATCACTATTTCCATTTTTTTTTTCCCATTTGCCATACAGTGATGGGATCTGATGCCATGATCTTTGTTTTTTTGTTTATTGAGTTTTAAGCCACCTTTTCCAATCTCCTCCTTTACCTTCAGGCTTTCCTGATAGCTTAGCTGGTAAAGAGTCTGCCTGCCTAAGAGACTGAGGTTCAATTCCTGACTCAGGCACATCACATGGAGAAGGGTAGGGCTACTCACTCCAATATTCTTGCCTGGAGAATCCCATGGGCAGAGAACCCTGGCAGGCTCCAGTCCATGGGCTCGCAAAGAGTCAGACCACATGGTCATCAAGAGGCTCTTTAGTTCCTCTTCACTTTCTGCCATTAAGGTGGTATCATCTGTGTATCTGAGGTTATTGCTATTTCTCCCACCAATCTTGATTCCAGCTTGTGATACATCCAGCCAATAATTTTTCATTATGTGCTCTGCGTATAAGTTAAATAAGCAGAGTGACAATATACAGCCTTGATATATTCCTTTCCCAATTTTTAACCACTTTGCTGTTCCGTGTCTGATTGCAACTCTTGCTTCTGGACCTACATAGAGGTTTCCCAGGAGGCAAGTGGGTGGTCTGGTATTCCATCTCTATAAAATTTTTCCATAGTTTATTCTTGGCTCCAGTAAAATTTTACACCTACATTGTGTCCACTCAGCTTCCGGATATGTTTAACCTCATGTAATGGCACTTAACTTGTGTAACTTTAAATTGTTATTCAATAATAGACAATCTGCTTGCAGAACAGTAGACCTGGGTTTGATCACTGGGTAAGAAGGATACCCTGAAGGAGGGCATGGTGACCCACTCAAGTATTCTTGCCTGGAGAATTCCATAGACAGAGGAGCCTGGTGGGCTACACTGCTTGGGGTTCAAAGAGTTGGATATGACTGAGCAACTAACACTTTCATTTTTAGACCCAAAAAGTTATTCTATGTCACTTGGAATTCATGATATGGTCTTCTTGTTCAATTGCTTACCTGTTTCATAGAAAAGTATCAAAAAAGAAGTTCCTTACAAGAAAACTTTTTCATGCTATCCAAAATAAGATTATGCATAAATACCTAAAAGACATTTCAAGGACATGTAAATTTTTAACACTTGTGCTTAAGTTTGGTGTAGCAACATTCATTCTGACCTCTCCCTCCTCTCATGGCTTCTGCCCTATAAACTCTATCTGCATTCCTCCCTTGAATAACATCTCTACTTCTCACCTCAGGGCATCTCACAGGCTCTGCAGGTGTCCTCAGCTTCCAGCATTACAGCCTGGAAATTCAAAGTAGTAAACTGACCGGAAAAAAAAAAAAGGCTCAGTTCCTTTGTTTCCCATATTTCAGGGGGTCACTGTCTTTTGTTCCCTCATGTCCACTGTCTTGCAAACCATCACTGCAGATTCTTTTGTCTGTTTTGTGATTGCTTCCACTGGGAAAGTAAATCTAGTTTCTGTTATTCTATCTTATCTAAAAATGAAAATGAAAGGTGCATAGGATTCTGAGTGCAGAAATTTTTGCCTAAAAAATGCAGCTTGTGATACATCCAGCCAATAATTTTCATTATGTGCTCTGCATATAAGTTAAATAAGCAGAGTGACAATATACAGCCTTGATATATTCCTTTCCCAATTTTTAACCACTTTGCTGTTCCGTGTCTGATTGCAACTCTTGCTTCTGGACCTACATAGAGGTTTCCCAGGAGGCAAGTGGGTGGTCTGGTATTCCATCTCTATAAAATTTTTCCATAGTTTATTCTTGGCTCCAGTAAAATTTTACACCTACATTGTGTCCACTCAGCTTCCGGATATGTTTAACCTCATGTAATGGCACTTAACTTGTGTAACTTTAAATTGTTATTCAATAATAGACAATCTGCTTGCAGAACAGTAGACCTGGGTTTGATCACTGGGTAAGAAGGATACCCTGAAGGAGGGCATGGTGACCCACTCAAGTATTCTTGCCTGGAGAATTCCATAGACAGAGGAGCCTGGTGGGCTACACTGCTTGGGGTTCAAAGAGTTGGATATGACTGAGCAACTAACACTTTCATTTTTAGACCCAAAAAGTTATTCTATGTCACTTGGAATTCATGATATGGTCTTCTTGTTCAATTGCTTACCTGTTTCATAGAAAAGTATCAAAAAAGAAGTTCCTTACAAGAAAACTTTTTCATGCTATCCAAAATAAGATTATGCATAAATACCTAAAAGACATTTCAAGGACATGTAAATTTTTAACACTTGTGCTTAAGTTTGGTGTAGCAACATTCATTCTGACCTCTCCCTCCTCTCATGGCTTCTGCCCTATAAACTCTATCTGCATTCCTCCCTTGAATAACATCTCTACTTCTCACCTCAGGGCATCTCACAGGCTCTGCAGGTGTCCTCAGCTTCCAGCATTACAGCCTGGAAATTCAAAGTAGTAAACTGACCGGAAAAAAAAAAAAGGCTCAGTTCCTTTGTTTCCCATATTTCAGGGGGTCACTGTCTTTTGTTCCCTCATGTCCACTGTCTTGCAAACCATCACTGCAGATTCTTTTGTCTGTTTTGTGATTGCTTCCACTGGGAAAGTAAATCTAGTTTCTGTTATTCTATCTTATCTAAAAATGAAAATGAAAGGTGCATAGGATTCTGAGTGCAGAAATTTTCCGCCTAAGAGAAAAAATATTGGTGTAATCACCAATGTATTATTCAGAAATGAAGGATAATTCATAGTTTCATATGATAGACTGTAAACCCTAATGAGATAACACACACACATACACACACACACACACACACACACACACACACACACACATTAAATGTTAGTTTATTTGCCAGTCCTTCAAAGCTTCGGAATTTTTTATAAAGTTTTTAGGTAACAGATCAGTATCAGAGGATAGGCTAATTACAACCACCTTAAAGCAATGCAAATTTATCTTCAGTGAAATGTGCTCTGAATTTAAACAAAGTTTTCCAAATCATGAAAGTCATGATTTTTCTCTCAGTATTTGGCTCATAGGGCACACATTGGGTTTTTTTGTTTGTTTGTTTTTTTTTAAAGATTTATTTATTTATTTTGGGCGGGGTCGGGTTGGGGAGGGAGGGGAGCAGGCGGGCCACTTCTATTGGTCTTTCATTTCTCTGTTTTCATCCGTCTTTGTCCTGTGGCTCCTGCGGGCCTCCCATCGCAGTGGTGTCTGTTGTCGCAGAGAGCCAGCTCTGGGCGCATGAGCTCCAGAGCTCCGGCTCGCTGATTGGACACATGAGTCCAGCCGCTCCGCAGCACGTGGGATCTTCCCAGGCCAGGGATCGAACCGGCGCCCCTTGCACTGCAAGGCGGTGTCCTTATCCACTGGACCACCAGGGGAAGCTCACACATTGTTATATTTCATTATTTTCTTATTATTTTTGTTCATTACTGTATTTACTACAATTGCATGTGGAATTTCTTGGGTTGGATTCTGCCCTCTGTATCTATTTCCAAAGGTTTGGGAATACACAAAATTTTCCTTTTATTGATTTATACATGGTATATAACAAAACTATTGTGTTTTTATTGATGTTAACATGTAATGATATTAAACGACATGTATTAAGTGTTAAGAAACAAAAGTAAAATAACCAGAATCTTTAAGTAACAAATAACCAAAGGGATAACTGATATAATTCTATGTATGTATTTGCATATACAGGCATACATGAAATAAATCCTAAGAAAATCAGTTGTTAATGAATTTTAAATTAAATATATACTCTTGTTGTTCAGTCATGTCCGAATTGTTGTGACTCCAAGGAATGCAGCACACCAGGCTTCCCTGTCCTTAGCCATCTATTGGAGTTTGTTCAAACTCACGTCCATTGAGTTGGTGATGCCTTACAACCACCTCGTCTTCTACCTTCCCTTTCCCCTCATGCCCTCCAATAAATATTCAGGGTTGTTTTCCTTTAGGATTGACTGGTTTGATCTCCTTGCTGTCCAGCGGACTCTCAAGAGTCTTCTCCAATGACAAAACTCAAAAACATTAATTCCTCAGTGCTCAGTCTTCTTTATGGTCCAAATGTCACATCTGCACATGACTACTGGAGAAACCACAGCTTTGAGTATACTGACCTTTGTTGGTAAAACAGCATCTCTGCTTTTGAATAGGCACACATTGGGTTTTGTTTGTTTTTTTTAAAGTTTTTTTTTTTTTTTTGGGGCGGGGTGGGGTTGGGGAGGGAGGGGAGCAGGCGGGCCACTTCTATTGGTCTTTCATTTCTCTGTTTTCATCCGTCTTTGTCCTGTGGCTCCTGCGGGCCTCCCATCGCAGTGGTGTCTGTTGTCGCAGAGAGCCGGCTCTGGGCGCATGAGCTCCAGAGCTCCGGCTCGCTGATTGGACACATGAGTCCAGCCGCTCCGCAGCACGTGGGATCTTCCCAGGCCAGGGATCGAACCGGCGCCCCTTGCACTGCAAGGCGGTGTCCTTATCCACTGGACCACCAGGGGAAGCTCACACATTGTTATATTTCATTATTTTCTTATTATTTTTGTTCATTACTGTATTTACTACAATTGCATGTGGAATTTCTTGGGTTGGATTCTGCCCTCTGTATCTATTTCCAAAGGTTTGGGAATACACAAAATTTTCCTTTTATTGATTTATACATGGTATATAACAAAACTATTGTGTTTTTATTGATGTTAACATGTAATGATATTAAACGACATGTATTAAGTGTTAAGAAACAAAAGTAAAATAACCAGAATCTTTAAGTAACAAATAACCAAAGGGATAACTGATATAATTCTATGTATGTATTTGCATATACAGGCATACATGAAATAAATCCTAAGAAAATCAGTTGTTAATGAATTTTAAATTAAATATATACTCTTGTTGTTCAGTCATGTCCGAATTGTTGTGACTCCAAGGAATGCAGCACACCAGGCTTCCCTGTCCTTAGCCATCTATTGGAGTTTGTTCAAACTCACCTCCATTGAGTTGGTGATGCCTTACAACCACCTCGTCTTCTACCTTCCCTTTCCCCTCATGCCCTCCAATAAATATTCAGGGTTGTTTTCCTTTAGGATTGACTGGTTTGATCTCCTTGCTGTCCAGCGGACTCTCAAGAGTCTTCTCCAATGACAAAACTCAAAAACATTAATTCCTCAGTGCTCAGTCTTCTTTATGGTCCAAATGTCACATCTGCACATGACTACTGGAGAAACCACAGCTTTGAGTATACTGACCTTTGTTGGTAAAACAGCATCTCTGCTTTTGAATACTCTAAGTGTGTAGATCAGAACAAACTGTGGAAAATTCTTAAAGTGATGAAATACTAGACCACATTATCTCCCTTCTATGAAACCTGTATGCAGATCAAGAAGCAACACTTAGAACTGGACACGGAACAATGAACTGATTCCAAATTGGGCGAGGAATACGTCAAGGCTGCATATTATCACCCTGCTTATTTAACATATATGCAGAGTACATCATGCAAAACGCCGGGCTGGATGAAGCACAAGCTAGAATCAACATTTCTGGGAGAAATATTAATAACCTCATATACGCAGATGACACAAGCCTTATGGCAGAAAGAGAGGGGGAACTAAGTAGCCTCTTGATGAAGATTAAAAGGAAAGTGAAAAAGCTTGCTTAACAGTCAACATTCCCCAAACTGATATCATGGCATCCAGTCTCATCACTTCATGGCAAATAGATGAGCAAATAACTAAAACAGTGAAAGGATTTATTTTTTGGACTCCAAAATAATTGTGAATGGTGACTGCAACCATGAAATTAAAAGACACTTGCTCCTTGGAAGAAAAGTTATGAGAAACCTAGACAGCATATTAAAAAGGAAAGACGTAAGTTTGCCAACAAATGCGGGGACCTTCTGCAGAAAGGGAAGGCAGCGGGATTGCCCCCAGCTGAACCGGGAGTCTCGGAGAAAGGCAAATCTTGAACTGTCCACCCCGCAGCCCCCTGGCTCAGGCAAGGGACAATCAGACGCGACAGGGGTTCCATCAAAGTAGTTCCGCTTTATTGAAGAAGATCCACAGCTTTTATAGGCAAGTGAAGGGAGTTTTGCACGGGACTTCCTATAGATTACACCAATCAAGTTAAAAGCCAAGCAATCATTCACGAGCGCGGAAGCCAGGGGAATCAATCAGAAATTTTGACCATCAATTAACACTTTAGATCACGCCCTGTCTCTTCCTTTAGGCAACATCTTAGCTGCGAACATGTGCTTAAGCTTCTTTAAACAATGTGCTTAAGCTTCTTTTCACTCCCACGTCCCTTCCTGTAGGCTCCATCTTAGCTCCAAGCTGAAACAATGTACTTAAGCTTCTTTATGCTTGCAACGGTCCTCTTTCAATTCAGAGCCCCACAAACAAAGGTCCCTTTAAGTCAAAGCTGTGGTTTTTCTGGTAGCCATGTACAGTAATGACAGTTGGACCATTAAGAAGTCTGAGTGCCAAGGAATTGATGCTTTTGAATTGTGGTGTTGGAGAAGATTTTTGAGAGTCTCTTGAACCTCAAGATGATCAAACCAGTCAATCCTAAAGGAAAACAACCCTGAATATTCATTGAAATGAATGATGCTGAAGCTGAAGCTCCAGTATTTTGGCCATTTGATGTGAAGACACAACTCATTGAAAAAGACCGCTGGGTGTGCCACAGTCCATAGGGTCACAAAGAATTAGACTTTACTGAGTGATTGATCTGAACTGAACTCAGGTTTGTCATAGCTTTTCTTCCAAGGAATAAGTGTCTTTCAATTTCATGGCTACAGTCAATGTCTGGAATGGTTTTGAAGCCCAAGAAAATAAAGTAAATGTCAATATCAAATATGGATATATTGCATACCATGTTCTTTACAAAGATTACATTCTTTTTTATATTGTATAAAATGATAACTTTGGAATTTGCAGTATTCATTATACTTTTAAATCTTGATATTATCTTTGCTACATAATAAAATTAGAACAAAATGATTTCTTTTAAATTCATGTTTGAAGCAAAAAAATGTGTCTTGCATAACTTTATTATTCTTGTATTTAAAGAATTCAAATAAATTGAGCCAACATACCTGGATACATAATAGGATTTAGCTGATGATTCTACTGAAAAGATAAATAATTGGAAAGCTATTTAGAATGATGCTGTTGCTGTTGTTCAGTCAGTATATCATGTTAGACTCTTTTTCACTCCATGAATTATGGCACACCAGGCTCCTC
This sequence comes from Tragulus kanchil, assembly GCA_022376925.1. Classification (NCBI taxonomy): domain Eukaryota; kingdom Metazoa; phylum Chordata; class Mammalia; order Artiodactyla; family Tragulidae; genus Tragulus; species Tragulus kanchil. The sequence goes on along the minus strand of JAIOJX010000003.1, from coordinate 86,314,309 downwards.
TGTATGTGGAATTTCCCAGGCAAGGATACTGGCCAGAGTAAGTTGCCATTTCCTTCTCCAGGGGATCTTCCTGACCCACAGATTGAACTTTCAACTCCTGAATTGGCAGGCAAATTCTTTACCACTGAGCCACCTGGGAAACCCTTTTTAGAATAATAAGACTGTATATAACTGAAATTGTGAAGTAGCTTTTTTTTTTTTTTTTTTAATTTGATCATAAATAGAGAATGAGCAATTTAGAATTTTGGGGTTTTGTTTTTCTCCCTTCATTTTTCCTTTCATCCTCCCTTGCCTTCTCTTCTTTTCTTCAACTATCTTTTCTTTCCTTCTACTCTTTTCTTCCATTTGTCCTTCCTTTCTTTCCTTTCCTTCCTGTTTTTCTTCCTTTATGCCTTCCTTCCTTTCTTCTTTCTTTTTGATTTTAGTATGCTGAGGACAGAATTTTAGGACAGAAATTTATCTCTAGCAGAAGTTTAAAAAAGTCATAATTCTCTTGTGCAATTCCTTTACTATTTCAGTATAATCATTAGCTTATAACCATATAATTATTAGTTTATCTGAAAGTAAGAAAGGGTTGATTTCCAGCCCAGAAAAAATGAATAAATTTGTAGTGTTTTAGAATTTTATTCCAATAAAATTTCTGCTTATGGTTTAGTCTTTTTTTTTTCTTTCTTATGAGCAGCTTTTCATGTGTGAATGATTCTATATTTTCTCAACATTTACAGATAATTTTAGTACTGAATTCATTTTTAATAAAACTTCATTTTGTTCAGTAGTTTGAAGTGATTTTCATACTTTGAATGATTTTGGAGCTTTAGCTATAATTCTTTTTCTAAAAAGCTGCTTCTGAAGAGCTTCTTATTTTTATTTTTCAAAATATTCTGGTAAGGTAAATAACACTTTGCAATCAACTAATATAAAATGCATTTGTGGCTAAAATTTTAGATTTATATCAACATTATACATAAAACATTTGAATTAAAAATAGCAATATTCTGCATTCTAGAGTTGAAACAAAAATACATCTTCCTATTAAAGAAATATTCTTAATTGAAACAAATATCTTGCTTCTATAGCACATAAGTAAAATATGTGTAATGACTTATCAGTCATTTTAATATGTAGTAATTTTTTTTATCCAAGTAAATGTTTGAGTCATTTTAGATATTTTTGTTCATAGTAATAGTAGAACTATCATCATCATTAAGTTTTAGTTATCTTTATGGTCTGGTAAATAAAATATTTTAAACATGTTTTATTAAGATATTGCTTTAGAAGTTAATTCATATAAAAAGAAGCTATAATTCACATAATCTATTTAATATTTTTTCTCAGAATACAGTATTGAGGGCTTCCCCTGGTGGTCCAGTGGGTAAGGACACCGCCTTGCAGTGCAAGGAGCGCCAGTTCAATCCCTGGCCTGGGAAGATCCCACGTACCGCGGAGCGGCTGGACCGATGTGTCCAATTACCGAGCTGGAGCTCTGGCGTGCTGTGGGGCTCTGAATTGAAAGAGGACTGTTTTAAGCATAAAGAAACTTAAGCACATGTTTGCAGTTTGGAGCTAAGATGGCGCCTACAGGAAGAGGCAGGGCATGATCTAAATTGTTAATTGATGGTCAAAATTTCTGATTGGTTCCCTTGGTTGCCGCGCTCGTGAATGATTGCTTGGCCTTTAGCTTGATTGGTGTAATCTATAGGAAGTCCCGTGCAAAACCCCCTTCACTTGCCTATAAAAGCTGTGGATCTTCATTAATAAAGCGGAACTACTTCGATGGAACCCCTGTCGCGTCTGATTGTCCCTTGCCTCAGCCGAGGGGCTGCGGGGCGGACAGTTCAAGATTCGCCTTTCTCCGAGATCCCCCGGTTCCGCCGGGAGTAATCCCTGCTGCCTTCCCTTTCTGTGGAAGGTCCCCGCAGCGCGCGTGTGCCCAGAGCTGGTGCTCTGCAACTAGAGACACCACCCACCACCGTGATGGGAGGCTCACAGGAGCTAAAGAACAAAGACGGATGAAAATAGAGAAATGAAAGAAGAATAGAAGTGGCCCGCCCGCTCCCCTCCCTCCCCAACCGGACCCCTGCCCAAAAATAAATAAATAAATAAATCTTTAAAAAAAAAAAAAAAAGAATACAGCATTGCTACGTCTTGTAATTCTCTGATACTGTAGATACTAGAGTATCACTATTTATTTTATTTCTAATGAATAATACCATTAAACATTTTTAAAATTTTAGTATTTTTTAATAATAGGCATTTATCAATGTGTCCAGTGTAAAACACTTAATCTAAATGCATTTTGTTGCGGGTGTCTTTATGTTAAGTTAGATAGCATATTTTGTGAATGACTAATATTTGAATTAATAGAATTGCATACTTCAAAAGATTTTAAGTACATGTGAGTATGCCCATGAAATTATACATGAGTTAATATACTTGAATAAAATAAATTCATAACACTTGGAAATTAAGTAAATTTCAGAAGTTTTCAATTATTGCATGTTATACTACTCACAGATTTTTACATATAGGACAATGTTTTAAGAGATTTGCATATTATAAATCATGTAAATATTACCTCATGAGTTGGCATGATTTTTGTCTTTTTAAAATAATTGAGGTATGGAAATTTTGCCCAAGGAAATCGTGCTTTCATCTGATTTCATGTGTCATTTAAGGACAGTGTTTCCTCATTGATTTTTTTGGATGATATTTCCATTGATGTAAGTGGGTTGTTAAAGCCCCTCACTATAATTTTGCTCTTGTAAATTTCTCCCTTTTTTTGTGTCTGTGTGTTCACTTTATACATTTACATGTTCCTATGTTTGGTGCTTGCATATGTACAATTGTTATATGTTTTTATTGGATTGACACCTTTTTCATGTCCTTTTATATCTCTGATTACTAGGTTCATTTTAAAGGCTATTTTGTTTAATAGACTTTACCATCCTGACTTTCTTTTATTTATTTATTTATTTTTACATGGAATATTTTTCAGACACATGTAGACTGAAAGTGACACAGTAAATTCTTAAGAAATGTTATATTATCATCATTATATATTTCCTGGTCATTTTCTTCACATTCATTATTTTTTGTCCATAATCAGGACTAGTAGCAATTTAGTCTCACAACCCCATGCACTGTAGCCAGCCAGGCTCCTGTCCATGGAATTCTTCAGGCCAGAAGAAGAATTGTCATTAATTTCTCCAATAATCAGGACTAGTAGGCAGAAAAAGATATCTGTCATTTCTATGTAGAATTTCCGTATAGTTTTTATAAGACAGAAGATTTATTGTTTGTCAATTCTTTTTCTAAATTCATATATAATCTGTATATTCTATGAATGAGAATTCTACTGAATGTTTCTTCTTATTTTTGAAGGAATTCATAGTCATTTGTCTTTTTATTAAATCTCTCTATAATCATAATACAAAGATAACATTAAATTCATGGAGGTTGTTATCTTTACAATTTTTCTTACACATTTCATTTGCTCATATTTTTATATTTGCTTCAATAACTATTGTGTTCATTGCATAACTAAAATTGTACTGGGATTCTTAAAGTGCTAACTTTAAGAATATTGCATAGTCTTAATTTTGTTCTGAAATTGAAAAACCTGACTGCAAAGACTATGAAATTTCTTGTTTCAATGCAAACAGTGTTAAATGCATTAACCAGAATAGTTTCTAAAAAGTTTGTATCAAGAAGCTCCTAGGTAAGTTCAATAAGTAATTTCTTAATCCATCTCAATTAATTTATGCAAATAGTTGAAAATCTGAGGTTTTTCCCACTGGTATTGCTTTCATCATTTCTTGTTTCAATGCCCCTCACTATAATTTTGCTCTTGTAAATTTCTCCTTTTTGTGTCTGTGTGTTCACTTTATACATTTACATGTTCCTATGTTTGGTGCTTGCATATGTACAATTGTTATATGTTTTTATTGGATTGACACCTTTTTCATGTCCTTTTATATCTCTGATTACTAGGTTCATTTTAAAGGCTATTTTGTTTAATAGACTTTACCATCCTGACTTTCTTTTATTTATTTATTTATTTTTACATGGAATATTTTTCAGACACATGTAGACTGAAAGTGACACAGTAAATTCTTAAGAAATGTTATATTATCATCATTATATATTTCCTGGTCATTTTCTTCACATTCATTATTTTTTGTCCATAATCAGGACTAGTAGCAATTTAGTCTCACAACCCCATGCACTGTAGCCAGCCAGGCTCCTGTCCATGGAATTCTTCAGGCCAGAAGAAGAATTGTCATTAATTTCTCCAATAATCAGGACTAGTAGGCAGAAAAAGATATCTGTCATTTCTATGTAGAATTTCCGTATAGTTTTTATAAGACAAGATTTATTGTTTGTCAATTCTTTTTCTAAATTCATATATAATCTGTATATTCTATGAATGAGAATTCTACTGAATGTTTCTTCTTATTTTTGAAGGAATTCATAGTCATTTGTCTTTTTATTAAATCTCTCTATAATCATAATACAAAGATAACATTAAATTCATGGAGGTTGTTATCTTTACAATTTTTCTTACACATTTCATTTGCTCATATTTTTATATTTGCTTCAATAACTATTGTGTTCATTGCATAACTAAAATTGTACTGGGATTCTTAAAGTGCTAACTTTAAGAATATTGCATAGTCTTAATTTTGTTCTGAAATTGAAAAACCTGACTGCAAAGACTATGAAATTTCTTGTTTCAATGCAAACAGTGTTAAATGCATTAACCAGAATAGTTTCTAAAAAGTTTGTATCAAGAAGCTCCTAGGTAAGTTCAATAAGTAATTTCTTAATCCATCTCAATTAATTTATGCAAATAGTTGAAAATCTGAGGTTTTTTCTCTATCTGGTATTGCTTTCATCACTTCTGGAGAGAGATGCTTGTATTTTTACTGGAATGATAAATGGCAATAAAATGCATTTTTGCACAAAGAAGCCCCATTAATGAGTAGAGAATCAACCTGAAACAAAATTAAGCCACAAAAGTAAAGAATAATTGGGAGTGGTAGTAGGCTTTCAGCAAATAAATACATTGTGTATTTTTTATAAATCAGAAAAGACTCTCTTTTTGCAGCAGACACTGTTAGTTACCTTGTCCGTATCTCTTCTAACTTGATTCTTGTAGCATAGTATCAGATTGTTCAGGAGACAATCTGGAGAGACACCTGGCATGAATTTGGACATTTATAGCTCTCTGTCATAATGGTATCTCCCTTTGAAAATGGAGCCTATGCGTTTTGATCCAATGTTCTACAAAGTCTGCTATGGTGGGGGAGTACTGAGCTAAGAATTATTTTTCCTAAAGGGAGAAAAACACTCAATGAGAATACTCTTTAAGGATGAATCACTAATTTCTATCACATGTGATTTCTCAAAGACAATCTGTGAACTTCCCTGGGGGGTAAAAGGGTAAAGAATCTGTCTGCAATGCAGGAGACCTAAGTTTGATCCCTGGGTCAGGAAAATCCCTGGAGACAGGAATGACTACCCACTCTAGTATTCTTGTCTGGAGAATCCCATGGACAAAAGAGTCTGGCAGGCTAGAGTCAACGGTGTTGCAAAGAGTTGAATGTGACTATGCAGGACTAACACTTTTTATTTTAACTTTTCATGGTGGAGGGAATTGTGAGGTAAGAATCATTTTTCATGAAGACAGAAAAATGCACAATGAGAATACTATTTTTGAGAATGAGTCACTAATTTCTGTCACATGCGACTTTTCACAAACCATCTGTAAGCTTGAGGACAGAAGCTTATTATACAGTGAAGGTGCCAGAGTGAAAGGTTGAATGGTGAAGCCTAGGTCTCTTGAGAATATTATTATGGATAGTCAAAAATTGGAGGCTCATATCTTTGGACTTATCATTAAATAATAGATTTTCATCCAGCTCAATTGCTGGCATCTCCAAACTGGGGTATTTGTATGCCAGGGAGGGTGGTTTATTGGAGGTTAATCCAAACTACTTCTGCAAACTTACTCCAAACGATCCAAACATTGTTACAGAATCAATTTTGAAATATATTCAATCAAAAAACCTGATAAGTGTAACTATTTACCTCATTTGGAATTATTCCAGCTCTATATCTCATTTTACAACTTTTTCACTTTAAAACAGAAAAATAACAGCAACATCAAGGAAGCATACAAACTGTAAAGGATACAATGACAATTCAACTTTTGGCAATGGTGAACTTAATTATTTCATATCAGTTAAATAATCTGGAGTATATATGTGTGTGCATTGTTTGGACTTTTGTTTTGATGGAATACACAAAATCAAATGATAATAATAATCAAAAACTAAAACTCTGGTGGCTAAATAGCAATGAATTTGCCTACCAATGCAGGAGACGTGAGTTTGATATCTGGGTCAGGAGGATACCCTGGAGAAGGAAATGACAACTCACTCCAGTATTCTTGCCTGAGAAATCCCATGGACAGAGGAGTCTGATGGGCTACAGACCATGAGGTTGCAGAGAGCAAAATCATCATCCAAAAATACAAGTGCTATCAAGTCTTCAGGCAGATTCAATACTGAAAGTCCATTGCCAATTAACCAGCATGTACTAAGTACATTTTCAAAGATGATTTTTGAACTGCAAGAAAATTATACTGAGAGAAAACTACAGGAATAAGGAATCCCTGAAAGCATAATATGTCAGTAAATATAAAGAGCTTTGTAATATCAAGAGGTTAAATCCCTGGAAAAGATTATCCATCTTACTGAGTAAAAATATGAACAATGCAGTGTGGTTTAAAAAGATGTGTGAATCTAAAATAGTTGACCAGTAGAGTACAATGTATGCCATGAATAATTGGGAACACATTTTTGTAAAATCCTCATATTATCAGAGAGTAGTAGAATATTTTTGAAGACAACTGTGCTAAATTTAGGCATATATTGTGATTTTGAGAAAGTATTAAAGTACTATTAGACCTAACTAGATCAACAGAGGAAAAAAGTGAAGACGAAACAAATGTTTGACTCATCAAAATGAAGGAAGGAAAGGAGAAACAAAGAGCAGATAGAAAAAATAGAATACAAACTTGGATATATCAACAGATAAATGGAACACAGTCAGCACCCTATAGGTTTCACATCAGGGATTCAACCAACTACAGAGGATATTTCAACCTAATTTTTGTTGAAGCTGTGGATGCAAACTGAGGGCACAGAAAGTGGACTCTATGCATTGTACTACAGCATTTTATAAAAGGGACTTGAGCATCGTTAAGTTTTGATATTCACTTGCACTCCTGGAACAAATTCTCCATAGCTAATGAGAAACAACTGTATATTAAACACCCTTATGCAAAGATCAAGACGGTTAAAACTCAATGGGCTTTCAAAAGCAGCAATTTTTACAACTAAAGACACAAATATGTTGAAAGAGAAAATGGCAAAAAAAAAAAAAAAACCACACATAATGTTTAATCATGAATGATTAGAAAATTGGTATGACTGTATTAATACAACCACACTCTTCTTCAAAAGAAACAACTTTAAGAAAGAGATAAAGGATGTATTGATGATATTTAAAATGGTAAGTTCCAATGGTGTACACATACCATTTTCACTCTGATTAATGATGTCTTCACAATTCAACTAAGAAAACTCAAATTTGAACTATATTTGACTATCATTCCATTTGAACATTTTCCTAAAACAAATTTTTAAAAAGTAGTATGTATTCTCAAAGGTTAATACAATATCCATACTGGGACTTCCCTGGCAGTCCAGTGGTTAAGACTTCAAATTCAGAGTTTGTGAATTTGATCCCTGGTTAGGGAAGAGTCCCACATGCCACAAGGTAGGGTCAAAAAGTTTAAAAAAATATGCAAAATATTCATTTTTAAGCTTCATAAGCAGTACATAGTATATATAAAAACTTTCCTTCTTTTTATTATTTCATAAATTATAAGTTCTTAAAGCAAAAATGTATACTGTTATAGAATGATCTGTTTATCCATCATTTGTACCTTAATTTGCAATCCTCACTTTAATGTTTCTCACACTTTGGTGTGTACTGTAATATGAGAACCAGCTAATAAATAATCTGGTACCCACCTCTTAGTATTCAGATTGATTATCCAAAACTTTTAAAGTTTCCCCCTTGTGATTTTGATACAAGTAAGCCAAGATCTAAATTCAGAGAAATTAAGTCTTTTCTGTTCTCTTTTCTGCTGAAGTGAGTTTCCTCTGGAACTTGATCTCTGTTTCTTCCAGTATCAGTTCATTAAATGGTAGCTCACAATATTCAATACCTGTATAGTAACTGTCATTCTCTTTCAATAGTGGAAGGGAGCACTCTACATACCAAGTGTGAGCTACAAGAGAGTTATCAGAAAAGCACTCGAGACAGTTATAATAAGGAAAGATGTGAAGCAATGATCATATAAATATTTATTTTGTAGGTTATATAAATGTTTCATTGCTATAGTCGGGCATATTTGAAGATATTTCATGGTTATATTAGAAAAAAAATGTGTACCAAATTATGTATAAGTGGTATATGAGAGATGCAGACAAAAAAGATAAGAAGAAGCGAAATACTTTGTCTTTATAGAAGAGTCTTCTAAAGAAACATTGCACTTATGGACAGCAAGATAGATTATTTTCTTGGTATATTTTCTGATTGTTTTCCTTAAAAAAAAATTGAGCTAGCTTGTTGTGCTGATCGATCATCTGATTTGTGATAGATGAGGGTCAAACCTATGTGAATGAGTAAGAGTTGGAATAGGGATTCAAAAGAATCACCTATTAAATTTATGATATACTTGTAATGCATATACACAGTTATATTGCCAGCTGACTTCCGAGGACTGAAATGTTGAAGTTTCATACCTTCCATGTAACAAAATACTAAAGATTCATTTTATTTAGATATTTTGGAGCTAAGTTAAGCTGATTTTTACCTTTTTAAACATGCATGCATGCAGGTTTTTTTCACTTGTGTCCAATACTTTTTTGTTGATCCAAAAGTTTAAAAAATATCAAATCATTTTAAGCTTCTTAATAGTATATATAAACTTTCCTTCTTTATTATTTCATAAATTATAAGTTCTTAAAGCAAAAATGTATACTGTTATAGAATGATCTGTTTATCCATCATTTGTACCTTAATTTGCAATCCTCACTTTAATGTTTCTCACACTTTGGTGTGTACTGTAATATGAGAACCAGCTAATAAATAATCTGGTACCCACCTCTTAGTATTCAGATTGATTATCCAAAACTTTTAAAGTTTCCCCCTTGTGATTTTGATACAAGTAAGCCAAGATCTAAATTCAGAGAAATTAAGTCTTTTCTGTTCTCTTTTCTGCTGAAGTGAGTTTCCTCTGGAACTTGATCTCTGTTTCTTCCAGTATCAGTTCATTAAATGGTAGCTCACAATATTCAATACCTGTATAGTAACTGTCATTCTCTTTCAATAGTGGAAGGGAGCACTCTACATACCAAGTGTGAGCTACAAGAGAGTTATCAGAAAAGCACTCGAGACAGTTATAATAAGGAAAGATGTGAAGCAATGATCATATAAATATTTATTTTGTAGGTTATATAAATGTTTCATTGCTATAGTCGGGCATATTTGAAGATATTTCATGGTTATATTAGAAAAAAAATGTGTACCAAATTATGTATAAGTGGTATATGAGAGATGCAGACAAAAAAGATAAGAAGAAGCGAAATACTTTGTCTTTATAGAAGAGTCTTCTAAAGAAACATTGCACTTATGGACAGCAAGATAGATTATTTTCTTGGTATATTTTCTGATTGTTTTCCTTAAAAAAAAATTGAGCTAGCTTGTTGTGCTGATCGATCATCTGATTTGTGATAGATGAGGGTCAAACCTATGTGAATGAGTAAGAGTTGGAATAGGGATTCAAAAGAATCACCTATTAAATTTATGATATACTTGTAATGCATATACACAGTTATATTGCCAGCTGACTTCCGAGGACTGAAATGTTGAAGTTTCATACCTTCCATGTAACAAAATACTAAAGATTCATTTTATTTAGATATTTTGGAGCTAAGTTAAGCTGATTTTTACCTTTTTAAAACATGCATGCATGCAGGTTGTTTCACTTGTGTCCAACTCTGTGATCTTATGGACTATAGTCTGCCAAGCTCCCATCTATGAAATTTTCTAGACAAGAATACTGGAGTGGATTACCATGCCCTCATCCAGGGATCTTCCCAACCCAGGGATAGAACTCAGGTCTGTTACATCTCGTACACTAGCAGACAGATTCTTTACTACTAGTGCCACCTGAGAAGCCCATTTTAAAGCATATTGTTACCTAAAATATATAACGGTAACTTCAATAATTACTTTACTCTTCTTTTCCCACACAGAGGTAAGAGAACTCTGAAAGCAATGGTTTGTCTAGGCCAGGAAAGCAGAATATCATTCATAATTCACCCAGTACTTAATTAGATGCCACACTCCTTCCTATTTTGAGGTGTTTGGATGTTTTTCTAATGGTGTGACCAGAGATTTTCTCCAAGAAACCATCCAGTCTTGAAGCAGATTTAGTCTTTTTAATCCAGGGAGGATCTGTTCTCTGCCTAAACTACTGTCTAAGAAAACTACACTTCTTCGATTAACCAACGACCTAATTTAATGTCTCTCACACGTGTTCATCGTTACAGTATGTAGTTCTTTCACTGTTCACTTTTCAACTATGTTATTGAAAGATGTTCTAAAACTCACCTGTACTTTGGTATCCTTCATACATTTTTGAAGTAGTTTCATACAATAATATCAGAAAATGAAAACAGATAAAAATGCTACTTCTAGATGACAAAGTAGTTATTGAAAGGCATTACCCTTAACATGGAACTTTTAAGGGCATATTAGACTGTTTGGGAAACAAATGTTAATAGAGAAAATAAATGTCCACATAAAATAATAGCAAAGTGTATTTTATTTTTTTAAGTGAACCATTGATTAGCAAAAAACCACTGATATTAAAATGCAAATTAGCAGCATAAAATATTGATATTTCTCCAATGTTTCCACACGGTGATTTTTACCCTTTTGAAGACTTTCAATTACTTGATGAAACTTTAAAAATGACTTATTAAAAGTAATTTTAATGCTTAAATGTAACTCTGCCAGTAACACAAATATTAAAAATACACAATATAGTGATTTTTACAGTTTAATTTTGTTGTTTGAGAAGGTTATATTATCTCTCATATGGTATTTGCAAATGCTAATAAATACAAATCTGAATTACTTTCACTCATCTCAAAATTTACTACACACATAGAAATTATAAATACCACAATGGACTTACTGAAAGTATATTTTTCTAATTGTTAGAGAAAAGTAGGTGCTAAATGCAGTGTGTTTTTATCTGTCTGACCCTGCATGAGCACTCCCAAATGGCTACTCTCAAAAGTGATATCTTATATCTGCAAATTGTATACATTCTCCCATAAGCAAAATTAGTGTGTATAACTTGCTAAAAGGGTTAGAACAAAACTAGAACTGTAGGTGATTAACTTCAATAATTACTTTACTCTTCTTTTCCCACACAGAGGTAAGAGAACTCTGAAAGCAATGGTTTGTCTAGGCCAGGAAAGCAGAATATCATTCATAATTCACCCAGTACTTAATTAGATGCCACACTCCTTCCTATTTTGAGGTGTTTGGATGTTTTTCTAATGGTGTGACCAGAGATTTTCTCCAAGAAACCATCCAGTCTTGAAGCAGATTTAGTCTTTTTAATCCAGGGAGGATCTGTTCTCTGCCTAAACTACTGTCTAAGAAAACTACACTTCTTCGATTAACCAACGACCTAATTTAATGTCTCTCACACGTGTTCATCGTTACAGTATGTAGTTCTTTCACTGTTCACTTTTCAACTATATTATTGAAAGATGTTCTAAAACTCACCTGTACTTTGGTATCCTTCATACATTTTTGAAGTAGTTTCATACAATAATATCAGAAAATGAAAACAGATAAAAATGCTACTTCTAGATGACAAAGTAGTTATTGAAAGGCATTACCCTTAACATGGAACTTTTAAGGGCATATTAGACTGTTTGGGAAACAAATGTTAATAGATAAAATAAATGTCCACATAAAATAATAGCAAAGTGTATTTTATTTTTTTAAGTGAACCATTGATTAGCAAAAAACCACTGATATTAAAATGCAAATTAGCAGCATAAAATATTGATATTTCTCCAATGTTTCCACACGGTGATTTTTACCCTTTTGAAGACTTTCAATTACTTGATGAAACTTTAAAAATGACTTATTAAAAGTAATTTTAATGCTTAAATGTAACTCTGCCAGTAACACAAATATTAAAAATACACAATATAGTGATTTTTACAGTTTAATTTTGTTGTTTGAGAAGGTTATATTATCTCTCATATGGTATTTGCAAATGCTAATAAATACAAATCTGAATTACTTTCACTCATCTCAAAATTTACTACACACATAGAAATTATAAATACCACAATGGACTTACTGAAAGTATATTTTTCTAATTGTTAGAGAAAAAGTAGGTGCTAAATGCAGTGTGTTTTTATCTGTCTGACCCTGCATGAGCACTCCCAAATGGCTACTCTCAAAAGTGATATCTTATATCTGCAAATTGTATACATTCTCCCATAAGCAAAATTAGTGTGTATAACTTGCTAAAAGGGTTAGAACAAAACTAGAACTGTAGGTGTGATTAAAATAAGTATATTTCACTTAAATTTTTAGAAGCAGGTAATGATATGGTGCTGAAGTTATTTTTATATTTATAATCTTTAAAATAATATCCCCCAAATGATTAAATTTCCCACATCATCTATGAAACAACACATTTCTGGGAAAAGTGTTCAAAGGTCAAAAATGTTTGGGAAAAGTTAACCTATATATTAGCATTGTATCATGGCAACAAAGTATTACCTGGGTATTATGAATGCAAAGTACTATCCTTTCATTTATATTGGTGAACATTGCTATTCATACACAATGTTTCCAGCTACTAAGAATGCAGAGATGGTAACAAATGAAACAACTGTCATTTGCTAGAGTTTTCACTGATTAGACCTAAATAGCTACTTTCTTGGAAATACAGATTTAGAAGAGGATGATGAAGTATTATATGAATGTTGTAATAAAAACCTATTAATTTGCCCAAGTTCTTAGTTTAATTATTCTATTTAACTCATAAGAATATAATCTACTTTAATATTTTGCCTCAGCAACTTCTCACTACAAAGGAAAAACCTTTAAATAAATTCTAATATTCCTGAGTTTTAATATTTTATGTCAAAACAAAGTAAGCTTTTCTGCTGTTTTGACCCTTTCAAGATTTCTCATAGATAACTGAGAAGATGGAGAGTAGCTAGAATCTCAATAAATGACATTTTCTGAAATGCAAAATGTAACAAAAAGAGAAAAGGAAATGGCCTATCTTCTTTCATACTGATAACAATGTTCATAATCAGTCTGGATAGAGTAAAAATTTAACCAGCTTCTGCAATATTGTAGTCTGCTTTTGATTTCTACAGAGGTTATTCATGTAATATAGGAGTGACTAAAGAGATTCTGTTTGAAATGCTTCAATTAAATTAAGAGTTGATAGAAAAGTGTTAATTTATATTAACTGTATATTTGACCATCACTAGTGATGCAAATATGTTGAAACCTTAATATTTTACTCTCATGTTGAGACCAGCAGATATAATATTAGTTCAAATGATTCTCTCATGTACTCTAAATTTGTATGTTTATGTAATGTACATGTGTATGTATATGTGTGTTTTTCACCAATGTGCATGTAGGTAGACATAATGATTCTCTCTTGAAAATAGACAATGGTGTTGACAGACTGGAGATGCAAGGTTATAAAACTACTTCCTTAAAGAAATATAAAATTGAATAAAGTATTTCAAAATGTTTTCAAAACTGAACATTTCTGATTGGTATGTATTCCAAAATATTACTAGTAAGTATTAGTCAATATTAAGAAAACAGTATTTAAACACATTTTTTACTTCAGTTAAAGATTTTCCTGAAATTCCAAAGATTCAAACCTCATTTTTTTTGTTTGTTTGTTTCATTGCTGATTTACTTTTCAGCCATATGTAAAATTAGCACATTAATCTTTGCTATAAAATGTCTTAGTGTAGCAGCATTCTTTGAATCACCTTTAGTTATTATATTATTTACAGATAGAGATGCACTGATATAACCATATATGTGTAAATTATGTGTATTTGAAGAAAAAAAAAACATATTCTTAAACTAAAGAAAAGACATAAAACTGAAAACAGAATGGAATTCTTATCATTAAACTCTCTGTCTCCAGGTTTAATATGCTAACCTGTTGTTCTAAACTTCTATTATGAACTTTAACTTACTGAAAGGCTTCATAAGGTTTGAAAGGCTAAAAAAAAAAGACCCGTCAATGTTATATTTTGTTTTGTAAAAGGCTGTGAGACACTTGGCAGCCTTAGTCCATCAGTATGCTGATGACACACAGTCCACCTCTGCCTTTGATCTGACACAGATGATGTTTTGCCAGCTTTCTGTTGTGTCTTGCTGTTAAGGATGTGGATTAAAACAAACTGACCAAGTTACAGTCCAGACAAGAAAGAACCCTGATAGACAGCAGGAATCATCTGGAGTGTGTATAAAGGGCCATCTCTCAGTTATTTTTCTGTCTTTGCTACTGAAGCTGTGGTCTCAGACTTCTTTGATCCATAACACTATCAGTGAACACCAGTGGTTAAAATCCAGTTGTATATGATTTATAATTTCCATGTTTATATGAAGGAAAAAAAAAAGGAGGATTTCTATAAGAGCTTGCTCTTCTTACAGGAAAAAATAGTCCCTACTATTGAAATGAATATGTATTTGATATGCAAAGTAATCATGTGAGTATTATGAGAGTAAATTAATAGAAATAAAATATTAAAGCTTTTGACATAATATGCCATTTGATAATAAAGACTGGATTAGGTTATGCTCTTTGTACTGAAATATTCCTAAATAAGGTGTTTCATTTAGCTGGACTCTTGATATCCCTTGGACTATAGCTCACCAGGCTCCACTGTCCATGGAATGTTCCAGGTAAAAATGCTGGAGTAGGATGACATTTCTTCCTCCCAGGGATCTTCTTGCCCCAGGGATCAAATCTGAATCTTCGAAGACTCCTGTATTAGCAGGCAGGATCCTTTATCTCTGAGTCTTCTGTGTCAGTTGCTTGTTAATTTAACAACCAGGTAATGAGCTGGTACAGAATCTGGAAACCAAATCTTTGACATGTAAATTTATGAGGAGATAAGACCTCTATCTCCCAATTTCAACGGAAGTGTAAGACTCTGACTTTGATAGCACTAGTTATCAGAAACAGAGCCCAAATTACAGAGAAAAGAAATCTACAAGCACAATGTTCTTCACATAAGTCCATTGATCAACCTTCTCCCCAAATTCCTTCAATATTTTTCCCACTATTTTACCCTAATGTTTAAGTACTTTTAATGTAAGTACAATTCCTGGATCCTGAGCCCCTGGAATAGGAAATGGAAACCCATTCCAGCGTTCTTGCCTGGAGAACACCATGAACAGAGAAGCTTGGTGGGCTACAGTCCATAGGATTGCAAAGAGTCGGACACGGCTGAAACGAATTAGCACACACATTTCAGTTGACTCTATTGCAATACTTTGAATTCTTGCCTCTGTGTCTAGCCATATGCATTGCACTATTTTCCTCTTAATACGTATTTAATACATACATTACGTGTTCTGTTATTTTTCTGTCTTTGCTACTGAAGCTGTGGTCTCAGACTTCTTTGATCCATAACACTATCAGTGAACACCAGTGGTTAAAATCCAGTTGTATATGATTTATAATTTCCATGTTTATATGAAGGAAAAAAAAAAGGAGGATTTCTATAAGAGCTTGCTCTTCTTACAGGAAAAAATAGTCCCTACTATTGAAATGAATATGTATTTGATATGCAAAGTAATCATGTGAGTATTATGAGAGTAAATTAATAGAAATAAAATATTAAAGCTTTTGACATAATATGCCATTTGATAATAAAGACTGGATTAGGTTATGCTCTTTGTACTGAAATATTCCTAAATAAGGTGTTTCATTTAGCTGGACTCTTGATATCCCTTGGACTATAGCTCACCAGGCTCCACTGTCCATGGAATGTTCCAGGTAAAAATGCTGGAGTAGGATGACATTTCTTCCTCCCAGGGATCTTCTTGCCCCAGGGATCAAATCTGAATCTTCGAAGACTCCTGTATTAGCAGGCAGGATCCTTTATCTCTGAGTCTTCTGTGTCAGTTGCTTGTTAATTTAACAACCAGGTAATGAGCTGGTACAGAATCTGGAAACCAAATCTTTGACATGTAAATTTATGAGGAGATAAGACCTCTATCTCCCAATTTCAACGGAAGTGTAAGACTCTGACTTTGATAGCACTAGTTATCAGAAACAGAGCCCAAATTACAGAGAAAAGAAATCTACAAACACAATGTTCTTCACATAAGTCCATTGATCAACCTTCTCCCCAAATTCCTTCAATATTTTTCCCACTATTTTACCCTAATGTTTAAGTACTTTTAATGTAAGTACAATTCCTGGATCCTGAGCCCCTGGAATAGGAAATGGAAACCCATTCCAGCGTTCTTGCCTGGAGAACACCATGAACAGAGAAGCTTGGTGGGCTACAGTCCATAGGATTGCAAAGAGTCGGACACGGCTGAAACGTATTAGCACACACATTTCAGTTGACTCTATTGCAATACTTTGAATTCTTGCCTCTGTGTCTAGCCATATGCATTGCACTATTTTCCTCTTAATACGTATTTAATACATACATTACGTGTTCTGTTACTTTTCTGTTTTGTGGAAATACTTTTCTGCAAAATCTAAGGGTGAAGACCCTTGTCACTGACCACTGATCTAGTAGCTTGGATCTAGTGCTTTCACTGCCTTGATCCAAACTTAGTCTATGATTTTCAACCCAAGCTTTACTTACATCATAAATCATTATCTCACTTGGTTCACTGTTGTTCAATCACTGAGTCATTTTCAACTCTGTGACTCCATGAACTATAGCACGACAGGCTTCTTGTCCTTCGCCATCTCCTGGAGCTTGCTCAGACTCATGCTCATTGAGTAGATGATGCCATCTAACCATCTCATAACCTGCTGCCTCCTTCTCCTCCTGCCCTCAATCTTACCTAGCCTCAGGGTCTTTTCCAAAGAGTTCGTTCTTTGTATCAGGTCTCCAAAATACTAGAACTTCAAATTCAGCATCAGTTTTTCCAACGAATAATCAAGCCTAATTTCCTTTACTACTTAATGATATGATCTGACCAAGGGACGTTCAGGACTCTTCCTCACCACCACGGTTTGAAAGTATGAGTTCTATAGCACTCAGCCTTCTTTATGGTCCAACTCTCAGATCTATGCATGATTACTGGGAAAAAAAAATAAGAAAAGAAAAGAGAATATACTTTTGACAATATGGAAATTTGTTGGCAACGTGTTGCCCCTTCTTGTTAATACACTGTCTGGATTTGGCATAGCTTCCTTTCTAAGGAGCAAGTGTCTTTCTATTTCATGGGTGCAGACACTGTCCACGGTGATTTTGGAGCCTAAGAAAATAAAATTTGCCACTGTTTCATTGTTCCTCTTCTATTTGGCATGAAGTGACAAGATCAGATATTGTGATCTTTGATTTTTGAATGCTGAGCATTAAATCAACTTTTTTTTCACTTTCCTCTTTAACCATCATCAAGAGGCTCTTTAATTCCTGTTCACTTTCTGCCATAAGAGTGGTATCATTTGCATATTTGAGGTTGTTGATATTTCTCCTGGCAATTTGGCTTCCAGCTTGTGCTTCATTCACCTGGCATTTCTCATAATGTACTCTGCATATTATCCCACTTATTTCTTTATTTAAAAGTGATTTTTCCTTGTCCAAATTTCTATATGCAACATGTTATTACATAATGTGTCTTATGTATGTATGCATTTTAGATATGTACTAAATATATATATGACATATTATATACACTGTCAGCATCATTTATTAGTTTTTTTTTTTTAATTTAATTTGAGGAGGGGGGCAGATTGGGGAGGGAGGGGAGCAGGCGGGCCACTTCTATTGGTCTTTCATTTGTCCATTTTCATCCATCTTTGTTCTTTGGCCTGTGTGGGCCTCCCATCTCGGTGGCCTCTGCTGTAGCAGAGCTCCGGCTCTGGGCGCATGCGCCCCAGAGCTCCGGCTCGGTAACTGGACACATCAGTCCAGCTGCTCCACGGCACGTGGGATCTTTCCAGACTAGGGATCGAACCGGCGCCCCTTGCACTGCAAGGCGGTGTCCTTACTCACTGGAACACACCAGGGAAGCCCCATTTATCAGTTTTTAAGTGAATGAATTTGTCTTTTTAACTGTGGGTTTTCCTTTTTCTTGTAATTACTATATATGTGTGTAAACATATGTCATTTGTAAATACATATAAATAAGTTTTGCATACATATATAAAAATGATAATGATTGGAATCTCTCATAGCAATAATTTCCTATATATATACCTTTTCTGAATTCTAGTATAGTGCATGATACAGCATTTTTAAATTATCATGAAATTTAAGAGAAAATCTTCCACTTCTCCTACTTATAATATTATTTTGCCAAGAAAAGGAGCAAGTGTCTTTCTATTTCATGGGTGCAGACACTGTCCACGGTGATTTTGGAGCCTAAGAAAATAAAATTTGCCACTGTTTCATTGTTCCTCTTCTATTTGGCATGAAGTGACAAGATCAGATATTGTGATCTTTGATTTTTGAATGCTGAGCATTAAATCAACTTTTTTTTCACTTTCCTCTTTAACCATCATCAAGAGGCTCTTTAATTCCTGTTCACTTTCTGCCATAAGAGTGGTATCATTTGCATATTTGAGGTTGTTGATATTTCTCCTGGCAATTTGGCTTCCAGCTTGTGCTTCATTCACCTGGCATTTCTCATAATGTACTCTGCATATTATCCCACTTATTTCTTTATTTAAAAGTGATTTTTCCTTGTCCAAATTTCTATATGCAACATGTTATTACATAATGTGTCTTATGTATGTATGCATTTTAGATATGTACTAAATATATATATGACATATTATATACACTGTCAGCATCATTTATTAGTTTTTTTTTTTTTTAATTTAATTTGAGGAGGGGGGCAGATTGGGGAGGGAGGGGAGCAGGCGGGCCACTTCTATTGGTCTTTCATTTGTCCATTTTCATCCATCTTTGTTCTTTGGCCTGTGTGGGCCTCCCATCTCGGTGGCCTCTGCTGTAGCAGAGCTCCGGCTCTGGGCGCATGCGCCCCAGAGCTCCGGCTCGGTAACTGGACACATCAGTCCAGCTGCTCCACGGCACGTGGGATCTTTCCAGACCAGGGATCGAACCGGCGCCCCTTGCACTGCAAGGCGGTGTCCTTACTCACTGGAACACACCAGGGAAGCCCCATTTATCAGTTTTTAAGTGAATGAATTTGTCTTTTTAACTGTGGGTTTTCCTTTTTCTTGTAATTACTATATATGTGTGTAAACATATGTCATTTGTAAATACATATAAATAAGTTTTGCATACATATATAAAAATGATAATGATTGGAATCTCTCATAGCAATAATTTCCTATATATATACCTTTTCTGAATTCTAGTATAGTGCATGATACAGCATTTTTAAATTATCATGAAATTTAAGAGAAAATCTTCCACTTCTCCTACTTATAATATTATTTTCACCTTTACAGAGACTACATATGCTTTTTAGGTTGTGTGAAACTGGGAGAAATATTTAGCCCATTAGCAATAGCATCACTCTTGTCTGTAATAACAATTGGAAAGGGATTTTTTGTAACAAAGTTTGAATGCCAAAATATCATATTTATTCATGTATGTTCTGTCAATAGCTGTTCCTCTGCTATAAGGATAGAATTCATGACGACAGAAAGATTTAAACTCACAAAAGAAAATATTCACTGTCTGGCTCTTTACATCTTTAAGAAAAGTTAAATGACACCTGTTCTTAACTAAAAAAGGTGAACAGTAAAGAAAGAATTTTATTTACAGACATTTTGACAGAAATGTGGGTTTATGATGAATCACTGTGGAAAAGATACTGAGATTTTAGTGATCCATAAGCTCAATATAATTCAAGGTTTGTGGTGTACTCACTCAATGTGTAAATACAGTTTTAAGGTTATATTACTTTGATAAATTATCTTTTTATTAAGAAAGCTTCCTTTGGTTGATTAGATCAGACACTGGCAAACCATTGCCTGAGGATCAAACCCAGTGTGTAGTTTGTTTCTCTATACCTCTAGAGTCATAAAAATATTTTAATTGATTATTTAAAAATACAGCACAAAAACTAAGAATGCATTACGGAGACTTTATATAAGTGTAAAAACCTAAAATATTTACTAAACTACATTTTACAGAAAAAAATCTTTGCTCATCTCATGATAAATCTGTTTAGAAATGTATTTGTGTTTTGTGTTAGACAAATCAGATTTTGAAAAAAAAAATATGAGTAAAGAGTCCAAAAGACAGCTTAAATTTCTCTTAATCATGAAAATATTTAATGGAAATGAAGTTTCTTATTTTGTAGAAGAGATTATTTAGGGTAATGTGGTTTGAGACTTTTCTTTTGAAGATGTCTCCTGCAGGCAAGAATTGCTATTTTGTTGTTTATAGAGTAGAATTTGAAGGTAGAGGCAAATGTCTGGATATCACAAATGAACAGACTTTCAAGATATAAGGAATCATTTTCTAAAGCCACTTGGTATCACTTATAAATCATAGTATTTTCTATAATAAGACGAGTAAATAGAATGAAAGTATAACAGTATAAAGTAATCTATATAGAGTGAAATTGAGTAAAGATTCTAAAGTACTTTTATCACTTTTAGTTTTTCAAGAGTACTTTTCATTTCCTGAATATTATAATTTTTCATGAAATTTTATGATTGTTTATAAAGAATTATGTTCATTAACTAAATATAAATATATTTTATAAATTTTTCTTTCCAAATTTTTTATACTTGTATTTTGACCTGTGAGGTTTAATTTCTTGTTTCCATGTTAGAAGTTTTATCAAATGCCTATTGATTCATATAAATGACAACTTTAATTCTGCTTGAAAGCCTTATGTATAGATGGAGCATGTTCTGGATGCAACAATCACTTTGAAATCAAGAAAGTTGATATTCTTAGGATGTTTCCCTTATGTTCTTCAGATATTTTCAGAACACTCTTCCTATTGTTAACATGTAAATTATATACCTATCTTTCAGAAATATTATACATGAAGATTAGAGTTTATAAGTTTAGTATCAAATTAAATATTTAACAACTGGCCCAGTCTTCCTCTACATTCAGGTATGTCTGAGGATTTGACTCTTCAGCTCCTCTGCCATATTAATGTAAGATGGTGTAAGTATACTAAATAGAAGGCAAATGAGGGCTCTGATCAGATATTATATACCAATCCAAGCTACTCTGCCTGGCTACAGATAGCATTTACTAAGGAACAGGTAATTGATAATCTATGATTGATGAATAATACAAAATTGATGATATGCATCTGTGAATGGGAACCTGTTGCATATTTCTAAGGGACAGTGTGGTTTGTTCTTGTTCTTGCTCAGTCTCTAAGTCATGTCTGACTCTTTGCAACCTCATAGACTGTCACCTACCAGGCTGCTCTGTCCTCTAATGGCTGGCAGTTTGGTCAAATTCATGTATGTTGATATCTAGCCATCTTAAACATCTTTTAATTTCATGGCTACAGTCACTGCAGTGATTTTGGAGCCCAGGAAGATAAAATCTGTCAGTGCTTCCACCATTTTCCTTTCTACTTGCCAGAAAGTGATGAGTCCAAATGCCCTGATCTTAGTTTTTTGAATTTTGAGTTTCAAGCCCAACTTTTCACTCTCTTTTTTCACCTTCATCAGGAGGCTCTTTAGTTCCTCTTCACTTTCTGCCATTAGAGTGGTATAATCTGCATACCTGAGGTTGTTGGTATTTATGCCAACAATCTTGATTCCAGCTTGTGATACATCCAGTCCAGCATCTCACACAATATAGCCTGCATATAAGTTAAATAACCACAGTGACATTATACAGCCTTGATGTATTCTTTTCCCAATTATGAAGCAGTCCACTGTTCCATGTCAACTTCTGACTGTTGCTTCTTGACCTGCATAACACAATTCATTTTGTAAATGTATAGATGGAGCATGTTCTGGATGCAACAATCACTTTGAAATCAAGAAAGTTGATATTCTTAGGATGTTTCCTTATGTTCTTCAGATATTTTCAGAACACTCTTCCTATTGTTAACATGTAAATTATATACCTATCTTTCAGAAATATTATACATGAAGATTAGAGTTTATAAGTTTAGTATCAAATTAAATATTTAACAACTGGCCCAGTCTTCCTCTACATTCAGGTATGTCTGAGGATTTGACTCTTCAGCTCCTCTGCCATATTAATGTAAGATGGTGTAAGTATACTAAATAGAAGGCAAATGAGGGCTCTGATCAGATATTATATACCAATCCAAGCTACTCTGCCTGGCTACAGATAGCATTTACTAAGGAACAGGTAATTGATAATCTATGATTGATGAATAATACAAAATTGATGATATGCATCTGTGAATGGGAACCTGTTGCATATTTCTAAGGGACAGTGTGGTTTGTTCTTGTTCTTGCTCAGTCTCTAAGTCATGTCTGACTCTTTGCAACCTCATAGACTGTCACCTACCAGGCTGCTCTGTCCTCTAATGGCTGGCAGTTTGGTCAAATTCATGTATGTTGATATCTAGCCATCTTAAACATCTTTTAATTTCATGGCTACAGTCACTGCAGTGATTTTGGAGCCCAGGAAGATAAAATCTGTCAGTGCTTCCACCATTTTCCTTTCTACTTGCCAGAAAGTGATGAGTCCAAATGCCCTGATCTTAGTTTTTGAATTTTGAGTTTCAAGCCCAACTTTTCACTCTCTTTTTTCACCTTCATCAGGAGGCTCTTTAGTTCCTCTTCACTTTCTGCCATTAGAGTGGTATAATCTGCATACCTGAGGTTGTTGGTATTTATGCCAACAATCTTGATTCCAGCTTGTGATACATCCAGTCCAGCATCTCACACAATATAGCCTGCATATAAGTTAAATAACCACAGTGACATTATACAGCCTTGATGTATTCTTTTCCCAATTATGAAGCAGTCCACTGTTCCATGTCAACTTCTGACTGTTGCTTCTTGACCTGCATACACATTTCTTAGGAGGCAGGTAAGGTGGTCTGGTACTCCCATCTCTTTAAGAATTTTCCATAGTGTTTTGTGATTCACATAGTCAGAAGCTTTCACATAGTCAATGAAGCAGAAGTTGAAGCTTTTCTGGAACTCCCTTGCTTTCTCCATGACCCAAGGAATATTGGCAATTTGATCTCTGATTCCTCTACCTCTTCTAAGGAGAGTTTGTATGTCTGGAAGTTCTTGGTTCATGTACTGTTGAAGCCTATTTTAAACGATATTCAGCGTAAAGTTGCTAGCGTGTGAAATGAGTTTGCCTGGTAGCTCAGCTGATAAAGAATCCATCTGCAATGCAGGAGACCCAGGTTTGGCTCCCAGGTCAGGAAGATCTTCAGGAAAAGTATGAGCACTCCAATATTCTTGGGCTTCCCTGGTTGCTCAGACAGTAGAGAAACCACCTGCAATGAGGGAGATCAGGATTAAATCTCTGGTTTGGGAAAATCCTTGGAGAAAGGAAGAGTTATCCACTCCAATATTTTTCCTTGGAGAGACAGAGGAGCTTGGCAGATCATGATCAAATGAGTCAAATGAGCAAAATAGTATGATAGTTTGAACATTCTTTGGCACTGCCCTTCTTTGAGATTGAAATGAAAACTGACCTTTTCCACTCCTTTGGTCATTGCTGAGTTTTCCAAATCTGCTGGCATCTTTAATGCAACACTTTAACAGCATCAACTTTCAGGATTTTGAATAGCTCAACTGGGATTCCATCCCCTCCACTAGCATGGTTGATAATGCTTCCAAAGGACCACTTGATCTCCCCTTCAGGAAGTCTGACTCCAGGTGAGTTACCACACCGTCATGGTTATGTATACACTTTTCTTGAGTGGTTTTTTATTTTTTCTGCATACCTGAGGTTGTTGGTATTTATGCCAACAATCTTGATTCCACTTGTGATACATCCAGTCCAGCATCTCACACAATATAGCCTGCATATAAGTTAAATAACCACAGTGACATTATACAGCCTTGATGTATTCTTTTCCCAATTATGAAGCAGTCCACTGTTCCATGTCAACTTCTGACTGTTGCTTCTTGACCTGCATACACATTTCTTAGGAGGCAGGTAAGGTGGTCTGGTACTCCCATCTCTTTAAGAATTTTCCATAGTGTTTTGTGATTCACATAGTCAGAAGCTTTCACATAGTCAATGAAGCAGAAGTTGAAGTTTTTCTGGAACTCCCTTGCTTTCTCCATGACCCAAGGAATATTGGCAATTTGATCTCTGATTCCTCTACCTCTTCTAAGGAGAGTTTGTATGTCTGGAAGTTCTTGGTTCATGTACTGTTGAAGCCTATTTTAAACGATATTCAGCGTAAAGTTGCTAGCGTGTGAAATGAGTTTGCCTGGTAGCTCAGCTGATAAAGAATCCATCTGCAATGCAGGAGACCCAGGTTTGGCTCCCAGGTCAGGAAGATCTTCAGGAAAAGTATGAGCACTCCAATATTCTTGGGCTTCCCTGGTTGCTCAGACAGTAGAGAAACCACCTGCAATGAGGGAGATCAGGATTAAATCTCTGGTTTGGGAAAATCCTTGGAGAAAGGAAGAGTTATCCACTCCAATATTTTTCCTTGGAGAGACAGAGGAGCTTGGCAGATCATGATCAAATGAGTCAAATGAGCAAAATAGTATGATAGTTTGAACATTCTTTGGCACTGCCCTTCTTTGAGATTGAAATGAAAACTGACCTTTTCCACTCCTTTGGTCATTGCTGAGTTTTCCAAATCTGCTGGCATCTTTAATGCAACACTTTAACAGCATCAACTTTCAGGATTTTGAATAGCTCAACTGGGATTCCATCCCCTCCACTAGCATGGTTGATAGTAATGCTTCCAAAGGACCACTTGATCTCACACTTCAGGAAGTCTGACTCCAGGTGAGTTACCACACCGTCATGGTTATTCAGATCATTACAATCTTTCTTTTATAGTTCTTCTGTATATAGTGTCATTACACTTTTGCAGTGTTCCTTTCTTTCACGTTTTTTTTTCTGTAAATAAATCATCAGGTTGTGTTTACTATGCAGATTCGCAGTTCCACAGAGTGGCAGAAGAATTAAGGAGGTCCACCCTAGACTTAAATAGATGCTTAAACAATTTTATTTAACCACATGCATTCACTCTAATTTCAGGAGCAACAAATATTGCTGATTTCTGAATACCTAGATGAATTTATTCTGTTGCTTGGATAGTTCTATGCTTTATATTTTGCTAGTTTAATATTCAGCTCAATCCACAGCTTCTCAGTTACCACTTGTCCATCAGACTAGGAATTCCAACATATTGGTTTTGGTACTTATTTTTTGTTTCTCGTTTGTTGTTTTTTTTTTTTTGAACTTTTATTTAAAAAAATTGCTATCTTTTTGGAGTATGGATTCTTTATAAAGAATTTGCTCCATTCATCTCTTTCTCAGCCTAGAAAAACCTATAGAGTTCTCCACAGAATGATTTAAATTCATAAAATTAAATATATAGGAATGCAGTTGAAACCAATTTTATTGAAAATGTATATGAAAATATATTTAAGAAAAATTTTAATATAAAAGCAAATATGTCTCCAGTTATGTATTAAATAAAAATATTGAGTTACACGTCTAAATCAATCTTAATGTGGCAGTAATCAGTAAAATCTATATTTGTGCATCTTTAATAGGTAAAAGTGTGATTACAAAATTACTGCTTTTTTTTAATGGAAATAAGAATGTTTCTTTTTTTTAATTTTGCCCTCTTTTATTGGTCTTTCATTTATTTATTTTCCTCCATCTTTGTTCTTTGTCCTGTGATGGCCTCCCATTGCAGTGGCCTCTCTCATTGCAGAGCATTGGCTCTGGGTGCATGCACTCCAAAGCACTGACTTGTAATTGGACACACCAGTCCAGCCACTCTGTGTCATGTAGGATCTTCCCATGCTAGGGATCTCTGTGGCATGTCGGATCTTCCCAGGCTAGGGATCGAACCAGTGCCTCTCACACTGCAAGGCAGACTCTTTATCCACTGGACCATCAGGGCAGCCCTACTTGTGATTTTTAATGACAGTAAAGTCATAAAAATTTCCAATACTATAGTTATTTCTTGCCTGCACATGTAATTGAAGGGATGATTTTCACTTATAGATGGCAGAAGAATTAAGGAGGTCCACCCTAGACTTAAATAGATGCTTAAACAATTTTATTTAACCACATGCATTCACTCTAATTTCAGGAGCAACAAATATTGCTGATTTCTGAATACCTAGATGAATTTATTCTGTTGCTTGGATAGTTCTATGCTTTATATTTTGCTAGTTTAATATTCAGCTCAATCCACAGCTTCTCAGTTACCACTTGTCCATCAGACTAGGAATTCCAACATATTGGTTTTGGTACTTATTTTTTGTTTCTCGTTTGTTGTTTTTTTTTTTTTTTGAACTTTTATTTAAAAAAATTGCTATCTTTTTGGAGTATGGATTCTTTATAAAGAATTTGCTCCATTCATCTCTTTCTCAGCCTAGAAAAACCTATAGAGTTCTCCACAGAATGATTTAAATTCATAAAATTAAATATATAGGAATGCAGTTGAAACCAATTTTATTGAAAAATGTATATGAAAATATATTTAAGAAAAATTTTAATATAAAATCAAATATGTCTCCAGTTATGTATTAAATAAAAATATTGAGTTACACGTCTAAATCAATCTTAATGTGGCAGTAATCAGTAAAATCTATATTTGTGCATCTTTAATAGGTAAAAGTGTGATTACAAAATTACTTCTTTTTTTTTTTAATGGAAATAAGAATGTTTCTTTTTTTTTTTTAATTTTGCCCTCTTTTATTGGTCTTTCATTTATTTATTTTCCTCCATCTTTGTTCTTTGTCCTGTGATGGCCTCCCATTGCAGTGGCCTCTCTCATTGCAGAGCATTGGCTCTGGGTGCATGCACTCCAAAGCACTGACTTGTAATTGGACACACCAGTCCAGCCACTCTGTGTCATGTAGGATCTTCCCATGCTAGGGATCTCTGTGGCATGTCGGATCTTCCCAGGCTAGGGATCGAACCAGTGCCTCTCACACTGCAAGGCAGACTCTTTATCCACTGGACCATCAGGGCAGCCCTACTTGTGATTTTTAATGACAGTAAAGTCATAAAAATTTCCAATACTATAGTTATTTCTTGCCTGCACATGTAATTGAAGGGATGATTTTCACTTATAGATAACTGAAAATAAACATGTACACCCAATTTTAAATTCATTCAAACTCAGCTTGGTTATGAATTCCCAAGTCTTTAAGAATGGGGAAACTAAATTTCTGTTTCAGTGTTCCACCTTAAACTGGAAGCATCATGACTTACATCCATGGAAATAAAAACAATTTTCCACAATAATAACTGTTGAAAACACACTAAAAATGCTGGGAATAATTCATGGTCTCCCTATATGAGTTTTCACCACTCTTGTTAAGAAAAAAATATGTGGAATATAAATGCATTTAAGGGGTAATATGTATTATTTTGAATGTGCTCATGCAGGCGGAAGGCTACCAGAATAAAGATGCAGTGTTGATATTTAAACTGAATTGAAATGTATTCTTGTTATTAAAAGGGGTCATGCTTCAGTTGTTGAGGTAAGTGAGATGAGAAAAGAAAGCATGTTTTGAGGTAGTCATTACTCACATTGTGGAACTTCTAATGTAATACATCAAGGGGAATGGTGTGATTTGCTGGTGCATGAATGTTTCCAAACATGTGGGAAAGAAAGTTCTCTAAACTTTTGCTATTATATTTGCACTTTTGGAAACAGAATCTTTCTGAGCTCAAATATTATGGTACTATATCTTTTTATTCTCAAATCTTTGTATACATTATGTGTATATATATATATATATATTTTTTTTTTTTTTTTAAGATTTATTTATTTATTTTGGGCAGGGGTCGGGTTGGGGAGGGAGGGGAGCAGGCGGGCCACTTCTATTGGTCTTTCATTTCTCCATTTTCATCCGTCTTTGTTCTTTGGCTCCTGTGGGCCTCCCATTGCAGTGGCGTCTGTCGCTGCAGAGCTCCGGCTCTGGGCGCATGTGCTCCAGAGCTCCGGCTCGGTGATAGGACACATCAGTCCAGCTGTTTCACGGCACATGGGATCTTCCCAGGCCAGGGATCGAACCAGCGCCCCTTGCACTGCAAGGTGGTGTCCTTACCCACTGGACCACCAGGGGAAGACCTATATATATATTAAGTGTCTGAAAAGTTTTACGAAAACCTGCAATTTTAGAAGGACCAAATATATAAGGACTTTTGGTTCAGCAAGGAGTAAGAGGCTAGTTTTTCCCTGATCCTTTATGTCAAGTACAACTAACATAAGGAAATCATATAGCAGGCAACCGAAGAACACCTGTGAAGTGGAATGAAGTTGAATTGATTTGGCCCCTCATTGTTTAGTCACTAAGTCATGACCAATTCTTTGAAACCCCATGAACTGCAGTATGCCAGAATTTCCTGTCCTTCACTATCTCCTGAAGTTTGTTCAATGTCATGTCTGTTGAGCTGATGATGCCATTCAAACATCTCATCCTTTGTCACCTCCTTCTCCTAGCCTCAATTTTGCTAGCATCAAGGCCTTTTCCAATCAGTCAGCTCTTCCCATAAGGTACACAAAGTATTAGAACTTTAGCTTCAGCATTAGTCCTTCCAATGAATATTCATTGACACCCCATAACTGAAGGAAAAACAGAAATACAAAGTATCGTCTGTCTCCCATGTACATGTTTTCCCATGTGATGACCCTGACAGTTTTCTCATGCAACATAAAATAGATGATCTCATTAATCTCTGGATCAAATGATAGTTGTTCTGACAATAGATGAGACTTACCACAACTAGCCCAGATAAAAATAATTGACCAGGTGAACATTCTCCTTGTCTGCTGGCTCACTCAGACTTCTGCACTTAGCTAAGAGATGATAGGATACGTGAGTGGCACTGTCAAGAGATGTTCTCCCTTGACAAATGCCCCTTAGTTCTCATGCATTGGAGATGTCCATATTGCACATGGAGATACCACGGTGGTCAAGGAGAATTTGTATAGAGGAGCACAACACAAGAACCTGCCAGAGAAGTAAGCTTCATGCCTCATTCCATGGGACTGGATAGGAAGACCAAGACCTTTCCATCATGAATGCATGATAAGTCACTTCAGTCATGTCAAACTCCTTGTGACCCTATGGACTGTAGTCTGCCAGGCTCCTGTGTCCACAGGATTCTCCAGGCAAGAATAATGGAGTGGATTTCCATACCTTCCTCCAAGGGTTCTTCCTGACCAGGGGATTGAACCCACATCTTCTTTATTGGAGGCAAATTCTTTAACACTGAACCACAATGGAATCCTCCTTCCCACCATAGCTGTGAACAAATAAATGTCACCTCCCGTATCAGTAAGCAAAGGATGTTGAGACCATCAAACCATCCGCTATTACAGTCACACTGCCACCCGCAGAAAGAGAAGGCAGCGGGATTGCCCCCAGCTGAACCGGGAGATCTCAGAGAGAGGCAAATCTTGGCTGCCCACCCCACCCCAGCCCCGCGGCGGACGCATGGGACAATCAGGAGCGACAGGGGTTCCGTCGAAGCAGTTCCGCTTTATTAATGCAGATCCACAGCTTTTATAGGCAAGTGAAGGGGGTTTTGCACGGGACTTCCTATAGATTACACCAATCAAGCTAAAGGTCAAGCAATTATCCATGAGCACGGAAACCAGGGGAACCAATCAGAAATTTTGACCATCAATTAACAATTTAGATCACACCCTGTCTCTTCCTGTAGGCGCCATCTTAGCTGCAAACATGTGCTTAAGCATCTTAAACAATGTGCTTAAGCTTCCTTATGCTTGCAATGGTCCTCTTTCAATTCAGAGCCCCACAGCCGCCCTCCCCCCACACACCAATGGCACAGCTTGAGCAGATTCAGGAGAGAAATGTTATACTGCCTTAGATAGCTAATGTTCATATCAAAGGAATAATTTCATTAAACCCAGGCTCTTATACCTTCCTATTATTAGAGAAGGACTAAATTCATTAACTGGAGATGTCTGTTTTTTCTTTAATTAGCAGTAATCTTCTGATGCTCTAGTTGCCTATTTTTTGTTTGTTTTTTATTTTTTTCACTTTTTTTTTTTGTTTGTTGCTTTTGTTGTTTGTTTGCAAAAATGCCTATATATCTTGGCTCTTCCCTTACCTCTCCAAAACAGCCCTTCAGAACTATTCAAGAAAACAGTTTTCAAATTTTAGATGCTTCTTTTTTTTGTTTGTTTTCAGTTGAACCAGAAATGGTCTAACCAGAAAATCCTCTCTGTTCCACAAGTCCTGAAACATTTTATCTCCTACTCTTCTGGGTTTCTATTGCTGCTGAAACAAGGTACCACAAATTTTGTGTCCTAAAACCATGCAAAATTTATTTTCTGAGTTTTAGGAAGTCAGAAATCCTAACTAAGGGTGAAACCAAAAGGAAACCTCAACTGAAAAATTTTGACATTTAAATGAAATGTACCAATTCAAGATTTTGAAATAAAATTTCTAATTTCATAGATAATAAGGATGTGTTTGGTGTAACCTATCTGTGGATTAAAACTTAATACATTTATAAACATATATGTATCTCAAAGCATTCCCTTATGACTAAGATGGTAAAGAATCTGCCTCCAATGCAGGAGACCTGGTTTTGATTCCTGGGTTGGGAAGATCTCCTGGAGAAGGCAACTTCTATTCACTCCAGTTTTCTTGCCTTGAGAATTCTGTGGCTCATACATGGGGTCACAAAAAACGTCAGATGTAACAGAGCGACCTTTACTTTCACATATCTCAAATTTGCATTTAAAAAGTTGAACAAAATGGAACATGATATTCAAATGATAAGGAAATTGAGAAATGTGCAACATACAATACTTTATAATGAAATTAGAATATTTGAATTTGATTCTTATGAAATATTAGAAAAATATTTATAACTTATAAACAGATTTTCTACATGAAATATTACTATTTTTCTATTCCAAATCAAGATGATAATCTTGCAGCATTATTTACAATAGTAAGTACGTGGAAGCAACCTAGATGCTCATCAGCAGATGAATTGATAAATGTGTGGTACCTATATACAATGGGATATTACTCAGCGATAAAAGGATTCACATTTGAATCAGATCTAATGAGGTGCACAAACCTTGAACCTATTATACAGAGT
The DNA here is from genome assembly GCA_022376925.1 of Tragulus kanchil. NCBI lineage: Eukaryota > Metazoa > Chordata > Mammalia > Artiodactyla > Tragulidae > Tragulus > Tragulus kanchil. Next base: position 86,282,684 of record JAIOJX010000003.1, on the reverse strand, counting down.
ACAGTTAGTCAGAAAGAGAAAAAGACATATCACATATTAATGGACTCATATGGAATCTTGAATGATGGTACCAATGAACCTGCTTTCAGGGCAGAAATGGAGATGCAGATATAGCGAACAGATGTGGGCACAGTGAAGGAAGTAAAGGGTAGACGAATTGAGAGAGTAGCAGCGAAATATGTATTTTGCCATATGTAAAATAGATAGCCAGTGGAAATTTGCTGTATCTCAGAGGGAGATCATATTCAGTGCTCTGACAACATAAAAGGTTTGGGATGAGATAGGAGATGGGAGGGAGGTTTAAAAGGGAGGGGACATAATGTATACTTATGGCTGATTCATGTTGATGTATGGCAGAAACCAACACAATGTAATTCTCCAATTTAGAACAAATACATTTAAAAAATATATGATAATTAAATGTTTTACTTACCACATATTAAGTCATCCTCTTAGTAAACAGTAGTGGTGGGAGTCATATTTTTAAGAACAGAAATATACATTTGAGATTTTATTGGAAGATAAAAATTGTGTATCACTTTATTAAATTATGATTGATATGCAAAAAGCTTTATCATGCTTACTGTATAGAACTTGGATTTGTAGATAAGTATTTCTGCGAAAACATCAGAATCTATGCCATAAACTTACCCATCACCTCTGAAAGTTTTCTCTCATCTTCTTTATTATCTTAATTTTATGAATTATTTTACCATAGAAACTACTTAGCAAGGTTTTAAGTATATAATACAATATTTTTAACTATAGGCACAATACAATATGGTTAACTACAGACTCAGATGGTAAAGGATCTGCCTGCAATGCTGGAGACCAGGTTGAATCCCTGGGTCAGGAAGATCTTCTGGAGAAGAGAAAGGGTACCCACTCCAGTATTCTTGCTTGGAGAAGTCCATGGACAGAGGAGCCTGGCAGTAATCATGATTCTTTTTTTTTTTTTTTTTACGATCCATGGGATCACAAAGATTTGGTCACAGCTGAGAGAATAATATTTTCACTGAGGTCTTCCCTGATGCTCTGCCTGCAATGCAAGAGATGTGGGTTCAAACCCTGGGCCAGGAAGATCTCTTGGAGAAGGAAATGACAATGGACACCAGTGTTCTTGCCTGGAGAATTCCATGGCCAGTGGAGACTGGCAGGCTACAGTCCATAGGGTCCCAAAGAGTCAGACACAACTAAGCGACTAACAGTACAGGCACTATGCTGTATCATAATGTGCATATGTGCTAAGTCACTTCAGTCATGTCCGACACTTTGTGATCCCATGGATCATAACCAACCAGGCTTCTCTCTCCATGGTATTCTCCAGGCAAGGATACTGGAGTGGGTTATCTGCCCTCCTCCAAGGAATCTTCCCAACCTGTGAATTGAACTTCATTTCTTAAGTCTTCTGCATTGGCAGGCAGATTCTTCTCTACTAGCAGAACTTGAGAAGCCCAAATGCTGAACCATTCACATTGACTAATACTTCTCTGTTTATCCCCCTACTACTAAGCCCTAAGAGTCACCATCCTACGATGATCTTCTACGAGTGTGACTATCTTAGATACCTTATATAAGTGGTATCATGTAATATTTATTCTTCTGTTTCTAGCTGTTTCACTTAGCATAATGCCCTCCAGGTTTATCTATATTGTCACAAATGGCAGAACTCACTTGTTTAAAGTTGAGTAATGCTCCATTATTTTATGTATTATATATACTACATTTTCTTTATTCACCTATTCATTAGCATACTTTTAAGCTACCTTCATGTCTTGGTTATTGTAAATAATGCTGAAATAAACCTAGGAGTTGGCTTGCCTGGTGGATCAGTCATAACGAATCTGCCTGCCAATGCAGGAAATGCAGGTTCAGTCTTTGGATTGCGAAAAATCCCCTGGAGAAGCAAATGAAAATCCACCACAATATTCTTGCCTGGGAATCCCATGGACAGAGAAGCCTAGTGAGCTACAGTCCATTGGGTCCCAAAAGAGTTGGGACATGACTGAGTGACAAACAACAACAAAACCTGGGAGTAGAAATATTTCTTTGAGTTCTTGCTTTCAATCTCTTTGAATATATACCATAAGTCAGACTGCTGGATCATACGGTTATTGTATTTTTAATTTTCAGTGGAACAATTGTACTGTTTTTCATAGTGGCTGTACCAACTTACATTATTCCCATTAACAGTGTACAAATTTCCTCTTTAGGTCAAATCCTCACCTACACTTAGGATTTTTTTTTTTTTTTTTTGGATAATGGACATCCTAAGAGATGTAAGATTATATCTCATTGTAGTCTGATCTGTATTTTCCAGACTCTCCCTGACAATTGTTGCTGTTGAACATATCTTATGTATCTATTGATCATTTGTATGTCTTTGGAGAAATGTATGTTCAGGACCTTTCTCCATTTTTTAATGAGGCATTGTTTTTGCTCTTGAGTTGCCTCAGTCCCTTACATATGTTGTGTTTTAATCCTCTTATAAGATATATGACTTTCAAATACTTTTCTCCCACTTTGATTTTTCATTATGTTGCTTGTTTCCTTTGATTTTCAGAAACATTTTCATTCCCACTTGTCTATTTTTGCTTTTGTTGCCTATGATTTTCGTGTTAAATGTCAAATTTTGTATTATTTTAAAAAGATATACTTAAAAATAGATGCCAGCATTAGAGGGTGTGGAAAGAAAGGCAGGAAGAAAATTGATATAAAAAACAAACATAGAAGAAAAAAGAAGAGAAAGCTATAAACATAATATAGAGGTAGTATAAGAGTAGTAATCTTTTTTTTTTTCCATAATAAAAAATAGACACTGAAAGTCCTGCCTGCGTTGAAGATTTTGTGACCATTTGGTGACAGGTAGAGACAGTAGGTGTCTATGATATAAAGTTTTAAAGGTGGGATATTTTTGGAATCTGTGAGAAAAATCCTTTCTTAGCTCTACTGTTCATACTGTTAATCTTCTAAAGAAATCCAACTGTTATTTCTTCTACTGCCAACAAGCTTAATTATTGTTGCATAGAGCACAAGAAATGATAAGATAAAACAGATGGCTCAGCATTGCCATAAAATGTATATTTTTGCCACAAATTTTTATAAGATATAAAAGCAAGTACAGTTTTGTCCAAGACAAATCAGCATACTTTTACAATTATAGAAATTTTTATGATTAAAATAGTCTAACATTAACCCATATTTCTTCAAACATGTTTTTCTAACTGTTTTATAAATGAGTGCAAGATGGGCAAATCATTTCCAAAGGATGACATGATTAAGAATACTTGTTAGTTCACGAATATAGCCAACTTGACCAGGTAATGCTGCTTTGCATCTCTGTATGCCATTTCTGAAAATCAACTGGAAAACTGGAAATTTTAATTCAGTTAATTTGAACTGTAAGTTTTCAGGGTTTTTTGTATTTATTTAATGTATTTTCCATGTTAATTTCTAATATATTAATTTGTTTCCTGGATAAAATTATTGTTCTCATGCCAGCTTCTACACAATACATTACAATTAGTATTATAAAGAAGGATAAGAAACGACCTTGCTGTTTGGTGAATTGTTACTCAAAGTGGGGGGTTGACATATAAATCTACATTATAAATTGCTTTAAGTTATTAAGCAAGTATGAAGCTAGAGGCAAAATTTGAGGAACAAATAGTTCAAGACATTAAAGTCAAAACCAGAAGTTTAGGAAAGATTTTCAAGTACATGTGGTGACATTTATATTTTGGAGATTATTGAAAGTGTTATCAAGGTAAAGATAAATGGAAAAATAAATAAACTCTGTAAGAAGCATATAATAAAAAGCACCAATGCATTATAATACGTGTTGTAGGTTGTTTGTGGTAGTGGTGATGTTGATTTAGTCACTAGGTCATGTATGATTCTTTGTGATCCCATGGACTGTATCCCAACCAGGCTTGGGATCTAACCTGTGTCTACTACATTGGCAAATAGATTCTTTACTGCTGAGCCACCAGGGTAGTCAAGCACAAACATGTAATACTAAGAAAATAATTGTGAAAGATAAACTTGAAGGGACAAGTAACATTGCATTTTGTTGGGACCTTGCTTAATATGTGAAATATTATATTTTAAAAAATCCTTTCTTAGCTCTACTGTTATTTTCTTCAAAAACCTGCCAACAAGCTTAATTATTGTTGCATAGAGCACAAGAAATGATAAGATAAAACAGATGGCTCAGCATTGCCATAAAATGTATATTTTTGCCACAAATTTTTATAAGATATAAAAGCAAGTACAGTTTTGTCCAAGACAAATCAGCATACTTTTACAATTATAGAAATTTTTATGATTAAAATAGTCTAACATTAACCCATATTTCTTCAAACATGTTTTTCTAACTGTTTTATAAATGAGTGCAAGATGGGCAAATCATTTCCAAAGGATGACATGATTAAGAATACTTGTTAGTTCACGAATATAGCCAACTTGACCAGGTAATGCTGCTTTGCATCTCTGTATGCCATTTCTGAAAATCAACTGGAAAACTGGAAATTTTAATTCAGTTAATTTGAACTGTAAGTTTTCAGGGTTTTTTGTATTTATTTAATGTATTTTCCATGTTAATTTCTAATATATTAATTTGTTTCCTGGATAAAATTATTGTTCTCATGCCAGCTTCTACACAATACATTACAATTAGTATTATAAAGAAGGATAAGAAACGACCTTGCTGTTTGGTGAATTGTTACTCAAAGTGGGGGGTTGACATATAAATCTACATTATAAATTGCTTTAAGTTATTAAGCAAGTATGAAGCTAGAGGCAAAATTTGAGGAACAAATAGTTCAAGACATTAAAGTCAAAACCAGAAGTTTAGGAAAGATTTTCAAGTACACGTGGTGACATTTATATTTTGGAGATTATTGAAAGTGTTATCAAGGTAAAGATAAATGGAAAAATAAATAAACTCTGTAAGAAGCATATAATAAAAAGCACCAATGCATTATAATACGTGTTGTAGGTTGTTTGTGGTAGTGGTGATGTTGATTTAGTCACTAGGTCATGTATGATTCTTTGTGATCCCATGGACTGTATCCCAACCAGGCTTGGGATCTAACCTGTGTCTACTACATTGGCAAATAGATTCTTTACTGCTGAGCCACCAGGGTAGTCAAGCACAAACATGTAATACTAAGAAAATAATTGTGAAAGATAAACTTGAAGGGACAAGTAACATTGCATTTTGTTGGGACCTTGCTTAATATGTGAAATATTATATTTTACTCAATAAGTTATAGAGAATAAAATACCTGTATAGAGGAATAAAATGAACCTCTTGGGTATAATATGAGAAAAGAATTTAAGGGAGATAGAACTGAAATCAAAACAGAATAAATGTATGTCAATAGTACTATACACATGCTTCCTTGTTTAGTTAAATAAATACCTAAGTAAAATATGTATATATGAGCTACAACATTGTTAGCAAAATGGAATAATATTTCTTAGCTTTATTGTTTTATTTTTTAAAGCTATTAGTTTCTTAAATACAGAGAAAATAAATAAATATATTTGATCTTCAGGGGAGAAATCTGAAACTCAGGAAATCTGGGTGACATTTCTATGGGACATACAGCAATTAGCACTGGATATTTTAATTTCAAAATAGTTTATTTTCACCTCTACTATTTTCTGCATCAAATTTTAAAGGCAATAATTTAAAATTTATCTTTACAGGAAATAGGCTTTCCTGTAAATGTGTACTAATTATTTTACATATTATTTTGCATGTAGAGTGAGATTTTAAATCATTTCAACATTTAAATAGATCATAACTTGATTAGAATTGGTTAAGAATTGATTGTTTTACATTTAATATAATAAATCATTTATAAGATTTTTAAATAATTTATTAAAGCACACTATACCCTTTATTCTGAAATTAACATTTAATAGTTTAACAACTAGATGACTTAAGCGAATACTATTAGATTTTTTCTATAATTATTTGAAAACCTACAATCAAAATACTATGCATATTAATTAAAACATGAGAGTGAATCTGTTCCTAAAAATATGAAAGACTGGTAAACACATTTTAATTTATTTTCTCATAGATTTGTTGATTTTCCTTAGCTTTATAATGCCCATGCTGAAGAATGCTGTGGATTATTATTAACACTTTTAAATCTTAGTGTAATGTTTCCACACACATTTTAATGAAAGCACTGTGTACTAATATATTTTGAGTGTCGAGCTCATCGTAAACCACTTTCAAAACACTTTTTCATCTGTGAAAGGCACCATATGCATTTTATTTTATTTTACATCACACTCTACTGTCAAAGGCAACCGACATATCGCGTATTTCCCATATCTATTTCTTGGATGATAGAATAAATACATCACTATCTCATTTCTACCAGAAATTAAGCTTCCATGAATACCCAAGTTTACATCCATTTGGGGACCTGTAAGACCTTTAAGACCTTCGCTGAGGCACACAAGTAGATGTCTTGCTCATGTTCTCACATTGAGAATTAGCATCTTAAAGTTGATCAAATATTGTCCTTTTGGTTCCAGAGTGACTTAATGAGCTCCAGGAAAGCATGAAGTTCTGCATATCCCCAGACCTGGATATAAACCTACCTTCAAATTTAGTCAATCAAATCTATATTGCCTGTATCTTACATTGGTTTAAAAAAAAAATGTGCAGAGGAATCTAATAGGCTACAGTCCATACTGCTGCAATGAGTCGGACATGACTGAACATATATAGCAGAGTCATTTAAAAATCCATTTCCCTAAATGCTATGGAGTAACTAAAATTATATATATGTGTATATGAGTGTGTTACATGTGTGTGTAGATTTACATAGATAAGTGCATTTAAAAATCTAAAAACAGGGGCTTTCCTGGTGGTCCAGTGGATAAGGACACCACCTTCCAGTGCAAGGGGTGCCAGTTCGATCCCTGGCCTGGGAAGATCCCACGTGCAGCGAAGCAGCTGGACTGATGTGTCCAATTACCGAGCTGGAGCTCTGGGGCGCATGCGCCCAGAGCCGGTGCTCTGCCACAACAGAGGCCACTGCCACAGGTCAAAGAACAAAGATGGATGGAAAATAGACAAATGAAAGATCAATAGAAGTGGCCTGCCCACCCCTCTCCCTCCCCGCTCCCTCCCCCACCTGCCCTACTCAAAGAAAAAAAAAAAAATCTAAAAACAAAATCAAAGCCAAGGATCAATATTTTTGGTGTGGGCATTTTGGGTTTCTTCTTTGGTTAATACATAGAAGTAATGACATTTCCTTGTTGGTTTAAGATTTTAGTTCTACCTTCTCCAAAATCTGTCTTGCCTATTTACTTCATTTATAGTATTCCTCATTAATGAGATGTAATTACTTTAAATGATTTCAAAGCCTCAAAATCTTACCTTATGACTTGTGCTTTTGGGTTTCTTTTAGAACTATTTCCCTTAATGTGATAAATGCATTGTCCTATATATTCTTCCACCACACTTTAAATTTGATTTTCCAGTTTAGGTTGAATGATATTTTGAAGCCTATTTTTCTATTTATTTCCCAGTAATACCTGTTTGCCTGTATTTGTTCATTCAATCATTTGTTTATTTATAGTACCAAGGATAGGTAACATGTTTTAACATCTGTAGAAGAAATCTTCCTACTTCATTTTCTAATTCCAACATTACCAAAGACAATGTGAGCTTTTATCCTAAGACTCTTTGCAAAATATTTTTAATTAAAAATCCATTAGTTGTTTAATTATAATAGAACTGGATTTCTAGATTGCTTTGAGAGGACCTGGCATCTTTATCAGGTTAATTTATACCACAAGATGAACACAGTGCATTTATTTTTATATTGCTATTTTAAAATTTTAACCGCAATTAAGCATTCTTGCTGCTATTCAGTTGCCAAGTCATGTTTGACACTTCAAGACCCCATGGATCATAGCACACCAGGATCCTCTCTCCTCTACTAACTCCCAGAGCTTGCTCACATTCATTTCCATTGTGTTGATGATGCTATCTGACCATCTCAATCTCTGCTGCCCCTTTTAATTTTATCTTCAGTCTTTCCCAGCCAGCCCTTGATGAATTACAACCTTGTCATGGTGAAAAGGCTTGTATAACTCAATGAAACTTTGAGCCATGTCCTGCAGGGCCACCCAAGACAGATAGGTCATAGTGAAGAGTTCTGACAAAATGTGGTGCACTGGAGGAGAATACTCCATGGACATTTAAAATCTATCTTCATACAGATATTCTTCATCTTTTTAAGAGTATATACAGAAACATTGCACCTATAAATGGATAGGACAGTACATATCAATATGGTATATTCTCACTCCACCTATCAATCATAAGTAAGTTCAAGTTTTTAATTATGTCATTCAAATACTCTGTATTATGATATAGTTTGTGTGTTTGAGGTATAACATTCCTTCTGTTTTGATCATATATACCTAAAATGTATTTTTTCCAATCTTTTATTTTAAATTTTTGAACAAATCCTTACATTTACATATGTTTGTTTAGGGTATTGAGTATTTGACATTTTCCCTTTTCTTTCTTTCTTTCTTTCTGCTTTTTTTGTTCATGGTTGAACTTTTTTCCTATTTATTTCCCCATATTCTGCTCTCTTTTGTTCTTTTTTTCTTTGCCAGATTTTAAACATTTATTTTTTTGTTTATTTATCTTTTGGGGGGTGGGGTGGGGAGAGGGGATGGGCAAGCCACTTCTATTGGTCTTTCATTTCTCTATTTTCATCCGTTTTTGTTCTTTGGCTCCTGTGGGTGGGCCTCCTATCGCAGCAGCCTCTGTTGTCGCAGAGCACCAGATCTGGGCGCATGTGCCCCAGAGCTCTGGCTCAGTAATTGGACACATCAGTCCAGCCACTCCATGGCACATGGGATCTTCCAAGGCCAGGGATCGAACCGGCGCCCCTTGCACTGCAAGGCAGTGTCCTTACCCACCAGACCACCAGGGAAGCCTCTTTGCCAGATTTTGATTCAATATATTGTGACAAGATTTCATAAAACCTGAGAATCTTCATTCTTAATCTACAGTTTATTTAGTTACACTTCAGAATATAATCATTACATCAGAATTCATAAATGCCATGCTTTTATTTTCAATTGATCAACTTTAATATATTTTTTCTTCTTTCCAGTCATTCATTTTATAGATCAATTTTTATGCCCATTGGCTTGTTTTCCATTGTATTTTATTCTTCTGGTTGCTAACTCTGTCATTGCTATTTATTGCTGGTCTCATTCTTCAATTGCTAAGTCATGTACGACAGTGTGATGCCATGGACTGCAGCATACCAGGCTCTTCTATCCTTCATTATCTGCCAGAGTTTTCTTGAATTCATGTGGGTGCCTTCATGGACTGCAATTGCATCCTATTTTTTTTAAGAGTATACAGAAACATTGCACCTATAAATGGATAGGACAGTACATATCAATATGGTATATTCTCACTCCACCTATCAATCATAAGTAAGTTCAAGTTTTTAATTATGTCATTCAAATACTCTGTATTATGATATAGTTTGTGTGTTTGAGGTATAACATTCCTTCTGTTTTGATCATATATACCTAAAATGTATTTTTTCCAATCTTTTATTTTAAATTTTTGAACAAATCCTTACATTTACATATGTTTGTTTAGGGTATTGAGTATTTGACATTTTCCCTTTTCTTTCTTTCTTTCTTTCTGCTTTTTTTGTTCATGGTTGAACTTTTTTCCTATTTATTTCCCCATATTCTGCTCTCTTTTGTTCTTTTTTTCTTTGCCAGATTTTAAACATTTATTTTTTTGTTTATTTATCTTTTGGGGGGTGGGGTGGGGAGAGAGGGGGATGGGCAAGCCACTTCTATTGGTCTTTCATTTCTCTATTTTCATCCGTTTTTGTTCTTTGGCTCCTGTGGGTGGGCCTCCTATCGCAGCAGCCTCTGTTGTCGCAGAGCACCAGATCTGGGCGCATGTGCCCCAGAGCTCTGGCTCAGTAATTGGACACATCAGTCCAGCCACTCCATGGCACATGGGATCTTCCAAGGCCAGGGATCGAACCGGCGCCCCTTGCACTGCAAGGCAGTGTCCTTACCCACCAGACCACCAGGGAAGCCTCTTTGCCAGATTTTGATTCAATATATTGTGACAAGATTTCATAAAACCTGAGAATCTTCATTCTTAATCTACAGTTTATTTAGTTACACTTCAGAATATAATCATTACATCAGAATTCATAAATGCCATGCTTTTATTTTCAATTGATCAACTTTAATATATTTTTTCTTCTTTCCAGTCATTCATTTTATAGATCAATTTTTATGCCCATTGGCTTGTTTTCCATTGTATTTTATTCTTCTGGTTGCTAACTCTGTCATTGCTATTTATTGCTGGTCTCATTCTTCAATTGCTAAGTCATGTACGACAGTGTGATGCCATGGACTGCAGCATACCAGGCTCTTCTATCCTTCATTATCTGCCAGAGTTTTCTTGAATTCATGTCCTTTGAGAAGATGATACTATCTAATCATCTTACCTTCTGCTGCTCCTTTTGCCTTTTGCTTCAATCATTCTCATTATCAGGGTATTATCCAATGAGTTGTCTCTTCATATCAGGTAGCTAATGTATTGGAGCTTCAGCATCAGTCTTCCAATGAATATTCATTGTTGATTTCCTTCAGGACTGGCTGGTTTTATCTCCTTTCTGTCTAAGGGTTCTCAAGACTCTTCTGCAGCAGCTCAATTTGAAAGCATCAATTCTTTATGGTCCAACTCTCACATTGCTAGTTATAATTGTGCTTTATTTCTTCCTTTTTTAAAAATGTCTCTATTTTTCCTTTATTATTGCCAGAAGAAACAAATAAAATAGTTTTATTGCTGTTTGGCCTTTTTATCTTCTTCCTCTTCCAATTTGATATTTTTGCACAATATTGATTCTCAGATTATATATATATATATATATATATATATACACATATATAGATATGTATATATATATATATATATAATTTTGCTATTCCTTTTTCAGACAGCAAGTAGTTATTATTCCTCTTTGTTTTCCATACATCTGCTGAAGCATTGTTTCAGTCAATATCCAGTCAGGAAAACATAAACCTATTACTGTATTTTAAATAGATGAATTTAAAACTGGAAATTAGATACAACTGTGAGTAAATGGGAAGATGCCCTCAAGAATGTTACCCATTCCAGTATTCTTCCCTGGACAATTCCATGAACAGAGAAGCCTGGTTGGCTACTGTCCATGGAGCTACATATAGTTAGGACATGACTGAGTAACTAACATTTGAGTTTCTCTGGTGGTTCACATGGAAGTGAATCTGCCTGCTATGCAGAAGACTGGAATTTCATCCCTGTGTCAAGAAGATCCCCTGAAGAAGGGAAAGGCTACCCACTCCAGTATTAGGAGCTTAGCTACAGAGAAGCTTAGTGGGTACCCATGGGGACATAAAACTTTGGATATGACAGAGTAACTAACATTTTTACTTTCCATTTCCCCATTGGCTCAGATAAAGAATCCACTTCCAGTCCAGGAGACACAGGTGACCAAGTTAATCCCTAGACTGGAAAGATCCCCTAGAGAAGGAAATGGCAATCCAATATTCTTTCCAGGGAAATCTCATGGACAGAGGAACCCAGTGGGCTACAGTCCATAGGACCACAAAGAGTTGGACATGACTGGACTACCAAACATGCACAAATATGATTGAAGGACTGGTGGGCAATAGTGAAGCTGGCATCTGAAATATTGAAAAAAAAGACTAAAACTCAAGCTTAAAAAAATTAACAAGGAAGCAAGCAAACAAAAAAGACTAAACTGAACACTTCAGTAAAAGTTTAATTAGTGCCCAATGTTGTGATTAAACTAGTGAAACTTTTATTATTTTTATTGATCTAAGCCCCAAGATTCATAAACACATTCTAATTTATGTGGAAATAAAATTCAAACCAAATGAGCTCTCGAGCTCTGCTATAGAAGTCTATCTAAGCAAATCAGACGTATTTTATTTTAAAGTGAAATTAGACTGCTTTTATATAACTGAAAGTTTCATTATTATTTTAAATTAAAGGTTATTTTTATTTTTCTTAAAGTATTTTGTTCCCTTAGAGACTTTTTATTGTAAACAAAACAACTGATATCGTATACAGAGAACATGTGTAAACGCTTTGACTTGGTATGTGTGAGGAGATAAAAGAACAACTATGATCAATATTCTGTAATAGTAATACAAAAATGAAAAGAAAAATAAAGGGTGACGAAGAAATACTTACTCTTTTCTCTATTCCTAAAGGGAGATCACACATTAAGAAAGTTCCTTTTCCTCCCAACTGGTAAGGTTCCTCAGTGTGATGGATGTCTTCAATTTCAAGTGATTTTATAGCAAAGAGAGCAACACTACGCTGCTCAGTGGTGAAGGCAATGCAATGCATTTTCAACTGGCACTGCAGGGAAGTGAGGATTTTCCTTTTCATGAATCATTTATAAATTGATACTCTAACTCCACCAAGCAGTAGTGTTTAAAACGGGTACCCATGGGGCATAAAACTTTGGATATGACAGAGTAACTAACATTTTTACTTTCCATTTCCCCATTGGCTCAGATAAAGAATCCACTTCCAGTCCAGGAGACACAGGTGACCAAGTTAATCCCTAGACTGGAAAGATCCCCTAGAGAAGGAAATGGCAATCCAATATTCTTTCCAGGGAAATCTCATGGACAGAGGAACCCAGTGGGCTACAGTCCATAGGACCACAAAGAGTTGGACATGACTGGACTACCAAACATGCACAAATATGATTGAAGGACTGGTGGGCAATAGTGAAGCTGGCATCTGAAATATTGAAAAAAAAGACTAAAACTCAAGCTTAAAAAAATTAACAAGGAAGCAAGCAAACAAAAAAGACTAAACTGAACACTTCAGTAAAAGTTTAATTAGTGCCCAATGTTGTGATTAAACTAGTGAAACTTTTATTATTTTTATTGATCTAAGCCCCAAGATTCATAAACACATTCTAATTTATGTGGAAATAAAATTCAAACCAAATGAGCTCTCGAGCTCTGCTATAGAAGTCTATCTAAGCAAATCAGACGTATTTTATTTTAAAGTGAAATTAGACTGCTTTTATATAACTGAAAGTTTCATTATTATTTTAAATTAAAGGTTATTTTTATTTTTCTTAAAGTATTTTGTTCCCTTAGAGACTTTTTATTGTAAACAAAACAACTGATATCGTATACAGAGAACATGTGTAAACGCTTTGACTTGGTATGTGTGAGGAGATAAAAGAGCAACTATGATCAATATTCTGTAATAGTAATACAAAAATGAAAAGAAAAATAAAGGGTGACGAAGAAAAACTCACTCTTTTCTCTATTCCTAAAGGGAGATCACACATTAAGAAAGTTCCTTTTCCTCCCAACTGGTAAGGTTCCTCAGTGTGATGGATGTCTTCAATTTCAAGTGATTTTATAGCAAAGAGAGCAACACTACGCTGCTCAGTGGTGAAGGCAATGCAATGCATTTTCAACTGGCACTGCAGGGAAGTGAGGATTTTCCTTTTCATGAATCATTTATAAATTGATACTCTAACTCCACCAAGCAGTAGTGTTTAAAACTTGATGAAGATGAAAAATTATGTGTATGTTCAAGTGCATACCTACATGTAAGAGGAACTGCATGTTTAATATTGGATGTTTCTATTAATAAAAACTGACACGAACAAAAATTAAAGCAAAGGAATATATCTTAATGCTTTACATTTATTTCTTTGTGAACTTTAATTTATATATTGATAATAAACACTCAAATATGAATTTTTAAATATCGTTGTTTGAGATTATAGCACATTATTTCGCTGTAAATATATGATATTTTAAGCACTCTGGCTGTTGTCTACAGTTGACAGATTTTGTAGATAAAGATAGGAGATTACTACATTAAAATTTAGAATTTCAGATAAAACATAAATAAGCTTTAGTATAATGTGTCTCAAGTATTTTGTGGAAAAAGTTATATCAAGAGAATATTCATTGTTTATCTGAAATTCAAATGCAGCTTAGAATCCTTGTCCTATCTGGCAAGCCTATTATTATCTACACCAGATTTAATTCACTTAAAGAACCAATTTGAGTACAATGCAAATTATTCAGTGTGCATATATGGTTATAGAACAAACATTTGATGAATTTAATAGATCTTTGAGAATATGAAAGCGTTTTTTTTTCTTCTTCTTTATTCCTAAAAAGTCAAGCAGTGAACAATGTTCCATAAAGGTCAATTGGCAACTGTACCATCTGCTCTGGGTCCCTAGAATAAATTTCCTGCTGGGGCCTTGCTACACATGAACACATGTTCTTTTCACAAAGACCAAAAAGTTATATTGCATTCTTGCTTGATCTCTGCCATCGTTTCTGGGTTAACAGCATCCGTAATGGTATTTGTGTATCTTCATTACGCTAATTGCTGTCAATCCCAGGAATAAAGATTCTATCAAATTAAAGGAACATGATATGAAATGCTACAATATACGCACACACAAGTAATACCCTCAGATTACTTTTACCAGATCTGTTCATCCATGCTCCAGGCTGTGTGAAAACTAGCTGTTGAAAGTTCCCAGTCGTCTTTTCCCTAGAGAATCGCCCAGGAAAGATTGAAACACCATAAAGGACATGAGACTTCTATTGTCCCAGCTTTCCAGTCAAGGTTAAGTCTAAATTTCAGATGAAACTGCACATTTGCTTGGCTTTTTCTCCTGCTCTGCCATCTCTTATTTCAGCAAAGAGCACTGTGCTATGTGGTTACTCACTTCTGTTGTGTCTGACTCTGTGATACCATCGACTGCAGCCCTTCAGGCTCCTGTGTCCACGGGATCCTCCAGGCAAGAATACTAGAGTGAGTTGTCATACCCTCCTCCAGAACACCCTACGTTAATAAAATATTATCATCTCAAATCTGCTTCTGAGCACCTCAAATCAGGACAGTATTCTATTGTCAAAGAGAAACTTTTTATTTAGATAAAATCAAATGGAAGAGTCCAAGAATTTCCTGTTGAATATACAACCACATGGGAAAAACCATACATCATCAATACTAACTACAGTCCCTAGCTCCTCTGTATCATCTAAACCACTGTTCATCCTTTCTAGTGTATTTTTCTATTTTAGTATATCATTTCTCCATCTCTCTTTGGTTCTTCTTAGTATTCTGCCTTTGTTAGATATTTCTAACTTCCCATTTTTTTAATCCTTGTCCTATCTGGCAAGCCTATTAATTCACTTAAAAGAACCAATTTGAGTACAATGCAAATTATTCAGTGTGCATATATGGTTATAGAACAAACATTTGATGAATTTAATAGATCTTTGAGAATATGAAAGCGTTTTTTTTTCTTCTTCTTTATTCCTAAAAAGTCAAGCAGTGAACAATGTTCCATAAAGGTCAATTGGCAACTGTACCATCTGCTCTGGGTCCCTAGAATAAATTTCCTGCTGGGGCCTTGCTACACATGAACACATGTTCTTTTCACAAAGACCAAAAAGTTATATTGCATTCTTGCTTGATCTCTGCCATCGTTTCTGGGTTAACAGCATCCGTAATGGTATTTGTGTATCTTCATTACGCTAATTGCTGTCAATCCCAGGAATAAAGATTCTATCAAATTAAAGGAACATGATATGAAATGCTACAATATACGCACACACAAGTAATACCCTCAGATTACTTTTACCAGATCTGTTCATCCATGCTCCAGGCTGTGTGAAAACTAGCTGTTGAAAGTTCCCAGTCGTCTTTTCCCTAGAGAATCGCCCAGGAAAGATTGAAACACCATAAAGGACATGAGACTTCTATTGTCCCAGCTTTCCAGTCAAGGTTAAGTCTAAATTTCAGATGAAACTGCACATTTGCTTGGCTTTTTCTCCTGCTCTGCCATCTCTTATTTCAGCAAAGAGCACTGTGCTATGTGGTTACTCACTTCTGTTGTGTCTGACTCTGTGATACCATCGACTGCAGCCCTTCAGGCTCCTGTGTCCACGGGATCCTCCAGGCAAGAATACTAGAGTGAGTTGTCATACCCTCCTCCAGAACACCCTACGTTAATAAAATATTATCATCTCAAATCTGCTTCTGAGCACCTCAAATCAGGACAGTATTCTATTGTCAAAGAGAAACTTTTTATTTAGATAAAATCAAATGAAAGAGTCCAAGAATTTCCTGTTGAATATACAACCACATGGGAAAAACCATACATCATCAATACTAACTACAGTCCCTAGCTCCTCTGTATCATCTAAACCACTGTTCATCCTTTCTAGTGTATTTTTTTTTCTATTTTAGTATATCATTTTCTCCATCTCTCTTTGGTTCTTCTTAGTATTCTGCCTTTGTTAGATATTTCTAACTTCCCATTGTTTATCCAATTGTCTCTGAATGTTTTTGAACATCTTTATGAAGATGAAGCTCCAATACTTAGCTTCCTGACATGAAGAAGAGCTGATTCATTGGGAAAGACCTGTAGGGTGGGAAAGATTGAAGTAAGAGGAGAAGAGGGAGACAGAGGATGAGCTGGTTGGATAGCATCACTGACTCAATGGACATAAGTTGGAGCAAGCTCCAGGAGATGATGAAAGAGAGGGAAGCTTGCAATGCTGCAGTCAATGGGGTTGCAAAGGGTCAGCCATGACTGAGGGACTGGAATTAATTAACCCTGTGTGTCCCAGAACTACACTCCCTTCTGGTCACCAAAACTGTATGCTCTAGTGTGTCACCTACATGGGCTGAGTGGGTTTGGCAAGCTGATTCCTCTGCCTGGCCTACTAAGCATAGCTAATGCCTGATTGGGTTAGTTGCCAGGTCTTGCATTGTGCGGAGACTGCCTACTAATGGTGGGCAGAACTGGTCACAAGGTAGTTAATTTCAGAACCCTGGGATTTCTAGCTCTAATGTTTCTTTGCTAGTGGGTAGTACTGGCTTCTGACATGGTTGGCTGTGGGGTCTAGGGTGTCCTAAAACTGTTTTCCACTGCTGTTGAATGGAGCTGGATACTAAGGCCATTGGGTATCTCAGAGCTATTGTCAACCTGTTTACAGACAGGGCTAGGGCCCAGTGATTGCGCAGGGCATGCCATCTTGATGCTGTTGAATCCCTTTCCTGGGGTCTTTGGCTGCTAGTTTCTGGAGATCCCAGAGCTGGTGTAGACCTACTGGTGATTAAGACTGATTTTTTATACCTGACTTAGGAATTTGGTGGTTCCTGTCGTTAGTCCTGTGCATTTTGATGTGTGAGGCCGGGTCAAGAGAGCTCTGGGAGGGCAGTAGGCTCAATATTTCTTAAGGCAACAATCCTTCTGGCTGATGGGAATGTGTCCCCACACAGCTGGCTGCTTGTCTTCAGGAATCCTAGTACAGTTGATGACAAGCTCATGAATGGGCCAGGTCCATGTCTAATGAGCTAAAGGGAGGATTCCAAAATGGTGCTTGCCAGCATCAATGTTCTTCTGGGAGACTGAGCTCCCAAAAGTATCCTTTTCCAGTGTCTATGCCACCAGGGTGAGTTACAGTTCTAGCTTCCCGCCTCTCCAGGAAGCTCTTGAAGATCAACAGGTGAATGTGCTCCTGGAATCTGTCAAATTACTATTTCTGCCCTTGCATTTCAGAGCATGAGAAATTTTCTGTGTGCCCTTTTAAGTGTGAAGTCTCCATGTCCCATGGACCTCTGGTTCTCCCTAAAGTAAGCCGTTCTGGACTTCAATGCCAAATGTTCCCAGAGCTCATTTTCTGGGTGTAAGAATTGTGAGCTGGGCAGCCCGATATGACCCTTAGACCATTCATTCCTTGAGGAGATCCTCTGCAATTATAGTCACTCTGCCATCTTTGAGTCACCCAACTAGGGTTTACCATGCTTCTTCACCACCCACCTATCCGTATCATTGAGATTCTGTTTTTATATTTTAGTTGTAGTAAATCTTTTCTGCTACAGTCTTCTGGTTGGTGTCATTAATAGTCGCTCTGCATATACTTTTTTTTTTTTTCAGTTTACCTAAAGAAACTAAAAACAAAAAAAATTTTTATCGAGTTTTGTTGTTTACTCCCACACATCAACCTAAATCAGCCATAGGCATACATATGTCCTCTCCCTCTTGAACTTCCCTCCCACCTCCCTCTCCATTCCCTCTAGGTTGTTGCTGAGCTCCTGCTTGAGTTCCCATAGTCTTAGAGCAGACTCCCATTGATTATCTATTTTGCATATGGTAATGTAAGTTTCCACGTTACTCTTTCCATATACTTCACCCATTTCTCCCTTCCGCCAATATCCATAAGTCTGTTCTCTATGTCTGTTTCTCCATTACTACTCTGCATATACATTCAACAGTACTTCCTAGATTCCATATATTTGTGTTAGTATACTATGTCTTTCTCTTTCTGACATACCTCACTCTGTATAATAGGTTCTAGACTCAATCACTTCATTAGAACTGACTCAAATTCTGGTATACCAATGGAGGTAGGTGAGCTCAGAGCCTTCCTATTCCACTGTCTTGTCTATATTCTCCCACTCAGATCCTAATAAATGAGGAGGCACTATATACCATTTGAAATAAATTTGTGGAAGAAACAGTGAGATAATATAATAATGCCCGTATATGAAGGAAAGGATGAGAAATGCTGAATGCCTACATATAAAAATTGCCAAAAACAAGAGTCAAAATTACCAATTATATTTAAATAATCTTTCATGCTCAAGTGGTGATAAGTATATTTATATCAGAGATTTGATAAAGACTCAAATATCTAATTGCTTTCATTTGATAAAATGTTTTGTCTTCTCATAATCTTTTTATGGAAATATTTACATAGATGACACTACATAGTAGTGACATTTTTTAATGTTATGTTTTTTTTAAAAAATTCTCAAATCTTATCTGCATTCATATAAGTAAACAAAACACTATACTGCTCACTTCTTAATAATTTAACCTGACACAATCTGACAAAATGATTGAAACTATTACAAGCCACTTTAACATATTTGAAGTATCTCTTCTGGCAGAGAAATCATGTGTTTGCTTATTAAGACAAGCAAGATACTGATATAAAGCATATTTTGAAGACATATTTTTGCCTATGACTTCCCTATAGTGAAATAGCATGTTAAAAATGGGTTTTTATTATTTGTTTGTTTTTGCTTTTACAATTTGCTAAGTCAAAATCGAGTTTTGTTGTTTACTCCACATCAACCTAAATCAGCCATAGGCATACATATGTCCTCTCCCTCTTGAACTTCCCTCCCACCTCCCTCTCCATTCCCTCTAGGTTGTTGCTGAGCTCCTGCTTGAGTTCCCTTAGTCTTAGAGCAGACTCCCATTGATTATCTATTTTGCATATGGTAATGTAAGTTTCCACGTTACTCTTTCCATATACTTCACCCATTTCTCCCTTCCGCCAATATCCATAAGTCTGTTCTCTATGTCTGTTTCTCCATTACTACTCTGCATATACATTCAACAGTACTTCCTAGATTCCATATATTTGTGTTAGTATACTATGTCTTTCTCTTTCTGACATACCTCACTCTGTATAATAGGTTCTAGACTCAATCACTTCATTAGAACTGACTCAAATTCTGGTATACCAATGGAGGTAGGTGAGCTCAGAGCCTTCCTATTCCACTGTCTTGTCTATATTCTCCCACTCAGATCCTAATAAATGAGGAGGCACTATATACCATTTGAAATAAATTTGTGGAAGAAACAGTGAGATAATATAATAATGCCCGTATATGAAGGAAAGGATGAGAAATGCTGAATGCCTACATATAAAAATTGCCAAAAACAAGAGTCAAAATTACCAATTATATTTAAATAATCTTTCATGCTCAAGTGGTGATAAGTATATTTATATCAGAGATTTGATAAAGACTCAAATATCTAATTGCTTTCATTTGATAAAATGTTTTGTCTTCTCATAATCTTTTTATGGAAATATTTACATAGATGACACTACATAGTAGTGACATTTTTTAATGTTATGTTTTTTTTAAAAAATTCTCAAATCTTATCTGCATTCATATAAGTAAACAAAACACTATACTGCTCACTTCTTAATAATTTAACCTGACACAATCTGACAAAATGATTGAAACTATTACAAGCCACTTTAACATATTTGAAGTATCTCTTCTGGCAGAGAAATCATGTGTTTGCTTATTAAGACAAGCAAGATACTGATATAAAGCATATTTTGAAGACATATTTTTGCCTATGACTTCCCTATAGTGAAATAGCATGTTAAAAATGGGTTTTTATTATTTGTTTGTTTTTGCTTTTACAATTTGCTAAGTCAAAAGCACTCAGAACACAATCTTTTTCCAGGTATCTGTGCTTTCACACAGATATACATTTTCAAATATAAAATTACTGATTTCTTAGCTGTGTAAATATGAGATATAAATAAGACTATAATTCACTTCCAAACACCGTTTTTCAAAGTTAGTATTTTCTAACAGGAAAGTCTGGAACAAAGTTAATTCATAAAAATAAAGTAACATTTTTTTACCATCCATTTTTGTTAAAGGTACCAAATCTGCCTAAGAGAGTAATGCCATATATAAAGAAAATAAAAGTCACACAGAAGCCACAGAACCTTGCAAATTCTATAAAAGATGAAAATCACCCCCATATTAAAAACATATGCAATTTCAGTAATAAATACTTTAATTCTGAACCATGTCTCTGGGCTCAGTGTTGTGCTACATAGATGTATACCTTTCTGCTAGTTCTTAAATTTTATTCTTAGACTAAATATTTGGTTAATCTCTAAAGCAGGCAACTCAGATAGGCAACTATACTGAACACAACATACTGTCGACATCTATTTCTGCCAGCTCCTAATGGCAAGTCCACTTTGACTAGACACTGACAATTCTGGACTAATTAATAAATGTACAAAGTCTCAGGAGGATCAAAGAATCATCCTCTTCACAATTTGAAGAAGTGGGGTTATATATGCAATAGCTTCAATCTGCCTAGAAGACTGTTAACTGCCACTGTCCCTTTCTCCCCACAAACATATTCCTGATTCCATCAATTCCAAAAAATGTAGATAATTCTGTTATTTTAAGTAAATTCTCAAATCTTATCTGCATTCATATAAGTAAACAAAACACTATACTGCTCACTTCTTAATAATTTAACCTGACACAATCTGACAAAATGATTGAAACTATTACAAGCCACTTTAACATATTTGAAGTATCTCTTCTGGCAGAGAAATCATGTGTTTGCTTATTAAGACAAGCAAGATACTGATATAAAGCATATTTTGAAGACATATTTTTGCCTATGACTTCCCTATAGTGAAATAGCATGTTAAAAATGGGTTTTTATTATTTGTTTGTTTTTTTGCTTTTACAATTTGCTAAGTCAAAAGCACTCAGAACACAATCTTTTTCCAGGTATCTGTGCTTTCACACAGATATACATTTTCAAATATAAAATTACTGATTTCTTAGCTGTGTAAATATGAGATATAAATAAGACTATAATTCACTTCCAAACACCGTTTTTCAAAGTTAGTATTTTCTAACAGGAAAGTCTGGAACAAAGTTAATTCATAAAAATAAAGTAACATTTTTTTACCATCCATTTTTGTTAAAGGTACCAAATCTGCCTAAGAGAGTAATGCCATATATAAAGAAAATAAAAGTCACACAGAAGCCACAGAACCTTGCAAATTCTATAAAAGATGAAAATCACCCCCATATTAAAAACATATGCAATTTCAGTAATAAATACTTTAATTCTGAACCATGTCTCTGGGCTCAGTGTTGTGCTACATAGATGTATACCTTTCTGCTAGTTCTTAAATTTTATTCTTAGACTAAATATCTGGTTAATCTCTAAAGCAGGCAACTCAGATAGGCAACTATACTGAACACAACATACTGTCGACATCTATTTCTGCCAGCTCCTAATGGCAAGTCCACTTTGACTAGACACTGACAATTCTGGACTAATTAATAAATGTACAAAGTCTCAGGAGGATCAAAGAATCATCCTCTTCACAATTTGAAGAAGTGGGGTTATATATGCAATAGCTTCAATCTGCCTAGAAGACTGTTAACTGCCACTGTCCCTTTCTCCCCACAAACATATTCCTGATTCCATCAATTCCAAAAAAAAATGTAGATAGGTTTAAGTTTGGGATTCTGTGTGAGCTGATGAGTGTGTATGTTTCATATGTTATACAAGAAAGAATACATCATGGTATTCTTCCATGGTCAGTTCTTCCTAAGTGATACCTGTAGTAATTTAACAATCAGTAAAATTGGGCTTCCTTGGTGGCTCAACCCTAGGCAGTCTGCCCTCACAGCAGGAGATGTGATTTCAATTCCCGGGTCAGGAAAACCTCTGGGAGAGGGAAATGGCAACCCACTTCAATATTATTGTCTGGGAAATAACGAACAGAAGAGCTTGGCAGCCCGAATGGAATCCATGGGGTCACAAATGACTCAGACATAACTTAGTGGTTAAATAACAACCAGTATTGTTGCCTGAGAAATTCCACAGACAGAGGATCCTGGCAGACTACAGTCCATGAGGCTGCACAAGAGTCAGACACGATTCAGTGATCAAACAAAAATAACACTGTCTAAAGTTATCTCAGAAGCCATTGGCCAAAATACAATGCCCTTCAGATGAACCCCGAGAGTCCAGTCTATTCTAACAGAACAATGTCTTTCTTGCTGCCCAGTGGCATCACCATTTTTTTTGTTTTGTTTTGAGGAGGCGGGTTGGGGAAGGAGGGGGGCGGGCGGGTCACTTCTATTGGTCTTTCATTTTATTCAGTGTCATCCATCTTTGTTCTTTGGCCCGTGTGGGCCTCCCATAGCAGTGGCCTCTGTTGTCACAGAGCACTGGCTCTGGGTGCATGCGCTCCAGAGCGCTGGCTTGGTAATTGGACACATCGGTCCAGCCGCTCCGCGGCACGTGGGATCTTCCCAAACTAGGGATCGAACCGGCGCCCCTTGCACTGCAAGGTGGTGTCCTTGCCCAGTGGACCACCAGGGAAGCCCTCACCATTTGTTTTGAGCTTTAAATTGGGTGAAGAAATTAAATATTTTTAGTAATATTTTTCAATTGTTCCTTCAAAAATAGGGCAAGTTGATATTTTTCTGAAGTTGTTTTTTGGGGAAAATATCTCACATATTCAAACACATTTGTGGCAAAAACACCCACAGTACAAAAATAAATTGCATGCCCATACAATACTCCAGCCCAAAGGAGCATAAATTCCAAATCTCCTACTTGGTTCAGACTGCGGCTTCAGTCCAAGTAAGATTTATGACTCCACTGGGACTTGCGTTACTGAGCAGTGAGGAAAGTCTCCTTAGGAAAGGGAGCATGTATCTAAGTCACAACAGAGTTCTGACAGATTTTCTCCCAGAAAGGATGGGAAGATTGAGAGTTACCTTAAATCCCCTTAAGATTCTTTTGATGGGAAGCAGTGAAGCAAGCTTAAGATAATGTCATTTTCTGCTGCTTTATCAGTACTATCTAAGATAAATTTTACCTTCGAAGCTGCAGTACATCAATGTTTTTAGTGGTGGTGCGACAAATTGTCCCAGGAAGAAAGTTGTTCAAATTGCCTTGTTGAAACTAATTGTGTTTCTGGCATCATGAAATGTAGATAAGTTGTAATTCTCTCAGTGTGATTTAAATGATTTTATAACAGGAAACAACTGTAAGGGGTCCCAGGTTGCCTGGTTTTTAACACAGTCTGTAGCTGAAAGGCAAAACTGTTTAAATATTAATTCTGCAATGTCATTCAGAGAAGATTTGGAAAAATAGACTTCAGCTGCTACTACTGAATCCTCCTTGAATATACTTCATGTTAAATACTTGCTTTAATAAAGGTTAGGAGTAGATAGCTTAGAAATAAAACTCAACAGAAGAAACAATTCTTTTACCCTTTACTGCAGGTATATTCTTTTATCATTTAACCTTATACTTCTCTGCTTTTTAACTAGCTATGACAATGGTGCAGAATGTTAAAAAGGTATGTCTTGGTTCAATGTCAGGTAATAATACTCTTCTCTGGTAATGACCAACATAGAAGCCAAATATTAACCATTTCTAAATTTTCCTTTTTGACTTTGTTTCAGTAATCTAATAAAATGCCAATGTAAAAGTCTCTTTCAATATTCATGCCCGCAATTGCATGAATATGCAAGAGTCCTCATGCTCCTGCTAGTACAGAACAACAACTAATACAAAGGAAATCTTACTTTACCTTATATATTCTGAAGTGTGCAGGTATTTCAAAGTAAAGCATTCTCTTGTGTACAATACACCAAGCTCAATGTCAAAATCTTTGATTTTTCAAGGTAAGCAAAAAAAAAAAAAAATGCTCCCCATGCCCGACTTCCAACCCTGATTAACCACTGTATGAAAGGATTTTACTAAAACTTCAGTGTTAAATACAGAGAATTTTCTTATATCATGCTCCCTTGTGGCTCAGGGGGAAAAAAACCTGCTTGCAATGCAGAAGATTGGGATTTGGTCCCTGGTTCAGGAAGATCCTCTGGAAAAGGGAATGACTACTCATCCCAGTATTCTTGCCCAGAGAATTCTATGGACAGAAAAGCCTGGTGGGCTACAGTATGTGGGGTCGCAAAGAGTCAGACACAATTGAATGGCTAACACTCTCACTTTTCATTTCATACTCAATAATACGAAATTCAAGTTAAAGTGTACATTTAATCATTTCTCTTCTTCTCCACACACATCTCAAATTATTTATGGTTTTGATGGTCCATCTTCCCTATTATGTCTCTTTTTTTCATTAGTCTTCTCAGGCTAATTACTACTAAACTCTCAGTCTTTTGAAACTCCCTCTCCCACAAATTTTAAAGAACATTTAAACTGATTGCTTTATTAGTTTGTATTCTGCTTGTATCCGTGACCAAAGTTCAACTCCATGTAGATAAAACAAAAGGGAATTTAATTGGATCAGATTATAGGAATTCAAAAAATATACCCATAGCCAAGTACCATTAGAACATTCTATTCAATGTTGTGGTTTTCACCTTAGGTTCTGCTTTTTGGTTTCACTATTGTGGTTGTTTCTCACAATTACAGAGAGTTACTTCTGTCAGCAAATATATCTTGCCAAACCAACAAGCGATCAAAGCATATCTTTATCTATAAAGTTTAATAGACAAATATAATAGCAAGTTAGGTATCACTGATAATTTAATATTAAATATTGAATTAAATGTTTTTTTTTTAAACCTGCATTCGTTTTGTTTATATAGATTAAACAAAAATTTAGTTAAATAGATTTTTCAGGGGAGATTTCCTTAGTCAGAAGAAAAAGTTCCTTTTAGTTCCCTTTTTTTTTCTTAGTATTTTCAATAGTCATTAATTTGAAAAATGAGAAGTTAAAATTTTTACAACTCTATAGAATAATTATGGTTATTAAAATACTTCCTCATATGCAGGAGATGGTGTATAAATGGTCTGTTTTATATTAGAAGAAACAGAAAATGTGCAACACAGTTAAATTCTTTTTGTTTCTTGCATGTGAGCTAAGCTGCTTCAGTCGTGTCCAACTTTTTGCCACATTATGGACTGCTGCCTCCTGGACTCCTCTGTCCATGGGATTCACCAGGCAAGAACTCTGTAATGTGTTGCCATGCCCTCCTCTAGGGAATCATCCCCACCCAGGGATCAAACTTGCATCTCGTATGCCTCCTACATTGGTAGGCTAGTTCTTTACCATCAGAGCCACCTGGGAAGCCCTCCTTTTTTCTTACATTTTCCCTAAAAGTTGATTTTGTTGTGTAGAATTAATGATATAACTCACCATTTCTGAACCTATATATCCCTAAGCAATTCCAAACTAAAATATTAATGGTAATATAATGATAATATAAAAAGCTTAAAAACTCATGGATAGATGACTGTTTCAGAGTTTATGAAATGAGATCACCTTATTTGAAATAAAACATTAATTTTGTAATTGATGTCAAGATGGATCACAAGTAGAATCTAGCAAGATATGAATTCAAAGCTGGAGAAACAACACCAGACCATATTTATACTGTTACATTTCTTCATAGCAGCTTAAAATAGGCTTTTCCTAGTTTCAAATCCATTTACAGACTTAGAAACATTATTTCAGAAAATATTTAAAGATTACTCATTATGCGCCATGAACTATTTGCAATGCTAAATAATAAGACAACATTGAAATGTACGCTTCACAATCATTCAGAATGAACAAGCAAAGCAAAAAAGGTATAATGTGTATATATTAAAAATTGCATATCAGACAAAATTCCAGACTCAACTCTAGAGATACTTTACGAGACAGATCATACTATAATATTTGTGTAACCTGATGAGTAAATATGGATTTTTCATCATATAACAGAAAAATTAGTATTCCTACCCTCAGCAATAAAACTACTTAAAGAAAATAAAACTTCCAAAGGTTTAGCTATCAGTACTATATTACTTTTATATGTCATTTTGTGATGAGTTGACTTTGATCATACTCAGATGTGAAGACAGTTTGTTCTCCAGTGTGGCATTTCTGGAGTATAATTTCTTCCTCATCCTACAAAAAGATATTTAGCATGGACATGACCTCTGTGTGTGTTTCTGTGTATGTTTAATACTAAAAATGTATCTATTTTCCAGACTTTTATGATAGTAATACAGCTTTAACATAATATTATCACTAACAAATGAAAAGTAGGGTCTTCTTTTTAGTTCCATATAAGCATATATTTTATTTGTTCCATATGAATTTTGGCATTCTGTGCAATTTAATAATAGTGATAAATTAGACCCACATACAAACCACCTAAGATTGAAAAATAAAGTTTTTCAAAACCTTAGAAACATCATTGCTCACAACTCTCTCTCTGTCCACTGCTTATAGAAAACCTCTTCTATTACATCTGTGATAATCATTCCTTTTACTTCATGTATTTAGCTCTAGTGTATGTACTTATAGATAACACGATTTAGTTATGCTTTTAACCTCTATTTATAGTCATGTTTTAGAGATTACTTGAATTCATGTAGCTGTATTAACTTTCATGTTTGTGTAATTAATACTGTATGCTTTGGTGACAACACATTTCTATTTTCTATACAATAGCTGATGGTCATTGGGTCATATCCAACTTGGAATTATTATGAAAAATGCTACTATGGGCTTCCCTGGTGGTCCAGTGGGTAAGGACATCGCCTTCCAGGGCAAGGGGCGCTGGTTCGATCCCTGGCCTGGGAAGAT
Source organism: Tragulus kanchil (assembly GCA_022376925.1). Lineage (NCBI taxonomy): Eukaryota > Metazoa > Chordata > Mammalia > Artiodactyla > Tragulidae > Tragulus > Tragulus kanchil. Next base: position 86,255,345 of record JAIOJX010000003.1, on the reverse strand, counting down.
TCTATGTGCCGCGGGGCGGCTGGACTGATGTGTCCAATTACTGAGCCGGAGCTCTGGGGAGCATGCACCCAGATCCAGTGCTCTGCGACAACAGAGGCCACCGCGATGGGAGGCCCACACAGGCCAATGAACAAAGATGGATAAAAATATATAAATGAAAGACCAAATAGAAGTGGCCAAAAAATAAAGAGAAAAATAACTACTCTAAACAGAATTTATGAAAACTGTCATTGATGCATGGGTGTGCATTTACAAGCTGGATATTTTTGTATTACTCTTTCTGATTCAACTGATTTCTTCCTTTTTTTTTTTTCTTCCTATATTCCTATAAACAGGGATTTACATCTCGTCATTTTAATAATTCAGGTAATTTTTTGGGGTGGGAATACCACATAGATGTAATAATGCACTTTACTTTGCAACATTTCAAATGTTGCATAGTGCCAGAATCTCAGTGTTCATGATCTTAAAGCTTGATCATTTGGTTAAGATTGTGGCTTAGGTTTTAGTCTCCGTTTAAAAGTACATTTTTGTAAATAGAAAATAATCTCTGAAAGACATATTGAAGCAGTATGATTCCCTTTTCAGTCGTTATTTTGTTGGGGGCTTTATAATCACAGTTCAGTAGCTATTTTGTTGGGGGATTTATAATCGCAATTCTCTAGTTCAGTCATTCCTTTTATACGTGCATTAAGTGACAAGATTGCATTAAGTAATAAGATTGTTAAAGCAAATAATGGCCAATATCAAATATAGCACTCCCCCCCAAGAAGACAAGACAAATGCTAACTTATTTCCAATTTTACCAATTTTCTGAATAAATGCCTGATATCATACTTATGTCAAATTGTAAAAGTTAGCTTTTTAAAAATCAATTTTCATCATTATCTACTCATTAATTTATATTTATTATTTTGTAATAAATAAGAATCATTGAATACAAATGTGTACCACACAGCTAATCTTGGTTTTCCATGGAATAGCTGATGGTCATTTGGGTTCTTTTATCCAACTTTGGAATTATTATGAAAAATGCTACTATGGGCTTCCCTGGTGGTCCAGTGGGTAAGGATATCGCCTTCCATGGCAAGGGGCGCTGGGTCGATCCCTGGCCTGGGAAGATTCTATGTGCCGCGGAGCGGCTGGACTGATGTGTCCAATTACTGAGCCGGAGCTCTGGGGAGCATGCACCCAGATCCAGTGCTCTGCGACAACAGAGGCCACCGCGATGGGAGGCCCACACAGGCCAATGAACAAAGATGGATAAAAATATATAAATGAAAGACCAAATAGAAGTGGCCAAAAAATAAAGAGAAAAATAACTACTCTAAACAGAATTTATGAAAACTGTCATTGATGCATGAGTGTGCATTTACAAGCTGGATATTTTTGTATTACTCTTTCTGATTCAACTGATTTCTTCCTTTTTTTTTTTCTTCCTATATTCCTATAAACAGGGATTTACATCTCGTCATTTTAATAATTCAGGTAATTTTTTGGGGTGGGAATACCACATAGATGTAATAATGCACTTTACTTTGCAACATTTCAAATGTTGCATAGTGCCAGAATCTCAGTGTTCATGATCTTAAAGCTTGATCATTTGGTTAAGATTGTGGCTTAGGTTTTAGTCTCCGTTTAAAAGTACATTTTTGTAAATAGAAAATAATCTCTGAAAGACATATCGAAGCAGTATGATTCCCTTTTCAGTCGTTATTTTGTTGGGGGCTTTATAATCACAATTCAGTAGCTATTTTGTTGGGGGATTTATAATCGCAATTCTCTAGTTCAGTCATTCCTTTTATACGTGCATTAAGTGACAAGATTGCATTAAGTAATAAGATTGTTAAAGCAAATAATGGCCAATATCAAATATAGCACTCCCCCCCAAGAAGACAAGACAAATGCTAACTTATTTCCAATTTTACCAATTTTCTGAATAAATGCCTGATATCATACTTATGTCAAATTGTAAAAGTTAGCTTTTTAAAAATCAATTTTCATCATTATCTACTCATTAATTTATATTTATTATTTTGTAATAAATAAGAATCATTGAATACAAATGTGTACCACACAGCTAATCTTGGTTTTCCATGGAAACTCTTTAGTCTTGTTTTGGGCTTCAAAAGTATTAATCCCTCAGTCATGTACAACTTTTTGCAACCCCAAGGACTGTAGTCCTCCCGGTTCCTCTGTCCATGGAATTCTCTAGGCTAGAATATTGGAGTGGGTGACCATTTCCTCCTCCATATTATCTTCCCCACCCAGGGATGGAACCTGGGTTGCCTGTGTTTAACGCAGATTATTTATTGACTAAGCCATGTCCTGTTTGTGTTTTGTATGATGATAATTGCATTTTAATGGTTAACAAGAATACAGAGTATATTCTTCATCAGCCATTATTGTAAGTTTCTTCTTTTCTCTAAATCCTTTACATACTAAACAATGGCAAATGACAAAACTGCCAATAAAGGGTTAATGGAAATTTACAATTTTTCTTTCATTTTCTAACTGTGGGAAAATAAAAAAATATTAATAGACACTTAATCTTTGTGGAAAAAAAGCTATGACAAACCTAGACAGCATATTAAAAAGCAGACACATCACTTTTTGCTAAGAAATCTAGAATCATGGAATTTTGTGGCATGTTGCAAAGCAAATATCATATTAACTATGCAACTATCTGAGTATAAACTGGAGGTATTTCAGGGTTGAGCATTTCTCTTCATGTTGATAAATATAAAAGATTTTCAGTATATTAATTGTGGCCTGAGGGTGTTCTGATAAGGGAGGATAGGAATGTAAAGGAATTCCATGGCTTTATCCTGCTCCTCCTGAATATTCTTTAGTTATAACTTACAGTTAATAGGAAAACTTAATGTTGAACAAAACTTCTTATTGGGAATAGTTTGATTTTCTAAGGATTTGTGTTGTTCATGAATGATTTTTTTTTTTTTTTTTGCCTAAAAAATCTATGTAATCCCTATCTTTCTATCTCACTTTTTCTGGGAAACAGGTTTTATTATTTTATCTTAATGAGTTGAAATATAAACTGAAAAGAATAGAGTTATTAAAAATATTTACATTGTGAAAAATGAAGATCTATTTAGAAAGAATGAAAAATAATTTATAATTTACTTAGTTGTTTTCCAGAGAGGTAAGCAAGTTGTTTCTAATTCTGAATTTATATAATTCAGCCACAAAACTCTAAGTACAAGCATAACTAGGAACTGTCTTGTGTTTATGTGTTACTCACTATAGTGATGATTGTCATGCATAATTCATTATCAAGGAGAATTTCCAAACCCTCTTTCTTGCTCCTCTCACTTTTATACCACCCAGGGATGGAACCTGGGTTGCCTGTGTTTAACGCAGATTATTTATTGACTAAGCCATGTCCTGTTTGTGTTTTGTATGATGATAATTGCATTTTAATGGTTAACAAGAATACAGAGTATATTCTTCATCAGCCATTATTGTAAGTTTCTTCTTTTCTCTAAATCCTTTACATACTAAACAATGGCAAATGACAAAACTGCCAATAAAGGGTTAATGGAAATTTACAATTTTTCTTTCATTTTCTAACTGTGGGAAAATAAAAAAATATTAACAGACACTTAATCTTTGTGGAAAAAAAGCTATGACAAACCTAGACAGCATATTAAAAAGCAGACACATCACTTTTTGCTAAGAAATCTAGAATCATGGAATTTTGTGGCATGTTGCAAAGCAAATATCATATTAACTATGCAACTATCTGAGTATAAACTGGAGGTATTTCAGGGTTGAGCATTTCTCTTCATGTTGATAAATATAAAAGATTTTCAGTATATTAATTGTGGCCTGAGGGTGTTCTGATAAGGGAGGATAGGAATGTAAAGGAATTCCATGGCTTTATCCTGCTCCTCCTGAATATTCTTTAGTTATAACTTACAGTTAATAGGAAAACTTAATGTTGAACAAAACTTCTTATTGGGAATAGTTTGATTTTCTAAGGATTTGTGTTATTCATGAATGATTTTTTTTTTTTTTTTTTTGCCTAAAAAATCTATGTAATCCCTATCTTTCTATCTCACTTTTTCTGGGAAACAGGTTTTATTATTTTATCTTAATGAGTTGAAATATAAACTGAAAAGAATAGAGTTATTAAAAATATTTACATTGTGAAAAATGAAGATCTATTTAGAAAGAATGAAAAATAATTTATAATTTACTTAGTTGTTTTCCAGAGAGGTAAGCAAGTTGTTTCTAATTCTGAATTTATATAATTCAGCCACAAAACTCTAAGTACAAGCATAACTAGGAACTGTCTTGTGTTTATGTGTTACTCACTATAGTGATGATTGTCATGCATAATTCATTATCAAGGAGAATTTCCAAACCCTCTTTCTTGCTCCTCTCACTTTTATACCAACCAGAGTGGTTTATGGCAGTCTCAGTCTACTGACGTTCGCAGTATTCAAAAATGAATACTTAAAATTAAAATATAGATTTCACACAGAATGAACACCTAATGCCATTTATGAGGAACAGGTGGATGTTTATCCAGGCATGTTTGATGACCCAGCAGGAATTACTTCATTTAAATATCAATGTCTTTGCCATTACAGAAGACTGAAACAAGAGCAAAAGACACACACACACACACACACACTCACTCACAAGAGGAATTTAAGTGATATGAACTGAACCAGATTTGCAAGAGAATGGGTTCGGTTTGTCTGGATTATCCAAAGTAAGAAGAAGTAACCTCAGGAACAGATCAAGACAGTTTAACCATTGTTGTCACGCTGAAATGTTCAATTCCTGCAGAGGCCTTTACTCTTTGGAATTTTTTCCTGCTGATTGAAAGATAACATCTTTTTATGGGGGTTAGAGAAGGAAAATTATTATGGAAAATGCTTCATGTCTTCACACTTAGTGTATAGATTCTTTGTTTTTTCACTTTTCAATATGGTTTACTACAAGATACTAAATACAGTTTCGTATACTGTACAGTAAATCCTTATTGTTTATCTGTTTTATATAAGGTGGTATGTGTCTGTTAATCCCCTCCTTCCAGTATAATGAAACTTCACTTTGGTAACTATAAGTTTGTCTGATATTTCTGTGAGTCTGTTTCTGTTTTGTAAGTAAGTTCATTTAAAAACTTACAAATAATTAAAACAACTAACAAAAAATTTAACATTTTGTAGCAATTTTTATTTATTAATTTTTTTACAGGGTTTTGTTGTCTACTGCCACATATCCACCTGAATCTACCATAGTTATACATATATGCCCCAGTGTATAGTTTCTTAAACTAACAAGTTAGAGCAGTGATTTAATGAAGAAAAGATATACAAATTAAATATTTGACTTACGCACAAATGTAAATGGAACTGTCTTGTGTTTATGTGTTACTCACTATAGTGATGATTGTCATGCATAATTCATTATCAAGGAGAATTTCCAAACCCTCTTTCTTGCTCCTCTCACTTTTATACCAACCAGAGTGGTTTATGGCAGTCTCAGTCTACTGACGTTCGCAGTATTCAAAAATGAATACTTAAAATTAAAATATAGATTTCACACAGAATGAACACCTAATGCCAGTTATGAGGAACAGGTGGATGTTTATCCAGGCATGTTTGATGACCCAGCAGGAATTACTTCATTTAAATATCAATGTCTTTGCCATTACAGAAGACTGAAACAAGAGCAAAAGACACACACACACACACACACACTCACTCACAAGAGGAATTTAAGTGATATGAACTGAACCAGATTTGCAAGAGAATGGGTTCGGTTTGTCTGGATTATCCAAAGTAAGAAGAAGTAACCTCAGGAACAGATCAAGACAGTTTAACCATTGTTGTCACGCTGAAATGTTCAATTCCTGCAGAGGCCTTTACTCTTTGGAATTTTTTCCTGCTGATTGAAAGATAACATCTTTTTATGGGGGTTAGAGAAGGAAAATTATTATGGAAAATGCTTCATGTCTTCACACTTAGTGTATAGATTCTTTGTTTTTTCACTTTTCAATATGGTTTACTACAAGATACTAAATACAGTTTCGTATACTGTACAGTAAATCCTTATTGTTTATCTGTTTTATATAAGGTGGTATGTGTCTGTTAATCCCCTCCTTCCAGTATAATGAAACTTCACTTTGGTAACTATAAGTTTGTCTGATATTTCTGTGAGTCTGTTTCTGTTTTGTAAGTAAGTTCATTTAAAAACTTACAAATAATTAAAACAACTAACAAAAAATTTAACATTTTGTAGCAATTTTTATTTATTAATTTTTTTACAGGGTTTTGTTGTCTACTGCCACATATCCACCTGAATCTACCATAGTTATACATATATGCCCCAGTGTATAGTTTCTTAAACTAACAAGTTAGAGCAGTGATTTAATGAAGAAAATATATACAAATTAAATATTTGACTTAATCACAAATGTAAATATGCCTAATTGGAAGGAGAGAGGAGGAAAGTGAGAGAAACAGGAAGAAAAGGCAGAAGGACAGGGAGTGGGAGAAGAGAGAAAAAATGTGAATGGTCTATGTAAATATGTTTTTAGTTTTAAAATACTCCAGGATATTATGATCTGTAAATATGTGTATGTGTTTTCACAACAATTATAGCAGCTTAATGTAAGCAAAATTAAGGCTTGTTTTAGTACCAAAATACCACTCAACAGCACAGTATATCAACAACTGTTCACACTGAATGATGTGGATAATTAATCTAATTTTCCCTGTGCTTCATTTTGTGTTCTATTATTTTTCTTATTCAAACCTTCAAGCCACAAATCTAATTTAAAACCTCTTAACTAGTCGAACACATAATGCTTTCTATCTTCCTTCAGTGTCTAGCATCTAACAGTGAAGTTAGAATACTAATTTGCTTCAGAGTGTGCAAAATACTTGATAATCAAATAATAAAATCCTAGATTTAGGGCTTCTTAATGACATGACTAAATGAATCCAATGCCTTGAAATGTGAGTATAAGTTTAAAAAGAAAACAAAAGAGAATAAAACGATATAAAAGAAGAGGAAAAATCAAGCTAACCAGTACCATATAGCAGATATCCTGAGTCTCTATTCACAAAGGTCCCTATTCAAGGTAAAAAGACTTTAAAATTAGCAAGACAGGCTTGATTAATAACTTGACTTACTAATATTTCTCTTTTAGTAGTGCTTATTCCTTATGCTCTCATTTTCCTTTCTGGCTGTTGATACACACAGATATTCAGTTATGTGCATGCTTGCTAAGCTGCTTCAGTCAAGTCCAATTGTTTGCTACCCAATGGACTGCAACCTGCCTGGATCCTCTGTCTGTGGGATTCTCCAGACAAGAATACAGGAATGTGTTTCCATGCCCCTTTCCAAGGAATCAAGCCCACATTTTGTAGCAATTTTTATTTATTAATTTTTTTACAGGGTTTTGTTGTCTACTGCCACATATCCACCTGAATCTACCATAGTTATACATATATGCCCCAGTGTATAGTTTCTTAAACTAACAAGTTAGAGCAGTGATTTAATGAAGAAAATATATACAAATTAAATATTTGACTTAATCACAAATGTAAATATGCCTAATTGGAAGGAGAGAGGGGGAAAGTGAGAGAAACAGGAAGAAAAGGCAGAAGGACAGGGAGTGGGAGAAGAGAGAAAAAATGTGAATGGTCTATGTAAATATGTTTTTAGTTTTAAAATACTCCAGGATATTATGATCTGTAAATATGTGTATGTGTTTTCACAACAATTATAGCAGCTTAATGTAAGCAAAATTAAGGCTTGTTTTAGTACCAAAATACCACTCAACAGCACAGTATATCAACAACTGTTCACACTGAATGATGTGGATAATTAATCTAATTTTCCCTGTGCTTCATTTTGTGTTCTATTATTTTTCTTATTCAAACCTTCAAGCCACAAATCTAATTTAAAACCTCTTAACTAGTCGAACACATAATGCTTTCTATCTTCCTTCAGTGTCTAGCATCTAACAGTGAAGTTAGAATACTAATTTGCTTCAGAGTGTGCAAAATACTTGATAATCAAATAATAAAATCCTAGATTTAGGGCTTCTTAATGACATGACTAAATGAATCCAATGCCTTGAAATGTGAGTATAAGTTTAAAAAGAAAACAAAAGAGAATAAAACGATATAAAAGAAGAGGAAAAATCAAGCTAAACCAGTACCATATAGCAGATATCCTGAGTCTCTATTCACAAAGGTCCCTATTCAAGGTAAAAAGACTTTAAAATTAGCAAGACAGGCTTGATTAATAACTTGACTTACTAATATTTCTCTTTTAGTAGTGCTTATTCCTTATGCTCTCTCTTTTCCTTTCTGGCTGTTGATACACACAGATATTCAGTTATGTGCATGCTTGCTAAGCTGCTTCAGTCAAGTCCAATTGTTTGCTACCCAATGGACTGCAACCTGCCTGGATCCTCTGTCTGTGGGATTCTCCAGACAAGAATACAGGAATGTGTTTCCATGCCCCTTTCCAAGGAATCAAGCCCATGTCGCTTAAGCCTCCTGCATTAGCAGGCCCGTTCCTTACCACTAATGCCAGGAAGCCCCATGCAGTTATCAGTACTCAGATTTAATATTTGAAACGATCTTCCATAGACTCTGCAGAAGAGTCTGTATTACATTTTTCAAGGGAGGGAGAAACTTTCTTTTTCCTTTTCCTTCTTGCTGTATTCACATTCACTTGGTAAAATAAAGTTGATTTGGATATACTTTCTTTAATTCAAAGTAAATAAGCCCCACACACATTTTAGAAAATGAAGAAATAGGATATGTCAGAAAAATTAACTGTGTACTGAGTGATTAAACTATTTTGTGTAAGAATGTCATTTCTATTTTGTTTAAGTGTAATGCAATTTACCAGACCATAAAGAACTCCTTAGATGAAAAGGCTGTTTTCCAGGCAATGCTTCTCTACTGCTGATTGCAATATATTCTGACATCTATGACAGTTTTATAATTCTTCTATTCTGTACTCTGAAATGTCCTTTCTTTGCTGAAGGCTTTCTCCTGGGGAAAGGCAGTAAAATTTTGTAGACTGAATGGACAATAAACAGTTTGATAGGAACACAATATCATCACGTGAGGCAATCATGTTGCTGATATGTTTTAATATAGTGAAGTATTTCAAAAGAGTTTTACATCCTGATTTAGAAGAGCTTTCTTTAAACATATGAAAACTCTAGGTGAAATATAAGAATAAAAATTATGAAAAAAGAAATAAGACTCACTATAACTTGCAATGCAAAACATGTTAGAACAAGGTATATATTATGTGGATTTTTTGAAATATTATATGTCAAAATTTATAGTGAATATGAGTATAATAATCTCAATAAAGAGTTTCATAGGTTACAACACAGATGCATTATTTATAGAATAGTTTATTATGAACTATGGCCAAAGATTTTATTGTTTTAAAATGCTCTTAAAACTTATGTGCATGCTTGCTAAGCTGCTTCAGTCAAGTCCAATTGTTTGCTACCCAATGGACTGCAACCTGCCTGGATCCTCTGTCTGTGGGATTCTCCAGACAAGAATACAGGAATGTGTTTCCATGCCCCTTTCCAAGGAATCAAGCCCATGTCGCTTAAGCCTCCTGCATTAGCAGGCCCGTTCCTTACCACTAATGCCAGGAAGCCCCATGCAGTTATCAGTACTCAGATTTAATATTTGAAACGATCTTCCATAGACTCTGCAGAAGAGTCTGTATTACATTTTTCAAGGGAGGGAGAAACTTTCTTTTTCCTTTTCCTTCTTGCTGTATTCACATTCACTTGGTAAAATAAAGTTGATTTGGATATACTTTCTTGAATTCAAAGTAAATAAGCACACACACACATTTTAGAAAATGAAGAAATAGGATATGTCAGAAAAATTAACTGTGTACTGAGTGATTAAACTATTTTGTGTAAGAATGTCATTTCTATTTTGTTTAAGTGCAATGCAATTTACCAGACCATAAAGAACTCCTTAGATGAAAAGGCTGTTTTCCAGGCAATGCTTCTCTACTGCTGATTGCAATATATTCTGACATCTATGACAGTTTTATAATTCTTCTATTCTGTACTCTGAAATGTCCTTTCTTTGCTGAAGGCTTTCTCCTGGGGAAAGGCAGTAAAATTTTGTAGACTGAATGGACAATAAACAGTTTGATAGGAACACAATATCATCACGTGAGGCAATCATGTTGCTGATATGTTTTAATATAGTGAAGTATTTCAAAAGAGTTTTACATCCTGATTTAGAAGAGCTTTCTTTAAACATATGAAAACTCTAGGTGAAATATAAGAATAAAAATTATGAAAAAAGAAATAAGACTCACTATAACTTGCAATGCAAAACATGTTAGAACAAGGTATATATTATGTGGATTTTTTGAAATATTATATGTCAAAATTTATAGTGAATATGAGTATAATAATCTCAATAAAGAGTTTCATAGGTTACAACACAGATGCATTATTTATAGAATAGTTTATTATGAACTGTGGCCAAAGATTTTTATTGTTTTTAAAATGCTCTTAAAACTTGTTTAATAAATAATATCTGAAAAGGACTGTTAGGAATTCATAAACTGCTTGTGATAAATGCTATCACAAGTAATTATCACTACTTTTTTGACAAAAGCAGAAATAAAAAGCAAATTCCTATTTAGAATGTACTATAATAAATAACTATAAAGGAACATACACAAAATAATGCAATGTGGCCAACAGTACTTAAATGATCAATTCACAAGAGTTTGTAATTTTAGCAAGCAGTTAGAACACGAATGAATGTGTATGTGCATAGTCATGTTGAAACAAGTTATGGAACATATTTTGCAGATACACAGATATTCTTGTGATCTTCATGTATAGATCAATGGAAAGTAGTTTATATAAGTTAGTGTTAACTCTAGAGAAAGCCATCTTAAGGGATTATTTTAGAATTCACAATCAATAAATACTTAATTTTATATGATGCAATGATAAAATAAATTTTAAGAATATGGAGCATTACCTTGTTGACTTTTTCATTTAAGAATTATGAATGTCTTAGAAAAAAAAAAGAAATGAGAGGCCATGCCAATAAGTTCTTTGAATCAATAATTATTTTTCTACAGAATAAACAGACTGCATGAAACAAGATAAATAGTATTGTATTGTTGATTTGTTTAATGAGCTATAACTTTAAAGTTTTATACATACATATATATATATAATTGCACATCAATTAGATGGACTACTTATATAAATACATGTATTTGTATATTTGAAAATTAATTTTTTACATATGAATTGAAAAGGAAAAATATAATCCATTTTATGGTAAAGTTATAAATATTAGATATATTAATTGGATTTTATTCTATTTTTTTTTTAATTAAAGACTTTTCTCCTATCTGAGATAAAGGATGGAATTGTCTTAAACCAGCATTTTTTGCAGCATTAATTAGTTTCAAGATTTAGAATTGAGAGACTGGAGTATAGCTATAACCCATAAATTGCAATAAAAATCCCTGTAGAGTTAAATGGATTTGTTTACTAAATCCTTACTTCTATTACCTATGTTATTTCTGGGTCTATTTGAATTTCCTAGGTGTTTTTTTTTATTTTTTCTTTATTATGTATCACACTCTCCTGGTTTTTCTCATATGCAAGAAATTTTGATTAGATATTAGACAGTATGATTGTTAGATTTCAAGCATCTAAATATTCTTTTTAATGCCTGGAAGCATATTTCTGAAATGGGTTAAGCTTCTTAGGAAAGAGTTTGTCCTTTTTTACATATACCTTTGTTCAGTTAGAAAGAGTCTAAGATAGTTTTTACTCTTAGGCTCGGTGTCTCAAAGAGTCAGATGCAACTATGCAAGTAACACTTTCAAGTTTTCTGTCTTGATCATGATGGTGCTGATATGTGTGTATACATTTGTCCAAACTAAAACACAATAGACATTCAAGACAGGCAAATCTTATTATAAGTGAACTATTTGTCAATAACTTAAGTTACTTGGGATGTCAGAATAGCATGCTAGAAAAGCCCAGGTTTTGCAGTCATTTATATTGGGATCAAATCAATCCTCATATTTCTAACAATGGGCAAGTTAATCACTCTAAGTCTTAAATGCCTCATCTAGAAAATGAGCAATAATGACAAACAATTTCATGTGGAACACCTATCGGATAAAATGCACTCAAAAATATTAACCCCTTTCTCTTTTTGATATACATTCTTATTCTAGGGTATAATTAAAGTAATATGGATCATATAATGCTCCATCTAATAATGATGGCATTATGAACTACTCAGCTTAAATGATGTTTCTCCAAAAGTTTAGAGTTTATATTTAAAGCATGTTTTATTTAGTATACTTAATTTTTACAGACGTCAGCATTAAGGCACAAAGACTTCCCAACTTTAGCATGCTTTCTTAGATACAGACCTTTCCAATAGAATTAGCTCTAGCTCATAGAGTGATCTAATTTCAAAGATTCAGATCTCTGAAGCTGATTGGCCAAAGCTAAACAACCTTCTATTCATTCATTCATCTTTATAAGTAATTTTTCAGTTTGCATCTTAAAATACTTATATGAGGTGTTCCCAAAGAATATTACTCTTCCAAACATGAAAACAGGTAAGACTAGAAAATATAGGCAAATACTAAGGCAAAAATATCCATGTATGAGCGTGTATGAATAAAATATTCATTAAAATCTATAGCTGCTACAGTCTTTAACATTTGAACAAAGTTTAAGTCATTTAACTATTCCATGTTAATTGTGTAAATTCAGATTTTCATTTTATTAGGCTATCTAATTTTCCAATTAAAAATCATCAGTGTGACCCATCTTGCATCATTAACTGACATCTAAAATTGATCTTCTGGTGCTATATTAAATCACCTAAGGATAGTCTATATGGGAATATTTAGCACACTGAGTAAGCCTCTGAACACAGAGAACTAATGATTTTGTACTTTTGTAGAGAACAGGTTGTTTCAAAGAAATAAACAAGTTTAAAAGCAGATAACAAAACTTATATCTACAAAAATAATAAACTATTGAATACATTTCAAAGTTATAATTATGCAACAATCCTTTCTCCCTACCTATCATTGCCGAAATTATTATAAGTGAACTATTTGTCAATAACTTAAGTTACTTGGGATGTCAGAATAGCATGCTAGAAAAGCCCAGGTTTTGCAGTCATTTATATTGGGATCAAATCAATCCTCATATTTCTAACAATGGGCAAGTTAATCACTCTAAGTCTTAAATGCCTCATCTAGAAAATGAGCAATAATGACAAACAATTTCATGTGGAACACCTATCGGATAAAATGCACTCAAAAATATTAACCCCTTTCTCTCTTTTTGATATACATTCTTATTCTAGGGTATAATTAAAGTAATATGGATCATATAATGATCCATCTAATAATGATGGCATTATGAACTACTCAGCTTAAATGATGTTTCTCCAAAAGTTTAGAGTTTATATTTAAAGCATGTTTTAATTAGTATACTTAATTTTTACAGACGTCAGCGTTAAGGCACAAAGACTTCCCAACTTTAGCATGCTTTCTTAGATACAGACCTTTCCAATAGAATTAGCTCTAGCTCATAGAGTGATCTAATTTCAAAGATTCAGATCTCTGAAGCTGATTGGCCAAAGCTAAACAACCTTCTATTCATTCATTCATCTTTATAAGTAATTTTTCAGTTTGCATCTTAAAATACTTATATGAGGTGTTCCCAAAGAATATTACTCTTCCAAACATGAAAACAGGTAAGACTAGAAAATATAGGCAAATACTAAGGCAAAAATATCCATGTATGAGCGTGTATGAATAAAATATTCATTAAAATCTATAGCTGCTACAGTCTTTAACATTTGAACAAAGTTTAAGTCATTTAACTATTCCATGTTAATTGTGTAAATTCAGATTTTCATTTTATTAGGCTATCTAATTTTCCAATTAAAAATCATCAGTGTGACCCATCTTGCATCATTAACTGACATCTAAAATTGATCTTCTGGTGCTATATTAAATCACCTAAGGATAGTCTATATGGGAATATTTAGCACACTGAGTAAGCCTCTGAACACAGAGAACTAATGATTTTGTACTTTTGTAGAGAACAGGTTGTTTCAAAGAAATAAACAAGTTTAAAAGCAGATAACAAAACTTATATCTACAAAAATAATAAACTATTGAATACATTTCAAAGTTATAATTATGCAACAATCCTTTCTCCCTACCTATCATTGCCGAAATTATTTTGCAGAACACTCTTCCCAAAGGTGCAAAATAAAGTAATCAATACTTCTAAATAAAAATAAGCATTTTTACTTTCTTATTAGTCTCAGAAACATGCAAAACTATATTACAAATAAAAATAGAAATTTTATCTTATACATTATTTTAAGAAATCTCCCAAATGGCCACAGGACTAGCAGAATAAATAGAAATCGTCTATGAAAGGTGGTAGATCTACATTCTATGACTGGGTCAGGAAGATCTCCTGGAGAAGGAAACAGAAACCCATTTCTGTATTCTAGCCCTGGAGAATTCCATGGACAAAGGAGTCTGGCCAGCTACAGTGAATGGAGCTGCAAAGAGCTGGACATGACTGAAAGACTAATGATAAGTTTTTTTCATTTTTCATGAATGGTGAAATAAAACTTTGCTATTTTCCTTTATATGTATATCAGTTAACAAGGGAACATATTTAGACTCAGAGAAGTAATAATTATTATTAAGGATAAAAATAAAATATTTCTACGTATAAACTATTAAAACTCTACAATATATACTTAGAGCATTCTGTAAATTGGTCAATATGCTAAATGTTTTGCATCTATTAAAATATTTTATTTCCTAAGTCTTATCCAATAACTAATTACAATCCGTTTTACATGCTATTTGAATGAAATCACCAGGTCGAGTTACCAAAAAAGCCTGGTGGGTTGCAGTACATGGGGTTGTAAAGAGTTGGAGAGAACTGAGCATATGCACACAAACACACACACACAGTGATTACAAGTAGTAATCAAAGCAAAATGTCTTGTTAAAATTATTGGTATATAAGAGCTAGGGAATACTGGTTATGATGTATATGGGATCTCTGTACTATCTTCTGCATTTTTCTGTAAACCTATTTTGTAAAAAAGCTATTATTAATAGAACATAAAAATGCACACTCATCATATCTATTTTAAAAATAAATCTAGGCCATCTTAATAGCAAGTTTACTTTATAATATTAACATGACAGTAGTATTAATATCCAGCTATTCTAGTTCTATAATGGTTTTAATAGTTTGAATCAATATCTTTTCATATTGATATTTTTATATTTGTATTTGTAATATATGGATGTGCTTATGTACTTTTAATTTCATGTTATAAATGATAAAAACAGAGATTCTAACCATAAATGATTGAAATAGGGCAGATTAAGCTTCTTAAGTGAAATGCTGTAACAAGTGAGCCAAGATTTTGTTTATTTTCAGACCTTGGAATATCCAGGCTTTATGTGGAGAAGCAACGATAACCCTTAGCAGACTAGTCCAATGTCATACCAATATTTTTATTTACTATGTGTCTCAGCATATGTACAATTTTGAGAAGAATTCCACTGTATCAGCTCTTCTTCATGTTTATATATAGTATTAAAAAAGCACAATTGCTTTTTGCCTCAGATCTTTATGTAAGGCACATCTATATTGTGATTATTGCATAGCCACTTGCAAAAATATCTATTGATGTTAAACAGAGACACTTTTAAGATGGTTTAGGATTGGCATTGGAGAAGGAAATGCAACCCTCTCCTGAATTCTTGCCTGGAGACTCCCATGGACAGAGGAACCTGGCAGACTGCAGTACATAGGGTTGCAAAAGAGTTGGACATGACTTAGCAACTAACCAACATGATTGATATACTGGGTCACGTCTAAATGATCCCTTTATGTGTCAGTTATTCTCAACGTTTGAAGCACGTATAGTCATGTCTGACTCTTTGTAACCCTATGGATGACACCCTGCTATGCTCCTCTGTCCACACAAAAAAACAGGAGTGGGTTGTCATGCCCTTCTCTAGGGGATCTTCCCAATCCAGAGATGGAACCCACATTTCTTATGTTTCCTGCATTGTCAGTTTAGTTCTTGGTCACTAACACTGCCTGGAAAGCTCTCTGCTCTACTATTTGAATACAGATTACCAAGGTTCTCTTGGCACTATTACTTGAGTATAAATTACAGCTAAAGTAATCAAATGCACTTTACACAGAATCACGTGTCACTAGTGCAATGATGTAACAACAACATATACATTTCAAGAATCACAACCTATATTTGCACTGTCTAGAGTCCAATGTCAGGGGTGCCTATAAGCAAGATATAGCATTGCTTACCGGGGAAGAAAGGAGTCCCTTTTTTATTAACAATAGTTTTTTGCAAGATCTGTCAGAAAGGTTTCCACTATTAACTTGCATTTTTATCAGACTGTAGGTTGTCAAAGGAAGGAAGAAAACAGACTTGTATGGAGATTGCAGAAGATATTACATAACAAAAGGCTCTTCCTTGGTATGGTGTAAATTATGTCATCATTAAAATATATTTCTCCCTTTCTGACTGCCAAATAGTTTCTACCTCTCCCTTGCTACCTTTGATACCTCAAAGGCCACAGAAATTAGAGGCATCACATGCAGACTTACTGTGCTATTTTTATTCTTCCGCTAGAAAAAAAAATGTGTTTTTTTCTCTTATATGCATCTGAATAAATTTTATAATGATGAAGATATGTTTTAATAATAAAATCATTCAAGCCAGTGATGGTTCAAATGCTGACTGTTTGATCTTGTCAGCTTTCCAGAATATCTTAAAAAATGAACAGAACATTTTCAGATCATTACAGCAGAGATTTTAGGTTGATGGCATGATATTTTATCTTCAATGGAGAAAATGCCCAAGAGTAAGCAATTTTCAAAATGTATAGCCCAAAAAAGATAGGAACATATGAAAGAATTGTTACACTGAAGTATGATGAATAGTTTCTAGCTTTTCTGATTAATGGCCTGTTCAGAAAGATGTACATCTGGGAGCATTGTGTTTAAAATCAAATGCAAGGAATTCCTGAGTTCTAATTTCATGTCTTCAGACAGTATGACTCTGTAATTTATGCAAGCTACGATGAATGGTTTTTTTTTTTTTAAATACCATTTAAGATGAGCAGTGTCAATTTCACAGGAGAATAATGGTGAGTTTTCTCTGTGTTCAGTACTTCATAGAGGTAACTGAAAAGGGAAAATGAAGTCAACTATTTGGTTAGCATCCTGTCAATAGAGCATTTAAAACTTTAAGAAGAATTTGTCCTCTCTGCTTCTCATATACCAGCAGTATTTCAACCTGATGCCATATTGTAAAACCCTTGCCAAGAATCTCAAAATTTTACATAATTAATTACTCTTTAATATTATTAGTGAGCTTTGACAACATTTGAAGTATTTATTTTGCATTTACATTTGTGTTACAAAAAGAATCAAGGTGCTTCCCTAGTGGTTCAGTGGATAAGGACACCACCTTGCAGTGCAAGGACTGCCGGTTCAATCCCTGTCCTGGAAAGATCCCATGTGCTGCACAGCCGCTGAACTGATGTGTTCGACTACTGAACCAGAGCTCTAGGCTCATGCTCTGCAGCAAGAGAGATCATTGTGATGGGAGGCCCACACAGGCCAAAGAACAAAGATGAAAAGGAAAGGCCCACATGGGCCAAAAGAACAAGGATGGAAATGAATCAAAGAGCAATAGACGTGGTCAAAAAAAAAAAAAAAAAAAAAAGAATCAAGAATTTTTTGTTAGGATTGCTGTCTTGGAAGTTTTAAGAACTTTTTTTAACATTAAAAAGAAAAGTAAGATAAATATATTTAGAATTTAAAAAAAAACTACAAACAAATTAAAGCAACGTGTAACAAATAGTTTCATATGGTAAAATTGATGTAATGAAATGAAAAATCAATAACAGTGACAAAAAGAATCTGCCATGAAAAATGTGAATCAAAAACACACGCTTTGTGAAAGAAATAAGACTGTTCACTTCTTGACTAACTTAGGGGACAAAAAGCAATTATTATTCAAATTAAAAAGAAACTTGAGGGGCTTCCCTGGTGGTCCAGTGGGTAAGGACACTGCCTTGCAGGGCAAGGCGCCGGTTCAATCCCTGTCCTGGAAAGATCCCATGTGCTGCACAGCCGCTGAACTGATGTGTTCGACTACTGAACCAGAGCTCTAGGCTCATGCTCTGCAGCAAGAGAGATCATTGTGATGGGAGGCCCACACAGGCCAAAGAACAAAGATGAAAAGGAAAGGCCCACATGGGCCAAAAGAACAAGGATGGAAATGAATCAAAGAGCAATAGACGTGGCCAGAAAAAAAAAAAAAAAAGAATCAAGAATTTTTTGTTAGGATTGCTGTCTTGGAAGTTTTAAGAACTTTTTTTAACATTAAAAAGAAAAGTAAGATAAATATATTTAGAATTTAAAAAAAAACTACAAACAAATTAAAGCAACGTGTAACAAATAGTTTCATATGGTAAAATTGATGTAATGAAATGAAAAATCAATAACAGTGACAAAAAGAATCTGCCATGAAAAATGTGAATCAAAAACACACGCTTTGTGAAAGAAATAAGACTGTTCACTTCTTGACTAACTTAGGGGACAAAAAGCAATTATTATTCAAATTAAAAAGAAACTTGAGGGGCTTCCCTGGTGGTCCAGTGGGTAAGGACACTGCCTTGCAGGGCAAGGGGCGCCGGTTCGATCCCTGGCCTGGGAAGATCCCACGTGCCGCAGAGCAGCTGGACCGATGTGTCCAATTACCGAGCCGGAGCTCTGGGGCACATGCACCCAGAGCCGGTGCTCTGCGACAACAGCGGCCACCGCGATGAGAGGTCCACAGGAGCCGAGGAACAAAGAAGGAAGAAAATAAAGAAATGAAAGACCAATAGAAGTGGCCCGCCTGCTCCCCTCCCTCCCTACCCCACCCTCCTCAAATAAATAAATAAATAAATCTTTGAAAACAAACAAGAAAAAAGCATACTTGAGTGGAGATAGAGTTTAAAATAAAAAATGGATATTGAGATAAATGTAATTTACAGAATCATAGTTCAGTATAACAATTCTTTCATGTGCTCCAATCTTTGTTGGGCTATACATTTTGAAAATTTCTTACACGGGTATTTTTTTCCTTTTGATGATAAAATATCATGCCATCAACATAAAATCTCCCCTATAGTTACATGAGTTTAAAAAAAAACCTAAAGAATATAACCAAACCAAGTTCGGAAAGCATACTGAGTAACCACACAATCTTTCCTTATAAAACACAAATAAGAAAGAAATAATTGAGTACACAGACATACATAACAAAGACATATATAACAGAGACATATACAACAGACATATATAACAGAGAATAGACTGATGGACACTGAGGGTGGGCAGGAGAGGATGAGAAGTATGAAAAAGTAACATGGAGGCCTACACTACCATATGTAAAAGAGACAACCATTGTGAGTATGCTGTAAGACTACAGGAATTTATATGGGGGCTATGCAACAAACTGGAGGGATTGGACTGGGAGGGGGGTTAGGTCGAAGGGGTCAAGGGTTTACCTATGACTGATTTAGGTTTATGTATAGCTGTAAACAACAAAACTCTGTATAAGTAAACTATAAATAATTATTTAAAAAATTAAGAAAACAAGCCAATTTAAAAAATAATACTCAGATCATTTGATGGAAAAGTCATTCAATTTCTGAAAATACCAAACATGAGGCTACTTAATAGTTTAATAGGAAGAAAACAATCCCAGCGACAATATTCAAAAATAACATAGAGTTTAGGAAAATGGTAGCAGTAGCTAGAGCTTTTAAACTCTGTTTAAAACTCTGGCAAATAAGACCTTAAATCAGACAGAACAATTAAGCAGCAACACCTGAATTCATCAACAGTGTGTTCAGACTAAACTGACAAGTCATCTAAAATAACATTCCAAAGTCCGCATTGGGGACAAATCAATAGCAACAAAACACATATATTATTCATGTCTGAAGAAATGGAGAACAGAGAAAGATGACTGAGGGCCTGGTAGACGAGAGACCTGGAGACCCCAGACTTGTGAATAGGGAGTGGTTTTGCTTATTGCAATAGCATCCAGCAGCCAAGTTTGTGGCAGGGACAAATGGAGCATTGCGTGTCCCAGAATACCCTGAATCTCAATTGCCAGAGCTCTTTTCCATGTAAGGAGAAGGTGCTGGTCAGTAAACAAAACTGAGCATAGTATTAAAAGCAGAAACAAAACAAAAACACTGGAAAGAATAACAGAGGAGGATATATAGAGGAATTTGATTTGGGGACATTTGGTTTGGGGACAGGCAGTACATTTGGGGACCTTACAATTAAATACATAACTGAAGAGTATCTTCTCTAAAATCAGAGTTAACTATCCTGAAAATTTCATTGTAAATACTGAGGAAAACTAGTTTCACACACAAAAGTAAACAGTAATGTATTGAGGTGAAATCTCACAGCATGTTTAATTATTGTAGTTTGTTTTAACAACATTACTTCAATACAGGACGTGAAAATTTGCTAGAAGAAAGATCTGTTCACACAGCAGATTTAATACTATTTATTTCTATAGCAAATAACTGAAGATGTTTAACAAAATGATTTTTAAAAACATGAAATAACACACAAAAAAATAATCAGGAAAAAGCAGGAATAACAGAGTTCAGGAAATGTTTAAATCAAATATATCTCTATCTAGAAAACAATCATGAGTAAAATGCATCAGTTTGGATTGCCAAAAGAGTTTGTACTGGCTTTAAACTTAGAACTGAATATTGCCAAAAGTTTATACTGAAATATCAGTAAGAACAATCATTGGATTTTATTTGGATTGCCAAAAGAAATTTTGTACTGGCATAGCTGAATTAGCAGTCTAGAGCTTTTAAACTCTGTTTAAAACTCTGGCAAATAAGACCTTAAATCAGACAGAACAATTAAGCAGCAACACCTGAATTCATCAACAGTGTGTTCAGACTAAACTGACAAGTCATCTAAAATAACATTCCAAAGTCCGCATTGGGGACAAATCAATAGCAACAAAACACATATATTATTCATGTCTGAAGAAATGGAGAACAGAGAAAGATGACTGAGGGCCTGGTAGACCAGAGACCTGGAGACCCCAGACTTGTGAATAGGGAGTGGTTTTGCTTATTGCAATAGCATCCAGCAGCCAAGTTTGTGGCAGGGACAAATGGAGCATTGCGTGTCCCAGAATACCCTGAATCTCAATTGCCAGAGCTCTTTTCCATGTAAGGAGAAGGTGCTGGTCAGTAAACAAAACTGAGCATAGTATTAAAAGCAGAAACAAAACAAAAACACTGGAAAGAATAACAGAGGAGGATATATAGAGGAATTTGATTTGGGGACATTTGGTTTGGGGACAGGCAGTACATTTGGGGACCTTACAATTAAATATATAACTGAAGAGTATCTTCTCTAAAATCAGAGTTAACTATCCTGAAAATTTCATTGTAAATACTGAGGAAAACTAGTTTCACACACAAAAGTAAACAGTAATGTATTGAGGTGAAATCTCACAGCATGTTTAATTATTGTAGTTTGTTTTAACAACATTACTTCAATACAGGACGTGAAAATTTGCTAGAAGAAAGATCTGTTCACACAGCAGATTTAATACTATTTATTTCTATAGCAAATAACTGAAGATGTTTAATAAAATGATTTTTAAAAACATGAAATAACACACAAAAAAATAATCAGGAAAAAGCAGGAATAACAGAGTTCAGGAAATGTTTAAATCAAATATATCTCTATCTAGAAAACAATCATGAGTAAAATGCATCAGTTTGGATTGCCAAAAGAGTTTGTACTGGCTTTAAACTTAGAACTGAATATTGCCAAAAGTTTATACTGAAATATCAGTAAGAACAATCATTGGATTTTATTTGTAAGTTAGTCACTTGGTGAGCTATGAATCAAAGCTAAATCTGAATAGAAATTACATTACCTCTCATGAATACAATCCAAAGGTTCGTCCTTATAGCATAGGAATTAGTTATAAATATCTGCTGAAGAAGGTCAGTGATAGCAATATTATGCTAGGATTTTCAGTACAATTTAGGAAATTGTGACCTATTTCTGCCTGTTCTATAATCCCAGCTGCAATCAATTATATTCATTTTTGTTCTGTTCATGGGGTTCTTTAGGCAAGGGTACTAAAGTGGTTTGTCATTCTTTTCTCCAGTGGACCACATTTTGTGGCCATGGGTTGTGTTCAGTCACTAAGTCATATCCAACTCTTTGCAGCCCCATAGACTGCAGTTTGCCAGACTGCTCTGTCCTCCATTATCTTATGTGGTTTGCTCAAATTCATGTCTACTGAATCTCTGGCAATATTGTGATAGATGATGGTGGATAGGTTACCATGAATAGTGCTGGATTCTTGATCTCCAATGAAGAAGAATTCACATTAGAATCAAAAAGACTTGGCTTTGGTCACTTAAAGCTTCATGAAGTAAAAGTTTATTAAGAAAAAAAGAGAGAGGGAGCTTCCAGCATAGACGCTGGAAGGAGGGATAGAAGAGAACCTCCAGGAGCCACTTTAGGTGTGGCATTTTATATTTCTTCAGTTGGCTATTAACAGTAGTTTAAAATAATATATTGAGGCAATAAAGGTCTTACCAGACCCACATCCACAACATACATCTTTAGATGATATAGGTACCAGTTAAGAAGGAGAAACATGTCCTCCAGCAAGATACATTGTTATTATAAACATTAGCTCTGGGCTTAAAGAACATCTTAGGCAAAATGAATTATTGTCATAGGGCTGGCAATCAAGGTGAAGGCATCTTGGCTGAAAATGTTCATTCCTCCCTCTCTTCCTTCTCCTTGGAACCCACTGGCCTGCTTATCAAGTCTGCCTATTCACCCCTTTCAATTGTACACAAAAAACTTACTTTTTGGCTTTACTAGGAGATATATATTTATAGCAATATTATGAGCAACTGAAAATCATACTTCTTCAGTTTTTCCTGTACCATTGCAAGCAGTATAAAACTCTTTATATCTGTGGGTTATGAATCTTATTGATCATAAAATAGACAAATAGACTGAATATGTCCAGGATGCAGCTTTGCTAAAATTAAATAAATAGAATGAAAAATCAATAATACAGAGAATTAAACATTCTAAAACAAACTATTATATTTTAGCTATCTACCATTTTATTATTTTATGAATAAAGCACTTTCATAAAAAAGTTTTAATATGCAATTGAGATCTCTTTGTATGTTAATTTGGAGGAAAACATGTATGCATGCATATGTATTATTTATAAATATATGATATAAAAATATATATTCATATAAACATATTTAAAATTTTTCCCATTCACAATATGTAGTCAAAAGTAATCCATCTCAACATAGTTGATTTATTGCCTAGAACTGCTGCATAGTAGTCTTGAATATGAATTTATAACTGTGCTCCACAGACTTCTATATAAATGGTCAGGGACTAAATATTTTAGATTATGTGGGTTAAATGGTCCTTGCCATAGCAACTCAACCACATCATTGTAGAGTGAAAACAGTCATAGATAGTGTGTAAATAATTGATGCAGTTGTGTTTCAATAAATATTCTGTATAAAAACAGACAAGCACTAGATGCCCAAACAACATCTAAACAATTAGTTAGGAAGGTCTCTCCTTGGGCTTCCCTGGTGGTCCAGTGGGTAAGGACACCACCTTGCAGTGCAAGGGGCGCCAGTTTGATCCCTGGCCTGGGAAGATCCCAAGTGCCATGGAGTGGCTGGACTGATGTGTCCAATTACCAAGTCGGAGCTCTGGAGCGCATGCGCCCAGAGCCGGTATGGGAGGCCCACAGGAGCCAAAGAACAAAGATGGATGAAAATGGACAAATGAAAGACCAATAGAAGTGGCCCGCCTGTTCCCCTCCCTCCCCACCCAACGCGCACCAAAATAAATAAATAAATAAGTCTTTAAAAAAAAAAAAAAAAGGTCTCTCCTTGATAGTCAATTTGACCCTTTCTGAAAAATTTGCAATTGTAAATGTGACTAGTCTCGCTCCATTTTTTTTGGTCATGCTCTGCCATAATAGTGAAGTAAGAGTGTTAATGATCTGATCATAAACATTGATCCTGATGAACAGTAGAAAATAGCTTTAACAACCCTTTCTTTTTAAAAATAAAGAAACCGAAGCAGGTCATGCAGAGTAAAAAAAAAAAATTCTATAAAAGGGATGATTTCATAGTTTTGTAAATAGCTTGCATCATGAATAATAATTTAAACTAGTTATATTCTGGAGACAGAAAATTACAGCAGAGTGCTCAACTTAGACGTTTGATAAATATAAAGTTTTTCCAATTCTCAGTCTAATACTTTCTACTTCATGCTCAACCTTATGTATGATTCAGTCAAGGCCACATATATTTAGAACTGACAAATGTTGAATTGCCATCCTGAGTATCTTTTTTGGATGTTTAAAATAAAAGTTTAGCATAATGTACTTGTTAAAAATTGTGAGCATAATTTATATCACATTTTTATTGCTTATCAATATAGACTGCACTAGGAATTAAGATATTTAATATAGTGATTCATAAAATATTATTTTTAATAATTTATATAGAAGCATAGTAATACTAAAATAAATATTAAAAACATTTAAAATGAGATTCTCTTTCCTATCAGATTTGCAAACTTTTACTTGACTAAAAGATGGGTTAAGAACTACTATTTTGGGGAATGACAATCTTTTCCCACTGAGTTTCTTTTAAAATTATATCTTAGATATAATAACTGGTTTTGTTACTATGCTTAAATAATTTAATTGTGACATATAAATACATACATAATACATTTTAAGAATATACATCACTGACTTACATTTTTAACGCATAATATTTAATATTAAATGAAATTTTTTTCCTCTAGAGCACAAAATAAAAGATTATTGGAAAAATAGTACATCTATGAGGCACATTTGCTGTGAACTTCTATATTTTATATACATTAATTAGTAAGGCATGTGAATGACTATGTATTGATAAGCTTATTTTAAAAATTCAGGATAAGTTTATCACATTCTGGTAAATATCTCTCCCCAAATAAAATCCAAAGAAATGGGAAAATGCAAAAAAAAAAAAAAAAGAGAGAGACACTATCAAGTAAGTTTTATTCTTTGGTATATATTTTCAGTGTCAGTACATTTACCTAGGTCCTATCCATTTGATTTCTTTTTTTATTTTAAAGAACTATTTTAATTAATTTAAACTTCTAGAAATAATATTAAAAAAAACTGGTTATTTTGGATAAATTGTTTAGGTAAGAAAAATTGGAAGAAATTGAAAAAAAAACAGTGAAATTATCTTTATTTGCTACCACTGAGGCAAACGTGTTAAGGAAGTTAAGAAAGATGACAAAGACATTCACATTTCTGCTTTCCTTCCTTCAATACGCTGTGAATTGAGATGCTTAGAAACGAATAGAAAGTAGAAGTTAAATGGTTGAGGAAATTAGAAAGCTTCCAATATTGTCAGCAAAACGAGGAACACAAATGGAATTCAGATCAATGAAGACAGAGAGACCTTGGTAAACAATCAAGTTCCATTTGGGATTCCAAGAGCTACATCTTAAAACAAATCAGAAATGAGATAGGGGTAAAATAAATGAGCAAAATATAAAATAAATAGGGCACAAGAATATATTGTATAGCACAGAGTACATAGATAATATTTTACAATAATTGCATTTTAATTATACATAAAATTCTGGAAAACAATTTTGAATCACTATGTTGTATACCTGAAATTTGTATAATACTGTAAATCAACTATACCTCAATAAAAATAAAGTAAAATAAAGTTTTCAGGGTGACCATAACACTTTCAAAGCAATCTACAGATTTAATGTAATATAAACAAAAATACTCATGAAATTTTTCATAATATAAGAACAAATAATCATTAAAATTGTACAAAACTCCAGGAGATCTCAGATAGACAAAGCAATCTTAAGAAAGAAGAAGAAATCTGGAAATACCATACTTCCATAACAATAATGCTAATCTGTAGTAAAACATATTAAATTTGAAATTTTTTCCTCTAGAGCACAAAATAAAAGATTATTGGAAAAATAGTACATCTATGAGGCACATTTGCTGTGAACTTCTATATTTTATATACATTAATTAGTAAGGCATGTGAATGACTATGTATTGATAAGCTTATTTTAAAAATTCAGGATAAGTTTATCACATTCTGGTAAATATCTCTCCCCAAATAAAATCCAAAGAAATGGGAAAATGCAAAAAAAAAAAAAAAAAGAGAGAGAGAGACACTATCAAGTAAGTTTTATTCTTTGGTATATATTTTCAGTGTCAGTACATTTACCTAGTTCCTATCCATTTGATTTCTTTTTTTATTTTAAAGAACTATTTTAATTAATTTAAACTTCTAGAAATAATATTAAAAAAAAACTGGTTATTTTGGATAAATTGTTTAGGTAAGAAAAATTGGAAGAAATTGAAAAAAAAACAGTGAAATTATCTTTATTTGCTACCACTGAGGCAAACGTGTTAAGGAAGTTAAGAAAGATGACAAAGACATTCACATTTCTGCTTTCCTTCCTTCAATACGCTGTGAATTGAGATGCTTAGAAACGAATAGAAAGTAGAAGTTAAATGGTTGAGGAAATTAGAAAGCTTCCAATATTGTCAGCAAAACGAGGAACACAAATGGAATTCAGATCAATGAAGACAGAGAGACCTTGGTAAACAATCAAGTTCCATTTGGGATTCCAAGAGCTACATCTTAAAACAAATCAGAAATGAGATAGGGGTAAAATAAATGAGCAAAATATAAAATAAATAGGGCACAAGAATATATTGTATAGCACAGAGTACATAGATAATATTTTACAATAATTGCATTTTAATTATACATAAAATTCTGGAAAACAATTTTGAATCACTATGTTGTATACCTGAAATTTGTATAATACTGTAAATCAACTATACCTCAATAAAAATAAAGTAAAATAAAGTTTTCAGGGTGACCATAACACTTTCAAAGCAATCTACAGATTTAATGTAATATAAACAAAAATACTCATGAAATTTTTCATAATATAAGAACAAATAATCATTAAAATTGTACAAAACTCCAGGAGATCTCAGATAGACAAAGCAATCTTAAGAAAGAAGAAGAAATCTGGAAATACCATACTTCCATAACAATAATGCTGATCTGTAGTAGCAACAAGCATATGGTACTGTCATAATATTATATGTAATGCAATATCATATATAAGATATATATCATTCTATAGTATCTATATAATACATGTAATATATGGTATATATGGTATATAATATATATCTTATTGTATATAATATTATATATATATAATATGACATCTAATCTAATATATAATGTTTTATATAGCACATAACATATAAAATGATCTATATATTTAATATACATGATAATAGACATATGATATATATGATAGAATATAATATTATATATTATATGATATATATGTATGAGATATATAATATCTTACATAAAACATTGCATAATAGTATAATATATAATCTAATATTTAATATATAACAGTATATATGATATTCTATGCAAAGTAAGATGTAAAATACATAGCATACATAAAAATAAATATAAAAATAAAAATATATATAATATTGTATATACCATTATATGTAATATTAGGTATGATATATATTATACATAATAATATATAATATAATATAATAATATATATATGAGTAAATATCATATTCTATATAATATAGATACTATATATACTACACATAATGTTATATGTAATAATATATAATATATATATGATATATCCAACATTACATAATATTTAATCTATCATTCATATTAAGGTTATAATATATATATTATAATATCATGTTCATAAATTGGATGACAAAACATTAAAATATCAAATCTCTACAATTTTATGTATTGACTCAATCTTAATTCTATTGGGAAGATTTTCTGAAAATGATAGGCTATGTATAAATGGAAATGGAAGTAAAATAACCAAATAATCCTCTAAAATAACGAAATTGAAACATTATAATACGTACTTTAATGTCAAGGTAATTAAGACAATGGGGCTGTAGCATTAGAACTGGTATATTGGTCAATGAAACAGAAGAGCCTGCCTAGATACCCATCCACATTACTGCAGTCATTTAAATTTTTACAAAGTAGACAATTGGGAAAGGATGCATTTTCCACAAGGGGCATGGAATTACTAGATATAAATATTGGGGGGGAAAGTGAATGTCAGCTTCTACATCACACTGTTGAAAAATGAATTTGCATTGCTTCACAGACCTAAAGGTAGAAAAGATAAATCCTTAAAGTTTTTTATTGAAAAGCTTTACACCACACTTTTTTGTCTTTAGGTGAACACATGCAGCTGACAGGAAAGATAAGGCAACAAGAATAAAAGAGAATATTATGAATGCATTTTTATTAACAGTAAAATTTTAATTATCAAAATGCAACACTAAGTATATGAATAGGTGAGTTGCAAGATGAAAAAAAAATATTCATGGATCACATCCCTCACAAAGACTTATATTCAAGTTATGGAAAGACTGCTCACAACTCAATAAAAAGAAATGATGAAAGATAAACCAACATAATTCAAATCCATAAAAGGTTTAAGCAGATACACATAAAAGAATACAAAGCAAATAACCAATACATGCATGAAGATTCTCAGCATCATTTGTCATTATGATAATGTAACTTTAAATCAGGAGATATCACTACATATCTATCAACAAAATAATAGGACTTTTTGAACTTTGCATATAGGGATCAATTTATTTGGCATTCTATGAGCATATGTTTACAATTCCATTTGGGTTTACCAAATGTGTTTTCTTTGGTGCCTCTTCATGCAGCTTTTTAGTTGTTGCTCTAAATTGCACTATTTATACACAGCTTATCAGTCTATTGGCATTCTCTTGTCACCATTCAAGTTAAGAATAGAAATCTTATCGTCCTTTGTCTCTCTTTGTACCTCTCACTTCACAATATGATTGTCTTACATATCTCCTCTACACATATATAGTTAGCACTGCATTATACAGTGTTAAAAATTTTTGCTTTAACCAGCAGACATAATTTAGAAAACACAGAGGACTGTCTAATTTATTCACCCACATTTTGCTTACTGTGTTCTTTCTTCATTCCTGATGTTCCAGGATTCCATCTTTTAGCATGTATTTCCACTTAAAGGATTTTTTTAGCCCTAGTTTTATAGTTGTGTGCCTACAATAAATTGCTTTTGTTTCTCTTCATATGAATATACCTTGATTTCCACTTAATTCTTAAAGGATATTTTCAGTAAGTATAAATTAATGGTGCAAAGAAGTAGAGGAAAATAATAGAATGGGAAACATAGAGATTTCCTCAAGAAAATGATAGATATAAAGAGAATACTTTATCACACTGTTGAAAATGAATTTGCATTGCTTCACAGACCTAAAGGTAGAAAAGATAAATCCTTAAAGTTTTTTATTGAAAAGCTTTAGACCACACTTTTTTGTCTTTAGGTGAACACATGCAGCTGACAGGAAAGATAAGGCAACAAGAATAAAAGAGAATATTATGAATGCATTTTTATTAACAGTAAAATTTTAATTATCAAAATGCAACACTAAGTATATGAATAGGTGAGTTGCAAGATGAAAAAAAAATATTCATGGATCACATCCCTCACAAAGACTTATATTCAAGTTATGGAAAGACTGCTCACAACTCAATAAAAAGAAATGATGAAAGATAAACCAACATAATTCAAATCCATAAAAGGTTTAAGCAGATACACATAAAAGAATACAAAGCAAATAACCAATACATGCATGAAGATTCTCAGCATCATTTGTCATTATGATAATGTAACTTTAAATCAGGAGATATCACTACATATCTATCAACAAAATAATAGGACTTTTTGAACTTTGCATATAGGGATCAATTTATTTGGCATTCTATGAGCATATGTTTACAATTCCATTTGGGTTTACCAAATGTGTTTTCTTTGGTGCCTCTTCATGCAGCTTTTTAGTTGTTGCTCTAAATTGCACTATTTATACACAGCTTATCAGTCTATTGGCATTCTCTTGTCACCATTCAAGTTAAGAATAGAAATCTTATCGTCCTTTGTCTCTCTTTGTACCTCTCACTTCACAATATGATTGTCTTACATATCTCCTCTACACATATATAGTTAGCACTGCATTATACAGTGTTAAAAATTTTTGCTTTAACCAGCAGACATAATTTAGAAAACACAGAGGACTGTCTAATTTATTCACCCACATTTTGCTTACTGTGTTCTTTCTTCATTCCTGATGTTCCAGGATTCCATCTTTTAGCATGTATTTCCACTTAAAGGATTTTTTTAGCCCTAGTTTTATAGTTGTGTGCCTACAATAAATTGCTTTTGTTTCTCTTCATATGAATATACCTTGATTTCCACTTAATTCTTAAAGGATATTTTCAGTAAGTATAAATTAATGGTGCAAAGAAGTAGAGGAAAATAATAGAATGGGAAACATAGAGATTTCCTCAAGAAAATGATAGATATCAAGAGAATACTTTATGCAAGGATAAGTATGTAAAAGAACAGAAATGATAAAGACTTAAATGAAGCAGAAGAGATTAAGAAGAGGTGGCAAAAATACACAGAAGAACTGTATAAAAAATAGTCTAATGACTGAGATAACCACGATAGTGTGGTCACTCACCTAGAGGCAGAAATTTTGGAGTGTGAAGTCAAGTGGGCCTTAGGAAGAATTACCATGAACAAAGTTAGTAGATGTGATGGAATAGCTCCAGTTGAGCTATTCAATATCTTAAAAGTTGATGCTATTAAAGAGTTGCACTCAATATGCCAGAATTTTTGCAAAACTAAGCAACGGCCACAGGACCAGAAAAAAGTCTGTTTTCCCAAAGAAAAGCAATGCCAAAGGATGTTCAGACTACCTTACAGTTCTGCTTATTTCATGTGTTAGTAAGTTTATGCTTAAAATCTTTCAAGCTAATCTTCAGCACTAAGTGAACTGAGAACATCCAGATGTGTAAGTTAGGTTTCAAAGAAGCAGACAAACCAGCAATCAAATGCCAGTATTGAGAACAAGGGAGCTCCAGAAAATAAAATCTAAATAAATTCACCTTCATTGACTGCATGAAAGCCTTTGACTGTGTGGATCATAACAAGCTGAAAAATTCTTAGAGATGGAAATACCAGACCAACTTACATATCTCCTGAGAAACCTGTATGCCAGTCAAGAAACTGCAGTTAAAATTGGACATGGAACAACTGGTGCGCTCAAAATTCAGAAAGGAATATGTCAAGACTGTATACTGTCACTTGCATACTTAGCTTATATATAAAGTACATCATGCAAAATGCCAGGCTGGATAAATCTCAAGTCTGGAATCAAGATAGCTGGGAGAAATACAACCACTTCAAATACACAGATGATACCACTGTAATGGCAGAAATTGAAGAGAAACTAAAGGGCCTCTTGATGGGGATGAAAGAGGACAGTGAAAGAGATGGCTTGAAACTCAAGGCTAAAAAAGACTAAGATCATGGCATCCGGTTACATCACTTCATGATATATTGAAGGGGAAAGAGTGGAAGTAGTAACAGGCTTTATTTTCTTAGGTTCCAAAATCAATGTGAATGGTGACTGCAGCCATGAAATTAAAAACAACCTTTCTCTTTGGAAAGAAAGCTATGACTAACCTAGACAGTGCATTAAAAAAAGGAGAGACATCATTTTACCTACAAAGCCATGGCTTTTCCAGTAGTCATGTATGAGCATGAGAGTTGGATATAAAGAAGATCGAGTGCTGAAGAACTGATGCTTCCGAATTGTGGTGGTACAGAAGCCTCTTGGGAATCCCTTGGACTTCAAGATCAAACCAGTCAATCCTAAAAGAAATCAGCACCTGATACCCATCAGAAGGACTGTTGCTGAAGCTAAAGTTTTAATAGTTTGGCCACCTGATATGAAGAGGTACCCTTTGAAAAATAAATCCAGATACTGGGAAAGATTGAAGACAAAAGGAGAAACAGTGACAGAGAATGAGAAGATTTGACAGCTTCACCAACTCAATGGTTGTGAATGTGATCAAGTTCGGGTATATAGTGTAGAACAGAGGAGACTGGTGTGCTACAGTACATGGAGTCACAAAGGTTGGATGTGACTTAGTGACTGAACAACAGCAATGTGGGTATACATGATTTTCCTGTACCACATGAAAAATTCTGTTGCTTTTCCATTTTTTCTTGCATCCCTGGTCTCTGATTCAGAATATATTATTATTCAAATTATTTGTACTCTGTAGGTAGATTCTATCTTTTCTCTCCAAGCTTCTAAAATATATTCTTTGTACATAGTTTCTAGAAAGCAATTATAATGTATCCTAAAGAGGCTCATTTAATTTTATACTATTTAGAACTAAGTGAACAGCTTGAATATATGTTTAAATTTTTTGCAAAATTTGGAAATTTTTCTGCAATTATTTCTTCAAATATATTTTTTTAATTAGTGTTTACTTTTTTAAAAATTTTGGCCTCTTCTATTTATTTATTTTATTTTCATCCATCTTTATTCTTCAGCCTGCGTGGTCCTCCCATTGCAGTGGCCTCGCTCATTGTCGAGCACTGGCTCTGGGCACACGTGCTCCAGAGTGCTGGCTCATAATTGGACACACCAGTCCAGCTGCTCCGTGGCATGTGGGATCTTCCTGGGGCAGGGATTGAACTGGTGTCCTCAGCTTCCATGTAAATGTGAGGACTGCACTGAAATTAAACAACCTTTTTCTTTGGAAAGAAAGCTATGACTAACCTAGACAGTGCATTAAAAAAAGGAGAGACATCATTTTACCTACAAAGCCATGGCTTTTCCAGTAGTCATGTATGAGCATGAGAGTTGGATATAAAGAAGATCGAGTGCTGAAGAACTGATGCTTCCGAATTGTGGTGGTACAGAAGCCTCTTGGGAATCCCTTGGACTTCAAGATCAAACCAGTCAATCCTAAAAGAAATCAGCACCTGATACCCATCAGAAGGACTGTTGCTGAAGCTAAAGTTTTAATAGTTTGGCCACCTGATATGAAGAGGTACCCTTTGAAAAATAAATCCAGATACTGGGAAAGATTGAAGACAAAAGGAGAAACAGTGACAGAGAATGAGAAGATTTGACAGCTTCACCAACTCAATGGTTGTGAATGTGATCAAGTTCGGGTATATAGTGTAGAACAGAGGAGACTGGTGTGCTACAGTACATGGAGTCACAAAGGTTGGATGTGACTTAGTGACTGAACAACAGCAATGTGGGTATACATGATTTTCCTGTACCACATGAAAAATTCTGTTGCTTTTCCATTTTTTCTTGCATCCCTGGTCTCTGATTCAGAATATATTATTATTCAAATTATTTGTACTCTGTAGGTAGATTCTATCTTTCTCTCCAAGCTTCTAAAATATATTCTTTGTACATAGTTTCTAGAAAGCAATTATAATGTATCCTAAAGAGGCTCATTTAATTTTATACTATTTAGAACTAAGTGAACAGCTTGAATATATGTTTAAATTTTTTGCAAAATTTGGAAATTTTTCTGCAATTATTTCTTCAAATATATTTTTTTAATTAGTGTTTACTTTTTTTAAAATTTTGGCCTCTTCTATTTATTTATTTTATTTTCATCCATCTTTATTCTTCAGCCTGCGTGGTCCTCCCATTGCAGTGGCCTCGCTCATTGTCGAGCACTGGCTCTGGGCACACGTGCTCCAGAGTGCTGGCTCATAATTGGACACACCAGTCCAGCTGCTCCGTGGCATGTGGGATCTTCCCCAGGCAGGGATTGAACTGGTGTCCCCTGCACTGGAAGGCAGACTCTTTACCCAGTAGACCATCAGGGAAACCCTATTTCTTCAAGTATTTTTATAGCTCCATCTTCTCTTAACTCCCTTGCAAGAAAAATTCAAATGAATTGGTATTAAATTTTCTGTTACTCTCCTATTTGTTCCTTTCTTCAGCCTATTTTCTCTACGCTGTTGTGATTGTATAATTTCTATTATTTCACTGGCAATTCCATTGGAACTTATTGGTTGTTTTTCCTGATCTTCCACTCTGTCACCTCCATTCTCCTTCTGAGTTCAGTCTTGAATTTTTATTTTGGCTATTGCATTTTCAGTTGTAATATTTCTATTTAGGTCTTCTTATGTTCAATTTATTTGAAGAGGCTCTGTATTTCATTTCTTTAAAATTTTCATTTATTGCAATTATGCTATCATTGATCATTGAAGAGTTTTTATAAAGGCTGTTATTAAACTTTTTTCAGATTTTTCTAATATCTCTGTTATCTCATCCTTATCATCAGTAAACCCTCTATTTTCAAATTCATTGTGAGATATTCTTGATTCTTGTTATGATGATTGATTTTCAGTTTAAACTTAAACATTTTATATTATATTGTTCACCTTTGAATCTTGTTCAAATTTTCTGTTTTAACTGATCCATACTAACAGCGTCTGACAGGGTGTTTATTACTTGTTACTGCCAAATGCTGAGAGAAATCCAGGTTACAAAGTAGATCTATAATTCATGCTAGAGGTAGGGAGGAAGAGGCTTCTTTCTTGCTTTTGTGAGGCTACTGTAGGTTGGGAGTCAATCATTTAGGTCCTTAGAACACATTGCATCTTTTCAATCGCCTTGTTAGGGTGTCATTTTCCAGATTTTTAAAATTTTTAGCAAGATCATTGTTTGTCCCACCCAGCTAGTAGTTTGCCTTAAGTAGTTACAATGTTAAGGAATTGCCATTGATTGTTTTCTATGAATGCCCAGGGGTTAGGGTTTCTCAATGAGAGAACACAGATACCAATATACATAAACTTTGTGCCTAGAAATTTTTCAAGAATCTCCCAGCAGGGTCAAATAGTGACAGTGTCTACAGATGGGGCTTTTTGACACTTTCTTAAGCCCTTCTGCCTTCCCTAATACCTTTTAAGCTTCTTTTTTTTTGGGAGGGGGAGGCATTTTTGTTTGTTTGTTTAATTTTGGCCTCTTTTATTGGTCCATCATTTATTTATTTTCATCCATCTTTGTTCTTTGGCCTGTGTGGGCCTCTCACTGCAGAACACTGGCTCTGGGCACATGCACTCCAGAGCACTGACTCACAATTGGACACACAGGTCCAGCAGCTCAGGGACACATGGGATCTTCCCCGGCCAGGGATCGAACTGGTGCCCCTTGCACTGCAAGGCAGACTCTTTACCCACTGGACCACCAGATAAGCCCTTAAGCTCCTATTTTTAATCACTATACTTGTTACAAGGTTATCAAACTCAGGGCTACATGGGGATATGGGAATGAGAATATTGGAAGTTAAAACACCAAAAGCGTTGTATTAATACTTACTAGTACAGTTTAGTCATTTTTCTTGAATAACCATTTTTTTAGTTTACCACTCTTCCAGAGTCTGTTCTGTCTGACAATTTTTGCCCGTGTTCTGACTACATTAATAGACTAGGATATATTATACAGCACTTTCTCTACCAATCCAAAGTGTTTTCAAGCTTGTTGCTTTAAATATGAAATTCAGAGGATGTTTTGTAGCAACCAGAAAATTCTTAATTAGATGGTGAGGGAGAAAAACAGAAAAATGAAACATGATGCATATATTAATATGGTTTAGCAAAAAACATCTTGTGCAACTTACTATCTTTTTTGGATTCGTACAACTGAACAGTAGTTTAAAATTTTGCTGAATCTGTAGACCTTTTTTTTGTGAGGCTACTGTAGGTTGGGAGTCAATCATTTAGGTCCTTAGAACACATTGCATCTTTTCAATCGCCTTGTTAGGGTGTCATTTTCCAGATTTTTAAAATTTTTAGCAAGATCATTGTTTGTCCCACCCAGCTAGTAGTTTGCCTTAAGTAGTTACAATGTTAAGGAATTGCCATTGATTGTTTTCTATGAATGCCCAGGGGTTAGGGTTTCTCAATGAGAGAACACAGATACCAATATACATAAACTTTGTGCCTAGAAATTTTTCAAGAATCTCCCAGCAGGGTCAAATAGTGACAGTGTCTACAGATGGGGCTTTTTGACACTTTCTTAAGCCCTTCTGCCTTCCCTAATACCTTTTAAGCTTCTTTTTTTTTGGGAGGGGGAGGCATTTTTGTTTGTTTGTTTAATTTTGGCCTCTTTTATTGGTCCATCATTTATTTATTTTCATCCATCTTTGTTCTTTGGCTTGTGTGGGCCTCTCACTGCAGAACACTGGCTCTGGGCACATGCACTCCAGAGCACTGACTCACAATTGGACACACAGGTCCAGCAGCTCAGGGACACATGGGATCTTCCCCGGCCAGGGATCGAACTGGTGCCCCTTGCACTGCAAGGCAGACTCTTTACCCACTGGACCACCAGATAAGCCCTTAAGCTCCTATTTTTAATCACTATACTTGTTACAAGGTTATCAAACTCAGGGCTACATGGGGATATGGGAATGAGAATATTGGAAGTTAAAACACCAAAAGCGTTGTATTAATACTTACTAGTACAGTTTAGTCATTTTTCTTGAATAACCATTGGTTTAGTTTACCACTCTTCCAGAGTCTGTTCTGTCTGACAATTTTTGCCCGTGTTCTGACTACATTAATAGACTAGGATATATTATACAGCACTTTCTCTACCAATCCAAAGTGTTTTCAAGCTTGTTGCTTTAAATATGAAATTCAGAGGATGTTTTGTAGCAACCAGAAAATTCTTAATTAGATGGTGAGGGAGAAAAACAGAAAAATGAAACATGATGCATATATTAATATGGTTTAGCAAAAAACATCTTGTGCAACTTACTATCTTTTTTGGATTCGTACAACTGAACAGTAGTTTAAAATTTTGCTGAATCTGTAGACCTTTTTTTTTTTCATTTTTTATATTTGTTCTTCCATTTTTATTCAGTAAACTTTATTAATCAACATTGCCCATCATATAATTTGTAAGCCAGTTATATCAAAAGAATGTATCTTTGATTATTATAAAAGGAAAAGATGTTCTCTTGTTGATTAAATTTATTTTTGTTTCTATTCTGCTTTCCCCTTTAGGGTATTATCAATGTCAAATTCATTTTAGCCAAGAGGCACAAATACAATGTTTCATCATGAAATATACAAGGGCATATATTATGAAAAATGTTATCAAAAGTTCGTGTATAGCATAGACATTTATATTTTTGACAGCTCTATAATGTAAGTGACATTATTGTCACTAATTTATTAACTTCTTATTTGACATAAAACTCTAAAACTGACTAATGTTAGAAATAAAAAATTTATTATTCAACAATTGCACAAATCTGTAAAATTGCCTATTTTTAGACCATATATCATTTAGGCTATAATGCATCTGTTGCTTAGTTTCCAAATAGTAGTAAATTGATATATTTTTGGAGCTCATTAAGTATTTCTTTTGAGATAGAGAGAATACAAATGCTAGGAGTTAAGTTAACTGATATTGTGGTATTCAGATCATCACAACTATTATTTTAAGGAGGATGTATATATATATATAGATAGATAGATATAGATATATAGATATAGATATATAGATATATATATATTTGCCAAGAAGAATATATTCTCCTTATAAGAGGAACTCAAAATCAGATTTCTACTGTTTTATGTAGATAGAAAATTATCTAAGCTTAGAAATGATTAAAATTTTATCATGAAATATTAGTGTCCACTGGTGAACTATTAAACATAGAATGCTGTATATACTTGTTTTTGATAGAGTGGAGAATTTATAGCCAACTATGGGAAAACACATTAAATGGCTGTCCATGTGACTCTATGATCTAATTAAAATGAATTAAATCAAGTAAATGGAAAGTGACTAAGGTATTCTTTATGGAGAATTGTAGTCATCTATAATTTAAATGATTTTGCTGTTATTTAAAAAATATGGGTACTATGTTTCTTGATTTTGATCATGATTACTTTTTGGTTATTTCCAGCATTTGTTACTTCCTTTGTTAGGGGCATATTTTTCAAAATATGCATTCACAAAACCATCATTCCTTTATCATAACTTAGCTTTGCAAATCCTAAAGATAATCTTTTTCAAGTTATATCAAAAGAATGTATCTTTGATTATTATAAAAGGAAAAGATGTTCTCTTGTTGATTAAATTTATTTTTGTTTCTATTCTGCTTTCCCCTTTAGGGTATTATCAATGTCAAATTCATTTTAGCCAAGAGGCACAAATACAATGTTTCATCATGAAATATACAAGGGCATATATTATGAAAAATGTTATCAAAAGTTCGTGTATAGCATAGACATTTATATTTTTGACAGCTCTATAATGTAAGTGACATTATTGTCACTAATTTATTAACTTCTTATTTGACATAAAACTCTAAAACTGACTAATGTTAGAAATAAAAATTCATTATTCAACAATTGCACAAATCTGTAAAATTGCCTATTTTTAGACCATATATCATTTAGGCTATAATGCATCTGTTGCTTAGTTTCCAAATAGTAGTAAATTGATATATTTTTGGAGCTCATTAAGTATTTCTTTTGAGATAGAGAGAAAAAAAATGCTAGGAGTTAAGTTAACTGATATTGTGGTATTCAGATCATCACAACTATTATTTTAAGGAGGATGTATATATATATATATATATATATATATATAGATAGATAGATAGATATAGATATATAGATATAGATATATAGATATATATATATTTGCCAAGAAGAATATATTCTCCTTATAAGAGGAACTCAAAATCAGATTTCTACTGTTTTATGTAGATAGAAACTTATCTAAGCTTAGAAATGATTAAAATTTTATCATGAAATATTAGTGTCCACTGGTGAACTATTAAACATAGAATGCTGTATATACTTGTTTTTGATAGAGTGGAGAATTTATAGCCAACTATGGGAAAACACATTAAATGGCTGTCCATGTGACTCTATGATCTAATTAAAATGAATTAAATCAAGTAAATGGAAAGTGACTAAGGTATTCTTTATGGAGAATTGTAGTCATCTATAATTTAAATGATTTTGCTGTTATTTAAAAAATATGGGTACTATGTTTCTTGATTTTGATCATGATTACTTTTTGGTTATTTCCAGCATTTGTTACTTCCTTTGTTAGGGGCATATTTTTCAAAATATGCATTCACAAGGCCATCATTCCTTTATCATAACTTAGCTTTGCAAATCCTAAAGAATAAGTGGTACCAGATTTGATTTTAAGATACTTTAAACTAAACCCATGATATGGAGTTATCTGTTACCATTCTCCAGACTGTCTTACATGGATTCAAATTACTATTTTCTTAACCATTTAGTGCTTTTTATGTGTTTTAGTTTGAAATGTAAATTTAATTTCACTGTACTTTACAAATTCCCTCCAGAATGTCTTTTCTTACCAAAGCATTAGGCTTATATTTGTGATAATGACAGCAACTTTGATCAAGGTCATGTTGGGACAGCATCAAGATATGTTCTAATTAGGTGTCAATCGACAGGCAATTTAGGGGGGCAATTTAGGTTTAATTAATTTATTAAATAAAAGATTGGAGACATTGTCCAAGGATGGTTTTAAGTGTTATATATCTTTTTATTTATTTGTTTGTTTTGTTTATTACTTATTTTGGGTGTGCTAAGTCTCTGTTGCTGCATGCAGTCTTTCTCGAATTGTGATGAGAGGAGCTACCTCTTTAGTTGTGGTATGTAGGCCTCTCTTGCTGCAGAGTACAGGCTTTAGGGTGCCCAAGCTTCAGTAGTTGCTGCTCCCAGGCTCTACACTGTAGACTCAGTAGCTGTGGAACACAGACTGAGTTTTCTTGAGGCATGTGGAATCTTCCTGGACCAAGGACTGAACCTATGTCCCCTACATTGGCATGTGAATTTTTTTTTAATTTTATTTATTTTGGTTGTTCTCTGTTTTCACTGCTGCCACAGGCTCTTCTCTAGTTGCAGGGTGTGGAGGTTACTCTCTAGTCGAGGTGAATAGAGTTTTTGTTCCGCTGACTCTTTCATTGTGGAACTCAGGCTCAAGGGCACACGGGATTCAGTAGTTGTGACACCTGGGCTCAATAGTTGCAGTTCGGAGGCTCTAGATCTTTACAGAATTTTGAAAAAGTAAATGGAAAGTGACTAAGGTATTCTTTATGGAGAATTGTAGTCATCTATAATTTAAATGATTTTGCTGTTATTTAAAAAATATGGGTACTATGTTTCTTGATTTTGATCATGATTACTTTTTGGTTATTTCCAGCATTTGTTACTTCCTTTGTTAGGGGCATATTTTTCAAAATATGCATTCACAAGGCCATCATTCCTTTATCATAACTTAGCTTTGCAAATCCTAAAGAATAAGTGGTACCAGATTTGATTTTAAGATACTTTAAACTAAACCCATGATATGGAGTTATCTGTTACCATTCTCCAGACTGTCTTACATGGATTCAAATTACTATTTTCTTAACCATTTAGTGCTTTTTATGTGTTTTAGTTTGAAATGTAAATTTAATTTCACTGTACTTTACAAATTCCCTCCAGAATGTCTTTTCTTACCAAAGCATTAGGCTTATATTTGTGATAATGACAGCAACTTTGATCAAGGTCATGTTGGGACAGCATCAAGATATGTTCTAATTAGGTGTCAATCGACAGGCAATTTAGGGGGGCAATTTAGGTTTAATTAATTTATTAAATAAAAGATTGGAGACATTGTCCAAGGATGGTTTTAAGTGTTATATTTCTTTTTATTTATTTGTTTGTTTTGTTTATTACTTATTTTGGGTGTGCTAAGTCTCTGTTGCTGCATGCAGTCTTTCTCGAATTGTGATGAGAGGAGCTACCTCTTTAGTTGTGGTATGTAGGCCTCTCTTGCTGCAGAGTACAGGCTTTAGGGTGCCCAAGCTTCAGTAGTTGCTGCTCCCAGGCTCTACACTGTAGACTCAGTAGCTGTGGAACACAGACTGAGTTTTCTTGAGGCATGTGGAATCTTCCTGGACCAAGGACTGAACCTATGTCCCCTACATTGGCATGTGAATTTTTTTTTAATTTTATTTATTTTGGTTGTTCTCTGTTTTCACTGCTGCCACAGGCTCTTCTCTAGTTGCAGGGTGTGGAGGTTACTCTCTAGTCGAGGTGAATAGAGTTTTTGTTCCGCTGACTCTTTCATTGTGGAACTCAGGCTCAAGGGCACACGGGATTCAGTAGTTGTGACACCTGGGCTCAATAGTTGCAGTTCGGAGGCTCTAGATCACAGCCTCAGAAGTTGTGGCTCACTGGCTTAGTTGCTCCTCAGCATGTGGGATCTTCCCTGATCAGGGATTGAACCCACGTCTCCTGCATTGGCAGGCGAAATCTTTACCACTGAGCTACCAGTGAAGCCCCAGCATGTGAATTTTTAGCCACTGGACCAACAGGGGAGTCCTAAGTGTTATTTCTGTTTGTACATAAATTTTATGAAGAAAAACATTTTTCAAGTTTCATTTATGATGACTACATTTTCATTTGAGCATTTATTTTGAGTCCAGTACTCATTTTTCACTAAAATAAAAATAAAACATAGTCTTGTTACTTTCACACCTTGTCTTCCTTTTTTAGATGCTTCAAGTGACCTTGTATTTAATTATTATTTAAAGTATTTGAAACATATCAGTTCTATATATGTGCTGATAAAGCCAGAATTTCTCAAAACTTCTAGGCTATCCTTGATGTATATTATGACTTAATTATAAAAATATCACTTTTTTAGGGGGGGTTGGGAAGTGGGGACTGCCTCTTTATATCACTGTTGATAGATTATAATGTAGTTAAACACAGATATTTAGACTGGGTATTAGGAATTACCGGTTATGATTCCAGCATTTCCACAAACCTATGCTCAATAGAATCTGGTTCAAATAATGGGAAATAGAGTTTGTTCCTTTTTCTTTGGCAATAATCTGGATGTTCTTTCATCTTAACACTGAGTCTGAATGTAATCATTAAAAAAAAAAAAAAGGACTAAGAATTGATTAAAGTCCCATTCTTATAAGAAGATAAAGTTTTCTACTCTTTCTACAAAACAACTATTTTTAAAGGATTAGAATTCAAGTTTGCTGATAGTACTACTAAAGTGTTTTGAACGCACTGACTGCAGTATGAAAAAAAAGTCTAACTTAATCTATGGAGATAAATTAATTTTCTTATATAGAAATGGAAAGCATATTCCCACCAT
This sequence comes from Tragulus kanchil, assembly GCA_022376925.1. Taxonomy (NCBI): domain Eukaryota; kingdom Metazoa; phylum Chordata; class Mammalia; order Artiodactyla; family Tragulidae; genus Tragulus; species Tragulus kanchil. The sequence goes on along the minus strand of JAIOJX010000003.1, from coordinate 86,212,863 downwards.
ATCTGTGAAATCAAGAAAGTAATACTGGTACCAAAGAAATACACATTTGCGAAAAGGAAAGTTCAAAACTTTATTAGGAAATTTCACATAGTTTAAGGACTTTCAAACATTGAATTAAAGACAACACAAGAAATACTGTATTTAAATAAATGTCACTATAAAATAATTAAATTTTTATAAAGTATATAAGGATATATATAACAGATGTCCCACGTCTCCTGCATTGGCAGGCGAAATCTTTACCACTGAGCTACCAGTGAAGCCCCAGCATGTGAATTTTTAGCCACTGGACCAACAGGGGAGTCCTAAGTGTTATTTCTGTTTGTACATAAATTTTATGAAGAAAAACATTTTTCAAGTTTCATTTATGATGACTACATTTTCATTTAAGCATTTATTTTGAGTCCAGTACTCATTTTTCACTAAAATAAAAATAAAACATAGTCTTGTTACTTTCACACCTTGTCTTCCTTTTTTAGATGCTTCAAGTGACCTTGTATTTAATTATTATTTAAAGTATTTGAAACATATCAGTTCTATATATGTGCTGATAAAGCCAGAATTTCTCAAAACTTCTAGGCTATCCTTGATGTATATTATGACTTAATTATAAAAATATCACTTTTTTAGGGGGGGGGTGGGAAGTGGGGACTGCCTCTTTATATCACTGTTGATAGATTATAATGTAGTTAAACACAGATATTTAGACTGGGTATTAGGAATTACCGGTTATGATTCCAGCATTTCCACAAACCTATGCTCAATAGAATCTGGTTCAAATAATGGGAAATAGAGTTTGTTCCTTTTTCTTTGGCAATAATCTGGATGTTCTTTCATCTTAACACTGAGTCTGAATGTAATCATTAAAAAAAAAAAAAAAGGACTAAGAATTGATTAAAGTCCCATTCTTATAAGAAGATAAAGTTTTCTACTCTTTCTACAAAACAACTATTTTTAAAGGATTAGAATTCAAGTTTGCTGATAGTACTACTAAAGTGTTTTGAACGCACTGACTGCAGTATGAAAAAAGTCTAACTTAATCTATGGAGATAAATTAATTTTCTTATATAGAAATGGAAAGCATATTCCCACCATATCTGTGAAATCAAGAAAGTAATACTGGTACCAAAGAAATACACATTTGCGAAAAGGAAAGTTCAAAACTTTATTAGGAAATTTCACATAGTTTAAGGACTTTCAAACATTGAATTAAAGACAACACAAGAAATACTGTATTTAAATAAATGTCACTATAAAATAATTAAATTTTTATAAAGTATATAAGGATATATATAACAGATGTAATATGCTAATTTAGAGAAAGTGAAAGTGTTAGTAGTCATATTCAACTCTCTGTGACCCTGTGGACTGTTGCCTACAAGGCTCCTCTGTCCATGGAATTCTCCAGGCAAGAATACAGGAGTGGTTTGCCATTCCCTTCTCCAGAAGATCTTACTGACCCAGGGATCAATCTGCAGTCTCCTGCATTGCAGCAGATTCTTTACAGTCTGAGCCACCAGAAAAGCCTATACTAAGTTGTTAATAATGGGAAAAAAATTACTATGTGGTATATGGGAGCTCACTGTACAGTCTTAATTAACTTTCCTATTAACCAAAAATGTTTTAGAAAATGAGACCTATTTTAAAACTTCTAAAATAGACGCTCATTTTTAAATTTCACCTGTAAAATTATATTACAGTGTCTGCAAAATTCTTAGCTGTTAATATATTGTATTATCATATTTTTTTCATTTTTGTGTAATGTGTTCATTAAGAAATGATTTTTCCTTTCTCATTAAATTTATGCTCCACAGGCTAATAGGATTAACGAATAAGAACTGAGAAAATATTTTAAATATCTGGCAATCTGAATGTCAAGATTTACAATGATCAAAAATGACATGCCAATACATTACTTTTAGGAATCCTATGGATCAGCTATTCAACTATTTAAAATATAATGCCAACCACATTATAGTAATTTATACTGTTTTAAGAAATCCCTACATAATGTTTGTGCATAAATAAGCTTATTATTTTCATGGTCATAGAACAATGCACCCTGGTGAGAGCAACAAAAAGACAGACACAGTGTTATATCTTTAATGTGATTAATCATTTGACATTTAGAGCTTAGACTTTGGATATAGAAGAGTAACAGCATTGAGTACATTAAAACTTGAAAAGGGAGACAGGCCAGCACCTAGCTCGGTTCATGGTTCTTGTCTAGATGCTAAGTTCTGTCCAACACTTTTGCAACCTTATGTAGTCCACCAGGCACCTCTGTCCATGGAATTTCCCATGGAGACAATACTAGACAATACTAGACAATACTAGAGTGGGTTGCCATTTCCTTCTCCGAAGTATCTTCTGCATTCAGGGATAGAACCCACACATCCTGCATTGGTCCTTGTGGGAGTGGTTTACCACTAAGTCACCAGGAACACTTAATAACTGTTTATTATTTTAAACTTTGTAAGATTTTAATCAATATGGAACCTAAAATATTACCTAAACCTCTCCTGAAATTATTTTCTATCTTTTGAGAAATAAGAAATTATGAGCCCAGAATACAGTATGGGAAAATTCCCATTATAAAAATATAATCAATTACACATCATATGTATTATTTCTAACATTTATCATAATCCTTATCTGTCATGAAAACTTTGCCAGTTGAGTAATATGAAATAATGAAATTTCATTCATTTAAAAATTTAAAGCAAGTCATGAAAGAAGTTTGCCTTTAGTGTCTCTTAATGAAAACAATAAGTAGAAATCAGATCTGAAGTGCATTTAACACCATCAGCGAAAGGAAAACGCTATTGCTAAGTTTATCATGTCTTTTAGGCTTAGATTGTATTTCCTCATCTTCCCCTTCTTCACTTTCTCTCTTCTTTCCCCCAATCCAACTCTCCCTCTCCTTCTTTCTCCTCCTTTTCCCCCCTTTTCCTCTACTTCCTCTTTTCTCTCCTCCCCTCTGCTCCCCCTTCTTCCTCTTCTGCTTCCTGCTTCTCCTCTACCTCTCCACCTTCTTCTTCTTCATCTTCCTCTCCACCTTCTTCTTCTTCATCTTCCTCTCCTCTCCTCTTGATTCTGCTTATTGTGCTTTATACTTCTTAACTCAATTTGAAATTTTTAATAAGTTCACTATGTCATGGCTCTATCTATACATGTAAGTATAAGATAGCAAGTTTTTCACCACTTGAACGTGTTTCAATGACATTTCAGTATATATGAAAGCGGTATTAGTCAATCAGAGTTTTAAAATATGTTGCTCATTATATGGTGAATTCAGGTTTCTTTCTTGAATTAATCATGAATGAGGAACTGAAATTAAAACTCAACAATCAAAAGATAACTGCAATTTGCAAAATATATCCTATATACATCTTGGCAAGATATCTATAAAAAGTAAGTAATAAGTAATTATAAACTCCAAATTGAATATCACAAAGGCAAGTAGTTGGAACTTCAACAAATTTCTCTTTACAAAGACAACCATAGACATCACGTTTCACTTTAACTACAGAAATTTTATGTTTGTTGAAAGATATTAATTCATTTAAATAAGCTCAAAATGACAATGAATACTTATTATACCATGTCATTTGATTCATTTATTCATTCAACAAGAATTTATAGACTCCTATTTGTTCCACACATCTCTGAAAGTTAGAAGTTATGATAAGGGCCAATATTCATCATATTCAGAATATTCCATGCTTGGCACTAGAATAATAAGCTGTGACTATCTCTTCAAAGAACACACACTGTACTAAAGCAAACAAAAGTGTTTAATACATATATACAGAAATTATTTGTCTCTTAAGATACTACCTTCTTCTGATTTAATCACACATTTCAATACTTATACCCTTTAGAAAGGAAGGAACATGGACATTCTATCATGACAAGTAAGGTTTCACTTCAAGGTTTACCAAGAAATACAGTTCATCTCTTTTATATCCCCAATGACTGACACAGTGCCTAATAAACAGTACATTGTTCAGAAAATAATGCTTATATTGTTAAACAATATTTTCGATAACCATTTTCTGTATATCTTTTTTTTAAATTGTATTTATTAGTTTATTTTAGCTGAATCAAGTCTTAGTTGCAGCATGTGAACTGTTAGTGGTGGCATGTGGGATCTAGTTCCCTGACCAGGTGTTGAAGCCAGGTCACCTACATTGGAAGCCAGAGTCCTAACCCACTGGACCACTGAGGAAATCCCATAAATAACCTTTTTTTTTTTAAGTAAGTTGGATAACAAGAGAATGGAGGTTATGTCTAGTGACAAAATACCATGTGAGCCCACCAGGATGAGATGAAAGGTAACATAGGAGAACAGACCACTGCTACCATCTTGAAAGACGTATTTTATCTGAAGCAATACTAGACACATAGGGGTTTTTATAAATATGGTTTAATTGATGTGTCATACATACACGTTTATAGGATATGTAGAATACTGAAAGAACTAGAAAATTTGCTCCATGTGTATATGAAGAGAAAGAGATGTTATTCAAAAAAAAAATGGTCTACTGGCAACAGAGTCCTCATTTAATAACACACTGACGTATAGAATATAACTTTCATATTAGAAATGTTACAAATAGTCATAGACTTTCAAATCTGTGACCTCTCTTTTTGTAGTACTGTCCAGTTAGAGAAAAAAATTAAGATAACAAGGCAGAAAGCTATCTATTTATACAATAATATCTATGAAATTTTGCATTTGTATTTTCAAATTCATCAATAATACCATACATTTACATACAATTTAAGCTATTTAAATATACAAATACAAGGCTAAACCATTTAAATTTCTCTAGCTTGAAGTGTTTTCTATTTATCCATTTTCTTCTATTACATATATTGCACAATGCCTGTTAACGAGTGGTTCTAAAAAATATGCAAAAATTTCATATGATACAGTGTACTTTTCTCATTCAGGTTTGTGCGAGATGGAATTTTCTATTTCATCACCTTTTCTGTAAAATTGTAAAGGAATTCTATTGGTATGTTTGACCTCGAAACATAGTTAAAATATTAAGAAGGAAATTTTGGCTGAAAATTCTGATAAAGATAAAATAAGTGTATCATGTAGACAGGCATATTAGTCAATATGGCTGGTATGTTTTATGCCAAGTGTCTTTCAAAGGAATAAAACTCTAGTGAGTAAACTTGCAAAGGTATGGCAACTAAAAATACTTATCTCTCTTATTCACAAGGAATTCAGTGTGCCTTTTAAATCATTTTCCCTTTGGTGAAAGTAAAATATCATAGTTTGATGACATGAATTCTGGGAAATATCTTTCTTATAATGACTAATAAAGAATAAGAATTTGCAAGGTACATATCTCATTTGCCTTTACTGTATGCTTTTCTGCATTAAATATATCATTAAAAATATAATTGTTAAAGACGTATTTTATCTGAAGCAATACTAGACACATAGGGGTTTTTATAAATATGGTTTAATTGATGTGTCATACATACACGTTTATAGGATATGTAGAATACTGAAAGAACTAGAAAATTTGCTCCATGTGTATATGAAGAGAAAGAGATGTTATTCAAAAAAAAAAATGGTCTACTGGCAACAGAGTCCTCATTTAATAACACACTGACGTATAGAATATAACTTTCATATTAGAAATGTTACAAATAGTCATAGACTTTCAAATCTGTGACCTCTCTTTTTGTAGTACTGTCCAGTTAGAGAAAAAAATTAAGATAACAAGGCAGAAAGCTATCTATTTATACAATAATATCTATGAAATTTTGCATTTGTATTTTCAAATTCATCAATAATACCATACATTTACATACAATTTAAGCTATTTAAATATACAAATACAAGGCTAAACCATTTAAATTTCTCTAGCTTGAAGTGTTTTCTATTTATCCATTTTCTTCTATTACATATATTGCACAATGCCTGTTAACGAGTGGTTCTAAAAAATATGCAAAAATTTCGTATGATACAGTGTACTTTTCTCATTCAGGTTGGAATTTTCTCATTCAGATGGAATTTTCTATTTCATCACCTTTTCTGTAAAATTGTAAAGGAATTCTATTGGTATGTTTGACCTCGAAACATAGTTAAAATATTAAGAAGGAAATTTTGGCTGAAAATTCTGATAAAGATAAAATAAGTGTATCATGTAGACAGGCATATTAGTCAATATGGCTGGTATGTTTTATGCCAAGTGTCTTTCAAAGGAATAAAACTCTAGTGAGTAAACTTGCAAAGGTATGGCAACTAAAAATACTTATCTCTCTTATTCACAAGGAATTCAGTGTGCCTTTTAAATCATTTTCCCTTTGGTGAAAGTAAAATATCATAGTTTGATGACATGAATTCTGGGAAATATCTTTCTTATAATGACTAATAAAGAATAAGAATTTGCAAGGTACATATCTCATTTGCCTTTACTGTATGCTTTTCTGCATTAAATATATCATTAAAAATATAATTGTTAAAGTATGCATATTAAAAATGTTGCATGTTCAGCTGCAGTAGCTGACTAGTGAGTATCTAGGTGTAGTAAAATGTCCCTCAAAGTTCCACTCTCCTAAAAATTGTAGCAATTGGAAAGTTTCCTTTCTGTCTCAGAATAGTAAAAAGATTCATTTTGGCTTTTTCACAATTTTTTTTTTTACTTTTGGTAGGAAATCCTCTCTCAGGATTTCTGTCTCAATTTCCTTTCTTACAATCTGACAAGACAGAATTGATGACTGAATAACTCAATCAAAACTTTCTTTTTTTCCTGCAGTTTCACTTCCATTGCCTGAATATTATATAAATGACTCCTATTAAATGTATGAGCAAAGTGAAATGACTTTGCAGAAGATGAACCTTTGATAGCTAGGGATTAACTTTTCTGTGTTTGCACATGGAGGTCCCTTTTCATTCTTTATAAGTGGGTTCTAATGATACAGAAACTCCATTTATCATGGTACATTAATTAGACGTGCTATACTCCCTAAGATAAAATGCATAATAAAAGTGTAAAGTGAGATGAAACAACCTTTCCTCTTAAGAATGTCAGGAACCAGGTTATTCAAACACTGCACATTTTTCTTTTTTTAACTTTAATAAGATATTGTTACCTTTTAACAAGAGAAATCCCCCTTTTTTTTTTCTATTCATCATATGTATCTTACTTTCTTAATTTTTCAGATTTCTTAGTCAAATGCCACAGTCCGTTCACCTAGTGACACATGTAAATATGCTCAGTTCTTGAGATCTGTGACCCCTTTTCTCTTACCATCCATTCTGTGTGAGGATGAAGGGGATATGTTTACTCCACTTGAAAACACTGCATCAAAGCAATTTGATGATTTCACTCATCACAATCAATTCCTTTCTACCTTCTCTCCAATAGTTGGTCTAGATTCAGAATCACTCTGTCTTTCTTCTTAGATGTTCTCATTCAGACAGCATAGCTATCAGAATAGATATAAAGATTTCAAATATTCTTTATGCTCTTACCTATATCCTTTATTTAATTTATGTATTAGAAAAAAACAGTCCCGAGTTATGACTCAAGATAATGTTCACTGTAGTTTTGTCACAGATGCTGTGTCTGCCCTAAGCTCACATTTTCTGAGTTCTTCAAAGACTGTGTTAGAGAATTTCAAAATTTTTAATAGGTTTTGACAGAAGATTACCACTGAGAAACATGTTAACCTCAGACATATATTTTTTAAACATTTATTTTATTTATTTATCTTTTGGGGGGTGAGGTGGGGAGGGAGGGGGACAGGTGGGCCACTTCTATTGGTCTTTCATTTCTCTATTTTCATCCATCTTTGTTCTTTGGCTCCTGTGGGTCTCCCATCGCTGTGGCCTCTGAACCTCAGACATACTTAAAGAGTGTCTAGGTATGCCCAAAGACAACAGGGGAGACTAAAGCAAGGAGACTCTCAAAAAAATTAGTATTTGAGAACAAGGGTACAATAAATATAATCTAGTACCTATACAGATAAATATAAAATCTCACACAAAAAGTCTATCTACATCAGTTTCTTTTACTCAATATAAATTGTCTAGCTTTCAACAAAATTTAGAAGGTATGCTAAATGGGGAAAAAAAAGCAGAAAACAAAAATATAGAACCAAATCCATGCTTGTAAGTAACATATGAATAAAAAAAAAAAAAAGAAGTGTTAAGGGGAATTTAAAATATTTTTATCTGATTAATATAAAATACAACTTATCAAAATATGTGTGATGCAGCAAAAGTAGTGCTTAGAGAAAAATGTACATCACAGAATGAACTATTAAAATGAAAGATCTAAAATCAGGAATCTAAGATTTCACCTTATGAAAGAAGAAAAAGAAGGGCCAATTAAATCCAGAGAGAAAAGTGAGGATGAAGGGGATATGTTTACTCCACTTGAAAACACTGCATCAAAGCAATTTGATGATTTCACTCATCACAATCAATTCCTTTCTACCTTCTCTCCAATAGTTGGTCTAGATTCAGAATCACTCTGTCTTTCTTCTTAGATGTTCTCATTCAGACAGCATAGCTATCAGAATAGATATAAAGATTTCAAATATTCTTTATGCTCTTACCTATATCCTTTATTTAATTTATGTATTAGAAAAAAACAGTCCCGAGTTATGACTCAAGATAATGTTCACTGTAGTTTTGTCACAGATGCTGTGTCTGCCCTAAGCTCACATTTTCTGAGTTCTTCAAAGACTGTGTTAGAGAATTTCAAAATTTTTAATAGGTTTTGACAGAAGATTACCACTGAGAAACATGTTAACCTCAGACATATATTTTTTAAACATTTATTTTATTTATTTATCTTTTGGGGGGTGGGGGGGGGAGGGAGGGGGACAGGTGGGCCACTTCTATTGGTCTTTCATTTCTCTATTTTCATCCATCTTTGTTCTTTGGCTCCTGTGGGTCTCCCATCGCTGTGGCCTCTGAACCTCAGACATACTTAAAGAGTGTCTAGGTATGCCCAAAGACAACAGGGGAGACTAAAGCAAGGAGACTCTCAAAAAAATTAGTATTTGAGAACAAGGGTATAATAAATATAATCTAGTACCTATACAGATAAATATAAAATCTCACACAAAAAGTCTATCTACATCAGTTCCTTTTACTCAATATAAATTGTCTAGCTTTCAACAAAATTTAGAAGGTATGCTAAATGGGGAAAAAAAAGCAGAAAACAAAAATATAGAACCAAATCCATGCTTGTAAGTAACATATGAATAAAAAAAAAAAAAGAAGTGTTAAGGGGAATTTAAAATATTTTTATCTGATTAATATAAAATACAACTTATCAAAATATGTGTGATGCAGCAAAAGTAGTGCTTAGAGAAAAATGTACATCACAGAATGAACTATTAAAATGAAAGATCTAAAATCAGGAATCTAAGATTTCACCTTATGAAAGAAGAAAAAGAAGGGCCAATTAAATCCAGAGAGAAAAGTGAAAGTGAAAGTCATTCAGCCATGTCAGACTCTTTGCAACCCCATTATCTGTAGCCTACCAGCCTACCAGGCTTCTCTGTCCATTGGAATTCTCCAGGCAAGAATATTGGAGTGGGTAGCCACTCCCTTCTCCAGAGGTTCTTCTGAACCCAGTGATAGAAGTCAAGTCTCTGATACTGGATGCAGATTCTTTACCATCTGTGAGCTACCAGGGAAGCCCAAATCCAGAGAAGCAGATGAAAATAAATAATCAAAATTGGAACAGGCATCAGTGACATTGAAAACAGGAAGTCAATAGAAAAAAAATTAACAAAACCAAAAGCTGATTTGTTATGAATTCATCAAATTACCACTTGTTAATTGGATTTCAGGGTGCTGAGCGATGATCTACTGCAGTTCAAAAACAGAACATAAGAGGTTTAAAATATAGAAATTTGGTCCCAGAGAAGGTATCCAGAACACTAAAAGTCACACATGAGGAGGTCAAGGCAGAATGCCGACAAAGACAGGACTGTGGACATATGTCATGTTAGACTCTACAGGGAGTAGTTTGCATTTCAGCAAAAGACTAGACTGGTCATTCTAACAAAAACAGCAAAGAGTTTGGTAGTTTTATCAATAAAGAATGTGTTGGGAGACATAGCAGAATGTTAATCACAGGAACTATTGGGAAAGCCCTATCAGGAAATTACATCTGTCTGTGACTGCAGACTACTATCTATGGCCAGTGTTTTCCTGAGGGGCTAGTGTCAATTTAAGGTCATTATAAGTTACTTGGTTAAAAATGGATGCTTAGCAGCAGTACCACAGAGTACATGATACTAAGGGCAGCAAGAGGGGAATGACGGAATATGTTGACCAATTCTATGCCCAAACATTTGATGACTTAGATTAAGCGCACTAATTCATTAAAAAATGTAATTTGCCAACACTCACAAGAACAACTAAATTATCTAAATAGATCTGTTTCTGTTAAAGAAAATAACATAAAAAAGTAACAATCTAAATCAGAAAGCACTAGGTCAAAATGGATTCACTGGCAAATTCCAACAAATATTCAATAGTAAATGATACCAATATTTTTTTGTAATCTGTTCCAGAATGTAGAAGCAGAGGGAACACTTTCAAACTCTTCTATGAAGTTAGCATTACACTCGTTCCAAAACTAGACATTTTAAGAAAGGGAAACTATATACCAATATTTCATGATGGTAGATGCCAAATGTTCAGTAAAATATTAGCAAATCAAATTTAAAAATGTATAAAAATAAGTAGATACTACACACAAATGGGATTTTATCAGATCTGTAAGACTGGTTAAACACTCAAGAATCAATTAATACATTAAATTAGATCAATAGGCTAAAGAAAAATCATTTATTTGCATCAGTGCATACAGAGAAAGCATTTGGCAAAATCGAACATCTACTCATAATTTTTAAAACCTCAGCAACAAAGCAACATAAGAGGTTTAAAATATAGAAATTTGGTCCCAGAGAAGGTATCCAGAACACTAAAAGTCACACATGAGGAGGTCAAGGCAGAATGCCGACAAAGACAGGACTGTGGACATATGTCATGTTAGACTCTACAGGGAGTAGTTTGCATTTCAGCAAAAGACTAGACTGGTCATTCTAACAAAAACAGCAAAGAGTTTGGTAGTTTTATCAATAAAGAATGTGTTGGGAGACATAGCAGAATGTTAATCACAGGAACTATTGGGAAAGCCCTATCAGGAAATTACATCTGTCTGTGACTGCAGACTACTATCTATGGCCAGTGTTTTCCTGAGGGGCTAGTGTCAATTTAAGGTCATTATAAGTTACTTGGTTAAAAATGGATGCTTAGCAGCAGTACCACAGAGTACATGATACTAAGGGCAGCAAGAGGGGAATGACGGAATATGTTGACCAATTCTATGCCCAAACATTTGATGACTTAGATTAAGTGCACTAATTCATTAAAAAATGTAATTTGCCAACACTCACAAGAACAACTAAATTATCTAAATAGATCTGTTTCTGTTAAAGAAAATAACATAAAAAAGTAACAATCTAAATCAGAAAGCACTAGGTCAAAATGGATTCACTGGCAAATTCCAACAAATATTCAATAGTAAATGATACCAATATTTTTTTGTAATCTGTTCCAGAATGTAGAAGCAGAGGGAACACTTTCAAACTCTTCTATGAAGTTAGCATTACACTCGTTCCAAAACTAGACATTTTAAGAAAGGGAAACTATATACCAATATTTCATGATGGTAGATGCCAAATGTTCAGTAAAATATTAGCAAATCAAATTTAAAAATGTATAAAAATAAGTAGATACTACACACAAATGGGATTTTATCAGATCTGTAAGACTGGTTAAACACTCAAGAATCAATTAATACATTAAATTAGATCAATAGGCTAAAGAAAAATCATTTATTTGCATCAGTGCATACAGAGAAAGCATTTGGCAAAATCGAACATCTACTCATAATTTTTAAAACCTCAGCAACAAAGCAACAGAAGAAATTTCATCATTTATAAAAATATCTACAAAGAGACAACTATTCATATCTTAATGGTGAGAAAATAGATGTTTTCTTGCTAAGGTAAATAAAAAGGAAAAAATGTATCCCTAACCACTTCTACTCAGGATTTCAACACTGTACTAAATTTACTGTGTAATACATCAAGGCAACAATGGGGAATAAATATATATAGATTGGGAAAAGAAATGAATTTGTCTTTATTCACAGATGGCATGACTGTTAATATAAAAAATCCCAAATATTTCACACACACACACAATTTAACAAGCCATTTTAGTAGGCTACAAGGCAAAAGATTAATACAGACAAATTACTTTCTTATAAGTAAGCAGTATACAATTGGAATTGGAATTTAAAACCAATAAATTTTAATTACCATACTTAAAATTGAAATTCTTAGCTAAAAATCTGATAAAACATTCTCAAAATATATGGGAGGACAGCTACAAAACTGATGAAAAGAATCATGAACTAAATAATTAGAGATATTCCATTTCAAGAAGAGTCCATAATTAAGATATCAGTTCTTCCCAAATTGATCTAGAAATTCAAGGTAATTTCAGTCAAAATCTCAGCAAACTTTATTTTCTGAATATCCTTAAATTGATTCTAAAGTTTATATGGAAAAAAACAACATTCTTCAAATAAGAAACTCAATGTTAAAGGAGAAGAATAAAGTTCCAGGATTGATGGTACCCTACTTCAGCACTTATTACAACTTTACACTAATGGAGGAGTCTGATCAAGTCTCATTTTATTGCTGAAAGGGAGAGATATTTATGCTGTATAGAAAGAGAAAGGGAAGAAGAAGGAGCCAAACACAGCCAATCGTGTAAAAGGTCAACTGTGCTTGCGGTTACATCATTATGAGAGTTCAGGGGGAACATGTGCTGATCATGAGCACAGAAACTTCACTCAGCCAATCATAGCAATGAGCACACGTCTCAAGCCACACCTCCCTGCATTACCCAGGCACCATCTTTGGGAACTTGTGGTGTTGTTCTAAAACTGAAAGCCGTAAGGCGTGGCCAAGGCTCTCACAGCCCCAGACAGAATAGTGATACTCTTATGCTGGGAGCTCCGCCAAGTGCTATCTCAAATGTTGCGTTGCAGCATCCATGCGTGGGAGGCTATAGGATGTGGCCGGGCTGACCCACGGTCTCGGACAAAGCAAATGAGATTTTTTTTTAAAGGTAAAAGCATGAAGAAACTGTGATAATGCATACAATTAGGTATTATTTACTCATAAAAAATGAAGTAGTAACTAGAGAGAGTTTAAACATATATTGTTAAGTAAAAGAAGTCAGACTGAAAAAGCCTTCTTGTGTGACTCCAAATAGATGACATTCACAAGAAGGAAAAACTGTAGGGGTAGTAAAAACATGTGCTTGCTAGGAGCTGCTTGAGGGTGGTGGTAGTAAATAGAGGAACACGGGGATTTTTTAAGCAATATGTCTATTCTATATGTTACTTGAAATGTAGATACATAACATTATGTTTGGGTAAAACCTATGAAACTGTAGAGCATAAGGAGTAAATTTTGGAGGGAGGCCTCTTTTTTATTGGTCTTTCATTTATTTGTTTTCATCCATCTTCATTTTTTGCACTGTGTGGACCTTCCATTGCAGTGGCCTCTCCTGTAGCAGAGCACCAGCTCTGGGCGCTTGTGCTCCAGAGAGATGACTCACAATTGGACACAAAGGTACAGTCACTCAAGGGCATGTGGGATCTTCCCAGGCCAGGGATTGAACAAGCACCCCTTGCACGAAAGGAGGACTCTTTATCCACTGGACCACCAGGGAAGCCCAAAGAGTTAATTCTTAAGTAAAGTGTCAGTCTTTAATAAGAAGAAAGCATCAATATTGTTTCACCATTTGTAGCAAATTCACCAGGACAATAAAAGATGTTAGTATTAGAGGAAACACGGGATGGAAGAAGGGGAGGTATGTGTGTGATAGGGGCGGGGGAGAGGGGGGACACACTCTGTACTTTCTGATTAATTATACTGTGAAAGATAAAATTGCTCTATAATACAGTCTAGCAATAGCAACAACAACAACAAAGTGGTAGAAGATTGACATGAAAGATTTACTGATTTAATTTTTCACTGTAATTCATAAATAACTGGGCAATACTTTTAATTGAATGTTGTTTTGTTTAAGTCATTTCTGACTCTTTGCAACCCCATGGACTCTACAGCTCACTAACTTTCCCATCTCCCAGATTTTGATCAAATTTATATTTATTGAGCGGGGATCTACATGAGTGTGCCAGCATCCATGCGTGGAGGCTATAGGATGTGGCCGGGCTGACCCACGGTCTCGGACAAAGCAAATGAGATTTTTTTTTAAAGGTAAAAGCATGAAGAAACTGTGATAATGCATACAATTAGGTATTATTTACTCATAAAAAATGAAGTAGTAACTAGAGAGAGTTTAAACATATATTGTTAAGTAAAAGAAGTCAGACTGAAAAAGCCTTCTTGTGTGACTCCAAATAGATGACATTCACAAGAAGGAAAAACTGTAGGGGTAGTAAAAACATGTGCTTGCTAGGAGCTGCTTGAGGGTGGTGGTAGTAAATAGAGGAACACGGGGATTTTTTAAGCAATATGTCTATTCTATATGTTACTTGAAATGTAGATACATAACATTATGTTTGGGTAAAACCTATGAAACTGTAGAGCATAAGGAGTAAATTTTGGAGGGAGGCCTCTTTTTTATTGGTCTTTCATTTATTTGTTTTCATCCATTTTTTGCACTGTGTGGACCTTCCATTGCAGTGGCCTCTCCTGTAGCAGAGCACCAGCTCTGGGCGCTTGTGCTCCAGAGAGATGACTCACAATTGGACACAAAGGTACAGTCACTCAAGGGCATGTGGGATCTTCCCAGGCCAGGGATTGAACAAGCACCCCTTGCACGAAAGGAGGACTCTTTATCCACTGGACCACCAGGGAAGCCCAAAGAGTTAATTCTTAAGTAAAGTGTCAGTCTTTAATAAGAAGAAAGCATCAATATTGTTTCACCATTTGTAGCAAATTCACCAGGACAATAAAAGATGTTAGTATTAGAGGAAACACGGGATGGAAGAAGGGGAGGTATGTGTGTGATAGGGGCGGGGGAGAGGGGGGACACACTCTGTACTTTCTGATTAATTATACTGTGAAAGATAAAATTGCTCTATAATACAGTCTAGCAATAGCAACAACAACAACAAAGTGGTAGAAGATTGACATGAAAGATTTACTGATTTAATTTTTCACTGTAATTCATAAATAACTGGGCAATACTTTTAATTGAATGTTGTTTTTGTTGTTCAGTCTCTAAGTCATTTCTGACTCTTTGCAACCCCATGGACTCTACAGCTCACTAACTTTCCTTATCCATCTCCCAGATTTTGATCAAATTTATATTTATTGAGCGGGTGATTCTAACCATCTCATCCTCTGACATTCCCTTCTCCTTTTGCAGTCAATCTTTCTCAGCATCAGTGTATGTTCTAGTGAGTGAGTTCTTTGTGTCAGGCGGTCAAAGTGTTGGAGCTTCAGCATCATTTCTTCCAGTGAATATCCAGGGTTGATCTCCTTTAGGATTGACTGGTTTTATCTCTTTGCAGTTCAAGAGACTGTCAAGAGTCTTCTCCAGCACCACAATTTAAAAGCATCAATTCTTTGGCACTCAACTTTCTTTACAGTCCAGTTCTTGCTTCCATACTATCGTGGTCCATGCATGGGTTGGAAAATAATTTCCAAACATGAGGCAGAATGAGACGAGAATAAAGTTTATTAGAGTGGGAGACAGTGTTAGAACAGTGGGTCGGCTCAAGGGAGAGCAGGAAACTTCTGCAAGCATGCAGTCTAATTGTATAGCCTCGAGACAGAAAAATTCCTACTGGAATAGTGGCATTAGGAGATTGGTTAGGATGCTATAGGGTGAATAGTAACATGATTATTTTACATAGTATAGGGTCAGGGAACTGACTGGTTTAGGGGAACTGGCTGGTTTAGATCCAGAGGCTCATGGCAACAGTTCTTATGGGACTTGATCCATTTATCCTGTGACCTTAGTACAGGGTTCCACACCTGTGACCTTGCACAGGGCTCCACAGGTATGTGACACCTGAAAGAACCATAGCTTCGAATCTAGGCACCTGTGAAATGAAACTATCTCCTGCCATATCAATAAACAAGAAATGTCACAACTGTCAGTGATTTCCAAATGTGAATGAGGGCTCCCAAAACTGCCATTCAGAAGATACCCCTCCGTCTCCCCCTTCGCCGTGACTGCTAAGAAGCTTGGAAAAAGGCAAGAAGTAGCCACCGGACTCACCTTAATGTGAACAAGGAAACAGCATTTGGACCCAGACAGCTGAGTTGCATGTGAAAGGAATGAATTTAGAGAGTCCAGAGGCTATCTTCCCAGACACAGAATGACGCATTTCCTAACTTGACGGCTGATATTAGATGTTCAGATTGCCTTCTCCCTTTGTTACAAACTTATATATAGCCTGACTCCCACTCAGGCCTCCTTGGAGGAGTTTTCTCAGAGCTACAGAGATGCTGATTTCTGGGCTTGAAGTCCTAAACATCCACATCAAATAAAATAAAATAAAGTAAAATAAAGAAATGAACTCTACCTTCAGGTTGTAACTATATTGCAGAGAGAAAATCAATTCTGGCTCTATGTTGCAAAATGTTTCTTTGACTTACTTTGCTTTGCTTTTATTATTATAATCATAATTAACGGCTTGTCTCAAGGACCTTGCCCCTCTGTCTGACCATTAAAGTGCCTTTGTTTAGACCCCTGTCCACCTGTGGATGGCTGAAAGGAAGAAATTAACACATTCCCTGCCTAAGGTCTGCTGTTCTGGGAGATGTTTGCAAGATTATCGGTCTTATTGCTTTGCCAAACCTCTCCTTCCCCCATCTCTAATCTATAAAAGAACCTAGCATCCAGACCCCAGTAAGATGGTTTACTTTGAGGCACTAGCCTGCCATCTTCTCCTTCAGCTGCTTTCCCATTAAAGCCTCTGCATCTGATTATTTTACATAGTATAGGGTCAGGGAACTGACTGGTTTAGGGGAACTGGCTGGTTTAGATCCAGAGGCTCATGGCAACAGTTCTTATGGGACTTGATCCATTTATCCTGTGACCTTAGTACAGGGTTCCACACCTGTGACCTTGCACAGGGCTCCACAGGTATGTGACACCTGAAAGAACCATAGCTTCGAATCTAGGCACCTGTGAAATGAAACTATCTCCTGCCATATCAATAAACAAGAAATGTCACAACTGTCAGTGATTTCCAAATGTGAATGAGGGCTCCCAAAACTGCCATTCAGAAGATACCCCTCCGTCTCCCCCTTCGCCGTGACTGCTAAGAAGCTTGGAAAAAGGCAAGAAGTAGCCACCGGACTCACCTTAATGTGAACAAGGAAACAGCATTTGGACCCAGACAGCTGAGTTGCATGTGAAAGGAATGAATTTAGAGAGTCCAGAGGCTATCTTCCCAGACACAGAATGACGCATTTCCTAACTTGACGGCTGATATTAGATGTTCAGATTGCCTTCTCCCTTTGTTACAAACTTATATATAGCCTGACTCCCACTCAGGCCTCCTTGGAGGAGTTTTCTCAGAGCTACAGAGATGCTGATTTCTGGGCTTGAAGTCCTAAACATCCACATCAAATAAAATAAAATAAAGTAAAATAAAGAAATGAACTCTACCTTCAGGTTGTAACTATATTGCAGAGAGAAAATCAATTCTGGCTCTATGTTGCAAAATGTTTCTTTGACTTACTTTGCTTTGCTTTTATTATTATAATCATAATTAACGGCTTGTCTCAAGGACCTTGCCCCTCTGTCTGACCATTAAAGTGCCTTTGTTTAGACCCCTGTCCACCTGTGGATGGCTGAAAGGAAGAAATTAACACATTCCCTGCCTAAGGTCTGCTGTTCTGGGAGATGTTTGCAAGATTATCGGTCTTATTGCTTTGCCAAACCTCTCCTTCCCCCATCTCTAATCTATAAAAGAACCTAGCATCCAGACCCCAGTAAGATGGTTTACTTTGAGGCACTAGCCTGCCATCTTCTCCTTCAGCTGCTTTCCCATTAAAGTCATTTCCCTTGCCTCTGCACCTCGTCTTTCAGATTCATTGACCCATTGTGCAGCGGGCAGAGTGAGCTTGGGCTGGGTAACAATTATACTTTTTAGTGGACACACCCTTGTTGGCAAAGTGATGATTCTGCTTTGTAAAACGCCTCTAGGTTTGTGATAGTTTTCCTTCCAAAGAGCAATTGTTTCTTAATTTCATGGCTGCAGTCACCATCCACAGTGATTTTGAGCTGAAGAAAATAAAATTGGACACCTGCCAACCTAGGAGGCTTATCGTCCACTGTCATATCTTTTTGCCTTTTTGTACTCTTTATGGGAGTGGTTTCCCATTCCCTCCTCACTGTGGGCCACGTTTTATCAGAACCTTTATGATCACTCATCCATCTTGGGTGGCCATACACGGCATAAGGCATAGCTTTGCTGAGTTATGAAAGCCCTGTCACCACAATAAGGCTGTGATTCATGAAAGAGTTCAATTTGATAAAATAGTTTTATCCATTGTCTAAGATATTCTTCTAAACAAACATCTAAAAAAGGCATTTTTGGATAAGGAAAATGAAAATCAAAGTGGTCCTTGACAGAGAATAAGTCCTAGATTAACTCTTTGATCAGTATTTAGGCCTTTTAGCTATAATCTTTCTTACCTTTTTAGCTATAACCTCTAGATTGATTGCAAGAATTATAGATTCATATTCTTGAATAAGGGAGGAAAATTCATCTTTACACTTTTAGGCTCATTTGACTAGTTTAATAATTAAATTGATATGACAAGGTAAAAGGAGAAAAACAAATTTAGTTTTATATGTACAGAACCCCCATACAGACATGAGAGGCTCCCAGTCAGGCAACTGAGTTTTGAAAATCTGCAGAGTTGAGTCAACCCGCAGCCCCGACCTCTCTGCAGTCTCTTTCCTCCAGAGACCTCTTCAGACACAAAGCTTTCCTTCCTGAGGACTCACATCAGCACCAGCCACTTCCCTGGCCACACCTAGATATTTAACCCCTCTCTTGGCTGCAAAGTCCCTTTTAGCCCTCTGGCCTCTTGGCCTCTGAGCCCACCTGGCCCCTCTATCTCCCTTTTCTCCCTGGACTCTTCTTCCTGGATCTCCCTCTTGGACCCCTGCCCTGAGCCCCCTTGCTTTCCCCTGCTTGTCTCTCTCTCCGGGTCATGCCTGTGTAGCCAGATCCCTCCTCTTGAAGGCTCCTACCTAAGCCCAATATGAATAAATCTAAAATCCCTGCATTCCCTCGTCTTTGTCTTCTCTGTCTTTCTTTCTTTTACACTTTTCTTACAAATGCCATTGTGAACTGAGGGAGACTGGGTAGAGATCTGGGTCTTCAAGGGAAAGGAAGAAAACTCACAGGACGATGTGAAGAGAGCAAATGGCTGGTAAACAAACAATTGCCAAGTCTTGAGGAGACACCTAGTCCATACTCTTCTATGGCTATTTCTGATAACAGTTCTTTCCTGGGTGGAGGTCTCTGATGCAAATTCTTTTAGGCAGTTGAAGAGGAAGTAAAATTCTTCTTGAATCTGTTGGCCCTCAATTGTCTTCACATAAAAACAAGCCATATGTCAAAGTGATACATTCTGGGGCAGCCTGCCCTGAATAGCATCACTTGTCAGAACCATGGCGCCTTTCCTCAGTTACTAAGAAACAAGCGTCAAATGGTCTTATCTGTAACGTACTTAAAATTAGGTTTGGAGAAAGGGAATACTTAATTAAAGGAGCTGTAATTTGAAGCTGTATTTTTCATATATGATTTCAATTTATATGTTAGTCACTGTAACAGTTCAAGGAAAATCACAATGTCATTTTAACTGGAACTTTCTCTTTCACATTTAATATTATTTTTTCATTTTATTTATTCCGTATTTCAGTTTTTTAGTAAATGAACTTCAGAATTTTAGACAACTCTGAATAACTGAGATCCCAAGATAAAGAATATCAAAATGACCAAAATACTTAACCAGTATTCTTGTAAAATGATCACTCAACCAGCCCCGACCTCTCTGCAGTCTCTTTCCTCCAGGGACCTCTTCAGACACAAAGCTTTCCTTCCTGAGGACTCACATCAGCACCAGCCACTTCCCTGGCCACACCTAGATATTTAACCCTCTCTTGGCTGCAAAGTCCCTTTTAGCCCTCTGGCCTCTTGGCCTCTGAGCCCACCTGGCCCTCTATCTCCCTTTTCTCCCTGGACTCTTCTTCCTGGATCTCCCTCTTGGACCCCTGCCCTGAGCCCCCTTGCTTTCCCCTGCTTGTCTCTCTCTCCGGGTCATGCCTGTGTAGCCAGATCCCTCCTCTTGAAGGCTCCTACCTAAGCCCAATATGAATAAATCTAAAATCCCTGCATTCCCTCGTCTTTGTCTTCTCTGTCTTTCTTTCTTTTACACTTTTCTTACAAATGCCATTGTGAACTGAGGGAGACTGGGTAGAGATCTGGGTCTTCAAGGGAAAGGAAGAAAACTCACAGGACGATGTGAAGAGAGCAAATGGCTGGTAAACAAACAATTGCCAAGTCTTGAGGAGACACCTAGTCCATACTCTTCTATGGCTATTTCTGATAACAGTTCTTTCCTGGGTGGAGGTCTCTGATGCAAATTCTTTTAGGCAGTTGAAGAGGAAGTAAAATTCTTCTTGAATCTGTTGGCCCTCAATTGTCTGCACATAAAAACAAGCCATATGTCAAAGTGATACATTCTGGGGCAGCCTGCCCTGAATAGCATCACTTGTCAGAACCATGGCGCCTTTCCTCAGTTACTAAGAAACAAGCGTCAAATGGTCTTATCTGTAACGTACTTAAAATTAGGTTTGGAGAAAGGGAATACTTAATTAAAGGAGCTGTAATTTGAAGCTGTATTTTTCATATATGATTTCAATTTATATGTTAGTCACTGTAACAGTTCAAGGAAAATCACAATGTCATTTTAACTGGAACTTTCTCTTTCACATTTAATATTATTTTTTCATTTTATTTATTCCGTATTTCAGTTTTTTAGTAAATGAACTTCAGAATTTTAGACAACTCTGAATAACTGAGATCCCAAGATAAAGAATATCAAAATGACCAAAAATACTTACCAACTATTATTGTTAATTACATAGTAGTTCCTTGTAAAATGATCTAGGGGTGAATTTTTGTGAGAATTTATATATAGATCACTGTATTGATTAAATTTATTGTATCCTTTCTGGTGTCAACTACAAATGCACTTATCAGTTACATTGTCAGTCACTGAACAAGGGCATTTGCTGTTGGCCTTACACTCCCTGAGGTAGTTCAGGGTGGAGGAGGCACTCTGTGCTCCAGGGAATCTGGTGGGGCAGGTCTCTAGGTAGATGGATGCTTTTAGGAACAGATTTTATTATCTCAATCCTTGCATCTCCTCAGATTAAGAAAACCACTAAATCCCTTCGACATCAGATCACAGCAACTAACCTAAACCCTTTGAAAAATGACTTTTTATTCATATTGAACTTCCAATTCCCCAGAACCTTAAATATTAATTTTCTTCCTACTGACTCTTTGGAGAAGCTTTTCAGAGCTATCTGAGGTGCTGCCTCCTGGACTGCAGCCCTAATTATGCCCCCAATAAGACTTAACCCACAACTCTAAAGTTGTTCATATTTTTTTAGTTGACACTGGCTTCAAATGTCTATGTCCTTTTAAAGCAGCTCCTTCACATTTTTTCATCTTTTCCTTCTCCAAATTTTTATTCCTTTATTTCTTGTTAGTCATTTTTTATGTTTTTCTTTTTAACGATGGTATATACTTTTGTTTTTAACAATGGCATATTAACAGTGTTTTATATGTATCAGACACTATTCTAAGTGTGTTTCCATAAGCTATTTATTTATTTTTTATCTTGTATCAGCCCCACAAAATAGGTTTTATTATTAGTTTTGCAACATGCCAAACATATTTAGAGAATGCTCATATTCAAACCCACACAATTTGTTCTCAGATTCTGTAGTCCTAGCTATGGCAATATACTATCAAATGAAGAAACTTTTTCAATATTGGCAAAATTAACTCACATTTCATAGAAAAAAAAATATATATACACATATTTTGGAAAGTGTACATATTTTTAGATATGACTGCTTTCTAACTACCTTCTTACTAATGAAAATAATTAAATTATAGTGATATCTTAAACTGTTAAAATGAAAAATAATATCCAGGACTCTTCTTAATAACCAGAATTTCTATTGTAGCAGTTTGTTTGCTTGGGTCTGAAAAGATAAGTTTGAATTACCAAAGAAACCAAGTAGCATTTTCCTTATATGTCTAAAAATAGTTAATATATAATGAATGTGATAAATTATAGAAATTATTTAGAACACTCATAACTGTTAATTAGTAAAATACCCAAGTACCAATTTGTCAACTATGAAATCAAATAATAAAATATAAATAATTTTATTTGCCATATTTTTTGGAATAAAGTTACAAATATAAATATAATTATTGTGTGAATAATTATAAATAAAGCAAAAATCAAATAAGAAATACCTGGAGTAGCTTACACTAACCAAAGAAGAAATTATAACAAATAGCTTCATGTCAAGGCTACAGTGCTGTAATGATTTTAAATTAGAACACAACATTTCTTGGATAGGTTGCTCATTTAACATTTTTAGGATCTGTCAATAAGATCACTTTTGGTATGAAACAGCCTATTTGTTTTTATTAGAATGGAAATTCCCCAACAAAACACTGAATCAGAGGCCAACAGTAATACTTGATTAACCAAATACACAGCAAGCTATTGCATATCCTTGAGTATCAAAATGGGAAAACAAACACCTGAAAACACCATTGTCACTTGCAGATTCCATATGTACCCTTTAAAAATAACTATTCTGTAAAGGTTGGAAAGTTTTAGAAAGCTAATTAGGGACACTCTTTGTAGCTCTTTATATTATACATGCATGATAGAAATTGTAAGCTTTCTATTTTCATATTGTGAAATAAACTTTATTAAGTAATTCTTTCTGTGTTGGTCAAATGTCTAATGAGGTTTGAAGGAAATATATCTTGTTGCTTGATATTAGAAAAGAGATGTTTAGAGACTGTGCTTATGAACACTAAAGCTTTTTGGTAGGATATGTATATAGTCAATTCAAGGTGAGAGCATTTAATACACTTGTTATTTTATTCCCCCAAAACATATACAATATGATTATGTATGCAAATGTATAATTGTAAGATAAAATTGGAGTTTTCCCTACACAAGTCCTAGAATTAGCCATTTCTCCATTTTATTACAGACAGAAGCCTGGCTCTTATTCTCATCCTTTGATGTCCTCTTTTTCTGACAGTAATATTCACAGAACATACTTCTCTTTTTAGAATTTTGAAATGTTCTTCATAAGAGAATAATACATTACTAACAAAAGTAGAGAGTTCTGTTTGGCTTTGGCATTGGAAATTCCAGTCAGGTCAACATTGATCCAAAGTTAAATAGGTAAGTTCCTTTCCACCCATGTCCTTCAATGGGACTGTGTCATAAATCCATGAGACTTTTAGATTAACCTGTCACTGTATAGATTTTATCTTGTGATCCTCATGATACTGTGTGATTATTTAATTTTTATATGTTAAGCTACACTCTTTGTGATGGACAACTATTTATTATTTCAGAAATGCATTTATCTATTGGTTATCCTACTAATTGTTGTTATAGGCAATCAACTATTCTGATGTCAAGGCTACAGTGCTGTAATGATTTTAAATTAGAACACAACATTTCTTGGATAGGTTGCTCATTTAACATTTTTAGGATCTGTCAATAAGATCACTTTTGGTATGAAACAGCCTATTTGTTTTTATTAGAATGGAAATTCCCCAACAAAACACTGAATCAGAGGCCAACAGTAATACTTGATTAACCAAATACACAGCAAGCTATTGCATATCCTTGAGTATCAAAATGGGAAAACAAACACCTGAAAACACCATTGTCACTTGCAGATTCCATATGTACCCTTTAAAAATAACTATTCTGTAAAGGTTGGAAAGTTTTAGAAAGCTAATTAGGGACACTCTTTGTAGCTCTTTATATTATACATGCATGATAGAAATTGTAAGCTTTCTATTTTCATATTGTGAAATAAACTTTATTAAGTAATTCTTTCTGTGTTGGTCAAATGTCTAATGAGGTTTGAAGGAAATATATCTTGTTGCTTGATATTAGAAAAGAGATGTTTAGAGACTGTGCTTATGAACACTAAAGCTTTTTGGTAGGATATGTATATAGTCAATTCAAGGTGAGAGCATTTAATACACTTGTTATTTTATTCCCCCAAAACATATACAATATGATTATGTATGCAAATGTATAATTGTAAGATAAAATTGGAGTTTTCCCTACACAAGTCCTAGAATTAGCCATTTCTCCATTTTATTACAGACAGAAGCCTGGCTCTTATTCTCATCCTTTGATGTCCTCTTTTTCTGACAGTAATATTCACAGAACATACTTCTCTTTTTAGAATTTTGAAATGTTCTTCATAAGAGAATAATACATTACTAACAAAAGTAGAGAGTTCTGTTTGGCTTTGGCATTGGAAATTCCAGTCAGGTCAACATTGATCCAAAGTTAAATAGGTAAGTTCCTTTCCACCCATGTCCTTCAATGGGACTGTGTCATAAATCCATGAGACTTTTAGATTAACCTGTCACTGTATAGATTTTATCTTGTGATCCTCATGATACTGTGTGATTATTTAATTTTTATATGTTAAGCTACACTCTTTGTGATGGACAACTATTTATTATTTCAGAAATGCATTTATCTATTGATTATCCTACTAATAGTTGTTATAGGCAATTAACTATTCTGAGAACTGCTGAATCTTTTTTCATTTCTATGCTTTTACCTTAGAATATCAGGTGAATGAAAACAGTATGTATCCTTTTGTATCTATCTTCCTTCTGCTAGTAAACTGCATTTAAATTCAGCCATATAGTTCTGTGAATTAATAGTTTTGTCCCTTTATTTAAAAAAATCCTAAATAATAGTCCACCGTATAGTGAAAGTGAAAAGTGAAAGTTGCTCAGTCGCGTCTAACTCTTTGAGACCTCATGGACTGTAGTCTGTCAGGCTCCTTTGTGCTTGGAATTGCCCAGGTGAGAACAATAGAGTGGATAGCCATTTCCTTCTCCAGGCATCTGTCTGACTGAGGGATCAAACCCAAGTGTCCTCATTGCAGGCAGATTCTTTACTATCTGGGCCATCAGGGGAGCCTTAGTATAGATACTTCTTATTATTCAGTCACTAAGCTGTTTCCAACTCTTTGAGACCACATAGATTCCAGCACGTCGGCTCCCCTGTCCTTCACTATCTTATGGAGTTTGTTCAAATTTATGTCTCTTGAATCAGTAATGGTATCATATCTAACCAAATCATCCTCTTCAACCCCATTCTCCTGTCTTCAATTTTTTCCAGCATCAGGATCTTTTCCAGTCAGCTGGCTCTTCACATCAGGTGAATGAAGTATTGGAGCTTCAGCTTCAGCATTAGTACTTTGAATGAATATTCAGGATTGGTTTCCTTTAGGATTGACTGGCTTGATCTCCTTGCAGTCCAAGGGGCTCTCAAGAGTCGTCTCCAGCATCACAATTTGAAAGCATCAATTTTTCAGTACTCGGCGTTCTTTATGTTTCAACTCTCATGTGTCTATGTACACAATTACTGAGAAATCCATAGCTTTGACTATATGTGGCAAAATGATGTCTCTGCCTTTCCTAGACAGCCTAGCTGTCTAGGCTTATAATAACCTTTCTTCCAGGAAGGAACCTTCTTTTAATTTCATGGTTTCAGTCACTGTCCACGGTGATTTTGAAGTACAAGAAAATAAAATCTGTCACTGTTTCCATTTTTGACCATAAATTTTCCATGAAGAGATGACTCTTTATTAATTAATGAGTCTTTATTAATTTGTTGAAGAACATCTTGATTGCTTCCAATTTGTGATGATTATGCAAAAAGCTGTTGTAAATTATCAGATACAGGATTTATTTTAAAGTAATTTCCAGTTAATTCTTTTTTTATTTTTAAAGATTTATTTATTTATTTAGTTTGGGCGGGGGTCAGGTTGGGGAGGGAGGGGAGTGGGCGGGTCACCTCTACTGGTCTTTCACTTCTCCATTTTCATCCGTCTTTGCTCCTTGGCTCCTGTGGGCCTCCCATCGCGGTGGCGTCTGTCATTGCTGAGCGCCGGCTCTGGGCTCATGCGCTCCAGAGCTCCGGCTCGGCAATCGGACACATCAGTCCAGTCGCTCCGTGGCACGTGGGATCTTCCCAGGCCAGGGATCGAACTGGCGCCCCTTGCACTGCAAGGCGGTGTCCTTACCCACTGGACCACCAGGGGAAGCCCAAGTTAATTCTTGTTATATAAGAATGTAATCTCTGGATCATATATTAAGTCTATATTCAATCTTATAAGATATTGCCAAATTGTATTCCAAAGGGAATGGACCATTTTGTGTTACCATACAATTAATGGTAGTTTATGCTGTTCTCCTTCTTCATCAGCATCTGTTATAATCTGTGTTATGTATTTTAATTATTCACATAGATGAGTAGTTGCCACTATATTCTGGTTTTAATTCACTATTTCATAATTATCAATGATATTGAGCCTCTTTTAGGTACTTATTTGCCCATAATATGTATCTTCTTCAGGAAAGGGTGTGAACAGATATTTTCCCCACATTTATTATTTCTCTGTTTGTTTTCTTATTATTTTAAAGAGACTTATATATATATATGTGCATTTCTCAGATATGAGATTCTTTTTTTTTTTTTTTTTTTTTGCAGTTTGTAATTTTGCCTTTCTTTCCTGTAATGATTTTTTTCTCAAGACAAAGTTGTGAGGTTTTTTTGATAAGCTGAAATGTTTGTGGATTTTTTTATGGCATTCATTTAAAAAAATGTTTATTGAACTCTAAAATTGTGTCTAAGAAAGCACCAAAGCCATGGTCACATATATTCTCCCCTTTGTTTTCTTCTTAGTTTTACAGTGTTGCATTTTACAGTTTGATCTATGGTCCATATTGAATTAATTTTTCTATACAATGTGAGGTAAGCATTAAGGTTCATTGTTTTGGATATAGACACACATGTTCTAGGATAGTTTATGAAAACATTGTCCTTTTTACATTCAATAGCCCTTGTACCTTTTCCTCTCACTTAATTGGAGTACTTTTTAATACTAACAATTGATTTGAAACACCATGGTTGCTACATAAGCTATTATCATGGACATGAAAACATTTGGTGTTCTCAAAGAAAGTATAATAATGCTTGTTATATGGAGTAACTTTCTACTTACATAGTTGATAATCAAGCCAACTTAACAGCCTATTGTCATGTTGTCTCACTTTATTTTCATATCATCATAGAAAATGTTCTGTTCAATTGTGCTTCTCTTATGCCAATTTTTATTTATCATACCACCTTGAACTTTATGAATATATATATTTGTATATAAGAATGTAATCTCTGGATCATATATTAAGTCTATATTCAATCTTATAAGATATTGCCAAATTGTATTCCAAAGGGAATGGACCATTTTGTGTTACCATACAATTAATGGTAGTTTATGCTGTTTTCCTTCTTCATCAGCATCTGTTATAATCTGTGTTATGTATTTTAATTATTCACATAGATGAGTGGTTGCCACTATATTCTGGTTTTAATTCACTATTTCATAATTATCAATGATATTGAGCCTCTTTTAGGTACTTATTTGCCCATAATATGTATCTTCTTCAGGAAAGGGTGTGAACAGATATTTTCCCCACATTTATTATTTCTCTGTTTGTTTTCTTATTATTTTAAAGAGACTTATATATATATATGTGCATTTCTCAGATATGAGATTCTTTTTTTTTTTTTTTTTTTTTTTGCAGTTTGTAATTTTGCCTTTCTTTCCTGTAATGATTTTTTTCTCAAGACAAAGTTGTGGGGTTTTTTTGATAAGCTGAAATGTTTGTGGATTTTTTTATGGCATTCATTTAAAAAAATGTTTATTGAACTCTAAAATTGTGTCTAAGAAAGCACCAAAGTCATGGTCACATATATTCTCCCCTTTGTTTTCTTCTTAGTTTTACAGTGTTGCATTTTACAGTTTGATCTATGGTCCATATTGAATTAATTTTTCTATACAATGTGAGGTAAGCATTAAGGTTCATTGTTTTGGATACAGACACACATGTTCTAGGATAGTTTATGAAAACATTGTCCTTTTTACATTCAATAGCCCTTGTACCTTTTCCTCTCACTTAATTGGAGTACTTTTTAATACTAACAATTG
Organism: Tragulus kanchil; assembly: GCA_022376925.1. Lineage (NCBI taxonomy): Eukaryota > Metazoa > Chordata > Mammalia > Artiodactyla > Tragulidae > Tragulus > Tragulus kanchil. The sequence continues at coordinate 86,184,404 of JAIOJX010000003.1, read as the reverse complement.
ATTTGAAACACCATGGTTGCTACATAAGCTATTATCATGGACATGAAGACATTTGGTGTTCTCAAAGAAAGTATAATAATGCTTGTTATATGGAGTAACTTTCTACTTACATAGTTGATAATCAAGCCAACTTAACAGCCTATTGTCATGTTGTCTCACTTTATTTTCATATCATCATAGAAAATGTTCTGTTCAATTGTGCTTCTCTTATGCCAATTTTTATTTATCATACCACCTTGAACTTTATGAATATATATATTTGTATGTATGAATATGTGTGAGTATTTAAACTTCCTTTAAAACAATATCAGCACTATTTCTCACTTATACTTAAGGGTATTGTGCCATAGATTCTCAATATCAATAATATAAGTAGTTTTCCTTTAGTTCTATTTTTTACCTTTTAGATTCTGAGAGGGACACCCTCTAGGTTGACTCTTCTCTTCCAGTCATTTGTGCATCCTGATTGCCATGTTTCTGTGTTTCTCCCATTATGTATGGAACCTGTGACTTCTTTCTAGTCAACTGAATATGGCCAAGGTGATGAGAAGTCATACATTGATTAGATAATACTAGAAGTATAAACTTACAGGATATTTCTTGTAAGTTATGATTTAGATGATTCTGTCTTAACAGAATGGAAATAGAGACTACTCCTTTGCTGCCTTGAAGAAATAAACTGCCTTTTGTGAGAGGACTTATGAGCTCAAATGGAGAGAAGCTACTGTAGCCTTTAGGTGTTTGGTGGCATGAAAATGAGACCTCAGTCCTGCAACCACAAGGAGATGGCTTCCACCAAGAAACTGTGAGAACTTGCAAGCAGATCTTTTTTCAGTTGAGTTTCCAATGAAAACATGGTCCAAGTAGCATCTTAATTGCAGCTCTGTAGTTAACCCTGAAGTAGAGAACCCAACTAAGCCAGGAATGGACCTCTGAAGCAAGAATTATGAGACAACAAATGTGTTGCTGTAGGGTGTTAACCTCATGGTAATTCGTTATACAATAATAGACAGCCAATCTAAACTGGTTTATGTAGCTTCTTAGGTTGTACAGTTACAGGAAATGCACAGTTACAAGGAATTCTATTCACATAACAGTCTAGCTTTATGTGTTACACAACCTGCACAATTTATGGCAGTTGTGTTCCCCCATATATTAAATTTCTTTGGGGGAAAATGTTGATATTTTACTCTTCTAGGTATAGATACTCATGTACATATGTGCAATATAGTTTTACGGTTGAGTTTGGAGGAAAGAAAACTGCAATCTCTATATAAACTTCAAACATGCTTTTTATTTATCATACCACCTTGAACTTTATGAATATATATATTTGTATATATGAATATGTGTGAGTATTTAAACTTCCTTTAAAACAATATCAGCACTATTTCTCACTTATACTTAAGGGTATTGTGCCATAGATTCTCAATATCAATAATATAAGTAGTTTTCCTTTAGTTCTATTTTTTACCTTTTAGATTCTGAGAGGGACACCCTCTAGGTTGACTCTTCTCTTCCAGTCATTTGTGCATCCTGATTGCCATGTTTCTGTGTTTCTCCCATTATGTATGGAACCTGTGACTTCTTTCTAGTCAACTGAATATGGCCAAGGTGATGAGAAGTCATACATTGATTAGATAATACTAGAAGTATAAACTTACAGGATATTTCTTGTAAGTTATGATTTAGATGATTCTGTCTTAACAGAATGGAAATAGAGACTACTCCTTTGCTGCCTTGAAGAAATAAACTGCCTTTTGTGAGAGGACTTATGAGCTCAAATGGAGAGAAGCTACTGTAGCCTTTAGGTGTTTGGCGGCATGAAAATGAGACCTCAGTCCTGCAACCACAAGGAGATGGCTTCCACCAAGAAACTGTGAGAACTTGCAAGCAGATCTTTTTTCAGTTGAGTTTCCAATGAAAACATGGTCCAAGTAGCATCTTAATTGCAGCTCTGTAGTTAACCCTGAAGTAGAGATCCCAACTAAGCCAGGAATGGACCTTTGAAGCAAGAATTATGAGACAACAAATGTGTTGCTGTAGGGTGTTAACCTCATGGTAATTCGTTATACAATAATAGACAGCCAATCTAAACTGGTTTATGTAGCTTCTTAGGTTGTACAGTTACAGGAAATGCACAGTTACAAGGAATTCTATTCACATAACAGTCTAGCTTTATGTGTTACACAACCTGCACAATTTATGGCAGTTGTGTTCCCCCATATATTAAATTTCTTTGGGGGAAAATGTTGATATTTTACTCTTCTAGGTATAGATACTCATGTACATATGTGCAATATAGTTTTACTGAGTTGAAATGAAAAAGAAGTTACATGGAGGAAAGAAAACTGCAATCTCTATATAAACTTCAAACATGCTTTATATTTTATTAACTCTTTGATTTTAAAATGTCCTTAGAGATCATCTATTTGATTTTCCATGTTTTATAGATAAATGAAATAAGACACAGCTTTATTTTCCAACTTATCAAAGGACACATTCTTAGTTAACATTTGAGCTGGACAATATTTCACATATTCTGACCCCCAGTCTTATGCTCAGCCTTATATTAACCAGCCAAATTTCCATGATACACATATAAATTGGTATTGTATTATAACAGCAAAAAATAGAAAAAAAACATTTATGTGTTTGTTTATGAAATATATAAAAACAACAGTTTTAAAAAAATGAACCAAGGGAATTTCCTGGTGGTCCAGTAGGTAAAGAGTTTGCCTTGCTGTGCAAGGGGCACTGGTTCAATCTCTGGACCAGGAAGATCCCATGTACTACAGAGCAGCTGGATCTGTGTGTCCAATAGTGTACACTCCCAGAGTTGGTGCTCAGCAAGAAGAGAAGCCACTTAGATGGGAAGCCCGCACAGGCCAAAGAAGAAAGATGGATGAAAGTAAATAAATAAAAAAACAACAACAAAAAAGAAAAAACAATAAATGCAGATATGTTGATTGCATATTAATGATTTTACCAAAATGGTAGACTCATACCTAATGAATTAAATAAGAATACAAAAATCTTTAAAGAAAAGAATACAAAAATTTTAAAAAGAATAGAAAATCTTATTGAGGTTTTTTTTTTTTTTTTATGATTTATAGGAGTTAAGAAAAAAATTGTTCAGCACTTTTTGTGATCAGAAATACTGCTTACCTTTAGTGTGGCTAACTTTTGTGAGGATGTTTTTATAGCTAACACCCTAGAAGATAAAGGTAGTGTAAAGATAGGCATGCTTCCTGTATGTGGCAGAAAGTTTAGATTCCTTAAAATCAAGACTTCTTCTTAGTGAGTCCACTTAGTGAGCTTGAAGCATATTTTATATCATTCCATTGGAATGAAGACTTGAGAAACAAACTCCCAAAATGCTGATGCTGTATTTTTTTGCTATTTCCATTAGTAATAATGTCCTTCTACTGTGATCAGGAGTTTCCTATCTTCTGTCACTTTCAAAGAAATGGAAGTAGGCCAATTGGAACAAGTAGAAGAATTACAAGCCTTTCATAGTTCTTGATGATCAAAAAAATATTTTAAGTAGTATATTTATCTTTTTTTGTTTTTCAGGGAAGAAGGACAAATAATGAAATAATACAAAAGATTAAATAAAACTTTATTATGCAATGAAGATGAAATTAATTTTGCCACTGTGAGGAATACTATTTTTTTGTTTGTTTATTTTTAAAAATTTATTTTTATTTTACTTTTACAGAGTTTTGTTTACTGCCATACATAAACCCAAATCAGCCATAGGTAGGCACATGCCCCCTCCCACTTGAATATCTCTCCCATCTCCCTCCCCATCCCACGTTTCTAGGTTGTTGCATAGCCCCTGTGTAAGTTCACTTAGTCTTACAGCAGATTCACATTGGTTGTCTCTTTAACATATGGTAATGTAAATTTCCATGTTACTATAGGAATACTATTCTTAGGGGCACTATTGTAAGGGTTACAGGGAAAGGGGCAGGGCACAATTATTGAAAAGAATGACAGCCCAAGGACACAGCATAAACCCATTAGAATCAAATGGGTCCAAGATGGCAGACCAGACTTTAATCCTCAGTCAGTAAGCTAAATGACACACCTGGACCCGCCTTACAGTTCCACTCCTTCCCTAAAAGAGCTGGAATAATCCTCCCACTAATTAGCATATGAAATTACCCAGTCCATAAAAGCTAAGAACGCCATGTTTTCAGGGCCGCTGGATTCACTCTGCAATGGCCCACACTCTGTCTGTGGAGTGTGCTTTCTCTGAATCTGAATAAATCCATTTTTTACCTATCACTTTGCCTCTCACTGAATTCTTCTCTGCAAAGAGACATGAAGAACCTGAACCTCAGTGGGTCCAGACATTGGGTGAGTGATTTTAATTACCAAGGTTTTGTCTGGGTTCAAATCTCGGCCACATGGGTTCAAGCCCCAAACTGGGTTTTGACTGGGCTCTAGTCCCGGCCGTGAGGGTTCAAGTCTGAAGCAGGGTTTTGGCTGGGTTCGAGTCCCGGCCACTTGGGTTCAAGTCCCAAACAGGTTTGATTAAGTCTAGACCCTGGGTTTAAGTCTCAAATTAAGGTTGAACACTTTCGCTATTATTCAGCATTCATCCAACAAACGCATTTGTTTATGTTCTAATTTAAATTTCACTCTATCAATGAACCCTTACTTAGCATGCCTCTGTTTTTATATGAGTACATTATAATTAAATTTATGTTTTCTCTAAGAGTAACCTCTTACTAATATTACATGGAGAAGAAAGCACTTTCAACAGAAAAAGGAACGATACACAATGTGTCATTTAAATTGCTTTCTTTTAACTTTTCAAAGTTCTAACCAATACAACTTATGTTTATTCACACATATGTCATTTACAAAGTAAAGTTTCCATGAAAAATCCATGTGTTAGTCTCATTTTACTAGCATCAGAAAGAATATATAGTTTTAAACTTTAATGAAAGTTTCATTCTAATGAAGTTTAAAATATGTATATCCGGTTAAAAAATTACAGATTCTCTTATTTTCTTATTCTGACACTAAAATATTTAATCCAATTTTGTACTGTGAAATGGCTTCCAGGAAAATTCTCTTTGTTTTGTCTCAGAAATTTCCTCAAGTGATATAATTCTTAAACTATACTAAATAAGCATTACTGCTATTTTATGGAAGCCATGATTATTCATTGTATCCTCATTTGTCTAATTGTAGTTCTATTGGGAAAGAAATACTGTTCATTTTAGAAGGACCTTCTTCCATGATTACAGAGTCCTGCTGTGAGGTTTAAATTGTGTGAAATTTTACAATATTTGTGAGAATAATCACACTGTTTACATGCAGTGATGATGCTAATGAAACTAGGTCATCATCTTTAAATAAATGTTTAACCCTATTAGCAGAATAAATATTCACTGTTGAAATTATTTGCTAATTGCTTTTCCTGATTCAGATACTTCTTGGCATTTGATCTTTTATTCATTGTATACATTGTCTTATTCAAAGTGATTAATGATTTTAAGTTTAAACAATATGTCATCTTATTTTAAGTTTTATTATAATAATAATTTCTAAAGCCATCTATTCTAAACAACCAGAATTAAATGGCAAAAATATTTTTATATGTTTCTGAGTATAAATAAAAAATGGATTATATTCACATCTTATACTTTAAATTGCTTACTTTTACCTGATAGACCAAGATCATTTTCTGTAAATAAATTTTAGAATTATGTTACAGTTTAATTTAGTTTAATTTGAATTACTTGTGATACTCAAAATTATGAGCTTTGGAGTGTTACGAATTTGAGATAACCTTGTAACTCTAGCATCTGTATTTTGGGCATGTAATTTAAATCTCTCTAAACTTGATTTCTTGCCTTTAATATAAAAATAAGTATACATTTTTATGTTGATTAAATAAACCATACACACACACACACACATACGTTGCCTATAAAATATGAAGTATTCAATACATGCTTGTCATTCTTGTAATAGTAACTGTTTTTTAGCCAGTCCCTATAGTGCACATGGACTTTCCGAGTAGCTCAAGTGGTAAAGAACCTGCCTGCAATGTGGGAGACCAGGGTTAAATCCCTGAGTTGGGACAATATCCTGGAGAAAGGCATAGCAACCGTGTCTAGTATTCTTACCTAGAGAATTCCATGGACAGAGAAGGCTGGTGCACTGCAGGCCTGGGATCACAAGGAGTCAGATACACCTGAGTGACTAACACATGCAGAACTGCACATAACACTGTTTAAAATTTCTCACAACTTTAGATGATTATTTGCATATATCATGTTGATATATTTGCATATATCATTTTTAAGATAAAATAAATAAAATAATAGAAATAAAAATACTGGTTCAAAGAATACTACTTAAGATGCCTAATTAATTATGAAACATTTCCATAACTCTAATGATATACAGTTGTATTAATCATTTCATCTGCTTTGACAAACTATTTCTAAATTGCATTTCATGTACAAGCAATGGAATTTAATTGTCATTTTCATCAGACATTTAAATTGCTTACTTTTAGAATTATCTACTGATATTTTTAAATTATTTTTATTTGTACTATTTATATCTTGTTTTATATGTGTAATGTTTCATGTATGGTAATGAATGATCCTACTGAGTATCAAACTCTAACAAACACTTTCTCAGGATTCTCACTGTATTGAAAATATGGTTTCTCACAGTTTAAATTTTATTCAGATTAATATTTTACTTTTTGTTCATATAGCTTTTTTTTCCAATTTTTACTTTGACAAAATTGTCAAATGTGTTGGCTTATGTGATTACCAGCTCTAACGTCTTATTCGGAAAGTGTTTTCCCACTCTCTGTCTTTGCTATGTATTCTTGTGTGTAAATAGTAAAAGAAAAAATGAGTGGTAAAGGAGATATTGAGAAATTGTAGCAAGGTTCCATAATTAATTATCAGGAAGCAATGCAAGAAAGCGTGAATATTAAAGAGTTTATGAATTAAATGTGTTTGTAGGCTATTTTGACTTCTGATCCTTTTAGAATCTTCTGATTGTCTTTGCAAATTTATTTTCAGGGAAATTTAGCTTACAGCCTTTTTCTTCCATTCACTTTAAGTTGGAGATTCGTTAGTTTTGACACAAACATGTTGTGTGCAGAATCCACCTTTGGCATTGATGACAACAGCAGCTTTGCACGTTTAGCTTTCTGTGAAGAATGGAATCTTTTTTTCTCTGATGCAGAAGTCTTGTCTTGTTTGCCAAGATGTATGGAACTGTTCTACTACTTTCTATTATGAAAGAACAGTCAAATCTCAAAATTTGTCAAGTTTCAGACAGAACCATGCTCTTAAAATTCTTCATCAAAGGACATTTCATCCAAGGATAATGTCTGGGGCAAATAAACCTAATTATCATCAAAATTAGACTATACAAAAGTGTTTTTGAGGCGTCAGGAACATAAGAGAAACAACTAGAACAGAGTCATATTAGAGTAACAAAGAGAGTGAATTAACACTGGTAAATCTGTCCTACATAAAGTATTCAGCTTTTTATATTGTGCTTCTTGTTTTGTTTTTCCTCTCGTTTAACCCTTTGTTTAGCAAATAACTAAAAATCGGACCAAATTTGGCTTTAGCATTGGCACTTTGTGAATCTACAGCAGAAGCTTTAAATATTGATAATTGTCTATGTACCCCAGATAGGGATCTCAGTTTCTTTAAGTAGAATAAAGAGGTTGAAAGATAAGATTTTGAAACATCTTTTGCTTCTACATCTCTTTCTAGTTATTCTCCAGGAAAACAAGAGAACTTAAAGTGTTCAGCAGTTTTTAAAATCCTTCACTCACCCACTTTTTCTTTCTTCTCCAGAGGCTACAACCTCTGGTTAGGATTGTTAAAGACACTACTAGAATTATTTTAATTCAGTCTCATTGTCATTCAGTGACATTGCTGTGATGAGATATAACTATTGAGAAGATACCTGCCCTCTGAAATCGATTATTCAACAAGTCCCAAACATTTGTATCAAAGTGAATGCCGATGTTTATGATCTGTCATTAGATCATTGCATTGTACGTGGAAATTTTTAGCCATGTGTAATAAATGCTAATCAAAATCCATAAACTGCTCATCAAAAATAAAAATTCTGCATTCTGTAATTATGCTTTTAAACCTCCTCCAATGAAGTGATAGAAAATTTTAACTTCAAGTATTCTTAGAGGTTTTTGCCTTTCCATTTATTTCTTTTTTGCCAACGTTTTAAAGGTCTAGTGCATTGCCAATGAGTTTGAATGATCTTCCCCAGACATTTGTTGAGAAATTTCTGAAATGTTCACTTCTCTGATTAGCACAAGGATTTGTGTCTATAGACTCACTCAACAATGTTACTTGAACTATATGCATGGTACAAGATCAGCAAAACGAAAGACTGAAGAAAACTGGGTTAGTGGATGGGTGGAGTCATAGTTTAGACACCTCTGTCAGTGAATTTTCATGTTTATAGTGTCTTTCCTTGCCTATTTTTGCCCTGACAATGATGAGTTCTCTGTACTTCTATCCAATCTTAGCATTTTCTACTTATTTTTGTTGCCTACCAGTTCCCTGCCATCTGGAAATTTTGGGGTTTATTTTCATGTAAACTAAATAAACCTGGGATATCTCTTATACAATCATCCCAGTATGTTATCTATCTATCTTTCTATAACATACAGGTGCATATATATGCATGTCCAACGGGGGAAAAAAAAAAATTTGAAGTATGTCTTTATACGTATAGTCTACAGGTAGAAAAAGGGAATTATCTTAAATAAAACTTACTCCTTTATATTTTAAAAATCAAAGTAGTTCATAGTAACTCTCCAGATCTTTCATCTCTTTAGCTTCCCATCTCTACTTCTTCTCATTTAACTTTTCTTCCTTCTTTCATATGTGACTTTAAATTCTTTTTATATATATATATTTCTTTTTCATCCATTAAGTGGTACTTGTCTCTTTTCTTGTAAAATGATTCATTGTCTTCCCACATTCTAATTTTCTTATCATCACTGTATATTAACCAATTTTGATATGCAATATGGATGGAGTAATAGGCTTATTTTTCTTAATATATTTATCATATATATAATGTACTCTACTGCCATTCCTATGGAAAATTACATATAATTATTAAAGAAACATAAGTTCCATTTTGTTAATTATAGTGATACAAATATATAGTCATACTTGAAACTACTATTCTAGCTTTCCTTCCACAATCCATTCAATATAGTCAATAATTTAATTTACACTTTAAACAGTTTGATGCTCTTTTCTGTTAATTATGAGGTAATTCTCCAAGGACTATTGTCAATGAATATAAGATTACTGATTTTGAAGAAAGTATTTAGAGTCTATTGCATTTCAGTTAGCTACTTTTGCATGAACTTTACATCCTTGGATATATGGCTTAAAATATTACCCTGTGTGATCATATTTATATTTAATTTGATGTCATAAATATAGATTGATTCATATCTGTCAATATTTATTCTAGAGTTGGCAAACTGCTTCTCAAAAAATGTGACTATAATTTCAGCCTGAGGGTAAGTTTTTTTTTTTTTTTCCCCAATAAGATTACTATAACAGAAGCCTTCCCAGATAGTGATAGTGATAAAGAAACTTTCTGCTAAGACAGGAAACATAAGAGACATGAGTTTGATCCCTGAGTCAGGAAGATCCCTTGGAGGAGAGCACAGCAACCAACTCCAATATTCTTGTCTGGTGAATTACATAGAGCCTGGTGACTACAGCCCATAGAGTCACATAGAGTCAGAAAGGACTAAAGTGATTTACACGCAGTGAAACAAAGTAGAAATCTTTAAACTACATATGTATACTCTTACAGTATATCTGAGTCAAAATTTAATAAGTTTAACAACATTTCTTAATTGGAATAAAATTTCATATGAAAGTTTAAAATCTAATTACTTTTTAAAGTTCATTGAGTTTTAAAATAATGCATTTAATCAATTTTATACAAGTTTTAAGTATTTGTGCTATGGAATGAATGCATGTGTGCCTCCAAAATTCATATTTTGGAGCTGTAACCACCAATGTGACTGTATTTGGAGTAAGGAAGTAATTGAGATGAAATGAAATCATAAAAGTAAAGTACTGATCTGATAGGATTTGCATCTTGAGAGAAGAGAAACCAGAGTGTGCTCTCCTTCTCTTTCTCTTCTTTGGTCATATGAGTATAAAGTGAGAACATAAAAAAGTGTTCCCTTCAGAAATCACCTTTGGTAGCTACTTGTTCTCGAATGTTCAATTATCCAGAACTGTAAGAAAATAATGGTCAATTGTTTAAGCCATCTATTCTGTAATCTTTGCTATGATATTCTGAGAAGACTAATGTCATTTTTAAACAACATTTTATATATTCAATAAAATTCATTTACTTGATTGGAAAAATTTAGATTTGTATATGATCATTTTTCCTAATTAGGGAACACTTATTGTTATAGATTTCTTTATGAATCTGTGTTAAAAGGTAAATTTATGATAATCCACATACCAATGATACAAGTAAACTAAAAAATGTGCATAAACTATATGCAGATACATTTTTATTGAGGTAAATATTAGTAGATGTTGATCACCACCAAATAGCGTTTGAGGAAGTTACCTGATATAGTATTCATATTACCCAACCAAAGGTAGTCCCATTAGACTGTTGCACAGCAGAGCCAATAACTGACACAACGCTGTGGTGAAGGAAAGTGCAGGGAATATCACAAAGTCAGGTAAGGAAAACACAGCTAATTCTCAAAAGTCCCAACCTCCTTGATGACTTTCAGTGTACAGTTTTTAAGGCAGGGTGAGAGAAAACGAAACTTGATCAACTTGTGGACATCCTTCTGATTGACTGTTGGTAAGATAGCAAATGAGGTTATAGACTCAGTATGATCAAAACTCAGGTTTGCAAAATAAATGCTCATGGTCATCAAGCAGTTAACTTTTTCCACTTGGTGGTAGTTTTAGTATCTGCAGAACAAATAAAGATATGGCTTTAGATATTATCTGTAACTTTAGAAGAGGAAGTAAATGTCCTTGACTTTGTTTTATATTTATTATTTTGGTGCTTCCTTGACTGCCTTTCTTCGTTTCTGCACTTTCATAGTTTTTTTTTTTTTTTTTGGGTGGGGGGGGGCGGAACTTGTGGAAAAAGTGGAAAGCTAACACCTTCCTACAAACAAGAGACAGAAATCTTGAGGGTTTGCCCAGGAAGGCTCCACAGAGTCCTGCTCAATTCCATTCATGCAAACTTGGTAACAAATGCAAGAGTTGTTTAGAATGCTTTAAAGAAGTGAGTGAAAATGCTGTTAGAGTTGTTTCGGAAAGTTGAGAGAGTGCTTTTTGGTTGATAGTTCATCAATTTGTTTCTAGGTGAGTTAATAAACCTAGAGGTCTAGAGCAAACTTAAAGTTGAATAAGTCAAAAAGAAAGCACATGTCCATCTAGGACAGAAGATATAAAAAGAGACTCAGCTTTATATATAAGTCATAACATAAGATTTTTTAGGGATGACAAAACTACAGAAAACTGAAATGAATAACATGTTAATAGGGAACAAACTAAATGGGAAAATACATTATATGTGTAGAAACTTAAACCATGTTATATTTGTTCAGATACATTTTATTGAGGTAAATATTAGTAGATGTTGATCCACCAAATGGCGTTTGAGGAAGTTACCTGATATAGTATTCATATTACCCAACCAAAGGTAGTCCCATTAGACTGTTGCACAGCAGAGCCAATAACTGACACAACGCTGTGGTGAAGGAAAGTGCAGGGAATATCACAAAGTCAGGTAAGGAAAACACAGCTAATTCTCAAAAGTCCCAACCTCCTTGATGACTTTCAGTGTACAGTTTTTAAGGCAGGGTGAGAGAAAACGAAACTTGATCAACTTGTGGACATCCTTCTGATTGACTGTTGGTAAGATAGCAAATGAGGTTATAGACTCAGTATGATCAAAACTCAGGTTTGCAAAATAAATGCTCATGGTCATCAAGCAGTTAACTTTTTCCACTTGGTGGTAGTTTTAGTATCTGCAGAACAAATAAAGATATGGCTTTAGATATTATCTGTAACTTTAAAAGAGGAAGTAAATGTCCTTGACTTTGTTTTATATTTATTATTTTGGTGCTTCCTTGACTGCCTTTCTTCGTTTCTGCACTTTCATAGTTTTTTTTTTTTTTTTTTTTTGGGTGGGGGGGTGCGGAACTTGTGGAAAAAGTGGAAAGCTAACACCTTCCTACAAACAAGAGACAGAAATCTTGAGGGTTTGCCCAGGAAGGCTCCACAGAGTCCTGCTCAATTCCATTCATGCAAACTTGGTAACAAATGCAAGAGTTGTTTAGAATGCTTTAAAGAAGTGAGTGAAAATGCTGTTAGAGTTGTTTCGGAAAGTTGAGAGAGTGCTTTTTGGTTGATAGTTCATCAATTTGTTTCTAGGTGAGTTAATAAACCTAGAGGTCTAGAGCAAACTTAAAGTTGAATAAGTCAAAAAGAAAGCACATGTCCATCTAGGACAGAAGATATAAAAAGAGACTCAGCTTTATATATAAGTCATAACATAAGATTTTTTAGGGATGACAAAACTACAGAAAACTGAAATGAATAACATGTTAATAGGGAACAAACTAAATGGGAAAATACATTATATGTGTAGAAACTTAAACCATGTTATATTTGTTCAGAAGACAATATTTTAAATTGTTCTAAATGGAGAAGATTCAGTGCAGCTCAATGTAAAATCTCATTTGTGTACATGAGGATAGAGAACACAAAAGACTGACAAAAAATGTATTGCATACAAAATAGAAATATGTAGAAAATAATTTTTGGCAGTTATATTTAAAGTTTTCTAAAAAATTATTTTCAAGAACTCTAAAGACAATAAAAAGAAGTGAGTTCTATTACAGTGAATGAAATGTCCCTTGTATGAGAAACAAACATTATTTGAAGATTTTTTTCTCTTGTGTTGATTAGACAAATGTTTTACAGGATAGGTTGGGCAAGGGTTTACAGAAGTAACTATTTTTGAACAACACTGAATCTTTAACTATTGATATAAAAAGCTATTATAAATTTTAAATATACTATACTTGAAGCAACAATCTATTATCAGGGTCTCAATTTTATGCTTTTCTTCTACATCAGACTTTATATAGAAGTCTATATAAATTATTTATTGATTAAAGAGTCATATTTACTAGCAAATTTGGAAATTTGAAAAGAAAAACTCTGAAAATGACTATAAGATAGTAACAAACGCATTGTAAAAACATCTACACAAGCTTTTCAGTATTCATTTGATTAAAAATAAAAGAGGAACCATTTTTAAATCCTTTAAGTCATTGAATCACTTACCCTTAAAACACGACCACATGGAATATATTTCATACTTATAAACAGTGACCTAAATATCATCTGAAAAGTTGATATTTGCAGGTATAAATGAATAAACTTGCAGACATAAATGAGTAAAATTGGAGAATTTCTAAAAGCAGTGCAAATAATTAACAATCCACAGGCATCCTATGAGTAACAAAGTCAAGGCTTGAAATTCAAAGATGGACAATGTACTTACTCATTATTTTTATTAAGCATACATGCTTCTGCTCTCAATATTCAAAGCACCCAATGTAAGTTTATGTACTTTCTCTTTTTTTTGGAAGACAATAAGGAATGCCAGCTAATTATGTTCCAATTGGCAATGCTAGAGGTAAGGTACATGCAAGTGCAATAAGAGCAGAAAACAGAAAAAGAATTTAGAAAATGTTGCACAGTATTTGTACCATTGATCTTGGATTTTAAGGATTAAAAAAAGAATTCTATTTAATTAGAAGTAGTGAAAGCACTTCAGGAAGACAAGGGCTATGCCATTCATGATTAGGAAAGTTATTTTTCTTCATATATCCACCTCTATAATAGATATAAAAATCTGTTCTATGTGCCAATCACATACTAAATTTGTCTGTTAATTTTTACAATATTTGTAAAACGTTGATTTCCAGTGTGCATTCCCCCTTTCTCAAGGACAGTAACTCACTCCATTTGGTCATGTTTGGAAGCTACAGGGGTGTGTGATAGCCATTACTGATGGTTAGAAAGCTCTCTTACCATAAAAAATGCTGTCTTTGATGTTACATAAGGCCATAAGAAAAAATTAACCAATGAACTATTAGTAAATGGAACATGTAGTATTTCTTTATGAGTAAAATTAAGTGCCAGTACAAAATTATCCATAGCTTCTTCATCTGTCAAGACAAGCCTGAAAGTTGTCTACTGTGATTGTAGTATTATGAGGGTATGAATCGTCTATGATCCCAACTCTAATTTGAATAGAATGAGTAGAACCCCATTGTTAACAGTCTTTGGGCATGTCATGTATGTACAAATTATGCTTTTGCTCTACTAAGCCACTAATATTTGAAAGATGTTACAATAAAATAAAGAAAATAGAATAAAGGTTGAAATGGAATTAAGTGGATTTAAACAGAGAAAATGAACTAATTATTTGTAACTCTAGGATCATAGGGACTAAGAGTATATTGGTTCTATCTTCTTCACTAAGAATTTTCAAGCTTTCCTTTGACAGGAAGCTTCCACATAGCTTACCAATACATCACATCCATATCTTGTTTTCTTTTACTATGAATTGGAGAGCTATAATTCTGACAGAATCTAGTATTTGAGATAAACTACACACCTGCATTCAATTGCATTGTTACAATCAACATGCCTCCTAGTATTCATACAGAAATTAAGTCAAGGTCTTTGAAAATTTCTGATATAGAAATTAAATCTTGAATGGAGTCAGGAACAGGATTGGTTTATATTCAAGATCACTCAGTTTGTAGACTTATAGATATTATAGACTTATACTTTCAAATTATTTCTAAGGTATTTACAGCTTGCTCTGACAAATGTCATAGCATTATGCCCCCCTTAAAATGGTTTTTCAACTACCAACACTGAAGAACATTTCAAGTTAATCAACCTCTGTTCATGTTTTCCAGCCTCCCAGTCCTGTTGCCCTGCTCCTGTATTTCCCGTCTAGGTTTTCTTAAGACTGTGCACTAATCAAAAGTAATGAAACTCCTTGTGATGTTTTAGATTTAATTAATTTAGGTAGCTGAAGTTAATTAATGTATTGAATTAACTAATATGTTAAATTGACAAACAGAAAATAATTATAAATATTATCAAAATATGCACATTAATGCAGTGAGTAAAGTTTTTCTACCAACAAGTAATTATATTTCATTTTAAAACAGACACAATTAAAAGCAATTTTCTTAAAGAGATTTTAATACATAATGAAAGGGATATTTCTGCATTCTTCTCAAGTTTTCAATTAATTATAACAGAGGTTGAAAACTGAAATATCAAAAAAGCAAGACAAAGAATATAAATTAATGAAATGAGTTGGGGAAGGAAGCTATTTTTAGCTAGTAAGTCTATACCTTTTCTAGATTAGGCGACTAATGGTTCACATTAATTGTTTAGTACTATGAGTGAAAGGAGTCCGGTCTACTGTGCAATACATGATCTAAAATATTCCTTTTTAAATATGACTTAAAAAATTACTGTTTAAGTCAGTATTATCAGAACCACTGAAGTCCACAACTGGATCATGTATAATTCCACCCATTACTAGTTTGTAGTGTCTATCAATACAACTTGCATATTAAATGAGTATTTGTGTGGGTCTCATATATCAGAAAGCAAAATCTGAGATAAACAAATAAGAAGCATCCCTATACAAAAGACTATTGGTGATAGAAAGAAAGTTACAGGCATACAACTCTATAAAAGGTGAATATATTCCTTCAAGTACTGTTTATAGAGAATCTGCTACATGTGCACCAGGCTGTTAGCATCACCTGTTAGGAGTAAGCAAAACAGACAAAATATCTGCACTTGTGGAATTTTCATATAGTATGACATCTGGAATACTATCCAAAGTATATGTTTTCAATGATTAAAAAAAGTCTATGGATGAAAAACCAAATCTCAGGGCTCTGGTTCAAGATGGTAGGGTAGAAGAACCTGCTGTACTCTTGCAAGAGCACCAAAATTACAACTAACTCTTGAACAACCATTAACAGGAGGATCCTGGAACCCACCAAAAAAAAAAAAAAAGATATCCCATTTCCAAAGACAAAGAAAAAGCCACAACAAGTTAGAAGGAGGTGCACAATCATGATAAAGTCAAATCCCATACTTGCTGGGTAGGCGACTCACAGATTGAAGTGCAGTAATACCAAAGAAGCTTTCCTACTATTCTGAAGGTTCTGAGTCCTATATCAAACTTCTCAGTCTAGAGATCTGACAAAGGATGGGAATTCCCAGGGAATCTGACCTTAACAGTCAGTAGAATTTGATTATAGGACTTCTATGGGCCTGGAGGAAACAGAGACTTCACCTTTGGAGGCCACACCAAGACCCAGGGGAAATGAGCAGTTACTTCTCAGGAGACTGAAGCAGACCTACCCGCTAGTGGTAGAGTGTCTCCTGGGCAGGCACTAGTCAGTAGGGGCTCATCACAGGGACAGGGGCACTGGTAGCAGCAGTCCTGGCAGATGCTTCTTGGTTTAAGTCCTCTTGGAGGTCACCATCAGCTTTACTATAGAGTAGGCAGATTTCAGGGCTGAGTTGCCTCAAGGGATGCCAAACAACTAACAGAAGGAACACAACCACACCCACCAGCAGGTAATTGGATTAAAATTTTACTGGGTACAGCCCTACCCACCAGAGCAAGATCCAGTTTTCTCCCATCAAGAAACTTACATTTTAGCCCATCCCCGAGAGCAGACACAAGATTGCATATTAAATGAGTATTTGTGTGGGTCTCATATATCAGAAAGCAAAATCTGAGATAAACAAATAAGAAGCATCCCTATACAAAAGACTATTGGTGATAGAAAGAAAGTTACAGGCATACAACTCTATAAAAGGTGAATATATTCCTTCAAGTACTGTTTATAGAGAATCTGCTACATGTGCACCAGGCTGTTAGCATCACCTGTTAGGAGTAAGCAAAACAGACAAAATATCTGCGCTTGTGGAATTTTCATATAGTATGACATCTGGAATACTATCCAAAGTATATGTTTTCAATGATTAAAAAAAGTCTATGGATGAAAAACCAAATCTCAGGGCTCTGGTTCAAGATGGTAGGGTAGAAGAACCTGCTGTACTCTTGCAAGAGCACCAAAATTACAACTAACTCTTGAACAACCATTAACAGGAGGATCCTGGAACCCACCAAAAAAAAAAAAAAAGATATCCCATTTCCAAAGACAAAGAAAAAGCCACAACAAGTTAGAAGGAGGTGCACAATCATGATAAAGTCAAATCCCATACTTGCTGGGTAGGCGACTCACAGATTGAAGTGCAGTAATACCAAAGAAGCTTTCCTACTATTCTGAAGGTTCTGAGTCCTATATCAAACTTCTCAGTCTAGAGATCTGACAAAGGATGGGAATTCCCAGGGAATCTGACCTTAACAGTCAGTAGAATTTGATTATAGGACTTCTATGGGCCTGGAGGAAACAGAGACTTCACCTTTGGAGGCCACACCAAGACCCAGGGGAAATGAGCAGTTACTTCTCAGGAGACTGAAGCAGACCTACCCGCTAGTGGTAGAGTGTCTCCTGGGCAGGCACTAGTCAGTAGGGGCTCATCACAGGGACAGGGGCACTGGTAGCAGCAGTCCTGGAAGATGCTTCTTGGTTTAAGTCCTCTTGGAGGTCACCATCAGCTTTACTATAGAGTAGGCAGATTTCAGGGCTGAGTTGCCTCAAGGGATGCCAAACAACTAACAGAAGGAACACAACCACACCCACCAGCAGGTAATTGGATTAAAATTTTACTGGGTACAGCCCTACCCACCAGAGCAAGATCCAGTTTTCCCCTCCCATCAAGAAACTTACATTTTAGCCTCATCCACCAGAGAGCAGACACAAGAAGAACCACAGTCCCAGTCCCAGAGAGTTAATCAGGATTAAAAAGCAAAGAGTACATCCCAGATAAACAGACAAGATAAAATGCCAGAAAAACAACTAAATGAAGTAGATTTAGGCAACCTTCTAAAAAAAAATTCAGAATAATGATAGTGAATATGATCCAAGATCTTGGAAACAAAATGGAGAAGATGCAAGAAAGGTTGATCAAAGAGCTAGAAGAACTAAAAACAGAGAAGAAAAATACACTGAAAGGAATCAATAGCAGAATAACTGAAGCAAAAGAAAAGGTAAATGACCAGGAGGAAAGTATGGTGAATATCACTGTCATGGAACAGAAAAAAGAAAGAAAAAAAAAAAAAGAAATGAAGACACCCTAAGAGACTTATGGGGCAACACTAAATACACCAGCATTTGCATCATAGGGTTCCCAGAAGGAGAAGAAAGTACCAAAGAAAATATTTGAATTTCTCTAAACTACCCTAACATGGGAAAGGAAACTGCCAACCAAGTCCTAGGAGTGTAAATAGTGCAAAGCAGGATAAACTCAAGGAGACTCAAGGAGAAACACACCAAGACACATAGTAATCAAAGTGACAAAATTTAAAGTCAAGAATAAAATATTAAAAGCAACAAGGGAAAAATGACAAATAATATACAAGGGAACTTTCATAAAGTTATCAGCCAATTTCTCAACAGAAACGACAAGCCAGAAGGGAATGACAAGATATATTTAAAGTGATGGAAGAGAAGAACCTATAATTAAGAATACCTAGGAAGACTTGATGGATAAATCAAAAGCTTTTCAGGCAAGGAAAAACAAAGAGAATTCAGCATCACCAAATTAGCTATATAATAAATGCTAAAGGAAAGTCTCTAGGCAGAAAACAAAGAAGCAAAAGACCTAC
Source organism: Tragulus kanchil (assembly GCA_022376925.1). Classification (NCBI taxonomy): domain Eukaryota; kingdom Metazoa; phylum Chordata; class Mammalia; order Artiodactyla; family Tragulidae; genus Tragulus; species Tragulus kanchil. Next base: position 86,165,489 of record JAIOJX010000003.1, on the reverse strand, counting down.
ACAAAATAAACCCAAAACAATCAAGAAAATGGCAATAGGATAATACTGATACTACTATCAGTAATAATGATATTGATAATTACCATAAATATAAATAGATTTAATGCACCGAGCAAAAGGCATAGATTGGCTTGGCAGGTAGGATCATGTGCATGTATGCACTTCCACTTAACACATCACTCAATTAACCCCCCAAATTGTATGTAATTGATTTATATGGGTAGGTTCATCATATTTCCATTATGGCTTACAATTGTAATTACCATTTTTATTTTGTCTAGCTATTGATTGTGAAAACTGATAAATGTTATGTTTTTGTGATTATGTAACTATTATTAACTTAATAATATTGTATCATGATTAGTCAACAAAAAGTAATAGAATTCATTCTCTTGTATCTCAGCTGATAAAGAGTCTGCCTGTGAAGCAGGAGACCTGGGTTAAATCCCTGGCTTGGGAAGATTCCCTGGAGAAGGGAAGGGCTACCCATCCAGTATTCTTGCCTGGAGAATTCCATGGCTCGTCCATAGCTTGCAAAGAGTTGGACATAACAGAGCGACTTCATTTTCACTTTCATATCACCCAAACTACCATTTATTAGAAAAACTAGTAATCCCATCTTAAAATCTAAATGCATAGCAGAATTACCTTAGAAATTTTTTGAAAAATACAACTTCTCAGGTATTTTTTTATCTAAAGCTCCATATGTATTTTTAATGAGCAGTTATGTATAAAAGCAACAGGATTATATGATGATCTTTATTTTTATTTAGTTTGTTTGCTTTTTCTATTTTATAATCAGTGCTTCTATTTCATTTAGTTTACATTTTCCAATTTCTCCATCTCTTCTTTTTTTATACTATTTCTCAAACATTTATCAGTTGTAGTAAAACAGTTTTTATATAAAATTATACAAAATTGATTTTTATATAAAAATTCAGCTAAAAATGTTATGACATTTTGATTCTACTTTGACTTTGTATGAATAGAACACTGTATTTCTAACTAAAAAAACAGATCTGCAACAAGCAGCAAAGGCTTACTGTATACCACAGGAACATATAGTCAATATCTTGTAACAATCTATAATGGAAAATAATCTGAAAAATAACATATGTGTACATATATAACTGAATCACCTTGCTGTGTACCTGCAACATTGTAAAGTCAACTATGATTCAATAAAGTATATAAGGTTGAATCAACAAAAACGTGGGTGTGGGTGTGGGTTTTGACCTAGGAATATATATATATAGAATTAACTAAAAACGGAGGGGGAGGTTGTCATTAAAATTTTTCCTTAAAGATGGTTTCTATCAGGCCAAACTTGATAGATACCTGCGAATCATTAAGGGATATAATATCAGGGAAAGAGCATTCCAAATACAATGGAGAATGAAAGCAAATATTCCAAGGAGGGAGATGGATGGCTTGTGTATTGATCATAAAGGAGACTAGTGTGTCCTGAGAAGAGTAGAGAAGGAGAAAAAAGTAAAACAAAAATCCAGAGAGACTTTGGCAGACAGGATGGGGACCTCAGCATGTTGCATACCAGCTCAGTGTAGATGATGAGGTGAGACCTGCTATGGAATCAAATAGGATTGGGAAGGAATTTGGGGTTAGTGGTATTTGTGAACATGAGAAGACCCTACCATATTCTACCCTTTGGTATACATTAAATATGGTACTCAATAAGTAATCTAATATCAACCGTCTCCCTTGAAAAATGTTCTGCACTTCCCCACAATTTCTGATTTGATACCCACTTTAATTTTCTTACATACGTATTTCAGAGAATCCACAGTGGTAAAGAACCACCTGCAAACCCAGGAGACGAGTGAGTCGGGGATTTGATTCCTAGGTCCCAAGGATCCCTTGGAGTAGGGATTGGCAACCCATTTCACTATTTTTTTCTTGGAAATTCCCATGAACAGAGAAGCCTGGCAGGATACAGTCTATGGGGTCAAAAAAGGCAGACATGACTGAAAAACTGAGCACACACACAGAGATGCCCCCCCACACACACACACAACTCCCAGTAAGCCATCAGGTTTATATCTTTCTACTCCTCACTTCATACCCTATGTCTTAGTCTAAAGAAGCCATGATCCCTACCTTTTAAAACTCTTTTCACAAATATAGAAATGTTGATGTTCATCAATGCTTACCTTTAAAGGCCCCTGGTGTGTTTTTATATTTCTATTAAAGAATATCAGCTCAACCATAATCCTGGCAGCAGACAGGTACTTCACTTTAAGAAGCATGATTCCAGGAATTTTTTTTTTTTTTTTCCTGAAATACATGTGAAATCAGAAGGCATTGGGCTACATCAGCCAATGAGGGACAATGTGTTACATTTAAACTGATGCCACAATGATCATGCATTTGCCATGTGTGCTCTGAAAGATTATGGAAAATATACCATCACTATATCTTAATGTTCCCCTATTGCCTGCCTTTTAACAAATCTGAAGAACTACAATTCTTCTGCATTGCCAATGCCATGCCACAATAATTCTTGTGACCTTTGATCCCTGGGTAAGAGATTCAGATAGTTTAATTGTAACCCTGTAATCTATCTTCACCCTTGTCTCAGTCTTCCCTTGGTTTGGGAGTTGATCTTTGTGCTTCCAAGTGAAAGCTGGGTCAATTTGTGAGTGAACTGATTGTTTAGTACCACAGGAGGGTGCTTGTAAATGGGACCAGCTTAAAGTCGTAGATGATGAGGTGAGACCTGCTATGGAATCAAATAGGATTGGGAAGGAATTTGGGGTTAGTGGTATTTGTGAACATGAGAAGACCCTACCATATTCTACCCTTTGGTATACATTAAATATGGTACTCAATAAGTAATCTAATATCAACCGTCTCCCTTGAAAAATGTTCTGCACTTCCCCACAATTTCTGATTTGATACCCACTTTAATTTTCTTACATACGTATTTCAGAGAATCCACAGTGGTAAAGAACCACCTGCAAACCCAGGAGACGAGTGAGTCGGGGATTTGATTCCTAGGTCCCAAGGATCCCTTGGAGTAGGGATTGGCAACCCATTTCACTATTTTTTTCTTGGAAATTCCCATGAACAGAGAAGCCTGGCAGGATACAGTCTATGGGGTCAAAAAAGGCAGACATGACTGAAAAACTGAGCACACACACAGAGACGCCTCCCCCCACACACACACAACTTCCAGTAAGCCATCAGGTTTATATCTTTCTACTCCTCACTTCATACCCTATGTCTTAGTCTAAAGAAGCCATGATCCCTACCTTTTAAAACTCTTTTCACAAATATAGAAATGTTGATGTTCATCAATGCTTACCTTTAAAGGCCCCTGGTGTGTTTTTATATTTCTATTAAAGAATATCAGCTCAACCATAATCCTGGCAGCAGACAGGTACTTCACTTTAAGAAGCATGATTCCAGGAATTTTTTTTTTTTTCCTGAAATACATGTGAAATCAGAAGGCATTGGGCTACATCAGCCAATGAGGGACAATGTGTTACATTTAAACTGATGCCACAATGATCATGCATTTGCCATGTGTGCTCTGAAAGATTATGGAAAATATACCATCACTATATCTTAATGTTCCCCTATTGCCTGCCTTTTAACAAATCTGAAGAACTACAATTCTTCTGCATTGCCAATGCCATGCCACAATAATTCTTGTGACCTTTGATCCCTGGGTAAGAGATTCAGATAGTTTAATTGTAACCCTGTAATCTATCTTCACCCTTGTCTCAGTCTTCCCTTGGTTTGGGAGTTGATCTTTGTGCTTCCAAGTGAAAGCTGGGTCAATTTGTGAGTGAACTGATTGTTTAGTACCACAGGAGGGGTGCTTGTCAGGTTGAACCCATTCTGTTACCTGAGTCTGTCAAATTATACAGAAAATCCTCTATAGCACTCTGAATGAGACTACCCAGGTAATTTTCTAGGGCCAGCCTGCATTATTAGTAGTTCCTTAATTACTTCCCTACTCAAGAGCAGACTGACTTTCTTACTTTTTGTTTTGTTAAGGCTTTAGTAAAACTTCTATCTGAGAGTATGTTAGTTCTCTCAGCAGGTGTTTGGAACAGCTTCTACAAATACCTGAGTGACCCTGCTCATCATTTTGCTCACCTCGTCACAGGCAACTACACAGCATTAAGTGAAGTGACTGTGATCAGAAAAACCTTACAGAGTTTCAAAAAAGTGAATTTGCTAAGAAAACAATCACTAGGAGAATATATTTATTGATAGAACCAGAGATAATTTTGACAAATGGAAAATACTACTCAAATGATAATATAATGTACTGAAGTGGAAAAAAAAAAGAATATTAAATCTTCTTAAGCAAATAATAGAATATTCCCTTTTGCTGGTTCATGTCGTATGTAGATTTACATATCCACCTTCAAAACGTCGCTGTGATCATTAGGATGTTCCTATTTTTAATTTACTTAGTTTCTCTTTACTAGCTTTCAGGAAATAATTTCACAATATGATCTGGCATCCTTTGATCTTTGCTTCACAAAGCATTTCTGTGCAGTGCGTGATTTGGTTGCATTCTTTGATTTCAAATGCATATTTTAAATTATTTCTTCCATACTCTAGGCACTGTTGAAGTTTGATTTGAGTTTGCTCTTGCACGTTTTTCCATTCTGCTGGAATGAGACTATCAGTGAGCTCTGAAGCAGGAGATTTTGCCTGTCAACTTGCTCTTAGACCCAGTAACACTCATATTTTAGACTTAAGCTGTAGAGACACTTGCCTCTGATCTGCTCATTTTTCAAGCAACAGATAAACTAGGCCACACTCTGTTACCTTTCTTATAGATTGTTTTATCAGACTATATGGATATGGCCAGCTTGTAGACATCAGTACATTTGCTTAGTATTTCAAGAATATATCTATTCATAAAAAATTTGCTGCATAGCATCACCCATATATTGACCTATGGACAGAGCAGAGCTTTATCTTTCTTTGACTATAACTACATAAATATTACCTTCCCTTCAATGAGAATACATCTCAAATATATATGAGGTGGATGGAGAAGCTTGGTGCCATTTAAACATGAAAAAGAGACTAATAACCATTCCAATAATATATAATGTTGGAATTATTGGAATGTAACACCCCTCCATGTAAACCTGAAAATGACAACTTATATGTTATTCTCTAATACAAGCTATAGTATGACACTGGAGATACATATTAAGATGTCATATGAGAACAAGTTATCTAAAAATGAAGTTTTCCTTTCCACAGTTTTAATTATATTTATAGCTCCTTTGCCTGCAGATCTTTTACACTTATATTTTGGCAGAGTTAAAAATTTCCATTATCAAAAGAATGGGGAATAACTCATATTTCACTTAAGTGATGGTTGCTTTAGAAATTCAGTTTTCATTGTTGCTAATAATTCTTCCTGTGGTATTTTGCATATTTTTATACATCTTATTTTTTTTTCATATCCACCTTCAAAACGTCACTGTGATCATTAGGATGTTCCTATTTTTAATTTACTTAGTTTCTCTTTACTAGCTTTCAGGAAATAATTTCACAATATGATCTGGCATCCTTTGATCTTTGCTTCACAAAGCATTTCTGTGCAGTGCGTGATTTGGTTGCATTCTTTGATTTCAAATGCATATTTAAAATTATTTCTTCCATACTCTAGGCACTGTTGAAGTTTGATTTGAGTTTGCTCTTGCACGTTTTTCCATTCTGCTGGAATGAGACTATCAGTGAGCTCTGAAGCAGGAGATTTTGCCTGTCAACTTGCTCTTAGACCCAGTAACACTCATATTTTAGACTTAAGCTGTAGAGACACTTGCCTCTGATCTGCTCATTTTTCAAGCAACAGATAAACTAGGCCACACTCTGTTACCTTTCTTATAGATTGTTTTATCAGACTATATGGATATGGCCAGCTTGTAGACATCAGTACATTTGCTTAGTATTTCAAGAATATATCTATTCATAAAAAATTTGCTGCATAGCATCACCCATATATTGACCTATGGACAGAGCAGAGCTTTATCTTTCTTTGACTATAACTACATAAATATTACCTTCCCTTCAATGAGAATACATCTCAAATATATATGAGGTGGATGGAGAAGCTTGGTGCCATTTAAGCATGAAAAAGAGACTAATAACCATTCCAATAATATATAATGTTGGAATTATTGGAATGTAACACCCCTCCATGTAAACCTGAAAATGACAACTTATATGTTATTCTCTAATACAAGCTATAGTATGACACTGGAGATACATATTAAGATGTCATATGAGAACAAGTTATCTAAAAATGAAGTTTTCCTTTCCACAGTTTTAATTATATTTATAGCTCCTTTGCCTGCAGATCTTTTACACTTATATTTTGGCAGAGTTAAAAATTTCCATCATCAAAAGAATGGGGAATAACTCATATTTCACTTAAGTGATGGTTGCTTTAGAAATTCAGTTTTCATTGTTGCTAATAATTCTTCCTGTGGTATTTTGCATATTTTTATAACATCTTATGCACTACGTCATCTTTGTTTTGTGTTCAGAGGCAGAGGAAATAAGAGCAATGATCTGTAAAATTTAAAAAGCCTTAAGTTGAATATTTGTTAGTTGCTTATGGACATATACAATAAAAAGTTATTTTAAAAGTTTGTTTCTCTCCATACTCATTAGATAAAGCCTTAAAAATTATAACTTCTGCATAAAGGGAAAATTAGAAACTTTATCAGAAATTAAAATTAGGCATCACCTTTTTTTCTAATTCCAGTTATCTATAGGCATTCTTTTCCAGAATGGCATTCTCATAAGGAGATAACATAGATAAAACAATGATACAATAAACGCCTAGTTTTATATAGGTATTATCATTAATTTATGCTCACTAAGTAGTAATTAATCTCTAATAAGTGCTGATAAAATTACCATGTCTTTCCATAACCTTGGGCATAATCCCATGGCAAAGAACTCAGAATATATCCTTAATTCTTTTTTTTGATACTTTATTTTTGTAGAGCACACTTAGGTTTACAGCAAAAGCCATAGAAGGTGTAAACAATTCACATTATATCCCTTGCTCACCCACATGCAAGCCTCCCCTGTTAACAGCATCCCCCACCAGAGTGGCACATTTGTTATAACTGATAAACTTGCATTGACTCATAATTATCATCTGAAGTCCATAGCTTGCATTAGGGCTCACTCTTGGCTTTTTACATTCAGTGGGATGGTAAAGCACAGGGAAGTCTGGCGTATTATAGTTCATGAGCTCACAAAGAGTCAGACACAACAGAGTAACTGAATTGAACTAAACTTAGCTGGGTGTGAACAAATGTATAGTGACATGGTATTGATCCAACATTATAGTATCACAATTTTTTTTGTTGTTTTTTTTGCTTTTTCTGTTAATTGTTACTTTGTACCCTCACCTCAACCACTGTGCACCATTTATCTTTCTTCTGTCTCCATAATTTTGCTTTCACAGAATTTAATTGGAATATACTTGGAATCATATAACAGGAAGACCTTTGCTTTATTTCACTTGAAATATAGATTTAAGATTCTTCTATTCCTTACATGACTTGATAACATTCTATTGATAGTTTATTAATTAATTATGTAATAAAATTTATCAATGATTAATAATAAAATGATTTAATACAATTTAGTAATACCAAATAATATTGATTTTTATTAATAAAAATACTTATTTTATTAATAGTGCTGTATGTATTCTCTCTGTGTACCACAGTTAATCCTTTCACTTACTGGGCATTCACGTATAAGAAAATATTGGTCGCTTCCAAGTTCTGGCAATTATAAAAAAAGCAGCAATAAAAACCATGTACATGTTTTTGTATGGACATAAATTTTCTCATCCTTTGGGGAAATACCAAGGAGCTTAATGGCTGACTGATATAATAAGGATACAATCTAGTTTTATTAAAAATCACTGAACTTTCTTCCAAAATGAATATATTGTCTTTCATTCCCATCAACAAGAATTACTATTCTTAAAGACAGTAAATTGTGATCTTAAAAAGAAGGATCCCAAGTCTAAAACAAATTTGACAAAGACAGCTTCCCCTCTTCAGTTATAATTTATTCTATTAAACCTCCAATATGATCCATAATAGGATTTCTCTAGTGGCTCACAGGGAAAAAAGAATCTGCCTGCAGGAGAGCCAGGTTCCATCTATTCCATGGATAGTCCATGGAATTCCCTGGCAGGCTACAGTCAACAGGATTTCAAGGAGTTGGTCACAACTGAGAGACTTACACTTTCACTTTTCACGTAATTCATAATAGAATGAAACATACATAAAAAAATTAACATCAAACTTTTTTTTTAAGTAAAAGATATTTTTTCTCAGCTTGCTTTAGTGTATTTAGTAATCATTATACACATAACTAACACTATTAGTATTGGCCATAATAATCAAAGATTATTTAGGGAAAAAGGAAAGGCATAAAATAATGTTTGTATAGTTGTTCAACTTGTGTAGAGCTAGACAAATAAATACATGTAAATATACATATCAATAAACATATTTAACAAGATATTAATAAATAGAATTTTCTTCAAGATTATCCTGGGTAGGGCTTCCCCTGGTGGTCCAGTGGGTAAGGACACCACCTTGCAGTGCAAGGGGCGCCGGTTCCATCCCTGGCCTGGGAAGATCCCACGTGCAGCGGAGCGGCTGGACCGATGTGTTCAATTACCGAGCCGGAGCTCTGGAGCGCATGCGCCCAGAGCCGGCGCTCTGCAACGACAGATGCCACTGCGATGGGAGGCCCACACGGGCCAAAGAACAAAGACGGATGAAAATAAATAAATGAAAGACCAATTGAAGTGGCCCGCCCGCTCCCCTCTCTCCCCAACCAGACCCCTGCCCGAAAATAAATAAATAAATAAATCTTTAAAAATAAATTAATCAATTAAAAAAAAGAGATTATCCTAGGTATAACCAAACTTCATATTCATTATATTTCCACCTTGTGTGAAATACTTCTAAGAATATACTATATTATTGTGAGAAAAATGAAGTTACAATACCTTATCATAAGAACATTTCTCTTTGATTTATTCCTTCATAAGTTCATTAACCAACAGCATACTTTCTAAAAAATTTGTATCAACATAAAAAACAACATGACTATAATATCTTTAATCAATGTATTTGTGTGTGTGTTAGTTGCTCAGTTATATTTGACTCTTTGTGAACCCCATGAATTATAGCTTGTCAGGCTAGAGTTAAATTTGTATCACAGAAGTGTCAATATATTTAAGATAAAACACCCTGATTTTTGTTGAACATGTCTTTATTTCATTAATAGTACATTTGTTACAATTGAAATGCTTGCCAAAATTATAGAACATACAGAAAGAAATATGCACCCACATCAAAATAGCTACTCATAATTTGAATTAGTATAACTGATTTTTGTGAATTGATTTTTGACTAAAATATTTTGAGAAATTATGCTGAAGTTTTCTATTAATCTTTCAACTTTATACATTTTCATAGGATAAAAGATGAATAAAATGTTCATTTATTTTACAACTCAGCATTGATATTCAATGCTTTCTGTGTAGCTGTTCTTTTTTGAAATAAAACCACTAAAGTTATTTGCTATAAAAACAAAATAGGATGTATTGGTGAAACAGTAACCAAGTAAAGAACTTCATTTTACCATACTTCAGAATACCCTGTATCATAGCAATAAATAGAATAATTATTGATTCCCAAATAAAGTAATAAATTAGAAGTTGTCACTTAAATGCATATGAAATAGAGAAATCCCTAAACATTTAAAAATATGTAAAAAATAAAGTTGTATACAAGGTAAAAAGTTAGAAAACATATGACATGTCTTGTCTGGGAGAATTTGTCATCTGGATAAAATGCTCATGAATCTGTTCGACTCTTTAATAGAAAGAATAAGGCTTAAAGTCAAAGAGACCTAATTGAATAAATCAACCAGATAAAACCAGAGGACTAAATAATTTTGGATGTTTTAATTTTTATTTAGATTTGACTCTGATCTAATTTTTGCTATTGTGAAAATTAAATACTATATTATTGTGAGAAAAATGAAGTTACAATACCTTATCATAAGAACATTTCTCTTTGATTTATTCCTTCATAAGTTCATTAACCAACAGCATACTTTCTAAAAAATTTGTATCAACATAAAAAACAACATGACTATAATATCTTTAATCAATGTATTTGTGTGTGTGTTAGTTGCTCAGTTATATTTGACTCTTTGTGAATCCCATGAATTATAGCTTGTCAGGCTAGAGTTAAATTTGTATCACAGAAGTGTCAATATATTTAAGATAAAACACCCTGATTTTTGTTGAACATGTCTTTATTTCATTAATAGTACATTTGTTACAATTGAAATGCTTGCCAAAATTATAGAACATACAGAAAGAAATATGCACCCACATCAAAATAGCTACTCATAATTTGAATTAGTATAACTGATTTTTGTGAATTGATTTTTGACTAAAATATTTTGAGAAATTATGCTGAAGTTTTCTATTAATCTTTCAACTTTATACATTTTCATAGGATAAAAGATGAATAAAATGTTCATTTATTTTACAACTCAGCATTGATATTCAATGCTTTCTGTGTAGCTGTTCTTTTTTGAAATAAAACCACTAAAGTTATTTGCTATAAAAACAAAATAGGATGTATTGGTGAAACAGTAACCAAGTAAAGAACTTCATTTTACCATACTTCAGAATACCCTGTATCATAGCAATAAATAGAATAATTATTGATTCCCAAATAAAGTAATAAATTAGAAGTTGTCACTTAAATGCATATGAAATAGAGAAATCCCTAAACATTTAAAAATATGTAAAAAATAAAGTTGTATACAAGGTAAAAAGTTAGAAAACATATGACATGTCTTGTCTGGGAGAATTTGTCATCTGGATAAAATGCTCATGAATCTGTTCGACTCTTTAATAGAAAGAATAAGGCTTAAAGTCAAAGAGACCTAATTGAATAAATCAACCAGATAAAACCAGAGGACTAAATAATTTTGGATGTTTTAATTTTTATTTAGATTTGACTCTGATCTAATTTTTGCTATTCTGAAATTAAATATGGAAAAGTTTTAACAAGTTAAATAGAAAAGATTGGTACAAGAAATGCTGAATTATGTGACCCCCTACATTTACTATCTAGAGAGATTCATAACGTGGAGTGTTATTTATAAAAAGTCTCCTTTCCAGTAAAAAAAAAAAAAAAATGGAGAAAGACACACAAAGAACTAAAACCTGATTTCCATTCCTTTTGCTACACTATTATTATATTGGAACTACCTTCTTTATCCCTAACTCTGGCTGTAATGAATATTTGTTTGGATGATTCTATGCAGCTTAAGCAGAATTCCTAGTGAAAACTCAGTATTTCAAGTTTCTTAGAGTGACACTAACCACGCTAGAGAATGTATGGTGTAATTATTCAAGGTATTTCAAAGGAGATTGTTTAATAACCTACCCCATAACATAAACATATGCTTTACTTCAGGTCTGCCTTGTGTTATTACCATCCTCTTAGTTGTTAAGGATACATTTTCTATCTTACTCATTATTGATTATCTCCCAGTACCTCTTAGCAAAACTGTAAGGAGAATATGAAATTTTCCTAGAAACTCATTTCCAAAAATATGATGGGGATTTTTTTTAACAAATATCTTCAACATATGGATAAAATTGGATTCAGTTACTTTATTGTTACTTGCATCAAAGTTTAAAAAATTTTATTGTTAATCGCACTTCATATTAACTCCTTATTTCATGTTGCAATAAATATACGTTAAATATTGAGAAATCTAACATTTCATACATGCATATAAAGTAATGTTTTTCTTCATAATTACATGCTGTAAAAGTATAAACAATATTAAACTATGCAAGCTGCTTCATGGTAGCTGATAAGCTGAAAATTAAGCAAAGATGAAAAAAAATGTTATTGCCATAATGTAGCATAAACTTAACCATTCTTTTTAAAAATAACAATACTAAAAAATAAATAAATTCCCTAAAATGGGATGAATTTTAGAGTTGTGTTTTTTTTAAGATGCTTAACCTGAAAACTCTTCAGACTTGAATAATATTTTAAAAGACTATATACTAGCAAGCAGAACCTTCCAGATCACTAATTGTTCATTTATTTGAACCCAAGTTCCTAACGTTTACTCATTTCTACCTCTTCTCTCTTCTTATTTGAGCTCTTCCATCTTTGTGACTTTGAACGTCACCTCTATATCAAAATTTGGTGGTTTTCTCTCAATACTTTTCCGAGCTTTAAATGTGTATATGCATGCATGCAAGCTAAGTCACTTTAGTTGTGTCTGACTCTGTCACCCTATGGACTGTAGCCTGCTAGGCTTTTCTGTCCATGGGGTTCTTTAGGCAACAGTACTGCAGTGGGTTTTCGTGTCTTCCTCTAGGGTATCTTCCAGACCCAGGGACCAAGCCCTGTCACCTACATCTCTAGCATTGGCAGGCAGGATCTTTACCACTAGCGCCACTCGGGAAGATCAAATGCGTGTATACTGATTGCCTATTTTTCCCAGGTTCTCCTGTGTCTAACTCAATCCTAGTGCAAAAAACTTGATTTCTTCATCCTTAAGAAACCAATAACTTTAGATAGGATTAAATATTAGTTTTTGTTCATAGCTCATGCTTAACCTATTACCAAGCAATATTCATTCTACTAGTGATATAAAACCATTGTCTTTTCATAATCTATGCTGCCATTAGCTTAAACCAAGACACCATCACAATCTTCTTTCAAGAGCCTATCATCATTGTACATTAGAAAATATATAATGATTCTAAGGTATATCTCATTGTAGTGGAATATATTGCCTAATATATGATGTACTTAGGGCACGTATCTTTTTCTCTCACTACTACAGGATATTTAGAGAAGCTTCAATGTTTCCATGCTCTTAAATGAGCTGCCCAAGTGTTCATGGCTATGGTTGTAACCATGAAGTTGCATGAAATTAACCAGGGTGCATGGCTATCTCCTGATGGTCCGAAATAATACAAATTTGCACTGTCTGAAGTACACAACATAGGTTTCTCTCTTCAGTTCAGTTCTGCCTCTGCTTAGATTATCAAAATATATCCTCATCATTTTCATCTGTTTTAACATAATAACAGGAGTGATGAATTTTAAAGCTGGACTATTTCAAATCCTAAAAGATTATGCTCTTAAAGAGCTGTACACAGTATTCTGGGAAATTTGGAAAAGTCAGCAATGGCCAAACACTGGAAAAGACCAATTTTAATTCCAAACCAAAAGGACAATGCCAAAGACTGTTCAAACTACTATACAATTGTTTTCATTTCACATGCTGACTAGGTAATGCTCAAAATCCTTCAAGCTAGATTTACCAGCATGTACAGAAAGAGCTTCTAGATGTACAAGCTGGATTTCGGAAAAGGCAGAGGAACCAAAGATTAAATTGTCAACATCCATTAGATCATAGAAAAAGCAAGGGAATTCCAGAAAAAAAAAAAAATCTACTTATGCTTCATTGACTACACTAAAGCCTTTGACTGTGAAGGCAGTGAAGAATTCTTAAAGAAACGGGAATATCAGACCACCTTAAGTGCCTCCAGAGAGCCCTGTACTTGGGTCAAGAAGCAACAGTTAGAAATAATCATGGATTCAAAACTGGGTAAGGAGTATTTTATCACCCTTCTTATTTAACTTCTGTGCAGAATATATCATGGGAAACGTCAAACTGGATGAATCACAAGCTGAATTCATGATTGCTAGGACAAATACCAATAGCCTCACATATACAGATGATATCGCTATTATAGGAGAAAGGGAAAAGGAACTAAAGAGCCTCTTGATGAAGGTGAAAGAGAAGAGTGATAAAGTTGGCTGAGAACTAAGATCATGGCATCCAGTTCTATCACTGCATGGCAAATAGTTGGGGAAAAAGTGGAAACAGTGACATTTTTTTTTTCTTTTTTTGGATTCCAAAATCACACCAGCCATAAAATTAAGACACTTGCTCCTTGGAAGGATACCTATGAAAAATATAGACAGTATGTTAAAAAGCAGAGACAGCACTTTGCAAATTAAGATCCTTACAGTCAAAGTTATTTTCCTAATAGTCATGCATAGGTGTGAGAACTGGACCATAAAGAAGGCTAAGTGCCCCAAAATTGACACATTTGAATTATGGTGCTGGAGAAGACTCATGTTGTCCCATGGACTGCAAGGTTATCAAGCCAGTGAAACATAAAGGAAATTGACACTGAATATTCATTGGAATGATTAATCCTGAAGGTGAAGCTCCAATACTTTGGCCACCTGATATAACAGACCGGGTCACTGGAATGACCCGGATGCTAGAAAAGATTAAAGGCAAAATGAGAAGGGGGCAACTTAGGATAAAACGGTTAGATAACATCTCTGACCCAATGAATTTGAACAAACTACAGGAGACAATGGAGGACAAAGGATTCTGGCATATCGCAGTGCATGGGATGGCAATGAGTCCGTCATGACCTAGCAACTGAGCAACAGCAAAAGTAATATGGCTCTATTAAAATGAACAAAGCTATTCAAGAATGTCCTATATGTGGTAGTTAGTATATAGAAGAGGCATAAAATGACACATTTTTAAAAATTTACTGAATGTAATTGGGCTCTGTCAAATCTTGATGTTTTTCTGTAAATTGTTTCTTGAGCAGATACCAAAACTGTCTGATCACTTAGAAATTTTAAAGACTGGTGAAGGTAAGGATGAACTGACTGAATTCTTCTCCTCCTTCAAGTACAAAGCCCAAATTTCTTTTTTTTATTTTTTTATTATTTGAGACTGTAAATGGTGAGAGTAAAAACTGAAGTTTATCATCAGCTTTTAAGTCATTTTTTGTGATTTTCTTTTCTGAGGCTAGATGTTTCCAAATTATTGAGGGGATTGAAGAAAGGTGAGAAAAGAAGCATCTTTTTACCCAACTGACACTTGGTTTATTCTACTTTGCTATTTTTTGACACCCTGATTGACACTAATTGGCCATTCATGTCCTCTGTGTGGCACAATACAAGGACTTGCTCTTTCAAAGGATTTAGGTGTTCATTCTTTGGAGGACTTGGAGGGGGAGGGGGATTCTATTTAAACTTACTTTGACGTAGTACTTTATAGAATCCCTGGCCTCCAGCCACATCCTGAATCCACAGTTCAGAGACAGCACTTTGCAAATTAAGATCCTTACAGTCAAAGTTATTTTCCTAATAGTCATGCATAGGTGTGAGAACTGGACCATAAAGAAGGCTAAGTGCCCCAAAATTGACACATTTGAATTATGGTGCTGGAGAAGACTCATGTTGTCCCATGGACTGCAAGGTTATCAAGCCAGTGAAACATAAAGGAAATTGACACTGAATATTCATTGGAATGATTAATCCTGAAGGTGAAGCTCCAATACTTTGGCCACCTGATATAACAGACCGGGTCACTGGAATGACCCGGATGCTAGAAAAGATTAAAGGCAAAATGAGAAGGGGGCAACTTAGGATAAAACGGTTAGATAACATCTCTGACCCAATGAATTTGAACAAACTACAGGAGACAATGGAGGACAAAGGATTCTGGCATATTGCAGTGCATGGGATGGCAATGAGTCCGTCATGACCTAGCAACTGAGCAACAGCAAAAGTAATATGGCTCTATTAAAATGAACAAAGCTATTCAAGAATGTCCTATATGTGGTAGTTAGTATATAGAAGAGGCATAAAATGACACATTTTTAAAAATTTACTGAATGTAATTGGGCTCTGTCAAATCTTGATGTTTTTCTGTAAATTGTTTCTTGAGCAGATACCAAAACTGTCTGATCACTTAGAAATTTTAAAGACTGGTGAAGGTAAGGATGAACTGACTGAATTCTTCTCCTCCTTCAAGTACAAAGCCCAAATTTCTTTTTTTTATTTTTTTATTATTTGAGACTGTAAATGGTGAGAGTAAAAACTGAAGTTTATCATCAGCTTTTAAGTCATTTTTTGTGATTTTCTTTTCTGAGGCTAGATGTTTCCAAATTATTGAGGGGATTGAAGAAAGGTGAGAAAAGAAGCATCTTTTTACCCAACTGACACTTGGTTTATTCTACTTTGCTATTTTTTGACACCCTGATTGACACTAATTGGCCATTCATGTCCTCTGTGTGGCACAATACAAGGACTTGCTCTTTCAAAGGATTTAGGTGTTCATTCTTTGGAGGACTTGGAGGGGGAGGGGGATTCTATTTAAACTTACTTTGACGTAGTACTTTTATAGAATCCCCTGGCCTCCAGCCACATCCTGAATCCACAGTTCATCCTGTTTGTTTTCATGACCGGCCCACAACCTTCTTAGGAGAAATGACACCATCTCAAGATCAACTCAAGTATGGGTTATACTCTCTCCGGAGTTGAAATACTTACTCCTTCTACCCTAGAAACACACCACGGAATGTTGGCTTTCCTATTGTTTTTATTTCTACACTATATCTTTTCAATTCTCTTTCCTTTGTCCAAACATGCACAGGAGAACGTTTGTATTTTTTAAAATTTATTTTTTAAAGATGTTTATATGGATCAACTTTATTGAAAGAGAATGCACAAACATATTGCAGCGTGTAGAAATTTTGTCAGTATCAAACCCTGAGTGATAGTTTATTATTACTATTATTGTTACTATTTATTATAAAGAAAATTATCTGCTTATAGTGCATGCAAGCTACGTCATTTCAGGCGTGCCTGACATTTTATGACCCCTGGGCTGTAGTCTGCCCCCTCCCGCGGGGTCCTCTATTCAGTGAGACGCCTGGAGGAAGAAGAGCAGGGTGGGGAGGGACAGGAGGCGCGAAAGAACGAGAGCAAGACAGGTATTCTGATCAAGCTCTGAAATTTTATTTCCTGGTAAAGGTTTATATGCTATCCACAGGCGGAAGGGGAGGCAATCCCGCAGAGGATTGGCTCTGATCTTGCGTGGCTGGCCCGCCGACCAACTATAGGTTCAGGCCTAAAGGCGTCGAGTGATAGGCTAGCGATAAGGTACTTGTCTTGTCATAATAGGCTGTTGCTATACAGGAAGGGTGGAGGCAAGGCCACTGAATTATAACCGTCTCCTACATCTCCTCCCTCTTTATTTAATAAAGAGAGAGGGAGGGCATTATGGGGAGTCATGCATCAACTGCATGTGGACATTAACCAGAAAAGGGGGGTAGAGGTCTGGACCCCTCAAACGACATGATTTCTTTTGGAGGGAGAGGAGTCAGAGATCTACCTCTGTGCAGTCCAGACATATCCCTCGAGAGGCCTAGGATAACACCGTAGGTTAGTGTTCCTCTCTGCAGTACTCTGTCTTGCACTTTTCTGATGTCCATACTGTCGACCATTAATGGTCGCAGTACCCAAGCTCCTAGGAACAGGGAGCCTCCCTTTTTGGAGGAATGCCCAAAAGGGGGTTGTCATACTCATCCAGCCCTTGTGCTGCCAGGTCTAAGTGGTGGTAATGAATCTGAATGGGGCGTGACAAGGCAGAGTCAATCTGTGATTTTACAAAGGCAATTAATTTGTTAAAAAGCCAAGGGCCGAAGGCGACAAACAGGAGGAGTGCGACCAGGGGCCCCAGGAAGGGGAGGAGGTATGAGAGAATCCCATTCCAGGCCAACCAAAAGGGGTTCTGAAACAACTCTTGACGTCGCCTTTCTAATTCCTTTTGATGTTTTTGGATCCTGTCGCGGACAATCCCAGACTTATTGGCATAAAAGCAACACTGTTCCTGTAGAGCTAAGAAAATCCCTCCTTTATCCGCTGTTAGCAAGTCTAGTCCTCTCCGATTCTGGAGGACGACCTCTGCAAGGGAGTCGACCTGATCTTGTAGATCGTGAACAGATTGATAAATGAGCTGAACGTCGTCAATAAGTTGTTGGGACAGTTTAGCGTAGGAATGGACGGCTATTCCTAGTCCTGTAGATCCTGTTGTTATAGCCCCGGCAATACCCAAGCCCACCAATAGGGGGATAAATCCTAAAGCTCTTCTGGAACGAGGGATAAAAGTATCAAAACTGGGCAAAGGCACAGGCTGATCTCCAGGGAGAATATCAATGTCTGGGGACAAATATGCAGGCATGCATGACCCGGTCCAATTAGCGGGGAGGGAAGTGTAAGCTAAATTATTCCCACAAACTAAGACCATGCCAGGAGAGAGGCAACCATGCTCAGTGGTATTAATGATCTCAGCACAATTGGTAAAAGTCACTGAGCCCAGGAACAATTCACTAGAGTCGTTTTGAGGGGCATTATAAAAGCAGGTTTCGTTATTATTAAAACCAATCAGGGTCACTCTAAAAGGGGGGGTAAGGGAGCAGTTGGTGGTGGTCAGGGTGAAATTGGTGTTACTGGAAACGACACTAGGTGACGTTACCAAAGGCCAAGATCCGCCTAAGTGGAGGCATAACCAGCAGTCTTCGGTTGAGGCGGGGTTGGACGAGTTCAGAGCAGCATGAGTAGTCTAGAGGATGTCAAAGGTCTGAGGGTCTAGATCACTGCCCCTGGACTTAGGTAAGGTCAAGGGATGATACTTGAGTTGGGGACTTTGTGATCTTATTATAGTTTGAATTTGGGTTATTATTTTTTGTTCTCTAATTTGGTCTCCAGGGCCGCCTCCATCTGACACATGAACCATACCCTGTTGGGGCCAGCAGGCGGTTTTACCAACGTTTACTTTGCAGCTGGCCTGCAGAAGCTTATTGGTTCGTCCTCTGGTGCTGGAGCTACTTGACCAGTCACCTTGGGCCTGTCCATCTTGTTTTTTAGTAGCAACTGCCATAAAATGAGGCTGGTTCCCTTTTAGGCATGTGGTGAAAGAGTCATAACAGTCACTATGCATCTCACTCACCCATTCACAAGTACCGGGGCAAGTACTATTCAGGGCTTCTGGTAGGGCTTTGGGTTTGGGGTAGCAGGTATAGCCTGCCTTTTGACCTGTTTCTGTTCCTCGACTCTCGAAGACAGCCTTGACTGAGCCACAATCAACGATCCTTGTCCTGAGAGTGTTTGTGCTCTGTTCAAGGTCATTTACGTCACAGTCCAGAGCTGCTGCTTGGGGTCCCAGGTGCCCCCTCGACAGTCACATGGGTTACCGTACAGCATTTTTTCGAAGTCGTCCTGGTTGATGTGAGTTTGGAAGCTGGCATGAGCCATCTTGGAACTGATCAGGAGGTACATTACCACTGATAAGGGGAACATCTTCATGGGTTGTATCTGATTTTTATTCTTAATCCTTCTTTCCTGAAATAGAGACAGAGGTGTTCTCAGAGCCGGTAGGCTCTGGAGAGGGTGAATTAGGAGAATTGGGAGTAGTGGAGGGGGGCACATTGACGTGTTTGACTAAGCGTTCAGGCAACCAACGTGCTGACCTTTCCTTTTGGTCAAAGATACAAACTGATCCTCGTCCCCAAATGAGGGCTGGATCGGGGCCACACCATTGGCTAGTCATGGGATCACGCCACATGACAGAAGCGTAATTTTGGTCAGTGGTGGGATGCCAATGGCGGTCGGCGGCGGAGTGTCCTTCTTTATCTGTAGTCAAGAAGTTAATGACAAAGAGGGCATGATGAAGAATGTTACGAGGGGAGCCTTTTGTGGGATACAGGGAGGTATGAGAGAGTTTGTTCAAAGTATTTTTTAAGGTCAAATGAGCTCTCTCGACTATTCCTTGTCCCTGTGGGTTGTAAGGAATACCTGTAACGTGTCTGATACCCAATTGTCTACAAAATGTCTGGAAGTTTTTTCCAATATACCCTGGACCGTTATCTGTTTTCAAAAGGTGAGGTCTTCCTAAGACGGTGAGGCAATGGAGGACATGAGCAATTACGTTTTTTGAAGCTTCTCCCGTATGGAGGGTGGCGCAAATAATGCCACTGAACGTGTCTATGGTGACATGGACATACTTGAGCTTGCCGAAAGATGGATAGTGAGTGACGTCCATCTGCCAAACTTCGTTTGGTTTTAGGCCTCTTGGATTGACACCTAGATGTGGGGTAGGTAGAAGGGTGACACAGCCGGGACAACTCTTGACTATGTGTCTTGCTTGTTCTCTGGTAATTTTAAAAAGGTGTCTAAGGGTCTGGGAATTAACATGGTGTAGCTTGTGAAATTCTTGGGCCTGGGAGAGAGGATCAGGTGAACCGATAGCCAGAGCCTGTGGATCAGAGAGTACAGGGAGGATTTGGTGGGTGGCTAGATCAGCTAAGGCATTGCCAGCGCATAGGGGTCCAGGAAGATCAGTGTGTGAGCGTAAGTGGCCAATAAAAAAGGGGTGTTGTCTGTTTGTTATAAGAGATTGAATGTCTTGAAATAGATGGGCGGCCCGAGTGGAGGGTCTAATATATGGAACCATCTCTAGGAGGGGAACAGACTGAGCCACATATATGCTGTCTGTATATAGGTTGAAAGGAGAGTCAGGTAACCTCTGAAATACGGTGAGAACAGCATTAAGCTCCACAAGCTGAGCGGATTTAAAGGGGGAGCGGACGGTAGAGGGTACATTGTCTATAACGATGGAAGCGTTGCCATTGGAAGAACCATCGGTAAAGACCAAGGCAGCGCCAGACAGGGGAACAGCACGTGTGAGCTTGGGGAAAATAAAGGGGTGAGTCCTGGCAAATTGCAAAAGCTTGTTGGGAGGAAAGTGGTTATCAATAAGTCCCTGGAATGATGAGCAAAGCACAGCCCAATCATCTTGATGTTGCATGAGCCATTGTACTTGGGAAGCAGTGTAAGGGACTTCTAGTTTATCAGGATGCTTTCCAAAGTACTGAACACAGGTGTCAATTCCAATGGTCAAGAGGCTCATGACTAGAGAAGGGTAAGTGGAAAGGATTTTGGTAGGGGAGCTGGATAAGTGTAACCAGTGAAGGGGTCCCTTTTGCCAAATAACCCCGGCGGGAGTATGGGTGGTGGTGCACACTATCAGCAGTAGAGGTAGGGAGGGATTGAAATACGTCAGTGTCTGATTTTGAATGGCTTGACCTACTAGGAGGAGGGCATTTCGAGCCTCAGGGGTCAGGGAGTGGGGGGAGGATGGATTAGCGGGCCCTTAGGGGGCAGGCGTTGCCAGGCCCGCAGGCTGGCATTTCGAATCTGGGCCAGGAGTGACACAGCCGGGACAACTCTTGACTATGTGTCTTGCTTGTTCTCTGGTAATTTTAAAAAGGTGTCTAAAGGTCTGGGAATTAACATGGTGTAGCTTGTGAAATTCTTGGGCCTGGGAGAGAGGATCAGGTGAACCGATAGCCAGAGCCTGTGGATCAGAGAGTACAGGGAGGATTTGGTGGGTGGCTAGATCAGCTAAGGCATTGCCAGCGCATAGGGGTCCAGGAAGATCAGTGTGTGAGCGTAAGTGGCCAATAAAAAAGGGGTGTTGTCTGTTTGTTATAAGAGATTGAATGTCTTGAAATAGATGGGCGGCCCGAGTGGAGGGTCTAATATATGGAACCATCTCTAGGAGGGGAACAGACTGAGCCACATATATGCTGTCTGTATATAGGTTGAAAGGAGAGTCAGGTAACCTCTGAAATACGGTGAGAACAGCATTAAGCTCCACAAGCTGAGCGGATTTAAAGGGGGAGCGGACGGTAGAGGGTACATTGTCTATAACGATGGAAGCGTTGCCATTGGAAGAACCATCGGTAAAGACCAAGGCAGCGCCAGACAGGGGAACAGCACGTGTGAGCTTGGGGAAAATAAAGGGGTGAGTCCTGGCAAATTGCAAAAGCTTGTTGGGAGGAAAGTGGTTATCAATAAGTCCCTGGAATGATGAGCAAAGCACAGCCCAATCATCTTGATGTTGCATGAGCCATTGTACTTGGGAAGCAGTGTAAGGGACTTCTAGTTTATCAGGATGCTTTCCAAAGTACTGAACACAGGTGTCAATTCCAATGGTCAAGAGGCTCATGACTAGAGAAGGGTAAGTGGAAAGGATTTTGGTAGGGGAGCTGGATAAGTGTAACCAGTGAAGGGGTCCCTTTTGCCAAATAACCCCGGTGGGTGTGTGGGTGGTGGTGCACACTATCAGCAGTAGAGGTAGGGAGGGATTGAAATACGTCAGTGTCTGATTTTGAATGGCTTGACCTACTAGGAGGAGGGCATTTCGAGCCTCAGGGGTCAGGGAGTGGGGGGAGGATGGATTAGCGGGCCCTTAGGGGGCAGGCGTTGCCAGGCCCGCAGGCTGGCATTTCGAATCTGGGCCAGGAGTCCGGGGGGAAACTTTGTTTGAGTCTCATTGGTATCGTAAGGGCGGTTGCCAAGCAACTGATCTCTGTTCCATGATTTAGTATGTCTATTGTCTAAATTTTTGGATGCTGTTTCTCTGCAAATTTCAGTGTACTCAGTTTTCCATAAGATAAAGTCACCCCCTGACAGTGTGGCGCGAGCAACCATATGCCAATCATTAGGTGTGAGCCATCGGTCACTCAATCCTTGAATGATAGATAAAATAAAGGGGGCAGTCGGACCATAAAGGGTGACCGCTGTTTTTAGTTCTTTTAAGTGTTTGAAGGAGAGGCGATGGTATTCCTGTTTGGTGGTTAAAGAGGGGGCCAAAGTAGAAGCAGCCGCCCCATCAGGTTCCTCGCCTTCATCAACTTCCTGTTCTTTTTCATCATCAGAGGAGTCTGCCTGTTCTTGGCCACTAGGGGGTTCGGGGGCGCTGGCGGACGCGCTGCGTGTAACAGGAAAAGCCAGCAGGCGTCCTGTGACTGGGGGAGGTTTATGTCTAAACTTTTGGCCAATGGGAGTCTTTGAAGTGTTAGTTCGTGGGAGGGGGTTTTGCACGGGATTTCCTATAGATTACACCAATCAAGATAAAGGCCAAGCAATCATTCATGAGTGCGGAAGCCAGGGGAACCAATCAGAAATTTTGACCATCAATTAACAATTTCGATCACGCCCTGTCCCTTCCTGTAGGCGCCATCTTAGCTGCAAACATGTGCTTAAGCTTCTTTTCACTCCCACATCCCTTCCTGTAGGCGCCATCTTAGCTCCAAACTGCAAACATGTGCTTAAGCTTCTTTATGCTTAAAACGGTCCTCTTTCAATTCAGAGCCCCACATCTGCCCCTCTTTTATTTTAAAATTAAGAGACTTTTGTTGAGGCAACACAGAGAGCTAAGAGGTGGCCAGCCTCTAGCCTCGTCTGCTCTCCCTTGCGGCTGTGCCTGTCTTAGGTCGGGACAGAGCACTATTCAGGCAGAGCCCGTCATGGGATCACGCAGCAGCTGCGGCGGCCCTCCTGTCTTAGACCTGCTCTGCAGTGGTGTCCTCCTGGGGAAACCAGGGGCATACATCTTCTAGAAATATAAAAAACTTAAGTAAATCCTTTTTCTTAAACCGAGTTCCTCGCACCTTGAGAGAGTCTTTCAGACCCTTAACAAAAACATCATGTTTGCTCAACGTCTGTCCCATAATATTGTCACTTCACATACCTCAGATCTGACTCGTGGGTGGGCGACTCCGCAGCGATCACTGCGTCGACCAGACTCACAGCTCAGTAACCGTGGAGGTCAGTATGTGTGGACCCGTCTCTGCTCCTAGCTCGCGGGGGTCGGTAAAGTGGCGGGGTGCACCCCTCGAAGTGACGTCCGAGCTCAGTCTCCCGTTCCAGGTGCCACACGTTGGGCACCAGATGCCCCGGCCCGCGGGGTCCTCTATTCAGTGAGACGCCTGGAGGAAGAAGAGCAGGATGGGGAGGGACAGGAGGCGCGAAAGAACGAGAGCAAAACAGGTATTCTGATCAAGCTCTGAAATTTTATTTCCTGGTAAAGGTTTATATGCTATCCACAGGCGGAAGGGGAGGCAAGCCCGCAGAGGATTGGCTCTGATCTTGCTTGGCTGGTCCGCCGACCAACTATAGGTTCAGGCCTAAAGGCGTCGAGTGATAGGCTAGCGATAAGGTACTTGTCTTGTCATAATAGGCTGTTGCTATACAGGAAGGGCGGAGGCAAAGCCGCTGAATTATAACCGTCTCCTACAGTAGTCTATCAGGATCCTCTGCTCATGGGATTCTCCAGGCAAGAATATTAGAGTGGGTTCCCATGCTCTCTTCCTGGGGATCTCCCCAACCTAAGGTTTGAATCCACATCTCGTATTTCTCCTGTATTGGAAGGCAAGTTCTTTAATATTAGGGCCACCTGAAAAGCCCAGTTTTGTTTGTGTGTGTGTGTGTGAAGAAAAGAATCTGTGTATAGTAGTAATTACTTATTTTTTGCTAAGAGTTGTTTACTCTTCTGCATGCTCCACAATCTTTTCTTCTGCATAAAAGTGTGTTCTTCAATTCTCTAAATCAAGAGGTCGGGACAGAGCACTATTCAGGCAGAGCCCGTCATGGGATCACGCAGCAGCTGCGGCGGCCCTCCTGTCTTAGACCTGCTCTGCAGTGGTGTCCTCCTGGGGAAACCAGGGGCATACATCTTCTAGAAATATAAAAAACTTAAGTAAATCCTTTTTCTTAACCCGAGTTCCTCGCACCTTGAGAGAGTCTTTCAGACCCTTAACAAAAACATCATGTTTGCTCAACGTCTGTCCCATAATATTGTCACTTCACATACCTCAGATCTGACTCGCGGGTGGGCGACTCCGCAGCGATCACTGCGTCGACCAGACTCACAGCTCAGTAACCGTGGAGGTCAGTATGTGTGGACCCGTCTCTGCTCCTAGCTCGCGGGGGTCGGTAAAGTGGCGGGGTGCACCCCTCGAAGTGACGTCCGAGCTCAGTCTCCCGTTCCAGGCGCCACACGTTGGGCACCAGATGCCCCGGCCCGCGGGGTCCTCTATTCAGTGAGACGCCTGGAGGAAGAAGAGCAGGGTGGGGAGGGACAGGAGGCGCGAAAGAACGAGAGCAAGACAGGTATTCTGATCAAGCTCTGAAATTTTATTTCCTGGTAAAGGTTTATATGCTATCCACAGGCGGAAGGGGAGGCAAGCCCGCAGAGGATTGGCTCTGATCTTGCTTGGCTGGTCCGCCGACCAACTATAGGTTCAGGCCTAAAGGCGTCGAGTGATAGGCTAGCGATAAGGTACTTGTCTTGTCATAATAGGCTGTTGCTATACAGGAAGGGCGGAGACAAAGCCGCTGAATTATAACCGTCTCCTACAGTAGTCTATCAGGATCCTCTGCTCATGGGATTCTCAAGGCAAGAATATTAGAGTGGGTTCCCATGCTCTCTTCCTGGGGATCTCCCCAACCTAGGGTTTGAATCCACATCTCGTATTTCTCCTGTATTGGAAGGCAAGTTCTTTAATATTAGGGCCACCTGAAAAGCCCAGTTTTGTTTGTGTGTGTGTGTGTGAAGAAAAGAATCTGTGTATAGTAGTAATTACTTATTTTTTGCTAAGAGTTGTTTACTCTTCTGCATGCTCCACAATCTTTTCTTCTGCATAAAAGTGTGTTCTTCAATTCTCTAAATCAAGATCTGGGCACAGGGATCAGCCTAGTTTAATAGCTTAGTTCTTTTAACAAACTGAGGCATTTCACTTGAGTATTTTGATCCAAGAGTAATCTTCATAATAAAAGTGCTTCAAAGTTGAATGATATAAAAGGATCACAAGCTAAAGTGTGTTGTAGATTTCAGCAGAAATTCTTAATGTTGTCTCATTATTATCACATTTCCTAGAATTCTTTCACTTGAGCTCCCAGCTCCCTTCCTTGAAGAAGATAGAGGCTTTCCACACTACAGCATCCTATGTAGAGGGCTGTTGAAATCATCCAATGGAGCTGAGAAGACTCAAGTTTGTTGTTATTTTACTTGTTAAGTCATGTCTGACATTTTTTGTGACCCAATGGACTGTAGGCTATCAGGCTCCTTTGTACATGTGATTTTTCCAGGCAGGAATACTGGAGTAGAGTTCCATTTTCTTCTCTAGGCAGTCTTTCCAACCCAGGGATGCACTGGCAGGCAGCTTCTTTACCATGGAATCACTAGGGAACCCCAGTCTATAAGTACCCACTGCAAAAACTCAACAGAAATTTGTTTGAACCCCAAGGCAAAAATTTTATTTCTCCTTTGAGCTGCACCAGTGAATAGTTGAACAAATTCAATAAAAGACCTTCAGTTGTTTCTTTCCTGGAGCACAGGATTAGGGGCTGTATTCTTGATCCCTTGCTCAGCTCTTTTTGGCTCTTCTGCCTTTGGATTTCCCCACCCTGAGTTGGCTCCAAGGATGCCTGCCCCTCTTTTGCTATAGACTTGTTTATGTTCTTTCAACTTGCATGTTCACACCTCTGAGCAATTTCTCTTCAAATGAAAGTTTTCAGCTTATTCTAAAGCAAAGCCTTAGCATCAACTGCAAATATTTTGGGAATAAAGATAATAACTGGAATAATATCTTCACTTCCATATTTTATAAAGCTGCTGTTAGTGCCTGGATTTCAGTAAAACAGAGTCAAGTATTTGTGATATTCTATGTATATCAGATTTTTCTTTATTCTCTCTACTTTACTATCCAGGGGACTGGGAAATTTCTTACACATCATATCTGTGGGGACCTTCCACAGAAAGGGAAGGCAGCGGGATTGCCCCCGGCTGAACCGGGAGATCTCGGAGAAAGACAAATCTTGACTGCCCGCCCCGCAGTCCCCTGGCTCAGGCAGGGGACAATCAGACGTGACAGGGGTTCCATCGAAGTAGTTCCGCTTTATTGAAGAAGATCCACAGCTTTTATAGGCAAGTGAAGGGAGTTTTGCACGGGACTTCCTATAGATTACACCAATCAAGCTAAAGGCCAAGCAATCATTCACGAGCGCGAAAGCCAGGGGAACCAATCAGAAATTTTGACCATCAATTAACAATTTAGATCACGCCCTGTCCCTTCCTGTAGGCGCCATCTTAGCTGCAAACATGTGTTTAAGCTTCTTTAAACAATGTGCTTAAGCTTCCCTTCATTCCCACGTCCCTTCCTGTAGGCGCCATTTTAGCTCCAAGCTGAAACAATGTGCTTAAGTTTCTTTATGCTTGCAACAGTCCTCTTTCAATTCAGAGCCCCACAATATCAAGAACAGCATGGGATATGGGTAGTCACTGACTGCAAATAGCGTTGATTTGAACTTATGACTAGGAATGTCATCATACCTGGGTTCCAAATTTTAATCCTAAAGTTATTTCATCAAATTTTATTTTGTCCTTTTTTAAAACAATATAATACAAATTCCATAAATTTTCTGAAAGCATTCTTCAAATAAAGATTTTCTTTAAACCTTTTACAAAGGTTTGTTTCCTTGATCTAAAATCGAAAATTAAGCTTTTAATTTCTTCTTTTAGAGAGCATACAGACTCACACACATACCTACTTGCCAGTGGGACTGCAAACCAAACTCATCTTCAAAGGCTAGACACCCAACCTTGCACAATTTGACTACACTGACCATGCACTCTGTCTCCCTTTCTTCCATGCTCACTCTGATTTCTCTCCTTCCTGGTACTTTTATAGAGCCTGAAAATTCAGGTGATAAGTCATGATCACTTCTTAGTACTAATAAAATCATCTGGGTCTTACTGACTCTCTCCTTATAAATGTGGGTTGGTTTGGGCATTGTTTCAGTTCCAATTCTGATTCAATAGGAAAAGCACTACTAAGCATCTTGCTTTGTTATATTGATCAGTAAGTATATGTATAGGCTTTTACTCTGGGCTAAGCTAATCTTACACATCATATCTGTGGGGACCTTCCACAGAAAGGGAAGGCAGCGGGATTGCCCCGGCTGAACCGGGAGATCTCGGAGAAAGACAAATCTTGACTGCCGCCCGCAGTCCCCTGGCTCAGGCAGGGGACAATCAGACGTGACAGGGGTTCCATCGAAGTAGTTCCGCTTTATTGAAGAAGATCCACAGCTTTTATAGGCAAGTGAAGGGAGTTTTGCACGGGACTTCCTATAGATTACACCAATCAAGCTAAAGGCCAAGCAATCATTCACGAGCGCGAAAGCCAGGGGAACCAATCAGAAATTTTGACCATCAATTAACAATTTAGATCACGCCCTGTCCCTTCCTGTAGGCGCCATCTTAGCTGCAAACATGTGTTTAAGCTTCTTTAAACAATGTGCTTAAGCTTCCCTTCATTCCCACGTCCCTTCCTGTAGGCGCCATTTTAGCTCCAAGCTGAAACAATGTGCTTAAGTTTCTTTATGCTTGCAACAGTCCTCTTTCAATTCAGAGCCCCACAATATCAAGAACAGCATGGGATATGGGTAGTCACTGACTGCAAATAGCGTTGATTTGAACTTATGACTAGGAATGTCATCATACCTGGGTTCCAAATTTTAATCCTAAAGTTATTTCATCAAATTTTATTTTGTCCTTTTTTAAAACAATATAATACAAATTCCATAAATTTTCTGAAAGCATTCTTCAAATAAAGATTTTCTTTAAACCTTTTACAAAGGTTTGTTTCCTTGATCTAAAATCGAAAATTAAGCTTTTAATTTCTTCTTTTAGAGAGCATACAGACTCACACACATACCTACTTGCCAGTGGGACTGCAAAGCAAACTCATCTTCAAAGGCTAGACACCCAACCTTGCACAATTTGACTACACTGACCATGCACTCTGTCTCCCTTTCTTCCATGCTCACTCTGATTTCTCTCCTTCCTGGTACTTTTATAGAGCCTGAAAATTCAGGTGATAAGTCATGATCACTTCTTAGTACTAATAAAATCATCTGGGTCTTACTGACTCTCTCCTTATAAATGTGGGTTGGTTTGGGCATTGTTTCAGTTCCAATTCTGATTCAATAGGAAAAGCACTACTAAGCATCTTGCTTTGTTATATTGATCAGTAAGTATATGTATAGGCTTTTACTCTGGGCTAAGCTAATCTGAGGACTTCCCTGGTGACTCAGTACTAAAGAACCCATCGGCCAACGGAGAAGGCAAAATTTGATCCTTGGGTATGAAAGATGCCCTGGAGAAGGAAATGCAAATCCACTCCAGTATTCTTGCCTGAGGAATTTCATGGACTGGGAACCTGGTGAACCCCATGGAATCTGGACAGGGAGTCATGGTGTCCCAAAAGAGTCAGACACAGCAACTAAGCAACAAAGATCTAATTTGAATTCATATTCTAACTTTCTAAGTTTATTACAGTCCAATTAATTTTCATATATTGAGTATTTATGATCTCTTTTAGAAAGTTTTGTGTTTCATGAAACCATGAATAAGTTACACATGATTTATGAGTGTATTGTTTTATTAACACCAGAATCTAGACTAACATGTTGAATTTATAATACATTATTTAATATGCTGGTAATTTTTCTTCTATTAGAATTATTATAGCACATAAACTATTTAGTCTTACCTTCTCTTAAACTATACTTGATGAAACAGATTTTTTAAAAATAAATTTTGATATAATTTCTCTCTACCATGTGAGAAGCTGTTATTTTGATAGTGAACACTATATATTTAGTTTCTAGAAATTATATATATATATATAGATTAGTGTATGCATATATTCTTTTTACACATGATGCAAATTATCTCTACATTGAAGGATGTACCTATTTTTCTAGCTATAATTAATTTTATCTTACTTTAAGTAATCTTACTTTTACTTTACTTTTTAGGTAACAACATAAAGAATTATATTTTCAATTTGCTGCTGTTGTTACCAAACCCTCCCCTTGATAGAATTTGTTTACAAGGAACCTAACTTAATTGCATTTGATAATTTGAAAAAGAAAACATTTTAATTTAAAAAAATTGATTTGTTTCTGATAAATAATAATCAAATTTAAAGCATTAATATTTATAGGAAAATAGACAGAGAGTTGACAAACTATCAAAATACCTTAGTCATATGTATTTCCAGATAGTTGATATTTCAGAATTGTGACTATAATCATTCCTCAGAGATATTGTAAATTCAATTACAAATTGCCACAATAAAATGAATATCACAAAAGAGTCACACAAATTTTGGGTTTCCCAATATATATAAAATTTATATTTGCAGTCTACTATATTCTATTCAGCATACAATAACATTTTATCTAAAAACAATATACATACCTTAATTAAAAATGCATTATTAGTCTAAAATGCTACCCTGCATTTGAGCCCTCAACAAGTTGGGTTCTTTGTGTTGGTGGAGGGTCTTACCTCAATGTTGGTGGTTGCTGATTGATCAGAGTCATGGCTGTTAAAGACTGGAGTGGTTGTGGCAATTTCTTAAAAGAAGAAAACAATGAATTCTGCCTCATTAATTGACTTTTTTTTCCTTTTGTAAATTATTTCTCAGTAGCAAGACAGTGTTGTTTGATAGAATATAACCCAGTAATCCACAAGAGAGATTTTCTTTTTTCTTTTTTTTTCAAAATAATAGTCAATGCTCTCAAATTCTGCTACTTAATCAATGAAGTTGAGGAATATTCTAAATTATTTGTTGTGATTTCAATAGTCTTCACACCATCTTCACTAGGAGTAGGTTCTGTGTCAAAAAACCACTTTCCTCAGAGAGAACTCATCCATTAAATTTTTATCACGAGATTGTGTTTAGAAATTTGGTCATATGTCCACTTATAAATATAATTTTTTTTGCTTTGTCCTCTATATCTATAGTATTTATTTCCTCTACTGAAGTTCTGAATGCTTCAGTATCATGCATGAGTGTTTGGAGTCAACTTTTTCCATATCCCTGCTAATGCTGATACTGTGACATTTTCTCATGAATGATGAATGTTCTTAATGACACAGTGAATGATCAATTCAGATGATTTTCAATTTATTTTACCCAGATCTATCTGAGGAATACATACCTGTTATATATTCATAAAATTCTTTCTTAAATGATAAGACTTGAAAGTGTAATTACTCTTTAATTCATGGACTGCAGAATAGATGCTTGTTTAGCATGCATGAAAATAACATTAATCTCCTTAGACATCTCTATCAGAAGTCATGGATGACTAGGTGCTCAGTCAATATACAGTCGTATTTTAAAGACTTTTTTATTTTTCCTTAAGCAGTAGGCTTCAATGATGGGCTTGAAATATTCAATAAACCATACTGTATGTAGATATACTATCATCTAGACTTTTTACTCCACTTATACAGAACAGGAAAAGTAGATTTAATAGAATTTTTAAGAACCTAGGGTTTGGGAAAAGGTAATAAATGAGTATTGCCTTCAACTTGAAGTCACCAACTACATTAGCACTCAGACTGTCCTTTGAAGATTTGAAGTGAAGCCTGTTCTCTCTAGCTATGAAAGTCCTAGATAATATCTTTTTCTAATATAAAGTAGTTTTATCTACATTGAAAATATGTTGTTTAGCGTATCCATCTTCATTATCTTGGCTTCAGTGAATAACTTGCTGAAGCTTCTACATCAGTTGTTTTGCCGTGTACAGTTATATTAGGGAGATGGCTTCTTTCTTTCAACATCATGAACCAAATTCCACTAGCTGCAAACTATTCTTATGCAGTTTCCTCACTTCTCTCAGCCTTCTGAAAATTTTATCATTCAAGTGTTCACTGAGGTAGTACATTTAGTTTGCTCTGAGAAGTTTTCCTTTACCTTCACAGGTCAGCTAAGTGTCAGATGCAAGAGGCCTAGCTTTTGCCCCATCTCAGCGTTCAACATGCCTTTCTCACTGAACTGTAGAATTTCTAGCTTTTGATTTTTTCTTTTTTTTGGGGGGGGAAGTTGGGGTGGGGAGGGAGGGGAGTGGGGGGGCCACTTCTACTGGTCTTTCATTTGTCCATTTTTCATCCATCTTTGTTCTTTGGCCCGTGTGGGCCTCCCATCGCAGTAGCCTCTGTTGTCGCAGAGCACCGGCTCTGGGAGCATGCGCTCCAGAGCTCCGGCTCAGTAATTGGACACATCGGTCCATCCGCTCCGCGGCACATGGGATCTTCCCAGGCCAGGGATCAAACCGGTGCCCCTTGCCCTGCAAGACGGTGTCCTTACCCACTGGACCACCAGGGAAACCCTAGCTTTTGATTTAAAGTGAGATTTAAAGAGGTAGGTCTCCGGAGAAAAAGAAAGATGAGAAATGGCTGGTCAGTGGAGCAGACTGTCAAACACATTTATTGGCTAAGTTCACTCTCTTATAGGTATAGTTTATGGCATTCTAAAATAATATTATTAACATCAAAGATCACTGAACACAGATCACCATAAAAAATAGAATAACAATGAAAATATTTGAAATATTGTTGGTTACCAAAAGGTGATCAAGAGATATGAAGGGAAACACTATAGCTTTGCTCTATGTAGGGTTGTCACAAACCTTCAATTTGTATAAAATGCAATACCTGTAAACGTCAGTGAAGTGAAGCACAATAAAAAAGGTATGACTATATACCAACTTGTCACCTCATGTTAATAATGCGTATCAAATATTGCTTTAAATAATAAATCTCAAGCTTTCTTAGCCAAAGATATGGAATGGAACCATCACTCAGTTACACGTGAGCCTGTGGATCCTATGAATTTAACCATTTAACTCAATATTCTGCAAACCTTCATTACACTTGCAGGAATGAAATGATGGTTATTTCTATGAGGGAATATGCTAATACTAATAAGGTTTGACAGGTTCTTCTAAATTTTTCCACAAATTTGAAATGTTACCATAAAACAGGACATTTGAATGAAATTTAGTTAATTAATGATTTTGTATGACTCAAGACAAGGCGTTATATTCTTCCAGTACAAGAATCTGATACAGCCCATACATGTATTTCACTGAATTATTTCCAGTGCAACTGTAGACTTAATTGTCTGAGTAGATTATCCTGTGAGATAGCATGTTCATATATTCTGCTCTTTTTGGTTGTTAGGATATAGGTCCTAAACTTCATTCTGTTTAAATTGTGATATTTGAAAATATGTCAGAATTGTTTATTTACCTTTCTATAAGATATATTTCTTTGTAATCAGAAGTGAAGTTTTATAGTGTAGTATAATTTTGACATTTTTACTATTCCTAATTTCTTAATATTGTATATATAACTACATCATTTTTTTATCATTATATTTAAAGTCCATAGACACAAGTTAGAGATTTAAGGCCACATTTTTCTTTTTTCAAAAAAATTTTTAGACTATCAGTCTTCAATAAGTTTTATTCATTCAGCTATTTTCCATTGTACAACAGTCATTTTTACTTGAGGAAATATTTTACTTATGTCTGAAACCTTTTTTGAAAAAAAATAGCAACTTAATCATCACATTGAATTGTAACATTTTTAGTATTTGGTATACTTAAGTAGTACTAAGTCTATAATTTTTAAAAGTACCACTATTTAAAGGTAACAAAATAAAATTGTATACAGACATGATAGAAACTAAAGCAAATGACTTAGAAACAAGGAATACAATCCATAAGTTAGTGACCATTACTTAGGGAAACATCATATTTACATTTTCCATAAGGGAAGTCTGAAATAGCTTGCTATCAAACATTTGTAATATATTCTAGAATAGCTGAGCTATTCTCACCTCTTCGTATGCATCAACTCATTTAATATCCACAAAAACTGAGTGAGATGGATATTACTATCTTCCTTTTATAAATAAGGAAACTGAAACACAAGCTAATATGTAACTTGTCCAAGTTTATATGCTAGGAGAAAAGAACTGGGATTCACACCCAGTTCATCTGCATTCTGAACCATTGATTTTTTTTTTTTGTTATTATTATTCTTTATTTTAAAGGTTTTACAGAGTTTTGTTGTTCACAGAGATGTATGTTCCCAGATCAGTCGTATGCATATCCATGGTCCCCACCCGCCCAGATCCCCCTATCCCACCCCTCCAGACCTTCGCCCCAAGCCATTGTAAGCACTCCTATTCCCTTAGCACTATGACACTAGCTATCTTTTCCCCTTTTCCAGTGCTTAGACTTAATTGTCTGAGTAGATTATCCTGTGAGATAGCATGTTCATATATTCTGCTCTTTTGGTTGTTAGGATATAGGTCCTAAACTTCATTCTGTTTAAATTGTGATATTTGAAAATATGTCAGAATTGTTTATTTACCTTTCTATAAGATATATTTCTTTGTAATCAGAAGTGAAGTTTTATAGTGTAGTATAATTTTGACATTTTTACTATTCCTAATTTCTTAATATTGTATATATAACTACATCATTTTTTTATCATTATATTTAAAGTCCATAGACACAAGTTAGAGATTTAAGGCCACATTTTTCTTTTTTCAAAAAAATTTTTAGACTATCAGTCTTCAATAAGTTTTATTCATTCAGCTATTTTCCATTGTACAACAGTCATTTTACTTGAGGAAATATTTTACTTATGTCTGAAACCTTTTTGAAAAAAATAGCAACTTAATCATCACATTGAATTGTAACATTTTTAGTATTTGGTATACTTAAGTAGTACTAAGTCTATAATTTTTAAAAGTACCACTATTTAAAGGTAACAAAATAAAATTGTATACAGACATGATAGAAACTAAAGCAAATGACTTAGAAACAAGGAATACAATCCATAAGTTAGTGACCATTACTTAGGGAAACATCATATTTACATTTTCCATAAGGGAAGTCTGAAATAGCTTGCTATCAAACATTTGTAATATATTCTAGAATAGCTGAGCTATTCTCACCTCTTCGTATGCATCAACTCATTTAATATCCACAAAAACTGAGTGAGATGGATATTACTATCTTCCTTTTATAAATAAGGAAACTGAAACACAAGCTAATATGTAACTTGTCCAAGTTTATATGCTAGGAGAAAAGAACTGGGATTCACACCCAGTTCATCTGCATTCTGAACCATTGATTTTTTTTTTTTGTTATTATTATTCTTTATTTTAAAGGTTTTACAGAGTTTTGTTGTTCACAGAGATGTATGTTCCCAGATCAGTCGTATGCATATCCATGGCCCCCACCCGCCCAGATCCCCCTATCCCACCCCTCCAGACCTTCGCCCCAAGCCATTGTAAGCACTCCTATTCCCTTAGCACTATGACACTAGCTATCTTTTCCACACAAAACACTATAGGTTTCCTTGTTACTTCCTCCATGCTTCCCCCTCCCTATTTCTTCACCATGATGTCCCTATGTCTATGCTCTGTCTGTTTTTCCATGAGTTCCCTGCGTGTGATATCAAGACCGTCTTACTAGATTCCATATATGTGTGTTAGTATACTCTGTTTGTCTTTCAGTTTTTGACTTACTTCACTTTTTATGATAGGTTCTAGAGCCAGCCACTTCATTAGGACTGAGTCTTCTGCATTTCTTTTAACAGCTAAGCAGTATTCCATTGTATATATGTACCAGAGCTTCTGGATCCATTCATTCGTCGATGGATATCTAGGTTGCTTCCATGTTTTGGCTATTGTCTAGAGAGCTGCAATGAACATTGGGGTACAGGTGCTTCTTTCAGTTTTGATTTCATCAGGATATAAGTCTAATAGTGGGATTGCTGAGTCATAGGGTGCTTCTATTTTTAGTTTTTTAAGAAATCTCCATACTGTCTTCCATAGAGGCTGTATCAATTTACACTCCCACCAGCAATGCAAGAGGGTTCCCTTTTCTCCGCACCCTCTCCAGCATTTATTGTTTGCAGATTTTTTGAAGATGGCCATTCTGACGGGTGTGAGGTGGTATCTCATTGTAGTTTTAATTTGCATTTCTCTAATAATAAGCAAGGTTGAGCATCGTTTCATGTGCTTTTGGGCCATCTGTATGTCCTCTTTGGAGAAGCGTCTCTTTAGATCTTTTGCCCATTTTTTGATTGGGTTGTTCGTTTTCCCTGTGCTGAGTTGTCTGAGTTGCTTGTAGATTTTGGAGATTAATTCTTTGTCTGTTGTTTCATTGGCTATGATTTTCTCCCACTCTGTGTCTGTTGAGCTTTTTTGTAATTTCTTTTGCTATACAAAAGCTTTTAAGTTTCATTAGGTCCCACATGTTCATTTTTCTTTTCAGTTCTGCTATTCTAGTAGGTGGATCAGAGAAGATCTTGCTTTGATGTCCTTGAGGGTTTTGCCTATATTCTCCTCTAAGAGTTTGATGGTTTCTGGCCTTACATTTAAGTCTTTAATCCATTTTGAGTTGATCTTAGTGTATGGTGTCAGGAAATGTTCCAACTTCATTTTTTGCACGTAGCTCTCCAATTTTCCCAGCCTTTTGCCTTTATTTAGTTCTACAAAACACTATAGGTTTCCTTGTTACTTCCTCCATGCTTCCTCCCTATTTCTTCACCATGATGTCCCTATGTCTATGCTCTGTCTGTTTTTCCATGAGTTCCTTGCGTGTGATATCAAGACCGTCTTACTAGATTCCATATATGTGTGTTAGTATACTCTGTTTGTCTTTCAGTTTTTGACTTACTTCACTTTTTATGATAGGTTCTAGAGCCAGCCACTTCATTAGGACTGAGTCTTCTGCATTTCTTTTAACAGCTAAGCAGTATTCCATTGTATATATGTACCAGAGCTTCTGGATCCATTCATTCGTCGATGGATATCTAGGTTGCTTCCATGTTTTGGCTATTGTCTAGAGAGCTGCAATGAACATTGGGGTACAGGTGCTTCTTTCAGTTTTGATTTCATCAGGATATAAGTCTAATAGTGGGATTGCTGAGTCATAGGGTGCTTCTATTTTTAGTTTTTTAAGAAATCTCCATACTGTCTTCCATAGAGGCTGTATCAATTTACACTCCCACCAGCAATGCAAGAGGGTTCCCTTTTCTCCGCACCCTCTCCAGCATTTATTGTTTGCAGATTTTTTGAAGATGGCCATTCTGACGGGTGTGAGGTGGTATCTCATTGTAGTTTTAATTTGCATTTCTCTAATAATAAGCAAGGTTGAGCATCGTTTCATGTGCTTTTGGGCCATCTGTATGTCCTCTTTGGAGAAGGGTCTCTTTAGATCTTTTGCCCATTTTTTGATTGGGTTGTTCGTTTTCCCTGTGCTGAGTTGTCTGAGTTGCTTGTAGATTTTGGAGATTAATTCTTTGTCTGTTGTTTCATTGGCTATGATTTTCTCCCACTCTGTGTCTGTTGAGCTTTTTTGTAATTTCTTTTGCTATACAAAAGCTTTTAAGTTTCATTAGGTCCCACATGTTCATTTTTCTTTTCAGTTCTGCTATTCTAGTAGGTGGATCAGAGAAGATCTTGCTTTGATGTCCTTGAGGGTTTTGCCTATATTCTCCTCTAAGAGTTTGATGGTTTCTGGCCTTACATTTAAGTCTTTAATCCATTTTGAGTTGATCTTAGTGTATGGTGTCAGGAAATGTTCCAACTTCATTTTTTGCACGTAGCTGTCCAATTTTCCCAGCACCACTTGTTGAAGAGGCTGTCTTTGTCCCATTTTAGAGTTTCTCCTCCTTTATCAAAAATAAGGTATCCAGGGCTTCCCCTGGTGGTCCAGTGGGTAAGGACACCGCCTTGCAGTGCAAGGAGCGCCGGTTCGAGCCCTGGCCTGGGAAGATCCCACGTGCCGCGGAGCGGCTGGACTGATGTGTCCAATTACCGAGCCGGAGCTCTGGAGCGCATGTGCCCAGAGCCAGTGCTCTGCGACGACGGATGCCACCACGATGCGAGGCCCACAGGAGCCAAGGAACGAAGACGAATGAAAATAGAGAAATGAAAGACCAATAGAAGTGGCCCGCCCACTCCCCTCCGTCTCCAACCCGACCCCTGCCCAAAGTAAATAAATAAATATATCTTTAAAAAAAAAAAATAAATAAGGTATCCATAGGTGCGTGGGTTTATCTCTGGGTTCTCGATCTTCTTCCATTGGTCTATAGTTCTGTTTTTGTGCTAGTACCATACTGTCTTGATGACTGTTGCTTTGTAGTAGAGTCTGAAGTTAGGAAGGCTGATCCCTCCAGCTCCGTTTTTCTTTCTCAGAATTGCTTTGGCTATTCGAGGTCTTTTGTGTTTCCATATGAACTGGGTCATTCTTTGGTCAAGTTCTGTGGAAAATGTCAATGGAAGTTGAGTACGTATTGCATTGAATCTGTAGATGATATTTGATAGTATGGTCATTTTCACAATATTGATTCTTCCGACCCAGGAACATGGAATATCTCTCCATCTGTTTAAGGCTTCTTTAATTTCTTTCATGAGTGTCTTCTAATTTTCTGTGTACGGTTCTTTTGTTTCTTTGGGTAGGTTTATTCCTAGATATTTGATTCTTTTGGTTGCAATGGTGAAGGGGACTGCCTCTTTGATTTCATTTTCTGATTTTTCATTGTTTGTGTATAGGAATGCCAGTGATTTCTGTGTGTTGACTTTGTATCCTGCGACTTTGCTGAATTCGTTGATTAGCTCTAGTAGCTTTGTAATAGAGTCTTTGGGATTTTCTATGTATAATATCATGTCATCTGCAAAAAGAGAGAGCTTGACTTCTTCCTTTCCAATCTGGATTCCTTTGATTTCTTTTTCTTCTCTTATTGCTGTTGCTATAACTTCCAGGACTATGTTGAATAGTAGTGGTGAAAGTGGACACCCCTGTCTTGTTCCTGATCTTAGAGGGAATGCTTTCAGTTTTTCTCCACTGAGGACAATGTTCGCTGTGGGCTTCTCATATATGGCTTTCACTATGTTGAGATAGGTTCCTTCTATGCCCATTTTCTGAAGAGTTTTTATCATGAATGGGTGTTGTACTTTGTCGAAGGCTTTTTCTGCATCTATTGAGATGATCATGTGATTTTGTCTCTTAGTTTGTTGATATGGTGTATCACATTGATTGATTTGCGGATGTTGAAGAATACTTGCATGTCTGGGATGAACCCGACTTGATCATGATGTATGAGTTTTTTGATGTGTCGTTGAATTCTGTTTGCTAGGATTTTGTTGAGGATCTTGGCATCTAATTTCATCAGAGAAATTGGTCTGTAATTTTCCTTTTTTGTGTTGTCTTTGCCTGGTTTGGCTATCAGGGTGATGGTGGCCTCGTAGCATGGGTTTGGAAGTTTTCCTTCCTGTGCAATTGTTTGGAAGAGTTTTAGAAGGACAGGCATTAGCTCTTCTTTAAATGTTTGGTAGTATTAGGCTGTGAAGCCATCTGACCCTGGGCTTTTATTTTTGGGTAAATTTTTAATCACAGATTC
Organism: Tragulus kanchil; assembly: GCA_022376925.1. NCBI lineage: Eukaryota > Metazoa > Chordata > Mammalia > Artiodactyla > Tragulidae > Tragulus > Tragulus kanchil. The sequence continues at coordinate 86,126,360 of JAIOJX010000003.1, read as the reverse complement.
GATTTCTGAGCTTGTGATTGGCTTGTTCAAAGTTTCTGTTTCTTCCTGGCTCAGTCTTCGGAGATTGATCTTCCCCAAGAAACTGTCCATTTCTTCCAGGTTGTCCAGTTTGTTGCCATAGAGTTGCTCATAATAGTCTCTTAGAATCCTATGGATTTCTGCATTATCTGTTGTAATCTCTCCTTTTTCGATTTTGATTTTGTTGATCTGGTTCTTCTCTCTTTTTTTCTTGATGAGTCTGGCCAGTGGTTTGTCAATTTTGTTTACCTTTTTAAAGAACCAGCTTTTTGTTTTATTTATTTGAACTATAGTTTCTTTCATTTCTTTCTGATTTATTTCTGCTCTAGTCTTTATAATTTCTCGTTTTCTGCTGGCTTTGGGACGTTTCTGTTCTTCTTTTTCCAACTGTTTTAAGTGGAGGGTTAAGTCTTCTGCTTCATATTTTCCTAGTTTCTTGAGGTGGGATTGTATTGCTATAAATTTCCCCTTTAGAACTGCTTTTGCGGTATCCCATAAGTTTTGCACGGTCGTGTATTCATTGTCATTTTCTTCTAGGAATTGTTTAATTTATCCTTTGATTTCCTCAGTGATCAGTTGGTTTTTTAGGTAAGTGTTGTTTAATCGCCATGTGTTTGTATTTTTAGCGTTTTTTTTTCCTGTAGTTGATCTCTAGTCTCATTGCATTGTGGTCCGAGAAGATGGTTGACATAATTTCAGTTTTCTTGAATTGACTGAGGTTAGATTTGTGGCCCAAGATGTGGTCTATCCTGGAGAGTGTTCCGTGAGCACTTGAGAAGAAAGTGCATTCTTCTGCTTTTGGATGGAACGTCCTAAATATATCGATGACGTCCATCTTTTCTAGTGTGGCATTTAAGGCTTGTGTTTCTTTATTAATTTGCTGTTTGGATGATCTATCCATTGGTGTGAGAGGAGTGTTTAAGTCTCCAACTATTATTGTGTTATTATTGATTTCTTCTTTTAAGTCTTAAAGTATCTGTCTTATGTAATGAGGTGCCCCTGTGTTGGGTGCATAGATGTTCATGACTGTTACGTCTTCTTCTTGGATGGATCCTTTAATTATGATGTAGTGTCCTGCCTTGTCTCTTAGAATCCTATGGATTTCTGCATTATCTGTTGTAATCTCTCCTTTTTCGTTTTTGATTTTGTTGATCTGGTTCTTCTCTCTTTTTTTCTTGATGAGTCTGGCCAGTGGTTTGTCAATTTTGTTTACCTTTTTAAAGAACCAGCTTTTTGTTTTGTTTATTTGAACTATAGTTTTTTTCATTTCTTTCTGATTTATTTCTGCTCTAGTCTTTATAATTTCTCGTTTTCTGCTGGCTTTGGGACGTTTCTGTTCTTCTTTTTCCAACTGTTTTAAGTGGAGGGTTAAGTCTTCTGCTTCATATTTTCCTAGTTTCTTGAGGTGGGATTGTATTGCTATAAATTTCCCCCTTAGAACTGCTTTTGCGGTATCCCATAAGTTTTGCACGGTCGTGTATTCATTGTCATTTTCTTCTAGGAATTGTTTAATTTATCCTTTGATTTCCTCAGTGATCAGTTGGTTTTTTAGGTAAGTGTTGTTTAATCGCCATGTGTTTGTATTTTTAGCGTTTTTTTTTCCTGTAGTTGATCTCTAGTCTCATTGCATTGTGGTCCGAGAAGATGGTTGACATAATTTCAGTTTTCTTGAATTGACTGAGGTTAGATTTGTGGCCCAAGATGTGGTCTATCCTGGAGAGTGTTCCGTGAGCACTTGAGAAGAAAGTGCATTCTTCTGCTTTTGGATGGAACGTCCTAAATATATCGATGAGGTCCATCTTTTCTAGTGTGGCATTTAAGGCTTGTGTTTCTTTATTAATTTGCTGTTTGGATGATCTATCCATTGGTGTGAGAGGAGTGTTTAAGTCTCCAACTATTATTGTGTTATTATTGATTTCTTCTTTTAAGTCTTAAAGTATCTGTCTTATGTAATGAGGTGCCCCTGTGTTGGGTGCATAGATGTTCATGACTGTTACGTCTTCTTCTTGGATGGATCCTTTAATTATGATGTAGTGTCCTGCTTTGTCTCTTAGAATCTTCTTTACTTTAAAATCTATTTTGTCTGATATGAGGATTGCTACTCCAGCTTTCTTTTGATTTCCATTTGCATGGAATATCTTTTTCCAGCCTTTCACTTTCAGTCTATGAGTGTCTCTAGGTGTAAAGTGGGTGTCTTGTAAACAGCATATATATGGGTCATGTTTCTTGATCCATTCAGCCAACCTGTGTCATTTGGTTGGGGCATTTAATACATTTACATTCAAAGTAATTATTGATATGAATGTTCCTATTGTCATCTTCTTAGAAGTCTGGGGTTTGATTTGTAGGACTTCTTCTACTCTTGTATTTATTGGCTATATCAGGCCCTTTAACACTTGTTGTAGTTCTGGTTTTGTGGTACAGAATTCTTTTAGTTTTTGTCTGTCTGAAAAGCTTTTGACTTCACCATGATTGTGAATGAGATTTTTGCTGGGTAGAGAATTCGTCGTTGCAGGTTATTCTCTTTTAGCCATTGAAATGTGTCCTGCCATTCTCTTCTGGCCTGCAGGGTTTCTGTTGAGAGATCCACAGTTAGACGTATGGGGTTTCCTTTATATGTTATTTGTTGTTTGCTTCTAGCTGCTTTTAGTAATCTGTCTTTATATTTAGGCTGCATTAGTTTGATTAGAATGTTCCTTGGTGTGTTTCTTCTGGGGTTTATCCTGTATGGAACTCTTTGTACTTCTTGGACGTGGTTGACTATTTCCTTTCCCATGCTGGGGAAGTTTTCTACAATAACCTCTTCAAGAATTTTTTTGTAACCTTTCTTCCCTTCTTCTTCCTCTGGGACTCCTATAATTCTAATGTTGGTGCGTTTGATATTGTCCCATAGGTCTCTGAGACTATCCTCAGTTCTTTTAATTCTTTTGGCTTTGTTCTGTTCCTCACCAGTTATTTCCACCAGTCTATCTTCCAGCACACTTATCCGTTCTTCAGCCTCCGATACTCTACTGTTGAGACCTTCTATAGTATTTTTGAGTTCAGCAATTGAGTTGGTGGTCTCTATTTGCTTATTTTTCATTTCCTGCATGTCTTTTCTCAATGCACTAATTTCCTCTAATATTCTGTTTTCGGTGTTTTGCATCCTCATTAGTATAATTTTTCTAAATTCTCTTTCAGATAATTTGTCTATCTCCTCTTCTGTCATTTGAGGCTGTGATTTTCTAGCTTGGTCCTTCATTTGTGCATTGTTTCTCTGTCGTTTCATCTCTAGTGTTGTATGTTCTTTGATAGTGTGGGGTCTTGGAATCAGGGCTTCTAGTCCGAGGATCCTTGGTTTGATGATTTGTCAGGGGGTGTAGGCTCTATGTCTGGTTTGCTATGGTGTTCCGTGATATTAGTTCAAATACTAGCATCTGAGGAGCAAGAGGTGTGTCCCTAATGGGTGACAGTCATAAAAGCATGCAGATATTTTCTAACCTAGTCATAAGATATACATACATACACAGCAATAACCACATCTAACCAGACTTACAGTGACAAAGCATAGGAAATTTTCCTGGCAAACGACATAATCAAAGATAGTACTTGCCCGTTAAGCTCTGAGTTAATTAAAATAGTGCCTGGAAAAATAGATCTTGGGTAAGGTCTTGGCTTGGACTATTTTGTCATTGAAAGCAATTTTTAACTAAGACATGTGTTGGGGGTGAGGAGGTGGAAAATGTATGGATAATGAGAAGGAATAGATTCAACTTGGAAGGATTTTATAGGGTTATGTAGCCAAGATTAGTGTGTTGTATTGTTTAGTGCAGCTGGAAGAGAATAGTGGAGACAGGAAGGTAGGAAATATTTATCTTGGGGGTAGTGGTATATAGGAGAAAGTTTTAGATTTAGAACATAGAGGGAGGAAGGAGTGGGAAAGAGGAAAGAAAATTAGAAGTTAAAGAATTAAAAATTTTTAAAAAAATTAATAATAAAAAATTAATAATTAAAAATCAAAAAAATAAAAATTAAAAAAGAGAAGAGAAACTTAATAAGAAGAGACAAAAGAGAGAGAGAAAAAAAAAAAAAAAAAAAAAAAACCTGACCAATCAAACGAATAAGCGGAACCATCCGCCAGCCACAGATAAACAAAAAAGCCAAATACAGTCCCTGGTTTTTATCCTCTCATCTGTCTGGAAGCCAGTCTGTTCTCAATGGTGTTGTCTTGATGCTGCAGCCTTTTCTTTATGGCACAGGTCTGCAAGCTCAGGTGCTGACGGGGACGGCGGGCTGATTTCTGTCCATCGGGCGGGGGACCGCGGTCTCACTGTCCTGGGTTGGGCGGGGGTGCGGGCTGATCTCAGTGTGTCGGGCTGGGGGCCGTGGCGTGCGCGCAATCCCGTGTTGGGCAGGGACGTCTTGGCTCTGCAGCGCACCTGCAGGTATCCTCTGATACCTGCCCTTCTCCTGACTTCCTCTGCTGAGGGTGTAGCTATGGGGGTGCACGGGCTCCTCCGCCACTGGCGTGGGCGCACTGCCGGTTGTGCCTCCAAGTCCCAAAGGCAGGCACAAGGTTCCCCGTCTGGCTCAAGCCCGGTCCCTGGTCAGCAATCTGTGGGCAACTTCCCCTTCAGCCAGTCCCCCACTAGGAGTGTTTGAACTCACCCGGTGCCAGGCGGAAAGTCGCGATTTTCGCCTGGCGGCCGAGCGGCGCGATCCTCACACTGGGCGCTCCCTCCCGTCTCCCAGTCGGTCTCTAGGCAGCGCTCTCCGTGTTCAGTCCGGCCTCAGGTCGCTAGGCAGCAAGCGCGTTCTGCTCGGCCCTGCTCTGGTATCCTCTTAGCAGTGTCTTAATTTCTGCCGGGGATCCGGGCGGATTCTTAATGAGAAGGAATAGATTCAACTTGGAAGGATTTTATAGGGTTATGTAGCCAAGATTAGTGTGTTGTATTGTTTAGTGCAGCTGGAAGAGAATAGTGGAGACAGGAAGGTAGGAAATATTTATCTTGGGGGTAGTGGTATATAGGAGAAAGTTTTAGATTTAGAACATAGAGGGAGGAAGGAGTGGGAAAGAGGAAAGAAAATTAGAAGTTAAAGAATTAAAAATTTTTAAAAAAATTAATAATAAAAAATTAATAATTAAAAATCAAAAAAATAAAAATTAAAAAAGAGAAGAGAAACTTAATAAGAAGAGACAAAAGAGAGAGAGAAAAAAAAAAAAAAAAAAAAAAACCTGACCAATCAAACGAATAAGCGGAACCATCCGCCAGCCACAGATAAACAAAAAAGCTAAATACAGTCCCTGGTTTTTATCCTCTCATCTGTCTGGAAGCCAGTCTGTTCTCAATGGTGTTGTCTTGATGATGCAGCCTTTTCTTTATGGCACAGGTCTGCAAGCTCAGGTGCTGACCGGGACGGCGGGCTGATTTCTGTCCATCGGGCGGGGGACCGCGGTCTCACTGTCCTGGGTTGGGCGGGGGTGCGGGCTGATCTCAGTGTGTCGGGCTGGGGGCCGTGGCGTGCGCGCAATCCCGTGTTGGGCAGGGACGTCTTGGCTCTGCAGCGCACCTGCAGGTATCCTCTGATACCTGCCCTTCTCCTGACTTCCTCCGCTGAGGGTGTAGCTATGGGGGTGCACGGGCTCCTCCGCCACTGGCGTGGGCGCACTGCCGGTTGTGCCTCCAAGTCCCAAAGGCAGGCACAAGGTTCCCCGTCTGGCTCAAGCCCGGTCCCTGGTCAGCAATCTGTGGGCAACTTCCCCTTCAGCCAGTCCCCCACTAGGAGTGTTTGAACTCACCCAGTGCCAGGCGGAAAGTCGCGATTTTCGCCTGGCGGCCGAGCGGCGCTATCCTCACACTGGGCGCTCCCTCCCGTCTCCCAGTCGGTCTCTAGGCAGCGCTCTCCGTGTTCAGTCCGGCCTCAGGTCGCTAGGCAGCAAGCGCGTTCTGCTCGGCCCTGCTCTGGTATCCTCTTAGCAGTGTCTTAATTTCTGCCGGGGATCCGGGCGGATTCTTAAGAGTTTTCACGCTGAGTGCTGCCCTTTCTCCCCCGAGGCTCTGCTTAGGCCCCCTTTTAGGACACTTGCTGGAGCACTCTCCATCACTGCGGTCCAGCGTGGGGGTTAGGATAGAGGATTCTTAGAACCCTAGCTCCGGAAAATTTATGGCTATTCATTCTTCTACTCTCGGGGACGTATGGAATTCTTCTGTCGTCTAGCAGCTGGTTTGTTGGTGGTGGTTCTTTTCTTGATTAGTTCTGGTGATTCTGTTGGGGAGCTGGTGAAATCTTCCCCTCATTCCTCCGCCATCTTGGCTCCTCCCCTGAACCATTGATCTTTATTGCCCTTTCACGAGGTGTCCAAGTACATTTTATTCTTTGTGTATTTCTATTTCTTTTTAAATTGTTTCTTGGTAATTGAAAAATGTCTTCTCAAGTTTGAAATTATATAATTAGTACACAATTCAAGCCAAGTTTACTGGTTATTCAGACACATGTAAAAAGCTCATGACCTTTGCAGGGTATGTCAAAATAAACATATTCAATCGGGAAGAAGTCTTTTCTCTTTTATTACTACTTTGTTGGGTTTACCTAACATTTCACTATAATTATTAGGAAAATAATTGTGTCCCAATTTAATGTAATAACGTTTATCGCTAAATGTCAATGATTTAACTTTTTGTAATTCCCTTTTTTTGTTGTTTCTTTGGGATTTCAAAGCAAAATTGTGTCTTTACTACTTTTTTTTAAAAATTTTTGTAAATATGCGCACTGCCGGTTGTGCCTCCAAGTCCCAAAGGCAGGCACAAGGTTCCCCGTCTGGCTCAAGCCCGGTCCCTGGTCAGCAATCTGTGGGCAACTTCCCCTTCAGCCAGTCCCCCACTAGGAGTGTTTGAACTCACCCAGTGCCAGGCGGAAAGTCGCGATTTTCGCCTGGCGGCCGAGCGGCGCTATCCTCACACTGGGCGCTCCCTCCCGTCTCCCAGTCGGTCTCTAGGCAGCGCTCTCCGTGTTCAGTCCGGCCTCAGGTCGCTAGGCAGCAAGCGCGTTCTGCTCGGCCCTGCTCTGGTATCCTCTTAGCAGTGTCTTAATTTCTGCCGGCGATCCGGGCGGATTCTTAAGAGTTTTCACGCTGAGTGCTGCCCTTTCTCCCCCGAGGCTCTGCTTAGGCCCCCTTTTAGGGCACTTGCTGGAGCACTCTCCATCACTGCGGTCCAGCGTGGGGGTTAGGATAGAGGATTCTTAGAACCCTAGCTCCGGAAAATTTATGGCTATTCATTCTTCTACTCTCGGGGACGTATGGAATTCTTCTGTCGTCTAGCAGCTGGTTTGTTGGTGGTGGTTCTTTTCTTGATTAGTTCTGGTGATTCTGTTGGGGAGCTGGTGAAATCTTCCCCTCATTCCTCCGCCATCTTGGCTCCTCCCCTGAACCATTGATCTTTATTGCCCTTTCACGAGGTGTCCAAGTACATTTTATTCTTTGTGTATTTCTATTTCTTTTTAAATTGTTTCTTGGTAATTGAAAAATGTCTTCTCAAGTTTGAAATTATATAATTAGTACACAATTCAAGCCAAGTTTACTGGTTATTCAGACACATGTAAAAAGCTCATGACCTTTGCAGGGTATGTCAAAATAAACATATTCAATCGGGAAGAAGTCTTTTCTCTTTTATTACTACTTTGTTGGGTTTACCTAACATTTCACTATAATTATTAGGAAAATAATTGTGTCCCAATTTAATGTAATAACGTTTATCGCTAAATGTCAATGATTTAACTTTTTGTAATTCCCTTTTTTTGTTGTTTCTTTGGGATTTCAAAGCAAAATTGTGTCTTTTACTACTATTTTATTGTTATATTTTATTATTTTGTTTTAGTGAAAATACTTGTTTTCACTACAGTGAGATTAGAAGATTAAATGACAATGATAACCATGGCTCAAGTAGTTTACAGCCTTTGTTTGTTTACTATGTATTCATTTTCATGGAAAACGGATGCTGACCATATTAAAGTGCTTGTAACTTGTAATTCACTGGGTCATTTCAGCCTGAAATGTAGGCATATTTTATTCATATAGTAAACATTAAAAACTGTAATTTAGCTGAAATTTTCTTGGACTCCAAGATTGCTTCTATGAGAAATGCTGCTTCTGAGTGGCCCTCTGCTCTCAATCAGGCAGTAGAGACTTAGGGCCTTTTATGAAGCCTTCTGCAATTATTTCTTTTGCTTTCAGTTATTCAAATTAAGAAAATGGTCTTTATATTTATTTCCATCCTAATTAGAAAGAAATAAGTATAAATGAGTTTTGGATCTTTGATTTCTCAGTCCCTAGTTTTAATTATATATAATGAAAACTGTGCTTTTGTTTTCTAATAGGAATATAGAAAAAAGCAATTTTCAACAGGAAAATTATGTGGTGTATATATCGAACATGTTTGACTGAAATATAAAAATAAAAGCTGAGTAAAAATTACATTTCTAATCTTATTCATGATACGGAAGCAAGATCAGCCAGTAAAGCATATTGAGCATGGTGTGTTACACTTTTTCTTATTATTTTTTCTTTTAAATTGTTTCTTGGTAAGTGAAAAATGTCTTCTCAAGTTTGAAATTATATAATTAGTACACAATTCAAGCCAAGTTTACTGGTTATTCAGACACATGTAAAAAGCTCATGACCTTTGCAGGGTATGTCAAAATAAACATATTCAATCGGGAAGAAGTCTTTTCTCTTTTATTACTACTTTGTTGGGTTTACCTAACATTTCACTATAATTATTAGGAAAATAATTGTGTCCCAATTTAATGTAATAACGTTTATCGCTAAATGTCAATGATTTAACTTTTTGTAATTCCCTTTTTTTGTTGTTTCTTTGGGATTTCAAAGCAAAATTGTGTCTTTTACTACTATTTTATTGTTATATTTTATTATTTTGTTTTAGTGAAAATACTTGTTTTCACTACAGTGAGATTAGAAGATTAAATGACAATGACAACCATGGCTCAAGTAGTTTACAGCCTTTGTTTGTTTACTATGTATTCATTTTCATGGAAAACGGATGCTGACCATATTAAAGTGCTTGTAACTTGTAATTCACTGGGTCATTTCAGCCTGAAATGTAGGCATATTTTATTCATATAGTAAACATTAAAAACTGTAATTTAGCTGAAATTTTCTTGGACTCCAAGATTGCTTCTATGAGAAATGCTGCTTCTGAGTGGCCCTCTGCTCTCAATCAGGCAGTAGAGACTTAGGGCCTTTTATGAAGCCTTCTGCAATTATTTCTTTTGCTTTCAGTTATTCAAATTAAGAAAATGGTCTTTATATTTATTTCCATCCTAATTAGAAAGAAATAAGTATAAATGAGTTTTGGATCTTTGATTTCTCAGTCCCTAGTTTTAATTATATATAATGAAAACTGTGCTTTTGTTTTCTAATAGGAATATAGAAAAAAGCAATTTTCAACAGGAAAATTATGTGGTGTATATATCAAACATGTTTGACTGAAATATAAAAATAAAAGCTGAGTAAAAAAATTACATTTCTAATCTTATTCATGATACGGAAGCAAGATCAGCCAGTAAAGCATATTGAGCATGGTGTGTTACACTTTTTCTTATTATTTTTCTTTCTTCCTTTTAACTTTTGCTTTGTGGAATATTTTCTTAAATATATAAAATGGCAATTGAAGTTGAAATATTTTTGAAGTCCATTTAAGAGAGAATTTTTGAAATTTAAGCAATAGCTGTAAATGTGGTTAGCAGGATATATGTGATCAGAATAATGAGATTGCTGAACTTTTAGCTCATAATTAAGAGCTGTTACTTCTCCCCTTAAATCTCACAATAAATCTCATTTCTATTTTGTTCCTTGAGCTCGTTTCTGTAAACACCCATCATATGAAATTGAACATCCAGAAGATCAGCCATTTTAAGAGCAATATGTCCTGTCTTGCTAAATTATGCTAATATAGAAAATTCTAAGGGATGCAGCATTTTTTTAATTTTTAATCTTTTGCTCTTTTTCATTCAAGGCAAATGTCACCACTAACTACTCAAGTATTATTGCAGGCATATTTTACTCATATATAAACATTAAAAACTGTGATTTAGCTGAAAGTTTCTTAGACTCCAAGATTGCCTCTAAAAGTCATATAAGAGTAGCTCACATTTATGACAGATTTATTAAGGACAAGTGATATATTAAATCCTTGGAAGTCATATTTTACATTAAAGGTAAATTAAAACCATAAATTAAATGTGTGCCTGGATGAGTTCAGTCTCAGCAAACAGTAATCAGGTACTGTTTAATTTTCCTGTACTTGATAGATTCATCAAGACCCACTGAGCCTCTCCAGTAATTTTCCTTATCCTCCATATGTCTGACATTTGCTTCATTAGAATCAAGTCTCCTTACAATCATAAGGCAAAGCACATTTTTATATTAGGGATACAGGATAGCATTACCACCTCAATATTTTAATCTGGAAAAATATATCTGTTGTTCTCTATAATGATGTATTTGGGAAGTCAAATATTCTGGAAAGAAATTTGCTATAATAAAGACAGTCCACTGCTTAAGTTATCAGTGAATAGAGTTTGGCATGTATGCTTAAGTTTAAGTTGTTTGCATACTTAAGTTTAAAATCTTCAGATTTACAAAATACTTAATCCAAGTTCAGCAAATTTATTTTATAAAAAAGGAAAAAAAAAATAGCAGTTGATACCTTGAGCATTATAGAGCCAATAGGACACCAAAATAGCACATTTGCTGCATTAACAAACAAATACTTTTCAATCACAAACTTAGAAATGTATTTTGGGATGGGGATAGTAGGAGGGGAGTTAATCCAAATTTTAGCTGTGGAAGTCTTCAAAATATCTTCTGAACAAAGCTTTTGATTATTCCTTAAATCTGTTTTTGTGACATTGAGTTCCCTTTAGAAAAAGAATCAATGGAGTATCATAGTTGGTAATTTGATACAAGTATTTGAGACTGCACAATGTGTATCCTGGCTAAACTACATGTTGTTTCCATATTAGCTTCTTTAGCAGGCTGCTCTACTACAAAATAGGCTCAGTTTTCACACTGGTCAATATCCTAGTAGTTACAATTTCCTCCATATCCATCAAGGTTCAAAAGCCTCCACCAAAGTCTTTGCAGCTGCTTGTGATTGCTTCCACCACCACCTCTGCTGCTGCCACAGCTGCTGCTAAAGCTGAAATTGCTCAACAACACTGCTGTGCTGATAATCCCTGGCACAAATGTTCCACAGAATCTACTACTGTTATAAGATTCATGACTGCCGCCCTTGTAGAAGTGCTGATATGCCATATTTTCAAACTATGATGGCACTGCTTGTTTATCATCCACAAGAAGAGCCAACAAACTTTTGGTCACATTTAGGTTTTTTTGTTAAAGAACAAGGTGATAAGACCAACGTTTCCTACACATACTGTACTGTCAATGCAGTGCACATTTTCTTCAATATCGTTTGGAAAGTCAAGATTGATAACCTGTTTCTCGTTTGAAATGTTGAGTCCTCTTGCTGCTACTACTCTAGCCACTAGAACTGGGCTTTTCCTTGTTGAGGAACTGGCTGAGGCTTCTTCATTATCTCTTTAAGATCACTCTCCCTGGATGCTGTTTCAAGCATATCCTTCATAATGCAAGAAATCCTCTGGAGAATCTACACCCTTTTTGGTCTTCACAAACACTAAGGTCAATATATTCTTTCCTGTTGCATTTGCTTGTCCAGCTCTTTTGATGTGATATTCTCAAAGGTAGAGTCAATATTCCTACAGCAAAAAAGATTTATTCATCAATAAATCAGGAGCAAATTCAGTTCAGTTTATTCTCTCAGTCATGTCTGACTCTTTGCAAATCCAAGACCTGCAGCACGCTAGGCTTCCCTGTCATTCACCATTTCCTAGAGCTTGTTAAAACTCATGTTCATAGACACAGTGATGCCATCCAACCATCTCATTCTCTGTCATCCCCTTCTTCTTTTCCTTCTATTTTCCCAGTATCAGGGTCTTTTCTGCTGAGTTGGCTCTCTGCACCCTGTAGTCAAAGTAATAGAACTTCAGTTTCAACATCAGTCCTTCCAATAAACATTCAGGGTTGATTTTCTTTAAGATTAACTGGTTTGATCTCCTTGCAATCCAAAGGACTCTTGAGAGTCTTCTCCAACATCACAGTTGGAAGGCATCAATTCTTCGACTGAACTCAGCCTTCTTCATGGACCAACTCTTACATCCATATATGACTACTGAGAAAACCACAGCTTTGACTGTATGGACTTTTGTTGACAAAGTAATGCCCTTGCTTTTGAATACACTTTCTAGGTTTGTCATAGATTTTCTTCCAAGGAGCAAGCATCTTTTAATGTTTTGGCTGCAATCACCATCTGCAGTGATTTTGGAGCCTAGGGAAATAAGGTCTGTCACAGTTTCCATTGTTTGCCCATTTATTTGTCATGAAATAATGAAACCAGACGCCATGATCTTTGTTTTATAAATGTTGAGTTTTAGGCCAGCTTTTTCACTCTCCTCTTTCACCTTCCTCAAGACGCTCTTTAGTTTCTCTTTGCTTTCTGCTATAACAATGATGTCATCTGCATACCTGATCTTGATTCCAGCTTGTGCTTCATCCAGACCAGCATTTTGTATGATGTACTCTTCATATAAGTTAAATAAGTACAGTGAGAGTATACAGCCTTGAGGTACTCTTTTCCTAATTTGGATCCAGTCTGTTGTTCCATATCCAGTTCTAACTGTTCCTTCTTGTCTTATGTACAGATTTCACAGGAGACAGGTAAGGTGGTCTGGTATTTCCATCTCTTTCAAGATTTTCCACAATTTGTTGTGATCCAGTCAAATGCTTAGTGTACTCAATGAAGTAGAAGTGAATGTTTTTTACTGGAATTCCCATGCACTAAACATGTTATGCTAAATTGCCTGCAGTGGCATATTATCTTCTTCAAATATTTTATATATCTGAGCTTAAAATCTCATATCAATATCAGATCCACTTTGTCCAACACCACATATTTGTGGAACTTTAGTATTTTCTATTTCTATAATTTCTACTATGTCTCTAAAAGTAGCAATTGACATTTGCCATTCACAAAAATTCTAAGTATAAAATGATGCCATCCAACCATCTCATTCTCTGTCATCCCCTTCTTCTTTTCCTTCTATTTTCCCAGTATCAGGGTCTTTTCTGCTGAGTTGGCTCTCTGCACCCTGTAGTCAAAGTAATAGAACTTCAGTTTCAACATCAGTCCTTCCAATAAACATTCAGGGTTGATTTTCTTTAAGATTAACTGGTTTGATCTCCTTGCAATCCAAAGGACTCTTGAGAGTCTTCTCCAACATCACAGTTGGAAGGCATCAATTCTTCGACTGAACTCAGCCTTCTTCATGGACCAACTCTTACATCCATATACGACTACTGAGAAAACCACAGCTTTGACTGTATGGACTTTTGTTGACAAAGTAATGCCCTTGCTTTTGAATACACTTTCTAGGTTTGTCATAGATTTTCTTCCAAGGAGCAAGCATCTTTTAATGTTTTGGCTGCAATCACCATCTGCAGTGATTTTGGAGCCTAGGGAAATAAGGTCTGTCACAGTTTCCATTGTTTGCCCATTTATTTGTCATGAAATAATGAAACCAGACGCCATGATCTTTGTTTTATAAATGTTGAGTTTTAGGCCAGCTTTTTCACTCTCCTCTTTCACCTTCCTCAAGACGCTCTTTAGTTTCTCTTTGCTTTCTGCTATAACAATGATGTCATCTGCATACCTGATCTTGATTCCAGCTTGTGCTTCATCCAGACCAGCATTTTGTATGATGTACTCTTCATATAAGTTAAATAAGTACAGTGAGAGTATACAGCCTTGAGGTACTCTTTTCCTAATTTGGATCCAGTCTGTTGTTCCATATCCAGTTCTAACTGTTCCTTCTTGTCTTATGTACAGATTTCACAGGAGACAGGTAAGGTGGTCTGGTATTTCCATCTCTTTCAAGATTTTCCACAATTTGTTGTGATCCAGTCAAATGCTTAGTGTACTCAATGAAGTAGAAGTGAATGTTTTTTACTGGAATTCCCATGCACTAAACATGTTATGCTAAATTGCCTGCAGTGGCATATTATCTTCTTCAAATATTTTATATATCTGAGCTTAAAATCTCATATCAATATCAGATCCACTTTGTCCAACACCACATATTTGTGGAACTTTAGTATTTTCTATTTCTATAATTTCTACTATGTCTCTAAAAGTAGCAATTGACATTTGCCATTCACATTCTAAGTATAAAATCTGCTAACCAATATCAGCATCACCATAAATGATTTAAAGCCTGTCTCCAAATCAGTATGAAAAATTCTGGCTTCCTTATAGATCAGTACTGTCAAATTTCTCTTGTTGGTGCTAACACCAAGGAAATTGTATATTGTTCGCAGTGCCCAAAGTGTGCATTTTCCTTCATGGCCATCAAAGACTCTCCTTGAGGATCTGAATAAATCTGATTCAAGATCACCAAGAGAACTGCTGCAGTTTTTTATAAATGCTGTTTGAGTACAAGACATCAAGTGTCTTTTCCCTTTTATATTAAAAAAACAAAAACAAAAACAGCACAAGTTTACACTGGAGTCAAGTGACTGTAACAAGTAAACTTGATGTTTCCTATAATAATTTCTCCCATCTTGACATCAACAAAACTTTCAATATGTGGGAGACAGCTGTTGACTGTTGACTGAATTGAAAGGTCATATTTCTGAAAGTTAATCCCAGTGTTATCTTCAGAAGAAAGTTCCTGTTCTAAGACTTCACTTGGTAGAAATGGTTTTGACCAAATATCTTCATATATTTGTCACACCAATGATTGTTTGTACTATATTCAAATTTTTCAAAGCCACATCGGTCACCATGGCAGCCAGCGTTGTCATAGTCACTCCTTCTCTATCATTAAACCTTCCCTTTAGTCAGGTTCACAATCACTGAAGGAACTAAATTTTCCTCTTGAATAACTCTGAGACTCAAAATGCTGTGCGTATTCTTGTCTTTATCAGAACTCCTCCATGAACTGTCTTTACCATAGATTTATCTAGTATTTTCTTTGTTCCTTGAGTGAGAAGAAATAAAGTTCTGTTTGTGGCTACTTCCTTGACTGATTCTGTAGATTTTCAAATTGTTTATCTAAATTACCATGAAGTAGAAGTGAATGTTTTTTACTGGAATTCCCATGCACTAAACATGTTATGCTAAATTGCCTGCAGTGGCATATTATCTTCTTCAAATATTTTATATATCTGAGCTTAAAATTTCATATCAATATCAGATCCACTTTGTCCAACACCACATATTTGTGGAACTTTAGTATTTTCTATTTCTATAATTTCTACTATGTCTCTAAAAGTAGCAATTGACATTTGCCATTCACATTCTAAGTATAAAATCTGCTAACCAATATCAGCATCACCATAAATGATTTAAAGCCTGTCTCCAAATCAGTATGAAAAATTCTGGCTTCCTTATAGATCAGTACTGTCAAATTTCTCTTGTTGGTGCTAACACCAAGGAAATTGTATATTGTTGCAGTGCCCAAAGTGTGCATTTTCCTTCATGGCCATCAAAGACTCTCCTTGAGGATCTGAATAAATCTGATTCAAGATCACCAAGAGAACTGCTGCAGTTTTTTATAAATGCTGTTTGAGTACAAGACATCAAGTGTCTTTTCCCTTTTATATTAAAAAAACAAAAACAAAAACAGCACAAGTTTACACTGGAGTCAAGTGACTGTAACAAGTAAACTTGATGTTTCCTATAATAATTTCTCCCATCTTGACATCAACAAAACTTTCAATATGTGGGAGACAGCTGTTGACTGTTGACTGAATTGAAAGGTCATATTTCTGAAAGTTAATCCCAGTGTTATCTTCAGAAGAAAGTTCCTGTTCTAAGACTTCACTTGGTAGAAATGGTTTTGACCAAATATCTTCATATATTTGTCACACCAATGATTGTTTGTACTATATTCAAATTTTTCAAAGCCACATCGGTCACCATGGCAGCCAGCGTTGTCATAGTCACTCCTTCTCTATCATTAAACCTTCCCTTTAGTCAGGTTCACAATCACTGAAGGAACTAAATTTTCCTCTTGAATAACTCTGAGACTCAAAATGCTGTGCGTATTCTTGTCTTTATCAGAACTCCTCCATGAACTGTCTTTACCATAGATTTATCTAGTATTTTCTTTGTTCCTTGAGTGAGAAGAAATAAAGTTCTGTTTGTGGCTCTACTTCCTTGACTCTGATTGCCTGTAGAATTCAGGTGTTCAACAGCACACTGCTCATCCAGCTCAAGTGCATTATCCATCATCACAGGATCCACCCATGAAGAGTACAGAGAAGTTGGGATCTGCTGCTGAGTGAGTCTGTTTGTTTAACTGTAAAGGCCCTCTCACTGGAGAACAGGGTCTCTTTAACAAATGTAGACTTCTGTTCCAGAAAATGAAGACTCCAGATATATAAACATGCTTCAAAGAAATGTCTTTGAACAATTTACAGTTCAAGAAACATTTTAGACATTATGACCCAATGGTTATAAGTAGGGTTAGGAAAACTACTTAATTAATGTATAGTTGAATGCTCTCTATAATGTTTAAATACATTTTAAATTATTTAATTTAAAAACCACCTCTTCAGCTGTGTTTCAGTGATACTCTCTAGTCACACTATTAATTCGGATTAAGCATGAGAGTGTATATTTCAGTCAAAAAGACTGAAATTTTATAATTTGTTTTTTCCTTGTTTATTCCGGTGTGAGTTACAGTGTGACTTACTGGTCTGTTCTTTGGGTAAAGAGTTAAGTTTTCTCTGCTAGGCAGAGAACTATGACATTGCTTAATGGATTGAAAGTAGCATAAAGCCACAGTGCAAAGTGAAAACTGCAATTTTAGATATTGTTTTGAAATTAAATTTAGACTACAAATGGGTTTGCATCCAATATTATGTGCAGTAGAATTACTATAACTCTGTGGATTTCACTCTATATTATACAAAACAATTCATGGCTAATACTTCTTGACATATTCAATGGTAAATATTGACAAGTGAAATGAACCTCTTTACCCTACTATTTTAAATACTGCAAGTAAAATGCAACATGTGTAAATGCACAGGTTAATAGATTCCATAATCCTAAATCTACAAATATAATTTTTCAGGTTTCAAGGTGCACTGCAGATAGTTCCATAGGTAATACTAAATAAATAATTTTATTACTATGTGGGGCCCTAAAGGAAAGAGGGCCTTTGCAAGCATAAGGAAGCTTAAACACATATTTGCAGTTTGGTGCTAAAAGGACGCCTACAGGAAGAGACAGGGCATGATCTAAGGTCTATTGTCAAAACTTCTGATTGATCCCCCTGGTTTCCACGCTCTGGGCAATGCAGGCTCACCGTGAGTGTGAGTTCCTATTGCAATGTAAATGCGTGATTGCTCGACCTTTAGCTTGATTGGTGTAACTATAAAGAAGTTGGGATCTGCTGCTGAGTGTGTGTGTGTGTTTAACTGTAAAGGCCCTCTCACTGGAGAACAGGGTCTCTTTAACAAATGTAGACTTCTGTTCCAGAAAATGAAGACTCCAGATATATAAACATGCTTCAAAGAAATGTCTTTGAACAATTTACAGTTCAAGAAACATTTTAGACATTATGACCCAATGGTTATAAGTAGGGTTAGGAAAACTACTTAATTAATGTATAGTTGAATGCTCTCTATAATGTTTAAATACATTTTAAATTATTTAATTTAAAAACCACCTCTTCAGCTGTGTTTCAGTGATACTCTCTAGTCACACTATTAATTCGGATTAAGCATGAGAGTGTATATTTCAGTCAAAAAGACTGAAATTTTATAATTTGTTTTTTCCTTGTTTATTCCGGTGTGAGTTACAGTGTGACTTACTGGTCTGTTCTTTGGGTAAAGAGTTAAGTTTTCTCTGCTAGGCAGAGAACTATGACATTGCTTAATGGATTGAAAGTAGCATAAAGCCACAGTGCAAAGTGAAAACTGCAATTTTAGATATTGTTTTGAAATTAAATTTAGACTACAAATGGGTTTGCATCCAATATTATGTGCAGTAGAATTACTATAACTCTGTGGATTTCACTCTATATTATACAAAACAATTCATGGCTAATACTTCTTGACATATTCAATGGTAAATATTGACAAGTGAAACGAACCTCTTTACCCTACTATTTTAAATACTGCAAGTAAAATGCAACATGTGTAAATGCACAGGTTAATAGATTCCATAATCCTAAATCTACAAATATAATTTTTCAGGTTTCAAGGTGCACTGCAGATAGTTCCATAGGTAATACTAAATAAATAATTTTATTACTATGTGGGGCCCTAAAGGAAAGAGGGCCTTTGCAAGCATAAGGAAGCTTAAACACATATTTGCAGTTTGGTGCTAAAAGGACGCCTACAGGAAGAGATAGGGCATGATCTAAGGTCCATTGTCAAAACTTCTGATTGATCCCCCTGGTTTCCACGCTCTGGGCAATGCAGGCTCACCGTGAGTGTGAGTTCCTATTGCAATGTAAATGCGTGATTGCTCGACCTTTAGCTTGATTGGTGTAACTATAGGAAGTCCCTTGCAACCCCCCCTTCGTTTGCCTATAAAAACTGTTAATTTACCCTAATAAAGTCGAACCGCTCTGTGGGAACCCCTGTCGTGTCTGATTGTCCCCTGCATGAGCCAGGAGGCTGGGGGAAGGGCAGTCAAGATTTGCCTTTCTCCGAGATCTCCCGGGTTCAGCCGGGGGCAATCCCACTGCCTTCCCTTTCTGCGGAAGGTCCCCGCATTACTAATCTTTCCAGGACTCTGTACAGATGAATTATAATCAATTCTTTGTGATTTTTGTTCCTTTGAAATTTATAAAGGATAATACCACTTAATTTTTAGAACAATGTGAATTTTCAAGCTGTAAAAGACTTACAAAATAAATATCCAGTGTATTGCCTTACAGATAAAGAAATAATGGTAAAAAAAGTTAACCAATATGCCAGTATCAAGCTTGCTATCCAGTAACAGATTTGATAGAGTAAGTCAAGATGTTCTATTCCTTTATCAATGAAACATTATGCACAAGATGTCACCCTTCCTTTTAAATTAACATTAGTACACAATAAAGGGATATTTCACATAGGTACTATTATTCCTTTAATGTAATCTTCTTTGCTTTAAGCAATCATGCCTTCTGGATTGACTGAGAAAATAACTATCAGATTTCTTCTTTTTATTCGGAGTACAGAGTTTTCTCAAGCTCCACCTTATGTGAGGTTTTCTCTCTCTACCAAAACCCAATAAATATCAGAAAATAAATTTCTACTCTTTCGAAGTTATTCAGAAATTTCCTAGAAATAATTATAGGAAAAGACTTCAGGAGAAGTCACGTCATATGCTTAAAAATTTTGTTTTTGACAGGACTGCAAACATTCTTGGCAAAGAATATTTAAGTACAGGAATGAACACTATTTCAACATACAGATTTCATCTGATGAAATAGAATTGGATGAGACAAGAAAAATCAAGTTTTAGTTCTATACATGGAGCTCTATCCTTCCTTTTTTTTTTTTTTCCTCCATCTTTCTCTCTTTCCTGATTTATTTTTCCCTTGTTTTAAAATAATAATCTGTATGGTTCTAGAGAATGTTGTAATTTCACATGAACCCCAAAATATATTCAAATGGATTAACAACCTAAACGTAAGATCAGATACTACAAAATTATTTTAGGAAAACACAGGAAGAATGTTCTGGCATAAATTGCAGCAAGATCCTTTTTGAACCACATCTGAAAATAGTAATAATAATAACTAAACAAACAAATGGGATCTTATTAGACTTAAAAGCTTTGGCATAGCAAAAGAAACCATAAAGAAAATGAAAAGAAAACCCACAGAATGGGATAATATGTTTACAATGAAGTGACCAACAAAGGATTAAAATTTTCAAAATATACAAGCAACTCAATATCCTAAAGACAAATAACCCAATTAAACAAATATGAGTGGAAGATCTAAATAGACAATTCTCCAAATAAAACATACAAATGCTCAGGAGGCACATGAATAAAGGCTCAATATCACTAATTGTTAGAGAAGTGCAAATCAAAGCTACAATGCAATATCACCTTACTCTGGGCACACTGACCATCATTAAAAAAATGACTATAAATAAAAAAATGACAAATAATAACTGCTTGTGGGATGTGAAGAAAAGGGAACCCTACTATACTGTGGGTAGGAATGTAAACTGGTATAACCACTGTGGATAACAATATGGAAGTTCCTTAAAAAGTTAAAAATACAGCTACCATATGATTTAACAATCTCACTCCTGGGCATATATCTAGATAAAATAACTATCAGATTTCTTCTTTTTATTCGGAGTACAGAGTTTTCTCAAGCTCCACCTTATGTGAGGTTTTCTCTCTACCAAAACCCAATAAATATCAGAAAATAAATTTCTACTCTTTCGAAGTTATTCAGAAATTTCCTAGAAATAATTATAGGAAAAGACTTCAGGAGAAGTCACGTCATATGCTTAAAAATTTTGTTTTTGACAGGACTGCAAACATTCTTGGCAAAGAATATTTAAGTACAGGAATGAACACTATTTCAACATACAGATTTCATCTGATGAAATAGAATTGGATGAGACAAGAAAAATCAAGTTTTAGTTCTATACATGGAGATCTATCCTTCCTTTTTTTTTTTTTTCCTCCATCTTTCTCTCTTTCCTGATTTATTTTTCCCTTGTTTTAAAATAATAATCTGTATGGTTCTAGAGAATGTTGTAATTTCACATGAACCCCAAAATATATTCAAATGGATTAACAACCTAAACGTAAGATCAGATACTACAAAATTATTTTAGGAAAACACAGGAAGAATGTTCTGGCATAAATTGCAGCAAGATCCTTTTTGAACCACATCTGAAAATAGTAATAATAATAACTAAACAAACAAATGGGATCTTATTAGACTTAAAAGCTTTGGCATAGCAAAAGAAACCATAAAGAAAATGAAAAGAAAACCCACAGAATGGGATAATATGTTTACAATGAAGTGACCAACAAAGGATTAAAATTTTCAAAATATACAAGCAACTCAATATCCTAAAGACAAATAACCCAATTAAACAAATATGAGTGGAAGATCTAAATAGACAATTCTCCAAATAAAACATACAAATGCTCAGGAGGCACATGAATAAAGGCTCAATATCACTAATTGTTAGAGAAGTGCAAATCAAAGCTACAATGCAATATCACCTTACTCTGGGCACACTGACCATCATTAAAAAAATGACTATAAATAAAAAAATGACAAATAATAACTGCTTGTGGGATGTGAAGAAAAGGGAACCCTACTATACTGTGGGTAGGAATGTAAACTGGTATAACCACTGTGGATAACAATATGGAAGTTCCTTAAAAAGTTAAAAATACAGCTACCATATGATTTAACAATCTCACTCCTGGGCATATATCTAGAAAAAAAGCCCCATAAATTAAAAGGATACATGCACTGCAGCACTATTTACAATATCCAGGACATGGAAGCCATCTAAGTTCCCATCGAGAGAGGAATGGGTAAAGAAATTGTGGTACATATATATGAAGTGCATACACAAAATGGAATATTACTCAGCCATGAAAAATAATGAAGTAATGGCATTTGTAGTTAGACATCGATAGACCTAGAGATTGTCATACCAAGTGAGGTAAATCAGAGAATTGCTTATGTGGCATCTAAAAAATGGAACAAATAAACCTATTTACAAAACAGAAATGGAGTCACAGATGTAGAAATCGACTTATGGTTGCCAGGCAGGAAAAGACTGGGGAGATATAAGTGGAGATTGGAGCTGACATATACACACTACCAACAAAAACAACAACACTAAGAACATTCTTTATAGCACAAAGAACTCTATTTAATAGTCTATAATGAGTAGATTATATCTCCATAGAATCCAAAAAACATAGGTATGTATATATATGCATAAGTGATTCACTTTTCTGTATTGCAGAAACTAACACAATATTGCAAATCAACTATATGCCAAAAATATTTATTAAAAAAACTGAATTAACTATGACAGTATAGAATAGAGAAATTTCCCTAACTTTCTGTATGCTTCACATAGTATGATCAAAAATAAATAATCAGCCTTGACCCAAGAGGTCTTGAGTCACCCCCCTGCTGCAAAAAAATAAAATAAAATGAATAAATAATCAAAATATTTCATAAGAAAAGTGCACCCTAACTGGTAACTCTAGAAATTGGACAGATTAACAAACTATATTATCATTTTAGGTGAGACGCATAAATGAGATAACCTTCACCATGCTTTTTAACTTCAAGTTTACATTCTGAGCCCAAAATTGCCAAGGGAAATCTCAAAATATTCTTATTTATGATTATTTAAATGGATAGCAAACATTCCCAAAGCTGTACAGTGTGGCATTTAATTGAGAGAGATTAGTGTTCACTTGGTCCCTTGAACTGACTAGTTCATCCTCCTGAGCTTAAATTAAATTTGTTTATAGGTCGTCAGGCTTTTGTTGTTTAAATTATAGATATTCCCCAAACAATCTATTGCCCACCCTAGCTATATATATTTTTTTAAAAGGCAGAGACAACACAAGTCTACATGTACTTACATTTCTAATTCAGAGGATGATTAGATACTTGTCCATTCATGATGATCAAGGCTGAGGTGGATCAATGAGGAAGTCTTGTAAGATCTGCATTTTGGCAAGCTATCAAAACTAGTTTATTCATAGCCTCAGAATGGAAAGCTGTGCCATTAGATTCATATTTTTTATTATAATTTTTAGTCCCTTTAATTTTTTCACTCCCACAGATATATAAAAGGAATTGCCTTATTCCCTAGATAATGGTTATACTGAGCTACTTAGATCATCATTATTATTATTATCTTAACATTATTGATATATAACGGACTTATCTATGCCAAAGAAGAAATCTAAGTGAGTCCAGGAAATACCTTATTCAGGGCCCAATCCCATCCATCAGTTGATTCCCTCTAAGCTATTATATTGAGTTAGATTCATTAAGTTGAGCTGTCAAAAATAATAAAGTAATGCAGGGCCTTATCTTTTCTCTTCATTTGTCTATTTCCTTATTCTTATCATTCTCTTTGTTTTTCCAAGTTCTAAGTCTTTTGATGGTCACTAATTGTTTGACAGAAAAAGAAATGGTGTGCTATGGGGGTCATGGCCAGTCCTGGTGTCTGAGTGATTCCCTGGGTCCAACAAAGGGACCAAGTTTCCAGAGCCTTGAAGACAAGGGATAACACCCCAAAACATGGACTCCTTTTCCACTCTACCTTCATTGGCCGAGTAGCTGCCAAGAACAAAGGTCACATCTCTCAATACCTGGCAAACAAATGCAGTATTACCTCACAAGTTACTTGCTTCTCTGAGGTGTCTACCAGTGATTTGGGGGAGAGACTTTGAGAACAAGTTGAGGAACAACTGTCTTTCTGTGAGACTGGAGAGATTCCATGAAAGAATCTGGATGTTGTGAAGGAGGTAGTGGTTCAGGCAGAGGAAGCAGGTGCTGAAATTACTAGGAAGCTCGAGAAACAGGAGAATTTCAGCAGCTGTTTGAAGAAGGAAAAGAAAAGGATGGCTGCAATTTCCCTGGTATCTTTAGAAAATAGCAGTGGCCCCAGAGGACTGTGAGTAGAAAAGTGAAAGACCCAAAAAGAAGATAAAGTAAAAGGCCCAGGAGGATCCTCAGGATAAGAGAATGAAAGACCCTTCTGTCTCCTTTGACAAACCCAAGAAAAATTAATCTTTATGAAGCTGTGTCTGCATTTTGGCAAGCTATCAAAACTAGTTTATTCATAGCCTCAGAATGGAAAGCTGTGCCATTAGATTCATATTTTTATTATAATTTTAGTCCTTTAATTTTTCACTCCCACAGATATATAAAAGGAATTGCCTTATTCCCTAGATAATGGTTATACTGAGCTACTTAGATCATCATTATTATTATTATCTTAACATTATTGATATATAACGGACTTATCTATGCCAAAGAAGAAATCTAAGTGAGTCCAGGAAATACCTTATTCAGGGCCCAATCCCATCCATCAGTTGATTCCCTCTAAGCTATTATATTGAGTTAGATTCATTAAGTTGAGCTGTCAAAAATAATAAAGTAATGCAGGGCCTTATCTTTTCTCTTCATTTGTCTATTTCCTTATTCTTATCATTCTCTTTGTTTTTCCAAGTTCTAAGTCTTTTGATGGTCACTAATTGTTTGACAGAAAAAGAAATGGTGTGCTATGGGGGTCATGGCCAGTCCTGGTGTCTGAGTGATTCCCTGGGTCCAACAAAGGGACCAAGTTTCCAGAGCCTTGAAGACAAGGGATAACACCCCAAAACATGGACTCCTTTTCCACTCTACCTTCATTGGCCGAGTAGCTGCCAAGAACAAAGGTCACATCTCTCAATACCTGGCAAACAAATGCAGTATTACCTCACAAGTTACTTGCTTCTCTGAGGTGTCTACCAGTGATTTGGGGGAGAGACTTTGAGAACAAGTTGAGGAACAACTGTCTTTCTGTGAGACTGGAGAGATTCCATGAAAGAATCTGGATGTTGTGAAGGAGGTAGTGGTTCAGGCAGAGGAAGCAGGTGCTGAAATTACTAGGAAGCTCGAGAAACAGGAGAATTTCAGCAGCTGTTTGAAGAAGGAAAAGAAAAGGATGGCTGCAATTTCCCTGGTATCTTTAGAAAATAGCAGTGGCCCCAGAGGACTGTGAGTAGAAAAGTGAAAGACCCAAAAAGAAGATAAAGTAAAAGGCCCAGGAGGATCCTCAGGATAAGAGAATGAAAGACCCTTCTGTCTCCTTTGACAAACCCAAGAAAAATTAATCTTTTTCCAAGGAGGAGCTAGTTAGTAGTGACCTTGAAGAGACAGCTGGAAGTCTTCCCAAGAGGAAAAAATCTTTTGTAAAGACGGAACAGATAGGGCCCTGAAGAGTCAGGAAACAAGACAGTCCCCAAGAAAAAAGAGGAAATTGTCTTTCAAGGAGGAGCCACTCATCAGTGGACCTCAAGAGGCGACTGTCAGCAAGAGCAGTGGATCCAAGGAGAAAAAAAAAAAAAAAAGCTCTAAATATCCTAGGAAAATCAGAATGGACATCTCCATCATGGGCCATAACTTATAGATGTATTCCCTATCCCATCCCCAGTGCCCAATAAAAATAAAAACAAATTCAAAAAAAATAATAAAGAAGAAAGAAATGATCAAGCATAGATAGAGCCTCAACTGTGTGCTACACAATATGTCAATGACTTTTTCTAAACATCTTATTGTCCTTCAGGTTTATAGAAGTTCTGAAGACTTCATAATCATTCACCATTTTGAACAAAGAATTTGTAGTTTAGAGAAATAAAAAGTGTTGGCCAAAGTCAAACCCAATAAGTTCTAAATTATGGTTTGACTTCAGACTTTCTGACTATAAATCTATTACATCATAGGCATCTGCCATAACCTGGATGCCTTGATAATCTTTTCATTAATTTCTATATTTCTATATGGTGATGTAATCTACTGTGAGAATGCTTGGTTTCCAAATCCTTCCCTTCTCCTTTCTTTCTTCCTCTTTCTTCTTTTCACCATTACTGATGTGATAGTGAATGTACCTTAAAAATAAAAATTTTGGCATGTGAGCTCTAGTGAGCATTTGGTGTTTTTATAATGGATTCATATAGCATTTATACCACAAAATCCCAACTCTTGATGAGAAAATAAAGTTCAAGGATTTATTCTACCACCTTTATGTGATGTATTGGTCTTCTGAGCATTTAACAGAAAGGCATTGGCTGAATCACCTAAACTGCCTACACAGTTGAGTCAGTATTAATATCCAAATTATTATACAGCAGACTCACAATTTTAACATATTAATAGTTTTTCTGAGGTCAGGCAGGAAGTTTGAATGCCATTTGCAAATGTGGTAAGAATTAAATTTATTGTCTGATCTTTCCATTAAGAACTCACTTCTGCTTAATATTGATAAACAAGTGTTTTAGATTCTCAGGATTTATGAATTATGTGAATTATTTCTAGTCTGAAAAAGGCCATGCTATTAAGACAATTTACTGAAGTTTATATAGGTTATATATTATCTTAGTGCATTAGAAGCTATAACAAAATACCACAGACAAGGCGGCTTACACACAATGAATACTTATTTCTTACAGTTCTGGAGGTTGAAAGTCTGAGATCAGGGTGCCAGCATGTTAAATGAGACTTTTCATTGTATCCTCACATGGCAGAAAGGTCCAAGGATCTCTCACAACCTCATTTATTAGACTCTAGTCCCATTCACCAGATTTCCACCACCATAACTTAAACACCTCCCAAGAGGTTCCAAACCATCACCTTCATGGGTTAAAATGTAAACAGACAAATTTTTGGTGGCATGTAAATATTCAGACCATAGTAAATGCTTATACTCAAGACAAGTAGAGGTTTTGAGTTTTGAATTCTCATTTGCTTATACTTGATTGCCTATAGGAAAGTTTTTCTACCTGTGTGATTTTTCTGGAGGGGGACCTTCATCTAGTATAATACAATAAAATGTTCATAACAAGATTGTTATGAAATCAACTAGCTTATATATCACCAGGGTTTCAGCCATGCAGAAAGAATTTATTCTTTGGCAGCAAGATAAGGTTTTGCCTCTCTAACAATTTGTACTAACTTTTTAGCTCTAATTGAATCATGTGCTAAGTTGCTTCGGTCTTGTCTGAATCTGTGTGACCCTACAGACTATAGCCCACCAGGCTCCTCTGCTTATGAAATTCTCCAGGCAAAAATACTGCAGTGGGTTGCCATTACCTTCTTTAAGGTATCTTCCCTACTCAGGGATCAAAGCCGGGTCTCTTATTTCAAATTTTTCTTCCAAGGCAAAAATACTGCATTTGCATTACTTCTTTAAGTCACCAGATCTCCTACACAAGTTGAGTCAGTATAAAAAAGCAGACTCACAATTTTAACCTATTTATAGGTTTTCGGAGGCCAGGCAGGAAGTTTGAATGCCATTTGCAAATGTGGTAAGAATTAAATTTATTGTCTGATCTTTCCATTAAGAACTCACTTCTGCTTAATATTGATAAACAAGTGTTTTAGATTCTCAGGATTTATGAATTATGTGAATTATTTCTAGTCTGAAAAAGGCCACGCTATTAAGACAATTTACTGAAGTTTATATAGGTTATATATTATCTTAGTGCATTAGAAGCTATAACAAAATACCACAGACAAGGCGGCTTACACACAATGAATACTTATTTCTTACAGTTCTGGAGGTTGAAAGTCTGAGATCAGGGTGCCAGCATGTTAAATGAGACTTTTCATTGTATCCTCACATGGCAGAAAGGTCCAAGGATCTCTCACAACCTCATTTATTAGACTCTAGTCCCATTCACCAGATTTCCACCACCATAACTTAAACACCTCCCAAGAGGTTCCAAACCATCACCTTCATGGGTTAAAATGTAAACAGACAAATTTTTGGTGGCATGTAAATATTCAGACCATAGTAAATGCTTATACTCAAGACAAGTAGAGGTTTTGAGTTTTGAATTCTCATTTGCTTATACTTGATTGCCTATAGGAAAGTTTTTCTACCTGTGCGATTTTTCTGGAGGGGGACCTTCATCTAGTATAATACAATAAAATGTTCATAACAAGATTGTTATGAAATCAACTAGCTTATATATCACCAGGGTTTCAGCCATGCAGAAAGAATTTATTCTTTGGCAGCAAGATAAGGTTTTGCCTCTCTAACAATTTGTACTAACTTTTTAGCTCTAATTGAATCATGTGCTAAGTTGCTTCGGTCTTGTCTGAATCTGTGTGACCCTACAGACTATAGCCCACCAGGCTCCTCTGCTTATGAAATTCTCCAGGCAAAAATACTGCAGTGGGTTGCCATTACCTTCTTTAAGGTATCTTCCCTACTCAGGGATCAAAGCCGGGTCTCTTGCATTGCAAGCATTTCTTTACCATCTGAGTCACCAGAGATGCTCCAATTAAATCAAAGTCTTTTTAACAGTCCATTAGTAAATCATAAGCACCTAGAAAATAAATTTTGTTTGTCTTGTGTTGAATCATTCTCTAATAAGTTGATTTCTGGCACATAGCAAAATTTCAATAAAAATAATAATTCTGGGATTTCCAATTCTGCATGTAAAAAAGTATAGAAGCTGCCACTTTGTCCTAACAAGCAAAAGTTAAACTGAAAATCTTCTTCAAACCTTCTAGAATACCCAAGAAAGATGAGGGAACAAAGTACAGCATTGCATCCAACAGAGCTCAGATGGACACATACAGAGAATAACAACTTACCAAAACAGACATGAGGAGAAACTGCCCTGGGAACAAGTATCCAAGTGGTAAAACCAGAACTGTAGTCGTCAGGTTGCTGGAAGTTAGGTATGGAAAATTTCCAGAGTTAAAACTCAATGGGGAACTAATCCTAGAGGGATCCACACCATGAGATTTACTTCTGCGAGCTCACCCAAGTTTCCATTGTAAATATCAGGAGAAAATCCCCTCCTGCCTTAGTAAGAGGCTAGGGAAAATGCATCATTTTGAAATACACCAGAACACTCTTCTTAGAAAGGCTTGCTCTCAGCAGAAACTAGTTCAGTTGAGCCTAAACTGCTGTGGTTTATCAGATCTTAATTAACTGCGAGAAGGGTAAAAACAAACAAACAGCTCAAGACCACTGTAACCAAACACTGCCACGTCAGAGGAATAGGGAAAAAAATTTAAACAATTAGGGATTTCACAGTCCAGAGGCAAGCACAAACTTACTGAAATACTGAAACTTAACCCCAGGATTCAAAAATGCTTCCACTGAGCCTTCTCTACATTAGAGAAGGCTAATTTGCACAGTTCCTTTATCTAATCCATCCTGTCTAGCAAGAAAAATTATAAGGTATACCAAAAGATTGTTTGCAATCATTTGGCTTTTCACATTAAGTGGTCAAAATACTGGAGCTTAAGCTTCAGGAACAGTATGTCCTGAAAAACAGAACTTGAAGGGGCAGAGTAAATTTGAACCAGATATGGCAAGGATGCTGAAATTATCAGAAGCATAATTTAAGAAAAATAGGATCTCCTTCATGGATCACAAAGGCAAAGGGACTTTCATAACCTGATAAAGCTGTGAGCCATGTCATGCAGGGTCAACCGAAATAGATGGGTCAAACAGGAGTGCTGATAAAAATGTCTACTTCGGCTTTATTGACTACCCTAAAGCCTTTGACTATGTGGGTCACAACAAACTGTGGAAATTTCTTAAAGAGATTTGAGTACCAGACCACCTTACCTGTCTCCTAAGAAGTCTATATGTGGGTCAAGATAGAACCTGGCATGGAACTACTAACTGGCTCAAAATTGGGAAAGAATGAGTCAAGGCTGCTTATCACCATGCTTATTTAACTTTTGTCTCATTGTTTATTTAGCTTATTTAATCCTGCTTATGCAAATTGTTGGGCTGGATAAATTAAAAACTGGAATCAAGATTGCCAGGAGAAACAGCAACAATCTCAGATATGCAGATGCTAGCACTCTAATGGCAGAAAGCGAATAAGAACGAAACAGACTCTTGATGAGGCTGAAAGAGAAGAATGAAAAAGATGGTTTGAAACAACATTCAAAAAACTAACATCATGGCATCCAGTCCCATCACTTCATGGAAAATAGACGGAGGAAAAGTGGAAACAATGACAGATTTTATTTTCTCCAAAATCAACATGCAAGGTAACTGCAACCATGAGATTAAAACAGTACTTGCTCCTTTTAAGGAAAGGAGCAATAAACCTGGAAAGTGCATTGAAAAGCAGAGATATAACTTGTCAAACAAAGGTCTATCATGGGCAGGTGGGGGCATGTTGGCTTCTCACAGGAGAGATCGGAGGGGATGTCCTGGCTGAGCAGACAAGTGTCTCCTCACATTGAGAATAGGGGTTGCCTGCAAGCCTTGCCTCTCTGAGACCAATAAAGAGCACAAAGGTTCTTCCTCTTACCTGCTTTTTAATGGTAATGAAACACTTTACAACTCAAAGGAGCGCCCTTTGTAACTTAAGAATTCTAAGAATATTTTTCTATAAACAAGGTGTGGGTAGAGGAGCAAAGGGCTCCGTGATTAGAAAATAGAAAAAATCTCCAGATATGGCAAGGATGCTGAAATTATCAGAAGCATAATTTAAGAAAAATAGGATCTCCTTCATGGATCACAAAGGCAAAGGGACTTTCATAACCTGATAAAGCTGTGAGCCATGTCATGCAGGGTCAACCGAAATAGATGGGTCAAACAGGAGTGCTGATAAAAATGTCTACTTCGGCTTTATTGACTACCCTAAAGCCTTTGACTATGTGGGTCACAACAAACTGTGGAAATTTCTTAAAGAGATTTGAGTACCAGACCACCTTACCTGTCTCCTAAGAAGTCTATATGTGGGTCAAGATAGAACCTGGCATGGAACTACTAACTGGCTCAAAATTGGGAAAGAATGAGTCAAGGCTGCTTGTCACCATGCTTATTTAACTTTTGTCTCATTGTTTATTTAGCTTATTTAATCCTGCTTATGCAAATTGTTGGGCTGGATAAATTAAAAACTGGAATCAAGATTGCCAGGAGAAACAGCAACAATCTCAGATATGCAGATGCTAGCACTCTAATGGCAGAAAGCGAATAAGAACGAAACAGACTCTTGATGAGGCTGAAAGAGAAGAATGAAAAAGATGGTTTGAAACAACATTCAAAAAACTAACATCATGGCATCCAGTCCCATCACTTCATGGAAAATAGACGGAGGAAAAGTGGAAACAATGACAGATTTTATTTTCTCCAAAATCAACATGCAAGGTAACTGCAACCATGAGATTAAAACAGTACTTGCTCCTTGGAAGGAAAGGAGCGATAAACCTGGAAAGTGCATTGAAAAGCAGAGATATAACTTGTCAAACAAATGTCTATCATGGGCAGGTGGGGGCATGTTGGCTTCTCACAGGAGAGATCGGAGGGGATGTCCTGGCTGAGCAGACAAGTGTCTCCTCACATTGAGAATAGGGGTTGCCTGCAAGCCTTGCCTCTCTGAGACCAATAAAGAGCACAAAGGTTCTTCCTCTTACCTGCTTTTTAATGGTAATGAAACACTTTACAACTCAAAGGAGCGCCCTTTGTAACTTAAGAATTCCAAAAATATTTTTCTATAAACAAGGTGTGGGTAGAGGAGCAAAGGGCTCCGTGATGACCTCTTTTACATCTCTAGAAAGACAAAAAGCTTCTTTATGATTACTAATTAATTTAAAATTTCTAGTTGGAAAAAATATAAAAAGAGAAGAAATTTGTGTCTAAAAGAAACTATGGTCAAATAAGCCAGGAATAGGTTTTTCTTTAATCATAGGTTCGAATGACTAAGATGGTAATTTTATTTTAATTTTTATGTAAATTTTTCCTAATAAAAGGAGGAAGGCAGGCAAATAGCTCGCAATGTTAAAGCCAATGTAAAAGCATCCTTGTTCCTTCTTTTTGAGTTCTAATCCCCAGACAGTCAGATAAGATAAGACTCAGAGAGTTTCCTTAGAATGAGGACTGTGGAAATACGGAATTCTTGACGGTCAGAATTTTCATGACCATGAAAAACAGGAAAGTGTTATTGTAAAAGAAGGCAAGTAGATTGTGTGGGAGGCTCGCTCATGGAGATCGGCTGCGCTGATATGAGATCGAGACTCTTCAGCTCTGGGGTAAGAACATCTGTTTACATTTGATTGAGTTCTGATTATTTCTGATTACTTGTGCTTGCCTTTATTTTATGATTAGCAAACCCACTCTTGGTTTGACAAGACTTGAGACCACTATACCGTATTGTCGAGGTCCAAGGCTCATGCCCTGAGGGGACCACACCATGTTCATGTAAAGGTCTCTAAGCTATTTAATATAGTTTCTCTTAGCGAGAACTAGTGAGAATAGTAATCAGAGTAAACTCCGATGCGGTGCCCGTAACAGGTCCATATATTCAAAGTTATGGTTTTTGCAGAAGTCATGTAAGAATGTGAATTAGATCATAAAGAAGCATATATTCTTTGCTAAAGTGCCAAAGTGCCAAAGAATATATGTTTTGGAATTGCAGTGTTGGAGAAGACTCTTAAGAGTCCCTTAAACAGCAAAGAGATGATACAAGTCAATCCTAAAGAAAATCAACCCCAAATATTCATCGGAAGGACTGATCCTGAAGATGAATCTCCAATACTTTGACCACCTGAAGTGAAGAGCTAGAAAAGACACTGATGCTGGGGAAGACTGAAGGCAAGATGAGAAGTAGGCAGCAAAGGATAAGAATGTTAGAGAGCATCTCAAACACAATGGACAAATTGAACAAACTCTGAGAGACAGTGAAGGACAGGAAAGCCTGTCAAACTGCAGTTCACAGAATTGCAAAGAGTCAGGCATAATTTAATGATGGATCAATGTCAGCAATAACAAATAGTTAATATATTAAGGACTCTCATGGATCAAATATGCATCATACAAGAACAGATGGGCAAGGTAAGATTTAAGCTTTAACTATACGTCCAAAATTCTTCTACCTACTATCCATAGGAGACTGTGTCCTGCCCACCATATTGAACTAAACACAGTAAAGGTGCTTGAACTCAGAGGTTTGCCCCAAAGTATAACCAGCTTTCTTAGCTTCTAGGTTAAAGATTTTAAATAGTCCTCATTAGAAAAATGTCCTCTCTACTGAAGCAAATTTCTATATTCCAAAGTTTTAATTTTAACTAGACATGATCCCAGGAATTTAACTATTGGAAAACTTCTACCTAAGCATTTTATTTATGACTAATGTTTTACCAGATATATCATTCACTAGTTGTTTCCTATATGTCCATACAGTAACCACTATATCCTCTACATCACTACACCATAGATCTCCATACAGCAGAGTTTAATTAAGAACAAATATTTTTTGGCTTTTGATAGAAGAATCAAAAAGTAATTATGGCAAGATCTTGCCTGCAGGATGGTCTTTAGAATGAATGCTTGGAGAATATGTTATTGTTCTTTTAAAGTAGCAGTACTGTAATAAGAATAACAAAATATTGAGTAGTAACAGGACTAGAATTGGCATGGTTTAAATTACAATGCCTTTTTTGTGACTCTGGATTCATATATCTGATTACATGTGGTATTAATTATGTTGTTTCATTTATTTCTTTTTAATATTATGTTCTATAAATATCATTAATATAGAATTTTCATTCAGATCACCAACTATTTATTGAGTGACATTTGAGAATTGTGATCATGTGCAAAGCACTAGAGATTTGAAAATGAATGTCATGTTCTCTCTCTCTCTCTTTTTATTTTCCTTCAGTAGAAGTACAACCTATAGGGGAAGACATGAGAAGAAAATTATCATTTAATTTTGGTATATAAAATACTATACTGTGTGAATGTAGATTTTCAGTAGCATATAAAGTGATCAAAGTGGCACACAAGGGAAAAGAGATATGGACAGAGCATATCCACAAAGCTATTATCTAGTCCAGGTTTCATTGTCTTAATGTGAAACCTTGAGAAAATAGTTTCACAGTTGATCAAGTTCCTTTAATCATTAAATAATTGACTAACAATTAAATCAGCTATTTCTTGTGAAGCTTCACTTTATATAAAAACCTACTTAGGCTGTTCCTACGAATACCATGATCTTACTGAATAAAGAATGAAGCCTTAGTGATAGAAGGGAGCCCAGCATCAAAAGAATCATATTGAGTCTAACCCTTGTTAGTTAATGCATTTGGTATGTGGATCAAAACAGTATTTTCTAAGATCCCAGAGGAAAACAAAAGTGTAATTGTCTGAAATATGGTGGAAAAAGTAGAGAAGATGACTTATACATTCAGCTATCTATACAAGAGAGATAATATTTTCTATTTTTTTTTTTAATTGCTTTTTACTTCTGTTAAGGCGTGTGGGTGCCTGCTAAGTCGCTTCAGTCGTGCCTGACTCATTGTGACTCTATGGGCTATATCCTGACAGGCTCGTCTGTCCATGGAATTCTCCAGGAAGGAATACTGGCATGAGTTGCCCTGCTTACCTCCAGCAGCTTTTCCCACCCAGAGATCAAACCTGTGTCTCCTGGGATTCCCACATCCCAGGCAGATTCTTTACTGCTGAGCCACCAGGGAAGTCCTCTATTAAGGTAACAACAATTGAGAAAGATAAAATGCAAAAGACATTTCAAAGTGTGATTTCACAATACAAAATCAGATGACTCTGGGTTATGTTGATACTGCTTTTGATCTAGGCGGGAAAGTTACAACGTGAGGCAGGTTCTGATGAGACTAAAGGTGTTAACATACTTTCATTGAAGTAAGTAAAATTACACAGTAAAATTGTAAGCCTACCCCACCATAAAGGAATTCCTTAATTTGTCCCTAATAATAAATTAAAACATATTTTCCCCTCAGAGACTAGCCCTTCTTTCTAAATAAAATTTTATACGACTTGATGCACACTGATTTTTCTTTTACATTTACTAGCAAGCATGGGGGCAGAGGGAATGAATGTAGTGCTAGGTATGCTCAGAAATACATTCAGTTCATATGAACAGGAAATGTTTATCTTTCCTGAAGGTATTAATCAAAAACTAGTGCCCCAAGTAGCTAACTCTGTGTCAACAAGATAGATGGATATTAGATTGCACACAGAACCTGAGATGTAGAAAATATATAAGAGCCATACATTGTAGTCGCTTCTGTATAAATACATTCTCCTCCAAAACGTGTTTTTTTTTTTTTTTTTTTTTCCGTTCATGAGTTTTTGTTTTCTAGTGATATTACTAGAAATTATGAGGACATACTGTAAGGGGTACAAGACGTTAAGACAGACATAAAAAAACACCTTTGTTACTTATCAATAAATGAAGATACTGACTGCTTGCTGTTTAAGAAAGTTAATCCTGAGGCTATCTAAACAATTAGACCTTGGAAAAAGGGATATCTAAGGACTGTGTTGTTACCCCCATTAGGTAGCTATATTTTCCATCTGGGTAAATTGAGCTGTGCAAATTAGCATGTGATCACAAACTAAAACCAAAATAAATCCAAGTCATGAGAAAACAACATCAAACAAGGAGGATGAGAGAAAAGTAAAGAAGAACCCCTGTCTCTTTTCCCAATTGCTTTCCTATTCGGTTTTCAAAGGAATCTGTGTTGACCGAGAAAGTTTTTTATTTTCAGATCCACACAAAGATTTTCTTATATATATGGGAAACAGTTGGGGGTAAAAAAACATGGCCTCAAGGTAAACTGAGCAAGTCAATTGTATCTGAAAAGATACAATGAATTGGAAAGAATCATCTATTCTTAAACCATCTACAAGCTCGGCTAAATTAAGTATATCTGAAAAGAAAATCACAGTTCCATTTTGGAAATGTTAAAGAAAATCATAAGTATATAATTGGCTTTTGTTTTAAACCAAACTAAACATTAATTTTCTCATGGCTGTATTTCTGGTTACCTATTTGCTGTCATTATGTTACATTCTATATTTACCCCGAAACTGAATGTCGTTCAATCTATCTGACTCTTGTAACCCTTTGAGCAGACCATGGAATTCTCTAGGCAGGAGTACTGGAGTGGGTAGCCATTCCCTTCTCCAGGGGATCTTCCCAACCCAGGGATGGAACCCACATCTTCCACATTGCAGGCAGGCTCTTTACTATCTGAGCTACCAAGGAAGTCCAAGAATATTAGAGTGGGTAGACAATCCCTTCTCAAGAGATCTTCCCTACTGATAAATTGAACTGGATTCTCCTGCACTGCAGGTGGATTCTTTACCAGCTGAGCTACCAGGGAAGCACTAAATGTTTGTATATCACACAAAAGTGCAAAGGATTTGAATATTGTTATAACACATATGAATCAGGAAGGTAAAGAAATATTTATTACTCACATACTTAGATTTTCTATGGAGAATGAGTTGATTCCCATGCAGGTCCAAAAATGGTTTGAAAAAGTAGGAAATAGAGTGTGTCTTGCATTTCTCCAGTGGGTAGGGAATAGGATTGTGGGGAAAATTTCCTGTTTGTTGACTGGGCTCTTGTGATCTGAAACTCCCATGAGTGTCAAAGGATGGAGCTCTCAGTCTTTCTCATCAACCTGTTTGAGATCTGTTCTGTTTTATAGCCCTACGTGTGATGTAATTCTGTAAATCTTTCATGTATGCTTGAGAAGATGTGTTTTCTTTTGTTGGGTGGAAAATTCTGTAAAGTTAATTTGGTCATGTTAATTGATAGCCCTATTCAAGTCACTGTAACTCTTCCTGATTTTTTACTTGCTTAATATTTCAATTTATAACAGAGAGGTTTTAAATTCTCCAACTTTTTATTTGATTTTACTTTCCATGTTTCCTCTTTGTGCATTATTTAACCTAACTTTTTTAAAAACTATATTAACAGTTGCTCTAGAATTTACAATATTTGTTTACATAATGTATGTGTGCCATCTCATTTCACTATAACATTTCCTCTGTGATTCTCAATAGCTCAGCTGAATTGGGTTGAAGAGAACTGAGTTGTCAGATGTCAGAGGAGTCAGTTAAAGCCACACACCAACAAATAAAAGAGTTAAGTCATTAATCATTCACTGCAATGGGGAAATAAGAAAGAGACTAAAACCAAGGAAGCCCAACTCCCACCTTTCATTTTCCCAGGTGAAACAGTGCAGATGTGAAGATTGTCCCTCTGCTGAGAGCTTGAAGAGAAGGAATTCTCTAGGCAGGAGTACTGGAGTGGTAGCCATTCCCTTCTCCAGGGATCTTCCCAACCCAGGGATGGAACCCACATCTTCCACATTGCAGGCAGGCTCTTTACTATCTGAGCTACCAAGGAAGTCCAAGAATATTAGAGTGGGTAGACAATCCCTTCTCAAGAGATCTTCCCTACTGATAAATTGAACTGGATTCTCCTGCACTGCAGGTGGATTCTTTACCAGCTGAGCTACCAGGGAAGCACTAAATGTTTGTATATCACACAAAAGTGCAAAGGATTTGAATATTGTTATAACACATATGAATCAGGAAGGTAAAGAAATATTTATTACTCACATACTTAGATTTTCTATGGAGAATGAGTTGATTCCCATGCAGGTCCAAAAATGGTTTGAAAAAGTAGGAAATAGAGTGTGTCTTGCATTTCTCCAGTGGGTAGGGAATAGGATTGTGGGGAAAATTTCCTGTTTGTTGACTGGGCTCTTGTGATCTGAAACTCCCATGAGTGTCAAAGGATGGAGCTCTCAGGCTTTCTCATCAACCTGTTCGAGATCTGTTCTGTTTTATAGCCCTATGTGTGATGTAATTCTGTAAATCTTTCATGTATGCTTGAGAAGATGTGTTTTCTTTTGTTGGGTGGAAAATTCTGTAAAGTTAATTTGGTCATGTTAATTGATAGCCCTATTCAAGTCACTGTAACTCTTCCTGATTTTTTACTTGCTTAATATTTCAATTTATAACAGAGAGGTTTTAAATTCTCCAACTTTTTATTTGATTTTACTTTCCATGTTTCCTCTTTGTGCATTATTTAACCTAACTTTTTTAAAAACTATATTAACAGTTGCTCTAGAATTTACAATATTTGTTTACATAATGTATGTGTGCCATCTCATTTCACTATAACATTTCCTCTGTGATTCTCAATAGCTCAGCTGAATTGGGTTGAAGAGAACTGAGTTGTCAGATGTCAGAGGAGTCAGTTAAAGCCACACACCAACAAATAAAAGAGTTAAGTCATTAATCATTCACTGCAATGGGGAAATAAGAAAGAGACTAAAACCAAGGAAGCCCAACTCCCACCTTTCATTTTCCCAGGTGAAACAGTGCAGATGTGAAGATTGTCCCTCTGCTGAGAGCTTGAAGAGAAGGATCTTGAGGTCAGAAGGGAGGGATAGGAGTAGAAAAGTTCTTAGGGCTGAGTCAGATTGTGGGAAAGTGTCTTCACGATTTCCTGCCCCATCTCATTTCCCCATAATGAGGTCTTCTCAGAGAAGTTATCAGAGAACTTCTGTCTAGGGCCTCAGATGAAGAGACCTCAGAACAAAGACTCATACGGATTTGCCCGGGGACCTCAGACCTTCCTGCTTTTCTCTTCAGAGACTGCAGTGCACGGGCTGTGCACCAGTCCAGTATGGAGAAGGCAGCTTTGGTCTGCAAGACATACCAGGCAAAATTTTTATGATTCCTTGTAATCAGGTCTGAAAAAATGACAGTTTTTATTTTTATTTATTTATTTTTTGGGGCTATTCTGGGTTTTCATTGCTGCTGCAGGCTCCTCTCTAGTTTCAGGGAGCTGGGGCTACTCTCTAGTTGAGGTGAGCAGGCTTCTTGTTGAGGTGACTTCTCTTCTTGTGGAACTGAGGCTTTAGGGCTCACGGGTTTCTATAGTTGCGACACATGGGTTCAGCAGCTGTGGCACCGAGGCTCTAGAGCACAGGCTCTGTATTTGTGGCTCACAGGCTCTAGCCGTTCTGCAGCATGTGGGATTCTCCCAGCTCAGGGATTAACCCCCCATTGGCAGGCGAACTCTTCACCACTGAGCCACCAGGGAAGCCTGAAAATCTCCCAGCCCCCTTAAATTTCATTAACAGAGAGGTTTTAAATTCTCCAACTTTTTATTTGATTTTACTTTCCATGTTTCCTCTTTGTGCATTATTTAACCTAACTTTTTTAAAAACTATATTAACAGTTGCTCTAGAATTTACAATATTTGTTTACATAATGTATGTGTGCCATCTCATTTCACTATAACATTTCCTCTGTGATTCTCAATAGCTCAGCTGAATTGGGTTGAAGAGAACTGAGTTGTCAGATGTCAGAGGAGTCAGTTAAAGCCACACACCAACAAATAAAAGAGTTAAGTCATTAATCATTCACTGCAATGGGGAAATAAGAAAGAGACTAAAACCAAGGAAGCCCAACTCCCACCTTTCATTTTCCCAGGTGAAACAGTGCAGATGTGAAGATTGTCCCTCTGCTGAGAGCTTGAAGAGAAGGATCTTGAGGTCAGAAGGGAGGGATAGGAGTAGAAAAGTTCTTAGGGCTGAGTCAGATTGTGGGAAAGTGTCTTCACGATTTCCTGCCCCATCTCATTTCCCCATAATGAGGTCTTCTCAGAGAAGTTATCAGAGAACTTCTGTCTAGGGCCTCAGATGAAGAGACCTCAGAACAAAGACTCATACGGATTTGCCCGGGGACCTCAGACCTTCCTGCTTTTCTCTTCAGAGACTGCAGTGCACGGGCTGTGCACCAGTCCAGTATGGAGAAGGCAGCTTTGGTCTGCAAGACATACCAGGCAAAATTTTTATGATTCCTTGTAATCAGGTCTGAAAAAATGACAGTTTTTATTTTTATTTATTTATTTTTTGGGGCTATTCTGGGTTTTCATTGCTGCTGCAGGCTCCTCTCTAGTTTCAGGGAGCTGGGGCTACTCTCTAGTTGAGGTGAGCAGGCTTCTTGTTGAGGTGACTTCTCTTCTTGTGGAACTGAGGCTTTAGGGCTCACGGGCTTCTATAGTTGCGACACATGGGTTCAGCAGCTGTGGCACAGAGGCTCTAGAGCACAGGCTCTGTAGTTGTGGCTCACAGGCTCTAGCCGTTCTGCAGCATGTGGGATTCTCCCAGCTCAGGGATTGAACCTGTGCCTCCTGCATTGGCAGGCGAACTCTTCACCACTGAGCCACCAGGGAAGCCTGACACTTTGTTTTTTTACATCCCAATGCAAAGCTCCTCAATTACCTTTAAGAACTTATCCTCACTTCCTCCATTCCACACCTTGTGATATAAATTACATCATTTCTCAGTGGGTTATACATTCTTGATATGTTGTTATCAAATTGTTTTAAAGAAGCAGTTGTCCTTTATATCAATGAAGAATAAGAAAGGAAGACATATTTTATTTTCATTTATACCTTTGGCAACCCTCTTCTTTATGTCACTCCAGGTGTCTTACATGAATCTTTTTCCTTTGTTGCCTGAAGAAATTCTTTGAATGTTTCTTGCAGAGTAAGTCTGCTAGGAATGACTTATTTTATATTTTTCCCCAAGTCTTTATTTCTTCTTCACTTTTGAAGGATAATTTCACAGGATATAGATTGGATATAGATTTCTAGGTGTTATTTCTTTGTTTTTTTTTAACACTTGGCAATTTCAACCCACATTCCTTTTTCCTTTTTTTTTTTTTTTTTGCATGGTTTTGATAAAAACCCTGCTGAAATTCTTATTTCTCTTTAAATGAGTATCATAAATAGGAAGACAAATCTGAAAAACAATAGATACATGTATTACATACATTTGTGCTACTTACTCAGTCATTTCCTAT
Source organism: Tragulus kanchil (assembly GCA_022376925.1). NCBI lineage: Eukaryota > Metazoa > Chordata > Mammalia > Artiodactyla > Tragulidae > Tragulus > Tragulus kanchil. The sequence goes on along the minus strand of JAIOJX010000003.1, from coordinate 86,085,832 downwards.
TATTTTCAATACACTGGACTATCTCTTGCTAGTATCCTCTGTCCATGGAATTCCCAGACAAGAATACTGGGGTGAATTCCCATTCCATTCTACAGGGTATCTTCTAGACCTAGGAATTTAACCCAGATCTCCTGCATTTCATGAATATTTTTTACCATTTCAGGCAAATTTTTTACTACTAGGGAAGCCCCATTATATATATATGTATATACACATATGTTATATACGTATATATAACAAAATCATTTTGTTATTCACCTGAAACCAAAAACATTTATCATTGATTATGCTCGGATATAAAATAAAATGTTAAAAAATTAGTATCCTCTTTTTTCCAAATTTTTTATCAAATTTTATCTATGCTTTCGGAAAAATAAATTTAAGATTCTCCCAGCTCAGGGATTTAACCTGTGCCTCCTGCATTGGCAGGCGAACTCTTCACCACTGAGCCACCAGGGAAGCCTGACACTTTGTTTTTTTACGTCCCAATGCAAAGCTCCTCAATTACCTTTAAGAACTTATCCTCACTTCCTCCATTCCACACCTTGTGATATAAATTACATCATTTCTCAGTGGGTTATACATTCTTGATATGTTGTTATCAAATTGTTTTAAAGAAGCAGTTGTCCTTTATATCAATGAAGAATAAGAAAGGAAGACATATTTTATTTTCATTTATACCTTTGGCAACCCTCTTCTTTATGTCACTCCAGGTGTCTTACATGAATCTTTTTCCTTTGTTGCCTGAAGAAATTCTTTGAATGTTTCTTGCAGAGTAAGTCTGCTAGGAATGACTTATTTTATATTTTTCCCCAAGTCTTTATTTCTTCTTCACTTTTGAAGGATAATTTCACAGGATATAGATTGGATATAGATTTCTAGGTGTTATTTCTTTGTTTTTTTTTTTTTTTTTTAACACTTGGCAATTTCAACCCACATTCCTTTTTCCTTTTTTTTTTTTTTTTTTTTGCATGGTTTTGATAAAAACCCTGCTGAAATTCTTATTTCTCTTTAAATGAGTATCATAAATAGGAAGACAAATCTGAAAAACAATAGATACATGTATTACATACATTTGTGCTACTTACTCAGTCATTTCCTATTATTTTCAATACACTGGACTATCTCTTGCTAGTATCCTCTGTCCATGGAATTCCCAGACAAGAATACTGGGGTGAATTCCCATTCCATTCTCCAGGGTATCTTCTAGACCTAGGAATTTAACCCAGATCTCCTGCATTTCATGAATATTTTTTACCATTTCAGGCAAATTTTTTACTACTAGGGAAGCCCCATTATATATATATGTATATACACATATGTTATATACGTATATATAACAAAATCATTTTGTTATTCACCTGAAACCAAAAACATTTATCATTGATTATGCTCGGATATAAAATAAAATGTTAAAAAATTAGTATCCTATTTTTCTTTATCTTCTTTCAATAATTTCTCTTTTTTTCCCACTGCAGTTTGAGTATTGTATGCCTAGTGGTGTTTCTTTTGCTTGTTTGCTTGATTTTTGCTTTTTTATGAAATCTTTCTTGGTGTTCTCTTAGACTATTGAATTTACGGCTAGTGCTTGTAATTACTAATTCATTAATGAGACTTTTTTTAACATTTATTTATTTATTTATTTTGAGGGGGGGCGGTTTGGGGAGGGAGGGGGTAGGCGGGCCACTTCTATTGGTCTTTCCTTTGTCTGTTTTCATCCATCTTTGTTCTTTGGCTCCTGTGGGCCTCCCATCACGGTGGCCTCTGTCGTCGCAGAGCACCAGCTCTGGGCGCATGCGCCCCAGAGCTCTGGCTCGGTGGTTGGACACATCAGTCCAGCCGCTCCACTGGCACGTGGGATCTTCCCAGGTCAGGGATCGAACAAGCGTCCCTTGCACTGCATGGTGGTGTGCTTACCCACTGGACCATGGGACTTTTTACTTAAAGTATTTTTTCTGCATTTTTTCTCTTTTAGGATTCAATTATGTGTAATTCTCACCTTTTAAATTATCATTATCCCACAGTTCTTGAATTTTCTGTTTATTTTCTTTCCTTACTTTTTAATTCTTCATTTATACTTCTCTTTGTGTTTCAGTTTGGGACATTTCTATCATTTTATCTTCAAGTTAACTGATTGGTTCCTCATCTTTGTAGAAGTTATTAATGAAGCTACTGAAGACAGTTTTCAGTTCTATTACTGTATCTTTAATATCTAAATTTTGCTTTGATTCTTTTTTTGTGTTGTCATCTGTTACATTATCAACATAATCTGGAATATTTGCTTTTTCTTTTGAAAGCTTACCTTAGTAATTTTAATTCTGTCATCTGACAATTCCCACATATGCTGTACCTGAGTTTGGCTCTGGCAGCAGCTTTATTTTTTCAGAATGATTTTTCTTGCCTTTTAGCATGCCTTGAATTTTTCATCTTTCATTGAAGCTGACACATTATGTAAAGTAACAAGGATTTAAATAATTCAGTGTGAGGATTCATGTTAATGTGGCTAAGAATAAGGTTACATTAGTGTATGTTGTAGGCACATGTACCCCAGATATCAAAATCCTTTAGAGTCCTTATGTTTGTCTCCTTATGCTTTAAGGCTTTCCTTTGCACAGATTCTGAGAGTCTGTATTTAACATTGCTTTTAGCTACAATGTTTAGTTATAGTCCTGGAGACTCAAGGTATTATCATAGAAATAGTCTATAATGCCATGATTTTTTAAAAATTTTGGCCTCTTTTATTGATCTATTATTTATTTATTTTTCATCCATCTTTACTATTTGGCCTGTGTGGACCACCCAGGGCAGTGACGTCTCTCATTAGAGAGCACCAGCTCTGGCTCATGTGTTCCAGAGCGCTGTCTTGTAATTGGACACACTGGTCCAGCTACTCCATGGCACCTGGGATCTTCCCGGGCCAGGGATAGAACCAGTGCCCCTTGCACTGCAAGGTGGACTCTTTACCCACTGGGCCACCAGGGAAGCCACCATGCCATGATTTTGTCCCAGTCTTTTCATACACTCTTTCTTGAATATGTGGCTTTTCACTAGTGTTTCTGTGCCTCATCCAAGTGTATATAGGTTTTTATTTCCTGATCTCTATTCCCTGTTACATTTACTTTCTATAGAAAGTCTTTCTGAAGACTTTCCAGAGGAAGTGTTTTGTTGAAATTTTCTCCCTTTGGTAAAATAAGAAAACGAGACAGAATTATGTGTTCCCAGTGGAGTAAGATTTGAGAAGTTCCCTCTGTGGAAGATTCTTCCCTTCAAAATTAGAACTTTTACAGGGAGAAGAATCTGGAAGATTTTCCAGACACTACTTTCCCCCCTCACTTTCACCAATGCCACAGAGGAAGTTTTCTCAGATGCTCCCTGTGAGAAACTGTTGAATATCCTTATACAAATTCACTTAATGACAATGGACCCCAAGAAGTTCTCATTCTCACACATGTTCACTAAACTTGCAGTGGTTCTGTAAAATAGTCATTTTTGTGAGTATCATCACCATTCTATTGATTCTAGCAACTTAGGCTGCAGGTAATAAAATTCAGGATTAATATCTCTCTGAATATGACTATCTTTCAAGATTTCAGCAACAGTGTTTTGCTCAGCTACATCAATGATATACTTATCTGATGAGCCTCCCGAATATACACATGTACCCCAGATATCAAAATCCTTTAGAGTCCTTATGTTTGTCTCCTTATGCTTTAAGGCTTTCCTTTGCACAGATTCTGAGAGCCTGTATTTAACATTGCTTTTAGCTACAATGTTTAGTTATAGTCCTGGAGACTCAAGGTATTATCATAGAAATAGTCTATAATGCCATGATTTTTTAAAAATTTTGGCCTCTTTTATTGATCTATTATTTATTTATTTTTCATCCATCTTTACTATTTGGCCTGTGTGGACCACCCAGGGCAGTGACGTCTCTCATTAGAGAGCACCAGCTCTGGCTCATGTGTTCCAGAGCGCTGTCTTGTAATTGGACACACTGGTCCAGCTACTCCATGGCACCTGGGATCTTCCCGGGCCAGGGATAGAACCAGTGCCCCTTGCACTGCAAGGTGGACTCTTTACCCACTGGGCCACCAGGGAAGGCCCCGTGCCATGATTTTGTCCCAGTCTTTTCATACACTCTTTCTTGAATATGTGGCTTTTCACTAGTGTTTCTGTGCCTCATCCAAGTGTATATAGGTTTTTATTTCCTGATCTCTATTCCCTGTTACATTTACTTTCTATAGAAAGTCTTTCTGAAGACTTTCCAGAGGAAGTGTTTTGTTGAAATTTTCTCCCTTTGGTAAAATAAGAAAATGAGACAGAATTATGTGTTCCCAGTGGAGTAAGATTTGAGAAGTTCCCTCTGTGGAAGATTCTTCCCTTCAAAATTAGAACTTTTACAGGGAGAAGAATCTGGAAGATTTTCCAGACACTACTTTCCCCCCTCACTTTCACCAATGCCACAGAGGAAGTTTTCTCAGATGCTCCCTGTGAGAAACTGTTGAATATCCTTATACAAATTCACTTAATGACAATGGACCCCAAGAAGTTCTCATTCTCACACATGTTCACTAAACTTGCAGTGGTTCTGTAAAATAGTCATTTTTGTGAGTATCATCACCATTCTATTGATTCTAGCAACTTAGGCTGCAGGTAATAAAATTCAGGATTAATATCTCTCTGAATATGACTATCTTTCAAGATTTCAGCAACAGTGTTTTGCTCAGCTACATCAATGATATACTTATCTGATGAGCCTCAGAAAAGCCACTGATTTTCAGTTTATATAGCTTCTTCTTGGCATAAGGACAGAAACAACTTTCAAGCTTTTTACTTGTCCGATCTAATGCTAGCAGTCCTGAAGAGTCGCTTTTGATTCAAAAGTTCAAGCAGGTTCAACCATCAGTGACAAAACATGAATCATACATCAAATCCACATCACTCCAAGCACAGGAGTGCTTCTAATCAATTTAATCAGAAATCTTTGAGAATGGTTGACTTTTAGACAATTTTCCCCTGGAAAATGCTATTCTAATTAAAGTATTTTAATCATGTTTTATTTAAAATGAAGTATTTTACAACATGGTAAATGAACATGAAAGATTGGCTTAGAAATTAACCATTATAAAGCACCATTCTTCATATGGTGAAAATATGTTTCAAGCTTCTCATAAGTAGTGATAAGGAAGTCCCTGAATGCAACCAGACTGTAAATTATAGCCTACCTTTAAAAGGTGAATATATCTGAATAAAACTTGAAGAAAGTTTAATTCTAGCATTAAAATTTTTAAGAAAAAAGATCTCACTTAAATGTGCACTTATTAGTTGACACTTGACCTCTCAATGTCATTTATTTGTCATGCATGTAAGTCTTCATTTTCATAGAGATGGAACATGGAGGTACATTGTTTAAGAGTAAGTTTTGTGTTTGTTTGAAGCTTCATTATTTCAAATAAATCAATAAAACATATTGTGGGAAAGTGAAAAAGAAGGAAAAGAGAGTAAGAATGAATTGTATAAATATGAGTACTAGATCTAAGGAAATACGCAATTATAAGTTCATATTCAGAAAAATGCAAAATGTTTTAGCAATAGTTCTTCCCTTTACTTAAGAGTGCATTTGGTTTTCATCAAAATTTCATTATAGAATAAATAACTACACATTTAAGGTAAATTTTATAGTTTTATAATCACCATTCTAATTGATTCTAGCAACTTTAGGCAACTTAGCCCAGGTAATAAAATTCAGGATTAATATCTCTCTGAATATGACTATCTTTCAAGATTTCAGCAACAGTGTTTTGCTCAGCTACATCAATGATATACTTATCTGATGAGCCTCAGAAAAGCCACTGATTTTCAGTTTATATAGCTTCTTCTTGGCATAAGGACAGAAACAACTTTCAAGCTTTTTACTTGTCCGATCTAATGCTAGCAGTCCTGAAGAGTCGCTTTTGATTCAAAAGTTCAAGCAGGTTCAACCATCAGTGACAAAACATGAATCATACATCAAATCCACATCACTCCAAGCACAGGAGTGCTTCTAATCAATTTAATCAGAAATCTTTGAGAATGGTTGACTTTTAGACAATTTTCCCCTGGAAAATGCTATTCTAATTAAAGTATTTTAATCATGTTTTATTTAAAATGAAGTATTTTACAACATGGTAAATGAACATGAAAGATTGGCTTAGAAATTAACCATTATAAAGCACCATTCTTCATATGGTGAAAATATGTTTCAAGCTTCTCATAAGTAGTGATAAGGAAGTCCCTGAATGCAACCAGACTGTAAATTATAGCCTACCTTTAAAAGGTGAATATATCTGAATAAAACTTGAAGAAAGTTTAATTCTAGCATTAAAATTTTTAAGAAAAAAGATCTCACTTAAATGTGCACTTATTAGTTGACACTTGACCTCTCAATGTCATTTATTTGTCATGCATGTAAGTCTTCATTTTCATAGAGATGGAACATGGAGGTACATTGTTTAAGAGTAAGTTTTGTGTTTGTTTGAAGCTTCATTATTTCAAATAAATCAATAAAACATATTGTGGGAAAGTGAAAAAGAAGGAAAAGAGAGTAAGAATGAATTGTATAAATATGAGTACTAGATCTAAGGAAATACGCAATTATAAGTTCATATTCAGAAAAATGCAAAATGTTTTAGCAATAGTTCTTCCCTTTACTTAAGAGTGCATTTGGTTTTCATCAAAATTTCATTATAGAATAAATAACTACACATTTAAGGTAAATTTTATAGTTTTATAATCTGCCTTATTTTGAAAAGTATATGAGAAAAAGTCCTTAAAATATAAAGAAGCACTTTCACCAAAATAATTTTGGCAAGTTACATACATAACAGATCAAGGGTGAGTTTACTATCTCAGTCACATAATCATCACTGTCACATCACATGGAACAGCATGCATGACAAATTGCAATCATAAACCATGTGATATTTCTTTGTGTTCAGAGTTCTAGTGTTTCATAATATATCTTTCTTATGTCCCCTGTCTTCTCACTGACTTAAATGCCATTAAAGGAAACTAACTTACTTAGTTTCCACAGACTTTAATCTTGTGAGGATTCTAGTTATCATAAGAGATTTCTATAAAGCAGATTTATTTCTTCCCCAGTGACTGAACTTTCGGAAACTGCACTCCAATTAGTCCTGAATTATGTCTCCCAGAAAAGATTGGGTTCTGTCCTTGCCTTTAAAGATTTTTATATAAATAGAATCAGCATTACATCTCATTTCCTATTCTTCCATCACTCAAATTTCTGAGATCTATCCATTTTCTTTTCTTGGAGGGAGAGAGATAGGGTGTTGTAGCAACAGTTCCTCCTGATATATATTGTTCAGATATGCAACCATATGTTGAAATATATGGTAACAACATATGTTCAAGATGCCAGTTGTTGGGTATTAGTGATGCTTCTAGATTTTGGTAATCACGGAGAAGTTTGCTATGCACATCCGTATAGGCTCGTGTGTGTGTGAATGCTCTGTCATTCATTTATGCCCGACTCTTTGTGACCCCATGGACTATAGCCCATCAGGCTCCTCTGCCCATGGTATTTTCCAGGAGAGAATATTGGCTTATATTGTCATTTCCCATTCCAGGGGCATCTTCTTGACTCTGGGACTGAGCCCATGTCTCTGTGACTTCTGCAATGGCAAGCAGATTTTTTACCACTTACACCAACTGGGAAATCCTATATTTATACATATATATTGGTGGTAGTTTTAGTTATATATATATATCCATGCATATTTGTATACTTTATATATATATATTATATTATAAATATTTTATTTACATATGTAATATATATTTCTGTTGTTCATCTATCTCTTAGTAGGATAAGTGAGTTATGTAAACACATATGCTTGATTTTAGAAGCAACTGTCAAGCCATTAGGCAAACAGGCTGTGGCAATTTGAATTTCCGCTAGCAATATGTGGAAAATCATCTATTTTGTATCCTATCAGCTATCAGTAATATCAGGGTTGTATTATTTATCCAACTGTTAACCCATCTATCCATCCATCCATCCAATCATTCGTTCATTCATTTTTCCATCCATATCTATCTAAGGATCATCTATTATATATCTATATATCATCAATATATATATATATCATTTATCATATTCCTATTATTTATACTAGAATGTTTGTAGTAAAAGTGTATGATTTCAATTCACCTTCCTCTAAAATCAGAAGATAGGGCGAATACTTTCATGTTTATTTGTAATCTTTATCTTTACATGAATTGTTTCCTTACTATTGAGTCGTAACAATCCTTTAATACTTTTACTGAGTCTGTAAGATATGTAAAATTTTCACTGAATCAGTGAGCAAGAGGCTTTAATCATGTGAAGTACATCATAACATTTTTATGATTTTGGTACTTACGCCAAATAAATATTTGTCTAACCCAGGATCACAAACATATTCTCCTATGTTTCTCGTAGAAAGGCATTGTTTTCACCCTTAGTTTTGGACCATGATCCACATTGAGTAAGTTTTATAAATAGTGTGCACTAAAGGTGAGTAAGTAAATATTTCATCAAGATGTTCAATTTTTCCTGCAGTATTTACTTAAAAGAACACTCTTTCACTATTGTGTTACCTTGATAAATATGTCAAAAATCAATTGACCGTATATGATTGCTTTTTATGTTTTGTCTTCAGTCTCTTTATGCTGTTGGGGTGATCTATATATCTTTCCATAATTCAGTTTTGTACTGACTTGGTTATGGTGACTTTACAGCATTTTTCTTTTTTTTTGGCCACTTCTGTTAATCTTTCATTTATTCATTTTCATCCATTTTTGTTCTTTGGCCTGTATGGGCCTCCCATCACAGTGGCCTTTCTCGTTGCAGAGCACTGGCTCTGGACACATGCCCTCCAGAGCTCCAGCTTGGTAGTTGGACACATCGGTCCAGCTGCTCCATGGCACATGGGATCCTCCCAGACCAGTGATCGAACCGGTGCCCCTTGCACTGCAAGGTGGTGCCCTTACCCACTGGACCACCAGGGAAGAAGGGAAGCCCCTTACAGCATGTTTTTAGATGAGTTCTCCAGATTTAAATTTACCCCTTTTTACTATTTTGTGTCTTTGGTCTTTCCATGTAAAATTTTAATAGTAACCTATCAATTAAGTAAATCAAGATATTAGTTGAAATTAAATTAAATAACATCATTTTCCATTTTTAGTTCTTCAAATCCATGTACCTGTTGTTATTCTTCATTTATTTTGTTCTGGTTTACTTTCACTCCTAAATGTTTTATAGTTTTAAATCACCATTTGATATAAAGTTTGTAGTTGCCTGTATTAAATATATCTTTAAAATTAAATCTTATTTGGTGGTATTGTAAATGGACTTAGAAAAGTAATGACCAATGTTTATTCTATTATATAGAAATGCAATCAATTTTACATACTAACCATTATCTTGCAATATTACTAAAGTAACTTATTAAGAATGTTTTATAGCTAAAATATATTAATAAAGTCTTATTATTTTACATAGATGATCAGATTATTGTGTTGTCCAAAAATAGTTTCACTTTTTCTTTTATATCCCATTTGACTTATATTACATTTTCTTGACCTACTATATTACCTATAACTTCCACTACAATGTTGAATGTAAGTGATGAGAGCATACACATCTTCCTTACGTTAGGTGAAAAGCTATATGTCTTTTTCTCTTTTTCTTTCTATTTAACATAATGTTACATATAGATTCTCTTTAGATGTTTTTATTGAGTTGAAGAAGTTTCTTACTTAACCTAACTTGCTAAGAGCTTTATCACAAATAGACTGAATGTTTTACCAAATTCTTTGTCTTTATCTATTAAAAGATTGGATGAATTCTCTATTTTTGGACTATTGATAAAATGAATTATTTGACTTGGTGTTCATGTCATTTTAGATTTATTTATGAAATAAGCCATGATTGGTAATGATGAATTATCATTTGCTACCTGTTGAAGAAAATGTGCTGATATTTTAAAGATTTTAGATCTATGTGTATGAATGTTTCTATAATTTTCTTTTCTGCTGCACCTTTGCCTACCAAGATATTCTAGCCTCAGAAAAAGAATTGGTTGAACTGTCTACACTTCTCCGTGAAAAAAATTTTTTGCATTTAATATCTAAAATTTTTTTGTGTCTTTGGTCTTTCCATGTAAAATTTTAATAGTAACCTATCAATTAAGTAAATCAAGATATTAGTTGAAATTAAATTAAATAACATCATTTTCCATTTTAGTTCTTCAAATCCATGTACCTGTTGTTATTCTTCATTTATTTTGTTCTGGTTTACTTTCACTCCTAAATGTTTTATAGTTTTAAATCACCATTTGATATAAAGTTTGTAGTTGCCTGTATTAAATATATCTTTAAAATTAAATCTTATTTGGTGGTATTGTAAATGGACTTAGAAAAGTAATGACCAATGTTTATTCTATTATATAGAAATGCAATCAATTTTACATACTAACCATTATCTTGCAATATTACTAAAGTAACTTATTAAGAATGTTTTATAGCTAAAATATATTAATAAAGTCTTATTATTTTACATAGATGATCAGATTATTGTGTTGTCCAAAAATAGTTTCACTTTTTCTTTTATATCCCATTTGACTTATATTACATTTTCTTGACCTACTATATTACCTATAACTTCCACTACAATGTTGAATGTAAGTGGTGAGAGCATACACATCTTCCTTACGTTAGGTGAAAAGCTATATGTCTTTTTCTCTTTTTCTTTCTATTTAACATAATGTTACATATAGATTCTCTTTAGATGTTTTTATTGAGTTGAAGAAGTTTCTTACTTAACCTAACTTGCTAAGAGCTTTATCACAAATAGACTGAATGTTTTACCAAATTCTTTGTCTTTATCTATTAAAAGATTGGATGAATTCTCTATTTTTGGACTATTGATAAAATGAATTATTTGACTTGGTGTTCATGTCATTTTAGATTTATTTATGAAATAAGCCATGATTGGTAATGATGAATTATCATTTGCTACCTGTTGAAGAAAATGTGCTGATATTTTAAAGATTTTAGATCTATGTGTATGAATGTTTCTATAATTTTCTTTTCTGCTGCACCTTTGCCTACCAAGATATTCTAGCCTCAGAAAAAGAATTGGTTGAACTGTCTACACTTCTCCGTGAAAATTATTGCATAAAATAAATGTAGGGCTTCCCTGGTGGTCCAGTGGAGAGAGAGTCTGCCTTGCAGTGCGAGGGGTGCCAGTTTGATCCCTGGCCTGGGAAGATCCCACGTGCCGCAAAATGGCTGGACCAGTAAGTCCAATTACTAGCCGGTGCTCTGGAGTACAGGCACTCAGAGCTGGTGCTCTGCAACAAGAAGGGTCACTATGATGGGAGGCCCACACAGGCCAAAGAAAAAAGATGGATGAAAATAAACTGATTTTAAAAAAAGGAAAGAAAACCAATAAAAGAGGCCAAAAAAAAAAAATTGAAAAAAAAAATAGACTTGTTTCTTCTTTCAATATTTTATAGAATCAAGCAGTAATATTATCTGAAGATAGATTTTAATTTATGAAATTTGTTTAAATTTAAATTCAATATTTCAATGCATATAGAATGTAAAGAAAATATACTTCTTTATGAGTGAGCATTTAAATCTTTATCTCTCAAAATATTAGTCCATCTAAATTATTTTGTCAAATAGATTCTCAAAAAGCCATTCAAATATTCTCTTATTATTCTCATAACATTTTCTTAAAATTATATTAATATCTATAATAGATACATAAAGGTCAACATTTGATCTTTAACATTAATAATTTGCAGTTTCCCTCTTGTTTATTGTAAGTCTGACTATCAATTTCATTAATCTCAAGAACAATATATTTGATTTTGTGGCTCTATATAACATTTGTATGATTTCAATTTCATTGATTTTTGCATTTGTACTTGCTATTCCCTTTTATCAGTTTAAATGGTTTTCTTATTTTTTTATTTTCTAAGTTTTAAACTTGATCATGGATTTAAGAAATTTTTTCTTGTCTCATAAAACCATGCAATTCTATAAATTTCCACTTAAGAACTAATGTAACTGCAGTTTGACAAATATTTTATATGTTGCTCATTATGTCCTCTTTGAATCATGGGGAATTCAGAAATTCGGGAGAGATTTAAAGATATCTTTAATATTGCCATCTTGTTCTCAGTATAATTTTAAGTTATTACAGTTATTTCTTATGTAAGGAAGTATTTATGGTTTATCTTTATCAATGTCACACAGGCCTGTGAGAATTCACATTCTGCTGATGTCACTATTGAATGAGGAAGACAGGTCACCTTACTTTTCTTTAGATCATCTGTATAATTTTGATATTTTCTCAAGTTGTCCTACTCCTTATGAAAACACAATTTGGATATATTCAGTTATAAGTGTAAATTTATCCTTTCCATTTTATTTGCTCTACTTGTTTTATATATCCTGAATCTCTCTTGTTAAACATATACCTTTTCTGGATCTCACATTGTTTTTAGAAAATGATAGAGAAAATGCTTGGATCCTATGCATAATAATAGGATAGCAAATACAATAATAGAAATACTGGTAGAAAAGATAAAAAGTCTGCATTCATTTTTGCATTTTATTCTCTCACTGTAAGATACTCCAACATACACATTTTATCATGTACTCTCTCATAAAGAACAACTATATATTCCACATTTTACAAGAAATAAAATTTGAATGTATAATGTCAATTTTTATCTCAAATTCACTGAAACATAGTGGTAAGACAATTTTAAAATTAAGAATAAATTATTGATAAATGAAATAAGCTATGCCTAAGACAATTTAAACTTAAACTGATTAACTCTCTTTGAAAGTATTAAGAAATTGTGACCAGCAGAAACTTTGCACTGACTCATTCTGAGCAGCAGCTTTCCTAGTGAATATATTCATTTCTAAAAATATGATAGCAATTAAGTATAAAGAAGAAATGGTTAATGGCACAAGAAAACAGAATTGGTAATATATTCATTCTTTTGCATTTGTACTTGCTATTCCCTTTTATCAGTTTAAATGGTTTTCTTATTTTTTTATTTTCTAAGTTTTAAACTTGATCATGGATTTAAGAAATTTTTTCTTGTCTCATAAAACCATGCAATTCTATAAATTTCCACTTAAGAACTAATGTAACTGCAGTTTGACAAATATTTTATATGTTGCTCATTATGTCCTCTTTGAATCATGGGGAATTCAGAAATTCGGGAGAGATTTAAAGATATCTTTAATATTGCCATCTTGTTCTCAGTATAATTTTAAGTTATTACAGTTATTTCTTATGTAAGGAAGTATTTATGGTTTATCTTTATCAATGTCACACAGGCCTGTGAGAATTCACATTCTGCTGATGTCACTATTGAATGAGGAAGACAGGTCACCTTACTTTTCTTTAGATCATCTGTATAATTTTGATATTTTCTCAAGTTGTCCTACTCCTTATGAAAACACAATTTGGATATATTCAGTTATAAGTGTAAATTTATCCTTTCCATTTTATTTGCTCTACTTGTTTTATATATCCTGAATCTCTCTTGTTAAACATATACCTTTTCTGGATCTCACATTGTTTTTAGAAAATGATAGAGAAAATGCTTGGATCCTATGCATAATAATAGGATAGCAAATACAATAATAGAAATACTGGTAGAAAAGATAAAAAGTCTGCATTCATTTTTGCATTTTATTCTCTCACTGTAAGATACTCCAACATACACATTTTATCATGTACTCTCTCATAAAGAACAACTATATATTCCACATTTTACAAGAAATAAAATTTGAATGTATAATGTCAATTTTTATCTCAAATTCACTGAAACATAGTGGTAAGACAATTTTAAAATTAAGAATAAATTATTGATAAATGAAATAAGCTATGCCTAAGACAATTTAAACTTAAACTGATTAACTCTCTTTGAAAGTATTAAGAAATTGTGACCAGCAGAAACTTTGCACTGACTCATTCTGAGCAGCAGCTTTCCTAGTGAATATATTCATTTCTAAAAATATGATAGCAATTAAGTATAAAGAAGAAATGGTTAATGGCACAAGAAAACAGAATTGGTAATATATTCATTCTTAAATTCAAGTTTACATTTCATTTGGTAAATCAGTCTACTCAAAGAATACATGTAGGGTATATTAAGCTACTACTATTTTACTGTTTATATGTATAAATAATGTATAAAGGCAAACAGGACTACAGAAGAAATGAATAATAGTCACTATCACTATAATGTTTAACTTCAAGCTAGGAATGTGAAATAATAGAATAGATAAATAAATAGGTAGATATAGATAGACAGACGTTTATATAGAAAGATAGGTATCTTTAACTGACACATTTTTTCAGTTTTGCATAAATAGACCAATATGAATTAATTTAAATGATTATCATAAAAGATTATGTCTTTTATTGTGAAAAATTTTGAGTGTAGCCATTTATTTCAAGTTAACCAGGAATATTATTTAGATAGGCTCTCATGCCGTATCACATGTTAACTGCCTGTGCTGACTCACATGTCTGATTCTGTGACCCTATGGACCCACCAGGCTCTTCCACCCGTGAGACTGTCCAGGCCTGCATACCGGGTTGGGTTACCATTTTCCACTCCAGGTTAACTGCGTGCATGGGGCTCATCTAAGTCATCAGCAGAATAGGAGCAATTTTCTGAAATGATGAAATTAAAATAAATTGAATATTAAAAGGAAACTGTTCTATTAATGTTTAAAATTATGATTTCTAAAATCAATTAAGATGCTTGATTATCATATTCTCTTACTAAATGGTCTAAAAAAGTCTGCATTCATTTTGCATTTTATTCTCTCACTGTAAGATACTCCAACATACACATTTTATCATGTACTCTCTCATAAAGAACAACTATATATTCCACATTTTACAAGAAATAAAATTTGAATGTATAATGTCAATTTTTATCTCAAATTCACTGAAACATAGTGGTAAGACAATTTTAAAATTAAGAATAAATTATTGATAAATGAAATAAGCTATGCCTAAGACAATTTAAACTTAAACTGATTAACTCTCTTTGAAAGTATTAAGAAATTGTGACCAGCAGAAACTTTGCACTGACTCATTCTGAGCAGCAGCTTTCCTAGTGAATATATTCATTTCTAAAAATATGATAGCAATTAAGTATAAAGAAGAAATGGTTAATGGCACAAGAAAACAGAATTGGTAATATATTCATTCTTAAATTCAAGTTTACATTTCATTTGGTAAATCAGTCTACTCAAAGAATACATGTAGGGTATATTAAGCTACTACTATTTTACTGTTTATATGTATAAATAATGTATAAAGGCAAACAGGACTACAGAAGAAATGAATAATAGTCACTATCACTATAATGTTTAACTTCAAGCTAGGAATGTGAAATAATAGAATAGATAAATAAATAGGTAGATATAGATAGACAGACGTTTATATAGAAAGATAGGTATCTTTAACTGACACATTTTTTCAATTTTGCATAAATAGACCAATATGAATTGATTTAAATGATTATCATAAAAGATTATGTCTTTTATTGTGAAAAATTTTGAGTGTAGCCATTTATTTCAAGTTAACCAGGAATATTATTTAGATAGGCTCTCATGCCGTATCACATGTTAACTGCCTGTGCTGACTCACATGTCTGATTCTGTGACCCTATGGACCCACCAGGCTCTTCCACCCGTGAGACTGTCCAGGCCTGCATACCGGGTTGGGTTACCATTTTCCACTCCAGGTTAACTGCGTGCATGGGGCTCATCTAAGTCATCAGCAGAATAGGAGCAATTTTCTGAAATGATGAAATTAAAATAAATTGAATATTAAAAGGAAACTGTTCTATTAATGTTTAAAATTATGATTTCTAAAATCAATTAAGATGCTTGATTATCATATTCTCTTACTAAATGGTCTAAAATAATTTTTTTTTGAAATACTTCTATAAAGTCACTGAATGAAATATGTTCTCATAGTTGATCCTTAGAATATGCATATTGTTCAGTCTCTAAGTCATATCCATCTCTTTGCAACTCCATGAACTGCAGCACACCAGACTCTCGGAGAGAAAATAAAACAAAACAAAACAAAAGAGTAATACATTTGTATATCTGTATTCTATTTATTGTAATAGTTTGTGGGTCCCGTTATTCTGGGCCAGCAATGTGTACTGTTAGGCTCATCCCATTGGACTTCACTGTCAACTGTATGTTTCTATTTATAATGAATTAGTGTACTTAAGTAAATGTGCCATAGATGAAGATGGAGGTCATGAGGCCGCATGGGAATCTTGATTCTTTTGAAAGAGCGAGTAGTGGTGTTTAAGTGTGATACATCAGCACATTAGCAAGTCCAATTTCTGAAAGTGGGAAAAGGTGGGGAGGTTGGAAAGAGACTCAGGGAAATATGGCCACAGGCATATTTGGGAAGACATAGCTGATTTCCCAGATGACTCAGTGGTAAAGACTCTTCCTGCCAAGACAGGAGTCTCAGGAGGTGTGGGTTCAATTCCTAGATTAGGAAGATCCCCTAGAGTAGGAACTATTAACCCACTCCAGTATTTTTGCCAGGAAAATTCCATGGACAGAAAAGCCCAGAGTGCTAGCAAAGAGTCAGACATGACCAAGCAAATAAGTACACAGAGACAGTGAACTAACTAAGCAAAAAAAAAAAAAAAAAAAAAAAAGGCGGTCATGGGGGAACTACAGAGGGAAAGAGATCAATTTTGAAAGTCATAACATTATAGTAGTATGGAGAAAAAGATGTGTCCTGGGTCAAAAGTGCATATTGATCTGCATTCAACATTGGGAGGTACACTAGACATTGATATCTATTTATCTGGTTTTGAAAGTGAATGAGCTAACAGTATCCATTACTGTTATTTGGGAAGCTCAAACTCAGTAAGACAGAGATAGGAAAATTTCCAAGCTAGTCCTTTTAATGGGTTTAATTTAAACATTTCAACTACGTTAATGTAATTATGGTCTCTACATCATGGTAGTCCAGATTTTATGCCCCACTGACTTCTCATTTCAGAGAGTGAAGAGGAATAGGGGTTTTAAATTGTTGATGATATCAAACACTACAATTTAGTTTCATCTCATTTGTAAAACTATAAGATTGGATTAATTGCTATTATTATCTCACAATTTATGTCTTTGGCTCCATTAAAGCAATTATATTTTTTTGAAGAATGAAGAAATGTCTCTATTTATAGCACCAAAATAAACCTTTTTCACAGTCTACTATATTCTTAGAGCTTATATGTGATTTTCTTTAAGAGGAGAAAAGGTCGATGGAAAATAAAATCATCATAAACTAAATAACACCACCTTGGACCTATAGTTGTGTCTTAAGTGTGATACACCCAGCACATGTAGCTAAGTACAATTGTGCCATAGATGAAGATGGAGGTCATGAGGCCACATGGGAATCTTGATTCTTTTGAAAGAGCGAGTAGTGGTGTTTAAGTGTGATACATCAGCACATTAGCAAGTCCAATTTCTGAAAGTGGGAAAAGGTGGGGAGGTTGGAAAGAGACTCAGGGAAATATGGCCACAGGCATATTTGGGAAGACATAGCTGATTTCCCAGATGACTCAGTGGTAAAGACTCTTCCTGCCAAGACAGGAGTCTCAGGAGGTGTGGGTTCAATTCCTAGATTAGGAAGATCCCCTAGAGTAGGAACTATTAACCCACTCCAGTATTGTCGCCAGGAAAATTCCAGGGACAGAAAAGCCCAGAGTGCTAGCAAAGAGTCAGACATGACCAAGCAAATAAGTACACAGAGACAGTGAACTAACTAAGCAAAAAAAAAAAAAAAAAGGCGGTCATGGGGGAACTACAGAGGGAAAGAGATCAATTTTGAAAGTCATAACATTATAGTAGTATGGAGAAAAAGATGTGTCCTGGGTCAAAAGTGCATATTGATCTGCATTCAACATTGGGAGGTACACTAGACATTGATATCTATTTATCTGGTTTTGAAAGTGAATGAGCTAACAGTATCCATTACTGTTATTTGGGAAGCTCAAACTCAGTAAGACAGAGATAGGAAAATTTCCAAGCTAGTCCTTTTAATGGGTTTAATTTAAACATTTCAACTACGTTAATGTAATTATGGTCTCTACATCATGGTAGTCCAGATTTTATGCCCCACTGACTTCTCATTTCAGAGAGTGAAGAGGAATAGGGGTTTTAAATTGTTGATGATATCAAACACTACAATTTAGTTTCATCTCATTTGTAAAACTATAAGATTGGATTAATTGCTATTATTATCTCACAATTTATGTCTTTGGCTCCATTAAAGCAATTATATTTTTTTGAAGAATGAAGAAATGTCTCTATTTATAGCACCAAAATAAACCTTTTTCACAGTCTACTATATTCTTAGAGCTTATATGTGATTTTCTTTAAGAGGAGAAAAGGTCGATGGTAAAATAAAATCATCATAAACTAAATAACACCACCTTTGGACCATTATGGTGACTGTTGATACTAATTAACCTGTAAAAATATGTGTATTTTTTTTTATAAAAAATCCAAACTTCCGGTAAGAGTAATCTTAGTGTTTAACCACCTTATAAATGTTAACACTGATAATGACTTTGGGGGCAATTAAATTATTCCAATGAAGTCACCTCTGGCGATTTTACCTGAAAGAGAAATAATTAATTGTGGGGCTCTAAATTGAAAGAGGACCTTTGCAAGCATAAGCAAGCTTAAGCACATTGTTTGCAGTTTGGAGCTAAGATGGTGCCTACAGGAAGGGACATGGGAGTGAAAGAAGCTTAAGCATATGCTTGCAGCTAAGATGGCGCCTATAGGAAGAGACAGGGTGTGATCTAAATTGTTAATTGATGGTCAAAATTTCTGATTGGTTCCCCTGGTTTCCGCGCTCATGGATGATTGCTTGACCTTTAGCTTGATTGGTGTAATCTATTGGAAGTCTCGTGCAAAACCCCCTTCACTTGTCTATAAAAGCTGTGAATCTTCATTAATAAAGCGGAACTGCTCTGACAGAACACCTGCCGTGTCTGGTCATCGCTGGCATGCTTTGGAGGGCGGGAGGGGGCACGACAGCAAGGCTCATCTCTCTGAGATCTCCCAGTTCAGCCAGGGCAATCCCACTGCCTTCCCTTTCTGCGAAAGCCCCGCAATGAATGACAATCATTATAAAAGCTTAAAAGGGCAAAGTGAGTTGAAGGAATTGAAATAAATGATAATGGAATAGAATATATGACAGAATACTGAATTTTATTTGTGTTTACTCTGTCCGAAAAACATATAGATTGGATTAATTGCTATTATTATCTCACAATTTATGTCTTTGGCTCCATTAAAGCAATTATATTTTTTTGAAGAATGAAGAAATGTCTCTATTTATAGCACCAAAATAAACCTTTTTCACAGTCTACTATATTCTTAGAGCTTATATGTGATTTTCTTTAAGAGGAGAAAAGGTCGATGGTAAAATAAAATCATCATAAACTAAATAACACCACCCTTGGACCATTATGGTGACTGTTGATACTAATTAACCTGTAAAAATATGTGTATTTTTTTTTATAAAAAGTCCAAACTTCCGGTAAGAGTAATCTTAGTGTTTAACCACCTTATAAATGTTAACACTGATAATGACTTTGGGGGCAATTAAATTATTCCAATGAAGTCACCTCTGGCGATTTTACCTGAAAGAGAAATAATTAATTGTGGGGCTCTAAATTGAAAGAGGACCTTTGCAAGCATAAGCAAGCTTAAGCACATTGTTTGCAGTTTGGAGCTAAGATGGTGCCTACAGGAAGGGACATGGGAGTGAAAGAAGCTTAAGCATATGCTTGCAGCTAAGATGGCGCCTATAGGAAGAGACAGGGTGTGATCTAAATTGTTAATTGATGGTCAAAATTTCTGATTGGTTCCCCTGGTTTCCGCGCTCATGGATGATTGCTTGACCTTTAGCTTGATTGGTGTAATCTATTGGAAGTCTCGTGCAAAACCCCGTTCACTTGTCTATAAAAGCTGTGAATCTTCATTAATAAAGCGGAACTGCTCTGACAGAACACCTGCCGTGTCTGGTCATCGCTGGCATGCTTTGGAGGGCGGGAGGGGGCACGGCAGCAAGGCTCATCTCTCTCTGAGATCTCCCAGTTCAGCCAGGGGCAATCCCACTGCCTTCCCTTTCTGCGAAAGGCCCCCGCAATGAATGACAATCATTATAAAAGCTTAAAAGGGCAAAGTGAGTTGAAGGAATTGAAATAAATGATAATGGAATAGAATATATGACAGAATACTGAATTTTATTTGTGTTTACTCTGTCCGCAAAAACATATAGTTGATTTTTGAAAGGTTGTATTCGTTTAGAATATTGAAGTTTGAAGCAAGGGAGGTAAGCTTACAATGGAATGCGCACATGTGCTCAGCTGTTTCAGTTATGACTCACTCTTTACAACACCATGGACTGCAAAGTGCCCTGATCCTCTCTCCATGGGATTCTCCAGGAAAGAATACTGGAGAGGATTGCTATGCTCTTCTCCAGGGGATCTTCCTGACCCAGAAATTGAAGCCACATCTCCTGCATCTCCATTGCAGGTGAATTATTTGCCCATTGAGCTATCAGAGAAGCTCTTTAGTATGGAATATGTAAGCAGACATATATGTGGAATAGTTTGGTATAGACTTGGTGGTTAAAGATATTTAAATAACTGCATTCACTTTACCTTCATCATAGAAAGCCAAATATCTATTTATTGATCGCTCCTCTCCATCTATCCAGTAGTTCTTTTTATTCTTTGAACATATCAGAAATGGGATTTAGGGATTCTGTGCTTACTATTCCCTTTACTTGGACTGCTATTTCTCAATTTTTTTCTTTTTATTTATTTATTTATTTATTTATTTTGGGGAGGGGGTGGGGTGGGGTGGGGAGGGAGGGGAACAGGGGAGCAGGCGGGCTACTTCTATTGGTTTTTCATTTGTTTATTTTCATCCATCTTTGTTCTTTGGCCCATGTGGGTCTCCCATCGTGGTGGCCTCTGTTGTCACAGAGCACCAGCTCTGGGCGCATGTGCTCCAGAGCTCCGGCTCAGTAATTGGACACACCGGTCCAGCCGCTCCACGGCACCTGGGATCTTCCCAGGCCAGGGATCGAACAGGAGCCCCTTGCACTGCAAGGCAGTGTCCTTACCCACTGGACTACCAGGGAAGCCCTCTCAATTTCTTTTTAAGCCATTTTTTTTAAGTTCTTCAATTTTTTTGTTCATGTGTAATGAAATACACCATGATCACCTTCATAAGAGGTATATGGCATTTGAAGGATGGTTACATAGGCAGCTCCATAGATACTGTCCCCAGAGAGACAGGTATAATTTATTAAAAAAATAATTTTAAAGACAAAATTTAAGCTTCCGAAACTTATCCTGAGTCATATGACTAAAGGAATGGATAAATTAAATGAACAAGTAAATTAAGAATATTTATTCCAGGATATCTGCTACATCTTGGTAAGAACAGTGAAAGTTCTTGTCATTTGACCCAATACCTACATAGTCTCTGTTCCTGAATTTCTGCTGTAGAATCTCCAGTTCACAAGAACACAGGGGTCCATCTTCATTCTGCACTGTTCTCTTTCCAGAAGGAAGATTTAAAGAGGTGGGGCTTCATTGCTCCAAGCAGCTTGCATCTGTAGGGCAGAAGTTCTTTCTTAAGCATCCTGACTTTCCAGGATGCTTCAGGTTGCTGATAGAATATAGGCTCTATGGTGGATGGAACAAGCCAAGAAACCCAGATAGTATCATCCTATCCAGGGCAGTTAAAAGGATATTATTCCAAGAGAAGCATTTCCGGCCCCAAGATCTGGAGACTAGTAAAAAGATCTTTTCCATGGGAATAAGCCCATATACTTCTATATCTCCCTTTTCAGGAATCATCTTCTTTAGGAACAGAGTTTTTGAAAAGTTAAGAATATTAGTATTGTTGAAAACAATGCTTATACTAGTGCCAAGCAACTAAAAAGAGTCTGGTAGCATGAAGAGAACAAAAATTCAAACCATAGAACATTCAGAAATTTAACAAAGGTAACAAGGAAAAGAAACTACTTAGAAGATGAGATTGTATTAAATTCTAAATATTGGCCTCAAATACTACCCCTGGGAAGAGGACTGAATTTAAGTGGATCAACACATATATAGTAATATATATCATATGTTATACAATACAGTCTGTGCTATATGTAATACTATGTATTATACAATGTATAATACATTATAAAGTAATTTATTATTGAAAGCACTGTCAAAAATAAACAACAACAAAGCATATGGCAAACAGTAAGCAATCAGTGTAAGTAAACACCTGGATGTAATGGCAACAGAAGCAGGCATCCTAACAGAATGATCAACAAAAGAGACATTCCAAGGGAATTCTGGAAAAGAAAAAAACAAAAACACTGTTATACTTGAGTAGTAATGTATGCATCCATAGCTGCACCTTTGAGAAGCAACATTGGAGACTGCATATGGGGGTAATATACATCATTAAACCAATCAACGAAATCACTAAAGAAAATACACAAACAACAAGAATATGCCTCAGAGTTTGTGGGTTGTTTACAGACTTACTTCTATATATTAATTAAAATACTCACATTCAATCAAAAAATTATGAAAAATTCAAAGAAACAAGGGAGTACAACACATAAACAGTGACAAAACCATGCAACAGGATCTACCTTTGAGAAAGCATACATGTTTGTTCTAGCAAACAAAATATCAATATCACTTATAAATATTCAATAAATTAAAAGAATCCATGCACACAAATTTATAGAAAGGTGTACTGGCAATGTCTTATCAAGTAGAGAATGTCAATAAAGAGAAATATGAAAGAGAACCAAATAGAGATTCTGAATTTGAAAGAGTGGATTTGTGCCAGCAAGAAAAGGAATCAGCAAATGTGAAGATATATTGATAGAGATTTGGAATGTGAAAAACAGAAAGCAGTATGACAAATATCTAGAAAGACTCAGAGAAGTGTGAGAAACTAATTGGGACATCAGCATATCAGATGCACAGGAGTAAAACAGAAAAGCAGAGAAAAAAAGAATAAATAATAACTGATAATTCCCCAAATTATACAGAAAACAGTAATGCAAACATGTAAGATTCCCAACCAACTCTAAGCAGAATAAACGAAAGATACTCTTGTCTAGATTAATCATATTAAAAAATGTGGAAAGACATTAAAAAATCCTGAAGTGAGTGAAAAATAATTCAACTTCTGAAAACACAATAAATTAGCATCTTCTTTCAAAGAAAAAGGAAGCATACTGAAAGTACTGAAAGGAAAAAAAAAAAAAAACGTATATAACTTTACATAGAATAAATTTCTGTTTCAATAATGATGGCAAAATAATTATCCCAAATAAAAAGAAATAGAAAAACTTTAATGCTAGCAAAGTTTTTTTTCTTTTTTTTTTTTATCAAAAACAATGACGTTTTCTAGGTAAAACAAAGTGACACCACCAGACAGCTAAGTTTAAAAACAAAAACACTGTTATACTTGAGTAGTAATGTATGCATCCATAGCTGCACCTTTGAGAAGCAACATTGGAGACTGCATATGGGGGTAATATACATCATTAAACCAATCAACGAAATCACTAAAGAAAATACACAAACAACAAGAATATGCCTCAGAGTTTGTGGGTTGTTTACAGACTTACTTCTATATATTAATTAAAATACTCACATTCAATCAAAAAATTATGAAAAATTCAAAGAAACAAGGGAGTACAACACATAAACAGTGACAAAACCATGCAACAGGATCTACCTTTGAGAAAGCATACATGTTTGTTCTAGCAAACAAAATATCAATATCACTTATAAATATTCAATAAATTAAAAGAATCCATGCACACAAATTTATAGAAAGGTGTACTGGCAATGTCTTATCAAGTAGAGAATGTCAATAAAGAGAAATATGAAAGAGAACCAAATAGAGATTCTGAATTTGAAAGAGTGGATTTGTGCCAGCAAGAAAAGGAATCAGCAAATGTGAAGATATATTGATAGAGATTTGGAATGTGAAAAACAGAAAGCAGTATGACAAATATCTAGAAAGACTCAGAGAAGTGTGAGAAACTAATTGGGACATCAGCATATCAGATGCACAGGAGTAAAACAGAAAAGCAGAGAAAAAAAGAATAAATAATAACTGATAATTCCCCAAATTATACAGAAAACAGTAATGCAAACATGTAAGATTCCCAACCAACTCTAAGCAGAATAAACGAAAGATACTCTTGTCTAGATTAATCATATTAAAAAATGTGGAAAGACATTAAAAAATCCTGAAGTGAGTGAAAAATAATTCAACTTCTGAAAACACAATAAATTAGCATCTTCTTTCAAAGAAAAAGGAAGCATACTGAAAGTACTGAAAGGAAAAAAAAAAAAAAACGTATATAACTTTACATAGAATAAATTTCTGTTTCAATAATGATGGCAAAATAATTATCCCAAATAAAAAGAAATAGAAAAACTTTAATGCTAGCAAAGTTTTTTTTCTTTTTTTTTTTTATCAAAAACAATGACGTTTTCTAGGTAAAACAAAGTGACACCACCAGACAGCAATTAAAACCCGCATTAAAAAAAAATAAAATAGCAGTACAAGTGATCATAGAGGTAAGTATAAAACAAGATGATTACACATTTCTGTTATTTTGAGTTTTTTATTTTAAATACATTAACTGTATAGTTATGGCATGTAACTATGCAATAAAGTTGCTTTAAAATACAAACAAAATCCAAGCTAAAAACTCAATTCTTGGCTACATCATTTTGGTTTTTTTTTTTTTTTTTTGGTAACATTTAAAAAAATCCCTAGAATGGAGGGGAAAGGAGACTTGCTTCATAATAAGATTGGAGGATCCCTGTTTTCTAGGGTGTGCAATACATGTGGTATATAGGCATGATAAAGTATCAAATTTAAATTATGGATACTACTTCTAGAACAACTCATTCTATGTCTGCATTGTGAAGGCAGGGAGAAGAGAGACTGAGAGATAAAGGTAGGAAGCAACAGAGGGGAAACCATATGCTAGTATTTGTGGCATCTGGGATAAAAAGGTTTGAGAATATTCTTTGTATGGTTCTTGCACCTATTTTATGAGCTGGAATTCCTTTCAAGTGAAATGAATAGCAGAACTCAATAAAATGATTGAGCACATTAATGAATGGTTTTAACACCAGAAGTGTAGATATGGGACTGCAAATACTAGGTGAAATGTCCATGTTTAGGAGAAAAGTTAGAAAATGGGATAAAAAATAAGAAATTATACAAGTGAGAATATTTATCAAAATCAAATGATGTAATTTTTTTTCTCCAGTACATAAGTAAATAAAAGTCACCAAATACTCTTGTCTAGATTAATCATATTAAAAAATGTGGAAAGACATTAAAAAATCCTGAAGTGAGTGAAAAATAATTCAACTTCTGAAAACACAATAAATTAGCATCTTCTTTCAAAGAAAAAGGAAGCATACTGAAAGTACTGAAAGGAAAAAAAAAAAAAAACGTATATAACTTTACATAGAATAAATTTCTGTTTCAATAATGATGGCAAAATAATTATCCCAAATAAACAGAAATAGAAAAACTTTAATGCTAGCAAAGTTTTTTTTCTTTTTTTTTTTTTATCAAAAACAATGACGTTTTCTAGGTAAAACAAAGTGACACCACCAGACAGCAATTAAAACCCGCATTAAAAAAAAATAAAATAGCAGTACAAGTGATCATAGAGGTAAGTATAAAACAAGATGATTACACATTTCTGTTATTTTGAGTTTTTTATTTTAAATACATTAACTGTATAGTTATGGCATGTAACTATGCAATAAAGTTGCTTTAAAATACAAACAAAATCCAAGCTAAAAACTCAATTCTTGGCTACATCATTTTGGTTTTTTTTTTTTTTTTTTTGGTAACATTTAAAAAAATCCCTAGAATGGAGGGGAAAGGAGACTTGCTTCATAATAAGATTGGAGGATCCCTGTTTTCTAGGGTGTGCAATACATGTGGTATATAGGCATGATAAAGTATCAAATTTAAATTATGGATACTACTTCTAGAACAACTCATTCTATGTCTGCATTGTGAAGGCAGGGAGAAGAGAGACTGAGAGATAAAGGTAGGAAGCAACAGAGGGGAAACCATATGCTAGTATTTGTGGCATCTGGGATAAAAAGGTTTGAGAATATTCTTTGTATGGTTCTTGCACCTATTTTATGAGCTGGAATTCCTTTCAAGTGAAATGAATAGCAGAACTCAATAAAATGATTGAGCACATTAATGAATGGTTTTAACACCAGAAGTGTAGATATGGGACTGCAAATACTAGGTGAAATGTCCATGTTTAGGAGAAAAGTTAGAAAATGGGATAAAAAATAAGAAATTATACAAGTGAGAATATTTATCAAAATCAAATGATGTAATTTTTTTTCTCCAGTACATAAGTAAATAAAAGTCACCAAATTCCACTAAGATTTCAAAGAAAATATTTGCAGGTGATATCTTGATAATGTTCATCTGCATTTATATTTTAATCAGCTGAGCCTTTTTAATGTATGTTACTCTTAGGAATCTAGGGAAAGAGAAATAAATGGAAATTCTCAAATACTTCATCAGGACAAAAATGTATCTGACAAGGGCTCATCCAAAACAGTATGACTATGTAATATCTTTTATTTCAAAAAATTATGACATGAATATTCAGAAAAAATGGTTGTGAGAGCTAATTTATCCTTTTTTCCATGTCATCTATTTAATTAGATTAGTTTTCTCTGATCAGAAATATAA
Organism: Tragulus kanchil; assembly: GCA_022376925.1. Lineage (NCBI taxonomy): Eukaryota > Metazoa > Chordata > Mammalia > Artiodactyla > Tragulidae > Tragulus > Tragulus kanchil. Next base: position 86,058,874 of record JAIOJX010000003.1, on the reverse strand, counting down.
GAAATAGAAGTTCTTTCACATTTTTAACAGGCATAGTAGCAAAAATATAGTGCCTCTTCTTTTTTTTCTTTCTGTCGAACTTTGAGTCATTACTTAATATATACCTAGCATGTCTCTTTCTAAGAATTGGCTGGTGCATTCTGAAGTTGTCATGTTCTGCCTGACTATACATCCATATCTGTATCTACAGTGTAGCACACACTGCATTGTGCAGACAATATTCCCACACTGCTACTTTGCAAGGTATTCAAAGACAGATAACAGAGATAAACTCAAACTTTAGACTATGACAGGTGCACAACCAAAACTGAAAGACTGATAAATGAACAAATGGAAGAAAAGTGAATATTTCTAGTGTAATACTCCATTCTTAGTCTTTAAATCTTTTCAAAAAAATTGGCTGAAAATGAAATAGCAGGTAATATCACAAAGAGAGGAGGGAGGCATTATCAACAACTCAGTACTTCTCTCATTAAATAGCTCATTTGTTCTGTGGGAGCATACTTGAGTTTTTGACCTTCCTGAAAAACACTGTTTTACTTCAAGACTTAGCAACTAAACAACAACAACTGCATCTTAGCTTCATTTGCAATTTTGTCTCTAGGTTTCTGTTGTTCAAATACTGCTATTCAAAATGTAAGACTGAGCAAAGGAGAGTAGTGTCAGAGAAAAAAAAGTCAACTGAGTATACATCAAAAGTCTTAATGGCTTCATTCAATGATTCATGAATTGGTCAGCAGTTCATAGAAAAAACATTCTTAGCAACTATAAAAAATGAGAGACTTTCAAAGATAAAGGAAAGAAGAAAGTTACACTATGAAAAAAAATTGGTTTGTAATGTCAAGATTATTTTTTTAGGACACAGAGTCTCTCAGGCAAATGACATAATCCTGGTGATAAGGTAATTGATTGCTTTGCGATGCTATTTTGGAGAGACCTGAAACTGCAATTAGGTTAAATTTCAATTTAGTGGCATGAAGGTTAGAATAAGAAACTTTATTTTAGGCCTGTCCTCTTGTTTTCAACAACAGAGAGTCATAAAAATTAAGAAATCAGGTTTTTGCTCTCCAACTAAGGAATGCAATTTTTTAGAATGTAATGAAAGAAAAATAATACATATTAATCCATTGTATCAAAGAAAACAAAATACAATTCACTTCAAACTTTTCTGAAATTATTCCAAAAATTTGCAGAGGCAGGAATACTCCCAAACTTATGCTATGGGACCACCATCACCTTATAACAAAATTAGACAAACATTACACCCAAAAGAGAAAATTATAAGCCAATATCACTAATGAACAGAGACACAATAATTCAGTGTAAATTTAATCTCCATTAAGATTTAAAATACATCATCCTTGATTAAATATACAATCGAATCTTGTTTAAATGTTTGCCTGATGGTAGTCTCTACATTTAAGCTTCCTTTGATGGTTAGACAACCAAAACTGAAAGACTGATAAATGAACAAATGGAAGAAAAGTGAATATTTCTAGTGTAATACTCCATTCTTAGTCTTTAAATCTTTTCAAAAAAATTGGCTGAAAATGAAATAGCAGGTAATATCACAAAGAGAGGAGGGAGGCATTATCAACAACTCAGTACTTCTCTCATTAAATAGCTCATTTGTTCTGTGGGAGCATACTTGAGTTTTTGACCTTCCTGAAAAACACTGTTTTACTTCAAGACTTAGCAACTAAACAACAACAACTGCATCTTAGCTTCATTTGCAATTTTGTCTCTAGGTTTCTGTTGTTCAAATACTGCTATTCAAAATGTAAGACAGAGCAAAGGAGAGTAGTGTCAGAGAAAAAAAAGTCAACTGAGTATACATCAAAAGTCTTAATGGCTTCATTCAATGATTCATGAATTGGTCAGCAGTTCATAGAAAAAACATTCTTAGCAACTATAAAAAATGAGAGACTTTCAAAGATAAAGGAAAGAAGAAAGTTACACTATGAAAAAAAATTGGTTTGTAATGTCAAGATTATTTTTTTTTTAGGACACAGAGTCTCTCAGGCAAATGACATAATCCTGGTGATAAGGTAATTGATTGCTTTGCGATGCTATTTTGGAGAGACCTGAAACTGCAATTAGGTTAAATTTCAATTTAGTGGCATGAAGGTTAGAATAAGAAACTTTATTTTAGGCCTGTCCTCTTGTTTTCAACAACAGAGAGTCATAAAAATTAAGGAATCAGGTTTTTGCTCTCCAACTAAGGAATGCAATTTTTTAGAATGTAATGAAAGAAAAATAATACATATTAATCCATTGTATCAAAGAAAACAAAATACAATTCACTTCAAACTTTTCTGAAATTATTCCAAAAATTTGCAGAGGCAGGAATACTCCCAAACTTATGCTATGGGACCACCATCACCTTATAACAAAATTAGACAAACATTACACCCAAAAGAGAAAATTATAAGCCAATATCACTAATGAACAGAGACACAATAATTCAGTGTAAATTTAATCTCCATTAAGATTTAAAATACATCATCCTTGATTAAATATACAATCGAATCTTGTTTAAATGTTTGCCTGATGGTAGTCTCTACATTTAAGCTTCCTAAAGATAAAGGCAATTTAGAATTCAGTTCAGTCCGGTTACTAAGTTGTATCCAACTCTTTTTGACCCCATGGACTGCAGCATGCCACACCTCCCTGCCCTTCACCATCTTCAGGAATCTGCTAAAATCCATGTTCATTGACTCAACAATGTCATCCAATCATCTCACCCTTTGTCATTCCCTTCTCCTTCTGCCTTCTATTTTTTGTGACATCAGGCTCTTTTCCAATGAGTTGCCTCTTTGCTTCAGGTGACCAAAGTATTGCAGTTTTGGCTTCAGTATCGTTCCTTCCAATGAATATTTAGGGTTCATTTCCTTTAGGATTACTCTTGAATATTATACTTTTGCTTGATATGCAGGATTTTCTACATAGAAAGAAGTGTTAGTTCTATAGCTACGTTCAAAATATTTTATTTATAACTATTCACATTGCCTACTGAAGCAAGATGCAATGTTAGATTTAGAGATAATCTTGAGGATACAGGTACTGACTAAATTAATGTGTGATGAATGTTAAAAGAGCAAATAGTAATATACTGTATTGTTTATCAGATGTACTACAATTGAATTAAGAATATCTTCATTGTCTTTAATCTCATGGGTCTCATCAAAATTCCAGAAGTACAAATGGTTTTCAGAGAGAAGAAGATAACTGTGACTGGAATTGAGACATTTATTGTCAACAACAGAGAGTCATAAAATTAAGAATCATTTTGCCCAAAGTGCAATTTTTAGAATGTAATGAAAGAAAAATAATACATATTAATCCATTGTATCAAAGAAAACAAAATACAATTCACTTCAAACTTTTCTGAAATTATTCCAAAAATTTGCAGAGGCAGGAATACTCCCAAACTTATGCTATGGGACCACCATCACCTTATAACAAAATTAGACAAACATTACACCCAAAAGAGAAAATTATAAGCCAATATCACTAATGAACAGAGACACAATAATTCAGTGTAAATTTAATCTCCATTAAGATTTAAAATACATCATCCTTGATTAAATATACAATCGAATCTTGTTTAAATGTTTGCCTGATGGTAGTCTCTACATTTAAGCTTCCTAAAGATAAAGGCAATTTAGAATTCAGTTCAGTCCGGTTACTAAGTTGTATCCAACTCTTTTTGACCCCATGGACTGCAGCATGCCACACCTCCCTGCCCTTCACCATCTTCAGGAATCTGCTAAAATCCATGTTCATTGACTCAACAATGTCATCCAATCATCTCACCCTTTGTCATTCCCTTCTCCTTCTGCCTTCTATTTTTTGTGACATCAGGCTCTTTTCCAATGAGTTGCCTCTTTGCTTCAGGTGACCAAAGTATTGCAGTTTTGGCTTCAGTATCGTTCCTTCCAATGAATATTTAGGGTTCATTTCCTTTAGGATTACTCTTGAATATTATACTTTTGCTTGATATGCAGGATTTTCTACATAGAAAGAAGTGTTAGTTCTATAGCTACGTTCAAAATATTTTATTTATAACTATTCACATTGCCTACTGAAGCAAGATGCAATGTTAGATTTAGAGATAATCTTGAGGATACAGGTACTGACTAAATTAATGTGTGATGAATGTTAAAAGAGCAAATAGTAATATACTGTATTGTTTATCAGATGTACTACAATTGAATTAAGAATATCTTCATTGTCTTTAATCTCATGGGTCTCATCAAAATTCCAGAAGTACAAATGGTTTTCAGAGAGAGAAGAAGATAACTGTGACTGGAATTGAGACATTTATTAGCTTGGCATGTTTCAAATGTTCCATTAATTAAATATAAAGTGTATACTTTTATATTTGTTTTAAGTATTATTACCATAAAAGATAATTATCCAGCAAGAAAAGTAAAAGAAACAAATAACAAAATATTCCACTTATGATATTTAATAAGGATGTTTAAGTAGAGGTCATTTGTAAAAGCAACATGAAAAAATCAACAATATTTTTCAACACCAGTTCTTAAAATTATCTAGGCTACACACAATGCTAGTGGAGTTGATAGAATTCCAGCTGAGCTATTTAGAATCCTAAATGATGATGCTTTCAAAGTGCCACACTCAATGTGATAAAATTGTGAAGACTCAACAGTGCCCAATGTCTGGAAAAGGTCAGTTTTCATTCTAATCCCAAAGAAAAGTAATACCAAAGAATGTTTAAGCTACCATAAACAGTTGCATTCATTTCACATACTAGCAAGGTAATGCTCAAAATACTTCAAGTTAGTCTTCAATAGTATATGAACCCAAAACTCACAGATGTACAAGCTGGATTTAGAAAAAGCAGTGCATCCACAGAGCAAATTGAAAACATTCATTGAATCAGAGAAAAAGCAAAGTAGTTTCAGAAAAATATCTGTTTCACTAACTGCACTGAAACCTTTGCCTGTGTAGATCACAACAAACTGTGGAAATGTCTTAAAGAGATGGGAATAACAGACCACCTTAAACTATCTCCTGAGAAGCCTACACACAGGTGAAGATGCAACAATTAGAACCTGACATGAAACAATGTACTGGTTCAAAACTTGGAAAGGAGCATATCAGTGGTATGTATTATCACCCTGCTTATTTAACTTCTATGGAGAACACCTCATGTGAAATTCAGGAATGGAAGAACCACAAGTTGGAATCAAGATTTCCAGGATAAATATCAACAATTGCACAAATGCAGATGTTATCACTCCAATTGCAGAAAATGAAGAGGAACTAAAGAGCCTGTTGCCAAAGTGAAAGACAAGATTGAAAAAGATGGCTTAAAATGCAACATTCAGGGCCTCCCAGTGGTCCAGGTGGATGTCTTCAAAATTCCAGAAGTACAAATGGTTTTCAGAGAGAAGAAGATAACTGTGACTGGAATTGAGACATTTATTAGCTTGGCATGTTTCAAATGTTCCATTAATTAAATATAAAGTGTATACTTTTATATTTGTTTTAAGTATTATTACCATAAAAGATAATTATCCAGCAAGAAAAGTAAAAGAAACAAATAACAAAATATTCCACTTATGATATTTAATAAGGATGTTTAAGTAGAGGTCATTTGTAAAAGCAACATGAAAAAATCAACAATATTTTTCAACACCAGTTCTTAAAATTATCTAGGCTACACACAATGCTAGTGGAGTTGATAGAATTCCAGCTGAGCTATTTAGAATCCTAAATGATGATGCTTTCAAAGTGCCACACTCAATGTGATAAAATTGTGAAGACTCAACAGTGCCCAATGTCTGGAAAAGGTCAGTTTTCATTCTAATCCCAAAGAAAAGTAATACCAAAGAATGTTTAAGCTACCATAAACAGTTGCATTCATTTCACATACTAGCAAGGTAGTGCTCAAAATACTTCAAGTTAGTCTTCAATAGTATATGAACCCAAAACTCACAGATGTACAAGCTGGATTTAGAAAAAGCAGTGCATCCACAGAGCAAATTGAAAACATTCATTGAATCAGAGAAAAAGCAAAGTAGTTTCAGAAAAATATCTGTTTCACTAACTGCACTGAAACCTTTGCCTGTGTAGATCACAACAAACTGTGGAAATGTCTGAAAGAGATGGGAATAACAGACCACCTTAAACTATCTCCTGAGAAGCCTACACACAGGTGAAGATGCAACAATTAGAACCTGACATGAAACAATGTACTGGTTCAAAACTTGGAAAGGAGCATATCAGTGGTATGTATTATCACCCTGCTTATTTAACTTCTATGGAGAACACCTCATGTGAAATTCAGGAATGGAAGAACCACAAGTTGGAATCAAGATTTCCAGGATAAATATCAACAATTGCACAAATGCAGATGTTATCACTCCAATTGCAGAAAATGAAGAGGAACTAAAGAGCCTGTTGCCAAAGTGAAAGACAAGATTGAAAAAGATGGCTTAAAATTCAACATTCAGGGCCTCTCCCAGTGGTCCAGTGGGTAAAGAGTCCATCTTGCAGTGCAAGGGGCACCAGTTTAGTCCTTGGCCTGGGAAGATCCCATGTGCTGTGGAACAACTGGCCAGCTGTGTCCAATTATTAGCCAGTGCTCTGGAGCACATGACCCAGAGCCAGTGCTCTGCAGTGAGAGAAGCCACTGCAATAGGAGGCCCATATGTGACAAAGAATAAGAATTAAAAAAAATGGATGAAAATAAATATAAATAAGAAAGAAGCATGATGGGAAAAAAGAAAAAGAAAAAAAAAAAAACCCTCAGCATTCAAAAAGCTAAGATTATGGCATCTGATCCTATCACTTCATGCAAACAGAAGGGAAAATGTGGAAACAGTGGCCAATTTTATTTTCTTGGGCTGCAAAATCACTGAGGAGGGTGACTGAAACCATAAAATCAAAAGATGCTTGCTTCTTGGAAGAAAAGCTATAACAAATCTAGACAGTGTATTAAAAAAAAAAAAAAGCAAAAGGTGCATATAGTTAAAGCTATGTTTTTTGTTTTTTTTTTTTTCCAGTAGTCCTGTATGGATGGGAGAGTTGGACCATAAAGAAAGCTGAGCACTGAACAAATGATGCTTTTGAATTGTGGTGCTAGATAAGACACTTGGGAGTCTCTTTGATTACAAGAAGATCAAACAAGTCAATCCTAAAGAATGTCATTCTTCAATACACTTCGGAAGATTGAAGCTGAATTTCCAGTACTTTGGGCACCTGATCAAAGAGCTGACTCATTAGAAAAGACCCTGATGATGGGAAAGATTGAGGGCAGGAGGAGAAGAGGGAGACAGATTATGAGATGGTTGGATGCCATCCTTGACTCAATGGATGTGAGTTTGAGCAGGCTCTGTGAGATGGTGAAGGACAGGGAAGTCTGACATGCTGCAGTCCACAAGGTTGCAAAGAGTTGGACACAACTTCCTGACTGAAAAACAACAAAAAACTACATAATAGAAAGTGATTCTAAAAATGTTAATCATATATTCAATCTACATAAGCATCCACACATATATATTCAAAGTAGAACAATTTGTGGATATCTGCTTCCTATTTATCAGAACAGATTAAAATTAAAATGAGTTTTACAGAGTGTTATTTGCATTTCAGGTGTTACGTCATTGCTCTCCAGGTGGGACTAGTGGTAAAGAACCCACCTGAAATACAGCAGATGTAAAATATGTGGGTTTGATTCCTAGGTCAGGAAGATCCCATAGAGAAGAAAATGGCAGCCCATTCCAGAATTCCTTTTTTTTCAATATATATTTTTACAGAGTTTTGTTGTTCACAGACATGTTTGATCCCAGATCAGTCATATGCATATTCCTGAGTCCCTCCCTCGACCCCAGTCCCTTCCATCCCACCCCTCCAGGCAGTGGCACCACACCTCTGCAGGATCCCTTATTCCCACAGCGCAATGGCAATACCTATCTTTTTCACATATGATACTATAGATTTCCATGTTGCTCCCTCTATGCCTCTCACCTACTGTTCATTCCCCACAATGTCCATATGTCTGTTCTCCATGTCTGTATTTCATTGCTTCTCTGTGTGTGTTATCATTACCCTCTTAGTAGATGACATATATATGTGTTAGTATACTGTACTTGTCTTTCTCTTTTGGACTTACTTCACTTTTTATGATAGGTTCTAGATCCATTCACTTCATTAGCGCTGATTCCTCTGCATTTCTTTACAGCTGAGAAGTATTCCATTGTATATATGTACTAGAATTTTTTTATCCGTTCATAGATGGACATCTAGTTTGCGTCCATGTTCTAGCTACTGCATACAGAGTTGCAATGAACATTGGGGTACAGGTGCTTCATTCAGTTTTGATTTCATCAGGGTATAAGGTATAAGCCTAATAGTGAGATTGCTGGGTCGTATGGTGCTTCTCTTTTTAGGTTTTTTTTTTTTTTTTTTTAATATACACTTATTTTACTTTTAACCTATTTTTAGGTTTTTAAGGAGTCTCCATATTGTCTTCCATAGCGGCTGTATCAATTTACAATCCCACCAGCAACGCAAGAATGTTCCTTTTTCTCCGGACCGTCTTCACCATGTGTTGTCTGTCAATTTGTTGATGATGGCCATTCTGATGGGTGTGAGGTAATATCTCATTGGAGTTTTGATTTGCATTTCTCTAATAATAAGTGACGTTGATTATCGTTTCATGTGCTTTGGGGCCATCTGTGTATCTTTGGTCAGATGTGTCTTTAGGTCTTTTTCCAATTTCTTTTTTTTTTTTTTTCCATTTCTTGATTGGGTTGTTCATTTTTCTGATGTTGAATTGTCTGAGTTGCTTGTAGATTTTGAAGATTAATTCTTTGTCTGTTACTTCATTGCTATAATTTTCTCCATTCTGTGGGCTGTCTGTTCACCTTTTTTGTAGGTTCTTTTTCCGTACAAACTCTTTTAAGTTTCATTAGATCCCAAATGTTCATTTTTCTTTTTAGTTCCGCTATTATAGAAGGTGGGTCAGAGAAAATCTTGTTTTGATTTATGTCCTTAGGGTTTTGAATTCTCCCAATTTTCTGTTCGCTAATCCATATGATACTATAGATTTCCATGTTGCTCCCTCTATGCCTCTCACCTACTGTTCATTCCCCACAATGTCCATATGTCTGTTCTCCATGTCTGTATTTCATTGCTTCTCTGTGTGTGTTATCATTACCCTCTTAGTAGATGACATATATATGTGTTAGTATACTGTACTTGTCTTTCTCTTTTGGACTTACTTCACTTTTTATGATAGGTTCTAGATCCATTCACTTCATTAGCGCTGATTCCTCTGCATTTCTTTACAGCTGAGAAGTATTCCATTGTATATATGTACTAGAATTTTTTTATCCGTTCATAGATGGACATCTAGTTTGCGTCCATGTTCTAGCTACTGCATACAGAGTTGCAATGAACATTGGGGTACAGGTGCTTCATTCAGTTTTGATTTCATCAGGGTATAAGGTATAAGCCTAATAGTGAGATTGCTGGGTCGTATGGTGCTTCTCTTTTTAGGTTTTTTTTTTTTTTTTTTTAATATACACTTATTTTACTTTTAACCTATTTTTAGGTTTTTAAGGAGTCTCCATATTGTCTTCCATAGCGGCTGTATCAATTTACAATCCCACCAGCAACGCAAGAATGTTCCTTTTTCTCCGGACCGTCTTCACCATGTGTTGTCTGTCAATTTGTTGATGATGGCCATTCTGATGGGTGTGAGGTAATATCTCATTGGAGTTTTGATTTGCATTTCTCTAATAATAAGTGACGTTGATTATCGTTTCATGTGCTTTGGGGCCATCTGTGTATCTTTGGTCAGATGTGTCTTTAGGTCTTTTTCCAATTTCTTTTTTTTTTTTTTTCCATTTCTTGATTGGGTTGTTCATTTTTCTGATGTTGAATTGTCTGAGTTGCTTGTAGATTTTGAAGATTAATTCTTTGTCTGTTACTTCATTGCTATAATTTTCTCCATTCTGTGGGCTGTCTGTTCACCTTTTTTGTAGGTTCTTTTTCCGTACAAACTCTTTTAAGTTTCATTAGATCCCAAATGTTCATTTTTCTTTTTAGTTCCGCTATTATAGAAGGTGGGTCAGAGAAAATCTTGTTTTGATTTATGTCCTTGAGGGTTTTGCCTATATTCTCCACTAAGAGTTTTAGGGTTTCTGGTGTTATTCGGTCTTTAATCCATTTTTGAGTTGATCTTTGTGTATGGTGTCAGGGAATGTTCCAACTTTATTTTCTGCATGGAGCTGTCCAATTTTCCCAGCACCACTTGTTGAAGAGGCTATCTTTGTCCCATTTTATATTTCACCTCCTTTGTCAAAAATAAGGTACACATAGGTGCGTGGGTTTATCTCTGGATTCTCGATCTTGTTCCATTGGTCTATAGTTCTGTTTTTGTGCCAGTACCATACTGTCTTGATGACTGTTGCTTTGTAGTAGAGTCCGAAGTTAGGAAGGCTGATTCCTCCAGCTCTGTTTTTCTTTCTCAGGATTGCTTTGGTTATTCGAGGTCTTTTGTGTTTCCATATGAACTGTGTTATTCTTTGGTCAAGTTCTGTGAAAAATGTCAGTGGAAGTTGAATAGGTATTGCATTGAATCTGTAGATGATATTTGGTAGTATGGTCATTTTCACAATATTGATTCTTCTGATCCAGGAACATGGAATATCTCTCCATCTGTTTAAGTCTTCTTTAATTTCTTTCATGAGTGTCTTGTAATTTTCTGTGAACATTTCTTTTGTTTCTTTGGGTAGGTGTATTCCTAGATATTTGATTATGTTGATTGCAATGGTGAAGGGGATTGCCTCTTTGATTTAATTTTCTGATTTTTCATTGCTTGTATATAGGAATGCCAGTGATTTCTGTCTATTGATTTGTATCCAGTGACTCTGCTGAATTCCTTGATTAGCTCTAGTAGTTTTGTAATAGTGCTTTGGGATTTTCTATGTATTGTGGGGCTCTGAATTGAAAGAGGACCGTTGCAAGCATAAGGAAGCTTAAGCATATTGTTTCAGTTTGGAGCTAAGATGGCACCTACAGGAAGAGACAAGGGCATGATTTAAATTGTTAAGTGATTGTCAAAATTTCTTATTGATTCCCCTGGTTTCCACGCTCGTGGATGATTGCTTGACCTTTAGTTTGGTTGGTGTAATCTATAGGAAGTCCCGTGCAAAACCTCCTTCACTTGTCTATAAAAACTGTCAGTGCGCACTAATAAAACGGAACTGCTTTGACAGAACCCCTGCCGCGTCTGATTGTCTCCCACTTGCCGTGGAGGGGCCTCAGTTGACGGGCAGCAGACTCACCTCTCTCCGAGATCTCCTGGTTCAGCCGGGGGCAATCCTGCTGCCTTCCTTTCTGCGGAAGGCCCCAGCGTGTATAATATGTGTTCTGCAAATAGAGAGTTTTACTTCTTCTTTTCTAATCTGGATTCCTTTTATTTCTTTTTCTTCTCTTATTGCTGTTGCTAGAACTTCCAGGACTATGTTGAATATTGCTTGGAGAATCCCATTGACAGACGACCCTGGGAGGTTATGTTTCATAGGTTCACAAAGAGTTGAACATGACTGAAGCAAATTAGCAGTGTTACAACATTCCTTAAAACCATAGAAAAGCATAATCTGTGTTTTTCCATATGAACTGTGTTATTCTTTGGTCAAGTTCTGTGAAAAATGTCAGTGGAAGTTGAATAGGTATTGCATTGAATCTGTAGATGATATTTGGTAGTATGGTCATTTTCACAATATTGATTCTTCTGATCCAGGAACATGGAATATCTCTCCATCTGTTTAAGTCTTCTTTAATTTCTTTCATGAGTGTCTTGTAATTTTCTGTGAACATTTCTTTTGTTTCTTTGGGTAGGTGTATTCCTAGATATTTGATTCTGTTGATTGCAATGGTGAAGGGGATTGCCTCTTTGATTTAATTTTCTGATTTTTCATTGCTTGTATATAGGAATGCCAGTGATTTCTGTCTATTGATTTGTATCCAGTGACTCTGCTTAATTCCTTGATTAGCTCTAGTAGTTTTGTAATAGTGCTTTGGGATTTTCTATGTATTGTGGGGCTCTGAATTGAAAGAGGACCGTTGCAAGCATAAGGAAGCTTAAGCATATTGTTTCAGTTTGGAGCTAAGATGGCACCTACAGGAAGAGACAAGGGCATGATTTAAATTGTTAAGTGATTGTCAAAATTTCTTATTGATTCCCCTGGTTTCCACGCTCGTGGATGATTGCTTGACCTTTAGTTTGGTTGGTGTAATCTATAGGAAGTCCCGTGCAAAACCTCCTTCACTTGTCTATAAAAACTGTCAGTGCGCACTAATAAAACGGAACTGCTTTGACAGAACACCTGCCGCGTCTGATTGTCTCCCACTTGCCGTGGAGGGGCCTCAGTTGACGGGCAGCAGACTCACCTCTCTCCGAGATCTCCTGGTTCAGCCGGGGGCAATCCTGCTGCCTTCCTTTCTGCGGAAGGCCCCAGCGTGTATAATATGTGTTCTGCAAATAGAGAGTTTTACTTTTTCTTTTCTAATCTGGATTCCTTTTATTTCTTTTTCTTCTCTTATTGCTGTTGCTAGAACTTCCAGGACTATGTTGAATATTGCTTGGAGAATCCCATTGACAGACGACCCTGGGAGGTTATGTTTCATAGGTTCACAAAGAGTTGAACATGACTGAAGCAAATTAGCAGTGTTACAACATTCCTTAAGCCATAGAAAAAGCATAATGAAGAAAAGCAGTATTGTACAGAGTTAATGCTACATAATTTTGTTAATCATATCTTCTAACAGTTCTAATTATGTTTCTATTATTTAAAAGTCTAATTGAGTCTCTATTGTTATGACTATTTAGAATTTGAGAGAGAGTATTTGTATTTTTATAGGGTTGTAGTTTAAAAATTATATACATTCTCCAATACTACAAAATTTGTAATTTAAGAATCTGAGCAGTTCCCTGTGTGAAATTTCTGACTTAATTTTTAACAGACACAAACAATAAGACAGAGGATATGTTACAATCTTGTTGCTTCTTTTTTTTTTTTTTTTAATTTAATGTATTTATCTTTTTTTGGAGAGTGGGGTGAGGAGGGAGGGGGATGGGCGGGCCACTTCTATTGGTCTTTTATTTCTCTATTTTCATCCGTCTTTGTTCTTTGGCCTATGTGGGTCTCCCATCGTGGTGGCCTCTGTTGTCACAGAGCACCAGCTCTGGGCGCATGTGCTCCAGAGCTCCGGCTCGGTAATTGGACACATCCGTTCATCCGCTCCGCGGCACGTGGGATCTTCCCAGGCCAGGGATCGAACCGGCACCCCTTGCACTGCAAGGCGGTGTCTTTACCCACTGGACCGCCAGGAGAAGCCGTCTTGCTACTTCTTGACTTAAAAAACATATATCAAATTCAGTGATGAAAAGTCTCAGAAATCCCAAAGTATAAAGACAAGATTGACAGGTTTCTTGTACAGAGTAAATCCCAGTTCTCCTACTTTGTGCCATATTTCAAAAATTAAGGCTTTGTTTAATAACAGTGTACCAGTATTGTTTGTGTATGCACACACTCTGGCTGTGACATATTAAAAACACATTTAAATAGACTCTGGATATATATGATTTCAAAACTCAAAAAGATGATATTGGTATAATAATAAAACATAAGCCAATTTTTAAATGTGTTTACTTTCAACTGTGCTATATTTAAAGCCACTAGTGAAAACAACTTCATGAGAAATGAAGTATGACAACATAAAGTTAAATTAGAATATAATGCAGTAAAAATGCTTTCAGTTTTGTTAGATTCTTGCATTAGGTGTCAAAATAATGCAAGCAAAAATCTTAAGTAATAAACAATGTAGATCAAACACGCTAAATTGCTTCCAAAAAGAGAATGCTAAAAGAAACAGAAAATAAATTCCCTCTGAAAATAAAATCCTATGTATTTAAACAGAAAAAAACTGTTAATATTGTATAACTTTAAAACCATCTTTGTAGTTTCACATATCATGCTGATAGATGGCATATGATATCTGACATGGCAAGAATTCAAAAGATTCCAACCTAGAAAACAAAATTGTAATAAAATTTGAGGCAGACTGTCTGGCTGAGCCAAAGTATTTTAGCTTCCAAGAATTTGAACAAGTAAAACTATTTTAAAATTTTATATTTTAATTAAGGAAATATAAATAAATTAGAATAAATTAAACCTTTCCTCAGTGGTTTGTATTTGTGGAAAGCTCATTTTAAATTAGTGAATAATTTGAGTCTTAAAGATGTGACATTTATACAAAGTTTAAAATTATTATTTTAAATATTTATTAACAAATCAACAAATGGTTAACAAATGGTTAATTGCTTTACTACTCAGACAATTTGAGTCACTAAATGTTCCTGTTATACACAAAGGCTTGTATTTTATTGAGTAGTTGAGGAGGAACAAAATGCTAAGTGAGTCGAGGTGTTTGTATTTTTACTTTCCTACTTCATTTTATCTTTAGGAAGTTGTATTTTATCTCAGATACTGTGAGTTTTGGTTACATAAAATGGGAATAGCAATGCTAACTTCATGTGATTTATAAAATAAATCAAATTGGAAAGTATGTAGTTTTAGGCAAGTGCCTGGTTACTAATAATAGATTAATAAATGCCAACTTCCTTTAACTTAGTATTTATTGCAAGTATGTAAGAAGGAGGAGCACTGAAGAATGAATTCCTTCGAAAACTTGTGCTGGAGAAGGCACTGAGAGTCTTTTGGACTACAGGAAGATCAAACCTGTCAATATTAAAGGAAGTCAATGCCAAATATTCATTGGAAGGACTAATGCTGATGCTGAAGCTCCAATACTTTAACCACCTTATGTGAACAGTTGGATTGATTGTAAAAGGCACTATGCTGGGAAAGATTGTAAGGAGAAAAGGGCAACAGAGAGTGAGACGGTTGGGTGACATCATCAGTGCAATGGAGATGAACTTGATCAAAATAGGGAGATGCTGAGGGAGGCCTGGCATGCTGCAGTCCATACCGTTAGAGAGAGTCACACATGACTTGGTGACTCAACAACAGCAGAGTTTTTTTTAAACATTTCGAATACCATGAATATACTTAAAATATTTTTCTTCAACATTGTATTAATGATAGTTAATCATAAATTAAATTAATACAAAAATAAATCATTGCTAAAACAAATTATAAAGCATGAAAAATCCATTCGATATAACAGACTTTTATGTAGTATGTGTATGTAGGAATTATGTCCCTTTAATATATATTTATGAGTTACTCCTTCGATCAGAAAATGGTATTAAAGACCGTGAGACAAAGTCATGACATTTAATATCAATATTTACATTTAAATAGCAGAATAAAGCTAAAATCATTTAATTCATGGAAAAAACAAAATATCTAATACTAAGCCTTACCAAGTGACCTCAAGACACTGCATTATTGCAAGTTTCAAGACTCTGGTAATTTGTTTCACAATTTTTTAATGTTTCCTTGAAATTTACATCTGATTTATGTTTACAGTAAGTGCTGCTTATCAAAATACTTTCAATAGAATTGTAAACAATGATTTGAAACTAATATTTTACACTGATTCACTTGTACAGAAAACTGGTTCAATAATATGCATTTATACAAAATGTGCTTTTGCTTCATTTGATTAAAAAGTGGAATATAGATTATATCCTTTCATATCACTTTTACATTCATTTGTAATTGAAATTTCCAGAGTTGGCCAAGAAGTACTATTTAGGTAGAAGAAAAATATTCAATAACAAATTCTCATATATAAAAAATGATAGTTTATATTTCCACTGATGTTTCCTCTATCCAGATTGATAATCTCTAATATCCTTCTCATTTAAAAAATAGTCTTTAAAATAGACCGTAAAGCTCTTATCATCAGATTGAACATTCTTGTAACTATAGTGATAGTTGTTAAGTACAAGTATTTAAATTGTCATTCTGTAATGTATACAAATAACGAACCTCTATATGGCCTGTCTGAAACTAATATAATGTTAGATGTCAGTCATGCCTTAGTAAAATTTTCAAAAATAAAGTAATACAAAATCTTAAAAGAAAGGCATTTGGCTCATACAGGGAAGAATTCTCAAATTGTCTAAAATTTAATTTTAACTTTACTTTAGAAAGTTTATAGAAAGGAGATCTTATTCAGTTTGTTATTTTCATTGAGCTCTTTGAAATACATAGATTGTGGTAGTTTTCTTAACATGCACTAATGTTTGATATTAAGAAGTTCTGATTCTTACATTTCTTTGAAAGAAGAGAGGAGAACTTCTGCATAAGGAGTTAAGATAGTTTAAGAGAAATCAAATGGCAAGTTATACTAGTAGGACTCAAGGTCTGGCATAGAATATAAGTGAAGAGAAATGTCCTTAAAAATTTCTTTTTCATGATGATTTCAATCTCCTCTGTTAAATTCAAGGCAATTTCACTTAACACTTTTAGACATACTGCACATACAAATGTGCAGGAAAGAATCCTCACAGCCTTCAAAAGGGGAAAAAAAAAAAAAAAAACTGCTGACAGCTTAATGATGGAATTCTAACTTTCAAAATTATGAATCAATAAATATGACTTGGTTTAGCCACCCAGCAACCTAATGCAACCATAAGTCAGCTAGTTGTTACAAACATGCACAGCATGTGTGTGTGTGTGTGTGTGTGTGTGTATGCAAAGTGTATGCTTCAGTTGCATCCAACTAAATATCCCACCAGCTCTTTCGTCCATGGGATTCTTTGGGCAAGAATACTGGAGTGAGTTGCCATCTCCTCCTCCAGGGAATCTTTCCAACCCAGGGATCAACTCAGCGTCTCTGATGACTCCTGCATTGGTAGATGGGTTCTTTACCACTAACACCACCTGGGAATACCCATACATGTTGTATTCCTCCCAATTTAAGAGAATGCTCATTCTTCTCACATACCCAGGAAACATTCTCCAGAATAGACCATATGTTAGGCCACAAAATAATAATATATTTAAAAGCTAGAGGATAGACATCAGTAACCAAAGAAAATTAATAAATATATGAAAATTAAGAAATATACTCTTAAAAAATACTTAGTAGTACAAAATGGAAAAAACCCACAATCATTTCACTTAATGGAGAAACCCTTTTCGATACAGTCTGGCATGTTTTCATGACTAGTAAAATCCAGAAAACCAAGAAAAGAACCATTAAATGTATTTATGAGAAGCCCTCCACAATACTGTACATTGTGTATTAAACAATCTTGTGAATGTGTTAAACGACATTGAATTTTCACTCTAAAATGATAACTTTAATGTTATATGAATTTTATCTCAATCTAAAAAAGATAAAATAGGGAAGAACTAATATCATATGATATCACTTATATGTGAAATCTAAACAATCATACAAATGAACTTATTTACAAAACACAAATACACTCAAAGAAAAAATGTCATGGGAAAGACATTCTTACATTTCTTTGAAAGAAGAGAGAGAACTTCTGCATAAGGAGTTAAGATAGTTTAAGAGAAATCAAATGGCAAGTTATACTAGTAGGACTCAAGGTCTGGCATAGAATATAAGTGAAGAGAAATGTCCTTAAAAATTTCTTTTCATGATAATTTCAATCTCCTCTGTTAAATTCAAGGCAATTTCACTTAACACTTTTAGACATACTGCACATACAAATGTGCAGGAAAGAATCCTCACAGCCTTCAAAAGGGGAAAAAAAAAAAAAAAAACTGCTGACAGCTTAATGATGGAATTCTAACTTTCAAAATTATGAATCAATAAATATGACTTGGTTTAGCCACCCAGCAACCTAATGCAACCATAAGTCAGCTAGTTGTTACAAACATGCACAGCATGTGTGTGTGTGTGTGTGTGTGTGTGTATGCAAAGTGTATGCTTCAGTTGCATCCAACTAAATATCCCACCAGCTCTTTCGTCCATGGGATTCTTTGGGCAAGAATACTGGAGTGAGTTGCCATCTCCTCCTCCAGGGAATCTTTCCAACCCAGGGATCAACTCAGCGTCTCTGATGACTCCTGCATTGGTAGATGGGTTCTTTACCACTAACACCACCTGGGAATACCCATACATGTTGTATTCCTCCCAATTATAAGAGAATGCTCATTCTTCTCACATACCCAGGAAACATTCTCCAGAATAGACCATATGTTAGGCCACAAAATAATAATATATTTAAAAGCTAGAGGATAGACATCAGTAACCAAAGAAAATTAATAAATATATGAAAATTAAGAAATATACTCTTAAAAAAATACTTAGTAGTACAAAATGGAAAAAACCCACAATCATTTCACTTAATGGAGAAACCCTTTTCGATACAGTCTGGCATGTTTTCATGACTAGTAAAATCCAGAAAACCAAGAAAAGAACCATTAAATGTATTTATGAGAAGCCCTCCACAATACTGTACATTGTGTATTAAACAATCTTGTGAATGTGTTAAACGACATTGAATTTTCACTCTAAAATGATAACTTTAATGTTATATGAATTTTATCTCAATCTAAAAAAAAGATAAAATAGGGAAGAACTAATATCATATGATATCACTTATATGTGAAATCTAAACAATCATACAAATGAACTTATTTACAAAACAGAAATACACTCAGTACCAAAGAAAACAAATTTATGTCATGGGGAAATGATAGAGAAAGAGAGATAAATTTTGGGAGGATAACAGATGCACACTGCTAGCATGCTAAGTCACTTCAGTTGTGCCTGACTCTTTGGGACCCTATGGACCATAGCCCACCAGACTCTTCTGTTCACTGGATTCTCCAGGTAAGAATACTGGAGTGAGTTTCCCTTCCTTTCTCCAGAGAATTTTCCCAATCCAGGGATTAAACCTGTATGTCTTGTATCTTCTGCATGGGCAGGTAGATTCTTTACCAATAGCACCATCTTTTAAGACCAAAAGATGAACACTACTATATATCAAATAAAGAAGAAAGAGTTAATATATGTCATAGTAAACATGTTCAGTATTTTGTAATAATCTATGATAAAAAAGAATCTGGAAAATACTACATAAATATACATCTGAAACTAAAACAGAAAGGATGAGATGAAAATTACCTTTTTTGCTCATCTATAGCATAAAACTCATATAAAATTCATAAATGTTGCGGAAGTAAAATAGTAACCAAAATTACAGATACAGTGTAGATGACGCAATGAAATTGTAGGAGGCTTCTGATACAGCTTCTCTTTGTTTGTACTATTATTATGCATGTTGACTCACAATCTTATTTAGATATGTAAACTTTCTAGGTAACAGTCCTCTGGAGTACTCAGTTCTCATATATTTATCTTCTCTGCTCTATTTATCATTTATCATTTTCCAGATATACAAGAGTAGGGTTACATTTACTCTTGGATGATATATTTGAATTTTGCAATTTTATATCTTTGATAATCAGATACAGAATGGATTGAACTAGAAATCCAGAAAACCAAGAAAAGAACCATTAAATGTATTTATGAGAAGCCCTCCACAATACTGTACATTGTGTATTAAACAATCTTGTGAATGTGTTAAACGACATTGAATTTTCACTCTAAAATGATAACTTTAATGTTATATGAATTTTATCTCAATCTAAAAAAAAGATAAAATAGGGAAGAACTAATATCATATGATATCACTTATATGTGAAATCTAAACAATCATACAAATGAACTTATTTACAAAACAGAAATACACTCAGTACCAAAGAAAACAAATTTATGTCATGGGGAAATGATAGAGAAAGAGAGATAAATTTTGGGAGGATAACAGATGCACACTGCTAGCATGCTAAGTCACTTCAGTTGTGCCTGACTCTTTGGGACCCTATGGACCATAGCCCACCAGACTCTTCTGTTCACTGGATTCTCCAGGTAAGAATACTGGAGTGAGTTTCCCTTCCTTTCTCCAGAGAATTTTCCCAATCCAGGGATTAAACCTGTATGTCTTGTATCTTCTGCATGGGCAGGTAGATTCTTTACCAATAGCACCATCTTTTAAGACCAAAAGATGAACACTACTATATATCAAATAAAGAAGAAAGAGTTAATATATGTCATAGTAAACATGTTCAGTATTTTGTAATAATCTATGATAAAAAAGAATCTGGAAAATACTACATAAATATACATCTGAAACTAAAACAGAAAGGATGAGATGAAAATTACCTTTTTTGCTCATCTATAGCATAAAACTCATATAAAATTCATAAATGTTGCGGAAGTAAAATAGTAACCAAAATTACAGATACAGTGTAGATGACGCAATGAAATTGTAGGAGGCTTCTGATACAGCTTCTCTTTGTTTGTACTATTATTATGCATGTTGACTCACAATCTTATTTAGATATGTAAACTTTCTAGGTAACAGTCCTCTGGAGTACTCAGTTCTCATATATTTATCTTCTCTGCTCTATTTATCATTTATCATTTTCCAGATATACAAGAGTAGGGTTACATTTACTCTTGGATGATATATTTGAATTTTGCAATTTTATATCTTTGATAATCAGATACAGAATGGATTGAACTAGAAATTTGAACAATGAACTAATGAACAGTGGCATTAATATATTAATTGCACAGATTCTGGAAATTGCTAGAGGAAACAAAATTTTTCAAAATAGTAAAGACAGATGAGATGAGATGAAATTCTGGCAAAAATCCATTAAAATTGTTATTCTATAAGAACAGTCACCAATAAATGGCCATCCCTCTACCTTTTCTATTTGTATTTTTTCCCTACTGTTTTTCCCAATGATTATTTTTAAGAGATTTAAGACATTATGTTGTTATATTTATGGATAATAGCAAATTTGGAAGAAAATTGGAAGACATTTGAATGATACAGTATTAATGATGCTAAGATTTTAAAAGTCCTTTCCCCAGACTTAGATTTTTTTAGGAGATATAAATTGCTTCAGTAACAAATTACCAGTAAAAACATTTCAAGACTCTTTTATCCAAATTGATCATTTCCTTCTCTATGCTGCATCTAGAATGAAATATTTGTGATTACCATCTCAGTAAATTAGCATAGATGATTACATATCTTTTTAAAATTTCCTTTCTTGTTGGGAGTGTACAAAAGTGACAAATTATAATAATGCAGATATATTAAATAAAATATATGTTTTATAAGCACAGTGCTTTGTGGGCATGTGTGCCCCATCCATGCTGTCTGCTTTGTTATTTTTTTTTTAATTTTTATTTTATTTACTTTTTGGTTATTCTGGGTTTTCACTGCTGCCACAGATGCTTCTCTAGTTGCAGAGAGTGGGGGCTACTCTCTAATTGAGCTGAGCAAACTTCTTATTGCAGTGACTTTTGTTGTGGAACTCAGGCTCTAGGGCACACGGGCTTCAGTAGTTGTGGCACCTGGGCTCCATAGTTGTGGCTCTGAGGCTCTGTAGCACAGGTTCCATCATTGTGGCTCACAGGTTTAGTTGCTCCGCAGCACGTGGGATCTTCGTGGATCAGGGATCGAACTTGTGTCTCCTGCACTGACAGGCAAACTCTTCACCACTGAGCTACCAGGGAAACCTAAATATAATAGTTTTAATGAAGATTTTTTATTCTGTATAAATCTGTACACAGTGTACATTTTTGAAGTAAGAAAATAAATTTTTACTTATGAGAGAATTTGAAAAATTATGTATAATGTGGCTGTAAACATTTATATTAATTTTTAGATATATTTTATTAATAAATTGCCTAAATAATGATAATAAACATTGAAACACAGAATTATGACTTGTCCAGAAAAATGGGGAATATGCAAAAATACAAAGAATACCTACTTTTCACATTTATAATAGAAATAAATTTAGTTGTACTTTTTCTCCTATGTTAAAATGTTTAAAGTTTCAGGTGACGATTTAGGAGTAAACCTTATGAGAGATTAAACAATTATAGAATTAAAATGTTCATTCGTGCATACTTAACAAATTGCAGGAAACAAAAGCAGATTTTCATGAATGACAGCTTATGTAAAGTACATATGCAAATGTTCTGAAGTAATTGATTGGTTTCACATGAATGAACATTTTACCCACCTGGTGAGTAGCTTTTTGTGCCATCAGTATTTTTGCTTGTAGGATTTAAAAAATAATACCATTGAACAAACTATGTCTCTCTAACATCAGCATCATTAGAATAATATATTCAAGAAAAAAATCTCATATACTATATGAGCAAACAATATGAGGGAAAATTCATACATTGCATGTTCATATACATACACATAACTATGCTTGGTGTGTTATAGTATTTACTGTTTTGTTTTGTCTTTTTTTCTTTTTTTCTTTTTCCTGCCCAAGACTGACTCATTAAACCCACTCTTAACTTTCATTATGTCCCAGTTGTTCTGGTTATCATTTTCTGCTCTAATATTCATTTGCTCCATTTTCATTGACTTCTCCCTTAAGGCTTATAGTAATAACATTTCAAAACACTTATAAAACTCATGACCTAGTGAAATAGATATAAACACAAACAAGAGACTTTTGCCATGTTATCTCCCTCTAATTTTTATATACATTTTCTCTATTTCTTTCCTTCTT
This sequence comes from Tragulus kanchil, assembly GCA_022376925.1. Classification (NCBI taxonomy): domain Eukaryota; kingdom Metazoa; phylum Chordata; class Mammalia; order Artiodactyla; family Tragulidae; genus Tragulus; species Tragulus kanchil. The sequence continues at coordinate 86,036,258 of JAIOJX010000003.1, read as the reverse complement.
ACACCCATCTGAATCTAGAAATTCATTGTTTTGATGTGGTCATTGTCATTGTTTATGAAGGTTAGAATTGAGATGGGGACTGAATACACACAGACAAAGTTGAAATTTTTCTGAAGTAAACCTATGCTACATAGGAATCTATCCATCTACCTGTCCACATACTCATCATGGTAGAAAATTGTGCTTTTTCTTAGACTGGGAGGGTTAATAGAAAGAGAAAGAAGAAAATGAAAATGCTCAATCCTTTTCAAATATTTTTATGAACAGGAAAAAATTTTTTTCAATTTATCACAAACCATTGATTTTGTAAAACATAATAAAAGACAATACTAGAAAAATAAAACCAAAATGAATGAATAAAAACTTGCATATTATTGTCAATGAACATAAAAATTTCCTCTGAAATTGATAGCAGAACATATAAATTCCACTCTCAGCTTCAGGATTTATGTCTTAAACTATGACTATACATATCTCCCAACAGCATGGGTCTAGGAACCCCTGCTGTATAACAGTGAAGTTAAGAATATCTACTTATTTATCCATCTATCTATCTATGGCTTTCTCACTTGTGGTTATGCATTGTAATGTGTGGGGATGAAAACAAGTATTAACATTTAGGCTCTATGAGCTGGAAACATCCATATCCTATTCACAATAATTTATAAAACAAAAAGATGGAAGACCAAAAAGAAAGAGATTGTTGAAAAAATTACAAGGCAAACTAAGCTTAAAAGACATTTATGCAGCACTCTTCCAAAAATTCCAGAACTCACATTCTCTGCAGAAGGACTTCCTTTTCCTTAAACCTTTAACAAAAATGTATTATTTTTGTCTTTTGATAACAACCACCCTATCAAATGTGAGATAATATCTCATTTTGCTTTTTTTTTTTCAAATGAAACTACTTGAAATCAAATGTGTGAAACTTTTGAAAATTGTAATGCATGATAGAATTTTGAAAAATCTTTCACTGTAGTTTTGACTCCATTTACATGATGAGTAGAGACACGGGGCACTTTTTCATAGAGTTGTTGGTCATGTGCTTATTTTCTTTGGAGAAATGTCCATTTAGGCTATTTGTCCATTTTAATCAAATTATACACATTTTTATTATTGAATTTAGTGATTTTCTTATATGCAGTTGCTATTTAGTCATTATAAGACAGATGTTTTGCAAATATTTCCTCTGCCAGTTTTGTGGATTGTCACTTTGTTTTGTTGATTGTTTTCTTTGTTATACATTTTTTTTTTCAGTTTTATAGAATTTAACTCATTTACTTCACATATTTTTTGCTTGTGCTTTTGATATCATGACTTAGCAGTTTTAAGTATATTACCAAGAGAATTAAAAGCAAAATATGAGCATGATTGCTGATATCAACATTATTCATAAAAAAGAAAATACAGAAACAATCCTAAAGTCCATCAATGCATGAATGGAGGGAATAAAATGCAGTATTTCCATAGAATTGAATATTATTCAGTCATGAAATTGCAAATCACTGCCACATGATACCACATGGATGATCCTTGAAATCATTATTCTGTTCTGTATGAAAAAAGTCAATATCAAAGACTACAAAATGAATACCCATAGAAATAAAATGGTCTGAGTAATCTAATACATAGAAAAAGCACATTGGTGCTTGCTAAGTGTAGGGAGTAGGAGAGTGGGTATCAGGAAGTGAGTTGTATGGGGCTTTTCCTTGAGGTGATAAAACTTTTCTAATTATAGATAGTGGTGATGGTCACACACCTTATGAATGAACTAAAAAGCACTGAATTGCACCTTTTTAAAAGTCAATTGTAAGCTTTTGGAATTATATTGCAATTTAATAAACGAAAAAAGAATGTGAAAAGAAAATAAAGATCATAGACCTAAAAAGACATTAGAAAAAACGAGAAATCTTTTACAACAATGAAAACAGACAAAGGTTACTTAAGATACAGAAAAAATAATTACAATGTACCTCGTTTAGATCATCATCAAAGAAAATGAACTAAAAAGTCGTTTGGGAAGCAATTACAGAAAATTTAGCATAGCCACTAATTAGTTGATGTGGAAGAATTGTTTAAAAATTTTATTTTACTGTGATAATTGCAGTTATGTAAGAAAATGTCCTTATTCTTTGGTTTTATGTTGAAGCATTTAGAGAAAAAATGTCATTATATATTTGATTTGCTTTAAAATACTTCAGGGAAGGAAAAGAAAATAATAAATGTTAAAATGAGTAATTTTTCAATCTGCATAATGCATTCATTTTACCACTGTCTCTACTTTTATGTTTCAAGATGGTCATAATAAAATGTTCTTTAAAATAACAAACTATGAAATTTGAGAATGTGAAAGGATATTAAAAGCTTGAATTTTACTATACAGAATTCTTCACCATAGACAATTTGTTTACGGTTTTAAAGACTCTCTGGTGTTTATTTCTTATTTAATATGTGAGCAATTATTATTATTGTTCAGTTACTAAGTTGTATTTGACTCTTTGCATGGACTGCAGCACACCAGGCTCTTCTGTCTTTCAATATCTCCCAAATTCTGGTCAAATTTCCTTCCACTGATTTGGTGATGATATCTAACCATCTTATCCTCTGTCACTCTCTTTTTAGACTGCCTCCAGTCTTTCCCAGCATCAGGGTCTTTTCTGATGAGTTGGCTCTTCACATAAGGTAGCCAAAATATTGAAGTTTCAGCTTTAGTATCAGTCCTTCCAATGAGTATTCAGGGTTGGCTTCCTTTATGATTGACTGGATTGATCTTGTAGTCCAAGAAACTCTCAAGAGTCTTCTCCAGCACCACAATTCAAAAGCATCAATTCTTCAACACTCAGGCTTCTTTAACATCCAACTTTTACTTCCATACATGACTACTGGAAAAGTCATAACTTTGCCTATATGGACCTCTGTTGACAAAGTGAAGTCTCTGCTTTTCAATATGTTGTCTTGGTTTGTCATAGCTTTTCTTTCAGGGAGCAAGCATCTTTTATGTCATGACTACAGTCACTATCTGCAGTGATTTTGGAGCTCAAGAAAATAAATTATCATTGCCGTTCAAAATCATAGTAAAAACGAAGAATAATAAATAATCATAATTTTTACCTTGATTGTTCATAAAATGTATATAAACGATGTCTCTTGAAGATATATAGCTTTTAAAACAGAGGTCCAGTTTTATGCCATTGACATTAATAGTGCATTCCCCATACCCAGCTATACCATGCTTTATTTTACAACAGCTTATATCTGTCTTAAAATTTTAATATTGTTCATTTAGAACTTACTTTTTAATGTGTGATCATCTTAGATTCATCACTTAAATTCTACGCCTCCAATTTTACACCTGTACATGTGTTAATGACAGAATATTCAAAGATACAAATTATATTTAAGGACTAGCTACAGTCATTACTGCCTTATCAACATTATTTTCCCATATTCATCTAGGTCTCAAAAATATGCATAAATTTCTGGAACTAGCTTTAAAACAAATTTATCAAGAAAAAGTTAAACTTTCCTTTTACCATGGGGAATGCTTTTTTAATTAAATTACACAAATTTCTTTATGCTCTTTTCTTTATTATCTCTCTATTTGGGAACATATATACGGTTTTAAAGACTCTCTGGTGTTTATTTCTTATTTAATATGTGAGCAATTATTATTATTGTTCAGTTACTAAGTTGTATTTGACTCTTTGCATGGACTGCAGCACACCAGGCTCTTCTGTCTTTCAATATCTCCCAAATTCTGGTCAAATTTCCTTCCACTGATTTGGTGATGATATCTAACCATCTTATCCTCTGTCACTCTCTTTTTAGACTGCCTCCAGTCTTTCCCAGCATCAGGGTCTTTTCTGATGAGTTGGCTCTTCACATAAGGTAGCCAAAATATTGAAGTTTCAGCTTTAGTATCAGTCCTTCCAATGAGTATTCAGGGTTGGCTTCCTTTATGATTGACTGGATTGATCTTGTAGTCCAAGAAACTCTCAAGAGTCTTCTCCAGCACCACAATTCAAAAGCATCAATTCTTCAACACTCAGGCTTCTTTAACATCCAACTTTTACTTCCATACATGACTACTGGAAAAGTCATAACTTTGCCTATATGGACCTCTGTTGACAAAGTGAAGTCTCTGCTTTTCAATATGTTGTCTTGGTTTGTCATAGCTTTTCTTTCAGGGAGCAAGCATCTTTTATGTCATGACTACAGTCACTATCTGCAGTGATTTTGGAGCTCAAGAAAATAAATTATCATTGCCGTTCAAAATCATAGTAAAAACGAAGAATAATAAATAATCATAATTTTTACCTTGATTGTTCATAAAATGTATATAAACGATGTCTCTTGAAGATATATAGCTTTTAAAACAGAGGTCCAGTTTTATGCCATTGACATTAATAGTGCATTCCCCATACCCAGCTATACCATGCTTTATTTTACAACAGCTTATATCTGTCTTAAAATTTTAATATTGTTCATTTAGAACTTACTTTTTAATGTGTGATCATCTTAGATTCATCACTTAAATTCTACGCCTCCAATTTTACACCTGTACATGTGTTAATGACAGAATATTCAAAGATACAAATTATATTTAAGGACTAGCTACAGTCATTACTGCCTTATCAACATTATTTTCCCATATTCATCTAGGTCTCAAAAATATGCATAAATTTCTGGAACTAGCTTTAAAACAAATTTATCAAGAAAAAGTTAAACTTTCCTTTTACCATGGGGAATGCTTTTTTAATTAAATTACACAAATTTCTTTATGCTCTTTTCTTTATTATCTCTCTATTTGGGAACATATATACTATGCATATATACATATACACATATACAGTGCCATACATAAAATAGATAGCCAGTGGGATTTTGTATGACTCAGGAAACCCAATCTGAGGCTCTCTGACAATCTAGCGGGGTGGGATGGGATGGGAGTTGCACAGGAGGTTTGAGAGGGAAGTGACACATGCATATCTGTGGATGATCCATGCTGATGTATGGCAGAAACCAAAACACTATTGTAAAGCAATTATACTTTAAATGAAATTAAATAAATTAAGAAACACAATTTTTTTTATAGTGTTAATGATCAAATTGCTTGGCAAATATCTTTATCATAAAAATAGATCCTCAGATACTAGCTCTAAACTCTGTGCAGAATATTCTCTTCAGGAATGTCAAAAATCAAAAAGAAATAACTCCTTCTCTCAAGTGATGTCCCAAACCTGTTACCCTTTGCTTTCTGTATCTTTCTCCTAAACTATGGTTTATTCTTCTGTTAGTTTTTTCTTTAGACAACATCCAATATACATTTTCTATATCACCATAATACCTCAATTCTTCAATCTTACAATAGAAATGGAGCTGAGAATATCTACAAATGTTGTCCTTTCCTATCTCTTGCTTTTCATCAAACATAAAACATTTGGTATTCAGCACATTAAAAATGTTCCCATATTACTTAAGAGTTTATACACATATGATTTTGCAAGAATGTAATATGGTATAAAAGACAAAGGTGAGGAATTAACCTCAGGTGGAGGAAAGAAAAAAAAAAAGACATTATTGACAAACCTGGAAAATCTTGTTTAGAATTCAGCATGATCAAATGTATTAAGCATTGATTCAAATGTTTATCAAGTTATTTTGTACTTTTCCATAATGGCATTAATAACACTGAGACCATTAACAAAAATGTGGAGTAATCACTAAACCTTGAAGGCAATAAAACCAGTCATTTATGTTTTATTCAAACAGAGTAAAAAAGACTAATCTATGAAAAGTTTTGTCTAAATATATTGTGTGTGTGTGTGTGTGTGTGTGTGTGTGTGTTTATTGTTGTTCAGTCACTAAGTCACATCAGACTCTTTGTGACCTCTTGGACTGAAGCATTCCAGGCTTCCATGTCCTTTAGCATCGCCTGGAGTTTCCTCAGACTCATGTCCATTGAGTCAGTGATGACATCTGACCATCTCATGCTTTGTTGCCCTCTTCTCCCCCACCCTCAATCTTTTGCAGCATCACGGTCTTTTCCAATGAGTAGTATCTATGCATCAGATGGCCGAAGAATTGGAGCTTTAGTTTCAACATCAGTTCTTCAAATGAATATTTAGGGTTTATCGCCTTTAGGATTGACATTTAAACTCCTTGACGTTCAAGGGGCTCTCAGGAGTCTTCTCCAACACCACATTATGAAAACATCAGTTTTTCAGTGTCCAACCTTTTTTATGGTCCAACTATGCCATCCATACATGACTACTGAAGAAACCGTAGCTTTGACTATAGGGACTTATGTCAGCAAAGTGCAGTCTCTGTTTTTAAATACACTTCCTAGGTTTGTCATATCTTTTCTTCCAAGGAACAAGCATCTTTTATTTTCATGGCTGCTATGATTTTGAAGAGCAATAAGATAAAATTTGACACTGATTCCCGTTTTAGTCAATCTATTCAGCATGAAGTAATGGACCAGATGGCATGATCTTCATTTTTTGAATGTTGAATTTTAAGCCAACTTTTTCACTGTCCTTTTTCACCCTCATTAAGAGGCTCTTTAGTTCTTTGAGTTCTGACAATAGAGTCATATCATCTGCATATATGAGTTTGTTGCTCTTTCTCCTGGCAATCTTGATACCAAGTTGTGCTTCTTCCAGTCTGACATTTGGCATGATTCACTCTGCATAGAAGTTAAATAAGTAGGATGACAATATATAGCCTTGACATACTCCTCTCCTAATTTTGAAACTGTCCACTGTTCCGTGTCTGGCTCTAACAGTTGCTTCACAACCTGCATACGCATTTCTCAGGAGGTAGGACAGATAGTCTTGTGTTCCCATCACTTGAAGGATATTCCACAGTTTGTTGTGATCCACATAGTCAAGTCTTGCTGAAACTTGAGAGCTGGATCATAGAATTAATACTTACATATTATTTGACAACAATATAGTTATTAAAAACCCTGGGGCCATTTACTTAACTCAAGATATACCTATTTATATTTGAAGAATTTTTAGACCAACAATCATGGAGCCATCACAAGTGTGTCTTGAGCATACATCCTTATGTTCTCTCTGAAGATATTTGTTGCTATGTCAGTATTCAAGTGAAGATTCTTCTCATTATGTTTCTAAGGTGATTCCCTTCTTTCCTCTTTACAAATAGTCCAAATTCATTTTTAAAATGGCCCTATCCTAAAACAGAGAGTTTTTACATATGTGTATGATATTTAGTTCTTATCGTGTCCATTTCAGGGTAATAAGTGGGTGCAGAAAGCACATGGATATTATTGACTTGTAAATAAACATAGTCTGCTGTATTGTAGAAACTTTGCATGTAAATTCAGGATGTTAATTAATATTGATGTTAAGAACCTAATATACTTGTTAGACAGATATTAGCTTCAAGGTCATATCACGCTCCAAAGTCAACTGGGTTATTTAGCTCAGATGGCTACAAAGTCTAAAATTCTAATACTGTGTAAAAAAGTGAAGAATGATATTATGTCAAATACTGTAAATTTTGATTACAGTGTAGCATAGCTACTTACCACAGTTAAGAAACATGATATTTCACTATGACCAGTCAGTTTAGCTTTACTTTTGAATTATCTTCATTAATTTTATATCACTGGTACAAACTGTCCTTTTCACCCTCATTGAGCTCTTTTTTGATTCACTCTAGCATATATGAGTTTGTTGTCTTTCTCCTGGCAATCTTGATACCAAGTTGTGCTTCTTCCAGTCTGACATTTGGCATGATTCACTCTGCATAGAAGTTAAATAAGTAGGATGACAATATATAGCCTTGACATACTCCTCTCCTAATTTTGAAACTGTCCACTGTTCCGTGTCTGGCTCTAACAGTTGCTTCACAACCTGCATACGCATTTCTCAGGAGGTAGGACAGATAGTCTTGTGTTCCCATCACTTGAAGGATATTCCACAGTTTGTTGTGATCCACATAGTCAAGTCTTGCTGAAACTTGAGAGCTGGATCATAGAATTAATACTTACATATTATTTGACAACAATATAGTTATTAAAAACCCTGGGGCCATTTACTTAACTCAAGATATACCTATTTATATTTGAAGAATTTTTAGACCAACAATCATGGAGCCATCACAAGTGTGTCTTGAGCATACATCCTTATGTTCTCTCTGAAGATATTTGTTGCTATGTCAGTATTCAAGTGAAGATTCTTCTCATTATGTTTCTAAGGTGATTCCCTTCTTTCCTCTTTACAAATAGTCCAAATTCATTTTTAAAATGGCCCTATCCTAAAACAGAGAGTTTTTACATATGTGTATGATATTTAGTTCTTATCGTGTCCATTTCAGGGTAATAAGTGGGTGCAGAAAGCACATGGATATTATTGACTTGTAAATAAACATAGTCTGCTGTATTGTAGAAACTTTGCATGTAAATTCAGGATGTTAATTAATATTGATGTTAAGAACCTAATATACTTGTTAGACAGATATTAGCTTCAAGGTCATATCACGCTCCAAAGTCAACTGGGTTATTTAGCTCAGATGGCTACAAAGTCTAAAATTCTAATACTGTGTAAAAAAGTGAAGAATGATATTATGTCAAATACTGTAAATTTTGATTACAGTGTAGCATAGCTACTTACCACAGTTAAGAAACATGATATTTCACTATGACCAGTCAGTTTAGCTTTACTTTTGAATTATCTTCATTAATTTTATATCACTGGTACAAACTATACTTTTTCTTATTGTCATATATTTTTTTATATTTTGTATGTGTGTGTGTGAGCTCTTCTGATGTGTGTTAGTTTCCAGTTTCTGTCCTATTGCACTGACCAACAATCTTGTTTCACGAAATAAACCACATTTAGTCAAGTGTTTTGGGGTTTCTGTTTTTTTTTATATTGTTGAATACAGCTTGCTATCTTGTTAAGAGTTTTGACATCTCTATTTATAAACTATATCAATTTTTAGTTTTATTTTATTAGAATATCTTCATTTAGTTTTGATATCCAGAGTAATGTTCATTGTACTGAGTAGCCAGAGTAGTGTTCACGTTATTGAATGAGCTGTCTCTGTGATGGTTAATGTTATGTGTCAACTTGACTACACTAAAGGATGCACTGTCCGTCAACATTATTCTATATGTGTCTTTGTGAGTATTTCTAAAAAGGATTTCAGTATTTGATTCAGTAAACTGAGTAAAGAGATTCACCCTCACTAATATTGACTAGTATCATTCAATCCCTGGAGTCATTAATGGAGCAAAAAAGCTAAGAATGCGAACTCTTCTTGAGCTTAGCTATCCATCTTCTCTTGCCTTCAGACATTGCAGTTCCTGAATATCAGGCTTTTAGTCTTTAGTACTTAACACCAGTGAGACAATACCCAGGCCTTTGGCCTCAGACTGAATTATACCACCAGCGTTTCTAGTTCTCCACCTGTTATTCAAGTTCAAAAATGGTCACATGCTCACAAAAACCACGTGTTCACATGTTGTGCATGTGAACATGATCAAACTTATATTTTAAGAAAATATATTCTTTAACATGATTTCTAGCTGCTCCAAAGTCAACTGGGTTATTTAGCTCAGATGGCTACAAAGTCTAAAATTCTAATACTGTGTAAAAAAGTGAAGAATGATATTATGTCAAATACTGTAAATTTTGATTACAGTGTAGCATAGCTACTTACCACAGTTAAGAAACATGATATTTCACTATGACCAGTCAGTTTAGCTTTACTTTTGAATTATCTTCATTAATTTTATATCACTGGTACAAACTATACTTTTTCTTATTGTCATATATTTTTTTATATTTTGTATGTGTGTGTGTGAGCTCTTCTGATGTGTGTTAGTTTCCAGTTTCTGTCCTATTGCACTGACCAACAATCTTGTTTCACGAAATAAACCACATTTAGTCAAGTGTTTTGGGGTTTCTGTTTTTTTTATATTGTTGAATACAGCTTGCTATCTTGTTAAGAGTTTTGACATCTCTATTTATAAACTATATCAATTTTTAGTTTTATTTTATTAGAATATCTTCATTTAGTTTTGATATCCAGAGTAATGTTCATTGTACTGAGTAGCCAGAGTAGTGTTCACGTTATTGAATGAGCTGTCTCTGTGATGGTTAATGTTATGTGTCAACTTGACTACACTAAAGGATGCACTGTCCGTCAACATTATTCTATATGTGTCTTTGTGAGTATTTCTAAAAAGGATTTCAGTATTTGATTCAGTAAACTGAGTAAAGAGATTCACCCTCACTAATATTGACTAGTATCATTCAATCCCTGGAGTCATTAATGGAGCAAAAAAGCTAAGAATGCGAACTCTTCTTGAGCTTAGCTATCCATCTTCTCTTGCCTTCAGACATTGCAGTTCCTGAATATCAGGCTTTTAGTCTTTAGTACTTAACACCAGTGAGACAATACCCAGGCCTTTGGCCTCAGACTGAATTATACCACCAGCGTTTCTAGTTCTCCACCTGTTATTCAAGTTCAAAAATGGTCACATGCTCACAAAAACCACGTGTTCACATGTTGTGCATGTGAACATGATCAAACTTATATTTTAAGAAAATATATTCTTTAACATGATTTCTAGCTTTTCTAATATCTACTTTACATTTCAGCATTTATTATATTTGTTTTCAGTGATTATTAATTGCCTAACAAAGCATCATCTCATTCTCCCATAAAGGAGAGCCCTGATTTTTAACTAAGAAATATATCCCAGATGAAAAGACTACATTGCCACCCTCCTTTACATGTGACTATGTGACAAAGCTATGATTCATTAATTGGCAACAAAAAATATTTTCAAACCTTGGGAAGGCTCCCAAGGGACCTGACTCAGCTAAAATGGATACTCCTTCTTTGTCCTTCTCTCTTACTTTCTTCTTCAATTATGTAATTCTGATAGCATGGCTTAGTATCCACTTGGGTATAAATCATGAAGTGCCTTTGAGGTTGGAAGTCATTCACCATCTATTTCAATTTATTTCTAGCTTATCTTTTTAATATCTTCAAATTCTATGATTTTTTCTTTCAGTGTGGGGCTCTGAATTGAAAGAGGACCGTTGCGAGCATAAGGAAGCTTAAGCACATTGTTTCAGCTTGGAGCTAAGATGGCGCCTCCAGGAAGGGGCGTGGGAATGAAAGAAGCTTAAGCATATGTTTGCAGTTTGGAGCTAAGATGGTGCCTACAGGAAGGGACGTGGGATTGAAAGAAGCTTATGCACATGTTTGCAGTTTGGAGCTAAGATGGCGCCTACAGGAAGAGACATGGCAGTGATCTTAATTGTTAATTGATGGGCAAAATTTCTGATTGGTTCCCCTGGTTTCCACGCTCGTGGATGGTTGCTTGACCTTTAGCTTGATTGGTGTAATCTATAGGAAGTCCCATGCAAAACCCCCTTCACTTGCTTATAAAAGCTGTGGATCTACACGAATAAAAGCGGAACTGCTCTGACAGAACCCCTGCCGTGTCTGATTGTCCCTGGCATGCACTGGCGGGCAGGAGGGGGCACAGCAGCAAGGCTCGCCTCTCTCTGAGATTTCCTGGTTCAGTCGGGGGCAATCCCATTGCCTTTCTTTCTGCGGAAGGTCCCCGCAGAAGCTGGCACCCAACGTGAGGCCTGACGGCGAGAAAGTAGAAGGCAGTATCACCGTGTGGGTTTGAAAGAGAACCAACAAGTGGCCAACAGGGGATTCAGTGTGGCACCTCCCTCTAGAGAGGCATCTTCTTGGAGTAATCCGGATTTCAAGGTGAGCCTTCCCCTTTTTTCGCGCCACTCCCAAGAGGGTGGGGATTTAGGGTAGTCACAAAGAACTAAACACTGCTTTTCCTTGTTCATCCTTCTTTGCTTTAATTCCTACTTTCACATTCTCTCCACTTCGAGACTTCCAGCGAACCAGCAGACAGTCTAAAAAGCAACTGATGGGTCCTGGTCAGGGCTACTCTCTGGCGGTCCTGAAAAGCTTTAAGAGAGTTCACCCCAGTAGCGGCAGCCCGACTGGGTGGAAGCCTCTCTCCTTACTTTCTTCTTCAATTATGTAATTCTGATAGCATGGCTTAGTATCCACTTGGGTATAAATCATGAAGTGCCTTTGAGGTTGGAAGTCATTCACCATCTATTTCAATTTATTTCTAGCTTATCTTTTTAATATCTTCAAATTCTATGATTTTTTCTTTCAGTGTGGGGCTCTGAATTGAAAGAGGACCGTTGCGAGCATAAGGAAGCTTAAGCACATTGTTTCAGCTTGGAGCTAAGATGGCGCCTCCAGGAAGGGGCGTGGGAATGAAAGAAGCTTAAGCATATGTTTGCAGTTTGGAGCTAAGATGGTGCCTACAGGAAGGGACGTGGGATTGAAAGAAGCTTATGCACATGTTTGCAGTTTGGAGCTAAGATGGCGCCTACAGGAAGAGACATGGCAGTGATCTTAATTGTTAATTGATGGGCAAAATTTCTGATTGGTTCCCCTGGTTTCCACGCTCGTGGATGGTTGCTTGACCTTTAGCTTGATTGGTGTAATCTATAGGAAGTCCCATGCAAAACCCCCTTCACTTGCTTATAAAAGCTGTGGATCTACACGAATAAAAGCGGAACTGCTCTGACAGAACCCCTGCCGTGTCTGATTGTCCCTGGCATGCACTGGCGGGCAGGAGGGGGCACAGCAGCAAGGCTCGCCTCTCTCTGAGATTTCCTGGTTCAGTCGGGGGCAATCCCATTGCCTTTCTTTCTGCGGAAGGTCCCCGCAGAAGCTGGCACCCAACGTGAGGCCTGACGGCAGAAAGTAGAAGGCAGTATCACCGTGTGGGTTTGAAAGAGAACCAACAAGTGGCCAACAGGGGATTCAGTGTGGCACCTCCCTCTAGAGAGGCATCTTCTTGGAGTAATCCGGATTTCAAGGTGAGCCTTCCCCTTTTTTCGCGCCACTCCCAAGAGGGTGGGGATTTAGGGTAGTCACAAAGAACTAAACACTGCTTTTCCTTGTTCATCCTTCTTTGCTTTAATTCCTACTTTCACATTCTCTCCACTTCGAGACTTCCAGCGAACCAGCAGACAGTCTAAAAAGCAACTGATGGGTCCTGGTCAGGGCTACTCTCTGGCGGTCCTGAAAAGCTTTAAGAGAGTTCACCCCAGTAGCGGCAGCCCGACTGGGTGGAAGCCTCTCTTTTCTATATTTCAAATTGAGGACGTGGCTTAAACCTCTCCCCCGTGGGCACTGGTCAGGCATTTAAAAGTCACTAGGGTGCCTGCCGCTTGAAGACTCCAGTGACAGGATAAGGGGGTCTCAGAACGGGCCAGAGCCTTTTAGAGCGCCTGCCCCCAGCAAGACAATGTCCTTGCAAACACTAGGGACTCCTTCACCGTTTCACAAGCACGACATGAGCCCAACTTCCCGGCCGCCACCACTCCAGTTAGGATTTTTGGTGGTTGTCCTCAGTAATCTTTCCTTTCTGCTCTCTTTCAACAACATGGGAAAGTATATCCAAGCTTTTAGCAGAGCCTGGCACCGAGTACAAACCTTTGCCAGACAGTGGGAAGTTCAAAATGGGAAAGATCCTCCCTTGGGCTTTTACCCAACTGCCTGGAATGCTCTTGGCAGGAGATTCCTTGGCTGGCGGGGTGGCTTCCTGTGGAGTTCGGGTACATGGACTGCAGGATGCCTGGTCTGACTCATGTGGGCTGAAGAGGGTTACATAAATATTTCCCACAGATCCCCATCAAGGATTTAAAGAAAATTGTACATACTTGCAAGTCTTGCCTCCCTTACTTACAAGTTCCTCCCTTACAGTCGCCGGGAGTAAACCCTTGAGGACTGAGGCCTAATATGTTGTGGCAGACAGATTTCACTCACTTTTGCCCCTTTAGAAAACTCAAATACATCTTTGTATCTATTGATACTTATTCCCATGCCTGCTGGGCTACAGCCCACTCAGTGAAAAGAAGCTTAAGCACATTGTTTCAGCTTGGAGCTAAAATGGCGCCTACAGGAAGGGACGTGGGATTGAAAGAAGCTTATGCACATGTTTGCAGTTTGGAGTAAGATGGCGCCTATAGGAAGAGACATGGCAGTGATCTAAATTGTTAATTGATGGTCAAAATTTCTGATTGGTTCCCCTGGTTTCCACGCTCGTGGATGATTGCTTGACCTTTAGCTTGATTGGTGTAATCTATAGGAAGTCCCATGCAAAACCCCCTTCACTTGCCTATAAAAGCTGTGGATCTACACGAATAAAAGCGGAACTGCTCTGACAGAACCCCTGCCGTGTCTGATTGTCCCTGGCATGCACTGGCGGGCGAGAGGGGGCACGGCAGCAAGGCTCGCCTCTCTCTGAGATTTCCCAGTTCAGTCGGGGGCAATCCCATTGCCTTCCTTTCTGCGGAAGGTCCCCGCATTTCAGTAATTTTGATATATGATTGATATATAATAATGTATAATTTTTAGGTGTTTAGCATAATGATTTGACTTACATACATCCTGAAATGATTGCTACAGTAATGGTTAGTGAACAACCATCAATCATCTCATATAGATACAGGATAAAATAAATTACCAAAAATTTATTTGTGAGTACAAATCTTATGATTTTTGTCTCAAAATATTTTTATATAGCATATATGAGTTTTAATTATATTGGTCATGTTGTACATTATTTATCTTATAACCAGAAAGTTGTACTTTTGATGTTATTGTTTAATTGCTAAGTCATGTTCAACTCTTTTGGAATTTCAAGAACTGGATAGCCTGTCCATGAGCTTTCCCAAGCAAGAATACTGGAGTGGGGTGCCACTTCCTTCCTTAGGGGATCTTCCTGATCCAGGGATTGGCCACCTTCACTTCATTCAATTCCCTGTCCTCCATCCACTGCCTTTCATAACCTCAAATCTAATCTCTTTTTCTATGAACTTGTTTGTTAATTTTTTTTTTCTTTTGAAGTATAACTGACCTACAATGTCATGTTTAGTTCATGATTCACAACATAGTGGGTCAATTTTTCTACACATTTCAAGTGATGACTACATTAAGTCTAGTTATGATCTGTCACTATACAAAGACATATAATTATTGAGTATATTTCCACACTCTACATTTCATGCCCATGACTCATTTATTTTGTAAGTGAAAACTAATATATTTTACTTCTCTCTTGCTTCTTTCACTAATCTCCTCACTCCCTCCACACTGGTAACCACCCATTTGTTTCTATTTCTATGCCTCTGATTCTGGCTTATGTGAATCTATAGGAAGTCCAAAATTGCAAAACCCCTTCCACCCTTGCCTATAAAAGCTGTGGATCTACACGAATAAAAGCGGAACTGCTCTGACAGAACCCCTGCCGTGTCTGATTGTCCCTGGCATGCACTGGCGGGGAGAGGGGCACGGCAGCAAGGCTCGCCTCTCTGAGATTTCCCAGTTCAGTCGGGGGCAATCCCATTGCCTTCCTTTCTGCGGAAGGTCCCCGCATTTCAGTAATTTTGATATATGATTGATATATAATAATGTATAATTTTTAGGTGTTTAGCATAATGATTTGACTTACATACATCCTGAAATGATTGCTACAGTAATGGTTAGTGAACAACCATCAATCATCTCATATAGATACAGGATAAAATAAATTACCAAAAATTTATTTGTGAGTACAAATCTTATGATTTTTGTCTCAAAATATTTTTATATAGCATATATGAGTTTTAATTATATTGGTCATGTTGTACATTATTTATCTTATAACCAGAAAGTTGTACTTTTGATGTTATTGTTTAATTGCTAAGTCATGTTCAACTCTTTTGGAATTTCAAGAACTGGATAGCCTGTCCATGAGCTTTCCCAAGCAAGAATACTGGAGTGGGGTGCCACTTCCTTCCTTAGGGGATCTTCCTGATCCAGGGATTGGCCACCTTCACTTCATTCAATTCCCTGTCCTCCATCCACTGCCTTTCATAACCTCAAATCTAATCTCTTTTTCTATGAACTTGTTTGTTAATTTTTTTTTTCTTTTGAAGTATAACTGACCTACAATGTCATGTTTAGTTCATGATTCACAACATAGTGGGTCAATTTTTCTACACATTTCAAGTGATGACTACATTAAGTCTAGTTATGATCTGTCACTATACAAAGACATATAATTATTGAGTATATTTCCACACTCTACATTTCATGCCCATGACTCATTTATTTTGTAAGTGAAAACTAATATATTTTACTTCTCTCTTGCTTCTTTCTCTAATCTCCTCACTCCCTCCACACTGGTAACCACCCATTTGTTTCTATTTCTATGCCTCTGATTCTGGTTTAAACTATATATGTATACAGTATTATTTTTTCTTCCATATATCAAAAAATAAATAAGCAATGTATTAATGAAATAGACTTTCTTTCTAAATGTATGAGGATCCTGAAGTTGTCAGGCCAATATGATGTTTTCATGATGTCTTTTGTAATCAAGCTTCAATAATTCTATGACTGAATGTTGAAACATAGGCTGTCTAACAGAGTTTAAGGAGAGAATGAAGAAAATATAAAAGTTTGAATTGTTTTAAATGAAAAAAATTTTATCATTAATATCATTATAACTATTATTTTATCATTGTATGATACATTTTAAAGAGCTTAGAACAATGTCTCAAAAATAGTAAGCACCACATAAACAATGGTTAGACAAAAAAAAAAAAAAAATTTAGAAGACTTCATTTGCCTTAAATGCAGACACTGTCTTCTGTTTAGGTTTTGTAACTGATTATGGCATGGTTAGTCCAATAAATAATAAAAGACAGACAAGCATATTGTCTGCAGAGACATAATAGTTACCAACTGAACTGTAAAACAAACTGTGAAAGTGCATATAAGAAAACCACCCCAAGAAAGAAAAATTGATAGATTTAAATAGCATCTCTCAAAGATGCTGGCACTTTGACTTACACCAGAAAAGTCTTTCTGAGGGAGATGTCTTTGAAGTCATAAAAACCATAAACTTAAATCTTGCAAGGATATTCAGAGCTGCAGCATTTTGGGGAAACAAAAGCTTCATCCACTGGACCTTCCAGGGATTGGCCACCTTCACTTCATTCAATTCCCTGTCCTCCATCCACTGCCTTTCATAACCTCAAATCTAATCTCTTTTTCTATGAACTTGTTTGTTAATTTTTTTTTTCTTTTGAAGTATAACTGACCTACAATGTCATGTTTAGTTCATGATTCACAACATAGTGGGTCAATTTTTCTACACATTTCAAGTGATGACTACATTAAGTCTAGTTATGATCTGTCACTATACAAAGACATATAATTATTGAGTATATTTCCACACTCTACATTTCATGCCCATGACTCATTTATTTTGTAAGTGAAAACTAATATATTTTACTTCTCTTGCTTCTTTCTCTAATCTCCTCACTCCCTCCACACTGGTAACCACCCATTTGTTTCTATTTCTATGCCTCTGATTCTGGTTTAAACTATATATGTATACAGTATTATTTTTTCTTCCATATATCAAAAAATAAATAAGCAATGTATTAATGAAATAGACTTTCTTTCTAAATGTATGAGGATCCTGAAGTTGTCAGGCCAATATGATGTTTTCATGATGTCTTTTGTAATCAAGCTTCAATAATTCTATGACTGAATGTTGAAACATAGGCTGTCTAACAGAGTTTAAGGAGAGAATGAAGAAAATATAAAAGTTTGAATTGTTTTAAATGAAAAAAATTTTATCATTAATATCATTATAACTATTATTTTATCATTGTATGATACATTTTAAAGAGCTTAGAACAATGTCTCAAAAATAGTAAGCACCACATAAACAATGGTTAGACAAAAAAAAAAAAAAAAATTTAGAAGACTTCATTTGCCTTAAATGCAGACACTGTCTTCTGTTTAGGTTTTGTAACTGATTATGGCATGGTTAGTCCAATAAATAATAAAAGACAGACAAGCATATTGTCTGCAGAGACATAATAGTTACCAACTGAACTGTAAAACAAACTGTGAAAGTGCATATAAGAAAACCACCCCAAGAAAGAAAAATTGATAGATTTAAATAGCATCTCTCAAAGATGCTGGCACTTTGACTTACACCAGAAAAGTCTTTCTGAGGGAGATGTCTTTGAAGTCATAAAAACCATAAACTTAAATCTTGCAAGGATATTCAGAGCTGCAGCATTTTGGGGGAAACAAAAGCCTTGTGTTCAATTTTTCATTAGCTTATTTTCTATCACAAGTTCAAGTATCCATAAAAAGAATCTTAAAACTCTTTGAATTAATTGACTTGCACTTGCAATTTCTTCCAGAAAATATAATTGTTATGCACATTGATGAAAACATTTATATTTTAATGTTATTTATTAATAAAGATGTTAATTTTTAAACTGAAAATACTTCCTAAATGTCACTTATCATTAATTGTTATTTATGGTCTGTTAGTCAGTTTCAGTTCATGTGACATTGTTCATATCCAAGCCATTTTCAATTAATTCCTCAGCAAGTTTTTTGAGACATGGTGTCAGATAATTTATTAAAGTCATCTTAGATTACATCAAATAAATTAATGGTAGTCCCTAATTATCAGCTAATCTATTTTTTCTGACATTATTTATTTTCCATCCTAAATTTTATTACACACTTATTTTCCACACTGAATTTTATTGCATGGTATAGTGTTCCTATCTTTTTTTCCTTTTCCAAGTGTTTTATGTTCCTAAACATACAGTTGCTGAAAATAACTTGTGTTGATCATTAACAAAATTTTGCCTTTCTTTGATAACAAAATCCATATTTTGTTTAGATATTCAAACTTTTAGTAAATTTAGGATATTTGCAATCTTTTTTTTTTTTTTTTAAAGATTTCTTTATTTATTTATTTTGGGCGGGGATCGGGTTGAGGAGGGAGGGGAGCGGGCGGGCCATTTCTATTGGTCTTTCATTTCTCTGTTTTCATCTGTCTTTGTTCTTTGGCTCCTGTAGGCCTCCCATCGCGGTGGCGTTTGTTGTCGCATAGAACCGGCTCTGGGAGCATGCGCTCCAGAGCTCTGGCTCGGTGATTGGACACATCGGTCCAGACGCTCTGCAGCATGTGGGATCTTCCCAGGCCAGGGATCGAACCGGCGCCCCTTGCACTGCAAGGCGGTGTCCTTATCCATTGGACCACCAGGGGAAGCCCGGATATTTGCAATCTTAATCTTAACTCAAGGATGGAGTCACAATTCTTTTAGTCTAATCATCATCAAATCCAATTCCAGTTGGTGGTTGGAAAAAAAAATCTAAAACTATATACAACACTGGGCAATCTTTCTAAGAGGAAGTATATTGAGAATATTCTTAGGAGTGTTCCTTGTTCATTATATGATGTACTACTCTCCTAACTAGAGAGAGGGGTGTCCGTGTGATTTCAGGTAAGCATGTGATTACAACAGTTTTTTTTTGAAACTAAGAGAAAATTAACATATATCTGTATCTATATTTATATCTATATCAATATCTATACTGAAGAGCTCAATTAGTAAAATATAAAAATAAAAACAAAGAAATCAAACTTTGAAAATAGTTTTGGGTCCTATATTATTCATAATGGAACTTGCTGATTTCCAGAATTATGGCACTGTTTTAATTAATTTCATTTGCATTTTTATTATTGAGACTACATGGGTGATCAGTCATTCAGGCATGTCCAACTCTCTTATTCCAGGGACTATCGCATGCCAGATTCCTCTGTCCATGAAATTTTCAAAGCATGAATACTGGAGTGGTAACCATTTCTTCCTCCAGGATCTTCCCAATGCAGAAACTAAACCAACCTGTCCTGAATATCCTGCATTGAAAGGCAGATTCTTCACCACTGCATCACCTGGGAAACTCCTTACTGAGGTTCAGCACATTTCAAATATACTATAGTAAGATAATTTTGTTGCAGTCATTCTTTGTTCACAGAACTATTATTCTACAGAATGAAATTGTCTCAGAAAAATGCAAAATCCACAAACTAAGTGATTTTAAATAACATGCAATATTTGTGTGTCTCAATTTCAAAAATCTGTTTAATAATATTGTAAAGCTTTTGTAATATAAAGATCTAATTAAGTATTATAAATTGTCTTCTTTTCCTTTTTTAATTGACTGATAGTTGGCTAACAACATTATATTAGTTTTGGGTTTGTAATATAGTAATTTGCTATTCTTATAGATTATACTCAGTATAAAGTAATAAAATATGGGCTTTCCTGGTGGTTCAGAGGGTAAGGACACCACTTTGTAGTGCAAGGGGCGCCAGTTCAATCCCTGGCCTGGAAAGGTCCAATGTGTCATGGAGCAACTGGACCGATGTGTCCAACTACTGAGCCGGAGCTCTGGAGTGCATTTGCCCAGAGCCTGTGCTCTGCAGCTATGGGTCCCTAAATGAAAGAGGGCCTTTGCAAGCATAAGGAAGCGTAAGCACATATTTGCAGTTTGGTGTTAAAATGACCCCTACGGAAGAGACGAGGCATAATCTAAAGTTCATTGTCAAAACTTCTGATTGATCCCCCTGGTTTCCGAGCTGCTCGTGGACAATGCATGCTCACCATAAATTCCTATTGCAATGTAAATACATAATTGCTTGACCTTTAGCTTGATCGGTGTAACTATAGGAAGTCCCTTCCAAAACCCCCTTCGTTTGCCTATAAAAGCTGTAAGTTTACATTAAAAAAACGGAACTGCCTCACAGAACCCCTGCTGTGTCTGATTGTCCCTGGCATGCGCCGGTGGGCTGGGGGCTGGCAGCAAGCCTCGCCTCTCCAAGATTTCCCGGTTCAGCTGGGGGCTATCCTGCTGCCTTCCTTTCTGTGGAAGGTTCCCACAGCAGCGAGAGAGGCCACTGCAATGGGAAGCACACACAGGTCAAAGAACAAAAATAAATAAATGAAAGATCAATAGAAGTGGCCAAAAACAAAAGTAGTAAAATATTGGCTGTACTCTGCTGTAAATTAATTCTTGTAACTTATTTATTTTATATGTATCAATTTGTACTTCTTAACCATTCTCACCCTTGTGTCCTTGCCCCCACCAATCTTCCCTCCAGCAGTCATCAATCTGTTTTTGGTATCTGTGAGTTTATTTCTATGAGTTCCTTTGTTTAATTCCTTAGACTCCATATATAAGTGAAAACCTGCAGGTTTTGTTTTTTTCCGTTGGACTTATTTTGCTATCCTCTAGAGTCGTCCATGTTGTCACTAATTGACTGATAGTTGGCTAACAACATTATATTAGTTTTGGGTTTGTAATATAGTAATTTGCTATTCTTATAGATTATACTCAGTATAAAGTAATAAAATATGGGCTTTCCTGGTGGTTCAGAGGGTAAGGACACCACTTTGTAGTGCAAGGGGCGCCAGTTCAATCCCTGGCCTGGAAAGGTCCAATGTGTCATGGAGCAACTGGACCGATGTGTCCAACTACTGAGCCGGAGCTCTGGAGTGCATTTGCCCAGAGCCTGTGCTCTGCAGCTATGGGGCCCTAAATGAAAGAGGGCCTTTGCAAGCATAAGGAAGCGTAAGCACATATTTGCAGTTTGGTGCTAAAATGACCCCTACGGGAAGAGACGAGGGCATAATCTAAAGTTCATTGTCAAAACTTCTGATTGATCCCCCTGGTTTCCGAGCTGCTCGTGGACAATGCATGCTCACCATAAATTCCTATTGCAATGTAAATACATAATTGCTTGACCTTTAGCTTGATCGGTGTAACTATAGGAAGTCCCTTCCAAAACCCCCTTCGTTTGCCTATAAAAGCTGTAAGTTTACATTAAAAAAACGGAACTGCCTCGACAGAACCCCTGCTGTGTCTGATTGTCCCTGGCATGCGCCGGTGGGCTGGGGGGCTGGCAGCAAGCCTCGCCTCTCTCCAAGATTTCCCGGTTCAGCTGGGGGCAATCCTGCTGCCTTCCTTTCTGTGGAAGGTTCCCACAGCAGCGAGAGAGGCCACTGCAATGGGAAGCACACACAGGTCAAAGAACAAAAATAAATAAATGAAAGATCAATAGAAGTGGCCAAAAACAAAAGTAGTAAAATATTGGCTGTACTCTGCTGTAAATTAATTCTTGTAACTTATTTATTTTATATGTATCAATTTGTACTTCTTAACCATTCTCACCCTTGTGTCCTTGCCCCCACCAATCTTCCCTCCAGCAGTCATCAATCTGTTTTTGGTATCTGTGAGTTTATTTCTATGAGTTCCTTTGTTTAATTCCTTAGACTCCATATATAAGTGAAAACCTGCAGGTTTTGTTTTTTTCCGTTGGACTTATTTTGCTATCCTCTAGAGTCGTCCATGTTGTCACAAAGGACAAAACTTGACTTATTTTTTATTGCTGAGTGATATTATATTTATACATATGCATTTGCCTCCATGCAGTTCCCTCATGGCTCAGATGAGTCTACCTACCAGAGATCTGGGTCCAGTCTCTGGTTCGGGAATATGCCCTGGGGAAGGGAATGACTATTCACTTCATTATTCTTACCAGGAGAATTCCATGAACAGGGGAACCTGGAGGACCATGAGTCACAAAATTTCAAGCACAACTGAGTGACTAGGATTTTCACATTCAGTATGCATATATATATATATTTCTTTCCCTTATTCTTTTTTTAGGGGGAAGGTGGGGAAGGAGGAGGGCTGGCAGGCCACTTCTACTGGTCTTTCATTTATCTATTTTCATCCATCTTTGTTCTTTGGCCAGTGTGGGCCTCCCACAGTGGTGGCCTTTGTTGTCACAGAGCACTGGCTCTGGGCGCATGCTCTCCTGAGCTCTGGCAAATCGGTCCAGCCACTCCATGGCAGGTGGGATCTTCCCAGGCCAAGGATCGAACCTATCTCATCAAGATAGGGAACAACCCCTACAGCCCCTAGAGGACAATAGCAGTGCCCAGGGGTAAGCTGGCCTCCCTGAAATGAGGTAGGAAAAAGATAAGAGACATAAAAAGGGAAAAGAAAAGATGAGAGTGCTGGAGAGAAGCCAGGTTGAAGGAGGGAAGGAGGTGAGAAGCAGGAAGAAACTCCCAGACCCAAGAAGCCACCTCACAAGGGGGACTAAGGGGGGCAATAGAATCTCAGAGAGCCAGAAAACTGAAATTTTCAGCTGGTAAACACTCCACAGACTGAGTGAATCGCTTGAGCTCTTCCCGAACTCTAGTGCTCCCACCCTGACAGTGGTTCTCGCAGAGATTTCAGGAAAAGAAGAGCACCACTTCCTCCAGAAAAACTGGCACAAACCCAACAGACACGCCCTTGTTGGGCAAGGGCATCTCAGAGTGTTGGGAGCAGCTTTGATAGGATAATCTGTGGGCCATCCAGGCCTGCCCTGTGAGTGCCCCCTGAGTATGCCCCATGGAGGTATACCAGGCATAAGTCCTCTTGAAGGAGGCACCAGTGGCCAGACTGAAGCACCATTGAGAGAGTGGGGAAACAGACCCTGGGGGGCACTAACTGAACTTTGGGTGCACTAGGACACTGGTAGGAGGAACAGTGACCCCACATGAGACTGAGCCCTGCACATTGGCCACTCCATCTTAACAGGGACACCACATTTACAGCTACCCTTGTCGCCTAACCAGGTCAACCAGTTCTGCAAATACCGTTGCCCACTAACTTGAAAATCTGGTTGTACCAGGAACCTGAGAGCTAAGCAGCTACTCCACCCCCACACCTGACCCTGGCCTCCACTAGACCCAAAACCTCTATGGCAGCCTCAGGAGCAAACTCTGGCAAACAACCCCCACACAGGGGAAGGTGGGGAAGAAGGAGGGCTGGCAGGCCACTTCTATTGGTCTTTCATTTATCTATTTTCATCCATCTTTGTTCTTTGGCCAGTGTGGGCCTCCCACAGTGGTGGCCTTTGTTGTCACAGAGCACTGGCTCTGGGCGCATGCTCTCCTGAGCTCTGGCAAATCGGTCCAGCCACTCCATGGCAGGTGGGATCTTCCCAGGCCAAGGATCGAACCTATCTCATCAAGATAGGGAACAACCCCTACAGCCCCTAGAGGACAATAGCAGTGCCCAGGGGTAAGCTGGCCTCCCTGAAATGAGGTAGGAAAAAGATAAGAGACATAAAAAGGGAAAAGAAAAGATGAGAGTGCTGGAGAGAAGCCAGGTTGAAGGAGGGAAGGAGGTGAGAAGCAGGAAGAAACTCCCAGACCCAAGAAGCCACCTCACAAGGGGGACTAAGGGGGGCAATAGAATCTCAGAGAGCCAGAAAACTGAAATTTTCAGCTGGTAAACACTCCACAGACTGAGTGAATCGCTTGAGCTCTTCCCGAACTCTAGTGCTCCCACCCTGACAGTGGTTCTCGCAGAGATTTCAGGAAAAGAAGAGCACCACTTCCTCCAGAAAAACTGGCACAAACCCAACAGACACGCCCTTGTTGGGCAAGGGCATCTCAGAGTGTTGGGAGCAGCTTTGATAGGATAATCTGTGGGCCATCCAGGCCTGCCCTGTGAGTGCCCCCTGAGTATGCCCCATGGAGGTATACCAGGCATAAGTCCTCTTGAAGGAGGCACCAGTGGCCAGACTGAAGCACCATTGAGAGAGTGGGGAAACAGACCCTGGGGGGCACTAACTGAACTTTGGGTGCACTAGGACACTGGTAGGAGGAACAGTGACCCCACATGAGACTGAGCCCTGCACATTGGCCACTCCATCTTAACAGGGACACCACATTTACAGCTACCCTTGTCGCCTAACCAGGTCAACCAGTTCTGCAAATACCGTTGCCCACTAACTTGAAAATCTGGTTGTACCAGGAACCTGAGAGCTAAGCAGCTACTCCACCCCCACACCTGACCCTGGCCTCCACTAGACCCAAAACCTCTATGGCAGCCTCAGGAGCAAACTCTGGCAAACAACCCCCACACAGAGGTGAAGATAAAGTCAAAACTGAAAGTCAAGGACTGATTCGTTTGTTTGTTTGTTTTTACCATATTTCTCTCTCTGCTTTAAGTGCTATTTTTAAAAAATGTATCTACTATTATTCTCTCTATAGCTACTACTTTGTTTCCTTTCTCTACTGTTCTTTTCCTGCTGTACTAAACTTTAATATATACAAATACTTTTGTCTGCCTCTATATAACTTTGCAATACTATTCTTTGTTCACTACCTACCCATTCTGTGCTTTCTCTTTCTCATCATATTTGTTAGTTAATATTACTTTCATTGCTGTTTCACAAGCTGGAACATTGTTCTAGTTTTATTTTCCAGTTTGTGTTTTAGTTAACTTGGACCTTAACATCTGACTATCACCTTTGGCTCCATCTGTTCACTGTGTGATTCTATTGTACTTTATTGATTTTGAACTGTTCAGAATATATATATATATATATATATATATATATATATACATACATATATATATAAATTTTACTTTTACAGAGTTTTGTTGTTTGTGAATATGTATGTATGTGTGTTTTTCCATTATGTTAGATAATATTTCCATGATTTTACAATTACTATTTGTCAAGGATGAAACTTTTGTCCTTCATATGCTTAAATTTGTTTTAATATCACTGAAACAAATCAGCTGTGGAATCTCCATTCCCAGACTAGAGATTAAACCCTGGAAACTCAGGGAGAGATCACCAACTCCAACAGCCTACACTACCAGAGAAATGCTAACACTAGGGAATATTGAACAGCAAGAATCCACACAAAGGCAAGCACCTATATATAAGCCCCAGCATCACCCAACTGACCGTAATACCCTTTGCAAGATGCTCCATCCAAACAACAAACAAGACAAAAATGCAAACCCAATTATTAACAGATAGGAAAACAACCTACCTCAGACCTGCCCATCAGAGGGGAAAAGAAATACTTAAATAAATTAAAACTTACCTCCTCCTACACCTTACATGAAGTTTACCATCAAACCTTTCTACAAGTTCAGAAACCAAAAAGAAGAAAAATCTCAACCTTGAAGCCTGGGTGAAAGGAACCTAAAATGCAATAAATTAAAAATTAATAATAATCATTAAAAGTCAGAGAAACACTCCACAAAAGGGAGCAAACTAGAAACATACAAATCCAAATGACTGAAAAGGAATTACACAAAGTATCTGAAAGAGAAAAACAATTCTAACAATGATCCAAAATGTCAAAAACAGAATAATAGAGAAATGCAAGAATCCATTAACACAATGAAAAAGACATACAAGAAATTAAAAATACGGCTTCTCTAGTGGTCCAATGGGTGAAGAGTCTACCTTGCAAAGCAAGGGACACAGGTTTGATCACTGGAAAGGAAGATCCTTCATGCCAAGGAGTAGCTGGTCCCGTGTGTTCACTTACTAGCCAGTGCTCTGGAGTGCATGTGCCCAGAGTCAGTGTTATGCAAAGAGAGAGCCCACTGCAATGAGAGACCCACACATGCCAAAGAATAAAGATGGATGAAAAATAAATGGTGACTTAGAGGAAAAACGAAAAAGAAATTAAAAGTAAACAGAGACAAACAATTGCTGAACTTAAAAATACTCTAAAAAGAGTGAGTAGTAGAGTATCTAAGGAAAAAGAATGGATAAGTGAGTTGAAAGATAGAATGGTGGAAACAACTGCTGAGGAACAGAATAAAGTAAAGAGAATGAAAAGAACTGAGGAGAGTCCCAGAGACCTCTGGGATAATATTAAACATACCAACATTCGAATTATAGGGATTACAGAAGAAGAAGAGAAAAAGAAAAGGTATGAGAACATTTTTGAAGAGACTATAGCTGAAACCACGTCAAGACACATACTCATCCAACTAACACAGATTAAACACAAAGGAAGTATATTAAAAGATGCAAGGGAAAAGCAACAAGTGACATACAAGGGATATCCCATTTGTTTAACTGCTAATCTTTCAGCAGAAACTCTGCAAGCCAGAAAGGAATGGCATGACATATTTAAAGGACTGAAAGAAAAATGTCCACAGCCAAGATTTCTCTACCTAGCAAGGATCTCACTTAAAACTGATTGAGCAATCACAAGTTTTATAAGAAGCAAAAGTTAAGATAATTTAGTGCCACCAAGCCAGCTTTACAACAAATGTTAAAGGGACTTATATAGTCAGCAAATGCAAGAGAAGAAAAAGATGTAAAAAATAACCCAAACTTTAAAGAAGATGCAATACCATTTGTATCAATAATTACTTTAAATATAAATTGATTAAATGTCACAACCAAAAGACACAGACTGGCTGAATGGATATAAAAACAAGATCCATATATATCCAGTTTACAAAACCCCCAATTCAGACCTAGAGATGTATATAGACTAAAAGTGAGAGGATGAAAAATTATATTCCATACAAATGGAAATCAAAAGAAAGCTGGAGTGGCAATTCTAATATGAGACAAAATAAATCTTAAAATAAATATGATTATAGGGCTTCCCTGGTGGTCCAGTGGGTAGGGACACCGCCTTGCAGTGCAAGGGGCGCTGGTTCGATCCCTGGTCTGGGAAGATCCCACATGCCACAGAGCAGCTGGACCAATGTGTCCAATTACCCAGCCAGAGCTCTGGAGTGCATGCTGCCAGAACAGGTGCTCTGCGACAACAGAGGCTGCTGTGATGGGAGGCCCACAACAGCCAAAGAATAAAGATGGATGAAAATAGATAAATGAAAGACCAATAGAAGTGGCACGCCTGCCCCCTTCCTTCCCCCCATCATCCCCCGAAAAAAAGAATCTAACAAACAAAAAAAAGATGATTATAAAAGACAAGGCAGGACACTACAGAATGATCAAGGGATCAATCCATGAGGAAGAACTAACTATTATAAATATATATGCACCTAACCTAGGAACACCTCAATACATAAGGCAAATATCATCAAACATAACAGAAGAAATTGACAGTAACCAAATAATAGTAGGAGACTTTAACACACTAATGGACATTTGTTCATCAAAACAAAAAAATTGATATGGACACACAAGCCTTAAATGATATACTAGACAAAATGGATCTCATTGATATAGTTAGGATATTCCATCCAAATGCAGAATAATACATTTTCTTCTCAAGAGCACATGGAACATTCTCCAGTATAGACCATATATTGCATCACAAATCAAACCTCAGTAAATTTATGGAAATTGATATCATATTAACCATCTTTTCTAACCACAATGCTATAAGACTAGGTATCAATAATAAGAAAAATAACTAAAAAACACAAACACAAGGAGACTAAAAAATACATTTCTAAATAAGGAACAGATTACTAAAGAAATTAAAAGGAAAATAAAACATTTGCTAGAAGAAAATGTCAATGAAAACACAACAATTCAAAACCCATGAGATGCAGCACAAGCAGTTCTAAAAGGGAAATTTATGACAACACAATCCTACCTCAAGAAAAAAGAAAAACATCAAAAAGACAACCAAACTTTATGCCTAAAACAACTGACAAAAGAACAAAAAGATGAAAATTATATTCCATACAAATGGAAATCAAAAGAAAGCTGGAGTGGCAATTCTAATATGAGACAAAATAAATCTTAAAATAAATATGATTATAGGGCTTCCCTGGTGGTCCAGTGGGTAGGGACACCGCCTTGCAGTGCAAGGGGCGCTGGTTCGATCCCTGGTCTGGGAAGATCCCACATGCCACAGAGCAGCTGGACCAATGTGTCCAATTACCCAGCCAGAGCTCTGGAGTGCATGCTGCCAGAACAGGTGCTCTGCGACAACAGAGGCTGCTGTGATGGGAGGCCCACAACAGCCAAAGAATAAAGATGGATGAAAATAGATAAATGAAAGACCAATAGAAGTGACCCGCCCACCCCCTTCCTTCCCCCCATCATCCCCCGAAAAAAAGAATCTAACAAACAAAAAAAAGATGATTATAAAAGACAAGGCAGGACACTACAGAATGATCAAGGGATCAATCCATGAGGAAGAACTAACTATTATAAATATATATGCACCTAACCTAGGAACACCTCAATACATAAGGCAAATATCATCAAACATAACAGAAGAAATTGACAGTAACCAAATAATAGTAGGAGACTTTAACACACTAATGGACATTTGTTCATCAAAACAAAAAAATTGATATGGACACACAAGCCTTAAATGATATACTAGACAAAATGGATCTCATTGATATAGTTAGGATATTCCATCCAAATGCAGAATAATACATTTTCTTCTCAAGAGCACATGGAACATTCTCCAGTATAGACCATATATTGCATCACAAATCAAACCTCAGTAAATTTATGGAAATTGATATCATATTAACCATCTTTTCTAACCACAATGCTATAAGACTAGGTATCAATAATAAGAAAAATAACTAAAAAACACAAACACAAGGAGACTAAAAAATACATTTCTAAATAAGGAACAGATTACTAAAGAAATTAAAAGGAAAATAAAACATTTGCTAGAAGAAAATGTCAATGAAAACACAACAATTCAAAACCCATGAGATGCAGCACAAGCAGTTCTAAAAGGGAAATTTATGACAACACAATCCTACCTCAAGAAAAAAGAAAAACATCAAAAAGACAACCAAACTTTATGCCTAAAACAACTGAAAAAAAAAAGAACAAAAAAGCTCAAAATTAGCATAAGAAATCATAAAGATCAGAGCAGAAATTTAAAAAATAGAGATTAAAGAAACAATAGTAAATACAAATAAAACCAAAATCTTGTTCTTCAAAAAGATAAAATCTGACAAACCTTTAGCCTGACTCATCAAGAAAAAGAGAGAGAGAAATCAAATTGGTAAAATCAGAAGGGCTTCTCAGGTGGTCCATTGGGTAAAGAGTACGCCGTGCAGTGCAGGGGGCACCCATTCAATCCTTGGCCCAGGAAAATCCCATGTGCTGCAGAGTGACTGGACTACTGTGTCCAATTGCGAGTCAGGGCTCTGAAGTGCATGTACCCAAAGCCAGTACTCTGTGATGAGAGAGGTCACTGTAATGGGAGGCCCACACATGCCAAAGAATAAAAGATGGATGAAAATAAATAAATTAAAAGAAATAAAAGAAGCTAAAATTAAAAAATAAAATAAAATCAGAATAAAAAAAAGAGAGGTTACAGCAGACAATACAGAAATACAAAGGACTATAAGAGACTATTATGAACAACTATATGGCAATAAAATGGACAACCTGGGAAAAATGGACAGATTCTTAGATAAGTACAATCCTCTAAGACTGAATCAGGAAGAAATAGAAAGTATGAACAACCACTTACAAGTTCAGAAATCAAATCTGTGATGCAAAATCTCCCCAAATATATAAGCCCAGGGCCAGATGGCTTCACAAATGAATTCTACCAAACATTTAGAGAAAAGCTAATATCTATCCTTCTAAATTCTTTCAAAAAATTGCACAGAGATTAGCACTTCCAAACTCATTCTACAAACCACCATCACCCTGATTCCAAAACCAGTCAAAGACAACACAAAAGAAGAACTTACAGAGCAATATCACTGATGAATACAGATGCAAAAATCATCAACAAAATTCCAGCAAACAGAATTGAACAACACATCAAGAAACTCATACACCATTATCAAGTTGGGTTTGTCCTAGGCCTGTGAGGATTTTTCATTATCCACAAATCCATCCATGTGATACACTGTATCAACAAAATGAAAGATAAAAATCATATGATAATCTCAATACCTGC
This sequence comes from Tragulus kanchil, assembly GCA_022376925.1. NCBI lineage: Eukaryota > Metazoa > Chordata > Mammalia > Artiodactyla > Tragulidae > Tragulus > Tragulus kanchil. The sequence goes on along the minus strand of JAIOJX010000003.1, from coordinate 86,005,581 downwards.
AGGAAAAGCCTTTGACAAAATTCAGCACCCATTTATGATTAAAAATATATTATTTGAAAATGAGTATAGAAGAAACCTACTTCAACATAATGAAAACCATATATAAGTCCAAAGCAAATTTAATTCTCAATGGTGAAAAACTGAAAGCATTCTAAGATCAGGAAAAAGACATGGGTGCTCACTCTCATCATTCTTATTCAACATAGTCTAGGAAGTTCCAGGTACAGGAATCAGAGAAGAAAAAAGAAATTAAAAAACCCAGACTGGAAAAGAAGAAGTAAAAGCGTCACTGTTTGTAGCTGACATGTTACTATATGTAGAAAACCCTAAAGATGCTATCAGAAAATTGCTAGGGGGCTTCCCCTGTTGGTCTAGTGGGTAAGGACACCGCCTTGCAGTGCAAGGGGCGCCGGTTCGATCCCTGGCCTGGGAAGATCCCACGTGCCGCAGAGCGGCTGGACCTATGTGTCCAATTACCTCGCCAGAGCTCTGGAGCTCTGGAGCGCATGCATGCAGAACCGGCGCTCTGCAACAACAGACGCCACTGCAATGGGAGGCCCACAGGAGCCAAAGAACAAAGATGGATGAAAATAGAGAAATGAAAGACCAATAGAAGTGGCCCACCCACTCCCCTCCCTCCCCAACCCAACTCCCGCCCAAAATAAATAAATAAATCTTTAAAAAAAAAAAAAAAAGAAAATTGCTAGGGCTATTCAGCAATTTCAGCAAGGTTACAGGATACAAAATCAATACACAAGAAATCTCTTTCATTACTATATACATACAATGAAAAATCAGAAAGAGAAATCAAGGAAGCAACCCCATCCATCATGGCAACAAAAAGAATAAAATATCTAGGAATAAACATGCCTAAAGTGATAAGAGAACTTTACAGAGAAAATGATAAGATAATGAAAGACACCAAAAATGACATAAATGGAGAGATATTCCATATTCCCAAATTGGAAGAATCAATATTGTGAAAATGACCATGCTACCAAATGAACCTACAGATTCAATGTGATCCCTATCAAATTGCTAATGCATTTTTCTTAGAACTAGATCAAGAAATAGCACACTTCCTATGGAAACACACACACACAAAACCCTGGATAGCCAATGCAGTCTTGAGAAAGAAGAACGGATTTGGAGGTATCAGCCTTCCTGACTTCAGACTATACTGCAGAGCAACAGTCATCAAAGGAGTATGGTGCCAGCATGAAAACAGAAATATAGGCAATTAGAATAAGATAGAGAGCACAGAGACAAACTCATGCACCTATGGGTAACTTAATTTTGACAAAGGAGGCAAGGACATACAATGAGGCAAAGACAACCTCTTCAACAAATGATGCTGGGAAAACTGGAGAGCTACATGCGCAGGAACGAAGTTGAAATATTTCCTAACACCGTACACAAAGATAAACTCAAAATGGATTAAAGACCTAACTGTAGGACCAGAAACCATAAAACTCTTAAAGAAAAACACAGGTAGAACACTCGATGACAAATCAAAGCAAGGTACTCTATGACCCACATCCTGGAGTAATGGAAATGAAAAGAAAGATAAACAAGTGGAAACTAATCAAACATAAAAGCTTTTGTACAGCTAAAGAAAAAAAAAACAAAAAATGGAAACCACTGCAATGGGAGGCCCACAGGAGCCAAAGAACAAAGATGGATGAAAATAGAGAAATGAAAGACCAATAGAAGTGGCCCACCCACTCCCCTCCCTCCCCAACCCAACTCCCGCCCAAAATAAATAAATAAATCTTTAAAAAAAAAAAAAAAAGAAAATTGCTAGGGCTATTCAGCAATTTCAGCAAGGTTACAGGATACAAAATCAATACACAAGAAATCTCTTTCATTACTATATACATACAATGAAAAATCAGAAAGAGAAATCAAGGAAGCAACCCCATCCATCATGGCAACAAAAAGAATAAAATATCTAGGAATAAACATGCCTAAAGTGATAAGAGAACTTTACAGAGAAAATGATAAGATAATGAAAGACACCAAAAATGACATAAATGGAGAGATATTCCATATTCCCAAATTGGAAGAATCAATATTGTGAAAATGACCATGCTACCAAATGAACCTACAGATTCAATGTGATCCCTATCAAATTGCTAATGCATTTTTCTTAGAACTAGATCAAGAAATAGCACACTTCCTATGGAAACACACACACACAAAACCCTGGATAGCCAATGCAGTCTTGAGAAAGAAGAACGGATTTGGAGGTATCAGCCTTCCTGACTTCAGACTATACTGCAGAGCAACAGTCATCAAAGGAGTATGGTGCCAGCATGAAAACAGAAATATAGGCAATTAGAATAAGATAGAGAGCACAGAGACAAACTCATGCACCTATGGGTAACTTAATTTTGACAAAGGAGGCAAGGACATACAATGAGGCAAAGACAACCTCTTCAACAAATGATGCTGGGAAAACTGGAGAGCTACATGCGCAGGAACGAAGTTGAAATATTTCCTAACACCGTACACAAAGATAAACTCAAAATGGATTAAAGACCTAACTGTAGGACCAGAAACCATAAAACTCTTAAAGAAAAACACAGGTAGAACACTCGATGACAAATCAAAGCAAGGTACTCTATGACCCACATCCTGGAGTAATGGAAATGAAAAGAAAGATAAACAAGTGGAAACTAATCAAACATAAAAGCTTTTGTACAGCTAAAGAAACTTACAAAGTGAAGACACAGACCTTAATGGCAGAAAATAATAGTAAATGAAACAACCGAGAAAGAATTGATTTCCAAAATATACAAGTAGCTCAGACAACTCAACACCAAAAAAACCAAACAAACAACCTAAACAAAAAATGGGAAAAAGACATAAACATTTCTCTCCAAAGAAGACATATGCATGGCTAAAGGACACATGAAAAAATGCTCATCAGATCTCATTATTAGAGAAATGCAAATCAAAACTACAATGAGATATCACCACACACTAGTTAGAATGGCCATCAACCAAAAATTTACATATAATAAATTCTGGAGAGGGTAGGAATTCTGTAGGTGGGAATGTTAATTGATGCAACCACTATGGAAAACAGCATGGAGTACATGACCCAGCAATCCTACTATTAGGCATGAATCTTTATTAAATCAAAACGCATGTACCCAAACATTCAATGTAGCACTTTTTACAATAGCTAGGACATGGAAAAAGCCTAGGTGTCCATCAACAAATGAATGGATAAAGAAGCTGTGGTACATATATGCAATGGAATATTTCCTAGCCATAAAGAGACATGCATCTGAGTCAGTCCTAATGAGGTGGACGATCCTAGAATCTATTACACAAAGTGAAGTAAGTCAGAAAGGGAAGATAAATATAAAATACTAACACATATATATAGAATCTATAAAGATGGTATTGATAAAAGTATATGCAGAGCAGCAATAGAGAAACAGACATAGAGAACAGACTTATGGACATTGGGGAGAGGGAGAAATGGGTGAGAAGTATGGAAAGAGTTACATGGAAACTTACATTACCACATGTAAAGGGGATAAGCAGTGTGAACATGCTGTAAGATTGAGGAAACTTGCACAGGGGCTATGCAACAACCTAGAGGGGTGAAATGTGGGGAAAGATGGGAGGGAATTTCACTTGGGAGGGGCTAAGTGTATACCTGTGACTGATTTGGGTTTACATATAGAAGTAAACAACAAAACTCTGTACAAGCAAAATAAAAATAAATTAATAAAAAAATTCCAAGAAAAAAAAGCATAATGGAATGGGTTGCCACATCCTTCTTCTGGGGAATCCTCTCAACCCGGGGATGCAACCTGGGTTTCCTGCATTTCGGGTAGATTTCTCACCACTGAGCCATCCGTTAATCTCCAGATACATATAGTTGAGACTCCATGGACTGTAGCTTATCAGACTTCTCTGTCCACGGATTTTTTCAGGCCAGAATATTGGACTATGGTGCATACATCTTTTCAAATTAGTGTTCTCATTTTCTTCAGATAAATACCTGAGAAGGGAATTGCTGAATTATAATGTACTTCTATTTTTATTTTTTGGGATGTTCCATACTATTTTCATAGTGTCAGCATCAGTTTTCATTCCCACCGACAGTACATGTGTGTTCATTTCACCCAGCTGTTCCATTACATTATTTATTCACCAAATTTCATATAATAAATTCTGGAGAGGGTAGGAATTCTGTAGGTGGGAATGTTAATTGATGCAACCACTATGGAAAACAGCATGGAGTACATGACCCAGCAATCCTACTATTAGGCATGAATCTTTATTAAATCAAAACGCATGTACCCAAACATTCAATGTAGCACTTTTTACAATAGCTAGGACATGGAAAAAGCCTAGGTGTCCATCAACAAATGAATGGATAAAGAAGCTGTGGTACATATATGCAATGGAATATTTCCTAGCCATAAAGAGACATGCATCTGAGTCAGTCCTAATGAGGTGGACGATCCTAGAATCTATTACACAAAGTGAAGTAAGTCAGAAAGGGAAGATAAATATAAAATACTAACACATATATATAGAATCTATAAAGATGGTATTGATAAAAGTATATGCAGAGCAGCAATAGAGAAACAGACATAGAGAACAGACTTATGGACATTGGGGAGAGGGAGAAATGGGTGAGAAGTATGGAAAGAGTTACATGGAAACTTACATTACCACATGTAAAGGGGATAAGCAGTGTGAACATGCTGTAAGATTGAGGAAACTTGCACAGGGGCTATGCAACAACCTAGAGGGGTGAAATGTGGGGAAAGATGGGAGGGAATTTCACTTGGGAGGGGCTAAGTGTATACCTGTGACTGATTTGGGTTTACATATAGAAGTAAACAACAAAACTCTGTACAAGCAAAATAAAAATAAATTAATAAAAAAATTCCAAGAAAAAAAAGCATAATGGAATGGGTTGCCACATCCTTCTTCTGGGGAATCCTCTCAACCCGGGGATGCAACCTGGGTTTCCTGCATTTCGGGTAGATTTCTCACCACTGAGCCATCCGTTAATCTCCAGATACATATAGTTGAGACTCCATGGACTGTAGCTTATCAGACTTCTCTGTCCACGGATTTTTTCAGGCCAGAATATTGGACTATGGTGCATACATCTTTTCAAATTAGTGTTCTCATTTTCTTCAGATAAATACCTGAGAAGGGAATTGCTGAATTATAATGTACTTCTATTTTTATTTTTTGGGATGTTCCATACTATTTTTCATAGTGTCAGCATCAGTTTTCATTCCCACCGACAGTACATGTGTGTTCATTTCACCCAGCTGTTCAGCATTACATTATTTATTATCTTTTTGACAGTAGCTATTCTAACTAGTGTGAGGTGGTATCTCACTGCAGTTTTTATTTGCATTTCCCTGATAATTAGTGATGTTCAGCGTCTTTTCATGGGTCATTAGCCCTCAGTAGTCTTCCTTGGAAAAATGCCTATTCAGTTTCTCTGACTAATTTTTACTCAAATTGTTGTTTATTATGTTGAGTTTTATGAGTTTTTATACATTTTGGATATTAATTTTTTATCCAGCTTATTATTTGCAAATATCTTCTATTCAGTAGGTAGTCTTTTTTTGGCTGATTTTTTAATTGATAGTAGAAATAACTGTAATAAGTAAAAATAATATGCTATTCATTAAAGTTTAACATGCATGTCTTTACCTGTCACATCTAAATATTCCCATGTCTTATGTTGTTATTTATATTTATTTATTTTTAAAGTAATTAACTAAAATGGCATTTAAAATCTAATTTCTTAGCAACATTATACATGTTTCTAGTGCTCAATAGCAAAATGTTGCTAATGACTGTCATATTACATAAGACAGTATAGAGCATTTTCATCCTTCCAGAAAGTTCCATTGAAAAACACTTGTCTCAATCAAGGCTCAGCAAATAAGATTCACAATCACCTATTTTTGGAAATAGAATTTTGCAGAGCATCTCCATGCCCATTCATTTATACTTGATTTATTGGTGTATTCACACAATGTTGATAGAATTAAATAATTGCAATAAAAACTACATGGTCAGCAAAGCCTAAAATATTAATAACTGGAATATTTTTTTAAAACTATTGATCCATGGTCTAAACAGTAAACAGCATAAAATATAGAAAAAATAAATTTTTAAAATAACTACATGAGTGACCATCCGTTAATCTCCAGATACATATAGTTGAGACTCCATGGACTGTAGCTTATCAGACTTCTCTGTCCACGGATTTTTTCAGGCCAGAATATTGGACTATGGTGCATACATCTTTTCAAATTAGTGTTCTCATTTTCTTCAGATAAATACCTGAGAAGGGAATTGCTGAATTATAATGTACTTCTATTTTTATTTTTTGGGATGTTCCATACTATTTTTCATAGTGTCAGCATCAGTTTTCATTCCCACCGACAGTACATGTGTGTTCATTTCACCCAGCTGTTCAGCATTACATTATTTATTATCTTTTTGACAGTAGCTATTCTAACTAGTGTGAGGTGGTATCTCACTGCAGTTTTTATTTGCATTTCCCTGATAATTAGTGATGTTCAGCGTCTTTTCATGGGTCATTAGCCCTCAGTAGTCTTCCTTGGAAAAATGCCTATTCAGTTTCTCTGACTAATTTTTACTCAAATTGTTGTTTATTATGTTGAGTTTTATGAGTTTTTATACATTTTGGATATTAATTTTTTATCCAGCTTATTATTTGCAAATATCTTCTATTCAGTAGGTAGTCTTTTTTTGGCTGATTTTTTAATTGATAGTAGAAATAACTGTAATAAGTAAAAATAATATGCTATTCATTAAAGTTTAACATGCATGTCTTTACCTGTCACATCTAAATATTCCCATGTCTTATGTTGTTATTTATATTTATTTATTTTTAAAGTAATTAACTAAAATGGCATTTAAAATCTAATTTCTTAGCAACATTATACATGTTTCTAGTGCTCAATAGCAAAATGTTGCTAATGACTGTCATATTACATAAGACAGTATAGAGCATTTTCATCCTTCCAGAAAGTTCCATTGAAAAACACTTGTCTCAATCAAGGCTCAGCAAATAAGATTCACAATCACCTATTTTTGGAAATAGAATTTTGCAGAGCATCTCCATGCCCATTCATTTATACTTGATTTATTGGTGTATTCACACAATGTTGATAGAATTAAATAATTGCAATAAAAACTACATGGTCAGCAAAGCCTAAAATATTAATAACTGGAATATTTTTTTAAAAAAACTATTGATCCATGGTCTAAACAGTAAACAGCATAAAATATAGACTAAATATAATAACTACATGTGAACATTTTCATAGAAGAAAGACTGTGACAAAATTTTCCCTGTTGTCAAACATTTTTCAGAATATGTTCATTTGAGTTATAATACTCATTTAATTCATCCGAATTCAGTTTTTTATATAAATTAAAACATTGTATTCAAAAGCATATAAAATAAAAAAATATGAACTTCAACCTAAAGCTCTAAAAACATTATCTTAGATTCTGTTTGATATTGTCATATTTCATAAGCTCATTTGTCATGTTGCGCTTTCCCTTCTTCCAAAATGATTGCTTTTATCATATGCTAAAAAACTCATCTTTCATAGTACCATTGTTAGCAATAGTACCAATTTAAACAGAATCACTTCTTGCACCTGCTGTTTCCATATCTGTTGAATGTAAATTGATTCAGATGTACAGTTTGATCTCTGTTAGAAAGCCACAACTTTCTTCTCTATCCTGAATAATCAAAAGTGCTGCATAACCAGAAAAGTTGACTAGAAGTGAAACTGACCTATGAAATCAATTAAGGATTGTGAGAATTTTTTGAATTCCAAGAAATGTTGCTTCTCCTGAAATCTTACCATTTTGACATCAAGTTTTGCTTAAAAACTCATTTTAAAATCTGCTTAGAACCCACTGTTTGCAGGCAAAACGTAATTGGAAAGAACCAGAATGTTGTAAAATCATGGAAAGAGTTATCTTGTGTTTATCATCACTTTAGAAAATATGTGTACAGCTTAAGAACTCTAGTCCTTTAGTTAAACTTCTGAGTTTTGTTTGTTTATTTCCATTTCTTTCACTTTCTCACTGGGCAAACTAGAGAAGCATGTTAAGGTATAAGCTAAGATATGGCAACAAACATACAGAAAATTGGAGTAACAAGCAAGATGCATCTTTCTGAGTTATGTGGAGTTACAGTTAAAAGCAATACTGAACTGCTCATATCAATGACACATTAGTCTAATTAGAGTTTTTGCAATATTAAGGCTCTTTTTGTTGACTTATCTACTGAGACACTGCTCTATTTTTTTATAGTCAAAGCTAGATTTAATAAAATCTGCTTCTTCACAAGCAGACTTGGAAAGAAAAATGAATTGGTAGATGATTTCCCTTTCAGCAGCTTTCATATATCATTAACCATATTAATACATTGGTTAGGACATAATTAAATGGATTTAACTGTCTTCAAAGGATTTGAGTTATAATACTCATTTAATTCATCCGAATTCAGTTTTTATATAAATTAAAACATTGTATTCAAAAGCATATAAAATAAAAAAATATGAACTTCAACCTAAAGCTCTAAAAACATTATCTTAGATTCTGTTTGATATTGTCATATTTCATAAGCTCATTTGTCATGTTGCGCTTTCCCTTCTTCCAAAATGATTGCTTTTATCATATGCTAAAAAACTCATCTTTCATAGTACCATTGTTAGCAATAGTACCAATTTAAACAGAATCACTTCTTGCACCTGCTGTTTCCATATCTGTTGAATGTAAATTGATTCAGATGTACAGTTTGATCTCTGTTAGAAAGCCACAACTTTCTTCTCTATCCTGAATAATCAAAAGTGCTGCATAACCAGAAAAGTTGACTAGAAGTGAAACTGACCTATGAAATCAATTAAGGATTGTGAGAATTTTTTGAATTCCAAGAAATGTTGCTTCTCCTGAAATCTTACCATTTTGACATCAAGTTTTGCTTAAAAACTCATTTTAAAATCTGCTTAGAACCCACTGTTTGCAGGCAAAACGTAATTGGAAAGAACCAGAATGTTGTAAAATCATGGAAAGAGTTATCTTGTGTTTATCATCACTTTAGAAAATATGTGTACAGCTTAAGAACTCTAGTCCTTTAGTTAAACTTCTGAGTTTTGTTTGTTTATTTCCATTTCTTTCACTTTCTCACTGGGCAAACTAGAGAAGCATGTTAAGGTATAAGCTAAGATATGGCAACAAACATACAGAAAATTGGAGTAACAAGCAAGATGCATCTTTCTGAGTTATGTGGAGTTACAGTTAAAAGCAATACTGAACTGCTCATATCAATGACACATTAGTCTAATTAGAGTTTTTGCAATATTAAGGCTCTTTTTGTTGACTTATCTACTGAGACACTGCTCTATTTTTTTATAGTCAAAGCTAGATTTAATAAAATCTGCTTCTTCACAAGCAGACTTGGAAAGAAAAATGAATTGGTAGATGATTTCCCTTTCAGCAGCTTTCATATATCATTAACCATATTAATACATTGGTTAGGACATAATTAAATGGATTTAACTGTCTTCAAAGGATTGGAGGCTTTATACCTAGCTAAGTGTCTAGCTTGGAAAAACGCTACTGGGGAACCACTGCTTCATGTTTCACAATTTTCTTATCTTTGAATTTTATCTATTCATGATTTATTGTAAGAAGTAACCACGCAAATATATATAAAAATTTTTGGAAATCACCTGATACACATTGGGTCCTCAATAAATTTTATATTATTTCTCTTTGCATAAGCATTTATTTTGTGAACTGCTACAATATATATTAGAGATAACAAATTGGAATAAAAATGCTTATGTATTAAAATTATATATATTGATTTTTGTGATGAAAAATAATCAATAACAGAAAATTGAATAATGATTAATTTAATTAATAAATTAATGATTTAGACTGAAATTCCTCATTTGAAGAATATTGTACAATTTTTAGCTCAATAGATTTCTAAATTGGTTTTTAAAATGATTTTCCAATATACCACATCAGTACTTTTAGTTAAATATTATGTTGTGAAGCAATATTTTGAGCATATTAGGACAATGATTAAACTATTACATAAATTAAATAAATATTTGAACATTCTAGGTATAGATAAAGAAGGTAATTTTAATATAATTTTGAAATGTAAAAAATGAGATGAAAATAGAATTTGAATTTTTAAGATGAAGGATAAATGACAATAGAGTCTAGCATTCTGTTACCAGAGACTTTATTTAATATATTCATGAAATTTAAATGTTGCATTTAGGTTTCTCACTTCAGTACCCATGGCAAAGCACTTAAATTGCTCAGGCATCTCCAGGTTCTCATGGCAAAGATACAAGAAAAAAAAAAAAAGCAATTCTGGCAGAGGGAATGGGAAAAACAGTCATTTTTAAATATATTCCAAGGGCATTTTCATAAGAATGTCCCAATCCTTGAGAGTAAAAGCATAATCAGAACTGTATTTAAACAGGGTGAAAGAAAATTACCTTGTTCAATAGCATTTCTATTTTAACTAAAACGATAAACAAATAATGAGAAACATTTGTGAAGGCTGGAGGCCAGGAATACAAGGCCTGGAATTTAATCATAAGGTATAGAACATTGCACTTCCCCACACAAGTTACTATCACATCTATAGAGATTCAGTAAAACTGGATTGCAGTCAATAGACCTATATGACTAAGACTTTGTCTATAGAAGAGAAGTAGTTAGGGAATAGGAAAAAAAATAGAGGAGAAAAATATCAGATCACAAGAGGAATTTAAGTCTTTGCCATAGTTACAAGAAATATTAAATACAGCACAACTCCCAACTCCTAGCCATATTAAAATGAGACTTCAATCTCAGTGAAGATACCAGAAAGCTCTTCTATGGCTTTAGGCACAAAGATTCTAAAATTTGTATGGAAGGACAAAAGGTTCCAAATAATGAATATTATATTGAGGAGAAAGTATAAAGTTGGAGGGGTGGCACTATCCAACTTCAGCAGTTTATAGAAAGCTACAATGTTGAAAATAGCTTAGTATTGTCAAAAGAATAGACTAACAGGTCAGTGGAATGAAAGTGCCCAGCAATGTACTTCCAGTAACTGATCAAGAAAAAAAAAAAAAAAGACACAAAAGAATTCTATAAAAATGGATATTCCATACAATAGTAGTACTAATGTTATCCTTGGAAATCTACATGCAAGAAGTCAACCAATGAACTGATCAATAAATTAAGCAAGGGTGTTACAGTATTCACAAAAAGTAACTCAAAATAAAAGAATAGATCATGTTTTTTTTTTAAAAATTAATATTATAAAACTAGTAGAAAAAATAAGAAAATATCTAGTTACCTTGTAGTTGGCAGTAAGATTTTAGCTATAAAACCAAAATGATAACCCATGATATAAAACACTGATAACTTATATTTTATTAAAAGTCAAGACTTCTGATCTGTGAAAGATTCTGTCAAAGGAACAAAAAGACAACTAGAAACTGAGAGAAATACTTGTATGTGGGGCTTCAAGGATGGTGCTAGTGGTAAAGAACCCCTACCGGGAAAAAAACTGAGAGAATAGATATGACTGTTCAATAGCATTTCTATTTTAACTAAAACGATAAACAAATAATGAGAAACATTTGTGAAGGCTGGAGGCCAGGAATACAAGGCCTGGAATTTAATCATAAGGTATAGAACATTGCACTTCCCCACACAAGTTACTATCACATCTATAGAGATTCAGTAAAACTGGATTGCAGTCAATAGACCTATATGACTAAGACTTTGTCTATAGAAGAGAAGTAGTTAGGGAATAGGAAAAAAAATAGAGGAGAAAAATATCAGATCACAAGAGGAATTTAAGTCTTTGCCATAGTTACAAGAAATATTAAATACAGCACAACTCCCAACTCCTAGCCATATTAAAATGAGACTTCAATCTCAGTGAAGATACCAGAAAGCTCTTCTATGGCTTTAGGCACAAAGATTCTAAAATTTGTATGGAAGGACAAAAGGTTCCAAATAATGAATATTATATTGAGGAGAAAGTATAAAGTTGGAGGGGTGGCACTATCCAACTTCAGCAGTTTATAGAAAGCTACAATGTTGAAAATAGCTTAGTATTGTCAAAAGAATAGACTAACAGGTCAGTGGAATGAAAGTGCCCAGCAATGTACTTCCAGTAACTGATCAAGAAAAAAAAAAAAAAAGACACAAAAGAATTCTATAAAAATGGATATTCCATACAATAGTAGTACTAATGTTATCCTTGGAAATCTACATGCAAGAAGTCAACCAATGAACTGATCAATAAATTAAGCAAGGGTGTTACAGTATTCACAAAAAGTAACTCAAAATAAAAGAATAGATCATGTTTTTTTTTTAAAAATTAATATTATAAAACTAGTAGAAAAAATAAGAAAATATCTAGTTACCTTGTAGTTGGCAGTAAGATTTTAGCTATAAAACCAAAATGATAACCCATGATATAAAACACTGATAACTTATATTTTATTAAAAGTCAAGACTTCTGATCTGTGAAAGATTCTGTCAAAGGAACAAAAAGACAACTAGAAACTGAGAGAAATACTTGTATGTGGGGCTTCAAGGATGGTGCTAGTGGTAAAGAACCCCTACCAATGGAGGAAACTTAAAAGACATAGGTTTGATACTTGGATTGGAAAGATCCCCTGGAGGAGGGCATGGCAACCCACTCCAGTATTATTGCCTGGAGAAATGCATGGACAGAGAAGCCTGGTGGGCTACAATCCATAGCTTCACAAAGAGTTGGACACAACTGAAAATCATGACTTCCAGTACCATGACTTCATGTTAAATAGATGGGCAAACAATGGCAAAAGTGAAAGAATATTTCTTGGGCCCCAAAACCATTGAAGATGGTGACTGCAGCCATGAAATTAAAAGACCACTGATCCTTGGAAGAAAAGCTATGACAAACTTAGACAGCACATTTAAAAGCAGAGGCATCATTTGCTGACAAAAGTGGTTTTCCCAGTAGTCATATATGGTTGTGAGGTAGACCAAAAAGAAGACTGAACACTGAAGAATTGATGCCTTTGAATCGTAGTGTTCAAAGGGCTCTTGAGTCCCTTGGACTGCGAGGAAAACAAACCAGTTAATTCTAAAGGAAATCACCTCTGACTGTTCATTGGAAGAAATGATGCTGAAACTGAAGCTCCAATACATTTGGTCACCTGATTTGAAGAGACAGCTCACTGAAAAAGATTCTGATGCTGGGAAAAATTCACGGCAAAAGGAAAAGCAGACAGCAGAAGAGGAGATGGTTGGATGATACCATTGAGTCAATGAACATGAATTTGATCAAACTCTGGAAGTTGGTGGAGGACAGGGAAGCCTGATGTGGTGCAGTCCATGGAGTCACAAAGAGTCAGATATGGCAGAGCGACTGAACTTAACTCAATTGAAAAATATTCTATGATCTATAATCTATAAAATTCTTGAATAATTTTGTTAACCAGCTGAAATTAATATAATATTGTAAATCACTTCTAGTTTAATTTTTTAAATATAGACATATATTTTATAGAATACAAACAAAAAACACTTTGGAACAATTCATAAACTGAGATTTAGAATCTCAAACTATAAGACGTCTAAATGTACACAGAAGAGAAAAGCACTGACTTAGCAAAACATATCAAAAATATTATCTATAGAAAACCAAGGGAGGAGCCAAGATGGCGGAGGAATGAGGGGAAGATTTCACCAGCTCCCCAACAGAATCACCAGAACTAATCAAGAAAAGAACCATCACCACCAAACCAGCCGCTGACGACAGAAGAATTCCATATGTCCGCGAAAATAGAAGAGTGAATAGCCAGAAATTTCTCAGAGCTAGGGTTCTAAGAATCCTCTGTCCTAACCCCACACTGGATCGCACCGACCGAGAGCGCGCCAGCAAGTGCCCTAAAAGGGGGCCTAAGCAGAGCCTCGGGGGAGAAAGGGCAGCACTCAGCGTGAAAACTCCAAGAATCCGCCCGGATCGCTGGCAGAAATTAAGACACTGCGAAGACAGGAGACAGCAGGGCCGAGCAGAATGCGCTTGCTGCCTGGCGACCTCAGGCCGGACTGAACGAGATGGGACAGCGCCCAGTGTGAGGATCGCAGCGCTTGGCCGCTGGGTGAAAATTGTGACTTTCCGCCTGGCACCGGGTGAGTTCAAACACTCCTAGTGGGGGACTGGCTGAAGGGGAAGTCGCCCGCAGATTGCTGACCAGGGACCGGGCTCCAGCCGGACGAGGAGACTTGTGCATGCCTTTGGGACTTTTTGAATTTAAAATCACAAAGATTCTGATGCTGGAAAAATTCACGGCAAAAGGAAAAGCAGACAGCAGAAGAGGAGATGGTTGGATGATACCATTGAGTCAATGAACATGAATTTGATCAAACTCTGGAAGTTGGTGGAGGACAGGGAAGCCTGATGTGGTGCAGTCCATGGAGTCACAAAGAGTCAGATATGGCAGAGCGACTGAACTTAACTCAATTGAAAAATATTCTATGATCTATAATCTATAAAATTCTTGAATAATTTTGTTAACCAGCTGAAATTAATATAATATTGTAAATCACTTCTAGTTTAATTTTTTAAATATAGACATATATTTTATAGAATACAAACAAAAAACACTTTGGAACAATTCATAAACTGAGATTTAGAATCTCAAACTATAAGACGTCTAAATGTACACAGAAGAGAAAAGCACTGACTTAGCAAAACATATCAAAAATATTATCTATAGAAAACCAAGGGAGGAGCCAAGATGGCGGAGGAATGAGGGGAAGATTTCACCAGCTCCCCAACAGAATCACCAGAACTAATCAAGAAAAGAACCATCACCACCAAACCAGCCGCTAGACGACAGAAGAATTCCATATGTCCGCGAAAATAGAAGAGTGAATAGCCAGAAATTTCTCAGAGCTAGGGTTCTAAGAATCCTCTGTCCTAACCCCACACTGGATCGCACCGACCGAGAGCGCGCCAGCAAGTGCCCTAAAAGGGGGCCTAAGCAGAGCCTCGGGGGAGAAAGGGCAGCACTCAGCGTGAAAACTCCAAGAATCCGCCCGGATCGCTGGCAGAAATTAAGACACTGCGAAGACAGGAGACAGCAGGGCCGAGCAGAATGCGCTTGCTGCCTGGCGACCTCAGGCCGGACTGAACGAGATGGGACAGCGCCCAGTGTGAGGATCGCAGCGCTTGGCCGCTGGGTGAAAATTGTGACTTTCCGCCTGGCACCGGGTGAGTTCAAACACTCCTAGTGGGGGACTGGCTGAAGGGGAAGTCGCCCGCAGATTGCTGACCAGGGACCGGGCTCCAGCCGGACGAGGAGACTTGTGCATGCCTTTGGGACTTGGAGGCGCAACCGGCAGTGCGCGCGCGCCAGTGGCGGAAGAACCCCTGCACCCCCATAGCTGCACCCCCAAAGCTGCACCCCCATAGCTGCACCCCCATAGCTACACCCGCAGCGGCGGAAGCCGGGAGAAGGGCAGGTATCACAGGCTACCTGCAGGTGCGCTGCTGAGCCAGGACGCCCCCGCCCAACATGGGATTGCATGCGCACCACTGTCCCCGGCCCAACGGACTGGGATCAGCCCGCGCCCCCGCCCAACCCCGGACAGCGCGTGCCGCACCCCGCGCCCGACACACTGGGATCAGCCCGCGCTCCCGCCCAACCCGGGACAGCGAGCGCACCGCGATCCCCCGCCCAACTGACAGAGATCAGCCCGCCGTCCCCGTCAGCATCTGAGCTTGCAGACCGGTGCCATAAGGAAAAGGCTGCATCATCAAGACAACACCATCGAGAGCAGACTGGCTTCCAGACAGATGAGAGGATAAAAACCAGGGACAGTATTTAGCTTTTTTGTTTATCTGTTGTGGACGGTTCTGCTTATTCGTTTAATTGGTCAGGTTTGGGTTTGTTTTTTGTTTTTTTTTCTCTCTCTCTCTCTCTCTCTTTGATCTCTTCTTATTAAGTTTCTCCTCCTTTTTTTTTTTTTTTTGTAATTTTAATTTTTTTTGATTTTTAATTATTAATTTTTTATTATTAATTTTTTTAAATTTTAATTGTTGAACTTCTAATTTTCTTTCCTCTTTCCCACTCCTTCCTCCCTCTATGTTCTAAATCTAAAACTTTCTCCTATATACCACTACCCCTTAGATAAATATTTCCGACCTTCCTGTCTCCACTATTCTCTCCCAGCTGCACTAAACAAAACAACACACTAATCTTGGCTACATAACCCTATAAAATCCTTCCAAGTTGAATCTATTCCTTCTCATTACCCATACATTTTCCACCTTCTAACTCCCAACACATGTCTTAGTTAAAAATTGCTTTCAATGACGAAATAGTCCAAGTCAGGACCCTACCCAAGATCTATTTTTCCAGGCACTATTCTAATTAACTCAGAGCTTAACGGGCAAGTACCATCTTTGATTATGTCGTTTGCCAGGAAAATTTCCTATGCTTTATCACTGTAAAACTGGTTAGATGTGGTTATTGCTGTGTATGTATATATATCTTATGACTAGGTTAGAAAACATCTGCATGCTTTTATGACTGTCACCCATTAGGGACACACCTCTTTCCCCTCAGTTGCTAGTATTTGAACTAATATCACGGAACACTATAGCAAACCAGACATAGAGCCTACATCTCCTGACAAATCATCAAACCAAGGATCCTCGAACTAGAAGCCCTGATTCCAAGACCCCACACTATCAAAGAACATACAACACTAGAGATGAAATGACAGAGAAACACTGCACAAATGAAGGACCAAGCTAGAGAATCACAGCCTCAAATGACAGAGGAGGAGATAGACAAATTATCTGAAAGAGAATTCAGAAAAACTATTCTAATGAGGATGCAAAACACCGAAAACAGAATATTAGAGGAAATTAGTGCATTGAGAAAAGACATGCAGGAAATGAAAAATAAGCAAATAGAGACCACCAACTCAATTGCTGAACTCAAAAATACGATAGAAGGCCTCAACAGTAGAGTATCTGAGGCTGAAGAACGGATAAGCGTGCTGGAAGATAGACTGGTGGAAATAACTGGTGAGGAACAGAACAAAGCCGAAAGAATGAAAAGAACTGAAGAAAGCCTCAGGGACCTATGGGACAATATCAAACGCACCAACATTAGAATTATAGGAGTCCCAGAGGAAGAAGAAGGGAAGAAAGGTTACGAAAAAATTCTTGAAGAGGTTATTGTAGAAAACTTCCCCAGCATGGGAAAGGAGAGAGTCAACCATGTCCAAGAAGCACAAAACAACACACTAATCTTGGCTACATAACCCTATAAAATCCTTCCAAGTTGAATCTATTCCTTCTCATTACCCATACATTTTCCACCTTCTAACTCCCAACACATGTCTTAGTTAAAAATTGCTTTCAATGACGAAATAGTCCAAGTCAGGACCCTACCCAAGATCTATTTTTCCAGGCACTATTCTAATTAACTCAGAGCTTAACGGGCAAGTACCATCTTTGATTATGTCGTTTGCCAGGAAAATTTCCTATGCTTTATCACTGTAAAACTGGTTAGATGTGGTTATTGCTGTGTATGTATATATATCTTATGACTAGGTTAGAAAACATCTGCATGCTTTTATGACTGTCACCCATTAGGGACACACCTCTTTCCCTCAGTTGCTACTATTTGAACTAATATCACGGAACACTATAGCAAACCAGACATAGAGCCTACATCTCCTGACCAAATCATCAAACCAAGGATCCTCGAACTAAAAGCCCGGATGCCAAGGCCCCACACTATCAAAGAACATACAGCACTAGAGATGAAATGACAGAGAAACACTGCACAAATGAAGGACCAAGCTAGAGAATCACAGCCTCAAATGACAGAGGAGGAGATAGACAAATTATCTGAAAGAGAATTCAGAAAAACTATTCTAATGAGGATGCAAAACACCGAAAACAGAATATTAGAGGAAATTAGTGCATTGAGAAAAGACATGCAGGAAATGAAAAATAAGCAAATAGAGACCACCAACTCAATTGCTGAACTCAAAAATACGATAGAAGGCCTCAACAGTAGAGTATCTGAGGCTGAAGAACGGATAAGCGTGCTGGAAGATAGACTGGTGGAAATAACTGGTGAGGAACAGAACAAAGCCGAAAGAATGAAAAGAACTGAAGAAAGCCTCAGGGACCTATGGGACAATATCAAACGCACCAACATTAGAATTATAGGAGTCCCAGAGGAAGAAGAAGGGAAGAAAGGTTACGAAAAAATTCTTGAAGAGGTTATTGTAGAAAACTTCCCCAGCATGGGAAAGGAAATAGTCAGCCATGTCCAAGAAGCACAAAGAGTTCCATACAGGATAAACCCTAGAAGAAACACACCAAGGCACATTCTAATCAAACTAACACAGACTAAATATAAACACAGATTACTAAAAGCAGCTAGAAGCAAACAACAAATAACATATAAAGGAAACCCCATACGTCTAACTGCGGATCTCTCAACAGAAACCCTGCAGGCCAGAAGAGAATGGCAGGACACATTTAAATGGCTAAAAGAGAATAATCTGCAACCACGAATTCTCTACCCAGCAAAAATCTCATTCAGAATCGATGGAGAAGTCCAAAGCTTTTCAGACAGACAAAAACTAAAAGAATTCTGTACCACAAAACCAGCCCTACAACAAGTGTTAAAGGGCCTGATATAGCCAATAAATACAAGAATAGAAGAAGTCCTACAAACCAAACCCCAGACTTGTAAGAAGATGACAATAGGAACATTCGTATCAATAATTACTTTGAATGTAAATGGATTAAATGCTCCAACCAAACGACACAGGTTGGCTGAATGGATCAAGAAACATGACCCATATATATGCTGTTTACAAGAGACCCACTTCAGACCTAGAGACACTCATAGACTGAAAGTGAAAGACTGGAAAAAGATATTCCATGCAAATGGAAATCAAAAGAAAGCTGGAGTGGCAATTCTCATATCAGACAAAATAGATTTTAAAGTAAAGAAGATTCTAAGAGACAAGGCAGGACATTACATCATGATTAAAGGATCCATCCAAGAGGAAGACATAACAGTCATGAACATCTACGCACCCAACACAGGGGCACCTCAATACATAAGACAGATACTTTCAGACTTAAAAGAAGAAATCAATAATAACACAATAATAGTAGGAGACTTTAACACTCCTCTGACACCAATGGATAGATCATCTAAACAGAAAATTAATAAAGAAACACAAGCCTTAAATGCCACACTAGAAAAGATGGACCTCATTGATATCTTTAGGACGTTCCATCCAAAAGCAGAAGAATACACTTTCTTCTCAAGTGCTCACGGAACATTCTTCAAGATAGACCACATCTTGGGCCACAAATCTAACCTCAGTCAATTCAAGAAAACTGAAATTATATCAACCATCTTCTCAGATCACAATGCAATGAGACTAGAGATCAACCACAGGAAAAAAATCACTAAAAATACAAACACATGGCGATTAAACAACACTTACCTAAAAAACCAACTGATCACTGAGGAAATCAAAGGATAAATTAAACAATTCCTAGAAGAAAATGACAATGAATATACGACCGTTCAAAACTTATGGGACACTGCAAAAGCAGTCCTAAGGGGGAAATTTATAGCAATACAATCCCACCTCAAGAAACTAGGAAAATATGAAGCAGATGACCTAAGCCTCCGCTTAAAACAATTGGAAAAAGAAGAACAGAAACACCCCAAAGCCAGCAGAAGACGTGAAATTATAAAGACTAGAGCAGAAATAAATCAGAAAGAAATGAAAGAAACTATAGTTCAAATAAATAAAACAAAAAGCTGGTTCTTTGAAAAGGTAAACAAAATCGATAAGCCTCTGGCAAGACTCATCAAGAAAAAGAGAGAGAAGAACCAGATCAACAAAATCAAAAGAAAGCTGGAGTGGCAATCCTCATATCAGACAAAATAGATTTTAAAGTAAAGAAGATTCTAAGAGACAAGGCAGGACATTACATCATGATTAAAGGATCCATCCAAGAGGAAGACATAACAGTCATGAACATCTACGCACCCAACACAGGGGCACCTCAATACATAAGACAGATACTTTCAGACTTAAAAGAAGAAATCAATAATAACACAATAATAGTAGGAGACTTTAACACTCCTCTGACACCAATGGATAGATCATCTAAACAGAAAATTAATAAAGAAACACAAGCCTTAAATGCCACACTAGAAAAGATGGACCTCATTGATATCTTTAGGACGTTCCATCCAAAAGCAGAAGAATACACTTTCTTCTCAAGTGCTCACGGAACATTCTCCAGGATAGACCACATCTTGGGC
The DNA here is from genome assembly GCA_022376925.1 of Tragulus kanchil. Lineage (NCBI taxonomy): Eukaryota > Metazoa > Chordata > Mammalia > Artiodactyla > Tragulidae > Tragulus > Tragulus kanchil. The sequence goes on along the minus strand of JAIOJX010000003.1, from coordinate 85,985,119 downwards.
CACAAATCTAACCTCAGTCAATTCAAGAAAACTGAAATTATATCAACCATCTTCTCAGACCACAATGCAATGAGACTAGAGATCAACCACAGGAAAAAAATCACTAAAAATACAAACACATGGCGATTAAACAACACTTACCTAAAAAACCAACTGATCACTGAGGAAATCAAAGGATAAATTAAACAATTCCTAGAAGAAAATGACAATGAATATACGACCGTTCAAAACTTATGGGACACTGCAAAAGCAGTCCTAAGGGGGAAATTTATAGCAATACAATCCCACCTCAAGAAACTAGGAAAATATGAAGCAGATGACCTAAGCCTCCGCTTAAAACAATTGGAAAAAGAAGAACAGAAACACCCCAAAGCCAGCAGAAGACGTGAAATTATAAAGACTAGAGCAGAAATAAATCAGAAAGAAATGAAAGAAACTATAGTTCAAATAAATAAAACAAAAAGCTGGTTCTTTGAAAAGGTAAACAAAATCGATAAGCCTCTGGCAAGACTCATCAAGAAAAAGAGGGAGAAGAACCAGATCAACAAAATCAAAAACAAAAAAGGAGAGATTACAACAGATAATGCAGAAATCCAAAGGATTCTAAGAGACTATTATGAGCAACTCTATGGCAACAAACTGGACAACCTGGAAGAAATGGACAGTTTCTTGGGGAAGATCAATCTCCCAAGACTGAGCCAGGAAGAAACAGAAACTTTGAACAAGCCAATCACAAGCTCAGAAATCGAATCTGTGATTAAAAATCTACCCAAAAATAAAAGCCTAGGACCAGATGGCTTCACAGCCGAATTCTACCAAACATTTAAAGAAGAGCTAATGCCTGTCCCTCTAAAACTCTTTCAAAAAATTGCACAGGAAGGAAAACTTCCAAACACATTCTATGAGGCCACCATCTACCTGATACCCAAACCAGGCAAAGACAACACAAAAAAGGAAAATTACAGACCAATTTCTCTGATGAAATTAGATGCCAAGATCCTCAACAAAATCCTAGCAAACAGAATTCAACAACACATCAAAAAACTCATACATCATGATCAAGTCGGGTTCATCCCAGGCATGCAAGGCTTCTTTAACATCCGCAAATCAATCAATGTGATACACCATATCAACAAATTGAGAGACAAAAATCACATGATCATTTCGATAGATGCAGAAAAATCCTTCGACAAAGTACAACACCCATTCATGATAAAAACTCTTCAGAAAATGGGCATAGAAGGAACCTATCTCAACATAGTGAAAGCCATCTATGAGAAGCCCACAGCGAACATTGTCCTCAACGGAGAAAAACTGAAAGCATTCCCTCTAAGATCAGGAACAAGACAGGGGTGTCCACTTTCACCACTACTATTCAACATAGTCCTGGAAGTCCTAGCAACAGCAATAAGAGAAGAAAAAGAAATCAAAGGAATCCAGATTGGAAAGGAAGAAGTCAAGCTCTCTTGCAGATGACATGATATTATACATAGATAATCCCAAAGACACTATTACAAAGCTACTAGAGCTAATCAACGAATTCAGCAAAGTCGACAGTGAAAAATTATACAAAAAAGAAAATCCCAACAAAATCAAAAACGAAAAAGGAGAGATTACAACAGATAATGCAGAAATCCAAAGGATTCTAAGAGACTATTATGAGCAACTCTATGGCAACAAACTGGACAACCTGGAAGAAATGGACAGTTTCTTGGGGAAGATCAATCTCCGAAGACTGAGCCAGGAAGAAACAGAAACTTTGAACAAGCCAATCACAAGCTCAGAAATCGAATCTGTGATTAAAAATCTACCCAAAAATAAAAGCCTAGGACCAGATGGCTTCACAGCCGAATTCTACCAAACATTTAAAGAAGAGCTAATGCCTGTCCCTCTAAAACTCTTTCAAAAAATTGCACAGGAAGGAAAACTTCCAAACACATTCTATGAGGCCACCATCTACCTGATACCCAAACCAGGCAAAGACAACACAAAAAAGGAAAATTACAGACCAATTTCTCTGATGAAATTAGATGCCAAGATCCTCAACAAAATCCTAGCAAACAGAATTCAACAACACATCAAAAAACTCATACATCATGATCAAGTCGGGTTCATCCCAGGCATGCAAAGCTTCTTTAACATCCGCAAATCAATCAATGTGATACACCATATCAACAAATTGAGAGACAAAAATCACATGATCATTTCGATAGATGCAGAAAAATCCTTCGACAAAGTACAACACCCATTCATGATAAAAACTCTTCAGAAAATGGGCATAGAAGGAACCTATCTCAACATAGTGAAAGCCATCTATGAGAAGCCCACAGCGAACATTGTCCTCAACGGAGAAAAACTGAAAGCATTCCCTCTAAGATCAGGAACAAGACAGGGGTGTCCACTTTCACCACTACTATTCAACATAGTCCTGGAAGTTCTAGCAACAGCAATAAGAGAAGAGAAAGAAATCAAAGGAATCCAGATTGGAAAGGAAGAAGTCAAGCTCTCTCTTTTTGCAGATGACATGATATTATACATAGAAAATCCCAAAGAATCTATTACAAAGCTACTAGAGCTAATCAACGAATTCAGCAAAGTCGCAGGATACAAAGTCAACACACAGAAATCACTGGCATTCCTATACACAAACAATGAAAAATCAGAAAATGAAATCAAAGAGGCAGTCCCCTTCACCATTGCAACCAAAAGAATCAAATATCTAGGAATAAACCTACCCAAAGAAACAAAAGAACTGTACACAGAAAATTACAAGACACTCATGAAAGACATTAAAGAAGAGTTAAACAGATGGAGAGATATTCCATGTTCCTGGGTCGGAAGAATCAACATTGTGAAAATGACCATACTACCAAATATCATCTACAGATTCAATGCAATACCTATTCAACTTCCATTGACATTTTTCACAGAACTAGACCAAAGAATCACACAGTTCATATGGAAACACAAAAGACCTCGAATAGCCAAAGCAATCCTGAGAAAGAAAAACGGAGCTGGACGGATCAGCCTCCCTAACTTCAGACTCTACTACAAAGCAACAGTCCTCAAGACAGTATGGTACTGGCATAAAAACAGAACTATAGACCAATGGAACAAGATCGAGAACCCAGAAATAAACCCACGCACCTATGGGTACCTTATTTTTGATAAAGGAGGAGAAAATATAAAATGGGACAAAGACAGCCTCTTCAACAAGTGGTGCTGGGAGAATTGGACAGCTACATGCAAAAAAATGAAGTTGGAACATTCCCTGACACCATACACTAAGATCAACTCAAAATGGATTAAAGACCTAAATGGAAGACCAGAAACCATCAAACTCTTAGAGGAGAATATAGGCAAAACCCTCAAGGACATCAATCAAAGCAAGATCTTCTCTGACCCACCAACTAAAATAGCAGAACTGAAAAGAAAAATGAACATAAGGGACCTCATGAAACTTAAAAGCTTTTGTATAGCAAAAGAAATTACAAAAAAGCTCAACAGACACCCCACAGAGTGGGAGAAAATCATAGCAAATGAAACAACAGACAAAGAATTAATCTCCAAAATCTACAAGCAACTCAGACAACTCAGCACAGGGAAAACGAACAACCCAATCAAAAAATGGGAAAAAGACCTAAAGAGACGCCTCTCGAAAGAGGATATACAGATGGCCCAATAGCACATGAAACGATGCTCAACCTCGCTTATTATTAGAGAAATGCAAATTAAAACTACAATGAGATATCACCTCACACCCGTCAGAATGGCCATCTTCAAAAAATCTGCAGGCAATTAATGCTGGAGAGGGTGTGGAGAAAAGGGAACCCTCTTGCATTGCTGGTGGGAATGTAAATTGATACAGCCTCTATGGAAGACAGTCTGGAGATTTCTTAAAAAACTAAAAATAGAAGCACCCTATGACCCAGCAATCCCACTCTTAGGCTTATATCCTGATGAAATCAAAACTGAAAGAAGCACCTGTACCCCAATGTTCATTGCTGCTCTCTATACAATAGCCAAAACATGGAAGCAACCTAGATGTCCATCGACGAATGAATGGATCCAGAAGCTCTGGTACATATATACAATGGAATACTACTCAGCTGTTAAAAGAAATGCAGAAGACTCAATCCTAATGATGTGGCTGGCTCTAGAACCTATCATAAAAAGTGAAGTAAGTCAAAAAGAGAAAGACAAATACAGTATACTAACACACATATATGGAATCTAGTAGGACGGTCTTGATATCACACAGAGGGAACTCATGGAAAAAAAGACAGAGCATAGACATAGGGACATCGTGGTAAAGAAATAGGAAGGGGGAAGCATGGAGGAAGTAACAAGGAAACCTATAGTGTTATGTGTGGAAAAGATAGCTAGTGTCACAGTGCTAAGGGAATAGGAGTGCTCACAATGGCTTGGGGCAAAGGTCTGGAGGGGTGGGATGGGGGGATCTGGGTGGGTGGGGACCAGGGATATGCATATGACTGATCTGGGAACATACATGTATATGAACAACAAAACTCTGTAAAACCTTTAAAATAAAGAATAAAAATAAAATAAAAAAAAAGAAAACCAATACTATAATTTATATTTCATCAACATTAAAACAGATCTTCTATTTAAAAGATAATTCTAAGAATATGAAAAGATTATGCACTGAGAAGAAATACTTGAAAATCAAATATTCTATTCATGAGAGGAAAACCATTTATCTAAACACTACAAAAGCACAGGAAAACGAACAACCCAATCAAAAATGGGAAAAGACCTAAAGAGACGCCTCTCGAAAGAGGATATACAGATGGCCCAATAGCACATGAAACGATGCTCAACCTCGCTTATTATTAGAGAAATGCAAATTAAAACTACAATGAGATATCACCTCACACCCGTCAGAATGGCCATCTTCAAAAAATCTGCAGGCAATTAATGCTGGAGAGGGTGTGGAGAAAAGGGAACCCTCTTGCATTGCTGGTGGGAATGTAAATTGATACAGCCTCTATGGAAGACAGTCTGGAGATTTCTTAAAAAACTAAAAATAGAAGCACCCTATGACCCAGCAATCCCACTCTTAGGCTTATATCCTGATGAAATCAAAACTGAAAGAAGCACCTGTACCCCAATGTTCATTGCTGCTCTCTATACAATAGCCAAAACATGGAAGCAACCTAGATGTCCATCGACGAATGAATGGATCCAGAAGCTCTGGTACATATATACAATGGAATACTACTCAGCTGTTAAAAGAAATGCAGAAGACTCAATCCTAATGATGTGGCTGGCTCTAGAACCTATCATAAAAAGTGAAGTAAGTCAAAAAGAGAAAGACAAATACAGTATACTAACACACATATATGGAATCTAGTAGGACGGTCTTGATATCACACAGAGGGAACTCATGGAAAAAAAGACAGAGCATAGACATAGGGACATCGTGGTAAAGAAATAGGAAGGGGGAAGCATGGAGGAAGTAACAAGGAAACCTATAGTGTTATGTGTGGAAAAGATAGCTAGTGTCACAGTGCTAAGGGAATAGGAGTGCTCACAATGGCTTGGGGCGAAGGTCTGGAGGGGTGGGATGGGGGGATCTGGGTGGGTGGGGACCAGGGATATGCATATGACTGATCTGGGAACATACATGTATATGAACAACAAAACTCTGTAAAACCTTTAAAATAAAGAATAAAAATAAAATAAAAAAAAAGAAAACCAATACTATAATTTATATTTCATCAACATTAAAACAGATCTTCTATTTAAAAGATAATTCTAAGAATATGAAAAGATTATGCACTGAGAAGAAATACTTGAAAATCAAATATTCTATTCATGAGAGGAAAACCATTTATCTAAACACTACAGAAGCTCAGTAATAGTATAAAGAGAACAAGAGGTTAGAAAAAGACTTGACCAGAAATGATATTTCAATAGCAGCTAATCCCTTGAAAAGATGCTCACCATCATTATTCATTAAAGAAACACAAATAAACCTCCAGAGATGCTACTACATATATATTAGAATAGTTACAATTTTAAAAGACTAACAATACAAAGAAGGCGTGTGTATAAAATTCTCATAGATTGTTGAAAGGAATGTAAGGTTAAAAAAAAAGAAAGAAAATGTTACAAATAAGTTGGGCAGTCTTAAATAATTGATCACATACTTACTATATGATTCAGTCATTCATTTCTAAGCATTTATGCAAGAGAGATGAAAGCATAGACTGATAGAAAAACTTGCATAAAATAGTGCTTATAAACAATTCTATTTTTAATAGCCCAATGCTGAAAGCATTTTATTAACAGTTGAGTGGACCAAAAAAATATGATATATATCCATAATAAAGTAATATTTAGCCCTAGAAAGAGTGAAAGAGCAACACACTACTACACTGATGAATCCCAGGATAATTTTGCTGAGAGAAAATAAATACACTCTGAGTGATTCCATTGATTTAAAACTCTGGAAAACGCAAATGAGTCTATAGTGAAAATAAGCATGTCTTAAAAAAAAAAAAAAACACAATTTGGGGCTTCCCTGGTGGTCCAGTGGGTAAAGAGTTTGCCTTGCAGTGCAAGGAGCACCAGTTCAATCTCTGGCCTGTGAAGATCCCACATGCCATGGAGCAGCAGGACTGGTGTGTCCAATTACGAGCCAGCATTCTGGAGCCCATGCACCCAGAGCTGGTGCTCTGCAAGGAGGGAGGCCACTGCAATGGGATGCCCACACAGGCCAAAGAACAGAGATGGATGAAAATAAATAAAAAAATGAAAAACAAAAAAGAGGCCAAATTAAAAAAAAAAAAAAAAAAAGATTGTGCTGGCCTCTATGAGGAGAGAGAAAAAAATTCATGTAAACTGTGGAAATATTCTTAACAATATAAAAGTAAGCTGTTGAAGGATATGTTCATCACTAATTGTATCATTATAATTGATAAAATGATTGTGATAAAATTCAGAGCATTTTTATCAAATTATATGTTCATAAATATATATGCTAAAAAGTATAAAATCAAAAAAAAGGTTAATGACTTTAAAATAGTGATATGACTGAAAAAAAAAAAAGAAAAGATTTAAATTTTAGCTTCATGGAATGAAATTACCCAGATCATTAAAATATGTTCCCCAGGAAATAAAATGATCATGATTTTGTTAGAGAAAAAAATACCAGTTAAATGGTGCATAATTTGAATCTCACATCACATATAGATAAATTAGTTAAACAAGTAAAATTTAGAAAAAGTAATGTGCTAATGAAATTACAGATGGGCTGTTTACTGCTTAACAAAATGTATCGGCAAGTATAATAATTAGAATAATCAATCAGATAAATGCTTTCTCCAAAATGATACTGAAGACCAAAATACTAAGAAGCAAAGTAATTTAAATGTTGTTTAACAAAAATTCAATCTCTTTACCAAGCATTTTGGTAAGTGGTTAGATTGCATGATAAATACATACAGATTCTGATGTTGATGATATAGTTTTCTAATGTTCCTCTGAAAGCAATCATATTTTTAAGATACAGATTTATAAAATTTGGATAATGGAAATTATAAGCAACTTAAGGAAAACTTCTCAGTTGTAAGCCATATTTTTTTTTTTCTTTTCATTCTTAAAGTTTTGTTCCAGTACAGTTAATTTACAATATTGTGTTAGTTCCAGATATACCACAAAATGAATCATTTATACATATATATATATCCATCTTTTTTAAAGATTATTTTCTTATATAGGTTATTACAGACTATTGAGAAAATTCCCTATGCTATGTTGTAGTATTTATGAATTATCTATTTCTATATAGTAGTGTGTATGTGTCAGTCACAATCTCCAAATTTATATTTTCCTCCTTCTTTCCTATCTGGCAGTCTTAAGTTTGTTTTTTACATCTGTGACTCTATTTCAAAAATAAGTTCATTTGTACCGTTTTTTTTATATTCCACATATAAATGATAACTTTGTGCTTGTCTTTCTGCATCTGACTTACTTCACTCAATATGACAGTCAAAGCCCATTCATGTAACTACAAACTGCATTATCCTATTCTTTTTATGGCTGAGTAATATTCCATGCATACACATGTAGAGTTGCAAAATAAGTATCCCAAAATATCATCCAATAAAATGTCCTAATAAGAATGCCCAAGTAAGAACTAATTCTGTTACTTTTTATTTATTTATTTATTTATTTATTTATTACTTTATAGCAATACAGAGCAATCACTTGAGAAAGTGTTAAATTATAAACATTGTTTTACATTCAAATAAATGATTTGGGGTTATGAGAGAGTCAAAATTAGTAAACCAAAAATGCAATTATTGACGCTAATTCTGCTGTTTTACTATACTAATGTAAAGTTATTTGACTTTTTGAAAGATACATTTTCAGGGACTGGCAGGATTGCAGTTACTGCCATGTGGTCTTTTTTAAGTTTTCGCAAAGTATGAATGAGACCATGACTTGAATAGGCTAAAGTTGAGTATTGCTATTTTCCCTAATTTAAATGTAATAATTATATTTGAATTGTAATTTATTTATATATTTTGCAGTATAAAAATTCCAGAAGGAAATCAGTATTATCTTCCCATTTTTATTCCATAGATATTCCTTACCCAAAACACTGCTCTAAATTTCCTGTAAAGGATTCCAAAAATATTTTATTTACATACAAAACACTGATATTTTAAATATACACTTCTTTATTTTTAATTCCTAAGATTTATTTTTAGAAGAGCTTTGAATTTAGGGAAAATTATGCAGAGAATTTCCATTTGCTATGTACTCACCTTTAAGCACATTTCTTCCTAAAAGCATCATCTTACTTTGATATGGTTTGTTTGTTACAATAAAGGCACAAGTCTTTATACATTACTCTTAATTAAATTTCATAATTTATATTAGGCCTTACTCTTTGTGTTTTGCTTTCTACTGGTTTTGATACATATATCATGTCATGGATCCACCTGTATGGTGTCATGGAGAATAGATTCACTGCCTTAACAAAACCATGCCAGCATGTCCTTTTTCAGAATATTATATAGTTGGAATCATACAGTATGTAGTCTTTTCAGACTGATTTCTTTTGCTTAGCAATACGTACTTAAGATATTTTCATGCTTTAATATATTATTTCTGTTGCTAACAAGCCTGCCTTGACTAAATTAACCACTGTTTTCTCCATTCACCTATGAAGAATATTTTGGTTGCTTTCAATTACAGGCAATTATAAAGAAAACTGCAGTAAACAGTGTATGGACTTAAACTTTCAACTCAGTTGGATAAATACCTAGGAGTGCTACTGCTGGATCATATGGTAAGACTATGTTTAGCTTTCTTTAAAAAAACTGCCAGCTGTCTTCTAAGATGTCTTCCCAATTTAAAACTGATACTGGCAATGATTAAGAATTCATTTTGCTCTACATCTTTACTTCCATTTATTATTTTCAGGTATATGGATTTCAGCCATCTTAATAGGTATCACATTGTTACTGTGTAGGCTTTCTTAATGACATATGATGTTAATCATATTCTCATAGTGCTACTTTTAATGTATATATCCACATTGGTGAGATTTCTGTTCAGATGATTTGTCATTTATTAACTGAATTTTTTTGAGTTTTAAGAACTCCGTAAATTTTGGATACATATTCTTTATACACATATATGTATATATTTAATTTTATTAATTATTTTGTCTGTGCTGTGCCTTCATTGCTACACAGGCTTTTATATAGCTGTGGAGAGCAGGGGCCACTCTCTAGCTGCAGTGAACAGACTTCTCATTGCTGTGGCTTCTTTTGTTGTACTCTAGGGAAAAGTGGCTGAAGTATTTGTGTCACATGAGTTCAGTAGGTGCAACTCCTGGGCTCAAGAGCAAAGGCTTAGTAGTTGTCGCATCCTGGGCTTAGTAGCTTCACTACATGTGGGATCTTTCCAATCAGGGATCGAACTCATCTTCCTTCATTGGCAGGCAGATTCTTTGTTACTGAGCTACCAGGGCAGCACTGGACATGCATTCTTTATCAGATATATGTTTTATAAATATTTTCCCCAGTTTGTGGCTTATTGTTCTATTCTCTTAGCAGAGCTTGTCACAGAATGGAGGTATTAATTTTAATGAAGACTAAAATCAATTTTTAAATGCATTATGCTTTTGATGTATTATATTTAAAACTCATTCTCAAAGTCAAGGTTATCGTTTTTACCTGTGTTACTTTCAAGAATTTTCATAGTTTTGCATTTTCACTCAGGTGTATGATCTATTATAAATTGATGCTTGTGAAAAATTTAACATTTATGTCTAGATTAATTTTGTCTTTAAGCAGAGTTCCAATATTTCCAGCATCATTTGTTGAAAGGACTCTTCTTCCCCCATTGAATTGGTTTTGGCCTTTTATTGCTGAGCTCTCTTTCCTGTTTGATTTATTTATTTGTTTGTTTGTTTTTCTGCTAATACAGAACTGTCTTCATTATAGTAGCTTTCTGGTCAGGATATAACCATCCAATAATCTTTTTCTTTTCAAAAATTGTTTTATCTAGTCTAGGTCTCTTTCTTTTCAATATAAACTTTAGATTCACTTTGTCAATGTCTAAAAAATGATATTATGAAATGTTAATTAGAATTCTGTTAAATAGTAGATTAGAAGTCTGTGTACTCATGCTCAGTCATGTCCAACTCTTAGTCATTTCATTGACTGTACCCCACTAGGGTCTTCTGTCCATGGATTTTTAAGGCAAGAACACTGGTGTGGGTTGCCATGTCCTACTCCAGAGGATCTTCCCAACCCAGGGGTCAAACCTGCATCTCTTGAATCTCCAGCATTGGCAGGGGGATTATTTACTACGAGCACCACTGGGTATCTGACCATTTAACCAATCAAGACTTCTCATCCATGAGCACATTTTTCCATTGATTTTTATTTATTTTATATCATTAGCTTTTTATAAATTTTCAAGAATAACTCTGGTATGTATTTTGTTAAATTTGTATGTATGTACCTAAGTATGTATTTTCTCTTGTATTACCTATTTTTTAGTGTTAAAGAAATGCTCCTGTGTTTCTTATTTCAAATTCCAAATGCTCATTGATAGCATATAGGGAAAAATTGCTTTCCTATTTTAATATTGTATTATAACTGTACTGTGATAAATTATTAACTCTAGGATTTCTTTAGTTATTTGGGATTTTCTACGTAGATAAACATATATGAAAATAACACCAGTTTACTTTTGTAATTTCCAATATGCATACCTTTTACCCCAATGTGCTGTATTAGTTTGCATTAACTACAATTTCCAGCACCACATTGAAAAGGAATGTGAAAAGGACCATCCTTGCCTTGTTCTTACACTTAGGCCAAAAGCATCCAGTTTCTTACCATTTTAAGGATGTCAGTTGTAAGGACTTTGCAGATGTACTTTATTCAGTTTAGGAATACCACTTCTATTCCTAGTTTAGTTTTTTTTAAACAATTTGTATCATGAGTGGGTGATATATTTTGACAATTTTTTTTTCTGCATCAACTGTTATAATCATTGTATTTTCTTCTTTGCTATGCTAATGGAAGACATTGATTCATTTCTGAAAGTTGACCAGCTTTGGATATCTAGAACTAATCTCAAAGGGCATTGATGTGTAATTATATACATATAGTGTGGATTTTATTTGCTAAAATTTTCTTGATAAATTTTGTCAAAATTGTTCATTAGAATTCTCATTATTCAGCTTTTCTTTATATAATGGATTATCTAGATTGGTCTTGGTGTTATCTAAACTTAATAGAATGCGTGAATAAGAGTTCCCACTGCTTCAAATTTCTGGCAAAAAAGTTTATAGAGAATTGATGCTATAAATTCTTTAAAAGTCTGGAATCATCCATGAATGGTATTTCAGTTTTTGGAAAGTTATTATTGTTGATTGAATTTCTAATGAATAAAGGCATATTTAGCTTAGTTGCTTCTTTTATGAGCTTTCGTATTTTGATCTATTAAGAACTGGTTTGTTTAATCTATTATTAAATTTGTGTACATATTTGTAGATATTTCCCTTTGTTGTTGCACAGTCTTTAAATAATGTCTGATTCTTAGAAGATATATGAGCTGCAACACCTTAGGCTTCCCTGTTTTTAACTGTTTTCTGGAATTTGTTCAATCTTATATTCATCAGTCATTGGTGCCATGCAACCACTTCATCCTTTGTCACATCCTTCTCCTTCTATCCTTAATCTATCCCCAGCATCAGGGTCTTTTACAGTGAATTGGCTCTTTGCATCTTTGTATCAGGTAGACAAAGTATTGGATCTTCACAATCAACATCAGTCCTTCCAATGAATGCTCATGGTTGATTTCCTTTTGGATTAACTATTTTGATCTCCCTGTTTTCCAAGGGACTCTAAAGAGTCTTCTCATGTACCATCTATTTGGTTACTAGGGCTAAACCTTCTTTCATTTTTACATTAGTAATATGAGCCATTTGTCTTTTTTTCTTCTTCACAATTAGCCTATCTAGGTATTTATCAGTGATATTGATCTTTTTAGAAACCTATATGCAGCTCAAGAAGCAACACTTAGACCTGTACATGGGACAACAGACTAATTCAAAATTTGGAAAGGAGTACGTAAAGGCTGGATACTGTCATCCTGATTATTTAATTTTTATACAGAGCATATAATGCAAAATGCTGAGATAGATGAATCACAAGCTGGAATCAAGATGGCTGGAAGAAATAATCATATCAACCGCTTGATTCATTTCTGAAAGTTGACCAGCTTTGGATATCTAGAACTAATCTCAAAGGGCATTGATGTGTAATTATATACATATAGTGTGGATTTTATTTGCTAAAATTTTCTTGATAAATTTTGTCAAAATTGTTCATTAGAATTCTCATTATTCAGCTTTTCTTTATATAATGGATTATCTAGATTGGTCTTGGTGTTATCTAAACTTAATAGAATGCGTGAATAAGAGTTCCCACTGCTTCAAATTTCTGGCAAAAAAGTTTATAGAGAATTGATGCTATAAATTCTTTAAAAGTCTGGAATCATCCATGAATGGTATTTCAGTTTTTGGAAAGTTATTATTGTTGATTGAATTTCTAATGAATAAAGGCATATTTAGCTTAGTTGCTTCTTTTATGAGCTTTCGTATTTTGATCTATTAAGAACTGGTTTGTTTAATCTATTATTAAATTTGTGTACATATTTGTAGATATTTCCCTTTGTTGTTGCACAGTCTTTAAATAATGTCTGATTCTTAGAAGATATATGAGCTGCAACACCTTAGGCTTCCCTGTTTTTAACTGTTTTCTGGAATTTGTTCAATCTTATATTCATCAGTCATTGGTGCCATGCAACCACTTCATCCTTTGTCACATCCTTCTCCTTCTATCCTTAATCTATCCCCAGCATCAGGGTCTTTTACAGTGAATTGGCTCTTTGCATCTTTGTATCAGGTAGACAAAGTATTGGATCTTCACAATCAACATCAGTCCTTCCAATGAATGCTCATGGTTGATTTCCTTTTGGATTAACTATTTTGATCTCCCTGTTTTCCAAGGGACTCTAAAGAGTCTTCTCATGTACCATCTATTTGGTTACTAGGGCTAAACCTTCTTTCATTTTTACATTAGTAATATGAGCCATTTGTCTTTTTTTCTTCTTCACAATTAGCCTATCTAGGTATTTATCAGTGATATTGATCTTTTTAGAAACCTATATGCAGCTCAAGAAGCAACACTTAGACCTGTACATGGGACAACAGACTAATTCAAAATTTGGAAAGGAGTACGTAAAGGCTGGATACTGTCATCCTGATTATTTAATTTTTATACAGAGCATATAATGCAAAATGCTGAGATAGATGAATCACAAGCTGGAATCAAGATGGCTGGAAGAAATATCAACAACCTCAAGTATGCAGACCGCTGTAATGTCAGGAAGTAAAGGAGAATTAAAGATCCTCTTGACGAAGGTAAAAGAGGAGAGTGAAAAAGCTAACTTGAAACTTAACATTCAAAAAACTAGCATCATGGTCGCATCACTTCAAGGCAAGTAGAAGGGGAAAATGTGGAAACTGTGACAGATTTTATTTTCTTAGTTGAAAAATCACTGTGGATGGTGACTGCAGCCATAAAATTAAAAGACACTTACTTCTTAGAAGAAAAGCTGTGAGAAACCCAGACAGGGTATTAAAAACAAAGATATCATTATGCCGACAAAGGTCCATACAGTCAAAGCTATCGTTTTTCCAATAGTCATGTATGGATGTGAGAGTTGGAACATAAAGGCTGAACACCAAAGAATTGATGCTTTTAAAATGTGATGCTGAGGGCTTCCCTGGTGGTCCAGTGGGTAAGGACACCGCCTTGCAGTACAAGGGGCGCCGGTTCGATCCCTGGCCTAGGAAGATCCCACGTGCCGTGGAGCGGCTGGATCGATATATCCAATTACCAAGCCGGAGCTCTGAAGTGCGTGTGCCCAGAGCCAGTGCTCTGTGACAACAGAGTTCACCACGATGGGAGGCCCACACGGGCCAAAGAACAAAGATTGATGAAAATAGATAAATGAAGGACAAATAGAAGTGGCCCACCCACCTCCCTCCCTCTACACTCCCCCCTAACAAAGAAAAAATTTAAAGAAAAATGTGATGCTGAAGATGACTCTTGAGAGTCCCATGGAGAGAAAGGAGACGAAACCAGTCAATCCTAAAGGAAATCAACCCTGAACATTCATTGGAAGGAATGATGCTGCAGTTGAAGTGCCAAACTTGGCCATCTGATGCAAAGAGCTGACTCATTTGGAAATGACCTTGTGCCTGGCCAAAAAAACTGATTGGCCCCATCTGATAGTAAACTCCAGGAAACAGACTAATTCAAAATTTGGAAAGGAGTACGTAAAGGCTGGATACTGTCATCCTGATTATTTAATTTTTATACAGAGCATATAATGCAAAATGCTGAGATAGATGAATCACAAGCTGGAATCAAGATGGCTGGAAGAAATATCAACAACCTCAAGTATGCAGACCGCTGTAATGTCAGGAAGTAAAGGAGAATTAAAGATCCTCTTGACGAAGGTAAAAGAGGAGAGTGAAAAAGCTAACTTGAAACTTAACATTCAAAAAACTAGCATCATGGTCGCATCACTTCAAGGCAAGTAGAAGGGGAAAATGTGGAAACTGTGACAGATTTTATTTTCTTAGTTGAAAAATCACTGTGGATGGTGACTGCAGCCATAAAATTAAAAGACACTTACTTCTTAGAAGAAAAGCTGTGAGAAACCCAGACAGGGTATTAAAAACAAAGATATCATTATGCCGACAAAGGTCCATACAGTCAAAGCTATCGTTTTTCCAATAGTCATGTATGGATGTGAGAGTTGGAACATAAAGGCTGAACACCAAAGAATTGATGCTTTTAAAATGTGATGCTGAGGGCTTCCCTGGTGGTCCAGTGGGTAAGGACACCGCCTTGCAGTACAAGGGGCGCCGGTTCGATCCCTGGCCTAGGAAGATCCCACGTGCCGTGGAGCGGCTGGATCGATATATCCAATTACCAAGCCGGAGCTCTGAAGTGCGTGTGCCCAGAGCCAGTGCTCTGTGACAACAGAGTTCACCACGATGGGAGGCCCACACGGGCCAAAGAACAAAGATTGATGAAAATAGATAAATGAAGGACAAATAGAAGTGGCCCACCCACCTCCCTCCCTCTACACTCCCCCCTAACAAAGAAAAAATTTAAAGAAAAATGTGATGCTGAAGATGACTCTTGAGAGTCCCATGGAGAGAAAGGAGACGAAACCAGTCAATCCTAAAGGAAATCAACCCTGAACATTCATTGGAAGGAATGATGCTGCAGTTGAAGTGCCAAACTTGGCCATCTGATGCAAAGAGCTGACTCATTTGGAAATGACCTTGTGCCTGGCAAGACTGAGGGCAGTAGGAAAAAGCAGGACAGAGAATGAGTTGTTTTGACAACATCACAGGCTTAATGGACCTGAGTCTGAGTAAACTCCAGGAAACCATGAATGACATGGAGCCTCGTGTACCGTAGTACATGAGATCATAGAGTCAGACACAACCTAGCGACTGATCAAATAAATTGATCTTTTAAAAAAGAAAGTCTTTTTCATCATTTATCTTCTTAATTTTCTACATTCAATTTCAACCTTTTATTTTTTGCATTTTATGCTTATTTTGTGCTTATATCACTCTCTTATCTGTCATTTCCTAACATAAAAGCTTAGATTTCTGATACATTATCTTTATGTATTCTAATATACAGATACAATGTTATACAGTTCTCACCAAACTTTTTTATTACATGCCACAAATTCAACAATTTGTATTTTCATTTTCATTTAGTTTGCTACACCACATCAATGAGTTCAGTCTTAAATACCTAGCTGATTAAACATCCCTCTGAAATGCGGTCTAAAACAGTCAGTCTGGAATTTTCTGATCGACACTAATGACGTAATCTGTGATGAGGTGACCAACCTAATAAGTTCTTTTTTAATCCAACCAGAAGATGAACAAATTTGAAATAAATCCTTTTCTGTTTATAACTCTCTTGTTCTGCCTTCTAAAACCTTTCCTTTTCTGCAACCCTTTGGAACTTCCCTCTACTTGCTGGATAGATTGTTGCCTAATTCATGAATAGTTCAATAAAGCCAATTAGATCTTTATGGTTTACTCAATTGAATTCTTTTTTTTTTTTTAACAAAACAGAAAACAAACAAAGAAATTTGTAAGACAGGGGCAATTTCATTTTTTATATTTAAAATATTTTATTTAAAATGTACTTTAAGCATACTTATTCTCTTTATATTTATAAGCTAGGGCTTTTCTTGGAAATATAACTCTATACAACATACATTTCATATATATATATATGTGTGTGTGCGTGTGTGTGTATATATGTATATAAAACAGATTCACAAATGTGACTTTAATATTTTAATGAATTTAGTTATTTCACTCATCAATAGATTGATAATTACAGGTATTCTAGAACTGTCAGTGGTGTGTGTATATTGAAAGTATATGTTGTATGTACACTAGTTACATTTTTATCAGGAAGAAATGAGATTGTTAAATTCATTCTTCCATTTTCATACTTCTTTACATTTTAGTAAGCCTTTACAATTGAATAAAATTATTAGCATTTATTAAACTGCATTAATGTAAGCAATGGTAATATTTTATTACTGTGGAGACCCCAGCACATTATTTTTGGGAACAGTGAACTTCAAATCAGGTGTATGGAAAGAAATTTTGCAGCATATATTAATACTCTTAACAACTTTCATGTACTAGTGACCAAAATTTCCGTAGTTTTAATCTTAAAAGAGGGAAAAACAGTTGCAGAATACATTTAAATGAGAGAGTAACTGTCATTCTGTTAATTTAATAAGAAAACAGAGGAACAGTATATAGGTATAACCATATCGAGCTCAGTTAAATATATTATTGCTTGTTCACAGAATAGACTTATTTTGAAAAACTTTCAAAGCTGTGGAAAATGATCAACATTAAAAAAGTAGTATACAAAATAATAAAATGCATATGTTAATAACCCATCACTGAAAAAAATGAAAATAAGAGAAAATAAAGAATTTGGAGAAATATATTAAAAGTTCTAATTTTAGGATCTTACAACCTTTAGTGTTAGGAATCTACCTATATGTGTCTCTTGATGCACATATGTGTAAATATCTTTGGGAAAGTTTTAGTAGTGTAATACCAGTGTCAAAGGGTATGTCTATGTTCAACCTGAGTAAATACTGACAGTTTTTCATCATGGGTCTACCATGGTTGTGCTGTATTCCTAACCAGTAGAGTATGACAGTACATAGTGCTTTACCACCTTGCCAGTATTGGATATCGTCAACAATATTCACCTCAGGGTTGTAAATTTGCTGATAGTCTTTTAATTTTCCATTTACCTTTTATGTTGTAACATTTTAGAACTGAATTAAAAGTGAAAACATGCAAATAATGTATAACTATATGCTAAAGATTAAACTTCTATCAATCTTTTCCTGGGCTTTTATAATTTTTAGTTTACACATTTAGAATCCATCACATAAAATAGTTAAGTAAAAAGTTTGGGATTAATTTTAAATATGTGGTGAAGATAAATTGTTCTATGGATTTAAAATAACATGGGATGAACCACACCATTTTGTCAAAGAACTTTCAGATGTGGTCGAGGGAGAGATGCACTGACTGCAGAGATCTTCTGGGTCCCTAATGTGCCTGCATCTATGACACTAACAGTCCTTTACTAATAAGAGGGTTCTTTTCCTTAATTGGAATTTCTTGGCCTGTTGTTCAGCATTTGTTTAGAAAAGTTGGCCAGAAAATGTAGTATCACTTCTGTTTCTAAGTACTCTTGTAAATAATTGTATAAAATCTTGTTATCTACATTTCTTAAGTAACAAAGAGAGATTGCCAGCCTTTGTGAATAGAGCTGATTATCATTAATCTCTGGTAGGAACTATTATAAGGGATTTTGTTTTCTGTGCTGTCCTCAAAAAGAAATGTGTTATTGTATATATACACATTTACATAATTTTCCATTTTTCTGATTTCCCTACCTGAAAATTTTCTGAATGATGAATGGCATAGTAACATACCATATACGGGACATGTCTTGTAGTTTTTCAGTCTGTTCCCTGGGATTTTCCCGTCCTTACTTAACATGTTCCTTGTTTCTATTATTATGCAAGAAATCATGCCTGATTAAGTTCAGACAGTTTGCAAGGCAGGGGGTTTGTGTAATTGAGATCATGCTCTGCAGGTTTTTACTTAATTGTCATCTCTTTTGAAACTAGATTAAAGGGTTTTTTTAAGAAAGTGCTGCTCACCTGTTTGTTCATTACACTAATTTAAGTTGTCTTTCCTGTTATTTGATAAAAACCTACCACCAGAAGAATTTCGTGATGTCATTTTTTTACTTTTCCTATCCTATCTGCCTACAGGCATTATATCAGTTTGTCATACAGGACCATGTATCCATAGAATAAGCCTATTTATCCCTAGGTATAACTATGTATACTTTTCTCATCTCTGAGAATGAAATTTAAAGCACTTAAAGTATGTATAGCACTTCACTGGTAGCTCAGATGTAAAGAATCTGCCTGCAATGCAGACCAGGAAAGATAAACTTGAAAACATGCAAATAATGTATAACTATATGCTAAAGATTAAACTTCTATCAATCTTTTCCTGGGCTTTTATAATTTTTAGTTTACACATTTAGAATCCATCACATAAAATAGTTAAGTAAAAAGTTTGGGATTAATTTTAAATATGTGGTGAAGATAAATTGTTCTATGGATTTAAAATAACATGGGATGAACCACACCATTTTGTCAAAGAACTTTCAGATGTGGTCGAGGGAGAGATGCACTGACTGCAGAGATCTTCTGGGTCCCTAATGTGCCTGCATCTATGACACTAACAGTCCTTTACTAATAAGAGGGTTCTTTTCCTTAATTGGAATTTCTTGGCCTGTTGTTCAGCATTTGTTTAGAAAAGTTGGCCAGAAAATGTAGTATCACTTCTGTTTCTAAGTACTCTTGTAAATAATTGTATAAAATCTTGTTATCTACATTTCTTAAGTAACAAAGAGAGATTGCCAGCCTTTGTGAATAGAGCTGATTATCATTAATCTCTGGTAGGAACTATTATAAGGGATTTTGTTTTCTGTGCTGTCCTCAAAAAGAAATGTGTTATTGTATATATACACATTTACATAATTTTCCATTTTTCTGATTTCCCTACCTGAAAATTTTCTGAATGATGAATGGCATAGTAACATACCATATACGGGACATGTCTTGTAGTTTTTCAGTCTGTTCCCTGGGATTTTCCCGTCCTTACTTAACATGTTCCTTGTTTCTATTATTATGCAAGAAATCATGCCTGATTAAGTTCAGACAGTTTGCAAGGCAGGGGGTTTGTGTAATTGAGATCATGCTCTGCGGGTTTTTTACTTAATTGTCATCTCTTTTGAAACTAGATTAAAGGGTTTTTTTAAGAAAGTGCTGCTCACCTGTTTGTTCATTACACTAATTTAAGTTGTCTTTCCTGTTATTTGATAAAAACCTACCACCAGAAGAATTTCGTGATGTCATTTTTTTACTTTTCCTATCCTATCTGCCTACAGGCATTATATCAGTTTGTCATACAGGACCATGTATCCATAGAATAAGCCTATTTATCCCTAGGTATAACTATGTATACTTTTCTCATCTCTGAGAATGAAATTTAAAGCACTTAAAGTATGTATAGCACTTCACTGGTAGCTCAGATGTAAAGAATCTGCCTGCAATGCAGACCAGGATTCAGTCCCTGGGCTAGAAAAATCCCCTGTTGAAGGGAATATAAACCCACTGCAGTATTCTTGCCTAGAGAATTCCATGTACAAAGAAGTCTGGCAGGTTGCAGTCTCTGAGGTCGCAAAGAGTCAGACATGACTGACTGACTGACAGAACAACAGCAAATCACAGATATCTATGTTTGATTGTCTCAATAAGAACTTGAATATTCCTCTCTTAACTCAAAGTACTGAATAGCTAAGTGTCATCAGATGACTTCATTACTGCCTCACTGAAATGGTCAGAAATAAAGATCTTATTATCTGACTCAGAGTTTAATTCTTCACTTTCTATAGACAAGACAATAAACACCTTATATATTTGTTTACTTGTATTATCAACTGAAATATATGCCTATAATTCTGTACATGGAAGTTTAAGAATAAACATGTGATATGGTAACTTAGCATACAACATTAATGTGATGTATTAACATGTTTTCTTTTATAATATTTTTAACAATTCCTTCAAATGGTATAATTGAATGAAAAAGTAGTTAATTCACATGCTAACACTGAAATAACTAGGAAATGTCATAGTTCATACTAAAAATAGATTTTGTCTGGTTTCAAAATACATGCTTTTTATTTTCGGCATACTCTTTCTGTGTTAACTTGGTCTTTTAGCTGTTTTTTTTTTTTTTTTTTTTGAGTTATTACTTGAACTATGACTGTGGTTCACATGACTCTGAATTAAGACCTACTGCAAAAAAAAGAAAAAAAAAAAACCACTGGGTGAATCAACCATGAAAACAGTTGCAAAGAAACTGTGTCAGTTTAACATGAGTAAAACAAAATAAAGAGACATGGAAATCAAACATTCACAAAAGAATTGTAGTATTTTAATAAGAATTTCTATTTTTTATAGTAAACAGCATTTAGAAATTTAAAGACTAATATTATCACCCACCTATCATTTAGGAACAATTACATATAACTAAAATGAAGTTTTTTGTTAAATCATATACAAGTTTAAATCCATAGCATATTTGCAATTCTTGTCAATTGTTAATATCCTCTTGCTGTCTCTCTTAATGAAGCCCTCAGAGCATTGTAGATCAAGATAATTTCATTTTGCAAACTTTGTCTGCACAATAAAACAGCTAAAAAGTTATTTCAAAAAATAAATTAAGTGACCAATGTTAGTCAGAGAAACATTTATTTGTGGACTATAAAATGATTTATAGAAACAGTGGCCCTACAGAAGAGATTGATGATAACTAATTTTCATAAGAGAATACTATAATACTAAGTCATGACATAGTTTTAGATGCCTGAAAATATTTGGGAATTATATTTCTAAAAAAAAATTAAGAGGCTTGCCTTTTCCATTATGCTATGCTTTCTTTTCATCAAGATAATTTTAATTTTAAAAATGTTTTTAAATTGCCATATACACCAGAAAAAACAGTGAATCTTGAGGAATTTCAGAGTTAGTAAGAGTTGAAAGATACTATGTATCACAAAACTGAAGGGAACAAGGAAGGGGCTTTGTACGAGAGCCCAAGAACTGAACCTCTTCAGTGGGAACTGAGTAGGTGAAGGAAAGGCAGTCATTGTAAGGCATGTGTGTGAATGCATGCTTATTTATGTCCAGCTGTTTGTGAACCCATGGACTATAGCCTGCCAGGCTCCTCTGTCCACGAAATTTCCTTTGCAAGTATACTGGAGTTGGTTGCCATTTCTTCCTCCAGAGGATCTTCCTGGGGGCCTTTATCAGTAGAAGCTGTCAAGAGCAAAAGCAGGGAGAGAAACACCTTAAGTTCCTCCTTTCTCCTGTTCCCCAACCTCCTGGCAATACTTTCCATCATTTAGACTTAAAGGAAACCAGTTGGTAAGGGAATCTACAATTTTTTCATTGGCAAGTGTGTAGTTGGAGGAAGCAATTTAAGAACAGAAAGACAGATGACTTGACAATCAGGTTATACCCATTTTGTTAATCAACATATATTTTCATCTTTCCACCAATGCTTCTTAAAGCAAGTTTGTGCTTTTACCTAACATGAGGTAGTTACTTTTTCCCCAAATAATAGCATCTCGTTTATCCTCTGTTGGAAAAATATAACTAAAAACAAAATCTCCTTTCAACCTAGAAAATCTTCCCCCGAAAGAAGAACAGTTCCAAAAAATGTTATTGAATAATCATTGAACTAGAAGGGTTCATATTACAGACAATTTGCTAAGAGATTGTGAAAACAGTAAGAAATCTCAATATTTTATACAGCCAAACAGATACAGCATGTTACTTACATATTCCCAAGATAAACAGTAACCAGTCATCAAGTAAGATGACTCAACATCATCACTTTCACTCATAATCCATCAAAAATGACTAGAAAATTGGTGTGGTCATCTATATTGGCAAATTAACTTTATCTAAAGGAAAATGAATTCATTTCTTTCTGACAAGAAGTAGGATTGCTGTTTGAACAAGGCAGACACCTAAGAAGTTAGTCTCTTACTCACCTCCAGCAGACATTTGGAGAAACACTATCTTCCTTGATGCTTATATTTCAAGGAGATGATTCCTGGGTCCTTGACAAAAATATCCATATCCCTGGGTCTGAAAGCTGGCAAGAAGCTTATAAGAGCTTAACAAGATTTATAGCTATTTCAGAGACAGACAATGAACTTGCAATTGCAAATTTTCTAAAGTAAATGTTCTAAAAACTACGATTTCCCTTATTTTTGAGAATGAGGATGAAGGATTTTATTTTATTTTATTTTCCATTTATTTATTTGGCTGTGCTGGATCTTTGTCATTGCAAATGAGCTTTCTCTAGTTGTGGCAAGTGGAGTCAACTCTTCATTGTGGTGTGTGAACTCCTCGTTGCATTGACTTCTCTTTTTTTTTTAAACCTTTATTTTGCTTTTAAATTTTACAGACTTTTGTTGTTTACAGATACGTATGTTCCCAGATTAGTCATATGTATATCGCCCCCTTCCCACCCCTCCCAACCATCACACAGCATCCCTGAAGGGTCCCCTTTTCTCACAGAGCAATGACTAGAGCTATTTTCTTCACTTATGATAGTACAGACCTTCATGTTACTTCCTTTACGCCTCTCACCCACTGTTCCTTCCCCACAAAACCCATATGTCCACGGTCCATGTCTGTCTTTCTGTTGCTTCACTGCGTGTGCCATCATCACCATCCTACTAGATTCCATATATATGTGTTAATATACTGTATTTATCCTTCTCTTTCTGACTGACTTCACTTTTTATGATACGTTCTAGATTCAGCCACCTCATTAGGGTTGATTCTTCTGCATTTCTCTTTACAGTTGTGTAGTATTCCATTGTATATATGTACCAGAGCTTTTGGATCCATTCATTTGTCGATGGGCATCTAGGTTCTTTCCATGTTCTAGCTATTGTATAGAGAGCTGCAATGAACATTGGGGTACAGGTGCTTCTTTCGGTTTTGATTTCATCAGGATATAAGCCTAAGAGTGGGATTGCTGGGTCATATGGTGCTTCTATTTTTAGTTTTTTAAGAAATCTCCAGACTGTCTTCCATAGAGGCTGTATCAATTTACACTCCCAACAGCAATGCAGGAGTGTTCCCTTTTCTCCACAGCCTCTCCAGCATTTATTGTCTGTCGATTTGTGGATGATGGCCATTCTGACGGGTGTGAGGTGATATCTCATTGTAGTTTTGATTTGCATTTCTCTAATTATTCGTGAAGTTGAGCATCGTTTCATGTGTTTTTGGGCCATCTGTATGTCCTCTTTGGAGAGGTGTCTGTTTAGGTCCTTTTCCCATTTTTTGATTGGGTTGTTCACTTTTCCTGTGTTGAGTTGTCTGAGTTGTTTGTAGATTTTGGAGATTAATTCTTTGTCTGTTGTTTCATTTGCTATGATTTTCTCCCATTCTGTGGGCTGTCTGTTCAGCTTTTTTGTGATTTCTTTAGCTGTACAAAAGCTTTTAAGTTTCATTAGGTCCCACATGTTCATTTGTCGTTTAATTCCACTATTCTAGTAGGTGGGTCAAAGAGAAGGGATTTCTTTAGTTTGCCTTGTTTACGCCCAGATTAGTCATATGTATATCGCCCCCTTCCCACCCCTCCCAACCATCACACAGCATCCCTGAAGGGTCCCCTTTTCTCACAGAGCAATGACTAGAGCTATTTTCTTCACTTATGATAGTACAGACCTTCATGTTACTTCCTTTACGCCTCTCACCCACTGTTCCTTCCCCACAAAACCCATATGTCCACGGTCCATGTCTGTCTTTCTGTTGCTTCACTGCGTGTGCCATCATCACCATCCTACTAGATTCCATATATATGTGTTAATATACTGTATTTATCCTTCTCTTTCTGACTGACTTCACTTTTTATGATACGTTCTAGATTCAGCCACCTCATTAGGGTTGATTCTTCTGCATTTCTCTTTACAGTTGTGTAGTATTCCATTGTATATATGTACCAGAGCTTTTGGATCCATTCGTTCATCGATGGGCATCTAGGTTCTTTCCATGTTCTAGCTATTGTATAGAGAGCTGCAATGAACATTGGGGTACAGGTGCTTCTTTCGGTTTTGATTTCATCAGGATATAAGCCTAAGAGTGGGATTGCTGGGTCATATGGTGCTTCTATTTTTAGTTTTTTAAGAAATCTCCAGACTGTCTTCCATAGAGGCTGTATCAATTTACACTCCCAACAGCAATGCAGGAGTGTTCCCTTTTCTCCACAGCCTCTCCAGCATTTATTGTCTGTCGATTTGTGGATGATGGCCATTCTGACGGGTGTGAGGTGATATCTCATTGTAGTTTTGATTTGCATTTCTCTAATTATTCGTGAAGTTGAGCATCGTTTCATGTGTTTTTGGGCCATCTGTATGTCCTCTTTGGAGAGGTGTCTGTTTAGGTCCTTTTCCCATTTTTAGATTGGGTTGTTCGTTTTTCCAGTGCTGAGTTGTCTGAGTTGCTTGTAGATTTTGGAGATTAATTCTTTGTCTGTTGTTTCATTTGCTATGATTTTCTCCCATTCTGTGGGCTGTCTGTTCAGCTTTTTTGTGATTTCTTTAGCTGTACAAAAGCTTTTAAGTTTCATTAGGTCCCACACGTTCATTTGTCTTTTTAGTTCCACTATTCTAGTAGGTGGGTCAGAGAAGATCTTGCTTTGATTGATGTCCTTGAGGGTTTTGCCTATACTCTCCTCTAAGCGTTTGATGGTTTCTGGCCTTACATTTAAGTCGTTAATCCATATTGAGCTGATCTTTGTGCATGGTGTCAGGGTATGTTCCAACTTCATTTTTTTTGCATGTAGCTGTCCAATTTTTCCCATCACCTTTTTTTGAAGAGGCTGTCTTTGTCACATTTTATACGTTCGCCTCCTTTGTCAAAAATAAGGTACCCATAGGTGCGTGGCTTTATCTCTGGGTTCTCGATCTTGTTCCATTGGTCGATATTTCTGTTTTTGTGCCAGTACCATGCTGTCTTGATGACTGCTGCTTTGTAGTAGAGTCTGAAGTTGGGGAGGCTGATCCCTCCAGCTCCATTCTTCTTCCTGAGGATAGCTTTGGGTACTCGAGGTCTTTTGTGTTTCCATATGAACTGTGCTATTCATTGGTCTAATTCTGTGAAGAATGTTATTGGAAGTTTGATAGGGATCACATTGAATCTATAGATGACATTTGGTAGTATGGTCATTTTCACAATATTGATTCTTCCGACCCAGGAACATGGAATATTTCTCCATCTGTTTAACTCTTCTTTAATGTCTCTCATGAGTGTGTTGTAATTTTCTGTGTACAATTCTTTTGTTTCTTTGGGTAGGTTTATTCCTTGATATTTGATTGTTTTGGTTGCGATGGTGAAGGAGATTGCCTCTTTGATTTCGTTTTCTGATTCTTCATTGTTTGTGTATAGGAATGCCAGTGATTTCTGTATATTAATTTTGTATCACTCGACTTTGCTGAATTCACTGATTAACTCTAGTAGTTTTGTAATAGTGCCTTTGGGATTTTCTATGTATAATATCATGTCATCTGCAAATAGAGAGAGTTTGACTTCTTCTTTTTCAATCTGGATTCCTTTGATTTCTTTCTCTTCTCTTATTGCTGTTGCTAGAACTTCCAGGGCTATGTTGAATAAGAGTGGTGACAGTGGACACCCTTGTCTTGTTCCTGATCTTAGAGGGAATGCTTTGAGTTTTTCACCATTGAAGATAATATTCACTGTGGACTTCTCATATATGGCTTTCACTATGTTAAGATAAGTTCCTTCTATGCCCATTTTTTGAAGAGTTTTTATCATGAATGGGTGCTGTACTTTGTCAAAGGCTTTTTCTGCATCTATTGAGATGATCATGTGATTTTTGTCTCTCAATTTGTTGATATGGTGTATCACATTGATTGATTTGCGGATGTTGAAGAATCCTTGCATGCCTGGGATGAACCCAACTTGATCGTGATGAATGAGCTTTTTGATGTGTTGCTGAATTCTGTTTGCTAGGATTTTGTTGAGGATTTTGGCATCTAGATTCATCAGTGAAATTGGCCTATAATTTTCTTTTTTTGTGATGTCTTTGCCTGGCTTTGGTATCAGGGTGATGGTGGCCGTGTAGAATGTGTTTGGAAGTGTTCCTTCCTGGGCAATTTTTTGGAAGAGTTTTAGAAGGACAGGCATTAGCTCTTATTTAAATGCATTGACTTCTCTTGTAGCCGAGCACAGGCTCTAGGCATGTGGATTTTAGTAGTTATAGGGCAAGTTTTTCCTTCCATATGAACTGTGTTATTCTTTGGTCTAGTTCTGTGAAGAATGTTATTGGAAGTTTGATAGGGATCACATTGAATCTATAGATGACATTTGGTAGTATGGTCATTTTCACAATATTGATTCTTCCGACCCAGGAACATGGAATATTTCTCCATCTGTTTAACTCTTCTTTAATGTCTCTCATGAGTGTGTTGTAATTTTCTGTGTACAATTCTTTTGTTTCTTTGGGTAGGTTTATTCCTTGATATTTGATTGTTTTGGTTGCGATGGTGAAGGAGATTGCCTCTTTGATTTCGTTTTCTGATTCTTCATTGTTTGTGTATAGGAATGCCAGTGATTTCTGTATATTAATTTTGTATCACTCGACTTTGCTGAATTCACTGATTAACTCTAGTAGTTTTGTAATAGTGCCTTTGGGATTTTCTATGTATAATATCATGTCATCTGCAAATAGAGAGAGTTTGACTTCTTCTTTTTCAATCTGGATTCCTTTGATTTCTTTCTCTTCTCTTATTGCTGTTGCTAGAACTTCCAGGGCTATGTTGAATAAGAGTGGTGACAGTGGACACCCTTGTCTTGTTCCTGATCTTAGAGGGAATGCTTTGAGTTTTTCACCATTGAAGATAATATTCACTGTGGACTTCTCATATATGGCTTTCACTATGTTAAGATAAGTTCCTTCTATGCCCATTTTTTGAAGAGTTTTTATCATGAATGGGTGCTGTACTTTGTCAAAGGCTTTTTCTGCATCTATTGAGATGATCATGTGATTTTTGTCTCTCAATTTGTTGATATGGTGTATCACATTGATTGATTTGCGGATGTTGAAGAATCCTTGCATGCCTGGGATGAACCCAACTTGATCGTGATGAATGAGCTTTTTGATGTGTTGCTGAATTCTGTTTGCTAGGATTTTGTTGAGGATTTTGGCATCTAGATTCATCAGTGAAATTGGCCTATAATTTTCTTTTTTTGTGATGTCTTTGCCTGGCTTTGGTATCAGGGTGATGGTGGCCGTGTAGAATGTGTTTGGAAGTGTTCCTTCCTGGGCAATTTTTTGGAAGAGTTTTAGAAGGACAGGCATTAGCTCTTATTTAAATGCATTGACTTCTCTTGTAGCCGAGCACAGGCTCTAGGCATGTGGATTTTAGTAGTTATAGCAGGCAAGCTAAGTTACTGTGGCTGGCAGGCTCCAAAGCAGTGACTCAGTAATTGTGTTGCACAGGTTTACTTGCTCTGGGCATGTGGGAACTTTCCAGGTCAGATACTGAACCAGTGTCACACTGTACTACAAGGGAAACTCAACAACAGGACCATCAGTGAATCCCCAAAGCATATTATTTTTAATTCATATTTACCTTGAAGACACACTGTCGCATTAGCCAATGTAGTCTTTTCCAAGTCCAGTCTGACTGTCTCCAAGTCAACATAGAGCTGTTCAAGTTCTGATTAGCCATGAACTAAAATCCATCAAATTAAGCCCCATCAACACACTTTGCCCAAAATATTAGAGGAAGGAAAAAAGGAGAAGTGTTCCACTCTTTGCATAAGCACATGCATAACAAAACACATATTACTGACATTTGTCTTGCTTTAAGTGGTTGCTCGAGAACCTAGAGTTTTTATTTGCCAATATAATTATTATTGTTTTATTATATATAACCATAAAGTTGTTTGAGTCTCATTAAGAATAAAGTTGCTTCCAAGCTAATTGTGTTCTCGGACAATTTTATTTTGAGGAAAACTTTCATTCAACAAAAAGATGCAAAGCCATCCAGTCTTCATTCAATATTATCAAACTGTTCATGCTCACGTACACATATATTGTAGGGCACAATGAACTATTTTTTCTCATTATATGAGCTTTATTATAATAGTAATGATAATAATAATAAAGCTGTTGGATCTTTGTAAAACATTTTGTGAGTGGCATCAGCATTCAAAGGGTTTTTGTGATTCTACTCGAGTCTAAGCTCTTAAAGAGATGGGTGGTTTGATCAGGTATCATATAGAAATGGGAAGATATTAATTTATACAAGAATTGTAATTTTCCAATCCTTATTTAAAATCTATAAACACCCTGTTGTAGCCTTACTTCATTCTGAGATCATCAAGTTTCCCAGTGCTTCATTATGAAACTTTCTTCCTGTGTCCTTTTCAAACTTAAAAAGCAAGCTTAAGATTTCACTGCCATGACTCATATTCTGCTCCAGCTGCTAGTCAGCCTGTCCCCATTTTCATCCAAATCTCCCTAAATAGTCTGAATCCCATATTTTCTCATTCTCACCATCTCATTTACCCATCACTGACAGAAATCTGATTTCTGCCCCTTATGTTAAGATCTTCAAAACTTTACTTTTTGCTAAATCTTTTTCTGTTTTCTGGGTGTAACTGCTACATTTGACAACACTGATCAGTCTCCTTCTGTAGAATTTTCTCCTTGGGCTTCCACAGCACTAAATTAAGTTTACCTATCAACAAGAAGGAAGAAGTATGAAACCCAACTCATAATTCATGAGAAAGCAAAGGGCTTTCACTCTACCGAAGGACATTTACCCTTCTCTGCCCCCAATGGCTAGTTGTCCTTTATGAACGACTAGTGGTGGTGTGCGCTGACTGACATGATGACATTCTGAAGTTGGGCACTTCGGTTTAACTGTGGTGCTGTCACCTACTAGTATGCGTTTAAGAATGTTTTAAAAAATACCTATGTTTCAATTCTCTCCTCTACAATAAGGGCAGGTACAGGGATAAAATAGAGATAATTTATTGAACTTTAGCATGCTTCCCAGCATAAAATTGCTTTTGATTCATCAGTTTATTGGGGAATTCAACGATAAATAAACTATCACAGTGCTTGACACACAGAAAGTAGGGCTGCTAAATGGCATGCAGACATGGCTTTAGACAATGGAAACATGAATCCTTTGGAAAGGATACATGACTGCTGTTGTAAATGGCCACAGTGAGTGAGTATGTTGCCTTCAATCCAAACAGAAGTCTGCTGTAAAATACAACTGTGACAGTCAAAATGCTCACTAGAAAAAGTCTGGTACTTGGAAAGGGAGTAACAGGGTGGAAAGCAAACAAAGCTGGTACCTGAACAAACTGATTACCAGAGTTTAATTTTCCAATCCTTATTTAAAATCTATAAACACCCTGTTGTAGCCTTACTTCATTCTGAGATCATCAAGTTTCCCAGTGCTTCATTATGAAACTTTCTTCCTGTGTCCTTTTCAAACTTAAAAAGCAAGCTTAAGATTTCACTGCCATGACTCATATTCTGCTCCAGCTGCTAGTCAGCCTGTCCCCATTTTCATCCAAATCTCCCTAAATAGTCTGAATCCCATATTTTCTCATTCTCACCATCTCATTTACCCATCACTGACAGAAATCTGATTTCTGCCCCTTATGTTAAGATCTTCAAAACTTTACTTTTTGCTAAATCTTTTTCTGTTTTCTGGGTGTAACTGCTACATTTGACAACACTGATCAGTCTCCTTCTGTAGAATTTTCTCCTTGGGCTTCCACAGCACTAAATTAAGTTTACCTATCAACAAGAAGGAAGAAGTATGAAACCCAACTCATAATTCATGAGAAAGCAAAGGGCTTTCACTCTACCGAAGGACATTTACCCTTCTCTGCCCCCAATGGCTAGTTGTCCTTTATGAACGACTAGTGGTGGTGTGCGCTGACTGACATGATGACATTCTGAAGTTGGGCACTTCGGTTTAACTGTGGTGCTGTCACCTACTAGTATGCGTTTAAGAATGTTTTAAAAAATACCTATGTTTCAATTCTCTCCTCTACAATAAGGGCAGGTACAGGGATAAAATAGAGATAATTTATTGAACTTTAGCATGCTTCCCAGCATAAAATTGCTTTTGATTCATCAGTTTATTGGGGAATTCAACGATAAATAAACTATCACAGTGCTTGACACACAGAAAGTAGGGCTGCTAAATGGCATGCAGACATGGCTTTAGACAATGGAAACATGAATCCTTTGGAAAGGATACATGACTGCTGTTGTAAATGGCCACAGTGAGTGAGTATGTTGCCTTCAATCCAAACAGAAGTCTGCTGTAAAATACAACTGTGACAGTCAAAATGCTCACTAGAAAAAGTCTGGTACTTGGAAAGGGAGTAACAGGGTGGAAAGCAAACAAAGCTGGTACCTGAACAAACTGATTACCAGAGTTTAATCTAAAATTCAGTAATGTCTATGCTGTTTTTATTCTATTTTTCCCTTCAGTTAAGAAGTTCTCTTCCAATCTTTATCGTAAACCAACAGTCCCACCATTTCATGATTCTCACCAGAGCAGTATGGCATGTTCACAGTTTAGTATGGACAGTGTACCATTATCTTTCCAACTCCAACTGCTGTGAAGCTGTTAAAATAATAGTGCCTTAATACCACATAGTTAAAACACAGTAAAAGATGACATCATAAGACCAAAATGAGAAAGGAAATCCCAGGAGACAGAGAAGGTCAACAGTCTTTAAGAAAAAGTCACATACAGACACATATTCACATGACCACTGTAAGTCTAAGGTTTCAATCTGCAATCTCGAGGGTTTAAATCTGTGATTTTCTTTAAGAAAAAATCACAAACAGATACACATACACAGCCACACACACACATAATCACTATAAGTCTAGTGTTTAAATCTGTGATCTCTAGTTTCTGAACAATAGGATAAATCTCTCCTGTATCTCCCTGTGCAACCTCTCTTTACAGATCTTGATAAGTCACCAGACCTTCATTTTGTGAAATACTGCTCCAAGGTACATTGATTATGGTGTAGCTATTAGCACTTGATTATGGGTTTTAGGAATTGTATTTAGAAGCTTCAATACAATATTGATCACATTATTTTATATGTTCATGTTTTGAAATATGAACTTGCCTGCGATTCTAGACAGGGACATTTTAAATGTTCACGTTTTTGGCATGACATTGCAGTTTATGTATGGATTTTCTGTTTGCTAATTTTATGAGAGTTGACTTATTACACAATTAGTGAAGCCTGTCCCTTTGCTCAGAAGGAGCACATCTTTATTGTGTAATTCAAATACTCAATGCTTTATATACTTAATGTTTGTTTAATTTTCATTCTAAGAACTATGTTCTCCATATAGATAATTCTTGATTTCTATTAACTGCTGTAAAATACAACTGTGACAGTCAAAATGCTCACTAGAAAAAGTCTGGTACTTGGAAAGGGAGTAACAGGGTGGAAAGCAAACAAAGCTGGTACCTGAACAAACTGATTACCAGAGTTTAATCTAAAATTCAGTAATGTCTATGCTGTTTTTATTCTATTTTTCCCTTCAGTTAAGAAGTTCTCTTCCAATCTTTATCGTAAACCAACAGTCCCACCATTTCATGATTCTCACCAGAGCAGTATGGCATGTTCACAGTTTAGTATGGACAGTGTACCATTATCTTTCCAACTCCAACTGCTGTGAAGCTGTTAAAATAATAGTGCCTTAATACCACATAGTTAAAACACAGTAAAAGATGACATCATAAGACCAAAATGAGAAAGGAAATCCCAGGAGACAGAGAAGGTCAACAGTCTTTAAGAAAAAGTCACATACAGACACATATTCACATGACCACTGTAAGTCTAAGGTTTCAATCTGCAATCTCGAGGGTTTAAATCTGTGATTTTCTTTAAGAAAAAATCACAAACAGATACACATACACAGCCACACACACACATAATCACTATAAGTCTAGTGTTTAAATCTGTGATCTCTAGTTTCTGAACAATAGGATAAATCTCTCCTGTATCTCCCTGTGCAACCTCTCTTTACAGATCTTGATAAGTCACCAGACCTTCATTTTGTGAAATACTGCTCCAAGGTACATTGATTATGGTGTAGCTATTAGCACTTGATTATGGGTTTTAGGAATTGTATTTAGAAGCTTCAATACAATATTGATCACATTATTTTATATGTTCATGTTTTGAAATATGAACTTGCCTGCGATTCTAGACAGGGACATTTTAAATGTTCACGTTTTTGGCATGACATTGCAGTTTATGTATGGATTTTCTGTTTGCTAATTTTATGAGAGTTGACTTATTACACAATTAGTGAAGCCTGTCCCTTTGCTCAGAAGGAGCACATCTTTATTGTGTAATTCAAATACTCAATGCTTTATATACTTAATGTTTGTTTAATTTTCATTCTAAGAACTATGTTCTCCGTATAGATAATTCTTGATTTCTATTAACTGATATAAAAAGTGAAAAAAGACACCATTTATTAGTAATAAAAATGAATGCCTTTACAGGAGAGAGTGGGTGAGAGATATAGAAAGAGTAACATGGAGCCCTATACTATCATATGCAAAAGAGATAACTTGTCAATCCTCTGTGGGTTAAGGGATTTTACATGGGATTTATGCCAGGGTCTGGAGGGGTGGGATGGGGGGATAGGATATACATATGACTAATCTTGGATTATACAAATCTAAACAACAAAACTCTGTAAAAGCAAAAAAGCAAAATTAAAAAAAAAATGAATAAAAACAATGAGTGCCTGTAAAGCAATCACAATACCAGACCTAACTTGTTTCATTGTTAGCTTTTATTAACTGTACTAATGATGATACATTGAAGGTGATTAGAAATTCATATTCCCTGATGGTGTGAGTATAAATTGGGATCTGATTGGCTTTTAAACAATTGAATAGTTTTATAAATTCTGATTATTTTCAAATGAAATTTGGTAGTATAGTTTTTTTTAAACACAATTGTTCATATATTGGTTTGTTTAATATTTTAATTTTTTATCTCTAGGTCCAGTGGGTAAGGACACCGCTTTGCAGTGCAAGGGAAGCTGGTGCGATCCTGGCCTGGGAAGATCCCACGTGCCGTGGAGCAGCTGGACCCGATGTGTCCAACTACCTAGCCTGAGCTCTGGAGTGCATGCGCCCAGAGCCGGTGCTCTATTGCGAGGCCCACACAGGCGAAAGAACAAAGGTAGATACATGAAAGATCAATAGAAATGAGCCCCGATCCTGGCCTGGGAAGATACTGCTCCAAGGTACATTGATTATGGTGTAGCTATTAGCACTTGATTATGGGTTTTAGGAATTGTATTTAGAAGCTTCAATACAATATTGATCACATTATTTTATATGTTCATGTTTTGAAATATGAACTTGCCTGCGATTCTAGACAGGGACATTTTAAATGTTCACGTTTTTGGCATGACATTGCAGTTTATGTATGGATTTTCTGTTTGCTAATTTTATGAGAGTTGACTTATTACACAATTAGTGAAGCCTGTCCCTTTGCTCAGAAGGAGCACATCTTTATTGTGTAATTCAAATACTCAATGCTTTATATACTTAATGTTTGTTTAATTTTCATTCTAAGAACTATGTTCTCCATATAGATAATTCTTGATTTCTATTAACTGATATAAAAAGTGAAAAAAGACACCATTTATTAGTAATAAAAATGAATGCCTTTACAGGAGAGAGTGGGTGAGAGATATAGAAAGAGTAACATGGAGCCCTATACTATCATATGCAAAAGAGATAACTTGTCAATCCTCTGTGGGTTAAGGGATTTTACATGGGATTTATGCCAGGGTCTGGAGGGGTGGGATGGGGGGATAGGATATACATATGACTAATCTTGGATTATACAAATCTAAACAACAAAACTCTGTAAAAGCAAAAAAGCAAAATTAAAAAAAAAATGAATAAAAACAATGAGTGCCTGTAAAGCAATCACAATACCAGACCTAACTTGTTTCATTGTTAGCTTTTATTAACTGTACTAATGATGATACATTGAAGGTGATTAGAAATTCATATTCCCTGATGGTGTGAGTATAAATTGGGATCTGATTGGCTTTTAAACAATTGAATAGTTTTATAAATTCTGATTATTTTCAAATGAAATTTGGTAGTATAGTTTTTTTTAAACACAATTGTTCATATATTGGTTTGTTTAATATTTTAATTTTTTATCTCTAGGTCCAGTGGGTAAGGACACCGCTTTGCAGTGCAAGGGAAGCTGGTGCGATCCTGGCCTGGGAAGATCCCACGTGCCGTGGAGCAGCTGGACCCGATGTGTCCAACTACCTAGCCTGAGCTCTGGAGTGCATGCGCCCAGAGCCGGTGCTCTATTGCGAGGCCCACACAGGCGAAAGAACAAAGGTAGATACATGAAAGATCAATAGAAATGAGCCCCCCTGCCAAAAAAAAAAACCCAAATTATGTACGTCTGTTTGCTCACATCTCTTTAAATGTAATCATATATTTACTTCTAAGTGCTGAGTGTATGGCTTTTGAAAAAAAAAATTGCACCTTAGTGACTTTCTTGACATTGTTTTAGAGATGCAATTCTTCTATCAATTTCCACAGGAAACACTAGAAGGGTGTACTAGATAATGCCTTTTTTTGTTTGGGGATTGAATATATCTTTTTACAATAATTCAGTCTAGTGACAGAAATAGAATATCCATCTGCAGGATGTTCATTGTCATCCAACAAATCATTTGTTTGCTAAATAAATATAGGGATTCAATTTGCATTAATCTGTGTAGGAATGACCTGCAAGTATGGTTCAGCTGAAAGTCAGGAAATAGAATATTGCTGTTTTCATGTTTTGCCTTATGCTTATTTTCTGGGAAAATAGTTTTATAGTTAAATAAGTAAAGATCTTCTATTTATCATTATTTGCCACATTTCTCTTTTCTCGTTTATTTGGCCTTTTTTTCCCCAGGTCAAAAATAATTTGCAATGCACTCTTTAGAAGATAAATATATTTGGTATTTATATATTTAGTATAAAACTATACTATATATGTAGATAGTGCCTGGAAATACAGCTTTCACGATTAAAAGTGATATGAAAGGTGATACTTATCATATTCCTGTTCCCCTACTTATTTCATATTCTATTTTGTTTCCTTGTGAGTTTTCTCAATTATTCAATAACAGGAAAGCTAAAAGTGAAAAAAAATTAGCATATTTCAAATATATTTGTTAAATAAAGTATGGAAAAAATAAATAACTAATTTCACCCTTTTATCATTGATTGTACTGCTCATTTTTAAACTGGCTATTAAGAGTCTACTAAGTCAAGAGTACTGGATTAATGTATATTTAAAATGTAAAATCATGTATGACATTTCCAATATTTCTAAGAAGGTACAACTTTTGAAAAAAAAATCTAAAAATATGTAGCATGTACTGCAGTTGAATAGTGAACATTAAAGTGGAAAGAAGAATGAAATTAATTAGCCCACCTATCTACATAATCAAATATATGAATCTTCTTGGTGCTCACTGTAGTCCTAATGGCAACAACCCTATCCTTTAATAGCCACTTTTTGGAATAGTCTAACTTAAGTAATGTTATTTGATGCCCAATTTGTTAACATCAAAATTATTTAGGACCATCTTAACTGATTTTCTATTTCTTCTCTTTGCAAAAAGGATGTTTAGTAAACATGTCTCGGTTGTGAATGATGTCTGGTGAAATCAAATTTAAGGGTAAGCTTAATTAGATCCACAGATGGTGAAACATAATTGATGATAATATGTCAATATAAACTGGAAGTAACTGTTTCTAGAGTTGTGTCAACACTAAGAACGAAATAGCCCCATTATCAAGCACTGTATTTAAGTGTGTTGAAGAGTGATGTAGTTAATTTCTAATTTCAGTTCTGACATTCTATACTCAAGAAACTCTGGTTCATGTGAGCTGATTGTCTGCAACAGGATAGTGTTCCTTTTTTTTTTTTTGGCCTTGCTGTTGTTTTATATCTGTTGTTGGAGTAAAAACATGAAACCATTTTCATTTGGATAACATAAAAACTGTTCATTTTATGACAACCACTTCCTAATGGCTAAATAAGGAACCAGTGGCTCCAATTATGAACCAGCGCTCTGGAGTGCATGCGCCCAGAACCGGTGCTCTGCCATGAGAGAGGTCACTGCGATGGGAGGCCCACACAGGCCAAGGAATAAAAGGATGGAAATAAATAAATAAATAACCAATAAAAGAGGCCCAAATTAAAGAAAAAAAAAGAATACTATTACAGAACAACAACAAGGCATCAATGCAAATCTGATGCTTGTATGAATACAAATACAATATAAAGCTTCATACTTGTGTGAGGACTTCACACAATACAAAGCTAACATACTTGATAATACAGAAAAAGTGTAATATATATTATTTGAAATTACTGATTTTATTATCAAAAAATAAATGAAAAAGGTTGAAGTAGAAAGTGTATATGAAGTATAGGACACCATCAAGGAAGGAGTCATTTCTGTCATGGGAGTCCCAGAAGAAGAGATAGAGCAAGAGATAGGAAGATGTTTAAGGATTAATGTATATTTAAAATGTAAAATCATGTATGACATTTCCAATATTTCTAAGAAGGACATGATCAAAAAAGCATAATGAATAGTGAACATTAAAGTGGAAAGAAGAATGAAATTAATTAGCCCACCTATCTACATAATCAAATATATGAATCTTCTTGGTGCTCACTGTAGTCCTAATGGCAACAACCCTATCCTTTAATAGCCACTTTTTGGAATAGTCTAACTTAAGTAATGTTATTTGATGCCCAATTTGTTAACATCAAAATTATTTAGGACCATCTTAACTGATTTTCTATTTCTTCTCTTTGCAAAAAGGATGTTTAGTAAACATGTCTCGGTTGTGAATGATGTCTGGTGAAATCAAATTTAAGGGTAAGCTTAATTAGATCCACAGATGGTGAAACATAATTGATGATAATATGTCAATATAAACTGGAAGTAACTGTTTCTAGAGTTGTGTCAACACTAAGAACGAAATAGCCCCATTATCAAGCACTGTATTTAAGTGTGTTGAAGAGTGATGTAGTTAATTTCTAATTTCAGTTCTGACATTCTATACTCAAGAAACTCTGGTTCATGTGAGCTGATTG
Source organism: Tragulus kanchil (assembly GCA_022376925.1). Taxonomy (NCBI): domain Eukaryota; kingdom Metazoa; phylum Chordata; class Mammalia; order Artiodactyla; family Tragulidae; genus Tragulus; species Tragulus kanchil. The sequence goes on along the minus strand of JAIOJX010000003.1, from coordinate 85,947,034 downwards.
TCTGCAACAGGATAGTGTTCCTTTTTTTTTTTTTGGCCTTGCTGTTGTTTTATATCTGTTGTTGGAGTAAAAACATGAAACCATTTTCATTTGGATAACATAAAAACTGTTCATTTTATGACAACCACTTCCTAATGGCTAAATAAGGAACCAGTGGCTCCAATTATGAACCAGCGCTCTGGAGTGCATGCGCCCAGAACCGGTGCTCTGCCATGAGAGAGGTCACTGCGATGGGAGGCCCACACAGGCCAAGGAATAAAAGGATGGAAATAAATAAATAAATAACCAATAAAAGAGGCCCAAATTAAAGAAAAAAAAAAGAATACTATTACAGAACAACAACAAGGCATCAATGCAAATCTGATGCTTGTATGAATACAAATACAATATAAAGCTTCATACTTGTGTGAGGACTTCACACAATACAAAGCTAACATACTTGATAATACAGAAAAAGTGTAATATATATTATTTGAAATTACTGATTTTATTATCAAAAAATAAATGAAAAAGGTTGAAGTAGAAAGTGTATATGAAGTATAGGACACCATCAAGGAAGGAGTCATTTCTGTCATGGGAGTCCCAGAAGAAGAGATAGAGCAAGAGATAGGAAGATGTTTAAGGAGATAATAGCTAAATATTTCCAAATCATGTGAGAGACAAACATCCAAGTCCAAGATTCTAAATAGCCCCAAGCAATGTCAACCCACAGAAAATTACTCCATAAAACATTGTAATAAAATATTTTGTAAAGAGGAATGTTCAGAACAATAAATGCCTACATTAAGAGAAAGATGACACATAAGAAAGATAACTTTACAAAAAGTCACAAAAATAGTAAAAAGTAAGTCCAAAGTTAACTGACAGATAGAAAGGATATAGATTAGAGCTCCCCAAAATAAAACAGACTAGATAGAGAATAGGATAAAAAACCAACAAAATTCAAAGTGGGTATTTTGGAAGATAAGCAAAGTCGATAAACTTTTGGTACATTCATCAAGGAAAACAAAGACAGGGCTCAAAATTGTAAAGAGGAGATTTACAATGGATACCACAGAAATACAAAAGAAGATAATAGATTTTTATGAGTAGTGGTATGCAAACAAAGAAGATAACCTAGAAGAAATGGATATATTTGCAGAAAGATACAATCTACACAGACTACATCAGAAAGAAATAGGAAGCCTGAACATACTAATAACTACTAAGGACATAATAGCAAATAACTACTAAGGACATTTAAGCAGTATTCAAAGTCTTCTCAACAAAGGAAAGCCACAGAGAGACAATTTCACTGGTGAAGTCTGTGAAGCAGTTTTAAAGGAATTAATGCCAATCTTATACATAGGTTGTAATGTTGTAATTAGAATGACAGCAGAATTAGAATTAGAATGATAACCTTTTCTAATTTTTTGTCTCTTTTATTGGTTTATTATTTATTTATTTTCATCCATCTTTATTCTTCGGACTGTGTGGGTCTCCCATTGCAGTGGCCTCTCTCCTGGCTGAGTACGGGTTCTGGGAACATGCACTCTAGAGCACTGGCTTGTAATTAGACACATCAATCCAGCTGCTCTGCAGTACGTGGGATCTTCCCTGGCCAGGGATCGAACAGGTGACCCTTTCCCTGCAAGGCGGACTCTATACCAACTGGACTGCCAGGGGAGCCCCATGAACATTTTAAAATAAGGAAAAGTATAACCATATACAGATTAAGTGTTACAGTGAAGAAAAAGGAAATTGATAAAATTAATTGAAATTCATAAAATTAAATATGAAACAAGTATTATTGAGAGAAATTTGGTCTTTTTGAATTTTCAAATAGCCCCAAGCAATGTCAACCCACAGAAAATTACTCCATAAAACATTGTAATAAAATATTTTGTAAAGAGGAATGTTCAGAACAATAAATGCCTACATTAAGAGAAAGATGACACATAAGAAAGATAACTTTACAAAAAGTCACAAAAATAGTAAAAAGTAAGTCCAAAGTTAACTGACAGATAGAAAGGATATAGATTAGAGCTCCCCAAAATAAAACAGACTAGATAGAGAATAGGATAAAAAACCAACAAAATTCAAAGTGGGTATTTTGGAAGATAAGCAAAGTCGATAAACTTTTGGTACATTCATCAAGGAAAACAAAGACAGGGCTCAAAATTGTAAAGAGGAGATTTACAATGGATACCACAGAAATACAAAAGAAGATAATAGATTTTTATGAGTAGTGGTATGCAAACAAAGAAGATAACCTAGAAGAAATGGATATATTTGCAGAAAGATACAATCTACACAGACTACATCAGAAAGAAATAGGAAGCCTGAACATACTAATAACTACTAAGGACATAATAGCAAATAACTACTAAGGACATTTAAGCAGTATTCAAAGTCTTCTCAACAAAGGAAAGCCACAGAGAGACAATTTCACTGGTGAAGTCTGTGAAGCAGTTTTAAAGGAATTAATGCCAATCTTATACATAGGTTGTAATGTTGTAATTAGAATGACAGCAGAATTAGAATTAGAATGATAACCTTTTCTAATTTTTTGTCTCTTTTATTGGTTTATTATTTATTTATTTTCATCCATCTTTATTCTTCGGACTGTGTGGGTCTCCCATTGCAGTGGCCTCTCTCCTGGCTGAGTACGGGTTCTGGGAACATGCACTCTAGAGCACTGGCTTGTAATTAGACACATCAATCCAGCTGCTCTGCAGTACGTGGGATCTTCCCTGGCCAGGGATCGAACAGGTGACCCTTTCCCTGCAAGGCGGACTCTATACCAACTGGACTGCCAGGGGAGCCCCATGAACATTTTAAAATAAGGAAAAGTATAACCATATACAGATTAAGTGTTACAGTTGAAGAAAAAGGAAATTGATAAAAATTAATTGAAATTCATAAAATTAAATATGAAACAAGTATTATTGAGAGAAATTTGGTCTTAGATTTTAGGCAACTCTTACTAAATAAACTGTCAAAGGCCATCAAAAAGTGGGGCTCTTCACTCATAGGTGATTTATTTGTCTTTGATCTTATTTAATATTATATTTTATGGGTCTGTTCATTTTGCTGCAAAAGTCATTATTTCATTCTTTTTATGGCTAATATTCCATCCTATATATTTACTATACTTTTATCCATTCATCTGGTGATGAATACCAGGATTCCTTCCATGTCTCAGCTATTTTAGACTGCTCTTATAAACATTGGGGTGCATGTTTTTTTTTTTTTTTTTAATTAGAGTTCATCTTTCCTGGATATAGAGATTTTAGAAATAAAATATCTAGATCATAAGGTAGTTTTATTTTTTAGTTTTTTTTAAGACTCTCCATACTTTTTTCAATAGTGGCTGCACCAATTTACATTCTCATCAAGAGTGTAGGAGAATTCCTTTTGCTCCTTACCCTCTCCAGCATTTATAATTTGTAGGCTTTCTAATAATAATATACCTCTCTAGAAAGTGAGCATAATGGGGACATACCTCAACGTAATAAAGGCCTTATATGACAACTTCACACTTTTCCAGGTAACACTAGAGGTAAAGAATTTTCCTGCAAATGCAAGAAACAATCCCTGAGTTGGGAAGACACTAGAGGGGCCAATGGCAACCCAGTGCAGTATTCTTGCCTAGAGAATCCCATGGACAGAGGAGCCTAGCAGGCTACAGTCCATGGGGTCACAAAGAGTTGGACACGACTGAAGTGATTTAGCACACATACATAACAACCTCACAGCTAAAATACTCAATACTGAAAAGCTGAAAGCACTTTCTCTAAGAGCAGGAACAAGACCAGCATGCCCACTCTAGCCACTTTTACACATTTAATACAATCTATAAGAACCCATGTTGATTTATACTCTGTAAAATGACAATAATGATAACATTAATTTTATCAGGTTTTTTACATTATTGACAAAAACATAAGTAAAGCACTTTAAAATCAACCCAGAACATAATAAGCACAAAATATATATTAGATAATATTATTGCGTAGTCGAAAATTCTGAGATTAATGCAATGAAATTTCAAAACATAAGATTTTCTAATTAATGTCACATAATTGTGAAAATGATCATAAAAATGATAGAATAATTTGGCAACACAGTCCGGAATTAGTCTTTAATTCTAAAAAAGCAAGATCAACATAAGGTATGCATTGGAGATACTGAGGCTTGGTTCCAGATGACCACATTAAAGAAAATACTGGAATAAATGGGTTCCCTTATTTTACTTTTTTTTTTTTGGTTTCCCAGTGCATACAAAATGTACATTTACAATATGCTATAATCTATTATGTGTATTATAGTATTATGCTGAAGAAACCAATGTACCTACCTTAGTTAAAAAATATTTTGTTGCTAAAAGGTGCTAATCATCACCTGAGGCTTCAGCAAGTCATGATCTTTATTACAATAGTAATATCAAAGATCACTAATTACAGATCACTATAATAGATATAATAATGATGAAAAACTTTGAAATATTATGAATATCACCAAAACGTGATGCAGAGATTCAATAAAAGCAAGTGTTGGAAAAATGATGCTGATAGACTTGCTTGATGTGTGGTTTCCATAAACTTACAATTTGAGCAAAACACAGTATCAGTTAAGCACAACAAAGCACACCGCGATAAAATATGGTATGTCTACCTACATGCTGAAAATATCAGACCAGTGACTAAAGAAATTAAAGAGATAAATTGTCTTCATGGATTGGGAGACTCAGTAAACTTGACTCAATATTTTCAAAATGTTAACTGTCTAAAAATTGATTTATAATTTCAATGCCAACCCAATAAAAATTCTATTGATTTTTAACTAGGGTTTGGAAGTAGATTCTGAAGTTTGTATGTAAAAGCCAAGAAGCTAGGTTAGTTATCAGTTCTGAGTAAAAAAAAAAAAAAAAAAAAAAATCAAAAATGGACAACTTAGTGTTATGTCTTACTCTATATAAAGTAAGGCAGTGATCAAGGTAGTTAAATATTAGTATAAATGTGAAGAGAATAGAACATAGAAAGTATTTTAGAAATACTTACAAGTATCTAACTTGATTTGATTTTGAACAGAGGTGTTAAGATAAACAATTGAGAGAAAGTCTAGACTTTTCAGGGCATGGCAACCCATCTCGGCATTCTTGCCTGGAGAATCCCATGAATAGTGGAGCCTGACAAACTGTAGTCCATGAGGTTGTACAGAGTCAGACATGACAGAACCAACTTGGCACACATGCATGCCAATCTTTTCCATAGATATTGCAAGAATGGTTGAATATCTTCTGAGCAAAATAGTTAAAAACAAGTCTCAACTTTTACCTCAAATCATAAAAAAATAAAATATGAAATGAATTTTATACCTATATATAAAACCTAAAAAAATCAAGAAAAAAAGAAAACCTTGACATTTGGCAATCCAATAATTTCTTAAAACAAAATATAGTACCGTAAGTAAAATAAAACTTGATATACTGAATCCATTTTTTAAAAATTCTGCTCTTTAAAAGTACTGTTAAGAAAATGAAAAGATAATTAGCTAACAAGATGAACATCTTCCCAAAACATGTATCTGGTAAATGATGTATATGCAAAATTTATATAGTTCTTACAATTAAACAAAAACACAAAGATCCAAATTTATTAAAACTAGACAAAAGGTTTAAACAGATACTTTACCAAAAAAAGAAAAAAAAAAGATGCTAGCACATGAAAAGGTGTTCAAAATACTCAGTTATTAGGTAGATAAAACCTTAAACTATAATGTGACATTATATCCACTAGAAGGCTAAAATTAAGAACAAGGAAAACAGTATCAAACAAGGTCTAAAATACAACATGCTCTTGAAAAAACGTCACTGAGCATTCACCATATTGCTGATAGGAATGCAAATGTCACACTCTTCTAAAGGAAATACAAAAGGGACAAAATTCATGTGTAGGGGTGCCATGGGTTGGGAGTAGGGAGGAGAACCTTACTATAAAGGGTTATTAGGGAACTTTCTGGAGGGATAAAAAGATTCTAAATCCCAACAGGGATATGATGACTATAATGATTTCTCAAATCTCATTGGAATGTATATGCCTATTGAAAGGTGACATACAGTGCTTGTAACTTATACATTAGGAAGCCTGATTTAAAGAAATGTTTGCAAAATGGACATTTTTTGATAAATAAAAGTCAAATTTTGTCTCCAACAGGCTTGACTACATATCTATTTCCATCAGAGGAAAGTTGATCTCATCTGGAAGCAAAGTTCCATTAAAAAACAATGACAAAGGTAAATACATAAATATATATACTCAAGTATTGACTGGGGTTTCCCAGGTGGTCCAATGGTTAAACAATCCACCTGCAGATGAAGGAAAAACAAAGAGACATAGGCTCAATCCCTGGGTTGAGAAAATCCCCTGGAGTAAGAAATGACAATTAGCTCCAGTATTCTTGCTGGGAAATTCGAAGGACAGTGGAGCCCAGCAGGCTACATTCCATGGGGCAACAAAAACTTGGAAGCAACTGAATAAACACACAAGACTGTTGATATTTTTTCAAAAGACAATTAAAACTACTTAAAAAAATCTCTGGAATGTCTTAAAGCTTTTATAAGGATAAATAAAATTCATAAAGATGCAGCACAAAATTAAAAGACCTTAATTTTTAAGATTTTTAGGAAAGAAATATAAAGATAGAAAATTAATGTCATTTTACACTGATACTGTGGGAAAATGAACTAGTGAAGTATTTTATAAAGCTGTTCATCTTGTGTACCAAAGTCTCTATTAATATTGGCATGTGTTTTGACCTAGGATGAGAATATTTTCATATATGAGTGGTTAAAACATATCTCAAAATATTCAACACAATCTTTTAATGAGAGCTTTTTTTTGGAAATGAGAATATTTTCATATTATGAAGTGTTTACATAAGAACAAGGAAAACAGTATCAAACAAGGTCTAAAATACAACATGCTCTTGAAAAAACGTCACTGAGCATTCACCATATTGCTGATAGGAATGCAAATGTCACACTCTTCTAAAGGAAATACAAAAGGGACAAAATTCATGTGTAGGGGTGCCATGGGTTGGGAGTAGGGAGGAGAACCTTACTATAAAGGGTTATTAGGGAACTTTCTGGAGGGATAAAAAGATTCTAAATCCCAACAGGGATATGATGACTATAATGATTTCTCAAATCTCATTGGAATGTATATGCCTATTGAAAGGTGACATACAGTGCTTGTAACTTATACATTAGGAAGCCTGATTTAAAGAAATGTTTGCAAAATGGACATTTTTTGATAAATAAAAGTCAAATTTTGTCTCCAACAGGCTTGACTACATATCTATTTCCATCAGAGGAAAGTTGATCTCATCTGGAAGCAAAGTTCCATTAAAAAACAATGACAAAGGTAAATACATAAATATATATACTCAAGTATTGACTGGGGTTTCCCAGGTGGTCCAATGGTTAAACAATCCACCTGCAGATGAAGGAAAAACAAAGAGACATAGGCTCAATCCCTGGGTTGAGAAAATCCCCTGGAGTAAGAAATGACAATTAGCTCCAGTATTCTTGCTGGGAAATTCGAAGGACAGTGGAGCCCAGCAGGCTACATTCCATGGGGCAACAAAAACTTGGAAGCAACTGAATAAACACACAAGACTGTTGATATTTTTTCAAAAGACAATTAAAACTACTTAAAAAAATCTCTGGAATGTCTTAAAGCTTTTATAAGGATAAATAAAATTCATAAAGATGCAGCACAAAATTAAAAGACCTTAATTTTTAAGATTTTTAGGAAAGAAATATAAAGATAGAAAATTAATGTCATTTTACACTGATACTGTGGGAAAATGAACTAGTGAAGTATTTTATAAAGCTGTTCATCTTGTGTACCAAAGTCTCTATTAATATTGGCATGTGTTTTGACCTAGGATGAGAATATTTTCATATATGAGTGTTTAAAACATATCTCAAAAAATATTCAACACAATCTTTTAATGAGAGCAAATATTTTAAATTTTATTTTAGTGTATATAATGTAAAATTTGAGTGAATTCATTAATAAGGGTACATCCATGAACATATTTGCATGCTCATTAGAAAACATTATTTTTATTTTTTTTTTTGCTTGGACATGGTCATTTTTGCGGAACTGTCTTTATGTCATAGGCCAAAAAATATCTGAAGAAAGAATGCATATATGAGCTATACCATACTGATGATAGCACCATTAAATATTAAATCAGTCATTGAAATTTTCCACTGATATGTGAATTTTCTTATTAATATGAACATAATATTCCCTTATAAAAGCTTTTTTTTCTGAAAGTGATTTAGGACTGAACGGGAGTCACCAGCCTTGTGTACCTCTCAGAAAGTGTGCTTTTGCCACAAAAAAATGCTTCTACTTCTTAAACGGCAAAGTTCTCTATTATTGAGAACCATTAAGACTGTAAAAAGCAAATACTCTAAGATATCACCGGATGAGGTGAATGTATCTTAGATAAAGACCTGTAAAAAAATGAATCTGAATGGAATAGAAGTTCAGGCATGGTTTTTGATGCTTATGTATTATACTCTTAGTAAAGGAAAAAGACGGTTTAAATATGGGACCAGACTCACATTGATTCTTCTGTCTTCTGATCCTGTTCCAGTAACACATTATGTGCATATCAATATCTCTGCTGGGAAACAGCATCATTTATTTTCTATTTTCTCATATCCTGGCTTTGCCTATTCCCTGATATTAAAAAAAAAAAAGAAAATGTAGATTGTTTTATAAATCATTTCATACAGTTTTAAATATTCCTATGTAAATATTTTAAAATTTCTAAAAAAAATCCATACATTTAGTGCTATTCAAGTAAAAATTCTATTTGAAATTTATAATTAACATTAACTAGTTTGAGTTTGTATGTATCATCTCTGGAACTTCAAACTAGACTTAATTGACACCCATAAAACTATTAAAACTTATTCTGTGTTCTGGCAGTCAAAGTCATAATTCTTGAATTGGAGCATTAATAAATAACTGAGTTGATATGGAATAAAATAATCCTCTCTATACATCCATCTTTAGCATACTCATTATGGCACCATATTTCACAAGAACTAAGTTTGGTTGGGGTATACTGAGTGGCTTGCATAACTATTATGACCAGGCACTGATTTCAGAGGAATAATTCAAATTGTTAACAATAACAGTAGTTAAAATCCTAACAAATGACTAATATCAGAAATGACCTATAGTATTAAGTCCATCTGGTCACCCAAGATCAAAACTATGATGCCAGTGAAGTCAGGTAAAGATGTAGTAATGAAATAGTTTTTACTAATACTTCAATTTTTTTTTAAACCTTTATTTTACTTTTAACTATTACAGAGTTTTTGTTTACAGATATGTATGTTCCCAGATTAGTCATATGTATATCGCCCCTTCCTCCCAACCATCACAGAGCACCCTGAAGGATCCCTAAAAGACTAGAGCCTATTTCCCTTAATCTCTCAGAAAGTGTGCTTTTGCCACAAAAAAATGCTTCTACTTCTTAAACGGCAAAGTTCTCTATTATTGAGAACCATTAAGACTGTAAAAAGCAAATACTCTAAGATATCACCGGATGAGGTGAATGTATCTTAGATAAAGACCTGTAAAAAAATGAATCTGAATGGAATAGAAGTTCAGGCATGGTTTTTGATGCTTATGTATTATACTCTTAGTAAAGGAAAAGACGGTTTAAATATGGGACCAGACTCACATTGATTCTTCTGTCTTCTGATCCTGTTCCAGTAACACATTATGTGCATATCAATATCTCTGCTGGGAAACAGCATCATTTATTTTCTATTTTCTCATATCCTGGCTTTGCCTATTCCTGATATTAAAAAAAAGAAAATGTAGATTGTTTTATAAATCATTTCATACAGTTTTAAATATTCCTATGTAAATATTTTAAAATTTCTAAAAAAAATCCATACATTTAGTGCTATTCAAGTAAAAATTCTATTTGAAATTTATAATTAACATTAACTAGTTTGAGTTTGTATGTATCATCTCTGGAACTTCAAACTAGACTTAATTGACACCCATAAAACTATTAAAACTTATTCTGTGTTCTGGCAGTCAAAGTCATAATTCTTGAATTGGAGCATTAATAAATAACTGAGTTGATATGGAATAAAATAATCCTCTCTATACATCCATCTTTAGCATACTCATTATGGCACCATATTTCACAAGAACTAAGTTTGGTTGGGGTATACTGAGTGGCTTGCATAACTATTATGACCAGGCACTGATTTCAGAGGAATAATTCAAATTGTTAACAATAACAGTAGTTAAAATCCTAACAAATGACTAATATCAGAAATGACCTATAGTATTAAGTCCATCTGGTCACCCAAGATCAAAACTATGATGCCAGTGAAGTCAGGTAAAGATGTAGTAATGAAATAGTTTTTACTAATACTTCAATTTTTTTTTAAACCTTTATTTTACTTTTAACTTTTACAGAGTTTTTTTGTTTACAGATATGTATGTTCCCAGATTAGTCATATGTATATCGCCCCCTTCCCTCCCAACCATCACAGAGCACCCCTGAAGGATCCCCTTTTCTCACAGAGCAATGACTAGAGCTATTTTCTTCACTTATGATAGTACAGGCCTTCATGCTACTTCCTTTATGCCTCTCACCCACTGTTCCTTGCCCACAATGTCCATATGTCCACTGTCCATGTCTGTCTTTCTGTCGCTTCACTGCATGTGCCATCATCACCATCCTACCAGATTCCATATATATGTGTTAATATACTGTATTTGTCCTTCTCTTTCTGACTGACTTCACTTTTTATGATACGTTCTAGATCCAGCCACCTCATTAGGGTTGATTCTTCTGCATTTCTCTTTACAGCTGTGTAGTATTCCATTGTATATATGTACCAGAGCTTTTGGATCCATTCGTTCATCGATGGGCATCTAGGTTCCTTCCATGTTCTAGCTATTGTATAGGGAGCTGCTTCTCAAGTGCTCATGGAACATTCTCCAGGATAGACCACATCTTGGGCCACAAATCAATCCTCAGTCAATTCAAGAAAAGTGAAAATCTATCAACTATCTTCTCAGACCACAATGCAGTGAGACTAGAGATCAACTACAGGAAAAAAACTGCTAAAAACACAAACCCATGGAGATTAAACAACACATACCTAAAAAACCAATTGATCATTGAGGAAATCAAAGGAGAAATAAAAAAAATTCCTAGAAGAAAATGACAATGAACACACGACAGTGCAAAACCTATGGGATACTGCAAAAGCAGTTCTAAGAGGGAAGTTTATAGCAATTCAATCCCACCTCAAGAAACTAGGAAAATCTCAAACAGACGACCTTACCTTACACTTAAAACAACTGGAGAAAGAAGAACAAAAACACCCCAAGGCCAGCAGAAGAAGGGAAATCATAAAGATCAGAGCAGAAATAAATGAAAAAGAAACAAAAGAAACAATAGTAAAGATAAATAAAACAAAAAGCTGGTTCTTCGAAAAAGTCAATAAAATCGACACACCACTGGCCAGACTCATCAAGAAAAAGAGAGAGAAGAATCAGATCACCAAAACCAATAATACTTCAATTTTAATTGAAACTCAGTAATAATTGAAAGCTCAATTACATAGGTATTAGCTATATCGTTCATATTGGATTTCATGCCTTAGATAACAGGGATTCATGTTGGCAGAAAATAGTGAGTTTTCAGCTATTGGTGATACATGCAATTTTAAATTACTGTTATGATCAAACAATTTGCCACGTAGTCTTCTCATTCACCAGAACCCTCTGAAGCAAGCAAACACAGTCCCTGTATCAGAATTTTATGTTAATAAAAAATATATATAAACTAGGCCTTATGGTTCATCTAAAGTATACTCTTTTCTGTTAGGGCATTTACATAATAAGAACTCAATCCAGCATTTGTTCCTACAGGGTGCATCACTTATATTTTAAGCCTATTGGTCACTCTCCTCACAAAACACTTGAAATAGTTGATTTGTTTGTTCTTTTGCTTAATGGGGCAGATAATCCATTGTATATATGTACCAGAGCTTTTGGATCCATTCGTTCATCGATGGGCATCTAGGTTCCTTCCATGTTCTAGCTATTGTATAGGGAGCTGCTTCTCAAGTGCTCATGGAACATTCTCCAGGATAGACCACATCTTGGGCCACAAATCAATCCTCAGTCAATTCAAGAAAAGTGAAAATCTATCAACTATCTTCTCAGACCACAATGCAGTGAGACTAGAGATCAACTACAGGAAAAAAACTGCTAAAAACACAAACCCATGGAGATTAAACAACACATACCTAAAAAACCAATTGATCATTGAGGAAATCAAAGGAGAAATAAAAAAAATTCCTAGAAGAAAATGACAATGAACACACGACAGTGCAAAACCTATGGGATACTGCAAAAGCAGTTCTAAGAGGGAAGTTTATAGCAATTCAATCCCACCTCAAGAAACTAGGAAAATCTCAAACAGACGACCTTACCTTACACTTAAAACAACTGGAGAAAGAAGAACAAAAACACCCCAAGGCCAGCAGAAGAAGGGAAATCATAAAGATCAGAGCAGAAATAAATGAAAAAGAAACAAAAGAAACAATAGTAAAGATAAATAAAACAAAAAGCTGGTTCTTCGAAAAAGTCAATAAAATCGACACACCACTGGCCAGACTCATCAAGAAAAAGAGAGAGAAGAATCAGATCACCAAAACCAATAATACTTCAATTTTAATTGAAACTCAGTAATAATTGAAAGCTCAATTACATAGGTATTAGCTATATCGTTCATATTGGATTTCATGCCTTAGATAACAGGGATTCATGTTGGCAGAAAATAGTGAGTTTTCAGCTATTGGTGATACATGCAATTTTAAATTACTGTTATGATCAAACAATTTGCCACGTAGTCTTCTCATTCACCAGAACCCTCTGAAGCAAGCAAACACAGTCCCTGTATCAGAATTTTATGTTAATAAAAAATATATATAAACTAGGCCTTATGGTTCATCTAAAGTATACTCTTTTCTGTTAGGGCATTTACATAATAAGAACTCAATCCAGCATTTGTTCCTACAGGGTGCATCACTTATATTTTAAGCCTATTGGTCACTCTCCTCACAAAACACTTGAAATAGTTGATTTGTTTGTTCTTTTGCTTAATGGGGCAGATAATGTCCCAACAGCAGTTGATTCATAAATGCATGTGACAAAGCCCTTTTCCTCAAGGAAATCTCACTAAAGGTAAGAAACTGACTAGTATGGACAGAGAGAGACTCTAGATAGTTGCTAAAATAGAGGTTCTGCAAAGATTTACAGAGGAAGAATTCATTCATGTTAATTCTTCTTTGTCAAAAGTGATTTCTTAGGTATAGAATAGACGATAGCATATTGGGAGGAAAGAGGAATGAAAATGCATATTACACCCAGAAATGTGTATATATATATATATATATATATATATATATATATATATTAGCAAATTATAGAGAATATTAATAATATTTGTTTTAGAAATCTGCTAGAATGAAACTGAGGATAAAAAAGACACAATTGCTTGTATAATTATACTGTGTCTATGTCATGCTAGGTCAGGTATTACGGATATGTGAAGAAATAGACATGTCCTTGTCTTTAATCCCTGTCCTCCTAGAGCCTGCAATCAAAGATGCAAAAGCTAGGAATGTAGATAGGGATTTGACGTAGCATTTTGCAGGGGCTTGAAGGTAAAAACATATTTTGATTGAAGCAAGTGATTGTGTCAATCTCTCAGCTCAATCATGTCTGACTCTTTGTGAGCCAATGGACTGTAGCCCATCAGGTTTTTCTAGTCTCCAAGCAGGAACACTGGAATAAATAACCATTCCCTTCTCTAGGAGATTTTTCTGATCTGAAGATCAAGTCCCAGTGTCTCATAAGGTAAGCAAGTTCTTTACTATCTGAGCCACCAGAGAATCTGTTAAGGTCTCCTGTAAATTCTGTCTTGTGATTTGGATTCTATTGTATATTTATTGTGCAAACAGAATTGTTAAGAGATTATGTTATACACATGAGAGATAAAGAACTAAATTAGAGTATTAGAAGTTCTTTTTTAACAGTGCTGACAAAAGAATGAAGATTAGAACAAAGGCAGAAACATTGCTTAAGAGACAAATGCTCCATGATAGATGACACACAGGGTAAAATCCAAACCAGTTACAGTAATAAAGAAGAGTGGATTGATTGGGAAAAATGCTTAAAAGTAGAATTAACGTAACATATATATCAAGGTGGCATAGATTGTATTTTTCATGTGTTTTACTTTGTTTAAAATGAAAATGGTCAATACTATCCACAACAGAGGTAAGTGGACACAGCTGGAGACTCTATATATTGTTTTATCTCTTTTGGGAAACAGTTGGTAATAGGTAGAAAAAAAACCTTCAAATTATGCATGTTCATGGGCAGCTATTTCACTTCTAGAAATCAATCATATAGAAATAACTGTAAATAAAAAGGAAGTGTCTTGCAGAAAGAAGCTCAATAAAACATTATTTATAATAGTAAAATAAGTGGAAATTACTTAAGTGTTCAGCTCAGGAAAGGTAGTCAAATAGTTGTCATGTGGAATTTTTAAACATAAGTCAAGAAATATAAATTAAGTACAAAATAACATGGCCTAAGATGTCATACCTAGCTGAAAATATGAATGAGAGAAAAAGAAGTTTTTTCAGTATAGTCATATGTCTTAACTCAAGCTATAAATTCATTTTATAATTTCTCATTGTAAATTATTTTTAAAATAATTTTAAGTGTTTATTGTTTCTATTCAAAGAAAAGTTAAATATCATTTACTTTTCTTTGGAGATGGTAATCCATTGTATGTGGCAAGACAAAATTAATAATTAATTAAAATATATACCAGCTATTTTGCCTACTGGCTTGACCTGGATATCATAAACAGAAATGTATTTGGGGGGAAAAGATGGATGGAAATTTAATAATCATTGTAATTCATTACATCAGTAGACTATAAAAAGAAAAACTACATGTTCAGGACAAAAATAAATACTTAAACTCTAGCTACTGCTTTTTTTTTTTTTTTCTCATTGTTGTTGTTGTTCAGTCACCAAGTCATGTCAGACTCTTTTTCAACCCCATGAACTGTTGCCTGCCAAGCCATGGGATTCTCCAGACAAGAATACTGGAGTGGGTTAGCTACTGCTTTTGTGGAAACTGACCTTATTGATCTTATTCCATAAGAAATCATATTTTATAAAAATACTGAATAAAAACTTTACAGCAGATTTACTCATAGTAGCCAAATAGCAAAATGACCCATGTGTTCAGAGATAGGTGGATGGCTAAAACACTATGATATACACATATAATAATATTTAACACCATATTGGTAAGTGACATTCAGCAATTAGGAGTTATGATCAACTGATACATGCAGCAACATGGATGAGCCTCCTAACAAGTAAACTAAGTGAAAGAATGTAGACGAATATCACTTATTTCACTTTATTTATACAAAAATCTAGAACATGCAACCTGATTCATTGTAACAAAATGCAAATCAGTGTTTGACTGGGTTCATAGAGAAAAAATGGGAGGAAAGATTTGTAAAAAGTATAAAGTTTAGGGGGATAAGCATTGATCTTCGGTTTCTGATGATTCCTATGAATGCTTATATGAGTTAAGACCTGTCAAAATTTACATCTTGAATGGGTGCAGTTTATTTTACATAAATTATACTTTGATATGGGAATTTTTAAACATAAGTCAAGTTTACAAAAATGGCCTAAGATGTCATACCTAGCTGAAAATATGAATGAGAGAAAAAGAAGTTTTTTCAGTATAGTCATATGTCTTAACTCAAGCTATAAATTCATTTTATAATTTCTCATTGTAAATTATTTTTAAAATAATTTTAAGTGTTTATTGTTTCTATTCAAAGAAAAGTTAAATATCATTTACTTTTCTTTGGAGATGGTAATCCATTGTATGTGGCAAGACAAAATTAATAATTAATTAAAATATATACCAGCTATTTTGCCTACTGGCTTGACCTGGATATCATAAACAGAAATGTATTTGGGGGGAAAAGATGGATGGAAATTTAATAATCATTGTAATTCATTACATCAGTAGACTATAAAAAGAAAAACTACATGTTCAGGACAAAAATAAATACTTAAACTCTAGCTACTGCTTTTTTTTTTTTTTTCTCATTGTTGTTGTTGTTCAGTCACCAAGTCATGTCAGACTCTTTTTCAACCCCATGAACTGTTCCCCTGCTAAGCCATGGGATTCTCCAGACAAGAATACTGGAGTGGGTTAGCTACTGCTTTTGTGGAAACTGACCTTATTGATCTTATTCCATAAGAAATCATATTTTATAAAAATACTGAATAAAAACTTTACAGCAGATTTACTCATAGTAGCCAAATAGCAAAATGACCCATGTGTTCAGAGATAGGTGGATGGCTAAAACACTATGATATACACATATAATAATATTTAACACCATATTGGTAAGTGACATTCAGCAATTAGGAGTTATGATCAACTGATACATGCAGCAACATGGATGAGCCTCCTAACAAGTAAACTAAGTGAAAGAATGTAGACGAATATCACTTATTTCACTTTATTTATACAAAAATCTAGAACATGCAACCTGATTCATTGTAACAAAATGCAAATCAGTGTTTGACTGGGTTCATAGAGAAAAAATGGGAGGAAAGATTTGTAAAAAGTATAAAGTTTAGGGGGATAAGCATTGATCTTCGGTTTCTGATGATTCCTATGAATGCTTATATGAGTTAAGACCTGTCAAAATTTACATCTTGAATGGGTGCAGTTTATTTTACATAAATTATACTTTGATATGGGAATTTCCAGGTGAAGCTAGTTCTAAAGAACCCACCGGTCAATGCAGGAGACCTAAGAGACAGAGTTCGATCCCTAGGTCTGGAAGATCCCCTGGAGGGGAATGGCAAGCCACTTCAGTATTCTTGCCTAGAGAATCCCAAGGACAGAGGAGTCTAGCAGACTAAAGTCCACAGGGTCACAGAGAGTCAGACATAATTGAAGAGAGTTAACACAGCACGCATACGTTGATAAAGTCTTAAAAATTGAAAAACAATCAAATACACGTGTATATAAAAGGAATGACCAAATGCTAACAGCAATCATTTCAATATCATCAAAAAAAAAAATCACAAACCTAAGAATAAAAACCTGCTTTGAAGTCATTACTGAAGAAATTTTAAAAGATTTAAACATATGGAAGAATATGTATCTGCCTGTGTGTATAATGTGTGTATGTGATTAATGAAGATCATTGTGTAATCTGACAACACAGATTGATATATAGACAGAAAAGTATAACTGATGTATAACTTTAGAAATGAAATATCATAAGGATTTATTATAACAAGCAGAAGATTTGCATATTCAATAACTAAGACTGTTAATTTGGTACAAGTAAACAGTGATTGACCAATAGAATAGAATGCAGAGTTTATAAACAGACTCTCATAATGCAGTGGATAAAGCATAACTTTTTACATTATATTGGACTGATTGGATATCCATTTGGAAAATACGTATCAGAGATAGGTGGATGGCTAAAACACTATGATATACACATATAATAATATTTAACACCATATTGGTAAGTGACATTCAGCAATTAGGAGTTATGATCAACTGATACATGCAGCAACATGGATGAGCCTCCTAACAAGTAAACTAAGTGAAAGAATGTAGACGAATATCACTTATTTCACTTTATTTATACAAAAATCTAGAACATGCAACCTGATTCATTGTAACAAAATGCAAATCAGTGTTTGACTGGGTTCATAGAGAAAAAATGGGAGGAAAGATTTGTAAAAAGTATAAAGTTTAGGGGGATAAGCATTGATCTTCGGTTTCTGATGATTCCTATGAATGCTTATATGAGTTAAGACCTGTCAAAATTTACATCTTGAATGGGTGCAGTTTATTTTACATAAATTATACTTTGATATGGGAATTTCCAGGTGAAGCTAGTTCTAAAGAACCCACCGGTCAATGCAGGAGACCTAAGAGACAGAGTTCGATCCCTAGGTCTGGAAGATCCCCTGGAGGGGAATGGCAAGCCACTTCAGTATTCTTGCCTAGAGAATCCCAAGGACAGAGGAGTCTAGCAGACTAAAGTCCACAGGGTCACAGAGAGTCAGACATAATTGAAGAGAGTTAACACAGCACGAAAACGTTGATAAAGTCTTAAAAATTGAAAAACAATCAAATACACGTGTATATAAAAGGAATGACCAAATGCTAACAGCAATCATTTCAATATCATCAAAAAAAAAAAATCACAAACCTAAGAATAAAAACCTGCTTTGAAGTCATTACTGAAGAAATTTTAAAAGATTTAAACATATGGAAGAATATGTATCTGCCTGTGTGTATAATGTGTGTATGTGATTAATGAAGATCATTGTGTAATCTGACAACACAGATTGATATATAGACAGAAAAGTATAACTGATGTATAACTTTAGAAATGAAATATCATAAGGATTTATTATAACAAGCAGAAGATTTGCATATTCAATAACTAAGACTGTTAATTTGGTACAAGTAAACAGTGATTGACCAATAGAATAGAATGCAGAGTTTATAAACAGACTCTCATAATGCAGTGGATAAAGCATAACTTTTTACATTATATTGGACTGATTGGATATCCATTTGGAAAATAAATGAATTGTGAAACCTACCTCATACCACACTAAAAATTAATCCTAGATGAATTTTAGCTTTAATGTGAAAGAAGATATTTAAGTCTAGGACATATGAGAATAATTTTATGATTGCAAATAGAATGGTGTCTTCCTTAAAAGACACCTTTATATAATGAAAAGTTAAGTCTCAAGTTAGAGAGAATATACAATGTGTGTATCTTATGTGAAGAAAGAATGTCATGAATTAAAGAAAAACCAATTAATGATAGAGAATGGATTATTCAGTAAATGTGAAAAAAACTTGAAACTACATGATAAGGACCCTGAAATCATTAAGCAACACATTATGAAATGTATTAATCACAAAGCATTAATCCAATTCACTCATCATGGGAATGAAAACTGGTATAATTAATTTGGAAAGTTTCTTGGTGAAACCTACTAAAACATAAAATATTTATATTCTTTGATTCAGAAAATTTCTTTTTTGCACATATATTAAGTAGAAATTTGTATACAAATTCACTAATACATGTATATATATATATGCATCATAATATTTACTATAGCACTACTTGTAATAGCCTCATCCTAGAAACAACCCAATTGTTTATTAATAGTAGAGTGAGAAAACAAGTTGCTACATATTAATTCCCTAGAACACCATAAAATGAAGGGAAAAACACATAATATGATGACTATCACAAAAGGTAAAATTGAGCTAGAAAGTCCAGATATTAAGAAAAACATTATAGAGATTCATTTTGATGAGATTTATAAGCAGTTCATAGTAATATAGACTTATTTTAAGTCATATATTATTTATCCTTGGAAAGGGTATGGCTTCTGCGGTACTTGAAATATTCTGTTCTTCAAGTGCTAGTATAACTGATTTTTTAGAAATAAATCATAAGGATTTATTATAACAAGCAGAAGATTTGCATATTCAATAACTAAGACTGTTAATTTGGTACAAGTAAACAGTGATTGACCAATAGAATAGAATGCAGAGTTTATAAACAGACTCTCATAATGCAGTGGATAAAGCATAACTTTTTACATTATATTGGACTGATTGGATATCCATTTGGAAAATAAATGAATTGTGAAACCTACCTCATACCACACTAAAAATTAATCCTAGATGAATTTTAGCTTTAATGTGAAAGAAGATATTTAAGTCCAGGACATATGAGAATAATTTTATGATTGCAAATAGAATGGTGTCTTCCTTAAAAGACACCTTTATATAATGAAAAGTTAAGTCTCAAGTTAGAGAGAATATACAATGTGTGTATCTTATGTGAAGAAAGAATGTCATGAATTAAAGAAAAACCAATTAATGATAGAGAATGGATTATTCAGTAAATGTGAAAAAAACTTGAAACTACATGATAAGGACCCTGAAATCATTAAGCAACACATTATGAAATGTATTAATCACAAAGCATTAATCCAATTCACTCATCATGGGAATGAAAACTGGTATAATTAATTTGGAAAGTTTCTTGGTGAAACCTACTAAAACATAAAATATTTATATTCTTTGATTCAGAAAATTTCTTTTTTGCACATATATTAAGTAGAAATTTGTATACAAATTCACTAATACATGTATATATATATATGCATCATAATATTTACTATAGCACTACTTGTAATAGCCTCATCCTAGAAACAACCCAATTGTTTATTAATAGTAGAGTGAGAAAACAAGTTGCTACATATTAATTCCCTCGCACACCATAAAATGAAGGGAAAAACACATAATATGATGACTATCACAAAAGGTAAAATTGAGCTAGAAAGTCCAGATATTAAGAAAAACATTATAGAGATTCATTTTGATGAGATTTATAAGCAGTTCATAGTAATATAGACTTATTTTAAGTCATATATTATTTATCCTTGGAAAGGGTATGGCTTCTGCGGTACTTGAAATATTCTGCTTCTTCATATTCTGTGCTAGTTACAATGAAGTGTTCATCGAGGAAAATTCACTTCTGATATATATGCCTTTCTGTGTTTTGCAGTATTGTATGCTATTTCAATAGAGTATTTGTAAAATAATTTTCAAACATGTAGATTAGTCTCTTCCACAATTTTGGGATGAGTATGTTTTTAAGATCTAGAAATTTTTAAATAGAAAACTTGAAAATATATGCAGTTTAAAGAGTAAAACATTCATGAAAAGTTACATATTACATATGCAAAAGAAATACACACACACACACACACACACACACACACATGGGATTCCCAGGTGGCACCAGTTGGCAAAGAACCTGCCTGTCAATGCAGGAGACATAAGAAATGTGGATTTGAGTCCTGGATCAGATGATCCCCTGGAGGAGGCGATGGGAACCCACTTCAGTATTCTTTCCTAGAGAATCCCATTGACAGAAGACCCTGGCAGGCTACATAGTACATAGGATGGCAAAGAGTTGAACACAAATGAAACAATTTAGTATGTACACCCTTACACATATACATGCAAACGTCCATAGTTATCACACTATTCAGTTACTCACTTTTCAAAGCATGGTTGCTTTTGAAGAAGTTTCGCTTTGAAATATAATTTCTGAAATTAAATTTTGATTTCTGTTAGGCACAAAATGCTTGCACATTTCCGAAATTTCAGCTATTTATTTCATCAATTATGACCTGATTTTGGTTAACGTTGATGCAAATGTATTGCCTGTTATGTCTAATTTTAAATGTAGGCCCATCTCACCTTTGTTGCATTCAAATTTGTCAACTCAAAGCTCTATAAAAGAAATTAGTTACTCTATGTATCCACAGTCAAGAAACATGACTTATATCCTTAAAATAACATCATGACACACATCCACAAATATAAGTATACTAACTTAACTTTTTAAAATAGAAGATATGCATTGTTATATGTATCTATCACATAGCATAAGAAAATGTCAGTCTGATGAGTAATGTTTTCTGTTTTCCAAGCCAATGCTCTGGTGTGAAACAAACAGTTGACATAATTATTTTGCATTTTAACCTACATTTATGATCTATTATGAGCTAATAAAGGCAAATTAGAGAAACAAGATCTGTACATTTTTCATATATTCTGAAATAAGGAAGCAATCTTTGAAAATATGAAGCTTGCAATTGACTCAGAGAGAATACAATGTAGTTTATACCATTCCAACATCTCATAAACTTTCTTTAAAATGCTCCTGGTGAAAAGAAAATTTATTTTTCATTTTGAAATAACTTATATATGAATCAAATTCCAATATGTTCAAGATGTTTGCCAAATGCTTTTTAACAAAAGCAAGTATAGTAAGATAACTATTTTTCTTTGTTATATTTGTTACAAGAGTGTTTTTGTCACGGGAAATTACTCTCTGTTTCCAGCTAAGGATTTTTTCAAGGAGAATGGGTTTTTCTCAGTTTATTTCTACCCTAGAGAACTTTCTTATGCATATACTTAGAAAATAATTGAGAATTCTTGCTGCTCATTCTCAGGGATTCTTTTAAGTGGACTTTTAAGACCACATTTAGGAAGTAGAAATGGAACAATTTATCTTTTGCATTGCCTATCTAATGGAGAGCAATGCAGGCAACATTCTACCCAATCGAATGATTTTAATCTCTCTGGCCAATGAGAACCTGTTGATATTGTTCCCATCTACAAACCATCTGTCTAGTCCTCATCTGATTTTATGCTGTCTTTAAAGTTTGATAGCAAAGCTATGTGCTCCATAATAATTTTAAAATTTTAATAATATGCTGTCTTTAAATAAGAATTTCAGCTATTTATTTCATCAATTATGACCTGATTTTGGTTAACGTTGATGCAAATGTATTGCCTGTTATGTCTAATTTTAAATGTAGGCCCATCTCACCTTTGTTGCATTCAAATTTGTCAACTCAAAGCTCTATAAAAGAAATTAGTTACTCTATGTATCCACAGTCAAGAAACATGACTTATATCCTTAAAATAACATCATGACACACATCCACAAATATAAGTATACTAACTTAACTTTTTAAAATAGAAGATATGCATTGTTATATGTATCTATCACATAGCATAAGAAAATGTCAGTCTGATGAGTAATGTTTTCTGTTTTCCAAGCCAATGCTCTGGTGTGAAACAAACAGTTGACATAATTATTTTGCATTTTAACCTACATTTATGCTCTATTATGAGCTAATAAAGGCAAATTAGAGAAACAAGATCTGTACATTTTTCATATATTCTGAAATAAGGAAGCAATCTTTGAAAATATGAAGCTTGCAATTGACTCAGAGAGAATACAATGTAGTTTATACCATTCCAACATCTCATAAACTTTCTTTAAAATGCTCCTGGTGAAAAGAAAATTTATTTTTCATTTTGAAATAACTTATATATGAATCAAATTCCAATATGTTCAAGATGTTTGCCAAATGCTTTTTAACAAAAGCAAGTATAGTAAGATAACTATTTTTCTTTGTTATATTTGTTACAAGAGTGTTTTTGTCACGGGAAATTACTCTCTGTTTCCAGCTAAGGATTTTTTCAAGGAGAATGGGTTTTTCTCAGTTTATTTCTACCCTAGAGAACTTTCTTATGCATATACTTAGAAAATAATTGAGAATTCTTGCTGCTCATTCTCAGGGATTCTTTTAAGTGGACTTTTAAGACCACATTTAGGAAGTAGAAATGGAACAATTTATCTTTTGCATTGCCTATCTAATGGAGAGCAATGCAGGCAACATTCTACCCAATCGAATGATTTTAATCTCTCTGGCCAATGAGAACCTGTTGATATTGTTCCCATCTACAAACCATCTGTCTAGTCCTCATCTGATTTTATGCTGTCTTTAAAGTTTGATAGCAAAGCTATGTGCTCCATAATAATTTATTTTAAAAAATGTTTTTAATAAAGGTATTGTTCTTTGTGAATTGAATAACAATAAAAAGAATATGTAAATAAATTATGTAAGTCTTTACCTTCCTGGGTTTCTTCACCCATGTTACAACAGCAAATCATAAGCATTAAAATGCATTAACTATTTTATATGTATATATGTATCTTTAATTCTATCATTTGTACTACAAATAAATAAATGTATCATAAATTGGTATTGAATAAATTTATATACATCTCCTTCATGAATATTAATCTTCCACCCAAACAATATCTGTTATTTAAAATCTCTGCCCTATATGCTATTTTCTTTCACATCTCTCCAGAACTTTAAAATCCACTAAGCTTTCAAGGTCAATGTCCACAGATATTTTCTAATAGCCATAACTATAAAGAAGTATTTTCCTCTCCTAAAATGCCTTCCTATTTTTTCAGTATTTTTACCCAAATATTTAATATTCAGCCATTTATTGATAAAACATTCTGAAGCATAATTATTCTGTGGTTTTTATAAATATCCAAAGTATAAATCTACATCTGCAACTAAATATAAGTTTCCCAAAATCTGTTAATATTTATATTAAGTACTTATTGTTGTTGCTAATAGATTAAATTATAAGCACAGAATTGTTTTTTTCCTGCACACAACTACCCACTCTATTTTATTGAGAAAGTATCTACTTGCTTCCAAAGACTCTTCCAAAGACTCAGGGTAGCTCTATATATTTTCTGTTACTTTCTGTTATTTCAATGCATTTTGAATTGTAATTATTCAATTTTTTATTTGATTTTAATCTCACCCCTTCACTCAACTCATGGTTGAGTAAGGTCTTCAATGATTTGGTGTGCAAGATGAGAAAATTCTTCATCACTCCTCATGTCTATTTCTCTCACACCTTCCTCCTCTTGTCTCCAACTTGATTCCAATCGCAAGAACACAGTACCTCAGACCTGCATGTAGAGAAAGCAGCTCATCAGATAATGAGGTTTGGCTTCCCATTTGATGCTCGTGGTAAATAATCCACCTGCCAATCAAGAGACACAATAGACATAGGTTTGATCCCTGGGTTGGGAAGATCCTCTGGAGCAGGAAATGACAACCCACTCCAGTATTCTTGCCTCAAAAAATCCATGAACAGAGAAGTCTGCTGGGCTATAGTTTGTGAGTCGCAGAGTCAAAAATGACTGAGCACACTGCAGCTAAAGCATAATCAGGTGCCTTAAGTGGAGAAAGGAGTATCTCCCATGTGTCCTTGATTGAAGTGGCATTAACATCCTTTCCTGATTTGGCAATCTTGTCATCTGCGATGTTTTCTTAAGGCAGCATTTATCAAAATCAAATTAATTGTCCTTGAAAAGAAACCCATGGAGTTTTGGGTCTCTAGCGGCAATTTCTAGTCAGCGGGCATTCTCACATTTTAAGATCTCTTAAATTTGCTGAACGTCATTCTATTTTGTGTATCACTAAGCTTTCAAGGTCAATGTCCACAGATATTTTCTAATAGCCATAACTATAAAGAAGTATTTTCCTCTCCTAAAATGCCTTCCTATTTTTTCAGTATTTTTACCCAAATATTTAATATTCAGCCATTTATTGATAAAACATTCTGAAGCATAATTATTCTGTGGTTTTTATAAATATCCAAAGTATAAATCTACATCTGCAACTAAATATAAGTTTCCCAAAATCTGTTAATATTTATATTAAGTACTTATTGTTGTTGCTAATAGATTAAATTATAAGCACAGAATTGTTTTTTTCCTGCACACAACTACCCACTCTATTTTATTGAGAAAGTATCTACTTGCTTCCAAAGACTCTTCCAAAGACTCAGGGTAGCTCTATATATTTTCTGTTACTTTCTGTTATTTCAATGCATTTTGAATTGTAATTATTCAATTTTTTATTTGATTTTAATCTCACCCCTTCACTCAACTCATGGTTGAGTAAGGTCTTCAATGATTTGGTGTGCAAGATGAGAAAATTCTTCATCACTCCTCATGTCTATTTCTCTCACACCTTCCTCCTCTTGTCTCCAACTTGATTCCAATCGCAAGAACACAGTACCTCAGACCTGCATGTAGAGAAAGCAGCTCATCAGATAATGAGGTTTGGCTTCCCATTTGATGCTCGTGGTAAATAATCCACCTGCCAATCAAGAGACACAATAGACATAGGTTTGATCCCTGGGTTGGGAAGATCCTCTGGAGCAGGAAATGACAACCCACTCCAGTATTCTTGCCTCAAAAAATCCATGAACAGAGAAGTCTGCTGGGCTATAGTTTGTGAGTCGCAGAGTCAAAAATGACTGAGCACACTGCAGCTAAAGCATAATCAGGTGCCTTAAGTGGAGAAAGGAGTATCTCCCATGTGTCCTTGATTGAAGTGGCATTAACATCCTTTCCTGATTTGGCAATCTTGTCATCTGCGATGTTTTCTTAAGGCAGCATTTATCAAAATCAAATTAATTGTCCTTGAAAAGAAACCCATGGAGTTTTGGGTCTCTAGCGGCAATTTCTAGTCAGCGGGCATTCTCACATTTTAAGATCTCTTAAATTTGCTGAACGTCATTCTATTTTGTGTATCACAGCACTTGAAGACTAATGGAAATTTCCAATAAAGAATTTGGATATGAATCTCTTTGATGTTGGCTTTTCAAGACTGATTGACTTTGGAGCCATCCATAGGCAATATCCTATTGTTTGCAGATACAGGGACAGTGCCCTATAGCGCTTTATACATGTATGTTGCACGTTTTTTGTAACTTGTTTTTTTTTGCATGTTATAAGAAATTAGTGAAAGGTGAAAATCTATTAAGTGATCTAATACCACAATATCCAGATTTTGTAGGACTCTAATCATACACAATTTTAAAGATCACAAAGTTATGAATCACATATGAAAGTGAATGTTTGAAATTATGAAAATTACAACAGATGGTGCTTTATGAAAGGATTATATTATACCACAAACCCAATGGAAACCAGTACAAGAGGTATTATTTTTCTGAAATAATTATATTTTTCCTACACTTTGATTGCCTATTTTATTTAGATTTTTTTTTCTACAGATACAAAAAGAAATGGAAAAAGATACTCCACAGAGAGAACAGAAAGAAAATTCAATCTTTTCTTTACCATGGTTGATTAATATTGTTTATTAGTATTGATGGCTTAGAGAAATTTCCCTCAGCTTTGCAACACAAGAAAACTTCTTCAAGTGTTTCCATTATATAGTTTGATGGATTTCAAGATACTCTAACTATGCTTTTAAGTAATTTTTATTCCTGATACTTTTTCACTCTTTTGTCAGCTTCAAATCAGTTTATTATGAATTTTACATTATGAAAACACACACACTGTATTTTAACTTAAAAAAAGTTACCAATGTCTATCAAAGTTAAATAATTCCTCAAAGTGAAGGTGTTGTCTGTGTCTCTAAACTTTAAATTCAAAGTTCATTAGTATATTCACAAAACTACAAACATCACAATCAATACCATTTTCAAAATTCAAAAGGAAGCAACACCAATTGGTCACTACCAATTTGCCGCCAACACCTAACACTTAGACAGGCACTAAACTGCTTTCTGTATTTATAGATTTTCCCTTAATTGCATTGCATATAAATGCAATCATACAACAAGTTTTTTTTTTTCTGACTGACTATTTCACTTAGGATATAATTTCATAGTATCAACATAATTATTCAAAGTTTTTCTGCGTTGTAGCATATGTAAGTACATCATTTTTTATGGCTGAATAATTTTCCATTGGGTAAAATATAGCACTTTATTCATCCAGTCATTCATTGACAGAAACATGGGTTATTTCCACTTGGGGGATTTAAGGAATAATAATACTGTAAAACTTTAATATAACTTTTTCTAGGAGTATATACTTCATTTATGTAGGAAATATACTTAGTAATCATCATACAGTAACTATGTCTAACATTTTGTGAAATAAATATCTTTTATGCTTTTCAGACCAGAAAAATTGTGTATTCCTTACACAATTTGCATATTCCTTACATCTTACTTGCATAATCCTTCTTTTTAATTTCTACTATTGGGGTGTTCTGATTCTCACAGTGTTCTTTACCCTTTGTTTTGTTCTAATTATGTATAGTTTAGTAACTCTCATTATTCAATTTCTCATTAATATTCTCACAAATTTTCTATCCAATTTTATTTTTTGTTTCATATTTAGAAGGTTTTGCATTTCAGAGAATGTGATATTTTTTCCTTCCATTACATGCTTTGTGTCTCAATTGAAATAGTGTTTTCAATTACATTTTAATTTTATATAATCATTACTTCTTCAAAACAAGTACAGTTAATCAGATAATAAGACATTTCTAAGTTGTTCAGTTGTATCTGACTGTTTCTGACCCATGGTCTATAGCACACCAGGCTTCTCTGTCCTTCATCACCTCCCAGAGCCTGCTCAAACATACGTACTTTGAGTCAGTGATACCATTCAACGATCTCAAACTTTGTTGCCTCCTTCTCCTGCCTTTTGTCTCTACCAGCATCAGGGGCTTTTTTAATGAGTCAACTCTTCACATCTGGCCAAAATATTGGAGTCAATTCTTCACCTGTCCAAAGTATTGGAGCTTCAGCTTCAGCATTAATCCTTCCGATGAATATTCTGAATTGATTTCCTTTAGAATTGACTGGTTTGATCTCCTTGTAGTCCAAGGAACTATGAAGGATCTTCTCCAAGGCTTCCTTGGTGGTCCACTGGGTAAAGAGTGCACCTTGAAGTGCAAGGGGTGCTGGTTTAATCCCTGGCCCAGGATTGCCTGGGGTGCCACATGCCTTGGAGCAGCTGGCCCGTGTGTCCAATTATGAGTCAGCACTCTGGAGTGCATGCACCCAGAGTTGGTGCTCTGCAACATGAGAGGCCACTGCAATGGGAGGCCCACACAGGCTAAACAATAAAGATGTGTGAAAATAAATAAATAAATAAGCAATAAAAGAGGCCAAAATTAAATAGAAAAAAAAATTTTCTCCAACATCACAGTTTGAAAGCATCAGTTCTTTGCTGCTCACCCTCTATACGGTCCAACTTTCACATCCATACATAACTACTGAAAAAAATCCTAGTTTTGACTATATGGACCTTTGCTGGCAAAGTAATGTCTCTGCTTTTTAAGTATGCTGTCTAGGTTTGCAATAGGTTTTCTTCCAGGGAGAAAGCATCTTTTAATTTCTTGGCTACAGCCAACAATGGCAGTGATTTTGACATATATGACATTTGGAAGATTTATATTATAGTATATATAGATTTAAATGTTTAGGAATTTCATTAGGTTATACAAAATATGTATTTAATCACATACTATAAACATATTGTTTACATACTCACTATATATGTATATATATATACACACACATACACACATTACTAAATTTTGAACAGACGTTTCCAAGAGGAGGCCCTGAAGCTTAAACTTCATTACCTTCAAGGTAACCCTGCCTCAAATAATTTTTTCACAAATGATGACCCTCATCATTATAATACATAAGTAAATTGTTGTTATGTTTATTATAAATTATAATTCACTTTGAGTCAGTGATACCATTCAACGATCTCAAACTTTGTTGCCTCCTTCTCCTGCCTTTTGTCTCTACCAGCATCAGGGGCTTTTTTAATGAGTCAACTCTTCACATCTGGCCAAAATATTGGAGTCAATTCTTCACCTGTCCAAAGTATTGGAGCTTCAGCTTCAGCATTAATCCTTCCGATGAATATTCTGAATTGATTTCCTTTAGAATTGACTGGTTTGATCTCCTTGTAGTCCAAGGAACTATGAAGGATCTTCTCCAAGGCTTCCTTGGTGGTCCACTGGGTAAAGAGTGCACCTTGAAGTGCAAGGGGTGCTGGTTTAATCCCTGGCCCAGGATTGCCTGGGGTGCCACATGCCTTGGAGCAGCTGGCCCGTGTGTCCAATTATGAGTCAGCACTCTGGAGTGCATGCACCCAGAGTTGGTGCTCTGCAACATGAGAGGCCACTGCAATGGGAGGCCCACACAGGCTAAACAATAAAGATGTGTGAAAATAAATAAATAAATAAGCAATAAAAGAGGCCAAAATTAAATAGAAAAAAAAATTTTCTCCAACATCACAGTTTGAAAGCATCAGTTCTTTGCTGCTCACCCTCTATACGGTCCAACTTTCACATCCATACATAACTACTGAAAAAAATCCTAGTTTTGACTATATGGACCTTTGCTGGCAAAGTAATGTCTCTGCTTTTTAAGTATGCTGTCTAGGTTTGCAATAGGTTTTCTTCCAGGAGAAAGCATCTTTTAATTTCTTGGCTACAGCCAACAATGGCAGTGATTTTGACATATATGACATTTGGAAGATTTATATTATAGTATATATAGATTTAAATGTTTAGGAATTTCATTAGGTTATACAAAATATGTATTTAATCACATACTATAAACATATTGTTTACATACTCACTATATATGTATATATATATACACACACATACACACATTACTAAATTTTGAACAGACGTTTCCAAGAGGAGGCCCTGAAGCTTAAACTTCATTACCTTCAAGGTAACCCTGCCTCAAATAATTTTTTCACAAATGATGACCCTTCATCAGTATTATAACATACTAGTCAAAAGTTGAAATTTTGTTATGTTTATTATAAATTTATATAATTCAGATTTATAGTAAAATTCTCCATTCACTTTTTAATACATTTGCCTAAGAAAAAGTAAATTGATTCACATGTGTGTTCTAACCATGTGATTAACAAATGAGAATCAGCTGTGTGTGAAACAAAAAGTATCCCATTGAAAGATATATTAAAAAGAATATTTTACAATGCTCGCTATAGAAGAACAAATGGGATAAGAGAGAAAATAACTGATAAGTTTTAGGACAAGGGTATCAGCCAAGTTTAGATTTCATATGTGAATATATCTGCTGGGGGAACATGATATTTAAGCTCATCAAATAAATAGGAAAAAGTAAAAACAGGCATGCATTACATATATTCATTTATTTAATACTGTGATGATTTTGGTATCAGACTTTGTAATGAAAGAAGAAAAGATCAACAAAGCCTGTTTTCATCAAAAGAACAATTTCATCAGATAAAAATAAATCACTTAAGACTGTGGAAATTGTTGCAAGGGAATCCAGCAAATGGAGAATTACTTATTCCTTATACAGGATCCCTGTGAGAACAAGAACACCTGTGATGTGTGCTGTCCTACTCCCTTCCTCCCACCTTCACGCTGAGCTACCGAAGTGTTATACAAAGTGCTCTAATCTGAGTAGATGGAGCCATGAAGATGGGGACTTTTCTCCTTCTTAGCTCCAGTCTTGTCCAGGTACTATAATTTCAACCTTAGAAGGACAGTTTTCAAACATTCCCACCACCCACTGTCTCAGAATCATGTAGGCAGTGATTTTGACATATATGACATTTGGAAGATTTATATTATAGTATATATAGATTTAAATGTTTAGGAATTTCATTAGGTTATACAAAATATGTATTTAATCACATACTATAAACATATTGTTTACATACTCACTATATATGTATATATATATATACACACACACACACACATTACTAAATTTTGAACAGACGTTTCCAAGAGGAGGCCCTGAAGCTTAAACTTCATTACCTTCAAGGTAACCCTGCCTCAAATAATTTTTTCACAAATGATGACCCTTCATCAGTATTATAACATACTAGTCAAAAGTTGAAATTTTGTTATGTTTATTATAAATTTATATAATTCAGATTTATAGTAAAATTCTCCATTCACTTTTTAATACATTTGCCTAAGAAAAAGTAAATTGATTCACATGTGTGTTCTAACCATGTGATTAACAAATGAGAATCAGCTGTGTGTGAAACAAAAAGTATCCCATTGAAAGATATATTAAAAAGAATATTTTACAATGCTCGCTATAGAAGAACAAATGGGATAAGAGAGAAAATAACTGATAAGTTTTAGGACAAGGGTATCAGCCAAGTTTAGATTTCATATGTGAATATATCTGCTGGGGGAACATGATATTTAAGCTCATCAAATAAATAGGAAAAAGTAAAAACAGGCATGCATTACATATATTCATTTATTTAATACTGTGATGATTTTGGTATCAGACTTTGTAATGAAAGAAGAAAAGATCAACAAAGCCTGTTTTCATCAAAAGAACAATTTCATCAGATAAAAATAAATCACTTAAGACTGTGGAAATTGTTGCAAGGGAATCCAGCAAATGGAGAATTACTTATTCCTTATACAGGATCCCTGTGAGAACAAGAACACCTGTGATGTGTGCTGTCCTACTCCCTTCCTCCCACCTTCACGCTGAGCTACCGAAGTGTTATACAAAGTGCTCTAATCTGAGTAGATGGAGCCATGAAGATGGGGACTTTTCTCCTTCTTAGCTCCAGTCTTGTCCAGGTACTATAATTTCAACCTTAGAAGGACAGTTTTCAAACATTCCCACCACCCACTGTCTCAGAATCATGTAGCAGAAACTTTGCCGCAGGCAGGTACTGCTATGAAGATGGAATTCCCTAGGATACTTCCCATCCTCTATGACGTGGCAGAAGCTCTACTTCAGCCATAGCAGATTCAGACTCTGAGAGCCCTGATCATCTTGACTCTCAGTCTGCTTGTAGAGCAGAAATGTCTACAATACATGGAAGATCCAATAGGATCAGGGATCACTGGATCGACCCTCATCAAGTGCTTAATAAGAGTAGGTATATCACTCTGGTAATGTGAGGTCTCTGCCCTCCTTGCTTAGGCAGAAGGGCAGCAAATCCACCCCAGGCAAAGGAGAAGCCATACTGGCAATAGGTTTTGCAGCTCCATGTGAGGTGACCATTTTCTAGTGGCTCAGCTGGTTAATGAAGGAGAAGCAAGTAGATGCAGGTTTGATCCCTTGAAGAGGAAGATCCCCTGGAGAAGGGATAAGCTACCCACTCCAGTATTCTTGCTTGCCTGGAAAAGTCCATGAACAGAGAAGCCTGATGGTCTACAGTCCCTGTGGATGCAAAAGGTTGGACATGATTGAGCACACGTACTAACTTGGAACAGAACTTAGAGACTTCCATGTCTAAAGGCATTGTTGAAAATAATATAAATATTGAAGGAGAGAAATTAAGAGGAAATTGGTAGCTCTCTGGTCCAAGCTGCCAAAAGTGACTCATGAGAGATGATGTTATAATAAGAATAGCCCTCTTGTAATCACAGCCAACACTGGGAGTTAGAGGCATTGTGCACGTGAACTCGGCTGCACCCATTTGGGAGAAATAAAACTGGACATGGCAGGTGGTACAATTTGCAAAAGAAGTTAAACCAAATCGCTTAAAGAAAGAAAGAAAATGTCTAAAAAATGATAGTAACAACCACTACCAGAAATAGGAAGACAGATGGGTAACCTTTGTTACCCAAAAGTGCTATATCATATTGTAAAAGAGTCAAATTTTATAAAATCAAACACTGAGATATCAAAGCAAATGAACAAGAGTTAAAAACAAAACAAAACATGGAAGTGTGAGCCACACACAAGACATAAAGAACAGGCAACAGAAACTGGCTTTGAAGGAGACTAAGGGTGAACTTGGAGAAAGAAATGGCAGCCCACTCCAGTATTCCTGCCTGAAAAATTCCATGGAAGGAGAGCCCATGGGTTCTCAGTTAGCTAGATAGCTAAATAGATAGAGATAAGCTTCAGGGATGACTCAGTGTTGAGGAATCTGCCTGCAATGGAGGAGACCAGGGTTACACCTCTGAGTTGGAAAGATCCCCCTGGAGCAGGGCATGGCAATTCACTCCAGTATTTTTATCTGGAGGATTCCATGGTTGGATGAACCTGGTAGGCTGCAGACCATGGGGTCATACAGAGTCGGACACACTGAAGTGCCTTAACAGCAGCAAGCGTAAACTTACAGTACGCTTATTTCAAGTCAGCTGCTTTAAATATGTTTGGAGAACCAAAGAAGACATTTAAAAACTTAAACTAAAATGTGAAAAAATGTTGCATCAATTAAAGTGTATCATTAAAGATACTGCTTTTTTAAAAAGGAATCAAATAGAAATTTGATACTTAAAAAATATAGCAAGTTAAATGAAAAATTCTCAATGCGTCTCAACAATAGATTCTGACTAGCAGAAAAGAATGAGTGAACCTGAAGGTAGTCCAATAGAGGGTATTGTGTGCTAGTCACTCAGTCGCGTCTGATTCTGCAGCCAGTGGACTGTAGCCTGCCAGGACCTTCAGACAAATGTGGAGCTTCAGAAAACTGTGGAACACCATAATTTGCACCAAAATACAAGTAATAGAAATATTCCAAGAGAGACTAGAGGAAGACTGACAGAAAATACTATGCAAGGACACAATGGTATGATTTGAAAGCTTCACACAATTTAAAGGAAAATATTAAAAAACATTAATTTCACTAAAATCTCAGTGAATTTTAAGAAAGGTAAATTGAAAAAGATTGCTCCCATAATAAGTGAAAATGTTAAAAGTTAAAGAAAAATTCTTAAAAGCCCAGCGAGAGAAAAAATAATATATCACTTACTAGAGAACCCCAGCAATATCAATTATTATTCAGAAAGTAATAGAAAAATGGGTAAAATCTAAGGCCTCAACACCTATGAAATTTTTCCATAAGTAGGTAAGCAGAAATTGTCTATAACGTGTATGGTGCTAACTCACATTGATTATAAGAAAGAGTAGAATCCCTCAAACACATAAAGAGAATATATGCACCCATTTCTGCAAACAGATGCAGTAGGTTAAAATGCATGCACTGAGAAACAGTTGAAATAAATGATAATTTAGTTCATACTCTTTTTATATGCTAATTTTATATTATTATTTGTATTAATGTAGATAAAATAGATGAAATAGCTGATGATATTTACCAGTGTGATACTGATATGGAAATTTAGCTAATAATGAAGTAAAATAATAAACCCCTTGCAGTTTCCACTTACTTAATAACAGGGATTTAATGTAAAATTGTGTAATTGTTCCTATAACAAGAAACAATTAAATGCATGAAATCTTTTTTCATGGTTAATATTTATACTTTTCATCTCTCTAATAGAGCATTTCAGAGTTTCATTGAAGGAGAAATATACATGATAATTTACAAGTATAACATCTTTTTACTTTTTAAAAAGTAAGCAGTAATTATTAATATGTAAATAGTTCTTCCAGTACAGAATTTATTGCACACCAATCCTGGGAAATGATATAGGATAAGTCAAATGTTTCAGGAAAGAGCAAGTTATATGGATACTTGAGATTTAATGAAAATAATTTCAAAATTAACAATGATAATATGCCTTACAGTTTTTTGTACATCTATACCTACATAAAATATATGGTTCTCAATTGAATTCCATTTAAATATAAGAGTTTGATCAAAATTCTACCTTAAGTAACAGTAATATTTTCTAATTATTTCATACAATATATTAAATTCAAAAGAAATCACACAGTAGTAAAAAAATGTTGCACTTCATTTCTCCTATTAATTTATGTGTATATATATATTCAATTATTGCTTATCATCAGTTATTAGAGGCCAAAATGAAACTCTATAATATAATGACCATTATGCGATTCCAAGCCAGCTATGTCTTGCCCATAATTGTTTCACTTTTATTATTTTTAAAGGCATTAAGAATTAGAAATGAAACTTAACCCATTGAGTTCAGTTCAGTCACTCAGTCATGTTCAACTCTTGTGACACCATGGACTGCAGCACACCAGGCTTCCCTGTCTTTTACCATCTCCTGAAACTTGCTCAAACTCATGTCCATTTACTCAGCGATGCCATCCAACCACCTTGTCCTCTGTCATCCCCTTCTCCTTTTGCCTTCTATTTTTCCCAACATCAGAATCTTTTCCAATGAGTAGTCTCTTCACATCAGATGGCCCAAGTATTGAAACTTCAGCTTCAGCATCATTTCTTCCATTGACTATTCAAGGTTGATTTCCTTTAGGATTGACTGGTTTGATTGACTGGAGGGACCCTCAGGAGTCTTCTCCAGCTACACACTTCAGAGGCATTAATTCTTCCGACTTCAGCCTTCTGTATGGTTCATCTCTCACTTCCATACATTGCTACTGGGAAAACCAGAGTTTGACTAGATGGACTTCTGTCAGTAAAGTATTGTCTCTGATTTGAATGTGCTTGTAAGTTTGTCATAACTGTTCTTCCAAGGAGAAAACATTTTTCAATTTCATGGCTGCAGTCTCCATCCACAGTGATTTTGGAGCCAAAGAAAACAAAGTCTGTCACTGTTTCCATTGTTTGCTCATCTATCTACCATGAAGTTATGGGAGCAAATGCCATGATCTTCGTTTTCTGAATGTTGAGATTTAAGCCAGCTTTTTCACTTTTCTCTTTCACCTCCATGAAAAATCTTTTTTCCTCTTCATTTTCCACCATAAGGGTAGTTTCATCTGCATAGCTGAGGGTATTGATATTTCTCCTGGAATCTTGAGTCCAGCTTGTGCTTCATCCAGCTCAGCATTTCATATGATGTACTCAGCATATAAATTAAATAAACAGGGTAAAAATGTACAGCCTTGATGCACTCTTTCCCCAATTTGGAACCAATCCACTGCTCCATGTCCAGGTCTAACTGTTGCATCTTGCTCTGCATATAGGTTTCACAGGAAACAGGTAAGGTGATGTGGCATTCCCATCTCAGAATTTTCCAGACTTTGTTGCAATCCATCAAAAGACTTTAGGGTAGTCCATGAGGCAGAAGTAGATGTTTCTTCTGGAATTCCATTGCTCTTTCTATGATCCAACAGATGTTGGCAATTTGATCTCTGGTTCCTCTGCCTTTTCTAAACCCAGATTGTAAATTTGGAAGTTCTTGGTCAATGTACTGCTAAAATCTAGCTTGGAGGATATTGAGCATTATTTGTTAGGTGTGAAATGAGTGTAATGGTGCTTTTTAAACCCAGATTGTAAATTTGAGTTTTCAACATCAGAATCTTTTCCAATGAGTAGTCTCTTCACATCAGATGGCCCAAGTATTGAAACTTCAGCTTCAGCATCATTTCTTCCATTGACTATTCAAGGTTGATTTCCTTTAGGATTGACTGGTTTGATTGACTGGAGGGACCCTCAGGAGTCTTCTCCAGCTACACACTTCAGAGGCATTAATTCTTCCGACTTCAGCCTTCTGTATGGTTCATCTCTCACTTCCATACATTGCTACTGGGAAAACCAGAGTTTGACTAGATGGACTTCTGTCAGTAAAGTATTGTCTCTGATTTGAATGTGCTTGTAAGTTTGTCATAACTGTTCTTCCAAGGAGAAAACATTTTTCAATTTCATGGCTGCAGTCTCCATCCACAGTGATTTTGGAGCCAAAGAAAACAAAGTCTGTCACTGTTTCCATTGTTTGCTCATCTATCTACCATGAAGTTATGGGAGCAAATGCCATGATCTTCGTTTTCTGAATGTTGAGATTTAAGCCAGCTTTTTCACTTTTCTCTTTCACCTCCATGAAAAATCTTTTTTCCTCTTCATTTTCCACCATAAGGGTAGTTTCATCTGCATAGCTGAGGGTATTGATATTTCTCCTGGAATCTTGAGTCCAGCTTGTGCTTCATCCAGCTCAGCATTTCATATGATGTACTCAGCATATAAATTAAATAAACAGGGTAAAAATGTACAGCCTTGATGCACTCTTTCCCCAATTTGGAACCAATCCACTGCTCCATGTCCAGGTCTAACTGTTGCATCTTGCTCTGCATATAGGTTTCACAGGAAACAGGTAAGGTGATGTGGCATTCCCATCTCAGAATTTTCCAGACTTTGTTGCAATCCATCAAAAGACTTTAGGGTAGTCCATGAGGCAGAAGTAGATGTTTCTTCTGGAATTCCATTGCTCTTTCTATGATCCAACAGATGTTGGCAATTTGATCTCTGGTTCCTCTGCCTTTTCTAAACCCAGATTGTAAATTTGGAAGTTCTTGGTCAATGTACTGCTAAAATCTAGCTTGGAGGATATTGAGCATTATTTTGTTAGGGTGTGAAATGAGTGTAATGGTGCTGTTGTTTGAACAATTTTTGGCATTGTTCTTCTTTGGGATTGGAATGAAAACTGACCTTTTCCAATCCTGTGGCCAGTGTTGAGTTTTCCAAATTTGCTGGCATATTGAGAGTAGCACTTTAACAGCATCATCTTTTAATATTTGAAATAGCTTAGGTGGAATTCCATCGCTTCCACTGAAATTTAGACAGAGAAATGCTTCCACGGGCCCACTTAACTTTGCATTCTAAGATGTCTGGCTCTAGGCGAATGATCACACCATCGTGGTCATCAAATGTGGTTTTTTTTGTATAGTACTTCTGTGTATTCTTTTCACCTCTTCTTAATATCTTTTGTTTCTGTTAGGTCTATAAAGTTTCTGTCCTTTACTCTGCCTTTCCTTGCCTGAAATAGTCCCTTGGTATCTCTGATTTTCTTTGTAGAGATCTCTAGTCTTTCCCATTCTATTGTGTTTCTCTATGTCATTGAGAATGTGTTTTCATTTGAGAACATTTTCATTTAAATATTCATTAAACCATTGGGCAACTCTCCTTAAAATTTAATCTCTTTTTCCGATCCTCAGATAAGAACAATTATTACTGGTGATGTTTTCCAAAATATAAGTGTATAATTTTGCCACATATAAATACATCATCCAATATAGCAGAACACTTTTGCATGTTAAAATTTTTTTAATTAAATTTGTTTAATCCTTCAATGACTTAAAAAAAAAGTTCATAATGTTAAAGTAATTCTGACTTGTTCACTTTAACCACTCTATAATGATTCACTTTGTGACTGTACAACACTTTTTTTGTTATATTTGGATATTTAGATTGCAACTCATTGGGAAAAAATATTGGTAATATTAACCTAACTATAAAGGGGCTACTTTTGTCAAGTAATATTTATCCATTGGGAGCTAATTTCCAAGTAACTTATTGCTCAAACTGGGATTATTCACAGAATATAAGAAAGGAGCTACAATTTATTATGCCAGGGAAACAGGTAAATACTGAGATTACTCCATACAAAATTGAGGTTTAAAGTCAATGGTATTAATTGCGATTTTCAGTAGTGGAGCAGCCTTAGTCTTACCAAATAAATTTTTAGGAATTTAACTGAGGTGGCAACATTTCATCATGTGTCCATTCCCCTCTAGAAGGCTCCCTTGTGAGTATTTACAAATTCTTACTTAGTGTTTAAACCTATTGTTTTCAGAGGAAAATATTATCAGTGTAATATTATATCTGTGCTTCTGAAGGAATTTGCATATGGTTAATATTTTGCCTACTAACGATGTGTGAAGCCAATTAGGTACACCACAATATCTGGACAAAGATGTATTTTGTTGCTTTGAAGGTGAAGGCACATTGCAACTGCATTAGTTTCTTATTTCTGCTGTAACAGTTTAATTCCTTTAATTTCATCTGTAAACTTAATTTTCCCTAACCAAGTAATGCAGAATCTTTACAGGCTCTGGGGATTAAGACATATATTCTCTAATATTTAATAATTTTTTTCTTAAAACTAGAAACAAGTATTCTATATCTTGCTAGTGTTAATGTATATCTCACTTCTATTTAATCTGGTAATTTGACAGGATATTGTCCATTGTGTTATTAAGAGTACTGTTAAAGATATTGTTCTTATATTCAGTTCATTAATTTATTTTACCTATGTGCAAGTCTAATTCACAGTACGATGTTTTTCCTTATGTGTTTTATAATTTTGGGCTGTGATCTCATTATTTTGGACCACACTCTAAGAAAAGTGTTTCTTTCATCCCTCAGGGATGATAGTTCATTGTTT
Source organism: Tragulus kanchil (assembly GCA_022376925.1). Classification (NCBI taxonomy): domain Eukaryota; kingdom Metazoa; phylum Chordata; class Mammalia; order Artiodactyla; family Tragulidae; genus Tragulus; species Tragulus kanchil. The sequence continues at coordinate 85,907,481 of JAIOJX010000003.1, read as the reverse complement.
TTTTTTCCTCTTTGCTAGCCAATTCTTTCCAAATTCTTTTATTGTCTCTGTACTAATTCCTTTATTTTTCTAGGCAGCTCTTTGCTGAGTATGAAGCTTTTCATGCATGCTAAACATAGATATATATCTGAATTCCAACGTATTTCTCATGTTCAAAGTTTCAATTCCTGTCCCCAGTGAGGTTTCAAAACTTAAGCTTCTAAATTCCTAAAATTAACAATGTGCACCATGAAATATTCAGTGTTCTTTTTTTCACTTGATTTTAACTCCTGGACATTTTTTAAATCTTTCACAGAATATAAGAAAGGAGCTACAAATTATTATGCCAGGAAACAGGTAAATACTGAGATTACTCCATACAAAATTGAGGTTTAAAGTCAATGGTATTAATTGCGATTTTCAGTAGTGGAGCAGCCTTAGTCTTACCAAATAAATTTTTAGGAATTTAACTGAGGTGGCAACATTTCATCATGTGTCCATTCCCCTCTAGAAGGCTCCCTTGTGAGTATTTACAAATTCTTACTTAGTGTTTAAACCTATTGTTTTCAGAGGAAAATATTATCAGTGTAATATTATATCTGTGCTTCTGAAGGAATTTGCATATGGTTAATATTTTGCCTACTAACGATGTGTGAAGCCAATTAGGTACACCACAATATCTGGACAAAGATGTATTTTGTTGCTTTGAAGGTGAAGGCACATTGCAACTGCATTAGTTTCTTATTTCTGCTGTAACAGTTTAATTCCTTTAATTTCATCTGTAAACTTAATTTTCCCTAACCAAGTAATGCAGAATCTTTACAGGCTCTGGGGATTAAGACATATATTCTCTAATATTTAATAATTTTTTTCTTAAAACTAGAAACAAGTATTCTATATCTTGCTAGTGTTAATGTATATCTCACTTCTATTTAATCTGGTAATTTGACAGGATATTGTCCATTGTGTTATTAAGAGTACTGTTAAAGATATTGTTCTTATATTCAGTTCATTAATTTATTTTACCTATGTGCAAGTCTAATTCACAGTACGATGTTTTTCCTTATGTGTTTTATAATTTTGGGCTGTGATCTCATTATTTTGGACCACACTCTAAGAAAAGTGTTTCTTTCATCCCTCAGGGATGATAGTTCATTGTTTTTTTTTCCTCTTTGCTAGCCAATTCTTTCCAAATTCTTTTATTGTCTCTGTACTAATTCCTTTATTTTTCTAGGCAGCTCTTTGCTGAGTATGAAGCTTTTCATGCATGCTAAACATAGATATATATCTGAATTCCAACGTATTTCTCATGTTCAAAGTTTCAATTCCTGTCCCCAGTGAGGTTTCAAAACTTAAGCTTCTAAATTCCTAAAATTAACAATGTGCACCATGAAATATTCAGTGTTCTTTTTTTCACTTGATTTTAACTCCTGGACATTTTTTAAATCTTTCTTTGAAAATGTATCTAGTTATTTAACTGGATTTTCTGAAGCATTTTAAAATATTTGCAGTAAAAGAGTTTGTAGATTATTTAATTTCTGATATAACCTTTTATTGTAAATTTATGAATTTGATGTTGATTTTCTAAAAAGAAAAAGAATATTACTACTAATATCTGTGAATGAGGAAGTAGCTTGCCAATTTACTATATATTCATTATACAATTTGCTGTACTATGTATATTTTTTCATCCTCACTGCTTTATAATATTGTTTTGCTCTAGGTATTTATTTATTTGAAAAGAAAAGTGTGTTTATTGACATTAATGGGGCATCTTAATTTAGATTGGTTTGTTTAAACCCATTTAATCATTCATGCATGCATTTGTCCATTTATTTAACAATATATGCACAGTAGAGTGGAAGAGATGGATATAAAACAAAAGTAATTGAAACATAATTATCCAATTGTAGCTGCAATAATAACTGCAAAAACATATTGTAGTTTACAGTGAGCGCTTATGACCTTATATGCAATCAACGAAACTTCTCCAAGGCAGTAATATTTAAACATTGTCATAAAATTTGTATCATTCCAGACCGCTAAGGTTGTGTGTTTTTGGATGTGGTGTATGAGTGAGTATACATGTACATGTGTGTGTGTCTATGGGAAACAGAGGAAGATAAAGAGGAAAAATATATGTTAATTTTGGCATGTAAATGTATTTTTAGGCTATGACATGAAAAGCCACTGATGCATTTAGAAAACCAAAGAAACATAATAGGTAAGCAGATTCCATAAAAGTGAAGAACCAGGCTATTGCCAAATCATGTTGGACCTCATGGGTCATGTTAGAAACCTTAGAAAGATATCGAGTGATTTTATTATAATGAACAGAGAATGATAATATGGCATAAATATTCATTGGCTGTGCTAATCCAAAATTTTCTGTATTAATAGCCACCTGATATAAGCATGATTAAGTATTGTGATTTTTCAAAGCTGATAAGTTGGAAATCCATGCATCCTTAAACATGTAAAGGAGTGAAATTAGGACACTACATAATGCCATACATAGAAATAAACTCAAAATTGATTTAAGACAAATGTAAGGCCAGACCTCGCAAAACTCTTGGAGGAAAACATAGGCAGAATACCTACTCATGTGAAATCCCAGCAAAATCTTTTTTGACTCACCTCCTATAATAATGAATATAAAAATAAACAATTGAGATCTAATTAAACTTAAAAGCTTTCACACAGGAAAAGAAATTGCAAACAAGATGAAAAGACAACCCTTAGAATGGGAGAAAATTTTTTCTTTGAAATGCAGTGCAACTAACAAGGGATTACAAAATTTACAGACAGCCCTTAATGCTCAATATCAAAAACAAACAACTAAATAAACAAATACACAGTAGACTTATATAAACATTTCTCTAAAGACATAAAAGATGGCCAAAAAACACGCGAAAACTCAAAATCACTGATTGTTAGAGAAATGCCTCAGAGATATACATCAATCAGATGACCACTGTCCAAAAATCTACAAACAATACAAAAAAAACTTTCATGCATTGTATTTAACAATATATGCACAGTAGAGTGGAAGAGATGGATATAAAACAAAAGTAATTGAAACATAATTATCCAATTGTAGCTGCAATAATAACTGCAAAACATATTGTAGTTTACAGTGAGCGCTTATGACCTTATATGCAATCAACGAAACTTCTCCAAGGCAGTAATATTTAAACATTGTCATAAAATTTGTATCATTCCAGACCGCTAAGGTTGTGTGTTTTTGGATGTGGTGTATGAGTGAGTATACATGTACATGTGTGTGTGTCTATGGGAAACAGAGGAAGATAAAGAGGAAAAATATATGTTAATTTTGGCATGTAAATGTATTTTTAGGCTATGACATGAAAAGCCACTGATGCATTTAGAAAACCAAAGAAACATAATAGGTAAGCAGATTCCATAAAAGTGAAGAACCAGGCTATTGCCAAATCATGTTGGACCTCATGGGTCATGTTAGAAACCTTAGAAAGATATCGAGTGATTTTATTATAATGAACAGAGAATGATAATATGGCATAAATATTCATTGGCTGTGCTAATCCAAAATTTTCTGTATTAATAGCCACCTGATATAAGCATGATTAAGTATTGTGATTTTTCAAAGCTGATAAGTTGGAAATCCATGCATCCTTAAACATGTAAAGGAGTGAAATTAGGACACTACATAATGCCATACATAGAAATAAACTCAAAATTGATTTAAGACAAATGTAAGGCCAGACCTCGCAAAACTCTTGGAGGAAAACATAGGCAGAATACCTACTCATGTGAAATCCCAGCAAAATCTTTTTTGACTCACCTCCTATAATAATGAATATAAAAATAAACAATTGAGATCTAATTAAACTTAAAAGCTTTCACACAGGAAAAGAAATTGCAAACAAGATGAAAAGACAACCCTTAGAATGGGAGAAAATTTTTTCTTTGAAATGCAGTGCAACTAACAAGGGATTACAAAATTTACAGACAGCCCTTAATGCTCAATATCAAAAACAAACAACTAAATAAACAAATACACAGTAGACTTATATAAACATTTCTCTAAAGACATAAAAGATGGCCAAAAAACACGCGAAAACTCAAAATCACTGATTGTTAGAGAAATGCAACTAAAAACTCCAGTAAGACATCATCTCACATCAATCAGATGACCACTGTCCAAAAATCTACAAACAATACATGCTGAAGAGAGGGGAAATGTAAATTGGTATAGACTTTACAGAGGCTCTTTAAAAAAATGAAAATAGAACTACCATATGACACAGAAATCCCACTCCAGAGAAAAGCAAAATTCAACAAGATACATGCACCTATACGTTCATTCCAACCCAGTTTACAATATCTAGGATATGCAAGCAACCTAAATGACCATCAATAGAGAAAGAAATAAAGAAGACATTGTACATAAATACATTGGAGTATTAGCCATGAAAAGGAATGAAATTGTACAATTTGCAGAGATATAGATGGATCTAGAAACTGCGTGTGCATGTATTAGTCACTCAGTCGTGTCTGACTCTATGAGTCCATGCCCACCAGTCTCTTCTATCCAATGAATTCTTCAGGCAAGAATACTGACATGAATTGTCATTCCCTGCTCCAGGGGATCTTCCTGACCCAGGGATCAAATCCAGGTCTTCTGCACTGCAGGCAGATTTTTTGCCATCTGAGCCATCAGGGAAGACCAGAGACTTTGCAATAGTTGGAAAGATAAAAACAAATGCCATATAATATGTTTATATACAGAATCTAGAAAAATAATACAGATAAACTTTCTTTACTTTAATTTTTTTTTTATTTAGAGGATAATTGCTTTGGTTTCTGTCATTTATCAGTATTAATCAACCATGAACATATTTGCAAAGCAGAAATAGAGACACATATGTAGAAAACAAATGTATGAATACAAAAGGGAGAAGGAGGGTGTGATGAATTGGGAGATTGAGTTGACATGTATGTACTCTAACGAATAAAAGAGATAACCAATGAAAAACTACTGTAAAGCACAGGGAGTCTAATTGATGCTCTGTGGTGACCTAAATGAGAAAGAAATTTAAAAACAATGAATATATGCATACTTATAGCTGATTTTATTTGCCATATAACACAATTTAACACATTGTAAAACTACCATACTTCAATAAGAATAAATTAAAATTAAAGATAAACTGGAAAATAAGGCATTTGTGGAAGAAAAAATACCAAAAAAAAACTCCAGTAAGACATCATCTCACATCAATCAGATGACCACTGTCCAAAAATCTACAAACAATACATGCTGAAGAGAGGGGAAATGTAAATTGGTATAGACTTTACAGAGGCTCTTTAAAAAAATGAAAATAGAACTACCATATGACACAGAAATCCCACTCCAGAGAAAAGCAAAATTCAACAAGATACATGCACCTATATGTTCATTCCAACCCAGTTTACAATATCTAGGATATGCAAGCAACCTAAATGACCATCAATAGAGAAAGAAATAAAGAAGACATTGTACATAAATACATTGGAGTATTAGCCATGAAAAGGAATGAAATTGTACAATTTGCAGAGATATAGATGGATCTAGAAACTGCGTGTGCATGTATTAGTCACTCAGTCGTGTCTGACTCTATGAGTCCATGCCCACCAGTCTCTTCTATCCAATGAATTCTTCAGGCAAGAATACTGACATGAATTGTCATTCCCTGCTCCAGGGGATCTTCCTGACCCAGGGATCAAATCCAGGTCTTCTGCACTGCAGGCAGATTTTTTGCCATCTGAGCCATCAGGGAAGACCAGAGACTTTGCAATAGTTGGAAAGATAAAAACAAATGCCATATAATATGTTTATATACAGAATCTAGAAAAATAATACAGATAAACTTTCTTTACTTTAATTTTTTTTTTATTTAGAGGATAATTGCTTTGGTTTCTGTCATTTATCAGTATTAATCAACCATGAACATATTTGCAAAGCAGAAATAGAGACACATATGTAGAAAACAAATGTATGAATACAAAAGGGAGAAGGAGGGTGTGATGAATTGGGAGATTGGAGTTGACATGTATGTACTCTAACGAATAAAAGAGATAACCAATGAAAAACTACTGTAAAGCACAGGGAGTCTAATTGATGCTCTGTGGTGACCTAAATGAGAAAGAAATTTAAAAACAATGAATATATGCATACTTATAGCTGATTTTATTTGCCATATAACACAATTTAACACATTGTAAAACTACCATACTTCAATAAGAATAAATTAAAATTAAAGATAAACTGGAAAATAAGGCATTTGTGGGTAAGACATTACAACTTAAAGCAGTTAATACTTTCAAATAAAATAGTATAAAAAGGAAGACTGTAAAACTTTGTGGTGAAATTTTGACCAGTTGTACTGATAGTTCAAGTAATATGTGTGAATAACAAGTTAAAATATCAATTAAGGACTGCTTAGTTAGTTCATTCTTTTTCATACAGAGAGTTCTTCAATAAACATTCTGATATGAGTGTCCTTATGCACATGTATGAGAGTTTCTCTAGAGGAGATGTTTATAAATGAAATTTAAAGGTCACAGGGAACATGCATTTTAACTTTCTGGTATAATTAAAATTGTTCCAAAATAATTTAACCTATATATACTCTAATCATCAGTTTCACAACTGTAAGAATATTTTCTTAAGGAGTCAGTGAGGAAAAATCAAAGACTTTACAATTATATAGCCACAATGAGAGCAAAATGGACAGGTGCCAATCCATGAACCTGCTAAGGCCAAATGAAGGCAGGTGAGATATTTCTATTCTCTTGTTTCTGTTTTCTCAGAATCCGAGAACATGGGAAAAAAATCCTAGCTATCTATTGGAAGAGGAGAGAGAAATGGAGCTCATGAATCAGGAAGTAAGATCCCCTGTGTGTTTCTGTATGCTCAGTTGTGTTTGACCTCCTGTGATGCCATGGGTTGTAGCCTGAAAGTACTTTCACATTATCTTAAATAAGGATACAGAATTAAAGTAACCAAAGCTGGAAATAAGGAAGTAACTTGGATACTCCAAGCTTTATAAATAGTTATTAATATGACACTTAGCCTACTCAGGCACTGTTCTAAGCAAATTACAAATAGCTGAACAAAACCTTATGATGTGAGTATTATATAGTCTTTTAACTTTACAAAAAAAAAAATTGAGGCATAGATTTGTTAAGAATTTTATCAAAGTAACAAAGAATTTTCATCTGAAGAACCGTGAAAAACTAGCCATGCAGAATGACTTTTTCATCAGCACTTGAATAGCATCAATTCTTGCTTCTTCACCTTGTACTTTTATGTCATGGAGATGGCTTCTTTCCTTCAGCCTTATGAATCCTCCTTGCTTTAGACTTTATTTCTGCAGCTTCCTCATCTTTCCTAGCCATCATTGGATTTTGGAGAGCTGGGGACTTTCTCTAGATTAGGTTTTGATCTAGGCAAGTGCTGCAGCTGGTTTACTTTTCTATCCAGACCACTTAGAACTTTCTCCTTAGCAACAAAAAGTTTGCTCAATCTTCTTATCACTCTTCTGTTCACTAGAGTAGCACATTTAATTTCCTTTAAGAATTTTTCCTTTGCATATACAGCTTAATTAATTGTTTCACACAAGAGGTCTACATTTTGAAATATTCTTTGGCATGAATTTAACCTTTTTAACTTTCTGGTATAATTAAAATTGTTCCAAAATAATTTAACCTATATATACTCTAATCATCAGTTTCACAACTGTAAGAATATTTTCTTAAGGAGTCAGTGAGGAAAAATCAAAGACTTTACAATTATATAGCCACAATGAGAGCAAAATGGACAGGTGCCAATCCATGAACCTGCTAAGGCCAAATGAAGGCAGGTGAGATATTTCTATTCTCTTGTTTCTGTTTTCTCAGAATCCGAGAACATGGGAAAAAAATCCTAGCTATCTATTGGAAGAGGAGAGAGAAATGGAGCTCATGAATCAGGAAGTAAGATCCCCTGTGTGTTTCTGTATGCTCAGTTGTGTTTGACCTCCTGTGATGCCATGGGTTGTAGCCTGAAAGTACTTTCACATTATCTTAAATAAGGATACAGAATTAAAGTAACCAAAGCTGGAAATAAGGAAGTAACTTGGATACTCCAAGCTTTATAAATAGTTATTAATATGACACTTAGCCTACTCAGGCACTGTTCTAAGCAAATTACAAATAGCTGAACAAAACCTTATGATGTGAGTATTATATAGTCTTTTAACTTTACAAAAAAAAAAATTGAGGCATAGATTTGTTAAGAATTTTATCAAAGTAACAAAGAATTTTCATCTGAAGAACCGTGAAAAACTAGCCATGCAGAATGACTTTTTCATCAGCACTTGAATAGCATCAATTCTTGCTTCTTCACCTTGTACTTTTATGTCATGGAGATGGCTTCTTTCCTTCAGCCTTATGAATCCTCCTTGCTTTAGACTTTATTTCTGCAGCTTCCTCATCTTTCCTAGCCATCATTGGATTTTGGAGAGCTGGGGACTTTCTCTAGATTAGGTTTTGATCTAGGCAAGTGCTGCAGCTGGTTTACTTTTCTATCCAGACCACTTAGAACTTTCTCCTTAGCAACAAAAAGTTTGCTCAATCTTCTTATCACTCTTCTGTTCACTAGAGTAGCACATTTAATTTCCTTTAAGAATTTTTCCTTTGCATATACAGCTTAATTAATTGTTTCACACAAGAGGTCTACATTTTGAAATATCTTGGCTTTTGGCATGGCATTCTCACTAAGCTTAATCACTTCAAGTCTAACATTAATTAATAGCAGGCTTCCCTGGTGGCTCAGCTTAAAGAATCTGCCTGCAATGTGAGAGACCCAAGTTCGATCCCTATGTTGGAAAGATCCCCTGGAGAAGAAAATGGCTACCCATTCCAGTATTCTTGCCTGGAGAATTCCCAGGACAGAAGAACCTGTCAGGCTATATAGTCTACAGGGTTACAAAGGATCAGCCATAACTGAATGACTAGTGTTTCACTGTTATTAATTTTTAAAATCATATCTTAGTGAATAGAATAGCCCAAGGAGAGAAAGACAAGTCAGTGCAGCACTCAGAACACACACATATATCAATTAATCTCACTTTTTATGGGCATGGTTCACAGAGGCCCCAAACAATTGTAATAGTAACATCAAGATTCACAGATCAGGGCTTCCCCTGGTGGTCCAGTGGGTAAAGACACCGCCTTGCAGTGCAAGGGGCGCCGGTTACATCCCTGGCCTGGGAAGATCCCATGTGCCGCAGAGCGGCTGGACCGATGTGTCCAAGTACCGAGCTGGAGTTCTGGCGCTCATGCGCCCAGAGCCGGTGCTCTGCAACGACAGTGGTCACTGCGATAGGAGGCCCACAGGAGTCAAAGAACAAAGACGGATGAAAATAGAGAAATGAAAGAGCAATAGAAGTGGCCCGCCCATCCCCCTCCCTCTCCACCCCACCCTCCAAAAGATAAATAAATAAAAATTAAAAAAAAAAAGATTCACAGATCAGCAAAATAAATATATTAGTCATATAAATATTTGAAATATTTCAAGCATTACCAAAATGTGAAACAAAGATTAGAAGTGAGAAAGCACTGTTAGAAAAAAACAAGTGAAAAGTCTGTGACTCCAGACCTGCTTCACACAGGGTTACTACAAACTTTAGTTTTATTAAAAAATGCAATACCCATGAAGAAGCATAAAAGGAAGTATGATTAAACTAAGTATGCCTGTATTCATCATTACGCAATTAAAGCAGAGAAAGCATACAAATAGCTACTCAATTTTTGTGGGTGACTGCTGATTTTAAAAAGCAGGAAACATTAAAACCAATGAAATAAAGGTAGTAATAAACTAAAAAATAAAAGTTTGATGTAGATATTAAAAGATATGCAAATTACTCAGAATACACATAACCATATGTTTTGTTGTTCAGTCTATAAGTCGTATCGGATTCTTTGCGACCCCCTGAACTGCAATACATCAGTCTTCCCTGTCTTTCACCTTTTCTCTGAGTTTGCTCAAACTCCTGTCCATTGTGTTGATGATGGCATTCAACCTTCTCATCCTTTGTTGCCCCCTTCTCATCAGGCCCTCCATCTTTCCCAGCGTCAGAATCTTTTCCAACGAGCTGGCACTTCAAGGTGATCAAATTTTTGGAGCTTCAGCTTCAGAATCAGTCCTTCCGATGAATATTCAGAGTTGATTTCCTTCAGGATTGCCTTTCCAAAGGTCTCTCAAGAGTCTTTGCCTGCACCACAGATCGAAAGCATCATTTATGTAGAATGCAGGCCTTTTTACATTCTCTCACATCCATTGGATACAGCTACTGGAAAGACCATAGTTTTGACAATATGGACCTTTATCAGAAAAGTGATGTCTCTGTTTAATACAACAGTGCCAGTGCAGAGCGGCTGGGAACCGATGTGTCCAAGTACCGAGCTGGAGTTCTGGCGCTCATGCGCCCAGAGCCGGTGCTCTGCAACGACAGTGGTCACTGCGATAGGAGGCCCACAGGAGTCAAAGAACAAAGACGGATGAAAATAGAGAAATGAAAGAGCAATAGAAGTGGCCCGCCCATCCCCCCCCCTCTCCACCCCACCCCCCAAAAGATAAATAAATAAAAATAAAAAAAAGATTCACAGATCAGCAAAATAAATATATTAGTCATATAAATATTTGAAATATTTCAAGCATTACCAAAATGTGAAACAAAGATTAGAAGTGAGAAAGCACTGTTAGAAAAAAACAAGTGAAAAGTCTGTGACTCCAGACCTGCTTCACACAGGGTTACTACAAACTTTAGTTTTATTAAAAAATGCAATACCCATGAAGAAGCATAAAAGGAAGTATGATTAAACTAAGTATGCCTGTATTCATCATTACGCAATTAAAGCAGAGAAAGCATACAAATAGCTACTCAATTTTTGTGGGTGACTGCTGATTTTAAAAAGCAGGAAACATTAAAACCAATGAAATAAAGGTAGTAATAAACTAAAAAATAAAAGTTTGATGTAGATATTAAAAGATATGCAAATTACTCAGAATACACATAACCATATGTTTTGTTGTTCAGTCTATAAGTCGTATCGGATTCTTTGCGACCCCCTGAACTGCAATACATCAGTCTTCCCTGTCTTTCACCTTTTCTCTGAGTTTGCTCAAACTCCTGTCCATTGTGTTGATGATGGCATTCAACCTTCTCATCCTTTGTTGCCCCCTTCTCATCAGGCCCTCCATCTTTCCCAGCGTCAGAATCTTTTCCAACGAGCTGGCACTTCAAGGTGATCAAATTTTTGGAGCTTCAGCTTCAGAATCAGTCCTTCTGATGAATATTCAGAGTTGATTTCCTTCAGGATTGCCTTTCCAAAGGTCTCTCAAGAGTCTTTGCCTGCACCACAGATCGAAAGCATCATTTATGTAGAATGCAGGCCTTTTTACATTCTCTCACATCCATTGGATACAGCTACTGGAAAGACCATAGTTTTGACCATATGGACCTTTATCAGAAAAGTGATGTCTCTGCTGTTTAATACAACATCTAACTTTGTAATACATTTCCTTCCATGGAGCAAGTGTCTTTTAATTTCATGTCTGCAGTCACCAACTGCAGTGACTTTGGAGCCCAAGAAAATAAAATCTATCACTGTTTCCATTAAATAATGGAAAACATCTATTACCATCTATTTACCATGAAGTCATGGTGCTGGATGCCATAATCTTAGTTTTTTGAATGTTGAATTTTAAGCTAGCTTTTTGACTCTCCTCTTTCAACTTCATCAAGAAGTTCTTTAGCTCTCTTTGTTTTCTACCGTTAAGGTAGTGTCATCTGTATATCTAAAGTTATTGATATTTCTCCTGGTATCCTTGATTCCAGCTCATGATTCATCCAGCTGGCATTGTGCATGATACACTCTGCATGTACGTTAAATAAGCAGGGTGACAATATACAGCCTTGATGTACTCCTTTCCCAATTTTTAACCAGTTCATTGTTCCATATTTGGTTCTAACTGTTGCTTCTTTACCTGCAGATGGGTGTCTCAGTAGATGGATAAGGTGGTCTGGGATTACCATCTCTTTAAGAGTTTTCCAAAGTTTGTTGTGTATATTTGTGTCTATATATGTATTTATCAATATGTTTATACTCATGTAACACATAAGTTTTCTGGATACATGCATGGAGAACTAGGAAGAAAATTTTATTGTAGAATCCAATCCACTTCTTTTGTTCACGTGTTTTGCTTTTTCCCTCTGCTAATACATTCTTGGTCAACTTTTAAAGCTGAAATATTTAAAATTACCAAGGTGAAGACATGGATTTCTAAGAATGAAAATAATAAAAAGAGTAAAAATGGAAACCAATTGAGAGAAGACTATTAATAGATATGTTTCTTAGTGTCTTAAGACTGAGGTTAAATTCAAAGACACCCATTTGAATCTATTCAAATGGTAAAGTTAGTAGTACCAACAAATAAACACACGTGGATTTTTGTCTTTATTCTGATCTAAGAAATTATATGAACAATCATCATCTGCACCATCTTTTGTTAACCATCTGTTGAGAGAGGGCGTGGACACATTGGTATTATGTTTATTTAACAAAATACTATCTTTGAAATACCACAAAGCTAGCAACCACATCAAAGGGTAAAAATTTAGAGAATAGCCATCTTTAGCACAGAATAAAAAGAAAGAATTTGCATAGGAATAATCTCCATGTTATGGGTTAATTTTCAAATAATGATTAGATAGCAAAGTTCATGTTGATAGAATATTGAAGTAATTTATCAGTGGAGGATTTCTGAAAGAAATTGAATTAGGTCTATAGTCTCATTTATCTGGTGCTGGATGGCATAATCTTAGTTTTTTGAATGTTGAATTTTAAGCTAGCTTTTTGACTCTCCTCTTTCAACTTCATCAAGAAGTTCTTTAGCTCTCTTTGTTTTCTACCGTTAAGGTAGTGTCATCTGTATATCTAAAGTTATTGATATTTCTCCTGGTATCCTTGATTCCAGCTCATGATTCATCCAGCTGGCATTGTGCATGATACACTCTGCATGTACGTTAAATAAGCAGGGTGACAATATACAGCCTTGATGTACTCCTTTCCCAATTTTTAACCAGTTCATTGTTCCATATTTGGTTCTAACTGTTGCTTCTTTACCTGCAGATGGGTGTCTCAGTAGATGGATAAGGTGGTCTGGGATTACCATCTCTTTAAGAGTTTTCCAAAGTTTGTTGTGTATATTTGTGTCTATATATGTATTTATCAATATGTTTATACTCATGTAACACATAAGTTTTCTGGATACATGCATGGAGAACTAGGAAGAAAATTTTATTGTAGAATCCAATCCACTTCTTTTGTTCACGTGTTTTGCTTTTTCCCTCTGCTAATACATTCTTGGTCAACTTTTAAAGCTGAAATATTTAAAATTACCAAGGTGAAGACATGGATTTCTAAGAATGAAAATAATAAAAAGAGTAAAAATGGAAACCAATTGAGAGAAGACTATTAATAGATATGTTTCTTAGTGTCTTAAGACTGAGGTTAAATTCAAAGACACCCATTTGAATCTATTCAAATGGTAAAGTTAGTAGTACCAACAAATAAACACACGTGGATTTTTGTCTTTATTCTGATCTAAGAAATTATATGAACAATCATCATCTGCACCATCTTTTGTTAACCATCTGTTGAGAGAGGGTGTGGACACATTGGTATTATGTTTATTTAACAAAATACTATCTTTGAAATACCACAAAGCTAGCAACCACATCAAAGGGTAAAAATTTAGAGAATAGCCATCTTTAGCACAGAATAAAAAGAAAGAATTTGCATAGGAATAATCTCCATGTTATGGGTTAATTTTCAAATAATGATTAGATAGCAAAGTTCATGTTGATAGAATATTGAAGTAATTTATCAGTGGAGGATTTCCGAAAGTTTCTTTCAAATAATTGGTAAATTTAAGGAGTCTATAGTCTCATTTTGCCTATCTAAAGGCTATGACTAAAAACAATATTTTGTGATATTTGTGCATCACAAAATTATCACTTTTATTAATGTATTTAAAATTTTTGAAATTAGATTTGTATGATTTTTATTTTAAATGAACAGGAATCATATATGAAATATGGTGTATAACAATGGAGCATTTTACCAACTGTTTACATTGGTAAGAAACTTGGTAAACTAGGCAAATATAATTTCTACATGTCAGAATATTCCAACAATATCTTGCCTTAGTTCTTTGAAACCTGCAAGAAAACTGTCTTCTTATAGGTACAATAAATTATGAATGGCTTTATTTTTAAAAGAAATTAATATTTATAACTTGAATATCTATTAAAAATGTCATAATTTTCTATATTCTTAATTTTCTAAATTTAGGAAACTTCAAGTGATTCACATTATACAATCGAACAATACTAACAGAACTTCATTATACACAAGAATCATGAGAAGAAATTAATTTTTTTCTTGCAAAGGACTAAAAAAATAACAACATATTATTTCTTTAAAATATTTAAATATTTTTCTTAAAATCATGTATTGCTTTACTACCTTAAAATAAATTTTAAAACATCAATAAGATATGATTTGAAAATAACAGTTTGCAATTTTTGCTTTAAAATTAAAAAAAACTTATTTAAATAGCATATTCATAGAAACTCTAGTACATAAAATTGTATAAAATATGAGTCAGCCTAGCTTTTCTTGTGACTAATGAGGGTCTCTAAATACATTATTTCAGAACTAGTATGATTGAACTGAGTGGCTAAAATTTGCTTTTCAAATTTTGCTTTGCAAAGTTTCATTATTACCTTGGCTGTTTATTTCTTCTCCTCCCAACCAAAGAAATATGATTTCTTACCCAACTACCCAATAAAACTCTTCTAAACAGTGTTATAGATGATCACCTTGGATTTCTGGTCACTCTTTTATTCAAAAAGTATAAAAAGTACAGAATAAAAAGAAAGAATTTGCTTTTCCAGTTATGGGTTAATTTTCAAATAATGATTAGATAGCAAAGTTCATGTTGATAGAATATTGAAGTAATTTATCAGTGGAGGATTTCCGAAAGTTTCTTTCAAATAATTGGTAAATTTAAGGAGTCTATAGTCTCATTTTGCCTATCTAAAGGCTATGACTAAAAACAATATTTTGTGATATTTGTGCATCACAAAATTATCACTTTATTAATGTATTTAAAATTTTTGAAATTAGATTTGTATGATTTTTATTTTAAATGAACAGGAATCATATATGAAATATGGTGTATAACAATGGAGCATTTTACCAACTGTTTACATTGGTAAGAAACTTGGTAAACTAGGCAAATATAATTTCTACATGTCAGAATATTCCAACAATATCTTGCCTTAGTTCTTTGAAACCTGCAAGAAAACTGTCTTCTTATAGGTACAATAAATTATGAATGGCTTTATTTTTAAAAGAAATTAATATTTATAACTTGAATATCTATTAAAAATGTCATAATTTTCTATATTCTTAATTTTCTAAATTTAGGAAACTTCAAGTGATTCACATTATACAATCGAACAATACTAACAGAACTTCATTATACACAAGAATCATGAGAAGAAATTAATTTTTTTCTTGCAAAGGACTAAAAAAATAACAACATATTATTTCTTTAAAATATTTAAATATTTTTCTTAAAATCATGTATTGCTTTACTACCTTAAAATAAATTTTAAAACATCAATAAGATATGATTTGAAAATAACAGTTTGCAATTTTGCTTTAAAATTAAAAAAACTTATTTAAATAGCATATTCATAGAAACTCTAGTACATAAAATTGTATAAAATATGAGTCAGCCTAGCTTTTCTTGTGACTAATGAGGGTCTCTAAATACATTATTTCAGAACTAGTATGATTGAACTGAGTGGCTAAAATTTGCTTTTCAAATTTTGCTTTGCAAAGTTTCATTATTACCTTGGCTGTTTATTTCTTCTCCTCCCAACCAAAGAAATATGATTTCTTACCCAACTACCCAATAAAACTCTTCTAAACAGTGTTATAGATGATCACCTTGTGGCCATTTCCTGGTCACTCTTTTATTCTTTTTGTATTTGTCATATTTATATGAATATATTTTTATGCATGAATATAACATTTTTCTATGTTCTTTGCACCATAAGCTCTTGGTTTATGCCTCCCTTTTGTCAGCTTTGATCTTTACGATTGGTTCTGGTTACTTCTTTCTACTCTCTTAACATGACCCAAATTTATAGTAACCCAACTTTAATATTTTCCTCTCCAACTTTACAGACTCTTGGGATATTTTCAACCCTACTTATGTCTATGTTTAAATCCACCTTCATTCTCTCAAATATAGAATTCTGCACCCTAAGATATGTCTTAATATGAATATATCAACGTGAAATACATCTTCAACTGAATTTATTATCTACTCATCAAAATTTATCCTCCCACATAGTTTTTTCTTCAGCAAAAACTGTATCTATTACAGAAAACTGTTATATTATTAACCTATGCATTTGTCTCATATCCTTTCAACATGTGTTTTATTTTAAAATAAATATATACATCTAAAAATTCTTAAGTAAAACCTCCATGATTCTAAATTTGTCTATAGAATATCAGAATCAACACATTGTTTATATGCTCTTCAATAAAGGATGTGTTGTGTGTGTGTTCCATCATGTCTGATTCTCTGTGACTCCATGGACTGTAGCCCACCAGACTGCTCTGTTCATGGGCTTTTCCAGGCAAGAATACTGGAGTGGGTTGTTACTTCCTACTCCAAGGTATCTTTCTAACCCACGTCTCTTGCATCTCCTGCATTGGCAGATGGATTCTTAACCACTCCCCAACCTAGGAAACAAAAAAGGCGTATTAACCCAGTAGCAATGATAACTTCTAGTGTGTTAATTATGGTATCCAAATACTGATCTCTATTAGAGCCAGAAGCCTAAGTAGAAATAGCTTATACCTGTGCTGGGATAAAATATTTAGAAGATGAATCTGGAGTATAGCCCTAGAATCAGGCAAAGACTATTGCAATCATATATAAAGGGATCAGAAAGAAGAGCTTCACACTGGCCAAAAATAGAGTAATTTTTAATAACAATAGTAACTGTAATAGATTGGACCATAGCACACTAAGTCTCAGTGCTTACAATGACTCAAAAACAAAATAAAGTCTGGTCACCTTGAGAAAATGCTAGTGATGCTGCCAGGTATTTTGAATGCAAGATAACACAAGAACTGAAAAAAATGATTGTTTTTTTTTTTTTTTTTTCCCTACAGAGACAGTATAGCTAATAAGAGAAAGGAGAATGGTTTTAGGATATTTTCACTTTACAATATCTAATGAAGTAACAGTTCTAAGCAGTAATAAATAATGGTTGCTAATATCACATAAACAGAAAATTAGACATTAGATGTCTTCTCTTGAAAGCACATGATTAAATCTCACCTGAATCTAACAAATTCTCAAGGTCTAAATGCTAGTAAAGAGAGAACAAAGATGAATATTTTAAGTAAAGCAATGAACAAGAGAATCTAGAAACTAGGTATGTTATTACATGTTATTTAATGGACAAAGCAAAAAGAGAAAGTGAGAGATAGAAAAGAAATGACAATTAATGAGACAAGTTATGATATTCTAAAAATATAAATACTTTCTTGAATTCAAAAAATAAACTATAAAACAAATATAGAGCATAGATATTTAATTGCTGACTAGATATTTCATGACCTTAAGATATTACTACTCTTTCTTTATATACAATAATGGCATTTTGATACATCAAGGTTATCAACATATTCTCAACATAGATAAGAAAGTATTTCTACTATTATTCTGCAACATAGATAATAAATATTATCTATGCTCTGTTCATGGGCTTTTCCAGGCAAGAACACTGGAGTGGGTTGTTACTTCCTACTCCAAGGTATCTTTCTAACCCACGTCTCTTGCATCTCCTGCATTGGCAGATGGATTCTTAACCACTCCCCAACCTAGGAAACAAAAAAGGCGTATTAACCCAGTAGCAATGATAACTTCTAGTGTGTTAATTATGGTATCCAAATACTGATCTCTATTAGAGCCAGAAGCCTAAGTAGAAATAGCTTATACCTGTGCTGGGATAAAATATTTAGAAGATGAATCTGGAGTATAGCCCTAGAATCAGGCAAAGACTATTGCAATCATATATAAAGGGATCAGAAAGAAGAGCTTCACACTGGCCAAAAATAGAGTAATTTTTAATAACAATAGTAACTGTAATAGATTGGACCATAGCACACTAAGTCTCAGTGCTTACAATGACTCAAAAACAAAATAAAGTCTGGTCACCTTGAGAAAATGCTAGTGATGCTGCCAGGTATTTTGAATGCAAGATAACACAAGAACTGAAAAAAATGATTGTTTTTTTTTTTTTTTTTCCCTACAGAGACAGTATAGCTAATAAGAGAAAGGAGAATGGTTTTAGGATATTTTCACTTTACAATATCTAATGAAGTAACAGTTCTAAGCAGTAATAAATAATGGTTGCTAATATCACATAAACAGAAAATTAGACATTAGATGTCTTCTCTTGAAAGCACATGATTAAATCTCACCTGAATCTAACAAATTCTCAAGGTCTAAATGCTAGTAAAGAGAGAACAAAGATGAATATTTTAAGTAAAGCAATGAACAAGAGAATCTAGAAACTAGGTATGTTATTACATGTTATTTAATGGACAAAGCAAAAAGAGAAAGTGAGAGATAGAAAAGAAATGACAATTAATGAGACAAGTTATGATATTCTAAAAATATAAATACTTTCTTGAATTCAAAAAATAAACTATAAAACAAATATAGAGCATAGATATTTAATTGCTGACTAGATATTTCATGACCTTAAGATATTACTACTCTTTCTTTATATACAATAATGGCATTTTGATACATCAAGGTTATCAACATATTCTCAACATAGATAAGAAAGTATTTCTACTTATTTGTAGAATTTTTATTTTATATTGGAGTGTAATTGATCAATAATGCAGTGGTACTTTCAGATGTACAGAATAATAAATCAGTTATGCATACATATGAATCTATTTTTTGAAGTGCTTTACCATTCAGATTATTACAGAGTATTAAGTAGCTTTCCCTGTGCTATACAGTATGCCCTTGTTTGATTATCTTTTTAAAATATAGCACTGTTTACAAGCCAGTTCCAAACTCCCAACCTTTCCATTTCCCCCACTCCCTTCACCTCAATAGTCATAGTTTTTTTATCTTTAAGTCTGTGAAAAAAATAAGTTCATTTGTATCATTTTTAAGATTCCTAATACAAGTCATATCACATGATATTAGGTTTGTTCATTTGTATTTTTTTTTGGTCTGACATGCTTCATTTACTATGATAATTTCTAGGTTCATCTATTATACCCCAAATGGCAGAATTTCCTTTCTTCTTTTTTTTTGGTTTATTTTTTACACCAAAACATTTTTATTGTAGTATAGTCAGTTAAGAATTTTGTTTCAAGTAAACAGTGAAGGGGTTCAATTGAGAAAATGACAATAGAAACACACATATTGGCTTTTACCTTAGATGCAAATAGATTAAATGTTTCAGCCAAAAGAAATACACTGGTTGAATGGATACAGACACAAGACCTCTGTATATGCTGTCTACAAAAGACTCACTTCTGGTCTAGTAACACAAACAGCCTGAACGTGAGGCTAACAAAAAGGATATTTCATGCAAATAGAAATCAAAAGAAAACTGGACTAGACTGTTAGTCGTTTAGTCATGTCCAACTCTTTTTGACCCATGAACTGTGACCCACCTGGCTCATCTGCCCATGGAATGGACAAGACTAAATAGACTTTAAAATAAAGACTGTTACAAGAGACAAAGAAGGATACTACATAATGATCAAGAGACCGATCCAAGAATAATATATAAAACATAAATATACATGTAAAAAACATAGAATCCTCCTCAAAATCCAATACTCGTTTATGATAAAAACTCTACAGAAAGTGGGAATGGAGAAACATGTCTCAATATAATAAAGGCCATATACGGTAAATGAAAAGCTAACATCACACTCAGTGATGAAAAGCTAAAAACTCATTTAAAACCCAGGAAAACTATTGACCCATAGAGTATTATAGCCAACTGCTAGATCCTGTGTAAGGGGGACACACCCCTTGCCTTAGAGTCATTAGTCATTGACCACTTCTAGGGTCACCAAGAAATTCATTGTGGAATCTTATTTAGTCACTTTTGTATCTCATATATCCTAAAGGAAATAAACTCTGAATATTCATTGGAAGGACTGATGCTGAAGCTCCAATACTTTGGCCACCTGATGTGAAGAGACAATTCATTTGAAAAAAGTCTGATGTTGGGAAAAATAAAAGGCAAAGGAGAAGGGTACGACAGAGGACAAGGTGATTGGATGGCATTACTGAGTCAATGGACACAAATTTGAGCAAGCACTACGGTGAAGAACAGAGAAACCTAGAGTGTTGCAGTTTGTGGGGTTGCAAAGAGTTGGATATGACTGGGTGGCTGAATTGAACTGTATTTCATGCAGTAGAACTTCTGAATTCTCCTCACATTCAATATTTCTCAGCCAACTATAGTCCCAAAAAGTTAAGTCAGTTAAGAATTTTGTTTCAAGTAAACAGACTGGAAAAAAAACCTTTTTTACCTTAGATGCAAATAGATTAAATGTTTCAGCCAAAAGAAATACACTGGTTGAATGGATACAGACACAAGACCTCTGTATATGCTGTCTACAAAAGACTCACTTCTGGTCTAGTAACACAAACAGCCTGAACGTGAGGCTAACAAAAAGGATATTTCATGCAAATAGAAATCAAAAGAAAACTGGACTAGACTGTTAGTCGTTTAGTCATGTCCAACTCTTTTTGACCCATGAACTGTGACCCACCTGGCTCATCTGCCCATGGAATGGACAAGACTAAATAGACTTTAAAATAAAGACTGTTACAAGAGACAAAGAAGGATACTACATAATGATCAAGAGACCGATCCAAGAATAATATATAAAACATAAATATACATGTAAAAAACATAGAATCCTCCTCAAAATCCAATACTCGTTTATGATAAAAACTCTACAGAAAGTGGGAATGGAGAAACATGTCTCAATATAATAAAGGCCATATACGGTAAATGAAAAGCTAACATCACACTCAGTGATGAAAAGCTAAAAACTCATTTAAAACCCAGGAAAACTATTGACCCATAGAGTATTATAGCCAACTGCTAGATCCTGTGTAAGGGGGACACACCCCTTGCCTTAGAGTCATTAGTCATTGACCACTTCTAGGGTCACCAAGAAATTCATTGTGGAATCTTATTTAGTCACTTTTGTATCTCATATATCCTAAAGGAAATAAACTCTGAATATTCATTGGAAGGACTGATGCTGAAGCTCCAATACTTTGGCCACCTGATGTGAAGAGACAATTCATTTGAAAAAAGTCTGATGTTGGGAAAAATAAAAGGCAAAGGAGAAGGGTACGACAGAGGACAAGGTGATTGGATGGCATTACTGAGTCAATGGACACAAATTTGAGCAAGCACTACGGTGAAGAACAGAGAAACCTAGAGTGTTGCAGTTTGTGGGGTTGCAAAGAGTTGGATATGACTGGGTGGCTGAATTGAACTGTATTTCATGCAGTAGAACTTCTGAATTCTCATCACATTCAATATTTCTCAGCCAACTGCCTCACCTCCTATAATTTCTCATGGTTCACTGATGGTTCTTATTTATAAGGAGACAATGACAAATACAGTGCTGAGTATGCTCTTGATACTCCTTTTGACATTAGCAACGCACCATCTTTACCTACAGCTAGTTCAGCTCAAAAAGCTGAATATTCTTACATGGGCATATACTTCAACCAGGGACGAAACTGTCAACATTCACACAGTAAATACGCTTTCACACTAGCTCATGGATTTGAAATGTTGTGGAAAATCTTGGCTTTCTCATTTCCAGTGTAAATACAATCTTTTAAATGTATTTTTTTCAATATGTTTTTAATTGGAGGATAATTGATTTACAACATTGTGTTGGCATCTGTCATACAACAACATGAATCACCCATAGGCATACATATGTCCCTGTTTGTGTGAACCTCTCCTCACCCTCCACCTCATCTCACTCCTCTAGGCTGTCACTGAGTACCACGTTGGACTCACTGTGTTATATAGCAACAATTCCTATTAGCTATCTATTTTACATATGGTAATATATATGTTTCAATGCAGCACTGTTTATAATAGCTAGGAAATACAGTTTTGAATGGCCCTTATATTTAGGAATTTTCATATGCAATATTTTGACTTGTCATTTTAGCTACTAATTAAAATCTGGGACATTCTCAACTTTGTTCTCTGGAAGCTAAGGGAAGCCAGCTTGTTGATATTTGTTCAAGAAATACAGCCCTTAAAGGGGCCAATAGGAGTCAAATAGCCAAATAGAAGTTACCTGGCATGGTCCAAGGGATATTTATCCAAATGGCAACTTAGAAAATTTGGGTACAGAAGTCCAGTATTGTCCTCAAGAAACAAACAGAATTGGAAATTCAACAATTGCTGACTGAATTGTTGGTAAAATTACAAAGCTCTGGACTGTACCAGATAACAAGGCAGTCTTACTGGAGACTCTAATATTCTAACTTCTAAGCGTATATGCATTCCACCACCACCACTGATCTACTGACAAAATTATAGCATTCATGAATCAGTATTGGTGGAAACGTTAATATGGTTACAAAAAGTGTCTTCTATTTATCTTTTCACCTCCTATAATTTCTCATGGTTCACTGATGGTTCTTATTTATAAGGAGACAATGACAAATACAGTGCTGAGTATGCTCTTGATACTCCTTTTGACATTAGCAACGCACCATCTTTACCTACAGCTAGTTCAGCTCAAAAAGCTGAATATTCTTACATGGGCATATACTTCAACCAGGGACGAAACTGTCAACATTCACACAGTAAATACGCTTTCACACTAGCTCATGGATTTGAAATGTTGTGGAAAATCTTGGCTTTCTCATTTCCAGTGTAAATACAATCTTTTAAATGTATTTTTTTCAATATGTTTTTAATTGGAGGATAATTGATTTACAACATTGTGTTGGCATCTGTCATACAACAACATGAATCACCCATAGGCATACATATGTCCCTGTTTGTGTGAACCTCTCCTCACCCTCCACCTCATCTCACTCCTCTAGGCTGTCACTGAGTACCACGTTGGACTCACTGTGTTACATAGCAACAATTCCTATTAGCTATCTATTTTACATATGGTAATATATATGTTTCAATGCAGCACTGTTTATAATAGCTAGGAAATACAGTTTTGAATGGCCCTTATATTTAGGAATTTTCATATGCAATATTTTGACTTGTCATTTTAGCTACTAATTAAAATCTGGGACATTCTCAACTTTGTTCTCTGGAAGCTAAGGGAAGCCAGCTTGTTGATATTTGTTCAAGAAATACAGCCCTTAAAGGGGCCAATAGGAGTCAAATAGCCAAATAGAAGTTACCTGGCATGGTCCAAGGGATATTTATCCAAATGGCAACTTAGAAAATTTGGGTACAGAAGTCCAGTATTGTCCTCAAGAAACAAACAGAATTGGAAATTCAACAATTGCTGACTGAATTGTTGGTAAAATTACAAAGCTCTGGACTGTACCAGATAACAAGGCAGTCTTACTGGAGACTCTAATATTCTAACTTCTAAGCGTATATGCATTCCACCACCACCACTGATCTACTGACAAAATTATAGCATTCATGAATCAGTATTGGTGGAAACGTTAATATGGTTACAAAAAGTGTCTTCTATTTATCTTTTTCCCCTTGTCTAAAGCATAACCCAGTGGAGCCTTTTGTCCTCCTCCCAGACATTTACCTACTTAATAGAGGTTTCAATTTTGGGCAAACCAATGTCATGTAACTTTTTCCATCTTATGGATATGAATATGTTTTAGTTATTGTCTGTATCTTTTCACAGTGGACCAACTCATTTCTTCACAAATACCCTATTCCTTTTCTGTGGCTAAAGTCCTCTTGGAAAAAAAATTACCCCTATTTAGGGAATTCCTCTTGAACTTCAGAGTTATTGATCAGCCCATTTTACTGGCCAGGTGCTTTAACAAACCTGTGCTTTTGGTTGGCTTTACAACAATATTACTGTGCTTACTACCTATAACCCCCTGCTCTAGTTGAATACATCCACAGCATTATTAAGACTGAATTGGGAAAGTCGATATAGGCTCTTCAAATACTTTGGCCAAAAGCCTTGTCATTGTTCCTTCTAGATTTCGCATTCCCTCCTTTGGGAAGTTAAAAACACTTACTATTTGATAAAGCCTTCCTGGTGGCTCCGATTGTAAAGAATAGGAGATCCTCTGGAGAAGGGAATGTCTATCCACTTCAGTATTCTTGCTTAGAGAATTCTATGGACAGAAGAACCTGGCAGGGTACAGGTTGCAAAGAATCAGACAATACTGAGCAACTAACATTTTCGCTTTTTATTTCTTACTCTTCGAGACAGTCATAGGATACCTAATGCTCTTATTCATAGTTCCTTCCTCTTATGACCCACAACAGAAAAAAAAAAGGTATAGTTGTATATTACAAAGGTTTAATTATTTCTATTAAAAATAACTGTTTGGGTAGAGCTATCTTTTCACAGTGCACTCTTGGGAGACTAAGACCTTAAGCACTGGAGATTTCATATTTTGGAAAAGACACCCCCCAAAGGATTCTCTTCATCCTAACTGCAGAGTCTATCAGATACTGTTACCGAACACGTGCACCACCAAAATCTAAGAAATAGACACTAGGATACACCTGCCACACTTAAAGAATGCACAAAACACCAAGTGAGTCTAAATAACATCTGGTTACCTGCAAGTAAAATTTTCCAGAAATTGAAGTACACAATATCTGAATGGGCTGTCTTTCCCAAGACATCTAGGCTAAGCCTTTTGAAAGTTTGTCTGCCACGCCATTGATAATGACCTAATACTTCAGATAACCTCCAAGCTATCTGAGAGTAGATAACGCATCTGAGAATTCTCCCTTCTAGCTCCATATTACTATAAATTGGCCTCAGTAAGATTCCAATCGGTCCACTTTTCTTCCAGTGTGGAACACTGAACTTCTGAAAGGTCCTTTCTGATATTAATGGGTAAAAATCTGCTTAAAATAAAAAACGCAACTTTTGATGACCAATGCTTCCAGAGAAAGATCTTAATCAGAAGAGGGAAATGTAAAATATTAATAAACAGAAATGTAAATTGAATAGAATAAGGAAACCAGAACAGGGAGCTCTAATGCCTTGTAAATATACCTTTCCTAGTAAGGATTCAGCCAATAAAGTCTCATAGACTCATTACTTATAAAGTCCTCTTAACTTACATTTTCCCTCTATAAAAGTATTATTCCTTGCTATGTAGGGAATTTCACGTGGCTTGCCATGGGCTCAGATCCTGAAATGCAATTTTGTGCTGACCCCAGACAAACCCATCTTTGCTAGAGATATATCTGGCAGTTTGCATGTTTTAGGTCAACAGTACTAGGTGGCGAATTTCCTTGTAACCTATTACTTTCTTTGTTCACTTTTAGAATAGGAATATATAGCTCTATTCATAGTTCCTTCCTCTTATGACCCACAACAGAAAAAAAAAAGGTATAGTTGTATATTACAAAGGTTTAATTATTTCTATTAAAAATAACTGTTTGGGTAGAGCTATCTTTTCACAGTGCACTCTTGGGAGACTAAGACCTTAAGCACTGGAGATTTCATATTTTGGAAAAGACACCCCCCAAAGGATTCTCTTCATCCTAACTGCAGAGTCTATCAGATACTGTTACCGAACACGTGCACCACCAAAATCTAAGAAATAGACACTAGGATACACCTGCCACACTTAAAGAATGCACAAAACACCAAGTGAGTCTAAATAACATCTGGTTACCTGCAAGTAAAATTTTCCAGAAATTGAAGTACACAATATCTGAATGGGCTGTCTTTCCCAAGACATCTAGGCTAAGCCTTTTGAAAGTTTGTCTGCCACGCCATTGATAATGACCTAATACTTCAGATAACCTCCAAGCTATCTGAGAGTAGATAACGGCATCTGAGAATTCTCCCTTCTAGCTCCATATTACTATAAATTGGCCTCAGTAAGATTCCAATCGGTCCACTTTTCTTCCAGTGTGGAACACTGAACTTCTGAAAGGTCCTTTCTGATATTAATGGGTAAAAATCTGCTTAAAATAAAAAACGCAACTTTTGATGACCAATGCTTCCAGAGAAAGATCTTAATCAGAAGAGGGAAATGTAAAATATTAATAAACAGAAATGTAAATTGAATAGAATAAGGAAACCAGAACAGGGAGCTCTAATGCCTTGTAAATATACCTTTCCTAGTAAGGATTCAGCCAATAAAGTCTCATAGACTCATTACTTATAAAGTCCTCTTAACTTACATTTTCCCTCTATAAAAGTATTATTCCTTGCTATGTAGGGAATTTCACGTGGCTTGCCATGGGCTCAGATCCTGAAATGCAATTTTGTGCTGACCCCAGACAAACCCATCTTTGCTAGAGATATATCTGGCAGTTTGCATGTTTTAGGTCAACATGTACTAGGTGGCGAATTTCCTTGTAACCTATTACTTTCTTT
This sequence comes from Tragulus kanchil, assembly GCA_022376925.1. Classification (NCBI taxonomy): domain Eukaryota; kingdom Metazoa; phylum Chordata; class Mammalia; order Artiodactyla; family Tragulidae; genus Tragulus; species Tragulus kanchil. The sequence goes on along the minus strand of JAIOJX010000003.1, from coordinate 85,880,718 downwards.
GTTCACTTTTAGAATAGGAATATATAGCTTGCACTTATATTATCATTTTGCTTGGGGTGCATTATATGTTTTGATTCACAGGTTCATTCACAGGAGAGGAATTTTGTCTCAGGGAAAATCTAACATTTAGCTCTAATCATATCTGATACAGACAATAGTTAAACATAACTTTGAAAGACTCAGATTTTAAAATTTGATACTGAACAAGTTATGATGGAGGGTACTGGGATTTGGTGGATATATTTGGTTTGCAAGAAGAACATGAATTTGGGGCTTCTTGGGGTAGAAAGCTGTGACTAATATTTGTATTCCTCAAAATTCTTATGTTGAAAAAATTTCCAATGCAATGATATTTAGAGGAAGGACTTTTGAAAAGTGATTAGACCATGAGGGTGGATTCCCAAAAAGAATATTGTGGGGCTTCTCTGGTGGCTCAATGGTAAGAAATCTGCCTGCCAGTGCAAGAGGTACGGGTTTGATCCCTGCTCCGGGAAGATCCCACATGTTGCAACAAAGCCCTGGAGCCACAGTTTCTGAGGCCTGCACACCCTTAAAGCCTATGGTCTGAACAAGAGAAGCCACCACAAACGAGAAGCCCATGCACTGCAACATAGAGTAGCCCCTTCTCACTACAACTAGAGAGAAGTCTACACATCAGTGAAGAACCATCATAGCTGAAAATAAAATAAATAAATTAACAACAACAAAAAAAGGCTATTGTGTCCTTAAAAATGAGACTCCAGTTTGCTTCCTAACCATTTGAGCTATGAGAACATAGACCAAAGATGACTATCTTTGAAAAAGGAATGTATTCTCACGAGACACTGAATCTGCCTAGGCCTTGATCTTGGACCTCCTAGCCTCTACAACTGTAGTACATTTCTGTTGTTTACAAGCATCTGATACTATGATAATCTGTAGCAGTCTAAATTAACTAAAACAAAGCTTAATAATATAATGGAATAATGCTGGTAACTGTCCCTTTCGGGTAGTACTAAGTTCCTATAAAACTCACTTGGGAATTAATATAAATCACAGAAAGATAGGGAAAAACCTTCTCTGGCGGCTCAGATAGTAAAGAATCAGCTGCCAATGAAGAAGCTTCCTGGTTTGGGAAGATCTGTTGAAGGAGGAAATGGCAACCCACTCCAGCACTCTTGCCTGGGAAATCCCATGATCAGAGGAGCCCAATGTGCTACAGTCAGTCCATGGAGCCACAAAGAGTCAAACATGACTTAGACACTAAACAACAGTATCAAGTGAGGGAAAGCTTTGAAATGTATTTTTGTGTGTACATGCCTGCAATGATATTTGAGAAGACTTTTGAACAAAGTTATGATGGAGGGTACTGGGATTTGGTGGATATATTTGGTTTGCAAGAAGAACATGAATTTGGGGCTTCTTGGGGTAGAAAGCTGTGACTAATATTTGTATTCCTCAAAATTCTTATGTTGAAAAAATTTCCAATGCAATGATATTTAGAGGAAGGACTTTTGAAAAGTGATTAGACCATGAGGGTGGATTCCCAAAAAGAATATTGTGGGGCTTCTCTGGTGGCTCAATGGTAAGAAATCTGCCTGCCAGTGCAAGAGGTACGGGTTTGATCCCTGCTCCGGGAAGATCCCACATGTTGCAACAAAGCCCTGGAGCCACAGTTTCTGAGGCCTGCACACCCTTAAAGCCTATGGTCTGAACAAGAGAAGCCACCACAAACGAGAAGCCCATGCACTGCAACATAGAGTAGCCCCTTCTCACTACAACTAGAGAGAAGTCTACACATCAGTGAAGAACCATCATAGCTGAAAATAAAATAAATAAATTAACAACAACAAAAAAAGGCTATTGTGTCCTTAAAAATGAGACTCCAGTTTGCTTCCTAACCATTTGAGCTATGAGAACATAGACCAAAGATGACTATCTTTGAAAAAGGAATGTATTCTCACGAGACACTGAATCTGCCTAGGCCTTGATCTTGGACCTCCTAGCCTCTACAACTGTAGTACATTTCTGTTGTTTACAAGCATCTGATACTATGATAATCTGTAGCAGTCTAAATTAACTAAAACAAAGCTTAATAATATAATGGAATAATGCTGGTAACTGTCCCTTTCGGGTAGTACTAAGTTCCTATAAAACTCACTTGGGAATTAATATAAATCACAGAAAGATAGGGAAAAACCTTCTCTGGCGGCTCAGATAGTAAAGAATCAGCTGCCAATGAAGAAGCTTCCTGGTTTGGGAAGATCTGTTGAAGGAGGAAATGGCAACCCACTCCAGCACTCTTGCCTGGGAAATCCCATGATCAGAGGAGCCCAATGTGCTACAGTCAGTCCATGGAGCCACAAAGAGTCAAACATGACTTAGACACTAAACAACAGTATCAAGTGAGGGAAAGCTTTGAAATGTATTTTTGTGTGTACATGCCTGCCTAAGACTCTTCACTTGTGTCTGGGTCTTTGTGACCCTATGAAGTGTAGCCCTCTGGGCTCCTCTCTCCAGATAGGAATATTGGTGTGGATTGCCATATCCTCCTGGGGGATCTTCCAGACTCAGGGTTTGTAGTTATGCATGAGAATACTAATTCATCTAACCTGATGTTGAATTAGGTTACTATTATTCCTAATTCCATTAAATCTACAACCTACTTCAAAATCTGATGTGCTTTTTGTTTGCATGTTTGTTTTGTCAATTTTTACTCACCTTTGAATTTTGTGATAATGGAATACCTTTAAATGGAGTGTATGTCCACAATTTAGAATTTTTTTTCATTATTTCTTGTCTTATATATATTTTAAATAGTTGCTTTATTTGTATCCCAGGAACAGAAATGTTTATTTTCAAAAATAATAGTAATAAAATGTATAAATAAAAATCAGAAGCATTTGGAAAATGAAATTATGGAGTGCAATGTTTTCTGACATTTTCCCTCTACACTTAGCTTTCTCTACATTTCTTACATGTTGCTGATAACACTCAATGACCTAGAAAATATCCAAAGTTCATTAGTACGAATGATATAGTTGGAGTTGCTATATAAACAGAACAGGAGGGAAAAATATTTTAAGAAATTTCAGTTCCTTTTTCTGTTTTATGATTTTATTTCTGTAAACTACTTTTTCAGAAATTATGGGAATTAATATAAATCACAGAAAGATAGGGAAAAACCTTCTCTGGCGGCTCAGATAGTAAAGAATCAGCTGCCAATGAAGAAGCTTCCTGGTTTGGGAAGATCTGTTGAAGGAGGAAATGGCAACCCACTCCAGCACTCTTGCCTGGGAAATCCCATGATCAGAGGAGCCCAATGTGCTACAGTCAGTCCATGGAGCCACAAAGAGTCAAACATGACTTAGACACTAAACAACAGTATCAAGTGAGGGAAAGCTTTGAAATGTATTTTTGTGTGTACATGCCTGCCTAAGACTCTTCACTTGTGTCTGGGTCTTTGTGACCCTATGAAGTGTAGCCCTCTGGGCTCCTCTCTCCAGATAGGAATATTGGTGTGGATTGCCATATCCTCCTGGGGGATCTTCCAGACTCAGGGTTTGTAGTTATGCATGAGAATACTAATTCATCTAACCTGATGTTGAATTAGGTTACTATTATTCCTAATTCCATTAAATCTACAACCTACTTCAAAATCTGATGTGCTTTTTGTTTGCATGTTTGTTTTGTCAATTTTTACTCACCTTTGAATTTTGTGATAATGGAATACCTTTAAATGGAGTGTATGTCCACAATTTAGAATTTTTTTTCATTATTTCTTGTCTTATATATATTTTAAATAGTTGCTTTATTTGTATCCCAGGAACAGAAATGTTTATTTTCAAAAATAATAGTAATAAAATGTATAAATAAAAATCAGAAGCATTTGGAAAATGAAATTATGGAGTGCAATGTTTTCTGACATTTTCCCTCTACACTTAGCTTTCTCTACATTTCTTACATGTTGCTGATAACACTCAATGACCTAGAAAATATCCAAAGTTCATTAGTACGAATGATATAGTTGGAGTTGCTATATAAACAGAACAGGAGGGAAAAAATATTTTTAAGAAATTTCAGTTCCTTTTTCTGTTTTATGATTTTATTTCTGTAAACTACTTTTTTCAGAAATTATGGGAAATGAAAATTTTCAAAATTTCAACAAGGGAAAAGGAAAAGACTTTTTCTCTGAGCTCAAAAATTGGTTCTTATTTAGCATCTCTCTGTATCTTCATATGTCCTTTGAAGCTTAATTAGGATTTAACCAAGCAAAAAAGTTAGACTGTTCATACAGCACAGAGGTTAAAGGGAATAAGACATGACAAGGCATAAGAGGTGCTCAATTGAGATGAAAGCCTTTTTTAATATTAAACTTGAATAGAGATGGGATGTATATCCTACAGTTAATCTGATAATAATGAATGGAAAAAATGTAAATATATTATTTTTAAAAAGATGTGCAAACATGCCAAGTCACTTCAGTCATGCCTGACTCTTTGCACCACTGTGGACTCTAGCCCAGAAGGCTCCTTTGTCCACGGGGTTCACCAGGCAGGAATAACGGGGGATCTTCCTGACCTAGAATTGAACCTGTGTCTCCTGCAGTTCCTGCATTGTGGGCAGATTCTTTGCCACTGATCACCAGGGAAGTTATTTAAAAAGATGGGCTGTGGGTTTATAGGAAAAGAAAATATCACTAGGGTAAATATTATTATGATTCATGAAGAATACGTCAAGAAAAAGAAGAGGCCATTTCTTGTGCTTGTGTGTGAAGTCAATTACATGAAAGAGCAGGAGTCTATTAAAGGAAAAAAAACTACTGATTCTTGACTTGAGAAAATAGTTTTCTCATGATTAATAAATCAATATGGGGGGTGGGTGGAGCTAAGATGGCAGCATAGAAGGACATGCACTCATCTCTCCTGCAAAATTGCCTGAATTGCAACGAGTTCCTGAAAAAACCCTCCACAGGAGGAGGTTGTATCTGATCATAAAAATGATATCCCACATTGAAGAACAAAGTAGGAGCCACATCAAGATGGTAGGAAGGGTACAACCGCGCTTTTAAAAGTCAAACCTCATACCCGCCAGAGAGGCTGGGTGGGCCAAAGACACAAAGCCTGTTGCAGATCAAGACCCGGGAAAGGAGCTGTGACGCCCACAAGGGACTAAGCCAGATATGCTTTAGAGGGTCCAAGTTGAGTTAAAAGACAAAATATTTAAGAAATTTCATTTTTTTTAACAAAGAAATTATGGGAAATGAAAATTTTCAAAATTTCAACAAGGAAAAGGAAAAGACTTTTCTCTGAGCTCAAAAATTGGTTCTTATTTAGCATCTCTCTGTATCTTCATATGTCCTTTGAAGCTTAATTAGGATTTAACCAAGCAAAAAAGTTAGACTGTTCATACAGCACAGAGGTTAAAGGAATAAGACATGACAAGGCATAAGAGGTGCTCAATTGAGATGAAAGCCTTTTTTAATATTAAACTTGAATAGAGATGGGTGTATATCCTACAGTTAATCTGATAATAATGAATGGAAAAATGTAAATATATTATTTTTAAAAAGATGTGCAAACATGCCAAGTCACTTCAGTCATGCCTGACTCTTTGCACCACTGTGGACTCTAGCCCAGAAGGCTCCTTTGTCCACGGGGTTCACCAGGCAGGAATAACGGGGGATCTTCCTGACCTAGAATTGAACCTGTGTCTCCTGCAGTTCCTGCATTGTGGGCAGATTCTTTGCCACTGATCACCAGGGAAGTTATTTAAAAAGATGGGCTGTGGGTTTATAGGAAAAGAAAATATCACTAGGGTAAATATTATTATGATTCATGAAGAATACGTCAAGAAAAAGAAGAGGCCATTTCTTGTGCTTGTGTGTGAAGTCAATTACATGAAAGAGCAGGAGTCTATTAAAGGAAAAAAAACTACTGATTCTTGACTTGAGAAAATAGTTTTCTCATGATTAATAAATCAATATGGGGGGTGGGTGGAGCTAAGATGGCAGCATAGAAGGACATGCACTCATCTCTCCTGCAAAATTGCCTGAATTGCAACGAGTTCCTGAAAAACCATCCACAGGAGGAGGTTGTATCTGATCATAAAAATGATATCCCACATTGAAGAACAAAGTAGGAGCCACATCAAGATGGTAGGAAGGGTACAACCGCGCTTTTAAAAGTCAAACCTCATACCCGCCAGAGAGGCTGGGTGGGCCAAAGACACAAAGCCTGTTGCAGATCAAGACCCGGGAAAGGAGCTGTGACGCCCACAAGGGACTAAGCCAGATATGCTTTAGAGGGTCCAAGTACCCCCTTGAACTAGAAGTGCCCTTGAGCAGTCCTTGGAAGGATGGCACTCAGTTCCCTTTGGAGGAGGTTACCATTAACCTGATCACAGGGCCTATGAGGAGGACTGGAAATTCTGTGCACACTGTGATCTGGGAGAGGAGAATAGCAATCCTGCATGAGACTCAGCCAGACCCACCTCTGAGTAATCTGACGTCTCCCGCGGTGACAGGGGTCGACCGGGGCCTGCAGCAGTGTCGGGATCACTGCAGAAGTGCTTCCCATAGAGAGTGTGGGAATAAATCCTTTGTGAGACAGACTCCATTTTCCCTACTGGAGTTTGGCTGCTGGTCAAACTGCAGGGTTGCTGGTCAAGATACAGGGAGGGAACTTAGCTCCATTCAGAAAGAAAAGGGATTTCGATTAAGAAACTCCCATGGTCAGCCTGGTGGGCATTTTAGTTCTAGAATAGGTCGAAATAAACAAGCAGTCAAAGAGGTCTTTAGATCCAACCAGTGCCAGAGGCAAGAAAAGGGCTGATAATTCCTGAATAGTCAGCAAGAGACAGAAGAACATAAACACTATTTTCACGTTTTCTCTGAAGCTGAAGTTACTGCTGGATTTTTAAAATTTCATTTTATTCCTTATTCCTTTGTATTGCCTTTTTTTTTTTTTTTGGTTTTGTTTTGTTTTGTTTCATTTTCCCCTCCTTTTTTTTCAAAACTACTCAGTGCATCCTCCCCGTTTATTTTATTTTTATTTTTATTTTGAGTGTGTGAGTGTGGGAGTGTTTATTTCCTCCATTGAATCCTATTGAAGCTACTAATTTTATCAGTAAGACTGGATATATTCAAGTTTAAACAATATTTTTTTCTTTTTCCTTTTAAGCCACACATTTTATTTTGGTAAAAACTTCTGGTTCCCCATTGGCCTTTTAAGGTTCTGTGGGGGGTTTGTTTGTTTTTATTGTTTTTGCTCTGTTTTTCTGTATTTTTCTATATACTTATCTCTGTTTTAATTTTTAAAATTTTTTATTTGTACTACTACATCCTCTATAATTCTTTGCTTTCTCTGATGCTCCTTTCCTATAGCACTAAACTCTAATACATACAAATCTTTATCTCACTGTATTTAACTTTGCAGTATTAGTCTATATTTCTCTTCTATCTTCACTTTCTCTTTTTCCCTTTTCCCACCATATCTCTTAGTCTGTTCTGTCCTCATTGCCTTATCCCCAACGGGGACCCTGCTCCAGCATTATTCTCCAATTGGTGCTCTACTTAGTATGGTTATTAACTGGTAGATATATTTCTTGGTTTTCTCTATTTGCCGTGCTAAGTTATTGTACTGTATTTTTGGTTGGAATGCTTGGGTTGTTACAGCTGTATATGTTTGTGCATATAATTCAATAGGCTAGATAGTATTTGCATAATATTTTAACTGCCATTTGCCAAAGGTATACCTTCTGTTTCTCATTTGCATATATATGTTTTAATATCATTTAATGCCATAACAAACCAGCCATGAAATCTTCATTCCCTGGTCAGGAAACAAGCCTCGGGGCTTTAGGGAGGGAGCACTGACTCCAAAACTCTACAATACTAGAGAACACCTAACACTAGAGCAGTATACAAGTGAGAATGCCAACAAAGGTAATCACTTGCATGTACGTCCTGACATCACCCAACCTCAAGCATCACACAGAATAAGAAGCCCCATCAAAACAATAAGCATCAACAGACGTAACTCAAAGTCTGGGAAAAGGAAATCCCAAACAGAGTTAGTTAAAAAATTAATAATAACAATGAAATGGCAAAGAAATACACACAAGTGAAGTAACAATCCACAAACACACAAGATCGAATCAATGAAGAGAATTTGGACAAACTTTCTGAAAGTGATTTCAGAAGAATGATAGTAATGATGATCAAAGACACGGAAAACAGAATTTCAGAGAAATTGTAAGACACAACTAACACACTGAATAAAGAAATACAAGAACTTACCAAAAAAGTAACAGAGACAAACAACTCAATTGCTGAACTTAAAAACACTGTAGAAGGAATCAAGAGCAGAGCATCTGAGACAGAAGACCGGAAAAGTGAGCTGGAAGATAAAATGGTGGAAGGTAACTGCTGAAAACCAGACTCTAGCTCAAAGAATGAAAAGAGCAGAGGATAGCCTCAGAGACCTCTGGGATAATATCAAACACACCAATATTCGAATTATAGGAGTTCCAGAAGAAGAAGAGAAATAGAAAGGCTATGAGAAAATTTTTGAAGTGATTCTAGTTGAAAATTTCCCCAAAATGGGAAAAGAAATAGTCAATCAAGTCCAAGAAGCGCAGAGTACCATACGGAACCAATCCGAGAAGAAACACACCAAGACACATATTAATGAAGCTAACACAAATTAAACACAAAGACAGAATTCTCAAAGCAGCAAGGGAAAAGCAACTAGTGACATACAAGGGATAGTTCATCCATTTAACAGCTGATCTTTCAGCAGAAACTCTGCAGACCAGAAGGAAATGGCAGGACACATTTAAACGGCTAAAAGAGAATAATCTGCAGCCAAGAATCGTCTACACTGCAAGGATCTCATTCAAAATTGATGGAGAAATCAAAAGGTTTACAGACAAGCAAAAATTAAAAGAATTTAGTCACACCACACTAGCCTTAAAACAAGTGTTAAAGGGACTTATATAGACAAGAAGTATAAGAGAAGGAGAAAATCCACAAAAAAAAGCCATCATAACATCTAAGAAGATGACAATAGGATCATTTGTATCAATAAATACTTTTAATGTAAATGGACTAAACGCCCCAACCAAAAGACAGAGTGGCTGAATGGATTCAAAACACGACTCATACATATGTTGCCTCCAGGTTAGAAAAAAAGACTGATCATCCCCAAAACATGAACGTAATTCTGGGAAAAGGAAATCCCAAACAGAGTTAGTTAAAAAATTAATAATAACAATGAAATGGCAAAGAAATACACACAAGTGAAGTAACAATCCACAAACACACAAGATCGAATCAATGAAGAGAATTTGGACAAACTTTCTGAAAGTGATTTCAGAAGAATGATAGTAATGATGATCAAAGACACGGAAAACAGAATTTCAGAGAAATTGTAAGACACAACTAACACACTGAATAAAGAAATACAAGAACTTACCAAAAAAGTAACAGAGACAAACAACTCAATTGCTGAACTTAAAAACACTGTAGAAGGAATCAAGAGCAGAGCATCTGAGACAGAAGACCGGAAAAGTGAGCTGGAAGATAAAATGGTGGAAGGTAACTGCTGAAAACCAGACTCTAGCTCAAAGAATGAAAAGAGCAGAGGATAGCCTCAGAGACCTCTGGGATAATATCAAACACACCAATATTCGAATTATAGGAGTTCCAGAAGAAGAAGAGAAATAGAAAGGCTATGAGAAAATTTTTGAAGTGATTCTAGTTGAAAATTTCCCCAAAATGGGAAAAGAAATAGTCAATCAAGTCCAAGAAGCGCAGAGTACCATACGGAACCAATCCGAGAAGAAACACACCAAGACACATATTAATGAAGCTAACACAAATTAAACACAAAGACAGAATTCTCAAAGCAGCAAGGGAAAAGCAACTAGTGACATACAAGGGATAGTTCATCCATTTAACAGCTGATCTTTCAGCAGAAACTCTGCAGACCAGAAGGAAATGGCAGGACACATTTAAACGGCTAAAAGAGAATAATCTGCAGCCAAGAATCGTCTACACTGCAAGGATCTCATTCAAAATTGATGGAGAAATCAAAAGGTTTACAGACAAGCAAAAATTAAAAGAATTTAGTCACACCACACTAGCCTTAAAACAAGTGTTAAAGGGACTTATATAGACAAGAAGTATAAGAGAAGGAGAAAATCCACAAAAAAAAGCCATCATAACATCTAAGAAGATGACAATAGGATCATTTGTATCAATAAATACTTTTAATGTAAATGGACTAAACGCCCCAACCAAAAGACAGAGTGGCTGAATGGATTCAAAAACACGACTCATACATATGTTGCCTCCAGGAAACTCACTTCAGACCTAGAGACACTCATAGACTGAAAATTAGAGGCTGAAAAAAGATATTCCATGCAAATGGAAATCAAAAGAAAGCGGAAGTAGCAATCCTCATATCAGACAAAATAGAGCTCAAAATAAAGAAGATTGGAAGAGATGAGGCAGGACTAATGATCAAGGGATCGATCCAAGAAGAAGACTTAACAATCATAAATATCTATGCACCCAACACAAGAGCACCCCAATACATAAGACAAACACTTTCAGACATAGAAGAAGACATTGACACTAACACAATAATAGTAGGAGACTTTAATACTCCTCTCACACCAATGGACAGATCATCAAAACAGAAAATGAATAAAGAAACACAAGCCTTAAATGCCACACTAGAAGAGATGGACCTCATCGATATCTTTAGGATTTTCCATCCGAAAGCAGAAGAATACACTTTCTTCTCAAGTGCTCATGGAATATTCTCCAAGATAGACCACATCTTGGGCCACAAATCAAACCTCAGTCAATTCAAGAAAACTGAAATTATATCAACCATCTTCTCGGACCACAATGCAATGAGACTAGAGATCAACTACAGGAAAAAAAAAAAAAAAACACTAAAAACACAAATACATGGAGATTAAACAACACATACCTAAAAATCCAACAGATTACTGAGGAAATCAAAGGAGAAATTTAAAAAAATTCCTAGAAGAAAACGACAATGAACACACAACAGTGCAAAACCTACGGGATACTGCAAAAGCAGTTCTAAGTGGGAAGTCTATAATATTTCAATCCTATCTCAAGAAACTAGGAAATTCTCAAACAGACGACCTAACCTTATGCTTAAAAAAACTGGAGAAAGAAGAACAAAAACACCCCAAAGCCAGCAGAAGAAGGGAAGTCATAAAGATCAAAGCAGAAATAAATGATAAGGAAACAAAAGAAACAATAGAAAAGATAAGTAAAACAAAAAGCTGGTTCTTTGAAAAGGTAAATAAAATCGACACACGACTGGCCAGACTCATCAAGAAAAAGAGAGAGAAGAACCAGATCACCAAAATCAAAAATGAAAAGGAGAGATTAAAACAGACAATGCAGAAATCCAAAGGATTCTAAGTGACTATTATGAGCAACTCTATGGCAACAAACTGGACAGCCTGGAAGAAATGGACAGTTTCTTAGAGAAGATTAGTCTCCCAAGACTCAACCAGGAAGAAATAGAAACTATGAACAAGCCAATCACAAGCTCAGAAATCAAAGTTGTGATCAAAAATCTACCCAAAAATAAAAGCCAAATTTTTAAAAAAAAATGAGGCACTTTCACACCACAAAAATACATAAGACAAACACTTTCAGACATAGAAGAAGACATTGACACTAACACAATAATAGTAGGAGACTTTAATACTCCTCTCACACCAATGGACAGATCATCAAAACAGAAAATGAATAAAGAAACACAAGCCTTAAATGCCACACTAGAAGAGATGGACCTCATCGATATCTTTAGGATTTTCCATCCGAAAGCAGAAGAATACACTTTCTTCTCAAGTGCTCATGGAATATTCTCCAAGATAGACCACATCTTGGGCCACAAATCAAACCTCAGTCAATTCAAGAAAACTGAAATTATATCAACCATCTTCTCGGACCACAATGCAATGAGACTAGAGATCAACTACAGGAAAAAAAGAGACACTAAAAACACAAATACATGGAGATTAAACAACACATACCTAAAAATCCAACAGATTACTGAGGAAATCAAAGGAGAAATTTAAAAAAATTCCTAGAAGAAAACGACAATGAACACACAACAGTGCAAAACCTACGGGATACTGCAAAAGCAGTTCTAAGTGGGAAGTCTATAATATTTCAATCCTATCTCAAGAAACTAGGAAATTCTCAAACAGACGACCTAACCTTATGCTTAAAAAAACTGGAGAAAGAAGAACAAAAACACCCCAAAGCCAGCAGAAGAAGGGAAGTCATAAAGATCAAAGCAGAAATAAATGATAAGGAAACAAAAGAAACAATAGAAAAGATAAGTAAAACAAAAAGCTGGTTCTTTGAAAAGGTAAATAAAATCGACACACGACTGGCCAGACTCATCAAGAAAAAGAGAGAGAAGAACCAGATCACCAAAATCAAAAATGAAAAGGAGAGATTAAAACAGACAATGCAGAAATCCAAAGGATTCTAAGTGACTATTATGAGCAACTCTATGGCAACAAACTGGACAGCCTGGAAGAAATGGACAGTTTCTTAGAGAAGATTAGTCTCCCAAGACTCAACCAGGAAGAAATAGAAACTATGAACAAGCCAATCACAAGCTCAGAAATCAAAGTTGTGATCAAAAATCTACCCAAAAATAAAAGCCCAGGGCCAGATGGCTTCACAGCTGAATTCTACCAAACATTTAAAGAAGAGTTAATGCCTGTCCTTCTAAAACTCTTCCAAACAATTGCATAGGAACGAACACTTCCAAACACATTCTACTAGGCCACCATCACCCTGATACCAAAGCCAGGCAAAGACATCACAAAAAAAGAAAATTATAGGACAATTTCACTGATGAATCTAGATGCCAAAATCCTCAACAAAATCCTAGCAAACAGAATTCAACAACACATCAAAAAGCTTATACATCATGATCAAGTTTGGTTCATCCCAGGCATGCAAGGATTCTTCAACATCCACAAATCAATCAATGTGATACACCATATCAACAAATTGAGAGACAAAAATCACATGATTATCTCAATAGATGCAGAAAAAGCCTTCGACATAGTACTGCTTCCATTTACGATAAAAACTCTTCAGAAAATGGGCATAGAAGGAACCTATCTCAACATAGTGAAAGCCATCTATGAGAAGCCCACAGCGAACATTATCCTCAATGGTGAAAAACTCAAAGCATTTCCTCTAAGATCAGGAATAAGACAGAGAGCTGTCCACTTTCACCACTACTACTTAACATATTTCTGGAAGTTCTCACAACAGGAATAAGAGAAGAGAAAGAAATCAAAGGAATCCAGATTGGAAAGGAAGAAGTCAAACTCTCTCTATTTGCAGATGACACGGTATTACACATAGAAAATCTCAAAGACACTATTATAAAACTATTAGAGCTAATCAACGAAATCAGCAAAGTCACAGGATACAAAATCAATACACAGAAATCACTGGCATTCCTATACACAAACAATGAATAATCAGAAAATGAAATCAAAGAGGCAATACCCTTCACCATTGCAACCAAAAGAATCATATATCTAGGAATAAACCTACCCAAAGAAACAAAAGAACTGTACACTGAAAATTATAAAACACTCATGAGAGACATTAAAAAAGACTTAAACAGATGGAGAGATATTCCATGTTCCTGGGTCAGAAGAATCAATATTGTGAAAATGACCATACTACCAAATGTCATCTATAGATTCAATGCGATCCCTATCAAACTACCAATGACATGCTTCACAGAAGTAGACCAAAGAATAACACAGTTCATATGGAAACACAAAAGACCTCGACTAGCCAAAGCAATCATGAGAAAGAAAAACGGAGCTGGAGGGATCAGCCTCCCCAACTTCAGACTCTACTACAAAGCAACAGTCATCAAGACAGTATGGTACTGGCACAAAAACAGAACTATAAATCAATGGAACAAGATCGAGAACCCAGAGATCAACCCACGTACCTATGGGTACCGTATTTTTGATAAAGGAGGCGAACATATAAAATGGGACAAAGACAGCCTCTTCAACAAGTGGTGCTGCGAAAATTGGACAGCTACATGCAAAAAATGAAGTTGGAACATTCCCTGACACCATACACTACGATCAACTCAAAATGGTTTAAAGACCTAAATGTAAGGCCAGAAACCATCAAACTCTTAGAGGAGAATATAGGCAAAACCCTCATGGACATCAGTCAAAGCAAGATCTTCTCTGACCCACCTACTAGAATAGCAGAACTCAAAAGAAAAATGAACATGCGGGACCTAATGAACCTTAAAAGCTTTTGTACAGCAAAAGAAATTTCAATAAAGCTGAACAGACAGCCCAGAGAGTGGGAGAAAATCATAGCAAATGTAACAACAGACAAAGAATTAATCTCCAAAATCTACAAGCAACTCAGACAACTCTGCACAGGAAAAATGAACAACCCAATCAAAAAATGGGAAAAGGACCTAAACAGACACCTCTCCAAAGAGGACATACAGATGGCCAAAAAAATACATGAAATGATGCTCAACCTCTCTTATTAGTATAGAAATGCAAATCAAAACTACAATGAGATATCACCTTACACCCTTCAGAATGGCCATCATCAAGAAATCGACAGACAATAAATGCTGGAGAGTATGCGGAGAAAAGGGAACAGTCTTGCATTGCTGGTGGGAATGTAGATAGATACAGTCTCTATGGAAGCCAGTCTGGAGATTTCTTTAAAAACTAAAAATAGAAGCACCATACGACCCAGCAAGCCCACTCTTAGGCTTATACCCTGATGAAATCAAATCTGAAAGAGCACCTGTACCCCAATGTTCATTGCAGCTCTCTATACAATAGCTAGAAAATGGAAGCAACCTAGATGTCCATCGACGAATGAATGGATGCAGAAGCCCTGGTACATATATACAATGGAATACTACACAGCTGTAAAGAGAAATGGAAAAGAATCAGTCCTAATGAGGTGGCTGAATCTAGAACCTATCATAAAAAGGGAAGTCAATCAGAAAGAGAAGGACAAATACAGTATATTAACACATATATATGGAATCTAGCAGGATGCTGATGATGGCACATGCAGTGAAGCGACGGAAAGACAGACATGGACAGTGGACATATGGACATTGTGGGGAAGGAACAGAGCGTGTGAGGCATAAAGGAAGTAACATGAAGGCAACCATACACTACGATCAACTCAAAATGGTTTAAAGACCTAAATGTAAGGCCAGAAACCATCAAACTCTTAGAGGAGAATATAGGCAAAACCCTCATGGACATCAGTCAAAGCAAGATCTTCTCTGACCCACCTACTAGAATAGCAGAACTCAAAAGAAAAATGAACATGCGGGACCTAATGAACCTTAAAAGCTTTTGTACAGCAAAAGAAATTTCAATAAAGCTGAACAGACAGCCCAGAGAGTGGGAGAAAATCATAGCAAATGTAACAACAGACAAAGAATTAATCTCCAAAATCTACAAGCAACTCAGACAACTCTGCACAGGAAAAATGAACAACCCAATCAAAAAATGGGAAAAGGACCTAAACAGACACCTCTCCAAAGAGGACATACAGATGGCCAAAAAAATACATGAAATGATGCTCAACCTCTCTTATTAGTATAGAAATGCAAATCAAAACTACAATGAGATATCACCTTACACCCTTCAGAATGGCCATCATCAAGAAATCGACAGACAATAAATGCTGGAGAGTATGCGGAGAAAAGGAACAGTCTTGCATTGCTGGTGGGAATGTAGATAGATACAGTCTCTATGGAAGCCAGTCTGGAGATTTCTTTAAAAACTAAAAATAGAAGCACCATACGACCCAGCAAGCCCACTCTTAGGCTTATACCCTGATGAAATCAAATCTGAAAGAGCACCTGTACCCCAATGTTCATTGCAGCTCTCTATACAATAGCTAGAAAATGGAAGCAACCTAGATGTCCATCGACGAATGAATGGATGCAGAAGCCCTGGTACATATATACAATGGAATACTACACAGCTGTAAAGAGAAATGGAAAAGAATCAGTCCTAATGAGGTGGCTGAATCTAGAACCTATCATAAAAAGGGAAGTCAATCAGAAAGAGAAGGACAAATACAGTATATTAACACATATATATGGAATCTAGCAGGATGCTGATGATGGCACATGCAGTGAAGCGACGGAAAGACAGACATGGACAGTGGACATATGGACATTGTGGGGAAGGAACAGAGCGTGTGAGGCATAAAGGAAGTAACATGAAGGCCTGTACTATCATAAGTGAAGAAAATAACTATAGCCATTGCTCTGTGAGAAAAGGCGATCCTTCAGGGATGCTGTGTGATGGTTGGGAGGTGTGATAAGGGGGCGATACACATATGACTAGTCTGGGAACATGCATATATGTAAACAACAAAACTCTGTAAAAGTTAAAAGTAAAATAAAAGCTTAAAAAAAAAAATCAGTGTGAACCTAGAGGAAACTCCCTGTAGGTATACCATTCAATTTATTCTTTGTTTCTACTTTCCTGTTCAATACATTTTACAATATAGTTAAATTAACTATATTTTTAAATTTTGCTGGATATACAGGTATGAGAATGGTAACTATATTCAATGGACTACAAAATAAAAAATAAATATTTTTAAGCAGAAAAACTATCTGAATATCATACATTTTAAGAGAAATAAATGAAGAATTGTCTTGAACATAAAAAAATCAACATATAAGAATTAGATAATCATTTTATTTACGTCCCTTTGACTCTGAAGTACAATATCAGTGAAAATGACAACAAATATCTAAAAAGAAACAAACACTTTGTGACTGAATGCATTTGAAATATCCTAGAAAACAAAAAGTTACTTACTAGGTAAATCCTATACTCTTATTGCCAGTATCACTTGTGAATCTCTGTAGTGAAGTATTATTAAGTGAAATTAAAATCTATTTGAAGTGTAAAATTCACTTCTTTACACAAATCATCTTCTGAAATTAGTATTCTTTGGAACAAAGCTTAAACATTTCTAAAACGGTTGATTGATATAAACTTGTGGTCAAAATAACCATATTACTTGTAAGTTAGTAGAAATTGGTCAGATCAATGACTTTTATAACTGATCTGCTATTATGATTAAATGATTTATTCACTCCTCATGTATACAATAATACAATATTACTGTATATGTAGAAAGCACATGATTAGATGTGATCGTGAATAAGAGATGTTCTTGTTCTTTAGTGAATTTACACTCCATTAGTGTGAGAACGATATTATTAAATGAACATCATTTAGGATTATGGTAAGTACTTCTAAGGAAATATTTGGAATACACAGAACAAAATATCTACGTCTTACTTTAAGGATAGTATAGCTATGTGTCCATGAGCAAACACAATATGAACTAGGCAAATACTACTTGATGAATTAGTGAATGTACCCTGAGTTTAAGAATATGTTTGGTAAAGAAGATCTGAGTGTAATTACCTGAAGAATTCCCATGACCACAACATGATTTTTATCTCAGCGAAGAGGGAGGCAGTTGCGAAGTTATTTTAGAGGCATAAGTTTTATATTTATATAATATTTTGAGTACAAAATAAAAGATTTTTTTTTAATTTTCAAATATTCATCAAAGTATTCATGTTCGAGGGATATTCATTATTTTAATATTACATGAACTGTTTTTTCTATGTTTTGATTTTATTTTTGAGGTTTCATATTGCTTATATTCTAGCAGATTTTCTTCACTAGAAGCTGAACAAGCAGATACTAGTAAAATACTACTTACTGCTTCACTGGTGGTCCAGTGGGTAAACGGTCTGCCTTGCAGTGCAGGGGGAACCAGTTTTACCCCTGGCTGGGGAAGATCCCACCTGCCACGGAAGGACTGCTCCTGTGTGTCCAGTTATGAGCCAGCTCTCTCGAGCACGTGCACCCAGATTCAGTGCTCTGCAATAAGAGAGGCCACTGCAGTCGGAGGCCCACACAGGCCAAAGAATAAAGATATATGAAAATAAATAAATAAATAACCAATAAAAGTGGCCAAAATTAAAAAAAAAAGCACTACTTAAACTTGAAGTCTCTTTTTAATGTTTTATGGTTATGTCTCTGCTATAATACTTTAAGAATCTTGATTCATAGAATCTAGAAAAGTTCTATATTTGCTGAGAGGAGAACAATTGGGAAAATAATAATGAATCCTAACTATCTTGTCATAATATATCTGTGTGTAACAGAGCTTGGTCTAAAACAATATTGGGAATAAAATAAATACTTTCCCTTCAGCTTTTTATTATAGTCTAAGTTAATTGAATTAGGTACAATTAATTTAACTGTACACAACAGTTTCTATAAAATATATATTTGCTCTTTTACTGATTCAAGTGTTTATGTCAATACATACAGCAGTTGAGTATTAACAAATAAACACTCAAGCCCACAGAATAGAGTGAGGCAAGATCTCTGGAGGCAAAATAGACTAACTCCTTTAGAAAATACTCTATTAAAAAATAAAAGTGTATGTTGTGCACAAATCTTGGTTTCTAATATCATTCTCTAATTAAAGAAGAACATCATTGCTTGGAGAAATGAGTGATTATAGGTCTGAAGCAAGATATGTGCAAGAGGAGTCTGGAACATAGTCTAGTGCTCAAAAGAAGGGAAGTTTTAAAGCAAACAAGAAAATAAGCAAACAAAAGCTCTCAGTAATGGGAAGTATGTCAAAAAAATCAGAGGCCAAGTGGAAGTGCTTATAAAACTGGGATATTTTGAGAAATCTAATAGTAAATAAATACTGAATAATAACCCAACATATGAAAAAAAAAATTTTTGCTTTTGAGGGAAAAGACAAATTCCTTTTCAGAAGAATTCCAAAAATGTAGATACATCACCCTCTACTACTGTAAACTTGCTTCACTGGTTGTCCAGTGGGTAAACGGTCTGCCTTGCAGTGCAGGGGGAACCAGTTTTACCCCTGGCTGGGGAAGATCCCACCTGCCACGGAAGGACTGCTCCTGTGTGTCCAGTTATGAGCCAGCTCTCTCGAGCACGTGCACCCAGATTCAGTGCTCTGCAATAAGAGAGGCCACTGCAGTCGGAGGCCCACACAGGCCAAAGAATAAAGATATATGAAAATAAATAAATAAATAACCAATAAAAGTGGCCAAAATTAAAAAAAAAAGCACTACTTAAACTTGAAGTCTCTTTTTAATGTTTTATGGTTATGTCTCTGCTATAATACTTTAAGAATCTTGATTCATAGAATCTAGAAAAGTTCTATATTTGCTGAGAGGAGAACAATTGGGAAAATAATAATGAATCCTAACTATCTTGTCATAATATATCTGTGTGTAACAGAGCTTGGTCTAAAACAATATTGGGAATAAAATAAATACTTTCCCTTCAGCTTTTTATTATAGTCTAAGTTAATTGAATTAGGTACAATTAATTTAACTGTACACAACAGTTTCTATAAAATATATATTTGCTCTTTTACTGATTCAAGTGTTTATGTCAATACATACAGCAGTTGAGTATTAACAAATAAACACTCAAGCCCACAGAATAGAGTGAGGCAAGATCTCTGGAGGCAAAATAGACTAACTCCTTTAGAAAATACTCTATTAAAAAATAAAAGTGTATGTTGTGCACAAATCTTGGTTTCTAATATCATTCTCTAATTAAAGAAGAACATCATTGCTTGGAGAAATGAGTGATTATAGGTCTGAAGCAAGATATGTGCAAGAGGAGTCTGGAACATAGTCTAGTGCTCAAAAGAAGGGAAGTTTTAAAGCAAACAAGAAAATAAGCAAACAAAAGCTCTCAGTAATGGGAAGTATGTCAAAAAAATCAGAGGCCAAGTGGAAGTGCTTATAAAACTGGGATATTTTGAGAAATCTAATAGTAAATAAATACTGAATAATAACCCAACATATGAAATAAATATCCATAGTTTATACTAATATAAGTAAATCATTGGATAAGTAAGTGAGGGGAAAAAGACAAATTCCTTTTTCAGAAGAATTCCAAAAAATGTAGATACATCACCCTCTATATGATGTGTAACTGCTGCTTTTGACTATGGCTTGGATAGACTATCTACATCTTTTCTACAAGCAGTGCACTACAATACAATACAGTGCAAAGGAAGAAAAGATGTAACTTTCTACTGGAACAACCTGACAAATGTGATCTATCTAGTCCACTGTGTGTGCCCTTGATACAATATAATGATGACAATGGTACTTTGTCTCTTCAATCTTCATTCCAAAAAGCTGTAACTCTGGTCTAGCCATGAGAAAATTATCAGAAACATTCCAATAAAGGACCATTCTATAAAATTCTAATGCTCACTAACATATTTAGTAAATGCCAGTAAAATACCAGGACTCTCAAGATTTTCAAGATCATCGTATGCAATAAGTGTCTGAGAAAGCTGGGAATAGATGAAGGACACATGATGCCTAATGCTAATATGGTATTTACATAAGATTCTGAAACAGAAAAAGGATATTGCACAAAAAACTCATGAAATCTTAATAAAGCATGAACTTTAGTTAGTGATAATGTATCAGTTTTTCCACAAGGCAGTAATTTAAATATATTTATATGATACATAAATATAAGCATTTTGTCTTTGAAGGTCACCTGATTTTTAAAAAGTTTAACAAACTGGAATTTCAGAAGAAATATATACATTTTTAGTTCTAAGATAAGGGATTTCTAGTATTTCAAGTTTGAAAACAGAATTTTTTCCATTACTAATACAATTTCATGAAGAAGATTATGCACAAAATTAAAAGATGGCTTTAAAACATGTAAATGGCATAGATAAACAGCTGTAAAATGTATTCTTTGCATAGGAAGAGGGAAGAATAAAGTTGTGGATAATTTGTGATAGAATAAACAATAAAATGGTAGTTTTGCTTCTATCTTTGAAATGTCAAAAAAATCAGAGGCCAAGTGGAAGTGCTTATAAAACTGGGATATTTTGAGAAATCTAATAGTAAATAAATACTGAATAATAACCCAACATATGAAATAAATATCCATAGTTTATACTAATATAAGTAAATCATTGGATAAGTAAGTGAGGGGAAAAAGACAAATTCCTTTTTCAGAAGAATTCCAAAAAATGTAGATACATCACCCTCTATATGATGTGTAACTGCTGCTTTTGACTATGGCTTGGATAGACTATCTACATCTTTTCTACAAGCAGTGCACTACAATACAATACAGTGCAAAGGAAGAAAAACTGTAACTTTCTACTGGAACAACCTGACAAATGTGATCTATCTAGTCCACTGTGTGTGCCCTTGATACAATATAATGATGACAATGGTACTTTGTCTCTTCAATCTTCATTCCAAAAAGCTGTAACTCTGGTCTAGCCATGAGAAAATTATCAGAAACATTCCAATAAAGGACCATTCTATAAAATTCTAATGCTCACTAACATATTTAGTAAATGCCAGTAAAATACCAGGACTCTCAAGATTTTCAAGATCATCGTATGCAATAAGTGTCTGAGAAAGCTGGGAATAGATGAAGGACACATGATGCCTAATGCTAATATGGTATTTACATAAGATTCTGAAACAGAAAAAGGATATTGCACAAAAAACTCATGAAATCTTAATAAAGCATGAACTTTAGTTAGTGATAATGTATCAGTTTTTCCACAAGGCAGTAATTTAAATATATTTATATGATACATAAATATAAGCATTTTGTCTTTGAAGGTCACCTGATTTTTAAAAAGTTTAACAAACTGGAATTTCAGAAGAAATATATACATTTTTAGTTCTAAGATAAGGGATTTCTAGTATTTCAAGTTTGAAAACAGAATTTTTTCCATTACTAATACAATTTCATGAAGAAGATTATGCACAAAATTAAAAGATGGCTTTAAAACATGTAAATGGCATAGATAAACAGCTGTAA
The DNA here is from genome assembly GCA_022376925.1 of Tragulus kanchil. Lineage (NCBI taxonomy): Eukaryota > Metazoa > Chordata > Mammalia > Artiodactyla > Tragulidae > Tragulus > Tragulus kanchil. The sequence goes on along the minus strand of JAIOJX010000003.1, from coordinate 85,858,710 downwards.
AATGTATTCTTTGCATAGGAAGAGGGAAGAATAAAGTTGTGGATAATTTGTGATAGAATAAACAATAAAATGGTAGTTTTTGCTTCTATCTTTTGAAATTGATGAGATAAAATTGGTAAGAGCAATTTTTTTTAACCACTTCTAGAAAAATTAAAAGTTTACTTGAAATGCTCATCACCATTAAATTCGCATCTTCCTTCACTCCTCAGATTCCTTGAAACTGATTATGAATTATAGATTTTATAAAGAAATAGATACCATAGAAGAGGAGAAATAGACTAACACAAATGTACTGTAACTCAAAACAGTGAATTTTAACTGTAAAGTCAGGGTTTCCCAGGCTAGGACCAGATTGGTCAGCTCAAACTAAGAGAGTAGAATTTTGAAAAGTCACACAAGAAGTGTTCTCTAAGAAGTTCATAAGACAGACCACGCTCTGTGAGTTGGGATGCTGTTGATCACAAAGACTGTTGGGGAGGCTGTGTTAGGAATTTACATTCCCTATAATTTGGTAGACTGCTATCTATGAGATGAGCTTGCACAAGGGACTAGTGTTTGTTTAAGGTCCCTGGAGGCTGTTTGGCCAAAGAAAATAGATGCTGAAGCAGTAATACTAAGGAGTAGTGTAGCTAGACTCTCAAAAAGTAGCCTGAGATGTGTCAGATACAAGTTCTAAAACAACTGTTCTATCTACTCAAATAACTTATTGTTTAGTTCAGAGATAAGACATAAATATATTTTTTAAAATGTGCTAATGAGAAATACAGTGATTCCCAGGTGGCACTAGTGGTAAAGTCCCATCTGCCAATGGAGGCAGAAATAATAGATGTGGGTTCAGTCCCTGGGTTGGGAAGATTCCCTGGGAGAGAAAATGGCAACCAACTCCAGTCTTCTTGCCTGAGAAACCGCATGGACAGAGAAGCCTGGTGGTTACAGTCAATGGGGCTGCAAAGACTTGAACACCGCTAAGCACACATGCATGCATACCTCTGTTAAAAGAAGTCATATCATTCATTGGCTACATGAGTGATATACATTTTGACTGTATTTAATTTGGATGAGCTAAAAATACAATTTCTTGAAAAAAATTATGTTGGAATTTAAATGTTTTAATTCAACTCTACAGATGTTATTTTTGTGACTTAGATTTTAATGATTTCTGATGCTTTGGCAAACCAAGTATGGGTTAGTATATGGTCACTTGTCAGCTAACAACTCACTTGATAAATTGTGTTACTGTTTAGTCAATCAGTAGTGTCTGACTCATTGTGACCCTATGGACGTTAACATATTGATGAGATAAATTGGTAAGAGCAATTTTTAACCACTTCAGAAAAAAAAAGTTACTGTCATCACCATTAAATTCGCATCTTCCTTCACTCCTCAGATTCCTTGAAACTGATTATGAATTATAGATTTTATAAAGAAATAGATACCATAGAAGAGGAGAAATAGACTAACACAAATGTACTGTAACTCAAAACAGTGAATTTTAACTGTAAAGTCAGGGTTTCCCAGGCTAGGACCAGATTGGTCAGCTCAAACTAAGAGAGTAGAATTTTGAAAAGTCACACAAGAAGTGTTCTCTAAGAAGTTCATAAGACAGACCACGCTCTGTGAGTTGGGATGCTGTTGATCACAAAGACTGTTGGGGAGGCTGTGTTAGGAATTTACATTCCCTATAATTTGGTAGACTGCTATCTATGAGATGAGCTTGCACAAGGGACTAGTGTTTGTTTAAGGTCCCTGGAGGCTGTTTGGCCAAAGAAAATAGATGCTGAAGCAGTAATACTAAGGAGTAGTGTAGCTAGACTCTCAAAAAGTAGCCTGAGATGTGTCAGATACAAGTTCTAAAACAACTGTTCTATCTACTCAAATAACTTATTGTTTAGTTCAGAGATAAGACATAAATATATTTTTTAAAATGTGCTAATGAGAAATACAGTGATTCCCAGGTGGCACTAGTGGTAAAGTCCCATCTGCCAATGGAGGCAGAAATAATAGATGTGGGTTCAGTCCCTGGGTTGGGAAGATTCCCTGGGAGAGAAAATGGCAACCAACTCCAGTCTTCTTGCCTGAGAAACCTCATGGACAGAGAAGCCTGGTGGTTACAGTCAATGGGGCTGCAAAGACTTGAACACCGCTAAGCACACATGCATGCATACCTCTGTTAAAAGAAGTCATATCATTCATTGGCTACATGAGTGATATACATTTTGACTGTATTTAATTTGGATGAGCTAAAAATACAATTTCTTGAAAAAAATTATGTTGGAATTTAAATGTTTTAATTCAACTCTACAGATGTTATTTTTGTGACTTAGATTTTAATGATTTCTGATGCTTTGGCAAACCAAGTATGGGTTAGTATATGGTCACTTGTCAGCTAACAACTCACTTGATAAATTGTGTTACTGTTTAGTCAATCAGTAGTGTCTGACTCATTGTGACCCTATGGACGTTAACATACCAGGCTTTCCCGTCCTTCACTATCTCCTGGAGTTTGCTCAAATTTATTTCCAATGAGTTGATGATACAATCCGACCACCTCATCCTCTGTTGCCCTCTGATCTTCCTGCCCTCAATTTTTCCTAGCATCATGGTCTTTTTCAATAAAATCATCTCCCAAAGGATTGGAGCTTCAGCTTCTTCATCAGTGATTTTATCATGTCATTTTTAGTCATTAGAATATTTAATCCTAATTCTGATTAGGATTGACTGGTTTGATTTTGTTGTAGTCCAAGGGACTCTCAAGAGTCTTCTCTCACCCACAGTTCTAAAACATTGTTTCTTCAGCACTCAGTCTTCCTTATGGTCCATCTTTCAAATTCATACATGACTACTGGAAAAACCACAGCTTTGACTCTTTAGATCTTTGTTTTCAAAGTGATTTTTCTTCTTTTTAATGCTGTCTAAACTTGTCATAGCTTTTTCCTTCCAAGAGCACACATCTTTTAATTTCATGCCTCCCTTCACTTTCCATAGTGATTTTGAAGCCCAGGAAAACAAAGTCAGTCACTGTTTCCATTGTTTGTCTATTTGCCATGAAGTGATGGGATCAGATACCATGATCTTAGCTTTTTGAATGTTGAATTTTAAGCCAGCTTTGCACTCTCTGTTTTCAGCTTCATCTAGAGGCTCTTTTGTTCCTCTTCACTTTCTGCCTTAAGGGTGGAGTCATCTGCATATCTGAGGTTACTGATATTTCTCTTGGTTGTCTTAATTCCAATTTGAGCTTCATTTAGTGTGGCATTTCACATGATATAACCTGCATATAAGTTAAATAAGCAGGGTAACAATATAGAGCCTTGATATACTCCTGTTCCAATTTGGAACCAGTCCATTTCTCTATATTCAACTCTACAGATGTTATTTTTGTGACTTAGATTTTAATGATTTCTGATGCTTTGGCAAACCAAGTATGGGTTAGTATATGGTCACTTGTCAGCTAACAACTCACTTGATAAATTGTGTTACTGTTTAGTCAATCAGTAGTGTCTGACTCATTGTGACCCTATGGACGTTAACATACCAGGCTTTCCCGTCCTTCACTATCTCCTGGAGTTTGCTCAAATTTATTTCCAATGAGTTGATGATACAATCCGACCACCTCATCCTCTGTTGCCCTCTGATCTTCCTGCCCTCAATTTTTCCTAGCATCATGGTCTTTTTCAATAAAATCATCTCCCAAAGGATTGGAGCTTCAGCTTCTTCATCAGTGATTTTATCATGTCATTTTTAGTCATTAGAATATTTAATCCTAATTCTGATTAGGATTGACTGGTTTGATTTTGTTGTAGTCCAAGGGACTCTCAAGAGTCTTCTCTCACCCACAGTTCTAAAACATTGTTTCTTCAGCACTCAGTCTTCCTTATGGTCCATCTTTCAAATTCATACATGACTACTGGAAAAACCACAGCTTTGACTCTTTAGATCTTTGTTTTCAAAGTGATTTTTCTTCTTTTTAATGCTGTCTAAACTTGTCATAGCTTTTTCCTTCCAAGAGCACACATCTTTTAATTTCATGCCTCCCTTCACTTTCCATAGTGATTTTGAAGCCCAGGAAAACAAAGTCAGTCACTGTTTCCATTGTTTGTCTATTTGCCATGAAGTGATGGGATCAGATACCATGATCTTAGCTTTTTGAATGTTGAATTTTAAGCCAGCTTTGCACTCTCTGTTTTCAGCTTCATCTAGAGGCTCTTTTGTTCCTCTTCACTTTCTGCCTTAAGGGTGGAGTCATCTGCATATCTGAGGTTACTGATATTTCTCTTGGTTGTCTTAATTCCAATTTGAGCTTCATTTAGTGTGGCATTTCACATGATATAACCTGCATATAAGTTAAATAAGCAGGGTAACAATATAGAGCCTTGATATACTCCTGTTCCAATTTGGAACCAGTCCATTTCTCTATATTCACTTCTAATAGTTTCTTCTTGTCCTGCATACAGGTTTCTTAGGAAGCAGGTAAGGTGGTCTGGTATTTCAGTATCTTTAAGAATGTTCCACACTTTATGAAATAGTACTCCATTGAAATAATTAATGTTCAGTGATCAGTATTTCAAGTTAAGCCATGCATATTTTAGTTGCATTTTTAAATTTTATTTTCTCATTTTAAATTACAAAGTCCAAGAGTTTTACATATACTTTAAGGAAAGACAACCAAAATAGATTGAATGTTTTTATCCCGAATGTTTTTATCCCTAATGTTTTAGTTGACATAGCAAGAATTGTATCCCATTTTACTCTTAATATATATTTATGTTATCATACAATTGCAACAAAATACCTTATAGATACAGAGCTTTTTTTTGGTGGTGAGAGAGAATTAAAATTTTGACACTATTTTTATAATTTATCTTGATCACTATCACTAGAAGTTATGTAGTTATTAGCGTCATTTTAATATTTTACTAAGAAACATCAGTTATCACTACTATAATTCATATTATATGTTCATTTTTCATCTTATCATTTTCCTTATTAATTTGTATTAGTTTTCTTGACTTTATTCAGATTAAATAAAGTCAATAAATAAAGGTTGGTTAACTTCTTGACATATATATGTGCATCACTAATGTTAATAACTTTGTTTTCTAATATATGTGTTCCATGAGATCATTTTCTATCTTACTACTCTTTGTCTTTCATACCACTAGAAAAATTATAGAAATAACATGAGACTTAAAATGATTTATGCTCTTCTAGAGACTATTTACATGTGGCAGTAATCCAGGAGCATTAGTAATCATTGCATATCTAAATCCAGTTGGATTTGAGCAACACCTTTGGAGTTTCTTTAGCTTTTTTTCACCACTAGGTTATGAGGAATTATGGTTCCTCTTGTAGGCGAAAAATTCCAGCTTTTGCCCTCCAGTTCCATGAGGTATGGCCAGTCTTGCTTAATCTCTTGACTCTTGATTGACTCTCAATAAGCAAATCCCTCTAAGGAAAAAGCAGTCAAAATTCTGGAGACTTGACTCTGTTTTCTTTTTTATTCAGATGACTGACTCATAATTCCCTTGAAACTCTCTGTCTTAACCTGCTGTTATCAAAAGAGCAAAGTCCCTTTTGTGCTATTTTAAGATCTTTAGCTGTAAGTAAGACTATGAGAGTGCAAAAGATCCTCTATATGTTATATAATATGTTTTTAGTTACATCTTGAAAAAATGCACAGTAATGTGTTGCTATAGTGCTTTGCTATGAGAGCTGTCAATGACTATCTTAAAAATTCTGTTATTATATATATATGAGTTGTTAATACTATTTGCACATATTCATTTAAAAATGTTAATCGCCACTAAGGAAATACTACTAAAAAAACATAATGTATCACCAAGCAAATTACTCAGTGAATCTTAAATTTCAAAAATTTAAAAAATGTAACACAAGATTAATATTCATTTTGCAACATTTTAAAATTCACAGATTCAATTCATGGTAATGTATTTTAGAATTAAGTAACTCAATAACTTAACCTTATTTCATTAAGTCTGAGAAGAAATGAAGTTATCTTTGAATCTACAGTACCAGCATGTATGCTCAGTCATTTCACTCATGTTGGACTCTGTGCCACTCTATGGACTACAGCTTGTCAGGTTCTTCTGTCCATGGAGTTCTCCAGGAAAGAATACTGGACTGGGTTGCCATGCTCTCCTCCAAGGGATCTTCCTAACCCAAAGATTAAACCTGCATTTCTTATGCATACCTGCTTTGGCAGGTGGATTCTTTACCACTACTGCCATGTGGGAAGCACTTAATTCACAGTATATTCATTCATATAGGAATTTTTGTGTGAAAAATGCTAAATATTTTAAAATATTCATGGTAGTATTTAAGCAGAAAATATTTTTCTTAATAAATATATTTCCTATTTTTTCACTGTGACTATATGCAAGCAATTTGCTAAATGTGTTTGCCTTTCTTAGTTCATTTCTTCATTAAGCTTTAACACATTGTCTGATTTGTTTACTAATCAAAATCCCTTTGGCAGATCCATTGCAATCTTTTGTCTTATACTCTCTGTTAAGGAAAAAGCAGTCAAAATTCTGGAGACTTGACTCTGTTTTCTTTTTTATTCAGATGACTGACTCATAATTCCCTTGAAACTCTCTGTCTTAACCTGCTGTTATCAAAAGAGCAAAGTCCCTTTTGTGCTATTTTAAGATCTTTAGCTGTAAGTAAGACTATGAGAGTGCAAAAGATCCTCTATATGTTATATAATATGTTTTTAGTTACATCTTGAAAAAATGCACAGTAATGTGTTGCTATAGTGCTTTGCTATGAGAGCTGTCAATGACTATCTTAAAAATTCTGTTATTATATATATATGAGTTGTTAATACTATTTGCACATATTCATTTAAAAATGTTAATCGCCACTAAGGAAATACTACTAAAAAAACATAATGTATCACCAAGCAAATTACTCAGTGAATCTTAAATTTCAAAAATTTAAAAAATGTAACACAAGATTAATATTCATTTTGCAACATTTTAAAATTCACAGATTCAATTCATGGTAATGTATTTTAGAATTAAGTAACTCAATAACTTAACCTTATTTCATTAAGTCTGAGAAGAAATGAAGTTATCTTTGAATCTACAGTACCAGCATGTATGCTCAGTCATTTCACTCATGTTGGACTCTGTGCCACTCTATGGACTACAGCTTGTCAGGTTCTTCTGTCCATGGAGTTCTCCAGGAAAGAATACTGGACTGGGTTGCCATGCTCTCCTCAAGGGATCTTCCTAACCCAAAGATTAAACCTGCATTTCTTATGCATACCTGCTTTGGCAGGTGGATTCTTTACCACTACTGCCATGTGGGAAGCACTTAATTCACAGTATATTCATTCATATAGGAATTTTTGTGTGAAAAATGCTAAATATTTTAAAATATTCATGGTAGTATTTAAGCAGAAAATATTTTTCTTAATAAATATATTTCCTATTTTTTCACTGTGACTATATGCAAGCAATTTGCTAAATGTGTTTGCCTTTCTTAGTTCATTTCGTCATTAAGCTTTAACACATTGTCTGTGTTATTCAACACAAAGAATTTAGTTTCTCTCAGTCTAATCAAAAGTTGGAGGGTCCTAGGATACCTGCTTTATTGCGTAGATTTTTACATCTCATTAACTTCTTCTAATTGACATGGGTACTCAATGTACATTCCTTGTGCTGCAGTTGCCACAAAGCAAATTATTCTACCTCTCATGACTGCTCTGGCAGCTTCCCACAAAACACTCAGGCTAGTTTCTTGTCTTTTTTTATTGATATTAATTTATCCTGAAATAGTCTTCATCTGGTGCACAAAAACTGCAGTTTTAATTAGAGTATTGCTAAATCTCCATCCTTGTATAATTTAGAATATCACCAGAGACACTGACATGAAGAAATTACCAAGCAAAGATAGATTTTCAATAGCAGATGGCTGCATGATCCAACATTTCTCATATTTTTTAACATTGCTGTGGTCTACCTTCAATAAAACATGAATGAAATAAATCAGGATCCATATCTAATTTTTTAAATTTATTTCTCAATATGTAATTTCAAATTTACATTTCATATGTGAGACATCATTCTGCACCTTGCTTTGTTTTTGTTCTTTTTAACTTTTCAGGATGTCATGATGATCATTACAAAGCAGTATGTGAAAAAGTATTTTCATCATTTAGGAATAGGGAACTGCACAGTAGTATGCCATTTAGATATATGATCATATAAAAGGAAATGGCAACTAACTCCAGTCGTGTTTCCTGGAAAATTTCATAGACATATGAGCTTGGTGTGCTGTAGTCCATGATATTATAAAGAGTCAGACATTTTCAATCAAAAGTTAAGGTACAGGTTCTTCTGTCCATGGAGTTCTCCAGGAAAGAATACTGGAGGTTGCCATGCTCTCCAAGGGATCTTCCTAACCCAAAGATTAAACCTGCATTTCTTATGCATACCTGCTTTGGCAGGTGGATTCTTTACCACTACTGCCATGTGGGAAGCACTTAATTCACAGTATATTCATTCATATAGGAATTTTGTGTGAAAAATGCTAAATATTTTAAAATATTCATGGTAGTATTTAAGCAGAAAATATTTTTCTTAATAAATATATTTCCTATTTTTTCACTGTGACTATATGCAAGCAATTTGCTAAATGTGTTTGCCTTTCTTAGTTCATTTCGTCATTAAGCTTTAACACATTGTCTGTGTTATTCAACACAAAGAATTTAGTTTCTCTCAGTCTAATCAAAAGTTGGAGGGTCCTAGGATACCTGCTTTATTGCGTAGATTTTTACATCTCATTAACTTCTTCTAATTGGCATGGGTACTCAATGTACATTTTTTGTGCTGCAGTTGCCACAAAGCAAATTATTCTACCTCTCATGACTGCTCTGGCAGCTTCCCACAAAACACTCAGGCTAGTTTCTTGTCTTTTTTTATTGATATTAATTTATCCTGAAATAGTCTTCATCTGGTGCACAAAAACTGCAGTTTTAATTAGAGTATTGCTAAATCTCCATCCTTGTATAATTTAGAATATCACCAGAGACACTGACATGAAGAAATTACCAAGCAAAGATAGATTTTCAATAGCAGATGGCTGCATGATCCAACATTTCTCATATTTTTTAACATTGCTGTGGTCTACCTTCAATAAAACATGAATGAAATAAATCAGGATCCATATCTAATTTTTTAAATTTATTTCTCAATATGTAATTTCAAATTTACATTTCATATGTGAGACATCATTCTGCACCTTGCTTTGTTTTTGTTCTTTTTAACTTTTCAGGATGTCATGATGATCATTACAAAGCAGTATGTGAAAAAGTATTTTCATCATTTAGGAATAGGGAACTGCACAGTAGTATGCCATTTAGATATATGATCATATAAAAGGAAATGGCAACTAACTCCAGTCGTGTTTCCTGGAAAATTTCATAGACATATGAGCTTGGTGTGCTGTAGTCCATGATATTATAAAGAGTCAGACATAACTGGGTGACTAAAACAACAATCATAAAGATAGATCATAAGCTATGTAACTATTTCCTGGACATTGGTATCAAAATTATTTTAATGTTTCAGAGTGTATTTTGAAACTGTGTACAGAGTATGGCCTCTCTGAAATCAATTTTTGAAATTAAGGTTGTTATTTTAAAAAAAACCTTTACCTTAAATTCTCCTGTGTCTAGCAATTTATGCTCTCAATATCACATTTACTCCTGTGGAATAAGCTCATTGATTGGGTTTTATAGTGTTTTTATTTTATTGTAAAAGAACAGTACACAGGATCAAACCCAAAGAGTATAGCAATGTGAAAAATGAGTAATCATAGTAAAGTATTTTTTAATTGTGAAATAAAAAAGTAGCAGAAAATTCGGAAGAAATGTAACAGACAAATGCCCCCCTCCTCCCATCCTCTCTTCTCTGTTAGTCTGAACAGTTATGAACTGCTAGGTTACTTATGAATAAATATCCTTTCTCCTTCCAATACAAGTAACTATTACTCTGAAGTATATAGTTCTCTTGATTACTATTTCAGTGATTTTTTTTCCTCTTCTATTGATTTTTTATTTATGTATTTTCAACCATATGTATGCTTTGGTGTGTAAAGGCCTCACATTGCAGTGGCCTCTCTCCTTGCAGAGCACCGGCTCTGGGCACATGTACTCCAGAGCACTGACTCATAATTGGACACACCGGTCCAGCCATTCCGTGGCATGTGGGATCTTCTCAGACTAGGGATCAAACCGGTGCCCCTTGCACTGCAAGGCAGACTCTTTACCCACTTGACCACCAGGGAATCCTGTGATATTTTCAATATGACAATTACTGTCCATACTAGACACTACTATTTCTTGCTTTGTTTTTGTTCTTTAACTTTTCAGGATGTCATGATGATCATTACAAAGCAGTATGTGAAAAGTATTTTCATCATTTAGGAATAGGGAACTGCACAGTAGTATGCCATTTAGATATATGATCATATAAAAGGAAATGGCAACTAACTCCAGTCGTGTTTCCTGGAAAATTTCATAGACATATGAGCTTGGTGTGCTGTAGTCCATGATATTATAAAGAGTCAGACATAACTGGGTGACTAAAAACAACAATCATAAAGATAGATCATAAGCTATGTAACTATTTCCTGGACATTGGTATCAAAATTATTTTAATGTTTCAGAGTGTATTTTGAAACTGTGTACAGAGTATGGCCTCTCTGAAATCAATTTTTGAAATTAAGGTTGTTATTTTAAAAAAAACCTTTACCTTAAATTCTCCTGTGTCTAGCAATTTATGCTCTCAATATCACATTTACTCCTGTGGAATAAGCTCATTGATTGGGTTTTATAGTGTTTTTATTTTATTGTAAAAGAACAGTACACAGGATCAAACCCAAAGAGTATAGCAATGTGAAAAATGAGTAATCATAGTAAAGTATTTTTTAATTGTGAAATAAAAAAGTAGCAGAAAATTCGGAAGAAATGTAACAGACAAATGCCCCCCTCCTCCCATCCTCTCTTCTCTGTTAGTCTGAACAGTTATGAACTGCTAGGTTACTTATGAATAAATATCCTTTCTCCTTCCAATACAAGTAACTATTACTCTGAAGTATATAGTTCTCTTGATTACTATTTCAGTGATTTTTTTTCCTCTTCTATTGATTTTTTATTTATGTATTTTCAACCATATGTATGCTTTGGTGTGTAAAGGCCTCACATTGCAGTGGCCTCTCTCCTTGCAGAGCACCGGCTCTGGGCACATGTACTCCAGAGCACTGACTCATAATTGGACACACCGGTCCAGCCATTCCGTGGCATGTGGGATCTTCTCAGACTAGGGATCAAACCGGTGCCCCTTGCACTGCAAGGCAGACTCTTTACCCACTTGACCACCAGGGAAGTCCTGTGATATTTTCAATATGACAATTACTGTCCATACTAGACACTACTATTTATTGTGTTCTAAAATTTACAAAATTTATATTATACTTTGTCATAATGCATAGTCATTTTATGAATGTCATTCATTGCTCAATATTATTATTATGAAATGTAACACATGTTGATAAACATAAATGTATTTCACTGTCACCAAAGATATTGCATTGTTACTGACTGTATTTCCCTTGCTGAACATTTTATCCCACTAATATTTATTTTGTAACTGGAAGCTAATTATACTCTGAATTTCCCCAATCTATTGCTCTCATGTCTCCAACCCTTCCCTTCTGGCAACCATTTGCTTGTTGTCAATATTTAAGACTCTGTTTCTGTTTTGTTATGTTTGCTCATTTGTCTTATATTTTAGACTTCCACATATAAGGGGAATCACATGGTTTTGTTTTTCTCTCTGAATTATGCCCTTAGCATAATCTCTCTCTGTTCAACCATGTGGTAAATAGAAAGATTTCATTGTTTTGTATATTGTTTCATCTATCAATACTCACCTCTATTGTTTTGATATCTTGCCTATTGTGAATAACATTGCAATGTACATATGGGTATACATATACCTTTAAAATATATATATATATGCACATTTATGTGCATTCATACCTTTACAATGTACATATATCTTTACAAATCAGTGTCTTTGTTTTCTTTGGAGAAATATATAGAGGGAAATTGTTAGATCTCATAGTAGTTCTGTTTTTAACTTTGGGAAAAACCTTCATACTATTTTCCATAATGACTATACCAATTAAACTTACAACCAGTAGCAAAGGATTCCCTTTTCTCCAAGCAACTGTCAATATTTATTTCTTGTCTTTTTGATAATAGTTATTCTGACAGGCTTGAAGTGATATATCACAATGATTTTCATTTATATTTCCATGATGATTAGAGATGTTAAATATCTTCTTATATTGTTCACCATCCTCATGTCTTGGGAAAAATGCCTATTTCAGTGTTCTGCCCATTTTTTAAATCAAATTATTTTTTTAATGTTGAATTATATAAATTGTTTGTGTGTTTTAGACATTAATCTTTAATGAGACATATAATTTGTAAACATCTTCCCCAATCAGTAGGTGACATTTTCTTTTTGTTAATAGTTTTCCTTGCTATGCAAATATTTTTAATTTGATGTAGCCCAATTAGTTTATTTTTGCTTCAGTTTCTTTTGCCTGAAGAGTGAGATCCAGAAAGCAGAAAAGGCATTGGGAAGACCAATGCCAAAGAATATACTATGTATGTTTTCTTCTAGTAGTTTTATGGCTTCAGATCTTACATCTAAATCTTTAATCAATTTTGAGTTCATTTTTGTGAGAGAGTAGTGCAATTTGATTCATTTGTACAGAGCAGAGAATTTTTCTAGTACAATTTATATAGAGGCTGTCTTTTCTCAGCATTGTCCTTATGGAACATTTGTCAGATTAATTGACTATATGACTGAGAATGTATTTCTGGTCTTTCTATTCTGTTCATTGATCTGTATGCCTGCTTTTATGCCAGTATCATACTGTTTTGATTATTGTGTCTTGGTAGTTTGAAATTAGTGTAATACCTTCGGGGTTTTTGTTTTATCTTTCTCAAGCATCCTATGGCTTTTGGTTGTCTCTTATGGTTCCATGTAAATTTTAGAAAGATTTGTTTCCAGTTTTGTAAAGAATGTTATTGGCATTTTGATAGAGATTATATTGTCTCTATATACTCCTTAAGCAGTATTGTTTTAACAATAAATTCTTTCAGTTCATGAAAATGATCTATCTTTCCACTTGCTTGTGTCATCTTCAGTTTTTTTTATCAGTGTCATCATTTTCTGAGTACAGGTCTTTTATTTCTTTAGTCAGATTTATTTCTAGGTATTTCGTTCTTTTTGATGGAATGATGTAAATAAGATTTTTTAAAAAATGATTTTTCTGATAGTTCTTTGCTAGTGTATAGGAACTAAACTATATACTGTATATCATATATTGCGTATTGAATTTGTATCTTACAATTTTACTGCATTCCTTTATTAGTTCTACTTTGTTTGATTTTTTAATTATTTTTTTGTCTCATCTTTAGGATTTTCTACATACATTGTCCTTTCATCTGCAAACAGTGACAGTTTTGCTTCCAACTTGAATATTTTAAGCTTCTTTTTCTCCTCTAAATTCTAAGACTAGGACTTCAATTAATACATTGAATACCAATGATGGAGAGTAGATATCCTGTGTTGCTTGTGATCTTAAACAAAGTAGTTTTAGCTTTTCACTATCGAGCATGATGTTGATTGTATATATATATATATCACACATGTCATATTATGTTGAGATATGCTTCCTCTACATCCACTTCGTTGGGAGCTTTTATAATGAATTAATGCGGAATTTTATTAAAACTTTTTCTGCATGTCTAGGGATGATCATATAATTTGTATTCAATTTGTTAAGGTAGTGTATCACATTGATTACTTTTTGGATATTGACCAATTCCTGCATCTGTGGAATAATTCCCAGGTTATCGTGCTTCATGATACTGTCAATGTATTATTGTATTTGACTTGCTAACAATTTGTTGAAGATATTAGATTTATGCTCATTAGTGATGCTCATGCTCAGTTGCTTCAATCATGTCTGATTTTGGGGAGACTCTGTGCACTGTCTGCCAGGCTCCATTGTCCATAGAGATTCTGCAGGGAAGAATATTGGACTGAGTTACCATTTCCTTCTCTGTTATTAGTGATATTGGCCTGTAATTTTCTTGTTTGAAGGTGCTCTTGGCTAGCTTTGGTTGCTATCAAGGTGATGCAGGCCTAAAGAATAAGTTTGGAAGTGTTTCCTCTTTAATTTGGAGTAATAATTAGAGAAGAATAGATGTTAACATATCTTTAAATATTTGGTAGGATTCACCTGAGAATACTGGTCCTGTACTTTTGATCTTTGAGAGTTTTTTTTTAAATGATTCAATTTGGTTACTAGTGACTGAGTTGTTCACATTATCTTAGGAAGATTGTATGTTTCCAGAAATGTATCAATTTTTTCCAGTTAGTTCATTTTATTGGAGAATAAAATTTGCAGCATTCCCTTATGATCCATTGTATTTCTCTGGTGTCTATTGTAATGTGTTTTCTTACAGCTCCAATTTTATTCATTTGAGCTCTCTCTTTTTTCCCGATGAACTTGATTAAATTTGTATTAGCTTTATCTTTCCAAAGAAGCAGGCTTTAATTTCATTGATCTTTCCTATTTTTTTATTAGTCTTCTATCTTTCCTACAGTAATTAATTTTAGCTTTTTCTCCTCTAAATTCTAAGACTAGGACTTCAATTAATACATTGAATACCAATGATGGAGAGTAGATATCCTGTGTTGCTTGTGATCTTAAACAAAGTAGTTTTAGCTTTTCACTATCGAGCATGATGTTGATTGTATATATATATATATCACACATGTCATATTATGTTGAGATATGCTTCCTCTACATCCACTTCGTTGGGAGCTTTTATAATGAATTAATGCGGAATTTTTTTAAAAACCCTTTTCTGCATGTCTAGGGATGATCATATAATTTGTATTCAATTTGTTAAGGTAGTGTATCACATTGATTACTTTTTGGATATTGACCAATTCCTGCATCTGTGGAATAATTCCCAGGTTATCGTGCTTCATGATACTGTCAATGTATTATTGTATTTGACTTGCTAACAATTTGTTGAAGATATTAGATTTATGCTCATTAGTGATGCTCATGCTCAGTTGCTTCAATCATGTCTGATTTTGGGGAGACTCTGTGCACTGTCTGCCAGGCTCCATTGTCCATAGAGATTCTGCAGGGAAGAATATTGGACTGAGTTACCATTTCCTTCTCTGTTATTAGTGATATTGGCCTGTAATTTTCTTGTTTGAAGGTGCTCTTGGCTAGCTTTGGTTGCTATCAAGGTGATGCAGGCCTAAAGAATAAGTTTGGAAGTGTTTCCTCTTTAATTTGGAGTAATAATTAGAGAAGAATAGATGTTAACATATCTTTAAATATTTGGTAGGATTCACCTGAGAATACTGGTCCTGTACTTTTGATCTTTGAGAGTTTTTTTTTAAATGATTCAATTTGGTTACTAGTGACTGAGTTGTTCACATTATCTTAGGAAGATTGTATGTTTCCAGAAATGTATCAATTTTTTCCAGTTAGTTCATTTTATTGGAGAATAAAATTTGCAGCATTCCCTTATGATCCATTGTATTTCTCTGGTGTCTATTGTAATGTGTTTTCTTACAGCTCCAATTTTATTCATTTGAGCTCTCTCTTTTTTCCCGATGAACTTGATTAAATTTGTATTAGCTTTATCTTTCCAAAGAAGCAGGCTTTAATTTCATTGATCTTTCCTATTGTTTTTTAGTCTCTATTTCAATTGTTCTTGCTCTGATCTTTTCCTCAACTAATGTAAGACTTGATTTGTTCTTTTCCTAGTTCTTTATGCAAAAAGTTGGGTTGTGTACTTGAAATTTCATTAAGGATTTATTTTTATTTATCCCATCCTGAATATGTACAAGGTTATTCATTTTAAAAACTAACATGACAATTCTAGAGAGTGCTTGGCCAATTCCTGCTTAATTTTAGGATTTCCTCATTATCTCAAACCTTTCTTTATGACACTTGTTTTATATTCGATCTTATCTTTCACACTGCCATTTTCTCCCTTTTATATGAAATTCTGCTTACTTTATACTTTCATTAGATCTTTTCTACAAATTAATGATTTACTTGTCAACTATCCATTTCTAGGTCTGTATAGTACATTTGAAGTTCTTTTGTACAGTGGGTTTGCCTTTTACTGTATATTCTCAGTTTGTATTTAAAAACAAAATGTCTAGAGTAATAGAGCTACAAAGACTTGTAATCTTGAAATTTCTTCTCTATTTATCATTAATTAGGAATTAATTATTGTTTGTATTTGCTTTTAAAGATCTAGTATGCATTGAAAAGTGTTCTATTTTATCTAGTATTTCTAAGTGGACTTAAGGAGGGAAAAAATTGTTATTTGACATCCAGAATCTAAACTACATAATGACATTTATTTAATACTGACTAAATTAATTAAATTTGAGGCAATACAAACTAAATATTTTCAACTCACACCTGGAAACATATAATCATCTTCCAATATCTCAGTCAAATAGATAACTATGTATACTGTCAGTGCCAACTGAGGTCTTAAATATAAGCAAAAAGATAATTAAAAAATAAACTACATCAGTGAGATGAGGAGCAGTATAAACTTTGAGGAAAAATTGATTCAATGTTGCAGCTACTCATGCCTAGTTTAAATTTGTATTAGCTTTATCTTTCCAAAGAAGCAGGCTTTAATTTTCATTGATCTTTCGTATTGCTTTTTAGTCTCTATTTCAATTATTCTTGAATTCATTATTAATGAATTCATTATTAATGTTATAAGATATGTATAATCATTAATGGAGTCAAGAAAATAAATGCTTCTTGCTTTATTATGTTAGTAATTATCCTTTTGTTTTAAAAATATTAGTGCACAATGCAATGTTTTTAATAAATGTTACGTAAAGGAATGAAGAAACTGCAGAATGAAAGAAAAGATTGGAAGACTTGTGAATCCAAATGATTAGTATATAGTAACAGATTATATATTGAAAGCAAAAGACAAATTTATTTTCAGAAATTTTAAAACTAAAGCATTCATGAGAAAATTAGGAAAGATCAAATTATGGAATGGTAATTGTTGGACTATTGGAGAAGAGAATAGCGCAAATGAAAGTTGAAGACATCTAAATAAAACACAATACTCAAGCTACTATTGAATTTTTTTTTTGATCTTTTCTACAAATTAATGATTTACTTGTCAACTATCCATTTCTAGGTCTGTATAGTACATTTGAAGTTCTTTTGTACAGTGGGTTTGCCTTTTACTGTATATTCTCAGTTTGTATTTAAAAACAAAATGTCTAGAGTAATAGAGCTACAAAGACTTGTAATCTTGAAATTTCTTCTCTATTTATCATTAATTAGGAATTAATTATTGTTTGTATTTGCTTTTAAAGATCTAGTATGCATTGAAAAGTGTTCTATTTTATCTAGTATTTCTAAGTGGACTTAAGGAGGGAAAAAATTGTTATTTGACATCCAGAATCTAAACTACATAATGACATTTATTTAATACTGACTAAATTAATTAAATTTGAGGCAATACAAACTAAATATTTTCAACTCACACCTGGAAACATATAATCATCTTCCAATATCTCAGTCAAATAGATAACTATGTATACTGTCAGTGCCAACTGAGGTCTTAAATATAAGCAAAAAGATAATTAAAAAATAAACTACATCAGTGAGATGAGGAGCAGTATAAACTTTGAGGAAAAATTGATTCAATGTTGCAGCTACTCATGCCTAGTTTAAATTTGTATTAGCTTTATCTTTCCAAAGAAGCAGGCTTTAATTTTCATTGATCTTTCGTATTGCTTTTTAGTCTCTATTTCAATTATTCTTGAATTCATTATTAATGAATTCATTATTAATGTTATAAGATATGTATAATCATTAATGGAGTCAAGAAAATAAATGCTTCTTGCTTTATTATGTTAGTAATTATCCTTTTGTTTTAAAAATATTAGTGCACAATGCAATGTTTTTAATAAATGTTACGTAAAGGAATGAAGAAACTGCAGAATGAAAGAAAAGATTGGAAGACTTGTGAATCCAAATGATTAGTATATAGTAACAGATTATATATTGAAAGCAAAAGACAAATTTATTTTCAGAAATTTTAAAACTAAAGCATTCATGAGAAAATTAGGAAAGATCAAATTATGGAATGGTAATTGTTGGACTATTGGAGAAGAGAATAGCGCAAATGAAAGTTGAAGACATCTAAATAAAACACAATACTCAAGCTACTAACAATATATTATGGAAACTTATTACAGATAAAAACAATTATTGACTACCAAGTGATGAATTTTTGCCCAGTAAATATATTTACTTTCCACACTTCACATAGATTTAAGACTGAAATATTTTTATTCATATACAGATAAGCCACGAGTTGTTTTTCATCTAGTAGCATATGAGCCTTCATTGGAACTCTTCCCATATACTGATGTATTTCTGAATCATTTTCTTATTTTCATTTGCTTACAAATAATCTTTCTTAATATTTTGACATATTTAAGTTAAATCTGGTTTTGTATGCATTTGAAAATGAAATTCTATTATACAGTTGTGCTAATTAAGAAAAAAAATTGTGTTGTACCAGTGTTAGAATGCTCAAAATTACACTATTAAATACAGGTTTTTGTTAATGAGCTTATTATTTTACTATTAGTTCTATTTCATTTACTAAGAAATAATGAAAAATAGTTGTTTTGATTCCACAGAAGAATTGATTTCCTGCTTTTGCTAGTTTGTAAAAAATGTTTAAAGAATATTTTATTTCAATAAATACGTGAATATTATCTTGATTGTTACTGGAAAAATTAACACTGAAAATAGAATTTCTGGGAATAATGTCAAAATTTATATTAATCACTATTGACCGATACAATGATATCACTACTTAGAATATTACTTTTCCAAATGGGACAGTTTTAAAAGAGAATACATTAGTAAAAGTTTGACATGCATTCATTTAGTATATCTATCAATGTGTGATCAACAAAATCAGCAAGGTTAAACACTGGTGCTCTTTAAAATATAGTAGAAACATTTGATATTTATTTCCTCTTAGTGTCATACTTTTTTTTTTAGTTTTCAATCAAATGAATACACTCTTCATGTTTGCATTTTATATTTTCTGCGGTTGGTTAATCGAAGCTTCTCTCTATATAAATATATATATATATACACACGTGTGTGTATATGTGTGTGTGTGCTCAGTTGTTTCAGTCATGTCCAACTCTTTGTGACCATATGGACCCTAGCCCAACAGGCTCCTCTGTCCATAAGATGCTACTGACAAGAATAAGGAAGTGGATTGCTATGTCCTCCTCCAAGGTATCTTCTTGTCCCAGTGATTGAAACTTCATCACTTGCATCTCGTCCATTGGAAGGCAGGTTCTTTACTACTAGTGGCACCTGAGAAGTCTATATGTATATATATATATATATATATATATGCCTTTGGAAACAGTTAATTACATGAGTGTAACACAATATACTTCTGATTTAATGTATTTTCCTAGAATTTTCAATGTGGACAATGAAGGTTTCTGCCAAACTTTGAAAAAGTAGGAAGTTTAAGGAACATCACTTTTCTGAAATGATAGAAAAGAACATTTAAATTTTTCATGAATAAATAAATCTGAACATTGGGAATTAAGATAATATTTTTTCATAATATGACTTTATTACAAATATACACTAAGTACACAGGCCTGATGTAGTTTTCAGGTTTTATTTAATCGCATCTGTGGTCTTCAATGAAAGTCCAGATCTTGACGTTCATCCAAAAGAATTCATATTCCTGCGAGCTTTACATAGATTTTCTGCCAAGAGGGAGTGAACCACTGGTCACAGGAGGCAAACGTAAATTAGTATGTATCCTCAAGGCAAACCCCCTATTCTCTGCCTTGCCCGGAGCCTTTATAATTCTAGTGTCTCACTTAGTGGTGCAAAATACCTACATTTCATGTCTAGGTCTTTGAACCACTGCAGGAGGGAGATTTCCCTTAAGCTTACAACAGAGGGAGGTTCAGATATAAAGCAGCTTGATACTTAGGGGCAAAGTACATATTTGTTCTCAGCTAGGCCTCTTATGGGGCTGAGTTTCAAAAAATCCTTTTTAAAAAATATAACTGCTATTAAACGTATACAACTAATGTTACCCAATAATATTTATAATATAAACTAGTCAAAATAAAAAAAGGAGAAGTATTGTTAACATTATAAGGTTGTGTTGTATTGCCTGACAGCCAAACTTTCAAACGAATTTGTTCATTTCTAAATGCCTGTGGTTGTGTTCTATGCATAAATTAAATCTTAAGTGGAATATATGATTTATCTCTTAAGGGGAAGATGTGAATTATAAAATCAGAAGGAGAAGAAGGTATCATAGGATAAGATGGCTGGATGCCGTCACCCACACACCGGACATGAACTTGGACAAATTCTGGAAGATGGTGAGGGAGAGGGAAGCCTGGTGTGGTGCAGTTCATGGAGTCTCAAAGAATCAAACATGACTGGATGACTGAACAACAATGAATTATAAAACAAATTGTTTGTGATATGAGTATTTTCTTCCTAAACTCAAAAGCCAAGGAAAAGAATGAAGTCAGCTTTAGGATTAAACGCCAGTGATAATATCTTTCTGTTTTATGTAATGCACAAAGTTTTAAAAAATTATTTAACACCTTTCATATGACATAATCTTTCCCATTATTTTTAGATTTGAATAAAAAGCATAATGATCACTGATTTTTACTGGTCTATTTAGAATGATTAATTCTTTACATGTCTGTATTGACTATAATATGAGAAAACTCTGCAGGTGGCTGAATGAAGATTCAAAAAATCTTGAACATACTTGGGCAACACTAGAAAGAATTCAACTTAAAGCCTTTGCACTGGTGATGAGACTAAGCTCTTTATTCTCACTCCAATTTGCCCCTTCAAACAGATATTGCCTTATAAAGTATGATCTTGAGACCCACTGGTCACAGGAGGCAAACGTAAATTAGTATGTATCCTCAAGGCAAACCCCTATTCTCTGCCTTGCCCGGAGCCTTTATAATTTAGTGTCTCACTTAGTGGTGCAAAATACCTACATTTCATGTCTAGGTCTTTGAACCACTGCAGGAGGGAGATTTCCCTTAAGCTTACAACAGAGGGAGGTTCAGATATAAAGCAGCTTGATACTTAGGGGCAAAGTACATATTTGTTCTCAGCTAGGCCTCTTATGGGGCTGAGTTTCAAAAAATCCTTTTTAAAAAATATAACTGCTATTAAACGTATACAACTAATGTTACCCAATAATATTTATAATATAAACTAGTCAAAATAAAAAAATGAGAAGTATTGTTAACATTATAAGGTTGTGTTGTATTGCCTGACAGCCAAACTTTCAAACAAATTTGTTCATTTCTAAATGCCTGTGGTTGTGTTCTATGCATAAATTAAATCTTAAGTGGAATATATGATTTATCTCTTAAGGGGAAGATGTGAATTATAAAATCAGAAGGAGAAGAAGGTATCATAGGATAAGATGGCTGGATGCCGTCACCCACACACCGGACATGAACTTGGACAAATTCTGGAAGATGGTGAGGGAGAGGGAAGCCTGGTGTGGTGCAGTTCATGGAGTCTCAAAGAATCAAACATGACTGGATGACTGAACAACAATGAATTATAAAACAAATTGTTTGTGATATGAGTATTTTCTTCCTAAACTCAAAAGCCAAGGAAAAGAATGAAGTCAGCTTTAGGATTAAACGCCAGTGATAATATCTTTCTGTTTTATGTAATGCACAAAGTTTTAAAAAATTATTTAACACCTTTCATATGACATAATCTTTCCCATTATTTTTAGATTTGAATAAAAAGCATAATGATCACTGATTTTTACTGGTCTATTTAGAATGATTAATTCTTTACATGTCTGTATTGACTATAATATGAGAAAACTCTGCAGGTGGCTGAATGAAGATTCAAAAAATCTTGAACATACTTGGGCAACACTAGAAAGAATTCAACTTAAAGCCTTTGCACTGGTGATGAGACTAAGCTCTTTTATTCTCACTCCAATTTCAGCCTCACCATTCAAACAGATATTGCCTTATAAAAGCAGTAATGATCTGGGAAGCTTTCCAGATTCATTCATAAGAAAGCAAAAAGCTCAATTTGAGCTACATTTTGTAGGGCTCTTCATTCTTTCATTATAACCTGAATCTCTTGCACAAGGACTCTCTCTGTACTCTTTGTGGGGTAAAGGGACCCTTCATTGTGTGCACTCTCCTTTCAAGTGAAATGCATTATTCTACATTGTGTATGCAGGAAACAACACAAGCCCTTCACTGAAGATTTAATCTGTGGAATTGCAAAATAGTAACTCAATTTGAGAACAGCATTATTGCATTCTTTCAAATGGAGCTGGTCAAGGTTGAACATCCAAGTTACCAAACTTAGAAGGCTTCCGTGACATTTCTAAAATTTGTATTGTGCAATACACAAAAGACTTAGAATGAAACTGTAAATGTTTTTATGTTCATTTTGGATCACAGATGTCACTACAGCTCAGTTTAATTGCAATTGTCAGAAATAATTTGGGGCAGTACTGTAGCCACCATGTTTTTGTAGCCACGAGCTGCATTTCAGGCAGCTTCAGATTGTTAAAAAGAAAAAAAAAAGTTTTCTTCAGTCTTTCAAAGTAACTGGATCAATGCTTTGTTTGGCAACGTGGATATTAAACTTTCTATGACTCCTTTCCTGGTTTGAAGACAATGTGTCCTGACACATGGCCTCAACTATACTTTTCCACTTATCTGATGTTTTATCACCATTCTAATCTAAGACCAGAGGAGGAGAAGGATAGTAATAGCTAAGTGTGCTTTTAAGTGGGTATAGTTATACCTGTGAAATTCTTCATAAATAGTGTTTCAGGTGCACCCCTGGTGGTCCAGTGGGTAAAGAGTCTACCTTGCAGTGCAAGAGGCACCACTTGGATCCCTGACTGAGGAAGATCCCATGTGCCATAGGGCAGCTGGACCATTGTGTCCAATAACAAGCCAGTGTTCTGGAGCACATGCACCCAGAGCCAGTGCTCTACAAGGAGAGAGACCACTGCAATGGCCAAAGAATAAAGATGTATGAAAAAAATGAAGAAAAAGCCAATAAAAAAAGCCAATTTTTTTTGTTTAATAGTGTTTCAAATAACTAAGAGCAAAATGACTAACATTTGTAGGCAAACATTTTTTTTTCCTATCATTTGTTCATGATTTCTTTCAAAATAGTTTTTCACTCTGTAGTATCAGGATGATCACTCTACATGACTTATTTTTATCTCAATGAATTTTCTCAGAAAAAATGTTTAAAATTTAAACATTTTGTTATTTCTGGCAATGACATTTTTTTTTTAAAAAAAATTAATGGGTAATATCTTGTTGCAAGAACAACACAAGCCCTTCACTGAAGATTTAATCTGTGGAATTGCAAAATAGTAACTCAATTTGAGAACAGCATTATTGCATTCTTTCAAATGGAGCTGGTCAAGGTTGAACATCCAAGTTACCAAACTTAGAAGGCTTCCGTGACATTTCTAAAATTTGTATTGTGCAATACACAAAAGACTTAGAATGAAACTGTAAATGTTTTTATGTTCATTTTGGATCACAGATGTCACTACAGCTCAGTTTAATTGCAATTGTCAGAAATAATTTGGGGCAGTACTGTAGCCACCATGTTTTTGTAGCCACGAGCTGCATTTCAGGCAGCTTCAGATTGTTAAAAAGAAAAAAAAAAGTTTTCTTCAGTCTTTCAAAGTAACTGGATCAATGCTTTGTTTGGCAACGTGGATATTAAACTTTCTATGACTCCTTTCCTGGTTTGAAGACAATGTGTCCTGACACATGGCCTCAACTATACTTTTCCACTTATCTGATGTTTTATCACCATTCTAATCTAAGACCAGAGGAGGAGAAGGATAGTAATAGCTAAGTGTGCTTTTAAGTGGGTATAGTTATACCTGTGAAATTCTTCATAAATAGTGTTTCAGGTGCACCCCTGGTGGTCCAGTGGGTAAAGAGTCTACCTTGCAGTGCAAGAGGCACCACTTGGATCCCTGACTGAGGAAGATCCCATGTGCCATAGGGCAGCTGGACCATTGTGTCCAATAACAAGCCAGTGTTCTGGAGCACATGCACCCAGAGCCAGTGCTCTACAAGGAGAGAGACCACTGCAATGGCCAAAGAATAAAGATGTATGAAAAAAATGAAGAAAAAGCCAATAAAAAAAGCCAATTTTTTTTGTTTAATAGTGTTTCAAATAACTAAGAGCAAAATGACTAACATTTGTAGGCAAACATTTTTTTTTCCTATCATTTGTTCATGATTTCTTTCAAAATAGTTTTTCACTCTGTAGTATCAGGATGATCACTCTACATGACTTATTTTTATCTCAATGAATTTTCTCAGAAAATAATTTACAGATGAATATAAAAATTAAACACATTTTAAAAACATTTTGACCATAATGGAATTGGGTTCTGTGCAATGCACATTTCAAAAGTTGTTGGCTCTATAACAACATTTAAAAACAATTGATACATGTAAATGTTACTATTCAATGGGTAATATCTTGTTGCAAGGATTATATTCTAAATTTCCCATTTAGAGAAATATCAGTAACCTCAACTATGCAGATGACACCACCCTCACGGCAGAAAGCAAAGAGGAACTAAAGAGCCTCTTGATGAAGATGAAAGAGAACAGTGAAAAGGCTGGCTTAAAAGTCAACATTCAGGAAATGAAGATCATGGCATCCAGTCCCATCACTTTATGGCAAGTAGATGGGCAGACAATGGAAACAATGACAGACTTTATTTTCTTAGGCTTCACAATCACTGAAGATAGTGCCTGTAGTCATAACATTTCAAGATGCTTGCTTCTAGGAAGAAAAGCTATGACAAATCTAGACAGACTTGCCTATTCAAATCTTTATTGGTGTGAAGCATTAGGTTAAGATAAAAGAAATTATATAAAAATTGTGTTAATCACAATATTTGATATTCATCCATCTTTTAAGTAAGCGATTGAACAAAAGGCTAAAATTATGTGGAAGTAACATCTGTGCAATTCCTCACTTGATTCACAGTAATGGAGTTAGTTATGTTGTTTGTGGGAGGTGTGAGGGTTTGGTGTGTGAGAGGAATCCCAGTCACTCACATCTGTCCTCGAAAACTCAAGATTCTGCTTCAATCTGAGCTGGCAGTTAGATTCCTCTATATGTGATACTCACCTATAACAATGTCTCTCTCTGAGATTTATATGCAACTAACATAAAGGGGAAATCCTCTCACAGACAAATGCTCAGGTTTCTGCACAAATTCTTTTTCTCCTTAAAAGACCCGGCAATAGAATACAGAACCAGGACTCTATTCTTATTCCCAAGAGCATTGCAATTAATCACTCTCCTATCTGTAGTTCTTCAGGATGATCACTCTACATGACTTATTTTTATCTCAATGAATTTTCTCAGAAAATAATTTACAGATGAATATAAAATTAAACACATTTTAAAAACATTTTGACCATAATGGAATTGGGTTCTGTGCAATGCACATTTCAAAAGTTGTTGGCTCTATAACAACATTTAAAAACAATTGATACATGTAAATGTTACTATTCAATGGGTAATATCTTGTTGCAAGGATTATATTCTAAATTTCCCATTTAGAGAAATATCAGTAACCTCAACTATGCAGATGACACCACCCTCACGGCAGAAAGCAAAGAGGAACTAAAGAGCCTCTTGATGAAGATGAAAGAGAACAGTGAAAAGGCTGGCTTAAAAGTCAACATTCAGGAAATGAAGATCATGGCATCCAGTCCCATCACTTTATGGCAAGTAGATGGGCAGACAATGGAAACAATGACAGACTTTATTTTCTTAGGCTTCACAATCACTGAAGATAGTGCCTGTAGTCATAACATTTCAAGATGCTTGCTTCTAGGAAGAAAAGCTATGACAAATCTAGACAGACTTGCCTATTCAAATCTTTATTGGTGTGAAGCATTAGGTTAAGATAAAAGAAATTATATAAAAATTGTGTTAATCACAATATTTGATATTCATCCATCTTTTAAGTAAGCGATTGAACAAAAGGCTAAAATTATGTGGAAGTAACATCTGTGCAATTCCTCACTTGATTCACAGTAATGGAGTTAGTTATGTTGTTTGTGGGAGGTGTGAGGGTTTGGTGTGTGAGAGGAATCCCAGTCACTCACATCTGTCCTCGAAAACTCAAGATTCTGCTTCAATCTGAGCTGGCAGTTAGATTCCTCTATATGTGATACTCACCTATAACAATGTCTCTCTCTGAGATTTATATGCAACTAACATAAAGGGGAAATCCTCTCACAGACAAATGCTCAGGTTTCTGCACAAATTCTTTTTCTCCTTAAAAGACCCGGCAATAGAATACAGAACCAGGACTCTATTCTTATTCCCAAGAGCATTGCAATTAATCACTCTCCTATCTGTACTTCTTCAGGAAAGAAATGTAGAAATTTCACCTTGGAGGAATTAGCTGAACTGCTTTTTGTGCACTGAATATGTGCATGGAGTCTAACTTCACATTTTTATTAGTGTGAATCATGAGCAGTCAGTTCTTTATTTCTTAGTAGTCTACATCTTCCACTCAAAAAAGACCTTTAAAAGTCACCCAAAAAAAGGCTGCAGGTCCATTGAGACCAGTAAATCTCTACTTTTATCTGATTTGTTACAATGTTCAAATCTTTCCCTGACAAGCCTAATGCTCCATTTAAGAAAATTTTGTCCTTTTCTAAAGGTCTTCTATCAAGATGAGGCTCTAGGTTGTATTAATTTGTAATATACCAATACTTGATGCCAACTAAGATTAAAAGAAAAATTGATTAGCTTTATATTCAATTTCTACAATGTAATTGCATATGATAAAATCATTTGTGTCTCTGTCTCTTGGGTGAAACTAGTCCTAATTTCTTAGGTTTATAAAACAAACCTAGTTACTCTGTTGTTACTTATTTCTCTGCTATCATAATCTTAGAAATTTGAACAAAGATGCCATTTTATACATGTGAAGTGAATCAAAAAATTCTTAAAATGAAAAATGTAAATCAACTTAAGTAGTATTCTTAATCATTAAATGTAAACATTAATAGCATCAAAAAACATGTTAACTGTATTACTAAACATATTTGGTCTTTAGTTTTATGGAGGCACCATTTACAAATTTCTCTGTGTATGTGTTTGTATTCAGGTAGATAGGTTGGTATATCTACTGAACACAACTAATACTAACTTTATAAAAAAAGGACAGGGCTTCCCTGGTGGTCCAGTGGGTAAGGACACTGCCTTGCAGTGCAAGGGGCGCTGGTTCGATCCTTGCCCTGGGAAGATCCCACGTGCCGCGGAGCAGCTGAACCCATGAGTCCAATTACCGAGCTGGGATTCTGGAGTGCATGCGCCCAGAGCTGGTACTCTGCAGCGGGTGAAGCCACTGCTATGTGAGGCCCACACAGGCCAAAGAACAAAGATGGATGAAAATAGAGAAATGAAAGACCAATAGAAGTGGCCCGCCTGCCCCGCTCCCTCCCCAACCAGCTCCCCTACCAAAAAAAAAAAAAAAAAGAAAGAAAGACAAAGATTAAATAAACAACGCTGTATTCTTTATATCACTAAGAAAGGTATACTGTAAATAGTGACTTTCGATTGATTTTAAGAGTAGTAAATCCATTAATACATTTTAATTCCAACTTTCTAACAATAAGACTTTAGATTTCATTTATGGGTAAGCTATAAAATTTTCACCCAAAAAAAGGCTGCAGGTCCATTGAGACCAGTAAATCTCTACTTTTATCTGATTTGTTACAATGTTCAAATCTTTCCCTGACAAGCCTAATGCTCCATTTAAGAAAATTTTGTCCTTTTCTAAAGGTCTTCTATCAAGATGAGGCTCTAGGTTGTATTAATTTGTAATATACCAATACTTGATGCCAACTAAGATTAAAAGAAAAATTGATTAGCTTTATATTCAATTTCTACAATGTAATTGCATATGATAAAATCATTTGTGTCTCTGTCTCTTGGGTGAAACTAGTCCTAATTTCTTAGGTTTATAAAACAAACCTAGTTACTCTGTTGTTACTTATTTCTCTGCTATCATAATCTTAGAAATTTGAACAAAGATGCCATTTTATACATGTGAAGTGAATCAAAAAATTCTTAAAATGAAAAATGTAAATCAACTTAAGTAGTATTCTTAATCATTAAATGTAAACATTAATAGCATCAAAAAACATGTTAACTGTATTACTAAACATATTTGGTCTTTAGTTTTATGGAGGCACCATTTACAAATTTCTCTGTGTATGTGTTTGTATTCAGGTAGATAGGTTGGTATATCTACTGAACACAACTAATACTAACTTTATAAAAAAAGGACAGGGCTTCCCTGGTGGTCCAGTGGGTAAGGACACTGCCTTGCAGTGCAAGGGGCGCTGGTTCGATCCTTGCCCTGGGAAGATCCCACGTGCCGCGGAGCAGCTGAACCCATGAGTCCAATTACCGAGCTGGGATTCTGGAGTGCATGCGCCCAGAGCTGGTACTCTGCAGCGGGTGAAGCCACTGCTATGTGAGGCCCACACAGGCCAAAGAACAAAGATGGATGAAAATAGAGAAATGAAAGACCAATAGAAGTGGCCCGCCTGCCCCGCTCCCTCCCCAACCAGCTCCCCTACCAAAAAAAAAAAAAAAAAGAAAGAAAGACAAAGATTAAATAAACAACGCTGTATTCTTTATATCACTAAGAAAGGTATACTGTAAATAGTGACTTTCGATTGATTTTAAGAGTAGTAAATCCATTAATACATTTTAATTCCAACTTTCTAACAATAAGACTTTAGATTTCATTTATGGGTAAGCTATAAAATTTTCACTTCCAATGTTTTAGAATTATTATGCATTTAGAATGATTTAATTAAATTTATATTATTTTTATTAGGAAAAACAAAAAATATAAAAATATTGAATATAGTAAAATGTTTTTCCGTTATGAAAAATAATACTTTTTCATCTAAAATTTTATTTAAAAATAATAAAACTTTGAATAGAGTCTGCAAAAGTGGCAGTCTAGATGACATAAAACTTCTTCTATGACAAGTGAGTAAAAAAAAGTACAATAAACATCTGTTTCAATGCACAGATGTGAATAATAAGATATATTTCCAAGAAACATTAACAAAGAAAGAAGTGAAAACAAGATCAGGAACATATGTGCAATCACATCTAGCGTGATTTCCATAAAACAAAGTAGATGAAGAAGGCAATGTGCAAACGATAATGACTACAAATTTCTCAGAAATGATGAAAACAAGAATCCTTTGATACTAAAATACAATGCACATAAATAAGCACGGTAAATAAAGTATAATGCACATACTGACACATAATAGTACATATGGAAAAAGACCTACAAAGAGACATAAATTAAACTATATTTTATATATATATATATATGTGTGTGTGTGTGTCTGTATATATATATATATGTATATATACACATATATATGTACATCTTGCTAATTAAATTTTCAGCAAAAATTGAACTTGCAGATGTTTTCATATTAGCAAAAAAGACACCACAAATTAATTTGATATTGTTAGATTCTGAGAAATAACTTTTGTCCCCCTGAATGAAATACCATGATAGTTATAATTAAATACAGATGAACTTACTTCCTTCTCCTTTCTTATCCAAAGGAAATTGTTCTAATATCAATTATCATGTTTACAAATATCTGTGCTATGCTTTGTATGCATTTATCCATAATATGTTTGTTGCTTCAGACATGTATTCATTTTCATTTTCATTATTTATTCTTAAAATCTATCCCATGCACATATACATGATGTAATATTTATGTTTATATAATGTTTATATTTATATGTAATATTGGTAGATTACAAATAATCAGAGGGAGCCTATTTTAATGCCAGACATGGCTAATTTTATCAGTTTGAGGCTAGAATTGACCTTCACAATGTAAAAGTAAGTGGAGAGGTAGGAAGCTGCCCAGGAATTTGCTGAAACACTTTGAGAAATTATTGATGAATGCATCGATTTACCTGAGCAGATTTTTAAAGTGAGAGGAGGTAGAACTGTACTGTCAGAGGATGCCAGACTGAAATCACAACAGTAAGGAGAGAGAGCTGATGCCAGACTAAAGGCAGCAAAGGACAGAGAAACTCTGATTTTTGGTAGCAAATCTTCTGGTGATAATGGAACTGAAACCTCTCAGCTTATCATTCAGAAATCCAAAATCCCTTAAAAACATAGCCAACGGTTATCTTCCTGTTGTGTGGAAGAGTAACTTCAAGGCCTGAATTACACAGACCATTTTTCAAGACTGGATTTTCCTCCACTTTATTCCAGGGACAGAGAAATATCGTTTGGAGAAGGAAGTCCTATTCAGCATTCTTTTGCTGCTGGAAAATGCTCCAGGGCACCTCTTTTCTTGAATGACTTTCATCCCAATATCAAAGTAGTGCATCTGCCACCAAATACTATGTCACTCATCCAACCCATGAACCACGGAGCTATAACGATTTTCAGTAAATATTATTTGTGTCACACTTGCATTAGGCAGTAAAGGCAAGTGATCAATCAGGAACAATCTTGTAACTATTCTGAAAGGGCCAGAGTATCTACAAGGCCATAGAAAACATTGACATTTTTTCGGGGGTGGGGAGGGCGGGTTGGGGAGGAAGGGGGGGTGGGCGGGCCGCTTCTATTTGTCTTTCATTTATCTATTTTCATCAATCTTTGTTCTTTGGCCCGTGTGGGCCTCCCATCGTGGTGGCCTCTGTTGTCGCAGAGCGCCGACTCTGGGCGCATGCTCCCCAGAGCTCCGGCTCGGTAACTGGACACATCAGTCCAGCTGCTCCGCGGCACGTGGGATCTTCCCAGGCCAGGGATCGAACCGGCGCCCCTTGCACTGCAAGGCAGTGTCCTTTCCCACTGGGCCACCAGTGAAGCCCCAAAACATTGACTTTACTTGGCATGAAGTTATAGCCATCATCATAAAGGGAGTTTGGAAGATACTTTGCCACATTTTTTACAACACTTGGGGATTTGAGAAGGTTTATGATAAGTCCAAAAAGCTCTTCAGCTACTTAGCGACCCTCAGCAAGAAGTTGGAGCTAGATCAATAAGAAAATGACTTCACTGAACCGCTTGCTCTGAGACAAGTGAAGGAACTTGCTTCATGAAGACCTGTTGGATTTGGAGGCTTGGAGAAAGGATGAAGAGAGAAAGAGCAAATAACTGAAGAGGTTCATGATGCAGGAAGTGGGAACGGAATTTTCTTTATTTGAGGAGGCACAGGACCTGAACCTAGAAAGGCACACAAAGGTAGCAGCATCTGTTCCGGGTGTAATCCAGTGCTACCAATCATCCATGTTGAGAGAAAAAGAGCTCCTACCAGATGTTGCTGGGTCATGTTTTCAAAAGGAGAAGAGAATTGAATTCAGTGAGGAACCAGAGCCTATGCCATCAGTGTCAGACATGAGTAAAATTACAGCTTGTCCTTTGTCTCTTACTTCTAAGAATCCTTCAGCTCACCCATCCCCACCCCTCCTTTCTCCTCCAGTCAGTAACTCTTCCTGCCTGTTTACTCAACGCCAGCCCCTATATGCGAATAGTTGTACTGTACTTTTCAAGTTGCTACTGTAAGATTAAACCTTTTCTTTATGTTTGTGCTTATTTTCAATGTATCATTTGTGTGAATATCATAATCCTCTTGCAGTCCAGTACCATATAGTCAATTGTGTTAGCTGAATAACTCAGCTAACTTTGTTGGACTTAGGAACAAGTCAAACTTATGAACATGCTTTCAGAATGGAACTCACACATATGTACGGGG
Organism: Tragulus kanchil; assembly: GCA_022376925.1. Classification (NCBI taxonomy): domain Eukaryota; kingdom Metazoa; phylum Chordata; class Mammalia; order Artiodactyla; family Tragulidae; genus Tragulus; species Tragulus kanchil. The sequence continues at coordinate 85,826,635 of JAIOJX010000003.1, read as the reverse complement.
TGCCTTACTATAGGGCTTGTTTCTTCCCATTCTTATCCTGATATAATTTATTATGTTCTTTTTGGATTTGCCTTACTAGAATTTTACAAATTAAATTAAAATGAATTGCATTTTTCATTTTCCTTATTTCAAATACAATGATTCTGCATTCCTCAAATAATGTTCTCTGAAGATTTTTGGTAGAAATACTTTATTAGGGTGAAGCAGACCTCCTCTATCACTGGGATAATAAGAGATTTTATTATGAATAAACAAATTTTACAAAATTCACTATTAGTATTAATTCAAGTAATTTTAAACTCTTTCTATTTTAATCTTTGAATGCTACAAATTACTTTGATAAATGTTTTATTGATAAACCTCATGCTTCTTGGGTAAACATAGTTTGTTTATCAAATACCTTTGTAGATGTTGTTGCTTAAACCTATGGTTTTCCCTACCTGTGCTATTCTAATTTAATTTACAAAAAAGTAATTGTAGTTTCATAAGATAATTTGGAAATCTTTGTACTTTCTAAAGCAATGGAAATTATCTTTTCTGGATTTGTTTTTAGAATCCTCAAATTCTAATGTTTCTCCGGGGGGGTTTTATTTGAGGAGGCACAGGACCTGAACCTAGAAAGGCACACAAAGGTAGCAGCATCTGTTCCGGGTGTAATCCAGTGCTACCAATCATCCATGTTGAGAGAAAAAGAGCTCCTACCAGATGTTGCTGGGTCATGTTTTCAAAAGGAGAAGAGAATTGAATTCAGTGAGGAACCAGAGCCTATGCCATCAGTGTCAGACATGAGTAAAATTACAGCTTGTCCTTTGTCTCTTACTTCTAAGAATCCTTCAGCTCACCCATCCCCACCCCTCCTTTCTCCTCCAGTCAGTAACTCTTCCTGCCTGTTTACTCAACGCCAGCCCCTATATGCGAATAGTTGTACTGTACTTTTCAAGTTGCTACTGTAAGATTAAACCTTTTCTTTATGTTTGTGCTTATTTTCAATGTATCATTTGTGTGAATATCATAATCCTCTTGCAGTCCAGTACCATATAGTCAATTGTGTTAGCTGAATAACTCAGCTAACTTTGTTGGACTTAGGAACAAGTCAAACTTATGAACATGCTTTCAGAATGGAACTCACACATATGTACGGGGTGCCTTACTATAGGGCTTGTTTCTTCCCATTCTTATCCTGATATAATTTATTATGTTCTTTTTGGATTTGCCTTACTAGAATTTTACAAATTAAATTAAAATGAATTGCATTTTTCATTTTCCTTATTTCAAATACAATGATTCTGCATTCCTCAAATAATGTTCTCTGAAGATTTTTGGTAGAAATACTTTATTAGGGTGAAGCAGACCTCCTCTATCACTGGGATAATAAGAGATTTTATTATGAATAAACAAATTTTACAAAATTCACTATTAGTATTAATTCAAGTAATTTTAAACTCTTTCTATTTTAATCTTTGAATGCTACAAATTACTTTGATAAATGTTTTTATTGATAAACCTCATGCTTCTTGGGTAAACATAGTTTGTTTATCAAATACCTTTGTAGATGTTGTTGCTTAAACCTATGGTTTTCCCTACCTGTGCTATTCTAATTTAATTTACAAAAAAGTAATTGTAGTTTCATAAGATAATTTGGAAATCTTTGTACTTTCTAAAGCAATGGAAATTATCTTTTTCTGGATTTGTTTTTTTAGAATCCTCATTTAATACAATCTAAGTTATGTGTATGTCTGTGTGTGTGCTATTTGCATGATTTGTGTTTTTGTTTTGGAGTGGGAAGACACATTTTTCTCTTTACATACCAAAAACCGGTATATAATTAATGTATGCAATTTGACCAGTTTAGAGTTAATTATATACCTATGAAAGTATCACCACAATATAGCCTATATACATATGCATATATGATATATATCATATATGTATATATATATATATATATCAACCTGTACATCACCTGCAAATATTTTCCTGTTTTACCTTAACATTTCCAATGTCACATTCAGCTCAGTATATCTTCTTGAAATAGTTTTTTGATTAAATGTACTTATAATAAAAATTATCCATTGTATTTTTTCACATTTATCATACCGTATAGCTGTCAATAGTGGTCTTCACTTAAACTCTCATGTTTTTAATTTTTAAGTATTCTTTTGTAGTTTATTTTCAATAAATTTGGTATCTGAACAAGTTCATTGTGGTAAATGGGCTTCTCGTTGTCGTGGTTTCTCTGGTTGTGGAGCCCACAGACTCTAGGCACATGAGCTTCAGTAGTTGCAGCACATGGGCTCATTAGTTGTGGCTTGAAAGCCCTAGAGCTCAGGCTCAGTAGTTGTGGCTTAGTTGCTCTGCCACATGTGGAATCTTTCCTGAAAAAGGATTGAACCCATGCTTTCTTCATTGGCAGGTGGAGTCTTATTCATTATGCCACCAGGGACGTTCTTCATATATATATCTTTAAATTGTGTTTTTCTCTGTGATCGTGTCCTCTTTCTCAATTCTAATTTTACCTGGATAGTCTCCTTTTGAAGGGAGGGGAAATCTTTTCAGTTTTATTGTGCACATTCTTGCTTTAGTTTAAATAAATTATTGAATTGCTATTTTACTATTTAGTTCACTAAGTTATTTATCACTGATTTTGGGGAGATACTTTTTGCAGCTAATTCCAGGTACAAGAACTTAATCTTTTCAAGACTCTCACTATGGTTTTCTTTCAGATTTTCCCTGCCTTAAGGCAAACATTGACTTTCCAGGTGGCTCAGTTATAAACACAGAGATATAAGTCTGACCACTGTGTCTGGAGGATCCTCTAGAGCAAGAAATGGCAACCCAGTTTAGTATTCTTCTATGAAGAGTCCCATGGAGAAGGATCCTGATGGGCTACAGTCCATGGGTTTGCAAAGAGTCATACATGACTAAGCAATGGAGCATTCACACAAGAAATGCATAGATGTAGTGTAACACCACCTTAAATTTATTGGCATCACATAAAATGATGAAATTTCCTCTTTAGCAATGCATTAACCTTAAGTTGTGATTGGAGGTATTGATATCGTAACTTTTTATAATTTCCAATGTCACATTCAGCTCAGTATATCTTCTTGAAATAGTTTTTGATTAAATGTACTTATAATAAAAATTATCCATTGTATTTTTCACATTTATCATACCGTATAGCTGTCAATAGTGGTCTTCACTTAAACTCTCATGTTTTTAATTTTTAAGTATTCTTTTGTAGTTTATTTTCAATAAATTTGGTATCTGAACAAGTTCATTGTGGTAAATGGGCTTCTCGTTGTCGTGGTTTCTCTGGTTGTGGAGCCCACAGACTCTAGGCACATGAGCTTCAGTAGTTGCAGCACATGGGCTCATTAGTTGTGGCTTGAAAGCCCTAGAGCTCAGGCTCAGTAGTTGTGGCTTAGTTGCTCTGCCACATGTGGAATCTTTCCTGAAAAAGGATTGAACCCATGCTTTCTTCATTGGCAGGTGGAGTCTTATTCATTATGCCACCAGGGACGTTCTTCATATATATATCTTTAAATTGTGTTTTTCTCTGTGATCGTGTCCTCTTTCTCAATTCTAATTTTACCTGGATAGTCTCCTTTTGAAGGGAGGGGAAATCTTTTCAGTTTTATTGTGCACATTCTTGCTTTAGTTTAAATAAATTATTGAATTGCTATTTTACTATTTAGTTCACTAAGTTATTTATCACTGATTTTGGGGAGATACTTTTTGCAGCTAATTCCAGGTACAAGAACTTAATCTTTTCAAGACTCTCACTATGGTTTTCTTTCAGATTTTCCCTGCCTTAAGGCAAACATTGACTTTCCAGGTGGCTCAGTTATAAACACAGAGATATAAGTCTGACCACTGTGTCTGGAGGATCCTCTAGAGCAAGAAATGGCAACCCAGTTTAGTATTCTTCTATGAAGAGTCCCATGGAGAAGGATCCTGATGGGCTACAGTCCATGGGTTTGCAAAGAGTCATACATGACTAAGCAATGGAGCATTCACACAAGAAATGCATAGATGTAGTGTAACACCACCTTAAATTTATTGGCATCACATAAAATGATGAAATTTCCTCTTTTAGCAATGCATTAACCTTAAGTTGTGATTGGAGGTATTGATATCGTAAGACCAATTGATCTTTCTGAATCCATACTGATTTCAGGCAAGTATGATACTTTCCAGAAGGGAAATAGGAAGGAGGTTTTCCATACTTATATGAAAATATATTTCTCTTAATCTTAAATAATATTTTCGCAGTTATCTCTTTCTGCATTTTAAAGATGGAGTTACATTGTCTCCCAGCATATATTGTTGCTTGTCATTGGGAGTTTGTCATTTGTTCTTGTAGTAAATCTCTTTTCTTCTCTCTGATTTTTTTTTTTAAACCTTTATTTTACTTTTAACTTTTACAGAGTTTTGTTGTTCACAGGTATGTATGTTCCCAGATTAGTCATATGTATATCCCCCCCTTCCCACCCCTCCTGACCATCACACAGAACCCCTGAAGGATCCCCTTTTCTCACAGAGCAATGACTAGAGCTATTTTCTTCACTCATGATAGTACAGGCCTTCATGCTACTTCCTTTACACCTCTCACCCACCGTTCCTCCCCCACAATGTCCATATGTCCACTGTCCATGTCTGTCTTTCCGTCACTTCACTGCATATGTCATCACCACCATCCTACTAAATTCCATATATATGTGTTAATATACTGTATTTGTCCTTCTCTTTCTGACTGACTTCACTTTTGATGATACGTTCTAGATCCAGCCACCTCATTAGGGTTGATTCTTCTGCATTTCTCTTTACAGCTGTGTAGTATTCCATTATATATATGTACCAGAGCTTTTGGATCCATTCGTTCATCGATGGGCATCTAGGTTCCTTCCATGTTCTAGCTATTGTACAGAGAGCTGCAATGAACATTGGGGTACAGGTGCTTCTTTCAGATTTGATTTCCTCCAGGTATAAGCCTAAGAGTGGGATTGCTGGGTCATAGGGTGCTTCTATTTTTAGTTTTTTAAAAAATCTCCAGACTGTCTTCCATAGAGGCTGTATCAATTTATATTCCCACCAACAATGCAGGAGTGTTCCCTTTTCTCCACAGCCTCTCCAGCATTTATTCTCTGTCGATTTGTGGATGATGGCCATTCTGACGAGTGTGAGGTGATATCTCATTGTAGTTTTGATTTGCATTTCTCTAATTATTAGTGAAGTTGAGCATCATTTCATGTGTTTTTGGGCCATCTGTATGTCCTCTTTGGAGAGGTGTCTGTTTAGGTCCTTTTCCCATTTTTAGATTGGGTTGTTCGTTTTTCCAGTGCTGAGTTGTCTGAGTTGCTTGTAGGTTTTGGAGATTAATTCTTTGTCCATTGTTTCATTTGCTATGATTTTCTCCCACTCTCTGGGTTGTCTGTTCAGCTTTTTTGTAATTTCTTTAGCTGTACAAAAGCTTTTAAGTTTCATTAGGTCCCACACGTTCATTTGTCTTTTTAGTTCCACTATTCTAGTAGGTGGGTCAGAGAAGATCTTGCTTTGATTGATGTCCTTGAGGGTTTTGGCTATACTCTCCTCTAAAAGTTTGATGGTTTCTGGCCTTGCATTTAAGTCTTTAATCCATTTTGAGTTTATCTTTGTGTATGGTGTCAGGGTATGTTCCAACTTCATTTTTTTGCATGTAGCTGTCCAATTTTCCCAGCACCATTGTTGAAGAGGCTGTCTTTGCCCCATTTTATAGTTTCACCTCCTTTGTCAAAAATAAGGTACCCATAGGTGCGTGGCTTTATCTCTGGGTTCTCGATCTTGTTCCATTGGTTGATATTTCTGTTTTTGTGCCAGTACCATACTGTCTTGATGACTGTTGCTTTGTAGTAGAGTCTGCAGTTGGGGAGGCATTTTTTTTTTTGGATCCATTCGTTCATCGCTGGGCATCTAGGTTCCTTCCATGTTCTAGCTATTGTACAGAGAGCTGCAATGAACATTGGGGTACAGGTGCTTCTTTCAGATTTGATTTCCTCCAGGTATAAGCCTAAGAGTGGGATTGCTGGGTCATAGGGTGCTTCTATTTTTAGTTTTTTAAAAAATCTCCAGACTGTCTTCCATAGAGGCTGTATCAATTTATATTCCCACCAACAATGCAGGAGTGTTCCCTTTTCTCCACAGCCTCCCCAGCATTTATTCTCTGTCGATTTGTGGATGATGGCCATTCTGACGAGTGTGAGGTGATATCTCATTGTAGTTTTGATTTGCATTTCTCTAATTATTAGTGAAGTTGAGCATCATTTCATGTGTTTTTGGGCCATCTGTATGTCCTCTTTGGAGAGGTGTCTGTTTAGGTCCTTTTCCCATTTTTAGATTGGGTTGTTCGTTTTTCCAGTGCTGAGTTGTCTGAGTTGCTTGTAGGTTTTGGAGATTAATTCTTTGTCCATTGTTTCATTTGCTATGATTTTCTCCCACTCTCTGGGTTGTCTGTTCAGCTTTTTTGTAATTTCTTTAGCTGTACAAAAGCTTTTAAGTTTCATTAGGTCCCACACGTTCATTTGTCTTTTTAGTTCCACTATTCTAGTAGGTGGGTCAGAGAAGATCTTGCTTTGATTGATGTCCTTGAGGGTTTTGGCTATACTCTCCTCTAAAAGTTTGATGGTTTCTGGCCTTGCATTTAAGTCTTTAATCCATTTTGAGTTTATCTTTGTGTATGGTGTCAGGGTATGTTCCAACTTCATTTTTTTGCATGTAGCTGTCCAATTTTCCCAGCACCATTGTTGAAGAGGCTGTCTTTGCCCCATTTTATAGTTTCACCTCCTTTGTCAAAAATAAGGTACCCATAGGTGCGTGGCTTTATCTCTGGGTTCTCGATCTTGTTCCATTGGTTGATATTTCTGTTTTTGTGCCAGTACCATACTGTCTTGATGACTGTTGCTTTGTAGTAGAGTCTGAAGTTGGGGAGGCTGATCCCTCCAGCTCCATTCTTCTTCCTGAGGATTGCTTTGGCTATTCGAGGTCTTTTGTGTTTCCATATGAACTGTGCTATTCATTGGTCTAGTTCTGTGAAGAATGTTATTGGAAGTTTGATAGGGATCGCATTGAATCTATAGATGGCATTTGGTAGTATGGTCATTTTCACAATATTGATTCTTCCAACCCAGGAACATGGAATATTTCTCCATCTGTTTAACTCTTCTTTAATGTCTCTCATGAGTGTGTTGTAATTTTCTGTGTACAGTTCTTTTGTTTCTTTGTGTAGGTTTATTCCTAGATATATTATTCTTTTGGTTGCAATGGTGAAGGGTATTGCCTCTTTGATTTCGTTTTCTGATTGTGTATAGGAATGCCAGTGATTTCTGTATATTGATTTTGTACCCTGCAACTTTGCTGAATTTGCTGATTAACTCTAGTAGTTTTGTAATAGTGTCTTTGGGATTTTCTATGTATAATATCATGTTATCTGCAAATAGAGTTTGACTTCTTCCTTTCCAATCTGGATTCCTTTGATTTCTTTCTCTTCTCTTATTGCTGTTGCTAGAACTTCCAGGGTTATGTTGAATAAGAGTGGTGACAGTGGACACCCTTGTCTTGTTCCTGATCTTAGAGGGAATGCTTTGAGTTTTTCACCATTGAGGATTATATTCACTGCGGACTTCTCATAGATGGCTTTCACTATGTTAAGATAAGTTCCTTCTATGCCCATTTTTTGAAGAGTTTTTATCATAAATGGATGCTGTACTTTGTCAAAGGCTTTTTCTGCGTCTATTGAGATGATCATGTGATTTTTGTCTCTCAATTTGTTGATATGGTGTATCACATTGATTGATTTGTGGATGATGAAGAATCCTTGCATGCCTGGGATGAACCCAACTTGATCGTGATAAATGAGCTTTTTGATGTGTTGTTGAATTCTGTTTGCTAGGATTTTGTTGAGGATTTTGGCGTCTAGATTCATCAGTGAAATTGTCCTATAATTTTCTTTTTTTGTGATGTCTTTGCCTGGCTTTGGTATCAGGGTGATGGTGGTCTCGTAGAATGTGTTTGGAAGTGTTCCTTCCCGGGCAATTTTTTGGAAGAGTTTTAGAAGGACAGGTATTAGCTCTTCTTTAAATGTTTGGTAGAATTCACTTGTTCTTGTAGTAAATCTCTTTTCTTCTCTCTGATTTTTTTTTTTCCCTTGTGAATTATGTGGAGGCTTCCCTGGTGGCTCAGATGGTAATGAATCTGCCTGCACTGTAGGATGTGGGTTTTATTCCTAGGTTGAGAAGATTCACTGAAGAAAGGAATGGTTACCCACTCCAGTATTCTTGCCTGGAGAATTTCATGCACAGAGAACCCTGATGGGCTACAGTCCACGGGGTCACAAGGAGTCGGATACGACTAAGCTACTAACACTTTCACATTCACTTTTTGTGCATTATGTTCAGTTTTTGTGTATTTGTAGTTTTTCATTTTTTGTTGTTTTTCCTTTCTTCTTGTGTTGTTTTTCCTTCTGATGGCACAATGAGGATTTGTCTCTTCATCTAGTCATTTGCCAGGTCCTGCCTTGTGTGGAGGCCAGTGGTTGCTGGTGTTGGGTAATGAAGCAGCTGGATGGGAACCCTAAAAGGTCACGGCACTAGTATTGGCACATTGTTGAGTGGAATCAAGACGAGATCTAGGACCTGGTGCCCATTCATGGGTAGATGAAGACTAATCCTTGTGCTGATACTGGCCATACCCAGTGCTGGGTTCTTGCTGCAGGACTTGGGCCCCCATACCTGGTTTTTTACCACTGATGTGAGGCCAATTTCTGACACACCTGACTAAGGGGTCTGGGAAGTTCGGAGGCTTATGCTGGCTTGTTGCTATGTGGAGTGGTTCCTGCAATGGCAGGAGCATGGCAACAGCTCTCCTTGGGCTGGTATCTAGCCTCTGGTAGGTGAGTGTGGTCCCAAGCCTAGAGTAGACTTAACAGTGAGCAAGGTTAGGGGCCAAAGATCCTTGAACTGGTGCCTACCCCTAGTGGGCAGAGCTGGTCCTGGGGTCTCTGGGTATGGACTCTGGGATCTTGGGTGTAGTGGCTGTTTCTGAGTGTGTGGGGATGGGTCTTTTTGTTGTGTAGGTTCATGTCCAGTGGTGGATGTGGGATCAGAAGGCTTTAAGAATGACTTGTAGAGAGGGCTATGTCTTTATCCAGCAAGTTGCTTGCTCTGAACTATCCCAGTATTGATACCTACTGGATGGTGGACAGGGGAAGAGCTGAGTCCTGAGGCGTTTGGTAGAATTCACTTGTTCTTGTAGTAAATCTCTTTTCTTCTCTCTGATTTGTTCCTTCCCTTGTGAATTATGTGGAGGCTTCCCTGGTGGCTCAGATGGTAATGAATCTGCCTGCACTGTAGGATGTGGGTTTTATTCCTAGGTTGAGAAGATTCACTGAAGAAAGGAATGGTTACCCACTCCAGTATTCTTGCCTGGAGAATTTCATGCACAGAGAACCCTGATGGGCTACAGTCCACGGGGTCACAAGGAATCGGATACGACTAAGCTACTAACACTTTCACATTCACTTTTTGTGCATTATGTTCAGTTTTTGTGTATTTGTAGTTTTTCATTTTTTGTTGTTTTTCCTTTCTTCTTGTGTTGTTTTTCCTTCTGATGGCACAATGAGGATTTGTCTCTTCATCTAGTCATTTGCCAGGTCCTGCCTTGTGTGGAGGCCAGTGGTTGCTGGTGTTGGGTAATGAAGCAGCTGGATGGGAACCCTAAAAGGTCACGGCACTAGTATTGGCACATTGTTGAGTGGAATCAAGACGAGATCTAGGACCTGGTGCCCATTCATGGGTAGATGAAGACTAATCCTTGTGCTGATACTGGCCATACCCAGTGCTGGGTTCTTGCTGCAGGACTTGGGCCCCCATACCTGGTTTTTTACCACTGATGTGAGGCCAATTTCTGACACACCTGACTAAGGGGTCTGGGAAGTTCGGAGGCTTATGCTGGCTTGTTGCTATGTGGAGTGGTTCCTGCAATGGCAGGAGCATGGCAACAGCTCTCCTTGGGCTGGTATCTAGCCTCTGGTAGGTGAGTGTGGTCCCAAGCCTAGAGTAGACTTAACAGTGAGCAAGGTTAGGGGCCAAAGATCCTTGAACTGGTGCCTACCCCTAGTGGGCAGAGCTGGTCCTGGGGTCTCTGGGTATGGACTCTGGGATCTTGGGTGTAGTGGCTGTTTCTGAGTGTGTGGGGATGGGTCTTTTTGTTGTGTAGGTTCATGTCCAGTGGTGGATGTGGGATCAGAAGGCTTTAAGAATGACTTGTAGAGAGGGCTATGTCTTTATCCAGCAAGTTGCTTGCTCTGAACTATCCCAGTATTGATACCTACTGGATGGTGGACAGGGGAAGAGCTGAGTCCTGAGGCTAGCAAACAAGACAGAGGATTCCAAAATGGCATATGTCTACACTAATGTCCCAGTGGTAGAAAATCCTGCCCCAAATGGTTACACCAGTGTTTGCCTCCCTGGGGTGTTTTGTAGTTGCCTCCTATCTCTCTGGGGGATTGTCCAAGATCAGTACTTAAAGTTGACCCTGATCATTTCAAATTATTGCTTCTTCCCTGGGTCTCAGAATATGTGAGATTTTATGTGTGTCCTTAATGCATGAAGTCTCTATTTCCAGCAGCCCTGAGTCTCCCAAAATTAAGCACTGCTGGCCTTCAGAATCGAATATTCTGGAGAATATTCTTCAGAATCAAATACTAGTCTTCCCAGTGTGAGACCTCCAGGCTTGGGAGCCTGACATGGGACTCAGATTTGATTTCTTGCTCCTGGGGTGAAACTGGTCGCAATTATTCTCCTGTTTGTGGATCACCAATGAGGGATATGGGCCTTGACTTTACTTCAACTTTGCCCCTCCTATCCATCTCACTGTTGTTCTTTGTATCTTCAGTTCTATAAATCTTTTCTGATAGGTTCTTTTCATTTTTCATTGTTTTATAAATAGTTTTAATTTTGGTGTAGCTGCAGGATAAACTGAGTACAAGGCCTTTCTGTTTTGCCATCTTGGGAGTACCTCCTAAAAAATAGTATTCAACAGATATTTTTCTCCTGCTTGAGGATAGGCATTCAGAAAATTCCTTAAAAGTTAGCCATTAGAAGAATGAAGAAAAGAAACTGTTTCCATAGATAATTTTGAGAGGAAAGAAATCAAGTTATTAATTAATCAGATATTATGGAATAAATTAAAATCATTTTTTATATAAGCTTTGGTTATTTTGACCAGATAATTTGCAGAGCAATGCAAAAATAGCACAATTCAAAATGATCCATTTTTTAATTCATCTGCAAATGTTACATTTGTAGACCTACATAGCCTGATTAATAAAATAAGTGTACTATATTTAAAAATATTCTAGTTATAGAAAGCTTGTTCTCCAATCACAATGGTATTAAATTAAAAATCAATTATAGAAATATCTATGAAAAACCTTGAAATATTTGGAAATGGAATAACCCAGTGCATGGTTTGGAAAGAGTTGCAAATAACTGTGTACTTTCTGAAATTTGAGGCCACTCCTTATCCAGATATCATCCTACTTAGTTCTAATCTGAACTTCAGTATCCAGTATAATGGACTCTTGTGCTGCTCCTTGAAGAAAGTAGCAATTTATGACTATCATTTTTTCCCCTCCATTCACTAGACTTAAAGAGAGAAAACTCTCTCATTATATTACATCTTTTTATGACAGACACCCTAAAAAGCTTCTCTTGTAACTTAGTTAGATCTATCCTGCTTTTTTCCTTTTCCATTGAGTAGTATCCATCTCTCTGTCTTTTTTTTTTTTTTTTTGGCTTGATATCATTATAACATTTACACCAAGTAATATATGCTCTCTTTTTTTGGTGCTTAAATGCTTAGAATCTGAAGCATTAATTATCTTTCCTCAACACTTGCAGGGATATGTAAGTGCTGTTATACAGACGGTAGCATAATCTGACACACCTGAAATTGTAAACTATGGAGGACTTTCAGATGAGAGTTTGAAAGACGGTATAACAGCACTTTTGACCTATATGCATGTGTCTCCTTTCATATGCGTATATTGTTGCATCTCTTTGTAGTAAGTCTTTTACTATTTTAAGCATTCAATTCTGAACCAGTATCTGGCACTTCCCGAAACTGTCCCTAGTAATTCTTTTTTTGTTTTTTGGAGGGAGGGGTGTGGGAGGTGAGGGGCAGATTGGGAAGGTAGGGGGGCAGGCGCGTCACTTCTATTGATCTTTCATTTCTCTATTTTCATCCATCTTTGTTCTTTGGCCCCTGTGGGCCTCCCATCGCAGTGGCCTCTGTTGTCGCAGAGCACCAGCTCTGGGCACATGCGCTCCAGAGCTCCAGTTTGGTAATTGGACACACTGGTCTGGCCGCTCCTGCGGCGCATGGGATCTTCCCAGGCCAGAGATCAAATCAGCGCCCCTTGCACTGCAAGGCTGTATCCTTACCCTCTGGACCAACAGGGAAGCCCCCCTAGTAATTCTTTTAGGTACACGCTCTACTAAAATGCCCCAAAATATAAGACCCGAATTTTCTGAGTAAGTCTTACCTAAAACACGGTTGTGGCCTCTGATATATATACAAACATATCTTTTTTTTCTTTCTTTCTTTCTTTTTTAAGGAGGTGTCATGACTCAGATTCGAACAGAGGTTGCTGTGGACCAAACGCAACATACGTTTTTGATGCTGGCTTCATAGTAACTCATAAACCATTCTATCGTCTGCAACATAAAAAAAAAATAGAAATCCTGGGACATATGCACTCTTAAAAGTTTATAGAATACTTATGATACTTTCTGTCTGAAATGTAAAGGTTGAAAATGCAATCTCAACCCAAAAATGATATCCAATATTTAGCACTGAATATGAGGTAATGTTGAAAAATGAATCAAATATCAATACTTTACTATTTCTTTAAAAACAGGAATGGTGAAGATTCACACATGACTGTCTCAGTTATTTAGATAATCAGGGAAGATTCACACATGACTGCCTTAATTACTTTGATAATAATTGGTTCAAGATACAGACTATGCTACATGTGAACTCAAAAGCACTTTAAATCTACCTCTCAAGAGTAATTCAGAATGATATTTCTGATTACTCTTATCTTTGATAAGAAAAATGTCTAGACTCCCTTGTTATACTTTGCTCTGAAGCTTGATGCTTTTTCCATGAACAGTAAAACTTCTAGGGGAGACAAGGGAGAAGATTTGGAACAAAGTATATTATCTTTCATTCCAGTACAGGGACAAAAGTGATGACTATGGAACAGTTCCTTTTCTCCAAAGTTCCTTTCTCTATGAATTTTGACATATGACTTTGTAGTTTTTCTTAGAATAAAGAAGATATATTCCCTACCATTTTTGGAATTAACCTCTTAGTTTGTTTTGATCAATAAAATAATAAAGAGATGGAAGTTAATTATATGCCAGTTTCATTCCTGGACCTCTAGAACTATTGCATGTTTTGTATTCCTCTCTTGAATTTTTGCCATCCTGAAGAATATACTCAATAGTGCTCACAGATTCAGAAGGATGAAAATACCTGGAAAAAGTCAAGTAAGTCTGGATCAGATAATCAGTGCTCGCATATGAGAGGCAAATACTTATTTTTGAATGTCACTGAGATTGTATTACTACTTTTAATATACAGTTTTGTGATAATGCTTAATTGAATTAATTGAGCTAGCTACTCAAAACTAGCCAATAAATGCAGCCCCTTTTTATTAAGTTTTCTTACACAACAAAAAGAATTAGTGTTTATGTATAACACTTTAGTAAAGGCTTTAGGTCAATATGGTTTCCAACTTTGAAATCCTAAAAACTGGATCTATTGCATAATCCTTTACTCATCTTGAAAATGAGAAGTTCTCATTATCCATTTTCCTGGACTTTCACCTCTTGATGTGGCTCTGCCATTGAATAAAAGTCTCTGCCTCTAAATTCTCCAACCTCAGTGGTTTCAGCTCCTTTCTTTATTTCATCACATGGGTGAATTAAATACCTCACTTATCCCTCAGCTTTAGGCTTACTTTTATATGTAGAAAAGAATATTTAATGGGATTTTCTGAGTGAAATCATTTAATTGATATTTGATCAGTTCATATGCAAAAGGACTAGCAAAGTTTAAAAATACACTGCTACATGTGAACTCAAAAGCACTTTAAATCTACCTCTCAAGAGTAATTCAGAATGATATTTCTGATTACTCTTATCTTTGATAAGAAAAATGTCTAGACTCCCTTGTTATACTTTGCTCTGAAGCTTGATGCTTTTTCCATGAACAGTAAAACTTCTAGGGGAGACAAGGGAGAAGATTTGGAACAAAGTATATTATCTTTCATTCCAGTACAGGGACAAAAGTGATGACTATGGAACAGTTCCTTTTCTCCAAAGTTCCTTTCTCTATGAATTTTGACATATGACTTTGTAGTTTTTCTTAGAATAAAGAAGATATATTCCCTACCATTTTTGGAATTAACCTCTTAGTTTGTTTTGATCAATAAAATAATAAAGAGATGGAAGTTAATTATATGCCAGTTTCATTCCTGGACCTCTAGAACTATTGCATGTTTTGTATTCCTCTCTTGAATTTTTGCCATCCTGAAGAATATACTCAATAGTGCTCACAGATTCAGAAGGATGAAAATACCTGGAAAAAGTCAAGTAAGTCTGGATCAGATAATCAGTGCTCGCATATGAGAGGCAAATACTTATTTTTGAATGTCACTGAGATTGTATTACTACTTTTAATATACAGTTTTGTGATAATGCTTAATTGAATTAATTGAGCTAGCTACTCAAAACTAGCCAATAAATGCAGCCCCTTTTTATTAAGTTTTCTTACACAACAAAAAGAATTAGTGTTTATGTATAACACTTTAGTAAAGGCTTTAGGTCAATATGGTTTCCAACTTTGAAATCCTAAAAACTGGATCTATTGCATAATCCTTTACTCATCTTGAAAATGAGAAGTTCTCATTATCCATTTTCCTGGACTTTCACCTCTTGATGTGGCTCTGCCATTGAATAAAAGTCTCTGCCTCTAAATTCTCCAACCTCAGTGGTTTCAGCTCCTTTCTTTATTTCATCACATGGGTGAATTAAATACCTCACTTATCCCTCAGCTTTAGGCTTACTTTTATATGTAGAAAAGAATATTTAATGGGATTTTCTGAGTGAAATCATTTAATTGATATTTGATCAGTTCATATGCAAAAGGACTAGCAAAGTTTAAAAATACACATTTTTCTTTCTTCTTTCCCAGTTTCTTATACAGGGAGATGAACAAAAATGTATTAATTTCCCGCTGACATAAAACTATGTATTATCTTTAGAAGATAGAAGTACCTTTAATAATTATTATAATATCATAATAATTTTCCATCTTGCTGCATTAATTTGTATAATTTGTATAAATATTGTACATTTGCACATACCCTCATAGAAGCAATGGACATATGCCAATTTGTTATTTGTGATATAACAAAAATCAAATATGTCAAAATTTAAGGTAAAGGAAAATCTTGCACTAAATTTATATTTTATTACAAATTCATGTTAACTTTGAAATGCTAAATAGACATCTAAACATAGAGAAATATTAGAAGTAGAGTATATGCATTTGGGACTCAGAAAGCAACTATGCTAGGAGTATTATTGTGGTCATGAATAGTATATGGTGTTTTTTAAGGAAGGTAGACTGATGTGCTTTCTATCTTGGTCAATTTTTTTTTTTCGTAGCTTATTTATTGATCTGGCTGCAGTGGGCATTAGTCCTGGCATGCAAGAACTCTCACTGCAGTGCAATGACTCTAGTTGTGGAACTGGGGCTCAGTAGTTGTGGGTGGACAAACTTAATTGCTCAGTGGCATATGGAATCTTAGTTCCCTGACCAGGGAATGAACCCATGGTCCCTGCATTGCTAGACAGATTCTTAACCACTGTACCACCAGTGATCCCAGTAAAATTTTATATAAAAAAATATTCATTAGCAACATGAAGACTAATTTGGAGGGAACAGTAAGACTCAGGCTTTCCAGGTATCACTAGTGGTAAAGAAACTGCCTGTCAATGCAGGAGACATAAGAGATGCTGGTTCCATCCCTACTTCTGGATGATCCCCTGAAGGAAGATGTGACAATCTACTCAGTATTCTCGCCTGGAGAATCCCATGGACAGAGAATGAGCTACAGTCTATAGTGTCTCATAGAGACTGACATGACTGAACCAATTTAGCACTTACACATAGGAAGCCTCAGCACTGGGTTTAACTGAAGCATATATAAAATTAACTAAATATTAGTTTGGAAAGTAAAATTCATTGATATGTTTTAGACGTTTCTTGTGAGGAAGAAAGACTAGAAGAAGATTGCTTGTGGTTCACAATTAAGTATGAACTAATGGACAGATTGTGATGATTTCTATTTCCCATAGATTGAAAATGCACAATGCTTTTTTACCCAATTGTTTCTGATGGAAATATTAGACACTACAACCCACTAGTATTCACTTTAAGAAAGTATCTCTGTTTAATAAGAAACTGGAGACACCTGAAACTATAGATTCATGTGTGTAAGTGGATAGTATGGTTATCATATTACGTTACTTATCCCTAAGAATGAAAATATAATGATCCCACTTGAGATAGATAGTATGCTTGGCAACAAGTGGAACTTCTGGAGGTACTAAATCATATGCCCTGAAGCATCACCACATATAAGATGAGTAAGTCAATGTCTTACTAGCATAAATTTCTTCTTCCAGATAGTAGAAGTAGAGTATATGCATTTGGGACTCAGAAAGCAACTATGCTAGGAGTATTATTGTGGTCATGAATAGTATATGGTGTTTTTTAAGGAAGGTAGACTGATGTGCTTTCTATCTTGGTCAATTTTTTTTTTTCGTAGCTTATTTATTGATCTGGCTGCAGTGGGCATTAGTCCTGGCATGCAAGAACTCTCACTGCAGTGCAATGACTCTAGTTGTGGAACTGGGGCTCAGTAGTTGTGGGTGGACAAACTTAATTGCTCAGTGGCATATGGAATCTTAGTTCCCTGACCAGGGAATGAACCCATGGTCCCTGCATTGCTAGACAGATTCTTAACCACTGTACCACCAGTGATCCCAGTAAAATTTTATATAAAAAAATATTCATTAGCAACATGAAGACTAATTTGGAGGGAACAGTAAGACTCAGGCTTTCCAGGTATCACTAGTGGTAAAGAAACTGCCTGTCAATGCAGGAGACATAAGAGATGCTGGTTCCATCCCTACTTCTGGATGATCCCCTGAAGGAAGATGTGACAATCTACTCAGTATTCTCGCCTGGAGAATCCCATGGACAGAGAATGAGCTACAGTCTATAGTGTCTCATAGAGACTGACATGACTGAACCAATTTAGCACTTACACATAGGAAGCCTCAGCACTGGGTTTAACTGAAGCATATATAAAATTAACTAAATATTAGTTTGGAAAGTAAAATTCATTGATATGTTTTAGACGTTTCTTGTGAGGAAGAAAGACTAGAAGAAGATTGCTTGTGGTTCACAATTAAGTATGAACTAATGGACAGATTGTGATGATTTCTATTTCCCATAGATTGAAAATGCACAATGCTTTTTCACCCAATTGTTTCTGATGGAAATATTAGACACTACAACCCACTAGTATTCACTTTAAGAAAGTATCTCTGTTTAATAAGAAACTGGAGACACCTGAAACTATAGATTCATGTGTGTAAGTGGATAGTATGGTTATCATATTACGTTACTTATCCCTAAGAATGAAAATATAATGATCCCACTTGAGATAGATAGTATGCTTGGCAACAAGTGGAACTTCTGGAGGTACTAAATCATATGCCCTGAAGCATCACCACATATAAGATGAGTAAGTCAATGTCTTACTAACATAAATTTCTTCTTCCAGATGATGATTCATATAAGTTAGCAGAATACCTTTTTAGGGATTTTTTTTTTTTTAATTAAACTAGAACTGAGGCAAAAAAGTATTTCGTTCATCTGAGCTAAACTGAGATTTACAACTCAAGATCTGTCAGCAGTCAAAGGACAAAATCTGGCTAATGCTGAAAGCAACAGTCAGCCAGACATTTTTAGTTTTATTCTTATGTGTGAATTGTGTTAAATACACAACATTAATGTTGTACGTGACTATAAGGGTCAATGGATTCCCTCTGTTGACCCAAGCTGATTTCAGTAGGATTTCTGAGCTCATGTTATAAAATTTATAAAAATGATTTGCACTTTGTGAAAAAGGGATTTTATACAAAGGATATAGTATGCTTCACTGTTTCCCTAGACATATTTTGAATTACCTAACCAATCTGTGACCATGATTTTAGATTGTTGCTATCATGGTTGCCTGGTACATTTTACCACCATCCAGTCAATTTAAGCTTAATGAAGATTACATACTGCTTATTTAATTAAATATTTTAGAGTCGTTCTCAAATAAAACCTTTGTCAAATCAATATCTCCTGATATCTCAAGTATTTAAAACTGCTTTAAGGTTCTTCTATGGTATCATTACCCTATATTTCACAGCTCCATATGCTTATAGCACGTGAGTGTAAAATTTTAATTACTACTATTCATTTCTGATATATATATATAGCTATATTTTAGAGAATTTGATAAAACTTACAATAAAATATAGAATTCACAGCTACTCTATAAGGCAAAATTCTGAGCAATATAATTACATCTCAATATAAATCTAATAATAAAGACCAGATTTGTAGCGAATAATAAATTTTGAATCAAGCTATTGAATTAATAGAAAAAAATTCAAAGTATTTCATTTGTGTGACCTAAAAGAATTTTAGGAATTAGAAGGTAATATATAAAATATAACTCCATTATAATGTCAATCTAAATGTCGTACTTCTTTGTTGAATGGAGCTTAAAAGCACATCACTGAAGGTCAAAGAGAGAAAGTGTGAATATATAAAAAAAAACTTTTCGCATTTTAAAGACTACATTTTCAAATAACTATTTGAAGATCAAATTTTTAATCATGTGATTCTTAATGCCAGAAGTATTCTTTCAACAATATTTACATCACTTTTATGGAATGAATTTAATGAAACACACAGAGAAATACACACGATTCCAAAACTGAGAATTAAAAAAAAAAGAACGAAGTGGGGTGGGGTTTTTTGAATAGTATAGAAATCTTACACTATCATATTCATCAGTTTTTTAAAAAGAAAAATAAAATTGTTTAGTTATACATTCCAAAATGTTATTCACTTTATTTCATTTGGAAATATTAAGCATTTTAAAAATTTCAGACCCCTCAAAATAGAATTCACACTTGAAAATACTTAAAGATTACTTAAAAGTTTGAAGTAATCCAGAGTCAAGCCTTGTGACTTAAAATTTATAGCACTACCATAATTAAATCCCTACTATTCTATTGTGAGATCCTTAACAGGAGTATGCTATCATATCGAGATAACATTGTAGATTCTATCATTTTGTTTAAAATTATTAGATAATGGTCTTATCAGTTGACAGATGGTTGTAATATCTGCACCAAACTTCTTGCAAAGCTGGAAGCATGCATCTAATGTGGAGCATGCATCCCCATTTGCTCTACAACAGTTTGCAAGTTCTGAAAGTGTTTGGTGAGTATAAAATCTGGCTGAACCTCTCCCCATAATCTATTTGGCATTCAGTCTTTTTAAAATGTAAATTAATTAACAACATTAAACATCAAGCTATTTTATGTGAAAAAACATGTATTTTTATTTCTCTCCAGAATTCATGGACTCACATTTCTGGAGAGAAATGCGCTCTTGAGCAGAGTAGCAGAGCTGCCATTTTACATAAGACACTGTAGTTTCCAATTTTTATTTCTTATGGTTTTTTCCTTGCTGATTTCTATAATGGAATGCCCCTTATAATTCTCTGAGTATGATCTCTATTCCATAATAACTCATATAAGTCATAATAGTTTCTTAGATACAATAATAAAAATATAGTAAATAGAAATACTAGCTTGTTTGAATGACAAGTGGAGTTGACACATTAATGTTGTAAAGACTGCTGATATCATGAGTTTCCAGTAAGAGAAATACCTTGGGAGCACAGGATATTTTCATAATGAACAGAAGATTGTTATAAAATAAACAATATTTGTAAACTTAAATGACTAAAAATAGTCATGGTTGAAAAATCAACCATGTGTATTTCTTTGAAGAGATAGAATCATAGTTTTCCTTTCTAATATAGGATATTACATTACACACATGAAGTATTTATCCCTAAATACAAAATTCCTTTAGAACTCTTATTTTTTTCAGTGAAACTCAAAGAATGCTTGAGGTTTTTTTTTTTTTTTTTGGACCAAGATGTCAGAGTAGAAGGTCATGCACTCGTCTTCTCCTGCAAGAGTTCCAGAATTGCAACTAACTGCTGAGAGACCATCAACAGGAGGAAGTTGGATCCTACCAAAACAAAAAATGGATACCCCACATCCAAGAGCAAAGGAGAAGCTGCACCAGGATGGTAGGAGGGGTGCAATCATGTTTTTAAGTCAACCTCAAAAGTGCCAGAGAGACTGGGAGGGTGCAAACAAAACCTTACACACACCAAGATCCAGGAAAGGAGCAGTGACCGCCACAAGAGGTTGAGCCAGACTTGCCTTTGAGGGTCTGAATGCATCGTGAGTGACTCCAGCAGAGGCATGGATTAGATATGGCTTACAGCAGTCCTTGGAAGCATAATGTTTGGCCTAAGTCCTCTTGAAGTAGGTTGCCACTAGTCAGACTATAGAGCTGCCAAGCAGGACTGGGGAAACAGACTCTGGAGGGCACAATCGAGACTTTCTGCACACCAGGACCCAGGAGAAAGGAACAAGGACCCCACATGAGACTGAGTCAGACTTGCCCCTGAGCGTTTCGGAGTCTCCAGCAGAGGCATGGGTTGATGGTGGTCTGCCACAGAGCCAGGGACACTGCAGCAGTGGTCCTGGTGTAGCATGCTGGTGTAGGTTCTTTTGGAGAGGGTCGCCTGTACCCTCACCATAGTCTGGTCTCAGGTCAAAGAACATAGCTCCACCCATTAGCAGATAATTGGATTAAAGATCAAGTGTCTGAGGCACCCCAGTCAGGGTGGACATTTTTGTCCTTGAACAGTGGGAGCAACAGAAAAGTACCAGTGAAAGAGGTTTTCTGATGTGACTGGTGTCAGAGGCAACGAAAAGATGCTGATAGGGTCATAATTCCTGCAACTAAGTCAGTTCATGTCCCTGAACAGTTGGCACCTTCAAGGTCCCTGCGACCCAAGCTGCGGTGTCTTGTTCATGTGCAATCCATAAGCTAGAAAAAGCCCTCATAGCACTGTATCTCCTCTAACAATAGCCACCCGTGCTTCTGCATAGCCAGAACAGGAAATGTCATAGACAATAAACACTCAAAAATAAAAAGCAAAAACATTTATTACTTTTACATTTTGAATTCCTCTGGAGTTGCTTCTGGTTTTGTTTATTCTTTTTCTCTTTTTCTCCTCCCCCCACATCTTATTCTCTATTTTTTTCTTTTTTCCCCCCTCACTCTCTGCAGTCGGAGTGGTCAATTTTATTAGTACTATTAAAAATAGTCAAATTTCGGGGCTTCCCTTGGTGGTCCTGTGGGTAACGACACCGCCTTGCAGTGCAAGGGGCGCCGGTTCAATCTCTGACCTGGGAAGATCCCATGTGCCGCGGAGCGGCTGGACCTATGTGTCCAATTACCGAGCCGGAGCTCTGGCGCGCATGCGCCCAGAGCCAGTGCTCTGTGACAATAGAGGCCACCAGGATGGGAGGCCCACGGGAACCAAAGAACAAAGACGGATGAAAATAGAGAAATGAAAGACCAATAGAAGTGGCCCGTCCATGCCCCTCCCTCTCCACCGCTCCCCCCAAAAGACAAATAAATAAAATTTAAAAAAAAAAGTCAAATTTTTAAGATTTATTTTTAAGTAACACATCTTATTTTGGTTATATACTTCTGCTTCTACATTGGCCTTTTATGGTTGTGTGGGGGTATTATTTTTGATTTTCCATATTTTTCTCTTTTCTTTTAATTTTTAAGTTTTTGTATCTTTTATTATTTTTTCTACAACTATTCCTTTGCTTTCTCTACTGTTGTTTTTCTGTTGTACTAAACTTTAATGTGTACAAATCATCCTTATCTTCCTCTATTTAACTTTCTTTTCTATCTTTTCTTTCTTTTCCTCATCATATGTCTTAGTTTATATTGTTTCCATTAATTTATTCTCAGTTGGGACCTTCCTATAGTATTGCTATAGTATCCAATTTGTGCTTGAATTAGTTTGGTTCTTAGGTGGTAGATATCATTTTGGTTCCTCTATTGACCAGGTTAATCTATTGTACTGCATATTTTTTTTATGAATGTTTGGATTTTTTATGGGTATGTATGTTTGTGTGTATATTTTAGTATGTTAGATAATATTTGCATATTTTAATTTCCATTTGTCACAGGTGCACCTTCTGTTTCTCATTAGTGTGTATTTGTCTTAATATCATTTAATGCCATAACAAATCAGCCATGGAATATCCATTCTCTGGCCAGAGATCAAGCCCTTACACTTTGGAAAGGAAGCAGTAATTCCAAGATCCTACATTACCAGAGAACGCCTAACACTAGAGAGCATTAAACAGTGAGAACTCCCACAAAAGCAAGCACTCGTAAGCAAGGTCTGGCATCACACAATCACCAGTAGCATCCTGAGCAAGACGCCTCATTCAAACAACAAACAAAACAATAATACAAAAGCAATTATCTGCAGACCTAACTCAAACCTGCCTATCAGAGGGAAAAAATAAAAACTCACTTCCTCTCACACCCTACACCAACCTCTGCACTAAGCTTACAAGGGCAGAAACCAAAAGGAAGAAAGAATTCAACCTTGAATCCTGGGAAATGTAGACCTAAAACACAAGACAGAAGGGAATGGCAAGACATATTTAAAGTACTGAAAGAGAAAAATCTACAGCAAAGATTATTCCACCAGGCAGGATCTCATTCAAAATTGATGAAGAAATCAAAAGTTCCACAGACCAGCAAAAGTAAAGAGTATTTAGCACCACAAAATGAACCATATAACAAATGCTAAAGGGACTTGCATAGTCAATGAATAGAAGGGAAGACAAAGATCAACAAAACAAGCCCAAACAATTAAAAAGCTGGCAAAAGCAGTTCTAAGAGGGAAATTTATATCAATACAACCTACCTCAAGAAACAAGAAAAAGACATCAAAAAACACTTTGCACTTAAAAGAAGTGGAAAAAGAAGAAGAAGAAGAACAAAACAACAACAACAAAAAACCCAAAGTTAGCAGAAGAGAAATCATAAAGATGAGAGCAGAAATAAATGAAAAACAAATGAAAGAAACAATAAAAACCTGAAAAAGACAAAACAAACAAACAAACAAACTTGGTTCTACAAAAAGACAAACAAAATTGACAAACTTCAGCAACACAAATCAAGAAAAAAGAGAGAAGGATCAAATTAACAAAATTAGAAATGAAGAAGGAGAGGTTTAAACAGACAATGCAGAAATACAAAGGATTATAAGAGGCTATAATCAACAACTATATGGGAATAAAATGAACAGTCTAGAAGAAATGGACAGATTCTTAGATAAGTGCAATCTTCCAAGACTGAACCAGGAAGAAACAGAAATTATGAGCAATCCAACTGGAAGCACTGAAATAAAATCTGTGATCAAAAATCTCCCAAAAAATAAAAGCCCAGGGTCAGATGGCTTCACAGGTGAATTCTATTCTTCTATTATATAAGAACATTATCCTTCTAAAATTCTTTCAAAAAATAGTACAGGAAAGAACATTTCCAAATTCATTCTATGAGGTCATCATCACCTTGATACAAAACCATGCAAAGAGAACGCAAAAAAAGAAAATCATAGGTCAATATCTCTGATGAATATAGATGCAAAAATCCTCAACAAAATTCTAGCAAACAGAATTCAACAACACACCAAAAAACTCTACAAATTGATGGGCAGAAACCAAAAGGAAGAAAGAATTCAACCTTGAATCCTGGGAAATGTAGACCTAAAACACAAGACAGAAGGGAATGGCAAGACATATTTAAAGTACTGAAAGAGAAAAATCTACAGCAAAGATTATTCCACCAGGCAGGATCTCATTCAAAATTGATGAAGAAATCAAAAGTTCCACAGACCAGCAAAAGTAAAGAGTATTTAGCACCACAAAATGAACCATATAACAAATGCTAAAGGGACTTGCATAGTCAATGAATAGAAGGGAAGACAAAGATCAACAAAACAAGCCCAAACAATTAAAAAGCTGGCAAAAGCAGTTCTAAGAGGGAAATTTATATCAATACAACCTACCTCAAGAAACAAGAAAAAGACATCAAAAAACACTTTGCACTTAAAAGAAGTGGAAAAAGAAGAAGAAGAAGAACAAAACAACAACAACAAAAAACCCAAAGTTAGCAGAAGAGAAATCATAAAGATGAGAGCAGAAATAAATGAAAAACAAATGAAAGAAACAATAAAAACCTGAAAAAGACAAAACAAACAAACAAACAAACTTGGTTCTACAAAAAGACAAACAAAATTGACAAACTTCAGCAACACAAATCAAGAAAAAAGAGAGAAGGATCAAATTAACAAAATTAGAAATGAAGAAGGAGAGGTTTAAACAGACAATGCAGAAATACAAAGGATTATAAGAGGCTATAATCAACAACTATATGGGAATAAAATGAACAGTCTAGAAGAAATGGACAGATTCTTAGATAAGTGCAATCTTCCAAGACTGAACCAGGAAGAAACAGAAATTATGAGCAATCCAACTGGAAGCACTGAAATAAAATCTGTGATCAAAAATCTCCCAAAAAATAAAAGCCCAGGGTCAGATGGCTTCACAGGTGAATTCTATTCTTCTATTATATAAGAACATTATCCTTCTAAAATTCTTTCAAAAAATAGTACAGGAAAGAACATTTCCAAATTCATTCTATGAGGTCATCATCACCTTGATACAAAACCATGCAAAGAGAACGCAAAAAAAGAAAATCATAGGTCAATATCTCTGATGAATATAGATGCAAAAATCCTCAACAAAATTCTAGCAAACAGAATTCAACAACACACCAAAAAACTCATACACCACGATCAAGTTGGTTTTATTCCAGGCATGAAAGAAACATCTGCAATATCTTCAATATCAGCAAGTCAATCAATGTGATGTACCATATTAACAGATTCAAACATGAAAATCATATGATAATCTCAATATATGCAGAAAAAGCCTTTGACAAAATCCAGCACCAATTTATTATAAACACTCTTCAAAAAATGTACATAGAAGAAACCTACCTCAACATAGTGAAAAACATATATGCTAAGCCTACAGCAAACATTATTCTCAATGGTGAAAAACTAAAGCATTCCTTCTAAGATCAGGAACAAGACAGGGGTGTCCATTCTCACCACTATTATTCAAACAGTCTTGGAAGTTCTACCTAGGGCAATTAGAAAAGAAAAAGAAATCAAAGAAATCCAGACTGGAAAAGAAGAAGTGAAACTGTCACTGTTTGCAGATGATATGATATTAAACATAGAAAAGCTTAAAGATACGATCAGAAAATTACTAGTGCTAATCAGTGAATTTAGCAAAGTCACAGGATACAAAATCAATACACAGAAATCACTCGAATTTGTATATACACAAAGTGAAAAATCATAAAGAGAAATGAAGGAAGTGATACCATTCACCATTGCAATCAAAAGAATAAAATATTGAGGACTAAACCTACTGAAGGAGACAAAAGAACTGTACACAGAAAATTATAAGACACTAATGAAACAAATCAAAGATGACATAAACAGATGGAGAGATATTCCATGATCCTGAGTTGGAAGAATCAATATCGTGAAAATGTTTAGACTACCAAACGTAACCTACAAATTAAATGGGATCTCTAACAAATAACCAATGTCATTTTTCATAGAACTAGAAAAGAAATCACAATTCATATGGAAACAAAGAAGACCCCAGATAGGCAAAGCAATCTTGAGAAAGAAGAATAGAGCTGGAGGGGTCAATCTTCCTAACTTCAGACTATACTACAAAGCAATCCTCATCAAGACAGTATGGTACTCTCACAAAAAGAGAAATACAGACAAATGGAATAAGACAGAGAGCCCAGAGATACACCCATGCACCTATGGGTATCTTATTTTAGACAAAAGAGGTAAGAATATACAATGAGGCAAGAAAAAGCCTCCTCAATGAGTGGTGATGGGAAAACTGGACAGTTACATGTAAAAGAATGAAGTTGGAACACTTTCTAACACCATGCACAAATATAAACTCAAAATGGATTAAAGACTTCACTGTAAGACCATAAACCATAAAACTCTTGGAGGAAAATATAGGCAGAACACTTGATGACATAAATCAAAGCAAAAGCTTCTATGACCCTCCCTCTAGAGTAATAGAAATAAGACAAAAACAAAAAAGTGGGACCAAATGAAAGGGGTGAATAGGCAGATTTGATAATGAAGCCAGCCAGTCCCAAAAAGGAGGGAGAGGAAAAGAAGGAAAAAGAAGAAAGACAAACATTTTTCTAGCCTGGAATGTTTGTTATGATAAAGATCAACCCGGAAACTAAGTTTATTGTCTAATATTAATGTCATGGGCCTAGTAATACCTTTACATTGTAATGTCTCACCTACCCCTGAGACTATCCTTTAGCTAAATCTTATGTTAATGTTGTGGGTGTGGGCCTAGCAAGGTCTTACAACCTTAAGACCTTTTGTGGGGAGTGAGAAGCACTTCTATTGGTCTTTCCTTTCCATCTTTGTTCTTTGGCCTGTGTGGGCCTCCCATTGCAGTGGCCTCTCTTGTCGCAGAGCACCAGCTCTGGGTGCATGTGCTCCAAAGCTCTGGCTAGGTAGTTTGACACATCAGTCCAGTAGTTCCATGGCACATGGGATCTTCCCAGGCCAGGGATCGAACTGGTGCCCCTTGTACTGCAAGACGGTGTCTTTACCCACTGGACCACCAAGGAAACCCCTTAAGGTATTCTTTTGATTTATTGCTAAGAACCATCATAGGAAATGCAAATTGTCTTGCTTGAACTGGCTTAGGGCGGTTTTCTTCTATTCCCTCTTCCAGTGCTTGTGCTGGAAGTTTTCGCTATCCTTTTTTTATTTAATAAACATTTACTTCACAAAGCTCTGAGCGACCAAAGCCAAGTCTTTTTGATTCCAATGTGAATTTCTCTCTGTTGGAGATCAAGAATCTGACACCATTCCTGGCAACCTGTCTATAATCATCTATACAATGAGGCAAGAAAAAGCCTCCTCAATGAGTGGTGATGGGAAAACTGGACAGTTACATGTAAAAGAATGAAGTTGGAACACTTTCTAACACCATGCACAAATATAAACTCAAAATGGATTAAAGACTTCACTGTAAGACCATAAACCATAAAACTCTTGGAGGAAAATATAGGCAGAACACTTGATGACATAAATCAAAGCAAAAGCTTCTATGACCCTCCCTCTAGAGTAATAGAAATAAGACAAAAACAAAAAAGTGGGACCAAATGAAAGGGGTGAATAGGCAGATTTGATAATGAAGCCAGCCAGTCCCAAAAAGGAGGGAGAGGAAAAGAAGGAAAAAGAAGAAAGACAAACATTTTTCTAGCCTGGAATGTTTGTTATGATAAAGATCAACCCGGAAACTAAGTTTATTGTCTAATATTAATGTCATGGGCCTAGTAATACCTTTACATTGTAATGTCTCACCTACCCCTGAGACTATCCTTTAGCTAAATCTTATGTTAATGTTGTGGGTGTGGGCCTAGCAAGGTCTTACAACCTTAAGACCTTTTGTGGGGAGTGAGAAGCACTTCTATTGGTCTTTCCTTTCCATCTTTGTTCTTTGGCCTGTGTGGGCCTCCCATTGCAGTGGCCTCTCTTGTCGCAGAGCACCAGCTCTGGGTGCATGTGCTCCAAAGCTCTGGCTAGGTAGTTTGACACATCAGTCCAGTAGTTCCATGGCACATGGGATCTTCCCAGGCCAGGGATCGAACTGGTGCCCCTTGTACTGCAAGACGGTGTCTTTACCCACTGGACCACCAAGGAAACCCCTTAAGGTATTCTTTTGATTTATTGCTAAGAACCATCATAGGAAATGCAAATTGTCTTGCTTGAACTGGCTTAGGGCGGTTTTCTTCTATTCCCTCTTCCAGTGCTTGTGCTGGAAGTTTTCGCTATCCTTTTTTTATTTAATAAACATTTACTTCACAAAGCTCTGAGCGACCAAAGCCAAGTCTTTTTGATTCCAATGTGAATTTCTCTCTGTTGGAGATCAAGAATCTGACACCATTCCTGGCAACCTGTCTACAATCATCTATCACAAATTAAGCTTAAAATCTTTTGCACAGCAAAGGAAACTGAAAACAAGGTGAACAGATAATCCTCAGAATGGGAGAAAATAATAGCAAATGAAACAACCAACTAATAATAATTTCCAAATTATAAAAGCAGCTAGTGTAACTGAACACCAAAAAAACCCAAACTCAATCAAAAACGGGAAAAGAACTTAACAGACACCTCTCAAAAGAAGCTTTACAAATGTTCAACAAGCACATGAAAAGATGCTCAACATCACTCACTATTAGAGAAATGCAAATCAAAACTACAATGAGATATCACCTCATATCAGTCAGAATGGCCATCATCAAAAAGTCTACAAACAATAAATGCTGTAGAGGGTTTGAAGAAAAGGGAATCCTCTTGCACTGTTGGTGGGAATATAAGTTGATCCAGCCTCTAAGGAAGACTGTATGGAGATCCTCAGAAAACCAGAAATAGAACCACCATATGACTCAGCAATCGCACTACTTGGCATATATTCTGAGGAAATCAAAACTGAAAAATACACATGTGCCCCATTGTTCATTGCAACACTATTTACAACAGCTAGAACATGGAAAAAAGCTAGATGTCCATCAACAGGTGAATGGATAAAGAAACTGTGATACATATACAATGGAATATTACTCAGCCGTAAAAGGAAATGTGTTTCAGTCAGTTCTAATAAGTTATATTAACCTAGAACCTATTATACAGTAGTTCCATGGCACATGGGATCTTCCCAGGCCAGGGATCGAACTGGTGCCCCTTGTACTGCAAGACGGTGTCTTTACCCACTGGACCACCAAGGAAACCCCTTAAGGTATTCTTTTGATTTATTGCTAAGAACCATCATAGGAAATGCAAATTGTCTTGCTTGAACTGGCTTAGGGCGGTTTTCTTCTATTCCCTCTTCCAGTGCTTGTGCTGGAAGTTTTCGCTATCCTTTTTTTATTTAATAAACATTTACTTCACAAAGCTCTGAGCGACCAAAGCCAAGTCTTTTTGATTCCAATGTGAATTTCTCTCTGTTGGAGATCAAGAATCTGACACCATTCCTGGCAACCTGTCTACAATCATCTATCACAAATTAAGCTTAAAATCTTTTGCACAGCAAAGGAAACTGAAAACAAGGTGAACAGATAATCCTCAGAATGGGAGAAAATAATAGCAAATGAAACAACCAACTAATAATAATTTCCAAATTATAAAAGCAGCTAGTGTAACTGAACACCAAAAAAACCCAAACTCAATCAAAAACGGGAAAAGAACTTAACAGACACCTCTCAAAAGAAGCTTTACAAATGTTCAACAAGCACATGAAAAGATGCTCAACATCACTCACTATTAGAGAAATGCAAATCAAAACTACAATGAGATATCACCTCATATCAGTCAGAATGGCCATCATCAAAAAGTCTACAAACAATAAATGCTGTAGAGGGTTTGAAGAAAAGGGAATCCTCTTGCACTGTTGGTGGGAATATAAGTTGATCCAGCCTCTAAGGAAGACTGTATGGAGATCCTCAGAAAACCAGAAATAGAACCACCATATGACTCAGCAATCGCACTACTTGGCATATATTCTGAGGAAATCAAAACTGAAAAATACACATGTGCCCCATTGTTCATTGCAACACTATTTACAACAGCTAGAACATGGAAAAAAGCTAGATGTCCATCAACAGGTGAATGGATAAAGAAACTGTGATACATATACAATGGAATATTACTCAGCCGTAAAAGGAAATGTGTTTCAGTCAGTTCTAATGAGTTATATTAACCTAGAACCTATTATACAAAGTAAGTCAGAAAGATAAATACTGTATACTAATATATATATATATATATATATATATATATATGGAATCTAGAAAGATGGTACTGATGAATTATATGTAAGACAGTAATAGAGAAACAGACATAGAGAACAGACTTATGGACATTGATTGCAGGGAGAGAAGATATATGGAAAGATATATGGAAAGAGTAACAGGGAAACTTACACAACCATATGTAATATAGATAACCAATGGGAATCTGCTGTACAACCATAGGAATTCACACTAGGTTCTATAACAACCTAGAGGGGTGGGATGTGTAGGGAGTTGGGATTCAAGTTCAAGATGAAAGGGACATATGTATTCAGGTTCAGGTTGACATGGGACAGCAAACAAAACTCTGTTAAAAAGTGAAAAATAAAGAATACTTGAGGGCTTCCTTGGTGGTCCAGTGGGTAAGGACACCACCTTGCAGTGCAGGGGGCGCTGGTTTGTTCCCTGACCTGGGAAGATCCCATGTGCTGCGGGAGCGGCTGGACCGATGTGTCCAACTACTGAGCTGAAGCTCTGGAGTGTGTGACCAGAGCCGGTGCTCTGCAGTGAGAGAGGCCACTGCGATGGGAGGCCCACACAGGTCAAAGAACAAAGATGGATGAAAAGGATCAATAGAAGTGGCCACAAAAAAAAGAATACTGGAATTGCAGACACTATGTGCAATGCAATGAAATAATAGTATTTTTTTGTAGAAATTTTATTTATCACCGAAAAGGAATCCTCTTGCACTGTTGGTGGGAATATAAGTTGATCCAGCCTCTAAGGAAGACTGTATGGAGATCCTCAGAAAACCAGAAATAGAACCACCATATGACTCAGCAATCGCACTACTTGGCATATATTCTGAGGAAATCAAAACTGAAAAATACACATGTGCCCCATTGTTCATTGCAACACTATTTACAACAGCTAGAACATGGAAAAAAGCTAGATGTCCATCAACAGGTGAATGGATAAAGAAACTGTGATACATATACAATGGAATATTACTCAGCCGTAAAAGGAAATGTGTTTCAGTCAGTTCTAATGAGTTATATTAACCTAGAACCTATTATACAAAGTAAGTCAGAAAGATAAATACTGTATACTAATATATATATATATATATATATATATATATATGGAATCTAGAAAGATGGTACTGATGAATTATATGTAAGACAGTAATAGAGAAACAGACATAGAGAACAGACTTATGGACATTGATTGCAGGGAGAGAAGATATATGGAAAGATATATGGAAAGAGTAACAGGGAAACTTACACAACCATATGTAATATAGATAACCAATGGGAATCTGCTGTACAACCATAGGAATTCACACTAGGTTCTATAACAACCTAGAGGGGTGGGATGTGTAGGGAGTTGGGATTCAAGTTCAAGATGAAAGGGACATATGTATTCAGGTTCAGGTTGACATGGGACAGCAAACAAAACTCTGTTAAAAAGTGAAAAATAAAGAATACTTGAGGGCTTCCTTGGTGGTCCAGTGGGTAAGGACACCACCTTGCAGTGCAGGGGGCGCTGGTTTGTTCCCTGACCTGGGAAGATCCCATGTGCTGCGGGAGCGGCTGGACCGATGTGTCCAACTACTGAGCTGAAGCTCTGGAGTGTGTGACCAGAGCCGGTGCTCTGCAGTGAGAGAGGCCACTGCGATGGGAGGCCCACACAGGTCAAAGAACAAAGATGGATGAAAAGGATCAATAGAAGTGGCCACAAAAAAAAGAATACTGGAATTGCAGACACTATGTGCAATGCAATGAAATAATAGTATTTTTTTGTAGAAATTTTATTTATCACCTTTGATTTTTATTTTGTAAACTTCAAGGAGGAATATATAATTATTTTATTGTGTTGTTTATCATATGATGTATTGATTTTGAAAGGCCTTTGTAAATGTTAAAATATGTAGAAAATGATGTCTTTTAAAACTTAACTTAAACTTTTTATTGTATTCAAAGACTTTGGTGTATGTATGAAATGAAAACATTATATATTAAAAAAATTGAGAACTTCTTTCACTTATTAGGATAAGTAAATACTATATCAAAACATCACAATATTTTTTTACACTTCTACAATTCTTGTTAGATCATATTACTGAAGACTAATCTGAAGATACAAAGTCTATGTCAAGATATTTTATTATATTTCAATTGAATAGCTTTTCCCTGAATATTCTGTACTTCAATTATTTTCATGCTTAATGCAACTTAAAATAGTTCTAATAATCATGTAGAAAGCACAGAACTCTGCAAGCAGTTTTAAGAGGTCAAATGCATAGAAACTCTGATGACATTGCTTTTGAGTATAAATCAGTCTAGATCTTCTGGAAAGTAAGATATTAGAATTAAGTACCTTAAATACATCCAGATATTTGAATAGAATAATTCAACTTTCAGGATATTATCTTCTGTTTTTTTTTGACCATAGGATATCATTTCACAATATTGATGAAATAATCTTAGGAAATTAATTGTGAACCTTTGCTAAGTAACCTAATAGCTAGTGATATATAGATAGTATATCAAGAAAATTAAAATTGCTTTTCAACTTCATTTTATAACTTTGTCATTATGTAATGCTAATGAGATATAATTATTATCAATATATACTTTTAAATTTGATTCACAAATATTTGTTAAAACTTCTCATATGCCAGTTACATGTTGGGAATATATCAACAAACAACACTGATTTTTAGAACGCTTTTATTTTGAATTTAAGTCAGTTAAACTGAGCTGGATGAACCTAGAGACTTTTATAAAGAGTGAAGTAAGTTAGAAAGATAAAAACAAGTATTGCATATCAATCCATTATGTGTGGAATCTAGAAAAATGGTACTGAATAACCTATTTGCAGGGCAGGAATAAGGATGCAGGTGTAGAGAATGAGCTTGTGGACACAGAGATAGCTAGTGGGAAGTTGTTGTATAGCATACAGGCCTCTGCCTGGTGTTCTGTGACAACCTAGAAAAATGAGATGGAGAGCTGGGGCAGAGGGAGGCTCAAGAGGGAGAGGATATATCTATATTTTAGGATGATTCAAGTTACTGTACAGAAGACACCAACATAACACAGCATTACAAAATAATTAGGCTGCAATTAAAAATTAAAAAAAATATTTGTGAAAAAGGGCCTTTATTTTAATGTACCTTTCTATTTAAGAAACATATATAAACAATATAAAAATTATGGAAACTATATGGAAATTTTAAAGAAGGTATATTATGTTTATAAACCTTAAGAGCTTGGCCAGAAAAGCTTTCAATGAAAGCATGACAAACACATGAAAGAGATGAGGTATAAATAATAAATATAACCAAACAAGCTTGGTTATGGTAAGAAGGAACCATTTTCAAAATCCCTGAGTTGCCGACAGCATATCATGTTCCAGAAACAAAAAGAAGACCCCTGATCTTAGGTGAGTGAAAATAAAACTGAGATCTTGACAGGAATAAGATGGAAATTGGAGACAGAGAAAGAAATGACCTTTCTGAGGAGTTTTGGATAAAAGGCAAACAGCATTTGAAGGGAGTTCCAGAATCATTGGAGGTTTCTGTTTGATTGTTTGCTTTATAAAAAGTGGGCCCAATTAAAAAAAAAAAAAAATATATATATATATATATATATAATAGAAAAAAAAACCTGAAGAGAAAAGGGAATTTTTCTTGAGTGATATTTTTCAGTGGGCAAAGAAATTTATATTCAGTACAGACTGCTCAGATGGTAAATGTGGAAGTACTGATTTCAATTCCTGGATCAGTAAGATCCCCTGGAGAAGGGAATGACTTCCCACTTCTGTATTCTTGTCTGGAAAATTCCATGAATAGAGGGCCCATGTGAGCAATCTATGGGGTCACAAAGAGTCTCACACAACTGAGAGATTAACACTTTTACTTTCATAGAAATGAAAAAATTGCTTAGATACAAATATGGGCAAGTTAAAGCTGGAAGATCTGGGGAGAAGTGATCTACTGTTTTATTCATTTAAACCCATTTATGATGCAAAAATATGAAAATATATAAAAATAGAAAATTGGCTTTTAATTTATCTACTCCCAGAAATAATCCTTATCCTTCCACTAATTGACTCCATACATATTGATGGAAGGTACTATCTTTGATTTATAAATTCATATAAGTTAGATTGTGTAGCTTTAAACAGAGTTAGTAGTATTCTTGATCAGCTAACTGAAGAATAGAAACAATGGTGACTTATTAATTAGGCATACCTGGTAGAATATTTCTGATTAAATTCAAAAGTTTATGATAAGATTAATGGAACAGATTTATTAAACACAAAGTACATCCCTTTCCTGAAAACTGCAGACCTTAAGGGCCAGAAAATACATTCAAGAAAGCAACACAAAATATCAGGAATTGGAGCATAAGTATCTTTGGAAATCTCAGTAATACATGCTTTTGAATGCTGGGTATCATGCCAATAAAATGGATAACATATCATCCATGCAGATTATTATATACAAAAAAGACAGTGTTTAGTTTGCTGTATTCACTGTTAGCAGCAAAATGCATGAGATGACCATTACAAGGATGAAGAATGGAGTCAAACCAGAGTATTTTAAGCCAGGATTTGTGATAGTGACTAACTAATCATGAGGACACTAGAATTAAATGCTGTGACTAACTATTACTTCATAATCTATATATTAATAACAGTAAAGAATTCTGGTGAAGAGAATTCTGACATTAGACCACACAACAGAGATTCTTAGCTACTTTATTAGTTCTAAAACCCAGTCTAACTCAATGCACTAAAATCCCACATTTGAAGTGTCTTCCTTAAGGAAACACTGTACCACTGCCAAGTGCTAATACTGTAAATACTTCAATTATTTTCCACAGGGTCTAAGAGCAGCTTTAAAGATGGATGTGTACCGGGAAAGCAAAAATACCTAGAATGCGTTGAGGATTCTGATACTGGTTGAAAATTGATGACAGTAAGATCCCTGGAGAAGGGAATGACTTCACTTCTGTATTCTTGTCTGGAAAATTCCATGAATCCCATGAGCAATCTATCAAGAGTCTCACACAACTGAGAGATTAACACTTTTACTTTCATAGAAATGAAAAAATTGCTTAGATACAAATATGGGCAAGTTAAAGCTGGAAGATCTGGGGAGAAGTGATCTACTGTTTTATTCATTTAAACCCATTTATGATGCAAAAATATGAAAATATATAAAAATAGAAAATTGGCTTTTAATTTATCTACTCCCAGAAATAATCCTTATCCTTCCACTAATTGACTCCATACATATTGATGGAAGGTACTATCTTTGATTTATAAATTCATATAAGTTAGATTGTGTAGCTTTAAACAGAGTTAGTAGTATTCTTGATCAGCTAACTGAAGAATAGAAACAATGGTGACTTATTAATTAGGCATACCTGGTAGAATATTTCTGATTAAATTCAAAAGTTTATGATAAGATTAATGGAACAGATTTATTAAACACAAAGTACATCCCTTTCCTGAAAACTGCAGACCTTAAGGGCCAGAAAATACATTCAAGAAAGCAACACAAAATATCAGGAATTGGAGCATAAGTATCTTTGGAAATCTCAGTAATACATGCTTTTGAATGCTGGGTATCATGCCAATAAAATGGATAACATATCATCCATGCAGATTATTATATACAAAAATGACAGTGTTTAGTTTGCTGTATTCACTGTTAGCAGCAAAATGCATGAGATGACCATTACAAGGATGAAGAATGGAGTCAAACCAGAGTATTTTAAGCCAGGATTTGTGATAGTGACTAACTAATCATGAGGACACTAGAATTAAATGCTGTGACTAACTATTACTTCATAATCTATATATTAATAACAGTAAAGAATTCTGGTGAAGAGAATTCTGACATTAGACCACACAACAGAGATTCTTAGCTACTTTATTAGTTCTAAAACCCAGTCTAACTCAATGCACTAAAATCCCACATTTGAAGTGTCTTCCTTAAGGAAACACTGTACCACTGCCAAGTGCTAATACTGTAAATACTTCAATTATTTTCCACAGGGTCTAAGAGCAGCTTTAAAGATGGATGTGTACCGGGAAAGCAAAAATACCTAGAATGCGTTGAGGATTCTGATACTGGTTGAAAATTGATGACAGTACCTGGAGAACCTAAATACTACTATTGTCCTCTGGTCAGAAAGGAGATTTAGGGAGGTCAGATAGGAAATTAACTTTCAGCCCAAGTTAATCTCACAATATTCCCAATGGCTGTGCTGAACCACTGGGAAATAACTTATCCAGTTCTTGACAGTATTGAAATAGATGATTATTTTTTGGCCACTGAAAACATCCTCATGCAGATATCTTGATCTGCGTAGTAAAAATTATTAACATTTGCAAGTATCAGATGGAAACTCTGACCTGCCTCATTCAAGCAAATTAGAGAAACTAAAGCAAAGCCACAGCTACTGAGTAATTGGAAATATTAGGGTAATCACTAATATTTAAGAGATGCAAGGTAATAATTTATATCATTAAGAAATATCTCACCTCTAGGAGTAGTAAAAACCAGTTAGCTCTTGGGAAATTATTGCATTCGTAATCAGGTAGTGCCTCAAACTGCAATTGCCATTTCACTTGTGGTACTTCCATTAGAACAAATAACAATATTTCTGGCATTGAAAATTATTACTAATAGTTTGCCTTTATGAAACAAAGACAGTGTCTTAATCCAAAAAATATTAATTTTGTTTTTCTCTGTATCACAGTATAATCCAGGGATGGTCTATTATATTGATGACAGGAGACAGTGAGGTATATAATTGACTGAGGTATAGTAGAAACCCTTTGAAAATGAAAGGATTTATCATAGTAGTAAATTTCTAAAGGTCAAATGGTCTGCAGATTGCCTAAGGTGAAAAGAAACTTGCTTTTCCTTAAACCACAGTCACTACAAAGAAGTACAATGATTGCAAACTTCTTGCGATATATAATGGTAATGTATTTGATATGTCAGTGGACTATTCTAATTCACTAAGTGGAACAACAACAACAAAAATACTACAACTGGTAGTTGTGAATAGGGAACAGATACAAAGAAAGTATAGTCACAGATTCAGATATGTGGACGAGTATTCCTGCACCTAGGTTTTGTGATTTTTTCATTTTGTTTTATTTTTTGGTAAGCATAATTCTTTCTTCTTCTTCTCTCTCTTTCATTGTAGAAAAATCATTTTATGTGAGATCTACTTTCCTAAAAAAATGTTCTAAGTGTGCAATACAATATTCTTAAATATGGGCAGATTTATGCATTCTGTATTATTGAAATGTTATACTCTGTATAGTAGCACTGCATTTCCCATTTTCCTAGCCCCTGGCAACCACTATTCATCTCAGCTTTTAAGAGTTTTAATGTTTCTCATATATTTGATATAAGTGGAACCAGGCAGTATTTGTCTTTCTGTGACTGGCTTATTTCACTTAGTACAATGTCCTCCAAATTCCTCCGTGTTATTACATATTACAGGCCTTCTTTCTTTTTGAAGGTTTAATAAAATCCCATTGCAGGTATATAGTACCACACTTTATCTATTCATATGTTGATGAACTTTGATTGTGACTAATGCTACCATGAACATGGATGCGCAAATAACTCAAAATCCTGATTTCAATTATTTCCAATGACTACCAAAAAATTGAATAACTGGATCATATGATATTTCTATTTTTAATTTTTGGAGTACTTACCCTAATTTTTTTTCATAAAACTGTACCATTAAACACTCCATCCCCACAGGATATGTAAGGATTCCCCATTATTTTTAATAGTAGCCATCCTTCAAGCATAAGGTATATGTCATTGCTTTTTATATTAGCATTTACCTAATGATTAATAAGGCTGAGTAGATTTTCATATACCTGCTTGCCATTTATTTTATCTTAATAGAGTTACTTGCTTTGCTAGCTTTTTATTTTTTAATTTTGCTATTGTGTTGCAAGAGCTCTATATATTTTAGTCCCTTATCAAACATTTGTTTATTTCAAATATTTTTTCCTACTACATACATTGTAGTTTGACTCTATTTCTTGTTTTCTTTACTGTACAGAAGTTTTATATGCTACCATCTCAATTATATATTTTTGCTTATGTTCACTGTGCTTTTGATCCCATATACAAAATGTTGTTGGCAAGACTAATGTCATAAAGCTTTTCACTTATGTTTTATTCAAAGGGTTTTCTGTCTCATGGCTTAACATTTGATTCTTCAATCCATTTGGAGTTATTTTTTTGTATATAGTTAAGAAAGGGATTAATTTCATTATTTTACATATGAATATCCAGTTATCCTAATGCCATTTGATGAAGAAACTATCTTTCCCAAATTGTGTATTCATAACATCCTTTCCATTAACTGGGTATCTTCATGGTTTCAATTGAATTTTAAAACTGTCTATGCTATTTACTTAAAAAAATCATTGGAGCTTAGGTAAGGATTGCATTGAATCTGTATTATGCACATTTTAACAATATCAAATCTTTGAATCCATGAACATGGATGTCCTTCCATTGGTTTCTTCTTTAACTTCTTTCATCAATGCGTGGTTCTTATGATGCATCAGTTTCAAAACTATTTGTTAGGTGATCGTATTTAAGAAGCAAATAGCCAAATACTATTCAGTGGACATGTTTAGACTTTAAAAAAAAGCCTTAAACTTTGTTCATGTTGTTTATCTAACCAATCACCTTTGGGAAAGTTGCAACCTTCTTGTACTGGTATATTGGGGAAAAAAATAAATAAACAAACCCAGAATGCTTGATATAGGACAAGAAAAATATGTAATCTGTGTTGTGCCTGATAAAAAGAGTATTATCTGTTCCAATAAACCATGGGATGGAGTAGGCTGTTAGTACTCTACTATCAAATTGTACTATTATATATGACATCAGACACAAACAATTCCAAAAAGTATGAGCATATTCTGTAAGCATGTGGCTCAAACTTCCAATGTATCTACTCCTCCTTCTCTATCCACAAATATGGTCATGTGTATAATTTCTTATGACCAGTTGATAATAAAATAATAAAATGAGAACAGTTTCCAAATTCCCTGTGCAAAATGCTAGCCCTAGTTAAAATTAAAGTGCTAAATTAAATAAATACAGCTTCAGTTATAGATGACGTGAAAGAGAATTTTAAAAAAGAGGAACTTCTTCAGTGGGCATGATTTCAGGAAATACTCTTGGTCATTGCTCTTTGTGTATGGCCAATAGTATGAATCTATACTGATTCTTAAATAATGAGACATGATTTGGGTAGAAATATGGAAATTTGGATGTTGGATTCTGCATTCAATTCGTGTGTGTGTGTGTGTGTGTGTGTGTGTGTGTGTGTGTGTGTGTTTCCCCATACCACCAAACTATCCTTTGGGACTTTGAACCGAATGTCTCACAATTTAATTCATTTCTAACACTACCTATGTTAATCCTATAGGTAAATGATCCTACAAGACTGCCTTCCACTTCAGTTGTCAATACAGTCTGTCACTTCTTTTGACCAACTGACTATAGATTGAGAGTTCGAATGGCTCTTTTCTTGGGTTCAATCAACTTGCTAGAGAAGCTCAGAAAAACATTTTACTCATTGGAATACTAGTTTATTACACAAGAATATAACAGACAGTAGAGATGAATAGGGTAGAGTGGGGAGCTGCATAACACTTGTGCGCACACCATTCTCCCCTAATTTCCATGTGTTGACCAATATGGAAGCTCCCCAATACTGTTTTTTTGGGTTTTTATAGAAGCTTCATTGCATAGACACAACTGATTCAATCATAAAACTCTATTGTTAGCTAGTCAGGTGGTAGAGAAAGTTCCAACTTTCTAATTAATCACTTGGTTTACTTCAATCACGGGAGTTCCTATTTTTAGGGGCCCTTCCAGAAGTTATTCATCTACATAGCAAAATACACATGTATCACTCCCATGTCAAGAAATGCCAAGGGTTTCAAGACTGTCTGAGATAAGGATGGAGATCAAATATATATTTCTTATTGTAAATCAGACTATAATGGGTGACAAATCAGAAAAAAATAATGTTGACGGATCAAAAAATTGGGGAACTCATATTCCTCAAGGTCATCAATCAAAGTTTTTCATTTCATAATTTAAGATTCTACTCTCTCCCAGAACATGACTTTATAACAGGACCTCTTCAGACTGAACTTGTCCACTCCTGTGTCATTCTGACACCTTCAAACTTACATCATAGTTCTGATTTTCATAATTAAATAAATACAGCTTCAGTTATAGATGACGTGAAAGAGAATTTTAAAAAAGAGGAACTTCTTCAGTGGGCATGATTTCAGGAAATACTCTTGGTCATTGCTCTTTGTGTATGGCCAATAGTATGAATCTATACTGATTCTTAAATAATGAGACATGATTTGGGTAGAAATATGGAAATTTGGATGTTGGATTCTGCATTCAATTCGTGTGTGTGTGTGTGTGTGTGTGTGTGTGTGTGTGTGTGTGTTTCCCCATACCACCAAACTATCCTTTGGGACTTTGAACCGAATGTCTCACAATTTAATTCATTTCTAACACTACCTATGTTAATCCTATAGGTAAATGATCCTACAAGACTGCCTTCCACTTCAGTTGTCAATACAGTCTGTCACTTCTTTTGACCAACTGACTATAGATTGAGAGTTCGAATGGCTCTTTTCTTGGGTTCAATCAACTTGCTAGAGAAGCTCAGAAAAACATTTTACTCATTGGAATACTAGTTTATTACACAAGAATATAACAGACAGTAGAGATGAATAGGGTAGAGTGGGGAGCTGCATAACACTTGTGCGCACACCATTCTCCCCTAATTTCCATGTGTTGACCAATATGGAAGCTCCCCAATACTGTTTTTTTGGGTTTTTATAGAAGCTTCATTGCATAGACACAACTGATTCAATCATAAAACTCTATTGTTAGCTAGTCAGGTGGTAGAGAAAGTTCCAACTTTCTAATTAATCACTTGGTTTACTTCAATCACGGGAGTTCCTATTTTTAGGGGCCCTTCCAGAAGTTATTCATCTACATAGCAAAATACACATGTATCACTCCCATGTCAAGAAATGCCAAGGGTTTCAAGACTGTCTGAGATAAGGATGGAGATCAAATATATATTTCTTATTGTAAATCAGACTATAATGGGTGACAAATCAGAAAAAAATAATGTTGACGGATCAAAAAATTGGGGAACTCATATTCCTCAAGGTCATCAATCAAAGTTTTTCATTTCATAATT
The DNA here is from genome assembly GCA_022376925.1 of Tragulus kanchil. NCBI lineage: Eukaryota > Metazoa > Chordata > Mammalia > Artiodactyla > Tragulidae > Tragulus > Tragulus kanchil. The sequence goes on along the minus strand of JAIOJX010000003.1, from coordinate 85,785,023 downwards.
TAAGATTCTACTCTCTCCCAGAACATGACTTTATAACAGGACCTCTTCAGACTGAACTTGTCCACTCCTGTGTCATTCTGACACCTTCAAACTTACATCATAGTTCTGATTTTCCGCATAATTTTCAGTGTGACTGCAAGAAACATCTCTCAAACAAAGATACCGAAAAGAACCTCTACCTACTACAGTATGCCGCAAGTTGTAAGCTAGATGCCCCGGTACTTCAAATTTCCTTATAACAAGTATTTCAGTGCCACTAATTCAATGAGCCCACATCTCAATTCTTGCAATTGTAACTGAATCTTTACAAATAAGCATATGCACTGTGCACTTTCTATTCATATCTCAAACCAATTAAACACTGATAAGTGCTCTAGGGAAATTTTCACTACAGTGATACTGCACCATACCAGAGAATATCCCTCATTCTTTCCCATGAACATGCTAACCAAAAAAGATAATGCTCCTATTTTCTTCAGAATAGTGGGAAATCTAAATCCGCAAATAATGCTGTGTTCTGCTGTATTCCTGTTACTCCTGTTGCTAGTAGCATTATTGTTCAGAAATTCTACACTATGTAGTAACATGAAACCATTTTGTTTGAAAGTTCACAAGTGAGAATCAGTTCATATTTTGAGTTAGTAAAGGCAAAAAGGGCTGCCCTGATGGTTCAGTGGTAAAGAGTCTGCCTGCAATGCAGGAGTAGAATGAGATGTGACTTAGATCCCTAGATCAGGTAGATCTCTTAAAGAAGGAAATGGTAACCCAGTATTGTTACCTGGAGGAGCCTGGCAGGCTATAATCCATAGAGTTGTAAATAGTCAGACACAACAAAGAGCACAAATAAGTCAAGTATACAATATTGTAGTTGTACATATGCATGTATGACATAAATGGAAATAAAGAATGAAATTTTGTAGTTTACATTAAAATATTAAGACAATTTTGATTTTTTTTTGCTTATATATTTGGTGTCATTGCTTAGATCAATGTCACAATTACCTGTATATATATATTTTTTTTTTTCCTAGAAGTTTTGCAGTTTCATGTCTTACACATAAACCTTTAATTCATTTTGAATTTTCCCCTTTCTATATAACTAGAGATTTTTTCTTTCTCTTTAATTTATATAGCTATACAGGTATACATTGGAGAAGAAAATGGCAACCTACCCCAGTCTTCTTGCTGGGGAAATCCCATGAACAGAGGACACAGGTGGGCTATAGTTGTGGAGTCACAAGAGTCAGACACAACTTAGCAACTAAAGCACTACTACCACCATCACAGTCATCCCAAGGTAACCATGGGGAATTTGTCTCAGGATGTAGTACAGATCACAAAATCCTTGGATGGTCACATTTCCTTATATAAAGTGGCATAGTACACAAATCACAATCTGCAGTTAATTGAATCTATACATGTAGAACCATAGATATAAAAAGTTGACTATATTGAAAAGTATCCAATTGTAGTGAAACTGTGTAGTTCAAACTTGTGTTGTTCAAGAGTAAACTGTATATAATTATAAATATCACAATAAAAGACACAGAATAAAAGTCATCTGAAAGATTTTTCTTTTATAGTATCAAACATGGAAGTAGAAAAAATATTATAAAAATATGTAATCCCAAATTCCTTCATTTGTCACTTTTGGTTTTATTAGCCATAAAAATATTACTTGTTTCAGAGTTTACAGGTGAATATAGACAGGAGGCAAAGGCTGTGCATTTCTCATTAACAGTCATATTGGAAACCATTTATTTACTAAGAGAATTTTATTTACTCAGATGGTTTATGTAGTGTAGCAATTAAAATCTTTTATGATAAAACTGAAGGCAATGAAAGTTCTTTAAATCATACGACTGAAAAACAAACATAAAGGCAAATTTATGAAGAGGCCTCATTGTTAGATTTACACTTGTACTATGTCTTATAAAAAGCTATCTTCTCTTTTGTGATTAAAATAAATTACTTCAGTGTTATTGTAGGAAAATCTTACAGATACTCAAACTCTAAAAGTTTAATGATATCTCCAATGCATTGCAGCTATAATTTTTTCAGTATTTCTAATTAATTGTCATATAAAACCCATTTCAGTCTTTTGTCTGTGATCCATTTATGTATATATATATCTAATCTTTTTTCTTTTGCTAAAATGTTGTTTAATTTTTCTATCTGTCTCCCCTTTTAGGTAGAGTGTTATTAATAAAATCACTGACTCTAGCTGACTGTATCTCCTAAATTAGCATTAGCCAATTTTTTTTTTCTATATCAAATGATGGAAAAATCATCCCAAACTACTGATCACATAGCATTTTTGGCATCTATTTTATCCAGATCCTCTGCACAAAATCATTGAGTATCCCTGACCAGAAACTATCAAACTTAGAAGAGAGAGAAAAATTAAGAGTGGTAGAAGAACTTGACTGTTTTGAAACTTACTATTTTTTTCTTAGTTAAATTTGAGATTCCGTTCCTTCTCTGTAATATTAAGTGTTTATACCCCAAAGTTGAATTATTAACTCTAGCTCTAGGAATGATTTATGAAAAACTTTAGACATAGTTGAGGGCAGGAGAGAAATTTATGAATTAAAAACTTCACAGATGATATTGACAAAATATATTTCTTAGAGGCTTAATAGAAAATGTTGATTTGAAGAGGTTATATTCTTATTTTAATTGAAATATTTAATTTTCACTTTAATCCTAAAATCATTAATTCTTTAGAAACTGAATTATAAAACCTATATAATTATATATGCATTTTAAAGATTCTGGCACTATCAAAAGTCCTAAGGAAAAAAAAAAGAAAAAATATATAGCATTTTTTTTTGTTTTTTTCATAAATAAGACAGAGGTCTATGGAAAGGATGAGAAACCACCTTTATTTAGGAAGAGTAAAATTATTTTTTGTGTCTATGTATGAATATATATATGTATGCATGTATTATAGTTTCACAATCTGGCAAAGTCCCAGTGTGCTATACATTTGGGAAGACCGCCTGAACTTGGCCCTGAATGCTTCTACAGTGGTGGGCATGTCTCAGCTGGCTGCTTTTTGGGAGTCCAACCAACAGATTGGAAATGTGCTGAAATCCCAACCTGGAGATGTGGAATCATCACCTACATACAGGTTCAAGGAGAACAGAGCTGAAACAAGACAGGTCTTTATAAGCTAGTCTGGGACATTGCCTGGCTCTTCAGGCTCACTCTCATCTAGCCAAACTTTGCCTATCAGCCTGTGGTACAAGGTCTTCTTGGTACCAATAACATTTGAGGACTTCTTGGTGGAATCCTGAACCAGTTGGAGATTGATCTCTTTGCAACTATGTGTGTGCAATGATGCTAAAAATGTAAAAGAGGATATCTACTGAGGTCACAGGAGTCTCTGGACTTTCTGCATAAGGCTCCTATTGGCTTGTGCATAAATGATGCCTATTCCTCAGACCTGTTTCCAGTCTTTGCTTAGGCAGAAGCCATTAGAATAGATAGCCCCAAGAGACTGAGGTAATGACATGGTGACTGAGTGGTTGGGATGGTCATATTGCACTGATTCTGTCTTGACAGCCACCAGTCTGGATGGTTTATCTGCCTTTACCAATGCCTCCCTCTCTCCTTTATAACTTTAACTGAAGCAAACAGTCCAGGACTACTCAGTAAATCTTTCTGGATGATTCTGTCCTTCTAGTCAATGTAATCCATCACATTCAATTTTACTTATACAAATAAAAGTAACATGAGCCATCATCTAGTTATTCACTTCTTTTGGAAGGAAAGATAGTTAAAGACACAGAAAATTAAGTACATGGAAGGAATGAATCATATGCATCGCATAGTTGAATTGAATTTATTCCTGTGTATACTGGGCATGCTATGTTTCCTTGGCATCCTAAGCTAAGTTATATCCCTATATCGTAAATAAAACTAAATGAAATATAACTAGCAATTTAAAAAAAACTCTATATACTTTCTGAGCATGCTTCAGAAGGATAAGAATTATTGATAATGATAATAATGGTTAAAAAAAATCAATACTAGGTGATACCCTGCAGGATTTATTGTTTGTCAATATTCATTGTATTTTGGTGAAAAATTTTAATGTATTTTTAATCAATTGAATTTCCTTGAAAATGACAGCCATGAGAGTGGTTTGATTACAGGGAAAGAGAGCTTAGCCAGAAAGGTAAGAACATTAGATATAAAGTGATCTTATATCAACTGTCCTTTTATTTTATCTTAAAAGACAGCCAGTTCATAGAACTAAAAGACTATAGATATTTTGCATAAAATAGTTAAAGTGTAAAATATTTAAAAGTAACACAAAATCCTTTCAAATTCTCCTTGGTAATTAATATTTGATTAAATGATTTATATGAAAAACTCAATTTTATTAACAAATGCTAATTTACTTTTAAATTACATCTTGAAGAAACAGTATCTTAGAAATAAACCACTGTTGCTATTGATACTATGCTTTCCAAAGCTTCCAAAAGAGAATAGAATGATTCTACTGAGGTCACAGGAGTCTGGACTTTCTGAAAGTTATTTTTTGCCTATTCCTCAGACCTGTTTCCAGTCTTTGCTTAGGCAGAAGCCATTAGAATAGATAGCCCCAAGAGACTGAGGTAATGACATGGTGACTGAGTGGTTGGGATGGTCATATTGCACTGATTCTGTCTTGACAGCCACCAGTCTGGATGGTTTATCTGCCTTTACCAATGCCTCCCTCTCTCCTTTATAACTTTAACTGAAGCAAACAGTCCAGGACTACTCAGTAAATCTTTCTGGATGATTCTGTCCTTCTAGTCAATGTAATCCATCACATTCAATTTTACTTATACAAATAAAAGTAACATGAGCCATCATCTAGTTATTCACTTCTTTTGGAAGGAAAGATAGTTAAAGACACAGAAAATTAAGTACATGGAAGGAATGAATCATATGCATCGCATAGTTGAATTGAATTTATTCCCTGTGTATACTGGGCATGCTATGTTTCCTTGGCATCCTAAGCTAAGTTATATCCCTATATCGTAAATAAAACTAAATGAAATATAACTAGCAATTTAAAAAAAACTCTATATACTTTCTGAGCATGCTTCAGAAGGATAAGAATTATTGATAATGATAATAATGGTTAAAAAAAATCAATACTAGGTGATACCCTGCAGGATTTATTGTTTGTCAATATTCATTGTATTTTGGTGAAAAATTTTAATGTATTTTTAATCAATTGAATTTCCTTGAAAATGACAGCCATGAGAGTGGTTTGATTACAGGGAAAGAGAGCTTAGCCAGAAAGGTAAGAACATTAGATATAAAGTGATCTTATATCAACTGTCCTTTTATTTTATCTTAAAAGACAGCCAGTTCATAGAACTAAAAGACTATAGATATTTTGCATAAAATAGTTAAAGTGTAAAATATTTAAAAGTAACACAAAATCCTTTCAAATTCTCCTTGGTAATTAATATTTGATTAAATGATTTATATGAAAAACTCAATTTTATTAACAAATGCTAATTTACTTTTAAATTACATCTTGAAGAAACAGTATCTTAGAAATAAACCACTGTTGCTATCGATACTATGCTTTCCAAAGCTTCCAAAAGAGAATAGACACATTGTTAATCTCAACAATACAATTAATTAGGATTTTATTTTCAAAAGAAATTCAATTATAGAAAGGGCAAAAATGATTTTATGTAAAAATATATAAATAATAATATTGGGAGCTGTTCAAATGTTTTTTAGTATGAAAATAGCATTCAAAGAAGTATTCCTTATATTTTTTGGATTTGAATAGTCAACCAAGCATATTTTTCAAAAAAAAAAAAAAATACATTTGGGACTAAATTTAATCAAAGAAGTGGATGACACTAAACTCAAAACAACAAACATTGATGAAAGATGCTGAAAACAACACAAATGGAACTGCAGCCAAAGCTTATAGATTGGAAGAATTAAACCCATCAAAATGGTCATACTAGCCAAAGCAATCTGCAATCACTGTCAAGAAAACCAATAGTGTTGTTTCACAGAATTAGAAAAAAATCTAAGACTTATACAGAACCACAAAAGAACAAGGATAGGAAAGCAATTGTGAAGAAAAAAGAACAAAATTGGAAGCATTCCACTTCCAGATTTAAAACTATAGCTCAAAGCTCTAGCAATCAAAACAGTATAATATTGGCATAGTAAGAGTCACACACACTAATGGAATAGAATTTAAAAACTCATAAATAAAACTGTCAATTAATTTAGGCACAAGATCCATCCTATTTTCAAAAAAGGAACTGAGAAAACTGCACAGCCACGTTGAAAAGCATGTAACTGGATTCCTGTCTTACACAATACAGACAAAATTTCAATGCAAAATAGGTTTGATTACAAAGAGAGCTTAGCCAGAAAGGTAAGAACATTAGATATAAAGATTTTAAAAGTTTTTTTATCTTAAAAGAGAGCCAGTTCATAGAACTAAAAGACTATAGATATTTTGCATAAAATAGTTAAAGTGTAAAATATTTAAAAGTAACACAAAATCCTTTCAAATTCTCCTTGGTAATTAATATTTGATTAAATGATTTATATGAAAAACTCAATTTTATTAACAAATGCTAATTTACTTTTAAATTACATCTTGAAGAAACAGTATCTTAGAAATAAACCACTGTTGCTATTGATACTATGCTTTCCAAAGCTTCCAAAAGAGAATAGAAACATTGGTAATCTCAACAATACAATTAATTTTGATTTTTTTTTCAAAATAATTTCAATTATAGAAAGTGCAAAAATGATTTTATGTAAAAATATATAAATAATAATATTGGGAGCTGTTCAAATGTTTTTTAGTATGAAAATAGCATTCAAAGAAGTATTCCTTATATTTTTTGGATTTGAATAGTCAACCAAGCATATTTTTCAAAAAAAAAAAAAGAATACATTTGGGACTAAATTTAATCAAAGAAGTGGATGACACTAAACTCAAAACAACAAACATTGATGAAAGATGCTGAAAACAACACAAATGGAACTGCAGCCAAAGCTTATAGATTGGAAGAATTAAACCCATCAAAATGGTCATACTAGCCAAAGCAATCTGCAATCACTGTCAAGAAAACCAATAGTGTTGTTTCACAGAATTAGAAAAAAATCTAAGACTTATACAGAACCACAAAAGAACAAGGATAGGAAAGCAATTGTGAAGAAAAAAGAACAAAATTGGAAGCATTCCACTTCCAGATTTAAAACTATAGCTCAAAGCTCTAGCAATCAAAACAGTATAATATTGGCATAGTAAGAGTCACACACACTAATGGAATAGAATTTAAAAACTCATAAATAAAACTGTCAATTAATTTAGGCACAAGATCCATCCTATTTTCAAAAAAGGAACTGAGAAAACTGCACAGCCACGTTGAAAAGCATGTAACTGGATTCCTGTCTTACACAATACAGACAAAATTTCAATGCAAAATAGGTTAAAAATCTGAATGTGAGAGCTGACACTGAAAAACTTAACATCAATTTTGATTAGTCTTGGTAATTTTTTCCTTTTTTTTAGATTTGACACCAAAAACTTAAGTAAAGACAATCATATAAAACAGTGGAAATACATTTGATTAAAATTATTTTGCACAGCAATGGAAACCATCAATAAAATCAAAAGGGAACCTGGAGAATGTGAGAAATACATGAAAACCATATATATATTTGATGAGGTTAATATTTGAAACATATAGGAAAGCCATGAATCTCAATAACATAATAATAATAATAACCAAATTTAAAAGTGAAATACAGACCTTAATAGACATTTTCTCAAAGAAGACATATAAGTGGTCAACAAAACATGAAAATGTGATCAAAATCACTTATTGTGGAAATCAAAATCACAATGAACTCTTACCTCACATCTACTGTTGGCTTGTAACTAAAAGCAAAAGTAGTTGGAAAAGATGTTATTTGTTCTCTAAGTCCTCTCTGACTCTTTTGCAACCCCATGGATTATAGCCTGCCAGGCTCCACTCTCCAGGAGATTTCCCAGGCAGAAATACTGGAGTGGGTTGCCCATTTCCTTCTCCATTGAAAGGATGTGGAAAAAAACAATCATATTTTATACTGATAAAATTTAACTTACTGCTATGAGAAAAACTTTTTTTTTTTTTTTTGCAGAGATAAAATGTAATGTTAATGAAATGAAAAATAATTTAATGAATATCAGAAAAGGAAAGAACTATTTACATGCATTTTAATTCATATTTAAGCCAAAGCTCTAGCAATCAAAACAGTTAAAAATATTGGCATAGAACCACAAAAGAACAAGGATAGGAAAGCAATTGTGAAGAAAAAAGAACAAAATTGGAAGCATTCCACTTCCAGATTTAAAACTATAGCTCAAAGCTCTAGCAATCAAAACAGTATAATATTGGCATAGTAAGAGTCACACACACTAATGGAATAGAATTTAAAAACTCATAAATAAAACTGTCAATTAATTTAGGCACAAGATCCATCCTATTTTCAAAAAAGGAACTGAGAAAACTGCACAGCCACGTTGAAAAGCATGTAACTGGATTCCTGTCTTACACAATACAGACAAAATTTCAATGCAAAATAGGTTAAAAATCTGAATGTGAGAGCTGACACTGAAAAACTTAACATCAATTTTGATTAGTCTTGGTAATTTTTTCCTTTTTTTTAGATTTGACACCAAAAACTTAAGTAAAGACAATCATATAAAACAGTGGAAATACATTTGATTAAAATTATTTTGCACAGCAATGGAAACCATCAATAAAATCAAAAGGGAACCTGGAGAATGTGAGAAATACATGAAAACCATATATATATTTGATGAGGTTAATATTTGAAACATATAGGAAAGCCATGAATCTCAATAACATAATAATAATAATAACCAAATTTAAAAGTGAAATACAGACCTTAATAGACATTTTCTCAAAGAAGACATATAAGTGGTCAACAAAACATGAAAATGTGATCAAAATCACTTATTGTGGAAATCAAAATCACAATGAACTCTTACCTCACATCTACTGTTGGCTTGTAACTAAAAGCAAAAGTAGTTGGAAAAGATGTTATTTGTTCTCTAAGTCCTCTCTGACTCTTTTGCAACCCCATGGATTATAGCCTGCCAGGCTCCACTCTCCAGGAGATTTCCCAGGCAGAAATACTGGAGTGGGTTGCCCATTTCCTTCTCCATTGAAAGGATGTGGAAAAAAACAATCATATTTTATACTGATAAAATTTAACTTACTGCTATGAGAAAAACTTTTTTTTTTTTTTTTGCAGAGATAAAATGTAATGTTAATGAAATGAAAAATAATTTAATGAATATCAGAAAAGGAAAGAACTATTTACATGCATTTTAATTCATATTATGGCAAAAGCAAAGTTTCACTTTATTTTCAAGAAGCTGTTTACATCTTCTAAAAATTGTATCAAAATATCTTGACATACTTTTCGTCTTTAATATAACTGGTATTTACTTTTAAAGTTGGCATAGCTTATCTAAGTGTGACTTAGATCATTTTGAAAATATAGTGCTTTTCAGAATCTTTTAAATGTGATTTATTACTAAAAGAATATTGAATAGTTTTATTTAAATTTTATAATTCAAAATTTAATATTAATGGTTTAAAAAATAATACTAAACAATAAACAGACCCAGAACAGATATGTTTGAATCATCATGCTAACTCTAAATTGTTCAACATGGTCCATCTTGTTATTCCTGTAGAAATGACTAACTTCCTGGTCAAGAATTAACACACTTAATGAACTATTGATTATTTCAAAGTCTCTCTAAAGAGAGTTTATCCAAGCATTTCGCATTGAGCCAAAGTATACAACCAGTCTAAAATTTAAGAGAGGAGCTAGCTATATAGTGGATTAATGATCTATAGAACATTTACTCTGCTCAGAGTCTGAGGTGACACATCAATATGTAGGTTTAAGTCTATATTTTTTTACTTAAATTTTTACTGTTTTCTAAAAAAAATGATTTATTATTTTCTAAATGGTTACCACACTGAAAAGTTTTCTCTCAAAAATCTTGCCTTTAGCACTAAATTTAAATTTGAGGGGGGGAGGCTGGGGAGGGATGGGGGCGTGCAAGCCACTTCTATTGGTCTTTCATTTATCTATTTTCATCCATCTTTGTTCTTTGACCCATGTGGGCCTCCCATCGCAGTGGCCTCTGTTGTCACAGAGCACTGGCTCTGGGCTTATGTGCTCCAGAACTCCAGTTCGGTAATTGGACACATCAGTTCCCAGGCCAGGGATTGAACCGGCGCCCCTTGCACTGCAAGACGGTGTCCTTACCCACTGGACCATCAAGGAAGCACTAAATTTAATTTTTAAAAATAAAATTAGAGCTATATTGTCTTTTATAATTTGAAGAAATCCTATTTCCAGTGTTATTGTCACACTTCTAAAAGTAAAACTGGGAATTTATAACATTGCTTATCACTAAATAAAAGTTTTGTTGAGCACTTTGAGTAGGCAGTGGTATCATATTCTCAGGACAAAATGTTGAGGTATGAATCATTGTTATTATCATTATTATAGCATTCTATATCTTTCTATTTCTATAGCTATCAGAAATTCACTAGAATCAGTCACTGCTGCAATGTAGATTTATTTCCATGAAGGAGAATGTACACATTGTTTTGGGAAAAAAAAACAAAAACAAGTTAGAATGTGTGTTTTCCTTTTTTTTTTTTACTACCCAGTAATCAACCTTTTGTGAACTTATTCCATTGCTAATACATATAAATAAGAAACCCGTCCCTCATCTACCAAGGTATTAACTCAGAATGGAGTTAGAGGAAAATTTCCATCCCACATTCTATACTGGACAGAGAAATAAGCTAAATCTCCAAATATATAATCAAAAGTCAACATTCTGTAAAGATATGAGAGTGTCTCTTTTTGTGAAGTAATGTACAAATATAAAACCCACACAATCAGTACACATAAAGTATTAAAGGAAAAGTGTATTTTATGTTTTACTTCCCCAATAAACAACAACAAAAAAAGATAAGATCAGATACTACATTGTTACTTCCTTTATCAGAAGATTCAAATTAAAAAGATTTGGTGCAAATAAAGAAACAATTTTAACAATGAAATTGATTGCTTCATTATTTCTTATCCTATATATTGCAAGACACTGTGACTATTCAAACAATAGTGGGCATAAATATTGGGTTCCAAAAACTTGTAATTTACTTACAAGTTAGAGGTGTAAGAGGTAAAAATATTAATAACATAAAAAATCAAATAAGTGTCAAGTGTTGGTTATATACTTAATTGGTCTTGCAATCCTAAAGTATAAGATGCTCAGGAAAGATATATGGTTATGGTAGAATAAAAGCTGACTGCAAGACGGTGTCCTTAAGTCAGGGCTTTTAATTTTAAAAATAAAATTAGAGCTATATTGTCTTTATAATTTGAAGAAATCCTATTTCCAGTGTTATTGTCACACTTCTAAAAGTAAAACTGGGAATTTATAACATTGCTTATCACTAAATAAAAGTTTTGTTGAGCACTTTGAGTAGGCAGTGGTATCATATTCTCAGGACAAAATGTTGAGGTATGAATCATTGTTATTATCATTATTATAGCATTCTATATCTTTCTATTTCTATAGCTATCAGAAATTCACTAGAATCAGTCACTGCTGCAATGTAGATTTATTTCCATGAAGGAGAATGTACACATTGTTTTGGGAAAAAAAAACAAAAACAAGTTAGAATGTGTGTTTTCCTTTTTTTTTTTTACTACCCAGTAATCAACCTTTTGTGAACTTATTCCATTGCTAATACATATAAATAAGAAACCCGTCCCTCATCTACCAAGGTATTAACTCAGAATGGAGTTAGAGGAAAATTTCCATCCCACATTCTATACTGGACAGAGAAATAAGCTAAATCTCCAAATATATAATCAAAAGTCAACATTCTGTAAAGATATGAGAGTGTCTCTTTTTGTGAAGTAATGTACAAATATAAAACCCACACAATCAGTACACATAAAGTATTAAAGGAAAAGTGTATTTTATGTTTTACTTCCCCAATGAACAACAACAAAAAAAGATAAGATCAGATACTACATTGTTACTTCCTTTATCAGAAGATTCAAATTAAAAAGATTTGGTGCAAATAAAGAAACAATTTTAACAATGAAATTGATTGCTTCATTATTTCTTATCCTATATATTGCAAGACACTGTGACTATTCAAACAATAGTGGGCATAAATATTGGGTTCCAAAAACTTGTAATTTACTTACAAGTTAGAGGTGTAAGAGGTAAAAATATTAATAACATAAAAAATCAAATAAGTGTCAAGTGTTGGTTATATACTTAATTGGTCTTGCAATCCTAAAGTATAAGATGCTCAGGAAAGATATATGGTTATGGTAGAATTAAAGCTGAGTGAAAGATTAAGTAAAACTTAAATTCTGAATTTAAAAAGTAATGAATATTTGAAGAGATAAGGAAACGTAAGGCATATTGTACAAGTCACTACTATTGTTTATGAGATCCTTTTATTCCATATGAAATCTTCAACAGACAATATGTAAACCAGTGAGTATGATGGTGTTCCAGTTTTAATTATGGACACTGAACAATTAAATCATATAATTTTCATGTATTATAATATTTTATATTTCTTTGGATATTTTATAACTATATAAATATGTAAAGACCATGTCATGAACCATACAAATATGGCTAGTGACTTGTATTTTGCACATGCTTATATATTACATTTCTTTCAAAAATCATAGCCTTGTTATGGTGAAGGGGCTTGCATAACTGAATGAATCTATAAGCCATGTCATTCAGGGCCAACTAAGATGAACAGGTCATAGTGGAGCATTCTGAGTAAACATGGCCCATTGGAGAAGAGAATTTCAAACCATTCCAAAATTCTTGTGGTGAGAACCCATGAACAGTATGAGAATGCAAAATAATATGACAACAGAAGATGAGCCCACAAGGTCAGAAGGTGTCTAGTATGCTATTGGAAAAGAACATAGGGCAATTATCAATAGCTCAAAAAATAATGAAGCAACTAGGCCAATGCGGAAATGACACTCAGTTGTGGATGTGTCTGGTGAAGAAAGTAAAATCTGATACCACAAAGACCAATACTATATAGGAACCTGAAATATTAGGTCCATGAATCAAGGCAAATTGGACATGGTCAAGCAGGATATTCCAAGAGTGAACATTGACATCTTTGAAATCAGTGAACTAAAATTGATGGAAATGGGTAAATTTCATTCAAGTGATCATTACATCTACTACTTACAAGTTAAAAAAGTGGGCATAAATATTGGGTTCCAAAACTTGTAATTTACTTACAAGTTAGAGGTGTAAGAGGTAAAAATATTAATAACATAAAAAATCAAATAAGTGTCAAGTGTTGGTTATATACTTAATTGGTCTTGCAATCCTAAAGTATAAGATGCTCAGGAAAGATATATGGTTATGGTAGAATTAAAGCTGAGTGAAAGATTAAGTAAAACTTAAATTCTGAATTTAAAAAGTAATGAATATTTGAAGAGATAAGGAAACGTAAGGCATATTGTACAAGTCACTACTATTGTTTATGAGATCCTTTTATTCCATATGAAATCTTCAACAGACAATATGTAAACCAGTGAGTATGATGGTGTTCCAGTTTTAATTATGGACACTGAACAATTAAATCATATAATTTTCATGTATTATAATATTTTATATTTCTTTGGATATTTTATAACTATATAAATATGTAAAGACCATGTCATGAACCATACAAATATGGCTAGTGACTTGTATTTTGCACATGCTTATATATTACATTTCTTTCAAAAATCATAGCCTTGTTATGGTGAAGGGGCTTGCATAACTGAATGAATCTATAAGCCATGTCATTCAGGGCCAACTAAGATGAACAGGTCATAGTGGAGCATTCTGAGTAAACATGGCCCATTGGAGAAGAGAATTTCAAACCATTCCAAAATTCTTGTGGTGAGAACCCATGAACAGTATGAGAATGCAAAATAATATGACAACAGAAGATGAGCCCACAAGGTCAGAAGGTGTCTAGTATGCTATTGGAAAAGAACATAGGGCAATTATCAATAGCTCAAAAAATAATGAAGCAACTAGGCCAATGCGGAAATGACACTCAGTTGTGGATGTGTCTGGTGAAGAAAGTAAAATCTGATACCACAAAGACCAATACTATATAGGAACCTGAAATATTAGGTCCATGAATCAAGGCAAATTGGACATGGTCAAGCAGGATATTCCAAGAGTGAACATTGACATCTTTGAAATCAGTGAACTAAAATTGATGGAAATGGGTAAATTTCATTCAAGTGATCATTACATCTACTACTTTGGGGAAGAATCCCTTAGAAAAAATTGCATAACCTCATAGTCAACAAAAGACACCATAACTGGGTGCAGTCTCAGAAATGACAGAATGATCTGGGTTCAAATCCAAGGTGAACCATTCAAAATCACAGTAATCTAAGTCTATACCCCAACCACTAACACTGTAGAAGCTGAAGTTGAACAGTTCTGTGAAAATATAAAATGCCTTCTACAACTAACATCACAAAAAGATGTCCATTTCATTTAGAGGATTGGAATGTAAAAATAGGCATCAAGAGATACCTGAAGTAACAGATAAATTTGGCCTTGGAGAACAAAATGAAGCCAGACAAAGTTTGACCGAGTTTTGTGGAGAGAACACATGGTCATATAAAACACCATTTTCTGACAACACAAGAGATGACTACACATGGACATCACCAAATGCTCAATATTAAAATCAGATTGATTATGTTCTTTGCAACTAAAAATGGAGAAGCTCTACACAGTCAGCAAAAATTTTCCAGGAGTTGACTGTGGCTATGGTCATGAATTCCTTATTGCAAAAATTCAGACTTAAATTGAAAAAGTAACGAAAACCATTCACTTCTGACTTAAATCAAATCCCTTGTGATTATGCAGAAGTGACAACAAAATTCAAGGGTTTAGATCTGATAGAATGCCTGAAAAACTATGAATGGAGGTTCATAGCACTGTACAAGAGGTAGTGATCATAACCAACCCCAAGGAAAAGAAATGTGAAAAGAAAAGTGGCTAGCAGAGTATGTTTTACAAACTAGGCAAGTAAAGAAGAGAAGCAAAAGGAAGAAGAAAGGGAAAAATATACCCAGGTGAATGCAGAGTTCCAGGAAACACCAAAGAGAGATAAGAAGGCTTTCTTAAGTGAACAATGGAAAGAAACAAAGGAAAATGATAGAATGGGAAAGACTAGAGAATTCTTCAAGAAAACTGGAGATAACCAATGGAAGATTTCCTGCAAAGATGGCACAGTAAAGGACAGAAATGGCAGGGCATAATAGAAGCTGAAAAGATGAAGAAAAAGTGACAAGAACACATAGAACTACAAAAAAATCATGAAGACCTGGGTAAACCATAATATTGTCATCACAAACTAAGGCCCAGACATACTGTAGTGTGAGTCAAGAGGTCTTATGGAGCATTACTATGAACAAAGCTAGTACAAGTGATATCAGCTGAGCTATTTAAAATCATAAATGATAGTGCTGTTAGAGTGCTGCACTCAATACACCAGCATATTTGTGAAACTCAGAAGTGGTCAAGGACTGGAAACAGTCAGTTTTCGTTTCAATCCCAAAGAAGGGTAATGCCAAAGAAAGTTCAAAATACTATAATATTATGCTCATTTCACATGTAGCAAGGTTATGCTCAAAAATCTTAGGCTGGGCTTCCCCTGGTGGCCAAGTGGGTAAGGACACTGCCTTGCAGTGCAAGGGGCGCCGGTTCGAGCCCTGGCCTGGGAAGATCCCACATGCCGTGGAGCGGCTGGACTGATGTGTCCAATTACCGAGCCAGAGCTCTGGAGCGCATGCGACCAGAACCGGCGCTCTGCGACGACAGACGCCACCTCGATGGGAGGCCCACAGGAGCCAAAGAACAAAGACGGATGAACATAGAGAAACGAAAGACCAATAGAAGTGGCCCGCCTGTTCCCCTCCCTCCCCAACCCGACCCCGGCCCAAAATAAATAAATAAATAAATCTTAAAAAAAAAAAAGAAATCTTAGGCTTCAGTAGTATATGAACCAAAAAATTCCAGATATACAAACTGGACTTAGAAAAGGCAGAGGAACCAGAGATCAAATTGTCAACATTCTTTGGATAATATAGAAAATGAGGAAATTCCAAGAAAAATATCTACTTCAGATTCATTGACTATGCTAAAGCCTTTGACTGTGAGGATCACAGTAAATTGTTGAAAATTCTTAAGGAGATGGCAATAGCATATCACCTTACCTGTCTCCTGAGAAACCTGTATGTGAGTCAAAAAGCAATAGTTAGAACCTGACATGGAACAAAACACTGGCTCAAAATTGGAAAGCACTACGTCAAGGTTATACATTTTCACCCTGTTTATTTAAACCGTGCACACTTAATCATGTGAACTGCCAGGCTTGATGAATCACCAACTGGAATCAAGACTGCTAGGAGAAACATCATCGACCTCATAAATGCAGATGATACCACTCTAATGACAGTAAGCAAAGAGGAACCATAGAGCCTCTTGGTAAGGGTGAATGAGGAAAGTGAAAAATCTGGTTTAAAACTCAACATTCAAAAAACAAAGATCATAGCTTCCAAAATCATCACTTCAAGGCACATATATATGGGTAAAAGTGGAAACAGTGACAAATTGTTCTTTCTTTGTCTCCCAAATCACTGCAGTGACTGCAGCCATGAAATTAAAAGGTGCTTGCTCCTTGAAAGAAAAATTATGACAAACATAGTCAGTAAATTAAAAAGCAGAGATGTCACTTTGCTGACAAAGGTCTGTCGAGTAAAACTATAATTTCTCCAGTAGTCATATACAAATGTGAGAACTGGACCATAAAAAAGGCTCACCACTGATGCGCTGCTGCTTTTGAATTGGAAGACTCTTGATTCTCTTGGTTTTCAAGGAGACCAAAACAGTCAATCTTAAGGAAAATCAACCCTCAGTATTCACTGGAAGAATTGATTCTGGAGCTAAACCTACAATACTTTGATCAATTGCTGTGAGGAGCTGACTCATTGGACAAGGTCCTGATGATTGGAAAGATGGAAGGCAAATAGAGAAGATGGGTGCAGAGGGTATGATTTTTAGATAACATCACCAAATCAACTGATGTGAATTGGAAAAAACTTAGGCAATAGTAAAGGATAGGGAAATCTCACATGGTGCAGTCCATGTAGTCTCAAAGGGTCAGACATGACTTAATGACTGAACAATAGCAAAACATGGGGATTCAATATTTTTCTAGGTTATATTCTGTTATACGCCATTAAAGGTTATTGCAAGATAATAGCTCTAACTCCCTGTGCTATACAATATATTCTTGTTGTTTATCTATTTTATACATAGTAGTTTGTGTCTCTTAACTCCAGGCTCTTAAATGTCCCTTAGCCCTTTCTTCTTCCTTTAGGTAGTGATTGGTTGGTTATCTATAATATAGCTGCTCTGCATAAGCATTCATTTGTTTTTCGTTTGTTTGTTTGCTTGTTTTTTAGATTCTACGTGTAAGTGAATCATACAATGGCTTTTTTTTTCTCTAACTGACTTATTTCACAAAGTATAATACTGTCTACACCCATCCACAGTCCTTTTTATATATTGCTTTAGGAGTTACATTGTGTGGCTTCTATTACAATGGAAAATGACCTGCCTGTGCAGTAAAAGAATGGAATTATATCTAACTGAAAGGTGAGTGGCAAAATGAGGGAAGAGAATGAGGTTCCTGATATGCTACAGTGGCCATTTTTGAAAATAAAATCCACTGCACTCCTTGTTTAGGAAGAAGTAACATCCTTTACTATGTTGCTGTTTTTGTTTAGTCACTTTTACCCCATGGACTGCACCACACCACGTCGCTTCTAAAAAGAGAGATGTCATTTCAAAACAAACTATAATTTCTCCAGTAGTCATATACAAATGTGAGAACTGGACCATAAAAAAGGCTCACCACTGATGCGCTGCTGCTTTTGAATTGGAAGACTCTTGATTCTCTTGGTTTTCAAGGAGACCAAAACAGTCAATCTTAAGGAAAATCAACCCTCAGTATTCACTGGAAGAATTGATTCTGGAGCTAAACCTACAATACTTTGATCAATTGCTGTGAGGAGCTGACTCATTGGACAAGGTCCTGATGATTGGAAAGATGGAAGGCAAATAGAGAAGATGGGTGCAGAGGGTATGATTTTTAGATAACATCACCAAATCAACTGATGTGAATTGGAAAAAACTTAGGCAATAGTAAAGGATAGGGAAATCTCACATGGTGCAGTCCATGTAGTCTCAAAGGGTCAGACATGACTTAATGACTGAACAATAGCAAAACATGGGGATTCAATATTTTTCTAGGTTATATTCTGTTATACGCCATTAAAGGTTATTGCAAGATAATAGCTCTAACTCCCTGTGCTATACAATATATTCTTGTTGTTTATCTATTTTATACATAGTAGTTTGTGTCTCTTAACTCCAGGCTCTTAAATGTCCCCTTACCCCTTTCTTCTTCCTTTAGGTAGTGATTGGTTGGTTATCTATAATATAGCTGCTCTGCATAAGCATTCATTTGTTTTTCGTTTGTTTGTTTGCTTGTTTTTTAGATTCTACGTGTAAGTGAATCATACAATGGCTTTTTTTTTCTCTAACTGACTTATTTCACAAAGTATAATACTGTCTACACCCATCCACAGTCCTTTTTATATATTGCTTTAGGAGTTACATTGTGTGGCTTCTATTACAATGGAAAATGACCTGCCTGTGCAGTAAAAAAGAAGGGAATTATATCTAACTGAAAGGTGAGTGGCAAAATGAGGGAAGAGAATGAGGTTCCTGATATGCTACAGTGGCCATTTTTGAAAATAAAATCCACTGCACTCCTTGTTTAGGAAGAAGTAACATCCTTTACTATGTTGCTGTTTTTGTTTAGTCACTCAGTCACGTTCGACTCTTTGTGACCCCATGGACTGCACCACACCAGGCTTCCCTGTCCTTCACCATCTTCCAGAACTTGCTCAAACTCATGTCCATTGAATTTGTGCTGTCAGCCAATCATCTTGTTCTCTGTTGTCCCCTTCTGCCTTCATTCTTTCCCAGTTTCAGAGCTTTTCCAATAAATCTACTCTTCTCATCAGGTGGCCTAAGTATTAAAGGTTTAGCCTCAGCATCATCTCTTCCAATGAATAATCAGGATTGATTTCCTTTAGGCTGACTGCTCTGATCTCCTTGCAGTCAAATGGATGTTCAAGAGTATGCTTCTCTAGCATGAAGGCCTGTACTACATAAGTAAAGAAAATAGCTATAGTCATTGCTCTGTGAGAAAAGGAGATCCTTCAGGGGTGCTGTGTGATGGTGGGGAGGGGTGGGGGTGGGGGATATGCATATGACTAATCTGGGAACATGCATATCTGTAAACAAAAAAACTGTAAAAGTTAAAAGTAAAATAAAAGTTAAAAAAAAAGAGTATTCTTTTCTGTATTATGTTATTATAATTAAGATATGATAAGACTAATAAGACATAAATATGACAAAAATAAAAACCAAAAGAGAATGGTTAATATAGTCAAAGTCTTTTGAATTGTGTATGTACATCAAAACATTTGGCACAATTCAAAGTCCTCCACAATGGGCCTGTAACTCTTTGCCAATTACAGTTTAGGCTTTCCTACTCCAGTACAGTTCTCCTGTTGGTTCAGTTCATGAGTTTCTGCTTTAGTAAGCCGTGACTCTGTGCTTACTTTGTTTCTCCAATTTGATGGGCAGGAGTTCACCCTGTTTTCTACTTCTCCCTTACAGATTCAACGAAGGTTGCTTACTTTTAGTCTTCTTAGCTTTTTACTTATAAAGACATAGTGACAGGTTTCAAACTTCTTATATGCAGGCCAAAAACTAGAGTGTCCATTGTTTAAAAATTTTTCCATTTATGCATTTTCCTTCATAGCACTGGTCAACACTGGGCATATTTGACATACAGTCTTTTAAAGAAATGTTTTTTCCCTTTTTTCTCTAAATATGAAAATTCAATGAAAGCACATATTTTGACATTTATAACTAATGTTGTTTATCCAATACCTGTACCTAGTGACTAGCAATAAGAAGTTTAATAAACATGTCAAGAGAGAAGGAAGAAAATAATTTTATGCCCCAATGATATGGGAAAAAGCAAAGAAATTAGTGCCATATTCTTCTCTGCCCCTTCATTCTTTCCCAGTTTCAGAGCTTTTCCAATAAATCTACTCTTCTCATCAGGTGGCCTAAGTATTAAAGGTTTAGCCTCAGCATCATCTCTTCCAATGAATAATCAGGATTGATTTCCTTTAGGCTGACTGCTCTGATCTCCTTGCAGTCAAATGGATGTTCAAGAGTATGCTTCTCTAGCATGAAGGCCTGTACTACATAAGTAAAGAAAATAGCTATAGTCATTGCTCTGTGAGAAAAGGAGATCCTTCAGGGGTGCTGTGTGATGGTGGGGAGGGGTGGGGGTGGGGGATATGCATATGACTAATCTGGGAACATGCATATCTGTAAACAAAAAAACTGTAAAAGTTAAAAGTAAAATAAAAGTTAAAAAAAAAGAGTATTCTTTTCTGTATTATGTTATTATAATTAAGATATGATAAGACTAATAAGACATAAATATGACAAAAATAAAAACCAAAAGAGAATGGTTAATATAGTCAAAGTCTTTTGAATTGTGTATGTACATCAAAACATTTGGCACAATTCAAAGTCCTCCACAATGGGCCTGTAACTCTTTGCCAATTACAGTTTAGGCTTTCCTACTCCAGTACAGTTCTCCTGTTGGTTCAGTTCATGAGTTTCTGCTTTAGTAAGCCGTGACTCTGTGCTTACTTTGTTTCTCCAATTTGATGGGCAGGAGTTCACCCTGTTTTCTACTTCTCCCTTACAGATTCAACGAAGGTTGCTTACTTTTAGTCTTCTTAGCTTTTTACTTATAAAGACATAGTGACAGGTTTCAAACTTCTTATATGCAGACCAAAAAACTAGAGTGTCCATTGTTTAAAAACTTTTTTTCCATTTATGCATTTTCCTTCATAGCACTGGTCAACACTGGGCATATTTGACATACAGTCTTTTAAAGAAATGTTTTTCCTTTGTTCTCTAAATATGAAAATTCAATGAAAGCACATATTTTGACATTTATAACTACTGTTATTTATCCAATACCTGTACCTAGTGACTAGCAATAAGAAGTTTAATAAACATTTGAAGATAGAAGGAAGAAAACAATTTTATGCCCCAATGTTATGGGAAAAATCAAAGAAATTAGTGCCATATTTTAAAAGAATTGCCTCAATATATAATATAAACATATAGTAAATAAGTAAGCACCAATGTTTGCAAAGTCTATGGAGAGTTGGAATTATCTTAAAGATTAATTTATGTGCAATTCTAGACTTTAGTTACATTGTTGCCCTTTGTAGTACACACATGTAATCAGTCTGAAATAAAAAATAGAACCTATTCGATCCCAAGTAACATTGGTGGGATAGTATAGAAGATTCTATTGGAAAAACACATGGATGTTTCACAAACACTCAAACCGATGAAGAAAGAGCAGCCGGTTTCACAAGCTGCTGAAACAAACTGTAAAGTTGAGAATGAAGATAGTAAAAAGAACAGTTTCAAAAAGAACAGTTGTTTTGTTTTCATTGTGTATTTGTGCTTTCTTACTCAATGAGAAGTCTTTCTTGTTTCAACATAGCCTTTTCTTGTAATTATGGTTCCATCTGTTTGAGGCCATATCACATAAGTTTATTTCCCTAATTATCTCTTTGAACAAAGATTGAAGGCAAAGAGAAGAGGGTAGCAGAGGATGAGGTAGATGGCCTCACTGATTCAATGGACATGAATATTACCAAAGTGTAGGAGACGGTGGAGGACAGATGATTCTGATGTGCTGCAGTCTTTGGGGGTGCAAAGAATTAGATATGACTTACTGAGTGGACAACAGCAACAAACGGTTCTTTTATGTATTTCATTGTATTACAGTGAATGCTAAGGATTAGTTACTTCCATTCTTCTTTAGGTATAGTGAATTCTCTTGTCTGAAGAAAGTAGTCCCTTGCATATGACTGAATTATTGGATTTTATCTATTAATACTCATAAATGATTTTCTGGTCAACACTGGGCATATTTGACATACAGTCTTTTAAAGAAATGTTTTTCCTTTGTTCTCTAAATATGAAAATTCAATGAAAGCACATATTTTGACATTTATAACTACTGTTATTTATCCAATACCTGTACCTAGTGACTAGCAATAAGAAGTTTAATAAACATTTGAAGATAGAAGGAAGAAAACAATTTTATGCCCCAATGTTATGGGAAAAATCAAAGAAATTAGTGCCATATTTTAAAAGAATTGCCTCAATATATAATATAAACATATAGTAAATAAGTAAGCACCAATGTTTGCAAAGTCTATGGAGAGTTGGAATTATCTTAAAGATTAATTTATGTGCAATTCTAGACTTTAGTTACATTGTTGCCCTTTGTAGTACACACATGTAATCAGTCTGAAATAAAAAATAGAACCTATTCGATCCCAAGTAACATTGGTGGGATAGTATAGAAGATTCTATTGGAAAAACACATGGATGTTTCACAAACACTCAAACCGATGAAGAAAGAGCAGCCGGTTTCACAAGCTGCTGAAACAAACTGTAAAGTTGAGAATGAAGATAGTAAAAAGAACAGTTTCAAAAAGAACAGTTGTTTTGTTTTCATTGTGTATTTGTGCTTTCTTACTCAATGAGAAGTCTTTCTTGTTTCAACATAGCCTTTTCTTGTAATTATGGTTCCATCTGTTTGAGGCCATATCACATAAGTTTATTTCCCTAATTATCTCTTTGAACAAAGATTGAAGGCAAAAGAGAAGAGGGTAGCAGAGGATGAGGTAGATGGCCTCACTGATTCAATGGACATGAATATTACCAAAGTGTAGGAGACGGTGGAGGACAGATGATTCTGATGTGCTGCAGTCTTTGGGGGTGCAAAGAATTAGATATGACTTACTGAGTGGACAACAGCAACAAACGGTTCTTTTATGTATTTCATTGTATTACAGTGAATGCTAAGGATTAGTTACTTCCATTCTTCTTTAGGTATAGTGAATTCTCTTGTCTGAAGAAAGTAGTCCCTTGCATATGACTGAATTATTGGATTTTATCTATTAATACTCATAAATGATTTTCTGTATTTTCAAGCTTAATAAAAAATACTTTTAACTTCTCAAACATACTTTTAAATATGCATTTTGATTTATCCACAGACTAAAGAAAGTGAGGTTTACCTACTGCATCTCACACCCACACCAAAATGATGACATCACTAACCATTTTCTCCTTGAAACATCTTACCAATCTATCAGAGCAGCAATATAGGAGAGAACATAGGTTAATTAATACAAGTTAAAAAATAAAGGCGGTTTAATTTTGTTAGAAAATTTGAACACATTTCTGTAAGACTCATATGTAAGGTGAAGATAATCATATTAATTATACCTGCTTAAAATTTGCAAACCGTATGTCAAATAAGTGTAAATAATAGTTTCTATTGGGCTTCCCCGGTGGCTTAGAGGTAAAGAAACAACCTGCAATGTGGAAGACCTAGCTTCAATTCCTGAGTTGTGAAGGGACTGGACAAGGGAGAGTCTACTCAGTGCAGTATTCTTGCCTGGAGAATTCCATGGCATGTCCATGGGTCACAAAGAGTCCGAGACGACTGAGTGACTTCATAGTTACTATTATGCATTTTGTTAATAATCAGACATTGATGGATGTAATTTTAATGTTTTGCTATTTTTGTAAATAAAATATGACAGAGAAAAAGCTTTATAACTTTTTTTAATGACAATGACAACATATCCAAAGCTGTAATGATTTTAGATAACCCCATGTACAATTTGGCCAAATCTGTTTGATTTGCCTAATTATCTCTTTGAACAAAGATTGAAGGCAAAGAGAAGAGGGTAGCAGAGGATGAGGTAGATGGCCTCACTGATTCAATGGACATGAATATTACCAAAGTGTAGGAGACGGTGGAGGACAGATGATTCTGATGTGCTGCAGTCTTTGGGGGTGCAAAGAATTAGATATGACTTACTGAGTGGACAACAGCAACAAACGGTTCTTTTATGTATTTCATTGTATTACAGTGAATGCTAAGGATTAGTTACTTCCATTCTTCTTTAGGTATAGTGAATTCTCTTGTCTGAAGAAAGTAGTCCCTTGCATATGACTGAATTATTGGATTTTATCTATTAATACTCATAAATGATTTTCTGTATTTTCAAGCTTAATAAAAAATACTTTTAACTTCTCAAACATACTTTTAAATATGCATTTTGATTTATCCACAGACTAAAGAAAGTGAGGTTTACCTACTGCATCTCACACCCACACCAAAATGATGACATCACTAACCATTTTCTCCTTGAAACATCTTACCAATCTATCAGAGCAGCAATATAGGAGAGAACATAGGTTAATTAATACAAGTTAAAAAATAAAGGCGGTTTAATTTTGTTAGAAAATTTGAACACATTTCTGTAAGACTCATATGTAAGGTGAAGATAATCATATTAATTATACCTGCTTAAAATTTGCAAACCGTATGTCAAATAAGTGTAAATAATAGTTTCTATTGGGCTTCCCCGGTGGCTTAGAGGTAAAGAAACAACCTGCAATGTGGAAGACCTAGCTTCAATTCCTGAGTTGTGAAGGGACTGGACAAGGGAGAGTCTACTCAGTGCAGTATTCTTGCCTGGAGAATTCCATGGCATGTCCATGGGTCACAAAGAGTCCGAGACGACTGAGTGACTTCATAGTTACTATTATGCATTTTGTTAATAATCAGACATTGATGGATGTAATTTTAATGTTTTGCTATTTTTGTAAATAAAATATGACAGAGAAAAAGCTTTATAACTTTTTTTTTTAATGACAATGACAACATATCCAAAGCTGTAATGATTTTAGATAACCCCATGTACAATTTGGCATTTGTTCAATAGACCATTATTTATAGTATATTTTATTTTATTTTTTTTACATTTATTTACTTTGGCGGGGGTGGGGAGGGGGGTGGGCGGGCCACTTCCACTGGTCTTCCATTCGTCTAGTTTCATCCATCTTTGTTCTTTGGCCCATGTGGGCCTCCCATCGCAGTGGCATCTGTTGTTGCAGAGCACTGGCTCTGGGCACATGCGCTCCAGAGCTCTGGCTCGGCAATTGGACACATCGGTCCAGCCGCTCCACGGCACGTGGGATCTTCCCAGGCCAGGGATCGAACCAGTACCCCTTGCACTGCAAGGTGCTGTCCTTACCCACTGGACCACCAGGGAAGCCCTATAGTATATTTTAGTTAGAAAAGCTATTTCTTTCTTTTCATAACAATGTGACAAGAATAATCAGAATAATTGGTGAATTTTAATTCCTAACTAAGAGCCGGGATCTCTTTCTTTAGCATATTCAAACTACCTATTTGCTTTTAATTATTAGAACCATCCAAATAACTATTAAACCTTTATATCAATTTCCTATCAGATAGTCCTAGTGATATTACTGCCAGGAAGGGGAATTCAAATTCCATTATCTCCCATTATCTTACAAGGCATTTTACTTTCTCTAGCTTTAACTAAGTTAAAATCTGTTTCACTTGCATTACTGATTAAAACTAATTAAGTTTGTTGTTTAATCCTATCTAGAAAGTTTTCTATTGGTTAAACAAGTTGATTTACAAGTGGAATTGTTTTATAGACCCTAGTTTGTAATGTCAGAGATATTTATCAATTTTATTAATATGTTGTCTGAATTTGTTCCATTTGGAAAATGTCTCACATTCAAATTCTGGAGGAAGTAGTTTTTGCATATTTAAATAGTAAGGCTTGTTTAACAGTGAAAAAACTTAATGACTGCATTCTTGCCTGGAGAATTCCATGGCATGTCCATGGGTCACAAAGAGTCCGAGACGACTGAGTGACTGCATAGTTACTATTATGCATTTTGTTAATAATCAGGCATTGATGGATGTAATTTTAATGTTTTGCTGTTGTTTTAAATAAAATATGACAGAAAAAAAGCTTTATAACTTTTTTTAATGACAATGACAACATATCCAAAGCTGTAATGATTTTAGATAACCCCATGTACAATTTGGCATTTGTTCAATAGACCATTATTTATAGTATATTTTATTTTATTTTTTTTACATTTATTTACTTTGGCGGGGGTGGGGGGGGAGGGGGGTGGGCGGGCCACTTCCACTGGTCTTCCATTCGTCTAGTTTCATCCATCTTTGTTCTTTGGCCCATGTGGGCCTCCCATCGCAGTGGCATCTGTTGTTGCAGAGCACTGGCTCTGGGCACATGCGCTCCAGAGCTCTGGCTCGGCAATTGGACACATCGGTCCAGCCGCTCCACGGCACGTGGGATCTTCCCAGGCCAGGGATCGAACCAGTACCCCTTGCACTGCAAGGTGCTGTCCTTACCCACTGGACCACCAGGGAAGCCCTATAGTATATTTTAGTTAGAAAAGCTATTTCTTTCTTTTCATAACAATGTGACAAGAATAATCAGAATAATTGGTGAATTTTAATTCCTAACTAAGAGCCGGTATCTCTTTCTTTAGCATATTCAAACTACCTATTTGCTTTTAATTATTAGAACCATCCAAATAACTATTAAACCTTTATATCAATTTCCTATCAGATAGTCCTAGTGATATTACTGCCAGGAAGGGGAATTCAAATTCCATTATCTCCCATTATCTTACAAGGCATTTTACTTTCTCTAGCTTTAACTAAGTTAAAATCTGTTTCACTTGCATTACTGATTAAAACTAATTAAGTTTGTTGTTTAATCCTATCTAGAAAGTTTTCTATTGGTTAAACAAGTTGATTTACAAGTGGAATTGTTTTATAGACCCTAGTTTGTAATGTCAGAGATATTTATCAATTTTATTAATATGTTGTCTGAATTTGTTCCATTTGGAAAATGTCTCACATTCAAATT
Organism: Tragulus kanchil; assembly: GCA_022376925.1. NCBI lineage: Eukaryota > Metazoa > Chordata > Mammalia > Artiodactyla > Tragulidae > Tragulus > Tragulus kanchil. Next base: position 85,757,846 of record JAIOJX010000003.1, on the reverse strand, counting down.
CTGGAGGAAGTAGTTTTTGCATATTTAAATAGTAAGGCTTGTTTAACAGTGAAAAAACTTAATCTTTATATTTTGATGAAGAAATTGCAAAAATGAAAGCAAATATGAAAAAAAATACTGGTTTTCATTTATTTAACTTCAAAGAATAAAGATTTATTTGATTTATCTTTATGCTCTAAAAATGTATTGCTATGACTCAAAATCAATTATTGACAAATATTTAAGAAATTTAAAATATAAAATATTATTAAGATATTATGACCTGGGCTTCCCTGGTGGTCCAGTGGGTAAGGACACTGCCTTGCAGTGCAAGGGGCGCCAGTTCGATCCCTGGCCTAGGAAGATCCCATGTGCTGCGGAGCGGCTGGACTGATGTGTCCAATTGCCGAGCCAGAGCTCTGGAGCGCATGCGCCCAGAGCCGGTGCTCTGCGACAACAGAGGCCACCGTGATGGGAGGCCCACACGGGCCAAAGAACAAAGATGGATGAAAATGGACAAATGAAAGACCAATAGAAGTGGCCCTCCTGCTCCCCTCCCCCCCCCACCCCCCCGCCAAAATAAATAAATAAATAAATCTTAAAAAAAAAGAGATATTATGACCTATACCAAATTTTCATAAATGTATCTGTAAGTAAATTTGTATGTAGTTCATACAAGTCTATATAAATACAAGCTTCTTGTATGAACCAAGAAAGAGAGAAAGTAAGCTATGTTTTGCTTATTTTGAGCTAAAAATAATTAAGACCTCAAAACCAACAAATGGTGCTCCACATTCACAAGTGATGCTATTTTACAAAATTTTCAGTTCATGTAGTTCAACCATTGTACTATAGCCAAATCTCACAGGAGCTCTTTTAATCTTCTGCATCCACTGAGATGATGGCAAGAATGTAATCCTCAAAGCAGAGAAGGGCTGGTATAAAACACAGTAGCAAACTCACTGGCCTACAGTTCACAGTAGACTGAAATCAACAATCACTCTTGGGCTTTTGTTGCCTTCAGTAGACCCTAGTTTGTAATGTCAGAGATATTTATCAATTTTATTAATATGTTGTCTGAATTTGTTCCATTTGGAAAATGTCTCACATTCAAATTCTGGAGGAAGTAGTTTTTGCATATTTAAATAGTAAGGCTTGTTTAACAGTGAAAAACTTAATCTTTATATTTTGATGAAGAAATTGAAAAAATGAAAGCAAATATAAAAAATAATACTTGTTTTTATTTATTTAACTTCAAAGAATAAAGATTTATTTGATTTATCTTTATGCTCTAAAAATGTATTGCTATGACTCAAAATCAATTATTGACAAATATTTAAGAAATTTAAAATATAAAATATTATTAAGATATTATGACCTGGGCTTCCCTGGTGGTCCAGTGGGTAAGGACACTGCCTTGCAGTGCAAGGGGCGCCAGTTCGATCCCTGGCCTAGGAAGATCCCATGTGCTGCGGAGCGGCTGGACTGATGTGTCCAATTGCCGAGCCAGAGCTCTGGAGCGCATGCGCCCAGAGCCGGTGCTCTGCGACAACAGAGGCCACCGTGATGGGAGGCCCACACGGGCCAAAGAACAAAGATGGATGAAAATGGACAAATGAAAGACCAATAGAAGTGGCCCTCCTGCTCCCCTCCCTCCCCACCCCATCCCCGCCAAAATAAATAAATAAATAAATCTTAAAAAAAAAGAGATATTATGACCTATACCAAATTTTCATAAATGTATCTGTAAGTAAATTTGTATGTAGTTCATACAAGTCTATATAAATACAAGCTTCTTGTATGAACCAAGAAAGAGAGAAAGTAAGCTATGTTTTGCTTATTTTGAGCTAAAAATAATTAAGACCTCAAAACCAACAAATGGTGCTCCACATTCACAAGTGATGCTATTTTACAAAATTTTCAGTTCATGTAGTTCAACCATTGTACTATAGCCAAATCTCACAGGAGCTCTTTTAATCTTCTGCATCCACTGAGATGATGGCAAGAATGTAATCCTCAAAGCAGAGAAGGGCTGGTATAAAACACAGTAGCAAACTCACTGGCCTACAGTTCACAGTAGACTGAAATCAACAATCACTCTTGGGCTTTTGTTGCCTTCAGCTCAGCCCGAGGTCTCTTAGACCTCTCGAAGAAAATATAAGAATAGTTAAGGGGGGATAAGATCTAATTCTGATCTTTGCAAACAAATGCTGATTTAATTTTATTTTCATGTTTATAGTAGTATGAATACTACCATAAGATATAGATATAATGATGTTTTGGCAGTTTGTAAATGATCACTCAGTTTCACTCTTATGCCCCTGAATGAGCATGCTACTTGCTATCATTTGAAATGTTACCAAGAGATGAACACGGATCTTGTGCAATCATACTGCTATGACTATGACTATGGGCATGAGTCTGTGTGCATGCTCAATCACTCAGCCCTGTCTGACTCTGTAACCACCTGGGCTGTAGCCCACCAGTCTCCACTCTCCATGGGATTTTCCTGGTGAGAATACTGGAGTGGATCGCCATTTTCTCCTCTAGGAGGACTAGTTAAATGTATGCACCTAAATAAATAGTGTACATAATGCAATGAAATGTTACTGGATTGTATCCATTTCTGCATTCGCCTTGATCTCTTTAATGAGAAAAAACTGAATTTTTTTAGTTTGCATGTATTGCCCAAAGAAAGATCATTAACAGTCTTGGTCATGAACAGGAACGTATAATATAAAAATTAAAGAATGGCAATTCAGTAGAAGTATAGTGTGTATGATTATGTCTACCCTGTGCTCTACAGGGGATAAGAGAATGTGGCTTATAAAAAAAGTTTTAGAGAATGCTATATAGTAATATACTCAAGTGTAGCTGTTGGTAAAAATGTCAAATTTTGTCTTTTGAGAATGTAAAGCATTTCCTTTAATATTTGGAAATGGGAAAGTCATACACTAAATGTAGTGGTGACTTGTAACGTTGCTCTTAACTTCAATGATATCTGATACAAATGAATAATTTTATACTATAGCCATACAGTCTGGAGTGAGAAGTCAAGTGGGCCTTAGGAAGCATCACTATGAACAAACCTAGTAAAGGTGATGGAATTTCAGTTGAGTTATTTCAAATCCTAAAAGATGATACTGTTAAAGTGCTGCACTCAATACGCCAGCAAATTAGGAAAACTCAGCAGTGGCTGCAGGACTGGAAAAGGTTTGTTTTCATTCTAATCTCAAAGAAGGGCAATGCCAGGAATGTTCAAACTACTGCACAGTTGTACTCATTTAACATGTTAGAATGGTCATGATGAAAATACTCCAAGCTAGGCTTCAAATGTACATGGACTAAGATGTACAAGCTAGATTTAGATAGGAAAAAGAACCAGAGATCAAATAGACAACATCTATTGGATCATAGACAAAGCAAAAGCATTCCAGAAAGACATCTACATCTGCTTCATTGACTATGCTAAATCCTTTGATTGTATGGATCACAGAAAACTGTGGAAAATTCTAAAAGAGACGGGAGTACCAGACCACCTAACCTGCCTCCTAAGAAATATGTATGCAGATCAAGCAGCAACCATTAGAAGAACATGGAACAACAGACTGGTTCCAAATTGAGATAGGAGTACAAAAAGGCTGTATTTAACTTATATGCAGAGTATATTTAACTTATATGCAAAATATTGGGGTAGATGGGTCACAGTCTGGAATCAAGACTGGTGGGAGAAATATCAGTAACCTCAGATAAGCAGATTACACCATCCTAATGTTAGAAAATGAAGAGGAAACTAAAGAGCTTCTTGATGAAGGTAAAAGAGGAGAATGAAAAAGCTGGCTTAAAACTCAACATTCGAAAAATGAAGATCATATTATCCAGTCCTATCACTTCATGGCAAGTAGATGAGCAAACAATGGAAAACCATTTTTAGAGAATGCTATATAGTAATATACTCAAGTGTAGCTGTTGGTAAAAATGTCAAATTTTGTCTTTTGAGAATGTAAAGCATTTCCTTTAATATTTGGAAATGGGAAAGTCATACACTAAATGTAGTGGTGACTTGTAACGTTGCTCTTAACTTCAATGATATCTGATACAAATGAATAATTTTATACTATAGCCATACAGTCTGGAGTGAGAAGTCAAGTGGGCCTTAGGAAGCATCACTATGAACAAACCTAGTAAAGGTGATGGAATTTCAGTTGAGTTATTTCAAATCCTAAAAGATGATACTGTTAAAGTGCTGCACTCAATACGCCAGCAAATTAGGAAAACTCAGCAGTGGCTGCAGGACTGGAAAAGGTTTGTTTTCATTCTAATCTCAAAGAAGGGCAATGCCAGGAATGTTCAAACTACTGCACAGTTGTACTCATTTAACATGTTAGAATGGTCATGATGAAAATACTCCAAGCTAGGCTTCAAATGTACATGGACTAAGATGTACAAGCTAGATTTAGATAGGAAAAAGAACCAGAGATCAAATAGACAACATCTATTGGATCATAGACAAAGCAAAAGCATTCCAGAAAGACATCTACATCTGCTTCATTGACTATGCTAAATCCTTTGATTGTATGGATCACAGAAAACTGTGGAAAATTCTAAAAGAGACGGGAGTACCAGACCACCTAACCTGCCTCCTAAGAAATATGTATGCAGATCAAGCAGCAACCATTAGAAGAACATGGAACAACAGACTGGTTCCAAATTGAGATAGGAGTACAAAAAGGCTGTATTTAACTTATATGCAGAGTATATTTAACTTATATGCAAAATATTGGGGTAGATGGGTCACAGTCTGGAATCAAGACTGGTGGGAGAAATATCAGTAACCTCAGATAAGCAGATTACACCATCCTAATGTTAGAAAATGAAGAGGAAACTAAAGAGCTTCTTGATGAAGGTAAAAGAGGAGAATGAAAAAGCTGGCTTAAAACTCAACATTCGAAAAATGAAGATCATATTATCCAGTCCTATCACTTCATGGCAAGTAGATGAGCAAACAATGGAAACAGTGACAGACTTTATTTGTGTGGGCTTCAAAATTGTTGTGGATGGTGACTGCAGCCATGAAAGTAGAAGAAACTTGCTCTTTGGAAGAAAAGCAGTGACAAACCTAGACAGAGTATTAAAAAGCAGAGATATCACTTTTTCAACAAAGGTCTGTATAATCAAAGCTATTGTTTTTTTTGTTTTTTTTTTCCAGTAGTCATGTATGGATGTAAAAGCTGGACTGTAAAAAAGCCTTAGCACTGAAGAATTGATGACTTCGAACTGTGGTGCTGGAGAAGACTCTTGAGAGTCATTTGGACTGCAAGGAGATCAAACCAGCCAATCCTAAAGCAAATCAGCCCTGAATATGCATTGGAAGGACTAATGCTGAAGCTGAGGTTTCAAACTTTTGGCCACCTGATTCAAAGAGCTATCTCATTGGAAAAGAGCCTGATGTTGGGAAAAATAGAAAGCAGAAGTAGAAGGGGAAAACAGAGAATAAGATAGTTAAATGACATCAATGACTCAATGAATATGAATTTGATAAAGCTCTGGAAGATACTGAAGCATAGGGAAGCCTGGCATGCTGCAGTCCATGGGTTCACAGTCAGACACGATTGAGCCACTTAACTGAATTGAATAGTATATCCTTATATCAGTTATTAGAAATATCAATGATATATAAGGACTGATAATCATGATATTTTCAGGAAAAAAGTAATAATAAAATGTTGAAATGTCATCTAATAATAAATGCAACACTAATCATTGACTTTACAGCTATCATTGTTATTTTATGTTTTAATGAGAAAAATTCAGAGCAGTAAATGGATAAGTTGTTTTTTTGGGAGATGACATTTTCCATCCCAAGAGGTTAAGAAAAGCAAAGACAGAGGAAGGGAGCAAGTGATCTATATACAACATTTTCATCAGGTGGTAAAAACTTGAGGTTGAAAGCAAAGTTTTTGGAGTTAATTATTTTATAAAGATTTTTTGATATGGGCCATTTTTCAAGATTTCCGTGAATTTGTTACAGTATTCTATTTTGTGATCTGATTTATTTTTAAGAACCAGTTTTTTTTTTTTTTTTTTAATTTGGCCTCTTTTATTGTTTTTTTTTTTGAGGGGGGTGGTTAAAGGCCACTTCTATTGATTTTACATTTATTTATTTCCATCCATCTTTGTTCTTTGGCATGTGTGGGCCTCCCATGGCAGTGGCCTCTCTCGTCACAAAGCACCATCTCTGGGCGCATGTGCTCCAGAGCTCCAGCTCAATAGTTGGACACATCTTGGTCCACTCGCTCCATGGCATGTGTGATTTTCCCAGACCAGGGATCGAACAGCACTCACTCTGGGCAAAGTCTTAACCACTGGACCACACAGGAAGTTCTGAAAGTATATATATATATTTTTCAAGAGTTTATTTTGAAATACACTGCTTCTTATGTAAAAAGTACTTTTATATATTAATGACTACTAATGATAAAAAATTAAACATGAAATGTATGATTTAAGCATAAAACTTATGTGAATAATCATAACCATTAAGCAAAATCATTGTTTTTAGAATTTTAACGCTCACCTTCTGAATATTTAAAATATATATTGTCAAACTTTGAAGACATTATTTAAAATGCATAAAATTAAAATTGAGCTACTTAAAGATAATTTTTAGCAAACCAACAATGCAAATAAATCTTTATAAATAATTATTCAAATGTTGCTTTCTGTATTATGTCCGTATTCTGATTTGTCATTTTTTATTCTATTGCAATTTGATTCAGCATACTTATTTTATGTTTAAGTAATTTGACATTATATGTATAAGTATGGCTACAAAATCACTGTGAGAACTATCATTATTTATATGTAAAAATTGAAAATGAAGTCTCTATTATCTGTAAAGCCTCATTTTCTGCATTTCTCCTGAAATTGTTTGTTAAATCTGGTGTTCCCTTGTATTTCTCAAAGCCCATCAAAGCTAGATAATTCCCTATGTACCAGTGAATGACGAAAATCCTGTATTGAATTTTAATATCTCCAGTTCTAAGAATTTCAGTGGAGAGTAAAGATCTATCCTCAGTGTACTTTCCTTCAAGCAATGCCACACATTACAGTCGTTCAGAAGCCTCAGAGGCCAATGGCTCAGCAGTGCATGGCTCAAACTGGCACCATGCCTGCAGCTGTATTAACTTTTGATTTTTGCTGGTGCTTGTTTTCCATTTTTAATATTTCACATGAGTGGGAGAATTCAGACTGTTGTATAATGGCAAAACTCAAATATAATCAGATCCATGGCTCTCCTACAACCTGTCTTCATTTCCCTTGCCCCTCTTTAAATACATAAGCTAGCGCTAAGAACTTTGATCAACACTTAATGATTCCTACACATTTGATAGCAATGATGAAAGTGAGGAAGGAAAAAAACCTTGAAAGGATGATTTGAAGTAAACAAAAGAGCTATGTGGCTTTAATCCTGTGACTCTTGTCTACTTGTGCTTGTTGACTAAAGCCCAGGTCTATTACTCCTAAAAATTTTTGCTGTGAAATCCCAAGGTAAACCAAAATATGAAAGTACTTATAAGGAATTCTCAATAATCTCTATAAGGAAAGATGAAGAAATGCAAACATCCCTGCAAAAATTATTTATTTTTTATTCACATTAAATAATTAATTAGGCACATTAAACTAGAGATCAAACCAACAATTTATACTAACATTGAGAGAAATAGTTCCTAAAATGGTAAGCAGAGAGTTGAACCTTTAGATATATCTGAATGTGCAGTTATGAGACATGAAATGTGGCAAAATGTCACCCCCATGAACTCAGGGCAAAAAAAGAGAAACCTCTGAAAATTAAAAATAATTGTCTTAATACCTATTTACTAAAATATAAACAACTTTATCATACCTATATTTCTCAGGTTTTATTACTTGAAGGTTATTTACTTTTAATTTAAGATAATTCTGATTAGCTTAGCAATTCAGTTTCTAATCATATCGACCTGATACTCAGAAAAATAGTGAGAGGAAAGAAGAAACTCTGAAAGAAGCCATACAATTAGGAAATGATTGTTGATAAGAAAAAAGAGAAGAACACAAAAACGCCAAAAGCAACAATCTGAGATGATTTTGTACAAGACTAAGTGGTCCCACATTGCATAGTCAACCTCAGGCTATAACTGCAGAAAGTTCAGCACAATTGGATAATTTCCTCTCAGAACAACAACCCTGAATATTCAAAAAGTGTTTAGCGCTTACCCTGAAAAATTAGAGGCACATATAGCTCTTCTACATATGCATACATGTGTATAATTTATAAAATTGAAATAGGCTTTTATATGAATAACATTTAAATTTGAACCTATGTATTGAAGTGCCTAACTGAAAAATAAATATTAAATAGAAAACTATCCAAAGGAAAAGATAAGAGAAGTCTGCCTAAGATTCACTTAAAATGAATTTGATCAACACTTAATGATTCCTACACATTTGATAGCAATGATGAAAGTGAGGAAGGAAAAAAACCTTGAAAGGATGATTTGAAGTAAACAAAAGAGCTATGTGGCTTTAATCCTGTGACTCTTGTCTACTTGTGCTTGTTGACTAAAGCCCAGGTCTATTACTCCTAAAAATTTTTGCTGTGAAATCCCAAGGTAAACCAAAATATGAAAGTACTTATAAGGAATTCTCAATAATCTCTATAAGGAAAGATGAAGAAATGCAAACATCCCTGCAAAAATTATTTATTTTTTATTCACATTAAATAATTAATTAGGCACATTAAACTAGAGATCAAACCAACAATTTATACTAACATTGAGAGAAATAGTTCCTAAAATGGTAAGCAGAGAGTTGAACCTTTAGATATATCTGAATGTGCAGTTATGAGACATGAAATGTGGCAAAATGTCACCCCCATGAACTCAGGGCAAAAAAAGAGAAACCTCTGAAAATTAAAAATAATTGTCTTAATACCTATTTACTAAAATATAAACAACTTTATCATACCTATATTTCTCAGGTTTTATTACTTGAAGGTTATTTACTTTTAATTTAAGATAATTCTGATTAGCTTAGCAATTCAGTTTCTAATCATATCGACCTGATACTCAGAAAAATAGTGAGAGGAAAGAAGAAACTCTGAAAGAAGCCATACAATTAGGAAATGATTGTTGATAAGAAAAAAGAGAAGAACACAAAAACGCCAAAAGCAACAATCTGAGATGATTTTGTACAAGACTAAGTGGTCCCACATTGCATAGTCAACCTCAGGCTATAACTGCAGAAAGTTCAGCACAATTGGATAATTTCCTCTCAGAACAACAACCCTGAATATTCAAAAAGTGTTTAGCGCTTACCCTGAAAAATTAGAGGCACATATAGCTCTTCTACATATGCATACATGTGTATAATTTATAAAATTGAAATAGGCTTTTATATGAATAACATTTAAATTTGAACCTATGTATTGAAGTGCCTAACTGAAAAATAAATATTAAATAGAAAACTATCCAAAGGAAAAAGATAAGAGAAGTCTGCCTAAGATTCACTTAAAATGAATTTGTAGAAAATGGTAGATTTGGAAAAGAGCTTTCTAAACTTGTACACAATAATCTATAAATAGCATCCACACTTTTGTAATTAGAATAATTCATACAAATAAAAAAATGTTGTTTTAAAGTACCAAACATATTCCAAATTTATTGGGCGCTTTTGTCTTGCCCATTGGATCACTATTAGGAGAGATTTTTGAGTGAATGTTTCTGTAAGACAGAAGGATCTGTGACCATAAAATATGCCTCTTTGACATATTCATTGTTTTAAACTGGTTATTTTCTGAGAAACAGCAGATGGGAAAAGGTTCTGAAAATTAAGTGAGGATTGCCTTTTTGTAAGAAGAGGCAACAAAGGCAACTGTCACATTTACATTGCACTTCTGACATAAATCTCCATACACTTGAAGTGTATTGTTCTCTGTGTCTGAAGCAGGTTGTTGTTCAGGCACTCAGTCGTGTCTGACTCTTTGCCATGTGGACTCCAGTACACCAGGCTTCCCTGTCCTTCATCATCTCCCAGAATTTGATCAAACTTATATCTATTGAGTCAATGATGCCATCCCAGCCATCTCATACTCTGTCTCCCCCTTCTTATCCAGCCCTTAATTTTTTCTAGTATCAGGGTTCTTTGCAATGAGTTGACTCTTCACATCAGGTGGACAAGTATTGGAGCTTCAGCTTCAGCATCAGTCTTTCCAATATATTCAGGGTTGTGTACTTTATGATTGAGTGATTTGATCTCCTGCCGTCCAAGAGTCTTCTCTAGCAACAGAATTGGAAAGCAGCAATTCTTTAGCACTCAGCATTCTTTATACTCCAACTCTTACATCTGTATATGACCACAGAAAAACCTGAAGCAGAAGGGTGACCAAATACCCATAAATTTTTATCAATGAATGAAACAATGACTTAAACCTACAGTCATTGTCGTTCATTATGTGTTTCCTTGTAACCCCGCATGGCTATTTTCTCTCTCAACATCCTACTCTACCTTTTTTTGAGGATAGTTGTTAAGATAAAGACTTTGGCCATTTTGATGAGTCAGTTTTTTGGAGTCTTTCCTAAAATTTGTTTAATTTTCTCCTATTCATCTGTTTCATGTCAATTTAATTATTACACAAGCCAGAAAAAACCTAGAAATGTAGAAGAAAAGTTGTTTCTCCACAACATCTCTGTAATGTAAACCTATGAGGAGAAAACATCCTAAAATGAGACTATTTTCAGGAGACCTGTGCTATGTTTTGATGTTAAAGCAGAAGAGAGGCAAATATAGGGCAAGACCCAGGAAAAAGGTGATTGCTTGGGAAATTCCAGTGTTGTGATAAAAATCTCTGTAGCAGAAATTCACCTCAAGATTACCTTGTACATCTAAGATGCCTGAGGCTGACTTCAGGCATTGATCCAAAGAAGACAACAAACAATGTGATCAAGACTTGTTTGCTAGCTCTTGATTCTGCTTTTCTCTATACACATATTTCAAGTTTATGTGCTGTAAATGATTTCTCTCTACTTAAGGAACAGAGTCACTAGAAACAACTTCACATGAAGTTACTTCACATTTCTAATAATATATCCTTAAAGGTAGTGGGTAAGATTCCTTAAATAGATCTTGCAGAAAAGTTTAGTGAAGGATTTTGATTATTCTGACTCAAGCCACCTGTCCCAATCTGATTAAATCTCAGTGGCCTGGGGAATATGACACTGAAACAGAGTAGGATCCTCTGAGGCCCTTGGGATACAAATTTTATCAGTGCACCCCATTTCTTGTTGATGGGAAATAGCTTCATTCAGTCTCCTTGATCTTTCTTGAGTTTAAAACGGTAAGGTCAACCAATTGCTTATGAGAGAAGACACAAGACACAAACCAATGAGCAATAGTCCAAAAAAACAATACTGCAGTAATGGGACAGGGTCTTGGTTCTTCTTTTCTTCTTCAAAGACTATACATAATAAAGGACTATACTCAATATATTTGAGTTCTTCTATAGGAACTAGCAAAACTCATCTTCAAAAAAAAAGAAAAAAAAAAAAAACTACTATTATTGCATCCAGTCCCATCACTTCAAGATATAGAGAAGGGGGAGGGGAGTGGAAGCAGTCACAGATTTTATTTTCTTGGGCTTGAAAATCAGTGTGTGTGGTGACTGTAGCCACAAAATTAAAAGACATTTGCTCCTTAAGAGAAAAAAAAAAAATGCTATGACAAGCCTAGAGAATGTATTAAAAAGCAGAAATATCACTTGGCCAACAAATGTCCATATAGTCAAAGTTATGTTTTTTTCCACTACTCATGTATGGGTATGAGTGTTGGACCACAATTCTTTGCATCCAAGAAATGATGGTTTCTATGTGTGGTGTTAGAGAACGTCCTTGAGAATCCCTTGAACTGCAAGGAGATCTAATCAGTCGATCCTCAAGGATATCAATTCTGAATATGCATTGGAAGGACTGATGCAGAAGCTCCAATTCTTTGGGCCCTTGATGAGAAAATCTGTCACATTGGAGAAGACTCTGATTTAGGGAAAGACTGAGGGCAGGAAGATAAGGGGATGATAGAGGATGAGTTGGTTGGATGGCATCATTGACACGACATGAGTTTGAGCAAACTCATGGAAATACTGAAGGAGTATTTGGTGTGCTGCAGCCCATGAGGTCTCAAAGAAACAAACAAGATGGTACAACTTAATCAGATTAATCAGGCTGAGTATAAGATTTCTGTAAAACCACCCTGCTACTTAATCACCAACCTATCAGAAGAAAGTCACACACTCTTCAAGCCTCACTTCACATTTGCTTATAAAACTGTTCCCTAAAAACCATTGAGTCTCCATATTGTCTTCCATAATGGTTGTATCAATTTATATTCCCATCAACAGTGCAAGAAGATTCCCTTTTCTCCACACCCTCTTGAGCATTTATTGTTTGTAGACCTTTTGATGATGGCCATTCTGACTGGTATGAGGTGATATCTCATGGTAGTTTTGATTTGCATTTTTCTAATGATGAGTGCTGTTGAGTATCTTTCCATGTGTTTGTTAGCTATGGGTATATCTTCTTGGGGAGATGTCTGTTTAGGTCTTTTTCCCATTTCTTGATTGGGATGTTTATTTTTTTTGGTGTTGAGTTGTCTGAGCTGCATGTACATTTTTGAAATTAATTTTTGGTTGGTTGTTTAATTTGCTATTATTTTCTCCCATTCTGAAAGTATGTAGATTCCTCAAAAAAAAAAAAAAAAAACTAGGAACAGAACCACCATATGACCCAGCAATTCCATTACTAGACATATACCATGAGGAAATAAAATTGAAAGAGAGGGGCTTCCCTGGTGATCCAGTGGGTAAGGACACCGCCTTGCAGTGCAGGGGCTACCAGTTCAATCCCTGGCCTGGGAAGATCCCACATGCCACGGAGCAGCTGGATTGATGTGTCCAACTACCGAGCCAGAGCTCTGGAGCACATGTGCCCAAAGCCTGTGCTCTGCAATGAGAGAGGCCACTGCAAAAGGAAACCCACATAAGTCGAAGAACAAAGACGTATGGAAACAAATAAATGAAAGACCAATAGAAGTGCCCCCCCTCTCAAAAAAGAAAAAACTGCAGACCAGTATCTCTCATGAACTTAAACATAAAAAAGAAAAAAAAATTGAAAGAGAAACATGTACCCAATTGTTCACTGCAGCACTATTTACAATAGCTAGAACATGGAAGCAACCTAGATGTCCATTGATAGATCAACGAATAAAGAAGCTGTGGTACAAATATAAAATAGAATATTACTTAGCTATAAAAAGAAATGCATCTGAACCAGTTCTAATGAGGTGGATGAATCTAGAACCATTATAGAGAGTGAAGTATGTCAGAGAGAGAAGATAAATATTGTATTAATACATCTATATGGAATCTAGAAAGATGGTGCTTATAAATGAATATGCAGAGCTGCAATGGAGAGGCAGACATGGAGAAGAGTCTTTTTCAAGATTGGGGTGAAGTAGGGGAATATGCTGTGGGTCTAGAGGATCTCAAAAAAGGGCTCTGTTGAGGCCTGCTGGGAGGGTGGCCTCTGGGTGGAGGGGAGAAACATATATATACCTATGGAGGATTCAGGTCGATGTGTGGCAATAAACAACAAAACTGAGTAAAAAATTAAATTAAATTATTATTATTTTTTTAATTAGGTCTTTTAAGCATGAGCTACCCACTTGAACCTACAATAAATGTTTCTTTGCTCCAAACTCTGACATTTTGGTTTGGCTTCCCTGTGAGTTGGGAATGTGAGCTTGCATTTGGCAACAGGAAGGCAACCACATTACTTCTGACAAATACTTAAGTACCTATTGTTAGGGTGGTAGGGTATTAAAGGATTAACACAGCAGCCGGAGATTCCCCAGCACTAAATAATCATAAGAAAGGGCCAAGTTGTTAGGGTCAACACCGCGACCAGATTCCAGGCACCAAATCAGGGGGTCAGTTGCTTACCTGCTGGCGCCTGAGAGTCTCCCTAGACCTGCGATAAGGAGATAGCCTTGGCCATAAAAATTCCTCACAATGTGTCAAGAACTTCATATCCCCCGCCCACAGCCACCTGAAGGATAGTGGGCTCATCACTGGACTTCCTGCCAAGCTTAAACAAAGAACTCGTTTCTGCGCCTGCCCTGAGGGATCCCCCTCCCCTTTTTCTCCTGTTCCCCTCCTCCCTAATAAAACCTCCTCATCCCATCTCCGGGGCGCGATTTCCCTGGCCCATCTCTCAGACCTGTGGATCTTGCCCGGGAACTCTTCCCAAATAAACTTCTTCCCTAACAGCTTGCAGCCCGCCGTGTCTTTACGATTCTTACACCTATGCTATGCCTAGCATACTACAGAGGTTGTCTGTCTTAATTTTGAACAGAAGCTTAATGAGATAAATTTTTATTATTGTCTCTATTTAATGAATTGAGAATTTGAAACATTACTAGTTTTATTAACTTGGGTTCACAGCCAGTTTAAAAGAAAAAAAGAAAGATAGAACGTCAAGATTCACAGTCAGGTTTTATTCCAAATGTCATGTTCTTAACTAAATAGACTGTTACATTTTTAGTTCCTCAAAGCAGGGATTGTGCTTTTTAAAATCTGTGTGCTCTGTGCCTATAATTTCATCTGGCACACCTTATGTGAATATGTGCTTGTTTAATGACTACGTAAATGTGAATGCATCTTCCAGCTTGAAAGCCTCGAACTTTCCCTTTTGAACTATTCTCAGCATAAAGCTTCCTAAGAATTAAAGGACAATTTCTTCCTACTTACTTATAAAGCCACAGAAAGATCACACAGCAGGCATTTTTCTTCAAAATAATACTAGATTCATTTGTTCCTTTTTTTCCAAACTGTGAATTGAGAGACTTCTGCAATTGTCTAGTACTGCTTTGGTCCTTAAGACCAAAGAAATTCTGACTGAGGAATTTATATTCTAGAGGAAAGGAGAAGATAGATAATAAACAGTGAGCACACTATAGCACTTCTTAGGTGGCACTAGTGGGAAAGAACCAGCCGCCCAATACAAGAGACAGAAGAGAAACATGTTCCATCCATGGATCAGGAAGATCCCCTGGACAAAGTCATGGTCACGCACTCCGGCATTCTTGCCTGGAGAATCCCCATAAAGAGAAGAGCCTGGCAGGCTGCAGTCCAAGGGGTAACAAAGAAACAGACTCAACTGAAGTGACTTAGTACCAACACTGTGGGAAGAAAAAAAAGAAAAAAAAGAAAAAAGAAACCTAGCATAAGGGAATCAGGCATGTAGAGGGTTAGAGAAAAGAAGGAAAATGACGATACAGAAAGAGGCTGCACCACATGAAGAAGTTTCAGTAATTGCCATGGAAGGGTCAATTTGTTTTAGATTTATTTTTATTTGTTCGTTCAGCTGCACCAGGTCTCAGTTGCAGCACTCAAATCTTCCATCTTCCTTGAAACGTGTAAGCTCTTTAGTTAAGGCATGCAAAATCTAAATGTGCAGCAGGTAGGATCTTGTTCTTTCACCAGGGGACTAGGGATAAAACCCAGTCTTCTTGTATTGGGAGCATGGAGTTTTAGCCAAGGGACCAACAGGCAAGTTGGAAAGAGTCAGTTCTTATAAAAGTATGTGAATTCTTTTTTTTTTTTTTTAAAGATTTATTTATTTTGGGCTGGGGTCAGGTTGGGGAGGGAGGGGAGCGGGCGGGCCACTTCGATTGGTCTTTCATTTCTGCATTTTCATCCGTCTTTGTTCTTTGGCTCCTATGGGCCCCCGTCGCAGGGATTGTGCTTTTTAAAATCTGTGTGCTCTGTGCCTATAATTTCATCTGGCACACCTTATGTGAATATGTGCTTGTTTAATGACTACGTAAATGTGAATGCATCTTCCAGCTTGAAAGCCTCGAACTTTCCCTTTTGAACTATTCTCAGCATAAAGCTTCCTAAGAATTAAAGGACAATTTCTTCCTACTTACTTATAAAGCCACAGAAAGATCACACAGCAGGCATTTTTCTTCAAAATAATACTAGATTCATTTGTTCCTTTTTTTCCAAACTGTGAATTGAGAGACTTCTGCAATTGTCTAGTACTGCTTTGGTCCTTAAGACCAAAGAAATTCTGACTGAGGAATTTATATTCTAGAGGAAAGGAGAAGATAGATAATAAACAGTGAGCACACTATAGCACTTCTTAGGTGGCACTAGTGGGAAAGAACCAGCCGCCCAATACAAGAGACAGAAGAGAAACATGTTCCATCCATGGATCAGGAAGATCCCCTGGACAAAGTCATGGTCACGCACTCCGGCATTCTTGCCTGGAGAATCCCCATAAAGAGAAGAGCCTGGCAGGCTGCAGTCCAAGGGGTAACAAAGAAACAGACTCAACTGAAGTGACTTAGTACCAACACTGTGGGAAGAAAAAAAAGAAAAAAAAGAAAAAAGAAACCTAGCATAAGGGGAATCAGGCATGTAGAGGGTTAGAGAAAAGAAGGAAAATGACGATACAGAAAGAGGCTGCACCACATGAAGAAGTTTCAGTAATTGCCATGGAAGGGTCAATTTGTTTTAGATTTATTTTTATTTGTTCGTTCAGCTGCACCAGGTCTCAGTTGCAGCACTCAAATCTTCCATCTTCCTTGAAACGTGTAAGCTCTTTAGTTAAGGCATGCAAAATCTAAATGTGCAGCAGGTAGGATCTTGTTCTTTCACCAGGGGACTAGGGATAAAACCCAGTCTTCTTGTATTGGGAGCATGGAGTTTTAGCCAAGGGACCAACAGGCAAGTTGGAAAGAGTCAGTTCTTATAAAAGTATGTGAATTCTTTTTTTTTTTTTTTAAAGATTTATTTATTTTGGGCTGGGGTCAGGTTGGGGAGGGAGGGGAGCGGGCGGGCCACTTCGATTGGTCTTTCATTTCTGCATTTTCATCCGTCTTTGTTCTTTGGCTCCTATGGGCCTCCCACCGCAGTGGCGTCTGTCGTTGCAGAGAGCCGGCTCTGGCGCATGCGCTCCAGAGATCTGGCTCGGTGATTGGACACGTCAGTTCAGCCGCTCCGTGGCACGTGAGATCTTCCCAGGCCAGGGATCAAACTGGCGCCCCTTGCACTGCAAGGTGGTGTCTTTACCCACTGGACCACCAGGGGAAGCCCAAATATGTGAATTCTTAATGCTTGTTGTTAAAAGTCATTTTAATGGTCCCATATTACTTTAGATTTGAATTTTAACTCTATTATACTGGCACAAGTATAATAATGTCTTATTAGAATATTATGAACTGAAAATGATTATTATGAACTTAGATTGTAGTACACATATAAAAATTAGAATTCCATCTATCATTTACATGGTAGTGATTGATATTTAAGTTGTTTAACTAAACTCAGTGTAATTGCAATGGCATTGTACAAAAAAAAAAAAAAAGGAAAATGTGAGTTTTAGACATTTTAAAAATGCTGTAGACTCACTGATCTAATAGTAAAAAAAAAAAAAAAAGACATTGTTTGTTTCCACAAAGGAAGTAAAGGCATTCCTGCATTTTCTCATTCTGCAGGAATTAAGGAAAGAATTAGTATTTTCACTGATTTGGGAAGCATAGAAACATCATATTATTCATTTAATAAAGAAAATATATTTGACTCAGGAAAAAAGAAGTTAATTTAATTTAAGAATTAGTTAAGAAAATTTTTTTTGGAAATTTTCTCAAAGGATAGTAACTGACAGAGCTCTTTAGTGGTTTATGGCTTAGGAGCTTTTAAGTACAAATTTGTAATTAGCACATAGTTGTTGCTGTTTAGACCCTAATCACATCGAACTCTTTACAACCCTGTGAACTGCAGCACACCAAGCTTCTCTGCCTTCCATTAACTGTTGGAATTTGCTCAAGTTCATGTCCATTGAGTCGGTGATGTTATCTAACACACAACACATAGAATATCTTTCCATCTGTTTATGCCATCTTTGATTTCTTTCATCAGTGTCTTATAATCTTCTGTGTGCAGTTCTTTTACCTCCTTAGGTCACCTTCGGTAGCTTTATTCCTAGATATTTTGTTCTTTCTGTTGTAATGGTGAATGAGATTGCTTCTTCGATTTTTCTTTCTGATTTTTCATTGTTAGTATATCGGAATGCAAGTGATTTCTGTATATTGATTTTGTATCCTGTGAAATCCACTGATTAGCTCTAATATTTATTAGTTATGTGTATTGATTTTGTATTTGCTAAACCCACTGATTAGCTCTAGCAATTTTTTGATAGTATCATTAGGCTTTTATGAGTATAATGTCTTGTCATCTGCAACCAGAGAGTTTTACTTCTTCTTTTGTAATCAGAATTCCTTTTATGTCTTTTTCATCTTTAATTGCTAAAGCTACAACATCCAAGACTATGTTGAATAATAGTAGTGAGAATGGACACCCCTGTCTTGTTACTGATCTAAAAGGGAAAATGCTTCCAGTTTTTCAGCTCAAAAATAGCATTTGCTGTGGGTCTATCATATATGGCTTTCACTATGTTGAGGTAGATTCCTTCTCTGCAAGTTTTTTGAGGAGGTTTTAATCATAAGTTGGAGCTGAATTTTGTCAAAGGTTTTTTCTGCATCTATTGAGATTATCTTATGATTTTGATCTTTCAATTTGTTAATATGGTGTATTACATTGATTGATTTGTGGTTGTTGAAGAATGCTTGCAGACCTGGAATAAACCCAACTTGAATATGGTGTATAAGTTTTTTTTTTTTTTTTTTTTTAACAGCACTTTTTTTTTTAAGATTTATTTATTTATTTATTTTGGGCGGGGGTCGGGTTGGGGAGGGAGGGGAGCAGGTGGGCCACTTCTATTGGTCTTTCGTTTCTCTGCTTTCATCCGTCTTTTTTCTTTGGCTCCTGCGGGCCTCCCATCGCGGTGGCATCTGCTGTCACAGAGTGCCGGCTCTAGGTGCATGCGCTCCAGAGCTCCGACTTGCTGATTGGACACATCAGTCCAGCCGCTCCGTGGCACGTGGGATCTTCCCAGGCCAGGGATCAAACCGGCGCCCCTTGCACTGCAAGGCAGTGTCCTTATCCACTGGACCACCAGGGGAAGCCCGTGTATAAGTTTTTTGATGTTTTGTTGAACTCTGTTTGGTAGAATTTTGTTGATGATTTTTGCATCTATATTCATTAGTGATATTGGCTTATAATTTTCTTTCTTGTGTGTAATCTTTGCCTGGTTTTGGTATCAGGGTGATGCTGGCTTCATAGAATATATTTGAAAGTGTTCCTTTCTGTGCTATTTTTTGAAATTACTTTAGAAGTATAGGCATTAGGTCTTCTCTAAATGATTGATACAATTCATCTGTAAAGACATCTGGCCCTGTCCTTTTATTTTTGGGGAGATTTTTAATCACAGATCTGATTTCTGTGCTTGAAATTGGATTGTTCATAATTTCTATTTCTTCCTAGTTCAGTCTTGGAAAATTGAATTTAACTAAGAATCTGTTCATTTTCTTCCAGAGTGTCCATTTTATTGCCATATTGTTCACAATAGTCTCTTATAATACTTTGTATTTCTGTATTGTCTGTTGTAAACTTTCCCTTTTCATTTCTGATTTTGTTGATTTGATTCTTCTCTCTCTCTCTCTTTTTAATTTTGTTGTCTTTCATAGGTTTTTAAAATTTATTTATTTTTATCTGTCTTTATTCCTTGACCTATGTGGGCCCCACATTGCAGTGGCCTCTCCTGTTGCAGAGCACCAGCTCTGGATGCATGTGCTCCAGAGTGTTGGCTTGTAACTGAACACACTGTTCCAGCCATTCTGCCACATGTGGAATCTTCCCTGGGCAGGGATTGAACCAGTGCTCCTTTCACTGCGAGGCAGACTCTTTACCCATTGGACCATCAGGGAAATCCCTCTCTTTTTTTCATGATGAGTCTGACTAAATGTGTTTGAGTCAATTCTAATGAGGTGAATGAACCTAGAGTCTATTATACAAAATGAAATATGTCAGAAAGAGAAAGTTAAATATAGTATACTAACACATATATCTGAAATCTAGAGAGATGGCACTGATAATTATATATGTAGAGCAGCAATGGAGAAACAGACATAGACAACAGACTTGTGGACAATGAGGGGAGGGAGGAATAGGCGAGATGTATGGAAAAAGTGACATGGACACTTACTTAACCATACGTAAAATAGATAACCAATGGGAATCAGCTTTAAGACTAAGGGAACTCAAATAGGGACTCTATGGCCACCTACATAGGTGAGATGAGGTGGGAGATGGGAAGAAAGTTCAAGAGAGAGGGTACATGTATATTCCTGTGGCTGATTCAGGTCAATGTGGCAGTAAAGAACAAAACTCTATAAAAAATAAAGTGAAAATAAAATAAAATTGAAAAAAACTGTAAAAAATAAAAATTAAAAAAATGATTACCACATAATGATTTTATAAATATAAATGTAATCACAATATTTGAGATGCTTAAATATTTACATCTTGTCTGTCAAACGTATTTATTTGGTTAAATCACCAAAAAATTAAACAAACAGACAAAAAGTAAAACAAAACAAACAAAAAAGACACTAAGGAAATTTCAGCCAGATGCTTTATGATTTGAGTTACTGAAATTTAAATGAATTATATTTTATGACTTTTTAATTGTAATAATCATTGTACATCTATTTGTTGTTTTTTAATGACTTTTTATATTTGAATACGTACTCAATATCTAACTTACCACCATGTAACAAAATTCATGTTAAAATTCCTGTTCATATAATTTGATATCTCTTCACAGTTTTAACAATTTCCTAGTTATAAAGAACTTTTGATGAAATTAGACATATCTGAATGAGTAAATTTACACTTTAAAAATCCCTATATTCTCAAAAAATAAGTGTGAATAAGAATATCATTAAATTTTGTGATTCTGAATTCAAATGTCATCCCCATCACTTACTAATGACCTTTTCACTGCATTGAGCTTCATTTTCTTGACCTAGAAAAGAGCAAAATAATACCTAACTCACAAGAGGGTCTTGAAAATTAAATAGGTAATGTAGCTGGAATTGCTTTGTAAATGTCTAGGT
Source organism: Tragulus kanchil (assembly GCA_022376925.1). Lineage (NCBI taxonomy): Eukaryota > Metazoa > Chordata > Mammalia > Artiodactyla > Tragulidae > Tragulus > Tragulus kanchil. The sequence goes on along the minus strand of JAIOJX010000003.1, from coordinate 85,736,756 downwards.
ATATTAGGGCTGAATGGAGCTATTATTTTCCCAACCATGAAGCAGTTTTCTTCAAAAATCTAGTTCAAGTATAGTAACTAACACATATATCTGAAATCTAGAGAGATGGCACTGATAATTGTATATGTAGAGCAGCAATGGAGAAACAGACATAGACAACAGACTTGTGGACAATGAGGGGAGGGAGGAATAGGCGAGATGTATGGAAAAAGTGACATGGACACTTACTTAACCATACGTAAAATAGATAACCAATGGGAATCAGCTTTAAGACTAAGGGAACTCAAATAGGGACTCTATGGCCACCTACATAGGTGAGATGAGGTGGGAGATGGGAAGAAAGTTCAAGAGAGAGGGTACATGTATATTCCTGTGGCTGATTCAGGTCAATGTGGCAGTAAAGAACAAAACTCTATAAAAAATAAAGTGAAAATAAAATAAAATTGAAAAAAACTGTAAAAAATAAAAATTAAAAAAATGATTACCACATAATGATTTTATAAATATAAATGTAATCACAATATTTGAGATGCTTAAATATTTACATCTTGTCTGTCAAACGTATTTATTTGGTTAAATCACCAAAAAATTAAACAAACAGACAAAAAGTAAAACAAAACAAACAAAAAAGACACTAAGGAAATTTCAGCCAGATGCTTTATGATTTGAGTTACTGAAATTTAAATGAATTATATTTTATGACTTTTTAATTGTAATAATCATTGTACATCTATTTGTTGTTTTTTAATGACTTTTTATATTTGAATACGTACTCAATATCTAACTTACCACCATGTAACAAAATTCATGTTAAAATTCCTGTTCATATAATTTGATATCTCTTCACAGTTTTAACAATTTCCTAGTTATAAAGAACTTTTGATGAAATTAGACATATCTGAATGAGTAAATTTACACTTTAAAAATCCCTATATTCTCAAAAAATAAGTGTGAATAAGAATATCATTAAATTTTGTGATTCTGAATTCAAATGTCATCCCCATCACTTACTAATGACCTTTTCACTGCATTGAGCTTCATTTTCTTGACCTAGAAAAGAGCAAAATAATACCTAACTCACAAGAGGGTCTTGAAAATTAAATAGGTAATGTAGCTGGAATTGCTTTGTAAATGTCTAGGTATATTAGGGCTGAATGGAGCTATTATTTTCCCAACCATGAAGCAGTTTTCTTCAAAAATCTAGTTCCAGTATAGGTGATGTGAAATAAATTTCAGGTGAAATGCAGAATAAAATTCCTATGGCAGGGTAAATTTTAAAGTTCATTAGTAAATGTTTCGCACATGCACACATGTGCACAAACACACACACACACAGATTTTTTAAACCATTCATGCATGACGCTTCTCTCAGTGTAGGATCTATGTGGCCTACAAAGCAGTTACTCTTAGAGATTAAAGGTAAAAATATGAAAAAAATAAAATAAAAGGCTACTGCAGAGCAGTTGATCCATTCTGTCAATATGCCAGATGTCTCTTACTCTTTGCTTCTGGATATTATTAAAGCTTGCTTCCAGGCATCTCTTTCTATCTCTTCGTCATTTTATTCCTCTCTCTTCATCCCAATCAACATGCTGGGTGTATTGTTCAATTGCTGGACAAATGTAACTTCCTGTCTTCCTCTGCTCAGCCACTTTCTACTAACAGAGGCTAGTATTAAATCCCTCAATGGGAAATCATGAACTAAGTATATTCTTTGCCCTTTTTGCTTTACTTTCTTCTTCAAAATAATAAGCCATCTGCTTTACCTCCCTTAATAATGCAAACTTCTTTATAACATCAGTCTTGTATTTATCTTAATAACAAATGGATAATTAAGTTCAGAAGTTTAATTTGCACAGGTATTATTTGGTACTGAGATAAATTAAATCTGAGCATCATTAGTTAGTTACCACTGTCTGGTCATAATGTCATGTTTTAATCAATATAAATATAAGCAATAAGGCTCATGCTTACCAAGCTTTACCATATGTTGTGGAATGATTAGGAAAACACTAAATAAATATTGTATATAGGAAATTTTCAGAGATGATAACGCTATATGGACAGTTAGAAATACTAGTTATCTTTATATTCACAAAGGATAAACATCATTTACTGTTAGTCTACAAGAGGGTCTTGAAAATTAAATAGGTAATGTAGCTGGAATTGCTTTGTAAATGTCTAGGTATATTAGGGCTGAATGGAGCTATTATTTTCCCAACCATGAAGCAGTTTTCTTCAAAAATCTAGTTCCAGTATAGGTGATGTGAAATAAATTTCAGGTGAAATGCAGAATAAAATTCCTATGGCAGGGTAAATTTTAAAGTTCATTAGTAAATGTTTCGCACATGCACACATGTGCACAAACACACACACACACAGATTTTTTAAACCATTCATGCATGACGCTTCTCTCAGTGTAGGATCTATGTGGCCTACAAAGCAGTTACTCTTAGAGATTAAAGGTAAAAATATGAAAAAAATAAAATAAAAGGCTACTGCAGAGCAGTTGATCCATTCTGTCAATATGCCAGATGTCTCTTACTCTTTGCTTCTGGATATTATTAAAGCTTGCTTCCAGGCATCTCTTTCTATCTCTTCGTCATTTTATTCCTCTCTCTTCATCCCAATCAACATGCTGGGTGTATTGTTCAATTGCTGGACAAATGTAACTTCCTGTCTTCCTCTGCTCAGCCACTTTCTACTAACAGAGGCTAGTATTAAATCCCTCAATGGGAAATCATGAACTAAGTATATTCTTTGCCCTTTTTGCTTTACTTTCTTCTTCAAAATAATAAGCCATCTGCTTTACCTCCCTTAATAATGCAAACTTCTTTATAACATCAGTCTTGTATTTATCTTAATAACAAATGGATAATTAAGTTCAGAAGTTTAATTTGCACAGGTATTATTTGGTACTGAGATAAATTAAATCTGAGCATCATTAGTTAGTTACCACTGTCTGGTCATAATGTCATGTTTTAATCAATATAAATATAAGCAATAAGGCTCATGCTTACCAAGCTTTACCATATGTTGTGGAATGATTAGGAAAACACTAAATAAATATTGTATATAGGAAATTTTCAGAGATGATAACGCTATATGGACAGTTAGAAATACTAGTTATCTTTATATTCACAAAGGATAAACATCATTTACTGTTAGTCTACAAGAGAGAAAATGCCAAAATGAACTCAAATATAGGAACATGGAACTTAAATATATGTTTTAGATTATTCAAATAAAGAGAAAATCATTATTTCAGATTTTTTGATGTGAATGAGCACTTGTATGTTTATTACCTTAGTGCAAGTGATAGAAAAACAAATTTTTAAAAGAAAAAATATTATTGTTCTTTCACACTTACACTTTATCCATAAAAAAATGACCTAAGAGCTTTGAGGGCTGGGTATAGAAAGAAGATAAATTACCTATTGTTCCTACACTTTTTATTACTATAACCAATCATGCAATAGCTCCCACAAAATGAGAAAATTGAATCTATTCCTCTCAGTGGTAATAAAAAACAATTGTACTTGTGTTATTAACTTATTCCATGAATCACGTCTGACTCTTTGTGATCCTATGAACTGTAGTCTACCAGACACCATTATTCATAGGATTTCATCCCAGGCAAGAGTTCTGGAATGAACTGCCCATTTCCTCCTCCAAGGTATCTTTCCAACCCAGGGATCAAACCCTCATCCCCGGAGTCTCCTGTTTGCAGGTGGATTCTTCACTGCTCTGCCATGGGGGACGTCCATTATCTACTCTTACCACAATAAAAATTTCAATTCCCCTCTGGGTCTTCTGCATTCTCTTTATCAGTTCTGCCTTTTCTTTTGAAGCTCTATATCTAAGAGGGCTGCAGGGTTTCTTCACATACTAGGAGTGACCCACGGCTATGATAGATCCTAGGGTTTTGACTTTGAGCACATTAATAATTCAAAACATGTTATCTCCAGGCAAGAATTCTCTTCTAAATAATGGACATGGACATTTTAATATACCTAACTGAAGTACTGATTACCAGCCCCCAAACCCACTCTTTTTGTTCTTATATGTCTTAAGAGTATAACTTTACTTTTATGTTATTTTGTTTTAATCTACTCCAGAGCTATTATTCCCTGATACATTACACATTTGTGTGTTCATTTGCCCATCTTCACTATAGCCCCCAATCTAAAAGGCAATTTAATGCAAATTTCAAAAATGAATGGAAATGTGAATAAGAATAGAAAAGTTCTGATTGCACAAAAGTCATGGAGAGCAAGGAGATCAGCCCAGTCAATCCCAAAGCAAATCAACCCTGAATATTCAATGAAAGGACTGACTAATGATGAAGCTGAAGCTGCAATACTTTGGCCATGCGATGGTCAGAGATGACTCATTAGAAAAGTCCCTGATGTTTGGGAAGATTGAAGGTAAAATAAAAAGAGGATGTGAGATGGTTGGTTAGTGTCACTGACTTAATGGACATGAGTTTGAGCAAGCTCCAGGAGGTAGTGAAGGACAGGAAAGCATGGAGTGTTGACATTCATGGGGTTGCAGAGAGTTGGATACAATGCAGTGACTGAACAACAATGAGGTCTTCTCTGGAATGAAGAATGCTAGCTATCTGTTGGAAACTTTAGTTCTGTTAAGAACTCAAAGATATTGTTACATGTACCCCTTGAAGTGGAACCAGAATGCTGCCTGAAGGTGGTAAGTATTATTTCTTGGCTAGTCCTCCCTGTTTTTGATCCCTTTCCTTCCCTAATTAGCAACTATTTGAATCTGTCTTTTGGAACTCAAGGGAATTCATGTGACTGGACAGAAATTCTTCCATGCCCAGGAGCCCCACAGTTTCCATACTTAGAGAATAAACAATCACCCTATTTGCAAACTTCATTCCAACTGTGATTTTGATTCTCTTTTACTGTGAAATGTAGCATATTTACATACTCTGGGATTAAAACGTGAACATTTTTCAGAGAGACATTTATGCTTACCAAAAATATCTAAGGACCTATATAGCAGTATAGCATATAAAATTTACTAAATGAGAGTGCTGGGTTTTAAAAATCACTGAGAAAATACTAGATTAAAACAAAATTTGTGTTATGTGTCAAAAAGAAAATTGCATGCCAAAAGGAGAAAAAGTACATTATAGAAAAATAAATTAAAATTAAACTAATGAAGAAGTATACCATTTTGGCCATCAATCTAATGATTAAAAATGGAACTGTTTTCTTTATAGTCTTTAAAGTCTCAATAGCTAAATATATTACTGGGTAATCATTAGTAGAACAAAAACAAGGAATTTAATGCTGAAGTTTTGTAGTATTTCACGAAATATGAAAACATTTTAAAAGAAAATTTTCAAACCAGTTGTGCTTTTTTTCTTTTTTTTTTAATGCTATTTGGCTGATTGGTATCATTATGGTGGTTACTGTTGCCATAAATTTTCACCAAATATCTTGGATGATACAGGGGTGAGGAGGAATCTGGACTAGGTTTCTGGATTTTATGACTTTCTCTATTCTAAAGAGTGCCCTCAGAAAGAAATAAAATTCAGTACTACGATGACTTTTAGAATGTAAGAACAAGAAGTGACTGAAAGGAAGATGGAAATAGGGTGTAGAGATTAAGGGTTAAGAAAAGGAGCGCTACTTTGAGATGCACAGATGTAAAAACAACAGACTTTCAGATTCAGTGGGAGGAAGTGTGAGGGCAGGGTGATTTGAGAAAATAGCTCCGAACCATGTACATTAATAAAATAGATGACCTGTGTAAGTTCAACACAGGAAGTAGGGCATCCAAAGTCAGTGCTCTGGGACAGCCCAGATAGGGCAAGATGGGAGGTGGCAGTGGGATTCAGGATAGCGGGGGACACATGTATGCTTGTGGACAATTCATACAGATGTATGGCAAAAGACACAATATTGTAATTATCTCCAATTAAAATACTGGTAAAAAGAACAGAAGTCCTGAACTCTGGAGCTACTTTTGGAGACTTCCTCTAACTACAGTCTCAGAGCAACCAGTTGAAGCAGGAAGATAAGTTTATGCTACTTCCTGCTAAGCACCAAAACAAATAAATAAATAGATGAATGTTTAATAACCAAAAAGATCTAAAATATGTGTTAATATCATCATTGAATCCATAGCAACATTTCCTACATTTTTAAGAAGATTCTTTTATATTAAAGAATAAATTAAATTGCAGTTCTCCACTTTCATCAAACATGTTTTCAGATCTACATATTCTGCTATTGTATTGGTTGCATTGGTCAAAAAAGAAAAAAAACCCTGATAAGCCTCATTTTAATCCAATTTTATCTCTATAAAAAGGATAGCATGTTGAGAAAAATATATAAGCAAATTTAAATTCCATCTAGAAACTTCATAAAATGTAAATGAGTATGGAAAAGAAAAACACTTTTTTTCAAATTGAACTGGACCTGAAAAAAATTTTGATAAATGTCAATTACATTAATAGCACATGTCCAGCGCCTCTTGCTTGCTTTCTCCCTTCTTTGTCTGGTATACTTTATTCTAATTATGAAATCTACCCTTTCAGGATCACTTTTTTTCCCTTTGGGATCTGTGAAGAGTTGAAATTCATTTTGAGAGCCAAGAATGCCTAGAAGTCATAGCCAGGTTTAGATAATAAGGTGGGTATTTTGTCATTTTCCCTGTTATTTATTATTTTGCCCTTATCTTCCTGAGTAAAATAAAGTGTATTGCTTCCAGCTTTTCAACCACAATAAGAATGGATAAAGCTTTTTACACAGTATATTCACTGAGAATTATTTTAGAATAGATTTAAGAGTTTATTGGCTTTTTCTTGGAGGGAAAGGGGCAAGGGTGTGTTTATGGCTGTTATGCTCATTTTTTGAGTAAAACATGAAATGAAAATGGCAAGAAACCAGGAGCAAATTTAATTTTTGGACTTTAAGATATGTACCTAGTCAAAGCAGTTACAGTTAAAAACATCTGAATTCATCCAAGCATAATCAGTTGTTTATAATATGCTGACCTGTGATACATACTCTGTTCATATGTTTTATACATACATTAATTTATAACTTCTTAGTAACTATGTAAATAGATATTATATCTCAGGAAGGGAAAATTTCTTATTCCCACTTTACCTGAGTAAATCGAAAATAAAAAAAGATGAATGTTTAATAACCAAAAAGATCTAAAATATGTGTTAATATCATCATTGAATCCATAGCAACATTTCCTACATTTTTAAGAAGATTCTTTTATATTAAAGAATAAATTAAATTGCAGTTCTCCACTTTCATCAAACATGTTTTCAGATCTACATATTCTGCTATTGTATTGGTTGCATTGGTCAAAAAAGAAAAAAAACCCTGATAAGCCTCATTTTAATCCAATTTTATCTCTATAAAAAGGATAGCATGTTGAGAAAAATATATAAGCAAATTTAAATTCCATCTAGAAACTTCATAAAATGTAAATGAGTATGGAAAAGAAAAACACTTTTTTTCAAATTGAACTGGACCTGAAAAAAATTTTGATAAATGTCAATTACATTAATAGCACATGTCCAGCGCCTCTTGCTTGCTTTCTCCCTTCTTTGTCTGGTATACTTTATTCTAATTATGAAATCTACCCTTTCAGGATCACTTTTTTTCCTTGGCATCTGTGAAGAGTTGAAATTCATTTTGAGAGCCAAGAATGCCTAGAAGTCATAGCCAGGTTTAGATAATAAGGTGGGTATTTTGTCATTTTCCCTGTTATTTATTATTTTGCCCTTATCTTCCTGAGTAAAATAAAGTGTATTGCTTCCAGCTTTTCAACCACAATAAGAATGGATAAAGCTTTTTACACAGTATATTCACTGAGAATTATTTTAGAATAGATTTAAGAGTTTATTGGCTTTTTCTTGGAGGGAAAGGGGCAAGGGTGTGTTTATGGCTGTTATGCTCATTTTTTGAGTAAAACATGAAATGAAAATGGCAAGAAACCAGGAGCAAATTTAATTTTTGGACTTTAAGATATGTACCTAGTCAAAGCAGTTACAGTTAAAAACATCTGAATTCATCCAAGCATAATCAGTTGTTTATAATATGCTGACCTGTGATACATACTCTGTTCATATGTTTTATACATACATTAATTTATAACTTCTTAGTAACTATGTAAATAGATATTATATCTCAGGAAGGGAAAATTTCTTATTCCCACTTTCCATCTTTCTGATTCTTTTGGCTGGCTGAGTGATTCATATGACATAAAGCAGATTAACAGAGAAAAACATATTTAATTTGTTCTGAACAGAAAACTAGCATATTTGAGAGGCTCCAAGAAATTAATGTAAAATGTTATATATACCATTCTCATCTATGGTACAGAATAGGTGTCAGGGATTTCCAGGGATAGTGGGGTCATTCATAGAAAGATAAATAGAAGTGCAGATATTGATATTTGGCAGAGGTATGTCTATTCTATCATATAGATGGAGCCATTTAGATAAAATTTATCTCTGGCAATAGCTCTTTCTCTGGGAAAAAAAAAATTCCAATTTTAGCTATGCTAGGTAGTTAAGGGAGTTCAGTAGTTTCTCTTGGGCCCCTGAATTCTCTACTGTCTTTATCTCAAAATCATTTACATGCCAGAGTGGTACATTTTGGGGAGGCCTGTACTGACCCCCTACAATATTTGCTACCCACTTAACACTTGTTCTCTCTTTGCACTAGAATATGTGGCTTGATCCTAAACTAATTGAACATTTCAGTCTTTCACTTTTCTGGGCCTTTTTCAGATACAATTAATGATTAAGACTAAGAGAAATTGAAAGAGTACTAGGGCTGTGGTAGATGCACCTGTCCTTAGTGAGAAATATCTCACAGTCCAGGGCAGTTCTGTTTGTATGACTCACATAAGGGACTTTCCTTTAGATTTACAACGGAGAAAGGTCAATGAAATATTTTTCTTTCTTACAAATACAGAAATATTCTTCAGGTTTTTTTTTTCCCCATAATGTCTCTTTTTTATTTATATTTATTTTCATCCATCTTTGTTCTTTTGCCTGTGTAGGCCTCCCAGCCCAGTGGCCTCTCTTGCTGCAGAGCACCGGCTCTGGGCGCATGCACTCCCGAGCGCTGGCTCATAATTGGAAACACCGGTCCAGCTGCTCCAAGTCAAGTGGGATCCTCCCAGGCCGGGGGTCAAACCAATGACATTGAACTGCCAGGAGGACTCCTTACCCACTGGACTGCCAGGGAAGTCCTATTCTTCAGTTTTGTTTCTTTTTTTCCTAAAAGGAAATTTGGATTTTAATTTTCATATTACAGATACCTACAAAAGCAGCTTTTAAAGAAAAGTTACTGACAAATATTTTCATATAGTGTTTTTTGGTTTGAAAATGCTTTACAGGTAGTAGAGATAATGATCAGATAGGTAGATTTTTGCACACTCCTGTGTGACTGATCCATGATGTTCAGAGGGTTGTGCCACTCCTAACCAAATGATCCTGAGGTACTTGACTTATGAACCAGCATCTCTCCCCTCATTAACCTTGAACCCTGCAGGCTTATCACCCTCATACAAGAGGGCTAAAATAATCATTCTTACATATCATACTAACTATATCCCACATGCCTTTAAACTGACTTGTATTCTCCTTTCATATCAGATTTGAATTGATCACCCAGAAGGCTAGAACCTCCTGGGTGACTGTTTCTGACTATCTCATCTCCTTCTGCACAAGTTTCTCTCCCATGTTCCAGTTGAAAATGATATAATTGTTAGGGTGGTGGGCTATTAAAGGGTTAACACTGCGGCCGAGATTCCCCAGCACTCAATAATCATAAGAAAGGGCCAAGTTGTTAGGGTCAACACCGCACAGGTCATTCTGGGCCTTTTTCAGATACAATTAATGATTAAGACTAAGAGAAATTGAAAGAGTACTAGGGCTGTGGTAGATGCACCTGTCCTTAGTGAGAAATATCTCACAGTCCAGGGCAGTTCTGTTTGTATGACTCACATAAGGGACTTTCCTTTAGATTTACAACGGAGAAAGGTCAATGAAATATTTTTCTTTCTTACAAATACAGAAATATTCTTCAGGTTTTTTTTTTCCCCATAATGTCTCTTTTTTATTTATATTTATTTTCATCCATCTTTGTTCTTTTGCCTGTGTAGGCCTCCCAGCCCAGTGGCCTCTCTTGCTGCAGAGCACTGGCTCTGGGCGCATGCACTCCAGAGCGCTGGCTCATAATTGGAAACACCGGTCCAGCTGCTCCAAGTCAAGTGGGATCCTCCCAGGCCGGGGGTCAAACCAATGACATTGAACTGCCAGGAGGACTCCTTACCCACTGGACTGCCAGGGAAGTCCTATTCTTCAGTTTTGTTTCTTTTTTTCCTAAAAGGAAATTTGGATTTTAATTTTCATATTACAGATACCTACAAAAGCAGCTTTTAAAGAAAAGTTACTGACAAATATTTTCATATAGTGTTTTTTGGTTTGAAAATGCTTTACAGGTAGTAGAGATAATGATCAGATAGGTAGATTTTTGCACACTCCTGTGTGACTGATCCATGATGTTCAGAGGGTTGTGCCACTCCTAACCAAATGATCCTGAGGTACTTGACTTATGAACCAGCATCTCTCCCCTCATTAACCTTGAACCCTGCAGGCTTATCACCCTCATACAAGAGGGCTAAAATAATCATTCTTACATATCATACTAACTATATCCCACATGCCTTTAAACTGACTTGTATTCTCCTTTCATATCAGATTTGAATTGATCACCCAGAAGGCTAGAACCTCCTGGGTGACTGTTTCTGACTATCTCATCTCCTTCTGCACAAGTTTCTCTCCCATGTTCCAGTTGAAAATGATATAATTGTTAGGGTGGTGGGCTATTAAAGGGTTAACACTGCGGCCGGAGATTCCCCAGCACTCAATAATCATAAGAAAGGGCCAAGTTGTTAGGGTCAACACCGCGACCAGACTCCCGGCACCAAATCAGGGGGTCAGTTGCTTACCTGCTGGCGCCTGAGAGTCTCCCTAGACCTGCGATAAGGAAATAGCCTTGGCCATAAAAATTCCTCACAAAGTGTCAAGAATTTCACACCCCCCGCCCGCAGCCACCTGAAGGATAGTGGGCTCATCACTGGACTTCCTGCCAAACTTAAACAAAGAACTCGTTTCTGCGCCTGCCCTGAGGGATCCCCCTCCCATTTTCTCCTGTTCCCCTCCTCCCTAATAAAACCTCCTCGTCCCATCTCCGGGGCGCGATTTCCCTGGCCCATCTCTCGGGCCTGTGGATCTCGCCCGGGAACTCTTCCCAAATGGACTTCTTCCCTAACAGCTTGCAGCCCGCCGTGTCTTTACGATTCTTACAATAATGATTTATGGTACCTAGATTTCTCTGTTCTTTTCCTCTCTTCTCCACAGTCATCCTAACGGATTGGATTTTTACAAAAGAAAGAATGTTTTAGAGCTACTAGCATCCTTGTTCTCCAAATTATTTTATAATCTTGTTATATTCAGGGAATTGCATTCATTTTTCAGGGAAAAGTTGATGACTCCTCATTCTTTTTCTTAATATAGTGTTTATTAAAACATTATTTTCCACAAATGCTTTAAGTCTTTTTTATGAGATGCACATCATTTAACATATTATTCCCAGTGGGTACACACATGTACCCTACCCATAGGCCAAGAGATGCCTTTTCTTTGAAAAGTCAAAATCACTTTGTGCTACTACAAAGAATCTTTTAGGGTCCTTTAGAGGCAGTTAAAATGTCAATTTTCTTAAAAAAAAAAAAAAAAGCTTCAGTTATGCAAAGGTCAAGTTAACCCTGCATTTAGACAGAATAAATAAAACATTGTATCCATTAAGGTTTTACTAATGAAACATCCAGCCTCTGAAAGCATTCGGTTAAAGAAAAGAAATAATAGAGAAGAGCATGACAAAATAATAACTGTTAAAGATTTTTTTCCAAAGTATAAAATATATAAAGGTGAATGCAAAAAAAAAAAAAAATTGAAAATAAAGGTGAATGTTATAAATACATATGAGATAAATATCACGTGCTATTTATAGTGATGCGGATATAGGCATACATATGTGTGAGAACATATATTTTTGTACAGGCATAGATGCAAACTGAAAGAATGAGTAAGTTAGAACTACACAGGAAGATTATAGATACGTAAAGAAAAGTAATAAGAAAGAAGGATAGTGGGCTCATCACTGGACTTCCTGCCAAACTTAAACAAAGAACTCGTTTCTGCGCCTGCCCTGAGGGATCCCCCTCCCATTTTCTCCTGTTCCCCTCCTCCCTAATAAAACCTCCTCGTCCCATCTCCGGGCGCGATTTCCTGGCCCATCTCTCGGGCCTGTGGATCTCGCCCGGGAACTCTTCCCAAATGGACTTCTTCCCTAACAGCTTGCAGCCCGCCGTGTCTTTACGATTCTTACAATAATGATTTATGGTACCTAGATTTCTCTGTTCTTTTCCTCTCTTCTCCACAGTCATCCTAACGGATTGGATTTTTACAAAAGAAAGAATGTTTTAGAGCTACTAGCATCCTTGTTCTCCAAATTATTTTATAATCTTGTTATATTCAGGGAATTGCATTCATTTTTCAGGGAAAAGTTGATGACTCCTCATTCTTTTTCTTAATATAGTATTTATTAAAACATTATTTTCCACAAATGCTTTAAGTCTTTTTTATGAGATGCACATCATTTAACATATTATTCCCAGTGGGTACACACATGTACCCTACCCATAGGCCAAGAGATGCCTTTTCTTTGAAAAGTCAAAATCACTTTGTGCTACTACAAAGAATCTTTTAGGGTCCTTTAGAGGCAGTTAAAATGTCAATTTTCTTAAAAAAAAAAAAAAAAGCTTCAGTTATGCAAAGGTCAAGTTAACCCTGCATTTAGACAGAATAAATAAAACATTGTATCCATTAAGGTTTTACTAATGAAACATCCAGCCTCTGAAAGCATTCGGTTAAAGAAAAGAAATAATAGAGAAGAGCATGACAAAATAATAACTGTTAAAGATTTTTTTCCAAAGTATAAAATATATAAAGGTGAATGCAAAAAAAAAAAAAAAATTGAAAATAAAGGTGAATGTTATAAATACATATGAGATAAATATCACGTGCTATTTATAGTGATGCGGATATAGGCATACATATGTGTGAGAACATATATTTTTGTACAGGCATAGATGCAAACTGAAAGAATGAGTAAGTTAGAACTACACAGGAAGATTATAGATACGTAAAGAAAAGTAATAAGAAAGAACAAAATGGAGAGGAAATAAAATGTGTAGATTATTCTATTTATTATTCTGTGTATTCTATTTTCCTCAGTTCTGTGCTAGGAAACTGCTTTCTCTCTCACCCCATATTAGAAGATTAATGAGAAAGACAAAAGGATGTTGATTAACATGTGTACCTCTAGTACGAATTTCCTGGGAGATACCCTGAAGTGGTCCAAATCACTACCTTGAATACCATCTTCAGATAAAGGCTTCAAAGGAAAATGTTGGAGAAGGTATTAAGAAAAGGGCAGTGGACACACATAAGAAAGTTTCATAGATTTAAGCCTAAGCCATCTTCATTGATGAGAATTTCTTATGATTTAGAGTTATTCTGTTACCAAATTGGTCAACTGGAATCTAGATGGGGGTAGAGAACCCTGATCTCATTCAGAAATGTTCTTTTTACAATTGGATCCACATAGTCCATAATGCAACTGATGGTGAGACTGGACCAGCACAATCTTTATTCGGTAGCCAAAGAATAGAGAAGTCAGAGTCTCACTGGCAAATCAACTTCTCAACCCACTGTGGGTGAAGATACCAAATATATAGGATGGTTGACGATAAGAGTGGGAGGAATGCTGTTGTTCTTTAGCTGCTCTGTCATGTCCAATTCTTTGTGATTTCCTCAAGATCTCCTCCAGTACAGCAGTTTGACAGGATAAATTCTTCAGCACTCAGTCTTCTATATGGTTCAATTCTCACATCAGACAGAATAAATAAAACATTGTACCAAATTTAAAGTAGCCTCTGAAAGCATTCGGTTAAAGAAAAGAAATAATAGAGAAGAGCATGACAAAATAATAACTGTTAAAGATTTTTTTCCAAAGTATAAAATATATAAAGGTGAATGCAAAAAAAAAAAAAAATTGAAAATAAAGGTGAATGTTATAAATACATATGAGATAAATATCACGTGCTATTTATAGTGATGCGGATATAGGCATACATATGTGTGAGAACATATATTTTTGTACAGGCATAGATGCAAACTGAAAGAATGAGTAAGTTAGAACTACACAGGAAGATTATAGATACGTAAAGAAAAGTAATAAGAAAGAACAAAATGGAGAGGAAATAAAATGTGTAGATTATTCTATTTATTATTCTGTGTATTCTATTTTCCTCAGTTCTGTGCTAGGAAACTGCTTTCTCTCTCACCCCATATTAGAAGATTAATGAGAAAGACAAAAGGATGTTGATTAACATGTGTACCTCTAGTACGAATTTCCTGGGAGATACCCTGAAGTGGTCCAAATCACTACCTTGAATACCATCTTCAGATAAAGGCTTCAAAGGAAAATGTTGGAGAAGGTATTAAGAAAAGGGCAGTGGACACACATAAGAAAGTTTCATAGATTTAAGCCTAAGCCATCTTCATTGATGAGAATTTCTTATGATTTAGAGTTATTCTGTTACCAAATTGGTCAACTGGAATCTAGATGGGGGTAGAGAACCCTGATCTCATTCAGAAATGTTCTTTTTACAATTGGATCCACATAGTCCATAATGCAACTGATGGTGAGACTGGACCAGCACAATCTTTATTCGGTAGCCAAAGAATAGAGAAGTCAGAGTCTCACTGGCAAATCAACTTCTCAACCCACTGTGGGTGAAGATACCAAATATATAGGATGGTTGACGATAAGAGTGGGAGGAATGCTGTTGTTCTTCAGCTGCTCTGTCATGTCCAATTCTTTGTGATTTCCTCAAGATCTCCTCCAGTACAGCAGTTTGACAGGATAAATTCTTCAGCACTCAGTCTTCTATATGGTTCAATTCTCACATCGTATGTGACTACTGGGAAAATGATAGGTTTGACTAGATCAGCATTTGTTGGCAAAGTAAATTCTCTGGTTTTTAATATGATGTCTAGGTTTGCCATAGCTTTTTTCTCAAGGAGCAACCACCGTTTAATGTTGTGGCTGAAGTCACCATCCTCAGTGGCTTTGCAGCCTAAGAAATTAAAACCTGTCACTGTTTTCTATTTCCTCCTATCTATTTGCTATACAATGATGGTACTGGATGACATGATCTTAGTTTTTGAATGTTGAGTTTTAAGTCAGCATTTTCAGTTTCCTCTTTCACTTTTATCAAGAGGTTCTTTACTTCTTTTTCACTTTCTGCATTAGAGTGGTATCTTCTGCATATCTGAGGCTGCTGATATTTCTTCTGGCAATCTTGATTTCGGCTTATTCATCCAGCTCATCATTTCACATGATGTACTCTGCATTAGTTAAATAATTTGGGTAACAATACACAGTCACGTCGTATTCCTTTCCTAATTTGGAACCCATCCAAAGTTCTATGTCTGGTTCTAATGGCTGCTCCTTGACCTGCTCAAGGTTTCACAGGTAGGGTGGTGTTGTATTCCCATTTTTTTAAGAAATTTCCACGGTTTCTTGTGAACCACACTGTTAAAAGGTTTAGCGTAGTCATTGAAGTGGAGTAGACATTTTTCTGAAATTCCCTTGCTTTCTCTATGATCCAACAAATGTTGGTAATTTGATCTCAGGTTCTTTTGCCTGTTTTAAATACAGATTGTATGTCTGGAATTTCTCAATTCAGGAACTGTTGAAGGCCAGCTTGAAGAATTTTGAGCATTAACTTGCTAGCATGTGAATGACCTCAATTGTACATGAGTTTCAACATTCTTTACCACTGCCTTTCTTTGGGATTGGAATGAAAATTGAGGTTTTCCCGTCCTGTGGGTACTTCTGAGTTTTTTCTAATTGACTGGCATATTAAGAGTAACACTTTGACATCATCATGTTTTAGGATTTGAAATAACTCAGCTGGAATTCCATCACCGCCCCTAGCTTTGTTCATAGTAATGCTTTCTAAGGGCCACTTGATTTCATACTCAAGGATGTCTTGTTCTAGGTTAGTGACACACCATTGTGGTTATCTGGGTCATTAAGGCAGTTCTGCATATTTCTTCTGTGTATTATTGCCACTTCTTAATCTCCTCTGGTTCTCTTAGGTCTTTGCTGTTTCTGTCTTTTATTGTGCCCATCTCTGCCTGAAATGCTCCCTTGGTAGTTCCAATTTTGTTGAAGAGTTCTCTAGTGTGTCCCATTCTATTGCTTTCATCTCATTGTTCACTTAAGAAGACTTTCTCATCTTTCCTTACTATTCTCTTTCAGTTGGGTTTATCTTTCCATTTCTCCTTTGCCTTTTTCTTCTCTTCTTTTTTCAACTATTTGTCAACCTCCTCAGACAACCACTTTGCCTCCTTGGTTTCTTTTTCTTGAGGATAGTTTTTGTTCACTGCCTTTTGTACAATGTTAAAAACCTGCATCCATATTTCTTCAGGAATCTTGTCTATCAGATCTAATCTCTTGAATCTATTCATCACTATTCATGAATTTTCCGGAAACAAGAGTATGATTTGAACCTGGAACTAATGCAGGTCTCCTTTTCAGTTCTTGTATGGATTTTTCTGGTTAATGTCATGATAATCGTCAGCTGTCATGGTGCTGGTAGCTTTGTCATTCAGCTAATGTATTACAATGAATTTATAATGATGTTCAAGGTTTACTGGAATTCAAATCTTCTGCTATCTTGGGCCTAGTTGTTTCTTATTGGTTTTTGTTGTTATTGTTGTTTTTCCTCTTTGCAACTTCATTCTGAAACTTAGATAACTCTAATTAGTTTCTATTCTAGAGAGGGACAAAGGGTAATTGTGAGACAATACCAGATTCTCCTGTGTCTGTGTTTTGAAAAAATATCAATTAAAATAATCTTTATGCCAATAAATGCCAATTTTTATTTTGTGGTGGCATGTTTTTCTACCATTCAACCATAAAATTTTAGAGATGAGGAAATAGGGACAAGAACCATTGAGACTTGTTACGAGCATGGCTAGGTAAAGGCCAGCAGGATTGCATTTCTGAAGCATACTGAATGTGTTAAAAACAAAAAGAACCAAAATGGAGCCACTTATGCCAAACGCTATGTCACCAAACCAAGATTTATAGTTTTAATCTCTCCCAGTAATGCATCTTAAACCTGTCAATCAGAAATCAACTGATAGACCACCACCATTCCTTAAGGGACAGTGACCATCCCACAACCAAGCTACTCTTTGCTAATACAGTTTTTCTTTCCCCACTTCCTTCTCATTCTAGAAGTGTTATTTTGTGAGCTTTTTGGTGCTCCTGATATGAGAATCCAATTTCTTGTTCACAGAGCTGAAGAATGAAATCCACAAACATGCAAACACTCACAGTAGCAAGCAAATCTGATTTGCTAAGAGAGGAGGAAAGTAGAAAGCTCACAGCAAAGACACTGAGAGGGAGTAAAAGGTCTCCCAAAGGTGGGGATTACGGCAGTTTTACATCTTTACCAGTATTAATCTGTATAGTTTTGGTTGGCTCCTACCCTTTAAAATGTCATTTTTAACCAACCAGTTTAAAAAGTCAAGACATTTAAATTTAGCATCTTTAGGGATTCTCTTGATCAGATTAAGTTACCACTTATTTTCATTGCCCCCTGGCCATTTTTCAATGGACCAGATGTAGAATAGAAGTTAATTATTGCCCTTCCCTAGATCTTAGTGCTGATAATTTATCAGGCCAAGGACACATTCCAGGAATTCAGAACAAAGGGAATAGCTTTAGGCTAATGGAGGGAGATGTTTCTTTAAAACAAAACAGAGATCTGCCAGTCTTATACTGACTGACTACTACATTGGAAGCTGCCTGTTTCATGAATTGTTGAATTGAGCCAATAAGATCTTTGAATTTTACTCAGTTGATTTTTTTTTAACAAGTTAAGAGCAACAATCTTGGAAGCCAGCTGCAAAACATGATTGACTCCACTTAAAATATACCATATTTGTTAAAATAATCTTTATGCCAATAAATGCCAATTTTTATTTTGTGGTGGCATGTTTTTCTACCATTCAACCATAAAATTTTAGAGATGAGGAAATAGGGACAAGAACCATTGAGACTTGTTACGAGCATGGCTAGGTAAAGGCCAGCAGGATTGCATTTCTGAAGCATACTGAATGTGTTAAAAACAAAAAGAACCAAAATGGAGCCACTTATGCCAAACGCTATGTCACCAAACCAAGATTTATAGTTTTAATCTCTCCCAGTAATGCATCTTAAACCTGTCAATCAGAAATCAACTGATAGACCACCACCATTCCTTAAGGGACAGTGACCATCCCACAACCAAGCTACTCTTTGCTAATACAGTTTTTCCTTCCCACTTCCTTCTCATTCTAGAAGTGTTATTTTGTGAGCTTTTTGGTGCTCCTGATATGAGAATCCAATTTCTTGTTCACAGAGCTGAAGAATGAAATCCACAAACATGCAAACACTCACAGTAGCAAGCAAATCTGATTTGCTAAGAGAGGAGGAAAGTAGAAAGCTCACAGCAAAGACACTGAGAGGGAGTAAAAGGTCTCCCAAAGGTGGGGATTACGGCAGTTTTACATCTTTACCAGTATTAATCTGTATAGTTTTGGTTGGCTCCTACCCTTTAAAATGTCATTTTTAACCAACCAGTTTAAAAAGTCAAGACATTTAAATTTAGCATCTTTAGGGATTCTCTTGATCAGATTAAGTTACCCCCTTATTTTCATTGCCCCTGGCCATTTTCAATGGACCAGATGTAGAATAGAAGTTAATTATTGCCCTTCCCTAGATCTTAGTGCTGATAATTTATCAGGCCAAGGACACATTCCAGGAATTCAGAACAAAGGGAATAGCTTTAGGCTAATGGAGGGAGATGTTTCTTTAAAACAAAACAGAGATCTGCCAGTCTTATACTGACTGACTACTACATTGGAAGCTGCCTGTTTCATGAATTGTTGAATTGAGCCAATAAGATCTTTGAATTTTACTCAGTTGATTTTTTTTTTTTTTAACAAGTTAAGAGCAACAATCTTGGAAGCCAGCTGCTAGAGTTGGAATCATGATTGACTCCACTTAAAATATACCATATTTGTTAAAATAATTTTCATGCAATTATTTAACCTTTTTATACTTCACTTTCTTCATAAAATGGGCATTAGAACAGCACATTTCTTACTTCAGAGTGTCAGAAAAGTGTGACATGCTGAGTCTATATGTGCCCTTTGTTGCATACTCTCCATATTGTCTGGATTCACTCTCTGGAAATCTGAATCTCAATCTACATTTTATACTCTTTTAAGAAACACAGTTTAAACACGTAGTTATATCCTCACTATACTTCCTAGTTTGGAAAATGAAATGTCAACCCACTCCAATATTGCTTGGAGATTTCTGTGGACAGAGGAGCCTAGTGGGCCACAGTCCATGGGGTCACAAAGAGTCAGACACAGCTGAGTGATTAACATACACTTCTTATGGGCTCGAACTTTAATCTACCTGCGATACAAGGACCCAGATTTGATTCCTTGGTCAAGAAAAACCCCCAGAGAGGGGAATGGCTACCCACTCCAGTATTTTAACCTAGAGTATTCCATGGACAGAGGAGCCTGGGGGCTACAGACCATACCATCACAAACAGTCAGAAATGACTGAACGATTAATACTTTCAACAAATGCAGTTATATATTTGCAAACTATTTTTCATCCAAAATCCTCCAGAGGATCAAAGCACTTAACTGATAAAAAATCATGAAAAGTTTGATTTAACGTTTAATAATATTAGTCTCAAAATATATAAACTAACCTTTTTTGAAATGACATTAAAAATCAATATTTTCAGTGAAATAAACTTTATATTAACATTAAATCATATTTATAATATATATTGCTAATGTTATGGTATTATATTATTATTTGATAGTTTCTTTTTAACTATCAGTTTAATTTTTAAATATTTTTCAATGTTAATTGGCAGAAGGTTAACATAGTCAAAATCTGCATGAGCTACTGTCATATAGAGTGACAATCTTGGTTCAAATCTTCTTTTCTAAGTGTTATTTTTTTCTTTTTTTCTCTTCCCTCTATTTGCCAGCATATTTAAGATGAATAACACTTTCTGTAAGGCAACATTTCTACATCTAAAGCCTAATAGGCCCTTCTTTTTCCTTTGTACTCTTTGTTAAAAGCCTATATAATGGAGAATACCTTTCTTTGTGGCCTGTATTTTCTCTGTCTGAAGAGAAGACTGCCTGTAGGCAGTCCCAACTAGGAGGTTGCTATAACCTTCTTTGTGATTAGATTACTAGCAAACTGCTTCTTTCCTGCATAATGCATTTCTGAAACACTAATGAAAGAAAAATGAGCCAAACAATATCTTTTCCTGGGCTGAGGTGAAGTGGCAAGTGGATCTTTGTTCTGTTCTCAGAGAACAAGTATAATATCTCATTTTTACACCAATGTTATTTTACAGTATTGTACATGGTTTTACTTTGTTTTAGTTTTCTTTTTTGTTTTCAGTTTTACTTTAGGAAATGCAATGGACTAGTTTAAAAAGAATGCCAAATTAAAGCTAGAGGATTGTCAAAATTGTTATAGCTAACATTTAACAGAATTTTTACGTTGTGGATTTTCTCTAATATTTGCATCATAACTTTTTAACCTTTAATATTTTTTTAACATGAGTAAAGAGTTAAAAATGCAATAAAATACACAAATAATCTCTCAATACTTAACTATTCTAACAAAATATCAAAACACAGGTGTCACTGGTTTATGCTGAAGGTGAACATAACACTCTCAAATTTGCCTTTTTGTCAAAAGGTTATTTTGACCTGATTATTTTAAGAAATGGCAAACATAGAAGAAACTCTGAAAATAAAGCAAAAGTTATTCTTTAGTAAGAAAAAATTATATTTGTAGGAAAAATCTTTATTTGGAAGGATGTTTCTTCCTCTTTGTATCAGGAAGAAGATGAGGACCAAATGTCTCTAAATTTATCAATGCCAAAAACAGCTACTTAAATCCGCGTAACAATTTTACGCTTGTTCACTATGCTTGCCTGATAACCTCCCATAATCAGCTCCCTCTGCATAAAACAGCATCTTATTTATTCTTTGGCTGGAGATGGTATTTAAGGTCATTATTAGGGTCATTTGGGGGAGTTATTCACTCTTCCTGGGTGTCTCCAGTGAATACAGGACAAATGAAACATACTAAGCCTGTGTTTTCTTTTTTCATGTTATTCTCTGTTATCACATGGAGATCTCAACCAAGAACCTAGAAGGGTAAAGGGAAAATACTTTTTTTTGCCTCCCTCCAGTTGTACCATTAAGCTAGTATACAAAATGCAGTTTTCCCATTGACACATTAATATTCACATACTGCATATGAAGGGATGAGAAGTGAATACTCACATGCTGCATTTGAAGTGCATATTTTTTGTAGTGTCCTCTTGTAGACTTTCCATACATTTATGTTTAACCTTTCCAAACATCGTGATATAGCACTAAAAAATATTGGCAATTATTTAAGTTGTCATTCAGATTATTTTTCAAGCATTGCTGGTACTCTCCCTTTCCATGGACATGTGTGTCATGGATTCCTTTTGATCATTTGAATATCTTAATAGCCGTGGCAGAACAAAACAGTATAGTCTGAAATACTGAAATATTGAATCATTATTGAGACATCCTTCAAAACTCTTTTCCCGCTGACGTGGTAATAAGTAAATATTCAAAATGTCCCATGCCCCATTCATGAGGGTCTCTGAGAAACCAAGATAATTATTAACGAAGACAGGTTTCGTTGAAAGAGTGGTGATGCAAAGGATAAAGACAGAAACAAAGATAAATTATAAAGAGTGTATAGAGTGGGGATCAGGGGGCTAGGCGCCTCCGAGAGCTACTAGCAACAATTGTCTCCCACATAGTCTTTTTATTGGAAAATTTTACATGAATACGTGCCCTGGAGCAGGTAGGGTGTGTGCACACAAATCAGATGAGCAATTCCTTCTAGGCATGGACAAATATAACCTTTTGCTCACTTCAACCAGGGACACCTGTTCAACCTAACTACTCTGTTATTTTCCTTAAGGACTGCAGAGGTCATATCTCGTGACCCACACCCAGGGAACAAGATCATCTAAGGATCGCAGCTTTCCGCAGACCCTTTTCTGACTACATTCCACTGGATGATGAGTTCAGGAGAGCCTGACTTGTGTCTTGATTTTTCCCCAGGAGTCCTAATTTAGAATATAATGCTTTTTGCTAAACCCATCTCCCACAGATTATAACCCTCAAGGATTGATGTGTGATGTGAAGGAATGAATACTGAAATAGAGTTTTACATATATATATATGTATATATATATGTATATATGTATATACACATATATGTATATATATATATACACATATATGTATATATGTGTGTGTGTTTGTATGTATGCATATTTATATGTAAAATATATAATGTATATATAGTATAAGCCACATCTATAATTTTGTATGAATATGAATAAAATCAGCGATGTCTCAGAAAATTAGTTTATTATTACACTGCTGCACACTATCACATTAGGTGAGTAAAATTAATTTCCTACAATAAGCGTATTACACACAACTTTAGGTGTTCCCTGTCACTATGTAACAAGAATTCCATTTCCTCTAGTTTCAAATAAGATTTTTCTCATTATCTTGCTTAGCCTTTACCTATAACATTTTCAAAGTTCAAAATTTAACGGTATGTTCAATTCACTTAGCTGTTTTATTAACACTCTCCTCAAAATTACATCTTTTCCAGATTCTGACTGGAATCAGAAAGATTTCAAAGCTTACTCCATGTTAGTTGTTTGTTTTGGCTGTATCAAACATTCAGGTGAAAAAGTATGTATTATCTGTTCATTTATATGTGGATAATTGCATCAAAATTTAGCTTTACACATTTATGTTCTCTCAGTTACTCACTTATTTGGTTCAGCTTGTCTGATTGCTTCTGGCTCAAGAACTCTCTCAATCTGGGCTGTGAGCTCTTCTGAAAATTTTACATGAATACGTGCCCTGGACACAAATCAGATGAGCAATTTCTTCTAGGCATGGACAAATATAACCTTTTGCTCACTTCAACCAGGGACACCTGTTCAACCTAACTACTCTGTTATTTTCCTTAAGGACTGCAGAGGTCATATCTCGTGACCCACACCCAGGGAACAAGATCATCTAAGGATCGCAGCTTTCCGCAGACCCTTTTCTGACTACATTCCACTGGATGATGAGTTCAGGAGAGCCTGACTTGTGTCTTGATTTTTCCCCAGGAGTCCTAATTTAGAATATAATGCTTTTTGCTAAACCCATCTCCCACAGATTATAACCCTCAAGGATTGATGTGTGATGTGAAGGAATGAATACTGAAATAGAGTTTTACATATATATATATGTATATATATATGTATATATGTATATACACATATATGTATATATATATACACATATATGTATATATGTGTGTGTGTTTGTATGTATGCATATTTATATGTAAAATATATAATGTATATATAGTATAAGCCACATCTATAATTTTGTATGAATATGAATAAAATCAGCGATGTCTCAGAAAATTAGTTTATTATTACACTGCTGCACACTATCACATTAGGTGAGTAAAATTAATTTCCTACAATAAGCGTATTACACACAACTTTAGGTGTTCCCTGTCACTATGTAACAAGAATTCCATTTCCTCTAGTTTCAAATAAGATTTTTCTCATTATCTTGCTTAGCCTTTACCTATAACATTTTCAAAGTTCAAAATTTAACGGTATGTTCAATTCACTTAGCTGTTTTATTAACACTCTCCTCAAAATTACATCTTTTCCAGATTCTGACTGGAATCAGAAAGATTTCAAAGCTTACTCCATGTTAGTTGTTTGTTTTGGCTGTATCAAACATTCAGGTGAAAAAGTATGTATTATCTGTTCATTTATATGTGGATAATTGCATCAAAATTTAGCTTTACACATTTATGTTCTCTCAGTTACTCACTTATTTGGTTCAGCTTGTCTGATTGCTTCTGGCTCAAGAACTCTCTCAATCTGGGCTGTGAGCTCTTCTGAAAGTTCTACTGTAAGGATAGAAATTCTCTTCCAAGTTTACTTATATGATTATTTGTAGGTCACAGTGCTTTGTCACTTTAATCTCCACAAGGCTACCTTTCAGTATGGAGGTCTCTCTTTGCCACAGTGAGTGACTCAAGTAAAGCTAGAGTATGTGCAAGTGGAAGCAAAATTTTTACTGTAACCTAATATTGGTAGAAGCAAACAGTATGATATCATTTCTACCATATTTTACTAGTTTTAAGTGTGTCGCTATGTCCAGCCCATATTCAAAGTGAAGGGATTGCATAATATGTAAAGATTAGGAGTTAGGGATCATCAGAGGTCCATCTTAAAGGCCACCTACTATCATCTTAGTAAAATTTTGATTATAAATTCAATATATAAACTAATTTGGGAAATAATGACATCTTAAACATACTTTATCTTCCATATAAAGTTGCTCTGTGCTATGGCTAGTCACACAATCATGTCCGACTCTTTGCAACACCATGGAAGGTAATCTGCAAGACTCCACTGTCCATGGGGATTCTCCTGGCAAGAACACTGGAGTGGGTTGTCATGCCCTCCTCCAGAGGATCTTCTCAACTCAGAAACTGAATCCAGGTCTCCCACATTGCAAGCAGATTGTCTTCTGAGCCACCAGGGAAGTCTTATGAATTTGTAAATCTTGGAAACACTTCTTAAATTTTTTGTGATTTTCCAGTTTATTTTTAAAAAACATTCTAAAACTTTCTTGAGGCTAAATACCTAAAATTGCTCATTTCCTACTTGTTCTTCCTTATTTTACTACATTCTCTTTTTATTCTTTTTTTGCTTAGCCTTTACCTATAACATTTTCAAAGTTCAAAATTTAACGGTATGTTCAATTCACTTAGCTGTTTTATTAACACTCTCCTCAAAATTACATCTTTTCCAGATTCTGACTGGAATCAGAAAGATTTCAAAGCTTACTCCATGTTAGTTGTTTGTTTTGGCTGTATCAAACATTCAGGTGAAAAGTATGTATTATCTGTTCATTTATATGTGGATAATTGCATCAAAATTTAGCTTTACACATTTATGTTCTCTCAGTTACTCACTTATTTGGTTCAGCTTGTCTGATTGCTTCTGGCTCAAGAACTCTCTCAATCTGGGCTGTGAGCTCTTCTGAAAGTTCTACTGTAAGGATAGAAATTCTCTTCCAAGTTTACTTATATGATTATTTGTAGGTCACAGTGCTTTGTCACTTTAATCTCCACAAGGCTACCTTTCAGTATGGAGGTCTCTCTTTGCCACAGTGAGTGACTCAAGTAAAGCTAGAGTATGTGCAAGTGGAAGCAAAATTTTTACTGTAACCTAATATTGGTAGAAGCAAACAGTATGATATCATTTCTACCATATTTTACTAGTTTTAAGTGTGTCGCTATGTCCAGCCCATATTCAAAGTGAAGGGATTGCATAATATGTAAAGATTAGGAGTTAGGGATCATCAGAGGTCCATCTTAAAGGCCACCTACTATCATCTTAGTAAAATTTTGATTATAAATTCAATATATAAACTAATTTGGGAAATAATGACATCTTAAACATACTTTATCTTCCATATAAAGTTGCTCTGTGCTATGGCTAGTCACACAATCATGTCCGACTCTTTGCAACACCATGGAAGGTAATCTGCAAGACTCCACTGTCCATGGGGATTCTCCTGGCAAGAACACTGGAGTGGGTTGTCATGCCCTCCTCCAGAGGATCTTCTCAACTCAGAAACTGAATCCAGGTCTCCCACATTGCAAGCAGATTGTCTTCTGAGCCACCAGGGAAGTCTTATGAATTTGTAAATCTTGGAAACACTTCTTAAATTTTTTGTGATTTTCCAGTTTATTTTTAAAAAACATTCTAAAACTTTCTTGAGGCTAAATACCTAAAATTGCTCATTTCCTACTTGTTCTTCCTTATTTCTTGCTAAGCTAGACAAGTACTTGTTTTATAATAGTCTCCTTCATTCATTTTTCTCTCTAGCTACTGATTTTCTAATTTTTCTTCCATTCACATATGACAAATTCAGAAAATACACTGTGCCATGGCTTCTTTTAATTATGTGGAAAAGGATGTTATGTAAGAATGAAAAAAAAGGCATAAACATTTAGAGTGAACCAGGTAAGTTATCTGTACATACACACTCATGGTTACTATGTTTCCCATAACACCCAGTGTTCACATAAAAACTTAATTTGTGGTTCTGATCTGGAGTAAAAGTATCGATTCTGAAGTCAGTGTCAGGAACTAAAGGTCTGAAAGTATGGTACAACTTCCAACAGTCAAAGGAATGAAGAATGTTCATATGATAGAAAAACTGGATTTTAAAGTTCAACAGGCACATAAAATGATCATATGGTAATTGTCATTAATTAAAATGTTATCCTATAACACGGAAAAGATACACACTAAACAGAAAGTATAATAATTGTGTATTTCTTGACTCATCAAGTATGTGATAAACACAGTTTACTTATCCATGATTTATAAAATAATAATTTAATTGACAAATAATAAATTTATAAAGTATAGGTTATGTAATATCTATACTTTGTTTACTAAAAGAACATATCCAAAATGGCAAACTATTTTGTTATTCATTCCCTAAAAACTAAAGAGGCTGAATTCAATAATTTCCCTTTGTAATTTTAATGATATATTATTAAATTCAGATCAATTTTAAGTGAAATTCATTGCTTAGAGTAATAAACTTGATTTTTTCCATATTTTTATACTTTTTAAAATGATTTTTAAATTATGCCTTTTCTGAAATAATTTGAAATCTGTTTCCCAAAAGGGTTGTCATGCCTCCTCAGAGGATCTTCTCAACTCAGAAACTGAATCCAGGTCTCCCACATTGCAAGCAGATTGTCTTCTGAGCCACCAGGGAAGTCTTATGAATTTGTAAATCTTGGAAACACTTCTTAAATTTTTTGTGATTTTCCAGTTTATTTTTAAAAAACATTCTAAAACTTTCTTGAGGCTAAATACCTAAAATTGCTCATTTCCTACTTGTTCTTCCTTATTTCTTGCTAAGCTAGACAAGTACTTGTTTTATAATAGTCTCCTTCATTCATTTTTCTCTCTAGCTACTGATTTTCTAATTTTTCTTCCATTCACATATGACAAATTCAGAAAATACACTGTGCCATGGCTTCTTTTAATTATGTGGAAAAGGATGTTATGTAAGAATGAAAAAAAAGGCATAAACATTTAGAGTGAACCAGGTAAGTTATCTGTACATACACACTCATGGTTACTATGTTTCCCATAACACCCAGTGTTCACATAAAAACTTAATTTGTGGTTCTGATCTGGAGTAAAAGTATCGATTCTGAAGTCAGTGTCAGGAACTAAAGGTCTGAAAGTATGGTACAACTTCCAACAGTCAAAGGAATGAAGAATGTTCATATGATAGAAAAACTGGATTTTAAAGTTCAACAGGCACATAAAATGATCATATGGTAATTGTCATTAATTAAAATGTTATCCTATAACACGGAAAAGATACACACTAAACAGAAAGTATAATAATTGTGTATTTCTTGACTCATCAAGTATGTGATAAACACAGTTTACTTATCCATGATTTATAAAATAATAATTTAATTGACAAATAATAAATTTATAAAGTATAGGTTATGTAATATCTATACTTTGTTTACTAAAAGAACATATCCAAAATGGCAAACTATTTTGTTATTCATTCCCTAAAAACTAAAGAGGCTGAATTCAATAATTTCCCTTTGTAATTTTAATGATATATTATTAAATTCAGATCAATTTTAAGTGAAATTCATTGCTTAGAGTAATAAACTTGATTTTTTCCATATTTTTATACTTTTTAAAATGATTTTTAAATTATGCCTTTTCTGAAATAATTTGAAATCTGTTTCCCAAAAGACGTTAAGTTCATGAAAGTTTGCAAGAAATAGTTATATATTACAGCAGTATTTTAACCATAGTTATGAAAGATCCCTTAAGGTTTGTTTTCTTATACAACAAAATTGCAGCAAAATTCAATCAGTTCAACAAAGTCACATGCAGAATTATTAGCAAATCTATTACAAAAAACACACTTTGGGACTTCCCTGGTGGTTCACCTGGGAATGTAGGCATGTTCCCTTGTCAAGGAAGATCTCACATGTCAAGTGGCAAATAAGCACATGAAACAACACTAACTTAGCCAGCCCTCTAGAGCTTGTGAATTACAACACTGAAGTCCAGGTCTAGAGCCCATACTCTGCAACAAGAAAAGCCACTGCATTGAGAAGCCTACATCCTGCAATAGAGTAGCCCTGCCTTGTCACAATGAAAGAAAGCCTGAACACAACAATGAAGATCCAGCACAGATAATAAATAAGTAGAAGATACATTTACCCAATCTATAAAATAAAGAACTTTCCATTCATATAGTTCTTCCTAATACATATTATCATGTATATTATGTGTAATTATTATGAGGAAATAACAATAAAAAGTAAATGCTTCACAAGTCACTTTATACCTTCAGCTGCCAATATATTCAATCAGATAGGAGCAATGAGAGGTGAAAATCCTGTCATATTAGTGCATAATACTGACATAGAAAACCTTGGAATGTCCTAAAAGACCTTCCTCTTAAGCATGATATAGGCCATTATCAGCTAATCCAGAAACTAGAGACATTGATGAATATAAGGAATTTCAGTAATTATTTGAAAGTATTCTGCATAAAATATGCAAAAACATTTTTTAAAAATTATAACCTATAAACACTATAAACTGCAAACTTCAAAAAACAAGAAAGCATTGTAAGTACCTATATTTATTATGATGTCAAAGTTGAAGTTAATATTTTAAAAAGAATCATCAGAATTATAAAAATCCTACATACATAGTGAATATGGTTCAAGAGTTGGATTAAGTTCTGCTAATAAGTAAATTATAGAATTAAGTCATGAGTCTCAAAACTTCACTTTTATATTTTATGTTTTGTAATATTAGTAAATATTTCATAAATTTCAGAGAGATGTGGTAACCTTTACTAAATTAAATTACTAAAATTTTCCTTTCTTAGGAAGAAACCAATATTTTAATACATATACATAAATAAAAAGTGAAAGATTACTTTTTAGAAAAACAAGTTAGAATTTTCCTTAGCTGGGAGCATAGCAAACAATTTCTATTTTTTGTTGCCCACTATAGCCAAAACTGAGCTATTTAGATTTGAAACAAACAACAAAAATGTAGCTATTTTTAAGTACCTTACAATGCAATGCATTTCCCTTAAAACTAAAATGCATTTTCTTCTTACTTACTTTTTATCTTTTACTTGATATCCATTTAATGCAGAGTTTAAAGACTTTATTTTTCCCAGGAAAAACAACAATAGTTGCTAATTGTTTCAATGAACCACTAAGCAATGAAGAATGCCTAGAAAACCTGCCTTGTCACAATGAAAGAAAGCCTGAACACAACAATGAAGATCCAGCACAGATAAAAATAGTAAGATACATTTACCCAATCTATAAAATAAAGAACTTTCCATTCATATAGTTCTTCCTAATACATATTATCATGTATATTATGTGTAATTATTATGAGGAAATAACAATAAAAAGTAAATGCTTCACAAGTCACTTTATACCTTCAGCTGCCAATATATTCAATCAGATAGGAGCAATGAGAGGTGAAAATCCTGTCATATTAGTGCATAATACTGTCATAGAAAACCTTGGAATGTCCTAAAAGACCTTCCTCTTAAGCATGATATAGGCCATTATCAGCTAATCCAGAAACTAGAGACATTGATGAATATAAGGAATTTCAGTAATTATTTGAAAGTATTCTGCATAAAATATGCAAAAACATTTTTTAAAAATTATAACCTATAAACACTATAAACTGCAAACTTCAAAAAACAAGAAAGCATTGTAAGTACCTATATTTATTATGATGTCAAAGTTGAAGTTAATATTTTAAAAAGAATCATCAGAATTATAAAAATCCTACATACATAGTGAATATGGTTCAAGAGTTGGATTAAGTTCTGCTAATAAGTAAATTATAGAATTAAGTCATGAGTCTCAAAACTTCACTTTTATATTTTATGTTTTGTAATATTAGTAAATATTTCATAAATTTCAGAGAGATGTGGTAACCTTTACTAAATTAAATTACTAAAATTTTCCTTTCTTAGGAAGAAACCAATATTTTAATACATATACATAAATAAAAAGTGAAAGATTACTTTTTTAGAAAAAACAAGTTAGAATTTTCCTTAGCTGGGAGCATAGCAAACAATTTCTATTTTTTGTTGCCCACTATAGCCAAAACTGAGCTATTTAGATTTGAAACAAACAACAAAAATGTAGCTATTTTTAAGTACCTTACAATGCAATGCATTTCCCTTAAAACTAAAATGCATTTTCTTCTTACTTACTTTTTATCTTTTACTTAATATCCATTTAATGCAGAGTTTAAAGACTTTATTTTTTTCCCAGGAAAAACAACAATAGTTGCTAATTGTTTAGACCCTAAAGCTGTGTTGCTATGTTTGATGTACTCTTTAAAATACTCCTCACAAAGCAGAATCATGCATGTCTAGTTCCAACATATCTAAATCAGTGGGTGAAAGATTTGAAGCGTGAAGACTGCACAATGTACTCAGTTTCAAGTAATGTACTTCTCTTGTTTTCATGTCATGCACTTGGTTTCTCTAACAGCTGCCAATTTCCAAAATTGTACTGGTTAACCGGGGGAATTCCCAGGTGGCTCAGTGGTAAAGAATCCATTTGCCAATGCAGGAGACACAGGAAACTCAAGTTCAGCTCCTTGGTTGGGAAGATATCCTGGAGGAGGAACTAGTAACCCACTCCAGGATTCTTGACTGGACAATCCCATGGACAGGGGAGCCTGGCGGGCTACAATCCATGAGATCACAAAGGGTCAGACACAAGTGAGCTGCTTCTCTTACATTTTGATGGTAAATTGAAGTCACTATACGATTTCAATATTAAAATGTGTGTTTTGAAGTATATAATTTAAGTTCACATTTTAAATGTGTATTTGTTAGGTTTTATGAAATTGATATAGAAATTATATTAAAAACAAGATTTAATAAATACTTTATAATAAAATATAATAGTATCCTATCAACATTACCTTCCTTCTGCTCTCTGGAAGACTATATTTCAAATTATTTCATTTTTTCTTATTATTTCTATTTTACTAAATAATATGCTTTACCATTATATAACATTATACATTTTCACTTATTATAACATAATTCACTGCACCCAGGCAACACATATTACATGGTACATATATAATCAAATTTATATCTTATGCTAGCTCCTTTCCATGTTTAAGGAAAACATTCACATTAGTTTTTTTGTATTTAAAATACTACCTGGTTTTATTTTATTATGCACAGAGTTGAAAAATGCTGTTTACAATTGCTCATTTAGATTTGAAACAAACAACAAAAATGTAGCTATTTTTAAGTACCTTACAATGCAATGCATTTCCCTTAAAACTAAAATGCATTTTCTTCTTACTTACTTTTTATCTTTTACTTAATATCCATTTAATGCAGAGTTTAAAGACTTTATTTTTTTCCCAGGAAAAACAACAATAGTTGCTAATTGTTTAGACCCTAAAGCTGTGTTGCTATGTTTGATGTACTCTTTAAAATACTCCTCACAAAGCAGAATCATGCATGTCTAGTTCCAACATATCTAAATCAGTGGGTGAAAGATTTGAAGCGTGAAGACTGCACAATGTACTCAGTTTCAAGTAATGTACTTCTCTTGTTTTCATGTCATGCACTTGGTTTCTCTAACAGCTGCCAATTTCCAAAATTGTACTGGTTAACCGGGGGAATTCCCAGGTGGCTCAGTGGTAAAGAATCCATTTGCCAATGCAGGAGACACAGGAAACTCAAGTTCAGCTCCTTGGTTGGGAAGATATCCTGGAGGAGGAACTAGTAACCCACTCCAGGATTCTTGACTGGACAATCCCATGGACAGGGGAGCCTGGCGGGCTACAATCCATGAGATCACAAAGGGTCAGACACAAGTGAGCTGCTTCTCTTACATTTTGATGGTAAATTGAAGTCACTATACGATTTCAATATTAAAATGTGTGTTTTGAAGTATATAATTTAAGTTCACATTTTAAATGTGTATTTGTTAGGTTTTATGAAATTGATATAGAAATTATATTAAAAACAAGATTTAATAAATACTTTATAATAAAATATAATAGTATCCTATCAACATTACCTTCCTTCTGCTCTCTGGAAGACTATATTTCAAATTATTTCATTTTTTCTTATTATTTCTATTTTACTAAATAATATGCTTTACCATTATATAACATTATACATTTTCACTTATTATAACATAATTCACTGCACCCAGGCAACACATATTACATGGTACATATATAATCAAATTTATATCTTATGCTAGCTCCTTTCCATGTTTAAGGAAAACATTCACATTAGTTTTTTTGTATTTAAAATACTACCTGGTTTTATTTTATTATGCACAGAGTTGTCTATTCAAATAATTGCTGTACAATTTTCAACAATTGCATCTTTAGTAGCTTTACTTTAATCTCATCTACTTCCACAGTTGTGAAGATAGGCTGTTAAGATTCTATGGTTTTATGCATTAAAAAAAAAAAAAAACAGAATTAACACTTAGTAAACACTTAACAAGTGTTAGTTACTGTTAGAGTATTCATCCTTTTTTTTTTTTTTTTTTTCAGTTGTAATATGCATGTTTAACCATTGATTCTGGATCAAGTTTTAGCTACTAGGGTTTTCCATTATGGCATGTGATGTAATAGTGCATTTAACAAAACATTGACCTTAAATGCCCTTCTATAATGGTGTGTATTACAATTGATTGATTTAGTTCCTGTGAAGTCTTTTGTCATTATTATTGATATTGTTAAACCTTTATATTGAGTCAAATTAAGATACAATTTTCTTTTATCTTATACTTTATTATTTATTTGTCCACACTGCACACCACGTAGGATCTTAGTTCCCTGACCAGAGATCAAATCTATTTCCCCTGCACTGGAAAGGATAGCCTTATTCAAGGCACCACCAGGGTAATCCCCTTATCTAGTATTAAAATCTTCACACTTTATTTCAGTTCTGAATCTTTAGAGTGTCTTTTTCCTGAAATGGCCAAACTTCCGCGTGAAATTCCTCCATCATTCTGACATAATTATTTTTAATTGGAGGATAATTGGCTTACAATGTTGTGTTGGTTTCTACCATATAACATGAAGCAGCCATAGGTATGTGTGTGTGTGTTTACACACAATATATATGTATATGTCCCTCCTCTTGAACCTCCTTCCAATTCCCTCTTTGAGGTGTCAAAGAGCACTGGACTGAACATCTTGCTTCATACAGAAAATTCCATTGACTCTTTGCTTAGGGTAATGTATACATTTTCACTTATTAAATTCCCCAAAATTATGGTACATATATAATCAAATTTATATCTTATGCTAGCTCCTTTCCATGTTTAAGGAAAACATTCACATTAGTTTTTTTGTATTTAAAATACTACCTGGTTTTATTTTATTATGCACAGAGTTGTCTATTCAAATAATTGCTGTACAATTTTCAACAATTGCATCTTTAGTAGCTTTACTTTAATCTCATCTACTTCCACAGTTGTGAAGATAGGCTGTTAAGATTCTATGGTTTTATGCATTAAAAAAAAAAAAAAAACAGAATTAACACTTAGTAAACACTTAACAAGTGTTAGTTACTGTTAGAGTATTCATCCTTTTTTTTTTTTTTTTTTCAGTTGTAATATGCATGTTTAACCATTGATTCTGGATCAAGTTTTAGCTACTAGGGTTTTCCATTATGGCATGTGATGTAATAGTGCATTTAACAAAACATTGACCTTAAATGCCCTTCTATAATGGTGTGTATTACAATTGATTGATTTAGTTCCTGTGAAGTCTTTTGTCATTATTATTGATATTGTTAAACCTTTATATTGAGTCAAATTAAGATACAATTTTCTTTTATCTTATACTTTATTATTTATTTGTCCACACTGCACACCACGTAGGATCTTAGTTCCCTGACCAGAGATCAAATCTATTTCCCCTGCACTGGAAAGGATAGCCTTATTCAAGGCACCACCAGGGTAATCCCCTTATCTAGTATTAAAATCTTCACACTTTATTTCAGTTCTGAATCTTTAGAGTGTCTTTTTCCTGAAATGGCCAAACTTCCGCGTGAAATTCCTCCATCATTCTGACATAATTATTTTTAATTGGAGGATAATTGGCTTACAATGTTGTGTTGGTTTCTACCATATAACATGAAGCAGCCATAGGTATGTGTGTGTGTGTTTACACACACATATATATATGTATATGTCCCCTCCCTCTTGAACCTCCTTCCAATTCCCCTCTTTGAGGTGTCAAAGAGCACTGGACTGAACATCTTGCTTCATACAGAAAATTCCCATTGACTCTTTGCTTAGGGTAATGTATATATTTTAATGCTACTTTCAATTTGTCCCACCCTTTCCTTCTCCTGCTGTGTTCACAAGTCTTTTCTCCACTGTTGCCCTGAAAATAGGTTCATCAGTACCACATTTCTAGTTTCCATATAACTGAATTCTTATTAAGAGAGCACCAGAGAGGCAATCTTTAAACTTTATTTCACTATTGCTCTGTTGATTTGATTCTTTGTTCCTCAAGCCCCATAAGGACATTTTTATATCACTAAAAGACATCATTCATTATATGCCAAGAAATAGATTCTAGAAGTTTTTTCTAAAAGCTTTTTTTAAAAAAACTTCTTTTTTTGGAGTGGGGGCGGGTTGGGGAGGGAGGGGGGTGGGCGGGTCACTTCTATTGGTCTTTCATTTCTTTATTTTCATCCATCTTTGTTCTTTGGCCCATGTGGGCCTCCCATCGTGGTGGCCTCTGTTGTCGCAGAACACCGGCTCTGGGAGCATGCGCTCCAGAGCTCCGCGTTGGTAATTGGACACATCGGTCCAGCCGCTCCGTGGCACGTGGGATCTTCCCAGGCCAGGGATCGAATCAGCGCCCATTGCATTTGAAGGCCGTGTCCTTACCCACTGGACCACCAGGAAGCCCCTAAAAGCTTTTTTATATGCATAAAAATGTCTTTATTTTGTCATTATTCTTCAGAAATTTAACTACATTTTATAAATCTAAATATCATTTTCAGAAGTTTTTATTGCTTTTATCATCAGTGTTGTCAGGAAGTCTAATTCCAGTCTGATTATTATCGATTTTCATAGCCATTTGTTTTATAATGTTTTATTATTATTATTATTATTTGGCTTGGTTTGGTTTTTGTTTTTATGTCTTCTTCTTTTTAAATTATCCTTCTATTTGCTTTCTGAAATGCCACGTTGTTTGCATAGAGATTTGTGAGTGTGTGTTCCATGAACAAATTCATTTCTTTTATATAGAATTTTACCTTTGTTTATGTGAAATTGCCTTGCATTAGCTTGGTATTTTCCTCTCCTCTGTTTTTCCTTGTTATTTCTAAAAACCTATCTATTTATACAGATTGTTGGAGCAGATACAGTTATGTGATACATATATAATTTTTAATACATTTTCATTTTACTGACTGTTCTGCATCAAGGAAATTTAATAAATCTGTGGGTTTAATCAGAGACAGACTCGATCAAAAGTGTGCTTTAAGTATGAAGCTAACTGCAGTGTAGCCCTTTTAACAAAGATTTAGAAGGAGAACTGAAGACAGTCAGAGAATAAGCTCAGCTTAGCTTCATCCTTTATAAAACTTTCTTCTTTCCCTTTCTAACTCTGAGAACATTAATTCTTGCCCCATTGATGAAAACTTTCCTAAAGATTCAATTTATATAAAGTGCTTTTGACAGACCTAGAGATAGCATATGTAGCTTAAGCTAAAAATGATCTCTGTCATACTGTTAAGAACATATCTGAACATAAATGTGTGGCTGATAATTATCTCAGTTCAAAGCAAAATTTAATGTAATACTATTTTACTGTTTAAGTAGGAAAAGAGAAATCTTTTGGTGGAAATCTGTAATATGCAGTATTATATTATGCTGGGAATAAAAGGAGCATGAGTTTCAAGGAATTCATAGTGTACTGAAGCATTGGACATATGAATGAAGTTTAATGCAATATTTAAGTGCCTTAAAGGAAATATATAAAAGTAACACTGAAATTCATGGAATTAATGCAGATGAGTCCCAGGTTTGCCTTTTGGGATTCAGTTAAGAGGTGAACATGTTATAAGTTTCTTAAAAGAAGCAATTTATGAGTAATTAGTCTTTTTTTTTAACATTTTTTACCCATCATGCCTCTTTTTTTTTTATATTTGTTTTCAACCATCTTTTATTCTTTGGCATGTGTGGGCCTCCCACTGCAGAGCACCAGCTCTGGGTCCCAACTCCCAACTGGACACACTGGTTCAGCCGCTCTGCCGCATGTGAGATCCTCCTGGGCAAGGAATTGATCCAGCGCCCACTGCACTGCAAGGCAGACTCTCCACCCACTGGACCACCAGGGAAGCCCCAGAATTAATTAGTCTTTTATGGACCGGTAAGAATGTGTATTGAAGTTGGAAATCAGATACCATGAAACACATATAAAGTTTGTATGGTTATGATAATCATAACCTGTATTAATTGAAAAAATGATAGGAAACACAATTTTTTTTTAGGTTCCTAGGTTCTTTTATTGATGGTTTATACAATATAGCACTGAAAATTGTGTTTGAGGAATAAAGATGAAATAAAATGTTAATCAGCCTTGAATGTCAGGTTAAAGACTGAGTTTTATAAAGTTTAAAATATTCAGGTAAGTTATTGTAGTTTCCTTTGGAGAAGTGTGGTACTATACCTAGAGATAGAAATTAAGAAATCCTTAAAATTAACCCATATCCTAAATATTTTCACATATTACTTCAGCTTACCACAGGAACAAGATAATTACAATTCCTTCTAAAATATTGTTTGCCATCCATTCAGCTTCTATTAGTAAATCTAAAGAGAATAGAAAACATAACACTTGAAATATGAATGCTGTCAATAGTGATGTTTTCAGCTTTGATCATCAAAAGGAATTGAAGAAATGATTTTGATGGTTAGAGCTCTCTTTCAATAATTGGAATCAGAAGAGAACCATTGCAAAGGATGCCTAAGATAATATGGTTTTATTAGCTGGAAAAATCATGAGTTTCAGAAATTCATATTAGGGCATTGGACATATGAATGAAGTTTAATGCAATATTTAAGTGCCTTAAAGGAAATATATAAAAGTAACACTGAAATTCATGGAATTAATGCAGATGAGTCCCAGGTTTGCCTTTTGGGATTCAGTTAAGAGGTGAACATGTTATAAGTTTCTTAAAAGAAGCAATTTATGAGTAATTAGTCTTTTTTTTTAACATTTTTTACCCATCATGCCTCTTTTTTTTTTATATTTGTTTTCAACCATCTTTTATTCTTTGGCATGTGTGGGCCTCCCACTGCAGAGCACCAGCTCTGGGTCCCAACTCCCAACTGGACACACTGGTTCAGCCGCTCTGCCGCATGTGAGATCCTCCTGGGCAAGGAATTGATCCAGCGCCCACTGCACTGCAAGGCAGACTCTCCACCCACTGGACCACCAGGGAAGCCCCAGAATTAATTAGTCTTTTATGGACCGGTAAGAATGTGTATTGAAGTTGGAAATCAGATACCATGAAACACATATAAAGTTTGTATGGTTATGATAATCATAACCTGTATTAATTGAAAAAATGATAGGAAACACAATTTTTTTTTAGGTTCCTAGGTTCTTTTATTGATGGTTTATACAATATAGCACTGAAAATTGTGTTTGAGGAATAAAGATGAAATAAAATGTTAATCAGCCTTGAATGTCAGGTTAAAGACTGAGTTTTATAAAGTTTAAAATATTCAGGTAAGTTATTGTAGTTTCCTTTGGAGAAGTGTGGTACTATACCTAGAGATAGAAATTAAGAAATCCTTAAAATTAACCCATATCCTAAATATTTTCACATATTACTTCAGCTTACCACAGGAACAAGATAATTACAATTCCTTCTAAAATATTGTTTGCCATCCATTCAGCTTCTATTAGTAAATCTAAAGAGAATAGAAAACATAACACTTGAAATATGAATGCTGTCAATAGTGATGTTTTCAGCTTTGATCATCAAAAGGAATTGCAGAAATGATTTTGATGGTTAGAGCTCTCTTTCAATAATTGGAATCAGAAGAGAACCATTGCAAAGGATGCCTAAGATAATATGGTTTTATTACTCTCTGTAGAACCATATGGAAGTTTCACTCTCAGTAGAGTTGATTTATGCTAACACATTAGCATTATTTTCTGAAGTGTATATTTAAAGATAGTTGCCATGTGAGGCATTGCAGGACTTCATCTCTGGAGAAAAGATGTAAATATCAAGGAAAATGCTGTAGAAATGGCAGTATCAGGAAGAAAATATCATTGTTCAATATGTTATTGCCTTACTTTACCAATGGATTTCATATGGAGAGATCAAGAAAATGTAATTTACTACAGTTTTGTAGTTGAATGTCAGATGGCGTTACTTGGGCTAATCAAATATGATTTTCACTTTCTATCTGCCTACTGTTTACTCCATCTGTTTGTGTGGTTCTTGCCATATATCTTAGCATGTGAAAGTCACTTAATGTTTTTCTTAAGTTTTAAGCATTCCCATTTGTTTTTACAAATGCTTTTCAATTGAAACCTTGAAGAAGGTCACCAGAATTTTTAAAAGTTCTCAGTAAACAATGTTTAGTGTATCAATATTGTATAATATGAATATGAGTCATTCAGTATTTGAAGATATTACTCACTGGATATCTTCTGGCCATGAAGAGGCTAATTTCCCTCATCTCCAGCTACAGCCATTTCTGCTGGCATTTGGCAGAAAAGGGATTTCATTTCTCCAAATGTGTGTGGGATCCGCAGGTCTTGTAGAAGCAGGTAGGAATAAAGGAGGGGGGATTTGTCCATTTTCACTTAAGTACACTATGGAGAAATACTGAATTTGGCTGTTGAACATTTCCCTACCTGCTGTATCTGCTCAGTGCTTTGGATCAGCTTAAAGTTCTCTAATTAAAAAAAGCTAGAGAAATATTTGAAGGAGCTAACATCTAAAAGACATTGTAGAGAAAGCTTTCCCACTTTTAAGTATGCTGTATTTAGTATTTACAGTTCATATGTATCAGTTCATGCTTATATTTGGTCATTTTACTTATGTCTATGCACTCTTATAGAACTTTATCATTTTCCAGTTTCATTCTTGCAGTCTTAAGCGTGTGAAATGAAGTATTAGTCACCCGGTTGTGTCCAGCTCTTTGCCACCCCATGGACTGTAGCTTGCCAGACTCCACTGTTCATGGGATTCTCCAGGCAAGAATACTGTAGTGGGTAACCAGGGATCGAACCCAGGTCTTCCACATTACAGGAGGATTCTGCAGCCACGAGGGAAGCCTTCTAATTAACTTTCATGTGGAAAATTAATTAAAATAATATTTATTTAGGCAATCAATTTGCATTCTGCTTAATTTCTCTGTAGTCTATGATTGGTTTCATTCCTCCTCTAAATCTCCCAATGTTGCTTCTTAAACATTCTTTCACTTTTAAATGTGATAAAATGATACCTATTAATAAATAAATATTCTGTATGGAGGAAAAAATTGTTCTGGATTAAGTTCTTTGAAGCTATGCTATCATTAAAAATCAAATTTGTCAACATGATATTTCAATCAGTTTACTTTCATTTTTAAGAATATTGAGCATGAAAAAGTCCCATTTGTTTTACAAATGCTTTTCAATTGAAACCTTGAAGAAGGTCACCAGAATTTTTAAAAGTTCTCAGTAAACAATGTTTAGTGTATCAATATTGTATAATATGAATATGAGTCATTCAGTATTTGAAGATATTACTCACTGGATATCTTCTGGCCATGAAGAGGCTAATTTCCCTCATCTCCAGCTACAGCCATTTCTGCTGGCATTTGGCAGAAAAGGGATTTCATTTCTCCAAATGTGTGTGGGATCCAGGTCTTGTAGAAGCAGGTAGGAATAAAGGAGGGGGGATTTGTCCATTTTCACTTAAGTACACTATGGAGAAATACTGAATTTGGCTGTTGAACATTTCCCTACCTGCTGTATCTGCTCAGTGCTTTGGATCAGCTTAAAGTTCTCTAATTAAAAAAAGCTAGAGAAATATTTGAAGGAGCTAACATCTAAAAGACATTGTAGAGAAAGCTTTCCCACTTTTAAGTATGCTGTATTTAGTATTTACAGTTCATATGTATCAGTTCATGCTTATATTTGGTCATTTTACTTATGTCTATGCACTCTTATAGAACTTTATCATTTTCCAGTTTCATTCTTGCAGTCTTAAGCGTGTGAAATGAAGTATTAGTCACCCGGTTGTGTCCAGCTCTTTGCCACCCCATGGACTGTAGCTTGCCAGACTCCACTGTTCATGGGATTCTCCAGGCAAGAATACTGTAGTGGGTAACCAGGGATCGAACCCAGGTCTTCCACATTACAGGAGGATTCTGCAGCCACGAGGGAAGCCTTCTAATTAACTTTCATGTGGAAAATTAATTAAAATAATATTTATTTAGGCAATCAATTTGCATTCTGCTTAATTTCTCTGTAGTCTATGATTGGTTTCATTCCTCCTCTAAATCTCCCAATGTTGCTTCTTAAACATTCTTTCACTTTTAAATGTGATAAAATGATACCTATTAATAAATAAATATTCTGTATGGAGGAAAAAATTGTTCTGGATTAAGTTCTTTGAAGCTATGCTATCATTAAAAATCAAATTTGTCAACATGATATTTCAATCAGTTTACTTTCATTTTTAAGAATATTGAGCATGGTTAAATTTAATATAATGTGTTACCAATATAGGTTAAATATTTCCAGTTGGTCCAGTAGTGAACTGATTGCCATGATAAATGCAAAAAAAAGTCCTGCTTGGATAATGATATCTGTCTATCTATCTGTCTATCTAATCATCTGTCTTTCAACACTTCTTGCCCATGGACT
This sequence comes from Tragulus kanchil, assembly GCA_022376925.1. NCBI lineage: Eukaryota > Metazoa > Chordata > Mammalia > Artiodactyla > Tragulidae > Tragulus > Tragulus kanchil. The sequence continues at coordinate 85,695,335 of JAIOJX010000003.1, read as the reverse complement.
TCGAAGGTGGAACACTGTTCGCTTAATTTGCACATGGAAGCTTCCTGGTGTGTCTCTTTGGGTATCATATTTTAAGGATGACAGCTGACATTTCTAACATATATTTTGGCACTTTTCATAGACAATATCTCATCAAAAAGCTGTTCTCTGTCAGGCTTCTCAATTTTCCTTCCTCCTTGATGAATTGGAAACCACATCTGAGGGGCATTCATTAATTTATTTTCCATTCATTAAATTTATATTTTAGGTCCTTGGAAATTTAGAGATGAAAGACTGCATATTAAGCCTCTACACTAGACTAATCATGAACTACTTACTTAAACATTCTCGGTCTTTGTTTTTTCATTTATCAAATGAATCAAGTAATAGCTATGCCATAAAGGTGCTTATGAAGAATTCAATGAATGTGTTACCGTGCCTACATTAAAGTCATAAGCATATTAAGTGCACAGCTCATAATATTCCCCTCTTTTTGTTATTCTTCTTATATAAGAGAATTTGTCTAGATTAGTTAAAAATAAAATATAAATATTTCATGAAAGTTCAGCAATAAGAAATGTGTTTATCTTGATTATGGGTCTTCTGAATGATGTTGAATTCTAATCATGTAAAAATGTAACCAATTAACCATTTGTTAGGAAAACAGTAAGCTTATTTTTATTGAGTAAGAGAAAAAATACTGCTTTATTTTATTTTAGTAGCATCTCACAGAGGGTTAAAGTAAATTTGATATAAATGTGGGATATTCAGATCTAATTCAACGTATTCTATTTTTAAATCAAAGGGTTTGGTTATATAAGGACCATGATATAATGTTTTCAAAATGGGGGAGAACACACAGCAAATTGAGTGTTTTATTTGGTGACTGCAAAGATTCCTGAAAAGAAAACAAGTCTCTGATGATTTCCTTTGTAGAGTTGAACAATTTGATGTTCATTTTGGGGAAGAATAAGAATCATTGTAAGGAAAACTAAAATTATTCTAAATATTCTCTATTCTGGATAAAACTTTCTTGTAATAATGAAATTATGTTGATCGAGACAATGTTGTGTTCATGTAGACAGTATGATATTTGCTTTGAGGTTAAATCTCATTGTCTTCCCCTGTAGTCATTATTCTACCTTAATTAAATGATATATCACAAATAGATAGAGGCATGGTTAATCCAGATCATCACAACATAAGGCATCATGCTTTCACTTTAGGTTCCCTCTTATGGTTTTATTATTATATTGGGTTCCCAAGTGGTTCAGTGGCAAACAATTCATCCACCTGCCAATGCAGGAAACACAAGTAATGCAGATTCAATCCCTGGGTCAGAAAGATCCCTTGGAGTAGGAAATGACAACCAGCTCCAGTGTTCTTGTCTGGAAAATTCCATGGACAGAGCAACCTTGCAGGCCCTAGCCCATGGAGTCACAAAGAGTCAGGCATGACTGAGCATAGAGTACATGTTAGCACATACATTGTATTATTTATGACATCTTTTTATAACTTGTAATTTAATGTATATAATTCTTCATATATAATTGCACATATGTAAATATATTTATGTACATATAGATGTGTATGTGCATATATTTAGTGCAGCTATGGACATATTGAAATTACAAGTTGCACGTTTCAACACAGGTAACTAATAAGAAAAATATTACTATTAAATTTGTAGTGCACTTCTCAGACAGATGTCAATGGTGTTGGAATAAACAAGGACATTTCCTAACTGCAGTCCTTAAAGCCTGTAGAAACAGATATGGGTAATTCACAAGATGATCAAATGTTTATTTCTTTCTTTGATTCACAGATACTGCTTTATTTTATTTTAGTAGCATCTCACAGAGGGTTAAAGTAAATTTGATATAAATGTGGGATATTCAGATCTAATTCAACGTATTCTATTTTTAAATCAAAGGGTTTGGTTATATAAGGACCATGATATAATGTTTTCAAAATGGGGGAGAACACACAGCAAATTGAGTGTTTTATTTGGTGACTGCAAAGATTCCTGAAAAGAAAACAAGTCTCTGATGATTTCCTTTGTAGAGTTGAACAATTTGATGTTCATTTTGGGGAAGAATAAGAATCATTGTAAGGAAAACTAAAATTATTCTAAATATTCTCTATTCTGGATAAAACTTTCTTGTAATAATGAAATTATGTTGATCGAGACAATGTTGTGTTCATGTAGACAGTATGATATTTGCTTTGAGGTTAAATCTCATTGTCTTCCCCTGTAGTCATTATTCTACCTTAATTAAATGATATATCACAAATAGATAGAGGCATGGTTAATCCAGATCATCACAACATAAGGCATCATGCTTTCACTTTAGGTTCCCTCTTATGGTTTTATTATTATATTGGGTTCCCAAGTGGTTCAGTGGCAAACAATTCATCCACCTGCCAATGCAGGAAACACAAGTAATGCAGATTCAATCCCTGGGTCAGAAAGATCCCTTGGAGTAGGAAATGACAACCAGCTCCAGTGTTCTTGTCTGGAAAATTCCATGGACAGAGCAACCTTGCAGGCCCTAGCCCATGGAGTCACAAAGAGTCAGGCATGACTGAGCATAGAGTACATGTTAGCACATACATTGTATTATTTATGACATCTTTTTATAACTTGTAATTTAATGTATATAATTCTTCATATATAATTGCACATATGTAAATATATTTATGTACATATAGATGTGTATGTGCATATATTTAGTGCAGCTATGGACATATTGAAATTACAAGTTGCACGTTTCAACACAGGTAACTAATAAGAAAAATATTACTATTAAATTTGTAGTGCACTTCTCAGACAGATGTCAATGGTGTTGGAATAAACAAGGACATTTCCTAACTGCAGTCCTTAAAGCCTGTAGAAACAGATATGGGTAATTCACAAGATGATCAAATGTTTATTTCTTTCTTTGATTCACAGATATTTTTTTTGTACTAGTAAAAAACACTGGTGAATACTGCAGGGATGTAAACACACATTCTTCTCCCTTTAAAGCTAAAAATTATATCTAAATTTTCTTTTCTATAACCATTGCCTGTCCACCTTAATGCTACCAGATTAAGAAGTCTACAGCCTTCATGGTATTGTTGGACTCTGTTATTCTCTAATATGTAGCACTGGGGACTCATCCTACTTTGTGGGTGAGAGCATAAAACATTCTAAAATTCCTTTTGAATAATTTGGATGCTTATTCTCAAATCAAGACCCCATATTTTATTCTTCTTAAGTAGTTATAGTAATTTTTTTTCTTCCCCAATAGAGCTAACTGATGGCAAAAAATGGGCTCTAATTGATATCAGTAAGTATCTTTGGGAAAGGAGTTAATTCACAAGTTTTTTTTTTTCAGTTAACAGGTAGAAGCCAGTTGACTTTTGTGCCAGACAACTAATACAAGACATCAGAGGTCACTTTATTTTTTGGCCAAAGTAACCCTATTGGATTGCTAAATAGTATCATAATGCTATGGTGCTACCCATTTAGAATGGTTCAGTGCCAGGTAATTATCTTGTAATTCTGAGATCATTAGGTAGATCTAAAGCAAAAGAGAAATCTGCTTGAGTTGTGAGAACTGTGAAAATGAGATAGACTCCAAATATTCACCATCTGTTCTCTCTTTCTCTTCCAAGTTCTATTTCTTAAAAGTTCAGTTACAAAACTAATTCCCACATAAGGTCCTCAAGTCATATTTAATTGAAGAAACCAATCTAGTTTTCTGTGTAATGTGTGATGCTTAGACTTTGAGATATCTGAACTGTTGCTGTATTTGCCATTTAAAATGTGTTGCATAGGTTGAGTCTAGTTAACAGGAGACTGACTTATGTATAATTTATAATTGCACATATGTAAATATATTTATGTAAAAAACTTTTCTCAGACAGATTGTCAATGGTGTTTGGAAATTTTTAAAACAAGGACATTTCCTAACTGCAGTCCTTAAAGCCTGTAGAAACAGATATGGGTAATTCACAAGATGATCAAATGTTTATTTCTTTCTTTGATTCACAGATATTTTTTTTGTACTAGTAAAAAACACTGGTGAATACTGCAGGGATGTAAACACACATTCTTCTCCCTTTAAAGCTAAAAATTATATCTAAATTTTCTTTTCTATAACCATTGCCTGTCCACCTTAATGCTACCAGATTAAGAAGTCTACAGCCTTCATGGTATTGTTGGACTCTGTTATTCTCTAATATGTAGCACTGGGGACTCATCCTACTTTGTGGGTGAGAGCATAAAACATTCTAAAATTCCTTTTGAATAATTTGGATGCTTATTCTCAAATCAAGACCCCATATTTTATTCTTCTTAAGTAGTTATAGTAATTTTTTTTCTTCCCCAATAGAGCTAACTGATGGCAAAAAATGGGCTCTAATTGATATCAGTAAGTATCTTTGGGAAAGGAGTTAATTCACAAGTTTTTTTTTTTCAGTTAACAGGTAGAAGCCAGTTGACTTTTGTGCCAGAGAACTAATACAAGACATCAGAGGTCACTTTATTTTTTGGCCAAAGTAACCCTATTGGATTGCTAAATAGTATCATAATGCTATGGTGCTACCCATTTAGAATGGTTCAGTGCCAGGTAATTATCTTGTAATTCTGAGATCATTAGGTAGATCTAAAGCAAAAGAGAAATCTGCTTGAGTTGTGAGAACTGTGAAAATGAGATAGACTCCAAATATTCACCATCTGTTCTCTCTTTCTCTTCCAAGTTCTATTTCTTAAAAGTTCAGTTACAAAAACTAATTCCCACATAAGGTCCTCAAGTCATATTTAATTGAAGAAACCAATCTAGTTTTCTGTGTAATGTGTGATGCTTAGACTTTGAGATATCTGAACTGTTGCTGTATTTGCCATTTAAAATGTGTTGCATAGGTTGAGTCTAGTTAACCAGGAGACTGACTGTCAAACAACCAATATTAAAGAAGCTGGGTGTTTCTCAGAAAAAGACAAAAAATTGTGTGCACAAATCTGAGTCAGTTTGGTGTGTGAGTTAGCCAATTCCCGAACCGATTGTCACCAATACTGAAAACATGTCAGACATTGTGAGAAGAGATAGAAAACAATATCAAGAGTAGAAATTTGTTCTTTATCTAGGAAAATGAACAAAGGAATACAGATAAAATATAATAATCTGTGTTTTGTTCAGTCAAACTTCAGTGAAGGCTACTAATGATAAATTGAAATTACAGTTGAGAAATCATGGTTCAGACATACATAACTGGAGTTGGTCAGCCAATGAAGATCTGGTCTCAAACACTTCTCTGCATACTGAGAATTTGAACTTTCTTTAAATTGAAGCAGACTCAAGGATACTACCTTGATCTATTCAGAACACCTGTCAGGTGCAAAGTTAAGGTCTCAAGTTTCTCCTTTATAAATATGCACAAAATTTCAGACTACAACCAATCTCTACATAAAAACATCCTTATTTCTTATCAGCTCCAATTATAATTATAGACAAGTACTATAACTAACTGTAATATTATGAGTTTTACTTTTAAAAGTCTCCCTCAATTGTAGTTCAGTTAAACAAAATTCAAGTGATTATTGAATCTTATTCTCCAGACTACAGTCCTAACAAACCCCAAATAACACCTTTTTATTTCAATCAGCTTTACATCTCTGTAAATTTGGCTAATGTTATCTTGAATTTTGAGGATTTTCAGTGCCAGGTAATTATCTTGTAATTCTGAGATCATTAGGTAGATCTAAAGCAAAAGAGAAATCTGCTTGAGTTGTGAGAACTGTGAAAATGAGATAGACTCCAAATATTCACCATCTGTTCTCTCTTTCTCTTCCAAGTTCTATTTCTTAAAAGTTCAGTTACAAAAACTAATTCCCACATAAGGTCCTCAAGTCATATTTAATTGAAGAAACCAATCTAGTTTTCTGTGTAATGTGTGATGCTTAGACTTTGAGATATCTGAACTGTTGCTGTATTTGCCATTTAAAATGTGTTGCATAGGTTGAGTCTAGTTAACCAGGAGACTGACTGTCAAACAACCAATATTAAAGAAGCTGGGTGTTTCTCAGAAAAAGACAAAAAATTGTGTGCACAAATCTGAGTCAGTTTGGTGTGTGAGTTAGCCAATTCCCGAACCGATTGTCACCAATACTGAAAACATGTCAGACATTGTGAGAAGAGATAGAAAACAATATCAAGAGTAGAAATTTGTTCTTTATCTAGGAAAATGAACAAAGGAATACAGATAAAATATAATAATCTGTGTTTTTGTTCAGTCAAACTTCAGTGAAGGCTACTAATGATAAATTGAAATTACAGTTGAGAAATCATGGTTCAGACATACATAACTGGAGTTGGTCAGCCAATGAAGATCTGGTCTCAAACACTTCTCTGCATACTGAGAATTTGAACTTTCTTTAAATTGAAGCAGACTCAAGGATACTACCTTGATCTATTCAGAACACCTGTCAGGTGCAAAGTTAAGGTCTCAAGTTTCTCCTTTATAAATATGCACAAAATTTCAGACTACAACCAATCTCTACATAAAAACATCCTTATTTCTTATCAGCTCCAATTATAATTATAGACAAGTACTATAACTAACTGTAATATTATGAGTTTTACTTTTAAAAGTCTCCCTCAATTGTAGTTCAGTTAAACAAAATTCAAGTGATTATTGAATCTTATTCTCCAGACTACAGTCCTAACAAACCCCAAATAACACCTTTTTATTTCAATCAGCTTTACATCTCTGTAAATTTGGCTAATGTTATCTATATTGCATGTTGTTATTGACTCAATCCAGGTGTCTTTATTGGAATCTGTCTCCTCACAAAGATTATATACTTCAAAAGTTTTCCAAATAATTCTTTTCTTGAAGGTTCTAGAAGGGATTATCTTCCAGTGGTTCAAGAATGCTATATATACCTATTTTTAATTGGGCTAAATGGACCCCTTTAAATCAAAGTCCAAAGTCTATTTCTCTGCTACATTTGGTACCATTAGTTTTCTGGAAGAGTTGTCCAAGTATTATGCAATGTTTGTTTTTTAAACAAAATTTTTTTTGAGGAAAGACTTTGCATGCCTATTGACAGCAGCCTTTGGTGTTTTACTTGTCTTTTTAATTTTGGCTATGTATTCTTTTTTTTTTTTTTCTTTGCCTCTAAGTCATCATTTTTTTTTGTTTTTTTTGTTTTGTTTTGTTAATTTTTCATCCATCTTTATTCTTTGGCATGTGTGGGCCTCCCATCACAATGGCCTCTTTCTTTGCAGAGCACTGGCTCTGGGCGCATGTGCTGCAGAGAGCTGGCTCGTAATTGGACACACTGGTCCAGCCACTCTGCGGCATGTGGGATCTTCCTGGGCCACGGATCCAACAGTGTCCCTTGCACTGCAAGGTAGATTCTTTATCTGCTGGACCAGCAGGATAGCCAGCAAGGTATTAAAACAATATTTTATCTAGAAGTGAAGATGAAATATCCAACACATGTATCTGCCTACTGATGTCACAAAAAGGTAAAGAAAAAAATGCTTTATGCTGGTCTGAGAATTTGAACTAAACTAAACTAACCTGTCAAAGTTAAGGTCTCAAGTTTCTCCTTTATAAATATGCACAAAATTTCAGACTACAACCAATCTCTACATAAAACATCCTTATTTCTTATCAGCTCCAATTATAATTATAGACAAGTACTATAACTAACTGTAATATTATGAGTTTTACTTTTAAAAGTCTCCCTCAATTGTAGTTCAGTTAAACAAAATTCAAGTGATTATTGAATCTTATTCTCCAGACTACAGTCCTAACAAACCCCAAATAACACCTTTTTATTTCAATCAGCTTTACATCTCTGTAAATTTGGCTAATGTTATCTATATTGCATGTTGTTATTGACTCAATCCAGGTGTCTTTATTGGAATCTGTCTCCTCACAAAGATTATATACTTCAAAAGTTTTCCAAATAATTCTTTTCTTGAAGGTTCTAGAAGGGATTATCTTCCAGTGGTTCAAGAATGCTATATATACCTATTTTTAATTGGGCTAAATGGACCCCTTTAAATCAAAGTCCAAAGTCTATTTCTCTGCTACATTTGGTACCATTAGTTTTCTGGAAGAGTTGTCCAAGTATTATGCAATGTTTGTTTTTTAAACAAAATTTTTTTTGAGGAAAGACTTTGCATGCCTATTGACAGCAGCCTTTGGTGTTTTACTTGTCTTTTTAATTTTGGCTATGTATTCTTTTTTTTTTTTTTCTTTGCCTCTAAGTCATCATTTTTTTTTGTTTTTTTTGTTTTGTTTTGTTAATTTTTCATCCATCTTTATTCTTTGGCATGTGTGGGCCTCCCATCACAATGGCCTCTTTCTTTGCAGAGCACTGGCTCTGGGCGCATGTGCTGCAGAGAGCTGGCTCGTAATTGGACACACTGGTCCAGCCACTCTGCGGCATGTGGGATCTTCCTGGGCCACGGATCCAAACAGTGTCCCTTGCACTGCAAGGTAGATTCTTTATCTGCTGGACCAGCAGGATAGCCAGCAAGGTATTAAAACAATATTTTATCTAGAAGTGAAGATGAAATATCCAACACATGTATCTGCCTACTGATGTCACATAAGTGGATAATTAATTGTGATGATAAGCAGGAGTTGATCTCAATATTATTAATCCAATGGTAATGCTTTAATGCACAAAAGTTGGAAAGTCTCTGAAAACTTTGCTACTTTCAGTTTCAGAATTGCATTTTTTCTACATTTCTCAAAAGCTCAAAGCTTTGTAAAGCATTTTTTACAGTTCAATAAAGTGAGCACCCTTGTCACTTGAGGGACAGAGTGAGATTTCTTGTGTTGGTAAGACAAAGTTGAGTCACTGACATTTTTAAATGTAGTTTTATGTCGTCACCCAGTTTTGTCTGACTCTTTAAGACCCCATGGACTGCAGCATGCCAGACCTCTCAGTCTCTCACCATCTCCTAGAGTTTGCCAAAGTTCCTGTTCATTGCACTGGAGATGCCATTCAACCGTCTCATTCTCTAACACTCTTCTCCTTCTGCCCTCAATCTTTCCCAATGTCAGAGTCTTTTTAATCAATTGGCTATTTGCATTAAGTGACCAAAATACTGGAGCTTCAGCTCCAATTCAATAAAGTTTTTATGCTATTTTGAGTTGTTTTTAATTTAACATATTTTGTCAAGTAATTGTCACATTTTCAGACAATAAGAGGATTCGATCTATTTTAAGCACATGAAAAAAATGACAGACACATATATAAAAGCCACTCAGGTATATGTGATCCATTCAGAGGCAATCAAAGGATAATGGAGATTTGGTTCTTGAACCTTGTCCTTTACAGTTTTACCAAAATTTTGTTTGTGAAAGATGAGACATGGACCATAGACACTCTCAGAAAAATTAGTAAGGTTTTCCCATGAATGTGGATTGAATACAAGAGTTACTTTTTCTTGTTGTAGGAAATTTCATGTAGAGTTTCAGTGCTTCCATTTGTGGTACCGTTGCTCTAATTGGACACACTGGTCCAGCCACTCTGCGGCATGTGGGATCTTCCTGGGCCACGGATCCAAACAGTGTCCCTTGCACTGCAAGGTAGATTCTTTATCTGCTGGACCAGCAGGATAGCCAGCAAGGTATTAAAACAATATTTTATCTAGAAGTGAAGATGAAATATCCAACACATGTATCTGCCTACTGATGTCACATAAGTGGATAATTAATTGTGATGATAAGCAGGAGTTGATCTCAATATTATTAATCCAATGGTAATGCTTTAATGCACAAAAGTTGGAAAGTCTCTGAAAACTTTGCTACTTTCAGTTTCAGAATTGCATTTTTTCTACATTTCTCAAAAGCTCAAAGCTTTGTAAAGCATTTTTTACAGTTCAATAAAGTGAGCACCCTTGTCACTTGAGGGACAGAGTGAGATTTCTTGTGTTGGTAAGACAAAGTTGAGTCACTGACATTTTTAAATGTAGTTTTATGTCGTCACCCAGTTTTGTCTGACTCTTTAAGACCCCATGGACTGCAGCATGCCAGACCTCTCAGTCTCTCACCATCTCCTAGAGTTTGCCAAAGTTCCTGTTCATTGCACTGGAGATGCCATTCAACCGTCTCATTCTCTAACACTCTTCTCCTTCTGCCCTCAATCTTTCCCAATGTCAGAGTCTTTTTAATCAATTGGCTATTTGCATTAAGTGACCAAAATACTGGAGCTTCAGCTCCAATTCAATAAAGTTTTTATGCTATTTTGAGTTGTTTTAATTTAACATATTTTGTAAAGTAATTGTCACATTTTCAGAAAATAAGAGGATTCGATCTATTTTAAGCACATGAAAAAAATGACAGACACATATATAAAAGCCACTCAGGTATATGTGATCCATTCAGAGGCAATCAAAGGATAATGGAGATTTGGTTCTTGAACCTTGTCCTTTACAGTTTTACCAAAATTTTGTTTGTGAAAGATGAGACATGGACCATAGACACTCTCAGAAAAATTAGTAAGGTTTTCCCATGAATGTGGATTGAATACAAGAGTTACTTTTTCTTGTTGTAGGAAATTTCATGTAGAGTTTCAGTGCTTCCATTTGTGGTACCGTTGCTCCTAAGTGTCATTGTTAGAGATTATTCTCATTCAATCTGCATTCATACTTTTCTCAGTAACTTTTCTTCTGACTCTGGCACCAACTGCTGGTATATTATAATAGCCTTGTGAAGCTTTTCAAAGATTTACTTTTTGTGCATATCAAATTGCATGTTAATGAGTGCAACCTCTTTAGAAAAATGAGTGGCTTGCGATGTAGCCTTCAGGTTACTCCTCTATTAAGAAAGCCAAAATTACAATGTACTCCCCAAAGCTTATCCATTGTTATTGTTCACATTAGTCTCTAATCTTCAGCTAAATGAAAAACTGGTGAACATCAGGATTTCTGCCTTCTAACTTCTGGCAGGAAGTTATATTCTAAGGGTGAACTCAGATTTATCAAAGGGTACATCCTCAATGTTTTCTGTTTCAGCAAGTTATGGCCAACGAATCAAAAAGATTAAGTCTGTACATTCTAAAAGATTTTCTAATAAATCTTTCTGAATATAGTTCCTGACAATTAAACAATTAGGTATTTTCCTTTTTTCACATGATGAAATAACAGTAGCAAGATTTAAACATTCCCTTGATGAATCCAATGGAATAATAACTGAAATTCATTAGGAGGTAAACCTACCTTCTAGGAAATGTGCAGTTTAAGTGAACAACCATTGCAATACATGAGGCATGATCAAGTTGAGGGAGGATACTGGAGCTTCAGCTCCAATTCAATAAAGTTTTTATGCTATTTTGAGTTGTTTTAATTTAACATATTTTGTCAAGTAATTGTCACATTTTCAGACAATAAGAGGATTCGATCTATTTTAAGCACATGAAAAAAATGACAGACACATATATAAAAGCCACTCAGGTATATGTGATCCATTCAGAGGCAATCAAAGGATAATGGAGATTTGGTTCTTGAACCTTGTCCTTTACAGTTTTACCAAAATTTTGTTTGTGAAAGATGAGACATGGACCATAGACACTCTCAGAAAAATTAGTAAGGTTTTCCCATGAATGTGGATTGAATACAAGAGTTACTTTTTCTTGTTGTAGGAAATTTCATGTAGAGTTTCAGTGCTTCCATTTGTGGTACCGTTGCTCCTAAGTGTCATTGTTAGAGATTATTCTCATTCAATCTGCATTCATACTTTTCTCAGTAACTTTTCTTCTGACTCTGGCACCAACTGCTGGTATATTATAATAGCCTTGTGAAGCTTTTCAAAGATTTACTTTTTGTGCATATCAAATTGCATGTTAATGAGTGCAACCTCTTTAGAAAAATGAGTGGCTTGCGATGTAGCCTTCAGGTTACTCCTCTATTAAGAAAGCCAAAATTACAATGTACTCCCCAAAGCTTATCCATTGTTATTGTTCACATTAGTCTCTAATCTTCAGCTAAATGAAAAACTGGTGAACATCAGGATTTCTGCCTTCTAACTTCTGGCAGGAAGTTATATTCTAAGGGTGAACTCAGATTTATCAAAGGGTACATCCTCAATGTTTTCTGTTTCAGCAAGTTATGGCCAACGAATCAAAAAGATTAAGTCTGTACATTCTAAAAGATTTTCTAATAAATCTTTCTGAATATAGTTCCTGACAATTAAACAATTAGGTATTTTCCTTTTTTCACATGATGAAATAACAGTAGCAAGATTTAAACATTCCCTTGATGAATCCAATGGAATAATAACTGAAATTCATTAGGAGGTAAACCTACCTTCTAGGAAATGTGCAGTTTAAGTGAACAACCATTGCAATACATGAGGCATGATCAAGTTGAGGGAGGATACTAAAATCAAATTGACAGAAGTCTGACTATTTATTTGCTCTGTCTATTACCTTTAGACGAGGCAGTTTATATGCTTCTGATGTGGGATCAGTAAGGAACTGTAGTTAGCTATTGGTTTATGGTTATTTCCACTTTTACTTTCTTTTTGCACTTATATATAGTGTTACACTGATTTCATAAAAATGGGAGCCCATTGTTGATAGAAGTCAATAAAATCCAGAGATTCCTTTAATTTTATTTTTGTCGTTAGTCTGGGAAAGTTATGAATAACTTGCAGTCAGTCAGGAATAAGAGATCTGTCTCTTTGTGATAAAACATGATCCAGGTAATAAACTTTACTGAGAAAGCATTTAAATTCAATTGAGAAATCCTACAACCTTTCTAAACTACATATATACAATCAATTTTAGAATTTCCTTTATCTTTACAGCACAGCAAATGGTCATGTACCTCTTGAATAAGGAAAATGCAATGTTTCCTTAAGATATTGATTCAGGACTTGTGAAAAGTGGTAGAGTTCCTTACTAAACTCTTGGGGCATAATAATCTAGATGTTTTGTTGTTTGATTTTTTTTCCAGGAGAAGGCAAACAAATATTACCTATGTTGATCTAATTCTAAAGGGATACTAAAAAAAGCAACACAGAAATCTCTGACTACAAAATATGGAGAATCAGGAGGCACTGAAGGTAAAACAAGTCCTAGCTTCATAATACAGTGAAATAAAATGACTATTATATTTATTTATAGCTCAGTTTCCAAATAAACTTATATCTTTGATTAGTGTATCTTAATAGGAAGGACAAGAGTACTATAAGGATGAGTTAAGACACATTGAGTCCTTATTAGGATTTTTATGATTGAGTTTTGTTTAATTTTGTTAGTTTGGCTAGAGGTTTAGATGGTTTTTTTGCGGGGGGGAGTGGTTTAGATGTTTTAATGGGGATAAAAGGGGACTCAACTTTCAAAATCCAACCTATAAGAACAGATTTTTTTTGTTGTTTCACAAGAAATCATCACCTCTGTTAATGTCTTTAAAGTGGCATTAGTTTAGGCACAAAAATACTGCAGTCAGTGTTCAATATAGCCATTACTGTATTAGGAAAATAGATATTTTCAGAAATTTTAAGAACTTCACTAGGACAACGCTTAAAGTAGCAATTCCATTTGCCCAGTAAAAGTCTTGGCCTTAAGTTAGTGGATGTGGGTTTAGTCCACTTTTATTTTTTTTCCTTTTTTTGCACTTATATATAGTGTTACACTGATTTCATAAAAATGGGAGCCCATTGTTGATAGAAGTCAATAAAATCCAGAGATTCCTTTAATTTTATTTTTGTCGTTAGTCTGGGAAAGTTATGAATAACTTGCAGTCAGTCAGGAATAAGAGATCTGTCTCTTTGTGATAAAACATGATCCAGGTAATAAACTTTACTGAGAAAGCATTTAAATTCAATTGAGAAATCCTACAACCTTTCTAAACTACATATATACAATCAATTTTAGAATTTCCTTTATCTTTACAGCACAGCAAATGGTCATGTACCTCTTGAATAAGGAAAATGCAATGTTTCCTTAAGATATTGATTCAGGACTTGTGAAAAGTGGTAGAGTTCCTTACTAAACTCTTGGGGCATAATAATCTAGATGTTTTGTTGTTTGATTTTTTTTCCAGGAGAAGGCAAACAAATATTACCTATGTTGATCTAATTCTAAAGGGATACTAAAAAAAGCAACACAGAAATCTCTGACTACAAAATATGGAGAATCAGGAGGCACTGAAGGTAAAACAAGTCCTAGCTTCATAATACAGTGAAATAAAATGACTATTATATTTATTTATAGCTCAGTTTCCAAATAAACTTATATCTTTGATTAGTGTATCTTAATAGGAAGGACAAGAGTACTATAAGGATGAGTTAAGACACATTGAGTCCTTATTAGGATTTTTATGATTGAGTTTTGTTTAATTTTGTTAGTTTGGCTAGAGGTTTAGATGGTTTTTTTGCGGGGGGGAGTGGTTTAGATGTTTTAATGGGGATAAAAGGGGACTCAACTTTCAAAATCCAACCTATAAGAACAGATTTTTTTTGTTGTTTCACAAGAAATCATCACCTCTGTTAATGTCTTTAAAGTGGCATTAGTTTAGGCACAAAAATACTGCAGTCAGTGTTCAATATAGCCATTACTGTATTAGGAAAATAGATATTTTCAGAAATTTTAAGAACTTCACTAGGACAACGCTTAAAGTAGCAATTCCATTTGCCCAGTAAAAGTCTTGGCCTTAAGTTAGTGGATGTGGGTTTAGCAATTAAGAAGACTGTTTCTTGCCTAAAGATGTGAAGTAACAGGTTTGGACTGGGATGCAGGGAATGTCCGGGGATTAAGATTGTTAGAGATACCCACTATCCCTATTAAAATTTCAACTGTCTTTGAATTTTAAACAAAATGGCAACCTAAACCTGAAATTCATATAGAAATGCAAAGGGCCCAGAATGTCCAAAACGGCCTTAAAAAGAGCAAGTTTGGAGAACTCATGCTCTGTGGATAGTATTCTCACCTTAACGATATTAACTCAACTAATTTGGGGACATGGGATCTCTTTTATTTATACAATGTTTTCTTTCAGTTTCTTTCAGTGATGCTTTATAGTTTTCAGGGTGTCAGTTGCACACTTTTTCATTAAGTGTACTTCTAGTATTTTATTCTTATAGGTGCTAGTATAAACAAGACTGTTTTCTTAACTAGACTTTTAAATTTTTCATTATTAGTGGATAGAAATACAATGAATTTTTAAACCAATCATATATTCTATCACATTGGTAAATTCTTTGTTAGTTTTAAAAGTTGACACATTTATTACTATTTTCTATATACAAGATCATGTCAACTACAAACAGAGAGTCCTTTTCAATATAGACATTTTCTTCTTTTGTTCTTGCTAGATTGCCCTAGCTAAAACCTGCACTGCTGTTGTGGAATGGAAGTGTGAGATAAGATATCCTTTCCTGGCTCCTGATCTTAGGTTTTAAGCATTCAATCTTTCACCATAAGTGTAACTTACAGCTTTGTGTAGTTGTTCATTACCAGATTAAGATAATTCCTTTCGATACCTAGTTTAAGGTTTTTTTTATATATACCATGAAAATATGTTGATTCTCTAAAATGATTTCTCTGTGTCTATTGAGGTGATCATGTGTTATGTTTGTCTTTTATTCTACAAATATGGGATATTTCATCGATTGATGTTTGGATGTTAAATGAACCTTGGAAGCCTGTACAAATTGCCAGTTGGCCATGAAATGTGTTCCATTTTTAACTATTGCTAAATTCAGTTTCACAGCAATATGTTGATAAAGTTTATGTACACATTCATAAAGGGGATTGCTCTGCAATTTTCTTCTTTTGTGTTTTTCCAGTTTTGGTATCAGCATAATGTTGGTCTCATATAATGAGTAGGGAAGTGTTTCCTTTGCTTCTAAATTTTGAAAGAAGTCTGAATGTTTGGTATTGATTCTTGAAATATTTCAACAATATCACCATTGAAATCATTTGGTGCAGAATTTGTCCTATTGGAATTTTTAGTTATTCATTCAATCAACATACATGTTACAGTTGTATTCAGAGTGTCTATTTCTTCTTCAGTCAATATGGTATTTTTTATTTATCTGGAAATTTGGTAGTTGCATCCTGGTGATCTAATTTGTTGACACACAGTTGTTCATAACATTATTTTACTCTCTTTGTTATAATTTTCTTTAAGACCACTAATAATGTATCCACTTTCATTCTTTATTTTAGTTATTTGTGTGTGTTTTTTATTGTTGCTTTTCTCCTGGTCCATGTATGTAAAGAATTATTTCATTTTTTTCAAACTTTTCAAAAATATATTTCTTACTTCTTTGATTTTGAAATTGTTTTACTATTATCTATTTTAATAGTTTAAATTTTAATCTTTACTTACTTTTTATTGTTTTAGATTTAGCTTTCTCATTTTTTAATTCCCATGGTGGAAAGTTGAGTATTGATTTTATATTTTTCTTTTGTTTTTCAGTAAAGAAAAACAAGGCTATGAGTTCCCTCTAGAAGACTCGCTTTTGTTGCATCTCATCTCAAGTTTGGTTGATTTTGCTTTAATTTTCTTTGCCATTTCTTCTTTGACCCTTTGGCTATTTAGGATGTTGCTTTTAATTTTCATATATATGTGTTACCCAAATTTAGTTTTATTTTTGATTTTTTAAAAAAATTTTATGGTGTTCATAAAACATAATAAGTATGATTTTTAACACTTCAATTAATTTCGGCTTGTTTTATGGTAGATATTTTCCTACGGGATTCAAAATCAGACAAAATAATGACTATACTCTGGTACAATTCTTTTAATAGACCTCCAAAATTGTTAGTCTTATTCGTTGTGGGCAGTGCTACTGATTTTTTTTTATCCTACTCCTGAGCTGGGAAGAGAAAAGTATAGAAATAATCTCTATTTTAAAATTACAAAATCAGCTATCTTACTGAGATTTAGTCATTTTATTGGCAAGATAATTAGATTAATTGCCAGAGTTCTGATATGACTAATTCATAGTTTTCTTGCTCATATTTTTGTTATAGCAAGCCCGCTGAGATATTCATTTGTTCTGGAAATTGTTTCCTCAAAGCTGCCTTCATGTATTTTAGGAAAACTACCTTTTGAGTTAAAAAGAACACAACAAAATTGGAATGTTAATTTTTTTTTTTTTTTTTTAGTACGACCTTCACTGATCACTAGCATTTTGTTTTACTTTAACAAACACAGAATACTTTAAAAAAAAATCAAGATCCTTTTATATACAGTATCCAGGAACTCTGTTACTAACTAGGGTGGAGTCTTTTATATTTTGCTTTGTTCTAATCTTTAAAGCCATCATTCATCTGAATTGTATTATATTTTTGTTCTAAGGCTCTTTCAAAATGCTTAAGATGCAATTTTTTTAAAAAAGAAAAAGAAAAGCTTAATTTTTTTACTATTGGGTATGAAGTTAAAAAAAAAAAAGCTGAATAAAGCTTTGGAGGTTTGCAATGGGTCAGTGTCTAATTCTAGTTTTCACTTCCATATTAAATTTCTTATTTCTGACTTCAAGGCATTAGGGAAAGTTGAGCAAAGTGTTGAGGTCACATTTATTTCAGGATCTACCCTCACATGCTGTCTATTTAAAAGTGTGAAAGAGCTATTCCAAAAGTCTCCTGAAGATTCAAACTCTTCTTGCTTAGATGATTGTGTCACTATTTCACAGGAAAGACTTTGGAGATGGCCTCCAAAATACCTTGTTAAAATCTGCAGTTTTTCCCAAATGCTTCTGATTTCCTGTTCATTTTGGAGTCCTTTTAAGTCATTCTGGAATGTTCTTATCCTGCATTCTCAATCTGTTTCTTGTAACTGAGATTTCCTTTAATATTTGAAATAATTGCCATATAGTTAAGAGCCCTGAATTAATACATGTGTGAAACTAATTTATATTACTCCGCAAATGTCTTTGTTTCTTTTCTTTTCTTTTTTTTTGGTTCCAGGATAGAACCAGGGACCTTCAGTGCAAATTTCTTTCTAACTTGAATAGCTTTTTTTTTTTTTTTAATATATTAATCATTTATTTTTAGCCTCAAGGCATGTGGGACTTTCGTTCCCCAGCCAGGGATTGAACCCAGATCCCTTGCATTGGAAGGAGGATCCTTAACCACTAGGCCACCAGGGAAGTGCCCTTGAATAGCTTTTAAATAGTCGTTGATGACAGCTGTCAGTTCAGTGCAAGCCCAGATCTTAAAGTGGTCCTTCCTGTTATAAGAATGATTTCACTTTAATAATTTTCACTTTTCACTTTCTTAATTCACAATTAAGAATTAACTGAATTTGTGTGGATTTATCAGGTGAAAGAGGAAACAGAATAGTTCAGAAAGAGGATTCGGGTCAGAGAGAAATGATGGGTCAAAAAATAAGAGAAAAGTTTAGTAAAGTAAAAGCATTTAGCTTCTAGTTTTGAGATAAAGGATCTAAAAAACTATACTTTTAAGCTTCCCCCTATCTCCAAATTTTCCCTTAGTTCAGTCCAGAAATAGCATGTTGTTTGGTAACTAAGTCGTATCTACCTCTTGGACGCCATGGACTGCATGCAGTATGTTGGACTTTTCCTGTCCTTCACTATCTCCTGGAGTTTACTCAAACTTATGTCCATTGTACTGATGATGCCATTCACTCATCTCACCCTTTGTCGTCCCCTTCTTTGCTTGATTTCAATTTTTCCGACATCAGGGTCTTTTCTAATGAATTTTCTTTTCATATCATGTGGTTTAAATATTGGAGCCTCAGCTTCAGCATCATTCCTTCCAATGAATATTCAAAGTGGATTTTCTTTAGGACTGACTAGTTTGATCTCCTTGCTATCCAGCGGAAAGTTAAACTATCACAGCGGAAAGATAAATTAGACAGGCCGATAAAAATTTTGTCATTCTGGAATGTTCTTATCCTGCATTCTCAATCTGTTTCTTGTAACTGAGATTTCCTTTAATATTTGAAATAATTGCCATATAGTTAAGAGCCCTGAATTAATACATGTGTGAAACTAATTTATATTACTCCGCAAATGTCTTTGTTTCTTTTCTTTTCTTTTTTTTTGGTTCCAGGATAGAACCAGGGACCTTCAGTGCAAATTTCTTTCTAACTTGAATAGCTTTTTTTTTTTTTAATATATTAATCATTTATTTTTAGCCTCAAGGCATGTGGGACTTTCGTTCCCCAGCCAGGGATTGAACCCAGATCCCTTGCATTGGAAGGAGGATCCTTAACCACTAGGCCACCAGGGAAGTGCCCTTGAATAGCTTTTAAATAGTCGTTGATGACAGCTGTCAGTTCAGTGCAAGCCCAGATCTTAAAGTGGTCCTTCCTGTTATAAGAATGATTTCACTTTAATAATTTTCACTTTTCACTTTCTTAATTCACAATTAAGAATTAACTGAATTTGTGTGGATTTATCAGGTGAAGAGGAAACAGAATAGTTCAGAAAGAGGATTCGGGTCAGAGAGAAATGATGGGTCAAAAAATAAGAGAAAAGTTTAGTAAAGTAAAAGCATTTAGCTTCTAGTTTTGAGATAAAGGATCTAAAAAACTATACTTTTAAGCTTCCCCCTATCTCCAAATTTTCCCTTAGTTCAGTCCAGAAATAGCATGTTGTTTGGTAACTAAGTCGTATCTACCTCTTGGACGCCATGGACTGCATGCAGTATGTTGGACTTTTCCTGTCCTTCACTATCTCCTGGAGTTTACTCAAACTTATGTCCATTGTACTGATGATGCCATTCACTCATCTCACCCTTTGTCGTCCCCTTCTTTGCTTGATTTCAATTTTTCCGACATCAGGGTCTTTTCTAATGAATTTTCTTTTCATATCATGTGGTTTAAATATTGGAGCCTCAGCTTCAGCATCATTCCTTCCAATGAATATTCAAAGTGGATTTTCTTTAGGACTGACTAGTTTGATCTCCTTGCTATCCAGCGGAAAGTTAAACATAAAAATATGCCTATTTTCTATAGCCAATGTATTTTTTTGTAAAAATAAAATAGAAAAGATGATTTCAGATAAATTAAGGCAATAGACAGCTTTGTTCTGTTCTGTAACTCTGAAGATACATGCTTTATTTGTAGAACCTTGAATTGAATAAATGTTTATTATGGCAATTTTACTGTAGTCATTCTGATTGTACGTGAGACTGTTTATAAAGCATATAGTTCAATGCTATGTGTAAGAGTTGGCTAAGCATAAAGTTAAGTGTGATGTGAATAGGGTTGATGGAGAAATAAAGGATAAGGCCCTCTTCAATGACTGTATTATGAAAATGAGTTATTTGAAGACTGTTGCTCTTCTGCTGGCTGACCTTCATGGTACAGCTAATTGCATAAAAGTTCAAAAGCGTCAGGCTACTTATATTTGCATGAACTGCAGAACCCCAAGCTCTATATATTTAACTGTTAAATGAAATGAAGTATTTTGATATTTCTAGGGACTAAAAGCACCTGGTGGCACATTTTATCCAGACCAACACCATTCCATTTCCATGTCTGTAAAATGTAGATAAAATGATACCTTGTAAAGGATATCTTTGCATTTAAGGCACCGAGGATAAGGCATCTACCATTTTTAAGTTCTTAATTCTTATCTTTATCTGGACACCTCCAGATGAAAGGTATTCTAGTTTGATCACAACGTACATAGTTATGCAGCACCAGGTTCTATGAACTTCCTTAAGGAGGAGAGTCAAAATACTTATGTCTGTATAGGTTCTTTGACTACATTTCTTACTCCTGGTTAACCTTTGAAAATTATTGACGACTGATATTCATTCACCTTATGAGACTCTAAGAATGTTCAATAGAAACTAAAAGGAAAATTGACTTCAGTGATTTTCTTTAGTGGTCATTTTCCTTTTTCCAGTCTCTGAATGTGGTGAGCTGTGCTATTTCAAACAGTTTTTCTTGTTCTACAACTGTCTTTTGTTGTTTGTTTTTAAAAGAACCTGTAAACAACAAGTTTGGGCTGGCATCCTTATCCTAATGGTATCATCAGTTCCTACGTTCTCTTCACTCAGTCTCTCTCTCTCTCTCTCTCTGTCAGTAGTAGTAGTAGCAGTGGTTTTACCATCATCATTACTCTTTAAATTGCTAGATTTAAATGGCAATCTACTCTGAGAATTTCTTTTGTTCACGCTTCAATAACTGCATGGCTTAAGTCTGACCTTTCTAGCCAACAGCTTAGACACACAGCTACCACTAAATGGTTTCCTTTACCAATAATATCTCACCTTGCATTCTTCAGCATCTAAGATAAAATTTAACAAAAGTAGTGAGGTATAACAGAATGATCTGTGGACATAATATGGAAAATCCTTAAGCTATACTCACCTTCCCAATGCAAATGTTATTATTTAAGGCAGATAGAAAGTCTTATGAAACATTTCCTTGCCTTATAATTGGGACCATCTTGATAGGTTGATGTGTTGCAGAAAGAGGAAGAAATCTTTCTAGGAAGTTGGAAAGTTGGAAGAAATATGTTTTGAGGGAGAACAAAGTGGAAATTATTATGAAGTGTGAACTTGCATAAGATTATTCACTTAGATGCTCTTGGTTTGCGGATTCTATTTTGACTATTGCATATTGCAAACCATTTATTTTTATTAAGTCCCACCACATGCTAATAATGACATCTCTTTTCAGTCTTTGTGACAACCTGAAATACTATACTCTTCCCTTGGATAAACATAATTCCTAGGTGAGGAACCCCTGTGAAAGAACAACACCAAAATATTTACCAACTGAAATGGAGGTCTAGAAGGAATGAAATGAGGGAAAGGGTTTTTAGACTGGTTTAATATTGCATTCCTAAAATGAAAAAAAACCATTAAAGAGTACTTTTAAACTGGAATTATGTGTTTAGGTTTTCTTTATTTTTATAGAAGAATGACAATAATAGGATGCCCTAAATTAGAGAATAGGTATGACTTTTTTTTTTAATTCTTTATTTTAAAGATTTTACAGAGTTTTGTTGTTCACCGACATGTATGTTCCCAGATCATTCATATGCATATCCCTAGTGCCCCCCTACCCCCAACCCAATTCCCCTGCTCCCACTCCTCCGGACCATCGCCCCAAGTGATTGTAGGCACTCCTATTCCCTTAGCACAATGCCAATAGCTATCTTTTCCACACGTGCCAGTATAGTTTTCGATGTTACTTCCTCTATGCCTCCTTCTCGCTGTTTGTTCCCCACAATGTCCTTATGTCTATTCTCTGTTTTTGTATGAGTTCACTGCATGTGTTATCATGACCACCTTACTAGATTTCATATATATGAGTTAGTATACTGTACTTATCTTTCTCTTTTTGACTTACTTCACTTTTTATCATAGGTTCTAGAGCTAGCCACCTCATTAGGGCTGAGTCTTCTGCATTTCTTTTAACTGCTGAGTAGTATTCCATTGTATATATGTACCAGAACTTCTGTATCCATTCATTCGTCGATGGACATCTAGGTTGCTTCCATGTTCTGGCTATTGTATAGAGAACTGCAATGAACACTGGGGTACAGGTGCTTCTTTCAGTTTTGATTTCATCAGGATATAGGCCTAGTAGTGGGATTGCTGGGTCATAGGGTGCTTCTATTTTAATCTTTTAAGGAATCTCCATACTGTCTTCCATAGAGGCTGTATCAATTTACATTCTCACCAACAATGCAAGAGTTTCTCTGTACCCTCTACATTTACATGCTCTTGGTTTGCGGATTCTATTTTGACTATTGCATATTGCAAACCATTTATTTTTATTAAGTCCCACCACATGCTAATAATGACATCTCTTTTCAGTCTTTGTGACAACCTGAAATACTATACTCTTCCCTTGGATAAACATAATTCCTAGGTGAGGAACCCCTGTGAAAGAACAACACCAAAATATTTACCAACTGAAATGGAGGTCTAGAAGGAATGAAATGAGGGAAAGGGTTTTTAGACTGGTTTAATATTGCATTCCTAAAATGAAAAAAAACCATTAAAGAGTACTTTTAAACTGGAATTATGTGTTTAGGTTTTCTTTATTTTTATAGAAGAATGACAATAATAGGATGCCCTAAATTAGAGAATAGGTATGACTTTTTTTTTTAATTCTTTATTTTAAAGATTTTACAGAGTTTTGTTGTTCACCGACATGTATGTTCCCAGATCATTCATATGCATATCCCTAGTGCCCCCCTACCCCCAACCCAATTCCCCTGCTCCCACTCCTCCGGACCATCGCCCCAAGTGATTGTAGGCACTCCTATTCCCTTAGCACAATGCCAATAGCTATCTTTTCCACACGTGCCAGTATAGTTTTCGATGTTACTTCCTCTATGCCTCCTTCTCGCTGTTTGTTCCCCACAATGTCCTTATGTCTATTCTCTGTTTTTGTATGAGTTCACTGCATGTGTTATCATGACCACCTTACTAGATTTCATATATATGAGTTAGTATACTGTACTTATCTTTCTCTTTTTGACTTACTTCACTTTTTATCATAGGTTCTAGAGCTAGCCACCTCATTAGGGCTGAGTCTTCTGCATTTCTTTTAACTGCTGAGTAGTATTCCATTGTATATATGTACCAGAACTTCTGTATCCATTCATTCGTCGATGGACATCTAGGTTGCTTCCATGTTCTGGCTATTGTATAGAGAACTGCAATGAACACTGGGGTACAGGTGCTTCTTTCAGTTTTGATTTCATCAGGATATAGGCCTAGTAGTGGGATTGCTGGGTCATAGGGTGCTTCTATTTTAATCTTTTAAGGAATCTCCATACTGTCTTCCATAGAGGCTGTATCAATTTACATTCTCACCAACAATGCAAGAGGGTTTTTCTCTGTACCCTCTCCAGCATTTATTGTCTGTCGATTTGTGGATGATGGCTATTCTGACGGGTGTGAGGTAGTATCTCATTGTGGTTTAAATTTGCATTTCTCTAATAATAAGCGAGAATATTCTGAGAAAGAGTCTATCATGGGGGAAAAAAAATAAGAATCAGAGCAAGAATGAGTAATGAAACTAGAGGCTGTATTATTATTTTTCTACCTGTTAAAGTATTCCATCTTCAGGAAGGCAGAGACCTGTTCTAATGTATTCATATTAGCATGAACACATGTAATCCGAATGAGAATTCAAGAATTATGCGTAGGAGTAAAATTTTTACCAATTATCAGTTAATTCACAGTCCCTAAGCCATGATACTGGAGTACTGGTTTTTCTGTCCATCACATTTATCTCTGAACATAGAATCACATTTACTCATTAGCTCTTATGAGATGCAAAATCCATTACAGAATGAGTCATGCAAGATGAAGAGGTACCAAAATGGCCTGTGAGCCCAGGATAGCTCATCATGCAGATATATTGCTAAGCGAATGATAAAGTATTTCTTGCTTATACTTTTTATACTTCTGTAAAATGATTTGAATAGAGTTTTCTCTTGGTGGCTGTACATATTTAAACATATTCTTGACACGAAACAGGGATATGTGAGTATGTCTGTAGTTAGATAAATTATTATTATGAAGCTACAAAACACCTTGAAAAGTCATTAAAAAGCTGGAACAATTTGCAAAACAATAAATAATAGAAATCTAACCAAAATTGGATAATGATTTAAAAACTTTTGTAGTAGTTTACTTGGGCAAAGCATGCCTTAAAATATTTGAATGTGTTGCTAATGGAAATATTCAGTTTCTGAATTTTATAATATTATTTATACAGCTGATGAGTACAGCTTGACCATTCATTCGGATGGACATCTAGGTTGCTTCCATGTTCTGGCTATTGTATAGAGAACTGCAATGAACACTGGGGTACAGGTGCTTCTTTCAGTTTTGATTTCATCAGGATATAGGCCTAGTAGTGGGATTGCTGGGTCATAGGGTGCTTCTATTTTAATCTTTTAAGGAATCTCCATACTGTCTTCCATAGAGGCTGTATCAATTTACATTCTCACCAACAATGCAAGAGGGTTTTTCTCTGTACCCTCTCCAGCATTTATTGTCTGTCGATTTGTGGATGATGGCTATTCTGACGGGTGTGAGGTAGTATCTCATTGTGGTTTAAATTTGCATTTCTCTAATAATAAGCGAGAATATTCTGAGAAAGAGTCTATCATGGGGGAAAAAAAATAAGAATCAGAGCAAGAATGAGTAATGAAACTAGAGGCTGTATTATTATTTTTCTACCTGTTAAAGTATTCCATCTTCAGGAAGGCAGAGACCTGTTCTAATGTATTCATATTAGCATGAACACATGTAATCCGAATGAGAATTCAAGAATTATGCGTAGGAGTAAAATTTTTACCAATTATCAGTTAATTCACAGTCCCTAAGCCATGATACTGGAGTACTGGTTTTTCTGTCCATCACATTTATCTCTGAACATAGAATCACATTTACTCATTAGCTCTTATGAGATGCAAAATCCATTACAGAATGAGTCATGCAAGATGAAGAGGTACCAAAATGGCCTGTGAGCCCAGGATAGCTCATCATGCAGATATATTGCTAAGCGAATGATAAAGTATTTCTTGCTTATACTTTTTATACTTCTGTAAAATGATTTGAATAGAGTTTTCTCTTGGTGGCTGTACATATTTAAACATATTCTTGACACGAAACAGGGATATGTGAGTATGTCTGTAGTTAGATAAATTATTATTATGAAGCTACAAAACACCTTGAAAAGTCATTAAAAAGCTGGAACAATTTGCAAAACAATAAATAATAGAAATCTAACCAAAAATTGGATAATGATTTAAAAACTTTTTGTAGTAGTTTACTTGGGCAAAGCATGCCTTAAAATATTTGAATGTGTTGCTAGTGGAAATATTCAGTTTCTGAATTTTATAATATTATTTATACATTTGTTGATCACCTATTATCTAACAATTCATGTATGTTTGCTATTAATATAGTTGTACATAATAGTATATATTTACACTTCTGGATTTTATTACACTACATGAACCATTGGTTTCTAAATAAAAAATGGTAGACAACGTGTAGACATGAATCTTTAGTTGATCAGGAAGAATATAAAACATTTAGCGACTTTGTGACATTTTTTTCTTTAAGCACTTTACAACATAATATACTAAAATATTATATTTAAGTCATGGAAAAATAAAGTATCACTTCACTTTTGAACATTTTGGAGAACATTTTGGATAACATTTTGTTATTTCTGAAGGTTCAGAAAATATGTATCTTTTAACTTTGATTGAATTATTTTAGATGCATATTTATCAATATAACAAAGATTTTCCTCCAGTTTATTCATAATTCAGTTGATGTATACTCAGGAATTTGTTTCATTTGATTAAATGTTTATATTTTATTTGTCCTTGAAAGGCAACTAAAGACATTTTTTGAAGAAATTTGTGAAAATAGTGGTAGTAACTACTCAATACTTCCATCTGCTTAGTCTTCAGGCTGAGTATGAGTGTTTCAGGTCCTGATATTCTACTTGCCCAGGTTTGTGAGTCTTTCAGTAATCAGTACTAGAAGTTGTATCAGTCACTCTGTTTATTTCTTAATAATATATACACAGAGTACATCATTCAAAATGCTGGGCTGTATAAATCACAAACTGGAATCAAACTTTCTGGGGTCAATATCAATTACCTCAGATATGTAGGTGATACACTTGAAGTGAGCCCAGGATAGCTCATCATGCAGATATATTGCTAAGCGAATGATAAAGTATTTCTTGCTTATACTTTTTATACTTCTGTAAAATGATTTGAATAGAGTTTTCTCTTGGTGGCTGTACATATTTAAACATATTCTTGACACGAAACAGGGATATGTGAGTATGTCTGTAGTTAGATAAATTATTATTATGAAGCTACAAAACACCTTGAAAAGTCATTAAAAAGCTGGAACAATTTGCAAAACAATAAATAATAGAAATCTAACCAAAAATTGGATAATGATTTAAAAACTTTTTGTAGTAGTTTACTTGGGCAAAGCATGCCTTAAAATATTTGAATGTGTTGCTAGTGGAAATATTCAGTTTCTGAATTTTATAATATTATTTATACATTTGTTGATCACCTATTATCTAACAATTCATGTATGTTTGCTATTAATATAGTTGTACATAATAGTATATATTTACACTTCTGGATTTTATTACACTACATGAACCATTGGTTTCTAAATAAAAAATGGTAGACAACGTGTAGACATGAATCTTTAGTTGATCAGGAAGAATATAAAACATTTAGCGACTTTGTGACATTTTTTTCTTTAAGCACTTTACAACATAATATACTAAAATATTATATTTAAGTCATGGAAAAATAAAGTATCACTTCACTTTTGAACATTTTGGAGAACATTTTGGATAACATTTTGTTATTTCTGAAGGTTCAGAAAATATGTATCTTTTAACTTTGATTGAATTATTTTAGATGCATATTTATCAATATAACAAAGATTTTCCTCCAGTTTATTCATAATTCAGTTGATGTATACTCAGGAATTTGTTTCATTTGATTAAATGTTTATATTTTATTTGTCCTTGAAAGGCAACTAAAGACATTTTTTGAAGAAATTTGTGAAAATAGTGGTAGTAACTACTCAATACTTCCATCTGCTTAGTCTTCAGGCTGAGTATGAGTGTTTCAGGTCCTGATATTCTACTTGCCCAGGTTTGTGAGTCTTTCAGTAATCAGTACTAGAAGTTGTATCAGTCACTCTGTTTATTTCTTAATAATATATACACAGAGTACATCATTCAAAATGCTGGGCTGTATAAATCACAAACTGGAATCAAACTTTCTGGGGTCAATATCAATTACCTCAGATATGTAGGTGATACCACTTGAATGGCAGAAAGGGAAGAGAAACTAAAGAGCTTCCTGGTGAAGGTGAAAGAGGAGAGGGAAAATGGTGGCTTAAAACCCAGCACTGAAGAAACTAAGATCATGGCTGCCGGTCCCATCACTTCATGGTCAATATAAGGGGAAAAAGTGGAAACAGTGACAGATTTTATTTTTTCTTAAGCTAGAAAATCAGACAAGGACTACAGCTTTGAAATTTAAAAAAAAAAAAAAAAGTTTGCTCCTTTGAAGGAAAGCTCTGACAAGCCTAGACAGCATACTAAAAGGCAGAGACATCACTTTTCCAACAAAGGTCTATATTGTCATAGCCAATGCTTTTCTAATAGTCATGTATAGATGGAAGAGTGGCCCCATATAGAAGGCTGGACCCCAAAGAATTGATGCTTCAAACTGCAGTGCCAAAGTAGTGTGTGTGTGTATATGTGTGTGTGCTTACTTTCGTCTAACCCTTTGCACACCATAGACAGTATGCTGCCAGGATCCTGGAGCAGGTTGCATTTCCTCCTTCAGAGGATCTTCCTGACCCAAGGATCAAATCCATGTCTCCGGCTTGCATCTCCTGTAATGACAGGAGGAGTCTTTACCACTTGAGTCACCTGGGACGCCTGGACTCCTTGCCTATTGTGAACTACTTGGTCTACTTAGGGAAGATCTTTGTTCTGAGGTGGCACAGGTGTTGCCTAGTGGAGACAAGAAAGACATAGGAAATGACAAGGAAAACTAGGGATAACTGGAAAAAATCACAGGTTTAATTTTTGAAGACAGTAGTTTTTATATTATGAACAGGCAAGGCAAAATCATGAAAGTTTATTTTTCCTAGTCTACACAATAGAGCTGTTCTATTTCCTTATTTGAACATAGGGATTACAAATATTAGCTCTAGAGTCAGATTGCCTTGTACATTCTAGATTTAATATTTTTTAACATTTTGATCTCTGTGCCCTACTTCCTTAATATGTAAGCAATAAGAATAATAATCTCAGTGCAATGCTATTTTTAATTGATTAGACATGTTATTGTGGATAGAATACTCTGTACCTGGCACATTGTTATTATTTAATAAATTTCTCACAGAATATGACTATCCCTTTGAAACTTGTAAACTTCCGAAGGCAGAAAGCATGTTATGTGGATCACTTTATGTCAATAAAATAACTACAATAGGTTGAAATTCCAATGTCACTATGAATTATAATCAACTAATTAAAAAATATTAGAGAATATTTCAAGCTCTTATCTAAATGTACTGCTAGAACTACAAACATAGGGGAGCTGAAATAAAGTTATTAATAAACTAAAGTAAGTATATGATATCTATCTGTAACAAATTATAATCATGTTTCTCATTACACATGATTACATTTATCTAGCACTACTATCTTATGTTATGAAAAGTCTATTGAACACCAAAAAAATATGTCTAGTCTATTTCTCTTACATTGTAATATTGGGTAATCACTCATTCATCATTGAGCTTTGAGACTACTGAGTCAAATATCATGCTGCTTTACTGGAGCACTAAAAGTGAAAGGAAAAATAAAAATAAAGAAACTCTAACCTTATAAAGGTAATACTTCTTGATTGACTGATACATTCATACATGTACAATAAGACACTGTACTATACCAAATGCTAGTACAGATACTGAATATTTAAATAGATATAATTGCATATCTTGTGGTTCAATAACTCAAAGATCAGTTGGTAGTATACATAATTATGTCAACATATATTTTAGCAGGACTAACCAAATATGAAAATTAGATAAAAAAACATGACTCCAGTCTGAGAAGATTATAAACAATTTAGTAATTTAGTCCAAAAAAAAAAAAATTATACAGTCTCTTGGAGGATCACATAGCCCAAATAATACCCTAGAATGAAGCATTGTTGTGATGTATCTCTCAAAATTAAGTGAAAACCAACCAGAAAGGTGCATTTATAATATTTTAATAAATATAATATTTAAAGCCTTGAATTACTTTTTAATTCTGGTCAGTAACCAATTCTAGTATTAAAAAAAAAAAAAACAAGGAAAATCAACGTATTTCTATATATCTGTGCTTCATCTATTCTTACAAGGATATTATTTTAACTCTTTTTGAAAAACATGATATATATTTTTTTAATTTTTTTTTATTTTTTTGGGGGTGGTTGGGGAGGGAAGGGGGTGGACAGGACACCTTCATTGGTCTTTCATTCATCTATTTTCATCCATCTTTGCTCCTTGGCCCGTGTGGGCCTCCCATTGTGGCAGCCTCGGTCGCAGAGCTCCAGCTCGGTAATTGGACACATCAGTCCAGCCGCTCCGCGGCACTTGGGATCTTCCCAGGCCAGGGATCGAACCGGCGCCCCTTGCACCACAAGGCAGCATCCTTACCCACTGGACCACCAGGGAAACCCAATATATTCTTTTTAAGTTATTCTTACTTTATATAAAGTTCACAAAACTCAATTATTTACTGTAACAGTGTTTTGATTGCTACAATATGTAAAGTATTGTCATAGATATTCTGAGCCACAAATATAAAAGTATATGAAATTTTTACCTAGTGATAAATTTATGATTGATAAAACAGTAATGCATTTAATGGTTTTGCTATTTTTATTTACAGCTTTAAATTTTCTTTTGGTTTTTATATTATGATAAATACTGGTATTTTCTACTTTAAATCATATTAAAATAACTATTTCCAGTCACCATTAACTCAAAGACATAGTGACTTTCCTATAATCTGTAGGAGTGAAATTACCAATACAAGGATAATACTTATGCCCAGCATTTGTAAAACATTTTAAATACTGTATCATCTGAATGTATATCTTTATCAATTTATATGTATGAGTGTTTGGTAGATATAGTTACCCTTAAATAGTAAGAAAAAGACATATAAGTGTTATTTGATTTTTTATGACTAAATATAAAGCCAGTACTGAACAGGAAAGCAATGCTGGTGTAATACCGATGTTTGCATTCTTCTTAATACTGCTTCAGATCAATACTTATTTGGTATTTGATAAAATTCCTGCCCTTCTTTCACAGAAAATACCCATGAATATCTGTTTTCTCCAAATAGGAAAACAAGTGCTCACTTATATTTCATAGAAAATTGATAGTATTATACTTATTTTAATGAAGTATGCATATTATGAATTTCATATTTTATGTGAGGTAAATATCAATGATATTGATGTAGAAATTTTTAAAAATAAATTGAAATTGGCAATACACATTTACTCATCTTTCATGCAAAATGTACTTAAAGGTTGTAGGTCTTTGTGAATATAGGTTTATAAGACACGATTCTCCATTGCATGCAACTGCCTAATTTAAACAATAAGAGAATTTATTGACTGATTGTTGGATTGATCATAAATTCACCAGAAAAAGAGGAAAATCAAGCTTGGGGAAGGAAAAAGGGAATTTGGATAATGAGGTCTGATGTTTGAATCACACCACAGATGCAATCTATACGGACCATCCTGCCACAAGTTCGTATAGATTGTTTCAGCTTGCACCACTACTACAATCACTAATGTTACCAAGCATCAGCCGCCTGCTTTAGCACACGCTACCAAGCATCAACTGTCTGTGTTAGCACACTACCTACAGATACCTCTCAAAACTTGATGGTTGCTGGTGCTGCCAATGTTGAATGAAACTTTGATTCTGTTTAATATCCAGGTCAGAGTAATAGTTTCAAATAAATATATCTGACTATTTACAGCTTTAAATTTTCTTTTGGTTTTTATATTATGATAAATACTGGTATTTTCTACTTTAAATCATATTAAAATAACTATTTCCAGTCACCATTAACTCAAAGACATAGTGACTTTCCTATAATCTGTAGGAGTGAAATTACCAATACAAGGATAATACTTATGCCCAGCATTTGTAAAACATTTTAAATACTGTATCATCTGAATGTATATCTTTATCAATTTATATGTATGAGTGTTTGGTAGATATAGTTACCCTTAAATAGTAAGAAAAAGACATATAAGTGTTATTTGATTTTTTATGACTAAATATAAAGCCAGTACTGAACAGGAAAGCAATGCTGGTGTAATACCGATGTTTGCATTCTTCTTAATACTGCTTCAGATCAATACTTATTTGGTATTTGATAAAATTCCTGCCCTTCTTTCACAGAAAATACCAATGAATATCTGTTTTCTCCAAATAGGAAAACAAGTGCTCACTTATATTTCATAGAAAATTGATAGTATTATACTTATTTTAATGAAGTATGCATATTATGAATTTCATATTTTATGTGAGGTAAATATCAATGATATTGATGTAGAAATTTTTAAAAATAAATTGAAATTGGCAATACACATTTACTCATCTTTCATGCAAAATGTACTTAAAGGTTGTAGGTCTTTGTGAATATAGGTTTATAAGACACGATTCTCCATTGCATGCAACTGCCTAATTTAAACAATAAGAGAATTTATTGACTGATTGTTGGATTGATCATAAATTCACCAAAAAAAGAGGAAAATCAAGCTTGGGGAAGGAAAAAGGGAATTTGGATAATGAGGTCTGATGTTTGAATCACACCACAGATGCAATCTATACGGACCATCCTGCCACAAGTTCGTATAGATTGTTTCAGCTTGCACCACTACTACAATCACTAATGTTACCAAGCATCAGCCGCCTGCTTTAGCACACGCTACCAAGCATCAACTGTCTGTGTTAGCACACTACCTACAGATACCTCTCAAAACTTGATGGTTGCTGGTGCTGCCAATGTTGAATGAAACTTTGATTCTGTTTAATATCCAGGTCAGAGTAATAGTTTCAAATAAATATATCTGACTGGCAAAAACTCATACAGTGGTAAAAATCCAAATATATAAGAAAGAGGCTACTAGACTTAATCCCTAAACAAGTCAAAACATCTACTGTATTCTATATTTTTATCAATATACGATCAATATACACCATTTTCAGATTGCAATTACAATTTAAAAACCAAATAAAATGTGTTCCTAATCAAACACAGTGAACAATTTTCAACTAACCCTCATATGACTGATTAAAAATTTATTCCTTCCCCAAAGAGGAGACAGAAGGATAGAAAATAAGGAAGAAAGGAAGAGGGGGAAGGAGCAAGGAGGGAAGGAAAGAGGATGGAAGGAGAGGGAACTACAGAAAGAAGGAAGAAAAGGAGGAAGACAATCAACCAAACAATATATAGATATGTACTTCTTGCTATAGTCAGACCATTCAGGATTCCTGCATGATATTGATTTCCCCTCTAGTTTTGGTTCTTGTAAAATATCATGGTATTTAACAATCCATCGACAAAAAAGTTAAGGGAAGAAAATAAGCTACTTTATTCACCTAAACTTTTCTTTTTCTTCAATTTTAAGTCTTTAGTGATTTAATTCATATGGTGTTACATTTAACCTTTATGAATGTATTTTCTATAATCCATAAGGACCTACTGTGTAGTTTAGGGAATGCTACTTAGTATCCTGTAATAAACTATATAAGAAAATAATGTGAAAAAATGAGGATATGCACATGTATAACTGAATCACTTTGTTGTACTCTTGAAACTAACACAATGGGATATCAGTAATCAACTGAACACCGATATAAAATAATTAAATTAAAAATGCATTTTCCTGTAGACATGGCAATACACAGAGAATCCTAAGGAAATACCTAGATTATTTTTCTTTTCCCACCTCACTCTATTCTGTAGAAACAATCCTATTTCACTTAAATAGTCAAGCTCAAACCATCCCAAGCAACGTAGTAACCTCCACTGATTTTTACTGGATCGGAGGTAAGGGGAAACCAAAAGATAGGGAGGCAGTCTCAATTATCACTTGAAAAGATGCATTGTATATCTCTTGATGAAAGCACTTCTTTGAGAATTATATCCTCCAAAATTGAAGAACCTAAACTTGTCGGGAAAGGAGTCTTTGTGATGGGATCAATGTGTATAACACTGAGAGTTTTTATTCTAAATCAACTCTTTGATTTTTGAGCATGTGTATTCTAGTTACATAAGAAAGTTCATTGTTTATTGATATCTGGTTTGGGTGATATGGCCCTTCTTGTGGGGCATAATCCCAAACGTGGAAGAGATTGTATCCTTCTGAGCCCATAGCTAAGTCTTCAATTAGCCAGTCTTTAGTTCAGTAATGCTAAGTTCTGCATATTTTATACACAGTTAAAAGAATATCTTCATTTCTTTTATGGAATTGTGTTGGGAGCCATGCTGATAAATTATATATACTGTTATGAGCAGAAACAAGCAAGCAAAACAAACTGTAGTGGCTCATCTTTAAGATGAATTCAAGGATTCCTGCATGATATTGATTTCCCCTCTAGTTTTGGTTCTTGTAAAATATCATGGTATTTAACAATCCATCGACAAAAAAGTTAAGGGAAGAAAATAAGCTACTTTATTCACCTAAACTTTTCTTTTTCTTCAATTTTAAGTCTTTAGTGATTTAATTCATATGGTGTTACATTTAACCTTTATGAATGTATTTTCTATAATCCATAAGGACCTACTGTGTAGTTTAGGGAATGCTACTTAGTATCCTGTAATAAACTATATAAGAAAATAATGTAAAAAAATGAGGATATGCACATGTATAACTGAATCACTTTGTTGTACTCTTGAAACTAACACAATGGGATATCAGTAATCAACTGAACACCGATATAAAATAATTAAATTAAAAATGCATTTTCCTGTAGACATGGCAATACACAGAGAATCCTAAGGAAATACCTAGATTATTTTTCTTTTCCCACCTCACTCTATTCTGTAGAAACAATCCTATTTCACTTAAATAGTCAAGCTCAAACCATCCCAAGCAACGTAGTAACCTCCACTGATTTTTACTGGATCGGAGGTAAGGGGAAACCAAAAGATAGGGAGGCAGTCTCAATTATCACTTGAAAAGATGCATTGTATATCTCTTGATGAAAGCACTTCTTTGAGAATTATATCCTCCAAAATTGAAGAACCTAAACTTGTCGGGAAAGGAGTCTTTGTGATGGGATCAATGTGTATAACACTGAGAGTTTTTATTCTAAATCAACTCTTTGATTTTTGAGCATGTGTATTCTAGTTACATAAGAAAGTTCATTGTTTATTGATATCTGGTTTGGGTGATATGGCCCTTCTTGTGGGGCATAATCCCAAACGTGGAAGAGATTGTATCCTTCTGAGCCCATAGCTAAGTCTTCAATTAGCCAGTCTTTAGTTCAGTAATGCTAAGTTCTGCATATTTTATACACAGTTAAAAGAATATCTTCATTTCTTTTATGGAATTGTGTTGGGAGCCATGCTGATAAATTATATATACTGTTATGAGCAGAAACAAGCAAGCAAAACAAACTGTAGTGGCTCATCTTTAAGATGAATTCAAGCAATTTTCCTTCTTAATATATAGATACCATTTTGCCACTGAGAAGACAAGTCCATTTCCTTCCTCTTCTTAGATCAAATATCATTAGTTATTGCTTAGCCAATAGAAAAACTCTTGAACTGTTGAGTCTTGGCAATAACAAGTCTTGTAGGCTCTGCTTAGACTTTGCAGAGTGCTTGGTTTAGAAACAGCGGAATAGTTGATTTGGGAATAGTCCACATTTTAAGAACACTCAGAAATTTTTACACTATGAAAAGGCCAAGTTATGTGGATAGAATCTGAAGGATAGATATATTATGGTGAGAGAGAGAGAGAGAAATATGCATAGTGTGCTCAGTCACTCCGTTGTATACAACTCTTCAAGTCCCCATGGACTGTAGTCCATCAAGTTCCTCTGCCCATGGAATTTCCCAGGTAAGAATAATGGAGTTACTGCCTACTCCATTTGATTTGCCATTGCCTACTCTAGAGGACATTCCTGACCCACGGATAGAACCCACATTTCTTACATCTCCTGCATTGGAAGGCATATTATTAGAAATAAGTCACATGAATGAAGAAGCTTTCCTCACTAATGCTATGTGACTTCGAAATGAACAACTCACAAACTTTGTTATGGAGGAATAAACAATTGTACTAATAGTAGATAAGGAAATACAATTCAAATATATTATTTCTTCCTGTGAGAGCATAGTACTAGTTCTTCAGTGAAGGGAAAAGTATAATAAATTTGCCACCTAAAGTCTTATTTGTCCACTCTGGTTTACATCACCGTAATTGATGCTAGAGTTATTCTCTGCCACTGGCAACTTGACCATTGAGAAATAGCAGTGGCTAGATTAGGCTCAGTTTACAGAATCTATGTTTTTTTATTCTATGCACAGTTTCCATTTTACCATTCTACCTACTTTGTCCATGAGTCTGTCAACAAGCTGGAATCTGTAGGTGACAGATATCACCTTTATATTTTATCAGTGAGCCCATCCACAGTGGAACTCTCTAAGATAATTCATGTGGGACAAATATAGTCTACAAGTTGAGCCTATTTTTAACAGTTATCTCTCTGAACGCTCTGCAACTCTACTTCTCAGCAGTTTTCCAAGATAGGAAATGTGTATTTCTACCATTTCCAGATAAAAGTCAGCCAGTTATGAGACTTTCTATTCCTTGGACTAGAAATAACAGTATTTTCCACCTTGATAACCACAAACTGTATGATTTGCTCAAGCAGTAAGTTTACATAAAAAACAATGTCTGTAACAGTATTTAGAGATGATTAATCTTAAAACAATCTACTGCCATTCTCAAATATACTCTATCCCTATATGGAGAGTGAAAATGTGGATGTGATAAGAATCAACGCCTCTGAACTTTACAGTCCTTCAATATGACACAATCTGAACCTTACAGTCTTTCAATATGACACAAGTTCTTATAATTCCCTCAAAGTTATACCGTTGGAATTGATTTTCTATTTACTATTTGGGGAGATACTGGAAATTTCAAATCCTTCCACTTGACTTTCTCTATCATCATAATCATTATCTTTGTGCAAGATGATGTGGAAATTCTTTCAGTTGGTAAAAATATTTATTATGATAACACACTCAGGATATGGCAAAATAAGCATCTTATGGGTTATATATGCATTAAAATAGCACAGTGGACTTTGATCAAAACAGTGTTTATCTCCTGTGTCCATTAAGCCCCTCTCTGACCCATCAACCATAGTTACAACCTGAAATCTCTAGTTACTAGTATTATTTTAAAGTCCAAAAGTAATTCCAAGATCTGGATTTCACTTTATCTAGTGTGAACAGCTGCTCTGAAATGCTATATATGATGGGGAGTATACAGAAAAATGTAGTATATAGCAAAAATTTAGTATGGAAGTACAGATATTTGGTTAGAAGATGCATTACCTTACACTAAAACAAATTTAAAAAGTGTGATACTCTGCGCATCTAACAGAAATTAACGTAATCTTTCCTATAAAATCCATTATGCCTGACAAGAATAGAAGTATTCCATTTTGAAATAATCTATAAGTTTTCTTAACTACAAAATTCAGAACAAAGTTGATAAATCTAGAAAAGACTAAAATTTGCTAGACACATGGTTCAAGAGAGTTATGGAAAGGAATTTGGCTCAGTAAATTTTACAGTACTAACACTATTTTAAAGGATTTTTCCACTCATACACATTTGCTGTACTAGAACCCTAGTATAAATACATCGTGGACTCTCTAGAGTAATTGCAATTAGTGTTTGATAGGACTTTAATCAACAACAAAGAAAACATATATTAATGTCAGGTTGGTTTTGATTAATAGCTTATCTAAATTAATTATGAATATGATGACGATATTAAATACATATTGCCCAAAATACAAGAAAACTTTTAAAGTGGATAGGAAAAAGTATTGTACTCACTTTATTTTTTGTATTTTAAAAATTGAAAATAATACATTATTGGCATTAACAGTAATGATCTACTGTATGCTTAGGTCTAAGGTTAGAGAGTACACACACACACACACACACACGTTAGGTACATTGTAATTATCTAGAAATAATATATTGTGTAAATGTTAATGGGGATTTTGCACATGCAAACTTCTAAATCCAGAATTTTATATTAAGTGATCTCACATATTTGTGTTCAATTATAGATTCAATTACTAGGAATCCACTTAATGCAAGATAAAATATGAAAAATATAGATCATTGTTAAAAAATATATGAACAGTAGTTCATATTATTATAAATTATAGTGATTTTTATTGTGTGGAAGCTAAAGTTTCTAAGTAAGTAATCAAACTCTATAATTAAATTATGCAATAGGTGGATGGAAATGCAGTTTAATTAAGACGATTGTTCTTTTCTGATACATTTGCTTCTCTCACCTTGGTCTGTCCCTTGATATTGTGTTCTATGTCATAAATGTCTCATTAGTTGATAGAAATCAACCAGAATCTAAAAAGAGTGGGAAACACCTGTCGTGTTGCTGAATTACTCTAAATATAACTTGATAATGAATGATGCATTTAAAAATTGCATCCATATGTTTGTGTCCTGGTCAATATGAGCATGAAAGTTTGACAATTTAGTTGCAGCTTCATTTTTTTAACTTGAATATTTAAAAGTGAGAAATTATACTCATCTCTTAATGACACAAATTATTCAATTAGTTCATTGATCCACTTATTCAAGAAACATATGCTGAGTACCTAAGAACTATATATGCTTTATTGAAGTTGTATTTGAAATTCATTTATCTCAGTATAACCTATAATACAATTTCAGAGGCAGATTCAAATAAAAATAGTTATAGAATACAGATTGAAGTGAGTTCAGAGGTAAGGAAGTATACAAAGAAATGACAGGAAATAAGAAGAAATAAAGATTATACTGTAACAGAATAAATGATCTAAGGATAAGGAAATTGTTTGTCCAAGTGTTTGATGTTTGCCTGAAAGGATTCCATTGTTTCTGCTGGCATCTGAGTTAGCTCTGGCTTAGGAAATTGAAGAAAATAGGTAGTGTCTATGAATGGTCTTTCCTATCAGTTTCTGTTCTGAGTTACCAGCTGTCTAAGCCCTGAGAGTAGAGTGCTTGGAAATAAAGTTTATTCTGTTGTGTCCCCTTGGGTACACATAAGTATAACCTCAAAGCTGGACTTTCAAGGAAATCATTGCATTGCTACTGAATTACTGGGTTACACTCTTGAGTGCTCCCTCACAAGACAAGTGTTAATGTTTCTGGTGACTAATTATGACAGTAGTAGTAGTAGTAGGACACTCAACAGATTTAGTACAGTATCAGTTATTCAATGAGCAAAGAGTATTTCAAAGTTTCAACAGTAAAAACAGGTTGTCTCGCTATTAGTTGAATGTCACTTTGAGGAAGAGTTTCATACCACAAAAGCAAAAGTATTGCTGAAGTCAACTCTATTTGCTATTGAAAATGTATCAATTATGGATAGAATTTATCAGGGAATAGACCATATTTATATAACGTCTTTTGACATGTTCATTGCAAAACCAGAATTTTTTCTTAACAACAAACTCAAGAATGTAATTCTAATTCTTATACTAATATGAAACTATCAGCACACACATACCACAAAGAGAGACTACAAATAAAATTGCTATTTTTATTAATAAAGTCTAATATGAATAACAAATTAAACCTTTTTTTTTTTGTAGTATGTTGACATTTGGCCTGCGTCTTTAACTAAACTTCAGAATTTCTCAATCTTAGATAAACTTACCATGCTCATGAATTACTCAGATATTGATTTCTATCAGAGATATTTTTTAATATATAACCCTAAAATATAAATATATGTTGAGAAAATACATTGAATAGACTGCCTAATAAATTCAATGTGAAATATCAAATATATGTACATTTTAGAAATACATGCACTATTTTATTCATAATTTTTCTGAGTTATAGAATACAGATTGAAGTGAGTTCAGAGGTAAGGAAGTATACAAAGAAATGACAGGAAATAAGAAGAAATAAAGATTATACTGTAACAGAATAAATGATCTAAGGATAAGGAAATTGTTTGTCCAAGTGTTTGATGTTTGCCTGAAAGGATTCCATTGTTTCTGCTGGCATCTGAGTTAGCTCTGGCTTAGGAAATTGAAGAAAATAGGTAGTGTCTATGAATGGTCTTTCCTATCAGTTTCTGTTCTGAGTTACCAGCTGTCTAAGCCCTGAGAGTAGAGTGCTTGGAAATAAAGTTTATTCTGTTGTGTCCCCTTGGGTACACATAAGTATAACCTCAAAGCTGGACTTTCAAGGAAATCATTGCATTGCTACTGAATTACTGGGTTACACTCTTGAGTGCTCCCTCACAAGACAAGTGTTAATGTTTCTGGTGACTAATTATGACAGTAGTAGTAGTAGTAGGACACTCAACAGATTTAGTACAGTATCAGTTATTCAATGAGCAAAGAGTATTTCAAAGTTTCAACAGTAAAAACAGGTTGTCTCGCTATTAGTTGAATGTCACTTTGAGGAAGAGTTTCATACCACAAAAGCAAAAGTATTGCTGAAGTCAACTCTATTTGCTATTGAAAATGTATCAATTATGGATAGAATTTATCAGGGAATAGACCATATTTATATAACGTCTTTTGACATGTTCATTGCAAAACCAGAATTTTTTCTTAACAACAAACTCAAGAATGTAATTCTAATTCTTATACTAATATGAAACTATCAGCACACACACACCACAAAGAGAGACTACAAATAAAATTGCTATTTTTATTAATAAAGTCTAATATGAATAACAAATTAAACCTTTTTTTTTTTGTAGTATGTTGACATTTGGCCTGCGTCTTTAACTAAACTTCAGAATTTCTCAATCTTAGATAAACTTACCATGCTCATGAATTACTCAGATATTGATTTCTATCAGAGATATTTTTTAATATATAACCCTAAAATATAAATATATGTTGAGAAAATACATTGAATAGACTGCCTAATAAATTCAATGTGAAATATCAAATATATGTACATTTTAGAAATACATGCACTATTTTATTCATAATTTTTTTTTTCTGACCATACCTAAAGATGGGCTATATATCAGAAGTGGTGATATTTGATATAATCCCAAGTTAACATTATTGTCTAAGACAGGAATTTATCTTCTAGAAAAGTACATTTCATTACCAAAATTTACTTCCTTAAATAGTAAATGGGAAATTTTAACAAATTGCCTTCCCTTAATCTTTTTGTTACAATGGATCAGTTTTCTCTAGTGCTAATCCTTGAAAGTCATGGTTTGTCATGATATTTTGTTTCAACAATAATATTTTATTTCACTCACAATATTTTATTTCATCCACAATATTTTATTTCACCAATACATAAGGGAGTATAGTAGGTACAGTAGATAATATTTTATGGTCTGAAAGTTTGTGAAACCTTTTTCAAAATTTCAGGGGACGAAAATGGTCATTCATGAAAAATACCTACTTTTGTGTTTATATACATTATATAGTATGTATACCAGCAATAATTAAACATACTTCTATGTGTAGCTAAATTTTATTTGCGAAAAGTAAAACTACTATTACATCAGTGTTTTGTAAGTAAAAGCCTATAATTATTTCTCTTAGTCATTACAAAGTAAGGCTTTAACATAATCATATATGTTAGAGTCTTATTTTATTGGAAATACTGGTCACACAGTCAAGTTGTCTTGTCCCCTTATTTCAGACCAGACATTCAGTGTGGTTCTTTTTACCCTGTCAGTATAGTGAGTCATAATAAAATTTATTGTTTATGTATTTTGTGCAGTGCAAATGCATAAAGTCTCAGAAAATATCCTAATTATTACTTGCATTAATCAGCTGGGAGACTGTTATAGTGCCATTTTCTTTCTGATTCAGTAGATTTAATGAATTTCCGGAGAAGGAAATGGCAACTCACTTTAGCAATCTTGTCTGGAAAATTCCATGGACTGAGGAGCCTGCTGGGCTACAGTCCATGGTGTTGCAGAGAGTCAGACATGACTGAATGACTAAACTACAGCAATGAATTATATCTAAGGATATTATTAATACATTTACATTTTGAAAAACACTGTTTTCATGGCGTCTTTAAAAGCAGATACAGACAAAAGCATAAAACAAATGACTTTCAAGTAAACAGTCTTTCTTTCACTTAAAATTATCTAAATGAGGCAATTCTCTGGCAGTCCAGTAGCTAGGACTCCATGTTTTCACTGCTGAGGACATGGGTTCAATCCCTGGTCAGGAGACTGAGATTCTACAAGCTCTGTGATACAGCATTTTTTTTTTCCCTTTGTATTTCACACCTGCCTGCCAATGTGTGTTGGATCCCTGGATAGGGAAGACCCCTAGGAGTAGGAAATTGCAATCCACTTCAGTATTCTTGCCTGAAGAATCTCATGGATGGAGGAACCTGGTGGGCTACAGTCCATAAGGTCACAAAGAGTGAGACATGGACTGAAGTGACTTAACACGCACACAATGAATATGCCTTAAATATTTTCTGGGCAGCAAGCAGTGTACACACACAAATTGATGTCAGTATATCCTACTTATAAGAACTTGAGCTGGAAACAAAACCATGAATTTATATTTTATACTTAAGTATCTATTTAAATCCTTTCTAGAATCTAAAATATGAAAACAATAAAAATATTTATATGTACACAAATGATTGCATGCAACATCATATGTGTATACATATAATATTTTTAAAAATATATCATAATTTTAGCCCATCTTTAGAATTGAAGAAAGTAAAAAACACGTTTGCTGTCCCTTATTTCACAAATTCAGTGGTCTTTTACCCTGTCAGTATAGTGTGTCATAATAAAATTTATTGTTTATGTATTTTGTGCAGTGCAAATGCATAAAGTCTCAGAAAATATCCTAATTATTACTTGCATTAATCAGCTGGGAGACTGTTATAGTGCCATTTTCTTTCTGATTCAGTAGATTTAATGAATTTCCGGAGAAGGAAATGGCAACTCACTTTAGCAATCTTGTCTGGAAAATTCCATGGACTGAGGAGCCTGCTGGGCTACAGTCCATGGTGTTGCAGAGAGTCAGACATGACTGAATGACTAAACTACAGCAATGAATTATATCTAAGGATATTATTAATACATTTACATTTTGAAAAACACTGTTTTCATGGCGTCTTTAAAAGCAGATACAGACAAAAGCAT
Source organism: Tragulus kanchil (assembly GCA_022376925.1). NCBI lineage: Eukaryota > Metazoa > Chordata > Mammalia > Artiodactyla > Tragulidae > Tragulus > Tragulus kanchil. The sequence continues at coordinate 85,652,399 of JAIOJX010000003.1, read as the reverse complement.
AAAACAAATGACTTTCAAGTAAACAGTCTTTCTTTCACTTAAAATTATCTAAATGAGGCAATTCTCTGGCAGTCCAGTAGCTAGGACTCCATGTTTTCACTGCTGAGGACATGGGTTCAATCCCTGGTCAGGAGACTGAGATTCTACAAGCTCTGTGATACAGCATTTTTTTCCCTTTGTATTTCACACCTGCCTGCCAATGTGTGTTGGATCCCTGGATAGGGAAGACCCCTAGGAGTAGGAAATTGCAATCCACTTCAGTATTCTTGCCTGAAGAATCTCATGGATGGAGGAACCTGGTGGGCTACAGTCCATAAGGTCACAAAGAGTGAGACATGGACTGAAGTGACTTAACACGCACACAATGAATATGCCTTAAATATTTTCTGGGCAGCAAGCAGTGTACACACACAAATTGATGTCAGTATATCCTACTTATAAGAACTTGAGCTGGAAACAAAACCATGAATTTATATTTTATACTTAAGTATCTATTTAAATCCTTTCTAGAATCTAAAATATGAAAACAATAAAAATATTTATATGTACACAAATGATTGCATGCAACATCATATGTGTATACATATAATATTTTTAAAAATATATCTATCCTTAATTGAAGAAAGAAAAATACATGGTTAAGCCCATCTGATGAAATAAGGAAACTCTAAAAAGAAGACTGTACCTAAGAGATATAGCTTATATTCTTAAAAGCATTTGCCTATGAACAATGCAAACATTTTAGAACTATAAAAGGTAATATGAGACCACCATTGATTCTCTGCTCATACTTTAACAAAGTTAACTTTTTGTCTAAGTTGAAGTAAGAATTCACCAGGTACAGAAAGAAGAAAAGAAGGACACCTTAGAGAATGATCCTGATGATTCACTGGTTTGTATAGGACTCTCACCTTGAGTAAAGTGAAAACTCTAATTTGTTTATAATCAATAAAACACAGAAGATTTGTAGAGACATCACAATATAAATATATTATATTGTACAAAACTCTACCAGAGCAGGTTAACTGAGAAACTCTATTGTTGGTCTTGGAGAAACAAGATGACCACTATTTCTCTTTGGGAGTGCAATGGAAAATCATGTTAGATCTCAGTGTGTCTTTATTTCAAGAGACTTATTTTTCTAATGACCAAAAATATATTCACATGAAATATCACAATATTGTAATGATGAATAATAATGAATGCTTCTTGTTTAATGATTTCTTTATCATCACTTTGAAATTATGTTTATTGTGAATCTATTGATATGTAACAATATAAAGACTCAAGAAGAAATAAAGCGATGGCAACAGAAATAACAAAGTGTGGGGACGATTCTATAGGATCTACCTTTTATACAGAGTGTTTTTTCCCAATCCCAAATGACAGATTTACACTATTCAGTCTTATAAAACATACACATTATTTTTCACTCAAAATTTTCATAAATCTGTTCTAGAGTAACTGTGGCTCCTACCACTTTATTCTTTCATCACAATGTGCTATTATCAGTATATGGGTTATAGAAAGTTGTGCATTTTCTTAAGAATATAAATTACATAAGGGTAAAGACTATATTTGCCATCATTGCTTCCCAGTGGTCACTCAGACATAGTGGTCCTTCAAGGACTATTCTTTGAATGAGCTAAGATTATGGAAGTATTTATACATTTCACTTCATGCTTGAGGGAGCTGTCTTATAAGTAGTGATGATTGGAAAAACTCAAATGAATATCCCAAAAGGAAAATGTAGTTAAAACTTTTAAAGAAAAAATTCTACTGGAGATGGGATATAATTCTAACATGAAAATGATCAAAATTAAGCTTCTATCAACACACTAAACAAGAAAGAAATCATAAAGATAAATTATTTTGTGTCTGCTAAAACCTTCAATTTCATAATTTAGAATGCTATATAAAGCTTTTAAACATTAATTTTCATCTCCAAAGACACCTTAAAACAAAAACAGAAAAAAAAAATTAGAGAATGATCCTGATGATTCACTGGTTTGTATAGGACTCTCACCTTGAGTAAAGTGAAAACTCTAATTTGTTTATAATCAATAAAACACAGAAGATTTGTAGAGACATCACAATATAAATATATTATATTGTACAAAACTCTACCAGAGCAGGTTAACTGAGAAACTCTATTGTTGGTCTTGGAGAAACAAGATGACCACTATTTCTCTTTGGGAGTGCAATGGAAAATCATGTTAGATCTCAGTGTGTCTTTATTTCAAGAGACTTATTTTTCTAATGACCAAAAATATATTCACATGAAATATCACAATATTGTAATGATGAATAATAATGAATGCTTCTTGTTTAATGATTTCTTTATCATCACTTTGAAATTATGTTTATTGTGAATCTATTGATATGTAACAATATAAAGACTCAAGAAGAAATAAAGCGATGGCAACAGAAATAACAAAGTGTGGGGACGATTCTATAGGATCTACCTTTTATACAGAGTGTTTTTTCCCAATCCCAAATGACAGATTTACACTATTCAGTCTTATAAAACATACACATTATTTTTCACTCAAAATTTTCATAAATCTGTTCTAGAGTAACTGTGGCTCCTACCACTTTATTCTTTCATCACAATGTGCTATTATCAGTATATGGGTTATAGAAAGTTGTGCATTTTCTTAAGAATATAAATTACATAAGGGTAAAGACTATATTTGCCATCATTGCTTCCCAGTGGTCACTCAGACATAGTGGTCCTTCAAGGACTATTCTTTGAATGAGCTAAGATTATGGAAGTATTTATACATTTCACTTCATGCTTGAGGGAGCTGTCTTATAAGTAGTGATGATTGGAAAAACTCAAATGAATATCCCAAAAGGAAAATGTAGTTAAAACTTTTAAAGAAAAAATTCTACTGGAGATGGGATATAATTCTAACATGAAAATGATCAAAATTAAGCTTCTATCAACACACTAAACAAGAAAGAAATCATAAAGATAAATTATTTTGTGTCTGCTAAAACCTTCAATTTCATAATTTAGAATGCTATATAAAGCTTTTAAACATTAATTTTCATCTCCAAATTGCTGACATAGAAACATATTTAACTACTTCATTAAATAGTCACTTGGCCATGTGACAACTCAGACTGTAGCCTGAGAGACTTCTCTGTGAATTGGATTCTTTGGGCAAGAATACTAGAGTGGGAAGCCATTCTTTTCTCCTGGGGATCCTCCTGACTCAGGAATTGAAACCAGGTCTCTCACACTGGAGGCAGATTCTTTGTCTGAGCCACCATAGAACCCCAAATATATTTATATTATACAATAACTGTAATGTGTGTATATTATCTTCACTGTATTTATGACTTCTAAATATCCTAGAAGCATTTTCTCAATCATTTTATAAAGAAAGAAAGTAAGACTGTGAGAGATTATGTAATTACTCTGGAATACATGTAGACATGGAAGTAGTCCATTAAAAGAGTCATCATACTAAACCATTATACAAAAACTATCTTCAAATGATTAAAATTTTTATACGTATGTGAAAGAAAGTGAAGTCATTCAGTCATGTCCAACTCTTCCAAACCATGGAAGAGCTGAAGAATTCTCTAGGCAAGAGGGTTAGTAGCCTTTGCCTTCTCCAGAGGATCTTCACAACCCAGGGATGGAATCCAGGTCTTCCACACTGCATGCAGATTCTTCACCGTCTGAGCCACAAGGGAAGCCCAAGAATACTGGAGTGGGTAGCCTATCCCTTCTCCAGGGGATTTTCCTGACCAAGGAATTGAATATCTAAAACATTGAAGAAAAATTGTTACATTAAGTAATATATTAAGTATATTTTAACTCAAGAATGTGGTTGAATATCTATATTAATTGATTGTATAACTGCATAGTTAGTATGAATATTCGATTGAATCAAGTTAATCTGAAGAATTAAATAACTAAAAGTCAATGATTCTACTCATTTTGTTTTGTAATGATAAAAATTATGCAAATGTCAGACATTGTATACTATTAATATATAATATTATATTAAATTGGAGAAGTAAATGACAAACAGTCTTCATCTGTAACTCTTTATAATAGTGTCTATTATTACAGTCTTATTTATAAATATCTTTTCCTTATACAGGCACTAAAAATCTTAACTACTTCATTAAATAGTCACTTGGCCATGTGACAACTCAGACTGTAGCCTGAGAGACTTCTCTGTGAATTGGATTGTTTGGGCAAGAATACTAGACTGGGAAGCCATTCTTTTCTCCTGGGGATCCTCCTGACTCAGGAATTGAAACCAGGTCTCTCACACTGGAGGCAGATTCTTTGTCTGAGCCACCATAGAACCCCAAATATATTTATATTATACAATAACTGTAATGTGTGTATATTATCTTCACTGTATTTATGACTTCTAAATATCCTAGAAGCATTTTCTCAATCATTTTATAAAGAAAGAAAGTAAGACTGTGAGAGATTATGTAATTACTCTGGAATACATGTAGACATGGAAGTAGTCCATTAAAAGAGTCATCATACTAAACCATTATACAAAAACTATCTTCAAATGATTAAAATTTTTATACGTATGTGAAAGAAAGTGAAGTCATTCAGTCATGTCCAACTCTTCCAAACCATGGAAGAGCTGAAGAATTCTCTAGGCAAGAGGGTTAGTAGCCTTTGCCTTCTCCAGAGGATCTTCACAACCCAGGGATGGAATCCAGGTCTTCCACACTGCATGCAGATTCTTCACCGTCTGAGCCACAAGGGAAGCCCAAGAATACTGGAGTGGGTAGCCTATCCCTTCTCCAGGGGATTTTCCTGACCAAGGAATTGAATATCTAAAACATTGAAGAAAAATTGTTACATTAAGTAATATATTAAGTATATTTTAACTCAAGAATGTGGTTGAATATCTATATTAATTGATTGTATAACTGCATAGTTAGTATGAATATTCGATTGAATCAAGTTAATCTGAAGAATTAAATAACTAAAAGTCAATGATTCTACTCATTTTGTTTTGTAATGATAAAAATTATGCAAATGTCAGACATTGTATACTATTAATATATAATATTATATTAAATTGGAGAAGTAAATGACAAACAGTCTTCATCTGTAACTCTTTATAATAGTGTCTATTATTACAGTCTTATGATTTGATAAAAATATCTTTTCCTTATACAGGCACTAAAAATCTTAATACCTACATTGTCTAAGCACTTTGATAATTCTATTGTCAGATCACTAAAATTAATTTTTAACTCAGATTTGATAACTAAATTGTAGGTTGATATTCTTCTATGAGTAAGTTTGAAGTCTTTGTTTTGCTAATTTTGATACATATTTCATTAGTTCCTGATGAACTGAAACATGAATGAATGAGTCTTCATGGGCCCAGCTATGACTTCATCAGCCTTGTTCCTGTTCATTCCGTACTGAAAATATTTCTAAAGTATAAGCAAATCATGGCTAACAGATTGAATTTGTCTTGAGATTTCCAACAATGAGTAAAAGACATGTATTAGTTGGGTTTTTAGAATTAGTAGGATACTAGAAATTAGCTTAATGAATTTTAAAATCTGGCTGAGCAATGGGCAAATCTATAGGGCAGAAGATATTCTAGGTACTGGATATTCTAAGATACTGGATATAGGTAAAGCATTGAAGATGCAATTTACAGATTTCCTTCTTACTTAGAGAAACCTCAGTTTTTGCTCTTATGGTCTTTCAACTGACTGAGTGAGGCCTACCTATATTTTCATAGGTAGCATATTTCACCTAAAATCACACTACCAACCTATTTCACTAAAAACAACTAATTTTAGATGATAATCACATCCACAAAACACCTTCACAGAAACACTTAGATCAGTGTTTAATTGAATAACTAAGTACTGTCATGTAGCCAAGTTATTGTACAAAGCTAAGAGGAATAATATGTGAAAGAAAAACAGAAAGAAAATTTTTCTCAGCACGTATAAGATATGTGGCAACCTATTTAGCATGTACTGGAGGAAAATTTCAGTGTAACCTTCACATTTTCATTGATTTACAAATATAAAATTAACTATATTATGTAAGGATAGTTTCACACATTGTCATTGTTAATGTAAATAGATTTTTTAAGCTTGAACTCAGTCATATGAAATGTATACATATAAATGGTGTATTTAAATGGTGATATGTTAGCTTTACATTTTTCAAAACAAGCTTTCATGTTCCCCATAAAATAAAGAGGAAAACCATGATGCATTATTTTGTTTCTGAGGAACAGTGAAACAAGATGTTAAATGAGAGATGCTAATAATTATGTTATATTTGTGAGATAATACTACTGTTAATGATGGGATGATGAAAAGAACAGTATCCATGTTGTCTGCAATAATAGAAGCATTATTACTGTCAGAGTAGACAGATCCTCTGCTTAAAGTACAAATACAGATCAAAGAGTACTTTTTTTTTTAATATTTTTGAATAGCTGTTTTAGCAAATCAATTTTATGAATGAGTCTTCATGGGCCCAGCTATGACTTCATCAGCCTTGTTCCTGTTCATGCGGTACTGAAAATATTTCTAAAGTATAAGCAAATCATGGCTAACAGATTGAATTTGTCTTGAGATTTCCAACAATGAGTAAAAGACATGTATTAGTTGGGTTTTTAGAATTAGTAGGATACTAGAAATTAGCTTAATGAATTTTAAAATCTGGCTGAGCAATGGGCAAATCTATAGGGCAGAAGATATTCTAGGTACTGGATATTCTAAGATACTGGATATAGGTAAAGCATTGAAGATGCAATTTACAGATTTCCTTCTTACTTAGAGAAACCTCAGTTTTTGCTCTTATGGTCTTTCAACTGACTGAGTGAGGCCTACCTATATTTTCATAGGTAGCATATTTCACCTAAAATCACACTACCAACCTATTTCACTAAAAACAACTAATTTTAGATGATAATCACATCCACAAAACACCTTCACAGAAACACTTAGATCAGTGTTTAATTGAATAACTAAGTACTGTCATGTAGCCAAGTTATTGTACAAAGCTAAGAGGAATAATATGTGAAAGAAAAACAGAAAGAAAATTTTTCTCAGCACGTATAAGATATGTGGCAACCTATTTAGCATGTACTGGAGGAAAATTTCAGTGTAACCTTCACATTTTCATTGATTTACAAATATAAAATTAACTATATTATGTAAGGATAGTTTCACACATTGTCATTGTTAATGTAAATAGATTTTTTAAGCTTGAACTCAGTCATATGAAATGTATACATATAAATGGTGTATTTAAATGGTGATATGTTAGCTTTACATTTTTCAAAACAAGCTTTCATGTTCCCCATAAAATAAAGAGGAAAACCATGATGCATTATTTTGTTTCTGAGGAACAGTGAAACAAGATGTTAAATGAGAGATGCTAATAATTATGTTATATTTGTGAGATAATACTACTGTTAATGATGGGATGATGAAAAGAACAGTATCCATGTTGTCTGCAATAATAGAAGCATTATTACTGTCAGAGTAGACAGATCCTCTGCTTAAAGTACAAATACAGATCAAAGAGTACTTTTAAATATTTTTTGAATAGGTTAGTTTTGGAAACATTCCAGCCAACAAAACCAAGGCAAAAATATTATCAGCATGAACAGTAGGAGACATTACGTTCTCATGCAGGCAAATCATTTATGAAACAAATGTTTGAGATTGATTTTAGCTTTCAATTACTCAATAAGCTACTGAAATTATTCATACATTATATACTGGTTGCTTTTTGAACCATTCAGGAATCAGAAAGCATTTCAAGTAAAGGAAAACAGTCATAGTTTCACTGGAAACAAACAAAAAACACAAAAACAATTCCTATTTTGTTACTTATGCTACATGAAACAGACTGGTTAAGGCGGAAATTTGAAAACAAACAGTTGTTTTGATACTTATGGATCATTCATCTATGAAGAAAAAAACAAGCAAAAGTACCTACAATGTTTTAGATTGAAATAGCTTTCTGAATGAAAATACCTGGGATTAACTTTAAATGCTAAAATTGAGATATCTGGAATATCATTATGCTAAAAATTGATTCTATTTTTGTATTATATGAATATTAAATATAATCAAATATATATAATATCTATGTATCAAAATAAATGGCTAAAACATAGCTTGCAAAATCATAGTACATTATAATATTAGGCTCATCAAAAAGTGTATTACATATGAACTAGCTTATTGGGGGAAAAGTAATTCCTTTTTTCTTTTAGAAAAACTAAACATAAAACTCATGCAATAGTGAAGTATTTTTTTCTTTTAAAATCTTTAAAAAATATTTGAAAAATTGTGATAGTCTCTGCTGTGTAACAGTGAATCAGCTACAAGCACATGTATATATTCCCTCTTATTTTTAGTTATATGCATATGTATGTATCTATATGTTTAGACATATATTATATGTATGATATATATCATATAGATATACTATATGTATTACATGTATTAAATATACATTATACATATTTTTGTAATATGTATAATACATATGTATATATACATACATAGATATTATGTATATGATTTATATGATATATTAATAATATATGTTGCATATGTATTATTTACAGTATATATTGATTATATTTTATGAACACATAGTATGTATTATGTATATTCATACTACATATTATGTGTGTACATGAATATCATGTTATATATATATGATATATATTTACTGTGTATGATTAATATATATCCTATAAATGAGGTATACATGTGTGATATATATACGTTATATGACACATAATACATATAAATTATATATATTGTAATATATTATATGGCATTGTATACTATTGTATACTATTATATGTCATTGTATACATATTATAGCATATTAAATTATATACTCTTCTGTTAAAATAAACATATTATAATAATTTATATCATTATGTATATATTATAAATATATTATGATAGAAATGTTACATATTTTATATATGTATTATATATCATATAGTTCTATATATAATGTATACTACATACGTGTATACATAATACATTATTTGTCATATTTTCAATATGTATATGTATGTTATGTATACTACATATATATGATATATGACGAATGTTTACATCTGTAAACTAATATATAATAAACATTGTTTCTATACTATGTATTATAAAAGCTATTTATAATGTATTACATTTGAATTAGATGTGCTACACATCAGAATATTTTTATATTCATGAATATATATTGTATACTATTATATGTCATTGTATACATATTATAGCATATTAAATTATATACTCTTCTGTTAAAATAAACATATTATAATAATTTATATCATTATGTATATATTATAAATATATTATGATAGAAATGTTACATATTTTATATATGTATTATATATCATATAGTTCTATATATAATGTATACTACATACGTGTATACATAATACATTATTTGTCATATTTTCAATATGTATATGTATGTTATGTATACTACATATATATGATATATGACGAATGTTTACATATGTAAACTAATATATAATAAACATTGTTTCTATACTATGTATTATAAAAGCTATTTATAATGTATTACATATGAATTATATGTGCTACACATCAGAATATATTTATATTCATGAATATATATTATATTTTATTATATGTCATAGCTTATATTTTAATTATATATTTATTTCATATTATAAAGAATCATATATTTATATCATACATTGAATTACATATAATATCCAAATATATCTTCTATAGATTAAATATTAGGATATATATTCTATAGATTAAATATTGCTTACATATGCTATTAAATGTAGTTTATATATTATATATGTGTAAGATATCATATAATATATTGCTATGATCATGTATAATATATATTATTACAATAGCAATACATAGAATATTGACAATATATTGTATATTATGTTATGTGTTATATATAGTGCATATTGTATATAATACATACTTTATAAGTATTATATGCAATATGTTATACATTATGTATTATATATGTCATATATGTATACACCGTGTATTATATACAGTGTTTATATCCTAGATATATATAACATATATTATGCTTATATCATAACATACATTATATAGGTCCTATATATTATGATATATGTTATATAATTTATATGTATTTAATATGTATAATGTATAATGTTATAGAATATATTATACATGTAGATTATGCATATGATATATGTTATATATTTCTGATATTCATTTAATATAAATATCATAAATACCATATATATATATGTTACATTACATATAGTATAATATTCAATATTATATAATATACATAATAACATATATTATATATGCTATAACATATTATATATCATGTATAATATATATGACATATGATGCATATAGATATATGTATGACACATTATGACTAACATATTGTAACATTTAGAATATATATTACATAACACATAACATTATAACATACATAGAATATTATATGTATTATATTAGATTTGTATATAATATATAATGGTACATATTATATGTTTGTCATATATAGTATATATGACATACATGTTATACACATAATATATTATTATATAACATGTACTTTATATATTATATATTTATTTTATATTATCTTCTTATATATTTAATGTTTTTTAATTTATCATTACAAATATAATATAGCATTACAAATGTTCAGAATTGTGCATCATTATAAATATAATATAAATCATATCCATTATATATGTATATGTATATATATAGAAATATTCTCTCATATGTATACCTGTATATAATGATTATATATATATATATATATCACACACACACACACACACACACACACACACACACACATATATTCTCTTGTTTTTTGATTTCTTTTCCATGTAGGTCACCAGATAGCTTTGAGTCAAGTTCTCTGTGCTATACAGTAGTGTTACTTAGTAAGTTAGACTTGAGCAACAAGGGAAGGCCTGGCGGATAGGGATGCCAGCTGATCTCTAAGCTTCATTCCAGAGTCACTCAGGACAGCTCATAGATGTGCTACAAAATAACCACTGAGACTTTTCAACCCCTGCACCTGTGCGCTAGGCAAAGAGTGGATACAAAATAAGCACAGGATCTCCCAGTAACCTTATGCAGTTAGGAGCCCTATAAGGGCTCATGAGTATTCTACATCTAATTATAACAGGCTGAATTACGGGAAGATATAAACCACAAAGCCTGTTGTTATATAACTTACAGTGGTCAATTAACCTTGATCACATGGCCATTTGCATTCCCTTTCTTTAAATGGTGATGGCTGTAAGTCTACTTCACATACAGCAAACCAAAAGGAGGAGATTGGAAGTGTGGAAAGAGGAAGCCATGCGGGATGAACAGGAAAAAGGAGTAGGACTCTTTTGCACTTAGCTTTCCTTCACATGTTAGGAGTGTATGTCTAATAAAAAGATCTGTCTGCTTGAGTTGAACTGTCACCGTACCCACTTTAGTCTTCTGCTCCAAAATTTTGTTGTGATGAGAACGGAGGAAAGGTAACAAACCAATCTGATAGTAGGTTCTCATTTGCTATCTACTCTATACGTAGTAAGATGCATGTTTCAGTCTCAATCTCCAGTTTATCTCCCTCTCCCTTCTCTCCCTTTATGTCCGTACAGTTGTTTTTTATATCTGTGTTTCTATGTCTGCTCTGCAACGCAGTCTATCTGTTCTATTTCTCTAGAATGTATATATATTATACAATACTTTTTCTGTTTGTGACTTACTTCACTCCTTATGACAATGCCTATATGTTTACAAATGACATGATATCATTCTTTTTCACAGCTAATATTCTACTGTATATTATGTACCACATCCTCTCTTTCCATTCCACTGTTGATGGACATTTTATTTGCTACCCTACCCTGGCTATTTTAAGGAATGCTGTAATGAAAATTAGTGTGCATGTATTTTTTGAATTATATTTTTACCTTGATATGTGCAAATTGGAATTGCTGGATTATGTGGTAGCTCTGTCCTTTTATACAGTTCAAAATGTTCTCACAACAAGTGTACTGAGTTGGTTTGCCATTCCCTCCTCTAAGGACACAAGAATTGCTGGCTTTCAACTGTGGTGCTGGAGAAGACTCATGAAAGTCCCTGGACAGCAAAGGAAAAAATCATTTGGGAAATAGTGACTCGCTGGACAAGCAAAAGCCCCCATGTGCGCTAGGCAAGAGTGGATACAAAATAAGCACAGGATCTCCCAGTAACCTTATGCAGTTAGGAGCCCTATAAGGGCTCATGAGTATTCTACATCTAATTATAACAGGCTGAATTACGGGAAGATATAAACCACAAAGCCTGTTGTTATATAACTTACAGTGGTCAATTAACCTTGATCACATGGCCATTTGCATTCCCTTTCTTTAAATGGTGATGGCTGTAAGTCTACTTCACATACAGCAAACCAAAAGGAGGAGATTGGAAGTGTGGAAAGAGGAAGCCATGCGGGATGAACGGGAAAAAAGGAGTAGGACTCTTTTGCACTTAGCTTTCCTTCACATGTTAGGAGTGTATGTCTAATAAAAAGATCTGTCTGCTTGAGTTGAACTGTCACCGTACCCACTTTAGTCTTCTGCTCCAAAATTTTGTTGTGATGAGAACGGAGGAAAGGTAACAAACCAATCTGATAGTAGGTTCTCATTTGCTATCTACTCTATACGTAGTAAGATGCATGTTTCAGTCTCAATCTCCAGTTTATCTCCCTCTCCCTTCTCTCCCTTTATGTCCGTACAGTTGTTTTTTATATCTGTGTTTCTATGTCTGCTCTGCAACGCAGTCTATCTGTTCTATTTCTCTAGAATGTATATATATTATACAATACTTTTTCTGTTTGTGACTTACTTCACTCCTTATGACAATGCCTATATGTTTACAAATGACATGATATCATTCTTTTTCACAGCTAATATTCTACTGTATATTATGTACCACATCCTCTCTTTCCATTCCACTGTTGATGGACATTTTATTTGCTACCCTACCCTGGCTATTTTAAGGAATGCTGTAATGAAAATTAGTGTGCATGTATTTTTTGAATTATATTTTTACCTTGATATGTGCAAATTGGAATTGCTGGATTATGTGGTAGCTCTGTCCTTTTATACAGTTCAAAATGTTCTCACAACAAGTGTACTGAGTTGGTTTGCCATTCCCTCCTCTAAGGACACAAGAATTGCTGGCTTTCAACTGTGGTGCTGGAGAAGACTCATGAAAGTCCCCTGGACAGCAAAGGGAAATCAACCATGAATATTCATTGGAAGTATTGATGACTCGCTGGAAAAGTCCTTGGTGCTGGGAAAGATGCAGGGCAGAAGCAGAAGAGGAAGTCAGAGGATGAGATGTCTCTATGGCCTCACCAATACAATGGACATGAACTTGGGCAAACTCCAGGAGAATCTGAAGCACCGGGAGATATGGTGCTGAAATCCATAGAGTCACAAGGAATTGGACACAACTGGGTGACTGAACACCATCACCACCCCAAAAAACAACATGGTTTCTTTATTTTTAGCTTTTCAAAAAGGAAACTCCATACTATTCTTCATAATGGCTCGATCAATTTACATTGTCACCAACAGTGTAGGAAGCTTCCCTTTCCTCCACATCCTCTCTAGCATTTATAGCTTATAGATTTTTTGATGATAACCATTCTGACCAGTGTGAGGTGGTACCTCATTGTAGTTTTGATTTGCATTTCTCTAATAGTTATCTTTAGCATGTTTTCATGTGTCTTTGGGCATGAAAGTCTGTATGTCTTTTCCAGAGAAATATCTATTTATATCTTATTATGGTTTAAAATTTGCCATACAACAAAACAGCCATATATTTTTCATGTCAAATTACACATTTACTTGATAAATGTTGATTGTCAGTTTCATGGAAGTGAGAGTCAGCCTTGAATCATGCATTTATAGCAGGTGAGAGTTTGAAGCAAATGTCATAATCCTACAGAGACTCAACTTGTTGGTGATGTACCTTCATCTATCCCTCAAATTTCATTACAACCTGAATATTTTCTGGTCTTTAGAACTTTAAATATGGAAGAAATGTGTTAGTAACCCAGATAATTTTGCTCAACAACCAAAATAGGATACTCTTAATTCCAGAGTAGATTTTGTGCCTAAATAAAACAATACACCTTTTATAGTATTTTGCATACTTTCTTTGAAGAAGAAAAAATGATTTTTCTTTTTTTTACTGGACAATAACCTAAAATTCAAATATATTAAGCAATCATTTGCTACACATTTGAGAAATTGGTATTTCTGAGGTGCTTTTGTAACGGAGAATGACTTCATTTCACATTGTTTCTATCCCTTTAGCTCTAACCTTTTCACTGTTTTGCTTAGTCATGTTGGTTCTTCTTCTTTGTCTACTCAAATAATAAAAAATACATCATTACTGATAGTGTGAAATATACATAGTAGCCCTTTCTCGAGGTTATGCTTGCAAACCTTGACTAAATGTATAACACATTTCCATTCCTACATAGGTAAAAAGTTGCTAAACAGAATAACATTTTCCTTGTTTACAGGAGTATCCTGGCCAGACCTACATGGACAACTGCAGGAACAAAGGATTGTCACATCCCCTGCTGGGTCTGAGTGGCACCAGGAAGTTTGCAATAAGCAGTCACGCCCTTCCTTATAAAAGAAACCTGAAGTATAACTCAGATAAGATAATTCTTTGGAACAATAATCTACCATCTTCCTTTGCTTTCCATAGAAAGTCATTATTCTTTGCTCCAACAATGTGAGGTGGTACCTCATTGTTGTTTTGATTTGCATTTCTCTAATAGTTATCTTTAGCATGTTTTCATGTGTCTTTGGGCATGAAAGTCTGTATGTCTTTTCCAGAGAAATATCTATTTATATCTTATTATGGTTTAAAATTTGCCATACAACAAAACAGCCATATATTTTTCATGTCAAATTACACATTTACTTGATAAATGTTGATTGTCAGTTTCATGGAAGTGAGAGTCAGCCTTGAATCATGCATTTATAGCAGGTGAGAGTTTGAAGCAAATGTCATAATCCTACAGAGACTCAACTTGTTGGTGATGTACCTTCATCTATCCCTCAAATTTCATTACAACCTGAATATTTTCTGGTCTTTAGAACTTTAAATATGGAAGAAATGTGTTAGTAACCCAGATAATTTTGCTCAACAACCAAAATAGGATACTCTTAATTCCAGAGTAGATTTTGTGCCTAAATAAAACAATACACCTTTTATAGTATTTTGCATACTTTCTTTGAAGAAGAAAAAATGATTTTTCTTTTTTTTACTGGACAATAACCTAAAATTCAAATATATTAAGCAATCATTTGCTACACATTTGAGAAATTGGTATTTCTGAGGTGCTTTTGTAACGGAGAATGACTTCATTTCACATTGTTTCTATCCCTTTAGCTCTAACCTTTTCACTGTTTTGCTTAGTCATGTTGGTTCTTCTTCTTTGTCTACTCAAATAATAAAAAATACATCATTACTGTGTGAAATATACATAGTAGCCCTTTCTCGAGGTTATGCTTGCAAACCTTGACTAAATGTATAACACATTTCCATTCCTACATAGGTAAAAAGTTGCTAAACAGAATAACATTTTCCTTGTTTACAGGAGTATCCTGGCCAGACCTACATGGACAACTGCAGGAACAAAGGATTGTCACATCCCCTGCTGGGTCTGAGTGGCACCAGGAAGTTTGCAATAAGCAGTCACGCCCTTCCTTATAAAAGAAACCTGAAGTATAACTCAGATAAGATAATTCTTTGGAACAATAATCTACCATCTTCCTTTGCTTTCCATAGAAAGTCATTATTCTTTGCTCCAACAACCTCTCACCCTTCACTTGGTAACACTTCTGAGGAATTCTTCTTAGGAGGTAGTCTCATTTCTGACAACATGGCCGTGAGTATCCATTGTATTTAATAATGTCAATACTCCAGACTGCATTCAGGGTATAAAGAAACTGAGAGTTTATAAACCTCTATTCCATTTTTACTTTGTTCTTCAAGATGATATTGTCATTATTCATTTAACCTAAATGATTTCCTTTAAATTTTATTTTAGAAAAAGTCATGTTTTTTCCATTCATGCAACTGATAAAGTTCTACATTGTATTCACTTAGCCCAAGGAACAGTAACATAGACTAAACCTAATGTTGGTTGAAGGTGACTGGGATGGAGTTTTAAGGAAAGGAAAAAAAAGGATACTTTTATGTATAGCTCTATTTCTTCCCCTGGTGACAATACACAGTGTAACCGTAAATTACAATGCATTCACTTCTTCACTGCATGAATAAGAAGGTGTGAGAATGTTCATCCAGTTGGGAAATCAAACTGATTTCATAACACCGTAGAAAAATAGTGGGAAATGCTACATACTGGATGCTTTGAAAATATATTTAAATTTATGTATGCATTAGAAATATTCATCTTTCACTATACATTTAATAAAATCAATTTGTTTCCATATAAATCATTGTCTGTCATTCTAATATCCTCATGATATTAGTTCAAATTTAACTGATGTTCTGATACGGGAAACTGAGGCATCATGAGATTAACATTTGAGTCCTTGCTTCTGCCTTTATTTTCACAGTTTTTTGTTTTTTGTTTTGTAATGTATAGGAAAAGAAATAACTTTCTGCTTTCCTAGTTTATTCTATTCTGTTTAAATATGATTAGGCAGATATCAATTTGAAAAAAGTCTAGGCGTCATGGCATTTATGTTTTTATGTTTCAAGAATCTAGGAAATAAAATCACCTGCAAAATTTATAACAATTTAGTTAATATATTTGAAAATAAGCTCCTAACGATCTTATTTAAAATGTAACATATTGTTTTTAATCATGTTTGTCAATAACAGTCTTATTCTGTCTTTTCAGAGAAAAAAACTTATGTAGAAATAATCCTCAGCTCATCTCATATGCTATCAGTCAGGAAATTGTATTGAACGTACCTTCAAAATACATGCAGAATCCAATCTCTTCCCAGCACATCATGAATGGTCACATATCTTCACCACTGTATCTCTTTTTTTTAGCATATAAAGATTAAGCGGATCAAGTTCTTACAGTTAGGTAGTAGTGGGGTTCTAGAAACTGAGAGTTTATAAACCTCTATTCCATTTTACTTTGTTCTTCAAGATGATATTGTCATTATTCATTTAACCTAAATGATTTCCTTTAAATTTTATTTTAGAAAAGTCATGTTTTTCCATTCATGCAACTGATAAAGTTCTACATTGTATTCACTTAGCCCAAGGAACAGTAACATAGACTAAACCTAATGTTGGTTGAAGGTGACTGGGATGGAGTTTTAAGGAAAGGAAAAAAAAGGATACTTTTATGTATAGCTCTATTTCTTCCCCTGGTGACAATACACAGTGTAACCGTAAATTACAATGCATTCACTTCTTCACTGCATGAATAAGAAGGTGTGAGAATGTTCATCCAGTTGGGAAATCAAACTGATTTCATAACACCGTAGAAAAATAGTGGGAAATGCTACATACTGGATGCTTTGAAAATATATTTAAATTTATGTATGCATTAGAAATATTCATCTTTCACTATACATTTAATAAAATCAATTTGTTTCCATATAAATCATTGTCTGTCATTCTAATATCCTCATGATATTAGTTCAAATTTAACTGATGTTCTGATACGGGAAACTGAGGCATCATGAGATTAACATTTGAGTCCTTGCTTCTGCCTTTATTTTCACAGTTTTTTGTTTTTTGTTTTGTAATGTATAGGAAAAGAAATAACTTTCTGCTTTCCTAGTTTATTCTATTCTGTTTAAATATGATTAGGCAGATATCAATTTGAAAAAAGTCTAGGCGTCATGGCATTTATGTTTTTATGTTTCAAGAATCTAGGAAATAAAATCACCTGCAAAATTTATAACAATTTAGTTAATATATTTGAAAATAAGCTCCTAACGATCTTATTTAAAATGTAACATATTGTTTTTAATCATGTTTGTCAATAACAGTCTTATTCTGTCTTTTCAGAGAAAAAAACTTATGTAGAAATAATCCTCAGCTCATCTCATATGCTATCAGTCAGGAAATTGTATTGAACGTACCTTCAAAATACATGCAGAATCCAATCTCTTCCCAGCACATCATGAATGGTCACATATCTTCACCACTGTATCTCTTTTTTTTAGCATATAAAGATTAAGCGGATCAAGTTCTTACAGTTAGGTAGTAGTGGGGTTCTGGATTTAAAAGCAGGTCTGGGCTTCCCTGGTGGTCCAGTGGGCAAAGAGTCCACTTTGCAGTGCAAGGGGCACTGATTTGATCCCTGGCCAGGGAAGATCCTATGTGCTGTGGAGCAGCTGGACCAGTGTGTGTAATTAGGAGCCACTGCTCGGGAGCATGTGTGCCTGGAACCAGTGCTCTGAAGTGAGAGAGGCCATTGCAAAGGGAGGCCCACACATGGAAAAGAATAAAAAGATGGATGAAAATAAATATAAATAAAAAGACAAAGGCATAAAAATATACAAAATAAAAGCAAGAGGTCTGACCAAAGCAAGATGCAAAAGTAAAGTATAATTCTAAGTTGATTTAGAAAATAAAGGGCATTCACTAACATAAAATTTATTATGTTTTTGTTATTGGTACAATTTTAAATGCAATATAAAGTAATATATAAAATATTGGTATACTGTCAGTAACAAAACCCATAAAACTCAGAAAGAACCCTTTACATTTATATGAATATTTGACTGACATTAAGTAAGTGTTCAGTGTATATTAGTATATAAGTTTTGGTGCAATTTTTGATAAACATCTGTTGAATACCTAAGCATGTGTTAATATGGGCACGAGGATTCTTTCACATAATGCATGTCCTGATTATTGCAAAAGTCCTCTGATTTTCCGTTGCTATTCTCTTTATTGCCTAAAACATGATAGCGTTTTTGCATGTACACATAATCTTTCATATAAAGGTTTGGCAGAATTTTCTGGGGAAGAGGCAGATGGTGCATATGTTTACTTTGATAGTCATAGAATACACAACTCTGGCACTCTAGGGAGAAAGCACTCATGGTAAATACATGTAAATGAACTTTATTCACAAAAATAAGTAGTAGGCCAGATTTGGCCCAGAGGCTCTACTGGACTGACTATTCTGTACTATTAAGGCTATGGCAATTTTAGTTATGTAAAAACTGCCCCCAAACTTTATCACATTAAATAATACATTAAATAATATGCAACATTTACATGAATTTACTGGAGGCATTTGTTTTACAAATCTCTTATATATCCTTCTATGTAAGATCAATAGATGAAACTGCTTATAGCTCTTTGAATTTATTTCAATGGCCATAAGCATACACACTTAGCTTATAAAAAATATATAACTTGACCTATTTGCTGTAACTCAGATAACAGGGATGCTATAAGATTTTTATCAGTTTCTTTTATTGGATATGTCATTTAAAGGAAATGCAACACATTTTCATATGGTATGTTCAAGTCACACCTTTGTTCTATTTTAAAATGTTACATAGGGAAATATATAATTTTCTTAGAAATGAAAAATAATGGGAGGTATTTTGAAGACAAAGGCATAAAAATATACAAAATAAAAGCAAGAGGTCTGACCAAAGCAAGATGCAAAAGTAAAGTATAATTCTAAGTTGATTTAGAAAATAAAGGGCATTCACTAACATAAAATTTATTATGTTTTTGTTATTGGTACAATTTTAAATGCAATATAAAGTAATATATAAAATATTGGTATACTGTCAGTAACAAAACCCATAAAACTCAGAAAGAACCCTTTACATTTATATGAATATTTGACTGACATTAAGTAAGTGTTCAGTGTATATTAGTATATAAGTTTTGGTGCAATTTTTGATAAACATCTGTTGAATACCTAAGCATGTGTTAATATGGGCACGAGGATTCTTTCACATAATGCATGTCCTGATTATTGCAAAAGTCCTCTGATTTTCCGTTGCTATTCTCTTTATTGCCTAAAACATGATAGCGTTTTTGCATGTACACATAATCTTTCATATAAAGGTTTGGCAGAATTTTCTGGGGAAGAGGCAGATGGTGCATATGTTTACTTTGATAGTCATAGAATACACAACTCTGGCACTCTAGGGAGAAAGCACTCATGGTAAATACATGTAAATGAACTTTATTCACAAAAATAAGTAGTAGGCCAGATTTGGCCCAGAGGCTCTACTGGACTGACTATTCTGTACTATTAAGGCTATGGCAATTTTAGTTATGTAAAAACTGCCCCCAAACTTTATCACATTAAATAATACATTAAATAATATGCAACATTTACATGAATTTACTGGAGGCATTTGTTTTACAAATCTCTTATATATCCTTCTATGTAAGATCAATAGATGAAACTGCTTATAGCTCTTTGAATTTATTTCAATGGCCATAAGCATACACACTTAGCTTATAAAAAATATATAACTTGACCTATTTGCTGTAACTCAGATAACAGGGATGCTATAAGATTTTTATCAGTTTCTTTTATTGGATATGTCATTTAAAGGAAATGCAACACATTTTCATATGGTATGTTCAAGTCACACCTTTGTTCTATTTTAAAATGTTACATAGGGAAATATATAATTTTCTTAGAAATGAAAAATAATGGGAGGTATTTTGAATATTATTTTAAAATATGTAGTATAATTTTCATATCTTTCTGTGATCTTAAAAAGATGAGTATATTTAATATATGCTTGTGTGTTTATATGTATTAGGACTTGTGTTTATAACAACTGTGTAGTTTCAATTATTAAGGATGTTATGAGCACAACATGTTGAAATGCAGAAAACAGACAGCTAAATTCAAAAGCTTATGAGTAGTGAAAAATAAACCAGCTGTTTATACACCGCTGGGGCTATAGATTACTATATATTTCAGTGCTTTACTTTTGGTGTACCTTTGAAATGTATTGTATATGATTTGTATTGAAAATCTTGGGTGTTACATTGGTTCTATTCAAGAATTACAGTTCATCCAACTTCAAAGTTGCTGTCTGGGATATCTAAAATTTCTAAAATTGCTTACCAAGTTCTAAGAACAAGCTGTATAATCCCATATCAGACACTGTCTCCTGTTTATTTTTTAACAACAAAATTGGATGGAGTAGAATACTGATAAATTGTCTCAGTAAGCATTGATGTGTACAATACAGATTTATAACACATTTAATTGTTAAAAGTCTTAACCTTTAGTAATTGTTTTCTAATTTTACCTTTAAAATTCTTAGGCTTAATAAAATTGTGACGTCAAATTTCTTAACAAATTAGCTTCAGAGTAGGTACTCATTAATTAACATAACAAATCACTGGAAATTTAGATTCCAGCCTTGATTTTTACATTTGAATGTTGTCGAAAAGACACCTCCCACCCAACCCTACCTTTCTGAGTTGTCACAGAACTCCAGTTTGAGTTCTTTGAGTCATACAGCAAATTACCGCTGGCCATCTGTTACATATGCTCATGTATATATGTTTCCATGTTACTCTCTCCATTCATCCACCCTATCTTATCCTCCGCCCAACTCAACTCCATAGATTTGTTCCCTATGTCTACATAGGAAATATATAATTTTCTTAGAAATGAAAAATAATGGGAAAGGTAAATTTTGGTATGTTCAAGTCACTCCTTTGTTCTATTTTAAAATGTTACATAGGGAAATATATAATTTTCTTAGAAATGAAAAATAATGGGAGGTATTTTGAATATTATTTTAAAATATGTAGTATAATTTTCATATCTTTCTGTGATCTTAAAAAGATGAGTATATTTAATATATGCTTGTGTGTTTATATGTATTAGGACTTGTGTTTATAACAACTGTGTAGTTTCAATTATTAAGGATGTTATGAGCACAACATGTTGAAATGCAGAAAACAGACAGCTAAATTCAAAAGCTTATGAGTAGTGAAAAATAAACCAGCTGTTTATACACCGCTGGGGCTATAGATTACTATATATTTCAGTGCTTTACTTTTGGTGTACCTTTGAAATGTATTGTATATGATTTGTATTGAAAATCTTGGGTGTTACATTGGTTCTATTCAAGAATTACAGTTCATCCAACTTCAAAGTTGCTGTCTGGGATATCTAAAATTTCTAAAATTGCTTACCAAGTTCTAAGAACAAGCTGTATAATCCCATATCAGACACTGTCTCCTGTTTATTTTTTAACAACAAAATTGGATGGAGTAGAATACTGATAAATTGTCTCAGTAAGCATTGATGTGTACAATACAGATTTATAACACATTTAATTGTTAAAAGTCTTAACCTTTAGTAATTGTTTTCTAATTTTACCTTTAAAATTCTTAGGCTTAATAAAATTGTGACGTCAAATTTCTTAACAAATTAGCTTCAGAGTAGGTACTCATTAATTAACATAACAAATCACTGGAAATTTAGATTCCAGCCTTGATTTTTACATTTGAATGTTGTCGAAAAGACACCTCCCACCCAACCCTACCTTTCTGAGTTGTCACAGAACTCCAGTTTGAGTTCTTTGAGTCATACAGCAAATTACCGCTGGCCATCTGTTACATATGCTCATGTATATATGTTTCCATGTTACTCTCTCCATTCATCCACCCTATCTTATCCTCCGCCCAACTCAACTCCATAGATTTGTTCCCTATGTCTACATGGAAACACGCCTTTTCAAGAGGTGTCCCCTGCCATGCTCTGACTCTTTGTGACCTCATGGACTGTAGCCCACCTAGGCTCCTCTCTTTGTGGCACTTTTCAAGCAAGGATACTGAAGTGGTTGCTGTGTCCTCCTCCAGAGGATTTTCCCCATCTGGGGATCCAACCCTCATCTCCTACATTGCAGGCAAATTCTTTATTGTTGAGCCACTGGGGAAACCCTTTTGAAGAGGTAATTAACATTATATGAGATCCAAATGATGGGACCCTCCTCTAATAGGACCGATGTCCTTATAAAAAGAAGACATATCAAAGAGTTCGCAAAAAGAATAGTCCACTGAGGGTAGACTGGGAAGGTAGCTGTCCACAAGTCAAGGAGAGGGGCCTTGAAATAAATCAAACTTACTCACACTTTTATTTTAGAACCTTAGTATGCAGAGTGCTGAGAACATTTCTGTTGCTTAGGCAACTCTGTCTGTGGTATTTTGTTATGGCACCCCTAGCAGACTGGGGTGATTCCTGGGTCAGGAAGATCTGCTAGAGTAGGAAATGGTAACCCACTCTAGTATTCTTGCCTGGAAAATCCCATGGACAGAGGAGCCTGGTGGGCTACAGTCCATGGGGTCACAAAGAGTCAGACACAACTAAGTGACTGAGCACACAAACACAGAGCAGACTAATACCCTTTGTGAATAAGGTACATACAGAGAGTAAGTTTTGCTTGATGAATCAATTGCTGTATAGGATTTAACCAAAGAAACATATTAAGATATGTAACATAACAAATCTCTGTAAAGTTAGATTCCAGCCTTTATTTTTACATTTGAATGTTGTCGAAAAGACACCTCCCACCCAACCCTACCTTTCTGAGTTGTCACAGAACTCCAGTTTGAGTTCTTTGAGTCATACAGCAAATTACCGCTGGCCATCTGTTACATATGCTCATGTATATATGTTTCCATGTTACTCTCTCCATTCATCCACCCTATCTTATCCTCCGCCCAACTCAACTCCATAGATTTGTTCCCTATGTCTACATGGAAACACGCCTTTTCAAGAGGTGTCCCCTGCCATGCTCTGACTCTTTGTGACCTCATGGACTGTAGCCCACCTAGGCTCCTCTCTTTGTGGCACTTTTCAAGCAAGGATACTGAAGTGGTTGCTGTGTCCTCCTCCAGAGGATTTTCCCCATCTGGGGATCCAACCCTCATCTCCTACATTGCAGGCAAATTCTTTATTGTTGAGCCACTGGGGAAACCCTTTTGAAGAGGTAATTAACATTATATGAGATCCAAATGATGGGACCCTCCTCTAATAGGACCGATGTCCTTATAAAAAGAAGACATATCAAAGAGTTCGCAAAAAGAATAGTCCACTGAGGGTAGACTGGGAAGGTAGCTGTCCACAAGTCAAGGAGAGGGGCCTTGAAATAAATCAAACTTACTCACACTTTTATTTTAGAACCTTAGTATGCAGAGTGCTGAGAACATTTCTGTTGCTTAGGCAACTCTGTCTGTGGTATTTTGTTATGGCACCCCTAGCAGACTGGGGTGATTCCTGGGTCAGGAAGATCTGCTAGAGTAGGAAATGGTAACCCACTCTAGTATTCTTGCCTGGAAAATCCCATGGACAGAGGAGCCTGGTGGGCTACAGTCCATGGGGTCACAAAGAGTCAGACACAACTAAGTGACTGAGCACACAAACACAGAGCAGACTAATACCCTTTGTGAATAAGGTACATACAGAGAGTAAGTTTTGCTTGATGAATCAATTGCTGTATAGGATTTAACCAAAGAAACATATTAAGATATGTAACTTCACCAAATCCCCTGAAATTTCATCAGACATCCTTCCACTTACAATATCAGCAATGGTAACCATTTGTATGCCTTGTTCTTGAAATATCCAAATAATGTATGTGTCTGTATATATATTTTGTGTGTATATGTATTCTATATATATATAGGAGGTCTGTACTCTCTCTGTATAGGGTATCAGTATGCAATTAGTGTTATTTTATCTCTAATTTACATTAACTCAACATTTAGTTACTGAAATACATCTGATTTGTTGCTCATGTTTACAATTCACTCATTCTCATTCCTTTGCATCACCTGTTGGATGAACTTAAATTCATAGATTTATTCATTTTAATGTTGATGAACATTTGGGTAGTTTTCCAGGTTGAGACTATTGCAAATAGTTCTTCTATGAATATTCTTATATATCATTAGTTGAACATGTATACACAATTACATTAGGTATGTAACTGGAATTAAATTCACTGAGCTCACAGGAGGTGCTTCCTTGTCTTTCACATTGATCATACCAATTTGTACTCCCACTATTATCATAATGTTTCCTTGGTAACTCAGCTGATAAAGAATATGCCTGCAATCAGAAGATCCTAGTTTGAATCTGGATCAGGAAGATTCCCTGAAGAAGTGATAGTCTGCCCACTCCAGTATTCTTGGATTTCCCTGGTGGCTCAGATGGTAAAGAATCTGCCCACAGTCTGGGTGACCTGGGTTCGATCCCCGGGTTGGGAAGATCCCCTGCAGGAGGACATGGCAATGCACTCTAGTATTCTTGCCTTGAGAATCCCCATGGGCAGAGGAGCCTGTAGGGCTACGATCCATGTGGTCGCAAAGATTTGGACGTGACTGAGTGACTAACCACAGCACCACTCATATAGGAAAGCCCCCATGCTCCACACACACCTGATTGAACTTGGCATTGCCAAGACTTGATCTTTGCTTTTCTGTGATTTTAATTTGTATTTTCTATAATCACTGACATTTGGAATCTTTCTTATGTTTTCTTTAAAATGGGCTGTGAAATTTAATTGATTTTTGCTTGATGAATCAATTGCTGTATAGGATTTAACCAAAGAAACATATTAAGATATGTAACTTCACCAAATCCCCTGAAATTTCATCAGACATCCTTCCACTTACAATATCAGCAATGGTAACCATTTGTATGCCTTGTTCTTGAAATATCCAAATAATGTATGTGTCTGTATATATATTTTGTGTGTATATGTATTCTATATATATATAGGAGGTCTGTACTCTCTCTGTATAGGGTATCAGTATGCAATTAGTGTTATTTTATCTCTAATTTACATTAACTCAACATTTAGTTACTGAAATACATCTGATTTGTTGCTCATGTTTACAATTCACTCATTCTCATTCCTTTGCATCACCTGTTGGATGAACTTAAATTCATAGATTTATTCATTTTAATGTTGATGAACATTTGGGTAGTTTTCCAGGTTGAGACTATTGCAAATAGTTCTTCTATGAATATTCTTATATATCATTAGTTGAACATGTATACACAATTACATTAGGTATGTAACTGGAATTAAATTCACTGAGCTCACAGGAGGTGCTTCCTTGTCTTTCACATTGATCATACCAATTTGTACTCCCACTATTATCATAATGTTTCCTTGGTAACTCAGCTGATAAAGAATATGCCTGCAATCAGAAGATCCTAGTTTGAATCTGGATCAGGAAGATTCCCTGAAGAAGTGATAGTCTGCCCACTCCAGTATTCTTGGATTTCCCTGGTGGCTCAGATGGTAAAGAATCTGCCCACAGTCTGGGTGACCTGGGTTCGATCCCCGGGTTGGGAAGATCCCCTGCAGGAGGACATGGCAATGCACTCTAGTATTCTTGCCTTGAGAATCCCCATGGGCAGAGGAGCCTGTAGGGCTACAATCCATGTGGTCGCAAAGATTTGGACGTGACTGAGTGACTAACCACAGCACCACTCATATAGGAAAGCCCCCATGCTCCACACACACCTGATTGAACTTGGCATTGCCAAGACTTGATCTTTGCTTTTCTGTGATTTTAATTTGTATTTTTCTATAATCACTGACATTTGGAATCTTTCTTATGTTTTCTTTAAAATGGGCTGAAAAATTTTAGTCCACTAATGCTCTGATAAAGATTTTGTTTTGGCTAGAATTATAGCATTTCTGCTTCATGTGTACCATGAACAAAGCTAGAAGAATAGACAGGTGTAAGAAATGTATTCATGTTATATCAAAATTTTACTGTAATATTACTCTACTGCTTCTTGCATTTTTTTCTGTACCATTGGTTTACATTTATTAGAGATGATATAACCTTTGCTGATTGAGAAAGCATACCTAGTTTGGGAATGTTGGAATGAACCATACACATATTTAACACTTCCATATAATTGTCTTCTATATGTATTTTCCCTCACATATTGTATTTTAGATCTTATGTTTCCTTGTCTACATAGTTGATTTATAAGTCTTCTAGGTAATGTTACTAACATGCATGACCATTACTGTATCAGTGTTTGCATCAGTGTTGGAGGATAATGTGGGAGCAAGAAACATGTCTATTATTTAAAATTATGAGACATTGTTTAGTAAAAGGCAAAATTAAACATTCCACTGAAAAATCTGAAATAATTCATAAAATCTGTCTTCTCTTCTTTATATATTGCTTTACTTCAGATCTTCAAAGTCTCATCTTAATAACTGGAATAATTCCCATTCTAATAGATATACCCTGAATTTCTTCACCAATAAGGCCCATTGCATTTGACAGTTGAGATATTTTCTATAAAGAGTAAATTTTATCTCATGCTCCCTTGTTTCTCTGTAGGCCAAAGGAATATTCTTGGCTTCATAGTACCTCAGTAATGTCAGCTTATGAAACACCTATTTTGCCTGACACTATCTCCAGCTATGTCTTTGACATCATGGAACGCCCTTCTCTATTTTTTTTTTTTTTAGTTTTGATCTTTTTTGATGTTAAATGTTTTATTGACAGACTTATAATCACACAGTTGAAAAACAAGAGCCAAGTAAAAAACCTGATAGATGAAATTTCCAATTTTACAATCTCACACTTTAAAATACATAGAAAATAATGACACTGTTACTCTGGAACTAAAGGAATAAATAATGAAATATACAAATTTTAAAAAAGTATTAAGACAAATAAATATTAAAACAATTTAAGTCTACAAATCACTTATATGCTTCAACATCTAATGCCTTTCCATAAAAAGTTTAAAAAAAAAACCAAACCAAAACAAGAAACTAGAACACTGTTGCCAGTATAGCCAAAAGCCACTTTTAGTTTATGTGTATCAAGTCACACATATGATTCATTCAAAACAAACACAGTTTGCAACCTTTTAGTGCTCTTCTTATTTAGAACATTTTGATTACACAAAATCCTGAAGCTGCTTACCGTTATTTCAAATAACATTAAATTTCAATAGTAGATATTTCATATCCTGAGCATAACATCACACATATAACCACATTATAGATATAATAATATTAAATGATTATTTTTCTACATAGTTGATTTATAAGTCTTCTAGGTAATGTTACTAACATGCATGACCATTACTGTATCAGTGTTTGCATCAGTGTTGGAGGATAATGTGGGAGCAAGAAACATGTCTATTATTTAAAATTATGAGACATTGTTTAGTAAAAGGCAAAATTAAACATTCCACTGAAAAATCTGAAATAATTCATAAAATCTGTCTTCTCTTCTTTATATATTGCTTTACTTCAGATCTTCAAAGTCTCATCTTAATAACTGGAATAATTCCCATTCTAATAGATATACCCTGAATTTCTTCACCAATAAGGCCCATTGCATTTGACAGTTGAGATATTTTCTATAAAGAGTAAATTTTATCTCATGCTCCCTTGTTTCTCTGTAGGCCAAAGGAATATTCTTGGCTTCATAGTACCTCAGTAATGTCAGCTTATGAAACACCTATTTTGCCTGACACTATCTCCAGCTATGTCTTTGACATCATGGAACGCCCTTCTCTATTTTTTTTTTTTTTAGTTTTGATCTTTTTTGATGTTAAATGTTTTATTGACAGACTTATAATCACACAGTTGAAAAACAAGAGCCAAGTAAAAAACCTGATAGATGAAATTTCCAATTTTACAATCTCACACTTTAAAATACATAGAAAATAATGACACTGTTACTCTGGAACTAAAGGAATAAATAATGAAATATACAAATTTTAAAAAAGTATTAAGACAAATAAATATTAAAACAATTTAAGTCTACAAATCACTTATATGCTTCAACATCTAATGCCTTTCCATAAAAAGTTTAAAAAAAAAACCAAACCAAAACAAGAAACTAGAACACTGTTGCCAGTATAGCCAAAAGCCACTTTTAGTTTATGTGTATCAAGTCACACATATGATTCATTCAAAACAAACACAGTTTGCAACCTTTTAGTGCTCTTCTTATTTAGAACATTTTGATTACACAAAATCCTGAAGCTGCTTACCGTTATTTCAAATAACATTAAATTTCAATAGTAGATATTTCATATCCTGAGCATAACATCACACATATAACCACATTATAGATATAATAATATTAAATGATTATTTTTCTTCATATTTGCTGAATAGCAATTATATTTTTTCTTTATTGATTCTCCAACAATAGCAATGTAATTTTAATGCAACTACTAACAAATACAAGTACCAATAATTTGATAAACAACAAACAGAGTGGTTTCTAACAATTAAGCTCAAAAGGCCTAACAGTTATTGTTCCATCCATACCTTGCTTCTGATTTTTCTTTCATAAGGATAAGGCATAATAGTAGATCCTTGTTTTCTTCCTGGCCATCTGAAATTTCTGAGCTCTTAAGAGAAATTCCATTTGATTTAATTTGTCATTTTCCTTCTATATATACACATATTCAACAACTCTTTACTCACTGAGGGTACTTTTCTGGCTGGTGTGCTGGGTCTTCTTCCCATGCATACCCGTGAGGTGTCCTCGGTCCTCATAGCTCTGCTCTCTGCCCACCTCAGAATGTGGCACAGACTTGGAGCTCAGTCTGAAATCCTGGGATCTGACTGACTGCTTTTGTGGAGCTGGAAAAGCTTTTTCCTTTTGGGCTTCCTCTTTGGAGTTAAAGGAGAGGATCGCTCCTTCACCTCCAGAGGAAGTTCTCAATAGAGTGTTTCATTAGTCACATGATTAGCTGGAAAATAACCTTCCTATCCCTTTCCCACGCGGCCAGACCACTAGTGTTCATTATTTTTGAAAAACGCTCGGATAATATCTGCACAATGGATGGTTAGTTCATCTGACAGATTTGCTCTGTAGTCATGAAGAGCCTCTACTATTGGCTCTGAATCTACATGGTGGTTACAGGGCTTTCTTTCTAGGCTGGTAGTCCTGATTTGAGTGAAACCAAACTGATTCAGAATCTGATGAGTGTCCAGCATGTTAGATTGTTTTGATTTAGACTGTTGTGAGGAGGCTGCTGTTGAAGTGAATGAGGAATTTTTGTTGACTTTTGCTGCACAGGGTCTTATCACTTTTGTGACAGAATCAATTCTATTTTTAATCCATTTTTAGTTTTAAAATTCCTCTTAATTTAATTGTCACACCTTGCCTTCCCATTGGTTTCCTTTCTACTTAGATATTTACAGCTGTGACTTCTTTATCTTAAATAAAGTAGTGATTTCCCAAACTTATATTTTTGATTTATTTCTTTTCTGTGCCTGCAAGCTGTCTCTTTATTCTGTCATCTGTTTTAAGAATGCAAATATTCAACTGCTATAAGAATAGGAAAGTGACTCCCAATTCCAGTTCTAATGTGCAAAGATTCAGATTTTCTGTCCATGTGAAGTGAAATACTTTGTCAAATAACAGATGATGGAAACCTTCCATAACAATAGACTCATAGCTAGCTATGGCATAAGAAGCACACTCATTTGTTGGTCACCTACACCTCCAATAGTTACAAGTATTAAGAATTTAAAGCCAAACACACTTGTGTCTTGTCACCTTAAGTTCCTCAACTAAGTTCCATGATTTTTATCTATGAAAATGGAGAAAATAACACATTATAAGAATATTACATTCTTACAATGTTACAGTATAAGTATATGCGATTGTCAGCATTTTAAAGTGGGGACAGCAAATTCCTAAAAGTCAGGATATCAGCATAAAATATTTCTTTTCTTTCTTTCTCCAACAACTTCAGAAATGCAAAAACCACAACTGAAGTCTGCCTTAGAATATGGTGAGAAGTTGGAAATAAATGCCCTTCACTTTCCCTAGGTTATTTGAAATTTAATGTTTAAAAAAATGCAAGGTTTAGGGCCTGGACTGTTAGGTATATTGCAGAATGCACCCAAAGCTTATCTTACACACAGGCTGTGGCTGTGACTTGAGACACATTGCAGGAATGACAGCATTATATCTTTCAATAAAATTGTCCCAAGGACATTGTGGTTTTGATACATTTCTGGTGACCTAGCTGAAGACTTATGTTTTTTTCTCATCACTTAATTTGAACTGATTTGAATCTTCCAGCTTTTAAATTTGAATGCAGTATATTTATAGATTTGTTAAAATTCCTCTTAATTTAATTGTCACACCTTGCCTTCCCATTGGTTTCCTTTCTACTTAGATATTTACAGCTGTGACTTCTTTATCTTAAATAAAGTAGTGATTTCCCAAACTTATATTTTTGATTTATTTCTTTTCTGTGCCTGCAAGCTGTCTCTTTATTCTGTCATCTGTTTTAAGAATGCAAATATTCAACTGCTATAAGAATAGGAAAGTGACTCCCAATTCCAGTTCTAATGTGCAAAGATTCAGATTTTCTGTCCATGTGAAGTGAAATACTTTGTCAAATAACAGATGATGGAAACCTTCCATAACAATAGACTCATAGCTAGCTATGGCATAAGAAGCACACTCATTTGTTGGTCACCTACACCTCCAATAGTTACAAGTATTAAGAATTTAAAGCCAAACACACTTGTGTCTTGTCACCTTAAGTTCCTCAACTAAGTTCCATGATTTTTATCTATGAAAATGGAGAAAATAACACATTATAAGAATATTACATTCTTACAATGTTACAGTATAAGTATATGCGATTGTCAGCATTTTAAAGTGGGGACAGCAAATTCCTAAAAGTCAGGATATCAGCATAAAATATTTCTTTTCTTTCTTTCTCCAACAACTTCAGAAATGCAAAAACCACAACTGAAGTCTGCCTTAGAATATGGTGAGAAGTTGGAAATAAATGCCCTTCACTTTCCCTAGGTTATTTGAAATTTAATGTTTAAAAAAATGCAAGGTTTAGGGCCTGGACTGTTAGGTATATTGCAGAATGCACCCAAAGCTTATCTTACACACAGGCTGTGGCTGTGACTTGAGACACATTGCAGGAATGACAGCATTATATCTTTCAATAAAATTGTCCCAAGGACATTGTGGTTTTGATACATTTCTGGTGACCTAGCTGAAGACTTATGTTTTTTTCTCATCACTTAATTTGAACTGATTTGAATCTTCCAGCTTTTAAATTTGAATGCAGTATATTTATAGATTTGTTATATTATGACAAATGATCTAAAAAGTGTAAAACATCTTTTTTTCTCTTTAAAAAATTTCTGTAGCTTAACTCTGACACATTTCATGATGGCTTGCCTAAAAATCCTTTGATGTTTAGATTACATTCTGAGTATTATTCTAAATTACAAAATGCTTAAATCAAAAGGAATATAAAAATGTATTTTATTCTCTATACATTTTAATCTGTTGCTTTTTAGAAGAAGCCTACTAACCAGGAAGAAATACTAAGCATTTGAATCCCCCCCCCCTTTTTTTTGGCTTTAATTTTGAAAGTCTGTCTCATGTTCATGATAGGATTATAATCTCCTAAACTAACCAGGGACCTGAACTATAATTTCTTGGAGCCAGATGGATATTTACCTTGCTGGGGATGCACTTAACAGGACAGCAGCACAGACAGTACAAGTGACCTTTCTCTGTGTGGAAAGCTCAAGTGTATGCATAGATTGATGAACTTCTCTAGAGAGGGATCCCTGGGCAGATTCTTATTAGTCAATTTATTCACTTCATTAACAATGACTAATCATATTGCATTTTGAAGAATTCTGTAAGTTATTAATTTTATCCAAAGAAAACAAGAGAGCAATTCATTTCAACTGCTAAAATTGTTTGCTGAGAATTACACACTTCACATTGCCATGCATATGCACTGGTTAAGTACTGAAATATTAAAGATTTTGCTGTTATGGTATACCTGGGTGCAGGTGCAGATAAGCCACTGATATATATATATATATATATCATATATATATATATTTTTTTTTTAATTTTTACCTCTTTATTTTCATCCATCTTAATTTGGCCTGTGTGGGCTCCCATAGCTGTGCCCTCTCTCGTTGCAGAGCACTGGCTCTGGGCACATGAGCACTAGAGCGCTGGATCGTAATTGGACACACTGGTCCAGCTGCTCTGCAGCATGTGGGATCTTCCTGTGCCAGGGATTGAACCAGTGCCCCTTGCACTGCAAGGAAGACTCTTTACCCACTAGACCACCAGGGAGGCCCAAATCACTGATTTTTAAAGCATATGGCTATAGTTCATTGATGGAAAATACACTTCTTCCAAAAATGCATTTTATAAAGTGATTATAAAGGTGCTTGCTGAATACAAAACAGATTTAATAGATCATCTGGATTTTGTTGACTTTAGAAACATTGTGAGTTAACAGAAACTATTTTAGCAGCATTAGATTTTAACAATATGTGCTCATGAATATATCTGTTGATATTTACATAAGAAGTGTTTTCTACAAAAAGGTTAGATGCAACATGCTAGGCTTAATCTGAAGTGTAGTTATTTTTGCTTATAAGCATTTGTACAGGGGCTCTGTAACAACCTATAGTGGTGGGATAGGGAAGGAAATGGGAAAGAAGCTTAAGAGAGAGGGAACATATGTATATCTATGACTAATTCATGTTGACATTTGGCAGTAAAGAACAAAACTCTGTAATAAAATTAAATTTTCTAAGTTACAACATAGCCCCCCCACACAAAATACAAGCAAACAAAACTCAGTGTCCCGACCCACGGGATTCGTCAACGCAGACCCTAAAGGGGGGGAGTGGGAATTGAAGAGACAAAAGACACAAGAAATGGAGACAAGACAGGAGTCTGATCAAGTCTTGTTTTATTGCCGAAAGGGAGTGGTATTTATGCTGTACAGAAAGAGGAAGGAAAGAGGAAGGAGTCAAACACAGCCAATCGTGTAAAAGGTCAACTGTGCATGCGGTTACATCATAGCAAGAGTCTATGAGGAGCATGCACTGATCACAAGCATGGAAACTTTGAGTAGCCTATCACGTTAGCAGGCACAGGTCCCAGACCGTGCCAGACCATGCCCTTCTTGCTTTCACTAGGTGCCATCTTTGGGAGTTTGTGGCGATGTTCTTAAACTGGAGGCCATAAGGTGTGACCAAGGCTCTCACGGCCCCAGACAGGTCCCCCTTTTTATTCAAAGCCAAGAGAAACCCCTCAGGAACTGCGTCTGTCTTAGGTTGGGACAGAGCACTATTCAGGCAAAGCCCGGCATAGGATCGGGCAGCAGCTATGGCTGCCCTCCTGTCTTAGGCCTGCTCTGCTGTGATGTCCTCTTACCCATCGCTGGCTGACCATTTCAGCTCACAGGGGAGGTGACCGTTCCTTGTTAACAGAGAGATAAATGTCACCTTGCTCTTCCATCTCAAGGCGATGATAATGGACCTGGATCTGTTTTGCCACAATAGCCTCGATCTGTTGTTTAATGAATGTGATAAGTCTATTGAATAGTAAGGAGCCCAAAGCGAAAAGAAGAAGCAGACTGATCAATGGTCCAAGTAAGGGCATAAAGTAAGGCAATGGTCCATTCCATCCTGTTAGGAAGGGGTTGGAGGCAAGTCCTTCTTCTTCGTTCTAGGTCTTCTTGCAGCTGTTTCACTTTATTGTGAACGATTCCGTACTTGTTGATGTAAAAACAGCATCTTTCCTGCAAAGCCAAACAGATACCTCCCTGTTCTGCCATTAACAAATCTAAACCTCTCCTGTTTTGTAGCACCACTTTTGCTAATGAGTCTGCCTGATCTTGAAGATCTTGAATAGTCTCCGATATTGCTTGTACATCAGAGATCAATTGTTTAGATAATTTGGTGTATTGAGTGAGGGAGATGCCCATGCCCGCTGAGCCTGCGGCCATGGCAGTAGTTATGCTCAGAACTGCCAATAAAGGAACAAAGGGTATTGCCCTTTTTGCTCTTCCCACAATGTGATCAATATTAGGGACAGGGACTGGCTGTTCTCCTGTGATAATACTCACATCAGGGAGAAGATAGGCCAGTAGGTATTGTCCCGCCCAGTTTTGATGTAAATAAGTATAGGCAAGGCCATTTCCACAAACAAAAATGGAACCATTCATAGCACACATGGCACTGGCGATGTTTGTTTTTGTGGTGCAATCACTCCCATCGACCCTCAAATCTATCATGCAATTACCACCTTTACATATTTTAACTATGTTGTACAGTTAGTAGAACTAACTGAGATACTGTTATAGGGGACTAACCATACATGATGCTTTGCGATTAGCAGGGTTAGTATAAAGGCTTATGTTAGTTTGACTAGGGTAAGGTATAGAAACAGGACAGGACGAGATACTGTTATAGGGGATTAACCATACATGATGTCGATTACAGGTTGATCAAGCTGTGATGTCCTCTTACCCATCGCTGGCTGACCATTTCAGCTCACAGGGGAGGTGACCGTTCCTTGTTAA
The DNA here is from genome assembly GCA_022376925.1 of Tragulus kanchil. NCBI lineage: Eukaryota > Metazoa > Chordata > Mammalia > Artiodactyla > Tragulidae > Tragulus > Tragulus kanchil. Next base: position 85,616,956 of record JAIOJX010000003.1, on the reverse strand, counting down.
CAGAGAGATAAATGTCACCTTGCTCTTCCATCTCAAGGCGATGATAATGGACCTGGATCTGTTTTGCCACAATAGCCTCGATCTGTTGTTTAATGAATGTGATAAGTCTATTGAATAGTAAGGAGCCCAAAGCGAAAAGAAGAAGCAGACTGATCAATGGTCCAAGTAAGGGCATAAAGTAAGGCAATGGTCCATTCCATCCTGTTAGGAAGGGGTTGGAGGCAAGTCCTTCTTCTTCGTTCTAGGTCTTCTTGCAGCTGTTTCACTTTATTGTGAACGATTCCGTACTTGTTGATGTAAAAACAGCATCTTTCCTGCAAAGCCAAACAGATACCTCCCTGTTCTGCCATTAACAAATCTAAACCTCTCCTGTTTTGTAGCACCACTTTTGCTAATGAGTCTGCCTGATCTTGAAGATCTTGAATAGTCTCCGATATTGCTTGTACATCAGAGATCAATTGTTTAGATAATTTGGTGTATTGAGTGAGGGAGATGCCCATGCCCGCTGAGCCTGCGGCCATGGCAGTAGTTATGCTCAGAACTGCCAATAAAGGAACAAAGGGTATTGCCCTTTTTGCTCTTCCCACAATGTGATCAATATTAGGGACAGGGACTGGCTGTTCTCCTGTGATAATACTCACATCAGGGAGAAGATAGGCCAGTAGGTATTGTCCCGCCCAGTTTTGATGTAAATAAGTATAGGCAAGGCCATTTCCACAAACAAAAATGGAACCATTCATAGCACACATGGCACTGGCGATGTTTGTTTTTGTGGTGCAATCACTCCCATCGACCCTCAAATCTATCATGCAATTACCACCTTTACATATTTTAACTACTGTTGTACAGTTAGTAGAACTAACTGCGAGAGATACTGTTATAGGGGGACTAACCATACATGATGCTTTGCGATTAGCAGGGTTAGTATAAAGGCTTATGTTAGTTTGACTAGGGTAAGGTATAGAAACAGGACAGGGAATTCCCTGATGCATACAGATCCAGCAATCTTTAGCTACTTCTGGTCGAATAGTATTAAGCAGTTCAAAAGTAGCATTTAGGATATCTGAAGTCTGTGGATCAAGCTGTAAGTCACTTCTAACTTCTGGCAAGGCTATAGAATGATAAATTAACTCAGGTGGGAGCTCTTGTCAGAGCCTTTTAATTTGATCTTTTATTACTTCTTCCCTGTATAGATCTTGTGGTCCTCCTCCATCTGACACATGTATAGGAACTCTCATATGCCAACACACTTAATCTGATGTATCACCCGGACATCTGGCTAATATAGAGCCACCTGGCCCCTTTTTCTCTGGTATGGGATCTCTTTCAAGGGTAGCACTAAAAACAGTCCCATTTCTAAACAGACACATTTTATATTGCAAATAGCAAGAACTATGTACCGCATTGTGTACCTTTTTACATTTGTTACATGATTTACCTGGATAAGTTGTTTGTAGTATTGGGCTAACATTGCATATTCACTGGTTGTTTAGCAGTAGTATGTATGACCTCCACAATTAGTTGTAGAGACATATTCACCCCAAACTGGGTGTCTATATCCTCCCAAGCACTGACAGCATTGTCCATTCCTGTTCTGCAAAAGTTGGCGGGCTTTTGAAGGGTCGCCAAAACTCGCCTTGATTCTTACCAGATGAATGAGCAGTATCATAAGCTGAGTCAACATCTCAACGCTGGACATTCTACAAAAAAGGAGAAAAAGAAGCATCTCAGGGAGAAAATCCTTCCCTGGTTCTTTGGTTATCAACTTGTCTTACGAGACGCTCAGGTAGCCATCATGCGATATCATGCTCTCGCTCAAACACACAGACTGACCCTTGTCCCCAGATCAATACTGGATCTGGGCCATGCCAAGAGTTGTCAAGAGGATCCCTCCATTTTACCATGGCAAAGTTCTTATTCGTTGTTGGATGCCAAAAACGGTCAGCTCCGGATTTCCCACAAGCGTTCAGATTCAAAAAATTTAAAACAAAAAGGGCATGATTTAATAAATTTCTGGCAGTGCCCTTTGTAGGGTACCAGTTCCCCATTTTTATTTTTTGTAAAGTAGCTTTGATGGACAGATGAGCACGTTCTACTATGCCCTGTCCTTGAGGGCTGTATGGAATTCCTGTAACATGTTTTATCCGTAATGTTTTACAAAATCTTGGAAAGCTTTTGCTGTATAGCTCGGACCATTATCTGTCTTTATTTGTAATGGTAGACCTGCCACTGAAAAGCATTGCAGAAGATGAGCTTTGACATGCTTGACAGCCTCACCTATTTGTAAGGTGGCAATGAGAAAACCACTGTAGGTATCAATGCAAACATGTATATATTTCAAATTACCAAACTCAGTATAATGGGTAACATCCATTTGCCGAATCATGTTTGGCACAAGACGTTTTGGATTTATTCCCAAATGGGGCACAGAAAGATGGGTGACACAGTTAGCACAATTCTTAACGATCTGTCGAGCTTGTTCTCTAGTAATTTTATATAGAAGCCTCACAGTCTGAGCATTACAATGATGTAGGGCATGAGCATTTTGTGCCTGTTGTAAATTATCTAATGTGACTGTCGCGGTCAGTTTGGTGGCCATGCCAGCCAAGGCATTACCTTGGGCCAGCGGACCTGGGAGACCAGAATGAGCCCTAATATGTCCCAAAAGGAAGGGATGTATTCTCCGTCGAATGACTTGTTGGCACTGCAAAAATAATGTGGCAGTCTCCGAGATTGATTTGATCAGAGCAGCTGTTTCCAAAAGAGGCACGGAATGAGCTACATAAGAACTATCAGTATATATATTGATGGGTTGGCTGGGGAAGGCCAATAAAACAGCAATTATAGCTTGTAGCTCCACCAACTGTGCTGAATTTTATGGAGTTTGGAATTTTACTACTGTGCCCCTAAAAGTATAAGCAGCAATGCCCGAAGAGGATCCGTCAGTAAACACTACAAGGGCATCATCTAACGGCTTTGCACTGATAATCTGTGGGAAGACGAACGTAAGTAATCTACAGAATTGAATAAATTTATTAGGCGGGTAATGATTATCTATATCTCCCACAAATGAGGCACATGCAAGGAGCCAAGAATCATTATTTTGCAAAAGCCAATTAACTTGAGCTCGAGTATAACGCTGAATGATCTTGGATGGTTCTAGGCCAAAATATTTTCTACTCTGACCTCTTCCTAGGATGATTAACTTAGCAAGAGCTTCATAGTAAGGCACTAAAACCCTCTTTGGGGAGGAATGGAGATGGACCCACATGATAGGATCATCCTGCCAAAAAGGTCAGAAGGGGTTGTATTTGTATTAAAAACTATGAAAGTTAATGGCTTACCATAGTTTACACATGTCACAAATTGATTAGCAATAGCCGTTTCTATCTTAGTTAATGCATCTAAAGCTTCTATGGTCAAAGATCGAGGGCACTTTGGATTTGAGTCACCTTTTAATATCAAACAAGGGCTTTAAATCACCAGTTGTTATCTTAAGATATGGGCGAAGCCAATTTATATCTCCTAAGAGCTGTTGAAAATCATTGAGTGTCTGTACGTGATCTCTGTGTATTGTTGCCTTGTGATTAATAATTTTGGGTCCTTGCAATTCAAAACCTAAATAGGTATAGGGGTCTTTTAATTGTACCTTTTCTGGTGCTATTTGCAACCCTGTGGCACACAACCTGGAATTAAGTTGATTAAAACACTGTAAGACTTCTTCTCCCAATTGTCCTGCTATGAGCCCTAATATGTCCCAAAAGAAGGGATGTATTCTCCGTAATGACTTGTTGGCACTGCAAAAATAATGGCAGTCTCCGAGTTGATTTGATCAGAGCAGCTGTTTCCAAAAGAGGCACGGAATGAGCTACATAAGAACTATCAGTATATATATTGATGGGTTGGCTGGGGAAGGCCAATAAAACAGCAATTATAGCTTGTAGCTCCACCAACTGTGCTGAATTTTATGGAGTTTGGAATTTTACTACTGTGCCCCTAAAAGTATAAGCAGCAATGCCCGAAGAGGATCCGTCAGTAAACACTACAAGGGCATCATCTAACGGCTTTGCACTGATAATCTGTGGGAAGACGAACGTAAGTAATCTACAGAATTGAATAAATTTATTAGGCGGGTAATGATTATCTATATCTCCCACAAATGAGGCACATGCAAGGAGCCAAGAATCATTATTTTGCAAAAGCCAATTAACTTGAGCTCGAGTATAACGCTGAATGATCTTGGATGGTTCTAGGCCAAAATATTTTCTACTCTGACCTCTTCCTAGGATGATTAACTTAGCAAGAGCTTCATAGTAAGGCACTAAAACCCTCTTTGGGGAGGAATGGAGATGGACCCACATGATAGGATCATCCTGCCAAAAAGGTCAGAAGGGGTTGTATTTGTATTAAAAACTATGAAAGTTAATGGCTTACCATAGTTTACACATGTCACAAATTGATTAGCAATAGCCGTTTCTATCTTAGTTAATGCATCTAAAGCTTCTATGGTCAAAGATCGAGGGCACTTTGGATTTGAGTCACCTTTTAATATATCAAACAAGGGCTTTAAATCACCAGTTGTTATCTTAAGATATGGGCGAAGCCAATTTATATCTCCTAAGAGCTGTTGAAAATCATTGAGTGTCTGTACGTGATCTCTGTGTATTGTTGCCTTGTGATTAATAATTTTGGGTCCTTGCAATTCAAAACCTAAATAGGTATAGGGGTCTTTTAATTGTACCTTTTCTGGTGCTATTTGCAACCCTGTGGCACACAACCTGGAATTAAGTTGATTAAAACACTGTAAGACTTCTTCTCCCAATTGTCCTGCTATCAGAATATCATCCATGTAGTGAATTATATACATTTGTGTCCTGGCTGTTCATATAGGTTGTAAGGCTGTAGTTACAAATTTTTGACATAATTTTGGGCTATTAGACATACTTTGAGGCAACACTTTCCATTGATATCGCTACATGGGCTCTCGAAAATTTACGCAAGGCAGGCTAAAGGCAAACCTTTCTTGATCAACCACATATAAAGGTATGGTGAAGAAACAATCTTTGAGATCCAAAACAATCTTATAATAGTTTCTAGGGATCGCTACTGGAGACGGAAGTCCAGGCTGTAGGGCTCCCATTTCTACCATAGTGGCATTGATGGCTCTCAGGTCTTGTAGGAGCCTTCATTTTCCAGATTTTTTCTTAATAACAAAAACAGGAGTATTCCAGGGGGAAGTACTTTCTATTATGTGTCCTGCTTCCAGCTGTTCCCGCACTAACTGCTGGGTGGCTTGCAATTTTTCAGTTGTCAATGGCCATTGGTCAACCCAGACAGGTGATGAGAATTTCCAAGTTATTGGATCAGCACACCGCTGGGGTACAGGCATGTCAATAGCTGCCATCATAAATTTCCTAACCCACTATGGTCAGTTTTGCCTAGGGCCTGAACAGGTTGTACCATCCCACATTCTCTTTTCCCTAATCCTTTACCTGGAGTATATCCTTGTGCTAGCATTTGTGCGATAACTATATCACTCGGGCTGCACATGATTATCTTCATTTGTGATAGCAAATCTCAACCCCACAGGTTCACAGGCAGACAAGCAATAACAAATGGTTTAATCAACCCAGAATTATTTTCTTTATCTTTCCAGGTAAGATATTTGGAACTTTATCTGGGATTGGTACTTTACCCAATACCTCTCAAATTTGTCATGGTTTCTGAAGTAGGCCAATTGGATGGCCAATCTTCTTCTCTGATTATAGTTACATCAGCTCCTGTATCTATCAGCCTATTAAATAATTTTCCATCCAGTCATAAGGTCAATGAAGGCTTATTGTATGTAATCTGTTGTACCCAATATGTATCTGAGGATCCAAAGCCCTTAGTTCCTCTTTCTTTTGACTGTGCTGTATGGTTAGTTGTGGTTAAGGGTATTAATATTAATTAAGCTATTCTGTCTCCTCGAGTTACAGTTACAATATTATTATTAGCTTGAACCATAATTTTGATTTCTCCCGTGAAGTCATTGTCAATGATTCCTAGGAAAATTTGGAGACCTTTCATGGTGACGCTACTACAGCCTAAAAGAAATCCAAAGGTTTTGGGAGGCAAAGGACCATAGACCCCTGTTGGTAAAGCTTAGGGTCCCATTTCTGGAGTCAGTACTGTGTAGGCGGTGGAACAGAGGTCCAGTCCTGTGATGCCTGTGGTTGCTCTACTAAGTCCCAAAAGGGGTTGTTGTTGTTCTGAGCTGGAACAAAACTGACTGCCCCATATGCTTGTTTCGGGGCCTGGGGCTCGCCCCCCTTTGCATTTCCCTGCTGGGGAGTCAGAGGTTTTCCTTCAATGTCAGTTTTAGACCTACATTGATTTGCCCAGTGTTCTCCTCGTTTACATCTATGGCAGAGGCCAGGTGCCTTCTCATCAGTCTTTTGGTCGTTATTCTGGCTTGTACCATTACAAGATAGAACAAAGTGTCCTAATTTTCCACATTTAAAGCATCCCTCTTTATTTTTATCATGCTCGGCCAAAAAGTCTTTAACAGTCTTTCCACTGAATGCGCTGCCATGGCCAAGCCTTATTGATAGGAAGATCCAATATCTGCACAGAGGCGTATGTACCCTGTCAAATCAGTCTTTTTCCTATATGGTCTGATTGCTGTTTGACAGGCTGGGTTGGCATTTTCATAAGTTAACTGTTTTACATAATCTAGTCCTGCATCTGCATTGCCAAAAATATGGCCTGCCGTTGTAATAAACCTATGCACAAAGTCTGCAAAAGGCTCATCAGGCCCTTGTTTGACCCCTGTGAGTGAGACTCCCAAATCTCCTTTAACTGGGAGCTTCCTCCAAGCTTTAGTGGCAGCTGCCTGGATTTGTGCAAACAATGAAGCAGCCACTGTTATCTATCAGCCTATTAAATAATTTTCCATCCAGTCATAAGGTCAATGAAGGCTTATTGTATGTAATCTGTTGTACCCAATATGTATCTGAGGATCCAAAGCCCTTAGTTCCTCTTTCTTTTGACTGTGCTGTATGGTTAGTTGTGGTTAAGGGTATTAATATTAATTAAGCTATTCTGTCTCCTCGAGTTACAGTTACAATATTATTATTAGCTTGAACCATAATTTTGATTTCTCCCGTGAAGTCATTGTCAATGATTCCTAGGAAAATTTGGAGACCTTTCATGGTGACGCTACTACAGCCTAAAAGAAATCCAAAGGTTTTGGGAGGCAAAGGACCATAGACCCCTGTTGGTAAAGCTTAGGGTCCCATTTCTGGAGTCAGTACTGTGTAGGCGGTGGAACAGAGGTCCAGTCCTGTGATGCCTGTGGTTGCTCTACTAAGTCCCAAAAGGGGTTGTTGTTGTTCTGAGCTGGAACAAAACTGACTGCCCCATATGCTTGTTTCGGGGCCTGGGGCTCGCCCCCCTTTGCATTTCCCTGCTGGGGAGTCAGAGGTTTTCCTTCAATGTCAGTTTTAGACCTACATTGATTTGCCCAGTGTTCTCCTCGTTTATATCTATGGCAGAGGCCAGGTGCCTTCTCATCAGTCTTTTGGTCGTTATTCTGGCTTGTACCATTACAAGATAGAACAAAGTGTCCTAATTTTCCACATTTAAAGCATCCCTCTTTATTTTTATCATGCTCGGCCAAAAAGTCTTTAACAGTCTTTCCACTGAATGCCGCTGCCATGGCCAAGCCTTATTGATAGGAAGATCCAATATCTGCACAGAGGCGTATGTACCCTGTCAAATCAGTCTTTTTCCTATATGGTCTGATTGCTGTTTGACAGGCTGGGTTGGCATTTTCATAAGTTAACTGTTTTACATAATCTAGTCCTGCATCTGCATTGCCAAAAATATGGCCTGCCGTTGTAATAAACCTATGCACAAAGTCTGCAAAAGGCTCATCAGGCCCTTGTTTGACCCCTGTGAGTGAGACTCCCAAATCTCCTTTAACTGGGAGCTTCCTCCAAGCTTTAGTGGCAGCTGCCTGGATTTGTGCAAACAATCCAGGACCATATTGCATTTGATCATCACTGTTATCATACCTACCAGACACTGTTAACATATCAACAGTCCACCCATTTCCGGCTTGGAGATTTTTCTGTTGTTTCTTTGCATGCTTCAAAGTACTCTGACTTCCACAATAAATGATCTCCTCCTGAGAGGACAGCCCTAACTAAGGTATTCCAGTCTCCTGGCATGAGTCAATTTTCTGCTACAGATTCTAATATAGCAAGGGTATATGGCGCAGTGGCTCCATATTGGGAGACTGCAGTTTTCAGTTCTTTAATAATAGCAAAATCAAACCCACGATGATGTCTCCATGCTGTTCCCTGAGTATCTGTGGTCTCAGTGACCGGAAAGGCGACTTTATAATCAAGATCCCCTTCTCCAGTATAATCAACCATTTTGTCTTTAAGGGCATGCTTGCCAGGCTGCTGAGGCGGGCGGGGAACAAGGGATTCTTTCGCCAGATCTTTTATCTGTTCATTCCCTGTTCTTAGTCTCTGTAGTTTGGTGATTAACGATTGGTGCAGTTCCTCAACTTTTATTTGTTCTTCTAACAAGGTGATCTTATTTTTAAGGTCTTCTCTGGGATCTATTCTTCCTCTCTCATTTACGGCCGCCATGATAATGGGTGCAGAGGCCATATTATAAGATAGATGGCACTAAAAAGCCGGAAACCGATCATCATCCCAATCGACTTCTGATGGATCGGAATCGCGCTTTCTCTGAGGGTCACTCTTAATTTGCAACTCAGGATATATTGTAGGAACCTCTTTTTTCAGTTCTGGTTTGACAGGTCCCTTTTAATTTCTTGTTGTTTGTCAGCGGAAGAAACAACAGGCTCCTCCTCGTCACTTTCTAGGGAGATTAAGTCCTTTTCCTCTTTAAAGAGGGGCCTTCTTAAATCTGATTGAGAATTTGTTTTTAAAATCTCTTCTGTATGAGCAATTGCAGTTGTTATTTCGGGAGTCCAGTTTTTTGCATCAATGATTTCTGTGACTAAGTTCCAGTAATTAAAGGCAGTTACAGGGACTCTCTCTGGCCTGAAACAATCATAAAAATCTTGGAGCACATCACCTACTCATTTCCATCTGTTTGAATTAATAGTTCCTTCTTGTGGGAACCATGGGCAAACATCTTTAACAAAATCAAAAAAATTTAAACAATTCTTGGTTCTTTACCTTTACTCCCCATGTCTTTAAAGCCATTCCTAATTGCTGCACATACATATCATGTTAGCTTAATGCTTGTCCCATTTTGGTGCCTGCACTTACCTCAATCTCAGCGAGGCAGGTTCCTGCAGCAGCTGAGAGGCAATTCCCTAATTCGTTATCTGGTCACGCGCTTCTCAGCACTGCTTCCTCATGGAGTCCCCCGTACTTCGAGCCCCACGTTGGGCACCACTTGCCCCGACCCGCGGGATTTGTCAACACAGACCCTAAAGGGGGGGAGTGGGAATTAAAGAGACAAGAGACACAAGAAATAGAGACAAGACAGGAGTCTGATCAAGTCTTGTTTTATTGCCAAAAGGGAGTGGTATTTACGCTGTACAGAAAGAGGAAGGAAAGAGGAAAGAGTCAAACACAGCCAATCGTGTAAAAGGTCAACTGTGAACGCGGTTACATCATAGCAAGAGTCTATGAGGAGCATGCACTGATCACAAGCATGGAAACTTTGAGTAGCCTATCACATTAGCAGGCACACGTCCCAGACCGTGCCAGACTGCATCCTTCTTGCTTCCGCTAGGCGCAGTCTTTGGGAGCTCGTGGCGATGTTCTTAAACTGGAGGCTGTAAGGCGTGGCCAAGGCTCTCACAGTCCCAGACAATTCAGCATTCAGAAAATGAGATTATGGCTTCCATTCCCATCACGTCATGGCAAATTGAAGAGGAAAAAGTGGAAACAGTATTAGATTTCTCTTTGGGGATGGGGGTCAGCGGAAGAAACAACAGGCTCCTCCTCGTCACTTTCTAGGGAGATTAAGTCCTTTTCCTCTTTAAAGAGGGGCCTTCTTAAATCTGATTGAGAATTTGTTTTTAAAATCTCTTCTGTATGAGCAATTGCAGTTGTTATTTCGGGAGTCCAGTTTTTTGCATCAATGATTTCTGTGACTAAGTTCCAGTAATTAAAGGCAGTTACAGGGACTCTCTCTGGCCTGAAACAATCATAAAAATCTTGGAGCACATCACCTACTCATTTCCATCTGTTTGAATTAATAGTTCCTTCTTGTGGGAACCATGGGCAAACATCTTTAACAAAATCAAAAAAATTTAAACAATTCTTGGTTCTTTACCTTTACTCCCCATGTCTTTAAAGCCATTCCTAATTGCTGCACATACATATCATGTTAGCTTAATGCTTGTCCCATTTTGGTGCCTGCACTTACCTCAATCTCAGCGAGGCAGGTTCCTGCAGCAGCTGAGAGGCAATTCCCTAATTCGTTATCTGGTCACGCGCTTCTCAGCACTGCTTCCTCATGGAGTCCCCCGTACTTCGAGCCCCACGTTGGGCACCACTTGCCCCGACCCGCGGGATTTGTCAACACAGACCCTAAAGGGGGGGAGTGGGAATTAAAGAGACAAGAGACACAAGAAATAGAGACAAGACAGGAGTCTGATCAAGTCTTGTTTTATTGCCAAAAGGGAGTGGTATTTACGCTGTACAGAAAGAGGAAGGAAAGAGGAAAGAGTCAAACACAGCCAATCGTGTAAAAGGTCAACTGTGAACGCGGTTACATCATAGCAAGAGTCTATGAGGAGCATGCACTGATCACAAGCATGGAAACTTTGAGTAGCCTATCACATTAGCAGGCACACGTCCCAGACCGTGCCAGACTGCATCCTTCTTGCTTCCGCTAGGCGCAGTCTTTGGGAGCTCGTGGCGATGTTCTTAAACTGGAGGCTGTAAGGCGTGGCCAAGGCTCTCACAGTCCCAGACAATTCAGCATTCAGAAAATGAGATTATGGCTTCCATTCCCATCACGTCATGGCAAATTGAAGAGGAAAAAGTGGAAACAGTATTAGATTTTCTCTTTTGGGGATGGGGGGCTCCAACAATGTATGAAATTAAAGGACATTTGCTCCTTGAAATAAAATCTATGACAAATGTAGACAGTGTATTTAAATAGCATTAATTAGAGATAGCATTTTGCCAACAAAGATCAAACATAGTCAAAGCTATGCTTTTTCCAGCCGTCATGTATAGATGTGAGAACTGGACCTTAAAGTAGGGTGAGGGCCAAAGGACTGATACTTTGGAATTATGATGCTGGAGGAAAGAGTCCTTTGGACTGTAAGGGGATCAAATCAGGCAATCTGCACAGAAATCAACCCTGAATATGCAATGAAAGGACTGATGATGAAGTTGAAATTCCATTATTTTGGCTGTGTGATGTGAAAAGACAAGTCCTTGGAAAAGACTTTGATGCTGGGATAGATTGAAAGCAAAAGGAGTAGGAGGTGACAAAAGATGAGATGTTTGGATAGCATCACTGATTCAATGGACATGAATCTGATCAAACTCCAGGAGATAGGGAAGAACAGGGGAGCCTGGCATGCTGTGGTCCATGGAGTCACAAGATTTAGCAACTGAACAATGACAAGAAAATACAGGACAGAATCCAGACTGTGACAATAATCTGACCATATCCTAATTTTATTATAATTTATGAAATAAAATCACTGATGGGGAAAGGATATTGACCTTTATAGCTTATAAATGTGTGGAATCATGAAAACAGAAGAGAAAAAAAACTTTTTTTATTAGCTTATAAATGTGTTTAGAATATAAAAAACCCCAGTGAACGCGGTTACATCATAGCAAGAGTCTATGAGGAGCATGCACTGATCACAAGCATGGAAACTTTGAGTAGCCTATCACATTAGCAGGCACACGTCCCAGACCGTGCCAGACTGCATCCTTCTTGCTTCCGCTAGGCGCAGTCTTTGGGAGCTCGTGGCGATGTTCTTAAACTGGAGGCTGTAAGGCGTGGCCAAGGCTCTCACAGTCCCAGACAATTCAGCATTCAGAAAATGAGATTATGGCTTCCATTCCCATCACGTCATGGCAAATTGAAGAGGAAAAAGTGGAAACAGTATTAGATTTTCTCTTTTGGGGATGGGGGGCTCCAACAATGTATGAAATTAAAGGACATTTGCTCCTTGAAATAAAATCTATGACAAATGTAGACAGTGTATTTAAATAGCATTAATTAGAGATAGCATTTTGCCAACAAAGATCAAACATAGTCAAAGCTATGCTTTTTCCAGCCGTCATGTATAGATGTGAGAACTGGACCTTAAAGTAGGGTGAGGGCCAAAGGACTGATACTTTGGAATTATGATGCTGGAGGAAAGAGTCCTTTGGACTGTAAGGGGATCAAATCAGGCAATCTGCACAGAAATCAACCCTGAATATGCAATGAAAGGACTGATGATGAAGTTGAAATTCCATTATTTTGGCTGTGTGATGTGAAAAGACAAGTCCTTGGAAAAGACTTTGATGCTGGGATAGATTGAAAGCAAAAGGAGTAGGAGGTGACAAAAGATGAGATGTTTGGATAGCATCACTGATTCAATGGACATGAATCTGATCAAACTCCAGGAGATAGGGAAGAACAGGGGAGCCTGGCATGCTGTGGTCCATGGAGTCACAAGATTTAGCAACTGAACAATGACAAGAAAATACAGGACAGAATCCAGACTGTGACAATAATCTGACCATATCCTAATTTTATTATAATTTATGAAATAAAATCACTGATGGGGAAAGGATATTGACCTTTATAGCTTATAAATGTGTGGAATCATGAAAACAGAAGAGAAAATAACCATAAAAAATCATTTTAAATGTGATGGATGTGGGATAGAGAGTATCATTGGTGAAAGGTACCATTAGCAACTTGAGGGCAGGTCTGCTGCCCTTCCTTGCCTATACTGCAATCCCAAATCCTGGCATAGCTTTGAATATGTCATCCTGATGCGAAAAAGACCATGGGCTCTGCCACAGACTGGAAAGAGACAACTGTCACCTGAGGACCAAAGCTAGTGAGCAGCTATGGAAAATCCTGAAGCAAGAGTAAGGCAGCATTTCCTGGAGGTATTTTGACCTTTGGGCATAACTAACACAAAGAATGACTGTGACCTGAGTGAATAACTCTGGAAGGATCAGCTGATAGCTGTAATCCCAGTGATCAAAAGGCTGAGGAAGGGATTTAGGTCTTTCTATTCCTAGAGCTTCTGTTAGTGGGACTTTGCAGGTCAGGATACAAAGGAACAAAGGCAACCATTTTCACTACTCTTGGCACTTTCCATAATATCAATTCCAATGTGTGAATATTTTCATACATGTGTTTTGATGCATTTTTTTGTTTTAGTGAGAGTTATATAGTACATATATTGGACATCATTTACAGATTCTTGGAAGGATTGAGATGGTGCGGTAGAAAGATTAGGAACTCACCTTCCCCTATTAACACATCAAAAATTCATCTACATGTGAAACAATTATCACTGAAACCTACCTAGACCCTGGCAAAAAGATTCCTGTACAACCGAGGTTCTGATCAAGATCCACATTGAATCAGGAAGAAAAAAATGATTAGGTCAGTCTGTGAGTCCCTGGGAAGGGATTCAGGTTAAAAGGAAGATTACACTGGCAGAGATCGTCCCTGAGGAGCGAGCAGATTGAGACACATATTGGCCACACCAATGAAAAAAATTTTTTTTTCACATTCAATGGACATGAATCTGATCAAACTCCAGGAGATAGGGAAGAACAGGGGAGCCTGGCATGCTGTGGTCCATGGAGTCACAAGATTTAGCAACTGAACAATGACAAGAAAATACAGGACAGAATCCAGACTGTGACAATAATCTGACCATATCCTAATTTTATTATAATTTATGAAATAAAATCACTGATGGGGAAAGGATATTGACCTTTATAGCTTATAAATGTGTGGAATCATGAAAACAGAAGAGAAAATAACCATAAAAAATCATTTTAAATGTGATGGATGTGGGATAGAGAGTATCATTGGTGAAAGGTACCATTAGCAACTTGAGGGCAGGTCTGCTGCCCTTCCTTGCCTATACTGCAATCCCAAATCCTGGCATAGCTTTGAATATGTCATCCTGATGCGAAAAAGACCATGGGCTCTGCCACAGACTGGAAAGAGACAACTGTCACCTGAGGACCAAAGCTAGTGAGCAGCTATGGAAAATCCTGAAGCAAGAGTAAGGCAGCATTTCCTGGAGGTATTTTGACCTTTGGGCATAACTAACACAAAGAATGACTGTGACCTGAGTGAATAACTCTGGAAGGATCAGCTGATAGCTGTAATCCCAGTGATCAAAAGGCTGAGGAAGGGATTTAGGTCTTTCTATTCCTAGAGCTTCTGTTAGTGGGACTTTGCAGGTCAGGATACAAAGGAACAAAGGCAACCATTTTCACTACTCTTGGCACTTTCCATAATATCAATTCCAATGTGTGAATATTTTCATACATGTGTTTTGATGCATTTTTTTGTTTTAGTGAGAGTTATATAGTACATATATTGGACATCATTTACAGATTCTTGGAAGGATTGAGATGGTGCGGTAGAAAGATTAGGAACTCACCTTCCCCTATTAACACATCAAAAATTCATCTACATGTGAAACAATTATCACTGAAACCTACCTAGACCCTGGCAAAAAGATTCCTGTACAACCGAGGTTCTGATCAAGATCCACATTGAATCAGGAAGAAAAAAAAAAAATGATTAGGTCAGTCTGTGAGTCCCTGGGAAGGGATTCAGGTTAAAAGGAAGATTACACTGGCAGAGATCGTCCCTGAGGAGCGAGCAGATTGAGACACATATTGGCCACACCAGTCCCATGCCCTGACCCAGGGAAGACAAGCCCTTTGGAAGACCAGTGGAACTAATAGGAAGCTAAGAGAAGCATGTATTACCATCATGAGGAGTGTTAACTTGCTTGTTTGCTCATGACCTGGGGTGGGGAAGGTAGATTGAAAACTGCAGGCATGGCTGGTTGGCTTTCGATGATCACCCTGATATACACCTTAGTCTGAGCTGAGTAAACACTCCAGCCACACCTGGGCCATGAAACAGACAAGACTCACATGACTCAGATCCAAATCAGCTTAGAAACAAGATGGGGACAGCAATTTGGGGCACTGATTATAGATTCAGCTCCCTTCCTATCTACATTACACCACCCTAGCCCTATCTGAGGCACTGCTCTTCACTAAGCCTGATGGAAAGCCCAGCTTTCAGAGACAAAGAAGACTTTGTCTCAAGATGGCGACTGAACAAAGTGGAGATCATCATCCCTAGTGCTCTCACAGGCAGCACAACAGAAGTCTCAGTCTCTGAAACTGGGTGAACGACTACATCCCACAGCCTGGCATATGTCTAGTCCCCATGCCAACTCCTCTTTCTCCAGGGATGTTCTCCTATGCAGTGTTGGAGTTCCAATGCTAAGATGAGGCAATGTGCACACTTGAAGGAAACAGAGCCAGTTTGGATCCAAAATTTAGGGCTTCTGCTCTGACAACATGGAATCTGGACCCTGCCCATGATAGGGTGGTGACAATGACGGAGCAGAAGGAATACAGAATGAATCACACATGGCTTTCACCTTAGTTCCCCCTTTTCTAGCTCCACCTCCTACAAAGGTAACAGTTGTCACCACATGATGAGGAAAGACATGACTGCGCTCACATCAAATCTAGCACTCCCACCCAAGACACTGGTTACTTTCAGGCTGTATAGGGACACTTTCACATAAGCACACATAAGCACACCTCTTCAAGATGGTGTTAGTTGTTTCAAGTAATTTCACAGAGAGGAGAAAGAAAAGCAAAATTAGAAGGCCAAAAGAGCAATTGAAAAAACAATAGAAAGCCCCTGCAATAGCTAATTAAAAGCCTAACAGAGTTTTGTCTCAAGATGCACTGGTCATAGCAAACACACTTTACAACAACACAAGAAATGACTCTACACATGGACACCAACAAACAGTCAATACTGAAATCAGATTGAGTATATTCTTTGCAGCAAAAGATGGAGCAGCTCTATACAGTAAGTAAAAATAAGACCTGGAGCTGACTGTGGCTCAGATCATGAGCTTCTTATTGTAAAGTTCAGGCTTAAATTTTAAAAAGTAGACAAAACCACTAGTTCATCTAGGTATAACCTAAATCAAACCCCTTATGATTATACAGTGGGGGTAAATGATATATACAAAGGATTAGATCTGGTGGACAGAGTGCCTGAAGAACTATGGACAGAGGTTTGTAACATTATAACAGGAGGAAATGACCAAAAACATCTCAAACAAAAATAAATATAAGAAGGCAAAGTGGTTGTCTGGGAAGGCGTTACAAATAACTGAGACAGGAAGAGAAGAGAAAGGCAAAGGACAAAGGGAAAGTTAACCCCAACAGCGTGCAGAGTCCTAGACAAGAGAAATGAGAGATAAGAAAGGCTTCAAAAATGAACAGTGTAAAGAAACAGAGAAAAACAAAACAAAAGGGGAAAACTAGAGATATCATCAAGAAAATTGGAAGGATCAAGGGACTATTCCATGCAAGGATGGACATAATAAAGGAAAGAAAGTGAAAGGAAAGTGGATAGAAGCAGAAGATATTAAGAAGAGGTGGAAGAATACACAGAATAACTATAGAAAAAAAAGGCTTAATGACCTGAAAACCACAGTGGTGTGGTCACTCACCTAGAGCTGAACAACTTAAGAGTGTGAAGCCAAGTGGTCTTTAGTTAGCATTACTAGGAACAAAGTGAAGGTGATGGACATCCAGATGAACATTTTTGAATCCTAAAATGTTATGCTGTTAAAGTACTGCACTCAATAAGCCAACAGATTAAGAAACCTCAGCAATGGCCACAGGACTGAAAAAGACCAGTTTTCATTCAAGTCCTCAAGAATATCAATGACAAAGAGTGTTTAAAATGCCATAGAATTGTGTTTATTTCACATGCTAGCAAGGTCATGCTCAAAATCTTTCAAGCTTGGCTACAGCAACACAAGAAGTGAGTACTTCCTGATGTACAAGTTGATTTAGAAAAGGTAGAGGAACCAGAGGTCAAAATGACAACATTCATTGGATAATAGAGAAAGCAAGGGAATTTCAGAAAAACGTCTACTTCTGCTTCAATGACTATGCTAAACTTTTTGACTGTGTTGACCCCAATAAACTGTGGAATATTCTTAAAGAAAGGGGAATACCCGACAATTTCATCTGTTTCCTGAGACAACTTTATGTGAAAACAAAAACAGCAATTGGAACCAGACATGAAACAATGGATTGGTTCAAAATTGGGAAATGAACCAATTCATTTGGTTCAAGGACAAGACTGTATATTGTCACCCTGCTTATTTAACTGTATGCAGAGTACATCATGTGAAATACCGAGTTGAATGAATCCCAAACTAGAATCAAGATTGCTGGAGAAATATCAACAGCCCTAGTTATGCAAATGACATCACTGTAAAGGCAGAAAGTGAAGAGGAATGAAAGAGCCTCTAGATTAGGGTGAAAGAGTCAAAACCAGTTGGCTTGAAACTAATTAAAACAAAAACAAACAAACAAAATTCCAAGATCATGGCATCCTATCCCATCCCTTCTTGACAAATAGAAGAGGAAAATGTGGAAACATTGACAGATTTTGTTTTCTTGGACTCCAAAATCAGTGCACACAGTGACTATAGCCATGAAATTAAGACACTTCTTTCTTGGAAAGAAGTAATGACAAGCCTAGAGAATACATAAAAGCAGAGACATCATTTTGCCAACAAAGGTCCATATACTTGAAGCTATGTCTTTTCCAGGAGTCCATGTATGAATGTATGGATGACAACTGAACCGAGAAGAAGACTGAGTGCCAAAGAACTGGTGTTGTCAAACTGTGGTGCTGGAGAAGACTCTTGAAAGTCCTTTGGATGACAAGGTGATCAAACCAGTCAATCCTACAAGAAATCAACCCTTATGCTGAAGTTGAAGCACCAATATTTTGGCCACCTGACATGAAGAAACAACTCATTGGAAAAGACCTGATGTTGAGAAATATTGATAGCAAAAACAGAAGGGGGTTCCAGAAGATGACATGTTCAAATTTAATCACCAATTTAAAGAACATGTGTCTGAGAAAACTCTGGGAGATAGTAAAGGACAGGGGATCCTAGAGCATTGCAGTTCATGGGGTTGCAAAGGATTGGAAATGACTTAGCAACTGAATAGCAACAAGAAAAACAGTATACCAGATAAAAAATTCAAAGCATTTTTCTTAAGAATGCTAACTGAATTAAAGAAAAAATAAATAAACATGGGGATATTTTAATAAAGCTCTTGAAAAAGAGCTTTAATAAAGCTCTAATAAAGCTCTTCATTCATATAAAATAGAATCACTCAGAACTGAAGGAAAAAATTTAAAACTCTAAATGAGAAACACACTAGATGGAATTAAGGGTAAGCAAGGTAATGCAGGAAAGCATATAAGTGGTCTCAGAGGTAAAGTAATAGAAATCACCATGTTAGATTAGTGAAAGAAAACAATTTTTCTTTAAAAAAAAAAAAAAAGGAAACCATCTTAGTGATTTTTGGTTTAAAAACAAGCATACCAGCATTCAACATTACAGAACCCTTAGGAGAAATATAAGAGAGAAGGGGATCAAAAATGTATTTAATTAAATTATGTCTAAAATCTTTACAAACGTGAGGAAACACATATCCAGGTAGAGGTGGGAGAGAGTCTCAAATAAGATCAACCCAAACAGACTCACACCAATACATATTGCAATTAAAAATTGCAAATGTTAATAAAAAATAATTCTAAAGAGAGCAACAAAAAACTAGAATCATATACAAGAGAACTCCCATAATGTTCTCAGCTAATTTTTCTGCAGAAATTCTGTAGGCTATAATGGAGTGTCATGGTATATTGAATATGTTAGAAGGGAAGACTTTGGAAACTAGGAATTTAAAAATTGGGGAAATTTGTTAATAAAATAAGTTTCTAAAGTGGCAAAAAGCTTTGGATGACAAGGTGATCAAACCAGTCAATCCTACAAGAAATCAACCATTATGCTGAAGTTGCAGCACCAATATTTTGGCCACCTGCCATGAAGAAACAACTCACTGGAAAAGACCTGATGTTGAGAAATATTGATAGCAAAAACAGAAGGGGGTTCAGAAGATGACATGTTCAAATTTAATCACCAATTTAAAGAACATGTGTCTGAGAAAACTCTGGGAGATAGTAAAGGACAGGGGATCCTAGAGCATTGCAGTTCATGGGGTTGCAAAGGATTGGAAATGACTTAGCAACTGAATAGCAACAAGAAAAACAGTATACCAGATAAAAAATTCAAAGCATTTTTCTTAAGAATGCTAACTGAATTAAAGAAAAAATAAATAAACATGGGGATATTTTAATAAAGCTCTTGAAAAAGAGCTTTAATAAAGCTCTAATAAAGCTCTTCATTCATATAAAATAGAATCACTCAGAACTGAAGGAAAAAATTTAAAACTCTAAATGAGAAACACACTAGATGGAATTAAGGGTAAGCAAGGTAATGCAGGAAAGCATATAAGTGGTCTCAGAGGTAAAGTAATAGAAATCACCATGTTAGATTAGTGAAAGAAAACAATTTTTCTTTAAAAAAAAAAAAAAAGGAAACCATCTTAGTGATTTTTGGTTTAACAACAAGCATACCAGCATTCAACATTACAGAACCCTTAGGAGAAATATAAGAGAGAAGGGGATCAAAAATGTATTTAATTAAATTATGTCTAAAATCTTTACAAACGTGAGGAAACACATATCCAGGTAGAGGTGGGAGAGAGTCTCAAATAAGATCAACCCAAACAGACTCACACCAATACATATTGCAATTAAAAATTGCAAATGTTAATAAAAAATAATTCTAAAGAGAGCAACAAAAAACTAGAATCATATACAAGAGAACTCCCATAATGTTCTCAGCTAATTTTTCTGCAGAAATTCTGTAGGCTATAATGGAGTGTCATGGTATATTGAATATGTTAGAAGGGAAGACTTTGGAAACTAGGATATTCTATCAAGCATGGTTACCATTTAGGACAGAGACATAAAAGACTTCTTAGACAAGCAAAAATTAAACAATCTCATCAATCTAAATTGTCCCTAAAAGAAATGGTAAAGGTTCTTCTATAAGTGGACAAGAAAATGTGGTAAGAAATATTTATAGATAAACAAATATCCAACTAGTAAAGGGAAATATACAATAAATGCTGAGAATCAACCATTTAAGTAATTTGGTATAATGATTAAATGACAAAAAAATTATGTAAATTATTTCTACAATAATAAGTAAACTGATCATCATGAAGCTGTAAAAAATTACATCAAAAACAGAAAACTGGAGCTTACCTGGTGATCCAGTGTGTAAAGAGTCTGCCTGATAGTGCAAGGGGCGCTGGTTCGATCCCTGGTCTAGGAAGATGCCAAGTGTCACAGAGCCACTGGACCAGTGTGTCCAATTACAAGCCAGAGCTCTAAAGCTCATGCACCCAGAGCCGGTGCTCTGCAATTAGAGAGGCCACTGCAATGGGAGGCCCATACAGGCTGAAGAATAAAGATGGCTGAAAAATAAATAAAGAATCAATAAAAATAGGTGAAATTAAAAAAAAAAACTGAAGGAAGAAAACTATAGAGAATACTACATCTAACAAAATTTAAAAAAAAAAAAAGAAAAATTGGAATGGAGTAAAAAATGTAGATCTTTTAAAAATGCTTTTGAAATTAAATGACTACCTATTTTAAAAAGAGGATTTATTTATAGGTCAAAGAATATGATTCCCATGGCAATTACATATCAGAAAATCTGATAGGTACACAAAAACTAGAGTGGAAGAAACAAAAAGATAATAATCTAATGACAAGTGGAAGAAACAAACAAAAATGAGGAAACTAGTACAGTAGGACTTAAAAAAACAAACAGAAAATAAATAATAGAATAGAAATAAGTACATATGCATAAATAATTAGTTTATATGTCAATGGGTTAAAGATAAGCAAACAAACAGAACACAGAAATATACATTGTATATGTATACCTGGGAATTTGCAGTTAAAAAAGGCAAGGATGAAATTAGATAAAATTATATTCCAGTAAAAGGGTTTTTTTTTCATGGTATATTGAATATGTTAGAAGGGAAGACTTTGGAAACTAGGATATTCTATCAAGCATGGTTACCATTTAGGACAGAGACATAAAAGACTTCTTAGACAAGCAAAAATTAAACAATCTCATCAATCTAAATTGTCCCTAAAAGAAATGGTAAAGGTTCTTCTATAAGTGGACAAGAAAATGTGGTAAGAAATATTTATAGATAAACAAATATCCAACTAGTAAAGGGAAATATACAATAAATGCTGAGAATCAACCATTTAAGTAATTTGGTATAATGATTAAATGACAAAAAAATTATGTAAATTATTTCTACAATAATAAGTAAACTGATCATCATGAAGCTGTAAAAAATTACATCAAAAACAGAAAACTGGAGCTTACCTGGTGATCCAGTGTGTAAAGAGTCTGCCTGATAGTGCAAGGGGCGCTGGTTCGATCCCTGGTCTAGGAAGATGCCAAGTGTCACAGAGCCACTGGACCAGTGTGTCCAATTACAAGCCAGAGCTCTAAAGCTCATGCACCCAGAGCCGGTGCTCTGCAATTAGAGAGGCCACTGCAATGGGAGGCCCATACAGGCTGAAGAATAAAGATGGCTGAAAAATAAATAAAGAATCAATAAAAATAGGTGAAATTAAAAAAAAAAACTGAAGGAAGAAAACTATAGAGAATACTACATCTAACAAAATTTAAAAAAAAAAAAAGAAAATTTGGAATGGAGTAAAAAATGTAGATCTTTTAAAAATGCTTTTGAAATTAAATGACTACCTATTTTAAAAAGAGGATTTATTTATAGGTCAAAGAATATGATTCCCATGGCAATTACATATCAGAAAATCTGATAGGTACACAAAAACTAGAGTGGAAGAAACAAAAAGATAATAATCTAATGACAAGTGGAAGAAACAAACAAAAATGAGGAAACTAGTACAGTAGGACTTAAAAAAACAAACAGAAAATAAATAATAGAATAGAAATAAGTACATATGCATAAATAATTAGTTTATATGTCAATGGGTTAAAGATAAGCAAACAAACAGAACACAGAAATATACATTGTATATGTATACCTGGGAATTTGCAGTTAAAAAAGGCAAGGATGAAATTAGATAAAATTATATTCCAGTAAAAGGTCTAATTTATTCCTTTCAAATCAGAAGTTATAAACTAATGTACACTAAGCAAAGCAGTTAATATTTAAGTTTGGAAATATTTCATATAATTGTTTTCCTTCAGTATATTCAATTCTCTAATCTGAAAAAAAATTCTAAAATTCTGAGGGATAGATAAAATTGTAAGAGATTAAAAGCAAAATGAAATTAGATGCTTGGGGAGATAAATAAGCATTTTAATTTCTATACTGATGGCATGTGCTGACCCTGGGTATGCTGAGCTTTCATTTGCATGGCTATACAGGGTATATGCTGCATAGGAAAACATGTCTAGGGCTCACTGAAATTTGGAACTCTAATTGGAAACTAATCAGAATTTGGGGTTAAGTGAATTTCTCACTTGCAATGAAAAAGTGGATTAAAATAAATAAATCCATGATACAAGGATACAAGATGAGCCGTTTATCATCTCAATGACCCTAGATTGATTATTGCTAGAGAGAGCACCTTCCAGGAAAATTGATAATGAGTAGTCAATACATAATTTTGTGTACTAAGTCCACACTGTCCTGATTTTGTGATAAAAACGCCTCATAGATAAAATTTATGTGAAAAGATTCATAGGGTAGTAGTCCCTCAAATGACTGATGGAACTGAATGCACATACCTCCTGAGGAAGACAACTTCAGTTCACAATCCCAAGAGCAAAATCAGCATGCCAGCACGGTACCCTACAAGAGAATTAGCATATTATCAGACATAAAAGTGAATTCCATAAAATTTCAGTTATATGGTTTAGCCAATAAAGATTATATAATGAAATAAGCATGTTTGATATTTTTAAAAAAGTTACAGAGTAGTTTTAAAAAATAAGCAAGAAACTAGAGATAGCAATCATAATGAAAAATAGTTTATTTAAAATTTCTAGGAGAAACTGTTGTAGGAATTAAAATATGAAACTAGCAGAAGAAATAGAGAACAGATGAAAGTCAGTAGAAAATAGAATTAGAGCACTAAAAGTTAATTCAAAGAAGTTATCCACAATGTGGTGATGGATGAAAGTTCCTAAAACCTAAGGTACTATGAGTGTACTAAAGAAGTTTAAGGAGCATCAAACAGAATCAATTAACAAAACAAAACAAAGCAAAACCTGGACATACACCATAGTCAAACTTCAAACAGTAAAGACAAAAGAAACCAAAATGAAAAGACAGATCATTTACACTGACACCTATGGGTAAATTCTCAGTCTAAACAGAAGCAGTTAAAAGATACTGAAATAATAATGTCAATGTCTTTAGAGATAATAATTGTCCAGTAACCATATTCAATTTTTTCTTATATTTTTGTTTTATTTTAATATTATAGACATTATGGTAGAATGACTTTCACTGATAGAATAATAATGTTTTACTCCTTTGGTACATGCAGTGAATCATACTGATACCTTTCTAAGTTTGGTTTCTTTCTTTTTTTTCTACATTGTAAGTTTCAGTTAGGCTTCCTGGTGGTTCAGTGGTAAACAATCCACCTATCAATGAAGGAGCGGTAATTTTGATTCCTGGGTGGGGAATATACCCTGGAGAAATAAATGTCAGTCCACTCTAGTATTCTTGCATGGGAAATTCCATGAAGAGAAGAGCCTCGTGGGCTCCAGTCCATGGGCAGGCAAAAATGTCAGATATTACTTAGCGACTAAACAATGACAACAATAACAACTAGACCTAATTAGAAAAATTTTAGTTTGTACTTTTTTCATGAATAAAATGGTATAGCGTTTACTTTTCATTTATTTTTTAAAATTCTTATCAGTTTTATAATTAAAGTTAGACATGTTTTAAATGCTGTAAGACCTCAAATGATTCTATCTAGTCCATGACTAGATATCTAATCCATGACTAGAATGCCTGTGATATCTTGCTTTATTGCTAATAATGTCTGTATATTGAAAATTAATCCCAAAGGCCATCTGCTTAATAGCAACTTCCCCAAACACTGCACAAAGATACAGGCATAAAGCCTTCATAGCCATTCACATACCCTCCTGTTTGTGTACTCTAATAAAGTGATTTGTTTACATGTCTGTTCAGTCCTCTACATTAACATTAGCAATGCTATTGGATTCTTTGTAGATTTTTTTTTTAAGATTTATTTATTTATTTATTTTGGTGGGGGTGGGGTGGGGAGGGAGGGGAGCAGTCAGGCCACTTCTATTGGTCTTTCATTTGTCCATTTTCATCCATCTTTGTTCTTTGGCCCATGTGGGCCTCCCATCGCAGTGGCCTCTGTTGTCGCAGAGCACCGGCTCTGGGTGCATGTGCTCCAGAGCTCCGGCTCAGTAATTGGACACATCAGTCCAGCTGCTCCATGGCATGTGGGAACTTCCCAGGCCAGGAATTGAACTAGCGCCCCTTGCACTGCAAGGCGGTGTCCTTACCCACTGGACCACCAGGGAAGTCCCCTTTGTAGATTTTTGAATGGGGAAAACTCTGCGAACAGATCATAGCTTTGGACATTCAGAAGTCTAATATATTCCTTTAGCCCTAGGCTTCAGAGATTATGAAAACAAAGATAGAGAACAACTGAAAAGCACACTCTTGATTAACAGAAGGTGAATGCTTTTACTGTATTACATGGTATTTATTGCTTTGTATCAATACAATTAACCATGTCATGTTTACTTTCCTGTCTATTGCCAAAACGAAATACAGGGTCCATATATACATTTTTTGGTACTAGTGTTTGATAGATGTCCATTCATTAAGTACAAGTAACATAAGAGAAAGTTTTAAGAGGAAATGAGAAGCATTCTTGGAAATCAAAATAAGAAAAAGAAGTAACACAATTCTTCAAAGCAATTCTTCTTATGTATACATAAAGATAAATATTTTGCAAGATAAATTTAGAACGGACTACTCTGCACATGTAAATTTTATTTCTCCAAAAGAGAGAGAATTTATGTGGTTTATTTTATTGTGTGCATGTGCGAGTTGTGTATGAGAGACGTTAGATTTTAGTATAGTTCAATGTTGTCTCCAACAAAACACCAAGACAATGACCTCAATAAGAAGGAACTTTCCAAAGGCACTGCAGCAATTAAAAAAGATACAGGCATAAAGCCTTCATAGCCATTCACATACCCTCCTGTTTGTGTACTCTAATAAAGTGATTTGTTTACATGTCTGTTCAGTCCTCTACATTAACATTAGCAATGCTATTGGATTCTTTGTAGATTTTTTTTTTTAAGATTTATTTATTTATTTATTTTGGTGGGGGTGGGGTGGGGGGGGAGGGGAGCAGTCAGGCCACTTCTATTGGTCTTTCATTTGTCCATTTTCATCCATCTTTGTTCTTTGGCCCATGTGGGCCTCCCATCGCAGTGGCCTCTGTTGTCGCAGAGCACCGGCTCTGGGTGCATGTGCTCCAGAGCTCCGGCTCAGTAATTGGACACATCAGTCCAGCTGCTCCATGGCATGTGGGAACTTCCCAGGCCAGGAATTGAACTAGCGCCCCTTGCACTGCAAGGCGGTGTCCTTACCCACTGGACCACCAGGGAAGTCCCCTTTGTAGATTTTTGAATGGGGAAAACTCTGCGAACAGATCATAGCTTTGGACATTCAGAAGTCTAATATATTCCTTTAGCCCTAGGCTTCAGAGATTATGAAAACAAAGATAGAGAACAACTGAAAAGCACACTCTTGATTAACAGAAGGTGAATGCTTTTACTGTATTACATGGTATTTATTGCTTTGTATCAATACAATTAACCATGTCATGTTTACTTTCCTGTCTATTGCCAAAACGAAATACAGGGTCCATATATACATTTTTTGGTACTAGTGTTTGATAGATGTCCATTCATTAAGTACAAGTAACATAAGAGAAAGTTTTAAGAGGAAATGAGAAGCATTCTTGGAAATCAAAATAAGAAAAAGAAGTAACACAATTCTTCAAAGCAATTCTTCTTATGTATACATAAAGATAAATATTTTGCAAGATAAATTTAGAACGGACTACTCTGCACATGTAAATTTTATTTCTCCAAAAGAGAGAGAATTTATGTGGTTTATTTTATTGTGTGCATGTGCGAGTTGTGTATGAGAGACGTTAGATTTTTAGTATAGTTCAATGTTGTCTCCAACAAAACACCAAGACAATGACCTAAGACTATTTGAATGGTTTGCTTCACTTTAAGAAGGGAACTTTCACTCACAATATATTGCTAAATCCAACATTCTTCATAATATTTGGAATGCAAACCTAGCATAATACTTTTGGAATAGATCCTAGAGATTAGAGCAGATTTTACATTTACTTTTTTATACATATCTAATTAACTAATGGTACATATGTGTGTGTGTATGTGTGTGTAGTGTGTACATGTGTGCACTCAATCATGTCTGACTTTTTGTGACCCCATGGACTCTAGCCTGCCAAGTTCCTCTGTCCATGGGATTTCCCAGGCAAAAATACTGGAGTAGGGTACCACTTCCTTCTCCACTAATAATCCATAATTCAAAATAATGAAATCATAACTCAAAGTGACAGTGTTCAGAAAGTTACTTTATTCCATTTTTTACTTTGCCTTCTTCATGATCTAGAAAAGTATTAGGACCATGCCAAAACTTTTGTTCCAAAGTTTGAAGTACAATTGGTCAACCAATGGCAAGACACTTCAAACTTGAAGCAGTCACCAACACCTTAAAAAAAACCTTTTTAACATCTCTAGAATTGAAATGTTTCTGAAGTATGATATCAGACTCACATCTCTTCACACACACTCAGATAGATAAATAAATTACTTATGGGCTAATGGAATATGCCTTGAACATTCCAGTAATACTGTAAACCACCTGGTTTAATAAGAATTCTCACAATTTGATCTTTAATCTCATGTCTTATGGAGATATTTTTATAAAGCACACATGTTAGCATTTATATATATATTTTTTAAAGCATTCACTCTCACAAATATTTTTGCAAATACTTTCCATTTGAATATATGAGTAGAAAAATTTGAATAAATAGAAAATGATTTATATTAGCTCCTCATACTGGGAGTATATTTTTCATCAAAAACTCAGTTAGACATTTAATTTTTATTCATCCTTGTATTAAATTGGAAACCAAAGTGTATATTAAGAAATAATTTTCAAATATCAAAATTGACTCAGTGTTTTCCTATTTAACCTGATTAAAGAAGAAAAAATATTCTAAGTATACTATTTTTAGGTAAGTACTTCATTTGAGAACTAATTCAAATTTTTATTTATTTATTTATTTATTTTCAATTTTGGCTGTGTTACATGGCATGCAGGATATTAGATCCCTGACCAGGGATCAAAACCTATACCCTTTGCACCATAAGTGTGAAGTCTTAATTATTGGACCACCAGGAAAGTCCCTAATTCTTATTTTTAAACTATGTTTCAATGCAACCCACTCCAGTATTCTTTCCTGAAAATATCATGGAAAATGGAACCTGGTAGGCTACATCCAAAGGGTTCCTAAGAGTCAAACATTACTGAGTGACTGAGCATAAGCACTAGCCAAACACAGAGTACTTATTTTGTCACTTTTCTTTGCTAAATATCAGGGCTTCCCTGGTGGTTCAGTGGTAAAGAATCCACCTACATATTCAGATGAAGGTTTGATCCTTGGATCAGGAAGATCCCTTGGGGAAGGAAATGACAACCCACTGGAGTATTCTTTCCAGGGAAATCCCATGGACAGAGGAGCCTGGCCAGCTACAGTCCATGGGGTCAGAAGGAACTGGACACAACTGAGTGACTAAAGCAACAGCAGCAACATTATAAATATAAGGATGGTGTGAATAACTGCAATAGACTATGAAGAAAGCACCATCTGAAACAAAGTTATGAAGTTTCTATTTACCTCTGAGCTTGTCAATAAAAATTGCTTAATTGCTTTGTATCTAATTTCTTTACTTTTAAAATGTAAAACAGTAACAAGGACTAGCAAAAGACCTCGGAGGAAAGAAGTACTGAGTAGAAGGGTACTCATCACAAATATTTTTGCAAATACTTTCCATTTGATATATGAGTAGAAAAATTTGAATAAATAGAAAATGGTTTATATTAGCTCCTCATACTGGGAGTATATTTTCATCAAAACTCAGTTAGACATTTAATTTTTATTCATCCTTGTATTAAATTGGAAACCAAAGTGTATATTAAGAAATAATTTTCAAATATCAAAATTGACTCAGTGTTTTCCTATTTAACCTGATTAAAGAAGAAAAAATATTCTAAGTATACTATTTTTAGGTAAGTACTTCATTTGAGAACTAATTCAAATTTTTATTTATTTATTTATTTATTTTCAATTTTGGCTGTGTTACATGGCATGCAGGATATTAGATCCCTGACCAGGGATCAAAACCTATACCCTTTGCACCATAAGTGTGAAGTCTTAATTATTGGACCACCAGGAAAGTCCCTAATTCTTATTTTTAAACTATGTTTCAATGCAACCCACTCCAGTATTCTTTCCTGAAAATATCATGGAAAATGGAACCTGGTAGGCTACATCCAAAGGGTTCCTAAGAGTCAAACATTACTGAGTGACTGAGCATAAGCACTAGCCAAACACAGAGTACTTATTTTGTCACTTTTCTTTGCTAAATATCAGGGCTTCCCTGGTGGTTCAGTGGTAAAGAATCCACCTACATATTCAGATGAAGGTTTGATCCTTGGATCAGGAAGATCCCTTGGGGAAGGAAATGACAACCCACTGGAGTATTCTTTCCAGGGAAATCCCATGGACAGAGGAGCCTGGCCAGCTACAGTCCATGGGGTCAGAAGGAACTGGACACAACTGAGTGACTAAAGCAACAGCAGCAACATTATAAATATAAGGATGGTGTGAATAACTGCAATAGACTATGAAGAAAGCACCATCTGAAACAAAGTTATGAAGTTTCTATTTACCTCTGAGCTTGTCAATAAAAATTGCTTAATTGCTTTGTATCTAATTTCTTTACTTTTAAAATGTAAAACAGTAACAAGGACTAGCAAAAGACCTCGGAGGAAAGAAGTCCTGAGTAGACTATGGTGCTACTCATCACATAATTTAAGATTAAAACTTGTTATCCTTACCAGAGAATGCATGTATCAGACCAGGAACACACACGCAGACACACACACACACAGACACACACACACACAGACATAATGCTCACAACTTCTATATTCAAGTCTCTCAAACTCATTTGGAGAAGCAGTCATTTAAGAAGATTTTATCAAGTTTATTTCTTATTATAAATAAAGTCTTCACTATTAAGTAGGTAAAACTGGCTCTCTTATTTGATGTTTTTAAAGACTGGAATTCCTAATATTTTTAATTGATGAATACTGAAAACAGTCACCAATATGATTTGCATGTTTTCACACTAAAAAGGAAAGTTTAAGATGGTTTTACTTGTTTTCGTACCAAATCTCAAGGCTTTAATTTTGAAAAATGTGCATAAACAATGATTTTCACAGAGCTCCTGAAGTCATGAACAGCCATGTATTACAAACAGCAACTATATTTCAATTATGTACACAGCATTAATTATAGTAATTCCTTTTTATATTTGCTGAACAAATATTTTAACACAATAAGAACTGTTTATGCAAAATGTCTTTGAAAAACCAAATATAATTTGATTAATTTTAAAGATTTTTAGAATATATAGTTACATTTCTTAAATTTTATGATCATTCATGCTTTTAAAAATGATTTCTATGATCTTCCTAATATATAACACATAATATACTATAATCTGTATTTTGCATTTAATTTTTTCAACAATGATAGTGATTAGATTTTTAGTATCTGTCCTCAATCTTATTTACTTATAAAACACACACACACACACACACACACACACACACACACAATAACAGATATTCCAAACAGGTGAAAAGTAAATTCTCTGGTTTCTTATTTAATGAGTTTAATGGCAACACAATATAATCTTGAAAGTAATAAATTTATGAAGACAAAAGCAAAAGCAGGGCAAGGGAATATTCTTCTTTAAAGGTGACAACATGGGAACTGTTATATAACAGAATGGATGAGAATGGAAAAATAAGCTAGTAAATAAAATAATTCACCCACTGAATAGCTACTATTAATACATTACAAACAAGTTATGTTGAATCTTCACAGGAAATATATGTGGTAGGTACCACAATTTCCATTCTAGAGATGAAGACACTGAGATTTGCTCAAGATCAAAGGTTTAGAAGAATTGAAGCAAGCATTTAAGTATGAAATATTTGACTTCATAAGTCTTATGCATGATTATTGAATTAAAGTTGGCTTATAAATCTCTCCCCTAAAAACAATTCACACTAAAGATCAGGTCTAATAGCTATGTATTGTAAAGGAACATAAAGCATCTATATTAGTCAAATTCATAATCAAAGTTTACTACTTATCACTTTGTTTAAAGTGATATCTCCTTTGATCAAATTAGGTAGCAAAGTGTGTGTGTGTTTGGTCACTCAGTTGTGTCTGAATCTTTGAGATGCTATAGACTGTACCCCACAAGTAGTAAAGAAACCCGTATGTATTACAGATGGAGCCATGTAGGGAATGACCAACTCTGACTATCTATAGTTGCAAATAGAGAGAATTAAGACTTGTGCATTAACTGACATGGACTGAAAAAACAAAAATTTCTAATTTGCAAGTTTTTGTATATCTCATTTAATATATTTGTTCTTGTTTAGTTGCTGAAATAAAAAAAAACCAAATATAATTTGATTAATTTTAAAGATTTTTAGAATATATAGTTACATTTCTTAAATTTTATGATCATTCATGCTTTTAAAAATGATTTCTATGATCTTCCTAATATATAACACATAATATACTATAATCTGTATTTTGCATTTAATTTTTTCAACAATGATAGTGATTAGATTTTTAGTATCTGTCCTCAATCTTATTTACTTATAAAACACACACACACACACACACACACACACACACACACAATAACAGATATTCCAAACAGGTGAAAAGTAAATTCTCTGGTTTCTTATTTAATGAGTTTAATGGCAACACAATATAATCTTGAAAGTAATAAATTTATGAAGACAAAAGCAAAAGCAGGGCAAGGGAATATTCTTCTTTAAAGGTGACAACATGGGAACTGTTATATAACAGAATGGATGAGAATGGAAAAATAAGCTAGTAAATAAAATAATTCACCCACTGAATAGCTACTATTAATACATTACAAACAAGTTATGTTGAATCTTCACAGGAAATATATGTGGTAGGTACCACAATTTCCATTCTAGAGATGAAGACACTGAGATTTGCTCAAGATCAAAGGTTTAGAAGAATTGAAGCAAGCATTTAAGTATGAAATATTTGACTTCATAAGTCTTATGCATGATTATTGAATTAAAGTTGGCTTATAAATCTCTCCCCTAAAAACAATTCACACTAAAGATCAGGTCTAATAGCTATGTATTGTAAAGGAACATAAAGCATCTATATTAGTCAAATTCATAATCAAAGTTTACTACTTATCACTTTGTTTAAAGTGATATCTCCTTTGATCAAATTAGGTAGCAAAGTGTGTGTGTGTTTGGTCACTCAGTTGTGTCTGAATCTTTGAGATGCTATAGACTGTACCCCACAAGTAGTAAAGAAACCCGTATGTATTACAGATGGAGCCATGTAGGGAATGACCAACTCTGACTATCTATAGTTGCAAATAGAGAGAATTAAGACTTGTGCATTAACTGACATGGACTGAAAAAACAAAAATTTCTAATTTGCAAGTTTTTGTATATCTCATTTAATATATTTGTTCTTGTTTAGTTGCTAAGTCATATTAGACTCTTTGCAACACCATGGACTGTAAATCCCTAGGCTTCTCTGACCATGGAATTTCCCAGGCAAGAATAATAAATGGGTTGTCATTTTCTTCTTCAGTTCATCTAATATATATAAACTTTAGTAAATTTACTAATATACACACACACACACACACACACACACACACACACACACATATATATACTAAATTATGATTTTACTCTGAATCATGAGCCCAGGACAAATCTGGATACTGGTCAGAAGGAACTTGGAAGAATGAATCTCAGTATTCCCTCAGCAATTGAAACTATGTTCTCTTCCCACCATGGCTGTCAAAACTGGACCCTATAAAATCTCTTTCTGAGGAAATAATTTTGTTAGTAATCTCTACTCACAAACAGAACCTACCTGATCATGTCTTACTCACAGTACAATGTATTCAGCTCTGGTAAAAAGTTGATGCTTTGAAATTTTTCATTTCCATTTTTCTTTCCATATAAAGTCAAATCCTTTAAATATGTATCTTATCTCACTCTTAAAACTTATTGGGATATAACATATTTTCTTTTGATATTTGATATCCCAGGTGGCGCTACTGCTAAAGAACCTGCCTGCCAATGCAGGAGACATAAGAAATACAGGTTTGGGCTTCCTTGGTGGGCCAGTGGGCAAAGAGTCCACCTTGCAGTACAAGGGGCACCTGTTCGATCCCTGGCACAGGAAGATCCCACATACCCCAGAGTGGCTGAACTGGTGTGTCCGATTACGAGCCAGAGCTCTGGAGCACATGTGCCCAGAGCCGGTGCTCTGCAACGAGAGAGGCCACTGCAATGGGAGGCCCACAGAGGCCAAAGAATTAAGATGAATGAAAATAAATAAATGAAGGACCAATAAAAGAGGCCAAAACTTTTTTTTTTAAAAAAAGAAAGAAATGTAGGTTTGATCCCTGCATCAGGAAGATCTCCTTGAGAGGTCACAGCAATCCACTCCAGTATTCTTGGTTGGAGAATCCCCTGGGCAGTGGAGCCTGATAGGCTACAGTCCATGAGGTTGCGAAGAGTTGGACAGATCTTAAGCAACCTAGCCTGTACACATGCATGTTTAGCATATTTGTTAGCTAGGCAGAACACCTCGCTGATTGATTGCATTATTTGGGATTGTGGACAACTTTCATTAAAACATGATGGGTCATGCATGGAGGAAATAAAACCTGGAGTTTTTCTGACACTCTCAGATAATGAAGTTGACAAAGAATGTCTAATTCAATGAGAATCATATATCCAGGCATACTATAATACTGATGACAACAATGGATAGGAAAATAGAGCAACGCATTATCCAAATAGTAATAATGAACATGGGAAAGTAAATATGCACTAAAGGGGAGAGAACATAAGAGATTTCTATAGAAATTCTGAGGTTCCAAAGATTTTTGATTTATTTGGGAATGTGTTTTGATAGCTGTTATCTAGGTACACATAAAAATTATTTTACATTTCTGGGACAGTTCTTTAAAGTTGATGCTTTGACAATGTATTCAGCACTGGTAAAAAGTTGATGCTTTGAAATTTTTCATTTCCATTTTTCTTTCCATATAAAGTCAAATCCTTTAAATATGTATCTTATCTCACTCTTAAAACTTATTGGGATATAACATATTTTCTTTTGATATTTGATATCCCAGGTGGCGCTACTGCTAAAGAACCTGCCTGCCAATGCAGGAGACATAAGAAATACAGGTTTGGGCTTCCTTGGTGGGCCAGTGGGCAAAGAGTCCACCTTGCAGTACAAGGGGCACCTGTTCGATCCCTGGCACAGGAAGATCCCACATACCGCAGAGAGGCTGAACTGGTGTGTACGGTTACGAGCCAGAGCTCTGGAGCACATGTGCCCAGAGCCGGTGCTCTGCAACGAGAGAGGCCACTGCAATGGGAGGCCCACAGAGGCCAAAGAATTAAGATGAATGAAAATAAATAAATGAAGGACCAATAAAAGAGGCCAAAACTTTTTTTTTTAAAAAAAGAAAGAAATGTAGGTTTGATCCCTGCATCAGGAAGATCTCCTTGAGAGGTCACAGCAATCCACTCCAGTATTCTTGGTTGGAGAATCCCCTGGGCAGTGGAGCCTGATAGGCTACAGTCCATGAGGTTGCGAAGAGTTGGACAGATCTTAAGCAACCTAGCCTGTACACATGCATGTTTAGCATATTTGTTAGCTAGGCAGAACACCTCGCTGATTGATTGCATTATTTGGGATTGTGGACAACTTTCATTAAAACATGATGGGTCATGCATGGAGGAAATAAAACCTGGAGTTTTTCTGACACTCTCAGATAATGAAGTTGACAAAGAATGTCTAATTCAATGAGAATCATATATCCAGGCATACTATAATACTGATGACAACAATGGATAGGAAAATAGAGCAACGCATTATCCAAATAGTAATAATGAACATGGGAAAGTAAATATGCACTAAAGGGGAGAGAACATAAGAGATTTCTATAGAAATTCTGAGGTTCCAAAGATTTTTGATTTATTTGGGAATGTGTTTTGATAGCTGTTATCTAGGTACACATAAAAATTATTTTACATTTCTGGGACAGTTCTTTTAAAGGTATAAGATTGTGATTTTATATACTTCATATATGACTTCCCTGGTGGCTCAGTGGTAAAGAATCCACCTGCAATGCAGAAAACATAAGAGAAGGGGGTTTGTGTCCCCAATCAGGAAGATCCCTGCAGGAGGAAATGGATACCTACTCCTGGAAAATCCCATGGACAGAGAAGCCTGGCAGATCACAGTCCATAGAGTTGCAGAAGAGTTGGACACAACTAAGTGACTGACCACACACACACATGTTTCATACACACGTATATTTCTAGATGTGAAAGATGTCTTTCTGAGTCTTATTTCTAAAAATAAGGACAGAAGACTCTTGATAATGTCAATCAAGTTTAGACTGATTAAACTATAGAATTACTTGAACTTTAAGCAATTTAGTTTACAATTTCCCAGTTAGTTTTGGATAGTACTATCAATAAGTGTGATGTTATGGGGAAAAATCACGTATTATTCCAGGGAAAATCTATCAATTAATTGTGGACAAATGAATTGCTTGACTATTTGAGAGGAAATCTATTTGAGATGAGTCTAGTATAATCACAAGGCACTGAGGAAAGGAAATAGTTGCAAGATGTATTGCAAAGATAGTGCTTCAAGTCAAAAAAGACTCAAGTAAATTACATATGAACAAACTGTGCCTTAATTAAAAGAACATGGCAGATAGTAATAATAACTATCATTATTTTATGGTTGCACCATGTATTTGGAAAGTCCGTTTCTCATTTTTCTACTATCCTTTGAGTGATAAGACTTCTTTGCTGAGATGAAGTTTCATTTCTGATTCTTGTATGTGTTAAGAGAATTTTCTTCTCTATATTACATACAGTTACATTTCTTGTTTCTAATATTTTGTACTTACAAATTTAATTATTCAGATTATTTTAGTAATACATTATCTTTTAAATGAGAGATGCAGATGATGGTTGTAGATATGTAGATAGCTTGTTAAATAGGTAGACATTGAAACAAATGCGAGTCACAGAGCAGAATAAAAAAAAAAAAATCAGAAAGATTTGGCATTCAAACCTTGGTAGGTAGCAGTTGTTCAAAAGCCTTCCTAGAATGATTTTCTTTCTTCACAATTTTTCTCTTTAATGATTTCAGATTTTACATTACACAGTTTGAATCTTTACTATTAGGAACATACATATTTGAGATTGTTATATCTTACTGATTGAAGTTTTTATGATTATAAATTCCCTCTTGATACTTGGCAATCGTCTTTTATTACTATTTGTTTGATGTATCTTTTCATCATTTTACTCTCTACCTGCTCATATATTTATTATATTTAAAGTACACCATCTGTATATAGTTGGATTTTGATCTTTTCCTTATTTATGAACTGTTCGATTTAGGATTAATTTGATTATTCATGTGGCTAGATTTAAGTGTACAATTAAGTTTATTTTCTGTTTGTCCTGTCATTATTTTACCCATATTATGCAGAATATTTTTCTAGGTATATAATTCTGCATTTTAAGCCACCTAATGCATCAGCAACTTAAAAATATTTTCCAGTGTCTTCTGAAGTCAGTTGTTTCTAGAATGACTTTTAATAAGCAATTTTGATATTTAAGATATCAGAATAGGAGATATGATAACATCCTCAATCTTTAGGCCATGTGCTAATTATTTAACTAATCCTTTTTTCTTTGTGAAGCTGAGTTAATTTCAAATAATGAGATCACCATGTTCGTTTCACACTTTGATACTTCCTAGAATGAAAAATGAAATGGCAAATGGAATCAAAAAATGATGGCTTCTCAGCCTTTTTCAAAAAATAAATATACAAGCAGAGCCTGTAAACCCACTGTCACTTCATATAGTAGCAATCTAGACTAAAATGAAGATGAAACAGCTTTCCTGGCTGAGATGAAGATATCAACCACATTAAATTAGATTCTTTTGGTACTTAAGTGAAAGACACTTTTTCCAGTATCTGAATTACCTGCCTCAAATCACTTCATAAATTGGACTAAACACTATTGAGTTTGGGGGTTGTTTTTCTATTCCCTTTGGGTGACACAAAGTTCAGTGCTCCATTTCTTCTCTAACTATGAGAGAAACTGTAATAACTGAGACTATATAAGTAATCTAGAAATGAAATGTTTCAAATTACATTTGTGTCCCCAGTGTCTACTTCAGACTTGTTCCAAGAAAAGCACATATTTTGAAGTAGTTTTTAAAGGTTCTCTTTTTGAATGGATGATAATTTATTTAATGAGCTACGCATTTTCTCATTTGAAAATAAGACTGAAAATAATTCCTCCTTGTTCTCTTTTCAGTATAATTGTCTAGAGAAATTGCTTGGTTCTTATACTGATCACTTCAGATTCGACAGTGTTCGAATACACATCTTAACATTCTCTTTATATATACATATATATATATATATATATATATATATATACACATGCATAACACTCATTGTTAATCCTCTTAATATTACCATGATGATAGCTTACTAAATCCAAGCTTTATTTAACTGTATATAAGATAGAGAAGTGAAAGAAATTTCTACTTGGAATCCTCCCAACTTGTTATCATTATATGTACATAGTGAAACTGCTTTAAATATACCCACCATATACTGATGAATTCAGGGTAGCGTAGTAGTTAAATATTTATATTTCCTTCTAAGTAATATAGGATAAATGAAGATGAAATGCTTAATAAATATATTTTGCATAACAACAGGAATTTTAAAGTCTTATTATTGACAAATTATTAAGTTAATTATAACTCCTCAATAAAAATCATTTCAAGGGTGATTCATTGAGATCCTTCTTTGAAGCCAAACTTACGTCATAGGAACTAAAAGAGTGTTTCATTAGCATAAACACTGTGTTTTTGAGCCTTTTAATCAGTTGGAATATGTAAGTAGTAGTTTCTCAATGAATACCTAATGAATTGAATTTATAGTAAAATGGCTGCTAGTGAAATTAGAGCATTACTAGTAAACTCTACTGATTTTGTTTTGTTATGCATGCAATACTAACATTGCAATTCCATAGACTACACCTTTTATAATTTCTAAAAGTAAATCTTTTTAATTAAAATTTAATTCTGAGTTTTTAAGGATTTAGCAAATTGATCTTAAGCCAGATATTTTTCCCCTTACATTAGAATTTACCAAAGAAAAAGCAACATTTGACTGTACCATTATTAGACTGTAGTATTTAAATCAGTAACATTTTATAGAGTTTAAAGGAGGCTACTGGGCTTTCCAGGCATTTAATCAAAGCTACATTTCATTAGCTAGAATAATCAGAAATTAAATTCATCTATTGAACCGTTTTGATTACTTTAACAGATCATTCCCTTCTGGAAACTGCTGATTTACTTGTTCTTAAACATTTCACTTTAATCACAGAACATGAAATACTTAATCATTATAATCCTAGTTATAAAACACATAATGAGAAACCTTCATTGTTTCGTAAATGGGTATATGTAAAATATACACACAGGCATAATTTCGTCTGAGGTTAGAGATATTCTTATTTTCTAGGATCCAATCAGCCCTGTGTTTTCTCATAGGACATGCTATCCCTTGATAATTTTTTAGTAATGACAATAGCAATAACAATGATGGTATTTACTATTTATAGCATGATGGCTATGTGTCAGGCACTGTTCAAAATTCAGTATTAAATATTGTGTTTAATTATCAGTAGATATTGAGTATTATAAATTTTAAGATAATAAGATAGTATGTATTTACAGAATAATATTTAGAATGAACACGTTTGTAATAACAAAGTACCACTATCTGGACAAAATAGCTCAAGACCAAGCGAGTATCCCATGCAGTGTGCAGTGCTGTGAGCTCAGCTGTTACATAATAAACATTATTTACAAAACGTGGGGCAAGAGTCAGAGGCCAAGGGGTGAGAGAGCCTAACCATGCCACCTTGGCTAATTTGCTCTTTCCTAAACCTGTTTTTTGAGCCTTTTAATCAGTTGGAATATGTAATTAAAATCCTAATGAATTGAATTTATAGTAAAATGGCTGAGTGAAATTAGAGCATTACTAGTAAACTCTACTGATTTTGTTTTGTTATGCATGCAATACTAACATTGCAATTCCATAGACTACACCTTTTATAATTTCTAAAAGTAAATCTTTTTAATTAAAATTTAATTCTGAGTTTTTAAGGATTTAGCAAATTGATCTTAAGCCAGATATTTTTCCCCTTACATTAGAATTTACCAAAGAAAAAGCAACATTTGACTGTACCATTATTAGACTGTAGTATTTAAATCAGTAACATTTTATAGAGTTTAAAGGAGGCTACTGGGCTTTCCAGGCATTTAATCAAAGCTACATTTCATTAGCTAGAATAATCAGAAATTAAATTCATCTATTGAACCGTTTTGATTACTTTAACAGATCATTCCCTTCTGGAAACTGCTGATTTACTTGTTCTTAAACATTTCACTTTAATCACAGAACATGAAATACTTAATCATTATAATCCTAGTTATAAAACACATAATGAGAAACCTTCATTGTTTCGTAAATGGGTATATGTAAAATATACACACAGGCATAATTTCGTCTGAGGTTAGAGATATTCTTATTTTCTAGGATCCAATCAGCCCTGTGTTTTCTCATAGGACATGCTATCCCTTGATAATTTTTTAGTAATGACAATAGCAATAACAATGATGGTATTTACTATTTATAGCATGATGGCTATGTGTCAGGCACTGTTCAAAATTCAGTATTAAATATTGTGTTTAATTATCAGTAGATATTGAGTATTATAAATTTTAAGATAATAAGATAGTATGTATTTACAGAATAATATTTAGAATGAACACGTTTGTAATAACAAAGTACCACTATCTGGACAAAATAGCTCAAGACCAAGCGAGTATCCCATGCAGTGTGCAGTGCTGTGAGCTCAGCTGTTACATAATAAACATTATTTACAAAACGTGGGGCAAGAGTCAGAGGCCAAGGGGTGAGAGAGCCTAACCATGCCACCTTGGCTAATTTGCTCTTTCCCTATACCTGCCTTCTCTAATTTTTATTCCATGAATATATATATGAAAAGTGAAAGT
The DNA here is from genome assembly GCA_022376925.1 of Tragulus kanchil. Classification (NCBI taxonomy): domain Eukaryota; kingdom Metazoa; phylum Chordata; class Mammalia; order Artiodactyla; family Tragulidae; genus Tragulus; species Tragulus kanchil. Next base: position 85,577,092 of record JAIOJX010000003.1, on the reverse strand, counting down.
CACCCAATCGTGTCTGACTCTTTGTGACTCCATGAACTGTACCCTGCCAGTCTCCGCTGTCCATGGAATTTTCCAGGTAAGAATACTGGAGTAGGCTGCCATTTCCTTCTTCAGGGGGTCTTCTCAACCCAGGGATCAAATCCAGGTCTCCTATATTGCAGGCAGGAGAGTTATCTTGGGAAGCCATATATAGTACTTAATAAAATTAATGGTATATAATATCCATTGGAATCAATTAAAATAAAATATTTATGTGCTTTGTCAGTGCCTGACACATAATGGTCATTTTAGAAATGACAGCTTTTTGTGGACTTCCCTAGTGATCTAGTGGTAATAACTTGAAGCTTTCACTCTGGAGTCCTGGTTCCATCCCTGGTTGGAAAGCTAAGATCCTGCAGGCTGCACAGTGTAGTCCCAAACTGTAAAATGAAAACTTTTTTTTCATTCAGTACGATAGCCCACAATGAACCAAATTCAGTCAACAATGACATAAATAAGCTTGAAAGCAGATTCCCTTTCAATCATGTTCTAAGATCTTTTCAGTCTTGGCTGATGGCTTGGCTGCAACCTTGTGAGAAACACAGCTAAAGATAAGATTCAAGTAAGCCACTCCCAGATTCCTAAACCACAGAAAATGGGTTAATAAATGTTGTTTGTTTAGCTCAGAGAATTGTGGTAATTTGTCATTAAGCATTTGCTAATACAAATAATATAAGAATGAATTAAGTTTGTTGCATTAAGCAATTATAATGCAATGGTAAGCTAAAACAAATAGTTTAATAGTAAGTGCAGAAGCAAAGACCAAATAAAAGTACACTGGAATACAAATGGGCAGTTAGGATACAGAGAGGAAGAACAGAAGAATACTCTCTGAGTGGCTGTGAACTCCTTAAGAATGAGAGTAGTGGCACAAAGAAGCCTGGGAGTTTAGGAAAGAGTAAGTAGTAAATTCTAAAATCATAACGGGTCGTTTTGGTATTTCCTTCTTATTAGCTAGCTCGTAATGAAAAATATCTTACTATAACTGGGTCCCATGTAGAGACTTTAGACTATTTTGATAAATAAAGCATATGTAAATTCTAAGTTTACAAGTAAAGGATATGACTGTAATTAGAGAAACAAAACAAAAAACTCTTAGAGAGAGTCAATATACACATATGAATCTTTATGTTTTTTACCATTTCCATCAGCTAAATGAATATAAGATTTTGAATAACTTAAGTCCAAAAATTAATAGATATTTGAATCTATTCATAATAAAGTATAATTTATTTGGCAATAGGAAAATTTGCTAATTTTATCATCATTAATATTTGAAAGCTAAAGGATAGGCATTTGCTAAAACTGTAAGAAAATGCTTTATCATCCAGAAAAATTATTTTAAAACTGGAAATTTTAAGCAATGTGAAAGAGATAAATAGTTTTTAAATAAATGTGTATGCATCTACTATATGTTGCAGACCACAGAAAGCTACAATGCTATACCAAATGAAATATCATACTTAATAATGAATATATTGACCTTTCATTATTATTATTTTTCTCTAACAAATCTTTTTAAGAAAATAGGAATGACTTTTTGAAAAAATGAATGAATCTAGAAGAACTGAAAATATCATTAATTTAAAAGCTAGTACAGTCCATGAAGATAGATTTGAAATGACATTATATAAATTTCACAGAATCCAATATTTTATTGTTCTAATTTTATTAAAGCATAAATTGTGTTAAAATCAATTGTCCATACTTAAAATTTGTTAGGGAATTTCTGTTAAAATTATCAGACTCTTCTTGACAGGGAACAAAAAAAGATGTTATAAAATCCTGTTCCATCATTCTATAGATACTTGAATTACAAAGAGATTAAGTGATCTGTAGTACTCAAGGCAACCTCTGAATCCCAAATTTGCTTACTACTCATTAGCCCTATGGTCTTGGGTGCCTCAGGATCCTCTGCTTTTCTGTCAATTTGTCTAGATTGGTGCTAGCTGAAAAAGGACCGTATGCTACCTTTTAAACTAAAGCCTTTCCTAAAAGTTCATGGCAAATGCCTTTAGCAGCTGGAATGCTCAACTCTTCACCAAAGTAAAGGGCTTTTTAGCTTTAGCAATGTGAGTAGTAGCCACAAGGACAATACTCTCAGTGCAGACACATTTGTTGAAGTGGTGACCTTCAATAGTTGCTTCTGTTCTTCACATCCATGTTTTCCCTTTTTTCTTTTGAAAAACTCCAAAGTCTTGCCTTTTGATGCAAGGCCCGTGGTTTCCACGTGATGAAGCAGTTTTGAGGGTTTCATGGCTTCATTGTATAGCCAGTCAGTATGTATTATACAAAGTAAAACTGGAGAATGTGAATCACCTGTTGCAATAATGCGTAGTTTAAATTGCTCCTAAACGACACAGTTGGTATGTTCTTATAAATGCAGCTTTCTTTTTGTTGGTAGTCTTCGAGTCTTCTGTTATTTCATCACTGAGGCTTTTCCACTTTTGAAAGAAGGACTTCAGTCATGTTTATTTTTTTACTCATTTTACCCAGAGTTAACTTATGAGCTTGGGCTTTCCTGGTCACTCAACTGGTAAAGAATCCACTTGCAATGCAGGAGACCTGGGTTCAATCTCTGCGTTGAGAAGGTCCCGTGGAGGAGGGCATGGCTACCTACTCTAGTATTCCTGCCTGGAGAATCCTGATGAAGAGAGGATCCTGACAGGATGCAGTTCATGGGGTCTAGAGTCAGACACAACTAAGAACAGCACAGCACTGCTTGTGGGCTTACCAAAAGTGTGACTGAGACAAATATACAGGGTGGTAAAGTGGCATGGATGGATGTGGTAAATAAAATAATGGATGGGTCATGTTGGGATTAAAATAAGTGTCAAATTCTGACTTAAACCTGTACCCAGAGGCAACTATACTAATGAAATACATCAATTCACTATAAAGCCTGCCACCAGAGGCAGGTTAATTGTCATTTGTCACTCACCAATGGGATTTTGATATGAATCTGCAATCAATTGATTTATCATAATCTCTGTAGGGTCAAACCTCTTTGTTAATGGTAATCTGTGTTTACAGCCAGTCTCCAGCACTAGCATCACTGCCTTAGTGCCACATCAGATCTTCAGGCATTAGATTCTCATAAGGAACTAACGACCCAGATCCATCACGTGTGCAGTTCACAGGAGGTTTCTCACTCCTATGAACTTCTAATGCCCCTGCTGATCTGACAGCAGGTGGAGATGAGGTGGTAATGTCACCTATGAGGAAAGGCTGTAAATACAGATAAAGCTTCACTTGCTTGCCGGCCTCTGACCTCCTGCTGTGAGGCCCAGTTCCTCAAAGGCCATGGAGCAATGCTGGTTCATTGCCCATGGCTTGAGAACCCTTGTTTTAAACCTTAAAGCTCTTCATCATCGCATGAACAACCGTAATTGAAAGTCCTACAAGAACCATCACTAAACAATATTATACATAACCATATTTATATTTATGTGCTAAATACTTATATGGATGTATAAATTCTTTAATTCTCAAAACAACCTTATAAAGTTGAAACTATTAAGACATTTTATAGATGGAAAAAAATTGTACATATGCTAATATACATCAAGATATACATTGGTGAAAGGAAACAAAAATGAGATTGAAATTTGGACAAGGATTTGCTTCAGAACTAAAATCCAAGTAAGAACTTGTTAGGCCGGTATACTAAAATGTATCTTTCTTTGTTGATTGTCACTTTTTCTGAAACTCTATTAAATGAACTCTCTATTACTTTCTGTGATAAACATAAATCACTTTCATCACTGATGGTCCTTCATTATGACTACACAGTGAAATATCTATTGTCTTCTTCAGCCAGGATTTTCTCTTTGCTCCAATCTTATCTGTTTCTCTGGAAGCTATAACTTTTTCTCTGAACTCATAACATCTTCTATAGCATGTTGTCTTAGCTTGCATTATAATAACTAAAACGCTTGAGATAATAATTAACATATATTTCAAGCACTACACTCAACTTTCTGCATCTGTTTATTTATTTAATTCTAGCCCTGTTTATTAGATAGGCCGCCCTGGTGGCTCAGACAGTAAAGACTCCACCTTCAATAGGGGAGACCAAGGTTTAGTCCCTGGGTTGGGACAATCTCCTGGAGAAGGAAATGTATCCAATATTCTTCCCTGGAGAATTCCATGAACAGAGGAGCCTGGCAGGCTATAGCCCATGGAGCTGCTAACAGATGGATACAACTGACCAACTAACACCCACATTATTTATTAGATGCTATAAAATTTTCACAATTTGTTGCAATTGGAATTTAAGGCCCAGGAAGTCTGGTTTAGCCTAAGGGCATGTGACAAGAATGTGAATCAGAGAGCTACCCATGGTACCAACAGCAGAGAGAAGCTCGCCAGATAAGAAAAAGAGATAAAACAGAGGAAAATGGAGAACGTAAATTCTTTGAAAGAAGTGGACTATTCAACTCATGTAGCCAAGTCTCTCCATCACACTAGCTGAAAATGAGACAAATCCCTGAAGTTTCTTCTCAGTTGTCCTCAGATGTGATATTAAATGATTCAGATCCTGAAACCAACAACCATCCAGAAAGTTCTCTTTAAAATACAGACAAACTGTGTACATGAACTTTGATCTGGTAGTGCCATTTTGAAATTCTAATTTTGACAGTTGTATATTCAAGATCAAAAGCTTCAAAAACTTCAGATTCTATTTTCAAAATGTTCATTTTAGTCACTTTGCCAGCAGTACCTCCTTACATATTTAAGTTTGTCATCTCAAAAAATTATAAAATAATCATAAGCAGTTTATCTGTTCCAAATCCATGCTTTTTATTATGTATGCAAAATTTTACAGTATATTTAGCCAAATTAAGATTTTAAAAACTTGAATATTTTGTGAGAAGTAGAAATGCAAATAATATTTGAATCAAAACATGATTACTTCAAATGAGTAAAGATATTTAAATGTAAACAGTTGCTCATCCAGTTTCTATGTTAGCATTTCCCCCAAGCAAATTTTTGACTAACTTTTATAGCATGTTGTCTTAGCTTGCATTATAATAACTAAAACGCTTGAGATAATAATTAACATATATTTCAAGCACTACACTCAACTTTCTGCATCTGTTTATTTATTTAATTCTAGCCCTGTTTATTAGATAGGCCGCCCTGGTGGCTCAGACAGTAAAGACTCCACCTTCAATAGGGGAGACCAAGGTTTAGTCCCTGGGTTGGGACAATCTCCTGGAGAAGGAAATGTATCCAATATTCTTCCCTGGAGAATTCCATGAACAGAGGAGCCTGGCAGGCTATAGCCCATGGAGCTGCTAACAGATGGATACAACTGACCAACTAACACCCACATTATTTATTAGATGCTATAAAATTTTCACAATTTGTTGCAATTGGAATTTAAGGCCCAGGAAGTCTGGTTTAGCCTAAGGGCATGTGACAAGAATGTGAATCAGAGAGCTACCCATGGTACCAACAGCAGAGAGAAGCTCGCCAGATAAGAAAAAGAGATAAAACAGAGGAAAATGGAGAACGTAAATTCTTTGAAAGAAGTGGACTATTCAACTCATGTAGCCAAGTCTCTCCATCACACTAGCTGAAAATGAGACAAATCCCTGAAGTTTCTTCTCAGTTGTCCTCAGATGTGATATTAAATGATTCAGATCCTGAAACCAACAACCATCCAGAAAGTTCTCTTTAAAATACAGACAAACTGTGTACATGAACTTTGATCTGGTAGTGCCATTTTGAAATTCTAATTTTGACAGTTGTATATTCAAGATCAAAAAGCTTCAAAAACTTCAGATTCTATTTTCAAAATGTTCATTTTAGTCACTTTGCCAGCAGTACCTCCTTACATATTTAAGTTTGTCATCTCAAAAAATTATAAAATAATCATAAGCAGTTTATCTGTTCCAAATCCATGCTTTTTATTATGTATGCAAAATTTTACAGTATATTTAGCCAAATTAAGATTTTAAAAACTTGAATATTTTGTGAGAAGTAGAAATGCAAATAATATTTGAATCAAAACATGATTACTTCAAATGAGTAAAGATATTTAAATGTAAACAGTTGCTCATCCAGTTTCTATGTTGGCATCAAATATGAATAATTTATATTTGCTGTTGAATTTCAACATTTAGTGACTATAATAAATTGCTATTACATAATTCTCTATTTTCAATTTATGTTGACAGATAAAACATAGAATATAACTCATATACTTTATTAACTTATCTATGCATTTTGATTCTTCAAATGTATAAAATTAAAAAAAATCAAAACAAAAAATTAACTAATAGAAAAAAATCTTAAAAGATTTCTTTTCATTTTATTCACAGAACTTGTTTATTGGAGGTTTTATGCATTTAAATTATGCAAGATGAGACTTTTGAAAATTATTATTTTGATATGCACTTAAGCGTGATTCTAAAGCAACTCAGTCATGTAAAAGTTACAGTATACGAACACATTATCTCTTATTAGCAATGTCATATATGGGATTGACATTGTCTTGTGTTGTCCACCAAAGGCTATATTTTTCAATAATGAACTTGAGCTATTATTTACACAATTAGTGCTTTAAAATCTCAACATGTAGAATGTGTTATTTCTATGAAAAGTATACCCATAAATTAAGAATTGTCATAAACCCAAATTGATTACACTTGTTAATCACTGACCCTCATCAGTTCTCTCCCCTGTGTAGCCATAAGGCCTTTTTGCTGACCCTGCTGTTCTAGGTTAGATCTTGGGTAGCAAAGTTAGACACAGAAGTTTTGGAAGAAATTGGCATATTTTGAAAGTAGAAGAAGATAGGTATAGAAAAAAAATGTGAATAGATACTGTGAAAATATCTCCTTCATATTTCTGAGAATACCTCTTCTTTGGCCTTCCAATCATCTCCTTCCTCTTCCTTTCCACTTCCACTTCCAAAGAATGACCACCAGAGTTTTTTCTACTACCATCCATGGTCACCAATATGCTCCTGTTCATTTTGTGCTTTATTCAATGCAATTGTTATTGAGCTTTATTTAAGATTTCTTTCTGAGTGCTACATAATGGCCTTGAAAATTTGCTTTATTTTATCTTTTCATAATAAATGTGAGAAGTGGAAATGCAAATAATATTTGAATCAAAACATGATTACTTCAAATGAGTAAAGATATTTAAATGTAAACAGTTGCTCATCCAGTTTCTATGTTGGCATCAAATATGAATAATTTATATTTGCTGTTGAATTTCAACATTTAGTGACTATAATAAATTGCTATTACATAATTCTCTATTTTCAATTTATGTTGACAGATAAAACATAGAATATAACTCATATACTTTATTAACTTATCTATGCATTTTGATTCTTCAAATGTATAAAATTAAAAAAAATCAAAACAAAAAATTAACTAATAGAAAAAAATCTTAAAAGATTTCTTTTCATTTTATTCACAGAACTTGTTTATTGGAGGTTTTATGCATTTAAATTATGCAAGATGAGACTTTTGAAAATTATTATTTTGATATGCACTTAAGCGTGATTCTAAAGCAACTCAGTCATGTAAAAGTTACAGTATACGAACACATTATCTCTTATTAGCAATGTCATATATGGGATTGACATTGTCTTGTGTTGTCCACCAAAGGCTATATTTTTCAATAATGAACTTGAGCTATTATTTACACAATTAGTGCTTTAAAATCTCAACATGTAGAATGTGTTATTTCTATGAAAAGTATACCCATAAATTAAGAATTGTCATAAACCCAAATTGATTACACTTGTTAATCACTGACCCTCATCAGTTCTCTCCCCTGTGTAGCCATAAGGCCTTTTTGCTGACCCTGCTGTTCTAGGTTAGATCTTGGGTAGCAAAGTTAGACACAGAAGTTTTGGAAGAAATTGGCATATTTTGAAAGTAGAAGAAGATAGGTATAGAAAAAAAATGTGAATAGATACTGTGAAAATATCTCCTTCATATTTCTGAGAATACCTCTTCTTTGGCCTTCCAATCATCTCCTTCCTCTTCCTTTCCACTTCCACTTCCAAAGAATGACCACCAGAGTTTTTTCTACTACCATCCATGGTCACCAATATGCTCCTGTTCATTTTGTGCTTTATTCAATGCAATTGTTATTGAGCTTTATTTAAGATTTCTTTCTGAGTGCTACATAATGGCCTTGAAAATTTGCTTTATTTTATCTTTTCATAATAAATGTCAGAGGAAATGAATATGCATTAAACATCTTTCATCATAAAATCTGTGAAAAGTTATCAATTATCTTTATTTCTATTTATTTATTTTTTAGGGACAAAATGGGGTTTGTTTTTATTATAAAAGAAAAAAAATTCTCCTCAGGAATGTTAAAAAAGAAAGGGAATATTTCACTCTCAGAAAATAGACACCAAGATACAAAATTACAAGTATTTGGACTCAAGAATTGTCCCATCTCCACCAGAGCAGAGATGGGGAAAAGAGAGCTGAAGCAAACAAGAAGTTCTGTAAAACAAAGACTTAGAAATCCTACAAGTATGATTAAAATATTAACTTCTGGTTTTCTTTAAAAAAATTTTTTTTTAATATATCAAAAGGTTTACTTTTGTGACATGCTAGTCCCATCAGAAAATAACCACAATACCCCTTTGTCAGTAAAATGTTCAAGTTCCCCAGTCAACTCATATTTCCAAAACTCTGTGTATACAAGTACATGTGTGTCTTTCAAACCAATGTACCGGGGCTCAGATGATGTCTACTGATAATCATGGCCCTTCCTGGGAGGCTGACACTGGTTAGTTAACAGGTGACAGGGTAGGCAGGTGGGTGCAGAGAAGAGAGGCAGGGAGGCTGAGGGTGCTGCTCAAACAGCCTGCTCTTCTTCCATTTCCGGCTCTGTTTTTAAATTTACTTTTTAAATGTTTATTTCATATTAGAATATAGCTAAATAGCTGTTGAGGCTGGCTCTGACAACGAACAAACCCGAAGGTGAGATGCCACAGAAGATTAAAGAAAACAAGACACAGAAATAAAGTAGGGATCGGGGGGCTAGTACCTCTCACAGGCAAAAGCCCAGTACTGACTCCGCTCACGGTATCTATTGTTTCTTTTTGCTTTCTTGTACTTGCATGCACATGCGCACAAGACATCTGTTTTCTATAATGGGAAAACAAAAATGGGAATAGAGATATACAATGTATAGACTCCTCTGTTCCTTTCATGTTTCGTTCCAGTTTAACTCCTTTTGGTCTACAATGACTTTGTTTATTCTCAGATCCAAGCGACTTTGTCTCCCCAAACCTAGTAACGTCCTTTCCCACTCATATCTCCAAGACTGGTCCTGAGAACAGGCGGTAGTGGTGTTACATCAGTGACATTGATAAGTAAGCACCTTGTCTTCAAGGTGTTTGATGTTTTCCTAGTTCGAAGCCTGTCACCTTGGGTTCATGAGAAAATTATTGCCTTATTCTTTCAGATACCATTTTGAGTCTCTATTCATTATTCCCATATCTGCACTGCATACCCTACAAATAGACATGCTTTGTTAATTTCAAATGTACAGCAAAATGATTAAGTTTAACATATACATGTTCTTTTTCTTTTTTATTTTTTTCATTTAAGTTGTTACATAAGACTGAACTGAGTTACCTGTGCTATACAGTAAATCCTTGTTGGTTATCTATTTTAAATATAGCAGTGTCATGCCAAATCCCCTAACTATTCCCTTCTCCTTCTCTTTCCTCTTGATAGCCATAAATTATTCTGTAAGTCTGTGGGTCTGTTTCTGTGCTGTAAATAAACAGAATTCATTTGTATTTTTTTAGAAACTGAATATAGACCATATTGATATGATACTTCACTTTCTCTGCCTGACTTCTGGAGAAAGAAATGGCAACCCACTCCAGTATTCTTGCCTGGAGAATCCCATGGACAGGTGTTTGGCACTCCATAGTCCATAGGTTTGCAAGTGTCACATAAACTTAGCAACTAAACCATCACCTGCCTGACTTCATTCAGTATGACAATCTCTAGGTCCATCCATGTCTTTGCAAATGGAATTTATTTCATCCTTTTTAAGGACTGAGTGATAATATATATATGTCTTTATCTATTACTCTGTGTATGTGTGCTTACTTGTTCAGTCATGTCTGACTTTTTACAACCCTTTGGGTTGTAGCCTGCCAGGCTCCTCTGCTCATAAAAATTTTCAGGCAAGAATACTGGAGTGGGTTGCTATTTCCTCCTTCCGGGAATCTTCTTAATCCAGAGACTGAACTTGTATCTCCTGCATTACAGACAGATTCTTTATCCTCTGAGCCATCAGGGAAGCCTGCCATTATCCTGTTGATGGACATTTAGGCTGCTTCCATGTTCTGACTATTGTAAATAGTGTTTCAATCAATATTAGGATACATATATCTTTTTTTTCAAATTTTTATTTTCCTTGGATATATGCCCAGGAGTTGTATTGAAGGATTATATGGTAGTTCTATTTTTAGTTTTTAGAGGAACCTCCATACCATTCTCCACAGTGGCCGTACATTTCCACTAACATTGTAGAAGTGTTTCTTTCTTTTCACACTTTATCCAGACTATATCATTTGTGAATTTCTTGATGACAGTCATTCTGATTGGTATGAGGTGATAATCTCAATGTAGTTTTGATTTGCATTTCTCTAATAATTTGTGATGCTGAACATCTTTTCATGTCCCTCTTGTCCATCTGTATGCTTTTCTGGAGAAATGTCTGTTTAGGTCTTCTTCCCCTTTTTTGACTGAGTTACTTATTTTGATGATGTTAAGTTGCATGAGCTGCTTGTAAATTTTGAAGACCAGTCCCTTGTCAGTCCCGGCATTTGCAAATAATCTCTCACATTGTGTGGGTTTGCTTTTTGTTTTATTTATGGTTTCTTTTACTTTGCAAAAGTTTTTAGTTTAATTAGGTCTCATGTGTTTCTTTTTGTAAATTTCTTTAAAATGATTTAATACAATTTGTCTGGGCACACAAGTAATTCTGGACATTTCCCTAAGGGATTTTGACTGGTCCCGGCCTTGTTCCACACGTTCTTTATCCTTCTTTGGGAACTAGCAAGTAAAGGTATTCTTCTCATGGATTCTACTGTAGCTCAAGATAGAAATACCAACTGCACATGTGTTTTTCTAGTCACTAGTAAGTTTATACTTACTAACATTCAATTGGCTAAAGTAAGTCATTTACACAAGTCGAAGTCAAGTCTCATTGCAAATGGGAAAATCTTTACAGTCAAATCATAGACTGTAGCTACATGGATAAGCAAAATCATGAGGCTGTTAATATAATCTTACCACAGTGTTTAAACCTTAGTTGGCTAGCATGTTGAAGAAAAGAATAATCATAATTATTTTGGATAAAACAATGTTTTGACCTAGTCAATCTGAAAAGATATAAGCTTCTTGGAAAATTCTTCAACTTGAACTTACTTTCTCACATTCTCTAAACTCCAACTTATTTCCAGTATTATTTTGTCTACAATATGATCAATTTTTTGCAAAGATCTTCCATGCATCCACTTGATATTAATGGGAGACTCTTAAAACTCAGACCATAGATATAATAATGAATTAGATGTATAGATCAGACTGGGAAGAACTTATGTTCAACTATGTCTGTAGGGATTTTCTGCCATTTCTGATAGAGGGGTACTGAATTCTGTAACTTCCACAGTAGATTCATCTACTACACTTTGAAGTTCTGTTAATTTTTGCCTCATGTAGTTTGACACTTTATTATTAGGTATGTACATGTTAAGAAGTGTTATGTGTTCTGACAGAATTGATTCTTTTATCATTATATAATACCTATCTTTGTCCCTGATAACTTTCCTTGACTTGAAGTCTATTCTGTCTGAAATTAATACAGCTATTTCTGCTTTCTTTTGAGCAATAGTAGCATGCTACAGTTTTTCTCCACCATTTACTTTTAATCTATATATATATATGTTTTTATATTTCAAGGTGAAAGATATATATATATTGACAAGTATATTGAGTTATTATGGAGAAAAAAGTTAATCCTATTGCACTGAATTTTCCCCTCCAGCCTTGAGTAGGTAAAATAATACTTGGAGTGGAAAGTGGGCAATAAACATTTTCCTTCTAACCACAGGGAATCAATGAGAATTTGGAAAAAGATTGGTTCTAAAAGATAACCAATGTTCCCGCAATGAATGAGAAAGGAAAAATGTGGTAGAAGAAAAGATCAGAGTTTAAAACATTCCAGATTGTGTAGAAACATTGTTCTAGGCTTTGGACTAAAAAGTTGGATGACCTTGTATTTAACTCTGTGTTTTGCAGTAAATCCACTGAGGGTTTAAACAGAGTAATAACATACCATACTTACTTTTTGAAAAGAACACACCAGTGGCCATTTTGAGGGAAGAATGTAATGAATCAGTGGATGATTTGGGAGGCTGGTCTGGACACTTGTGTTTATCTCATGGATTGCTGATACTGGTTTAGGCTTGAATGGTACTAAAATACACAATATTCATGATATTTGTTAAAGAATGGTGAGACAGAGCTTATTCAAGGAGTTACCATAATGGGGCTTTACAATAGAAGTGATAGATTGGGTTCAACCCTGTGAAAAGCATACTTATATTATGGGAGACTCTTAAAACTCAGACCATAGATTTTTTAAAAATTTTTGAAATTAGTTTGTATAGGATCAAAGACTGGAATTAGATGTATAGATCAGACTGGGAAGAACTTATGTTCAACTATGTCTGTAGGGATTTTCTGCCATTTCTGATAGAGGGGTACTGAATTCTGTAACTTCCACAGTAGATTCATCTACTACACTTTGAAGTTCTGTTAATTTTTGCCTCATGTAGTTTGACACTTTATTATTAGGTATGTACATGTTAGGAAGTGTTATGTGTTCTGACAGAATTGATTCTTTTATCATTATATAATACCTATCTTTGTCCCTGATAACTTTCCTTGACTTGAAGTCTATTCTGTCTGAAATTAATACAGCTATTTCTGCTTTCTTTTGAGCAATAGTTGCATACTACAGTTTTTCTCCACCATTTACTTTTAATCTATATATATATATGTTTTTATATTTCAAGGTGAAAGATATATATATATTGACAAGTATATTGAGTTATTATGGAGAAAAAAGTTAATCCTATTGCACTGAATTTTCCCCTCCAGCCTTGAGTAGGTAAAATAATACTTGGAGTGGAAAGTGGGCAATAAACATTTTCCTTCTAACCACAGGGAATCAATGAGAATTTGGAAAAAGATTGGTTCTAAAAGATAACCAATGTTCCCGCAATGAATGAGAAAGGAAAATGTGGTAGAAGAAAAGATCAGAGTTTAAAACATTCCAGATTGTGTAGAAACATTGTTCTAGGCTTTGGACTAAAAAGTTGGATGACCTTGTATTTAACTCTGTGTTTTGCAGTAAATCCACTGAGGGTTTAAACAGAGTAATAACATACCATACTTACTTTTTGAAAAGAACACACCAGTGGCCATTTTGAGGGAAGAATGTAATGAATCAGTGGATGATTTGGGAGGCTGGTCTGGACACTTGTGTTTATCTCATGGATTGCTGATACTGGTTTAGGCTTGAATGGTACTAAAATACACAATATTCATGATATTTGTTAAAGAATGGTGAGACAGAGCTTATTCAAGGAGTTACCATAATGGGGCTTTACAATAGAAGTGATAGATTGGGTTCAACCCTGACTAAAACAAGGAAACACGAAGGAAAAGTGGAAATGCATAGTCAAGAAACAGAGTGGAGCTGATTTTATTAGATGGAAAATTATTAAAAGGAAACATCGGGGTAAGGGGGGATTCTTTATAAACAGACCAAATAGAATTCTTATTGAAGACAGCCAGGATATCAAATATCATCTGGGGTATAGTGGAGGATGAGGAACCATTCATATAAAAAGGGTGACCAGATATCAACAGGAAACTCTGGTTAAATTGATTTAGCAAGATTTTTGCTGAAACTGGGCTCTTAGGGACATGAGCCTATGTTCCTCTTAAGAAAGGATCCTAGCAATGCTCAGAAGGGTCTGTTTAGAGCTTGATTAAGAAGAATACTTGTCAGTAGTTACAAAGAAAGTAATAAGAAGCAATATGATCCCAGGCATATTTCAAAGTTGGGTGTCACAGAAAATTTTAAAAGACCAAAGTACATGAGAAAGAGGAGTTATGTTCCAAGATTTCCGGCCTGACTAGTTGGAAGCTGGTAGTTGCCATTTATTGTGGGCTTGTGTACTTAAGCATAAGATTATTAGTATATATCTGAATAGTGACATTCTGTATTTTCAGTATATATCTGAGTAGTGACATTCTGTATTTGAGAAAGAAAAATACGTGAGATGTATTTAAAGTTATTCACTAATATATATTAAATGTTAAAAGAAGGGTCAAGAATTTGTCATTATATTTTCATTCCTGTAGTTGATCACGACGCCTTAGATGGTATGTTCAGTTAACTTTCTCCTTTGTCTATCCCACGTTTCCTGTGCGATCAGTCAGCACTAAATAACACTTTTCTCCCTAGTAGTCTATTCTAAATCTTCTTTACTGAGTTTTTTGTTCCAGCTTCATGAGATAACTGTGATATTCCATTAAATGTTTCTGTTGGTTGTAGCAGTACTAGATGGTCACAGAGAATCTGACAATTTTACCCACATTCCTTTCTTTTCCTTGTTAGAAGGCCATTTTGAGGGAAGAATGTAATGAATCAGTGGATGATTTGGGAGGCTGGTCTGGACACTTGTGTTTATCTCATGGATTGCTGATACTGGTTTAGGCTTGAATGGTACTAAAATACACAATATTCATGATATTTGTTAAAGAATGGTGAGACAGAGCTTATTCAAGGAGTTACCATAATGGGGCTTTACAATAGAAGTGATAGATTGGGTTCAACCCTGACTAAAACAAGGAAACACGAAGGAAAAGTGGAAATGCATAGTCAAGAAACAGAGTGGAGCTGATTTTATTAGATGGAAAATTATTAAAAGGAAACATCGGGGTAAGGGGGGATTCTTTATAAACAGACCAAATAGAATTCTTATTGAAGACAGCCAGGATATCAAATATCATCTGGGGTATAGTGGAGGATGAGGAACCATTCATATAAAAAGGGTGACCAGATATCAACAGGAAACTCTGGTTAAATTGATTTAGCAAGATTTTTGCTGAAACTGGGCTCTTAGGGACATGAGCCTATGTTCCTCTTAAGAAAGGATCCTAGCAATGCTCAGAAGGGTCTGTTTAGAGCTTGATTAAGAAGAATACTTGTCAGTAGTTACAAAGAAAGTAATAAGAAGCAATATGATCCCAGGCATATTTCAAAGTTGGGTGTCACAGAAAATTTTAAAAGACCAAAGTACATGAGAAAGAGGAGTTATGTTCCAAGATTTCCGGCCTGACTAGTTGGAAGCTGGTAGTTGCCATTTATTGTGGGCTTGTGTACTTAAGCATAAGATTATTAGTATATATCTGAATAGTGACATTCTGTATTTTCAGTATATATCTGAGTAGTGACATTCTGTATTTGAGAAAGAAAAATACGTGAGATGTATTTAAAGTTATTCACTAATATATATTAAATGTTAAAAGAAGGGTCAAGAATTTGTCATTATATTTTCATTCCTGTAGTTGATCACGACGCCTTAGATGGTATGTTCAGTTAACTTTCTCCTTTGTCTATCCCACGTTTCCTGTGCGATCAGTCAGCACTAAATAACACTTTTTCTCCCCTAGTAGTCTATTCTAAATCTTCTTTACTGAGTTTTTTGTTCCAGCTTCATGAGATAACTGTGATATTCCATTAAATGTTTCTGTTGGTTGTAGCAGTACTAGATGGTCACAGAGAATCTGACAATTTTACCCACATTCCTTTCTTTTCCTTGTTAGAAGGGGTTGTATTTCTCCCTTTAGAATAATGGTTAATTATTAGACAGTAATTCACTCTTTTGTATTCATCCAGAGACATGCGTTCCTTAAAATGGCTGTCAGCACAAAGGAAATCTTCACGTACACAACATTTGTTTTAATATAAGATGACTGTACAAGCAGAATCTTGTATAACAAGGAATAGACCATACATTCTCAACTAGATCATAGATATGATAGTGAGAATCAGTCTTCAATTTCTATTTTCTTCCATCAGAATCCATATATTTAGACTGGGAGAAAAAACTGAGACATTTTATTACATCAATTGTATGTGCATGCATGTTCACAAAACCATAAATGTGGATTAAGGGAAGACCAGTAGGGCTAATCTTAGGTTAATAAGGTATATGTCATGCAACTTACTGCATGTCTTCAAAATCTATTTGAACCTGGTCTTATCTATAATGCTCAATAATGAATATTGCTGAATATACACTTCTGTAAGGATCAGATAACACCAAGTCATGAGGACACTTAAGTGACATAACCCCTGGGGTCTCAGAGTAAAATACTCAGCTTCTATCTGTGCCTAGGAAAGCTTTACCAATTTTTTTTAGATGACTCACTTTTTCTTTTGTCTCCTAAAGAGATCATGGTCCAAGCACATAGCAGAATATACTTTGGGGTTCACAAAAATGTTTCTCACAGATTTCAAGAGAATTCTACTTTTCCACGGGGCTTCCCTGTTGGGTCAGACAGTAAAGAATCTGCCAACAATGTGGGAGACTCGGGTTCAATCCCTAGGTCAGGAAGATCCCTGCTCATTCGGTTCAGTTTAGTTCAGTTGCTCAGTCAAGTCCAGCTCTTTTCCCCTTCCGGTTAGATGGTATGTTCAGTTAACTTTCTCCTTTGTCTATCCCACGTTTCCTGTGCGATCAGTCAGCACTAAATAACACTTTTCTCCCCTAGTAGTCTATTCTAAATCTTCTTTACTGAGTTTTTTGTTCCAGCTTCATGAGATAACTGTGATATTCCATTAAATGTTTCTGTTGGTTGTAGCAGTACTAGATGGTCACAGAGAATCTGACAATTTTACCCACATTCCTTTCTTTTCCTTGTTAGAAGGGGTTGTATTTCTCCCTTTAGAATAATGGTTAATTATTAGACAGTAATTCACTCTTTTGTATTCATCCAGAGACATGCGTTCCTTAAAATGGCTGTCAGCACAAAGGAAATCTTCACGTACACAACATTTGTTTTAATATAAGATGACTGTACAAGCAGAATCTTGTATAACAAGGAATAGACCATACATTCTCAACTAGATCATAGATATGATAGTGAGAATCAGTCTTCAATTTCTATTTTCTTCCATCAGAATCCATATATTTAGACTGGGAGAAAAAACTGAGACATTTTATTACATCAATTGTATGTGCATGCATGTTCACAAAACCATAAATGTGGATTAAGGGAAGACCAGTAGGGCTAATCTTAGGTTAATAAGGTATATGTCATGCAACTTACTGCATGTCTTCAAAATCTATTTGAACCTGGTCTTATCTATAATGCTCAATAATGAATATTGCTGAATATACACTTCTGTAAGGATCAGATAACACCAAGTCATGAGGACACTTAAGTGACATAACCCCTGGGGTCTCAGAGTAAAATACTCAGCTTCTATCTGTGCCTAGGAAAGCTTTACCAATTTTTTTTAGATGACTCACTTTTTCTTTTGTCTCCTAAAGAGATCATGGTCCAAGCACATAGCAGAATATACTTTGGGGTTCACAAAAATGTTTCTCACAGATTTCAAGAGAATTCTACTTTTCCACGGGGCTTCCCTGTTGGGTCAGACAGTAAAGAATCTGCCAACAATGTGGGAGACTCGGGTTCAATCCCTAGGTCAGGAAGATCCCTGCTCATTCGGTTCAGTTTAGTTCAGTTGCTCAGTCAAGTCCAGCTCTTTTCAAACCCATGGACTGCAGCACAACAGGATTCCAGTGTTCTCGAGTTCCAGAGGCATCTTTCACATTTTGATTGGCTTTGAATAGTGTCCCTAGAATTACACTGTGAATGCAACTTTTTAGCCTGAATATTATATCTGTTTTCCCAGGTGGTCAAGTAATAGTGATGACTGCCACACTCTGGAGCAGACTGACAACTTTATTGCACGAATCCTACATAAAAGTAGAAACCTTTTAGGCTTCTAATATACAGTTCTGGGTAACAAGCTTAAATGTTATCTATATTGTCTCCAAACTCCTAAAATATGCAATTAACATCTTTTACAATAATAAAAGATGCTGATGGCAGCATCTGTTTTTTCTTCCCTCCTTGGAAATTTTATTTCAATATATCCTAAGATTATTAGATCTCCAAGAACATCACTGAATTGAGCTATTTTATCTTTTTGTTTTGTTTTATTGACTCATAGTTATGGATATTTGGTGTCACCTAGAATGTTGGTTGATTCTACCACCCCAAGTATTAGCAGAAAGATGTCACAATGTAATTGACAGTGTAATATCCTATGGTATGGGGAGATATTCACTGTCTGTATTGACTAAGTGATCTATCAGGGACTTGACTTTGTGAGTTGAATGTGTACTTATGTCACTGGTGGGTGGAAGTACACTGTTTCTGGTAGTCTCTACAGATTAAGATAGGTACAAAAAGACATTGTAGATCATGTCTAGATACCAGGCAAGGGCTGTGTTAGTTCCCACAGTAACAGTAGGCATCTATACTAACAGGTGATATTGAATTGATTGAGTTTACAATCTTAATCTATATCTAAAAATTTTTTGTCCTCACTTTTTCTTTTGTCTCCTAAAGAGATCATGGTCCAAGCACATAGCAGAATATACTTTGGGGTTCACAAAAATGTTTCTCACAGATTTCAAGAGAATTCTACTTTTCCACGGGGCTTCCCTGTTGGGTCAGACAGTAAAGAATCTGCCAACAATGTGGGAGACTCGGGTTCAATCCCTAGGTCAGGAAGATCCCTGCTCATTCGGTTCAGTTTAGTTCAGTTGCTCAGTCAAGTCCAGCTCTTTTCAAACCCATGGACTGCAGCACAACAGGATTCCAGTGTTCTCGAGTTCCAGAGGCATCTTTCACATTTTGATTGGCTTTGAATAGTGTCCCTAGAATTACACTGTGAATGCAACTTTTTAGCCTGAATATTATATCTGTTTTCCCAGGTGGTCAAGTAATAGTGATGACTGCCACACTCTGGAGCAGACTGACAACTTTATTGCACGAATCCTACATAAAAGTAGAAACCTTTTAGGCTTCTAATATACAGTTCTGGGTAACAAGCTTAAATGTTATCTATATTGTCTCCAAACTCCTAAAATATGCAATTAACATCTTTTACAATAATAAAAGATGCTGATGGCAGCATCTGTTTTTTCTTCCCTCCTTGGAAATTTTATTTCAATATATCCTAAGATTATTAGATCTCCAAGAACATCACTGAATTGAGCTATTTTATCTTTTTGTTTTGTTTTATTGACTCATAGTTATGGATATTTGGTGTCACCTAGAATGTTGGTTGATTCTACCACCCCAAGTATTAGCAGAAAGATGTCACAATGTAATTGACAGTGTAATATCCTATGGTATGGGGAGATATTCACTGTCTGTATTGACTAAGTGATCTATCAGGGACTTGACTTTGTGAGTTGAATGTGTACTTATGTCACTGGTGGGTGGAAGTACACTGTTTCTGGTAGTCTCTACAGATTAAGATAGGTACAAAAAGACATTGTAGATCATGTCTAGATACCAGGCAAGGGCTGTGTTAGTTCCCACAGTAACAGTAGGCATCTATACTAACAGGTGATATTGAATTGATTGAGTTTACAATCTTAATCTATATCTAAAAATGTGTCTCATCTATGTTCTGTTTAGTTGAACACACAAATGAGATAGGAACGGCCATCTTTCTATAGTCTTCTAAAACTGAACAGTAATAATGTTTATGAGGAATCTAGGAATATGTTTCCACGTTTGTTTTGACTAGTTTGGAAGACGAGTACAGTTCCACTTGTTTTCACTGGGCTCTTCCTAAAATAGATGATGTTATTTGTGCATTGGTCTTTCAGCCATAAAATCATGAAGTAGGGATTTACCCGCCCACCATGTCAATTATATCCTTGGAGAAAACTCCATTTATCATCTGATATTTATATTTATCACTGATATTTGTCTCATCAGTGGACAGCAATTTGTCCTGGGCCACAGAAATTAACATTAGCTGAGACTCGGTGTCAATCCAATCAATTTCTCAAATATTGGTCATTCCCCTTTCAGCTATGAATAATGATCCTGGTAAGTATTTGCAGATGAATTGCAGTACTTATAGGAGAAATATTTATTCTAATTTAGATGTAAGGGTCTTCCCTGGTGGTCCAGTGGATAAGGACACCGCCTTGCAGTGCTAAGGGCATCAGTTTGATCTCTAGCCTGGAAAGATCCTATGTGCCACAGAGCTCTGGAACACATGTGCCCAGAGCCAGTGCTCTGCAGTGAGAGAGGCCACTGAGATGGGAGGCTCACACAGGCCAAAGAACAAAGATGGATGAAAATAGACAAATGAGAAACCAATAGAAGTGGCCTATATATGTGTGTGTGTATATATACATACATATATATATATATATATATATATATATATATATATATATATATAAATAATTTGGCAGTAATTTCTCAAGATTGCCTGTCATTAACTTTACTCTAGATGCCATATATCCACAAAATAATAAATATAAGAAATCAAAAGTAGATATGGAAACAATTCTCAGAGTTCTTTTTCACAAAGTTAGTATGTGCTCAGTTGCTTCAGTCACATCCAAATCTGTGACTTGATGGAATGTAGCCCACCAGGCTCCTCAGTCCATGGGATTTTCCAGGCAAGAGTACTGGAGCAAGTTGTCATTCCTCTTCGAGGGGATCTTCCTGACCAAGGGACTGAAACAGCAACTCCTGCTTCTCCTGTGTTGTAGGCAAATTCTTTACCACTGAGCCAAAAGGGAAGCCTGAAACTTTGTACAATTTTTGGTTATTAATGATGAGGAAGAATCTATTTGGCAAAATATGAGTCTCAGTCATATAAACTCCATGAAAAATTAGTCACATTCAAAGAGACCTTTTTACAAATAAATTCATTATCTCACTAATCCTATCCCAGTAATATCTACTCTGAATCTGAGATATATTGTAAATTTTGCATTATCCCCCATCAGTAAGTACATCCCAAAGAGAATTGCCACTCCTGATCTTTCATAGATGCATGCCTTCTCCTCACTAAAGGTGCTCACAATGCTTTGGTGAGGGGAATATTTTCTGGGCTTTCCAATTTTATGAAATATATTAAGATATTATATGTAAAATAATCATATCTATGCAAGCCAGCACAATAAACCCAGTATCTCTATCAGTCTACCCATATCTGTAAGTTCAGCTGCACTTAAATTTATGTTATTCCTTCTTTTTTCTTTATCTAGGACACTTAAAACACATTGTTTCATGTATTTTGCAGCTTGAAAATATATACATGCAAAATCTTGTATATTTTTTTAATTTTGGTCCCTATTGATGGATTTTTTTGTTTATTTATTTTTCATCCATCTTTATTCTTTGGTCTGTGTGGGCCTCCCATTGCACTAGTCTCTCTCGTTGTAGAGCACCATCTTTGGGCACATAGGTTCCAGAGTACTGGCTTGCAATTGGACATACCAGTCCAGTCTTTCCACACCATGTGTGGATCTTTCCCTGCTAGGGATCAAACTGGTACCCCATGCACTGAAAGGCAGACTCTTTACCCATTGGACCACCAGGGAAGCCCATATTCTTTTTTGATTATAAGTACTTTTTCTCCTGAGTTTGAATATGTGATTTATACATCTGCTGGAATTTGATTTTAGTTTGATTTTCATTTGATTGATCTGAAGACAATAAGACAGATGTAGAGTATGGAACACGGAAAACGTTAAATCCACTTTGGAAGAAAAACTTCTTTGGCTGGATAATTTTAAGCTTTTTGAGTAGGACAGGAATAGTCATATCAGACAGGAGCAGTGTCTCAGTTGGAAATAAAGGTTGATTTGGAGTTTGGACATTTGGTATATTTTAAGATGTCCATATCTCTCAACATGTCCTTATACCCACATTCTGTGTTTTATTTTTCCCTATCAGAGTTCTGCCACATTTGATACAGTCAGGTTTTTAATTCAACCGACATAAACTGGAAACCCTTAGGATTAAGTTTTTAGTTAGATTTTCATCAATCTCAGTCTAGAGGTAAAAAAAGAGAGAGAGAGAGAGACTGAAAATCTTTGGTTGTCTCTATGAGTTTTGAACTAAAAATTTTGAACCTTGTGCATGTTATGTATTGTCTTTAAGCTGTCCAGGAAAATTAAAAGCAACTAGCACACCCTAGAGCATTCAGTTCCTCATGCCCTTCACTCTGGTCTTTTGAGAGGTGATTCAGTCTTTCAAAGCCTTGTCATTAACAGACACTTCATTCTAAGTGACCACCGGTGATAATTTAATTAGCCATTTGCCTTTGAAAATCATGGGTTGCCAGAATCTCATGTCTTAATCCAACCTAAATTTTCTCTGCTTTCAGCCACAGACGAGATGGCAAATATGAGCTCCCTGTTATGTTCCCAAAGTCTTCTCGATCACTAATAGCCCAGGTATCAATGCATATATCAGTCAGTGATCTTAGTTGTAAATAACCAAAGCTTAATGCAGAAATCTAAAATATTAGCACCATCTTTGGGCACATAGGTTCCAGAGTACTGGCTTGCAATTGGACATACCAGTCCAGTCTTTCCACACCATGTGTGGATCTTTCCCTGCTAGGGATCAAACTGGTACCCCATGCACTGAAAGGCAGACTCTTTACCCATTGGACCACCAGGGAAGCCCATATTCTTTTTTGATTATAAGTACTTTTTCTCCTGAGTTTGAATATGTGATTTATACATCTGCTGGAATTTGATTTTAGTTTGATTTTCATTTGATTGATCTGAAGACAATAAGACAGATGTAGAGTATGGAACACGGAAAACGTTAAATCCACTTTGGAAGAAAAACTTCTTTGGCTGGATAATTTTAAGCTTTTTGAGTAGGACAGGAATAGTCATATCAGACAGGAGCAGTGTCTCAGTTGGAAATAAAGGTTGATTTGGAGTTTGGACATTTGGTATATTTTAAGATGTCCATATCTCTCAACATGTCCTTATACCCACATTCAGTGTTTTATTTTTTCCCTATCAGAGTTCTGCCACATTTGATACAGTCAGGTTTTTAATTCAACCGACATAAACTGGAAACCCTTAGGATTAAGTTTTTAGTTAGATTTTCATCAATCTCAGTCTAGAGGTAAAAAAAGAGAGAGAGAGAGAGACTGAAAATCTTTGGTTGTCTCTATGAGTTTTGAACTAAAAATTTTGAACCTTGTGCATGTTATGTATTGTCTTTAAGCTGTCCAGGAAAATTAAAAGCAACTAGCACACCCTAGAGCATTCAGTTCCTCATGCCCTTCACTCTGGTCTTTTGAGAGGTGATTCAGTCTTTCAAAGCCTTGTCATTAACAGACACTTCATTCTAAGTGACCACCGGTGATAATTTAATTAGCCATTTGCCTTTGAAAATCATGGGTTGCCAGAATCTCATGTCTTAATCCAACCTAAATTTTCTCTGCTTTCAGCCACAGACGAGATGGCAAATATGAGCTCCCTGTTATGTTCCCAAAGTCTTCTCGATCACTAATAGCCCAGGTATCAATGCATATATCAGTCAGTGATCTTAGTTGTAAATAACCAAAGCTTAATGCAGTATAATTAAATAAAAATTTATTAAACTTTAGAAAACTCAAAATATGATTGAGCATTGAGGATGTAGAGTCTAGGCAAATACTCCAAAAATAGTGCCTCTGAAACAGAAGTTCTAGGATTTCAGTTGACACTTCTGTATCAGGAAATTGAGTCAGGAATCACCTCAACTGTCACTGCTGAAAGAGAGAAAATGTGAGTGAATTTGATTCCTTTAGAAAGGGTTCAAATTTTGAAAAACAGAAATGATTGAAAAAACTGCTCACAATACTGGTAATCTTGTTCACATTTAAATCTAAAACCTTTAAAAAGTTGCTTATGAGCTCCATATATGCTTTCTGGCCTTTTAGAATTTTCTATTTAGATTGAATGTAGGGATCATGCTTCTGTAATAGAGTTGTCTATAGCTATTGCTATTGTCTACAAGGGGAGTGAATGAAGAAAAGTTGGCAGGAGGAATGTCTCTTTTATAGATAGACCTTAATTTAATCCTTGCTTTCGACTCCTCATTATTGTTCTCATTCTGTACCTCAGATTTCTAAGCCTAAATCTTTCTGTGGATCTGCAATACACAAAGAGTCTTTTCTCAAGTGAGTCTCCCTCTGGTCATAATATTGGTAACAAAATTCTTTTTGCTGTAATTATAATGGGATTATTGAGGGCCTTGTGTGTTAATTCTGTAATCTTTATTCAAAAAATAAAGAAGGAAGTTAAGAAACTAAAGTGCAGCTGCAAAATATTAAATGGCTTTACAAGCTAGAAAGACACATGAAAAAAATAAAAGCACATCAGTGATGCCAAACATGTTATTCTTACTCTACATTCTATGTTTTCATGCGTTATCATCTTATTTTTCTTGTAAATTTTAAAAGTATCACAGTAATTAAACAATATAAATATTTCCATGTTTAAGGATAATTTTGTTCTTTTTGAGAAAATATATTGTTATTTTGTTTTTTTTAACGGCCTTTGTATTTCCAATAATACGCTTTCAACAGACGAGATGGCAAATATGAATGTAAGGCCCCCAGGTATCAATGCATATATCAGTCAGTGATCTTAGTTGTAAATAACCAAAGCTTAATGCAGTATAATTAAAAAAAATTTATTAAACTTTAGAAAACTCAAAATATGTGCATTGAGGATGTAGAGTCTAGGCAAATACTCCAAAATAGTGCCTCTGAAACAGAAGTTCTAGGATTTCAGTTGACACTTCTGTATCAGGAAATTGAGTCAGGAATCACCTCAACTGTCACTGCTGAAAGAGAGAAAATGTGAGTGAATTTGATTCCTTTAGAAAGGGTTCAAATTTTGAAAAACAGAAATGATTGAAAAAACTGCTCACAATACTGGTAATCTTGTTCACATTTAAATCTAAAACCTTTAAAAAGTTGCTTATGAGCTCCATATATGCTTTCTGGCCTTTTAGAATTTTCTATTTAGATTGAATGTAGGGATCATGCTTCTGTAATAGAGTTGTCTATAGCTATTGCTATTGTCTACAAGGGGAGTGAATGAAGAAAAGTTGGCAGGAGGAATGTCTCTTTTATAGATAGACCTTAATTTAATCCTTGCTTTCGACTCCTCATTATTGTTCTCATTCTGTACCTCAGATTTCTAAGCCTAAATCTTTCTGTGGATCTGCAATACACAAAGAGTCTTTTCTCAAGTGAGTCTCCCTCTGGTCATAATATTGGTAACAAAATTCTTTTTGCTGTAATTATAATGGGATTATTGAGGGCCTTGTGTGTTAATTCTGTAATCTTTATTCAAAAAATAAAGAAGGAAGTTAAGAAACTAAAGTGCAGCTGCAAAATATTAAATGGCTTTACAAGCTAGAAAGACACATGAAAAAAATAAAAGCACATCAGTGATGCCAAACATGTTATTCTTACTCTACATTCTATGTTTTCATGCGTTATCATCTTATTTTTCTTGTAAATTTTAAAAGTATCACAGTAATTAAACAATATAAATATTTCCATGTTTAAGGATAATTTTGTTCTTTTTGAGAAAATATATTGTTATTGTCTTACGCTGTTTCTCCTACACTAAATTTGACTGTTAAAGCAAATAGAATGGCCCTATGTTTGAGGGGCAAGAGACAAAATTACCTTGTGGCAATATACGTTAAGAAAATGGTTGACTATCCAGAATCAGGTCATCAATTTTAAGAATGCAATTTATCAGATTATCATTTTTAAGATTATCAGTAACATAATAGGATAAAAAAAGACCTTCTAAATTTCCCATAAAATTATATCGTGACTTTGTTAAAATGATAATTTAAGAACTTTATATTTTAAAGTTTGATTTTTTTGCTGTTCATGATTCAATTCATACCTCTTTTTCATCTATTGGCTAAACTTATTTAATAAAAATTATTTTTCCTTAATTTGCAATGTTAAAATTTACAGCAGTTTCAGACATCTTTCTGAAAGTTACCCTTTAAGCATTTGTATATGGTTTACATTTAGGAGTCACCTTCATCTATGGAGACATGTATAAATTTAGTTATATCAATTTATCTATTAAGTTATCATCTATTTAGCTATATAAGCACAAATTTATATTTATGTATTTATATTATATTTACTAGTTATTTTGTTACAGTTATGCCTTTCCATGCTGTCAGTGTATCTCTGTAATGAATGACTTCTTAATGTTAAAATATTGTGCCATCATGGTACATATAGTGCACACAGTCCTTGGTATATAAGACTTTCTTCTAAATTGTGATCACTTACTACAATGAAATATTTACTGAGTAAGAAGAATTCTAACGAGAGATTTTACTAATTAGTAAGATTTTGTCTCTCTATATACAATTTTCAACTTTAGAAAATGTTGAAATCATTAATGAAGTTTACAGTTTCCTAACAAATGAAATTTGTTACTGAGAACTTTTTCCTCTGAACAAATGGATTTCTAATATCAATAAATTATTTACGTGATTCATATTAGTAATGATGCTTCTCCAGTAGTTGCACTATGTAAAGGATGCCCAGAAGCCTTATTTAGCCTTCAAATGTGATTTCTAGTAACATACTCAGTCCTTTTAGATGAAATTAACTTTTCTATCAGCATGTAGAGTTATTTGATGGTTTTCATTTTGCTTGGGCCTGTTGATATAGATGGTTACATTGAGGACTTTAGTAGAATGATTCCACCATGCATGAATACTAAGTCACTTCAGTCGTATCCAACTCTTTGCATCCCCATGAACTATTATTGACTGCCACGTCCCTCTGTCCATGAGATTCTTTGGCAAGGATTGAAGTTCATTGCCATGCCCTCTTCCAGGGGATCTTCCCGACCCAGGGATTGAACCTGTGTTTTCTGCAGCTCCTGCATTACTGATGGATTCTTTACCATTGAGCTACCAGGGGAAGACCAGTCCCATTTTACTAAGCTTTTTCAATCGCAGTGAATGCCTAGGTGTGTATTGCCATTGGCACACATCTCTAGAGCATTTAATAAAACAGATCTCTCTCACTTCTCTTTTAACTACTGTGATCCTCTGCTTGCAAGACATCATTTTCTTCTTTCTACTCTCTTGTCATCATATCCATTCTTATTCTTTTGCCTTGCTGGCCTTTTTTTTTTTTTTTTTTCCTGACAAAATCTCTTAGACATTAGTGTGTCTCAATAGTCTATCTTCAACACTTTTCTCTTTCTATTTTCACCTGGATGAGTGTTTTGTATGCACTAGAGTAGCTTATATTGTAACTTCTGAGCTGATCATTTTGAAGTACTTATTGTAACTTCAGGTTTGTTCTATTTCTGAACCAACTCTTCAATAACGAACGTGCTGAACATTTTCACTGTGTGTCCAAGAAGCTCCATGACTCAATACGTTCAGAGCTGAACTCTGAACACCACTGTCACTGATTCTGTAATAGCTGAGTTTCTTGTGGCACAAGTATAGAACTACAATAAAAATGCAAATATATAAACTTAAAGAAGAGGGTTCTTCTTCTCTAAATTTAAACAGATGTCTAAATTCAGTCATAATAAATCAGAATCAAAGCAAAATAAAAGAGTACCCAGTTTCATACCTCATAATCCAATCTTTCAAATAGGTGGAAAACACTCAAAATAAACTTAAGAGTATGTAAAGCATTACTGCAACCAATAAGTATCATGACAGCATGTGTGGTCATGTGTGAATATATTCGCCCATTTTCATTATCAATTAATAGATAGCAAATTGTTCATTTCTTTACATTCCTTAAGAAGATCGTTTTTTTCTGTTTTTATATGGGAAAAGTACTCTATAGTGTCTAGTGTATATTCTAGAGTATACAGTACTCTATAGTGTCTCCTTTTCTATTTTTGCTCCTCAAAAATTGATTAATTAGGCTGTTTTGTAGTCCTTGAGTTTGACTCACAACTCACTGCTATCTAATTACACAAGGAGATTTCTGACTATATACAAAGGACAGATATAACATAATAAAACGCAGTCAAAAATAAGGACTGAAGAAAGTGTTTATGGATGGTGAAAAATTATGTTTACCATTTATATTTAACTGTTGTGTATAATTTGGGTGATTTGAAGTCTGGGAGAATCTTTTGTACCTTGTTCCAAACAGTTGTGGTGGCATTCTAGATCACAGTGATGGTCAGCCATACTTCTTCCTGTGTGAACAATACTAGTACAAGCACACATCTGAGCATATTCTTATAAAATTCTGAGAAATACCGGCAATGGCAGGTGATATGCATGATATATTTCATCTTTCTAATAAATCATAGTAAAGAAATATAAATTGAGTCTATCTCTTGAGTCAATGATGCCAGCCAACCATTTCATCCTCTGTCACTCCCTTCTTCTCTTGCCCTCAATCTTTCCCAGCATCAAGGTCTTAAGTAGGCTAATATGAAATAGTCAATCTCACTGCAAGTACATATATATAAATGCTGAGGTTTTTAATGTGTTTAAGGAAAACATAACTAGCTCAGGTGTCTAATAAAGGAGTATTTTTAAGTATAAATAAGTATAAATAACTTACATGTGAAAGGTAAATACCTATAATTGAATCACCAAGGAAAATATTAATGTATGTTTTGTGTATTTAATAAGCAATAATATATTTTTACATAGTGATTTGAAAGCTTTAACTATAACATACCCCAATTAAGACTTTCTTACTTCAGGTGCTGGAGGATTCATCCCTATTTTGAAAGAAAAGGCTTAGAGTGTCTAACTTCTGGGAAATAAGACTAAATTGAAAGTGAAATGCTTTTTGCGACCATCTGTCACAAAGGCCAAACATTTCAAAATTTGTCTCTTGAATATCAACAGAACATTAAAATAGATTCTGCAAACATGTCAATATCAAATGTGTCAAGAAAACTCTGTAACAAAGTGTGTTTTGATATAATTTCTTTTATCTCTTTAATTGTTTTGCTTTTAAAGGCAATTTGGAAAGACTTTCTTACCTGTTACTATAACTGTTACTACCAAATACAGAGTGAACACATAAAGGCAAGTGATTCCTTTGATTTTGTTACTTAGAAGATGTAAGGAACTATTTAATTATCACTTAGATCCCTTCTTAAAAATATTCTAGGGGGTAATAAGAGGGGATTCCATTTATATTTTAGTTTGAACCTGTGTTGATATGCTTTTATAGCTTTTTGTTTTCACCTGAGCTTTTTTGTTCCAAACAGTTGTGGTGGCATTCTAGATCACAGTGATGGTCAGCCATACTTCTTCCTGTGTGAACAATACTAGTACAAGCACACATCTGAGCATATTCTTATAAAATTCTGAGAAATACCGGCAATGGCAGGTGATATGCATGATATATTTCATCTTTCTAATAAATCATAGTAAAGAAATATAAATTGAGTCTATCTCTTGAGTCAATGATGCCAGCCAACCATTTCATCCTCTGTCACTCCCTTCTTCTCTTGCCCTCAATCTTTCCCAGCATCAAGGTCTTAAGTAGGCTAATATGAAATAGTCAATCTCACTGCAAGTACATATATATAAATGCTGAGGTTTTTAATGTGTTTAAGGAAAACATAACTAGCTCAGGTGTCTAATAAAGGAGTATTTTTAAGTATAAATAAGTATAAATAACTTACATGTGAAAGGTAAATACCTATAATTGAATCACCAAGGAAAATATTAATGTATGTTTTGTGTATTTAATAAGCAATAATATATTTTTACATAGTGATTTGAAAGCTTTAACTATAACATACCCCAATTAAGACTTTCTTACTTCAGGTGCTGGAGGATTCATCCCTATTTTGAAAGAAAAGGCTTAGAGTGTCTAACTTCTGGGAAATAAGACTAAATTGAAAGTGAAATGCTTTTGCACCATCTGTCACAAAGGCCAAACATTTCAAAATTTGTCTCTTGAATATCAACAGAACATTAAAATAGATTCTGCAAACATGTCAATATCAAATGTGTCAAGAAAACTCTGTAACAAAGTGTGTTTTGATATAATTTCTTTTATCTCTTTAATTGTTTTGCTTTTAAAGGCAATTTGGAAAGACTTTCTTACCTGTTACTATAACTGTTACTACCAAATACAGAGTGAACACATAAAGGCAAGTGATTCCTTTGATTTTGTTACTTAGAAGATGTAAGGAACTATTTAATTATCACTTAGATCCCTTCTTAAAAATATTCTAGGGGGTAATAAGAGGGGATTCCATTTATATTTTAGTTTGAACCTGTGTTGATATGCTTTTATAGCTTTTTGTTTTCACCTGAGCTATTTATTATTCTATTTGGACAAACATAAATAAAATTACAACAAACAAAACATGACCTAGTTTGTTTGCTGACTAGCCACAAAAATTTCGCTCAAATATGGATTGCTTTTCATTTCAGAAAAGACTACCCAGCAAGAAATTTCAATAGAAATAATTTGTGTTTACTACTTAATCGATAATTTTTTCTCTTCTTTTGAAATGATCAGTTGCCTTCTGTATTATAACACACAGTAAACTTTTGATATAAAGTTTATTAGTGAATTTTGGCGTTAATGAGTGTTAGAACCTAAAAAATACACTCTAACTAGTTTGGTTATAGCTTACATTATCCCTCTATTCCTTTTTTGCAAATGAAGAAATGTTCAAAACAAATTCAAATACACTAGAAATCTACTATACTATTTAAACTATTTACTATATACTTGTTTCATTTGCATAATAAGGATAAGTAACTGTTTCATTTAAGGTTCAAATGTATGTTTGTGTTCCAGATATGTGTGTATCTGAAGTAGGGTTTAGCCCAATGTGAATTCTTTTTTTTTCCTACAAATAAGAAATATGTTAGATTTAGCAAACATTTGCTGGGTATTAGTATTCTATACTTATTACTTAAGATATTTGATCTTCCAAGTAAATACTAAACATAGTCGTGTGTTTTCTAATTCTCCCTTGTTTTCATCATCTTCATCAACTATAGACACAGAATTACAGAGTAAGTTTGAACATGCTGTTTCCTTAAAAATATATGTACTTACTGTTAACCATTGAACAAATTTGATTTGAAAAGCATGGATCCATTTCCATGTGGATATTTTTAACTAAACATGCATTACAGTACCACATGACCCATGGTTGATTGAATCCACAGATATAAACTATGGATACAAAGGACCAACTGTGAGATTTAGGGATTCATGGATTTTGGTATCAAGGCATGTCCTGGTATTAATTCTTCCACAGGTATGAGGGATAACTGTAAAGTCGCATATGGGTTTTTGATTGTGTGAGGGTTGGCACTCCTAAACTCTGTATTGTTCCCAGGTGAACTCTGCACATCTTTTCCTTAATTAAGCTAGTTATGTTTTATTGTCAGTGTTCAAAATAAATACAAATGTTTCTTTTAATTGCTTATATCCTACCAAAACCTATTTATCATACCTCAGTTTAATGTATTAAAACTTCAGCAGAAATGGAAAATAATTTCTTATAGGACATAAAAAACTGTCTCAAAATATAGTTCCTCTTAACTCATGTCACAGTACTGAATATTAATAAAGTCTGGCTTCTTTATTAGTCATTAATAATGTTTTAATATAAGCAAGTTAAAGTTAAGGTACCTTCTGTTTTTCAAAAATTCCCCTTATACAACTTCATTTTGGAAAAATAAACATTAATATCTGTTTTCACAACCTGAAAGGAACCCAAAAGGGACTTCTGATTTTATGGAAAAAGGCCAAAATTCAAAATAGTTCTCAGTGTTTGTTTTGTAGATAGCTATTATGGGGGTAGGAAAGGGACAGAGAGAGTGACGCTCCCAAGCTTCTTCCTCAGGAACTACATCTTGCATGAGACATTTCAGCCTCAGGCTCACATAGCATTAAACTCTGTCTAGCCCACAAGCATGACACGTTCATGGGGAACCTGGTGCTAAAACATTGGTAGACAACCTGCTTCTGGGTCAGAACTTCCTATATAACAGAGCAGCTCCCTTACTGCAATCAATCGAAAGTCAGCCCTTGACACAAGGATTTATAAAAGAAAATTAGAACAAAATAACAGGGCAATTTTAAAATTTTCAATAAAACATGAAAACAAGAGAGGAAAAATATGATAAAAATGTAATAAATAAAATAAAATAAAAACAGAAAAAAAAACTGTGTCTGAGGACATCTGTGCTGTGTCTTGATTAAATTTGTTCATCAACTAGCAAGATTATTTCTTTGCTTTATGCCATCTTGGCTTATGAAATGTTATAGGAAAGCTTTACTGTTGCTAGTGGTAAAGAACCTGCTTGCCACTGCAGGAATCATGAGAGACACGGGTTCTATCCCTGGGTTGGGGAGATTCCTGTATTATTTTCTTCCAACCAGGTATGAGGGATAACTGTAAAGTCGCATATGGGTTTTGATTGTGTGAGGGTTGGCACTCCTAAACTCTGTATTGTTCCCAGGTGAACTCTGCACATCTTTTCCTTAATTAAGCTAGTTATGTTTTATTGTCAGTGTTCAAAATAAATACAAATGTTTCTTTTAATTGCTTATATCCTACCAAAACCTATTTATCATACCTCAGTTTAATGTATTAAAACTTCAGCAGAAATGGAAAATAATTTCTTATAGGACATAAAAAACTGTCTCAAAATATAGTTCCTCTTAACTCATGTCACAGTACTGAATATTAATAAAGTCTGGCTTCTTTATTAGTCATTAATAATGTTTTAATATAAGCAAGTTAAAGTTAAGGTACCTTCTGTTTTTCAAAAATTCCCCTTATACAACTTCATTTTGGAAAAAATAAACATTAATATCTGTTTTCACAACCTGAAAGGAACCCAAAAGGGACTTCTGATTTTATGGAAAAAGGCCAAAATTCAAAATAGTTCTCAGTGTTTGTTTTGTAGATAGCTATTATGGGGGTAGGAAAGGGACAGAGAGAGTGACGCTCCCAAGCTTCTTCCTCAGGAACTACATCTTGCATGAGACATTTCAGCCTCAGGCTCACATAGCATTAAACTCTGTCTAGCCCACAAGCATGACACGTTCATGGGGAACCTGGTGCTAAAACATTGGTAGACAACCTGCTTCTGGGTCAGAACTTCCTATATAACAGAGCAGCTCCCTTACTGCAATCAATCGAAAGTCAGCCCTTGACACAAGGATTTATAAAAGAAAATTAGAACAAAATAACAGGGCAATTTTAAAATTTTCAATAAAACATGAAAACAAGAGAGGAAAAATATGATAAAAATGTAATAAATAAAATAAAATAAAAACAGAAAAAAAAACTGTGTCTGAGGACATCTGTGCTGTGTCTTGATTAAATTTGTTCATCAACTAGCAAGATTATTTCTTTGCTTTATGCCATCTTGGCTTATGAAATGTTATAGGAAAGCTTTACTGTTGCTAGTGGTAAAGAACCTGCTTGCCACTGCAGGAATCATGAGAGACACGGGTTCTATCCCTGGGTTGGGGAGATTCCCTGGAGAAGGGGATAGCGGCCTACTCCAGTATTCTTGCCTAGAGAATTCCATGGACAGAGAAGTCCGGTGGGCAGAGGAGTATGGGGCGGGGGACAGATTTCAAAGAGTCGGACACAGACTGAAACGACTTAGCAAGCAATTTCAAACATCAGAGGAAACCTGCACCAACTCTAAGCTACCTTATAAAACGTATCATGTATACCAGCAACCTGGGCTTCCCAGTGGTTCAGGTGATAAAGAATCTGCAGGAAACCAGGGTTCAGTGTCGGGATCAGGAATATCCCCTGGAGAAGGGAATGGCTACACACTCCAGTGTTCTTGCTGAGATGATCACATGGACAGAACGGCCTGGCAGACAAGCCCTGAGGTGGCAAAGGGTTGGACACAACTGAGCAACTAATGGTTTCACTTTCATACCAGCAACCAAGGCACAGCTGTCTTTTAATATGATTTGCTTTTGTGTACATATATTCATCATGATGAAATAAGGGAATTTCACCCAAAACAGAATTAAGAAAAAAATGGAAGCGACATCCTTTGATTCATTTTTCTTTTTAAAGATTTATTTATTTATTTATTTTGGTGGGGGTGGGGTTGGGAGGGAGGGGAGAAGGCGGGCCACTTCTATTGGTCTTTCATTTGTCCATTTTCATCCATCTTTGTTCTTTGGCCCATGTGGGCCTCCCATCGCGGTGGCCTCTGTTGTCAGAGCACCGGCTCTGGGCGCATGCGTTCCAGAGCCCCGGCTGGGTAATCCGACACATCGGTCCAGCCACTCCACGGCACGTGGGATCTTCCCAGGTCAGGGATGGAACCAGCGCCACTTGCACTGCAAGGCGGTATCTTTACCCACTGGACCACCAGGGAAGCCCCCATTTGATTCATTTAACAGGTGTTTATTAAGTACCTAAGTGGGGGTGGAGCAAAGATGGCGGCATAGAAGGACGTGCACTCATCTCTCCTGCAAAATTGCCTGAATTGCAACGAGTTCCTGGGAAACCATCGACGAAAGGAGGTTGGATCTGGTTACAGAGAGGATACCCCACATCGAAGAACAAAGGAGAAGCCGCATCAAGGCGGTAGGAGGGGCGCAATCGCACTTTTAAAAGTCAAACCTCATACCCGCCAGAGTGGCTGGGCGGACCAAAGGCACAAAGCCTGTTGCAGATCAAGATCTGGGAAAGGAGCACTGACACTCACAAGGGACTGAGCCAGACATGCTTTGGAGGGTCCAGATACCCTCCTGAGCTAGAAGTGCCCTTGAGCAGCCTCCGAAGATGGCACTCAGTTTCCTTTGGACGAGGTTACCATTAACCCATCACAGAGTCGCCGAGGGGGACTGGAAAGTCTGTGTTCACTGTGATCCAGGAGAGGGGAATAGCGATCCTGCATGAGACTGAGCCAGACTCACCTTTGAGTAACCCGACGTCTCCCGCAGTGGCGGGGGTCGACGGTGGCCTGCAGCAGGGTTGGGGTCACTGCGGAAGTGCTTCCTATAGAGCATGTGGAAATAAATCCTTTGTGAGAGAGACGCCATTTTCCCTATTGTAGTTTGGCTGCTGGTCAAACTGCAGGGTTGCTGGTCAAGCTACAGGGAGGGAACTTAGCTCCACCCAGCAAGAAAAGGGATTTCGATTAAGAAACTCCCAGGGTCAGCCTGGGCGGGCCTTTTAGTTCTGGAATAGGCCGAAATAAACAAGCAGTCAAAGAGGTCTTCAGATCCAACCACTGCCAGAGGCAAGAAAAAGACTGATAATTCATGAATAGTCAGCAAGAGACAGAAGAACATAAACACTATTTCCACGTTTTGTCTGAAGCTGGAGTTACTGCTGGACTTTAAAATTTCATTTTCTGTATTGTTTTGTTTCAATTACTTTGTTTCATTTTTTTTTTCCTCTTTTTTCCAAACCCACACAGTGCACCCCTCGTTTCTTTTTTTTTTTTTGTTTTTGTTTTTTTTTGGGGGTTGTGTGAGAGTGGGTGTTTATAGCTGGGGGTGGAGCAAAGATGGCGGCATAGAAGGACGTGCACTCATCTCTCCTGCAAAATTGCCTGAATTGCAACGAGTTCCTGGGAAACCATCGACGAAAGGAGGTTGGATCTGGTTACAGAGAGGATACCCCACATCGAAGAACAAAGGAGAAGCCGCATCAAGGCGGTAGGAGGGGCGCAATCGCACTTTTAAAAGTCAAACCTCATACCCGCCAGAGTGGCTGGGCGGACCAAAGGCACAAAGCCTGTTGCAGATCAAGATCTGGGAAAGGAGCACTGACACTCACAAGGGACTGAGCCAGACATGCTTTGGAGGGTCCAGATACCCTCCTGAGCTAGAAGTGCCCTTGAGCAGCCTCCGAAGATGGCACTCAGTTTCCTTTGGACGAGGTTACCATTAACCCATCACAGAGTCGCCGAGGGGGACTGGAAAGTCTGTGTTCACTGTGATCCAGGAGAGGGGAATAGCGATCCTGCATGAGACTGAGCCAGACTCACCTTTGAGTAACCCGACGTCTCCGCAGTGGCGGGGTCGACGGTGGCCTGCAGCAGGGTTGGGGTCACTGCGGAAGTGCTTCCCATAGAGCATGTGGAAATAAATCCTTTGTGAGAGAGACGCCATTTTCCCTACTTGTAGTTTGGCTGCTGGTCAAACTGCAGGGTTGCTGGTCAAGCTACAGGGAGGGAACTTAGCTCCACCCAGCAAGAAAAGGGATTTCGATTAAGAAACTCCCAGGGTCAGCCTGGGCGGGCCTTTTAGTTCTGGAATAGGCCGAAATAAACAAGCAGTCAAAGAGGTCTTCAGATCCAACCACTGCCAGAGGCAAGAAAAAGACTGATAATTCATGAATAGTCAGCAAGAGACAGAAGAACATAAACACTATTTCCACGTTTTGTCTGAAGCTGGAGTTACTGCTGGACTTTAAAATTTCATTTTCTGTATTGTTTTGTTTCAATTACTTTGTTTCATTTTTTTTTTCCTCTTTTTTCCAAACCCACACAGTGCACCCCTCGTTTCTTTTTTTTTTTTGGTTTTTTTTTGTTTTTTTTTTTTTGGGGGGGGGTTGTGTGTGAGAGTGGGTGTGTTCATTTCCTTCATTGAATTCTATTGAAGCTACTAATCTTATCAGTAAGACTGAATATATTCAAGTTTACATAATTTTTTTTTCTTTTTCCTTTTAAACCACACATTTTATTTTGGTATAAACTTCTGGTTCCCCATTCATTTTTAAGGTTCTGTTGGGGTTTTGTTTGTTTTTATTATTTTTGCTTTGTTTTCCTATATTTTTCTATATAATTAGCTCTTTTAATTTTTTAAAATTTTTCATTTGTACTACTACTTCCTCTATAATTCTTTGCTTTCTCTGAAGCTCCTTCCCTATAGCACTAAATTCTAATACATACAAATCTTTATCTCCCTATATGTAACTTTGCAGTATTATTCTATATTTCTCTTCTATCCTCCCTTTCTCTTTTTCCCTTTCCCCACCATATTTCTTAGTCTGTTCTGTCCTCATTGCCTTATCCCCAATGGGGACCCTGCTCTAGCATTATTCTCCAATTGGTGCTCTACTTAGTTTGGTTATTAACTGGTGGATATCATTCTTGGTTTTCTCTATTTGCCGTGCTAACATATTGTACTGTATTCTTGGTTATGTTACAGCTGTATATGTTTATGTGTATAATTCAATACGCTAGATAGTATTTGCATAATTTTTTAATTGCCATTTGTCAAAGGCATACCTTCTGTTTCTCATTAGCATATATATATTTTTAATATCATTTAATGCCATAACAAACCAGCCGTGAAATCTTCATTCCCTGGTCAGGCAACAAGCCCCAGGTCTGTAGGGAGGGAGCACTGACTCCAAAACTCTACAATACTAGAGAACACCTAACATTAAGAGCAGTATACAAGTGAGAGTGCCAACAAAGGTAATCACTTGTATGCAAGTCCTGACATCATCCAATCACCAGCATCACCCAGAATAGAAGCCCCATCCAAACAACAAACACCAACAAATGTAACTCAAATTCTGGGAAAAGAAAACCCCAAATAGAGTCAGTTAAAAAATTAATAATAACAATGAAATGGCAGAGAAATACCACACAACTGAAGGAACAATCCACAAACACACAAGATCAAATTAATGAAGAGAATTTGGACAAACTTTCTGAAAGTGATTTCAGAAGAATGATAGCAAAGATGATCAAAGACACAGAAAATAGGATTTCAGAGAAATTGCAAGACACAACTAACACACTGAATAAAGAAATACAAGAAATGACAAAAAAAGTAACAGAGACAAATAACTCAATTGCTGAACTGAAAAACACTGTAGAAGGAAGCAAGAGCAGAGTATCTGAGACAGAAGACCGGATAAGTGAGCTGGAAGATAAAATGGTGGAAATAACTGCTGAAAAACAGACTCTAGCCCAAAGAAGAGCAGAGGATAGCCACAGAGATTTCTGGGATAATATCAAACGCACCAATATTTGAATTATATGGGTTCCAGAAGAAGAAGAAAAAAAGAAAGGCTATGAGAAAATTTTTGAAGAGATTATTGTGGAAATTTCCCCACCATGGGAAAAAAAATAGTCAATCAGGTTCAAGAAGCATAAAGAGTACCATAGAGAATCAATCTGAGAAGAAACACACCAAGACACATATTAATGAAGTTAACAGAAATTAAACACAAAGACAGAATTCTCAAAGCAGCAAGGGAAAAGCAGCTAGTGACATACAAGGGAAAGCCCATACATTTAACAGCTGATCTTTCAACAGAAACTCTGCAGGCCAGAAGGGAATGGCAGGACACATTTAAATGGCTAAAAGAGAATACTCTGCAACCAAGAATCCTCTACCCTGCAAGGATCTCATTCAAAATTGATGGAGAAATCAAAAGCTTTACAGACAAGCAAAAATTAAAAGAATTTAGTCACACCAAACCAGCCTTACAACAAGTGTCCAAAAAATTTTCCTAAAAATAACTAGAGCAACAAGCCCCAGGTCTGTAGGGAGAGCACTGACTCCAAAACTCTACAATACTAGAGAAAAAAAGGTATACAAGTGAGAGTGCCAACAAAGGTAATCACTTGTATGCAAGTCCTGACATCATCCAATCACCAGCATCACCCAGAATAGAAGCCCCATCCAAACAACAAACACCAACAAATGTAACTCAAATTCTGGGAAAAGAAAACCCCAAATAGAGTCAGTTAAAAAATTAATAATAACAATGAAATGGCAGAGAAATACCACACAACTGAAGGAACAATCCACAAACACACAAGATCAAATTAATGAAGAGAATTTGGACAAACTTTCTGAAAGTGATTTCAGAAGAATGATAGCAAAGATGATCAAAGACACAGAAAATAGGATTTCAGAGAAATTGCAAGACACAACTAACACACTGAATAAAGAAATACAAGAAATGACAAAAAAAGTAACAGAGACAAATAACTCAATTGCTGAACTGAAAAACACTGTAGAAGGAAGCAAGAGCAGAGTATCTGAGACAGAAGACCGGATAAGTGAGCTGGAAGATAAAATGGTGGAAATAACTGCTGAAAAACAGACTCTAGCCCAAAGAAGAGCAGAGGATAGCCACAGAGATTTCTGGGATAATATCAAACGCACCAATATTTGAATTATATGGGTTCCAGAAGAAGAAGAAAAAAAGAAAGGCTATGAGAAAATTTTTGAAGAGATTATTGTGGAAATTTCCCCACCATGGGAAAAAAAATAGTCAATCAGGTTCAAGAAGCATAAAGAGTACCATAGAGAATCAATCTGAGAAGAAACACACCAAGACACATATTAATGAAGTTAACAGAAATTAAACACAAAGACAGAATTCTCAAAGCAGCAAGGGAAAAGCAGCTAGTGACATACAAGGGAAAGCCCATACATTTAACAGCTGATCTTTCAACAGAAACTCTGCAGGCCAGAAGGGAATGGCAGGACACATTTAAATGGCTAAAAGAGAATACTCTGCAACCAAGAATCCTCTACCCTGCAAGGATCTCATTCAAAATTGATGGAGAAATCAAAAGCTTTACAGACAAGCAAAAATTAAAAGAATTTAGTCACACCAAACCAGCCTTACAACAAGTGTTAAAGGGACTTATATAGACAACAAGTATAAAAGGAGAAGATCCACGAAAAAAAAACCCATCATAACATCTAAGAAGATGACAATAGGATCATATATATCAATAATTACTTTGAATGTCAACGGACTAAATGCCCCAACCAAAAGACACAGAGTGGCTGAATGGATCCAAAAACACGACCCATACATATGCTGCCTCCAGGAAACTCATTTCAGACCTAGAGGCACTCATAGACTGAAAGTGAGAGGCTGGAAAAAGATATTCCATGCAAATGGAAATCAAAAGAAAGCTGGAGTAGCAATCCTCATATCAGACAAAATAGATTTTAAAGGAAAGAAGATTCTAAGAGACAAGGCAGGTCATTACATCATGATTAAGGGATCCATCCAAGAAGACATAACAATCATAAATATCTATGCTCCCAACACAGGAGCACACCAATACATAAGACAGACACTTTCAGACATAGAAGAAGACATCGGCACTAACACAAGAATAGTAGGAGACTTTAACACTCCTCTCACACCAATGGACAGATCATCCAAACAGAAAATTAACAAAGAAACACAAGCCTTAAATGCCACACTAGAAGACATGGACCTCATTGATATCTTTAGGACGTTCCATCCAAAAGCAGAAGAATACACTTTCTTCTCAAGTGCTCACGGAACATTCTCCAGGATAGACCACATCTTGGGCCACAAATCAAACCTCAGTCAATTCAAGAAAACTGAAATTATATCAACCATCTTCTCGGACCACAATGCAATGAAACTAGAGATCAACTACAGAAAAAAAACTGCTAAAAACACAAACACATGGCGATTAAACAACACATACCTAAAAAATCAACTGATCATTGAGGAAATCAAAGGAGAAATTAAAAAAATCCTAGAAGAAAATGACAATGAACACACGACAGTGCAAAACCTATGGGATACTGCAAAAGCAGTTCTAAGAGGGAAGTTTATAGCAATTCAATCCCACCTCAAGAAACTAGGAAAATCTCAAACAGATGACCTTACCTTACGCTTAAAAAAACTGGAGAAAGAAGAACAAAAACAACCCAAAGCCAGCAGAAGAAGGGAAATCATAAAGATCAGAACAGAAATAAATGAAAAAGAAATGAAAAAAAAAATAGTAAAGATAAATAAAAGAAAAAGCTGGTTTATCGAAAAGGTCAATAAAATCGACACACCACTGGCAGACTCATCAAGAAAAAGAGAGAGAAGAACCAGATCACCAAAATCAAAAATGGGGACCAGAAACATAACTATCACAGAGTGGCTGAATGGATCCAAAAACACGACCCATACATATGCTGCCTCCAGGAAACTCATTTCAGACCTAGAGGCACTCATAGACTGAAAGTGAGAGGCTGGAAAAAGATATTCCATGCAAATGGAAATCAAAAGAAAGCTGGAGTAGCAATCCTCATATCAGACAAAATAGATTTTAAAGGAAAGAAGATTCTAAGAGACAAGGCAGGTCATTACATCATGATTAAGGGATCCATCCAAGAAGACATAACAATCATAAATATCTATGCTCCCAACACAGGAGCACACCAATACATAAGAAAAGACACTTTCAGACATAGAAGAAGACATCGGCACTAACACAAGAATAGTAGGAGACTTTAACACTCCTCTCACACCAATGGACAGATCATCCAAACAGAAAATTAACAAAGAAACACAAGCCTTAAATGCCACACTAGAAGACATGGACCTCATTGATATCTTTAGGACGTTCCATCCAAAAGCAGAAGAATACACTTTCTTCTCAAGTGCTCACGGAACATTCTCCAGGATAGACCACATCTTGGGCCACAAATCAAACCTCAGTCAATTCAAGAAAACTGAAATTATATCAACCATCTTCTCGGACCACAATGCAATGAAACTAGAGATCAACTACAGAAAAAAAACTGCTAAAAACACAAACACATGGCGATTAAACAACACATACCTAAAAAATCAACTGATCATTGAGGAAATCAAAGGAGAAATTAAAAAAATCCTAGAAGAAAATGACAATGAACACACGACAGTGCAAAACCTATGGGATACTGCAAAAGCAGTTCTAAGAGGGAAGTTTATAGCAATTCAATCCCACCTCAAGAAACTAGGAAAATCTCAAACAGATGACCTTACCTTACGCTTAAAAAAACTGGAGAAAGAAGAACAAAAACAACCCAAAGCCAGCAGAAGAAGGGAAATCATAAAGATCAGAACAGAAATAAATGAAAAAGAAATGAAAAAAAAAATAGTAAAGATAAATAAAAGAAAAAGCTGGTTTATCGAAAAGG
Organism: Tragulus kanchil; assembly: GCA_022376925.1. Lineage (NCBI taxonomy): Eukaryota > Metazoa > Chordata > Mammalia > Artiodactyla > Tragulidae > Tragulus > Tragulus kanchil. The sequence goes on along the minus strand of JAIOJX010000003.1, from coordinate 85,534,939 downwards.
TCAATAAAATCGACACACCACTGGCAGACTCATCAAGAAAAAGAGAGAGAAGAACCAGATCACCAAAATCAAAAATGAAAAAGGAGAGATTACAACAGACAATGCAGAAATCCAAAGGATTATAAGAGACTATTATGAACAACTCTATGGCAACAAACTGGACAACCTGGAAGAAATGGACAGTTTCTTAGAGAAGATTAGTCTCCCAAGACTCAACCAGGAAGAAATAGAAACTATGAACAAGCCAATCACAAGCTCAGAAATTGACTTTGTGATCAAAAATCTACCCAAAAATAAAAGCCCAGGGCCAGATGGCTTCACAGCCGAATTCTACCAAACATTTAAAGAAGAGCTAATGCCTGTCCTTCTAAAACTCTTCCAAAAAATTGCTCAGGAAGGAACACTTCCAAACACATTCTATGAGGCCACCATCACCCTGATACCAAAGCCAGGCAAAGACAACACACAAAAAAGAAAAGTATAGGGCAATTTCACTGATGAATCTAGACGCCAAAATCCTCAACAAAATCCTAGCAAACAGAATTCAACAACACATCAAAAAGCTCATTCATCACGATCAAGTTGGGTTCATCCCAGGCACACAAGGATTCTCCAACATCCGCAAATCAATCAATGTGATACACCATATCAACAAATTGAGAGACAAAAACCACATGATCATCTCAATAGATGCAGAAAAAGCCTTTGACAAAGTACAGCATCCATTTATGATAAAAACTCCTCAGAAAATGGGCATAGAAAGAACTTATCTTAACATAGTGAAAGCAATATATGAGAAGCCCACAGTGAACATTATCCTCAATGGTGAAAAACTCAAAGCATTCCCTCTAAGATCAGGAACAAGACAAGGGTGTCCACTGTCACCACTCTTATTCAACATACTCCTGGAAGTTCTAGCAACAGCAATAAGGCAAGAGAAAGAAATCAAAGAAATCCAGATTGGAAAAGAAGAAGTCAAACCTTTTGGGTAGGAATTAACCTACCCAAAGAAACAAAAGAACTGTACACAGAAAATTACAAGACACTCATGAGGGACATTAAAGAAGCCTTAAACAGATGGAGAGATATTCCATGTTCCTGGGTTGGAAGAATCAATATTGTGAAAATGACCATACTACCAAATGCCATCTATAGATTCAATGCGATCCCTATCAAACTTCCAATGACATTGTTCACAGAACTAGACCAACGAATAACACAGTTCATATGGAAACACAAAAGACCTCGAATAGCCAAAGCAATCCTCAGGAAGAAGAATGGAGATAGAGGGATCAGCCTCCCCAACTTCAGACTCTACTACAAAGCAACAGTCATCAAGACAATATGGTACTGGCACAAAAACAGAAATATCGACCAATGGAACAAGATCGAGAACCCAGAGATAAACCCACGCACCTATGGGTACCTTATTTTTGACAAAGGAGGTGAACATATAAAATGGGACAGTCTCTTCAACAAATGGTGCTGGGAAAATTGGACAGCTACATGCAAAAAAGTGAAGTTGGAACATACCCTGACACCATGCACAAAAATCAACTCAAAATGGATTAAGGACTTAAATGTAAGGCCAGAAACCATCAAACTCTTAGAGGAGAATATAGGCAAAACCCTCAAGGACATCAATCAAAGCAAGTTCTTCTCTGACCCACCTACTAGAATAGCGGAACTAAAAAGACAAATGAACATGTGGGACCTAATGGAACTTAAAAGCTTTTGTACAGCTAAAGAAATTACAAAAAAGCTGAACAGACAGCCCACAGAGTGGGAGAAAATCATAGCAAATGAAACAACGGATGAAGAATTAATCTCCAAAATCTACAAGCAACTCAGACAACTCAGCACTGGAAAAACAAACAACCCAATCAAAAAATGGGAAAAGGGCCTAAACAGACACCTATCCAACGATGACATACAGATGGCCCAAAAGCACATGAAATGATGCTCAACTTCACTAATAATTAGAGAAATGCAAATCAAAACTACAATGAGATATCACCTCACACCCGTCAGAATGGCCATCATCCACAAATCGACAGACAATAAATGCTGGAGAGGCTGTGGAGAAAAAGGGAACACTCCTGCATTGCTGGTGGGAATGTAAATTGATGCAACCTCTATGGAAGACAGTCTGGAGATTTCTTAAAAAACTAAAAATAGAAGCACAATATGACCCAGCAATCCCACTCTTAGGCTTATACCCTGACGAAATCAAAACTGAAAGAAGCACCTGTACCCCAATGTTCATTGCAGCTCTCTATACAATAGCTAGAACATGGAAGGAACCTAGATGCCCATCGATGAACGAATGGATCCAGAAACTCTGGTACATATATACAATGGAATACTACACAGCTGTAAAGAGAAATGCAGAAGAATCAACCCTAATGAGTTGGCTGGATCTAGAACGTATCCTAAAAAGTGAAGTCAGTCAGAAAGAGAAGGACAAATACAGTATATTAACACATATATATGGAATCTAGTAGGATGGTGATGATGGCACATGCAGAAAACAGAAATATCGACCAATGGAACAAGATCGAGAACCCAGAGATAAACCCACGCACCTATGGGTACCTTATTTTTGACAAAGGAGGTGAACATATAAAATGGGACAGTCTCTTCAACAAATGGTGCTGGGAAAATTGGACAGCTACATGCAAAAAAGTGAAGTTGGAACATACCCTGACACCATGCACAAAAATCAACTCAAAATGGATTAAGGACTTAAATGTAAGGCCAGAAACCATCAAACTCTTAGAGGAGAATATAGGCAAAACCCTCAAGGACATCAATCAAAGCAAGTTCTTCTCTGACCCACCTACTAGAATAGCGGAACTAAAAAGACAAATGAACATGTGGGACCTAATGGAACTTAAAAGCTTTTGTACAGCTAAAGAAATTACAAAAAAGCTGAACAGACAGCCCACAGAGTGGGAGAAAATCATAGCAAATGAAACAACGGATGAAGAATTAATCTCCAAAATCTACAAGCAACTCAGACAACTCAGCACTGGAAAAACAAACAACCCAATCAAAAAATGGGAAAAGGGCCTAAACAGACACCTATCCAACGATGACATACAGATGGCCCAAAAGCACATGAAATGATGCTCAACTTCACTAATAATTAGAGAAATGCAAATCAAAACTACAATGAGATATCACCTCACACCCGTCAGAATGGCCATCATCCACAAATCGACAGACAATAAATGCTGGAGAGGCTGTGGAGAAAAAGGGAACACTCCTGCATTGCTGGTGGGAATGTAAATTGATGCAACCTCTATGGAAGACAGTCTGGAGATTTCTTAAAAAACTAAAAATAGAAGCACAATATGACCCAGCAATCCCACTCTTAGGCTTATACCCTGACGAAATCAAAACTGAAAGAAGCACCTGTACCCCAATGTTCATTGCAGCTCTCTATACAATAGCTAGAACATGGAAGGAACCTAGATGCTCATCGATGAACGAATGGATCCAGAAACTCTGGTACATATATACAATGGAATACTACACAGCTGTAAAGAGAAATGCAGAAGAATCAACCCTAATGAGTTGGCTGGATCTAGAACGTATCCTAAAAAGTGAAGTCAGTCAGAAAGAGAAGGACAAATACAGTATATTAACACATATATATGGAATCTAGTAGGATGGTGATGATGGCACATGCAGTGAAGCGACAGAAAGACAGACATGGACAGTGGACATATGGACATTGTGGGGAAGGAACAGTGGGTGAGAGGCGTAAAGGAAGTAGCATGAAGGCCTGTACTATCATAAGTGAAGAAAATAGCTCTAGTCATTGCTCTGTGAGAAAAGGGGATCCTTCAGGGGTGCTGTGTGATGGTTGGGAGGGAAGGGGGCGATATGCATATGACTAATCTGGGAACATACATATCTGTAAACAAAAAAACTCTGTAAAAGTTAAAAGTAAAATAAAGGTTTAAAAAAAAATTGAAGTATTAGTAAAAACTATTTCATTACTACATCTTTACCTGACTTCACTGGCATCATAGTTTTGATCTTGGGTGACCAGATGGACTTAATACTATAGGTCATTTCTGATATTAGTCATTTGTTAGGATTTTAACTACTGTTATTGTTAACAATTTGAATTATTCCTCTGAAATCAGTGCCTTACCCACTGGACCACCAGGGAAGCCCCTGTTTATACTATTTTAAGGGACAATTTCAATAAAAATTTGAATCTCTGTTGTTGTTGTTGTTCTTTGGTGAAAATTAGTATAGACTCTAAAATGCATAACAAAATACAGAGGGCCATGAATATCCAAGAAAATCTTGGTAAATAATTTGAGGTAAATAATTTGAGTTTAACATACCAGCTCTCTTGGAATACTGGAGAATATTCTGATAGATATCTTAGGAGTTATACTTATAATATAAAAATTAAGTATTTGCAGAACTATTAAAGACAGACCAGTAGATCTGGGTTCAGATCCAAAATATACTGGTGCTTAATGTATGGTAAAAATTGAGCAGAACAGTTTAGCAGGATAAAGAAAGAACAACTGTTTAAGTAAATGTTGCTAGATTCATGTGATAATCATACAAAAAATGAAAGTGACACTTTACATATAAGGTTTTATTTGTGATCCATGGACCGTAGCTTGGCAGGCTCCTCTGTCCCTGGTATTTTTCAGGCAAGAATACTGGAGTGGTTTTCCATTTTCTTCTCCATAGGATATTCCCCATCTAGAGATGGAACCCATGTGTCCTGCCTTGTAGGCATGCTTTACTGTCTGAGCCACCATGTGGAACCAAACTTAGAACTTTCAAGTCCTTATTTTTTTCTTATAAAAGACACAACCAAATCAAATCTAATGGATTTTTACTTTCTACTAAGTTTAAATAGGTGAATGACAAAGCTTACCAAAAATACAATGTGAAAATATTTTCGTAACCTTGAGGTAAAAATGTATTAGATAAGAAGGACAAAATATTTTCCAACCATAGAGAAGAAAACTGATAGCCTTTTTTTAGCCTATAATACATTACTGTAAGAAACTGTAGTTAAGGGAAATGAAATGAGACTGTAGAGACCACTGGGAACTGTTTAGGTTTGACTTGATTGCATTACAATTTTGAAAGCAATATTAAAAAATAATGAAAATGAAACATATGGAGTGAAAGCATTAGAGATTCATCTGAGTAAAAAAAGCAGGAATACAACCGAGCGGAAGAAGAAAATCTAGGAAAATGAGTGAGATACACAGTGGTGCTTTTCCTCCAGAAATATTTACTGCTGTGAAAAAAGACATTTGTGAATTCCACCACTAAACCATTCAAGCAACAACATTTGAGACAATAAGAAAATGAGAAAGCTTTTACAAGACTCACGGAGTAAGAGAAGTTAAAGTTAGAGTCCAACATTCATTATCCTGGACAAATGCAAGACTGGTGACCAGCATTCGGACTGCGAACTCAAAGGACTATATTGCAGATGTAAGATTTAATATTAATGTGTGCATTCCCATGTTTTTAGTAATTTTGGAGTTGGACAACCATCATAATAATCCAAAACAATCTTTCATGGTAGACAGGCTAATCTATTGAGATGAAAATATAGTTATGAGACTGTTGACAAACCTTCCCAACAAGGCAAGGTATAGATAATCCATTTTTTTCCTTTGTGCTGTCCTCAAGATGTTCTTTTTTACATTCTTATTTTATTGTTTTGATACTTTTCCAGTTGTGTTATTCCTGTATAGTTGTTATTATTGATGTTCTATGGTTTTTTTGTATTTAAGATTGAATGCCTTTTATTGTTTTTGGACAGTTCTCACCCATTGTTTTCTAAAGTGCTTTTCTACCCTGTTGTCTTCTTCTGGAATTCCAATTACACATGTGCTGTTTCATTGGAAATTCTTACAGTCCTTAGCATATGTGCATTGATTTGGATTTTGTCATTGCTTTTGTTTTCTCCTCCCCACTTGTTTTTATTTTTGTGCTTTTCTGTTATTTTAAGTTTGGATACTTTCTATTGACTACCTTCAGGTTTATTGATTATCTCCTCAGGTCCAATCTAGCAAGGGAATTTTTCATCTTTGTTACTATACTTCTAACTTTTTCAGACCTTAAAATTTGTATATAAGAAAGACTGTTTGGAATTCACACTTAGATATAGCATGAGCTTCTCATTTAACAAAACAGGGAAACAATTCTTGTGTCAAGAAACAGAGTTGTTCTTAAAAAAATGAATTAGCTTATTAAGAATTTCTAGAAGGATGAAAACTAGGCTGAAAGGGATGTGGGCCAGATCTTAAATTTCTGCTCTCCTTGTTAAGATATTTAACAGAAACTGAAGGTGAATAGGATTAAAAGTTAAAGGGCAAAGGCAACATTGGAAAGTTGCACAGGGAACATCTCTGCCCAACTAATGCTGTGAGATGACCAGAGTTAGGAGAATTGTGGACACTCAGCCATGTCTCTGCTTTTACCTTCTTCCCTATCCCATAAAGTCTACAATATCTGAAACTTTCAGGAGCTACTGATGTATGCCTGTGACCCCACTGCATGAGTAACCTCACAAACATATACTGAGGAAAAAAGACAGGTACAAAAAAAGTGTCTTGTTTTTTATAAAATCAGATAAAACATCTATGCTTTTATAAGCTAAAGTTAGGGTTAGAGCTAATCTATTGAATAAAATATAAAAGTACAGGCTAATCTATTGAGATGAAAATATAGTTATGAGACTGTTGACAAACCTTCCCAACAAGGCAAGGTATAGATAATCCATTTTTTTCCTTTGTGCTGTCCTCAAGATGTTCTTTTTTACATTCTTATTTTATTGTTTTGATACTTTTCCAGTTGTGTTATTCCTGTATAGTTGTTATTATTGATGTTCTATGGTTTTTTTGTATTTAAGATTGAATGCCTTTTATTGTTTTTGGACAGTTCTCACCCATTGTTTTCTAAAGTGCTTTTCTACCCTGTTGTCTTCTTCTGGAATTCCAATTACACATGTGCTGTTTCATTGGAAATTCTTACAGTCCTTAGCATATGTGCATTGATTTGGATTTTGTCATTGCTTTTGTTTTCTCCTCCCCACTTGTTTTTATTTTTGTGCTTTTCTGTTATTTTAAGTTTGGATACTTTCTATTGACTACCTTCAGGTTTATTGATTATCTCCTCAGGTCCAATCTAGCAAGGGAATTTTTCATCTTTGTTACTATACTTCTAACTTTTTCAGACCTTAAAATTTGTATATAAGAAAGACTGTTTGGAATTCACACTTAGATATAGCATGAGCTTCTCATTTAACAAAACAGGGAAACAATTCTTGTGTCAAGAAACAGAGTTGTTCTTAAAAAAATGAATTAGCTTATTAAGAATTTCTAGAAGGATGAAAACTAGGCTGAAAGGGATGTGGGCCAGATCTTAAATTTCTGCTCTCCTTGTTAAGATATTTAACAGAAACTGAAGGTGAATAGGATTAAAAGTTAAAGGGCAAAGGCAACATTGGAAAGTTGCACAGGGAACATCTCTGCCCAACTAATGCTGTGAGATGACCAGAGTTAGGAGAATTGTGGACACTCAGCCATGTCTCTGCTTTTACCTTCTTCCCTATCCCATAAAGTCTACAATATCTGAAACTTTCAGGAGCTACTGATGTATGCCTGTGACCCCACTGCATGAGTAACCTCACAAACATATACTGAGGAAAAAAGACAGGTACAAAAAAAGTGTCTTGTTTTTTATAAAATCAGATAAAACATCTATGCTTTTATAAGCTAAAGTTAGGGTTAGAGTTAGGGCTAGGGTTAGGGTTAGGGATATTTTTTAATATTAGTATTAGTGCTGAGGGATATATATATTTTTTAACATTTATTTGTTTATTTTGGGTTGGGGGCCGGTTAGGGAGGGAGGGTGTGGGCGGGCCACTTCTATTGGTCTTTCATTTGTCCATTTTCATCCATCTTTGTTCTGTTGACCCATTTTGGCCTCCCATCGTGGTGGCCTCTGTTGTCGCAGAGCACCGGTTCTGGGTGCATGTACTCCAGAGCTCCAGCTCGGTAATTGGACACATCAGTCCAGCCGCTCTGCGGCACGTGGGATCTTCCCAGGCCAGGGATCGAACCAGCGCCCCTTGCACTGCAAGGCGGTGTCCTTCCCCATTGGACCACCAGGGAAGCCTGAGGGATATTACTTTAAAAGCATTGGAGGTGACAAAGCTCCCCTCTTTCTGATAATGCATATTTTTATGAGAATTGCTTACCTGAATTGATCCAGTTTTTGAAAATTCATTGTTTAAAACTAACTACATTTCTGTACATTTTCAGAAAGTATACTTCAGTATTTTTTTAAAACACACAAAAGTTGTATTATCATCAGGAACATTCAATTCATTGACTTATTTGTTTTATTTATACATACATAGTATTTTTATGCTTCACACTGTGATAAAATTAGATGACTTCATATAAAAGTAATTAATTTTTAAAATGTTTATACAACAACAAGAGATGCCACTGCAATAGGAGGTCCACACAGACCAAAAGAATAAAGATGGATGAAAACAAGTAAATAAGAAAATCAGTAAAAGATGCCAAAATTTTAATGCAAACAATATACACGGGGGCCTTTTTGTCTCTGCTTGAATTAAAAGTTAAAGGGCAAAGGCAACATTGAAAGTTGCACAGGAACATCTCTGCCCAACTAATGCTGTGAGATGACCAGAGTTAGGAGAATTGTGGACACTCAGCCATGTCTCTGCTTTTACCTTCTTCCCTATCCCATAAAGTCTACAATATCTGAAACTTTCAGGAGCTACTGATGTATGCCTGTGACCCCACTGCATGAGTAACCTCACAAACATATACTGAGGAAAAAAGACAGGTACAAAAAAAGTGTCTTGTTTTTTATAAAATCAGATAAAACATCTATGCTTTTATAAGCTAAAGTTAGGGTTAGAGTTAGGGCTAGGGTTAGGGTTAGGGATATTTTTTAATATTAGTATTAGTGCTGAGGGATATATATATTTTTTAACATTTATTTGTTTATTTTGGGTTGGGGGCCGGTTAGGGAGGGAGGGTGTGGGCGGGCCACTTCTATTGGTCTTTCATTTGTCCATTTTCATCCATCTTTGTTCTGTTGACCCATTTTGGCCTCCCATCGTGGTGGCCTCTGTTGTCGCAGAGCACCGGTTCTGGGTGCATGTACTCCAGAGCTCCAGCTCGGTAATTGGACACATCAGTCCAGCCGCTCTGCGGCACGTGGGATCTTCCCAGGCCAGGGATCGAACCAGCGCCCCTTGCACTGCAAGGCGGTGTCCTTCCCCATTGGACCACCAGGGAAGCCTGAGGGATATTACTTTAAAAGCATTGGAGGTGACAAAGCTCCCCTCTTTCTGATAATGCATATTTTTATGAGAATTGCTTACCTGAATTGATCCAGTTTTTGAAAATTCATTGTTTAAAACTAACTACATTTCTGTACATTTTCAGAAAGTATACTTCAGTATTTTTTTAAAACACACAAAAGTTGTATTATCATCAGGAACATTCAATTCATTGACTTATTTGTTTTATTTATACATACATAGTATTTTTATGCTTCACACTGTGATAAAATTAGATGACTTCATATAAAAGTAATTAATTTTTAAAATGTTTATACAACAACAAGAGATGCCACTGCAATAGGAGGTCCACACAGACCAAAAGAATAAAGATGGATGAAAACAAGTAAATAAGAAAATCAGTAAAAGATGCCAAAATTTTAATGCAAACAATATACCAAATAACTAATTAATTTTAAATATGTTATCTGTAATAATTTTGGGGGGTGGGCTTCCCTGGTGGGTCTGTGGATAAAAAGTCTCCCTTGCAGTGCAAGGAGTACCGGTTTTATCCCTGACACAGGAAGATCCCACATGCTGCACAGCGCCTGGACCAGTGTGTCCAATTATGAGACAGTGCTCTGGAGTGCACGTGCACAGAACCAGTGCTCTGCAACAAGAGACTCTACTCTGATGGGAGGCCTACACAAGCCAAAAATTACGATGGTTAAAATAAGTGAAGGACCGGTAAAAGAGGTTAAATTGTAAAAAAAAACAATAAAAATATAAAAAAAAATTTTGGGAAGAATTATTTGCTATTTTTTCTTGAGATTGAGCATCTTTTAGACTAGTAAAAGTCTTTGTTAATGCCTACCAGAGCTTCAGTTAGAAGACAGTTAGCTATTAGCAGCATTCTTGTCTGCAAATTCCATGGACAGAGGATCCTAGCGGGCTACAGTTCATAGGGTTGTAGAGTTGGACACGACTGAGTGACTTCACACACACACAGACACACACATACACAGAGACCAAGCTGACATTAGGAACTGGAAGCTGCTCTGAGCATTTATAAACTTGTCTTATTAAATGTACTAATGTTTATCAGATGAAAAAGTGGTAGATTGAATGTCAGCATGTAGAAGAACCAAGGCTCTTTCGGAGAGAGATTTCCTGTAGAGACACAACTTTGTACCATTTGCAGATCCATTTTACAGTGTCTTTAAGATACATATTGAGTTTGAAAATACCAGATTTGTCGTCATGGAAAAATTTATCTTTGTCAATTACTGCTGGAGCATCCTATGCTAGTTTTTACTCGCCTTTTTGACATTAGGTCACATCACTTGTGTAGTTATAAGAATTAAGTAAAACTAGTATGTATTAAGACATGAGCCATTTCTAGTGCTTAAAAATGATAATTGTTTATCAAGTGGATCAGAAACCTTTAGAATATTGGACATTATATGCTTAGTTTTCATATCTGTAGTAGAAAAATATCTATTATTGCATAATCCTTATAATAATATAGGAACTGTTGAGATTTTTTCTGGACTCATCACAGAAAATGATTCCAGTAACTATGCCCGCAATATGTATATGGAGAACTATGTATTAACATTTATAAGCAATGATTTTAAAAGAAAATGAATGTAATTACTTTATATAAATATACTACACAACTTTTTGAATGGAATAGAAATTTTTAGCTATAATTTATTCATTTAAAAATGATTCAGCCTGGACAGTAAATATATATCTTTGTTTTCAACTATATTTAAAATATTGACAAATGGATTGAAGTAATTCATTGTAATATAATATTCTTTGTTAGGCATATTTTATTCACATTGAACAAACTAAGAATATGTTATAAAACAAAAATTTGTGATTATTGTCACTAATGTTTAAAAAATAAAACAGCAGGAAAAGTAGATTAACCTTAGTAAGCTAAGGATTTTACTAAAATTAAATTTACAAATAAGCTAATTAATTAAGATTTTATCCTATCTCATGCTTTTATATGAAATCTGAAGTTACCTGATATAATGAATAAGAGCTATTATCTTATTTACAAAGTTTCAGTCAAGTGTGGCCATATCTAGGAAGGAAATAAAGAAGATTTAGGAAATCAGACAAATATATTTAGCTATTAAATGTACTAATGTTTATCAGATGAAAAGTGGTAGATTGAATGTCAGCATGTAGAAGAACCAAGGCTCTTTCGGAGAGAGATTTCCTGTAGAGACACAACTTTGTACCATTTGCAGATCCATTTTACAGTGTCTTTAAGATACATATTGAGTTTGAAAATACCAGATTTGTCGTCATGGAAAAATTTATCTTTGTCAATTACTGCTGGAGCATCCTATGCTAGTTTTTACTCGCCTTTTTGACATTAGGTCACATCACTTGTGTAGTTATAAGAATTAAGTAAAACTAGTATGTATTAAGACATGAGCCATTTCTAGTGCTTAAAAATGATAATTGTTTATCAAGTGGATCAGAAACCTTTAGAATATTGGACATTATATGCTTAGTTTTCATATCTGTAGTAGAAAAATATCTATTATTGCATAATCCTTATAATAATATAGGAACTGTTGAGATTTTTTCTGGACTCATCACAGAAAATGATTCCAGTAACTATGCCCGCAATATGTATATGGAGAACTATGTATTAACATTTATAAGCAATGATTTTAAAAGAAAATGAATGTAATTACTTTATATAAATATACTACACAACTTTTTGAATGGAATAGAAATTTTTAGCTATAATTTATTCATTTAAAAATGATTCAGCCTGGACAGTAAATATATATCTTTGTTTTCAACTATATTTAAAATATTGACAAATGGATTGAAGTAATTCATTGTAATATAATATTCTTTGTTAGGCATATTTTATTCACATTGAACAAACTAAGAATATGTTATAAAACAAAAATTTGTGATTATTGTCACTAATGTTTAAAAAATAAAACAGCAGGAAAAGTAGATTAACCTTAGTAAGCTAAGGATTTTACTAAAATTAAATTTACAAATAAGCTAATTAATTAAGATTTTATCCTATCTCATGCTTTTATATGAAATCTGAAGTTACCTGATATAATGAATAAGAGCTATTATCTTATTTACAAAGTTTCAGTCAAGTGTGGCCATATCTAGGAAGGAAATAAAGAAGATTTAGGAAATCAGACAAATATATTTAGCTATTTACCAAAACAACTGCTTCTTAATTACCCTCCTAATTACCCAATTTAATAAATTATCCTTTATAAAATTGATTTATAAATTTTTTTAGCAGACTATAAATAGTATTTTCACTATTCTTTGTTAACATTAAATCTAGAAAGTACAAATTCAATATATTATTTGTTTTATTTTAATAATACATGTATAGCAGCAAGGTTTTATATTTTATTAGTAAAAATTATTATTCAAAGCAATGTAAGATGGAAGTTCTAATATGACTAAAGTTCAGTTTTTAAGACATGTAAACAGTTCAGAGTATCTTATTTACCCCGCAATGGCACAATCATATTATTCAAATATATTCATGAATTGGATGCTTAATTACCAAGAAGCTTTGCTTAGTAACTCTAGCTCTAATTTACTGATTGAAAGCTCATGTTGGTTTACTAAAAAAGTTGTCAAAATTATGTTTTAAAATATCCAATAATCACTGATATATTTGTTTATATGAATTTTATCTCCTTAATATAAACTCTTTTTTCCTGGGCCTGTCAAAAATTTCAGAAACAGAATTCATTTAAAGCATGAACCATGATAAATTGAAAGTAAGAGTTCTGGAGGAATAGAGAAAGGACAACAATTGAAGAATCTTAAATTTTAAAATCACTATCAGAATAAAATGATACTTTAATTGTAGGAATATTTTAAAACATAAAATAAGTTGACCTTAGCAACTAAAGAATTATATACATTACTGATCACTAAATTATTTTTATGTATAGTTGTAACATTTCAATTCCATGAAAATATATAATTTACTTGGATATAAAATTTTGGAAGATTAGGTAAATCTTATGATGCTCTGTATTTATTGAATAAAATCAAAATTGTTTATATATGTATAGTCTGTAACTTTCTGATTTATAATTAGGACATTAAAATATATAATGAAATAATGTATTTTTCTGTTGTTTTGTTTTGTTTTTTAAAAATTAATGTTTTTTAAAAAAGCATAATTATTTAAACTGAAGACAGCCTTTAATAAGGATAGATATATAGAAAACTACTTTTAAAATATGCCAGAAAATCACTTGTATCTTTTTCATTAAAATATCAGATTAATTGTTAATTTTATAAATTATCTTAGATCAGTTTCAATAATGAATTTAGAGTTCATGTAATAATAGTACAAAAATATGAAGATTTAACTAGTGGTTCATTCGAATGTGAAATCAAACTTTTTACCAAGAATTATGAAATTTCAGATTAGAGTAAATTAAAACAAATTCAAGTTGGTAAGTGACTCAATATAATGGATGAAATTTAAAACAATTCATTTAAGAAAATGAATTATTCATCTATGTATTTATGCCATAAATTATTGAGTTGCATGAAGCACAAATATGAATAATGCCATATTCTAGGCAGTCAAACACTTCAAATTATAGTAAAAAGTGTTTATATTGTAGAAATAATTCTGATGCAAAAAATTATTCATTTGCTGACATATTTATTGAGCCCTAATTTTGAGCTAGCAACTATGCTAAGCATGGTTTCTGTTTTCAAGAACAAGATCACTGTGTGCTTTTAAAAGAGAAAAGTGAATATGGATTGTGATGGTACAGAAAAGTTTTCAGAAAAGATAGAATTAGATCCGAAACTATAAAGATGTGAATGAAACACATGCGAAGATGGTAATAAACGGAATGTAAACCAGTCTTAACAAATACTGTTAGCAAGTTGAGAGACATGGAAAAATGTTGAACATAAAGCTCTCCAATAATATGGGGAGAGAAAGATAAATCAAGAAATCAATGGACTGCAATAGAGAGCCCTGAATTATACCCACACTCATGGCAATAGATTTTCAACACTGCTACAGTATTTCATTGAAGGGAGGATTCTTTTTTTTAATAAATAGTATGGGAAAAATAGTTTTATACAAAAGAAGTAGAAGGAAAAATATTAACCTCCAATTTTGTGTGAACCATATGCAAAATTTAACTCACAATGATGATAGACCTAAAGGTAAGAACAGTTATACATTTTGTAGAAAAGGAGAGGGGAACAAAAATCTTGAAACCTTAGATTAAGTAGGGATGCACAAGGGCAAAACCATAAAAGAAAACAAAAGAAAAAATGGAAAAAAAGAGGTTGTTGGACTTTATAAAAATTATGAATATGCGCTCTCTGAAAGACATTGTTAAAGGAAGGAACATACAAGGCAAAGATTAAAAGAACCTATTTGGAAATTATATATCTAATTTTAAAAGTTGTTTTTAGAATAAAATACTCTCAAAACCAGACAGGAAGAAAACAAAAGAAATTCTAAAATAGTCAAAATAATGTAGCAGACACTATACCAAAGGTTAAGATGAGCCAAGTAAACACCTAAAAAATGCTCAATATCATTTTAGAATAATACAAATTAAAATCAGAGTAAAATGTCACTTCACTTTAGAATGTCTAAAATTAAGAAGAATAAGCACGTGAAGGATCGGCCAAGGTATATATCAATTATAACATTAATGCACTGTTTCTGGGAAAATAAAATTGAAAAATAGTTGATCAATTTTATAAAATTTTAAATGTATATTAAAACTTTACATAGGGCTTCCCTGGTGGTCCGTTTGGTAAAGAGTCAGCCTTGCAGGGCAAGGGGCGACGGTTCAATTCCTGGCCCAGGAAGATCCCACGTGCCACGGAGTGGCTGGACCAATGTGTCCAATTACTGAGCCAGTACTTTGAAGCACATGTATCCATAGAGGAGAGAGGCCACTGCAATGGGAGGCCGACAAAGGCCAAAGAATAAAGATGGATGAAAATAAATTAATAAATAAACAATAAAAGAGGCCAAAATGAAAAGGAAAAAAGAAAAAAAAAACTTCCATAGCCCTAGAGAAATTACACCACATGATCATATAAAACTCATGCATATAAAGAATAAAAAATAAAAAATAAAAAAAGAAAACTCGTGCATAGAAATATTCATTGAAGATTTATCTGCCTTAACAAAAATTGAAAACAATCCTAATGTACATGAACAAATGAATAGACAAATAAATGATAATTTTATGTACTTATGTAAAGTATTATTTTACAGTGGAAAAGAACACACATTTCTATATTCTATATTCTATATACACAGAATATGCACACAATATCATTATCTTTATTTTTACATTTCATATCCAATTATGATGACATTCAAATTTGGAAGTTGTAGATATGGACTCTTTTAAGAATCTGAGAATATGTTCCCATGAATCCCTCTTTAGAAAAATGGTAAAATGTATTAATCTAAAAGGTGATTTAATAAGTTAAGTTATCTCAAAAATCCACTTATGAGCATTAATGCAACTAAATGAAAAAAATGTAGTCAAGCAACTGAGTTGATTCATCAGAATGTAAATACTGTATATCCTATCTATGTAGAAATTATGCAACTAACAAGAAATGCAGAGACTGTATAAAAAGAAGACAAAAGATCAGATAAGTTATGTTATATGCCTTCTTTTTCAAGTTGTCTTGATTATGTATAAAGTGGTTTTTGGATAGGGTATTTTCAGTACAAATTAAAAATGAACATTTTTAAAAATAGATATATACACAGATACAGAGATGAGGAAAGTGAGGAGGAAAGAATAGGATATCTACTAATTTGATCATGGCTCATAGCTTACTAATAAGAGATATTATTGAAAAGAAATACCAGAGAGTACTGTAAAAGTTAAAAAAGGTGATTACTACAACAAAAATTTAAGTATTTTTAAATATCATAAAATTCACATACATTCACAAATGAAAGAAAATTTTGCATTTTTATGATCCCACGTGCCACGAAACCAATGTGTCCAATTACTGAGCCAGTACTTTGAAGCACATGTATCCATAGAGGAGAGAGGCCACTGCAATGGGAGGCCGACAAAGGCCAAAGAATAAAGATGGATGAAAATAAATTAATAAATAAACAATAAAAGAGGCCAAAATGAAAAGGAAAAAAGAAAAAAAAAACTTCCATAGCCCTAGAGAAATTATACCACATGATCATATAAAACTCATGCATATAAAGAATAAAAAATAAAAAATAAAAAAAGAAAACTCGTGCATAGAAATATTCATTGAAGATTTATCTGCCTTAACAAAAATTGAAAACAATCCTAATGTACATGAACAAATGAATAGACAAATAAATGATAATTTTATGTACTTATGTAAAGTATTATTTTACAGTGGAAAAGAACACACATTTCTATATTCTATATTCTATATACACAGAATATGCACACAATATCATTATCTTTATTTTTACATTTCATATCCAATTATGATGACATTCAAATTTGGAAGTTGTAGATATGGACTCTTTTAAGAATCTGAGAATATGTTCCCATGAATCCCTCTTTAGAAAAATGGTAAAATGTATTAATCTAAAAGGTGATTTAATAAGTTAAGTTATCTCAAAAATCCACTTATGAGCATTAATGCAACTAAATGAAAAAAATGTAGTCAAGCAACTGAGTTGATTCATCAGAATGTAAATACTGTATATCCTATCTATGTAGAAATTATGCAACTAACAAGAAATGCAGAGACTGTATAAAAAGAAGACAAAAGATCAGATAAGTTATGTTATATGCCTTCTTTTTCAAGTTGTCTTGATTATGTATAAAGTGGTTTTTGGATAGGGTATTTTCAGTACAAATTAAAAATGAACATTTTTAAAAATAGATATATACACAGATACAGAGATGAGGAAAGTGAGGAGGAAAGAATAGGATATCTACTAATTTGATCATGGCTCATAGCTTACTAATAAGAGATATTATTGAAAAGAAATACCAGAGAGTACTGTAAAAGTTAAAAAAGGTGATTACTACAACAAAAATTTAAGTATTTTTAAATATCATAAAATTCACATACATTCACAAATGAAAGAAAATTTTGCATTTTTATGTATTTCTTTTGGAAGATCCCACAAGTAAACATACATAAATTTTCATTAACAAATATAATTGAAAATGATGTGGATCTATACTAAAAAGAAAATAGATGTCACAGCAGAATGCTAAATTTGTGCTGTTTTCAGGAGACAAAGTAAAATAAGAGATGTATTAAAACTGGCATTTAAAGGGAGGGAAAAATATATGGCAGGTAAATTCTAATTAAAAGAAAGCAGGTGTTACTAGCACGACTTTAGCCATTTTCCAATCACATTCAGAGCATTAGGTAAAACAGTGCAAAACCTTTATAATACTAAAAGCCATTATCTTATAATGAAGATGTGCATGTTAGGAATATTCTATGCACTTAAACATAAACATACAGAAGCAATATTTTTGAAATAAATTATAAACTGAGAAAAAAGACAAATATTAATTTTACATATAAGATAAAAATTATAACAAAAAGCTAAATCAAGTAAAAGGCAAAAAAATTGAGGGGTAATTGTTAACTCTCCCACCATTGGCCTCCTCTAAAGGTTTACATAAACTTAATATGTGCCATGTCTCTCCTTAGGTATTTCATTCTAATCAATTTCATTCAATCAATTTCATTCTAACCACCCTCATGCCTCAAAGCTTTGAAAGTATAGAGCAAAGGACAGGACTTTTCCCCAAGTATAAATACTGTTGTAGTTAACTGTAGGCAAAGAGCAAATTAGCCAAGATGGCATGGTCAGGCTCTCTCGGCCTCCGGCCTCTTGCTCTTGCCCCATGTTCTGTAAATAATGATTATGTAACAGCTGAGATCACTTACAGCACTGCACATGCACTCCATGCGGTACTCAATCACAAGTTTCTTGCTTGGTTGTGGTCTACTTTGTGCCATACGCCGGAATGAATTTGACCTGAAAAGCCCTGGCTGCTGTTGCACTGGGGCTACATTGCAGTACAACATAGTCATGTTATATGAGGTTATGTTGTGGTTATGCTATGGCTACATTACGGTTATGCTATGGCTGCTGCTATAGCTGCCGTCAGCCAGGAAAGAGGTTGTGTTATGGCTGCTGTGCCCACCAGGAGAGGATAAATGTGTCTGCAATTCCTATTAGTTCCTTAAGTCTCCTTCCAGCCTCTTAGCTAATGCCTTTCCTATCCTAGGTTTATGGAACAACATGAACAGGAAGGAAGACAATCAGCGTCACAAACAGGGTGACCAACAATACACTAACCTTGCTGCTAATTTCTATTTTGTATGACTGTAAGGCATAGTTTTCCAGATGGTCTTGCCAGGAGTGAATACAGTATTTCCATAAACTTGAACCTCGAGCTGTACATACAGGCCAAAGCAAAGCCTATTGCTATTAAATGATGATCCCTATTTAAATGAAGATGTGCATGTTAGGAATATTCTATGCACTTAAACATAAACATACAGAAGCAATATTTTTGAAATAAATTATAAACTGAGAAAAAAGACAAATATTAATTTTACATATAAGATAAAAATTATAACAAAAAGCTAAATCAAGTAAAAGGCAAAAAAATTGAGGGGTAATTGTTAACTCTCCCACCATTGGCCTCCTCTAAAGGTTTACATAAACTTAATATGTGCCATGTCTCTCCTTAGGTATTTCATTCTAATCAATTTCATTCAATCAATTTCATTCTAACCACCCTCATGCCTCAAAGCTTTGAAAGTATAGAGCAAAGGACAGGACTTTTCCCCAAGTATAAATACTGTTGTAGTTAACTGTAGGCAAAGAGCAAATTAGCCAAGATGGCATGGTCAGGCTCTCTCGGCCTCCGGCCTCTTGCTCTTGCCCCATGTTCTGTAAATAATGATTATGTAACAGCTGAGATCACTTACAGCACTGCACATGCACTCCATGCGGTACTCAATCACAAGTTTCTTGCTTGGTTGTGGTCTACTTTGTGCCATACGCCGGAATGAATTTGACCTGAAAAGCCCTGGCTGCTGTTGCACTGGGGCTACATTGCAGTAGCAACATAGTCATGTTATATGAGGTTATGTTGTGGTTATGCTATGGCTACATTACGGTTATGCTATGGCTGCTGCTATAGCTGCTGCGTCAGCCAGGAAAGAGGTTGTGTTATGGCTGCTGTGCCCACCAGGAGAGGATAAATGTGTCTGCAATTCCTATTAGTTCCTTAAGTCTCCTTCCAGCCTCTTAGCTAATGCCTTTCCTATCCTAGGTTTATGGAACAACATGAACAGGAAGGAAGACAATCAGCGTCACAAACAGGGTGACCAACAATACACTAACCTTGCTGCTAATTTCTATTTTGTATGACTGTAAGGCATAGTTTTCCAGATGGTCTTGCCAGGAGTGAATACAGTATTTCCATAAACTTGAACCTCGAGCTGTACATACAGGCCAAAGCAAAGCCTATTGCTATTAAATGATGATCCCTATTTAAATGGAGAATGTGTGTTGCATCTTAAATACCTAAATGCAAATGCAAACCTTCACAACCAGGAATCAGATTCCCTTACTAGAGTCTGAAAGACTATACTATATCCTTGTATGATGCTTAACAGTGAATGGTGAATCTGCAGACTTGCTACTGATTCTTTATCCATTTTCCTCTGTAAATGTTATTCCAGTGTTTTGTGCATATGCTACTTGTGTAATTTTGTTTACAGTACTAAGTGAATGCTCAGTTATGTAGAAAAGAAAATGTGGTCAAAGCAATCTCATATACAAATAAATTTGAAGCAGACTTTGATTGTCTATGCAAATTAATATGAAATAGCACTTACATTGATTGAATATTTTCTAAAAAGGTAGCATTTTTGAAAATGATGACTAGAGAAAAAATTTAGAGTAATTTCTTTCATTGGAATTAAGAAAAGTAACAGAGTTTCTACATCTCCTGGCAAAAAAGCAATAGTATCAAGTGTTATAAGTTAATTTCACTGAAGCTTTTTTTTAAAATTAATTTTAATGGAGCACAGCTGATATACAATGCTGTATTAGTTGCTGTTGTACAGTTACACATAAACACATATCCATTCTTTTTTAGATTCTGTTCCCATAGAGGTCGTTACAGTGTGCTGAGCAGATTTCCTTGGTCTCTATGGCAGCTTCTTATTAGTTATAAATGTTTATGTGTTAATCACAATTTCCCAAATTATCCCTCCTCCTAGACTTTTCCTCTTGGTAACCATTAAGTTTGTTTGCTGTATCTGTGACTTCATTTCTCTTTTGTAAATGGGTTCATTTATACCAGTTTCTTTAGATCCTACATAGGAGTGATGCCATATGATGTTAGTCTTTCTCTGACTTACTTCACTCAGTATGGTAACTCTAGGTTCATCTACGTCACTGAAATTAGAACATTTTGAAACACCATATACAAAAACTGAATTCAAAGTATGCTAACGACCTAAACATAAGGTCAGATACTATCAAACTTTTAGAGAAAAACCGGCAGAACATGCTCAGATATAAAATATAAAAAAATATTTTTGGAAAAAGAAAAAAAGATCTTTTAGGATCCACCTCCTAGAGTAATGAAAATAAACAGGAAAAATTTACAAAGGGGACCAAAATAACCACTGCAAAAGAAATCATAAGCAAAATTAAAAGCCACGGAATGGGAGAGGACATTTGCAAATGAAGCAAGCAATAGGGGATTAATCTCCAAAATATGCAAAAAAAATTCATGCTGTTCAATATCAATTAAAAAGTAGGTTAAATGAACATAAATGGACATTTCTCCAAAGAATACCTACAGATGATCAAAAGGCACAAGAAAAGTTGTTTAGCATCACAAATTATAAGATAAATGCAAATCAAAACTACAATGATGTATCACCTCACACTGATCAGAACGGTGTTCATCAAAAACCTGTAAACATAAATTTACTTATGTCGCTTCCCTCTTGATTGAATATTTTCTAAAAGGTGTTTAAATAGACTAGAGAAAAAATTTAGAGTAATTTCTTTCATTGGAATTAAGAAAAGTAACAGAGTTTCTACATCTCCTGGCAAAAAAGCAATAGTATCAAGTGTTATAAGTTAATTTCACTGAAGCTTTTTTTTAAAATTAATTTTAATGGAGCACAGCTGATATACAATGCTGTATTAGTTGCTGTTGTACAGTTACACATAAACACATATCCATTCTTTTTTAGATTCTGTTCCCATAGAGGTCGTTACAGTGTGCTGAGCAGATTTCCTTGGTCTCTATGGCAGCTTCTTATTAGTTATAAATGTTTATGTGTTAATCACAATTTCCCAAATTATCCCTCCTCCTAGACTTTTCCTCTTGGTAACCATTAAGTTTGTTTGCTGTATCTGTGACTTCATTTCTCTTTTGTAAATGGGTTCATTTATACCAGTTTCTTTAGATCCTACATAGGAGTGATGCCATATGATGTTAGTCTTTCTCTGACTTACTTCACTCAGTATGGTAACTCTAGGTTCATCTACGTCACTGAAATTAGAACATTTTGAAACACCATATACAAAAACTGAATTCAAAGTATGCTAACGACCTAAACATAAGGTCAGATACTATCAAACTTTTAGAGAAAAACCGGCAGAACATGCTCAGATATAAAATATAAAAAAATATTTTTGGAAAAAGAAAAAAAGATCTTTAGGATCCACCTCCTAGAGTAATGAAAATAAACAGGAAAAATTTACAAAGGGGACCAAAATAACCACTGCAAAAGAAATCATAAGCAAAATTAAAAGCCACGGAATGGGAGAGGACATTTGCAAATGAAGCAAGCAATAGGGGATTAATCTCCAAAATATGCAAAAAAAATTCATGCTGTTCAATATCAATTAAAAAGTAGGTTAAATGAACATAAATGGACATTTCTCCAAAGAATACCTACAGATGATCAAAAGGCACAAGAAAAGTTGTTTAGCATCACAAATTATAAGATAAATGCAAATCAAAACTACAATGATGTATCACCTCACACTGATCAGAACGGTGTTCATCAAAAACCTGTAAACATAAATTTACTTATGTCGCTTCCCTCTTGATCTTCCCTCCCAGTCCCTAATTCCATTCCTCAAGGTTGTCACAGAAAACTGAGTATGGTTGAGTCATGTTAGATGGCAGAAATCAACACAATATTGTAAATCAATTATTTGCCAATTTAAAATAAATTTAAATACAATTTCAATTTAAAAAAAACCTACAAACAATAAATGCTGAAGAGAATGTGGAGAAAAGGGAACCTTTCTACATTGTTGATGACAATGCAAATTGGTACAGCCATTATGGAGAACGGTATGGAGATTCATTAAAAAGCTAATAACAGAGATATTGTATGATCCAGCAATCCCTTTCCTGGCCTTATATCCAGAGAAAGCAACAATTTGAAAATATACATGTACCCAATGTGCATTTCAGCACTGTTTATAATAGCCAGAACATGGAAGCAACCTAAATGTCTATCAAAGAAAAAAGAGATAAAGAAGATGTGGTACATATATAAGACAAAACTATGCCACCTAAACCTTTTAAAAGATAGGAGTTTCCAGTTTTCCGTAAAAAATGAAAATAATACAAGAATTTGATAATATATTCATTAAAAAGAGAATTTTGGAAATAAATTATTTTTTGAATACAGTAGCAAACATTTTAAATATTAATAAATATAATTGTATGTGGCAGGATTAGACATCATGATGGATTGAGAAGACTTTTGTGTGTGAGTACACATTATTCTTACTGTAACAAAGGAATTGTGCACTTTTAATGTTTAAATCTGAGCACCATCTTTCCTTTCCAGTGAAACAAAAAAAAATTTTAAATAAACAGGAACAAAATTACAATAGAGGATATCAATTGTAAATAAGATCCTATAGGTTCTGCTGATTCTTGCATTGAGTACAAAGGCTAAAGTCATCATTAGGAGAAAATTTTATTTTAATAATGTCATCTTAAACTGCAAGGATGGACTGGACAGATTTTAAGAAATACAAGCATGTTTCCATATTAGGAAAACTACCAGTTTATATAGGCATAAAATTAGATAAATGCAAATCAAAACTACAATGATGTATCACCACACTGATCAGAACGGTGTTCATCAAAAACCTGTAAACATAAATTTACTTATGTCGCCTCTTGATCTTCCCTCCCAGTCCCTAATTCCATTCCTCAAGGTTGTCACAGAAAACTGAGTATGGTTGAGTCATGTTAGATGGCAGAAATCAACACAATATTGTAAATCAATTATTTGCCAATTTAAAATAAATTTAAATACAATTTCAATTTAAAAAAAACCTACAAACAATAAATGCTGAAGAGAATGTGGAGAAAAGGGAACCTTTCTACATTGTTGATGACAATGCAAATTGGTACAGCCATTATGGAGAACGGTATGGAGATTCATTAAAAAGCTAATAACAGAGATATTGTATGATCCAGCAATCCCTTTCCTGGCCTTATATCCAGAGAAAGCAACAATTTGAAAATATACATGTACCCAATGTGCATTTCAGCACTGTTTATAATAGCCAGAACATGGAAGCAACCTAAATGTCTATCAAAGAAAAAAGAGATAAAGAAGATGTGGTACATATATAAGACAAAACTATGCCACCTAAACCTTTTAAAAGATAGGAGTTTCCAGTTTTCCGTAAAAAATGAAAATAATACAAGAATTTGATAATATATTCATTAAAAAGAGAATTTTGGAAATAAATTATTTTTTGAATACAGTAGCAAACATTTTAAATATTAATAAATATAATTGTATGTGGCAGGATTAGACATCATGATGGATTGAGAAGACTTTTGTGTGTGAGTACACATTATTCTTACTGTAACAAAGGAATTGTGCACTTTTAATGTTTAAATCTGAGCACCATCTTTCCTTTCCAGTGAAACAAAAAAAAATTTTAAATAAACAGGAACAAAATTACAATAGAGGATATCAATTGTAAATAAGATCCTATAGGTTCTGCTGATTCTTGCATTGAGTACAAAGGCTAAAGTCATCATTAGGAGAAAATTTTATTTTAATAATGTCATCTTAAACTGCAAGGATGGACTGGACAGATTTTAAGAAATACAAGCATGTTTCCATATTAGGAAAACTACCAGTATAGGCCATCACTTTAAAATAGGACAAAAGTGATATGATTATCTCTGAATCATCATTGATAACAATATATAATAATAATTGATCTAATAATAATCAATAATAACCACAGAATGGAATCAGTAGATGTTAATTGCCCATAAACTTACCAAGATAACTCCAACTCACAAATAGGTGAATTACATGTGAATAGCTACAGTGAAATGAAATAAAATAATCATATTTTTAGAAAAAAAAAGCTATAGCTCTTTTTTTTTAATATCAGCAATAACATAAATAAATGTTTGGGTACTCCTGTCTGGTGTCACTTCCACCAACAAAACAATTCTTATTTTTTTTTAGAAGCAAAGGAAAGTTGCATTCTTTGATCAAAGAATGAAGTGTGAGCTCATGCTCTAAAGTACACAAGCTTCCCAGTTGGTCATTGGCTGGATGCTTTATAGGGTTCTTGTCAGTAGGGAAGAGAAGCAGAGTCCTTGAAGGTTGGATAGAATATGTTGCACTCAGCACATCAGATCAAAACGCTGGGTGGAGCATCTCTGCACCTGGCTAAACATCACTATCCTGATTGAGGTGCTATGTTCAGCACTTGGTTGTATTGTTTGGCAAATTGAGCTGTTGGACACAGTGGTTCTGCACTGGGAATGTGTCGGGTGCAAAGCCTCTGCACTTAAGTCCATAGAGACTAGTGAAACTATTAGCACACTAAGTACCAAAGAAGAGGTTACACCTTCCCACCTAGACTCCATCTTATTTCTTCCAGGCATGCCAGTGGGCTTTGCAGGTGACATTTTTTCTCACCAAAAGTCAACAGTACACTTAATATGGTGGTCTCTCTATTACACATACAGAGTTCTTAGAAAATTTTAAATTAAAAAGAGAGAAATAGGGCTTCCTTGGTAGCTCAGCCAATGTAGGAGATATGAGTTTGATCCCTGATCCTGGAAGATCCCACATGATGCAGAGCAACAAAATCTGTGAGCTACAACCATTGAGCCTGCGCTCAGAGCCTCGGAGCTGCAACTATTGAAGCTCGTGTGCCCCAGAGCCTGAGTTCCACAAGAGAAGTCACCACAATAAGAAGCCTGCTCACCTCACCAAGAGAGTAGTCCCCATTCCCTGCAGCTAGAGAAGAGCCTGCAGCAGCA
The DNA here is from genome assembly GCA_022376925.1 of Tragulus kanchil. NCBI lineage: Eukaryota > Metazoa > Chordata > Mammalia > Artiodactyla > Tragulidae > Tragulus > Tragulus kanchil. Next base: position 85,509,229 of record JAIOJX010000003.1, on the reverse strand, counting down.
GCGAAAACCAAGAACAGCCAAAAATAAATAAACAAATAAATAAATAAAATGCGTTTAAAAAAAGAATGAAAATAAGATAAACCACCTTTTTTTAAAAAAGAGAGAAATACCAAAGAAAGGGTGCTAAAAAAATAAAGAATTCACAGAATGGAATCACTAGATGGTGATAACCCATACAAAATACAGAGATAACTCCAACTCACAACTAGACAAATCATTTGTGATTAGCCAGAGTGAAGTAAGATACAATAATAAATGTGTGATATTTAAAATTATATTGCTATCATCACTCATTTCAGCACTTTCTCCTCTCATCTGATACAGGTTTCCTCCAAATCTACTGTCTTCTAAAGTATTATATAGTGAGAGTTATAATATTTCCAGCCTCCCTTCTCAGATGACAAAGACATTTGCTGACTTACTGGCTTTATGCTTTGATTTCTTATGTGATGTAATTGTTCAAAAAATATTTACAAATGTAATTAAATAATAATTAGAATGCAAAAATATTTCTCCTGATGATGAGAGAGGCTATTTTCATGAAGGTAAATGAGCCTCAAGTGAGTTAATCTTTGATAATTATCTTATAAATTTCTTTCATAAAATAATTATGATCTATTCTGTAGATACAAATAGATCATCTAACAATAATAACTTTACCTTTAATTTTTTTTTACATGAGTCTCTGAAACATCATTTTGAAAATAAAATATATTGCTTATTGTTAAGGAGGAAAAGGTTAGTCGTAAGTTCTCTCTTGGACAAACTGAATTACCTCATATATAGAGAAAATTAAGGCATAATTCTCATTTGCTAGAAATCTTCACATTGTATTTATTTTATGTTTCTCTGGCTTTATTTCTATGACTAGAATAATTAATATGTTTTGTTAATTTCAAACTTTGATTCATATAATAATTTTATATCCACTTTCTTTTCTTTCACAGTTTTCTTTGGTAGATTAGCAAATGCTTATATGTTAACAAAATTAGCACTTTCTCATCATACAATGGTGTCCATATATTTAAAAAATTCCTCTAAATGAGATTCACAGAGAAATATCCATATTTTATTTTCTGCATCAATGCCTACAGGAAGCTGTGTTTTTCAAATATAATACTACATTCAACTTTAGACAATTTTATTCATAAGGAAGTCCTGAAAGTTTTATTTTTCAACCATCTTAATAATATTTTATAAACAAATAAATAAATAAAATGCGTTTAAAAAAAGAATGAAAATAAGATAAACCACCTTTTTTTAAAAAAGAGAGAAATACCAAAGAAAGGGTGCTAAAAAAATAAAGAATTCACAGAATGGAATCACTAGATGGTGATAACCCATACAAAATACAGAGATAACTCCAACTCACAACTAGACAAATCATTTGTGATTAGCCAGAGTGAAGTAAGATACAATAATAAATGTGTGATATTTAAAATTATATTGCTATCATCACTCATTTCAGCACTTTCTCCTCTCATCTGATACAGGTTTCCTCCAAATCTACTGTCTTCTAAAGTATTATATAGTGAGAGTTATAATATTTCCAGCCTCCCTTCTCAGATGACAAAGACATTTGCTGACTTACTGGCTTTATGCTTTGATTTCTTATGTGATGTAATTGTTCAAAAAATATTTACAAATGTAATTAAATAATAATTAGAATGCAAAAATATTTCTCCTGATGATGAGAGAGGCTATTTTCATGAAGGTAAATGAGCCTCAAGTGAGTTAATCTTTGATAATTATCTTATAAATTTCTTTCATAAAATAATTATGATCTATTCTGTAGATACAAATAGATCATCTAACAATAATAACTTTACCTTTAATTTTTTTTTACATGAGTCTCTGAAACATCATTTTGAAAATAAAATATATTGCTTATTGTTAAGGAGGAAAAGGTTAGTCGTAAGTTCTCTCTTGGACAAACTGAATTACCTCATATATAGAGAAAATTAAGGCATAATTCTCATTTGCTAGAAATCTTCACATTGTATTTATTTTATGTTTCTCTGGCTTTATTTCTATGACTAGAATAATTAATATGTTTTGTTAATTTCAAACTTTGATTCATATAATAATTTTATATCCACTTTCTTTTCTTTCACAGTTTTCTTTGGTAGATTAGCAAATGCTTATATGTTAACAAAATTAGCACTTTCTCATCATACAATGGTGTCCATATATTTAAAAAAAATTCCTCTAAATGAGATTCACAGAGAAATATCCATATTTTATTTTCTGCATCAATGCCTACAGGAAGCTGTGTTTTCTTCAGATATAATACTACATTCAACTTTAGACAATTTTATTCATAAGGAAGTCCTGAAAGTTTTATTTTTCAACCATCTTAATAATATTTTATAAAAAAGATATTCTTCTTTATGATTTTCCCAAGTGCCTTTACTCAAAGACTACCGCATACTACCAGTTGTCCCTATACTGCATCATATTTTAAATAATATGAAGTATCTTTTAATTTTTAAAAAAGTTACATGCATTCTAATTAAGAAATGTTTTACCTGTAATTAAAAAAGAAAACAAGGTGATGTCTTAGATACAGAGTTTAGTTCAGTTCAGGTGCTCAGTCATGTCCAATCTTGGGACACCATGGACCACAACATGCCAGGCTTCCCTATCCTTCAGCAGAGTTTGCTTAAACTCATGCACATTGAGTTGGTGATGCCATTCAACCATCTCATCCTCGTTTGTCCTCTTCTCCTTCTGCCTTCTATTTCTCCCAGCATTAGGGTCTTTTCCAATGAGTCATCTCTTTGCATCAGGTGGCCAAAATACTGGAGCTTCAGCTCCAACAGTATTAGATATTCCTTTATGCTTATTTAGCTAAATAGAAAGTGGTCATCTTGGTAAAAGCCATTAAAATTAAATTTTATTCTGATTTTACTTAGAGACAATAAAAAAATTAAGATGAAAAATGAGGTTAGTTTCTAAATGACAATTTCAGGTAAATTAAAAACCTCATAACATTACTAACATACAAGAAGCAGACAACAGAAATATGATTGTAGAGAATGATGGGTATAGGTTAATCGAGCCACTTCTTTTTGTTTTGTTTTATTTTATATGTTTGTGTAAGTATTAACAGAGGACCAGAAAAACATTTAACCAAACGTTAGAGAAAATCCACACCACAGATAACAGATGAAATCATTAATACTTTAAAATTAGAACATAAACAATCACTCTCTAACCAAAAGTTTTTCTATGACAGAGTAGAGACTTTAAATAAAATCAATTACAGGGATATTTTTTTAACTAACATTGTCAGCTCATCCTCAGTAGATTTAAATTTTTTATATCAAAATCTTATTGAAATATATAATTTAACAACCATTTCACTAAAGAGTAAACAAATTTTGTATTATCCATTGCCTTCTTTACTCATTTCTCTCAAATTATTTATTATATTAAATATTTGGGCTTTGCAGGTGGTAAAAAGAGTCCACCTGCCAAGCAAGGGTTGTGGGTTCAATCCCTGGGTAGGGAAGATGGCCTAAGGAAGGACATGGCAACTCATTCCAGTTTTCTTGCTTGGGAAATCCCATAGACAGAGGAGCCTGGTGATCTGCAATTCATGGGGTCACAGAGTCACACACAACTTAGTGACTAAGAAATAATAGCAACAACATGAACACACTGGTGAGATCTGAGACAGATACAAAGCCAAAATTAATAATGATTCAGAATTATTTCAGTATCATAGAGATCCAAACTGAAGATTCCTTTGTTCCATTCTGATGGGTAAGCAGTTCAGAGATGGTCTCTGAAGGCCTAGTTCATAAAATTCCTAAGTGTGATATTTTATACTAATTCTTTAGCACATAAAATAATAAGCTTTACAAAGTATATCATCATCATTACTATAATCTAGATATATTAGCATTGGCAGAAGTTTGGAAATTAAAACAACATAAATGGAACATTACTTTTATAAAAAAAAGATTATATTCATTTGTGTCTCAAATGTTGCAATTATACAGAAACAGAAAACTCCTACTTAGCTGTGGGACTTCTTCTTTCAGGAGTGAAAAAGCTGTCTTAAAACTCCACATTCAAAGCTTCCCTGGTGGTTCGGTGGTTAGAGTCCATCTTGCAGTGCAAGGAGCACCGGATTGATCCTTGGTCTGGGACGATCCCATGTACCACAGAGTGGCTGGATTGGTGTGTCCAATTATGAGCCAGCGATCTGGAGCACATGCGCCCAGAGCCACTGCTCTACAAGAAAGAGTCCACTGCAATGGGAGACCACAAAGGTCAAAGAATAAATATGGATGAAAATTAACTAAATAAAAAAACAATTAAAGAGGCAAAAATTAAAAAAGAAAAGAACTCAAAAATTCAACATTCAAAAAACAGTGATCATGGCATCCAGTTCAATTGCTTCCATATCAAATAGATGGGAAACCAGTGGAAGCAGTGACACTCTTTTTTGGGCTCCAAAATCACTGTGGATGGTGACTGAAGCCATGAAATTAAAAGACACTATCTCCTTGGAAAAAATGCTGTGACAAACCAGACATCATATTAAAAAAAACAGAGAAATCGCTTTATGAAAAAGCTCCGTATAGTCAAAGCTATGATTTAACCCTTAGTCATGTATGGGTGTGAAAGTTGAACCACAAAGAAGGCTGTACTCCAAAGATTATGCCTTTGAACCATGGTGTTGGAGAAGACTCTTAAGAGTCCCTGAACTGCAAGGAGATCAAACCAGTCAATCCTAAAGGAAATCATCCCTGAATATTCATTGGAAAGACTGACGTTGAAGTTGAACCTCCAATACTTGGCCACCTGATACAAAGAGATGACTTGTTGGAAAAGACCCTGATACTGGGAAAAATACAAGGCAGAAGAAGGAATGACAGAGGATGAGATGGCTGGATAGTATCACTGACTTAATGCACATGAGTTTGAGCAAACTCCAGGAGATGGTGAAAGACAGGAAAGCCTGGGGTGCTATAGGCCATGAGGTGACAAAGAGTTAGACATGACTGTGACTGAACTGAGCTTTTCTGTTAGCTCACATGATAAAGAATTCACCTGCCAATACAAGAGACCATGGATTGATTCCTGAGCCAGGTCCTTCTCTAGAAGAAGGGATAGTCTCCCTACTCCAGTATTCTTGGGTTTCTGTGGTGGCATAGATGATACAGACAGAATCCACCTTCAATTTGGGGGACCTGGGTTCAATCCCTGGATTGGGGCGATCCTCTGGAGGAGGGCATGGCAACCCACTCCAGTATTCTTACCTGGAGAATCCCTATGGACCAAGTAGCCTGGCAGGTTATAGTCTATAATGTTGCAAAGAGTCAGATACAAGTGAGTGATGTCCTGTCCTGATTAAACCTAAACAGAAAATATACATAGTATAGCAATCCTCTACAGCAAGCCTTGAAGTTGATGCATTAAATAGAATTCAGACTGAGAGATTCTAAGGTATATTTGCATAAATATGATAGAAATGTCTTTTTGCTCTTTTATTATTAAAATAAATTGACAGTTCAGCTTATTTGTCTGTTTTATCTCCATTAGATCCTTCAAAAGCCCCTCTTTACTTCTTTCCTTTCTCTCTCCTTTTTTGTTCCCTCTCTACTTCAATCCCATCTTCCTTCTTTCCATTCTTTCCTTTTTTTCCTTCACCACTCTCTCCATAAAATGTAGACTATTTTTTTCACTTGAATGTCAAAGCAAGGCCAGCTACATGAGTGTTGTTCTTACATCAAGAAGAATAAGGCCATTTCTTCTTAGCTGGTGATGTTTAAAAACATACCCTTTTTTCTCAGCTTAGATCCTGACAAAAAAAAGGATCCTAAAGGAAATCATCCCTGAATATTCATTGGAAAGACTGACGTTGAAGTTGAACCTCCAATACTTGGCCACCTGATACAAAGAGATGACTTGTTGGAAAAGACCCTGATACTGGGAAAAATACAAGGCAGAAGAAGGAATGACAGAGGATGAGATGGCTGGATAGTATCACTGACTTAATGCACATGAGTTTGAGCAAACTCCAGGAGATGGTGAAAGACAGGAAAGCCTGGGGTGCTATAGGCCATGAGGTGACAAAGAGTTAGACATGACTGTGACTGAACTGAGCTTTTCTGTTAGCTCACATGATAAAGAATTCACCTGCCAATACAAGAGACCATGGATTGATTCCTGAGCCAGGTCCTTCTCTAGAAGAAGGATAGTCTCCCCACTCCAGTATTCTTCGGTTTCTGTGATGACATAGATGATACAGACAGAATCCACCTTCAATTTGGGGGACCTGGGTTCAATCCCTGGATTGGGGCGATCCTCTGGAGGAGGGCATGGCAACCCACTCCAGTATTCTTACCTGGAGAATCCCTATGGACCAAGTAGCCTGGCAGGTTATAGTCTATAATGTTGCAAAGAGTCAGATACAAGTGAGTGATGTCCTGTCCTGATTAAACCTAAACAGAAAATATACATAGTATAGCAATCCTCTACAGCAAGCCTTGAAGTTGATGCATTAAATAGAATTCAGACTGAGAGATTCTAAGGTATATTTGCATAAATATGATAGAAATGTCTTTTTGCTCTTTTATTATTAAAATAAATTGACAGTTCAGCTTATTTGTCTGTTTTATCTCCATTAGATCCTTCAAAAGCCCCTCTTTACTTCTTTCCTTTCTCTCTCCTTTTTTGTTCCCTCTCTACTTCAATCCCATCTTCCTTCTTTCCATTCTTTCCTTTTTTTCCTTCACCACTCTCTCCATAAAATGTAGACTATTTTTTTCACTTGAATGTCAAAGCAAGGCCAGCTACATGAGTGTTGTTCTTACATCAAGAAGAATAAGGCCATTTCTTCTTAGCTGGTGATGTTTACAACATACACATGATTTCTGCCTATTTTTCATCAGTACTAGCTTAGTCATATGAACACAGTAAGACATAAAGAAGACTTGAAAATTTATTTTCCATCTAATAGCCATGAGCCTAGTTAACACTATACAATTATGGAAGAAAGATAACATGTAATTTGGGAAACAATGGAGAGCTCACTGTATTTAAATTAAAATGGCAATGTTTATTTTTTCTTTTATTTTAAAACTATATTGTGATAACAGTAACAAACTTTAGTTGATTACATTTAATTTTCATAAAGCATAAATTTGGAACTTATTTATCCTTATTTTTCCTATAGAACACAAATATATAAACACTTATCAAAATGTTATGCTTGCATTAGATTGTACAGACAACATCAGATTACTGTTCAAATATTTAAATAAAAAATAATCACTGTTTAACTGTTGGAAATCATTTCCTCTAACAATATGGATCTTTTCACCTCTCAGCATTTATTATATGTCAAATTTTCATGAATACTGGCATGCATGTTCACTCATTTTTCTACAATTAGTTGAAAAAATAGTATTTAGCATTTTCTGTGTAATTTTGCCCTCATGCAAATAAAATACTTCATATTGTAGTTCTGTTTCATGTACTCAATGTAATTAATATTATAGCAATTAATATGTACATAGATGTTATATATAAAATAAAATGAATAATAGATCCATTTAAAAATAACTTCAATAAGAATTCTGCTCCCAGATATTTTGAGCTAATCTACTTTGAAACAACTTACCTGATGAGACCATCTGATGCAATTGAATGATGTGTAAATAACATTTGTAGGCATTCAATGCTACTAAGTTAAGAAGAATTGTAGAGTCGAAAGTCCTGGAAAGAAGAAAAACCCATTCCAAATGTCAGCTTCATATTTGGCAATGCCATTTCTCTTAAGGCATTTCAAAAGCTGTGGCTGTGACAGTACAACAATGGAGCATAAAACAGTAACTGAAAAGATGAAATGATCAGTGGAATTTCCAGCAATGTCATAATATTGGATGAAGAAAAAATGAATTTGAGACCTTAGAAAAGGCAATAGCCACCTCAGTAGGCACTTCTGGATCTCAGCTTGGACTCCACCATAGAGTTTACAGTAAATGACAAATAAAGCAGACCCCCAACTGACCACAGTGATTTGAAATATGCTCAGAATATGTCAGTTTAAGTAGAGTAAACTATTCTGTTTTTGTTTTTCTAATTTATGTTTAGGAATCTCTCTGGAGGAAATAAATCTTTCTAGAGCATCACATAGAAATTGTTCCTATTTTTTTCTTATTTAATATCTTACAGATTCAGGTGACCAAATTATTGGTATTTCAGTTTCATCATCAGTCCTTCCAATGAATGCTCAGGGATGATTTTCTTTTTTTCTTTTTTTCTTTTTTATTTTTTTTGGCCACTTTTTATTGGTCTTTTATTTATTTATTTTCATCCATTTTTGTTGTTTGACTTGTATGGGCCCCCCATTGCAGTGGCGTCTGTTGCTGCAGAGCACCGGTTCTGGGCACATGCACTCTAGAGCTCTGGCTTGGTAATTGGACACATCCAACCAGCCGCTTTGCCACACGTGGGATCTTCCTGGGTCAGGGGTCGAACCAGAGTCCCTTGCACTGCAAGGCGAAGTCTTTACCCACTGCACCACGTAGCAAGCCCAGATTAAGATTAATTCGTTTTATCTCCTCGCAGTCCATAGGACTCTCAAGAGTCTTCTCCAGCACTGACATTTGCAAATTTTAGACACCTTCCAAAATTCACACACTGGAAGGTTAAAGCTTACACTTAAAATCTCTCATGTGCAAATGTATGGTCTTCAACTGTTGCAGTGGTCAGTAAGGCAGTCTTGGACGGTAACTGCTGAGGAAGAGAAACAAATGAGATAAACAGAATTTTACTAAAATTGCAACCCCACCCCAACCCGAATCAATCATACATACATTATAAAATGTAAGGTAGTTTTTAAGTAACATCACAGATGGAAATTTTGTGCAAGTGAATTAACGACAAAGTACTTTCAGCAAAAATCTACACAAGAATGAAGGAAGAATGGTAGAGTAGAAGATGTAAAGAGATAGTTTTAGGAGAGTCTACTCTCCACCTGATGCCAAAGACAGCTCTGTAGCATTAATTCTATCACAACGATTATCTCAAATAAAAGAGGCTGGTCTATAATACCATCAAAGAAATTTGCCAGGTCTCTCATGCTAGGCTGTTATATGATCCAGGAAAGGGATCCATGTTTGGTACATGCTGAAAGGGTATCTACATTTCATAATGTTTCAGACAGTTACAGTGAAAACACCAAGTACATAGTAGGAAATCAACTAAATATTTGCAAGTCTTCCTCAGTAAGAACCATAAAATATTTTGAAGATTAATGAATACCATCTAATATTTTCATGACTTAAACCTATCTTTTTAAATTGATAATTTTCTCTAAATTAATCTATGAAATAATTGAAAGCCTAAGCAAATATTCAAGTTTCTGTTTGCATTATCTTTACTTTGTTTTTTGAGGAATAGGACTTGACATACTGAATCTATATTTTATATAATAAAGAGGAGGATCTGTAAAATAATAAAAACAAAATTCAAAAAATCTGGCTTCTATCACACAAAATCCAAAAAAGATACAAGTATATATACAATGGATAAAAATTTAATAATTAAAAAGGAAAAAAGAGGGTAAAAATAAAATATTTTGTAGTAAATTAAAATGTAATATTTTCATTGATTTCTCTTTGACCTTAGGGTTTTCAATGACACAATAAATTGTAAAAGTAAATTAATTAGCAGTTGGTTTACTTTTAAGATCTGATTTTATCCAAAGATAGAATTAAGAGGAAAAAAGGAAGCCACAGAACAGGTAAAGTGTCACAACATAGGTATCAAATAAACTAATCATGTTTGTGTGTGTGGTAGTTGCTCTGTCATGTCTGACTCTCTGTGGCCCCATGGACTGTGACCTGCCAGGCTCCTCTGTTCATGGAATTCTCCAAGCAAGAATACTGGAGTGGGTTGCCATTTCCTTCTCTGATGTAACCATATCTAGATTACATTGAGATTTTCCTGTATCAGTAAAAGAAAAAATGAAGTCTCAAATTTTAAAAATACACAAAGACTTAGAAAGCTGTTTTATGAAAGAAAACATCAAAATGAAAAATAAGCATGTGAAAAGATGCTTTTCTTCATTAATCATTATTGCTAAAACAGAAATTAATTGTGTAATTATATATGTACACATACATAGCAGATAGTAAAATTTTATAAGTACTATACCTCACAGTATTGATTAAGTTGTAGAGTAGCAAAAGCTGTAATACATACTTTTGGGGGTGAGAACTGAACAGTCTTTAAAATACAGCATGGATATGCTCTCTAAATGTAAAGATTTTCTTATCTAATGATTCAGTAATTATTTAAGAAAATATTCAAGTTTCTGTTTGCATTATCTTTCTTTGTTTTTTGAGGAATAGGACTTGACATACTGAATCTATATTTTATATAATAAAGAGGAGGATCTGTAAAATAATAAAAACAAAATTCAAAAAATCTGGCTTCTATCACACAAAATCCAAAAAAGATACAAGTATATATACAATGGATAAAAATTTAATAATTAAAAAGGAAAAAAGAGGGTAAAAATAAAATATTTTGTAGTAAATTAAAATGTAATATTTTCATTGATTTCTCTTTGACCTTAGGGTTTTCAATGACACAATAAATTGTAAAAGTAAATTAATTAGCAGTTGGTTTACTTTTAAGATCTGATTTTATCCAAAGATAGAATTAAGAGGAAAAAAGGAAGCCACAGAACAGGTAAAGTGTCACAACATAGGTATCAAATAAACTAATCATGTTTGTGTGTGTGGTAGTTGCTCTGTCATGTCTGACTCTCTGTGGCCCCATGGACTGTGACCTGCCAGGCTCCTCTGTTCATGGAATTCTCCAAGCAAGAATACTGGAGTGGGTTGCCATTTCCTTCTCTGATGTAACCATATCTAGATTACATTGAGATTTTCCTGTATCAGTAAAAGAAAAAATGAAGTCTCAAATTTTAAAAATACACAAAGACTTAGAAAGCTGTTTTATGAAAGAAAACATCAAAATGAAAAATAAGCATGTGAAAAGATGCTTTTCTTCATTAATCATTATTGCTAAAACAGAAATTAATTGTGTAATTATATATGTACACATACATAGCAGATAGTAAAATTTTATAAGTACTATACCTCACAGTATTGATTAAGTTGTAGAGTAGCAAAAGCTGTAATACATACTTTTGGGGGTGAGAACTGAACAGTCTTTAAAATACAGCATGGATATGCTCTCTAAATGTAAAGATTTTCTTATCTAATGATTCAGTAATTATTTAAGAATATATTGATTTAAGAATGTATTGCTTACTTAAGAATATTTTGAACTGAAATAGATACATATGAGTGAGAACATTTATTTCTTAATATTGTTAAATTGATTTATCTAAAAACAATGCAAATGTCAATCAACACTTAAAAGAATAAGTAACATGAGATATACTCATATTTTGAAATGCTAAATGTAATAATTTAAAATAAACTGTATAAGTGCATTAACCACAAGATATTGAAGAAAAGAAGCCAGACTCAAAATATCACAACATGTACTACTCCACATATAACAAGTTCAAAATAGGTAAATCAAATGCTATGATTAAAGAAGTTTGAGTGAAGATTATTAATGGAGGAGATTAATACACAGAGGAAGGAGCAAATACCCTGGTTTACTAGAAGTATTTTGTATTCCACATATATGTGCTTATAAGTAGTTTAATAAAAATATAAAAATTTAATAAACAGAAATGTGCACAAACAAACAGTACAAGTAAGAATTTGTCAAAAGCACACTACTAATTACTCAAGAGAATTATTTATTTAGGAAAAAATTAATATGAAAATAGAATTATGTATATACAGGAAGAAATAATAATGTAATAAGAATGGTAAATTTGGGTAATTCTAGATGAATATAAGATGTCATAAAAATACTAATAACTTCCTATGATATGAAAATTTATATAAGTTCAAAATATGACAAATTGTTAAAAAACTAGGAGAAAAGTAAATATAAATGACATATCCAAATGGGTTACATAGACCATGTGAAATGTACTAATTTACATTAAGCTTGAAAATCAAGAGTACAAACAGATATTTTTAGGACTTTCACTAAGATATTCCTAAAAAAATGTATTAGTATTGTAGTTATGGAGAGAGAATGTAAAAAACAAAGAAATGATATGCTAATAGATTTTAGCCCAAGTATACCAACAATTGCATTGAATGTAAATTGGATAAATGCTCCAGTTAAAAAGAGTGACATTCATTATGGAAAAGTAACATTTAAAAAGATCAATTGTTTTATATCTAAGAAAAAAGAAAAAATTTTTGCTTACTTAAGAATATTTTGAACTGAAATAGATACATATGAGTGAGAACATTTATTTCTTAATATTGTTAAATTGATTTATCTAAAAACAATGCAAATGTCAATCAACACTTAAAAGAATAAGTAACATGAGATATACTCATATTTTGAAATGCTAAATGTAATAATTTAAAATAAACTGTATAAGTGCATTAACCACAAGATATTGAAGAAAAGAAGCCAGACTCAAAATATCACAACATGTACTACTCCACATATAACAAGTTCAAAATAGGTAAATCAAATGCTATGATTAAAGAAGTTTGAGTGAAGATTATTAATGGAGGAGATTAATACACAGAGGAAGGAGCAAATACCCTGGTTTACTAGAAGTATTTTGTATTCCACATATATGTGCTTATAAGTAGTTTAATAAAAATATAAAAATTTAATAAACAGAAATGTGCACAAACAAACAGTACAAGTAAGAATTTGTCAAAAGCACACTACTAATTACTCAAGAGAATTATTTATTTAGGAAAAAATTAATATGAAAATAGAATTATGTATATACAGGAAGAAATAATAATGTAATAAGAATGGTAAATTTGGGTAATTCTAGATGAATATAAGATGTCATAAAAATACTAATAACTTCCTATGATATGAAAATTTATATAAGTTCAAAATATGACAAATTGTTAAAAAACTAGGAGAAAAGTAAATATAAATGACATATCCAAATGGGTTACATAGACCATGTGAAATGTACTAATTTACATTAAGCTTGAAAATCAAGAGTACAAACAGATATTTTTAGGACTTTCACTAAGATATTCCTAAAAAAATGTATTAGTATTGTAGTTATGGAGAGAGAATGTAAAAAACAAAGAAATGATATGCTAATAGATTTTAGCCCAAGTATACCAACAATTGCATTGAATGTAAATTGGATAAATGCTCCAGTTAAAAAGAGTGACATTCATTATGGAAAAGTAACATTTAAAAAGATCAATTGTTTTATATATAAGAATATAAAAAGTGTAGGCAAATCTTTCACAGGGGGCTTATTAGTCATAGAACCATTGGAGCATTTTTTCACTGAGAAGTAGTTTGTATTCTACTCCATAGTACATCAATTTCTTAGTGAGAAGATAAAAATTTCAATTTGACTGACAACAATAATGGATTGTTCATCTGTCTTTTCACTGAATTTAACTCAAGAAAACATTTCTTTATATAAAATGATATAAAATTTTGATTTTCTTTCAAGAAAAGTTGATTTTTTCAAATGAGAAAAAATGCATATTTTTTCAAGTAAGAAAATATCTTAATGATATTCCACAGAATGACTTTCTCTGATGAGTAAAAACATCACCAACATGCTATCTGAACTACAGATGAGCTTTTTAAGAAATTCTGATATTTTATCTTCAAATAAAAAGTAACACTATACTTCTGTCTCTAAGTAATGCAATTAGACACTTTGAGGTCAGATTTAATTTTTAAATTGAAATGCATTTTATTCTAACTAATATGTTTCAACAAATCACTTGAAAATGAAAATTATATCTAACCTGTGTCTTTCTCACATTATGAGTAAAATCAGAACCATATTTAATCTAGATGCTATTTGGAAAGCTGTTGGAGTATAAAGAAAACAAATAAAAATTTGATGTTATGATTGCTTTCTATGTACTATTACCAATAGTTTCTCTTTCCACGCTGCCTAATGTTAAAATCTGGGATAAAATTATCAACTTTATGCCATATTAGATGAAACTCATAGTGTGCAATCAATATTATTTGAAAGACTACAGAAAATGGAAAGAGAACATGGTTATTTATGTGGCCACCCAAAATTTTCCCCAAAAATGTTAATAGACCAAAAAAGACATATACAAATGGGTTACATAGACCATGTGAAATGTACTAATTTACATTAAGCTTGAAAATCAAGAGTACAAACAGATATTTTTAGGACTTTCACTAAGATATTCCTAAAAAAATGTATTAGTATTGTAGTTATGGAGAGAGAATGTAAAAAACAAAGAAATGATATGCTAATAGATTTTAGCCCAAGTATACCAACAATTGCATTGAATGTAAATTGGATAAATGCTCCAGTTAAAAAGAGTGACATTCATTATGGAAAAGTAACATTTAAAAAGATCAATTGTTTTATATATAAGAATATAAAAAGTGTAGGCAAATCTTTCACAGGGGGCTTATTAGTCATAGAACCATTGGAGCATTTTTTCACTGAGAAGTAGTTTGTATTCTACTCCATAGTACATCAATTTCTTAGTGAGAAGATAAAAATTTCAATTTGACTGACAACAATAATGGATTGTTCATCTGTCTTTTCACTGAATTTAACTCAAGAAAACATTTCTTTATATAAAATGATATAAAATTTTGATTTTCTTTCAAGAAAAGTTGATTTTTTCAAATGAGAAAAAATGCATATTTTTTCAAGTAAGAAAATATCTTAATGATATTCCACAGAATGACTTTCTCTGATGAGTAAAAACATCACCAACATGCTATCTGAACTACAGATGAGCTTTTTAAGAAATTCTGATATTTTATCTTCAAATAAAAAGTAACACTATACTTCTGTCTCTAAGTAATGCAATTAGACACTTTGAGGTCAGATTTAATTTTTAAATTGAAATGCATTTTATTCTAACTAATATGTTTCAACAAATCACTTGAAAATGAAAATTATATCTAACCTGTGTCTTTCTCACATTATGAGTAAAATCAGAACCATATTTAATCTAGATGCTATTTGGAAAGCTGTTGGAGTATAAAGAAAACAAATAAAAATTTGATGTTATGATTGCTTTCTATGTACTATTACCAATAGTTTCTCTTTCCACGCTGCCTAATGTTAAAATCTGGGATAAAATTATCAACTTTATGCCATATTAGATGAAACTCATAGTGTGCAATCAATATTATTTGAAAGACTACAGAAAATGGAAAGAGAACATGGTTATTTATGTGGCCACATTTTTCCCCAAAATGCTATATATGAAAACAAAACCAATAGAATTTATAATAGCTAAAACATGATCAGATTTTGGAGAATGAATACAAACTCAAGGATTGAACTCTGGTCTCCCACTTTGCAGTCAGACTCTTTACCATTTGAACCACCAGGGAAGCCCAGACTTGAGTGTCTAATTCCAAAACACATGCTTTTTTGCACCTACCATCATTCCTCTATCACATCCCTCATACAAACTATTTTTTTCTTTGTAGGAGGGCAGAATAAGCTAATGTGATTTATTAAAATAATGAATTTTATTTGCCTTTTATTCCTGCAAGCAAAATAGTTTGGGATTCATTATAAACCATGTTGTATAATGAAAAGCAAAATTTAAAACTCAGGCAGGTATATATTTAAATCTCAGAGGTGACATTCTAAATGCTAAGCAATTTTCCAGACTCTGACTTCCTCATCTGTATAATGGGTATAATCATTTCTCCCTTAGAGGACTTTTTTGAGAATTAAACTGTATCAGGCATCTACAAAGAGTTTAGCCCAGAATAGGTAAGTCTATGTAAACATTACCTTCCTTAATGTTTTCCATAGAGTCTTTTGATGTTATTGTTCTTTTTTTATTCAAACACAACTTTGCTGCATAAATTATTTGCTTATTTAAATGTCTTATTGCTTTTTTATTGTTTTATTTATCATTCTTTTAGCATAATTTCTTCTCTAGTTTTATAGTCACATGAATGCCCTGCTTCTCTCAGGACTAACCTGTTTGAGGCTAAACCTGAAAACAAATTTCTGAACATAAGACTTATACCTAATTATTCCTTAATATGCATACCAAGGTTATTCATCAAAATAAATAAATAAAAATGAACACATGAAATTCGACAGGATATGTCTAAAATCTAAATTCATTTTAAAATCAAAATAGACATGATACCAGTGGAAATACAGGGAGATAATAACTGTATACTTTTTCAAGTTTTTGGAAATGTCATTAAAGGAGTTTGTTATTGTTTCTATAGGCTACAAAATAGATGGAAGATGGTCATTGGAAAAAAAGAAACTTTAAGTGTACACTTCACAATTTATGTTACAATAAAATAACCATGATAAATTCAATCTACTATTTTTCATCCCAATGTTTTAAGAAAAATGCAAATCCTCTGGCCTGTAGCATTTTAATCATACCCATATTCCTTGAGTTCAATTATCTCTTTTCTATGCAAGTAGATAACAATAATGGAACACAATTTTTTTATATTAAAAAAAGGGAGTTAGTGAATTACTGGAATTGTAGAACATGGTGAACTTTGTATGTTTTTAAGTTCAAGGTTGAGTCAGAGAACAATAGATGCCTGATGAATTGCATTTCTAAAGTTTCTTTTAAATTACTCATATTATTAAGTTATGTCTGCTTAATACCTTGGAAGAAGACAGAGATTTTGTCCTACCAAAATCCTAAGTTTTGTAAAGCAAAATTGCATTCATCTACATAATCATCCCTCTAGGTCTTTAGCAATTACTTTTATCTGAGACACACATTATGTCTCTGTAATACAAATATTCATTTTCTTGATTCAAAACCTTCTTGATTGCAAATGCCAGAGCTTGTTTATGATGGTTCACTACTAGGAGCTGGCATATACTATCAATTTTATTGTTCTGCTGAGTAATAGTTTGTTACTTCCTAAATAGCTAGAACTTATTTTGGAGCAATAAAATGATACACACTGAGACTACTGGTTACAAAACAGCTTTTGAATTCAATATGTGGCATATTCATGCATTTGTTATGGATCTTTTGAATTCTGCTAGACATGAGACATACATCCTCTACGTAAAATAACTTTTGAATAAATCAGCTTGTCAAATAGCAGAAAATTATACATTATTATTTGTGTGATTAAAATAGAGAAATGATGCAATTTTGAAAGAGCTCCTACCTGATAAAATGAACCATGCTCATGCTCAATTGTGTCTGACTCTTTGTGACTTCACTAATCCACCAGGCTCTTCTCTCCATTGAAATTTCCAGGCAAGAATACTGGGGTAGGTTGCCATTTCCTTATCCATGGAATCTTCCCGACCCAGGGATTGAATGTGTGTCTCTTGTGTCTCCTGCATTAACAAGTGGTTTTTTGTTTGTTTTAACTTGGACCTCTTTTATTAGTCCTTCATTTATTTATTTTCATCCATCTTAACTCTTGAGTCTGCGTAGGCCTCCCATCGCAGTGGCCTCTCTAGCTCCAGAGTGCTGGCCCATAACTGGACACACTGGTCCAGCTGCTCAGTGGCATGTGGGATCTTCCTGTGCCAGGGATCGAACCAGTGCCCCCTGCACTGCAGGGCAGACTCTTTACTCACTTGGCTACCAGAGAAACTCAGCAAGTGCATTTTTTACCAGTATAGCACGTGTGAAGACAGGTTGAAATATTATCTTGGCAAATATTATGCCTAAATAAGAAATAATAAGTATGGAAATTTCTAGCACAGAAATATTCAGATTTCTAATAGGTTATTTAGAAAAATCACTGATGTAGATGATTGTTTGCTTTCGTGTATTTTTATTTTGAAAAGGTGGAAAGTTTTCCTTGAAGAACAATTGAAAAAGCAATTGTACCCATTTTGGTTAAACAACTGAACTGTTAGTCAAAACAAACATTTGTAAATAGAAAGAAAATTGAAAATTGTTTATGACCCAAGATAGTAACGCTTGACTTGCACATTGTAATAAGAAACTTAAAGACACTCTAAACTTCAATGAAACATAAATAATTGACCAGCTGATTTAAAGTAATAGTTTGTTACTTCCTAAATAGCTAGAACTTATTTTGGAGCAATAAAATGATACACACTGAGACTACTGGTTACAAAACAGCTTTTGAATTCAATATGTGGCATATTCATGCATTTGTTATGGATCTTTTGAATTCTGCTAGACATGAGACATACATCCTCTACGTAAAATAACTTTTGAATAAATCAGCTTGTCAAATAGCAGAAAATTATACATTATTATTTGTGTGATTAAAATAGAGAAATGATGCAATTTTGAAAGAGCTCCTACCTGATAAAATGAACCATGCTCATGCTCAATTGTGTCTGACTCTTTGTGACTTCACTAATCCACCAGGCTCTTCTCTCCATTGAAATTTCCAGGCAAGAATACTGGGGTAGGTTGCCATTTCCTTATCCATGGAATCTTCCCGACCCAGGGATTGAATGTGTGTCTCTTGTGTCTCCTGCATTAACAAGTGGTTTTTTGTTTGTTTTAACTTGGACCTCTTTTATTAGTCCTTCATTTATTTATTTTCATCCATCTTAACTCTTGAGTCTGCGTAGGCCTCCCATCGCAGTGGCCTCTCTAGCTCCAGAGTGCTGGCCCATAACTGGACACACTGGTCCAGCTGCTCAGTGGCATGTGGGATCTTCCTGTGCCAGGGATCGAACCAGTGCCCCCTGCACTGCAAGGCAGACTCTTTACTCACTTGGCTACCAGAGAAACTCAGCAAGTGCATTTTTTACCAGTATAGCACGTGTGAAGACAGGTTGAAATATTATCTTGGCAAATATTATGCCTAAATAAGAAATAATAAGTATGGAAATTTCTAGCACAGAAATATTCAGATTTCTAATAGGTTATTTAGAAAAATCACTGATGTAGATGATTGTTTGCTTTCGTGTATTTTTATTTTGAAAAGGTGGAAAGTTTTCCTTGAAGAACAATTGAAAAAGCAATTGTACCCATTTTGGTTAAACAACTGAACTGTTAGTCAAAACAAACATTTGTAAATAGAAAGAAAATTGAAAATTGTTTATGACCCAAGATAGTAACGCTTGACTTGCACATTGTAATAAGAAACTTAAAGACACTCTAAACTTCAATGAAACATAAATAATTGACCAGCTGATTTAAAACACATGCTTAATTTATTTTGTTTGCAAAAACCCCTTTCAGGTCGACAGTATGCTTCATCACATAGTATACAATATTAAATGTTATCAGTCATGTCATGATTATTTTTTTAAATATTAACCATGTCTGTATTATAATATTATATCTTATCCTATCTCTTTATGTCTTATTCAAAATATTTGTCATGATAAGCAATGAGCCTAGGGAAAAGAGGCATATTTTGAATTCTGTATTTTAAACACTGAGGCTTTTTGTGGAACAGACCTGTTTACTTTGAAGCAGTAGAAAAAAAGGAGGACATAGAGAAACGCTGTTTATCCCGGATAACCTTTCAACATTAATTTTTCACATTCCCATTATATTTAGTATATGATATATAGCAGCTGGAATCTTGAGATTTCTGTAGTGAACCTAATATATTTGATCTCTGATGATATAGAAATTAGAAAGCAGTACAAAAACAAAGCAAAATAGTAAGTGAACATTTACACAAACTGATCAATATTGTGCTCGTTACTAAAGAAGGTAATTGAAGAGTACTTCTTGGGCATACAATCGTGGAACTCAAAGTTGACCATTCTTATGGTTTAAGACACCATTTTTGGCAATGGGTGCAACTTGTGATAGGTGCAATGGGTGCTCACGAATCTTCATGGACAGCTGCTTAAGTAATCTGGGCCCTAAAGTTGCTTGTGAAATTTCAGACAGAAAAGCATACAACAAAACACAACCTTCTTTCATTTTCGTTTTTTTTTCAGTTTGTATTATTCATTTTTAATCTTTATTTTATACTCAGTTGTAGTTGGTTTACAATGTGTTCAAGTGTACAGCAGAGTGATTCAATTATATATATATACATATATCTATTCTTCAGATTCTTTTCCTATTTAGGTTATTACAGAACATTGAGTAGAGTTCCCTGTGTTATAAAGTAGATCTCCATTGATTGTCTATTTTATAAATAGCAATGAGTATATGTTAAGCCCAAATGCCTAATTTATCCCTCCCTACCACCTAGCCTCTTTGATAGCCATCATTTTGTTTTCAAAGTTTATTTTATTGGTCATATCACTTACTATAACTAACATCATATTCAGTAATGAAAAGCTGAAAGCATTTCCTGTAAGATAAGAAACAACACAAAGATGGAAATGGAAAACATACTTTTGGAAGTACTACTCACAACAGTCAGACAAGAAAAATAAATAAAAAGAATCCAAGTTGAAAAAGAGGAAATAAAATAAAACTCACTCATTTTAGATGGCATGACATTATGTATAGAAAATTCTGAATATACTACCAGAAAACTACTAGGACTCATCAGTAAAATCAAAAAAAAAAGTTGCAAACTAACAAAAAAAAGGAAAAGAGAACTTTTTGGAATGATTAAATAAAAAAGGAGGACATAGAGAAACGCTGTTTATCCCGGATAACCTTTCAACATTAATTTTTCACATTCCCATTATATTTAGTATATGATATATAGCAGCTGGAATCTTGAGATTTCTGTAGTGAACCTAATATATTTGATCTCTGATGATATAGAAATTAGAAAGCAGTACAAAAACAAAGCAAAATAGTAAGTGAACATTTACACAAACTGATCAATATTGTGCTCGTTACTAAAGAAGGTAATTGAAGAGTACTTCTTGGGCATACAATCGTGGAACTCAAAGTTGACCATTCTTATGGTTTAAGACACCATTTTTGGCAATGGGTGCAACTTGTGATAGGTGCAATGGGTGCTCACGAATCTTCATGGACAGCTGCTTAAGTAATCTGGGCCCTAAAGTTGCTTGTGAAATTTCAGACAGAAAAGCATACAACAAAACACAACCTTCTTTCATTTTCGTTTTTTTTTCAGTTTGTATTATTCATTTTTAATCTTTATTTTATACTCAGTTGTAGTTGGTTTACAATGTGTTCAAGTGTACAGCAGAGTGATTCAATTATATATATATACATATATCTATTCTTCAGATTCTTTTCCTATTTAGGTTATTACAGAACATTGAGTAGAGTTCCCTGTGTTATAAAGTAGATCTCCATTGATTGTCTATTTTATAAATAGCAATGAGTATATGTTAAGCCCAAATGCCTAATTTATCCCTCCCTACCACCTAGCCTCTTTGATAGCCATCATTTTGTTTTCAAAGTTTATTTTATTGGTCATATCACTTACTATAACTAACATCATATTCAGTAATGAAAAGCTGAAAGCATTTCCTGTAAGATAAGAAACAACACAAAGATGGAAATGGAAAACATACTTTTGGAAGTACTACTCACAACAGTCAGACAAGAAAAATAAATAAAAAGAATCCAAGTTGAAAAAGAGGAAATAAAATAAAACTCACTCATTTTAGATGGCATGACATTATGTATAGAAAATTCTGAATATACTACCAGAAAACTACTAGGACTCATCAGTAAAATCAATAAAGTTGCAATGTAAAATATTAATACATAGAAGTCTGCTGCATTTCTAAACACTAACAAAAAAAAAAAGGAAAAGAAATACAAAAAGAAAAACAACAACAATAATTTACCACCACATCAAAAAGAATAAAATACCTAGGAATAAACCTATCTGAGAAGGCAAAATATCTGTACAGTAAGCCCTTTACATACAGATGAGCTCTGTTCTGAGAGTGTAAGTAAGTCCAATTTGCTTATAAGTTGAATTAAGTTATCCTATATACTCAACTAATATAATCAACTATATACTAATAGATGTATAACTAGCTAGATTTATAGTAGTTTTCACACAAATAACACAGACATGAAAACAAACACAAAATAAAAATTAGTTTAAATCTTATAGTACATTCCCTTGTAAAGAACAGTAGCATAGTACAACAGCTGGCACATAGGAGTTGGCGTGCACATTTGAATCTTTCAAAGTCCTCAACCTGAGGCTTCATATGTAAGAGATGTACTCTAAACTCTCTAAAACTCTGTACTCTAAAAACTCTAAGGCACTGATGAAAGGAAGCAAAGATGACTCAACAGATGGAAAGATAACCATGTTCTTAGTTTGAAAAAATCAAAGCTCAAAATGACTATGCAGCCCAAGGCAATGTACAGATTTAATGAAATCCCTGTAGATTTACCAATGACATTTTTCACAACAAATAGAACAAAAGGACTGTTGATTGTGTATGGAAATACAAAAGACCCACAATATACAAAGAATCTTGAGAAAGAAAAATGGAGCTGGAGGAACCACTCTCCCTGATGTCAGACTATGCTGCAAAGCTACAGACATTGAAACAGTATGGTATTGACACAAAAACACCCCTATAGATCAATGGAACACGATAGAAAACCCAGAAGTAAACTCAAGCACCTTCAGTCAATTAATATATGACACAGGAGGCAAGAATATACAATAAAGAAAATACAATCTTTTTAATAAGTGATGCTAGGAGAAATAGATGAGTTTAAAGAATGAAATTAAAACATCCTTTAGTACTGAACACAAAAATATCTCAAAGTGGATTAAAGATCTAAATACAAAATTGGATACTACAAAGCTCTTAAAGTTAAACATAGGCAGAGTACTCTCTGACACAAATTGCAAGAGTCACTTTTTGTATCTACCTCTTAGAGTGATAAAAATAAATAAAAAACAAAAATTAACAGATGGGCCTAATTAAACTTAAAATGTTTCACACTGCAAAGGAAACCGTAAACAGAATGAAAAGACAGCTCACAAAATGGGAGAAAACTGTTAGGTCAATGGGGGCCCATGGGACTTAGTGGTTCCAAGAGGCAGTGGTCTCAAAAGATTTCCTTCTGACTCATCACTGGCTCCAGCTGCATCTGGAATTTTCCCACCCAGACAGAGTACAGCTCAAACAAAGAAAATGCCTCTGTGCAGGCGCAAGACTTTACCCCTCCCCTGACTTAGTTTTTTTACCCTGAGGAGATAAAAGCCCCTTGCCCCACCTCTGGGCATGACTTCACGGCCTCGCTCACGGACCCGTGAATCTCGCCCAGGAGCAGGAACCCAATAAAACTTAACTTTTTGCTTATAATTTGGACGATTTGCCTGTCTCTTGCTGCGCCGAGGTCTTACATCTGGTGCTGAAACCCGGGAGGAGATTGTGCCCCACGGTTCCCCATGAGGGTTTCTCCTTCCCCTCTGTTTCCGGACACAGCAGGGAACCCCCAGCCTCCCACCCTATCCAGCAGCTGTGAGCGGTAAGTCCCCTCCTCCTTCCTGGTCCTCACTTGGTGTGCCGAATCTGGGTACCTGTCTGAAATTGCCGTGGTGTCAGGGAACCCTCCGCCTTATCAGGTAAGGCCGGAGCTCTGGCCTCCAAGGCTGCTGTGGAGATGTCCAAACAGCCCTGAGGTCTCCGTCCATTCCATGATCTTGGATAGATACTTGGGATGCCAGTCTCTATCTGTCCTCACTCTCTCAGCCACCCTGGGTGATGAAATGGGAAATCAGGAGTCCAAACCCGACTCCCAGACTCTACCCGGGCTTTTGGTTTTTACCCTGCAATACAATAAAGAAAATACAATCTTTTTAATAAGTGATGCTAGGAGAAATAGATGAGTTTAAAGAATGAAATTAAAACATCCTTTAGTACTGAACACAAAAATATCTCAAAGTGGATTAAAGATCTAAATACAAAATTGGATACTACAAAGCTCTTAAAGTTAAACATAGGCAGAGTACTCTCTGACACAAATTGCAAGAGTCACTTTTTGTATCTACCTCTTAGAGTGATAAAAATAAATAAAAAACAAAAATTAACAGATGGGCCTAATTAAACTTAAAATGTTTCACACTGCAAAGGAAACCGTAAACAGAATGAAAAGACAGCTCACAAAATGGGAGAAAACTGTTAGGTCAATGGGGGCCCATGGGACTTAGTGGTTCCAAGAGGCAGTGGTCTCAAAAGATTTCCTTCTGACTCATCACTGGCTCCAGCTGCATCTGGAATTTTCCCACCCAGACAGAGTACAGCTCAAACAAAGAAAATGCCTCTGTGCAGGCGCAAGACTTTACCCCTCCCCTGACTTAGTTTTTTTACCCTGAGGAGATAAAAGCCCCTTGCCCCACCTCTGGGCATGACTTCACGGCCTCGCTCACGGACCCGTGAATCTCGCCCAGGAGCAGGAACCCAATAAAACTTAACTTTTTGCTTATAATTTGGACGATTTGCCTGTCTCTTGCTGCGCCGAGGTCTTACATCTGGTGCTGAAACCCGGGAGGAGATTGTGCCCCACGGTTCCCCAAGAGGGTCTCTCCTCACCCTCGGATGCCGGACACAGCAGGGAACCCCCAGCCTCCCACCCTATCCAGCAGCTGTGAGCGGTAAGTCCCCTCCTCCTTCCTGGTCCTCACTTGGTGTGCCGAATCTGGGTACCTGTCTGAAATTGCCGTGGTGTCAGGGAACCCTCCGCCTTATCAGGTAAGGCCGGAGCTCTGGCCTCCAAGGCTGCTGTGGAGATGTCCAAACAGCCCTGAGGTCTCCGTCCATTCCATGATCTTGGATAGATACTTGGGATGCCAGTCTCTATCTGTCCTCACTCTCTCAGCCACCCTGGGTGATGAAATGGGAAATCAGGAGTCCAAACCCGACTCCCAGACTCTACTGGGCTGTCTTACATGCAACTTCTCCAATGTGAGCCTTTCTCAGCATCTCCACCTTAAATGGCTTATATTTTGGGGACTTTCGATTTTAATGTCCTCACTGACTGAGATAACTTCTGCCACAGAAATGGGAAATGGTCTGAAGTTCCCTATGTACAGGGCTTTTGGGATCCTGCTCCCATCCCTCCCTCTGCTGTTGCTGCCCCACCACCCAAGTCCTTCTAGCCAGGGAGAGCTCTCCCAGACTAACTCCCCACCACCACCACCACTTTGCCGGAAGGCAATCCTTTCTCTCTTTCTGACCCACCTGAAGACTTTTCTAGTCCTCCTACCTGTCCCCACCCTATCCAGGACTCACACCACTCTCTACTGCCTCCCTGCCATCTGCCCCTCATGCCCAAGCCAGCTATTCTAGCCCTCCTCACCACTGCTCCAAGATTCCTACTTTCCTTCAGGCACCCCTGACTCTATTCCTCACCAAGTCATCACCCCACACCCCTCTCCCCAGGGATTCCGCATTGGTTCTCACACTGGTTCTCAAATTCCAAGTTCCAGCTCAACAAAACCTCCCACTGGTCTCTGTCCCCTCCTGGAGGTCGCCGGTGCTGAAGGGGCAGTTCCGGTACACGTTCCTTTCTCTCTAGGTGACCTCTCCCAAATCAAAAAACGCCTCAGCTCTTTCTCAACTCCATTCTATATACCTGTTTCAGATAACCAATCAAAATGGCCAAAAAATGCAACTTTTGATTTAAATCTCCTCACTAGTCTGGACAATTTCTGCCATAGAAATGGGAAATGGTTTCAGGATCCTTATATACAGGCTTTAAGATTGGGAAGCTCCCGACCTTCTTCCCTTCCTTTTTTCACTCCCTCCCTTTTCATTCTATATCTCTTTTCCCCTCTCTCCAGACTCATGTTCATCTCTCCTCCAACTCTACCTGATGCTGGCTGCTCTCCACTGACCGGGCAGCTGAGGGGATCGCTCCCTTCCCCCTTCTTGGCCTCCTCCCTGCCCTGCGCTGGGTCCATCTTTCCCTCCAGCCAGGCCCTCCACCCCTTTTGCCCCACCCTTTGACCCATCAGCCCTTTCACCCCCAGGGTCCCCATGTGCTCTTGCGCTCACTCTCGGGACCTGCCCTCTGCTTCTGCTGGCTGCCCTCCACAGTGGCTGTGGTCTACTGTGGGGGTCACTGGTCTTCTGCCGACCCCATCCCTCATGGCAGTGCTCGTGCAGACTCTGTCACCTCAGGCCTCACTCTAGAGGCCTCCTCTTCCCCAGTAACTGACCCACCTACAAGCTTTTTCCTTCCCTCCTGCTCTCCCTTTCACGGCTCCGATGTCACTCTCCCTTCCATTCCTCCAGCCCTCCAGTCCAGGACTGGTCGGCTTCCACTCACACTCTTGAGACCACTACCGCCTGGAACCTCTAGGTTCCATGGGCCCCCATTGACCTAATAAAAACGTTTGCAAATAATGTAACCTTCTTTTAAAATTTCCATTTTATTCCTTTCATCTAAACTGTGGTGTTTTGACATTGTTCCACTGTCAAAGTTGCTGTATCACAATAAATGCTTTTATTCCACCCTTAAGCTGCCCTAAGAGACAAAGACTTAGAATTGGATTATCCACTCTTACCATTTAAATCTCAAAAAAACATACAGCAACATCAACAACATTTTTTTTCTGCAAATTTTGGTAAATCCCTCCACAGCTATTACTACTTAACCAAAATACTTAAAATACATAAATATATTAGTTTTTCTTTTCATCATCTATCTAAATAAGTAGATAATCAGAAACAAAACTATAAGAAACAACATATTATGTGAGAGTCTCTCTACTTTCATTGGGATCATAAATCATTGTTTTCTTCAGACAAGGTATTAATTGGCATCTGAGTAAAGTCTCATGGTCAGTTATAGACTATAAGGTAACACTTTTATTATACTTTAACATAATATAAATCTATTAATTTACTAATCTAATAGCTTTCATTTAATAGTTATTTGTGGAAATCTGCATCCAGCAAGTTTGTGTTTTCTGAAAACAATGGCTATTGAAGCATTATTCATTTATATGTAATGAAAACAATTCTAAAAAAAAAAAAAAAAAAAGCTTAAGTAAAAATGAAACTAAAAAGGAAAATTATGCCATACATGATTAGTTGCTGTAGAGGCAATCATTCTCTTTCATCCATACCAATGTTTGTATTTTTCAAAACTCATTTTCTCTAGCTGAGTTATTCAGTTGGTAGTTATACTTGACTTTTATGTTTAAATATCACTATAAGTTCAAGCTGTAAATTGCAGAATGGAATATGACTAGATTAGCAATAACTATAAATATCAAGAATAGTTGAGTTGATCTCCATTAAAGCCTTTGAGTTAGGCTTTAAGCAGACAGTCCGTGACCAATCAAGGAGTCACCCCTCTTGCTGGTTATAGATACCAAAGCTTGCCTAGATGGTCTAAAAAATGGACATTAGTATTTCTGCCATAATTGCCATAGCTCTGCCACACTAAGGAATAGAAAATAGCTTCTCTGTGGCAGCATCCTCCTTATTTTATTTGTTCCTGATTGATATCTATGGATGAGTCTCACTGAGAAACCCATAATCATATTTGTGTGACTTAATGCAAATAAGGACAGGAAATGAACTACTAACTACAGCTTTTGGAAAAGTGTTGCTTATTAGGCAAGGAATTATCCTATTAAAAGCATGTAACTTTAAATCTCAAAACATACAGCAACATCAACATTTTTTTTCTGCAAATTTTGGTAAATCCCTCCACAGCTATTACTACTTAACCAAAATACTTAAAATACATAAATATATTAGTTTTTCTTTTCATCATCTATCTAAATAAGTAGATAATCAGAAACAAAACTATAAGAAACAACATATTATGTGAGAGTCTCTCTACTTTCATTGGGATCATAAATCATTGTTTTCTTCAGACAAGGTATTAATTGGCATCTGAGTAAAGTCTCATGGTCAGTTATAGACTATAAGGTAACACTTTTATTATACTTTAACATAATATAAATCTATTAATTTACTAATCTAATAGCTTTCATTTAATAGTTATTTGTGGAAATCTGCATCCAGCAAGTTTGTGTTTTCTGAAAACAATGGCTATTGAAGCATTATTCATTTATATGTAATGAAAACAATTCCAAAAAAAAAAGAAAAAGCTTAAGTAAAAATGAAACTAAAAAGGAAAATTATGCCATACATGATTAGTTGCTGTAGAGGCAATCATTCTCTTTCATCCATACCAATGTTTGTATTTTTCAAAACTCATTTTCTCTAGCTGAGTTATTCAGTTGGTAGTTATACTTGACTTTTATGTTTAAATATCACTATAAGTTCAAGCTGTAAATTGCAGAATGGAATATGACTAGATTAGCAATAACTATAAATATCAAGAATAGTTGAGTTGATCTCCATTAAAGCCTTTGAGTTAGGCTTTAAGCAGACAGTCCGTGACCAATCAAGGAGTCACCCCTCTTGCTGGTTATAGATACCAAAGCTTGCCTAGATGGTCTAAAAAATGGACATTAGTATTTCTGCCATAATTGCCATAGCTCTGCCACACTAAGGAATAGAAAATAGCTTCTCTGTGGCAGCATCCTCCTTATTTTATTTGTTCCTGATTGATATCTATGGATGAGTCTCACTGAGAAACCCATAATCATATTTGTGTGACTTAATGCAAATAAGGACAGGGAAATGAACTACTAACTACAGCTTTTGGAAAAGTGTTGCTTATTAGGCAAGGAATTATCCTAAAACAAGGTTCCAAACAAAGCATGAACCATGTACTTCTGTGTTCAAATGCTGAATGTGGATCATATCACCTATAAAACCTATATAATTTACTCTCTATGGCAAGAGATTAAGGATTTGTGACTGACAGTTCTCAACACAACATGTTTTTTCCTAGTCATAATTCCCCAAATGGCAAGATGCTATTATTAAATAAATATCAGGTATATAGATGGACTGTTTGTCAACTAAGAAAAAAATGTATATGTACACGCAAATATGGTATCCATGTTTATTTTCTTCTTTCTTATTATCTATGTATATGGCCTATGCAAAATGGCCTATATTAAGAAAAGTAGGTTAAGGAAAAGAGAGATCTCTAAATTCCCTGTCATTATTCAACATTTTGTTAAATAGAGTTATTGGCTGTTGAAGGTTACAATAATGAAAAACTTAAAATTTCCGCAAAGAGTTTTCACATAGCTCTAGAAAGATAATATTTGCTGTTAAGGGAAAGCATAGCTATTTTGGAGGTGTAAGTAAAAGCTATCAATATCACAGAATGTCTTTATAAAGATATTGTCAAAATTAAATTTTTCTTTCTCTTTTTCTGTATTGATAGTATTATACATTCAAAATATTCTTTGTCAACATTAATTCTACAGAATTAAGAATCAGATTGACCACTGAGATTTCACAGTTTTAAATGAGCTTAAGAAATTGTAAAGACGATAAGATACTGCTTAAAAAATAAAGATAAAAAGCTTTGTAGACTCAGACTCACTGATCTATACAAAGATGTAATAGATTGATTGAAGGATTACTGAACTACTTATCACCAAAGTTCCTCAACTAGAGTCATTCTGATCACTTAATGGGGATATTGTAGACATTGCGCACCTATCAGTTGGTGAGATTCGGGTCCTTTCTGAATCTTTAGACTGACAAAATTACAATTCACCAAGATAATATGAAAGTTTCTTTTCTTTAAAAAATTGTAAATTGAGATGCATTTGGTTATTGTTCTTGTGATGCTCAGTGGTAGAGTAAGTGATGACTTCATAGTGGCATTAGAGACTTCTGTGCAGACTCCAAAATACACATATGTTCTCAGCAGTAGCTATTTCCTCTACTGTACTATGTAGAAATAGTAGCATAAGGGTTAGTAGGGGAAGGGCACAGTTTTTGAAAAATATGACAGCCCAAGGACACAGCATAAACCCATTAGAATCAAATGGGTCCAAGATGGCAGACCAGACCTTGATCCTCAGCCAACAAGCTAAATGACACAGTTATTCCCCAAATGGCAAATCATAAGGTATATAGATGGACTGTTTGTCAACTAAGAAAAAAATGTATATGTACACGCAAATATGGTATCCATGTTTATTTTCTTCTTTCTTATTATCTATGTATATGGCCTATGCAAAATGGCCTATATTAAGAATAGAAGGTTAAGGAAAACAGAGTTTTCTAAATTCCCTGTCATTATTCAACATTTTGTTAAATAGAGTTATTGTCTGTTGAAGGTTACAATAATGAAAAACTTAAAATTTCCATAAGAGTTTTCACATAGCTCTAGAAAGATAATATTTGCTGTTAAGGGAAAGCATAGCTATTTTGGAGGTGTAAGTAAAAGCTATCAATATCACAGAATGTCTTTATAAAGATATTGTCAAAATTAAATTTTTCTTTCTCTTTTTCTGTATTGATAGTATTATACATTCAAAATATTCTTTGTCAACATTAATTCTACAGAATTAAGAATCAGATTGACCACTGAGATTTCACAGTTTTAAATGAGCTTAAGAAATTGTAAAGACGATAAGATACTGCTTAAAAAATAAAGATAAAAAGCTTTGTAGACTCAGACTCACTGATCTATACAAAGATGTAATAGATTGATTGAAGGATTACTGAACTACTTATCACCAAAGTTCCTCAACTAGAGTCATTCTGATCACTTAATGGGGATATTGTAGACATTGCGCACCTATCAGTTGGTGAGATTCGGGTCCTTTCTGAATCTTTAGACTGACAAAATTACAATTCACCAAGATAATATGAAAGTTTCTTTTCTTTAAAAAATTGTAAATTGAGATGCATTTGGTTATTGTTCTTGTGATGCTCAGTGGTAGAGTAAGTGATGACTTCATAGTGGCATTAGAGACTTCTGTGCAGACTCCAAAATACACATATGTTCTCAGCAGTAGCTATTTCCTCTACTGTACTATGTAGAAATAGTAGCATAAGGGTTAGTAGGGGAAGGGCACAGTTTTTGAAAAATATGACAGCCCAAGGACACAGCATAAACCCATTAGAATCAAATGGGTCCAAGATGGCAGACCAGACCTTGATCCTCAGCCAACAAGCTAAATGACACACCCAGAGGCACCAAGACAGTTCCACCCCTCCCTAAAAGAACTGGAATAGTCCTCCCACTCATTAGCATACGGAATTATCCAGCCTATAAAAGCTAAGAATGCCATGATTTCGGGGCCACTGGATTTGCTGTGCTATGGTCCATACTCTCTCTGTGGAGTGTGCTTTCTCTGAATCTGAATAAGTCCACTTCTTACCTATCACATTGTCTCCCGCTGAATTCTTCTCTGCAAAAAGACATGAAGAACCTGAACCTCAATGGGTCCAGACATTGGGTGAGTGATTTTAATTAACAGGGTTTAGACTGGGTTCGAGTCCCAGCCACGTGGGCTCAAGTCCCAAACAGGGTCTAGGCTGGAATCGAGACCCGGCCGAAGTCCCAAGCAGGGTCTAGGCTGGGTTCAAGTCTTGGCCAAAGTACCAAACAGGGTTTAAGCTGGGTTCAAGTCCCGGCCATGAGGGTTCAAGTCCCAAACAGGTTTGATTAAGTCTGGACCCTGAGTTTAAATCTCAATTTGAGGTTGAACACTTTCAGTAGTATCTAGAGAATAGCAGAGACGACAGCTTAAATTTGGTTTTTTGCCTTCTGAACCTGGAATCTTTATTCTGAAACTTAAATTAATACTCCAAATATGCTAAGTTTTAAATTTACCTTTCTATTTTCCAGATTACTGACGTTACAGGATTAGGGTATTATCCCTTGAAGGAGTAGATTTAGTAATTCATGGTACTTCCTTTATTACCTATATAAATGAGTATTGAAGATCTAAGCCACTTAGTATGTTGACATTTTTTCTACTACTTCAAGGTAAAAGGAATTTTAAAGCAACATAAAAATGGAAAATAATTTAAAACAAGTTTAATCATGTTTTTACTACACCTCAATCTAGTCTCATTTCTGTTTGGTCTGAAAATTGAACAAAGAAGCAGTGAATTATTTTACCTAGAATATACATTTCTGAGAATATTAAGAAAAATGAGTATTACAATGGTGAAAATAATTATAAAGTGGTCATGTTGAGAGAAAAGAATAATGCAGGCTTCCCTGGTGGTCCAGTGGGTAAGGACACCGCCATGCAGTGCAAAGGGCACCGGTTTGATCCCTGGCCTGGGAAGACCCCACGTGCCACGGAGCGTCTGGACCGATGTGTCCAATTACCGAGCCGGAGCTCTGGAGCGCATGCGCCCAGAGCCAGTGCTCTGTGACAACACAGGCCACTGCGATGGAAAGCCCACACGGGCCAAAGAACAAAGATGGATGAAAATGGATAAATGAAAGGCCGGTGGAGGTGGCCCACCCACCCCACTCCCTCCCTAACCCATCCCACCTGTCAAAAAGAAAAAAAAAATTAAAAATAAAGAAAAGAATAAGCTATAGAAAAAAGTAAAATTCATTTTTTTTTAAACATTGATTAATGATATCACAGGTATAAGTGGGAAAAAAATAACTGAAAAGTATAGACTAGTAGGGATACAAAAAATGTCTTTAATTTGAACAGGAAAAAAAAAAAAAGTAACTTAAATACTGACACCATAATACAAAAGTCAGAAAGTAGAAATACTACAAAGAAAACACCAATAAATATTTAAAGGAATGTGGAACAAAGTCATTCACAGTCATCAGTTGTTTATGCTCTCAGGGAAAAAGGATCAACAAGAATCAATAAAATATTAAGATATCTTTAACATTCTTTTTTTGGCAATATATTTTCAGTGTGTTAATATAATCTGCTAAGTAAAAGCCAATACAGCATATTTACAAATTTATGGTGTGTATCAACTTTGTTCAAAAGGTAGCTGCTATACAACTCTTTATACTATAAGAATGCAGCTTTTTTTCTCATATAAAACTCCAAGTCATAAATTTCTTAAATTTTTATTATCTCTCTACTCATATGATTTAGTAATTCATGGTACTTCCTTTATTACCTATATAAATGAGTATTGAAGATCTAAGCCACTTAGTATGTTGACATTTTTTCTACTACTTCAAGGTAAAAGGAATTTTAAAGCAACATAAAAATGGAAAATAATTTAAAACAAGTTTAATCATGTTTTTACTACACCTCAATCTAGTCTCATTTCTGTTTGGTCTGAAAATTGAACAAAGAAGCAGTGAATTATTTTACCTAGAATATACATTTCTGAGAATATTAAGAAAAATGAGTATTACAATGGTGAAAATAATTATAAAGTGGTCATGTTGAGAGAAAAGAATAATGCAGGCTTCCCTGGTGGTCCAGTGGGTAAGGACACCGCCTTGCAGTGCAAAGGGCACCGGTTTGATCCCTGGCCTGGGAAGATCCCACGTGCCACGGAGCGGCTGGACCGATGTGTCCAATTACTGAGCCAGAGCTCTGGAGCGCATGTACCCAGAGCCAGTGCTCTGTGACAACAGAGACCACTGCGATGGGAGGCCCACACAGGATAAAGAACAAAGATGGATGAAAATGGATAAATGAAAGGCCGGTGGAGGTGGCCCACCCACCCCACTCCCTCCCTAACCCATCCCACCTGTCAAAAAGAAAAAAAAAATTAAAAATAAAGAAAAGAATAAGCTATAGAAAAAAGTAAAATTCATTTTTTTTTAAACATTGATTAATGATATCACAGGTATAAGTGGGAAAAAAATAGCTGAAAAAGTATAGACTAGTAGGGATACAAAAAATGTCTTTAATTTGAACAGGAAAAAAAAAAAAAGTAACTTAAATACTGACACCATAATACAAAAGTCAGAAAGTAGAAATACTACAAAGAAAACACCAATAAATATTTAAAGGAATGTGGAACAAAGTCATTCACAGTCATCAGTTGTTTATGCTCTCAGGGAAAAAGGATCAACAAGAATCAATAAAATATTAAGATATCTTTAACATTCTTTTTTTGGCAATATATTTTCAGTGTGTTAATATAATCTGCTAAGTAAAAGCCAATACAGCATATTTACAAATTTATGGTGTGTATCAACTTTGTTCAAAAGGTAGCTGCTATACAACTCTTTATACTATAAGAATGCAGCTTTTTTTCTCATATAAAACTCCAAGTCATAAATTTCTTAAATTTTTATTATCTCTCTACTCATATGATTTAAGAAGGGTCAACATTTAATTGAATTCTCTGTTGCTAAGTATGCTATACTTACTGGAAAGATTGCAAAAAGAATACTATGTCTCCGTTAATACAGAAGACACTGTTCCATCTCTCTTATGGCAAATTATGCCAGAGCCAGAGCAAATAAATCAAACTGAAGATGGCTAAAATACTTGCTAATAATGACAGGAAGAAAAAATGTGCTTCTAGGTCAATCCTGATCATCTCCTTCTATCTCCTTGAAAAATTGCAAATGAATCAATGTGAAAAAATAATACATTGTGCTTCAACTTAAACAAACCTTCTCATCAGAAAAATCCTTACATTATGTCCATTATTACTCTTAAGATAAGATTATGAACAAGGAATGAAAATTATGTGAAAACACAGTAGATACTGTATCTTGAAAAATCTTACCCTACCACTAATCTAAAAAAATAAGGCACTTTGGTGATAGCATGAATACACACATTTTGAAAAACAAAAATCATAGTTTTAATCCATTTATAAGTAAGACCTTACAGTTTGTGCACAAGTTTAAGCAGTCTTTATGGGAAAAGACAAATTCATGAGAGACATTTTTAAAGTCAATGACAGTAAGTATATTTTTATTTTTTTTTTATTTTTTTTTTTTAAAGATTTATTTATTTATTTATTTTGGGTGGGGGTCGGGTTGGGGAGGGAGGGGAGCGGGTGGGCCACTTCCATTGGTCTTTCATTTCTCTGTTTTCATCCGTCTTTGTTCTTTGGCTCCTGTGGGCCTCCCATTGTGGTGGCGTCTGTTGTCACAGAGCGCCAGCTCTGGGCGCATGTGCTCCAGAGCTCTGACTCGGTGATTGGACACATCAGTCCAGCCGCTCCGCGGCACGTGGGATCTTCCCAGGCCAGGGCTCGAACCGGCGCCCCTTGCACTGCAAGGCGGTGTCCTTATCCACTGGACCACCAGGGGAAGCCCTAAGTATATTTTTACATTTTCAATCTGCTCCTCCATTCCCCTCCTCACTCACCACTCCTCAAACACACACATAGTTTTTCTTTTGCCTTCTCATGTCTTAATCACATTCTGGTAGGATATAGAAACAAGGTAGCATAGCACCACGTTCTGTAAGGCTTTACCTAACAAATGTTTGAAAGATGTATTTTATTTCTGATTGACAGGCTATATTGTAAATGACTAACAGTGATACAGATAATGGAAAGCAAATTGACTAAGTAGAATTCCTTAAAAAGAAAAGCAATTAACTGGACTGAAATCAAGAAAGATGTTAAGAAAACAATAACAAAACGGACAAAGACAAAACTGTCAAATATTTTAATAATTTTATAAAATCAGTGGACTGAACATTCTAAATCTCTGATTGAAAAGCTCGGTGTGACCAGATTAGATTTTTTTTTAACCTTTCAAATACATTTTTAGAGACATAAAATAATAATGAAAACAAAAAACCTTTTACATATGTACATTCATTTTAACCATTGTCAATGATCTTTGTTTTCATAAAGAAGCAGGTCCTTAGGTCCTCCCTGGTGGTCCAGTGGGTAGATTATGAACAAGGAATGAAAATTATGTGAAAACACAGTAGATACTGTATCTTGAAAAATCTTACCCTACCACTAATCTAAAAAAATAAGGCACTTTGGTGATAGCATGAATACAAACATTTTGAAAACAAAAATCATAGTTTTAATCCATTTATAAGTAAGACCTTACAGTTTGTGCACAAGTTTAAGCAGTCTTTATGGGAAAAGACAAATTCATGAGAGACATTTTTAAAGTCAATGACAGTAAGTATATTTTTATTTTACTTTTTATTTTTTTTTAAAGATTTATTTATTTATTTATTTTGGGTGGGGGTCGGGTTGGGGAGGGAGGGGAGCGGTGGGCCACTTCCATTGGTCTTTCATTTCTCTGTTTTCATCCGTCTTTGTTCTTTGGCTCCTGTGGGCCTCCCATTGTGGTGGCGTCTGTTGTCACAGAGCGCCAGCTCTGGGCGCATGTGCTCCAGAGCTCTGACTCGGTGATTGGACACATCAGTCCAGCCGCTCCGCGGCACGTGGGATCTTCCCAGGCCAGGGCTCGAACCGGCGCCCCTTGCACTGCAAGGCGGTGTCCTTATCCACTGGACCACCAGGGGAAGCCCTAAGTATATTTTTACATTTTCAATCTGCTCCTCCATTCCCCTCCTCACTCACCACTCCTCAAACACACACATAGTTTTTCTTTTGCCTTCTCATGTCTTAATCACATTCTGGTAGGATATAGAAACAAGGTAGCATAGCACCACGTTCTGTAAGGCTTTACCTAACAAATGTTTGAAAGATGTATTTTATTTCTGATTGACAGGCTATATTGTAAATGACTAACAGTGATACAGATAATGGAAAGCAAATTGACTAAGTAGAATTCCTTAAAAAGAAAAGCAATTAACTGGACTGAAATCAAGAAAGATGTTAAGAAAACAATAACAAAACGGACAAAGACAAAACTGTCAAATATTTTAATAATTTTATAAAATCAGTGGACTGAACATTCTAAATCTCTGATTGAAAAGCTCGGTGTGACCAGATTAGATTTTTTTTTAACCTTTCAAATACATTTTTAGAGACATAAAATAATAATGAAAACAAAAAAAAACCTTTTACATATGTACATTCATTTTAACCATTGTCAATGATCTTTGTTTTCATAAAGAAGCAGGTCCTTAGGTCCTCCCTGGTGGTCCAGTGGGTAAGGACACTGCCTTGCAATGCAAGGGGCGCCAGTTCGATCCCTGGCCTGGGAAGATCCCACGTGCCACGGAGCGGCTGGACCGACGTGTCCAATTACCAAGCAGGAGCTCTGGAGCGCTGCTCTGCGACAACAGAGGCCACTGCGATGGGAGGCTCACACAGGCCAAAGAACAAAGATGGATGAAAATAGAGAAATGAAAGACCAATAGAAGTAGCCTGCCAGCTCCTCTCCCTCCCCACCCCACCCCTCCAAAATAAATAAATAAATAAATCTTAAAAAAAAAAAAAGAGGTAGGTCCTTAACTGGTATTGTTATACATCTGACAAAAAACATCTTTCTTTCTTTCTTTCTTTATTGTTTTGCACTGCAGCTCTTCTTATAATAAATTCTCTCAATTTGTTTTTTTTTCTGGAAGAGTATTTATTTCTTACTCCTCTTTGAAATATATTGTCCCATGGCTAGCCTTTTGTGTAGATGTACAAATGTGTTTCATTTTGTACATTTCAATATTCTGTCTTATATTTTTTAAATAAGAAATCTGCCACATTTCTTTGTTTTTCTCTGTGGAATAATAACAAAACTATTTATTTTATTTTGGTTTTTTAGCTGCTTGCGTATATTATGTACTATTGTGACTTAGGGTGGATACTTTTTCTGATTGGTGTATCTGAGTCTCTTGAACTGTATTTTGAAGATTTCCATTACTTTTGGAAAATCAAAACTGCTATGTATTCTGTCTTTTTAATTTTTTTCAAATTTTTGTTTGTTTTTTATTGACAGGCTATATTGTAAATACTAACAGTGATACAGATTGAACTTAAGTAGAATTCCTTAAAAAGAAAAGCAATTAACTGGACTGAAATCAAGAAAGATGTTAAGAAAACAATAACAAAACGGACAAAGACAAAACTGTCAAATATTTTAATAATTTTATAAAATCAGTGGACTGAACATTCTAAATCTCTGATTGAAAAGCTCGGTGTGACCAGATTAGATTTTTTTTTAACCTTTCAAATACATTTTTAGAGACATAAAATAATAATGAAAACAAAAAAAAACCTTTTACATATGTACATTCATTTTAACCATTGTCAATGATCTTTGTTTTCATAAAGAAGCAGGTCCTTAGGTCCTCCCTGGTGGTCCAGTGGGTAAGGACACTGCCTTGCAATGCAAGGGCGCCAGTTCGATCCCTGGCCTGGGAAGATCCCACGTGCCACGGAGCGGCTGGACCGACGTGTCCAATTACCAAGCAGGAGCTCTGGAGCGCTGCTCTGCGACAACAGAGGCCACTGCGATGGGAGGCTCACACAGGCCAAAGAACAAAGATGGATGAAAATAGAGAAATGAAAGACCAATAGAAGTAGCCTGCCAGCTCCTCTCCCTTCCACCCCACCCCTCCAAAATAAATAAATAAATAAATCTTAAAAAAAAAAAAAGAGGTAGGTCCTTAACTGGTATTGTTATACATCTGACAAAAAACATCTTTCTTTCTTTCTTTCTTTATTGTTTTGCACTGCAGCTCTTCTTATAATAAATTCTCTCAATTTGTTTTTTTTTTCTGGAAGAGTATTTATTTCTTACTCCTCTTTGAAATATATTGTCCCATGGCTAGCCTTTTGTGTAGATGTACAAATGTGTTTCATTTTGTACATTTCAATATTCTGTCTTATATTTTTTAAATAAGAAATCTGCCACATTTCTTTGTTTTTCTCTGTGGAATAATAACAAAACTATTTATTTTATTTTGGTTTTTTAGCTGCTTGCGTATATTATGTACTATTGTGACTTAGGGTGGATACTTTTTCTGATTGGTGTATCTGAGTCTCTTGAACTGTATTTTGAAGATTTCCATTACTTTTGGAAAATCAAAACTGCTATGTATTCTGTCTTTTTAATTTTTTTCAAATTTTTGTTTGTTTTTTATTTTCTTTTTTCCTTTGGCCTATTCATTTCTGTTTATAAAATTTATTATTTTTATTTTTTTTTGTGCCCTGTTGATGTTCTCCTTTTGGGTTCCATTTTCATATGTGTTAGACTATTTGACATCATTGCAATGTTACATCTTTGGAAACTCTATATTCTCCCTTTCTTTTTATTTTTTCATTTTCATTCCTTTTTGTGCTCCAATTCAAATGATTTTCAATGTGTTGTCATTAATTCCACTTAGCTTTTCCATAATTGTGTCAAGTCAACTAAAGAATTCTTTATCTTAGTTACCAAGTTTTGTTTGTTTTCATTTGGAGGCATGTTCTATTTTCCCTTTCCTAAAGTTTCTCACTTATTTTGGGAGTTGCCAACTTTTTTCCACTAAATTCTATACTCATATGTTACCCCATTTTCAGTCTTTAGAAGTTTGTTAAACAATGTAACTGGATTCTTCTTACCTGCTTGTAGGAATGTTTACATTTTCTTTCACTTCCATGGATCAACCAGTG
The DNA here is from genome assembly GCA_022376925.1 of Tragulus kanchil. Lineage (NCBI taxonomy): Eukaryota > Metazoa > Chordata > Mammalia > Artiodactyla > Tragulidae > Tragulus > Tragulus kanchil. Next base: position 85,469,973 of record JAIOJX010000003.1, on the reverse strand, counting down.
TTCATGGCCTCTCTTGTCTTGGATTCCTTTAGAGTTCAAGAGAGTTTGTTGTCTCCTGACCACCTGCTGAGCACAAAAAAGTTATGAATTTGTAAACTATCAAAGTTATTCTTAGGGTGTTAGAAAATCTCTTTACAGCTTTTTATTCCCTGGGGTAAAGCCAGAAGCTATTGTCCTAAATATTTTAATGTCTTCTAGTCTATAAAGCCTAAAATTAAACATCATCTTTACCATCCTCTCAATATAGCTGGAACCTAAATATAGTGACATCTGACACTTAACATTTACTTATGAGAAGTCTTTTTTATTTTTACCTTTCATAGCTGTTTCCTTTTAAATTTTCTACTTTTTTTTTAATATTCTACTCTTTTGCTATGACGATAGATATCAAGTTTTTTTGGGTGGAGGCGGGTTGGGGAGGGAGGGGGCTGGGTGGGCCACTTCTATTGGTCTTTCATTTATCTATTTTCATCCATCTTTGTTCTTTGGCTTGTGTGGGCCTCCCATCGCAGTGGCCTCTGTTGTTGAAGAGCACAGGCTCTGGGCACATGCACTCCAGAGCTCCGGCTCCATAATTGGACACATCGGTCCAGCCACTATGTGGCACATGGGATCTTCCCAGGCCAGGGATCGAACCAGTGCCCCTTGCACTGCAAGGCAGTGTCCTTACCCACTAGACCACCAGGGGAGCCCAGATTTCAGTTTTGATTGACTTGTTATATACCTGGGAATCAGTTGTGGGGTTTTAATGTGAAAATACATATCTTTCATTAAATCACAAGGTATTGTTATTTTCTTGTCAGTTGACTAGATGTTTTCTACTGCTCCTCCATTGTTATGGAGCAGTTTTATTCTTTGTTTATTTTTTTTTAGTTTCAGAATGCCAGGTTGTTAATTTTACACATAAAGGAGAACTATAAAAATTTTAAGCTTTAATGAATACAAAAGCCAAAAGTTCTATCACTCTTGAACATCAAAACTTCCAATATGTAGCTCTGAGGGCTAATTGTGGTTTTAAATTTAAAAAATTTAATGGTCTATACTATATGCTTTTACTTTAGTTCTTGATTTTGGAAAAGTCAGGCTTACTTTATTCAACTGTACATTTAAAATTATTTAAAATTTTATAATATCTTTCTCTGAATTTTTAGAACACAGGAGGATGTTGAGCTTTTCAGTTAAGTACGTTTTCTAAACAGTCAACAATTTTGATAAATTATTAATCTATACAATTGTAAATTTGATTTCTACTTTTCCCAAAAGCTATCTTTGTGGATTATGTGCATTTGTATTCTCTATAATTACATATTGGTATATCTTTGATTCTTGATTGTATTATTTTAATTATTTCATATTCATTTATTTATGTTATATTTACTTCATTTTTAGATATCTTCCAGAAAATCTGTGGCTTTACTTTTCACTTTCAGTTTTTAATGGAGATGCAAGCAGGAATAATATTTGAAACTGGGGGCGGAGGAATGAGGGGAAGATTTCACCAGCTCCCCGACAGAATCACCAGAACTAATCAAGAAATGAACCACCACCAACAAACCAGCCGCTAGCGACAGAAGAATTCCATAGGTCCGCAGTGGCCTCTGTTGTTGAAGAGCACAGGCTCTGGGCACATGCACTCCAGAGCTCCGGCTCCATAATTGGACACATCGGTCCAGCCACTATGTGGCACATGGGATCTTCCCAGGCCAGGGATCGAACCAGTGCCCCTTGCACTGCAAGGCAGTGTCCTTACCCACTAGACCACCAGGGGAGCCCAGATTTCAGTTTTGATTGACTTGTTATATACCTGGGAATCAGTTGTGGGGTTTTAATGTGAAAATACATATCTTTCATTAAATCACAAGGTATTGTTATTTTCTTGTCAGTTGACTAGATGTTTTCTACTGCTCCTCCATTGTTATGGAGCAGTTTTATTCTTTGTTTATTTTTTTTTAGTTTCAGAATGCCAGGTTGTTAATTTTACACATAAAGGAGAACTATAAAAATTTTAAGCTTTAATGAATACAAAAGCCAAAAGTTCTATCACTCTTGAACATCAAAACTTCCAATATGTAGCTCTGAGGGCTAATTGTGGTTTTAAATTTAAAAAATTTAATGGTCTATACTATATGCTTTTACTTTAGTTCTTGATTTTGGAAAAGTCAGGCTTACTTTATTCAACTGTACATTTAAAATTATTTAAAATTTTATAATATCTTTCTCTGAATTTTTAGAACACAGGAGGATGTTGAGCTTTTCAGTTAAGTACGTTTTCTAAACAGTCAACAATTTTGATAAATTATTAATCTATACAATTGTAAATTTGATTTCTACTTTTCCCAAAAGCTATCTTTGTGGATTATGTGCATTTGTATTCTCTATAATTACATATTGGTATATCTTTGATTCTTGATTGTATTATTTTAATTATTTCATATTCATTTATTTATGTTATATTTACTTCATTTTTAGATATCTTCCAGAAAATCTGTGGCTTTACTTTTCACTTTCAGTTTTTAATGGAGATGCAAGCAGGAATAATATTTGAAACTGGGGGCGGAGGAATGAGGGGAAGATTTCACCAGCTCCCCGACAGAATCACCAGAACTAATCAAGAAATGAACCACCACCAACAAACCAGCCGCTAGACGACAGAAGAATTCCATAGGTCCGCAAGAGTAGAGAGTAAACAGCCAGAAATTTCCCGAAGCTAGGGTTCTAAGAATCCTCTACTCTAACCCCCACGCCGGACCGCACCGACGGAGAGCGCGCCAGGAAGTGCCCTAAGAGGGCCTAAGTGGAGCCTCGGGGGAGAGAGGGCAGCGCTCAGCGTGAAAACTCCAAGAATCCGCCCGGATCGCCGGCAGAAATTAAGACACTGCGAAGACAGGATACCAGAGCAGGGCCGAGCAGAACGCTATTGCTGCCTAGCGACCTGAGGCCTGACAGAACGTGGGGAGTGCTGCTTAGCGACCTACTGGGAGCAGGGAGGGAGCACCCAGCGTGAAAATCCCGGGGCTCACGAACATCGCAACTTTCCGCCTGGCACCGGGTGAGTTCAAGCACTCCTAGTGGGGGACTGGCTGAAGGGGAAGTCGCCCGCAGATTGCTGACCAGGGACCGGGCTCGAGCCAGACGGAGAAGCTTGTGCCTGCCTTTGGGACTTGGAGGCACAACCGGCAGTGCGCGCGTGCCAGTGGCGGAGGAGCCCGTGCACCCCCATAGCTACACCCGCAGAGGAGGAAGCCGGGAGAAGGGCAGGTATTGGAGGCTACCGGCGGTTGCGCAGAAGAGCCAGGATGCCCCTACCCAACACGGGATTGCGCACATCGAGGCCCACCGCCCGACAAACTGGGATCAGCCCACTGTCCCGGCCAGCACCTGAGCTTGCAGCAACACCTTATATGGCTGAAAACAAACCATAGCAACCGGTGCCATAAGGGAAAGGCTACGTCATCAGGACAACACCATCCATAGCAAATTGGCTTCCAACAGACAGATGAGAGGATAAAAACCAGAGACAGCATTTAGTTTTTTTTGTTTGTTTTGTTTGCTTATTTGTTGTGGATGGTTCTGTTTATTTGTTTGATCGGTCAGGTTTGGATTTTTTTTTTTTTCTCTCTCTCTCTCTCTTTTGTCTCTTCATATTAAGTTGTTCTTCCCTTTCTAATTTTTAATTTCTTTTATTTTTTTGATTTTTAATTTTTAATTTTTTTTTAAATTTTAATTGTTGGAAACTTCTAATTTTCTTTCCTCTATGCCACTGCTTCCTCCCTCTATGTTCTAAATGTAAAACTTTCTCCTATCTACCACTGTCCTCTAGATAAATATTTCCTACCTTCCTGTCTCCACTATTCTCTTCCAGCTGCACTAAACAATACAACAAAATAATCTCGGCTATGTAACCCTATAAAATCCTTCTAAGACGAATCTAATCCTTCTCATTATCCATACACTCTCCTCCTCCTCACCCCCAATGCATGTCTTAGCTAAAAATTGCTTTCAATGAAATAGTCCAAGCAAGGACCTTGCCCCAGATCTATTTCACCAGGCACTAGTTTAATTAATTCAGAACTTAACGGGCAAGTACCATCTTTGATTGCATCATTTGCCAGAAAAATTTCCTATGCTAAATCTCTGTGAGACTGGTTAGATGTGGTTATTGCTGTGCATGTATGTATATCTTATGACTATGTTAGAAAACATCTGCATGCTTTTATGACTGTCACCCACCAGGGATGCACCACTTGTTCCTCAGATGCTAGTATTTGAACTAATATCATGGAACACCATAGCAAACCAGACATAGAGCCTACATCCCCTGACCAATCATCAAACGAAGAACCCTAGGAGTGGAAGCCCTGAACCCAAGATCCCACATTATCAAAGAACATAAGCAACACTAGAGATTATTCACCTGTAAACAAGACCTAACACCACCCAAGTCACAAACCATTGAACCCTTCTACAAGGACAGAAACCCAAAGGAAGGGAGAATTCAACCAAGAAGCCTGGTGGGGAAAAAAAAACTCCATACACACAGACTCACACAAAGAAACAAAAACTAACCTAATAATGAAATGACAGAGAAACACTACACAAATGAAGGACCAAGCTAGAGAATCACAGCTTCAAATGATAGAGGAGGAGATAGACAAATTATCTGAAAGAGAATTCAAAAAAACTATACTAATGCGGATGCAAAATACAGAAAACAGAATATTAGAGGAAATTAGTGCGTTGAGAAAAGACATGCAGGAAATGAAAAACAAGCAAATAGAGACCACCAAATAAACTGCTGAACTCAAAAAGACTATAGAAGGTCTCAACAGTGGAGTATCAGAGGCTGATGAACGGTTAAGTGAGCTGGAAGATAGAATGGTGGAAATAACTGGTGAGGAACAGAACAAAGCCAAAAGAATTAAAAGAACTGAAGATAGCCTTTGAGACCTATCGGACAATATCAAACACACCAACATTAGAATTATAGGAGTTCCAGAGGAAGAAGAAGGGAAGAAAGGTTACGAAAAAATTCTTGAAGAGATTATAGTGGAAAACTTCCCCAGCATGGGAAAGGAAATAGTCAACCACGTCCAAGAAGCACAAAGAGTTCCATACAGGAGAAACCCCAGAAGAAACACACCAAGACACATTCTAATCAAACTAACACAGACTAAATATAAAGACAGATTACTAAAAGCAGCTAGGAGCAAACAACAAATAATATATAAAGGAAACCCCATACATCTAACTGTGGATCTCTCAACAGACCCTGCAGGCCAGAAGAGAATGGCAGGACACATTTAAATGGCTAAAAGAGAATAACCTCCAACCAAGAATTCTCTACCCAGCAAGAATCTCATTCAGAATCGATGGTGAAGTCAAAAGCTTCTCAGACAGACAAAAACTAAAAGAATTCTGTACCACAAAACCAGCCCTACAGCAAGTGTTAAAGGGCCTGATATAGCCAATAAATAGAGTAGCAGAAGCCTTACAAATCAAACCCCAAATTTCTAAGAAGATAACAATAGGACATTCGTATCAATAATTACTTTGAACGTAAATGGACTAAATGCTCCAACCAAACGACACAGGCTGGCTTAATGGATCCAGAAGCAAGACCCATATATATGCTGTTTACAAAAGACCCACTTCAGACCTAGAGACACTCATAGACTGAAAGTGAAAGGCTGGAAAAAGATATTCCATGCAAATGGCAATCAAAAGAAAACTGGAGTAGCAATCCTCATATCAGACAAAATAGATTTTAAAGTAAAGAAGATTCTAAGAGACAAGGCAGGTCACTACGTCATGATTAGGGGATCTGTCCAAGAGGAAGACATAACAGTCATGAATATCTAGGAAAAAAAGAAAGAACAAGCAAAAAGACCACCAAATAAACTGCTGAACTCAAAAAGACTATAGAAGGTCTCAACAGTGGAGTATCAGAGGCTGATGAACGGTTAAGTGAGCTGGAAGATAGAATGGTGGAAATAACTGGTGAGGAACAGAACAAAGCCAAAAGAATTAAAAGAACTGAAGATAGCCTTTGAGACCTATCGGACAATATCAAACACACCAACATTAGAATTATAGGAGTTCCAGAGGAAGAAGAAGGGAAGAAAGGTTACGAAAAAATTCTTGAAGAGATTATAGTGGAAAACTTCCCCAGCATGGGAAAGGAAATAGTCATCCAAGTCCAAGAAGCACAAAGAGTTCCATACAAGATAAACCCCAGAAGAAACACACCAAGACACATTCTAATCAAACTAACACAGACTAAATATAAAGACAGATTACTAAAAGCAGCTAGGAGCAAACAACAAATAATATATAAAGGAAACCCCATACATCTAACTGTGGATCTCTCAACAGACCCTGCAGGCCAGAAGAGAATGGCAGGACACATTTAAATGGCTAAAAGAGAATAACCTCCAACCAAGAATTCTCTACCCAGCAAGAATCTCATTCAGAATCGATGGTGAAGTCAAAAGCTTCTCAGACAGACAAAAACTAAAAGAATTCTGTACCACAAAACCAGCCCTACAGCAAGTGTTAAAGGGCCTGATATAGCCAATAAATAGAGTAGCAGAAGCCTTACAAATCAAACCCCAAATTTCTAAGAAGATAACAATAGGACATTCGTATCAATAATTACTTTGAACGTAAATGGACTAAATGCTCCAACCAAACGACACAGGCTGGCTTAATGGATCCAGAAGCAAGACCCATATATATGCTGTTTACAAAAGACCCACTTCAGACCTAGAGACACTCATAGACTGAAAGTGAAAGGCTGGAAAAAGATATTCCATGCAAATGGCAATCAAAAGAAAACTGGAGTAGCAATCCTCATATCAGACAAAATAGATTTTAAAGTAAAGAAGATTCTAAGAGACAAGGCAGGTCACTACGTCATGATTAGGGGATCTGTCCAAGAGGAAGACATAACAGTCATGAATATCTATGCACCCAACACAGGGGCACCTCAATACATAAAACAGATACTTTCAGACATAAAAAAAGAAATCAATAATAACACAATAATAGTAGGAGACTTTGACACTCCTCTCACACCAATGGATAGATCATCAAAACAGAAAGTGAATAAAGATACACAAGCCTTAAATGCCACACTAGAAGAAATGGACCTCATTGATATCTTTAGGACGTTCCATCCAAAAGCAGAATACACATTCTTCTCAAGTGCTCACGGAACATTCTCCAGGATAGACCACATCTTGGGCCACAAATCTAACCTCAGTCAATTGAAGAAAACCGAAATTATATCAACCATCTTCTCGGACCACAATGCAATGAGACTAGAGATCAACTACCGGAAAAAAACCCCGCTAAAAACACAAACACATGGCAATTAAACAACACATACCTAAAAAACCAACTGATTACTGAGGAAATCAAAGGATAAATTAAACAATTCCTAGAAGAAATTGACAATGAACATACAACCGTGCAAAACCTATGGGATACCGCAAAAGCAGTTCTAAGAGGGAAATTTATAGCAATACAATCCCACCTGAAGAAATTAGGAAAATATGATGCAGATGACCTAACACTCCATTCAAAGAGGAAATTTATAGCAATACAATCCCACCTGAAGAAATTAGGAAAATATGATGCAGATGACCTAACCCTCCGTTTGAAACAATTGGAGAAAAAGAACAAAAACATCCCAAAGCCAGCAGAAGACGAGAAATTATAAAGACTAGAGCAGAAATAAATCAGAAAGAAATGAAAGACACTATAGTAAAGATAAATAAAGCAAAAAGCCGGTTCTTTGAAAAGGTAAACCAAATTGACAAGCCTCTGGCCAGACTCATCAAGAGAAAGTGAAAGGCTGGAAAAAGATATTCCATGCAAATGGCAATCAAAAGAAAACTGGAGTAGCAATCCTCATATCAGACAAAATAGATTTTAAAGTAAAGAAGATTCTAAGAGACAAGGCAGGTCACTACGTCATGATTAGGGGATCTGTCCAAGAGGAAGACATAACAGTCATGAATATCTATGCACCCAACACAGGGGCACCTCAATACATAAAACAGATACTTTCAGACATAAAAAAAGAAATCAATAATAACACAATAATAGTAGGAGACTTTGACACTCCTCTCACACCAATGGATAGATCATCAAAACAGAAAGTGAATAAAGATACACAAGCCTTAAATGCCACACTAGAAGAAATGGACCTCATTGATATCTTTAGGACGTTCCATCCAAAAGCAGAATACACATTCTTCTCAAGTGCTCACGGAACATTCTCCAGGATAGACCACATCTTGGGCCACAAATCTAACCTCAGTCAATTGAAGAAAACCGAAATTATATCAACCATCTTCTCGGACCACAATGCAATGAGACTAGAGATCAACTACCGGAAAAAAACCCCGCTAAAAACACAAACACATGGCAATTAAACAACACATACCTAAAAAACCAACTGATTACTGAGGAAATCAAAGGATAAATTAAACAATTCCTAGAAGAAATTGACAATGAACATACAACCGTGCAAAACCTATGGGATACCGCAAAAGCAGTTCTAAGAGGGAAATTTATAGCAATACAATCCCACCTGAAGAAATTAGGAAAATATGATGCAGATGACCTAACACTCCATTCAAAGAGGAAATTTATAGCAATACAATCCCACCTGAAGAAATTAGGAAAATATGATGCAGATGACCTAACCCTCCGTTTGAAACAATTGGAGAAAAAGAACAAAAACATCCCAAAGCCAGCAGAAGACGAGAAATTATAAAGACTAGAGCAGAAATAAATCAGAAAGAAATGAAAGACACTATAGTAAAGATAAATAAAGCAAAAAGCCGGTTCTTTGAAAAGGTAAACCAAATTGACAAGCCTCTGGCCAGACTCATCAAGAGAAAGAGAGAGAAGAACCAGATCAACAAAATCAAAAACAAAAAAGGAGAGATTACAACAGATAATGCAGAAATCCAAAGGATTCTAAGGGTTTATTATGAGCAACTCTATGGCAACAAACTGGACAACCTGGAAGAAATGGACAGTTTCTTAGGGAAGATCAATCTCCCAAGATTGACCCAGGAAGAAATAGAAGCTTTGAACAACCCAATCACAAGCTCAGAAATCGAATCTGTGATTAAAAATCTACCCAAAAATAAAAGCCCAGGGCCAGATGGCTTCACAGCCGAATTCTACCAAACATTTAAAGAAGAGATAATGCCTGTCCTTCTAAAACTCTTCCAAACAATTGCACAGGAAGGAACACTTCCAAACACATTCTATGAGGCCACCATCACCCTGATACCCAAACCAGGCAAAGACGACACAAAAAAGGAAAACTATAGGCCAATTTCCCTGATGAACTTAGATGCCAAGATCCTCAGAAAAATCCTAGCGAACAGAATTCAATGACACATCAAAAAACTCATACATCATGGTCAAGTTGGGTTTATCCCAGGCATGCAAGGATTCTTCAACTTTCGCAAATCAATCAATGTGATACACCATATCAATAAATTGAGAGACAAAAACCACATGATCATCTCAATAGATGCAGAAAAAGCCTTTGACAAAGTACAGCATCGATTTATGATAAAAACTCTTCAGAAATTGTGCATAGAAAGATCCTATCTCAACATAGTGAAAGCCATATATGGGAAGTCCACAATGAACATTATCCTCAATGGTGAAAAACTCAAAGCATTCCCTCTAAGATCAGGAACAAGACAAGGGTGTCCACTTTAACCACTACTACTCAACATAGTTCTGGAAGTTCTCACAACAGGATTAAGAGAAGAGAAAGAAATCAAAGGAATCCAGATTGGAAAGGAAGAAGTCAAGCTCTCTCTTTTTGCAGACGCCATGATATTATACATAGAAAATCCGAAAGACACTATTACAAAGCTACTAGAGCTAATCAGCAAATTCACCAAAGTCGTAGGATACAAAGTCAACACACAGAAATCACTGGCATTCCTATACACAAACAATGAAAAATCAGAAAATGAAATCAAAGAGGCAATCCCCTTCACCATCGCAACCAAAAGAATCAAATGTATAGGAATAAACCTACCCAAAGAAACAAAAGAACTGTACACAGAAAATTACAAGACACTCATGAGAGGCGTTGAAGAAGACTTAAACAGATGGAGAGATATTCCATGTTCCTGGGTCGGGAGAATCAATATTGTGAAAATGACCATACTACCAAATAGCATCTACAGATTGAATGCGATCCCTATTGAACTACCAATGACATTCTTCACAGAACTAGACCAAACAATAACACAGTTCATATGGAAACACAAAAGACCTTGAATAACAAAAGCAATCCTGAGGAAGAAGAAAGGAGCTGGAGGGATCAGCCTCTGCATCTTCAGGCTCTACTACAAAGCAACAGTCTTCAAGACAGTATGGGACTGGCACAAAAACAGAACTATAGACCAATGGAACAAGATTGAGAACCCAGAGATAAACCCACGCACCTATGGGTACCTTATTTTTGATAAAGGAGGCAAAACTATAAAATGGTACAAAGACAGCTTCTTCAACAAATGGTGCTGGGAAAATTGGACACCTATATGCAAAAAAAATGAAGTTGGAACATTCCCTGACACCATACACTAAGATCAACTCAAAATGGATTAAAGACCTAAATGTAAGACCAGAAACCATCAAACTCTTAGAGGAGAATATAGGCAAAACCCTCAAGGACATCAATCAAAGCAAGATCTTCTCTGACCCAACAACTAAAATGGCAGAACTGAAAAGCCATATATGGGAAGTCCACAATGAACTTTCCAAAAAAGGATCAGGAACAAGACAAGGGTGTCCACTTTAACCACTACTACTCAACATAGTTCTGGAAGTTCTCACAACAGGATTAAGAAGAGAAAGAAATCAAAGGAATCCAGATTGGAAAGGAAGAAGTCAAGCTCTCTCTTTTTGCAGACGCCATGATATTATACATAGAAAATCCGAAAGACACTATTACAAAGCTACTAGAGCTAATCAGCAAATTCACCAAAGTCGTAGGATACAAAGTCAACACACAGAAATCACTGGCATTCCTATACACAAACAATGAAAAATCAGAAAATGAAATCAAAGAGGCAATCCCCTTCACCATCGCAACCAAAAGAATCAAATGTATAGGAATAAACCTACCCAAAGAAACAAAAGAACTGTACACAGAAAATTACAAGACACTCATGAGAGGCGTTGAAGAAGACTTAAACAGATGGAGAGATATTCCATGTTCCTGGGTCGGGAGAATCAATATTGTGAAAATGACCATACTACCAAATAGCATCTACAGATTGAATGCGATCCCTATTGAACTACCAATGACATTCTTCACAGAACTAGACCAAACAATAACACAGTTCATATGGAAACACAAAAGACCTTGAATAACAAAAGCAATCCTGAGGAAGAAGAAAGGAGCTGGAGGGATCAGCCTCTGCATCTTCAGGCTCTACTACAAAGCAACAGTCTTCAAGACAGTATGGGACTGGCACAAAAACAGAACTATAGACCAATGGAACAAGATTGAGAACCCAGAGATAAACCCACGCACCTATGGGTACCTTATTTTTGATAAAGGAGGCAAAACTATAAAATGGTACAAAGACAGCTTCTTCAACAAATGGTGCTGGGAAAATTGGACACCTATATGCAAAAAAAATGAAGTTGGAACATTCCCTGACACCATACACTAAGATCAACTCAAAATGGATTAAAGACCTAAATGTAAGACCAGAAACCATCAAACTCTTAGAGGAGAATATAGGCAAAACCCTCAAGGACATCAATCAAAGCAAGATCTTCTCTGACCCAACAACTAAAATGGCAGAACTGAAAAGAAAAATGAACATATGGGACCTCGTGAAACTGAGAAACTTTTGTAGAGCAAAAGAAATCACAAAAAAGCTGAATAGACAGCCCACCGAGTGGGAGAAAACCATAGCAAATGAAACAACAGAGAAAGAATTAGTCTCCAAAATCTACAAGCAACTCAAGACAACTCAGCACAGGAAAAACGAACAACCCAATCAAAAAATGGGAAAGAGATCCAAAGAGACGCCTCTCCAAAGAGGACATTCAGATGGCCCAAAAGCACATGAAATGATGCTCAACCTCGCTTATTATTAGAGAAATGCAAATTAAAACCACAATGAGATACTACCTCACAGCCGTCAGAATGGCCATCATCCACAAATCGATAGACAATAAATGCTGGAGAGGGTGCAGAGAAAAGGGAACCCTCTTGCATTGCTGGTGAGAATGTAAATTGATACAGCCTCTATGGAAGACAGTATGGAGATTCCTTAAAAAACTAAAGATAGAAGCACCCTATGACCCAGCAATCTCACTAGTAGGCTTATATCCTGATGAAATCAAAACTGAAAGAAGCACCTGTACCCCAATGTTCATTGCAGCTCTCTATGCCATAGCCAGAACATGGAATCAACCTAGATGTCCATTGACGAATGAATGGATACAGAAGCTCTGGTACACATATACAATGGAATACTACTCAGCTGTTAAAAGAAATGCAGAAGACTCAGTCCTAATGAAGTGGCTGGCTCTAGAACCTATCATAAAAAGTGAAGTAAGTCAAAACAAGCAAGACAAATAGAGTATACTAACACATATATGGAATCTAGTAGGACAGTCTTGATAACACACGCAGTGAACTCATTGAAAAACAGACAAAGCATAGACATAGAGACATTGTAGTTAAGAAATAGGGAGGGGGAAGCATGGAGGGAGTAACATGGAGACCTATACTGTCATGGGTGGAAAAGATAGCTATCGTCATTGTGCTAAGGGAATTGGAGTGCTTACAATGACTTGGGGCGATGGTCTGGAGGGGTGGGATGGGGGGAACTGAGGGGGAGGGGAACATGGATATGCATATGACTGATCTGGGAACATACATGTCTGTGAACAACAAAACTCTGTAAAATCTTTAAAATAAAGAATAAAATAAAAAATATATATTTGGAACTATCTTTGCTGTTATTGTTCAGTCTCTAAGTCATATCTGACTCTTTGTGACCACATGAACTTCAGCATGCGAGGTTTTCCTGTTTTTTACTATCTCCCGGAGTTTGCTCAAATTCATGTTTGAGTGAATTCATGAGTTAGTGATGCCATCTGATCATCTTATCCTCTCTTGCCCCCTTCTCTTGCCCTCAGTCTTTCTCGGAATCAGGGTCTTTTCCAAAGAGGTAGCTCTTCTCATCAAGTGGCCAGAGTATTAGAGCTTCAGCTTTGGCATCAGTCCAATGATTATTCATGGTTGATTTTCTTTAGGATTGACTAGTTTGATCTATTTGCTGTCCAGAGTAACTCTCAAGAGTCTTCTCCAGCACCACAATTTAACAGCATCAATTCTTCATGTTCAGCATTCCTTTTTTTTTCTTAATTTGTTTTAAAAAGGAATATGTTTTCTTTCTTTTAATTCTGGCCTCTTTTTATTGGTTTTCTATTTATTTATCGTCATCTATCTTTATTCTTGAACCTGTGTGGGCCTCCAATTTCAGTGGCCTCTCTCATTGCAGAGCACTTTCTCTGGGTGCATGCACTCCAGAGGACTGGTTTGTAATTGGACACACCGGTCCAACCACTCCATGGCACATGGGATCTTCCCAGGCCAGGGATCAAACTGGTACCCCCTGACTGCAAGGTGGATTCTTTACCCACTGGACCACCAGGGAAGCCCTCAGCATTCTTAATGTTCCAACATTCACATCCTAACCTGACTATCGGAAAAACCATCACTGACTCTACAGACCTTTGTCCACAAATTTTGTCTCTGTTTTTCAATATGCTGTTTAGTTTTTCCATAGTTTTTCTTTCAAGGAGCAAGCATCTTTTAATTTCAGGGTTATAGTCATCAACTGCAGTGATTTTGGCACCCAAGAGAATAAAGTCTGTCACTGGTTGCACTTTTTCCACTCATATATGCCATGACATTATGGTCTTAGTGTTTGAATGTTGAGTTTTAAAGCAACCTCTTCACTCTCTTCTTTCACGCTCATCAAAAGATTTTTTAGTTCTCTTCAATTTCTGCGATTAGAGTGATATCATATGTATATCTGAGGTTATTGTTTTTTCTGGAAATCTTGATTCCACTTTAGAATTTCATCAAGCCCAACATTTCACATGAAGCACTCTGTATGCTAAGTTTACTTCAGTCACGTTCAACTTTACGTCCCTATGGACAGTCAACCACCAGGCTCCTCTGTCCATGTGTTTCTTCAGGTAAAAATACTGGAGTAGGTTGCAGAATCCTACTCCAGGCAACTGGCATAATCGAGTGATTGAACCCCTGTCTCTTAACATCCCCTGCGTTTGTAGGCAGATTCTTTGCCACTATCACCACTTTGGAAGCTCCCATGTACTCTGAATATACCTTAAATAAATGAGGTGATGACATACAGCCTATTGCAATTTTCTAACTCTTGCTTCTTGACCCACATACAGGTATCTGAGGAGACAAGGAAGGTGGTCCTTTATTTCCATCTCTTTAAGAATCCTCCAGTTTGGTTTGATCCACACAGTCAAAGGCTTTAGCTTGGTCAATGGAGCATTTTTTTTTCTTTTTTTTTCTTCTGAAATTCCGTTGCTTTCTCTGCAATCCAGTGAATGTTGGCAATTTAATCTCTGGTTCCTCTGCCTTTACTAAAACCAACTGGTACATCTGGAAGATTTCAGTTCACATATAACTGAATCCCTCAGGTTATGAGGGATTTTGAGCATAATCTTACTAGAATGTGAAATGAATGCAGTTTAAAGGTAGTTTGAACATTCTTTATCATTGCCTTTCTTTGAGATTGGCCTGAAAACTGACATTTTCCAGTCCTGTGACCACTGCTGAAAGTTCCAAAGACTCTCATATATTGAGTGCAGCACTTTAGCACCATAATATTCTAGAGTTTTAAATAGTTCAGCTGGAATTCCATCACTAGCTTTGTTTGTAGTAATCTTTGAGCTATCTTTATTCGCCTTATAGAAATGTGTTTTCTGTTAGAGATTCAGTTATCATAATGCAATTTATTAAGATAATGAACCCTGTTTGGTGAATTATTGGACTGAATTCTAGTGTCACAGCTTTGTTATGTATGATAGTTTGCTTATCCATATAATGCCTCAGTTTACAGTGTTAACTTTGAATTAATTTTTATTTTTGCTATAACTAATTATCACAGATTTGGTGACTTCAACCAACAGAAATATACTACCTTATAATTCTATAGGTCAGAATTCAAACTTGGATATAATTGCCTAAATTCAAGGTACATTCTATTCAGAGTAACTCTTAAAAATTTAAGCAAAGATAATTATTATGAAAAAACATTATTTTGATCATTGAAGATAATACATAACAAATGTGCAATATGAAAAATAGCAATAAGACATGTCTGCAAATTAAATTGCCCTTAATTAATGGTTAGACAAATTTTCCTAATTATTGACTTGTCTATATTTTTATAAAGCATTTACTATGCCATCTGAAAGGTCTTCCCTTATACCTTGAAACATGCAGCTATGTGTCATGGTCACATGTATTCTATCTTGTTTAATTGATTTGTTGTCTATGATTGCTTAGCTATTGTAATGCAATGCAAATTTTGAAAGCCAGGATCACTGTTCTAAATATCTCATTGTTTGCAGCTGTGTCAGCATCATCACAGACACTTATTGACACCTTGATGTTGACAGAGTAAAGGCATTTGACAAATCAATAAACAAATCATCATACTCAGTGGACTGAATGGAATTCAGGAATAAAAATAATAATACTTTAAATGTAGCCAAAGTTTTCTTAACTTAGGTTGATTTTTGGCTACTTAGTTCCAAATTTGGATTCTACAAAAAAGAAAAAGGCATCTGGTATGTGATATGATGCTTTTATTATTACTTAATATACAACTTTTCAGGAAAAAAAAAAATCTGAATTTTCCTTAGTAAAAGAAACGACTGAAATCAAGTGGTACCCTGTAGGGCTCTTAGGCATAAAGACCTTTCTGTCTTCTTGAAGGCAAGACTCCAGACTCCATGACTTCCCCCATGTTCCAAAGGATGAATTCCAACAGCAGCTAATCAAGGAAGGAATAGCAGAGATATCACCTAAGGTAAGATTAAAGGGGCCAGAGAAGCTTAACAACATCAGGAGATCAACCAAAAGAGACAAAATTAAGGGAACTAAAGCCCTGCCAACACCTAATGTTGTCAGAAACCCTACTTTAACCCACTGACATAAAATCCCTCAGCAATTTCTCTAAGACAAGAGTTTTTTTGAGGTAGAACCTTGACTTTTGTCCTTTTGCCTAATTCAAAGGTCAGAATTCAAACTTGGATATAATTGCCTAAATTCAAGGTACATTCTATTCAGAGTAACTCTTAAAAATTTAAGCAAAGATAATTATTATGAAAAAACATTATTTTGATCATTGAAGATAATACATAACAAATGTGCAATATGAAAAATAGCAATAAGACATGTCTGCAAATTAAATTGCCCTTAATTAATGGTTAGACAAATTTTCCTAATTATTGACTTGTCTATATTTTTATAAAGCATTTACTATGCCATCTGAAAGGTCTTCCCTTATACCTTGAAACATGCAGCTATGTGTCATGGTCACATGTATTCTATCTTGTTTAATTGATTTGTTGTCTATGATTGCTTAGCTATTGTAATGCAATGCAAATTTTGAAAGCCAGGATCACTGTTCTAAATATCTCATTGTTTGCAGCTGTGTCAGCATCATCACAGACACTTATTGACACCTTGATGTTGACAGAGTAAAGGCATTTGACAAATCAATAAACAAATCATCATACTCAGTGGACTGAATGGAATTCAGGAATAAAAATAATAATACTTTAAATGTAGCCAAAGTTTTCTTAACTTAGGTTGATTTTTGGCTACTTAGTTCCAAATTTGGATTCTACAAAAAAGAAAAAGGCATCTGGTATGTGATATGATGCTTTTATTATTACTTAATATACAACTTTTCAGGAAAAAAAAAAATCTGAATTTTCCTTAGTAAAAGAAACGACTGAAATCAAGTGGTACCCTGTAGGGCTCTTAGGCATAAAGACCTTTCTGTCTTCTTGAAGGCAAGACTCCAGACTCCATGACTTCCCCCATGTTCCAAAGGATGAATTCCAACAGCAGCTAATCAAGGAAGGAATAGCAGAGATATCACCTAAGGTAAGATTAAAGGGGCCAGAGAAGCTTAACAACATCAGGAGATCAACCAAAAGAGACAAAATTAAGGGAACTAAAGCCCTGCCAACACCTAATGTTGTCAG
Source organism: Tragulus kanchil (assembly GCA_022376925.1). Lineage (NCBI taxonomy): Eukaryota > Metazoa > Chordata > Mammalia > Artiodactyla > Tragulidae > Tragulus > Tragulus kanchil. The sequence goes on along the minus strand of JAIOJX010000003.1, from coordinate 85,452,636 downwards.
AAACCCTACTTTAACCCACTGACATAAAATCCCTCAGCAATTTCTCTAAGACAAGAGTTTTTTTGAGGTAGAACCTTGACTTTTGTCCTTTTGCCTGTCAAAGCAATAAAGCTATCCTTTTCAACTTAAGTCAAACCTCTGTCTCCAGGATTTGATTCAGCACCATTATAGAGAGACTGATTTTTCAGTAACAGTACTTAATAGAAATCTAAAATCATATTAAAGGTAATCACAATTTCTTTTTTTTTAATATTCAATAACAAATTGAACAAGAAACCTTAAAAAGATAGCTTCAAAATTAATAGAATCTTAGAAAAGTTAGATTTTAGTTAGAAAAATAACCAGATCAGGTTATTTATACATATATGTTAATAAACCACTAATGTGTATTTATCTTCTACCACTCTGTTGTGTCTGACTCTTTGTGACCTATGGACTGTAGTCCACCAGGTTCCTCTATCCATAGAATTCTCCCAGTAAGATACCATTAGTACTCATCCTTACTTTATAAATTTGCGTCTTTCAATATGACAAACATAAATAACAATAGCATGTGGACAGAACTTTGGACTAGATATCTAATCTTTCGTTCTATCATTACTCTGCCAGTATATAGTTGAATAGTTTCAGTCAGGCTACATATTCTTAGTTACCTAATCCATACATTAAGAGGCTTTTCCTAGTTAACATTTATATTCTCTAGCAGTAAAATTCAATCATTTCTGTGAGGAGTAATTTTTTTAATGTGTCATCTTTTATTCAAATGGCACTTTGATGTATTAAATGAGGAACAAAAGTATGATTCATTGTTAAAGTAATATGTCAAACTATGACATTTCTAATGAATAAAAAAGAAATGTTCTATCTTATATCCTGTTGGTTGAAATTATATATGACTACATAAATAATAAGAACATATACATATATAATTTATCTAAACCATATGCTTATATATACATTATTAAAACATTTCAATTTTATTATATTATGTCTAGTAAAAAAATATATCAAATATAGTGATCACTCACTTTAAGAGATATTCTTTAACCCTTATAATTTAGCATGCATATAAATGTTTTATAAAAAGGTTTGTAGTGGACACCGCCTAGACCCATTCCCTGACATAAAATCCCTCAGCAATTTCTCTAAGACAAGAGTTTTTTTGAGGTAGAACCTTGACTTTTGTCCTTTTGCCTGTCAAAGCAATAAAGCTATCCTTTTCAACTTAAGTCAAACCTCTGTCTCCAGGATTTGATTCAGCACCATTATAGAGAGACTGATTTTTCAGTAACAGTACTTAATAGAAATCTAAAATCATATTAAAGGTAATCACAATTTCTTTTTTTTTAATATTCAATAACAAATTGAACAAGAAACCTTAAAAAGATAGCTTCAAAATTAATAGAATCTTAGAAAAGTTAGATTTTAGTTAGAAAAATAACCAGATCAGGTTATTTATACATATATGTTAATAAACCACTAATGTGTATTTATCTTCTACCACTCTGTTGTGTCTGACTCTTTGTGACCTATGGACTGTAGTCCACCAGGTTCCTCTATCCATAGAATTCTCCCAGTAAGATACCATTAGTACTCATCCTTACTTTATAAATTTGCGTCTTTCAATATGACAAACATAAATAACAATAGCATGTGGACAGAACTTTGGACTAGATATCTAATCTTTCGTTCTATCATTACTCTGCCAGTATATAGTTGAATAGTTTCAGTCAGGCTACATATTCTTAGTTACCTAATCCATACATTAAGAGGCTTTTCCTAGTTAACATTTATATTCTCTAGCAGTAAAATTCAATCATTTCTGTGAGGAGTAATTTTTTTAATGTGTCATCTTTTATTCAAATGGCACTTTGATGTATTAAATGAGGAACAAAAGTATGATTCATTGTTAAAGTAATATGTCAAACTATGACATTTCTAATGAATAAAAAAGAAATGTTCTATCTTATATCCTGTTGGTTGAAATTATATATGACTACATAAATAATAAGAACATATACATATATAATTTATCTAAACCATATGCTTATATATACATTATTAAAACATTTCAATTTTATTATATTATGTCTAGTAAAAAAATATATCAAATATAGTGATCACTCACTTTAAGAGATATTCTTTAACCCTTATAATTTAGCATGCATATAAATGTTTTATAAAAATGTAGGGCTTCCCCTGGTGTCCAGTGGGTAAGGACACCGCCTTGCACTGCAAGGGGCGCCAGTTCAATCCCTGGCCTGGGAAGATCCCATGTGCCGCGGAGCGGCTGGACTGATGTGTCCAATCACCAAGCCGGAGCTCTGGAGCGCATGCGCCCAACGCCAGTGCTCTGCAATGACAGATGCCACTGCCATGGGAGGCCCACAGGAGCCAAAGAACAAGGACAGATGAAAATAGAGAAATGAAAGACCAATAGAGTGGCCCGCCTGCTCCCCTCCCTCCCCAACCCAACCCCTGCCTGAAATAAATAAATAAATAAGTCTTTAAAAAAAAAATGTACATAAGGCAATATTAGGAAAATTGTCTAACCATGAATTAAGGGAAATTTAGTTCACATATATGTCTTAATGCTATTTTTTATATTGTATTTTTTTGTTATATATTCTTTTCAATGATAAAAATTATTCTTTTTTATAATAATCCATTTACTTAACTTTAATTTTTAAGAGTTATTCTGAATGACATCTTATTTTCTAGCATTGATTTTTATGCATGATTTGAAACATATTTAGTAATCCCTTTTATGAACTTTCTTTTAGGAATATTAACTCTTCCCTGATATGACTATCTGTTTCTTTCTATTCTAGAAAATCTGAAAAATCTGGACCTTAAATACTAAATAAAATCAAATCATCTAAGCCCTGAGGTATCTTAATTACCATTTGAAATAAATATGTACTGCATTAATTTAATTTAGTTTGCTTTTCTTTCCATTGAAAGTGAGTTGAAACCAAATCCTATAAATATGTCATTGTGGATAGGAAATACGAAATCACAAGAGCTTCTTTCTTTCCTTCTATTTCTAGTATAATAAAAACAAATGCATGTAGATGACTTCTAAAAAAAGAACTATATATCCTGTTGGTTGAAATTATATATGACTACATAAATAATAAGAACATATACATATATAATTTATCTAAACCATATGCTTATATATACATTATTAAAACATTTCAATTTTATTATATTATGTCTAGTAAAAAAATATATCAAATATAGTGATCACTCACTTTAAGAGATATTCTTTAACCCTTATAATTTAGCATGCATATAAATGTTTTATAAAAATGTAGGGCTTCCCCTGGTGTCCAGTGGGTAAGGACACCGCCTTGCACTGCAAGGGGCGCCAGTTCAATCCCTGGCCTGGGAAGATCCCATGTGCCGCGGAGCGGCTGGACTGATGTGTCCAATCACCAAGCCGGAGCTCTGGAGCGCATGCGCCCAACGCCAGTGCTCTGCAATGACAGACGCCACTGCCATGGGAGGCCCACAGGAGCCAAAGAACAAGGACAGATGAAAATAGAGAAATGAAAGACCAATAGAGTGGCCCGCCTGCTCCCCTCCCTCCCCAACCCAACCCCTGCCTGAAATAAATAAATAAATAAGTCTTTAAAAAAAAAATGTACATAAGGCAATATTAGGAAAATTGTCTAACCATGAATTAAGGGAAATTTAGTTCACATATATGTCTTAATGCTATTTTTTATATTGTATTTTTTTGTTATATATTCTTTTCAATGATAAAAATTATTCTTTTTTATAATAATCCATTTACTTAACTTTAATTTTTAAGAGTTATTCTGAATGACATCTTATTTTCTAGCATTGATTTTTATGCATGATTTGAAACATATTTAGTAATCCCTTTTATGAACTTTCTTTTAGGAATATTAACTCTTCCCTGATATGACTATCTGTTTCTTTCTATTCTAGAAAATCTGAAAAATCTGGACCTTAAATACTAAATAAAATCAAATCATCTAAGCCCTGAGGTATCTTAATTACCATTTGAAATAAATATGTACTGCATTAATTTAATTTAGTTTGCTTTTCTTTCCATTGAAAGTGAGTTGAAACCAAATCCTATAAATATGTCATTGTGGATAGGAAATACGAAATCACAAGAGCTTCTTTCTTTCCTTCTATTTCTAGTATATAATAAAAACAAATGCATGTAGATTTAGGTTTACAACTATTGTGCATTGTAAACTTGAGGATAAATATGCTGGTCAAAATGATTGGCTTAGTCTTCTTAATCTAAAGGAGCCTAATATAGTATTCTACATATATTTCATATATATTACTTATTTCACACTTGATTGTTTCTAAACTGATGCTTATTAGCAGACAGTCAAGATGAGCTTTTTATAAGGAAGTCCCGTCTCAACCACATAGCAGTTATTCCCTAACTTGACATATCTCAGCGTCTTTGACTTTAGACATGTAACACACAAAAACATGTCTTGGTGTTCCTTTGTGGCTTAAGGTAAAGAATCTACCTGCCAATGCAAGAGACATGAGTTCAGTCCCTGATCTGGGAAGCTCTCACATACTGCAGAACAACTTAACCCATGCACTGCAACCACTGAGCCTATGTTCTAGAGCCTGGGAGCCACAATCGCTGAGGCCATGTGCTACAGCTCCAGAAGCTCTCACGCCCCACAGCCTGTGCTCTGCAACAAGAGAAGCTATCACAATGAGAAGTCTGCACATTGCAGCTGGAATGTAGTCTCCAATCTCCGCAACTAGAGAAAAGCTTAGACAACAGCAAATACACAGCACATCCAGAAATACAGAAGTTAATTTTTAAAATGCCTCATATGAATTTACCATTTTTTAAAGACCTCATATGAATAATGAACATTCTATTTATTTTATGTCCCATTTTAAATTGCATAATAGAAGACAATGAATCAGAAAAATAAAATCAGAAGCAATACAGGCCCTGCAGAGTAGTTGTCATTGCTAAACGTCAGGCTCAGTTCAGTCAGTGGGTCACAACGGAGAGTCTCAGACGGTCACAGAATTTAGGGCTAATTGTATTTTCCATGTTTAAGATCGCTGGCTTATATTGAGTAAAAGGTGGTTTGGAGAAGCACCATTTATGTTTGTTTCTTCATGTATGCAAGCTTACTCATGTTTGACTCTTTTGTGTCCCTATGGACTGTAATCCACCAAGTTCCTCTGTCCATAAGATTTCCTAGGCAATAATATTGGAGTGGGTTTCTATTTTCTTCTCTATGGAAGCTTCCTGATCCAGGGTTCAAACCAAAGTCTCTTGTGTCTCCTGCATCAGCAGCCAGGTTCTTTACCACTGACCCATCTGGGAAGACTGATGTTTGGTTCTTAGGAAGTATTTTGTGAGTCAGGAAGTCACACTGATGCTTATTAGCAGACAGTCAAGATGAGCTTTTTATAAGGAAGTCCCGTCTCAACCACATAGCAGTTATTCCCTAACTTGACATATCTCAGCGTCTTTGACTTTAGACATGTAACACACAAAAACATGTCTTGGTGTTCCTTTGTGGCTTAAGGTAAAGAATCTACCTGCCAATGCAGGAGACATGAGTTCAGTCCCTGATCTGGGAAGCTCTCACATACTGCAGAACAACTTAACCCATGCACTGCAACCACTGAGCCTATGTTCTAGAGCCTGGGAGCCACAATCGCTGAGGCCATGTGCTACAGCTCCAGAAGCTCTCACGCCCCACAGCCTGTGCTCTGCAACAAGAGAAGCTATCACAATGAGAAGTCTGCACATTGCAGCTGGAATGTAGTCTCCAATCTCCGCAACTAGAGAAAAGCTTAGACAACAGCAAATACACAGCACATCCAGAAATACAGAAGTTAATTTTTAAAATGCCTCATATGAATTTACCATTTTTTAAAGACCTCATATGAATAATGAACATTCTATTTATTTTATGTCCCATTTTAAATTGCATAATAGAAGACAATGAATCAGAAAAATAAAATCAGAAGCAATACAGGCCCTGCAGAGTAGTTGTCATTGCTAAACGTCAGGCTCAGTTCAGTCAGTGGGTCACAACGGAGAGTCTCAGACGGTCACAGAATTTAGGGCTAATTGTATTTTCCATGTTTAAGATCGCTGGCTTATATTGAGTAAAAGGTGGTTTGGAGAAGCACCATTTATGTTTGTTTCTTCATGTATGCAAGCTTACTCATGTTTGACTCTTTTGTGTCCCTATGGACTGTAATCCACCAAGTTCCTCTGTCCATAAGATTTCCTAGGCAATAATATTGGAGTGGGTTTCTATTTTCTTCTCTATGGAAGCTTCCTGATCCAGGGTTCAAACCAAAGTCTCTTGTGTCTCCTGCATCAGCAGCCAGGTTCTTTACCACTGACCCATCTGGGAAGACTGATGTTTGGTTCTTAGGAAGTATTTTGTGAGTCAGGAAGTCACACTGAGGCAGGTCGTGAATTTTTAATGGTTTTGTAAAAGTTTCTATTCTCTGTTTTATTTTTGAGACAAGCATACTTGTTTATTTATTTATTTTTTTGATAAATTGCATGTAACATAGGCAAATTGAGATTATTTCTTATATATAGCCTATTAATGAGACCCGGAATTGTGTTTTTTCACACTCTGTCAGAGATTCTGCTTCTTATGGGTACATATACAAAATTAAATATTTAGATGGTTTAGTATTCCTTGAGTTCATAAGAATGGGAATAACTTGATGCTTATAAAAATAAAATTTCAAATATTCTGACAAAAGGCAAAACTGGCTGATTCATGTTGATGTTTCACAATAAACAGCAAAACTTTAGTGTCTGTCAATTAAACAAAATTTAAAAAATAAAACAAATAAATGCAAGCATTTAAACTTATTAATAAGATTTGAATATAAGGTAGCACCATCAATCACATTATCAAACACTGCCCTTCTAAGTATGACAAAGAAATTAAGCCAAATAATAGATAATTGCCATAATAATAAGTAGTCCAGCTACTAATAAACATTTTTATTTGATTTATCATTCATGACATTGAGAGGAATTTCCCTGGTACTTCAGATGACAAAGAATCTGTCTGCAATGTGGGACACAAGTTCGATTCCTGGGTTGGAAAGATCTCCTAGAGAAGCGAATGGCAACCCACTCCGGTATTCTTGCCATTCCTGACAACCAATTCCAATATTCAATGCACTCCATGGAGAGTTCCATGGACAGAGGACCCTGGGCAACTACAGTCCATGGGGTCACAAAGAGTCCAACACAAGTGATCAACAAACAAATACAACACTGAGATAAAAACATTTGGTTTGTATTACAGAGAAACATGCTGAACATGGACCAGTAAAAAGGACACTCCACTTGCTTTAAGAGATTTAAGGCTAGGCCCTAGGTCTGACCTTGGAGATATCCCCATATCTCTGTAGGGTGATTTAAAAGTAATCTGACTTCCCCAGATTTCTGAGAACCTTCTCAATGAGTTTGTTTACCTTGGATTCCTTTTTTAATAAAATAAGGACAATTTCCTTTAACTTCTGATATCTCTGAGATTTCATAGAATTTTTGAGAGTTTATTTGTGAATGTTGAAACATTATAATGTTTGTCATTAGCATTAATTTCAGCATCAGTGTAAGTTTTGTCCAAGTATTCTTTGCAAAAATTTAAGAACATGATTCTCACGTCTATCATTTGTCAAAAATTTCTTTATCTTTTTAATGAGAAAATCAGTAAAATAATAAAGTTGGTTCCAAGGAGAATACAAAGACTGGTTTATAGAGCTAGTGAAAGAAAAAAAATTGCTGAAATATAGTCCCTAAGTTGCATATTTAATTGTTTAATTTCATATAGAACAATAAAAAAACAACATGATGCAATGTTCTGCACTTTTAGAAGTCTTTTAGAATTTAAATTTTAGTGTCCAGACTGACTTTGAAAGACACCTAATCATCTTTTGCTCTAGCTCTATACTTTAAGTAATTTATCTTAATGGTATATTAAGTTTCCATAATTCTAAGATGTTTGCACATCTTCATGACTTATGAGCTTTAGAAAGAAATAGTGCATACCTATAGACATGCTACAGAAATATCACACTTTTGTGTGTGTTTGCATCAACTATACTTCAATAATAATAATAATAATAATAATAATAATAATAATAATAATAATAATAAACCACACACACAACAGAATTCCCACAATTTTTCTCAATCATTTGATGTTTACTAGGAAATAGATTTCTAAGCTACGGTTATCTAACTTTCTGTTAGATTCCTATGGCTATTATTTTCTATCAGAATTTCTGTTCCTTATGCCAGATAATCACTCTCTAAGTTATCTTCTTCAAACATTCATACATATGTAATATTTTCAATGGGAAATTTTGAAGTTTCCAATTTTTTAAAGGATGAAGTTTCTAATTTTAATGAAAAGTTTAACGTAGACAAGTGCTGAAGATATTTCTGTTTCAGTGTTAGAAATGCCTGACATATCAGAAAACTAGCTGTTTTTGTTGTTTTAGTCTCTAAGTCATGTCTGACTCTTTTGTGATCCCATGGAACCTAGGTTGACCTTGATTCCTTTTTAAATTTAAAAGTAATCTGACTTCCCAGATTTCTGAGAACCTTCTCAATGAGTTTGTTTACCTTGGATTCCTTTTAATAAAATAAGGACAATTTCCTTTAACTTCTGATATCTCTGAGATTTCATAGAAGTTTTGAGAGTTTATTTGTGAATGTTGAAACATTATAATGTTTGTCATTAGCATTAATTTCAGCATCAGTGTAAGTTTTGTCCAAGTATTCTTTGCAAAAATTTAAGAACATGATTCTCACGTCTATCATTTGTCAAAAATTTCTTTATCTTTTTAATGAGAAAATCAGTAAAATAATAAAGTTGGTTCCAAGGAGAATACAAAGACTGGTTTATAGAGCTAGTGAAAGAAAAAAAATTGCTGAAATATAGTCCCTAAGTTGCATATTTAATTGTTTAATTTCATATAGAACAATAAAAAAACAACATGATGCAATGTTCTGCACTTTTAGAAGTCTTTTAGAATTTAAATTTTAGTGTCCAGACTGACTTTGAAAGACACCTAATCATCTTTTGCTCTAGCTCTATACTTTAAGTAATTTATCTTAATGGTATATTAAGTTTCCATAATTCTAAGATGTTTGCACATCTTCATGACTTATGAGCTTTAGAAAGAAATAGTGCATACCTATAGACATGCTACAGAAATATCACACTTTTGTGTGTGTTTGCATCAACTATACTTCAATAATAATAATAATAATAATAATAATAATAATAATAAACCACACACACAACAGAATTCCCACAATTTTTCTCAATCATTTGATGTTTACTAGGAAATAGATTTCTAAGCTACGGTTATCTAACTTTCTGTTAGATTCCTATGGCTATTATTTTCTATCAGAATTTCTGTTCCTTATGCCAGATAATCACTCTCTAAGTTATCTTCTTCAAACATTCATACATATGTAATATTTTCAATGGGAAATTTTGAAGTTTCCAATTTTTTAAAGGATGAAGTTTCTAATTTTAATGAAAAGTTTAACGTAGACAAGTGCTGAAGATATTTCTGTTTCAGTGTTAGAAATGCCTGACATATCAGAAAACTAGCTGTTTTTGTTGTTTTAGTCTCTAAGTCATGTCTGACTCTTTTGTGATCCCATGGACTGCAATCCTCCAGGCTCCTCAGTCGATGGGCTTTCCCAAGCAAGAAAACTAGAGTGCATTGCCATTTCCTTCCCCAATGGATATTGCTCACTCACAGATTAAACCCGTGTCTCTTGCATCTTCTGCTTTGGCAGCTAGATTCTTTACCACTGAGTCACCAAGAATGTTAATTTTGTCCTCCAAATTTGTCACCAGTCAGTAAGAGTACCTCTTACTCTAATCTTTAGGACATCTCTTCCATAAACATCTTTACATTTTTAAATTTCATTTTAAAGAAAGAAAAATTTCTTCATTTTTGTGAAGGTCAAGAATGATACCAAAGAGTTGAAAAAGGGCAAGTGAATCGGGATTCAATTTCTTTTTCCAAAAATAATAGACACTAATTCCAGAAATGTTACAAATACTAAAGAAGAAAATTCTACTACACTGAACTCTGCAGGATACTCCATTATTTTAGGGTTCTTAAAAATATTAAATGTGTCCAGCAAGACATTGATTGCAACTGACGTATTTATTGGACTTGAATAAAATATTTATATTTGGATTTTGTTTGCATCGAGAGGGACGCTTTCAGAGACAGTTTCTCTTTAATAATGTTTGCTCTTGGCAAATACTTTAAGTGAATTAAGGTAGTTAAAGTCTTTTTGGTGACTCAGTGGGAAAAGAGTCCACCTGCAATGCAAGAGATCTGACGTCAATTCCTGGGATGATAAGATCCTCTGGAGAAGGACATGGCAACACACTCTAGTATTCTTGCTTCAGAAAGTCCATGTACAGAAGAACCTGGCAGTCTACAGTCCATGGGGTCACAACTTAACAAGTATACCACTACATCCACAAGGTAACTAAAGGTCTTGATGCAAGAGATATGATACTAGACTCTCAAATCCAAATACCTGGCTTTGAACCCAGGCTTTGAAACAAGAAAAACTACAATAGCTTGTTGAGGATTAAATTAGTTCACAAATTAAACATATAAGAAAGCCTCCTAGCATAGAAGATGTTGCTTGTTGTTAATATTCTTTTTTTTTTTTTTTTTAAAGATTTACTTATTTATTTATTTTGGTCGAGAGTAGGGTTAGGGAGGGAGGGGAGCGGGCGGGCCACTTCTATTGGTCTTTCATTTCTCTATTTTCATCCGTCTTTGTTCTTTGGCTCCTGTGGGCCTCCCATCGCGGTGGCGTCTGTCGTTGCAGAGCACCGGCTCTGGGCGCACGTGCTCCAGAGCTCCGGTTCGGCAATTGGACACATCGGTCCAGCCGCTCCACAGCACATGGGATCTTCCCAGGCCAGGGATCGAACTGGCGCCCCCTGCACTGCAAGGTGGTGTCCTTACCCACTGGACCACCAGGGGAAGCCCTGTTGTTAATATTCTTAAACATAGTAGTGACATGTTAAAAATGTCTCCAATAGTCCTAAAATGTTTATATAAATATATCTGAACATTTATACTACTCAAACTCAGAAATAAAATTTATGACACTTATTTTCATAGAACATGAATGGTGGTTGGTGTTACTCCATTTACTGAAAGGAAACAAAGGGAAGAATGTGGCTTAAACTGGGAGCATGCAGTGGACTGAAAACAGAGGCTTATAAATATGGTAGGACTGTATGCTGGGATGGGGGGCAAGAAAAGTGTGAAGTTCTGAATTTCATTACTCATTGAGAAAAGATGAAGACTGCCACATAGCAAAGATCTGGACCTCTTTGCAAGATAATTCTTCATAAAAATTATAAGTTTAACATTTTCTTCACATATTAGTACCTTATCTTTTTCTCAATATTCCTTTTTATTTACTTATTTTTTAAATTTTGGCCTCTTTTATTGGTCCTTCATTTATTTATTTTCATCCATCTTCGTTCTTTGACCTGTGTGGGCCTCCTATCCTAGTGACCTCTCTCATTGCAGAGCACTGGCTCTGGGCACATGGGCGCCAGAGAGCTGGCTCATAATTGATCAAACCCATCCTGTGCCAGGGATCGAACCTTGCACTGCAAGGCAGACTCTTTACCTATTGGACCACCAGGGAAGCCCTCCTTTTTATTTTTGAGTAGCTAATACAGTCAAAAATAAAGAGAGAATATCAGTTATGTTGACAGCATAAACTAATAACTGAAAAAGTATTTATTTACTCAAGTCAATCAAGCTGATGTAAACATCTCTAATTTAAGAATAAAATACCATTATATGGTGGCTAAGTAGCAAGAAATCTGCCTGCCAGTGAAGGAATTTTGGGTTCAGCCTCTGGGTTTGGAAGACCTCTTATTGAAGGAAATGTCAACCCACTCCAATATTCTTCCTGGAGAATTCCACAGACAGAAGAGCCTGGCGGTCACAAAATAGACACAACTTATAGACGACTATACAGCAAAAGTGATGAGAATGAAACGACATTCTTCCATAATTGCTTTAAACATTATATTTTCTTGAATCTCTCTCTCTGAAATGTGCTCGAATACAAAGTTTCTGCAGTATTTGACCACTGAGAAATTCGAATATAGAAAGAAGTATTACTTTTTTTCCCCCACATTTTAAGATGGATTTGCTTTAATAAATAAATAAATAAATAAATAAATAAAAGATGTAACCTCCAAATCCACTCCATGGAAAGTAATGTCATTAGATCATTATCGTAGCTCTTTTCACTGTGCTAAATGAGCTGAACCTTTTTGAACAAAAGAGTCTATGTTCTTTAGTAGGGCAGAACTAGGAAGTTTCAGCCACTGCTTGTTGCCTTTACAGTGAGATGTCCTCATTGTGTTTTTCGTGTCATTATCAGATACTTGGATTTGCTCTCACTTCAGCATCTGGCGGAGCCAGTTGGAACTCATTTGCCATGTCAGTTTTATGGACTTAACTGCCTTGTTCAATATAATGTACCAAAAAAGGAAACTCCTTCAGTTTTATCTATTCCTACTATCTGAATTTTTTGCAATATTTGAATTCATTCATTGTTGAAGTTTCCTAGAGTGTATCATAATATGCTAAAGCTCTACAAGAGCAGTTAGCATAGGGTTGAACTGCAAAATTGTTGAAAGGGCGTCTGAAGCATCCTGTCTGTTTTCTCACAAGCACAGTCATAGATTGTGCCATTTTAACAGAAGGATCATCAAGTTTTTGTTTGTTTGAGTAGCTAATACAGTCAAAAATAAAGAGAGAATATCAGTTATGTTGACAGCATAAACTAATAACTGAAAAAGTATTTATTTACTCAAGTCAATCAAGCTGATGTAAACATCTCTAATTTAAGAATAAAATACCATTATATGGTGGCTAAGTAGCAAGAAATCTGCCTGCCAGTGAAGGAATTTTGGGTTCAGCCTCTGGGTTTGGAAGACCTCTTATTGAAGGAAATGTCAACCCACTCCAATATTCTTCCTGGAGAATTCCACAGACAGAAGAGCCTGGCGGTCACAAAATAGACACAACTTATAGACGACTATACAGCAAAAGTGATGAGAATGAAACGACATTCTTCCATAATTGCTTTAAACATTATATTTTCTTGAATCTCTCTCTCTGAAATGTGCTCGAATACAAAGTTTCTGCAGTATTTGACCACTGAGAAATTCGAATATAGAAAGAAGTATTACTTTTTTTCCCCCACATTTTAAGATGGATTTGCTTTAATAAATAAATAAATAAATAAATAAATAAAAGATGTAACCTCCAAATCCACTCCATGGAAAGTAATGTCATTAGATCATTATCGTAGCTCTTTTCACTGTGCTAAATGAGCTGAACCTTTTTGAACAAAAGAGTCTATGTTCTTTAGTAGGGCAGAACTAGGAAGTTTCAGCCACTGCTTGTTGCCTTTACAGTGAGATGTCCTCATTGTGTTTTTTCGTGTCATTATCAGATACTTGGATTTGCTCTCACTTCAGCATCTGGCGGAGCCAGTTGGAACTCATTTGCCATGTCAGTTTTATGGACTTAACTGCCTTGTTCAATATAATGTACCAAAAAAGGAAACTCCTTCAGTTTTATCTATTCCTACTATCTGAATTTTTTGCAATATTTGAATTCATTCATTGTTGAAGTTTCCTAGAGTGTATCATAATATGCTAAAGCTCTACAAGAGCAGTTAGCATAGGGTTGAACTGCAAAATTGTTGAAAGGGCGTCTGAAGCATCCTGTCTGTTTTCTCACAAGCACAGTCATAGATTGTGCCATTTTAACAGAAGGATCATCAAGTTTTTGTTTGTTTCTTTGTTTTGGTTTTAGGATCTATTCACTTGTTTCAGTAAATTATGTAAAATAGAGGTGTGTTTTCATTATCTCTACAAAACTGTCTTTATTTCAATATAAGACTAAAATTACATATAAAGTATGTTTTCTCTAGAACTGAACAAACAGTAGATAACTAATTTTTTTTTTTTTTTTTTTTGGCCACTTCTATTGATCTTTCATTCATCCATTTTCATCCATGCCTGTCCTTTGGCCTGTGTGGGCCTCTCATTTCAGTGGCCTCAGTTGCTGCTGAGTGCCGACTCTGGGAGCATGCACTCCAGAGCTCATGCTCGGTAGTTGGACACATCAGTCCAGCCGCTCCACAGCACATAGGTCAGGGATCTAACCAGTGCCCCCTGCACTGCACGGCAGTGTCCTTACCCACTGGGCCACCAGGGAAGCCCCTAGATAACTGATCTTAAGCATAAGATACCATACATTATCATAGAGAACATTGTACAGTGGTACAGTACACTAAATGTATTCTTGTATGCGTTAAGTGTGCTAGTCGCTCAATCACGTTCAACCCTGTGTGACCTCATAGTCTGTAGCCTGCCAGGCTCCTCTGTCCATGGAACTCTTCAGGGAAGAATACTGGAATGAGTTGCCTTTCTCTTCTCCAGAAGATCTTCCTGACCCAGGGATTGAACCTGTATCTCCCACATTGCAGACAGATTCTTTATCATCTGCCCCACGAGGGAATCCTTTTGTACACATTGAATTACTTGATTTTCCCTTGATCACCATAAGGCATTATAGTAGGGATTGTCTCCATTATACAGAACACTGAGACTGGAACTGGCGGTGAGGTGACCTTACTGTGAATCAGAATAATCTAGAGAATGTTATGAAAATACAAATACCTGTGCAATCTTAAAGTTGACTGAATGGGAATCTCCTTAGAAAAGGCCTGGCTTTGTACCTTTAAATTATCTCCTATTCAGTTTTCAAATGAGATTGGCAACCTCCTCTAAGGGATCTTCCGACCCAGGGATGGAAAAGTTCATTTAGTTTGGGGTTTTTTAGGTTTCCATTTTAACAGAAGGATCATCAAGTTTTTGTTTGTTTCTTTGTTTTGGTTTTAGGATCTATTCACTTGTTTCAGTAAATTATGTAAAATAGAGGTGTGTTTTCATTATCTCTACAAAACTGTCTTTATTTCAATATAAGACTAAAATTACATATAAAGTATGTTTTCTCTAGAACTGAACAAACAGTAGATAACTAATTTTTTTTTTTTTTTTGGCCACTTCTATTGATCTTTCATTCATCCATTTTCATCCATGCCTGTCCTTTGGCCTGTGTGGGCCTCTCATTTCAGTGGCCTCAGTTGCTGCTGAGTGCCGACTCTGGGAGCATGCACTCCAGAGCTCATGCTCGGTAGTTGGACACATCAGTCCAGCCGCTCCACAGCACATAGGTCAGGGATCTAACCAGTGCCCCCTGCACTGCACGGCAGTGTCCTTACCCACTGGGCCACCAGGGAAGCCCCTAGATAACTGATCTTAAGCATAAGATACCATACATTATCATAGAGAACATTGTACAGTGGTACAGTACACTAAATGTATTCTTGTATGCGTTAAGTGTGCTAGTCGCTCAATCACGTTCAACCCTGTGTGACCTCATAGTCTGTAGCCTGCCAGGCTCCTCTGTCCATGGAACTCTTCAGGGAAGAATACTGGAATGAGTTGCCTTTCTCTTCTCCAGAAGATCTTCCTGACCCAGGGATTGAACCTGTATCTCCCACATTGCAGACAGATTCTTTATCATCTGCCCCACGAGGGAATCCTTTTGTACACATTGAATTACTTGATTTTCCCTTGATCACCATAAGGCATTATAGTAGGGATTGTCTCCATTATACAGAACACTGAGACTGGAACTGGCGGTGAGGTGACCTTACTGTGAATCAGAATAATCTAGAGAATGTTATGAAAATACAAATACCTGTGCAATCTTAAAGTTGACTGAATGGGAATCTCCTTAGAAAAGGCCTGGCTTTGTACCTTTAAATTATCTCCTATTCAGTTTTCAAATGAGATTGGCAACCTCCTCTAAGGGATCTTCCCGACCCAGGGATGGAACCAGTCTTCTGCATTACCACAGACTCTTTACTGCTAAGCCCCCAGGGGAAGCCCTTAGGCTAGCACACTGCAATACAGCGATGGGAAGGAGGGTACAGGAGAACTGTGAACTTGTAGTTTGGTGCTTTAGTAAGGGGAATCAGCTCACGCTTTATGAAGAATACCTCAATTAAACATCAACACTTGAGGACAACATGGACTTGACTTTTACTCCTGCCAGATAAGGCCTTATTTTATGTTTCTTTACTGAGATTTTTGAAAAAGTAGAAAGAGAATGAGAAGGGGAAAAGGTCACTTCTGAGAAGCTGCCCCTGTATCCCCAAAACTCTCCCTGGGAGTTTTTTTTGAGGGTCGTGGGGGAGGCTTAGTGAAAAATTGCAGAAACCATGAAACTTTACTTAAACACTCCAAAACCTGCCACAGTCAGAAAAAAAGCTTCAAAGAATGATGATTTTCTTGGGCCTGGAAAACCTTAAATACTGATAATGAGAATGAAGGTGGAAACTTCTTCCCCTTGGGGATTAAGTAGTCTTTTTATCTCTTATTGGTATATTCTGTTTTGCTTGGAGACAGATAATTTAGGTCAGTGATAAAGGTACTTAGAGAAATATGATTCATTACTCTAAGATAGTATTTATTATTTCCAGATTGATTCAAGTCTGGATAAAATGTTAGGTTCTTAAAAGAACTGTTTACATTCATTTTGATGAAATATAAAATAAAGATACGAAATACATGCACTAATCTCAGATGTCCTCTAGATAGTCTGTCCCTTTCCCTTGCTTACTTTTTCATCCCTAATCCTTTTGTACACATTGAATTACTTGATTTTCCCTTGATCACCATAAGGCATTATAGTAGGGATTGTCTCCATTATACAGAACACTGAGACTGGAACTGGCGGTGAGGTGACCTTACTGTGAATCAGAATAATCTAGAGAATGTTATGAAAATACAAATACCTGTGCAATCTTAAAGTTGACTGAATGGGAATCTCCTTAGAAAAGGCCTGGCTTTGTACCTTTAAATTATCTCCTATTCAGTTTTCAAATGAGATTGGCAACCTCCTCTAAGGGATCTTCCCGACCCAGGGATGGAACCAGTCTTCTGCATTACCACAGACTCTTTACTGCTAAGCCCCAGGGAAGCCCTTAGGCTAGCACACTGCAATACAGCGATGGGAAGGAGGGTACAGGAGAACTGTGAACTTGTAGTTTGGTGCTTTAGTAAGGGGAATCAGCTCACGCTTTATGAAGAATACCTCAATTAAACATCAACACTTGAGGACAACATGGACTTGACTTTTACTCCTGCCAGATAAGGCCTTATTTTATGTTTCTTTACTGAGATTTTTGAAAAAGTAGAAAGAGAATGAGAAGGGGAAAAGGTCACTTCTGAGAAGCTGCCCCTGTATCCCCAAAACTCTCCCTGGGAGTTTTTTTTGAGGGTCGTGGGGGAGGCTTAGTGAAAAATTGCAGAAACCATGAAACTTTACTTAAACACTCCAAAACCTGCCACAGTCAGAAAAAAAGCTTCAAAGAATGATGATTTTCTTGGGCCTGGAAAACCTTAAATACTGATAATGAGAATGAAGGTGGAAACTTCTTCCCCTTGGGGATTAAGTAGTCTTTTTATCTCTTATTGGTATATTCTGTTTTGCTTGGAGACAGATAATTTAGGTCAGTGATAAAGGTACTTAGAGAAATATGATTCATTACTCTAAGATAGTATTTATTATTTCCAGATTGATTCAAGTCTGGATAAAATGTTAGGTTCTTAAAAGAACTGTTTACATTCATTTTGATGAAATATAAAATAAAGATACGAAATACATGCACTAATCTCAGATGTCCTCTAGATAGTCTGTCCCTTTCCCTTGCTTACTTTTTCATCCCTAATGCTTTGGAATTATAATAACTCAAAGCTTTATAGTAGAAATCCCATCACCACATCCCAATGCTTGAGATATTGAATCTTGTATAAATATTCCATTTTTTGGAGTCTGATTTTGATTTCAGATAAATGAGCACAGAGCATTACCTATGCAATTGGAGATTTACAAGACAGCCTGTAATGCATGCCTGGCTATCTGAATTCAAAATCTGAAACAGGCAGATAATAGTCATCTTAATCACCTCACTTTGGTTCACAGCATTTCTTTCTTTTTTTTTTCTTCTTTTTACACGAAAACTGCATTTTCTCATCATATATTTAAGTGGATATCTTAATGTTGTCTTTAAACTATGCCTTAAGCTAAAGAAGATTGTCTTATTTCAGACAGGAAGCAGAAAATCTAGGTTCATTGGATGCTACTCTGCTCAGAATCAATGTGGTTAGACTTTACAATATTCATAAATAATCTGTTTTGACTTAGAGTTCATGATCACAAGACATTTCACAAACATAAATAAATTTGCAGCAATAGAGTTTTGGCTTGGAGAGTTTACTCTTTCTTTGAATATGTAACATGAAGATTCATGAATACTGAGTGTACACATTTCTAAGGAAACACAGAAAGATCATATTGCTGTTTCTTAAGTAGCTCACAACCAGAGACTTGCGATCTCCAGAAATACAGGAGTTTTATCTTTTAATAGTTGTACCCTTACCACACAGGAGATAATAAACATTGATGAAAAGACTTTTTAATTACTATGATCTTAGGGATATTATAAAGCTATCTTCAAATAAATTCTTTTTATCTATTTTGAAATATTATGAGTGTAAAATGAGTTAAAATATACCTAGAAACAAACCATCCAAAATGTGTTATTATGTATATTATTATGAATATTAGTAGTAGTTTTATTATAGAATAGCAGAATAAGCTAGCTGCTGTTTGAATGCACAAGTACTTTTGAGATGAATCAAAAATATTTCTACAAAATATCAACCTTAGTAAAATGACAAGTGTAAATCTCTAATATTAAAGAGATAGCTCAAATATTAAAAGATATCTTATTTTCCAAATGACTAATTGTACTTTGTGACATTAATCTGATAAAATCTTTATAAACATGTGAACTGTTTTACTCCATTTCATGAGCTGGCAACCATCAATATGAAATCAAACTCTTGCTTCTGACTATGTCAAGGGTACTTTCATTTATCTTTTTTTTTCCTTTGCATTGTTATTAATATTCTGTGAGCACAGAGCATTACCTATGCAATTGGAGATTTACAAGACAGCCTGTAATGCATGCCTGGCTATCTGAATTCAAAATCTGAAACAGGCAGATAATAGTCATCTTAATCACCTCACTTTGGTTCACAGCATTTCTTTCTTTTTTTTTTCTTCTTTTTACACGAAAACTGCATTTTCTCATCATATATTTAAGTGGATATCTTAATGTTGTCTTTAAACTATGCCTTAAGCTAAAGAAGATTGTCTTATTTCAGACAGGAAGCAGAAAATCTAGGTTCATTGGATGCTACTCTGCTCAGAATCAATGTGGTTAGACTTTACAATATTCATAAATAATCTGTTTTGACTTAGAGTTCATGATCACAAGACATTTCACAAACATAAATAAATTTGCAGCAATAGAGTTTTGGCTTGGAGAGTTTACTCTTTCTTTGAATATGTAACATGAAGATTCATGAATACTGAGTGTACACATTTCTAAGGAAACACAGAAAGATCATATTGCTGTTTCTTAAGTAGCTCACAACCAGAGACTTGCGATCTCCAGAAATACAGGAGTTTTATCTTTTAATAGTTGTACCCTTACCACACAGGAGATAATAAACATTGATGAAAAGACTTTTTAATTACTATGATCTTAGGGATATTATAAAGCTATCTTCAAATAAATTCTTTTTATCTATTTTGAAATATTATGAGTGTAAAATGAGTTAAAATATACCTAGAAACAAACCATCCAAAATGTGTTATTATGTATATTATTATGAATATTAGTAGTAGTTTTATTATAGAATAGCAGAATAAGCTAGCTGCTGTTTGAATGCACAAGTACTTTTGAGATGAATCAAAAATATTTCTACAAAATATCAACCTTAGTAAAATGACAAGTGTAAATCTCTAATATTAAAGAGATAGCTCAAATATTAAAAGATATCTTATTTTCCAAATGACTAATTGTACTTTGTGACATTAATCTGATAAAATCTTTATAAACATGTGAACTGTTTTACTCCATTTCATGAGCTGGCAACCATCAATATGAAATCAAACTCTTGCTTCTGACTATGTCAAGGGTACTTTCATTTATCTTTTTTTTTCCTTTGCATTGTTATTAATATTCTGTGAGTGAGTAAGAAGGGCATTTTACATACTTAGAATACTGAGCACCGTGTCCTATTTTTACCATGGGCGACCAAGCTAACTCTACTTCATACTATGAACACTGTTCTTTTTTTTTTTTTTTCATATTAAGAATGAATATCTCAGTGGGCATTTAGAGGTGAGGATATTATGGAAAAATGTAAAATTATCCATATAAAGGCAAATATCTTTGATACAAGACAACACATGCATTTAATTTGGATGAATTAAAAATGTTTCATTAATAGCCAGAGTTTAGGTTGTAAATTTAGGCTACTTTTCAAGTGTATCAGAGAAATTGCACTGAGTGACTACTCCCCTTACTGTGGAAAGATTACAGCTGATATAAACTGTTAATGTGATACACTAAGTTTCAGTTCTCCCAGGCTCCGAAGTCTGAATTGTGATTGGTTTATAGCACTTGCTGAGGGGCAAATAACAGTCAGCCAAGAATTTTCTTTTTCAAATTATGCTATTTGTTTTTTTTTTTTTTTCCTTTGCTTTTCTTTAAATTTGCAACTGGAGCCTTAAGGAGTCACTCTTTTGTTTCAGGCTTATGCATTTACATTTAAGATTTAGGAATCCTGAAAGAGAGCATAAGTCTTATTCATATGGACTATCATACTGCAAACTCAGTGTTGGCATATGTTAAGTTGGACCTCTTCAATTATGAGGTATCAGAGTTTTTTATTTGTGTTAACTTATTTTATTTACATAACTTATTTGCATTTTGTGTGTTTATATATATTCTGTTAACAATTGGAGAAACCACCAGTAAAGGAAAAAAAGAACCAGCAGCCTGGAAATCATTGTTATAAATTTAGGACAGAAAGAAGCATATTGGTACAAGTAATTCCTTATTATGATATAATTTATATAGTCTAAAAGTCAGAAATAAAAGTGAATTCAAAATTAGCAAACATAATATTTGGACTTATAAAAAATTCATTAATGAAGCAATGTCACAACTATTTATTGCTTGCTTATTAAAACTAGGACTTCATGCTAGAATGTGATAAAGTAGAGACATATGGAGTAAGAGGAAAAAATAAATTTGATTAAAAGTAAGAAGGGCATTTTACATACTTAGAATACTGAGCACCGTGTCCTATTTTTACCATGGGCGACCAAGCTAACTCTACTTCATACTATGAACACTGTTCTTTTTTTTTTTTTTCATATTAAGAATGAATATCTCAGTGGGCATTTAGAGGTGAGGATATTATGGAAAAATGTAAAATTATCCATATAAAGGCAAATATCTTTGATACAAGACAACACATGCATTTAATTTGGATGAATTAAAAATGTTTCATTAATAGCCAGAGTTTAGGTTGTAAATTTAGGCTACTTTTCAAGTGTATCAGAGAAATTGCACTGAGTGACTACTCCCCTTACTGTGGAAAGATTACAGCTGATATAAACTGTTAATGTGATACACTAAGTTTCAGTTCTCCCAGGCTCCGAAGTCTGAATTGTGATTGGTTTATAGCACTTGCTGAGGGGCAAATAACAGTCAGCCAAGAATTTTCTTTTTCAAATTATGCTATTTGTTTTTTTTTTTTTTTTTCCTTTGCTTTTCTTTAAATTTGCAACTGGAGCCTTAAGGAGTCACTCTTTTGTTTCAGGCTTATGCATTTACATTTAAGATTTAGGAATCCTGAAAGAGAGCATAAGTCTTATTCATATGGACTATCATACTGCAAACTCAGTGTTGGCATATGTTAAGTTGGACCTCTTCAATTATGAGGTATCAGAGTTTTTTATTTGTGTTAACTTATTTTATTTACATAACTTATTTGCATTTTGTGTGTTTATATATATTCTGTTAACAATTGGAGAAACCACCAGTAAAGGAAAAAAAGAACCAGCAGCCTGGAAATCATTGTTATAAATTTAGGACAGAAAGAAGCATATTGGTACAAGTAATTCCTTATTATGATATAATTTATATAGTCTAAAAGTCAGAAATAAAAGTGAATTCAAAATTAGCAAACATAATATTTGGACTTATAAAAAATTCATTAATGAAGCAATGTCACAACTATTTATTGCTTGCTTATTAAAACTAGGACTTCATGCTAGAATGTGATAAAGTAGAGACATATGGAATAAGAGGAAAAAATAAATGCCCAAAGATTAAATTAAGTATTAATCTGAAGTTCAAACTCATCATCATAGAGAGGTATTTGAACAAATCTGAAATTTTATCTTAAATATATTTTAAAATAATTAAAACATTGAGGAGTGTGTGTGCATGTTAGTCACTCAATTGTGTCCAACTCTTCGCTACCCTATGAACTATAACCCACCAGGCTCCTTTGTCCATGGAAGTCTCCAGGCAAGAATACTGGAGTGGGTAGCCATTCCCTCCTCTAGGGGGTCTTCCTGACCCAGGGATACACTTGGGTGTCCTGCATTGCAGGTGTTTTCTTTGGATTCTTTCTCCATCCAAGCCACCAGGGAAGCCCATACCTTTGATAGGTAGAAATAGCCAAATTATTAACCTTATAATACAAGATTAAGAATGTCTTATAATGTTAAATGTTAGATTGATCCTTCCTTTGTATAGTGATTGCTACGGTACAGTACATTTTCAATCCTAAATAGATGCCTACAATCAACTGTGACTTGTACAAGAGCAATATATTTTTTGATACCTCTGAAAGTAAAGAATAAGGTAGAATGTTTTTTTCCTTATAAAACACATCATCTAAGTGGAATTAAATTGGTAAGTATAAAACAGTTTCAGAAGGGGACAAGACAGCAGAGTAGAAAGATCCTCATCCCCCCCATGGATGTATCAAAATTACAACTGCACATGGAGTAAATTTCTCTGAGAATGTTCAGAGATAGCAAAAAATATCTTCTACAATTAAAGATTTACAAAAAAAAAAAAAAAGCCACACTGTGTTGGGATAGGAAGGACAGAGACGTGGTCTGACCAAACCATGTCTGTCTAAACCCTCTGGGTAATGAGATGTTAGCAGACACAAGGTTTTATGGGGGGGAACTTTTTGTTCGTATTTATGGTTTTTTTTTTTTTTTTTTTTAATTTGATTTACTTTCTATCTGCCAAGCCAGTTACCATTTCTAACTCTTCCCATCTGACTAGCCAATTTTTTCCAGAGTACACAAGTCTTTAAAAAAGTCAAGAAATAAAAGTGAATTCAAAATTAGCAAACATAATATTTGGACTTATAAAAAATTCATTAATGAAGCAATGTCACAACTATTTATTGCTTGCTTATTAAAACTAGGACTTCATGCTAGAATGTGATAAAGTAGAGACATATGGAGTAAGAGGAAAAAATAAATGCCCAAAGATTAAATTAAGTATTAATCTGAAGTTCAAACTCATCATCATAGAGAGGTATTTGAACAAATCTGAAATTTTATCTTAAATATATTTTAAAATAATTAAAACATTGAGGAGTGTGTGTGCATGTTAGTCACTCAATTGTGTCCAACTCTTCGCTACCCTATGAACTATAACCCACCAGGCTCCTTTGTCCATGGAAGTCTCCAGGCAAGAATACTGGAGTGGGTAGCCATTCCCTCCTCTAGGGGGTCTTCCTGACCCAGGGATACACTTGGGTGTCCTGCATTGCAGGTGTTTTCTTTGGATTCTTTCTCCATCCAAGCCACCAGGGAAGCCCATACCTTTGATAGGTAGAAATAGCCAAATTATTAACCTTATAATACAAGATTAAGAATGTCTTATAATGTTAAATGTTAGATTGATCCTTCCTTTGTATAGTGATTGCTACGGTACAGTACATTTTCAATCCTAAATAGATGCCTACAATCAACTGTGACTTGTACAAGAGCAATATATTTTTTGATACCTCTGAAAGTAAAGAATAAGGTAGAATGTTTTTTTCCTTATAAAACACATCATCTAAGTGGAATTAAATTGGTAAGTATAAAACAGTTTCAGAAGGGGACAAGACAGCAGAGTAGAAAGATCCTCATCCCCCCCATGGATGTATCAAAATTACAACTGCACATGGAGTAAATTTCTCTGAGAATGTTCAGAGATAGCAAAAAATATCTTCTACAATTAAAGATTTACAAAAAAAAAAAAAAAGCCACACTGTGTTGGGATAGGAAGGACAGAGACGTGGTCTGACCAAACCATGTCTGTCTAAACCCTCTGGGTAATGAGATGTTAGCAGACACAAGGTTTTATGGGGGGGAACTTTTTGTTCGTATTTATGGTTTTTTTTTTTTTTTTTTAATTTGATTTACTTTCTATCTGCCAAGCCAGTTACCATTTCTAACTCTTCCCATCTAACTAGCACCACATCTTGGATTTTCCTGTCCATCTGCCCTAGTCAGAGCTTCTGTGAAGCAACTTCTTATCCCATTTGCCTGGTAGTCAGTCTTAGTTGTCACCAGAACAAAGTAGCTCCTGCCCCATGGGGATGACCCTGCACACCAGACCACCTGTAACAGTTGCAGCCAGTCTTTTTTTATTATGTTTTTTTTTGATTGAAAGATAATTGTTTTACAGAATCTTGTTGTTTTCTGCCAAACATCAACACAAGTCATAAAAACATTCATTAAATTCAGGAGAAGAATGAAGCATCACAGTAAGAATTTCAACAAGGAAATACAACATATAAGAAAGAAATAATTAGAGCTAAAGAATGTAGTACCAGAAATGAAAAACACACTCCAAGGAATCAACATAAGATTTGAAGAGTTCAGAAGAATGGATAAGAGACCTGGAGGACATGGTAGTAAAAAAACCACACACACAATCAAAACAGCAAAAAGAAAACAAGCTCTAGAGGCTTTCATTGATCTTTATACTTTTCCTATTTGACCAGCAACTCTAAATTTTCTTCATCTGTGGCAAGCCCCTCTGTTGACTGGGATTTTTCCTTTGCTGGTGTTAACCAGATGTCACCCTTGAAGAGGTCTGAGTCTATAGCAACCTTGTATTTATTGGATTCTGATTAATGTGACCACTTGCACAGATGTTACTATGGAAGAAAGTACTTAAAATACCTCTGGGGCAATATTGAAAGAACTAACATATGCATTATAGGATTCCCAGAAGGAGGGGAGAAAGAAAGAATCTGAAAACTGCAAAAATAATGACTGAAAACATCCTAAATTGGTAAAGGAAACAGACAACAAGTTCAGGAAGCATGGAGAGTCCCAAACAAGATGAACCCAAAAAGATCCTCACTAAAATGCATTATAATTAAAATGTCATAAGTCAAATGCAAGAAGAGAACTTAAAAGCAACAAGAGAAAGCAACTAGTTGTGTATGAGGAGCCTCCAGGAGATTATCAAGTAATTTTTCAGCAGAAACTCTACAGTCCAGAAAAGACTAGCATAGCATTTAAAGTGCTGAAAGAAAAACTTACAATCAGGAAAGCTCGGTCAAGATTATAATTCATAACTGAAGGGGACATAAAGAGCTTCCCTCAGAAGTAAAAGCTAAAGCAGTTCATCACAAACAAATTGAAATGTTAAACAGATTTCTTTCCTTTGTGTGTGTCCATGCTGCATGGGCTGCATGGCTTACTGGCTTATGAGATCTTAGTTCCCTGATCAGTCTTAGAACCCAGGCCCCTGGCAGCTAAAGCAGAATCCTAGCCACTGGACAGCCAGGGGATTCCCCAAAGAGATTTCTTTAAAAATATACCATAACTAGAAATATAAAAAGTTAAGTGATAAAAATTTCACTGGTAATGGCAAAGCTATAGAACAGGTAGTAGATCAAGCAACTGTATATATACTGTAAGTTAAAAGACAAAAGGACTAAATAATCTTTATCTAAAGTAGTTAAGTAAGAAATATAGAAAGAAAAAAGTATAAACTCTGATATCAAAAAAGGTAAATTTAGCAGAGAGAGTAAAGTATAAAGCTTATAGAACCTGCTTTAACTTAAAAATGGAGTACTATATATATAAGTTGTTGCATAAGACCTCAACTAGTGTTAGTTACTCATTTGTATTTGATTCTTTGCAATCCCACCGACTGTAGGCAGTCAGGCTCTTCTGTACATGGGATTCTCCAGGCAAAAATGCTGAAGTAGGTTGCCATTTCCTTCTCCAGGAGATCTTCCCAACCCAGGGATCAAACCTAGGCTTCCCACACTGCAGACAGATTCTTTACCATCTGAGTCACCAGGGAAGCCTTAAGAATCTCAAGGTAACAATAAATAACAAAACAAAACAAAACAGTGATAGACACAAACACACACAAAAAAGAGACAGGAATCCAAAAATGCTAAAAATGTCATCAAATTACAGGAGAGCAAGAGAAGAAAGTAACAGAGAACAACAAAAAACTTCAAAGTGATTAACAAAATTACACTAAATACATACTTACCAATAATTTAAGTTGAAATGGACTAAATCCTCTAGTCAATGGATAGGTTGACTGAATGTTTTTTTTTTTTTTTTTTTAAAGAGATCAATATATACAGTATTCTACAAAAGATTTAAGCTCTAAAGACACACACTAAACATAAGGGTATGGAAATAAGATGTTTTGTTAGGCTTAAACATTTATTTAGTGTTTTTAGAAGCATAATGTTGCATAATAAATGTAATAGTTGACTTAAAAGCATCTATTAATACAAAAATACTTGAATTGCATGTATCTTTTCACATTATTTTTAGTGATGTTATGTATTCTTGATATGTAAAAGTAAGACAATTTTATTCTAACACGACTTTTGACAAGATAGGGCAAGAGAGTTGGTAATAATAGTAGATGAAATATTTACTCCCAGGTAACTAGTGAGTCTAAGCAGCTTAATACTCAAGAAACAAATAATCCAAAATGAGTCTCAGATACTCATGAAATGTGTTTAACACATTTCTTCCCATGTGACACTCACATCTATGTATACTTTATTGTTATATCTTGCTCCCACGCTGCATTCCCACACTTTATTTTTGTGTGTACGCGTATTTAGAAACCCTTACTTTTTATTTTTTTTCCCCTATGGGGATGGTAGCAAGCACATTTGTTCAAAGTCTTCTTCAATACTGTGGAACATTGCATCTACTAAAATGTTCAAAGGGCAGAATGTTAAAATGTGCTGAAACAATAACAGTTTAAATTGCTTTAGAGGCTTTCACTGATCTTCATAATTTTCCTATTTGACCAGCCACTCTAAATTTCCTTCACCCATGGCAAGCCCCTATGTTGACTGGGATTTTTCCCTTGCTGGTGTTAACCAACTGTCACCCTCGAAGAGGTCTAAGTCTATACAACTTTGTATTTATTGGATTCTGATTGATGTGACCACTTTCACAGGTGTTGCTGTGGAAGAAAGTACTTAAAAGTCACCTCTTTAAAACCTCTGAATTTCAATCTTATTTTTTCTTCTTGCCTCTACATTTTATGTGGCAGCAACTCTAATGTCTCCTGGTAGTTATGATTGTTATGTCAAGTATAGTAGCTCTTTCATATGCCTGCTTTCTCCTGGCCTAAGTAGACCAAAGTGGATAGATGACAGTCATGCCTTCACATGCAATAAAATATTATCAATTCTCCTAACAGACATAATTTCCTCTTAGGAGCTTTAATCAGGGAGAGACTGAGGTGGCATGAACTAGACGCTTACATTTTTCAAATGATTCACTGCCAAGAGATGAGAAGAATTGTTTCTCCTACCTTTATTCTTTGTTTCCTGGATCCAGGTGTTCTAGCTGGTAGGGACAACTGTATCACTTATAACATCCTGAAGGACATTGTCCCAGTCTTGCAAGTTGATGACCCTGAGTCAGGAGCTAAGCTGAATCTTACAATAGATGGTTTCTAAATAATACCAGGTTAACTTCTTATAAATGGAATAGTGTGTGCAAAATCAGTACTTCTCAAAGTCATGAGCCAATTACCTTAATCACTTGGTAATAAAATAAATCCTCTGGTCTAAAACAATGTTTGGGGGCATAAAATATGTATGGAAAAGTTCTTTTATAAGACTTCAGATCATTGTGTTTGTTGAGGCACATTGAATAAGAAAGAAAATTCATATATGGAATATATATGATTTTCTTCAGATTAAAAGGCTAAATATATCCCCTTTGATGCAATATAACTAAGTGATATCTCAAGCAATTGTGCTGAAGGCTCAGTGTTGATTTCTTCTTCTGGAAAATTGCAGACACAATAGAATCAGTAATAAGAGGATCTCTAGAGAGGTAGCCCATGTAGCTGGACATATACATAGCTTTCATCTTCATTACCATAAATTCTCTATTAGTGGGACTACACAAAAACAGAATTTTCGTGACGGTTGCTGGTGTTAACCAACTGTCACCCTCGAAGAGGTCTAAGTCTATACAACTTTGTATTTATTGGATTCTGATTGATGTGACCACTTTCACAGGTGTTGCTGTGGAAGAAAGTACTTAAAAGTCACCTCTTTAAAACCTCTGAATTTCAATCTTATTTTTTCTTCTTGCCTCTACATTTTATGTGGCAGCAACTCTAATGTCTCCTGGTAGTTATGATTGTTATGTCAAGTATAGTAGCTCTTTCATATGCCTGCTTTCTCCTGGCCTAAGTAGACCAAAGTGGATAGATGACAGTCATGCCTTCACATGCAATAAAATATTATCAATTCTCCTAACAGACATAATTTCCTCTTAGGAGCTTTAATCAGGGAGAGACTGAGGTGGCATGAACTAGACGCTTACATTTTTCAAATGATTCACTGCCAAGAGATGAGAAGAATTGTTTCTCCTACCTTTATTCTTTGTTTCCTGGATCCAGGTGTTCTAGCTGGTAGGGACAACTGTATCACTTATAACATCCTGAAGGACATTGTCCCAGTCTTGCAAGTTGATGACCCTGAGTCAGGAGCTAAGCTGAATCTTACAATAGATGGTTTCTAAATAATACCAGGTTAACTTCTTATAAATGGAATAGTGTGTGCAAAATCAGTACTTCTCAAAGTCATGAGCCAATTACCTTAATCACTTGGTAATAAAATAAATCCTCTGGTCTAAAACAATGTTTGGGGCATAAAATATGTATGGAAAAGTTCTTTTATAAGACTTCAGATCATTGTGTTTGTTGAGGCACATTGAATAAGAAAGAAAATTCATATATGGAATATATATGATTTTCTTCAGATTAAAAGGCTAAATATATCCCCTTTGATGCAATATAACTAAGTGATATCTCAAGTAATTGTGCTGAAGGCTCAGTGTTGATTTCTTCTTCTGGAAAATTGCAGACACAATAGAATCAGTAATAAGAGGATCTCTAGAGAGGTAGCCCATGTAGCTGGACATATACATAGCTTTCATCTTCATTACCATAAATTCTCTATTAGTGGGACTACACAAAAACAGAATTTTCGTAGACGGAGACTGAATATAACTACATAGGTTTTGAGAGGCAGAATTTTGATGGATTATCTTCCTTACAAATTTACAGTGAGACAAAAAATTATATGGGTGCATAAATTTAACTATGTACCTTGTTCTCAGATTTCCTTGTCACTGAACTTCTAGATTTTACTGCCAGGATTCAGAAAAACTTGACCAAAAACTTGCTACTTCCAAGGAACATCTCATACTTGAGGCAAATTCTTCCTCCATATGGAGTTGGTACCTGTGTTGCTTATAGCTCTACTCAACGAAATTACTCTTTAGGGTTGTAGTTCACCTCATATTAATTTCTGATTTATGTGTCAGTAGGCTGGCATTTCCTCCTTGATGAAATAATTTCTAACTTTAATAAGAGTTTTTTTGATGTTTCTGAGGCTGTAGCAATAGTTGGAAAATGTTCTGACTTTAATTATCTAGATTTCTTTATGCAAAGATCCTGAATAACTCATAACCATTTATTTAGAGACCTGAGTATCAATTTTATATGGATAATTCCTCCACATTGCTTAGTACTATTTTTTTTTTTTTTGGCCACTACTATTGGTCTTTCATTTATTTACTTTTATCCATCTCCGTACCTTGGCCTTGGCCTGTGTGGGCTTCCCATCGCAGTGGCCTCGCTTGCTGCAGAGCACTGGCTCTAGGCGCATGTGCTCGAGAGCTCTGGCTCGATAGTTGGACACATCGGTCCAGCCGCTCTGTGGCACGTGGGATCTTGGGGCATAATGGAAAAGTTCTTTTATAAGACTTCAGATCATTGTGTTTGTTGAGGCACATTGAATAAGAAAGAAAATTCATATATGGAATATATATGATTTTCTTCAGATTAAAAGGCCAAATATATCCCCTTTGATGCAATATAACTAAGTGATATCTCAAGTAATTGTGCTGAAGGCTCAGTGTTGATTTCTTCTTCTGGAAAATTGCACACACTATAGAATCAGTAATAAGAGGATCTCTAGAGAGGTAGCCCATGTAGCTGGACATATACATAGCTTTCATCTTCATTACCATAAATTCTCTATTAGTGGGACTACACAAAACAGAATTTTCGTAGCGGAGACTGAATATAACTACATAGGTTTTGAGAGGCAGAATTTTGATGGATTATCTTCCTTACAAATTTACAGTGAGACAAAAAATTATATGGGTGCATAAATTTAACTATGTACCTTGTTCTCAGATTTCCTTGTCACTGAACTTCTAGATTTTACTGCCAGGATTCAGAAAAACTTGACCAAAAACTTGCTACTTCCAAGGAACATCTCATACTTGAGGCAAATTCTTCCTCCATATGGAGTTGGTACCTGTGTTGCTTATAGCTCTACTCAACGAAATTACTCTTTAGGGTTGTAGTTCACCTCATATTAATTTCTGATTTATGTGTCAGTAGGCTGGCATTTCCTCCTTGATGAAATAATTTCTAACTTTAATAAGAGTTTTTTTGATGTTTCTGAGGCTGTAGCAATAGTTGGAAAATGTTCTGACTTTAATTATCTAGATTTCTTTATGCAAAGATCCTGAATAACTCATAACCATTTATTTAGAGACCTGAGTATCAATTTTATATGGATAATTCCTCCACATTGCTTAGTACTATTTTTTTTTTTTTTTTGGCCACTACTATTGGTCTTTCATTTATTTACTTTTATCCATCTCCGTACCTTGGCCTTGGCCTGTGTGGGCTTCCCATCGCAGTGGCCTCGCTTGCTGCAGAGCACTGGCTCTAGGCGCATGTGCTCGAGAGCTCTGGCTCGATAGTTGGACACATCGGTCCAGCCGCTCTGTGGCACGTGGGATCTTCCCAGGCCAGAGATCGAATTGGTGCCCCTTGCACTGCACGGCGGTGTCTTTACCCACTGGACCACCAGGGAAGCCCCTGCTAGCACTATTGTTTCCAATATCTTAACGCTGTACCCTCAGCTCTAAGTGTGTTACTGCTTCCACACTTTCTGCAGTGCTTTGTTTTGGCCTGTTCCATCTTCTTAATACCTGTTTAACATGCTACTCTGGTGGCTCAGATGGTAAAGAAGCTTCCTTCAGAGCAGGAGACTTAGGAGACACATGTTCCATTCCTGAATCAGGAAAATCTGGAGATTTACCCACTCCAATATTCTTACCTGGGGAATTCCATGGACAGAGGAGCCTGGCTGGCCATAGTCTATGGGGTCGCAAAAAGTCAGACATGACTGAGCGAGTAACACTTTCAACAACTTTCAAAGTTCTTTCTACAATTTTTTTTTCTGTGAGAAATAATGCTCTGATATACCTTCTGATAAAGATCTGATCAATAAACTAAGTAACTCTAAGAGTAAGCTAAGAAAATAGGCAAGCAATAAGGAATTTGAAATGAATATAAATATCTCATCAATGGGAACTGAGATTTTAGCAACCCTCAGCATGTGGGAACATCAACATTAATCAAAGAATCACCTGTGGTTGACCATGATTAAGTCCTTTTAAGGCAAATACCTTCAGGGACCAAGTTGCTGCTCACTCAACTGTTATGGAAATAATGATAATTATAAGGATTATGAGAGATGGGATGGCTTCTTGTTATGAAAAAATATTTTTAAATAAAGGGTTGGAAAATGTTCTGACTTTAATTATCTAGATTTCTTTATGCAAAGATCCTGAATAACTCATAACCATTTATTTAGAGACCTGAGTATCAATTTTATATGGATAATTCCTCCACATTGCTTAGTACTATTTTTTTTTTTTTTTGGCCACTACTATTGGTCTTTCATTTATTTACTTTTATCCATCTCCGTACCTTGGCCTTGGCCTGTGTGGGCTTCCCATCGCAGTGGCCTCGCTTGCTGCAGAGCACTGGCTCTAGGCGCATGTGCTCGAGAGCTCTGGCTCGATAGTTGGACACATCGGTCCAGCCGCTCTGTGGCACGTGGGATCTTCCCAGGCCAGAGATCGAATTGGTGCCCCTTGCACTGCACGGCGGTGTCTTTACCCACTGGACCACCAGGGAAGCCCCTGCTAGCACTATTGTTTCCAATATCTTAACGCTGTACCCTCAGCTCTAAGTGTGTTACTGCTTCCACACTTTCTGCAGTGCTTTGTTTTGGCCTGTTCCATCTTCTTAATACCTGTTTAACATGCTACTCTGGTGGCTCAGATGGTAAAGAAGCTTCCTTCAGAGCAGGAGACTTAGGAGACACATGTTCCATTCCTGAATCAGGAAAATCTGGAGATTTACCCACTCCAATATTCTTACCTGGGGAATTCCATGGACAGAGGAGCCTGGCTGGCCATAGTCTATGGGGTCGCAAAAAGTCAGACATGACTGAGCGAGTAACACTTTCAACAACTTTCAAAGTTCTTTCTACAATTTTTTTTTCTGTGAGAAATAATGCTCTGATATACCTTCTGATAAAGATCTGATCAATAAACTAAGTAACTCTAAGAGTAAGCTAAGAAAATAGGCAAGCAATAAGGAATTTGAAATGAATATAAATATCTCATCAATGGGAACTGAGATTTTAGCAACCCTCAGCATGTGGGAACATCAACATTAATCAAAGAATCACCTGTGGTTGACCATGATTAAGTCCTTTTAAGGCAAATACCTTCAGGGACCAAGTTGCTGCTCACTCAACTGTTATGGAAATAATGATAATTATAAGGATTATGAGAGATGGGATGGCTTCTTTTAAGTGACCTCGAGTGCTTACATAATGAAAATGAAAAGTGCACATTTCTAATTTCTCAGCTCAAATGAAATTAAAGACCTTCTTAGGTGGCCTTAAAAGCATCTCTTATTTATTCATTATTATATGTCCACGTCAAGGATGATAAAAATAAGATGCAAAATTATACTGTTTGTACAATTACAATGTCAGAGGAGTTAAGAATCTCACAAAATTTATTATGTAAAAATTAAGATATTGCTGTGAAAAGGTGAATCTCTTATATTTGAAATGGGTATATTCTTATGATCTCAGATAAAGATGGAACAGTATTAATTCATTCTCATTTGGTAATACTGAGACCTCAAACTGCTCATAGGTCTTGGAGATAATGAGGGTGGTTGAAAGTAACATGCGTTGTGGAGTCCAATCTTCATTTTGGAAAAAAAAAAAAACAAACCCTTTTTCCATACTAGTCACAGCTCTTCTTCTGAAAGAGATTAAAGAGTAGTTTATGCGAATTCTGACATTTCTGAATATTCTCTAATTCAACTAATGTCCCCCTTCCAGACCTCTGACTTCCAATGAGAAAATGTTCAAAAACTATATGAAGTACATTTTATAGGCTGCTGTGACTCAGTGGCAAAAAATCAGCTTGCCAATTAAGAAGCCTTGGATTTGATCTCTGAGTCATAAAGATCCTCTGGAGAAGGGAATAACAAACCACTCCAGTACTCTTGCTTGGAGAATTCTATGGACAGAGGAACCTGGAGGATTAGAGTCTATGGGGTGACTAAAGAATCAAACATGAATTAGTGACTAAACAACAACAATGCTTATAATCAGATGCTGGCTTATTTGAACCATTTATGGAAAAGCAAATTGACATATTTTACAGAATTATAAACATGT
The DNA here is from genome assembly GCA_022376925.1 of Tragulus kanchil. Lineage (NCBI taxonomy): Eukaryota > Metazoa > Chordata > Mammalia > Artiodactyla > Tragulidae > Tragulus > Tragulus kanchil. The sequence continues at coordinate 85,418,392 of JAIOJX010000003.1, read as the reverse complement.
CATATGTTATTAAGTGGTTACTTCTTCATGAGGTGTGAAAAGACATGACCCATTGCTTGATCATACAAGATGCCTCTTGTACAGAAATGTCATGCTTGAGAATTATCTTTTAAAGAGGGAAAAGGAAAATAGTTTATTTGACAGTTTTCTTCTGTCTTCTCTTTCCACTAATCATAAGTTGCTTATGAGAGAGCGAATTCTCCAACACTTACAGATTGTCATTCCCTTTGAGAAGTTGCTGGAGAAGCCAGATTTGACACATTTTAGCACAGTGCTACATCTAAATATAAATGCTATGGGAGGACTGAAAGTTTCTTGGGTCAGTTTGGATCAGTCCCAGGCATTATCTGTATTATGAAAGCCATGCAAGAGCATTAACATTAGTGCCTGAAACAGAGACTCTTGCTAGATGTAAATTCAATACTTCTCGTGACTGGAATGAGAAACCTGACAACTGGTGATTGGGAAGACAGATAAGGTAAGATAATGTATGTAATGAAAAATATGCATCTAATAAAAAATATGCATTTTTGGTTATTATTGTTATTCAATCTTCAATTCATGTCCAACACTTTGTGACCCCAAGGACTGCAGCACACTGCTACCCTGTCCTCCGCTGTCTTCCAGAGCCTGCACAAATTCATGCTCGTTGAATCAGTGATGGTATCTTATGCTCTGCTGCCACCTTCTCCTTTTGCCTTGAATCTTTTCCAGCATCAGGGTCCTTTCCAGTGAGTTATCTCTTCCCATCAGGTGGCCAAAGTATTGGAGCTTCAGCTTCAGCATCAATCCTTCCAATGAATATTCAGAGTTGGTTTCCTTTAAGGTTGACTGGTTTGATTTCCCTTACCCGAGTCTTCTCCAGCACCACAAATCAAACATCAGATCCTTGAAAAAAAAGTACTCTTGCTTGGAGAATTCTATGGACAGAGGAACCTGGAGGATTAGAGTCTATGGGGTGACTAAAGAATCAAACATGAATTAGTGACTAAACAACAACAATGCTTATAATCAGATGCTGGCTTATTTGAACCATTTATGGAAAAGCAAATTGACATATTTTACAGAATTATAAACATGTCATATGTTATTAAGTGGTTACTTCTTCATGAGGTGTGAAAAGACATGACCCATTGCTTGATCATACAAGATGCCTCTTGTACAGAAATGTCATGCTTGAGAATTATCTTTTAAAGAGGGAAAAGGAAAATAGTTTATTTGACAGTTTTCTTCTGTCTTCTCTTTCCACTAATCATAAGTTGCTTATGAGAGAGCGAATTCTCCAACACTTACAGATTGTCATTCCCTTTGAGAAGTTGCTGGAGAAGCCAGATTTGACACATTTTAGCACAGTGCTACATCTAAATATAAATGCTATGGGAGGACTGAAAGTTTCTTGGGTCAGTTTGGATCAGTCCCAGGCATTATCTGTATTATGAAAGCCATGCAAGAGCATTAACATTAGTGCCTGAAACAGAGACTCTTGCTAGATGTAAATTCAATACTTCTCGTGACTGGAATGAGAAACCTGACAACTGGTGATTGGGAAGACAGATAAGGTAAGATAATGTATGTAATGAAAAATATGCATCTAATAAAAAATATGCATTTTTGGTTATTATTGTTATTCAATCTTCAATTCATGTCCAACACTTTGTGACCCCAAGGACTGCAGCACACTGCTACCCTGTCCTCCGCTGTCTTCCAGAGCCTGCACAAATTCATGCTCGTTGAATCAGTGATGGTATCTTATGCTCTGCTGCCACCTTCTCCTTTTGCCTTGAATCTTTTCCAGCATCAGGGTCCTTTCCAGTGAGTTATCTCTTCCCATCAGGTGGCCAAAGTATTGGAGCTTCAGCTTCAGCATCAATCCTTCCAATGAATATTCAGAGTTGGTTTCCTTTAAGGTTGACTGGTTTGATTTCCTTACAGTTCAAGGAACCCTCAAGAGTCTTCTCCAGCACCACAAATCAAAAACATCAGTTCTTCCATGTCCGGCTTTCTTCATCCTCCACCTCTTACATCTGTACATGGCTCTGGAAAGACCACAGATTTGATTATATAGACATTTGCCAGCAAAATGATTTCCCTGCTTTTTACTATGTTGTCTAGGTTTGTCATGGCTATTGTTTTAAAAAACAAGTATCACTCAATTTCATGGCTGGCAATGAATGTTCTCAGTGATTTGGGATATAGAGTTTGCATATGGTATGTGAGGAAAATATTGTTCCACTTAAATGTATTTCAATGATATTTTAAAGTATTATAAGGTGTCCAAAATTATTTAATTATAATATAATCTACCCTCATGTCTGTATAATTTTAGAAGTAATTGTAGTTTCATTTCATAAAAATTAAAATGCTATAAATTTTCATGGGATGATTCTGGATAACGCGCTAAGTCTAAAAAATATCCACTGCATATATAATTACTGGGGTTCCATTATTCATCTATGGTCCAGCACTCAAACAAAAGAGAAGCAATTCACAGCTATATCATAAAAGAGCCTTGCGATTGGTTTGATAGTATAATCATAATAATTAGAAATAGTTTGAGTAGTGCTTAAGCAACATTATTTGTCCGGGACCACGGGCGGCCCGTTCACATCCTATAGCCTCCTATCGTGAATGCTGCAATGCACCACTTAAGATGGCGCCTAGGGGAGCCTTTCACGCATAAGCCCTGGCGGCACTTTGCGGCCGCCAGTTTAGGAGCATGTTTGCACAAAGATGGCGCCTGGTGGATGTAGGGGGGTGTGGTTTAAGGCGTGTGCATATTGCTTTGATAGGTTGTTCCTGGTTTCCGTGCTCGTGATCAGTGCATGCTTCCCTTGCATTCCTATGGGGTCGGAAGCATATGTGCATCTGACCTCTTACATGATTGGCTTATGAGTAGCTCCTTCCTGTTTCTGTGTAGTATAAATACCCCTTGTTTCCGCAATAAAACGAGACTTGATCAGACTCCTGTCTTGTCTCCATTTCTCGTGTCTCTTGTCCTCTCAATTCCCACTCCCCCACCTTAAAAAAAGGGGACATTCAAGGAACCCTCAAGAGTCTTCTCCAGCAAAATCAAAACATCAGTTCTTCCATGTCCGGCTTTCTTCATCCTCCACCTCTTACATCTGTACATGGCTCTGGAAAGACCACAGATTTGATTATATAGACATTTGCCAGCAAAATGATTTCCCTGCTTTTTACTATGTTGTCTAGGTTTGTCATGGCTATTGTTTCAAAAAGCAAGTATCACTCAATTTCATGGCTGGCAATGAATGTTCTCAGTGATTTGGGATATAGAGTTTGCATATGGTATGTGAGGAAAATATTGTTCCACTTAAATGTATTTCAATGATATTTTAAAGTATTATAAGGTGTCCAAAATTATTTAATTATAATATAATCTACCCTCATGTCTGTATAATTTTAGAAGTAATTGTAGTTTCATTTCATAAAAATTAAAATGCTATAAATTTTCATGGGATGATTCTGGATAACGCGCTAAGTCTAAAAAATATCCACTGCATATATAATTACTGGGGTTCCATTATTCATCTATGGTCCAGCACTCAAACAAAAGAGAAGCAATTCACAGCTATATCATAAAAGAGCCTTGCGATTGGTTTGATAGTATAATCATAATAATTAGAAATAGTTTGAGTAGTGCTTAAGCAACATTATTTGTCCGGGACCACGGGGCGGCCCGTTCACATCCTATAGCCTCCTATACGTGAATGCTGCAATGCACCACTTAAGATGGCGCCTAGCGGAGCCTTTCACGCATAAGCCCTGGCCGCACTTTGCAGCCTCCAGTTTAGGAGCATGTTTGCACAAAGATGGCGCCTGGTGGATGTAGGGGGGTGTGGTTTAAGGCGTGTGCATATTGCTTTGATAGGTTGTTCCTGGTTTCCGTGCTCGTGATCAGTGCATGCTTCCCTTGCATTCCTATGGGGTCGGAAGCATATGTGCATCTGACCTCTTACATGATTGGCTTATGAGTAGCTCCTTCCTGTTTCTGTGTAGTATAAATACCCCTTGTTTCCGCAATAAAACGAGACTTGATCAGACTCCTGTCTTGTCTCCATTTCTCGTGTCTCTTGTCCTCTCAATTCCCACTCCCCCCATTTAGGGCCTGCGTTGATGAATCCTAGGTCTGCTTTGACGAAGCCTGCGGATCGGGACAATTATTAACATGTACAGGATAATATGATCCTCAGGAAAAAAAAAATCAGAAAAAAGGCAGGTATTCAGAGTATTTAGTATATGAGTTCTCTAAATTTTCCACTAATCTGTTTCTGATAATGAATGATTTAGAAACCTTATACAGATATCAACAAAATTAAAGTTGACAAGATTCTTATGACAAAAATGTGTTCTATAGGAGGGAAAAGAGAAAAAATGAATTTCTGAAGACCATTGAAACTTTGTAGCAAACAGTAAAATTACCTTTTCCTGGGTATAACTTTTAAAATTAAACTAGTCATATCCAGATAGAACTCTAATAAATGACTCATTAAAGAATACTATAGCACACCAACAATAGGATTGTCACAAATCCCATTTCAAAAAGAAGCTAAATTTAGTAAGTATCTCCAAGCAAGCAGGTGCAAAAGCGATTGAATAGGACATCAATGTCAACTTGAAGTTAAAATCAGGAGATGGTTCAGGCAAGAGACAAAAAGAGGCTTGGCTCTTGAGTGTTCCATTTTTCCCCACTGAATGGTACCAAGTAAAGTCAGTTGAATGCAGTATAGATGGAGGCCACCCCTTGAGGATCAAGGATCCCTGAGTAAAGAGTTTTCATATTTTTATATGTCCGAAGGCTGAAGGGGAGGACATGAGGAGAAGCTAGAAGTGGAAAGACACTGAGCCAAAGTAAATAATAATGCATCAGTAAAAGTCTTTATCAAGAGGCTCTCAGCTGATGTTACCTGAGACAGAAATCATGCATATTATGTGTCTGAGACTGTTGGGCTTTATGGGACAAAAAATCCTGGATCCTTGATGCAACTCTCTCCAGAAAGGGCAAAGTACTCTCTGTACACCATGTCTGATGTGAGAAAGGTAGATTCTCACCATGGAGCCTGCCAGATAAATCTTCTAAATACCTAGGTTCAAGTTTGAAATATCACACAGATGTGCTAGAACACCCCAGATATGAGTACATTACCAAACACTCCTCTTCTAAGGTAAATCTTGAACACTCTTGATCATAAAGAATAATATTAATCATGCTCCACTATGTTCAGTATTCACGTTCCAAAGTGTCTTTGTGGGGAAAGAAGTGTACTTTCTTTCAGAATATAAGTAGGTTCCCATTACCAAATCAAGGCCATCATGGCATTCATCCCCAGGAAAAGATTAGGATCCAGCATATGGGAGACAATTCAGAAGAAAACAAATAACCTCTTATGTTACAATAAAGCTATAAAAAGTATCTGCTTGCTTCAGTTGTAATTGAATATTTTATTCAATGATCTATTGATAGTATAATTAATTTGATACCCTGAAATTTAGTTTCAAGAAATGAATTATCTTGGACTCACTGAATAAAAATCTTAGTAAATGAAGAAACACTTGCAACTGTTCTTAAAGAGGAGACTGCCTGGTGAAGATAATGATGCTAATAGAAAATTATTTCTTCCTAAAAAAAAGGTTGTCACAAATCCCATTTCAAAAAGAAGCTAAATTTAGTATCTCCAAGCAAGCAGGTGCAAAAGCGATTGAATAGGACATCAATGTCAACTTGAAGTTAAAATCAGGAGATGGTTCAGGCAAGAGACAAAAAGAGGCTTGGCTCTTGAGTGTTCCATTTTTCCCCACTGAATGGTACCAAGTAAAGTCAGTTGAATGCAGTATAGATGGAGGCCACCCCTTGAGGATCAAGGATCCCTGAGTAAAGAGTTTTCATATTTTTATATGTCCGAAGGCTGAAGGGGAGGACATGAGGAGAAGCTAGAAGTGGAAAGACACTGAGCCAAAGTAAATAATAATGCATCAGTAAAAGTCTTTATCAAGAGGCTCTCAGCTGATGTTACCTGAGACAGAAATCATGCATATTATGTGTCTGAGACTGTTGGGCTTTATGGGACAAAAAATCCTGGATCCTTGATGCAACTCTCTCCAGAAAGGGCAAAGTACTCTCTGTACACCATGTCTGATGTGAGAAAGGTAGATTCTCACCATGGAGCCTGCCAGATAAATCTTCTAAATACCTAGGTTCAAGTTTGAAATATCACACAGATGTGCTAGAACACCCCAGATATGAGTACATTACCAAACACTCCTCTTCTAAGGTAAATCTTGAACACTCTTGATCATAAAGAATAATATTAATCATGCTCCACTATGTTCAGTATTCACGTTCCAAAGTGTCTTTGTGGGGAAAGAAGTGTACTTTCTTTCAGAATATAAGTAGGTTCCCATTACCAAATCAAGGCCATCATGGCATTCATCCCCAGGAAAAGATTAGGATCCAGCATATGGGAGACAATTCAGAAGAAAACAAATAACCTCTTATGTTACAATAAAGCTATAAAAAGTATCTGCTTGCTTCAGTTGTAATTGAATATTTTATTCAATGATCTATTGATAGTATAATTAATTTGATACCCTGAAATTTAGTTTCAAGAAATGAATTATCTTGGACTCACTGAATAAAAATCTTAGTAAATGAAGAAACACTTGCAACTGTTCTTAAAAGAGGAGACTGCCTGGTGAAGATAATGATGCTAATAGAAAATTATTTCTTCCTAAAGACAAGGTGGTCACCTGCAAAGTGAAATGCAAATTCTAATTATTTTATTCAGTCATCTGAACTTCACTGTGTGAGTAAATGGCTTCTGTACATTTTTCAATTACTTAGATAATCTGGAGGCTTAATGTTGAAACAAAAATATATATGGAGAGGAATACTTCAAAATGCCTAATAAAGATGTCTGAAATTTTACTCCTCCTTGAAAACAATGAGAATCCTGAAAAAAAAATGAACTTTTTCAGAATGCTGAAAATTAATAAAATCATACAGATTTTTACAGAGTTAGTCAAGAAAAATCCTGAAGGGGAAAAACATAGTAGCAACAACCAAGAACAAACTCAACATTGGAATGATTCATGCTGATTTATAGAGCTGGCGTATTATATTATTTAAAATATTCAGTTTTCAAAACTACATTATGAGACATAAAAGCAAACACCAAACAAAGTGTGACAAATAAACAGGAAAAAAATGAATCTGCAAAAACTGTCACTGAGGAATCTCACATATTGTACCTACTAGACAAAGGGATTATGTACAAAGTGTAAAGGACATTATTTTCAAAAAACAAAGGAAAAACTGACATTGTTTGATCACCAAGTAGAAAATGTCAATAAAGAGGTCAATGTTTAAAAAGTAAACAAATTCTGGAGCTAAAAATTACAATAACAAAATGACAAATTCTATATAGGATCACCAAATATAATATTTTTTTCTCCTGTAGATCATAAAACAAAAAATGTCATATATAGCCATTGATCATGTTTCCCCACTATGTTCAGTATTCACGTTCCAAAGTGTCTTTGTGGGGAAAGAAGTGTACTTTCTTTCAGAATATAAGTAGGTTCCCATTACCAAATCAAGGCCATCATGGCATTCATCCCCAGGAAAAGATTAGGATCCAGCATATGGGAGACAATTCAGAAGAAAACAAATAACCTCTTATGTTACAATAAAGCTATAAAAAGTATCTGCTTGCTTCAGTTGTAATTGAATATTTTATTCAATGATCTATTGATAGTATAATTAATTTGATACCCTGAAATTTAGTTTCAAGAAATGAATTATCTTGGACTCACTGAATAAAAATCTTAGTAAATGAAGAAACACTTGCAACTGTTCTTAAAAGAGGAGACTGCCTGGTGAAGATAATGATGCTAATAGAAAATTATTTCTTCCTAAAGACAAGGTGGTCACCTGCAAAGTGAAATGCAAATTCTAATTATTTTATTCAGTCATCTGAACTTCACTGTGTGAGTAAATGGCTTCTGTACATTTTTCAATTACTTAGATAATCTGGAGGCTTAATGTTGAAACAAAAATATATATGGAGAGGAATACTTCAAAATGCCTAATAAAGATGTCTGAAATTTTACTCCTCCTTGAAAACAATGAGAATCCTGAAAAAAAAATGAACTTTTTCAGAATGCTGAAAATTAATAAAATCATACAGATTTTTACAGAGTTAGTCAAGAAAAATCCTGAAGGGGAAAAACATAGTAGCAACAACCAAGAACAAACTCAACATTGGAATGATTCATGCTGATTTATAGAGCTGGCGTATTATATTATTTAAAATATTCAGTTTTCAAAACTACATTATGAGACATAAAAGCAAACACCAAACAAAGTGTGACAAATAAACAGGAAAAAAATGAATCTGCAAAAACTGTCACTGAGGAATCTCACATATTGTACCTACTAGACAAAGGGATTATGTACAAAGTGTAAAGGACATTATTTTCAAAAAACAAAGGAAAAACTGACATTGTTTGATCACCAAGTAGAAAATGTCAATAAAGAGGTCAATGTTTAAAAAGTAAACAAATTCTGGAGCTAAAAATTACAATAACAAAATGACAAATTCTATATAGGATCACCAAATATAATATTTTTTTCTCCTGTAGATCATAAAACATAATTTTTGGTGGTCATTGGAATTATATTACTGCATTTGTTTTCCATGGTAGGTTGTAACAAATTACCACAAACTTAGTGACTTAAAATGTAAATTTACCTTACAGTTAAGCAATTGAGATTTCTCAGTGCACTAAAATCAAGATATCATCAGCTTTACATTCTTCTGGAGGTTTTAAAAGAAAATCATTTTTCCCCTTTTCTAGTAATGGGAAATTGCAGCACACCACTTGAAACAGCAGATATAAAACTAGACAAAAGATCAACAAGAGGGTCTTCCCTGGTGGTCCAGTGGGTTGAGTCCACTTTGCTGTGCAAGGGGCGTCTGTTTCATCCTGTCTAGGGAAGACCCCACATGTCCGTGGAGTGGCTGGACTGGTGTGCCCAATTATGAGCCCTTGCTCTGGAGGGCATGCACCTAGAGCCTGTGCTCTTCAATGGGAGAGACCACTGCAATGAGAGGCCCACACAGGCCAAAAAATAAAGATGGATGAAAATAAATAAATGAAAAACCAGTAAGAGAGGCCAAAATTAAAAACAAATAATAAATGCTTAAAAAAAAAAGATCAACAAGGAAATAGAAGTCTTGAACAAGAATTGAGATTGATTATATGTAACACTTATCATTCCAATTAAATCACTGAGTGCACCCACTTTTTACATGTACATGGAACTCTTCCATAATAGAGCATATGTTAGATCATTTAACAAGTTTCTATAAATTTAAAAGAATTGAAGTCATTCAAAGAATATTTTCTAACCACACTTGAAGGAAAGAGAAATCAGTAACAGAACGATTTTTAGGAAAGTCATAAATGTGTCAAAATTCAACACAAACAAATAATCATTGAGTCCGGGTAACAATAACAGGAAAATCAGAAATTACTTTGAGAAAAATAAATGTGAAAATGAATCTTAGTAAAATTTATGAGATGCCATTCTCCAAAACTCCTACCTGGATTTTAAAATAGAAAAAGAAAAAACAGAATAAGTGATACAAAGCAACAACCAACAATGACAATAAAATCTTCCCATGTTAGACTGATACATATGCTGAGACAATTTACTGGTGACTCACTCCTGGTTTTAATAATAGTTTCCTAGTTCAGTATTTTGACTGTTCTTGTCTCAAACAATTGCAGCTTCTTGGAGCATTAATACAGAACCAATAGGTTCTTTTTGTTGATACAAATGAAAAGAATATGAAAACATAAATGTATGACCTTATATATTTATAGTTCAGCAGTATGCCAGGCTTCCCTGTCCTACACAATCTCCTGGAACTTGTTCAAACTCATGTCGATCGATTCAGTCATACCATCTAATAATCTCATCCTCTGTTGTTCCCTTTTCCTTCTGCCTTCTATTTTTCACAGCATCAGGATCTTTTTCCGTGAGTCATTATACTTACTCCTTATCAGAAAATAATTATGGGGTTTGTAATCAAAAAATTGTGTTCTCATGCTGCTATTGATAAAATTTGTTTTCATCAGGTGAAATCTGTATGACAACAATTAGCTATACAGGTATTTTTGAGACTTAAATGAGGACATTTCTGGGAATTACTAGATTTAAAATAAATAATTAAAATTATTATGTATCATTTGATTGTTAATTAATTAATAACAGTTGATTATATTGGTTATAACTATAATCTGAAACTTTGTTTTTCAAGCTTTATGTAGATATTTTTGCTCATTCCCCCACCAAACCTAGATATGACTAAACAGTTATAGAATAAAAGCAACAATATGTCCAACATAAGTGCTTTCTATTGAGATGTGATTATCAGATCCCCAGTGAAAGTCAATGACAATCCAATGAAAATCCCAGAGAAGAAAAGGAGACACTACTGTCTGTGAGTACTCCATCTTTCAATCTTTTGCTTTTTTTGAAAGCTTTATCTCCTAAGAGAGCAATTTAATACAAACTATGATATGATTCTAAAGGGTTCTGATCATGTCCTTCAGTTTCATAGAGGTGGAATTCCAAAGTGATTTATCTGTGGCCATATATGATGCAGAGTATTTCAATATTATTCTATCCAAACTTAATTCTAGTGGTGAAGGGTAAAACAGTTGGTTCATAACAAACACTTTAAATTCAAATATTTCCCCTGATCTTTCTTAGTGTTTTGGAATTATGAGATGGATTAAAACATAATTGCCTAGAACCAAAGCCCAGACCTGTTGACAAAATAGGACAAAAAGTTTGGTTCACAGTTGCCTTATTAGTAGATACATTTCATTTTTTCAATATTTTGGTTTTTATTTCCATAATTTTATACTTTTAGATATCCATGGAACTTATATCAGGTGACTATAAACTCTAGGCTGTATTATATCATTAGAATGTATATAAACTAGGAACTCATTTTCGAGTAATCTTATAAAATTATACAGACCATCTTTATTTGTTCTAACAATCTCTTACATAGAGCTAATGATATGAAATATTTTAGGAATGATTGAAATACTAAAAAGCCTTGTTACAGTATATAGTTTTAAAATAAATGGCAAGAATAATTCACCAAGTGCTTTCTGTTAAATGAGAGGCTGCTTGTTTATTATCTTTCTTCCTTTCACGGGTAGTAGTTTAGTCAGCTGATGGGTGATTAGACTCATTGTATATTGGAAGTACTGTCATATTTTGACTCCCACTTAGGTATATTATTTGATATATATAATACTTATTTAGTTTCTTAAGAAAACTCTCCAAAATATTGATAAAATATCTTGAATTATTTTAAATAGATGTGAACATTAATTTGCATTTTGGGTCATGATAACACGATTTGCATTAAAAATATGTTTTAGGCTATTGGGCTGAGCATTTTCAGCCATTTTCCAATGCACATCAAGATAGAATCCAGGGGGCTTTCCTGGTGAGCCAGTGATGGTGCATCTGCCTGCCAATGCAGGGGACACGGGTTCTATCCCTGGTCTGGGAAGATCCCATATGCCCTGAGGCAACTAAGCTCACCCTCTAGAACCCATGAGCTGTAACTGCTGAGCCTATGTGCACACCTGGAGTCCATGCTCCACCACAAGAGAAGCCACTGCAATGAGAAGCCAGTGCACCACAACAAAGACCCAGCCCAGGCAAAAACAAATGAATAAAATTAAAAGAAAAAAAAGGATAGAATTCAGTAGAACAAAAAATTCTAAGTAATTTTAATTTAAAATCTCACTGTTGTATAATCAACATTTTCTTTAAGAATTCTCTTCACAATTTTATTTACTTTCTATTTGACACTGGTTTTCTTCATGGATGAATTTAACTTTCTTAGTATGTAGTGGTGGTAAGCTATTAGACTATTTTCACATTCAGTAAAGTAAAAAAATGCAAAGCAATTTTCATGAAGAATTTTAGTGTGATCTACTAATATAGCTCCCTTTTCCAGCTTCATTAAGTAATTGTTACAACTATTAAATATGCTCCATTTGACAAAATAAAGTATAAGATTCTAATCATATGAATATTTAATTCATTTGTGATTTTACTGTCTTCACTGATGATTATTTTCTTTGTGGTAAAAGATAAAAGAATAAGAAAAGTGCGTGATACAACACTGTTGTGGCTACTTTTCAACTACAGCCATGGAGTTCTCCAGACAACTATACTGGAATGGATAGTTCTTTTCTCCAGGGGATCTTCCTGACCTAGTGATGGAACCAGGGTCTCCAGGATAGCAGGCAGATTCTTTTCCAGTTGAGCTACAAGGGAATCCCGTCAACTAGAGCAATATGGTTTTAAACTTAAATTCAATTAGATATAGTTTTACTTGCCTATCAGTCCTCACTTCAATAGATATTATTTGTGTGATAGTTGAAAAAAAGCATGTATTTTCAACTCTATTAATGAATAGCCTCATTAAAAAAAAAAAAGCTTGATCTCATGTAATGAAACCTATTCTAAGATAATTTTAATGCTCTTACATTTTCTGCTTTTATCTTCAAAAAGTTTCTTAATAATAAAGATGACTTTAATTGGTATAGTGCCATAGAATTCAAAATTTGCTTTTATATGGGGCTTCTAATTGAAAACTACAAAAAACAACTTCAGACATGTCAGAAAGATAATTTCTATTGATGAAACTTGATCTCAAAAAAGTACAAAACCTATATGCTAATGTCAATATCTACCCTGAGGCAACTAAGCTCACCCTCTAGAACCCATGAGCTGTAACTGCTGAGCCTATGTGCACACCTGGAGTCCATGCTCCACCACAAGAGAAGCCACTGCAATGAGAAGCCAGTGCACCACAACAAAGACCCAGCCCAGGCAAAAACAAATGAATAAAATTAAAAGAAAAAAAAGGATAGAATTCAGTAGAACAAAAAATTCTAAGTAATTTTAATTTAAAATCTCACTGTTGTATAATCAACATTTTCTTTAAGAATTCTCTTCACAATTTTATTTACTTTCTATTTGACACTGGTTTTCTTCATGGATGAATTTAACTTTCTTAGTATGTAGTGGTGGTAAGCTATTAGACTATTTTCACATTCAGTAAAGTAAAAAAAAATGCAAAGCAATTTTCATGAAGAATTTTAGTGTGATCTACTAATATAGCTCCCTTTTCCAGCTTCATTAAGTAATTGTTACAACTATTAAATATGCTCCATTTGACAAAATAAAGTATAAGATTCTAATCATATGAATATTTAATTCATTTGTGATTTTACTGTCTTCACTGATGATTATTTTCTTTGTGGTAAAAGATAAAAGAATAAGAAAAGTGCGTGATACAACACTGTTGTGGCTACTTTTCAACTACAGCCATGGAGTTCTCCAGACAACTATACTGGAATGGATAGTTCTTTTCTCCAGGGGATCTTCCTGACCTAGTGATGGAACCAGGGTCTCCAGGATAGCAGGCAGATTCTTTTCCAGTTGAGCTACAAGGGAATCCCGTCAACTAGAGCAATATGGTTTTAAACTTAAATTCAATTAGATATAGTTTTACTTGCCTATCAGTCCTCACTTCAATAGATATTATTTGTGTGATAGTTGAAAAAAAGCATGTATTTTCAACTCTATTAATGAATAGCCTCATTAAAAAAAAAAAAGCTTGATCTCATGTAATGAAACCTATTCTAAGATAATTTTAATGCTCTTACATTTTCTGCTTTTATCTTCAAAAAGTTTCTTAATAATAAAGATGACTTTAATTGGTATAGTGCCATAGAATTCAAAATTTGCTTTTATATGGGGCTTCTAATTGAAAACTACAAAAAACAACTTCAGACATGTCAGAAAGATAATTTCTATTAGCACATGTACAAAACATAATCTGTCTTAATAACACAAGTACATTTGGGAAATGATAGTAAATGTCCAAAAAAGATCTATTGCATTGTTTTCTTAAATCCTTGGATGTGAACAAATATATATGCTTTAGTATTGTCAATCATGTCTGACTCTCTGCGACCCCCTGAACTAGAGCAAGCCAGGCTTCCTCGTCCTTCACTATCTCCCAGAGATTCCTCAAATTCATGTCCATTGATTTAATGATGCTATCTTACCATCTCATACTCTACTTCCTCCTCCTCTTAGCCTCAGTTTTCCTAGCATCAGTATCCTTTTCAATGAGTTGGCTCTTCACATCAGGTAGCAAAAGTATTGTAGCTTCAGCGTCAGCCTTTCCAAAAATATTCAGGGTTGATTTCCTTTAAGATTGACTGGCTTGATTTCCCTGCAGCTCAAGGAACTCTCAAGAATCTTCTCCAGTCCCACAGTTTGAAAGCATCCATTTTTCAGTGGTTGTTCTTCTTTATGCCAACTCTCACATCCTTATGTGACTCCTGGAAAAGATGGACCTTTGTCAGCAAAGTGATGTCTCTAGGTTTGTCATAATATTCCTTTCAAGGAAAACATCTAATTTAATCTTCTAATTTCATGGCTTCAGTCACTGTCTGCAGTGATCTTGAGGTCCAAGAAGATAAAACCTTCTTGCAAAAGATAAAGTTGTATGTGTGTGCATGTATGTAATGTGTGTGTGTAGAACTGATTTAGATTTTATGAGAGAAATTTGTCAACATAATAAAGGCTATGTATGACAAACCCACAACTAATATCATGAGCAACACTCTCACCACTCTTATTTAACATAGTACTAGAAGATCTAACTAGAACAATTATGCAAAACATGGGGATAAAATTTATTCGAATCAGAAAGTAAGATAATTTTAATCCATTTCTGCTTTTATCTTCAAAAAGTTTCTTAATAATAAAGATGACTTTAATTGGTATAGTGCCATAGAATTCAAAATTTGCTTTTATATGGGGCTTCTAATTGAAAACTACAAAAAACAACTTCAGACATGTCAGAAAGATAATTTCTATTAGCACATGTACAAAACATAATCTGTCTTAATAACACAAGTACATTTGGGAAATGATAGTAAATGTCCAAAAAAGATCTATTGCATTGTTTTCTTAAATCCTTGGATGTGAACAAATATATATGCTTTAGTATTGTCAATCATGTCTGACTCTCTGCGACCCCCTGAACTAGAGCAAGCCAGGCTTCCTCGTCCTTCACTATCTCCCAGAGATTCCTCAAATTCATGTCCATTGATTTAATGATGCTATCTTACCATCTCATACTCTACTTCCTCCTCCTCTTAGCCTCAGTTTTCCTAGCATCAGTATCCTTTTCAATGAGTTGGCTCTTCACATCAGGTAGCAAAAGTATTGTAGCTTCAGCGTCAGCCTTTCCAAAAATATTCAGGGTTGATTTCCTTTAAGATTGACTGGCTTGATTTCCCTGCAGCTCAAGGAACTCTCAAGAATCTTCTCCAGTCCCACAGTTTGAAAGCATCCATTTTTCAGTGGTTGTTCTTCTTTATGCCAACTCTCACATCCTTATGTGACTCCTGGAAAAGATGGACCTTTGTCAGCAAAGTGATGTCTCTAGGTTTGTCATAATATTCCTTTCAAGGAAAACATCTAATTTAATCTTCTAATTTCATGGCTTCAGTCACTGTCTGCAGTGATCTTGAGGTCCAAGAAGATAAAACCTTCTTGCAAAAGATAAAGTTGTATGTGTGTGCATGTATGTAATGTGTGTGTGTAGAACTGATTTAGATTTTATGAGAGAAATTTTGTCAACATAATAAAGGCTATGTATGACAAACCCACAACTAATATCATGAGCAACACTCTCACCACTCTTATTTAACATAGTACTAGAAGATCTAACTAGAACAATTATGCAAAACATGGGGATAAAATTTATTCGAATCAGAAAGTAAGACATAAAATTGTTATTTTTACAAATGACACCATCCTGTACTGTTAGGGGAATTAAAATGGAGGTAGTCTTGTTCAGACTTCAGAAGTCAGAAAGCAGGCCTCTGACCAACTTCAACTTCTGACATCACCTGGAACTTCCTTGAACTATCTGCCTGCCTGTAGGCATGCCAGTTGTTATTATAAAGTCAAGAAACACCTTAATTTACAGAGGGAGTGGATCCTGGAAATTTCTGAGTCCCTGGAGGCCTGGTCAGCCCCTGTGGGCTCTGGAGAAATCTTGTAATTCACAAGGTGAACCAGCAGAATTTTAAAAGTTAAAGGAAAATCAGAGCTGATTTTTCACATGCAAACTGATGCAGACATCAGTGTGCGGCCTGGGATTGTAAACAGAAGTTTTCAAAATTGCAATTTGAAGTCTCACCTATGGGGTTGATATGCCACAAGGAACCCTTTCCATATTAGGAATCTAGATTGTTGTCATTTAGGATATCCCAGTGTTGTCCACAACTAGATGCAGGTTGGTGGTCAAGTCTGGTGATGTATTAGGTTGTTACTTCTCTCTATTGTTTCTATTTCTCAATTGCACTCAATTAAGTGGTGGGACTCCAGGGCATGCTCAAGAGAATAAGCAAAAATCCCTTGCCTTGTCTTCAGCCTGCAGAAAACAAAACTGAAGCTTGGTGTACAAGTGGTTATTACAGACCCTGAAAAACTGAACCAGATTAGACGGAAAGAAACAAGTATCACCCTGGAGTGATTTCAGAAGGTCCTGGCAACAGGTGCCGATATTATTTCAACCACTGTTGGAATTGATGATAGGAGTCTGGAGTATTTTGAGGAGACTGGCGCTATGGCAGTTGGGAGAGATTTAAAAAGTTACCTGAACACATTGCTAAAGGTTCGAGAGCAACACTTCTGTCAACCTTGGCCAATTCGGAAGGCAGAGAATCTTTTGAAGTTTCAGTGTTGGTATAAGCAGAAAATGGTATTACAGGAGAGAATTTTGATGATGAATTAATCTTGATTAAAACACTAATGGGGCTTCTCTGGTGGTCCAGTGGGTAAAGAGACCACCTTGCAGTGCAAGGGACACCGGTTCGATCCCTGGCTCAGAAAGATCCCACACGCTGAGGAGCAGCTGGACGGGTGTGTCCAATTAAAAGCCAGCACTCCGGAGCGCATGCGCTCAGAGCCAGTGTTCTGCAACGGGAGAGGCCACTGCAATGGGAGACCCACACAGGCCAAAGAATAAAGACGGATGAAAATGAATGGATGGAAGATCAATGAAAAGAGGCCCCCAAATTAAAAAAAGAACCACTAATGGTTGTACCTTTGTATCAAACATCTATCTTGAGGCAAATGGTCTCATGTGTGATAAGATGGAGCACTCTTTACAGGATACTCTTTGTGTGGTGACAAGAGAAGAGAATACTGGAGTCAAAATCTGTGGCTCCAGATGGGGGTGCTGTAGAGGTGGCCCTTTCCATATACCTTGAGAACTATGCAGCCAGCATGGGTTCTGGGGAACAGAAAGCTATTTCGGAGTTTGCTATCTCTAATACTCTGAGCATTAACGCTGCCCAGTACTCACATATCTGGTTGTTACTTCTCTCTATTGTTTCTATTTCTCAATTGCACTCAATTAAGTGGTGGGACTCCAGGGCATGCTCAAGAGAATAAGCAAAAATCCCTTGCCTTGTCTTCAGCCTGCAGAAAACAAAACTGAAGCTTGGTGTACAAGTGGTTATTACAGACCCTGAAAAACTGAACCAGATTAGACGGAAAGAAACAAGTATCACCCTGGAGTGATTTCAGAAGGTCCTGGCAACAGGTGCCGATATTATTTCAACCACTGTTGGAATTGATGATAGGAGTCTGGAGTATTTTGAGGAGACTGGCGCTATGGCAGTTGGGAGAGATTTAAAAAGTTACCTGAACACATTGCTAAAGGTTCGAGAGCAACACTTCTGTCAACCTTGGCCAATTCGGAAGGCAGAGAATCTTTTGAAGTTTCAGTGTTGGTATAAGCAGAAAATGGTATTACAGGAGAGAATTTTGATGATGAATTAATCTTGATTAAAACACTAATGGGGCTTCTCTGGTGGTCCAGTGGGTAAAGAGACCACCTTGCAGTGCAAGGGACACCGGTTCGATCCCTGGCTCAGAAAGATCCCACACGCTGAGGAGCAGCTGGACGGGTGTGTCCAATTAAAAGCCAGCACTCCGGAGCGCATGCGCTCAGAGCCAGTGTTCTGCAACGGGAGAGGCCACTGCAATGGGAGACCCACACAGGCCAAAGAATAAAGACGGATGAAAATGAATGGATGGAAGATCAATGAAAAGAGGCCCCCAAATTAAAAAAAGAACCACTAATGGTTGTACCTTTGTATCAAACATCTATCTTGAGGCAAATGGTCTCATGTGTGATAAGATGGAGCACTCTTTACAGGATACTCTTTGTGTGGTGACAAGAGAAGAGAATACTGGAGTCAAAATCTGTGGCTCCAGATGGGGGTGCTGTAGAGGTGGCCCTTTCCATATACCTTGAGAACTATGCAGCCAGCATGGGTTCTGGGGAACAGAAAGCTATTTCGGAGTTTGCTATCTCTAATACTCTGAGCATTAACGCTGCCCAGTACTCCACATATCTGGTTGTGACATTAAGAGCTTTCATAATTAGGCTCAAGTTAACAAAGAATGCAAAAGTCTAAAATGGACTGGTCTTGACTTGGTGAATGGTACACTCTATGACAACAAACAAGCATGGTTATTTGAACCAACTACAGTTGAAGTTAAGAGTTTTAAATTTGCAACTGAAACTACAATTACCATTCTTCAAATTAATCTTCAAATTACTATTCTTCAAATTAATACCCAAACCATTTACAGATTCAATGCAATCTCTATTAAAATTCAAATGGAATTTTTCTTAGAAATAGAAAAATAATTCTCGTATTTGTAAAGAACCATAAAAGATCCTGAATAGCCAAAACCATATTGAAAAAGAGAAACGAAGTCAGACTTATCCCTCATTACAAAGCTATAGTAATGATAGCAGTATGATAATGGTTTAGAAACAGAAAAAAGACCTAAAAAATAAGTCGCCACATATACTTTCAAGTAGTATTTGACAGAGGAGTCAAAGAACATTAAATGAAGGTAATCTCTTCTACAAATGGTATTGAGAGAAAAGATAAACATATGGAGGAAAATGGAATTGGCTCCCTATCTAACACAATTCATAGAAATTAGAAACTCAAACATAAGATTTGATACCATATAATTCCTAGAATTTTACATTTAAAATTCCTAGAATTTCCTATAATTTTAGCTTCTACAAAGGGTAGAAGCTCCTTGACACTGACCTCAGTAATGCTTTTTTGCATATGATATAAAAAAAACAGAAGCGAGTCAAGGCAAAATAAGTGGGACTCCATAAAGCTAAAAAGTTTCTGTGTAGCACAAGAAACAATAAAATAAAAGGCAAGCTATGGAATTGATAATATAAATATAAACCATGTTCTGGTAAGGTGTTAATATTCAAAATATATAAAATTAGCATTGGTACATGTACACTATCAGGTGTAAGATGGATAGCTAATAAGAAATCGAGCGAGTCCATTCAGGTGCCCTGTGATGACCTGGAACGATGAGGAGAAGGGAAGGAAGCTAGGAAGGAAGGGAATGTACATAGAATTATGCGGCCAAAGAGTTTTGGGCCTTTTTCTTTCTAAATACTCTGAGCATTAACGCTGCCCAGTACTCACATATCTGGTTGTGACATTAAGAGCTTTCATAATTAGGCTCAAGTTAACAAAGAATGCAAAAGTCTAAAATGGACTGGTCTTGACTTGGTGAATGGTACACTCTATGACAACAAACAAGCATGGTTATTTGAACCAACTACAGTTGAAGTTAAGAGTTTTAAATTTGCAACTGAAACTACAATTACCATTCTTCAAATTAATCTTCAAATTACTATTCTTCAAATTAATACCCAAACCATTTACAGATTCAATGCAATCTCTATTAAAATTCAAATGGAATTTTTCTTAGAAATAGAAAAATAATTCTCGTATTTGTAAAGAACCATAAAAGATCCTGAATAGCCAAAACCATATTGAAAAAGAGAAACGAAGTCAGACTTATCCCTCATTACAAAGCTATAGTAATGATAGCAGTATGATAATGGTTTAGAAACAGAAAAAAGACCTAAAAAATAAGTCGCCACATATACTTTCAAGTAGTATTTGACAGAGGAGTCAAAGAACATTAAATGAAGGTAATCTCTTCTACAAATGGTATTGAGAGAAAAGATAAACATATGGAGGAAAATGGAATTGGCTCCCTATCTAACACAATTCATAGAAATTAGAAACTCAAACATAAGATTTGATACCATATAATTCCTAGAATTTTACATTTAAAATTCCTAGAATTTCCTATAATTTTAGCTTCTACAAAGGGTAGAAGCTCCTTGACACTGACCTCAGTAATGCTTTTTTGCATATGATATAAAAAAAACAGAAGCGAGTCAAGGCAAAATAAGTGGGACTCCATAAAGCTAAAAAGTTTCTGTGTAGCACAAGAAACAATAAAATAAAAGGCAAGCTATGGAATTGATAATATAAATATAAACCATGTTCTGGTAAGGTGTTAATATTCAAAATATATAAAATTAGCATTGGTACATGTACACTATCAGGTGTAAGATGGATAGCTAATAAGAAATCGAGCGAGTCCATTCAGGTGCCCTGTGATGACCTGGAACGATGAGGAGAAGGGAAGGAAGCTAGGAAGGAAGGGAATGTACATAGAATTATGGCTGGCTTGTGCTGTTTTGTGGCAGAAATCAGCACAACACTTTAAAATTTAAAAAGCATATGTTTAAATAGAAAGAAAAAATTCATACCACTTAATATAAAAATTAATCAAAAATGAGCAAGGAACTAAATAAACAATTATTGTTTTCAAAGGTGACATGCAAAAGACCAACAAGAATAGATGCTCAACGTTTTTAATCATCAGAGAGATACAAATCAAAAGCACAATGAGATATCACCTTACGCCTATTAGAAGGTCTGTCATGAGAAAAACGAAGGACAACAACTGTTGATTTGGAGGTAAAGATAAGATAAAATGTTTTTTTCTTATTAAAATTCGAGAAGATTTCAGATAAATTCCATTTTGAGAGCTCAAGAGCTAACAGAATGAGATGTCAAACTTCCTCTCTCAGGAACTCTAAAGGTAAACATTTATGGTAAAATCCATTCACATAGTCATGTATTGATTGGATGGGAGATATCTGGGCAAATAGGATCACATAAGAACAAATGACATAAAGTTTGAATTTCGGACACATTTTTATTTAGTAGTATATATGCTGCCTACCAATTACAACCTCCTTGATTTGGGTCTCAGTTGTACTTTACCTAAGTTGAAGATGTAATCACCTCTACAAAGGAGGACAATGATGAATGTGAAAGGATCGGTAATCAGGAGAAGTGGCATAAATCAGGACTGCTGTGAGCAAAACCGAATGCCATACAATGGTAAGATAGTACAATCTTGCAGTTTGTATGTTTTTAAAATAAGAGATAACTGACTCACTGAAAGAAAAAGAAACTTTCTCAAAATGTTTTCTATTCACCTTAGTTATGAGCTTAGAGTAGGATGAATTTAAGAAACATTTGCTGAATAAATTTATGAATAAATGAAAGAATGAATATTCTAGTTGGTTTCTAAACATTCCTTTCTACAAAATTATCATATAAAAATGTTTAAGGAAAATGAAAAGATTTACAGACAGAAGAATGCCACAATTATAATTCAAAAGATATTAGTGGAAAACTAGAAAATGTTTTGTAATTTGCACCTACATTAACTGTGAATGTTCACAGATTAGGTGTTCCATTTTTATTCACATAAATAAAAAATGACTTAAATTATTAATGATAGTAAGTTGAACTAAAAAAAAGAATACAGATTTTACTGAAGTATAATGTTTTGACATAAAATATATTAAATTTTCTAATAATTTCCATTTTCATATTATATAAAAATGAAACTTTAAAATAATGTCATAACAGTTATTAATTCCGTTTGAATTAATTATGGAATTACTTATGCTAATGTGAATCTCATTAGAAACAGTCATTATAATTTCACATATACTATAGCATTTGTTAAATTATCTTGAATATTTAATTAATTGATGAATTATATAACTTTTGGCCTCTATCATCATAGAACAGATTAAAAGGGCGTTATTTGTAGTCTCTAATTGCAATTGAATGAAGATTAAAAGTTTCAAACCCCATCTAAAGGTAAACATTTATGGTAAAATCCATTCACATAGTCATGTATTGATTGGATGGGAGATATCTGGGCAAATAGGATCACATAAGAACAAATGACATAAAGTTTGAATTTCGGACACATTTTTATTTAGTAGTATATATGCTGCCTACCAATTACAACCTCCTTGATTTGGGTCTCAGTTGTACTTTACCTAAGTTGAAGATGTAATCACCTCTACAAAGGAGGACAATGATGAATGTGAAAGGATCGGTAATCAGGAGAAGTGGCATAAATCAGGACTGCTGTGAGCAAAACCGAATGCCATACAATGGTAAGATAGTACAATCTTGCAGTTTGTATGTTTTTAAAATAAGAGATAACTGACTCACTGAAAGAAAAAGAAACTTTCTCAAAATGTTTTCTATTCACCTTAGTTATGAGCTTAGAGTAGGATGAATTTAAGAAACATTTGCTGAATAAATTTATGAATAAATGAAAGAATGAATATTCTAGTTGGTTTCTAAACATTCCTTTCTACAAAATTATCATATAAAAATGTTTAAGGAAAATGAAAAGATTTACAGACAGAAGAATGCCACAATTATAATTCAAAAGATATTAGTGGAAAACTAGAAAATGTTTTGTAATTTGCACCTACATTAACTGTGAATGTTCACAGATTAGGTGTTCCATTTTTATTCACATAAATAAAAAATGACTTAAATTATTAATGATAGTAAGTTGAACTAAAAAAGAATACAGATTTTACTGAAGTATAATGTTTTGACATAAAATATATTAAATTTTCTAATAATTTCCATTTTCATATTATATAAAAATGAAACTTTAAAATAATGTCATAACAGTTATTAATTCCGTTTGAATTAATTATGGAATTACTTATGCTAATGTGAATCTCATTAGAAACAGTCATTATAATTTCACATATACTATAGCATTTGTTAAATTATCTTGAATATTTAATTAATTGATGAATTATATAACTTTTGGCCTCTATCATCATAGAACAGATTAAAAAGGGACGTTATTTGTAGTCTCTAATTGCAATTGAATGAAGATTTTAAGGAGAATCATGCAATATGAGAAAAAACAAATCAATTGAGGTGGAAAATAAAAATTATTTTCTAAAGAGCTTCTGTGTAAAGAGAAATGCGGAAGAATCAACTCTAATGAGGTGGCTGGATCTAGAACGTATCATAAAAAGTGAAGTCAGTCAGAAAGAGAAGGACAAATACAGTATATTAACACATATATATGGAATCTAGTAGGATGGTGATGATGGCACATGCAGTGAAGCGACAGAAAGACAGACATGGACAGTGGACATATGGACATTGTGGGGAAGGAACAGTGGGTGAGAGGCGTAAAGGAAGTAGCATGAAGGCCTGTACTATCATAAGTGAAGAAAATAGCTCTAGGTATTGCTCTGTGAGAAAAGGGGATCCTTCAGGTGTGCTGTGTGATGGTCGGGAGGGGAGGGAAGGGGGGGATATACATATGACTAATCTGAGAACATACATATCTGTAAACAACAAAACTCTGTAAAAGTTAAAAGTAAAATAAAGGTTTAAAAATAAATAAATAAATAAATAAAGAGCTTCTGGAAATTATAATGCATATGTTATTTATATAGCCATGTCATTTAAGATTATTTTTTTGAGAATTGAGCAACCACATAAGACTGTATTATTCTTTACATATAGGAATATGCCAAAATGACCTCTTCTGGGTTACAATGTAATTAAATATATATATAGGGAAAATCCGGACCAATAATTTCTATTTAAGTAATGAACATGCATTATGTGGGGCTAGATTAAGTAGAGGGAATTGCAAAAGGATGAAAGAGCTTAAATTAAAAAGAAGGTAACAGAGTCAGGTCAATGTTGAAGTAGAAGAAAGATGAATCAGAGAAAAAAAAAAAATGCATGGTGATTTCATGGTGAGGAATACTCTGTGAAGCAATGAGACAAATTTGCTGTAGATAAAACAAAGTAAAAATTAAACATCATTTGTGAGGCTTTTTTAATGACTAATATTTCAATAAGTTTATTTAAAGACAACTTGTTTTTCTTTTTACAATTTTGTTGTCTACTGTGAAACATCCACATGAATCAGCCACAGGTATGCATATGTTTCTTCCCTCTTGAATTTTGCTCACTTGTAATTTCTGAATTAATATTTTAAATGCTTTAATTGCAATTATTTCACTTCAGAATTGGAAAAATAAACCACTTTTATAATGTTATTTTGAGTACCAGGTGTACCTTATTTACACAGACAGGTAATGATAAGAGGTGAGAGAATAATTTTACTTCAGAAAGTAGATGATAAAGGAGAAAACTAGGTTTAGGAAGCTGTTTCTATTTTCCAAAGTGACAGGCTTCTGAATATTTAGGAGAGTGAGTGACAATGTTTCAATTTAGACAAATTTAACTTCATATTCTTTTTGCACGATGACATTGGGTATATCATATTGTTTTCATAAAGCTTATTTGACTTTTTTAGTATGGCCAAATTAATTCATTATGCTCATTTAAAAAGGAATGATTTAGGCTGAATATTCTGTGATGGGAATATACATATGACTAATCTGAGAACATACATATCTGTAAACAACAAAACTCTGTAAAAGTTAAAAGTAAAATAAAGGTTTAAAAATAAATAAATAAATAAAGAGCTTCTGGAATATAATTATTTATATAGCCATGTCATTTAAGATTATTTTTGAGAATTGAGCAACCACATAAGACTGTATTATTCTTTACATATAGGAATATGCCAAAATGACCTCTTCTGGGTTACAATGTAATTAAATATATATATAGGGAAAATCCGGACCAATAATTTCTATTTAAGTAATGAACATGCATTATGTGGGGCTAGATTAAGTAGAGGGAATTGCAAAAGGATGAAAGAGCTTAAATTAAAAAGAAGGTAACAGAGTCAGGTCAATGTTGAAGTAGAAGAAAGATGAATCAGAGAAAAAAAAAAATGCATGGTGATTTCATGGTGAGGAATACTCTGTGAAGCAATGAGACAAATTTGCTGTAGATAAAACAAAGTAAAAATTAAACATCATTTGTGAGGCTTTTTTAATGACTAATATTTCAATAAGTTTATTTAAAGACAACTTGTTTTTCTTTTTACAATTTTGTTGTCTACTGTGAAACATCCACATGAATCAGCCACAGGTATGCATATGTTTCTTCCCTCTTGAATTTTGCTCACTTGTAATTTCTGAATTAATATTTTAAATGCTTTAATTGCAATTATTTCACTTCAGAATTGGAAAAATAAACCACTTTTATAATGTTATTTTGAGTACCAGGTGTACCTTATTTACACAGACAGGTAATGATAAGAGGTGAGAGAATAATTTTACTTCAGAAAGTAGATGATAAAGGAGAAAACTAGGTTTAGGAAGCTGTTTCTATTTTCCAAAGTGACAGGCTTCTGAATATTTAGGAGAGTGAGTGACAATGTTTCAATTTAGACAAATTTAACTTCATATTCTTTTTGCACGATGACATTGGGTATATCATATTGTTTTCATAAAGCTTATTTGACTTTTTTAGTATGGCCAAATTAATTCATTATGCTCATTTAAAAAGGAATGATTTAGGCTGAATATTCTGTGATGGGAATATTCATAGCACTAGAACGGTGGAAGATTAATTGATTTTAATCTAAAGTCTCTCTCTAGAGATGAGCCACAGTCCCTGACCTGTTCTACTGATTTATCAGCTTTTTGGACAAGAACATAAATAGCTTACCTCTGTAATGTGAAGGATATGCAAAGGAGAGAGAGAGGGAGAGAGATGGAGAAATGGAGAGAGAGAGAGGATTTATTAAGAGCACTGAGTCAAAAATAAATGCCAGCTGTAGGGAATGGTGTGTGATGGAACTGGATTTTTCTCAAATATTTTAAAAGATACCAAAGAATTATCTGGCTTATAGCCCCAGGACATAAACTGATATCACCATCAATCTGTGAGGAAACAGTGTTCTACTTTCACATTAATGCTGTTTGATTTGTGTCCTAAATCTTGGAATGCTGGTAAGCCCAGGGCCTAGCCCAGTTGGCCAGGGCCCCTGCAAGGATTCAACCACTTCGGATTTGTCCCCTGTTATGTATAATGTCCCGAGTCTTGCACTCAGAGAAGCCAGCCACTCATCGTCAGGGCAGTGTTCAGACTTCTTAAAAGCAAGGTCAGAGTTGTGCTCTGTTTCATCCCTGAAGCCTAAACCAGACTTTTTATTAATTTCCCTAGCCCCTTGTTAAGAAGCAATTTAGAATCTTTCAGATCTCCTATTTTTATGGCATTATAGTCACTTCTGTGGAAATCTTGGGTATAGGCTACAGTCTCTATTATTCTAGGCTCCTTGGACACATCACTATGTGTGACAGGGGCATAAGAGCCTAGGCCTCCTCATTCCAGTAATTGAGCGTATGGGGCAGACGTTTGTCCAGAGGACTGATCCGAGGGCTGGGGTGACCAGTCCTGGGGGCAGTCCATCTTCCAGTATCCTCATTGCCTGCAGATTGGACATGGTCTTGAAGGAGGCCTGGGGTTTGGGCATGCCTTGGCCCATTGTCCTGGGTTGCCACAGAGGTAGTGAGTGCCAGTCGGGGTTGGGAGAGCTTGGTGGGTTGTTCATGGAATAGGTCCTTTATGTGGTCTAGGGGTCTGAGAGTTGAGCACTGAGGCTAGGAGTTGGTATTTGCCATTAGGCTTCTCTCCTGCTCCTGTCTTGCTTCCCTCTCTCTATTGTTAAAAACCGAGAAGAGTACATTTGGAAGTTCCTGTTGGGGAGTCTGGGGTCCCTCTTCTAGTTTTTGTAGCTTTTTGCGGATGTCTGAGGCTGATTGGCTTATAAAGTGTACGTGTGAAAAGAGGGTTCCTTCATGGGTGCTGAGGTCTAGGGCAGTTTATTTAGTAATAGTCTTGGTGAGATGGGTCATAAAAAGGGATGTGTTTTTGCCTGGCCCTTGGGTAACTCCCTTAATCTTTTCATAGTTAAACTGAGTGTGGAAATTTTTTATCATTCCCTCAATAAGGCATTTTGCCATATGGTTTGTACATAAGATTCCTGAGTGCCCAGGTTGGTAGGTCCAGGGAGGCTCAGAAGTGGGCAATGCCTCATTAGCTACTGGATTTAGGTTTCTATTTTCTGCATGGAGCTTATGGGTATGCTCTTTGACTGACTGCCAAATGTGATTTCTCTCATCAAGGGTCAAGGTGGAGGTCAGAAGGTGATAGATATCTGATCATGTGAGATGGTAGGCCTGGGTTAGTCAGAGAAACTCTTTGCAATATTTGAGAGGGTTTTCTGCAAAAGATTCAAGGCAGTTCTCTGAGACATATCAACCATAGAAAATGGAACATGAACCTTAACTGTGCCTTCAGCTCTTGCCACCTCTCGGAGAGGGAACATGCAGTGGAGTAGGGTCGGGTTCTGGGTTTTGGAACTGGTAAGGCATGGGGAGGGAGCTGGAAGGGGATGAGAGGAGCATGAGAGGAGCTTGGGGACACAGGAGAGGGAGGACTGAGAGATACTGGAGATGGACAATTGGAAACCCGATAAGGAGGGGGTTTATCTGCGGGATCTGAGTCAGAAAAGGGAGATGGTGAGGTAGGGGAATGGGACCCCACAGTGGGTAAGGCATTTTGGGGTTTCATAGGAGTATCAGCCAAAAGAAGTAGGGTGGGGCTTCCCTGATGGTCCAGTGGGTAAGGACACCGCCTTGCAGTGCAAGGGGTTCTGGTTTGATCCCTGGCCTGGGAAGATCCCATGTGCCATAGAGTGGCTGGACCGATATGTCCAACTAACAAGCCAGAGCTCTGGAGCGCATGTGCCTGGAACCAGTGCTCTGCGATGAGAGAGGCCATTATGATGGGAGACACACACAGGCCAAATAGCAAAGATAAATAAATGAAAGATCAATAAAAGTGGCCTAAAAAAATCAAAAAAAAAAAAAAAAAAAGAAGTAGGGTGAGTACTGAGCCAAAGCTTGTGGGGATTTGGGCCGAAGCTAATGGGGTACTGGGAAGGGCAGGTTGGGTGATCCAAGAGACTTGAAGGGGGAGGATGTGGTGGGAGAGGGAAGCCCTTACCTCAGAATGAGTCCAAAGAATTGGCTGGTGTGCATGTTGTTGTCAAGTGGCAAATGGCCCCTCTGCTTGGAGGTCAGCATTCAAGATGGACAAAAGTGCCCAGGTTAGGTCCAGGGAGGCTCAGAAGTGGGCAATGCCTCATTAGCTACTGGATTTAGGTTTCTATTTTCTGCATGGAGCTTATGGGTATGCTCTTTGACTGACTGCCAAATGTGATTTCTCTCATCAAGGGTCAAGGTGGAGGTCAGAAGGTGATAGATATCTGATCATGTGAGATGGTAGGCCTGGGTTAGTCAGAGAAACTCTTTGCAATATTTGAGAGGGTTTTCTGCAAAAGATTCAAGGCAGTTCTCTGAGACATATCAACCATAGAAAATGGAACATGAACCTTAACTGTGCCTTCAGCTCTTGCCACCTCTCGGAGAGGGAACATGCAGTGGAGTAGGGTCGGGTTCTGGGTTTTGGAACTGGTAAGGCATGGGGAGGGAGCTGGAAGGGGATGAGAGGAGCATGAGAGGAGCTTGGGGACACAGGAGAGGGAGGACTGAGAGATACTGGAGATGGACAATTGGAAACCCGATAAGGAGGGGGTTTATCTGCGGGATCTGAGTCAGAAAAGGGAGATGGTGAGGTAGGGGAAGGGGGCCCCACAGTGGGTAAGGCATTTTGGGGTTTCATAGGAGTATCAGCCAAAAGAAGTAGGGTGGGGCTTCCCTGATGGTCCAGTGGGTAAGGACACCGCCTTGCAGTGCAAGGGGTTCTGGTTTGATCCCTGGCCTGGGAAGATCCCATGTGCCATAGAGTGGCTGGACCGATATGTCCAACTAACAAGCCAGAGCTCTGGAGCGCATGTGCCTGGAACCAGTGCTCTGCGATGAGAGAGGCCATTATGATGGGAGACACACACAGGCCAAATAGCAAAGATAAATAAATGAAAGATCAATAAAAGTGGCCTAAAAAAATCAAAAAAAAAAAAAAAAAAAAAGAAGTAGGGTGAGTACTGAGCCAAAGCTTGTGGGGATTTGGGCCGAAGCTAATGGGGTACTGGGAAGGGCAGGTTGGGTGATCCAAGAGACTTGAAGGGGGAGGATGTGGTGGGAGAGGGAAGCCCTTACCTCAGAATGAGTCCAAAGAATTGGCTGGTGTGCATGTTGTTGTCAAGTGGCAAATGGCCCCTCTGCTTGGAGGTCAGCATTCATTAAGAGAGACAAAAAGAGAAAGACAAAGAGAGGGGAAATGTTGGCAGGTCAAGATTTTCTGATCAGGCCAATGAAGGACCAGAAAGGTCTTTGTTTTGCTCACATGGTGGTAAAAGTGAGCTCAGAGGCCTAGCTGAGTCTTTGAATTTGAAGGAGGCCCTGGACTGAGACTAGGGGTCCCCTTTCCCAATCAGGGAACCAAAATGTAAGAAAGTGTTGATAAAAGAAAGAGAAAGAACACCGACCTCAGACAGGCAGGATCCAAGGCTTATTTGAGTTACCTGTGGGAAAAGAGGCAGGAGTCAAAGAGAGAAAATGGCATGTGGGAAAGGCATTTTTAAGCTGCTGGATGAGGGCAGGGGGAAGGAGTGGAAGCTGAAGGAGGGGAGGGGGTGGTGTCAAGTGAGTTTGTGGAGGTGGAGACTCCAGAAAGTTGTGGCTGGCATGGGATGAAGGGAATGACTCAGCTGTTTGCTTTTCATTTCCATCATGGGGCACTATAGGAATTTCCCTGCTCATTCATATACAATTTATAAGTGAGGGAGAAGAAATATTTGAGATTGGAAAAAAAAAATCGTGGATTATTGAGTAGCTGGCTACCCCATAACACTGGCCAGCTCAGCCTTATACTGGTTTTCCCTTCTTCCTTCCTTTGCATTCAGTTTCCTTCTCTGTCCCTCCTGGGCATCACATTCCCACAGTAAAATCCTCATGTCTAGATGCCTTTCCTGGTCCTATTTTCTAGGAAACCAGAGCTGATATAAGTTGTCTTTCACACCTAACCTATTCAGGTTTATCACACTAACCTGTTTCTCAGGATTCATTCTAGTATAATATTCATTCCATATTCTGTTCATCTACATTCTAATTGATTTTTTTAAAATGGCTGTTTCCTGAGATTTTTCACATTACTTCTATATATAATAGATGAAATTAAAAATTTCTTTTCTCATTTTTACTCAGATTGTTTGAAGTATATTTCCCATATAAAATTCTATTAATTCTAGGTATACAGCAAACAGATTTAGTGTTTGGATCATTTTCCAAAATGATCAAGTGGCACTTATTTACAATATGTTCCAAAGTGTGAAAATAGGCTTTGGGATGTAGTATTCTCACAGTGACAACAATAAGAATAGTGAGATTTTTTAGTAACTTTGCAATATCTACATAAGTTTGTTATTCCTGTTTATAGCCTGTAAGAGAACTATTGGAAAATTTAATTATGCATAAGCAACAAACTTTTCCCCTTTTAGGAAAGCTATTTTTATTGAAAAAAAATATTAGTCAGAAATAGGTCACATATTAGTTACGTTATTTGCTTATTTATGTATTTATATGCTTGTTTAGTTATTTATGACATGTCTTGTGTGTGTGTGTGTGTGCGTGTGTGTGTGTTTTAACTTTTATTTTACTTTTTACTTTTACAGAGTTTTGTTGTTTACAGATATGTATGATCCCAGATTAGTCATATGTATATCCTCCCCATCCCACCCCTCCAGGCCGTTGCACAGCACCCCTGCAGGATACTCTTTTCCCACAGCACAATGACAATAGCTGTTTTTTTCACATATGGTAGTATAGGTTTTCATGCTACTTCCTTTACACCCCTCACCCACGGTTCATTCCCCACACTGTCCATAGATCTATTCGCCATGTCTGTTTTTCCATCGCTTCACTGCGTGTGTTATCATTACCATCTTACTAGATTCCGTACGGTACTCATCTTTCGCTTTTTGACTTACTTCACTTTTTATGATAGGTTCTAGATCCAACCACCTCTTTACAACAGATTCTTCTGCGTTTCTTTTTACAGCTGTGTAGTATTCCACTGTGTATATGTATCAGTGCTTTTGTATCCATTCATTTGTCGATGGACATCTAGGTTGCTTCCATGTTTTAGCTATTGTATAGAGTGCTGCAATGAACACTGGGGTACAGGTGCCTCTTTCAGTTTTTATTTCATCAGGGTATAAACCTAAGAGTAGGTTTGCTGGGTCATATGGTGCTTCTATTTTTAGTTTTTTAAGGAATCTCCATACAATCTTCCACAGTGGCTGTATCAATTTACATTCCCACCAGCAGTGCAAGAGTGTCCCATTTTCTCCACACCCTCTCCAGTATTGATTGTCTGTCGATTTGTTGATGATGGCCATTCTGACGGCTGTGAGGTAGTATCTCAATGTAGTTTTGATTTTCATTTCTCTAATAATAAGCGAGGTTAAGCACCATTTCATATGTTTTTTGGCCATCTATATGTCCTCTTTGGAGAGCTGTCTGTTTAGGTCCTTTTCCCGTTTTTTGATTGGGTTCATTTTTCCAATGTTGAGTTGTCTGAGTTGCTTGTAGATTTTGGAGATTAATTCTTTGTATGGCATGTCTTATATTTGCCAGAAATAGTCTCAAATACTTTCAAACTTTTGGTGTGCAAATGTAAAATTGTGATTTTCTTTAATATTATCACCTGAATAGAAAATACAGTCTGAAAATACATCGCTTTGTGCAGGAATATAACTAATGCCTTCCCTCTGACACTTCTTTGGCCACTGATTGACCAAAACATCTATATCAATATCTGATAGATGAATTCATGAATGTGGGAATGGCACTTGCTCAGTTGGGTAGTTCCAGGTTTGCAAATTCCCGACCTTTGAAGGAATTTATAAACTCTTTAAGAAACATTGGTTCAAGAAATTCTGTAGTAATAACATACTTTAGTACTTCTCTTACCAGTAGTGAACACTTTGGTATACTATGTGTCTAATCATTTGAATTATTATATTAAGAAACTATGATGGTCTTGGCAATTTTAAGCACCAATGATTTTTTTTTTTTAGTATTTATTTCACATTTTGGTATGCACACCTGAGTAAATTTTAGAACATATGGATTGAGCTTAATTGCATGGATTAGTGTCAAATGTAAGATTTACTGACTGGATGATTTAAGTAAGGTTCACTGTAAGACTTATGTTTATAAAATTAATTTTTAGTGATATCTTAAACAACTTAGGGGTTAATATTAATATTCATTGATTTATGAAAATTCAGGTTTCTTCCCAATTCTACCTATTGAAAATACTGCTACACCAAGCTTTGGGGTACATATATCTTTTTGAATTAGTGTTTCTCTTTTTGGATATATATCTGAACACAGAATTGCTGATCATACAGTAGTTGCATTTTTAGTTTTTGAGGGCTGCCATGCAGTTTTCTATAGAGGTTATCGCTATGATTCCTACCAACAGTATGCACGGTTTCTATTTTCTCCACTTCCTTACCAATATTTGTTAGATTTTTGTCTATATTTGTCAATATTTATAGACTTTTTGATTATATGTTTTGATAGGTGTGAGGTGATATCTCACTGTTGTTTTCATTTACATTTGCATTTCTCTTGTGATTCGTGTTACTGAGCATATTTTAATGTGATATTGACCACCTGTATACTTCTTTGGAAAAAACCTCTTTTGAAGATTTTATCTATTTTTAATTCAGCTGTTTCATTTTTAATATTAAGTTACTGGAGCTTATAATATGCTTTATATATTTATCCTATCATTTGCAAATATTTCCTCTCAGTAGTTCGTCTCTTCATTTTGTTTATGGTCTCATTTGATATGCAAAACTTTTACCTTTAACTAGGTTCCATTTTTTGTTTGTTTCCTTTGACTCAGGAGACAGATTCAACAAATCATTGCTACTATTTATGGAAATAATGTTCTGCCTACTATATCTTTTAGGAGTTTTATGATCTCTGGTCTTGCATTTAAGTATTAACCTTGAAATTTAATTTTTACATTTTATAAGAAAATGTTTTAATTTCCTTCTTTGCCATGTAGCTATCAAATACATTTCTTGGGGTAAGTGCATATTGTTTTAAACTTCCCTGTTTGTAATGCTTTTCTGTGTCTCATATATTTTAAGTTTTGTTTATTTCACATTTTGGTATGCACACCTGAGTAAATTTTAGAACATATGGATTGAGCTTAATTGCATGGATTAGTGTCAAATGTAAGATTTACTGACTGGATGATTTAAGTAAGGTTCACTGTAAGACTTATGTTTATAAAATTAATTTTAGTGATATCTTAAACAACTTAGGGGTTAATATTAATATTCATTGATTTATGAAAATTCAGGTTTCTTCCCAATTCTACCTATTGAAAATACTGCTACACCAAGCTTTGGGGTACATATATCTTTTTGAATTAGTGTTTCTCTTTTTGGATATATATCTGAACACAGAATTGCTGATCATACAGTAGTTGCATTTTTAGTTTTTGAGGGCTGCCATGCAGTTTTCTATAGAGGTTATCGCTATGATTCCTACCAACAGTATGCACGGTTTCTATTTTCTCCACTTCCTTACCAATATTTGTTAGATTTTTGTCTATATTTGTCAATATTTATAGATTTTTTGATTATATGTTTTGATAGGTGTGAGGTGATATCTCACTGTTGTTTTCATTTACATTTGCATTTCTCTTGTGATTCGTGTTACTGAGCATATTTTAATGTGATATTGACCACCTGTATACTTCTTTGGAAAAAACCTCTTTTGAAGATTTTATCTATTTTTAATTCAGCTGTTTCATTTTTAATATTAAGTTACTGGAGCTTATAATATGCTTTATATATTTATCCTATCATTTGCAAATATTTCCTCTCAGTAGTTCGTCTCTTCATTTTGTTTATGGTCTCATTTGATATGCAAAACTTTTACCTTTAACTAGGTTCCATTTTTTGTTTGTTTCCTTTGACTCAGGAGACAGATTCAACAAATCATTGCTACTATTTATGGAAATAATGTTCTGCCTACTATATCTTTTAGGAGTTTTATGATCTCTGGTCTTGCATTTAAGTATTAACCTTGAAATTTAATTTTTACATTTTATAAGAAAATGTTTTAATTTCCTTCTTTGCCATGTAGCTATCAAATACATTTCTTGGGGTAAGTGCATATTGTTTTAAACTTCCCTGTTAGTAATGCTTTTTCTGTGTCTCATAGATTTTGAAATTTTTTGTTTTTATATTTATTTGTTTTAAGGTTTTTTTCTATGTTTCTCCTTGACTTCTCCATTCACCCTTTGGTTTTCTCACAGCAGATTATATTTTCCCATTTGGTTTTATTTTTCTCTCTTTTTATGAAATGAGGTGAAATAGCATATTCTAGTTTCTAAGGTTTGTCATTGTGTGGGAATATTTCTATACAATCTGTATGTAAACAATGGTTTTATTGTGAGAGCTGGATCTAACATGAATAGGTGTCAAGTCTCCTCTGGGATTGTGCTGGCAGCTCTCAACTTGGTAGGGCTGGAGATGCAGTGGCTGGAGCCAGAGCTAGGTATGAGCCAGGGTTTCTTCTCTGCTCAGTGGCCTTTAATGGCCTTTCAGGAGTAATACTGGATCCCATGTTACTGGAGGAGAAGCTGTGATGGTGAGTTTCAAGCTTGTCTGCTCCATCTCCACGTTACTCTACAGTTTGGGCACTGGGAGCACCTTTATTCTAGAATGGAGCCTTGTTGGAGCACACAGTGTGGGTCAGGATATACCTTAGGACAGTACCTTAGGACATACCAGTTCTAAATCACTCCAGATATGCTGCCTCCTTGGTCACCAGTAATGGTGCCCTTGCCCCATTGATTCTCATTCCAGGTCCAAGAGGGCTCTGTTCCCCTATAGCTGTGCACTCAACTCAGCCATGGAAGCTTTTGCCTTAGTGTGGTGATATGTAGTAGGCAAAGGATCCAGAGATCAAAGTGCCAATATCCGTTGGATCATAGAAAGAGCAAGGAAATTCCAGAAAAAAAAAAAAATCTACTTCTGCTTCATTGACTACACTAACACTTTTAATTTTGTGCATCACAACAACCTGTGGAAAATTCTTAAAGAGGTGGGAATACCAGATCACACTACCTCCCTCCCACAAAAACCTGTATACGGGACAAGAAGCAACAGTTAGAACAGGATAGGAAACAACAGACTGGTTCCAAATTGGGAAAGGAGTACGTCAAGGCTGTATATTGTCACCCTGTTTATTTAATTTATATGCAGAGTGCATCAGACAAAATGCTGGTATGAATGAAGCACAAGCTGGAATCAAGAGTGCCTGGAGAAATATCAACAGTCTCGGAAAGGCAGATGATAGCATTTAAATGGCAGAAAGTGAAAAGGAACTAAACAACCTCTTGATAAAGGTGAAAGAATAGAATGAAAAGTTGGCCTAAATCTCAACATTCCAAACATGAATATTATGGCATTCAGTCTCATCACTTCATGGCAAATAAATGGGCAAACAGTAGAAACAGTGGCAGACTTATTTTCCTGGGCTCCAAAATCACTGTAGACCATGAGTACAGCCATAAAATTAAAAGACATTTGCTCCTTGGAAGAAAAGTTATGACAAATCTAGACAGCATATTCAAAAGCAGAGGCATCACTTTGCCTACTGAAGTCTGTGTAGTCAGAGCTTTGATTTTCCAGTTTTCATGTATGGATGAGAGTTGGACCACAAAGAAGGCTGAGTGCCAAAGAATTGATGTCTTTAAACTCTGATATTGGAGAAGGCATTTGAGAGTCCTTCCTTGGACTGCAAGGAGGTCAAACCAGTTAATCCTAAAGATAATAGCCCCTGCATATTCACTGGAAGTAATTATGGTCACGAGTTTGAGCAGACCCCTGGAGATGGTGAAGGACAAGGAAGCCTGGCATTCTAGAGTCCATAAGGTGGCAAAGAGGAGGACATGACTGAACAACCAAAATCTCTGAAGAAGGTTCCAAGTGGCATTCAGCTCAGGCTATGCGTGATCATGGAAATCTGGTCAGAGTCTTGGGAAGTTTCATTTTGCTTCCTCTACCTTGTTTATGGAGTGAGCAAGCATGTGTGTGCTCTTCCTGATAGTATCTAGATTTCTTTGCTTTCTTTCAGTCCCACTCTTAGTTCCATTGGCTTTCTCACCAGCTAGGAGACTTCCCCTGAAATGTCCAATTCCAGAAATAGGGTATCCAACATATGACCCAACCAGCTACTTTCCAGGGATGCTCTCTGAGTCTGTGTAATTCCTCTCTACTCTCTAGTGGAACAGTTACCATCCTAAACCTTCTCTTCTTTTCCAGACCAAATGTGTGAATCCTTCTTACAATCTTAGTTGTATGAGTCTTTCTCTCTCTCTCCAACTTGTTTTGAATGAGAATCACTCCACTTGTAGAAGTATTTTTGATGTGCGCATGGGGTGGAGGTGAGCTTCACTTCCACCTACTCTACCATCTTGATCTCCTGCCCATGCTATACTTATTTTGCTACAATAATAAATTAAGCCCAAAAGGGAAAAAAGTTGGCCTAAATCTCAACATTCCAAACATGAATATTATGGCATTCAGTCTCATCACTTCATGGCAAATAAATGGGCAAACAGTAGAAACAGTGGCAGACTTATTTTCCTGGGCTCCAAAATCACTGTAGACCATGAGTACAGCCATAAAATTAAAAGACATTTGCTCCTTGGAAGAAAAGTTATGACAAATCTAGACAGCATATTCAAAAGCAGAGGCATCACTTTGCCTACTGAAGTCTGTGTAGTCAGAGCTTTGATTTTCCAGTTTTCATGTATGGATGAGAGTTGGACCACAAAGAAGGCTGAGTGCCAAAGAATTGATGTCTTTAAACTCTGATATTGGAGAAGGCATTTGAGAGTCCTTCCTTGGACTGCAAGGAGGTCAAACCAGTTAATCCTAAAGATAATAGCCCCTGCATATTCACTGGAAGTAATTATGGTCACGAGTTTGAGCAGACCCCTGGAGATGGTGAAGGACAAGGAAGCCTGGCATTCTAGAGTCCATAAGGTGGCAAAGAGGAGGACATGACTGAACAACCAAAATCTCTGAAGAAGGTTCCAAGTGGCATTCAGCTCAGGCTATGCGTGATCATGGAAATCTGGTCAGAGTCTTGGGAAGTTTCATTTTGCTTCCTCTACCTTGTTTATGGAGTGAGCAAGCATGTGTGTGCTCTTCCTGATAGTATCTAGATTTCTTTGCTTTCTTTCAGTCCCACTCTTAGTTCCATTGGCTTTCTCACCAGCTAGGAGACTTCCCCTGAAATGTCCAATTCCAGAAATAGGGTATCCAACATATGACCCAACCAGCTACTTTCCAGGGATGCTCTCTGAGTCTGTGTAATTCCTCTCTACTCTCTAGTGGAACAGTTACCATCCTAAACCTTCTCTTCTTTTCCAGACCAAATGTGTGAATCCTTCTTACAATCTTAGTTGTATGAGTCTTTCTCTCTCTCTCCAACTTGTTTTGAATGAGAATCACTCCACTTGTAGAAGTATTTTTGATGTGCGCATGGGGTGGAGGTGAGCTTCACTTCCACCTACTCTACCATCTTGATCTCCTGCCCATGCTATACTTATTTTGCTACAATAATAAATTAAGCCCAGCATTTATATTAAAACAATACCAGAAAATAAATATTCTGACATTTGCATATATAATTGAAAAATCACTTTGGAAGGTTCCTTAATGGCAAGAAATATGGATGCTTTTTTATTATTTAATTATCTAAGAAAGGTAAAATTCTAAGAAGATTTAAAAATACTAATTAAGATGATTTTACTTATTGTAATCTGTATTTAAACTGCAATGCTTACCTATTTTTATTTATAAACTGGATAAGTAAGCTTTTCAAAATATGCTAAAATACTATGAAACTGGGAGTAACAAAAATATATTTTTTTAAAAAAATTAAGTGTATTAAATAAGGTGTAAAATTGTGAATCATATTCACATAGCATGAAATCAATTTTTCTTCAGTTTTCATGTAAGTTAATTTATATAGCATTTACACTTAAATGAAACTAATGTAAGTAATTTAAAAAATCTTTTTTTCCCTTAGAGTAATTATATATATATACAGACAATTTTTCTTTTTTAAATTTTGGCTCTTCTGGCTTTTCATTGCTGCTGCAGGCTCTTCTCTAGTTGCAGTGAGTGGGGGCTACTCTTTGGTTGAAGTGAGCAGGCTTCTTGTTGCTGTGACTTCTCTCACTGTGGAACTTGGGCTCTAGGGCACTAGGGCTTCAGTAGTTGCAGCACATGGACTCAATACTTGTGGCTCTGAGATGCTAGAGCACAGGCTCAGTAGATGTGGCTCACTTACTTAGTTGCTCTGCAGCATGTGGGATCTTCCTGGAACAGGAATAGAATCCATGTCTCCTGCATTGGCAGGCAGATTCATTACCACTGAGCCACCAGGAAAGCCCTTTACAATGAATTTTGATGTCTTTTCTTTCTTAAAGTATTTCCATTACTTGAATTGATAGAAACAAAAAAGTCCATATGTTTTAAATTATCTCCATTTCTATTACAGTTTCAGAGAATATCTGATTTTGGCAATATTTTGCTTAAAAGAGGGTACAAGAATTGAAAGGAGAAATTAGAACTCACATTATCTGTGGTACAAAAAAAGTCATGGAGGTGAGCTTCACTCATTTTGATCTCCTGCCCATGCTATACTTATTTTGCTACAATAATAAATTAAGCCCAGCATTTATATTAAAACAATACCAGAAAATAAATATTCTGACATTTGCATATATAATTGAAAAATCACTTTGGAAGGTTCCTTAATGGCAAGAAATATGGATGCTTTTTTATTATTTAATTATCTAAGAAAGGTAAAATTCTAAGAAGATTTAAAAATACTAATTAAGATGATTTTACTTATTGTAATCTGTATTTAAACTGCAATGCTTACCTATTTTTATTTATAAACTGGATAAGTAAGCTTTTCAAAATATGCTAAAATACTATGAAACTGGGAGTAACAAAAATATATTTTTTTAAAAAAATTAAGTGTATTAAATAAGGTGTAAAATTGTGAATCATATTCACATAGCATGAAATCAATTTTTCTTCAGTTTTCATGTAAGTTAATTTATATAGCATTTACACTTAAATGAAACTAATGTAAGTAATTTAAAAAATCTTTTTTTTTCCCCTTAGAGTAATTATATATATAACAGACAATTTTTCTTTTTTAAATTTTGGCTCTTCTGGCTTTTCATTGCTGCTGCAGGCTCTTCTCTAGTTGCAGTGAGTGGGGGCTACTCTTTGGTTGAAGTGAGCAGGCTTCTTGTTGCTGTGACTTCTCTCACTGTGGAACTTGGGCTCTAGGGCACTAGGGCTTCAGTAGTTGCAGCACATGGACTCAATACTTGTGGCTCTGAGATGCTAGAGCACAGGCTCAGTAGATGTGGCTCACTTACTTAGTTGCTCTGCAGCATGTGGGATCTTCCTGGAACAGGAATAGAATCCATGTCTCCTGCATTGGCAGGCAGATTCATTACCACTGAGCCACCAGGAAAGCCCTTTACAATGAATTTTGATGTCTTTTCTTTCTTAAAGTATTTCCATTACTTGAATTGATAGAAACAAAAAAGTCCATATGTTTTTAAATTATCTCCATTTCTATTACAGTTTCAGAGAATATCTGATTTTGGCAATATTTTTGCTTAAAAAGAGGGTACAAGAATTGAAAGGAGAAATTAGAACTCACATTATCTGTGGTACAGAAAGATTAAGTCATCAGTCAGAAGATCAGTACCTCAGAAACTCATAAAAGTCAGCACAGTTACTATACTGATTAACTGGCATGATAATAGTCTGTCATTGATTCATGTGTGTGTGTGCATGCTCAGTCCCTCAGTGGTGTGTGACTCTTTGGGACCCCATGTACTGTAGCCCACCAGGCTCCTATGTCCATGGAATTTTCCCCACAGAAATACTGGAGTGGATTGCCATTTCCTCCTTCAAGGGATCTGTCCAATCAAGTCATCAAACTGGGGTGTCCTGAGTCGTTTGTATTCATAGGCAGATTTTTTTTACCACTAGCCCACCTAGGAAGTCCTATCATTTTTTAAAAAATATTTATTTATTTATTTATTTATTTATTTTTTGGAGGGGGAGGGGTAGGAAGGGAGGGGAGCAGGCGGGCCACTTCTTTTTTTTTTTTTTTTAAACCTTTATTTTGCTTTTAACTTTTACAGAGTTTTGGGCTTACCCTGATGGTCCAGTGGGTAAGGACACCGCCTTGCAGTGCAAGGGGCGCCAGTTCGATCCCTGGCCTGGGAAGATCCCACGTGCCGCGGAGCGGCTGGACTGATGTGTCCAATCATCGAGATGGAGCTCTGGAGCACATGCGCCCAGAGCTGGCGCTCTGCGACAACAGACGCCACCGCGATGGGAGGCCCACAGGAGTCAAAGAACAAAGACAGATGAAAATAGAGAAATGAAAGATCAATAGAAGTGGCCCGCCCGCTCCCCTCCCTTTCCAACCCGACCCCCGCCCAAAAATAAATAAATAAATAAATCTTTAAAAAAAAAAAAAAAAAACTTTTACAAAGTTTTGTTGTTTACAGATATGTATGTTCCCAGATTAGTCATATGTATATCCCCCCCTTCCCACCCCTCCCAACCATCACACAGCATCCCTGAAGGATCCCCTTTTCTCACAGAGCAATGCCTAGAGCTATTTTCTTCACTTATGATAGTACAGGCCTTCATGCTACTTCCTTTACGCCTCTCACCCACTGTTCCTTCCCCACAATGTCCATATGTCCACTGTCCATGTCTGTCTTTCCGTCACTTCACTGCATGTGCCATCATCAGCATCCTGCTAGATTCCATATATATGTGTTAATATACTGTATTTGTCCTTCTCTTTCTGACTGACTTCACTTTTTATGATACGTTCTAGATCCAGCCACCTCATTAGGGCTGATTCTTCTGCATTTCTCTTTACAGCTGTGTAGTATTCCATTGTATATATGTACCACAACTATGGATCCATTCGTTCGTCGATGGGCATCTAGGTTCCTTCTATGTTCTAGCTATTGTATAGAGAGCTGCAATGAACACTGGGGTACAGGTGCTTCTTTCAGATTTAATTTCCTCAGGGTATAAGCCTAAGAGTGGGATTGATGGGCCATAGGGTGCTTCTATTTTTAGTTTTTTAAGAAATCTCCAGACTGTCTTCCATAGAGGCTGTATCAATTTACACTCCCACCAGCAAAGCAGGAGTGTTCCCTTTTCTCCGCAGCCTCTCCAGCATTTATTGTCTGTCGATTTGTGGATGATGGCCATTCTGACGGGTGTGAGGTGATATCTCATTGTAGCTTTGTTATGCATTTCTCTAATTATTAGTGAAGTTGAGCATTGTTTCATGTGCTTTTGGGCCATCTCTATGATTAATCTGTTTAGGTCCCATGATGTTGCATTTAAAGGGGCGCTGGACTGATGTGTCCAATCATCGAGATGGAGCTCTGGAGATGGAGACTGGCGCTGACAACAGATGCCACCGCGATGGGAGGCCCACAGGAGTCAAAGAACAAAGACGGATGAAAATAGAGAAATGAAAGATCAATAGAAGTGGCCAAAAATTTTTTTTAAAAAAACTTTTATTTTACTTTTAACTTTTACAGAGTTTTGTTGTTTACAGATATGTATGTTCCCAGATTAGTCATATGTATATCCCCCCCTTCCCACCCCTCCCAACCATCACACAGCATCCCTGAAGGATCCCCTTTTCTCACAGAGCAATGCCTAGAGCTATTTTCTTCACTTATGATAGTACAGGCCTTCATGCTACTTCCTTTACGCCTCTCACCCACTGTTCCTTCCCCACAATGTCCATATGTCCACTGTCCATGTCTGTCTTTCCGTCACTTCACTGCATGTGCCATCATCAGCATCCTGCTAGATTCCATATATATGTGTTAATATACTGTATTTGTCCTTCTCTTTCTGACTGACTTCACTTTTTATGATACGTTCTAGATCCAGCCACCTCATTAGGGCTGATTCTTCTGCATTTCTCTTTACAGCTGTGTAGTATTCCATTGTATATATGTACCACAACTATGGATCCATTCGTTCGTCGATGGGCATCTAGGTTCCTTCTATGTTCTAGCTATTGTATAGAGAGCTGCAATGAACACTGGGGTACAGGTGCTTCTTTCAGATTTAATTTCCTCAGGGTATAAGCCTAAGAGTGGGATTGATGGGCCATAGGGTGCTTCTATTTTTAGTTTTTTAAGAAATCTCCAGACTGTCTTCCATAGAGGCTGTATCAATTTACACTCCCACCAGCAAAGCAGGAGTGTTCCCTTTTCTCCACACCCTCTCCAGCATTTATTGTCTATCGATTTGTGGATGATGGCCATTCTGACGGCTGTGAGGTGATACCTCATTGTAGTTTTGATTTGCAATTTACTGATTATTAGTGAAGTTGAGCATTGTTTCATGTGCTTTTGGGCCATCTCTATGTCATCGTTGGAGAGGAGTCTGTTTAGGTCCTTTTCCCATTTTTTGATTGGGTTGTTGATTTTTCCGGTGCTGAGTTGTCTGAGTTGCCTGTAGATTTTGGAGATTAACTCTTTGTCTGTTGTTTCATTTGCTATGATTTTCTCCCACTCTGTGGGCTGTCTGTGGAGCTTTTTTGTAATTTCTTGTGCTGAACAAAAGCTTTTAAGTTTCATTAGGTCCCACATGTTCATTTTTCTTTTCAGTTCTGCTATTCTAGTAGGTGGGACACAGAAGATCTTGCTTTGATTGATGTCCTGAGGGTTTTGCCTATATTCTCCTCGAAGAGTTTGATGGTTTCTGGCCTTACATTTAAGTCTTTAATCCATTTTGAGTTGATCTTTGAGCATGGTGTGAGGGTATGTTCCAACTTCATTTTTTTGCATGTAGCTGTCCAATTTTCCCATCACCACTTGTTGAAGAGGCTGTCTTTGCCCCATTTTATAGTTTCGCCTTCTTTGTCAAAAATAAGGTACCCATAGGTGCATGGGTTTATCTCTGGATTCTTGATCTTGTTCCATTGTTCTATAGTTCTGTTTTTGTGCCAGTACAATACTGTCTTGATGACCGTTGCTTTGTAGTAGAGTCTGAAGTTTGGGAGGCTGATCCCTCCAGCTCCATTCTTCTTCCTCAGGATTGCTTTGGCTATTCGAGTTCTTTGAGTTTCCATATGAACTGTGTTATTCATTGGTCTAGTTCTGTGAAAAATGTTATTGGAAGTTTGATAGGGATCGCATTGAATCTATAGATGGCATTTGGTAGTATGGTCATTTTCACAATATTGATTCTTCCGACCAAGGAACATGGAATATCTCTCTATTTCCAGGGTTGCTATTTGTCTATCGTTTTTAAGAAATCTTGTCCCAGGCATCAATTTACACTCCCACCAGCAAAGCAGGAGTGTTCCTTTCTCCACACCTCTCCAGCATTTATTGTCTATCGATTTGTGGATGATGGCCATTCTGACGGCTGTGAGGTGATACCTCATTGTAGTTTTGATTTGCAATTTACTGATTATTAGTGAAGTTGAGCATTGTTTCATGTGCTTTTGGGCCATCTCTATGTCATCGTTGGAGAGGAGTCTGTTTAGGTCCTTTTCCCATTTTTTGATTGGGTTGTTGATTTTTCCGGTGCTGAGTTGTCTGAGTTGCCTGTAGATTTTGGAGATTAACTCTTTGTCTGTTGTTTCATTTGCTATGATTTTCTCCCACTCTGTGGGCTGTCTGTGGAGCTTTTTTGTAATTTCTTGTGCTGAACAAAAGCTTTTAA
Organism: Tragulus kanchil; assembly: GCA_022376925.1. NCBI lineage: Eukaryota > Metazoa > Chordata > Mammalia > Artiodactyla > Tragulidae > Tragulus > Tragulus kanchil. Next base: position 85,374,195 of record JAIOJX010000003.1, on the reverse strand, counting down.
GTTTCATTAGGTCCCACATGTTCATTTTTCTTTTCAGTTCTGCTATTCTAGTAGGTGGGACACAGAAGATCTTGCTTTGATTGATGTCCTGAGGGTTTTGCCTATATTCTCCTCGAAGAGTTTGATGGTTTCTGGCCTTACATTTAAGTCTTTAATCCATTTTGAGTTGATCTTTGAGCATGGTGTGAGGGTATGTTCCAACTTCATTTTTTTGCATGTAGCTGTCCAATTTTCCCATCACCACTTGTTGAAGAGGCTGTCTTTGCCCCATTTTATAGTTTCGCCTTCTTTGTCAAAAATAAGGTACCCATAGGTGCATGGGTTTATCTCTGGATTCTTGATCTTGTTCCATTGTTCTATAGTTCTGTTTTTGTGCCAGTACAATACTGTCTTGATGACCGTTGCTTTGTAGTAGAGTCTGAAGTTTGGGAGGCTGATCCCTCCAGCTCCATTCTTCTTCCTCAGGATTGCTTTGGCTATTCGAGTTCTTTGAGTTTCCATATGAACTGTGTTATTCATTGGTCTAGTTCTGTGAAAAATGTTATTGGAAGTTTGATAGGGATCGCATTGAATCTATAGATGGCATTTGGTAGTATGGTCATTTTCACAATATTGATTCTTCCGACCAAGGAACATGGAATATCTCTCTATCTGTTTAAGTCTTTTTTAACGTCTCTCATGAGTGTCTTTTAATTTTCTGTGTACAGTTCTTTTGTTTCTTTGGGTAGGTTTATTCCTATACATTTGATTCTTTTGGTTGTGATGGTGAAGGGGATTGCCTCTTTGATTTTGTTTTCTGATTTTTCATTGTTTGTTTATAGGAATGCCAGTGATTTCTATATGTTGATTTTGTATCCTGTGACTTTGGTGAATTCGCTGATTAGCTCTAGTAGCTTTGTAGCCATGTCTTTGGGATTTTCGATGTATAATATCATGTCATTTGCAAATAGAGAGAGTTTGACTTCTTCTTTTCCTATCTGGATTCCTTTGATTTCTTTCTCTGCTCTTATTGCTGTTGCTAGAACTTCCACGACTATGTTGAATAAGAGTAGTGACAGTGGACACCCTTGTCTTATTCCTGATCTAGAGAGAATGCTTTGAGTTTTTCACCATTGAGGATAATGTTCGCTGTGGGCTTCTCATAGATGGCTTTCACTATGTTAAGATAAGTTACTTCTATGCCCATTTTTTGAAGAGTTTTTATCATAAATGGATGTTGTATTTTGTCAAAGGCTTTTTCTGCATCTATTGAGATGATCATGTGGTTTTTGTCTCTCAAATTGTTGATATGGTGTATCACATTGATTGATTTGCGGATGTTGGAGAATCCTTGCATGCCTGGGATGAACCCAACTTGATCGTGATGAGTGAGCTTTTTGATGTGTTGTTGAATTCTGTTTGCTAGGATTTTGTTGAGGATTTTGGCATCTGGATTCATCAGTGAAATTGCCCTATGCTTTTCTTTTTTGTGTGTTGTCTTTGCCTGGCTTTGATATCAGGGTGATGGTGGCCTCATAGAATGTGTTTGGAAGTGTTCCTTCCTGTGCAATTGTTTGGAAGAGTTTTAGAAGGACAGGCATTAGCTCTTCTTTAAATGTTTGGTAGAATTCGGCTGTGAAGCCATCTGGCCCTGGGCTTTTATTTTTGGGTAGATTTTTGATCACAAAGTCAATTTCTGAGCTTGTGATTGGCTTGTTCATAGTTTCTATTTCTTCCTGGTTGAGTCTTGGGAAACTAATCTTCTCTAAGAAACTGTCCATTTCTTCCAGGTTGTCCAGTTTGTTGCCTTAGAGTTGTTCATAACAGTCTCTTATAATCCTTTGGATTTCTGCGTTCTCTGTTGTAATCTCTCCTTTTCATTTTTGATTTTGGTGATCTGGTTCTTCTCTCTCTTTTTTTTTAATGAGTCTGGCCAGTGGTGTGTCGATTTTATGGACTTTTTCGAAGAACCAGCTTTTTTTTAATTTATTTTTACTATTGTTTCTTTTGTTTCTTTTTCATTTATTTCTGCTATGATCTTTATGATTTCCCTTCTGCTGACTTTGGTGTGTTTTTGTTCTTCTTTCTCCAGTTGTTTTAAGCATAAGGTAAGGTCGTCTGTTTGAGATTTTCCTAGTTTCTTGAGGTGGGATAGAATTGCTATAAACTTCCCTCTTAGAACTGCTTTTGCAGTATCCCATAGGTTTTGTACTGTCATGTGTTCATTGTCATTTTCTGCTAGGAATTTTTAAATTTCTCCTTTGATTTCCTCAATGATCAATTGTTTTTTAGGTATGTGTTGTTTAATCTTCATGTGTTTGTGTTTTTAGCGGTTTTTTTCCTGTAGTTGATCTCTAGTCTCATTGCATTGTGGTCCGAGATGATGGTTGATAGAATTCAGTTTTCTTGAATTGACTGAGGTTTGATTTGTGGCCCAAGATGTGATCTATCCTGGAGAAGGTTCCATAAGCACTTGAGAAGAAAGTGTTTTTTTGGGATACCCAACTTGATCGTGATGAGTGAGCTTTTTGATGTGTTGAATTCTGTTTGCTAGGATTTTGTTGAGGATTTTGGCATCTGGATTCATCAGTGAAATTGCCCTATGCTTTTCTTTTTTGTGTGTTGTCTTTGCCTGGCTTTGATATCAGGGTGATGGTGGCCTCATAGAATGTGTTTGGAAGTGTTCCTTCCTGTGCAATTGTTTGGAAGAGTTTTAGAAGGACAGGCATTAGCTCTTCTTTAAATGTTTGGTAGAATTCGGCTGTGAAGCCATCTGGCCCTGGGCTTTTATTTTTGGGTAGATTTTTGATCACAAAGTCAATTTCTGAGCTTGTGATTGGCTTGTTCATAGTTTCTATTTCTTCCTGGTTGAGTCTTGGGAAACTAATCTTCTCTAAGAAACTGTCCATTTCTTCCAGGTTGTCCAGTTTGTTGCCTTAGAGTTGTTCATAACAGTCTCTTATAATCCTTTGGATTTCTGCGTTCTCTGTTGTAATCTCTCCTTTTCATTTTTGATTTTGGTGATCTGGTTCTTCTCTCTCTTTTTTTTTAATGAGTCTGGCCAGTGGTGTGTCGATTTTATGGACTTTTTCGAAGAACCAGCTTTTTTTTAATTTATTTTTACTATTGTTTCTTTTGTTTCTTTTTCATTTATTTCTGCTATGATCTTTATGATTTCCCTTCTGCTGACTTTGGTGTGTTTTTGTTCTTCTTTCTCCAGTTGTTTTAAGCATAAGGTAAGGTCGTCTGTTTGAGATTTTCCTAGTTTCTTGAGGTGGGATAGAATTGCTATAAACTTCCCTCTTAGAACTGCTTTTGCAGTATCCCATAGGTTTTGTACTGTCATGTGTTCATTGTCATTTTCTGCTAGGAATTTTTAAATTTCTCCTTTGATTTCCTCAATGATCAATTGTTTTTTAGGTATGTGTTGTTTAATCTTCATGTGTTTGTGTTTTTAGCGTTTTTTTTTTCCCTGTAGTTGATCTCTAGTCTCATTGCATTGTGGTCCGAGATGATGGTTGATAGAATTCAGTTTTCTTGAATTGACTGAGGTTTGATTTGTGGCCCAAGATGTGATCTATCCTGGAGAAGGTTCCATAAGCACTTGAGAAGAAAGTGTATTCTTCTCCTTTTGGATGGAAAGTCCTAAAGATATCAATGAGGTCCATTTCTTCTACTGTGGCATTTAAGGCTTGTGTTTCTTTACTAATTTTCTGTTTGGATGATCTGTCTATTGGTGTGAGAGGAGTGTTAAAGTCTCCTACTATGATTGTGTTACTGTCAATGTCTTCTTTTATGTCTGAAAGTGTTTGTCTTATGTATTGGAATGCTCCTGTGTTGGGAGCATAGATATTTATGATTGTTATGTCTTCTTCTTGGATTGATCCTTTAATCATGATGTAGTGACCTGCCTTGTCTCTTAGAATCTTCTTTACTTTAAAATCCATGTTGTCTGATATGAGGATTGCTACTCCAGCTTTCTTTTGATTTCCATTTGCATGGAATATCTTTTTCCAGCCTCTCACTTTCAGTCTATGAGTGCCTCTAGGTCTGAAATGAGTTTCCTGGAGACAGCATATGTATGGGTCGTGTTTTTGGATCCATTCAGCCACTCTGTGTCTTTGGTTGGGGCATTTAGTCCATTTACATTCAAAGCAATTACTGATACAAATGATCCTATTGTCATCTTCTTAGATGTTATGATGGGTTTGTTTCGTGAATCTTTGCCTTTTATACTTGTCTATATAAGTCCCTTTAACACTTGTTGTAAGGCTGGTTTGGTGTGACTAAAATCTTTTGATTTTTGCTTATCTGTAAAGCCTTTGATGTCTCCATCCATTTTGAATGAGATCCTTGTTTTGCATGGTAAGGTCGTCGGGCTAGGAGGTGGGATAGAATTGCTATAAACTTCCCTTTTCGCTTTTGCAGTATCCCATAGGTTTTGTACTGTCATGTGTTCATTGTCATTTTCTGCTAGGAATTTTTAAATTTCTCCTTTGATTTCCTCAATGATCAATTGTTTTTTAGGTATGTGTTGTTTAATCTTCATGTGTTTGTGTTTTTAGCGTTTTTTTTTTCCCTGTAGTTGATCTCTAGTCTCATTGCATTGTGGTCCGAGATGATGGTTGATAGAATTCAGTTTTCTTGAATTGACTGAGGTTTGATTTGTGGCCCAAGATGTGATCTATCCTGGAGAAGGTTCCATAAGCACTTGAGAAGAAAGTGTATTCTTCTCCTTTTGGATGGAAAGTCCTAAAGATATCAATGAGGTCCATTTCTTCTACTGTGGCATTTAAGGCTTGTGTTTCTTTACTAATTTTCTGTTTGGATGATCTGTCTATTGGTGTGAGAGGAGTGTTAAAGTCTCCTACTATGATTGTGTTACTGTCAATGTCTTCTTTTATGTCTGAAAGTGTTTGTCTTATGTATTGGAATGCTCCTGTGTTGGGAGCATAGATATTTATGATTGTTATGTCTTCTTCTTGGATTGATCCTTTAATCATGATGTAGTGACCTGCCTTGTCTCTTAGAATCTTCTTTACTTTAAAATCCATGTTGTCTGATATGAGGATTGCTACTCCAGCTTTCTTTTGATTTCCATTTGCATGGAATATCTTTTTCCAGCCTCTCACTTTCAGTCTATGAGTGCCTCTAGGTCTGAAATGAGTTTCCTGGAGACAGCATATGTATGGGTCGTGTTTTTGGATCCATTCAGCCACTCTGTGTCTTTGGTTGGGGCATTTAGTCCATTTACATTCAAAGCAATTACTGATACAAATGATCCTATTGTCATCTTCTTAGATGTTATGATGGGTTTGTTTCGTGAATCTTTGCCTTTTATACTTGTCTATATAAGTCCCTTTAACACTTGTTGTAAGGCTGGTTTGGTGTGACTAAAATCTTTTGATTTTTGCTTATCTGTAAAGCCTTTGATGTCTCCATCCATTTTGAATGAGATCCTTGCAGGGTAGAGGATTCTTGGTTGCAGAGTATTCTCTTTCGGCCATTTAAATGTGTCCTGCCATTCCCTTCTGGCCTGCAGAGTTTCTGTTGAAAGATCAGCTGTTAAATGTATAGGCTTTCCCTTGTATGTCACTAGTTGCTTTTCCCTTGCTGCTTTGAGAATTCAGTCTTTGTGTTTGATTTGTGTTAGCTTCATTAATATGTGTCTTGGTGTGTTTTTTCTCGGACTGATTCTGTATGGTACTCTTTATGCTTCTTGAACCTGATTAACCAGTTTTTTTCCCATGTTGGGGAAATTTTCAACTACAATCTCTTCAAAAATTTTCTCATAGCCTTTCTTTTTTTCTTCTTTTTCAGGAACCCCTATAATTCGAATATTGGTGTGTTTGATATTATCCCAGAGGTCTCTGAGGCTATCCTATGCTCTTTTCATTCTTTGAGCTAGAGTCTGTTTTTCAGCAGTTACTTCCACCATTTTAACTTCTAGCTCACTTATCCGGTCTTCTGTCTCAGATACTCTGCTCTTGCTTCCCTTCTACAGTGTTTTTCAGTTCAGCAGTTGAGTTGTTCGTTTCTGTTACTTTTTTGGTAAGTTCTTGTATTTCTTTATTCAGTGTGTTAGTTGTATCTTGCAATTTCTCTGAAATTCTGTTTTTAGTGTCTTTGATCATCATTACTATCATTCTTCTGAAATCACTTTCAGAAAGTTTGTCCAAATTCTCTTCTTTAATTTGATTTTGTGTGTTTGTGGATTGTTCCTTCACTTGTATGGTATTTCTCTGCCATTTCATTGTTGTTATTAATCTTTTAAACTGACTCTGTTTGGGATTTCCTTTTCCCAGACTTTGAGTTACATCTCTTGGTGTTTGTTGTTGGATGGGGCTTCTTATTCTGGGTAATGCTGGTGATTGGATGATGTCAGGACTTGCATACAAGTGATTACCTTTGTTGGCATTCTCATTTGTATACTGCTCTTTAGTGTTAGGCGTTCTCTAGTATTGTAGAGTTTTGGAGTCAGTGATCCCTCCTTAAAACCTCGGGGCTTGTTGCCTGACAAGGGAATGAAGATTTCACGGCTGGTTTGTTACGGCATTAGATGATATTAAAACATATATATGCAAATGAGAAACAGAAGGTATACCTTTGACAAATGGCAATTAAAAAATTGTGCAAATACTATCTAGCATATTGAATTATACACATAAACATATACAGCTGTAACATAACACAAGCATTCCAACCAAAAATACAGTACAATATGTTAGCACGGCGAATAGAGAAAACCAAGAATGATATCCACCAGTTAAAAACCAAACTAAGTAGAGCACCAATTGGAGAATAATGCTAGAGCAGAGTTCCCGTTGGGGATAAGGCAATGAGGACAGAACAGACATATTTCTTAATATGGTGGGGAAAGGGAAAAAGAGAATGGGAGGATAGAAAAGAAATATAGAATAATATTGCAAAGTTAAATACAGGGAGATAAAGATTTGTATGTATTAGAATTTAGTGCTATAGGGAAGGAGCTTCAGAGAAAGCAAAGAATTATAGAGGAAGTAGTAGGACAAATCAAAAATTTTTAAAAATTGTAAGAGCTAATTATATAGAAAAATATAGGAAAACAAAGCAAAAATAATAAAAACAAACAAACCCCCCACAGAACCTTAAAAGGTGAATGGGGAACCAGAAGTTTATACCAAAATAAAATATGTGGTTTAAAAGGAAAAAGAAAAAGAAAAATTATGTAAACTCGAATATATTCAGTATTACTGATAAGATTAGTAGCTTCAATAGAATTCAGTGAAGGAAATGAACACACCCACTCTCTCTCTCTCTCTCTCACACACACACACACACCCAAAAAAAGAAAAAAAAAAAAAGCGTTGGTTGCAATGAGTGGGTTTGGAAAAAACAGAGAAAAAAAAATTGAAACAAAGTAATACAGTATAAAAAATGAAATTTTAAAGTCCAGCAGTAACTCCAGCTTCAGACAAAACGTGAAAATAGTATTTTTCTTCTTCTGTCTCTTGCTGACTATTCAGGAATTATCAGTCTTTTTCTTGCCTCTGGCAGTGGTTGAATCTGAAGACCTCTTTGACTGCTTGTTTATTTCGGCCTATTCCAGAACTAAAAGGCCCGCCCAGGCTGGCCCTGGGAGTTTCTTAATCGAAATCCCTTTTCTTGCTGGGTGGAGCTAAATTCCCTCCCTGTAGCTTGACCAGCAACCCTGCAGTTTGACCAGCAGCCAAACTACAGTAGGGAAAATGGTGTCTCTCTCACAAAGGATTTATTTCCACATGCTCTATGGGAAGCACTTCTGCAGTGATCCCGACCCTGCTGCAGGCCACCGTCAAACCCTGCCACTGCGGGAGATGTCAGGTTACTCAGAGGTGAGTCTGGCTCAGTCTCATGCAGGATCGCTGTTCCCTTCTCCCGGATCACAGTGCACACTGACGTTCCAGTCCTCCTCGGTGACTCTGTGATCGGGTTAATGATAACCTCCTCCAAAGGAAACTGAGTGTCGTCCTTCTGAGGTCTGCTCAAGGGCACTTCTAGCTCAGGGGGGCACCTGGACCTTCCAAAGCAGGTCTGGCTCAGTCCCTTGTGGGTGTCAGTGCTCCTCTCCCAGGTTTTGATCTGCAACAGGCTTTGCGCCTTTGGCCTGCCCAACCTCTCTGGCGCGTGCGAGGTTTGACTTTTAAAAGTGCGATTGCGCCCCTCCTACCATCTTGATGTGACTCCTCCTTTGCTCTTCGATGTGGAGTATCCTCTCTGTGACCAGATCCAACCTCATTTTGTCGATGGTTTCCCAGGAACTCGTCGCAGTTCAGGCAATTTTGCAGGAGAGATGAGTGCACGTCCTTCTACACCGCCATCTTAGCTCCACCCTCTGTGGTATCTTTTTTACAGGAATTATCTCAGCACTGCTGTCTCCAGTTGGGCCACTTCTATTGGTGTTTCATTTGTCCATTTTCATCCATCTTTGTTCTTTGGCCCGTGTGAGCCTCCCATCGCGGTGGCCTCTGTTGTTGCAGAGTACCAGCTCTGGGTGCATGCGCTCCAGAGCTCCGGCTCGGTAATTGGACACATCGGTCCAGCCGCTCCGTGGCACGTGGGATCTTCCCAGGCCAGGGATCGAACCGGCCCCATCCGCTAGTTTTCTTGCTTCTCTTTTTGCTGACTATTCAGGAATTATCAGTCTTTCTTGCCTCTGGCAGTGGTTGAATCTGAAGACCTCTTTGACTGCTTGTTTATTTCGGCCTATTCCAGAACTAAAAGGCCCGCCCAGGCTGGCCCTGGGAGTTTCTTAATCGAAATCCCTTTTCTTGCTGGGTGGAGCTAAATTCCCTCCCTGTAGCTTGACCAGCAACCCTGCAGTTTGACCAGCAGCCAAACTACAGTAGGGAAAATGGTGTCTCTCTCACAAAGGATTTATTTCCACATGCTCTATGGGAAGCACTTCTGCAGTGATCCCGACCCTGCTGCAGGCCACCGTCAAACCCTGCCACTGCGGAGATGTCAGGTTACTCAGAGGTGAGTCTGGCTCAGTCTCATGCAGGATCGCTGTTCCCTTCTCCCGGATCACAGTGCACACTGACGTTCCAGTCCTCCTCGGTGACTCTGTGATCGGGTTAATGATAACCTCCTCCAAAGGAAACTGAGTGTCGTCCTTCTGAGGTCTGCTCAAGGGCACTTCTAGCTCAGGGGGGCACCTGGACCTTCCAAAGCAGGTCTGGCTCAGTCCCTTGTGGGTGTCAGTGCTCCTCTCCCAGGTTTTGATCTGCAACAGGCTTTGCGCCTTTGGCCTGCCCAACCTCTCTGGCGCGTCGAGGTTTGACTTTTAAAAGTGCGATTGCGCCCCTCCTACCATCTTGATGTGACTCCTCCTTTGCTCTTCGATGTGGAGTATCCTCTCTGTGACCAGATCCAACCTCATTTTGTCGATGGTTTCCCAGGAACTCGTCGCAGTTCAGGCAATTTTGCAGGAGAGATGAGTGCACGTCCTTCTACACCGCCATCTTAGCTCCACCCTCTGTGGTATCTTTTTTACAGGAATTATCTCAGCACTGCTGTCTCCAGTTGGGCCACTTCTATTGGTGTTTCATTTGTCCATTTTCATCCATCTTTGTTCTTTGGCCCGTGTGAGCCTCCCATCGCGGTGGCCTCTGTTGTTGCAGAGTACCAGCTCTGGGTGCATGCGCTCCAGAGCTTCCCCTCGGTAGTTGGACACATCGGTCCAGCCGCTCCGTGGCACGTGGGATCTTCCCAGGCCAGGGATCAAACCGGCATCCCTTGCACTGCAAGATGGTGTCCTTACCCACTGGACCACCAGGGAAGCCCAGAAAGTCCTATCATTGTTTCAGACTCAATAAATGAGTTTACACAGTTGGATATGATAATTTAAAATGAATATATACACTAAAATATTTTCAACCAAACTTTATATTGTATATTTGATTTTAAAACTTGGTAAATATAAATGTTAGGAATGTTGCATTTATTATCCTAAATAGCATTGCTTGTTGTCTTACCAGTTGTCAAACTCAATGTACTAGAGAACTAAGTTGTAATTGAGATTCATTATCTTTGTTATTGAAGAACAATTGTTACTATGTTTCTTCAAAAAGAAATGCAGACTTAGCATAGATTTCTATTCAAAAGTGCTATTTGCTGAAATAACTGCGTCTCAATTCACTGTTGCTTTCATTGAGACCATCAAGGTCTACATTTTCAAAAGTGCTATTGTTGTCCATAGGCGATTTTGTTATATCAGCTCTTTTGAAAATGCATGCTGAAGAAAAGTTGACATTTAAGCAAAAAACCACTTTCTTCGTAGTGTTTAGCTTCACTACCAAGCCTGATGTGCACAGTGATGGCGATTTCTGGAAGATTATATAGATTCTGGAGGATTGCTGCTCTTCAGAAACAGTTTTCAAAAAGGGTTTTGTAATCAAGTCATAATTTGTTTTATGAACTGTGCATATTTTGAATGAATGTGTGCTTTGCTCTTCGATGTGGAGTATCCTCTCTGTGACCAGATCCAACCTCATTTTGTCGATGGTTTCCCAGGAACTCGTCGCAGTTCAGGCAATTTTGCAGGAGAGATGAGTGCACGTCCTTCTACACCGCCATCTTAGCTCCACCCTCTGTGGTATCTTTTTTACAGGAATTATCTCAGCACTGCTGTCTCCAGTTGGGCCACTTCTATTGGTGTTTCATTTGTCCATTTTCATCCATCTTTGTTCTTTGGCCCGTGTGAGCCTCCCATCGCGGTGGCCTCTGTTGTTGCAGAGTACCAGCTCTGGGTGCATGCGCTCCAGAGCTTCCCATCGGTAGTTGGACACATCGGTCCAGCCGCTCCGTGGCACGTGGGATCTTCCCAGGCCAGGGATCAAACCGGCATCCCTTGCACTGCAAGATGGTGTCCTTACCCACTGGACCACCAGGGAAGCCCAGAAAGTCCTATCATTGTTTCAGACTCAATAAATGAGTTTACACAGTTGGATATGATAATTTAAAATGAATATATACACTAAAATATTTTCAACCAAACTTTATATTGTATATTTGATTTTAAAACTTGGTAAATATAAATGTTAGGAATGTTGCATTTATTATCCTAAATAGCATTGCTTGTTGTCTTACCAGTTGTCAAACTCAATGTACTAGAGAACTAAGTTGTAATTGAGATTCATTATCTTTGTTATTGAAGAACAATTGTTACTATGTTTCTTCAAAAAGAAATGCAGACTTAGCATAGATTTCTATTCAAAAGTGCTATTTGCTGAAATAACTGCGTCTCAATTCACTGTTGCTTTCATTGAGACCATCAAGGTCTACATTTTCAAAAGTGCTATTGTTGTCCATAGGCGATTTTGTTATATCAGCTCTTTTGAAAATGCATGCTGAAGAAAAGTTGACATTTAAGCAAAAAACCACTTTCTTCGTAGTGTTTAGCTTCACTACCAAGCCTGATGTGCACAGTGATGGCGATTTCTGGAAGATTATATAGATTCTGGAGGATTGCTGCTCTTCAGAAACAGTTTTCAAAAAGGGTTTTGTAATCAAGCATACTTGATTGCAAATGTTCTGATTATTCAGTCGATAACTGTGCATATTTTGAATGAATGTGTGCTGTGCTCTTTATGTGCTTGACTCTTTGCAAACCCCAGACTATAGTCTACCAGGTTCCTCTGTCCATGGAATTTTCCAGACTAGAATACTAGAGTAGGTTGCCATTTCCCACTCCAGTGGATCTTCCCACCCCAGGGATCAAACCTGCATCTCGTGTCTCCTGCATTGGCAGGCAGATTCCTTACCAGTGTGCTGCATACAACTTTATACAGTAATAGAAATATCCAAGCCACTGGAATTGTAGAAAAACAAGTGCAAATATTCTTGCCAAAATTTAAGAGACAATGCTTGAAGCATTCTAATAAGACCTCTAGGATTATTAAGAAAGTTATTTCAGTATGAACTTAAATTGAAAGGCATTATTAAAAGACATGGATAAAATATTGACATTAAGAGTTTTATGGGTATTCATTATTTTATTTGCCTTAGTAGTAAAAGTGTCTCCCAGAAAGTTAGATGAGAAAATTCAGTTATTTTTTTACTCTTATTTTCCTTTTCTCACTTTCGCCATCATATTCAGTAAATTGTATCGATCATTTGCGTCTTTGTGTAAAATATCCTTTAAGCATCCTCTTCTCTCATTCTATTCTGAACAACATTGTTTTAACACATACCTTTAGCATTTAACATGTGGACAATTTTATTTTCTGAAACCAAGAATTTCCTTGCTTTCAAATTCTTACCCTCTAGTCTATTCATTATCCTTGCAAAATAGTTAATGTTTTAAAATAAAAAAGATCGTGATCCTTCCTAGCTGAAAAAAAGTTTGTCTTCCTGTAGTCATTACAAAATAAAATGCAATGTTCTTACCCTAACGTGAAGCATTATAATTGATGTGATCAAAGTCTATTTTCCTTTGAAAATGCATGCTGAAGAAAAGTTGACAGTTAAGCAGAAGCCCACTTTCTTCGTAGTGTTTAGCTTCACTACCAAGCCTGATGTGCACAGTGATGGCGATTTCTGGAAGATTATATAGATTCTGGAGGATTGCTGCTCTTCAGAAACAGTTTTCAAAAAGGGTTTTGTAATCAAGCATACTTGATTGCAAATGTTCTGATTATTCAGTCGATAACTGTGCATATTTTGAATGAATGTGTGCTGTGCTCTTTATGTGCTTGACTCTTTGCAAACCCCAGACTATAGTCTACCAGGTTCCTCTGTCCATGGAATTTTCCAGACTAGAATACTAGAGTAGGTTGCCATTTCCCACTCCAGTGGATCTTCCCACCCCAGGGATCAAACCTGCATCTCGTGTCTCCTGCATTGGCAGGCAGATTCCTTACCAGTGTGCTGCATACAACTTTATACAGTAATAGAAATATCCAAGCCACTGGAATTGTAGAAAAACAAGTGCAAATATTCTTGCCAAAATTTAAGAGACAATGCTTGAAGCATTCTAATAAGACCTCTAGGATTATTAAGAAAGTTATTTCAGTATGAACTTAAATTGAAAGGCATTATTAAAAGACATGGATAAAATATTGACATTAAGAGTTTTATGGGTATTCATTATTTTATTTGCCTTAGTAGTAAAAGTGTCTCCCAGAAAGTTAGATGAGAAAATTCAGTTATTTTTTTACTCTTATTTTCCTTTTCTCACTTTCGCCATCATATTCAGTAAATTGTATCGATCATTTGCGTCTTTGTGTAAAATATCCTTTAAGCATCCTCTTCTCTCATTCTATTCTGAACAACATTGTTTTAACACATACCTTTAGCATTTAACATGTGGACAATTTTATTTTCTGAAACCAAGAATTTCCTTGCTTTCAAATTCTTACCCTCTAGTCTATTCATTATCCTTGCAAAATAGTTAATGTTTTAAAATAAAAAAGATCGTGATCCTTCCTAGCTGAAAAAAAGTTTGTCTTCCTGTAGTCATTACAAAATAAAATGCAATGTTCTTACCCTAACGTGAAGCATTATAATTGATGTGATCAAAGTCTATTTCCTGAGCTGCCTTTTGTTCTATCCTGTGCACGTGTACAGTCATTTCAACTGTGTCCATCTCTTTGAAACCCTATGGACTCTAGTCTGCCAGGCTCCTCTGTCCTGGGATTCTCCAGTAAAGATTACTGGAGTGGATTTGCATGCCCTCTTCCAGTGGATCTTCCCCAATCAGGAATAAAAACTGGGTCTCTTATGTCTCCTATATTGGCAGACAGGTTTTATGCTCCTAGTACTACCTGGAAAGAGACTCATTCTATCACATGGGGAACAAATTTTAGTTACAACTTTTTTGCTCTCTTAATAGTCTTTTAGCCAGGAATAACTTGCATCCCAGGGAGTGAAATCCTAGTGTGTGGCATTCAGATCAGATACCCCACCTTTCAGATCTTCAGAGTAGCAATATACTTTTTCCTTTGTCTAATAAAATTATTATATATTCATTTTCTCGTAATATATATAGATATTTAGTTGTTTAAAAACTGGTTATCAAATTGACTTGGTCACATCTGTCCATCAATCTTCCCTAAGTCACTTCAGTCGTGTCTGATTCTTTGTGGCAGTGTGGACCATATTCCTGCCAGTACTTTCTTATAATAGAAGTAAATTTAAATGTTGTTATATAAGTAATGAATAATAAGTATTATTATTATTCTAAAACAATAATGATTAATTTTATTAATAATAACTGATTTCTGTAATATCTATTGTATTATAGAAGATATTTAAAGCATTATATACTTTAGTTTATTTGCTCATTGCAGCAGTACTAGGACAATAGTACTGAGGAAAATTCAAAAAAATGTTGAAATGCTTTTCTGAAGTCTCAGATTAAGTGCCAGAGGCTTGAAATTGGACATTTATACTCTAGAAACCACAGTCTCAATTACTATGACTACTGCCAGATAGAAAATTCTTACCCTCTAGTCTATTCATTATCCTTGCAAAATAGTTAATGTTTTAAAATAAAAAAGATCGTGATCCTTCCTAGCTGAAAAAAAGTTTGTCTTCCTGTAGTCATTACAAAATAAAATGCAATGTTCTTACCCTAACGTGAAGCATTATAATTGATGTGATCAAAGTCTATTTCCTGAGCTGCCTTTTGTTCTATCCTGTGCACGTGTACAGTCATTTCAACTGTGTCCATCTCTTTGAAACCCTATGGACTCTAGTCTGCCAGGCTCCTCTGTCCTGGGATTCTCCAGTAAAGATTACTGGAGTGGATTTGCATGCCCTCTTCCAGTGGATCTTCCCCAATCAGGAATAAAAACTGGGTCTCTTATGTCTCCTATATTGGCAGACAGGTTTTATGCTCCTAGTACTACCTGGAAAGAGACTCATTCTATCACATGGGGAACAAATTTTAGTTACAACTTTTTTGCTCTCTTAATAGTCTTTTAGCCAGGAATAACTTGCATCCCAGGGAGTGAAATCCTAGTGTGTGGCATTCAGATCAGATACCCCACCTTTCAGATCTTCAGAGTAGCAATATACTTTTTCCTTTGTCTAATAAAATTATTATATATTCATTTTCTCGTAATATATATAGATATTTAGTTGTTTAAAAACTGGTTATCAAATTGACTTGGTCACATCTGTCCATCAATCTTCCCTAAGTCACTTCAGTCGTGTCTGATTCTTTGTGGCAGTGTGGACCATATTCCTGCCAGTACTTTCTTATAATAGAAGTAAATTTAAATGTTGTTATATAAGTAATGAATAATAAGTATTATTATTATTCTAAAACAATAATGATTAATTTTATTAATAATAACTGATTTCTGTAATATCTATTGTATTATAGAAGATATTTAAAGCATTATATACTTTAGTTTATTTGCTCATTGCAGCAGTACTAGGACAATAGTACTGAGGAAAATTCAAAAAAATGTTGAAATGCTTTTCTGAAGTCTCAGATTAAGTGCCAGAGGCTTGAAATTGGACATTTATACTCTAGAAACCACAGTCTCAATTACTATGACTACTGCCAGATAGAAAATTTTTAAAATTTCTTATTTTGCCAACAATATATATGTCAATTTGTTTTTTATAATTAGCGACTAACACTTTACTTTATTGTTTGCATATTTTTAATATGAAGTACCAGTATTTTTTAATTTTAAATTGTCCAAAATTATTGAAGAATCTTTTCTGTTACCATAGATTTTCCTTAGAATACAAATTCTTGACTTTTTCTATTGAAAATTGTTTTAAAATGCTATGCTAAATTCTCTATTTTTGAGTCCTATGCTCACATATTTTTAATTCAGTCTGTTAAGATCTAAAGAAGTGAACACTGACATTTGCTTCAGAATAGATCTGTATCATTCAATCACTGATGAGTTTCAGAAGAACATTGCCAACACTTAAGTAAAGAGAATCACTCATTACCCATATGCTAGGAACTCAGCTGTATGGGAAGACAGAGCTGAACTGCCAGGCTTCAGAAAAGCAATTAAAGCAACAAGCCAAAAACAAAAGCAATAAGCCTTTAATTACTTGCTACTGTAACCTAAGCAAGAAACTAAAAACTGATAGTGTAGAATCTCCCTGTACTCCATTTTCCTGTATAAGATACTGGACAGTGGGAGGATCAGGTGGATGATTACAGATGTGGGAGTCATATTATACTTGAGGGAGATCAAGCACAAAATGATAAAGGTATGGATTTTCGGATAAAAGGGGAGTGTGAGGAGTGGGGAGTTAGGAGTGGAAAAGTACTGGTGCTGAGTAGAAGCAGGGAAAGCTTACCCATGGGTTGCCCTTTCCTCCGTACAAGGAGGATTTGGGCAGAGGTGCTTATAAAAGAACTCTACACAGGAAGAAAAAGAGGAAAGGAAGAGTAAAAAAAAATACCTCTACACAAAGCCTCAAATGGACAGGAATGAAGGCAATCAGGACTAGGAGTGTGGGAAGCATGAGCAGCCAGGGGGCCCCAAGTCCTCGATTTCAGAGTAAGGGCAACATACCAAGTCTTGTTTGGGGAAGGCTCCTTTCCCCTTGAAACCTTACAGGCAAAGTCTTTCTAATTGCTTATATTAATAGTTAGGCCTGAAAAATCCCATGTAGAGTTTAACCAGGACCTGAATTCCTCATGGTAGCCACGACAGTAATAAAAGCACAAGCTCATCACTACTAATTATATTCCAGGTATTGCCTTAAGCATTCAATTATACTAACGCCTTTAGTCCTTTTTACAATTTAACAAATGTGTTGTTATTATTTATTCACTATTACTAATGAGGAAATTGAAAACCTGTGAAGAAAAGTAACTTGCACAAGTCACACAGCTGGCAAACAGAGGCATGTAAGGTCAGACTGAAGCACCTACATAAAGTTTTTCCCTGTGTATAATCATTTGTGTAATAGAGTTTGTTGAACTAAGAGCAACCTAGCTGAAAGAAATTTTTAAAATAAACTGATGGGTCTTCAGTGCATTGTATATTTACATGCTCAGTTATTTCAGTTGTGTCTGATTCTTTGTGATGACATGGACCATCATCTGCCAGGCTCCTCTGTCCTTGGGATTCTCCAGGCAAGAATATTGGAGTCGGTAGCCCTCCTCCAGGATATTTTCCCCAGCAAGGGATCAAACTCACATCTCCTGTGCCTCTTGCATTGTAGGTGGATTCTTTACCACTGAGTCACCATGGAAGTCCCTTCAATGAATTATATTTCTTATAATCTTATGAAAATTTATATTCACAGATATATAAGAGGAAAACATATAGAAAAATGTATATGGTAAATTTGGAAAAGATGAATGCACATCTTTTAATTTAATAAGTCTCTTCTAGGTAAGCGATATATATCTGATATAATTCCTGATAAGATTTTCTAAATAATAGCCTAGTATTTCCCTTGGTGAAACATACTCTCTATCAAGTTTTTGTCATGTTGAGGATACTAGTTTTTAACTTCATCAGGACTCATTTAATGTGGAAGAATTGGGCATGCTATCTGGTCAGAAATCAGGAAGAAAAGAGGAAAGGAAGAGAAAAAAATACCTCTACACAAAGCCTCAAATGGACAGGAATGAAGGCAATCAGGACTAGGAGTGTGGGAAGCATGAGCAGCCAGGGGGCCCCAAGTCCTCGATTTCAGAGTAAGGGCAACATACCAAGTCTTGTTTGGGGAAGGCTCCTTTCCCCTTGAAACCTTACAGGCAAAGTCTTTCTAATTGCTTATATTAATAGTTAGGCCTGAAAAATCCCATGTAGAGTTTAACCAGGACCTGAATTCCTCATGGTAGCCACGACAGTAATAAAAGCACAAGCTCATCACTACTAATTATATTCCAGGTATTGCCTTAAGCATTCAATTATACTAACGCCTTTAGTCCTTTTTACAATTTAACAAATGTGTTGTTATTATTTATTCACTATTACTAATGAGGAAATTGAAAACCTGTGAAGAAAAGTAACTTGCACAAGTCACACAGCTGGCAAACAGAGGCATGTAAGGTCAGACTGAAGCACCTACATAAAGTTTTTCCCTGTGTATAATCATTTGTGTAATAGAGTTTGTTGAACTAAGAGCAACCTAGCTGAAAGAAATTTTTAAAATAAACTGATGGGTCTTCAGTGCATTGTATATTTACATGCTCAGTTATTTCAGTTGTGTCTGATTCTGTGTGATGACCATGGACCATCATCTGCCAGGCTCCTCTGTCCTTGGGATTCTCCAGGCAAGAATATTGGAGTCGGTAGCCCTCCTCCAGGATATTTTCCCCAGCAAGGGATCAAACTCACATCTCCTGTGCCTCTTGCATTGTAGGTGGATTCTTTACCACTGAGTCACCATGGAAGTCCCTTCAATGAATTATATTTCTTATAATCTTATGAAAATTTATATTCACAGATATATAAGAGGAAAACATATAGAAAAATGTATATGGTAAATTTGGAAAAGATGAATGCACATCTTTTAATTTAATAAGTCTCTTCTAGGTAAGCGATATATATCTGATATAATTCCTGATAAAATTTTCTAAATAATAGCCTAGTATTTCCCTTGGTGAAACATACCCTCTATCATGTTTTTTTGTCATGTTGAGGATACTAGTTTTTTTAACTTCATCAGGACTCATTTAATGTGGAAGAATTGGGCATGCTATCTGGTCAGAAATCCAAGCAAGTTGAATGGCAGATATTAAAGATAAAAATAGCAGAGACTATAAGAAAATTCTACAGGTCTATGCCAGTTGTTAGGCTGAACAAAGTAAGAGCTGAAGAATGATATTTAAAGGAATTTCCACCCCCCACCCCCACTCTGGAATTCAGGAAAAATGCATTTGCAAAATTAAAAAATAAAATCTTCTTCCTTCTATCCTCCAAAACATGTGGATCATAATCTAAATAAAATATAAACGAAGTTTTGGAGCTTAAAGAATGTATGTGAAGCTGTACCAATATCAAAGGCACAGTTTCCAACCAGCAGGTTTAGAGTGTGGAGATGGCTAGAAAAAATGGCCTTGATATTCTATCAACTTCTTCAAAGATAAGAAAGAACTTGGGCTTCCCTGGTGGTCCAGTGGGTAAGGACACTGCCTTGTAGTGCAAGAGTAGCCAATTCGATCCCTGGCCTGGGAAGATCCCACGTGCCACGGAGCGGTTGGACCGATGTGTCCAATTACAGAGCCAGAACTCTGGAGCGCATACGCCCAGAGCCGATGCTCTGCGACAACAGAGGCCACCGCGATGGGAGGCCCACACGGGCCGAAGAACAAAGATGGATGAAAATGGACAAATGAAAGACCAATAGAAGTGGCCCGCCTGCGCCCCACCCTCCCCACCCCATCCCCACCGAAATAAATAAATAAATAAATAAAGATAAGAAACAACTTCTATATTCTTTATGTAGGAACACAACTATTGGAGCAGTAAGATAACTTTCTCATAACAATGTGAAATTACATATAGCATTATATTAAGTGACTTTCTCTTCCTCACAAGCATCACATTGAATTTTCTTCATCAGTGTAAGAATAGATTCATGTGTTAACTAGATTTTATTACCTTAGGATTCTTACAGAATTATAACGTGCGTTTGCCACATAAGGAAGTGAATTCAGAAAAAATAAAAAAAAGATGTGTACACACACACATTCAGAAGCATAAATGTATTTTTTACATTTTACATTAGTTTTTTGTTGTAGTATCATATTTTAAAGCCAAGATTCTAAACATTTAGCTCAATATTTTCATAAGGAAAGAGAAGTAACATTTATTAAGCATCTGTTATGAACAAAGTATGTGCTCTTGTTTAAATCTCCCCCCCAAAACCAGTAAAATCTGAAACCAATATTGCTCCCTAAGCTTATTTCTTTCTAAATTTAAGACCAGATATTCTTTCTATGTGTTACATAACACTAAGAGTGAAATTAACTTCGATACTTGTTTCAAGAAATACTTTTGGCAAATGAGACTGCAAACCAATAAACAAACTTCTTATGCATATTAATCTCTTTCTCATCAAGACATACGACAATATGCTTATCATTAGTTGGCCACTGATCTAAAATTATTACATTGTGGAATCTGGCCAACTTCCCCTATATCCTCTTATAAATCATAATAGTGATAGGTCCAGGTCACCAAACTCTATAAGATCATCATCTAATTTCCCAAATTGAAAGTCTACTAAATTTTGGTCAGAATGGTGCTTCTAATAATTTAGTTTTGTCTGATCAACATATTTTAAGGAGGATATTTGGGGAGTCAGCTATTACAACCATGAGGATGATTTAATTTATTTTAATTTGGGAATCTATCGCCAAAATAATTTTAATGTATTTGTTCAGGGTCACAGCTATAGTGAATTGAAACACCTGCATTAAAACATGGTCTTTCCACCCCGAAAAAAGAAAATTATAAGCCAGTTTCACTGATGAATTTGGATGCCAAAATCCTCAAGAAAATCCTAGCAAACAGAATTCAACAACATATCAAAAAACTCACACATCGTGATCAAATTGGGTTCATCCCAGTCATGCAAGGATTCTTCAATATCTACAAATCAATCCATGTGACACGCCATATCAACAAATTGAGAGACAAAAATCACATGATAATCTCAATAGATGCAGAAAAAGCCTTTGACAAAATACAACACATGATAATTTTCATAAAATATTCAACAGAGTGAAAACCATACATGGCCCCAAGATGTAATTTTTACCTTAGAACAAATAAAAAAAGGAAGTGAATTCAGAAAAATAAAAAGATGTGTACACACACACATTCAGAAGCATAAATGTATTTTTTACATTTTACATTAGTTTTTTGTTGTAGTATCATATTTTAAAGCCAAGATTCTAAACATTTAGCTCAATATTTTCATAAGGAAAGAGAAGTAACATTTATTAAGCATCTGTTATGAACAAAGTATGTGCTCTTGTTTAAATCTCCCCCCCAAAACCAGTAAAATCTGAAACCAATATTGCTCCCTAAGCTTATTTCTTTCTAAATTTAAGACCAGATATTCTTTCTATGTGTTACATAACACTAAGAGTGAAATTAACTTCGATACTTGTTTCAAGAAATACTTTTGGCAAATGAGACTGCAAACCAATAAACAAACTTCTTATGCATATTAATCTCTTTCTCATCAAGACATACGACAATATGCTTATCATTAGTTGGCCACTGATCTAAAATTATTACATTGTGGAATCTGGCCAACTTCCCCTATATCCTCTTATAAATCATAATAGTGATAGGTCCAGGTCACCAAACTCTATAAGATCATCATCTAATTTCCCAAATTGAAAGTCTACTAAATTTTGGTCAGAATGGTGCTTCTAATAATTTAGTTTTGTCTGATCAACATATTTTAAGGAGGATATTTGGGGAGTCAGCTATTACAACCATGAGGATGATTTAATTTATTTTAATTTGGGAATCTATCGCCAAAATAATTTTAATGTATTTGTTCAGGGTCACAGCTATAGTGAATTGAAACACCTGCATTAAAACATGGTCTTTCCACCCCGAAAAAAGAAAATTATAAGCCAGTTTCACTGATGAATTTGGATGCCAAAATCCTCAAGAAAATCCTAGCAAACAGAATTCAACAACATATCAAAAAACTCACACATCGTGATCAAATTGGGTTCATCCCAGTCATGCAAGGATTCTTCAATATCTACAAATCAATCCATGTGACACGCCATATCAACAAATTGAGAGACAAAAATCACATGATAATCTCAATAGATGCAGAAAAAGCCTTTGACAAAATACAACACCCATTTATGATAAAAACTCTTCAAAATATGGGCATAGAAGGATCCTATCTCAACAGAGTGAAAACCATACATGAGAAGCCCACAGCAAACATTATGCTCAATGGTGAAAAACTGGAAGTATTTTTTCTAAGATCAGGAACAAGACAAGGGTGTCCACTTTCACCACTCTTATTCAACATAGTCCTGGAAGTTCTAGCAACAGCAATAAGAGCAGAGAAAGAAATAAAAGGAATCCAGATTGGAAAGGAAGAAGTCAAACTCTCTCTATTCACAGATGACATGGTATTATACATAGAAAATCCCAAAGACACTATTACAAAACTACTAGAGCTAATCAACAAATTCAGCAAAGTCACAGGATACAAAATCAATACACAGCAATCACTGGCATTCCTATACACAAACAATGAAAAATCAGAAAATGAAATCAAAGATGCAATCCTCTTCACCATTGTAACCAAAAGAATCAAATATCTAGGAATAAGCCTACCCAAAGAAACAAAATAATTGTACACTGAAAATTACAAGACACTCATGAAAGAAATTAAAGAAGACTTAAACAGATGGAGAGATATTCCATGTTCCTGGGTCGGAAGAATCAATATTGTGAAAATGACCATACTACCAAATATCATCTACAGTTTCAGTGTGATCCCTATTGAACTACCAATGACATTCTTCACAGAACTAGACCAAAGAATAACACAGTTCTTATGGAAACACAAAAGACCCCAAATAGCCAAAGCAATCCTGAGAAACAAAAATGGAGATAGAGGGATCAGCCTCCCCAACTTCAGACTATACTACTAAGCAACAGTCATCAAGACAGTATGGTGCTGGCACAAAAGCAAAAATATAGATCAATGGAACGAAATAGAGAACCCAGAGATAAACCCATGCACTTATAGGTACCTTATTTTTGACAATGAAGGCGAAAATATAAAATGGAACACAGACAGCCTCTTTGATAAATAGTGCTGAGAAAATTGGACAGCTACGTACAAAAAAATGAAGTTAGGACATTTCCTGACGCTATACACAAAGATAAACTCAAGATGGATTAAAGACTTAAATGTAAGACCAGAAATCCTAAAACTTTTAGAGGAGAATGAAGGCAAAACCCTCAAGGACATCAATCAAAGCAAGATCTTCTCTGTCCCACCTACTAAAATAGTGGAACTAAAAAGAAAAATGAACATGCGCGACCTCATGAAACTTAAAAGCTTTTGTACAGCAAAAGAAACTACAAAAGAAGCTGAACTGACAACCCACAGAATGGGAGAAAATTACAGCAAATGGAACAACGGAAAAAGAATTAATCTCCAAAATCTACAAGCAACTCAGACAGCTCAGCACCAGAAAAATGAACAACCCAAATAAAATATGGGAAAAAGAGCTAAAGATACATCTCACCAAAGAGGACATAGAAAAGATGGCCAAAAAACACATGAAACAATGCTCAACCTCACTTACGATTAGAGAAATGAAAATCAAAACTACAATGAGTTATCTCCTCACAGTTGGCAGAATGGCCACCCTCAAAATATCTACAGACAATAAATGCTGGACAGGGTGTGGAGAAAAGGAAACACCCTTGCATTGCTGGTGGGAATGTAAATTGATACAGCCTCTATGGAAGACAGTATGGAGATTCCTTAAACAACTGAAAATAGAATCACTATATGACACAGCAATCCCACTCTTAGGCTTATACCCTGATGAAATCAAAACAGAAGAAGTACCTGTACCCCAGTGTTCATTGTAGCACTCTATACAATAGCTGGAACATGGAAGCAACCTAGATGCCCATCGACAAATGAATGGATAAAAAAACTCTGGCACATACAAAGGAGTACTTTTCAGCTGTAAAAAGAAATGCAGAAGAATCAGCACTAGTGAGGTAGATGGATCGCGAGCCTATTATACAAAGTGAAGTAAGTCAAGAGAAGGACAAGCACTGTATACTATCACATACTTATGGAATCTAGTAAGATGATAATGATAACACGCAGTGAAGCGATGGAAAAACAGACATAGAGAACAGACATATGGACAAATAAAATAAAGAGAAGGAAACCTATACTATCATACAGAAAGTAGTATTGTCAGCGTGAGCGTGGCATTTCCTGACGCTATACACAAAGATAAACTCAAGATGGATTAAAGACTTAAATGTAAGACCAGAAATCCTAAAACTTTTAGAGGAGAATGAAGGCAAAACCCTCAAGGACATCAATCAAAGCAAGATCTTCTCTGTCCCACCTACTAAAATAGTGGAACTAAAAAGAAAAATGAACATGCGCGACCTCATGAAACTTAAAAGCTTTTGTACAGCAAAAGAAACTACAAAAGAAGCTGAACTGACAACCCACAGAATGGGAGAAAATTACAGCAAATGGAACAACGGAAAAAGAATTAATCTCCAAAATCTACAAGCAACTCAGACAGCTCAGCACCAGAAAAATGAACAACCCAAATAAAATATGGGAAAAAGAGCTAAAGATACATCTCACCAAAGAGGACATAGAAAAGATGGCCAAAAAACACATGAAACAATGCTCAACCTCACTTACGATTAGAGAAATGAAAATCAAAACTACAATGAGTTATCTCCTCACAGTTGGCAGAATGGCCACCCTCAAAATATCTACAGACAATAAATGCTGGACAGGGTGTGGAGAAAAGGAAACACCCTTGCATTGCTGGTGGGAATGTAAATTGATACAGCCTCTATGGAAGACAGTATGGAGATTCCTTAAACAACTGAAAATAGAATCACTATATGACACAGCAATCCCACTCTTAGGCTTATACCCTGATGAAATCAAAACAGAAGAAGTACCTGTACCCCAGTGTTCATTGTAGCACTCTATACAATAGCTGGAACATGGAAGCAACCTAGATGCCCATCGACAAATGAATGGATAAAAAAACTCTGGCACATACAAAGGAGTACTTTTCAGCTGTAAAAAGAAATGCAGAAGAATCAGCACTAGTGAGGTAGATGGATCGCGAGCCTATTATACAAAGTGAAGTAAGTCAAAAAGAGAAGGACAAGCACTGTATACTATCACATACTTATGGAATCTAGTAAGATGATAATGATAACACACGCAGTGAAGCGATGGAAAAACAGACATAGAGAACAGACATATGGACTTTAAGAGGAATGAAAAGTGGGTGGGAGGCATAGAGTGTATAACATGGAAACCTATACTATCATATGCAGAAAAGATAGCTATTGTCATTGGGCTGTGGGAATTGGGGGTCTTGCAGGGGTGTGGTGCAATAGCCTAGGGGGGTGGAATTGGGGGGCCCTGCGAGAGGGGGAAGGGAGAAGGAGGCCAAAGATATGCACATGGCTGATCTGGGAACATACATGTCTGTGAATAAGAAAACTGTAAAAATTTTAAAATAATAATGATAAAAAAAAAGATACTTGCTCAGAATAGTTATGACAAGCTTTCACAGTGTTAAGTAGAAACATCACTTTGTTGATAAATGTCTATCTGGTCAAAGCTATGGTTTTTCCAGTAGTCATGTAGAAATTTGACAGTTGGACCATAATGTGCTAAAGAACTGATGCTTTCGAACTGTGATGTTGGAGAAGAACACTCTTAACAATCCCTTGGATAGAAAAGAGATCAAAACAGTCAATCTTAAAAGAAATCAGCTCTGCATAATCATTGCACAGGCTGATGCTAAAGTTCCAATATTTTGGTTATGTGATGCAAATAGCTGAATAATTAGAACAGATCCTGATGCTGGGAAACATCGAGGGCAGGAGGAGAAGGGGTCAACAGAGGATGAGGTGGTTGGATGGCATCACTGTCTCAATGTACATGAGTCTAACTAGACTCTGGGAGATGGTGAAGGACAGGAAAACCTTGTGTGCTGCATTCTATGGGGTTACAAAGGGTCAGACATGCCTGGGTGACTGAACAACAGCAGCAATCTTAATCTGCATAAACACAGTGATTATGGCGCTTTTTATTTGCGAGTCTGTTTTTGTTGTTGTTTCTTCACACTTGTATACATAGCACTTAAATTATGCCTGGGAAAGTGCAATTGCTTAGAAAAATAAATTCTGAATTATATGAATTATTTAGTAAATATTATACAAAATTGTTTTATATCAGCTGAATAAAATATTCAAGATTGTTTGAATAAATCTTTACTCTTTTGTTTAATCTAGTAAGATGATAATGATAACACACGCAGTGAAGCGATGGAAAAACAGACATAGAGAACAGACATATGGACTTTAAGAGGAATGAAAAGTGGGTGGGAGGCATAGAGTGTATAACATGGAAACCTATACTATCATATGCAGAAAAGATAGCTATTGTCATTGGGCTGTGGGAATTGGGGGTCTTGCAGGGGTGTGGTGCAATAGCCTAGGGGGGTGGAATTGGGGGGCCCTGCGAGAGGGGGAAGGGAGAAGGAGGCCAAAGATATGCACATGGCTGATCTGGGAACATACATGTCTGTGAATAAGAAAACTGTAAAAATTTTAAAATAATAATGATAAAAAAAAAGATACTTGCTCAGAATAGTTATGACAAGCTTTCACAGTGTTAAGTAGAAACATCACTTTGTTGATAAATGTCTATCTGGTCAAAGCTATGGTTTTTCCAGTAGTCATGTAGAAATTTGACAGTTGGACCATAATGTGCTAAAGAACTGATGCTTTCGAACTGTGATGTTGGAGAAGAA
This sequence comes from Tragulus kanchil, assembly GCA_022376925.1. Lineage (NCBI taxonomy): Eukaryota > Metazoa > Chordata > Mammalia > Artiodactyla > Tragulidae > Tragulus > Tragulus kanchil. The sequence continues at coordinate 85,347,707 of JAIOJX010000003.1, read as the reverse complement.
CACTCTTAACAATCCCTTGGATAGAAAAGAGATCAAAACAGTCAATCTTAAAAGAAATCAGCTCTGCATAATCATTGCACAGGCTGATGCTAAAGTTCCAATATTTTGGTTATGTGATGCAAATAGCTGAATAATTAGAACAGATCCTGATGCTGGGAAACATCGAGGGCAGGAGGAGAAGGGGTCAACAGAGGATGAGGTGGTTGGATGGCATCACTGTCTCAATGTACATGAGTCTAACTAGACTCTGGGAGATGGTGAAGGACAGGAAAACCTTGTGTGCTGCATTCTATGGGGTTACAAAGGGTCAGACATGCCTGGGTGACTGAACAACAGCAGCAATCTTAATCTGCATAAACACAGTGATTATGGCGCTTTTTATTTGCGAGTCTGTTTTTGTTGTTGTTTCTTCACACTTGTATACATAGCACTTAAATTATGCCTGGGAAAGTGCAATTGCTTAGAAAAATAAATTCTGAATTATATGAATTATTTAGTAAATATTATACAAAATTGTTTTATATCAGCTGAATAAAATATTCAAGATTGTTTGAATAAATCTTTACTCTTTTGTTTTCCTTTAAGGTATAAAGAAAATCTGTCATTTAGCTATGTTCGTTTTTTTCTTTTTTTTTGGCCACTTCTGTTTGCCATTCATTTATTTATTTTCATCCATCTTTGTTCTTTGGCCTGTGTGGGCCTCCCATCAAAGTGGCCTCTTTTGTCCCAGAGCACCAGCTCTGGGCGCATGCACTCCAGAACTCCGACTTGGTAATTTGACACATCAGTCCAGCTGCTCTGTGGCACATGGCATCCTCCCAAGGTAGGGATCAAACCTGTGCCCCTTGCACTGCAAAGTGGTGTCCGTTCCCACTAGACCACCAGAAAAGCCCCTCATTTAGCTATGTTTTTATGAGACTCAACATTAATACAGAACATTCAATTGAGAATCAGAATCTAAATATAAGTGCTTATTTTGCCTAATGTTCTTAATATTTCAATGCATTTTCTATCAGAGTAGATCAAGTAAAAAACAAACATGCAATGCTCAACTTAAATGCTTTGAAAGAAAATAAATGTGAAGAAGATAATATAATAATCCTGGGAATGTAGAGGAGATGTTATCATTGTTGAATTGAAGCAGAATATGAAATTGTAGAGAACAAAACTTTAACAGATACATTGAATCTTTTCTGTCAATAATGTATTCTGTCTAAGTTTCTTTCTTCTGAATGTAATTTGCTCAAAAGAATAAACACGATCTTTGCAGTAATCACAAGGTTTTTAAATTTTACAGAGATTTGTTGTTTATAGGTATGTATAATTACAGATTGGTCATATGTATATCCCATGCCCCCAATCCCATCTCTCCAGGCAGTCACATAGACCCCATGTAGGCTGCCTTAGTCCCACAGCACATTGACAATAGTTATCTCTTTTGCATAAGATAGCATAGGGTTCCCTGTTGCTCTTTCCATATCTTTCACTCTCTCTTCCTTCTCCTTAGTCCATAAGTGTGTTCTCTATAACTGTTTTTCAACCAGTGTTCTGCGTGTGTTTATCAGTACAAACTTACTAGATTGCATATATATGTGTTGGTATACTGTATTTGCCCTTCTCTTTTTGACTTACTTCACTATGTATAACAGGTTCTAGATTCATCCATCTCATTAGGACTGAATCTTCTGCATTTCTTTTTACAGCTGAGAAGTACTCCATTGTATGTATATATATGTGTACTAGAGTTTTTTTATCCATTCATTTGTCAATGGACATCTAGGTTGCTTCCATGTTCTAGCTATTGTGTAGAGTGCTGCAATGAACATTCGGGTACAGGTGTCTTTTTCCATTTTGATTTCATATAAGCCTAATAGTGGAATTGCTGTATCAAATGATGCTACTATTGTTAGTTTTTTGAGGAATCTCCATAGTGTCTTCCATAGAGGCTGTACCAATATACATACCACCAAAGCAAGAGTGTGCCCTTTCTCCACATACTCTCCAGCATTTATTGTCTGTAAATTTTTTGATGATGGCCATTCTGACTAGTGTACCGTTCCAAAGAACCCTCATTTACTATAACAACATTAATACAGAACATTCAAATGAGAATCAGAATCTAAATATAAGTGCTTATTTTGCCTAATGTTCTTAATATTTCAATGCATTTTCTATCAGAGTAGATCAAGTAAAAAACAAACATGCAATGCTCAACTTAAATGCTTTGAAAGAAAATAAATGTGAAGAAGATAATATAATAATCCTGGGAATGTAGAGGAGATGTTATCATTGTTGAATTGAAGCAGAATATGAAATTGTAGAGAACAAAACTTTAACAGATACATTGAATCTTTTCTGTCAATAATGTATTCTGTCTAAGTTTCTTTCTTCTGAATGTAATTTGCTCAAAAGAATAAACACGATCTTTGCAGTAATCACAAGGTTTTTAAATTTTACAGAGATTTGTTGTTTATAGGTATGTATAATTACAGATTGGTCATATGTATATCCCATGCCCCCAATCCCATCTCTCCAGGCAGTCACATAGACCCCATGTAGGCTGCCTTAGTCCCACAGCACATTGACAATAGTTATCTCTTTTGCATAAGATAGCATAGGGTTCCCTGTTGCTCTTTCCATATCTTTCACTCTCTTCCTTCTCCTTAGTCCATAAGTGTGTTCTCTATAACTGTTTTTCAACCAGTGTTCTGCGTGTGTTTATCAGTACAAACTTACTAGATTGCATATATATGTGTTGGTATACTGTATTTGCCCTTCTCTTTTTGACTTACTTCACTATGTATAACAGGTTCTAGATTCATCCATCTCATTAGGACTGAATCTTCTGCATTTCTTTTTACAGCTGAGAAGTACTCCATTGTATGTATATATATGTGTACTAGAGTTTTTTTATCCATTCATTTGTCAATGGACATCTAGGTTGCTTCCATGTTCTAGCTATTGTGTAGAGTGCTGCAATGAACATTCGGGTACAGGTGTCTTTTTCCATTTTGATTTCATATAAGCCTAATAGTGGAATTGCTGTATCAAATGATGCTACTATTGTTAGTTTTTTGAGGAATCTCCATAGTGTCTTCCATAGAGGCTGTACCAATATACATACCACCAAAGCAAGAGTGTGCCCTTTCTCCACATACTCTCCAGCATTTATTGTCTGTAAATTTTTTGATGATGGCCATTCTGACTAGTGTAATGTGATATCTCACTGTAGATTTGATTTGCATTTTTCTAATAATAAGTGACAATGAGCATTTTTCATGTGCTTTTTGGCCATCTGTAAGTCTTCTTTGGAGAGGTGTCTGTTTAGGTCTTTTTCCCATTTCTTCATTGGTTTGATTGTTTTTTCAGTGTTGAGTTGTTTGAGCTGCTTATATATTTTGGAGATTAGAACCAGATTTTTGTTTTCAAAAGAACATTTTAATGCATCTAGTTCAGCACCATGTTCATATCAGTTGCAATTTATTTTTGTTATATGGATCTATTATTTAGACAATCAATTTTTCATTATGATTAATATATTTGATTGCAGTGGAAATAGCAATTTCATAGTATCATGCAGTAACTGAAGACTTAGGAATGCAAATCTTTAAAATCATCTTTGATTATATTGTAAAGCACATAGTATTATTTCTGAGAAATCTAAAAAAGTACCTCCAAAAAAAAAAATTAACCCCTTTCTATGAAATGGTTTAGGACACTGAAAAATATTTGCATAGTAACCTTGAATAAAACTAAGTACAAAAAATATTTGGTTATATGCAGATGCAAAAATATCAAAGTATACAGATTTGAGTTTTATAATGGTTTATGCATTCTTTATTTAGAAAACCTGCAGGGATTCCCTAGTAGTCCAGTGGGTAGAGAGTCCTCCTTGCAGTACAAGGCACACTGGTTACATCCCTGGCCTGAGAAGAACCCGCATGCTGCAGAGCGGCTGAACCTGTGTGTCCAGTTGCAAGTCCGCACTCTGGAGCGCATGTGCCCAGACCGAGTGCTCTGCAAAGGCCACTGTGATGGGAGGCCCACACAGGCCAAAGAATGAATATGCATGAAAATAAATAAAAATTAAAAAAAACAATGAAAAAGGCCAAAATTAAAATAAAAAGAAATCTTGCAATATGTACTGTTATTATATTTGCCTTTATAAACGGTTGAAATCTCAAATTATTTTTCCATTGGGAAACATAATTTTGACTCTTTACAGCTCCATTAGAGCCTATAAAGAAAAAGGTTGCTTTATTTACATTTGTTAATTTTTATAAATATATTTATTGGAAAAAGACACCTGTTTCTTTATATCCTGATATCATTTACTATCAAAGGTGTTGTGTGGACTCATGATATCCATGCTTAATGAATGAAAAATTATTTTTTCTTACCTGTGTTAGTGTATTCTGTTAAGTCACATGAAAAACAAGCAAACATAAATTGTTTTATTTTCGTTATTAATGTTTCATCTTCAGAAAAATATGAATAGTTTGAGTGTGTTGAGTGTATATGTATAAATGTATACATATTCATACAAATGAAATCATAAATAAATGTGTATATTTATATATACACACATATGTCAATTGATTTCCTCATGAAGTAGAATACTACTTGCATTTCGAATCATTTCTTCCAATATTATATAAAAATAATTTTACAAGTTGTCATTCTAGGATTGACACAACTTAATTTTCTGTCATTATGTAATCCCATTATTATTCCATCATCTTTTAGGATACATAGTCTTTTAGAGAATTTCATTTTAAGATACATTTGTTTATTCAGCATTACATATAAAATTAATAATATTACATCAAAATGTTTGAAATTTTTGCATCTTCTACCTTTAGTGAACTCCCAAGATTAGATCATTTTTTATTAGAATCCTTAGTAAGAGAATGACCTAGCATACTCTACTAGCTTGAACACAATCGACAGAACAATTAATTATAAATTTACAGCTTTCAACAATCACATAAACTTTACTATTCAAATTATAGTAAATTTAAAAGATGAAATTTGAAAGATGAAAATGAAAAGATGTGTGCATATTCAATATATGTCATACATGATGCACTATTTACACATACATGTGCATATATTCCACGAAAAATAAAACATTTATTTTATATATGTATTAATTTTTTAAATTATATATTTCTTTGGCTGCACCGGGTCTTAATTGTGGCATGTGGGATCTACTTCCCTGACCAGGGATCAATCCCAGATTCTACTGTACTGGGAACACAGTTCTTAACCAATGGACCACGAGGGAAGTCCCAAAAATGTTTTTTGTTAAGTATACATAATGTATTTTATATAACTGTGTCATAATTTTACAATAAATCTTTTCACAGGGTAGAAATAGTTTCAGGAACATTTCATCAGTCAATATATGAATAACCACTTCAGAGAATGACCTTTGCAGCCTTCAGCAAATAATTTTTGTTAAAAAGGGTGACAAAAATTATAACAAATATTTATGGTATAATAGTGATAATAACACCAAATATTAAACTATATTGGATGCAGATAAAGTTGTACACCGAGGTAAGGTCACTATCTTTCTTTGTCTTAATAAAACTGTATTTTCAGCTCTTTATTTTCTTGCAACTCTCATCATATTTACACAATAAGTCAATTGATTTCCTCATGAAGTAGAATACTACTTGCATTTCGAATCATTTCTTCCAATATTATATAAAAATAATTTTACAAGTTGTCATTCTAGGATTGACACAACTTAATTTTCTGTCATTATGTAATCCCATTATTATTCCATCATCTTTTAGGATACATAGTCTTTTAGAGAATTTCATTTTAAGATACATTTGTTTATTCAGCATTACATATAAAATTAATAATATTACATCAAAATGTTTGAAATTTTTGCATCTTCTACCTTTAGTGAACTCCCAAGATTAGATCATTTTTTATTAGAATCCTTAGTAAGAGAATGACCTAGCATACTCTACTAGCTTGAACACAATCGACAGAACAATTAATTATAAATTTACAGCTTTCAACAATCACATAAACTTTACTATTCAAATTATAGTAAATTTAAAAGATGAAATTTGAAAGATGAAAATGAAAAGATGTGTGCATATTCAATATATGTCATACATGATGCACTATTTACACATACATGTGCATATATTCCACGAAAAATAAAACATTTATTTTATATATGTATTAATTTTTTAAATTATATATTTCTTTGGCTGCACCGGGTCTTAATTGTGGCATGTGGGATCTACTTCCCTGACCAGGGATCAATCCCAGATTCTACTGTACTGGGAACACAGTTCTTAACCAATGGACCACGAGGGAAGTCCCAAAAATGTTTTTTGTTAAGTATACATAATGTATTTTATATAACTGTGTCATAATTTTACAATAAATCTTTTCACAGGGTAGAAATAGTTTCAGGAACATTTCATCAGTCAATATATGAATAACCACTTCAGAGAATGACCTTTGCAGCCTTCAGCAAATAATTTTTGTTAAAAAGGGTGACAAAAATTATAACAAATATTTATGGTATAATAGTGATAATAACACCAAATATTAAACTATATTGGATGCAGATAAAGTTGTACACCGAGGTAAGGTCACTATCTTTCTTTGTCTTAATAAAACTGTATTTTCAGCTCTTTATTTTCTTGCAACTCTCATCATATTTACACAATAGCAATGTTATGCTTCTATTATTGTTTTAATTACTTTTGTTTCTTCTCTTTTATGCTCCTCTATTTAGTTTTATGAAGTCATTAAATATAAGACACAGTACCTAATTCACTTAATTATTATCAGGATAAAACTAGATAAGTAAATCCACACAGTGATGATAAGAATGCCTGGGATGTTTTAATATTTCAATATAATTTGCTACTACAATTTTAATTAAAAGTATATATGCTATATATACATACACATATGTATATATATAGAGAGAGACATGATATATTTAGCTGCTTGCAATGCTGATTAAGAGGCTACCCTGGTGGCTCATTGGTAAGGAATCTTTCTGCAATTCAGAATGGAATTTTGGCCTCGGCCGTTGGTTGGAATCATTTCAGGTCTTTGTGGGGGCAGGTAGCGTGGTTCAGGTCTGACAGAAAAGCCTTGCTTTACAAAATGGTAGAAGATGAACTGGCACAATTTGATAAAAACATAAATGAATTTTGGAATAAATTCAAAAGCACTGTCAGTGATATTTCCTGTCAGACACTGGGAGCAAGAGATGCCTAGAAGGACTCCATTAAAGCATTGGCAGAAAAGCTGTCTGTAAAATTAAAGGAAGAAGAATGAGTGGCTGAGATGTTTCTGGAGTATCAAAATCAGATCTGCACACAGAATAAGCTCATTGAAGAAGAAAAAGGAAAATTTGTTGAAGATGATTGCTGACCTAAAAGACGAAAAGCAAGAAGTAGAGGCACTGACTGCAAATATCCAGGATCTTAAGGAAGAATATGCTAGAAAGAGGGAAACTATTTCCACTGCTAACAAAGCTAATGAAGAGAGGCTGAAAAGCCTACAGAAATCTGCAGACTTGTATAAAGATCAACTTGGACTAGAAATTCGAAAAATTTATGGTGATAAGTTGCAGTTTATATTCACTGATATTGACCCTAAGCATCCTGATTGTCCATTTATGTTTTCCCTGTGCCTAAATGAAACGAAAAGAGGAAACTAAAGTTCAGAATACTTTCTTTGTCTTAATAAAACTGTATTTTCAGCTCTTTATTTTCTTGCAACTCTCATCATATTTACACAATAGCAATGTTATGCTTCTATTATTGTTTTAATTACTTTTGTTTCTTCTCTTTTATGCTCCTCTATTTAGTTTTATGAAGTCATTAAATATAAGACACAGTACCTAATTCACTTAATTATTATCAGGATAAAACTAGATAAGTAAATCCACACAGTGATGATAAGAATGCCTGGGATGTTTTAATATTTCAATATAATTTGCTACTACAATTTTAATTAAAAGTATATATGCTATATATACATACACATATGTATATATATGAGAGAGACATGATATATTTAGCTGCTTGCAATGCTGATTAAGAGGCTACCCTGGTGGCTCATTGGTAAGGAATCTTTCTGCAATTCAGAATGGAATTTTGGCCTCGGCCGTTGGTTGGAATCATTTCAGGTCTTTGTGGGGGCAGGTAGCGTGGTTCAGGTCTGACAGAAAAGCCTTGCTTTACAAAATGGTAGAAGATGAACTGGCACAATTTGATAAAAACATAAATGAATTTTGGAATAAATTCAAAAGCACTGTCAGTGATATTTCCTGTCAGACACTGGGAGCAAGAGATGCCTAGAAGGACTCCATTAAAGCATTGGCAGAAAAGCTGTCTGTAAAATTAAAGGAAGAAGAATGAGTGGCTGAGATGTTTCTGGAGTATCAAAATCAGATCTGCACACAGAATAAGCTCATTGAAGAAGAAAAAGGAAAATTTGTTGAAGATGATTGCTGACCTAAAAGACGAAAAGCAAGAAGTAGAGGCACTGACTGCAAATATCCAGGATCTTAAGGAAGAATATGCTAGAAAGAGGGAAACTATTTCCACTGCTAACAAAGCTAATGAAGAGAGGCTGAAAAGCCTACAGAAATCTGCAGACTTGTATAAAGATCAACTTGGACTAGAAATTCGAAAATTTTTATGGTGATAAATTGTAGTCTATATTCACTAATATTGACCCTAAGCATCCTGATAGCCCATTTATGTTTTCCCTGTGCCTAAATGAAACAAAGGACTATGAAGTGTCAGACTGTGTCCCTCATCTTGAGTACCTAGAGGAATTTCAAGAAAATGTGAGGAAGATCAACAATTTTTTTTTCTTGCTAAAGTTCAGAAAACTTTTACTGCTATGGTTTATAATTAATGCATAAATACATATAAAAGCTATTATCTCTATAAGTTAACTCTTTTTTTAAAAAAGTATCATTCATTGTTCACCTGTAATCCATTTGTATTTTTGTAACATTTCTGTGTGTTGATTTCTGTAAATTATTTTGATTAAAATCTTAGGAAGGAAGGTTTATAAAGAGAAGCTATTGAAGGTCATGCACCAGTAATAATAATAAAACGAAGGACGTGGGCCCAATCTCTGGTTTGCAGTTTCTAAAATGCACTTCACAAAATAGATACTATCCTCCTGAAAAAAGAAAAAAAGAAAAGAATCTTCCTGCGTTTCAAGTGATCCAGATTTCTTTCCAAGGTTGGGAGGTTTCCCTGTAGGAGGGAATGCCAACCCACACCAGTATCCTTGCCTGAAGAATCCCATGAACAGAGGAGCCTGGTGGGCTACAGTCCATGGGATCTCAGATTCAGGTATCACTGAGTGAAGAAGCACATAAAATGTTGATTACATGCTCTTTTATAGCAAATGTAATGTATCTTAAATCCTCTTGCAATTATGAATGTTTTTGCTTTCATGAATTAAATCAAATTTTAATAAAATTGTAGTTAATTTGTGTCTTAAATATTTACCATGGCAGATTGAGTGGCTGAGATGTTTCTGGAGTATCAAAATCAGATGACAGATTTTGAATTGCTGACCTAAAAGACGAAAAGCAAGAAGTAGAGGCACTGACTGCAAATATCCAGGATCTTAAGGAAGAATATGCTAGAAAGAGGGAAACTATTTCCACTGCTAACAAAGCTAATGAAGAGAGGCTGAAAAGCCTACAGAAATCTGCAGACTTGTATAAAGATCAACTTGGACTAGAAATTCGAAAATTTTTATGGTGATAAATTGTAGTCTATATTCACTAATATTGACCCTAAGCATCCTGATAGCCCATTTATGTTTTCCCTGTGCCTAAATGAAACAAAGGACTATGAAGTGTCAGACTGTGTCCCTCATCTTGAGTACCTAGAGGAATTTCAAGAAAATGTGAGGAAGATCAACAATTTTTTTTTTTCTTGCTAAAGTTCAGAAAACTTTTACTGCTATGGTTTATAATTAATGCATAAATACATATAAAAGCTATTATCTCTATAAGTTAACTCTTTTTTTAAAAAAGTATCATTCATTGTTCACCTGTAATCCATTTGTATTTTTGTAACATTTCTGTGTGTTGATTTCTGTAAATTATTTTGATTAAAATCTTAGGAAGGAAGGTTTATAAAGAGAAGCTATTGAAGGTCATGCACCAGTAATAATAATAAAACGAAGGACGTGGGCCCAATCTCTGGTTTGCAGTTTCTAAAATGCACTTCACAAAATAGATACTATCCTCCTGAAAAAAGAAAAAAAGAAAAGAATCTTCCTGCGTTTCAAGTGATCCAGATTTCTTTCCAAGGTTGGGAGGTTTCCCTGTAGGAGGGAATGCCAACCCACACCAGTATCCTTGCCTGAAGAATCCCATGAACAGAGGAGCCTGGTGGGCTACAGTCCATGGGATCTCAGATTCAGGTATCACTGAGTGAAGAAGCACATAAAATGTTGATTACATGCTCTTTTATAGCAAATGTAATGTATCTTAAATCCTCTTGCAATTATGAATGTTTTTGCTTTCATGAATTAAATCAAATTTTAATAAAATTGTAGTTAATTTGTGTCTTAAATATTTACCATGGCGATTCTGTTTATCTCAGTTCAGTTGTTCAGTGGTGTCCAACTCTTTGCAAGCCCACAGACTGTAGCACACCAGGCTTCCCTGTCCTTCACCATCTCCCAGAACTTGCTCAAACTCATGGCCATTGACTCAGTGATGCTATCCAACATCTCATCCTTTGTTATCCCCTTCTCTTTTTGCCTTCTGTTTTTCCCAGCATCAGGTTCTTTTCCAATGAATACTGTCTTCACATCAGGCATCCGAAGTATTGGAGCTTCAACTTCAGCATCATTCCCTCCAGTGAATATTCCTTTAGGATTGACTGGTTTAATCTTACAGTCCAAGGGACTCTAAAGAATCTTCTCCAATACCACAGTTCAAAGGAAATTCTGTAGGCGTTATAATTATGGGAATTTGCGTATATACACACATATGTATATGTAAATATACACATACACACATAATGTCACAATGTTAGCCACTTGGGGCTTGCTCTTTGAAAGTAATTAATTTTTATGTCTATGTGTTTTTAAGTCTTTTAAATGTATATTTTTATTCAAAATTACTTAGGGTATATCATGACATTAATCTTATCCTAATAAATTTGTCTTTTATATAGACAATTTTGCATTTAGACTATGTTTTTTATATATTAAAATACATGATGGCAACATAATAATGATGACAGTAACTACCTTGTATTTATCTTTTTGTTTCAGTCTATGTTTTCCATGATGGTAATTATCTATCCTGTGGAATGTGTCCTCTGATATTCATATCTATCATTTTATTCATCATTAGTTTTGTCTCTACTGTTCCCATGATATCAAGAGACTTGTTGTCTATATTGCTGATTTGTGTTTACACTGAAAAAATGTTATTTTCAATGGATATTCAAAATATTAATATTAATGTTGCTTTTTTAAAGATGTGTAATTCTTTACATTATGAAATTTGATTCAATTCAGTTTTTATTTTCTACTTCTTAAAAATTAAATATTTTTTGCTGTAGTTGGCACAAAGTTATTTTTCTAAATGTTTATCTCACTAATATGTGCTACAATATAGCTTTTCCATGAACCTATTTTCCTTAGTAAGCCAAGGAAATAACCTAATAACTATATTCAGTGAAATCATCAGATTCTTAAATTTTTGTTGTAAAATGTAATTCTGTGGCTGCTCATTAGACAAGTTAAAAAGATATATGTTTGATCTTTTGCTTATTGATAATAAATAAAAATTTAATTCCCAGTCACATCCATTTTCTCTTATGAAGCAATCTAGATTTCACAGCCAGTACTAGACACATTTCTTGTAGGCATCTCTGTACTGCCTAGTGAATAATCAGTTTTATCACCTATTCAAGATGACTGAAGACTAATGATTTTTGAACAAATGTGAATGCCAGCTTTATATTTCTGTGAAATTTTTTTAAATTGGAAAAATGTGTTTCAAGAGTATACACACTATATGACAATTATCACCAATGCATCAGTTTATGATAATTCAGTTTTTTTTCCCTATAGTCTGGAAGATGGTTGCCTGACATATGAGAATCAGTTATCCATTAGCTTCTCCCTGACCTATATGGTCTGCTTACCAATATTGGAATTCTTACTGTAGCTTCTTAACCTTTAAGTGGCATAATTCTCAACTTTGAAAAGTGACAAGTGACTGGCAGCTTTACTTTTTTAGTTTGGAAAATATTTAAAGTGGAAAAAAAAAGTAAATCATGTGTTAAGAAAAGAGAAAATAGGTGAGAACTATTAGCAAAATGGTGAGTATTTATTAGAAGATAGTGCTTTTGGAATGTGACTCTTCTAAGGTGCCAGAGTGATCAGTTACATCCTGATAAAATAAGAAAATTTAAAAACAGTTTTCTAGGTTTTCCCTGGTGGTCCAGTGGGTAAGGACACCACCTTGTGATGCAAAGGGTGCCGGTTCAATCCCTGGCCTGGGAAGATCCCACGTGCCACAGAGCAGCGGGACCGATGTGTCCAACTACCGAGCCGGAGCTCTGGAGCGCATGTGCCCAGAGCTGGTGCTCTGTGAGAGAGGTCACTGTGACAAGAGGCCCACGCAGCCCAAGTAACAAAGATGGATGAGAATAGATAAATGAAAGGTCAATAGAAGTGGTCAAAAAAAAAAAAAATTTTCTCTCATATGCTTTCTAATTTGTTAATCTTTAATACTATATTCTGTTTCTTATTTTAATCTCCTCTCAGCATTACCTTTTCATAAGCCTAGTTATGTGCTTATAGATATTCTTTTCTTTTACATTATTACTATTTTGTTAGAACTTAAGGAAATGGGAATCTCTAAGCAAGAATTCTTAATGGAGAAAATACCCCGCTATCTGTTACTGTGTTAATACCACAGATAATAAATAAAAATTTAATTCCCAGTCACATCCATTTTCTCTTATGAAGCAATCTAGATTTCACAGCCAGTACTAGACACATTTCTTGTAGGCATCTCTGTACTGCCTAGTGAATAATCAGTTTTATCACCTATTCAAGATGACTGAAGACTAATGATTTTTGAACAAATGTGAATGCCAGCTTTATATTTCTGTGAAATTTTTTTAAATTGGAAAAATGTGTTTCAAGAGTATACACACTATATGACAATTATCACCAATGCATCAGTTTATGATAATTCAGTTTTTTTTCCCTATAGTCTGGAAGATGGTTGCCTGACATATGAGAATCAGTTATCCATTAGCTTCTCCCTGACCTATATGGTCTGCTTACCAATATTGGAATTCTTACTGTAGCTTCTTAACCTTTAAGTGGCATAATTCTCAACTTTGAAAAGTGACAAGTGACTGGCAGCTTTACTTTTTTAGTTTGGAAAATATTTAAAGTGGAAAAAAAAAGTAAATCATGTGTTAAGAAAAGAGAAAATAGGTGAGAACTATTAGCAAAATGGTGAGTATTTATTAGAAGATAGTGCTTTTGGAATGTGACTCTTCTAAGGTGCCAGAGTGATCAGTTACATCCTGATAAAATAAGAAAATTTAAAAACAGTTTTCTAGGTTTTCCCTGGTGGTCCAGTGGGTAAGGACACCACCTTGTGATGCAAAGGGTGCCGGTTCAATCCCTGGCCTGGGAAGATCCCACGTGCCACAGAGCAGCGGGACCGATGTGTCCAACTACCGAGCCGGAGCTCTGGAGCGCATGTGCCCAGAGCTGGTGCTCTGTGAGAGAGGTCACTGTGACAAGAGGCCCACGCAGCCCAAGTAACAAAGATGGATGAGAATAGATAAATGAAAGGTCAATAGAAGTGGTCAAAAAAAAAAAAAATTTTCTCTCATATGCTTTCTAATTTGTTAATCTTTAATACTATATTCTGTTTCTTATTTTAATCTCCTCTCAGCATTACCTTTTCATAAGCCTAGTTATGTGCTTATAGATATTCTTTTCTTTTACATTATTACTATTTTGTTAGAACTTAAGGAAATGGGAATCTCTAAGCAAGAATTCTTAATGGAGAAAATACCCCGCTATCTGTTACTGTGTTAATACCACAGAATTCCATTTCCATATATACTCTTCAAAATCAAATTCAAACACCCAGCTCAGAGTTCTCCTTTCAGTGTTAAGTAACATGCATCTGATGCTGGTGTAATGAATTGTAGTATTATTTTCTACCCTGACATATAGCTCCGTCATGGTGAATAGTGGGCTATTGATAAGGCTAAAATCCTGAGAATGTATTCCTTTCAGAATATCCATTTTTTTGCTTTCTTCTCAGAATGTTGTTTGGGATCACAATTTACAGGTTAAGATAAGTATATTTCAGTTCCTTATCATATATATATCATATATATATATATATATATATATATCACAGATATGTGAATTTATGTTCTTCTAATTGTTTTTGTAAGAATGTAAGATGAGAGGTATATGAGATTGCAGAGATAAGTTTCTTAATAGTTATCTAGAAGGATGTCAGAGACAGAGTATAAGGAAATTTTCAAATACTACAGTAAGAAATTATTCATCATGCCCTCCTTGTTAAATTTTTGTGTATAGCACACAGAATTTCAGAAAGACTTATTAACATTGTTTTTGTTCAGTCACTATGTAGTGTCCTACTGTGAATCCATGGACTACAGTATGCTAGGCTCCTTTGTCCCCCACTATCTCCCAGACTGCTCAAATTCATGTCCACTGAGTCAGTGACACTATCTAACCATCTCATACTCTAAAATCCCATTCTTTTTTTTGCCTTCAGTCTTTTCCAGCATCAAGGTCTTTTCCGTTGAGTAGGTTCTTCACATTATGTAACCAAAGTATTGGAGCTTCAACTTCAGCATCAGTCCTTCCCATGAATATTCAGGGTTGATTTCCTTTAGGATTGACTGGTTTCATCTCCTTGAAGTCCAAGGGACTCTCAAGAATCTTCTCCAGCACTGCACTTCAAAAACACCAGTTCTTTGATGCTAATCCTTCTCTCTGGTCCAATTCTTACATCTGTTGATGACTACTGCAAAAACCGTAGCTTTGACCATATGGACCTTTGTTGTCAAAGTGATGCCTCTGCTTTTTAATACACTGTCTAATTTTGTCATATCTTTCCTCCCAAGGAATTTTTTAATGCATTGGCTAAAGTCACTGTCTGCCATGAATTTGAAGCCCAGGCAAACAAATCTCTCATTGCTTCCACTTCTTCCCCTCTACTTGTCATGAAGTGATGGGGCCCAATGCCATGATCTTTGGGTTTTGAAGGTTGAGTTTCAAGTAATCTTTTTACTCTCCTCTTTCGCCTTCACCAAAAGGCTCTTTAGTTCCTCTTCACTTTCTGCCATTATGGTGACATCATCTCTGTATCTGAGGTTGTTGATATTTCTCCCAGCAATCTTGATTCTAGTTTGTGATTCATCTAGACCAGCATTTTGCATGATATACCCTGTGTGTAAGTTAAGTAAACAGCCTGACAATATACGTCCTTGTCATACTCCTTTTCCAATTTTGAATTTTACATGGCTAGTTCTAAGTGTTGCTTCTTGCTCCACGATCAGGTTCCTCAGGATACAGGTAAGATGATCTGGTACTCCCATCCATACAGTCAAAGTCTTCAGTGCAATCAATGAAACAGAAGTAGACTTTTTTCTGCAGCTCCCTTCCTTTCTCCAAGATCCAACACATGTTGGCACCTAAAGAGTAAAAAAACCTGAGATACTTCAAATAGTGTTTTTAACAGTAGAGATTTTATTAATAATTATCTGTTTTAACAGAAAATACATTTAATTTTCAGCAACAGAGTGAAAATATAAAACTCTATGAAGTATCTTACTATTTTTAAAAAAGTTTTTAAGTACTACTCATATGAAGATTTGAAAAGTTCTAAGAGATGAATACTGAGAATGTTAAGATATAGATAAAAAGAGGAGTGATTAATGACAAATTTGAGAAATTAGGAGCAATTAAGGCAATCTTAAACTATGGAGAAAATGGACTCAAATTTTTCTTTCTATATAATCTTGAAACATCTTGCCATGTATGTTATACAAAGAGTAAGTTTAATTTAGCTCGTATCAGTGGTAAGCCTTTCCCTCTTAGAACCAGTACACTAACCTATTTTTAGAATGATAAACAGTCAAATATTTATCTTTAGTTGGGAGAGTGAGATTGATATACACAATACTATATATAAAATAGACAGCTATTATGAACCTACTGTATATTATAGGGGACTCTATTCAATACTTTATAATGACCTTGTATGAAAAAAGAATCTACAAAAGGGTCTATATATGCACATGCATAATCACTTTTCTGTGCAACAGAAACTAACACAAATTTGTAAATAATCTACACTTCAATACAAATTACATAATAAAACATTTCCCTCATTTTAGTCCCATTAGAAATGTAGCCATGTATTTAATTCAAATCAATTACCACTTTTCAATTGAAAGCTTATATATGCATTTTGATTGTCTCTTGCATTTACCATGTAAAACCCATACTATCTCAGATAGT
Source organism: Tragulus kanchil (assembly GCA_022376925.1). Taxonomy (NCBI): domain Eukaryota; kingdom Metazoa; phylum Chordata; class Mammalia; order Artiodactyla; family Tragulidae; genus Tragulus; species Tragulus kanchil. The sequence continues at coordinate 85,331,117 of JAIOJX010000003.1, read as the reverse complement.
AATGTATTCAAATAGATCTTATAAATTGCAAAATATTTGAATCTGAAGACATTTTATGACATTAATTTTAAAAACAGAATATTAATTCTGAATCACATAGTATTTCTGATCATATAACTAGCTTGAATAATGTTATAGGTAATCTGTAATATAAAAATATCTTGTACTATCTAAAACATCAGTTATATGGGAAATGATATTTACTGATACATTGGAATAAGACAAACGGAAAATAATTAAGACTTTCATTAGGATTTTTATCTGTCATACAAAACTCACTCCTCTTTGAATGTATCAAATATAGACTATTTAAATGCACATTTACAGTTTTGAGGGTAAGGTTTTATAAAACTGACTAGAGAAAGATATAAAATTGACTAGAGAAAGTTGTAAAATGGTTACTGCATTAGTATCCATTTGATATTTAATTGGCAGCATTTACTTCAATTTATAATATTATAATATTAATAGTGGAGAAAAACACATAAAATAAGACTGTCATTTGAGTCCTTTGTCCTAATGTTGGATTATCTGAAGAATGGCAATTTATTAGCAACCAATATTTTGAAAAATTCCAATGGCATATTGATTCTTTCCCATTTTCCCCTCCTGGGAAGTTCAGACGATCTATCTCTAGTATTTGTCAGAAACTCCTGGAAGAGAGCCTTTCCCTCTTAGAACCAGTACACTAACCTATTTTTAGAATGATAAACAGTCAAATATTTATCTTTAGTTGGGAGAGTGAGATTGATATACACAATACTATATATAAAATAGACAGCTATTATGAACCTACTGTATATTATAGGGGACTCTATTCAATACTTTATAATGACCTTGTATGAAAAAAGAATCTACAAAAGGGTCTATATATGCACATGCATAATCACTTTTCTGTGCAACAGAAACTAACACAAATTTGTAAATAATCTACACTTCAATACAAATTACATAATAAAACATTTCCCTCATTTTAGTCCCATTAGAAATGTAGCCATGTATTTAATTCAAATCAATTACCACTTTTCAATTGAAAGCTTATATATGCATTTTGATTGTCTCTTGCATTTACCATGTAAAACCCATACTATCTCAGATAGTAATGTATTCAAATAGATCTTATAAATTGCAAAATATTTGAATCTGAAGACATTTTATGACATTAATTTTAAAAACAGAATATTAATTCTGAATCACATAGTATTTCTGATCATATAACTAGCTTGAATAATGTTATAGGTAATCTGTAATATAAAAATATCTTGTACTATCTAAAACATCAGTTATATGGGAAATGATATTTACTGATACATTGGAATAAGACAAACGGAAAATAATTAAGACTTTCATTAGGATTTTTATCTGTCATACAAAACTCACTCCTCTTTGAATGTATCAAATATAGACTATTTAAATGCACATTTACAGTTTTGAGGGTAAGGTTTTATAAAACTGACTAGAGAAAGATATAAAATTGACTAGAGAAAGTTGTAAAATGGTTACTGCATTAGTATCCATTTGATATTTAATTGGCAGCATTTACTTCAATTTATAATATTATAATATTAATAGTGGAGAAAAACACATAAAATAAGACTGTCATTTGAGTCCTTTGTCCTAATGTTGGATTATCTGAAGAATGGCAATTTATTAGCAACCAATATTTTGAAAAATTCCAATGGCATATTGATTCTTTCCCATTTTCCCCTCTTGGGAAGTTCAGATGATATATCTCTAGTATTTGTACAGAAACCTCCTGGAGAAGAGAGATCAACATTTTTGTTGGTTATTGGTGCTCTGTTTTCTTAAATAAATGCTTGCTGTGATCTTTTGTTGAAGTAAGACTTTATTCAGTCAAAGGAAAAAGAAGTTTGGAGTCAGAGTGAGAAGAAGATTAAAAATGGAAGCTTCAAGGCAGTTTTCTCCAGTATACTTGTAGAAATAAAGGCCTGTCCAGCATATCTTGTGTGCTTATTGATTACTGTTTCATCTGGAGCTTATTTCCAGTTGATTTGTTCCAACTTTTCTTTATTTTTTTCCCTTTGAATCACTTGTTTTAACAGTTGTCTGTCAGATTTACCTGCTGAGTTTTCTGCTGGTTTATTTTTTTTACAACTTCTTGAGTTGTTACTTATGTACTGGCTCTTCCTACTTTTGATTTTACCAAACCTTCTACAACAGTGAATTATCCTGAGGCACATATACACAGAAAAACCTGAAACAAACTTTTTGACTAATCCTATGTGTGTGTGTGTGTGTGTGTGTTTGCGTATCTAGGAAGAAATTAGCAATTCAGTACTTGCTGAGCCTAAGTAAGGCATTTGTTTTTACTCTTTTCTACAACATTTAAAATGGCAAATGGTTTGAAATGTGACAAAATATCATTGCTTTAGCATTATGTTGCTTGAAATCACCTATTAGAAGCCAATGAATGCTCACTGATATTTACATAGTGCTTCATTCCCAAACAATAATTAAGACTTTCATTAGGATTTTTATCTGTCATACAAAACTCACTCCTCTTTGAATGTATCAAATATAGACTATTTAAATGCACATTTACAGTTTTGAGGGTAAGGTTTTATAAAACTGACTAGAGAAAGATATAAAATTGACTAGAGAAAGTTGTAAAATGGTTACTGCATTAGTATCCATTTGATATTTAATTGGCAGCATTTACTTCAATTTATAATATTATAATATTAATAGTGGAGAAAAACACATAAAATAAGACTGTCATTTGAGTCCTTTGTCCTAATGTTGGATTATCTGAAGAATGGCAATTTATTAGCAACCAATATTTTGAAAAATTCCAATGGCATATTGATTCTTTCCCATTTTCCCCTCTTGGGAAGTTCAGATGATATATCTCTAGTATTTGTACAGAAACCTCCTGGAGAAGAGAGATCAACATTTTTGTTGGTTATTGGTGCTCTGTTTTCTTAAATAAATGCTTGCTGTGATCTTTTGTTGAAGTAAGACTTTATTCAGTCAAAGGAAAAAGAAGTTTGGAGTCAGAGTGAGAAGAAGATTAAAAATGGAAGCTTCAAGGCAGTTTTCTCCAGTATACTTGTAGAAATAAAGGCCTGTCCAGCATATCTTGTGTGCTTATTGATTACTGTTTCATCTGGAGCTTATTTCCAGTTGATTTGTTCCAACTTTTCTTTATTTTTTTCCCTTTGAATCACTTGTTTTAACAGTTGTCTGTCAGATTTACCTGCTGAGTTTTCTGCTGGTTTATTTTTTTTACAACTTCTTGAGTTGTTACTTATGTACTGGCTCTTCCTACTTTTGATTTTACCAAACCTTCTACAACAGTGAATTATCCTGAGGCACATATACACAGAAAAACCTGAAACAAACTTTTTGACTAATCCTATGTGTGTGTGTGCGTGTGTGTGTGTGTTTGCGTATCTAGGAAGAAATTAGCAATTCAGTACTTGCTGAGCCTAAGTAAGGCATTTGTTTTTACTCTTTTCTACAACATTTAAAATGGCAAATGGTTTGAAATGTGACAAAATATCATTGCTTTAGCATTATGTTGCTTGAAATCACCTATTAGAAGCCAATGAATGCTCACTGATATTTACATAGTGCTTCATTCCCAAACAAGTTTTATGATATATATGGCCTTACTAATGTCTTCAACATCTTTGACATTGACAATACCTTCATTGTCTTACACATATTAGAAATGATAGTGTTATTTATATTTGAAAGATAAGAAAACCAAAGCAGAAAGCAAAAAAAAAAATGTATTCTGAGCATACCTAAGCAATTTAATAACTTACCTTCATGTCTTCACTTACCTTCATGTCTTCTGCCATATTGTTTTAATGGCTAGTTTATACCATTTTCCTGATCATTTCAATATCTGTATCATGTTGGGAATGGTTTTTGTCATTATCCTCAAGCATATATCACTTTGCTTTGTGTATATTTTTGTGTGTGTTGTGTAATTTCAGATTGCAATGAAATATTATTGTTGTTCATTAGACTGTAGGTTCGATTATAGTCCTCTGCAGAAGTATTGTTTTTATCTTCAAATAGCACTTCTCCTTCTCAAATTATGTAGGTATAATTATGTGTAACAATATATTAGTTTCTGATATACAGTATAATGATTCATTATCTGTATGTAAAGGAAAATAATCATGATAGTAAGTCTAGTTAACACCAGTAAGTCGCCATACAGTTTTGCATTATTTTTCTGGTGATAAGACTTGGCTGTACATTACCTCTCTATGACTTGTAGCTGGAAGCTTTTATATTTTACCCCCTTCTCCCATTTTACCTACCTCTCATGTCCTGCTCTTTCATGATAGTAAGTCTAGTTAGCACCAGTAAGTCGCCATACAGTTTTGCATTATTTTCCTGGTGATGAGATTTGGTTGTACAGTATATCTCTATGACTTATAGCTGGAAGGTTTTACATTTTGCCCCCTTCTCCCATTTTACCTACCTCTCATATCCTGCTCCTGGCAACTATCAATCTCTTTTCTGGACCTGTGATCTGCGTGTATATGTGTGTGAGTGTGTTTTACTCCACAGATAAGTGAAATCATGTAGTAATTGTCTTCCTCTATATGATATTTCTCTTAAAAAAGGTTGTGAAGCCCATTTATATTTTTGAAAATGACAAGGCCCATTCCTTTTTCTCACTCAGTAATAAATCATTACACTTATGTATGATTGTATATGTGGAAGGTGATCTTTCCTATCTTGGCTAATCTAAATAATGCCAATAATGTAAACAGCAAAGTAAAAAATTATTTCTGTTTTACAAAGCATTGCCCTGATTGGAATCAAACTGTATTCTCTTCATGGTGATTAACATGTCACAAATCACTTCTGATTTTTGTTTTGCTTTCCTTAGTCATGAGCTACTTTGAGCTGGACCCACTCATAGGCAGTTCAGTGGTCACCTGGAGACTTTGGCAGTATATGAAAAGAATTCTTATAGTTTTCCTCTTTTTCAGCATCCTTTCCTTCACTTTTCAGTAGCCATACTTTCCCAGTCTCTGTTGCCTAGTTCTTCAGCCCAGTCAGATATAATGTGGTTTTCTATTTTAAAATTTTGCCATCATGTGACATGTTCTGACTATAGACTTCACTCAATCTGGAACCATAAACAAAGGAAACTAATTTTGTTGTGGTCTCTTCTTCCAGTTCTCCTCACTCTGACAAAACAAATGTCTACTCTTTCTAACCTTGCATTCACTTCAAGTAGTTGTCCCTCCCCGAGTTATGATGTTTGTCATCAGTGGAGAGTTCAGCCTGTTAGAAGATAACTTAAGCATAGAGAAAGTTGAATTAATCACATTTCAATTTTAAATTTACACTGACTTAGTAAATATATTTTTTTCCTCTTCTTTTAGATTGACTATTCATGCTTATAACTATGTAACTATGATGAATGTAAAAGGAACAACAGAGCATAATCAGTTCATGCATTTTCCAACTAAATTCAGTAATTATGTAAAAGTATGATATCTTTGTAAAGGCTTTACACATATGAGGGAGTTTTGAATTAAGCTTTCTGGTACAAATGAAATATATAGATTGGATATAGGGGGCACATTCAGAAAACATTAAAAAATCAGATGTGAAAAAAAAGTCAGAGGCAAAAACTGTAACAGTATATTGGTTATGGTGATTCCGGGCCTTCTCTTGGTAAGTATTTCAGTTGTCATTGGAGATTCAACCTTTTCCAAGTATCCTATGTGGTTTAGGAGAATAGAATTCTTGCTATGGTCTAGATCCAAGCAATTCAGTATAATTGCATCAGTAATGTTTGTTATGTATGGCATGGGCATGTGACCCAATTCAATCAGATAAAATTGTAAATATATGTTAGGAAATTCTAAGGTGAAAAGATTGCTATTTTCCTGACTAAATAGCATGGCTTTCAAATGTACAGCAGGCATTGCTACAGCCATTTACTCTCTATCATAGATCATAATTTTAGGATGAAGCAGGCACCCCAGGTGGCAGAGTAGAATAGAGAAAGAAATTGTATTCTTAGAGATTTCATTCAGCTTCTGAATCATATATACAATATTTTAGCTTCTCCTACATGGGACATTCCTTTTATAGCCGATGTGGTATATCTTTTATTGTTTTTTGTTGTTGTTGTAAATCACAATGCATTATATTTTAACTGACACAAGGTTTCTTAAAAGATGAAGACAGTAATAATACATCCCATTATATGGTATTTTCTGTACTGAAAATTTTACGTATGGAATTTTTCTGAAATATTAAAAAATTATTTTGATCATAGTAAGATAAAACATGATTGCATCTTATTTTTTTTCTACTAAAACATACTATAGCTAAATTTTGTACATAAAAATGCCACCTTGCATTCACTTCAAGTAGTTGTCCCTCCCCGAGTTATGATGTTTGTCATCAGTGGAGAGTTCAGCCTGTTAGAAGATAACTTAAGCATAGAGAAAGTTGAATTAATCACATTTCAATTTTAAATTTACACTGACTTAGTAAATATATTTTTTTCCTCTTCTTTTAGATTGACTATTCATGCTTATAACTATGTAACTATGATGAATGTAAAAGGAACAACAGAGCATAATCAGTTCATGCATTTTCCAACTAAATTCAGTAATTATGTAAAAGTATGATATCTTTGTAAAGGCTTTACACATATGAGGGAGTTTTGAATTAAGCTTTCTGGTACAAATGAAATATATAGATTGGATATAGGGGCACATTCAGAAAACATTAAAAAATCAGATGTGAAAAAAAAGTCAGAGGCAAAAACTGTAACAGTATATTGGTTATGGTGTTTCCCGGGGCCTTCTCTTGGTAAGTATTTCAGTTGTCATTGGAGATTCAACCTTTTCCAAGTATCCTATGTGGTTTAGGAGAATAGAATTCTTGCTATGGTCTAGATCCAAGCAATTCAGTATAATTGCATCAGTAATGTTTGTTATGTATGGCATGGGCATGTGACCCAATTCAATCAGATAAAATTGTAAATATATGTTAGGAAATTCTAAGGTGAAAAGATTGCTATTTTCCTGACTAAATAGCATGGCTTTCAAATGTACAGCAGGCATTGCTACAGCCATTTACTCTCTATCATAGATCATAATTTTAGGATGAAGCAGGCACCCCAGGTGGCAGAGTAGAATAGAGAAAGAAATTGTATTCTTAGAGATTTCATTCAGCTTCTGAATCATATATACAATATTTTAGCTTCTCCTACATGGGACATTCCTTTTATAGCCGATGTGGTATATCTTTTATTGTTTTTTGTTGTTGTTGTAAATCACAATGCATTATATTTTAACTGACACAAGGTTTCTTAAAAGATGAAGACAGTAATAATACATCCCATTATATGGTATTTTCTGTACTGAAAATTTTACGTATGGAATTTTTCTGAAATATTAAAAAATTATTTTGATCATAGTAAGATAAAACATGATTGCATCTTATTTTTTTTACTACTAACATAATTTGCATTATTTGTTTCTACATTACTATAGCTAATTACAATCCTTAGTACATAAAAAATGCCATCAAATGTTCATTGAATGAGCACTTAAGCTGAGAAATTCAGAGAAAACAGACATCAAAATATATATGTTTTCCAGATATGGTAGACTAAATCCTTGTTCACAGATATTCAGTTCCCCATTTGTGGGAGGGTTGCACAATCCTATCCTTTAAACTTAGTCTTAGTTATCTGACTTGCTCTGCCTTGAAAATGTCTGGCCTCATCTTTATACTCTAGCTAAAAACTTTCAGAGTTGGAGCATACTTTATTGTAGTATTCTTTTCTTGGTTCTGTGATCATGGATACATGTGTGCAGATGGAATCACTGTCAACCTGGATCACTGAGAGACACAGATGAGCAGAGGCCCCCTTGGTTCACTGTGATGGACATAAAACATGAAGAAAAGATAGACTTGACTGCGTTGCCCAATTACATTTGGAGTTGTTTCCTATGGCAGTGTTATTCTGGGTGATCGTGACAGAAACCTGAGAACAAGTATGTGCCAAGTGAAATTCTGATGAAAGGTCATCTGAAAAATAAGATACAATTACTGAAAATGTATGGATAGTATCCATTTTTATTAAATAAATGTTTAAAATATTAATATGAGCACTTAATTTTAGCAATAAAATAGAAGCCTAATTTTATGTGTTAATAAGTTTTATGTCAACCTAAATCTATTTTTTCTAGTAGTTGTCTAACCTATTCAGTGATGACTCCATGATGATTATCCTGTAGCAGGAGTTTTTGTCAATATATTCTATGAAGTAGGGAGAAAGCTCTGTACTATAATTTATGGTAAAACTGTACATTTTAGACAGTCATGGTTTTTCACATATCTGTTCTTTTGGCTTCATATACATTTCTTTTCATTATTACTCACTGTGGTTTGGATACAGGTTTAGAATCTTGACTATCTAGAAACTTTAGTCCTTTCTTTCTCAGATTCTTGTTTTAACTACTAATGTTAAAGATGTACAGAGAATTAACAGCTGTCAAACTGAAATAATAAAATCCTCTATTAAGTTTATGAACAATTAGGCTTCATTTTGTTATCATTATGTTTACCAAATAAAATTTGATTAATTAATCATATACAAGTGTCTGTTTCATCAGTTGCTGAATTACAGAGCCATGCAACAAACATGTATACATGCATACCCTCCAGTTATGCACATACATGCACTCTTTTGATAACTGACTAGCCAAAATATATTACATATGTCCTTCTCAAAAATCATGCTGTCTTTGCTGAGTGCAGTTCATTTAAAATATGAGCAAAATCAAGGTGATAGGCATGTAAAAAGTCTCCTTCACTTATAACACAGACTACGTTACAGTGCAGACAAATATATCCAATGTCATATAAAGACCAATACTTTGAGATAGAAAATCAACAAGCAAACTATCATTAACATCTAGGGAATTATCTGCGATCCTGTGGAAACAGATGCTGAGTAGCCAGGCATTACCTATGGTCGTTGAGGTAACAAAACTACAAAATTCTTATTAACCAGTTACTTCTATGTTACACCACGGATATGTACTCCACTAATAGCCACAACTAATGTGAATACCTTGATGTTATGCACAAGAGAGATAATCACTACGATACTTCTTTTGAAGTTTTATTAGAAAGTTCACTAATGTTTGCATTTCAGTAAGTGTTCTGTGTTCTTAGATAAAGCTACAGGTCCACAGCAAACATTGAGATTAATAAAATGGCATTGAAAATGAGCTCAACCTAAATCTATTTTTCTAGTAGTTGTCTAACCTATTCATGATGACTCCATGATGATTATCCTGTAGCAGGAGTTTTTGTCAATATATTCTATGAAGTAGGGAGAAAGCTCTGTACTATAATTTATGGTAAAACTGTACATTTTAGACAGTCATGGTTTTTCACATATCTGTTCTTTTGGCTTCATATACATTTCTTTTCATTATTACTCACTGTGGTTTGGATACAGGTTTAGAATCTTGACTATCTAGAAACTTTAGTCCTTTCTTTCTCAGATTCTTGTTTTAACTACTAATGTTAAAGATGTACAGAGAATTAACAGCTGTCAAACTGAAATAATAAAATCCTCTATTAAGTTTATGAACAATTAGGCTTCATTTTGTTATCATTATGTTTACCAAATAAAATTTGATTAATTAATCATATACAAGTGTCTGTTTCATCAGTTGCTGAATTACAGAGCCATGCAACAAACATGTATACATGCATACCCTCCAGTTATGCACATACATGCACTCTTTTGATAACTGACTAGCCAAAATATATTACATATGTCCTTCTCAAAAATCATGCTGTCTTTGCTGAGTGCAGTTCATTTAAAATATGAGCAAAATCAAGGTGATAGGCATGTAAAAAGTCTCCTTCACTTATAACACAGACTACGTTACAGTGCAGACAAATATATCCAATGTCATATAAAGACCAATACTTTGAGATAGAAAATCAACAAGCAAACTATCATTAACATCTAGGGAATTATCTGCGATCCTGTGGAAACAGATGCTGAGTAGCCAGGCATTACCTATGGTCGTTGAGGTAACAAAACTACAAAATTCTTATTAACCAGTTACTTCTATGTTACACCACGGATATGTACTCCACTAATAGCCACAACTAATGTGAATACCTTGATGTTATGCACAAGAGAGATAATCACTACGATACTTCTTTTGAAGTTTTATTAGAAAGTTCACTAATGTTTGCATTTCAGTAAGTGTTCTGTGTTCTTAGATAAAGCTACAGGTCCACAGTAAAAATTGAGATTAATATGTATACAACATGGCATTGAAATAGATCACCAACAAGGACTTAGTATAAGTAAATATTTTTAAAAAGAAATTGAGTAAAAGTTGTCAGTGAGTCTCACAATAGAAACAAGAAAAGGAGATGAAAAAAAAGGCATTCTTTATAATACTTTTTAAATTAAAAATTTAAATAAATTTGGTTTATCTTTTATTTCCTATATCATATTGCATGTATTATATTATTATTTTAGTTTTAGGTGTAGCATAGTGAACTTGACATTGGTATATTGCAGTGTGGTCATCACAATAAGTCTAGTTAACATCCATCATCACATAGTTACAAATTTCCCTATTGCCTATTAATTTCAGGTCAATGGAATAAGTTACTTGTGGAGATAAACAATGATCTTCAAGGAGCTATATAAAATATATTCATTGAAAAGATGAGCATATTCTAATTCATAGTGTTTAAAATAAAGTTAAAGTTAGAAGGTTATTTATCTAATTAGGAAGATTTATTCCAAAGCAAAAATGTGGGTAAGAATAACATGTTCAATATTATACAATCAAAAGAATAGGATTATAAAATTACTGTTCTATTGTATGAGTTTATTAACATGGGCTAGATTAAAAAATACTATTTTATACCCAAAATACTTCTAATTCTCCAATTTCATAGGTCTTGGTGAAGTAATTAACCCCTCCCACTTATTTGTCTCTCTTTAAAAGGTACATGAGTGTTTCTGATTAATTGAGAATACCTTCTGTCTATTTAATTAAAAAATAATAATGATGGGCAAAAATAATAATGATCGTGATGATAATGTTCATTCATAAAACAGAATCATGTAGTTTACAAATTTAATATTATTTAAGATGTTTAATATTTATAGCTATTTGTGATTTAGAATTTGATAGGAGAGAATATATAATCATTGTGTTGCTTACAGGGAAATATGGAGAAAACTAACTGGCAACCCATTCCAGTGTTCTTACCTGGGAAAACCCATGGACAGAGGAACCTTGTGGGCTATATTACATGGTCACAAAGAGTCAGACGTGACTGAGCATGAACATTTATTGAATAACTTTTATATACCTGATACCTTGTTAGACATTTTAGAATATGTTTCTATTTAATAAAGACAACAAACAAAACAATTATAAATCAATGTATGAATCAATGTATATTCAGGAAACACACTAAAAGATAAGACTGAACAAAATTGATCAGTTATGGAAGTATTCTATTTTGAACTGGGAATCTGAATCCTTCCAAAAAATGTTTTTATCATAAAAGTAAATTTGGTATTTTTTCCTATATCATATTGCATGTATTATATTATTATTTTAGTTTTAGGTGTAGCATAGTGAACTTGACATTGGTATATTGCAGTGTGGTCATCACAATAAGTCTAGTTAACATCCATCATCACATAGTTACAAATTTCCCTATTGCCTATTAATTTCAGGTCAATGGAATAAGTTACTTGTGGAGATAAACAATGATCTTCAAGGAGCTATATAAAATATATTCATTGAAAAGATGAGCATATTCTAATTCATAGTGTTTAAAATAAAGTTAAAGTTAGAAGGTTATTTATCTAATTAGGAAGATTTATTCCAAAGCAAAAATGTGGGTAAGAATAACATGTTCAATATTATACAATCAAAAGAATAGGATTATAAAATTACTGTTCTATTGTATGAGTTTATTAACATGGGCTAGATTAAAAAATACTATTTTATACCCAAAATACTTCTAATTCTCCAATTTCATAGGTCTTGGTGAAGTAATTAACCCCTCCCACTTATTTGTCTCTCTTTAAAAGGTACATGAGTGTTTCTGATTAATTGAGAATACCTTCTGTCTATTTAATTAAAAAATAATAATGATGGGCAAAAATAATAATGATCGTGATGATAATGTTCATTCATAAAACAGAATCATGTAGTTTACAAATTTAATATTATTTAAGATGTTTAATATTTATAGCTATTTGTGATTTAGAATTTGATAGGAGAGAATATATAATCATTGTGTTGCTTACAGGGAAATATGGAGAAAACTAACTGGCAACCCATTCCAGTGTTCTTACCTGGGAAAACCCATGGACAGAGGAACCTTGTGGGCTATATTACATGGTCACAAAGAGTCAGACGTGACTGAGCATGAACATTTATTGAATAACTTTTATATACCTGATACCTTGTTAGACATTTTAGAATATGTTTCTATTTAATAAAGACAACAAACAAAACAATTATAAATCAATGTATGAATCAATGTATATTCAGGAAACACACTAAAAGATAAGACTGAACAAAATTGATCAGTTATGGAAGTATTCTATTTTGAACTGGGAATCTGAATCCTTCCAAAAAATGTTTTTATCATAAAAGTTAATTTAGTCATTTCTATTGATGGTTAGTATTGTTTAAAAATGCTTATCTTATTATTTCACATCAAAGGATATTATATGATTTGACATTTTGCTCTTAGGAAGCATTGAAAGAGAAGGTTCTTTATAAGTAAAAGTTGAATAACAGATAAGATGAAGATATTGAAATTCTGAATGTGTAAAGTTAGAAGGTCATCTATCTTATTAGAAAGATTTAAATTCCAAACCATTGAATTCTCTAGGCAAGAATACTGAAGTGAGTTGTCATGTTCTTCTTTAGGGATTGAACCTCAATCTCCAGCATTGCAGGCATATTCTTTACTGTCTGAGTCATCAGGGAAGCCCAATCAAAAACATAATAATTAAAAGGAAATTTTAAAAAATAATATATGGTTGAGGTATATTTTATTTATTGACTTTTAGATTTGCAGCAAGGTGAAAAGAATCTTAGGAATATTGCTATGTCTGTATCCTTTCTACCTGTATCCTCACTGGCAGTAAGGATCTGAAGAGGTGAGGCTCACCTTTCAAGATATCTACCAAAGGGAACTAATTCTGCTAATGCCGATGATAAATAACACTACTAAGTTGTCTGAATTCTACCAATAAGACATGTTTTCCTTTGTTTTCCATCCCTCTGTGGTTGCTAAATTGATTTTTTGTAATTAAAAAATAAGCTATTTCTTTTTATCTATTTTCTTTGGTGCTTATTTGTTTTTAGTTCAGTTCGCTTAATTTTTATTCTTAAACTTTTTAACAACTTTTAGATGTGAAGATCATAAAGTGACAGAGTAATTAGAAAAATAATGAGAAGGTTTTGTTATCCAAATAAGGGAACACGCTGGCTGTATTTTATCTCCTACTTAGTTTTGTAGAAATCCTTCTACTTCTTGCACTGTTCAGTCAATATCCCATTTAGTTTCAGGATAGCTCCTTGTTAGTAATAACCTGCAAATAGAAGAGAATGTTGGAATTACCATAAATAAGTAAGCGAATTTGGTGAAGCAGGGAAAACAGAAACAGAATTTCTAATTCTGCTCCAAGTTAGTAATAGCTTGTCTATGACAATCCAGACAAATTTGTTGGCACAACTATTCTTGCTTTTTTTTTAAAAAAGAAATCCATTCATGGAAGAGGTCGGAAAAATCAGGTCTTCATTCTATGTACATAGAATGCCTATAACGTAAGAGCACGCTCTAGAGTAGCTCACAGGTGGGAAGCAGAGGGAGAGAAGACAAGTCATCAAGGAAGATTTCCCATTGTGTCCCAATAGGCTTAGATTGGATAACATTTTAGTCTCTCCTAAATATGAGCTCTCCACACTGAGTAGAACACATTTTATGAGGACAAATTGACACTAACAGCACAGCACAGTGATCATTACAGACAATAAAGCAAAGATTTTCTGATTTCTAGTTTGCTTTATTTACCTGTGAGTGGACAAAAACAGGCAGTCATTTCTGGCCGTTCCAAAAAGGTAGGGACTGAAAAATGTCAGTAACTGTGATTTTTTTTTTTTTTTATTATTTTCATCCATCTTTATTCTTTGGCCTGTGTGGGCTTCCCATGGCAGTGACCTCTCTCATTGCAGAGCACCCGCTCTGGGTGCACGCGCTCCAGAGCTCAGGTGTGTAATTGAACACACCAGCCCAGCCACTCCACAGCACATTTGATCCTTTCCAGCCAGGGATTTAACTGGTGCTCCTTGAACTGAAAGGTAGACTATTTACCCACTGGACCACCAGGGAGGCCCAGTAGATGATGATCTTAACACAATTGGAAGCTTAGATTATCTAAGAAGTTTTTGCAATTTAATTTCTCAATTCAAATATTCCTAATTTGACTCCTGGGATGATTCTAAAGACAGGTTCACAGGTATTTTGTTATCTCTCTTTTGAAAATTTGGTGCTTAATCCCCTCACCCTTGTGTGTTATCTTGTTTACAATACTTGCCTTTAGTGAATGTAATATAGTAGAAGTGATAGGATGGTATCTCCAACTTTAAGTTATCAAAAATTCCAAATTTCTTCTTGAGTTTCTCTTTCTCTGTCTCTCTCTTCACCGCATTTGTCCCTCCATACCTCTCTCTATTTCTTTATATCTCATCCTCAGGGCAGCCAGTTGCCACGTGGCAAGGACTTAAGCAGCCAACATGAAGTCTACATGACAAGGAACCACAGGTGTACAAGAGAGCTTACATGCAGATGTCTTGTTGCCTGTGAGCAAAACAGAGAATGAAAAAGTATCCTTGAGATAACTGCAACAGTGACCAACAGCTTCCTTATAAATTTATGACAAACCTGGTTCTGAAATGACTCAGCTGAGCTAATCCTGGATTTTTCATCACAGAATTGGAAGATATGTCAAAAAAGAAGCTATTCTTTTCTGATCTTTCAATAAATGGCCTATGTCTATGTGTGTGCAAAGTTGCTTCCAACTGTTGTGTCCAACTTTTTGTGACTGGACGGACTGCCTAGGCTTCTCTGTCCATTGGATTCTCCAGGCAAGAATACTGGAGTAGGCTGCCATTTTCTTCTCCAGGAGATCATCTGGACCTAGAGATGAAACTTACATCTCTTACGTCTCCTGCACTGGCAGACGAGTTATCACTAGAGTTACCTGGGAAGCTCCAGTCTATGTTTCATACCTTGCCTAGTTCAATATTTATGTTAAAATAAAGAAATATGCCTGGACAATGTTTAGAATATTATCTATAAATATATGTATATATAATAAAATACAATTTATTAACTTTAAGGAAACATTTATATTTTTTCTGGTCCTATAATCACAACAAAAAATTAAGATTTATTTTTTGTATTATAAACATTATTCCCTGTATCTTGTACATCTTTATTCTAGTATTAAATTATCCTTTATATTTGGTGTTTTTAAAAGAACTATACAAAACAGTTAAATACTTATTCTTTCTTCATTTCTATCTTTTCACTAAGTGAATCTAGAGCTCAGATAGAATACTGATGGATAATAAATCATTTAGTATTTCATTAAAGTGAAAAGACTAGTTAGTTACTTTGATGAGATGAATTAAAAATAAAAATGATAATGCAGTAAAATTAGTGATATGGAGACCTGAGTGACAATTAAAATTGGATAAAGAAGGATTATTCAAGAAAAAAACATATGTATGCTACTTTAGCATGTATTTCATAGCACTAAATAAATCACCAAAAACTCCTATTTTTAAAATCTCATCCACAGGGTTTTGTGCAGAGATGCTTATCATGCAGAGCAGACTAAACAAGCACACGGTTTTCTGGTCTCAAGATGGATTTAAGAATGGAGTGTTTCATTAAAATAGAAAAGTTTTTGTAGCCAAAGTTTTAAAGCATTGTGGGTGCTGATTTTCTCTTCATGAATCTTTGTTTTTCCCATCCATTTTGTGTGTCTGTGGTTTCTCGCCTCTGTTTTGCTTTATCAGTGTTGCTGAATGCTGATGAGACAATGCTCAATGTAAACATCCTCAGGCAATCATTCTCAGATGATAAATTTAAGATCTGAAAATTCAGGCTCTATTTTATGAGTGTAATTTAGGTCAGGGTACTGAACTGCATATGGTAGCCATGTGCCTCTGAGGAGTTTTAGAGGGAAAGCATCCATGCTCTCCCAAAATTAATGGGTTTAAGGAGATCTGAAGACAAGAAATCATATACAAAATTTCAAAGAAAGGTTCCAAGTAACTTCCCTTCACTGTTCACCTGAAACTATCACAACATTGTTAATTAGGTATACCATAATACAAAATATTTTTGGTGTTGAAAATATAAATACAAAATTAAAAAAAATAACTCTAGGAATTTTAGAAAAGAAATACACATACAGGGTTGCAATATTTTGTTTAATAGAAAATAAAAGCTGAAATGAGAGAAAGTAAATTGCTCTGTGCTGAATAAAATGAGTTTTATTAGAATATTAGACTGAAATTACAATATTAGACTGAGTTACATGACAACATTAGACTGAAAATAAAAAATATTAGACATTGCAACTAAGTAAATATGTCTTTGAAATGCCACCTACTTTCCAATTATCTTCATCACTAAAATGAAGTTAATCACATCTGCTGTTGTTCAAGTTTGTTTAAAAGATCAAATTGCCTAATTTATAAAATACAAAATACTCTAAATTTTAAGTGATAGTGCTAAGCCAGAAGTCAGGTAAGGTCATTCAGTGCCATAAGATTATTTTTTAAAGTTATAATTAGAATATTATATGCACGTAGTTTAACGTGCATACCAAACAAAGAGACTGATGATGAAAAAGGGTAGAACTCTAATCTAGCACTTTCTTCCAGTCTCTCCATTCCTTATCTTCCTACTTCCAACTAATATAGGAAATTGCTGTTCTGACCTTTATTTTCTTCTTGACCTTTAACATTCTCTACTGAAATCTACCATCACAGAATAGGATTGATGTTTTACATGCTTACTTTTCTGAAAACATATCCCCCTTTTTTTATTTTTCCAATGTAGTTTTGTCAAAATTGTTAGTTAAATCAGTGATCAGTTTGTATTTTTTAATATAATTATAGCTCCTTCTGAGCTAAACATGTCACATATTATTTTTTTATTATATATTAATAGTTTCTGAAGTTAGTATTTTCCTTATATAACAATTTATACATAAAACACATGTTGTGTTTTTATGTATTTCACCATATCTGCCAAAGACCTACCAACACATTTTTAAATGCTCAAATGTGCAAATACCATTTTTTTGTCTCTTGATACTCTCTCTTGGAAAATTTCCATGTTGTACTTCCATTTGAACTCTGTGACCTGGTGCATTGCTAGTGACGTGAAGTTGTCCCTTCATTTTGGAATTTCTACCCATGCTTGCCTCTGCTGGAATGCTTGTTCACTATGCAATTTGTAGTACATGTTCTTGCCTAATTTATTGTTAAGTGCAGTCGTTAGATTTCAAGAAAGAGTGCAAGAAACGCGACTTTGCCAGGATTTGCTCATATTAAACAAGAATCCTTTATATATATATATATATATATGTGTGTGTGTGTGTGTGTGTGTGTGTGTGTGTTTGTGTGTATGTGTATACATATATCCATATATGTATACACATAGAGTTTAATATATGTAGTGGAGTAAATGGTGCCCCCTCCAAAAGAAAAGATAGGTCTGTGCCCTAATTCATAACCTGTGAACATGATAGACAATGTTTGTTTAGAAAAAGAATCTTTACAGATATAATTAATTTAAGAAACTTGAGGAGAAATCACTTTGCATTTAATAAGGTTCTTCTTTTTTTTATTAACTTTTATTTTACTTTTAACTTTTACAGAGTTTTGTTGTCTACAGATATGTTTGTTTCCAGACTAGTCATATGTATATCCCCCTCCCCTACCCCTACCAACCATCACACAGCACTCCTGAAGGATCTCCTTTTCTCACAGAGCAATGACTATAGCTATTTTCTTCACTTATGATAGTACAGGCCTTCATGCTACTTCCTTTATGCCTCCCACCCGCTGTTCCTTCCCCAAAATGTCCATATGTCTACTGTCCATCTCTGTCTTTCCGTCACTTCACTGCATGTGCCATCATCACCATCCTACTAGATTCCATATATATGTGATAATATATTGTATTTATACTTCTCTTTATGACTGACTTCACTTTTTATGATAGGTTCTAGATCCAGCCACCTCATTAGGGCTGATTCTTCTGCATTTCTCTTTACAGCTGAGTAGTATTCCATTGTATATATGTACCAGAGCTTCTTTATCCATTCATTCGTCGATGAACATCTAGGTTGCTTCCATGTTCTGGCTATTGTATAGAGGGCTGCCGGAACATTGGGGTACAGGTGCTTCTTTCAGATTTGATTTCATCAGAGTATAAGCCTAAGAGTGGAATTGCTGGGTCACAGGGTGCTTCTATTTTTAGTTTTTTAAGAAATCTCCAGACTGTCTTCCATAGAGGTTGTATCAATTTATATTCCCACAAGCAATGCAGGAGTGTTCCCTTTTCTCCACATGCTCTCCGGCATTTACTGTCTGTCGATTTGTGGATGATGGCCATTCTGACGGGTGTGAGGAGATATCGCATTGTAATTTTGATCTGCATTTCTCTAATTATAAGTGAAGCAGAGCATCTTTTCATGTGTTTTTGGGCCATCTGTATGTTCTCTTTGGAGAGGTGTCTGTTTAGGTCCTTTTCCCATTTTTTGATTGGGTTGTTGATTTTTCCGATGCTGAGTTGTCTGAGTTGCTTGTAGATTTTGGAGATGAATTCTTTGTCTGTTGTTTCATTTGCTATGATTTCCTCCCATTCTGTGGGGTATCTGTTCAGCTTTTTTGTAATTTCTTTTGCTGTACAAAAGCTTTTAAGTTTCATGAGGTCCCACATGTTCATTTTTTCTTTTCAGTTCTGATATTTTAGTAGGTGGGTCAGAGAAGATCTTGCTTTGATTGATGTCCTTGAGGGTTTTGCCTATATTCTCCTCTAAGAGTTTGATGGTTTCTGGTCTTCCATTTAGGTCTTTAATCCATTTTGAGTTGATCTTAATGTATGGTGTCAGGGAATGTTCCAACTTCATTTTTTTGCATGTAGCTGTCCAATTCTCCCAGCACCATTTGTTGAAGAGGCTGTCTTTGTCCCATTTTACAGTTTTTCCTCCTGTATCAAAAATAAGGTACCCATAGGTGCATGGGTTTATGTCTGGGTTCTCTATCTTGTTCCATTGATCTATAGTTCTGTTTTTGTGCCAGTACCATACTGTCTTGAGGACTGTTGCTTTGTAGTAGAGTCTGAAGTTAGGGAGGCTGATCCGTCCAGCTCCGTTTTTCTTTCTCAGGATTGCTTTGGCTATTCGAGGTCTTTTGTGTTTCCATATGAACTGTGTTATTCTTTGGTCTACTTCTGTGAAAAACGTCAGTGCTAGTTGAATAGGTATTGCATTGAATCTGTAGATGATATTTGGTAGCATTGTCATTTTCACTTCTTCCGACCCAGGAACATGGAATATCTCTCCATCTGTTTAAGTCTTTTTTAATGTCTCTCATGAGTGTCTTGTAATTTCCAGTGTACATTTCTTTTGTTTCTTTGGGTAGGTTTATTCCTAGATATTTGATTCTTTTGGTTGCAATGGTGAAGGGGACTGCCTCTTTGATTTCATTTTCTGATTTTTCATTGTTTGTGTATAGGAATGCCATTGATTTCTGTATATTGATTTTGTATCCTGTGACTTTGGTGAATTCGCTGATTAGCTCTAGTAGCTTTGTAGCCGTGTCTTTGGGATTTCTCTAATTATAAGTGAAGCAGAGCATCTTTTCATGTGTTTTTGGGCCATCTGTATGTCGTCTTTGGAGAGGTGTCTGTTTAGGTTCTTTTCCCATTTTTTGATTGAGTTGTTCATTTTTCCTGTGCTGAGTTGTCTGAGTTGCTTGTAGATTTTGGAGATGAATTCTTTGTCTGTTGTTTCATTTGCTATGATTTCCTCCCATTCTGTGGGGTATCTGTTCAGCTTTTTTGTAATTTCTTTTGCTGTACAAAAGCTTTTAAGTTTCATGAGGTCCCACATGTTCATTTTTCTTTTCAGTTCTGATATTTTAGTAGGTGGGTCAGAGAAGATCTTGCTTTGATTGATGTCCTTGAGGGTTTTGCCTATATTCTCCTCTAAGAGTTTGATGGTTTCTGGTCTTCCATTTAGGTCTTTAATCCATTTTGAGTTGATCTTAATGTATGGTGTCAGGGAATGTTCCAACTTCATTTTTTTGCATGTAGCTGTCCAATTCTCCCAGCACCATTTGTTGAAGAGGCTGTCTTTGTCCCATTTTACAGTTTTTCCTCCTGTATCAAAAATAAGGTACCCATAGGTGCATGGGTTTATGTCTGGGTTCTCTATCTTGTTCCATTGATCTATAGTTCTGTTTTTGTGCCAGTACCATACTGTCTTGAGGACTGTTGCTTTGTAGTAGAGTCTGAAGTTAGGGAGGCTGATCCGTCCAGCTCCGTTTTTCTTTCTCAGGATTGCTTTGGCTATTCGAGGTCTTTTGTGTTTCCATATGAACTGTGTTATTCTTTGGTCTACTTCTGTGAAAAACGTCAGTGCTAGTTGAATAGGTATTGCATTGAATCTGTAGATGATATTTGGTAGCATTGTCATTTTCACTTCTTCCGACCCAGGAACATGGAATATCTCTCCATCTGTTTAAGTCTTTTTTAATGTCTCTCATGAGTGTCTTGTAATTTCCAGTGTACATTTCTTTTGTTTCTTTGGGTAGGTTTATTCCTAGATATTTGATTCTTTTGGTTGCAATGGTGAAGGGGACTGCCTCTTTGATTTCATTTTCTGATTTTTCATTGTTTGTGTATAGGAATGCCATTGATTTCTGTATATTGATTTTGTATCCTGTGACTTTGGTGAATTCGCTGATTAGCTCTAGTAGCTTTGTAGCCGTGTCTTTGGGATTTTCGATAATATCATGTCATCTGCAAATAGAGAGAGTTTGACTTCTTCTTTTCCTATCTGGATTCCTTTTATTTCTTTCTCTGCTCTTACTGCTGTTGCTAGAACTTCCAGGAGTATGTTGAATAGTAGTGGTGAAAGTGGACACCCTTGTCTTGTTCCTGATCTTAGAGGAAGTGTTTTGAGTTTTTCACCATTGAGGATAATGTTCGCTGTGGGCTTCTCATAGATGGCTTTCACTATGTTGAGATAGGATCTTTCTATGCCCATTTTCTGAAGAGTTTTGATCATAAATGGATGTTGTACTTTGTCAAAGGCTTTTTCTTCCTCTATTGAGATGATCATCTGGTTTTTGTCTCTCAATTTGTTGATATGGTATATCACATTGATTGATTTGCGGATGTTGAAGAATCTTTGCATGCCTGGGATGAACCAAATTTGATCATGATGTATGAGCTTTTTGATGTGTTGTTGAATTCTGTTTGCTAGGATTTTGTTGAGAATTTTGGCATCTGGATTCATCAGTGAAATTGGCCTATAATTTTACTCTTTTGTGTTGTCTTTGCCTGGCTTTGGTATCAGGGTGATGGTGGCCTCATAGAATGTGTTTGGAAGTGTTCCTTCCTGTGCAATTGTTTGGAAGAGTTTTAGAAGGACAGGCATTAGCTCTTCTTTAAATGTTTGGTAGAATTCGGCTGTGAAGCCATCTGGCCCTGGGCTTTTATTTTTGGGTAGATTTTTGATCAAAAAGTCATTTTCTGAGCTTTTGATTGGCTTGTTCATAGTTTCTATTTCTTCCTGGTTGAGCCTTGGGAGATTGATCTTCTCCCAAGAAACTGTCCATTTCTTCCAGGTTGTCCAGTTTGTTGCCATAGAGTTGTTCATAATAGTCTCTTATAATCCTTTGGATTTCTGCGTTCTCTGTTGTAACCTCTCCTTTTTCATTTTTGATTTTGGTGATCTGGTTCTTCTCTCTCTTTTTTTTTGATGAGTTTGGCCAGTGGTTTGTCAATTATATTTACCTTTTCGAAGATACAGCTTTTTGCGTTATTTATCTTTACTATCGTTTCTTTCATTTCTTTTTCATTTATTTCTGCTCTGATCTTTATGACTTCCCTTCTTCTGCTGGCTTTGGGATGTTTTTGTTCTTCTTTCTCTAGTTGTTTTAAGTGTAAGGTTAGGTCGTCTGTTTGAGATTTTCCTAGTTTCTTGAGGTGGGATTGAATTGCTATAAACTTCCCTGTTAGAACTGCTTTTTGCGGTATCTCATAGGTTTTGCACTGTCATGTGTTCATTGTTGTTTTCCGCTAGGAATATTTTATTTCTCCTTTGATTTGCTCGGTAATCAGTTGGTTTTTTAGGTATGTGTTGTTTAATCTCCATGTGTTTGTGTTTTCAGTGGTGTTTTTTCCTGTAGTTGATCTCTAGTCTCATTGCATTGTGGTCCGAGAAGGTGGTTGATATAATTTCAGTTTTCTTGAATTGACTGAGGTTTGATTTGTGGCCCAAGATGTGGTCTATCCTAGAGAATGTTCCATGCGCACTTGAGAAGAAAGTGTATTCTTCTGCTCTTGGATGGTAAGTCCTAAAGATATCAATGAGGTCCATTTCTTCTAGTGTGGCATTTAAGGCTTGTGTTTCTTTACTAATTTTCTGTTTGGATGATCTGTCCATTGGTGTGAGAGGAGTGTTAAAGTCTCCTACTATGCTTGTGTTAGTCCCGATGTCTTCTTCTATGTTTGGAAGAGTTTTAGAAGGACAGGCATTAGCTCTTCTTTAAATGTTTGGTAGAATTCGGCTGTGAAGCCATCTGGCCCTGGGCTTTTATTTTTGGGTAGATTTTTGATCAAAAAGTCATTTTCTGAGCTTTTGATTGGCTTGTTCATAGTTTCTATTTCTTCCTGGTTGAGCCTTGGGAGATTGATCTTCTCCCAAGAAACTGTCCATTTCTTCCAGGTTGTCCAGTTTGTTGCCATAGAGTTGTTCATAATAGTCTCTTATAATCCTTTGGATTTCTGCGTTCTCTGTTGTAACCTCTCCTTTTTCATTTTTGATTTTGGTGATCTGGTTCTTCTCTCTCTTTTTTTTTGATGAGTTTGGCCAGTGGTTTGTCAATTATATTTACCTTTTCGAAGATACAGCTTTTTGCGTTATTTATCTTTACTATCGTTTCTTTCATTTCTTTTTCATTTATTTCTGCTCTGATCTTTATGACTTCCCTTCTTCTGCTGGCTTTGGGATGTTTTTGTTCTTCTTTCTCTAGTTGTTTTAAGTGTAAGGTTAGGTCGTCTGTTTGAGATTTTCCTAGTTTCTTGAGGTGGGATTGAATTGCTATAAACTTCCCTGTTAGAACTGCTTTTGCGGTATCTCATAGGTTTTGCACTGTCATGTGTTCATTGTTGTTTTCCGCTAGGAATATTTTATTTCTCCTTTGATTTGCTCGGTAATCAGTTGGTTTTTTAGGTATGTGTTGTTTAATCTCCATGTGTTTGTGTTTTCAGTGGTGTTTTTTCCTGTAGTTGATCTCTAGTCTCATTGCATTGTGGTCCGAGAAGGTGGTTGATATAATTTCAGTTTTCTTGAATTGACTGAGGTTTGATTTGTGGCCCAAGATGTGGTCTATCCTAGAGAATGTTCCATGCGCACTTGAGAAGAAAGTGTATTCTTCTGCTCTTGGATGGTAAGTCCTAAAGATATCAATGAGGTCCATTTCTTCTAGTGTGGCATTTAAGGCTTGTGTTTCTTTACTAATTTTCTGTTTGGATGATCTGTCCATTGGTGTGAGAGGAGTGTTAAAGTCTCCTACTATGCTTGTGTTAGTCCCGATGTCTTCTTCTATGTCTGAAAGTGTTTGTCTTATGTATTGGGGTGCTCCTGTGCTGGGTGCATAGATATTTATGATTGTTATGTCTTCCTCTTGGATCGATCCCTTGATCATGATGTAGTATCCTGCCTTGTCTCTTTTAATCTTCTTTATTTTGAGGTCTATACTGTCTGATATGAGGATGGCTAGTCCAGCTTTCTTTTGATTTCCATTTGCATGCAATAACTTTTCCCATCTTCTCACTTTCAGTCTGTGAGTGTCTGTAGGTCTGAAGTGAGTTTCCTGGAGGTAGCCTATGTACGGGTCATGTTTTGAATCCGATCAGCCAGTCTGTGTCTTTTGGTTGGGGCATTTAGTCCATTTACATTCAAAGTAATTATTGATACAAATGATCCTACTGTCATCTTCTTAGATGTTATGGTGGGTTTGTTTTCTGGATCTTCTCTTTCTGTTACACTTGTTGTCTATTTAAGCCCCTTTAACACTCATTGTAAGGCTGGTTTGGTGTGACTAAAATCTTTTAATTTTTGCTTATCTGTAAAGCTTTTGATGTCTCCATCAATTTTGAATGAGATCCTTGCAAGGTAGAGGATTCTTGGTTGCAGATTATTTTTTTTTTTTAACCATTTAAAAGTGTCCTGCGATTCCCTTCTAGCCTGCAGAGTTTTTGTTGAAAGATCAGCTGTTAAACGTGTGGGCTTTCCCTTGTATGTCACTAATTGCTTTTCCCTTAATGCTTTGAGAATTCTATCTTTGTGTTTAATTTATATTAGCTTCATTAATATGTGTCTTGGTGTGTTTCTTCTCGGATTGATTCTGTATGGTACTCTTTACGCTTCTTGAACCTGATTGACTAGTTCTTTTCCCATGTTGGGGAAATTTTCTACTAGAATCTCTTCAAAAATTTTCTCATAGCCTTTCTTTTATTCTCCTTCTTCTGGAACCCCTATAATTCGAATATTGGTGCATTTGATATTATCCCAGAGGTCTCTGAGGCTATCTTCTGCTCTTTTCATTCTTTGAGCTAGAGTCTGTTTTTCAGCAGTTACTTCCACCATTCTATCTTCCAGTTCACTTATCCAGTCTTCTGTCTCAGATACTCTGCTCTTGCTTCCTTCTACAGTGTTTTTCAGTTCAGCAATTGAGTTGCTTGTCTCTGTTACTTTTTTGATAAGTTCTTGTATTTCTTTATTCAGTGTGTTAGTTGTATCTTGCAATTTCTCTGAAATTCTGTTTTTAGTGTCTTTTATCATCATTACTATCATTCTTCTGAACTCACTTTCAGAAAGTTTGTCAGAATTCTCTTCATTGATTCGATCTTGTGTGTTTGTGGATTGTTCCTTCACTTGTGTGGTATTTCTCTATCGTTTCATTGTTATTATTAATTTTTTAACTAACTCTGTTTGGTATTTCCTTTTCCCAGACTTTGAGTTACGTCTCTTGGTGTTTTGGATGGGGCTTCTTATTCTGGGTGATGCTGATGGTTGAGTGATGTCAGGACTTGCATACAAGTGATTACTTTTGTTGGCGTTCTCACTTGTATACTGCTCTCTAGTGTTAGGCATTCTCTTGTATTGTAGAGTTTTGGAGTCAGTGCTCCGTCCCTAAAGCCCGAGGGCTTGTTGCCTGACCAGGTTTGTTACGGCATTAGATGATATTAAAACATATATATGCAAATGAGAAACAGAAGGTATACCTTTGACAAATGGCAATTAAAATATTATGCAAATACAACATGACATAATGAATTATACACAGATACATATACAGCTGTAATATAACCCAAGCATCCCAACCAAAAATACAGTACAATACACTACCATGGTGAATAGAGAAAACCAAGAATGATATCCACCAGTTAATAACCAAACTAAGTAGAGCACCAATTGGAGAATAATGCTAGAGTAGGTCTCCCGTTGGGCATAAGGCAATGAGAACAGAACAGACTAAGAAATATGGTGGGAAAAGGGAAAAAGACAAAGGGAGGATGGAAGAGAAATATAGAATAATACTGCAAACTTACATATAGGGAGATAAAGATTTGTATTTATTAGAGTTTAGTGCTATAGGAAAGGAGCATCAGAGAAAGCAAAGAATTATAGAGGAAATAGTAGTACAAATAAAAAATTTTAAAAATTAAAACAGAGATAAGTGTATAGAAAAAAATATAGAAAAACAAAATAAAAACAATGAAAACAAACAAAAGCCCCACAGAACCTTAAAAGACCAATGGGGAACCAGAAGTTTGTACCAAAACAAAATGTGTGGTTTAAAATGAAAAAGAAGAAAAAAAAATTATGTAAACTTGAATATGTTCAGTCTTACTGATAAGATTAATAGCTTGAATAGAATTCAGTGGAGGAAATAAACACACCCACACTCACACACTCTAAATATAAAGAAAAAAGGGGGCGGCACTGAGTGGGTTTTTAAAAAAAGGGGGAAAAAAAACAATTGAAACCAAACAAAACCAAAAGAAAAAAAGCAATAAAAAAGAATATGGAATAAAATGAAATTTTAAAAATCCAGCAGTAACTCCAGCTTCAGACAAAATGTGAAAATAGTGTTGTTTATGTTCTTCTATCCCTTGCTGACTATTCAGGAATTATCAGTCTTTTTTCTTGCCTCTGGCACTGGTTGGATCTGAACACCTCTTTGACTGCTTGTTTATTTCAGCCTATTTCAGAATTAAAAGGCCCACCCAGGCTGGCCCTGGGAGTTTCTTAATCCAAATCCCTTTTCTTGCTGGGTGGAGCTAAGTTCCCTCCCTGTAGCTTGACCAGCAGACCTGTAGTTTGACCAGGAGCCAAACTACAGTAGGGAAAATGGTGTCTCTCTCACAAAGGATTTATTCCCACATGCTCTATGGGAAGCACTTCCACTGTGACCCCGACCCTGCTGCAGGCCACCGTCGAGACGTCAGATAACTCAGAGGTGAGTCTGGCTCAGTCTCATGCAGGATTGCTCTTCCCCTCTCCCGGATCACAGTGCGCACAGAATTTCCAGTCCCCCTCAGTGGCTCTATGATCGGGTTAGTGGTAACCTCCTCCAAAAGGAACTGAGTGTTGTCCTTCTGAGGACTGTTCAAGGGCGCTTCTAGTTCTAGGGGGCACTTGGACCCTCCAAAGCAGGTCTGGCTCAGTCCCTTATGGGCATCACCGCTCCTTTCCTGGGTCTTGATCTGCAACAGGCTTTGCACCTTTGGCCCACCCAGCCTCTCTGGTGGCTATGAGATTTGACTTTTGAAAGCACAATTGCACCCTTCCTACCGTCTTGATGCAGCTTCTCCTTTGTTCTTCGATGTGGGGTATCTTTTTTTGTGATCAGATGCAACCTCCTCCTGTCACTGGTTTTTCAGGAACTCGTTGCAATTCAGGTGATTTTGCAGGAGAGATGAGTGCACGTCCTTCTATGCTGCCATCTTAGCTCCACCTTCTAATAAGGTTCTTAATTTTTTCTTTGATTCTGTTGTCAGGCACGCTCAGTGAAGCACCCAACTCTGCTCGTGGTGGATGAAAAAGGGGTTTATTAGGCTGGCTTTTCACCGGTGGGTCCAAGGCCTTCATTTAGCCAAGGACCCCGAGCAAAACTTGTGGCTCACATTTATACCTAAAGTCTACATGCACAAACCCATCTCCCCAACTTCTAAGGTTGCCTAGGAGATGTTAAGAAAAAAAGTATGATTTGGTAACACTCACAATAGTACAATTGAAAATCATCTAAGCATATCGCTTAGCCTGTCTATAACATAAATTGATTAACTAAAATCACAAATGGCAACTTATCTTGTGATGGATATTTCATTTTATGGCCCTGGGAGTTTCTTAATCCAAATCCTTTTCTTGCTGGGTGGAGCTAAGTTCCCTCCCTGTAGCTTGACCAGCAGACCTGTAGTTTGACCAGGAGCCAAACTACAGTAGGGAAAATGGTGTCTCTCTCACAAAGGATTTATTCCCACATGCTCTATGGGAAGCACTTCCACTGTGACCCCGACCCTGCTGCAGGCCACCGTCGAGACGTCAGATAACTCAGAGGTGAGTCTGGCTCAGTCTCATGCAGGATTGCTCTTCCCCTCTCCCGGATCACAGTGCGCACAGAATTTCCAGTCCCCCTCAGTGGCTCTATGATCGGGTTAGTGGTAACCTCCTCCAAAAGGAACTGAGTGTTGTCCTTCTGAGGACTGTTCAAGGGCGCTTCTAGTTCTAGGGGGCACTTGGACCCTCCAAAGCAGGTCTGGCTCAGTCCCTTATGGGCATCACCGCTCCTTTCCTGGGTCTTGATCTGCAACAGGCTTTGCACCTTTGGCCCACCCAGCCTCTCTGGTGGCTATGAGATTTGACTTTTGAAGCACAATTGCACCCTTCCTACCGTCTTGATGCAGCTTCTCCTTTGTTCTTCGATGTGGGGTATCTTTTTTTGTGATCAGATGCAACCTCCTCCTGTCACTGGTTTTTCAGGAACTCGTTGCAATTCAGGTGATTTTGCAGGAGAGATGAGTGCACGTCCTTCTATGCTGCCATCTTAGCTCCACCTTCTAATAAGGTTCTTAATTTTTTCTTTGATTCTGTTGTCAGGCACGCTCAGTGAAGCACCCAACTCTGCTCGTGGTGGATGAAAAAGGGGTTTATTAGGCTGGCTTTTCACCGGTGGGTCCAAGGCCTTCATTTAGCCAAGGACCCCGAGCAAAACTTGTGGCTCACATTTATACCTAAAGTCTACATGCACAAACCCATCTCCCCAACTTCTAAGGTTGCCTAGGAGATGTTAAGAAAAAAAGTATGATTTGGTAACACTCACAATAGTACAATTGAAAATCATCTAAGCATATCGCTTAGCCTGTCTATAACATAAATTGATTAACTAAAATCACAAATGGCAACTTATCTTGTGATGGATATTTCATTTTTATGGCCAAAGTGAGGCTTGGATACAAGGTCTTCATGGTCAGGTTCTCACCAACCCTGGAGGCCTAGTTGACAGTTAATTTTTCATCTCCATGGCTATCAGTTCAAACACTGTCCAGAGTTCACTGAAAGTGTAAGATGGAGTCCTCTTCCTCAAGATGGAGTCAGTTCAGTCAGGGCAGCCAGATTCTTTCTTCCTTCACCAGTACAGGTTACCTTCAGTAAAGACTAAGAGGAAATAATCAATACTGACAGGGAGTAATTCAGTTTAACAAGTATATCAGTCTTAGATAATGATCTTACTATCACTTACAGGTAAATCTAAGTTTATTATTTCATATTATATGTCCCCTTTTACAATTCCAAAGAGTAAGTGTCCTTAAGGGCATAGGAAGTTTGAGATTCAGACCCAAGGGAAAGAAAAGAATGTCAGTGCTGAAGAAGAGTTTGGAACCCTGTAGCCCCAAATCAGGGAAGCCTGGAGCCACTATAAAATGGAAGAGCTAGGGAAAGAGTTTGCCTTAGAACCGCAGGAAAGAGTGTGTTCTCAACACCTTGATTTTGTACTTCTTGCTCTCCAGAGTTTTAAGAGAATATATTTCCATTGTTTTAAGCCAGCAACTTGTTCAGCCCTAGGAAACTAACAAAGGTGTATAAAGAATTTTATGTAGAGAATATTTTCACCCATGCTATATTTTAAATTATTTCTTGTCTCATTTTCATCAATTTTTATGTAACAAATTTTGATTTATTTGTCTCTAGAAGCTTAAGATATTTGCTAAATCTGCTGTGATTAGAGATTTTATACTGATAGCTTGGTATCATTATTATCACCTTCTGTAACATTTTACATTACCATTGGCACTCACTGGATCCTCTCAGTACTAGACTCATGTTCCGTTCTGGAATGTTTCTGTTTTTCAATAATATTCCTTGTTTTTTGTGCTTTTTTCCCCTATCATTATAATTGTTGGTTCAGTCACTAAATTGTATCTGACTCTTCGCAACCCCATGGATATAGCCCACAGGCTTCTTTGTCTGTGGAATTCCCCAAGCAAGAATACTGGAGTTGGTTGCCATTTCCTTCTGCAGGGATTTTTCTAAATCCAGGAACTGAGCCCCAGTCTCCTGCATTGCAGGCAGATTCTTTATCAACTGAGTCACAGGGGAATCCCAACATTATGATTAATTGATCTCTAATTGCCTCATGGTTTTAATTTTTTACTTTCAGAAGTTTTGAGTTTTATCCATCAAATTTGGTATTTTAAAATTCTTATCATTTTATTTTTATATTTTAAGACTTCTTTTACTACATTTTAATAACACCCAGTTCTTTGTTCTAAGTGATCACTTTCTATTATCTTTCTGATAATGAAGTATAGATCTTAGCAATACTTTCTCTTATTTCCTTCCATTTCTCTTTCATCAAATTTCCACTCTTATTTAATGTTACCTCTCTTTACTATTAGAATGTTCTTTCACAAGTTCTTTGCTGATTTTTTCAATAAAATTTACTTAGAAATTCTATGCTTTGTCAACAACTAGATGATTCTATCAATCTATAAATGATGATCAGTTAGTTAAGTAAGTAAATGCAATCCATATGCATCCATGTCTAGAAGTTCTCTCACTAAGGCAGCTCAGGTCTTCTTATATTCTTAGATATAAACCCCTCAAATCCTGCAATTTTTGGTCTGAGTAAAAGCTAAGTAAAAACACAAAGTGTGGTTACTCATTTCTCTGTGTGATTTTATGCCACTTCTTGAATCTGTGTCTCAATCTCATTTTTTCTTTTTCAAGAGAAATGAAACTGAAAAATATTCTACAAAATATGTCTATCCCTGATATACAATTGGGAAAATTGCAGGCTTATAGATGGAGAGGACAAATTATAGGCTTAATCAATATTAAAGCAGATTTTCCTTTTTTCCTGTTCTACCTGTTATCTTATACCTTGAACTTCTGAGGTTTTGCAAGTTATCTACTGGTCAAATACATTTCCTATGGGGTCAACACTGCAGGATCAAAGGTTCAATATATATCTTTCTCTGGTTCATAGTCTTCTCTGATCATTCATCAGCACTTGTGCCCTGTCAAACGTCAACTTGTGTCTCATCCAACTTATGAAACTTGCACTGACCATTTCACTTTTTGAAGCATAGCAGATTATGTATAAGTGCAAAATGAGATGTTATTATAAAATGTTGTAATCCATAAGTCTTTAAACTTGAAAAAAAATATAATCATGATTTGTTATTAACTATTCCTTATTTCTAATTAATTAATAGATTATTCTATGAGTAATATGATATCAAATGAAAGAAAATACATTTTAGCAATATTGTTGAAGAAATAAATTTATCTAAACTTTTTCATAAGGAATAAGTGCTATGTATTATTTGGTTCAAGATGACTGAAAGGATTTATAACTTGAGACATGATTGGAGGCTATATTATTACACAGATACAAGTTTGATTCCAAATAAACATCTTTGTGACTAGGTTAGAATCTGAGAGAAATTCAACCAACTCTGAAAGAAAATGGTTATACTTACATAAAATTATTTAAAGTTTATAATAATGAATTAGTATACATAGTGTAAGTCATGCATGATGGTAAATAGCAAGTTTTCAGCTTGAAAAAAAAAAAATATAAATGATGATCAGTTAGTTAAGTAAGTAAATGCAATCCATATGCATCCATGTCTAGAAGTTCTCTCACTAAGGCAGCTCAGGTCTTCTTATATTCTTAGATATAAACCCCTCAAATCCTGCAATTTTTGGTCTGAGTAAAAGCTAAGTAAAAACACAAAGTGTGGTTACTCATTTCTCTGTGTGATTTTATGCCACTTCTTGAATCTGTGTCTCAATCTCATTTTTTCTTTTTCAAGAGAAATGAAACTGAAAAATATTCTACAAAATATGTCTATCCCTGATATACAATTGGGAAAATTGCAGGCTTATAGATGGAGAGGACAAATTATAGGCTTAATCAATATTAAAGCAGATTTTCCTTTTTTCCTGTTCTACCTGTTATCTTATACCTTGAACTTCTGAGGTTTTGCAAGTTATCTACTGGTCAAATACATTTCCTATGGGGTCAACACTGCAGGATCAAAGGTTCAATATATATCTTTCTCTGGTTCATAGTCTTCTCTGATCATTCATCAGCACTTGTGCCCTGTCAAACGTCAACTTGTGTCTCATCCAACTTATGAAACTTGCACTGACCATTTCACTTTTTGAAGCATAGCAGATTATGTATAAGTGCAAAATGAGATGTTATTATAAAATGTTGTAATCCATAAGTCTTTAAACTTGAAAAAAAATATAATCATGATTTGTTATTAACTATTCCTTATTTCTAATTAATTAATAGATTATTCTATGAGTAATATGATATCAAATGAAAGAAAATACATTTTAGCAATATTGTTGAAGAAATAAATTTATCTAAACTTTTTCATAAGGAATAAGTGCTATGTATTATTTGGTTCAAGATGACTGAAAGGATTTATAACTTGAGACATGATTGGAGGCTATATTATTACACAGATACAAGTTTGATTCCAAATAAACATCTTTGTGACTAGGTTAGAATCTGAGAGAAATTCAACCAACTCTGAAAGAAAATGGTTATACTTACATAAAATTATTTAAAGTTTATAATAATGAATTAGTATACATAGTGTAAGTCATGCATGATGGTAAATAGCAAGTTTTCAGCTTGAAAAATAAATATAAAATTATGGAAAACAAATGATAAACACAAACTTATACGATGAATTTAGCTTAGTGAATCTAGATATCGTATATTTAAGTATGAAAAATTGTCAATAAGAAGTATAATTATTTTTTGAAAAAGGATATTGAATTAGAGAGAAACTGGCATAGTAAAAAAATGGAGGTAGGTTTCAGAAAAGAAAGAGTTAAGTAAATTATTATATTACTTATAATTAAAGGAAATGATTATATGAGAAAAATATCTGGAATTTTTTTCTATTAAAGTGATTATGCCTCAAGAATTCATAATATCTAAATAATTCCAGACTACATCAACCACACAGTAGCCATGATGTTAAAGATATGGAACATGCCTATTTAAGAAAAAGCAAATAAAATATTTCATGAAGTGTCATGGAATAGTGATAAAAATTCAAATCGACTTGAATAAAAGCAGAGCCTTATGAATATAAAACTGACCAAAGTATAACAAACAAAATGTCAGTGTATTTAATGGAGTGCCACAGGGATCAGTGTGGGGGCTCGTCTTACTTAACAACTTAATTAATGATCTGGAAGATGCAGAAAACAGTATGTTAATGAAATTTGTAGCTGATATCAAATTGAAAGTTTTGCCAACACCAATTAGCATAGCAAAACTGTTTTAAAAAGGAAGCTGGAGAGGTTAGACTTATCAAGAAGAAAACATAAGTAATATGTTTAATTTGTAACAAATACAATTACCAAAAATGTTTGGTGGGGACATAAAAACCAAAATAATGCTTGCATCTAAATGGTAGGAACAGGAAATATTACTCTTTATTAAATCAAAGGTGTTCTTTCTGGTTGGCTAAGAGCAAAGTAATATACAGTTAAGTCCCCTGTAGATGAACCTTCAAGTTGTGAACTTTCAAAGACGTGAATCAATGTCAGGTGTGAGCAAAATTGCAGCTTGGCTCATCTGTTGCTGAGGATGCTTCAGCTTTATCATGTTCCACTGCTTCTCCCTCCTCCAGTCAGTCATTCTTGCCTGTTCACTCGATGCCAGCCCCAGTGTTTCAGCTGTTGTACTGTACAACTCAGTTTTTTAAGACCCAGAACAAGACTGCCATGTGGTTGGAAGATCATCCCCCTAAAGATGGGTCCTCAGATGCATAAAAGCAAATCCAGGACTTTTTCCAAGAAATCTATGTTTGGTTCACCCTAACACACTGAATTACCCCAGAGTTCTACAGTGATTTCAGAAGGGAAACATTTCAAAGGAGGTATTACGAGTCTCCCACTCGCCTAATCCTATTTTTCTTCTTCTTTTTTTTTTTAAAGATTTATTTATTTATTTATTTTGGGCGAAGGTCGGGTTGGGGAGGGAGGGGAGCAGGCGGGACACTTCTATTGGTCTTTCGTTTCTCTATGTTCATCTGTCTTTGTTCTTTGGTTCCTGTGGGCCTCCCATCGCGGTGGCCTCTGTCGTCGCAGAGCGCCGGCTCTGGGCGCATGCGCTCCAGAGCTCCGGCTCAGTAATTGGACACATCAGTCCAGCCGCTCCGTGGCACGTGGGATCTTCCCAGGCCAGGGCTCGAACCGGCGCCCCTTGCACTGCAAGGCGGTGTCCTTACCCACTTGGCTACCAGGGGAAGCCCCCAATCCTATTTTTGAGCAATTTCAGTTCCAAAGGGCACAACCAGAATGTATTAATTGGAAAAAAATACATCTACATACCAGATATAAACCAAATTGTGGGCATCTGTCAAAATATTTAAAATAAATTATTCCTTGTATAAGGTTATTATTTCTGAAAACACCCATAATGGTAGGAGGAATTTTCATGAAATAAATTTAAATAAATTACCAAAAATGTTTGGTGGGGACATAAAAACCAAAATAATGCTTGCATCTAAATGGTAGGAACAGGAAATATTACTCTTTATTAAATCAAAGGTGTTCTTTCTGGTTGGCTAAGAGCAAAGTAATATACAGTTAAGTCCCCTGTAGATGAACCTTCAAGTTGTGAACTTTCAAAGACGTGAATCAATGTCAGGTGTGAGCAAAATTGCAGCTTGGCTCATCTGTTGCTGAGGATGCTTCAGCTTTATCATGTTCCACTGCTTCTCCCTCCTCCAGTCAGTCATTCTTGCCTGTTCACTCGATGCCAGCCCCAGTGTTTCAGCTGTTGTACTGTACAACTCAGTTTTTTAAGACCCAGAACAAGACTGCCGTGTGGTTGGAAGATCATCCCCCTAAAGATGGGTCCTCAGATGCATAAAAGCAAATCCAGGACTTTTTCCAAGAAATCTATGTTTGGTTCACCCTAACACACTGAATTACCCCAGAGTTCTACAGTGATTTCAGAAGGGAAACATTTCAAAGGAGGTATTACGAGTCTCCCACTCGCCTAATCCTATTTTTCTTCTTCTTTTTTTTTTTAAAGATTTATTTATTTATTTATTTTGGGCGAAGGTCGGGTTGGGGAGGGAGGGGAGCAGGCGGGACACTTCTATTGGTCTTTCGTTTCTCTATGTTCATCTGTCTTTGTTCTTTGGTTCCTGTGGGCCTCCCATCGCGGTGGCCTCTGTCGTCGCAGAGCGCCGGCTCTGGGCGCATGCGCTCCAGAGCTCCGGCTCAGTAATTGGACACATCAGTCCAGCCGCTCCGTGGCACGTGGGATCTTCCCAGGCCAGGGCTCGAACCGGCGCCCCTTGCACTGCAAGGCGGTGTCCTTACCCACTTGGCTACCAGGGGAAGCCCCGAATCCTATTTTTGAGCAATTTCAGTTCCAAAGGGCACAACCAGAATGTATTAATTGGAAAAAAATACATCTACATACCAGATATAAACCAAATTGTGGGCATCTGTCAAAATATTTAAAATAAATTATTCCTTGTATAAGGTTATTATTTCTGAAAACACCCATAATGGTAGGAGGAATTATGATTCCATGTCTAATTTATGACATTTAAATAACATTATCATAAAAGGAGATGCATGTGTCTCAAGTTGTTGAAAAGCAGTTAAAAGTTATTAGAATATATTTTAAAGTTGTAAGGGACAGAGAAGTTGACTTAGATAATATTACAATTTTATGTCACTCATAATTGTTTTCTGTCAGCAGGCATTTCTGCTGATCATAAATGCTGTGTTTCACTCACTAAGTCTTTAGTAGAACATTAATGTGTGTACTAAATTGATACTCTTATAGGATTGTATATATTTCAGCCTTGTTTTTCTTTCCTTTTTTAAATAATTTAAACAGTTAACAGGGATTTAGATCTGAGAATAAGACCCCTGGCATCTTTATATTTCTGTTTGAAGTTTGTCAAATTAAATATGCTTTAGTTGCTTGTTTTGCTTAAATGTTTTCGACAAGTCAAAAAATCTCATTTCTCCAGAAAAAAATAAACAAAATGATAAAAACAAATGCAAATATCAGAGAATTTTACAAACAAACCACTGTACATGTACATAGTAAACAGAATTTGGAAATTTTTTAGAGAGCGCAAATACTCTAAATTTTGTTATAATGCAAGATCAGTCTGCAAATTGTAGCATTAAATTATAGAAAATAATATAATTGAAGCTAATTTAATAGTAGAAATAATGCTAAAGTGCTAAAGTTTTATGGGATTTATGCCTTCATGATTAAAAATTGTATAGAGAATTATATTTCAATATGGAAGCTTACTTACCTTTGCAAAGCATTGCCATTTTCCTCTGTAAGTGGGATAAAAACCAATATTGCAGAATTCTAACAGTTATTGACACATTTTTAAAAAAAATTTGGCTTCTTTTGTTTTGTTTTGTTTTTTTTAATTTATTTTCATCCATCTTTATTCTTTGGCCTGTGTGGGCCTCCCACTGCAGTGGCCTCTCTCCTTGCAGTGTACCACCTCTGGGCACATGCGCTCCAGAGCACTGGCTCGTAATTGGACACACTGGTCCAGCCGCTCTGTGGCACATGGAAACTTTCCCGGACAGGGATCGAACCAGTGCCCCCTTGTACTGCAAGACGAACTCTTCATCCACTGGGCCACCAGGGAAACCTCACATTTATTTTTATTCTACCTGAGAGGAATAGTCTTGATAGAAGTTCTTCCAATGACATCATTCTGAAACACGATTGTAGCTGATGAAGTTGTAAAATTGCTTCCATTGCCTCTCTGAAAGGAGAATTATTCTTTGTTTTGTTATATGCCTTATATCACGATATTCTGCCTCTACAAGTAGAAAATATATCTTTATTAATGATAGTAGCAATTAATTTTTGGCCATGGAGATGAAAACTTCTGTGGATCATATACACCAGTAATATCTTAAAACTATTTAAGTTTTAGTTCATTTAACCATGCTTACACAAGAAATTTTGTATCAGTTTCCAATGCATAAGGTTCATTGACATTGCTGAAAGGGATAAATTTGAAACTTAATGAATTAGCATTTATTGAGCATCTACAATAACACAGGCATGATGTTTGGTACTTTAAAAATGTGTGTCAGGGCTTTCCTGTGGTGGTCCAGTGGGCAAAAAGTTCTCCTTGCAGTGTAAGCGGCACTGGTTCAGTCCCTGGCCTGGGAAGATTCCACGTGCCACGGAGCGACCAGACTGGCGAGTCAGATTACGAACCAGCACTCTGGAGCACATTCACCCAGAGCCAGCACTCTGCAACGAAAGAGGCCACTGAACTGGGAGGCCCACACAGGCTAAAGAATAAATATGCATGAAAATAAACAAAAAACCAAGAAAACAGGCCAAATTTTTTTTAAAAAAATAAATGAATAAATACATGTGTATCTGTTTATTCAGCAAATAATTATTGAGTGGAAACTCAATATTCAGGCATTTCTTCAGGCACCAGAAACTTCAATGGAATGAAAAGTCAAAACTGAAAAATACCTGTCTTCCCAAAATTTATATTTTAGAAGATGGAGACAAATAATAATTAAGCAAACATATCTAATATTTCAAGTTCTATGTGCTATAGAAAAGGGGAGGCAGAAATTAGGAAGTTAAGATGTTTGGAGGATGCTCAGGTATATGTTTGACACAGACTTAGAGTAAATAAGTGAGTCTACAAGCATGTAGAGAGGGTCACCGCAGGCAGAGGAGAGAAGCAGAATCGAACCTAGAGATAGAAACCATATTTTCTATATCTGGGAAGAAGGCTAGTGTCCTGGAGCTCTTGCAAATAGGAGAGTGTTGAGATACAGGGTTGGGAAGCCTTTGCTAAAACTGATGACAATTGACTATTAATGATAGTTATTTCTTACTGCTGATGATTAGATATTATTTTGAAAACAATGGAAAGCCATTGAAAGGTAATAAAAGAAAGAGGAAGAGTGAAATGTTGACTTACTTTCTTTAATGGAAGGCTTCAGCTGCCCTGCCATGAATAATTACAGAAGTGAAGAACCTAGCACTGGGAGCATTTATGAGTCAAACCCCTTAATGCGGTATCAGGTAATGATGGAGGCAGGGAAGAATGTTCAAAACTTACCAACATCTTTGAAAATAAATCTGAAATCATTTACGTGTTTGAATTTAGACTGAACAAATAGGACAACATTTCTTTTTATGAAGTGACTAAGATAGCAAAAGGAGCTGATTTGTTACTTAGAGAAGAGTAGAGTTCAAGACTTTGGTTTTTAGATACACTGGTTGTTAAGTTATCCAACTGGATAAACAGAGTAGGAAGTAAGGTATGCAACTCTGTAGTTGAAGGCAGAACAGGGCCTTGAGGTAGATGTGGGAGTCTTTAGCACATAAAGAGGATCTGAGGCCTCCTGCCTGACTGGGCCTGGAGAAATAAGAAAAAAAGTCTGTCCCAGAGATATTCGGGGTATGCCTGTGAGGAGGTGAGGCAGCCTCTAGGAAAGGGAATTACAGAGGTAAGAAAGTTTGACTCTCTGAAAATATATTTTCATTATGAATCATTGTGAGAATTTGTGATGCTTGGTCGAACACAGTGAAAGAAATCATCAAATTTATAGATTTGGGGTAGAATTTGAGAAATGAAAGTACAGAACTGCAATTACACTAAAACTGATAGCATATTTACTTATTTAATTTATTTTTCTATTTATTTATTGAAATATCAATGCTGTAATATATATCACAGATGCATAATATAGTGATTCACAATTGTTAAAGTTATACTCTTTTTATAGTTATTATAAAATACTAGCCATATCCCCTGTGTTGTACAATATATCCTCATAGCTTATTTTATACATAATAATTAGAACCTCTTAGTCTTCTATACCTGTATGGGGCCTTTCTTCTTCCCTCTCTCCACTGATAACCACTAGTTTGTTCTCTAAATCTGTGAGTCTGCTTTTGTTGTTGTTGTTATGTTCAATAATTTGGAGTATTCTTTTTAGATTCCACCAAAAAGTGATATGATATAGTATATGTCTTTCTCTGACTTATTTCGGTTACCATAATACCCACCAACTCCATGCATCTTGATGCAAATGACATTATTTCATTCTTTTATTGGCTAAGTAATTTCCCATTGTGCATATATACCACATTTTTAATTAAAATGCTTATTCATTTTTAAATGAAACAAAGATGAATTATTTTAATGAAAAAAGCTACAATTCACAAAGAAGATAGTTATAATAAAACATTAGACACCTAACAACAAAGAAGCAGAGATTAATATGCATAGCTGAATCATACACACAAAAAAGAATTCTATATTTTTGAAATTGGGGTTTCCCTGGTGATTGAGATGGTAAATAACTGGTTGCAATATAGGAGATCTGGGTTCAATACCTGGATCAATAAGATCCCCTTGAGAAGGGAACAACTACCTATTCTAGTATTCTTACCTGGAGAAGTCCATGGACAGAGAAGCCTGGTGGGCTACAGTCCATGGGGTAGCAAAGAGCTAGGTGAGTGACTTTCACACCTTCATCATTTTGCCAGTTTTTCTAAATGTCCTTTGGATATCTAATAACAACACATGAGATACAAAATTTTAAATATATTTGTGTAGGAATGAGGTGAATATAAATACAAATCTATTATATTTAAATGATTAATGACATCATTCAAGATGCTTTTATTCTTCTTTTGCTACTCTACTCTGCATTTAAAAATTTGCTGTAATATATATCACAGATGCATAATATAGTGATTCACAATTGTTAAAGTTATACTCTTTTTATAGTTATTATAAAATACTAGCCATATCCCCTGTGTTGTACAATATATCCTCATAGCTTATTTTATACATAATAATTAGAACCTCTTAGTCTTCTATACCTGTATGGGGCCTTTCTTCTTCCCTCTCTCCACTGATAACCACTAGTTTGTTCTCTAAATCTGTGAGTCTGCTTTTGTTGTTGTTGTTATGTTCAATAATTTGGAGTATTCTTTTTAGATTCCACCAAAAAGTGATATGATATAGTATATGTCTTTCTCTGACTTATTTCGGTTACCATAATACCCACCAACTCCATGCATCTTGATGCAAATGACATTATTTCATTCTTTTATTGGCTAAGTAATTTCCCATTGTGCATATATACCACATTTTTAATTAAAATGCTTATTCATTTTTAAATGAAACAAAGATGAATTATTTTAATGAAAAAAGCTACAATTCACAAAGAAGATAGTTATAATAAAACATTAGACACCTAACAACAAAGAAGCAGAGATTAATATGCATAGCTGAATCATACACACAAAAAAGAATTCTATATTTTTGAAATTGGGGTTTCCCTGGTGATTGAGATGGTAAATAACTGGTTGCAATATAGGAGATCTGGGTTCAATACCTGGATCAATAAGATCCCCTTGAGAAGGGAACAACTACCTATTCTAGTATTCTTACCTGGAGAAGTCCATGGACAGAGAAGCCTGGTGGGCTACAGTCCATGGGGTAGCAAAGAGCTAGGTGAGTGACTTTCACACCTTCATCATTTTGCCAGTTTTTCTAAATGTCCTTTGGATATCTAATAACAACACATGAGATACAAAATTTTAAATATATTTGTGTAGGAATGAGGTGAATATAAATACAAATCTATTATATTTAAATGATTAATGACATCATTCAAGATGCTTTTATTCTTCTTTTGCTACTCTACTCTGAAACATTTTCAGAGAAACATTAACCTGATCCACTATGATCATATATTTCTCTTTTCCTTTATATTTCTTCTGATTTTTGCTTTACCCCATCTTCTTAGCCATTCATCTGTTGATGGATTCTTAGGTAGCTTACATACCTTAGCTATTATAATAAACACTGCTATGAACATGGGGGTACGTACATTTTTTAAACATTTTTAAATACATTATTAATAAACTTTTAAACTGTGCTACAAGGGAACAGGGGGCAGAAGGGTAGCTAGAAGGTATATGGAGTCAAGAGAGCTTCATAAACACTGTGACATTGCAGAGTGTAGCATGATAAACAGAATGAGTCCTCAAAGAGAGAATATTTTATTATTTAGGTGGGAAAGACTATAACTTTGAGAGAGGAGATATTTTATGAATGAGGGATACAGAATTCAGGAGGATATAGGGAAATAGAGAGAGGATATAGGAAGTAGAATATATAAAAAATTCAAAATTTCACAGCGATATGGAGATGAGAACATGTAGATATTATTATCAAAAAGTTAAAATGTAGCAGAGCGTTGGAGGCTTGAAGAGGGTGAAGTGTAAAAATCTCTTCTAGAATAAGAATAATCTAAGGAAATGAGATGCAATTGTCTGCCATACAACACTCAGTGACACACATTTAAGTTCCAATCAGCATGGCTTTGTCATTTTTCTACACTCTTGTTTAACTGTCTGGGTGCAGATTCAGAGAGTGAGATTTAACCAAGAACATGTAAAGTCTGATATAGGAGATCTGGGTTCAATACCTGGATCAATAAGATCCCCTTGAGAAGGGAACAACTACCTATTCTAGTATTCTTACCTGGAGAAGTCCATGGACAGAGAAGCCTGGTGGGCTACAGTCCATGGGGTAGCAAAGAGCTAGGTGAGTGACTTTCACACCTTCATCATTTTGCCAGTTTTTCTAAATGTCCTTTGGATATCTAATAACAACACATGAGATACAAAATTTTAAATATATTTGTGTAGGAATGAGGTGAATATAAATACAAATCTATTATATTTAAATGATTAATGACATCATTCAAGATGCTTTTATTCTTCTTTTGCTACTCTACTCTGAAACATTTTCAGAGAAACATTAACCTGATCCACTATGATCATATATTTCTCTTTTCCTTTATATTTCTTCTGATTTTTGCTTTACCCCATCTTCTTAGCCATTCATCTGTTGATGGATTCTTAGGTAGCTTACATACCTTAGCTATTATAATAAACACTGCTATGAACATGGGGGTACGTACATTTTTTAAACATTTTTAAATACATTATTAATAAACTTTTAAACTGTGCTACAAGGGAACAGGGGGCAGAAGGGTAGCTAGAAGGTATATGGAGTCAAGAGAGCTTCATAAACACTGTGACATTGCAGAGTGTAGCATGATAAACAGAATGAGTCCTCAAAGAGAGAATATTTTATTATTTAGGTGGGAAAGACTATAACTTTGAGAGAGGAGATATTTTATGAATGAGGGATACAGAATTCAGGAGGATATAGGGAAATAGAGAGAGGATATAGGAAGTAGAATATATAAAAAATTCAAAATTTCACAGCGATATGGAGATGAGAACATGTAGATATTATTATCAAAAAGTTAAAATGTAGCAGAGCGTTGGAGGCTTGAAGAGGGTGAAGTGTAAAAATCTCTTCTAGAATAAGAATAATCTAAGGAAATGAGATGCAATTGTCTGCCATACAACACTCAGTGACACACATTTAAGTTCCAATCAGCATGGCTTTGTCATTTTTCTACACTCTTGTTTAACTGTCTGGGTGCAGATTCAGAGAGTGAGATTTAACCAAGAACATGTAAAGTCTGATAGAGGATTCTGAAATTAAGTACATATTCAGATGAGTTTTTGTCCTATTGTGCTGGGAATTCTAAGCAACTTGAATGAGAGGAATAATAGCAAGATATACTGAGGCTTTTGTACTCTTAGTAAATCATTTTTTTGTTAATTATGCATGTACATTTGGTGTGCAGAAACTAACATATAATACATATTTTCAGAGGTATTCAGGGTTGAATCATTTTTGTAGTGTTTTATAACAACATCCTATAATTTATAATACTGCATATGTGCAGGTCAGTAGGAAAACCAACTAAAGCTCCCATAGATATAATATTCCTTACTATCACTACAGAGCCTCTTAACCTGATCTCCTCCAGACCTGTAAGAGTTAATTTACTGCTGAGAAGATAAATGGAGTTGCTCTACAATGCAGATGTCCAGCATCGCTGCTACACTGAATTTCTTTATTATTCTTATCCCCCCTTGTTGTTGCTCC
This sequence comes from Tragulus kanchil, assembly GCA_022376925.1. NCBI lineage: Eukaryota > Metazoa > Chordata > Mammalia > Artiodactyla > Tragulidae > Tragulus > Tragulus kanchil. The sequence goes on along the minus strand of JAIOJX010000003.1, from coordinate 85,288,106 downwards.
ATCGCTAAGCTGTGTCTGCCTCTTTGTGGCCCCATGGACTGCAGCAAGTCATGTTTCTGTCCCTCACTGTCTTCTGGAGTTTGCCCAAGTTCATGTCTGGGCAATGATGCTATGTCATGCTCTCCCATCCTTCTCTTTTGCTGTAAATCTTTCCCAGCAACAAGATCTTTTCCAATAAGCCAGCTCTTCATATTAAGTGGGCAAAGGATTACAGCTCCAACTTCAGCATCAGTTCTTCCAATGAATATTCAGGGTTGATATCCTTTAATGTTAACTGGTTTGATTTCCTTATAGTCCAAGGGGATTTCAAGAGTTTTTTTTTTTCCCAGATCACAATTCAAAAGCATCAATTCTTTGATGCTTAGCCTTCTTTATGGTCCAACTCTCATATCTGTACATGACTACCTGAAAAACCATTGCTTTAACTATATGGACCTTTGTCAGCAAAATGGTGTCTCTGATTTTTAATAGGCTAGGTTTGTCATAGCTTTCCTTCCAAGGAGCATATGTCTTCTAGTTAGTTTCATGGCTGCAGTCACCATCCACAGTGATTTTGGGGCCCACAAAAAGAAAATCTGTCACTGTCTTTTTTTTTTTTCCCCTTCTATTTGCCATGAGGTGATGGGGCCATATGGCATGATCTTGAATTTTTTAATTATGAGTTTTAAGTCAGCTTTTTCACTCTCTTTTTTTACCTTTATCAAGAGGCTCTTTAGTTCATCAACTGCCATGGAAATGTTATCATCTGTATATCTGAAGTTGTTGATATTTCTCCTGGTGGTCTTGAGTCCAGTTTGTAACTAATTCAGCCTGGAATTATACATAATATTCTCTGCATATAAATTAAATAAATGGGGTGATAATATATAACCTTGATGTACTCTTTTTCCAATTTGGAAGCAGTCCGTTGTTCCATGTCCAGTTCTAACTGTTGCTCCTTGTCAAGCATACAGGTTTCACAGGAGGCAGGTAAGGTGGTCTGGTATTTCTATCTCTTTCCAGTTTCCACAGTTTGCTGTGATCCACACAATCACATTCTATCAAATAAACCACATTTCACATACTTATTTGAGATTCTTTTAAAAAGATTTTGTAACCTATAGGATGGACTAGAGGGAGACAGAAACAATAAAACTTTGACTGGTTCAATTCATTAGGGTTTCCTTTGTGATCAAATGATTGAAAAATGAAAGGAAATGATTGGATAAGTGGCTTAAAGAAAGAAAGACCAGGCTTGAAACTGAAGAGGCACCGTCACTGATAATGACACTCCTATAATATAACATGGTATCAGGTGGCAAAGAAGTGTGCAAGACTGTTAAATGTGAAACATTCAAGAATCAAGAAGTTTTAAATACAAAGTACATAGCAGATATGAAAATTCCCTAAGCAGAAAAGGCCACTGAAACCATCTAAATAAAACTAAATCTAGCTTATTTTATGGACATAAGTGAAACCTAGGTTATTTCTTATGAATGCCTCCAATAATGATAAATAAACCATCTTCCTAAAATGGTGTAGCATAATCACATTTACACAATCCCCTGATGTCTATAAACACTATGTAATAACTGATCATTGTACTTCCTGGAGCTATATGTTTCAGCAAAATGGTGTCTCTGATTTTTAATAGGCTAGGTTTGTCATAGTTCCCCAAATGGCTGCAGTCACCATCCACAGTGATTTTGGGGCCCACAAAAAGAAAATCTGTCACTGTCTTTTTTTTTTTTCCCCTTCTATTTGCCATGAGGTGATGGGGCCATATGGCATGATCTTGAATTTTTTAATTATGAGTTTTAAGTCAGCTTTTTCACTCTCTTTTTTTACCTTTATCAAGAGGCTCTTTAGTTCATCAACTGCCATGGAAATGTTATCATCTGTATATCTGAAGTTGTTGATATTTCTCCTGGTGGTCTTGAGTCCAGTTTGTAACTAATTCAGCCTGGAATTATACATAATATTCTCTGCATATAAATTAAATAAATGGGGTGATAATATATAACCTTGATGTACTCTTTTTCCAATTTGGAAGCAGTCCGTTGTTCCATGTCCAGTTCTAACTGTTGCTCCTTGTCAAGCATACAGGTTTCACAGGAGGCAGGTAAGGTGGTCTGGTATTTCTATCTCTTTCCAGTTTCCACAGTTTGCTGTGATCCACACAATCACATTCTATCAAATAAACCACATTTCACATACTTATTTGAGATTCTTTTAAAAAGATTTTGTAACCTATAGGATGGACTAGAGGGAGACAGAAACAATAAAACTTTGACTGGTTCAATTCATTAGGGTTTCCTTTGTGATCAAATGATTGAAAAATGAAAGGAAATGATTGGATAAGTGGCTTAAAGAAAGAAAGACCAGGCTTGAAACTGAAGAGGCACCGTCACTGATAATGACACTCCTATAATATAACATGGTATCAGGTGGCAAAGAAGTGTGCAAGACTGTTAAATGTGAAACATTCAAGAATCAAGAAGTTTTAAATACAAAGTACATAGCAGATATGAAAATTCCCTAAGCAGAAAAGGCCACTGAAACCATCTAAATAAAACTAAATCTAGCTTATTTTATGGACATAAGTGAAACCTAGGTTATTTCTTATGAATGCCTCCAATAATGATAAATAAACCATCTTCCTAAAATGGTGTAGCATAATCACATTTACACAATCCCCTGATGTCTATAAACACTATGTAATAACTGATCATTGTAAAGGTTAAATAACTTTTTCATTTTCACCTTATAATCCATCCTGTAATGTCAGGTCCCTGAGTCTCATATCAGTTTTGAATGTGAAAGCTCCTAGTTTGTCAATTTGTTGTATGCAAAATAGATTCTCACTAAACATTATTCAGTGATTTGGTAGTTTTCTGTTTTGTTTTATTCCATATAGTTTTAGTTATTATTATAATTATTATTACAGGTTTTTGTTGTTTATTGCCACACAGCTACCCAGGTGATTTGGTAATTTTAATTTTGTTATTTCTGGATTTGTGACTGAAGTAAGGTCATAATAAATATCAATTATAAGGATACTGAAGCTACCAGCCATATTTTAGAATAATTAGAAGAAATGATCTAGCATTTCTTTTTGTGACTATGGGGAAAAAAAGAATGATAAAGAGGAGAGTCTAGCAGCATTAAGTTTTAGTTCTGGTAGTGAGGGTTGAGTATAGAAAGTAATTTAGAAATGGCAAAGACTAGTAGGGAGATCATATGTGGTATAAGGAAGGTTGTATAGAAAAGAGCAACCACTGAACAGAACTCTAGATAAAACAACAGTCAAATTGTTTTAATCTGAAAAATAAATTGAAGGAACTGTTCAGAAATTTGAGAATTTTGCTGCTGATGGCCCACAAACACTTCAGTGAAAGAGGGTGAGGGGTTGTAGATTGAGTGATACAGTAGTTGTAGAGAATGCACAAACCTTATGATGGAGGGGAATTTCTTGGGATTCTTGGGGTTTTGTGATGATTGGAATAGCAAAGGGCTTTAATGGTAATAAAGTGGTATCAGGTGGCAAAGAAGTGTGCAAGACTGTTAAATGTGAAACATTCAAGAATCAAGAAGTTTTAAATACAAAGTACATAGCAGATATGAAAATTCCCTAAGCAGAAAAGGCCACTGAAACCATCTAAATAAAACTAAATCTAGCTTATTTTATGGACATAAGTGAAACCTAGGTTATTTCTTATGAATGCCTCCAATAATGATAAATAAACCATCTTCCTAAAATGGTGTAGCATAATCACATTTACACAATCCCCTGATGTCTATAAACACTATGTAATAACTGATCATTGTAAAGGTTAAATAACTTTTTCATTTTCACCTTATAATCCATCCTGTAATGTCAGGTCCCTGAGTCTCATATCAGTTTTGAATGTGAAAGCTCCTAGTTTGTCAATTTGTTGTATGCAAAATAGATTCTCACTAAACATTATTCAGTGATTTGGTAGTTTTCTGTTTTGTTTTATTCCATATAGTTTTAGTTATTATTATAATTATTATTACAGGTTTTTGTTGTTTATTGCCACACAGCTACCCAGGTGATTTGGTAATTTTAATTTTGTTATTTCTGGATTTGTGACTGAATTTAAAGGTCATAATAAATATCAATTATAAGGATACTGAAGCTACCAGCCATATTTTAGAATAATTAGAAGAAATGATCTAGCATTTCTTTTTGTGACTATGGGGAAAAAAAGAATGATAAAGAGGAGAGTCTAGCAGCATTAAGTTTTAGTTCTGGTAGTGAGGGTTGAGTATAGAAAGTAATTTAGAAATGGCAAAGACTAGTAGGGAGATCATATGTGGTATAAGGAAGGTTGTATAGAAAAGAGCAACCACTGAACAGAACTCTAGATAAAACAACAGTCAAATTGTTTTAATCTGAAAAATAAATTGAAGGAACTGTTCAGAAATTTGAGAATTTTGCTGCTGATGGCCCACAAACACTTCAGTGAAAGAGGGTGAGGGGTTGTAGATTGAGTGATACAGTAGTTGTAGAGAATGCACAAACCTTATGATGGAGGGGAATTTCTTGGGATTCTTGGGGTTTTGTGATGATTGGAATAGCAAAGGGCTTTAAAGGTAATAAAGTGGTTTCCCTGGTGGCTCAGATGGCAAACAATTTACCTGCAATGCAGGAGACCCAGGTTTGATCCCTGGTTTAGGAAGATGCCCTGTAGGAAAAAATGGCAATCCTCCAGCATCTTGCCTGGAGGATTCCATGGACGGAAGAGCCTGGTGAGCTACAGTTCATAGGGCTACAAACAGTAGGACAAGACTGTGTAACACTTTAAGGTATGAAGGGATTAAACTTTTAGTTTCCTCTATTCCTACGTTCAGTTATATGGGGAATTTCTGATATCACAGGCTAGATTATTTGAGAAGCCCACTCTGAGAATGAGATCATAGTGTATGGTATTTCACCTCTAAGGGACAGAGTCTGTGCAAGTGAGAGAAAGGAAACAGCATTGGGCCAAAAGTGAAGTATGGTCTACCAATTATTATAAACTTCTTGTTCTTTAGTAGTTAAGTCATGTCTGACTCTTTTGCTCCCCCATAGACTGCAGCCAGCCAAGCTCCTCATTTCATGAATTTCCCAGGCAAGAATATTGGAGTGAGATGCCATTTCCTTATCCAGGAGACCTTCCCAAACCAAGGATCAAACTCAAGTCTCCTGCAGTGCAAGTGGATTCTTTACTGCTTAACCACAGGGGAAGACCTTGTTCAACTGTATAGCAGTATCAACCCTCCATAATATCTGAAGTTAGAGGCCAGGCTTTCATTATCAATTTTTAAGTAGTGCCTAAAGGCCCTATAAATTGAAGTAGGAGGGGCCAGGCTTTCATATCTCCTGACTCTGGGTCAATTTTTAAGTGTGAGGCTGCTCTAGGAAGGTTGTATAGAAAAGAGCAACCACTGAACAGAACTCTAGATAAAACAACAGTCAAATTGTTTTAATCTGAAAAATAAATTGAAGGAACTGTTCAGAAATTTGAGAATTTTGCTGCTGATGGCCCACAAACACTTCAGTGAAAGAGGGTTAGGTGTTGTAGATTGAGTGATACAGTAGTTGTAGAGAATGCACAAACCTTATGATGGAGGGGAATTTCTTGGGATTCTTGGGGTTTTGTGATGATTGGAATAGCAAAGGGCTTTAAAGGTAATAAAGTGGTTTCCCTGGTGGCTCAGATGGCAAACAATTTACCTGCAATGCAGGAGACCCAGGTTTGATCCCTGGTTTAGGAAGATGCCCTGTAGGAAAAAATGGCAATCCTCCAGCATCTTGCCTGGAGGATTCCATGGACGGAAGAGCCTGGTGAGCTACAGTTCATAGGGCTACAAACAGTAGGACAAGACTGTGTAACACTTTAAGGTATGAAGGGATTAAACTTTTAGTTTCCTCTATTCCTACGTTCAGTTATATGGGGAATTTCTGATATCACAGGCTAGATTATTTGAGAAGCCCACTCTGAGAATGAGATCATAGTGTATGGTATTTCACCTCTAAGGGACAGAGTCTGTGCAAGTGAGAGAAAGGAAACAGCATTGGGCCAAAAGTGAAGTATGGTCTACCAATTATTATAAACTTCTTGTTCTTTAGTAGTTAAGTCATGTCTGACTCTTTTGCTCCCCCATAGACTGCAGCCAGCCAAGCTCCTCATTTCATGAATTTCCCAGGCAAGAATATTGGAGTGAGATGCCATTTCCTTATCCAGGAGACCTTCCCAAACCAAGGATCAAACTCAAGTCTCCTGCAGTGCAAGTGGATTCTTTACTGCTTAACCACAGGGGAAGACCTTGTTCAACTGTATAGCAGTATCAACCCTCAATAATATCTGAAGTTAGGGGAGGGGCCAGGCTTTCATATCTCCTGACTCTGGGTCAATTTTTAAGTGTGAGGCTGCTCTAGGAAGGCGGTGTGAATTGAAGGAGGGTAAGCAGTTACTGGAGAAGGTTGGAAGCTGAGGACTGTGGACTGGCAGAATGCCCAGTGGCTGAGAGAATAAATTCTTTCTCCAGAAGGGAAATCTGGTTGGGGCAGGATAGCATCTGACTAAACAGAGTTCACAGAGTAATTTCCCACTACTTCTTCTGCTTGTACTGAAGAAAAGCGAAATGAAATGGAAAACCAAGCACTTGGGATTTGTGATACCAGGTAATAAATGACAAATTTGATTCAATTTTAATCCCTGCTGGTTTTGAGGTCTGCATTAGAAAAATGTATCTTCACTGTTAAGTGTGTTGTTGAACTACCTATTATTATGTTATTGTGGAAAATATTAGATGACAATTAAAAATACAACTCATCTAAAACTACAATTGCATATTTATATTTTCACCAAAATTAGAAAAAAAGACATATAAATATAGACTTTTATTTTAACATTAACACAGCTCTATCCTCAGTCATACTTTTACATAATTTTTCTTTATTACATTTTTATTTTGCTTTTATCTGACGCATATAAAACTACTCATTTATTGGTGGTACCAACAGCTGTTTTTTCCAATGCTAAAGATGCAACTTAAACTATATTTAAGGTTTATAATTATGTTAATAATTTCCAGATGCTGATTTATAGTTAAATTATGGTCTGAACTGTACTTAATATTTGCACATCAGAATTCATATATTTGATGAAAGGAAGATATCATAAGCATGGGAACATTCTGCAGATAGTAACAGACATTAGAATGCTCCGTGTGTGTATACAATTGTGTTTGTATTGTATCTGTTTTCTGAGGCACTAGAAAATTTGATAAGTCATGTCTGACTCTTTTGCTCCCCCATAGACTGCAGCCAGCCAAGCTCCTCATTTCATGAATTTCCCAGGCAAGAATATTGGAGTGAGATGCCATTTCCTTATCCAGGAGACCTTCCCAAACCAAGGATCAAACTCAAGTCTCCTGCAGTGCAAGTGGATTCTTTACTGCTTAACCACAGGGGAAGACCTTGTTCAACTGTATAGCAGTATCAACCCTCAATAATATCTGAAGTTAGGGGAGGGGCCAGGCTTTCATATCTCCTGACTCTGGGTCAATTTTTAAGTGTGAGGCTGCTCTAGGAAGGCGGTGTGAATTGAAGGAGGGTAAGCAGTTACTGGAGAAGGTTGGAAGCTGAGGACTGTGGACTGGCAGAATGCCCAGTGGCTGAGAGAATAAATTCTTTCTCCAGAAGGGAAATCTGGTTGGGGCAGGATAGCATCTGACTAAACAGAGTTCACAGAGTAATTTCCCACTACTTCTTCTGCTTGTACTGAAGAAAAGCGAAATGAAATGGAAAACCAAGCACTTGGGATTTGTGATACCAGGTAATAAATGACAAATTTGATTCAATTTTAATCCCTGCTGGTTTTGAGGTCTGCATTAGAAAAATGTATCTTCACTGTTAAGTGTGTTGTTGAACTACCTATTATTATGTTATTGTGGAAAATATTAGATGACAATTAAAAATACAACTCATCTAAAACTACAATTGCATATTTATATTTTCACCAAAATTAGAAAAAAAGACATATAAATATAGACTTTTATTTTAACATTAACACAGCTCTATCCTCAGTCATACTTTTACATAATTTTTCTTTATTACATTTTTATTTTGCTTTTATCTGACGCATATAAAACTACTCATTTATTGGTGGTACCAACAGCTGTTTTTTCCAATGCTAAAGATGCAACTTAAACTATATTTAAGGTTTATAATTATGTTAATAATTTCCAGATGCTGATTTATAGTTAAATTATGGTCTGAACTGTACTTAATATTTGCACATCAGAATTCATATATTTGATGAAAGGAAGATATCATAAGCATGGGAACATTCTGCAGATAGTAACAGACATTAGACTGCTCCGTGTTTGTATACAATTGTGTTTGTATTGTATCTGTTTTCTGAGGCACTAGAACATAAATTTTAGAGAGATGAATCACAGTTGTTTAATTGTTCTAGAAGACAGAAAAGTGTACCAATTAATTTTCTTTTTCCTCTTCTAAGAAAATAGCATTTAAAATTAAAATCACTTTCTGAAATGATGAAAATATTCCAGGCAAATAACATCAAATTTAGTTTCAAATTATCCATGGATGGTTAATATAAAGCAAAATTAAATTTTCCTTTGCAGTGAAATACTCATCTATCGCAGTAAATTAACTTTTCAGCTAAACAAATACCCTTTAATCAGTGATGTTTCTGAACATCTGTCCACATTGGCTTGTTTTACATGATAGTTTTATCCTTACCTACAATTGAAGTTGCAAGTTCATAAAAAAGAAATCCTGTGGCTATGCCCCAGACATTTTTTCTGGCCTCAGCCTCTCATTCTCCCTTTGCTTTAACTCCACTTAACTCGAGGTTGGTTCTCCGTTCCTTAGATAATACACACAAAGTGAATCTCCTGTTTGCCTCAAGCCCTTTGGATCAATGTGATTGCTAAATTTTGCCTTCTAGTGGTTTAGTCCGGATGCAAATCCCTTGCCCAGCGTTTGCTCTGTCAGTTTGGATAGTAGTAACTGGTCATTTGTTACTCAATACTTATTACTAGCAGTGACAAATATAGACAGAATTGTTACCCTCAGGTTTATGGGAATGATGCTATGACAATAAGCCTTCCTATGGGAATTCCTTTCCAGGTAAGTTTCAAGTCCATGGGTTCTTAATTTAGAGCAAAACTGCAAAAAAAAAATAAAAAAGGCTTCTCTATTTTTCAGAAAGAAAAAAAAAAATTCTTACCATCTCACTTTTCTGAGATGATATGCAATTCACAATGCCAATATTGGTAACATTTTGTGCATCCTCACTGTTGCTTTTGCTTGGGAAATATATTTATTAATAAGAATTATGACTTAATAGTTCAGAATCATGATGAAAGTTTCTCTCTGGATCTATAATTTTTTTCCATGTGGGAACAGTGCTGTAATGCTCTTTGAAATGCTTGAGAAGACATTCCTGAGGTTAGAAAAAATAGCTAATAAAAGCTGAAAAGTGCTGTGGGGAAAATAACAGTTCCACCTACAGAAGATCTGGACAAAGACCTCACAGAATAAACCCAGATTCTCCTTTTCATTATTTTCCCTCTTCAAGAAAATAGCATTTAAAATTAAAATCACTTTCTGAAATGATGAAAATATTCCAGGCAAATAACATCAAATTTAGTTTCAAATTATCCATGGATGGTTAATATAAAGCAAAATTAAATTTTCCTTTGCAGTGAAATACTCATCTATCGCAGTAAATTAACTTTTCAGCTAAACAAATACCCTTTAATCAGTGATGTTTCTGAACATCTGTCCACATTGGCTTGTTTTACATGATAGTTTTATCCTTACCTACAATTGAAGTTGCAAGTTCATAAAAAAGAAATCCTGTGGCTATGCCCCAGACATTTTTCTGGCCTCAGCCTCTCATTCTCCCTTTGCTTTAACTCCACTTAACTCGAGGTTGGTTCTCCGTTCCTTAGATAATACACACAAAGTGAATCTCCTGTTTGCCTCAAGCCCTTTGGATCAATGTGATTGCTAAATTTTGCCTTCTAGTGGTTTAGTCCGGATGCAAATCCCTTGCCCAGCGTTTGCTCTGTCAGTTTGGATAGTAGTAACTGGTCATTTGTTACTCAATACTTATTACTAGCAGTGACAAATATAGACAGAATTGTTACCCTCAGGTTTATGGGAATGATGCTATGACAATAAGCCTTCCTATGGGAATTCCTTTCCAGGTAAGTTTCAAGTCCATGGGTTCTTAATTTAGAGCAAAACTGCAAAAAAAAAAAAAAAAAAAAAAAAGGCTTCTCTATTTTTCAGAAAGAAAAAAAAAAATTCTTACCATCTCACTTTTCTGAGATGATATGCAATTCACAATGCCAATATTGGTAACATTTTGTGCATCCTCACTGTTGCTTTTGCTTGGGAAATATATTTATTAATAAGAATTATGACTTAATAGTTCAGAATCATGATGAAAGTTTCTCTCTGGATCTATAATTTTTTTCCATGTGGGAACAGTGCTGTAATGCTCTTTGAAATGCTTGAGAAGACATTCCTGAGGTTAGAAAAAATAGCTAATAAAAGCTGAAAAGTGCTGTGGGGAAAATAACAGTTCCACCTACAGAAGATCTGGACAAAGACCTCACAGAATAAACCCAGATTCTCCTTTTCATCAGTTAAAACTCCCAAGTTATCCCATTACTGACATTTAAAGAAATGAGCTCTCTCTCTGGTCTTAGGTTAACTCATGTGTAAAATGAGAACATTAATAACTAGGTTATTATTATAAAATGTGGTTATAAAATATATAGTATAGTAGATAATACATTTGTCTCTAGATTCATAAAGGATGTGGGATATATCTTAGTGTTTATTAATTTTATGTAATGATTAGCTGAGCAACTCCAGTGAATAAGTTATAAAATATTGAAAGTTAGAGAGGTAAAAGCATTCAGAACACAAAGAAAGACATTGAGAATTGAGAATAGACCTAATTAAATGACGAAAAGGTGTAAGAATATGACACAAACCATGAGGAGCATTTAATGGTTAGGGAAGACGAGGGTAGTATAAAAATGGGGAAAGTCAAAGAAAATTGAAGGCAGAAGACAACTTTTAAACATTCAACTCTTTCTAAAATTCTAAATAAATTAGGGAACAACTTTTCTTAGTATTCTAGGAAAATAGACTTTTCTAAGTTTCTCAATAAAATAAAGCTTAAACATCATTTCCATATTATCTAAAAAATAAAGCCTACTATTGCTTTCTAAACTAAGAACTTTCAAGAAAACCAGGCATCTACGAACACAGACAGACATAACATTTATATATATAATCTATTACAATTCACAGTTATTTTGTATACCTGTCAAATGTGTTCCTGTAACCAGACGGCCCTTCTGCTGTACCAAGTGACTTTCCACATGGAGGTAATGTCTGCAGATGCTCTAGTTGTCAGGGCTACTTTCAAAAGGTGTTTTCAGGGTGTCATTCGCTGGCATTAACTTATGTTGTGATATTTTCTGCACGTTGACCTCACAACCTGCTTGATATGCATAGCACTTTGGTCTGTCTTCAGAATTTGTTGCTTAAGAATGCCCTTGTCTTCTGTCCTCTCCCTTCATACAGTGTTGGGAAGGTAGGTGCATTATTCTTTTTGATAGGTTGCTGAATCTCTTGATAGGTGCTATGAATTTGGATGCTCATTTTGAAATACAGTCCAGTCCTCCCATCATCAGTGACTAAGCTCACTGACATACATTCTCGAGAGGAAAGGCTGTATTTAAATGTGTATGTTTATTTGAATGAAATTGCTTCTTTTTGCTTGTTTGTTTTTTGCTATTTTGACTGGACACATTGCTGGCCTAGACAAAATTGTGTGCTAAAAAGCAGAAGAGATTATGTCCCTGGGAGGCAAGTTCCTGTATCTATAAAATGTTTTGCATAATATTTGGTTATCTCATTGATGTGTGCTGCACCAAGTCATTCATTAATTGTTGGACTTTTCTTTCATTTTAAATTATTTATTAAGGTTTTATACTGTATAATGTTTTTTCTTCATTTTATTCTAGCATATTTTCTTCTTTTAAAATTTTACTGTTGCACATCCTAAATTATCTTTAATGCTGTGATATTTTCCACTTGATCCAATTGTTTATATTCTGCCTGCTTGTTTTCTGAAGCTGAATAATACCTGTAACACAATGTAATGAGGTAAAATGGTGAGTGAATGAAATATGAATTAGTGACTAAATGAATTCAGGTAATCTCTTGAGTAGGTAAACTCTATATGTGTTTTCATAAGAATTTGAGCATATGACTTAATTTCACTGGTTTGTCATCATTTAATAAACAGTATTCTGAAATGACTAGTATCAGTAACTTCAGAGGAAGCTCTCAACTACAGACATTTATTCCTTCCATGTGAAGTTCAGCAGGGGCCCTTCTGACCTGAAGTCTCTATTTTCCTTTGGAGAACTACATCTGGAATAAATGTGTTAATAGCAGTGAGTGCTGGGCAATACCAATTTAGTCTGTTTAATCACATGAGTCCTGCTGTATAAACCCAATACATGGGGTTAGTCACTTATCAGTGGGAAAGGGTAAGATAGGAGCACAGGTGTAGCCCTCTCCCAGTTTAGATGATAGCCTGAGTTACTCACTCAGTCCTGCCCACTGGGTGGCAGAGCCAGTGAAGCATTCAGCCATTGAATTTCCAAGCTGCTTAAGAAGGGGCTTCCAAAAGGTGTCTTCCTTTAAATGAGTACAACCTTTTCAAGATGGATTTCTCTCATATTTAAGCCCCTGAAGAAAAATAGGTGACCCTTCTTGACCCCTAGAGGAATATTAAATAGGGTTTTTCATTGCTTATTCTACTATCAAATGCAAATGATACATTTTAAGTGACTAAGCTCACTGACATACATTCTCGAGAGGAAAGGCTGTATTTAAATGTGTATGTTTATTTGAATGAAATTGCTTCTTTTTGCTTGTTTGTTTTTTGCTATTTTGACTGGACACATTGCTGGCCTAGACAAAATGTGTGCTAAAAAGCAGAAGAGATTATGTCCCTGGGAGGCAAGTTCCTGTATCTATAAAATGTTTTGCATAATATTTGGTTATCTCATTGATGTGTGCTGCACCAAGTCATTCATTAATTGTTGGACTTTTCTTTCATTTTAAATTATTTATTAAGGTTTTATACTGTATAATGTTTTTTCTTCATTTTATTCTAGCATATTTTCTTCTTTTAAAATTTTACTGTTGCACATCCTAAATTATCTTTAATGCTGTGATATTTTCCACTTGATCCAATTGTTTATATTCTGCCTGCTTGTTTTCTGAAGCTGAATAATACCTGTAACACAATGTAATGAGGTAAAATGGTGAGTGAATGAAATATGAATTAGTGACTAAATGAATTCAGGTAATCTCTTGAGTAGGTAAACTCTATATGTGTTTTCATAAGAATTTGAGCATATGACTTAATTTCACTGGTTTGTCATCATTTAATAAACAGTATTCTGAAATGACTAGTATCAGTAACTTCAGAGGAAGCTCTCAACTACAGACATTTATTCCTTCCATGTGAAGTTCAGCAGGGGCCCTTCTGACCTGAAGTCTCTATTTTCCTTTGGAGAACTACATCTGGAATAAATGTGTTAATAGCAGTGAGTGCTGGGCAATACCAATTTAGTCTGTTTAATCACATGAGTCCTGCTGTATAAACCCAATACATGGGGTTAGTCACTTATCAGTGGGAAAGGGTAAGATAGGAGCACAGGTGTAGCCCTCTCCCAGTTTAGATGATAGCCTGAGTTACTCACTCAGTCCTGCCCACTGGGTGGCAGAGCCAGTGAAGCATTCAGCCATTGAATTTCCAAGCTGCTTAAGAGACTCAGGTGTTTCTCTGGACAATTAGCCCTGAAGATTTCTTCTGCTGTCTTCCTTTAAATGAGTACAACCTTTTCAAGATGGATTTCCTCTCATATTTCTAAAGGCTTTCATTTTACTTTCTCCATTGTATTTAAAAGAAAATAGCTAGGTGACCCTTCTTGACCCCTAGAGGAATATTAAATAGGGTTTTTTCATTGCTATTTAATTCCCTACTTGCCATCAAATGCAAATGTAAGATGATACATTTTAAGTACTAGAAAACTACTGAATTTTCAAAAAATTTATTCAGTTCACAATATACAAGTTTTGGAAAATGTGACAGATTCTTTATGTTCTGTAAAGCATTCCATTTGTATAGTTAATTACAAAAGTCTCTAAATAATGACTGAAAGGTAATCATACTCAAAACAATAAAAAATATAATATTGATCAACTTCACAATGGTTATCGTGTAAATACTAACAGAAGAGCCTAACATGATTAATTAAGAAAGATTGACATATATGATCAAATAAATTCTTCATTCTAGAATCTTTAAACCTTTTGTTATAGCATCCATATTATTTTAAGTATGAATACGAAATAATCAGCATACTTGAGAACTTAAGGGAAATCACCAACCCTTAATTCTCACTAAGGTATGTGTGTGCTCAGTTGTGTCCAACTGTTTGTGATTCCATGGACTGTAGCCCACCAGGCATCTGTGTCCATGGAATTTTTCAGGCAAGAATACTTGAGTGGGTTGTCATTTCTTGCTTAAGAAATCTTCCTAACTCAGGAATCAGACCCGTATCTCTTGAGTTTCCTGCATTGATAAGTGCCACATGTTGAAATGCTGAAGTTTCTCACTTGAATTATGATGAATTCAGGTTGATTTTCCAAAATGCATGCATTTGCCGATCAGGTGTGGCCCTTTGAGAGGAAGCATTTAATTGCTGATACCTTGATTTTTGCGTCTTTCTCCCTTGATACTTCGGCTGAAAATGTCATACACTATAGTCAATTTAATTACAGCGTGGTGGAGCCTCTGTCATCCTGGATCTCATCCTGAGAAAGCTATTGCCCTGTTGATTTTCCAGGTCCACGTGAGACTTTAAGCTACTAAGAGCTACTTTTTTTTTTTTTTTTTTCAATATGACTAAGCCTTTGCACATTTATATCTGTGTTTCTACAATATATTCTTATCTATTTATTCTGACTATAAACTATTTATCCATTCTTTCTCTCGCTCTCTTTTTTTTTTTTTTTTGCTGTGTTACATAGTGTGTACAGTGTTAATTCCTTGACCAGGGATCTAACCTAGCCCATTACAGGGAAAGTGCTTAGTCCTAACCACCGAACTACCATTGAATTCCCTCAACTCTCTTTTAATAGTGAAGATTTTGATTTATAGGGAGAAACCAGAACAAATATGACATTATCTTCACAATAACTGGGAATTTTATTAGGAAATTCCACCTTCTCCCTAATATTACCTGGATCTGTTTTAAACTGTGAAAGTATGGCTCCTATTAAAAAAAAATGAAATGAATATATTAGCAATACTTAAGTACCTCAGACATTCTCAGAATGCCATTGCTGACAATATCAGCTTTTTATCAGTATAGCAGAAAGTAGCAATGCTTGATAAGCCAATCATTGCAAATTGACTTGCCTGAACATTTAGTTTTTTTTTTTTTTACTCTGACTCTTACATAGTTAGTTGTAAGATACCTTTAATCAAATCAATTCTTAATGATTCCTCTTTAGATGATTGCTTATGTACTTATTCATTCATTCTCTATTCACCAATATTTTACTGAGATCCTCTTATGTGTCTGGATATGTTTGTGACTCAAAATATAACAAAAAAATGACTGACAGTTTCAAGTTATATGTGCTTGTGTTTGGAAAGCTTGCCTTTGCTTAGGAGAGCTGAGTCAAACCATTGGAATCTTTTACATGTAACTAGAGAAGGAATACCTATCTTGAGAATCCAAGTATTTAGGGGGTATGAAGGCATTCACCTGGCCCTAAAAATGTTTTTTCTATTCTCTGTTTCTGAACTCACAGATCTGAAGTTTTTCTGAAGCCTGAGCCATCTATTATTAGGAAAAGTTTTATATCAGGATGTTGCTTTGAAAGGCTTTCAATACTCACTCATTCTCTACCCATCTCCTAGGTAAAACTGAAGTTGCACATTAAGAACTCGTTATGTTTTCAAGGGACTGCATTACTGTATTTATTCAATCATTTCATGACATTCTCTTCCTTGAATTTCATTCTATCATAATATCTAAGCTTTTTCCATTTGTCTGTTTTCAGGTTTTCATCATTTACTTTATATTACGTCTTATGTTTTTATCATTTTACCTTTCCAGTCTCATCTCTGTGCTCTCCTTTTAGAAACTTTTCTTAAACAATGAGGAAGAGCTAGTATCCTTTGCTGGACTGTTGTTGCCCTTCGAGTATATCTTTATCACATCACAAATGTATATATGAATTTATGTATTTAGCTACTTTTATGACTTTTCATATTATAAGTGCTTCCGATAAAATATTTTATTGAAACCATTTTTCTGTTTTCAAGCATAAGGAGAATGTAGACATAACTGTCAGTCCATAAACATTTTTGAGCCATCGCTTGATAAAAAGCCCTTGTTCTTTACAGTAAAATGTCATCTGCCTACAACAAATTCCAAAGTCACAATTAGTCATTCATATATAAAAACTCTAAAGTAAATAAAACACAATTTTCACCTTACCGAGTTCTGTTATAAGATGCTATAGTTGGGAGTGGAGTGAATGCCTATTGCAATACTAATAAATTCTAATTCTGGTCTTTAGTATATATGTTTAGTGTGCAGCCTTTAGAAGCTATGAAAAATAAAAACTACTTGGAATTTAAAAATCTTGGCAAGATCACATTCATTTATAGTCATGTATTGCAAGAAAGACTTACCTGGTGAAAACCTTAACTTGGGAAACAAAATTTATTAGGTTGTGATGAAAACACAGCAGCATTAGCCAAGATTTGTCATAGTATAAATTATTACTTTAGTTGAAAAATAATGGAAAGAATGGGGAGGTTTTATAAAATCTTAATAGATGTAAATAATTCTCATGGACTACAATAAGAAACAGATATCAGGACTTCTTTGGGAGTCCAGGGTTTAAAACTTAAACCTATGCCAGGGGATATGGTTTTCATCTCTGGTGCCCTGGTTGACGAAGTTTCACATGTCAACGTGGTACAGCCAGAGAAAGAAAAGGAAACAGCCATCAGAACAGAAAATTCTGTTATCTATTATACATGACATCTCTCAGCAGGTAGCAAACACAGAAATGTTTATTTGAGAGATGTGGAATTTAAAACAATAAAATTTATTTAAGAAATAATAGATAATTATGAAATGATATTACATCACATATACATAGTAGCTTGTGAACATTTCAAGCTGTTCATCAGCCAATCAACCAGATGTCTCTTTGCTCTGAGAGTAAAAGAGAATACTGGGCAGTATGGACCATGAATGTCATTAGATCTGTAACTACTTATGCCACTGAATTATTAATTCATCACTGGATATGGGGTAAGAATGTATGTCATGATATTGACATATTTTTATGGAAATAGTGTAAGTTAATTTTTGCCTAACTTTATGTTAACCTGGCTTGTCATTTAATTCAAAGGATACAATAGTATCACATCTGAAATGTGACAGCTAAAGAATTAAATAGCCCAAACAATGGACACAATATTTCAATTATACAAGATGGATAAGTTCTAGAGAGCAGCTGTACAACATTGTGTCTATTGTTTTCACAGGTGTATTGTATGCTTAGCATGAGATCTGCCCTTGCAGCAGAGTTTTAAGTGTTAGCTTTCATCCTTTCAAGCTGCTTGACAAAATTATGTATGCGGAATGACGAACAACAGATGTCCATTTCCCAAAGTTCTAGAAGCTGGAGAATCCAAGACAAGGCACTGGCAGATTCTGTGCATAAGGAGAGTCAGTTTCCTAGGCGATAACTGTTGTCCTCTTGCTATGATCTTATGTGGTGGAAGAAGTTTGAGAGTTCTCTGGGTCTCTTCAATAAAGATACTAATCCTATCTATGAGGTCTTCAACTTCAAGACCTAATCAACTCCCCAAAGCCCTACCATCAGTTTAGAAATTATTACCTCAACATATGAATTTTGGGAGCCACAAACATTCATAAATAGTGTTCTTAATGATGATGAAATTTATGAAGCTTCCAGTGTACTTTGAATTTGACAACTCTTTTTTCTTGAAAATTTCTAGATATTCAAAGCAACGTTATTTGGAAGAATTACCTTATGTTGTTACTTTTTACCCATTCTATACATATATTTAATAATAAGTACTAATGTTAAAATATGGATCTTGTGATATAGTTATACATTCATGAATCACTAAGAGCTTTATTTTATTTTTGTTTAAAGAACATATATGTAATCCTTTTTTATTACCATCAGAAATTGCATTACTATAATGCTATAACTTTTAGTCATTGATTTATATTGGGCATACCATAAGACTGATGGAAGACCATTGCAAAAATTATTTCTCTTTGAAATATGCAAAAGAACTTTAATTTTGCTCATTTTACTCAAAAGTAAATATACATTTTAGGCAAACAAACTTAAAGTTTGCTTAATTTCTCAATATTGAACAAAAGCATTCTCAGGAACATTATATATGGTATTTCAGAGTAATGTTTTAAATACAGTAATGCATCCCATTTTAAGTAAGTGCTTGCTTATGTCTTCTATATTTGCATTCATGCTCTTATACATTCATAAGAGTCTAAATTTTTCTAGAAATAATTTTTATTTGAGTAACTTTACTCATATTAAATAAAAATTACAACAATAGGTAATGCAAAGCAAATATCCTAATGGAGATACAAAAGGTTATATTTGAAACTGAATTCTTTCACTTGAGTGTATTAAAGTAGAAATGCTTTAATATTTCATATTTTAAGATTCCAATGAAATTTTGAAATTTGAAAATCTTTTGAATTATAGATTCTGTGTTCTGTCTTTGTAGTTATAGATTTTAAATTATCACCCTTAAAGAGATGTCACCATCTTTAAGCCACTGTCACATTTGCTAAAGAAAATTTACTTTAACTATTTCAAATTTTTATTCCCTTAATAAGGTCCATGTGGTGGAAGAAGTTTGAGAGTTCTCTGGGTCTCTTCAATAAAGATACTAATCCTATCTATGAGGTCTTCAACTTCAAGACCTAATCAACTCCCCAAAGCCCTACCATCAGTTTAGAAATTATTACCTCAACATATGAATTTTGGGAGCCACAAACATTCATAAATAGTGTTCTTAATGATGATGAAATTTATGAAGCTTCCAGTGTACTTTGAATTTGACAACTCTTTTTTCTTGAAAATTTCTAGATATTCAAAGCAACGTTATTTGGAAGAATTACCTTATGTTGTTACTTTTTACCCATTCTATACATATATTTAATAATAAGTACTAATGTTAAAATATGGATCTTGTGATATAGTTATACATTCATGAATCACTAAGAGCTTTATTTTATTTTTGTTTAAAGAATATATATGTAATCCTTTTTTATTACCATCAGAAATTGCATTACTATAATGCTATAACTTTTAGTCATTGATTTATATTGGGCATACCATAAGACTGATGGAAGACCATTGCAAAAATTATTTCTCTTTGAAATATGCAAAAGAACTTTAATTTTGCTCATTTTACTCAAAAGTAAATATACATTTTAGGCAAACAAACTTAAAGTTTGCTTAATTTCTCAATATTGAACAAAAGCATTCTCAGGAACATTATATATGGTATTTCAGAGTAATGTTTTAAATACAGTAATGCATCCCATTTTAAGTAAGTGCTTGCTTATGTCTTCTATATTTGCATTCATGCTCTTATACATTCATAAGAGTCTAAATTTTTCTAGAAATAATTTTTATTTGAGTAACTTTACTCATATTAAATAAAAATTACAACAATAGGTAATGCAAAGCAAATATCCTAATGGAGATACAAAAGGTTATATTTGAAACTGAATTCTTTCACTTGAGTGTATTAAAGTAGAAATGCTTTAATATTTCATATTTTAAGATTCCAATGAAATTTTGAAATTTGAAAATCTTTTGAATTATAGATTCTGTGTTCTGTATTTGTAGTTATAGATTTTTAAATTATCACCCTTAAAGAGATGTCACCATCTTTAAGCCACTGTCACATTTGCAAATATAAATTTTGAAAATATTCCATTGACCTATATATAACTATCATTCCTAAAATTCTTTTCTATGTCCCCAACTATATCAAGGAACATAAAGTAAGGGATAGCAAAGAAAGCATTGTTTCCATAAGTCAATTAACTCACATGTGAAAGTGTAATTTTTCTTTGGTTTCGTTATTTTATGAGACTTCTCTTGTTCATTTGTTATTCTTGCTAGGAGTTTGAAACACTGTAAAACATTTCCCTTATCTCATGCAGAGTTTTTTCCACTTTATATATTATCTTTCTGGAAGATGTTACACATTTCTAGAGTTTAAACCATCACTCATACCCTCAATATGACTACTATCATGAATTGAAACTTCCTATCTCTTGCAGGACCTTTCTGTTCGAATATCGTGTTCTCAAGTTAAAACATCTGAAATCTAATTTTAACTTTCATCTCAAGCTGACATGTCTTTCTTTTTTTTTAATATTCTGTTAATACCAATGCAAAATCTCTCTAAAGATACTGTTCTACCTTGATACCTCACAGAGTAAAGTCTTCCACTACTTTTAGTTTTTCCTTTAATAAGTCAGCAAATTCTTTCATTGACTTTTTTGTTCCTTTTAATGCTTCTAGCACTGTTCTCATGCTTCTAACTAATGTAACAAGTTTAATATGCTATTTTATTTTACAAAAAATTAGTAACAATCTAATTCATATATAATACACCTAAAATTATGAAGTATTATTTTGCATCTGATAGAATAATGATAAATGATTTTTTTCCCTCAGAGAGTAGGTGAGTACCCCAAATATGTGGCAAACAATTTATTATGAAAGTGTCAGTTCAACATTGTCCAAAATATAAATAATTGATTAGGGCAACATTCAGTTATAAGAGAGGTAAATTATGGGAACTGAAAATTTTATTTGTATCAGTATATATATTTTAGCTATTATATGTATGAAGCACACTTATTCATTGTCTAGTTTATTCCAAATATAATTTTGTTAAGAGCAAATTGTACAAACTTTTTTTCTAAATACTGGTGATACTATCAAAATAGTGAAACATAAAATATTTTCCCTTGATATATATACATATATACATATATAAAATTTCTAGGAATCAAGCACATTTTTAAAAATTCATAAATATGCATGCTAAATTCATTCTCAAGTTTCTATGATAGGGTAATTATAAAGTCTAGTTCATATTGCAATGAGAAAATATCAGGAACATTAATAACTACACACACACAACCACATGCACATACATATTTATATATGAGTATTTCCTTTATGCATGTGTTTACTTTTTTTTAATGTTTACTTTTTTATATGGTTAAATTTTTTATCATTTAAGTTTACATCATTTTGATTTTATAATTTTACATATTGATGTGAATTTGCTTCTATGGTTATGAAATTGTTTTCTAAATTATGCACATTTATGTATTACAGGTATCCTGAAAGTTTGTTCCTTTATAAAGCTAAATAATATTCAGATGTTTTAAAAGTAACTCTTCATGCAGATGATGAAGGTTTACACAGAGAAAGTTTGCTTTTGGATGGGGAATAATACAAATACCTGTCATTGATTGTAAAAAAAGAGGGTCAAGAGATTAGACTTAACTTGGTGAATTTCAAAAGATTAAAATTACTGTAAAGTACTTGTTCTAATGATAGTTAAGTCTTTGCCCTCTTCTAATTATTGAATAAAATAACGAGAGTAATACTAGTAAGTAAAACTTGTTCAAATTCAGAATAAAATGTATAAAATATATAATATGAATTTGCTATATCAGACTGCATTATAATAAAAAAATCTTATGTATTCCTCAAACAGATGTTACTTAATTTTCCTAACATTCATGTGTGCAGTAATTTTCACTTCAAATACTCACATCAAACCTAAATAATAGAAAGCTGAAGAGTTTATTTTTTTAGTACTCAATAATATTCCAATGTCTATATGTATCATAGTTTATTTATTTTTTCACCTACTGAAGGACATCTTGGTTGCTTTCAAGTTTTGGTAAATATGAATAAAGATGCTATAAACATCTACATGTAGGTTTTTGTGTGAACATAAGCTTTCATCTCCTTTGAATAAATGCCAAGAAGCTCAATGCGTGAATCATATGGTAGTAATATGTCTTGTTTTGTAAGAAACTGTAGACTGTTTATCAAAGTGCCTGTGTCAGTTCGTATTTCCACCACAGTGAGAGTTTTTGTTGTTCTACATACTCATCAGAATTTGATCTTGTCAGTGTTCTGGATTTTGCCTTTCTAATAGTCATGGAATGGTCTTTTATTGCTTTAATTTGCATTTCCCTAATGATATATGATGTAGATCACCTATTCATATGCTTATCTTCTTTGGCAAGGAGTTCATGAAGATCTCTGCTTCATTCTTTTAATTTCTTTAACTTAAAGAAACAATGGAAAGTAAATTCTTTTATGTAATTATAAAGTAATAAGTTCTAAATAATATAAAGTGACAATAAATTAGAATGTCAGGCACTGAGAATCCAGACACTGTCTAAAAATTGGGTAAGAACAGCAATAGAAGATAATATTCACTGTAAAAATTATTTTAATACCTTAATGTCTTGGAAAGGAAGTAAAATTTCTAAAATGTCATTTAACATTGTTAAAATAACTAGTGCATATTTTCTTATAGGCTGAGCACTTCTATATAGATTTATTGATCCAACTTCTGGGGGTGCTCTCAGCAGATTGACTTCAGCAGTTAGTCACATTTTCCCAGTTTGTCTTGATTGGAATACGTGTTTGTGTGTGTGTGTGTGGTGGGGGGCGGCTGGCTGGGGAGGGAGACGGGCAGGCGGGCCACTTCTATTGGTCTTTCATTTATCTATTTTCATCCATCTTTGTTCTTTGGCCCGTGTGGGCCTCCCATCGCAGTGCCCTCTGTTGTCGCAGAGCACCGGCTCTGGGCGCATGTGCTCCAGAGCTCTGGCTCAGTAATTGGACACATCGGTCCAGCTGCTCTGCGGTACGTGGGATCTTCCCAGGCCAGGGATCAAATTTTCACCCCTTGCACTGCAAGGCAGTGTCCTTACCCACTGGACCACCAGGGAAGCCCTGAAAAGATTTTTTATGACTTATAATCCAACCTTCAAGTGATGGCGTATCTAATGAATTAGTATTCAAGAAGTATTGGACTGAGGCTGCTTGATCAGTGGTTACTTTTTGATTTTTGGATGCGTAAGTCTGATAGAGGTATTCATAGTTTATGCTAAACCTTCATTGTGTCCTTGGTCTATCTGGAAAGGGCTTCCATACTGAGGAAAGTAAAATAGAAACCTCTGCAATCATCAGTCATGAAAACCAAAGTGGTGAAGCAAAAGAAATATTACTGCCTTATGATGGAGGTGAGACACAGGTGAAGAATTATCCTTAAGTATTTGAAGAATGTAAGACTAGAGGTCCTTGTCATACATTAATTTTTTTAGTTACTAAGAATTTTTTTTAATAAATTTTTATTGGAGAATAGTTATCGACTATAGAACAAAATGAATCAGCAATGGAACTGGAAGATTGGGATTGACTGATACACACTTTTGACATCTGTATAAAATAACTTATGAAAACGTATGGTATAGCACAAGGAACTCTACTTAAACCACTGTAGTGGCATATGGTTAACTCATTAGTTAGTTAAGAACTATTATCTCAGATACTGGAACTTTTGTTTAAAAATCCTTCAGTCATTCAGTCTTTGTGGGTTCTGCAATAAATTCTGAGTTAATCTCCTGTAGATTATGATTTAAAACATTTGCAGATTAGAGAATGCTGAGAACAGGTGTGTGTAATCATATGTTGATGAAATCTTAATCTAGTGTTCATGTCACGAATTTATCCACATATATAAATATTTATTTTAATAAAATGATATGTGTATATTATTGAAGTATAACTGTTTTAATAAATAGGAACTCATGAGAATGTGTCTGGGAGTCAGGTTTATTATTTAACCATCCACAATGAAGGTTCAAAGAATGTAAATATATTGGAACATATGCTTGAACATATTTAAACCTAAATAGCATCACTGATGCTATTAACTTGTGCCTAGCTAATCAGGAAATAAGCATGATGATAACAGGTATAACTTGTTTAATTGTTCTTTGCAGATATTGAGTTTTATGATTTTTCTTTCTTTTTCCTTTTCTTTCTTTTTTTTTTCACAGATAGAATTTTTATGGGAACTGTGCAAGGACAAATCTCTGGGCACCATTTTTTTTTTTTTTAAATAGCATTTGCTTACTTTGTGTCTCTGTGTCACATTTTGGTAATTCTCACAATATTCCAAACTTTTTGTTATTATTCTATTTTATATTGTTGTCTGTGATCAGTGATCTTTGATATTACTACTATAATGTGCTGAATGTTTAGATGGTGGCATTTTTAGCAATAAGATTTTTAAAAGTGCTTGCTCATTGAAAGGAAATATATGAAAAACCTAGAGAGGTTATTAAAAAGCCAAGACATCATTTTGTTGACAAAGGTCTGTATGGTCAAAGATACAGCTTTTCCAGCTATCATGTATGATATCATATATTATATATATATATATATATATATGTATGTATATATATATATGAGTTAGACCATAAAGAAGGCTAACACCAAAGAGCTGACATTTTTAAACTATGCTTCTGGAGAAGATTCCTGACAGTACCTTGGACTTGAAGGAGACTGAACCACTTAATCCTAAAGAAAGTCAACCCTGATGCCAAACTGAAGTTTTAATACTTTGCCAATCTGATGCAACCATCCAACTCATTAGACAAGAGCCTGATTTTGATTTTGTGAAAGATTGAGAGCAGGAGATAACAGGGGTGATCGAGGATGAAATCGGTGGATGGTATCACCAACTCAATAAACATGAATTTGAGAAAGCTCTGGGCGATAGCGAAGAACAGGGAAGCCTGGCATGTTGTCATTTGTGGGGTCACAAAGAGTTGGATGTAACCTAGTGACTGAACAGCAACAATAACTGTTAAATACACATGTGACATTTAGATATGATGCTATTATAGAGTTGATTAACTATAGTATACTGTAAACTATGCTTTTATATTCACTGAGGAAAAAAATAAAAGTGTGGCTTGATTTGCTTTAGTGCAATTTTCTGTAACTGACCCTGCAATATCTCAAAGTATGTCTGTAGTAAATCTAATTACTTTCATATTTAAGGATGTAGCATATTTATAAGTTGATAAATATGAGAGGTTGTGACAGATTCCACCTGTTGTACATGATATAAACAAATCCAGACTTAGATAAGGAAAAAATTTAGCCAAAAGAATTATTGCCATAAGAAGAGAGGAGGAGGCTGTTACAATAGGGTGAGTGCTCTAATCATGAGATTTACAGACATCTAAAAGGGCAAGTAGAAAAAAAACATTTTCTCTTTAATGGAAGGGCAAAAAGGCTAGAAAGAAACCCAGGTTGTGAAAAAACTATTGTTATTGAAAAGTGGATCAGAAAATGTCTTTCCTTGAGGTCAGCTGATTTCAGAAATGTCTTTAAGTGGAAGCTGTTATGTCTTCCTTGTTTTGGAAATGTGATGATCTCAGTTGCGATTGAACCAAATCTTAGTATTTCTTATAAAAAACACCAAGAAAAATGAAAGCCATATGAGTAGGTTTAGTTGAGAGTCAGGAACTTCAAAAGTGGCATAGTAGTAATGACTCTGCCAGTGCAGGAGAAACAAGAGACGTGAGTTCCATTCCTGGGCTGGGAAGATTTCATGGAGTAGGAAATGGGGACTCACTCAAGTATTCTTGCCTGGAAAATACTAAAGACTGAGGAGCCTGGCTGGCTACAGCCCATCGTGTCACAGAGTCAGTCACGACTGAAATGACTTAACACACACACACACACACACACAGAGTTGAGAGTCAACAATGCCATCCTCTATTTAATCCTATGAGGTAACTTCTTTAGACAGATGAGAAACCATTTCCTTCTTCCTCTTTTCCCCTTTGTGTCTCTCTCTGCATTTCGACTAGCACAATTCATTTCTCTAATAGACAAAAGTGCCCTACTTTATTACTAAATCTTTTCTACACTGTTTTAACCAGCCACTCATGGCTCTTATTTGTACATTTATTGATGTGAATTGGTTTAGTTCTTAACCAACCATTAATTTCCTCACTTCTGCTTGATCAGTTATATTTCAGCAATAATAACAAATATTTAATACACACTGTGTGTGCCAAATGCTATTCTAAAGCCATTGCTTAGAATAGCAGTATATATATATATATATATATATATATATATATACTCATTAAATCTTCATAAGAACTCTGTGAAACAGTTACTCTCATATATATTTTACAGTTGAAGAAGCTGAGGTGCATAATTCATGGAGAGTCACTCAGCTAGTAATTGGCAAACTCAAATTTTAAAACATGTAGAGCATACCAGAGTTTTTATCTATAACTGCTATACTACTAAGCACAAGTAAATTTTATCAATTAAAGCAGATGTTGACACAACCTATGACAGTATTTCTGCTTAAAACCTCAGGAAAATATAAATATTATTTAAACACACCTAATTTTATTCATGCCTTTTGTTCCCTCTGCTTTATTTCAAAAGGCTAGAAAGAAACCGAGGTTGTGAAAAAACTATTGTTATTGAAAAGTGGATCAGAAAATGTCTTTCCTTGAGGTCAGCTGATTTCAGAAATGTCTTTAAGTGGAAGCTGTTATGTCTTCCTTCTTCTGGAAGTGTGAAGATCTCAGTTGCGATTGAACCAAATCTTAGTATTTCTTATAAAAAACACCAAGAAAAATGAAAGCCATATGAGTAGGTTTAGTTGAGAGTCAGGAACTTCAAAAGTGGCATAGTAGTAATGACTCTGCCAGTGCAGGAGAAACAAGAGACGTGAGTTCCATTCCTGGGCTGGGAAGATTTCATGGAGTAGGAAATGGGGACTCACTCAAGTATTCTTGCCTGGAAAATACTAAAGACTGAGGAGCCTGGCTGGCTACAGCCCATCGTGTCACAGAGTCAGTCACGACTGAAATGACTTAACACACACACACACACACACACACACACACACAGAGTTGAGAGTCAACAATGCCATCCTCTATTTAATCCTATGAGGTAACTTCTTTAGACAGATGAGAAACCATTTCCTTCTTCCTCTTTTCCCCTTTGTGTCTCTCTCTGCATTTCGACTAGCACAATTCATTTCTCTAATAGACAAAAGTGCCCTACTTTATTACTAAATCTTTTCTACACTGTTTTAACCAGCCACTCATGGCTCTTATTTGTACATTTATTGATGTGAATTGGTTTAGTTCTTAACCAACCATTAATTTCCTCACTTCTGCTTGATCAGTTATATTTCAGCAATAATAACAAATATTTAATACACACTGTGTGTGCCAAATGCTATTCTAAAGCCATTGCTTAGAATAGCAGTATATATATATATATATATATATATATATAAACTCATTAAATCTTCATAAGAACTCTGTGAAACAGTTACTCTCATATATATTTTACAGTTGAAGAAGCTGAGGTGCATAATTCATGGAGAGTCACTCAGCTAGTAATTGGCAAACTCAAATTTTAAAACATGTAGATCATACCAGAGTTTTTATCTATAACTGCTATACTACTAAGCACAAGTAAATTTTATCAATTAAAGCAGATGTTGACACAACCTATGACAGTATTTCTGCTTAAAACCTCAGGAAAATATAAATATTATTTAAACACACCTAATTTTATTCATGCCTTTTGTTCCCCTCTGCTTTCATTTCTAAGTCAATATGTATATAAAATATTCCATATAAAACGAATTAATTATTTTCTCTGTAAAGGGTGGATAGACTGGCATAGATCTAGGTTATACTCCTTATATCACTAATTCATCAGTTCTGTGATTATTTCTCTTCAATTTTGTTTAAATTTGTGAAGATTTTGTATTAATGTCTCTGAATCAATTCCGTGGGCATGTCCTCTCCTAGAAAATTATTTAGTGACAAGAACCTCACCCCAGATAGTGAAGAATTTAGGACCTGGCATCACTCTTAGTATAAAGAGAGCAGACTCCTTCCTACTTGAATAGACAACTAACATTCCAGTGGCACAGACTCAAATGCATAAAATGGAAATGGCTGATGTCAAAATGACAGGAAATGTGCTCAAACACAATTGAAAATCAATTAAATGAAACATATGTCCTAAAACAAGTATATCGCCTAAGATTATTTTTTATCATTTGAAATTACAACACACCAATTTTGTGCCTTAGCTCTGAGCTAATGAAATACATATCTGAAGCATGCTGTGAAAATATAAATTACATAAAGACAGAAAAATGAAGAGCATTCTAATTTTAATTAATATCTTTAACTCATAAGCTATGACCTTGAAAACCTAGGAATGTTCAATTTTTCTGTGACTAGCTTTGAAAAAAAATTAAAATATCTTGATTTTCAAAATAATTGCCCTGTATTGTCACCCATTTGACTATGTTGTTTTCAAAGAACATAGTTTGAATTATTTACATTTTCTTAAAGTTATTGAGTTTTAAAATTGTCTAACAGTTGGTCTACCATGGTGAATTAACCAAGTGTATTTTAAGAGAATGTATATAATCTATTCTTGTTGCTTGTATTATTCTGTGAGTGCCAAGCCAAAAAGAAAAAAATTCTTCCTGTCATGGATTGAATGTCTGTATCCCTACAACATTTCAAATTCATATGGAGAAACCTAAACTGCACATGTGATAGAATTTGCAGATGGGAGATAATCATTGTTAGATTAAGTCATAAGAGTGGGACTCTCATAATTGCATCAGTGTCCTTATAAGAAATTAAAAAAGGATTACTCTTTCCTTGACATATTCGTTGAATACTTCCAATATCAACAATACAGGTTTGTAGAAATTATTTTTTTCTATGCAACATAAATTAACACTTTTTGATCTATAGGTGATATAATAATTTCAATCAATGTATATATTGAAATCAATAATATATTTCATCTGGTTTCCTATCTGAAGAAATCATTGTCCAAAAATGAATATATAGATATTCTAAACAGAAATCTAAGAAATAAATCTAAAATCTACACACATTCAGACATCTTAGACTGTGAAATCACATGGGACCTAGGAAGCATTACTATGTATAAAGGTGGTATAGGTGATGAAATTCCAGCTGAGATATTTCAAATATTAAAAAATGTTGCTGTTAAAGCACTGCACTCAATATGTCAGCATATATGGAAAACTCACCAGTGGCCTCAGGACTGGACAAGTTCAGTTTTCATTACAATGAAAAATGTGCTCAAACACAATTGAAAATCAATTAAATGAAACATATGTCCTAAAACAAGTATATCGCCTAAGATTATTTTTATCATTTGAAATTACAACACACCAATTTTGTGCCTTAGCTCTGAGCTAATGAAATACATATCTGAAGCATGCTGTGAAAATATAAATTACATAAAGACAGAAAAATGAAGAGCATTCTAATTTTAATTAATATCTTTAACTCATAAGCTATGACCTTGAAAACCTAGGAATGTTCAATTTTTCTGTGACTAGCTTTGAAAAAAAATTAAAATATCTTGATTTTCAAAATAATTGCCCTGTATTGTCACCCATTTGACTATGTTGTTTTCAAAGAACATAGTTTGAATTATTTACATTTTCTTAAAGTTATTGAGTTTTAAAATTGTCTAACAGTTGGTCTACCATGGTGAATTAACCAAGTGTATTTTAAGAGAATGTATATAATCTATTCTTGTTGCTTGTATTATTCTGTGAGTGCCAAGCCAAAAAGAAAAAAATTCTTCCTGTCATGGATTGAATGTCTGTATCCCTACAACATTTCAAATTCATATGGAGAAACCTAAACTGCACATGTGATAGAATTTGCAGATGGGAGATAATCATTGTTAGATTAAGTCATAAGAGTGGGACTCTCATAATTGCATCAGTGTCCTTATAAGAAATTAAAAAAGGATTACTCTTTCCTTGACATATTCGTTGAATACTTCCAATATCAACAATACAGGTTTGTAGAAATTATTTTTTTCTATGCAACATAAATTAACACTTTTTGATCTATAGGTGATATAATAATTTCAATCAATGTATATATTGAAATCAATAATATATTTCATCTGGTTTCCTATCTGAAGAAATCATTGTCCAAAAATGAATATATAGATATTCTAAACAGAAATCTAAGAAATAAATCTAAAATCTACACACATTCAGACATCTTAGACTGTGAAATCACATGGGACCTAGGAAGCATTACTATGTATAAAGGTGGTATAGGTGATGAAATTCCAGCTGAGATATTTCAAATATTAAAAAATGTTGCTGTTAAAGCACTGCACTCAATATGTCAGCATATATGGAAAACTCACCAGTGGCCTCAGGACTGGACAAGTTCAGTTTTCATTACAATACCAAAGAAAGGCAACGCCAAAGAATGCTGAAACTGCCACGCCATTGCACTTATTTCATGCACTGGCAAAAAATGCTCACAAATCCTCCATGCCAGGCTTCAACAATACATGACTTGAGAACATCCAGATGTAGAAGTTGGATTTAGAAAGGGTAGAGGACCTAGTGATCAAATTGCCATCATCTGTTGAAGCATAGAAAGAACAAGGGAATTCCAGAAGAAAATATCTATTTCTGCTTCACTGACTATGCTAAAGCCTTTGACTGAGTGGATCACAACAAAGTGGAAAACTCTGAAAGAGATGGGAATACTGGACCATCTTATCTGCTTCCTGAGAAAACCAGTGTCCAAGACAAGAAGCAACAGTTAGAACCAGACATAGAATAATGGACTGGTTCCAAATTGGGAAAGGAGTACATGAAGCCTGTATATTGTCACTTTACTTATTTAACTTATATGTAGAGGACATATGCAAAATGATTGTCTGAATGAAGCAAAAGCTGGAATCAATATTGCTGGTAGGAAGTATCAATAACCTTAGGTATGCAAATTATACCACCCTTATGGCAGAAAGCAAAAAGGAACTAAAGAGTCTCTTGATAAATATGAAAGAGAGTTGGAAAAAAAGCTGGCCTAAAACATTCAAAAAGCCAAGAACATGGCATCCAGTCCCATCACTTCACAGCAAATAGACAGGCAAACAATGGGAACAGAGACAAACTTTATTTTCATGGGCTCCATAATCACTCTGAATGGTGACTGCAGCCATGAAATTAAAAGACATGTGCTCCCTTGGAAGAAAAGCTATGACAAACCTAAACAGCATATTAAAAAGCAGAGACATCACTTTGCTAACAAAGTTCTGTATAGTCAAAGCAATGGTTTTCCCAGTAGTCATATATGGATATGAGAGTTCATAAAGAAGACTGAACCGCGGTGATAACTTTGAACTATGGTGTTGGACTTTTGGACTGCAAAGAGATCAAACCAGTCAATCTTAATAGAAATCATCCCTGAGTATTCACTGGAAGGACTGACACTACTGAAGCTGATCCAATACTTTGGCCACTGCTTTTGAAGTGTTGGCTCATTGGAAAAACCCTCTCCCTGGAAAAAATAGAAGGCAAAAGGAAAAGGGGACAGCAGAGGATGAAATGTTTGGATGAAATCACTGAGTCAGTGGACATGAGTTAGAGCAAGTTCTGGGAGATGGTGAAGAAGAGGGAAACCTGGCATGCCACTGTCCATGAAGTAGCAGAGTTGGAGACAACTGAGAAATGGAACTTAATGGAATGGGCTCTGAAATATCATAACTTTGGGGTGCACATTTTTAGAATATCAATTTTCTGTCATTTAAAGTAAAAAGCAATTATAAATTTACCTTTCCTCAGAGCATTAAGATGGAATTAAAGACATATAATGAATATTCGTGAGAATACTCATTATTGCTACCATTTCCCTAACTTGTCCTTTCTTCTATTTAGCTCAGTATTCATTGTTGCGGAGGTAAGTTTTCAGGTAGCAAGAATGAAAAAGGGGAAAATTATTTCACTAAAATTGATTATTTAAACAAACTATGATCATATCAAATTATATCATAAACATTTTCATTCTGCAGCCATAATGCTTTATTCTGATCTTCTAGATAGCTTTGATAAGTTTTAGAATGGGAAGTTATGTACTGATTTCTAAGTGAGAGACCAGGAAGCAGCATTACCAATTGGTCTGATACTATGTTCAGAATGACACTGAAGCAGTTGAGTAATCCTGATTCCAGGAGGTGACTAGGTCTGGACAATGGAAGGAATTTAATAGAAAAGAGAAATTTTCTTTATCCAGAGAAGATTGTGTAATTTGGAAGAGGGAGATCATGAGCATCCCAAAGGAGTCTTATAATAAGTAAAACATTGTGTTTGCTGTTCCGTCTCTCAGTCATTTCCAACCTTTTCCAAATCCGATGAACTGCAGGACACCAGGCTTCCCTGTCCTTCGTTTTCTCCTGGAGTTTGCACAAACTCATGACCACTGAGTTGATGATGCTATCCAACCATCTTGTCTTTTGTCACCACCTTCCCTGCCTGCCCTCAAGCTTTCCCAGCATCAAGGTCTTTTCTAATGAGTCATTTCTTCACATCAGGTAGCCAAAGTACTGGAGCTTCAGTCTCTACATTGGTTGTTCCAAAGAATATTCAGGGTTGATTTCCTTTAGGAGTTGATCTCTGCTGTTCAAGGGACTAAATGAAAAAGAGGATGAAATGTTTGGATGAAATCACTGAGTCAGTGGACATGAGTTAGAGCAAGTTCTGGGAGATGGTGAAGAAGAGGGAAACCTGGCATGCCACTGTCCATGAAGTAGCAGAGTTGGAGACAACTGAGAAATGGAACTTAATGGAATGGGCTCTGAAATATCATAACTTTGGGGTGCACATTTTTAGAATATCAATTTTCTGTCATTTAAAGTAAAAAGCAATTATAAATTTACCTTTCCTCAGAGCATTAAGATGGAATTAAAGACATATAATGAATATTCGTGAGAATACTCATTATTGCTACCATTTCCCTAACTTGTCCTTTCTTCTATTTAGCTCAGTATTCATTGTTGCGGAGGTAAGTTTTCAGGTAGCAAGAATTAAAAAGGGGGAAAATTATTTCACTAAAATTGATTATTTAAACAAACTATGATCATATCAAATTATATCATAAACATTTTCATTCTGCAGCCATAATGCTTTATTCTGATCTTCTAGATAGCTTTGATAAGTTTTAGAATGGGAAGTTATGTACTGATTTCTAAGTGAGAGACCAGGAAGCAGCATTACCAATTGGTCTGATACTATGTTCAGAATGACACTGAAGCAGTTGAGTAATCCTGATTCCAGGAGGTGACTAGGTCTGGACAATGGAAGGAATTTAATAGAAAAGAGAAATTTTCTTTATCCAGAGAAGATTGTGTAATTTGGAAGAGGGAGATCATGAGCATCCCAAAGGAGTCTTATAATAAGTAAAACATTGTGTTTGCTGTTCCGTCTCTCAGTCATTTCCAACCTTTTCCAAATCCGATGAACTGCAGGACACCAGGCTTCCCTGTCCTTCGTTTTCTCCTGGAGTTTGCACAAACTCATGACCACTGAGTTGATGATGCTATCCAACCATCTTGTCTTTTGTCACCACCTTCCCTGCCTGCCCTCAAGCTTTCCCAGCATCAAGGTCTTTTCTAATGAGTCATTTCTTCACATCAGGTAGCCAAAGTACTGGAGCTTCAGTCTCTACATTGGTTGTTCCAAAGAATATTCAGGGTTGATTTCCTTTAGAGTTGACTGTTTTGATCTCCCTGCTGTTCAAGGGACTCTCAAATTTTTCTCCATCACCACAGTTCAGAAACATCAATTCTTCACTGTTTAGTCTTTATGATCTGGCTCTCACATCCCCACATGACTATGGGAAAAACCATAGCTTTGACCATACAGAACTTTGTTGGCAAATTGATTTCTCTCTTTTTTTTTATTTTTTAAAATAATGTATAGGTTTGCCATAGCTTTTCTTCCAAGGAGCAAGTGTCTTTTAATTTCATGGCTGCAGTCACAACCTGCATCGATTTTGGAGCCCAAGAAAATAACGTCTGTCACTATTTCCATTTTTCCCCTTCTATTTACCATGAAGTGATGGGACCAGATGCCAAGATCTTAGATTTATGTATGCTGAGTTTTCAGCTAAATTTTTCACTCCTCTTTCACCTTCATCAAGAAGCTTTTTAGGGGGCTTCCCTGGTGGTCCAGTGGGTAAGGACACTGCCTTGCAGTGCAAGGGGTGCCAGTTCGAGCCCTGGCCTGGGAAGATCCCATGTGCTGCGAAGCAGCTGGACTGATGTGTCCAATTACCGAGCCAGAACTCTGGAGTGCATGCACCCAGAGCAGGTGCTCTGCAACAACAGAGGCTGCTGTGATGGGAGGCCCACATGGGCCAAAGAAAAAAGATGGATGAAAATGGACAAATGAAAGACCAATAGAAGTGGTCTGCCTGCTCCCTTCCCTCCCCATCCCAACCCCAACCAAAATAAATAAATAAATAAATCTTTAAAAAAAAAAAGAAGAAGTTTTTTAGTTCTTTATTTTGTGCATCTAGGGTGGTGTTGTTCTCAAAGCTCAGGTTATTGATATTTCTCACAGCCATCTTCAGTCCAGCTAGTGTTTCATCCAGTCTGGCATTGCACATGAACTGCAGGACACCAGGCTTCCCTGTCCTTCGTTTTCTCCTGGAGTTTGCACAAACTCATGACCACTGAGTTGATGATGCTATCCAACCATCTTGTCTTTTGTCACCACCTTCCCTGCCTGCCCTCAAGCTTTCCCAGCATCAAGGTCTTTTCTAATGAGTCATTTCTTCACATCAGGTAGCCAAAGTACTGGAGCTTCAGTCTCTACATTGGTTGTTCCAAAGAATATTCAGGGTTGATTTCCTTTAGAGTTGACTGTTTTGATCTCCCTGCTGTTCAAGGGACTCTCAAATTTTTCTCCATCACCACAGTTCAGAAACATCAATTCTTCACTGTTTAGTCTTTATGATCTGGCTCTCACATCCCCACATGACTATGGGAAAAACCATAGCTTTGACCATACAGAACTTTGTTGGCAAATTGATTTCTCTCTTTTTTTTTATTTTTTAAAATAATGTATAGGTTTGCCATAGCTTTTCTTCCAAGGAGCAAGTGTCTTTTAATTTCATGGCTGCAGTCACAACCTGCATCGATTTTGGAGCCCAAGAAAATAACGTCTGTCACTATTTCCATTTTTCCCCTTCTATTTACCATGAAGTGATGGGACCAGATGCCAAGATCTTAGATTTATGTATGCTGAGTTTTCAGCTAAATTTTTCACTCCTCTTTCACCTTCATCAAGAAGCTTTTTAGGGGGCTTCCCTGGTGGTCCAGTGGGTAAGGACACTGCCTTGCAGTGCAAGGGGTGCCAGTTCGAGCCCTGGCCTGGGAAGATCCCATGTGCTGCGAAGCAGCTGGACTGATGTGTCCAATTACCGAGCCAGAACTCTGGAGTGCATGCACCCAGAGCAGGTGCTCTGCAACAACAGAGGCTGCTGTGATGGGAGGCCCACATGGGCCAAAGAAAAAAGATGGATGAAAATGGACAAATGAAAGACCAATAGAAGTGGTCTGCCTGCTCCCTTCCCTCCCCATCCCAACCCCAACCAAAATAAATAAATAAATAAATCTTTAAAAAAAAAAAGAAGAAGTTTTTTAGTTCTTTATTTTGTGCATCTAGGGTGGTGTTGTTCTCAAAGCTCAGGTTATTGATATTTCTCACAGCCATCTTCAGTCCAGCTAGTGTTTCATCCAGTCTGGCATTGCACATGATGTGCTCTTCATTTCATGCATAAGGCATACAAATGCTTAAAAACACACAGAAAGACGGGCAGCATTACTAAATATTAAAGAAATACAGTTCAAAACTACAATAAAATATCCCTTCACACCAGTTAGATTGGTCATCATCTACCAATGATAAAATGGTGGAGAGGGTACAGATAAAAGAGAATCTTCCTAGAAGGTAATGAAAATGTGAATTGGCATGGCCAATGAGGTGAATGGTATGGAAATTCCTTTAAAAACCTAATACTATAGCTGCCATATAATCTAGCAATCCAACTCTTGGGCTTATATTCAGTGGAAAAAAAATGACTCAAAAGGGTACACATACCCCAGTGCTCATTACAATCCTTATTTACATAGCAAAGCTATGGAAGTGACCTAAATGTACATCCACAGATGAATGAATAAAGAAGACATGATAGACATACACAGTGAAGTATTTCTTTGCCATTATAAAGAATAAAGTAATGACATTTGAAGCAACATGAGTGGACCAAGAAATTATTACACCAAATGAAGTCAGACACTGAAAGACAAACATCATACATCAACTACACGTGTAATCTAAAATAAGAAAAGATACAAATTAAGTTATTTACAAAACATAAACAAAGTCATAGACTTAGGAGTAGGAATTATGTTACTAAGGGGAACATGTGAACATGAAGGATAGAATGGAGGTTTGGGGCACATGCACACTGCTATATTTAAAACTGATTCCCAACAAGGGCTTACTATAAAAAAATAAAAAATGAAAATATAAAACTTATAACCATTCTGATATTTAAAAAAAACTCATTACCCTGTTATTTTATTATGCATGTGAAATTTAAATATTTAATTTTATTAAATAAAATTAGGTTACTAGAAAAGAAAACAGAAAAGATACAATTTTGACAGTGCCTGATTTTAAATGTCTGACCGCCAAAATTTTAAGAGAATAATTCTTTGTTGATGTGTGGTAATGTACAGGACAGCAGCAGGAAACTGAAAGAGAAAGTTTTACTATTTAAACATCTTAAACATGTTTTAACATGTTTTAATATTTCCACAGTCTAACAATAACAATTTTAATAATAATACATCATTTTGCTTAAATTTATTTTCTGTGTGTAGTACATTACAATTAAATATTTAAAAAGGAAAATAACTGAAGGAATTATGGCAAAGTTCACAACATAGACAAAGCTTTGTCATAGCAACTATGACATAGTCTTCAATTCTTTTCTATCATTTTTATGGAATATTTTATATTTAAAGATGCAATTATGTATTAAATGATTTCTAGTATGAGGGAAATAGAAGACGTTTTATAAAGAATAGAAGAAAATATATGGTTTTAAGGGTTCAAAATAGCTCTATGACAATTAAATGGAAGAAAGAATGGGAATAATTTTCTTAAACTGAAAAGAATGAAGGGAATTCAATATTGGTAGGGACTTATGTGAAAAACAAAGCATGGCCTATGTAAACATGGACTTATTAGAAGGGCCAGATACGTTTGGCTTTGAAGACTGTAGTAAGATATTTGGGTATATTTGAAATGTGTTGCAAAGTCACTGGCAAGTTTTAGACAGGAAGAAGACAGATAGTCTGATTTATGCTCTATAAATTATCATTCCTTATATGTGTCCTGCCATGTATGAAGTGAAGTGAACCATGGATGGAATTTAGGAGTCTCTTGCAGCACTCTAATTAAAAGAAGATGGTGGTTGATTTAGGACTATGGCAATGATGAAAACGAAATCTGTGCACATGTGAAAAATTTGACAGGCTTTGCTGATGGATTAGATGTGGGACTGAGAAAAGGGACCAGGAATTATCCATCTTTGCTGACAATCCTGTGCTATTCTTTCTTTAATAAAAATGTAAGTGAAGCATTTTGGTTTATTGTGATGTTTATCACTTTGAATTAAAACCAAGAACTTTGTATTGATTTTCTTTGCTTTCATTTAACTTGTTTATCATTTGATATATATTTTAACCAGAACTTTTTCATGTATTTTGCTGCTGTCATGGGTTCATTTCTAGAAAGCGCTTAATAAATAGATATTATTGATTGACTACAACTCTGCAGAAGACATAAAGATAATACAAGACTTGGCCTTTGTCTTAACCAAAGAGCCATTCATCTTTGGTTAATAATTTTGTGGATCATTTTAAGACTTAATTTTGATTGTAAAGTCAAATATGTTAACATATGAAGGGTATGCAATACACAAAAATATATGGATGCTTTATAATGAAATTTATAGTATAAAATTTCCTCTTTCTTATCATTATTTTCTAGAAGAGTCCCAAGCTTCCTTTCAGAACTAATTAATAGATTATTTAAAATGGAAAAAAGCTAAAAATTCAAAAATATTCCATGTAAAGAAAAACTTTCATAATGCTTAAATAGCACATATGCAACTGTTGAAAATATCAAAATTTTAGATATAACATATCTGTTACATTTCCATTATTTTTGCCTTCATGATTTTTATCACAAAGAACTTTGTTAGCAAGTTATTAATATATATATTTATTTTTTCAGCACTCCGATAGACTTTTGTCATTATTTTTTATAGTTCAAAAGACAGGGTATTTGTCCTACCCCCTTCAATTTATAAATTAAAATATATTAAATTAAACTATACTAATAATTAATTTATAAATCTATAAATTAAAATATGCTAATATAAATAAATCAAAATATATTAATATAGGCTATTCATGTAAGTTCTTAGTTAACATTAGTACTCTGACTCATTTTCCTTTGGTAAAAAAAAAACTAAATGTAAAATTTAGTTAAAATGATAGCCACAATTATGTACCATAATTTTAAATGACTGCAAACTAATTAGTCCTTTCTCTTAGGAACTCTGGTTCCTTTTCTTGGAGAATGATACTAAAAAACAGCATCGGTATGCTAGATGTGTTCTTTGCTACTGATGTTTGATTTTAGGTGATCTCATTTGAAAGAGAAATACTTATGTGTAAACTGTGTGTAAATATGTATAACCTCCTGTAACTAAATTAAAGATAAATTTTTAATGTTTTCACGGCTAAGTTATTTAAAAATGGATCATTTTAGCCTCATTCCTTTAAGATTTGTAAGTTCCCACTCTAAAAGAGAAGAAGGTTATTTCCATCATCTGGCATCCATTAACTGTGCAATTATAGTACATATGTATGGGATCATTTAAAGATAGCTGCTTTCCTGGTAGCTCAGATACTAAATAATCCACCTGCTATGCAGGAGACCTGGATTTGAACCCTAGGTCAGAAAGATCCCCTGAAGAAGGGAATGGCGACCCATTACAGTATTCCTGCCTGAAAAATCCCATGGACAGAGGAGCCTTGTGAGCTACAGTCCATGCATTCAGAGTCAGACACGACTGAACAATTAGCACAACAACACAAAAGTAAAATTAGAGTTAAGATAGCCTGTACAGGAAGCTCTCATGAACTGCCATGCATCATCTAATCCTATTTGGACAAGAAGGGATGTAAATCTGTATCTCCAACAGGTGATTTTGCAACTTTGTATCAAAATTTTAGATATAACATATCTGTTACATTTCCATTATTTTTGCCTTCATGATTTTTATCACAAAGAACTTTGTTAGCAAGTTATTAATATATATATTTATTTTTTCAGCACTCCGATAGACTTTTGTCATTATTTTTTATAGTTCAAAAGACAGGGTATTTGTCCTACCCCCTTCAATTTATAAATTAAAATATATTAAATTAAACTATACTAATAATTAATTTATAAATCTATAAATTAAAATATGCTAATATAAATAAATCAAAATATATTAATATAGGCTATTCATGTAAGTTCTTAGTTAACATTAGTACTCTGACTCATTTTCCTTTGGTAAAAAAAAAACTAAATGTAAAATTTAGTTAAAATGATAGCCACAATTATGTACCATAATTTTAAATGACTGCAAACTAATTAGTCCTTTCTCTTAGGAACTCTGGTTCCTTTTCTTGGAGAATGATACTAAAAAACAGCATCGGTATGCTAGATGTGTTCTTTGCTACTGATGTTTGATTTTAGGTGATCTCATTTGAAAGAGAAATACTTATGTGTAAACTGTGTGTAAATATGTATAACCTCCTGTAACTAAATTAAAGATAAATTTTTAATGTTTTCACGGCTCAGTTATTTAAAAATGGATCATTTTAGCCTCATTCCTTTAAGATTTGTAAGTTCCCACTCTAAAAGAGAAGAAGGTTATTTCCATCATCTGGCATCCATTAACTGTGCAATTATAGTACATATGTATGGGATCATTTAAAGATAGCTGCTTTCCTGGTAGCTCAGATACTAAATAATCCACCTGCTATGCAGGAGACCTGGATTTGAACCCTAGGTCAGAAAGATCCCCTGAAGAAGGGAATGGCGACCCATTACAGTATTCCTGCCTGAAAAATCCCATGGACAGAGGAGCCTTGTGAGCTACAGTCCATGCATTCAGAGTCAGACACGACTGAACAATTAGCACAACAACACAAAAGTAAAATTAGAGTTAAGATAGCCTGTACAGGAAGCTCTCATGAACTGCCATGCATCATCTAATCCTATTTGGACAAGAAGGGATGTAAATCTGTATCTCCAACAGGTGGATGCTTCCCCTTTGCTATCCAGCCAGGAGAAACATACTTCCCTCAGAAGCAGAGGACCTAGCTGAGCAGATACTGTATCACCCCAACTGACCAGTCCCTCTGGACTCCCAGTCCTTCCAATAGACTCTTTGGTTGTCACATATCCACCCAACTCCCATCCTTTTTTCCTATGGAAGTAAATCCCGTCTTTTTGTTTTCATTATCTGCCTGTGCTCTGTGTCAGCTTGGATTTCCTGAATTGCAATTCTTCTTGCTATTTTGGAATAAATCCTCTTGCTGGTCAATTAAGTGGTTTTATGGTATTAAAATTAATGCATGGATCACAGTATTAGAATTGTTAACACACACCCTTTAGGAAGCAATTTTATGAACTAGTTTACAGTGCATATGTGTGTTTATTCTTATCTTCAGTTTATAAGCTCCACTCATGCCCATAATTCCTTAGATGACCACCTTTTCTCCCATATTGTCCTTTATGTCCTCTTTCATTCATTTGTAATACAGTTAAATGCTCTCAACAGAGTTTGCATTCCTTCTGAGATTCCCTTGTCAATACATTTTTGTTTTTAAATAGCATACAGTAGGGTGCTCTTTCTTCTGTAAAATCCTATAAATTTTGTAAAATTTGTAATACCATGTATCTACCATCACAGCATCAGAAATCTATTTGTATTAACCTAAATCTCCTGTGCTTCACTTACTTACGCCTCTTGTCTCTCACACCCATGGAAACCCAGATTTTTATTGTTTCCATCAGTTTGCCTTTTTTTGTAATACTATATATCTGGCATCATACAATATGTAGACATTTCATGCTGTTATTAGCTTCATTCACTTAGCAATATGCTTTTAAGATTCATCCACATTTTTATGAATTGACAATTCACTCATTTTGTCACCGAATATTATGTAATTTATATGTGCCAGTTTATTTATCCAGCTACTGTGCATATCTTCTTTAATTTTAGTTTCAGAGATCATGAATGGAGTTGTTCTAAATATTCCTGTATAGATTTTCAAATCAGATGTATGAATACCTAGAAGCATGAACACTCAGTTGTATGGTGAGACAAGTTTAGCTTTGTAAAAGGTTCTCAAATATTTTATATTTCTACCTATACTGAATGTGAATTATTGTTTTCTCTACATTCTCACCAACAATTAGTATCATCAATTTTTTAAACCTAAATATTGCAATGTGTGTGTAGTGTTATTTTATTAATGTTTTAATTTGCAATTTCCCAATGGTAAGATCAAGCATCTTTACATATGTTTGTTTTTCATCTGTACATCAGGATCTTACAGGAACACTTTTCCCAGTCTCACCATTTCATTAGTTGGATTTCCTGAATTGCAATTCTTCTTGCTATTTTGGAATAAATCCTCTTGCTGGTCAATTAAGTGGTTTTATGGTATTAAAATTAATGCATGGATCACAGTATTAGAATTGTTAACACACACCCTTTAGGAAGCAATTTTA
Organism: Tragulus kanchil; assembly: GCA_022376925.1. Classification (NCBI taxonomy): domain Eukaryota; kingdom Metazoa; phylum Chordata; class Mammalia; order Artiodactyla; family Tragulidae; genus Tragulus; species Tragulus kanchil. The sequence continues at coordinate 85,246,002 of JAIOJX010000003.1, read as the reverse complement.
TGAACTAGTTTACAGTGCATATGTGTGTTTATTCTTATCTTCAGTTTATAAGCTCCACTCATGCCCATAATTCCTTAGATGACCACCTTTTCTCCCATATTGCCCTTTATGTCCTCTTTCATTCATTTGTAATACAGTTAAATGCTCTCAACAGAGTTTGCATTCCTTCTGAGATTCCCTTGTCAATACATTTTTGTTTTTAAATAGCATACAGTAGGGTGCTCTTTCTTCTGTAAAATCCTATAAATTTTGTAAAATTTGTAATACCATGTATCTACCATCACAGCATCAGAAATCTATTTGTATTAACCTAAATCTCCTGTGCTTCACTTACTTACGCCTCTTGTCTCTCACACCCATGGAAACCCAGATTTTTATTGTTTCCATCAGTTTGCCTTTTTTTGTAATACTATATATCTGGCATCATACAATATGTAGACATTTCATGCTGTTATTAGCTTCATTCACTTAGCAATATGCTTTTAAGATTCATCCACATTTTTATGAATTGACAATTCACTCATTTTGTCACCGAATATTATGTAATTTATATGTGCCAGTTTATTTATCCAGCTACTGTGCATATCTTCTTTAATTTTAGTTTCAGAGATCATGAATGGAGTTGTTCTAAATATTCCTGTATAGATTTTCAAATCAGATGTATGGATACCTAGAAGCATGAACACTCAGTTGTATGGTGAGACAAGTTTAGCTTTGTAAAAGGTTCTCAAATATTTTATATTTCTACCTATACTGAATGTGAATTATTGTTTTCTCTACATTCTCACCAACAATTAGTATCATCAATTTTTTAAACCTAAATATTGCAATGTGTGTGTAGTGTTATTTTATTAATGTTTTAATTTGCAATTTCCCAATGGTAAGATCAAGCATCTTTACATATGTTTGTTTTTCATCTGTACATCAGGATCTTACAGGAACACTTTTCCCAGTCTCACCATTTCATTAGTTGTATTTCAGTAGATGCTGTTTACAATTTCGATAATGTTTTTCAGTATTCATCACTTGCTGAACAATTTTATTATAAATGGATGGTGCATTTTATCAAATGCTTCTTCTGAATCAATGTGTTTGTATGATATTTCTTCTTTATCCCATTGATAGGATTGGGTACAGTGATAGTTTTCAATGCGCAACTTAATTTGCTTACCTGGAAAAAAATCTCATATTGTCATGGCATAAATTTCAGTCTATACATTGTTAGATCAGTTTCCCTAATATTTTGTTGATGTAGGTTTTTATTGTTATGCTGTTTTTATTTAGTTCTTCTGTTTATTTTTCTTGCATTTATGTATTTTTCTGTTTGTATTTTTGTGTGTTTATTTCTTTTTTGTCTATGGTCATGAGAGATATTAGTTTATAGTTTTTCTTTCTTGTAATATCTTTATTTGGTTTTAATTGGGTAATACTGACCTCATAAGATAGTTTAGGAATTACTTACTCTATTTTTAGGAAGAGATTGTGAAGTATTGGCATCATTTTTTTTTTTTTTGACGCCTTTTTTGAACAAAGCAATGATTTATGTTTTCATCCTGACTATGTTCCTTTTTTAGCAACATTTGCCACTGGATTCCCTGCCCAATGAACTAGACTATATTAAAGAAAAATTAATTTTATTTTCTCCAAAATTATTTACATTTTAAAGTTTCAGAGATCATGAATGGAGGTGTTCTAAATATTCCTGTATAGATTTTCAAATCAGATGTATGAATACCTAGAAGCATGAACACTCAGTTGTATGGTGAGACAAGTTTAGCTTTGTAAAAGGTTCTCAAATATTTTATATTTCTACCTATACTGAATGTGAATTATTGTTTTCTCTACATTCTCACCAACAATTAGTATCATCAATTTTTTAAACCTAAATATTGCAATGTGTGTGTAGTGTTATTTTATTAATGTTTTAATTTGCAATTTCCCAATGGTAAGATCAAGCATCTTTACATATGTTTGTTTTTCATCTGTACATCAGGATCTTACAGGAACACTTTTCCCAGTCTCACCATTTCATTAGTTGTATTTCAGTAGATGCTGTTTACAATTTCGATAATGTTTTTCAGTATTCATCACTTGCTGAACAATTTTATTATAAATGGATGGTGCATTTTATCAAATGCTTCTTCTGAATCAATGTGTTTGTATGATATTTCTTCTTTATCCCATTGATAGGATTGGGTACAGTGATAGTTTTCAATGCGCAACTTAATTTGCTTACCTGGAAAAAATCTCATATTGTCATGGCATAAATTTCAGTCTATACATTGTTAGATCAGTTTCCCTAATATTTTGTTGATGTAGGTTTTTATTGTTATGCTGTTTTTATTTAGTTCTTCTGTTTATTTTTCTTGCATTTATGTATTTTTCTGTTTGTATTTTTGTGTGTTTATTTCTTTTTTGTCTATGGTCATGAGAGATATTAGTTTATAGTTTTTCTTTCTTGTAATATCTTTATTTGGTTTTAATTGGGTAATACTGACCTCATAAGATAGTTTAGGAATTACTTACTCTATTTTTAGGAAGAGATTGTGAAGTATTGGCATCATTTTTTTTTTTTTTGACGCCTTTTTTGAACAAAGCAATGATTTATGTTTTCATCCTGACTATGTTCCTTTTTTAGCAACATTTGCCACTGGATTCCCTGCCCAATGAACTAGACTATATTAAAGAAAAATTAATTTTATTTTCTCCAAAATTATTTACATTTTAAAATATATCGCTACTTTTTACAATGAAAGAGCATAATGAAATACTCAATGAAAAAAAAAATATATTTATATATGTGTATATACATATACACACATATATAAATATATATACATATATATATATATATATATATATATATATACACACACACACACATATATATATATATATATAAATCTATTACTATAGACTTTTCTTGTTTATTACTAAATTCTCAGTGGGTAACTCAGAGTATAATAGATACTCAGAGACTAGTGGTTGCTTATCATGAATATAAACACAAAAAGACAATTACTAAAATGCTTTACGAACTAAAATCAAGGACATTACTTAGTATAAAAGAAATAATTTTATCACTTTTTAATATTTAGAAAAAGCAGTAGGAGATTGCTACTTGCAGACAGATGAGGCATGGTGAAATAGTCTATTTGAATTTGTCTCCTGCAAGTGAACAGGCTAAGGAAATTATTAAACTGAATTTCTCCCATATCCTATGGAGGCTAAACAGCTATAAACCTTTTAAACATTTCACTTTTTGTCAACTAGCTCATTGAAAATGATAGCTGCACATTGGCATATTATCACTGTGAGAAGAGCACAGCTCTTAAATTGTTAAAATTCTCACTGTCATACAAATAGATAATAAGCATGTGTCAATGTCACATTTAACTCATTAATGAGGGAAGTAGCGGAATGGCAGAACTTATTAAAATTGGATATGAGGAACTAGGATTTGTATAGTCAGTGTGGAGAGAAATGCGGAAATATGATTTCTAGTTTCAAGAACTGTGAAGGGTCTAATGATTTTTTTTTCTTACTTGCAAGCTAACAATGCAGTTCTACTACAGTTTCATGGATACTTGTAGAACACATGAGAAAGTGAAAGTTGTTCAGTTAGGTCCAATTCTTTGCGACCTGTGGAGGAGCCATGGAATTCTCCAGGCAAGACTACTGGAGTGCATAGTTCTTCCCTTCTCCAGGGGACCTCCCCAACCCAGGGACCAAACCAGGTCTCCCTCACTGTAGGCACATTTTTTACCATTTTAGCCATCAAAGAAGCCTTGAATGCATGAGAATCCCTGGTCAAAGACAGATGATACTTAATTACTCACAGAAAACCCAAGAATCAGAAGAAAGTATTTTTGCAAACAGTTCTATGAACTCCAAAACTAATCCAAAGCAACATGATGAAATTTGAATGTGTTGAAGAAAAAAGGCACTAAGTGGGTTTAACAGGCAATGCGAACTTTACTCAAAACTATTGTAAAAGGGATATAAAAAATATATTTGAAGCACAAGGTTTTCTTCTTTGCTATCCTTCTTGAGGAGTCAAAGTAACCTCTCTACTCAATCCCAAGAAAATTTGTTGAAAAAGACAGCAAGCCTATTGCAATAAGGGAGAAAAATGGACTCAATTCCACTGATAGAAAAGGGACTAGAATGTTTAAGTGCTGTAATTGGTTACTGAAAAAGGACTGCAACACATTACTTGGGAGGCAGCACTACGATGAGAGGTCAACTGTTTATGTTAATTGGTACATTTGTAAGTCGGTCTTCTACCCTTCCACAAGTTCTAACTTTTTGATGATTCCATTCTCAAAGGACTGTTCCTAGGTACTTGAGAAAGATCGTTGTAACCTGGCAAAAGACTAGGAGGAGAGTTACATTTCAATAGGGCAAAGAAGGAATTAATAGTAAGTTTTCTAAAATGAATTCTATAAAGGGAGATCATAGGCCTGAGTCTGGAAGAAGACTGTCTAAAGTTTAGCCAAGCTGAAGGGAACCTTCAAGGCAGCCTTAGATTCACATAGTGGGTTGCACTAGAGAGAATTTTGAGTACAGGGATGGCCCATCTTTTGATAATGGTCAGTAATCATGAATGCCATTGCTTCAGAGAGACGAAATGGTAAATAAACAGTCTCTTTCATTTCATTCCAGAGAAAGACACTCTCTCCATTGATTCAGAAGATACTACCTCTGACCAAAGACTACTGGAAAGTCTGTGTGCTAATATAACTCCCTGGAAGACTGTCAGCCACAGAGAGTTTCTCCCTCTCAAAGTGAGTAGAAATGGGAGAGAATCAACGGATAATAATCTTCCAAAGCTGATTTAGATATGAAACTGGATAATTTGGAACAGGTGGAAAAAAACCTAATATCTTAGTATCTTCTATGCTAGACTTCTCTGGTGGCTCAGATGGCAAACAATCTGCCTGCAATGTGTTGAGACCTGGGTTTTATCCCTGGGTTGGGAAGATTCCCTGGAGAAGGGAATGGCTACCCACTCCTGTACTCTTGCCTCTAGAATTTCACAGACAGAGGCAGGTTCCTATAGTAACTTATATATTAGACATTTTAAAAAGTAAAGATACTTCTATGCTTTCTCAAAGTAACTTCTCTTTATTTCTCTCAATAGTTTAAAACACATATCCTATAATACACACTGAAAAGAAACTCTTACTCTTCCTGAAAATTAGATGTCCCTTACTGGGCTTAATAGAAAATGCTACAGAACACAAAGGGTCACATATTCACAAGTGTGGGTTTTTTGTGTTTTTCGTTTTTCTCTCTTAAATTTGATTTAGCCTCAACAGTGGAACCAGTGATCTTAAACAACATCTAAACCTTATTCCTGATCACAAAAATAGTGGGTTAGTTTTGTTTTTGTGCTAAGATCATTTAAAAGATTTCTGAGCTATTTACCTTTTCTTTACCCTATCTTCTAAAAAATGAAGTTCTAACTTTTTGATGATTCCATTCTCAAAGGACTGTTCCTAGGTACTTGAGAAAGATCGTTGTAACCTGGCAAAAGACTAGGAGGAGAGTTACATTTCAATAGGGCAAAGAAGGAATTAATAGTAAGTTTTCTAAAATGAATTCTATAAAGGGAGATCATAGGCCTGAGTCTGGAAGAAGACTGTCTAAAGTTTAGCCAAGCTGAAGGGAACCTTCAAGGCAGCCTTAGATTCACATAGTGGGTTGCACTAGAGAGAATTTTGAGTACAGGGATGGCCCATCTTTTGATAATGGTCAGTAATCATGAATGCCATTGCTTCAGAGAGACGAAATGGTAAATAAACAGTCTCTTTCATTTCATTCCAGAGAAAGACACTCTCTCCATTGATTCAGAAGATACTACCTCTGACCAAAGACTACTGGAAAGTCTGTGTGCTAATATAACTCCCTGGAAGACTGTCAGCCACAGAGAGTTTCTCCCTCTCAAAGTGAGTAGAAATGGGAGAGAATCAACGGATAATAATCTTCCAAAGCTGATTTAGATATGAAACTGGATAATTTGGAACAGGTGGAAAAAAACCTAATATCTTAGTATCTTCTATGCTAGACTTCTCTGGTGGCTCAGATGGCAAACAATCTGCCTGCAATGTGTTGAGACCTGGGTTTTATCCCTGGGTTGGGAAGATTCCCTGGAGAAGGGAATGGCTACCCACTCCTGTACTCTTGCCTCTAGAATTTCACAGACAGAGGCAGGTTCCTATAGTAACTTATATATTAGACATTTTAAAAAGTAAAGATACTTCTATGCTTTCTCAAAGTAACTTCTCTTTATTTCTCTCAATAGTTTAAAACACATATCCTATAATACACACTGAAAAGAAACTCTTACTCTTCCTGAAAATTAGATGTCCCTTACTGGGCTTAATAGAAAATGCTACAGAACACAAAGGGTCACATATTCACAAGTGTGGGTTTTTTGTGTTTTTCGTTTTTCTCTCTTAAATTTGATTTAGCCTCAACAGTGGAACCAGTGATCTTAAACAACATCTAAACCTTATTCCTGATCACAAAAATAGTGGGTTAGTTTTGTTTTTGTGCTAAGATCATTTAAAAGATTTCTGAGCTATTTACCTTTTCTTTACCCTATCTTCATAAGTAATGAAAATCACAGGCGCATTTAAAACAATATTTGGATGGCCCCAAAATACATGAAACGATGCTCAACCTCGCTTATTATCAGAGAAATGCAAATTAAAACCACAATGAGATACCACCTCACACCTGTCAGAATGGCCATCATCAACAAATCAACAGACAACAAATGCTGGAGAGGGTGTGGAGAAAAGGGAACCCTCTTGCATTGCTGGTGGGAATGTAAATTAATACAACCTCTGTGGAAGACAATATGGAGATTCCTTAAAAAACTAAAAATAGAAGCACCCTATGACCCAGCAATCCCACTATTAGGCCTATATCCTGATGAAATCAAAAATGAAAGAGGCACCTGTACCCCAATGTTCATTGCAGCTCTCTATACAATAGCCAGAACATGGAAGCAACCTAGATGTCCATCGACAAATGAATGGATCCAGAAGCCTTGGTACATGTATACAACGGAATACTACTCAGCTGTTAAAAGAAATGCAGAAGACTCAGTCCTAATGAGATGGCTGGCTCTAGAACCTATCATAAAAAGTGAAGTAAGTCAAAAAGAGAAGGACAAGTATAGTATATTAACTCATATATATGGGATCTAGTAAGATAGTCATGATAACATACGCAGTGAACTCATGAAAAAAACAGAGAATAGACATAAAGACATTGTGGAGATCGAACAGTGGGAGGGAGGCATGGAGGGAGTAACATGGAAACCTATACTGTCATGTGTGGAAAAGATAGCTATTGTCATTGTGCTAGGGGAATAGGAGTACCTACAACCACTTGGAGCGATGGTCTGGAGGGATGGGAGGGGGGGAACTGGGTGGGGGGAGGGTCTAGGGATATGCATAAGAATGATCTGGGAACATACATGTAAAAAATAAATTAATTAATTAAAAAAAACAATATTTGTATAAAAACTGATAATATTGTGAATTTAAAGACTATATTGCATTTATTGTAGCAGAATAACTCATTTACATAGATGCAAAAAGTTATGTTAATTAATATGCTTTGTGTTATCAAGAAGTAAAAAGTCATGGAATATTAAAGATACAAGACTAACTTCTATTTGTGGTTTTATAGATTACAGATCCTTAATTAATACTTTTTACCACCTTTAAGGCTGGGCCTCCACAAGCAATAGAGCATAGTATTAGAAATGAGGATTTGTCCTTTAAACATATTTAAATAACCATATTATCATGAAAATAAAGGGCTTGAATAAAAGTTTTGTATATATTACTGGTTACTTTTCTGAGGATTTTGCAGGTAAGGCCAGAAAATTAATTCTGTAGTCATTTCTTTATGCCCTTAAATTTTTTTCTCTTATAATCTGTATCAAGATTTCCCACAGAAATATTTCATGAATCCTGAGATATTTGTTAAAATGGGACGCTATCTAGAGAAGATTTTACTCCAGTTTTCTTTATCTATTAACTGCTAAATTGAGGTAAAAGATAGACAAAAATGTTCATGGGAAAATAGCATATTAAATGCTTATCTAATCTTTTCCTGAATCTTTGCTTTCTAGATAACAAAAGCACAACCAAACAAAACCAACAACAACAAAAAAGAATAATAGTCATGCCAGAAAGTGCTTCTGCCTGCTCAAGGTAATCAGGAAGTTTCACTGTACATTCTATCCAACAGTGCAGTCCCTCAGCCTCTCCTGAAGCCTTTTGTAAAGATCTAAGTACTTGTTGACTGAAGAGAAACTAACCTTTAGAGGGAAAAAAATTACAATGTGCATTATGCTTGTGTGCCTGTGTGCTAAGTCGCCTTAGTCCTGTGCAACTCTTTGTGACCCTATGGACTGTAGCCCACCACACCCCTCTGTCCATGGAATTCTCTAGGCAAAGATACTAGAGTGGGTTGCCATGCTCTCCTCCAGGGGATCTTCCTGACCATGGGATTGAACTCATGTCTTTTATGTCACCTGCATTGGCAGGTGAGTTCTTTACCACTAGTGCCACATGGGAAGCCTCAATGGATAGTATACTTTATAGCAAAAAAAAAAAAATGACTACATGTATATGTATGGTTGAATCCCTTCACTGTTCACCTGAAATTATCACAAAATTATTAATTGCCTATGCCCCAATGCATAAGATTTTTCGTGTTAAAAAATAATAATAAAAAAATCACAAACCAATTCCATAGTTTCATTCACTCCTATATGATTAATCCAAATGCACTGAATCTTGTTGTATCTAGGTTCTGTTTTCAGAAACTCATCTGTGTTTGGAAAAGAGTCCAGGAGATCCTGACTGACTTTCTTGCTTCTGTCATATAGTTGGTGGCAATATTAATCAGCTTATAGTGAAAACAAGTCTTTTACCCCTTTCTTGTTTGTTTATTTTTGTTCTCTCTAACTTTAAAAGAATCTCATTATAGGAATGAGACCACTAAATAATTGCAGCTTAATTGAAACTAGTTCCTGACTTATACACTTCTGAAAGTACGCCATGCCTTGTCTGAACTGTTGATTCTTTTCCTAGATAAAAACAAGTAAGGATGAAGAATTAAGCAGTTAAACATTGACTGTCTCTCTACCCTTTTAACCCCCTAAGCGATCCTAGAATTTTACTCCAGTTTTCTTTATCTATTAACTGCTAAATTGAGGTAAAAGATAGACAAAAATGTTCATGGGAAAATAGCATATTAAATGCTTATCTAATCTTTTCCTGAATCTTTGCTTTCTAGATAACAAAAGCACAACCAAACAAAACCAACAACAACAAAAAAGAATAATAGTCATGCCAGAAAGTGCTTCTGCCTGCTCAAGGTAATCAGGAAGTTTCACTGTACATTCTATCCAACAGTGCAGTCCCTCAGCCTCTCCTGAAGCCTTTTGTAAAGATCTAAGTACTTGTTGACTGAAGAGAAACTAACCTTTAGAGGGAAAAAAATTACAATGTGCATTATGCTTGTGTGCCTGTGTGCTAAGTCGCCTTAGTCCTGTGCAACTCTTTGTGACCCTATGGACTGTAGCCCACCACACCCCTCTGTCCATGGAATTCTCTAGGCAAAGATACTAGAGTGGGTTGCCATGCTCTCCTCCAGGGGATCTTCCTGACCATGGGATTGAACTCATGTCTTTTATGTCACCTGCATTGGCAGGTGAGTTCTTTACCACTAGTGCCACATGGGAAGCCTCAATGGATAGTATACTTTATAGCAAAAAAAAAAAAAAATGACTACATGTATATGTATGGTTGAATCCCTTCACTGTTCACCTGAAATTATCACAAAATTATTAATTGCCTATGCCCCAATGCATAAGATTTTTCGTGTTAAAAAATAATAATAAAAAAATCACAAACCAATTCCATAGTTTCATTCACTCCTATATGATTAATCCAAATGCACTGAATCTTGTTGTATCTAGGTTCTGTTTTCAGAAACTCATCTGTGTTTGGAAAAGAGTCCAGGAGATCCTGACTGACTTTCTTGCTTCTGTCATATAGTTGGTGGCAATATTAATCAGCTTATAGTGAAAACAAGTCTTTTACCCCTTTCTTGTTTGTTTATTTTTGTTCTCTCTAACTTTAAAAGAATCTCATTATAGGAATGAGACCACTAAATAATTGCAGCTTAATTGAAACTAGTTCCTGACTTATACACTTCTGAAAGTACGCCATGCCTTGTCTGAACTGTTGATTCTTTTCCTAGATAAAAACAAGTAAGGATGAAGAATTAAGCAGTTAAACATTGACTGTCTCTCTACCCTTTTAACCCCCTAAGCGATCCTGGAAGGTCCACAAAGGCCAAAGAATAAACATGGATGAAAATAACTAACTAACTAAATAAAACAATACAAGCGACCAAATTAAAAAAAAAAAAAAAAGTACTTGCTATAGCACTTTTCTCTGAAATTCTTTTTTATCCCCCAACTGTGGAAATTCCAGGTCAGAAGAACAGAAATAACCTGTTTGCAAGGAAAACAAAATGAAGTGACTGGGTGTTATGTTTTTCATACCAACTTTTGGTTAATATCACTTTAGACAGTGAGAAGGAGACTTCTCTGATGGTATGAGAAACTAAAATTTTTCAATTATTTAGTAAATAGATGCAAAATTTGTGAGGTGGTATTTCAGTGGTGCAATAATAACTCTTTACTAGCACTTATTAGAAGTAAATTAAATATTCAAAGCCATATTCAAACTATATATCTTCTTCTATTACAAAATCTGTTATTAACTTTAATAAGACTTTAAATTTGTATTATAAACATACACATACATAAGCATATATAAGTACATATTTATAGACACACTTACATATGCAAATGCATGCAAACATACACAATTATAAGGCAACATTGTTTAATGGTTTCAAATTTAGTTTCAAAATAAAATTGACCTTACATTTACAGTATAAAGAAAGATACTTATTTCAACATATTTACTATCTATAAAAGCAAGTGAAGGTCCTTCTCTCTGATCTATTATTCTTTTTTATTTTATGATTTTTAAGTGAGTTTAAATGTTTTTGACCAAACCAAATATGATTTATTAATTAACTCATTTTAACTATTAATTGAAGACCTTAAAGCAATTAAAGAATCTAGGACACTATTTAAGTTTACATTTTAGCACAACATGACTTTTCTGTATTCACAGGAATAACTATGTCAAATTTGACATAAACAGTTCTTAATTGAAACTAGTTCCTGACTTATACACTTCTGAAAGTACGCCATGCCTTGTCTGAACTGTTGATTCTTTTCCTAGATAAAAACAAGTAAGGATGAAGAATTAAGCAGTTAAACATTGACTGTCTCTCTACCCTTTTAACCCCCTAAGCGATCCTGGAAGGTCCACAAAGGCCAAAGAATAAACATGGATGAAAATAACTAACTAACTAAATAAAACAATACAAGCGACCAAATTAAAAAAAAAAAAAAAAGTACTTGCTATAGCACTTTTCTCTGAAATTCTTTTTTATCCCCCAACTGTGGAAATTCCAGGTCAGAAGAACAGAAATAACCTGTTTGCAAGGAAAACAAAATGAAGTGACTGGGTGTTATGTTTTTCATACCAACTTTTGGTTAATATCACTTTAGACAGTGAGAAGGAGACTTCTCTGATGGTATGAGAAACTAAAATTTTTCAATTATTTAGTAAATAGATGCAAAATTTGTGAGGTGGTATTTCAGTGGTGCAATAATAACTCTTTACTAGCACTTATTAGAAGTAAATTAAATATTCAAAGCCATATTCAAACTATATATCTTCTTCTATTACAAAATCTGTTATTAACTTTAATAAGACTTTAAATTTGTATTATAAACATACACATACATAAGCATATATAAGTACATATTTATAGACACACTTACATATGCAAATGCATGCAAACATACACAATTATAAGGCAACATTGTTTAATGGTTTCAAATTTAGTTTCAAAATAAAATTGACCTTACATTTACAGTATAAAGAAAGATACTTATTTCAACATATTTACTATCTATAAAAGCAAGTGAAGGTCCTTCTCTCTGATCTATTATTCTTTTTTATTTTATGATTTTTAAGTGAGTTTAAATGTTTTTGACCAAACCAAATATGATTTATTAATTAACTCATTTTAACTATTAATTGAAGACCTTAAAGCAATTAAAGAATCTAGGACACTATTTAAGTTTACATTTTAGCACAACATGACTTTTCTGTATTCACAGGAATAACTATGTCAAATTTGACATAAACAGTTCTTAATTTAAAACAAAATTAAAACATTGATATAAATATTGATTTTTTTGTAAGTTAGTGTATCTGAACACATATGCTTACATTCTAATGACTTTAAATGTTTTATGCAAACACTGATAACTTCTCTGACCTATGAAGTCAATGGGGAAAATCTGTAGGAAGTTCAGAACAATTAGACTTTTCATTAGAAAATAATCTCAAAATCTTATATAAAAATAAATTCGCATAGAATTATATTTTAAACTCTGAAAATATTCATGAAACATATTTTAGTTAGATGTTAAAATTTTCAGTTCAGTCTTACTTGTCTAATAATTCTTCAGTTTTATTGCTATTACACATTGCATCCTGATTATCTTAATATTCAGATTATAAAATTTATATGTAGATATAAATCTTCATTTATATCTCATTAAAAATGCTTTGCAGAATATACATTATTATATGGAGTAAGGATATAGCAAAATAAGGGCAGGAGAAGTAGAATATTTAAAATATAAAGATAATGGAATAGTAGAGAATATTTTTCCAAGGACAGAAAAAACTATAGTGTTTCAGGAGCATAATTTAAATGTGCAGGTTTAACAGGAGAAACTGACAAACATAATTTTTAATGAGCTTTTTCTTGAAACTGATAGGTATGGAAGAAATTGACACAATATTTTTATGCTAGTTTTCTGAAATGTTCTCCTGAAAAATTGTACATATATTTATTTGTCCATATTGATAAAAGTTATATGCTACACCAAACATTTAAATATAACATATACACCTTATTGAACAAAATACATAGTTACTAATGACTGGTCTTCCTGGAACGTTTAACATTATTTCCCAGAATTGATAATACATATGCTCTATGAGCATAAAACATATGTTATATGCTAAAAATATTCTTTATGACATTTTCTGTGTAAAGGAATCTCAAATGTTAATCTATCCCTCTCTTTATTTGAGAATAAGAAAACAAATAGTATGTCAACGTTATGGTGTATTTAGTAAATACAGGAGTAGACTTATTTTAGAAATATTAATTTATGAAATAGTTTAAAGCATAAAAAGTTAAAACTTATAATGAAGCATCTCTTATGCTAAAGTGATATATACATTAGTGAACTAGAGTATTTGGCTGTGATCTGCACAGATTTCCTCACAATGATATTAAATATAGTTCAAAATAATCTTTTTCAAATCAAGGATACACATTTTATTGCCATTAAAAATCCTTTTGTTAAGCTGGATTCCTCCTACTCAGAATAGCAAAATACCTCATTTTCTATTCAGTTGAGAAGAATATAGAAATCAAATTTTAAAGTGTGACTAATGCACTGGATCCTCGATTCTGAGTCTCAGACACACTTATCATCAGAGTGGTTGAGATTTTTCTTATCAAAATGTAGCTTAAAATTATTGTTATTATTTCCAGAAACATTTATATTTATTTACTAGAAAATACTTTAAAATAAGGGTAATTAATAACCCTTTTTAAATTATTGGTCTTAGAAATCTCTTTTGGCCACTGTTGCAAAGAATTATTACATGAGATCTGGTTAGTATGACTTTAAAGCTGCGAAAAAAAACCCTACATTAGCCTTTTGTGTTTTTTTTTTTTTTTTTTTTTTAGCTTGCACAAAACAAAGACAAACTTAGAGGGAAATGTTCTGTTTTTGCTGTTCACACGCTTTTCCTCCACTTCTTAGAAATGTCACTTAACTTTTAATTTCAGTGTCACCCCTTCTCTGGAACCCGCTGAGCCTGGCAGCCGTGGCAGAAATCCTTGACAGCTTGTCAAGCCCAAGGCAAATGCGTGTAATCTTTCCTCCCAGTAATTAATAATTAATTATTGCTCATTAATCTTTAATGCGTGGTAGTGGGGAATAATCTAGTCTTTACGAGAAGGCAGAAAACACAAAGACATTGTTATTTCAGAAGGCACTTTTTAGTTCAAGTTTTTTACAAGTCAAACTAATCCTGGGGCTAATTGTGGAAAATCAATGAGATAAAAAGGAATGCAAGCATGCACAAAAGCAATCGCACCCGGTCATAGCACCTCTAAACTGTTTCTCTTGAGATAAACTCTCAGTTCCTGAGGTCTAAATCACAAGGGCATACCTATCTTCCAAGGTGCAAAGAACACACACCAACAGAAGTTTGTTCTCTAGAAAAACAGATTTTCTCTTAGAAGCTAAAAGAACTGCCGTTCTGGAACACTGACATGTGATTGCTATTATCTAACCTGTCAGAAATATGTTTTTTAAACAATAGAAAGAGTTCTCTGGTAAAATAAAGAAGAAAAGGCTGATGGAATCGTTTTAATAAACGCGAGTCATTAGATGTTATTTGTATTCAGTTTTATTCTTCAGGTATTCACAATGTCACCCGTTGCAATGACAATGTGTTGAATACAGCACTTAATAGGGAAAAGCTGAAACACCTTCTTCTTGACATTTGTAGAAACGATAAAGAGAAGGAAAAAAATGTCCTTTTAGGCTATTGAAATAACACTGCTGCTCCTATAGAAATCTTTCCAGAAATTCTCAATGCAGGAGGAAACTAACCCCTTTACAATCCTCTGTTCAAGTAACAGAAAAAGGAATTAAACCCATCACAAATGTATGAATATGGGTCAAGGTTTGAAAAGGTAATTATGCATTTTCTATACCTTCTCTTGGGCTTCCCAGGTGACTTAGTAGTAAAGGATATGCCTGCCAATACAGGAGGCCGGGGAAACATGGGTTCAGTTCCTGGGTCAGGAAGATCCCTTGCAGGAGGAAATGGCAATCCACTCCAGTATTCTTGCTGGTGATAGCCCATGAACAGAGGAGCCTGCAGCTCTTCCGTCCATGGTGTTTCAAAGAGTCAGATGTGACTTAGAACCCACACATATCTTCTCTTGCTAGCATCTTATATAATGTTATAGTAAGAAAAATATTTATCTCCAGTCATCTTTATTCTTTATAATTCAATGAAGTAAGGGAAAGGTGAAAATATGCTATTACCTTGTTCGTGCTGATGCTCAGCAAGGGTTTACCAAGACAGTCTGTTTTAAAGGCAACAGAAAATGTTTCAAGCTTTCCAAGTGGAGTTATGTTTCCCTGAGTTATAAATCAATTATAATGCAAAATTGAAAAAACAAGCAAAAAGTATCTCCAATCATGTTTCACCAAAAGGAAGGGATAAATTGTTCAAGCCCCCTTTCATTTGTTCCATGTTGTCTAACTGCCAAATTTTAGTTCATCAAGTTTACATTGCCATGTTGACATTTCCAGGTTTGCCAAACTTGTTTTTGCTGATTCCCAACTTCAAACCCCTGACTCTACTTTCTCTTGAAAAGGAAAACTTTCTAATAAACGCAAATTTTTCAATAGAAAGAGTTCTCTGGTAAAATAAAGAAGAAAAGGCTGATGGAATCGTTTTAATAAACGCGAGTCATTAGATGTTATTTGTATTCAGTTTTATTCTTCAGGTATTCACAATGTCACCCGTTGCAATGACAATGTGTTGAATACAGCACTTAATAGGGAAAAGCTGAAACACCTTCTTCTTGACATTTGTAGAAACGATAAAGAGAAGGAAAAAAATGTCCTTTTAGGCTATTGAAATAACACTGCTGCTCCTATAGAAATCTTTCCAGAAATTCTCAATGCAGGAGGAAACTAACCCCTTTACAATCCTCTGTTCAAGTAACAGAAAAAGGAATTAAACCCATCACAAATGTATGAATATGGGTCAAGGTTTGAAAAGGTAATTATGCATTTTCTATACCTTCTCTTGGGCTTCCCAGGTGACTTAGTAGTAAAGGATATGCCTGCCAATACAGGAGGCCGGGGAAACATGGGTTCAGTTCCTGGGTCAGGAAGATCCCTTGCAGGAGGAAATGGCAATCCACTCCAGTATTCTTGCTGGTGATAGCCCATGAACAGAGGAGCCTGCAGCTCTTCCGTCCATGGTGTTTCAAAGAGTCAGATGTGACTTAGAACCCACACATATCTTCTCTTGCTAGCATCTTATATAATGTTATAGTAAGAAAAATATTTATCTCCAGTCATCTTTATTCTTTATAATTCAATGAAGTAAGGGAAAGGTGAAAATATGCTATTACCTTGTTCGTGCTGATGCTCAGCAAGGGTTTACCAAGACAGTCTGTTTTAAAGGCAACAGAAAATGTTTCAAGCTTTCCAAGTGGAGTTATGTTTCCCTGAGTTATAAATCAATTATAATGCAAAATTGAAAAAACAAGCAAAAAGTATCTCCAATCATGTTTCACCAAAAGGAAGGGATAAATTGTTCAAGCCCCCTTTCATTTGTTCCATGTTGTCTAACTGCCAAATTTTAGTTCATCAAGTTTACATTGCCATGTTGACATTTCCAGGTTTGCCAAACTTGTTTTTGCTGATTCCCAACTTCAAACCCCTGACTCTCTTTCTCTAAAATCTCTTATCTTCTCAAGATAGAGATCAAAACAATTTGTTTTTGTTCTTCCTCAGGTGAATGGATGCACAGAAACATATTTTTATGGCTTTAGCATAATGAGATAAATGATACACATTTTTTCTCTATGTAACATATTGAATTTAACTTTATTCAATAAGACATTTTATTTTCTGTGTATTTTAATTTCTTCTTTGAGCAAAGGCTTCATGGCACAGAGGCAAATAACAGATCTAATGGTAGTGTGTTTGTTGTTGGTACTTTCTTTTTATTCTGACCACAGAAGGTATTTCCTATTTTTCTGTTAATTTTTGACCTCTTTTATTGGTATTTTTAAAATTTATTTATTTTCATTCATGTTTATTCTTTGACCTGTGTGGGCCTCCCATTGCAGTGGCCTCTGCCAGTTGCAGAACACTGGATCTGGGCACATGCACTCCAGAGTGCTGGCTCATAATCTAATTCGCCAGTCCAGCCGCTCCATGGCACTTGGGATCTTCCCCTGCCAGGGATCGAAATGGTGCCCCTTTCACTGCAAGGTGGACTGTTTACCCACTTGACCACCAGGGAAGCCTTATTTCCTATTTTAAAAATAAAAATCATACAAGATTTATAAACAATGCATGCAATTGATATAAGCTTTACATCAATTTGTGGAATAACAATTTTTAATGACATGAGTGATAAAAATCATATAATGTATATAAAACATTTCTTACACCTAAGTTTCACTTTAGAGTATCATGCTATTACCTTGTTCGTGCTGATGCGCAGCAAGGGTTTACCAAGACAGTCGGGTTTAAAGGCAACAGAAAATGTTTCAAGCTTTCCAAGTGGAGTTATGTTTCCCTGAGTTATAAATCAATTATAATGCAAAATTGAAAAAACAAGCAAAAAGTATCTCCAATCATGTTTCACCAAAAGGAAGGGATAAATTGTTCAAGCCCCCTTTCATTTGTTCCATGTTGTCTAACTGCCAAATTTTAGTTCATCAAGTTTACATTGCCATGTTGACATTTCCAGGTTTGCCAAACTTGTTTTTGCTGATTCCCAACTTCAAACCCCTGACTCTCTTTCTCTAAAATCTCTTATCTTCTCAAGATAGAGATCAAAACAATTTGTTTTTGTTCTTCCTCAGGTGAATGGATGCACAGAAACATATTTTTATGGCTTTAGCATAATGAGATAAATGATACACATTTTTTCTCTATGTAACATATTGAATTTAACTTTATTCAATAAGACATTTTATTTTCTGTGTATTTTAATTTCTTCTTTGAGCAAAGGCTTCATGGCACAGAGGCAAATAACAGATCTAATGGTAGTGTGTTTGTTGTTGGTACTTTCTTTTTATTCTGACCACAGAAGGTATTTCCTATTTTTCTGTTAATTTTTGACCTCTTTTATTGGTATTTTTAAAATTTATTTATTTTCATTCATGTTTATTCTTTGACCTGTGTGGGCCTCCCATTGCAGTGGCCTCTGCCAGTTGCAGAACACTGGATCTGGGCACATGCACTCCAGAGTGCTGGCTCATAATCTAATTCGCCAGTCCAGCCGCTCCATGGCACTTGGGATCTTCCCCTGCCAGGGATCGAAATGGTGCCCCTTTCACTGCAAGGTGGACTGTTTACCCACTTGACCACCAGGGAAGCCTTATTTCCTATTTTAAAAATAAAAATCATACAAGATTTATAAACAATGCATGCAATTGATATAAGCTTTACATCAATTTGTGGAATAACAATTTTTAATGACATGAGTGATAAAAATCATATAATGTATATAAAAACATTTCTTACACTGCGAAGCTGGACAGAAATTATTATCACTATATAGAGTATCACATATCATTTTCTATTATATCATTTCATTGCTTATATGGTAAATTTCCACAAAAACAAATTAAATATACATAGTTCTAAATTCCAATGAAATTATAGAAGACCTAAACAAGGGAGACACTCGATTCACTTTAAAAATTTATCAAAGGCAGAAGAAGCATATTAGCAGCAATTCAAGTCAACTGAACTTTCAATGATGATTAGGCTAAAAAGGTTGTGCAAATGTTTATTAGCAGTAAGTATGTTACTTGATTAATTTAGTGCTTGGTTGAATAAGAATAACATATCTGTACTACAGATTAGTATGTGGCTATGGTTATTCTAGTATTTTTGTGAAGATACAGATTGCTTTTGAAATATTAATAAATACCTTTATTATTAAGAGTAGACCAGGGACTATTTCCAGTGTAAATATGTTGTTGTAAATTATAATCTCTATTTTTAAACATCATAAAAAATGTTAATCAGGATGGCAATAGTATTTTCATGACTTAATTTTGCATCTGCATTTATAATTTCTGAATAATGTATAATTATTTATAATCACAAAAACAAGTTACATATAGGATTTTATAGTTAATTATCAATAGAAATTATCTCTGTTTATTGGTAGCTTTATCTAGTATGAACCTTTTGACAACGTCAGACTTTTTTTTTTTTTAATTTATTAAGGCTAATTATTTCAGGCTGTTTGAGGTTTGATATTTAACCTATTAAAACTAGAAAAATCAATAACTATGTTTTAAGTGGAGATTATGGTTTAAGAGGTGTAAATGACTGGGAGTTTTGTAAATTCACTTGTTAAAAATTGAAAGATTTGAAATGAGCCTAAGAACTGGAAATACAAGCAGAGTTATAACCATACTGTCCACTTGACCACCAGGGGAAGCCTTATTTCCTATTTTAAAAATAAAAATCATACAAGATTTATAAACAATGCATGCAATTGATATAAGCTTTACATCAATTTGTGGAATAACAATTTTTAATGACATGAGTGATAAAAATCATATAATGTATATAAAAACATTTCTTACACTGCGAAGCTGGACAGAAATTATTATCACTATATAGAGTATCACATATCATTTTCTATTATATCATTTCATTGCTTATATGGTAAATTTCCACAAAAACAAATTAAATATACATAGTTCTAAATTCCAATGAAATTATAGAAGACCTAAACAAGGGAGACACTCGATTCACTTTAAAAATTTATCAAAGGCAGAAGAAGCATATTAGCAGCAATTCAAGTCAACTGAACTTTCAATGATGATTAGGCTAAAAAGGTTGTGCAAATGTTTATTAGCAGTAAGTATGTTACTTGATTAATTTAGTGCTTGGTTGAATAAGAATAACATATCTGTACTACAGATTAGTATGTGGCTATGGTTATTCTAGTATTTTTGTGAAGATACAGATTGCTTTTGAAATATTAATAAATACCTTTATTATTAAGAGTAGACCAGGGACTATTTCCAGTGTAAATATGTTGTTGTAAATTATAATCTCTATTTTTAAACATCATAAAAAATGTTAATCAGGATGGCAATAGTATTTTCATGACTTAATTTTGCATCTGCATTTATAATTTCTGAATAATGTATAATTATTTATAATCACAAAAACAAGTTACATATAGGATTTTATAGTTAATTATCAATAGAAATTATCTCTGTTTATTGGTAGCTTTATCTAGTATGAACCTTTTGACAACGTCAGACTTTTTTTTTTTTTAATTTATTAAGGCTAATTATTTCAGGCTGTTTGAGGTTTGATATTTAACCTATTAAAACTAGAAAAATCAATAACTATGTTTTAAGTGGAGATTATGGTTTAAGAGGTGTAAATGACTGGGAGTTTTTGTAAATTCACTTGTTAAAAATTGAAAGATTTGAAATGAGCCTAAGAACTGGAAATACAAGCAGAGTTATAACCTATCAATATTTGCATATACAATTTGCATATAAAATATATATTCATCAATAAGCCATGTAAATAGCAATCAAATCACTAGAGAAAGATTGATTAAAGAAGCCTTTGTAAATGAAGGCATTTAAGGCAATAGTTCTAATTGCTTGGAATTTTTTTTTTTTTTTACTTGTGCATTAGTCCTTATTTTAAAGTACAAGCTTTTCAGAAACTTATCATGCCTGCTCAGTGCTTTGCATCTAAAGGATGCTCAATTGTCCTCTGGTGATTTTTTCTTTTTTAATTCTTATATACTAGGTCAGAATCTATTACATGAATATATTTAAATAAAAAATAATTTTAAATTTGTCTCTGAATTGTCACATTTAATGCTTTACGATCTAAACAGGAAAAATGCTAATAGCTCAGTTGTTTTTTAGTATGAATATATGGAGATTATGTGATTTAAGCACAATATGTATCACTTATAAGAAATTAGGGGCTATTACCAGTTTATATTAGTTTCCTTTAATATCTAGTAGCTAATATATATATTACTTTTGCCACTATTCACAAAGATTTATATTCTATTATTCACTCTCCATTACTGTTAAAATTAAGGATAGGAATCACATGTTATAAGATAAATTGTATACTATATTAACAGTGTACTTAATATGACAATATGAATTGAGACTTAAAGTAATAAAGTTAGAAAAAAAAACACACTGATCTTTTTGAAAAAGAACTATATTAAATACTAACACCATATCAAATCACATAATATAGATTGAACTGAGGAATTGAAATGGATATTTCAAATAGTAAAATCAACATAATATTTTTCTTTTTATTTCTATATATTTGATATTTACCTTATAAATCACAATTACAGATCTTCCTCAAGAAGAATTGATCTATCCGAAGAGTTAGTGGATACTGATATTCTGAAAAACAAAAATTATTGTATCATCAGAAGTCAGAAAATAATTAGCTTGATTTCTCTCTTAATCAATTGCTTTGTAGAATATACTGAATATTTTTAAATACAAGAAATCTTAAAATTTACAATCGACTTCAGTTGTATACCTTCTACTTCATAATTTTGTTAACCCAAATAAGTTTTTTCTTTGCTAAACTGGAAGATAAAATCAAAATAATAACTTAAAGCTATAAAACATATAGAAAATTAAAGAAATGCAATATATTATGAATATATGTATTATTTTCTAATACATACAGAAAGTTAATTAGCTCATATTATCAAGTATGTATACTATATATGCATTTATACTGTATTTTTCCCAAATTTATGTGGGAAAAAAAGCTGTATTTAAAAAAATTATCCTTTATTAGATTTGCTCATACTAGTGTATTAAATTTTCACTTATTTTTATGTTATTGTACTTTTTGTGCAAAATTATTGAAATATGGTATAAATTTTTATTTTCACAAGAGAAATCGTTCTCAAAAAAAAAAAAAAAAATGAGGAAGAGCCCTGTTGAATACTGGCTTGGGACACGAACAGGTGATCAGAAACCCAGACATCAGGCAGATGCAGCTGGACACCTAAGCAAAGGCGTGGCTGGCAGTTCCTAACCCTGGATATGTCCTCCAATAGTAGCCAGGTATCTGCTTAATCCTAACAACCCATGAGAGTGGCAGTTTTCTGCTGAAGGTCCTCCACATATAGAGGTGCCCATTTGCACAGGACTTCACTCTGCATGGCACCACAGGGCACTGTGTCCACGAACGTTTCCTTGGAGTCAATCACAATGGTCACTGCACTGAAGAACCTTTTCGCCTTGACCTGAACTGATGGGTCAGAATCATTCAAGCAAAACTAGATTGCCTGCTCTTTCATTTTGACACATAGGAAGAGAAGCACAAGGAGTCCGAGAGAAAGCAGATGAAGCTCTCCTGGAGATGCCTTCCTTCTGCAGCTTCTCTGGCTTTGTCATCAAGTCATAAAGATGAGTCTGTATGTCACCAAGGGAATGCTCTCTGGTTTGTGGAGTCTCTAGGGTCAAAGTGCATTGCTACGTCTGGTTCAAGTCTTCTTGCTGTGAAAAAGCTCTAAACTGTTAGGTTCACTGGTGCTAAGCCAACTTAATGTGAAAAGTGGAAAAATTCAATATGGCTGCACTTAGTGGTCTATACTGAATATTTTTAAATACAAGAAATCTTAAAATTTACAATCGACTTCAGTTGTATACCTTCTACTTCATAATTTTGTTAACCCAAATAAGTTTTTTCTTTGCTAAACTGGAAGATAAAATCAAAATAATAACTTAAAGCTATAAAACATATAGAAAATTAAAGAAATGCAATATATTATGAATATATGTATTATTTTCTAATACATACAGAAAGTTAATTAGCTCATATTATCAAGTATGTATACTATATATGCATTTATACTGTATTTTTCCCAAATTTATGTGGGAAAAAAGCTGTATTTAAAAAATTATCCTTTATTAGATTTGCTCATACTAGTGTATTAAATTTTCACTTATTTTTATGTTATTGTACTTTTTGTGCAAAATTATTGAAATATGGTATAAATTTTATTTTCACAAGAGAAATCGTTCTCAAAAAAAAAAAAAAAAATGAGGAAGAGCCCTGTTGAATACTGGCTTGGGACACGAACAGGTGATCAGAAACCCAGACATCAGGCAGATGCAGCTGGACACCTAAGCAAAGGCGTGGCTGGCAGTTCCTAACCCTGGATATGTCCTCCAATAGTAGCCAGGTATCTGCTTAATCCTAACAACCCATGAGAGTGGCAGTTTTCTGCTGAAGGTCCTCCACATATAGAGGTGCCCATTTGCAAGGACTTCACTCTGCATGGCACCACAGGGCACTGTGTCCACGAACGTTTCCTTGGAGTCAATCACAATGGTCACTGCACTGAAGAACCTTTTCGCCTTGACCTGAACTGATGGGTCAGAATCATTCAAGCAAAACTAGATTGCCTGCTCTTTCATTTTGACACATAGGAAGAGAAGCACAAGGAGTCCGAGAGAAAGCAGATGAAGCTCTCCTGGAGATGCCTTCCTTCTGCAGCTTCTCTGGCTTTGTCATCAAGTCATAAAGATGAGTCTGTATGTCACCAAGGGAATGCTCTCTGGTTTGTGGAGTCTCTAGGGTCAAAGTGCATTGCTACGTCTGGTTCAAGTCTTCTTGCTGTGAAAAAGCTCTAAACTGTTAGGTTCACTGGTGCTAAGCCAACTTAATGTGAAAAGTGGAAAAATTCAATATGGCTGCACTTCAGTGAAAACAATACTCTACTCCCAAGATTCTATTTATTTTTCCTTGTTCAGAACAATTTTGTGAGAAAATTGACAGTTAAAAATGAATGAATCACTATGTCCTTTAAGGGAAAATGGTATTTTTAATTTTTTTTTTGTCCTAACTAAAGTAGCTACGATAATTATAGCAATTTTAATTTACTTTTTAACTTTTGGCATAGTTATAGATTGACAAGAGGTTGTGGAAATAGTACACAAAGATGTCTTGCACAGTTTGATTTCCACTACAGGTAATAGCTTAACCAATTATGGTATAACACCAAAACCAGAAAATTCATACTGGTACAGTGCAATTAACAGGGAAATAGACCTTACTTATATTTCATCAGTTTTTGCATACCCTCATTGGTGTGTGTGTGTGCATGTGTGCGTGTGTGTAGAACAGCAGAAGTGTGAAGGTGATTGCATTCACAAAACTATATGCTTTTAGTGATTTTTTCAGTGCAGATAGTCATAATGTATTTTTAATTGGCAGATAAATGCTTTAATTTTAATAATAAAATAAGATAATCTGTTAAGAATCATTAAACTACAATTTGAAATTCAGTTTAAAATTTTATATAAAGATTCTAATGAGGAAAATAATTATGATAAAAATAGTCTTTAACTTATTTTAGTGTGACAGAAAAGTTATAATGTCTAAATAGTCTATAAATAATTATCTTTAGTAGCATAGCTACTCTATCATATTAAGATATAAAGCACTAATTTCTGTTGCTGTAAATATGATGGTTGCTGATTACAGCCAAAATAGTCCAGAAACAATGAAGAAGATAATTTTGTAACAACAGAAAAATGTTCAGATATTAATATTTTTGCATATTTCATCATCTGTACTCAAATCTTTTGAACAATTAGAGAACAAATATCAAATCTTAGATCTCACTTAATAATAACTTGTTAGAGGAAAATATATTGATTTCTCTAAAAAATTAGCTTAAACATTTTGACACATAAATAGTTTAAGCTGTATAATTGTGTGGCAAATGATCATGAACTACCAAAATTTTTTGATTGTTATGAAAGATTTGCTCAAGTTGTGCATTTTGGATTTAAAATGTACACTTTTGCCTAACTATGTTTGATTGTTTTGTTTTTGGACAGGGTGGCAGCAAGAATATATTTTTTAGTGTCTATTATTCATTTGTATAGCTGAGATTATCCCTAGATTCAACTCTATTTCAAAAATCATGCAATTTTTTGGTAATTTTGTAAGTAAATATGTATTTACTTTTTATATCTGGTTTTATGTTGCTTTACCCCTGTCTTTATGATTATTAAAAGCAAATTCCACTTTATATTTTTCAGAATAACTCATTATTCCGTAAAATCTTGAATCTTAATATGAGTCATACTTCTCTATAAGAGTCTGTCTGCACCTTTTATATTGTGGAAAAATACATCATTGGCTCTTTCAGTGTCTTTTAAAAGTTACTCTATTATCTTTTGGCATAAAAGGATGCTGTTAAGAATTATGATGATAGTTTACTTTCCTCTCCTTTATATTTAACTTTATGTTTTGACTGGAGTCCAAAGAAAAGTTGCTTTTTCTTTGAAATTCAATACTTTTACCATTGTATTACTCACTATTGGCTTTCTGGGTAAGTTTTATATAATAATGGGATACTGCTTAAATATATAATATATGTAGTCTTTTACTTCGGGATTTTTTCTTAAACCATAATTTGTAATATTTGTTATCTTCCATTCTATTAATTTCTTCATTGAATATCCTTTCTAGAAACATGTATATAATTTTCTCTTTTGTGTATATATATATTTTTTTCAAAGTAACTTCTCTTTGTACTTTCCTTTTTGATATAGATAAGCACAGTGGGAACAGCAATGGGAGAAGATGGGGAAAATAAGTATCAAATGATGTGAAAAACACATGAATTAGAAAATGTCTATGTATGTAAGGGAATGGAAGAGTTACCAGACAAGAAGTTGAAGCTACAGGAGAAAGACAATATAATTATGCAAATTGAATTTCTGATTGTGATAGCTGGAGGTGGGCATCAGATCTTAGGAACAGGAACTGCTTGTTTAAACAATAGAAGCTAGCATATCTGAGACTAAGGAGAAAATAGTAAGAATGTCTGCACATGCATGTAAATTTATAGAAAAGATTAATACTTGAAAATAGTTTACAGATAATAGGAGATAAGGCCATCTAATGGTATGATAATGAAGTGGGATTATCTTAAAGAGAATAGAGAAGATTTTGAGTAACTAATGAGTCAATGGATAGAGCAATTAGAAGAAGAAAAAGTAGAATGACTTTCAAGTGGCAATAAGACTTTGTTTCAAATCAAGACAATGACTTTGTCCTTGAACCTAGGTTGCCTTACATGATCAAAGGGTTGTTCAAGCATGACTCAAATGCTTAGACTAGTACAAGAGAAAACAAAGTAAAGGCCTGATATATTTGTGGAATGAAATGCATATATGGTCATAATAGAAATAAATAAGTAACTGCATTTTGTATTTTAAAGTACTTTTTTTATGAGTGCCACTATTCACAATTTATGTTAAAACTATGCTCATATTATCTGTTTAATCTTGGTTTATTTTATCAGCATATTATTCATCACAAAGGCTTAGACACATACATATTAATACTATATTTTATTTCCTGAAGAAAGGAAATTGCCTGAGTCATTATTCATAGACCTTTATATAGCTTTGCAGGCTAATTATGAAATGAATCTATCAGAACTACTTCATCATATCTTTGATTTTCAACTGTAAAAGTTTTGTTTTATAGGTTAGATATAAATACACATTATGATGATGCAGTAATAATCCCAATATATTTATCCATAGAAGTATAAATATTTTACTTTGTGGAATTTGCTCAATGGCACTTCCTAAAAGAGTAAGTATAAAAATGCCCATTTAATCAATCATTAACCAATAAATATGACAGAAGACCATTTTATTTGAGTGTCACTTTTCCATAAATAGTAGTAAGTATAAAATGCCATTTATCATCATTAACCAATAAATATGACAAGAAGTTGAAGCTACAGGAGAAAGACAATATAATTATGCAAATTGAATTTCTGATTGTGATAGCTGGAGGTGGGCATCAGATCTTAGGAACAGGAACTGCTTGTTTAAACAATAGAAGCTAGCATATCTGAGACTAAGGAGAAAATAGTAAGAATGTCTGCACATGCATGTAAATTTATAGAAAAGATTAATACTTAAAATAGTTTACAGATAATAGGAGATAAGGCCATCTAATGGTATGATAATGAAGTGGGATTATCTTAAAGAGAATAGAGAAGATTTTGAGTAACTAATGAGTCAATGGATAGAGCAATTAGAAGAAGAAAAAGTAGAATGACTTTCAAGTGGCAATAAGACTTTGTTTCAAATCAAGACAATGACTTTGTCCTTGAACCTAGGTTGCCTTACATGATCAAAGGGTTGTTCAAGCATGACTCAAATGCTTAGACTAGTACAAGAGAAAACAAAGTAAAGGCCTGATATATTTGTGGAATGAAATGCATATATGGTCATAATAGAAATAAATAAGTAACTGCATTTTGTATTTTAAAGTACTTTTTTTATGAGTGCCACTATTCACAATTTATGTTAAAACTATGCTCATATTATCTGTTTAATCTTGGTTTATTTTATCAGCATATTATTCATCACAAAGGCTTAGACACATACATATTAATACTATATTTTATTTCCTGAAGAAAGGAAATTGCCTGAGTCATTATTCATAGACCTTTATATAGCTTTGCAGGCTAATTATGAAATGAATCTATCAGAACTACTTCATCATATCTTTGATTTTCAACTGTAAAAGTTTTGTTTTATAGGTTAGATATAAATACACATTATGATGATGCAGTAATAATCCCAATATATTTATCCATAGAAGTATAAATATTTTACTTTGTGGAATTTGCTCAATGGCACTTCCTAAAAGAGTAAGTATAAAAATGCCCATTTAATCAATCATTAACCAATAAATATGACAGAAGACCATTTTATTTGAGTGTCAATAATTAGTAATTTCTATTTATATGATCTCATAAATGAGATAGATTCTCTTACTGTTAGTGATAATTTCATTCTACAAATTTGGCAAATTCAGAATTTTATAGCTCCTTCAGAGTACCTAAATTCTATACTTTATCACTTTAAGCAATAGGCTGGAGACTAGAATGAGAGGCTCAATTGCATGAGGTAAGCTCATTTTTAAAAGAACTCTATGCCATTTAGTTTATAAACCTAGAAAAATGGTGAACTTACTTGGTTTCTCTTTTCACCTATGTCTCAGCTTCATTGCTATCAGGAAAGAAAATTTCTGCCTGTTTTATATGCAGAGAGTCTGACAGTCTTTTTGAGAGTCTTTATTTCTCAAATAAATGTCTTCTATGTTACATTATCTCCTAGATTAGCATTTTATGTTAATCTAGGAAATAACGCTACCTAATTATTCAGCTAAAAATAGTGAGGAGAATGATTCAAAGCTACCCAACATTATGTCCTTTCCTCTAAGTTATATGAGTTTTCCTCTCATAAAGTGTTCACCATATAGGTGTATAGCATAGCTCAGTTGCAAAACAATTCAATTTGGACTCATATTTTGCAGCATCTCTTTGGACTTAATGTCTCAAGCCTTAATCTCTTCACTTGTAATGAGAAACTAATGACTTTTACTCACTGTATTGACTTGTGAAAAGTTTTAAATTTCATGCCTAATCCATAGTTACCACTCAAAAAAATGTTAACAATAAGTTTTAGTATATTTGCCAGTCAACAAATGAGATTTTATATTGTTAAAACAGTAATTTCCTTTTCATCTCTATTCAGTATTATTTAATTCCCACATAAAGACTTTGAATCACAGATGCATAAGAGATGTCTTGAACAGCAATAAGTGGCATTTTCTTTCCTAAAAATACACAGTATGATGATGCAGTAATAATCCCAATATATTTATCCATAGAAGTATAAATATTTTACTTTGTGGAATTTGCTCAATGGCACTTCCTAAAAGAGTAAGTATAAAAATGCCCATTTAATCAATCATTAACCAATAAATATGACAGAAGACCATTTTATTTGAGTGTCAATAATTAGTAATTTCTATTTATATGATCTCATAAATGAGATAGATTCTCTTACTGTTAGTGATAATTTCATTCTACAAATTTGGCAAATTCAGAATTTTATAGCTCCTTCAGAGTACCTAAATTCTATACTTTATCACTTTAAGCAATAGGCTGGAGACTAGAATGAGAGGCTCAATTGCATGAGGTAAGCTCATTTTTAAAAGAACTCTATGCCATTTAGTTTATAAACCTAGAAAAATGGTGAACTTACTTGGTTTCTCTTTTCACCTATGTCTCAGCTTCATTGCTATCAGGAAAGAAAATTTCTGCCTGTTTTATATGCAGAGAGTCTGACAGTCTTTTTGAGAGTCTTTATTTCTCAAATAAATGTCTTCTATGTTACATTATCTCCTAGATTAGCATTTTATGTTAATCTAGGAAATAACGCTACCTAATTATTCAGCTAAAAATAGTGAGGAGAATGATTCAAAGCTACCCAACATTATGTCCTTTCCTCTAAGTTATATGAGTTTTCCTCTCATAAAGTGTTCACCATATAGGTGTATAGCATAGCTCAGTTGCAAAACAATTCAATTTGGACTCATATTTTGCAGCATCTCTTTGGACTTAATGTCTCAAGCCTTAATCTCTTCACTTGTAATGAGAAACTAATGACTTTTACTCACTGTATTGACTTGTGAAAAGTTTTAAATTTCATGCCTAATCCATAGTTACCACTCAAAAAAATGTTAACAATAAGTTTTAGTATATTTGCCAGTCAACAAATGAGATTTTATATTGTTAAAACAGTAATTTCCTTTTCATCTCTATTCAGTATTATTTAATTCCCACATAAAGACTTTGAATCACAGATGCATAAGAGATGTCTTGAACAGCAATAAGTGGCATTTTTCTTTCCTAAAAATACAGATGAATACCCATATACTTTCCATATATGCTTCTATTGTCTGCATGCAGACTATATAGAGTTTGAAATGATTAAAATGATTTCTCACACTAGCTGATCAGTAATATGAGATATATAATCCTATACAGCAATCAGTAGAATACTGAGTGTGGAAATGAGTACTAACAAAAATGTAGGAGGAGCCGGCAAGTGAAACTTTGAAATGGGATGAGGTAAACGGAATAACGATTACTGGTATCAGCAGTGGTGGATAAAGTGGAACTTGTAGGCAAGCCTGAGAAAACTTGTATATCTGGAAGCTGAATGGAACCATGAAGGTGAGTTTGTGAAGATCTAGAACCTTTAAGAATGCTTTGAGAAACCACCTTTACATTCTCTTCCATTATAGGTTACTGAAAAATATTGAGTATAGTTTTGTTGGCTATAGACATTATATATATTAGTGTATATATGTTAATCCTAAGCTCCTAATTTATCTCTTCTTCTTGCTCCCCTTTGGTAACCAGACTTTGTTTTCTATGTCTGTGAGCCTAACTCTATTATGTAAATAAACTCATTTGCATCATTTTTTATATTCCATATGTAAGCAAAACCATATATGTCTTTCTTGGTCTGAGTTACTTTACTTAATTTGATAACTTTCAGGTCCATCTATGTTACCACATATGGCATTGTCTCATTTTTTTTTTATGGCTGAGCAATTTCCCTTTGCATATGTATATATAAATATATATATACATATACATGTATATATATATATATATATACACACCATATCATGTTTATGCATTCATCTGTCAATGGCCACTTCAAACATAACATTGTAAATCAACTATATTTCAATAAAAATTCTAAAAATAACTATAAGAAAGAAACCATCTTTAAGAAAGCTTCTGCCTCTGTGAATATCACTACCTCTAGGGGAAGTGACATATTTATACTTCTAGGCAGTGGGCTTTATGTTTTGTTGTTAATTTCCTTTTCATCTCTATTCAGTATTATTTAATTCCCACATAAAGACTTTGAATCACAGATGCATAAGAGATGTCTTGAACAGCAATAAGTGGCATTTTTCTTTCCTAAAAATACAGATGAATACCCATATACTTTCCATATATGCTTCTATTGTCTGCATGCAGACTATATAGAGTTTGAAATGATTAAAATGATTTCTCACACTAGCTGATCAGTAATATGAGATATATAATCCTATACAGCAATCAGTAGAATACTGAGTGTGGAAATGAGTACTAACAAAAATGTAGGAGGAGCCGGCAAGTGAAACTTTGAAATGGGATGAGGTAAACGGAATAACGATTACTGGTATCAGCAGTGGTGGATAAAGTGGAACTTGTAGGCAAGCCTGAGAAAACTTGTATATCTGGAAGCTGAATGGAACCATGAAGGTGAGTTTGTGAAGATCTAGAACCTTTAAGAATGCTTTGAGAAACCACCTTTACATTCTCTTCCATTATAGGTTACTGAAAAATATTGAGTATAGTTTTGTTGGCTATAGACATTATATATATTAGTGTATATATGTTAATCCTAAGCTCCTAATTTATCTCTTCTTCTTGCTCCCCTTTGGTAACCAGACTTTGTTTTCTATGTCTGTGAGCCTAACTCTATTATGTAAATAAACTCATTTGCATCATTTTTATATTCCATATGTAAGCAAAACCATATATGTCTTTCTTGGTCTGAGTTACTTTACTTAATTTGATAACTTTCAGGTCCATCTATGTTACCACATATGGCATTGTCTCATTTTTTTTTTATGGCTGAGCAATTTCCCTTTGCATATGTATATATAAATATATATATACATATACATGTATATATATATATATATATACACACCATATCATGTTTATGCATTCATCTGTCAATGGCCACTTCAAACATAACATTGTAAATCAACTATATTTCAATAAAAATTCTAAAAATAACTATAAGAAAGAAACCATCTTTAAGAAAGCTTCTGCCTCTGTGAATATCACTACCTCTAGGGGAAGTGACATATTTATACTTCTAGGCAGTGGGCTTTATGTTGTTGTTGTTTATTCTCTAGTTTGTAACTGACTATTTTCTAACTTAATGAACTGTAGCCAGCCAGGATCCTCTCCATTTCCTGGGTCGCCATTTCCTTCTCTGGGGAACATTGATCCACTGTAATGCAAGCAGAAACAAATACTGCATAATTGTCTCAATTTATCATCATGCCTGTGTACCACAATCTACCAAGAATAAGACTTTTAGGTTCTTTTTTGTCTTCTAAATTTTGCTGGTTTAATTTCTTGGCTAAGACTCACCTAGAACAGCAAAGAGATGATATAATAGAAATTTTCACTGGCCTTTGATGGGAGTAGTAGTACCGAACTGACAGTGTGCCATCCAACATATTTTATCAGGAAAGAGTCATCTACCCTCTTATTTCTGACCATAGATATCCAAAAATTATAAAGATTTACTCTCTCCTAAAGCAATAGGTAGTACACATTCTCTCCCAAAAGTCTATAGAAAATAGTTAAAAAGAGTGTTTTTGGGTAAAGCCACAGTTAGAATCATTTAAAAATTCATTTAGTCTTCATAAGATACAGACACAAATAAGTCTTAAGATTAATATTAATGAAATTATATTTGTTTGATTTTTAATAATTGCTTCTTGTAATTCAGTGGTTAACAATTCACCTGCCAATGCAGCAGATGTGGCTTTGATCCCTGAGTTGTGATGATCCCCTGGAGAAGGAAATGGCAACTCACTCCATTATTCTTGCCTGGGAAATCTTATAGGTCAGAGAAGTCTTGAGAGCTACAGTTCATGGGGTCACTAAAAGAATTGGGCTAGACTTAGTGACTAAACAACAAGGAAGAGCCACAGAAACTACATAAGCAGAAAAGGATTTTTATGGCCTTGTTGAAGAACTATATCCACACACACTTTATCGTCATTAGAATTATAATTGGAAATAAGATATTATATGAATTTTTACAGTCTTCTAGTATAAGACAAGAATGTTCTGGAGACAGAAAAGAACCAGCAATTTTTTAAAAAAATGCAGGCACACCAAATGAAAAGAGATTCTATTGTTATATCATAAGATTTATTCACTTAAAAAGCAACTTGCACTTATTTATCTGATAATGTGTTGTTTTAGTCTTTACATATGTACAGATATTACTATAAAATGCAGTATTGTACATATAAGTGAAAGTTGCTCAGCCACGTCCAACTCTTTGCAACCGAAGGACAAGCCATGGAATTCTCCAGCAAGAATACTGGAGTGGGTAGTGTTTTTAGCTCACGGAACATATCCAAACAGCGATTGCTTGAGTCACCGTCATTTCTTTCCATAGTTATTAAAATACCGTCCTAACCTTTCTTCTTGCTTTCACTTTTGTGTCTACTCCTTGTTTATTTTCAGCACATCAGCCAAAGCAATCTTAGTAACTTTAGTCAGATGATGTTATTTCTCTGCTCATATTCATGCCATCTGATCCATCTCACTCGTAGCAAAAGACAAACTATTTGCAAAGACCTAGTTTGTCCTTCTCCACCTAAGCAATTGTCTCTCAGAGTTATTTCCCTAATAATCTTCCACTCAGTGAGCACAACAGTTGACTTTTTGCATTTTTCTCAAACATTTACAGTTCATTCATGTCTCAGGGACTCTTAAAGCTCTCACTTAAAAAGTAAATATGTTTTGAAATATCACCTCTTCTCATATACTCTAATCCAGACCTACTAACAAAGGTGATCACCCAAAATCCCAGTTACTCATGACTGCCTGATGCTTTCCTGATTTATCTGTCTCATTCACACATGTTACCAGCTAACTTGCTTTATTATTTTGGCATAATAAAAAACCCTAACACTAAAACTTAAGTACCCTAAATCTATAGTTGTTCTTATTTTGATCATTGTTATATGCTCAACTGGTAGAAAAGTGCCAGGAATACAGCATATGCTCACTGAATGTTTGTGGAATGAAAAAGAATTAATATTAATTAAAATGCAGAACATCTTAGAACTTTGATAAAATGTTATATCATCTAAATAAATATTTTCACAACAAAATCATTAAGTATGATTTTGGTGAAAAAATTGTCAACAAATTATGAACATGAAAAATAGTCAATAAAATTATACAACTATGATGTCTTTATCATCATGTTAATAATGAAATCCAGTGATTATTAGGAGAAAAAACCTGCCTACACATGTACTGTCACACAAATCTTAAGTCAGTCAGACTGAGATAATCATATTCATTCTATATCCTTACAGAGATAGACATTTCTTCCATATGAACATTTACATAAAAATGTTATGTTTGTCTTAATAAAATATTCAAATATATCTCTGTTACTGGAGTGGGTAGTGTTTTTAGCTCACGGAACATATCCAAACAGCGATTGCTTGAGTCACCGTCATTTCTTTCCATAGTTATTAAAATACCGTCCTAACCTTTCTTCTTGCTTTCACTTTTGTGTCTACTCCTTGTTTATTTTCAGCACATCAGCCAAAGCAATCTTAGTAACTTTAGTCAGATGATGTTATTTCTCTGCTCATATTCATGCCATCTGATCCATCTCACTCGTAGCAAAAGACAAACTATTTGCAAAGACCTAGTTTGTCCTTCTCCACCTAAGCAATTGTCTCTCAGAGTTATTTCCCTAATAATCTTCCACTCAGTGAGCACAACAGTTGACTTTTTGCATTTTTCTCAAACATTTACAGTTCATTCATGTCTCAGGGACTCTTAAAGCTCTCACTTAAAAAGTAAATATGTTTTGAAATATCACCTCTTCTCATATACTCTAATCCAGACCTACTAACAAAGGTGATCACCCAAAATCCCAGTTACTCATGACTGCCTGATGCTTTCCTGATTTATCTGTCTCATTCACACATGTTACCAGCTAACTTGCTTTATTATTTTGGCATAATAAAAAACCCTAACACTAAAACTTAAGTACCCTAAATCTATAGTTGTTCTTATTTTGATCATTGTTATATGCTCAACTGGTAGAAAAGTGCCAGGAATACAGCATATGCTCACTGAATGTTTGTGGAATGAAAAAGAATTAATATTAATTAAAATGCAGAACATCTTAGAACTTTGATAAAATGTTATATCATCTAAATAAATATTTTCACAACAAAATCATTAAGTATGATTTTGGTGAAAAAATTGTCAACAAATTATGAACATGAAAAATAGTCAATAAAATTATACAACTATGATGTCTTTATCATCATGTTAATAATGAAATCCAGTGATTATTAGGAGAAAAAAAACCTGCCTACACATGTACTGTCACACAAATCTTAAGTCAGTCAGACTGAGATAATCATATTCATTCTATATCCTTACAGAGATAGACATTTCTTCCATATGAACATTTACATAAAAATGTTATGTTTGTCTTAATAAAATATTCAAATATATCTCTGTTAACAATCTTATACAAAGGCAAATGTGGATAAATCTTCAACTCATAAGTGAAATGAAAGAATTGATCAGAAATGGTTTTCTGACAGAAATAAATATTATCAATGATAAATTAAGTGGAAATTTTCTATTTGAAGCATTGAGGTTTGATGTATAAATTGTATGAAAATTACAATAACTTTGGTTGCTATATTAGAGAATAAAGAATACATAAAAACTTCTGTATTATCTTAATACAAAGCACTAGACCATGAATTCTTGAGAAGATAAAAATATACTTGAATTTGCTTTTGTCTGTTGTGAAAGACATAAATATATTGTTAAAGCAAACCTACTGGATATTTTATGTCTATTTTACAGACAAAAATTCTACAAACCAATGAAAGCATTACATTTTAGCTCAAAGTAAAATATTATAACAAAAAATAACAAAAAAAATCATTAGAGGACATACCTCTTTATAAAAAATTGTTTTAAATGAAAATATATGAGTTCACTCTGTATTTAAGAGCTTGTTGATGAAGGTGAAAGAGGAGAAGGAAAAAAATGGCTTAAAACTCAATATTAAAAAAAAAAAAAACAGTATCATGGTATCTGGTCACATCACTTCATGGCAAATATATTGGGAATCAATGGAAACAGTCACAGCCATTATTTACTTGGGCTCCCAAAGTCACTGTGGATGGTAACTGCAGTCATGAAATTAAAAGATGCTTCTTCCTTGGAAGAAAAACTATGGCAAACCTACACAGCCTATTAAAAAGCAGAGACGTTACTTTGCTGACAATGGTCTATAATAGTCAAAGATATGTTTTTTTTCGTTACCATGTAAGGATGTGAGTGTTAGTCCATGAGGAAAGCTGAGTACCAAGGAATGATGCTTTCAAATTGTTGATGCTGGAGAAAAGTCTTGAGAGTCCCTTGAACAGCAAATAGATCAAACCAATCAATCCTAAAATAAATCAACTCTAAATATTTATTGGAAGGACTGATGTTGAAGCTGAAGTTCCAATACTTTGGCCACCTGATGTGAAGAGCTCAACCGACTGGAAAAGACCCTGATTCTGGGAAAGATTGAGGAAGGAGGAGAAGGGCCTGACAGAGGATAAGACAGTTGTATGGAATCATGACTCAATGGACATGAGTTTGAGGAAATTTGGGAAGATAGTGAAGTACAGGGGAAACTTAGCACACTGCCACTCTTGAGGTTGCCAAGAGTCACACCAACTGGACATCTGTAATTAAGATGACAGGACATCCTCAAAGATAAATAAGTATTTTTATGAAGAAAATGTTATTGTTCTAAACAAGAGTAACTCAACAACAACAACAACAACAGCATAGGAATTAAATATTGCTTCTGTATCAGCTTCCAACATTTTCAAATGTACTTGACTGAAAAAATGAGAACTAAAATATACTAAAAAATTAATGTTTGCAAGTAATATTTGTCATACATTCCTGAACAAAAATTACAGAAAATATATATAAGCATTGTAAATTTTATATTTAAACAAAAAGAAGAAACCACAGGTGAGACCTAAATTACTTTTAAAGCTCCTATTAATTGTTGCAGATGAGAGATTACTTATTTATATATAAGCAAAATTTCATCAAAATCCAGTTCTCGTATACCTTGTCCCCACATATGCAAAGCCTTTCTCACTGTCAGTACTCCATACAAGTTGTACAAGTGCTGATCAATCGTAAGAGAGTTTGTACACTTACTTATGTGTGTGTTTGTAGATACATGGTTGAATATGGGAACTTGTACTTTATGCTCTTTTCTGTAAAAGTAAATTGTAAAATAAGTCCATTCTATGGCAAACCTACACAGCCTATTAAAAAGCAGAGACGTTACTTTGCTGACAATGGTCTATAATAGTCAAAGATATGTTTTTTTTCGTTACCATGTAAGGATGTGAGTGTTAGTCCATGAGGAAAGCTGAGTACCAAGGAATGATGCTTTCAAATTGTTGATGCTGGAGAAAAGTCTTGAGAGTCCCTTGAACAGCAAATAGATCAAACCAATCAATCCTAAAATAAATCAACTCTAAATATTTATTGGAAGGACTGATGTTGAAGCTGAAGTTCCAATACTTTGGCCACCTGATGTGAAGAGCTCAACCGACTGGAAAAGACCCTGATTCTGGGAAAGATTGAGGGAAGGAGGAGAAGGGCCTGACAGAGGATAAGACAGTTGTATGGAATCATGACTCAATGGACATGAGTTTGAGGAAATTTGGGAAGATAGTGAAGTACAGGGAAGCTTAGCACACTGCCACTCTTGAGGTTGCCAAGAGTCACACCAACTGGACATCTGTAATTAAGATGACAGGACATCCTCAAAGATAAATAAGTATTTTTATGAAGAAAATGTTATTGTTCTAAACAAGAGTAACTCAACAACAACAACAACAACAGCATAGGAATTAAATATTGCTTCTGTATCAGCTTCCAACATTTTCAAATGTACTTGACTGAAAAAATGAGAACTAAAATATACTAAAAAATTAATGTTTGCAAGTAATATTTGTCATACATTCCTGAACAAAAATTACAGAAAATATATATAAGCATTGTAAATTTTATATTTAAACAAAAAGAAGAAACCACAGGTGAGACCTAAATTACTTTTAAAGCTCCTATTAATTGTTGCAGATGAGAGATTACTTATTTATATATAAGCAAAATTTCATCAAAATCCAGTTCTCGTATACCTTGTCCCCACATATGCAAAGCCTTTCTCACTGTCAGTACTCCATACAAGTTGTACAAGTGCTGATCAATCGTAAGAGAGTTTGTACACTTACTTATGTGTGTGTTTGTAGATACATGGTTGAATATGGGAACTTGTACTTTATGCTCTTTTCTGTGAAAGTAAATTGTAAAAAATAAGTCCATTTAAATGAGGGGAAATCAGTGGTTAATGGTAACACTATAATGATAGACTAATAAAGTATATGTATTAATGACTAAAGTGGAAATCTTGTCCTTACATAAGAAGATATTTTTTCCTTTGGTTATATACTCGTCCAAACTTTAAATATCTGATTTTATTTAATGTTGATAAAATAACAAAAAAATAATATATGGCCATTCTATATAGTCTTGATTAACACTAAGTTTATGCTGTGACTTCCTGAGCTTAACTTATATAAAATTGTATCTAGATGAATGATTTCATTTCCTTCTAATGCTTGGTTGGTTTAGAGAGTGATTTGGAACTTGATAACTTACATTATGGCACATTATTTGTCATATACTAAACAGAAAACTAATTGTTTCAGAAAATAACTACATAGAAAAATAAAGCAAAGGGTTGTGTTTTCAGGGGTGGTGGGAGAGGAAGACCAGGCGATTTGGTAGTAAGAGGAAATTTAAGTTCAAAAATTTAGGTAAGTTTAAAAGACCTCTCATTGATTGCTTTCTTTATATTAATACAATATAATTACAAATAAAATAAATACAATTCACGAAGATATTGATACAATATAATTACAAATAAAATAAATACAATTCACGAAGTATACCCAGGTTTAGAACTTGCATTAATACAACAATATTTGATGTCAACATCTATATCTTGCAAATATATTTTTTAAAAGATGACAAGCATATTCATATGAACAGTGGACTGAACTGAAACAAAAAATTTGGAATTTTTACCCATAATTTTGTTTCAATCTAGTTCATTATCTTTATTATTATTATTATTATAAAGAGGTCTCTAAAATGCAATTATATTTTAATATTTCCAAATTTCATATTTAGAACAAGACAGTGCATTGTACTTTTGTTAAGGCTATAAAAAGTAGGTTTTTTTCCGATTAAAAATAGAATATCAATTTATTTGATTGGCTAGTTTAAAGTTACAGCTGTTTGGAGAATCTAGTTGTTTGCTACATGTGTCAATATTAAAAATCTTTAAAATGTTCCATACATCGCATTGAATTTTATTCTGATTTTCTGCTAGGCTCCTAATTTTAATATTCAGCTGTATATGCTTATTTTCAAAAATCCAATATAATAGTAATGTTTAGAAAGTATAGATTCATGCTAATTGGAATCATTATTTTTCTACATTATATAATATGAAGGAAATAGAAAAACATTTCAATGTGGCTATCAAAGATTATTCAAAACTATAAGCTTAAAGAGTTTTTCTCCCAGGGTCTACTAAAGGCTCATATTAACTTACTTCACATCATGCAGCTTAATTGTGAACTTCTTCAAGAGCATGCTTCATTCATCATTGTATTTCCAGGTTTATGGCAATGAAGAGAATGCTCATCAGAAAAAGGTAACTTAGAAACAGTGGGAAATCTTGAACCATTTTTACTTGTTCTTTTATCACCACCATCTTTGTCTCACCAGTTTTAAAGAAGGCAAATTGTGTTCCTAATGTAGGATTCTCATTTGTTGTGGAGACAAAAGTGAAGATTTTATTGTCAAGAATTGCACTTGTATTTTTTAACCTGTTTAGGAGATTCTGGAAGAATGATATGAAGTGTTTCCCTTCATTTCACTTAATTCAAAAAAACAATTAGAGCAGAATGACAGCTTTCAAAATGACATCTTTTGAAAACATTGTATGTCAAATAGACTACCCACTGTCCACTAGGATAAAAAGGTAAACAGCAGGCACAGAAAATGCCTAGGAGAGAAAGTCAGATAGACAGTTTCTTTGGAAAATTGATAGAGGACGGTAGACAGAGTATCGTGAATGGTGTTGGATTCTTGATGTGCAATGGAGAAGAATTCAAAATGGGATCAAAAAGAGTTGGCTTTGGTTGGTCACTCAGAGCTTCATGAAATAAAAGTTTATTAAGAAAAGAGGATATATATAGAGAGAGTTTCCAACATAGACAATGGAAGAGGAAAAGAAGAGAACCCCCTCAGTCAGTTCAGGCAAGACAATTTGTATTTTCCAGTTGGTTATTAAAACAATAGATCAAAAGAATATTTTAGGATTGTAAAAGGCCTGTAGGCCCCACCCACAATATTAACATGAGGTTAGCTAAAGAATAGTCTCCAGGCCTCAGGGCTAGGTGAGGCATTCTTATGTAAAGGTCTTGCTAGGCCCACAACATTAACACTAGAAAATAAACTTAGTTTCAGTTTCAGCTTTGATCTTTATCATAGCAAACATTTCAGGCTAGACATTGGTTTACTTTCTCCTTTTTCCTCCCCCTCTCAGCCTTGTGAACCACTGGCCTCCTTATCAAATCTGCCTATTTACTCCTTTCAAAATTAGGACATTACAAATGTTTGTGTAACTAGACGAATTTAGCAGCCTCTTGGGTTTCTCTGGTGACTCAGTGGTAAAGAAACAGCTTCCAGTGGAGCAGACCCAGCTTTTGAAAGGGTTCTACCTCAATTTGAGACCTAAATGCAGGCCTAGACCTAATTAAACTGCTTCGGACTTGAACCCATGTGGCCAGGACTCTAACCCAGCCCAAACCCTAGTAAGTAAATCACTCATCCAATGTCTGAACACACTGAGGTTCAGGTTCTTCATGCCCCTTCAGAGAAGAATTCAATGTAGGATTCTCATTGGGGACAAAAGTGAAGATTTTATTGTCAAGAATTGCACTTGTATTTTTTAACCTGTTTAGGAGATTCTGGAAGAATGATATGAAGTGTTTCCCTTCATTTCACTTAATTCAAAAAAACAATTAGAGCAGAATGACAGCTTTCAAAATGACATCTTTTGAAAACATTGTATGTCAAATAGACTACCCACTGTCCACTAGGATAAAAAGGTAAACAGCAGGCACAGAAAATGCCTAGGAGAGAAAGTCAGATAGACAGTTTCTTTGGAAAATTGATAGAGGACGGTAGACAGAGTATCGTGAATGGTGTTGGATTCTTGATGTGCAATGGAGAAGAATTCAAAATGGGATCAAAAAGAGTTGGCTTTGGTTGGTCACTCAGAGCTTCATGAAATAAAAGTTTATTAAGAAAAGAGGATATATATAGAGAGAGTTTCCAACATAGACAATGGAAGAGGAAAAGAAGAGAACCCCCTCAGTCAGTTCAGGCAAGACAATTTGTATTTTCCAGTTGGTTATTAAAACAATAGATCAAAAGAATATTTTAGGATTGTAAAAGGCCTGTAGGCCCCCACCCACAATATTAACATGAGGTTAGCTAAAGAATAGTCTCCAGGCCTCAGGGCTAGGTGAGGCATTCTTATGTAAAGGTCTTGCTAGGCCCACAACATTAACACTAGAAAATAAACTTAGTTTCAGTTTCAGCTTTGATCTTTATCATAGCAAACATTTCAGGCTAGACATTGGTTTACTTTCTCCTTTTTCCTCCCCCTCTCAGCCTTGTGAACCACTGGCCTCCTTATCAAATCTGCCTATTTACTCCTTTCAAAATTAGGACATTACAAATGTTTGTGTAACTAGACGAATTTAGC
Source organism: Tragulus kanchil (assembly GCA_022376925.1). Classification (NCBI taxonomy): domain Eukaryota; kingdom Metazoa; phylum Chordata; class Mammalia; order Artiodactyla; family Tragulidae; genus Tragulus; species Tragulus kanchil. The sequence goes on along the minus strand of JAIOJX010000003.1, from coordinate 85,204,272 downwards.
AGCCTCTTGGGTTTCTCTGGTGACTCAGTGGTAAAGAAACAGCTTCCAGTGGAGCAGACCCAGCTTTTGAAAGGGTTCTACCTCAATTTGAGACCTAAATGCAGGCCTAGACCTAATTAAACTGCTTCGGACTTGAACCCATGTGGCCAGGACTCTAACCCAGCCCAAACCCTAGTAAGTAAATCACTCATCCAATGTCTGAACACACTGAGGTTCAGGTTCTTCATGCCCCTTTTCAGAGAAGAATTCAATGAGGAACAAAGTGATAGGTTAGAAATGGATTTATTCAGATTCAGAGAAAGCACACTCCACAGACAGAGTATGGGCCATCTTAGAGTGAATCCAGCGTCCCCGAAAACATGGCGTTCTTAGCTTCTATGGGCTGATAATTCCATATGCTGATGAGTGGGAAGATTATTCCAGCTCTTTTAGGGAAGACGCAGAACTGTCATGGTGCATCTGGGTGTGTCATTTAGCTTGCTGACTGAGGATCAAGGTCTGGTCTGCGATCTTGGACCCATTTGATTCTAATCGGTTTATGCGGTGTCCTTGGGCTATGCCATTCTTTTCAAAAATTGTGCCCTGCCCCTTTTTCTCCTAACCCTTACAGTTTAATTCCTGGATTGGGAAGATCCCCTGGAATAGGGCATGGCAACCCACTCCAATACCCTTGCTTGGAGAATTCCATGGACAGAGGAGCCTGACAGGCTGCAGTCCATCAGATCGCACTGAACTGGACACAACTGAAGGCTATTATCATGCTTGGTCAGAACATATACTCCGAAAAATCCTGAGAAGGCTCTCCATTGACACCTATGGCTTATATTTAGGGTAAGTGCAACATACCCTAAATTGGTCAGTTCTCCAAGAAGTAAAGACTAAAGCAAAATAGTAAATAGACAGGTAAGCATTGAAAGAGTATCATAGCATAAAGTAAATATGCAAAGACTTGTAGAGATTTTTCTTTCCTTTTATCTTTTTGTTTGTACATTGTAATTCCAAGAATTTAAGAAAATCTCTGTCAAAATACTAGCTGAACAAAATCTAAATAATAAAGAGGTCAGAGGCCACATATGAGAAATAATACAGATTTTACAATTTTTTTTTACATCACTAAATAACAACAAAAGAAACCTGCAACCTAGAGCAAGAAATAGAAACAAATTCTGAAGAGGTGGAGTAATTCATTATTTTTATATTAATATTGTTAGATAGTATGAATGGAGATCTGACCAATGGACTTAGATATTTTTAAAAGATTATAGAATCCACTTGCAATATAAGAGATGCAGCAGGAGCCAAGGGTTCAATCCCTGGGTTCAGAAGACCCCCATGGAAAAGGGCATGGAAACCCATTCCAGTATTCTTGCCTAGACAATCTGATGGACAGCCTCTGTCCATCTCTGATATTGCAATATTTTATATTGCAAGTGGATTCTTTACAACTGGCTCACCAGGGCTTCCTTTTTCCTTATGTCTGTGAGTTTCTTCCTACTTTGTAAATAAGTTCATTTGTATTATGTTTAGAGTCCACCTAGAAGTGATAACATATGTTGTTTGTCTTTCTCTTTCTGACTTACTTCACTTAGCAATATTTTATTAATGCTTAATGTGGTTCTGGACAGAGAAGTGACAGGAGAAATGTCTATTCCCTGACCTGTGGCAGTGATGGTGGATTCAGATTGATGTGCAGTGCTGCAGTAAACAACAAATCTCTGTAAAAAATAAAATAAAATAAAATAAAATAATTTTAGAAAAAGTTAGACTTGATTTAGCAACTGGAAGAAAAAAAGGGTTCGGAAGAGGAATAAATAGTAGTATGGGATTAGCAGACAAAAATGACTATGTATAAAATAGAAAGACAACAAGTTCCTACTGTGTAGCACTGAGATCTATATTCAACATCCTGTAGTAAAGCATAATGGAAATATTAGAAAAATTTGTGTATTTAATCACTTTGCTGTACACCAGAAACAAGTACAATATTATATATCAACTATACTTCAAACATTTGGACATTAATAATTACTTAAGCTAATGGGATTTATTTATTTGTTTCAAATTTTCACAATTCTTCCTTCATCCATTTCTGGGTGACCTAAGCAAGCATTAGGTAAACTGAGAGCAACTATTTTTTAATAGAAGAGATGTTAGAAATAACTTTATTATATTCTTTAGGAGACAAGCAAAAGCAAGTCAAAATACTTTTATCTGATGTGACCCAAGTTCAAAGGACATGCCTGATTCTGCTTTCAAATATCATTAAAAAAGCAAACAAATAAGCAAGTAATACATTCTGTATTGATCACAATATGTGTAAGGTATTTTCTTGGGAAAATGCACATATGCTTGCTGTTACTTATGTTATTTGGCCAATGTGTTTCACTTTTACCTTTTTTTCTTTCAAAAACAAAAACAGTTTACTTAGGAGGAGGTTCACAATGGGAAACTTTAGCATAAAATATCCAAGAAGAGGCTGCTAGGAATAAGAAGAGATAATAGAGAAAACAGAAAGAGATGTGAAAATGTTGAACATCAAATCTGAAGGCAGAATAACAGTGTCTTCTCTGGATCTAGAGAATGCACCAGGAAAGCAACTTAAAAGTGGAACTCAAGACCTGTAATTGATTCATTGCTGCTTGTTATTTTGATTTTATTTTTATCCTAATTATTCTCATTCTTTATTTCATTAAATTCTCTGCCAAATTAACTTCAGCTTCCTTAGGTGAATGATATTCCTCATTTTTCAAAGTAAAACTAGTGAGATAAGCATGCCTCTATTTTACTTCATCTTTATACTGTAATTTACAAATAAAATAATTTTCCGATGTCCCCTACTTCCCATCACAGATGTGATAGGTTGGATAAATTTGGAATTGGTCAGTGAACAAGACGTCATTCCTTACTGACATCATCTGGACAAAAAGCTATAGAATATATGATATATTTCTCAAATCTTTCAATGCCTTTATCATTACTGACTCCATAGATGCTCAGACTGCAAACAAAATAAAAAACTCTCCATAGCCTAAAGCTTACTAATTATATTTTATTATATTTTATTTCTCTCATTTTTCTCTGCTTTCATATTCTGTTTATCTGTAACTGGTGTTATTCTAATTTTAAAATTTTAAATGATTTTTTATCAGCTAAAGGAAAAATCCAAAATAGCAACTGCAAAAACGTAGAAATGTTATTTTGAAGGAGATTCTTAAAATTCTATTACTAATAATAGTTGTAATCAATAGTTTGGCATATACTTCCAGATTCTTCTATGTATATTCACACATGAAATAAATATTTGTTGCAATGTGTTTTATTATTCAGTATATATTTTGGATTTCTCTCTATATAACGAAAAGTAGATATAACCCATTTTACTGTCACTAGCCTTTAAATGTATTCAATGTTTATACAATTTTTAAAGCATCATTATAGTGCCCTTTTTGGATCTAGCAAAGAAAGACACTTTCCTAAAAATGTATGTCATTGATAGGTCTTCATTGCTTCTATTCTCTTGCTTCTGACTTTTGCCACAGAGTACATTTTTCATGATTAAAAAATTAGAAAAGAGGAAAATAGGGAGGTAAGTAAATGACATTATAATGTGATTTCTTACATTATGCATGAAATAAATCAATAGTAATTCAAGGAATACTGTAATAAATTAAGAATGCTTACTATGCGGCCTGGAGTAACTACTATTATATACAAGGATGCATAATTACAAAACCAATAGAAGAGACAGCATGAAGTTCTCAAAACTGTTTGATCATCTCAATTGAAGTCATCAAAGAAAACAGGGCACATGAAGAAGAATAACAAGATGAAAACTTAAAACCAGTTTCATCAGCTTCCTTAGGTGAATGATATTCCTCATTTTTCAAAGTAAAACTAGTGAGATAAGCATGCCTCTATTTTACTTCATCTTTATACTGTAATTTACAAATAAAATAATTTTCCGATGTCCCCTACTTCCCATCACAGATGTGATAGGTTGGATAAATTTGGAATTGGTCAGTGAACAAGACGTCATTCCTTACTGACATCATCTGGACAAAAAGCTATAGAATATATGATATATTTCTCAAATCTTTCAATGCCTTTATCATTACTGACTCCATAGATGCTCAGACTGCAAACAAAATAAAAAACTCTCCATAGCCTAAAGCTTACTAATTATATTTTATTATATTTTATTTCTCTCATTTTTCTCTGCTTTCATATTCTGTTTATCTGTAACTGGTGTTATTCTAATTTTAAAATTTTAAATGATTTTTTATCAGCAAAAGGGAAAAAATCCAAAATAGCAACTGCAAAAACGTAGAAATGTTATTTTGAAGGAGATTCTTAAAATTCTATTACTAATAATAGTTGTAATCAATAGTTTGGCATATACTTCCAGATTCTTCTATGTATATTCACACATGAAATAAATATTTGTTGCAATGTGTTTTATTATTCAGTATATATTTTGGATTTCTCTCTATATAACGAAAAGTAGATATAACCCATTTTACTGTCACTAGCCTTTAAATGTATTCAATGTTTATACAATTTTTAAAGCATCATTATAGTGCCCTTTTTGGATCTAGCAAAGAAAGACACTTTCCTAAAAATGTATGTCATTGATAGGTCTTCATTGCTTCTATTCTCTTGCTTCTGACTTTTGCCACAGAGTACATTTTTCATGATTAAAAAATTAGAAAAGAGGAAAATAGGGAGGTAAGTAAATGACATTATAATGTGATTTCTTACATTATGCATGAAATAAATCAATAGTAATTCAAGGAATACTGTAATAAATTAAGAATGCTTACTATGCGGCCTGGAGTAACTACTATTATATACAAGGATGCATAATTACAAAACCAATAGAAGAGACAGCATGAAGTTCTCAAAACTGTTTGATCATCTCAATTGAAGTCATCAAAGAAAACAGGGCACATGAAGAAGAATAACAAGATGAAAACTTAAAACCAGTTTCATCAGTAATTACATTATTTGCAGATAAACACTAACTACAAAGTGGTCATTAGCCTAAAATTTTTTCAAAAGGTCCATTGTATCCTGTTAATATTAGATGTACTGTAAGCATAAATACAGACTGATTGAAAGAAATAGCTCAATGCACCAGCATCAAAGTAGGCATAAAAAAATCAGGTATACTATTATGTCCAAACAAGTAGCCAAAGAACATTACCAGAGACGTAAAATTACAATCAAAATTGGTCAAATGTATAAAATCTTTGAAAAGACATTGCAATCATATATATATATATATATATTATACATCTATCTATCATACATCTATTAATGTAACTTAAGGACACATGATGAAGCTCCTAGAAGTATAGGAAGAAATCAATTCAATATATAGTAAAAGTTGACTAAATTTTTCTCAAAAATGAAATACAGCAATTAGGAAAGATAGAAATGACATTGCAAATCTAAACAACATAATCTGAATTGACCTAATTGCTATGTATAGAATGAAACATTGAGAAAAAATAAGTGCACAAATTATTTGCAAGTGCCTATAGGATTTTTGCTAAGATAAGTCATAGACTGGAATGTACCCTCAATAATTTATTTTGCAGGATCAAAATCATACAGATCTATTCTTTTATCCATAACCCAATGAAGTTACAGATTAAGTTATCTAGAAACTAAAATAGTTCTTAAAGAAACTAGTGTCAAATAATTAATCACAAGGGAAAATAGAAAACATTTTGAAATAAATGATAATGAAACAAACATATCACAGTGTGTGGTTTGCTGCTAACAGTCTGAAGTATGAAATTTATACTTCTATGCTTGTAAGTGCTTATATTAGTAGCAAAGAGAGGTTAAAGATGATCAAATAGGCAACTTCAAGAAACCCAAAGAAAACAGAACAGAAGGAGCGGTTTAATGGTATATATATATGTATATATATATGTCTTATATATATGAAGAAGTAGAGGTACATATATACCATCATTTCTTTATTCATTCCTCAGTGGAACAGGGTACAAAGTTGAGAGGTAAATCCACACATGAACGGTCACCTAATCTAAGATAAAGAAGCAAGAATATACAATGGGGAAAAGACAATCTCTTCAATAAGTTGTGCTGGAAAAACTGGACAGCTACATGTTAATGAATGAAATCAGAGCACTCCCTAACACCATACACAAAAATAAACTCAAAACGTATTAAAGACCTAAAGGTAAGGCTGGATACTATAAAACTGTCAGAGGAAAACATAGGCAGAACACATTTTGACATAAATTGCAGTGAAAAGGAGTCAAGATGGCAGAAGAGGAGGCTGTGGGATTCGTCTCTCCTCATAAAGAAAGCATCTACAAATGGAAAAGTTCTCACAGAGCTCCTATTGAACACTGACTGAAGACTTCAGACACCTAAACAGACAAGAAAAATCCTCTCATAACCAGATAGGATTAAAAAAGAAAAAGAATCAGAGAAGGGACCATCAACCCTGACTGGAGGCTGAAGATGAAGAAAGACACTCCCCCAGCTTAAGAAGAAAAAAAAAAATCTGACTGTGAAGAAAACAGCTGGGATAGAAAGAGACCTTTGGGAGAGCAAAGGAGACTACAGCCAACTATGTGTGGAAGGCAGGAAAAAGTAAGAGCTAAGCACATGGTCTGTGCTGAAGCCCTGCACACCCCAGCATGAGTATCTCACTGTGGAGGGGCATCGGGTGCTGGAAAGTGAGGACTGGAGGGCGCACAAGGAAGGGACAGCTGTTATGCAAAGACAACCTGATGATACAGGAGTAAGGAGCTCCACAACTCAGAAAGTTTGTGGAAAAAGCCCTGGACACCACAAACACAAGGTGGCATTCCTGAGGGCAGTGTAATTGCCTTCCCCACCATCTTGACTCTTTTGGTTTCTGAGGGCACTGGGAGGGGACCCATCTGAGCAGGTTCACCTGCCCATCAAGCCATGGCCTTCTCCACCCATGTGGACAGCAGGGTCCTGAGGTGCATCCATCCCAAAACTTTCTTGGAAATCAAGCCTGGGATAGGAATTCTAGCAATACTGACAAGGTTTGAGTCCTAAAGCATGGGGTTAAGAGAGCACATCAGGTAGAGGACCTCTGTTGGTTGCATGGATATAACAGAGTTGAAGGGAGTGAGGGGCTCTCATTATATATATATATATATATATATATATAGAGAGAGAGAGAGAGAGAGAGAGGAAGAGAGAGAATCCCTTTGTTGTACTAAAAAGAATGCAACATTGTAAATGAACAATGGTCCAATATAAAATAAAAATTAAATGGAAAAGATTGCAGCAAGAGCTTTTATGATCCACCTTTTACAGTAATGAAAATAAAAATGAAAATAAATGAATGGGACCTAATTAAACTTGAACACTTCTGCACAGTGAAAGAAATCATAAAAAGAAAGAAAGAAAGAAAGAAAGAAAATCCTCAGAATGGCAGAATATTTTTAAAAACAAAGCTGTTTGACAGGGGGTTAACCTCCAAAATGTACAAATAGTTCATGTAGTGCAATATAAAAAAAACAAATAATCTGGTCAAAAATGGTAAGAAGATCTAAATAGACATTTCTTCAAAGAAGACAGTTCTGTTTTGTAGTCACTAAGTCCTGTTTGACTCCTTGGAACCCCATGGACAGCAATACACCAGGCTGCCCTGTCCTTCACTATCTCCTAGAATTTGCCCAAATTCATGTTCATTGATTTGGTGATGCCATCCAATCATCTCATTCTCTGTTGTCCTGTTCTCCTGCTTTCAGTCTTTTCTAGCATCAGGGTCTTTTCCAATGTGTTGGTTCTTCACATCAGGTGGCCAAAGGATTGAAGCTTCAGCTTCAGCATCAGTCCTTCCAATGAATATTCAGAGTTGACATCCTTTAGGATGGACTGGATTGATCTCTTTGCTGTCCAAGGAATTCTCAAGAGTCCTCCAGCACTACAACTCAAAAGCATCAATTTTTCATCACTCAGTCTTGTTTATAGAGTTTCCTCCAGGCTACTACTACTAACTCAAAAGCATCTAATCTGTGGCCTTCTCCACCCATGTGGACAGCAGGGTCCTGAGGTGCATCCATCCCAAAACTTTCTTGGAAATCAAGCCTGGGATAGGAATTCTAGCAATACTGACAAGGTTTGAGTCCTAAAGCATGGGGTTAAGAGAGCACATCAGGTAGAGGACCTCTGTTGGTTGCATGGATATAACAGAGTTGAAGGGAGTGAGGGGCTCTCATTATATATATATATATATATATATATATAGAGAGAGAGAGAGAGAGAGAGAGGAAGAGAGAGAATCCCTTTGTTGTACTAAAAAGAATGCAACATTGTAAATGAACAATGGTCCAATATAAAATAAAAATTAAATGGAAAAGATTGCAGCAAGAGCTTTTATGATCCACCTTTTACAGTAATGAAAATAAAAATGAAAATAAATGAATGGGACCTAATTAAACTTGAACACTTCTGCACAGTGAAAGAAATCATAAAAAGAAAGAAAGAAAGAAAGAAAGAAAATCCTCAGAATGGCAGAATATTTTTAAAAACAAAGCTGTTTGACAGGGGGTTAACCTCCAAAATGTACAAATAGTTCATGTAGTGCAATATAAAAAAAACAAATAATCTGGTCAAAAATGGTAAGAAGATCTAAATAGACATTTCTTCAAAGAAGACAGTTCTGTTTTGTAGTCACTAAGTCCTGTTTGACTCCTTGGAACCCCATGGACAGCAATACACCAGGCTGCCCTGTCCTTCACTATCTCCTAGAATTTGCCCAAATTCATGTTCATTGATTTGGTGATGCCATCCAATCATCTCATTCTCTGTTGTCCTGTTCTCCTGCTTTCAGTCTTTTCTAGCATCAGGGTCTTTTCCAATGTGTTGGTTCTTCACATCAGGTGGCCAAAGGATTGAAGCTTCAGCTTCAGCATCAGTCCTTCCAATGAATATTCAGAGTTGACATCCTTTAGGATGGACTGGATTGATCTCTTTGCTGTCCAAGGAATTCTCAAGAGTCCTCCAGCACTACAACTCAAAAGCATCAATTTTTCATCACTCAGTCTTGTTTATAGTCCAGCTCTCACAATCATACATGACTACTGGGAAAACCATAGCTTTGACTATACGTACCTACATACACATGCAGATGAAAAGTTGTTCAACATTTCTAATTGCTAGAGAAATGGAAATCCAAACTACAATGATGTATTCCCTCACAACCATCATTATAGCCATTGTCAAAAAATCTACAAACAGTAACTGCTGAAGAGGGTGTGGAGAAAAGGGAACCCTTCTACACTGTTGGCGGAAATATAAATATAAATTGGAACCACAGGATGCTGGTTCTTTAAACAATTAAAAGTAGAGCTACCATTTGACTTAGCAATCTCACTCCTGGGCTTGAGAAAAGCATAATTTAAAAACTACATGCATCCCAATGTCCACTGTAGCACTATTTACAGTAGCTAGGAAATGGAAGTCATCTAAATGTCTTTTTTATAATGTTATTGAACCTGTACTTATTCTCATATCTCTAACCGGAGACATGGAGACTTTTTATGTGTTAGCCTGGTACAGACGAAAGAAAGGGTTTTTCAAATCGAAAAGTGTGGGTAAACTGGAAGTAAACAAGTGGATGACATGCTCAAGGACATGAAAGTGGTTCAATGTGCCTGGGGAGTAGACATGAAATAGTAGTTTTGAGAAGATGAAACTACTAATGTTAGCTGGAGGCAATGTGAATGATTATAGGCTGCAGTTAAATGAAACAAGAAAAGCAAACTGTATCCCAAGAGCCTTAGTGATCCACTGAGTGATTTTACCTATGGGGTGGCTGGTAAGAGATACTGGTTACAAAAACCACTCTAGCTGCAATACTGAGAACAGCTAAGTATTGAAGACTATACGTGGCAGAATCATAGTGGAGGTTACCATAATAGGGTGGAGTGAGGCAAATGGATTATGAATACATTAATGAACTGGAATTCACAACACATAAGGACTTGTTTTAAATTTAACAACCATTTATTGAGAACTTACATTTGGAAGATTTTGTGCCAAGTGCCTAGAAGAAATGTAGTTAGATATGGTCTTGTCTCATGGAGCCTCTAGTCCAGTGAAGAACGCAGACAAATACATGACAGTGGCAAAAAACAGCTCTTAAGAGCTGTACATTGCACATCACAGGAAGACAATAAAAGTTCATGCATAGTTTCTGTGATTGTATGTGTTGGAAGGATAATTCAAGTGCACCAATCAAGCTACTGATTGAGTCATAGGAATGATGGTGTCCCATTAACAGAGACAGGAATATGATTGCAAGAATCAGAGTTGGTAGTATTTTTCTTTGAAAAGAATCAGATAATATTTTACAGGGGGTTAAAATAGAAATAAAGTACAGTTATTTTTTGCCATGAATTCCTGAAAGTTTGCAACAACTTTATGATGAATTAATTATATGATGCACCTAAATGAAAAATAGTTATGTGTAGATGACTTTTTAAGAATCATTCATTGCCTTCTTGGACTACAACTGTTTTTCTTGAACAGCATCCACAAGGATATCTGTACTAAGATAAAATCAAAGTCATAATTTTTGGCAGGTGTCCATCGGCACATTGTATGGCTATGGCTAACAGAAAATCACCTTATTATTTCCTTACCTAGATCAATATTTTTCAAATTCTTTTGTTTTAAAGAGTTTACAGACTAAACTGTCTTATGAAAGCTTTAGTGTCAATTATTAATTTGTGATTTTGTTATTTTATTATACTTGTTTTATAATGCTTCTAGAATAAATTTATTTCTCCATTCTCTATGCCATAGAAATCAAAAATGCTTAACATTCCATGTATCTTAATTGTAAAGTAAACCTTCAAACATATTTAGAGAAATATGCAACAGCAGTACATCAAAACACATTGTCATTTATTTTAATATTTTTATAGAACAGTTTTAAATTTACAAAATCATTTCAAAGATAAAACAGTCTCTATGTTCTGACATCCAGTTTCCCTTATTTTTAACATCTTCCCTTGACATGCTACATTTGTCACAACTAGTGAAAAAAAAAAATTGATAAATCTTACCAAATAAAGCTGAGTCAGTCTATAGATACCTAGCTTTTCCCCATGTCTTTACCTGTCTCACGATCCAATAGAGGTTAACACATTACATTTATTATAAATGTCTTCTTAGGATACCCTAAGGCTGTGATGGTTTCTCTGACATTTCTTGCTTTTAATAATCTTGACTTTTGAGAAGTACTGAGTAGGTAGTTATTTTGTAGACTGTGCCTCAACTGCAATTTAAATTATTTGCTTCATATGACTAGACTCAGGCAACAGATGTTGGAGAGGATAATCATGGATTAAATTACATATCAAGGGAACATAGTACTAAAATAATGCACAAGAAACCATAATCACATTGTGTAGGTGGTGTCTCTCAGTCTTTGCTGAAAACTTAGTCCTGTTTATTATTTGTCCATCCTATCTAGAAGAAAGTCACTATCACTATGCACAGTCTACAGGTAAGGAGCAAGGAATTCTGCTTCACCATATAGTAGTGTAGTACACACATAAAATATCTGGAATTCTTCTGTAAAGGACATTTGTCTATTCTCCATCAGTTATTCATTTGTTCAATCACTCATTTATATTACTAAGGCTCATGGGTATTTGCGTGATTCTCTGGGTTCCAACACTGTTAAAAAAAATTGTTTTTATTGCTCATCAATCACAGTTGGCATTGGGACTCTTTTGATTGAATTCTGTATCATTTGAAGATAACCCCATTAATATGGAGTTTTACAATATCTTTTTTGAATATATTATTGTACTAATAAATGTACCATGCTCATTTTGTATATTTCCTGCTACAGTCCTAGAACTATCCATTCCTTTTAATAAAATGTGATACTAAAATTCCATGTCTGAATAATAGAAATTCTCAAGGCTAATAGAATGTTGTTGGTTCAAGGTGCTTCAATTGATAAAGCTTAGGAAAAAAACCATCTATATTCTAACTTGTGTTTAGCCTGTGTATGTAGACATATTCAGGGCTTTCCAGGTGGCAATAGTGGTAAAGAATTTGAAGGTTAAACCAGGAGACTTAAGAGACATGGGTTCCATTCCTGGGTTGGGAAGATCCCTTGGAGGAGATCATGGGAGCCCACTTTAGTATTCTTGCCTAGAGAACCCCATAGACAGAGAAGCCTGGCGTGCTACAGTCTGTAGGGTCACAAAGAGTCGGACATGACTGACACGTATATGTATTTATTAATATTTTTATATGTATCCACATCACTATTATACTAAATATAGATTTGTGCAAATTTACTACTATGATTCTTCACCATATGGATTATTCTAGTCTCTTCCTGTTATCTACATATAACAGTGCACTCAAACAGTGAAAAATCTCATTCCCACATGTTCCATCTTAATCATTCAGCTCCATACACTTTTCTCCATGGTGAGGAGAGTGGATTTTTCAGTGAGAGTCACAGCTTTCTAGAATTCATTTTACTTTGACTTTACAGATTCTACTTATTTTGACATTTATACAACTTGTTGCTTTATTTGGCCATATCCTTTGATTAAGTTGGTTCATATAATTTTAATGTATTCAGATTATTTTGTCACATTCTACAGTCCATTCTGAGAGTCTGCTGGCTTCCTACATTATATTTGTTAGTTTTCATAATTTAAATTTACGGTACATGCTGTAAATTTCTCTGAATTTTGGCAAAATGATGATGCCTTGTGATTCCTGTTATATTACGATACAGAATGTTTTCACCAACCTAAACATAACCCTTGTGCAACCACTGATCTGTTCACCATCTCCATCATCATTTTCCAAAATTTCATATAGTTTAATCATACAATAGGTGACTATCTCAGACTAGCTTCTTTCACCTAGTTATAAATTTAAGATTCATTCACATGTGTTTGTTACTTGAAAACTAATTTATTTTTATTGCTAAGTAATATTCCACTTAATGCATTCACCAAGTTTATTTACCTATTGAAAGATATCTTTGTTGTTTTATTTTGATGGATTCTGAATAAAATAACTATAAAATATTTTTGTGCATGTTTTTGTGTAGATACAAATTATATTTATTTACAAGTTATAAAATCTAGGTAAGAGAACATGGATAATATGAAAAGAGTATGTTTAGCTTTGGGAAAATAATACATTATCTTACAAAATGGCTGCACCATTGTAATTTCCATCTACAAAAAATATAAATTTCTTTTGTCCTGGATCCTAAACAGCAGTTAGTATAGTTATGATTTGTACTTAGACCCTATAATGAAATGTCATCGTATCTCATTGCTGTATAATAATTTAATTATTGTAATATAAATTAATTGCATTTTAATTATTGTTTTCAAATTTCACTAATATAAATTTTTATTGACCATTTTTTTCTTCTTCTCTCCCATTTGTATGTGTTTTTATTAAGGTAGTGTTTTTTTTTTTTTCCCATTTTTATAGTGAGTTGCTTATTTTCTTATGGTTGCATTTTAAGAGTATATATATATATATATATATATATATATATATATACATATATTGGATTAAAGTGTTTTACCAGGTGTGTATTTTTATAAAATTTATTTCCCAACATACCATTTGTCTTTTCATTCAATTAATACTTTCTTTCACAGAGCAGACTTTTGAATCTTAATAAGGTCAAATTATAATTATTTTTCATAAATGATGTTATTCTTGTGCTTTAAAATATATCATCAAGCTGAAGGTCACATAGATTTCTTCTTAAAATTTACAGTTTCAGATTTTTATTTAGGTCTAAATCTATTATGTGTATTTTTTTTTTTAAAAAAGATTTATTTATTTATTTATTTATTTTGGGCAGGGATCGGGTTGGGGAGGGAGGGAAGCAGGCAAGACACTTCTATTAGTCTTTCATTTCTCTATTTTCATCCGTCTTTGTTCCTTGGCTTCTGTGGGCCTCCCATCGCGGTGGTGTCTGTCGCTGCAGAGTGCCGACTCTGGGCGCACGCACGCCAGAGCTCTGGCTTGGTAATTGGACACATCAGTCCAGCCACTCTGCGACACTTGGGATCTTCCCAGGCCAGGGATCGAACCGGCTCCCCTTGCACTGCAAGGCGGTGTCCTTGCCCACTGGAACACCAGGGGAAGCCCGTGTTTTTTCTTTTTTTTAACCTTTATTTTGCTTTTACCTTTTACAGAGTTTTGTTGTTTATAGATATGCATGTTCCCAGATTAGTCATATGTATATCTCCCCCTTCCTAACCCTCCCAACCATCACACAGCACCCCTGAAGGATCCTCTCTTCTTACAGAGCAATGACTATAGCTTGTAATTTCCATCTACAAAAAATATAAATTTCTTTTGTCCTGGATCCTAAACAGCAGTTAGTATAGTTATGATTTGTACTTAGACCCTATAATGAAATGTCATCGTATCTCATTGCTGTATAATAATTTAATTATTGTAATATAAATTAATTGCATTTTAATTATTGTTTTCAAATTTCACTAATATAAATTTTTATTGACCATTTTTTTCTTCTTCTCTCCCATTTGTATGTGTTTTTATTAAGGTAGTGTTTTTTTTTTTTTCCCATTTTTATAGTGAGTTGCTTATTTTCTTATGGTTGCATTTTAAGAGTATATATATATATATATATATATATATATATATATACATATATTGGATTAAAGTGTTTTACCAGGTGTGTATTTTTATAAAATTTATTTCCCAACATACCATTTGTCTTTTCATTCAATTAATACTTTCTTTCACAGAGCAGACTTTTGAATCTTAATAAGGTCAAATTATAATTATTTTTCATAAATGATGTTATTCTTGTGCTTTAAAATATATCATCAAGCTGAAGGTCACATAGATTTCTTCTTAAAATTTACAGTTTCAGATTTTTATTTAGGTCTAAATCTATTATGTGTATTTTTTTTTTTAAAAAAGATTTATTTATTTATTTATTTATTTTGGGTGGGGGTCCGGTTGGGGAGGGAGGGAAGCAGGCAAGCCACTTCTATTAGTCTTTCATTTCTCTATTTTCATCCGTCTTTGTTCCTTGGCTTCTGTGGGCCTCCCATCGCGGTGGTGTCTGTCGCTGCAGAGTGCCGACTCTGGGCGCACGCACGCCAGAGCTCTGGCTTGGTAATTGGACACATCAGTCCAGCCACTCTGCGACACTTGGGATCTTCCCAGGCCAGGGATCGAACCGGCTCCCCTTGCACTGCAAGGCGGTGTCCTTGCCCACTGGAACACCAGGGGAAGCCCGTGTTTTTTCTTTTTTTTAACCTTTATTTTGCTTTTACCTTTTACAGAGTTTTGTTGTTTATAGATATGCATGTTCCCAGATTAGTCATATGTATATCTCCCCCTTCCTAACCCTCCCAACCATCACACAGCACCCCTGAAGGATCCTCTCTTCTTACAGAGCAATGACTATAGCTATTTTCTTCACTTATGATAGTACAGGCCTTCATGCTACTTCCTTTATGCCTCCCCACCTCCGTTCCCCCCCCAATGTCCATATGTCCACTGTCCATGTCTGTCTTTCTGTTGCTTCACTGAGTGTGCCATCATCACCATCCTACTAGATTCCATATATATGTGTTAATATGCTGTATTTGTCCTTCTCTTTCTGACTGACTTCACTCTTTATGATACATTCTAGATCCAGTCACCTTATTAGGGCTGATTCTTCTGCATTTCTCTTTACAGCTGTGTAGTATTCCATTGCATATATGTACCATAGCTTTTCTATCCATTCGTTCATCGATGGGCATCTAGGTTGCTTCTATGTTCTGGTTATTGTATAGAGAGCTGCCATGAACATTGGGGTACAGGAGCCTCTTTCAGTTTTGATTTCATCAGTGTATAAGCCTAAGAGTGGCATTGCTGGGTCATATAGTGCTTCTATTTTTAGTTTTTTAAGAAATCTCCATACTGTCTTCCATAGAGGCTGTATCAATCTACATTCCCACCAGCAATATAAGACTGTTCCCTTTTCTCCGCACTCTCTCCAGCATTTATTGTCTGTCGATTTTGTGGATGATGGCCATTCTGACGGGTGTGAGGTGATATCTCATTGTAGTTTTGATTTGCATTTCCCTAATTATAAGTGAAGTTGAGCATTGTTTCATGTGCTTTTGGGCCATCTGAATGTCATCGTTGGAGAGGTGTGTGTTTAGGTCCTTTTCCCATTTTTTGCTTGGGTTGTTCGTTTTTCCAGTGCTGAGTTGTCTTGAGTTGCTTGTAGATTTTGGAGATGAATTCTTTGTCTGTTGCTTCATTTGCTATGATTTTCTCCCACTCTGTAGGCTGTCTGTTCAACTTTTTTGTAATTTCTTTTGCTGTACAAAAGCTTTTAAGTTTCATTAGGTCCCACATGTTCATTTGTCTTTTACAGGGTTTTGTTGTTCACAGACATGTATGTTCCCAGATTAGTCATATGTATATCTCCCCCTTCCTAACCCTCCCAACCATCACACAGCACCCCTGAAGGATCCTCTCTTCTTACAGAGCAATGACTATAGCTATTTTCTTCACTTATGATAGTACAGGCCTTCATGCTACTTCCTTTATGCCTCCCCACCTCCGTTCCCCCCCCAATGTCCATATGTCCACTGTCCATGTCTGTCTTTCTGTCGCTTCACTGAGTGTGCCATCATCACCATCCTACTAGATTCCATATATATGTGTTAATATGCTGTATTTGTCCTTCTCTTTCTGACTGACTTCACTCTTTATGATACATTCTAGATCCAGTCACCTTATTAGGGCTGATTCTTCTGCATTTCTCTTTACAGCTGTGTAGTATTCCATTGCATATATGTACCATAGCTTTTCTATCCATTCGTTCATCGATGGGCATCTAGGTTGCTTCTATGTTCTGGTTATTGTATAGAGAGCTGCCATGAACATTGGGGTACAGGAGCCTCTTTCAGTTTTGATTTCATCAGTGTATAAGCCTAAGAGTGGCATTGCTGGGTCATATAGTGCTTCTATTTTTAGTTTTTTAAGAAATCTCCATACTGTCTTCCATAGAGGCTGTATCAATCTACATTCCCACCAGCAATATAAGACTGTTCCCTTTTCTCCGCACTCTCTCCAGCATTTATTGTCTGTCGATTTTGTGGATGATGGCCATTCTGACGGGTGTGAGGTGATATCTCATTGTAGTTTTGATTTGCATTTCCCTAATTATAAGTGAAGTTGAGCATTGTTTCATGTGCTTTTGGGCCATCTGAATGTCATCGTTGGAGAGGTGTGTGTTTAGGTCCTTTTCCCATTTTTTGCTTGGGTTGTTCGTTTTTCCAGTGCTGAGTTGTCTTGAGTTGCTTGTAGATTTTGGAGATGAATTCTTTGTCTGTTGCTTCATTTGCTATGATTTTCTCCCACTCTGTAGGCTGTCTGTTCAACTTTTTTGTAATTTCTTTTGCTGTACAAAAGCTTTTAAGTTTCATTAGGTCCCACATGTTCATTTGTCTTTTTAGTTCCACTATTCTAGTAGGTGGGTCAGAGAAGATCTTGCTTTGATTGATGTCCTTGAGGGTTTTGCCTATACTCTCCTCTAAAAGATTGATGGTTTCTGGCCTTATATTTAAGTCTTTAATCCATTTTGAGTTGATCTTTGTGTATGGTGTCAGGGAATGCCCCAACTTCGTTTTTTTGCATGTAGCTGTCCAATTTTCCCAGCACCATTTGTTGAAGAAGCTGTCTTTGTCCCATTTTATAGTTTCTCCTCCTTTGTCAAAGATAAGGTACCCATAGGTGCATGGCATTATCTCTGGGTTCTCGATCTTGTTCCATTGGTCTATAGTTCTGTTTTTGTGCCAGTACAATACTGTCTTGATGACTGTTGCTTTGTAGTAGAGTCTGAAGTTGGGGAGGTTGATCCCTCCAGCTCCATTCTCCTTCCTCAGGATTGCTTTGGCTATTCGAGGTCTTTCATGTTTCCATATGAACTGTGTTATTCTTTGGACTAGTTCTGTGAAGAATGTCATTGGTTGTTTGACAGGGATTGCATTGAATCTATAGATGGCATTTGGTAGCATGGTCATTTTCACAATATTGATTCTTCCGACCCAGGAACATGGAATATTTCTCCATCTGTTTAAGTCTTTGTTAATGTCTCTCATGAGTGTCTTGTAATTTCCAGTGTACAATTCTTTTGTTTCTTTGGGCAGGTTTATTCTTAGATATTTGATTCTTTTGGTTGCAATGGTGAAGGGGATTGCCTCTTTGATTTTGCTTTCTGATATTTCATTTGCTTGTGTATAGGAATGCCAGTGATTTTTGTATATTGATTTTGTATCCTGCGACTTTGGTGAATTTGCTGATTAGCTCTAGTAGCTTTGTAATAGTGTCTTTGGGATTTTCTATGTATAACATCATGTCATCTGCAAAAAGAGAGAGCTTGACTTCCTCCTTTCTAATCTGGATTCCTTTTATTTCTTTCTCTGCTGTTATTACTGTTGCATGAACTTCCAGGAGTATGTTGAATAAGAGTGGTGAAAGTGGACACACTTGTCTTGTTCCTGATCTTAGAGGAAGTGCTTTGAGTTTTTCACCATTGAGGATAATGTTCGTTGTGGGCTTCTCATATATATGGCTTTCACTTTGTTGAGATAGGATCTTTCTATGCCCATTTTTTGAAGAGTTTTTATCATAAATGGATGCTGTACTTTGTCAAAGGCTTTTTTTGCATCTATTGAAATGATCATGTGGTTTTTGTCTCTCAATTTGCTGATATGGTGATTTATGGATATTGAAGAGTCCTTGCATGCCTGGGATGAACCCAACTTGATCATGATGTATGAGCTTTTTGATGTGTTGTTGAATTCTGTTTGCTAGGATTTTGTTGAGGATTTTGGCATGTAGATTCATCAGTGAAATTGGCCTATAATTTTACTCTTTTGTGTTGTCTTTGCCTGGCTTTGGTATTAGGGTGATGGTGGCCTCATAGAATATGTTTGGAAGTTTTCCTTCCTGTGCAATTATTTTGGAAGAGTTTCAGTAGGACAGGCATTATGTCTTCTTTAAATATTTGGTTGAATTCACCTGTTAAGCCATCGGCCCTGGGCTTTTATTTTGGGGTAGATTTTTAATCACAGATTCGATTTCTGAGCTTGTGATTGGCTTGTTCATAGTTTCTATTTCTTCCTGGTTGAGTCTTGGGAGACTAATCTTCTCTAAGAAACTATCCATTTCTTCCAGGTTGTCCAGTTTGTTGCCATAGAGTTGTTGATAATAGTCTCTAAGAATCCTTTGGATTTCTGCATTATCTGTTGTAATCTCTCCTTTTTCATTTTTGATTTTGGTGAACTGGTTCTTATCTATCTTTTTCTTGATGAGTCTGCCAGTGGTGTGTCGATTTTATTTACTTTTTCGAAGAACAATTTTTTTGTTTTATTTATCTTTACTATAGTTTCTTTCATTTCTTTTTCATTTATTTCTGCTCTGATCTTTATGATTTCCCTTCTTATGCTTATGTTTTTGTTCTTGTTTCTCTAGTTGCTTTAAGTGTAAGTTTAGGTCGTCTGCTCGAGGTTTTTCTAGTTTCTTGAGGTGGGATTGAATTGCTATAAACTTCTCTCTTAGAACTGCTTTTTGCGGTATCTCATAGGTTTTGCACTGTCGTGTATTCATTGTTGTTTTCTGCTAGGAATTTTTTTATTTCTCCTTTGATTTGCTCGGTAATCAGTTTTTGTTTTTGTTTTTTTTTTTTTTAAGTATGTGTTGTTTAATCTCCATGTGTTTGTGTTTTTAGCGTTTTCTTTTCCTGTAGTTGATCTCTAGTCTCATTGCATTGTGGTCCAAGAGGATGCTTGATATAGTTTCAGTTTTCTTGAATTGACTGAGGTTTGATTTGTGGCCCAAGATGTGGTCTATCTTGGAAAATGTTCTGTAGGCGCTGGAGAAGAATGTGTGTTCTTCAGGTTTTGGATGGAAAGTCCTAAAGATATCAATGAGGTCCATTTCTTCTACTGTGGCATTTAAGGCTTGTGTTTCTTTACTAATTTTCTGTTTGGATGATCTGTCTATTGGTGTGAGAGGAGTGTTAAAGTCTCCTACTATTCTTGTGTTAGTGTCAATGTCTTCTTCTATGTCTGAAAGTGTTTGTCTTATATATTGGGCTCCTGTGCTGGGTACATAGATATTTATGATTGTTATGTCTTCCTCTTGGATCGATCCCTTGATCATTATGTAGTGTCCTGCCTTGTCTCTTCTAATCTTCTTTATTTTGAGGTCTATTTTGTCTGATATGAGGATGGCTAGTCCAGCTTTCTTTTGATTTCCATTTGCATGGGATATCTTTTTCCAGCCTCTCACTTTCAGTCTATGAGTGTTTGTAGGTCTGAAATGAGTTTCCTGGAGGCAGCATATGTATGGGCCGTGTTTTTGAATCCATTCAGCCAGTCTGTGTCTTTTGGTTGGGGCATTTAGTCCATTTACATTCAAAGTAATTATTGATACTGTTAGGTTTATGGGTTATTAAAAGGTTAATACGGCAATTGCAAGCTCCCCTACCCTAAAGGGTTAGCATCATAGGGCCGGTTGCTGATCTGCTGGTGCCTGGGAATCTCTCAAGGCCGGCGATAAGGAGTTCGCTCCGGCCATAAAGATTCTCCACTACATCTGAAAAGTGACAAGAACTGCACAACCCCATGCCCATAAGCAACTCAAGGACAGCAGACTCATCACTAATTTCCCACCTAGCTTAAACAAAGACTTCGTTTCTGAAGAATCCCCCTCCCCTTTTTTCTTCTCCCCTTTCCTGCCTAATAAAACCTCCTCATCCTATCTCTGGGGTGCGATTTCCCTGGTCCATCTCTCGGACCCGTGGATCTCCCCCGGGAACTCTTCCCAAATGGGCTCTTTCCCTAACAGCTTGTTGTCTGCCATGCCTTTGCGATTCTTACAGATACAAATGATCCTATTGTCATCTTCTTAGATTAAATGATGCGTTGTTTTGTGGATCTTCTCCTTCTCTTATACTTGTTGTCTATATAAGTCCCTTTAACACTTGTTGTACGGCTGGTTTGGTGTGACTAAAATCTTTTGATTTTTGCTTATCTGTAAACCTTTTGATGTCTCTATCAATTTTGAAAGAGATCCTTGCAGGGTAGAGGATTCTTGGCTGCAGATTATTGTCTTTTAGCCATTTAAATGTGTCCTACCATTCCCTCTGGCCTGCAGAGTTTTGGTTGAAAGATCAGCTGTTAAATGTATAGGCTTTCCCTTGTATGTCACTAGTTGCTTTTCCTTTGCTGCTTTGAGAATTCTGTCTTTGTGTTTAATTTGTGTTAGCTTCATTAATATGTGTCATGGTGTGTTTCTTCTCGGATTGATTCTGTATGGTACTCTTTGCACTTCTTGAACCTGATTGACTAGTTCTTTTCCCATGTTGAGGAAATTTTCTACTAGAATCTCTTCAAAAAGTATTCTCATAGCCTTTCTTTTTTTCTTCTTCTTCTGGAACCCCTATAATAAGAATATTGGTGCATTTGATATTATCCCAGAGGTCTCTGAGGCTATCTTCTGCTCTTTTCATTCTTTGAGCTAGAGTCTGTTTTTCAGCAGTTACTTCCACCATTTTAACTTCTCATTTCATACGGTTTAAGAGCGGGGTCACAAGCCCCATGGGCATAGGGCCGGTTGCTGATCTGCTGGTGCCTGGGAATCTCTCAAGGCCGGCGATAAGGAGTTCGCTCCGGCCATAAAGATTCTCCACTACATCTGAAAAGTGACAAGAACTGCACAACCCCATGCCCATAAGCAACTCAAGGACAGCAGACTCATCACTAATTTCCCACCTAGCTTAAACAAAGACTTCGTTTCTGAAGAATCCCCCTCCCCTTTTTTCTTCTCCCCTTTCCTGCCTAATAAAACCTCCTCATCCTATCTCTGGGGTGCGATTTCCCTGGTCCATCTCTCGGACCCGTGGATCTCCCCCGGGAACTCTTCCCAAATGGGCTCTTTCCCTAACAGCTTGTTGTCTGCCATGCCTTTGCGATTCTTACAGATACAAATGATCCTATTGTCATCTTCTTAGATTAAATGATGCGTTGTTTTGTGGATCTTCTCCTTCTCTTATACTTGTTGTCTATATAAGTCCCTTTAACACTTGTTGTACGGCTGGTTTGGTGTGACTAAAATCTTTTGATTTTTGCTTATCTGTAAACCTTTTGATGTCTCTATCAATTTTGAAAGAGATCCTTGCAGGGTAGAGGATTCTTGGCTGCAGATTATTGTCTTTTAGCCATTTAAATGTGTCCTACCATTCCCTCTGGCCTGCAGAGTTTTGGTTGAAAGATCAGCTGTTAAATGTATAGGCTTTCCCTTGTATGTCACTAGTTGCTTTTCCTTTGCTGCTTTGAGAATTCTGTCTTTGTGTTTAATTTGTGTTAGCTTCATTAATATGTGTCATGGTGTGTTTCTTCTCGGATTGATTCTGTATGGTACTCTTTGCACTTCTTGAACCTGATTGACTAGTTCTTTTCCCATGTTGAGGAAATTTTCTACTAGAATCTCTTCAAAAAGTATTCTCATAGCCTTTCTTTTTTTCTTCTTCTTCTGGAACCCCTATAATAAGAATATTGGTGCATTTGATATTATCCCAGAGGTCTCTGAGGCTATCTTCTGCTCTTTTCATTCTTTGAGCTAGAGTCTGTTTTTCAGCAGTTACTTCCACCATTTTAACTTCCAGCTCACTTATCCAGTCTTCTGTCTCAGATACTCTGCTCTGGATTCCTTCTACAGTGTTTTTCAGTTCAGCAATTGAGTTGTTTGTCTCTGTTACTTTTTTTGTCATTTCTTATATTTCTTTATTCAGTGTGTTAGTTGTGTCTTGCAATTTCTCTAACATTATGTTTTCAGTGTCTTTGATCATCTTTACTATCATTCTTCTGAAATCACTTTCAGAAAGTTTGTCCAAATCCTCTTCGTTGATTTGATCTTGTGTGTTTGTACGTTGTTCCTTCACTTGTGTGGTATTTCTCTGCCGTTTCATTGTTATTATTAAATTTTTAACTGAGTCTGGGATTTCCTTTTCCCAGACTTTGCGTTATGTCTCTTGGTGTTTGTTGTTTGGATGGGGCTTTTTCTTCTGGGTGATGCTGATGGTTGGGTGATGTCAGGTCTTGCATACGAATGGTTACATTTTTTGGCATTCTCACTTGTATAGTGCTCTCTAGTGTTAGGTGTTCTCTAGCACTGTAGAGTTTTGGAGTCAGTGCTCCCTCCCTAAAGCCCTGGGGCTTGTTGCCTGACCAGGGAATGTAGATTTCATGGCTGGTTTGTTATGGTATTAAATGATATTAAAATATATATACATGAATGAGAAGCAGAAGGTATACCATTGACAAATGGCAATTAAAATATTGTGTAAATACTATCCAGCATATTGAGTTATACACATAAACATATATAACTGTAACATAACCCAAGCATTCCAACCAAAAACACAGTACAATATGTTAGCACGGTGAATAGAGAAAACCAAGAATGATATCCACCAGTTAATAATCAAATTAAGTAGAGCACCAATTGGAGAATATGCTAGAGCAGGGTCCCCATTGGGGATAAGGCAATGAGGACATAACAGAGTAAGAAATATGGTGGAAAAAGGAAAAAAGCTAAAGGGAGGATAGAAGAGAAATATAGAATAATGCTGCAAAGTTACATATAGGGAGATAAAGATTTGTATGTATTAGAGTTTAGTGCTATAGGAAAGGAGCTTCAGAGAAAGCAAAGAATTATAGAGGAAGTAGTAATACAAATGAAAATTAAAAAAAAATTAAAACAGAAATAAGTTATAGAAAAATATAGAAAAACAAAGCAAAAATAATAAAAACAAACAAGACTCCCACAGAACCTTAAAAGGCCAATGGGGAGCCAGAAGTTTGTACCAAAATAAAATGTGTGGTTTAAAAGGAAAAAGAAAAAAAAAATAATATGTAAACTTGAATATATTCAGTCTTACTGATAAGATTAGTAGTTTCAGTGGAAATCAGTGAAGGAAATGAACACACCCACTCTCACACACCACCACCCCCCCCCAAAAAAACCAACAAAACAATAACAACAAAAAAAAAATGGGAGGTGCACTGAGTGGGTTTGGAAAAATGGGGAAAAAAACGAGTGAAACAAAGCAATACAATACAGAGAAAAAAACAATAAAAAAGAATAAGAAATAAAATGAAATTTTAAAAATCCAGCAGTAACTCCAGCTTCAGACAAAACGTGAAAATAGTGTTTATGTTATTCTGTCTCTTGCTGACTATTCAGGAATTATCAGTCTTTTTCTTGCCTCTGGCAGTGGTTGGATCTGAAGACCTCTTTGATTGCTTATTTATTTCGACCTATTCCAGAACTGAAAGGCCCGCCCAGGCTGGGCCTGGGAATTTCTTAATCCAAATCCCTTTTCTTTCTGAGTGGAACTAAATTCCCTCCCTGTATCTTGACCAGAAGCCCTGCAGTTTGATCAGGAGCCAAACTACAGTAGCGAAAATGGCGTCTGTCTCACAAAGGATTTATTCCCACACGCTCTATGGGAAACACTTCTGCAGCGACCCCGACCCTGCTGCAGGCTACCCTCGATCCCCACCTCTGCGGGAGACGTCAGATTACTCAGAGGTGAGTCTGACTCAGTCTCATGCAGGATCACTATTCCCCTCTCCCAGATCACAGTGCACACAGAGTTTCCAGTCCTCCTCGGAGGCTCTGTGATGGGGTTCATGGTAACCTTCTCCAAGGGAAACTGAGTGCTCCTTCCAAGGACTGCTCAAGGGCAATTCTAGCTCAAGGTGGCACCTGGACCCTCCAAAGCAGGTCTGGCTCAGTCCCTTGTGGGTGTCATTGCTCCTTTCTCGGGTCTTGATCTGCAACAGGCTGTGCGCCTTTGGCCCGCCCAGCCTCTCTGGCGGGTATGAGGTTTGACTTTTAAAAGTGCCATTGCAGGCTTCTCTGGTGGTCCAGTGGGTAAGGACACCGCCTTGCAGTGCAAGGGGCGCCTGTTCGATCCCTGGCCTGGGAAGATTCCACGTGCTGCGGAGCGGCTGGACCAGTGTGTCCAATTACCGAGCCTGAGCTCTGGCGCGCATGCGCCCGGAGCCGGTGCTGTGTGACAAGAGAGGTCACTGCGATGGGAGGCCCACACGGGCCAAAAAACAAAGATGGATGAAAATAGATAAATGAAAAACCTATAGAATTGGCCCACCTGCTCCCCTTCCTCCCCACCCCACCCCCACATAAATAAATAAATAAATAAATCTTTTAAAAAAAAAAATTGCGATTGCTCCCTTCCTACCGTCTTGATGTGGCTTCTCCTTTGTTCTTCGATGTGGGGTATCCTCTCTGTGATCAGATCCAACCTCCTCCTGTCGATGGTTTCCCAGGAACTCGTTGCAATTCAGGTGATTTTGCAAGAGAGATGAGTACACGTCCTTCTATGCTGCTATCTTAGCTCCACCACCCTATGTGTTATTTTTTGTTTAAGAAATAAGGTTTATAACTAGACTTCTATCTTGCTATAGTGGTTTCCAATTTTCCCAGCATGATTTCTTGAAAAGATTATCCATTCTTCCATTGAATTTTCTTTGCTTCTAAAACCAGTTCATTGTATTTCTATTGCTTATTTCTATTTGCCATGTTCTGTTTATTTGGACATTGTGTTTGTTTTCTCACCAATATCAAGTGTGTTACTTGATATCATCGTAGACCAAGTCTTGAAACTGTATCAGTCTTAATGTTGTACTTTTTCAGTTTTGTTTGGGCTTTTCCAGTGCAATGTTAAAAGAGGTGCTGAGAGCAACACACTTTCATTGTTCTTGTCATTTTCTGATATAAGTTTTTTAGTGGAAATGAAAATAAAGCCTTTGATGATGCCATACCATTAAGGAATTAGGAGTTTACATTTTGTTACCACAACTTTTCAATTATTTGAGTAACAAGACATGTTTTATGGAAGATGTATACTAATGCATGATTTCACCAATGGTAATTTATCTATGGTTTTCACCTTTCAAAAAGTGAAGTATTAGTTAATACATGGGAAGTTTAAAATAAAACAGTGTGCCTAGAGTGTATTTAAATCCATTTTAGTTATAAGAAATCTAGATATCTTAGTATATAAGATAAATGAACTATATTTAGCTTAGAGAAATGTTATAAATGATAGTAAAGACAAATTATTTTTCCTAAGTTTAATAGACCTCCTGAGAATTATAGAAATACTACTATTCAGAAGCAGTATATGAAATTTGGGTCCATAATCATTTGTTATATGTAAACTGCTTCTTGTGTTATCTTAATGCTTAAGTCTCATAATGCTAAATAGAGAACAGAAGAAAGGATGCTCCCTGGGAAAATTATTGTAGACAAAATTGTGGTTATAGAGGAATTACAGACTAAATTTGATTTAGTGTCTATCGGGAATTACAGAAGGTTTTTTTTCTTTTTCTATTTTTGGCTGTGCCTAAAGCTAGTGGGATCTTAGGTCCAAACCAGGATTTAAACACAGGCCTGACAGATAAAGCACAAAGTTCTAACTACTGTGCTGGATCACCAGGGAACTTCCCCAAAGTTATTCTTTGCATAAAGTAACTACAAACTCCGTGTTAACAATAGAACTGTCAATTGACAAGGATACCAAGGAACTGAGGAATAAAATGAAAGTTTATTCAAGTATGACTTGGTATTTAAACAACATGTAATGCCAGGGTCCCTGCCTTCCAAGTCTCAAACCAATACCCCCTGTAGGATCAGCAGTGACATTAGGTTATGGGTAAAATATACACTGAATGTAATATACTTGAACTACCATGAAACCATTCCCTCCCAACTTTGTCTGTTGAAAACTTGTCTTCCCTGAAACCACTCCCAAGTGCCCAAAAGTTTGGGGACTATTTGTAATGATGAAATCAGAAAGCAACTTTGACAAAATAGATTTTCATTACATTATTTTAATGATAATTTTAATATATTTCACTTAGAAAGATGGAATGAAATTGTCAGCTTCTGAATTATTACTAGTTACCACCATAGCCTTGTAGCTCAGCTGGTAAAAAAAATTGCCTGCAATGCAGGGAACCCCAGATCAATCCCTGGGTCAGGAAGATATTCTGAAGAAGGGATAGGCTACCCACTCCAATATTCTTTGGCTTCCCTTGTGGCTCAGCTGGTAAAGAATCTGCATGTTATGTGGGAGATTGGCAGATTGGTCTCTGGGTTGGGAAGATCCCTTGGAGAAGAGAATGGCTACTCGCTTCAATATTCTCACCTGAAGAATTCTATGGCTTGCCCATGGGTTGCAAAGATTCAGACACAACTGAGCAACTTTCAGTTTTTACTACTGTAATAGTAATACAAGTGAACATGTATAGAAGTATATAGAACACCCTTACTCCCTAAAGCTACTTTTCTCAACTTGCTTCTGAGTCCCATGTCCAGATTTTCTTATCTAGATCCATTGTCTTCTTTGAGGCTAGTGCGTTCAGTAACAGTATCCATTCAAGCTTTGGTCTTTTTGCTGAGTCTCCCAGAAAGGATATCAATTAGTTACAAACATCATGGTCATTTTTCAGTGTGACCATCTGTCCACTTAGAATTTCAATCTGATGAAAACATATTTCACGAAAGCTGGCACACAGCTGCCAGATGGCAGTAACTTGTGATCACCATGACCTAGCCTAAATTTAAACAATAAGACTAATAATAAAAATTGGCTTATCAAAATTTATAAATTTCACTTCAGAATGAAGTGGAAGGATTACAGGCTTCTGACCAAAGGTCATAGTTGAGTTATATTCTGAGTTATATAGTTAGACAAGTGCCGATGAACCATGATTATCTCTTTGTGTCCCCACAGCTTAATTTTAATAACTGTAAGAACTTCATCGTCAGCAAGTGCACATCCTTGAGTTTTTAATGTGTATAATATTTACCTCATAATTTAACTTTTGCATATTTTATTTTCCTTTCATCTTGAAGCATGGACTACCAAGCACAAGGGCTATGCAAATACTACAAAAAAAAGAGACATTTTATAGTCTATTAAAACATGTACATAATAAGCTTTGAGAAAAGTATGATAGACATAATTATTCATGGTATGAAATATAGAAACTAGGGTTTTAGAGAAGTTAATATATTTTCATACAACATTTACTTACTAAGATAAGTGCCATATCAGGAACATTAAATACCTATCCCTCCAATCTCAATACAATTTTCCTTAAACTACCCTGTCTCTTAATAGAAAATAAAATATGTAAGCTGTATTCTTAGACTTCATTGAAATTAATTATTTCTTAACTCAGCATTGATAATGATAATATATTGGGCTTACTCAATTATTATTAAGTTGAAGGCTTTATCATTTAATTTAATGTTTAAAACATCCCTTATGGGTTGCAAAGATTCAGACACAACTAATTCAGTTTTACTACTGTAATAGTAATACAAGTGAACATGTATAGAAGTATATAGAACACCCTTACTCCCTAAAGCTACTTTTCTCAACTTGCTTCTGAGTCCCATGTCCAGATTTTCTTATCTAGATCCATTGTCTTCTTTGAGGCTAGTGAGTTCAGTAACAGTATCCATTCAAGCTTTGGTCTTTTTGCTGAGTCTCCCAGAAAGGATATCAATTAGTTACAAACATCATGGTCATTTTTCAGTGTGACCATCTGTCCACTTAGAATTTCAATCTGATGAAAACATATTTCACGAAAGCTGGCACACAGCTGCCAGATGGCAGTAACTTGTGATCACCATGACCTAGCCTAAATTTAAACAATAAGACTAATAATAAAAATTGGCTTATCAAAATTTATAAATTTCACTTCAGAATGAAGTGGAAGGATTACAGGCTTCTGACCAAAGGTCATAGTTGAGTTATATTCTGAGTTATATAGTTAGACAAGTGCCGATGAACCATGATTATCTCTTTGTGTCCCCACAGCTTAATTTTAATAACTGTAAGAACTTCATCGTCAGCAAGTGCACATCCTTGAGTTTTTAATGTGTATAATATTTACCTCATAATTTAACTTTTGCATATTTTATTTTCCTTTCATCTTGAAGCATGGACTACCAAGCACAAGGGCTATGCAAATACTACAAAAAAAAGAGACATTTTATAGTCTATTAAAACATGTACATAATAAGCTTTGAGAAAAGTATGATAGACATAATTATTCATGGTATGAAATATAGAAACTAGGGTTTTAGAGAAGTTAATATATTTTCATACAACATTTACTTACTAAGATAAGTGCCATATCAGGAACATTAAATACCTATCCCTCCAATCTCAATACAATTTTCCTTAAACTACCCTGTCTCTTAATAGAAAATAAAAATATGTAAGCTGTATTCTTAGACTTCATTGGAAATTAATTATTTCTTAACTCAGCATTGATAATGATAATATATTGGGCTTACTCAATTATTATTAAGTTGAAGGCTTTATCATTTAATTTAATGTTTAAAACATCCCTTGAGTATAAAAACTATGTTATTATCATCTAGTTTCCCATGGGTCATAAAGTAAATGAAATAAATTGCTGTCTTCTGCCATCAATGGATGTCTTTGTGTTGAGGCCTTTGTCTTATCTAACCTGGGTAGAGGTTTCCTTGGTTCTTTGCTGATATCAGCTTCATAGTAAGCTGGTTTCCTCAGCCACCTCATTTTTGAGCTACTGACTCACTCGAGTAAACCCATGACCTCACTTAAAGTACAAAAAATATGGGGATTACTAGCTTATTGTTTTCTAGTTCACTTGTTTTCTTCTGTTCAGCTGTGAGCATCATGTATAATAGAAGAAAATTGTGGTTTGCAAATGTATAGTTTATTTACTGTGCTAAGTTTGTTCTCTGACTGATATAGGGACATCTCCTATATCAATATTTTTTTCTAGTGATTACAGGTTGGTTATATTGCCCTGTTAATGACAGCTAATTCCAACTGTCTCTTATCTTATTATTTGGTAAAACAGAAGAAATTGCTCTTATGATATTAACCAGAATAATGATAGTCTAACATCACTACTGTCAATTTCAAAGACACCACAACTTGTGCAAATGGAAGTCACGGTGCTGTCTTTTTTTCTCAGTTAGTGTTCTCCCATTGGAAGGACAGCTCTTATCATATTGTTACCCTCACAAAACTATAAATACCCAGTTGTCATTGTTGTTCAGTTGCCCAGTTGTGTTCAACTCTTTGTGACCCCATGGACTGTAGCATTCCAGGTGTGCCCGTCCCTCACCATCTCCTGGGGTTTGCTGGAGTTCATGTCCATTACACCGGTGATGCTGTCCAGCCATCTCATCCCCTGATGCCTCTTCGGCTTCGTATAGGGTTTTAGAGAAGTTAATATATTTTCATACAACATTTACTTACTAAGATAAGTGCCATATCAGGAACATTAAATACCTATCCCTCCAATCTCAATACAATTTTCCTTAAACTACCCTGTCTCTTAATAGAAAATAAAAATATGTAAGCTGTATTCTTAGACTTCATTGGAAATTAATTATTTCTTAACTCAGCATTGATAATGATAATATATTGGGCTTACTCAATTATTATTAAGTTGAAGGCTTTATCATTTAATTTAATGTTTAAAACATCCCTTGAGTATCATAACTATGTTATTATCATCTAGTTTCCCATGGGTCATAAAGTAAATGAAATAAATTGCTGTCTTCTGCCATCAATGGATGTCTTTGTGTTGAGGCCTTTGTCTTATCTAACCTGGGTAGAGGTTTCCTTGGTTCTTTGCTGATATCAGCTTCATAGTAAGCTGGTTTCCTCAGCCACCTCATTTTTGAGCTACTGACTCACTCGAGTAAACCCATGACCTCACTTAAAGTACAAAAATATGGGGATTACTAGCTTATTGTTTTCTAGTTCACTTGTTTTCTTCTGTTCAGCTGTGAGCATCATGTATAATAGAAGAAAATTGTGGTTTGCAAATGTATAGTTTATTTACTGTGCTAAGTTTGTTCTCTGACTGATATAGGGACATCTCCTATATCAATATTTTTTTCTAGTGATTACAGGTTGGTTATATTGCCCTGTTAATGACAGCTAATTCCAACTGTCTCTTATCTTATTATTTGGTAAAACAGAAGAAATTGCTCTTATGATATTAACCAGAATAATGATAGTCTAACATCACTACTGTCAATTTCAAAGACACCACAACTTGTGCAAATGGAAGTCACGGTGCTGTCTTTTTTTCTCAGTTAGTGTTCTCCCATTGGAAGGACAGCTCTTATCATATTGTTACCCTCACAAAACTATAAATACCCAGTTGTCATTGTTGTTCAGTTGCCCAGTTGTGTTCAACTCTTTGTGACCCCATGGACTGTAGCATTCCAGGTGTGCCCGTCCCTCACCATCTCCTGGGGTTTGCTGGAGTTCATGTCCATTACACCGGTGATGCTGTCCAGCCATCTCATCCCCTGATGCCCTCTTCTGCTTCTGCCTGCAATCTTTCCCATCTTCAGGAACTTTTCCAGTGAATCATTCATTCATATCAGATGACCAAAATACTGTAGTTTCAGCTTCAGCTTCAATCCTTGTATTCAGCAGCCAGCACAAAATCCTCAAAGTAGATCTTTCTCCAAAGGTGTCTCCTGAATCACACTTGCTACTTTAAAATATAATATTCTAAAATTGTCTTACTAAGACAGTAATTTTATCTTGTAATAAGCACAGCTTGGCCTGATATATCATTTATTTCTACATGTTCAATCAATTAAGTTTCTTGCTAACAGTAAGAATCAGTTTAGTTTAAAAGCATGTTATTGAGTGCATAGTATACTCTAGGATTAAAGGGGAAAATATGGTACATATATTTTCCAAACTCAAAAAAGTGTGATATCATGCTTCCCTGGTGGTTTAGTGGGTAGAGTCCACCTTGCTGTGCAAAGGGCACTGGTTCATCCCTGGCCCTGGAAGGTCCCATGTGATGAGAAACGACTGGGCCAGTATGCCCAACTGTGAGCCAGCGCTCTGGAGCACAGGAGCCCACAGATGGTGCTCTGCGACCACTGCAATGGGAGACCCATACATGCCAAAGAATAAAGGTGGATGAAAATAAACTATGAGTTAGAGGCAAAAAGAAAAATTGTTAAAAGAAAAGTGTGGTATCTTTCAGGAGGTTAACTAATTTAGCCTTAGGGCAAAAGAAATTGCTCTTATAAAAAATTTATTAACCAGAATAATGATAGTCTAACATCACTACTGTCAATTTCAAAGACACCACAACTTGTGCAAATGGAAGTCACGGTGCTGTCTTTTTTTCTCAGTTAGTGTTCTCCCATTGGAAGGACAGCTCTTATCATATTGTTACCCTCACAAAACTATAAATACCCAGTTGTCATTGTTGTTCAGTTGCCCAGTTGTGTTCAACTCTTTGTGACCCCATGGACTGTAGCATTCCAGGTGTGCCCGTCCCTCACCATCTCCTGGGGTTTGCTGGAGTTCATGTCCATTACACCGGTGATGCTGTCCAGCCATCTCATCCCCTGATGCCCTCTTCTGCTTCTGCCTGCAATCTTTCCCATCTTCAGGAACTTTTCCAGTGAATCATTCATTCATATCAGATGACCAAAATACTGTAGTTTCAGCTTCAGCTTCAATCCTTGTATTCAGCAGCCAGCACAAAATCCTCAAAGTAGATCTTTCTCCAAAGGTGTCTCCTGAATCACACTTGCTACTTTAAAATATAATATTCTAAAATTGTCTTACTAAGACAGTAATTTTATCTTGTAATAAGCACAGCTTGGCCTGATATATCATTTATTTCTACATGTTCAATCAATTAAGTTTCTTGCTAACAGTAAGAATCAGTTTAGTTTAAAAGCATGTTATTGAGTGCATAGTATACTCTAGGATTAAAGGGGAAAATATGGTACATATATTTTCCAAACTCAAAAAAGTGTGATATCATGCTTCCCTGGTGGTTTAGTGGGTAGAGTCCACCTTGCTGTGCAAAGGGCACTGGTTCATCCCTGGCCCTGGAAGGTCCCATGTGATGAGAAACGACTGGGCCAGTATGCCCAACTGTGAGCCAGCGCTCTGGAGCACAGGAGCCCACAGATGGTGCTCTGCGACCACTGCAATGGGAGACCCATACATGCCAAAGAATAAAGGTGGATGAAAAATAAACTATGAGTTAGAGGCAAAAAAGAAAAAATTGTTAAAAGAAAAGTGTGGTATCTTTCAGGAGGTTAATTCTGACAATTTGATGAATATCCCACTATTGATGAGGGAGCAATAAACATGCAACAATACAAAGAAACAGTAGTTAGCCAGTATTTTCAAAGAGAGTGAAATTTGAAATCACTTATGAATGCTAAGGAGACAAAAATATTTGAAATTATTTTTCTCAGAAAGAAATGTGTAGTTAAAGGCATATGGGTGCAGAATACCATGTCCTCTGTCAAGACCTATAGTATCCTGCTGTACAGAATGGTGAGTGTTCAGCCAGAGTGAAGGACATCTTAAGAAAAGACAGTTGAGTGGAGGCCTTGAATTGTATATTATCACTCTAACGATTCCATAAACAACGTGGAATCACCGAAATGTCCTTAGTAGAGGATATGTAAAAGTCAAAACTATACTTTTACGTTCTGACTGCAAGTGCAGAGGATGTCTTCAAGGAAGGAAAAACTGAAACCAGAAAAAATGTTTTGAGTTTTACTCTAAATTAAGTATTAAACAGATAAATGTTTGAAATCTTTGAAATGGATAGATATATTTTATAAATGCTTAGATTAGGAAATGCCAAATATGAATAGCTTTCCCCAAATAGCCTTTTAGATAACAGTTGCATCATCAGCTTTGAAAAATCATACAGATAATATTGTTGTGGAGCCAGACTCTTCATTACTGATAAAAATTCACTTTTATATGTCTGAAATTTTCTCTATCTTTATTTATGAAAAAATTTTACTATACATAATTTTTTTCACTAATTTTTCAGTACTGAGTCACTGCTCCTCTATTTTACCTGTACACAGTTTGCCATAAAGAAGATGTTACTATACATAATTTTTCACTACATTTTTCTCCACCTTGCTGTGCAAAGGGCACTGGTTCATCCCTGGCCCTGGAAGGTCCCATGTGATGAGAAACGACTGGGCCAGTATGCCCAACTGTGAGCCAGCGCTCTGGAGCACAGGAGCCCACAGATGGTGCTCTCGACCACTGCAATGGGAGACCCATACATGCCAAAGAATAAAGGTGGATGAAAATAAACTATGAGTTAGAGGCAAAAAAGAAAAAATTGTTAAAAGAAAAGTGTGGTATCTTTCAGGAGGTTAATTCTGACAATTTGATGAATATCCCACTATT
Source organism: Tragulus kanchil (assembly GCA_022376925.1). Lineage (NCBI taxonomy): Eukaryota > Metazoa > Chordata > Mammalia > Artiodactyla > Tragulidae > Tragulus > Tragulus kanchil. The sequence continues at coordinate 85,169,864 of JAIOJX010000003.1, read as the reverse complement.
GATGAGGGAGCAATAAACATGCAACAATACAAAGAAACAGTAGTTAGCCAGTATTTTCAAAGAGAGTGAAATTTGAAATCACTTATGAATGCTAAGGAGACAAAAATATTTGAAATTATTTTTCTCAGAAAGAAATGTGTAGTTAAAGGCATATGGGTGCAGAATACCATGTCCTCTGTCAAGACCTATAGTATCCTGCTGTACAGAATGGTGAGTGTTCAGCCAGAGTGAAGGACATCTTAAGAAAAGACAGTTGAGTGGAGGCCTTGAATTGTATATTATCACTCTAACGATTCCATAAACAACGTGGAATCACCGAAATGTCCTTAGTAGAGGATATGTAAAAGTCAAAACTATACTTTTACGTTCTGACTGCAAGTGCAGAGGATGTCTTCAAGGAAGGAAAAACTGAAACCAGAAAAAATGTTTTGAGTTTTACTCTAAATTAAGTATTAAACAGATAAATGTTTGAAATCTTTGAAATGGATAGATATATTTTATAAATGCTTAGATTAGGAAATGCCAAATATGAATAGCTTTCCCCAAATAGCCTTTTAGATAACAGTTGCATCATCAGCTTTGAAAAATCATACAGATAATATTGTTGTGGAGCCAGACTCTTCATTACTGATAAAAATTCACTTTTATATGTCTGAAATTTTCTCTATCTTTATTTATGAAAAAATTTTACTATACATAATTTTTTTCACTAATTTTTCAGCACTGAGTCACTGCTCCCCTATTTTACCTGTACACAGTTTGCCATAAAGAAGATGCTATCATCTATATCTTTTTTTCTGTTTATGTAATTTTTTCCTCTTAGACTACTTTTAAGATTTTCTCTTCATACATTTTAACTGTTTTATAAATGATTCAATTATGATGTACTTTGAGTTTAGTTTTACAGATATTTCTTATGCTTGGGTCCTGTTGATCTCCATGAATCTCAGGGTTTATTCTTCTCTATGAATCTGGAAAGTGATCAGCCATTATGCCTTCAAATATTTGGTGTATACATGTGTACATTTTGATGTGGTTGATGTTTTTAATATTTGATGTTGTTGCTTTCCCCTCTTCCTATTTTGGGGATAGAAATTCAAGGAATACAATATAAATTGGATCACTTGAAGTATTGCATGTCTATAACATCTATTCATTTTAAATCTCTCCTTTTTTCCTTGTTTCATTTGCATGCTTCTTATCACAGTATTGACTAGTCTTTTTTCTAACCCTAACCCTAATAAGACTTTGCTCATTGTTTTGTTTTCCAGTGCATTAGGGCAATTTGAAGTGTGTTTGGAATATATTCTATATAGTTGATATGGTTACACTGATAAAAAAAATTAAAATAGATTACTTGCAATAGTAGTAATCTATTAGGTAGTTTCCCTTAAGAGCTTTTTTGTGGAAGTTCACTGGCTGTATCACATTGACCTTAAACTTGAGTTATTTTCTTTTTAAGAAAGACATTTCCAAAATGCTGACACCTTTACTGATAATAACTCACTGTCAATAGAGACTGCTTGCAGATTTTCTTTTTTTAGTGATGAACAATACGTATCTTTAATCTAAAGGAGACATAAAAAGAGATGAGTTACTTTCAAAACAAATTCATTCTGATAGGAGGAAGAATGTTGAAAATAAGTGTTTTTAATATTCTCCTTTTTCTCAGAAATGCACTTTTGAACTTGCATCTTTGAATCTGTGCATCATTTCTAGATCTGATCACAGTTAAGACTAATTATAAAAGAAACTGAACTTGAAAATTCAAAATTGATTTTCTATATCACCAAGAGTTAAATTCAGATTTCAAAAAATAATGCATCATGGTATTATTCTGCTCAAATAAAATTAAGATAATTAACAGTGAGCAAATGTAAAATAATAATTATATATTATTTTCCTCATTTCATCTTTGCCTTTGTTAAGAGTTCTATTTAGAATATATACAATATTAATATAGGAGTATGAATAATTTATAAATATATGCATGATAAAATCACATCAAGGTACCAACTCAGTCTTTTCTTTACTTTTAAGCATGCAAGATAAAAATGACATAGGTCATTTCTCTATAAGAATTATCTCTTTCAGTTTCCTTTCAAGGAGCAAAGTTCTTCTTGAGAACTGTCTCTGGTTTTCACAGTTGCCCCAAATACAATTGTAACTTTTCAGTGAACCCCAAAATTCTGAAGTGCAATTCTATTTGAAAATAAAAAGATTAATTTTCATCTTAAAATAATTGGCATTTGTTTTATATGTCTATTCTTTGGGTATAAGCATTTTCTGTGTTCACTTAAGTTAGTGTAGTTCTGATAGAGATCTAGATCTGGGTCTAAGACTACATAATATCCAGTATCTACATAATCAGAAAAATAAAACCACTGATTTTAAAGTATCCTTTAACACTCACTATTTTTATCAGTACCAAAGTATACATTAGTTTTCTATTCATTTTCAGTATATCCTCTCAGACTCACTTTTCTTTTTCCATGTAAAGCTAGTTCCACTAGTTGACGTTTTGAGATTTTTCTAATATTATGATATAAAACCAAAACAACACATTTTAAACTTATCCAGTATTTCAAAGGAATATGATAAATATATTTGAATCACTTAAATGCATGCAATTTTTCTATTTATTTTGCTTTATGGGTTGTTTTTAATATCATAAAGTTATCACAGTGCATTAATGGCTGTTCTCAGGCTTTTCATATGTGTAAAAGAAGCCTATTATGCTCTCAAACAATAAAACATATTGGAATGAACTCACCTGCACTTTATATGCTTTATAAATTAAAAACATAAAAACAAAAGTGGTTGTTTCATTATAGAATCAAAGACATATCATTATGGGATCTGCAAATGCTACTGTGAACAATGACTTACTAAGAAGAAATGCATACCTAACCAGAAATAAACCATGCTTTTCCTAATCTAAATAGAATCTTACTAGAATTTAGCTTATTATTATATGAAATCAGATATGCAAGAGGCAAAACATGACACTGACATACAAATATATTTAGTAAATGCTATAAAAAGGATTTATTCATTTTGTTTCTGGGTCTACTGACCATGTTTATATATCTGTACATAAAGTTTTAAGAGCAGATTTAATTCTGTTTAGTTGTCCTCATTTCCTATTTAAGAGAACTGAGACTTAAGTCATTCAGCCCAATTTCTGAAGTAAACAAGATCGCATGGCTTGCATGAGACAAACAGTGCCTCCAATTCAGGTCTCATATTCAAGTTAAATTATGTTTTTACTGCTTTGTCACACAGTTTCAAAAACAATAAATAAACAGCAAAGCTGGAACATAGGCACTATGATACAAATCAAAGAATAGATGAGTTTGACTACCACTAAGAGTGCTTTTCATCCAAACCAAGCAATTGAGAATCATTTCTCAGTATTCATTTCTTAAATCTCTTTAACTGGAATATGGTGATGCTAGCCATACAATAATTTTATTTTGCTCTTCCAGTCCATTGATGTTAAGCCATATATGTTAGGTATGTTAGGAATTTTATTCAGGTAACATAATAGTGTAAGATGATATATTTGAAGCATGTTTGTTAGCTGATGAAGACTTGGAGGTACACCTCTAAGTATAGTACATTATAGCTTGTATAAAAAAAGAAAGGGTAGGAAAAAGCCCAAATAAAGATATTTCTCCTATTAGATATCACAACTGGGACAAAGAATAAACAATAGGAGAAATCATGAAGATTAAAAGAAAGTATTTACTAGATGGATTCAAAATGGAGTGTAACAGGCTACTGTCTCTGTTCTTTATGTCATTTTACACATGATGACATTTAGCCCTATTGCGTGACATCTACAGGTTGAATTTAAATAAAGTATAAATACATAAGGCTTCTCGAGTGAATCAGTAGTAAAGAATCTGCCTGCCAACGTGGGAGATGCAGGAGATGCTTGTTTGATCCCTGAGTCAGGAAGATCACCTGTGGGAGGAAATGGTAACCCTCTTCAGAATTCTAGCCTCGAGAATTCCATGGATAAAGCAGCCTGGCGGGCTACAATCCATGGGGTCACAAAGAGTTGAATGTGACTGAACACACACACACACACACATACAAATAAATGCATAATTTGTATAACTTCATTCTAGGACATAAGGTGTTTTATTTATTTTTTTGAAGTTTCAAGGAAAACATTTAGGAATCTTGATAATGTAACTACCTAATCTTTTCTAGAACGTTAGACAAACATATAAAATTATATATGTTACTTTGCTCAGTCATGTCCAGGCTCTTCTGTCCATGGAATTCTCAATGCAAGAATACAAGAGTTGGGGGGTGGGGGAGGTAGGAGTGGGTGAAATATATGGAAACAGTAACATGGAAACTTACATTACTGTATGTGAAATAGATAACCAATGGGAATTTGCTGGAAGACTAAGAGAACTCCAACAGGGGCTCTGTACAAATCTAGAGGGGTCAGATGGGGAGGGACAGAAGTTCAAGCGGGATGGGACATAAGCATAGCTATGGCTGATTCATGCTGATGTTTGCCAGTCAAAACCAAAACTTTTATCCTTCAACTGAAAAACAAAAATAAAAATGATTACTAGAGTGGGTTGCCATTTCCTACTCCAGGAGATCTCCCCAAACTAGGGATGAACCCAGGTCTCCTACATTACAGGCAGATTCTTTAGCACATTTATATTTGAAACAATTAGCTTCACACCTCTAAGTTAGTACAATGATAAAAAAGAAAGGGTAGGAAAGACCAAATAAAGATATTTCTCCTATTAGATATCACAACTGGGACAAAGAATAAACAATAGGAGAAATCATGAAGATTAAAAGAAAGTATTTACTAGATGGATTCAAAATGGAGTGTAACAGGCTACTGTCTCTGTTCTTTATGTCATTTTACACATGATGACATTTAGCCCTATTGCGTGACATCTACAGGTTGAATTTAAATAAAGTATAAATACATAAGGCTTCTCGAGTGAATCAGTAGTAAAGAATCTGCCTGCCAACGTGGGAGATGCAGGAGATGCTTGTTTGATCCCTGAGTCAGGAAGATCACCTGTGGGAGGAAATGGTAACCCTCTTCAGAATTCTAGCCTCGAGAATTCCATGGATAAAGCAGCCTGGCGGGCTACAATCCATGGGGTCACAAAGAGTTGAATGTGACTGAACACACACACACACACACATACAAATAAATGCATAATTTGTATAACTTCATTCTAGGACATAAGGTGTTTTATTTATTTTTTTGAAGTTTCAAGGAAAACATTTAGGAATCTTGATAATGTAACTACCTAATCTTTTCTAGAACGTTAGACAAACATATAAAATTATATATGTTACTTTGCTCAGTCATGTCCAGGCTCTTCTGTCCATGGAATTCTCAATGCAAGAATACAAGAGTTGGGGGGTGGGGGAGGTAGGAGTGGGTGAAATATATGGAAACAGTAACATGGAAACTTACATTACTGTATGTGAAATAGATAACCAATGGGAATTTGCTGGAAGACTAAGAGAACTCCAACAGGGGCTCTGTACAAATCTAGAGGGGTCAGATGGGGAGGGACAGAAGTTCAAGCGGGATGGGACATAAGCATAGCTATGGCTGATTCATGCTGATGTTTGCCAGTCAAAACCAAAACTTTTATCCTTCAACTGAAAAACAAAAATAAAAATGATTACTAGAGTGGGTTGCCATTTCCTACTCCAGGAGATCTCCCCAAACTAGGGATGAACCCAGGTCTCCTACATTACAGGCAGATTCTTTAGCACATTTATATTTGAGCAAATTAGCTTCTCTTTGCTTTCCTTATCCTCTCTAGCTTCTAAGGAAGCCTAAGCAATGCTCATCTTTATCTCTATATGTTGTTGTGCCACAAGGCCAATCACTTTCTCTGTTTAAAACTCACTTCCCAGACCCAATCACCCAAGACAATAATATCAAATCTTATCTAGGAAAAAAAATGATCTTCCTGTATGACTCTCTTCATTTCCAGCTTCTTCCATGATCTGAAGACTCATATAACCTCAACATGGGCAAAATCTAATGCTCAATCTCCCTCGCAAACCTGTTCTGTAAATAATATTCCTCTACCCATTAAATGTTGCCTTCAATCATTCAGTTGCTCAAGCCTCTAACCTTTAGCTTTTCTCTTTCTCTCGTTTTCATGGTTCATCAGCCATACATCCTATCTGATCCAATCTATAACATACACCCTTCTCCCTCACAGTTTTTATCTCTTCTACATTAACTATGACATTTCACCCAGACCATTAAAATAATCTAACATTTTTTTCCATCTGCATTATTCACTACACAAAAACCACAGTCATTATTTAAATATATGTAACTAATCATCTCACATCTCTACTTAAAAGTTCTTGAAGTATTTCTATTAGTTCAAATAATAATTTAAATTTCTTACAGATAAATTTCTAAAAGGTTCTTGCCACTGTCTTGTCATCATCTCATTTTTTTTTATTATTATATTCCAGATACATTTAGCTTACATTCCAGATACATTTAGCTTTTCATCAAATCCAGCTTCTCACCAACAGCATACTTGCTCTGGACTCTGCATCTGGCCCTTGATCCCTCTATCTGGAGTGTTTGCCTAAAGAAATTCATTTTGCTTTTTCCTTCAGTTCTTCATCTGCTTTGCTTTGACGACATAAAAAAAGGCATCATCTGAACACCCAATATATTATACAAGGATGAAGATTTTGAGATTGCCAATAATCATCTGTTTTTGATGTAATTTTGTTCAACACCTGTTAACCTTTGCTCTCCATCTCTCTCTCTGTTCCCCCCATATGTTTTCATTGACATTGTAGCACCTAATACTTACCCGACCTTAGAGTGAGTTTTCGCTTGTTTATATGTTTGCCATCTGTCTTTCCCCACTATAGGTGAATATAAGCTGCACAGGATCAACAATTTGTCTTATTTCTTTGAGCCGTGTTTAGCATAGGAAACAATCAATGGATATTCATTCACTGTATGAATTAATTCTCATTTTATACTTCAACAATAATAAGCAACTTAACTCTCTCATTTGGTGGAGCAAAGATTAGACTATCTGTGACAAAATGACTAATTTGTATGATTGTTGACTTTATGCTTTCGTATAATTTTCATGTTTCATATTTATTTTCTATTTCCATTTTCATTATTGCATATGTGTGCTCAGTCGTTCAATCATGCCTGACTCTTTGTAACCCCATGGAATGTAGCCTGCCACCCTCATCTGTCCATGAGATTTTTCACTGCAAGAATACTGGAATGGGTTGCTATGTTCTCCTCAAGGGTACCTTCCCTATCCAGGGACTGAACCTGTGTTCTCCTGCATTACAGATAGATTTTTTACCACTGAGCCACAGCGGAGGCCAATATTGATGTTTAAACATGATGTTACTTGTTATTCTATAAGATGTATGAAATAGGAGCATAGCAAATCTATGAAGCTATGTGTTTAAATATTTCTTTTTAAATTATAATGTGAATGTGTGTATGAAGCACCCTATACTGGAATCTGGATGGAAAAACAAAATTACATACTCTTCATTAGGGAAAATATCTTCTTAGCATTTCAGAAGCTCTATTTTAGTAATAGTCTTAAATCCACAAACTAAGAAAAAAACAGAGTACAAAAGATCATTTATATAATATTTCAAAACCTTCTGAGTAAGTCATAACACAAACTCACTTTTTTCCCCTTTATTTCTTAGTTTCTCTATTTCTAATTTGTTTCCTATATTTATTTCTCCTTCTTTATCTCCATGACTCCAGTACTGGGATTTAAAGTTAAAATTTAAAATGGATATATGAATCACGAATGGATTTTGTATTAATAAGTTAGAAATTTGAAGATTTACAATTTTACCTTATGTATACAACTTTGTATTATACTCCTCTATTAATCTTTGTCTTTTAAGTTAAACTATTGCAAAAAAAATTATTTTGTGATATTAAATTACAGGCGCAAAAAGCAAAAGAGATCACCTGGTAGTTCTAATAACATGCTTTGACTTATTTAAACTGGGACTGTGTATATCACTTTAAAATGTAGTGCTTTACATTTCTATTCTCAATTAAACATCAAGTGTCAGTGTTCTCCTTCTCATTTCATGTTAATTTCCCTCTGGTAAAACTGGTGTTTCCAAGCTTGTTTAGTAAATGTCAATGTTCTCTTTAATTTTGTATCTGCCCCAAACTCATGGCCTTTAGAGTCTCTGTGCTTTGCTATTATCTTTAAAAGACTCTGAATGGAGAGGATGAGAAATTGATATGGTGCCATTTTACCTCCTTTTTAAAGGCCTAAACAAAGTCATACAGACAAATCTAACTATACTGAAATCTGTAGAAAATTAAATGCATTTTCACTATTATTCTACAATCTTCTGCATGGGGAACTCCTCAGGGGTACCTTCCCTAACCAGGGGCTGAACCTGTGTTCTCCTGCATTACAGATAGATTTTTTACCACTGAGCCACAGCGGAGGCCAATATTGATGTTTAAACATGATGTTACTTGTTATTCTATAAGATGTATGAAATAGGAGCATAGCAAATCTATGAAGCTATGTGTTTAAATATTTCTTTTTAAATTATAATGTGAATGTGTGTATGAAGCACCCTATACTGGAATCTGGATGGAAAAACAAAATTACATACTCTTCATTAGGGAAAATATCTTCTTAGCATTTCAGAAGCTCTATTTTAGTAATAGTCTTAAATCCACAAACTAAGAAAAAAACAGAGTACAAAAGATCATTTATATAATATTTCAAAACCTTCTGAGTAAGTCATAACACAAACTCACTTTTTTCCCCTTTATTTCTTAGTTTCTCTATTTCTAATTTGTTTCCTATATTTATTTCTCCTTCTTTATCTCCATGACTCCAGTACTGGGATTTAAAGTTAAAATTTAAAATGGATATATGAATCACGAATGGATTTTGTATTAATAAGTTAGAAATTTGAAGATTTACAATTTTTACCTTATGTATACAACTTTGTATTATACTCCTCTATTAATCTTTGTCTTTTAAGTTAAACTATTGCAAAAAAAATTATTTTGTGATATTAAATTACAGGCGCAAAAAGCAAAAGAGATCACCTGGTAGTTCTAATAACATGCTTTGACTTATTTAAACTGGGACTGTGTATATCACTTTAAAATGTAGTGCTTTACATTTCTATTCTCAATTAAACATCAAGTGTCAGTGTTCTCCTTCTCATTTCATGTTAATTTCCCTCTGGTAAAACTGGTGTTTCCAAGCTTGTTTAGTAAATGTCAATGTTCTCTTTAATTTTGTATCTGCCCCAAACTCATGGCCTTTAGAGTCTCTGTGCTTTGCTATTATCTTTAAAAGACTCTGAATGGAGAGGATGAGAAATTGATATGGTGCCATTTTACCTCCTTTTTAAAGGCCTAAACAAAGTCATACAGACAAATCTAACTATACTGAAATCTGTAGAAAATTAAATGCATTTTCACTATTATTCTACAATCTTCTGCAGGAATTTGAGGAAAGATAAATGTCTATACACTGGGAGAAATATGGCAAGAAACAGTTGAACCTAAAGAATACTATATACCCAAATTTCATCCAGGTATTTGGGTATATAAAGGAAAAACAATTTCAGCACATAACAAATATCATTTTAGTATTTCCAAGAGTTGACATATTTTAATATCTTCTAAAGGAAAATCTAAAACATAAACAAAAGCAGAGAAAGTAGTGAAAAGTACTCTTATGATAACATTAACCAGCTTAATAATTACCAACAATGACCAAACCTTTTCTATCTCTATATTCCCATCATCACCTCCTTCTCCTGATGGATAAATCCAAATCTGTTCTCAAATTCCAGACATAGTAGCATTCATTTAATATAAGTGCATTTTAACAACAGAGAGAAAATGTACAGACACACATCAACATGCACAAATGAACAAATTTAACAGAGAATAAAACTTTGAATTAACATGAATAAATATTTGAATTTGCCACTTCAGAATAATCATAGACATCTAGATAATAATTTAAACATAGTTCTGCCCCTTGACAATATTTCTACCCTTAAAATATTTTACATATTGAGTTAACCCACATGATCCCTTCTGAATTTGTTGAATGAGTGAGTATATTTCTCTGCTTCATTGCTTATTATAGGTAACAATACTAAATCATATGCCAACAAAGAAAAATGACTGAAAATATTTGGTGAAGATGATCACCATCTGATTTTCAAAACAAATGCCATTAAAAAGATAAATTACAGAAGTTTTAATTTAATTATTAATGTGTATACATTTTCTTTTCCAATGCCTACACACACACATATGTGTGTGTATATATACATGTATGCATCATATGTATGTCTATATACACATACATACACACTCTAGGCTTATATATTGTAGGTCAGATTCTGTGCATTGAAGTGGAAAAGAGAAATATAAACTGTTTCAGATTATGAGAGAGAAGTCTAATGTAAATATATACTTATAACACAAAATTAAGAATACTAAGAAAAGGGCTTCCCTGCTGGTCCAATAGGTAAGGACACCGCCTTGCAGTGCAAGGGGCACCGGTTCCATCCCTGGCCTGGGAAGATCCCATGTGCCGCGGAGCGGCTGGACCCATGTGTCCAATTACCGAGCCGGAGTTCTGGAGGGCATGCACCCAGAGTCAGTGCTCTACAATGACAGAGGCCACTGCCACTGCGGCACTGCCACTGTGGGCCACTGCGATGGGAGGCCCACACGGGCCAAAGAACAAAGATGGAATAAAAATGATAAATGAAAGACCAATAGAAGTGGCCCGCCTGCCCCCTTCCCTCCCCACACCACCCCCGCAAAAAAAAATAAAAATAAAAATAAACAAATAAATATATATATATATATTAAAAAAAGAATACTAAGGCATTTAACATGCTCTTAACAGAAATAATATATTAATATTAAAAACAATTATATTAATATTTCATGAAATTTTAAAAGTTATTCTTAGTTGTATTTTTTTTTTTTTTTTTTTTAGTTTTTGGCCACTTTTATTGGTCTTTCATTTATTTATTTTCATCCATCTTTAATCTGTGGCCTTTGAGGCCTATGTTGGCCTCCCATTTCAGTGGCTTCCCCTGTCATGGAGCACCAGCTCTGGGCACATAGGCTCCAGAGCACTGTCTTGTAATTTGACACACTATGCTGGATCTTCCCAGGCCAGGGATTGAACCGGCTCCCCTTGCAGTGCAAGGCAGACTCTTTACCCAGTGGACCACCAGGGAAGCCCCTCTTAATTATATTTTTGGAAAAGATTCTTGCTTATGGTCTAGTTATACAAGCATAACCTCTATACCTTTTTATTCTATAGGTTATCATCAGTCTCAAAATATTTTGTTCTGATACATCATTATGATTTTACTTTTTTAGTTTTATTTTATTCAATTTTTTAAATTTTTATTTTACTTTTAGCTTATACAGAGTTTTGTTGTTTACAGATATGTATGTTCCCAGATTAGTCACATGTATATCCCCCCCTTCCCACCCCTCCCAACCATCACACAGCACCCCGGAAGGATCTCCTTTTCTCACAGAGCAATGACTATAGCTCTTTTCTTCACTTATGATAGTACAGGCCTTCATGCTACTTCCTTTACGCCTCCCACCCTCTGTTCCTTCCCCACAATGTCCGTATGTCCACTGTCCATGTCTGTCTTTCCGTCGCTTCACTGCGTGTGCCATCATCACCATCCTACTAGATTCCATATATATGTGATAGTGTATTGTACTTGTCCTTCTCTTTCTGACTAACTTCACTTTTTAAAATAGGTTCTAGATCCAGACACCTCATTAGGGCTGATGCTTCTGCATTTCTTTTAAAAGCTGAGTAGTATGCCATTGTATATATTTACCAGAGCTTTTGTATCCATTCATTCATCAGTGGGCATCTAGGTTGCTTCCATGTTCTAGCTACTATATAGAGAGCTATGATGAACATTGGGGTACAGGTGCTTTTTTCAGATTTGATGTCCTCAGGGCATAAGCCTAAGAGTGGGATTGCTGGGTTGTATGGTGCTTCTATTTTTGGTGTTTTAAGAAATCTCCAGACTGTCTTCCATAGAGGCTGTATCACTTGATATTCCCACCAGCAATGCAAGAGGGTTCCTTTTTCACTCCACACTCTCTCCAGCATTTATTGTCTGTAGATTTGTGGATGATGAACGTTCTGACTGGTGTGAGGTGATATCTCATTGTAGTTTTGATTTGCGTTTCTCTAATTTTAAATGAAGTTGAGCATCGTTTCATGTGTTTTGGGGCCATCTGTATGTCCTCTTTGGAGAGGTGTCTGTTTAGGTCCTTTTCCCATTTTTTGCTTGGGTTGTTCATTTTTCCAGTGCTGAGTTGTCTGAGTTGCTTGTAGATTTTGGAGATTAATTCTATGTCTGTTATTTCATTTGCTATGATTTTCCCCAATTCTGTGGGTTGTTTGTTCAATTTTTTTGTAATTTCTTTTGCTGTACAAAAGCTTTTACGTTTCATTAGGCCCTACATGTTCATTTTTCTTTTTAGTTCCGTTATTCTAGTAGTTGGGTCAGAGAAGATTTTACTTAGATTCATGTCCTTAAGTATTTTGCCTATATTCTCCAATTTTCCCAGCACCATTTGTTGAAGAGGTTGTCTTTCTCCCATTTTATAGTTTCTCTTCCTTTGTCAAAAATAAGGTACTCACAAGTGCATGGGTTTGTCTCTGGATTCTCTATCTTGTCCCATTGGTCTATAGTTCTGTTTTTGTGCCAGTACCATACTGTCTTGATTACTGTTGCTTTGTAGTAGAGCCTGAAGTTGGGGAGACTGATCCCTCCAGCTCCATTCTTCTTCCTCAGGATTGCTTTTGTTATTCGAGGTCTTTTGTGTTGCCATATGAACTGTGTTATTCTTTGGTCTGATTCTGTGAAGAATGTCATTGGTAGTTTGATAGGGATTGCATTGAATCTATAGATGGCATTTGGTAACATGGTCATTTTCACAATATTGATTCTTCCAACCCAGGAACATGGAATATCTCTCCATTTGTTTAAGTTTTCTTTAATGTCTCTCATGAGTGTCTTGTAATTTTCTGTGTAGAGTTCTTTTGTTTCTTTGTGTATGTTTATTCCTAGATATTTGATTCTTTTGGTTGCAATGGTGAAGGGGATTGCCTCTTTGATTTCGTTTTCTGATTTTTCATTGTTTGTGTATAGCAATGCCAGTAATTTCTGTATATTGATTTTATATTCTGCAATTTTGCGGAATTTGCTGATTAAGTCTAGTAGTTTTGTAATAGTGTCTTTAGGATTTTCGATGTATAATATCATGTCATCTGCAAAAAGAGAGAGCTTGACTTCTTCCTTTCCAATCTGGATACCTTTTATTTCTTTCTCTGCTGTTATTGCTGGTGCATGAACTTCCAGGAGCATGTTGAATAAGAATGGTGAAAGTGGAAACCCTTGTCTTGTTTGTGATCTTAGAGGAAATACTTTCAGTTTTTCACCATTGAGGATAATGTTTGCTGTGGGCTTCTCATATACGGCTTTCACTATGTTGAGATAGGTTCATTCTATGCCCATTTTCTGAAGAGTTTTTATCATGAATGGGTGTTGTACTTTGTTGAAGGGTTTTTCTGCATCTATTGAGATGATCATGTGGTTTTTGTCTCTCAATTTGTTGATATGGTGTATCACATGGATTGATTTGCGGATATTGAAGAATGCTTGCATGCCTGGGATGAACCCAACTTGATTATGATGTATGTGCTTTTTGATGGGTGGTTGAATTTTGTCTGCTACAATTTTGTTGAAAATTTTGGCATCCAAATTCATCAGTGAAATTGGCCTATAATTTTCTTTTTGTGTGATGTCTTTGCCTGGCTTTGATATCAGGGTGATGGCAGCCTCATAGAATGTGTTTGGAAGTGTTCCTTTCTGAGCAATTTTTTGGAAGAGTTTTAGAAGGACAGGCATTACGTCTTCTTTATATATTTGGTTGAATTCGCCTGTTAAGCCATCGGCCCTGGGCTTTTATTTTGGGGTAGATTTTTAATCACAGATTCGATTTCTGAGCTTGTGATTGGCTTGTTCATAGTTTCTATTTCTTCCTGGTTCCATCTTGGGAGACTAATCTTCTCTAAGAAACTATCCATTTCTTCCAGTTTGTCCAGTTTGTTGCCATAGAGCTGTTGATAATAGTCTCTTATAATCCTTTGGTTTTCTTCATTATCTGTTGTAATCTCTCCTTTTTCATTTTTGGTTTTGGTGATCTGGTTCTTCTCTCTTTTTTTCTTGATGAGTCTGGCCAGTGCTTTGTCAATTTTATTTACCTTTTTGAAGAACCAGCATTTTGTTTTATTTATCTTTACTATTGTCTCTTTCATCTCTTTTTCATTTATTTCTGCTCTGATCTTTATGATTTCTCTTCTTCTGCTGGCTTTGGGATGTTTTTGTTCTTCTTTCTCCAATTGTTTTAAGCGTGGTATTAGATCGTCTGTTTGAGATTTTCCTAGTTTCTTGAGGTAGGACTGAATCATTATAAGATTCCCTCTTAGAACTGCTTTTGCAGTATCCCATAGGTTTTGCACTGTCGTATGTTCATTGTCGTTTTCTTCTAGGAATTTTTTTATTATTATTTTTTCTTTGATTTGCTCAGTTATCAGTTTGTGTTTTAGGTATGTGTGGTTTAATCTCCATGTGTTTGTCTTCCAAGGGTACTTGAGAAGAAAGTGTATTCTTCTGCTTTTGGATGGAAGGCCCTAAAGATAGCAATGAGGTCCATCTCTTCTAGTGTGGCATTTAAGACTTGTGTTTCTTTATTAATTTTCTCTTTGGATGATCTGTCCATTGGTGTGAGAGGAGTGTTAAAGTCTCCTACTATTCTCGTGTTAGTGTCGATATCTTCTTTTATGTCTGAAAGTGTTTTTCTTATGTATTGGGGTGCTCTTGTGTTGGGTGCATAGATATTTATGATTGTTATGTCTTCCTCTTGGATCGATCCCTTGATCATGATGTAGTGTCCTGCCTTGTCTCTTCTAATCACCTTTATTTTGAGGTCTATTTTGTCTGATATGAGGATGGCTACTCCAGCTTTCTTTTGATTTCCATTTGCATGGAATATCTTTTTCCATCCTCTCACTTTCAGTCTGTGAATGTCTCTAGGCCTGAAGTGAGTTTCCTGGAGGCAGCTTATGTATTGGTCATGTTTTTGAATCCATTCAGCCAGTCTGTGTCTTTTGGTTGGGGCATTTAGTCCATTTACATTCAAAGCAATTATTGATACAAATGATCCCATTGTCATCTTCTTAGATGTTATGATGGCTTTGTTTTGTGGATCTTCTCCTTCTCTTATACTTGTTGTCTATATAAGTCCCTTTAACACTTATTGTATGGCTGGTTTGGTATGACTAAAATCTTTCGTTTTGCTTATCTGTAAAGCTTTTGATGTCTCCATCCATTTTGAATGAGATCCTTGCAGGGTAGAGAATTCTTGGCTGCAGATTATTCTCTTTTATCCATTTAAATGTGTCCCACCATTCCCTTCTGGCCTGCAGAGTTTCGGTTGAAAGATCAGCTGTTAAACGTATGGGCTTTCCCTTGTATGTCACTAGTTGTTTTTCCTTTGCTGCTTTGAGAATTCTGTCTTTGTGTTTAATTTGTGTTAGCTTTGTTAATATGTGTCTAGGTGTGTTTCTTCTTGGGTTTATTATGTTTGGTACTCTTTGAGCTTCTTCGACCTGATTGACTATTTCTTTTCCCATGTTGGGGAAATTTTCAACTAGAATCTCTTCAAAAATGTTCTCATAGCGTTTCTTTATTTTCTTCTTCTTCTTAAACCCTTATAATTAGAATATTGGTGCATTTGATATTATCCCAGAGGTCTCTGAGGCTATCCTCTGCTCTTTTCATTCTTTGAGCTAGATTCTGTTTTCAGTAGTTACTTCCACCATTCTATCTTCCAGCTCACTTATCTGGTCTTCTGTCTCAGATACTCTGCTCTGGGTTCCTTCTACAGTGTTTTTCAGTTCAGCAATTGAGTTGTTTGTCTCTGTTACTTTTTTGGTAAGTTCTTGTATTTCTTTATTCAATGTGTTAGCTGTGTCTTGCAATTTCTCTAACATTATGTTTTCAGTGTCTTTGATCATCTTTACTAGCATTCTTCTGCAATCACTCTCAGAAAGTGCGTCCAAATCCTCTTCGTTGATTTGATCTTGTGTGTTTGTACATTGTTCCTTCACTTGTGTGGTATTTCTCTGCCGTTTCATTGTTATTATTAATTTTTAAACTAACTCTGTTTGGGGTTTCTTTTTCCCAATCTTTGAGTTACGTCTGTTGGTGTTTGTTGTTTGGATGGGGCTTCTTATTCTGGGTGATGCTGGTGGTTGGGCAAGTGCTTACCTTTGTTGGTATTCTCATTGTTTTTTGCTCTCTAATGTTTGGTGTTCTCTAGTATTGTAGAGTTTTGGAGTCAGTGCTCCCTCCCCAAAGCCACTGGGCTCGTTACCTGACCAGGAAATTAAGATTTCATGGCTGGTTTGTTATGGTATTAAATGATATTAAAACATATATACATGAATGAGAAGCAGAAGGTATTCCTTGACAAATTAAAATAATATGCAAATACTCTCTAGCCTATTGAATTATACACACAAACATATACAGCTGCAACATAGCCCGAACATTCCAACCAAAAACACAGTGCAATATGTTAGCACGGCGAATGACAAAAACCAAGAATGATATCCACCTGTTAATAACCAAACTAAATAGAGCACAAATTGGAGAACAATGCTAGAGCAGGGTCCTCATTGGGCATAAGGCAATGAGGACAGAACAGAGTAAGAAATATGGTGGGAAAAGGGAAAAAGAGAAAGGGAGGATAGAAGAGAAATATAGAATAATTCTGCAAAATTAAATATAGGGAGATAAAGGTTTGTATGTATTAGAGGTTAGTGCTATAAGAAACGAGTATCAGAGAAAGCAAAGAGTTATAGAGGAAGTAGCAGTACAAATTAAAAAATGTAAAAATTAAAACAGAAATAAGTATATAGAAAAATATAGAAAAACAAAGCAAAAACAATAAAAACAAAGAGAACTCCCACAGAACCTTAAAAAGACCAATGTGGAACCAGAAGTTTATACCAAAATGAAATGTGTGGTTTAAAAGGGAAAAGAAAAAACAAAAATTATGTAAACCTGAATATATTCAGTCTTACTGATAAAATTAGTAACTTCAATAAAATTCAATGGAGAAAATAAACACACCCACACACCCTCCAAATAATAATAAAACGAGGAGGGGGCAGTGAGGGAGTTTGGAAAAAAGGGAAAAGAGCAATTGAAAAAAACAATACAAAACAGAGCAAAAATAGCAATAAATAAGAATTAGAAATAAAATGAAATTTTAAAAATCCAGTGGTAACTCCAGCTTCAGACAAAACGTGAAAATAGTGTTTATGTTCTTCTGTCTCTTGCTGACTATTCAGGAATTATCAGTTTTTTTCCTGCCTCTGGTAGTGGTTGGATCTGAAGACCTCTTGACCACTTATTTTCAGCCTATTCCAGAACTAAAAGGCCAGGCCAGGCTGGCCCTGGGGGGTTCTTAACCCTTAATCCAAACCCCTTTTCTTGCTGGGTGTAGCTAAATTTCCTCCCTGTTGTTTGACCAGCAATCCTGTAGTTTGACCTGGAGCCAAACTACAGCAGGGAAAATGGTGTCTCTCTTTCACAAAGAATTCTGCAGTGACCCTGATCCTGCAGGCCACACCCCCTCTGGGAAGCCTATTGAATTATACACAAACATATACAGCTGCAACATAGCCCGAACATTCCAACCAAAACACAGTGCAATATGTTAGCACGGCGAATGACAAAAACCAAGAATGATATCCACCTGTTAATAACCAAACTAAATAGAGCACAAATTGGAGAACAATGCTAGAGCAGGGTCCTCATTGGGCATAAGGCAATGAGGACAGAACAGAGTAAGAAATATGGTGGGAAAAGGGAAAAAGAGAAAGGGAGGATAGAAGAGAAATATAGAATAATTCTGCAAAATTAAATATAGGGAGATAAAGGTTTGTATGTATTAGAGGTTAGTGCTATAAGAAACGAGTATCAGAGAAAGCAAAGAGTTATAGAGGAAGTAGCAGTACAAATTAAAAAATGTAAAAATTAAAACAGAAATAAGTATATAGAAAAATATAGAAAAACAAAGCAAAAACAATAAAAACAAAGAGAACTCCCACAGAACCTTAAAAAGACCAATGTGGAACCAGAAGTTTATACCAAAATGAAATGTGTGGTTTAAAAGGGAAAAGAAAAAACAAAAATTATGTAAACCTGAATATATTCAGTCTTACTGATAAAATTAGTAACTTCAATAAAATTCAATGGAGAAAATAAACACACCCACACACCCTCCAAATAATAATAAAACGAGGAGGGGGCAGTGAGGGAGTTTGGAAAAAAGGGAAAAGAGCAATTGAAAAAAACAATACAAAACAGAGCAAAAATAGCAATAAATAAGAATTAGAAATAAAATGAAATTTTAAAAATCCAGTGGTAACTCCAGCTTCAGACAAAACGTGAAAATAGTGTTTATGTTCTTCTGTCTCTTGCTGACTATTCAGGAATTATCAGTTTTTTTCCTGCCTCTGGTAGTGGTTGGATCTGAAGACCTCTTGACCACTTATTTTCAGCCTATTCCAGAACTAAAAGGCCAGGCCAGGCTGGCCCTGGGGGGTTCTTAACCCTTAATCCAAACCCCTTTTCTTGCTGGGTGTAGCTAAATTTCCTCCCTGTTGTTTGACCAGCAATCCTGTAGTTTGACCTGGAGCCAAACTACAGCAGGGAAAATGGTGTCTCTCTCACAAAGGATTTATTCCCACACGCTCTATGGGAAGCAATTCTGCAGTGACCCTGATCCTGCTGCAGGCCACCGTCGCCCCCCCTCACCGTCGCTCCCTGCCCTCCCTCCGCCCCCACGGCGGGAGACGTCAGATTACTCAGAAGTGAGTCTGGCTCAGTCTCATGCAGCATCGCTATTCTCCTCTCCTGGATCACATTGTGCACAGAATTTCCAGTCCTACTTGGTGGCTCTATGATCGGGTTAATGGTAACCTCCTCCAAAGGGAACTGAGTGCCGTCCTGTTGAGGACTGCTCAAGGGCACTACTAGCTCAAGGGAGCACTTGGACCCTCCAAAGATCTGGCTCAGTCCCTTGTGGGTGTCACTGCTCCTTTCCAAAGGTGCAACAGGCTTTGCACCTTTGGCCTACCCGGCCTCTCTGGTGGGTATGAGGTTTGACTTTTAAAAGTGTGATTGTGCCCCTCCTACCATCTTGTTGTGACTTCTCCTTTGTTCTTTGATGTGGGGTATTTTTTTGTGATCATATCCAACCTCCTCCTGTGGATGGTTTTTCAGGAACTCGTTGCAATTCAGGCAGTTTTGCAGGAGAGATGAGTGCATCTTTCTACGTTGCCATCTTAGCTCCACCCCTTACTTTTTTTATTTTTAAACAACGTTCTTTCTTAGGCATTTGGTGTAAAAGATAAACCAACATTGAAAAGTAGTGAAAAATTGTATCTCTTAGAGATAAAGTTGGAGTTGGCCAAGTAGTATGGATTATGTTTAGAGAGACAAATATGAACAGGGACACAAGGCATGGCATTTATTTCTCTATTTGTTATGTAGTCCAAGTGCATCATCCAGATAGAACAGGTGGTGCAATTCTGAGGTTAAGATTTTCTTAAATAGACTAAAAATGCATTAAATTATGTTAGTGGATTAAAAACATAATTTACTTCAATATACAAATAAACATTATGAATAAGTTTTTAAATTTATATTTAAACTTGGTGTCATTTTCATCCATGTTGCCCATTACTTGTTTATTTATTGTCTAACTCCCAACACATTTACTCTAATGCACAATCCTTCAGGCAGAGATTTCATTTCTATGGGGTCACTATCCCTGGCACTTCAAAGAACCCACATTAAGTGTATCTATTGTTGTGATATTTCAGTCGACTCAATAGACCTGCTGGAGGCAGAGGACATAACCTGCAATAAAGTGGCCACACACACACACACAAATATATATATATATATTGGAATATATATATATATATATATATATATCCCATGTAACTTGACTTAGAGATAATGAAGAAGAAAAATTTCTCTCTTGCTTTTGGATCACAAACTGAAGAAAGGAAAAACAGACCTGAAATTTTATCAAAAGCTATCCCCAAGATCTGATGAGAGATCCCAACAACAGTAGATTGGGGGGCTTCCATGGTGGTCCAGTGGGTAAGGACACCACCTTGCAGTGCAAGAAGCCCCAGTTAGGTCCCTGGCCTGGGCAGATCCCACATGCTGCGGAGTAGCTGGCCCAATGTGTCCAATTACCCAACCAGAACTCCAGAGCGCATGTGCCCAGAGCCGGTGCTCTGAAGTGAGGGAGGCCACTGTGATGGGAAGCCCACACAGGCCAAAGAACAAAGAAACAAAAACAAAAGGAAAGACCAATAGAAGTGGCAAAAAAAAAAAAAAAGAAACAGTAGAATGGAAAGTACATAAGTTAACATAGAGGCAGATGTTTAAAGAGAAGGAGAGAGAAACAGAAGGAGAGAGAAAGAGATGGGGCCATGGAAAGAGAAAGCTACATATTCTTGACTACCTAGCAACAGGCATGCATGAAATGTCTTGATATACATGATTAGGTGTACTGTCCAAACTGACTTCACAATGTTCAAATTGGTTAGCAAAAATGTTCTAGTTGGTCAACATAGATGCTTAAATTATCTCAATGTTTTTCATCAACTTGTTAAAACAGAAATGTTCCAACTTCCAGTTTTAATTCTGAAATTCACTGTTTGAATCCTTGACAGTATCAAGCACTTAATTTAAGTATAATGACATTTCTTTTTAATTATAATTTTTCAAATTTCTCAAATTCTGGGTTTTTCATCCATGTTGCCCACTTGTTTATTTATTGTCTAACTCCCAACACATTTACTCTAATGCACAATCCTTCAGGCAGAGATTTCATTTCTATGGGGTCACTATCCCTGGCACTTCAAAGAACCCACATTAAGTGTATCTATTGTTGTGATATTTCAGTCGACTCAATAGACCTGCTGGAGGCAGAGGACATAACCTGCAATAAAGTGGCCACACACACACACACAAATATATATATATATATATATATATATATATATATATATCCCATGTAACTTGACTTAGAGATAATGAAGAAGAAAAATTTCTCTCTTGCTTTTGGATCACAAACTGAAGAAAGGAAAAACAGACCTGAAATTTTATCAAAAGCTATCCCCAAGATCTGATGAGAGATCCCAACAACAGTAGATTGGGGGGCTTCCATGGTGGTCCAGTGGGTAAGGACACCACCTTGCAGTGCAAGAAGCCCCAGTTAGGTCCCTGGCCTGGGCAGATCCCACATGCTGCGGAGTAGCTGGACCAATGTGTCCAATTACCCAACCAGAACTCCAGAGCGCATGTGCCCAGAGCCGGTGCTCTGAAGTGAGGGAGGCCACTGTGATGGGAAGCCCACACAGGCCAAAGAACAAAGAAACAAAAACAAAAGGAAAGACCAATAGAAGTGGCAAAAAAAAAAAAAAAGAAACAGTAGAATGGAAAGTACATAAGTTAACATAGAGGCAGATGTTTAAAGAGAAGGAGAGAGAAACAGAAGGAGAGAGAAAGAGATGGGGCCATGGAAAGAGAAAGCTACATATTCTTGACTACCTAGCAACAGGCATGCATGAAATGTCTTGATATACATGATTAGGTGTACTGTCCAAACTGACTTCACAATGTTCAAATTGGTTAGCAAAAATGTTCTAGTTGGTCAACATAGATGCTTAAATTATCTCAATGTTTTTCATCAACTTGTTAAAACAGAAATGTTCCAACTTCCAGTTTTAATTCTGAAATTCACTGTTTGAATCCTTGACAGTATCAAGCACTTAATTTAAGTATAATGACATTTCTTTTTAATTATAATTTTTCAAATTTCTCAAATTCTGGGTTTTTTCTTGTGCATATGTTTCTGATCTTGTCTTCTCAATTTCTTACTTAAAATTAGTTTATTTAAAATTAAATGTAAGGCTTCATATTTTCTCTTTGAAAGTCTAAGCATTTGACTATAAACATTTACATGTAAATAAATTGTCTATATTGAAATCTTACTCTCTGAATAGTCTAGTTTTTCATCATATTAGTTTTTACTTTCTTTACTGTGTCTTCATTTTTATTTGCAAACTCACTTAAAATATATTTTTTTAATATATCTTACTTTTGGCCTCTTTTATTGGTTTTGTATTTATTTATTTTCATTCATCTTTATTCTTTGGCCTGTGTGGGCCTCACATCACAGTGTCCTCTCTCTTGCAGAGCACTGGCTCTAGACACATGAGCTCCAGAGTGCTGGCTCATAATTGGACACACTGGTCCAGCCGTTCCGCAGCATGTGGAATCTTCCCTGGCTGGGGATCGAACCAATACCCCTTGCACTGCAAGGTGGTCTCTTTAACCACTAGACCACCAGGGAAGCCTGCGAACTCATTTTTGATGGGGAGTTTCTGTCTCCTTCCCTCAAAGTCATCCTACTTTCATTTTTTGTGTACACTCTCCTTTATCTAGCAGAATTGCCTTATCCCTACCCCCCACTCCCTAGACCCTAACAAGAACCAGATCCCTCCTCTCCAGAGATATGAGTAATTATGCAGATTCTCCATGAGGAGAATGCACAGCATGACTCCTATACTGATTTTCTGACTTTGCCATCTCTCTTTCTTTCTTTGTCTTTGTCTTTCATCCGTCTTTCTTTGCCATCACCTTTGGCCTATAGTCTTTTTTGAAATCATAACCTAAATCAATATATTGTTAACTTTTCAACAGTCTTTTATGACAAGGAAATCATTGCTCATGAATTTCTTTTCCTAATCTTATGCAGCTAGCCATTTCCCCTTTTCCCTGGGGAGTCATATGATCTGGTACAATTGCCTATTTATTAGCCAGAGATCAGTACCACATACATTTGGTGATTTTATATTATTTACTTTTTGTTTGTTTTGTTTCATAGAGATGTTTTGTTATATTTAAACTTAGTTATGTCTTCCTGGTTTATTCTATTCATGTTTTCTTCACTCATTGCGATGTGTTTGGAACAGTGGGTGTTTCTCTTATAAATACTTTGGGGCATGTTAGTAAGAAAGTAAGCTTGTTTTATCCAACAGAGTTAAATTTTAACAATAATGGCAATGTACAGTGTTACTGTGTGTGTGGAAACACAAATATGACAAAAATAGACAAGCTAGTATTTCAAAATATATGAGCATCTTATGACCTTGTTAATGTAAATTCTTTCCTGGTTAGACTTTCCTTACAAGCTCTGTTACATGTGCTTCACTCAACACAAAGGGATTTTCAGAATTCACAGGTGAAGGCAGACAAATAAATGCACCTGGAGAGAAAGAAAGAACCATATGACAGCTGTTGAAGGCAGACTTTGACCATCTGTTGTAGAGTGACTACCAAAAGAAAAATATGTGTATTTGAGAATGTGCATTATGTGAGAATATTATAGTATAATATGTGAATTTATAAGAAATATGTATTTAGTTATTCAGATGAACAAACTATATTTCTTCTATATATACAAGCCATGTTTCCTAGATTATAGCTCTCAACATTGCTGAAATTTCCTGAGTGATAAAAGCAATAAGAGCATATTTTGTCATAATATTTGGTCTTTCTCCTGCAGTTCCTCAAACTTTGTTAAAGCTATAAAAGTATAGTTGGAGTCTTGTTATTTGCTGGTTCTGCTATCTTGACAACCACTGGGTTTGTGTTAATAAGACAACTTTTGGAGACTACCTAAGGATTGGATTTTGGCAGGATAATCAATCATGAATTAAAGGGAGGAACTTTGGTTCCACCCCCTCATTTCCAAGGAAGAGAGATGGGCTGGAGACTGTATCAATCACCAATAGCCAATGACTTAATTAACCACTTCCTTAGTGACAGTAAAAAACCCACCTGCCAATGTAGGAGATGCAAGAAATATAGATTTGATCCTTGGATCAAGAAGATCCCCTGGAGAAAGGCATGGTGACCCACTCCAGTACTCTTGCCTGGAGAATCCCCATGGATAGAGGAGTGTGGAAGGCTACTGTCCATGAGATCACATAGTCAGATATGCCCGAGCAGTGCACTTACTACCTGTGTGATGAAGCCTCCATAAAACCTCAAATGATTAATTTTGAGAGATTCTCTTTTGGTAAACACATGGAGATTGAACTTCCATGCTCTTTCCCCATAATTTGCCCAATGCCTTTTTTGCATTTGCTCTTTCCATATTATATAATTTTATAACTAAGAAGGAAACTAGTAAGCGGCATGTTTCTCTGAGTGCTGTGAGTACTTTTCTTTAATGAATTGAGCCCAAGGAGGAGTCACAGGAATGCCCAAGCTGTAGTAGATCAGTACAAAGCACAAGTGACAAACTGGATTCCAAATGATGTCAGAGGAGAGAGGGACAGTATTGTAGGACTGAGTCCTTAATTTGTGGGATCTGATGCTATCTTCAGCTCTATAGTGTCTTAGTTGCATTGACTTGTAAGATATCCAAGAAGTGCTCAAAAACTGATTAGTCATGGGGGACTCCTGCATCACGTCCAATTTGAAATTGAGTTTAGAACACAAAATGCATAGCAATAATCTATTAACAGAAAATGAGTAGCGCAAACATGTACGAAGCAAAATTAACTTGAAGAGAACAATGTTGTTTTTAAAATAATGAATACCATCATAATTAAGCAGAATTTTTTCTTTTTACCAGAAACCATGTAGTGAATAAGATACTCAACTCATTGATGTTAAATCATAAACAGTTGAGCATAAAGAAAACTGAATATTTAGTATTCATTCAGGATAAAGAAACAAACTTCTTCGGGAGAAAATGAAGCAGTAGCAATATACTGGATACTGTTAAATATATTAACACTTGAATGGTCACTAGATAATTAAAAGCAAATGGGTCTTTATTATTCCAAATATGTCTACAGTGACATTTTACATTTTAAGCATATTTGTGTTTTAAGTGTTTTAAAAGTACTTCAATAATGTTTCACATATTCAGGAATTGTTTTAGTATTCCACTTTTAATTAGAGAGAGAGAGTTTGAATATTTTGAAGACTTGAATGAAGTGACATGCAATGTATGCTGAGTAAATTCTGCCAGAATCTTAATATGATGTCCAACTTCAGTGTCCTGACTGAATCACACATCTGCTTTCCAAGAAGATAGCATAATGGAAATTAACAGAAAATCAGGGCAAAAGAAAGAACTGAACAACATGTCCATGCTGTAAGGTAATTATCTGTGAGTCTCCTACATGTCTTATAAGTACAGTCACTCACTGTCTTTGTTGTGAGCTGTCTTAATACAAAGTTTGAATAGCTAACAGTCTTGGGAGGAAAAAAAAAAAAAAACACGAAAAACAAAACTGATGCTTCCCTCACCTCCCTATAGAGAAAAGGTCTGGCTCATTACTCTTCACTACAGTAAAGGTAGTGTCTCTCCAGATCAAAAGTGGCATACTTCCTACCTATTATAAAATATTCAGATTTCTTATGCTCAGGATTCCTCTGCTACAGTGTATTGCGCGGGAAGGCAGATCCCCACCAGGGCCTGAAAGTGGTCTCTTGTCTAACACTTGGAAATGAATTGTCCGAGGAGAATTATGTGCTGACGAAGCAAGAGATTTTATTGGGAAGGGAGCCCAGGCAGAGAGCAGTGGGGTGAGGGAACCCAGGAGAACAACTGCCATGTGGCTGCAAGTCTTGGGTTTCATGTTAATAGGATTAGTTTCTGTGTTGTTTTCAGTCAATCATTCTAAACTCAGAGTCCTTCCTGGTGACACACACATTGCTTAGTCAAGATGGATGCTAGTGAGAAGGATTCTGGGAGGTCGATCAGACATGTGATATCTCCTTTTAATCTTTCCTGAGCCCTACCCATTAATGGTGGCTTATTAGTTCTTTGTTCCTTACCAGGACCACCTATGGGAATTGGAACTTCAGGAACAGGTGGAACCTTGCAAAGTTCTTCTCTTTTACCCAGAGATCTTTTTGTATTTTGTCAGAATTTATGAAACGGTGGCAGGCATATTTCACAGTATTTGAAAGCCAACGTTCCATTTAATTACAAAGTGTGATAGCACTGAGGAGACATAGCAGGAGAAAAAGACAGAGATGTGGATGATTGTACTGTATTTTTAAAATCAGGCTACCTAATAATAGGGCAAAATCATCCAAAGGGGGCATTTTGGTGAATTAGAAGTGAAACTCACTCTCATATTCTTCATGAACAGGCCTAACAAAAGCAATAAAAATGAAGCAAAAGAGAGAAACAGTGTTAAACAGTTAACCAGGGGACATTAACTTTGAATTGTTTATTTGAACAAACATCGATTTAAATTGGGTAGCACCAAACCAACAGTTGTAAGAAGTGCTCCACCAACAGGAAGAAAATTATTAGGTAGTCAGTGTTGAGTTAGAAAGCCTCTGTTTCTTCTTCTAAAAACTCAAATTTCAACCTCCACTTATTTTTCTTATATGTAAGTGTATCACTCCAGTAATCTACAGCCATACTTGGTATTCCTGTTCCTTGGCATTCAGAGGGATGCCTCCCTGGCCTGGAGGCCATAACAGACTAGAACCCATGATAGGCAATTAGTAATTGGTATCCAGCTCATCAAAGAGAAAAACACCAGCTGTGCCATTAGCTTGAAATATGTACACCTGACTTTTGAACAGTGCCATGAGGATATGTTGATTTTTTTAAACTGATTGGTCAGGAATTATGTACACTGTGACTCCTGACCCAATACACAACAAACATGTCACTATTGGTAAAAGATATAAACTATTGTGATTCCCATCATTCTTGGGGCTCTATTTTCCATCCCAGTGTCTACACTGGTGGCCTTGTACTTCTACTCTTTGAAATAATACTCTACCTGTGAGTGTCTGTGTATTCATGGAGTTCATTTTCTTGGCATCCTGGGTGGAACTCGGATTTCTGTGTAATAAGGACAAACATTTTATCTAGAAGTGAAAGGAAAGCAAATTTGGTAAGTTATGATGCAAGTGATTACTTTACTTGGGAAGATCTAGTTATCTCTTTGTGATTAAGTTTTCTTAACCTTCACTTTCTCATATTTGGGTACACTGATTCTGACACAGGTTTGGTTTGCTTCCATAAGCTAGCAAGGCATTAGGGTCACCACAGTCTAAAGGTCACCGTTTTGTCAAAAGTTTCCACTTCGGGATCAAAGGACTGTTAACAAAATAAGCCACTTGTTATACATAAAAAATGACAGAAATATTTAATTAGAGAATTATCTGGTTTGCTTTGAATATACTAAAATTAAAAGAAAAGAAAAGTAGAAACAGCAGAGGACAATCATCAAAATTGGGTTTTGACCAACATCCAGACTTACACAGAGCTGGGAAGTCCCGAGTCAGAAGCTCATCTGGAGTCCCAGTTAGGAAAGGGTCCCAAGCTGTGCTTCAGCTCCATGAGTGAGGCTTCAAAGATTGGAGTCTGGGGACTGAGGCAGTGCAGGGAGGAAATCCCACTTAAAATCCCAAAAGCAAACCGATAATCATCATCAGTCCATGAGCAAATTGTAGCTCTGATTTCATGGTAATCCTGTTTTTTCGTTTTGTAAATCTTGGAATGTTGCTAGGTCTTGAGACTGGCTGGCTTTCTTCCTCTCTATCTATTGCGTTTCCTTTCCAACACTCACCACAGGTGTGGCTGATACCCACCCCAGTAGTCAAGACAAGGTCTGGGCAGGCTAGAAGCCATGTCAGAGGTCTGCTCGGCTTTGTCTCTGAAACCTAAACAAGACTATTTATTTATTTATTTATTTATTTATTTATTTTTATTTTTTAATTTTGGGGGGAGTGGAGTGGGAAGGGGTGGAGGGCGGGCCACTTCTATTGGTCTTTCATTTGTCTATTTTCATCCATCTTTGTTCTTTGGCCCGTGTGGGCCTCCCATCGCTGCAACCTCTCTTGTTGCAGAGCATCAGCTCTGGGCGCATGTGCTCCAGGACTCCGGCTCAGTAATTGGACACATCGGTCCAGCTGCTCTGCGGCACGTGGGATCTTTCCAGGCCAGGGATCAAACTGGTGCCCCTTGCACTAGAAAGTGAAAGGAAAGCAATTTTATTGATGCAAGTGATTACTTTACTTGGGAAGATCTAGTTATCTCTTTGTGATTAAGTTTTCTTAACCTTCACTTTCTCATATTTGGGTACACTGATTCTGACACAGGTTTGGTTTGCTTCCATAAGCTAGCAAGGCATTAGGGTCACCACAGTCTAAAGGTCACCGTTTTGTCAAAAGTTTCCACTTCGGGATCAAAGGACTGTTAACAAAATAAGCCACTTGTTATACATAAAAAATGACAGAAATATTTAATTAGAGAATTATCTGGTTTGCTTTGAATATACTAAAATTAAAAGAAAAGAAAAGTAGAAACAGCAGAGGACAATCATCAAAATTGGGTTTTGACCAACATCCAGACTTACACAGAGCTGGGAAGTCCCGAGTCAGAAGCTCATCTGGAGTCCCAGTTAGGAAAGGGTCCCAAGCTGTGCTTCAGCTCCATGAGTGAGGCTTCAAAGATTGGAGTCTGGGGACTGAGGCAGTGCAGGGAGGAAATCCCACTTAAAATCCCAAAAGCAAACCGATAATCATCATCAGTCCATGAGCAAATTGTAGCTCTGATTTCATGGTAATCCTGTTTTTTCGTTTTGTAAATCTTGGAATGTTGCTAGGTCTTGAGACTGGCTGGCTTTCTTCCTCTCTATCTATTGCGTTTCCTTTCCAACACTCACCACAGGTGTGGCTGATACCCACCCCAGTAGTCAAGACAAGGTCTGGGCAGGCTAGAAGCCATGTCAGAGGTCTGCTCGGCTTTGTCTCTGAAACCTAAACAAGACTATTTATTTATTTATTTATTTATTTATTTATTTTTATTTTTTAATTTTGGGGGGAGTGGAGTGGGAAGGGGTGGAGGGCGGGCCACTTCTATTGGTCTTTCATTTGTCTATTTTCATCCATCTTTGTTCTTTGGCCCGTGTGGGCCTCCCATCGCTGCAACCTCTCTTGTTGCAGAGCATCAGCTCTGGGCGCATGTGCTCCAGGACTCCGGCTCAGTAATTGGACACATCGGTCCAGCTGCTCTGCGGCACGTGGGATCTTTCCAGGCCAGGGATCAAACTGGTGCCCCTTGCACTGCAAGGCAGTGTCCTTACCCACTGGGCCACCAGGGGAGCCCTAAATAAGGCTATTTATTTAATCTCACTAACAATAACTTTACTTAAATACTTTAACAATGAATAGATAGATGATTCTTAGATATATAGATTACATAGATTGATCTTTTTCTATATTTAGGTCCATCTGTGTATCTATCTATCTTTCAATTTATCATATTCACCTTTTATCCCTTTATAGGGATAAAATTGCTTTGGCAACCATTTACAGAAAAGTGAGAGGAGACAATTTTTTGCCTTTTTGTACTTCCATTTGTTTAACACTTATTTCCAAATAACACAGTGCATAAATATATTTTAAATAGCCTAAATCTAATACTGAATAGCTAAATAGAAAAATGCATTGACAGATGAATGGGTAAAGCAGTTGTACATATGCACAATGGGCTATTTCTCAGACATAAAATCGAATGCATTTGATTCAGTTCTAAAAAGGTGGATGAATCAAGAGCCTATTATACAGAGTGAAGTAGATCAGAAAGAGCAAAACAACTATCATATATTAGCACACATATCCTTAATCTAGAAAGATGGTGCTAATGAACTTATCTTCAGGGTAATTATGGAGATGCAGACAGAGAACAGATTTGTGGACACAGGTGGGAAAGGAGACGGTGGGTTAAACTGAGAAACATTGAAACATACCACCTTACCGTGTGTAAAATTAGATGCATGAGTGCTAAGTCTCTTTAGTTGTATGTGATTCTTTGCAACTCCATGGACTATAGCCCTCCAGGTTCCTCTGTCCATGGGATTCTCCAAGCAAGTGTACTGGAGTGGGTTTTCATGTCCTCTTGCAAGGGATCTTCCCTACCCAGGGATCAAACCAGCATTCACTATGGCTCCTGCATTGGCAAGTGGATTCTTTATCCTTTAGCCATGACTGTAAAGTTAGATAAAAGGTGGAAATTTGATGCAGGGGGCTCAAATCTGGTGCTCTGTGACAACTCAGAGGGGTGTGATTGGTGGGAGTTGGGAGAGAGGTTCAAGAGGGAAGATCATAAGTATACCTTTGGTTGAATCTTGTTGATATATGGCAGAGGCCAACACAACATTGTAAAGCAATTGTCCTCCAATTAAAAATAAATTTAAAGGAAAAATCATTAACAAACCCAAACCAAAATATAGTGGTGCTTCTAGACACTGAACAGCTCTGAGGATTCTGCTCTAAAATAATTACTACATTATTGTCATTTTATTTTTGCTAAGGAAATTAGCAACCTTAATTTAATAAAAGATGAATAAGAAAAGAAAACAAAAATAAAAAATGATAAACACGTGATTCCAAAAAGAATTTTCCCACAGTGAAGAACTAATAATGTATAAGTGATGGGGGGGGGGAGAGAACAATAAAAAGACATAAAGCATCAAATCATAGTTAAAATCATAGTTAAATAAATAAAGATACAAGATACAAATATGCATTTTTGAAAGATTAACTGTTAAAAGGAGCACCAAGCAAATTGTGAATGTCAATAGATGAGCATTTTAATACAATTGAATGAAAGTGGGGAACATACATGTCTCTGAACAACAAAATTATGTAAAAATATTTTAAAAATATATTTTAAAAAAGAGCATGTTCATTTTTTTTTAATTCTTTATTTTAAAGGTTTTACAGAGTTTTGTTGTTCACAGACATGTATGTTTCCAGATCAGTCATATGCATATCCATGGTTCCCACACGCCCAGATCCCCCCATCCCACCCCTCCAGACCTTCGCCCCAAGCCATTGTAAGCACTCCTATTTCCTTAGCACTATGACACTAGCTATCTTTTCCACACATAACACTATAGGTTTCCTTGTTGCTTCCTCCATGCTTCCCCCTCCCTATTTCTTCTCCATGATGTCCCTATGTCTATGCTCTGTTTGTTTTTCCATGAGTTCCCTGCGTGTGATATCAAGACCGTCCTACTAGATTCCATATATATGTGTTAGTATACTGTATTTGTCTTTCTCTTTTTGACTTACTTCACTTTTTATGATAGGTTCTAGACCAGCCACTTCCTTAGGACTGAGTCTTCTGCATTTCTTTTAACAACTGAGTAGTATTCCATTGTATATATGTACCAGGGCTTCTGGATCCAGTCTTCATCGATGCACAACTAGGTTGCTTCCATGTTATCGCTATTGTATAGGAGCTACAATGAACACTGGGGTACAGGTGCCTCTTTCAGTTTTGATTTCATCAGGATATAAGTCTAATAGTGGGATTGCTGGGTCATAGGGTGCTTCTATTTTTACTTTTTTAAAGAATCTCCATCCTGTCTTCCATAGAGGCTGTATCTATTGACATTCCCACCAGCAATGCAAGAGGGTTCCCTTTTCTCCGCACCCTCTCCAGCATTTATTGTCTGCAGATTTTTTGAAGATGGCCATTCTGACGGGTGTGAGGTGATATCTCATTGTAGTTTTAATTTGCATTTCTCTAATAATAAGCGAGGTTGAACATCATTTCATGTGCTTTTGGGCCATCTGTATGTCCTCTTTGGAGAGGCGTCTCTTTAGATCTTTTTCTCATTTTTTGATTGGGTTGTTCATTTTCCCTGTGCTGAGTTGTCTGAGTTGCTTGTAGATTTTGGAACTTGGTGTTATTTAGATGAGCATTTTAATACAATTGAATGAAAGTGGGGAACATACATGTCTCTGAACAACAAAATTATGTAAAAATATTTTAAAAATATATTTTAAAAAAGAGCATGTTCATTTTTTTTTAATTCTTTATTTTAAAGGTTTTACAGAGTTTTGTTGTTCACAGACATGTATGTTTCCAGATCAGTCATATGCATATCCATGGTTCCCACACGCCCAGATCCCCCCATCCCACCCCTCCAGACCTTCGCCCCAAGCCATTGTAAGCACTCCTATTTCCTTAGCACTATGACACTAGCTATCTTTTCCACACATAACACTATAGGTTTCCTTGTTGCTTCCTCCATGCTTCCCCCTCCCTATTTCTTCGCCATGATGTCCCTATGTCTATGCTCTGTTTGTTTTTCCATGAGTTCCCTGCGTGTGATATCAAGACCGTCCTACTAGATTCCATATATATGTGTTAGTATACTGTATTTGTCTTTCTCTTTTTGACTTACTTCACTTTTTATGATAGGTTCTAGACCAGCCACTTCCTTAGGACTGAGTCTTCTGCATTTCTTTTAACAACTGAGTAGTATTCCATTGTATATATGTACCAGGGCTTCTGGATCCAGTCTTCATCGATGCACAACTAGGTTGCTTCCATGTTATCGCTATTGTATAGGAGCTACAATGAACACTGGGGTACAGGTGCCTCTTTCAGTTTTGATTTCATCAGGATATAAGTCTAATAGTGGGATTGCTGGGTCATAGGGTGCTTCTATTTTTACTTTTTTAAAGAATCTCCATCCTGTCTTCCATAGAGGCTGTATCTATTGACATTCCCACCAGCAATGCAAGAGGGTTCCCTTTTCTCCGCACCCTCTCCAGCATTTATTGTCTGCAGATTTTTTGAAGATGGCCATTCTGACGGGTGTGAGGTGATATCTCATTGTAGTTTTAATTTGCATTTCTCTAATAATAAGCGAGGTTGAACATCATTTCATGTGCTTTTGGGCCATCTGTATGTCCTCTTTGGAGAGGCGTCTCTTTAGATCTTTTTCTCATTTTTTGATTGGGTTGTTCATTTTCCCTGTGCTGAGTTGTCTGAGTTACTTGTAGATTTTGGAGATTAATTCTTTGTCTGTTGTTTCATTTGCTATGATTTTCTCCCACTCTGTAAGGTGTCTGTTCAGCTTTTTTGTGATTTCTTTTGCTGTACGAAAGCTTTTAAGTTTCATGAGGTCCCATATGTTCATTTTTCTTTTCAGTTCTGCTATTTTAGTTGGTGGGTCAGAGAAGATCTTGCTTTGATTGATGTCCTTGAGGGTTTTGCCTATATTCTCCTCTAAGAGTTTGATGGTTTCTGGTCTTCCATTTAGGTCTTTAATCCATTTTGAGTTGATCTTAGTGTATGGTGTCAGGGAATGTTCCAACTTCATTTTTTTGCATGGAGCTGTCCAATTTTCCCAGCACCATTTGTTGAAGAGGCTGTCATTGTCCCATTTAATAGTTTCTCCTCCTTTATCAAAAATAAGGTACCCATAGGTGCATGGGTTTATCTCTGGGTTCTCGATCTTGTTCCATTGGTCTATAGTTCTGTTTTTATGCCAGTACCATACTGTCTTGAGGACTGTTGCTTTGTAGTAGAGTCTGAAGTTAGGGAGGCTGATCCCTCCAGCTCCGTTTTTCTTTCTCAGAATTGCTTTGGCTCTTCGAGGTCTTTTGTGTTTCCATATGAGCTGTGTTATTATTTGGTCTAGTTCTGTGGAAAATGTCAATGGAAGTTGAATAGGTATTGCATTGAAGCTGTAGATGATATTTGTTAGTATGGTCATTTTCACAATATTGATTCTTCCGACCCAGGAACATGGAATATCTCTCCATTTGTTTAAGTGTTCTTTAATTTCTTTCATGAGTGTCTTGTAATTTTCTGTGTACAATTCTTTTGTTTCTTTGTGTATGTTTATTCCTAGATATTTGATTCTTTTGGTTGCAATGGTGAAGGGAACTGCCTCTTTGATTTCATTTTCTGATTTTTCATTGCTTGTTATAGGAATGCCAGTGATTTCTGTGTGTTGACTTTGTATCCTGCGACTTTGCTGAATTCGTTGATTAGCTCTAGTAGCTTTGTAATAGAGTCTTTGGGATTTTCTATGTATAGTATCATGTCATCTGCATAAAGAGAGAGCTTGACTTCTTCCTTTCCAATCTGTATACCTTTTATTTCTTTCTCTGCTGTTATTGCTGTTGCTAGAACTTCCAGGACTATGTTGAATAGTAGTGGTGAAAGTAGACACCCCTGTCTTGTTCCTGATCTTAGAGGGAATGCTTTCAGTTTTTCACTGTTGAGGATAATGTTCGCTGTGGGCTTCTCATATATGGCTTTCACTCTGTTGAGATAGGTTCCTTCTATGCCCATTTTCTGAAGAGTTTTTATCATGAATGGGTGTTGTACTTTGTCGAAGGCTTTTTCTGCATCTATTGAGATGATCATGTGATTTTTGTCTCTCAGTTTGTTCATATGGTGTATCACATTGATTGATTTGCAGATGTTGAAGAATCCTTGCATGCCTGGGATGAACCCGACTTGATCATGATGTATGAGTTTTTTGATGTGTTGTTGAATTCTGTTTGCTAGAATTTTGTTGAGGATTTTGGCATCTAAGTTCATCAGAGAAGTTGGTCTGTAATTTTCCTTTTTTGTGTTGTCTTTGCCTGGTTTGGGTATCAGGGTGATGGTGGCCTCGTAGAATGTGTTTGGAAGTTTTCCTTCCTGTGCAATTTTTTGAAAGAGTTTTAGAAGAACAGGCATTAGCTCTTCTTTAAATGTTTGGTAGAATTAGGCTGTGAAGTCATCTGGTCCTGGGCTTTAATTTTTGGGTAGATTTTTAATCACAGATTCGATTTCTGAGCTTGTGATTGGGTTGTTCAAAGTTTCTGTTTCTTCCTGGCTCAGTCTTGGGAGATTGATCTTCCCCAAGAAACTGTCCATTTCTTCCAGGTTGTCCAGTTTGTTGCCATAGAGTTGCTCATAATAATCTCTTAGAATCCTTTGGATCTCTGCATTATCTGTTGTAATCTCTCTGTTTTCATTTTTGATTTTGTTTATCTGGCTCTCCTCTCTTTTTTTCTTGATGTGTCTGGCCAGTGGTTTGTCAATTTTATTTACCTTTTCAAAGAACCAGCTTTTTGTTTTATTTATCCAAACTATAGTTTCTTTCATTTCTTTCTGATTTATTTCTGCTCTAGTCTTTATAATTTCTCGTCTTCTGCTGGCTTTGGGATGTTTCTGTTCTTCTTTTTCCAATTGTTTTAAGTGGAGGGTCAAGTCTTCTGCTTCATATTTTCCTAGTTTCTTGAAGTGGGATTGTATTGCTGTAAATTTCCCCCTTAGAACTGTTTTTGCGATATCCCATAAGTTTTGCACGGTCGTGTATTCATTGTCATTTTCTTCTAGGAATTTTTTGATTTCTCCTTTGATTTCCTCAGTAATCAGTTGGTTTTTTAGGTAAGTGTTGTTTGATCGCCATGTGTTTGTATTTTTAGCGGATTTTTTTCCTGTAGTTGATCTCTAGTCTCATTGCAGTTCATTTTTAATTAAGAGATGGAAAATTATCAATTTATAAGAACACTTGCTGTAGCAGAATTGATCTGACAGTTTTAAGACAGCAGTTGATAATTCAGACCTTGAAGTCTGATTATTTAAATTTGAAATCCAACTTGATCACTAAATAGATATGTGATTTTAACAAATGTTCTTCTTTTGTAAATAAAAATAATCATAAGCATCAAGTTTAGAGGTTTGTTTGAGAGTTATGATAATATTTGAGTAAGGATTAAAACAGTCAATGAATATTTGCTATTATATAGATGCTAATTTATAAATAAAAAAGTCCATATTTAGAGTAAGATTAATTATGATGTCAGTAAATAATATGTGAAGTCATCTTCCTCTTAATTTTTGGGTAGATTTTTAATCACAGATTCGATTTCTGAGCTTGTGATTGGGTTGTTCAAAGTTTCTGTTTCTTCCTGGCTCAGTCTTGGGAGATTGATCTTCCCCAAGAAACTGTCCATTTCTTCCAGGTTGTCCAGTTTGTTGCCATAGAGTTGCTCATAATAATCTCTTAGAATCCTTTGGATCTCTGCATTATCTGTTGTAATCTCTCTGTTTTCATTTTTGATTTTGTTTATCTGGCTCTCCTCTCTTTTTTTCTTGATGTGTCTGGCCAGTGGTTTGTCAATTTTATTTACCTTTTCAAAGAACCAGCTTTTTGTTTTATTTATCCAAACTATAGTTTCTTTCATTTCTTTCTGATTTATTTCTGCTCTAGTCTTTATAATTTCTCGTCTTCTGCTGGCTTTGGGATGTTTCTGTTCTTCTTTTTCCAATTGTTTTAAGTGGAGGGTCAAGTCTTCTGCTTCATATTTTCCTAGTTTCTTGAAGTGGGATTGTATTGCTGTAAATTTCCCCCTTAGAACTGTTTTTGCGATATCCCATAAGTTTTGCACGGTCGTGTATTCATTGTCATTTTCTTCTAGGAATTTTTTGATTTCTCCTTTGATTTCCTCAGTAATCAGTTGGTTTTTTAGGTAAGTGTTGTTTGATCGCCATGTGTTTGTATTTTTAGCGGATTTTTTTCCTGTAGTTGATCTCTAGTCTCATTGCAGTTCATTTTTAATTAAGAGATGGAAAATTATCAATTTATAAGAACACTTGCTGTAGCAGAATTGATCTGACAGTTTTAAGACAGCAGTTGATAATTCAGACCTTGAAGTCTGATTATTTAAATTTGAAATCCAACTTGATCACTAAATAGATATGTGATTTTAACAAATGTTCTTCTTTTGTAAATAAAAATAATCATAAGCATCAGAAGTTTAGAGGTTTGTTTGAGAGTTATGATAATATTTGAGTAAGGATTAAAACAGTCAATGAATATTTGCTATTATATAGATGCTAATTTATAAATAAAAAAGTCCATTTTTCAGGTAAGGTTAAATGATGTCACTGATGCCTAATATACAGTTTTACTATACATGAATATGTGTATGTATGTGCATGCAGTAATATATATATTCTAACACAGGTGATGTTCTTCGTCATAAAATAACTGGCAAGAATTTTGAAGTTTGTATATATTTACAAATATATCTAAAAATAGAAAAAATAATCTTTGAATCTGCTTGTCATAAAAACTTTGACTCATTCAATTTATTTTATGTTGCTTGGTCTTAATCAGTTTTGGCTACTATAACAAGGTACCATAGAGTGGGTAGTTCATGAAGAACAGAAGCTTATTTCTTGTAGCTCTGAAAACCTGAGAGCAGGATACCAGTATGGATGTGTTTTGGTGAGAAGCTTCTTCCAGATTGCAGATTGACATCTTGTGTTGTATCTTTATATATTTAGCTGTCTGGCCTCTTCCCATGGGGCACTAAGCCAATCTATGAGACCCAACTCTAACGACCTAACAACCTCTCAACTGTCCCTACCTCCTAATCATATTGGAGATTAGGTTTTCTTATATGAAATTTGAGTGAACAGAAATATTCCGTCTATAATGCATGTCCACTACTATAATATTTGTCTGTGCTGCTCAAAATAATTTACCGTTTGTCTTTCCTTATCTTAACACACAGACTTAGGGGTGAAACCTCTAAAACGAATCAGTGAGATGCCCCTAATGAAATGTAGATTAGTAAGAGGGAGAAACTAGTGAAATGGATGCAAAAGATGCAAATGACTTCATGCATGTTATAATGATAGCAAAAAACCCTTTTTAGGTGAGCTAATTATGCTTCTTGATCTCATGAGTTGTCGCTGAAGACATAGAAGATGTTAGTGAGGATATACAAGGTCACTGACCCAAACTGCATGAGTCAAATCGGATATTGAGTGCAATTAGCAGAAAGTTTTCCCTAAACAGTCATAGAAAAATAATGTATGAACTATATGTGTATCTTTTAATGCAAGAAGCCCCTACCCATTTATGAAATATTCCTAATTAACATGAAATTCAGACAAAAACAATTAGGAGAAGACTAGAAAAATGGAAGGAAAAGAAATTCTGTGCAAAAGGGACAGAAGTAAAATATTGAGTGGAGGGGAGCAGTGTTCCATCAAAAGGAGGATCAAGGAGGGTATCTCGTCTCTAGAAAATTTAAAACTAAAATAAATCTTAGTACAAGTTATTAATAGTTTTATTCATAATTTGTACTTGGATTTCTAAGTAATCTTTTTATTGTGATCCACTAAGGGAAAAAAATGGTATTTTTCCCCACATTTTCAGTCTTTTAACCTAGTACTGAGTTAGCCATCTATAGACCATGTGGGAATGCATGGCCCTCAGGGACAAAGACTTATCCATTTTGGTATTTTTCCCACATCTTTACAGCACATAAGCTAGAGTGGGTAGTTCATGAAGAACAGAAGCTTATTTCTTGTAGCTCTGAAAACCTGAGAGCAGGATACCAGTATGGATGTGTTTTGGTGAGAAGCTTCTTCCAGATTGCAGATTGACATCTTGTGTTGTATCTTTATATATTTAGCTGTCTGGCCTCTTCCCATGGGGCACTAAGCCAATCTATGAGACCCAACTCTAACGACCTAACAACCTCTCAACTGTCCCTACCTCCTAATCATATTGGAGATTAGGTTTTCTTATATGAAATTTGAGTGAACAGAAATATTCCGTCTATAATGCATGTCCACTACTATAATATTTGTCTGTGCTGCTCAAAATAATTTACCGTTTGTCTTTCCTTATCTTAACACACAGACTTAGGGGTGAAACCTCTAAAACGAATCAGTGAGATGCCCCTAATGAAATGTAGATTAGTAAGAGGGAGAAACTAGTGAAATGGATGCAAAAGATGCAAATGACTTCATGCATGTTATAATGATAGCAAAAACCTTTCTAGGTGAGCTAATTATGCTTCTTGATCTCATGAGTTGTCGCTGAAGACATAGAAGATGTTAGTGAGGATATACAAGGTCACTGACCCAAACTGCATGAGTCAAATCGGATATTGAGTGCAATTAGCAGAAAGTTTTCCCTAAACAGTCATAGAAAAATAATGTATGAACTATATGTGTATCTTTTAATGCAAGAAGCCCCTACCCATTTATGAAATATTCCTAATTAACATGAAATTCAGACAAAAACAATTAGGAGAAGACTAGAAAAATGGAAGGAAAAGAAATTCTGTGCAAAAGGGACAGAAGTAAAATATTGAGTGGAGGGGAGCAGTGTTCCATCAAAAGGAGGATCAAGGAGGGTATCTCGTCTCTAGAAAATTTAAAACTAAAATAAATCTTAGTACAAGTTATTAATAGTTTTATTCATAATTTGTACTTGGATTTCTAAGTAATCTCTTTTTATTGTGATCCACTAAGGGAAAAAAAATGGTATTTTTCCCCACATTTTCAGTCTTTTAACCTAGTACTGAGTTAGCCATCTATAGACCATGTGGGAATGCATGGCCCTCAGGGACAAAGACTTATCCATCCCTTTGAACTGCTAAACCTGAGGTGTTTTTATCAGACAGAAATAGAGCTAACTTTGCATCCCTAGAGTCATTACAAATACCAGAAAGATCAGGTATTTTACTCTTTCAAAATATCTAAGAAAAAATAAGCAACATGAGAATACTGCTGCATCCATCTCATTTCCACGAGCCATTGAATTATAACCGTTTCACCAGCTGTTATAGCCATCCTGCTTCTTAGCAATACTTGATGCTATCAAGTGGAAAGATGATAGGCTAGAAAGTGAACAAAATAGGAAATATTGATTTCTTTTTAGTTCATCAGTAATTTAATCAGTATGAGAGTTGTCAACCATTTACCAACTTTAATTGTTTGGGAGGATCGACTTAAGAATTTGTGACACTGAAATGTCAATTTCCTGGGGGAAATTCTACCTACTCTTATCATTCTATCTCTCAGAGGGTAAAATACAAAGTGATCTTTGTGCTTTACAAATTTAAAAATGTCCTCTAGCGTGTGATAGGATCCCAAAGTGTGACTTTCAATGCTTATGAATTTTCATGTTTTGAATACTGGCAGTGGAAGCAAACCTTTCTTTTATATGCTATAATGTGGCACTTAGCATGACTCTACTTTTCTCTCTCTCTTTTTGGAATCTAGCTGTATCTTTAGCAATTCTAAGGTTGCTGCTTTTGTTTCTCATCTCTACCTGTTCGTCATAACTTTATTTTTCTCTGGGGAATTTCTCTTCCTTATATTTCATCTCTTTTTATAGAGCCCCAAACATGTTTTCCTAGCTTCCTGCCAAAAGTGTCCATTGATCTTTATACCTAGCTATTCCATTATTTGCTTCCCCGATCATTAGAATTTTGATGCTTTAATGAATCAACCCAAAGAATTCTCTGGTGGTCCGGTGGTTAGGACTGCACTTTCACTGCTGAGGGTGTAGGTTTAATAAATAAATGTTAAAATGAAATTAAAAAAATCTTTTTCCAGGCTAGAAAAGTTGAATCAACCCATTCAAACCCTCACTGACATGTTTATGTCGCCTGAAAAAGTGGAAAGTTTGCATTCTTTTTTTCCTCTTGTTTTAACACAGTGAAGAGAAGTAATTTTAATTTGACCTAATACAAACATTTTGAGAAGTAATACAGACATATTCCAAGTTATTAGCATACCATAAGTGTATAAACTATCAGCTAATCTTATAAATGCCTCAGAAAGACTATTGTGGGACTTCCCTGGTGGTCCAGTGGGTAAAGAATCTTTCTTGCAGTGTAAGGGGCATCAGTTCAACCCCTGGCCTGGGAAGATCCCACATACCATGGAGCAGCTGGCCTGGTGTGTCCAGTTACCAGTCAGTGCTCTGGAGTGCATGTGCCCAGAGCTGGTGCTTTGCAGCAAGAGAGACCACTGTGATGAGAGGCCCACACATGGCAAAGAATAAAAAGATGGATGAAAATAAAGATAAATAAAAAAAGCATGATGGGAATAAAAAAGACTATTTTGAATATGACTTTCTGAGCATCAGCTGGATTTTTTTTTTCAGATAATACAGTTATTATTGAAGCATAGCCATCATCTATTGAAAAGATATTGACAAGTTGAGATGAAATGCATTTTTTAAAGAATAATTATGTTAACAAGAACTTCTTGAATATTGGAGAATGTCACGACCTTCAACCCCACACTGTCCCCTTTGTTTATTGTATACTTTATTTCGACAATCCCTTAGCATTTGCTTTCTTCAGTTTCTTCAGCAGGCTATTATTTTTTTTCAAATTCTGATGTTCTATCCTCTGGGGGAAAATGAAATCCAAAAAGCAGCCTCCTCCCCTAAAAAAAGACATCAGCTACTAAACCCATAACAGCACAAGGTTAGGCGTCCCTACACTATTCCTGTAATACATTGTCCCTACATGGAACCCAACACTAAACACAATTAAGGACTTGGATTTCTTCATGTAGTCCTTCTCCCCCTAAAGTTAAAAATACCTTGAGCAGTTTCATTCTATCTCAGTATTCCAAAAACCAAACCATACACCTTTCATGTGGTATCAGTTCAAAGAATCTTGGTTAAATGAGTCCATATCTCCCCTAAAGTTGAATCAACCCATTCAAACCCTCACTGACATGTTTATGTCGCCTGAAAAAGTGGAAAGTTTGCATTCTTTTTTTCCTCTTGTTTTAACACAGTGAAGAGAAGTAATTTTAATTTGACCTAATACAAACATTTTGAGAAGTAATACAGACATATTCCAAGTTATTAGCATACCATAAGTGTATAAACTATCAGCTAATCTTATAAATGCCTCAGAAAGACTATTGTGGGACTTCCCTGGTGGTCCAGTGGGTAAAGAATCTTTCTTGCAGTGCAAGGGGCATCAGTTCAACCCCTGGCCTGGGAAGATCCCACATACCATGGAGCAGCTGGCCTGGTGTGTCCAGTTACCAGTCAGTGCTCTGGAGTGCATGTGCCCAGAGCTGGTGCTTTGCAGCAAGAGAGACCACTGTGATGAGAGGCCCACACATGGCAAAGAATAAAAAGATGGATGAAAATAAAGATAAATAAAAAAAGCATGATGGGAATAAAAAAGACTATTTTGAATATGACTTTCTGAGCATCAGCTGGATTTTTTTCAGATAATACAGTTATTATTGAAGCATAGCCATCATCTATTGAAAAGATATTGACAAGTTGAGATGAAATGCATTTTTTAAAGAATAATTATGTTAACAAGAACTTCTTGAATATTGGAGAATGTCACGACCTTCAACCCCACACTGTCCCCTTTGTTTATTGTATACTTTATTTCGACAATCCCTTAGCATTTGCTTTCTTCAGTTTCTTCAGCAGGCTATTATTTTTTTTCAAATTCTGATGTTCTATCCTCTGGGGGAAAATGAAATCCAAAAAGCAGCCTCCTCCCCTAAAAAAAGACATCAGCTACTAAACCCATAACAGCACAAGGTTAGGCGTCCCTACACTATTCCTGTAATACATTGTCCCTACATGGAACCCAACACTAAACACAATTAAGGACTTGGATTTCTTCATGTAGTCCTTCTCCCCCTAAAGTTAAAAATACCTTGAGCAGTTTCATTCTATCT
Source organism: Tragulus kanchil (assembly GCA_022376925.1). Classification (NCBI taxonomy): domain Eukaryota; kingdom Metazoa; phylum Chordata; class Mammalia; order Artiodactyla; family Tragulidae; genus Tragulus; species Tragulus kanchil. The sequence goes on along the minus strand of JAIOJX010000003.1, from coordinate 85,127,257 downwards.
CAGTATTCCAAAAACCAAACCATACACCTTTCATGTGGTATCAGTTCAAAGAATCTTGGTTAAATGAGCAACTGCTCATTTGGATTTAGTCTTCAGAATATTAGAAGCTGCTCAAGTATCTTATAGGAATTGTAGAAATAGGAACCGTCTTACGTGGTCAATGAATATTAAAACTGTGTACAATTTCACTATTCCTATATAATACCTTAACTTTGCTTGAACATAAACTTGAATCTTCCCATTGGTGTGACTTGCACCATAGTATGCAAGATTTGAAATCATTAGTTTTGGGTCCTGATGTGATATACACGTTCATCAGCATATAGCTTGAATAGAGCAAGAAAAACATTAAAAAGACACAGAGATAACATATGCATACTTTATAGAAACATGTTACATTATAACAAAAAAGATACTGGAGTAAATGTCATCATAACATTTGTGAAATATCTACTATGTGTTTCCAGGACTACTGTTTTAGAAATTAAGTGAAAAGTAATTGTTTGGTCTTTTCTAGTTGTAGTCAAATTCATTTCATTTTATAAATATTAATTTTCTATTCAGTATAGGTTCTTTTCCCTAACTAAATTTGGAGAAATTAAGTCATGAAGCTACAGTAGCAAGAACATTAAGGAGTAACAGGGTAAGAGGTAAATATGGAAGTCTTACCAGATCAGTAGGATTTGTGCTAGCAGCTCTGCTTCTTCCAGAAGCCATAACCCTTTTTTTTTTCTTTTTAAAAATATTTATTATTTATTTATTTGGGGGGCACGGGTTGGGGAGGGAGCAGGCGGGCGGGCCACTTCTATTGGTCTTTCATTCATCTATTTTCATCCATCTTCGTTCTTTGGCCCGTGTGGGCCTCCCATTGCAGTAGTCTCTGTTGTCGCAGAGCATCAGCTCTGGGCGCATGTGCTCCAGAGCTCCGGTTCAGTAATTGGACACATCGGTCCTGCAGCTCCGCGGCACGTGGGATCTTCCCAGGCCAGGGATCGAACCGGTGCCCCTTGCACTGCAAGGCGGTGTCCTTACCCACTGGACCACCAGGGAAGCCCCTGCCATAACACTTTATGACAGAGTAGCCTGCATGGTAGACACAGGCCTCTCTGCAAAGCTTTCCATGTTCACCTAATGTAGGGGTTTAACTTCTGGTGCACACTATGGACTTGAGTATCTAACTCTTTATTTCCCTAGTAACTGACTGTACTCACTGTATATATTTGAACATGCTGTCATTAGCTCCACTATCTTAATTTTTTTTAAAATCAGGGTTAAATTAGAACATTGAAAAGATAATTCTCTCCCCATTCACAATTAAGTGAAGATTTAAATCATTCAATCAAAATAATACTAAAAAAAAAAGTAATATCAAAATAATGCAAATGGTTGAGTTAATTGTATTATTTAGTCCACAATACTGTGTTATTTAGAATATCAAAATAAGAAGGTTATGTGTGCTTTGAGGATGAGTCTATATAACTTGTAAAATTTATTAATTGCTGAATATTTAATTTTAATATTAAATTAAAAGATACAAAGTTAGTACAGTTATTAAATATGTACTTAAAATCCTATAGTGAATGTACTTGTGATATACCAAAACCATCCAAAAAATTCTTTTGCATTTTTATTTTCATAAATTTAACAGTTACAGTAGCACAGGGTATTTAAGCTCATCAATCAAGTACCCAATGATCCATCACTCTCTCTCTATGCTCCATTTTGTTCAACCTTCCCTTATAGTCTTAATTCCATACACTCCTTGATCATATTTCTTGGGCTTTCCTGATGGCTCAGATGATTAAGACTCTACCTGCAATGTGGGAGACCCAGGTTTGATCTCTGGGTGGGGAAGATCCCCCAGAGAATGAATTGGCTACCAATTCAAATATTTCTTGCCTGGAAAATTGCATGGACAGAAGAGCTTGATGCATTTTGGTCCAAGAGAATATTAAAAAAAAAAAATATGTGACCTTCGGTACAGTAAAGTTGTTGATTTTAGTTTATCTAGCAATCTTCGAGTAGATAATGCTGATTTTCTGAAATTTTTTATTCAGAAATTTTTCTAGATTGCTTATGCTTATTTTAATCTTTTAGAGGTACAATTATTGTTTTTCCTCTGAGTTTTCAGTTCTTGCTTTAAGAGATCCCCCCTTCATAATCCCCTGCCATCTGTTCACCTCTGAATGAATCATTCCAGTCAGTTCTTTGAGCCTGTGAGTCTCTGAGTTCCTTGCTTGGTCTGATTTCCTTAGGAGCCCATTAGTTGTGGTCTAACAACATCTAAGGCACATTCATTTCTTGCTTTGTTAATAACAGTAAGATTCAGTCCATTTTATTTTTTCTTTTACATGTGTCTTTTTGGACCTTTCAGATCTTATTTCCTCCTTCATATCTGAGAAGCTTCTCTTTAATTATATGATTCCTGACTGGTGACAGGCATGAGTGGCTCCCCCTTGACCTGGCCCGGCCCGTGAACGCCTGTCCCTGCCTCTGCACAGAACACCCTCTGAAGAAGGCTTTTGTGTCCCCATGAGATCTGAGTATCTGTGCTGCAACGTCATAGCAGAGCTTGGAAATAAAAAAAAAATATTTTATCTGAAAAAAAAAAAAAAAAACACACTACCATCTCAAGGAAATTTTAATGTCTTTCTTCTAGATTAATTCACATTTCCTTTTTATTCTTTTCTTTTTTTTAAAAAAATCTTTGGGGCTTCCCTGGTGGTCCAATGAGTAAGGACACCACCTTGCAGTGCAGGGGTCGCTGGTACGATCCCTGGCCTGGGAAGATCTCACATGCAGCGGAGCGGCTGGACAGATGTGTCCAATTACCGAGCCAGAGCTCTGGAGTGCATGCAACCAGAACCAGTGCTCTACAGCAAGAGAGTCCACTGTGAAAGAAGGCTCACACAGGTCAAAGAACAAAGATGAATGAAAACAAAAATCTACCTGCAATGTGGGAGACCCAGGTTTGATCTCTGGGTGGGGAAGATCCCCCAGAGAATGAATTGGCTACCAATTCAAATATTTCTTGCCTGGAAAATTGCATGGACAGAAGAGCTTGATGCATTTTGGTCCAAGAGAATATTAAAAAAAAAAAATATGTGACCTTCGGTACAGTAAAGTTGTTGATTTTAGTTTATCTAGCAATCTTCGAGTAGATAATGCTGATTTTCTGAAATTTTTTATTCAGAAATTTTTCTAGATTGCTTATGCTTATTTTAATCTTTTAGAGGTACAATTATTGTTTTTCCTCTGAGTTTTCAGTTCTTGCTTTAAGAGATCCCCCCTTCATAATCCCCTGCCATCTGTTCACCTCTGAATGAATCATTCCAGTCAGTTCTTTGAGCCTGTGAGTCTCTGAGTTCCTTGCTTGGTCTGATTTCCTTAGGAGCCCATTAGTTGTGGTCTAACAACATCTAAGGCACATTCATTTCTTGCTTTGTTAATAACAGTAAGATTCAGTCCATTTTATTTTTTCTTTTACATGTGTCTTTTTGGACCTTTCAGATCTTATTTCCTCCTTCATATCTGAGAAGCTTCTCTTTAATTATATGATTCCTGACTGGTGACAGGCATGAGTGGCTCCCCCTTGACCTGGCCCGGCCCGTGAACGCCTGTCCCTGCCTCTGCACAGAACACCCTCTGAAGAAGGCTTTTGTGTCCCCATGAGATCTGAGTATCTGTGCTGCAACGTCATAGCAGAGCTTGGAAATAATAAAAAAATATTTTATCTGAGAAAAAAAAAAAAAAACACACTACCATCTCAAGGAAATTTTAATGTCTTTCTTCTAGATTAATTCACATTTCCTTTTTATTCTTTTCTTTTTTTTAAAAAAATCTTTGGGGCTTCCCTGGTGGTCCAATGAGTAAGGACACCACCTTGCAGTGCAGGGGTCGCTGGTACGATCCCTGGCCTGGGAAGATCTCACATGCAGCGGAGCGGCTGGACAGATGTGTCCAATTACCGAGCCAGAGCTCTGGAGTGCATGCAACCAGAACCAGTGCTCTACAGCAAGAGAGTCCACTGTGAAAGAAGGCTCACACAGGTCAAAGAACAAAGATGAATGAAAACAAATAAAGTAAAGACCAGTTGAAGTGGATAAAAAAAAAAAAAACTTTGTTCTACCACTGCATATATCATCAACCTATCCAATGTTCATTTTGGACCTGCAGGAAACCTGATTCCTAAAGACAAGTGATTCCAAACAGAGTGGAAAATGAGGAGGACCTTCTCTCTTCTGCCTATCCAGGCTTGGCACAAATAGCTTAAAATTAACATCACGGTCTTGTGCTCCTTATCTCACATGTAACTTGCATGCATTCTAAAATTTAGAGATGGGTAGAGAAATAGTAAAAATAGAAAACTGATTCTTTCCCTTATTAGGTGCAAATGTGCCATATAGAGAAATCTTCCTTCCCCAGTAGTTAAATCATTACCACTCGCAGGGAAAATAACATCTGAATGTTTTGAGATTCTTACAAAGCTTCATGAAGCTGGTTATATTTTCTCACATGAATCTTGGTCTCTATGTTTAAGTCTAGGAAAACCAGACATTGACTGAAAAATGTCTCCATAAACTGCAGCTTCAAGCTATAATCAAAATACTTTTTTTGTTTTGTTTTGTTTTAAATTTTGGCCTCTCTTACTGGTTTTTTACTTGTTACGTCCATCTTTGTTCTTTGACCTATGTGGGCCTCCCATCACAGTGGCCTCTCTTTGTTGCAGAGCACCGACTCTGGGCACACACACTCCAGAGCACTGTATCCTAATTGGACACACCAGAAAAACCACTCTGCAGCATGTGGGTGGGATCTTCCCGTGTCAGGGTTGGAACTGTTGCCCCTTGCACTGCAAGGCGGACTCTACCCACTGGACCACCTGGGGAGCCCAATCAAAATACTTTTGGCCTAAACCTTAAGGTCTCAAATATGGAGCAGCAGGAACTACTCAATTTCACCTGCTTAATCACAGTAATATGCTATACAGCCTCCCTTTTCTGATAAAGAATTATTATGATCCTCATTCTCTCTCAATATCTTTAGCCTAAATAAACAGAAAATGAGTGCTATTTTATTGAGTAAAACAAAATTAGTCTTTTTCTTTTGGCCAAGTTCTAAGGTATCTAGAACATAAAATCTCAACAGTTAGAGAGACCAAAACAACACCCTTTTGACAAAAACAAGGTTCAAACATACGGCTTTAAGTCTAATAGTGAAGGAGCTATCTGATATAATAAGCAAGAATTAAGTCAATTTACTTCTTCCAGTCAGAGTATGAAGGGTCAATTTATTATCTTCTTCATCGGGGCCTATTTCTGTAAAATTCTAAAATTGAGATGACTTTTATGCATATTTCTTTAAGCGAAATGAAAGGAAGAAGAAATAGGGGGAACAGTACGTCCGTTCTGCATTTAGAATCACTCAATACATTTGTAGCTCTCTTTGACCTAGGAACTGGTGCAGTGTCTGAGAGAGGCTGGAGCCTGAACTGCGATAGTAGCCCCTCCCTAAAGGAAATACAACCACAGAACAGAAGAAAATCAGTGATTGTGGGAGGCATGGTTTTAAGACCAACAGCACATTCCTTCCTAAGATGACTAAAGTTAATGTGTAGCTCACATTTACCTTGACTGAATTATATTCTATGACACTCAAACGTCATTACTATAAAAAAATTTTTAAAAGTTATTTGGAAACAGTAGAAAATCACTTGTGATATATATTTTCTAAAAACACTGTTACACTCAGCATTAATCTTGCATTTCTTATCATATCTACATATATTATGTATGACGCCAGCAAAGAATTTTCTTAACTTGAACACTGGAAGCTATACGTGTGTGTCTGGGACTGGGATATGCAGTTTTATTGTCGTAAGTTTTTGAAAATACAGAAAGTGGCAGTCGCAGTAAGGTGATGCAGATTTACTTCAAATATTTCTCATGATGGCTAAAACAAAGGGATGTTAAAATGGAAAATAACTTTCATTAATTGATTTAAAAAATCAAACTTCATGACATTAGTTAGATGGGAACCAGCTTATTTGCCTAATTTTGTAACCAATACATAGTTAGCGAAAGGAAAGAGAGAATTGAAACAGTAGGAAAAGATGCCATATTAGATATAAAAGAACACATGTAATAAATGAAAAAGAGGAAAAAAAATAGAGCAGATGCTGAAAGAGGAGAAAAAAAGAAGTCACTGTAATGGATACCTTGGGGGAAAAAGAGAATGAAATGTGTGTTCAGTATAACAATATTCTAAGAAAATAAGGATTTGACTTCTTTTCTACAGCCATAAGTGTCAGAACTAATTGCAAAGATTTAACTGCAAAAGGAACAGGTTGACATCACTTTAAAACTCTGTCATAACTCAGTGGAATTTATTAAGATGTCTTAAAAACATTCAGACCTTGAATATGCAAATTGGATCTATGAATAATAATTGAGCTATTGATATATTGGACATGGACATATATTTTGTTAAATTAATTTGTAAAGAATATTAAAAGTAAGTTCATTAAAAAACTTCATTAGTATTAAGATTTAATAGTATTTTGGATTAAGTTCAGCTCAGTTCAGTGGCTCAGTCGTGTCTGACTTTTTGTGATCCCATAGGAATGAAGCGTGTCAGGTTTCTTTGTCCTTTACCATCTCCCAAAGCTTGCTCAAATTCATGTCCATTGATTCAGTGATGCCATTCAACCATCTCATCCTCTGTCATGCCCTTCTCCTTCTGCCTTCTTTTTTTTTTTCCCAGCAACAGGGTCTTTCCAAGAAGTTAGTTGTTCACATCAGCTATAGCATCAGTCCTTCCAATGAATATTCAGGGTTGATTTCCTATAAGATTCACTGGTTTGAGCTCCTTGCAGTCCAAAGGATTCTCAAGAGTCTTCTCCAGCACCACAGTTCAAAGGCATCAAACACTTTGGTGCTCAGTTTTCTTTTTAGTCAACTCTCACATTTGTACTGGAAAAATCATAGTTTTGACCATACAGACCTTTGCCAGCCTAGTGATGTCTCTGCTTTTTAGTATGTTGTCTAGGTTTGCAGTGAACTTCCCCTGAGGCACAGATGGTAATGAATCTGCCTGCTGTGCAGAAGACCTGGATTTGATCCCTAGGTTGGAAAGTTTCTCTGGAGAAGGAAAGAGAGAATTGAAACAGTAGGAAAAGATGCCATATTAGATATAAAAGAACACATGTAATAAATGAAAAAGAGGAAAAAAAATAGAGCAGATGCTGAAAGAGGAGAAAAAAAGAAGTCACTGTAATGGATACCTTGGGGGAAAAAGAGAATGAAATGTGTGTTCAGTATAACAATATTCTAAGAAAATAAGGATTTGACTTCTTTTCTACAGCCATAAGTGTCAGAACTAATTGCAAAGATTTAACTGCAAAAGGAACAGGTTGACATCACTTTAAAACTCTGTCATAACTCAGTGGAATTTATTAAGATGTCTTAAAAACATTCAGACCTTGAATATGCAAATTGGATCTATGAATAATAATTGAGCTATTGATATATTGGACATGGACATATATTTTGTTAAATTAATTTGTAAAGAATATTAAAAGTAAGTTCATTAAAAAACTTCATTAGTATTAAGATTTAATAGTATTTTGGATTAAGTTCAGCTCAGTTCAGTGGCTCAGTCGTGTCTGACTTTTTGTGATCCCATAGGAATGAAGCGTGTCAGGTTTCTTTGTCCTTTACCATCTCCCAAAGCTTGCTCAAATTCATGTCCATTGATTCAGTGATGCCATTCAACCATCTCATCCTCTGTCATGCCCTTCTCCTTCTGCCTTCTTTTTTTTTTTTCCCAGCAACAGGGTCTTTCCAAGAAGTTAGTTGTTCACATCAGCTATAGCATCAGTCCTTCCAATGAATATTCAGGGTTGATTTCCTATAAGATTCACTGGTTTGAGCTCCTTGCAGTCCAAAGGATTCTCAAGAGTCTTCTCCAGCACCACAGTTCAAAGGCATCAAACACTTTGGTGCTCAGTTTTCTTTTTAGTCAACTCTCACATTTGTACTGGAAAAATCATAGTTTTGACCATACAGACCTTTGCCAGCCTAGTGATGTCTCTGCTTTTTAGTATGTTGTCTAGGTTTGCAGTGAACTTCCCCTGAGGCACAGATGGTAATGAATCTGCCTGCTGTGCAGAAGACCTGGATTTGATCCCTAGGTTGGAAAGTTTCTCTGGAGAAGGAAATGGAAACTCACTTCAGTATTGTTGCCTGGAGAAATTACATGAACATAGGAGCCTGGCAGGTTTGTACGCTTTTCTTCCAAGGAGCAAGTATCTTTTAATTTCAAGGCTAGTCACCATCCACCGTGATTTTAGATTAGCTTTTTCTTTAAATTTAGACTGTGTGATCTTCAGACACCTTCCTTGATCTATATAACAGGGAAACCATCCTTACTTTACTTTCTGATGTGTTCATTGTTCCTCCATCTTCTAGATCAGTCTTTTAAGGGGAAGTCATTTCCTTCTTCTAGCTATAAGATTTACTCCCATTCTTATTTTCAAGACTAATCTCTTTCTTCTCTGCTAGTCCACACTACTTCGAGGAAAATTAACATATTTCTTTTATTCTTTCATCATTCCTATAACCAACATATATTGTTAATGACATTTTTTGAATGAATTATATGTAAGTCAAATATGCTCTTCTTTGATGTTCATTAACTAATAACACATTTTAACTGTCTTTATATATGACAGTTTTAGTTTCTCAGTCATTACTGACTCTTTGTGACCCCATGGACTGTAGACTTCCAGGATCCTCTGTTAATGGAATTCTCCAGGCAAGAATACTTGAGTGGGTAGCCATTTCCTTTTCCAGGGGATATTCCCAATACCTGACTTGAACCTGGGTTCATATATACATATGCCAAATTCACCAATATTTTGTTTTGATTTTATCTAGTCATAGTTAATGTAATAAAGCAGCATGCAGTGACTTTATACTCTCTCCTTTTCTATAATGTTTTAATATGACATTTATCCATTCATATTCACTGCTTATTGAATATAAAGTGTTGTGTATCAGGCTTAACAGACCATTTCCATTTAATACTTCCAAAAAATATGATTGGATCATAATTACTTGCTCAAAACAGGCAATTAAAATATAATTGACTATGCTTATATATAAAAGACAAATTTCTAATCCTCAATTGAAAGTTACATTTCTAATTTCCTATCGTCTAATTTCTAAAATATTTTTATTCATTTTTATATTAATTTAGCTCAATTAAATATACATCAAAATCAATTTTTGATTTCAATTTGCATTGTGTTGGAGTATCCAAAACTCTAAAACTACAATAAAAATAAATTCTTAATAAAAAAGAAATGAATAAGAAATGAACATTCACTAGAAAAAAATGACAAGTCAATCTGATAATAAGAGTAACTTAGTATATTGAATGCTAGTAAAATATTCCAAAAGCATTACATGAACATAGGAGCCTGGCAGGTTTGTACGCTTTTCTTCCAAGGAGCAAGTATCTTTTAATTTCAAGGCTAGTCACCATCCACCGTGATTTTAGATTAGCTTTTTCTTTAAATTTAGACTGTGTGATCTTCAGACACCTTCCTTGATCTATATAACAGGGAAACCATCCTTACTTTACTTTCTGATGTGTTCATTGTTCCTCCATCTTCTAGATCAGTCTTTTAAGGGGAAGTCATTTCCTTCTTCTAGCTATAAGATTTACTCCCATTCTTATTTTCAAGACTAATCTCTTTCTTCTCTGCTAGTCCACACTACTTCGAGGAAAATTAACATATTTCTTTTATTCTTTCATCATTCCTATAACCAACATATATTGTTAATGACATTTTTTGAATGAATTATATGTAAGTCAAATATGCTCTTCTTTGATGTTCATTAACTAATAACACATTTTAACTGTCTTTATATATGACAGTTTTAGTTTCTCAGTCATTACTGACTCTTTGTGACCCCATGGACTGTAGACTTCCAGGATCCTCTGTTAATGGAATTCTCCAGGCAAGAATACTTGAGTGGGTAGCCATTTCCTTTTCCAGGGGATATTCCCAATACCTGACTTGAACCTGGGTTCATATATACATATGCCAAATTCACCAATATTTTGTTTTGATTTTATCTAGTCATAGTTAATGTAATAAAGCAGCATGCAGTGACTTTATACTCTCTCCTATTCTATAATGTTTTAATATGACATTTATCCATTCATATTCACTGCTTATTGAATATAAAGTGTTGTGTATCAGGCTTAACAGACCATTTCCATTTAATACTTCCAAAAAATATGATTGGATCATAATTACTTGCTCAAAACAGGCAATTAAAATATAATTGACTATGCTTATATATAAAAGACAAATTTCTAATCCTCAATTGAAAGTTACATTTCTAATTTCCTATCGTCTAATTTCTAAAATATTTTTATTCATTTTTATATTAATTTAGCTCAATTAAATATACATCAAAATCAATTTTTGATTTCAATTTGCATTGTGTTGGAGTATCCAAAACTCTAAAACTACAATAAAAATAAATTCTTAATAAAAAAGAAATGAATAAGAAATGAACATTCACTAGAAAAAAATGACAAGTCAATCTGATAATAAGAGTAACTTAGTATATTGAATGCTAGTAAAATATTCCAAAAGCATTATGATGTCAGAGGTATGTTTAGAAAATATTTCTTTATATTTAAGTACAAAAGATGTCTAATTCATTTTATGTTTCAAAATTATTTTCACATATTACTACTTCTTGTCTAGTGTTAGATGTGAGGCTAAAATTTTAGAGTTTTGAGTACCATCACAAACACACATATTTTAAGCTCATAAGTAATATATAAGAAAGTTTTCAGTTATCAGATTTTATGAACAAGCTGAAGCATAAGCTGGCTTTAAAATCAACATCATAAAATTAATTCCTAAACATTAAATGCTATTTCAAGAAAAATCATTAGTAAGCAATATTAAAAATATTAGTGAAACACTGAATTGTATCAGTCATTTGGGAATTATTTATTACTAATTTTTTACTTTTTGTATTCTAATTTTTATTTGAAATCACCTTAGGCAGTTAATAACTTTCAGGATACTTTTAAAGGCACAAGGAGACAAATATCCCCAAGAAAGTGAAATTAATGTTTTATTACATTAAAATGAGTATGAATAAATTATTTATTTAATCTAAGTAAGGAGAAATGTGAGGAGTTTGTTAATTGACATAAGTGTACCCAGAAAGGAAAAAAAAGAAGTGAATTCTGGAAGAGTAACTAAAGAAATATAGCTACTGTGCATATAATTGTTATTTTAAAGCTGTATTATTCCACATTGTATTACAAAATTTAAGTAAAAACAAAGAAAGTGTGCATATTTACATTTAAAAGTAGGAATGGTTATGGTTCTTTTTATGGTTACATTTAAAAGTGGGAATGAAGAAGATAAGTATTTGTAAATAGACTAAAGTGCAAATAGACTATAGAGGCTTATATTCCACATGTACTTTCTGAAATTTATGTTGATGAAGATATTTTTATTTGCACACACAAGGTCAAGTAGTAAATTTCATGTTATAGTTAGAAGCCTAATTTCCTACATTTTGCCCTCTCTACCTTGGTGATAGAAAGCAGTAACTTGTGAGGTTTCTGATTCCCTGACTTAAAGCCTATTATATGAGATGATGGCTACAATTTCCTTGAGTATTAATGTCTTTCTGTCTTTGGCTTTCACATTGAGTGAGGCCTGAAGATTGAGTTTGTAATGAACTGAAAGTTTAAGTAGGCAAGTATTTAGTCCCTGATAACTAAATTTTTAACTGATCATAAAACTAAATCAACCACTTCAAAGAGTTCCATTCTCATTGAGTCATAAATTTTGGTGATTGTCATTTCTGAAATGTTATTTTTTTTATTTTTTTTTTTAAGATTTATTTATTTATTTACTTTGGGCGGGGGTCGGGTCGGGGAGGGAGGGGAGTGGGCGGGCCACTTCTATTGGTCTTTCACTTCTCTATCTTCATTCATCTTCGTTCTTTGACTCCTGTGGGCCTCCCATCGTGGTGGCCTCTGTCGTTGCAGAGCACCGGCTCTGGGCACATGCGCTCCAGAGCTCCGGCTCGGTGATTGGACACATCAGTCCAGCCGCTCCGCGGCACGTGGGATCTTCCCAGGCCAGGGCTCGAACCGGCGCCCCTTGCACTGCAAGGCGGTGTCCTTACCCACTGGACCACCAGGGGAAGCCCTGAAATGTTATTTTGACCTAAACTGTGCATGGGCAAAATTTTCTCCTTGAAACAAATGAAAGATTAGTTGTTTTTCTCTTTTATTGTATCTTCTTTTATTGCTTTTTTTTTTCTTCTGTTTTTGCTGATTCCCTTACATATTCACCAAGATCATAGAACCCGTTGATGAATTTAATTCATATACATTAAGAAGAGATAACTATCACTTTATTTGCAGCTTTCCTTTCACTGTTAAGTCAATTTGATCTTCTTGCATTTAGTTTCTTCAATGAAATAATATAATTTTTAATATTTTATGTTGTATTTATATATTATGTCAAAAACAAAAATATAATATGTACCACATTGGTTGACAAGTAAATGTCCAGATTGTTCATCTTTGTTTTCAAATTACTCATTTGTGAAGGGTTATGTGACAGAAAGGTGAGTACTTTACACAGATTATCTCTATTAAGCCTAAAGTATAAATGAGAACTGAGGCATGGAGATGTTATATGACTTGCATAAGAGCTCAAAGCTAACTACATAAGAGAGACCAAGTACTAAATAACTGGACTATGTATCATTTGACAGATATTGTATACTGACACATATATATGGAATCTATAAACATGGTGCTGATAAATGAATATGCAGAGCATCAGTGGAGAATTGAACATGGAGAACAGTCTTATGGATATTGGGGTGAGGGAGGGGAATATGCTGTGGGACTGGGGGGTATCAAAGGGACTCTGTGGTGACCTGGAAGTGTGGTATGGGGAAGGAGATGAGGGGAGGTTCAGGAGAAGGGAGACACATGTATACCTATGGCGGATTCGGGTTGATGTGTGGCAGTAAACAACAACACTATGAAAAAAAAAATGAAATAATTTAAAAATGAAAAAAAAAAGAAAAAGAAAATGCCATAATTCCTGGAAAAGTTCCTACACAGATCTTTTGTTCATCATTAATTCTTTTCTTTTCTTTTTTTTTGCTATTGAGTTCTCTGTATATTTGGACACTAACCCTTTATATAATTTGTGATTTGCAAATATTTTCTCTCATTTTGTAGATTGTCTTTTCATTATTGATGGTCAACTTTGCTGTGCAGATTTTAATTTGATGTACTGTAGCTCTATTTATTTTTGCTTTTGTCACCTTTGCTTGATGTCAAGTCCAAAAGATCATTACCAAGAACAAGTTCAAAAGCTTACTTCTTATGTTTTCTTCTGGAATTTATTTTCTAGTGTTACATTAAAGCTTTTATTTTTGAGTTGATTTTTATCTATGGTATAAGATAGTGATCCAATTTCATTTTCTCGCATGTGGCTGCCAAGTTTTTTCCAAACCCAAGTTGATCGTTTTCCCATTGTATACTTGCAAATTAGAAAAACATAAATATATCAATTTTTTGCATTTAGTTTCTTCATGAAATAATATAATTTTTAATATTTTATGTTGTATTTATATATTATGTCAAAAACAAAAATATAATATGTACCACATTGGTTGACAAGTAAATGTCCAGATTGTTCATCTTTGTTTTCAAATTACTCATTTGTGAAGGGTTATGTGACAGAAAGGTGAGTACTTTACACAGATTATCTCTATTAAGCCTAAAGTATAAATGAGAACTGAGGCATGGAGATGTTATATGACTTGCATAAGAGCTCAAAGCTAACTACATAAGAGAGACCAAGTACTAAATAACTGGACTATGTATCATTTGACAGATATTGTATACTGACACATATATATGGAATCTATAAACATGGTGCTGATAAATGAATATGCAGAGCATCAGTGGAGAATTGAACATGGAGAACAGTCTTATGGATATTGGGGTGAGGGAGGGGAATATGCTGTGGGACTGGGGGGTATCAAAGGGACTCTGTGGTGACCTGGAAGTGTGGTATGGGGAAGGAGATGAGGGGAGGTTCAGGAGAAGGGAGACACATGTATACCTATGGCGGATTCGGGTTGATGTGTGGCAGTAAACAACAACACTATGAAAAAAAAAATGAAATAATTTAAAAATGAAAAAAAAAAGAAAAAGAAAATGCCATAATTCCTGGAAAAGTTCCTACACAGATCTTTTGTTCATCATTAATTCTTTTCTTTTCTTTTTTTTTGCTATTGAGTTCTCTGTATATTTGGACACTAACCCTTTATATAATTTGTGATTTGCAAATATTTTCTCTCATTTTGTAGATTGTCTTTTCATTATTGATGGTCAACTTTGCTGTGCAGATTTTAATTTGATGTACTGTAGCTCTATTTATTTTTGCTTTTGTCACCTTTGCTTGATGTCAAGTCCAAAAGATCATTACCAAGAACAAGTTCAAAAGCTTACTTCTTATGTTTTCTTCTGGAATTTATTTTCTAGTGTTACATTAAAGCTTTTATTTTTGAGTTGATTTTTATCTATGGTATAAGATAGTGATCCAATTTCATTTTCTCGCATGTGGCTGCCAAGTTTTTTCACCATGATTACTTGCAAAGTTGATCGTTTTCCCATTGTATATTCTTGTTTCTTTTGGTCATACATTAATGAACATATATGCATGGTTAACTACATATGCATGCCTTTCTATTATGTTCCATCAATCCATGTGTCTATATTTATTCTGATAATAAATGGTTTAATATAGCTTTGAGATATCACTTCACACCTGTTAGACTGTCTATCACTAAAAAGATAAGAGACAATAAATGTGGATATAGACAAAATGAAACTCTTGCACATGGTAGACAGGAATGTAAACTTGCAAAGTCACTGTGAAAAACAGTATGGAGCTTCCTAAGGAAAATAAAACAGAACTATCATATCATCCTCCCATAAGATTTCTGAATTTATATCCAAAGTAAATGAAACTGTTACAGTAAGCCTACAAACAAACAAAACTTCAATGAATGAATATATAATATATATATTTATATATATATATATATGATATTTTAAACAGCTGGATATGACTGAGTGACTTAACTTTCATATGTAAAATTGTGATTTTTTAGAATTTATGTAATATTTTCTCTTTTGGTGTTAATTTTACCAAATGAATTTTAACACATGGATTAGCTTATGTAAATACTACCTTAGCTAGATACAGAAGTGTTCCATCACCCCAAAAATCTTTTGTGTTTGCCCTTTTTTAGTGATATTCTGCCATAAGCCCTAACCCATGACAAACACAAATCTCTAGCACTACATATTTCTAAAGAAATGCCAGTCCAGGCAACCCACCCCAGTATTCTTGCCTGGAGAATTCCATGGACGTAGGAGCCTGGCAGTCTGCAGTTGATGGAGGTCAAAGAGTTTGACATGACTGAAATGACTAAGTAGCAGTATATACTTCTGTAGCACTAGACTTTGCCTTTTCAAGGGCAGCATATAAATGGAATGATACAATATAAATCTTTCATTCCAGTAATCCATTTAGATTCATCCCTATTTTTACATATATCATACATTCATTCTCTTTTTCTTTTAAGTAGTATCCTATAACATAGATACATACAGTTTGTTTGTCCTTCAGTCACTGAAAGCATCAGTTGTCTCCAGTTTGGGCAATTATGAATAGTCATAGTCAGTAAGAAAATTGCTGAGTCATTTGGCAAGTGTATATTTAACTTCATAGAAACTGTCAAACTTTTTTCTGGAGAGGTAGTAACATATTACTTTCTCATTAACAATGCGTGAGAGCTCTAATTGCTTTACATCTAAAATTATGATTTGAGATTTGTTTTGATCCCAATAGAGATGGTCTTTATAAATAAGAGAATTCCATTGTTTATATACACACACACACACATATATAAGCATGTATATATGTGCTTTGCGGTTGGCATGTTCATTATATTTAAAAATATACATAATATGATGAGACACAATTCTTACTTTTCCAGCTATTTAGAAAACAAAATATTGCTAGAATTAAAACTTTTCTGTCATTCAAAAATTAGTTACATATTAAATTCATGCTTGAGTAGCAAAGTAGTTTTAATCAAAGTGTAAAAATATGGCTGGTTCAGCCACTAAGCTGCATGTGGGATCTTCCCAGGCCAGGGATCGAACCAGTGCCCCTTACACTGCAGGCAGACTCTTTACCCACTGGACCACCAGCGAAGCTCTCAATCAAACTTTTTTAGCACAAGCAAAAAATTGATTCAAAATTCCTCTTAGTCAAGGAAGAATGATAGAATTTGCTATGGAATAAGAGAAGTGGTTTCCAACATCTATTATGTCGTTTCCTGGCTATTATCTTTTGAAGAATAGGTCTCAAAATATCTAACTGATGAATAAGATTATATACATATATAAAATCTTATTATATAGAGAGAGAACATAAATTTTTCACACAGATTTGGAATATACCAAGTGCTCTTATATGGTATTAATTTTAATAATAATGTATTTACTCAGCTTATTTATTTGATAATAAATTTTATTATCAGTATTATTTTTCAAATACAATTGCATCCAGCTGAAATCAAAGTTATGCTTTTGAATTGTTCTTAAAAAGCACTACCTTTTTCTTTATGTGTTTAATAACAATTATAAAATGTGTGAATGAGCCTCTTATTGATAAAAGTTATGACCATTTATTTGACATCCTGTAATCTCTCTGTTAATATTATATATTTAATTATATTCTTTTACTTGAATTTTAGCACTTATGTTTTTGAATCAGGTATATTTTATTCCATTTTCCAAACAAAAACCTGTCTATTTTCAAGCAAAGTTTGTGAAGTTCTTATTATTATATGTTTTGCCTTGTCATCTTTTTCTAACCCCCCTACAAACTCTGTGATAGCTGCTAATGATTTTTCTCCATGGAAAGGAAATGGTAAGTAGTCGTTATCATTAGACCTAGAACACATCAATATATGGTACATGAGTCCTTAGATATTGTCACATGTGCTATGGCAACTATCTGAGTATAAACTGGTGAGGTAGACTGAATATAAACTGGAGACAGTTTAAGCAGTTCCACATGTGAAAATTTAACAAGCATTTACATTCTTATAGTTGTTATTTGTGAATCTGGGACAAGGTATTTCCTGTTTAGGCCTCAAAAAGTCCTACAGAGTATTTTGGAAGTCTTAAACCTCTCTCTGCTTTTTTTTCCCCTGACTCCTTGAAAGCTATAGCAACATTGCCTACTGACTAAGACCTCTGAAGAATTCTCTGAGGCTGATGCCCTTATCCTTGCACTCTCTCACATTGACATTGTTAGCAACATCCTCTTCTAGACTGCCTAAGTCCATTTCAACTGCTCTCACAGAGTCACATAGAGTGAGTAGATTATAAAAATCAAACAGTTAGTTCTTACAGATCTGAAGGCTGGGAAGTCTAAGGTCATGGTACTGGCAAATTCACTGTGGTGACTTGTAAAGGCACACTTTCTGATTCATAGATGGAGCTGTGCTCTTTCAGAGTGAAGGTGGCCAATGGAGCTTCCGCTGGCCTTTTTCACGAGGACACTAATTCCATTCATGTCAGAGTCCTAAACACCCTCAACTACCACCACCTTGTGGGATATGCTTTAACTGTTTTAGTTTGGCCACACCACATGGCATATGGGATCACAGTTCCCAGACCAGGAACTGACTGGAAAACAAAACAGGGAATAAAGAGAAACACGGTGAGGATTTCATTCTGGAATGAATGTTCGCTCAAACTCCATACAAAGTAGCAAAGACTTGGGCATAATATGGCTATAAGTTCACAAAAGGAATTTAGAAGAAATAGAACTAGACTAGGCACAGATGGCTAAGTGGAAGAAATAAAAAAATTGATAAGGTAAACATTCCATTTTTTGACCATTGTTAAGAGTGCTGGCAACATGTCTGTGAACAACAAAACTCTGTAAAAATTTAAAAAAAATTTTTTTTTTTTAAAGGTAGCTTTCTGAAAGAAGAGACTACAGCAGTTCTGATGCTCCCCAGGAGATGCCGTGGTAAAGAATTTGCCGGCCAATGCAGGAGATGGAAGAGATAGGTTTATATCCTAAGGTTGGAAGATCCCTTGGAGTAGGAGCTAGCAACCCACTCCAGTATTCTTCCTGGAAAATTCCATGAACCAAGGAGCCTGGCAGGCTACAGTCCATGGGGTGGCGAAGAGCCAAAAATGACTAAGTGGCTTGGCACATGACCGGATATACTTTTAGGGAGCACTTTATATTCTTTCTGTCTGTACCCATTCATTTTTATATTTTTTTCTCCTATACTCAATTGAATCGGTTTGAGATAAGAGATTAGTACAGTGTTTTATACATAATATGACTTTAGAAGAGTTAATGAATCCAATGAGAAAAGGGAGATAAATATACTATAGCTTTTTAAAAGATGACCTTGGGGGTGTATGTTGCAAATCTAAAGCTACCTCTTTCAGGCCTTTTTCTTCCCCTTTACATTTCAATAGTCCACTTGTTTCCTGAAACTGTTTTAAAGGTGAGCTATCTAATTTCTGAAATGTAAGATGCAGTGCTTTCTTAATTTCGTGTCCCTAAGTTTGAGAAAATGGAAACGACTGAAACTGTTTTTACAAGGTGAGCTATCAGTCTGAAAAATACCATATTGAACTTTCCAGTCAGTCCTAAACACCCTCAACTACCACCACCTTGTGGGATATGCTTTAACTGTTTTAGTTTGGCCACACCACATGGCATATGGGATCACAGTTCCCAGACCAGGAACTGACTGGAAAACAAAACAGGGAATAAAGAGAAACACGGTGAGGATTTCATTCTGGAATGAATGTTCGCTCAAACTCCATACAAAGTAGCAAAGACTTGGGCATAATATGGCTATAAGTTCACAAAAGGAATTTAGAAGAAATAGAACTAGACTAGGCACAGATGGCTAAGTGGAAGAAATAAAAAAATTGATAAGGTAAACATTCCATTTTTTGACCATTGTTAAGAGTGCTGGCAACATGTCTGTGAACAACAAAACTCTGTAAAAATTTAAAAAAAATTTTTTTTTTTTAAAGGTAGCTTTCTGAAAGAAGAGACTACAGCAGTTCTGATGCTCCCCAGGAGATGCCGTGGTAAAGAATTTGCCGGCCAATGCAGGAGATGGAAGAGATAGGTTTATATCCTAAGGTTGGAAGATCCCTTGGAGTAGGAGCTAGCAACCCACTCCAGTATTCTTCCTGGAAAATTCCATGAACCAAGGAGCCTGGCAGGCTACAGTCCATGGGGTGGCGAAGAGCCAAAAATGACTAAGTGGCTTGGCACATGACCGGATATACTTTTAGGGAGCACTTTATATTCTTTCTGTCTGTACCCATTCATTTTTATATTTTTTTCTCCTATACTCAATTGAATCGGTTTGAGATAAGAGATTAGTACAGTGTTTTATACATAATATGACTTTAGAAGAGTTAATGAATCCAATGAGAAAAGGGAGATAAATATACTATAGCTTTTTAAAAGATGACCTTGGGGGTGTATGTTGCAAATCTAAAGCTACCTCTTTCAGGCCTTTTTCTTCCCCTTTACATTTCAATAGTCCACTTGTTTCCTGAAACTGTTTTAAAGGTGAGCTATCTAATTTCTGAAATGTAAGATGCAGTGCTTTCTTAATTTCGTGTCCCTAAGTTTGAGAAAATGGAAACGACTATGTTTACATGACTAGCAGTTAAAAATACCATATTTACAAAGTTCTCAGTTCTCTTTCCCTAGAGAAGCTCTGGAGGATTTACAAACCATAACCTGACAATCAACTCCAATGAGATGTTGATACTTTAACGATGAAAATTTGGTTATAAATTAGCATAGTTGAAAAATGATTAGGTATTGCTTTGCTACTATCACTGAAAAGGGGACTGCAGATTTCTTTAATTTTGAAAAGGTTTTGAGAATTCCTCTCCATAAAACATTATCACAATTGGAAAATTAGAGTAAAGACAGGATTTATTACATCATCAGTGCCACTGACAAGGAATGCCTGGTATATTACTGCAGGAAATAATTTTCCTCTATTAATATCCTAGTCGTTAATTTTTTTTTCTGTAATGATTCACAGGAGGCTTATGAATGGCATATTTTAACATGAAATTAGTTGAAATGTTACGTTAAAAACAAATTAATTAATCAAGGAATTATGAAGCTTTTTATACCAATGTAAATCATTAACATCTTTCTTCATTTTATACTTTCTTTGAGATTATTCATAGGATAAACTACATCATTAATAGAAAACCACATCCATACCCACTACTATATATATTATACATATGCCTTAACAGTTTTGTGTTCAGTAGCTTCTCTTTCACTTGATGCTTTTAATGTCAGTTTATATTTACTTTCTCTTTATGCCACATCAGTGTAAGGCCAGGAACTGATTTTTAGCTATTTATTTTTTGAACATTGAATCAGAAAAAAAAAATGTGCTAATAAATTGTTTAATCACAAGTGATCAAAATGTGTTGTTTATAAATTTACCCAATAATGAATATTATACTTGTCTTACTTCATGTACAGTTTTTGGTTGGACATTTATAACTTTTTTCTGTTTTTATTTTAGCCCTTATTTTAAAATAATTAATTAGCAAATAAATACCTAAATTGCTGCTTATGTTTTGTTCTCATTCTGTGATACAAATAATATAGATAGGTTTGGGTGCCTTTTTGTATGATTTGAATCAAGTCCTTACCACAAAAATCCAATTTTAGCTTTAAATTTTCTCTGACTTATTTCATCATTTGCTAATAATATAATTTTCAGAGAACAATCATTTATCCTTTATTATATAGTTTTTTTCACAGTAAGTAGTTTATAATTTTATATTCCAAATGTCATGCTATGTTTCATTTTGTCTTTAAAGATAATTTAGATAAAGCGTTTACTCTCTGGATGTTTAATATAGTGTTCAATGAAAGCAGCAGCTTTAATTCACTTTTATATGTTCACTCCTGAACTTTTTGTAAATTCTGAAATTGAAGATCCACATGGAAGATGCTTATAATGGATATAAGAGATGATATTAAGAAAGGCCAAGTAAAAAGGCAGAAGTTGTATGTGCATATACATAGAAACATACTGTATAAGATGCAAATTTTTTATCATATTTGTAACTATGAAATATTTATTGAGAGACTAGTGCTCTATTTAAGATATCTTAGTGCATATTAAATATATAAAGAAATGGGTAGGGATCCCTAATTAAAACAGATAGTATTTGAATTTATTTTTGTAGAAAGAAAACATCTGTATTTATTTTAATTACACAGCATAATGCAAACCAAAAAAAAATATTTATAGACGTCTATATGTACACGACAAGGTGGAGTTAGTATTCTGAGGTTATATATGATAAATAAACTTACCGTTATTCAAAGAAGAGATATCTAATGAGTCATCTTCACATC
Source organism: Tragulus kanchil (assembly GCA_022376925.1). Classification (NCBI taxonomy): domain Eukaryota; kingdom Metazoa; phylum Chordata; class Mammalia; order Artiodactyla; family Tragulidae; genus Tragulus; species Tragulus kanchil. The sequence goes on along the minus strand of JAIOJX010000003.1, from coordinate 85,105,638 downwards.
TACAAAAACATTTAGTTCTCACAATTCTCTTCAAAATGTATAAAATAGAAGAAAATATATAGATACTATGATTTAATTGAAAAAAAAATCATCTATTTTGAAGGATGAAAGTCTGGGTTAAAAATGTCTATGTTATCCAATTCTTTGAGCTCCAGACATAACATTTTTTGTCTCAGTTTACAATTGCTTAAAAGTTATAATTATATTTAGCCCAAAGCTCTGCCATGATGAGATACTACTTATATTCACACTAAGTCTAGATTGCTTATTTTAAATGGACAAAACTTCATAACGGCAACGGAAATTGAATAAAATTTGATTTTCTACTAGCTTAAGAAATATTTCTTAATTAGCATACTGATTTGAAATAAACTATATTAAGAAACAATATGTTATTTAAGAAAAGATATCTGAGTCCTGTCTGCAATGATAGTTGATTAGGTTCTGACACTCCCTCAGATCTAATAAGGAAGAGATTTGTATGCCATAAGGCTTTGCTAGGTTGCTGCTCAATGAAGGGAAAAGATCTCTCTATTCTTTCAGCAGTAATGAACTCAATGTAAACACAAACCAGTGAGGGATAGGTATGTAAAAGACATTGCTGGCAATCAGAAAAGGAAGCCACCGAGGAGGGGTAAAAATCATTCTAGGGATGACATTTTCTTTATTTAAATTTTATGTGAAAAATCTTCATAATATTCATCCTGTGTGGGATTGCAATCGGGGTGAGGCAGGGCACACTACCACAATCCATTAAAGCCAAATTAAAAGAATTTCTGATTAACTGTAAAACATAAACCATGGATTGTGGGTGACTACTTGCCTTTTTCTTTGTTTCAGAGGGAAAGACTTCCATTAAGTCAATGTGGACACTGGCAATAGATAAGCTGCCTGTTGATAAGTGATAGGCTTAGAGAGGGGTCTTGACTCCTGTCAAGTTATTTAACATTTATGTGTCTCTGTTTCTGAGCATTTTTTGTGTGTGTAAGGATCAAATGAAAATTTCAGAATAGTGGCACACACTTAAATTTTTTTTTTTTTATCTCCTAGCTATTGCTCCTCGTTGTAGACTGGATTATATTCCATAGATGATCCAAACTGTGTCCTATCAGTCAAGAAGAGCATATAGAGGGGTTTGCAAACATCTCCATTTTGAGCCCCACATAATGGCTTTAGATTGTCTTTAATATCATCATTGAAGTTGGAATATTTCATTCATAAAATTATCATATATTCTGTTGAAATATTGGATTATAAAGTATATATTCATATTCCTGTTTGCTAATAACATAGTCCAGATTTAAGTAAAAGCCATTCCCGGTCTAGACAGGGATTCACAACTTTCAGGTTTACATAGATGTAATCATTCACTGTTAGCATTCTGCTTAAAAGCTGCTTGTCTATTTAAACTAGCTTAAGAAATATTTCTTAATTAGCATACTGATTTGAAATAAACTATATTAAGAAACAATATGTTATTTAAGAAAAGATATCTGAGTCCTGTCTGCAATGATAGTTGATTAGGTTCTGACACTCCCTCAGATCTAATAAGGAAGAGATTTGTATGCCATAAGGCTTTGCTAGGTTGCTGCTCAATGAAGGGAAAAGATCTCTCTATTCTTTCAGCAGTAATGAACTCAATGTAAACACAAACCAGTGAGGGATAGGTATGTAAAAGACATTGCTGGCAATCAGAAAAGGAAGCCACCGAGGAGGGGTAAAAATCATTCTAGGGATGACATTTTCTTTATTTAAATTTTATGTGAAAAATCTTCATAATATTCATCCTGTGTGGGATTGCAATCGGGGTGAGGCAGGGCACACTACCACAATCCATTAAAGCCAAATTAAAAGAATTTCTGATTAACTGTAAAACATAAACCATGGATTGTGGGTGACTACTTGCCTTTTTCTTTGTTTCAGAGGGAAAGACTTCCATTAAGTCAATGTGGACACTGGCAATAGATAAGCTGCCTGTTGATAAGTGATAGGCTTAGAGAGGGGTCTTGACTCCTGTCAAGTTATTTAACATTTATGTGTCTCTGTTTCTGAGCATTTTTTGTGTGTGTAAGGATCAAATGAAAATTTCAGAATAGTGGCACACACTTAAATTTTTTTTTTTTTATCTCCTAGCTATTGCTCCTCGTTGTAGACTGGATTATATTCCATAGATGATCCAAACTGTGTCCTATCAGTCAAGAAGAGCATATAGAGGGGTTTTGAATCATCTCCATTTTGAGCCCCACATAATGGCTTTAGATTGTCTTTAATATCATCATTGAAGTTGGAATATTTCATTCATAAAATTATCATATATTCTGTTGAAATATTGGATTATAAAGTATATATTCATATTCCTGTTTGCTAATAACATAGTCCAGATTTAAGTAAAAGCCATTCCCGGTCTAGACAGGGATTCACAACTTTCAGGTTTACATAGATGTAATCATTCACTGTTAGCATTCTGCTTAAAAGCTGCTTGTCTATAATGTCTCCAATCCACTCTGTTGTTGTTTTCTGTGTCCTGTTTGTTACTGTGTTACTTTTTCTGATCCCTAGTGGCATGCAAAGTTGAGAACCTCACTTACAAGGCCCTTTTTTAAATACTTACACTTTGTCTATGACACCCCCTCCCACTTTTCTAACCTCTACTGTTTACAATTTTACATGTTGGAAACAATTTTGTTTGCACCCTAGAAGGGTCTAGGAAGGAATGAGTTAACAATTCTGGCTCTGAGATACAAGAATATATTTTTGTATTATTTTAGAAGGAAATCCACCTGTTGTTTTCCTTTTCTAGGCATTTTTTGGGAGGAAGAAATTTTGTTTTCATTTTCATTTCTGAAGCCTCTCCACTCTGGATTTATGCATAGATAATTGGTGAAGTCAATTATGTCAAGCTCTTTTTGGTTCTGTCTGTTCTGGTTAAGCATATGGCATGCTATAAGTAATCAAGACTCTATTCTAAATTCATTTTTTTTTTCTATCATTCATTTAGTGGGACTTTTCCAAGGCAAGAGCAAACATTCAGAGTTGTTGCCAGCCTGATTTTACTGTAGTCTCAAGGATATTTTAAAGGAATATGGAAAAAGTTTTGTATTTAGAACAGAAAAAGTAAAAAATCACCATTACGTTACTATCAGCAAAAATAATCTGCTTGCTTGTCTGTCTATGCTATTATTTCCCGAAATCTTTGAGTTATTGTCTTTGAGTCCCTTAGACCTAGAACAGTTACTGATATAAAATAGCTATTCAGTAAATATTTACTGAATGAGATTAACCCCTGAGAATTGGACCTGTTCTGAATTTATTCTCTATCTCCACGATGCTTGTGTTAGTCTATGAAAGTAGTAAATATCTTAGAACTTCAAGATCAGCTTCCCCAGGGTGATGCTTGATTTTGCTTTATAAACATAAGTAAATGTTAAAAGATGTACAGAACAGAGAAAGGAAGGAAAAATCTATGACTCCTTTCAGATAGAGGAGTTTGTGGTTTCTTTGTCTGTGTTGTGTCAGTAAGTCAAAAGTTCCTTTCCTAGAGATTACATTGGTGAAATAGTCAATATTTGCATAAACTCAATGGTCAATATTTATATAAAGTCAGTGGTTAATATTTGTATAAAGTGATATAGTCCCTAAACTAATTGCAAAGTACTACCTTTTAACCATTCTTTTGGAGCTAGAAATAAAATTACTTCTGAAAGAAATTGAAATAACGTAGCTCCCTGGATGCTTTCTAAGACTACAGCTGTACATTTGAAATGTGTATATGAATAAATATGCTAAATTCTTTCTGAAAATTGAGAGTAGCTTGGACATTTAGCCAGAAGATAAAGCTGGAAATTTAAAAATCTGGAAGTGGTGCTATATGCACCGAATACATTCCATTTATAAAATAATTTAACCTGTTGCTTTAAAACAGATGAAACAGCAATCCCACATTAAAAAAAAAAAAGTTTGTGAAAACACTACAGCAAATATTATTACTTTGGTAATGCTGTTACGAAAATCCCTTGCAAGTTTCACTTACTGGGGAGAAAATTTCCTGAGCAAAAGAAAAGCCAATTTTTTTTTTTTTTTTAAGATTTATTTATTTATTTATTTTGGGCAGAGGTTGGGGTGGGCAGGGAGGGGAGCACTTCTATTGGTCATTCATTTCTCTATTTTCATCTGTCTTTGTTCTTTGGCCCGTGTGGGCCTCCCATCCCGGTGGCTTCTGTCGTTGCAGAGCACCGGGTCTGGTCGCATGCGCTCCGGAGCTCCAGCTCAGTGATTGGACAGGTCGGTCCAGCCGCTCCCCAGCACGTGGGATCTTCTCAGGCCAGGGATCGAACCGGTGCCCCTTGCACTGCAATGCGGTGTCCTTACCCACTGGACCACCAGGGGAAGCCCAGAAAAGCCAAATTTTAAATCAAATCATTATTTTGATCTAAATCTTGTTATTGTAGAGCTTATTTAAACAAAACAGTTTCTCTTCTCTTTAAAGTCATTTAATATTAATATACTTGAGAGAAAATAAGTCTTTATCCTAGTGCTCAGAAGTGTCCTTTAAGTTATCCCTCAGCAGTAATAAATGTTGGCCTGAAAATTTTAAAAGTTTGCCGTATTCACAACCTCACAATGTTCCAAGTCCATCCGCTAATCACTGATGCCAAAGAAGCTAAACTTGACTAGTTTATGATCCCCTTCATCAGAGGGGATTGGAATACAAAAGTAGGTAGTCAAGAGACACCGTGAGTATCAGGCAAGTTTGGCCTTGGAATAAAAATGAAGCAAGATAGAGTCTACAAGAGAATGCACTGATCATGACAAACACATTCTTCCAACAACACAAGAGACAGCTCTACACACAGACATCACCAGTTGATTAATACTGAAATCAGACTGATTACATTTTTCACAACCGAAGATGGAGAAGTTCTATGCAGTCAGCAAAAACAAGAGCAGGAGCTGACTGTAGCTCAGATCTTGAACTCTTTATTGCAAAATTCAGACTTAAATTGAAGAGAGTAGGGAAAACCACTAGGCCATTCAGGTATGACCTAAATCAAATCCCCTGTGATTATACAGTAGAAGTGACAGATTAAAGGGATGAGATCTGAGAGGCAGGGTATCTTAAGAAATATGGATGAAGGTTTGTAACACTGTACAGGAGGCAGTGATCAAAACCATCCCTAAAAAAAAGCAACACTAGAAGGCAACATGGTTGCCTGAAGAGGCCTTAGAAATAGCTGAGAAAAGAAGAGAAGCAAAAGGCAAAAGAGAAAAGGAAAGATACACCCATCTGAACACAGTATTCCAAAGAATACCAAGGAAAGCCTTCTTGAGTGAACAATGCAAAGAAATAAAGGGAAACAATAGAATGAAAAAGACTAGTGATCTCTACAATAAAATTAGGGATATCAAAGCAACATTTAATAAAGGACAGAAATCATAAAGACATAACAGAAGCAGAAGAGATTAAGAATAGGTGGCAAAAATACACAGAAATGTACAAAAAAAGCTCTTAATGACTGCATAACCATGATGGTATGGTCAATTACCTAGGGCCAGAACTCCCGAGCATTAGGTCAAGTTGTCTTTAGGAAGCAGTGCTAGCAATAAATCTAGTGGAGGTGATGGAATTCCAGTTGAGCTATTTAAAATCCTACAAGATAATGGTATTAAAGTGCTGTCACTTGATATACCAGCAAATTTGGAAAACCCAACAGTGCTCACAAGATTGGGAGAAGGTTAATTCTTCTTCCCAGTTCCCAAGAAGGGCAGTACTAATGAAAGTTCAAAGTATTGGACGGTTGTACCACTTCCAATGTTAAGTAGGTAGTCAAGGACACGTGAGTATCAGGCAAGTTTGGCCTTGGAATAAAAATGAAGCAAGATAGAGTCTACAAGAGAATGCACTGATCATGACAAACACATTCTTCCAACAACACAAGAGACAGCTCTACACACAGACATCACCAGTTGATTAATACTGAAATCAGACTGATTACATTTTTCACAACCGAAGATGGAGAAGTTCTATGCAGTCAGCAAAAACAAGAGCAGGAGCTGACTGTAGCTCAGATCTTGAACTCTTTATTGCAAAATTCAGACTTAAATTGAAGAGAGTAGGGAAAACCACTAGGCCATTCAGGTATGACCTAAATCAAATCCCCTGTGATTATACAGTAGAAGTGACAGATTAAAGGGATGAGATCTGAGAGGCAGGGTATCTTAAGAAATATGGATGAAGGTTTGTAACACTGTACAGGAGGCAGTGATCAAAACCATCCCTAAAAAAAAGCAACACTAGAAGGCAACATGGTTGCCTGAAGAGGCCTTAGAAATAGCTGAGAAAAGAAGAGAAGCAAAAGGCAAAAGAGAAAAGGAAAGATACACCCATCTGAACACAGTATTCCAAAGAATACCAAGGAAAGCCTTCTTGAGTGAACAATGCAAAGAAATAAAGGGAAACAATAGAATGAAAACGACTAGTGATCTCTACAATAAAATTAGGGATATCAAAGCAACATTTAATAAAGGACAGAAATCATAAAGACATAACAGAAGCAGAAGAGATTAAGAATAGGTGGCAAAAATACACAGAAATGTACAAAAAAAGCTCTTAATGACTGCATAACCATGATGGTATGGTCAATTACCTAGGGCCAGAACTCCCGAGCATTAGGTCAAGTTGTCTTTAGGAAGCAGTGCTAGCAATAAATCTAGTGGAGGTGATGGAATTCCAGTTGAGCTATTTAAAATCCTACAAGATAATGGTATTAAAGTGCTGTCACTTGATATACCAGCAAATTTGGAAAACCCAACAGTGCTCACAAGATTGGGAGAAGGTTAATTCTTCTTCCCAGTTCCCAAGAAGGGCAGTACTAATGAAAGTTCAAAGTATTGGACGGTTGTACCACTTCCAATGTTAATTAGGTTATACTCAAAATACTTCAATCTAAACTTCAACAGTACTTGAATTGAGAACTTTCAGATGTACAAGCTGGTTTTAGAAAAAGGAGCCAGAGGTCCAATTGCCAACATTTGTTGGATCACAGAAAAAGCAAGGGGATTTCAGAAAAAATTCTATTTCTGTTTCATTGCCTACATGAAAGCCTTTGTGTGGATCACAACAAAAAATGAAGTATTCTTAAAGATAAGGGAATACCAAATTACATTTGAAACCATTATGTAGGTCAAGAAGCAATAGTTAGAACCTTAAATGGAACAGCTGACTGGTTCAAAATAGAGAAAGGAGTAAGTCAAAGCTGCAATTGTCACTCTGTTTATTTTACTTATATGCAGAGTACATCCTGTGAAATGTTAGGGCTACATAACTCAAAAGCTGAAATTAAGATTTTTGGGAGAAATATCAGTAACCTCGGGTATGCGGATTACACCATTCTAAATGCCAGGAAGCTAAGAGGAAATAAAGAACCTCTTTTTTTTTTTTTTTAAACTTTTTGGGGGGGGGGGGGGGCGGGGCTTCGAGGGGCCATTTGGGGGGGGAGGGGACTGGGCGGGCCACTTCTATTGGTCTTTCATTTCTCTATTTTCATCCATCTTTGTTCTTTGGCCTGCATGGGCCTCCCATCATAGTGGCCTCTCTTTTCGCAGAGCATTGGCTCTGGGCGCATGCACTCCAGAGCTCCAGCTAGGTAATTGGACACATCAGTCCAGTCGCTCCGCAGCACGTGGGATCTTCCCAGGCCAGGGATCAAACCAGCGCCCCTTGCACTGAAAGGCACTCTCCTTACCCACTGGACCACCAGGGAAGCCCATAAAGAACCTCTTGATGAGGGTTAAAGAGAAGAGCGAAAAAGCTGGCTTAAAACTCAACATTCAAAGAATGAAGATAACGGCAAATGGTTCTATCACTTCATGGTAAATAGAAGGGGGAAAAATGGGAAAGGGCCCCTGCGGACAGATGAAAAGGTTATGAAATTCTTCTTCCCAGTTCCCAAGAAGGGCAGTACTAATGAAAGTTCAAAGTATTGGACGGTTGTACCACTTCCAATGTTAATTAGGTTATACTCAAAATACTTCAATCTAAACTTCAACAGTACTTGAATTGAGAACTTTCAGATGTACAAGCTGGTTTTAGAAAAAGGAGCCAGAGGTCCAATTGCCAACATTTGTTGGATCACAGAAAAAGCAAGGGGATTTCAGAAAAAATTCTATTTCTGTTTCATTGCCTACATGAAAGCCTTTGTGTGGATCACAACAAAAAATGAAGTATTCTTAAAGATAAGGGAATACCAAATTACATTTGAAACCATTATGTAGGTCAAGAAGCAATAGTTAGAACCTTAAATGGAACAGCTGACTGGTTCAAAATAGAGAAAGGAGTAAGTCAAAGCTGCAATTGTCACTCTGTTTATTTTACTTATATGCAGAGTACATCCTGTGAAATGTTAGGGCTACATAACTCAAAAGCTGAAATTAAGATTTTTGGGAGAAATATCAGTAACCTCGGGTATGCGGATTACACCATTCTAAATGCCAGGAAGCTAAGAGGAAATAAAGAACCTCTTTTTTTTTTTTTTTTAACTTTTTGGGGTGGGGGCGGGGCTTCGACGGGCCATTTGGGGAGGGAGGGGACTGGGCGGGCCACTTCTAGTGGTCTTTCATTTATCCATTTTCATCCATCATTGTTCTTTGGCCCATGTGGGCCTCCCATCACAGTGGCCTCTGTTGTCGCAGAGCGCTGACTCTGGGCGCATGCACTCCAGAGCTCCAGCTAGGTAATTGGACACATCAGTCCAGTCGCTCCGCAGCACGTGGGATCTTCCCAGGCCAGGGATCAAACCAGCGCCCCTTGCACTGAAAGGCACTCTCCTTACCCACTGGACCACCAGGGAAGCCCATAAAGAACCTCTTGATGAGGGTTAAAGAGAAGAGCGAAAAAGCTGGCTTAAAACTCAACATTCAAAGAATGAAGATAACGGCAAATGGTTCTATCACTTCATGGTAAATAGAAGGGGGAAAAATGGAAGCTGCGACAGATGTTGTTTTCTTGATCTCCCAAATAACTGCAGATGGTGATTGCAGCCATGAAATTAAAAGATGCTTGCTTCTTGGAAGAAAAGTTATGACAAACCTAAACAGCATATGGAAAAGGGGAGACATCACTTTCTTGAAAAATGTCCATCTAGTCAAAGCCATGGTCTTTCCAGCAGTCATGTACAGATGTGAGTGTTGCATCACAACGGAGGCTGAGAACTGAAGAATTGATGCTTTTGAACTATGTTGATGGAGAAGCCTCTTGAGAGTCTCCTGGACAACAAGGAGATCAAGCCAGTCAATCCTAAAGAAAATCAACCCAAAATAGTCATTGGAAAGACTGATGCTGTAGCTCCATTACGTAGCAGTCTGATGTGAAGAATCAACTCATTGCAAAAGACCTAGATGCTGATAAAGATCAAGGGCAGGAGGAGAATGGGATAACAGAGGATGAGATGGCTGGATAGCATCTCCGATTCAATGGACATGAACTTGGGCAAGCTTTGTGGAAAATGAGGGACATGGAGGGCTGGCATGCTATGGTCCATGGGGTTTCAAATGTCAGACATGACTTAGCAACTGAAAAACAACAACAAAGTTCTGCATTGTGTTCTGGATATTCTAAATCTTCAATTTTACTAATAAAAACTGATCACCAGAAAAATCTTTGATTTCCTTTCCATGTTCATAAAGAGTGCTATATTGATCCTTAAAAGTAACACATATAGCTGCTTTATAAAATAGGCTGAATTTTATTGAGGTTTTAAAGAAGCTAGTTTTTAGAATCTAAAATATTTATTTGCTTTTGTTCTTTTTTCTGTTTTTTAATTTTGGCTTTTTTTTTGTTGGTTTTGTGTTTTTTTGTTTTCATTCATCTTTATTTTCTGTGCCTCCCATTGCAGTGGCCTCTCTTGTCGCAGAACCCCAGCTCTGGGCTCATGTGCTCTAGAGCGCTGGCTCATAGTTAGACACACCTGTCCAACCACTCCATGGCATGTGGGATCTTCCCCACTGGATCACCAGGGAAGCCCCTCATGAGAATTTCTACAGTCAACTCTCACCAATACTCTAACACTTAGCATATTTGGGGAAAAAATATCCACTATTCTTCAGGTCACTTTATCTTCTTTTCCTCCTTTTTGCATTTTCCCTGATGCAGAGAATATTATTCTGCAATTAATTTTGCATAGGCTGGAAGTCATCTTCGTTGTCTCATGTACACGGTTATGCAGTCCCTTTTTGCCGACCAAGAAATAGAAACTAATATATTAAGAAGAACTTAGTTTTAAAAGACAAGTTAAATTTTATCTTAATGGGTCATTGTAAAATGACTTATGTGGTATGGCTGATTTACACTGCTGTATAACAACACCACAAAACATCAACACAAAATTGCAAAAATTAAAAGTATTTAAATAAAATTAGCAAGAAAAATAAAGAAATAAATCTACATCTTATATGTATATGATACAGATTTTAAATAACAGAAAACAGAGTTGGGATTTCTCTGTTTTGCATTTTGTTCTATCGTACTCTTGGTTATTTCTTCTGCTACTGTCATATGTAAGAATGTTTTCCATACCTGCTTTTTAAATATTTTTTCTCAGTTTCACTTATATGTCAGAAATATTACAAAGACTGTTTATTCATAATCTATTAAGCACGATTCCTATTTTAAAATGCATCTTGACCTCATTTGTTTGTTTAATGGAAATCTGTGTAGATTTACTATGCTCCAGATTTGTGATGCTTTTCCAGTAATAACTGAATCAATCCTTATGACAATATACAAGTAGCTGTTTATTTTATCTAAATGCCCAGATAAAGAATTTGAGTTCTAAATAGGTTTAGGCACTTTTCCAAGTACCCACAGCTAGTAAGTGATAGAGTATTCAGAATGAGATTCCAAAGCATGTGATCTTGTATATATCGCCCCACTTAAAATTAGGTTATTTTATTAATTTTCAATTCCTTCATTAATTTTAAAAATTCTATTGTCTCTTTAATGTGCATCAAAGTATAAACTGAGTATATAATCCTTAAAATTATCATTTTTAAAATTTAGTTTTATTTTGCAGAGTTTTCTGCTATACATAAACTGAAATCAGTCATAGGTGTACCCTTGACCCCTACCACCTGAATCCCTCTCCCACATCCCACATCCCACATCCCAACTACCCCCTTCCACTTCCCACATCCCATACCTCCAGTTGTTGCATAGCCCCCATGTAAATTCCATTAGTCTTACAGCATATTCACAATGGGTATCTCTTTTAAATATGGTGGTGTAGGTTTCCATGTTACTCTTTCCATAGCTCTCACACACTCCTCCCTCCCCACAATGTCCATAAGTCTGTTCTCTATGTCTGTTTCTCCCTTGCTGCTCTGCACATGCATTTAGCAGTACCCTCTTTCTAAATTCCATATATATGTGTTAGTATACTATATCTTTCCTCTTTCTGACTTACTTCACTTTGTATAATAGGTTCCAGATTCATCCACCTCATTAGGACTGATTCAAATGCATTTCTTTTTACAGCTGAGAAATAGTCCATTGTATATATGTACAACAGCTATTTTATCCATTTGTCTGTTGATGGACATCTAGGTTGTTTCCATGTTCTAGCTATTGAAAATAGAGCTGCAATGAACAATGGGGTACATGTAACTCTTTCAGTTTTGATTTCCTCAAGGTATATGCCTAGTAGTAGGATTGCTGGGCCAGATGGCGGTTCTATTCCTAGTTTTTTAAGGAAGCTCCATACTGGCTTCCATAGTGGCAGTGTCAACTTACATCCCCACCAACAATGTAAGAGGGTTTTCTTTTCTCTACACTTTCTACAGGATTTATTGTCTGTAGATTTTTTGACGGTGGCCATTTTGACTGGTGTGAGGTGATATCTCATTGTAGTTTTCATTTGTATTTTTCTAATAATGAGCAATGTTGAGCATCTTTTCATGTGTTTTTTGACCACTTGTATATCTTCTTCGAAGAGATGTTCGTTTAGGTCTTTTTCGCCATTTTTTGATTGAATTGTTTGTTTTTTTCGGTGTTGAGTTGTCTGAGCTGCTTGTGTATTTTGGAAATTAATTCTTTGTCAGTTGTTTCATTTGCTATTATTTTTTCCTATTCTGTGGGCTGTCTTTTCACCTTGTTTATAGTTTCTTTTTCTGTGTGAAAGCTTTTAAGTTTAATTAGGTCCTACTTGTTTATCTTTTGTTTTTGTTTCCATTACTCTAGAAAGTGGGTTATAGAAGATCTTTCTTTGACTTATGTCATTAGATGTTGTATGTTGTCTTCTAAGAGTTTTATGGTTTCTGGTCTTACAGTTAGGCCTTTAATCCATTTTATCTTTGTATATAGTGTCAGGGGGTGTTCCAACTTCACTTTTTACATGTAGCTGTCCAGATTTCCCAGCATCAGTGTTTGAATGGGCTGTTTTCACCCCATTGTATATTTTTGCTTCCTTTGTAAAAAATAAGGTAATCATAGGTTCGTGGGTTTATCTCTGGGATTTTTTTCAAATTAATTTCACCTGTAGCTGTATTAGAATATAAAGGCATGAATGCCATAGATTGTTTGGTTAACTCTGCTGATTAGGAATCCAGGTTCTTGTTGTTGGTGTTGGTACATGCAACTCAATGATGAGTGCACACTTGGTATTCACCAAGCTCATGTAATTTCCTTCTTTTATAGAGCAATGTAATGTGTCTTTTATAGAGACAAACAGCATTATTTATATAAAGTGCATGTGTGGTAAGTCACTTCAGTCATGACAGACTCTTTGCTATCCTATGGACAACTAGCTTGTCAGGCTCTCCTGTCCATGGTGTTCTCCAGGCAAGAATACAGGAGAGATTTGCCATGCCTTCCTCTAGGGGATCTTTCTGACCCAAGGATGGTCCTAGTTTTTAAGGAAGCTCCATACTGGCTTCCATAGTGGCAGTGTCAACTTACATCCCCACCAACAATGTAAGAGGGTTTTCTTTTCTCTACACTTTCTACAGGATTTATTGTCTGTAGATTTTTTGACGGTGGCCATTTTGACTGGTGTGAGGTGATATCTCATTGTAGTTTTCATTTGTATTTTTCTAATAATGAGCAATGTTGAGCATCTTTTCATGTGTTTTTTGACCACTTGTATATCTTCTTCGAAGAGATGTTCGTTTAGGTCTTTTTCGCCATTTTTTGATTGAATTGTTTGTTTTTTTCGGTGTTGAGTTGTCTGAGCTGCTTGTGTATTTTGGAAATTAATTCTTTGTCAGTTGTTTCATTTGCTATTATTTTTTCCTATTCTGTGGGCTGTCTTTTCACCTTGTTTATAGTTTCTTTTTCTGTGTGAAAGCTTTTAAGTTTAATTAGGTCCTACTTGTTTATCTTTTGTTTTTGTTTCCATTACTCTAGAAAGTGGGTTATAGAAGATCTTTCTTTGACTTATGTCATTAGATGTTGTATGTTGTCTTCTAAGAGTTTTATGGTTTCTGGTCTTACAGTTAGGCCTTTAATCCATTTTATCTTTGTATATAGTGTCAGGGGGTGTTCCAACTTCACTTTTTACATGTAGCTGTCCAGATTTCCCAGCATCAGTGTTTGAATGGGCTGTTTTCACCCCATTGTATATTTTTGCTTCCTTTGTAAAAAATAAGGTAATCATAGGTTCGTGGGTTTATCTCTGGGATTTTTTTCAAATTAATTTCACCTGTAGCTGTATTAGAATATAAAGGCATGAATGCCATAGATTGTTTGGTTAACTCTGCTGATTAGGAATCCAGGTTCTTGTTGTTGGTGTTGGTACATGCAACTCAATGATGAGTGCACACTTGGTATTCACCAAGCTCATGTAATTTCCTTCTTTTATAGAGCAATGTAATGTGTCTTTTATAGAGACAAACAGCATTATTTATATAAAGTGCATGTGTGGTAAGTCACTTCAGTCATGACAGACTCTTTGCTATCCTATGGACAACTAGCTTGTCAGGCTCTCCTGTCCATGGTGTTCTCCAGGCAAGAATACAGGAGAGATTTGCCATGCCTTCCTCTAGGGGATCTTTCTGACCCAAGGATGGACCCACTACTCTGATGCAATCTGCCTTGGCAGACGGGTTCTTTATCACTAGCACCACCTGAGAAGACCTACTTCTGTAACAATGATACCTAAAGCATCATTTCAGCTAGGTAACAAGGAGGTATCAGTACAATATTTATAAATATGCCTACAACAAACTATATATACATGACTTTGAGGGCAAAATATGAATTAAAGCTGATATATATGTTTATCAATGTGACAGTATTATAATATTTTATACAAAACATGATACAAGGAAATTCTTTGGCACAGTTAACTTCAAGAATTATGTATTTCAAATGGTTTGCTGCAAAAATATCACCCTAAGTAAACAGCTAAGAGTACCCACACAATTAAAAGTAGACCTAATTATTACAATGGTTGACACTTTCATGACATCCCCTTGTAAGATCTCTGCTCTGTTAAAATATGTGTCCTTTTTTTTAATATAAATACTTTTATTTATTTATTTATTTTTGGCTATTCTGTGTTTTCACTGCTGCAGGCTTCTCTCTAGTTGCAGGGAGTATGTCTACTCTCTAGTTGAGGTGAGCAGGCTTCTTGTTGCGGTGACATCACTTATTGTGGAACATGGGTTCTAGGGCACATGGGCTTCAGTAGTTGTAGCACATGGGCTCTATAGTTGAGGCTACAAGGCTCTAGAGCACAGGCTCTATAGTTGTGGCTCATGGGCTTAGTTGCTCCACAGCATGTGAGATCTTCCTGCATCAGGGATCAAACTAGTTTCTCTTGCATTGACAGGTGAGCTCTTTACCACTGAGCTACCAGGGAAGTCCCTTTTATTTTTAATTATGCCCCTTTTAAATGTAATTTCCTTCTTATAGAGCAATGTAATGTGTCTTTTATAGAGACAAACAGCATTATTTATATAAAGTGCATGTGTGGTAAGTCACTTCAGTCATGACAGACTCTTTGCTATCCTATGGACAACTAGCTTGTCAGGCTCTCCTGTCCATGGTGTTCTCCAGGCAAGAATACAGGAGAGATTTGCCATGCCTTCCTCTAGGGGATCTTTCTGACCCAAGGATGGACCCACTACTCTGATGCAATCTGCCTTGGCAGACGGGTTCTTTATCACTAGCACCACCTGAGAAGACCTACTTCTGTAACAATGATACCTAAAGCATCATTTCAGCTAGGTAACAAGGAGGTATCAGTACAATATTTATAAATATGCCTACAACAAACTATATATACATGACTTTGAGGGCAAAATATGAATTAAAGCTGATATATATGTTTATCAATGTGACAGTATTATAATATTTTATACAAAACATGATACAAGGAAATTCTTTGGCACAGTTAACTTCAAGAATTATGTATTTCAAATGGTTTGCTGCAAAAATATCACCCTAAGTAAACAGCTAAGAGTACCCACACAATTAAAAGTAGACCTAATTATTACAATGGTTGACACTTTCATGACATCCCCTTGTAAGATCTCTGCTCTGTTAAAATATGTGTCCTTTTTTAATATAAATACTTTTATTTATTTATTTATTTTTGGCTATTCTGTGTTTTCACTGCTGCAGGCTTCTCTCTAGTTGCAGGGAGTATGTCTACTCTCTAGTTGAGGTGAGCAGGCTTCTTGTTGCGGTGACATCACTTATTGTGGAACATGGGTTCTAGGGCACATGGGCTTCAGTAGTTGTAGCACATGGGCTCTATAGTTGAGGCTACAAGGCTCTAGAGCACAGGCTCTATAGTTGTGGCTCATGGGCTTAGTTGCTCCACAGCATGTGAGATCTTCCTGCATCAGGGATCAAACTAGTTTCTCTTGCATTGACAGGTGAGCTCTTTACCACTGAGCTACCAGGGAAGTCCCTTTTATTTTTAATTATGCAACTCATTTATACTTGTCATTCTTTCCTATCTTAGAAGAGCTATATAGCACATGAAGTGTATTGAAGATGCTTAAATAAAACTTCTAACGATGTTATGTACTATTTTCCTGGCTTGCTGCTGTGAAATGCAATTTTTTATTACATTTTAGTTTGAGTTAGTACATAGAAATTGCAGTTTCCATCCCCCTGGAAACAATGACAACTGATACTTTTATATTGTGCAATATTCCAAGACCTGGCTTATTTTCTTTTTTTCATTTATTTATACACAAATTCACATATCCATGAAGTAAAATAGTTATTTTGTTGTGCCTCTTTCAAGCCAAACATATTGCTGATTAATTCTAATTCCAGTGGTGTACAAGCAGCTATTGTGAAAAAGTATCTAAGTAAAAAGAATTCTTTCTCAAAATAATGAGAGTTTCAGTTGCTTCTTGAACCCAATGTATTGAGGATTTATCAAATTCTCTAGACTAATTAAACTATATACCTACCATAGGGATTCTGATTTTCTGTTTCATGCACACATATACACAGTTTTATGTTAAAGAAAGCTGACTTGCTTTGGCAGGAGATTCAATTTACAATGTAGAAGACAACAGAGACTGCAAAAGAGCAGTGGTTTTGCAAAAGATACGTGATTAAAATGGGAAGCAGCTTTGGTCCAAATAAAAGAGAACTCACTCTATCTGTCATTATTTATTTATTAGAAGTAAAAAATTCACTATAATGAGCAATGTTTTATATGTCTGTTTTTTCTTGTGTTTATGCTAACTGAAGTAAGTGAGGAAAATAAGTTATTAGAATATATTAGAATTCACCAATATTCATCACTACTTTTCAATAGCATATGAAGAGTCTCTGTTTAAAAAAAAATCTTATTGTTTTTATAACAGGTTTCAAGAGAAATTAATGTTAGCCTTACATGAACAGTGAAAAACATAGGACAAATTAAATTAATAACTAAAACGCTGTTCTTGTAAAATTGCATGAAAGTTTGAAACTTTATTGATTTCTGACAAATATTATAGTATTTATTTTTTAATGTCTATGTCTTACTTTGCTAACCAAAATATATTTTAAAAAATATATTTTACGATATAATTTTATTTTTGGAAGACAGGTGCTATGAGGCCATTAAAAGGAAAGTAGAAATTTGAGACATTTCTGTGTGTTTTATATTATCTTATTCTTTAAGGAATAAAAAATAAGCAAATATGAATTTTAATTATGTGATTACCATCTTTCATTAATATCAGTAATACATTTTTCATAAATATTACACTTTTAAGATTTGTTTTTTACCTCAAGTGTTAAAGTATTAGTCACTCAGTTGTGTTTGACTCTTTGTGACCCTATGGTCTGTAGCCTATCAAGCTCCCCTGTCCATGGAATTCTCTAAACAAAAATCCTGGAGTCAATTATCATTTCCTTTTTCAGGGGTTCTTCCCAGTCCAAGGACTGTGCTCAGGTCTCCTGAATTGCAGGCAAATTGTTTACTGACTGAGCCACCAGGGAAGCCTTTTCTACCTCAGGAAGAGTCCAAATAGAAAGCCTTTGGGTTACATAAATAGATAGTAAATGTAAAAATGACAGCTAGTTAGAAAGCTGAATTTTAAATTCAAATATTACTTGTATGTAACCTGATTTTAGAGAACAAAGAATACATTATGTCTAGATCATGTTATCCTATGTATTACATTTATATAAAAAAAGAAATGCACGTGCAGAATGTAGAGGTTCTTACATAGATATTAAAGGAAATTATAAATAATTTGTCTTCTTCAGAAGTGAAATTTCACAATGTAGTTACTATATTTCTTGATTAAAGACATTAAAAATTGTGACACTAATTACTTCAATCGTGAATGATTTTTTCCCCTTCCTACTTTTGTATTTTTAATGAAAAAAGTAAAAATGTGAATCAGTGAACATCAGAAAGATACCCAAATAGTATTTATTTATTTTAAGGCAAGATTTATAAGTTTTTTTTTCCTTACTGTGTTTTTTATAGGTCAATACCATGTGCTCAAGTAAATAAACTGTGCTGATATAAGTGCTTATAGTTACTATCTTAAAAAAATGCTATATATATATAAAGTCAAATTTTAATGTTTTCATATCATGCACAGTGTCTTTATTTTAGTCATAATCTTTATATTTTCATGAATCTTATTGAATTATTTAAGAGATAATTCAAATGCACATTTAAAAACATTCCACTGAAATAACTGACCTGTAAGGCTCCTGATAGAAGCCAGTATTTGCATTAAAAGAGATTGTTTTCATGCAGTCATAAATGCATATCTGGAGGCACTTCTCTATACAATTTTATATCTCTTAACCTACTAATAACAGTTGCAATGATCTTTTAAGAAACTCATAAAATAAACATTTAATGTAAATTCTCTTGATTTTGGCTAGATAGAAATTAAATCTCAAGTAACTATTCTCATTATCTTGAGTAAAGTATACTAGTAAAATGCAGTTTACCATTTGAAATATAAATGTCTTTGTTTCTTGCTGAGTAAACCACTGAGCAAATTCCTATCAATTTAACTTGATAACTGATTCTAAAATAGCATTCCACTAAAATACCTTTGATCTTGTCTATTCTTACAAGCATGGTTTCTTTAAGTTGGAAATTATACAAGTAAAGTTTCTTGACTAAAAATTCAGTGCATAATTTCGTAACTGTAACCAAACAGGACCCTATAGGCCCTTCTCTGAATATCCTATGCCTGTTCTTGTTCTGTAGACAGACTTAAGCCTCCTATGCCTTCACTATGTTATGCAGTAAATTGAATCAGGGAAGTGAACAAAAAGCAGAAAAAGGAAAATAGACAGGCAAGACAAAAATAACAATAGACTAGCCTTTAAACAAAGTCAATGTGCTTTAGTTCCTCCTCAAGGGCTAGAGACATTATTCTGAGCTGTATCCTTTGAGCTGTCTTGCAGATATGAAATGCCTATCAGGTGAAAGATGCTAATTGTAGGGTGCCCACAAGGACTTAGACCCCAGACCATTTGGAAGCAGGAGGTTGATAATGTTGACTCCCAGTCACCTCACCGAGAAATCAGAAGAATCTCCACAAGCTTGTCTCACACCCTACAACTCCCCTACCTCATCCAGACTTTAGAAACATCTTCCTGAAAGTTTTTGAGTGAAGTCATAGCATTTAAACATTAGATACCTAGCCTCCTTGCTTGGCACCCTGCAGTAAACTGTATTCTTCCTTCCCTTTTCATAATAGGTCATAATCTTTATATTTTCATGAATCTTATTGAATTATTTAAGAGATAATTCAAATGCACATTTAAAAACATTCCACTGAAATAACTGACCTGTAAGGCTCCTGATAGAAGCCAGTATTTGCATTAAAAGAGATTGTTTTCATGCAGTCATAAATGCATATCTGGAGGCACTTCTCTATACAATTTTATATCTCTTAACCTACTAATAACAGTTGCAATGATCTTTTAAGAAACTCATAAAATAAACATTTAATGTAAATTCTCTTGATTTTGGCTAGATAGAAATTAAATCTCAAGTAACTATTCTCATTATCTTGAGTAAAGTATACTAGTAAAATGCAGTTTACCATTTGAAATATAAATGTCTTTGTTTCTTGCTGAGTAAACCACTGAGCAAATTCCTATCAATTTAACTTGATAACTGATTCTAAAATAGCATTCCACTAAAATACCTTTGATCTTGTCTATTCTTACAAGCATGGTTTCTTTAAGTTGGAAATTATACAAGTAAAGTTTCTTGACTAAAAATTCAGTGCATAATTTCGTAACTGTAACCAAACAGGACCCTATAGGCCCTTCTCTGAATATCCTATGCCTGTTCTTGTTCTGTAGACAGACTTAAGCCTCCTATGCCTTCACTATGTTATGCAGTAAATTGAATCAGGGAAGTGAACAAAAAGCAGAAAAAGGAAAATAGACAGGCAAGACAAAAATAACAATAGACTAGCCTTTAAACAAAGTCAATGTGCTTTAGTTCCTCCTCAAGGGCTAGAGACATTATTCTGAGCTGTATCCTTTGAGCTGTCTTGCAGATATGAAATGCCTATCAGGTGAAAGATGCTAATTGTAGGGTGCCCACAAGGACTTAGACCCCAGACCATTTGGAAGCAGGAGGTTGATAATGTTGACTCCCAGTCACCTCACCGAGAAATCAGAAGAATCTCCACAAGCTTGTCTCACACCCTACAACTCCCCTACCTCATCCAGACTTTAGAAACATCTTCCTGAAAGTTTTTGAGTGAAGTCATAGCATTTAAACATTAGATACCTAGCCTCCTTGCTTGGCACCCTGCAGTAAACTGTATTCTTCCCTTCCCTTCAAATTAGTGTCAGTAGATAGGCCTTACTGCTCATGCACAAGTGGACCCAGGTTCCACTTGGTAACAACTGTTGCAAATGTATCCCTCACTTAAAAAAAGAAAATATTAAAATAAGTAGAATAATTTACATTTACCAGTAAATAATTTACATTTAAGTAGTTTGACTTAACAAGAGTGATGATAGAAGTTTTGAGTATGAAGTGCTTTCCCCAGCTACATTTAAAGCCTTCTCAGACAACCACTTTTCCATCTTGCATTTGTCTTTCTTTAGGATGGTTTCGGTCAATGACTCCTGTACAATGTTACAAACCTTTGTCCATGGATTTTTCTGATATTTTGTCTACCAGCTCTAACCCGTTGAATCTATTCATTGCTTCAACTATGTAATCATAACAGATTTGATTTAGGTCATACTTGGAAGGCCTAGTGGTTTCCCCTATGTTTTTCAATTTAAGCCTGAATTTTGCAATAAGGGGTTCACAATTTCACAAAAAGGAGCCACAGTCAGCTCCAGATCTTCTTTTTGCTGACTGTATAAAGCTTCTCCATCTTTGGCTGCAAATAATATAATCAATCTGAATTCAGTGTTGACCATTTGGTGATGTCTATGTATAGAGTTGTCTCTTGTGTTGTTGGAAAAGTGTGTTTGCTATGCCCAGCGTGTTCTTTGACAAAACTCTGTTAAACTTTGTCCTGCTTCATTTTGTACTCCAAGGGCCAACTTACTCCTAGTATCCCTTGACGTGCTATTTTTTGCATTCCAATTCCCTTCCATGAAAAGGATATCTTTTTATGTTGTCAGTTCTAGAAGTCCTTGTAGGTCTTCATAGAACTGTTCAGCTTCTTCACCATCCGTGACTGGGTATAGACTTGGATTGCTATTATGTTGAATGGTTTGCTCTGGAAATGAACTGAGATCATTCTGTCATTTTTGAGATGTGGTCTAGGTATGGACTCTTCGTTCTTCCCAAGTCATTAAGGCAAACAGTTATGCTTGTCTTGTGCTTCCTCCTTCAACTGTGAAGTTTTGTGATTTATACTTTGGAAAAACATCTGATATTCACTTTGTGGGACACATGATCGTGCTTTTTATATGTTAATTTGCTGTTTATTAAATGTGTAGGTAACTTAGGGAAAATCTGACCAAGCTATCACACACATCCAGTTTTACAGCGTAACTCTGTTCCAAAACATGTAAGACTCAGATGGTCACTAATCTAAGCTTGTCAACATAAAATAAAATCGTTTATGCTTTTTTTTTTTTTTTTTTTTCTGAAACTGTTACTTCTACTATATTCGCAAAGCATGATTATTTCAGTGCATGTTAATGTCCTTTAAAAACCGGGAGATACTACTCCACAAAGAGATATCTGGAGATCAGACAAGTGATTTTTTTCCCTAAATTCATCTAAAATACTTAAAAGAATCTTTTGGCAATAGGTTAGATTAATAAAAATGATGTGTATTAATATAATCAGCTTGTTGAAACTTTCCTGATGAAAGGGGCAATTGGTTTGAAATAGAAGAAATACATGTAGATAGATACATTTCAAACATGCATCTTCTTTCTGAAAATGGAAATTGAAATGTTGCCTATGTCATAGACTTCACCACCGTCAAGTTCTTAGAATCATATCTGACTTATGTTAACACTCTGAAATTATCTGGTACTCTCTATATTTCTTTTTATGTCAGATGCTTTGAGGAAATTATGCTATGGCATATATACTAGGTAGTTATTTAAAATTTTAGTCAAATTAAACTGCAATTGTAGAATGTTAATCCTGTTGAGGCTGAATGAATTATTTCCCATCTTACATGGGGCTGGCTTAGGTCCTATATCATGACTAACATCATTGATTATTCATTAACTTGCTCAATAATTCTTGTGCCATTGATTTCTTAGTAACCCACATCAATCTTTATAGGAACCGACCTTATCAAATTTAGCCATTTTACATTTAAGCTAAGACACAGCTAAAGTGATTTGATTATTCTTATATTATGTAATCAAAGAGTGTCTTAATTCACCTGACTTTTTTTTTTTTTTGATTCAATAAGGTCTAGCAATTTAGCGTAGAAGTGCAATCAAGATCGGCCATTAATGTGTTGGCACATTAAATGAACATCACTAAAACAGCTATTTGAAGATCATTCAGCTGATAAGCTTTGTTTTTTATACTAGTGAAGATGGTTTTAATCTTTTGTTGGCCAAGTACTCCACTAAAACTACATGATAGAAACTGAGACAGCACACCACTCAGAAGATGCACAAACATTTTATTATATGTTTATAGAATTTTGTGTAAAATGAACTTCAAGTATTAAAAATCCTGATATGGATACTTTATTTTTGCTCCCATTCTTTTTATAATGTGGACATACTTATTATATGAGATACTGAATTTTTGTATAACTATTAATATTATTTCACAGTTAACAAAAATCATTGTCATTAACATCATCATTATCTCATCTGCATAATAAGTATAACTGAAAATACACACACACACAGAGGCAGTGAATGGGCAATGGTAGTTAAAAAATATTTTTTCAGCTTGTTGAAACTTTCCTGATGAAAGGGGCAATTGGTTTGAAATAGAAGAAATACATGTAGATAGATACATTTCAAACATGCATCTTCTTTCTGAAAATGGAAATTGAAATGTTGCCTATGTCATAGACTTCACCACCGTCAAGTTCTTAGAATCATATCTGACTTATGTTAACACTCTGAAATTATCTGGTACTCTCTATATTTCTTTTTATGTCAGATGCTTTGAGGAAATTATGCTATGGCATATATACTAGGTAGTTATTTAAAATTTTAGTCAAATTAAACTGCAATTGTAGAATGTTAATCCTGTTGAGGCTGAATGAATTATTTCCCATCTTACATGGGGCTGGCTTAGGTCCTATATCATGACTAACATCATTGATTATTCATTAACTTGCTCAATAATTCTTGTGCCATTGATTTCTTAGTAACCCACATCAATCTTTATAGGAACCGACCTTATCAAATTTAGCCATTTTACATTTAAGCTAAGACACAGCTAAAGTGATTTGATTATTCTTATATTATGTAATCAAAGAGTGTCTTAATTCACCTGACTTTTTTTTTTTTTTGATTCAATAAGGTCTAGCAATTTAGCGTAGAAGTGCAATCAAGATCGGCCATTAATGTGTTGGCACATTAAATGAACATCACTAAAACAGCTATTTGAAGATCATTCAGCTGATAAGCTTTGTTTTTTATACTAGTGAAGATGGTTTTAATCTTTTGTTGGCCAAGTACTCCACTAAAACTACATGATAGAAACTGAGACAGCACACCACTCAGAAGATGCACAAACATTTTATTATATGTTTATAGAATTTTGTGTAAAATGAACTTCAAGTATTAAAAATCCTGATATGGATACTTTATTTTTGCTCCCATTCTTTTTATAATGTGGACATACTTATTATATGAGATACTGAATTTTTGTATAACTATTAATATTATTTCACAGTTAACAAAAATCATTGTCATTAACATCATCATTATCTCATCTGCATAATAAGTATAACTGAAAATACACACACACACAGAGGCAGTGAAGTGATGGAAAAACAGATATGGAAAACATATATATGGACATTGTGGGGAAGAAACAGTGGGTGGGAGGCATAAAGCAAGTAACATGGAAACCTATACTATCATACGTGAGAAAAATAGCTATTGTCATTGAACTGTGGGAATAGGGGATCCTGCAGGGGCGCTGTGAGAGGGCCTGGAGAGGTGGGGTGGGAGGGACTCAGACAGAGGTGGAGGAGGGAGGAGGCCAGGGATATACATTTGACTAATCTGGGATTATACATATCTGTAAATAAAACTGTAAAAATAAAACAAAAAAAAAATCTGCAATTCTAAATCTCCATTAAACATATTTTTAATATTAAATTTTAATATTTTAATTAGGAATTGGGAAGTTTTTTTTCTGGTCTCTGTATTCTTTAAATAGTAAGCACAGTGACTAAACACAGATACTCTGTAGCTAGACTTCTACATTAAGCACCACATTATATTAGTTGGACAAATTTGGATAACTTAATCCTTCAGTAATTGATTTTTACTTAATTTATTGGATAAAAAGTATCTCATGTAAACAGAAAAGAATAAAAAAAGAGGAGGGATATCACTGGGTTAATTTAAGAAATAAGTGGGTTAAAACTCATAAAATTCTCATAATAATACTGATATAAAAAATCATCCAGCAAGTAATCATTTTTCATTTCCAAAGAGAATTAAAGCCTGAATAGAGCAATAAAAATATATTTCCAATGTGCAATAGACATACTTTTGATACTTTGTTTTCATAATTTACCCAAGTTCTGATATTATACTTTTAATATGAAAGCTAAAGCGAAGAATTTTATCAGAAAATTGCCATAGTAAAACAAAATCTCCCAGATTAGTCCTGTGTGCATCACAGTTCATAACTAGACAGAAATTCTACAGAAAATATGTTAAATAATTTGCCTTTATTATTTATAGTACTTAAATTTTGATTTCCCACTTATTGGGAAAAAGTTTATCTCACTAAATTCCATGGCAACTTTTTTAACTAAGAAAAATTCATATTTTAAAATTCAAGCAATTTTTGCATTTCAATTTCTATACTTCTCAGATTAAAATACATTGTTTTCATACATTGATATCAGTGATTTTTAGGTTTCAAGCATTATCAATGCCCTTTGCTGATATTTAAAATAGCTATAAGATAGCTATCCATATCTGCTCTACATGAAAATTCAGATATAAATGCATTAAAATTTGAAAATTAAATGAACGAATTTGTTCTGGGAATTAAAGCAACTCTCTAAGTTACTTCATACCTGCCAAATAAATTGCTTTATTTCATTTCAAATCCTCTAAAAATACGTCTTCCAGAAAGACATATTAACTTGTTTTTAGGAATTGCTAATCATTTTACTTATCACTACTTTATTTAAGATGACAATGTGAAGTCGTTGCAATATTTCACGTGCTGACTGCCGGGGTATTCATGCCTCTCCACCCTCAGCAAACTAGTTCCATTAGCCCTTTTTGGCACTTTTTAAAAAATATTTTTTATTGGAGCACTGTAAACAAGGGACTGTTTCTAAATTGGGAAATGAGTACATCATATTATCTCCTTTTTGAGTTCCCTTTTCATTTAGGTCATCACAGAACTGAGCAGAGTTCCCTATACTATACAATAGGTTCTCACTAGTTATTTATTTTATTCATAGAATTAATAGTGTATGTATGTGAACTGCTATCCCCCAGTTCATCTCATCCACATTCCACCCTTGTAATCCATATGTTTGTCCTTTACATCTGTGTCTCTATTTCTGCTTTGTAAACAAGATTGTCTACACTATTTTTTTTTGAGAGTCCCCACATGTGTGCTAGGATACAGTATTTTTTCCCCTCTTTGATTTCACTCTGTATGACAGTCTCTAGAAGGGACCCAATTTTATTTCTATTTATGGCTGAGCATTATTCCATTATATATTTTTTGAATTATATATGCATCCATACATGTTTGCCTTTATCCTCCTATTCTTTGCATGTTCAATTTTCCTCATAGGAAGCTACAATGCAGTTGACACATTTTTTGAATGTGTTCTTTATTTTACATTTTAATTTCCCACTTATTGGGAAAAAGTTTATCTCACTAAATTCCATGGCAACTTTTTAACTAAGAAAATTCATATTTTAAAATTCAAGCAATTTTGCATTTCAATTTCTAGACTTCTCAGATTAAAATACATTGTTTTCATACATTGATATCAGTGATTTTTAGGTTTCAAGCATTATCAATGCCCTTTGCTGATATTTAAAATAGCTATAAGATAGCTATCCATATCTGCTCTACATGAAAATTCAGATATAAATGCATTAAAATTTGAAAATTAAATGAACGAATTTGTTCTGGGAATTAAAGCAACTCTCTAAGTTACTTCATACCTGCCAAATAAATTGCTTTATTTCATTTCAAATCCTCTAAAAATACGTCTTCCAGAAAGACATATTAACTTGTTTTTAGGAATTGCTAATCATTTTACTTATCACTACTTTATTTAAGATGACAATGTGAAGTCGTTGCAATATTTCACGTGCTGACTGCCGGGGTATTCATGCCTCTCCACCCTCAGCAAACTAGTTCCATTAGCCCTTTTTGGCACTTTTTAAAAAATATTTTTTATTGGAGCACTGTAAACAAGGGACTGTTTCTAAATTGGGAAATGAGTACATCATATTATCTCCTTTTTGAGTTCCCTTTTCATTTAGGTCATCACAGAACTGAGCAGAGTTCCCTATACTATACAATAGGTTCTCACTAGTTATTTATTTTATTCATAGAATTAATAGTGTATGTATGTGAACTGCTATCCCCCAGTTCATCTCATCCACATTCCACCCTTGTAATCCATATGTTTGTCCTTTACATCTGTGTCTCTATTTCTGCTTTGTAAACAAGATTGTCTACACTATTTTTTTTTGAGAGTCCCCACATGTGTGCTAGGATACAGTATTTTTTCCCCTCTTTGATTTCACTCTGTATGACAGTCTCTAGAAGGGACCCAATTTTATTTCTATTTATGGCTGAGCATTATTCCATTATATATTTTTTGAATTATATATGCATCCATACATGTTTGCCTTTATCCTCCTATTCTTTGCATGTTCAATTTTCCTCATAGGAAGCTACACAAATGCAGTTGACACATTCTTTATTGAATGTGTTCTTTATTTTTGCATTTTAATCTAAGTGAATGCTATCTGTATCAATGTGACATCACATAAATCAAGAGAGGACAATGCTTCAGAGGCAATGATTTGTCAACTATTATAGTCTCCCAAAAAGTGACGTGAATTGAAAAATCAATTTTTTCATCATATTTAGTAATATGTAAATGAGTTGTGAACTTCCTTGGTAGCTCAGTGGTAAAGAAAACACCTACCAAAGCAGGAACTCAAATTTGATTCCTGGGTCCAGAAGATGTCCTGGTGAAGGAAATGGCAACTCACTCTAATATTTCTGCCTGGGAAATCTCATGGACAGAGGAGCCTAGTAGGCTACAGTTCATGACGTTACAAATGAGTCAGATATGATTTAGTGACTAAATAACACTGAATTTTACAATTGTATTTCATTGGAAGCAAATCTGTATTATAGTCATCTTATTAATGAAAAGGAGATGAAGAAAACCACTTCAAACAACTTCTTGAAACTTGGAAAACAAGATGCTTGATTGGTTTGTTGGTTGGTTGACTTTAATTGGAAACCTGCACAAGTATATTTATGCCAAAAAGGTCAGTTAAGAAGGAAAAATAAAAATGATAGAGATTAAGAATATAACAAAAAAGTAATTTAAAATATACTATCATGATAAACTTGGTAAGAATGAGATTCATGAAAAAGGTTAAGAATTCAGCAATTAATATATAATTTAATTTGGAGATGGTAGATCCAAAGCAAGTGATTTTAAATTAATGTAATTTTGAGAGTTTATATCCTATGACTGTACTTATTAATAATTTTGAATTGACATATAAAGAAGTTTACTCTTGTCAGAGATGGAGAAAGAGAAAAAGTTTAAAACAACCCTTGTCGTAATTGCAAGAAGGATCAGATTCAATAAAAGGGAAATAAAATTGAGATATTTAAGAGCTCACAGAAAATAAATTTGAAATGATCATGATACTGACAGCTTGCATATTTTTGTAGTAATAGTAATGACTTATTTGTGTGTTCATATATTTTGGTTTTTTTTGTTGTTTTTTTTTGTTTTTTTTTTTTAAAGACTTATTTATTTATTTACTTTGGGCGGGGGTCAGGTTGGGGAGGGAGGGGAGCGGGTGGGCCACTTCCGTTGGTCTTTCATTTCTCTATTTTCATTCGTCTTTGTTCTTTGGCTCCTGTGGGCCTCCCATTGCGGTGGCGTCCGTCGTTGCAGAGCACCAGCTCTGGGCACATGCGCTCCAGAGCTCCGGCTTGGTAATTGGACACATTGGTCCAGCTGCTCCACGGCACGTGGGATCTTCCCAGGCCAGGGATCGAACCGGCGCCACTTGCACTGCAAGGCGGTGTCCTTATCCACTGGACCACCAGGGGAAGCCCTGTGTTCATATATTTTGTATTCATCAGTACTAGGATTATATCAATTAAATGTCATTTAAAGGACCAGTGTTGAGAAATCTCCGCATATTTTAATGAAGAGCAAATGACATAGTATGCCTTAGATCCTAGGAAATGCATTATGGGAAAGGAAGAATGAAAATAAGATGAATAGGAAAAGGTTATCAAGGAGCATTTATCATTGGAGTATTTGAATAAGCATTTTGGAGTCAATGTTTGATTTCAACTTGGAAGGGAGAGCTGTTTCTTTTTTACATTGATTTATTTATTTAAATTGGAGGATAATTATAATATTGTTATAGCCTCTGACATATATTGGAGAAGGAAATGGCAACCCACTCCAGTATTCTTGCCTGAAAAATGACATGGATAAAAAAGCCTGATGAGTTACCGTACATGAGGGTCTTTTATGGGGATTCCCTGATGGCTCAGTGGTGAGGAATCTCTGCAATGCAGGACATTCAGAGTCCATCCCTGGGTTGGGAACATCTCTCTGGAGAAGGGCATGGCAACTCAGTCGAGTATTCTTGCCTGGAGAACCCCCATGGACAGAGGAGCCTGATGGGTGCAGTCTATGGGGTCACACAATGTCGACCACGACCGAAGTGACTATGCAGCGACTGCCATACATTGACATGAATTGACCACAGGCATACATATGGACCCTACCTCCTGAACCCATTTTTTCTGATAAACTCAAGTGTATGACTAGAGGTTGTTGGGGAGATTATGTAAAGAATATAGTTTGTAAGGAAATCAAGGAACTAAGTGATTGAGGGATTAGATATGCTGTCCTTGTGAATCCTGAAGTGAGTGACTTGGCAGAATTTGAATTGGTAGAAAAATCATACCAGGCAGACAAAATATTCAGTGAATACAAATGAGTTTCTTAAATGGCAATGGACTATATACAAATTATATTTGTAAAAAAAAAAAAAAAGAAGTGGATAGGAGACATGGATAGAATGAGACATAAAGAAGCAGAAAACAAGTGTGTAGAAGAATAATAAAGGAATGGTGTTAAAGAAGGAAGTGAGCCACATAGTATCACTTCCTGATATTTTAATACATGCCATATGAAATTGAATGCCTGCAGTGAAAACAATATTCTTAGTTGATATATAAATTTTAGCTCAGGACAGAAGAATTAAAAATATTCAAAAAGCTATTCTTGACTGGTAGATTTGGGAGAGGGAATATTTGTTAAGGAGAATTTGGTCAAGTCCCAGACATTAGTGGAAAATTTGTCTACAAGAAAGGAGTAATAATTTGGACTAGGGGAGGGAAAACAGACAGTACTTTTTGGGAGGAGAGAACTCATCCAAGTAATTTGCATTTTGTTGAATGTCAAGAAAAGCATGCCTATCAGAGAAGACAGACTTAGACTTGAATGACAATTTTCAAAAATCTTTTGGCCTCTTTTATTATTATTTTATTTGTTTTCATTTCTCTTTATTCTTTTGGCTTGTGTGGGCCTTCCATTACAGTGGCCTCTCTTGCTGTTGAGCACTGGCTCTGCATACATGGGATCTAAAGCGCTGGCTGGTAGTTGGACACACCCGTCTATCTGCTCTGTGGCACATGCTTCCCAGGCTAGGGATTGAACTGGTGCCCCTTGCACTGCAAGGCAGACTCTTTACCCACAGTTCCACCAGGGAAGCCCTTGAATGACAGTTGAAGAAGTTTGGCCAAACATGCTAAAGACAAGGCACAGAAACAAATATTTTATATTAAACGTATTTTTAAGAGATTTTATTCAGTTTGAAGTGACACAATTCTTAATGATTATAGAATGGGGAACAAAGATGAACAATGAGATAATTTGTCTTATATAGCTTAGGTCAACTTGTTAACACAAACTGACAAATATTTTTAAAACTATCCAAGAGTTTCAGTCATAAATACATTTTATGCCAAAATCCAAAATAAAATATCAACAAGTAGATTTTGATAACATATTAGCATACAAGGCATTTTATTATAAGACATAAATATCCTAGACTCTGAGGGGTTGATTAATATTAGGAAATGTATTTAGATAGCATACTTACTGTATCAGTAACTAAATAACGAAACCATCCTAGGGTCCCAGTAGATTTTACAAAGGCTTGATTCTATCCAATATGCCTTAATCATAGACTCTGGGCAAACAAGAGATAAAAAATTATGTCTCAAAATAATTAATAATATTAGTTGTACAATGTTACAGCATATATAGCAACATATTATGCATGTTTCATGAAAACTTTCTCTTTAAACATTTCAATTTCTTCCACTATATGAAAGTACAAACTTAACAATCCATAACACAGCCTTCTCAGCCTTTTAATTGAGTTTTAACTATCTCTTCAGTGTCATCCCAGACACTCTTTTCATTGTTTTCTTCACTCTACTTTAGAATCAGTACTTGTGTTGGTTTCTTTTCATATAATGCTGGCCTTTCCTGTTAATAAAATCTAACACCTTCAGTTCCCAGAGAAATGGTCTATGGCCACCCAGATTAGTGAGATCCTCAGTTATTTTCTCGTATGTCACCAAAGCCATCTCCTTCTACTCGTAATTTCTCTATTTCATTTAAAACTGTTATGTCTAGAAAGAGATAAAAGTCACTAGGTCCACTCCACATTATAAGTTTTGGAGCTTAATATTTGCACCTATTTCTCTAACAGGAGATTTTCTGTGGTGTAATCATTTAAGGAAGACAGGGCCTGCCTTCTACTGTAAAAGTGAAATACATGGATGTTAACTTTTCCTATTAAGTTTTCCTTTCCTTGTTAGGCATGCTAAAGACAAGGCACAGAAACAAATATTTTATATTAAACGTATTTTTAAGAGATTTTATTCAGTTTGAAGTGACACAATTCTTAATGATTATAGAATGGGGAACAAAGATGAACAATGAGATAATTTGTCTTATATAGCTTAGGTCAACTTGTTAACACAAACTGACAAATATTTTTAAAACTATCCAAGAGTTTCAGTCATAAATACATTTTATGCCAAAATCCAAAATAAAATATCAACAAGTAGATTTTGATAACATATTAGCATACAAGGCATTTTATTATAAGACATAAATATCCTAGACTCTGAGGGGTTGATTAATATTAGGAAATGTATTTAGATAGCATACTTACTGTATCAGTAACTAAATAACGAAACCATCCTAGGGTCCCAGTAGATTTTACAAAGGCTTGATTCTATCCAATATGCCTTAATCATAGACTCTGGGCAAACAAGAGATAAAAAATTATGTCTCAAAATAATTAATAATATTAGTTGTACAATGTTACAGCATATATAGCAACATATTATGCATGTTTCATGAAAACTTTCTCTTTAAACATTTCAATTTCTTCCACTATATGAAAGTACAAACTTAACAATCCATAACACAGCCTTCTCAGCCTTTTAATTGAGTTTTAACTATCTCTTCAGTGTCATCCCAGACACTCTTTTCATTGTTTTCTTCACTCTACTTTAGAATCAGTACTTGTGTTGGTTTCTTTTCATATAATGCTGGCCTTTCCTGTTAATAAAATCTAACACCTTCAGTTCCCAGAGAAATGGTCTATGGCCACCCAGATTAGTGAGATCCTCAGTTATTTTCTCGTATGTCACCAAAGCCATCTCCTTCTACTCGTAATTTCTCTATTTCATTTAAAACTGTTATGTCTAGAAAGAGATAAAAGTCACTAGGTCCACTCCACATTATAAGTTTTGGAGCTTAATATTTGCACCTATTTCTCTAACAGGAGATTTTCTGTGGTGTAATCATTTAAGGAAGACAGGGCCTGCCTTCTACTGTAAAAGTGAAATACATGGATGTTAACTTTTCCTATTAAGTTTTCCTTTCCTTGTTAGGCAAGGGTGTGACTTAAGCTCAAATAGACATTCCTACTAAGGTTCTGAATCTAAAGAGAATGACAATTAAAAAGAGAAAGAGGGATGTGGATGTGTTTATCTAACAGTTGTGGTAACGACAACAAGCATGAAGACAGCAACTCCAGTGGCAGCAATATCTTCAGTTGATTGTTTCTACCATGTGAAATCAACTGAGTTTGTAGGTATCCAGATCTCAAAGTTTAATCTATTTTGTAAGTCTGCATTACCAGTGTTACCACAGACTATGTAAGCCATATAATTTACTTCCTTAAATGTACTGGTGAAAATGCTTTTTATTTAAAATATAATGCAGGTGGAGCTTAATACATATGGCTAACAATGAGTGTGTACATGTTTAACAAGTAACCACCGCTATTATCAATAAACAGAGTTTCAAGTCATTACAGACACTGTCCGGGTTCCCTACCTCAATCAAAATCCCACAGCCCTGATGTGACCACTGTCTAATTTAAGGCTAATCATGCCCTTGCTTTACTTCTTAATTTTACAACATTAAATGAGCATTCTTAAAAACTATAATTCACTTTATCCTTTTGAGGAGGTGGTGATATCTTTTAAGTCTTCTTTATTAATTTTTCCCCTAGTAACTTATTTGATGCAATTTTATTTTGTAAAAAAAAAAAAAAAAAAAAAAATGGGTCATTTTTCTTTCTCCATTTGACAAAGGAAAATGGAAATGCAATATACCAAAATTTATAAGATGTAGCCAAAACAGTTTCAAAAGAAAAGTTTAGACCAATAAATTCTTGTATTATGAAAAAGAAGCAACTCAAACAAAAAACTTAACTATATCTCAGGGAATTAAGCAACGTATTATTGCCAACCCTAGCAGAAGGAACAAAATAGCAAAAATCAGTGGAGATGAATACAATAGAAACTAAAGAAGAAAGTAAGAAAAAAGAGTAGAAAAGGTCAGGGAAATTAAGCTGGTTTTTCAAATAGATAAACAAAATAAAACTTTATCTAGACTTGGAAGACAGGGCCTGCCTTCTACTGTAAAAGTGAAATACATGGATGTTAACTTTTCCTATTAAGTTTTCCTTTCCTTGTTAGGCAAGGGTGTGACTTAAGCTCAAATAGACATTCCTACTAAGGTTCTGAATCTAAAGAGAATGACAATTAAAAAGAGAAAGAGGGATGTGGATGTGTTTATCTAACAGTTGTGGTAACGACAACAAGCATGAAGACAGCAACTCCAGTGGCAGCAATATCTTCAGTTGATTGTTTCTACCATGTGAAATCAACTGAGTTTGTAGGTATCCAGATCTCAAAGTTTAATCTATTTTGTAAGTCTGCATTACCAGTGTTACCACAGACTATGTAAGCCATATAATTTACTTCCTTAAATGTACTGGTGAAAATGCTTTTTATTTAAAATATAATGCAGGTGGAGCTTAATACATATGGCTAACAATGAGTGTGTACATGTTTAACAAGTAACCACCGCTATTATCAATAAACAGAGTTTCAAGTCATTACAGACACTGTCCGGGTTCCCTACCTCAATCAAAATCCCACAGCCCTGATGTGACCACTGTCTAATTTAAGGCTAATCATGCCCTTGCTTTACTTCTTAATTTTACAACATTAAATGAGCATTCTTAAAACTATAATTCACTTTATCCTTGTGAGGAGGTTGTGATATCTTTTAAGTCTTCTTTATTAATTTTTCCCCTAGTAACTTATTTGATGCAATTTTATTTTGTAAAAAAAAAAAAAAAAAAAAAAATGGGTCATTTTTCTTTCTCCATTTGACAAAGGAAAATGGAAATGCAATATACCAAAATTTATAAGATGTAGCCAAAACAGTTTCAAAAGAAAAGTTTAGACCAATAAATTCTTGTATTATGAAAAAGAAGCAACTCAAACAAAAAACTTAACTATATCTCAGGGAATTAAGCAACGTATTATTGCCAACCCTAGCAGAAGGAACAAAATAGCAAAAATCAGTGGAGATGAATACAATAGAAACTAAAGAAGAAAGTAAGAAAAAAGAGTAGAAAAGGTCAGGGAAATTAAGCTGGTTTTTCAAATAGATAAACAAAATAAAACTTTATCTAGACTTAGCAAGAAAAGGGGGTTTCCCATGCAGCGTTTGTGGTTAAAAAAAAAAAAAAAACACCTGAAAATGCAGGAAACATAAGACCTCTGAGTCAGAAAGATCCCCTGGAGGAATGTATGGCAATCCACTTGAAAAATCCATGGAAAATGGTAACCCATGGCAACCCATGGAAAATCCCATGGACAAAGGAGCCTGGCAGGCTATAGTTCATATAGTTGCAAAGGGTTAGGCATGACTGAAGTGGCTAAGCACAGCACCAAGAAAAAGAGAGAGAACTCAAATAAACTTATAGATGAAAGAAGAGGGATTAAAACTGATATCTCTTGTGTATGGATGACTGACTCCCTTCATGTTACCCTGAAACTATCATACCATTGCTTGTTAATCAGATATACACAAATACAAATTTAAAAAGTTTAAAAAGAAAATAAGAATCAATGAGGTACTTAGGTTCTATATTATGTAACACCCCCAGCAGAGAGTGAGCCAACATTCCATAATCACATAATGTAAATATTCATAACATAGAGAATAAATAAATAAAGATTTTAACAAGTAACATGCCCATTTATGTCAGGTTTTGCCATCAAATGAGCTATAGAGTTTTTACTTTTTAAAATAAACTCTCTAAATTCAGAAAAAAAATTGATATGTCATAAATACAAGGTATTATACGACACTACCATAAAGTATTATGCAACAAAAATTGGACTATCTAGAAGAAATGAATAAATCTGTAGAAATAAAATCTACCAAGATAGAATTATAAAGAAATAGATGATTACTACTATGGAAACTGAGTTAGTTTTTGCATATGACACATGGTAAGGATCAAAGTTCAATTTCTCTTTTATCCAATTATCTATTGTCCAGTGTCCTTGGTTAAAAGGCTGGTCATTTCTCCCCTGAATTTCTTCAAACTTCTGACAAAAGTAAATGAGTATATTTTATTCTATCAATCTATTTTTTCTCTTTCAGTATGTGTATAACACACTATCTTGTTAAGTTTATTTTTAGCGTAAATCTTCAAGTCAGTTATAATGTGTCTTTGGACATGATTCCATATATGTAAAGTTGTTTTGCTATTCCCTTCACTTGGTATTTCCATATGAAATAGAAGAAATGAGAGGGTTGTCTAACCCACCATAATTTATTTCTTTATAACTTGTATTTTAAATAAATTTATACTACAGAAATACTGAAAAATGATAGCACATGTTTCTCATACATTCTCAGAATGATTCTACTGCCAGCACGTTTAACAGGATAGTACATTAAAAAAAGACTTTGGTAAAATATTATTAACTATTAGCTTTATTCAGATATCATCTGCTTTCCCACTAAAGAATATTCCATTTTTACTAATTCATTCATGAATATTCAGATAGTAAATTTTATTGGTTAAATTTTAACTCTAGGCACAGAGACAGTTTATGAATATACCAGATTTTGTATGATCAGTTCAGTTCAGTCACTCAGTCGTGTCTGACGCTTTGCAGCCCCATGGGTTGTACAATGCCAGGCTTCCGTATCCTTCACCATCTCCCGGAGACTGCTCAAACTCATGTCCATTGACTAAGTGATGCCACACAACCATCTCCTCTTCTGTCATCCCATTCTCCTTTTCTCTTCTATTTTCCCATCATCAGGTTCGTTTTCAGTGAGTTGTCTCATCACATCAAGTGGCCAAATATTGGAGTTTCAGCTTTAATCTCATTCTTTCCAATAAATATTCAAGGCTGATTTCCTTCAGACAAACTGCTTTGATCTAAATTCAACAAATCTGAACACCTCAATAATATGGTAAACAAACACACAGAAGAAATTATTGAGACAAAATGCCCACTAAAAGTGTAAACTACTATGGAAACTGAGTTAGTTTTTGCATATGACACATGGTAAGGATCAAAGTTCAATTTCTCTTTTATCCAATTATCTATTGTCCAGTGTCCTTGGTTAAAAGGCTGGTCATTTCTCCCCTGAATTTCTTCAAACTTCTGACAAAAGTAAATGAGTATATTTTATTCTATCAATCTATTTTTTCTCTTTCAGTATGTGTATAACACACTATCTTGTTAAGTTTATTTTTAGCGTAAATCTTCAAGTCAGTTATAATGTGTCTTTGGACATGATTCCATATATGTAAAGTTGTTTTGCTATTCCCTTCACTTGGTATTTCCATATGAAATAGAAGAAATGAGAGGGTTGTCTAACCCACCATAATTTATTTCTTTATAACTTGTATTTTAAATAAATTTATACTACAGAAATACTGAAAAATGATAGCACATGTTTCTCATACATTCTCAGAATGATTCTACTGCCAGCACGTTTAACAGGATAGTACATTAAAAAAAGACTTTGGTAAAATATTATTAACTATTAGCTTTATTCAGATATCATCTGCTTTCCCACTAAAGAATATTCCATTTTTACTAATTCATTCATGAATATTCAGATAGTAAATTTTATTGGTTAAATTTTAACTCTAGGCACAGAGACAGTTTATGAATATACCAGATTTTGTATGATCAGTTCAGTTCAGTCACTCAGTCGTGTCTGACGCTTTGCAGCCCCATGGGTTGTACAATGCCAGGCTTCCGTATCCTTCACCATCTCCCGGAGACTGCTCAAACTCATGTCCATTGACTAAGTGATGCCACACAACCATCTCCTCTTCTGTCATCCCATTCTCCTTTTCTCTTCTATTTTCCCATCATCAGGTTCGTTTTCAGTGAGTTGTCTCATCACATCAAGTGGCCAAATATTGGAGTTTCAGCTTTAATCTCATTCTTTCCAATAAATATTCAAGGCTGATTTCCTTCAGACAAACTGCTTTGATCTAAATTCAACAAATCTGAACACCTCAATAATATGGTAAACAAACACACAGAAGAAATTATTGAGACAAAATGCCCACTAAAAGTGTAAAAGCAACTGTAAAACTAGGTTAGGATGCAAATAAACAAAATTAACTGTACTCTAGTCTTGATCATTACCTTACTATAATACAAATTTCTGTTATAAACAAAGTCCATTTTCTGAAATCCATTTCATCACTATATTGTGCTAGTTTGAACATTATTTTGATCATGTTCAATGTGCAAAACCAATATTAAGGAAATAATGGTTTAAAAAGAAAAAAGACTCATGTCAAATATGTAAGAGAAATCCACAGGTAAACAATCTGTAACTAACATTTTCAAGAACCATAGTATTATCTGGATTGTTCTGGATTATTTCTGCACTATCTGTGGCTTTCATTCTCAAGGTTATTTCAAATAAAATTATGGATTTTTTTCATCTCAACCTTTGTATTTGAGTTCTAGGCAGTAAGCACGAAGGATGGCAGAAACACCTTATGCCTTCTATTTAGAGTCTTTACCCGCTAATCTTCTGTTCATAGTTCATCAGTCAAAACTTTATCACAAGGCCAAAACTGGCTACAAATCGGACCTAAAATATGCCTTTAAACTAAAGTGTCAACTTGTTATAATAAAATTAGGATGAATGTACCTAAAGGAGAAGATAAATTAATATTAGAGGAAATTAAACATTTCTGGATAATTGTTATTTAGAAAATTGTTAACTTGTTGACATTCATCTTGACAAGGACATTTTAGAAAACTTTGATTAGGGCTTCCCCTGGTGGTCCAGTGGGTAAGGACACCGCCTTGCAGTGCAAGGGGCGCCGGTTCAATCCCTGGCCTGGGAAGATCCCACGTGCCATGGAGCGGCTGGACCGATGTGTCCAATTACCGAGCCAGAGCTCTGGAGCGCATACGCCCAGAGCCAATGCTCTGCAACGACAGACGCCACCGCGATGGGAGGCCCACAGGAGACAAGTAACAGAGACGAATGAAGATAGAGAAATGAAGGACCAATAGAAGTGGCCTGCCCGCTCCCCTCCCTCCCCAACCTGACCCCTGCCCAAAAATAAATAAATAAATAAATCTTAAAAAAAAAAAAAAAGCTTTGATTAGATCCAATGATTTGTCAAGTTCTTCTCTGAGATGGCTGGGTAAGCAATAACATAGTTTGATCCCCTGGAGAAAGAACCAGCAACCTGCTCCAATATTCTTGCCTGGAAAATTCTGTGGATGGAAGATACTGGTGGGCTATAATCTATGGGGCTGCAAAGAGTCGGACACAACTGAATGTACACACACACAACTAATCAATGTTTTATATCTTCATAGTAATTCTTCTACATTTATCATTTTTACTTATCTTAATGAATTGACTATTTTTGCGGGTAAAATGTCAAAACAGTGATCTTTAATAACATAATTTGATTCTGAGATTTAGGAGCAATGCTTCAAATAGTTTATTATTCAGCACATGGCTTAAGGATAAGAAATCATTTCTCTTAAGTTGACAATTATTTAAGACAGAATTTTTCTATTAAATATGTTAATATGAAAATTTACATTAATATAGTTCCTGATTTTAAATCTGTTTTTAATTGCTGAACCAAAATATACTAATGCTATGTGATACTTATATTTTTGTATTTAATTTATTCAAATTTGATCATGCTTTTATTTAAAATTTACAGTGTGCCTATGTTTAATGCTTACATATACATATATATCATTATATGCATATATATTTTTGGCTTTCTTTAATGTTAAATTAGGACACTGAGTTGGGTGTTGATGGTGGTGTTGTGTGCTAAGTCATGTCTGACTCTTTGCTATCCCAGGGACTATAACTCAGAAGGTTCTTCTCTCCATGGAATTTTCCAGGCAACAACGCTGAAAATGGGTTGTCAGTTTCTTTTCCACGGGACCTTCCCAATCAGAGGATTGAACTCAGGTCTCTTGTATTTCCTACATTGACAGGCAGACTCTGTATCACCTGGGAAGCCTTGAATTGCGCAGATTTTTTTTTTTTTTTCCTGACACACAGGCAGAGTTCACAGTTTAACACATCGCACAAGGAAGTCAGTTGATTGGGTTGCTTTTTCAAACAGGACCTACAGCTAGTTCAGAAACCCTTCTAGGCTTGGTCTTGAAGACTAGCCACACAGACACCTACTCCAATCATTTCACCGGAAAGAGATGAGCAGGAATCCAGCCACAGGGGTGCTACAGAAGGTGCTTTGAGAATCTTCGAGTCCTGAAGCTGCCATGACTGCTGAACATGAGACGAGGGTCAAACTGATACCCGGGGTCAAAAACCCCTGTTGTGCAGCAGGCTGGTCCAGAACAGGACTGCAGCATCATTAGCCGATAGTTTATCTTCCCTAGAAGCTCTGGGTCTATGCTTTTAGCAATGTTATTGATTTGGTGTGGGTCTGCAGTCAGGTTATAGACTTCTACGAACACCTCCTGGTCATCAAACTCACAGTACTGTAAGTTCCACAGTGCTGGCATGGTCCTCACGCAGGCATAGGTGTTATTATATCCATCTTCACAAACACAGTCAGGGAAGCATTGAGACACTCCAGGACTCAGGGAAGGACATGTGGGGTCTGTAACATTGTGGCCTTCTCCTTGATATTCCACCAGGACATCTGATCGCCAAGTCAGATTACTGGCTCCTTTCAAAATGGGCAAGAAAGATGTCCCGACCCGCAGGATTCGTCAGCGAAGACCTAGGATTCCTCAACGCAGACCCTAAAGGGGAGTGGGAATGAAGAGGACAAGAGACACGAGAAATGGAGACAAGACAGGAGTCTGATCAAGTCTCGTTTTATTGTTGAAAGTGAGCAATATTTATACTGTACAAAAGGCGGAAGAGCCCAACAATAGACCAATCATGTTAAAGGTCAACTATGCACGAGATTACATAATGGTAAGAGTCTATGAGGAGCATGTACTGATCACGAGCACGGAAACTTCACTCAGCCAATCACGGCAATGAGCACACGTCCCAGACAGCGCAAGACCGCGCCCCTCCTGCTCCCGCTAGGCGCCATCTTTGGAAGCCTGTGGCGATGTTCTCAAACTGAAGGTCGTAAGGCGTGGTTAAGGTTCTCACAGTCCCAGTCAGGATGATGATATTCTCATGCTGGGAGCTCCGCCAAGCGCTATCTCAAATGTTACATTGTAGCATTCATGCTTGGGAGGCTTAGGATGCGGCCGGGCCGACCTGCGGTCCTGGACAGGCAAAGCTATAGGATGTGGCCGGGCCGACCCGCGGTTCCGGACAGGTCCCCCCTTTTTATTCAAAGCCAAGAGAAACCCCTCGGGAACTGCGCCTGTCTTAGGTCGGGACACAACATTAGCAGGCATTACCCGTCATGGGATAAGGCAGCAGCCATGGCAGCCCTCCTGTCTTAGGTTTGCTCTGCAATGATGTCCTCTTACCCGTCTCTGGCTGACCAGTTCAGCTCACAGGGAGGTGATTGCTCTCCACTAGTAGAAAGAGATGCTTCACCTTGTTCTGCCATCTCAAGGCGATGATAATGGACCTGAATTGGCTTTGCCAAAATAGCCTCAATGTGTTGCTTAATGAATGCTATAAGCTTATTAAACAGCATGGGTCCAAAAGCAAATAGAAGAAGTAGGGTGATCAAAGGTCCAAGTAAGGGCATAAGGTAAGGCAACAGTCCATTCCATCCCGTCAGGAAGGGGTTGGCAGCGAGGTCACGTCTTCGTTGCTCAAGTTCTTCTTGTAGTTGTTT
Organism: Tragulus kanchil; assembly: GCA_022376925.1. NCBI lineage: Eukaryota > Metazoa > Chordata > Mammalia > Artiodactyla > Tragulidae > Tragulus > Tragulus kanchil. The sequence goes on along the minus strand of JAIOJX010000003.1, from coordinate 85,064,585 downwards.
CACCTTGTCTCTGACTATGCCAGACTTATTGACATAGAAACAGCATTTCTCCTGTAGAGCCAAACAGATACCTCCCTGCTCTGCAGTTACTAAGTCTAGACCTCTTCTATTCTGCAATACCACCTCCGCTAAGGAGTCAACCTGGTCTTGGATATCTTGTATAGTTTCTGATATAGCTTGCACATCGGAAATTAGTTGTTGGGACAGCTTGGCATATCGAGTAAGAGAGATGCCCATACCTGCTGACCCTGTGGCTACTGCAGTTGTAATACCCAAAACTGCTAACAAAGGGCAAACAATACTGCGCGCTTTGGTCTATAGAGAAAGTGATCAATACTAGGAGAGGAACTTCCTGACCTCCTGTGATTATATCTACATCTGGAAGGAGATAGGTCAATAAACATTGTCCCGTCCAATTTCGATGCAAATACGTATATGCAAGACTATTCCGCACACAAAGACTGCACCATTGGTTGCACACAAGGCGTCAGTGATGCTTATTACCGTGGCACATTCATTTCCTATGATCCCTACGTCTATATCATAACCATTATTCTTTCCTGATTTAAAACAGATGTGCAATTATCAGCATTCAGTATCAAGGATACAGTAATGGGAAGAGTAGGTATACATGTCAAGCGATTAGTATAGAGGCTTATGTTGGTGTGGCTGAAATAGGGCATAGCAACAGGACGAGGGACTCCTGATGTAAGCAGAGCCAGCAGTCCTTAGCTAAGTCTGGTTGGGTATCGTTCAGCAACCTATAGGTAGCATTTAAAATATCTAAAGTCTGTGGATCAAGTTGCAATTTTCCTCTCACCTTTGGTAGTGCTATAGGGTGATATTTTAGTTCAGGCGGGAGTTCTTGTCGGACCCTTTTTTATCTGACCCTTTATTGTCTCTTCTCGATACAAATCCTGTGGTCCTCCTCCATCTGACACATGTATGGGAGCTTTCATTCGCCAGCATATTTGATCTCTCTCTTTGCCAGGACATCCTGCTATAACCAATCCTCCCCGGCCCTTTATCTCTTTAGTAGGGCCGCGCGCTAAGGTAGCACTGAAAACAGTTTCACTGCCAAATCGGCACAGTTTGTATTGAATATAGCAGGAGCTATGTACTGCGATATGCACCTGTTTGCAGTAGCTACATAAGAGGCTCGGTGAGTTGCATCTACTTTAGGACTGGGACTACATACCCATCGGTTATCGGCTAGGAGGTATGCTTTATGACCTCCGCAATTTATCGTGGTGATATATTGACCTAACTTAGGAAGGCTATATCCCCCTAAGCATTGACAGGGTCGTCCATACCGTTCTTGCAATATCTTGCGAACATCCGACGGGTCGCCAAAACCTGCTTCTGTTTCTGTCAGTCGTCTATATAGCATCAGGAATAAGGCCAACATCTTGACGACGAGCATCTTGCAGAAAAGAGAGAGAGAGCTTCTCAGGAGACACTTTTTCCCTGGTTTATTAATTATCCATTTGTCTCACAAGACGTTCAGGTAGCCATCGTGCGGCATCATATTCACGCGCAAACACGCAAACTGATCCTCGTCCTCAAATTAACCCTGTATCTGGACCATGCCAGGAATTGTCAAGAGGATCTTTCCATCTGACCATGGCAAAATTTGTATTTGTTGTTGAATGCCAGAATCGATCAGCTGCAGATTTTCCTTGAGCGTCCAAATTTAAAAATTTAAAATAAAAGGGCATGATTTAGTATGTTTCTGGGGGTACCCTTGGTAGGGTACCAATCTCCCTTTTATTTTTCAATGGTAACCTTAATGGATAGATGAGCACGTTCTACCATGCCTTGGCCTTGAGGGTTATAGGGATACCTGTGGTATGCTGAATGCGTAAAGTATTACAGAAATCTTGAAAAGCCTTGGAAGTATATCCGGGGCCATTATCTGTTTTGATTTGTGAGGGTATGCCTGCTAGGGCAAAACAGTGTAAAAGGTGTGCCTTAACATGTTTAACAGCTTCTCCGGATTGAAGTGAGCCCATAAGAAAGCCACTGAAAGTATCAATACAGACATGAACATATTTCATAGTACCAAAGTCATTATAATGGGTAACATCCATCTGCCATAACACATTAGGTAGACGACCTCTTGGGTTTACACCAAGGTGAGGTACAGGTAAATGCTGAATACAGGTAGTACAACTCCTAACAATTTGGCGAGCTTGTTCCTTGGTGATTTTATGCAAAAGTCTTAAAGTCTGAGCATTACAATGATGCAAGGCATGAGTACTTTGTGCTCGTTGTAAATTATCCACCATCACAGTCGTGACCAGTTTGGTAGCCATGTCAGCTATGGCATTACCCTTGGCTAATGGTCCTGGAAGACCAGAATGAGCTCTGACATGACCCAAAAAGAAAGGATGTGTCCTTCGTCGAATGATTTGTTGACATTGTAAAAATCACATGGCAGTTTCCGATATTGATTTAATCTGGGCAACCGTCTCTAAAAGAGGCACCGAATGAGCTACATAAGCACTATCAGTATATATATTGATAGGTTGTTTTGGGAAGGCACACAGAACAGCAATTATAGCCTGTAATTCAACTAATTGTGCTGAACTATATTTAGTTTTAAACTTTATTATTGTATCTTTAAAAGTATAAGCAGCAATTCCTGAAGAAGATCCATCAGTGAATACTACTAAGGCGTCGTTCAATGGTTCTTTGCTGACAACACGTGGAAAAACAAAGGCATGCAATCTACTAAATTGAATAAACTTATTGGGTGGATAATGATTATCCAGATTCCTGTAAAAGAAGCTAATGCGAGAAGCCAAGAGTCACTGTTCTGTAAGAGCCAAGTAATTTGATCTCGGGTGTAAGGTTGAATTATCGTTGATGGTTCAAACCCAAAATACTTCCTACTCTGTTCTCTTCCCAGGATAATTAGATCAGCAAGAGCATCATAATACGGTACTAAGATTCTTTTGGGGGAAGAGTGGAGATGAACCCACATGATAGGATTATCCTGCCAGAAAAGGCCTGTAGGGGTTAACTTCGTATTAAAGGTTATAAAGGTCAAAGATTTGTTATAATCTATATATGTCACAAATTGATTAGCAATTGCTGTTTCTACTTCAGTAAGGGCATCCAGAGCTTCTGGAGTCAAGGATCGAGGGGATTTTGGATTTGGATCTCCTTTTAATATATCAAATAAAGGCTGTAAGTTACCAGTAGGTATTTTTAACACGGATGAAACCAATTTATGTCTCCTAAGATGTTTTGGAAATCATTGAGCGTTTGCAATTGGTCTTTACGAATGGTTGCTTTTTGATTAATAACCTTTGGCCCCTGGAGTTCAAAACCTAAATAAGTATAAGGGTCTTTTAATTGTACTTTTTCTGGTGCTATTTGTAGTCCAGCAGCATTCAAACTATTTTTAAGCTGATGGAAACATTGTAAAACTTCTGCTCCTATCGTCCCCCTATTAGGATATCATCAATATAATGGATTATATACATCTGCTTCCAGGCTTTTCAGATAGGCCGTATCGCTGTTGCTACAAACTTTTGACACAACGTTGGACTATTGGCCATGCCTTGAGGCAACACTTTCCATTGATAGCGTCTCATGGGCTCTCGGAAATTTACGGAAGGCAAACTAAATGCAAACCGTTCCTGATCATTAGGATGTAATGGTATAGTAAAGAAACAATCTTTAAGATCTAGAATAATTTTAAAGTAGCCTCTAGGGACAGCCACTGGAGAGGGCAATCCTGGTTGTAAGGCACCCATTACTACCATGGTGGCATTAATGGCTCTCAGATCTTGTAAGAGCCTCCATTTACCAGAGTTTTTCTTTACAACAAAGATAGGAGTATTCCAAGGAAATGCTCTCTACTATATGTCCAGCCTCCAGCTGTTCCTGTACTAATTGCTGGGCGGCTTGTAATTTTTCAGTGGTTAGCGGCCATTGAGCAACCCAGACAGGCGACGAGGACTTCCAAGTTATAGGATCTGCGCATCTCTGGGGTACAGGCAAGTCAATGGTCGCCATTAAAACTTCCCAAACCTCTACGATCTATTTTGCATACAGCCTGGACAGGTTCTACTATCCCATCCTCCCTTCTTCCTAGACCTTTTCCAGGGTATATCCTTGGGCTAGCATCTGTACTGTAACTACGTCATTTGGGCTACACATAATTATTTTCATTTGTGACAGCAAATCTCGACCCCATAAATTTACAGGCAGGCGAGCAATAACAAACGGTTTAATCAATCCAGAATTATTTTCTTTATCTTTCCAAGTGAGATATTTGGAACTTTGCCTGGGGTTGGTACTCTGCCCAATGCCTCTTAAATTTGTCATGGTTTCTGAAGTAGGCCAATTAGATGGCCAATCTTCCTTTCTGATAATGGTTACATCAGCTCCTGTATCTATTAGCCCATTGAATAATTTCCCATCTAACCAGAGAGTCAACGAAGGCTTATTATTGGTGATCTGTTGTACCCAATATGCATCTGAGGATTTAAAATTCTTGGCTTCTCTTTTCCTCGACTGTGTTATATGATCGGTTGCAATCAAAGGTATTAATATCAATTGAGCTATTTTCTTTCCTTGATCAATAGTTGTAATACTCTCATTAGCCTGGGCCATAATTTTAATCTCCCCTGTATAATCGTTATCAATAACTCCTGGGAAGACTTGGAGACCCTTTATGGTGACATTTTTATGCCCTAGGAGTAACCCAAAAGTTTTAGGAGGCAGGGGACCATAGACCCCTGTAGGCAAGGCTTGAGGCCCCATTTCTGGAGTCAATATTGTGTGGGTGGCGGCACAGAGGTCCAATCCTGTGCTGCCTGGGATTGCTCTATTAAGTCCTGAAAGGGGTTGTTGTTGTTCTGAGCTGGAACAAAGCTGACTGCCCCATATGCTTGTCTCGGGGCGTGAGGCGGGCCCCTCTGCTCGTTTCCCTGCTGGGGTGTTAGAGGATTTCCTTGAACATCAGTCTTAGATCTACACTGATTCATCCAGTGTTTTCCTCTTTGCATCTAGGACAGAGGCCAGGGCTTTCTCGTCAGCTTTTTATCACTATCTTGAGCTACATTGTTGCAATTTCGAGCAAAGTGTCCTGGCCTTCCACATTTAAAGCACCCTTTTATTTCTATCTCGCTCAGCTAGAAAGTCCTTGACTGTTTTTCCACTAAACGCTGCTGCCATGGCCAAACCTTGTTGATATGATGGTCCAATATCTGCACAAAGACGTATATATCCCGTCTAGTCAGTCTTTTTTCTATAAGGCCTAAGTGCAGCTTGACAGGCTGCATTGGCATTTTCATAGGCCAACTGTTTTACATAATCCAGTCCCGCATCAGCGCTTCCAAAATCCTGCCTGCCGTTGTGATAAGTCTGTGTACAAAGTCTGCAAATGGCTCATCCGATCCCTGTTGTACCCCTGTAAGTGAGGCTCCTAGATCTCCTTTTGCTGGGAGTTTCTCCAAGCTTTAGTGGCAGCTGTCTGAATCTGTGCAAATAATCCAGCATCGTATTGCATTTGTGCATCACCATTATCATAGTGACCAGAACCTGTCAACATATCGAGAGTCCACCCATTTCCTGCCTGGAAATTTTTCTGTGCTGTTTCCTTACACGCCTCAAGTACTCTGATTTCCATAACAGATGATCACCCCTGTGAGAACTGCTCTGACTAAAGTATTCCAGTCCCCAGGTGTAAGCCAAGTGTCTGCCACAGATTCTAATATGGCGATGGTATAGGCGCAGTGGCTCCATATTGGGAGACTGCAGTTTTCAATTCTTTTATGATAGCAAAATCAAAACCCTATGATGTCTCCATATCGTTCCCTGATTGTCTGTGGTCTCCGTGACCGGAAAGGCAACTTTACAGTCATAATCTCTCTCTTCCGGGTAAGCAGCCATCTTGCCTTTAGGGCATGTTTACCAGGCTGCTGGTGCTGACGTGCGGTAGGACTTTCTTTCACTACGTCATCAACCCGCTCGTTTCCAGTTTTAATCTTTGCAATTTAGTAATTAATGACTGATGTAATTCTTCAAGCTTTATTTGTTCTTCTAATAAGGCAATCTTATCTCTCAGTTCCTCCCTAGGATTAATATCTTCTCTCTCACCCATGGCCGCCATGACTGTAGGCTCAGAGGCCATTTTGTAGGGGAGCGGGCATGAAAATGGCGGAAGCTGGTCCAACCCATGACTTTTACGACCTCTTCTTTTAAGTTATCCCAACCAACCTCTAACGAGCCAGGACCATGCTTATCCTGATTCTCACTCTCTATTTGTAACTTGGGATATATTTTGGAACCTTTCTCTTTAGTTCTGTCTCAGGGGGTTCTCCTATAACCTCCTGCTTTTTCTTAACAGGAGTGGCAGCAGGCTCCTCATCATCACTCTCTAAAGATATTAAATCTGTCTCTTCTTCTAAGGGAGACTTCCTAAGATCTGCTTGAGAACTAGTCTTTAAGATTTCTTCTGTATGAGCAATAGCAATTGTTATTTCTGGAGGTCTATCTCTAGTATCTATAAGTTCTTTAACTAGATTCCAGTAACTGAAAGCAGTCACGGAACTTTCTCTGGTCCAAAAGCGTCATAAAAATCCCGCAGTGCATCTCCTACCCGCTTCCACCTGCTTAAAGTAATAGTTCCTTCTTGTGGAAACCAGGGCAGACATCTTTAACAAAATCAAAAAATTTAAACAAATCTTGACTTTTCACCTTTACTCCTCGTGCCTTTAAAGCTCTTCCTAATTGTTTTACATACACATCATGTTGACTCAATTCTTGTTCCATTTTGCACATTTTTTATGCTTTTCCCTATTTGGTGCCTATCTTTACCTCAATCCTGGCGGCAGGTTCCCGCAGCAGCTGAGAGGCAATTCACTCTTCTCTGTTGTCGCCGGCTCCTGGCACCGCTTCCTCACGGGGACCCCGTGACTTCAGGCCCCACGTTGGGCGCCACTTGTCCCGACCCGCAGGATTCGTCAGCGAAGACCTAGGATTCCCCAACGCAGACCCTAAAGGGGGGGAGTGGGAATGAAGAGGACAAGAGACACGAGAAATGGAGACAAGACAGGAGTCTGATCAAGTCTCGTTTTATTGTTGAAAGTGAGCAATATTTATACTGTACAAAAGGCGGAAGAGCCCAACAATAGACCAATCATGTTAAAGGTCAACTATGCGAGATTACATAATGGTAAGAGTCTATGAGGAGCATGTACTGATCACGAGCACGGAAACTTCACTCAGCCAATCACGGCAATGAGCACACGTCCCAGACAGCGCAAGCCCCCGCCCCTCCGGGCCGCGCTCGGCGCCATCGTTGGAAGCCAGAGGCGATGTTCTCAAACTGAAGGTCGGAAGGCGTGGTTAAGGTTCTCACAGTCCCAGTCAGGATGATGATATTCTCATGCTGGGAGCTCCGCCAAGCGCTATCTCAAATGTTACATTGTAGCATTCATGCTTGGGAGGCTTAGGATGCGGCCGGGCCGACCTGCGGTCCTGGACAGGCAAAGCTATAGGATGTGGCCGGGCCGACCCGCGGTCCCGGACAAAAGATATCCCATCCATCTGGGTCATGTTCAGGCTATAGCCTGCAATGTCCAAAATAGTAGGCCCCAAGTCAATGTTGGCAACAAGCATCTTGCTTGTCTGATTTGGTTTGATCCCAGGCCCTCGAACCAACAGTGGAACTTTGATATCAAACTCTTTTGTCTATTGGCAAAGAAAATTGTCCTGTGTGATACCCATTGTCTGAGGTATAAAAGATGTAGGTGTTGTTGAGTTTTCCGTTGAACTCCAGTCGCTTGACCAGCTTCTCCACAAGGTCATTCACTGAGAGCAGAGTCTGCCACCTTTTCCTAAATACTTTATCTAAAAACTGTATTGAAGAATTAGTCATGGTGGTTTTGACTTGCCTAATTAACCAGTGCCTGTTCGCTCCATGGATGTTGAAGTTCTTGCTTCTTGGGACAAAGACGTTTTGGAAGGCGTTCTGGGACTGGGGGGCAGCTGTCCATGGTGAATGAGGCGCCGGCGTGGAGATTATCATGAAGAACGGCTCAGAGTTGGACTTGTAGTCCAGGAAGTCCAAGGAGACATTGGCCAAAACATCTGTCAGGTAGTCCACACTGTAGTTTTCACCATGCTTCCATGCCTTCCCATTCATAGACAGGGTGTAATTATAATATTTAGAATTCTTTTCCAAGGCATACCAGTAACTTCAGCCCAGAGGAACGTGCTCGAGTCCTCCTGCATCAGGGGCCCCGTACTCATTTAAGTATTTCCCTGTGAAAAAGGTTTGATAACCACACATTGATTTGAGAATTGCTGGGAAAGTATTTGGTTCTTGGATCTTCTGCCAAGACTTGCTGCTGCAGTTTCCCTCCAGAGTGTTGTTAACCATGTGATGATTGTGTGGGTACTTCCCTGTCAGGGGGCTGGCTCAGCTCTGGCAGCAGAGTGCACTTGGCACGTAAGCACTTGAGAAAGTCATCCCCATCTCTCCAGTGAGAGCTTTGCTGGCACCTAAGACCCTTTCCTTCCCCCAAGGCCTCCACAAAAGTGGCTCCATTAAAAACAACAGAAGCCCAACAAAGCCCAGCGTTTCTGGAATCTAAGTTCCAAATTTTGCCATCACCCTAGCAACAGTGTATGTCATCATGAGATGCCTGACCCAGCACTGGGGCTGATGTCGTTGGCTGTTACAAGGGCAACCAGGTCTTGGCTGGTTCTGGGTAACGCACACCATCACTCCTTCGAGGGAGAGTCAGGTTGGAGGTGCTGAACGGGCTGTCTGTGCTCTTGATGTGCAAAGGAGGAGCTGGGGGCTGGAGCAACAAGTGCTGGAAAAGCCTCTGCAGCCCTGGGCCCCATGTCCACAGCTTCTGCATTGTGCCTCAGGCTAAAAGGACGTGGGGAGCGGAGACAGGAAACCAAAGGAGGGGGGAAAGCCCCTAGTGCCTATCTGACTCAGGGGGCCAACAGCTGTCCAGACACCTGGTGGGTGACTAGAAAGGGGAGGGATCCCTGCTTTCTCAGCTCTTCATTCCTGCCAGAGTGCCTTGGGATCACACCTCTTCTCCTCTTCCGGGGGTTAGGGTGGGAATACTAAGGCGGTTGCATGTTTCATGAAGGAAGGTGGTCCAGTAGGCATGTTGGAAAGCATGCTGAGTCCTTAAGTGTTCATCCTCTTAGGTATGGACTCTGGACTCACCTCTCACAGGGAGGCAGTATGGTACAGGGGAAGAAGCAGCAGGTTCTGTTCCTGGCTCCATTGTGCTGTGTGATCCTGTGCAAGTCATTTACCCTCTCTGAGATCCTCCTCATCTGTGTGAGCAAGTGGTCAGACTGGTTGGCTTTTCTCAGCTCTGTTACTCTTCTGCTGTCTTGGGGGAGTTGGTGCAGACTGAAGGATAGGGCCCAGGAGGCCACCAGCCCTTTGAAACATGCTGACGGGCAAGGGTGCCAGGCTAAGGGGGTCAACGAGGAGTTGATCTTTACGATCTGTGTGTGAGGCTGTTCTGCTTTGAGCCTTGCTCTCTGGAGTCAGCTGCTGACCCTGACCCATGCCTAGCCAGATCCCATCTGCTGCCCAGTCCCAGGGCCTGTCCGTGCTGTGGCCCTTGGGCCCTTGGTAGGTTCTCAGGCTTATCCCACTCTATCTACCTGGAATCAGAGACCATCTCACATTTGATCTGGAGAGCCCTCAGAAATGACTGACATTTGCAAATGATGATGGTCAGCTGAGAGAGGGCAGGGGCTGGCAGAAGACTGCCCCCCAGGCGAGAAGCCAGACTGACAGGAACCAGTGTCTCCTCCTCCCCATCCAGAGCTCTACACACCACAACCTAGAGATAAAGGGCACTCCTGAAGTGTCAGTGAAAACAGACAAACACTTTGCCCTCTGCCTCTGCAGAGACTAGACCCTGTCCTGTTGAGAACTGCTGATCCTCAATAACCCCTGATGGTGATCAGGGTGGAATAGAGGCACTCTGTGCTCCAAGGAATCTGGTGGGTCAGAGTGCTGACACCCTTGGCAATTCTTTTTTGGTAGATGGAAATGAGGTTTATTTAGGCTGGCACCAGCGACCACCCGCAAGGAACTAAGTTTCCTGTGAGGGCCCCGACTGCAGGTAAAGGGTGGTTTTTACAGGCTGAACCAATCAATGGCACAAGACCCTGGGTTAGGTGGGAATACTAAGGCGTTGCATGTTTCATGAAGGAAGGTGGTCCAGTAGGCATGTTGGAAAGCATGCTGAGTCCTTAAGTGTTCATCCTCTTAGGTATGGACTCTGGACTCACCTCTCACAGGGAGGCAGTATGGTACAGGGGAAGAAGCAGCAGGTTCTGTTCCTGGCTCCATTGTGCTGTGTGATCCTGTGCAAGTCATTTACCCTCTCTGAGATCCTCCTCATCTGTGTGAGCAAGTGGTCAGACTGGTTGGCTTTTCTCAGCTCTGTTACTCTTCTGCTGTCTTGGGGGAGTTGGTGCAGACTGAAGGATAGGGCCCAGGAGGCCACCAGCCCTTTGAAACATGCTGACGGGCAAGGGTGCCAGGCTAAGGGGGTCAACGAGGAGTTGATCTTTACGATCTGTGTGTGAGGCTGTTCTGCTTTGAGCCTTGCTCTCTGGAGTCAGCTGCTGACCCTGACCCATGCCTAGCCAGATCCCATCTGCTGCCCAGTCCCAGGGCCTGTCCGTGCTGTGGCCCTTGGGCCCTTGGTAGGTTCTCAGGCTTATCCCACTCTATCTACCTGGAATCAGAGACCATCTCACATTTGATCTGGAGAGCCCTCAGAAATGACTGACATTTGCAAATGATGATGGTCAGCTGAGAGAGGGCAGGGGCTGGCAGAAGACTGCCCCCCAGGCGAGAAGCCAGACTGACAGGAACCAGTGTCTCCTCCTCCCCATCCAGAGCTCTACACACCACAACCTAGAGATAAAGGGCACTCCTGAAGTGTCAGTGAAAACAGACAAACACTTTGCCCTCTGCCTCTGCAGAGACTAGACCCTGTCCTGTTGAGAACTGCTGATCCTCAATAACCCCTGATGGTGATCAGGGTGGAATAGAGGCACTCTGTGCTCCAAGGAATCTGGTGGGTCAGAGTGCTGACACCCTTGGCAATTTTTTTTTTTTTTTGGTAGATGGAAATGAGGTTTATTTAGGCTGGCACCAGCGACCACCCGCAAGGAACTAAGTTTCCTGTGAGGGCCCCGACTGCAGGTAAAGGGTGGTTTTTACAGGCTGAACCAATCAATGGCACAAGACCCTCCCCTTTGATTGGCATTGGCTACACATGCTCATTCCCTCTTACAAGGACTGCCCAGGAGGGTTGGCCTCCAGTAGTCCCAAAGCCTCCGAGAATCCAAGGCCAGTTGGTGCAGTTTAACAGGACTGAGCATGTAAGATCCCGTACGAGCCCCCAAATGTTGTGAAGCGTGCTCAGTGAAGCACCCAACTCAGCTCGTGGTAGATGGAAATGAGGTTTATTTAGGTTGACGCCAGCGACCACCTGCAAGGAACTAAGTTTCCTGCGAGGGCCTTTTTGTTTGTTTGTTTGTTTCTGGAATATTTACTTCTCATGAGATTCTGAGAGATGTGAATACATTTAAGGGGACAACTTAATATTTAAGTTCACTCTTGGGACTTAGAGGTGTCATTCAATGATAGAACAATTGTGCTAATAATAACACTCTCATATTCAACTAGGCTTCCCTTGTGGCTCAAAGGGTAAAGAATCTGTTCACAATACAGGATACTTGGGTTTGATCACTGAGTCAGGAAGATCTCCTGGAGAAGGGAATGGCAACCCACTCCAGCACTCTTCCCTGGAGAATCCCATGAACAGAGGAGTCTGGCAGGCTACAGTCTATAGGGTTGCGAAAAGTCAGACACGATGAATGACTAACAATCAGTATTCAAAGGCTGTCCAATCACCGTATTTTGATTCCTTGAAAGACGATAGCAGCCTATTTTCCCCTGGTTGAAGTTGCTAAGTTAGACCCAATACTGAAATTGAGCAATAAACCTACCAGCATAGGATTCTTCATTCTTGGTTTGGCTAGTGCCCAGCTCTAAATCAGAATATAAGAAAACCCTCAGGCTTTACTTGCAAAGAAACTGAACTCAGATGCTGAGTCCACAAACTCCCAGAACTCTGCCATCCTGACTTGTCAGCCACAACCACTGGAGAAGCCACCATGGACCTGCAAGCTATACCAGATCTTCCTTTATCAGAATTTTACTCTTTCCTGGCTTTCTTCTTTCAACCAAATTAACAGAACAATTTGTCAAATTTTTGAATACGTTCCTCTGATTTTAGACAGTGTATATAAAATGGAAATAACATATGACTAATCTGGGAACATACATATCTGTAAACAACAAAACTCTGTAAAAGTTAAAAGTAAAATAAAGCTTTAAAAAAATAAAATAAAATAAAATGGAAATAACCTGCTCTTTGAAGGTTTGTTAAAACTCATCATCATGTAAGTCACATGAGCTTTTAGAAAGAACTCCTCAATCCAGGAGATCGCGAAGGACAGGGAAACCTGGCATGTTGTAGTCCATGGGGTCACAACTGATATGACTCAGTGACTGAACAACCTCAATGGCAGAATAAAGCAGAATGTCAATACAGAATAAGAGGAAAGGAGTTACAAATAACAAGCTAAGACAATATATCTTTAAAGATATGTCACTGTAAAAGCTTTCATGGTGCAATAGTACAGGGGAATTTTGGATAATATGTAATACCTGGAATAATAGTACCCAAGTCAGATTGTCTGAGAATTTATTTCTGGGGGGCCTGACTGGATCAAGGTCAAATTCCTGAAAATATTGATTTTTAAAAAATTGTTTCCCTTGTTAAATATGAACTGACAGTCAAATCTCACCAGATTATTAGATAAAATTTCTAATACAGACAGAGACCAAAACTAATAAATGAATGCAAAGACATCATAAATTTAATACTACATAAAGCACACTATTTAGATGTAAAATAAGTAATTTTGTTCTTGTGTATCAAGAGTTTTTCAGATTGTCCGAGTTCTTGTCTATTGAGCATATAGTGGTGTAGTGGTTGGCGGAGAGATCTGTGGAAGGGCTTAAGACTAAAGGTCAAATCTCAAAGGAAAAAAAAATAGCTGTATAATGAAAAAATACACATAATTAGTCAGCGTAGAATATCACAAAAAAAGTATGCCAAGAATGATAAAGAGAAGAAACTGACATGAGAAAACTAAGAAAAAAATGATTCAAATTTACTCCATGTAAGTGAAAAACACAAATTCTAAATTTATAGGTGAAATTACCACAAATGAGTATACTTGTATAATCACTATACTAAGAAATTAACAGAACAATTTGTCAAATTTTTGAATACGTTCCTCTGATTTTAGACAGTGTATATAAAATGGAAATAACATATGACTAATCTGGGAACATACATATCTGTAAACAACAAAACTCTGTAAAAGTTAAAAGTAAAATAAAGCTTTAAAAAAATAAAATAAAATAAAATGGAAATAACCTGCTCTTTGAAGGTTTGTTAAAACTCATCATCATGTAAGTCACATGAGCTTTTAGAAAGAACTCCTCAATCCAGGAGATCGCGAAGGACAGGGAAACCTGGCATGTTGTAGTCCATGGGGTCACAACTGATATGACTCAGTGACTGAACAACCTCAATGGCAGAATAAAGCAGAATGTCAATACAGAATAAGAGGAAAGGAGTTACAAATAACAAGCTAAGACAATATATCTTTAAAGATATGTCACTGTAAAAGCTTTCATGGTGCAATAGTACAGGGGAATTTTGGATAATATGTAATACCTGGAATAATAGTACCCAAGTCAGATTGTCTGAGAATTTATTTCTGGGGGGCCTGACTGGATCAAGGTCAAATTCCTGAAAATATTGATTTTTAAAAAATTGTTTCCCTTGTTAAATATGAACTGACAGTCAAATCTCACCAGATTATTAGATAAAATTTCTAATACAGACAGAGACCAAAACTAATAAATGAATGCAAAGACATCATAAATTTAATACTACATAAAGCACACTATTTAGATGTAAAATAAGTAATTTTGTTCTTGTGTATCAAAAGTTTTTCAGATTGTCCGAGTTCTTGTCTATTGAGCATATAGTGGTGTAGTGGTTGGCGGAGAGATCTGTGGAAGGGCTTAAGACTAAAGGTCAAATCTCAAAGGAAAAAAAAATAGCTGTATAATGAAAAAATACACATAATTAGTCAGCGTAGAATATCACAAAAAAAGTATGCCAAGAATGATAAAGAGAAGAAACTGACATGAGAAAACTAAGAAAAAAATGATTCAAATTTACTCCATGTAAGTGAAAAACACAAATTCTAAATTTATAGGTGAAATTACCACAAATGAGTATACTTGTATAATCACTATACTAAGAAATTACAAGGAACCCAAAATAACCCCATTACACACCACTTCAGTCAATATCAGAAGCATTCCATCCTGATTCTTTCTTTGTGTTTGTGTTTCTGGCTAAAATGTTACGTCTTGAGTCTGCTCATTCTTTCATTGGTGCAACTGAGTCTGCTGTTGGAGCTCTTTATTGAATGTTCACTTCTATTGTTTCAGTCTTCAACACCAGGATTAGTGCTAGCTCTTATATATATTTATTTTTTATTTTTTGTTACTCTTATTTTCATTCATTGTTTTCTTAATTTGTTTACTTGTCTATGTTAACTTGCATTGCATTGTCGACGTTACCTTTGATATGATTATCTTTATTTCTTACAGGTAATTCATAGATCTCCATCTCTTTGATTGTGTCACACCTGACTATTTGTGATACATGTAGGCTTACATTGCTGTCCATGTATTGAAAGAAGCAAATACCTCTTTCAATCTAACAGGGAGGTTTCAGTAATAAAAGACTTTCTGTAAACTCTCAGGGCTTATAATATTACCTCCAGGGTCATAGTTGTGTTGGTTTGGACCTGGATCACCAAATTCAAATTATGGCAACAGTAGAGACTATTGCTGGTCCACAATGGGTAGGCCTGTTACCAGGGACTTGGGGATATGTGGATCCATTCTGCTGCCTGGGTAGATGTTATTGCCTCTACAACCTTGCTCAGTAGTGTAGACTTATATGACTGCCTGTTTCTGACAGAGGGTTTCTGACAGAGGGTGGCTAGCAGGTGTGTAGTTTCTGCCAGATCCCTTGGGAAGGCTCTGGCTGGTTCACTAGGTAGGTCCCTGGTAGGGCAGAAACATCCCCAGGCCATGGCTGAAAGGAGCTGGAACTGAGTCTCAGGGCTGCTTCAAGGTCCACAATGGAGATTGATGTCAAAAGATCTGAATTGAGACCCCAGTAGACATGTCTCCTGCCAGGTTCCTGGGCAGAGAAGATGACTTCCTGACTGTGGAGTTACAGCATCTGCAGTAGGACCTAAGTCAGTGAGCTTATCTCAAGGGACACGGATGGAGACTGTCTCTTTGTTGTATGAAAAAACAAAATTTAACTCCATGTAAGTGCAAATTCAAATTTTACAAAGAGTATACTTGTATAATCACTATACTAAGAAATTACAAGGAACCCAAAATAACCCCATTACACACCACTTCAGTCAATATCAGAAGCATTCCATCCTGATTCTTTCTTTGTGTTTGTGTTTCTGGCTAAAATGTTACGTCTTGAGTCTGCTCATTCTTTCATTGGTGCAACTGAGTCTGCTGTTGGAGCTCTTTATTGAATGTTCACTTCTATTGTTTCAGTCTTCAACACCAGGATTAGTGCTAGCTCTTATATATATTTATTTTTTATTTTTTGTTACTCTTATTTTCATTCATTGTTTTCTTAATTTGTTTACTTGTCTATGTTAACTTGCATTGCATTGTCGACGTTACCTTTGATATGATTATCTTTATTTCTTACAGGTAATTCATAGATCTCCATCTCTTTGATTGTGTCACACCTGACTATTTGTGATACATGTAGGCTTACATTGCTGTCCATGTATTGAAAGAAGCAAATACCTCTTTCAATCTAACAGGGAGGTTTCAGTAATAAAAGACTTTCTGTAAACTCTCAGGGCTTATAATATTACCTCCAGGGTCATAGTTGTGTTGGTTTGGACCTGGATCACCAAATTCAAATTATGGCAACAGTAGAGACTATTGCTGGTCCACAATGGGTAGGCCTGTTACCAGGGACTTGGGGATATGTGGATCCATTCTGCTGCCTGGGTAGATGTTATTGCCTCTACAACCTTGCTCAGTAGTGTAGACTTATATGACTGCCTGTTTCTGACAGAGGGTTTCTGACAGAGGGTGGCTAGCAGGTGTGTAGTTTCTGCCAGATCCCTTGGGAAGGCTCTGGCTGGTTCACTAGGTAGGTCCCTGGTAGGGCAGAAACATCCCCAGGCCATGGCTGAAAGGAGCTGGAACTGAGTCTCAGGGCTGCTTCAAGGTCCACAATGGAGATTGATGTCAAAAGATCTGAATTGAGACCCCAGTAGACATGTCTCCTGCCAGGTTCCTGGGCAGAGAAGATGACTTCCTGACTGTGGAGTTACAGCATCTGCAGTAGGACCTAAGTCAGTGAGCTTATCTCAAGGGACACGGATGGAGACTGTCTCTTTGTTGAGTATTGGGACAAGAAGAACTATTCTTGTGCTGGGCTTAGGAGGGGCTAGAGCCATGTCATGAAATTGGTTCAGGATCTGTCAGATGAACTTTGGTCAGCTGGAATCTCAGGATGCTCATGAACATGTTTCTTCCTGGGACCTTGTGCCAAAAGTACTGCCTGTGAAATTTGTTGGGAGTGGTTTAAGCCAAGTATAAGTCATATAGGTCCATTTTAAGAATTGTGGAGGAAGAAAAGTGGAAGTGAAACCTACCAGGTCTCTGACCATGCACTGTGACTGGTAGCAGCAGGGATACAATTACATTCAGACCAAGTTCTGAAGACCTCCGTCGCAGAACTCTGGGGCAACAGAGGGGCTAGAACCAAATCAAGAACCTATAATGTAATGTAAATATAATCTATATAGTATAATATAAATATGTACCTATACATATTTATAATATTAATTTATACAAATTGTAATAATTTTATATCATGGATGCTTCAATGGGCAGAGAACCCTTGCAGGTTACAGTCTATGGTGTTGCAAAGATTCATATATGACAACACACACAGAGAAACAAAGTTACTTTGACATGGAATGTCTTGGGCAGACTCTAGAAATTCTTAAGAATATACTGGATCTTAGGGTATAGAGCAATTCTCAAACCCCAGATAAGCTCTTGAGACCTAGAATCCGTCCTCCAGTGATTAGGAATTTGTAACTCATCACCAGCCGCTTCAGCAGAGTTCTACCCGCAAGCTTGAAAGCTGCTAGTAAATATGAAAAGCCCTAATGGCAACATTCCAACCTTATCTGCTTACTTTCCTAAGAACAAGTTAGCTTAATTCTTGACCAGAGTAACCTGCTCCGGTCTAGCTCAAGTTGTACGCTCGCATAGAAGCCAGGAGCAGCATTTTCCCTTTAATTTCTTAGGATTGTAAGTAGAAGCAGAAGTAAAGTATATGCAGCTGTGTCTGAGGTTTTTCCTTTAAAAGGGGGAGAGTAAATTGGGCGGAAGCTCCCTCATAGAACTCAGTTGCATCTGAGGTGAGGTTGAAGCTCCCAGCTCTGGGCTAAGATCTTTCTCTTTGCATTTCGATTGAGTTCTGTTTAATTCTGTTTAATTCTGATTATTTGTGCTTGCCTAATAAACCCACTCTTCGTTTAACAATACTTGAGACCACGATACTTTATTGTCAGGTCCAAGGCTCACACCCTGAGGGAACCACGCCGTGTTTGCAAAAAGGTCTCTGAGCTATTTAATATAGTATCTCTTAGTGAGAGCTAGTGAGAATAATAATCAGAGTAAGCTCCGACACGGCGCCCGCAACAGGAAAACTAAGAACAATTATCAGTAAAATCTACATTAATCAAGTGGAATAATGCTCTGTTATTTGTCAAATTGTTTTAATAAATTATCAAGCCTTATGTTAAACACAGGCTTAAGTTAGAAAATTTGGCCCATGCAACTGTGAAGAGTTGTCACGATACAATCATTGTCCATATGTTCTTTATCTTATTTGATATTTTCTGGCTGCCTGAGAAGAAATCACTCTTTATCAAAAGCTCAGTTTATAAACTGGAATGTCATTTTACTAATTTAATTTTTTTTTTATTTCAAGTAATAATTTTGTTGACTTAGCAGTTTGAGATCAAAAACAAACGTTTCATGAATTTGAATTGATATTCCTTCCTTTTCAACATTATCTATTTTTCAAGTTTTTAAAAATTTCTATAGACAATGCTTTCTTTCATTAGATTCAATGTGTGATGATATTTATTTTTCATGGCTCTGAAATAGAATTTTTAGAGCAGTTTTAGATTTACAACTTAATTGAGAGAGAATTTCATGGAGAGAGGAACCTGACAGCCTATAGTCCATAGGGTTGCAAAGGGTCAGACACAACTGAAGTGACTTAGCACACATGCATCTGCTTCCTTATGTACAAACTGAAAGTATTAACAAAGCCTCTGTATAAGGTTTTTATGCTCTTTCAATTGATCAATATGTTAAAATTCTGAGAACAAAGTTTACCAAATGTTAAGAGCTAAATATTCTGTTATTATTACTGATGTTTTTACTAAACATATTTACTATAAGAATTTAAGCTTCATGCCATAAATACCACATTGTACAAATTTAAATAAAATCAGTGTCTCCTATCACCTACATGGAATATAATGAGTTATCTGTAAATATGCTTTCTTTGAATAAATGAATTTATTAATGTGGCAAAGTTCTGCTACCTTTTTAAATGCTAACTGGAGTCTGACTCTTGGTTAAAAACCTAAGTCTGATAGTTTATGCTTGGCTCTAGGCAATTCTAAAGGCTTTACCTATCAGTCCTCTCAGGGACAGCTATTCTCCCCATACCAGACTTGGAGCAAATGTAATGCAGAAGAAAGCAGCTATCAAGGACTCATGTCCCTCTGGTCCGCCATGCTCTTAAGCATGATTTTCATTTCTAGCCCTGATGCATCCCATTTGGGGGTCTCTTTATGACAGACTTATACAGAAGACTTTCTCAGATGGCTCCATTGATATCCCCTTATTGAAAGGAGGGAGTGTACTTGAAGACACTTTTTTCCACTGACTCACTGTTGGTGTTGGGTCTTCCATCCTACTCCATCCTTCCATTGTTCATAACACCGCAACTGTAGAAGCACTTTATTCAGGACTTCTTGGAAATGAGACAACTTTCCCACCTGCACTCAACCACCTGATCCAGTGTGAGGGGATGTAATGAGGATACAGAGCACGGAACAGACATTTCTTCCATTCAGCACATTCTGTTTAGCACACACTGTGATTAAAAACCTGACCGTTACTTTCGGTTTTGGCCTGTTGCTTTTACAACTCCTGAGAGAGAGCTGAGCTGCCAGGTGTCAGAGTAGCCAATTAAAACAATAAATTGATGTATTATACATGATTAGACCAAGCATAAATAAAAAAGCATGGCAAAATACATGGGAAGTTTAGAGTCATTGCTTTTGAAACCTTAGTCAGTAAAGGAACCTCTAAATAGGTAGTGTCATAAACTTATTATTTAGTATACACTAATTGGTTTATCTGTTTGCTTTCTGTCTCCCTAGTTTGATTGCAAGCAACAAGTTGGATTTATCTGGCTACACATGCATCTGCTTCCTTATGTACAAACTGAAAGTATTAACAAAGCCTCTGTATAAGGTTTTTATGCTCTTTCAATTGATCAATATGTTAAAATTCTGAGAACAAAGTTTACCAAATGTTAAGAGCTAAATATTCTGTTATTATTACTGATGTTTTTACTAAACATATTTACTATAAGAATTTAAGCTTCATGCCATAAATACCACATTGTACAAATTTAAATAAAATCAGTGTCTCCTATCACCTACATGGAATATAATGAGTTATCTGTAAATATGCTTTCTTTGAATAAATGAATTTATTAATGTGGCAAAGTTCTGCTACCTTTTTAAATGCTAACTGGAGTCTGACTCTTGGTTAAAAACCTAAGTCTGATAGTTTATGCTTGGCTCTAGGCAATTCTAAAGGCTTTACCTATCAGTCCTCTCAGGGACAGCTATTCTCCCCATACCAGACTTGGAGCAAATGTAATGCAGAAGAAAGCAGCTATCAAGGACTCATGTCCCTCTGGTCCGCCATGCTCTTAAGCATGATTTTCATTTCTAGCCCTGATGCATCCCATTTGGGGGTCTCTTTATGACAGACTTATACAGAAGACTTTCTCAGATGGCTCCATTGATATCCCCTTATTGAAAGGAGGGAGTGTACTTGAAGACACTTTTTTCCACTGACTCACTGTTGGTGTTGGGTCTTCCATCCTACTCCATCCTTCCATTGTTCATAACACCGCAACTGTAGAAGCACTTTATTCAGGACTTCTTGGAAATGAGACAACTTTCCCACCTGCACTCAACCACCTGATCCAGTGTGAGGGGATGTAATGAGGATACAGAGCACGGGAACAGACATTTCTTCCATTCAGCACATTCTGTTTAGCACACACTGTGATTAAAAACCTGACCGTTACTTTCGGTTTTGGCCTGTTGCTTTTACAACTCCTGAGAGAGAGCTGAGCTGCCAGGTGTCAGAGTAGCCAATTAAAACAATAAATTGATGTATTATACATGATTAGACCAAGCATAAATAAAAAAGCATGGCAAAATACATGGGAAGTTTAGAGTCATTGCTTTTGAAACCTTAGTCAGTAAAGGAACCTCTAAATAGGTAGTGTCATAAACTTATTATTTAGTATACACTAATTGGTTTATCTGTTTGCTTTCTGTCTCCCTAGTTTGATTGCAAGCAACAAGTGGAAATGGATTTTATCTTGCTCTCAGTTGTATCCTCAGTGTTTGAAAGAATGTCAGATATTATATGTGTCCTCTACAGATGTATATTCACTGCATTAATGATGAATATTTTGCAATGTCAGTAATTGATATTTTAGTTCTATAAAATTACTATAAAGAAGGAGAATTTATGCAGCTCAATATAATGAGATTACTTCTTATGTATTTGTGACATTATGTTAAATCCACGTGACAATATCCATTGTGATGTACTATATAAGTGCTAGATATCTAACACTGCAAGTAAAAGAAAATGAACAAGTAAAATAAAATAAACATGTTTGCTGCTTTTCTCTTCCAACATAGTTATCTGTCTTCTTAGTATTTAATGATGATTTATTTTCAATAAGAAATCTTTTTATTCCAAACTAATTATTATGATCTACCCTTGCCCACATTTTGTATTCTTGTCATTCTCTTGCAGTGGTCTTTAGATGTTTCTGGCAGGAGAAATTGATCTATGAAATATTCCACTTTTCAATTTATGAGGGTAACCACTTGGGAATATTTTAAATAACAAAGTACTCCAGTAAGTATAGAATACATAAGTATGATTTAAATTTTAAAAAATTTACTAGAGGTGCTATTTTTCATTGGAATAAAGGACAAAAAAATATATCCCCCCAAGCAAACAAATTTAAATAGTTGGTTTCTGGCAACGTGTGTGTTTGTGTGTGTATGCATGTGTGTTTGTGTTTACTTTGTACAACGTAGTCATCAGGGAGTTCAGAGGATATTGAACAGAGAAAGACCAAAAGAAATCTTACAATGTTAGCATTTTAAGACCTTTGTGAAAGCCTCCCAGTTTTGATATATATCCTTGGATTCTAAGGAGTGTACTGGCCGCAAGAATTTAATAGGATCATTAAGCTTCATTATCTTATTCACTTCTGAACTAATCTAAGAGACTAGGGGGAAAGAAAAAAAAACCAAAATGATCTGACATGTTGAGACTGTCAACCTTATTAAATAAAGGTTCATAAACTTATTATTTAGTATACACTAATTGGTTTATCTGTTTGCTTTCTGTCTCCCTAGTTTGATTGCAAGCAACAAGTGGAAATGGATTTTATCTTGCTCTCAGTTGTATCCTCAGTGTTTGAAAGAATGTCAGATATTATATGTGTCCTCTACAGATGTATATTCACTGCATTAATGATGAATATTTTGCAATGTCAGTAATTGATATTTTAGTTCTATAAAATTACTATAAAGAAGGAGAATTTATGCAGCTCAATATAATGAGATTACTTCTTATGTATTTGTGACATTATGTTAAATCCACGTGACAATATCCATTGTGATGTACTATATAAGTGCTAGATATCTAACACTGCAAGTAAAAGAAAATGAACAAGTAAAATAAAATAAACATGTTTGCTGCTTTTCTCTTCCAACATAGTTATCTGTCTTCTTAGTATTTAATGATGATTTATTTTCAATAAGAAATCTTTTTATTCCAAACTAATTATTATGATCTACCCTTGCCCACATTTTGTATTCTTGTCATTCTCTTGCAGTGGTCTTTAGATGTTTCTGGCAGGAGAAATTGATCTATGAAATATTCCACTTTTCAATTTATGAGGGTAACCACTTGGGAATATTTTAAATAACAAAGTACTCCAGTAAGTATAGAATACATAAGTATGATTTAAATTTTAAAAAATTTACTAGAGGTGCTATTTTTCATTGGAATAAAGGACAAAAAAATATATCCCCCCAAGCAAACAAATTTAAATAGTTGGTTTCTGGCAACGTGTGTGTTTGTGTGTGTATGCATGTGTGTTTGTGTTTACTTTGTACAACGTAGTCATCAGGGAGTTCAGAGGATATTGAACAGAGAAAGACCAAAAGAAATCTTACAATGTTAGCATTTTAAGACCTTTGTGAAAGCCTCCCAGTTTTGATATATATCCTTGGATTCTAAGGAGTGTACTGGCCGCAAGAATTTAATAGGATCATTAAGCTTCATTATCTTATTCACTTCTGAACTAATCTAAGAGACTATGGGTCCTGGAGGAAAGTATCTCCTACTGATATTTACAAGTAATATTAATAAATATGTGGCTGTTGTTTAGTTGCCCAATGATTTCTGACTCGTTGAGACTGTCGTGGGCACCATGTTTGGAGCTTACTCTGATTACTATTCTCACTAGTTCTCGCTAAGAGAAACTATATTAAATAGCTCAGAGACCTTTACATGAACATGGCGTAGTCCCCTCGGGGTGTGAGCCTCAGACCTTGACAATAAATTATCGTGGTCTCAAGTACTGTCAAACCAAGAGCGGTTTTATTAATCATCAAATAAAGGCAAGCACAAGCGATCAGAAATTATCAGAAATAATCAGAACTAGATCAAATGCAAACAGATGTTCTTACCCCAGAGCGGGAGAGTCTCGACCCCATCGGGCTCAGCTGATCTCCGTGGGCGATGCTAATGCATAACCCTCCCCCACCCCTTTTTATATTTTTTTCTAACTAGAAATCTCAAGTTAATTAATAATTATGAAGAAGCTTTTTGTCTCTCTAGAGATGCAAAAGAGGTCATCACCGGAGCCCTTTGCTCCTCTACCAACACCTTTGTTCTCGAGGGGAAACATTTGTTTATAGAAAAAACATTCTTACAATTCTTAATTACCAAGGGAACCAGAGTTGCAAAAAGCGTGTTTCATTAGCATTGAAAAGGGGTAAGAGGAGGAGGTTTTTGCGCTCTGCATTAGCATTTCTATCGATGTTTGTTAAAGGTAATAGTTGAAACTGCTAATCTTATGAGTGGCGCTATTCTGGCCCAGGTTTTTTTTGTCAGTAACTAGCTACCTATTTTTCCTCAGAGGAGGTTTTAGAGAAGCGAGGCTTGCAGGCAGCACTTCCCGTTAGCATAAGGAGACATTGTTCAGCCCAGATATCTTTCTTAATATTTCTGTGAGAAATGAATATGTCTCCAGTTGTCCACAACAAGACCCCATGGATGGCAGCACATCAGGTCTCTCTGTATAAAAGGAGAAAAAGATATATATATATATAAATATACATACATACATACATACATACATATATATACCATATTATACATTCACACACATCCCATGTTATTTGCTCGTCTGTTTTTTCCTTTCCATTTAATTCCATCTCCTTGTACATCAACAGCAGGGAGCTTTCATTTGTTATTTGGTTGAATCACAAATCTCCTGCAACATCTTGTTTAATGGCATTAATTTCAGCTTCAGTTAGCAAGTTTCCTTTCATGATGGCTTGTCTCCAAACTGTTATATTTTGTTCATTGATTTAATCTAGTTGTCAGCTCATGAACATGGCGTAGTCCCCTCGGGTGTGAGCCTCAGACCTTGACAATAAATTATCGTGGTCTCAAGTACTGTCAAACCAAGAGCGGTTTTATTAATCATCAAATAAAGGCAAGCACAAGCGATCAGAAATTATCAGAAATAATCAGAACTAGATCAAATGCAAACAGATGTTCTTACCCCAGAGCGGGAGAGTCTCGACCCCATCGGGCTCAGCTGATCTCCGTGGGCGATGCTAATGCATAACCCTCCCCCACCCCTTTTTATATTTTTTTCTAACTAGAAATCTCAAGTTAATTAATAATTATGAAGAAGCTTTTTGTCTCTCTAGAGATGCAAAAGAGGTCATCACCGGAGCCCTTTGCTCCTCTACCAACACCTTTGTTCTCGAGGGGAAACATTTGTTTATAGAAAAAACATTCTTACAATTCTTAATTACCAAGGGAACCAGAGTTGCAAAAAGCGTGTTTCATTAGCATTGAAAAGGGGTAAGAGGAGGAGGTTTTTGCGCTCTGCATTAGCATTTCTATCGATGTTTGTTAAAGGTAATAGTTGAAACTGCTAATCTTATGAGTGGCGCTATTCTGGCCCAGGTTTTTTTTGTCAGTAACTAGCTACCTATTTTTCCTCAGAGGAGGTTTTAGAGAAGCGAGGCTTGCAGGCAGCACTTCCCGTTAGCATAAGGAGACATTGTTCAGCCCAGATATCTTTCTTAATATTTCTGTGAGAAATGAATATGTCTCCAGTTGTCCACAACAAGACCCCATGGATGGCAGCACATCAGGTCTCTCTGTATAAAAGGAGAAAAAGATATATATATATATAAATATACATACATACATACATACATACATACATATATATACCATATTATACATTCACACACATCCCATGTTATTTGCTCGTCTGTTTTTTCCTTTCCATTTAATTCCATCTCCTTGTACATCAACAGCAGGGAGCTTTCATTTGTTATTTGGTTGAATCACAAATCTCCTGCAACATCTTGTTTAATGGCATTAATTTCAGCTTCAGTTAGCAAGTTTCCTTTCATGATGGCTTGTCTCCAAACTGTTATATTTTGTTCATTGATTTAATCTAGTTGTCAGCTCAGGATATTTGTTGATAAATTACTAGAATATTTTCTGTCTCCATATGACTGTAATATTTTCTGATTGAATACTTCCTCTGAAACAGCACTTTAATCTTATGCTTAAAAATTTCAGTTACTAGGATTTCTAGGTATATAATTCTGATAATTGCACTTCTTGCATCTGCAAAAACAATTTAACCACTTACATGAAAATGTTCTCAGTCCTTAAAATTTTGTAATATATTATTTGTGGAGCATCTAAGACATTGGGTAAACAATGAATTCCATCCTAAGATGTGTTTGACACTTACTTCTGAAAGCTACATCAACCTTCCACATGGCTACGTTTATGATTTTATTTGAGTTATTGTTCAACAAAATTCTATAATCACTTGCTTATAGAGTCATGTGAGAAAACATATATGTGAAATGTAAAGTTTTGGAAAGTTTATTATATGTAAGACATAAGTATATGTAGTACTTAAAATACATTAATTTATTTACTCACAGGCTTCTGAATAAGTCTGATATGTGTGTTATCATTAAACATATATATAATCTAACACACTTATTTTGTGTTCTTGACATAGTCCTACATATTTTATAACATATATATACATATTTATACACACACTACTTATCCATGCAACATAGTGGATGGATCTCAAAAGTTTTATGTTAATGAAAAAAGACAGACATGTAAGAGTGCAGTCTATCTGTTTCTACTTGTGTAAATGGTAAACTAAACTATGCTGACGAAAAAAGATCTGTGCATGTCTGAGATCAGAGATGGAAGTAGGCATGGACTGCCAGTGTTCATAGGGAACTCCTGGATGGAAAGAAAATGATCTGTCATGTGATTTGGTAGTAAATTTCATGAGTGTGTATAACTATTGAACTCATCAAGCAGTACATTTTAAATTATTGCTCTTTATTTTCATTATTGCTAATTATTAAATATTTCATAAGGCATATACATCATGATGATTACAACTTGATGGCAGATTTGAGGAAATGTACATTCTAAATAAACCTGAAATCTCCACTTTTCTAATTCCTCTAACACCCTAATATAAGACACAATCACATCTTCTTTGAATAATAATGTCAGCACTGTTCTCACTGCATTCACTTCTACTCAATGTCAAATATTTTGTATTCAAAACTAAAATAGTCTTCCAAGTTGATGATGCTTGTCCTGTTTTTAAAGTAGGAAACACATTTTCTCATAATTCAGGGCAAATTCCAAAATTCTTACCATGGCCTTGAAGGATTCTGAATACCCTGGTAAGCAGAGGCCTTTTCAGATTCAACTGTGTCCCTCTTCCCTTAATTAATCCACTCCAAGCTACACAGTCAGTATTTAATGTTATTCAAAAATACTAGTTTTCTCTAAACTTGGGGACTACATCTAAATTCATATGCATTGCACTGTGATTCCTCCATCTCTACTCAGAAATGAGATCAATGGCTTACCAGTTATCAGCCTGAATTGATCTGAACCTCTCTCATGACTCTGGGCACTTTTCTGCTATAGTACTTCCCATGCTGGATACTAAATTAGCCTCTGTGGTGACATGGTCTCCATTCGTTTTATTATATGCATTTATTTGTCAATGTTATTGAGACATAATTGTATAAAACATTGTTTAACATGTACAGCATGATAATTTGGTCTACATAGATATTGCAAAGGGTTTATTACACCTCTATCACCTCATATGATCACAATTTTTGTGTTTATTGAGAATATTTAAAGTTTACTCTCTTAACAACCTTTCATTACTGTTTATTAACAAGAGTCATCATGGTTTACATTAGATTCCCAGAGCTTGCTCATTTTATAACTGAAAATATGTACCTTTTGCCAAATATCTCCTCATTTCTGCCATGCCTGGCCTCTAACAATGGTGAGTCTACTTTCTTTCCGGGTTAAACTTTTTCAGACTGAAACACAGGGAGATCACATGGTATTTGTCTGGCTTTGTTTGACTTATTTCACATGGCAGAATGGGCTCGTGCTCCATCAGAATTGTAGGATTTCTTTCTTTTTATGGCTAAATAATATTCTATCATATATATCTGCATATATATGTAGGTTTTTACTTTCTTTCCGTAACACTGTTAAACAATAAACCTGAAATCTCCACTTTTCTAATTCCTCTAACACCCTAATATAAGACACAATCACATCTTCTTTGAATAATAATGTCAGCACTGTTCTCACTGCATTCACTTCTACTCAATGTCAAATATTTTGTATTCAAAACTAAAATAGTCTTCCAAGTTGATGATGCTTGTCCTGTTTTTAAAGTAGGAAACACATTTTCTCATAATTCAGGGCAAATTCCAAAATTCTTACCATGGCCTTGAAGGATTCTGAATACCCTGGTAAGCAGAGGCCTTTTCAGATTCAACTGTGTCCCTCTTCCCTTAATTAATCCACTCCAAGCTACACAGTCAGTATTTAATGTTATTCAAAAATACTAGTTTTCTCTAAACTTGGGGACTACATCTAAATTCATATGCATTGCACTGTGATTCCTCCATCTCTACTCAGAAATGAGATCAATGGCTTACCAGTTATCAGCCTGAATTGATCTGAACCTCTCTCATGACTCTGGGCACTTTTCTGCTATAGTACTTCCCATGCTGGATACTAAATTAGCCTCTGTGGTGACATGGTCTCCATTCGTTTTATTATATGCATTTATTTGTCAATGTTATTGAGACATAATTGTATAAAACATTGTTTAACATGTACAGCATGATAATTTGGTCTACATAGATATTGCAAAGGGTTTATTACACCTCTATCACCTCATATGATCACAATTTTTGTGTTTATTGAGAATATTTAAAGTTTACTCTCTTAACAACCTTTCATTACTGTTTATTAACAAGAGTCATCATGGTTTACATTAGATTCCCAGAGCTTGCTCATTTTATAACTGAAAATATGTACCTTTTGCCAAATATCTCCTCATTTCTGCCATGCCTGGCCTCTAACAATGGTGAGTCTACTTTCTTTCCGGGTTAAACTTTTTCAGACTGAAACACAGGGAGATCACATGGTATTTGTCTGGCTTTGTTTGACTTATTTCACATGGCAGAATGGGCTCGTGCTCCATCAGAATTGTAGGATTTCTTTCTTTTTATGGCTAAATAATATTCTATCATATATATCTGCATATATATGTAGGTATTCTTTATCCACTTACTCTTCATGAGACACTGTCAATGTCTTTGCTGTTGAGAATAATGCTCCAATGAACCTGGGAGTGCTGATATCACTTCGAGACAGTGATGCTGTTTTCTTCAGACAGAAGTGGGGTTGCTTAAGTATATGTTAGTTCTATCACTAACTTTTTGAAGGAACCAAAATCACATAAGGATTCTTATGCGATTCACATCCTCACCAGCATCTGTAAATTATTTGTATTCTATTTTATACTTTACAGAGTTCTGTTGTTTACTGCTACACATTGACCCCAATCAGTAATAGCCATTCTAAAGGATGTGAGGTGATAACTCACTGTGATTATCTGATATTTTGCTGATGTTTAGGTGGTAAGTTATGTCGGACTTTTTGTGACCCCATGGAGTGCAGCCCACTAAGCTTCTCTGTCCATGCTATTACCTAGGAAAAATACTGGATGGGTTGCCATTTCCTTCTCCAGGTGATTTTTCCAACCCAGGGTTCAAACCCATGTCTCCTGCATTGGCTTGCAGATTCTGTACCACTGAGTCACCAAGAAAGTGCATCTGACGTACAGTTTGCATCCTTTAGAATTTACTAATTGTGTCTTTTCCTATGTGAGAGTTTTTCAAGTTTGATGTACTCCCAGTTTTAAATTTTGTTTATGCTGCTCATGCATTTGATAACATATCCAAAAAACTATACTGCAAATGTTAATCAAATATTTCATTATGTTTTATTCTAGGAAGTTTAGAATTTCAGGTCTATATTTAATATTTTGTCCAAGTTGAGTTAAGTTTCATAAGTAGTATCATAGGAAGAGAATCCAGTTTCATTCTTTTGTGAGTGAAAATAAACAGTTGTTCCAATGGGACTTATTGAAGAAATTACTATTTTGCCACTGAATATTCTTGACTCCTTATTAAATATTACCTGATCATATATGCAAAGGTTTTCTTCCAGTCTCTTGATTCTGTTTCACTTTTCTATTTGACTCCAGCCATCCTGTTTTGATTACTATTGATTTTTAATATAATTTGAAATCTATGTGATGCATCTATTGGCATTCTTTCTTTACTTATTTTGACTGATTTTTATCTGAAGTATATTTTATAATGTTTTGAATGTGTTTCTGCTGTACAACAAAGTGAATAAGCTATATATGTTCTATAACATATATAACTTCCCTCTTGAGACGTTGTCCCATCTCGCTCCTGTAGGTCACCATAGAACACCAAGCAGCACTCCCTATGCTGTGCTCCAGCTTCTCACAAGCTGTCTATTTTACATGTGGTTGTGTACATATGCCAATCCTAATCTCTTACTTTGCCCCAAAGTCTCCTTCCCCCATTGTATCCACAAGTCTGTTCTCTACATCTGTGCTTGTATACCTGACATGCAAATAGATTCATCAGCATCATTTTTCTAGATTTGATATATGTTTTAATGTGCATAGATTATTTATAATTATTATATAAATTATATTTGTTTTGCTCTCCCTGAATTACTTTATTTGTAAAATAAGCCAACTCTAGCTTTGTCCACATCACTATAAATGACCCAATGCTATTCCTTTTTATGACTGAGTAATATTCCATTGTATGTATGTGCCACAACTTCTTTCTTAATCTGTCTGTTGATGGACATTTAAGCTGCTTACATGTCTTGGATATAGGAAATAATGCTGGACTGAGCAATGGGATGCATGTGCATTTTAAATTATGCTTTTCTTAAAAATATGCACAGTAGTGGAATTGCTATATCATATAGTAGTGGAACATCCATATGGTGTCTTTTCCTATATTTTCAGTTAACTCCCAGTTTTAAATTTTGTTTATGCTGCTCATGCATTTGATAACATATCCAAAAAACTATACTGCAAATGTTAATCAAATATTTCATTATGTTTTATTCTAGGAAGTTTAGAATTTCAGGTCTATATTTAATATTTTGTCCAAGTTGAGTTAAGTTTCATAAGTAGTATCATAGGAAGAGAATCCAGTTTCATTCTTTTGTGAGTGAAAATAAACAGTTGTTCCAATGGGACTTATTGAAGAAATTACTATTTTGCCACTGAATATTCTTGACTCCTTATTAAATATTACCTGATCATATATGCAAAGGTTTTCTTCCAGTCTCTTGATTCTGTTTCACTTTTCTATTTGACTCCAGCCATCCTGTTTTGATTACTATTGATTTTTAATATAATTTGAAATCTATGTGATGCATCTATTGGCATTCTTTCTTTACTTATTTTGACTGATTTTTATCTGAAGTATATTTTATAATGTTTTGAATGTGTTTCTGCTGTACAACAAAGTGAATAAGCTATATATGTTCTATAACATATATAACTTCCCTCTTGAGACGTTGTCCCATCTCGCTCCTGTAGGTCACCATAGAACACCAAGCAGCACTCCCTATGCTGTGCTCCAGCTTCTCACAAGCTGTCTATTTTACATGTGGTTGTGTACATATGCCAATCCTAATCTCTTACTTTGCCCCAAAGTCTCCTTCCCCCATTGTATCCACAAGTCTGTTCTCTACATCTGTGCTTGTATACCTGACATGCAAATAGATTCATCAGCATCATTTTTCTAGATTTGATATATGTTTTAATGTGCATAGATTATTTATAATTATTATATAAATTATATTTGTTTTGCTCTCCCTGAATTACTTTATTTGTAAAATAAGCCAACTCTAGCTTTGTCCACATCACTATAAATGACCCAATGCTATTCCTTTTTATGACTGAGTAATATTCCATTGTATGTATGTGCCACAACTTCTTTCTTAATCTGTCTGTTGATGGACATTTAAGCTGCTTACATGTCTTGGATATAGGAAATAATGCTGGACTGAGCAATGGGATGCATGTGCATTTTAAATTATGCTTTTTCTTAAAAAATATGCACAGTAGTGGAATTGCTATATCATATAGTAGTCCTATTTTTAACTTTTTTAAGGAACATCCATAGTGGTTGTTTAATTTACATTGTCTATCGACAGTGTAAGAGGATTCCCTTTTCACCACAACTTCTCAACATTTATTGCTCTAATATTTTTTATGATGGCCATTCTGACTGGAGTGAGGTGTGTCACGGGCACTGCGCTGCAGCTTACTCTGATTCCTAATCTTATTAGTTCTCACTAAGAGATACTATCTTAAATATATCAGAGACCTTTTACAGTCACGGTGTAGTCCCTGCAGAGTCGTGAGTCTAGGACTTGGACAATAAAGTGTTGTGGTCTCAAGTATTGTCAAACCAAGAGTAGCTTTATTAATCATGGAACATATAATAATCAGAATCAAGATTCCATTAATCAGAATTCAAATAAAGGCAAGCACAAACAATCAGAACTCAATCAAATAATCAGAACCCAATCAAATGCAAACAGAAGTTCTTACCCCAGAGCTGGAGAGTCTTGATCTCACATTGGGCACAGCTGATCTCCGTGAGCGAGCCTCCTGCACAGTCTTACCTGACCCTTTTATAGTTTCTCAACTAAAAATCTCAAGTTAATTAGTAATCACAAAAGTGGTTATTACAAGAGCTTTTTGCTCCTCTAGAGATGTAAAAGTGGTTACTACTGGGGCTTTTTGCTCCTTTACTAGCGCCTAGGTAAACACCTTTGTCCTCAGGGGGAAACATGTGTTTGTACAGAAAACATTCTTACAATTCTTAATCCACAAAGGGAACTACGAGTTGTAAAAAACATATTACACTATAACTAAAAAAGGCACAAGTGGAAGAGCTTTTGTGCTCTGTACTAGAGTCTAGGCAAACATCTCTATCAATGTTTGTCAAAAGTGACAGTTTAAGTGTATAAACTGCTAATTTTATGAGTGGGGCTATTTCATGTCCAGACTTTTATCAGTAAAAGTATGAGCTACTTAGTCATCCTAGGAGGAGGTCTCAGCGACGTAGGGCTGCAGGCAGTGCTTATCACTAATGTGAAGAGACATTTGTCCGCTCGGCCCTCGTATCTTTTCTTGAACTTTCCTGTGAGAAGTGAACGTGGAACCATCCCCTCGTATAAATGATCACCCTCATGGGAGCATTTGACATACCCTCTAATTTACAGTAGAGGGGTCTTCTTCCCCACATAGTGGCATTCCGTGCAAATAACCTAACTTCTCTTCCTCATCACTTTCCCCATCAGAACTATTCTCCTCATAATTACGGTCCCAATATTTGTCAGTGAAGATGCCTTTGCTTGCCCATGACAGTGATACCTCACTGTAGTTTTGATTTGCATTTCTCTAATAATGATAAATGTTGTATATCTTTTTTATTTCAGGATGCATGAACTAATTGTATATTTTGGAGATTAATCTTCCTGACTTTCTTCACTTGCAACTATTTTCTCCCATTCTGAGGGTTGTGTTTTGGGTTTGCTTATAGTTTTCTTTGCTGTGTAAAAGCATTTCAATTTAATCATTTCCCATTTTTATATCTTTACTTTTATTTTCATTATTCTAAATGGTGGATAAAAAAGGATCTTTCTGAAATTGATATTTAAGAATATTCTGCCTGTGTTTTCCACTAAAACCTTGATAGTGTGTGGCTTTACATTTAAGTCTTTAATCCATTTTCAGTTTTTGTCTGTTCATGGTGTCAGGAAGTGTTCTAAATTTACTCTTTTACATATAGCTGTCCTGCATTGCAGGTTGATTATTTACCAGCTGAGATCGCAGGAAAGCGCATCCTATGATTAGTGTAGGACTTTTTTTCTTCTATTTTTGTTGTTCTATGATTAGGTAATTTTGAATGGTATCTTCTACTTCACAGATTATTTCTTCTTCTTGACCTAGTCTGCTTATAGTGCTCACTTTTGTATTTTTAGTTCAGCTCCAAAATTTGTGTGTGTGTTTAAAACAAATTCTAACCTTGCTAAACTCATTTTATTTGTATTTTATTTTCTGATTTTATAAAGTTGTCTTCTTGTTTTTCTTGTAGTTCACTGAGTTCTCTTAAAACTTAGTCATCCTAGGAGGAGGTCTCAGCGACGTAGGGCTGCAGGCAGTGCTTATCACTAATGTGAAGAGACATTTGTCCGCTCGGCCCTCGTATCTTTTCTTGAACTTTCCTGTGAGAAGTGAACGTGGAACCATCCCCTCGTATAAATGATCACCCTCATGGGAGCATTTGACATACCCTCTAATTTACAGTAGAGGGGTCTTCTTCCCCACATAGTGGCATTCCGTGCAAATAACCTAACTTCTCTTCCTCATCACTTTCCCCATCAGAACTATTCTCCTCATAATTACGGTCCCAATATTTGTCAGTGAAGATGCCTTTGCTTGCCCATGACAGTGATACCTCACTGTAGTTTTGATTTGCATTTCTCTAATAATGATAAATGTTGTATATCTTTTTTATTTCAGGATGCATGAACTAATTGTATATTTTGGAGATTAATCTTCCTGACTTTCTTCACTTGCAACTATTTTCTCCCATTCTGAGGGTTGTGTTTTGGGTTTGCTTATAGTTTTCTTTGCTGTGTAAAAGCATTTCAATTTAATCATTTCCCATTTTTATATCTTTACTTTTATTTTCATTATTCTAAATGGTGGATAAAAAAGGATCTTTCTGAAATTGATATTTAAGAATATTCTGCCTGTGTTTTCCACTAAAACCTTGATAGTGTGTGGCTTTACATTTAAGTCTTTAATCCATTTTCAGTTTTTGTCTGTTCATGGTGTCAGGAAGTGTTCTAAATTTACTCTTTTACATATAGCTGTCCTGCATTGCAGGTTGATTATTTACCAGCTGAGATCGCAGGAAAGCGCATCCTATGATTAGTGTAGGACTTTTTTTCTTCTATTTTTGTTGTTCTATGATTAGGTAATTTTGAATGGTATCTTCTACTTCACAGATTATTTCTTCTTCTTGACCTAGTCTGCTTATAGTGCTCACTTTTGTATTTTTAGTTCAGCTCCAAAATTTGTGTGTGTGTTTAAAACAAATTCTAACCTTGCTAAACTCATTTTATTTGTATTTTATTTTCTGATTTTATAAAGTTGTCTTCTTGTTTTTCTTGTAGTTCACTGAGTTCTCTTAAAATTCTCATTTTGAATTCTTTATTAAACAAGATCTCTTTCTTTGGGGTCACTTGCTGGAAATTTCTGATATTCAGTTGTGTCATAATTTCTTGATTTTTCCATATTTTTTATGTGCATTCTTATTGATTACTGAAAATTCAGTCACCTCTCCATGTCTTTATGGATGGTTTCAGCCTTGATTGACATTTTGAGACTTTCTGAAGTACTCTCAATGGGCATACCTTCTCTGTATTGTGCTTCCATTTTGTGCATTTTTCAATTTTTTTCAATTTTTCCATTTTGTGCCTTTTCTCAATCCTTAAAAACAGAAACAAAAACAAGAAGACAGGGAAGGTGCTTTTTCTATTTTGATTCTGAAAACAAATGTGTGTGGGTTCTCCCAGCGCTTCAGGGTAGGGTCAGACTTCTGCACAGGTTCACTAGCCATCTGCAAAAATTTGTTCTTATTTCTTTGCAAACACACATAGGAAAATAAATACAGTGGGGTGTGTATGAGTGAGGCAGCAGGAAAACTAAGAGCTCACACGGGCCACTTTAGAGATCTGTAAGTGAAGCATTTCAGTACTATTAGGAAGTCTCATGATGGTTAGTAGTGCTGGCTTCCCTATTATGCCCTATTTGTTGTTCTCCTGACAACTCCCTGTCACTCAGTTTCACAAAACATCTCCATATTCTGGATAGGTGAGAGAAAATGTGGGTCATTTGGGAGAAACCTGTGAAACCATGGAAGCCAGGTGATCATTCACATGCTCTCACTTTCCCCTGGGGGAGATATCACAGGTAAGAATGTCTTTCTTGCAACTGAGCTGTGTAATCTTGGGAGAAGGTGCTGCAGGTAAAGTGTAGTTCCTCCTTTGATTCTCTTCAATACATCCAATTTGGGATCTGTTTTAGTTGCTGTATCTGCTCCAGTTATGCAGTGGAAATTCTCAGCTCTATTTCTCAACTTCCACAAAACATTATTTCTGAGTAGTTGTATAAATTATTGTTCTTTGAGGGAAAAACATATAAAATTCTTATTCTGCAATTATGATGATGCCACTGTCCCCTATAACTGTTTTATGCCTTGAATTCTCCATAGATTAATCGACATCTCTGCCTCCTGAAAGCAATGTTTTCTCCAGTAGTCATGTTTGGATGTGAGATTTGGGCCATAAACAAGACTGAGCACCAAAGAATTGAGGCTTTCATATTATTGCAAGGAGATTAAACTGGTTAATTTCTAAAGGAAATCAACCCTGAATATTCACTGAAAAGACTGATGCTGAAGCTGAAGCTTCAATACTTTAGCCACCTGTTGCGAACAATCAGTTAATTGGAAAAGACCTGGTTGCTGGGAAAGATAGAAGCCAGAAGGAGAAGGGGATGACAGAGGACAAGATGGTCGGATGATATCACCATGTCAATGGACATGAGATTGAGTAAGTTCAAGGAGATGGTGAAGGACAGGGAAATCTGGCATGCTGCGGTTTGTGGGGTTGCAGATTTGGACATGACTGAATGACTGAACAACAGCTGCCTTCTGAATAACCTAATTCTCCAGCATTTTGTGTTATGGCTATTGTATAGGATATGCTTACCTAATTTGTGTGGAATACTTTTATTAATATACTCAACTAGTAACTGTGTACCTACTGTTTCTGATTAACTATGTTAGGAGCAATGATAGTAAGTATAAAAGACAGAAATACCTACTCTTGCACTATTTAAATTTTGTTTTGGCAGTTAGACAATAAAGATAAAGAATACAATAATGTTTACTTCAAATGGTAATAAAAACTATGAAGAAATGTAAATCATTGAGGTCATTAAAATTTTGAATAAAGTAATCTAAAACTTTACAATATATAACAATGATATTAAAAATAAAAGATGTGAAGGAATTGATAAAGTCTTATGAAGTCAGAGTTCTAGGGAAATATCATTCCAATAAGACATTTCAAAATTTATAACAACCCCAAGGCACTTGCTTGCTATCCTGGAGGTAGAATAAGGAAGTCAGTGTAGGTAGAGTGGAGAGAGTAGGAAGAAAGATATAAAAGGTGATCCAAGAGAAATAAGGAGAAAGAAGATGGCATATAGACATAGGCATAGGTTGTATAAATGCAGTGGAAATTCTCAGTTTTTCTCAACTTCCACAAAACATTATTTCTGAGGAAAAACAAAATATAAAATTCTTATTCTGCAATTATGATGATGCCACTGTCCCCTATAACTGTTTTATGCCTTGAATTCTCCATAGATTAATCGACATCTCTGCCTCCTGAAAGCAATGTTTTCTCCAGTAGTCATGTTTGGATGTGAGATTTGGGCCATAAACAAGACTGAGCACCAAAGAATTGAGGCTTTCATATTATTGCAAGGAGATTAAACTGGTTAATTTCTAAAGGAAATCAACCCTGAATATTCACTGAAAAGACTGATGCTGAAGCTGAAGCTTCAATACTTTAGCCACCTGTTGCGAACAATCAGTTAATTGGAAAAGACCTGGTTGCTGGGAAAGATAGAAGCCAGAAGGAGAAGGGGATGACAGAGGACAAGATGGTCGGATGATATCACCATGTCAATGGACATGAGATTGAGTAAGTTCAAGGAGATGGTGAAGGACAGGGAAATCTGGCATGCTGCGGTTTGTGGGGTTGCAGATTTGGACATGACTGAATGACTGAACAACAGCTGCCTTCTGAATAACCTAATTCTCCAGCATTTTGTGTTATGGCTATTGTATAGGATATGCTTACCTAATTTGTGTGGAATACTTTTATTAATATACTCAACTAGTAACTGTGTACCTACTGTTTCTGATTAACTATGTTAGGAGCAATGATAGTAAGTATAAAAGACAGAAATACCTACTCTTGCACTATTTAAATTTTGTTTTGGCAGTTAGACAATAAAGATAAAGAATACAATAATGTTTACTTCAAATGGTAATAAAAACTATGAAGAAATGTAAATCATTGAGGTCATTAAAATTTTGAATAAAGTAATCTAAAACTTTACAATATATAACAATGATATTAAAAATAAAAGATGTGAAGGAATTGATAAAGTCTTATGAAGTCAGAGTTCTAGGGAAATATCATTCCAATAAGACATTTCAAAATTTATAACAACCCCAAGGCACTTGCTTGCTATCCTGGAGGTAGAATAAGGAAGTCAGTGTAGGTAGAGTGGAGAGAGTAGGAAGAAAGATATAAAAGGTGATCCAAGAGAAATAAGGAGAAAGAAGATGGCATATAGACATACAGGACACTGGAAAAAGCTTTCTGTTTTATTATAAGTGAGTTGGGAGGTCAGTGGAGCTATTTAGAAAGAAGACAACGATGGTCAAAATTATATTCTAAAAACATCACCTTTGGCCCTGTTTGGAGTTTAGTCTTGTAGTGAAGAAGTGTACACTTGTACATTTATAAGTGTAAATGAAAAGAGTACAATTAGAGGTTTTATTAAAAATTCAAGTGAGGGATATGAGTTCCTGATCATAATAGTCTATATGGAGTCTAGATGTCAAATTCTGAGTATATATTTTAAAGTAGATCCACAAGGTTTTACTAATTCTTGGAGAAGGTGGAAGTTCAGAATTCCTATTGTTGAGTGTTGTGCTAATATGTATTCTACTCTGTGGAATAATTAGGTATTTGATGCTATGTTGTGACATACAATTATTTATATAATGAAAATGCATAGTGATTTGGATAACCAAACATATATTTGAGATTACTGGAAGGTCTTGTTAAAATTTATTCATGGTGACTCTTTGAGAAAAAAAGGAAACTAATTGAAACATAATAAAGAGGAAATGCC
Organism: Tragulus kanchil; assembly: GCA_022376925.1. Taxonomy (NCBI): domain Eukaryota; kingdom Metazoa; phylum Chordata; class Mammalia; order Artiodactyla; family Tragulidae; genus Tragulus; species Tragulus kanchil. The sequence goes on along the minus strand of JAIOJX010000003.1, from coordinate 85,026,135 downwards.
TTTGAACTTTTGTTTTTCTCTCTTTCTAATCTAGGATAAAATGAGGACGGGGAGCAAAAAAACAAACCAATATAGGACACAACTGTCTTTAATATCACAGATTTACTCTACTACCTATGTTGACTCTAATGGAAAGAGATCTGACTGCAAGAAGGCTACTCATAGGGTAGATGCATGATGACATTCACAGACTAGCATTCATTTCAAAGTAATAAATCAAAAAATATGAGTTCAAAACTAAGACTAGCTTGATGGGTAATTTCTTCTTCATAAAACTTTGTTTTACATGAGTCAATAATTTAGGTTATAAAAAGTTCTGCCAGTCTGAATTTTAGCATATTAAATCACAGCTCACCATAAAATTTTATTACGAATATTTTTCTCAATAACAAGTTTGGTCGTTTTTACAACCCTCAAGTGTTGTAAAACATTCATTGGCTGAGAAATACTTGACTAATCATTATCAAAACCAATGATACATTTTAATTTATCATTCTTCCTTGTAATCTAGATTTTTAAAACAAAACTGATGCTTTCCAGCATATATTCACATATTTGTGTGAAGAAGAAATTCTGTATTTCTTTAATCAGTGTTTAAATCACTATAGTACAGAAAAAATGTGAATAATGATATAATTGAATATATTTTGCATCAGATAATATATATTTTAGATGTAACAATTATGCATATCAAATTAATTCTTTTTGAAAGAAATGATATGCATTTTCCTTAATTGGGCATGGCATAGAATATGTGCCACCTTAATCTCTCTGGTATGATATACCAAATTTTACAAGTACATCTTATTAGTCAAGTTACATGGTAAGCATTTCATGGATGAAAATATAGCTGTAATAATTATATTTAGAAGATATGTGTTGAGGATTCAGAGAAGAATAAGGCAAAGGAAAATAGGTAGTATTGCCAAAGGAAAATGACAGTTAAACTGAGTTTTTAAATATTTATATTTTGGCAGGTAAAATTGCACAGAGGACATTTTAGGTGAAGTGGTAGGAAAATAATTTCAGAAATTCAAAGCACAGAAAATATTGCCATAGAAGATAATAGTTTGAAGGATGATTTAATTATCATTGTCTATGTCTGCCTGCCTATTCTCGCCTTGGAAATAGGTGCATCTGTGCCATTTTTCTAGATTCCACATGAATGTGTTAATTACTGGACTGCATGCTTTAAGTCTTAAAAAATTCAACATTTATATAAGTATATACTCATTTTGAGGTATGATTTTATGTATTTTGTTTTGTGTTATGGGTAATATATTTATCACATAAATATTTGCTATACTTCTGGAATTATTTAACGTTTAAATTGATTTTACAGTACTAACTTCACCCTCAGTAATACATGTATAAATTCTCATTTTCTTTGTTATTTATCATCTACAAAAAAGTTAAATTATCTAAAATATAATAACATGGTAAAAGCATAAATATAATATGAGCTCCTAATAAAAACAATGATTGTCAGAATAAAGATAACAAAAGAAGCTTTCAATAGTATGTAACAAATCAATCAATCCCACTGAATAAAGTTGGGGGTGAGCCTGTCATTGCTGACAAGATACTATGTAATTCAGGGCAGTATTCTACCTTGCTAGGCAATGGACACCTACATATTTAATGCTAAAACTAATGCAAACGTATATACTAGGAAAAATTTGATAATTTCATGGTTGCATACTGAATATAAAGTGATGATACATTTTTGTACATAAAAACATGTGAATGTATATGCATTTGGTCTATCCTTATCTCCTGGTAGTAATGTAATATATATTTTAGATGTAACAATTATGCATATCAAATTAATTCTTTTTGAAAGAAATGATATGCATTTTCCTTAATTGGGCATGGCATAGAATATGTGCCACCTTAATCTCTCTGGTATGATATACCAAATTTTACAAGTACATCTTATTAGTCAAGTTACATGGTAAGCATTTCATGGATGAAAATATAGCTGTAATAATTATATTTAGAAGATATGTGTTGAGGATTCAGAGAAGAATAAGGCAAAGGAAAATAGGTAGTATTGCCAAAGGAAAATGACAGTTAAACTGAGTTTTAAATATTTATATTTTGGCAGGTAAAATTGCACAGAGGACATTTTAGGTGAAGTGGTAGGAAAATAATTTCAGAAATTCAAAGCACAGAAAATATTGCCATAGAAGATAATAGTTTGAAGGATGATTTAATTATCATTGTCTATGTCTGCCTGCCTATTCTCGCCTTGGAAATAGGTGCATCTGTGCCATTTTTCTAGATTCCACATGAATGTGTTAATTACTGGACTGCATGCTTTAAGTCTTAAAAAATTCAACATTTATATAAGTATATACTCATTTTGAGGTATGATTTTATGTATTTTGTTTTGTGTTATGGGTAATATATTTATCACATAAATATTTGCTATACTTCTGGAATTATTTAACGTTTAAATTGATTTTACAGTACTAACTTCACCCTCAGTAATACATGTATAAATTCTCATTTTCTTTGTTATTTATCATCTACAAAAAAGTTAAATTATCTAAAATATAATAACATGGTAAAAGCATAAATATAATATGAGCTCCTAATAAAAACAATGATTGTCAGAATAAAGATAACAAAAGAAGCTTTCAATAGTATGTAACAAATCAATCAATCCCACTGAATAAAGTTGGGGGTGAGCCTGTCATTGCTGACAAGATACTATGTAATTCAGGGCAGTATTCTACCTTGCTAGGCAATGGACACCTACATATTTAATGCTAAAACTAATGCAAACGTATATACTAGGAAAAATTTGATAATTTCATGGTTGCATACTGAATATAAAGTGATGATACATTTTTGTACATAAAAACATGTGAATGTATATGCATTTGGTCTATCCTTATCTCCTGGTAGTAATGTAATTTGAATTTTACTGCTTTAGTTAGATAATTTCTGGAGGCACAGTTACATTTTTCATTAGTCTCAAATGCAAATGGCATTTATAAGACCCTAGATCATAATTTACAACTAAATTAAAATTAAATTTTCAGTATTGATGATTTCAGAAATGAGAGTAAGACCTAATAACATCAACTAAAGAGCTGTTAACATGAAGCTGAAAAAAAAAAAAAATCTGACCTGTGAATTTTTTAACACTGAAAATGAAAGTGAAAATGTCCTGCATTTTGTCACCCAATGGACTGTACCGTGTCCAGTTCCTCTGACCATGGAATTCTTTAAGCAAGAATACTGGAGTGGGTTGTCATTCTTTTCCAGGGGATCTTCCGGATCCAAGGATGGAACCTAGGTCTCTAGCATTGTAGGCAAAATCTTTCCCATCTGAGGCACAAGAAAGCATTTTTAAAAAGATACTTATTTCAAAAATTATTATAAAAAATCTTTAAAATGGGGGTTGTCATTTTGTTAGTATCTTATTTTTTAAACCTTTTTAACAGTCAATATTTAAGTAATATATTTGCATGGTATATTCTTTCTTTATTCAATTATGAAAAACCAAAATATTGTCTTAATATGTGATTTAACCATGGTTATCTCTGGAGTGGGGAGTATTAGTTCTCTACTGCTACTAAAAAAATGTTGGAACCTAAGATAATGTAAATTTATTATCTTACAAGTCTAGAGACCAGAAATCTGAAATTAGTGTCTCCCTGGACTAAAAGGTTGACAGGGTTGTTTTCATTCTATGGATGATAGTGCAGTATACACTTCCTTTCCTTTTCCAGTTTCTATATTTTGCCACAGTTTTTGATTCATGACTAATTCTATCTTCAATGTCCTTTATGGCCAGTTTTGTCTTTCTAAATCTTCATCTCTCCCACGCTGACTTTTTTTTTTCCTTCACTATTTTACTTATAAAAATCATTGTGGCTCCATTAGGCCCATCAAGATACCAGAAGGATATTCAGCCATTTCTTGAATTCTAAATTTACTTACATCCACAAAGCTGCTTTTGCTATGACATGTAAGTTCTGAAAATTAAGACATAGCCTTCTGTGGGGGAGAGGGCTGTATTAGTCTATCTATCTTAGGAGCCTCTGAACAATTATACAAAGTTAAAAAACTTACACTATCAAAATATAAAATTAAGCCTAAACAAATTTAGGGAATAAGTAGTTTAACATGCTTTGTAGAATGAGGTAATCTAGTCTAGAATCTTTATAATGTATCTTCCACTGTGGTGTGCTTAGTCATGTCCAATTCTTTACTACCACATCGACTACAGCCCACCAGGCTCCTCTGTGAGTGGAGACTCACCAAACAAGAGTACTGGAGTGGGTTAATATGACCTCCTTCAGCAGAATCTTACAAATCCAGGAATCACACCCATGTCTGTCACATTGCAGGCGGATTCTTTACTATAATCGCCACCAGGGAAGCCCAAGAATACTGGACTGGGTAGCCTATCCCTTCTCTGGAGGATCTTTCTGATCCAGATATCAAACTAGGGCTTTGTGCATTGCAGGCAGATTCTTTACCAGGTGAGCTACCAGGGAAGCCCATATTATTCACTATATCCAAGGTAAAAAATATATATATATTTTATGTGAAAAGTAGGAAAATATAACTTATTTTTAAAAAAGAACAAGTGAATAAAAGCATACTAAAAGATAATGAAAATATTAAAATTATTAAAGGAGTTATTATAACTATTCTAAGAATTTAAAGGAAAACATGGTCACAATAGTTTAATCATATAATTTCAGCAAATACATGGAGACTTTAAAAAATAATTAAATGCAAATTATAAAACTGAAAATTGCAATACTGGTAATAAAAAATGTGGATGGATTAAATAAAAATCTGGAGTGGCATAAAAAATTGTACTTAGAATCAGATACAAACAAATCTTAAAAATAAAACTCATGGAAAAATCAAAACCAGAAAATAAAGGATCAAGTTCTCAAGAAATTGTGAGACAAAATCAAGTTGTCTAATAAGTATAATTTAAGTTTCAGAAGGATTTAAGACAAACAGTAGGAAAGAAACAAGTGAATAAATGATGGCTAAAGTATTTCCTAATCGGTTGAAAAACTCCTAAATTTCAAGGAATTACAAGTATGCCATATATAAAAATACAGAAAAGAAAAAATAGAACTCAATAAGCATGGAAAAGTCAAGATGTTAAAGACAAATGACCTAGAAAAAATTAGAAATCTAACGTAGAAAAAACAATCATTACATAAACATGAAATACAGCCGACAATGACTCAGATTGGAAAGGTATATGCCACCTAAAGGGTAGAAAACAGTTGATTGATCTTTTTAAAGGCTAAAAGAAAATAAATTATAAACCTATACTCTATATTTAGCAAAAATATCCTTCAAAAATTGTATTGATGTAACGATCTTGTCAAATCAACAGAAACTATAAAAGTGGTACTAACGCAAAGCTCAATACGTTGTTAGTTTCTTTTCTCCATCTGCAATTACACCTTCAATTAAATCATACAGCCTCATTGTTTTATGTTATTTAATTATTCATTATAGCAAAATTAATACATTCAACTCAGACAACATTCCTCTTCTCCTATCTTGTCTGTCTAAATGCCACTTTGGAAATTCTTTGGTGATTCAGAGTCCAGTGCTTATGACTCTAGGCTTTCATTGCAGGAGTCAGGGATTCCATCCCTGGGAACTTATATTTCTTAAGCCTCACAGTGGAGCCAAAAACAAATAAATAAATATATAAAATCCACCTTAACAATTATATTTAGATAACTCAAAACTGATCACCTCTAAATATACATCATGGAATTTTAGAATTATTGATCTAAACTGACTTAGTTCATTTAGTAACTCATACTGAATGAAGTTGACAGAGGAGGGGAAATATCATATGACATCCTGATACAAACAACGTTATGTACAAAACAAAGAGACTAACAGGCTTAGAAAATGAGCTTATGATTTTCAGGGTTAGAGAGGAGGGATAATTAGTGACTTTAGAAAGGTCATGTGCACTCTGCTATATTTAAAATGGATAAGCAACAAGGCCTACTGTATAAGCACATGGAACTCTGTTCAATGTTATGTGCCAGAATGGATAGAAGTGAGGTTTGAGGGAGAATGGATACATGTATATGTACAGCTGACTCCTTTTGCTATTGCAGTAAAACTGCTGGAATATTGTTAATCAGCTATACCCCAATGCAAAATAAAAACTTTAAAGCTTTGGGGGAAAATTCCAGAAAAAAATAGAAAAATGACTGCCATTAAATTAAGGAAATATTACAGTATAGCTATATAAGTACCATAGCACATTATTCATATCTTTATCAATTGTCACTTTCTTAGTGAGACTAATTCATTAATACCCTACTTATTAGCATAGCTTTATAACTTTCAAAAATTTTATTGCACCTTCCCCTTCCATCTCTAGTGAAGCACTACAGCTAGGATTATTGGAATAGCTTGCTCCTTGATCCTTGATCACTGATACATTCTCTGAACCTAGAACATGGCTTAACACATTGTAAATATATGATACAAATGTGCTGAGTTAGTGAATATTGAATATCAATGCATAATCACCAGGAGTGTTTCTCTTTATACACAACCAACTTTAAAATTTAAACAAAGAGAATTCATAATTAAAAAATTAATGTAAAGCAATTAAAAGTGAACAACATAAAAGTATACGATTTCTAAAGGTAAAAGTAAATAAATCTTTTTATTTATAAGATTGTGGGGCCCTGAAGGAAAGACGACCTTTGCAAGCATAAGGAAACTTAAGTTCCTCTTCTCCTATCTTGTCTGTCTAAATGCCACTTTGGAAATTCTTTGGTGATTCAGAGTCCAGTGCTTATGACTCTAGGCTTTCATTGCAGGAGTCAGATTCCATCCCTGGGAACTTATATTTCTTAAGCCTCACAGTGGAGCCAAAACAAATAAATAAATATATAAAATCCACCTTAACAATTATATTTAGATAACTCAAAACTGATCACCTCTAAATATACATCATGGAATTTTAGAATTATTGATCTAAACTGACTTAGTTCATTTAGTAACTCATACTGAATGAAGTTGACAGAGGAGGGGAAATATCATATGACATCCTGATACAAACAACGTTATGTACAAAACAAAGAGACTAACAGGCTTAGAAAATGAGCTTATGATTTTCAGGGTTAGAGGAGGGATAATTAGTGACTTTAGAAAGGTCATGTGCACTCTGCTATATTTAAAATGGATAAGCAACAAGGCCTACTGTATAAGCACATGGAACTCTGTTCAATGTTATGTGCCAGAATGGATAGAAGTGAGGTTTGAGGGAGAATGGATACATGTATATGTACAGCTGACTCCTTTTGCTATTGCAGTAAAACTGCTGGAATATTGTTAATCAGCTATACCCCAATGCAAAATAAAAACTTTAAAGCTTTGGGGGAAAATTCCAGAAAAAAATAGAAAAATGACTGCCATTAAATTAAGGAAATATTACAGTATAGCTATATAAGTACCATAGCACATTATTCATATCTTTATCAATTGTCACTTTCTTAGTGAGACTAATTCATTAATACCCTACTTATTAGCATAGCTTTATAACTTTCAAAAATTTTATTGCACCTTCCCCTTCCATCTCTAGTGAAGCACTACAGCTAGGATTATTGGAATAGCTTGCTCCTTGATCCTTGATCACTGATACATTCTCTGAACCTAGAACATGGCTTAACACATTGTAAATATATGATACAAATGTGCTGAGTTAGTGAATATTGAATATCAATGCATAATCACCAGGAGTGTTTCTCTTTATACACAACCAACTTTAAAATTTAAACAAAGAGAATTCATAATTAAAAAATTAATGTAAAGCAATTAAAAGTGAACAACATAAAAGTATACGATTTCTAAAGGTAAAAGTAAATAAATCTTTTTTTTCTTTTTAAGATTGTGGGGCCCTGAAGGAAAGACGGCCTTTGCAAGCATAAGGAAACTTAAGCACATTTGCAGTTTGGTACTAAAAGGACGCTGACAGGAAGAGACAGGGCATGATCTAAGGTCCATTGTCAAAACTTCTGATTGATCCCCCTGGTTTCCGTGCTCTGGGCAATGCAGGCTCACTGTGAGTTCCTATTGCAATGTAAATGAGTGCTTGCTCGACCTTTAGGTTGATTGGTGTAACTATAGGAAGTCCCTTGCAAACCCCCCTTTTCGTTTGCCTATAAAAACTGTTAGTTTACTCTAATAAAGCGGAACTACTTCGATGGAACCCCTGTCGCGTCTGATTGTCCCCTGCCTTCAGTCAGGGGGCTGCGGGGTGGACAGTTCAAGATTTGCCTTTCTCCGAGATCTCCCGGTTCCGCCGGGAGTAATCCCTGCTGCCTTCCCTTTCTGCGGAAGGTCCCCGCATAAGATTTTATTTATTTATTTTATTTTTGGCTGGGGATCGGGTTGGGGAGGGAGGGGAGCAGGCGGGTCACTTCTATTGGTCTTTCGTTTCTCTCTGTTCATCCGTCTTTGTTCTTTGGCTCCTGTGGGCCTCCCATCGTGGTGGCATCTGTCATTGCAGAGCGCCGTCTCTGGGCGCATACGCCCCAGAGCTCCGGCTTGGTAATTGGACACATCGGTCCAGCTGCTCCACGGCACATGGGATCTTCCCAGGCCAGGGATCGAACCGGCGCCCCTTGCACTGCAAGGCGGTGTCCCTACCCACTGGACCACCAGGGGAAGCCCAATAAATCATTTTTTATGAATGAGCAATATTCCACTGCATATGTATACCATATCTTCTTTATCCATTCATTTACTGATGAGCACGTTACATCTATATCTTGAACATTGCAAATCATGCTCCTATGAATAGTGAAGTATATGTTTTTTTATGAATTAATATATCCAAAAGTAGAATTGACAGATCATATCATAGTTATATTTTTTTCATGTCATGATTTTCCACAGCAACTGCATTGAATTCAGATGTCTTTATACCAACCATAATTAACAAGAGAATTCATAATTAAAAATTAATGTAAAGCAATTAAAAGTGAACAACATAAAAGTATAATTTCTAAAGGTAAAAGTAAATAAATCTTTTTTCTTTTTAAGATTGTGGGGCCCTGAAGGAAAGACGGCCTTTGCAAGCATAAGGAAACTTAAGCACATTTGCAGTTTGGTACTAAAAGGACGCTGACAGGAAGAGACAGGGCATGATCTAAGGTCCATTGTCAAAACTTCTGATTGATCCCCCTGGTTTCCGTGCTCTGGGCAATGCAGGCTCACTGTGAGTTCCTATTGCAATGTAAATGAGTGGTTGCTCGACCTTTAGGTTGATTGGTGTAACTATAGGAAGTCCCTTGCAAACCCCCCTTTTCGTTTGCCTATAAAAACTGTTAGTTTACTCTAATAAAGCGGAACTACTTCGATGGAACCCCTGTCGCGTCTGATTGTCCCCTGCCTTCAGTCAGGGGGCTGCGGGGTGGACAGTTCAAGATTTGCCTTTCTCCGAGATCTCCCGGTTCCGCCGGGAGTAATCCCTGCTGCCTTCCCTTTCTGCGGAAGGTCCCCGCATAAGATTTTATTTATTTATTTTATTTTTGGCTGGGGATCGGGTTGGGGAGGGAGGGGAGCAGGCGGGTCACTTCTATTGGTCTTTCGTTTCTCTCTGTTCATCCGTCTTTGTTCTTTGGCTCCTGTGGGCCTCCCATCGTGGTGGCATCTGTCATTGCAGAGCGCCGTCTCTGGGCGCATACGCCCCAGAGCTCCGGCTTGGTAATTGGACACATCGGTCCAGCTGCTCCACGGCACATGGGATCTTCCCAGGCCAGGGATCGAACCGGCGCCCCTTGCACTGCAAGGCGGTGTCCCTACCCACTGGACCACCAGGGGAAGCCCAATAAATCATTTTTTATGAATGAGCAATATTCCACTGCATATGTATACCATATCTTCTTTATCCATTCATTTACTGATGAGCACGTTACATCTATATCTTGAACATTGCAAATCATGCTCCTATGAATAGTGAAGTATATGTTTTTTTATGAATTAATATATCCAAAAGTAGAATTGACAGATCATATCATAGTTATATTTTTTTCATGTCATGATTTTCCACAGCAACTGCATTGATTTGCATTCCCATCAACTGTGTATGAGTGTTCCTTTTCTCCACATCTTCATCAGCATTTCTTATTGTCATCTTTTTAATGATAGCCATTCTGATAGGTGTGAGGTGACATTGTGGTGTTGATTTGCACTTCCGTGATAATTGGTGATGTTGAGAATCTTTTCATGTGCCTGTTGGCCATCTGCATAACCTCTTTGAAAAAATACCTATTCAGGACTTCTGGTCATTTTTAATCAAGTTTTATGTTTGTGTGTGTGTGTGTGTTGAATTCTTTGAACTGTTTTTTGGGATCCCTTATCTGTTATATTATTTATAAATATTTTCTCTCATTTAGCAGGCTGCCTTTTCATTTTGTCAATGGATTCCTTTGTTGTGCAAAACCTTCTGAGTTTAATTAGTCAATTTGTAATGCAGATGGACTTGAAGAGTTAACTAATGTTAACATTTCTCATAGTATGGACAGTTGAAGGCAACCTAGATGATCATTAATGAGGGCCTCCTTCAAAAAAAGTGGGTGCAATCAGACACAAAATTTGATGTTAGGGACTTCCCTGGTGGTCCAGTGGATGAAGACACTGTCTTGCAGTGTAAGGGGCTCTGGTTCTATCCCTGGCCTGGGAAGATCCCACATGCCATGGAGCGGCTAGATCCATGTGTCAAACTAATGAATGGGAGCTCTGGAGTGCGTGTTTCCAGAGCCAGTGCTCTGAGATGAGAGATGCCTCTGTGATGGGAAGCCCACACAGGCCAAAGAATAAAGATGGATGGAAATGAGTAGGTGAAAGACCAATAGAAGTGGCCAAATAAAAAAAAAAGAAAATTTTAATGTTAACAATAGGACATGTTCTCCAAAGGATAAAGCTTAACCAAGAATGTATTAAATAGTGTTAGGATTGCAAATGAATGAAAAACATTGTTTTTGTACAAAACAGATGACATATTTTTCAAAATTACATGTATATATATATATATATATGAAATCAATATATCTACACATGTAAATATAATATATGCAAAATAATATAAATTTAAGTGATGGAAAATAAAATAATTCCAATGTATTAATTTGTTTTAGATTGTCATATGGTGGGTGATACAACCAAAGTTGGTGATCTCTATGATGGTAGAGTTTAAAATATCAACCACAAATGTAGCAGAAATGAAAAAAAGGTCATAGACTCTGTGGATATATCAATATATGAAAAGCCACCAGGCATTTTAGGATCAAAGGGACATGTTTAAACTGTTCAGTCTTGGAATTCTAAAGGATATGAATTTTCCCCTTTTTATGTTTCTGTTTAAAGAAAAGATTTACCATCTCCTAATAGTGAATGCTCTTTGCAGCCTTATATGTGATATCATGTGTTTTTTTCATAACTTTTTCAGATAGTATAAAATTTAAAAGAACATATTAATTTGGGTAGCATTATTGTATCATGGTAAATCAAGCAGTTGGAAATTAGGTACATTGATTTAATTTAATTCTAGAAACTTTAAGGAGATTTGCTATGAAAGAGTCATAAAAAAAATTTTCATTTATTCTTCATATTTTACAATAGAAATATGCATCATAAATGTGCAAAAAATGACAAATATTAGTTTCCTGTGTTTATAATCAATGCTGTGTTAATAACTATGACTGTAATCTTGAATTTTCTGTTTAGATTATAAAACTTAATTTTAAATTAACTATTTTCTTCATTCTTTCTTATTCATTTTTTGCCCATTCCCTAATAAAATATAGTAAATTTTTCTAAAGTAATCCTCAGTTATACAGCTATAAAAATTTAATTATTAATAATAGCAAACTTTTCATAAAATATATAACCCTTTCAATATTTATATAAAATTGCAAAGAGATTAATTTATAAAACAGGTGAAATTTGAAACTGTTTAAGAAGCTGTAATTGGAATTTTACTGGAAAACCCATAGCTTTGACTATACAGACTTTTGTCAGCAAAGTGATATCTCTGCGTTCTATTAAGCAGCAAGAATAACATCACAATTCAAAATTTCTGGAAAGACCATAAGGTCAAACAAAGATGAAGAAAACATCTGTTCAAGAAAACATGAGGGCTTCCCTGGTGGTCCAGTGGGTAAGGACACCACCTTTCAGTGCAAGGAGTGCTGGCTTGATCCCTGGCCTGGGAAGATCCCACATGCTGCGGAGTGGCTGGACTGATGTGTGGAATTACTGAGCCAGAGCTCTGGAGGGCTTGTGCCCAGAACCAGCGCTCTGCGACAACAGAGGCCACTGCAATGGTAGGCCCACGTGGGCCAAAGAACAAAGATGGATGAAAATAAATAAATGAAAGACCCATAGAAGTGGCCCGCCCACCCCCCTCCCTCTCCAACCCACCACCATCCCCCAAATAAAAGAAAACATGAAACTTTAGTTAGGAAAGAGAGTATGGCAGAACTGAGACCACTCCTCACTCTCTTCACTCAGCTCAGTGTGATGGACACTCCTCTCTAGTCTCCTTCAGCTAAGAACAGGACAGGCTTTTCTCTTTCCCCAGTTTCCCAAGGGCTTTCCTTCCAAGAGGTGCAGGATTTTTGCATTTGTCATCTTGCTCCAAGCTCTCTGTTGATGAGCATAAGCTCCCAGTGAATGAGGTCAAGAGGCGGGGCTCAGTGTTCCAGTCAGTCCCCCTGTGTAGAAGGAAGGATCTACCTTCAGTGTGGCATGGTGAGAATTTTGAGGAACTGGTAGCTCTTCCCCACCTTTGAGGTAGTAGTTCCATAACCAGGGTGGTTAGCTCAAAGCATGCTTGTTGTTGTTGTAGTTGTTTAGTCACTCAGCTGTGTCCATCTCTTTGCAACCCCATGGACGGTAAACCATCAGACTCTCCTGTTGATGGGATTTCCCAGGCAAGAATGTTGAACTGGGCTGCCATTTCCTTCTCCAGGGTATCTTCCCGACCCAGGGGTTGAACCCATGCCTTCTCCATTAACAAATGGATTCTTAAAATCCTCACCAAGCACTCAGATTTTAGATTGAGATATCATGAATAGAGAAGCTTACTGTTGTCCACCCTTCTAGCTCCAGAGCCCTGATTCACTTAATCTAGATAGAAAAATAAGCCATAAAACTGACAGTTCCATATTTCTCAAATGAAATGGCTTCATTTACAACAGAGGGTAGAAACATTTAAAGCATCAGGAAACTGTCTATGGCCATACCACCCTGAATGTGTCCGATCTCATCTAAAGCATCAGAAAACTCCTAAAAATGGTATTTCAGTGCAAGGAGTGCTGGCTTGATCCCTGGCCTGGGAAGATCCCACATGCTGCGGAGTGGCTGGACTGATGTGTGGAATTACTGAGCCAGAGCTCTGGAGGGCTTGTGCCCAGAACCAGCGCTCTGCGACAACAGAGGCCACTGCAATGGTAGGCCCACGTGGGCCAAAGAACAAAGATGGATGAAAATAAATAAATGAAAGACCCATAGAAGTGGCCCGCCCACCCCCCTCCCTCTCCAACCCACCACCATCCCCCAAATAAAAGAAAACATGAAACTTTAGTTAGGAAAGAGAGTATGGCAGAACTGAGACCACTCCCTCACTCTCTTCACTCAGCTCAGTGTGATGGACACTCCTCTCTAGTCTCCTTCAGCTAAGAACAGGACAGGCTTTTCTCTTTCCCCAGTTTCCCAAGGGCTTTCCTTCCAAGAGGTGCAGGATTTTTGCATTTGTCATCTTGCTCCAAGCTCTCTGTTGATGAGCATAAGCTCCCAGTGAATGAGGTCAAGAGGCGGGGCTCAGTGTTCCAGTCAGTCCCCCTGTGTAGAAGGAAGGATCTACCTTCAGTGTGGCATGGTGAGAATTTTGAGGAACTGGTAGCTCTTCCCCACCTTTGAGGTAGTAGTTCCATAACCAGGGTGGTTAGCTCAAAGCATGCTTGTTGTTGTTGTAGTTGTTTAGTCACTCAGCTGTGTCCATCTCTTTGCAACCCCATGGACGGTAAACCATCAGACTCTCCTGTTGATGGGATTTCCCAGGCAAGAATGTTGAACTGGGCTGCCATTTCCTTCTCCAGGGTATCTTCCCGACCCAGGGGTTGAACCCATGCCTTCTCCATTAACAAATGGATTCTTAAAATCCTCACCAAGCACTCAGATTTTAGATTGAGATATCATGAATAGAGAAGCTTACTGTTGTCCACCCTTCTAGCTCCAGAGCCCTGATTCACTTAATCTAGATAGAAAAATAAGCCATAAAACTGACAGTTCCATATTTCTCAAATGAAATGGCTTCATTTACAACAGAGGGTAGAAACATTTAAAGCATCAGGAAACTGTCTATGGCCATACCACCCTGAATGTGTCCGATCTCATCTAAAGCATCAGAAAACTCCTAAAAATGGTAGAAGCAATAGTAAGGGCAATTTTCAGAAAATGTGTGGATCTAAGGAAAACAGTTTTAGATCCTAGGTTGAAATACAATTTAGCCTATAGTTTTTCCTTTTTCCAAAAAAACACCCCAGGAGAAACTATAGATCATTTCCAAAGGACAGATAAATAAACTTTTGCATATTCAAACAATGGTGTATTATTGACCAATAAAATAAATGCCTAAATTTATCTTTAATATAATATTTATTAAATTTATTCATTAAAATTATCATCTATATAACATTTTGTTAAGAGGAAAAATAAAGCTAAATAATGCATATTAATAGAAAATAATGCACATACAACTGCGTGTAAGAAATAATAAGCAAATTCTGAGCCTGTGGACCATGTGTGGAAAGGATATGGATGAGATATAAAGGAAGCATGTAGGCAGATATAAATTGCTTTTTATTTTATTTTTTGTTATTGTTGTGTGATTGTTTCACAAATGATCTCTATAACAAAATTATGAATAGATTAAAATGAATTTGTAATCAAGAAAGAAAAGAACATAGGTGGCCTAATCATTATTTTCTGTCATTGCATTAGAGTCTCCCCAATTATGTGTATATGGGACACATATAAAATCAGAAGTAAAGGAGAACAAACAGAACAATCAAAGGTTATTTGCTATTTTTTTTAATATTAATTATACCACTGATGTGATTTTTTTCCCCTAGGCAACATGTATTTGCATCATTTCATTATTCCTAAACTTAAATGTCTTTAGCGTTATGTAATTTAGTATGAGGCATACAAAGAAAGATAAGCATATCAACTCAAAGTTCCACCTATTTAGAGAACTTTAGGAATTCTACTATAAAATATAAATATATAAATGAGTTTAAATGTAAATTCCCTCTTCATCATTTGATGAATTAAATTTTTTGTTGGAATAAAAATTTAATGTATCAAAATTGCTAACATATGAACACTCATCAACAAAATTTTTCCTTTTAAAATTTTTAATTATTTTATTATTAAAAGGATTTTGTTTAAAAAATTATGAGAGAGCCTATCATTGACAATTAAGCTATGGTGAATATGTGTTTCTTTAGTAAGTTCTGATTCTCTCTAATACTTGTATTACATGTAATAGTTACCCTGAAAACTGTTCTATTGCAATGAGATTAATCAAATGAAGCTGAGAGCCTGATGAAGTCTATCAAATAAATTAATCACTGATAAAGAACTCTTGAAAGGAGTTCAATAATAGAAACTATATTAATAAGAATGAGATATAAGATATGGCTAGTTTCATTATATATACTACATCTTATAGTTGCATGAAAAAAGTAAGAAAAATTAAACATTTGTAAGCTAGTACTTTCTATGTATTAAGTATATTAAATGTATTATGTAAAAACATTTTAAAAGTATACTTAATGGAAAATATTTTCTTTTTATTACTTAACAATATAATTAACTGTATTTCATTATTATCCAACAATAATATGATAATATTATAACATAACAATAATATAATAATAAAGCTTTCCAGTTTGCTTTTACAACAACATATTTCTGAATCATCCTTTGGAAATGTTAAAAATATGATATCACTTGAAAAATTATTAGAGTTTATACTATTTTTGTATTTTTGCATAAACATTTAAAAAAATTAAAATTTACAGCTCTGTTTTTTTTCTTGTACTTTCAATAGTTAATTTGGGTAAGACGAACCTGATGAAGCAGCAAAGTACAGTTTCTAAAGGATCACTTCACACACATTGCATATTTAAATCTATCTCATGTACCTCATTACAATTTCTTTAAAGATTCACAAAAAATCTTTGATATTGTTGTTTGCCTTGTGACATGCTGCTTAATGGTCTGTGAATATTATGAGAGCAAAGGAAGCTTCACTAAGAAGCAGAACTTGGCACTGAGTCAATTGAAAACAAATCTTCCCGTATGTAATAATATTTCCCAGCATAAATATGCTAATTACATCAGTCTGAAATAATAAAAGTTCCTATTGAAGTGGTTATTAGGGGTTAATTAACATATCTGTCATGGCTTCATCTTCACATCTGAGTTGCACATTGTTTTGTCCATATCTTAACTGACGGCAATCAATATATGCTATATGCTACAAAGTGCAGCCTCACTCCTCATAAGAAAGAATCAAGATACCCAGTTTCAGTTCCTTTAAGATATCGTATATTTAGCACAGGTAAAATTCACAATTTAAACTCATGGAAAACTCCTTGATTCTGATACAGTTTCCAGATTGGGAATGGACATAGAGCATTATTTTTTTGCTAATTGTCAGATGTAAAAGACCTGTGTAAAATATCTTTTCTCCTTCCTCTCTGTCTCTCTCTGTCTTCAGTTGAAGATCAGTTAACAGCATTATTGAGTATGTAGACCTCTGTTAAACAATTTACAGACAAAGGACGGCTTTCAACAATTTTAACATTTGAGTTTCCCGTAAGCATTGCCAAACTTGTAGAAAATAGAAATATACTCGATTCTGTTGAAACAGAATAAATTAGTAAAAGAAAAAATATATATACACATCCAGAAAACCAGAATCTATAGACAAATGACATGTAACTTTTTCTTAATAGTCTTCATAATACTATAACATTGTAAAAAATGAAGCCATTAGCAATAAAATTGTTAGAAATTATTGAACTATATATCCTATAATAGCCAAGTCTAAGTTCTAAAATTAATCAGATATTTCTTCCTGAGCCACATAAGATTTCTTATTTTCCACTTATTTTCTTTCTTTTTATGATATTTTAATTCTAACTAAATATAAGAAAGTGAATTCTTATCCAAATGCAAGATGGTGTTTTTGAACATTCAAATGAAATCACGTCAACAAAATTTGGGGAATAATACCACAGAGTAGCTAGAAGAGGTGTCACTATCGAATAATGTTATTAATAGATTTTTCTGTCATTTCAGACAAGAGGATGTTCACTCAGGATATTATGAAAATGGAATCTTTTTATTTCAAGAAATGAAAGTATAGACCTTCATTTATTATTTAGAGTGCCCATTTTAAAATGTGTATTTTTATTTTATTTTTTGGCCATGCTGTGTCTTTCTTGCTATGCACTGGCTTTCTCTAGTTCCAGAGAGAGATGGCTCTTCTGTAGTTGCAGTGTGCGGACTTCTCACTGCAGCGGCTTCTCTTCAGTGCAGTACAGACACTAGATGTGCAGGTTTTTGTAAATGATTCACATGGACTCAATAGCTGTGGCTCATGGACTTAGTTGCCCTGCAGCATGTGGGACCCTCTCAGATCATGGAATGAACCAGAGTCTGCAGCACCACAAGGCAGATTCTCAACCACTGGACCACCATGGAAGCCGTAGTGTGCTGGATTTTAATAGCCTTAGTTGAATGCTATTTGTTCAGTAAATTAGCATCAGAAAAAGCCATTGGGGTAAAATATTTAAACTAATAATATTTAAAATCAAATAAGAATTTATAAAAACATTGTGCCTATTTTGTATTAATGGCATCAATGATGGAGCTGCAAAGAGAGCAATGCCAACATGTAAATTTAGAGTTATTCTAACAAGAAGCTCTCCATTACAACTGGAGAGAAGTTGCTAGATCATTCTTCTCTCTAAAATCAGAAATAAGAAAAGGATGCCCACTTCCACAGTTGAACTTAACATAGTATTGGAACTCTTAGCCACAGTAATCAGACAAGAAAATCAAATAAAAATCATCCAAGTTGGAGGGAAAGAAGTACAACTGTTACTAACTGTAGGTGGAATGATACCATATATAGAAAATTCTAAAGTCTCTAAGAAAAAAAATGATTAAAATTAATAAATGAATTCAGTAAAGTTGCAAAAGACAAGAATAGCATATGGAAACTGTTTGCTTTCTACACAGCAATAATGAACTATCAGAAAGAGAAAGTAAGAAACATTTGTTTAAAGTCACATCAAAAAGAATAAAATAGCTAGGAATCAAAGAGGTGAATAACTGACACTCTGAAAACTATAAAGCATTGATGAAGGAATTTGAAAATAATACAAATAATGAAGAAATAACACATTATTGGACTTGATTAATCAATATTATTAAAATA
This sequence comes from Tragulus kanchil, assembly GCA_022376925.1. NCBI lineage: Eukaryota > Metazoa > Chordata > Mammalia > Artiodactyla > Tragulidae > Tragulus > Tragulus kanchil. The sequence continues at coordinate 85,007,582 of JAIOJX010000003.1, read as the reverse complement.
TCTATAGTACCCAGTGTAATCTACAGATTGGTACATCCCTCTCAAAGCATCCAATAATTTTTTTACAGAAATAGTACAAATAATCCTAAAATTTACTGGAAAAAAAATTTGCCAAAGACACCTTGAGAAAAAAAGACAACGCTAGAAATATCACACTCCTTGACTTCACTGTAAGCTGCAAAGCTACAGTATTAAAAACAGCATAATACTGGAACAAAGATGCATAGATTAATAGAACAGAAAAAAGAGTTTAGGAGACAAGCTAAATGCCTATGGTCAAATTAATCCATGACAAAGGAGGCAAGTATATCCAATGAGGGAAAAAACAGCCTTTTCAATAAATGGTTCTGGGGAAATTGGACAGCTGCATGTTAAAGAATGAAGTCAGAACATTTCCTCAAAGGATACACAAAAATAAACTAAAAATGGATTGAAGACCTAAATGTGAATCCTGAAACCATAAAACTCCTAGAAGAAAAAAAAATGGAAACGGCCTTTGACATAAATTATAGTAATATTTTTAGGATCTATATCCAGAGGCAAAGTAAATAAAAGCAAGGATAAACAAATGAGACTTAATCAAACATAAGTGCTTTTGTAGACCAAAGGAAACAATTTCGTAAACAATAAGATAACTTACTGAACGGGAAAAATATTTGAAAATGACATGACTGATACGCGATTAATATCCAAATATAAAAATCTTATACAATTCAACATGAAAAATCCAAACAACTCAGTTAAAGCCTTTCCAGAATACCTAAATAGTTTTCCAAAGGAGACCTACAGATGATCAATAGACATGTGGAAAGATGCTTAATATTACAACCACCAGAATAATGAAAACCAAAACCACAATGAGATTTCAGCTCAAACATGTCAGAATGGCTGTGATCAAAAGGAACAAGTGCTGGCAAGGTGTTGATGGTGGGAATGTATATAAACAGAATGGAAATTACTCCAGCAACTAAAATAGATTTATGATATGATGCAGCAATTCCACTTTTGGATATAATTTGAAGAAAATTAAAATAGTAATTTGAAGATTTAATATGCACCCCAATATTCATAACAGTATTATATAAAATAGCCAAAATATAGAAGCAAACTATGTGTCCATCAATAGAGAAATGGATCAAGAAGACTTGTCATACAACAGAATGCTACTCAGTCATAAAAATAGATAGGAATACAATTTTAATTTTTGCAGTATCATGGATAGACCTTGAGAGTTTTATGTTAGGAGAAATAAGTCAGAGAAAGATGAGCATTCTGTTATCACTTATATGTGGAATTCAAAAAGCAAAACAAAGCAAATGTGTGTGTGTGTGTGTGTGTGTGTGTGTGTGTGTGTATATACAAAACAGATACAGACTCACAGGTATAGAGAGCAAACTAGTGGGGAAAAAAATGAGAGGGAAAATAGGAAAAAATGGGGGGAGGGACAAGATATGGTATGTATTTAAGGTTTATAAGCTACAATGTGTAACATAAATAAGCAACAAAGATACATTCAGCAGCATAGGAAATACAGCCATTATTTTGTAAAAACTTTAAATGAAGTATAACTATAAAAAAGATAGAATCACTATCTTGTATACTGAAACTAATAAAATGATGTGAATCAATGATACTTCCATAAGAGAAATTAAATTAAAAAAATACTGAAATTGTCTGTAATACTTTGCCAGGCACATGAATTAGTCCATAAGGCCACTTAAAATATTGTGGCTTGCTTCATTACAGAAGGAAAGTAGCAAGAAGTGAAATAGAAGTACCAGTATTTTATAATGTAATATCAGAAGTGATATTTTCAACATTTTTGCTCTGTCACTTAATAAGGGCAATTCATCAGCTTTACCACACTCCAAAGGGTAATAAATTTCACAATGACATGAAACTAGCTGGACATAAATATACAGTGGACAATAAAATTTAAAACATTCATTAAGAAGAATAAGGTCAAAACATTTTACCCTTCATATATTGACTTAAAATTCTAGTAATTTAAAAATAGGGGGGGAAAAACAGAATGGAAATTACTCCAGCAACTAAAATAGATTTATGATATGATGCAGCAATTCCACTTTTGGATATAATTTGAAGAAAATTAAAATAGTAATTTGAAGATTTAATATGCACCCCAATATTCATAACAGTATTATATAAAATAGCCAAAATATAGAAGCAAACTATGTGTCCATCAATAGAGAAATGGATCAAGAAGACTTGTCATACAACAGAATGCTACTCAGTCATAAAAATAGATAGGAATACAATTTTAAATTTTTGCAGTATCATGGATAGACCTTGAGAGTTTTATGTTAGGAGAAATAAGTCAGAGAAAGATGAGCATTCTGTTATCACTTATATGTGGAATTCAAAAAGCAAAACAAAGCAAATGTGTGTGTGTGTGTGTGTGTGTGTGTGTGTGTGTGTATATACAAAACAGATACAGACTCACAGGTATAGAGAGCAAACTAGTGGGGAAAAAAATGAGAGGGAAAATAGGAAAAAATGGGGGGAGGGACAAGATATGGTATGTATTTAAGGTTTATAAGCTACAATGTGTAACATAAATAAGCAACAAAGATACATTCAGCAGCATAGGAAATACAGCCATTATTTTGTAAAAACTTTAAATGAAGTATAACTATAAAAAAGATAGAATCACTATCTTGTATACTGAAACTAATAAAATGATGTGAATCAATGATACTTCCATAAGAGAAATTAAATTAAAAAAATACTGAAATTGTCTGTAATACTTTGCCAGGCACATGAATTAGTCCATAAGGCCACTTAAAATATTGTGGCTTGCTTCATTACAGAAGGAAAGTAGCAAGAAGTGAAATAGAAGTACCAGTATTTTATAATGTAATATCAGAAGTGATATTTTCAACATTTTTGCTCTGTCACTTAATAAGGGCAATTCATCAGCTTTACCACACTCCAAAGGGTAATAAATTTCACAATGACATGAAACTAGCTGGACATAAATATACAGTGGACAATAAAATTTAAAACATTCATTAAGAAGAATAAGGTCAAAACATTTTACCCTTCATATATTGACTTAAAATTCTAGTAATTAAAATGGTGGACTGGATCAAGGTTTGAAAAATATACCAATGGAGAGAAGAATATAAAGAATTGCTGTTGTTATTCAGTCTCCCAGTTGTGTCCAACTGTCTGTGACCCCGCAAACTGCAGCACATCAAGCCTCTCTGACCCTCACCATCTCCTGGTTCATATTCATTACAACAATGAGGCTATCCAGCCATCGCATTCTCTGATGGCCTCTTCTCCTTCTGCCCTCAATCTTCCCCAGCATCAAAGAATGTTCCAGTGAATCGGATGCTGACTTCAGATGACCGAAATACTGGAGCTTCAGCATCAGTCATACCAATGAGTATTCAAAGTTGATTTCCCTTCAGATTAACCAGTTTTATCTCTGCTGTCCAAGAGTCTCTCAGGAATCTTCTTCTCAGGAATCACCACAGTTGGAAGGCATCAATATTTTGGCACTCTGCCTTCTTTACAGTCCAGCTGTCATAATTGTCATAATTGTCCATGACCAGTGGCAGACGATAGCCTTGACTATATGGACCTTTGCTGGCAGAGTAATTTTGCTGCCTTATCATGTCAAATGGGATTTGTTAAGTCAATGAAAGCTATTAGCCTTGTCATATAGTGATGCCCAAGACAGATGACAAAATGTGATCCACTGGAGGACGGAATGGCATCTCACCCCAGTATACTTGCCATGTAAACCTCATAAACCTATAAAAGGAAAAAAATATATATATAATACCCCATGCATCTATTTACTGAAGTATATATAGACCTTACATCAAAGAGAGGAAATTTTACTTTCTCATCAATATTTCATAATTGTTTTCCTGTAAGAGTCTCCTTTGGAGCCCTGTTTTGTTAAAGAAAACTGTACCCCTAGTTCAGTGTTTTCCTGTGCTACTCTTTTACTTACTTTAATTTATTTAACAAATACTTGAAAATTGCTGTTGTGGTTGTTGTTCAGTCAGTAAGCTGTGTCCAACTCTTCACAACCGCATGGACACCAGGCTTCCGCTTCCTTCATTATTTCCTGGAGTTTTCTCAAATTCATATCCATTGAGTCAGTGAGGTAATCCAATCATTTCATATTCTATTGTTCCCTTTTCCTGCTGCCCTTAATCTTTCTAAATATCAGTGAGCTGGCTGGCTTTTCCCACCAAGTGGCCATTGTATTGAGCTTCAGCTTCAATCTTTCTAATGAATATTCGGTGTTAATTTCCTTTGGGATTGACTGGTTTGATCTCCTTGCAGTCCAAGGGATACTCAAGAATCTTCTGCAACATCACTATTAAAATGCACCAATTCTTTGACACTCAGCATTCTTGGTAGTTCAGCTCTCACAACCTTATGTGACTACAGGAAAAACTATAGATGTGACTATACAGACCTTTGATGTCTCTGCTTTTTAATCTGCTGTCTATATTTTTCATAACTTTCCTTCCAAGGGAAGTGTGCTTTAAATTCATGGCTGCAGCCACAGTCTAGAGTGACTTTGGAGCCCAAGAAAAGAAAATCTGTCATTGTATGCACATTTCCCTCTTTTATTTGCCATCATGGAACTGGATGCTATGATCTTAGTTGTTTGAATGTTGAATTTTACACTAGTTTTTTTTCACTTACCCTTTCACCCTCTTCAAGGGACTCTTTAGTTCATCTTTGCTTTCTTCCACTGGAGCAGTATCAACTGCATATCTGAAGGTGTTGACATTTCTCCTGGCAATCTTGATTTCAGTTTGTGATTTATTTAGCCTGGCATTCCTTGTGATATAGTCTGCATATAAGTTAAATAAGAAGGGTAACAATACACAGCCTTGACATACTCCTTGAACTGAGCCTATTGTTCCATGTTCGGTTGTAACTATTGCTTCTTGACTTTCATAAAAGGTTTTTCAGGAGACAGACAAGATCTGGTATTCCCATTTCTTTAGGAATTTTCCCAGTTTCTTGTGATACACACAATCAAAGACTTTAGTGTAGCCAATGAAGAAGAAGTAGTTTCTCTGGAATACCTTTGCTTTTTCTATGATCCAAAGAATATTCACAATTTGATCTCTGGTTCCTCTTCTTTTTCTAAATGGATGAACCACTTTTAAAAGTGTCTTGTATATGGTAAAATGACTGACTGGAACCAACTTCAGGAGAGTTAGTGTCATGGGCAAGCAAAGACATCTTCACTGACAGATATTGAGACCCTAATTATGAGGAGAGCAGTACTGATGGAGAAAGTGATGGGGAAGAGAAGTTAGGTTATTTGCAGGGAATGCCACTATGTGGGAAGAAGACCCTCTACTCTAACTTGATGAGTATGTCAAATGATCCCACAAGGGTGGTCATTAGTACAAGAGAATGGTTCCATGTTCACTTCTCAAAAACAAGAAAAGATACCCAGGCCAAGGCGGAAGCAAGACCCCTCTACTCTAACTTGATGAGTAATAGCCTTACTTTGACACTCAGCATTCTTGGTAGTTCAGCTCTCACAACCTTATGTGACTACAGGAAAAACTATAGATGTGACTATACAGACCTTGATGTCTCTGCTTTTTAATCTCTGTCTAATTCATAACTTCTAGGAAGCTGTGGGCTTTAAATTCATGGCTGCAGCCACAGTCTAGAGTGACTTTGGAGCCCAAGAAAAGAAAATCTGTCATTGTATGCACATTTCCCTCTTTTATTTGCCATCATGGAACTGGATGCTATGATCTTAGTTGTTTGAATGTTGAATTTTACACTAGTTTTTTTTCACTTACCCTTTCACCCTCTTCAAGGGACTCTTTAGTTCATCTTTGCTTTCTTCCACTGGAGCAGTATCAACTGCATATCTGAAGGTGTTGACATTTCTCCTGGCAATCTTGATTTCAGTTTGTGATTTATTTAGCCTGGCATTCCTTGTGATATAGTCTGCATATAAGTTAAATAAGAAGGGTAACAATACACAGCCTTGACATACTCCTTGAACTGAGCCTATTGTTCCATGTTCGGTTGTAACTATTGCTTCTTGACTTTCATAAAAGGTTTTTCAGGAGACAGACAAGATCTGGTATTCCCATTTCTTTAGGAATTTTCCCAGTTTCTTGTGATACACACAATCAAAGACTTTAGTGTAGCCAATGAAGAAGAAGTAGTTTCTCTGGAATACCTTTGCTTTTTCTATGATCCAAAGAATATTCACAATTTGATCTCTGGTTCCTCTTCTTTTTCTAAATGGATGAACCACTTTTAAAAGTGTCTTGTATATGGTAAAATGACTGACTGGAACCAACTTCAGGAGAGTTAGTGTCATGGGCAAGCAAAGACATCTTCACTGACAGATATTGAGACCCTAATTATGAGGAGAGCAGTACTGATGGAGAAAGTGATGGGGAAGAGAAGTTAGGTTATTTGCAGGGAATGCCACTATGTGGGGAAGAAGACCCCTCTACTCTAACTTGATGAGTATGTCAAATGATCCCACAAGGGTGGTCATTAGTACAAGAGAATGGTTCCATGTTCACTTCTCACAGGAAAGATCAAGAAAAGATACCCAGGCCAAGCGGACAAGTACCTTTTCACACTAGCGATAAGTGCTGCCCGCAGACCCACATCTCCAAGACCTCTTCTGATAACAACTAAGTAACTAATATTGTTACCGATAGGAAGCCTAGGCCTGCGATAGCTCCACTTTGTAAAACTAACAGTTCGCAGGCTTAGACTATTACCATTGTTCCCCTGCCCCACTGAGGACAAACATTGATAAAGGTGCTTACTTAGACAGTAGTACAGAGAACAAAGGCTCTTGTACTTCTGCTTTTTGAGTCACTGGCATGTCTTTTAGTTAAAGTATAATATGCTTTTTACAACCATGGGCACACCCTCATAATTTTCGTTTGTAGGTTAAGAATTACAAGAATGTTTCCTGTACAAACACGCTTGAGGGTGGCTTAAGAGGAGCAAAAATTTCTTGTAATAACCACTTTTGTAGCTCAAGAGGAGCAAAAAACTCTTGTGATAGCCACTTATATGTCTTGAGATTACGAGTTAAGAAAATATCAAAAGGGTAAGGTAAGATTGTGCGGGAGGCTTGCTCACTGAGAATGGCTGTGCCCAATGTGAGATTGAGACTCTTCAGCTCTGGGGTAAGAATTTGTGCTTGCTTTTGATTGAGTTCTGATTATTCATGCTTGCTTCTGATTGAGCTTTAATTTTAGTTATTTGAGTTCTGATTAATTGAGGCTTGAGTCTGATTATTACATGTGCTATGATTAATAAAGCTACTCTTGGTTTGACGATACTCGAGACCACGACACTTTACTGTCTAAGTCCAAGAATCATGACTCTGCGGGGACTACACTGTGACTCTAAAAGGTCTCTGATCTATTTAACATAGTATCTCTTAGTGAGAACTAATAAGAATAAGAATTGGAGTAAGCTGCGGCACAGTGCCTGTGACAATAGTTTATAGGAAAAACATCTGTAGATTTCTGACTATCAGGCATCACATCTTAAACTCAAACCATGCACTACAGAGAGATGGCTTTTAATTAGACACACCAGTCCAACTGCTCCATGGCACGTGGGATCTTCCCGGGTCAGGGATTGAACTGTCACCCTTTGCACTGCAAGGTGGACTCTTTACCCACTGGATCACCAGGGAATCCTTATATTACAAATATCATTTTAAATAAGGCCATATATCAAAATGCTTTCTTATGTTACCAGCTTTCTTAAGTTGTAACATAACAGCAGATACTAGACATCAATGTATGTCAGCATAGATAATAAGTCCATGCTGTACTTACAGCCTTTTCCCATTCCACCTCTATATTAAATCTCTCCTTCCCATCTGTGTTGTATACTAACATATCCATGTTCATTTATATGGACCTCTTTTTTGCTATATTCAGACTATACAAGAATAAGGTTAAGATTTTTCATCTCTCTCTTACCTACAAACCTCACACAAGAAAACAAGCAAAGATTTAAAAATATATTTTTAAACTGTTAGTAAAAGTACAGTCTAAAGAAATTATGTAATTTGTTTGCTTAGTAATTTATATTGCTTCTCTAATATTTGAAAAATAATTGATATTTTATCTAATTACACTTTTTATTCATAATATTTAACTCATTCCTAAATATTGACTACCTTTGATTATATCTTTAGGTTGTAATGAGAGTTAATTTCACTAAAGAATATTTTAATGAACTTAAAATAATTTTACTTTTTTCAGAATATTTGAACTTCCATAATATTTTAATCTTCAAAATTATCATTAAACAAAGAGATAAATCAACATGTCATTTGTGCTGTATATAAAGAAATTGGCATTCAGAAAAATGAATAAGTTGCTCAAAAATAATCTCATTGCCTATCAAGAGCAGTCTCCCCAGACTATCAACCTCCAATCAGAATTTATTGCACTAGTCAATACTGGCTTTTCTAAAGTTGCAGAACTATTTTAAATAAAGAAGTGGTTTTATTGCTAAAAGAAAAGGTGTTGAGCGTATTGAGTGGGTTTAATTCCTTTCTATGTGCCCAACTAAATATAACACATTGTTAATTAACTTATTTTGATCTGAGAAATTATGTGACATTATGTCACATATTATACTGCTTTAATCATTTATAAATTAGGAAAAGACTATTTTAAAATAAAAATTCCATGATACACACAAATTATGAATCTGGAATTTTAGTCTAGAATAATCTAACAACAATATAGTGATATTTTCAGTACCATAATAATTGCAGGTCAAAAATGACTATGTTGCATCATATAGGATAAACGTGAAACTCTCAAAACTTTAGGTGGAAAGCCAGCTAAAAAGTCATGTATTGAATATTTGTGAGTACTATTTTATGTTATACAATTATGTTTAGTAATTTTTATTAAGAACAAATTCTCCAGAACCAGTGTCCATTTTCTCCTTCCCAATACTGCTATTCTAATCCAATTTCTCTAAATTTGATATTTTGTTTGTTTGTTTGTATTTCTCATTAATAAAAAGGACATTTTTTCTATTTGATTGAGATATAGGCATCATAAACATCATTGTTTATATTTAAGGTATACAATATGACAATTTGATATATGTAAATTGTGAAAAACTTACCTCAATAAGTTCAGTTGATGCATTTTCACCTAATTACCATTTTGGTGTTGTTATGGTGAAAACATTTACGATCTACTTTCATGGCATTTTCAAGTGCATGTTACAATATCATTAACTATAGTCATCATGCGATACATTAAACCTCAAGAACTTATTCAATTTATAACTGAAAATGTGTACTCCTTAACTAGCATCTCCCCATTTTCCTCACTTCTTTTTCTGGTAACCATCAATCTTCTCTGTCTCTGATTTCAAAGATCAGTATCAAAGGTACTTTAGATATGACACCAAAAATGTGACTCAGAGAACAGCAACAAAACCCTTACATTGAAAAGCCCATTAAAAATACATTTATTATAAATGGGGACATGCAGATTCACAACCTCCAATCAGAATTTATTGCACTAGTCAATACTGGCTTTTCTAAAGTTGCAGAACTATTTTAAATAAAGAAGTGGTTTTATTGCTAAAAGAAAAGGTGTTGAGCGTATTGAGTGGGTTTAATTCCTTTCTATGTGCCCAACTAAATATAACACATTGTTAATTAACTTATTTTGATCTGAGAAATTATGTGACATTATGTCACATATTATACTGCTTTAATCATTTATAAATTAGGAAAAGACTATTTTAAAATAAAAATTCCATGATACACACAAATTATGAATCTGGAATTTTAGTCTAGAATAATCTAACAACAATATAGTGATATTTTCAGTACCATAATAATTGCAGGTCAAAAATGACTATGTTGCATCATATAGGATAAACGTGAAACTCTCAAAACTTTAGGTGGAAAGCCAGCTAAAAAGTCATGTATTGAATATTTGTGAGTACTATTTTATGTTATACAATTATGTTTAGTAATTTTTATTAAGAACAAATTCTCCAGAACCAGTGTCCATTTTCTCCTTCCCAATACTGCTATTCTAATCCAATTTCTCTAAATTTGATATTTTGTTTGTTTGTTTGTATTTCTCATTAATAAAAAGGACATTTTTTCTATTTGATTGAGATATAGGCATCATAAACATCATTGTTTATATTTAAGGTATACAATATGACAATTTGATATATGTAAATTGTGAAAAACTTACCTCAATAAGTTCAGTTGATGCATTTTTCACCTAATTACCATTTTGGTGTTGTTATGGTGAAAACATTTACGATCTACTTTCATGGCATTTTCAAGTGCATGTTACAATATCATTAACTATAGTCATCATGCGATACATTAAACCTCAAGAACTTATTCAATTTATAACTGAAAATGTGTACTCCTTAACTAGCATCTCCCCATTTTCCTCACTTCTTTTTCTGGTAACCATCAATCTTCTCTGTCTCTGATTTCAAAGATCAGTATCAAAGGTACTTTAGATATGACACCAAAAATGTGACTCAGAGAACAGCAACAAAACCCTTACATTGAAAAGCCCATTAAAAATACATTTATTATAAATGGGGACATGCAGATTCACATTTTCTTTTCTCTTTTTGAAATAAATACATTTTCAATCACCTAAGTCAATGTTCCCCATACTTCTAAAATTTGCCTTCATCCATTTTATTCTGTTATCTACATTTACATTTTTATTTTTAAAATTATTTTCATTAGATCATGCATAACTGATTTACAATGTTGTGCTGTTTCCTGCTGCACAGCAAACTGAAATAGTCATACATAAAAATATATCCACTCTTTTTTGTAGCATAAAGATTTTATTTATAGTTTTATGTATAAATATTAGAAGAAAGTCAAATGAGCTTTCTTCTAATGGTAGTTTCATCTGGGGAGCAAGATGGCTCCTGAGAAGTGTCAGACAGGGGTTTTCTGTTCTTTGTTGGAAGTCTTATACTACTATTTGCTTTTAAAAACTTGTTTATTAGACCAGTGCTCTAACCCCTGAGCTGTAGGGCCTCATTACAGTATGGATATTCCTTAAAAAACTAGGAATAGAACAACCATATGACACAACAATCCCACTCCTAGGCATATACTCTGAGGAAATCAAAACTGAAAAAGACACATGCACCCCATTGTTCATTGCAGCTCTATTTTCAAGAGCTAGAACATGGAAACAACCTAGATGTCCATCAATAGACAAATGGATAAAAAAGCTGTGGTACATATATACAATGGAATATTTCTCAGCTGTAGAAAGAAATGCATTTGAGTCAGTCCTAATGAGGTGGATGAACCTAGAATATACTATACAGAGTAAAGTAAGTCAGAAAGAGAAAGTTAAATATTGTATATTAATATATATATATATATGGAATCTAGAAAGAGGGTACTGATAAATGTATATGCAGAGCAGCAATGAAGAAACGGACATAGAAAACAGACTTAGGCACATTGAGGAGAGGGAGCAGCATCTCCCCAATTTCCCTTTTTTCCAACTTCTTTTTTTTTTGGTAACCATCAATCTTCTCTGTCTCTGATTTCAAAGATCAGTATCAAAGGTACTTTAGATATGACACCAAAAATGTGACTCAGAGAACAGCAACAAAACCCTTACATTGAAAAGCCCATTAAAAATACATTTATTATAAATGGGGACATGCAGATTCACATTTTCTTTTCTCTTTTTGAAATAAATACATTTTCAATCACCTAAGTCAATGTTCCCCATACTTCTAAAATTTGCCTTCATCCATTTTATTCTGTTATCTACATTTACATTTTTATTTTTAAAATTATTTTCATTAGATCATGCATAACTGATTTACAATGTTGTGCTGTTTCCTGCTGCACAGCAAACTGAAATAGTCATACATAAAAATATATCCACTCTTTTTTGTAGCATAAAGATTTTATTTATAGTTTTATGTATAAATATTAGAAGAAAGTCAAATGAGCTTTCTTCTAATGGTAGTTTCATCTGGGGAGCAAGATGGCTCCTGAGAAGTGTCAGACAGGGGTTTTCTGTTCTTTGTTGGAAGTCTTATACTACTATTTGCTTTTAAAAACTTGTTTATTAGACCAGTGCTCTAACCCCTGAGCTGTAGGGCCTCATTACAGTATGGATATTCCTTAAAAAACTAGGAATAGAACAACCATATGACACAACAATCCCACTCCTAGGCATATACTCTGAGGAAATCAAAACTGAAAAGACACATGCACCCCATTGTTCATTGCAGCTCTATTTTCAAGAGCTAGAACATGGAAACAACCTAGATGTCCATCAATAGACAAATGGATAAAAAAGCTGTGGTACATATATACAATGGAATATTTCTCAGCTGTAGAAAGAAATGCATTTGAGTCAGTCCTAATGAGGTGGATGAACCTAGAATATACTATACAGAGTAAAGTAAGTCAGAAAGAGAAAGTTAAATATTGTATATTAATATATATATATATATGGAATCTAGAAAGAGGGTACTGATAAATGTATATGCAGAGCAGCAATGAAGAAACGGACATAGAAAACAGACTTAGGCACATTGAGGAGAGGGAGGACTGGGTGAGATGCAAGGAAAGAGTAACATGGAAACTTACTTTACCATATGTAAAATAGACAACCAATGTGAATGTGCTATAAGGCTAAGAGAACTTATACCAGGGGCTATGTAACAGTGTAGTGGTGTGGGATGGGGAGGGAGGAGGGAGGGAAGTTCAAGTGGAAGGGGAAATGTGTATACCTATGGCTGATTTGGATTTGTTTATGACAGTAAACAACAAAACTCTGTAAAAGTAAAAAAAAAGAAAAAAACCCTTATATACAAGGTATGATTTTACCAATAATGATTAATGTATAATATAAATACTCTATTCATATATACACATATACAGTGCTTTTCATTGATAAATATTCATTGGTTGTTGTTGTTCTTTTTCTTCTTTTTTTTTGATTTTTTGGCCATACACACTGTGCATCATGCAGGATCTTAGCTCCCAGACTAGGGACCAAGTCCTTGACCCCTTCACCACTGACAGGTGTATTCTTAACCAATGGACCACAGGGAAAGTTCTCTCATTGTTTTGTTTGTTTGTCAGTTTTAATGAGGGGATAATAACTTTACAATACTGTGTTGGCTTCTGCCATACAGCTACATGAATCAGCCATAAGTATGTACAAGTATACAATGGAAGTCGCTAGGCGGAGCCAGGTCTTGGTGTTCAGATGTGGACCTTTGGGATACTTCATTCTGATTAATACATCCTGGGACCTGACATTCTGTCACTCCTGCCACAGGAGCTCAGGCCTGATCTCTGGCCTGTAAACTACTATCCCACAAGTCATGGGGCTCATGCGGGAAAAAAAAGAAAAAATATTGAAACAAGAAAAAGCATAACAGTAAATAAGTATGAAAAATATGATAAATTTAGAATAGTAACAAATATATCACACACAAAAAAATAAGTGTATATTGAAAAAACCATGGAAAGTAGAAACCAGACACCAATAGTAAAAAAAAAAGAGAAGAAAACAGAAAGAAATTATGTGTATATAAAATTTTACAAAAATTATAAAGAGAGAGCAGAATAATAATGGGAGTGAGAAAATAAAATAAGTTTAGAAAACTGACAGAAACAAAACAAAATGAGAATATGTATGCAACAACCAGCCTTCCCTGGTGATTTAGATGGTAAAAAATATTTGCTCGCGATGCATGAGACCTGGTTTTGATTGCTGGGTCAGGAAGATCCCCTGGAGAAGGAATGGCAGCCCACTCCAGTATTCTTGCCTGGAGAATTCTATGGTGTTCCAAAGAATTGACCACAAGTGAGCAACTAACATGAAACAGTCACTGAAGGGTAAAAGCAAGTTCCACTGGTAAATAGTAAAACAAAATCCCCAAACAAAACAAAACAACAAAATGTAGAAAAAACCTTGGCTGTGATGGGTGGATGTTAGTTAGTCTAGTTAGGGGAAGGGCTTAGATGATAGCAGTGTTTAGGTGGAATTGAGATTTATGAGCGATTGGCATCCTAATTCAGGACCACTCCCTCCATAAAAAGTCTGGATGGAGGTGGGAGGGCTGCCTGGGCTCCACCTAGCCATGGGGCCTTTTGCAGTGTCCTACCCCCCCACCCCCAGGATGTTTCTGGGGGTAAAGGTACTGTTTTTTACCTCTGTGACATACTTTTTGGTTTCAGAATATATTTAGTAGATAACTTCAACTAGATGGAATCTGATTGTTCTGTGTACCTTGTTATACTTTCACAATCATACATCACAATTCTTTATAAAAAAATACTCTTAAAGAGAAGTATCAAACACACTATTCTGTGAATTCAATCTGTGTCAGTCAATTTTCTTTAATCTTCCCAAAGGAAACAAAATTGATTTCAATATAGTGGCAAAAGGAAAATATTTTAATACCAGTTTGTTGGTGGCAATTCAGCCATATGTTACAAACAGCATATATGGGATGTAGTAAAATCATACGATACACCATGCAGATGTTGTATTAGGTAAATTGCAGTCACTGTAAACTTACTTTTCATTAACTTTCTTCTGTTGACTGATTTCCAAGCATTTATCTTGTAAAAAAACATCATAATAGCCAATATCATACACATTGCATTGTGCACATGTGTAATAGTCTCTCTAATGAATATACTTAAAGGGAGTATCACTGTGTAATATATGTATCTGTATATAGAATTGGTATATTTTCTAAAAATTCCTAGCTATCCTAGATAGCTGAACTAACATCATACCAGGGAAAGTGGTGTATATCAAATCTGAACTTATGGAATGCAGTCAATTTTTCTGAGGTGCTACTTAATGCTTTTAAGTAGCACAGCATTTGTCATTTTTCCTCTTCATTACCTATTGCCCATTTGCAGTTGATGGCATTTCATTCATTTATTCACAGTTCAGTGACAGATATTAGCTGTCAGCCATATAAGGAACTTTTACTTGATCATCGATGTTCAGAGTAGTACAGATATAGAAATGAAAGGAGAGGTCAATAAGCAACTGGTGCCAAATAACAAATGATAATACAGGATTGCAGTTTTATTATTTTTAAAATGATTAATGGGAATATGCTGTAAGACTAAGGGAACTCAAAGAGGGGCACTATAACAGCCTGCAGGGGCGGGATGGGGAGGGAATGGGCAGGATATTCAAGAAGGAGGGGACATATGTGTATCTATGGTTGATTCAGGTTGATGTCTGGCAGTAAATGACAAAACTGTGAAAAAAAAAATGATTTGACTAGCAAAATCTTCTGTTAGGTTAAATATGGCCACAAAATCTTTAGTACCATTAATCGTTCCATTAAGAAGTAAAGTCAGTTTCTACACCCTCTAACTTGATTTTGCAATTAGCTCTGTAACAATAATGATAATGCCATGAGATTTCTGAGACTCATTTTCAGGAAGACTTGCAGTTCTTGAAACTCACATTCTTGAAACTAGAGACCTCAGACTATTTAGAAAACAGCAATGAAAGATATGAAGAGAACCCCAGTTACTCCGCCAAATGCAATCACCTGAACTCAGCCTTTAGATAGCCTTAGGTGTCTGAGTAATACGTTCAGGTAAGATCAGCAAAAGAATCATTTAGACAACCCATAGAATAAGAAGAAATAATAAAACATTCTTTTAAGCCTCTATGTGTTGGAATAGTCTCTAATGAATATCAAACTGTGTAATATATGTATCTGTATATAGAATTGGTATATTTTCTAAAAATTCCTAGCTATCCTAGATAGCTGAACTAACATCATACCAGGGAAAGTGGTGTATATCAAATCTGAACTTATGGAATGCAGTCAATTTTTCTGAGGTGCTACTTAATGCTTTTAAGTAGCACAGCATTTGTCATTTTTCCTCTTCATTACCTATTGCCCATTTGCAGTTGATGGCATTTCATTCATTTATTCACAGTTCAGTGACAGATATTAGCTGTCAGCCATATAAGGAACTTTTACTTGATCATCGATGTTCAGAGTAGTACAGATATAGAAATGAAAGGAGAGGTCAATAAGCAACTGGTGCCAAATAACAAATGATAATACAGGATTGCAGTTTTATTATTTTTAAAATGATTAATGGGAATATGCTGTAAGACTAAGGGAACTCAAAGAGGGGCACTATAACAGCCTGCAGGGGCGGGATGGGGAGGGAATGGGCAGGATATTCAAGAAGGAGGGGACATATGTGTATCTATGGTTGATTCAGGTTGATGTCTGGCAGTAAATGACAAAACTGTGAAAAAAAAAATGATTTGACTAGCAAAATCTTCTGTTAGGTTAAATATGGCCACAAAATCTTTAGTACCATTAATCGTTCCATTAAGAAGTAAAGTCAGTTTCTACACCCTCTAACTTGATTTTGCAATTAGCTCTGTAACAATAATGATAATGCCATGAGATTTCTGAGACTCATTTTCAGGAAGACTTGCAGTTCTTGAAACTCACATTCTTGAAACTAGAGACCTCAGACTATTTAGAAAACAGCAATGAAAGATATGAAGAGAACCCCAGTTACTCCGCCAAATGCAGTCACCTGAACTCAGCCTTTAGATAGCCTTAGGTGTCTGAGTAATACGTTCAGGTAAGATCAGCAAAAGAATCATTTAGACAACCCATAGAATAAGAAGAAATAATAAAACATTCTTTTAAGCCTCTATGTGTTGGATTAGTTTGCTACATATCTATAAATTGCCATTCTTCTTCTTGAGTTTATAGAATTCAAACATAATGTTTATCTGTCTAATTCCTTACATATTTGTCCATTTTCTTTGCTTAAACTTTAGTCCATTCCTGGGTATATTCTCCTGTAACATACTGTCCTCTTCCTATGATTACTGGCCAGTTTTCAAATAATCTTATTTCTTTTATTAGTAGGATGCATTAATACCATTGTTATATAAATACAATTTATGAAGGAAAGTAATTCCATTCACTTTACTTTTTAATCTGTATCTTGCAGATTTTTTTTTTAATTCTGAAAACATATTGATTTGTACTGCTTGCATATATATTCAGATTAAATCACTGAAATATGGACTTACCTTGCTTACTTTAAAAAAAAAAAAAAAAAAAACAGAATTTAGTTCCTTTCTGGAACAATTAAACCCCATGCAGATGACACACTGGAACATTATTGTCACAGCGCACAACTCCAGGCTTTGTCCTGCTATCCTGAGATGTGATTCAATTTATGTTCTGCTTTTCTAACAGATATCAAAACTCAATGAAAAAAAAAAAAAAAACCCAATGGAGAGCTACATATTTAAGTCCCTTTCATGTAGATTCTCTGTTAAACTTGATATATTCAGCAAATGGCAACCACAGAAGCTGACATTTAAGCACAACGCAATATGCATAAATGAGTAAGACCCTCCTGGGCTGATGATAACAAAAGTTCCACTTGTGGCTCAGTTTTGGAAATCAAAATTACAAAGTAATTATAACCCAGCTTAGGCATTTTCACATTGTCTCTTCAGATCAGATCACCGTCTATTCAAGAGGCTCTACGCCAAAGATCTATCACTTCTATGCTAATGAAATAGGAGGAATGCTCCTTTTTTTGAGCCAATGAATAAAAGTCCATCGTTTCCTAGGGAAATTGTTTGGTTATTAAAAGTTTCTTGTTTTGTCATTTATCCAAGTGATTGAAAATCTTGCAGCAGTGGAATAAATCTGTGGCTTGAAACAAGACAAGACAAACCCCCACCTGGGATCCTCAGGCTTAGCTAAAGTCCTGATTTGGCACAGTTATTTGAAGCTGTGGAATTAAAACTGTCATCATCTAAGCCTGTCATTGGCCACTTCTTATGTGAGATCTCCAAAACTGGAGTGGATTATAACATTTGTAATAATAATAGTGGTTGAATTATTCTTTCCCATTTAATAGAGAAGAAAACTAAGATTAAATGCCTTGTCCCATGTCACATTGTTTAAAAAAGGCACAATTATACAATTTATTTCAAGTCCACTGACACCAAAACTATTCTGTTTCTTACTATATCCTGATAAACTTGGACCAAACTTCTGACATATTTATATGAGCTATTTTTTGAGAAAGTATATTACAATATCATTTGTGAATCAAATATTCTTGAATGCATATTTATGGGCATTCTTACATTAGATCTGATATACTGGGGAATTAAAATTTTAAGAATTTTAAATGATCCATTTTCTCATACATATGCTCAATATACAAAGATACTGTATATGATATACTACTTCAGTAGCCTGTAAACAACCATTTTTAGTTTAGAGATTTGTGACAGATTTTACTTTGCACATACAATTAATAGCTGCACAAAGCAAATCACTCTGGCAAACAGAACCCTGGGGCAAGGGCAGTGGGAAAAACTTTCCTTACATGTAAACCTCCCTTGTAGTCCTTAGAGAACACTGGAAAATAGAACCCAGCATTTCAAGTACTTATAATTCCTTGAATCTATGTAGAAACATAATTCTTATGATTAAAATTCAATACTCATGGGCCCTTAATAAAACATTTAATTGAAAGTATGTTTTAAATTAGATGTGAAGTTACAGACTAGTTGAAACATTTATTAACATTTAATAACTTCAAAAGCATTTTCCACAAAACTTGCAAATTATTTATTTCTAAATGCATCACTCATCCAGTAATAGTTCAGTCATATAAAAAGAAGAAATTTGAAGTGATACTAATGGAAAAAAGGAATGCTCCTTTTTGAGCCAATGAATAAAAGTCCATCGTTTCCTAGGGAAATTGTTTGGTTATTAAAAGTTTCTTGTTTTGTCATTTATCCAAGTGATTGAAAATCTTGCAGCAGTGGAATAAATCTGTGGCTTGAAACAAGACAAGACAAACCCCCACCTGGGATCCTCAGGCTTAGCTAAAGTCCTGATTTGGCACAGTTATTTGAAGCTGTGGAATTAAAACTGTCATCATCTAAGCCTGTCATTGGCCACTTCTTATGTGAGATCTCCAAAACTGGAGTGGATTATAACATTTGTAATAATAATAGTGGTTGAATTATTCTTTCCCATTTAATAGAGAGAAAACTAAGATTAAATGCCTTGTCCCATGTCACATTGTTTAAAAAAGGCACAATTATACAATTTATTTCAAGTCCACTGACACCAAAACTATTCTGTTTCTTACTATATCCTGATAAACTTGGACCAAACTTCTGACATATTTATATGAGCTATTTTTTGAGAAAGTATATTACAATATCATTTGTGAATCAAATATTCTTGAATGCATATTTATGGGCATTCTTACATTAGATCTGATATACTGGGGAATTAAAATTTTAAGAATTTTAAATGATCCATTTTCTCATACATATGCTCAATATACAAAGATACTGTATATGATATACTACTTCAGTAGCCTGTAAACAACCATTTTAGTTTAGAGATTTGTGACAGATTTTACTTTGCACATACAATTAATAGCTGCACAAAGCAAATCACTCTGGCAAACAGAACCCTGGGGCAAGGGCAGTGGGAAAAACTTTCCTTACATGTAAACCTCCCTTGTAGTCCTTAGAGAACACTGGAAAATAGAACCCAGCATTTCAAGTACTTATAATTCCTTGAATCTATGTAGAAACATAATTCTTATGATTAAAATTCAATACTCATGGGCCCTTAATAAAACATTTAATTGAAAGTATGTTTTAAATTAGATGTGAAGTTACAGACTAGTTGAAACATTTATTAACATTTAATAACTTCAAAAGCATTTTCCACAAAACTTGCAAATTATTTATTTCTAAATGCATCACTCATCCAGTAATAGTTCAGTCATATAAAGAAGATTGAAGTGCAAGTTTCTTTGCTAAATTCTACATCCCGTGTGTGCTTCCAAGGTGATACTAATGGAAAAGAACCCGTTTGCCAGTGCAGGAGATGTATGAGTCATGGATCCAATCCCTTGGTCAGGAAGAGCCCCTGGGGGAGGGCATAGCAACCACTCAGTATTCCTGCCTGGAGAATCCCACGGATGAAGTAGCCTCATGGTCTGAGTCCCATGGGTGACAAAGTGTCAGACATGACTGAAACAACTCAACATGTGTGGAATCCTATGTAGGAAGCAATTTGTAGAGAACATTATGTTACCCCAGAATAAAAACACATTTTAAGTTATTCCATAAATGTTAGGTACAAATTTTAAGCACATTTTGATTCTCATAATAGGATTTAATTTAGTGACACTGAATCTGATATTTAACACAGAAGAAACCACTCTGTGCTTTTTGTGAAGCATATCTGAATTACTTTTTCAAACATATACTGTTCAAAAAAATTTTTTAAATTTAACCTATTTTATTGTTTATTTATTGATTTATTTCCATCCATCTTTATTCTTTTGTCATTGCTGTGGCCTTTCTGGTTGCAAAGCACCAGCTCTGGGCTCATGCACTCCAGAGTGCTGGCTCAGCCATGAGTACACATATGTTCCCTTGAAACGTCTCTCCCTTCCCCCCAAGCTGATCCCACTCTTCTAGGTTGTGACAGAGTACCTCATTGAACTCTCTGTTTTATACAGCAACTTCCCAATAACTATCTATTTTTAATATGGAAATGAATAAGCCTGATGTGCTGCAACCCATGGGATCACAAACAGTTGGACCTGGCTGACTAACTGAACAGCACCAAACGTGTTTTAATGCTACTCTCTCAACTGGTCCCACCCTTTTCTCCCCCACTGTCCGATGTCTGTTCTCTATGTCTGTGTATCTATTCTTGCCCTGCAAATAGGTTCATCAGTAATGTTTTTCAAGGATTCCATATATATGTGTTTATATAAGATATATATATATATATATATATATATATATATAAAAGACATATATATATATATAAAAGACACACACATATATATATATATATAAATGTATATAAATTTTGGCCCTCCTGTATTTATTTATTTATTTTCATCCATCTTTATTCTTTGGCTATTGAAGTGGCCTTTTTCATTGCAGAGCACCAGCTCTGGACACACGCGCCCCAGAGCGCTGGCTCATAATTGGACATACTGGTCCAGCTGCTCTGCAGCACGTGGGATCTTCCCGGACCAAGTATCAAATCAGTGCCTCTTGCACTGCAGAATGAACTCTTTAACCACTGGACCATCAGGGAAGCCCACGATACTCGTTTTTTTCTTTCTGACTTACTTCACACTATATAACATGCTCTCGGTTTGTCCACTTCATTAGAACTGACTCAGATGAATTCCTTTTCTATGGCCAAGTAATTTTCCATTGTATATATGTACCAAACTTCTTTATCCATTCATCTGTTGATGGACATTTATCTAGATAACTTTTTAATAAGTTGCAACTATAAGCAAAAAGTGATGAGTTACTTGTATTTGTAGTTCAAAAAATCCTCATAGAAGGAAATCCATTCTTGGAAGACTTACTTCTCACACAGAGTCCAGTTTAGTCAGCTTGCTTGACTACCCCCTCAATTTCTTGGCCAGAATGGGCACTGTTTGCCATTAGAGGTAGAGTCTCAACATCTTTATGAAGAGTTTATTGTCTCATTCTCTCTATAGATTCAAGAGTCATAACAGTATTGTGTAAGTGTGTGTGCTCAGTCAAGTCCAACTCTTTGTGACCCATGGACAGTAGACTGCAGGCTGTTCTGTCCATGGCAATGTCCAGGCAAGAGCATTGGAATGGATTTTCATTTCCTTCTCCAGGAGATCCTCCTGACCCATGGGATCACAAACAGTTGGACCTGGCTGACTAACTGAACAGCACCAAACGTGTTTTAATGCTACTCTCTCAACTGGTCCCACCCTTTTCTCCCCCACTGTCCGATGTCTGTTCTCTATGTCTGTGTATCTATTCTTGCCCTGCAAATAGGTTCATCAGTAATGTTTTTCAAGGATTCCATATATATGTGTTTATATAAGATATATATATATATATATATATATATATATATAAAAGACATATATATATATATAAAAGACACACACATATATATATATATAAATGTATATAAATTTTGGCCCTCCTGTATTTATTTATTTATTTTCATCCATCTTTATTCTTTGGCTATTGAAGTGGCCTTTTTCATTGCAGAGCACCAGCTCTGGACACACGCGCCCCAGAGCGCTGGCTCATAATTGGACATACTGGTCCAGCTGCTCTGCAGCACGTGGGATCTTCCCGGACCAAGTATCAAATCAGTGCCTCTTGCACTGCAGAATGAACTCTTTAACCACTGGACCATCAGGGAAGCCCACGATACTCGTTTTTTTCTTTCTGACTTACTTCACACTATATAACATGCTCTCGGTTTGTCCACTTCATTAGAACTGACTCAGATGAATTCCTTTTCTATGGCCAAGTAATTTTCCATTGTATATATGTACCAAACTTCTTTATCCATTCATCTGTTGATGGACATTTATCTAGATAACTTTTTAATAAGTTGCAACTATAAGCAAAAAGTGATGAGTTACTTGTATTTGTAGTTCAAAAAATCCTCATAGAAGGAAATCCATTCTTGGAAGACTTACTTCTCACACAGAGTCCAGTTTAGTCAGCTTGCTTGACTACCCCCTCAATTTCTTGGCCAGAATGGGCACTGTTTGCCATTAGAGGTAGAGTCTCAACATCTTTATGAAGAGTTTATTGTCTCATTCTCTCTATAGATTCAAGAGTCATAACAGTATTGTGTAAGTGTGTGTGCTCAGTCAAGTCCAACTCTTTGTGACCCATGGACAGTAGACTGCAGGCTGTTCTGTCCATGGCAATGTCCAGGCAAGAGCATTGGAATGGATTTTCATTTCCTTCTCCAGGAGATCCTCCTGACCCAGGGATCTAACCCACACCTCCTGCATTGTCCGGTGGATTTTTTACCACTTTGTAACCTGGGAACCCTTTTGCATCACTTTTAAAAGATTCATTCTTTCCTGTTTTTCTAACCTAAACTGCATTAAGTGTACTTTAAAGGTACAGCCTCAGGTTAGTCTCCAAAAGGAATTTTTCCTATCCATGCTTTAGTCCATGTCCAAGCCTCCTTCCCAGTACTCTATCCGTTCTTGGACTATGTTTTGCCTTGGTTTGTCAATTTTTAACTAGGAAGTTGAATTCTATTCTTGGACCGCAGTCTCATAGAATTGCTAGCTAACTTCTATAAATACAGATTTGTCCCAACTGGATGTAATAAACAGACTTACACGCTCATAAACTGACTATTCATCTTATTTATTACACAGTATCATCATATATGTATGTGATACATATATATGGTAAATCATATATCATGTTATTCATGCACATTATACTTTACTACTATATATATAACACACATGCAGTATATACATTTATATCAGTAAGTAGTAATGATTGAATAGCTGTTTTTGCTATGTCATGAAATATTCCGAGCAATTTTCATATGTTGATTCATAAAGCAAGTATTATTCCACATATTTTATGTATGAAGAAACAGAAGCACAAAACACATGAGATTTAAATCACCATTTTAATTTCATATGCTAAGAAATGTCAGAATAATTTCCAGTTTACACAGACTGGACTTTCCAAAGACAATATTTTATTAAATATGCATAAATTATAAGAAAAATTCAGAACTCTTAAAACCATATATTAGTAGATGATCTTCTTAAAATCATATATTAAAAGACAGTGTTATATGCGTTTTTTTTTTTTAATTGTGCCTTTGTTAGCAAGGTTTCTGATAATGCCTCAAGCTCTCTCTCATCACACCACATTTTTCTTGTAGTCAGGTTTTAGCCAGTGATTTGGAAGAGAAGATTGCTCTAGGCAGCACTGAAAATTGCCTCTAGCCAGCTATAAGGCTTCTAGGAGATGGGAAAACTCTAAACACTTCATGTAACCTCTACCTTCCAAGGAAGGTTAGGTACTGGGTAGTAACTCAAGAAATTTTGGGGCTTAACTTTCAGTGTACATTGAAGTTGGTCAGTCTCTACAGACATAAAATGATGTGAGATTAAGAACAGCCCAGAGGTAATGGTGACTTCAAAGATAATGTTTTCCCAATGCGATTCTATGTAGAGGATGGCCTAAGTAATTGCATGGATGTTCAGTCACTTCAGTCATGTCCAACTCTTTGTGACCTCTTGGACTGTGGCCCTCCAGGGTCCTCTCTCCATGGTATTTTCCAGGCAAAAATATTGGATTAAATTGTCCTGCCCTCCTCCAGGGTGTCTTTGTGACTCAGGGATCAAACACGTGATGTCTGTGTCTTCTGTGTTGCAGACAGACTTTACCTCTGAGCTACCAGGGAAGCCCCAGGTAATTGCATACTTTACTATAATTATATAGAAATTATAAGCTTTATATTACATTATAGAAATGCAATTACAATAGTGTGCAGTGACCACATTTCCATGTTATAGCTTGTTTTCAGTATAGGTATTTCTGATAAATAAAATAACTCAAATAACTTTTGAATTATTCCAAATTCTGAGCAAAGTCTATCTCCTTCAAACTCATGCTATACATGACAGAGTGACAAATATGAACTCTCAACATTAAGAAAATAATGTGTATCATTTATATTTCATAGGTATCACTATAGAATTTTGAAATTGGAGCTCTGGTTCCTAAATATTTAATTTCTGTGACTATAGTTACAGTTTCAGTACCAATTTAGTATGAAAACATATATCACAATTATGGGGTATGAATTTCCTTGTCTTAACATAATGCCATTCCAGGATGTGTGTGTTTTTATGTGTATTATATGTTTATTTGTATTTATGAATTTATATATAACTATATAGTATGTGCAAGACTTTCCTATTGGCTCTATTAAAAGACAGTGTTATATGCGTTTTTTTTTTTTAATTGTGCCTTTGTTAGCAAGGTTTCTGATAATGCCTCAAGCTCTCTCTCATCACACCACATTTTTCTTGTAGTCAGGTTTTAGCCAGTGATTTGGAAGAGAAGATTGCTCTAGGCAGCACTGAAAATTGCCTCTAGCCAGCTATAAGGCTTCTAGGAGATGGGAAAACTCTAAACACTTCATGTAACCTCTACCTTCCAAGGAAGGTTAGGTACTGGGTAGTAACTCAAGAAATTTTGGGGCTTAACTTTCAGTGTACATTGAAGTTGGTCAGTCTCTACAGACATAAAATGATGTGAGATTAAGAACAGCCCAGAGGTAATGGTGACTTCAAAGATAATGTTTTCCCAATGCGATTCTATGTAGAGGATGGCCTAAGTAATTGCATGGATGTTCAGTCACTTCAGTCATGTCCAACTCTTTGTGACCTCTTGGACTGTGGCCCTCCAGGGTCCTCTCTCCATGGTATTTTCCAGGCAAAAATATTGGATTAAATTGTCCTGCCCTCCTCCAGGGTGTCTTTGTGACTCAGGGATCAAACACGTGATGTCTGTGTCTTCTGTGTTGCAGACAGACTTTACCTCTGAGCTACCAGGGAAGCCCCAGGTAATTGCATACTTTACTATAATTATATAGAAATTATAAGCTTTATATTACATTATAGAAATGCAATTACAATAGTGTGCAGTGACCACATTTCCATGTTATAGCTTGTTTTCAGTATAGGTATTTCTGATAAATAAAATAACTCAAATAACTTTTGAATTATTCCAAATTCTGAGCAAAGTCTATCTCCTTCAAACTCATGCTATACATGACAGAGTGACAAATATGAACTCTCAACATTAAGAAAATAATGTGTATCATTTATATTTCATAGGTATCACTATAGAATTTTGAAATTGGAGCTCTGGTTCCTAAATATTTAATTTCTGTGACTATAGTTACAGTTTCAGTACCAATTTAGTATGAAAACATATATCACAATTATGGGGTATGAATTTCCTTGTCTTAACATAATGCCATTCCAGGATGTGTGTGTTTTTATGTGTATTATATGTTTATTTGTATTTATGAATTTATATATAACTATATAGTATGTGCAAGACTTTCCTATTGGCTCAGTGGTAAAGAACTGACCTGCAATGCAGGAGAAGCAGGTTCAATCCGTGGTTAAGGAAAATCCCCTTGAGTTGAGAAGGGCTTGGCAGCTCACTCCAGTATTCTTGCCTGGGAGAATCTCACAGACAGAAGTTAAAAAGCACAGTATAGGGTTTGAATTTATACAACTGAAGAGACATTATCTTAGTTTATAGATCATAGCACATTATGAATATATTTATTAAAATATCTTACAAACAGAGGTCTTAAAAATGTCCAATCCATGGTTTGATAATTTTTTTTCCTTTTCCCAAATTTTAAATTTCAAAAATTTCCCTTTATTTCTCCCTCAGTCGTTAAACTATTCAAAATACCCTTTTCATTTTAGATCTTTTTTCTAAAACAAAAATTAACTTTATGGAAACAAATATAATTGTTTGATTAGTCACATTCCAACCTTTTAATGAGTCTGTTTTTTTTTTTCTTGAGGAACAAAAGTTACCCGTAAGAGATACAAATGCCACAGAACCAAAAGGACTGTGGTGTAAAAACAGAGTACTTGAGGCAATAAATATGTTCTGAATATATATGGGATTGCATTTCATAATTCATATAAAATTAGGGAAAATTAGATGTCTTCCTAAAAAGTAGGAAACATTGGAAGTAGTTTGTATTGGGAACATGAAGAATGTGTTTTGATGACCGAGAAGTAGGATGAAGTCTCAGGAGACAATCCTGAGACTATACCTTTATATTCTAGGATAAAATGCTGTATTTTGAGGAATTTTGTTTTTCATTGAAAAAAAATTCAAGACTTATTCCAAATACAGTCCCTTAGAATATTCATTTGAAATAGTACTTAATAAAAAGGAAAGGAAAAAAAAAAAAAGACTTTTAAACAGTGTGACTTATTATATGTCTATTCAACTTTTCTAAAACCCTTGGTCCAATTTATTCATAGCACATATTTCAAATACAGCAATTTTTTTCAAATTAGTTGCTTGTCTTTCTTCCTCTGAGAAGCTCTGTTGAGGCCAAGAGCATGCCTGTGTTCTGTGATGTGTTTTCCACATCTAACATGAAACATAGTAGACATTCAATAAATACTTGCTGCAAAGCAAGTAAATTACTGTCTTTCAAATGCCTGGAAACTATCTTATTTCTTGATTTTTCTTTCTAGGTTAATCATCTCCAATCTTCCTTATATGACTTGGTTTTGTGACCCTTCTCCATCCTTACTGCTTCCTGAACATGTCCCAGGAAGTCTCAATGCCTTTAAGTTGTGATTCCCAGAAATGAATGCAATTGATTCATTAATCAATTCTTTCCAGTCAAATACCAAAAGAATTTTTTAAATTAGTGCTTGTCTTTCTTCCTCTGAGAAGCTCTGTTGAGGCCAAGAGCATGCCTGTGTTCTGTGATTTATTTTCCTCCAAATAACTTCAAGATACTTTACTTTCTCATGAGACAGTACGTGGTATTCAAAATTCACCTTTTACATTTTAGATCTTATTATCTAATATTACATAATGAAGGGTTAACTTTATGAGAAATGCAAAAATATAATTGTTTGATTAGTCACATTCCAACCTTTTAATGAGTCTGTTTTTTTTTTTTTTCTTGAGGAACAAAAGTTACCCGTAAGAGAGGTACAAATGCCACAGAACCAAAAGGACTGTGGTGTAAAAAGAAGAGTACTTGAGGGGCAATAAAAATGTTCTGAATATATATGGGATTGCATTTCATAATTCATATAAAATTAGGAAAATTAGATGTCTTCCTAAAAAGTAGGAAACATTGGAAGTAGTTTGTATTGGGGGAACATGAAGAATGTGTTTTGATGACCGTAGAAGTAGGATGAAGTCTCAGGAGACAATCCTGAGACTATACCTTTATATTCTAGGATAAAATGCTGTATTTTTGAGGAATTTTGTTTTTCATTGAAAAAAAATTCAAGACTTATTCCAAATACAGTCCCTTAGAATATTCATTTGAAATAGTACTTAATAAAAAGAAAAAAAAAAAAAAAAAAAAAACTTCAAACAGTGTGACTTATTATATGTCTATTCAACTTTTCTAAAACCCTTGGTCCAATTTATTCATAGCACATATTTCAAATACAGCAATTTTTTTCAAATTAGTTGCTTGTCTTTCTTCCTCTGAGAAGCTCTGTTGAGGCCAAGAGCATGCCTGTGTTCTGTGATGTGTTTTCCACATCTAACATGAAACATAGTAGACATTCAATAAATACTTGCTGCAAAGCAAGTAAATTACTGTCTTTCAAATGCCTGGAAACTATCTTATTTCTTGATTTTTCTTCTCTAGGTTAATCATCTCCAATCTTCCTTATATGACTTGGTTTTGTGACCCTTCTCCATCCTTACTGCTTCCTGAACATGTCCCAGGAAGTCTAAATGCCTTTAAGTTGTGATTCCCAGAAATGAATGCAATTGATTTCATTAATGTATATGTCTTTCCAGTCAAATGCACCAAAATGGTAGTGCTTTGACTATTAAACTAACACCTTAAGTTCATTTCAAATATTCTGAAGCTGTTGTTGCTTCTTCCTGTGCTTCTATGTCTCTTTCCTATATGGCTATACAACCTGATACTCAAATATATTATTCTGGAGTATTCATTCAAATTTTCTGCTCAATTTTCCAAAAGGAATGTCTTTTGGACAATCCTAGCTGTTCTTTAAAGAAATATAATAATGTGATTCAAGAACACATCACAGTGATGGCTAAAATACCTCCATGAATACTTCTGATGTTGTATCTCCATTTCAAACAGAACATAACTTTCTAAACGTTCTGTTTTATATAAGGTTACATATGTAGAAAAACAACTGGGTTTTCATCTTAGCTCATTTGGTAAGGAATCCACCTTCAATGAAGGAGACCTGGGTTTGAGTCCTGGGATGGGAAGATCCCCTGGAGAAGAAAAGTGCAACCCACTCCAGTATGCTTGCCTGAAGAATCCCATGGACAGAGGAGTCTGGCAGGATACAGTCCATGGGGTTGCAAGAGTCAGACATGACTTAGCGAATAAACAACCACCATACTACCAGGGAGAAATAAAGACAAGCTCACTTTTGACACATAAAGAGAACTAGCATGTAGCCAATTTATTCTACTTTACCTTTAGTTTTATTTTGCTTTGTTATGGATAGTGATAGGTGTGTGGGAGTTGGGGGAGATTGGACTTGATGATTTCATATATAGGGTTTCATCTGCCTGTCCAGTATTTTAACAATGCTCAATATTTTTTTTTTCTTTTCTTTGTAAACACATGACAATCTCCATTACGAAATGAAAACATTTGCAATTAACTGTTTATGTCTATTGTTGAGAAAATATCTAAGATATAATACATAAAGGTTCTGTTTGTTACTATGATGTTTCACTGTCCCCCTTTTTGTCATTTACTGATATTTATTCAAACTCTTGAACAATAAGATGATGTGAGCATAGTGTTAACATTCATGGTACTCTTGTCTTCGAACTACATTTAGATAAGCTTTTTCAAAACCAAAACCTTGATTTTGTCATATTAAAGAGCCACTTCAACCCATAGTCGCTCAATACTTTCTTACTTTCACGATGTTTTGCTGTAAATTCACTCAAGGAGAAATAACTAAAGACTAGGGAGTAATTAAGCATTTAAACCGATGTTAAGTGTTTTGAAGTGTCATTTTACACTTTTTTTTGGATAATGAGATTCTTACACATATTCTTCGTTTTCGATTTAAACTAAAGAATAATAACACAAAACTGCGGTATGGCCAAAAAGAGACAAAGAATGCTGCCAGTTACACACTGATATTTAGTAATTCTGACTAATATCATTGGGTGAACTAAAACGTCCAAGTTATAATAGCTGTATTGTCTCAGTGAAAGACAACGCAAGTGTGTTCTTTATTGGTTATAATGTCAGAAATATGTTTCGATAAGATAGTTCAATATTACAGATCCATGTTTCATAGGGAAAATGGAGCAAAGATAAAACCCCACAGATGAATTTAAATAATGACTTATTATAAGTCATTTATTCACAAATATTCACACGTGTTTATTTTTTACTTGCAGTGAATTTTGATTTTAAATACTGAAGTTTGTGAAATGTTGCTTGTTTCCTCCCTTTCAGGAGTAGAAAATTTAGACTGAACAATATGCATCTCGGGTTAAACAGATTTAATACATTTGTATTAATGGAGCATACCTGAAAGCATCTAGCTGCACCATGAATCAGAATACAAACATTAGATGCTTCTCAAAGTTCTTCCAGTGAAACTCATGCTATCCTCAGGATTTCTCTCATAAAGTTCCACTAATCATGCTTGCAGTTTGACTTGATGTCTACCATTTTCTTTTCCTGCTTTAGTTTTCTGTTCTGAGACCTCCTTCTCTGCTTACTCTGCTTCCATTACTGCAAAGTCATCCAGGCAATAAAAAGAATCAAGGGGAAACCTATACTTAAGTTTCTTTGTCTGTTTGATGAACCACTGTGCTATACAAGTCCTTAGCCAAGACATTGCCATTCACTCCTTTCTATCTTCCAGCAAAGACAAAATAGGTTATTTTTTTTTCTTAATTCTCTATACATTTTTCAGAGACAATTGAGACAACTTGAATTTTTATTTGATCTTTGCAATAGCTTCTCCTTTCTTACACTCTGAAGTGAGGACAATCTCAGTGGCAAATTCTCATTTTTGGATTCCTTCTCTACTTTGACACTTCTAAGCTATTTTTTGATCAAACGTGGACGTTTCAATTTCCTCTACAGTGAACGTTGTGTGTTTTTCAAGAAGTCCCTAATCTCTATAATTAGATGCATTTGTATATCAAGGATGGTCTTGCCTACCTTCAATCAAAGCTATTAGAAAGTCTCCAATATGAGTGCATTCTGTACAAAAATCAGTTATTCTTGCAGGCATAAAATCAATTGATCTGTATAGAAAACTGTATATCTCTTTATTACCAATGTTTTTCTATGCAAATTAATTTGATTCCCAGGTAAACATCCCCAAATGATCCAGTAAGCTATAATATTTCTGACAGTATATTATAAATTAAAAAAAAAAAACACTTTTGTTCAAAGGTCTTTCCTTGCATTAGGTCAGGAACCTTATCTGTATTATTCTTTAGCTAGATGGTGACTGGCAAATAATAAACGCTGAAAATTCTTAACAATTGTATTGTCAAAGTAAAATAGTACAAAAAAGCTGCAAAAGTAGCACAGAAAACTCCTATATATACTTTACTAGATTTCTGTAAGGGTGGCATGTCACATAATAGTGCTATGATTATTAACATCTTAAAAAATAAATAACTTTGCTAGAGCAATATTCAACTATAGGTTTTATTCAAATCTTATTAGTTTCCTTAGTAACTTGTTGTTTTTTTCAATATACAATTCAGCATATAACATAGTATTTAGTTACTGAATCTGTGACAGGTTCACTGAATGTCTTTATCTTTAAAGATCTTGAAATTTGAGGAGCACAAGCCAGGTCAAGTAGACTGGTTGGTCAATTCTTGTTTTTATTATAATTAACCTCGTTTAATTTAATTTTGATATGTTTTAGTAGAATTGTTTATTGTGCTTGATGTTGTTTTATATTCTTGAATCTGTTACTTTACAATTTTATTTGAACTTGTACAGTTCACAGTCATTATTTATTCAAAATTTTTTCTATCCTCTACCTTTTCCTTTCAGGACTTCAATGATAGGGCACTTGAAGTTGTTCCATAATTCCTTTGGCTTTCTGTTAATTTTTGTTAATTCTTATTCTTAATTTTAATTTTCTATTAGTTTTATTTCTATGACTTCAGTTTGCTAAGTATATTTTTCATCATTGTCTGCCTGACTACTAGTTCCATTTCAAATATATCTTTCATCTCATATATTATAATTTTATGCAGCTATATATGAACTTCATGGTAACCACAAACCAAAGATCCTTGATAAATACAGAGAAAAAGATAAAAAGAATTCATCTCTAACACTGAAAACTCATCAAACACAAGAAACGGAATAAAATAAGGAAGAAACAAAAAGGAACTACAAAAAACCCTCAATTAACAAAATGGCAATATGCACACACATACCAATAATTACTTTAAATATAAATAGACTAAATGCTCTAGTAAAAAGGCATAGAGTGGCTGAATGGACACACACATTCTGCCTTCAAGCATCTCACTCCAGGTTTAACGCAGAGACTGAAGGCAAAGATATGGAAATCAAA
This sequence comes from Tragulus kanchil, assembly GCA_022376925.1. Taxonomy (NCBI): domain Eukaryota; kingdom Metazoa; phylum Chordata; class Mammalia; order Artiodactyla; family Tragulidae; genus Tragulus; species Tragulus kanchil. The sequence goes on along the minus strand of JAIOJX010000003.1, from coordinate 84,975,295 downwards.
AGAAATTTAAGGTGGCAATAATTATATCAAAAACAGGGGAAATAGAAAAACTTGATATGGCAAAAGTAGCACAGAAAACTCCTATATATACTTTACTAGATTTCTGTAAGGGTGGCATGTCACATAATAGTGCTATGATTATTAACATCTTAAAAAATAAATAACTTTGCTAGAGCAATATTCAACTATAGGTTTTATTCAAATCTTATTAGTTTCCTTAGTAACTTGTTGTTTTTTTCAATATACAATTCAGCATATAACATAGTATTTAGTTACTGAATCTGTGACAGGTTCACTGAATGTCTTTATCTTTAAAGATCTTGAAATTTGAGGAGCACAAGCCAGGTCAAGTAGACTGGTTGGTCAATTCTTGTTTTTATTATAATTAACCTCGTTTAATTTAATTTTGATATGTTTTAGTAGAATTGTTTATTGTGCTTGATGTTGTTTTATATTCTTGAATCTGTTACTTTACAATTTTATTTGAACTTGTACAGTTCACAGTCATTATTTATTCAAAATTTTTTCTATCCTCTACCTTTTCCTTTCAGGACTTCAATGATAGGGCACTTGAAGTTGTTCCATAATTCCTTTGGCTTTCTGTTAATTTTTGTTAATTCTTATTCTTAATTTTAATTTTCTATTAGTTTTATTTCTATGACTTCAGTTTGCTAAGTATATTTTTCATCATTGTCTGCCTGACTACTAGTTCCATTTCAAATATATCTTTCATCTCATATATTATAATTTTATGCAGCTATATATGAACTTCATGGTAACCACAAACCAAAGATCCTTGATAAATACAGAGAAAAAGATAAAAAGAATTCATCTCTAACACTGAAAACTCATCAAACACAAGAAACGGAATAAAATAAGGAAGAAACAAAAAGGAACTACAAAAAACCCTCAATTAACAAAATGGCAATATGCACACACATACCAATAATTACTTTAAATATAAATAGACTAAATGCTCTAGTAAAAAGGCATAGAGTGGCTGAATGGACACACACATTCTGCCTTCAAGCATCTCACTCCAGGTTTAACGCATAGAGACTGAAGGCAAAGATACGGAAATCAAAAGAAATTTAAGGTGGCAATAATTATATCAGACAGAATAGACTTTTGCATAAAGATTGTTAAAAGAAATGAATTAAATAATGATCAAAAGATCATCCAAATTGAACATATGATTGTAAATACATATACATCACTCTAAGTCCGTATAAATTCTTGAACAATATTAACAAAAATAAAGGGAGAAAATGATGGTAACATTACAGTAGTCAGGGGATTTTCATATCTTGCTTACATTGATGAACAGATTATATAGACAGAAAATTAATAAGGAAACACTCACCTTAATGAAACATTTCACCATTGGACTTAAGTGACAAATAGACTTAAGCAAATTGTATCCAAAAGCAAATTGCACTTTTTAAGTACACATGAAGCATGCACCAAGATAGATGACATGCTAGTTCATAAAACAAATTTTGATAAATTTATTAACTATCTTTTCCATCACTATGCAATAAATCAAGAAATCAACTACAAGAAAGAAACTACAAAAGAACACAGACACATGGTGGCTAAGCATCATCGTACTAAACTCAAAATTAGTCACTGAATCATAGAAGTTTTAAAAAATTATATAGACATAAAAAAATAAAAATGCAATGATCCAAAATTGGCGGAATGTAGCAAAAACACTCCTAAGAAGAACATTAATAATAATACAAGTAATACAATGAAAAGCACATCTCAGGAAAATTCTTATACACAATATTTTTAAGTCTATAACTGCTGCACCCTTAACATTATATAATGCATTGCTTATGTCTTCTCTGTATTACTTTTCCACTTTTTAAATTTAATTTTTCTGTTTCAGTTTGTTCTTTCATGAACTTTATATAATTAAATAAAGATCATATAATCATTTCACAGTTTTTTATAAACTCATCAAACACAAGAAACATGAAGAAAAGAAAAAAAAAGATATGCACACATACCAATAATACTTTAAATATAAATAGACTAAATGCTCTAGTAAAAAGGCATAGAGTGGCTGAATGGACACACACATTCTGCCTTCAAGCATCTCACTCCAGGTTTAACGCATAGAGACTGAAGGCAAAGATACGGAAATCAAAAGAAATTTAAGGTGGCAATAATTATATCAGACAGAATAGACTTTTGCATAAAGATTGTTAAAAGAAATGAATTAAATAATGATCAAAAGATCATCCAAATTGAACATATGATTGTAAATACATATACATCACTCTAAGTCCGTATAAATTCTTGAACAATATTAACAAAAATAAAGGGAGAAAATGATGGTAACATTACAGTAGTCAGGGGATTTTCATATCTTGCTTACATTGATGAACAGATTATATAGACAGAAAATTAATAAGGAAACACTCACCTTAATGAAACATTTCACCATTGGACTTAAGTGACAAATAGACTTAAGCAAATTGTATCCAAAAGCAAATTGCACTTTTTAAGTACACATGAAGCATGCACCAAGATAGATGACATGCTAGTTCATAAAACAAATTTTGATAAATTTATTAACTATCTTTTCCATCACTATGCAATAAATCAAGAAATCAACTACAAGAAAGAAACTACAAAAGAACACAGACACATGGTGGCTAAGCATCATCGTACTAAACTCAAAATTAGTCACTGAATCATAGAAGTTTTAAAAAATTATATAGACATAAAAAAATAAAAATGCAATGATCCAAAATTGGCGGAATGTAGCAAAAACACTCCTAAGAAGAACATTAATAATAATACAAGTAATACAATGAAAAAGCACAACTCAGGAAAATTCTTATACACAATATTTTTAAGTCTATAACTGCTGCACCCTTAACATTATATAATGCATTGCTTATGTCTTCTCTGTATTACTTTTCCACTTTTTAAATTTAATTTTTCTGTTTCAGTTTGTTCTTTCATGAACTTTATATAATTAAATAAAGATCATATAATCATTTCACAGTTTATATCTAATAATTCTGTGATTAATACAATACTGATGCAATTCTTACTTCCATAAGCTTTATTGTTTTAAATATTTCTTTGCAGATATATTTTTTGTATCATGAGCCTACATTCACCATCTGCCTAATTTATGACCCATCCAGAATCATTCTACTTTAATATCTGGCTTGACGTATATCTTTGTGGGATCACCATAGTGTTAGTTTGTTGCTCTAATTTACATGATTGCTGGTTTGTGTTTCCAAAATCTGAGGTGTGATTGCAATCCACCACCTTAAATCTATACCAATGTTCAAAATATTCAAAGTTCTCTCCAGAATTAGATAATTATATCTTTATTGACCATCTTCCAAATTGTAGCTCTTTTTTATTCAACTATGGGCTTCCCTGGTGGTTCACAGGTAAAAGAATCTGCCTGCAGTGCAGGAACTTCAGGAAACACTGGTTGGATCCCTGGTTTGAAAAGGCCATCCCAGGGAGGGCATGGCAACCTGCTCCAGTATTCTTGCCTGAAGAACCACATGGACAGAGGAACCAGAAAGGTATAAAGGTTAGGGTTACAAATAGTCAAATAAAACAGGTGACAGCATATACTCATGCTTACATTTCAATTATATGGGGAAAAAATCTCCAAGTAGATTATCCACTTCATGTGTCTCTTCAGTTTGCTCTTGTATTTGTATTATATCTTTCACTTTCTGGGGATTAAAACTGTAGTTCGCATCCAATCTCAAGGTTAGCTCTTGAATTTACATTAAAATTCAGATACAAATATTACACCTTGTGGTCAACCATAAATTTAGTTATTCTTTTGTCCTGAGAAATCCTTATTTATAGCTAGTTCATTGCTATATTTAAGACTAATTTACTGTAACCATGAAGGTATATTTCTGGGTTGTCCATTGTGTTTCATTGACTTATGTGTCTGCTTTTACATGGTGCCATATTGGGTTTTTTAATTGTAGCTTTGTAGTACAGGCTGAAATCAAGAAGTATGATTCCTCCATCTTTACTTTTTGTTGTTGTTTAGTTTTGGCCTATTTTATTGTTTGCTCTTCTTTCTCAAGATTGTTTTGGTTATCCTATGCTTTTTATGATTCCGTACTAATTTTAGAATTATTTCTTCCTGCTCATTGAAAAATGTCATAATATTTTGAGAGGAATTGCATTGAATCTGTAGATTGCCTAGGTAGCATGGGTATTTTAATAATCAGTAATAGAAAAGAATAAAATGTTGTCACTTTCAGCAACATGGATAAAACGTGTTAGGGTATTATGTTAAGTGAAATAAATTAGGCAAACACAAATACTGTATGACATTACTTATATATGGAAATCTAAAAACATAGCAACCTAATGAATATAACAAAAAAAGAAGCATACAGATTTAGGGAAGAAACTAGTGGTAAACAGTGGAAAAAAGGAAGGGTGAGGGGCAATCTGGGTGTAGGGGGTTAAAAGATATAGACTATTATGCATAAAATTAGCTATGATTACACATACTGTTTTATATCATACAACTCAGGGAATATATGCAATATCTTATAATGATTATAAATGCAACATAACCTCTAAAAATTGTGAATCACTATATCATATAACTGCAACATACAATATTTTACATCAACCAAAACTCAGTAAAAAACTAATTAATGACAAAACATTCAGAATTTTTAGTTTTTCAAAAATTATAATATTATTTAAGTTATGTAGCCAGATATATGGAACCACATCAAATAGTCCCTTCATAATGTAAGATATATGAAGATGCACCACAGAAACTCCAAACTATGCAACTGGTTAAACAATATTTGCCATTCTGATCAACTTCTCAAAATTATGAAATAATAAAGTCTTATAGGATTTTTGATTTTGCAAAATTAATAGTTTAAAAAGTCTTTACTGGCATATAATAAATAAATCTATTGAAAAGTGTTAAGGGATCTTGAGGAAAATAGTACATATGTCATTTTTCTAATGTTTGATTGTCATTTTTAAACATGAAAGTCTTCTTAATGGAGTCTCATGGATAAATATAACAATATATAGCATATAGTCTATAGAAGTAAAATGATAGAATCCAGTCAGTTTTAGAATAAGAAATAATGCAAAATCAAGTTCTGTGAAACAATTCAAAATTGTTATAATGAGAAAACTGTAGGTAAAATAAGAAAATAAATATTTGCTTCATTAGTGAAGACAAAAAAGAAAAGCAATGGCTATTTTTAATAGAGAACTTTAAGTTTTCGAGAGGGTTCTGAAATAGCAAGCAAGCAAAAGAGAAGAAAATAAAATATTGAATATGTTCAAATTGAGATTTTAAAATCAGAAATTTATTCATTCAAAACTTAATCTGGGAAATTACTACATAATTACAGTGTCGATAACAAGTCAAAATAGATGTGTGTCATGCTCTAAATCCATTGTATCAAATCAAACCAAATCAAACAAACAAACCAAAAAATATATGAAATTGCTAAATGAGAAGTAGAGTATAAAATAAATATAAATGAAGAAGGCAAATTACTCAATGTCATAAAAGTCCTTTGAAGGTCTTATTCAATTTTAACCATCAGAAAACAAGCTACATTTACAAAATCAGGTAACAAATATTTTATGTTCTTCAAAAATGTTAAATGTTAAATCATTACTAACAATACTTACAGATTTAAAATATTATATGGTTCTCCATTACCAGTGGAGGTATTTCTAGCCTCCTTCAAAAATATTTGTGAATATACATGAAATAATAATAGCAATCATTTCCAATAAAAATCAGGAAGGACTGTCCATATTTTCCCCCAGAAAGTAGCAAAGATCTTTAAAGTAGTAAAGCACATTGAACAATCACTTTAACTAGATATTGTCACAAAAATATCAACAGGATTAAATTGCCTATCTCAAGTTAGAGAGGCATTCCCATCTCATCTTACTTTACAAATCTTTCTTACAAACATTACTCTACGACAAGAATGCACTTTTTAAGAATATTAGCCAATTGTTCCTACTTCAATGTTATTTTTTCACATATTTGCTTGATAACCAGATATCCCAAAAAGAGCTGAATATGTACACCTTGGAAATATACTTCATAATATACCTTGCAAATTCTGTCAAAGTTTGAGGCAGAGAACAAAAAATTCTATACATTTTTAGATATGAAAAATTAACTTAAATTGTTACATTTTAATACATTTTTGGAATGGCCTGAACATACCACAGAACTCAGAATCACAGGATCTTTCAATCCTCTAATGAAAATGGAGGTAGAAAACCCATTAACTGCCACTCAAATCAAGAACATTTCCTTACCTGATGTTTAGAAATAAGAAAGTAAGAATCAGAAAAGCACAGACACTACTACTTCATGTTCCTTTTTAGAGTGATGTCACTATACCATTATTGCAAAAGATACTACTAATAATAAATCTAAAAGTATCAACAACTAAAATCTCCAAATATCAAATAACTAAATGCACTCGTGATTAGGATCTAAGTTGCCATCAGACTGTATCTTCCTTTGCATGCTGTTTATTCTCTAACTCAACATTAACAGAATATTTGAATCCTGTTCTAAAGAATATGTTAAAAGTTAACCACCATGGATTTGCAATTCCAGCTAAGTGGACTAACAAGGACAAAATTTGCACTCCTTCCTGAAACAACAACCAAAAAATAAAAATAAAAAAAGGCAAAATACATGCTATAATTGTTTTCAAACTGAATATCAGTGAGAGACAGTGATCCTTGGGGAAAAAAAAAAATTGTAAGAAAAAAAGTTGATCCCTCCAATTAACCCTGTTTTCTGACTTTCGGTAATTTTCAGTCTATTGAGTATGGAGAGCTAATTGCGACGAATGTGGACGATTCAATGGATTGAGGAGTCTTAACTCAGAGTCCAGGGAGAGTGAAACAGTGTAAATCCACAGAAGATTTTCCAGGAGAAGACAAAAATATCAACAGGATTAAATTGCCTATCTCAAGTTAGAGAGGCATTCCCATCTCATCTTACTTTACAAATCTTTCTTACAAACATTACTCTACGACAAGAATGCACTTTTTAAGAATATTAGCCAATTGTTCCTACTTCAATGTTATTTTTTCACATATTTGCTTGATAACCAGATATCCCAAAAAGAGCTGAATATGTACACCTTGGAAATATACTTCATAATATACCTTGCAAATTCTGTCAAAGTTTGAGGCAGAGAACAAAAAATTCTATACATTTTTAGATATGAAAAATTAACTTAAATTGTTACATTTTAATACATTTTTGGAATGGCCTGAACATACCACAGAACTCAGAATCACAGGATCTTTCAATCCTCTAATGAAAATGGAGGTAGAAAACCCATTAACTGCCACTCAAATCAAGAACATTTCCTTACCTGATGTTTAGAAATAAGAAAGTAAGAATCAGAAAAGCACAGACACTACTACTTCATTTTCCCTTTTTTAGAGTGATGTCACTATACCATTATTGCAAAAGATACTACTAATAATAAATCTAAAAGTATCAACAACTAAAATCTCCAAATATCAAATAACTAAATGCACTCGTGATTAGGATCTAAGTTGCCATCAGACTGTATCTTCCTTTGCATGCTGTTTATTCTCTAACTCAACATTAACAGAATATTTGAATCCTGTTCTAAAGAATATGTTAAAAGTTAACCACCATGGATTTGCAATTCCAGCTAAGTGGACTAACAAGGACAAAATTTGCACTCCTTCCTGAAACAACAACCAAAAAATAAAAATAAAAAAAGGCAAAATACATGCTATAATTGTTTTCAAACTGAATATCAGTGAGAGACAGTGATCCTTGGGGAAAAAAAAAATTGTAAGAAAAAAAGTTGATCCCTCCAATTAACCCTGTTTTCTGACTTTCGGTAATTTTCAGTCTATTGAGTATGGAGAGCTAATTGCGACGAATGTGGACGATTCAATGGATTGAGGAGTCTTAACTCAGAGTCCAGGGAGAGTGAAACAGTGTAAATCCACAGAAGATTTTTCCAGGGAGAAGACAGCTGGATAGTGAGAAAACTAAACATATAAACAGGATCTCAGTTGAGCAATGAATTCATTTCAATATACATATGAGGAACTCCCCCAAAGTGTGCTGTAAATGGGGGAGTGTATCTTCCTTGAGGGGTTCTTTAAGGATCACTCAAACTTGGTCAGGAGAATTGCACCAAGATAGCCATATACAATTTTAAAAAGTCTCACAGTTTCTAAAGAGAGACTTGACATATCCAGAAGACCTTCTAACATCACTCAAAAAACTGAAGGTAGCCAGGGCAGTCAGTGAGATGGCAGAGCAAGCACCTGTAGGGAAGTTCATCTTTTGAAGGTCATGAATGTATAAGCCACAGAGCTTGTAGCTCATAAGAAAAGTTCTTTTTTGGTAATTTAAACAGAACTTGATCAACAAGGAAAAGAGAGAAGGAGAAAATTTGGAATGTCATGATAAAGCATATTATTTGGCAAACATATGCTGTGGATGGGTACCCAGAAATGAGCAATAACCAAGTAAAAGTTCAAAAATGACAGGGGGCGATATTGGAGCTCAGTGAGTTATGAGGCAAATATTACACAGAGCTAAATAAAAACTCCATCCAAATAAGTGATAACTAGTGTCATTGACGTTCATACAGAAGTGGACACAATGCCTATCCTGATGAGCTAGAATGAGAAATATATATATATACTTTACATGATATTTGGAAATTGTTGTTTCAACAGTATGGTTTGTTAAACTGCAGGGAACGTGACTTTGCAACTTTCTAGGTTAGGTCAGAATGAAAAATAGTTTCTTCCTGTGTTGATTTCTTAGATTATTTGCCTTCAAAGCCATGAGGCTTCATGTAAGAATTCTAGCTTATTTGAAGCTGCCATACTGAATGGAGATCATGTAGTGAGAACACTGAGTTGGCTTCCCAAGCAGTTGTAGCCTCTAGTTGTTTGAATCTTCCCAACTCAGACTTCAGATATCTGAGTGAATAGCCATGCAAGATGACCTCGGTCTTTTTGATCATTTGACAGAATCCCCATAAGACTTTGAGAGAACCAGTCAGTTAAGCTGCTCCCCAAATTCCAACTTCTTCAAACGTGAATAATATTCGGTAATTGTCTTAAGTCACAAACTTCTGTGGTGATTTGGAATGCAGAAGTAAATAACTGACATAGGATTTATTTATTTATTAATTCTCAGCTTCTTTAGAAATCCACACTAAATCTGTTGGCTGCTTCTTGAAAATACTTTTATCATTTTCTTCCTCATTAAATTTGAATTATAAATGAACAGGACAAACACGATCACTGATTTGATGACAGCACACCAGAAACTGACTAAAAGTGATAAAAATCACTTCTGTTTTCCCCAATTACTTACAATTATGACAGAAATTCTTTGAATTGTAATTCTATTTGATTTCATAAATAGAAATCAAGTTATGTAATATTAGGGCCAAAATTCATTAATCGTTGAGTATTGTTTTTAAAAGCACTAGAAGAATGATATATGCCTCCTTTATATACAAATTAATTTACTTTTTGCTGAAATAATTTCCTTGTCATGAATATTTGTCAAATCATTTCATAGGGGAAGTATTTCCTAATTCCCAGAGTTATTGAGTCTCTCTGTATTCTTTCACAAGCCCATGCATTTGACTATTTCACTCTCTCCTGCAACTGCCTGATGACGTTTTTGAATAAGTTATTTGATGAGGGTGACTGCAAACTGCTCATTTAATTCATAGATAGGAGCAGATTAATATTTTCTGAGCCTTAAATGCATTATATGAACTTATCAATTAAAATGTCAATTTCTGTGGGTAAGTGATAATAGAGTAGATACTTACATTATACCCTTTCTTTCTTTCTTTCTTTTTTAACTTTTATTTTACTGTTAACTTTTACAGAGTTTTGTTGTTTACAGATATGTATGTTCCCAGATTAGTCATATGTATATCCCTCCCTTCGCACCCCTCCTGACCATCACACAGCACCCCTGAAGGATCCCCTTTTATCACAGAGCAATGACTATAGCTATTTTCTTCACTTATGATAGTACGGGCCTTCATGATACTTTCTTTACACCTCCCACCCTCTGTTCCTTCTCCATTCCATGAGTTTGCAAAAGAGAGAAATACACAATAGTATTAATTTTTAAGAAATGTAAGACCGTATTTTTCATAGTCTTTCACAAAAAGATCATCCTTACTCTTCCGTTTCGTGGTCTTAAATTTTTATAATTGGGATTCTATATTTATTAGTTTAATTATTTTTAATTTGAGTTAATGGTTTAGTTAGTCAAAGCTGAGTGCCCCAGCAGAAAAATGAAAAATGGGCAAATGCAACAAGTTTGTTTTGTTGAAATAGGATGTTTATGCTCAACATCAAATTCATGTTAAAACATATATATGTGAATATATACATATATGTAAGCATACCTCATTTTATTTTATTAACACATACTGTGTTTTTAAAAATTGAAGCTTTTCTAGTGAGAGCATATAGAGTGAAGTCAAAAACAGAAAAACAAATATTGCATATTAGAATATATATGTATCTATGTGTGTGTGTAAATATATATATATGGAATATAGAAATATGGTACTGACAAATCTATTCACAGGGAAGGAATGGAGACACAGATATAGAGAATGGACTTGTGGACACAGTGGGTTAAGGAAAGAGTGGGAAGAATTGGGAAAGTAGCAATGGCATATATACACTACCATGTATATATAATAGGTAACTGATGAGAAGTTGCTGTATAAAACATGGGGCCAGCCCAGCCTAGTGCTCTGGGATAGCCTAGGGGGGTGGGATGGAGAGATAAGAGGGAGGCTCAAGAAGAGGGTTATATATGTATAATTATGGCTGATTTGCATTGTTTTATGGCAGAAACTGACTCAATATTGTAAAGCAATTTTTCTCCAATTAAAAAATAAAATAAACAATTATCAGTTTCTAACAGTTCTATTGGTGCCATTTTCCTAATAACATTTGCTCAGTTTATGTATCAAATTTTGACCAATTCTTACAGATTTTAAAACTTTTTCATTACTATTATACTTGTTTTGGTGATTATCTTCGTTGTTACCATTGTAATTGTGCCACAAACCCCCACCCTTCCTGTGTTTTGACTACTTCACCAGCTGGCCTTTTCTCTGTCTCTCTTTCTTCCTCCCTTCTCAGGCTCCCAGATTCCCTGGAATATTGAAATGAGGCCAATTAATAATAGCACAAGGACCTTTAGTATTCAAGTGAAGGAGGAATCATATGCCTCTCAGTTTAAATCAACAGGCAAAAATGCTCAGTGAGGAAGGCATGTCAAAAGCTAAAGCAGGCCCTGAACTAGGCTTCTTATACCAATTAGCCAAGTTGTGGATACAAAGGAAACATTCTTGAAAATTAAAAATGCTACTCCAGTGAACTCTTAAGAGTCCCTTGGACTGCAAGGAGATCAAACCAGGCAATTCTAAAAGAATTCAACTATGAATATTCATTGGAAGACTGAGGCTGAAGTTTCAATATTTATGCCACCTGATGTGAAGAAACAACTTAGGAAAAGATTCTGATGCTAGGAAAGATTGAGAGCAGGAGGAGAAGAGGGTACCTAAGAATGAGATGGTTAATAACATATCACTCAATGGACATGAATTTGTGCAACGAACTCCAAGAGACAGTGAAGGACAGGGCAGCCTCGAGTGGTGCAGTCCATGGGATCACAAAGAATAGGATATGACTTAGTGACTCAACAGCAACAACTCCAGTAAACACATGAATGATCAGAAAGTGAACCAACATTTTTGTTAATAAGGAGAAAACTTTGGTGGTCTGGATAGCAGACCAAAACAGCCAAAGGGGCCAGCCCAGCCTAGTGCTCTGGGATAGCCTAGGGGTGGGATGGAGAGATAAGAGGGAGGCTCAAGAAGAGGTTATATATGTATAATTATGGCTGATTTGCATTGTTTTATGGCAGAAACTGACTCAATATTGTAAAGCAATTTTTCTCCAATTAAAAAATAAAATAAACAATTATCAGTTTCTAACAGTTCTATTGGTGCCATTTTCCTAATAACATTTGCTCAGTTTATGTATCAAATTTTGACCAATTCTTACAGATTTTAAAACTTTTTCATTACTATTATACTTGTTTTGGTGATTATCTTCGTTGTTACCATTGTAATTGTGCCACAAACCCCCACCCTTCCTGTGTTTTGACTACTTCACCAGCTGGCCTTTTCTCTGTCTCTCTTTCTTCCTCCCTTCTCAGGCTCCCAGATTCCCTGGAATATTGAAATGAGGCCAATTAATAATAGCACAAGGACCTTTAGTATTCAAGTGAAGGAGGAATCATATGCCTCTCAGTTTAAATCAACAGGCAAAAATGCTCAGTGAGGAAGGCATGTCAAAAGCTAAAGCAGGCCCTGAACTAGGCTTCTTATACCAATTAGCCAAGTTGTGGATACAAAGGAAACATTCTTGAAAATTAAAATGCTACTCCAGTGAACTCTTAAGAGTCCCTTGGACTGCAAGGAGATCAAACCAGGCAATTCTAAAAGAATTCAACTATGAATATTCATTGGAAGACTGAGGCTGAAGTTTCAATATTTATGCCACCTGATGTGAAGAAACAACTTAGGAAAAGATTCTGATGCTAGGAAAGATTGAGAGCAGGAGGAGAAGAGGGTACCTAAGAATGAGATGGTTAATAACATATCACTCAATGGACATGAATTTGTGCAACGAACTCCAAGAGACAGTGAAGGACAGGGCAGCCTCGAGTGGTGCAGTCCATGGGATCACAAAGAATAGGATATGACTTAGTGACTCAACAGCAACAACTCCAGTAAACACATGAATGATCAGAAAGTGAACCAACATTTTTGTTAATAAGGAGAAAACTTTGGTGGTCTGGATAGCAGACCAAAACAGCCACAGCACTCCTTAAGCCAAAGACCCATCCAGAGAAAGACCCTAACTTGAATTCCACGAAAACTGAGAGAGGTAAGGAAGCTGCAGAAGAAACGTTTTAAGCTTGCAGAGGTTGGATCATGAGATAGAAGGAAAGAAGCCACGTCTTTAACATAAACGTGCAAGATGAAGCAGCACCTGCTGATATAGAATTTGTTGTAAGTCATCAAGGAAATCTAGCTAAGATAGTTAATGAGGGTGGCTAATTGAAGCAATGAGCTTCCCTGGTGACTCAGATGGCAAAGAATCAGCTTGCAATGCAGGAGATAGACTCAATACCTGGGTTGGGAAGATCTAGTGGAGAAGGGAATGGCAAGCATCTCAAGTATTCTTGTCTGAAAAATACAATGGACAGGGGAGCATGAAGCCACAAAGTCAGACATGACTGAGTGACTAACACTTTCACTTATTTCAGTGAAAAGAACAGATTTTTGGTAAAGGAGAAACAGCCCTATCTTGGAAGGAGATACCACCTAAGACTCGATAGCTAGAGAGCAGAAGTTCATCCCTGACTTCAAAGGTTCAAAGGAGAGGCTGTCTCTTCTTAGAGGTTAGTGCAGTTGGTGACTTAGAGTTGAAGGCAAAGCTCATTTGCCATTACTTTACATTTCCTTTGCTTTATAAATGGAACAAAGAGAAAAACCTGAATGAGAGCAAATAATTTACAATACGAATTACAGAACATTTTAGTCTATCATGAAACCTGCTGTTTAAAAAAAAAAAGAAAAGAACATTTCTTTCAAAAGGTTGCTGCATAATAACAATGCATCTGCTTACCCAAGAGCTCTGATGGAAATAGACTATTAGATGAATGTTGTTTTCATGCCTATCAACACAGTATTACTCTTCATTTCGTGGCTCATACACTAATTTGACTTTAAATATTTTTTTTATTTAATAAATACAATTTGTAATCCATAGCTGCACTAAACATTGATTATACTGATGAATCGTGGCAAAGTGAAAGTTCGAAAGTTTACCCTTCTAGATCGAGTGGTGCAGTCCATGGGATCACAAAGAATAGGATATGCTTAGACTCAAAACATGCCATGAATGATCAGAAAGTGAACCAACATTTTTGTTAATAAGGAGAAAACTTTGGTGGTCTGGATAGCAGACCAAAACAGCCACAGCACTCCTTAAGCCAAAGACCCATCCAGAGAAAGACCCTAACTTGAATTCCACGAAAACTGAGAGAGGTAAGGAAGCTGCAGAAGAAACGTTTTAAGCTTGCAGAGGTTGGATCATGAGATAGAAGGAAAGAAGCCACGTCTTTAACATAAACGTGCAAGATGAAGCAGCACCTGCTGATATAGAATTTGTTGTAAGTCATCAAGGAAATCTAGCTAAGATAGTTAATGAGGGTGGCTAATTGAAGCAATGAGCTTCCCTGGTGACTCAGATGGCAAAGAATCAGCTTGCAATGCAGGAGATAGACTCAATACCTGGGTTGGGAAGATCTAGTGGAGAAGGGAATGGCAAGCATCTCAAGTATTCTTGTCTGAAAAATACAATGGACAGGGGAGCATGAAGCCACAAAGTCAGACATGACTGAGTGACTAACACTTTCACTTATTTCAGTGAAAAGAACAGATTTTTGGTAAAGGAGAAACAGCCCTATCTTGGAAGGAGATACCACCTAAGACTCGATAGCTAGAGAGCAGAAGTTCATCCCTGACTTCAAAGGTTCAAAGGAGAGGCTGTCTCTTCTTAGAGGTTAGTGCAGTTGGTGACTTAGAGTTGAAGGCAAAGCTCATTTGCCATTACTTTACATTTCCTTTGCTTTATAAATGGAACAAAGAGAAAAACCTGAATGAGAGCAAATAATTTACAATACGAATTACAGAACATTTTAGTCTATCATGAAACCTGCTGTTTAAAAAAAAAAAGAAAAGAACATTTCTTTCAAAAGGTTGCTGCATAATAACAATGCATCTGCTTACCCAAGAGCTCTGATGGAAATAGACTATTAGATGAATGTTGTTTTCATGCCTATCAACACAGTATTACTCTTCATTTCGTGGCTCATACACTAATTTGACTTTAAATATTTTTTTTATTTAATAAATACAATTTGTAATCCATAGCTGCACTAAACATTGATTATACTGATGAATCGTGGCAAAGTGAAAGTTCCTGGAAATGGTTTACCCTTCTAGATGCCATTGAGAATTTGTGATTCGTGGGAAGAAGTCAAAATACCAGCATTTGCGGAAGTTTGGAGAAAGTTGATTTCAACCCTCATGGATAATTTCGAGGGGCTCAAGGTTTCCTGAAGGAAGGAACTGTAAATGTGATAAAAATAGCAAAAGAACTAGAATTAGAGATGGAGTTTAAAGATGTGACTGAAATGCTGCAATCTATAAAACATTCACAAATGAGAAATTGCCTCTTATGGGGAAACAAGGAAAGTGATTTCTTGAGATGGAATCTACTTCTGGTGAAGATGCTGTGAAGATTGTTGAAATGGCAACAATAGACATAAAATGTTAAATAAACTTATTTGATAAAACACTGGCTTATTTTGAGAGGACTGACTAATTTTGAAAGTTTTACTGTGAGTTAAACGCTTATCAAACAGTTTTGTAGACTACAGAGAATTGTTCATAATAGGAAGAGTCAACTTTCTATTGTTTTGCTTTTAGACATAGCCACTGCTGGGATTCCCTGGTGGTCCAGTGGGTAAGGACACCATCTTGCAGTGCAAGGGGCACCGGTTCGATCCCTGGCCTGGGAAGACCCCATGTGCCGCGGAGCGGCTGGACCGAAGTGTCCAATTACCGAGCCGGAGCTCTGGAGCGCATGCGCCCAGAGCCGGAGATCTGCGACAACAGAGGCCACTGTGATGGGAGGCCCACACCGTCCAAAGAACAAAGACGGATGAAAATAGATAAATGAAAGACCAATAGAAGTGGCCTGCCCTCCCCACTCATTCCGCAACCCGCCCCGCCGTGCCGCTGAAATAGCCACTGCTATTTCAGTCTTCAGCAACCAGCACACTAATAAGTCAGTAGCCGTAACCATCAAGGAAAAATCCTCCCCCAGCAAAAATATAATTGCTCATTGAATGGTTATAATTTTTTAGCCATGAAAATTTGATTAAGTTATGCATGTATATTGGTGGTTCAGACGATAAAGAATCTGCCTTCAGTGTGTGAGACCTGAGTTAGATCCCTGGGTTGGGAAGATCTCCTGGAGGAGGGCACGACAATGCATTCCAGTATTCTTGCCTGGAGAATACCCATGGAAAGAAGAGCCTGGCAGGCTACAGTCCACGGAGTTGCAAATAGTCAGACTGAAAGACTAAGCACACATCCACATAGTGTTTTACACAGAATGATATTTCACACTCAATAAATTACCATATAGTGTAAGTTTAATGTACACTGGGAAACCCCCAAAATTATGTGACCTGCTTTATTCCAATATTTGCTTTATTGTGCTGGTCTGGAACTGAACACACATGTCTCCAAGGTATACCTGTATCTCAGTTGCCTACAATTTCTTTTTACAATTATTTCTTGTTCTGGGAAAAAACTGAAATAATTACCATGATGGGGTCTCAAAGGGCACTGATAAAATACACTTTAAAATTTTATTCAACATATAATTTTTACTTTACACCAGAAAAATAGCTTTACTGTTTGCTACTTATACTTCTTCAAGGTCATACGTTGATTTTTAATTTTGCTTTATTATATTTGGTTTTCTTTTAAAGAAGGGTTGATTTCTATACTTATTTGCAACATATGAACACATTTTTTTCAGTTAAATAAATGTCTTTTTTAATTTATTCATTTTAATATTATCTTAGTTTTTGTTGACCAAAGATTCATTCGTATCGTCCATCCTGCATCTCTCTACTTTCATATATTGTTAATAACTTTGACCAATAAAAAACATCTAAAAACCATCAGATTTGACCTATAGCTCTTTTGACCTTTAGTAAATTACTCAATTCTGAACCTATAGTTTGTAAATGGGAAAACTCCCATATGTAATTGTATGGGTAGATTAATTAAGTAATGTATTCACACACAGTACTATATTTGATATGCAAAAAATGCATAATATTAAACTTGCTTTTGCTTTCATGCCATAAAAACACAGCACACAGGTGCTATATCGGAGTGGCTAAGATTAGGGATTCAGAAGCCAACTATCTTGGATCTTAATCTAATCACTATCAAATGGATGTTTTGTAATTTTGTATTATTTCCTTTTCATCTTTTTTTTTTTTTATCTCAGGCTTTATCTATAAAGTGGGACTATCAGTAATCTAACATTAGCAATCTGTAAAGTGAACATACAAAAATTGGATAAATTAGTATATATATTATGCTCAGAACAAATATCTGGAAGATAATAAGCATTCACTTATTAATATGATTATTTTATTTATTAATATTATGTGACCTAGACTTATGTAGACTGTGCCAGATCTATAGCTATGAAACTTCATTGAATTCTTTAATGCAGATAAGGATTTTAAGTTGGAACCTGAAATAATATTCATAAAGAGGCTATATTTAATATTATCATTATCTTAAAGGTTATTTTCTACAATAAACTGTAAATGTTAGATATGTTTCACATATTATATTAAACACTTAGAGCTTATTACAATTTCAGCTTATTACAATTCAATTATCAGTTGAATTATTCACTATTTAATTTGTGGTGTCATAAATTCCAAAGTCCACTGAGACTCAATGTTTTGCTAGAAGGACTTACAAGATTGAGGAAAGCTGTTCTACTCAGTTACAGTTTATTACAGTGAAAGGACAGATTAAAGTCAACCAAGGGAAATGGTGCATGGAGTAAAACCCGAGATAAATCATCTACGTGTCCACATACAGTGAGTCACACCGGGATGCACTTAATTCTGCCAGCAGCAATGCGAAACTATGCGTTTTGTGTTGTTAACCAGGAAGTCCACTCAAGTCTTAGTGTCCGGTGCTTAATAGGAGCTAGTCCTGCAGTGGTCATATGACTGATCTCAGATACTCAGGCCTCAGAACCTCCCCCACAGAGCCAAAGCAAGTGTGTTCTATAAAGAGATAAATTATCCTGTCAGACTGGTACAGTTTCAAGGCACACAAGACCCAAGTTTTCAGGTACACACAAGAAAGGCATTTGTCACAAATTCAGTGTGTCCCAAGGCCTCAGGAATATAAAATACTCTTAGGAAAATATTTCTAGGATTTAAAGATTGTCTCCCAGTAACTAGTTTTGCTCAAGGCTTTATGCTATTAGGGATTCAGAAGCCAACTATCTTGGATCTTAATCTAATCACTATCAAATGGATGTTTTGTAATTTTGTATTATTTCCTTTTCATCTTTTTTTTTTTTTATCTCAGGCTTTATCTATAAAGTGGGACTATCAGTAATCTAACATTAGCAATCTGTAAAGTGAACATACAAAAATTGGATAAATTAGTATATATATTATGCTCAGAACAAATATCTGGAAGATAATAAGCATTCACTTATTAATATGATTATTTTATTTATTAATATTATGTGACCTAGACTTATGTAGACTGTGCCAGATCTATAGCTATGAAACTTCATTGAATTCTTTAATGCAGATAAGGATTTTAAGTTGGAACCTGAAATAATATTCATAAAGAGGCTATATTTAATATTATCATTATCTTAAAGGTTATTTTCTACAATAAACTGTAAATGTTAGATATGTTTCACATATTATATTAAACACTTAGAGCTTATTACAATTTCAGCTTATTACAATTCAATTATCAGTTGAATTATTCACTATTTAATTTGTGGTGTCATAAATTCCAAAGTCCACTGAGACTCAATGTTTTGCTAGAAGGACTTACAAGATTGAGGAAAGCTGTTCTACTCAGTTACAGTTTATTACAGTGAAAGGACAGATTAAAGTCAACCAAGGGAAATGGTGCATGGAGTAAAACCCGAGATAAATCATCTACGTGTCCACATACAGTGAGTCACACCGGGATGCACTTAATTCTGCCAGCAGCAATGCGAAACTATGCGTTTTGTGTTGTTAACCAGGAAGTCCACTCAAGTCTTAGTGTCCGGTGCTTAATAGGAGCTAGTCCTGCAGTGGTCATATGACTGATCTCAGATACTCAGGCCTCAGAACCTCCCCCACAGAGCCAAAGCAAGTGTGTTCTATAAAGAGATAAATTATCCTGTCAGACTGGTACAGTTTCAAGGCACACAAGACCCAAGTTTTCAGGTACACACAAGAAAGGCATTTGTCACAAATTCAGTGTGTCCCAAGGCCTCAGGAATATAAAATACTCTTAGGGAAAATATTTCTAGGATTTAAAGATTGTCTCCCAGTAACTAGACAAGGACCATTTCCTAAGACAAAGGCCTTTCTTAGCAATATGCAGGATTTGAGCAATCTAGGACCTCTTGAGTTAATTTATCTTTAATAATTGCTAATTTTTCTGACTATTTCTTTCCATCACCTTCTTTTTCAAAAATTTCTCAATAGTGTTACTGTCAATAAATGTTCTATATTAAATCTGTAAATCATGAATTATTCCAAAGTTTATTATGTATATGCAAGTCATATCAATTAAAATATTTGACATATATATGTGTATATATATATATATATATATATATGCTTCTTTTATACATTCTGCTTCTTTTCATACATTCTGTTATCCAACTTATTCTGGCCAACAATTGTGCAAGGTAGCTATTCTTTTTTAAAATTATTTAAACATTATAAATTATTTTTATTTAGTTTTCTAAAATCTACATTTGTAAAATCTACATTCCTTTTTTCTTTAGTTTTGTTGAGGTATAATTGAAATATAAACTTGTACCATTATCAAAACATATATTGTGGTATTTGATATATGTATACATTGTGTGAATATTTCCTTATCTATTTAATAATACATGCATCATCTCACATATCTAACTTTGGGTCCATGTGAGAGAGAATATTTAGGCTCTATTCTATTAGAAAATTTCAGTTATATAGTATAGTATTATCAACTATAGTCACATTTCATATTGGATCCTTACATGTTTTTCCTTTATAGCTGAAAGTTCAAAATGAGTAGTCTTCTATTAATATCTCCCTATTTTCTGTGACCTCCAGACTCCCACAGTCATATTTCTACTGTAAGTTCCTAAAAGTGTGGCTATGCATTCTATTCTGTTTCCACATCTAAGAGATACCATGTAGTATTTGCTTTTCTGCATCCAGCTTATTTCATTTAACACAATGCTTTCAGGTTTAATCAATATTTTTACAAATGGCAGATTTTCCTTCTTTTTCATTGCTAAATAATACTTCATTGTATGCTATGTTTTCTTTATCCATTCAAACATTTGTGAGAAACTTATGTTGTATCCTTGGCTATTGTAAAAAAATGCTACTGTGAGAAATGTTTTTGTGAAAAAATTCCCATAAAAATGGGAATGTAGATATCTCTTGATACCCTATTTTCATACATTTGGATAGTAAGGTTGTTCTGTTTTTTAACTTTTTTAAGAAAATTCCATATGCATTTCTACCAACAGTCAAAGAGTGCTCCCCTTTCTCTGCATTCTTGCCAACACTCTTATATTTAGTTGTAGACATTCCTTCAACTGTGAAATCATATCTCACAGTGGTTTTTATTTGCATTTCCTTGTGCTTAGTTTTATTTAACACCTTTCCATGTACCTATTTGTCATTTGCATGTCTTCTTTGGAACTGCTTTCTCATTTTCTCTGCACATTTTTAAATTGCATTGTTTATTTTTTCACTATTGAGTTGCATACACATTTTTAAAACTATAGTTTACATATTAACCCTTTGTTAAATATGGCTGGCAAATATTTTCTCTGATTTTCTAGGTTGTCTTTTCATCTTCTTAATGATTTCCTTTACTGAGAAGAAACTTTGGTATTGTTTACTTATTGATTCTCATTTTTGTAGGCTTTTCAAGTCATATCCAAAAATATATTGCAAAGCCTGATGCCTCCCTTATATGTTTTCTTTTAGGAGTTTTAGCGATTCACATCTTACCTTTCAGTGTTTAATCCATTTTTTGAGTGGATTATTATGTATAGAGAAAGATAGCAGTAGAGTTGCATTCTTTTGCATGTGTCCGTTGAGTTTTTCCAAAATCATTTATGAAAGAGACAATTATTTCCTCATTGTATATTCATATCTTTCTTGTCATAAATTAATTGGCCAGATATACATGGATTTAGTCAGTTAATTTCTTTCAGTAAAATGCTGCAAAGTATATGTCCCTTCTTTCCCAAATTTTCCTATGTAGCATAAAAGTAGATAAAAATTGGTTCAACTTAGGTGATTATTCTGTTATATTATATAATATTTGATGTTTTTTCTTATTAGGACATGAATTGTTATTTTGACCACAAAATTGCACATTAATTTCAGTTTGTGCAAGCAAGCAAACAGAAACAACTGAATAAATTCAGAAAATTTTAAGATATGTCCAATTTTCATACTGTGTTTGATCATTGCACAATCTGAAGTGCTGCTGATGTGTTTGCTGTCACTTTTATCTTGTGTCATCTTCCCTACTAAAGTGCACTCATGGGAATAACAATAGTGCTTTTCAGTATACATTGAACTGAGAGGAGATTGCAACTAGGGGACTCATAAATCTTGATTTCATTCATTCTTTTTTTTAAAAAAAGCTTTTATTTTATTTTAACTTTTACAGAGTTTTGTTGTTTACAGATAAGTATGTTCCGAGATTAGTCATATGTATATCCCCCCATCCCACCCCTCCAGACTGTCATACAGCACCCGTGAAGGATCTGCTTTTCTCACAGAGCAATGACTATAGCTATTTTCTTCACATATGGTAGTACAGGCCTTCTTACTACTTTCTTTATTCCTCTAAACTTAAGGGATTTCATTCATTCTTATTGACTATTACTTGTGTTAAAGGAAAAATGTTAGAAAATATATTGTAACAAATTTTTACCTGAAACTATAGAAAGTGGGTATTAATGAATTACTGTTGTAACAATCCAGACATACTTTTCTTGTATTTAAAATATGAAAAATCTGTTCCTATGATTATTAAGATAATGAGTAGTAATTAAAATCTATTTGCACAATATTCCCAAGTAATAGGATGAAAAATGAAAGGAAATTTCAGTATATGTTTATTGTGCCAAAAAATATAAGGTTATAGATTTTTCTAAAAAATATTGCAAATTTATAGTTATACATGACATATAAAATGCATAGATGTGCTAATACATACTTCAGAACTAGGAATAAGATGTATTAAATAAATTAAAAATGGTGCTATAACCAATAAAGTGTAGTAGAGACCATTACTGATGAGAGAAAAAAAAAAAATAACAACAGAAATTTTAAGACAGCTGGAAACTTTGTCTCTGTTTTACCAGCACAGGTTCTACTTATGGTTAAAAAAAAAAAAAAAAAAAAAAATTACTACATACTTCCACACTTACCATAAGATTCAGCCATTGGGTTCCTTGCTATTTATTCATAGAAGTTGAAACTTTGTGTCCACACAAAATTCTGTAGTTTTTTGTATGTAGCACCTTTGTTCATAATTGCTGAAACTGGGGGAAAATCAACACTCCCCTCAATAGGTGAATGGATAAATTATGCTATATACATACAATGAAATATCCTTCAGCACAAACATATAATATATCAATCAAGCAATAAAATACATAAAGGAAACCTATGAAAGATGGATAGAGGACCTGAATAAGTATTTTTTCAAGTTGATACAGATGGCCAAGAGACACATGAAAAGAGGTTCAACATCAGCAGGGATATATAAATCAAAACCGCAATGTGTGATCATTTCACCCCTGTGAGAATGGATATTATTTTAAAAAACTAATATTGGTGAGAATGCAAAAAGCGGGGAATTCTTGTATATTGTTGATAAGATTGAAAATTATCACAGCCTTTATGGAAAACAGTATGGAGATTCCTCAAACATTAAAAAGAGAGCTACCATGTATGAGTGCTAAGTCACTTTGATCATGTCTGACTCTTTGCGTACCTATGGACTGTAGCCCATCAGGCTCCTCTATCCATGGGGATTCTCCAGGCAAGAATACTGGAGTGGGTTGCTGTATCCTTCTCTAGGGGATCTTCCCCACCCATGAGTTGAACCCACATCTCCTGTTTCTCTAATATTGCAAGCAGATTCTTTACCTGCTCAAAGGTTTCAGAGGAGAAAACTAAGTGAGGGAAATTAAGTACAAAACTTCCAGTTAATGAGGAAGGTTAATGAGTATGGGGTGAAATATATAACACAGTCCATAATAGTGTAATATATTTGTGTGGGCATAAGTGGAAATAGACTTATCATAGTGATCATTTTTAATGCACAGAAATACAGAATCACTGTTATGTTCCAGAAGCTAGCATGATACGGTAGGCCAATTGTACTTCAAAAAGAAACTATCTTATATAAAAAGAGATTAATTTTATGATTAACTAGTAGCTTGGATGGGAGTGATGGAAGAAGAGGAAATTGGATGAAAGTGGTCAAAAAATACAAATGTAGCTTTCAGATTAATTAGTAGTAGGAAATGAATACATCACACGGTTAACACTGTTCTATGTTATGCCTGCAAATAAATCTGTGAGTTCTCATCACAAGGGTATAAATTGTTCTTTATCATTTATTCCACGCTTTTAAAAGATGATGAATGCTGACCAAACTTACTGTGATAATCATTTCATGATGTATGTAAATCAAATAATTATACTGTACACAAACTCATACAGTGCTGTATGACCATTATATCTCAATAAAACTTGAGGGAAAAATTCCAGTAAGTTAATCTTTGATGCTAGAGGAAAAATTAATAGCATAAATATGAAGAAAATCACAAATGAGAAAAATCTTAAAAAGCATAGGGTAAAAAATATATCTTACTAAGTGAAGAAAGCCAATGAGAAAAGACCACATACTGTATTATTCCAACCATGTAAAATTCTGGAAAAGACAAAATAATGCAAACAGTAAAAATATCTGGAGTTGCCAGTAGTTGAGGAGTCAGATTGGATAAAGAGGCAAAGGATAAAGGATTTACATGGCAATGAATATTATCTGCATGATACCATAATGAAGGATATATGTTAAAATACATTTGTCCAAACTGATAGGAAGCACAGCACCAAATGTAAACAGTAATATAAACTATTGACTTTGGCTGATTCTAATGTGTCAGTATAGTGTATCACTTGTAACAAATGTACCACTATATCAGAGGCGTTCTTAATGTGTATCAGCAGGAGATACAAAGAAATTCTCTCACCTGCCTCTTAATTTTGCTGTGAGATGTAAAATAAAGTATCAACTACAAAGATAAATGCATTGACCCATTTACTATGTACAAATTTTTCTTTATGTATTATGATATATATATATATATATATATTGAACATAGAGCACTGTGTCCACAAGTGCAGTATCTGTCTGGTTAACCTAACATAAAGCTAAAATGAAATATCACATAATGGATGGAAAACATTTTATATGTGTATGTCTAACGTGGCCAAGTAATAGGAACTAGCACAGCAGTTAGCATATAGCAACATGTCAGTACATGCTTTTCTTTTGGTTGCTTCCTATTTTATTCTATTGCTAATGAAAATACCCTGCTGTTACTACATAATTGGAGCCTTATGGGAAATCTGACAAGTATTCTAGAAGTTTTGATTGCATTAATTGCATACCTAGAATAGGTAGGTATTTTTATTTTTTCATTCATGAACTTTTCATGAGATCAGGATATATGTGTGTCTGTGTGCCTGTGTGCATCTGTGTGTGTCTATGTGTCTTCTGGAGAATCTGGATTTTATACTGGATATGATCTTCATATTTTGACAAAGACAATCTATTCAGGCTCATAGAGAGTATATATATATACATAGAGAGTTGTTGTTGAGATATATATATATGTGTACATATATATATATATGTTTGTGTGTGTGTGTGTGCATGTGTATATATATATATGTATACACACACACAAACACACACATATAGAGAGAGAGAGTTTTTGCTCCATTACTCAGTCATGTCCTACTCTTTTCGATCCCATGGACTACAGCACAGCAGGCTTCCCTGTCCTTCAACATCTCTGGGAGCTTGCTCATATCCATTGAATCAGTAATGCCATTCAGCCATCTTGTCCTCCTCTCCTTTTCCTCCTGCATTCAATCTTTCCCAGCGTCAGGGACATTTCCAATGAGTCAACTCTATATCTGGTGACCAAAGTACTGGAACTTCAGCTATAGCATTAGTCCTTCCGATTTGTACTCAGGGTCGATTTCCTGCAGGATTGATTGGTTTGATCTTGAAGTCCAAGGGACTCTCAAGAGCCTTCTCCAATATCAGAGTTTGAAAGAGCATCAATTTGAAGAGACAGAGTGTTAGTTTTAGTTAGGGAATTTAAGCATGAAGCTAGAAATTGAGTGAGAAAGTATAAATTATTTATTTATTTATTTATTTATTTATTTATTTTTAAGAATTCTTCCTTTGTGGTACCTTTCTTCTGGAGCAGAAAAAGACAAGAAAAGATGATCAATCACAGGTTTGGTGATTTTCTACTTCAAGTCCTGCCTTAGAAAATTGTTTGAAAAGGAACACAGATACGCAATGTATCTATAAAATGTAGATCATTTCTATTTTGTTCCAGATATTAAGGTGGAGTCTTAGATTCCTAGAGATCCCAACACTCCTTACATTCCCCCTCCCTTCAGAAGCAGTGTGTTTCAGTGATTCTGTTTACCTATCTTTTTAGAACAAATGGAAAAATCTCTCTCAAAAGAAAGTGTGGAAATAACTAAAGAGGAAACATTGCGAGATTTCTGTCAGTGTATTTTTGCATATGTCCCTCATAAACTCTTCATTTGTTGTATTTGAGAAAGACTTAACCAGCAATAAGAAATTAAAAGTGTATAGTTTTAGAAAATGTTTCTAAAGTAAGGTTTGAATAGGATAAAATTAATATCTGTGTTCCTACTACCTAAATACATAGCTAATTCAAAGTTCTCTTTAAATGGGCACACACTCCTACTCCTTTATGAGGTAATTAGTGTCTAACTCAAGGTTTGAAAATAATATATTTATTTTATTATATATAGAAATTTTCCTTTTACCTTAATGATATGGATGGTATGTTTGAGATTATTTTTGAGCCAAATCTTGCCTGTTTATAGACCGTACTTTTTTTTTTTTGCTATACTGGTTTTCAGAATTTGCATCTTTTTGACCACTTAGATATTTTTCACAACTGAGACATGAACTATTCTCTGATGTGTGTATATACATATTTATTTTTTCTGGATAAAATTTTTAATTGTTAAACAGAGAGAATCTCTAAAAGGAAAATCAGTATACCTGTGTTAAACATGTAAACTATTGAAGTGTTAATCACAAATTAAGTCTGTCTAATTAAAGGGGTAAATAGACAAACTTGGTCAGGAGGCCAACGTTTTCCAAGCAGGAGAATAAGGAAGGAGGAGGATAAGGAAAATGTTTGCTGTGATAAAGATCTACTCTGAAACTAACATTATTGTCTTAAGGATACAAACTATTTTGCATTGGTATGTCTCTGATCTATTGTTAATAACCAGCTAGAAAGCACAAGATGTCTTGTATTAACTGAGTATTACATTCCATTATCCTCTTAGGACTTCTGTCATTTCCATTGGTGGTGAAAATCCCAGGCCCTGGATCCTATGGTTTCCTCTTTTTTGTTTTACTCAGCATATTTTGTAAGATACTTTTCAGAAACTTTCTACAATGCTCAAAACCTTCCAAGCTAGGCTTCAACAGTATGTGAATCAAGAACTTCCATATGTACAAGAACAGCTATGATAAACCTAGACAGAGTATTAAAAAACAGAGACATTATTTTGCCGACAAAGTTATGGTTTTCCCAGTAGTCATGTAGGGATGTGAAAGGTGGACCATAAGGAATGCTGAATGCCAAAGAATTGATGCCTTTGAACTGTGGTGTTGGAGAAGTCTCTTGAGAGTTTGTTGGAGTAAAAGGAGATCAAACCAGTCAATCCTAAAGGAAATCATCCCTGAATACTCATCTGAAAGAATGACACTAAATCTGAAGCTTCAATACTTTGACAAATTGATGTGAAGAGAAGACTTATTGAAGAACAAAACAAAACAAAACTATGATGTTGAGAAAAATAGAAGGCAAAAAGAGAAGGGGATGACAGAGGATGAGATGGTTTGATGGCATCATTGATTCAGTGGACATAAGTTTGAACAAGCTCAGGGAGATGATGAAGGACAGGCAAGCCTGTTGTGCTGCACTCCATGTGATTGCAAACAGTCAGACAGGACAGAGATTTAAATGAATTTTTCTGAACTTTCTGAGAATGTTAAGATTATTTTCATATTTTGGAATCGCTTGTTTAATTTTTTTTCTAATAGTAAACCACAACAGATCCTTTTTTTGTTTTGTAAAAGATTCACTCTATACATTCTTATGCAAATAAAACATATCTTTTCTGTCAATCTGAGTCATTTAAATTTTTTGCATTTTCTATAGTCGAACCTGTCAACTACAATGAATGGCCAACAAGGGTATTTGCCATCTGCCTCTGCAGAGATAGAACACTGTGCCTTAGAGCTGCTGACTTTTCAACACCCCCTGAAGGAAATCAGGGTGGGGCAAGGCACTCTGTGCTCTGGGAAATCTGGTGGAGCAGGTCTTTAGATGGGTAAACGACTTTTAGAAACATATTTCATTCTCTCAATTCTTGCAACTCCTCACAACTAGAAAAGCACTAGTATCCTTCATGAAGATATCACATCCTCATGACAGACACAAGCCATTTGTAAAACAAAACCCTTTGAAAAATCCTTTGTTTAGTTAGTATTTGAACTTCCCCACACCAAAATCCTTATATTGGCTTTCCCCACCTGTCTCTTCAGAGCAGTCTCGCAGAGCCATCTGCTCTGCTGCCTCCCAGGCTGCAGTCCTAATTATGCCCCAAATAAAACTTAACCCACAACTCTCAAGTCGTTCATCCTTTTTTAGTCGACAAACCCCTTCACTGTTCAGCTGAAACTATCACAAACTTGTTAACTGGCTATACCCCAATAAAAAATGTTTTTGTTGTACAAAAAGAAAATAAAATTCAGTGAGAATGAAAAAATAATAAATAAATAAATAAATAAATAAATTTTTTGCATTTCTTATGCAACCTGTTAGATTTTTCTTTCACTTTATTCTGTCCAAATCTACTTTATTCTTCTTATTATTTTTTTATCTTCTCCTGCTATTCTCTTTTAAGGACAATTGCCAGTTGGTTTAACAACCACTCAGGTAAACCAGAATGATCTCATGTCAAGATTCTTAGGTTAAATTTTCAAAGACCCCTTTTCTGCATAAGGTCACATTCATAGGTTCCAATGGTTAGGATGTGGACAAATATGTTCAGGGGCCACTATTCTACTCACTACAGATGGGAAATATAATGACAACTTGGATGAAAGGATTTAGGATTTTTTTTGTTTGCAGAGTTTACATCAATATTGTCCCGACCCGCAGGATTCGTCAGCGAAGACCTAGGATTCCTCAACGCAGACCCTAAAGGGGAGTGGGAATGAAGAGGACAAGAGACACGAGAAATGGAGACAAGACAGGAGTCTGATCAAGTCTCGTTTTATTGTTGAAAGTGAGCAATATTTATACTGTACAAAAGGCGGAAGAGCCCAACAATAGACCAATCATGTTAAAGGTCAACTATGCGAGATTACATAATGGTAAGAGTCTATGAGGAGCATGCACTGATCACGAGCACGGAAACTTCACTCAGCCAATCACGGCAATGAGCACACGTCCCAGACAGCGCAAGACCGCGCCCTCCTGCTCCCGCTAGGCGCCATCTTTGGAAGCCTGTGGCGATGTTCTCAAACTGAAGGTCGTAAGGCGTGGTTAAGGTTCTCACAGTCCCAGTCAGGATGATGATATTCTCATGCTGGGAGCTCCCAAGCGCTATCTCAAATGTTACATTGTAGCATTCATGCTTGGGAGGCTTAGGATGCGGCCGGGCCGACCTGCGGTCCTGGACAGGCAAAGCTATAGGATGTGGCCGGGCCGCCCCAGCGGTCCCGGACAGGTCCCCCTTTTATTCAAAGCCAAGAGAAACCCCTCGGGAACTGCGCCTGTCTTAGGTCGGGACACAACATTAGCAGGCATTCCCCGTCATGGGATAAGGCAGCAGCCATGGCAGCCCTCCTGTCTTAGGTTTGCTCTGCAATGATGTCCTCTTACCCGTCTCTGGCTGACCAGTTCAGCTCACAGGGAGGTGATTGCTCTCCACTAGTAGAAAGAGATGCTTCACCTTGTTCTGCCATCTCAAGGCGATGATAATGGACCTGAATTGGCTTTGCCAAAATAGCCTTAATGTGTTGCTTAATGAATGTTATAAGCTTATTAAACAGCATGGGTCCAAAAGCAAATAGAAGAAGTAGGGTGATCAAAGGTCCAAGTAAGGGCATAAGGTAAGGCAACAGTCCATTCCATCCCGTCAGGAAGGGGTTGGCAGCGAGGTCACGTCTTCGTTGCTCAAGTTCTTCTTGTAGTTGTTTCACTTTGTCTCTGACTATGCCAGACTTATTGACATAGAAACAGCATTTTTTTTGTAGAGCCAAACAGATACCTCTCTGTTCTGTAGTTACTAAGTCTAGACCTCTTTATTTTGCAATACCACCTCCGCTAAGGAGTCAACTTGGTCTTGGATATCTTGTATAGTTTTGATATAGCTTGCACATGGGAAATTAGTTGTTGGGACAGCTTGGCATATCGAGTAGAGAGATGCCCATACCTGCTGACCCTGTGGCTACTGTAGTTGTAATACCCAGAACTGCTAACAAAGGGGCAAACAATACTGCGCTTTGGTCTATAGAGAAAGTGATCAATATTAGGGATAGGAACTTCCTGACCTCCTGTGATTATATCTACATCTGGAAGGAGATAGGTCAATAAACATTGCCCCTCTAATTTTGATGTAAATATGTATATGTAAGACTATTCCGCACAAAAGACTGCACCATTGGTTGTACACAAGGCGTCAGTGATGTTTATTACCGTGGCACATTCATTTCCTATGATCCCTACGTCTATATCATAACCATTATTCTTTCCTGATTTAAAAACAGATGTGTAATTATCAGCATTCATTATCAAGGATACAGTAATGGGAAGAGTAGGTATACATGTCAAGCGATTAGTATAGAGGCTTATGTTGGTGTGGCTGAAATAGGGCATAGCAACAGGACGAGGACTCCTGATGTAAGCAGAGCCAGCAGTCCTTAGCTAAGTCTGGTTGGGTATCGTTCAGCAACCTATAGGTAGCATTTAAAATATCTAAAGTCTGTGGATCAAGTTGCAATTTTCCTCTCACCTTTGGTAGTGCTATAGGGTGATATTTTAGTTCAGGTGGTAGTTCTTGTCGGAGCCTTTTATCTGACCCTTTATTGTCTCTTCTCGATACAAATCCTGTGGTCCTCCTCCATCTGACACATGTATGGGAGCTTTCATTCACCAGCATATTTGATCTCTCTCTTTGCCAGGACATCCTGCTATAACCAATCCCCCGGCCCTTTATCTCTTTAGTAGGGCCGCTAAAGGTAGCACTGAAAACAGTTTCACTGCCAAATCGGCACAGTTTGTATTGAATATAGCAGGAGCTATGTACTGCGATATGCACCTGTTTGCAGTAGCTACATAAGAGGCTCGGGTGAGTTGCATCTACTTTAGGACTGGGACTACCTACCCATCGGTTATCGGCTAGGAGGTATGCTTTATGACCTCCGCAATTTATCGTGGTGATATATTGACCTAACTTAGGAAGGCTATATCCCCTAAGCATTGACAGGGTCGTCCATACCGTTCTTGCAATATCTTGCGAACATCCGACGGTCGCCAAAACCTGCTTCTGTTTCTGTCAGTCTTTAAAAGCATCAGGAATAAGGCCAACATCTTGCCCGAGCATTTTGTAGAAAAGAAGAAGAGCTTCTCGGGGAGACATTTTTTCCCTGGTTTATTAATTATCCATTTGTCTCACAAGACGTTCAGGTAGCCATCGTGCGGCATCATATTCACGCGCAAACACGCAAACTGATCCTCGTCCCCAGATTAACACTGGATCTGGACCATGCCAGGAATTGTCAAGAGGATCTTTCCATCTGACCATGGCAAAATTTGTATTTGTTGTTGAATGCCAGAATCGATCAGCTGCAGATTTTCCTTGAGCGTCAAATTTAAAAATTTAAAATAAAAGGGCATGATTTAGTATGTTTCGGGGGGTACCCTTGGTAGGGTACCAATCTCCTTTTTATTTTTTAATGGTAACTTTAATGGATAGATGAGCACGTTTACCATGTCTTGGCCTTGAGGGTTATAGGGATACCTGTGGTATGTTGAATGTGTAAAGTATTACAGAAATCTTGAAAAGCCTTGGAAGTATATCTGGGGCCATTATTTGTTTTGATTTGTGAGGGTATGCCTGTTAGGGCAAAACAGTGTAAAAGGTGTGCCTTAACATGTTTAACAGCTTTTTTGGATTGAAGTGAGCCCATAAGAAAGCCACTGAAAGTATCAATACAGACATGAACATATTTTATAGTACTAAAGTCATTATAATGGGTAACATCTATCTGTCATAACACATTAGGTAGAAGACCTCTTGGGTTTACACCAAGGTGAGGTACAGGTAAATGCTGAATACAGGTAGTACAACTTTTAACAATTTGGCGAGCTTGTTCTTTGGTGATTTTATGTAAAAGTCTTAAAGTCTGAGCATTACAATGATGTAAGGCATGAGTACTTTGTGTTCGTTGTAAATTATCTACTATCACAGTCGTGACCAGTTTGGTAGCCATGTCAGCTATGGCATTACCCTTGGCCAATGGTCCTGGAAGACCAGAATGAGCTCTGACATGACCCAAAAAGAAAGGATGTGTCTTTCGTCGAATGATTTGTTGACATTGTAAAAATAACATGGCAGTTTTTGATATTGATTTAATCTGGGCAACCGTCTCTAAAAGAGGCACCGAATGAGCTACATAAGCACTATCAGTATATATATTGATAGGTTGTTTTGGGAAGGCACACAGAACAGCAATTATAGCCTGTAATTTAACTAATTGTGTTGAACTATATTTAGTTTTAAACTTTATTATTGTATCTTTAAAAGTATAAGCAGCAATTTCTGAAGAAGATCTATCAGTGAATACTACTAAGGCTTTTAATGGTTCTTTGTTGACAACACGTGGAAAAACAAAGGCATGTAATTTACTAAATTGAATAAACTTATTGGGTGGATAATGATTATTTAGATTTTCTGAAAAAAGCTAATGTGAGAAGCCAAGAGTCACTGTTTTGTAAGAGTCAAGTAATTTGATCTCGGGTGTAAGGTTGAATTATCGTTGATGGTTTAAACTCAAAATACTTTTACTCTGTTTTCTTTTAGGATAATTAGATCAGAAGAGCATCATAATACGGTACTAAGTTTTTTTGGGGAAGAGTGTAGATGAACTCACATGATATGATTATCTTGTCAGAAAAGGCCTGTAGGGGTTAACTTTGTATTAAAGGTTATAAAGGTTAAAGATTTGTTATAATTTATATATGTCACAAATTGATTAGCAATTGTTGTTTTACTTTAGTAAGGGCATCTAGAGCTTTTAGTCAAGGATCGAGGGATTTTGGATTTGGATCTCTTTTAATATATCAAATAAAGGCTGTAAGTTACCAGTAGGTTTTTTTAAATTGGACGAAACCAATTTATATTTTTAAGAGTTTTTGGAAATCATTGAGCGTTTGTAATTGGTCTTTACGAATGGTTGCTTTTTGATTAATAACCTTTGGCCCCTGGAGTTTAAAACCTAAATAAGTATAAGGGTCTTTTAATTGTACTTTTTTTGGTGTTATTTGTAGTCCAGCAGTATTTAAACTATTTTTAAGCTGATGGAAACATTGTAAAACTTTTGCTCCTATACGTCTCGCTATTAGGATATCATCTATATAATGGATTATATACATCTGCTTCCAGGCTTTTCGTATAGGCCGTATCGCTGTTGTTATAAACTTTTGACACAACGTTGGACTATTGGCCATGCCTTGAGGCAACACTTTCCATTGATAGCGTCTCATGGGCTCTCGGAAATTTACGGAAGGCAAACTAAATGTAAATCCTTTTTGATCATTAGGATGTAATGGTATAGTAAAGAAACAATCTTTAAGATCTAGAATAATTTTAAAGTAGCCTCTAGGGACAGCCACTGGAGGGCAATCTTGGTTGTAAGGCACCCATTACTATCATGGTGGCATTAATGGCTCTCAGATTTTGTAAGAGCCTCTATTTACTAGTTTTTTTTTTACAACAAAGATAGGAGTATTTCAAGGGAAATGCTCTCTTTTTGTCTAGCCTCCAGCTGTTCTTTTATTTAAATTTTTGGGCGGCTTGTAATTTTTTGTGGTTAGCGGCCATTGAGCAACCCAGACAGGCGAGGACTTTTAAGTTATAGGATCTGTGCATCTCTGGGGTACAGGCAAGTCAATGGTCGCCATTAAAAATTTCTCAAACTTCTACGATCTATTTTGTATACAGCCTGGACAGGTTTTTCTATCTTATTTTTTTTTTTTTTAGACTTTTTTTAGGGGTATATATTTGGGCTAGCATTTGTTCTGTAACTATGTTATTTGGGCTATACATAATTATTTTTTTTTGTGACTGTAAATTTCGACCCCATAAATTTACATGCAGGCGAGTAATAACAAACGGTTTAATCAATCTAGAATTATTTTTTTATCTTTTAAGTGAGATATTTGGAACTTTGTCTGGGGTTGGTACTCTGCCCAATGTCTCTTAAATTTGTCATGGTTTTTGAAGTAGGCCAATTAGATGGCCAATCTTCTTTTCTGATAATGGTTACATCAGCTCTTGTATCTATTAGTCCATTGAATAATTTTCCATCTAACCAGAGAGTCAACGAAGGCTTATTATTGGTGATCTGTTGTACCCAATATGTATCTGAGGATTTAAAATTCTTGGCTTTTTTTTTTTTTGACTGTGTTATATGATCGGTTGTAATCAAAGGTATTAATATCAATTGAGCTATTTTTTTTTTTTGATCAATAGTTGTAATACTCTCATTAGCCTGGGCCATAATTTTAATCTCTCCTGTATAATCGTTATCAATAACTCCTGGGAAGACTTGGAGACTCTTTATGGTGACATTTTTATGTCTTAGGAGTAACCCAAAAGTTTTAGGAGGCAGGGGACCATAGACCCCTGTAGGCAAGGCTTGAGGCCCCATTTTTGGAGTCAATATTGTGTGGGTGGCGGCACAGAGGTCCAATCCTGTGCTGCCTGGGATTGTTCTATTAAGTCTTGAAAGGGGTTGTTGTTGTTCTGAGCTGGAACAAAGCTGACTGCCCCATATGTTTGTCTCGGGGCCTGAGGCTGGCCCCTCTTCTCGTTTCCCTGTTGGGGTGTTAGAGGATTTTCTTGAACATCAGTCTTAGATCTACACTGATTCATCCAGTGTTTTTTTCTTTTGTATCTAGGACAGAGGCCAGGGGCTTTTTCGTCAGCCTTTTTATCACTATCTTGAGCTACATTGTTGCAATTTCGAGCAAAGTGTCCTGGCCTTCTACATTTAAAGCACCCCCTTTTATTTCTATCTCGCTCAGCTAGAAAGTCTTTGACTGTTTTTTTACTAAACGCTGTTGCCATGGCCAAACCTTGTTGATATGATGGTCCAATATCTGTACAAAGACGTATATATCTCGTCAAGTCAGTCTTTTTTTTTTAAGGCCTAATTGCAGCTTGACAGGCTGCATTGGCATTTTCATAGGGCCCAAATGTTTTACATAATCTAGTCTCGCATCAGCGCTTTAAAATCCTGCCTGCCGTTGTGATAAGTCTGTGTACAAAGTCTGCAAATGGCTCATCTGATCCCTGTTTTACCCCTGTAAGTGAGGCTCTTAGATCTCTTTTTTTGGGAGTTTTTTTAAGCTTTAGTGGCAGCTGTCTGAATCTGTGCAAATAATCCAGCCATTGCATTTGTGCATCACCATTATCATAGTGACCAGAACCTGTCAACATATCGAGAGTCACCTATTTCTTGTCTGGAAATTTTTGTGCTGTTTCTTTACACGCCAAGTACTCTGATTTCTATAACAGATGATCACCCCTGTGAGAACTGTTCTGACTAAAGTATTCCAGTCCCCAGGTGTAAGCCAAGTGTCTGTCACAGATTTTAATATGGCGATGGTATAGGGGGCAGTGGCTCCATATTGGGAGACTGTAGTTTTCAATTTTTTTGATAGCAAAATCAAAACCCCCATGATGTCTCTATATCGTTTTCCCGATTGTCTGTGGTCTCTGTGACCGGAAAGGCAACTTTACAGTCATAATTTTTCTTCCGGGTAAGCAGCCATCTTGCCTTTAGGGACATGTTTACCAGGCTGTTGGTGCTGACGTGCGGTAGGACTTTCTTTCACTACGTCATCAACCCGCTCGTTTTTAGTTTTTAATCTTTGCAATTTAGTAATTAATGACTGATGTAATTTTTCAAGCTTTATTTGTTTTTCTAATAAGGCAATCTTATCTCTCAGTTCCTCTCTAGGATTAATATCTTCTCTCTCACCCACGGCCGCCATGACTGTAGGGCGGAGGCCATTTTGTAGGGGAGGGCATGAAAATGGCGGAAGCTGGTCCAACCCATGACTTTTGACCTCTTCTTTTAAGTTATCTCAACCAACCTCTAAAAAGCCAGGACCATGTTTATCCTGATTCTCACTCTCTATTTGTAACTTGGGATATATTTTTGGAACCTTTCTCTTTAGTTCTGTCTCAGGGGTTCTCCTATAACCTCCTGCTTTTTTTTAAAAGGAGTGGCAGCAGGCTCCTCATCATCACTCTCTAAAGATATTAAATCTGTCTCTTCTTCTAAGGAGACTTTTTTAAAATCTGCTTGAGAACTAGTCTTTAAGATTTCTTCTGTATGAGCAATAGCAATTGTTATTTTGGAGGTCTATCTCTAGTATCTATAAGTTCTTTAACTAGATTCTAGTAACTGAAAGCAGTCACGGAACTTTCTCTGGTCCAAAAACGTCATAAAAATCCCCAGTGCATCTCCTACCCGCTTCCACTTGTTTAAAGTAATAGTTCTTTTTTTGGAAACCAGGGGCAGACATCTTTAACAAAATCAAAAAATTTAAACAAATCTTGACTTTTCACCTTTACTCTTCGTGCCTTTAAAGCTCTTCCTAATTGTTTTACATACACATCATGTTGACTCAATTCTTGTCCCATTTTGCAAATTTTTTATGCTTGTCCCCTATTTGGTGCCTATCTTTACCTCAATCCTGGCGCGGCAGGTTCCGCAGCAGCTGAGAGGCAATTCACTCTTCCCTGTTTGGGGCTTGGCACCGCTCCCTCACGCGGGACCCCCGTACTTCAGGCCCCACGTTGCGCGCCACTTGTCCCGACCCCCAGGATTGGCAGCGAAGACCTAGGATTCCTCAACGCCCGACCCTAAAGGGGAGTGGGAATGAAGAGGACAAGAGACACGAGAAATGGAGACAAGACAGGAGTCTGATCAAGTCTCGTTTTTTTGTTGAAAGTGAGCAATATTTATACTGTACAAAAGGCGGAAGAGCCCAACAATAGACCAATCATGTTAAAGGTCAACTATGCAAAAAAAGGAAAATTAAAATGCCCGATCACGAGCACGGAAACTTCACTCAGCCAATCACGGCAATGAGCACACGTCCCAGACAGCGCAAGACCGCGCCTCCTGCTCCCCCTAGGCGCCATCTTTGGAAGCCTGTGGCGATGTTCTCAAACTGAAGGTCGTGGCGTGGTTAAGGTTCTCACAGTCCCAGTCAGGATGATGATATTCTCATGCTGGGAGCTCCCCCGCGCTATCTCAAATGTTACATTGTAGTATTCATGCTTGGGAGGCTTAGGATGCGGCCGGGCCGACCTGCGGTCCTGGACAGGCAAAGCTATAGGATGTGGCCGGGCCGACCCAGCGTCCCGGACAAATATTTTCATCTTCATTGTTGTATCAAACTATTACTTTTAGCTTTTTCCTTTCATTTCTGTGTTCTAGGCTATAAATTGCTTAGTGTTGTCTTCTCTTCCTAGGGGCATGGTTTTCACCTACCTCTGCTACAATATAATACCTAGTTATCCTCATCTACCTGCTTTTCTGCTTTCAGAACTTATTCAACCTTTCTCAGCTATTGATACCCTTTCTGACTTCCCAATCATTGTACTTATTCAATGATTGATCCTTAATGAAAACTTACATACGAGAGTTTTATTTAAGATTTAGCGAGGAGATAAAAGTTAAAGAGTCATGTATGTTGCATTTTCTATATTTACCAAAAGTATTACAATTCATTTATAAAATCATAAACATTATCACCTTATTCTCCTGAGAATATCATCTTTTTTAAGCTTTAAAGATCTCACAATACATTCTACATTACATTTGAAACACTGAAAAAATGGTATGTAGCATTTAGTCTCTATTTGTCAGTGACTATAACAAAGTTGATTTTGTTTTGCTAATTACCATTAGCAGACGCTAAATTATCTATAGAATTAAAATGTCTAATTAAGATTATTAGTTCCTTCTGCTAAAACTAATTTAACTGTTCAAATAGAATGCAAAATTTATTCTTTCATGAATCTGTAAGTTTTAATACTGGAAATAAAATAATTAAAAGAGGGATTGTCCAAATTGCCATTCATAATTAATGTTCTCTAAAATCTAAGATCTGAAAGTATTTGTCAGTACACCTAATGCATTTGTATGACTAACCGCTATGAGCTTATACATACTGCCTCCTGATTTACCATACTGATGGCTTATTTGTTTGCTCAAAATTTTTAATTGTTGCCAATGACCTACCAATTCACCATTTATCAGCTGCTCCTGTATGGTCAACTTAACCAAAATGAACAGTCTCCAGTTCCATTAAACTAACCCTGTAATAACTTAAAAATACCAAAATATAATAAAATAGAGATCAATAAGATGGAAGTTGTAATACTACAGTATCTTATAGAACTCAGAGTAAATTAGTGATAGGAACAAACACATATTACTCCCTGCTTATGTAATTCTGACCAAGTCAATCTACATTCTGAATTTCAATATCTTTATTTCTAAAGAATATTTGGTCATTAGTTTATAAAAGAATCTAGTGTATGGTACATATTTAAAATTTGCTTTTTTAAATTTTTAGTTTATTTTCTTTCAACATTTTGCTTTAATTTTCTTATTGCAACTTTGAATTTCAAGAGTATTTTTAAAGAACTTCATTTTAGAAATCTGGAAGACAATAGTTAAGCTTATGAATGATATGTAATTTTTCCTTTTTTCTTTCTCACTTTTTGAATATTCTCAACACTAGTCTATTACATGTTTATTTTCCTTATGAATAGAGCTTACAGATCAAACAATTTGCATGTATTCTACCTAAAAACACATGTGAGGTTAGGAGTTGTAGTTATGCATTCATTAGACTATACAGGATGTTGATATTTTCTCTTGTCACTCATATAATTGCTGTGGTGGTAGTTTTAGTCTACATTGATTCAATTTTGAGAGGGGGGTTTGGCTAGAGTTTCAAACATTATCACCTTATTCTCCTGAGAATATCATCTTTTTTAAGCTTTAAAGATCTCACAATACATTCTACATTACATTTGAAACACTGAAAAAATGGTATGTAGCATTTAGTCTCTATTTGTCAGTGACTATAACAAAGTTGATTTTGTTTTGCTAATTACCATTAGCAGACGCTAAATTATCTATAGAATTAAAATGTCTAATTAAGATTATTAGTTCCCTTCTGCTAAAACTAATTTAACTGTTCAAATAGAATGCAAAATTTATTCTTTCATGAATCTGTAAGTTTTAATACTGGAAATAAAATAATTAAAAGAGGGATTGTCCAAATTGCCATTCATAATTAATGTTCTCTAAAATCTAAGATCTGAAAGTATTTGTCAGTACACCTAATGCATTTGTATGACTAACCGCTATGAGCTTATACATACTGCCTCCTGATTTACCATACTGATGGCTTATTTGTTTGCTCAAAATTTTTAATTGTTGCCAATGACCTACCAATTCACCATTTATCAGCTGCTCCTGTATGGTCAACTTAACCAAAATGAACAGTCTCCAGTTCCATTAAACTAACCCTGTAATAACTTAAAAATACCAAAATATAATAAAATAGAGATCAATAAGATGGAAGTTGTAATACTACAGTATCTTATAGAACTCAGAGTAAATTAGTGATAGGAACAAACACATATTACTCCCTGCTTATGTAATTCTGACCAAGTCAATCTACATTCTGAATTTCAATATCTTTATTTCTAAAGAATATTTGGTCATTAGTTTATAAAAGAATCTAGTGTATGGTACATATTTAAAATTTGCTTTTTTAAATTTTTAGTTTATTTTCTTTCAACATTTTGCTTTAATTTTCTTATTGCAACTTTGAATTTCAAGAGTATTTTTAAAGAACTTCATTTTAGAAATCTGGAAGACAATAGTTAAGCTTATGAATGATATGTAATTTTTCCTTTTTTCTTTCTCACTTTTTGAATATTCTCAACACTAGTCTATTACATGTTTATTTTCCTTATGAATAGAGCTTACAGATCAAACAATTTGCATGTATTCTACCTAAAAACACATGTGAGGTTAGGAGTTGTAGTTATGCATTCATTAGACTATACAGGATGTTGATATTTTCTCTTGTCACTCATATAATTGCTGTGGTGGTAGTTTTAGTCTACATTGATTCAATTTTGAGAGCTTGGCTAGAGTCCAGTCAGTGTCTATTTTTGAGAAAATAATTAAGGCCATATACCACCCACTTCCTTTACTGGTCTGTCATACTCCATGTCAATATATATCCATCCTAATTGCTCCAGGGCCAGGTACTAGACAACTTGGAGCAGTTCCTTTGTCCAGAAACCTGTGAAATTATTCATAATAGCCAATCCATTGGAATCTCTTGAATAACATACTAATATCAATAGGCTGTCCCTTTTGACTCCCACTTACTCTTTTCGAGTCCCCATGTGCAGACACCTTTGTGGTCTTTCCTGAACACCTTTCTCCTTTGGAATTTTGAGTAACAACAACAGCAACAAAATCTGCTTTTCACCTATGCAAGTGCCTGTGTGCCAGGTTCCCCCTCAAAGGAATCCTTATATCTTATAAAATAATTGGGTTTGGAAGAACAATAGCATGACTATTACTATGACCTATGGATAGGCTTCTTTTTCTTTTTGTGAGGGATGGAGAGGAGAAGGATGCTATTATCAGTTGGTTCCAGAGCCGCTGGAGAGTGGGTTGGGTCAGAACTGTCACATGTTGTAAAGCTGTACTTTAACTATGTTGCTTGCTGGCATATCTATAAGGAATTGTTTTATGCATCTTGAAATTTGGGGGCAGGGCAGGGGAGGTTAAGGTTCTAACCCAGGTGGTGGGACATCTAGGTAATAGGAGTAATGTGAAATGCAATTTCCTGGACTGGGTATTCACTTGTGTTACCAGTCATGGCTTGTATTTGGTAGATGCCAAGTCCATGGATTCACCCCTTCTTCAGTGCTGGAGTTTTTTTTTAATTATTATTATTATGAGTAGAACTCTGGTTTATGTGTGTTTTGGGGAAAACTTGTGGAGGAAGTGTTGATTGAACTTACAACAAATGTTACCCGTTTTTTCATTATGGAATAGTGTTTTATTGGACTGTAGAACTTGGTATCTATAGTTGAGTTCCTAAAACACATGTGAGGTTAGGAGTTGTAGTTATGCATTCATTAGACTATACAGGATGTTGATATTTTCTCTTGTCACTCATATAATTGCTGTGGTGGTAGTTTTAGTCTACATTGATTCAATTTTGAGAGCTTGGCTAGAGTCCAGTCAGTGTCTATTTTGAGAAAATAATTAAGGCCATATACCACCCACTTCCTTTACTGGTCTGTCATACTCCATGTCAATATATATCCATCCTAATTGCTCCAGGGCCAGGTACTAGACAACTTGGAGCAGTTCCTTTGTCCAGAAACCTGTGAAATTATTCATAATAGCCAATCCATTGGAATCTCTTGAATAACATACTAATATCAATAGGCTGTCCCTTTTGACTCCCACTTACTCTTTTCGAGTCCCCATGTGCAGACACCTTTGTGGTCTTTCCTGAACACCTTTCTCCTTTGGAATTTTGAGTAACAACAACAGCAACAAAATCTGCTTTTCACCTATGCAAGTGCCTGTGTGCCAGGTTCCCCCTCAAAGGAATCCTTATATCTTATAAAATAATTGGGTTTGGAAGAACAATAGCATGACTATTACTATGACCTATGGATAGGCTTCTTTTTCTTTTTGTGAGGGATGGAGAGGAGAAGGATGCTATTATCAGTTGGTTCCAGAGCCGCTGGAGAGTGGGTTGGGTCAGAACTGTCACATGTTGTAAAGCTGTACTTTAACTATGTTGCTTGCTGGCATATCTATAAGGAATTGTTTTATGCATCTTGAAATTTGGGGGCAGGGCAGGGGAGGTTAAGGTTCTAACCCAGGTGGTGGGACATCTAGGTAATAGGAGTAATGTGAAATGCAATTTCCTGGACTGGGTATTCACTTGTGTTACCAGTCATGGCTTGTATTTGGTAGATGCCAAGTCCATGGATTCACCCCTTCTTCAGTGCTGGAGTTTTTTTTTAATTATTATTATTATGAGTAGAACTCTGGTTTATGTGTGTTTTGGGGAAAACTTGTGGAGGAAGTGTTGATTGAACTTACAACAAATGTTACCCTTTTCTTGTTGTCTAAATTATTCAGTTATGGAAAGCAGCCTAAGTGTCTTCTTGATGTTGCAGAAGCAACTGCTATCACCAGCAAACTTCCTGCTTCTCAGACCCTCAGCAGTATCTGTGCATTACAGCTTTGGAGACCAGTAGTTTATCATTTAATACAAAGAAGAACTCTGGGCCATTGGAATTAATATTTCATCCCTGTACACTCTGACTCAATCTTGCCACAGAAAGAAAAAAAGTACCTAAGTTACCTAATTGCTTAAATAATTGCTGACTCCCAGATAAGTTGCTTGGGCCTCAAGTGCCTCCATGTATCATTATACAGAGGGACTGATATTTGAAATAGAGGAACTAACTTTGCTGCCCCAAGAAGCTTCTTATAGCTTTTGTAGGTGCAAATCAACCACTCAATGTGAACTTGAAAGTCTTAGAACTAGATGACTGCCTATGAGATTCGTCACCCTACCTCTACCTTTTGCCTTTGTCAGAAGTTTATTAAAAAGTGAAACTAAATAGGGTGGAGCTAAGATTTTTCCTACAGCATTAAAATCTAATATATACAAATCTTTATCTCCCTATATTTAACTTTTCATTATTATTCTATATTTCTCTTCTATCCTCCCTTCCTCATTCTCCCTTTCCCCACCATATCTCTTAGTCTATTTTGTCCTCACTGCCTTGACCCCAATTGGGACCCTGCTCTAGCATTATTCTCCAATTTGTGATCTAGTTGATTTGGTAATTAACTGGTGGATATCATTCTTGGTTTTCTGTACTAACGTATTATACTGTATTTTTTGTTGAAATATTTGGGTTATGTTATGGCAGTATATATGTTTGTGTGTATAATTCAGTATACTAGATAGTGTTTGCATGATATTTTAATTGCCATTTGTCAAGGATATACATTCTGTTTCTCATTAACATATATATGTTTTAATACCATTTAATGCCAGAACAAACCAGTCATGAAATCTTCATTCCCTGGTCAGGCAACAAGCTCAGGGGCTTTAGGGAGGTAGCACTGACTCCAAAACCCTACAATACCAGAGAACACCTAACACTAGAGATCATTAAACTACAACAAAGGCAAGCACTTGTATGCAAGTCCTGACATCACACCACCAGCAGCATCACTGAGAATAAGACACCTCTTCCAAACAACAAACATCCATGAACAGAACTCAAAGTCTGGGAAAAACAAACCCCAAACATAGTTAGTTAAAAAACTAATGACAACAATGAAATGGCAAAGAAATACCACGCAAGTGAAGGAACAATCTACAAACACACTAGTCCAAAGAAACGAAGTGGAATTAGATAAGCATTCTGACAGCAAATTCAAAAGAATGATAGTAATGATGATTCAAAACTCTGAAAACAGAATTTTAGAGAAATTGTAAGAATCAACTAACACACTGAATAA
Organism: Tragulus kanchil; assembly: GCA_022376925.1. Lineage (NCBI taxonomy): Eukaryota > Metazoa > Chordata > Mammalia > Artiodactyla > Tragulidae > Tragulus > Tragulus kanchil. The sequence goes on along the minus strand of JAIOJX010000003.1, from coordinate 84,931,958 downwards.
AGAAATACAAGAACTTAAAAAATACCAAACAGAGACAAACAACTCAGTTGTTGAACTTAAAAACACTATCCAAGGAATCAAGAGCAGATTACCTGAGACAGAAGACTGGATAAGTGAGCTGGAAGATAGAATGTGGGAAGTAACTGCTGGAGAACAGAATCAAGCTCAAAGAATGAAAAGAGCAGAGGATGACCTCAGAGACCTCTGGGATAATATCAAATGCACCAATATTCGAATTACAGGGGTTCCAGAAAAAGAAGAAAAAAAGAAAGACTGTTAGAAAATTTTTGAAGAGATTATAGTTGAAAATTTCCCCAACACAGGAAAAGAAATAATCAAACCCAAGAAGTGCAAAGAGTACCATATGGAGTAAACCTGAGAAGAAACACACCAATTAATGAAGCTAACACAAATTAAACGCAAAGACAGAATTCTAAAAGCAATAAGGGAAAATCAACTAGTGACATACAAGGGAAACCCCATACATTTAGCAGCTGATCTGTCAAAAGAAACTCTGCAGGCCAGTAGGGAATGGCAAGGCGCATTTAAAGCACTGAAACAGAATAATCTGCAACTGAAAATACTCTACCCTGCAGGAGTTTCATTCAAAGTTTTTTTATTATTATTATTTTTGGACTCGTTTATTGTTATTTTTTTAATTTAAATTTTTTCATCCTTTTTATTTATTTATTTCACTCATTCAAAATTGATGGAGAAATCAAAAGCTTTACAAATAAGCAAAAATTAAAAGAATTTAGTGAGACCAAATCAGTCTTAAAACAAGTGTTAAGGGGACTCATACAGACAACAAGTATAAGAGAACAAGAAGATCTACAAAACAAAGCCATCATAACATCTAAGAATATGAAAACAGGATCATTTGTATCAATAGTAAGTTTAAATGTTAATGGACTAAATGCCCCAACCAAAAGACACAGACTGACATAGATCAAAGCAAGATCTTCCATGATCTGCCTACTAGAATAGCAGAACTAAAAACAAAAATGAACATAAGGGACTTAATGAAACTTAAATGTTTTTGTACAGCAAAAGAAACTACAAAAAAGCTGAACAAACAGCCCACAGTATGGGAGAAAATCATAGCAAATGAAACAACAGACAAAGAATTAATCTCCAAAATCTACAAGCAACCCAGACAACTCAGCACTGGAAAAATGAACAACCCAATCAAAAAAAGAGAAAAAGATCTAAACAGACACCTCTCCAAAGAGGACATACAGATGGCCAAAAAACACATGAAACGATGCTCAACCTCACTTATTATTAGAGAAATGCAAATCAAAACTACAACGAAATATCACCTCACACCTGTCGGAATGACTATCATCAAAAGATCTACAGACAATAAATGCTGGTGAAGGTGCAGAGAAAAGGGAACACTCCTGCATTGCTAGTGGGAATGGAAATTGGTACAGCCTCTATGGAAGACAATATGGAGATTCCTTACAAAACTAAAAATAGAAGCACCATACGACCCAGCAATCCCACTCTTAGGCTTATATCCTGATGAAATAAAAATTGAGAGGGGCACCTGTACCCCAATATTCATTGCAGCTCTCTATACAATAGCTAGAACATGGAAGCAACCTACATGTCCATCGACGAATGAATGGATAAAAGAGTTCTGGTACATATATAGTATAATGGAGTACTACACAGTTGTAAAGAGAAATGCAGAAGAATCAGCCCTGATGAGGTGGTTGGATCTAGAACCTACCATAAAAAGTGAAGTAAGTCAAAAAGAGAAAGATAAGTACAGTATACTAACACATATATATGGAATCTTGTAGGATGGTAATGATAACACACGGAGTGAAATGATGAAAAAAACAGACATGTAGAATAGATATATGGACACTGTGGGGAATGAACAGTGGGTGGCAGGAGTAAAGGAAGTAGCATGAAAACCTATACTATCATATGTGAAGAAAATAGCTATAGTCATTCCACCGTGAGAAAAGGGGATCCTGCAGAGGTGCTGTGTGACAGCCTGGAGTAGTGAGATGGAGGGGATGTATCTATGACTAATCTGGGATCATGCATATCTGTAAACAACAAAACTCTGTAATAGTAAAAAGTAAAATAAAAATGAAAAAATGAATAAAATAAAGAAAAGAAAAGTGAAACCAACAAATAAGTAGTAATTAGTAATGATTTATTGTGCATGAACCTAAGAGACAGTTTTGCAAACTGGTAGCACTCAGACCAAAGCACAAGGCTCAGAGTAATAGTGTTATGAAACAACTGCCTATATTTGGAGAAGTTGATAAGTATGACCCTCATCAGACAAACTGCCCCAGAGATTAAACAGTAATAGAAATCAGATGATGTGCTTGAAATGAATCCTCAGTTAGTAGATGTTGTTTTTAAAGAATTTAATAACAGCGAGCTATGACACAAAAAGGGGATGTGAAACAGGATGCAGCTTTTCTGGCAGCAACAATGAGAGCCAGTAACCTAAAGGATCGATCCCCAGATGGCTTAAGGCAAAGTATCCTTCTGCCAATATGGGAGATTGGGTTTTGATCCCTAGGTCAGGAAGATCCCCTGGAGGAAAAAAGGACAATTCACTCCAGTATTCTTGCTTGGAGAATCCCATGGACAGAAGAACCCTACAGGTTTCAGTCCATGGGGTCACTAAGGGTTGGACATGACTGATAACTGAGCACAAACTCCTTTGTCAGTTGCTTCACTTGCTATTATTTTCTCCCAATCTTTTGATGTTCTTTTCGCCTTGTTTATAGTTTTCTTCACTGTTCAAAAGCTTTAAAGTTTAATCAGGTCCCATTTGTTTATTTTTAGTTATTGATTCTGGTGCAGATATAGTATAATGGAGTACTACACAGTTGTAAAGAGAAATGCAGAAGAATCAGCCCTGATGAGGTGGTTGGATCTAGAACCTACCATAAAAAGTGAAGTAAGTCAAAAAGAGAAAGATAAGTACAGTATACTAACACATATATATGGAATCTTGTAGGATGGTAATGATAACACACGGAGTGAAATGATGAAAAAAACAGACATGTAGAATAGATATATGGACACTGTGGGGAATGAACAGTGGGTGGCAGGAGTAAAGGAAGTAGCATGAAAACCTATACTATCATATGTGAAGAAAATAGCTATAGTCATTCCACCGTGAGAAAAGGGGATCCTGCAGAGGTGCTGTGTGACAGCCTGGAGTAGTGAGATGGAGGGGATGTATCTATGACTAATCTGGGATCATGCATATCTGTAAACAACAAAACTCTGTAATAGTAAAAAGTAAAATAAAAATGAAAAAATGAATAAAATAAAGAAAAGAAAAGTGAAACCAACAAATAAGTAGTAATTAGTAATGATTTATTGTGCATGAACCTAAGAGACAGTTTTGCAAACTGGTAGCACTCAGACCAAAGCACAAGGCTCAGAGTAATAGTGTTATGAAACAACTGCCTATATTTGGAGAAGTTGATAAGTATGACCCTCATCAGACAAACTGCCCCAGAGATTAAACAGTAATAGAAATCAGATGATGTGCTTGAAATGAATCCTCAGTTAGTAGATGTTGTTTTTAAAGAATTTAATAACAGCGAGCTATGACACAAAAAGGGGATGTGAAACAGGATGCAGCTTTTCTGGCAGCAACAATGAGAGCCAGTAACCTAAAGGATCGATCCCCAGATGGCTTAAGGCAAAGTATCCTTCTGCCAATATGGGAGATTGGGTTTTGATCCCTAGGTCAGGAAGATCCCCTGGAGGAAAAAAGGACAATTCACTCCAGTATTCTTGCTTGGAGAATCCCATGGACAGAAGAACCCTACAGGTTTCAGTCCATGGGGTCACTAAGGGTTGGACATGACTGATAACTGAGCACAAACTCCTTTGTCAGTTGCTTCACTTGCTATTATTTTCTCCCAATCTTTTGATGTTCTTTTCGCCTTGTTTATAGTTTTCTTCACTGTTCAAAAGCTTTAAAGTTTAATCAGGTCCCATTTGTTTATTTTTAGTTTCATTACTCTAGGAGATGGGTCATAGAGGATCTTGCTGTGATTTATGTCAATTAGTGTTCCATCTATGTTTTCCTCTAAGAGTTTTATAGTTTCTGGTATTACATTTAGGTCTTTAATTCATTCTGAGTTTATCTTTGTGTATAATGTTAGGAAGTATTCTGGTTTCTAGTACAATATTATAAAGCAATTATCCTCCAGTTAAAAATAAATGAATTGAAAAAAGATGAATGGAAAAGAATCAGTTCTATAGTGTGTAGGCAGTAAGTACTCTTAACAGAATTTAGTTAAGTGTAAGGGAAAAGGTTAATGATTGCCTCATATCAAGTTTTGGGAATTAAAGTTCCACTTAGAATTTTCAGAGCATAAACAAGAAGTAATCCAGGTCAAGTTAACCTAGCTTGTCTGCAAAATAAGCTAAATTAAGCTTATAGTATTTGACTAACTGGTTTCGTCTGCTCAGGGAATTTGTCTGTCTGATTTCTGTGTTAGATTGTAACACCTATAATCACCTGAAGTTTTGCACTGTGAGTTAGACAGAGATGGAAACTGAAGAGAAGATGTTATGGAGTCTATAAATCCACGAAGAGGGTAAAGGCAGAGTGGTAAAGGGTGGTTTGATCAATACTCTCCCACTGTAACCCCTCTGTAGCTTGTTCCTCTATTGCAGTATAAATTTAACCCTGTGGTACAAGAAAAGGACACCTATGACACCCCTGTGATGCAGGGGTAAAAGGTAGTGGTCAAATTCAGGTCAAAGCTGGGAGCTATTATGGTGTGGGATCATGCTTCTGGGTTGGGAGTGTTCCTAACACTGACTGACTTGAAACTCTGGAGTGAAAGAAAGTGTATGTGTAAATATGATAAGGGGAAAGAGATGTCTCTTAAAGTATGTCTAGTGAAGACAAAAGAAGGAAGGTAGAACAGAATGTAAGAAGTATGGAAGGAAGGAAGGAAGCAGGAAGGTGGAGGAAAGAAACCTGGGGATGGAGGGAGGAAGTAGAGAAAGAAAAACAATTTTAATCATTGCATTTAAACAAGCCTCCATAATTTAAACCCAATGGATATCTAAACTTTAAGAATTTGTAATGACAAAAACAGTAAAAGTGCATCATTGATTTTTTGCTTCAACAACAGGTTCTAAGTTAACTTTGTGTGCACTGTCGCTCAATTGTGCCCAGCTCTTTGCACCTCCAGGTCCTCTGCCCATGGCATTTTTAGGAGGGAACACTGGAGTGTGTTGCCATTTCCTCCTCCAGGGGTCTTCCTGATCCAGTGATTTCATTTGCACTCCTACATTGGCAGATGGATTCTTTATCACTGAGCCACCTGGGAAAACCTTAAGTTAACTACAATATTTGCCAAATGCATCCATTGGCAGATTTTCATGGATTTATTATTAATAAATAGTGATGCTCAAATTATAGCATCATGTAATATAAACATGAAATCCCTATAATTTTAGGAGTGTAACTAAATATGAAATGGAGGAGAAGCTGTTATACCTCATTTTATAGACTTGCCTACATTTCTTGTGGTCAATACTCATTGGCTTAAAATATTCCAAAGCAGGCATAGGCATTCTGACACAGGGAGTAACAAGTCAGAATTCAATTATTTTGCATTTAGTCAAGTGGTTTAATAAAAGGGTGCCCCATTGATCCCCAATTAAACTGAATGTAACTGAAATGGCCGAATGTAACTGAAAATACGGCCTTAATCAGGACTGAAAACAGGGCCTTTCAAGACTGAATTTTACTATACAAGAAATAAATAACAAAGAGGTGCATATTCCCATTGCTTTTCTCCTTGACAACCCAAATTTTCCTGTTTTTCAGTCTGGAAGAAACTATGCCACACTACAAACTGAACATTGCTTTTTCTTCTATAAATTCCCCATACCTGATATATAATGTTATTAAAATCGCTGATTCCATCCCATCAGCATCAGGTAAATTATTCTACTATTACAGATTTGACTAATATATTCTATTTGGTACTTATTTCAGTAAAATTTCAACTAGTTTTCCTTAACCTTTGACAGCACACACTACACTTTTATTGGACTACTCATGGAATAAAGTAGGAAATGGAAACGCAAACAAATATTCTTGCCTGGAAAACTCCCTGGACTGGAAAGCCTGGTGGACTGCAGTCCATGGGGTCACACAGATTTGGAGACAACTGTGCATACCCACCCACTGACAGAATACACTATCTCTGTCGTGAACCTAAGATTACTCCCAACATTAAAGTTTGTTAGCTTTAAAAAGTCAATAGCAGCCTATTTGTATCCTTTCAGCGTCCTTTTTTTAATTGTCTTTTTGTTTGTTTGTTTCTTTGGGAAGAATATTCTATCTATATATGTGTATCTCTGAGTTGTGTGTGAGTGTGTTTGCAGGTCAGCTATTAATTTAAAAATATGATGTAGTATATTGTATTATTTTGTGTCATTTATATGTATGAGTGCTTTTCGTTTATATTTTCTCTACTATTTTTGAGACAAGGAATATCTAGGGAAGGAACTTTTTTGTGTGAGAGGGGTTTAGCTTACTTAGCACTTTCTTGTTTAGTGCGATTTGGTGCTCCCATTTTTTGTTCTTTAGTCTCTGAGTTATGACCCTTTCCAAACACATGAACTCCAGCATATCAGACTCCTCTGCCCTTTGCTCTCTCCCAGAGTTTGCTCAGAATCATGGTTATTGAGTCAGTGATGCTGTTCAATGATCTCATCCTCTGGAACCCACTTCTCCTTTGGCCATCTATTTTTCCCAGCAGCAGGGTCTGTTCCAGAGTCAGATCTTTGAATTAGGTAGTTGAAGTAGGGGCTTCCCTGGTGGTCCAGTGGGTAAGGACACCGCCTAGCAGTGCAAGGGACGCTGGTTCGATCCCTGGCCTGGCAAGATCCCACGTGCAGCGGAGCGGCTGGACCAATGTGTCCAATTACCAAGCCAGAGCTCTGGAGTGCCTGCGCCCAGAGCTGGTGCTCTGTGACAAAAGAGGTCACCACGATGGGAGGCCCACACAGGCTAAAGAACAAAGATGGATGAAAACAGATAAATGAAAGACCAATGGAAGTGGCCCACCTGCCCCCTCCCTCCCCATCCCATCAGCATCAGGTAAATTATTCTACTATTACAGATTTGACTAATATATTCTATTTGGTACTTATTTCAGTAAAATTTCAACTAGTTTTCCTTAACCTTTGACAGCACACACTACACTTTTATTGGACTACTCATGGAATAAAGTAGGAAATGGAAACGCAAACAAATATTCTTGCCTGGAAAACTCCCTGGACTGGAAAGCCTGGTGGACTGCAGTCCATGGGGTCACACAGATTTGGAGACAACTGTGCATACCCACCCACTGACAGAATACACTATCTCTGTCGTGAACCTAAGATTACTCCCAACATTAAAGTTTGTTAGCTTTAAAAAGTCAATAGCAGCCTATTTGTATCCTTTCAGCGTCCTTTTTAATTGTCTTGCTGTTTGTTTGTTTCTTTGGGAAGAATATTCTATCTATATATGTGTATCTCTGAGTTGTGTGTGAGTGTGTTTGCAGGTCAGCTATTAATTTAAAAATATGATGTAGTATATTGTATTATTTTGTGTCATTTATATGTATGAGTGCTTTTCGTTTATATTTTCTCTACTATTTTTGAGACAAGGAATATCTAGGGAAGGAACTTTTTTGTGTGAGAGGGGTTTAGCTTACTTAGCACTTTCTTGTTTAGTGCGATTTGGTGCTCCCATTTTTTGTTCTTTAGTCTCTGAGTTATGACCCTTTCCAAACACATGAACTCCAGCATATCAGACTCCTCTGCCCTTTGCTCTCTCCCAGAGTTTGCTCAGAATCATGGTTATTGAGTCAGTGATGCTGTTCAATGATCTCATCCTCTGGAACCCACTTCTCCTTTGGCCATCTATTTTTCCCAGCAGCAGGGTCTGTTCCAGAGTCAGATCTTTGAATTAGGTAGTTGAAGTAGGGGCTTCCCTGGTGGTCCAGTGGGTAAGGACACCGCCTAGCAGTGCAAGGGACGCTGGTTCGATCCCTGGCCTGGCAAGATCCCACGTGCAGCGGAGCGGCTGGACCAATGTGTCCAATTACCAAGCCAGAGCTCTGGAGTGCCTGCGCCCAGAGCTGGTGCTCTGTGACAAAAGAGGTCACCACGATGGGAGGCCCACACAGGCTAAAGAACAAAGATGGATGAAAACAGATAAATGAAAGACCAATGGAAGTGGCCCACCTGCCCCCTCCCTCCCCACCCCATCCCCCCCAAAATAAGTAAATAGATAAATATTTAGGTAGCTGAAGTATTGGGGCTCTTCAGTATCAGCATCAGTCCTTCTATGAATATTTATAGTTGATTTCCTTTAGAATTGACTGCTTTGATCTCCCTGCAGTCCAAGGTACTCAAGAGTCTTCTCCAGCACCACAGTTTGAAAGTATCAATTCTTCAGCATTCAGCTTTCTTTAAGGTCCAACTCTCACATCCATACATGACTACTGGAAAATACATAGTGTGACTACATGGAGTTTTGTCAACAAAGTGATATCTTTGCCTTTTAATATGCTGTCTAGGTTTGTCGTAGCTTTTCTTCCAAGGTGCTAGTGTCTCTTAATTTCATGACAGCAGTCACCATCATCATTGATTTTAGAGTCCAAGAAAATAAAGTCAGTCACTGGTTCCACTTTTTCCCAATCTATTCAACATGAAGTGATGGGACCAGATGCCATTATCTTAGTTTCTTGAATGTTCAGTATTAAGCCAGCTTTTTCACTTTTGTCTTTCACTTGCGTAAGAGCCACTTTAGTTCCTATTCATTTTGTCCCATTAGAGTGGTATTATCTGTACATCTCAGGTTGTTGGTATTTCTCCCGATATTCTTGATTCCAGCTCATGAATCATCCAGCTTGTTATTTCACTTTTTAGTTAAATAAGCAGTGATAATATACAGTCTTGTCATGTGCATTTCCCAATTTGAATCAAACATTCCATGTTTGGTTTTAAATGTTGCTTCTTGACCCATATGCAGGTTTTTAAAGAGACAGGTGAGATGGTGTGGTACTCCCTTCTCTTTATGACTACTCCACAGTTTGTTGTAATCCACACAGTCAAAAGGGTTAGCATAGTCACTAAACCAGAGGCAGATGTTTTTTTCTGGAATCCTCTTGCTTTCTCTATGATCCAAAAAGTGTTTGTAATTTCATTTTTTGTTTGCATTCCTTTTCTAAATCCAGCTAATACATCTTTTTTTTTTTTTAAAGATTTTATTTATTTATTTTATTTTTGGGCGGGGGTTGGATTGGGGAGGGAGGGGAGCAGGCGGGCCACTTCTATTGGTCTTTCATTTCTCTCTGTTCATCCGTCTTTGTTCTTTGGCTCCTGCGGGCCTCCCATCGCAGTGGCATCTGTTGTCGCAGAGTGCCAGCTCTGGGCGCATGCGCTCCAGAGCTCCGGCTCGGTGATTGGACACATCAGTCCAGTCACTCCACGGCACGTGGGATCTTCCCAGGCCAGGGCTCGAACCGGCGCCCCTTGCACTGCAAGACGGTGTCCTTACCCACTGGACCACCAGGTGAAGCCCCCAGCTAATACATCTTGCAGTTCTCAGTTTACATACTGCTGATGACCAGCTTGAGGATTTTGAGCATGGCATTGCTAGCAAGTGAAATGAGTACAATTCTATGGTAGTTTGACCATTTTTTGGCATTGCCTCCTTTGGGGTTTGAATGAAAACTCATGTTTCTGGTCCTATGACCACTGCTAAGTTTTTCAAATGTCTTCGCATACTGAGTGTAGCACTTTAATAGAATCATCTTTTAGGACTTTAATTAACTCAGCTCAAATCCCATTACAGATGATCCTGTTATCTGTCCTCTTTTTGCTTATTTCCCCTTATGTTTATGTGTATGTGCTTCTGTGTGTGTGTGCATGTGTGTGTGCACGCTCAGTCATGTCCAACACTCTGCAGCCCCATGGACTCTAGCCCACCAGGCTCTCTGCCCATGGAATTTTTCAGGCAAGAATACTTGAGCAGGTAAGCTTTTCCTAGTCCAGATAATCTTCCTGACCCAAGGATGAAACTCTTATCTCTTGCTAGTGATGTTGTTGTCTTAATATTAGACAGCACCTAGGAAGCCCCCATGTTATCTTACTATTAGAATATTTTGCACATATGTATATGAATCTTTTGGTGTAAATATTCACAGACTTTGTGAATACACTGTGTATAAATTTCTCATCTGATGGTAAAAAAAAAAATAGTAGGTATATTCTTTTATAGAATTAAGAGAGAACATTTGAGAATTATTTGTGTTAGCTATGCTTTAATTTTAGAAATAGCCGATGAGAAAATTTTCCATCATTATTATTCTTATAGTCAGTATTTCAGTTTTTAAATAAATGTAATGGGTATTTTGCTTATTATTGCTACTTATATTCCACCCTTCCTTTCTGATTTCATTTCTCTTTTGTTTTGTGTAGAACCTAGAGCTTGTTATACAGCATGAAATAAGTCAGAAGAAAATCATTTATTAATGCATATATATGGAGTCTAGATAATGACACAAATGAACTTACTTGCACGACAGGAGTAGAGGACAGACTTGTGGACCCAGAGGGGCACAAAGAGGGAAGGGTGAACTGAGAAAGTAGAATTGACATATACACACTACCATATGTAAAACAGACAGCTAGCAGGAAGTTACTGTATAATACAAGGTGCTAAGCTGGATGCTGTGTGATGACCTAGAAGGGTAAGATTAGGAACTTGGAGGGAGGATGAAGAGGAAGAGGATATATTATACTTATGGCTCATTCACGTTGTACAGCAGAAGCAAACATGCAAATTATAAAATAATTACACTCAAATTAAAAAAAAGAATTCTAATTGACTTCAAAAAAATCAGAATTTGGTTTGATGAGTCAAATACAATATATGGAAGAAATTACTCTAGAATATTTTTAAGTCCAGCAGCTCCTTTCATACTCTTCCATCAAGGCTAAATTTGAGATTAGTTCACAGGTACAGATATTACATTGCACATTCTCCTGACTTTTTGAAAAATAAAATACAGAGCTTCTAAGACAATGAAATAATTTGGAGGCACTGAATTTAAAATACAAATTTAGAGAAAAAATGAACAAGCAAAGCAACAACATTGCTAAAGTAAATCTCTTCATTAACTCAGATTAGCTACAGTAAATGTTATCAAAGTACAAAAAGTTGCTTTAGTCATGTAGATGACAAGACAGCTAAAAGACCCAACAGCAATTTTTAAAAAGAACAGATACATTCATGAGTATATTTATATCTAAATTCATGCATTCATATGTACATAAATAGATACTTCTCTCTTTAGAGCAATAATAGATAAATTTTTGATATATGAATCTTTTGGTGTAAATATTCACAGACTTTGTGAATACACTGTGTATAAATTTCTCATCTGATGGTAAAAAAAAAAATAGTAGGTATATTCTTTTATAGAATTAAGAGAGAACATTTGAGAATTATTTGTGTTAGCTATGCTTTAATTTTAGAAATAACCAATGAGAAAATTTTCCATCATTATTATTCTTATAGTCAGTATTTCAGTTTTTAAATAAATGTAATGGGTATTTTGCTTATTATTGCTACTTATATTCCACCCTTCCTTTCTGATTTCATTTCTCTTTTGTTTTGTGTAGAACCTAGAGCTTGTTATACAGCATGAAATAAGTCAGAAGAAAATCATTTATTAATGCATATATATGGAGTCTAGATAATGACACAAATGAACTTACTTGCACGACAGGAGTAGAGGACAGACTTGTGGACCCAGAGGGGCACAAAGAGGGAAGGGTGAACTGAGAAAGTAGAATTGACATATACACACTACCATATGTAAAACAGACAGCTAGCAGGAAGTTACTGTATAATACAAGGTGCTAAGCTGGATGCTGTGTGATGACCTAGAAGGGTAAGATTAGGAACTTGGAGGGAGGATGAAGAGGAAGAGGATATATTATACTTATGGCTCATTCACGTTGTACAGCAGAAGCAAACATGCAAATTATAAAATAATTACACTCAAATTAAAAAAAAGAATTCTAATTGACTTCAAAAAAATCAGAATTTGGTTTGATGAGTCAAATACAATATATGGAAGAAATTACTCTAGAATATTTTTAAGTCCAGCAGCTCCTTTCATACTCTTCCATCAAGGCTAAATTTGAGATTAGTTCACAGGTACAGATATTACATTGCACATTCTCCTGACTTTTTGAAAAATAAAATACAGAGCTTCTAAGACAATGAAATAATTTGGAGGCACTGAATTTAAAATACAAATTTAGAGAAAAAATGAACAAGCAAAGCAACAACATTGCTAAAGTAAATCTCTTCATTAACTCAGATTAGCTACAGTAAATGTTATCAAAGTACAAAAAGTTGCTTTAGTCATGTAGATGACAAGACAGCTAAAAGACCCAACAGCAATTTTTAAAAAGAACAGATACATTCATGAGTATATTTATATCTAAATTCATGCATTCATATGTACATAAATAGATACTTCTCTCTTTAGAGCAATTATAGCTCTTGTCCCTTAAGATATAGAAACTGTTTATAAAACTCAAACAGTACTCCAGATGCAATGTTTAAAGACACTTCCCACAAGACAACCATCATGTAATCTGAGTTTTAATGATTTGTAGTAAAATGAAAAATAGTTCATGAGAATGTTGACACTAAGAAAGAAACAAATAGACAGCAACACAATTTTATGTATGAAGAAATAACTAATTGGATATATAAGAAAAGACACGTAGACTCAGGTTAACAGTTATATGAAAGACTGTGTGTTTGCTTCCTCTACCACGTGGTATGTCATCAAATCTACTTTATCTTTGAAAACACTATCATTTACATGTTTAATTGTTTTCTTTAATAGCTAGTAAATTGGGCAAATTTTTGTATAGTTCAAAGCCATTCATTTTTTCTGTAAATTGTTTATATCAGTATCCCATTCTCTAATTATAAGAATCCTTTATTTATTAAGGAAACTATCTCCTTTTATGTTTGGGAAAAAATGGTCAAACTTTTCTCTTTTAAACTTTGCCTGAGTTACATTTAATGTTATTTTGTTTTAAGGTTCTAGATTTGATATAAAAGCTAATTGTGAATAACCATTAGTGTCAGACTCTTTTTTATATTCTCTAGTGATGTGTATAATCTGCACCATTGAATCAGAATTTCCTTTTATTTCTTACAAGATGTTACCTATCTTGAATAATAAGTGTTTTCAATTATGAGAAATGTATAGTACTTTATTTTCCCTTTATGATTCATATACACTGGAAATTTAAGTCAAATTTGATGGTCAATTAAATTTTACTTGCTGTCAGCAAAAGACATGTATATATTATGCTTCAAGATTTGAGGTCTGTATTCTACCTGTAAAACTGTGATAGTCAAGTTTTGGGTCAGCCAAAAAGACATGTATATATTATGCTTCAAGGGCAACTACAGTAAATGTTATCAAAGTACAAAAAGTTGCTTTAGTCATGTAGATGACAAGACAGCTAAAAGACCCAACAGCAATTTTTAAAAAGAACAGATACATTCATGAGTATATTTATATCTAAATTCATGCATTCATATGTACATAAATAGATACTTCTCTCTTTAGAGCAATTATAGCTCTTGTCCCTTAAGATATAGAAACTGTTTATAAAACTCAAACAGTACTCCAGATGCAATGTTTAAAGACACTTCCCACAAGACAACCATCATGTAATCTGAGTTTTAATGATTTGTAGTAAAATGAAAAATAGTTCATGAGAATGTTGACACTAAGAAAGAAACAAATAGACAGCAACACAATTTTATGTATGAAGAAATAACTAATTGGATATATAAGAAAAGACACGTAGACTCAGGTTAACAGTTATATGAAAGACTGTGTGTTTGCTTCCTCTACCACGTGGTATGTCATCAAATCTACTTTATCTTTGAAAACACTATCATTTACATGTTTAATTGTTTTCTTTAATAGCTAGTAAATTGGGCAAATTTTTGTATAGTTCAAAGCCATTCATTTTTTCTGTAAATTGTTTATATCAGTATCCCATTCTCTAATTATAAGAATCCTTTATTTATTAAGGAAACTATCTCCTTTTATGTTTGGGAAAAAATGGTCAAACTTTTCTCTTTTAAACTTTGCCTGAGTTACATTTAATGTTATTTTGTTTTAAGGTTCTAGATTTGATATAAAAGCTAATTGTGAATAACCATTAGTGTCAGACTCTTTTTTATATTCTCTAGTGATGTGTATAATCTGCACCATTGAATCAGAATTTCCTTTTATTTCTTACAAGATGTTACCTATCTTGAATAATAAGTGTTTTCAATTATGAGAAATGTATAGTACTTTATTTTCCCTTTATGATTCATATACACTGGAAATTTAAGTCAAATTTGATGGTCAATTAAATTTTTACTTGCTGTCAGCAAAAAAGACATGTATATATTATGCTTCAAGATTTGAGGTCTGTATTCTACCTGTAAAACTGTGATAGTCAAGTTTTACCAGAGAAAGAGAACCAAAAAAATATATATACATTAAAAGAACTGGCTCATATGAAAGCTAGAAACCTAGGAAAGCTGGTAGTGTAATCCAATCTTAGTCTACAGAACTGGGAGTTCAGGAGACACACTGAGGACACTCCAAGGGCAAAAGAAGGCCAATGTCCAACTGGTGAGGAAAAAGCATACATTTGTGTATGGCTAGACAATCAAACTAAATCAGAATTGAAACACACATAGCAAAACCCCATTTGTGGTGGGCCTTCCCCAATGTGCAATATGTGTCTGTATTACACATTAACAAGACCCTCTCATGGCAGGAGAAAAACAGTCCCTTTCTTCTGAGGTGAATATTGTAATCTTAAGATGAAAATTTCTTTCTCATTCTGTACAAGGTATTACGTTGGCCCAAAACCTTGTTCTGTAGATTTACACTCTGCAAATCTTGTTCAACTGGTGGTAGGCTCTTCAAAATCCCTTGAGGCTGTTGCACAGGAAAAGACTTAAAGTGCAACTGACTCTGACATGTTGATAAGTAAACGCCGATGTGATGACAAGGGTCACACTGAAGAGAAGCTGCCTCTGGTTTTAAGAAATAAAGCACATTTTGGGAGTTCAGATAATGTGGCTACTATCCCAAATGAAGAATTGTCCAACAGTGCTTTTCCAAACTCTGTGATTGCTGAATTTTCTGAGGAATGGATTGCTGAAAATGTGTTGTCTGACACTATTGCTTCATTGGAAGATCAGCATGTACAGGGGGTCATCAAGCCCGAGGAATCATCGCTTGTGGAGGTGTGTAATGTTAATATGATACATATGTCAATATTTCAATATGATACACGTTTCTTTGTCTCAAAAATATATAAAGCTGCATCTCTAACTCATTGTCAGTAAAACACACTTTGGATTTTCTGAGAGTCTGTCTCCCAGGTTGTAATGTTCAGTTTGACTTGATAAAATTCACCTCTTTTCTTCTCAGCTTGATTGTTAATTAACTTTTGAAGATATAGCTGAAACAGTGAGGAAAACAAAAAGGGTAGATTCCCCCTCCCTGTGCTTTTGGTTGAATTTGGGTCTGCAAAGATCCACCCACATTGGGACAGGCAATCTAAATCTAATTTATTGAGTTTACCGATTCAGCCACTAGTCTCATATGAAGAATACACTTTCATGGACACACAGAAATACTATTTAATCAAAGCAATCCAAGGCACAGTCAGGCTGACACATAAAATTAAAACATAGGACTTCCCTGAGGACTCACTGATAAAGAATCTACTTTCAGATGCAGGAGACACCAGTTAGATCCCTAGTCTGGGAAGTTCCCACATGCTTAAACAACAACTAAGCTGTGCGCTACAACTACTAAAGCCCCTGCGCCCTAGAGCCTGTGCTCTGGGGCAAGAAAAGCCACCACAATGAGAAGTTCCCACACGCAGCAGCTAAAGAAAAACTGGCACAACAACAAAGACCCAGAACAGTCAAAAATAAACAAATAAAGTTTAAAAAAAACAGCCATCATAGAGTTGTATTCATCCAGGATAAAAAAAAAAAAAAGAAAAAGACAAAAATGAGTGTGTCCTCTATGTTGAGAAACAGAGATAAGGGAAAGATTGGTTACCTGAAATTAGAAAACCTTCACCTTCGGAGGATATTAGAACAATGAAATCAAGAAGAAAAATGAAGAGAGGTTAAAATAATCAAAATTAAAACTTTGAACATTTTAAAAAGTTATACAGATATTTGGAATATAATTTTCATTAAAGTGTCCATGTCGAGTTTGCACAAAATCATATGAATTATCCACATCATTTGAATTCAGATGAGCATTTAAACTTGAATGAGCATTTCCTGGAAATGCTCAGATTTCAACATGTGTTCTTGTGTACTCATTAGAAAGAAGCGGAGAATATTCTTATGCAAATCAGTGCCTACCTTAGCTCCAGCTCATGAAAAGTGTCATGACCATTAAACTACAGAAGTAGCAAAAAATGATGCCTTTGCCTATCGCAGTCTCCTTGCTACAAGTAAACTTCTGGCCGCCTTTTTTTTCTTTTCTTTTTTCCTTTTTTTTTTTTTTTTTGTCTCCTCTTGTTTCATTCAGCAGTTCTAGGTCACTCTTAGTTTGATTTTGTCTGATTACTAAGCAGATACAGTGCTCAGCACTTGCTGTCAGATGTCGCCGCTATTTTTTCAGCGGGTGCATCCTGTGACCCTGAAAAAGTTGCATCATACCACTGACCCTTTGATTGCTGTGCTGATTTCCATGATTGTGGCCATCTGCTGTACATATCAACAACATCAACAACAAAAGAAAACTAGCGAAAAAGACACACACACACGCACACAACTAATGAAATCACGCTCAACGGAAGTGGCCCAAATTATGCCTCTTATTTCTTGCAGCTCACAGACTGAAAATGAACTGGACATTCTAAACATCTAAGAGTTTATAAAAAATTAACGTATATTTTGAATATCTTGAACTTTAATGTATGGCAACATATAACATGGCTGTAATTAGCTTTCAAGTGTATAACAGATGGTTAGCTTTACATCTAAATAAGTCACAAGAGCAGTGCAAAAATACTGCACATCTAAAGAATAGCATCTCTAGGAAAAATTATAATACAGTACTTTCTGAGTTCTCTGTCACAATGAATTGGAAAAACAGTTTTAAAATTGACACATTTTCATATATATTATTTCATTTAAAACTCTAAATAAAACATTGAGGGAACATTATTATTCCACATACAGACAGAGAACCTTTGATTCTGGTATTCTAAATAACTTCAATGTCACAGGTATAAAATATCAAAGTTAGTATATTATTCATCTTTTCTACTTACAACCTAGTAAATTTTATAATATGATAATGATTCAAGTTCCATTGCATTTCATTTATTTTTTTGATGTAAAATTTTTTGTTTTTATTTTTTAGCCCATAATTTGAGACAAAGAGCAAAAAATACAGCAGAGTTATTTGATTAATCTACCAGCCTCATAGCATAATCTCATGAATATATGAAACTAAAATGAAAAATCAGGAATCCTTTGCGAGATAAAATGGATGAGCATGTATTTTTTCAAAACTCAGGAATTACTGATATCTTTGATATAAAGTATCCTCTAACTGTTTATGTCTTTATACCTATAAACATCACTAAAATTTTAGGTATTGTCTGTAGAAATGTGACCAATGTGATCCCTTGTTGCTCTTTTACGTTTTCATAGGATAAATACAGAAACTTCAGTTCTCTGTTATCACTGAAAGTGAATAAATTAAAACTCTTTAGAGATTATTTGATATGCTGTCATTTGACCCACAATATTTATGAAGTTGTGGTTTGGCTAAACTGTATAATTTCTTTGCACCCATGGGTAAGAATTTTGCACTCACTTTTCTTTTAATGAATGTTCATTATTTGCAGATGGTAAACCTGGTTGTGTAATGAATTAACTAAAAATGTCTCTTTTACAAATGCATAAAAAGACAGTATATTTTTTAAAAATTTATCTTATTTTCAATAAAAATTCTATTTAGGGCCTTAAAAGCAATGCTCAAATAAAAACCACCATTTATTAAAGTTGTCAATTATCCTTTATTGTCTAAAATATTTGGAATTGAAGTTAAAATAAAAGAAAATTCTACATATTGATAAAATCATGATTTGAAAACTGATTGAATATTTAACTGTGCAAAAATAAAGCATTTGAAAATATAAGCAATTAGGGGAAGAGCCCAACAATTTATGAGACATATTATCTTTCATTTAATTAATAATTTATTTCTGCTTAAGAAGTATTAAGTTTATTGTTGAAATGATCGAGATTTAGCAGCACAAGAACTTAATCAAGCTAGGAACATTTGGAGTTAGTTTCAGACATCTTATTTTTAAGTTGTCCCTCCTCCCCGTTGATTGCAAAGTATACCGTTCATAATTGTAAATAAATTCACCTGTAAAATCATTTTAGCACACAGTTTATTCACAAATAACTCTAATAGTTTCTCCAGTTCCCTTCTTCATTATTCATCTGCTAAAATCTGGGCACAATTTTGATAATTTATAGTTTCTCCCAAACTCGTCTTATTTTGTTTTGATTTTGTGAAAATACACTCAGGATTATTTTAATACTCTTTGGTGATACCCTTTCATTTTAGCATTTTAGCTTTATGTCTTTATACCTATAAACATCACTAAAATTTTAGGTATTGTCTGTAGAAATGTGACCAATGTGATCCCTTGTTGCTCTTTTACGTTTTCATAGGATAAATACAGAAACTTCAGTTCTCTGTTATCACTGAAAGTGAATAAATTAAAACTCTTTAGAGATTATTTGATATGCTGTCATTTGACCCACAATATTTATGAAGTTGTGGTTTGGCTAAACTGTATAATTTCTTTGCACCCATGGGTAAGAATTTTGCACTCACTTTTCTTTTAATGAATGTTCATTATTTGCAGATGGTAAACCTGGTTGTGTAATGAATTAACAAAAAATGTCTCTTTTACAAATGCATAAAAAGACAGTATATTTTTTAAAAATTTATCTTATTTTCAATAAAAATTCTATTTAGGGCCTTAAAAGCAATGCTCAAATAAAAACCACCATTTATTAAAGTTGTCAATTATCCTTTATTGTCTAAAATATTTGGAATTGAAGTTAAAATAAAAGAAAATTCTACATATTGATAAAATCATGATTTGAAAACTGATTGAATATTTAACTGTGCAAAAATAAAGCATTTGAAAATATAAGCAATTAGGGGAAGAGCCCAACAATTTATGAGACATATTATCTTTCATTTAATTAATAATTTATTTCTGCTTAAGAAGTATTAAGTTTATTGTTGAAATGATCGAGATTTAGCAGCACAAGAACTTAATCAAGCTAGGAACATTTGGAGTTAGTTTCAGACATCTTATTTTTAAGTTGTCCCTCCTCCCCGTTGATTGCAAAGTATACCGTTCATAATTGTAAATAAATTCACCTGTAAAATCATTTTAGCACACAGTTTATTCACAAATAACTCTAATAGTTTCTCCAGTTCCCTTCTTCATTATTCATCTGCTAAAATCTGGGCACAATTTTGATAATTTATAGTTTCTCCCAAACTCGTCTTATTTTGTTTTGATTTTGTGAAAATACACTCAGGATTATTTTAATACTCTTTGGTGATACCCCATTTTGCATTTTAGCATGTTTTATTTGCCTTCTACTGTCTTCCATTATTTTTTTTTTATTGGGATCCCCTGGATTTATTTACTTTGCTAGATTTTATGAAGAATTAGTACTTTAATTTCTTTTATAATTTTATATTTCTGTTTTTTAATTTATTAATTTCCATTATTATCTTAGTCTTAATCTGTTCCATGAATTGATTTTATTTTCTGCCTTCTCAGTTAATCTATTTAATTCATTTGTGTTTATTTTGCTTTCCTCTCCCACATACATTAGCACCTGTTGAGGAGAACAGAGTGCCAGCCTGTGAGGTAAGATGGTACCTACTTCAGGCAAGAAAGCTCAGGGATCTTCATAAATGATCTCTGTAAGTAGACACATTCTGGCTGACACATCACACACTTGGAAATGCTGGTTGCTTGCTTATATTTTCATATTTTCCAGCAAATATCTGGACTCTACATAATGTTAATTGAGTGCCCTTCTTGTTTCTAAGAAACTTCCACTGATAATTGAGCCATGCCTCATGAGTTTGCTAACCCTGCCACCCGAGACACAAGCCTCTCAGATAATCCATTGTTGGGAACACTCAAACTTACAATATTCTGCATGATTTTTGGCAAACATTTTTCCAAACCTAGTTTATGCTGCCAATTCTAATTTCATTATTTTAAGAGTAATTTTTGGTGGAATTATCTCCAAAATAAGCTTCAAACTTAAAAAAAAAAATGCTTTGCATCATCTTTTGCATGTCTGTTTACTGGTTTGACATGGTTGTACTGCACTGATCTTATAATTGGTATTTTGACGTATCCTTTGCTCCATAGTCCTTTTTGGAGAGATCTTTTAAAATCAGAAAATCAGATTATGTCATTCCTTTTCTAAAACGTTCCAGATTCCTTGATGTAACTTTGTTAAAATAAAGCTCAGTGTACATCCACAATATGTGTCCTGCATGTCATCATATTTCCTGGCTCTCTTATTTTGAAAGAAAATACTATCCTATAAAAGGATGGCAAGACTAGGAAGATGAACTGCCATATGTCATTCACTGAATTAAAATTAAAATTTGCCTCATTTTCTCTCTGTCTCCATACACATGTACATACACACACACACATTTTTTGGATACTTTCAAAAATTATTTATGGAAAACATGAGACTTTTTAATTCCAAAACATTTCCTATATGTCAAAAAAGTATGGAATCTCTCATGTAAATTCAATATAACAGCTACATTAGAAAGTAAAATATTGATTTAAAGTTGATAAAGATGAAAAGTAATGCAGCATTTATTTATACACAGATTTCTTTAGGTGTACCAATAATGACCATTAGTGACCTCTGTGAAAAACTGGAGATGTTAATGACCATCTATCTCGCATGCTACTAATGTAACACAGAAAAGAAAATTTAATCTAATATTTTCATTTGTCCCTAGAACTGAAGTAGGAGAGATATTTCAATTTCCTCTTTGACAATTTTCCAGTATCCCATTCAATTGCCAATATACTTACTTCTAAGTCCAGTACCTTTCATTTGAAAATCCTTAGTAAGAAATCTCAGGAGACAAGTTTATTTTATCTCTACTTATTATCTTTTGGAGGTGTGGCACTCATGTTAAAGGACTTGCCTGCCAAAGCAGGAGATGAAAGAGATGTGGGCTCGATCTGTGGGTTGGGAAGATCCTCAGGTGGCAGGCATGGCAACCCACTCCAGTATTCTTGCCCAGAGAATCCCAAGGAGCCTGGCGGGCTATGGGCCTTAGAGTCCCAAAGAGTCTGACACGACTGGAATGAATTAGCATGCATGCAAGCAACAGGAGGGGAAGAAAGTAGCCTCATGGGGATTTTATGTTATCTTGTCATTTTTTTCTGACTACATTTTCCTAAATTATTGATGATAACTCTTTTATATGATACTTTCTTCAACAGCCTCTGGAGCTTATGTTGCTGAGTTTTTAGTATTATTTACATTATTCTATATATTAAAATTTTGGTATTTTGTGATTGACCTTGTTTTTCTCCAGAACAGGATAACTAACTCATAAATTTAAAGATTTTGTCATCTATTCTATAAGAAAATATAGCTTAAGTGCATGCATATTTAAGGACATAGGACATATGCATCAGATTTATAACAATAAATTTTAAAAAATCATGGTTTTAGAAACCTTATTGCTTTAATAATATCTAATATAAATTGTTCTTATGAATAAATTTATTTGCTGCATATTTTACTCAGCATTCTTTATTGTAAAAATATATTATACTCTCCTTTTACAACAGTAGATAGTCACTGCCCACAAGGAAAAAAAAAAAAAAGAAGTAACACTTAGTTTAAACAAAATGGGAAATTGCTTCCAGCACTTACATTGGATGGTGTAATATTTCACAAATTCTGATAAGGCCATATCTGTAGAAATTCTAGTTAAACCAAAAGTTGCAAGATGACACAATCCTATATCCAAACTCTAGACAACTTACAAAATTTCAGGAGAGAAAAAGAGGATGAACTGCTATTATAAGGTACTCAAAACCTATTATTCCTTATTTCATATCACAGTACAGGAGCTATCTCTTCTGTCACCTACCTCCAGGCAAAATTGCATCTAATCTATCAGAGAAATAAGTCTCTTCAATTCTTAAAGTCCTTCTGGGAAGTAGATATCACAGTTCCTTTAATGTCAAAAAATTCTTTTAATCAGAAGTTTCTCCTTGTGCCCAGCTCTTTTTACTATATATTTAGTCCATTTTCATTTGTATAACTCAATAGACATATTTGTAATTCATAAAATGAATATTTGGCAAACAGTTTTTTCCATCTACTTGGACTTTCTAAAGCAAAATTAATTTGGAGCAAACTTTTAAGAAAGAGATGAGAGGCATGGAAGTTATGGTTTAGAAAATTGTGGTAATCATAGAAAACAGCAAAGGACACAGCTAAGGGAAAATTAGCCAGTAAAGATTTAGAAAATGGAATTCTTTGTTACAGAGCGAGTAGAAAGGAAAGTGAGTATGTGAGAGGTGATAAAAAGTTGAGAACTAATGGAACAGTGCTGAGCTAAGAAAATATACCTGAGATTAAATACGAAAAATGAGGTAGAAGAAGAGAAGGCTATTTTCAAATAATGCAAAGGTTTATTTCAGGAAAGAACATTTTAACAACAGGCATATATGTATATGTGTATGCACACACTTGTGTGTTTCTACTGTGAATAAATATAGTACTTGCTGTTATAAGAATAATGCATGTTTTTTTTATCATTTAAAAAATTGTTCACCTGTTTAAAATTAAATTTTCTATATAAATATCTGACTAACCACAAATTATTTAGTTGGTTTAACATCACTGTAATTTTAATTAGAACATTAATTGATTAGAACATTTCAAAATGTATACATGAATCAATGCCACATTAACTAAATTTTTTTTTCTCAAAGTACACTTTTAAGAATCTGGACTCTCTGAGTGCATCATAATTTATATTGTGTTACATACACTTTCATCAATATTAGTGTTACCATATAGCATAAGTTTGTATTTAGACATTTGCCAAGGCAAATTTGGTAATTTTCTGAATTTTACCCTTGCTGAAATTTAAAAAAAAAAAAAAATCAAGTAAAGTTCTTTCTTTTCTTTTTTTTTTTTTGCCACTGCTATTGGTCTTTCATTTATTTCCATCTTTGTTCTTTGGCCTGTGTGGGCCTCCCATCACAGTAGCCTCCCTCGCTGCAGAAAACTGGCTCTGGGTGCATGCGCTCCAGAGCTCCGGCTCAGTAGTTGGACACATCAGTCCATCTGCTCTGAGGCCCATGGGATCTTCCCAGGCCAGAGATTGAACTGACGCCCTTTGCACTGCAAGGTGGTGTCCTTACTCACTGGATCCCAGGGAAGCCCCACAAGTAAAGTTATTTCTTACTGTACTTTCAGACACTAAGTTATCTCAAGTACTAAATTATGCATTGTCAAATTATCAATAACCTCTAATTATCAAGCCTCTGCTTCAGTCTCCTTCCATACAATGAGTAACCAATAATTCTAGTGATAATACTTCTGGATAATATGGATGAAATTTTATCCATATGGATTATACAGACTACAATCCTTTTGGACTGTAGTCTGCCAGGCTTCACTGTGCATGGGACTCTCCAGGCAAGAATACCGAAATGGGTTCTCATTTCCTTCTCCAGGATATCAGACTATAAGGATTTTCCTAGATCAGGGATTATATGGACATCTCTTGCATGGGCAAGCAGGTTCTCTACAACCCAGCCCCAAGTGCTGTACATTTTTTCCATCTTATTTGTTTCTATGCTAGTTTAAGGGTGATGTTTTGTTTTAGACCTCAGAAAGAAAATAAAAGTTTTTTCTTTAAAAAAAGATTGACTAAAATTTAGAAGCTATATTACTTTCGATTTTCCTGATTTTGTTTTGATGCAAAAGGGTCTCTAAAATATCAGTGACTTTTAACATCAACGTATGTTTATTTTTTTTTTCACAGTATATTTTGGACATAAATCCATAGCATCTCAGATTTAACTCCAGGCTATGAATAAGCTTTGTGTCAGCTTCACTTTTCTTAATTCTTGATCCACTTTTCTTTAGTCTGAATCAAGCCTTTTGAAGTAGACTCATGGACATATTGTTCTCATAATAGAACAACAAGGAGGTTGACTCTAATGCACAATGAGTTTTACAGCTTTTGCTCCAATATGGATATGCCATGTCCGTTAGTACTCCACTGAGCAAGCAGACTCAATGTTCCTGAAGAAAGAAGGTATGCACAGTACCTAGAGCGCACTGATATTCACAGGGCAGTCAGTGAGAATACTTAATATGCTTTTACAAGTGAGGAATACATGCTATACACTCTAATAAATCTGACTCCTTAACCTCAGGTCTTGATTGCTTCAAATCATTTCTTTGCATCAATAGTTACACCCAAATAAATATTTCGAATCTAATTTATTTCTTTGTGTATATATTAAAATGCCTCTTTGTCTAAAAATAAAAAAAAAGAAACTTTTTTGAAACCACTAGGGCTGTTTATTGGAGGGGAAAGAGGTAAGAGCAGAAAAGCATAGCTTCATTACTTTGTTAGTCGCAGGAGGACAAAACAGGCTCCTGATGGGGTTGGGTTTTAAGAATGCACCTTTAATTTAACTCTTTCCTGCAAATCTAAGTCTTTCCATGTGTATTTTGTGCTTTTGCATTGAACTTTTGTGCCCACTAAAGGCTGGATTCTATTCCTTTTTTTTTCTGCTTGGAAACCAATCATTTCTTGGCTTAAATTGTCTCTTTTATTTAATCATGTCCTAAACTACCTGTTAAAAAAAAAAAAAAAAATCACATCCGCTACCGACAATCTGCTATCCAGACACTTTCCAGAAACTCAGAGGATCAATAGACACATTGTCTGCCTTTCAAATGATCACAGGAAGTCTTATTACCAAATGATTTGTATTGCTTAAGTAGGATCTCTTATCTAATATCAATATTCTTAAAGTCTAATTCCTGATTTGATACCACAGTTTTAAGTCACTGTTTAGAAGTCCTCCACTTCAGAAAACAATTTCTGTGTATGTGAAGGTAATTCTAGCTAGAACAACAGATCAATCATGAAATCTAAGCCCCTAGTCTTCAATTTAATTCTCCTTACCTGAAGTGTTAATGATGTGGTGTAGATGTTTTACATGTGAACTTTTCTTAATTCTTGATCCACTTTTCTTTAGTCTGAATCAAGTCTTTTGAAGTAGACTCATGGACATATTGTTCTCATAATAGAACAACAAGGAGGTTGACTCTAATGCACAATGAGTTTTACAGCTTTTGCTCCAATATGGATATGCCATGTCCGTTAGTACTCCACTGAGCAAGCAGACTCAATGTTCCTGAAGAAAGAAGGTATGCACAGTACCTAGAGCGCACTGATATTCACAGGGCAGTCAGTGAGAATACTTAATATGCTTTTACAAGTGAGGAATACATGCTATACACTCTAATAAATCTGACTCCTTAACCTCAGGTCTTGATTGCTTCAAATCATTTCTTTGCATCAATAGTTACACCCAAATAAATATTTCGAATCTAATTTATTTCTTTGTGTATATATTAAAATGCCTCTTTGTCTAAAAATAAAAAAAAAGAAACTTTTTTGAAACCACTAGGGCTGTTTATTGGAGGGGAAAGAGGTAAGAGCAGAAAAGCATAGCTTCATTACTTTGTTAGTCGCAGGAGGACAAAACAGGCTCCTGATGGGGTTGGGTTTTAAGAATGCACCTTTAATTTAACTCTTTCCTGCAAATCTAAGTCTTTCCATGTGTATTTTGTGCTTTTGCATTGAACTTTTGTGCCCACTAAAGGCTGGATTCTATTCCTTTTTTTTTCTGCTTGGAAACCAATCATTTCTTGGCTTAAATTGTCTCTTTTATTTAATCATGTCCTAAACTACCTGTTAAAAAAAAAAAAATCACATCCGCTACCGACAATCTGCTATCCAGACACTTTCCAGAAACTCAGAGGATCAATAGACACATTGTCTGCCTTTCAAATGATCACAGGAAGTCTTATTACCAAATGATTTGTATTGCTTAAGTAGGATCTCTTATCTAATATCAATATTCTTAAAGTCTAATTCCTGATTTGATACCACAGTTTTAAGTCACTGTTTAGAAGTCCTCCACTTCAGAAAACAATTTCTGTGTATGTGAAGGTAATTCTAGCTAGAACAACAGATCAATCATGAAATCTAAGCCCCTAGTCTTCAATTTAATTCTCCTTACCTGAAGTGTTAATGATGTGGTGTAGATGTTTTACATGTGAATTTAGGGTCATTTCTGTAATCCATAGCTATGCCGCAGACAAAACACTAAACATTTTTGCTACCCCTGAACCAGCTACCTGAGAAGTTCATCAGTTTCTTAATTTTAAATGAAAAAGAAACTTTTTGTTCTAAATTTTGAGCTGATTTTGGTTCGATTATTTCATTTTGTACCTTTGGAAGCATTGGCTCAATAATAAATTCTATGGTAATAATTGAATCTTTATATTTTCACTAATAAAGTGAGGAAAGATTAATTCTGCCCCCCTTAGAAATAGTTAAGTGAGATAATATTTGTAATAATTTTGAAAAATTATCAAAACCCCACATAGAAGTTTCTACACCATTACAAAATATTTTTTAAATTATTTTAAGGTCATATATTTCAAGGCTATGAATTAATTATAGTTTCATAAATTTGTCAAATGAGTGAACCCCAATAATTAAATTTAATGACTTTTCTATGAAAACTGCTGACATTTTCTCAGTTATATTTGACATTTCACACATAAATAAATAATAATAGGCTAGAACATGATATAATTTAAAAACTTTTGAAACGTACAGTGCACTTTTCTTCACATTCTTAAAATGAGGTTGTGCTTCCACTCATATATGATGAAATAGAATAATTGTAATCATAAGACCCCTTATAAATGAAATAGTTCTTATAAAAAAGACATCTCAATTATTCATACAACTATTTAGGAATATTCTTATATGACACTCTGATCTCTTTTAGCACATAATTCGATGATATGTATATTTTGAAGAGTTATGTAAATATGCAATTTAAATTTTTGCCTTTCCCAAAAGTGCTTTTGAATTTTATAAATTTTTTTCTAAAAAATTATAGAAGTATAATTGATTTACATTATATTTAATTTCTGTATGCAGTTAAGGATTCAGTTATGCATAGCATTGCACTTTTTCTAAGATATACTGATACTGAAGTTGCTTAATTTATTTCAAGGCATCTTTCTTTCTTATGTTTTAATAGTAATAACAATCAACCACATATGTCCTTCTGTTCATCCTTTTGTGCAGATTCAAATGTGTTTCAGGTATTGTATCCCTTCTGCCTGAATGATTGACTTCGTTTAACATTTCATGCAAATGCCTTCTGGTGATAAATTATTTCAATTTTTGTATATCTGAAATAAGTCTATGTTTCATCTCATCTTTTATTGTTATTATTGATGAAGCAGTTTTGGTTAAGTTTTGCTTTGTTTTTGAATAATTGGCAAAATTTTAAATGATATTTTTGCTTGGGATCTAAGTTTGAGTTGCTGTGCTTTTGTTTTTTTGCCTTATTTTGTTTCATACTGTTTTCTTTTCATTACTTTTATGCACACTATTTTCTTGTATGGATTGTGTCTGATAGAACTTTGCCATCTTCCTTTTGTGTTCCTTTTGCAGGTAGTAATTAAATAATGTACTGCCCAGCCAACCATCCAGCCGTGCCTGCATTTAAGATATTTTTCCTTGTAACTAGAGTTAAGCAGTTTGCTTATTCTGTGCCTTTGTGTAGTTTTAACATATGTCATCCTAAGTTTTCATTAAATTTCTTGGATCTATATGAATATAATTTTTATTGTTTGGAAAATTTTTTAGATATTTTAAAATATTGTTTATGATTCTTTTCCTCTACTTTTAGGAGTTCATTTACCTGTGTTTGAAGCCACTTCAAATTATCCTGCAATTAATTTATTATTAGTAATAGATGATTTATTAATAGTTTATTTATAATAGTTTATTATTATTTCAATTATTTTTTTTCTGTGTTGAATTTTCTATAGTTTCTATTGCTATATGTACTTTTAATTCTATAGAATCTTTCATTTTCCATAACAATGACTTGAGCTTAAAATATGTGGTTATTTTCATGTGAATCAGCTCAAATATATATAATTTAGGTAGTCACTTAAATTATAAGTATATTGTATTTGTGAGTCACTCAGTCGTGTCTGACTTTTTGAGACCCCATGGACTGTAGCCTGCTAGGTTGTCCATGAAATTCTCCAGGCAAAAATACTGGAATACGTTGTCAGTTCATTCTCTAGGGAATCTTCCAGACCCAGGAATCAAACTGGGTTTCCAGTTATGCAGGCAGACTCTTTAAAATCTGGGTCAACAGAAAAGACCTTAGTTTCTCATATGCAATCTTTAACATTACAGTATTGGACTTTCATTGATTTTCAAATTCCTTTCCCATAGAATACTAGGTTTCCTTGAAAATGAAGAGAGAAAAAAAAAGAATTATGCTCCAATTTCTTTATCTCTTTTAAACTGCAAGAGTCTTATAAGATTGTTTAGTTTCAATATAAGAGCTTGTCTAAGAATAATTTTTAAAGTTTCCTGGATACATGATCTCTTATGTATTTTTTAATCTCTGTATTGTGCAATTAGATACCTAAAACCAAGCACTGATTTGCTTTGTCTCATGTAGCAAGTTCAAGTTGCTAAAATTAATCAGAAACTCCTGCATCTTACCTCTGTTAGACTTTAACCTATTTGCTGCAAAATGTTTTCTTGCTTTTGCTCATGATACCAGGACTTATAAAGTTCCTAGTATGTTGAAATTTACCTCTATATGACAGGCAAACTTAGAATTCATAAAATATCTGCATGATGTTTCTTTCATGGAAAGACATGTCCTAAGAACATCTTTCACACCCTTTCTATATGAGTCTACATTCTTACTGCTTCTAGGAATACAGAAGTCTGAACATTATGGTTGCCATGATGCTTATCTAGGAAGGGATGAGACCTTCATGCATTTTTTTAATGTTGTTAGCAGATAGGGAGAGTTGAGGGAGGGAGGGACCCTCCCTCATGGGTGTCAGTTTTTTGCAAGGACACAATATGGAATCTGAGATCCAAAATTACTTCAGTGAGGAAAGAACAGAAAGAACATCTTAAGGGAGAAGTGGTCCAAACCAAGAGAAATACTGGCCCCAGAATGATGAGGTATGGGACTTTCAGGAAAGAACATTACATATTCATCTAGTTGCACCTGGACTGAAGGTTTTGATTCACGGTTGCAAATCATTGAAATTCCATGATGGCTCAGTGGGTAAAAAAATCCTCCAGCCATATAGGAGGACATGTGGGTTCAATCTCTGGGTTGGAGAGAAGCCTGGAGGAGGAAATGACAACCCACTACAGTATTCCTGCCTGGAAAATTCCATGGACAGAGGACTTTAGGCGGGTATAGTCCATGGGGAGGCAACAAGTCGGGCATGACTGAACACATGGCACAGACTATGTTGTGCATGTCTTTTCCATATGTCAGTCGGTTATAATCAGATGTATGTACGTGATATTTATGAACCCTTTATAAGCTCCCACTGCCCAAGGTCACTTGAGGACATCACTGTGCATCAAGAGCACATGTGCCAAAAATGGAAAAGACTCTGGCTATTTGGAAGCACAACTGTGAGCTCTCCTGGGCCCTACTGAGGTGGGTTGTGGATGGAGTTTAGAGATCAGCTTAAGTCTTTTTTGGCTTGGCCGCCCTTCTTGCTCATGTGTAACATCCTACCTAATAATGTTGACAAGATAATGTGATAAGTTCAATGGAACAACTCTTTTGAATGTGAATGAAAATGGATTCTATTCTCATTCCATGAATATTTAGGTATTCACGAAAGTATTCAAACAGGAAGTAATACATGGGATGAGTTTCAAAACATATAGCAGAGTCTTCCTTAAAAGGAAAATTGGCCACTGACTGATTCTTGTTCTCACTTGAGTTCTGATAAAATAAATTTTATCTGTGCATTATGTAAGAGGATCACGGAAAAAGTTACTGAAAATTATTTATAGTAGCTAACATACTATGTCCTCAAAGTGGGCTAGGCAGTAGCATTATAATCACAAATGAATATTCATTGCTGCCAAAAATCCTGAAGAAGTAATAGTATAATACATATATTTGTGATGTATCAGTAATTTTTTATGAATTGTGAATCAATTAATTTCATTACCATAAATATTGTCATGTTACAATGTATATGCTATCCACAAAGTGATAAAAATAACAGATTTTTTTAAAAAAATTATTTTATTTTGTCATGCCTGGTCTTAGTTGTGACATGTAGGAATTTAATTCTTTAGTTGTGGTATGTCAGATCTAGTTCCTCCGCCAGGGATCAAGCTCCAGCCCTCTGCATTGGGAACTCAGAGTTTTACCCACTGGACCACCAGGAAAGCCCCAGCAAAATATTTTTAAGGGTTACCAATTAAATTGAGCTCAGTGGGTAAAATCCTCCAGCCATATAGGAGGACATGTGGGTTCAATCTCTGGGTTGAGAGAAGCCTGGAGGAGGAAATGACAACCCACTACAGTATTCCTGCCTGGAAAATTCCATGGACAGAGGACTTTAGGCGGGTATAGTCCATGGGGAGGCAACAAGTCGGGCATGACTGAACACATGGCACAGACTATGTTGTGCATGTCTTTTCCATATGTCAGTCGGTTATAATCAGATGTATGTACGTGATATTTATGAACCCTTTATAAGCTCCCACTGCCCAAGGTCACTTGAGGACATCACTGTGCATCAAGAGCACATGTGCCAAAAATGGAAAAGACTCTGGCTATTTGGAAGCACAACTGTGAGCTCTCCTGGGCCCTACTGAGGTGGGTTGTGGATGGAGTTTAGAGATCAGCTTAAGTCTTTTTTGGCTTGGCCGCCCTTCTTGCTCATGTGTAACATCCTACCTAATAATGTTGACAAGATAATGTGATAAGTTCAATGGAACAACTCTTTTGAATGTGAATGAAAATGGATTCTATTCTCATTCCATGAATATTTAGGTATTCACGAAAGTATTCAAACAGGAAGTAATACATGGGATGAGTTTCAAAACATATAGCAGAGTCTTCCTTAAAAGGAAAATTGGCCACTGACTGATTCTTGTTCTCACTTGAGTTCTGATAAAATAAATTTTATCTGTGCATTATGTAAGAGGATCACGGAAAAAGTTACTGAAAATTATTTATAGTAGCTAACATACTATGTCCTCAAAGTGGGCTAGGCAGTAGCATTATAATCACAAATGAATATTCATTGCTGCCAAAAATCCTGAAGAAGTAATAGTATAATACATATATTTGTGATGTATCAGTAATTTTTTATGAATTGTGAATCAATTAATTTCATTACCATAAATATTGTCATGTTACAATGTATATGCTATCCACAGAAGTGATAAAAAAATAACAGATTTTTTTAAAAAAATTATTTTATTTTGTCATGCCTGGTCTTAGTTGTGACATGTAGGAATTTAATTCTTTAGTTGTGGTATGTCAGATCTAGTTCCTCCGCCAGGGATCAAGCTCCAGCCCTCTGCATTGGGAACTCAGAGTTTTAGCCACTGGACCACCAGGAAAGCCCCAGCAAAATATTTTTAAGTATATGTTTGCACATAGTAACCATTTGAATGCTTTAACAAAAATACTTACATTTATTTAAATTCAGTCATGATATTTTACATAAATATACACAGTGTAACATTTTTCCCTTATGTTGTGATGTTGATTATATCTCATTTTTATTGAAAAATAAATTTAAAATGCATTTATTTTTATTTTTATTATGTCATAAAATAATCAACATATCCTTATAAAAATATAAATGTGTTACATTCAAAGGCTATACATAATGGACCACTGAACAGGCAAATCTGTGTTTGAATTCTCATGATAATTGAATTGAAATTCAGGTAATTAAATGATATATTGTTTATGATATACATAATACAGGTATTATATACGTTAAAACATTTTATAAAGGATAAATATATGTTAAACTGCCTAATAAAGAATTAAAGTCTTACTAAATAGTCATTTCTAAACTACTTTTAGAGTAATATTGACTTTCTATCCGTACTCTTAAAAGAGGAGTAATAATTGTTTTTAGATATATTTCTTGTTTGTAAGCTATAATTATTAAAACTGAAACAGAAGTCATATAAAATAAAAATGCAAATAGAATACTGAAACATATTTACATAAATTTTATTCACTGTAAAATAGCAAAGATCAGTATTTTTTACACTTACATTCATTCAGTTAGTTTGAATGTTATGTTTTGAGTATTGTGCTAATATTGGCATCTGGAATATACTGGTAATCAAAACCAACAATGAGGTTTGCCGTCATGGTACTTACACTCTAGTTTTCAACTAAGTAAAACAAAATTAATAATATAGTTTGTATTACATTACAGGATCATATATGAAATGAAAGAAATTAGAATATTTTAAGAGGGAATGGGATACATTTGAGGGCATTGTAATTTTAAGCAGTTGTTAATCAAATTAATTTCTTTTTCAATTGTCATGCCTGGTCTTAGTTGTGACATGTAGGAATTTAATTCTTTAGTTGTGGTATGTCAGATCTAGTTCCTCCGCCAGGGATCAAGCTCCAGCCCTCTGCATTGGGAACTCAGAGTTTTAGCCACTGGACCACCAGGAAAGCCCCAGCAAAATATTTTTAAGTATATGTTTGCACATAGTAACCATTTGAATGCTTTAACAAAAATACTTACATTTATTTAAATTCAGTCATGATATTTTACATAAATATACACAGTGTAACATTTTTCCCTTATGTTGTGATGTTGATTATATCTCATTTTTATTGAAAAATAAATTTAAAATGCATTTATTTTTATTTTTATTATGTCATAAAATAATCAACATATCCTTATAAAAATATAAATGTGTTACATTCAAAGGCTATACATAATGGACCACTGAACAGGCAAATCTGTGTTTGAATTCTCATGATAATTGAATTGAAATTCAGGTAATTAAATGATATATTGTTTATGATATACATAATACAGGTATTATATACGTTAAAACATTTTATAAAGGATAAATATATGTTAAACTGCCTAATAAAGAATTAAAGTCTTACTAAATAGTCATTTCTAAACTACTTTTAGAGTAATATTGACTTTCTATCCGTACTCTTAAAAGAGGAGTAATAATTGTTTTTAGATATATTTCTTGTTTGTAAGCTATAATTATTAAAACTGAAACAGAAGTCATATAAAATAAAAATGCAAATAGAATACTGAAACATATTTACATAAATTTTATTCACTGTAAAATAGCAAAAGATCAGTATTTTTTACACTTACATTCATTCAGTTAGTTTGAATGTTATGTTTTGAGTATTGTGCTAATATTGGCATCTGGAATATACTGGTAATCAAAACCAACAATGAGGTTTGCCGTCATGGTACTTACACTCTAGTTTTCAACTAAGTAAAACAAAATTAATAATATAGTTTGTATTACATTACAGGATCATATATGAAATGAAAGAAATTAGAATATTTTAAGAGGGAATGGGATACATTTGAGGGCATTGTAATTTTAAGCAGTTGTTAAGGTGAGCCATTTAAAATGCTAATGTCTGAATGAAGGACGTAAGGATATTAGTCACATGACTAAAGAGTATTCCAAGCAAAGGACAGACTGTAAATTGCCTAAAGTGAGAATTTGTCTAACATATTACAGGAGTAGAATACCAGTCAAGATGATTAGGAGCTCCCTGGTAGCTCTGCAATGCAAGAGACTCTTATTCAATTCCAGGGTCCAAAATATCCCCTGGAGAAAGGATAAGCTATCTGCTCCAGTACTCTTGGGCTTCCATGATGGCTCAAATGGTAAAAGAATTTGCCTGCAATGTGGGTGTCTTCAGTTTGATTCCTGGGTTGGGAAAATCCCCTGGAGGAGGGCACTTGGCAACCCACTCCAATATCCTTGCCTGGAGAATCCCGTGGACAGAGGAGCCTGACAGGCTACAATCCATGGGGCCTCAAAGAGTTGGACATGACTGAGCAACTAAGCACAGCACAGTATAACACAAATTGGTCAGAGTAAAGAAAGAAGAAAAAAGACATGAGTTAAATAAATATTGACAGTGGAGTATGGAAGGGACAGGTTCCAGATTCATATGTAGACTTGTAGACCACTCTGAAGACTTGGCTTGTGTTCAGAGTGAAACGATGAGTCTGAAAGAGATTTCCTACATGACGGCAATAGGTGGACATAGGTTTTACCAGAACCAGTCTTGTTGTTTTATTGAGCATATCAGTGGAAGAAATGCTAAAATTGGAAGAGGGGAAACAAAGAAGTCATATTATGAAAAATACTGAAACATATTTACATAAATTTTATTCACTGTAAAATAGCAAAGATCAGTATTTTTTACACTTACATTCATTCAGTTAGTTTGAATGTTATGTTTTGAGTATTGTGCTAATATTGGCATCTGGAATATACTGGTAATCAAAACCAACAATGAGGTTTGCCGTCATGGTACTTACACTCTAGTTTTCAACTAAGTAAAACAAAATTAATAATATAGTTTGTATTACATTACAGGATCATATATGAAATGAAAGAAATTAGAATATTTTAAGAGGGAATGGGATACATTTGAGGGCATTGTAATTTTAAGCAGTTGTTAAGGTGAGCCATTTAAAATGCTAATGTCTGAATGAAGGACGTAAGGATATTAGTCACATGACTAAAGAGTATTCCAAGCAAAGGACAGACTGTAAATTGCCTAAAGTGAGAATTTGTCTAACATATTACAGGAGTAGAATACCAGTCAAGATGATTAGGAGCTCCCTGGTAGCTCTGCAATGCAAGAGACTCTTATTCAATTCCAGGGTCCAAAATATCCCCTGGAGAAAGGATAAGCTATCTGCTCCAGTACTCTTGGGCTTCCATGATGGCTCAAATGGTAAAAGAATTTGCCTGCAATGTGGGTGTCTTCAGTTTGATTCCTGGGTTGGGAAAATCCCCTGGAGGAGGGCACTTGGCAACCCACTCCAATATCCTTGCCTGGAGAATCCCGTGGACAGAGGAGCCTGACAGGCTACAATCCATGGGGCCTCAAAGAGTTGGACATGACTGAGCAACTAAGCACAGCACAGTATAACACAAATTGGTCAGAGTAAAGAAAGAAGAAAAAAGACATGAGTTAAATAAATATTGACAGTGGAGTATGGAAGGGACAGGTTCCAGATTCATATGTAGACTTGTAGACCACTCTGAAGACTTGGCTTGTGTTCAGAGTGAAACGATGAGTCTGAAAGAGATTTCCTACATGACGGCAATAGGTGGACATAGGTTTTACCAGAACCAGTCTTGTTGTTTTATTGAGCATATCAGTGGAAGAAATGCTAAAATTGGAAGAGACTAATTTTTCAGACTGGGAAAGAAGTAGGTCAAGGCTGTATATTGTTACCCTGATTATTTAATTATATGCAGAGTAGATCATGAGAAATGCCAGTCTGGATGAAGCACAAGCTGGACTCAAGATTGCCAGGAGAAATATCAATAACCTCAGGTATGCAGATGATACCACTGTTATGGCAGAATGAGAAGAGGAATTAAAGATGAAGACGAAAAAAGAGAGTGAAAAACCTGGCCTAAAACCCATCATTCCAAATATAAAATCATGGTGTCTGATTTCATCAGCTCATGGCAAATACATGGGAAGACAATGGAAACAGTGGCAAACTTTATTTTCTTGGGCTCCCAAATCACTGCAGATGATGACTGCAGCCATGAAAGTAAAATACAAGTTTCTCTTTGGAAGAAAACTTACGACAAATATAGCAGCATATTCAAAAGCAGAGACATCACTTTGCCAATTGGTCCAAATTGTCACTCTAACTAGTCCAAATAGCCAAAGCTATGGTTTTCCCATCAGGCATGTATGAATGTGAGAGTTGGACCATAAAGATGGCTGAGTGCTAAAGAATTGATGCCCTTGAACTGTGGTGTTTTAGAAGACTCTTGAGAGTCCCTTGGACTGCAAGGAGATCAAACTAGTCAACCATAAAGGAAATTATACCAGAATATACATTGGAAGAAATTATGCTGAAGCTGAAGCTCCAATTCTTTGGCCAACTGATGCTAAGAAACAACTCACTGGAAAAGACCCTGATGCAGGGAAAAATAGAAGGCAGGAGGAGAAAGGGATGATGGAGGACAAGACAGTTGGATGGCATCACTGAATCAATAGACATGAGCTTGAGCAAGCTTCAGTAGATGGTGAAGGACAAGGAAGCCTGGTGTGTCACATTCTATGGGGTCGCAAAGACTTGGAAAGAACTGAGTGACTGAAATGAACTGAATTAATTCTGGGCTAGTACAGTAATCTGAGAGATGGTGAAAGCAGAAGGCAGTCTGGTAGTTGGAAAAATGGTGGTAAATATTGTGTCTCTAGATACCCTTTTATAATTAGAGACAAACAGAATTCCTGCAGGACTACTGTATATGGAATGAAAGAGGCAAAGACAGAGGGAGTCAAGAAAAACAAACTGATAGCAAGAACATGGTTGCAAGCAACTGATGCATCTCTGGATGGAGAAAGAAGTAAGAATATGAGTTTAATTTTCAACTGACTGAGTTTGAAATTTCTGTTAGATATCCAAGTTCTATTATAAAATAGGTAGTTCAATGCATAACTGGTTTTAGAAAGCTTCCTTTACACCGGGAATATATGGCATTTTAAGCCAGGAAATTAGAAAAAATCTCAAAGGCAGTGATAAGCAATTTGTGGTTTATCCATTAAATGTATAATGAATGATGTAATATCACTCACTAAAAATATTGAATACTTCGATGCAAGAATATGAAAAAATATATGTATGCATCTCTCTCTATATATGTAAATATACATATATGCATGCATATGTACCCATATGTGCTAAGCAGAAGAAGGCAGGAACAAACGACTATAAAAGAAAAATAGTGATTGCTTAGGGCCAGAACTAGATGGCATTTAGATGTGAAATAGCAAAAAATAACTATTTGGTCTGATAAATTTTTCTGCATCTTTGTCATATTGTTGATTACTGTGAGTAGATAGAGTTGGACCATAAAGATGGCTGAGTGCTAAAGAATTGATGCCCTTGAACTGTGGTGTTTTAGAAGACTCTTGAGAGTCCCTTGGACTGCAAGGAGATCAAACTAGTCAACCATAAAGGAAATTATACCAGAATATACATTGGAAGAAATTATGCTGAAGCTGAAGCTCCAATTCTTTGGCCAACTGATGCTAAGAAACAACTCACTGGAAAAGACCCTGATGCAGGGAAAAATAGAAGGCAGGAGGAGAAAGGGATGATGGAGGACAAGACAGTTGGATGGCATCACTGAATCAATAGACATGAGCTTGAGCAAGCTTCAGTAGATGGTGAAGGACAAGGAAGCCTGGTGTGTCACATTCTATGGGGTCGCAAAGACTTGGAAAGAACTGAGTGACTGAAATGAACTGAATTAATTCTGGGCTAGTACAGTAATCTGAGAGATGGTGAAAGCAGAAGGCAGTCTGGTAGTTGGAAAAATGGTGGTAAATATTGTGTCTCTAGATACCCTTTTATAATTAGAGACAAACAGAATTCCTGCAGGACTACTGTATATGGAATGAAAGAGGCAAAGACAGAGGGAGTCAAGAAAAACAAACTGATAGCAAGAACATGGTTGCAAGCAACTGATGCATCTCTGGATGGAGAAAGAAGTAAGAATATGAGTTTAATTTTCAACTGACTGAGTTTGAAATTTCTGTTAGATATCCAAGTTCTATTATAAAATAGGTAGTTCAATGCATAACTGGTTTTAGAAAGCTTCCTTTACACCGGGAATATATGGCATTTTAAGCCAGGAAATTAGAAAAAATCTCAAAGGCAGTGATAAGCAATTTGTGGTTTATCCATTAAATGTATAATGAATGATGTAATATCACTCACTAAAAATATTGAATACTTCGATGCAAGAATATGAAAAAATATATGTATGCACATCTCTCTCTATATATGTAAATATACATATATGCATGCATATGTACCCATATGTGCTAAGCAGAAGAAGGCAGGAACAAACGACTATAAAAGAAAAATAGTGATTGCTTAGGGCCAGAACTAGATGGCATTTAGATGTGAAATAGCAAAAAATAACTATTTGGTCTGATAAATTTTTCTGCATCTTTGTCATATTGTTGATTACTGTGAGTAGATAGAGTTTTAAAACCAACACCACCCAGATTTTTAAAACAAGTCAAACTAAATTTAACATGAATACATTTTATGGAGATACATTAGTAAATTTGGATGGTTTTAAAAATCTCAAACAAAATCTTCTAGAAATCTTACCAAATATCTTAATAAATAAAAATCCAATTCCTAAGATATTTTAAATGGTATCAATGTGTTTTTATGTATATATTACTGTATTTTCTTTGTATCTTTTCTCAAACCAGGCTATCACCAGAAATTTTTACTTAGCCCTAGGAAATTTTTCTCAGTAATCAGTGAGTCTTTTGCACTTATTTTCATTTATTTCTTTCATTTCTTGGCTTAGTTAAATGAATAAACATTTAGTCATTATACCAAAGAAATAACTCCTCTCATATACATGGACTGTATTAGGTACAATTTTCATGTTCTGAATTTAAAGGTTTTCACTTATTCAAATTTTTATTTTATTTCCCTTATTCAAATTCACTTATTAAACTTTTTTTTAATTTTTATTTTTGATTGGAGGGTAATTTCTGTACACATTTGTGTGGGTTTCTGCCATACAACTACATAAATCAGCATACATTATGTTCCCTCTTTATTGAACTTCTCTTTTACCCCAGTTATTCAGATTATATTTTGTAAAAAAAAAAAAAAGTGATGTTCAACAATTGTTTTGGTAAATTATTACATTTGCTTCATTCAACAAATTTCTAAATGACTGAAAGAAAACAGCACCATTTCTATTCATACATGACCATGCAATTCTTAAAGCAAGAGTAATAGAATGGATAGCCATTCCCTTCTTCCTAACTCAGGGATAGAAACCAAGTCTCCCACATTGTGGGCAGATTCTTTACCATGTGAGCCACCAGGGAAGCCCCATTGAAAGTCAGATAGTTAAAGTAGTTGTTCAAGATAGCAAAGAAATGTAATGAGTAAAATTCTGATCTTCCTTTGAGAAATTATTTTAATTGTAAAATCTAAACAAACATAAACACAGCTATATTTATGTACAAATTCTTTTGGTGTCCTTGTTATTCATACAAAACACAGGAAAATGTATTTTAATGCAGAGTTCCTTGGAATCAATTTAATAATTTGGACAAATGTTTCATTATTCTATTATGCAAACTCTAAAAACATAAAGTTGTCTATATTCATATTAATGATCATATTAAAATATCTAATATGATACATACATAACTTATTATACATATTTTCATATTTTTAGCAAGGCTAATTAAACAGTAGAAATTACCCAAACAATATAGAAGATAAGTTAATTTTGGTCCACTTCTGCCACATAATTAAAGTTATTAGACTTACCTTCAAGCATAAAAACTATATATTGAGTTAAGTTTCTTCAGGCCTTGAATAATCATGATCCTTAAGAAGATAAAGTGCATAAATTTACTTTTACAGTTTATTCAGCTTTAAACCTGGATAAATTTTCATTGACAATATAAGAATGAATATTACAACTGGGTGTGAAGGCCAAGGTTATATATAGCCAGGGCTGTTGACTTGGCTAGAATATTCTGCCCAGAAAGTCAGAAAAGGCTGCTGTGGGGAAAAGGGGAGGTTCAGAAATATGAGTGGAACTTTCCATGGATTAATGTATTCTCCGCTAATGCCTGAAACACATCAAGCCTCCATGAAGAAAGGGGAAAGAAATACCACAGATATGCCATCCTGGGAGACATTGTGTTTCACCAGCTTAGAGACCTCGCTGAACATTTTAAACACTCATTTGAATCTGATGATGATTCATACTTTAAAAATAAGGTACATTTTCTAAGGTTAAGGTAATGTCTTAAGACTAAGTATAAAAATGAAGTCTACTCCTTCAAAGAATAAAAGTAAGCTACTGATCAAAATATCACCAGTAATAATTACAACTGAGTGTAATAATTTCAATTTGAATAGTCTGATTCCCTGTCAATTAACCATAACATTGCTGTTGATACTAATCTAATCCCATATGTCAGCCATGATATCCTTGAAATATACTGTTTCTTTAAGTGAAAAAAGGGAAAATTTTGAGAATCAATTGTCTAAATATTAATAGAAGCACATTATTTAAATGCATATTTTTTGTTTTAACTTTTTTTGCTAAATCAGAAAACAATAACCAAAAGAGTTAATTCTATGTAAAAAAAAAAAAAGTATTAATCGTATAAATGCCAAAGAAAGAATTAAAAAGGAAACACTTCCAAAAATGTGCTAAAATGTAAAATATGCTATTATTTAAAGGAAGAAATATTTGGCTATGCAGACATTGATATTAATATCACCATCTTGAATGACAACCAGGACATTTTTTATTTGTCTTATTAAAATAGTAAGTAGGATGAACTCAGTGATAGTTATGTTCTTCAAATGAATCCATTATGTGGTTTTTAATCTGTGCTTTCTCATTACAAAAGAAAATCTTTGAGAGCAAAATGTGAATTATAAATAAGACTATGATTGCTATTAGTCCATAAAGTTAAACTGTCCTTTAATTGTAAATTAAACACTCCTGTTACTTCAGGAGTATTTAAACATTAAGCTTGAATGAAATGGTAATAAACATTTTATAAACGACTAATAAATGACTAAATTAACACTAAATAGAATCTGACTTGGGCACTAAGTAAATCTGGCTTTTATATCTAGATGCTTAAAATTTGTCATAAGCAGTCCATCTTCAAAATTAGTATCAATTTTTATCAGGAGTTTTAAGTATATCTATTTTATAGAGAGAGTTGTTTGATTCAAAATTCAAAAGTTAAACAAAATTGCTCAAATGAAAGACCACAGATATGCCATCCTGGGAGACATTGTGTTTCACCAGCTTAGAGACCTCGCTGAACATTTTAAACACTCATTTGAATCTGATGATGATTCATACTTTAAAAATAAGGTACATTTTCTAAGGTTAAGGTAATGTCTTAAGACTAAGTATAAAAATGAAGTCTACTCCTTCAAAGAATAAAAGTAAGCTACTGATCAAAATATCACCAGTAATAATTACAACTGAGTGTAATAATTTCAATTTGAATAGTCTGATTCCCTGTCAATTAACCATAACATTGCTGTTGATACTAATCTAATCCCATATGTCAGCCATGATATCCTTGAAATATACTGTTTCTTTAAGTGAAAAAGGAACATTTTGAGAATCAATTGTCTAAATATTAATAGAAGCACATTATTTAAATGCATATTTTTTGTTTTAACTTTTTTTGCTAAATCAGAAAACAATAACCAAAAGAGTTAATTCTATGTAAAAAAAAAAAAGTATTAATCGTATAAATGCCAAAGAAAGAATTAAAAAGGAAACACTTCCAAAAATGTGCTAAAATGTAAAATATGCTATTATTTAAAGGAAGAAATATTTGGCTATGCAGACATTGATATTAATATCACCATCTTGAATGACAACCAGGACATTTTTTATTTGTCTTATTAAAATAGTAAGTAGGATGAACTCAGTGATAGTTATGTTCTTCAAATGAATCCATTATGTGGTTTTTAATCTGTGCTTTCTCATTACAAAAGAAAATCTTTGAGAGCAAAATGTGAATTATAAATAAGACTATGATTGCTATTAGTCCATAAAGTTAAACTGTCCTTTAATTGTAAATTAAACACTCCTGTTACTTCAGGAGTATTTAAACATTAAGCTTGAATGAAATGGTAATAAACATTTTATAAACGACTAATAAATGACTAAATTAACACTAAATAGAATCTGACTTGGGCACTAAGTAAATCTGGCTTTTATATCTAGATGCTTAAAATTTGTCATAAGCAGTCCATCTTCAAAATTAGTATCAATTTTTATCAGGAGTTTTAAGTATATCTATTTTATAGAGAGAGTTGTTTGATTCAAAATGTTCAAAAGTTAAACAAAATTGCTCAAAAGTTGTCTTCTATTGTTTACATTTAATTTGATAAGCTTAATATTTTTAATTAACATTTAAACATCAATAATCACATTCATGACATAATCTCACTGAAAGTGATGGAGGAAAAAAAATCCATGTACTATAACACTGATTGACCTAATCTGTTAATTTTCCTTATTATCTAGTCCTGATACACATTCCTTATTTTAATGTTTCTTATTTTACTGCTTTGGAAAATGGAGGTGGAGGTCATTTTCTGTGACAGGATCTCTGAACATCCATTATCAGTAGACACTGAAAAGATTACGACTGTCATACTTAGAAGTGTACATTGACAGAAAACTGTTACTTTGGTGCCTAATTTTGTTTTGAGAAAGTATTTAATATGATACTGTCCATCATGTTAGTATAGAAGATCTAAATATGGTAGATAATTTGAAAGCACTCAATGCCAATGCTATATCACCTACCAATTACTGCACAGTGAAAGCAAAATGAATGACATACACTCTTCTGAAAGATATTCAATACAGAGACTCTTTTTTGATGGCAACTTTATCTGGCATGAAGTTTTCTTTTTACAGTTGATAATATAGCAGAAAATAATTGAGATTTAAGGAATAGGCTACAGAGATTATACCTCAAAGCCCTCATCAAATAATTGAATCACATATAAATGGTTCAAAACTTTTCATAACTAAAGCATGATAACATCTTGCTAAATGTGGCTGTGTCTTTCTTAGGAACTTATTTAGATTCCATTAACATTATGAATATTAAAAATAATTTATTAGGAGAATGAGCATAAAAATATTGCACTGGTAATTTGCATTCAAATTCTGCCTAGTAGATAACTGAAAGATAATGCCTGTAATTGTTTATTTTGCTTTTCTTTGTCAATGAAAACATTCTGAAATAATGTGAATAACTAACTCATGTGAGTCTAAAATCAAATGAGAAACTTTAAAATAA
Source organism: Tragulus kanchil (assembly GCA_022376925.1). NCBI lineage: Eukaryota > Metazoa > Chordata > Mammalia > Artiodactyla > Tragulidae > Tragulus > Tragulus kanchil. Next base: position 84,888,431 of record JAIOJX010000003.1, on the reverse strand, counting down.
TAGTTCAGAGTTTCAATTTTAATTTTGACTGGAATATACCTGAGTGTATGTATTATATGTAGGGATCCCCAAATTTTGGCTATGTCCTTTTCAAGTAATTATGAAATATTCTTCTCTGTTTTTTAATTAAATAAAATTTTGTCCCATATTCTCTGTCTCTTATCCTTCTCAAACCTGTCCATAAGTTTCTTAAGTATACTACACAGAGTTAAAGTTCCTATATAATAAATCCAAATTTGGAGTCATTTTTAAGTATGACTTTTTATATTTAGTATTTTCCATTTTTTCTTATTTTTTTGTGTTTCTTCTATTTTATTATAGGAGCATTAAAATACTGAGGCATAGAAAACAAGAACTGAGCATGAGGAACAGTAACGTGTGTGAAACCCTAAAGTTGTTTTTACATTAAGAAATTTGAGAGAAGAAAAAGAACCTGCCACAGGTCCTAAGAAGGTATTATGAGATAGAAATAAAACTAGGAGATGAAACCCATTTTTATAAACATAAAAAAGGAAGGACTTATCAATCATGTCAAATCCTACTAAAAGTTCCTGGAAGATAAATACTTCAAAGTGACCATGCATTCAAGAACCTGGAGGACATTGGTGACCTAGGTAGATGCTTTCTTCATAGTGTAATGGTAGATAATTTGAAAGCAAAGCCTTTCATCAAATGCACATTGAATGACATACACTCTTCTGAAAGATATTCAATACAGAGACTCTTTTTTGATGGCAACTTTATCTGGCATGAAGTTTTCTTTTTACAGTTGATAATATAGCAGAAAATAATTGAGATTTAAGGAATAGGCTACAGAGATTATACCTCAAAGCCCTCATCAAATAATTGAATCACATATAAATGGTTCAAAACTTTTCATAACTAAAGCATGATAACATCTTGCTAAATGTGGCTGTGTCTTTCTTAGGAACTTATTTAGATTCCATTAACATTATGAATATTAAAAATAATTTATTAGGAGAATGAGCATAAAAATATTGCACTGGTAATTTGCATTCAAATTCTGCCTAGTAGATAACTGAAAGATAATGCCTGTAATTGTTTATTTTGCTTTTCTTTGTCAATGAAAACATTCTGAAATAATGTGAATAACTAACTCATGTGAGTCTAAAATCAAATGAGAAACTTTAAAATAATAGTTCAGAGTTTCAATTTTAATTTTGACTGGAATATACCTGAGTGTATGTATTATATGTAGGGATCCCCAAATTTTGGCTATGTCCTTTTCAAGTAATTATGAAATATTCTTCTCTGTTTTTTAATTAAATAAAATTTTGTCCCATATTCTCTGTCTCTTATCCTTCTCAAACCTGTCCATAAGTTTCTTAAGTATACTACACAGAGTTAAAGTTCCTATATAATAAATCCAAATTTGGAGTCATTTTTAAGTATGACTTTTTATATTTAGTATTTTCCATTTTTTCTTATTTTTTTGTGTTTCTTCTATTTTATTATAGGAGCATTAAAATACTGAGGCATAGAAAACAAGAACTGAGCATGAGGAACAGTAACGTGTGTGAAACCCTAAAGTTGTTTTTACATTAAGAAATTTGAGAGAAGAAAAAGAACCTGCCACAGGTCCTAAGAAGGTATTATGAGATAGAAATAAAACTAGGAGATGAAACCCATTTTTATAAACATAAAAAAGGAAGGACTTATCAATCATGTCAAATCCTACTAAAAGTTCCTGGAAGATAAATACTTCAAAGTGACCATGCATTCAAGAACCTGGAGGACATTGGTGACCTAGGTAGATGCTTTCTTCATAGTGTAATGGTAATTAAACATTGATCAGAAATTCAGAATTTATTTTCTTAAAATAAGTGGTGAACATGAACATTCATTTAAAATAAGTTTAATGAGTCTTTCTGTGTTTAATAATATTTTTTTCATTGTTGTCATTTAGTCAGCAAGATATGTCTGACTGTTTTGTGTACACCGTGGACTGTATCCAGCCAAGCTCCTCTGTCCATGGGATTTACCAGGCAAGAATACTGGAGTGGGTTAGCATTTCCTTCTCCAGGAAGATATTTCCGACCTAGTGATGGAAACTGCATCTTCTGCTTTGCAGGTGGATTTTTTACCACAGGACAAGATGGGAAGTTCCAATATGTTTAATAGTATGAATTAGGATTTTTTTTTTTTAATCAAAGATCATTACACATGCATAGAAACCTGACAGGCTGTCACTTGCAGAAGGAGTCTGAGAAAATATCTTCACTTTTTCCTAGATAAAGTAGAAAAATCATGTATTGTGAAGATTGTCAGACAACAATCACAACCATTCTACAAATTATAAATTATTGATGGATAGTTTACTATAATTAAAAACGTATAACTTGCAAGCCATTAAACTTTGAACTGTGTGTTGCTGAAATTTATAGACACACACATACATGCACCCACACCCACACACCCATGAACACACCTATAGTAAAAACTTAGGCCAAACTAATTTCTGGAAATGCCATCTGACATCAGAGTGAAAATATGAACCACTATGATGTTAAAAAAAATATTCTGGGAGGTAAGATGAAGTTGGTGAGTTGTATTTCCAAAGTGACAAGTAATGGTTCCTGAGGGAAATTGCTCACTGCAAAATACTAAGGCTCCCTTTATTGGTTTGTTCTGAGTAGCAATCTTTTGACACTGGTCAAAGGCAAAGTCAAAGAGACCTATGAATGAGATTGGGAAAGTATGACAAAGTGACACTTATTGTTCACATTTCAACTGAAGGAGTAGAAAGTGATCTTAGACGTGAGATAGTGATCCTCAGGAGACTTATTTCCTTTGAATCAAAAAAATACTAATGAAACATACATAAGAACTATCTAGAAATATAAGGTATCATAACTTATGCTCTATTTGAAATGTACATTTAATGCCACTAATCTTCTAATGGTTATGCATTACTTATTATGTTGCCATATATTATTTATTAGGTTGGCTAAATTTACTTTGTTCACTAAACAAAATTTGCATTATTTTTAGTATTCGGTACTCGCAGTTGTTCTCCTCTTAATGTTACGTGTTTATCTTTGTGTGTGTGTCTTTTCTTTCCCCATTCAATTAATATTTAATGTGTTTTAAATGATTTTTTTCATTCACTGTCCATTTTGAACTATAATACAATAATCCATCATTTTTTAAAAGAATAAATTTTGAAATCTATTTAGAATCATAAAATGAGTTAAAACAAGAGCTTCTTTAGAAGAAAATCCTTAAATCAATGTGCCAAGTATATTGGGCGGCTGATCAGACTCTAAGAAAAGGGACACAGGATTACAATAGTTGTCCTTTTGTCAAGTGAAATAATCAGTTTATTGTGTATTTAAAGATGAACAAATGGGAGAAATAGGTTGTTTTAAGAAAAATGTTAAAAATCGGAACTCTAGTTGATTCCAAATGCAACTGACTATTTTGTTGCTTTTGTTCAATAGTTAGGTCCTGTCTGACACATTGCCATCTTAACGATGGCAGACCACCAGGCTTTCCTGATCTTGGCCATCTCCTGAAGCTTGCTTAAATTCACATCTACTGAGTTCACGATGCCATTCAGCCATACCATCCTCTGTCACCCACTTCTCCTCCTGCCCTCAATTTTTAGCATCATTAGGGTCTTTTCCAATGAGTAGTAACATTGCATCATGTGACCATAGTATGAGAGCTTTGGCTTCAGCATCAGTCCTTCCAATGAATATTCAAGGTTGATTTCTTTTAAGATTGACTGGTTTGATCTCCTTGCTGTCCAAGGAAGCCTTCTCCAGCGCCAAAGTTCAAAAGCATCAAATTTCTTTAACAACAGTGACACTTATTGTTCACATTTCAACTGAAGGAGTAGAAAGTGATCTTAGACGTGAGATAGTGATCCTCAGGAGACTTATTTCCTTTGAATCAAAAAAATACTAATGAAACATACATAAGAACTATCTAGAAATATAAGGTATCATAACTTATGCTCTATTTGAAATGTACATTTAATGCCACTAATCTTCTAATGGTTATGCATTACTTATTATGTTGCCATATATTATTTATTAGGTTGGCTAAATTTACTTTGTTCACTAAACAAAATTTGCATTATTTTTAGTATTCGGTACTCGCAGTTGTTCTCCTCCTAATGTTACGTGTTTATCTTTGTGTGTGTGTCTTTTCTTTCCCCATTCAATTAATATTTAATGTGTTTTAAATGATTTTTTTCATTCACTGTCCATTTTGAACTATAATACAATAATCCATCATTTTTTAAAAGAATAAATTTTGAAATCTATTTAGAATCATAAAATGAGTTAAAACAAGAGCTTCTTTAGAAGAAAATCCTTAAATCAATGTGCCAAGTATATTGGGCGGCTGATCAGACTCTAAGAAAAGGGACACAGGATTACAATAGTTGTCCTTTTGTCAAGTGAAATAATCAGTTTATTGTGTATTTAAAGATGAACAAATGGGAGAAATAGGTTGTTTTAAGAAAAATGTTAAAAATCGGAACTCTAGTTGATTCCAAATGCAACTGACTATTTTGTTGCTTTTGTTCAATAGTTAGGTCCTGTCTGACACATTGCCATCTTAACGATGGCAGACCACCAGGCTTTCCTGATCTTGGCCATCTCCTGAAGCTTGCTTAAATTCACATCTACTGAGTTCACGATGCCATTCAGCCATACCATCCTCTGTCACCCACTTCTCCTCCTGCCCTCAATTTTTAGCATCATTAGGGTCTTTTCCAATGAGTAGTAACATTGCATCATGTGACCATAGTATGAGAGCTTTGGCTTCAGCATCAGTCCTTCCAATGAATATTCAAGGTTGATTTCTTTTAAGATTGACTGGTTTGATCTCCTTGTAGTCCAAGGAACTCTCAGGCGCCTTCTCCAGCGCCAAAGTTCAAAAGCATCAATTCTTTAACACTTAGCTTTCTTTATGGTTCAAATCTAATATCTATACAAGATTTCTGGAAAAATCATAGCTTTGATTATACAGAACTTTGTCAGCAAAGTGAAATCGCTGCTTTCAAATATGCTATCTAGGGTTGTCATGGCTTTTCTTTCAAGGAACAAGTGTCTTTTAATTTCATGGCTGCAGTCAGTCTGTAGTGATTTTGGAGCCCATGGAAATAAAGTTTGTGACTGTTTCCATTGTTTCCCCTTCTATTTGTCATGAAGTCATTGGACCAGATGCCATAATCTTTATGTTTTTAATGTTGAATTTTTGAATGTTTAGTTGAGTCAGGTAAAGTGGACTACTATTCCCCTCTATTTCAGAATTTTCAGAGTTTGCTGTGACTCCCCAGTCAAAGGCTTTAGCATAGTCAATGAAGCAGATGTAGATGTTTTTCTGAAACTTCTTTGTTTTCTCTATAATCCAACAGATGTTGACAACGTGAATTTTGGCTCCTCTGCCTTTTGTAAATCTAGCTTGTACATCTGAATGTTCTCAGTTCATGTGCTGTTGAAGCCTAGCTTGAAGGACATTGACCATTATATTGTTAGCATATGAAATGAGTGCAATATTGCAATAGTTTGAATATTCTTTGGTATTGCCCTTCTTTGGATTTGGAATGAAAACTGATGTTATCTATTTCTGTGACCAAATTTTGTGCCATATTGAGTACAGCACTTTATCAGCATAATCCTTTAAGACGTGAAATAGCTCAGCTGAAATTCCATCACTTCCACTAACTTTGTTCATAGAATATCTTTCTAAGGTACCCTTGACTTCACACTAGGATGTCTAGGGGAGTGATCATACCATTGTGATCATTCAAGTAAGACGTTTTGTGTACAGTTCTGTGTATTCTTGCAACCTCTTCTTAATATTATCTGCTTCTGTAAGGTTCATACTGCATCAGTCCTTCCAATGAATATTCAAGGTTGATTTCTTTTAAGATTGACTGGTTTGATCTCCTTGTAGTCCAAGGAACTCTCAGGCGCCTTCTCCAGCGCCAAAGTTCAAAAGCATCAATTCTTTAACACTTAGCTTTCTTTATGGTTCAAATCTAATATCTATACAAGATTTCTGGAAAAATCATAGCTTTGATTATACAGAACTTTGTCAGCAAAGTGAAATCGCTGCTTTCAAATATGCTATCTAGGGTTGTCATGGCTTTTCTTTCAAGGAACAAGTGTCTTTTAATTTCATGGCTGCAGTCAGTCTGTAGTGATTTTGGAGCCCATGGAAATAAAGTTTGTGACTGTTTCCATTGTTTCCCCTTCTATTTGTCATGAAGTCATTGGACCAGATGCCATAATCTTTATGTTTTTAATGTTGAATTTTTGAATGTTTAGTTGAGTCAGGTAAAGTGGACTACTATTCCCCTCTATTTCAGAATTTTCAGAGTTTGCTGTGACTCACACAGTCAAAGGCTTTAGCATAGTCAATGAAGCAGATGTAGATGTTTTTCTGAAACTTCTTTGTTTTCTCTATAATCCAACAGATGTTGACAACGTGAATTTTGGCTCCTCTGCCTTTTGTAAATCTAGCTTGTACATCTGAATGTTCTCAGTTCATGTGCTGTTGAAGCCTAGCTTGAAGGACATTGACCATTATATTGTTAGCATATGAAATGAGTGCAATATTGCAATAGTTTGAATATTCTTTGGTATTGCCCTTCTTTGGATTTGGAATGAAAACTGATGTTATCTATTTCTGTGACCAAATTTTGTGCCATATTGAGTACAGCACTTTATCAGCATAATCCTTTAAGACGTGAAATAGCTCAGCTGAAATTCCATCACTTCCACTAACTTTGTTCATAGAATATCTTTCTAAGGTACCCTTGACTTCACACTAGGATGTCTAGGGGAGTGATCATACCATTGTGATCATTCAAGTAAGACGTTTTGTGTACAGTTCTGTGTATTCTTGCAACCTCTTCTTAATATTATCTGCTTCTGTAAGGTTCATACTGCTTCTGTCCTTTAATATCCCCATCTTTTCATGAAATGTTCCTTTGGTTTGTATCTCTTTTTTTCTCGAAGATATTTCTAGTCTTTTCCTTTCTATTGTTTTCTTCTAATTCTTGGCATTGTTCATGTAAGAAGATGTTCTTACCTTTCCTTCCTATTCTCTGGAACTCTGCATTCAGATGGGTATGGCTTTCCTTTCCTTTCCTCCTTTGTCATTTTTTAAAAAAAAATTTAGAGTTTTTTCTTCACAGAAATGTATGTTCCCATATGCATATCCCTGGCACCATCCCTCCCTGAGTCTCCACCCATCCCACCGCTCCAGGCCATCGCACCCCACCCATGCAGAATCTCCTATTCCAGCAGCATAATGACAATAGCTATCTTTTTCACACATGAAAGTATAGGTTTTCATGTTACTCCCTCTATGCCTCCGACCCACTGTACATACCCCACAATGTTCACGTCTGTTCTCTATATCTGTTTTTCTATGGCTTCACTGTGTGTGTTACCATTACTCTCTTACTAGATTTAAACATTTACTAGATTTAAACATTTAAAGAAGAGACAATGCCTGTCCTTCTAAAACTCTTCCAAAAAATCGCACAAGAAGGAACACTTCCAAACACATTCTACAAGGCTGCCATCACCCTGATACCAAAACCACACACAGACAACACAAAAAAAGAAAATTATAGATGAATTTCACTGATGAATTTTTTTTTTTTGGTGGTGGGAGGTGGGTTGTGGAGGGAGGGGGGCAGATCGGCCACTTCTATTGGTCTTTCATTTATCTTTTTTCATCCATCTTTGTTCTTTGGCCCGTGTGGGCCTCCCATAGCAGTGGCCTCTGTTGTTGCAGAGCACCGGCTCCGGGTACATGCGCTCCAGGGCTCCAGCTCCGTAATTGGACACATCGGTCCAGCTGCTCCACAGCACGTGGGTCTTCCCAGGCCAGGGAATGAACTGGCGCCCTTTGCTCTGCAAGGTGGTGTCCTTACTCACTGGACCAACAGGGAAGCCCTCACTGATGAATTTGAATGCCAATTCAGCATCATAGCAAAAAACTTATACATCATGACCAAGTCAGGTTCATCCCAGGCAAGCAAGGATTCTTCAAAAATTTTCAACAAATTGAGAGAAATGTTCTTGTTATCTCTTTTTTTCTCGAAGATATTTCTAGTCTTTTCCTTTCTATTGTTTTCTTCTAATTCTTGGCATTGTTCATGTAAGAAGATGTTCTTACCTTTCCTTCCTATTCTCTGGAACTCTGCATTCAGATGGGTATGGCTTTCCTTTCCTTTCCTCCTTTGTCATTTTTTAAAAAAAAATTTAGAGTTTTTTCTTCACAGAAATGTATGTTCCCATATGCATATCCCTGGCACCATCCCTCCCTGAGTCTCCACCCATCCCACCGCTCCAGGCCATCGCACCCCACCCATGCAGAATCTCCTATTCCAGCAGCATAATGACAATAGCTATCTTTTTCACACATGAAAGTATAGGTTTTCATGTTACTCCCTCTATGCCTCCGACCCACTGTACATACCCCACAATGTTCACGTCTGTTCTCTATATCTGTTTTTCTATGGCTTCACTGTGTGTGTTACCATTACTCTCTTACTAGATTTAAACATTTACTAGATTTAAACATTTAAAGAAGAGACAATGCCTGTCCTTCTAAAACTCTTCCAAAAAATCGCACAAGAAGGAACACTTCCAAACACATTCTACAAGGCTGCCATCACCCTGATACCAAAACCACACACAGACAACACAAAAAAAGAAAATTATAGATGAATTTCACTGATGAATTTTTTTTTTTTTGGTGGTGGGAGGTGGGTTGTGGAGGGAGGGGGGCAGATCGGCCACTTCTATTGGTCTTTCATTTATCTTTTTTCATCCATCTTTGTTCTTTGGCCCGTGTGGGCCTCCCATAGCAGTGGCCTCTGTTGTTGCAGAGCACCGGCTCTGGGTACATGCGCTCCAGGGCTCCAGCTCCGTAATTGGACACATCGGTCCAGCTGCTCCACAGCACGTGGGTCTTCCCAGGCCAGGGAATGAACTGGCGCCCTTTGCTCTGCAAGGTGGTGTCCTTACTCACTGGACCAACAGGGAAGCCCTCACTGATGAATTTGAATGCCAATTCAGCATCATAGCAAAAAACTTATACATCATGACCAAGTCAGGTTCATCCCAGGCAAGCAAGGATTCTTCATTATCTGCAAATCAATCAATGTGATACACCATATCAACAAATTGAGAGACAAAAATCACATGATCATCTCAATAGATGCAGAAAAAGCCTTTGACAAAATCTAATATCCATATGATAAAAACTCTTCAAAAAATGGAACCTACCAGAAGGAATCTACCTCAACATAGTGAAAGCCATATAGCAAACATTATCCTCAATGGTGAAAAACTGAAAGCATTCCCCCTAAAATCAGGAACAAGACAGGGGTTTCCACTTTCACCACTATTTTTCAACATAGTCTTGGAAGTTCTAGCAACAGCAATAAGAGAAAAACAAGAAATAAAAAGAATCCAGATTGGAAAAGAGAATTAAAACTCTATTTGCATATGACATGATACTATACACAGAAAACTGCAAAGACACTATTAGAAAACTACTAGTGCTAATCAACAAATTCAGCAAAGTCGTGGGATGCAAAATCAATACATAGAAATCAAAGAGGCAATCCCCTTCACCATTGAAACCAAGAGAATAAAGTATCTAGGAATAAACCTAACCAAAGAAACAAAAGAACTGTACACAGAAAATTACAAGACACTCATGAGAGAAATTAAAGAAGACTTAAACACATGGAGAGATATTTCATGTTCCTGGGTCAGAAGAATCAATATTGTGAAAATGACCATACTACCAAATATCCTCTGCAGATTCAATGTGATCCCTATCAAACTACTATTGACATTCTTCACAGAACTAGACTAAAGAATAACACAGTCCATATGGAAACACAAAAGACCACGAATAGCCAAAGCAATCTTGAGAAAGAAGAATGCAGCTGGAGGGATCATCCTCCCTAACTTCAGAGTATATTACAAAGCATCAGTCATCCAGACAGTATGGTACTGACACAAAAACAGAAATACAGACTGATGGAAGAAGATAAGAGAACCCAGAGATAAACCCATGGACCTATGGATATCTTATTTTTGACCAAGGAGGCAAAGATATAAAATGGGACAAAGACAGCCTCTTCAACAAATGGTGCTGGGAAAATTGGACAGCTACATGCAAAAAAGTGAAGTTGGAACATTCCCTGACACCATACACAAAAATAAACTCAAAATGAATTAAAGACATACATATAAGACCAGAAACCATCAAACTCTTAGAGGAGAGTATAGGCAAAACACTCAAGGACATAAACCAAAGCAACATCTTCCATGACCCACCTACTAGAATAGTGATGGCCTGAAGGGGTAGGATGGGTGCTGACTGGGAAGGGGGAGGGTGCCAGGGATATGTATATGACTGATCTGGGAACATACATGTCTATGAACAATAAAACATTGTAAAAATTTTTTTAAAAATTTAAATAATTAAAAAGACAAAGAAAATTCACAAACAACAAGAGTCATCAACAATGTGGAGAACAGAAAACACTTGTGAAGTGTTTTTGGAAACATAAAATGGCTCAACCACTATGGAAAACAGTGTGGAGGTTTTTCAAAAACATAAAAATCCAACTATTATAAAGTGAATGATTTTATTTGTTATATGGATTCTTTGGGGCTTTCCAGGTGGTACCAATAGTAAAGAACCCTCCTGCCAGTACAGGAGATGTGACTTTGATCCCTGGAATGGAAAGATAGCCTGGAGAAAGGCATGGCAACCCACTAAAGTATTCTTGCCTGGAGAATTCTATGGGCAGAGAGGAACCTCATGGGCTACATATGGTCCATAGGGTCACAGAGAGTTAGACATGACAGAAGTGATTTAAGCATGAACACATGCATAAGGGCTCTTTGATGTGAGGTCTAAACTACTTTTGTAACTTTATCTTTTGTCTGTTTGTGCTGAATAAAGTCTCCTTAGAACCTCTGTGTTATTTATTTTTACTACTTCGTAATGTATTGGTACAGCATATTCCCACTCCCAGAAAGGCATGATTCCTCTAAACAAGTGCATAAATATAGAGAGACAGAGAGAGTGCACATTTCTCAAAAGTTAATGATAAATCAGCAACTACATATAACATAATCTTGAAACATTTATGATCAGGTTATCTTGAGAAACTGTCTTATTTCCAATACGGTGTCTTTCTAAAATGTCTAAATTAACATCGTTGCATATGGAGATATAACTAAGCAGTTTCACAAACAAAATGTTGCACTGCATATAGAAAATATTTGTTTACTTAGCTGTATTATTTGGCTGTGTTATTTTGATATACCGCTTTGAACTATTTCACCTGAAATCATTGCCTAATGCTTTTTAAAGTTATTTCATTATTTTTAATTTTTTAATTGAAGAATAATTGATTTATAGAGTTTTTCTTTTCTTTCAAACATCAACATGAATCAGATATACATTGTCTAATGTTTTAGCATGAGTGATAGTATAGAAATAAATAAATTGGATAATATTTCTATTCTTACCAAAGATACTTGTTTTGAAAAAGTAGGATATGGTTCTTCTTAATAGAAGCCCTTGCATCACTATTTTTCTTATAATAAGGATTTTAATTTACTTTTACTTATTGCAGTATTTTCAAATTTAAAATATTTAAATGAATTAAAATATTGATGGAATAGTTAGGGATTTTTCCTTAAATGAAGTGGATTCATGTTTAGTCTAAACCCATGATGACATATGTTAGACTGTTTTTTAAATTTCCAAACTATAAAAATTGTGCATTTTGTAGAAAAATATACATTTTAGTTCAGTAATTATGTTTATGTCCTCAAGGAAATTTTCCATTATTTCACTTAGTTTCAAATGCTTTACAGTATATTTTTAATGAATATGTATCATATGAATTTATGGTGTGTACCATACCATGGCACAATATCTTCAAATGTATCCTTTGAAATTGTTGCAGATAGCAATGAGCAGCATAGTGCATGTATGCTCAGTTCATTCCAACTCTTTGTGACTCCATGGAGTGTAGCCCATAAGGCTCTTCTGTCCATGGGATTTCCTGGGTAAGAATATTGGAGTGGGTTGTCACTTCCTTCTCCAGGGGATTTTCCTGGCCCAGAGATAAAGCTCACATGTCTTCTGCATTGCAAACGGATTCTGCACCACTGAATTGCCAGGGAGGCCTCTGTTGCAGATATTTAGTTCCCCAAAAAGAGAATGAAGAGATGAATGTGAGAGAACAATAACAATTTTAATGTTATACATAGGTATTCAATGTTTACTAGAGAGAATACATTTACAGAATATGTTTTAACATAGGGAAAACCCTATTATAATGAATATTGTGAGGACTCCAAATGTTGTGTGTGTGCTCATGTTTGAAGAATACTGTATTAGTTCTTTGCAACAAGTTAGGAATCATTCTCTCAAGAAGTGTTATCAAGTAAATTAGGTGTCATATCTCCAAATTTTTATGTCTTGGCAGTTCACGAAAGTAACCAATTAAGAGATTAGAAATGAAAAATGATTCTTTGCAGCAGTGGCATACCAATAGGAGGGTGTGGTGAGGCAGAGGTCTGCCTAAGTGAGGAGGAGTGTTCTACATTCACATTATTTAGGATCATTAATACATACATGTAACAGAGTCCAGAACTATGTTAGATGTGTCTACTGAGAAGAAACACACAACTTTTGCCCTAAAGCTGAGAATTATATTTTATTCAGTGAATTTGCTGAGAACTTAAGCCTGGGGCTATCCCTGAGGAATATTATGAAGTAAGGGAAGCGCCAGAATATATAAGAGTTCAACAAAAACCCAGACGGTCAAACATCAGCAAATTACTGCTAATTAAAGAAAATCATGTGTCTTAAGTTAATATCATCTTATTTTTGGCTCAGATGGTAAAGAATCTGCCTGCAATGCAGGAGACCTGGGTTTAATCCCTGGGTTGGAAGATCCCATAGAGAAGGGAATGGCTACCCACTCCGGAATTCTTGCCTAGAAAATTTCATGGAGACAGGAGCCTGGCAGGCTACAGTCCTTGGGTCACAAAGAGTCTGACATGACTGAGCAACTTTCACTTTTCAAGTTAATACATTTAGCACTTTTCTATGCATGAGAAGATACAAGAAGCTGGGTGCATTAAAATCATTCCTTTGATATATGCCTTAATCACTGAGGGCCAGTATTTTGTTTTTTCTCTATCCTGAATCCTCTGAGGGTACACTGTCAAGGGTGGCTGCCATTACTGAGATCATGAGGGTCACAACAGCATTTGTTTAGTGACATCTTTCATCCACAAGTATATGACTGTCTTTAAAATGTTTTGCTCACAAGATATTTCTATCATCAGGAAAAAAAAGAAAACTTATTGGTAACTCATATCCATCAATTTAAATTGATAATCTGGGAGATTCCTGCTGGTCCAGTGGTTAGGACTTCTAGATTTCACTGCAAAGGGCATAGTTTCAGTCCCTATTTGGGGAATTATGACACTGCAAGTCACACAACACAACCTAATAAATAAATACATAACTAGTCTGGTCCCTGCAGAAAACAGAGATTATGGCATTACTTGAGCATAAGGCTTCATCTGTAAGTCACAAGGTAGAGAGGATTCTCATTCTGTTCTTATCAGGGAAAAAATGGCTACATAGTAGTTTTCCTTCACTGGATTCTTTGAGCATGGCATACTAGATGTTACATTAAACATTCACATTATTTAGGATCATTAATACATACATGTAACAGAGTCCAGAACTATGTTAGATGTGTCTACTGAGAAGAAACACACAACTTTTGCCCTAAAGCTGAGAATTATATTTTATTCAGTGAATTTGCTGAGAACTTAAGCCTGGGGCTATCCCTGAGGAATATTATGAAGTAAGGGAAGCGCCAGAATATATAAGAGTTCAACAAAAACCCAGACGGTCAAACATCAGCAAATTACTGCTAATTAAAGAAAATCATGTGTCTTAAGTTAATATCATCTTATTTTTGGCTCAGATGGTAAAGAATCTGCCTGCAATGCAGGAGACCTGGGTTTAATCCCTGGGTTGGAAGATCCCATAGAGAAGGGAATGGCTACCCACTCCGGAATTCTTGCCTAGAAAATTTCATGGAGACAGGAGCCTGGCAGGCTACAGTCCTTGGGTCACAAAGAGTCTGACATGACTGAGCAACTTTCACTTTTCAAGTTAATACATTTAGCACTTTTCTATGCATGAGAAGATACAAGAAGCTGGGTGCATTAAAATCATTCCTTTGATATATGCCTTAATCACTGAGGGCCAGTATTTTGTTTTTTCTCTATCCTGAATCCTCTGAGGGTACACTGTCAAGGGTGGCTGCCATTACTGAGATCATGAGGGTCACAACAGCATTTGTTTAGTGACATCTTTCATCCACAAGTATATGACTGTCTTTAAAATGTTTTGCTCACAAGATATTTCTATCATCAGGAAAAAAAAGAAAACTTATTGGTAACTCATATCCATCAATTTAAATTGATAATCTGGGAGATTCCTGCTGGTCCAGTGGTTAGGACTTCTAGATTTCACTGCAAAGGGCATAGTTTCAGTCCCTATTTGGGGAATTATGACACTGCAAGTCACACAACACAACCTAATAAATAAATACATAACTAGTCTGGTCCCTGCAGAAAACAGAGATTATGGCATTACTTGAGCATAAGGCTTCATCTGTAAGTCACAAGGTAGAGAGGATTCTCATTCTGTTCTTATCAGGGAAAAAAAAAATGGCTACATAGTAGTTTTCCTTCACTGGAACTGTCAAAAATATTTTTTTATAATATTTCCCAGGTGATGTTAATTCTGTAATCTTTATCATAACATAGTCAAAAGAGATATACACTATTACAATAGCTTGATAATCAAAACACTGATCCATTCCATCTATGACATTGTGCTGATCCAGCGGGGTGAAGAAATATGTCTAGTATTTCTTTATATTTGCAATATCAGGAAATATAAACTCTAACATTATCATCTATAATAACACCACAAATACGAAATATGTTGGTATAAATCTGCCATAAGACTTTGCCCAGGTTAGCAGATAAGTTTGATAAATGTAAAACACAATCTTTTCACCTGAACATATGCTTTGAAATATAGAATACCTGTGGCATGACCAGATTAGCCCTGTTTTTGCAGTTTGCCACTTATGAACTCAAGATAAATCTTAAATTTGATAATATTCTACTGAAATATTGGTCTTTTTTTTTTCTTTTTTGCATTTTACCACACCTAAAGTCAGAGTATATCTAATACTCAGTGAATCTAATCTTAGAGTTAAGGACAACATATTTGTTAATTATGTTCTCTCATATATTCTTGCAAATTTTCATTATTCCTAGAAATGAATAAGTTGGTAAGTGCAATTTACTTTGTTCTGACTATGCACAAATTTACCTGAGTTCTAGGTGTTTCCATTTGAGAGTTATTGCAGCGAACTGGAATTGTTAAGAAAGTAATGAACAGTGATATATAAGAAAATGATTGCACATTTTACAAGGAACATTTGAATATTCTGGTATGTTTAAACCAGAAAATAGAAATTTGGGAGCTATTCTTCAAATATATCCAATAATCTCTGATATTAAAAGTGGAAAAACGTGGAACAGAGAAAGAAAGGAGGAAGATAATCAATATTTCTCTGAGCCATTAGATATTTTAACATTCTTCATCTCATTTATATTTGCAATATCAGGAAATATAAAGTTCAAGAATATCACCTGTAATAACTCCAAAAATGCTATTTTCTTGGTATCTGAAGCAATGTTTTCTCAAAAGCTCTGAAGCGATGTTTTTTTCTCAAAATTTAACATAAGCAAAGGAGGGTCATATAATACAATATGTAGATTCTTTAAATTTCAGTCCACAACCTCAACCTGATATAAAAGTCAAGTTGGTCAGATTTCAATTTGACATGAGGAAAGAGTGTTTTTTTAAGATAGTAGGTACAGTCTTTGGATCTGAGGAAGACAGGAGATACTTTGGTATTACTGTCTTAAAGTCTGGGTTTTAGAGCCCATTGCAACTCTGAGATTTTGAAGTTTTCTGGCAAAATAAGTATTGACTGATTATCACATGATATATACTAGAGATCAGCTTTATAACAGCTTATATTTAACCACTGTATCAGTTAGAGAACAATCAAGAAATTGAAAATACACATAAGACATTTGACCCTCCTTAGGAATTTCATGCAGGTTATTATTAACATAATTGATCAAAGGCCTGCAAATTCTAACTGGATGTGATGAATTAAACTAGAAAATAGCAATGGAAAGAAAAATAAAATCTCTAGACTGGAAGAAGCACTGTTATTTGACAACAGAGAGAAAGGACACTGGCAGAAAACTAAATTTATTACTGGATATGCAGCCTGAGAGAGAAACCGAGGGAGTGAGAGGTGAGAGAGAGACAGGGTTGGGGACAGAGAAAGAGAGGGAGGATGAAAAATCTAGGCTGCTCTCTTCTCTCTTCTCTGCTTCAGGTTCTATGATGTTCTTCTTTGTCGGTCAAATAGTTAACTAGCTTGAAGACTTGACAATTTGCCTACACTGATCTGCACCCAGAATTCCAGAGCAAGCAGATAAAAGTGAGGAACAAACCTCAAGGGAATCAGTCCAGTTCAAAGCTGTTCAATGTTGTATTGTTTTTGGAAACGATGACAATATTGAATAAGTCACTTACTGTCTATGATCTTGTCTTTATTTTTGAAATAGGAAACTTTACTATCCAAGAAGCAAGAACTGTGTGGTTACACACTTTTTATGTGTACTTCTTTGTGTTTGGATGTGGAAAAAAATTAGAGAAAAGATCTTAGTAGCTTGGTTTTCCAAATGTTGTTTGCTCCATACTGATTTTATTACCATAAAAAATGGTTTTGATCTATCATAACTTTAAAATCAAATTAACTCAAGTAGGCAAGTAAAGGTTGCATTTATCCATGTTACTAGAATAAATGTTGGTTTTCTTAAAGGCATTTTATTAGGAAGCAATGAGGATATAACTGAAGTGCTGCATTGATGCTTTCTTTTCCTGTCTATTTTTCACCTGTCTTTCTCACTAGGCCTGGTGTGAGTTCACTACTTTCTAATGTGTAAAATATTGCTGCACAGTAAGAATCAACCTGTTGTGAAGAGTAGGAAAGCAAAAGAGAACAGGAACATGGAAAAGAATGATTTCCCAACAAAATGAGACCTCAGAAAAGTCTCAGGCAATAGATTTATGCCATTAAAATTGAGAAATAAGAATAAAAAAGTAAAATATATCTTGGGATATTTTTTTTCATGAATTACTACTTGTATTCATAGAAGGATTTTATTCTGCTGAAAAAAATTGCAACAGTGCTAGTTGAGAAACATCATTGGTTCTATATTCTTTACATGAACAGGTAGGGAATTTGTCAGACCATGGTCAATATTTATGCTGGGCCTACTCAAAGCCTCTTAGGTGCTGGCTAGAAGAGCTGATTGCAGACAGATTCTCTTAAAATCTGGTATGTACAAGTTCCTGAGCTAAGTCTCATCCTAAGGGCTCTCAATTCTAAATTGTCTTCTTGTAGTCTCTTGTATCCAGTTATATCTTCTATCCATATACCTTAGTTCAATTTTGTTGTGATAATTCATAAATGGAAATTCCTCAAACTCAGATAATTCTATGAATGACCAGAATAACATGAAGTAAATTGTACTTATCATCTTAATCATGTATAAAAATGAAGAAAATATAAGCATTTGAAAGCCTGAAGATTTTTTAATATATTGAACAAAAGATGCATTTAATGGTATACTAACTTCAAATAGGAGGTGTGTCCTGAACTGATCACTGACAATGTGCTGCAGTAAATGATTTCAATCTAATATAGTTAGTGTTTAATTGGTGTAGGCTATTCAATCAATACAGAAAACTATATTAATATCCAGTGAAAACCTTCAGTTATTCTTGTGTTATTATGGCAATCATAGCTTAAGAAACAGGTTCCTTCTGTACTAACAGGAGCAAAAATGTGCACATTTCATTTAACTTACCAATTATGTTACTAGGGGAAAATGTACTGAGATATTTAAAATGATTTATTAGTGAGTTATTTATAGTATGAAGAGTGTTTTGAGAATGGATTACTAGTACATCAAAGCTGAGATTTTCTGTTGCTAATGTCAGTAATTTACTCAGTAGGCAAAGATGTCCCCACCCAGCAATATTATATTCATCTTTATAAACATTTTTAGATAGCAAAATACAGGTATCATTCATTATATACTCTCCTAATTGTTTTCAAAGGTTTTAAAATATGGATACTATGGGCTAGAACAAAGTAAAATGTACTGAGGTGTAATGTTAGCAGAATATGGAAGTAAATTTGGTGTTTATCAGTTTGTTAAGTAAATAATGGCAGTCTACCTAAAGTAATTGATACACATTCTAGAAACAAAGCAAAGCTTGCTGTATAAGCAAACAAAAACATAATAAGAAATTCATGTTCAAGTACAAAAGATGTTCAAATGTTTTGAACCATTTTTCACTAGTTCATATTTCCTAATGTAGCCTGTCAGTTTATTTTTAGGCAAAAGAATTTCAAAGATAGAAAAGAAAGGACACACAAAATGAGAATGAGAGCACAAGAAGAAAAGATACATTACAATGAGAATAACATTTTAATGGAATTTCCATTTTAATTGATTATAAACAATAAGCATATTTTTCAGAAAAACAACGGTCCTGAGTGAGGAAATAATCTTTAAACTGCTGCCCTTTAAAGCTATTATTCTTCTAAAATGCAAGTAATCCTGAGCATTGAATCTAAGCACATTTTAAAAGTGCCCCAGTTTCACTAGCCCT
The DNA here is from genome assembly GCA_022376925.1 of Tragulus kanchil. Lineage (NCBI taxonomy): Eukaryota > Metazoa > Chordata > Mammalia > Artiodactyla > Tragulidae > Tragulus > Tragulus kanchil. The sequence goes on along the minus strand of JAIOJX010000003.1, from coordinate 84,869,522 downwards.
TAGGAATGCTATGAAAAAACACAGGGATTATCTATTCAAGGTATTAATAGAATTCAAACTTTCTCATGACTTTCTTAAAATAGTAACCCTAGTATATTAGATATTGACTTGAGTTGTGCACAAAACTTAGAGTACAATCCAACCATAAATTCTGTTTAGAGAAAATCAGGTAAAAAAATTCTACAGAAGATCCTAGTTATAAAGTGAGGTCAGATGAGGAGTGCCAGTGGAATGCTGCAGAATGATCATGGTATCATGAAAAAGGGACAGAGACAAAAAGTGTTTGAGGTACCAGAGAAAAATGATCACTTAACATCTCCTTCCTTTGAAATGACAAAAGGCATTTTTTTAAGGCCAGGCAAGTTTTATCATCTATAACAGATAATAATGATAATAATGATATTATCTACAGTTCAGAAAAGTTAAAGAATGTCTAAACAATTCAGGGAAAATGGGATTAGATAAGTATTGATCTTCAGGTGTAACAGTACAGGAATAAGAGGTTCTGGCTTGCAGAGTAAAAATCCTTAAGCACCAAATACAACATTCAAATGCTCAAGTTTCTCAGGGACAATAAGTGGAGCAAATCACATGGCTTCAGGAGCTGTGACCCTACTCTTCACACGTGGTGTTCTCAGATTGTGGTGTGTTTCAGACTCATGTTAGATTGCCCATACTAGCAATCGGAGCTTCTGATTGGTTGGTCTGGGCTGGTAGCTTGAGAAGGTGTACCCCTAATAAATTTTCAGGTGCTCTCACTGGCACCAGTCTGGGAACTACACTTAAAGACCCATTTCTCACTCACACAGAGAAACCAGCCAATACATCTGCTTCATCTGGCAAAGCTGTCATGCTAAGTACAAGAGACACATGATTGCTCCAGGTTTCTGAAAGTATATTGCAAAATGCAGAATAAATCACTTCCTAAAATTGAATTTCTCTCTGATTCGTTCTAACCATTACACTAGGAAAACAACTTAAGTTCTCAAGCATTTTTTGAATTAACCTATAGCATGCTTAATAAATACACCTCCTGCAACTAAGTCTATGCTTATGATTGAGATCATCCCCATGAAGTAATTAGTACAATAGCTAGAACACAATTAGTATTTAATAAATAGTAGTTCCTTTTTTATTAATAGGAGATATATTATTATTTATAGTCTTAGAATACAATAATCCAACTATTTGGACTACAAAACAAGAAAAATAAAATGCTACTCAGAATTTCCTAGACAATGTGCATTTCCATAGGGGTTAATCCCATTTTCTTCTGTTACTTTGCCCACAGAAAGACACTTTCCAGTCCTCAACATCAAGATGGAAATAGGATTTAAAGAACCTAACTCACTGGTGGACATATAGTATCAGATAAATAGAAAAAAACAAGTTAACAAAGTTTCTTACTACAGAATTTCTTCCTTTTCTCTCCAAAACATAACATTTGATTAAATTAAGGTTACATGAAATGGAAACTTACCTCTTTGTTTTGCTATTTGCCAAAATATTTGAATATTAAAATAAAAATAATCTTAACACACCTCTATTTTTCATCTTTAAAGGTTAATATTGAAAAAGTAATTCCCTACCTGGATAGCTAGATGGAAATAACTAGTCAGAAATGCTTTTAGTGAACACAGTAAAACTCTGACACAGTAACACTCACTTAACCCATTTTTCTCTCCATACTCTAAAAAATTTAATTCTTTACATCCTTCTCCATCTCATCTACATGATTTATAACTTTAACCATTTCTTCTCAATAATAATTTGTTGCCCTCTCTTGACTGAACCTCACCTTGACCTCCTAAACAATACTTTAAAAGATAGCACAAGGGATTGAAACTTAGAAACTTTGATCTGTTAACATAACCATGCCATCAAAATTATCTAAAAATTCTATATGCTTATCCTTAATAAATAGTAGGATATTATAATATCCTACTATTAAGATATCCTTAATAAATAGTTTGATTTAATGTAACAGAGGTTTTAATATTTATTTACTATCTTCCCAGCCTACTTCACTATCTCTATTTCATCTATTATCATAAGGATAATCCTTCAGTATTTTATCATTAATCACCTTCATTGATCACAACTTTGTCAAAGGGGCTTGCATAACTCAATGAGGCTGTGAGTCAGGCTCTGCAGGTCTGCCCAAGATAGACAGATCATAGTGAAGTGTTGGGCCAAGGCACGGTCCACTGGAGAATGAAATAGCAACCCACCCCAGTATGCTAGCCAGGAAAACTCCATGAGCAGTATAGAAAGGCAAAAAAATATGACACTGTAAGATCAGTCCCTCATCCCCAGGTCAGAAGGTACTATTGAGAAAAAATAGAAGCTAATTACTAATATTTCCAGAAAGAATGAAGCAGCTGGGCCAAAGCAAAAATGATGTTCAGTTGTGGATGTGTCTGGTGGTAAAAATAAAGTTCAGTGATATAAAGAATAATATTACCTAGGAATGTGGAATGTTTGGTCCATGAATCAAGGTAAATTGGATGTGAAATGGCAAGACTAAACATCAACATCTTAGGAATCTGTGAACTAAAATGGACAGGAATGGGTGGAATTAATTCAGATGATCATTATACCTTTCCTAAGGGTGCAAGAACCCTTTAGGAAAAATGGAGTATCCCTCATGTTTAAAAATGTCTGAAATGCAGTATTTGAGTACAGCCTCAAAAATGATGGAATGGTCTCATTTATTTCTCAAGGCAAATCACTCAGTATTATAGTTTAAAAATGTCTGAAATGCAGTAAATTTGCCTCCTATCTATCTTCAAATTTGCTAAAACTCTGACACAGTAACACTCACTTAACCCATTTTTCTCCATACTCTAAAAAATTTAATTCTTTACATCCTTCTCCATCTCATCTACATGATTTATAACTTTAACCATTTCTTCTCAATAATAATTTGTTGCCCTCTTGACTGAACCTCACCTTGACCTCCTAAACAATACTTTAAAAGATAGCACAAGGGATTGAAACTTAGAAACTTTGATCTGTTAACATAACCATGCCATCAAAATTATCTAAAAATTCTATATGCTTATCCTTAATAAATAGTAGGATATTATAATATCCTACTATTAAGATATCCTTAATAAATAGTTTGATTTAATGTAACAGAGGTTTTAATATTTATTTACTATCTTCCCAGCCTACTTCACTATCTCTATTTCATCTATTATCATAAGGATAATCCTTCAGTATTTTATCATTAATCACCTTCATTGATCACAACTTTGTCAAAGGGGCTTGCATAACTCAATGAGGCTGTGAGTCAGGCTCTGCAGGTCTGCCCAAGATAGACAGATCATAGTGAAGTGTTGGGCCAAGGCACGGTCCACTGGAGAATGAAATAGCAACCCACCCCAGTATGCTAGCCAGGAAAACTCCATGAGCAGTATAGAAAGGCAAAAAATATGACACTGTAAGATCAGTCCCTCATCCCCAGGTCAGAAGGTACTATTGAGAAAAAATAGAAGCTAATTACTAATATTTCCAGAAAGAATGAAGCAGCTGGGCCAAAGCAAAAATGATGTTCAGTTGTGGATGTGTCTGGTGGTAAAAATAAAGTTCAGTGATATAAAGAATAATATTACCTAGGAATGTGGAATGTTTGGTCCATGAATCAAGGTAAATTGGATGTGAAATGGCAAGACTAAACATCAACATCTTAGGAATCTGTGAACTAAAATGGACAGGAATGGGTGGAATTAATTCAGATGATCATTATACCTTTCCTAAGGGTGCAAGAACCCTTTAGGAAAAATGGAGTATCCCTCATGTTTAAAAATGTCTGAAATGCAGTATTTGAGTACAGCCTCAAAAATGATGGAATGGTCTCATTTATTTCTCAAGGCAAATCACTCAGTATTATAGTAATGAAAGTCTACACCCCAACCACTGATGCTGAAGAAGCTGAAATTGATTGTTTCTATGAAGACCTACAACACTTTCTAGAACTAGCACTCCAAAAAGATGTCCTTTTCATCATAGAGAATTGAAATGGAAAAGAAGGAACTCAAAAGATACTCAGAATAACAAGCAAGTTTGGCTTGGAGTTCAAAATCAAATAGGGCAAAGGCCAACAGAGTTTTGCTAAGAGAACACACTGGTCACAGCATACACTCTTTTCCAACAACACAGGGGACAGCTGTACACATGGACATCAACTGATGGTCAATACTGAAATCAGACTGATTATGTTCATTGCAGCCAAAAATCAAGAAGCTCTATATAGCTAGCAAGAGCAAGATCTGGAAATGACTGTGGCTCAGATAGTGAGACTTATTTCAAAGCTCAGGATAAGTTGAAAAAAGTAAGGAAAACCACTAGGCCATTCAAATATGACCTAAATTAAATCCTCAAGATTACACAGTGGAGGAGCCCATTAGATTAAAGGGGTTAGATCTGGTAAACAGAGTGCCTGAAGAACTATTCATGTAAGTTTGTAATATTTTATAGGGCTAAGTGGCTGAAACCAAGAAGGCAAAAGTTGCAAGAAGGCAAAATTGTTGTCTGAGGAGGTTTTACAAATAGTTTAGGAAAGGAGAGAAGCAAAAGGCAAGTGAGAAAGAGAAAGATATACACAACTGAATCCAGAGTTGCAGAGAATAGCAAAGTAATACAGGAAGACAATAGGATGGAAAAAGAAAAAATAAAGTTCAGTGATATAAAGAATAATATTACCTAGGAATGTGGAATGTTTGGTCCATGAATCAAGGTAAATTGGATGTGAAATGGCAAGACTAAACATCAACATCTTAGGAATCTGTGAACTAAAATGGACAGGAATGGGTGGAATTAATTCAGATGATCATTATACCTTTCCTAAGGGTGCAAGAACCCTTTAGGAAAAATGGAGTATCCCTCATGTTTAAAAATGTCTGAAATGCAGTATTTGAGTACAGCCTCAAAAATGATGGAATGGTCTCATTTATTTCTCAAGGCAAATCACTCAGTATTATAGTAATGAAAGTCTACACCCAACCACTGATGCTGAAGAAGCTGAAATTGATTGTTTCTATGAAGACCTACAACACTTTCTAGAACTAGCACTCCAAAAAGATGTCCTTTTCATCATAGAGAATTGAAATGGAAAAGAAGGAACTCAAAAGATACTCAGAATAACAAGCAAGTTTGGCTTGGAGTTCAAAATCAAATAGGGCAAAGGCCAACAGAGTTTTGCTAAGAGAACACACTGGTCACAGCATACACTCTTTTCCAACAACACAGGGGACAGCTGTACACATGGACATCAACTGATGGTCAATACTGAAATCAGACTGATTATGTTCATTGCAGCCAAAAATCAAGAAGCTCTATATAGCTAGCAAGAGCAAGATCTGGAAATGACTGTGGCTCAGATAGTGAGACTTATTTCAAAGCTCAGGATAAGTTGAAAAAAGTAAGGAAAACCACTAGGCCATTCAAATATGACCTAAATTAAATCCTCAAGATTACACAGTGGAGGAGCCCATTAGATTAAAGGGGTTAGATCTGGTAAACAGAGTGCCTGAAGAACTATTCATGTAAGTTTGTAATATTTTATAGGGCTAAGTGGCTGAAACCAAGAAGGCAAAATGGTTGCAAGAAGGCAAAATTGTTGTCTGAGGAGGTTTTACAAATAGTTTAGGAAAGGAGAGAAGCAAAAGGCAAGTGAGAAAGAGAAAGATATACACAACTGAATCCAGAGTTGCAGAGAATAGCAAGGAAAAATAATAAGACCCCCTTAAATAGACAATACAAAGTAATACAGGAAGACAATAGGATGGAAAGAAGAGATGTCTTCAGGAAAACTGGAGATAACACAGAAACATTTCATGCAAGGATTGACAGGATAAAGCAAAGTAACAGTAAGAACATAGCAGAAGAAGAGGTTAATAACAGGTGGCAAGAATACACAGAATAACTGTACAAAAAAGGTTTTAACTTCTAGAAACCACAATGGTATTGTCACAAACCTAGAACCAGACATCCTGGAGTGTGAAGTCAGGTGGGGGTCTTAGGAAGATGTACTAAGAACAAAGCTAGCTGAGGCTATGGAATTCAAGTTGAGCTATTTAAAATCTTAATAGATGATGCTGTTAAAGTGCTGCACTCAATGTTTCAGTAAATTCAGAAAACTCAGCAGTGGTCACAGTACTGGAAAGCTCAGTTCATTCCAATCTCAAAGAGGGGCAATGCCAGAGAATATTCAAACTACCATACAACTATGGTCATGTCACTTGCTACCAAGGTTATGCTCAAAATCCTTCAAGCTAAGCTTCAGCAGTATGTGAACCAAGAACTTCCAGGTATACAGCTGGGTTTACAAAAGCCTGAGAAACCAGATACCATATTTCAGAAAAACAGCTACTTCCACTTCTTCATCATTGACTACACAAAAGCCTTTGACTGTGTGGATCAAAACAAACTGAAAAATTCTTAAAGATATGGGAATACCAGACCACCTTATCTGTCTCCTGAGAAATGTGTATGCAGGTCCTGAAGCAACACTTAGAACTGGACTTGGAACAACTGACTGCTTCAAAACTAAGAAAGGAGTATGCCAAGGCAATATAGTGTCACCTTGTTTATTTAACTTGTATACAGAATACATCATGTAAAATGCTAGACTAGATGAATCATAAGATGGAATCAAGATTGTTGGGAGAGATATCAATAACCTCAGATATGCAGATGAAACCACTCTCATGGAAGAAAGCAATGAGGAACTAAAGAACCTCTTGATGAAGGTGAAAGAGGAGAGTGAAAAATCTGTCTTGAAACACACCATTAAAAAAAAAAAAAAAACTCAGATCATGGCACCTGGACCCATTGCTTCATGGCAAATATAATGGGAAAAAATGGAAACAGTGACATATTTTATTCTATTGAGCTCCCCAATCACTGCAACTATGAAATTGTGCTTTGGAAGGAAAGTTATGACAAACCTAAGGAGCATACTAAAAGCAGATACATCACTTTGCTAACAAACTTTTATATAGTCAAATCTTTTCTCTGTAGTCATGTATAGATGTGAGAGGTGGTCCATAAAGAAGGCTGAGCACAAAATAATTGATGCTTTCAAATTATGGTGCTGGAGAAGACTCTTGAGAGTCTCTTGGACAACAAGAAGATCAAATGAGTTGATCCTAAATAAAAATCTCGATTACTCATTGGAAGGCCTGTTACTGTAGTTCCAATGCTTTGGCTGCATGATGCAAAGAACTAATTCATTGGTGAAGATACTGGTGTTGGGAAATTTTGCAGGGAAAAGGAGAAATGGGTGACAGAGGATGAGATGTTTGGGTGGAACCATCATGGATTTGAGCAAACTCTGGGAGACAGGGGAGGACAGAGGAGTATAGAGTGCTGCAGTCCATAGGGCTGTGATTTGTTGGACACAACTTAGTGACTGAACACAACAACAACAGATTTTTTTTCACCAAACTTTCAAGTCTGCCTATATATTACTTCTCTTTGCATCATTGACACAAAGCCTTTGACTGTGTGGATCAAAACAAACTGAAAAATTCTTAAAGATATGGGAATACCAGACCACCTTATCTGTCTCCTGAGAAATGTGTATGCAGGTCCTGAAGCAACACTTAGAACTGGACTTGGAACAACTGACTGCTTCAAAACTAAGAAAGGAGTATGCCAAGGCAATATAGTGTCACCTTGTTTATTTAACTTGTATACAGAATACATCATGTAAAATGCTAGACTAGATGAATCATAAGATGGAATCAAGATTGTTGGGAGAGATATCAATAACCTCAGATATGCAGATGAAACCACTCTCATGGAAGAAAGCAATGAGGAACTAAAGAACCTCTTGATGAAGGTGAAAGAGGAGAGTGAAAAATCTGTCTTGAAACACACCATTAAAAAAAAAAAAAAAACTCAGATCATGGCACCTGGACCCATTGCTTCATGGCAAATATAATGGGAAAAAATGGAAACAGTGACATATTTTATTCTATTGAGCTCCCCAATCACTGCAACTATGAAATTGTGCTTTGGAAGGAAAGTTATGACAAACCTAAGGAGCATACTAAAAGCAGATACATCACTTTGCTAACAAACTTTTATATAGTCAAATCTTTTCTCTGTAGTCATGTATAGATGTGAGAGGTGGTCCATAAAGAAGGCTGAGCACAAAATAATTGATGCTTTCAAATTATGGTGCTGGAGAAGACTCTTGAGAGTCTCTTGGACAACAAGAAGATCAAATGAGTTGATCCTAAATAAAAATCTCGATTACTCATTGGAAGGCCTGTTACTGTAGTTCCAATGCTTTGGCTGCATGATGCAAAGAACTAATTCATTGGTGAAGATACTGGTGTTGGGAAATTTTGCAGGGAAAAGGAGAAATGGGTGACAGAGGATGAGATGTTTGGGTGGAACCATCATGGATTTGAGCAAACTCTGGGAGACAGGGGAGGACAGAGGAGTATAGAGTGCTGCAGTCCATAGGGCTGTGATTTGTTGGACACAACTTAGTGACTGAACACAACAACAACAGATTTTTTTTCACCAAACTTTCAAGTCTGCCTATATATTACTTCTCTCTTTTGCAATGAGGGACCCTATCACCAACTAAGACTAATCCTTTTCAGAGATAAAGGGATCCCAGAGTTTTTATCTTTCAAGGGCATGTGCATCTATTATTTTGCTTAGCTGTAAAATCCCTAGTATCTTAATTCCCTAGTATTAAACACTCACATCTGATTTATCCATAAATGAATACTCTCTGCATATTTAACACACACAGGGTATCTCATGATTTCAGGTGCTTTCCAAGCTGATCCCTTCTGTCCTCCCTTTGAATTCTTTTATTCCTCCACCCATTTTAATGAGGCCTCTTCTCCTTCCATAGTCCAATTTTCTTCAACCAATAAATCCACAGCATAGCTATTTTTGAAAATACATTGTCCATCTTTTAGTTCTGAACAGGATTAATTGGATTATTTGAAGCATTAAATTTTTCCTTGAAAAGATTTCTACTCTAGGATTTGAACCTTTTAATTATAATACAATAGATATCTTCCTATTGCAATGACAATTAAAGACTATATGTTAAATCAGATGAGGTATTTATTTATTCTCTCATTTATTCCACAAATATTGAACATATATGATAGCACAAAATTGGGTTAGTTTGTCAGACTACAACTATTTTTTGACAGGTGCATCCGTTTCTTTTTTACTCAAAGAAATCTATATATGCATTGAGAAAGATAATTAGATATCTATAAACTTAGATAGATATAGATATATAGATATGTAAATGTCCTGCATTGGCCACTGCTTAAAGAAATCTGCAGACAAAGTAATTAGAACTATAACTTAGATTACTCATTGGAAGGCCTGTTACTGTAGTTCCAATGCTTTGGCTGCATGATGCAAAGAACTAATTCATTGGTGAAGATACTGGTGTTGGGAAATTTTGCAGGGAAAAGGAGAAATGGGTGACAGAGGATGAGATGTTTGGGTGGAACCATCATGGATTTGAGCAAACTCTGGGAGACAGGGGAGGACAGAGGAGTATAGAGTGCTGCAGTCCATAGGGCTGTGATTTGTTGGACACAACTTAGTGACTGAACACAACAACAACAGATTTTTTTTCACCAAACTTTCAAGTCTGCCTATATATTACTTCTCTCTTTTGCAATGAGGGACCCTATCACCAACTAAGACTAATCCTTTTCAGAGATAAAGGGATCCCAGAGTTTTTATCTTTCAAGGGCATGTGCATCTATTATTTTGCTTAGCTGTAAAATCCCTAGTATCTTAATTCCCTAGTATTAAACACTCACATCTGATTTATCCATAAATGAATACTCTCTGCATATTTAACACACACAGGGTATCTCATGATTTCAGGTGTTTTCCCAAGCTGATCCCTTCTGTCCTCCCTTTGAATTCTTTTATTCCTCCACCCATTTTAATGAGGCCTCTTCTCCTTCCATAGTCCAATTTTCTTCAACCAATAAATCCACAGCATAGCTATTTTTGAAAATACATTGTCCATCTTTTAGTTCTGAACAGGATTAATTGGATTATTTGAAGCATTAAATTTTTCCTTGAAAAGATTTCTACTCTAGGATTTGAACCTTTTAATTATAATACAATAGATATCTTCCTATTGCAATGACAATTAAAGACTATATGTTAAATCAGATGAGGTATTTATTTATTCTCTCATTTATTCCACAAATATTGAACATATATGATAGCACAAAATTGGGTTAGTTTGTCAGACTACAACTATTTTTTGACAGGTGCATCCGTTTCTTTTTTACTCAAAGAAATCTATATATGCATTGAGAAAGATAATTAGATATCTATAAACTTAGATAGATATAGATATATAGATATGTAAATGTCCTGCATTGGCCACTGCTTAAAGAGCTATACTGTTCTATGTCTGGCAGAACAAGAGGCCCATCTGACATCAATGCCTCGAGGAACTTTGAGACAAATACAGAGAGACTCAACCTGTCTGTTGCAGGAGATCCCAGCTCAACACTACTACCTGAGGTTGCAGTCTCCTAGCAGTTCAGTCCCCTCAACAGTATCCTATGACCCTGAAGGGATGGCTCTGGGCAGAGGGTTTGTTGAACGTATAAGGGGGAACATGACATGACACTCAAGCCCTGTCATTTTTGCTGAGGCACGTTCCACCTGATTTCACAGCCCAGGAAGCCCACTGGCGAGAAGATTCCCTTGGCCCTAGGAACCTAGAATGGACACGGAAAAGTGCTGCCCACTTGTGGCCATATTCTGAAACTACAACTGGACCCTCCTTGATCCAGGCGCCTCACTTCACCATTCTGGGGCATCATCACTCAAGGACAGGAGTCCTCCCAAATACCCTTGGGCCAGCACCAAAGAAAGACATTCCACATACATCCGACTTCAGCAACCCAACTGACGATTGGAATCTTCCATGCAGCTCTTTTTAAAAAACAAAACAAAGGCAAAAACCAAAAAAAAGCAAAAACAGAGCCATATCCACTCAACAAAACAAGTGCTAAATATCCCTAAATGCTCTTGGAATGCCAATCCAAATGACAATGGGAAACCAAATCCCACCAGTCACAATGGCCAGGGTCACATGGCTACTAAGGAAAACTGAGGGACCAGGGGAAGGTATGAAGTTAAAAGAATTCCCAGAGGATGTCAGAGATCAGCAGCTGGTAGAAAGAACAGTCTCCAAATGTCTGAATAAATGAGGAAAACCCAGTGAAGACCAAAGCTCACCAGTCCCTCATCCTATCCCTGGAGTGAACACAGGAGTTCACATCAGCCCACTGCATGTCTCTTTACATTAAATTCACCCTCTAAAGGTATATGATACAAACGGTAATAGCTAAGCTCAGCCTAACAGTAGCCCGAGTGCTGTCACTAGACCTAACTCTAGCCAAAACATCATCAGAACACTCACACTGTCCCAACTTATGCAAACCCTACACTCCCAAGAACCCTATGCAGTTCCCTGTACTCAAAATTCAACTCTAAACTTAAACTGAGCCCAACTCTTATGATGAATCTAGTTCTAACCCTGGCTACTATCACTAGCCCAAACCTCACCCAAACCCTCACCTTATCCCAACTAAAAGTGAACCATAAACACCAGCCCTCTTCATTTCCCTTTATTCTAAACTCAATGAAAACATTAAATCGGGCCCAAATCTTACCCTAGAGGCAACCTTAATCCTAGTCCTAGTGCTAAATTTAGTGAGAACACCAAGTCCAAACCTTATCCAAAATCTCACTCTATACCAACTGAATGACTACCTTAAAGCTGACATCCTCCATTCACATTTGCCTTGACTCTAAACTCACAACAAAGCTCCCCAAACACTTCAGGTAAAGCTAATCTTAACCCTAACCAGAGCTCAGCCCTAAACCAGCCCTTAACAAAATGAAACTATCACTCTATCCCAACTTAACCCAATGTGAAAAGTTAACAACAACCCTCTGCATTTGCCTTTACCCTAAACTAAATCCAAACGTTAAATGGACCACGACTCTTACACTGAATCTAATCTGAAACATAGCCCTAACTCTAACGCATCCCCAAGTGAACCTTTACCCATTCAAATGGTAAAGCAAACCTTAAAGACAGCACAAGTCCCCCATATTGCCCATGACTCTAAACTGAAGCCTAAAGTTAAGCTAACCATATCTCTTACAGTAAAGCTAACTCTAACCCAAGCTCTAGCCCAAATACTAGCCGAAATGCATGTAAACTCTCACCCTATTCCAACGAAAACCTACTCATAAAGTAAACACCAGCCCATCATGTTGTCCTGGACTCTAAACTTAATCCTAAAGTTACACTGAATTTATCTCTTACTGTAAAGCTAAGCCAAATGCTAATCCTAGCTACAGCCCTATTTGAACACACACCCTATTCCACTTTAAAGCAAACCTTAAGGTTAAGAGAAGCCCTATACATTTTCTTTCACTCTAAATGCAATCATAACATTAAATTGATTCTATCTCTAATGGTGAATCTAACCCTAACCCTAGCCCTAGCCCCATCCCTAGGCCTAGCCCTAGTCAAAATCAGTAGAACAGACACCACATAGCACCTTAACGTGAATCCTAAAGCAAGTGGCAGTCCACCACATTTCTCTTGACTCTGAACTCAATCCTAAATCTAAAATGACCCTATCTCTTACAGTGAAGCTAACCCTAACACTAGCCCTAGCCCTGGCTTACATCACCTGAACGCACTGAGCATTAATGTGAATACTAAAGCAAACAAGATCCTTCCACATTTCTCTTAACTCTAAACTGATTTCTAAAAATAATCTGATACTATCTCTTCCGGTGAAGTGAAACTTAACCCTAATTCTAGTCCTAGCCTGGGTCTAAGAAGAGCTAAAATCACCTGAATACACACCCCATCCCAGCTTAAAATGAATCCCAAAGCAAACAGCATCCCTCCACATGACCCTTGAGTCTAAACTCAATCCTAACCTAACCCTAACCCTTGCCATAGCCCTAGATATTACAGTAGCCAAAATGTCCTGAACAAATACTCCACCCCACTTAAATGCAAATCCTAAAGCAAACTGCAGTCCTCCACATTTCTCTTGACTCTGAACTCAATCCTAAATCTAAAATGACCCTATCTCTTACAGTGAAGCTAACCCTAACACTAGCCCTAGCCCTGGCTTACATCACCTGAACGCACTGAGCATTAATGTGAATACTAAAGCAAACAAGATCCTTCCACATTTCTCTTAACTCTAAACTGATTTCTAAAAATAATCTGATACTATCTCTTCCGGTGAAGTGAAACTTAACCCTAATTCTAGCCCTAGCCTGGGTCTAAGAAGAGCTAAAATCACCTGAATACACACCCCATCCCAGCTTAAAATGAATCCCAAAGCAAACAGCATCCCTCCACATGACCCTTGAGTCTAAACTCAATCCTAACCTAACCCTAACCCTTGCCATAGCCCTAGATATTACAGTAGCCAAAATGTCCTGAACAAATACTCCACCCCACTTAAATGCAAATCCTAAAGCAAACTGCAGTCCTCCACATTTTTCTTTACTCTAAACTCAATTCTAAAGCTAAATTGATCCTATCTCTTGCAGTGAAGCTAACACTAAACCTGGACATAGCCATAGCCCTAGATCTAACACTAGTTGAAATCTCCTGAATGCACACTCCATCCCACTTTAATGCAAATCCTAAAACAAACAGCAGTTCTCCACATTTTTCTTGACTCTAAACTCAATCCTAGAGATACATAGATCCTATCTCTTATGCTGAAGCTAATCGTAAACCTAGCCCTAGACCTAGAGCTAGCCCAAGCTTAAAATACCTGAATGCAAACAGCAATCCAGCTTAATGCAAATCCTAAAGCTAACAGCAGCCCTCCTCATTTGTCTTGACTCTAAACTCAATTCTAAAGCTAATTTGACACCGTCTTTTATGGTAGAGTAAAACTTAAGCCTAAACCTAGACGTAACCCTAGCCCTAAGAAGAGCTAAAACCACCTGAACACACATCCCATCCCACCTTAACACAAATCCCAAAACAAACAGCAGCCCTCCACTTTACCAGAATTTAAACTGAATCCTAAAGCTAAACTAACCCTATCTCTTATGATGAAGTCTACCTTAACCCAAATCCTAAACCTAGACCTAACTCTAGCCACGATCACCTGAAAACACATCACATCTCATCCTAATGCGAATCCTAAAGCAAACAGCAGTCCTCCACATTTCCCTTGACTCTAAACTCAATCCTAAAACTAAAATGACCCTATCTCTTGCACTGAAGCTAACCTTAACCCTAGCCCTTGCACTAACACTAAACCTAGCACAAAAGCACCTGAACATACTCCCTATCTCACCTTAATGAGATTCCTAATACAATTAGCACCCCTCCATATTTCCCTTGAATCTAAACTCAGTCCTAAAGCTAAACTGATCTTATCCCTTACTGTAAAGTCAATCCTAACCTTAACCCTTGAACTAACACTAGCCCTAGATCCAAAACACCTGAAAGCGCATCCTATTTCACCTCAATGACAATCATGAAACAAAGAGCATTCCCTGACTTAAACTGAATCCTAAAGCTAAACTAACCCTATCTCTTATGATGAAGTCTACCTTAACCCAAATCCTAAACCTAGACCTAACTCTAGCCACGATCACCTGAAAACACATCACATCTCATCCTAATGCGAATCCTAAAGCAAACAGCAGTCCTCCACATTTCCCTTGACTCTAAACTCAATCCTAAAACTAAAATGACCCTATCTCTTGCACTGAAGCTAACCTTAACCCTAGCCCTTGCACTAACACTAAACCTAGCACAAAAGCACCTGAACATACTCCCTATCTCACCTTAATGAGATTCCTAATACAATTAGCACCCCTCCATATTTCCCTTGAATCTAAACTCAGTCCTAAAGCTAAACTGATCTTATCCCTTACTGTAAAGTCAATCCTAACCTTAACCCTTGAACTAACACTAGCCCTAGATCCAAAACACCTGAAAGCGCATCCTATTTCACCTCAATGACAATCATGAAACAAAGAGCATTCCCTGACTTAAACTCAATCCTAAACCTAAAGTGACCCTCTCTCTTATGGTGAATCTAACCCTAACTCTAACTCCAGTCCTCACCCTAACTCTAACCCCAAATCACATGAGTGCACACCCCATCCCACCTAATGTGAATCTTAAAGCAATCACCATCCCTACACATTCCTCTGGATTCTAAACTCAGTCCTTAAGTTAAAATGATCCCATCACTTACGGTGAAGCTAACCTTAACCCTAGCCTTAGCCCTAGTCTTAACCCTACCGCTAGCTGAAATACCTGAACTTTCAACTCATCCCACCTCAATACATATCTTAACTCAAACATCAGGCCTCCACATTTCCATTGACTATGAACTCAGTCCTAATTCTGAACTGACCCTATCTCTTATAGTGAAGCTAAACATAACCCTATTACTAGCCCTTGCCCTAGACCTAATCCTAGATGAAATCTCCTAAATGCACAATCCGTTTCCATCATAACACAAATTTTAAAGTAAAGAGCAGACCTCCACTTTTCCCTTGATTCTAAACTCAATCCCAAAGCTCCAGGTGAAGATTACCCCAAACCTAGCCCTAGCCCTAGACCTAACTCTAGCCACAATCACCTGAAAACACATCCCATCCTACCTTAGTGCAAATCCTAAAGCAAATAGCAGCCTTGCACATTTCACTTGACTCTCAACTCAATTCTAAACCTAAACTTCCCTCAACTCTTACAGTAATTCTAACCCTAACTCTAGCCCTAATCCTAGAATCGAACATCCTCACATCTGTGGTAAGAGATGGAAAAACATCTTCCAAATATAATCAACTCACAGAAGGTGAATTGCCCAATTTAAACTTTCCTCACACCTCTTGAGGGACACAAAAAGAAAACCAAAAAAGAGGAGAAACATATTCAAATCACCCCTCACAACAAGATGGCCAGCAAGTCTAATTGCTGCAAGATTGCTAATGAAAAATGACATTTGGAAGTTCAATCCCAACTACCTAACTGGCCTGGGTACTCTTACCAAAAAAAAAAAAAAAAATAAGTACTGGGGAGAAGTCCTCGAGGCAAATGAATCCTCCGATGCTGTGGGTGAGAATATACACGGTAGCAGCTAGTATGATACACAGTCTCTGAATGCTTGGGAAAAAAAATTTTAAAGACTACAAGTTGAGTTCTGCCTAGGGTCTAACATTCCCACAGCATTGCTAGTACACGGAGAACTAAATTCCAAACCAAACCTCCTTTCTGACAGCCAAAGACTAAAGGTTAATTGTCCTCACACCCTTCTGAAAGAAAAAGAAAAGAAATAAAAAACAGCAAATCCAAACTTGCCTGAGAAAACAAGAGGTTCATCTTTCCTAAAAGCTGCTGGAATGCCCATCAAAATGACAATGGGAAGTTAAACCGCACCATTCCCATTGGTTAGTGACACAGGAGTACTAAGTAGTCATCTGAAAGAGGGTCTTCAGGAAAAAGAATCCCCCAAGGCTGTTGGTGAGGCTATACATTCCAGCAGCCAGTATAAAGGGCAGTTTATGAAGGTCAGAATAAATGTAGAAATCCCAGATAAGCCTAGGAGGTGAGATGCCCACACCTTGGCCTATATCCTGAGAAAACCATTGATCAAAATGCACAGGCTCCCTAACAAACCTCCACCACTGCTTAAGTTACGATGACAAACAACTAGACAAATCTGCAATGAGTCAGTAAATCTCAACAAGATGTGGTAATTAGATACGGTAAACTATCTCTTCTTCATTAAAAAAAAAAAATCACCCCTGGTTTCAGGGGATTGTGACAATGCTAGCCACCGACATAGACCTTGGTGAATCATCCACAAAGAGAAGTCATTCAACAGGAGGAATCTTATGGGATGCACTGTATATCCATTTCAAATGAACAGACACACGTGATTCAACAAATGACAACTGGAAAAGAGACTAAGATTTCAGAGTGAAACATAAGATTTCCAAAAACAAGTAAAGAAATCAATAAATGAATAAATAATTAGTGTGGGGAGCCTACACTGCTACACTCCTACAAATTTATTATCAACAGAATCTGCCCAGGGAAGTAGGGGGTCCATTTGGCTCCTGGAGGAGTTATGGATCTTGGGTGTCCAGGGTCCATGGGAGAGATGGGTTCGGCAGACAACAGCCAGGGCAACCACTGGCAGTTGGGTGCCCCAGGGCAAAAAAAATAAGTACTGGGGAGAAGTCCTCGAGGCAAATGAATCCTCCGATGCTGTGGGTGAGAATATACACGGTAGCAGCTAGTATGATACACAGTCTCTGAATGCTTGGGAAAAAAAATTTTAAAGACTACAAGTTGAGTTCTGCCTAGGGTCTAACATTCCCACAGCATTGCTAGTACACGGAGAACTAAATTCCAAACCAAACCTCCTTTCTGACAGCCAAAGACTAAAGGTTAATTGTCCTCACACCCTTCTGAAAGAAAAAGAAAAGAAATAAAAAACAGCAAATCCAAACTTGCCTGAGAAAACAAGAGGTTCATCTTTCCTAAAAGCTGCTGGAATGCCCATCAAAATGACAATGGGAAGTTAAACCGCACCATTCCCATTGGTTAGTGACACAGGAGTACTAAGTAGTCATCTGAAAGAGGGTCTTCAGGAAAAAGAATCCCCCAAGGCTGTTGGTGAGGCTATACATTCCAGCAGCCAGTATAAAGGGCAGTTTATGAAGGTCAGAATAAATGTAGAAATCCCAGATAAGCCTAGGAGGTGAGATGCCCACACCTTGGCCTATATCCTGAGAAAACCATTGATCAAAATGCACAGGCTCCCTAACAAACCTCCACCACTGCTTAAGTTACGATGACAAACAACTAGACAAATCTGCAATGAGTCAGTAAATCTCAACAAGATGTGGTAATTAGATACGGTAAACTATCTCTTCTTCATTAAAAAAAAAAAATCACCCCTGGTTTCAGGGGATTGTGACAATGCTAGCCACCGACATAGACCTTGGTGAATCATCCACAAAGAGAAGTCATTCAACAGGAGGAATCTTATGGGATGCACTGTATATCCATTTCAAATGAACAGACACACGTGATTCAACAAATGACAACTGGAAAAGAGACTAAGATTTCAGAGTGAAACATAAGATTTCCAAAAACAAGTAAAGAAATCAATAAATGAATAAATAATTAGTGTGGGGTGCCTCCACTGCTACTCTCCTACAAATTTATTATCAACAGAATCTGCCCAGGGAAGTAGGGGGTCCATTTGGCTCCTGGAGGAGTTATGGATCTTGGGTGTCCAGGGTCCATGGGAGAGATGGGTTCGGGCAGAGACAACAGCCAGGGCAACCACTGGCAGTTGGGTGATCCATGAGGGGATGGTCTGGAGGGCCAGGAGAGGGCACAGGAGCCCCTGTGGAGCTGAGAGTTGGCTCTATGTGGCTCAACTGCAGGAGGCTAGTGAGGACGATTAGCTCTGGCCCACTGAGCCAGGGGCACACTCCTACATTCCTACACTCCTATACTACTGCCATCTTAGGTCTCAGAAGGGACCCACCTTTGAAAGAGGTTTAGATCCTACCCTTCCTGATGCTGGTCCTGTGCCCAAGGAGCCTCTACATGAATCTCACAAATCTTGTACTGTACCTCTCCTCCCCAGAACTCTGTTCACTTTCCCTTCCTTAACACACATTGCTCAGCCTAGTACCTCTCCTATCTATCCTGCCTTTCCTATCTCTAACTATATCTCCTCTCTGAAATTGGCAAAAAGAGATGCAGGTGAGCAGGGGAACGTTAGGAGGGGATGGCAGACGCAGGTGTGTATACGAGACCTAGGAGAGGAGAGGTGAAGCAGGTCAGGGTAGGAAATCTAGAAGGATAGGAGTACTATAGGTCACTTGGGGGCCTTACTCTCTTCTCCTCTCATTAAGATCCTATACCCAGGCTCCTGAGTGCCTATTGTCTCACCTCGAAGAGCAGTGTCTCATCCTGACTGTGTATGGTCACGTGTCCTGAGTCTTCTGGTTCTCCTCGATGACAAACAACTAGACAAATCTGCAATGAGTCAGTAAATCTCAACAAGATGTGGTAATTAGATACGGTAAACTATCTCTTCTTCATTAAAAAAAAAAAATCACCCCTGGTTTCAGGGGATTGTGACAATGCTAGCCACCGACATAGACCTTGGTGAATCATCCACAAAGAGAAGTCATTCAACAGGAGGAATCTTATGGGATGCACTGTATATCCATTTCAAATGAACAGACACACGTGATTCAACAAATGACAACTGGAAAAGAGACTAAGATTTCAGAGTGAAACATAAGATTTCCAAAAACAAGTAAAGAAATCAATAAATGAATAAATAATTAGTGTGGGGAGCCTACACTGCTACACTCCTACAAATTTATTATCAACAGAATCTGCCCAGGGAAGTAGGGGGTCCATTTGGCTCCTGGAGGAGTTATGGATCTTGGGTGTCCAGGGTCCATGGGAGAGATGGGTTCGGGCAGAGACAACAGCCAGGGCAACCACTGGCAGTTGGGTGATCCATGAGGGGATGGTCTGGAGGGCCAGGAGAGGGCACAGGAGCCCCTGTGGAGCTGAGAGTTGGCTCTATGTGGCTCAACTGCAGGAGGCTAGTGAGGACGATTAGCTCTGGCCCACTGAGCCAGGGGCACACTCCTACATTCCTACACTCCTATACTACTGCCATCTTAGGTCTCAGAAGGGACCCACCTTTGAAAGAGGTTTAGATCCTACCCTTCCTGATGCTGGTCCTGTGCCCAAGGAGCCTCTACATGAATCTCACAAATCTTGTACTGTACCTCTCCTCCCCAGAACTCTGTTCACTTTCCCTTCCTTAACACACATTGCTCAGCCTAGTACCTCTCCTATCTATCCTGCCTTTCCTATCTCTAACTATATCTCCTCTCTGAAATTGGCAAAAAGAGATGCAGGTGAGCAGGGGAACGTTAGGAGGGGATGGCAGACGCAGGTGTGTATACGAGACCTAGGAGAGGAGAGGTGAAGCAGGTCAGGGTAGGAAATCTAGAAGGATAGGAGTACTATAGGTCACTTGGGGGCCTTACTCTCTTCTCCTCTCATTAAGATCCTATACCCAGGCTCCTGAGTGCCTATTGTCTCACCTCGAAGAGCAGTGTCTCATCCTGACTGTGTATGGTCACGTGTCCTGAGTCTTCTGGTTCTCCTCTGCTGACACTGTGAGATCATATGAAGAGATGTCCTACTGATATACAAACAGAAGGCATTCGCCAGTAGGAATCTTATGGTTTGTACTGTGTATCCATGCCAAATGAACATACATATATGAATCAACAAATGACAACCCGAAAACAGACTCTGAGATTTTATAGGCAAAAAATATTTAAAAATTAAATAAATAGATAAATAATGAATACTGTGAGGAGCCTGCAATAAATTTGGAGGTCCATGTGAACATCACAACAATGCTGCTCTGCAATGGAAACACCTAGTCATAGCCACATAATAGCAAAACCAACTTAATCCACCAAGTCTACTTATTATACATTATCATAGCCACAGAATACGTAAAATCATTCACAAAGAGAAGGCATTCAACAGGAAGAAACTTATGGTATGCCCCCTCTGTCTACGCCAAATGAACATACACATACAAGTCAAGAAATGACAACTCGATGAGGGACTCTGAGATTTCAGAGTCAAACAACTCGTTTTCAAAAGGAAATAAATCAATAAATTAATACTAGACTTCTCCCTACTGCCCTAACCAAGAGTCAAATCCATGACCCAAGCTCTTCAGAAGCTACTCCCTAACCACTACTCTACCCAACATCCTAGCAGCCCTTGGCTGCTCCTTCCCTCGTAGCTGTCACTAGGAATCCTCCATTTAAAGTGGTTTAGAATCAATCATTCCTGACACTGGTCCACTGCTCAAAACTTCTGTACCCTAATACCACAGAACATGTACCACACGTCTGCCTCCACAAACAGAAGTCAGTCAGCAGGCAGAAGCTTCTGGTATGCACTGTATGTCCATGCCAAATGAACATACACAGATGAATCCACAAATGGCAACCAGAAAAGAGACTCAGATTTCAGAGTCAAACAAATGATTTCCAAAAGTAAGTAAAGAAATCAATGAATGAATAAATCAGTAAATGAATAATTAGTGTGAGGAACATACACTCCTACACTCTTACACGTTTATTATCAACAGAACATGTCCAGGGAAGTGGGGGGTCCATTAAGACCTTGGGGTCTGGGACCCACTGGAGAGATGGGTTTGGGCAGAGACAAGAGCCAGGACCGCCAATGGCAGCTGGGTGATCTGAGGCAGGGTCTGGGTGGCCAGGATGGGGCAGGGGACTCCCTGAGGATCTGGGAGTTGGTTCCATGTGGCTCATCTGCAGGAAGCTAGTGAGGACGATTAGCTCCGGCCCACTGAGTCGGGGGCACACGCCTATATTCCTACACTCCTACATATGCGAGATATCCTCCTGCATAGAGAGAGACATACAGATATCTCTATGCAGAGGGAGAGCTGGGAAGATTTCCCTCTACAAAAAGAGAGACAGACATAATCAGTCTAGAGTGAGGTAATAGGTTGTTGTAAATGCAAAGTTAGGCTATAGGCAATAGTGAGGTCATAGCCATGATATAGTGATGCCACAGTTTGGCTATAACGAAGTCAAAGTCAATCTATACTATATTTATACTATATTATTTCTCTGATAAGTAGATTAAGGAGATTAATTGTGTCTATGGCATTGATAATTGTCCTTAGCAGATTTTTGCAGGCAGAAAAGGGTGATAATGGATGGCATTCCAGGTACAGAATTGTCATAACCAAAGCAGTCAGGAAGAAAATTGCATTAAGGTGCTCAATGATGGTATGATCTCATACTTTTTTGAAGTTTGTGATCTGTCAAGGAGACATGTGATAAGCTTCTCTGTTACATACTGGAAAACAGAATTTGTCTTTAGGCTATACTGTTCATTGTTCTAGGAAAGATTTGAACAGTGAGATTTTTAGTCACTAGATAAAAAACAAATAGCTACTCAATATTTCAAATTATATATTAAGTGCAATTTTATCATTCAAATCAGATGCACTCATGTATATCTAGAGGTTTTTATCATTAAAATCTGGATTCATCTTATATTAAAATAAATTATGTATAATCATATACAAAATATTATATGCATATCTATCTATGTATACGTATACATGTACATCTACAGTCCTACAGAGGAGTCTGGCAGGCTACAGTGCATGAGGTTACAAAGAATGGGACACGACTAAGTGAGTGAGCATACACACACACACACGTGTATATAGACATAGGTGTAAATATAGACATAGATGGTATAGATATTTAGTAGATGCAGATGTATACTTCCATAAATATTTGTTCATCTGAGAGCAAAAGCCCTGCCAAATAAAAAAGGAATGTTTTTACCTGCCCCTCTTTTAACTGCTTTCTTTTAAGAAAAACGGAAATCACAGAAAGAAAGGATCTCTTCATTGTAGAGAAAACTTTGTTTGTGGCCTGCATTTAGAAAGCTAGAATCAACTGAAAAAGTCTCTTTTAAGAAGGTTAGTTGCTATTTAATTTCTATATTTTAGTGAATTAGTTAAATTCTTTGCGGAATTCATGAAAGTAATTTTTTCAGTTGTAAAAAATGGTTGAGTATTTCGTAATCTCTTCAGTAGTGAGAATAAAACCTATGTTCAGCCGAAAGGTAATCCATGAAGTCTTCAGTTTCATGAACTGTATTATAATATTGAGGAAAGTGAGAAATGGACCATAAGAAAACTATTCTTAAACTTGAGGACATGAACGAGAAGAAAGCTATTCTTAAACTCACTTGAGATGGTTCTGCAGATTGCTCTCAGAAATGAATTAGGATGACATTTTTAAGATTGTTAATCTCAGACAAGTAGATAGAATGCCATGTGTGCTACTCTTTATTAAAAGGAAGCATAATTCATTTGATATGAAAATAAGAGACATATGGTAAATCAAGAGACACATGTTTACATCTAACATAGTTAGAAAAAAATCATAACAGAAAATATCATATGGTGATTTTATCATCTGAAATAACAGAATTGCTTAGGCTATATTTCATTTTATTTGAACAGTGAGATTTTTAGTCACTAGATAAAAACAAATAGCTACTCAATATTTCAAATTATATATTAAGTGCAATTTTATCATTCAAATCAGATGCACTCATGTATATCTAGAGGTTTTATCATTAAAATCTGGATTCATCTTATATTAAAATAAATTATGTATAATCATATACAAAATATTATATGCATATCTATCTATGTATACGTATACATGTACATCTACAGTCCTACAGAGGAGTCTGGCAGGCTACAGTGCATGAGGTTACAAAGAATGGGACACGACTAAGTGAGTGAGCATACACACACACACACGTGTATATAGACATAGGTGTAAATATAGACATAGATGGTATAGATATTTAGTAGATGCAGATGTATACTTCCATAAATATTTGTTCATCTGAGAGCAAAAGCCCTGCCAAATAAAAGAGGAATGTTCTTACCTGCCCCTCTTTTAACTGCTTTCTTTTAAGAAAAACGGAAATCACAGAAAGAAAGGATCTCTTCATTGTAGAGAAAACTTTGTTTGTGGCCTGCATTTAGAAAGCTAGAATCAACTGAAAAAGTCTCTTTTAAGAAGGTTAGTTGCTATTTAATTTCTATATTTTAGTGAATTAGTTAAATTCTTTGCGGAATTCATGAAAGTAATTTTTTCAGTTGTAAAAAATGGTTGAGTATTTCGTAATCTCTTCAGTAGTGAGAATAAAACCTATGTTCAGCCGAAAGGTAATCCATGAAGTCTTCAGTTTCATGAACTGTATTATAATATTGAGGAAAGTGAGAAATGGACCATAAGAAAACTATTCTTAAACTTGAGGACATGAACGAGAAGAAAGCTATTCTTAAACTCACTTGAGATGGTTCTGCAGATTGCTCTCAGAAATGAATTAGGATGACATTTTTAAGATTGTTAATCTCAGACAAGTAGATAGAATGCCATGTGTGCTACTCTTTATTAAAAGGAAGCATAATTCATTTGATATGAAAATAAGAGACATATGGTAAATCAAGAGACACATGTTTACATCTAACATAGTTAGAAATCTCAATTTTTTATAATCATAAAGTGCAGCAAAAATTTCATCTACTCTCTTGTGTCTCATCACTGAATGGTCAATAGTTCAGAAAAAGACAGAGCTAAGAAATAAATAAAAGTAAGGGAAAAAAAAAAGAGAATCAGTTTAATCTTTATTAGTGTGATGATGTATATAACTAAAATGCCAACTCTACAGTGAAAAATTCCCTCAAAGTCACCTTGGCCTGAAGACAGGAAGAAGTGTACACATTGAGGAATTTGTCAAATAACATTTACTTTCAGGAATCTATGTTGATTCTTCCTCTGTCTATAACTGAAGTATGGTAAATGGATCTGTTTTTTACAAACAGAAAAAAAGATGAAGGACAAAGATTACGTCAAGAGTAAAGTTAAGCTGGATAATTTCTTACAAACAAGGTATTTAAGAAAAATATTTATTCTGGCAATGAGAATGTATTTTGAATTTCATTATTTTTAAATGATCATAATTATGTTACATATACTATACTATATTATGATCTATATTAATTAGTATTATAATAATGGGAATATCTTTCAGAAGTGAATTGACAATGAAAATATTAATCATTATATTAATACTTTCTGCCCATTTGGTTTATAATGTAAGAGCAAAATCCATTCATTTAAAATATTTTGGAAAATTTGCATATCAGCCTGCATTGATTTTAAAAAAAATAAGAAAGCCAGTTTTTTCAACTGATGAATAAAACAACGTAAAAATACACTCATATCTTCTCTGAAGGAATTTATGGCAACTTTAACTTCGGGATACACCCTGAAAATAGTAATAAGCTGATGTTGATATTGAATATTTTCCTGTAGAACAAATTTAAGAAGGTGTCTTTGAACATGATGGACAATCTCAAGATAGAATACTAAATTAGCTTGTCTTAATGTAAGAGACATGAGTTTGATTCCTGAGTTGGGAAGATCCCTGGAGGAGGGCATGGCAACCCACTCCATTATTCTTGCCTGGAGAATCCCATCAACAGAGGAGACTGGAAAGCTACTGAAAAGGGTAAAATTTCAATTTGATTTTTTGAAAATAAAAAAAGACATATGGTAAATCAAGAGACACATGTTTACATCTAACATAGTTAGAAATCTCAATTTTTTATAATCATAAAGTGCAGCAAAAATTTCATCTACTCTCTTGTGTCTCATCACTGAATGGTCAATAGTTCAGAAAAAGACAGAGCTAAGAAATAAATAAAAGTAAGGGAAAAAAAAAAGAGAATCAGTTTAATCTTTATTAGTGTGATGATGTATATAACTAAAATGCCAACTCTACAGTGAAAAATTCCCTCAAAGTCACCTTGGCCTGAAGACAGGAAGAAGTGTACACATTGAGGAATTTGTCAAATAACATTTACTTTCAGGAATCTATGTTGATTCTTCCTCTGTCTATAACTGAAGTATGGTAAATGGATCTGTTTTTTACAAACAGAAAAAAAGATGAAGGACAAAGATTACGTCAAGAGTAAAGTTAAGCTGGATAATTTCTTACAAACAAGGTATTTAAGAAAAATATTTATTCTGGCAATGAGAATGTATTTTGAATTTCATTATTTTTAAATGATCATAATTATGTTACATATACTATACTATATTATGATCTATATTAATTAGTATTATAATAATGGGAATATCTTTCAGAAGTGAATTGACAATGAAAATATTAATCATTATATTAATACTTTCTGCCCATTTGGTTTATAATGTAAGAGCAAAATCCATTCATTTAAAATATTTTGGAAAATTTGCATATCAGCCTGCATTGATTTTTAAAAAAATAAGAAAGCCAGTTTTTTCAACTGATGAATAAAACAACGTAAAAATACACTCATATCTTCTCTGAAGGAATTTATGGCAACTTTAACTTCGGGATACACCCTGAAAATAGTAATAAGCTGATGTTGATATTGAATATTTTTCCTGTAGAACAAATTTAAGAAGGTGTCTTTGAACATGATGGACAATCTCAAGATAGAATACTAAATTATGCTTGTCTTAATGTAAGAGACATGAGTTTGATTCCTGAGTTGGGAAGATCCCCTGGAGGAGGGCATGGCAACCCACTCCAGTATTCTTGCCTGGAGAATCCCATCAACAGAGGAGACTGGAAAGCTACTGAGGTTGGATAACAAAGATTTGTACATGACTAAGTGACTCAGCACATCACAAGAGACATTAGTATCCTTATGTTCATATAAGTACTCTGAGTCTCATTTGACTTCAAGAGAGAAAGGAGAAATAAACCTATTGATGGTCAAGAACTATCATACTCCTGTTCTCTTCATCTCTCCCAAACACACATTGCTTCACAGCATTTTGACATCTCCATTTCATTTAATATGCTTTTTCCTGACCCTCCAAAGGGCATCTACTGGAAGATCATACGTGGTACCAAGAATTCCTGCCAGGATACAAAATCTTAAGACATGGGACGATATTTCCACATCAAAAACTTCTCTATTATCTAACTTTATTTATATTTTTACCTCCCTTTCCCCAAATCATCAAAGTCACTCCCAGAAAGTTCAGGAAAATCTATTACAAAATGCAGTATGTATAAGTCACATGTAGTACCCATGCATATAGCCCATATTATATACTTAATCAGAGGCCTGCAAATTCATCTTTATATAAATACATGATGGCTTAAATACACACTCTAACAATTTTCAGTTGTCAACAATAAATTGGTAACTTACCTAGATAGGTCAGTGGTTGTTTTCTCTTTTCAATGCATCAATGACGCTCAAAAACAAACACCTATCTGCAAAGATCTTATGATCACTGTCCCCCAAATCACTACTCAAATGCCATATATATACATACAGTTCATGCAAAATGTATCCTTTCTATTATTGCCCTATCTAATTTAACATAGATCAAAAAATCCTGTGACAATGGGGTTTCTTCATTTAAAATATTTTGGAAAATTTGCATATCAGCCTGCATTGATTTTAAAAATAAGAAAGCCAGTTTTTCAACTGATGAATAAAACAACGTAAAAATACACTCATATCTTCTCTGAAGGAATTTATGGCAACTTTAACTTCGGATACACCCTGAAAATAGTAATAAGCTGATGTTGATATTGAATATTTTCCTGTAGAACAAATTTAAGAAGGTGTCTTTGAACATGATGGACAATCTCAAGATAGAATACTAAATTAGCTTGTCTTAATGTAAGAGACATGAGTTTGATTCCTGAGTTGGGAAGATCCCCTGGAGGAGGGCATGGCAACCCACTCCAGTATTCTTGCCTGGAGAATCCCATCAACAGAGGAGACTGGAAAGCTACTGAGGTTGGATAACAAAGATTTGTACATGACTAAGTGACTCAGCACATCACAAGAGACATTAGTATCCTTATGTTCATATAAGTACTCTGAGTCTCATTTGACTTCAAGAGAGAAAGGAGAAATAAACCTATTGATGGTCAAGAACTATCATACTCCTGTTCTCTTCATCTCTCCCAAACACACATTGCTTCACAGCATTTTGACATCTCCATTTCATTTAATATGCTTTTTCCTGACCCTCCAAAGGGCATCTACTGGAAGATCATACGTGGTACCAAGAATTCCTGCCAGGATACAAAATCTTAAGACATGGGACGATATTTCCACATCAAAAACTTCTCTATTATCTAACTTTATTTATATTTTTACCTCCCTTTCCCCAAATCATCAAAGTCACTCCCAGAAAGTTCAGGAAAATCTATTACAAAATGCAGTATGTATAAGTCACATGTAGTACCCATGCATATAGCCCATATTATATACTTAATCAGAGGCCTGCAAATTCATCTTTATATAAATACATGATGGCTTAAATACACACTCTAACAATTTTCAGTTGTCAACAATAAATTGGTAACTTACCTAGATAGGTCAGTGGTTGTTTTCTCTTTTCAATGCATCAATGACGCTCAAAAACAAACACCTATCTGCAAAGATCTTATGATCACTGTCCCCCAAATCACTACTCAAATGCCATATATATACATACAGTTCATGCAAAATGTATCCTTTCTATTATTGCCCTATCTAATTTAACATAGATTTCCCTGTTGTCTCAGTAGAAAAGAATATTCCTGTGATGCAGAAGATGGGGGTTATATCTCTGGTTTGCAAATATCCCCTGGAGAAGGAAATGACTACTCACTTCAGTATTCTTGCCTGGAAAATCCCATGAGCAGAGGAATCTAGCAGGCTACAGTCCACAAGGTTGCAGAACAGTAAGACACGATTTAGTGAATAAAGAGATGCTTAACAAAAGTAAGGTTCCCAGCAGTTGTCATTCTATTAGCACACTAGGATTTTTACCACTTTGTCATGACAATGTGATCTGGATGACAAATGGTCCAACCACCAATCACCATCTCAGAGCATCAAAATGTCTTAACCTCCATTCTCATAGAGCAGGCACTGAGCCAAAGGTTTAAGTGCAAATGACGTATTTAGGAAAAGTTCCCATGAGAAATCACTGGCTGATGGAAGAAACAGAATAAGGAAAGAGAAAAAGCTGAACAAGCCTATAATTTCACTTGGGTACCAGACTTGTCCTGACCCTGTGGGGAGCCCTGGAGAATAAATTTTACTTCATACACATAGGCGAAGAGTTGGACTTTGTATTCTGCTGTTCCAGTGGAAGAGGTTAATATAGCAGTAAATGTCCTAGCACTTTTACTTCTCACTCTAAGAGATTAAATAGCAGTCTACCATTGGGCACAAATTGTTACCTAAGATGTCATCTTCATATACTATGACTGCATATAATAAAACATATTTCAAGCTTGCATTCAGCTTCCACATCCAGACATTAGTAGACTGACTATACATATTTATATTTTTCCCTCTTAGATTACTATTGGTATGACAGTGCTTCCAACCTGAGTGTACAATGACATAAAGTTTAAGAGAAAGATCTCTCGATTAAGCAGAATTCTTTATAATTTTCTGTAATATAGTAAACTGATACATATGTTAGAAAGTATACAGCTGAACTGAACTCCAAATATGCACTGAAGAAGAGGACAAAAATGTGTGATTTTCTCTGCCAGGTAGAAGTGTAGATATTCTTCAAGCTTAGATTTCATAAGCAAGTATTAAGGGAATCATTAATGAAAGACATGTCCTGAGAAACCTGACTAAATTAGCCTCATGCTCAGTTGACTCCTCTGTCTTCAGGAACAGACAGAATTATTTGAACTTAGGTGAAAATGAAAAAAGAAAGAAAGAGAAAAAGAAAGAAAAACAATTCTGAATAGACTGCATAATTTGTGTTGGAATGGTCGGGTTTAACAATATGATGGGACTGTCTTAGAAAACAGGAGAAATGTGTCTGTGAATGAGTTATATTCAAAACTTCCAAATCTCTTCTCTAAAGAATTCATATGTAATATCAAAAGTAGCAAAATCAAGACTTTGAGGTGTAGTTGTTACATTAATGCATTAACTTAATGGAATTTAGCTGTAGATCATTAGACAAAAAGGAAAGGGAGAAAGACAGGCACTGAGCCAAAGGTTTAAGTGCAAATGACGTATTTAGGAAAAGTTCCCATGAGAAATCACTGGCTGATGGAAGAAACAGAATAAGGAAAGAGAAAAAGCTGAACAAGCCTATAATTTCACTTGGGTACCAGACTTGTCCTGACCCTGTGGGGAGCCCTGGAGAATAAATTTTACTTCATACACATAGGCGAAGAGTTGGACTTTGTATTCTGCTGTTCCAGTGGAAGAGGTTAATATAGCAGTAAATGTCCTAGCACATTTACTTCTCACTCTAAGAGATTAAATAGCAGTCTACCATTGGGCACAAATTGTTACCTAAGATGTCATCTTCATATACTATGACTGCATATAATAAAACATATTTCAAGCTTGCATTCAGCTTCCACATCCAGACATTAGTAGACTGACTATACATATTTATATTTTTCCCTCTTAGATTACTATTGGTATGACAGTGCTTCCAACCTGAGTGTACAATGACATAAAGTTTAAGAGAAAGATCTCTCGATTAAGCAGAATTCTTTATAATTTTCTGTAATATAGTAAACTGATACATATGTTAGAAAGTATACAGCTGAACTGAACTCCAAATATGCACTGAAGAAGAGGACAAAAATGTGTGATTTTCTCTGCCAGGTAGAAGTGTAGATATTCTTCAAGCTTAGATTTCATAAGCAAGTATTAAGGGAATCATTAATGAAAGACATGTCCTGAGAAACCTGACTAAATTAGCCTCATGCTCAGTTGACTCCTCTGTCTTCAGGAACAGACAGAATTATTTGAACTTAGGTGAAAATGAAAAAAGAAAGAAAGAGAAAAAGAAAGAAAAACAATTCTGAATAGACTGCATAATTTGTGTTGGAATGGTCGGGTTTAACAATATGATGGGACTGTCTTAGAAAACAGGAGAAATGTGTCTGTGAATGAGTTATATTCAAAACTTCCAAATCTCTTCTCTAAAGAATTCATATGTAATATCAAAAGTAGCAAAATCAAGACTTTGAGGTGTAGTTGTTACATTAATGCATTAACTTAATGGAATTTAGCTGTAGATCATTAGACAAAAAGGAAAGGGAGAAAGAGTAGAAAGAAAGAATGAAAGAAAGAAGGAAGGAAAGAAAGAAAGAAAGAAAGAAAGAAAAAAAAAATAAATCCATACCTAGTGTGTAATGTACTGTATGTTCTCCCATGTGAGACTTCAAAGGAAGACAGAAGTTGCTTCTCTTTCAATCAGTATCAATTTCTTTGTGACTTTCTGAGAGTGAGTATCTCCCTTCCATTTATTACCCCAGTATATGTAGAGGATGCAATTATAAATAAAATAAAAGGAATTCAGACAGAAGGCATCTAGTTTATGAAGGTTTAAATATGGAAACCAATCTTTTCCAAAGCACAAGGGGACCAAAAAAATTATGAAATACCTAAGAACTTTAATTATGGCCTCCTAAATCTTAATTACTCTAGTGTTTTCCAAGAATGTACTAAACTTTTATCTAAGAGAACTTGACACTTTCTTCAAGCTAATAATACTGATGGATTATACTCACTCCAGTATTCTTGCCTAGAGAATTTCATGGACAGAGTCCAGCCGGGTACAGTCCAGCAAAGAGTCAGACATGACCAAACAAACATATTGCTTAAGGTACCCTGCAGTGTGGAAATGTTTTATTTCTAACTGTTCAGTTGGATAGCCACTAGACATATATGGCTACTGAGCACTTAAAATTTCACTGTTTTGATGGACAAGCTGTCTTTTAATGAAACATATTTTACTCTAATTAATACAAATTTAAATATCCATATGTAGCTAGTGGCTACTCTGTTGGACCGGGCAGTTTTAGAATATACTAATAAATAAACACTAATAGAATAAGAATGACTACCCTTGAGGACTGAAAGCGATATACAGGAAGGGAAGAGAGACTAGTATTTTCTATTATTCAAGGATTTTCAAGTTTAAACTTATGAATGCATTTTTCGTTTATAATTATATTTTACAAATTAAACATGTGTTTATTAAGTAATGTACTAGGCTCTTTTCTCACATTATCTTTCTGATCACCAAAGCAATATGTATAACTTATGTTGCTACCCCAATTTAAAACATAAATGAAAGCCAGAATGGTTAATAACATTAACCTTAGGAAGAGTACCTAGAGTGGCTGATGCTATCTGGCATACAGCAATTATTCAGAAGATGACTTTATGGAAGAAGGATGCATGAATAAAGATATTTGTATTTCAAAGATAAACTTGTGTAAACTCGCATTGCAGTATATAAACTCACATTTATCTCCTTTTAAGATATGTAACATGCTTTTTTTTACATTTGGAAAAATGCAGGTATCTCCCTTCCATTTATTACCCCAGTATATGTAGAGGATGCAATTATAAATAAAATAAAAGGAATTCAGACAGAAGGCATCTAGTTTATGAAGGCTTAAATATGGAAACCAATCTTTTCCAAAGCACAAGGGGACCAAAAAAATTATGAAATACCTAAGAACTTTAATTATGGCCTCCTAAATCTTAATTACTCTAGTGTTTTCCAAGAATGTACTAAACTTTTATCTAAGAGAACTTGACACTTTCTTCAAGCTAATAATACTGATGGATTATACTCACTCCAGTATTCTTGCCTAGAGAATTTCATGGACAGAGTCCAGCCGGGTACAGTCCAGCAAAGAGTCAGACATGACCAAACAAACATATTGCTTAAGGTACCCTGCAGTGTGGAAATGTTTTATTTCTAACTGTTCAGTTGGATAGCCACTAGACATATATGGCTACTGAGCACTTAAAATTTCACTGTTTTGATGGACAAGCTGTCTTTTAATGAAACATATTTTACTCTAATTAATACAAATTTAAATATCCATATGTAGCTAGTGGCTACTCTGTTGGACCGGCAGTTTTAGAATATACTAATAAATAAACACTAATAGAATAAGAATGACTACCCTTGAGGACTGAAAGCGATATACAGGAAGGGAAGAGAGACTAGTATTTTCTATTATTCAAGGATTTTCAAGTTTAAACTTATGAATGCATTTTTCGTTTATAATTATATTTTACAAATTAAACATGTGTTTATTAAGTAATGTACTAGGCTCTTTTCTCACATTATCTTTCTGATCACCAAAGCAATATGTATAACTTATGTTGCTACCCCAATTTAAAACATAAATGAAAGCCAGAATGGTTAATAACATTAACCTTAGGAAGAGTACCTAGAGTGGCTGATGCTATCTGGCATACAGCAATTATTCAGAAGATGACTTTATGGAAGAAGGATGCATGAATAAAGATATTTGTATTTCAAAGATAAACTTGTGTAAACTCGCATTGCAGTATATAAACTCACATTTATCTCCTTTTAAGATATGTAACATGCTTTTTAAATTAATCTATATCTTTATAGTGTGGAAAAAATGCAGGTACATACTTTGGGGCAAGATAATTAGCTCTTTTTACAGGTCTTCTTGATTAGAAATGGTGATGGGAATACAGAAAAGAAAGGTTGAAATGACAATATTTTATAACTGTGAAAAGCCTCAAATAATACTTTAGATACAGGGGAGATACAGTGGATTGCAATAGGAATGGTTTATTGGGCATTATATAGACATAGTATAGATATAGAATGTATAGATTATATAATACAGAGCACTTATTATATAATAAACATAAATACTAGTTTGCAATGAAAATAGTCATTCTTCAGTTAACAAGATTTGTAGCACAGTAGCATCACTGTTTGGAACACAGACACTTCCTATTTCGGTGTAATTGCATCAGGAAAAAAAATTGCCTGTATCTTTCAATATATGATCTTGGATTTTCACACTGATAGCATACTGACTTTTTAACCTTTCATTACTGAATTATAAGTTTAAATCTGATCTGCAGGCTTTGGAATTTCAGTATATTTTTCAGCTTTTTTTTGAAGATTTTCTCATATCTTAAATATATCTGTCATAGATATTCTGTCACTGTATTTTATAGCCTCTTTATTTTAAAAATGATTCACACTATTTTATTTGCTCACATCTCTAACACAACTCATTTCCTTTCTGTTTCTCTCTTAGAGTGATTTTCAAGGCTGACAATTTAGGATAATAAGTTATCTTAGTTAAAAGCCTGTTTACTACTGTTGTTGAATCAATTTGATTGAGGATGTCATAGATGACTTTTTCAATATGAAGCAAATCCAATGCTTGGCAATATAGTGCTGCACATTGATGTCATGCTGGAACTGTGAGGTAGCGACATTTTAGGTGCCTCTGTAACATAACTGATTCCTTTGTTCTGTTTCCTGGATATTGCTACTGTTTATAGATCTATGCTCTGTGACAGTAAATTGATCTAAATTGAAATTATTTTTCACTCTTTCCTCTGCTTCAGAAAATGATGCTTATTCTTCAAAGCAAGGCTGTGTTACAGTCACTTTTTATTACTGATCTTTATTCTCCTAGTACTCTTCTAAGTAATATCAGCATCATTCATTTCAAAGATAATATAATTGAGAATAATGGTTATTAAAAACAATAACTACTACATATTAACCAGTTAATGCACGTCAGAATCTAGGTTAAGTTCTTTGATGTGTGTCTGTGTACACACAAATATGCATGTAATTTATATGCACATATAAAAAAACAAAACTCATGCTGCCATTTTATAGACTTACCTTTCACCTATTCATAACCAAATATCTGCTCTATTTGAATTTTGATATTTCAGGAATAAAATATATGCATATAAATATATATATGTATATATTCTTAAATATATTAATACTTATGTTTTCAAAGTAATACTCTGAGATAGTTTATATGATTGGTGTATTGCAGGTGATAAAATTCAAAAAAAGGAACCCCTATGGCCAATTTACATAGTGCACAATTGCAGTGAATCATTCCTAAAAACAGTAGCAGCAAATATATTAAAACACTTCATGAATTGTGCGATGAGAAAAATTATTAATGTAAGTAATAAGTAGTCTAAGTTTAGTTAGGTTATCCAGTTTTTGAGAACTGCCCTGCTTCACTTTGCTTCTTCCTGTGTCTTACATTACTTCGCTGTATGGTGCTGCAACTAGGGTTGGCTGCCCAGCCATTCATCCAGAACACTAGATTGCCATGTAGCAGCTAAGAACACGTCCATCTCCACCAGTGTGTGAGAGTACACATGTGGTGGTGATGTGTTTAGACTGGAGTGCGTTTTTGAATCATCTAGAAAATATCTTCTCAATTTATTATGATGGGGACTTCTTATCAGCAAATTTAACAATTTGCTGATAGTTTTCTCTCATATGCTTTTTATTACCATTAAATATTGCAATTGTGATT
This sequence comes from Tragulus kanchil, assembly GCA_022376925.1. Lineage (NCBI taxonomy): Eukaryota > Metazoa > Chordata > Mammalia > Artiodactyla > Tragulidae > Tragulus > Tragulus kanchil. The sequence continues at coordinate 84,834,385 of JAIOJX010000003.1, read as the reverse complement.
TTTATTTTGAAGTTAATCATACATTTGTGTGCATTTTAAGAAATTATAGAGAGCCCTTGTGCGCTTTACCTAATTTTCCCCAGTGGTAGTATCTTGCAAAAATAGAGTTAAATATCAAAACCTATATGTTGAAAATGATGCATCGAGATCTTCCCTGTCATTCCAAGAATGCCTCATATGGCCCTTTTATAAATGCACCCATGTGTCCATCCCTCACTTCCAGAAGATACTTGTTTGTTCTCCATTTTTACAATTTGCCATTTCAAAAGTGGTATTTTTCTGGTTTTTGTATAATTAATGATTTTGAATTGAAGTATCCATGTTTTGGACACTATGGTATGAAACTGAATATTATTGAAATTTCTATTAAATTTGAATTTCACTGACAGTAGAGCATCACAAAAGAGTGTGCTGGTGTTGTTCAGCCATATCCAACTCTTTGCAACTCCATGGATTGTGGTATGTCAGGTTTCCCTGTCCTTCACTTTCTCTTGGAGTCTACTCAAACTCACATTCATTGAGTCAGTGATGCCATCCAACCATCTGATCCTCTGTAGCCACCTTCTCCTCCTGTCTTTGATCTTTTCCTGTAAGTTAGCTCCTCACATCAGGTAGTCAAAGTATTGGAACTTCAGCTTCATTCCTTCCCATGAATATTTGGAGTTCATTTCTTTTAAGATTGACTGGCTTGATCTCCTTGTTGTCCAAGAAGAGTCTCCTCCACCACCACCATTCGAAGCATCAATTATTCAGTGATCAACCTTCCTTATGGCCTAACTATCACATCCATACATGCCTAATGGAAAACCATAGCTTTGATCAATTGCTGCTAACTAGGGTTGGCTGCCCAGCCATTCATCCAGAACACTAGATTGCCATGTAGCAGCTAAGAACACGTCCATCTCCACCAGTGTGTGAGAGTACACATGTGGTGGTGATGTGTTTAGACTGGAGTGCGTTTTTGAATCATCTAGAAAATATCTTCTCAATTTATTATGATGGGGACTTCTTATCAGCAAATTTAACAATTTGCTGATAGTTTTCTCTCATATGCTTTTTATTACCATTAAATATTGCAATTGTGATTTTTATTTTGAAGTTAATCATACATTTGTGTGCATTTTAAGAAATTATAGAGAGCCCTTGTGCGCTTTACCTAATTTTCCCCAGTGGTAGTATCTTGCAAAAATAGAGTTAAATATCAAAACCTATATGTTGAAAATGATGCATCGAGATCTTCCCTGTCATTCCAAGAATGCCTCATATGGCCCTTTTATAAATGCACCCATGTGTCCATCCCTCACTTCCAGAAGATACTTGTTTGTTCTCCATTTTTACAATTTGCCATTTCAAAAGTGGTATTTTTCTGGTTTTTGTATAATTAATGATTTTGAATTGAAGTATCCATGTTTTGGACACTATGGTATGAAACTGAATATTATTGAAATTTCTATTAAATTTGAATTTCACTGACAGTAGAGCATCACAAAAGAGTGTGCTGGTGTTGTTCAGCCATATCCAACTCTTTGCAACTCCATGGATTGTGGTATGTCAGGTTTCCCTGTCCTTCACTTTCTCTTGGAGTCTACTCAAACTCACATTCATTGAGTCAGTGATGCCATCCAACCATCTGATCCTCTGTAGCCACCTTCTCCTCCTGTCTTTGATCTTTTCCTGTAAGTTAGCTCCTCACATCAGGTAGTCAAAGTATTGGAACTTCAGCTTCATTCCTTCCCATGAATATTTGGAGTTCATTTCTTTTAAGATTGACTGGCTTGATCTCCTTGTTGTCCAAGAAGAGTCTCCTCCACCACCACCATTCGAAAGCATCAATTATTCAGTGATCAACCTTCCTTATGGCCTAACTATCACATCCATACATGCCTAATGGAAAAACCATAGCTTTGACTATAAGGACTTTTGTTGGAAAATGTTGTCTCTGCTTCTTAATATGTTGTCTAGGCTTGTCATAAGGGTCCCTGGTGGCTGAGATTGTATGTGATGGATGAGACCTGAGTTTGATCTCTGGATTGAGCAGATCCCCTCGAGAAGGAAATGGCAACCCACTTCACTATTGCTGCTTAGAAAATTCCATGAACAGAAGAGTCTGGCAGGCTACAGTCTATGGGATTGCAAAGAGTTGGACACTGCTGAGTGATTAATACTTTCTTTCACTTTAGGTTTTTCATAGCTTTCCTTTCAAGGAGCAAGCATCTTTTGATTTCATGACTGAAGAAACCATCCACAGTAATGTTGGAGCCTCCCAAAATAAAGTCTGTCACTGCGTCTATTTTTCCTCATCTATTTGCCATGAAGTGATGGGACCTGATGCCATGATCTTCATGTTTGGAATGTTGAATTCTAAGTCAGTTTTTCATTCTCCTGTTTCACCTTCATCAAGAGGCTCTTCAATTTCTCTTCACTTTTTGGCATTAGGAAGGGAGTGGGGACACTTAGTAATTGCCATGTGAGGATGGATGTTCAAGTTCCCCACTTGCTCTCTGTTAAACATCCAGGGGCAGGGGCTGATGGGAAGGTGTGAGAGTTCTGTCGCTACTCTACGAGTCTCTCCTACACTATTCTCTCTCATTCTTTCTACCTACCTAGGTCATTATACATTTTATCCTGAGTTCTAGGTTCATCTTTCCAACTGACATTTTTAAAGTCATAAACATAGTTTAAGTATGCCAATTTCAAACATGCTCCTCATCTTATGCTACCTATACAGGATAACATTATTAGCATTTTTCTTGCTCCAAGATTCAAAACTTCAGTAACTCCTGGGTTTAAATGACAAGAAAAAAAATGAAATGTCTCTTGTAAAGAGACATTGCCACTGTTAAAAATAAAGTTTCTATTTAATTATTTCTAATATGTTGTTCATAAGAATATCGCACAGGGTTCATCTATAAGTAATTAAAGCTTTATCTTTACTAAAATGATGGTAGTTTCAGATTTAACTTTTTAAGCTTTTTTTATTAGTGTATAGTAATCTGATATGAAATCTGGCATTTTTAAGTGTTTTCCTACATTTGTAACATTTCTAAGTTTTTAAAAATCTCCATTGAAATTATATTTATACAGCCATTTCTATGTTAGAGCTTTTTGGCAATAAGTAGAACTTTTTAAAAATTATAAAATCGTTTCCTCCATTTTCCAATTGCATTTTTGAACTTCTGATTTTAGGCATGTCAGTCCTAAAGAATATTTCATTTTTCATGCTCAGATGGTGGCGTGGGTGATTATCTCTAGTCAAAACCAAAAAGACATGAAAAAGGTTGAGGGTGTCACGGAGTTTTCACATGAGCTGTTCAGCTGAGCACTGTGTTCTGCCTCTGGCTGGTGTGGAGGAGTATGTGTCTGTGTCTCTCAAGTTTCTGACAAAGATTCTGATATTCACAAGTGTATAGCCCCATCAAGGCAAGGCTCACTTCTCTTAACCGTCATCACCCTGAAATTATCAGACATATGGTCCTGTGTTAGCAATTCTCCAAGATATCTGTCAATCTAAATCATTTGCTGGGGCACTTAAATGTAAGCAATTTGTGATTCGTGTCTACTAATTCTCATTCAGCATTTTGTCTGACCCTTATTGTAAATTCCTCTCCTGTGGCCATTGTTCTGAAAATTAAATTTAGTGTTTTCTGAAAAGATTCCTAAGATATTTCAGATCATTCAGCTTTCATCAATGTCCTACTTATACTGACAGTTGCAACTTGTATAGCTAAATGCCTCATGTGCCTTTAAACTCCTATACAGTAAGTCCTCTGTATACACACTAGTTCCATTCTGAGAGACTGTTCCTAAATTAAACAAAGTTAACCTAGATACTCAACACAATTGGTTATATAGTAGTGTGTTATGATTGGTTTATAATACTTTCACAGAAATAGTATATGAAAACAAGCACAAAACTAAAGAAAAGAGGTCTTCCCTGATGGTTCAGTGGGTAAGGACACTGCCTTACAGTGCAAGGAGCACTGGTTCGATCCCTGGTCTGGGAAGAATTAAAGCTTTATCTTTACTAAAATGATGGTAGTTTCAGATTTAACTTTTTAAGCTTTTTTTATTAGTGTATAGTAATCTGATATGAAATCTGGCATTTTTAAGTGTTTTCCTACATTTGTAACATTTCTAAGTTTTTAAAAATCTCCATTGAAATTATATTTATACAGCCATTTCTATGTTAGAGCTTTTTGGCAATAAGTAGAACTTTTTAAAAATTATAAAATCGTTTCCTCCATTTTCCAATTGCATTTTTGAACTTCTGATTTTAGGCATGTCAGTCCTAAAGAATATTTCATTTTTCATGCTCAGATGGTGGCGTGGGTGATTATCTCTAGTCAAAACCAAAAAGACATGAAAAAGGTTGAGGGTGTCACGGAGTTTTCACATGAGCTGTTCAGCTGAGCACTGTGTTCTGCCTCTGGCTGGTGTGGAGGAGTATGTGTCTGTGTCTCTCAAGTTTCTGACAAAGATTCTGATATTCACAAGTGTATAGCCCCATCAAGGCAAGGCTCACTTCTCTTAACCGTCATCACCCTGAAATTATCAGACATATGGTCCTGTGTTAGCAATTCTCCAAGATATCTGTCAATCTAAATCATTTGCTGGGGCACTTAAATGTAAGCAATTTGTGATTCGTGTCTACTAATTCTCATTCAGCATTTTGTCTGACCCTTATTGTAAATTCCTCTCCTGTGGCCATTGTTCTGAAAATTAAATTTAGTGTTTTCTGAAAAGATTCCTAAGATATTTCAGATCATTCAGCTTTCATCAATGTCCTACTTATACTGACAGTTGCAACTTGTATAGCTAAATGCCTCATGTGCCTTTAAACTCCTATACAGTAAGTCCTCTGTATACACACTAGTTCCATTCTGAGAGACTGTTCCTAAATTAAACAAAGTTAACCTAGATACTCAACACAATTGGTTATATAGTAGTGTGTTATGATTGGTTTATAATACTTTCACAGAAATAGTATATGAAAAACAAGCACAAAAACTAAAGAAAAGAGGTCTTCCCTGATGGTTCAGTGGGTAAGGACACTGCCTTACAGTGCAAGGAGCACTGGTTCGATCCCTGGTCTGGGAAGATCCCATGTGCAGTGGAACGGCTGGACTGATGTGTCCAACTAAGGCACCGGAGCTCTGGAGCACATGCGCCCAGAACCAGTGCTCTGCAGTGAGAGGCCACTGCGATAGGAGGCCCACACAGGCCAAAGAACAAAGATGGATGAAAATAGACAAATGAAAGACCAATAGAAGTGGCCAAGGGTATAAAAAAAAAGTAAACAAAACATTAATCTTACAGCACAGTAATATAGTAAAATAGGTGGCATACGAGGGTTGGCATAGAATGAACAGGAAGAGTTCCTGACTGGAGGAGGGAGTGGTGGTGGTAGGTGGGAGAGCTGAAGGATCTAACATCAGCAATATGAGACAGAGAACAAGCTGCAGTTTCACTCCTGCCTAACATTGATGGCAAAGGCTTTTTGATCCTTGCTAGATTCAATTCTATCTACCCAGTTGAAAAAAAATGATCCAGCGATCCTGTAGTACTGTACCCTATACAATATAAAGTAGAAAAAAAGCACAACCATTTGTGACAATGTATGCCAGAGATATGAACTAACTAATATAATTGGACATGCAAGGGAAGAATCACTCCATTCATAACTTGAAGGCTCATATGTAGGGAGCTTACTTTAGTTCATGAAAAACAGTAGGATACTAAATAGCTGCCATATAGCTCTGCTAAATGATCTAGTTTCAAACAAATAGCCTCCCCCTGCCCCTGGCCAAATTTAGTAGTCATGAATAGAGATTCAGTTTTAAAAGACATTTTATCAATCTACATTGATTAAAAAAAAAAGAAAAGAAAAGAAATGAAGAGATGACCTGAAACAACAAGGACATTTCTCCTTCTCACTGTCATTCACACATGCATGCACACACATGAATAGAGGCAGTAACCTCTAACATTTTTCTAGCTTCATGTTTTATAATTTGTGGGGCTTGTTAATGAAGAACTTCTACTTACCAATAGTTATAAAAATAGTTGCCATTCCTCTTATTCTAGATAGCCCATCTGATTACATATCTATAAAAATCAGAATAAAACCTTCTTCAGTTTGTCCATTTTTTCTCTGTATCTTTTCCATTTATAGTAGGACTATTGCTATCACTTTAAAATGGTTGTACTCATACTTTAACCAAAAACGAAAGAATGATAGAAGTGACAGGTGAGTTATGAGACTTGTCCAGGAAAGGTTTTGATACTTCTATCTTCAGCTGCTTAGAAGATGGCTTTGAAACTGTGGTTTGAAGAGGTTGATATTGCTACCAACTAGAGTAAGAAAGAAATATGAAGGAGAAGCAAAGTAACCCATGTGAAAACCAGCATAATCTAACAGAAAAGAGTGAGGCCTTCTTGGACAGTTAATGACTCAGAGAAATGCAGTCACATGACTGAAGTCTGAGGTAACAGGACAGGAACAACACAGCCAACTCAAAGAATCAGGAAGGAAAAAGAAACAGATCATTATTGTACTAAGCAATAGGATTAGAGGTAAATATCTTTTTAGCAATGGTCAGCTGAAACAAATGCAGACCTTAAAATACAATATGGGAGATAATTTTTTGCTAATTTGCAAAGAAGTGATGGCTAACTATCTAATTCTGAGTAGCATCAAGGTAAAAAATGTTTGCTTATATTTCCTTATTACTATCACAACTAGATATCTGAAATAATACTTCTAACTTTATAAAAGTTATGTTTTAAGCTCTTTCTATGTATGTAAGTATAGAGGATGCAAAGTTTGAAAACGTTCATTATAGTACTTATTTTGCCATTTACAAATATATGAAAGTAATGACTGGCATACATTTTTCAGTTATTGCTGATCACTTAAATAATACATGAAATACATATTTAAATTACCTCATAGAGGAGAGAAAGAAAATGCATTTAGATGTATACAGATATAAATACATCTGTTTATTATTTAAATAAATATATAGAAGAATTATACAAAAAGGTCTTAATGACCCAGATAATAACAATGATGAGGTCACTTACCTAAGACAGATCCTAGAATGTGAAGTCAAGTGAGCCTTAGGAAGAACAAATATAGTGAAGCTGACAAAATTCCAGCTAAGCTATTTACAACCCTAAAAGATGATGCTGGTAAAGTGCTGCATTCAATATGCCAGAAAATTTGGGAAACAGCTGTGGCTAAAAGACTGAAAAAAGTCTGTTTCCATTCCAATCCTAAAGGGCAACATTAAAAAAATGTTCAGACTCTATCATACAGTTTCACTCATTTCACATGCTACTGAGTTTATGCTCAAAATCCTTCAAGTTAGGCTTCAGCAATACATGAATTGAGAACTTTCAGATGTACAAACTAGCATTTGAATAGGCAGAAAAAACAGAAATCAAATATCCAACATTTGTTGTATCATGGAGAATGCTAGGGAGTTCCAGGAAAAACACATCTACCTCTGTTACATTGACTACTCTAAAATTTTCAATTGTGTCTGTACATGCACAGATTAAGTATGATTTGGGTGCAACTTTACTTTCTGATGAAATAATGCCATTTGTTTCCATTTAAATGTTTAAACATCACGGCCAAATAAACTGTAACATTTTAATTATATAACTCAGTTTTGCCTTACTTTTTATAGTAAATAATTTTATTTTAGTAGACTTCCTACTATTCCTAGTATTTCATGCTTAACATGATGTACTATTAGCATTATAAATTCACTTTTACCTTTGTTACATAAATAAGATAGTTATTTGCCCTTAACAATTGAATTTTTACTATAGATATACTTCTAACTTTATAAAAGTTATGTTTTAAGCTCTTTCTATGTATGTAAGTATAGAGGATGCAAAGTTTGAAAACGTTCATTATAGTACTTATTTTGCCATTTACAAATATATGAAAGTAATGACTGGCATACATTTTCAGTTATTGCTGATCACTTAAATAATACATGAAATACATATTTAAATTACCTCATAGAGGAGAGAAAGAAAATACATTTAGATGTATACAGATATAAATACATCTGTTTATTATTTAAATAAATATATAGAAGAATTATACAAAAAGGTCTTAGTGACCCAGATAATAACAATGATGAGGTCACTTACCTAAGACAGATCCTAGAATGTGAAGTCAAGTGAGCCTTAGGAAGAACAAATATAGTGAAGCTGACAAAATTCCAGCTAAGCTATTTACAACCCTAAAAGATGATGCTGGTAAAGTGCTGCATTCAATATGCCAGAAAATTTGGGAAACAGCTGTGGCTAAAAGACTGAAAAAAGTCTGTTTCCATTCCAATCCTAAAGGGCAACATTAAAAAAATGTTCAGACTCTATCATACAGTTTCACTCATTTCACATGCTACTGAGTTTATGCTCAAAATCCTTCAAGTTAGGCTTCAGCAATACATGAATTGAGAACTTTCAGATGTACAAACTAGCATTTGAATAGGCAGAAAAAACAGAAATCAAATATCCAACATTTGTTGTATCATGGAGAATGCTAGGGAGTTCCAGGAAAAACACATCTACCTCTGTTACATTGACTACTCTAAAATTTTCAATTGTGTCTGTACATGCACAGATTAAGTATGATTTGGGTGCAACTTTACTTTCTGATGAAATAATGCCATTTGTTTCCATTTAAATGTTTAAACATCACGGCCAAATAAACTGTAACATTTTAATTATATAACTCAGTTTTGCCTTACTTTTTATAGTAAATAATTTTATTTTAGTAGACTTCCTACTATTCCTAGTATTTCATGCTTAACATGATGTACTATTAGCATTATAAATTCACTTTTACCTTTGTTACATAAATAAGATAGTTATTTTTTACAGTCAACTATATCAACACAAAAATGGACAATAAGTTCCACCAAATGTGTAAGCATTCCAATATTTTGACTTAATACTTCTGATCTTCTAAGATGTAAACTACATTTTGTACAAAACATATCAGCATCTAAAGTCACTCTGAAGATATTCTGTCATTTTCATTTATGTTGTATCATCAACCTCTTGAAGACATCATCTATTAAAATGTATTTGAGCATTTTATAAAAATAACACTTGCATTGTAGAAAAGCAACAATGAAATTATGATTTCTTTTTGGCCACTGAAAACTTACTTGGAATTACAAATATTTGAAATTGTTTTATTTTTGCTTAAAAGATACCTGAATAATAAAATAAACACTATTCTTTCAAATAAATGAATTAATCACAATGAAATAACTCACCACTAGAACATTTTTAAAAATATAGTTTGAAAATTTTTGTTTTCATGTGAAATAGATATCCTAAAATCTGCATCTGTTCATTGATTGATCCTATGCTCTACTAAAATCACTTTTACTAAAAATTATGTCCATGGAGCAAGATTATTAATGTTTTCTTTCAAATAACTTCTTGTTACTTTCTTACATAAACTCAGGTTTTCAACAGTATCTGAAACTTCAAACATTGTCCTTTCTTTAATTTTTTCTCTCAGAATTTGAAGAAGATTCACCAGATGGGGTTCCCTGGTATCTCAGCTGGTAGAATCCACCTGCATTTCAAGAGACCCCAGTTTAGCCCCCAGAACAGCAAGATCCCCTGGATAAGGGATAGGCAACCTACTCTAGTATTCTGGTCTGGAGAATGCCATGGACAGAGGAGATAGGGGTTACAAATTGTTGGACATGACTGAGTGACTAAGCACAACACTATGTAGCTCATCACTGTTAGCAACTCAATACTTCATAATTTTCATTGCTTGGCATACTGCATTTTTATAGTCAAACGTGTAGCATCTTCTATAATATTAATCCATTTCTGCACAAATTTCCTAAACATTGCACCAATCGAGTTTTTCAATATCTTACATTCTAAAAGAAATTTTGTGCACATTTAAAAATTTGTACTTTTGAGCTAAAACAATATTTAATTAGGGTAAGTATGGTGAATACAGTATATATATATATATATATGTATGTTAAACTATAATATTCTATAATTAATAGTTGTACATAGAATTTGTATATGATTTTACTTTATTTTAAATCACTAATTATAGAATAAAACAACGGAAAGACAGACATGGACAGTGGACATATGGACATTGTGGGGAAGGAACAGAGGGTGGGAGGCGTAAAGGAAGTAGCATGAAGGCCTGCACTATCATAAGTGAAGAAAATAGCAATAGTCATTGCTCTGTGAGAAAAGGGGATCCTTCAAGGGTGCTGTGTGATGGTCGGGAGGGGTGGGAAGGGGGAGATACACATACGACTAATCTGGGAACATACATATCTGTAAACCACAAAACTCTGTAAAAGTTAAAAGCAAAATAAAAGTTTTAAAAATAAATAAATAAAAATAAATAAATTAAAAAAACCCAAACAAACCATAGAATAGATATAGAATAAACACAGAATAAAATTAAGCTATTTCCCAGACAAATTTGGTGACAGAACTTAAAGCAGGGTACTGAACTTTAATTATTGTTAATAGAATTCTTTCTTTATTATTTTCTGTTAAATGATTAGATGCAGAAGAAATCTATTGTTTTATAAAACAGCATTCTATCTGGCATATGTTTTTCTCTCAGAATTTGAAGAAGATTCACCAGATGGGGTTCCCTGGTATCTCAGCTGGTAGAATCCACCTGCATTTCAAGAGACCCCAGTTTAGCCCCCAGAACAGCAAGATCCCCTGGATAAGGGATAGGCAACCTACTCTAGTATTCTGGTCTGGAGAATGCCATGGACAGAGGAGATAGGGGTTACAAATTGTTGGACATGACTGAGTGACTAAGCACAACACTATGTAGCTCATCACTGTTAGCAACTCAATACTTCATAATTTTCATTGCTTGGCATACTGCATTTTTATAGTCAAACGTGTAGCATCTTCTATAATATTAATCCATTTCTGCACAAATTTCCTAAACATTGCACCAATCGAGTTTTTCAATATCTTACATTCTAAAAGAAATTTTGTGCACATTTAAAAATTTGTACTTTTGAGCTAAAACAATATTTAATTAGGGTAAGTATGGTGAATACAGTATATATATATATATATATGTATGTTAAACTATAATATATATATTATATATTATAAACTATAATATTCTATAATTAATAGTTGTACATAGAATTTGTATATGATTTTACTTTATTTTAAATCACTAATTATAGAATAAAACAACGGAAAGACAGACATGGACAGTGGACATATGGACATTGTGGGGAAGGAACAGAGGGTGGGAGGCGTAAAGGAAGTAGCATGAAGGCCTGCACTATCATAAGTGAAGAAAATAGCAATAGTCATTGCTCTGTGAGAAAAGGGGATCCTTCAAGGGTGCTGTGTGATGGTCGGGAGGGGTGGGAAGGGGGAGATACACATACGACTAATCTGGGAACATACATATCTGTAAACCACAAAACTCTGTAAAAGTTAAAAGCAAAATAAAAGTTTTAAAAATAAATAAATAAAAATAAATAAATTAAAAAAACCCAAACAAACCATAGAATAGATATAGAATAAACACAGAATAAAATTAAGCTATTTCCCAGACAAATTTGGTGACAGAACTTAAAGCAGGGTACTGAACTTTAATTATTGTTAATAGAATTCTTTCTTTATTATTTTCTGTTAAATGATTATAGATGCAGAAGAAATCTATTGTTTTATAAAACAGCATTCTATCTGGCATATGTTTTAAACTCTATTGTCAGCCAATGTTGTATGTGTTTTGATCTTTCATTGAATCATCTAGGAAATAATTTATTTTCTAATAATTGCCTTTATGTCTTTTAATTGCTTTATGGTAGTACTAGAATTTCCAGAATTATGTTAAACAGTATTGATTACATAGTTTTTTTCAAATGAAATGGAAAACACACCATTTATATAAGTGTAGAAACAGGTGATATCAAGTGGAAAAAGAAAATGTTAAAAGTGTTAGTCTCTCTGTCGTGTCCAACTCTTTGCATGGACTGTAGCTGGCCAGACTTCTATGTCCATGGAATTCTCCAGACAAGAATACCAGAGTGGCCTGCCATTCTCTTCTCTGAGGGGAGGAGATATAAGGCAATAATTAAATGTATTTCTAAAATATTTATAGCTGATTGAGTCATTTGATTGTACTTCTGAAATATAATGCATATTAGGTTTCTCCAATAGATGTGAACATTTATTCTTTTGTAATGTGAAGAGGCTTTCACTTACAAACGTAGCCAGAAACTTATTGAAAACCAGCAAATGCTTTTCTTTCTAGTATTTTATGATTTCATAATCACCAAAAACTCTATAATAGGGTTTCTTTTCAATGTTAAAGTAACTTTGAGAGTGGCGGATATCCATCAAAATTTTCTCTTTAAATTGGTCTTATTTACTAAGATATGTTGTTTGGTTCTGACTTCCTCCTGGAACAGTTCATTAGCAGAAATGCTTAGATTTTCAGGGATAATTCAATTACTAGGCGTCGGAAAAAGGGTGGGTCTGTGTGATGGTCGGAGGGTGGGAAGGGAGATACACATCGACTAATCTGGGAACATACATATCTGTAAACCACAAAACTCTGTAAAAGTTAAAAGCAAAATAAAAGTTTTAAAAATAAATAAATAAAAATAAATAAATTAAAAAAACCCAAACAAACCATAGAATAGATATAGAATAAACACAGAATAAAATTAAGCTATTTCCCAGACAAATTTGGTGACAGAACTTAAAGCAGGGTACTGAACTTTAATTATTGTTAATAGAATTCTTTCTTTATTATTTTCTGTTAAATGATTATAGATGCAGAAGAAATCTATTGTTTTATAAAACAGCATTCTATCTGGCATATGTTTTAAACTCTATTGTCAGCCAATGTTGTATGTGTTTTGATCTTTCATTGAATCATCTAGGAAATAATTTATTTTCTAATAATTGCCTTTATGTCTTTTAATTGCTTTATGGTAGTACTAGAATTTCCAGAATTATGTTAAACAGTATTGATTACATAGTTTTTTTCAAATGAAATGGAAAACACACCATTTATATAAGTGTAGAAACAGGTGATATCAAGTGGAAAAAGAAAATGTTAAAAGTGTTAGTCTCTCTGTCGTGTCCAACTCTTTGCATGGACTGTAGCTGGCCAGACTTCTATGTCCATGGAATTCTCCAGACAAGAATACCAGAGTGGCCTGCCATTCTCTTCTCTGAGGGGAGGAGATATAAGGCAATAATTAAATGTATTTCTAAAATATTTATAGCTGATTGAGTCATTTGATTGTACTTCTGAAATATAATGCATATTAGGTTTCTCCAATAGATGTGAACATTTATTCTTTTGTAATGTGAAGAGGCTTTCACTTACAAACGTAGCCAGAAACTTATTGAAAACCAGCAAATGCTTTTCTTTCTAGTATTTTATGATTTCATAATCACCAAAAACTCTATAATAGGGTTTCTTTTCAATGTTAAAGTAACTTTGAGAGTGGCGGATATCCATCAAAATTTTCTCTTTAAATTGGTCTTATTTACTAAGATATGTTGTTTGGTTCTGACTTCCCTCCTGGAACAGTTCATTAGCAGAAATGCTTAGATTTTCAGGGATAATTCAATTACTTCACAGTCGTTAGTTATGTCTGTCTTTATTCTGGGGCCTCCTTGAACAGTTTGATTGATTTGAAATGCATATGACTTATCCTTGAAGAAAATCTGCTACAAATCTTTTCAGTAATCAACATTTACAATTTCTTCATCATTTTGAAAATATAGAAATGTTCCATTTATCTAGTGCCTCTTAACAAATCATATAAATCTTATTCTTTTTTTTTTTTTAAACCTTTATTTTACTTTTAACTTTTACAGAGTTTTGTTGTTCACAGACATGCATGTTCTCAGATTAGTCACATGTATATCCCCCCCTTCCCTCCCCTCCCAACCATCACACAGCACCCCTGAAGGATCCCCTTTTCTCACAGAGCAATGACTAGAGCTATTTTCTTCACTTATGATAGTACAGGCCTTCATGCTACTTCCCTTACGCCTCTCACCCACTGTTCCTTCCCCAAAATGTCCATAAGTCCACTATCCATGTCTGTCTTTCTGTCGCTTCACTACATGTGCCATCATCACCATCCTACTAGATTCCATATATATGTGTTAGTATACTGTATTTGTCCTTCTCTTTCTGACTGACTTCACTTTTTAGGATACGTTCTAGATCCAGCCACCTCATGAGGGCTGATTCTTCTGCATTTCTCTTTACAGCTATGTAGTATTCCATTGTATATATGTACCAGAGCTTTTGGATCCATTCGTTCGTCGATGGGCATCTAGGTTCCTTCCATGTTCTAGCTATTGTATAGAGAGCTGCCATGAACATTGGGGTACAGGTGCTTCTTTCAGTTTTGATTTCATCAGGGTATAAGCCTAAGAGTAGGATTGCTGGGTCATATGGTGCTTCTATTTTTAGTTTTTTAAGAAATCTCCAGACTGTCTTCCATAGAGGCTGTATCAATTTACACTCCCACCAGCAATGCAGGAGTGTTCCCTTTTCTCCGCAGCCTCTCCAGCATTTATTGTCTGTCGATTTGTGGATGATGGCCATTCTGACGGGTGTGAGGTGATATCTCATTGTAGTTTTGATTTGCATTTCTCTAATTATTAGTGAAGTTGAGCATCGTTTCATGTGTTTTTGGGCCATCTGTATGTCATCGTTGGAGAGGTGTCTGTTTAGGTCCTTTTCCCATTTTTAGATTGGGTTGTTCGTTTTTCCAGTGCTGAGTTCTCTGAGTTGCTTGTAGATTTTGGAGATTAATTCTTTGTCTGTTATTTTATTTGCTATGATTTTCTCTCATTCTGTGAGCTGTCTGTTCAGCTTTTTTGTAATTTCTTTAGTTGTACAAAAGCTTTTAAGTTTCATTAGGTCCCACATGTTCATTTGTCTTTTTAGTTCCACTATTCTAGTAGGTGGGTCAGAGAAGATCTTGCTTTGATTGATGTCCTTGAGGGTTTTGCCTATATTCTCCTCTAAGAGTTTGATAGTTTCTGGCCTTACATTTAAGTCTTTAATCCATTTTGAGTTGATCTTTGTGTATGGTGTCAGGGTATGTTCCAACTTCATTTTCTTGCATGTAGCTGTCCAATTTTCCCAGCACAATTTGTTGAAGAGGCTGTCTTTGTCCCATTTTATATGTTCGCCTCCTTTGTCAAATATAAGGTACCCATAGGTGCGTGGCTTTATCTCTGGGTTCTCGATCTTGTTCCATTGGTCGATATTTCTGTTTTTGTGCCAGTACCATACTGTCTTGATGACTGTTGCTTTGTAGTAGAGTCTGAAGTTGGGGAGGCTGATCCCCCCAGTTCCATTCTTCTTCCTGAGGATTGCTTTGGCTATTCGAGGTCTTTTGTGTTTCCATATGAACTGTGTTATTCGTTGGTCTAGTTCTGTGAAGAATGTTATTGGAAGTTTGATAGGGATCGCATTGAATCTATAGATGCTATTTGGTAGTATGGTCATTTTCACAATATTGATTCTCCCGACCCAGGAACATGGAATATTTCTCCATCTGTTTAACTCTTCTTTAATGTCTCTCATGAGTGTCTTGTAATTTTCTGTGTACAGTTCTTTTGTTTCTTTGGGTAGGTTTATTCCTAGATATTTGATTCTTTTGGTTGCGATGGTAAAGGGGATTGCCTCTTTGATTTCATTTTCTGATTTTTCATTGTTTGTGTATAGGAATGCCAGTGATTTCTGTATATTGATTTTGTATCCTGCGACTTTGCTGAATTCACTGATTAACTCTAGTAGTTTTGTAATAGTGTCTTTGGGATTTTCTATGTATAATATCATGTCATCTGCAAATAGAGAGAGTTTGACTTCTTCTTTTCCAATCTGGATTCCTTTGATTTCTTTCTCTTCTCTTATTGCTATTGCTAGAACTTCCAGGACTATGTTGAATAGTAGTGGTGAAAGTGGACACCCTTGTCTTGTTCCTGATCTTAGAGGGAATGCTTTGAGTTTTTCACCATTGAGGATAATGTTTGCTGTGGGCTTCTCATATATGGCTTTCACTATGTTAAGATAAGTTCCTTCTATGCCCATTTTTTGAAGAGTTTTTATCATAAATGGATGCTGTACTTTGTCAAAGGCTTTTTCTGCATCTATTGAGATGATCATGTGATTCTTGTCTTTCAATTTGTTGATATGGTGTATCACATGGATTGATTTGCGAATGTTGAAGAATCCTTGCATGCCTGGGATGAACCCAACTTGATTGTGATGAATGAGCTTTTTGATGTGTTGCTGAATTCTGTTTGCTAGGACTAAATCTTATTCTTTTAAGCAACAAAAATATTTTTAATGAACATGCAATTTGAACCAAACTCAGTAATGACATCATCTCTGCTCCATTTGGTATCAGTTGGGTCAGCCCAAAGACTAAAGGCTAGAATGAGCTAAATTCAGTTCATCCACGCTGAGATTTTAACCAACTATGTCAGCTAGACATATGACCCATTTATATTGCCTGGACTTTATCACAACGTGGTAGAGTAAGTAGTATGTGTATCCCAAGAGATAGAGATTCATGTCACAGTTTTACAACATTCTATAGCCTAAGGTCAGAATTATGCAAATCAATACCTTCATGTCTTATTTTTTCAGATACTTGTCATTAAAGTTAGTCCAAATTTAAAGGAGAGCAAATCAAACTTCAATTTGGATGAAGTATCAAAGTATTTGTGGATATGTTTTAAAAACCAGTACAGTGAATATCCATGGGATATCTACTGATATACTATCCATAAATGTTCAACAGTTTCTTGAAAGTGTCTTTGGCTTTATTTTGTCTTGTATTTTGACCTATCACATCCTTATGGCATGTTCTTGTATGCATTTTTTTTTCAATCTAATCAAATTAACACTGTCACAATTCCTTTCTTTTGTAGAATTTGTAGGATATGCTTATCTTATTTTCATTTCCATTTCCAGTTTCTGTATTTTATTTTCACTTATGTTGATCAATTTTGTGTAATTTGGTAGTACATAGATGAAGAATGAGACAGTGATACTGCAGTGAGTTGAAAAAATTTTTCTCACTGCACTTGACTCTACATATTATAAATGTCCAATATCTTTGGGTATTTTCTTTGGTTAATGTCCCACTTGTATAAATATAACTCTATTTATTATAGATTGCTTTGGCTATTTGGAGTCTTTTGTATGTGCACACAAGTGTAAAGAAAGAATGTTCTAACTTTGACTTTTACCCAATATGTAGTTAAATGTCCAATTATGCTTGTCCAGAAAGGTATTTCTTGCATGCCTGGGATGAACCCAACCTTGATCGTGATGAATGAGCTTTTTGATGTGTTGCTGAATTCTGTTTGCTAGGACTAAATCTTATTCTTTTAAGCAACAAAATATTTTTAATGAACATGCAATTTGAACCAAACTCAGTAATGACATCATCTCTGCTCCATTTGGTATCAGTTGGGTCAGCCCAAAGACTAAAGGCTAGAATGAGCTAAATTCAGTTCATCCACGCTGAGATTTTAACCAACTATGTCAGCTAGACATATGACCCATTTATATTGCCTGGACTTTATCACAACGTGGTAGAGTAAGTAGTATGTGTATCCCAAGAGATAGAGATTCATGTCACAGTTTTACAACATTCTATAGCCTAAGGTCAGAATTATGCAAATCAATACCTTCATGTCTTATTTTTTCAGATACTTGTCATTAAAGTTAGTCCAAATTTAAAGGAGAGCAAATCAAACTTCAATTTGGATGAAGTATCAAAGTATTTGTGGATATGTTTTAAAAACCAGTACAGTGAATATCCATGGGATATCTACTGATATACTATCCATAAATGTTCAACAGTTTCTTGAAAGTGTCTTTGGCTTTATTTTGTCTTGTATTTTGACCTATCACATCCTTATGGCATGTTCTTGTATGCATTTTTTTTTCAATCTAATCAAATTAACACTGTCACAATTCCTTTCTTTTGTAGAATTTGTAGGATATGCTTATCTTATTTTCATTTCCATTTCCAGTTTCTGTATTTTATTTTCACTTATGTTGATCAATTTTGTGTAATTTGGTAGTACATAGATGAAGAATGAGACAGTGATACTGCAGTGAGTTGAAAAAATTTTTCTCACTGCACTTGACTCTACATATTATAAATGTCCAATATCTTTGGGTATTTTCTTTCGGTTAATGTCCCACTTGTATAAATATAACTCTATTTATTATAGATTGCTTTGGCTATTTGGAGTCTTTTGTATGTGCACACAAGTGTAAAGAAAGAATGTTCTAATTCTGAAAGTTTGGAACTTTCTCAGCCCCATTTTAACTATCAGTATGTTGGCAATTGGCCCTATCGTCCCTCAGGTGTACTTTTCACAAGGCCACCCGCAAAGATCTGCTTTTAGGTCCCAGAACTAAAGTAATTATGTACTTGAACCCACTCTGGGTGCTATAGAAACAGTTCAGATTCTGACCAACTTCACATGCGCATGCCCGCAAAGTACACAGCTGCTTAAGATAGATGTATTTCAGCTGGGAGGGTACTTTATCTGTTCAGCTGGGAGGGCACTTATCTGCACCAATTTACAAACTCAGCAGCAGGAGTGTGAATTCATCCATAGTTCCCACCACTGGAGGAGAGTTTTCAGCTCTACTTCCTTCTTCCTTTGCACCTAGGGCTCAGCTGTGGTTTGAATCCTGCCTTTCTGTGTGTTCCCCCAACAGTGACTGTGCTGGGGCAACCCACCCACCCAGGCAGGAGGGCATGGGAACAGCAACAGGCTTGGGGCATGAGATTGCAGGGTTTCATGGGGCTACAGAGGCTTTGGCAGGAGGGGTCCCTCAGCCTGCTCAGGAAGGTGCTTTTCCTATCACTAACTGAAACAGGAGATGGTGCTTGGGGAAGGGGATGCCATAGTGGGCTTTCTTCTTGTACACCACTCACCAATGGCACCCCGCTTCTATGGGGCCATGGAATTCTTCCATGGACTTTCCAAGTTGTGGAGATTCTTACTTCCATAGATTCAGGCTGTCTTTTCATATCCAACAACTGTCTCTTCCCTGAGTTACTTTCCAAAGCCCACATTATAGTGTCCAACATCACCTTGCACCAGAAAGGCACATGACTTAAGTTAGTGCACACAGAGCTATGGCGCACACCACTGGTGTAGCTGTTTCTCTGTTCTGCCTGACAGACCAGTTGCTGCTCTCTCCTCAAAGCCCTGGATGCTTACTCTCTATCCAAGAGACCTCCCCACCAGGGAGCTTCCATGAGTATGGGAATCTCACCTTTCCTTCCGTTCCCTTCCAGGGTGCCCACTTGTATAAATATAACTCTATTTATTATAGATTGCTTTGGCTATTTGGAGTCTTTTGTATGTGCACACAAGTGTAAAGAAAGAATGTTCTAATTCTGAAAGTTTGGAACTTTCTCAGCCCCATTTTAACTATCAGTATGTTGGCAATTGGCCCTATCGTCCCTCAGGTGTACTTTTCACAAGGCCACCCGCAAAGATCTGCTTTTAGGTCCCAGAACTAAAGTAATTATGTACTTGAACCCACTCTGGGTGCTATAGAAACAGTTCAGATTCTGACCAACTTCACATGCGCATGCCCGCAAAGTACACAGCTGCTTAAGATAGATGTATTTCAGCTGGGAGGGTACTTTATCTGTTCAGCTGGGAGGGCACTTATCTGCACCAATTTACAAACTCAGCAGCAGGAGTGTGAATTCATCCATAGTTCCCACCACTGGAGGAGAGTTTTCAGCTCTACTTCCTTCTTCCTTTGCACCTAGGGCTCAGCTGTGGTTTGAATCCTGCCTTTCTGTGTGTTCCCCCAACAGTGACTGTGCTGGGGCAACCCACCCACCCAGGCAGGAGGGCATGGGAACAGCAACAGGCTTGGGGCATGAGATTGCAGGGTTTCATGGGGCTACAGAGGCTTTGGCAGGAGGGGTCCCTCAGCCTGCTCAGGAAGGTGCTTTTCCTATCACTAACTGAAACAGGAGATGGTGCTTGGGGAAGGGGATGCCATAGTGGGCTTTCTTCTTGTACACCACTCACCAATGGCACCCCGCTTCTATGGGGCCATGGAATTCTTCCATGGACTTTCCAAGTTGTGGAGATTCTTACTTCCATAGCTTCAGGCTGTCTTTTCCTATCCAACAACTGTCTCTTCCCTGAGTTACTTTCCAAAGCCCACATTATAGTGTCCAACATCACCTTGCACCAGAAAGGCACATGACTTAAGTTAGTGCACACAGAGCTATGGCGCACACCACTGGTGTAGCTGTTTCTCTGTTCTGCCTGACAGACCAGTTGCTGCTCTCTCCTCAAAGCCCTGGATGCTTACTCTCTATCCAAGAGACCTCCCCACCAGGGAGCTTCCATGAGTATGGGAATCTCACCTTTCCTTCCGTTCCCTTCCAGGGTCGTAAGTCCCATCACATGTCCCCCTTTTTTCTTCTTTATTTTACCGAGGTTGTGCAGGGATTCTTTTGTCCTTTTAGGTGTCTGAGGTCCCCGCTGTTAGTACTCAACAGGCACTCTGTGAGGATTGTTCCTTTTGCACATATATAGATGTGTTCATGGTGTAATTGTTGGGAGGGATGAACTCCATATACTTCTATGCTGCCTTCTCCCCTTATTCTATTATTCTGGACTGATCATCAACTATTACATCTTCTTAATATTTTAGTAACTTGTATATCTAGATACATCAGTAACTTGTGTATTTATATTGTGTTCTCTTTAAACACAGATTTTTAAAATTTGTTTATACTCTCTTTACTTAGTTTCGAGCACTTTTAACATTTTCCACTACAGACTTCAAACATTTTGTTTATTTCTCATATGGAAAGCAGTATGACATAGAGGTTTGTGGTAAACATTTCCATTTACTTTTTTAGCTCTGTTCTTAATTTAAATATTTATGCCCCAGATAACTATACTTCATGGATTGTATCAATTTGTTTCTTTGTTTTGTGGATTCTATTTGCATTTGGAGAGGGTATTTATAGTCAATTCTGCTAAAATATGTACGTACATTTTATGTAGAATCATGCAATTAAAGCCACGGGACTATTGGGAAAAATGACTGGGAGTTTAACATTCAAATTCTAACCGGTGGTACTTTAAGAAAATAAGATGAAATCTAACAATGGTAGTACAGTTTTTACTATTAATAAAAGTATAAATGGTAGAATAAATATGGCTATTTCTCTTTAGAGAAACTCACAGTTTGCATCTGGATGTGTACATGAAAGAGCTGAACATTGGGAATTATTGTGAAGTTGGAGAAGCAGTTACATGACACAGCAGTAAAAGTTGTAATATCAAATTCAGATAACATGGCTCATATCAAATATGATGAATGAAATACAATCAGACCTCTGTATCTATGGATTTTCATATCCACAGATTCATTCAACCACTAATCAAAAAATATTTTTGAAAACTTTATAGAAACTTTCCCAAAGTAAAATGTGAATTTGCCCTTGCAGTGGCACTATTTATATAGCATTTACAACTTATTAGATATAATAAGTAATCTAGAGAAAATTTAACGTGTATGTGATGGATAGGCATAGATTACATGCAAATACTGGTGTTAGTTGCTGTTATATCCAGATTTTTGTGACCCCATGGTATGTACTCAGTCAGGCTCTTCTTCCCAAGGGATTCTCCAGTAAAGAATACTGGAGTGGGTAACCATTCCCTTCTTCAGGGGATCCTCCTGACCCAAGGATCAGATCTGAGTCTCTTGCATTATAGGTGGTTTTACCATCTAAGCCACTAGGGAAGCCCCAGTGCAAATACTACACTATTTTACACAAAGGTCTTGAAATTTGTTATCCACGGGGGATGCTTGAACCAATTCCCATTGGATCCTGAGGGAAACCATAACTAGTAAACACCTGAAATATATGTATATGTTTGTTTTTGTATCCCTACAGTGTTCTGCTAACTTACTAGGTTTACTTTTGAATTACAAAGATTTATAAACAGAAAATTTAAATATGAAAATTTGCCTTACAAATAAGCTAAGTGAAATTTTTCTCTGCACAAATATTCTCTACTATATCAAATGGAACGACCTTCCATTTTTGAACAATTATGGTATTTACCTGACTCCTTCCTTACGCGATTATAGGTTACAGATTCTGTATTCCTCTACTGAGGGCCACTGATGTTTCAAGGAAACCATTCTCTTCCTGCCATTATAACAGACATTAAAGCTGCTTCTCTCTTCCATGCATCTCTATCCTTTAGTCCTTTGTGGCCTGGGGAGATAATGTCTCACAATCATCTGTTGTTAGTTCTCCCTAGTCCTTCCATCATGTCTTTAATCAATTCCTTCATACATCTCTACAATGAAAACATTCTATTGTACAACCTGTTTATAAAGTAATCCTTTTTTATAATAGGAAATACAGACTTCAGGTAGCTCTGGTTTTAATATTTGCTTATTCAATAGCCAGCTGCAAAATTGGGAAATATATAATCATTTTTAGCTTTACTTTCCTCATCTGAATTTTGAAAATCACAGTCAAACTTAGCTTTTAGGATTGTTTAAAGGTTTAAAAGAAATAATACATTTGAAATATTTAATTTAGTGCCTGGCATGTATTATATATCAAAATTTTTAAATATTATAATTTTCTTTATAGAATCTTATCCAGACTAAATAAACATTATATAGTAGTACTGTTTATAAGAACTTTTAGTTTTGAAAGAAGTTTCACATTATGCTGGTAATGGACACTATTTCTTCTTGCATTATTGCTTAAGGATTTCTTCAGTTTTACTTTGATCTTGTATTTTTTTTTTCACAGTGAAATATGTCATCATTGACCAAGTTCAGAAATCATAAAGTTGACAATCATCTCTGATAGAAAAAAAATCCAAAATTTATGCCCTTATGAATTAGTAAAATTCCACGGGGATGCTTGAACCAATTCCCATTGGATCCTGAGGGAAACCATAACTAGTAAACACCTGAAATATATGTATATGTTTGTTTTTGTATCCCTACAGTGTTCTGCTAACTTACTAGGTTTACTTTTGAATTACAAAGATTTATAAACAGAAAATTTAAATATGAAAATTTGCCTTACAAATAAGCTAAGTGAAATTTTTCTCTGCACAAATATTCTCTACTATATCAAATGGAACGACCTTCCATTTTTGAACAATTATGGTATTTACCTGACTCCTTCCTTACGCGATTATAGGTTACAGATTCTGTATTCCTCTACTGAGGGCCACTGATGTTTCAAGGAAACCATTCTCTTCCTGCCATTATAACAGACATTAAAGCTGCTTCTCTCTTCCATGCATCTCTATCCTTTAGTCCTTTGTGGCCTGGGGAGATAATGTCTCACAATCATCTGTTGTTAGTTCTCCCTAGTCCTTCCATCATGTCTTTAATCAATTCCTTCATACATCTCTACAATGAAAACATTCTATTGTACAACCTGTTTATAAAGTAATCCTTTTTTATAATAGGAAATACAGACTTCAGGTAGCTCTGGTTTTAATATTTGCTTATTCAATAGCCAGCTGCAAAATTGGGAAATATATAATCATTTTTAGCTTTACTTTCCTCATCTGAATTTTGAAAATCACAGTCAAACTTAGCTTTTAGGATTGTTTAAAGGTTTAAAAGAAATAATACATTTGAAATATTTAATTTAGTGCCTGGCATGTATTATATATCAAAATTTTTAAATATTATAATTTTCTTTATAGAATCTTATCCAGACTAAATAAACATTATATAGTAGTACTGTTTATAAGAACTTTTAGTTTTGAAAGAAGTTTCACATTATGCTGGTAATGGACACTATTTCTTCTTGCATTATTGCTTAAGGATTTCTTCAGTTTTACTTTGATCTTGTATTTTTTTTTTCACAGTGAAATATGTCATCATTGACCAAGTTCAGAAATCATAAAGTTGACAATCATCTCTGATAGAATATCCAAAATTACAAATGTAGATTACATTTTCTTGATTTTACTTTAGCTACTCTTCTCTCCATGCCCATTTGATAGTATTAACTTTAAGCCCTCAGCAAGTCTCATGTTCACTGCTTAACAGTCCGTTAACTATTCTTTTTCTTGCCAGGCTTACCAAAGTATTTATTCAGCACATTGCAAGAAAATAAGATTTTATAATGTAAAACTGTTTACTATTTGTTTATTCATTCATACATTTACTATTTATCTCATCTTTATTAGGATATAACGATGCATACATTTAAGCCAGACAATGAAATGAATTGATACACATATGTATTGCAAACTGATTACCACAATAAAATTACTTTCTAAAAGGTAATTATGTGAGATACAGAAACCTTTGTGATAAGGAAACTTGTGATTACTTCCAATTGTAATCAGGATAACATCCAAACTTTTAATAAGCATGGCCCAGAAAGTTCTTTGTCCTTCAAATTCTTTTCACAATATAAGCATGCAAATTTCTATGTATAGAATATTCTGAGCCCCAAAACTCTGCCTCCATAGTAACTGCATGCCTCCATGTAGCTAAGTATCTATTTAAATATTTCTTATTTTCTAAATCTCTTTTCAATGACTACATCAAGAATTGAGGAGGTTAGGGACTTCCCTGATGGTTCGATGGGTAGAGAGTCTGCCTTGCAGTGCAAGGGGCACTGGTTTGATCCCTGGCCCAGGAAGATCCTAAGTGCAGCAGTGGCTGGAGCAGTGTGTCCAATTAGAGTGAACGCTCTGGAGCACCTGAGCCCAGAGCAGGTGCTCACCAAGGAGAGAGGCCACTGCAATAGGAGGCCCACACCGTCCAAAGAATAAAGATAGGTGAAAATTAATAAATAAAAAAACAATAAAAGAGGCCAAAATTAAAAAAAAAAAAAAGAAAAGAAAAAGAACTGAGAATATTAAACTGTTACTAAGTCCAAGTTCATTCTGCTTACTGCATGACAGGCCAATGAATCTCAGAGAGGAGGTGTTGAGGCAAGGAAAACAACTTTATTCAGAAAGCAGAGAAGACGGGGGCTAGAGTCTCAAAATAAACCATCTTATTGTGGTTTGGATGTCAGGTTACTTTATAGATCAGACTCACTGGGAGGTGAGAAAGCAAAGCAAAAAGTGTCATTAATCACCCCCCAAGTATTAACTTTAAGCCCTCAGCAAGTCTCATGTTCACTGCTTAACAGTCCGTTAACTATTCTTTTTCTTGCCAGGCTTACCAAAGTATTTATTCAGCACATTGCAAGAAAATAAGATTTTATAATGTAAAACTGTTTACTATTTGTTTATTCATTCATACATTTACTATTTATCTCATCTTTATTAGGATATAACGATGCATACATTTAAGCCAGACAATGAAATGAATTGATACACATATGTATTGCAAACTGATTACCACAATAAAATTACTTTCTAAAAGGTAATTATGTGAGATACAGAAACCTTTGTGATAAGGAAACTTGTGATTACTTCCAATTGTAATCAGGATAACATCCAAACTTTTAATAAGCATGGCCCAGAAAGTTCTTTGTCCTTCAAATTCTTTTCACAATATAAGCATGCAAATTTCTATGTATAGAATATTCTGAGCCCCAAAACTCTGCCTCCATAGTAACTGCATGCCTCCATGTAGCTAAGTATCTATTTAAATATTTCTTATTTTCTAAATCTCTTTTCAATGACTACATCAAGAATTGAGGAGGTTAGGGATTTCCCCTGATGGTTCGATGGGTAGAGAGTCTGCCTTGCAGTGCAAGGGGCACTGGTTTGATCCCTGGCCCAGGAAGATCCTAAGTGCAGCAGTGGCTGGAGCAGTGTGTCCAATTAGAGTGAACGCTCTGGAGCACCTGAGCCCAGAGCAGGTGCTCACCAAGGAGAGAGGCCACTGCAATAGGAGGCCCACACCGTCCAAAGAATAAAGATAGGTGAAAATTAATAAATAAAAAAACAATAAAAGAGGCCAAAATTAAAAAAAAAAAAAGAAAAGAACTGAGAATATTAAACTGTTACTAAGTCCAAGTTCATTCTGCTTACTGCATGACAGGCCAATGAATCTCAGAGAGGAGGTGTTGAGGCAAGGAAAACAACTTTATTCAGAAAGCAGAGAAGACGGGGGCTAGAGTCTCAAAATAAACCATCTTATTGTGGTTTGGATGTCAGGTTACTTTATAGATCAGACTCACTGGGAGGTGAGAAAGCAAAGCAAAAAGTGTCATTAATCATGCAAACATCTCCTAGAATGGCAAGCCTCAGGCAGGGGGTGTGTTAACTTCGCCCTTCCTACCATCTGCAGGTGGACAGGATTCCTAAAGGCATTTTACTTCAAGAATCAGGCAGAGGGGCAGGGTCCTTGAAGCAAGCCATTAACTATGATTACATTAATAAAGGAAACAGAAAGCAAGTTAAAGGATTTGCAACATGGAGCCAGAATTGGTTTCCTCCCTGCAACAAAACTATCTTTAAGGAATAATTTCCTGTCTTCCTGTCTATCCCACTCTAGCGGTTGGCATAAAAATTGTGCTTATTTAGGGCCTCCCTGGTGGTCCAGTGGGTGGGGACACCGCCTTGCAGTGCAGGGGGCGCTGGTTTGATCCCTGGCCTGGGAAGATCCCATGTGCTGCAGAGCGGCTGGACCGATGTGTCCAATTACTGAGCCGGAACTCTGGGGCGCATGCGCCCGGAGCTGGTGCTCTGCGATAACAGAGGCCTCTGCGATGGGAGGCCCACATGGGCCACAGAACAAAAGATGGGTGAAAATTATTAAATGGAAGACCAACAGAAGAGGCCAGCCCACTCCTCTCCATCCCCAACCCACTCCCCAGCTCCTCCCCAACACACACACACAAAAAAATTGTGCTTATTTAAACATTTCTCTTCTTTTGGGTAGTTTCCAGAAAAGTTGCATTAAGTAGGGTTTACTCCACACATCTTTTTCTCTTTTCATATATTTTTTTCTTGGGCAAAGTAAAAATTGTGTGCACAAATTTGTGACTATTAGCCTCCATG
Organism: Tragulus kanchil; assembly: GCA_022376925.1. Taxonomy (NCBI): domain Eukaryota; kingdom Metazoa; phylum Chordata; class Mammalia; order Artiodactyla; family Tragulidae; genus Tragulus; species Tragulus kanchil. Next base: position 84,807,283 of record JAIOJX010000003.1, on the reverse strand, counting down.
TCTAGACTACACTCAAGGAACTGGGAACAGTCATATGCCCTGGAGAAAAATATGCTGAGTGCTGGCCATTGTGGAAGAGTTGGGGAAAGAGCTCAGACACATCTACTCAGTCACCTTGAGCTCGATGTAGAGACTGCATGACAGGCCAATGAATCTCAGAAGGGGGGCAGAAACAACTTTATTCAGAAAGCAGAGAAGACGGGGGCTAGAGTCTCAAAATAAACCATCTTATTGTGGTTTGGATGTCAGGTTACTTTATAGATCAGACTCACTGGGAGGTGAGAAAGCAAAGCAAAAAGTGTCATTAATCATGCAAACATCTCCTAGAATGGCAAGCCTCAGGCAGGGGGTGTGTTAACTTCGCCCTTCCTACCATCTGCAGGTGGACAGGATTCCTAAAGGCATTTTACTTCAAGAATCAGGCAGAGGGGCAGGGTCCTTGAAGCAAGCCATTAACTATGATTACATTAATAAAGGAAACAGAAAGCAAGTTAAAGGATTTGCAACATGGAGCCAGAATTGGTTTCCTCCCTGCAACAAAACTATCTTTAAGGAATAATTTCCTGTCTTCCTGTCTATCCCACTCTAGCGGTTGGCATAAAAATTGTGCTTATTTAGGGCCTCCCTGGTGGTCCAGTGGGTAAGGACACCGCCTTGCAGTGCGGGGGGCGCTGGTTTGATCCCTGGCCTGGGAAGATCCCACGTGCCGCGGAGCGGCTGGACCAATGTGTCCAATTACCGAGCCATAGCTCTTGATCGCATGTGCCCAGAGCCGGTGCTCTGCGACAACAGAGGCCTCTGCGATGGGAGGCCCACATGGGCCACAGAACAAAAGATGGGTGAAAATTATTAAATGGAAGACCAACAGAAGAGGCCAGCCCACTCCTCTCCATCCCCAACCCACTCCCCAGCTCCTCCCCAACACACACACACAAAAAAATTGTGCTTATTTAAACATTTCTCTTCTTTTGGGTAGTTTCCAGAAAAGTTGCATTAAGTAGGGTTTACTCCACACATCTTTTTCTCTTTTCATATATTTTTTTCTTGGGCAAAGTAAAAATTGTGTGCACAAATTTGTGACTATTAGCCTCCATGTCTAGACTACACTCAAGGAACTGGGAACAGTCATATGCCCTGGAGAAAAATATGCTGAGTGCTGGCCATTGTGGAAGAGTTGGGGAAAGAGCTCAGACACATCTACTCAGTCACCTTGAGCTCGATGTAGAGACTAAAATGAGACTCTCCATCCTCCGTGATTGGTACAGGAGTGCTTGACTGAAATGAAACAGAGTGTCAGGTCCTAGCTGCTTGTAAAGCTGAAAGTTTTTCTGTTTCTGCCTTCTTCCTGGGGGAGAAGTCACAGTTCATCTCCCCTGTTTCATGAAATTTTGTTTTCAAAATGATATTTGCTTTCTCCACCCTCAACCCACCCATGGCTTTATAGTGTTTCAATGTACAGTCTCTAAGATTGAGAAAAGATTCTGCAGTTAACTAGGATTTAAGCATTATATAGAGGAGCTACCCACTGTTCTTTTTTTAAAATTATTATTGATTCAAAAGAGGCACATGGAAGTTACCTAACTTACAGCAAACTGACTTTGCCTCCGAGATATCAGTGTTTTGCTTTCCTCTTCATGATTTTTTTTCTTTTAGGATTTTAACCCTTTTTTAAATTATTCATGTGTATTCAATCTAGAAAAATGGTTCTGATGAATCTGTCTGTAAAATAGCAATGAAGATGGTCTCCTATTTTGAATGCATTTATGTTACCTGCTTTGTTCTGTGTTCCTTTTAGGAAGCTGAAGGATTTCTTAGTAGTGCATTCTTGACAGCCTACTTCACCTAGTAGCCTGTCCCCTGGCATATGGTATTGATTCTGCTTAATAAAATTGCTTTTTTTTGCACAAGAATTTGCATGTCTATTAGTGCTTTGGAGTTAGTTTTTAAATACACAAGTTATAAATACAGATGAAAGAGAACCCTCCCAAACCAAATCTAACAAGGACTCCTAAAATTTCTAAAGACTGTATGTAGATTTCAGTTATGCTTTTTGTGTAGTTGATTCAAACACTTGGAATTGGCCAGAAAAGTTGCATTAAGTAGGGTTTACTCACACATCTTTTCTCTTTTCATATATTTTTTCTTGGGCAAAGTAAAATTGTGTGCACAAATTTGTGACTATTAGCCTCCATGTCTAGACTACACTCAAGGAACTGGGAACAGTCATATGCCCTGGAGAAAAATATGCTGAGTGCTGGCCATTGTGGAAGAGTTGGGGAAAGAGCTCAGACACATCTACTCAGTCACCTTGAGCTCGATGTAGAGACTAAAATGAGACTCTCCATCCTCCGTGATTGGTACAGGAGTGCTTGACTGAAATGAAACAGAGTGTCAGGTCCTAGCTGCTTGTAAAGCTGAAAGTTTTTCTGTTTCTGCCTTCTTCCTGGGGGAGAAGTCACAGTTCATCTCCCCTGTTTCATGAAATTTTGTTTTCAAAATGATATTTGCTTTCTCCACCCTCAACCCACCCATGGCTTTATAGTGTTTCAATGTACAGTCTCTAAGATTGAGAAAAGATTCTGCAGTTAACTAGGATTTAAGCATTATATAGAGGAGCTACCCACTGTTCTTTTTTTAAAATTATTATTGATTCAAAAGAGGCACATGGAAGTTACCTAACTTACAGCAAACTGACTTTGCCTCCGAGATATCAGTGTTTTGCTTTCCTCTTCATGATTTTTTTTCTTTTAGGATTTTAACCCTTTTTTAAATTATTCATGTGTATTCAATCTAGAAAAATGGTTCTGATGAATCTGTCTGTAAAATAGCAATGAAGATGGTCTCCTATTTTGAATGCATTTATGTTACCTGCTTTGTTCTGTGTTCCTTTTAGGAAGCTGAAGGATTTCTTAGTAGTGCATTCTTGACAGCCTACTTCACCTAGTAGCCTGTCCCCTGGCATATGGTATTGATTCTGCTTAATAAAATTGCTTTTTTTTGCACAAGAATTTGCATGTCTATTAGTGCTTTGGAGTTAGTTTTTAAATACACAAGTTATAAATACAGATGAAAGAGAACCCTCCCAAACCAAATCTAACAAGGACTCCTAAAATTTTTCTAAAGACTGTATGTAGATTTCAGTTATGCTTTTTGTGTAGTTGATTCAAACACTTGGAAGTGGAACTGTTCTGAATCTTTATATTTACTACTTGATGTAATAAAGTTTATTTTCATTAAAAAATCTAGGTAGGGCTTCCCTGGTGGTCCAGTGGGTAGAAATTCTGCCTTGCAGTGCAAGGGATACGGATTCGATCCCTGGTCCAGTGGACCCATGTGGCCAATTGCAAGCCAGCACTCTGCAGTACATGCGCCCAGAGCCAGTGCTCTGCAATGGGAGAGGCCACTGTAATGGAAGGCCTACAAAGGCTAAAGAGTAGGGATGGATGAAAATAAATAAATAAATAAAAAACAGTAAAAGAGGCCAAAATTTAAAAAAAAAAATCTAGGTAACTGGTATTTTTTGTATATGAACCAATATGGAATATCAGTCTTCATAGCAGAGTAGTTTCTACCAATGTGGATTCAGTGTGTGATAGGGTTAAAGACACATGTAAAAATTAGGGACTGAATTAGCAGTACTTGATGGGTTAAATTTAGAATCTGAAGAAAAGACAATGATTAAGTTCTTGAATTTATGATTTGATTATATGAGAAGATGATATGAGACATTACAAATCATCTCAATTCTGTTTTGACTTATCTTTTGTATAGTTTGTTTTGTGATATAGTTCTACTCTTTTTCTTTTTCTCCAAAACTCCAAAATGTTTCTTGCCCTTTATTCCTTATAAATGTAAAAACCTTATAAACTCATAAACTTAAGTTTTATGTGGAAATACTGCTACTTGTCATTTACCTTTAAGATCTCTGCATCTCAAACTTTAATATGCATACAAATCAGCTCAGAAACATGTTTCAATGCAGATTCTGATCTATAATATGAAGTGGGGCTTGAAATTCTGCATTTTGTACAAGCATCTTAAAGATTCTTGTAATGATCCAGGTGTGTTGGCACAATTAGACATCAGATCAGAATATATTAGTGAAAAGTTTTGTGTGCTAAAGATGGAAATCTGTAATCATGTGGCATTGTGTGCAAATAAATTCAGAAAATAGATAGCAGATTAAGTGCTCTAGATCACTTCTTAAAATGCTCCAGAATTACTCCGTAAAGAATTTTTGTGTGTCTACAAAATTGTCTACACCCAATAGAATAGCCTGTGTGACACGAACTAAAAGTCATTTACCAAGCTGCTTAAATCTGACATAAATCTATTTGGAAAGATGTGTGTTACCTATATTTGCTCACATTTTCTGCCCTTTGAACAATTTATCAAATACTCACTTCAAATGGCCATGCTCAGCCATACTGAGTAAACTATGTGTAACAAAGACCTCCCGCTTGTCCAACAAAGGATCACACCAGGCTAGAGTCAGTATCTATAGACACAAAGAGAAAAAAAAACAAAAAAAAAATACAAAGACTCAAGCTAAGCAATTTAGTGTGAAGCAAGATAATGATTAGTATAACCAATTGAATTAAAATCAATTGTTTAATTAACTGGGCTTCCCTTGCAGTTCAGTTGGTAAAGAATCTGCCTGACAATACAGGAGACTCAGGTTTGATTCCTGGGTCTGGAATATCCCCTGCAGAAGGAAATGGCAACCCATTCCAGTTATTCTTGCCTGGAGAATCCCATGAACAGAGGAGTCTGGTGAACTACAGTCAATGGGGCTTCAATAGTGGGCCAGAACTCAGAGACTAACCCACCACCACCATTCAATTAGCTGCACTTTGTATTTTAAAATTTATAGCTCCTTTGAGCTAACATGCTTTTCCTTTGTTACTGCATTGCATGTCTTATATGAAATACTTTATTTAATGTTTGTAACCATCTAAAGTTGGTATTACTGTTTTCACCATTTCATAGTGAACTGCCTAAAATGACATGTCTAGTAAGTAGTACAGTCCAGAATGTTATCCATGTGTATTTGATTCCCAAGCACATGTTTTGTATTTCTACTCTGTATCCTCGTTTTTCTCCAAGTTTGTATTTGTCACTTCCTGTACATATGTTGAGCTTCCCAGGTGACTCAGTGAGTAAAGAACCTGCCTGTGATGCAGAATATGCAGGATGCATGAATTTAATCTCTGGGTCAAGAAGATCCCTTGGAGATGTATATGGCAGCCCATTCCAGTATTGTTGTTTGAAGAATCCCAGAGGCAGAGGAGTCAATAATCAAATTTATGATAATGAATGACAAATGATTTTGAGAATCTCTATGAAATGCATAGATTTCCAAATACGTCCAAAATCTTGAAATTCAAGATAAAAATAAATGTTGTCACAGTAAGCACTTCAATAAATAAAAATTACTGATACCCTTTAATTGTATACACACAAATGCATATATGTATCATGAATAGTTATGTTCTAGCTTCTGAGGAATTGGTTTTAGACTGCTTTTTATGTGTCTTTTGCAAACTATAATTCTGCTTTGTACACTGAAAACATATGATAATTAGTCTCTCCTTTTGTTTTTTACTGGAACATATCACCCTATAATTGTAAACACTGAGACAGTAATTTTATCAACTAGATTTTTTATGGGTATGCTTTTATTATCCTCCCCAAAACACTTAACTATGTTTGTTTATGATTTATTTTGAAGTCATTTCCTTAGATGTTCATTCTTAGAAGCCGGACTTCTCTGTCCACCCTCACCAAAAAAGAAAAAAAAATAACAAAGTGCCTCCAGTCTTCAGGGAAATAATAAAGTAATAGAATTACATGGAGGCCAGATGACTCAGGGTGCTTCAAATATAATACCACAGAATAAGTCGTTTAAACTACAAATACTCTATTGTTTCTCACAGATCTGGAAGCTGGGTATCAGCCTAATCAGATTCTTGATGAGAGTCCTCTTCATTTTTACAGATAGCTGATTTCTTGCTGTATTCTCACATTGATCTGAAATTTTCCATCTGAAGCAAAGACAGAAATATATATAACAAAGAGGTGAATCTATTAGGAAGTAAAAGGTTTCTTCCAAGCAGAGAACTCACAGTGACAGAAGACATATGTAGAAGAAGCATGGGGAACATGTAGTATGCATTACAGGGCTTCCCTGGTGGCCCAATGGATAAGGACACCGCCTTGCAGTGCAAGGGGCACCGCTTCGATCCCCGGCCTGGGAAGATCCCATGTGTCGCGGAGCGGCTGCACCGATGTGTCCAATTACCGAGCCGGAGCTCTGGAGTGCATGTGCCCAGAGCCAGTGCTCTGTGACAACAGAAGCCACCGTGATGGGAGGCCCACATGGGCCAAATTCCATTCCAGTTTTTTGACCGGGGGTCCAAATTTATGATAATGAATGACAAATGATTTTGAGAATCTCTATGAAATGCATAGATTTCCAAATACGTCCAAAATCTTGAAATTCAAGATAAAAATAAATGTTGTCACAGTAAGCACTTCAATAAATAAAAATTACTGATACCCTTTAATTGTATACACACAAATGCATATATGTATCATGAATAGTTATGTTCTAGCTTCTGAGGAATTGGTTTTAGACTGCTTTTTATGTGTCTTTTGCAAACTATAATTCTGCTTTGTACACTGAAAACATATGATAATTAGTCTCTCCTTTTGTTTTTTACTGGAACATATCACCCTATAATTGTAAACACTGAGACAGTAATTTTATCAACTAGATTTTTTATGGGTATGCTTTTATTATCCTCCCCAAAACACTTAACTATGTTTGTTTATGATTTATTTTGAAGTCATTTCCTTAGATGTTCATTCTTAGAAGCCGGACTTCTCTGTCCACCCTCACCAAAAAAGAAAAAAAAATAACAAAGTGCCTCCAGTCTTCAGGGAAATAATAAAGTAATAGAATTACATGGAGGCCAGATGACTCAGGGTGCTTCAAATATAATACCACAGAATAAGTCGTTTAAACTACAAATACTCTATTGTTTCTCACAGATCTGGAAGCTGGGTATCAGCCTAATCAGATTCTTGATGAGAGTCCTCTTCATTTTTACAGATAGCTGATTTCTTGCTGTATTCTCACATTGATCTGAAATTTTCCATCTGAAGCAAAGACAGAAATATATATAACAAAGAGGTGAATCTATTAGGAAGTAAAAGGTTTCTTCCAAGCAGAGAACTCACAGTGACAGAAGACATATGTAGAAGAAGCATGGGGAACATGTAGTATGCATTACAGGGCTTCCCTGGTGGCCCAATGGATAAGGACACCGCCTTGCAGTGCAAGGGGCACCGCTTCGATCCCCGGCCTGGGAAGATCCCATGTGTCGCGGAGCGGCTGCACCGATGTGTCCAATTACCGAGCCGGAGCTCTGGAGTGCATGTGCCCAGAGCCAGTGCTCTGTGACAACAGAAGCCACCGTGATGGGAGGCCCACATGGGCCAAAGAACAAAGATGGATGAAAATGGACAAATGAAAGACCAATAGAAGTGGCCCACTTGCTCCCCTCCCTCCCCACCCCACTCCCAAAAATAAATAAATAAATATATCTTAATATGCATTACAAGGACTGAAGGAAGATTACTTGAACTCTTGGTTTTAATTTTCTCACAGTGTATTAATGACAATCAGAAAAATGACCTGACAAAGTTCAGGTGATCTAATATGTTCTTGAGCCACTCAGACTTGACCAATATTACTATCTTCATATTTCTCTGAAAAACAGGCAAATATTCTTATATCTCAAAGCCTTGAAATACAAATATTTCAGAATTCAATTTTATTTTGCTTTTTCTTTCTGCTTGCTTGATATACAAAATAACCCACCATGGTCTTCAGTAGAAAACCTAGGCTAAACTTAAACCTATTCCTAGACTATACCTATTCCTAGACTTTATAGAAATGGACAAATTTTTACATCAATCTGTAAGTTTTCACATGTAAATTCAGGTGTATATTTACTTCCTAGAGAGTTGTGAAAAAAGAAAAACCCTAAATTTAGGAAATTTTTGTATTTCATTGTCATGTTTTGGAAATACAAGCCTGTAGTAATATTTACACAGCTTCTCTCCCTAGGATATGGCAGGACTCAATTGGGATAATTCATTACAAAAACACATTCAAAGTTTTAAAGAGCCAATTAAATTTAAATTAATTGTGGGATGAAACGGACTTTCAATTAAACCTTTGTTGCCAAAAGGCTATTCTAAGATCATTATAAAACATTTTAAGTTATTTCACAATAAACAGGCATGCTTATTCATAAATGCAGGTTAGTCCCAAACAAAGGAAAGCTTTTTTTTTTCCTTTAGGACGTGTACCCCTCCAAAAGAGAACCAGAGACCATAGTACAACAGAAGGTGGAATTAGTTTATACACATTGTATTCATATATTTCTTTCACATTCAAGAAAAGTGTTGTAATACCATGCAATAAGTTCCGTCCTTATCTTTATAAAGTGTCAATAAATAGGGAGTGACCTCTCTGGTGGCTCAGTGGTAAATAATTCACCTGCCAACGCAGAGACATGGGTTCAATAGCTGATCTGGGAGGATCCCACATGGCTTGGAGTGACTAAGTAGGGGAGTCACGGCTAATGAGCCCATGCTCTAGAGTCTCGAGATGCAACTATTGAGCCTGGGTGCCATAACTACTGAAGCCTGAGCCCTAGAGACTATGCTCCTCAGCAAGAGAAGCCACCACAATGATAAGCCTGTGAACTTCAAATAGAAAGAAACTCTTACTCACCACAGGTAGAGAAAAGCCTTGCAGCAATAAAAGCCCAGCACAGCTGAAAACTTAATTAATTAATAAAATTAAAAAAAAAAAAAAACAGTGAGTACTTCAGTCCTTTCATATGGTATATAAAATTGTTCTTTTTCTTCTTAAGAATTTTTAACACAGTATTACGATACTGGAAGCTGGTCATGATTGACATATTATCTTTCTTTTTTCACTCTTTCAGTTCATCATATGTTATGTTTCAAATACTGAAGCGTGTAAATAACTCTTTCATTCCTCTGGCTACAAAAGAGTTGACAGAAGAAGGTTTTCTCTAAATTATAGAATTTTGTGCCATGTAAATATTTTGCAAGGCTCTTGCAACCACACATTGTGAACTATAGGGTTGATTAAATCTCTACCTCCTGCCACAATTGTATAAAAAAACTAAAAGCCTGTAGTAATATTTACACAGCTTCTCTCCCTAGGATATGGCAGGACTCAATTGGGATAATTCATTACAAAAACACATTCAAAGTTTTAAAGAGCCAATTAAATTTAAATTAATTGTGGGATGAAACGGACTTTCAATTAAACCTTTGTTGCCAAAAGGCTATTCTAAGATCATTATAAAACATTTTAAGTTATTTCACAATAAACAGGCATGCTTATTCATAAATGCAGGTTAGTCCCAAACAAAGGAAAGCTTTTTTTTTTCCTTTAGGACGTGTACCCCTCCAAAAGAGAACCAGAGACCATAGTACAACAGAAGGTGGAATTAGTTTATACACATTGTATTCATATATTTCTTTCACATTCAAGAAAAGTGTTGTAATACCATGCAATAAGTTCCGTCCTTATCTTTATAAAGTGTCAATAAATAGGGAGTGACCTCTCTGGTGGCTCAGTGGTAAATAATTCACCTGCCAACGCAGAGACATGGGTTCAATAGCTGATCTGGGAGGATCCCACATGGCTTGGAGTGACTAAGTAGGGGAGTCACGGCTAATGAGCCCATGCTCTAGAGTCTCGAGATGCAACTATTGAGCCTGGGTGCCATAACTACTGAAGCCTGAGCCCTAGAGACTATGCTCCTCAGCAAGAGAAGCCACCACAATGATAAGCCTGTGAACTTCAAATAGAAAGAAACTCTTACTCACCACAGGTAGAGAAAAGCCTTGCAGCAATAAAAGCCCAGCACAGCTGAAAACTTAATTAATTAATAAAATTAAAAAAAAAAAAAAACAGTGAGTACTTCAGTCCTTTCATATGGTATATAAAATTGTTCTTTTTCTTCTTAAGAATTTTTAACACAGTATTACGATACTGGAAGCTGGTCATGATTGACATATTATCTTTCTTTTTTCACTCTTTCAGTTCATCATATGTTATGTTTCAAATACTGAAGCGTGTAAATAACTCTTTCATTCCTCTGGCTACAAAAGAGTTGACAGAAGAAGGTTTTCTCTAAATTATAGAATTTTGTGCCATGTAAATATTTTGCAAGGCTCTTGGGAGCTTCTGCAACCACACATTGTGAACTATAGGGTTGATTAAATCTCTACCTCCACAGGTTGCATGCACTTATTCAACATCTTTTTTTCATCTCACATAAGCCTTTGACCTATAATATACTGACCTTTAAAATGGGTTTATAAAGAATCAATCAGGTTCCTACAAAGTTAAAGTACAGAATAGTATCTGTTATATTATATTGGCTAAGCCTAGCAGGCATGACAAGTAAAACACAGTTGATTGATATTCTGACCTTTAAAGTATTTTGTATGTAAAGTACACACATTCTAAAGTACCATATGTCTAACACTGAACTAAATTTCAAGTTTAATGATACTGAGCATTAGCCTAGTTTTTCTTTAGGCAAAAAAAAAAATATATATATATATATATATATATTTTAATTTTCTTGTTTCACCCCTCTACTACATGTGTACCTGTATACATGTGTATATGTGTGTGCCTTACATAAAGAAACCATTATTATCATTATTTTTTACTTTGAATTTATTTACTATTCTAGCAAACATTCTCCAAAACTAGTTCCTGTGGTAAATCAAAAGGGGCATAAACTTCCCTGGCAAAATCAACCAAGTTGATCTGATACTTTAGCCATATTGCCTTTGTATTGAATCTCTCTTGATTAATTAATAACATGTTTTTAAAGTTAAAAGGATTGCACAAGAAAACATATCGGTTCTACAATATGAACTAGTACCTTGTTCTTCATGTAACATAATAATGATAGTTAAGAGCTAATAAATTATTATTTAAAGCATTGTTAACTTTTACCTAGTCATTATTAGCAAAATCAGATAATTTGGCTCTTGATTTCTATAATACTTGAAGTAATCTTTCTTGTGTCTTACTGATGTCTCTTTGAAGTTGTATAAGATATGTCAATGACTACCAAAGTTAAACACCTTCCTTAGTGAGTTGAAAACCAGAAAAGTAACGTCTGGAAGCTGGTCATGATTGACATATTATCTTTCTTTTTTCACTCTTTCAGTTCATCATATGTTATGTTTCAAATACTGAAGCGTGTAAATAACTCTTTCATTCCTCTGGCTACAAAAGAGTTGACAGAAGAAGGTTTTCTCTAAATTATAGAATTTTGTGCCATGTAAATATTTTGCAAGGCTCTTGGGAGCTTCTGCAACCACACATTGTGAACTATAGGGTTGATTAAATCTCTACCTCCACAGGTTGCATGCACTTATTCAACATCTTTTTTTCATCTCACATAAGCCTTTGACCTATAATATACTGACCTTTAAAATGGGTTTATAAAGAATCAATCAGGTTCCTACAAAGTTAAAGTACAGAATAGTATCTGTTATATTATATTGGCTAAGCCTAGCAGGCATGACAAGTAAAACACAGTTGATTGATATTCTGACCTTTAAAGTATTTTGTATGTAAAGTACACACATTCTAAAGTACCATATGTCTAACACTGAACTAAATTTCAAGTTTAATGATACTGAGCATTAGCCTAGTTTTTCTTTAGGCAAAAAAAAAAATATATATATATATATATATATATTTTAATTTTCTTGTTTCACTCTCTCTACTACATGTGTACCTGTATACATGTGTATATGTGTGTGCCTTACATAAAGAAACCATTATTATCATTATTTTTTACTTTGAATTTATTTACTATTCTAGCAAACATTCTCCAAAACTAGTTCCTGTGGTAAATCAAAAGGGGCATAAACTTCCCTGGCAAAATCAACCAAGTTGATCTGATACTTTAGCCATATTGCCTTTGTATTGAATCTCTCTTGATTAATTAATAACATGTTTTTAAAGTTAAAAGGATTGCACAAGAAAACATATCGGTTCTACAATATGAACTAGTACCTTGTTCTTCATGTAACATAATAATGATAGTTAAGAGCTAATAAATTATTATTTAAAGCATTGTTAACTTTTACCTAGTCATTATTAGCAAAATCAGATAATTTGGCTCTTGATTTCTATAATACTTGAAGTAATCTTTCTTGTGTCTTACTGATGTCTCTTTGAAGTTGTATAAGATATGTCAATGACTACCAAAGTTAAACACCTTCCTTATGTTTTGATTTTACTAAGGAGGCCATTTAATCTAATATTTCAGGCTGTGCATGCTAAGTCACTTCAGTTACATCAGACTGCAACCACAAGAGCCTGCCCTGATCCTCTGTCCATGGGATTCTCTAGGCCAGAGCACTGGAGTGGGTTGCCATGCCCTCTTCCAAAGGATCTTCCTGATCTAGGGATTGAATCCATGCCTCTTACATCTCCTGCACTGGAAGGCAGGGTTTTTTTTAACCAGTACCACCACCTGGGAAGCCCAATGTTGACAGTACATTTAAATACTGTGTTAAGTTTCTTACTCTCTCTCTCTTGCATTCACTGAAACAAAATAGGTAGTGCTACATCTATTATGGACTTAATTGAGTACCTCAAACATATATATGTTGAAGTTATTATTCCTATTACCAGCAAAATGTGACCATATTTGGAGAGAGGATCTTTTTTTTTTTTTTAACATTTATTTATTTATTTATTTATTTTGGGGGGTTGGGGAGGGGAGGGAGGGGGTGGGCAGGCCACTTCTATTGGTCTTTCATTTATCTATTTTCATCCGTCTTTGTTCTTTGGTCCGTGTGGGCCTCCCATCGCGGCGGCCTCTGTTGTCCTAGAGCACCGGCTCCGGGCGCATGCGCTCCAGAGCTCCGGCTCAGTAATTGGACACATCAGTCCAGCCACTCCGCGGCACGTGGGATCTTCCCAGGCCAGGGATCGAAGCGGTGCCCCTTGCACTGCAAGGCGGTGTCCTTACCCACTGGACCACCAGGGAAGCCCGAGAGAGGATCTTAATAGGAGCAACAAAGTTACAGTGAGGACATTAGGGCCATGTCTAATCCAATACAATGGGTGTTCTTATAAGAGGAGCTTTGAACATAGAGAGTGCTGGAGGGAGGAGTCCTGTACAAGGTAAGGAGAGAGGCCTCCAGCAGGAGGACCTCATGCTGCCCACACACTCCTCCTGGACACCCAGATACACGAGGAAATAAATTTCTATTTTTCAAACCATCCAGTGCATGATATCTTGCTATGGCAGAGCTACCCGGCTAAGACAATGGCCTCATTTGACACGGCTGTTGAATTGGATTTCTCTATCCCATGAAGCAGAGCAAAAGATACAGCTAGAAATAGGCAGTCAATTAAAGCCAACAATTTCCAGAAATAATAAAGAAGATTAATTTCTTAGGTAACACCATAGGTGAAATAGGAAAATGACCAGAAGTGGAAACCATTTATTCCCCTTTAGGCAGCCAGGATGCATTGCTTTTTAATTTTTTGCTGTTACATGTTTAATGAATAGGTACTATTATTGAGTGTTTAACATTGGAAAAGCAGTATGATTTAGTGGAAAGGCTGATCACCTTAGTTTTCTAACTACATTTATTTCTGACTTACTGTAGTGACCTAATACAAGTCACTTTATCATCATTACCATTATATTATTATCATTATATTTTTATGATTCAGATGAATCTGGTTTAAACTTATTATAATAGTATGTTCCTCAGTGGACCTGCACATTGCAGTTAATCTGTTAGGAATTTCCTAGTGAAAAAGAATGCATTTTAAAATGCTGATACTGAATTAAACAATATTATAAATTTTCAGTTTCATTAAGAGTCAATCATGTGTTTAGAATTATCACCATTTGTCTTTATTTCTGTTTCTCAGTTCTTACATTTACTTAAATATGAGTTATTTTTCAAAGTTACTCAGATTTCTAATCATGTAATATTAATTAATTCTAACAAAAATATTATTTTCCTATTTTTCAAAGAAGGTCATTATACATGTTATATTTCAATTATATTGGCAAAACATTAATTTACTAGATCTTTCTTACTTTGCTATAAATTATAGTAAAATATGAAAAATCTCAAGCATGGTGCCAATTATTTTAACTTTATGGCAATTTTTGCCCATTGTAATTAGTTTCCTTTAGTGTATTTATTGGCAACTACTTTCTTAAATGTCCTTACATATGTGAACACATAAATACTTTCATTTATTTATGTAAACAGAATTAAAGAATATTTGCAATTATATAATTGCATCTTAATACAAAGAGGGCATGGGAACCTGCTCAGGTGTTCTTGCCTGGAGAATACCACAGAGACACCTGACAGGCTACAGTCCATACGGTCTCAAAGTGTCAGACATGACTGAACAACATCCTTAGTATATATAATTCATATACTAAACTAAGTAATTTTTAAAAACTTTTTGTTTTGGTATAAGTATAGATTCACATGTAGTTTTAGGCAATAATAGGGAGAAGTCTAAAGACCACTTTGATAGTTTCTCACATCTTACAAAACCATAATGAATATTAAAATTAGGATATTGCAATTGATATAGTCAGAATACAGAACATTTAAATCACCAAAAGGATTCCCCACACTGCCCCTTTATAGCCACATTCAGTTCTCTCCCATCCCTAACCTCCTTTAACTTCTCAGAGTTACTAAGCTGTTTCCTATGGAATAGACTTTTCTCTTTATAGAACATTAGTTTTCTATGACTCTGTTTCATAAATTTTCTGTAAAGAGAATAAAACATTGCATAACCTTTTTGAATCTTTTAGCATAATTCTCGGTCATTCAGGCTAGTTGCTATGTGTTTTAATGTTTATATATATATATATATATATATATATATATATATATATATATATATATAAAACATGCAGTGGATAGGTACCCATGGGTCTACAAACAGACACATAGATATTTTTAATGGTTTGGCTACTGAAAATAAAGTTGCTATAAATATTTAAGTGTGTTTTGGATTAACCTAAATTTTCACTTTTCTACTGTAAATTCCTAGAAGGACAATTGTGGGTCATATGGTAGTCTCATGCCAAACTTTTTCACAATGAATGTGGTTGTTCACATAAACAGTATATGAATGTTCAATTTACTAGATCTTTCTTACTTTGCTATAAATTATAGTAAAATATGAAAAATCTCAAGCATGGTGCCAATTATTTTAACTTTATGGCAATTTTTGCCCATTGTAATTAGTTTCCTTTAGTGTATTTATTGGCAACTACTTTCTTAAATGTCCTTACATATGTGAACACATAAATACTTTCATTTATTTATGTAAACAGAATTAAAGAATATTTGCAATTATATAATTGCATCTTAATACAAAGAGGGCATGGGAACCTGCTCAGGTGTTCTTGCCTGGAGAATACCACAGAGACACCTGACAGGCTACAGTCCATACGGTCTCAAAGTGTCAGACATGACTGAACAACATCCTTAGTATATATAATTCATATACTAAACTAAGTAATTTTTAAAAACTTTTTGTTTTGGTATAAGTATAGATTCACATGTAGTTTTAGGCAATAATAGGGAGAAGTCTAAAGACCACTTTGATAGTTTCTCACATCTTACAAAACCATAATGAATATTAAAATTAGGATATTGCAATTGATATAGTCAGAATACAGAACATTTAAATCACCAAAAGGATTCCCCACACTGCCCCTTTATAGCCACATTCAGTTCTCTCCCATCCCTAACCTCCTTTAACTTCTCAGAGTTACTAAGCTGTTTCCTATGGAATAGACTTTTCTCTTTATAGAACATTAGTTTTCTATGACTCTGTTTCATAAATTTTCTGTAAAGAGAATAAAACATTGCATAACCTTTTTGAATCTTTTAGCATAATTCTCGGTCATTCAGGCTAGTTGCTATGTGTTTTAATGTTTATATATATATATATATATATATATATATATATATATAAAACATGCAGTGGATAGGTACCCATGGGTCTACAAACAGACACATAGATATTTTTAATGGTTTGGCTACTGAAAATAAAGTTGCTATAAATATTTAAGTGTGTTTTGGATTAACCTAAATTTTCACTTTTCTACTGTAAATTCCTAGAAGGACAATTGTGGGTCATATGGTAGTCTCATGCCAAACTTTTTCACAATGAATGTGGTTGTTCACATAAACAGTATATGAATGTTCAATTTCTTCATACCATTGCTAGTATATAGTACTTATTCTTATAAAGGTGTAGTCATATCGCATTGTGGATTTAATTTGAATTTTCTTAATAGTTAATCATGTAGGATTTCTTTTCCTGTGCCTATTTGCCATCTCTGTATCCTCTTTTGTGAAATGTTTTTTCATGTCATTTTTTCTTTATAGAGTCAAAGAAAAAACACCTTGAGATCTAGCCTCTTATAATTTTATGTGTCTGGTGCATTATTGTTGGTCTTCCCTTGTGGACTAAATGGTAAGCTTCAATGCAGGAGACCTGGATTTGATCACTGGGTCAAGAAGATTGCTTGAAAAAGGGGATGACTGCCTGCTCCTGTATTCTTGCCTGGAGAATTCCATGGACAGAGGACCATATCAGGGTAGAGTCCATGGGGTTGCAGATTGTCAGACACAACTGAGCTACTCACACAGTATCATTAACTATATACATAATGATGCATAGCAGATCTCTAGAATGTTTTTGTATCTACATAACTGAAAGTTTATACCCACAGAACATCCTCTAAGCTCCTGGTAACCACCAATCTAATTTCTACTTTTGTGAGTGTGGAAATTTTATAATACAGCTCATGTAAGTGGAATTATGGTGTATTTTCCCTTTTGTGACTGACTTATTTTGCTTATTATAATATCTGAAAGATTTATCCACCTTTCATGTAGGACAGTGTACAGTATTTCCTTCATTTTTAAGACTAAGTAATATTCCATTGTATTTATATACCCTGTTTTCTCAATCCATCAATTCATCAACTGACATTTAGTTTGCTTCCATATATTGGCTATTGTTACTAAGGCTGTATGGAAATGAGAGTATAAATATTTCTTTCATATCCTGCTTTCAATTATTATGAATAATATCCAGTGGTGGGGTTGCTGAATACTATGGTACTTCTACATTTAACTTTTTTTTTTTTTTTAAGATTTATTTATTTACTTGTTTTTTTTGGGTAGGGGTCGGGTTGGGGAGGGAGGGGAGCAGGTGGGCCACTTCTATTGGTCTTTCATTGCTCTATTTTCATCCAGCTTTTTTCTTTGGCTCCTGTGGGCCTCCCATCGCGGTGGCCTCTGTCGTCGCAGAGCACCGGCTCTGGGCGCATGCGCTCCAGAGCTCTGGCTCGGTGATTGGACACATTGGTCCAGCCGCTCCACAGCACGTGGGATCTTCCCAGGCTAGGGATCGAAGCGGCGCCCCTTGCACTGCAAGGCGGTGTCCTTACCCACTGGACAACCAGGGGAAGCCCTACCTTTAACTTTTTAAGAAATTTTTATACTGTTTTCCATAGTGGTTATACCATTTTAAAGTTTCACAAGCAGTTTGTGAGAGTATTGGTTTCTTCACATCTTTACCAATATTTTAAAAATAATATATAACAATGGTCATCCTTACAGGTGTGAATTAATACCTATCATTGTGATTTTTCAACCAGGTTATTTGGTTGGATTTGTTTTGAGATTAGTAAGACTTAGCATCTTCTTTTATAGCTACTGGTCTTTTTAATGGCTTCTTTGGAGAAATATTTATTGAAGATCTTTGGCTATTTTTCAATCAGGTTATTTTTTTTTATATGAATGAGTTGTAGGTGTTCCTTATATATTTTAAAATGCTAACCCTTTCTCTGTTGCATAGTTTGCAAATATTTTTCCCTTTCTGGAGATTATCTTTTCACTCTGTTGATTGTTTCCTTTTCTGTGCACAAGCTTTTTAGTTCATGGTCCAGTTTGTCTATATTTTTCATTGCCTATGCTTTTGTGACATATTCAACTAATTTGCTTATTATAATATCTGAAAGATTTATCCACCTTTCATGTAGGACAGTGTACAGTATTTCCTTCATTTTTAAGACTAAGTAATATTCCATTGTATTTATATACCCTGTTTTCTCAATCCATCAATTCATCAACTGACATTTAGTTTGCTTCCATATATTGGCTATTGTTACTAAGGCTGTATGGAAATGAGAGTATAAATATTTCTTTCATATCCTGCTTTCAATTATTATGAATAATATCCAGTGGTGGGGTTGCTGAATACTATGGTACTTCTACATTTAACTTTTTTTTTTTTTTTAAGATTTATTTATTTACTTGTTTTTTTTGGGTAGGGGTCGGGTTGGGGAGGGAGGGGAGCAGGTGGGCCACTTCTATTGGTCTTTCATTGCTCTATTTTCATCCAGCTTTTTTCTTTGGCTCCTGTGGGCCTCCCATCGCGGTGGCATCTGTCGTCGCAGAGCACCGGCTCTGGGCGCATGCGCTCCAGAGCTCTGGCTCGGTGATTGGACACATTGGTCCAGCCGCTCCACAGCACGTGGGATCTTCCCAGGCTAGGGATCGAAGCGGCGCCCCTTGCACTGCAAGGCGGTGTCCTTACCCACTGGACAACCAGGGGAAGCCCTACCTTTAACTTTTTAAGAAATTTTTATACTGTTTTCCATAGTGGTTATACCATTTTAAAGTTTCACAAGCAGTTTGTGAGAGTATTGGTTTCTTCACATCTTTACCAATATTTTAAAAATAATATATAACAATGGTCATCCTTACAGGTGTGAATTAATACCTATCATTGTGATTTTTCAACCAGGTTATTTGGTTGGATTTGTTTTGAGATTAGTAAGACTTAGCATCTTCTTTTATAGCTACTGGTCTTTTTAATGGCTTCTTTGGAGAAATATTTATTGAAGATCTTTGGCTATTTTTCAATCAGGTTATTTTTTTTTATATGAATGAGTTGTAGGTGTTCCTTATATATTTTAAAATGCTAACCCTTTCTCTGTTGCATAGTTTGCAAATATTTTTCCCTTTCTGGAGATTATCTTTTCACTCTGTTGATTGTTTCCTTTTCTGTGCACAAGCTTTTTAGTTCATGGTCCAGTTTGTCTATATTTTTCATTGCCTATGCTTTTGTGACATAGTCAATTAATCATTTATAAGATCAAAATCATGAAAGTTTTCCCCTGTTTTCTTCAAAGAATTTTAAAGCTTCAGGTTGTATATTTAACATTTTAATTATTTGTTTTAATTTGTGGGTGAAGTGTATGATGAGGCTTAAATTTCACTCATTTTCTTGTGTATATCTACTTTTCCTAGCAACACTCATTGAAAAGAATGCCCGTTCTTTCTTGCATATTCTTGCCACCCTACTGGAAGATGAGTTGATCATATATGTTTTTTTTTTTTCCTAGGCTCATTACTCTGTTCTATTAGTCTGTCTATTTTTATGCCAGTATCAAAATAAGTTTATTTTAATTTGCTTTAGCTTTGTAATATATTTTGAAATAGGCAAGTGTAATCCTCTAGATGTGTTCTTTCCCAAGACTGTTTTTGCTATTCATGGTTCACTGTGGTTTCATATAAACTTTAGGATGCTTTTATCCATTGTGGTTTGTTTTGGGGAGGGGTACTTCTATTGGTCTTTCATTTACTTATCTTGGTTCCTTGGCCTGTGTGGGCCTCCCATCACAGTGGCCTCTCTCACTGCAGAACACCAGTCCTGGGTGCATGTGCTCCAGAGCTCCGGCTTGGTAGTTGGACACATCAATCCAACCACTCCACAGAACGTGGGATCTTCCCAGGCCAGGGATCAAACTGGAGCCCCTTGCCCTTCAAGGTGGTGTCCTTACACACTGGATCACCAGGGAAGCCCTCCATTGTGTTTTTGATATAAAATGTGTTTAATGTGTAAATCACTTTGGATACTACAGACATTTTAAAATATTAAGTTTTCCAATCTAGGAATATATAATGTCTTTTGATTTATTTATGTCTTAATTCATTTCTTTCAGTAGTTTCTTATAGGTTATTCCTAAATGTTTTGTTTTTTTCTGATGGTATCATAAATGAGACTATTTTCTTAATTTCTTTTCCAAAACTGTGTTTATAGAACATATAGTATTGTCACTTATTTTTGTTTGCTGATATAGTATCCTGCAGCATTAGTGAATTAGTTTATTATTTAGTATTTATATCTGTATTTGTAAAGTCTTTAGGGATTTCCACATACAAAACCCTGGCATTTGTGAACAGAGATGATTTTGTATTTTCATATTTGATTTGGAATTTCTTTAAATTAAGTCACTTCAAATTGATTTTTCTTATTATTAATGAATCATGAGAGTTCCTCATACAATTCAGATAGTAGTTCTTAGTTATCCATTTGATTTGCAAATATATTTTCCCAATAAGTAGCTTTAAATTTATTATTTTCACAGAATCTATTGTGGAAAAAACATTCTCAAAGTTTGAAGTATTTCTGTTTTTTGTATGCCAATTAGTTTTCCTATTTTTGACTGAATATAATCAACAAAGCACAGTATATATAAGTTTCAGTACAGCAAAATCATTTGACATATATATATATATGAAATATTCATAGCATGTTTAGTGAAATTCCGTTAATTAATACTGAAAAAAAGTTAAAGAAATAGAAAAAAATATATTTTTTCTTTTAATGAGAAAGTACTTAGGATGTACTTTCTTAACAACTAATATATAACATACATCACTGATAATTATATTGATCACAGTTTATACTGCATCCCTAGTACTTACTCATCTTTTAACTGGAAGTTTGCACTTTGACCACTTTCATCTAATTCTCACATATATCCTCCCACTGCCTTTGTAATCGCAGCTCTATTCTCTTTTTCTGTGAGTTTGTTTCTTATATATTTTTGCAGTGTAATTGACCTACAATACTCTGTCAGTTCTTGTTACACAACGTGCTACCTTGATATTTCTCTACATTGCAAAATTAAAGCTATGTTAAGTCTATACAGTGATGTGATGTGAAAGTCACTCAGTCTTTTCTGACACTTTGTGATCCATGTGAAAGCCATGGAATTCTCCCCATGGGAATACTGGAGTAGTAGCCTATCCCTTCTCCAGGGAAATTTCCCAACCCTAGAATTGAACCAGGATCTCCTTCATTGCAGATGGATTTCTTTACTAAAAATCCTGAAAAGTCTGAAATGGAGTATGACGTGACTTTCAAAACTGTGTTTATAGAACATATAGTATTGTCACTTATTTTGTTTGCTGATTTAGTGAATTAGTTTATTATTTAGTATTTATATCTGTATTTGTAAAGTCTTTAGGGATTTCCACATACAAAACCCTGGCATTTGTGAACAGAGATGATTTTGTATTTTCATATTTGATTTGGAATTTCTTTAAATTAAGTCACTTCAAATTGATTTTTCTTATTATTAATGAATCATGAGAGTTCCTCATACAATTCAGATAGTAGTTCTTAGTTATCCATTTGATTTGCAAATATATTTTCCCAATAAGTAGCTTTAAATTTATTATTTTCACAGAATCTATTGTGGAAAAAACATTCTCAAAGTTTGAAGTATTTCTGTTTTTTGTATGCCAATTAGTTTTCCTATTTTTGACTGAATATAATCAACAAAGCACAGTATATATAAGTTTCAGTACAGCAAAATCATTTGACATATATATATATATGAAATATTCATAGCATGTTTAGTGAAATTCCGTTAATTAATACTGAAAAAAAGTTAAAGAAATAGAAAAAAATATATTTTTTCTTTTAATGAGAAAGTACTTAGGATGTACTTTCTTAACAACTAATATATAACATACATCACTGATAATTATATTGATCACAGTTTATACTGCATCCCTAGTACTTACTCATCTTTTAACTGGAAGTTTGCACTTTGACCACTTTCATCTAATTCTCACATATATCCTCCCACTGCCTTTGTAATCGCAGCTCTATTCTCTTTTTCTGTGAGTTTGTTTCTTATATATTTTTGCAGTGTAATTGACCTACAATACTCTGTCAGTTCTTGTTACACAACGTGCTACCTTGATATTTCTCTACATTGCAAAATTAAAGCTATGTTAAGTCTATACAGTGATGTGATGTGAAAGTCACTCAGTCTTTTCTGACACTTTGTGATCCATGTGAAAGCCATGGAATTCTCCCGATGGGAATACTGGAGTACGTAGCCTATCCCTTCTCCAGGGAAATTTCCCAACCCTAGAATTGAACCAGGATCTCCTTCATTGCAGATGGATTCTTTACTAGTTGATCTAAAAGAGAATCCCCTAGATATCATATGTCACCATAAAAAGATAATGGAGTTATTGACTGCATTTTCCACAGTGTACATTTCATACCCGACTCATTACTTTTGACACTGGAAGCATTTACTTCTTAATTCCCTATTAATTTCAACCCTTCTTCCATATTTATTCCTTCAAGCAACCTCCTGTTTGTTCTCTATAATGCTCCTTATGTATTATAATGCTGGATGATTTTTTAGAGATTTCTCATATGAATAAAATCATATGGTGTTCATCGTTCTCTCTCTCACATATTCCACTTAGCATAATACACTGCAAATCAATACACATTATCACAGAGATCAAGGTCTCGTTTGTTTCAACCTTGTCATGCAAAGGAGCTTGCATAACTCAATGAAGCTAGGGCCATACTGTGCAGGGCCAACCAAGATGCATGGGTCGTAGTGAAGAGTTCTGACAAAACGTGGTCCACTGGAGAAGGAGATCAGAAACCACTTCACAATTCTTTTCTTTTTAATTTTATTTTACTTTTAACTTTTACAGAGTTTTGATGTTTACAGATATGTATGTTCCCAGATTAGTCATATGTATATTCCCCCCACCCCTCCAGACCATCACACAGCACCCCTGAAGGATCCCCTTTTCTCACAGTGCAATGACTATAGCTATTTTATTCTCAAATGACAGTACAGGTTTTCATGCTACTTCCTTTGCACTTCCCAATCACTATTCATTCCCCACAATATCCATATGTCTATTCTCCATGTCTGTTTTTCCATCATTTCACTGCATATGTTATCACTACCATCCTATTACATTCCATATATATGTGTTAGTATATTGCACTTGTGTTTCCCTTTTAGACTTACTTCACTTTTTAAGATAGGTTCTAGATCCAGACACCTCATTAGGGCTGATTCTTCTGCATTTCTTTTAAAACTGAGTAGTATGTCATTGTATATATGTACCAGAGCTTCTTTATCCATTCATTTATCGATGGACATCTAGGTTGCTTCCCTGTTCTAGCTATGTATAGAGAGCTGCAAGGAACATTGGAGTACAGGTGCTTCTTTCAGTTTTGATTTCATCAGGAAGTGAGTATCTAATGTCATCCCCATTGAAATTTTAGTTGATCTAAAGAGAATCCCTAGATATCATATGTCACCATAAAAAGATAATGGAGTTATTGACTGCATTTTCCACAGTGTACATTTCATACCCGACTCATTACTTTTGACACTGGAAGCATTTACTTCTTAATTCCCTATTAATTTCAACCCTTCTTCCATATTTATTCCTTCAAGCAACCTCCTGTTTGTTCTCTATAATGCTCCTTATGTATTATAATGCTGGATGATTTTTTAGAGATTTCTCATATGAATAAAATCATATGGTGTTCATCGTTCTCTCTCTCACATATTCCACTTAGCATAATACACTGCAAATCAATACACATTATCACAGAGATCAAGGTCTCGTTTGTTTCAACCTTGTCATGCAAAGGAGCTTGCATAACTCAATGAAGCTAGGGCCATACTGTGCAGGGCCAACCAAGATGCATGGGTCGTAGTGAAGAGTTCTGACAAAACGTGGTCCACTGGAGAAGGAGATCAGAAACCACTTCACAATTCTTTTCTTTTTTAATTTTTATTTTACTTTTAACTTTTACAGAGTTTTGATGTTTACAGATATGTATGTTCCCAGATTAGTCATATGTATATTCCCCCCACCCCTCCAGACCATCACACAGCACCCCTGAAGGATCCCCTTTTCTCACAGTGCAATGACTATAGCTATTTTATTCTCAAATGACAGTACAGGTTTTCATGCTACTTCCTTTGCACTTCCCAATCACTATTCATTCCCCACAATATCCATATGTCTATTCTCCATGTCTGTTTTTCCATCATTTCACTGCATATGTTATCACTACCATCCTATTACATTCCATATATATGTGTTAGTATATTGCACTTGTGTTTCCCTTTTAGACTTACTTCACTTTTTAAGATAGGTTCTAGATCCAGACACCTCATTAGGGCTGATTCTTCTGCATTTCTTTTAAAACTGAGTAGTATGTCATTGTATATATGTACCAGAGCTTCTTTATCCATTCATTTATCGATGGACATCTAGGTTGCTTCCCTGTTCTAGCTATGTATAGAGAGCTGCAAGGAACATTGGAGTACAGGTGCTTCTTTCAGTTTTGATTTCATCAGGGTATAAGCCTAAGAGTAGGATTGCTGGGCCGTATGGTGCTTCTAGTTTTAGTTTTTAAAGAATCTCCATACTGTTTTCCATAGAGGCTGTACCAATTTACATTCCCACCGGCAATGCAAGAATGTTCCCTTTTCTCTGCATCCTCTTCAGCATTTATTGTCTGTTGATTTGTGGTTGATAGCCATTCTGATGGGTGTGAGGTGATATCTCATTGTAGTTTTGATTTGCATTTCTCTACTAATAAATGAGGTTGAGCATCGTTTCATCTGTTTTGGGGCCATCTGCACATCCTCTTAGGAGAGGTATCTGTTTAGGTCCTTTTCCCATTTTTTGAATGGGTTGTTCGTTTTTCCTATGTTGAGTTGTCTGAGTTGCTTATAGATTTTGGAGATTAATTCTTTGTCTGTTATTTTATTTGCTATGATTTTCTCTCATTCTGTGAGCTGTCTGTTCACCATTTTTTTCTTTTTGTAGTTTCTTTTGTTGTACAAAAGCTTTTAAGTTTCATTAGGTCCCACATGTTAATTTTTGTTTTTAGTTCGGCTATTCTAGTAGGTGGGTCAGAGAAGAGCTTGCTTTGATTGATGTCTTTGAGGGTTTTGCCTATATTCTCCTCTAAGAGTTTGATAGTTTCTGGTCTTACATTTAGGTCTTTAATCCATTTTGAGTTGATCTTTGTGTATGGTGTCAGGGAATGCTCCAACTTCATTTTTTAGCATGTAGCTGTCCAATTTTCCTGGCACCATTTGTTGAAGAGGCTGTCTTTGTCCCATTTTATATGTTCGCTTCCTTTGTCAAAAATAAGTTGCCCATAGGTGCGTGAGTTTATCTCTTGAGTTCTCTATCTTGTTCCATTGGTCGATATTTCTGTTTTTGTGCCAGTACCATACTGTCTTGATGACTGTTGCTTTGTAGTATAGTCAGAAGTTAGGGAGGCTGATCCCTCCAGCTCCATTCTTCTTCCTCAGGATTGCTTTTGTTATTCGAGGTCTTTTGTGTTTCCATATGAAGTATGTTATTCTTTGGTCTAGTTGTGTGAAGATTGTCATTGGTAGTTTGACAGGGATCGCCCTGAATCTATAGGTGACATTTGATCATATGGTCATTTTCACAATATCAATTCTTCCAACTCAGGAACATGGAATATCTCTCCATCTGTTTATGTTTTCTTTAATTTCTCTCATGAGTGCCTTGGAATTTTCTGTGTACAGTTCTTTTGTTTCTTTGGGTAGGTTTATTCCTAGATGTTTTATTCTTTTGGTTGCAGTAGTGAAGGGGATTGCCTCTTTGATTTCTTTTTCTGAACTTTTATTGTTTGTGCATAGGAATGTGAGTGATTTCTGTGTATTGATTTTGTATCGTTCTATTTGTTGTCTGAGTTGCTTGTAGATTTTGGAGATTAATTCTTTGTCTGTTATTTTATTTGCTATGATTTTCTCTCATTCTGTGAGCTGTCTGTTCACCATTTTTTTTTTTTGTAGTTTCTTTTGTTGTACAAAAGCTTTTAAGTTTCATTAGGTCCCACATGTTAATTTTTGTTTTTAGTTCGGCTATTCTAGTAGGTGGGTCAGAGAAGAGCTTGCTTTGATTGATGTCTTTGAGGGTTTTGCCTATATTCTCCTCTAAGAGTTTGATAGTTTCTGGTCTTACATTTAGGTCTTTAATCCATTTTGAGTTGATCTTTGTGTATGGTGTCAGGGAATGCTCCAACTTCATTTTTTAGCATGTAGCTGTCCAATTTTCCTGGCACCATTTGTTGAAGAGGCTGTCTTTGTCCCATTTTATATGTTCGCTTCCTTTGTCAAAAATAAGTTGCCCATAGGTGCGTGAGTTTATCTCTTGAGTTCTCTATCTTGTTCCATTGGTCGATATTTCTGTTTTTGTGCCAGTACCATACTGTCTTGATGACTGTTGCTTTGTAGTATAGTCAGAAGTTAGGGAGGCTGATCCCTCCAGCTCCATTCTTCTTCCTCAGGATTGCTTTTGTTATTCGAGGTCTTTTGTGTTTCCATATGAAGTATGTTATTCTTTGGTCTAGTTGTGTGAAGATTGTCATTGGTAGTTTGACAGGGATCGCCCTGAATCTATAGGTGACATTTGATCATATGGTCATTTTCACAATATCAATTCTTCCAACTCAGGAACATGGAATATCTCTCCATCTGTTTATGTTTTCTTTAATTTCTCTCATGAGTGCCTTGGAATTTTCTGTGTACAGTTCTTTTGTTTCTTTGGGTAGGTTTATTCCTAGATGTTTTATTCTTTTGGTTGCAGTAGTGAAGGGGATTGCCTCTTTGATTTCTTTTTCTGAACTTTTATTGTTTGTGCATAGGAATGTGAGTGATTTCTGTGTATTGATTTTGTATCCTGGAACTTGGCTGAATTCGTTGATTAGCTCTAGTAGTTTTATAATAGTGTCTTTGGGATTTTCTATGTATAATATCATGTCATCTGCAAATAGAGAGAGTTTACTTCTTCCTTTCCAATCTGGATTCTTTTTATTTCTTTCTCTTCTCTTATTGCTGTTGCTAGAACTTCCAGGACTATGTTGAATAAGAGTGGTGAAAGTGGACACCCTTGTCTTGTTACTGATCTTAGAGGAAATGCTTTGAGTTTTTCATCATTGATGATAATGTTTGTTGTGGGCTTCTCATATGTGGCTTTCACTATATTGAGGTAGGTTACTTCTATGCCCATTTTTAAAAGAGTTTTTATCATAAATAGTTGCTGTTCTTTGTCAAAGGCTTTTTCTGCATCTATTGAGATGATCATGTGATTTTTGTCTCTCAGTTTGTTGATATGGTGTATCACATTGATTGATTTGCAGATATTGAAGAATCCTTGAATGCCTGGGATGAACCTGACTTGATATTGATGCATGAGATTTTTGATGTGAGGTTGAATTCTGTTTGCTAGGATTTTGTTGAGGATTTTGGTGTCTAAATTCATCAGTGAAATTGGCCTATAATTTTCTTTTTTTGTGTTGTCTTTGCCTGGCTTTGGTATCAGGGTGATGGCGGCCTTGTAGAATGTGTTTGGAAGTTTTCCTTCCTGTGCAATTTTTGGGAAGAGTTTTAGAAGGGCAGGCACTAGCTCTTCTTTAAATGTTTGGTAGAATTCACCTGTGAAGCAGACTAAGAGATATGGTGGGGAAAGGAAGAAAGAGAAAGGGCAGATAGAAGAGAAATATAGAATAATGCTGCAAAGTTAAATATAAGGAGATAAAGATCTCTATATATTAGAGTTTAGTGCTGTAGGAAAAGAGCATCAGAGAAAGCAAAGAAGTAGTTATAGGGGAAGTAGTAATACATATAAAAATTTAAAAGTTAAAACAGTGATAAGTATATAGAAAAATATAGAAAAAAACAAAAACAAAAACAATAAAAACATACAAAACCCCCACAGAACCATAGAAGACCAATGTGGAGCCCCAAGTTTATACCAAAATAAAATGTGTGGTTCAAAAAGAAAAAAAAAAAATTATGTAACCTTGAATATATTCACTCTTACTGATAAGATTAGCAGCTTCAATAGAATTCAATGGTGAAAACAAATAAATAAGAAAAATAAAAACTTGGATGTGCTGAGGCGTTTTGGAAAAAAGGGGGAAAAAAGTGAAACAAAACAAAACAAAACATGAAGCAATAAAAAAGAATAAGAAATAAAAAGAAATTTTAAAAATCCAGGAGTAACTCCAACTCTAGAGAAAACGTGAAAATGGTGAATGTTTATATTCTTCTGTCTCTTGCTGACTATTCAGAAATTATCATTCTTTTTTTTTTTTTTTGCCTCTGGTAGTGGTTGGATCTGAAGACTTCTTAAGTGCTTGTTTATTTTCACCTATTCTAGAACTGAAAGACCTGGCCCTGGCAGGCCCTGGTAGTTTCTTTCTTTCTTTCTTTTTTAAAGATTTATTTATTTATTTTTATTTTGGGCGGGGGTCGGATTGGAGAGGGAGGGGAGCGGGCGGGCCAATTCTATTGGTCTTTCATTTCTGTGTTTTCATCCGTCTTTGTTCTTTGGCTCCTGTGGGCCTCCCATCGCGGTGGCCGCTGTTGTCGCAGAGTGCCGGCTCTGGGCGCATGCGCTCCAGAGCTCTGGCTCGGTGATTGGACACATCGGTCCAGCCGCTCCGTGACACGTGGGATCTTCCCAGGCCAGGGCTTCAACCGGCGCCCCTTGCACTGCAAGGTGGTGTCCTTACCCACTGGACCAACAGGGGAAGCCCCTGGTAGTTTCTTAATCCTTAATCCAAATCCCTTTTTTTTACTGGGTGGAGCTAAATTCCCTCTCTGTAGTTTGACCAGCAGCCCTGTAGTTTGACCAGCAGCCAAACTACAATAGGGAAAATGGTGTCTATCTCACAAAGGATTTATTCCCACACTCTCTATGGGAAGCACTTCCGCAGTGACCGCCACCCTGCTGTAGGCCACCGTCAACCCCCGCCACCATGGGAGACATCAGATTATGCAGAGGTGTGTCTGGCTCAGTCTCATGCAGGATCTCTTTTCCCTTCTCCCAGATCACAGTGCACACAGAGTCTCCAGTCCTACTTGGTGGCTCTATGATTGGGTTAATAGTAATCTCCTTCAAAGAGAATTGAGTGCCGTCCTTCCGAGGACTGCTCAAGGGCACTTCTAGCTTCAGGGGGCACTTGGACACTCTATAGCGGGTCTGGCTCAGTCCCTTGTGGGGGTCACTGCTCCTTTCCTGGATCTTGCTTTGCAATAGGCTTTGCGTATTTGGCCTCCTCAGCCTCTTTGGCGGGTGTGAGGTTTGACTTTTTAAAGCACGATTGCACCCCCTCCTACCGTCTTTTTGCAGCTTCTCCTTTGCTCTTCAATGTGGGGTATATTTTTGTGATGGGATCCAACCGCCTCCTATCGATGGTGTTTCAGGAACTTGTTGCAATTCAGGCGATTTTGCAGGAGAGATGAGTGCACATCCTTCTACACTGCCATCTTAGCTCCACAGCCTACCAGGAGAACTCCATGAGCAGTATGAAAAGGCAAAAATATATGACACTGGTAGATGAGCCCCTCGAGTCAGAAGGCATCCAGGATGTTACTGGTGAAGAGTAGAGGGAAATTATGAATAGCTCAAAAAAGAATAAAGCATCTGGGCTCAAGTGGAAATGACATTCAGTTGTGGATGTGTTGAGAAGCTTCTTTGATACCTATTTCTCATGTATATATTTTCTCTGGAAAAATTTCTATTCAAATCCTCAGTCCATTTTTAATCAAATTGTTTGCTTTCTTGATGAGGAGTTGTATTAATTATTTATATATTTTGGCTACTTTCCCTTTATTAGACATACTGTTTACAAATAAATTCTCCCTTTCAACAGGTGGCTTTTTAAAATTTTGTTGATATCTTTCTTTACCAAGCAAAAGTTTTTTTAGTTTGATGAAAACCCATTTGTGTGTGTGTGTGTGTGTGTGTGTGTGTGTGCACAGTTAATTTCTCTTGCCTGAGGAGAAATATCAAAAAAAATATGACTAAGACTTATGTCAAAGTGTATAGTGCCTTAAGTTTTCTTATAGAAACATTATGGTTTCAGGTCTTACATTTAAAATATTATTCCATTTTGAATATTTGTCTATGCATGGTGTGAGTATATAGTCTAGTTTGATTCATTTGCATGTAGGTATCTAGTTCCCTAACATCATTTATTTAAGATATTATCTTGCTTCTATTCTATACTCTTACCTCCTTTGTCATAGATTTATCATATATAAAAATAAGACTTCTTTCTGGGCTTAACATTCTGCTCCAATCATCTGTGTGTCTTCTTGTACCAATACTACACTATTTTGGTGAATGTAGCTTTGTAAATAAAGATTAAACACAAAATATGTGAGATGTCCGTGTTTTTTCTTTCTCAAAGTTGTTTTGTGTGCTTCATGTTTTTGGGTTTCCATAAAATTAGAATTATTTGCTGTAGTTCTGTGATAAATACTATTGTGATTTTGATAGAGATGGCACTGAAACTATAGATTGCCTTGGGTAGTATGGTCATTTTAACAACATTAAATATTGCAATCTATAAATATGGTATGTCTTTCCATCTCTTTCAGTCATCTTTGGCTTCTTTCATCAGTGTTTCATAGTTTTCCAAGTATAGTTCTTTTAATTTCCTCTGTTGGCTTTACTCCTAGATATTTTATTCTTTATATTAATAATATTATGATTAATGAAATTGTTTTCTAAATTTTAAATTTTGTTAGTTGTGTGTAGAAATGCCAGATTTCTATATATTTATAATGTAGCCTACTACTTTGCCAAATTTATTACAGTAAGCTCTTATAGTTTTTGTTGGTAACTGTAGGATATTATACATATAGTATCATCTCATCTGTAAAAAGTGATAGTATTATTTATTCCTTTCCAAACTGGATTTATTTTATTTCTTTGCTTTACAGTGGGTAGGACTTTAAATAAAAAGATGATAACAGGCTTTCAGCTTTTCACTGTTGAATATGATGATATAATAACTATAGGCTCATCATATATGATCTTTATTACATTGAGGTGTGTTCCCTTTATACTTACTTCATTCAGACTTTTTTATTTTAAATGGATACTGAATTTTGCCAAAAAATGTTCTGCATCTATGAGGTGATCTTATGATTTATATTCTTCAGTTTGTTCATGTAGTTTATTATCATGATGGTTTTGCATATAGTGAACAATTTTTGCATTATTAGAATAAATGCAACTTGATTATGATGTAAGATTCTTTTCCTGTATTGTTCACTTTGGCTTGCTAATATTTTACCAAGCCTTTTTTTTCTCATAAGTTCACCAGTAATATTGCGCTGTGGTTTCCTTTTTTTCTTCATACGTTATCTAATTTTGGTAGCAGGGTGATGTTGATTTGAAGAGTGAGTTCAGAATTGTCCCTTCCCTAGAAATTTTTAGAATTATTTGAGTATGATGGTGTTAACTCTTCTCTAAATACTTGATAAAATTTTCTTATGAAGACTTTTAGTCTTGTACTTTTGTTTTTCTTGAGTATTTAAATTACTGATTCAATCTCATTACTTATATTTGATCTGTTCTTATTTTCTATTTCTTCCTGGTTCAGTCTTTAGAAGTTGTTCATTTCTAGGAGTTTATTCATTTTTCTAATTTATTCATTTTGTTGACATGTGATTTTTATAGTGATCTCACAGTCTTTTGTATTTCTATGGTGTCTACAGGTAATGCTCAATTTTAATTTCCTCTGTTGGCTTTACTCCTAGATATTTTATTCTTTATATTAATAATATTATGATTAATGAAATTGTTTTCTAAATTTTAAATTTTGTTAGTTGTGTGTAGAAATGCCAGATTTCTATATATTTATAATGTAGCCTACTACTTTGCCAAATTTATTACAGTAAGCTCTTATAGTTTTTGTTGGTAACTGTAGGATATTATACATATAGTATCATCTCATCTGTAAAAAGTGATAGTATTATTTATTCCTTTCCAAACTGGATTTATTTTATTTCTTTGCTTTACAGTGGGTAGGACTTTAAATAAAAAGATGATAACAGGCTTTCAGCTTTTCACTGTTGAATATGATGATATAATAACTATAGGCTCATCATATATGATCTTTATTACATTGAGGTGTGTTCCCTTTATACTTACTTCATTCAGACTTTTTTATTTTAAATGGATACTGAATTTTGCCAAAAAATGTTCTGCATCTATGAGGTGATCTTATGATTTATATTCTTCAGTTTGTTCATGTAGTTTATTATCATGATGGTTTTGCATATAGTGAACAATTTTTGCATTATTAGAATAAATGCAACTTGATTATGATGTAAGATTCTTTTCCTGTATTGTTCACTTTGGCTTGCTAATATTTTACCAAGCCTTTTTTTTCTCATAAGTTCACCAGTAATATTGCGCTGTGGTTTCCTTTTTTTCTTCATACGTTATCTAATTTTGGTAGCAGGGTGATGTTGATTTGAAGAGTGAGTTCAGAATTGTCCCTTCCCTAGAAATTTTTAGAATTATTTGAGTATGATGGTGTTAACTCTTCTCTAAATACTTGATAAAATTTTCTTATGAAGACTTTTAGTCTTGTACTTTTGTTTTTCTTGAGTATTTAAATTACTGATTCAATCTCATTACTTATATTTGATCTGTTCTTATTTTCTATTTCTTCCTGGTTCAGTCTTTAGAAGTTGTTCATTTCTAGGAGTTTATTCATTTTTCTAATTTATTCATTTTGTTGACATGTGATTTTTATAGTGATCTCACAGTCTTTTGTATTTCTATGGTGTCTACAGGTAATGCTCAATTTTCATTTCTGACTTTATTTATTTTGGCCTCATCTCCTTTTCTTAATAAGTCTGGCTAATTTTCTGTCAATTTTATTTTTCTTTTCAGAGAGCCAGCCTTTAGCTACATTATTTTTTTTTCTATTTTGGATTTTTTTGTTTATTTCATATATATTTTGTTTGTTTTATCTGTATATTAATTATTTATGTTCAGGTATTTATATTTTTTTCATCTACTAGCTTTGAGCTTTGTTTGCTCTTTCTCTAGTTTTTTAGTTATAAAACTCGGTGCTCCTTTGAGGTTTTTATTTTTATTTATTTATTTTTTGTCTATTTTCTGCAACAAACTTGAATCACTATAAATTTACCTCTTATAACTAACTGCCTTTGCTGCATCTTATATATTTTGGGCTATTGTATATTTCTCTTCATTTGTCTCCAGGTATATTTTTTCTAATTTATTTGTGATCAATTGGTTCCTTAATAGCATCGTGCTTACTATTCATTTGGGGAATTCTCTTATAGCTCAGATAGTAAAGAACCCACCTGCAATGCAGGAGAACTGGGTTCAATCCCTGGGCTGGGAACACCTCCCTGCAGAAGGGAAAGAATACCCATTTCAGTATTCTTGTCTGGAAAATCCCATGGCTTCTCCATGTGTTGCAAAGTCTATCAGATCTAGTCCCTTGATCGTATTTGTCACTTCCACTGTATAATCATAGGGGATTTGATTTAGTCATATCTGAATGGACTAGTAGTCTCCCTACTTTCTTCAAGTTGTACCTGAATTTTTCAATAAGGAGCTCATGATCTGAACCACAGTCATCTTCTTATTTTGTTTTTCTGCCTGTATAGAGTTTCTCTATCATCAGCTTCAAAGAATATAATCAATCTTTCTTCAGTATTGATCATCTGGTGATATCCACTTATAGAGTTATTTTTTATGTTGTTGGAAGAGTGTGTTTTCTATGACCACTGTGCTCTCTTGGCAAAACAAGCATAATATTATTAATCTGAAAAATAGTAATTAATAATATAATTAATTTTAATTACTCTTAATATTGATTAATATAATTAATATATAATTATAACATATATGAGAAATAGACATTTATTGTCCTTGCAAAACTCAAGGAAAATAATTAATAGAGATTCTTTCTGTATAGTAGCTATAAACTGATGAATGATCATATACATAAATATATATGTATTACATAAATATATGTATAATGTTACATGCAAATATGCAGATAGATGGAGTTATAAATATGTATCCCACTAGGTGCCAAAGAGATGACAGGTTATTACACGTAAGAAGGTAGAACTTCAGGTTTAGTAGCTAAGGAAGAAGCACAGTGACAGAAACAGAGGTTCCAGACAGTATTCATAAGACACAGTAATTACTTTTCATAAAATATCTCTGACAACATTTATTGCTTTCATGAAAGTAACTAGTGTATCTATTAGGAATGATCTGAATTCACCCAAATGAAAGAACTCAAAAAAACAGTTATCAAGCCAATTTCTTTATACTAATTAGTTTAGCTGAAATATTCAAGGTATCAGATACATGGTGACCCAGAGCAGTGTCTTTTTTAAGTACTTAATTACAAATACCTGATAGTGATCTTCTGTGTATCTCTTTTCCTGCACCATGACATTGACTGTATGCTTTAGCACTCGAAATAGTGTTCTGTGTAACTTTAAAACTATTCAAACTAGAGCACTAATTCTCAGATTCTAGAAAGCCCTGCATAAATTTGGAAAGCTCATCTATAGATTCTGTTCTTTTAATGTCAAAATCTGTATCAGTCACATTTCTCCAAAGAAACACAGCATACACCCAATGTAGCCACTACCCTAACATTAGTAAGATGTTACTTATCTTACAAATGCGTCAGATAGTGAGAAATAAATCTTGACAAAACTTCAGAGACTTTCAACTACACTAAAATTTCTAAAAGTCCAGTAGAACCCATCTAAAGTGAAGGAAAAGTTGTGGCATCTATTCCTTAACAACCATAAAAGAGGTACACATTTATTGGGCCTCTGGATTTTGGAGGCAATATTCTCTTGGGTGTACTACTCCAGATCGTTTCCTATGGGGACCAAAAAACTTATTATTTTGCATGGAGCCCTAATATACACAGTCTTGAGGAGATGAGTAAGGATGGAATCAATCATAGAGCCTAAAAATTTAGGTCTCAAAAAGGGGAACACAAACATTGTATAGTGTGCAGATGAGGGTGAAGCGCTAACATTTGAAGCAAAAACCTGGACAAATTAGGAAGAGTGGTCTAGTGGATAAAATTCAAGGGGTGTGTTTTGGTTTTTAAAATAAATGTCAATGGATATAAGAAAAGCAGCTAATCAAAAAATATAATAAGAATTTAGAAGTTGTTCTTGAAATCCTAGATTTATAAATTCTTGCCATTTCCTGAAAGTTTTTTTTTTTCACTATGAAAGTTAAATCTAAGAAATGTATATGATTTTTTGGTACCTAGAAAGATTCTTTAAAATGGCAAGTTCACCATCTGCTTAAGATTACTTGGAAAAAAAAATGTGCTACCAAACTTGTCTCTGAATTTCAGAGTTTATTACCCAATGATATACCAAAAGACATGAGCAGTGGTTTAGTAGGGCCAGTTTGGAGTTACTATTGTGGTTCAGTGGCTAAGCCATGTCCAGCTCTTTGCTGCTCCTATGGACTGTAGCATGCCAGGATTCTCTAACCTTCACTGTCTTCCAGAGTTTGCTCCAACTCATGCTCATTGAGTCTGTCATGCCATCCAACCGCCACATCATCTGTTTTCCTGTTCTCCTCCTGCCTTCAATCTTTCCCAGGATCAAGGGCTTTTCCTAATGAGTGTAGTGGTAGATGGTGGATTTAATGTCAAAATCTGTATCAGTCACATTTCTCCAAAGAAACACAGCATACACCCAATGTAGCCACTACCCTAACATTAGTAAGATGTTACTTATCTTACAAATGCGTCAGATAGTGAGAAATAAATCTTGACAAAACTTCAGAGACTTTCAACTACACTAAAATTTCTAAAAGTCCAGTAGAACCCATCTAAAGTGAAGGAAAAGTTGTGGCATCTATTCCTTAACAACCATAAAAGAGGTACACATTTATTGGGCCTCTGGATTTTGGAGGCAATATTCTCTTGGGTGTACTACTCCAGATCGTTTCCTATGGGGACCAAAAAACTTATTATTTTGCATGGAGCCCTAATATACACAGTCTTGAGGAGATGAGTAAGGATGGAATCAATCATAGAGCCTAAAAATTTAGGTCTCAAAAAGGGGAACACAAACATTGTATAGTGTGCAGATGAGGGTGAAGCGCTAACATTTGAAGCAAAAACCTGGACAAATTAGGAAGAGTGGTCTAGTGGATAAAATTCAAGGGGTGTGTTTTGGTTTTTAAAATAAATGTCAATGGATATAAGAAAAGCAGCTAATCAAAAAATATAATAAGAATTTAGAAGTTGTTCTTGAAATCCTAGATTTATAAATTCTTGCCATTTCCTGAAAGTTTTTTTTTCACTATGAAAGTTAAATCTAAGAAATGTATATGATTTTTTGGTACCTAGAAAGATTCTTTAAAATGGCAAGTTCACCATCTGCTTAAGATTACTTGGAAAAAAAAATGTGCTACCAAACTTGTCTCTGAATTTCAGAGTTTATTACCCAATGATATACCAAAAGACATGAGCAGTGGTTTAGTAGGGCCAGTTTGGAGTTACTATTGTGGTTCAGTGGCTAAGCCATGTCCAGCTCTTTGCTGCTCCTATGGACTGTAGCATGCCAGGATTCTCTAACCTTCACTGTCTTCCAGAGTTTGCTCCAACTCATGCTCATTGAGTCTGTCATGCCATCCAACCGCCACATCATCTGTTTTCCTGTTCTCCTCCTGCCTTCAATCTTTCCCAGGATCAAGGGCTTTTCCAATGAGGTAGCTTGGTAGATGGTGGTAGATAGCTAATGGTGAGTGGTGTTGGATTTGTGATCTCTGAAGGAGAATATTTCACTTGGGGATCAGAAGATGTGGCATTGGTCACTCAGAGCTTCATGTAAGTTTATTAAAATAACAGGGATAGAGAAAGCTTCCAGAAAAAGGGACTGAAAAGGAGTAGGAGACTATTTGTTCAGCCAGGACATTATGTACTTTTTTCAGTTGGTTATTAACAGGATATCTTAAGCTTGTAACAATCTTACTAAACCCGAACCCATAACATCTATCTTGAGATAATTAGGCAAATGATGATCTCCAGACATTTTCAGCAATAAAGCTAGATAAGACACTCCAAGTGAAATATGTTGCATCCATAAAACAATAGGTATAATGCTGGACTTTAGGAAAGTTACTTTCTGTCAGAGCAGATTATTATCATGGCAAGAAATGTTTGGCTAGAAAGCCTTTGTTCTCCCTCCTCCTGCTTTTCCTCCTTGGAAACCAATGATCTCCTTACTAATTCTGCCTATTAACTTTTTCAAGTTTCACGTCAAATGGTCAAAAGAATAAAGCTTCAGCTTCAACATTAGTCCTTTCAATGGATATTCAGGGTTGATTTACTTTAGGATTGATTGGTTTGATGTCCTTCCCATCCAAGGGACTCTCAAGAGTCTTCTCCAACACCACAGTTTGGAGCTTATAAGTTTAATTTTCTTTCATGATGTAACTTTGGTTATTACACTTAGCCTTCATGTTCTTGGGCTGTGTTATTATATCATCTGTTTCCATTGAACCCAAAGAGGAAAAATATGTTGTGGTCTAGTCTAAAGTATATACTCTAAACTGGAAAAGAGTTTATTGGGGAGAACTTCTGCTGTATTCTGGTCTAGTCCTGTCTTATTTAATTTGGGCAGTCATTTTTAATGACAGTATGCAAAATATTTTAAAAATATGTGTTCTGAGAAGAAACTTTTATATAAGACATATTTACATCCAACCGCCACATCATCTGTTTTCCTGTTCTCCTCCTGCCTTCAATCTTTCCCAGGATCAAGGGCTTTTCCAATGAGGTAGCTTGGTAGATGGTGGTAGATAGCTAATGGTGAGTGGTGTTGGATTTGTGATCTCTGAAGGAGAATATTTCACTTGGGGATCAGAAGATGTGGCATTGGTCACTCAGAGCTTCATGTAAGTTTATTAAAATAACAGGGATAGAGAAAGCTTCCAGAAAAAGGGACTGAAAAGGAGTAGGAGACTATTTGTTCAGCCAGGACATTATGTACTTTTTTCAGTTGGTTATTAACAGGATATCTTAAGCTTGTAACAATCTTACTAAACCCGAACCCATAACATCTATCTTGAGATAATTAGGCAAATGATGATCTCCAGACATTTTCAGCAATAAAGCTAGATAAGACACTCCAAGTGAAATATGTTGCATCCATAAAACAATAGGTATAATGCTGGACTTTAGGAAAGTTACTTTCTGTCAGAGCAGATTATTATCATGGCAAGAAATGTTTGGCTAGAAAGCCTTTGTTCTCCCTCCTCCTGCTTTTCCTCCTTGGAAACCAATGATCTCCTTACTAATTCTGCCTATTAACTTTTTCAAGTTTCACGTCAAATGGTCAAAAGAATAAAGCTTCAGCTTCAACATTAGTCCTTTCAATGGATATTCAGGGTTGATTTACTTTAGGATTGATTGGTTTGATGTCCTTCCCATCCAAGGGACTCTCAAGAGTCTTCTCCAACACCACAGTTTGGAGCTTATAAGTTTAATTTTCTTTCATGATGTAACTTTGGTTATTACACTTAGCCTTCATGTTCTTGGGCTGTGTTATTATATCATCTGTTTCCATTGAACCCAAAGAGGAAAAATATGTTGTGGTCTAGTCTAAAGTATATACTCTAAACTGGAAAAGAGTTTATTGGGGAGAACTTCTGCTGTATTCTGGTCTAGTCCTGTCTTATTTAATTTGGGCAGTCATTTTTAATGACAGTATGCAAAATATTTTAAAAATATGTGTTCTGAGAAGAAACTTTTATATAAGACATATTTACATATAAATCCTATATATCTGAGCATATTTTCATAGATTTTCAAATCAGAAAATTCAACCCCAGATGTTAGTGTCACATATTTATTTTCCTAAAATCTAAAATCTCTCTTTAACCAGTAAGTGATTGATCAGAGAATTATATTAATCCCTAACCATATATTTATAAATAAAAATTGTCTCCTATAGCTTTACATGTTTTATTTAAAATGTGTTGGAGTAAATATACTGATGTAGTCTTTTTGTTGTTTTTTCCTTATGAAAAGATAATCAATGTCATTTAATCAATTCCATTTCCCATTATTAAATTATGACAATCAAGATTGTCCTAAGAAAGTTTCTGATCATATGTTAGATATGAACAAACAGATGCAAATAAATCAGAATCAAATCCATCTGATAAGAAATAAACAATATTTTTAGAGGCTACTGAATCTCATTCTCATGATCAAAGAGATTTATCTTATGTGCATCATTGTCAGATTCATAAGAATGACTAAGAAATTGAAATTAATTAGAAATAAGTGATGTTTCTTTGTTTGAAATTATAAATACAATAACATAACCCTTTAATGATTATTTAAATCTAATACCAAAATCTAACCCAGGAGCAGGAAATTTTTATGTTGCATAACTTCCAAGGCCCAGTTTTTAATGAAGATTTCCTAGGGAAATGTAACTAGTCATGAAATATACTTCTAGTAGGCAATTATTCACTAAATTGTAATAAGAAAAAATATGGATTTATAGTAAGATAATTAAACATATACATCCTATAATATGAATAAAATTAATAATATATACTTATATGTTTATTTAATATACCACCTCTTTTCACTCACATAAAATAGATGTAAGATGCAACATTCCATTCAAAAACAGATCTATGCACTGCATATAAATATTCAAGTTGTATAAGTTTTACAATTATGACACAATCAAAAATTCAGTGACAGACTTTATTTTCTTGGGCTCCAAAATCACTGCAGACCATGACTACAGTCATGAAATTAAAAGACACTTGCTCCTTGGAGTAAAAGATCTTACAAAACTAGTGAGCCTATTAAAAAGCAGAGAAATAACTTTTCCAACAAAGTCCTCATAGTAAAAACTATGGTTTTTCCAATAATCATGCACAGATATGAGATTTGGATCAAAAAGTGCTTGAGCACACAATGATTGAGGCTTTTGAAATGTGGTGCTGCAGGAGACTCTTGGTAGTCCCTTGGACTGAAAGGAGCTCAAACCAGTCAATCCTAAAGAAAATGTACCCCAAATATTCATTGAAAGGACTGGTGCTGAAGATCCAATACTCTGGCCACCTGATGGGAAGAAATGATTCACTGAAAAAGGTCTCAATGCTGGGAGAGAAAGGGGGCAAGAGGAGAAGGGGGCAACAGAGTACGAGGTGGTTCACTGACATCATTGTCTCAAAGGACATGAGTTTGAGCACACTCTGGGAGACAGTGAAGGCCAGGGAGCTTGGTGTGCTATAGTTCATGCAGTGTCAAAGAGCCAAACATGACTGAGTGACTGAAGAACTACTGTTGTCCAGCTCAAATACAGAACTGTCAAATATCAAACAGTCAAAATAATCAGATTTCATCATATTTAAGATTTTTCTAAGAGACACATAGAAAATCTTAGCTAATTATTCTTTAATGGTGGGTCTAGAAAATGACTTGGATAACTTTATGAAGGGACTATTTTGACAAAAAGAGACCCTTGCTTCACAAAGTTGAGAACAATTGACATGAGTAGTCTTGTTACATTCTATTCCTATAATTATAAAAATAATCCAGTTACATTTTTTTCTAGGCTGTGGATCATTTTAAAGCCAGGAAGATTACCTGAATAATTCCACAAAGTTATTCATTTCTATAAATATTGATGATTGGATGTAACTGTGTGTTTGTGTTCTCTGATAAATACAGACAAAAGATGGAGTGGAAATATTTCACTTGGATGGTTTGTCCAGATTTATTTTCTATGTTCTTTTTTTCAGTTCTTTCTACTTCCAGTGATTCCTATGGTTAAAAACACTCCTAAATTGGCAAGTACTCAATACATTTATAGCATCCTTGCTGAGAACAGAGGTATTAAAAAGGGGCCAAAAGTATTAAGTAATGCTTTAGAAAGTATTATAATAACAAGTCAAAAGAAAGTAGTGTGTGTGTGTGTGTGTGTGTTGGTCACTCAGTCATTTCTGATTCATTATTGCCTGCCAGGTAATTCTGTCCAAGGAGTTACTCAGGAAAGAATATTAGAGTGGATTGTCTTTCCTTTCTCCAGGGGATCTTCCACACCCAGGGATCAAACCTGAGTCTTCTACTTTGCAAGTACATTATTTACCATCTGAGCTACTAAGAAAGTCCCCCCAAAAGTAGGATATTGAGAATTGCATACGTTTTAATCTAACATAGACAAAACGTACACTTTGAACTGAAATGTTCACAAAGAAATTATCATGTGCAATTTTCAATTTCCAGTGGGGAAAAGTGAGTTCCATTATGATAAAATGACTTATCCAAGGCGACAAAATAAATAATGTGCATAAATATTAATTCCGTAAGTCAAAGAAATTAAGTGGAGCCTAGCATTCTTGTGAAGGAATTTAATCTGTGTAGAAATAATCTAGACAGTGTTTATTGTTTTATGATGTGGTTTCTGTAATGTGGCTTTTCTATAACGGTATAAGGAGATAAACTATAGAAAATATATTTATATGGATTAGATTATACTTTATGTATGATTTTTAACTACACTAATTTGGAAAATGTGATTATTAGTACAAGACTAATATATTCTTTAATGGTGGGTCTAGAAAATACTGTCTTATGAAGGGACTATTTTGACAAAAGAGACCCTTGCTTCACAAAGTTGAGAACAATTGACATGAGTAGTCTTGTTACATTCTATTCCTATAATTATAAAAATAATCCAGTTACATTTTTTTCTAGGCTGTGGATCATTTTAAAGCCAGGAAGATTACCTGAATAATTCCACAAAGTTATTCATTTCTATAAATATTGATGATTGGATGTAACTGTGTGTTTGTGTTCTCTGATAAATACAGACAAAAGATGGAGTGGAAATATTTCACTTGGATGGTTTGTCCAGATTTATTTTCTATGTTCTTTTTTTCAGTTCTTTCTACTTCCAGTGATTCCTATGGTTAAAAACACTCCTAAATTGGCAAGTACTCAATACATTTATAGCATCCTTGCTGAGAACAGAGGTATTAAAAAGGGGCCAAAAGTATTAAGTAATGCTTTAGAAAGTATTATAATAACAAGTCAAAAGAAAGTAGTGTGTGTGTGTGTGTGTGTGTGTTGGTCACTCAGTCATTTCTGATTCATTATTGCCTGCCAGGTAATTCTGTCCAAGGAGTTACTCAGGAAAGAATATTAGAGTGGATTGTCTTTCCTTTCTCACGGCGATCTTCCACACCCAGGGATCAAACCTGAGTCTTCTACTTTGCAAGTACATTATTTACCATCTGAGCTACTAAGAAAGTCCCCCCAAAAGTAGGATATTGAGAATTGCATACGTTTTAATCTAACATAGACAAAACGTACACTTTGAACTGAAATGTTCACAAAGAAATTATCATGTGCAATTTTCAATTTCCAGTGGGGAAAAGTGAGTTCCATTATGATAAAATGACTTATCCAAGGCGACAAAATAAATAATGTGCATAAATATTAATTCCGTAAGTCAAAGAAATTAAGTGGAGCCTAGCATTCTTGTGAAGGAATTTAATCTGTGTAGAAATAATCTAGACAGTGTTTATTGTTTTATGATGTGGTTTCTGTAATGTGGCTTTTCTATAACGGTATAAGGAGATAAACTATAGAAAATATATTTATATGGATTAGATTATACTTTATGTATGATTTTTAACTACACTAATTTGGAAAATGT
The DNA here is from genome assembly GCA_022376925.1 of Tragulus kanchil. Taxonomy (NCBI): domain Eukaryota; kingdom Metazoa; phylum Chordata; class Mammalia; order Artiodactyla; family Tragulidae; genus Tragulus; species Tragulus kanchil. The sequence goes on along the minus strand of JAIOJX010000003.1, from coordinate 84,764,393 downwards.
GATTATTAGTACAAGACTAATATATTTCCTCATATACATTAGTTCACATAATATACATGCTAACCCTGAATTTCTTATTCTATTATGCTATGTTTTGTGTTGAAGAAAATACATTTGTTTATTGATGCTTATTAGAAAATAGCTCCATTCAGGGCTTCCCCTGGTGGTCCAGTGGGTACGGACACCGCCTTGCAGTGCAAGGGGCGCCGGTTCGATCCCTGGACTGGGAAGATCCCACGTGCCGGGAAGCGGTTGGACCAATGTGTCCAATCACCGAGTCAGAGCTCTGGAGCGCATGCGCCCAGAGCCGGCGCTCTGCAAGGACAGACGCCACCGCGATGGGAGGCCCACAGGAGCCAAAGAACAAAGCTGGATGAAAATAGAGAAATGAAGGACCAATAGAAGTGGCCCGCCCCCTCCCCACCCCCCAGAACCCGACCCCCGCCCAAAAAAAAAAAAAAGAAAGAAAGAAAGAAAATAGACCCATTCAGTGCTATGGATAGAAAATATATAAATACTATTTCTAACTCTTAAATATCTAATAGCATGCGTTGTTGTCTGTTTTAAAAAAGGTATTCTATTTTTCAAAATGCAAGCTTATTTAGTGGGCTAAGTAATATTAATAGGTGCAAAATAAGCCAAATTTCAAGGAAGTATACTGAGAGGAATGTTGGATCAATTCATTGGATAAAGCTAAACAGCTCCACCCACTCCCCTGCAGACTGGTGGCCACTAGTTTGTTACCAGTGTGACTCAGCTTCTTTACTGTCATCTTCAATGCTTATATTTTTTTTCTAAATTACTGTAAATTATTGATTTCTTTCCTCAGAATCACCACAACCAAAGACAGAAATCATGAGAATAAGAATAAGGTGAACTAAAGTAAGTTGATTTTTACTTTTTGAAATGTTGTAATGGAGGTGGGGGTAGTTTCTCCAGACTAGATATGTTCATGAGAGAATGATACAGGAAATGAACTTTAATTCAGCTTGTATTTCTCTCCTTCCTTCTTTTGAGATATTGAGAGTTTGTCTTTCAAGTGATATCTTAGCCCTCTGTTTTTAGAACAGCATATGGTTAAAATGAGGAAAAGTGAAAAAAGAATAGGTGGACTGAGCTGGGGAATCTTAATCATGGACAGTGACTCCTGCACTTGGATATACATTGAAATTACCAGGAAAGTGTTTTGTTTGTTTGTTTGTTTGTTTCAAGCCATATAAACCATAAACAGCAAAATGAGATAAATTAAATCAGAATCTCAGGATGAGATACTGTTATCAGTAAAACTTATGCTTTCCTAGGGCGTATCCTGGATGGTTCAGATACATGAATTAATATCATCATCTACAAACAGAAAAAGAAAGACAAATATCTGACCAAAAGGAATGGGGTAAAAATCAAGACTGAAATAAACAATACAGTAGATAGGCCAATAAAAGAATATCTGTCGATGCATGAAAAACAAATTTGGAAACTGGAATAACAGACTAAATATTTCTTGTAGAAGCATAAATAAAGATTAAACAATAAATAATTATATAACAGAAGAGAAATAAAATATAGGCCTGTTGCTAAGTTGTATTAACTGAATTCTAGGATTCATAGAATGAGAGTAAAAGAAAAATTTGGGTCTTAGGGCTTCCCTGGTGGTCCAGTGGGTAAGGACACCGCCTTGCAGTGCAAGGGGCACGGGTTCAATCCTTGGCCTGGGAAAATTCCACATGCTGCGGAGTGGCTGGACTGATGTGTCCAAATACCAAGCCAGCACTCTGGAGGGCATGCACCCAGAGCTGGTGCTCTGCAACAAGAGAGGCCACTGCAATGGGAGGCCCACACAAGCCAAAGGAACAAAGATGGAAATGATAGAAGTAGCCAAAAAAAAAAAAAAGTGAATGAAATGTCCCAGAGTATAAAATATATAATGTACTGGTAAACTTTCAAAGTTAAATACTCCCTAAAATACTAAAAGGGAATGATAAAGAACATTTGATAGCTAGACACCCACTATAAAAATTTAAAATATCAATAAAAAAAATTAAAAATTATAGAAATTTCTAACAAATATAATGGAGGTGGGGGTAGTTTCTCCAGACTAGATATGTTCATGAGAGAATGATACAGGAAATGAACTTTAATTCAGCTTGTATTTCTCTCCTTCCTTCTTTTGAGATATTGAGAGTTTGTCTTTCAAGTGATATCTTAGCCCTCTGTTTTTAGAACAGCATATGGTTAAAATGAGGAAAAGTGAAAAAAGAATAGGTGGACTGAGCTGGGGAATCTTAATCATGGACAGTGACTCCTGCACTTGGATATACATTGAAATTACCAGGAAAGTGTTTTGTTTGTTTGTTTGTTTGTTTCAAGCCATATAAACCATAAACAGCAAAATGAGATAAATTAAATCAGAATCTCAGGATGAGATACTGTTATCAGTAAAACTTATGCTTTCCTAGGGCGTATCCTGGATGGTTCAGATACATGAATTAATATCATCATCTACAAACAGAAAAAGAAAGACAAATATCTGACCAAAAGGAATGGGGTAAAAATCAAGACTGAAATAAACAATACAGTAGATAGGCCAATAAAAGAATATCTGTCGATGCATGAAAAACAAATTTGGAAACTGGAATAACAGACTAAATATTTCTTGTAGAAGCATAAATAAAGATTAAACAATAAATAATTATATAACAGAAGAGAAATAAAATATAGGCCTGTTGCTAAGTTGTATTAACTGAATTCTAGGATTCATAGAATGAGAGTAAAAGAAAAATTTGGGTCTTAGGGCTTCCCTGGTGGTCCAGTGGGTAAGGACACCGCCTTGCAGTGCAAGGGGCACGGGTTCAATCCTTGGCCTGGGAAAATTCCACATGCTGCGGAGTGGCTGGACTGATGTGTCCAAATACCAAGCCAGCACTCTGGAGGGCATGCACCCAGAGCTGGTGCTCTGCAACAAGAGAGGCCACTGCAATGGGAGGCCCACACAAGCCAAAGGAACAAAGATGGAAATGATAGAAGTAGCCAAAAAAAAAAAAAAGTGAATGAAATGTCCCAGAGTATAAAATATATAATGTACTGGTAAACTTTCAAAGTTAAATACTCCCTAAAATACTAAAAGGGAATGATAAAGAACATTTGATAGCTAGACACCCACTATAAAAATTTAAAATATCAACAAAAATAAAATTATAAAATTCTACAAAAAAATATTTCTATTAAACATAAAAATTAGAATGTCATTTTTCAAAAACAACACTAAGCAAATGAAAGCAAATTGTATAATGATAGAAGAACAGAATTTTAATAGAATTGTCATTTAAATATGAGACCCCTTGTAGTTCAGCTGGTAAAGAATGTACCTGCAAGGCAGGAGACTTTAGTTCAATTCCTCAGTCAGGAAGATTCCCTGCAGAAGGTATGGGTTACCCACTAGAATATTCTTGGACTTCCCTGGTAACTCAGATAGTTAACAACCTGCCAGGAATGTGAGAGATCTGGGTTCAATTCCTGGATTGGGAGGGTTCCTTGGAGAGTGGAATGGCTATGCACCCTAGTATTTTTGCCTGGAAAATGCAATGTCTTATTCATGGCTTGCAAAGAATTGGACATGACTGAATGACTTTCACTATATTAGAAGTATTGTCAAGCCTATACATTCCAGAGTGTTTGATATGTATGAATAAATATTGGAGAGCAATTTAGAACATTTATAAAAGGAGAAAAATATTCAAGAGATATTTCAAGTAAATTTATCACACAATTTTTAAACATTGTGGTTATACTAAAAAAAAAGCTGAGATCATAGAAAAATTACATAGTGACCTAGAAAATATTTAATATATGTCCATATTCCTTGAGATAAGTGGTGTTTCTTAATTTAAATCACATCTATGTGTAACTTAATGAAACAATGAACCATGTCCCATGCCCATGCTGTAGGGCTACCCAAGACTGATGGGTCATGGTGGAGAGTTCTAATGAAATGTAATCTACTAGAGAAGGGAAAGGCAAACCACTCCATCATACTTGCCTTGAGAACCTCATGAGTAGTATGAAAAGGCAAAAAGGCACGACACTGAAAGATGAACACTCCAGATTTGTAGGTGTCCAATAAGATACTAAGGAAGAGAGGAGAAATAGATCCAGAAGGGATTAAGAGGGTGAGTCAAAGGAGAATAAATGCCCAGTTGCAGATGTGTCTGATGGTGAAGGTAAAGTCCAATGCTAAAAAGAACAATATTGCATTGGAACCTGAAAGTTTAGGTCCATGAATCAAGGTAAATAGGAAATGGTCACATAGGAGATAGCAAGGGTGAACATTGAGAGATAAGGAAGCCTTCTTAACTGAACAATACAAAGAAATAGAAGAAAACAAGAGAATGGGAAAGATGAGAGTTCTCTGCAGGAAAATTAGAGTTACCAAGGGAACATTTCATGTAAAGATGAGCACAATAAAGGACATAAACTGTATGGACCTAACAGAATCAGAAGTATGAAGAAAAGAGGTGGAAAGACTACACAGAAGAAGTATATAAATATGGTCTTTATGGCTCAGATAACCATGATAATGTAATCACTCAACTAGAGTAGACATTCTGGAATGTGAAGTCAAGTGGTCCTTAGGAAGCGTTAACATAATCAAAACTAGTCTAGGTGATGAGTAGTGTAGTGTACTGTAGGTGAAACAGCTGAGCTATTTCAAATCATAAAAGATACTGCAGTGAGAGTGCTGAATTCATTATGATAATGAAAATACTCAGCATTGGTCACAGGACTTTTCATTGAATTGCAAAGAAGGGCATTGCCAGAGAATAGTAAAACTACCACAAAATTGCATTCATTTCACATGCTAGCAAAGCAAAATATTTAATATATGTCCATATTCCTTGAGATAAGTGGTGTTTCTTAATTTAAATCACATCTATGTGTAACTTAATGAAACAATGAACCATGTCCCATGCCCATGCTGTAGGGCTACCCAAGACTGATGGGTCATGGTGGAGAGTTCTAATGAAATGTAATCTACTAGAGAAGGGAAAGGCAAACCACTCCATCATACTTGCCTTGAGAACCTCATGAGTAGTATGAAAAGGCAAAAAGGCACGACACTGAAAGATGAACACTCCAGATTTGTAGGTGTCCAATAAGATACTAAGGAAGAGAGGAGAAATAGATCCAGAAGGGATTAAGAGGGTGAGTCAAAGGAGAATAAATGCCCAGTTGCAGATGTGTCTGATGGTGAAGGTAAAGTCCAATGCTAAAAAGAACAATATTGCATTGGAACCTGAAAGTTTAGGTCCATGAATCAAGGTAAATAGGAAATGGTCACATAGGAGATAGCAAGGGTGAACATTGAGAGATAAGGAAGCCTTCTTAACTGAACAATACAAAGAAATAGAAGAAAACAAGAGAATGGGAAAGATGAGAGTTCTCTGCAGGAAAATTAGAGTTACCAAGGGAACATTTCATGTAAAGATGAGCACAATAAAGGACATAAACTGTATGGACCTAACAGAATCAGAAGTATGAAGAAAAGAGGTGGAAAGACTACACAGAAGAAGTATATAAATATGGTCTTTATGGCTCAGATAACCATGATAATGTAATCACTCAACTAGAGTAGACATTCTGGAATGTGAAGTCAAGTGGTCCTTAGGAAGCGTTAACATAATCAAAACTAGTCTAGGTGATGAGTAGTGTAGTGTACTGTAGGTGAAACAGCTGAGCTATTTCAAATCATAAAAGATACTGCAGTGAGAGTGCTGAATTCATTATGATAATGAAAATACTCAGCATTGGTCACAGGACTTTTCATTGGAATTGCAAAGAAGGGCATTGCCAGAGAATAGTAAAACTACCACAAAATTGCATTCATTTCACATGCTAGCAAAGCAAAATTTTTCAAGCTAGGCTTCAGCAATACCTGAACAATACCTGAACTTTACAGATGCACAAGCTGGATTTAGAAAAGCCAGAAGAACCAGATATCAAACTGCCCACATCTGCTGGATCATAAAAAAGCTAAGGGAATTCCAGGAAAAAAAATCTGCCTCTGCTTCATTGACTACAGTAAAGCCTTTGTGTGCATCACAATAAACTGTTAAACATTCTTGAAGACTTGGGAATGCCAGACCAGTGTACCTGCCTCCTGAGAAACCTATATGCAGGGCAAGAAGCAACAGTTAGAATCATTAGACAAAAATCATTAGAAGATGAGTTAGACATGGAACAACACACTGGCTTCAAACTGGCAAAGGAGTACATTCAGGCTGTAGATTGTGAATGTGCTTATTTAACTGATATGCAAAGTACTTCATGTGAAATGCCCAGCTGGATAAAGCTCAGGCTAGAATCAAGATTGCCAGGAGAAATGTTAACAATGTCAGATTTGCAGGTGACACCAGCCTAGTGGTAGAAAGCAAAAAGGAACTAAAGCATTTCTTGAAGAAGGTGAAAAAGAAGAGTGAAAAAGCTGGCTTAAAACTCAACATTCAAAAAACTAAGAAAATGTTCCCATCACTACAAGGCAAATAGATTGGAAAAAAGTGGAAATAGTGACAGACTTTATTTTCTTGGGCTTCAAAATTACTGTGGATGGTGATTCCAGCCATGCAATTAAAAGATGCTTGTTCTTTAGAGGAAAGAAATATGACAAAGCTAAACAGCCTATTAAAAAGCAGAGACATCACTTTGTGGAGGGAGGTTCATATAGTCATAGCTATGGTTTATCTAGTAGCCATGTATGGCTGTGAGTTTGGTCCATACAGAAGGCTGAGTGCCAAAGAATTGAACAAAGCAAAGAACTGTGGTACTGGAGAAGGCACTTGAGAGTTCCTGGAGAGCTAGATCAAACCAATCATTCCTAAAGAAAATCAACCCTGAATATTCACTGGAATGACTGATGCTGAAGCTGGAGTGCCATTCCATTGGTCACCTAATACTAATGGCCAACTCACTCTAAGATCCTGATGGTGGGAAAGATTGAGGGCAGGAGGAAAAGGGTGTGGCATAGGATGAGATGGTTGGAAAGCATCGTTGATTCAATGGGCATGAGTCTGAGGAAACCCCAGGAGATAGTGAAGGTCAGGGAAGCTTAGTACGCTGCAGTCCATGGAGTCATAAAGAGTAGGCCATATCTTAGCCCCTGAGCAACAACAATGACAGTTAATTTAAATGATCATTCACTTTTATCACATGAATTTTAAATCAGTGTAACAAAATATGTGGAGACATATTCTTTGGAAATGTATTCAAAAGAAGAGGATGAGTGAGAAAATATATAAAGGATGTAAAACACCTATGCATTCCTTTTCCTAAGACTTAGTAGACAGTAATTAAAGTTTTCTTCTATATTTACAAGGTATTTATGGTCACTCATTATCAGATTCATTTTACTGAATCATTGTGAATTAGGAACACAAAGCAACTATTTTTCTTTTACTACATTCTGAGTCTAAGGTTTGAGGCTCAGAGGGGAGATATGCACTTGGGACACAATTATATGTTTACCAGTTTCTCAGGGTCATCTACGATTATTTGACAAGAAAGCAATCATCAGCAGATCAGTGATTCAAAATACAATCTAAACCTTAGAAACCTTTCAGTTAGGCACATTGCTGGATACTGTACTTCCTTCATATATTTGCTGTGCTCCTGCCTATACTTATTAAGAAAATGTTCCCATCACTACAAGGCAAATAGATTGGAAAAAAGTGGAAATAGTGACAGACTTTATTTTCTTGGGCTTCAAAATTACTGTGGATGGTGATTCCAGCCATGCAATTAAAAGATGCTTGTTCTTTAGAGGAAAGAAATATGACAAAGCTAAACAGCCTATTAAAAGCAGAGACATCACTTTGTGGAGGGAGGTTCATATAGTCATAGCTATGGTTTATCTAGTAGCCATGTATGGCTGTGAGTTTGGTCCATACAGAAGGCTGAGTGCCAAAGAATTGAACAAAGCAAAGAACTGTGGTACTGGAGAAGGCACTTGAGAGTTCCTGGAGAGCTAGATCAAACCAATCATTCCTAAAGAAAATCAACCCTGAATATTCACTGGAATGACTGATGCTGAAGCTGGAGTGCCATTCCATTGGTCACCTAATACTAATGGCCAACTCACTCTAAGATCCTGATGGTGGGAAAGATTGAGGGCAGGAGGAAAAGGGTGTGGCATAGGATGAGATGGTTGGAAAGCATCGTTGATTCAATGGGCATGAGTCTGAGGAAACCCCAGGAGATAGTGAAGGTCAGGGAAGCTTAGTACGCTGCAGTCCATGGAGTCATAAAGAGTAGGCCATATCTTAGCCCCTGAGCAACAACAATGACAGTTAATTTAAATGATCATTCACTTTTATCACATGAATTTTAAATCAGTGTAACAAAATATGTGGAGACATATTCTTTGGAAATGTATTCAAAAGAAGAGGATGAGTGAGAAAAATATATAAAGGATGTAAAACACCTATGCATTCCTTTTCCTAAGACTTAGTAGACAGTAATTAAAGTTTTCTTCTATATTTACAAGGTATTTATGGTCACTCATTATCAGATTCATTTTACTGAATCATTGTGAATTAGGAACACAAAGCAACTATTTTTCTTTTACTACATTCTGAGTCTAAGGTTTGAGGCTCAGAGGGGAGATATGCACTTGGGACACAATTATATGTTTACCAGTTTCTCAGGGTCATCTACGATTATTTGACAAGAAAGCAATCATCAGCAGATCAGTGATTCAAAATACAATCTAAACCTTAGAAACCTTTCAGTTAGGCACATTGCTGGATACTGTACTTCCTTCATATATTTGCTGTGCTCCCTGCCTATACTTATTACTGTTCATCTTACTTTCTTAGTTTGAAAGAAAATGAAAGTGAAATTCACTCAGTTGTGTCTGACGCTTTGTGACCCATGGATGAGTCATGGAATTCTCCGGGCACAAATACTGGTGTGATTAGCTTTTCTCTTCTTCAGGGAATCTTCCCAACTCAAGAACTGAACCCAGGTCTCCTGCAATGCAGGTGGATTGTTTGCTAGCTCAGTTACAAGGAAAGCTTAGGTAAGACAATCATTGTTTTCATAGATTTTCGGAGTCTGCTCATTTACTTTCCCTCATAATTTTCTTAGACACGTAGAAAGGAAATAACATAAAATCATATATAAACAGTCTTTAAAACTAATGTTAAAAGACAAATTAAACTTCCTAAACCAAAGTAAGTTGGTAAGAGGATCAACAATTTACTTTTATCATCAAGGATCTTGATGTTAAATTCAATATTGAATAAATTTCATAAAATGAATAATATATGATTTTATGTAGCCCATACAATAATTTTGAAATATCACTAAACTAATTCTTATAAAAATTTGAGATTAAAATTATTTTTGAAATTAATTTTCCCTTAAAATAACAGGAAATTTAACCACAAAGCAATATTTTATTGGAAGGATTTTTGTGAATTAAATGTCATATAGATATTGAATATGCTTTATAATACATAGTTGAGCTTTAACTGGTTTCGTAAATGAATATTAATAGGCAGAGTCATGTGTAACATATGTATTCTATGCTCAAACTTTAGAGTTGGTAGAACATAAAATAGTTATCTAGCATACATGCTCTCTAAAGAAACAAGCACATTCAAGAAATCTTATTTGACTATAGTGTTACAAGTTCACCTACATTAAACTGAAGGTGGAAATGATAGGTGTTTGTGTGTGTGTGTGTGTGTGTGTGTGTGTGTGGTCAGAATAATAAAGGAGCGGGAAAGATGCAAGTGAAGAACACTGGAGTGGGTTATCATGTCTCCTCCAGGGGATCTTTCCAACTGTTCAGGGGCTTTCAAACCTCTGAAATATTCCTGGGAATCTAGAGGGCATGAACACCAAAAGTCGTGGTCTTAAACCAGACTCTGCTCATGCTTGGAAAATCCTGAAAGGTCTGTAAATTCTTACCTCTGACTTAATTTGAGGATCTTTAAAATCACAAGGTAAATCTAAGGCAGAAGTGTAAGTTGCTTGCCTGAGTATAAAAGGTTGGTCTAAACAAAGAGAGATCCTCAGTTTCTCAGAAACTTACATTTAAATGCCAAACATTTTAATGAAATTCCTATCTTTTCACTAAAAGACTACTAAGTTAACTGAGAGATTTTTACTGACCACACATGACATAGATGGCAGAGCTTAGATAATTAATTTATAAAGTCACTACACAAACAAAAAATAATGACAAAGAAAACCATAGAAAATCTTTATTTCCAGAGTGGTTCACATTATATTATTTTAAATATCTAGTTTTAAGGGGAAAAATATACAAAGATACAAGAAAATAAGACTTTATATAAGGAAAAGAAATAAACAGCACAAGTCATCAAAGCAAACACCTAGAAAAGTCCATATATTGGAGTAACTATAGAAAGACTTGAAATCTCACTGTTTTATTGTCAGATAACCAAAGGAAATCATGTCTAGAGAAATATGAGTCTCTTTCACTAAATATAAAATATTTGTAAGGAGTTGATATTATAGAATAGCCAAGTAGCCCTAAATTTAATAAAATTTAACGTAGAATAAATACAAAGAGATCCAAACTTAGATTTTATTAAAAGATAACATCTTGAAAGAAACAAGAGAGAAATATTTCATTATGTACAAAGGATCTTCAGAAAGATTAACAAATTATATTTTCCAGGAAAGGCTCTGTATTAGTCAATAAAAAAAAACAAGTATTAACAAAGGTACATGAATGAAATTAGAAAAAGTATGTTCTCTGTTTACAGTTAAATTAAATCAAATATAAAACGAGGAGGTAGAGATTCACAAATATGTAAGCACTAAAAAGTACTGTTCTAAATAAAAGTATAACAATAAGTTTCAATAAAAATTATAAAATATTTAGAGATTATTCAAAATGAAAAAGCAACATGGCAAAATTATGTGGTAGCTGGGCAGTATTTATGGGAAACACCCATGTTTAAAAACAAGAAGTATATCTAGTGAATAACCTGAGCTTTGACCTTTAATAAATCATTTTTAAAAGCAGAGTAACTACAAACCAAGCAGAAGAGAGAGGATAACAAATAAAAAAATATGAATATTAAAATAATTTTTAAAAATAATAAATGAATAAATACAGGTTGGTTCTTTCAAAAAGTTAATGGAACTACATATGGATACACTATGAAAAATAATATAAAAATACATTATAAAACCTTGAAGAAATTAATGTGTTCCTATAAAAATTCAAAGTACTAAAATAAACACAAAATATGAAAATTTGAATAGATTTTGTAACAAGTAATGAATTTTAATTAGTGAAGAAACATTTTTTCATGAATAAAAGCACAGAACCAGGTAATACATTGTTCAACTCTTTCAATCAAGTGGATATTATTCAGATACCAGAAACAGAGAAAGCCATTACAAGAAAGGAAAACAATGAACTAGTATCCTTCATAAATACAGATATAAAAGTACTAAGCAAAATACTAGCAAGATAAATCCAGAAGCACACAAAATGTCTTATATTCCATGACCAAGTAGGATTTACACCAGGAGTGCATGCTCAGTGTATATATGAAAAACAATAAATAAACTATTCCATAGTATTAAGATAATGAAAAAAAAAGACAAAATCACCTCAATAATTACATCCAAAAAATTGGCCAAATCTTGCAAGTTTTCATTACCAAAAAACAAACAAACAAACAAACAAACAAAAAGAATTGAGCTAGGAATATAAGGAAATGTCTTTCTCTCATAATGTGTGCGTAAGAATACCCACAGCTAACATATACAAAGTGGTAAAAGTTTGAAAATCTTCTAAGATTGGGATCAAGGAATGGGCATCTACATTCACCATTTTTACTTAATATTGTGTCAGAAATTCTATTCAGGATGACAGAGCAAGAAAAAGACAAAATGCATCCAGATAGGAAAAGGAGCAAAATTATCTTTATCTGTAGATGATTTTATTTTTGCATAGAAGATACAAAAGTATACAGTAAAAAAAAAAAAAAATGTCTCATACAAAAGTTCAACAGCATTGTGGGATACAAAATCAATATATAAAAATCCACTCTGTATATGTGGCAGTGGTGGTGGTTCAGTCACAAGTGTGTCCAACTTTTGTGACCCTATACACTGCAGGCTGCCTCCTCTGTCCACAGTCTTTTCCAGGCAAAAATACTGGACTGAGTTTCCATTCCTTCTACAGGTAATCTTCCCCATCCAGGAATAGAACCGAAGTCTGCGGCATTGCGGGTAGATTCTTTACTACCGAGCCACTTGGGGAGGTTCCTGTTTATGCATACTGTATTAGTAATGAAAAACAAAAAACAAAATCAAGAAAATATTTACAGTTCTTGTTGGAAAACTGACATGTCCATTATGGTGGACACACCGCCTTCAACAACAACAAAAAACTATGATAGCAACAAAATAATAAAACATTTTGCAATATTTTAATGAAAATTGCCAAACTTGTATACTACTGAGAACCACAAAATAATAATGAAAGAATTTAAGGAAGATTTTAATGAATGCAAAGATTGAATGCTAATGGTTCATAAATATAACATTATTAACATAAAAGCATTCTCTAAATTGATCTACAAATTCCAATCTTTATCAAAATGCCAGGTGAATGTTTTGCAGAAACTTACAAAATGATTTAAAAATTCATATAAAAATGGAAGTGAGCCAGACTAGTGCAAAATTTTAAAGAATATAGTGGAATACTCTTACACTTTTCCTATTTCAAAACAATGAAGGGTTACATTTATTAAGATTTTATGAAGATGAAAATAGATAAAAATGACACATAAGTATATGAACAGGTTCTAAATATCATTAATCATTTGGAAAATGGAAGTCCAAGGTATGTGACACCTCTTCACATCTACCATATAGGCTATAATAAAAAATGACAAAAGATAAATATTAACAAGGTTTTGGAAAATGTGATCCTTCATACACTGAAGTTTCAATGTAAAATCTTCCATCTGCTTTGGGAAACAGTTTTGTAATTCCACAAAACGGTTAAATAAAGAGTAATTATAATACAGAAATTCTACTCTTCATTATACACTCAAGAGACAGGAAAACATTTGTCCTTGCAAAAATATGTACCCAAATGCCTGTGGAAGCATTATTCACAATAGCCAACGACCCAAATGTTCATCAACTGATTAATAGATGAGAAATATGAGAAAGTGAAATAGTTTTCAGACACATAACAGGATAAATTAGATGCTCCAAGATGAATTAACTTTGAACAGTAGGCTAATGAAAGATATCCAACACATATTGCATGGTTTCACTCATATTGAACATCCAAAATAGGCAATTATAAACAGATAGAAAGTAGACTGCTAGTTTACAGGGGAAGAATAAAATGGTAATAGGGTAAAATTTCTATGAACTTGAGATGTTGAAAGTGTCCTATTACTTTGTGGTGATGATTGAAAAACTAGTGAAAAACTCTAAGAAAAAAGCGCACTTTAAAGTTTCAATATTATGGTACGTTAATTTTTTCCAACATGAAAAGAGAAAAAAGAACTTGTGACTGCTGAAAGAAGGAGTCTTAAGGGGCCTGTTTTTCGTTTAGCTATTTGTGTGTGTGTATGAGTTAGTCACTCAATTGTGTCCACCTCTTTGAGACCCTATGGACTGTCAGAATGTAGCTTGACATGAGTTATATCTTTAACGGTCTACACTCTGAGAGGCCATGCAGTGAAATAGATTAATGCCATAACAACAACAGCCCCCAACTACTTACAAAATGATTTAAAAATTCATATAAAAATGGAAGTGAGCCAGACTAGTGCAAAATTTTAAAGAATATAGTGGAATACTCTTACACTTTTCCTATTTCAAAACAATGAAGGGTTACATTTATTAAGATTTTATGAAGATGAAAATAGATAAAAATGACACATAAGTATATGAACAGGTTCTAAATATCATTAATCATTTGGAAAATGGAAGTCCAAGGTATGTGACACCTCTTCACATCTACCATATAGGCTATAATAAAAAATGACAAAAGATAAATATTAACAAGGTTTTGGAAAATGTGATCCTTCATACACTGAAGTTTCAATGTAAAATCTTCCATCTGCTTTGGGAAACAGTTTTGTAATTCCACAAAACGGTTAAATAAAGAGTAATTATAATACAGAAATTCTACTCTTCATTATACACTCAAGAGACAGGAAAACATTTGTCCTTGCAAAAATATGTACCCAAATGCCTGTGGAAGCATTATTCACAATAGCCAACGACCCAAATGTTCATCAACTGATTAATAGATGAGAAATATGAGAAAGTGAAATAGTTTTCAGACACATAACAGGATAAATTAGATGCTCCAAGATGAATTAACTTTGAACAGTAGGCTAATGAAAGATATCCAACACATATTGCATGGTTTCACTCATATTGAACATCCAAAATAGGCAATTATAAACAGATAGAAAGTAGACTGCTAGTTTCCAGGGGAAGAATAAAATGGTAATAGGGTAAAATTTCTATGAACTTGAGATGTTGAAAGTGTCCTATTACTTTGTGGTGATGATTGAAAAACTATTGAAAAACTCTAAGAAAAAAGCGCACTTTAAAGTTTCAATATTATGGTACGTTAATTTTTTCCAACATGAAAAAGAGAAAAAAGAACTTGTGACTGCTGAAAGAAGGAGTCTTAAGGGGACTGTTTTTCATTAAGCTATTTGTGTGTGTGTATGAGTTAGTCACTCAATTGTGTCCACCTCTTTGAGACCCTATGGACTGTCAGAATGTAGCTTGACATGAGTTATATCTTTAACGGTCTACACTCTGAGAGGCCATGCAGTGAAATAGATTAATGCCATAACAACAACAGCAAACACTTACACCCAATGATACTACCAGTAATTAACCATTGTTTGATTGTCTTCTTATAGTTGTGGAAGAAAAGGAATACTTAAAAAAAAATTGCAAATCAATAAAAAGCAATCAAGTGTTAAATTACCCACCAGAAAGAATATAACATGCCCAAACTCCAGGCTCTGGTATTCTTTCAGTTTCTCCTTTGATTTTTCTCCGTAAGGGTCATATTTTTCCCAAACCTCGGAAATAATAATTAGAATTTTTAGAGGCATATTTAAGGTGGTAGAATGAGTTGACTTGAATATATTCAGTTCTTACATAGATGGTCAAATTCCTTAAAGAAATGCTAAATTATAGTGGTGTTTTTACAATACTGATAATTGTATAGTCTCTAACAGAAAGATATGCAAATATAAAGTATATAGAGAAGACAAATTATCCTGGAGTTTTTCTTAAGTGTTGTCTCATATCATTTGCTGAATGAAAAGAATATACAATGCATTTCAAATTAATAGAGCTTTAGGCATTTACTGGAACAATTAATAGACTAAGAAACTATATTAAATATTGCACATATAGTATTAGATACAGTTAAAATGAATTTCAAGAAATATCTAATTATTTGAAGTTGATGAAATATCTAGTGATTTGGAATTGATGTTTACAGTCCATGGGGCTTCAAGGGAAACTTTTCTCTCTTCTGTTGATATATATACGCATTCCATATGGTCTCATATATGATCTTTTTTTTCAATCCATCCACAACCTAGTCTCAGACAATATTTGTCAGAAATACAAAAAAAATGTCAAGAGAAAAAACTTTGTTCAACTATATAATATCTTTTATATAACTATTCATTTACTGGAATATGAACTTCTCTTTCATTTATATATATATATATATATATATATATATATATACATAAAATAGCACAATAATAAACATGAACAATGACAATAATGCAAAGTACAATTGTGTACATGTCTTTGGACTCTTCAATCTATGAATAATTCATGTTTTTCATTTTCAATTAAAGCTTTTAAGGTTAGACATTTATACAGTAAGTAAATTTAACTACAGTCTCAAACTTTCTACATTCTTAAATCCATCAGACTTTCTTCAATACTTGAAATGCCTTAAATGAAAATGTAACAGTATAGGCCAGTACAAAAAAATCTAAGTTAAAACAAGAATTTTGATTCTGTTAGTTTCCTTTTCCTTTTTTTTTTTTTGTTTTGATATGTGTGTTACTTTTCCACCACCCCCCCCCTTTTTTTGTTTGTTTGTTTGTATGGTTGCAAGCACTCTTTTTTATCTTTTATAGGAAAGTTTTGTTATGATGAAATGAATCTGACAAAATGTACTTTTCTTTTATTTTACTAAACGAATACTGGAATCCATGTTTTTCTGGGAAAAGGTGCATTGTTTTATTTGGTTAGTTGAGCTTATTTTATGTAACGACAAGAGTCAGATTGAATGTAAAAACAAGATTATTTCTATTGATTTTGGACTGTATAGACTAAGAAACTATATTAAATATTGCACATATAGTATTAGATACAGTTAAAATGAATTTCAAGAAATATCTAATTATTTGAAGTTGATGAAATATCTAGTGATTTGGAATTGATGTTTACAGTCCATGGGGCTTCAAGGGAAACTTTTCTCTCTTCTGTTGATATATATACGCATTCCATATGGTCTCATATATGATCTTTTTTTTCAATCCATCCACAACCTAGTCTCAGACAATATTTGTCAGAAATACAAAAAAAAATGTCAAGAGAAAAAGCTTTGTTCAACTATATAATATCTTTTATATAACTATTCATTTACTGGAATATGAACTTCTCTTTCATTTATATATATATATATATATATATATATATATATACATAAAATAGCACAATAATAAACATGAACAATGACAATAATGCAAAGTACAATTGTGTACATGTCTTTGGACTCTTCAATCTATGAATAATTCATGTTTTTCATTTTCAATTAAAGCTTTTAAGGTTAGACATTTATACAGTAAGTAAATTTAACTACAGTCTCAAACTTTCTACATTCTTAAATCCATCAGACTTTCTTCAATACTTGAAATGCCTTAAATGAAAATGTAACAGTATAGGCCAGTACAAAAAAATCTAAGTTAAAACAAGAATTTTGATTCTGTTAGTTTCCTTTTCCTTTTTTTTTTTTTGTTTTGATATGTGTGTTACTTTTCCACCACCCCCCCCCCTTTTTTTGTTTGTTTGTTTGTATGGTTGCAAGCACTCTTTTTTATCTTTTATAGGAAAGTTTTGTTATGATGAAATGAATCTGACAAAATGTACTTTTCTTTTATTTTACTAAACGAATACTGGAATCCATGTTTTTCTGGGAAAAGGTGCATTGTTTTATTTGGTTAGTTGAGCTTATTTTATGTAACGACAAGAGTCAGATTGAATGTAAAAACAAGATTATTTCTATTGATTTTGGACTGTATAGTCTATATTTATTTCCTGAAATAACTTGCATAGCTACATTCAGAACTTCTTAAAAATCACACACTTAGAAAAAATTTTATATACTCTGATTAATGAGTTAATTAGTTGTATGGGACATGAAAGCAGTGACTTTAATAGACAAACACTGACGCATTAGTATTCAATATCTTCCTACCAGCAGAAACCTAATGAACAAAGGAGCACACAGAAAGAAGATAAAAGAAGACAGCATGCATTAAAACAATGACATTTCAATGACTGGAAACTTTTTTTAATTCTTGCTCTTTTTAATGAATTCAAGGAACAAGTGTGACTCACTCTAGAGGAGTCAAAGTTATATTGGCATAGGGTTGTTTCAAATTTCATTTACCTACAGCTAGCTTTTGAAAACTTCTAACACTGTTAAATGAAACTTAAGAAAGTAGTTTTCTTGTTACTAATAAATATCACTGTTAACAGCTCATAGATCAAAACTCATTTTTTCAGGAATATACTAAAAGTTTACCCTACAGAAATATGTTCTACATTTTTCTAGTGTCAGACCATAGTAGCATATGTGTGTATGTGTAAAATATAAATATTATACAAAATAATATTATATACATTACACTATACGTGGTACAATAATTTTATCATATGTATTCTTATTCAGTTCTGACCTTTTTGACAGACATTTCAAATATGTTTCATTTTAACGATGTCTCATTTTTCACTTTTCTTAGAAAATCCTTACATTTTGTTAGCCTTTTTTGCTTCCTCTTATTTGATTCAAGACTAGTGATAAAATCTTTGCACCCTTTTATCCCTCTTTTAAACTGAGATGGGTAGGTACTCCCAGATGGTTTGGACTTTGCTACAGATGGGGCTTCCCTTTCTGACATGGTGTCTGTGTATGTGAAAGAGTTTTCCTGACAATTTTACTGAATTTTTCCACAGCCAAATTACAATTTTGATACAATCTCTAATGGGCTTCCCAGGTGGCACTAGTGGTAAAGAGTGCACCTGCCCATGCAGGAGACATAACATATGCTGGTTCAGTCCCTAGGTCGGAAAGATGCTTTGGAGAAGGGAATGGCAACCCACTTCAGTGTTCTTGTTGACTATATCTTATTTCCTGAAATAACTTGCATAGCTACATTCAGAACTTCTTAAAAATCACACACTTAGAAAAAATTTTATATACTCTGATTAATGAGTTAATTAGTTGTATGGGACATGAAAGCAGTGACTTTAATAGACAAACACTGACGCATTAGTATTCAATATCTTCCTACCAGCAGAAACCTAATGAACAAAGGAGCACACAGAAAGAAGATAAAAGAAGACAGCATGCATTAAAACAATGACATTTCAATGACTGGAAACTTTTTTTAATTCTTGCTCTTTTTAATGAATTCAAGGAACAAGTGTGACTCACTCTAGAGGAGTCAAAGTTATATTGGCATAGGGTTGTTTCAAATTTCATTTACCTACAGCTAGCTTTTGAAAACTTCTAACACTGTTAAATGAAACTTAAGAAAGTAGTTTTCTTGTTACTAATAAATATCACTGTTAACAGCTCATAGATCAAAACTCATTTTTTCAGGAATATACTAAAAGTTTACCCTACAGAAATATGTTCTACATTTTTCTAGTGTCAGACCATAGTAGCATATGTGTGTATGTGTAAAATATAAATATTATACAAAATAATATTATATACATTACACTATACGTGGTACAATAATTTTATCATATGTATTCTTATTCAGTTCTGACCTTTTTGACAGACATTTCAAATATGTTTCATTTTAACGATGTCTCATTTTTCACTTTTCTTAGAAAATCCTTACATTTTGTTAGCCTTTTTTGCTTCCTCTTATTTGATTCAAGACTAGTGATAAAATCTTTGCACCCTTTTATCCCTCTTTTAAACTGAGATGGGTAGGTACTCCCAGATGGTTTGGACTTTGCTACAGATGGGGCTTCCCTTTCTGACATGGTGTCTGTGTATGTGAAAGAGTTTTCCTGACAATTTTACTGAATTTTTCCACAGCCAAATTACAATTTTGATACAATCTCTAATGGGCTTCCCAGGTGGCACTAGTGGTAAAGAGTGCACCTGCCCATGCAGGAGACATAACATATGCTGGTTCAGTCCCTAGGTCGGAAAGATGCTTTGGAGAAGGGAATGGCAACCCACTTCAGTGTTCTTGTGTAGAGAACACTCTGAACGGAGGAGCTGGTAAGCTGCAGTCCATTGGGTTGCACAAAATCAGACATGAGTGAAGAGACTTAGCACATATGTGTGGGGAGCTGTATTTGTAGTTGTGTGGAGTAGTTTAGGGTGTTCTTGTGGTTCCATATGGTTGTATGTACAGTGTGTGTATGGTTCTGGTATGACTCCTTATCATGACTGTTTAGTCTGTAAACAAGAGGGCACACAATCACAGGTTAGTACTCCAAATGAATGAAGTCAGTGGAGGAGTTTCATTGTACAGAAGTTTGTAGTGGGGTCATATAAAGTACATGCATCACAGGAGGCTGAATTATTGTTGTCTTATTGAAAATCTCATGCTTTCAAGAGAATCATTTTCCTAATATTTAAAATACATTTTGTATGCAACCAATGTATATGTTTTCCTTTTGTAAAAAAATTAAAAAAGCATATTGACTAGACAAAATACATGTATATGCCAGATTTAGCATGTGGGATCCTATTTGTTGCTTCTCCTTTAGGATATATTGAACAATTGATATTTTGCTGTTTGTACAGTCCTTTATGATATTACGTTGAAGTTTTCTTGAATGACTCTGACAAAGATGGCAAATTCATTTTAGTCAAAAACATGTTAGTTAATGACTTAGTTCATTGCTAAACGTGTGGATTAATGTCTACGATGCTTCTTTTTTTTTTTCTTTTTCCCCATCATGCCTCCTTTATTTATATTTATTGCATTGAACTTTTTTCTTTCTTTCTTTTTTTCTTTTTTTGTTCTTTGACATGCGTGGGCCTCCCATTGCTGTGGCCTCTCTCACTGCAGAGCACCAGCTCTCAGTGCATGCACTCCAGAGTTCTGGCTGTAATCAGACATACCAGCTCAGCTGCCCCGCTGCACGTGGGATCTTCCCAGGCCAGAGATCAAACTGGTGCCCCCAGCACTGCAAGGCAGACTCTTTACCCACTGGGCCACCAGGGAAGCCCTCTATGATGCTTTGATGAAGGATCAATATATCTATAAATAAAACTTTAGTAAATTCTTTCATTTCATGATTTTTATTAAATAATATGTTTGCATCACAATGTAAAACTGACATTGACATTACTTACATTGATGAAATAAATTAACATTCTAGGAAGATAAGGAACATTTATCCCTTGACTTCACACAGCACCTTGCAGAGTGTGAAGAACATGAATGTTACGTGGATCTTATTTAGTTTGAGGCAATGGATCCCATCTACCAGATGATATTGTATTTGCCATTATGTACTCTGTAAAAAGTAAGCCATATGTGTCAATTGCAATAAAATACCAAAGGACAAAACCTGACATTTTTGGATAATGGACCTGGGATCGTGAATAGCACAACAAAAAATGTAATTTTTCAATTCTACAGAGAAAACTGCTTCTGGCTCAGAGTATAAGCTCAGAAAAGAACTCACTGGCCAGGAAAAATGTGGGAAAAGAGTCACAGATAAAACCAGAAACCTTGGGCAACTTTTACTTTATATCAACCCACCCTTCTATTACTGGGATAATGTTACATTGATAATTTAAATATATGAAATTGCATTTGCTCTTACAGTACCCAGATCTCTGCAAGCAATGCTTCATTAAAATCTTTTGTGTACATTTTTTCTTGGTTATTCATATCCAGTTACTTTAAGAATTCCTGAAACGATGACTATGTGGGAAGAATTTCAAATAACATTTTCAATAGTAAGCCGTCAATTTTCTCATTACAAATTTGAATTGAATGTATTTGGTCAACAGTGACTTGTTTAGGGACAATTGCATGATTGAAAAAATGACTTGAAGCCGTAGCTTCATATGTTTGTTTCAGTTCAGTCAATGAGAATTCCTCATTTTGACTATAGCAATGAGTCCTTCAACAATTCCATTGCATATCCTCCTCAAAATTTCCATTCATGGGATCATTGATATTGGCATGCATAATAATAATAACAATTGTATAGCTTTCCTGGTAGCTCAGAAAGTAAAGAATCTGCCTGCAATGCAGCAGACCCATGTTCAATCCCTGAGTCAGTAAAATTACCAAGAGAAGGAAATGTCAACCCGTTCCAGTATTCTTGCCTAGATAATTCCATGAACGGAGGATCCTGGCAGGTTACAGTCCATGGGATTGCAAAGAGTTGGACATAATTAAGAGACTAACATGAGCTAACTAACTGTAGTAAAACTAATTTTCTACCTATTAGACAAGCATCACCTAGAAGTAGTCATTATCTTACTCTAGTTAGTGTCATTACCAAGTGTCTTTCTCCATCTTTTTCTCTTTTTTTTGGATTTTATATATATATATATATATATATATATATATATATATATATTTTGCCTTTCTTTGTTTGCATATGGGATACAAACTTCTTCCTACTTGTGAAGTCTCTTGGGCTGTGTCTGTGAAGACTACATTAAATGATTGCATAATTAGTATAAAGCAAACCAAAAGCAGATTAAAATAGACTCAAAAGGCATGTGGTACTAATGAGCTTGCTAGGATCAGTATTTCATCAGAGGCTGTGGGGATAGGAAACCCTCAGAAAAGGGGTTTGGGGAAAATTTGGCAACTCAGAAGATATCTGCTAGAAAATGTACAAGCTAATTTAATACAGAGAGTTGTATTAGTATTAGGTAAACACTATATGGAATGTCATTCAGAGTATAAGTTTGTTTTTTCAGTTCATATTGTTTCAATTTATCATCCTTGAGTTTAGTAAATAGGTATAATTTTGTGCCTAAGTTATAATTTTACTGCTGTTGAAACTTCATTGATTTCTTTTTATTTTTTCTTTCAAACATTCTCATTCTGATGATATAAAAAGCTTACATATCATTTTTCTCAGAAAAACAGAATACTGGATTCTATTGACTTGGAGACCTTCGCTTAAGTGGCAATTTGGCTATATTTTATCTATTAATTGGTTTAATTTTGTTGTTATTTCAGTAACTAAAGAATAGTAAGCAAATTTGTAAGAAGCTGTTTTTAGGGGTACCTATTAGAAAGCTAAATTAAATTTCAATAATACATTTTTGGAATTAAAGTAACTGAAAACAAATTCTAACATGAGGAATGCTGTAGAAACACTTTAGCTTTTGCTTTCAAAATAGTCATTTGTGCCAGTATTTTCATAAATTTAAATTCATACATTTTCTTTATAATAAATATTTTCATTAAACATCATAGGAAAACACTAATGACTAAAGAAATGAAACTAAAAAGACTTTTTAAAAATAATATTCTACACATAGAGCAATTACTTGTGGGAGTTTATTAGAACTGAAATGTAACGGATAATGATGACAGAATAAGATCAATGCAGACATTCATCCTCCTGAGCATAGAAGAAATAGTATTTTATGTAAAAATCCTAGGGGGGAACTAATATTCTATATAAAAGGTATCATAGGATATAAATTAAAAGGAATTCAGTTACACTGAAACTGAGTGAGAAATACAAGATCCTTTTCAAAACTTATATTTTCTGTTGATTGTACTTGGATTGTACTTGGATTGTATTTCAAACCATATTTTTCCTTCATATAATTAGAGGATAAAAGAAGGCTTACATATACTTCATAATTTGGTCAAGTTATATTTTTATATAGAATTAAAATCAGAGCAGCACAAATATGTTCATTCTGGTCCTTAAATATTTAAGAACCATGTTGGTCTAGATTTTCTCTTGGAAGACACTAAAGAACAAATGTTATGAATGTAAATTTTACCTTAAAACTAAAAATACCATGGAGCATTATTGACAGTAGAATATGTCAGAATGAAGTAAAATGAATTGTAGTAGATTATGAACACTAGTACAAAAGTGCTATAGTAAAATCATGCAAATGTTCTTATTAGGATTCTACCACTAAGTGACTTTAATAGATATCTAAATTATACATCCTGTGACTAAAGATATATACCTTTCATTAACAATAATACTTTTAAAAAATTGCACCTGATTATGCACATTCACACAGAAGTATTCATGACTTTCGTAGGGTAAAGAGAAACAAAATGTTAGAAAAATTTCAAATTTAAGTTGAAAACTCCCTGGAATATATTGCTGTCTATGTGGTTGTATATATATATATATATATGCCTTTATTTTTTACATTTTTATTTTAGAATCTCACATGCATCTTTATTTTGATCTATATCTACATCTATTATTTTACATGCACACATATATGTGTGACTACATATACATGCAGAGAAACAATTTACAGCTTTGTTTCACAGTATTTCCAGTTCTGTAGACCCAGATTTCATTTTCCCAGTTTGCCTTAAGCTTCAAATGGCTACTTCAATAAAATCAGTTTTATTTTCCATTAATATTGATAGATAAATCTAATTATTGGTTATTATACTTCTTGTTATTTTAACTGTTAAAAATTAGTTGTTCAGTCATGTATGACATGCTATGACCTCATAGACTGCAGCACCTAAGGCACCCTGTCCTTCACCATCTCCCAGAGTTTCCTTGAACTCATGTCCATTGAGTCAATTATGTAATTCAACCATCTCATCTTCCATCACTCCTTCTGTTCCTGCTTTCAGTCTTTCCCAGGATCAGGATCTTTTCCGGTGAGTTGGCTCTTCACATCAGGTGGCCAAAAGATAGGAGATTCAATTTCAGCATTAATCCTTCCAATGAATATTCAGGACTTATCTCCTTTAGGGTTCACTGATTTGGTGTCCTTGCTGTCCAAGGAAATCTCAAGAGTTTTCTCCTGCATGACAGTTTGAAAGGATAAGTTCTCTGGTGCTCAGCCTTCTTTATGGTACAAGTTTCACATCCATACATGACTACTGGGAAAGCCATAGCTTTGGCTAGATGGACCTTTGTCAGTAAATTGATGTCTCTGACTTTTAACACTCTTAAGTTTTTCTTAGCTTTACTTTCAAGGAGTAAGCGTCTTTTAATTTCATGGCTGCAGTCAACATCTTTAGTATTTTGCAGCCCAAGAAAATACAATCTGCCACTGTTTCTATTGATTCCTTTACTAT
The DNA here is from genome assembly GCA_022376925.1 of Tragulus kanchil. NCBI lineage: Eukaryota > Metazoa > Chordata > Mammalia > Artiodactyla > Tragulidae > Tragulus > Tragulus kanchil. The sequence goes on along the minus strand of JAIOJX010000003.1, from coordinate 84,739,797 downwards.
CTAACATGAAGTGATGGGATCACTTTCCACAATCTTAGTTGTTTGATAGTGAGTTTCAGCACAGATTTTTCACTCTTACCTTTCACTTTCATCAAGAGGCTCTTTAGTGCCTCTTCATTTTCTGCCATTATGGTGGTATCATCTTCATATTTGAAGTTATTATATTTCACCAAACAATCATGATCCCAGCTTGTGTTTCATCCAGTAAAGCATTTTCCATGATATAATCTGAAAAATATTCAGACAGTATTCAGCCTTGACATATTATTTTTCCAATTTTGAACCAGCCCATTGTTTCATGTCCGGTATAACTGTTGCTTCTTGACCTGCATACAGGTTTCTCGGGAGGCAGGTAAGGTGGTCTGGTATTCCCATCTATATCAGAATTTTCCACAGTTTGTTGTGATCCACACAGTCAAAGACTTTAGTATAGTCAAAGAAAAAGCAATACATATTTTTTTAATTTGTTTGTTTGTTTTCTATGATTCAATAGATGTTGGTTATTTGATCTCTGGTTCCTCTGCCTTTTCTATATCCAGCTTGTACACTTGGAAGTTCTCAGTTCACATAATTTTGGACCCTAGTTTGAAGGATTTTGAGCATTACATTGAGAGAATGCAGTTGTATGGTAGTTTGAACATTATTTGTCCCTTCTTTGGGATTGGGAAAAAAAAAGCTTTTAAAATATTATCTACTATTTTCATAAAAATACAAAAATATTTAGTATTAAAATCATAATTAAATTTTAAAGTTTTTCTCACCACTAGCTTTGTGAAGAGAATAACCAGATAATTTCAAAGGAATTTTTGGGCAGCACTGGTGGCTCAATGGGTACGAATCCACCTCCCAATACTGTAGGCATAGGTTCAATACCTGGTACTGGAAGATTCCACATGCTGTGGAACAGCTAAGCCTGCACAGCATAAATATTCAGAGGCCAGGGGTTGACCACTGAAGTACATGTGATTTAAAGGATTTAGATCCTGTGCTCTACAACAAGAGAAGCCACCCAGGGCTTCCCTGGTGGTCCAGTGGGTAAGGACACCGCCTTGCAGGGCAAGGGGCACCGGTTCGAGCCCTGGCCTGGGAAGATCCCACATGCCATGGAGCGACTGGACCAATATGTCCAATTACCCAGCCGGAACTCTGGAACGCATGCGCCCAGAGCCGGTGCTCTGTGACAACAGAGGCCACCGTGATGGGAGGCCCACATGGGCCAAAGAAAAAAGATGGATGAAAATAGAGAAATGAAAGACCAATAGAAGTGGCCCGCCTGCTCCCCTTCCTCACCACCCCACCCCCCCAAAATAAATAAATAAATAAATCTTTTTAAAAAAAGAGAGAGAAGCCACACATAGCCAGAAACTTGCATACCACCCCTCAAAAATAGCTCCTGTTCACTGCAACTGAAGTTTGCACTGAAATGAAGACCCAGCACAGTCAGAAACTTTTTTTTTTTAATAAAAGAAATTGATGTGTACTGATTGTTTGTGTCTCTTCAAATTGTTATGCCAAATCTCTAACACCCCAATGTGACTTTATTTTGAGATAGGACTTTAAGGAATTTATTAAAGCTAAAGAAAGTCATAAGGCTAGAATTCTGATTCCAAAAGATCTGTGTCCTTATAGGAAGGGGCAGATAATTAGTTAGTTCTCCCAGTGTATGCAAAGAGTTCACACAGGAGAGATGGCAGCCTCCCAATCAAGAGAAGACCCACAGAATTAAACCTACCTTGATGGAACCACGGTCTTGAATTCCTAAGCTTCCACAAGTGTGAGAAATAAATTTCTGTTTGTTAAGCAACCCAGTCTGTGGTAGTTTGCTACGGCAACCTGAAGACTAAACAGAAGTAACTACACAAGAAGAACATAAGACTCCAGCACTAGGAAAACCGCCTTGGGCATGCCAGACCTGGCACATAGCCAGTCTTTGAGGGCAGTTGCACACAAGGACACAGATTCTTCTGACTGACCCATGCTTTTATGTATACCCAGGCTTCTCAGCTCAGATAGTTCCATCCACAAGAAGCCTCTCTTGCACTTCTGCCAAGACCTTTTGGGAGGGGAAGAATTTTCAAAGCACTTTTCTCCCTGGGACTCAGTACTTAGTATATTTCCACTTCATTTCTATCTCCCATTGACACCCAGGTGTACAAAGTAGCAGGAAACCTTTGTCCGTGACACAATCGATCCATCCAACCTTATATGCAGTAATAAATTTGATCTTAACAGGACACCCTTCTTAAAGGTTGGTGGAACTTGAACTTTTTCTTCTTGCTTATATTATTGCACTAAATGTTTAAATGTTGGCTGTGACTTTAATTTGGCTTATCGTTTTCAACACTTTTTTTGCTCAGCTCTCTTCAGCCTAACACAACTCTTGACAATTGTTTTATCCTTAAACAACTTCAAAGGGGTACTGTTGAATCTACAATCTGTTATAAGGAAGCAATCTGATGAAAATTTTATGGATTAAAGATGATACATGAAGAACTCCATGATATCACAGTGAAAAATTTATAGTCTAATGTTATATTAAAGTTTCTCTTCTACAGTGCTCAAATATATATGCTCAATTGTGTTTAAAGTTTAGGAAATGAATATTTAATAAACAGCTCACAAACATACTGATTAATAAAAGTACATGTGGTAGACAGAGTTAATTTTTCCCCATTCTCTTTTAAGGAAGTCAATAAAAGAAGAGAGAAATTGTAGCCTGTCTTTAATTCTTCTTTCTTACTGAAATGAGGGTGAATGTGATAGTTGATGACTAAACTTGAGTGATAGTCTCTCAGTCATGTCTGACTCTTTTTGACCCCATAGACTGTAGCCTGCCAGGCTTCTCTGTCATTGGAACTCTCCACGCAAGAACATGGGAGTGGGTTCCCATTTCCTTCATTACCATATTTAAATAAGCATTATTTTTATATGATAGGAACAAAGCCACTGACAAAAACAAAAAGATGTTTTCAGTAAGTACTTAGTGAAACTGTCACAGAAGCACTGAACTGTGTAATACCCACAACTTAATTTTTTTAACTCTAGCATTAAATGCCTTTTAAAATTTATTACTTATTAGTATTTTTGGTGTAAAGATGAATACAATCTTCTCTCTCTTTCTTGCCATTATCTCTCTCTCATACACATACATAGAGTATATTCATATACATAACATCACAGTTACTGCACTATATTTTGCAACATATTTGATTTTCTATTTTTAAGTTATTAGGAAGATAAGAATTGTCAGAGTATTGATCTCTAAATAATGAAAGAACTGAACACACTAGTTACTGACTCATCAATATATAACTTTTTCACTGCCTGGATGTGAGCATGCTAAGTTGCTTCAGTCATATCCAGATCTGTGAGAACCTATGGACTGTAGCCTGCCAGGTGACCCTGTCCATGGGATTCTCCAAGCAAGAATACTGGAATGTTTTGCCATGCCCTTCTCCAAAGGGATCTTCCCATCCTAGGGATCGAAACCAAGTCTCTTACATTTAGCCTGCATCAGCAGGAGGATTCTTTACCACATATGCCCACTGACAGTTGGAACCAAAAAAGAGTTTGGATGAAAGTTGAAAGAAAAATCAATCAAACTAATCCACATGTGTGCTAATAAAAGAGAAACCTGTCTATGACAACCTAGTTAAACATTTCTTTGAAAATAAATATATTTTATCAAGTCTATTCACTTTATTTTGGAAAGTTGGACCTTTTTCTTAATCACAAATTCACATGAGATTTCTTTTTAAGATTTTAAAGTCCATAAGTGAAAAACACCAGTGTCACTTAAGTTATCAGTTGACTCTTTTGTGGTTATAATGCACTTTTCATCTTTACATATATAGAGATTTTAATAAAAATATGTTGAAAGGATCAGTTTAGGAATTATTTATGCAGATATTCCAATCAGAAGTGATAAAATCTATTTTTCCAAAAAAGGCATATACAGTAAATACTACTTTATATAACACATAATTATGTTGTTAAAATGTTTGAATTGAAGATTGTTGCTGTGTATGGACTATATCATTGCAAACATTGAGTAAATAAACTTATTGAATTAATTATATCTAATTTATATAACAAGAGCTAGTGAGTCTATTATTAAATTATTTCAAATAAATATTTATGATTTTTTTCTAAATGTGTTTTTATATTGATGTCATAATGATGCACATATTACATAAATTTAATGGATACTGAGTGTAATACTGACTTTTATGATGGAATTTCCATATCAACTTACTAAGCTGTTTGTTGTTTGCTCATTTAATGTACAACATGTTGCTTTGTATTATTTTATAAAGAGAAGGTATAAATTGGTAACTAATGAAATCTGATTATTTAATAAATAATTATCTAAAGTATTCTGGGTATAACAAAAACCTATTGTGTAGCTCATGGAACTTTGCTCAATGTTGTGTGCCACCTTGGATGGCAGGATACTTTGGGGGAGAATGGAAACATGTATATATATATATATGGTTTAGTCCCTTTGCTGTTCACCTGAAACTATCACAACACTGTTAATTGGCTAAATCCCAATACAAAATGATCTTTGTGCTAAAAGAAGAAAAAAAAAAAGAAAGAAATATTCTAGCTGTAAAAGGAGCGGTTGTAATTATATAAAGAAATCAAGAAATACATTTCAATTATATAATTCTCAGAGTGATATGAAAGATATAAATTAGAAAGCCTAAGCAATTAACAGTTAGAAAATTCTACAGTATAATTTGTATAAAAATAAATGTGTTTTCTCTTACTACTCAGGAATCACAATGTAAGAAGCAAGTTAATACTTTTCCAAAGCAAAAATTCAAGTTCTCATAGTTAGTTTTGTGGTTATAATGCACTTTTCATTTTTACATATATAGAGATTTTAATAAAAATATGTTGAAAGGATCAGTTTAGGAATTATTTATGCAGATATTCCAATCAGAAGTGATAAAATCTATTTTTCCAAAAAAGGCATATACAGTAAATACTACTTTATATAACACATAATTATGTTGTTAAAATGTTTGAATTGAAGATTGTTGCTGTGTATGGACTATATCATTGCAAACATTGAGTAAATAAACTTATTGAATTAATTATATCTAATTTATATAACAAGAGCTAGTGAGTCTATTATTAAATTATTTCAAATAAATATTTATGATTTTTTTCTAAATGTGTTTTTATATTGATGTCATAATGATGCACATATTACATAAATTTAATGGATACTGAGTGTAATACTGACTTTTATGATGGAATTTCCATATCAACTTACTAAGCTGTTTGTTGTTTGCTCATTTAATGTACAACATGTTGCTTTGTATTATTTTATAAAGAGAAGGTATAAATTGGTAACTAATGAAATCTGATTATTTAATAAATAATTATCTAAAGTATTCTGGGTATAACAAAAACCTATTGTGTAGCTCATGGAACTTTGCTCAATGTTGTGTGCCACCTTGGATGGCAGGATACTTTGGGGGAGAATGGAAACATGTATATATATATATATGGTTTAGTCCCTTTGCTGTTCACCTGAAACTATCACAACACTGTTAATTGGCTAAATCCCAATACAAAATGATCTTTGTGCTAAAAGAAGAAAAAAAAAAAGAAAGAAAGAAATATTCTAGCTGTAAAAGGAGCGGTTGTAATTATATAAAGAAATCAAGAAATACATTTCAATTATATAATTCTCAGAGTGATATGAAAGATATAAATTAGAAAGCCTAAGCAATTAACAGTTAGAAAATTCTACAGTATAATTTGTATAAAAATAAATGTGTTTTCTCTTACTACTCAGGAATCACAATGTAAGAAACAAGTTAATACTTTTCCAAAGCATAGCCAAGAAGAATTCACACCATTTGGTTCTCATAGTTAGTTTTTATGATTTAAACTACAGATAATTTTTAGGTGGAAGTTTCAATATGTAGCATATATCTGACTATACAAAATTTACATATATATATATATATATATATATATATATATATATATGATATTTGGTCAAAGCTACTAAAAGTATATACTTAAATAGAATGCTTTATTTAGTAGAATAAAAGATATTGTCTCTTTAAAAAGGATTGTGAATTAAATGAATTCTTATAATATTTAGAAGTGCTAAAATATTATGAGCTACTGTGGCAATAGCATTGTAGGATTTAATCATAATTACTGAATCAGCATTTAATGTCCATCATTTCTTGACATATTAACTAAATTTCTTGCTCCATTATTTCATCTATATATTACTGAATTTATACGTAATTTTTTTAACAGATTTATTTATTTATTTACTTTGGGCAGGGGTCGGGTTGGGGAGGGAGGGGAGTGGGTGGGCCACTTCTATTGGTCTTTCATTTTTCCATTTTCATCCATCTTTGTTCTTTGGCCCATGTGGGCCTCCCATCGCGGTGGCGTCTGTCGTCGCAGAGCACCGGCTCTGGGCGCATGCGCTCCAGAGCTCCGGTTCGGTGATTGGACACATCAGTCCAGCCGCTCCGTGGCACGTGGGATCTTCCCAGGCCAGGGCTTGAAGCGGTGCCCATTGCACTGCAAGGCGGTGTCCTTACCCACTGGAACACCAGGGGAAGCCCTATAGGTAATATTTGTCTGCGTTTTGAGAATGTGATAAAATCTGTAACTCAAGTGACTAAAGGAAGCATGTAACCAAGGCACTGAATGAAGGTATGAAAGTTGGTTAAGAGTTATGTCTTGCTTTTGTTCTTTTGATGCAGATACATTTTTCTTATATAAGCTAAGCGTGTCTGAGTATTCTGTTCCGCCTGAAGAAATAGTAAACCCCCTTTTATATAACACTATAGGCTTCTTGGATAAAATGTTAAAGACTTTGACTGTGTGGATCACAAAAAACTGTGCAAAATTCTTCAAGAGATAGGAATACCAGGCCACCGTACCTGCCTCCTAAGAAGCCTGCATGAAGATCAAGAAATAAAATTTAGAACTGAACATGAAACAATGGACTGGTTCAAAATTGGGAAAGGAGTGCATTAAGGCTGTACATTGTGACCCTGCTTATTTAACTTACATTCGGAGTACATCACGCAAAATGTCAGTCTGGATGAAGCACAAGCTGGAATCAAGATACAGGAGAAATATCAATAACCTCAGATATGCACCCTAATGGCAGATAGCCAAGAAGAACTAAAGAGCCTCTAGGTGAAGGTGAAAGAGGAGAACGAAAAAGATTGCTTAAAATTCAACTTTCAAAAAACTGAGATCATGGTATCTGATCCTATTACTTCATGACAAATAGATATGCAAAAACTGGAATCCAAATTTGAAAACAGTGACAGACTTTATTTGCTTGGAGTGCAAAATCATTGAGGACTATAACTGCAGATAATAAATAAATTGCATAAGATTCTAAAATGTGTAAACTGTGGGGCTGGGACCGAAGAAAGTCAGTTTTCCTGATTTTACAGTTTATCACTTTCCACTGATGTGTTTGTTTCAATTGATTTGCACATTCATTTATTTAAAGGCAAGTTGATTGAGGTGTGTCAAGCATTTCTATTCCCAGTGAATTTCCTATCAAGCCTTTCAACAATTACACCACTACAGCACTGCTAGTCTACTAGTTTTAAAGCCATATACTACTTTAAATCATCATGGCATGAAATTATGAATAACTTATGTTCTACTTCTGCAGCAACCATTAATATCACAGTAATTATCAAAATTATTACAACCATAAAACTGCTTCTCCATCTGCATAAATGGTTGCAAACTTACAAATATGTATATATAATGCAATAACACCTATACATTTATTCAGTGCTATTTAGAGGGCTTTATGCATTCTGAATAAATTATTCCTTAATTCTTACTTAACACTTTAAATATATACATATATATATACATATATGTTTATATGTATATATATACTTCCACATGATCAAATTCATCAGAAAAAGAGATAAAGAGGAGAATAACAGGAGACTAAAGAGTTGTACCTATTTTTCAGTTTTTACACATCTAGTAAATAAAGTCAGGATCATTATTTGAGTCTTTGTGACAACAGAGACTTTTAACATCTTGTATTCAATATTTTTTATTGATTTATTCATTATTTGGGGCAAATTTTGTAGTATAAAAAATTTTTTTTAAACTCAAACTACAATATTCTCTGACCCTGCTTTTTCACTTCGGCAAAATGTCAGTCTGGATGAAGCACAAGCTGGAATCAAGATACAGGAGAAATATCAATAACCTCAGATATGCACCCTAATGGCAGATAGCCAAGAAGAACTAAAGAGCCTCTAGGTGAAGGTGAAAGAGGAGAACGAAAAAGATTGCTTAAAATTCAACTTTCAAAAAACTGAGATCATGGTATCTGATCCTATTACTTCATGACAAATAGATATGCAAAAACTGGAATCCAAATTTGAAAACAGTGACAGACTTTATTTGCTTGGAGTGCAAAATCATTGAGGACTATAACTGCAGATAATAAATAAATTGCATAAGATTCTAAAATGTGTAAACTGTGGGGCTGGGACCGAAGAAAGTCAGTTTTCCTGATTTTACAGTTTATCACTTTCCACTGATGTGTTTGTTTCAATTGATTTGCACATTCATTTATTTAAAGGCAAGTTGATTGAGGTGTGTCAAGCATTTCTATTCCCAGTGAATTTCCTATCAAGCCTTTCAACAATTACACCACTACAGCACTGCTAGTCTACTAGTTTTAAAGCCATATACTACTTTAAATCATCATGGCATGAAATTATGAATAACTTATGTTCTACTTCTGCAGCAACCATTAATATCACAGTAATTATCAAAATTATTACAACCATAAAACTGCTTCTCCATCTGCATAAATGGTTGCAAACTTACAAATATGTATATATAATGCAATAACACCTATACATTTATTCAGTGCTATTTAGAGGGCTTTATGCATTCTGAATAAATTATTCCTTAATTCTTACTTAACACTTTAAATATATACATATATATATACATATATGTTTATATGTATATATATACTTCCACATGATCAAATTCATCAGAAAAAGAGATAAAGAGGAGAATAACAGGAGACTAAAGAGTTGTACCTATTTTTCAGTTTTTACACATCTAGTAAATAAAGTCAGGATCATTATTTGAGTCTTTGTGACAACAGAGACTTTTAACATCTTGTATTCAATATTTTTTATTGATTTATTCATTATTTGGGGCAAATTTTGTAGTATAAACTCAAACTACATATATTCTCCTCATTTAGAACCTAACCCATGATTTTCTCAAAAATAAATTCTTTCAAGATACTCTGAAAAATTTTAAATAGCTATATGTTCAATTAATTTTATAAATTATCTTTATTTATTATTCATTGAATATTAATAACATATGAATGTAAAATATAGCTTTGACAAAAATTTCCAAGGACATTAGGAGAAAGCACTGTGGAAGACTTCTTTACTGATTCTTGATGAAGTACAGTTTACAATCTCTTCTCTCTTAGGTTCACAGACATTTAGACATTCTTCCACAAAAACTACAGTATTTTATACTCATCTTTCTCCAGTTTTTATGAAAAATAACTTTTTCCCCCCAAAGTAGTATTAGGCACAGTTTACTCTGGGTATGATTAAAAAATTTAAACCACATTTTTTGTGCTATAGGTGACATTAAACAATTCTGAGAATAAATGTTTGATCATACTCTTACTTTTAGAAGTCGTACCAAGACAGACATTATTTAGCAACTTCTCTTTTAGTTGAGGCCAAATTTCAGGCATTCTTTGTATTTGCTTTAAATCTATTTTATCTCTCATTATGTACTTTTTTTTCAACTTTTATTGTACTTTTAAATATTACAGAGTTTTGTTGTTTACAGATATGTATGTTCCCAGATTAATTATATGTACATCCCCCCCTTTCTACCCCTCATGACCATCACGCAGCACTCCTGAAGGATCTCCTTTTCTCACAGAGCAATGACTATAGCTATTTTCTTCACTTATGATAGTACAGAACTTCACGCTAATTCCTTTACACCTCCCACCCTCTGTTCCTTCCCCACAATGTCCGTATGTCCACTGTTCGTGTCTGTCTTTCCGTCGCTTCATGGCATGTGCCATTATCACCATCCTACTAGATTCCATATGTATGCGTTAATATACTGTATTTGTCCTTCTCTTTCTGACTGACTTCACTTTTTATGATACGTTCTAGATCCAGCCACCTCATTAGGGCTGATTCTTCTGGATTTCTCATTACAGCTGTGTAGTATTCCATTGTATATATGTATCATAGCTTTTCTATCCATTCGTTCATCGATGGGCATCTAGGTTGCTTCCATGTTCCAGCTATTGTATAGAGAGCTGCAATGAACAATGGGGCACAGGTGCATCTTTCAGATTTAATTTCATCAGGATATAAGCCTAAGAGTGGGATTGCTGGGTGGTATGGTACTTCTATTTTTAGTTTTTCAAGAAATCTCCATACTGTCTTCCATAGAGGCTGTATCAATTTACATTCCCACCAACAATGCAGGAGTGTACCCTTTTCTCTGCACCCTTTCCAGCACTTACTGTGTGTTGATATGGCCATTCTGATGGTTGCCATTCTGACAGGTGTGAGGTGATATCTCATTGTAGTTTTGATTGGCATTTCTCTAATTATTAGTGAAGCTATGCATCGTTGCACGTCTTTTGGGGCCATCTGTGTGTTGTCTTTGGAGAGGTGTCTGTTTTGGTCCTTTTCCTAGTTTTTGATTGGGTTGTCTATTTTTCCAGTGCTGTGTTGTTTGAGTTGCTTGTAGAATAAATGTTTGATCATACTCTTACTTTTAGAAGTTGTACCAAGACAGACATTATTTAGCAACTTCTCTTTTAGTTGAGGCCAAATTTCAGGCATTCTTTGTATTTGCTTTAAATCTATTTTATCTCTCATTATGTACTTTTTTTTCAACTTTTATTGTACTTTTAAATATTACAGAGTTTTGTTGTTTACAGATATGTATGTTCCCAGATTAATTATATGTACATCCCCCCCTTTCTACCCCTCATGACCATCACGCAGCACTCCTGAAGGATCTCCTTTTCTCACAGAGCAATGACTATAGCTATTTTCTTCACTTATGATAGTACAGAACTTCACGCTAATTCCTTTACACCTCCCACCCTCTGTTCCTTCCCCACAATGTCCGTATGTCCACTGTTCGTGTCTGTCTTTCCGTCGCTTCATGGCATGTGCCATTATCACCATCCTACTAGATTCCATATGTATGCGTTAATATACTGTATTTGTCCTTCTCTTTCTGACTGACTTCACTTTTTATGATACGTTCTAGATCCAGCCACCTCATTAGGGCTGATTCTTCTGGATTTCTCATTACAGCTGTGTAGTATTCCATTGTATATATGTATCATAGCTTTTCTATCCATTCGTTCATCGATGGGCATCTAGGTTGCTTCCATGTTCCAGCTATTGTATAGAGAGCTGCAATGAACAATGGGGCACAGGTGCATCTTTCAGATTTAATTTCATCAGGATATAAGCCTAAGAGTGGGATTGCTGGGTGGTATGGTACTTCTATTTTTAGTTTTTCAAGAAATCTCCATACTGTCTTCCATAGAGGCTGTATCAATTTACATTCCCACCAACAATGCAGGAGTGTACCCTTTTCTCTGCACCCTTTCCAGCACTTACTGTGTGTTGATATGGCCATTCTGATGGTTGCCATTCTGACAGGTGTGAGGTGATATCTCATTGTAGTTTTGATTGGCATTTCTCTAATTATTAGTGAAGCTATGCATCGTTGCACGTCTTTTGGGGCCATCTGTGTGTTGTCTTTGGAGAGGTGTCTGTTTTGGTCCTTTTCCTAGTTTTTGATTGGGTTGTCTATTTTTCCAGTGCTGTGTTGTTTGAGTTGCTTGTAGATTTTGGAGATTAATTCTTTATCTGTTGTTTCCTTTGCTATGATTTTCTCCCATTCTATGGGTTGTCTGTGCAGCTTTTTTGTAAATTCTTTTGGTGTACAAAAGCTTTTAAGTTTCATTAGGTCCCACATGTTCATTTTTCTTTTTAGTTTGGCTATTCTAGTAGGTGGGTCAGAGAAGATCTTGCTTTATGTCCTTGAGGGTTTTGCCTATATTCTCCTCTAAGAGTTTTAGGCTTTCTGGTGTCACATTTAGGTCTTTAATCCATTTTGAGTTGATCTTTGTGCATGGTGTCAGGGAATGCTCCAACTTCATTTTTCTGCATGTAGCTGTCCAATTTTCCCAGCACCATTGTTGAAGAGGCTCTGTTTCTCCCATTTTATATGCTCACCTACTTTGTCAAAAATAAGGTACCCATAGGTGCTTGGGGTTATCTCTGGGTTCTCTATCTTGTTCCATTGGTCTATGGTTCTGTTTTTGTTCCAGTACAATACTGTCTTGATGACTGTTGCTTTGTAATAGTGTCTGAAGTTAGGGAGGCTGATCCCTCCAGCTCCATTCTTCTTCCTCAGGATTGCTTTGGCTATTTGAGGTCTTTTGTGCTTCCATATGAACTGTGTTATTCTTTGGTCTAGTTCTGTGAAGAATGACATTGGTTGTTTGATAGGGATCACATTGAATCTATAGATGATATTTGGTAGTATGGTCATTTTCACAATATTGATTCTCCCGACCCAGGAACATGGAATATCTCTCCATCTGTTTAAGTCTTCTTTAATGTCTCTCATGAGTGTTTTGTAATTTTCAGCATACAGTTCTTTTGTTTCATTGGGTAGGTTTATTCCTATATATTTGATTATTTTGGTTGCGATGGTGAAGGGGATGGCCTTTTTTATTTCGTTTTCTGATTTTTCATTGTGTATAGAAATGCAAGTGATTTCTGTATATTGATTTTGTATCCTGCAACTTTGCTGAATTTGCTGATTAACACTAGTAGCTTTGTAATAGTGTCTTTGGGATTTTCTATGTATAATAACATGTCGTCTGCGAATAGAGTTTGACTTCTTCCTTTCCAATCTGAATTCCTTTGATTTCTTTCTCTTCTTTTATTGCCGTTGCTAGAACTTCCAGGACTATGTTGAATAAGAGTGGTGAAAGTGGACACCCTTGTCTTGTTCCTGATCTTAGAGGAAATACTTTCAGTTTTTTGACATTGAAGATAATGTTTTCTGTGGGCTTCTCATATATGGCTTTCACTATGTTGAGATAGGTTCCTTCTATGCCCATTTTCTGAAGAGTTTTTATTATGCGTGGATGTTGTACTTTATTGAAGGCTTTTTGTGCATCTATTGAGATGATCATGTGATTTTTGTCTCTCAGTTTGTTGATATGGTGTATCACATGGATTGATTCGCAGATATTGAAGAATCCTTGAATGCCTGGGATGAACCCGACTTGATCATGATGCATGAGCTTTTTGATGTGTCGTTGAATTCTGTTTGCTAGGATTTTGTTGAGGATTTTGTCGTCTAGATTCTTCAGTGAAATTGGCCTATACTTTTCTTTTTTTGTGTTGTCTTTGCCTGGCTTTGGTATCAGGGTGATGGTGGCCTCATAGAATGTGTATGGAAGTGTTCCTTCCTGTGCAATTGTTTGGAAGAGTTTTAGAAGGACAGGCATTAGCTCTTCTTTAAATGTTCAGTAGAATTCACTTGCGAGGCCATCTGGCCCTGGGCTTTTACTTTTGGGTAGATTTTTGATCACAACGTCGATTTCTGAGCTTGTGATTGGCTTGTTCATAGTTGCTATTCCTTCGTGGTTGAGTCTTGGGACTCATTAATCTTCTCTAAGAAACTGTCCATTTCTTCCAGGTTGTCCTGTTTGTTGCCATAGAGTTGTTTATAATAGTCTCTTAGAATCCTTTGGATTTCTGCATTATCTGTTGTAATCTCTCCTTTTTCATTTTTGATTTTGGTGATCTGGTTCTTCTCTCTTTTTTTTCTTGATGAGTCTGGCCAGTGGTTTGTTGATTTTATTTATCTTTTCGAAGAACCATCTTTTTGTTTTATTTATCTTTACTGTTGTTTCTTTCATTTCTTTCTCATTTATTTCTGCTCTGATCTTTATGATTTCCCTTCTTCTGCTGGCTTTGGGATGTTTTTGTTCTTCTTTCTCTAGTTGTTTTAAGTATTAGGTTAGATCGTCAGTTTGAGATTTTCCTAGCTACTTGAGGTAGGATTGAATTACTATAAACTTCCCTCTTAGAACTGCTTTTGCATTATCCCATAGGTTGTGCACGGTCATGTGTTCCTTGTCGATTTCTTCTCGGATTTTTTTTTTTAATTTCTCCTTTGATTTCCTCAGTATTCAGTTGAATTTTTAAGTATGTGTTGGTTAATCTCCATATGTTTGTGTTTTCAGCGGTTTATTTCATGTAGTTGATCTCTAGTCTCATTGCATTGTGGTCCGAGAAGGTGGTTGATATAGTTTCAGTTTTCTTGAATTAATTGATATTTGCTTTGTGGGTCAAACATCCTGGAGAATGTTCCGGAAGCATTTGAGAAGAAATTGCATTCTTCTGCTTTTGGATTGAAAGTCCTAAAGATATCAATGAGGTCCATTTCTTCTAGTGTGGCATTTAAGGTTTGTGTTTCTTTATTAATTTTCTGTTTGGATGACCTGTCTATTGGTGTGAGAGGAGTGTTAAAGTCTCCTACTATGCTTGTGTTAGTGTCTATGTCTTCTTTGATGTCTGAAAGTGTTAGTCCTATATATTGGAGTGCTCCTGTGTTGGGTGCATAGATATCTATGATTGTTATGTCTTCTTCTGGGATTGATCCCTTGATCATTATGTACTGTCCTGCCTTGACAACGTCGATTTCTGAGCTTGTGATTGGCTTGTTCATAGTTGCTATTCCTTCGTGGTTGAGTCTTGGGACTCATTAATCTTCTCTAAGAAACTGTCCATTTCTTCCAGGTTGTCCTGTTTGTTGCCATAGAGTTGTTTATAATAGTCTCTTAGAATCCTTTGGATTTCTGCATTATCTGTTGTAATCTCTCCTTTTTCATTTTTGATTTTGGTGATCTGGTTCTTCTCTCTTTTTTTTCTTGATGAGTCTGGCCAGTGGTTTGTTGATTTTATTTATCTTTTCGAAGAACCATCTTTTTGTTTTATTTATCTTTACTGTTGTTTCTTTCATTTCTTTCTCATTTATTTCTGCTCTGATCTTTATGATTTCCCTTCTTCTGCTGGCTTTGGGATGTTTTTGTTCTTCTTTCTCTAGTTGTTTTAAGTATTAGGTTAGATCGTCAGTTTGAGATTTTCCTAGCTACTTGAGGTAGGATTGAATTACTATAAACTTCCCTCTTAGAACTGCTTTTGCATTATCCCATAGGTTGTGCACGGTCATGTGTTCCTTGTCGATTTCTTCTCGGATTTTTTTTTTTAATTTCTCCTTTGATTTCCTCAGTATTCAGTTGAATTTTTAAGTATGTGTTGGTTAATCTCCATATGTTTGTGTTTTCAGCGGTTTATTTCATGTAGTTGATCTCTAGTCTCATTGCATTGTGGTCCGAGAAGGTGGTTGATATAGTTTCAGTTTTCTTGAATTAATTGATATTTGCTTTGTGGGTCAAACATCCTGGAGAATGTTCCGTGAGCATTTGAGAAGAAATTGCATTCTTCTGCTTTTGGATTGAAAGTCCTAAAGATATCAATGAGGTCCATTTCTTCTAGTGTGGCATTTAAGGTTTGTGTTTCTTTATTAATTTTCTGTTTGGATGACCTGTCTATTGGTGTGAGAGGAGTGTTAAAGTCTCCTACTATGCTTGTGTTAGTGTCTATGTCTTCTTTGATGTCTGAAAGTGTTAGTCCTATATATTGGAGTGCTCCTGTGTTGGGTGCATAGATATCTATGATTGTTATGTCTTCTTCTGGGATTGATCCCTTGATCATTATGTACTGTCCTGCCTTGTCTCTTCTAATCTTCTTTATTTTGAGGTCTATACTGTCTGATATGAGGATTGCTACTCCAGCTTTCTTTTGATTTCCATTTGCATGGAATATCTCTTTCCAACCTCTCACTTTCAGTCTGTGAGTGTAGGTCTAAAGTGAGTTCCCTGGAGGCATCGTATGTATGGGTCTTGTTTTTGAATCCATTCAGCCAGTCTGTGCTTTTGGTTGGGGAATTTTGTCCGTTTAAATTTAATGTAATTATTGATACAAATGATCCTATTGTCATCTTCTTAGATGTTGTGATGGCTTTGTTTCGTGGATCTTCTCCTTTTATAGTTATTGTCTATATAAGTCCCTTTAGCACTTGTTGTAAGACTGGTTTGGTGTGACTAAGATCTTTTAATTTTTGCTTACTGCAAAGCTTTTGATTTCTACATCAATTTTGAATGAGATCCTTGCAGGGTAGAGGATTCTTGTTTGCAGATTATTCTCTTTTAGCCATTTAAATGAGTCCTGTCATTCCCTTCTGGCCTGCAGAGTTTCTGTTGAAAGATCAGCTGTTAAACGGATGGGCTTTCCCTTATATGTCACTAGTCGCTTTTCCCTTGCTGCTTTGAGAATTCTGTCTTTGTGTTTAATTGGTGTTAGCTTCATTAATATGTGACTTGGTGTGTTTCTTCTCAGATTGATTCTGTACGGTACTCTTTGAGGTTCTTGGACTTGATCAACTAATTCTTTTCCCATGTTGGGGAATTTTTCAACTAGAATCTCTTCAAAAATGTTCTCAAAGCCTTTTTTTTTTTTCTTCTTCTCTGGAACCCATAAAATGCGAATATTGGTGCATTTAATATTATCCCAGAGGTCTCTGAGGCTATTCTCTGCTCTTTTCATTCTTTGAGCTTGATTCTGTTTTTTCAGCAGTTACTTCCACCATTTTATCTTCCAGATCACTTATCCAGTCTTCTGTCTCAGATACTCTGCTCTGGATTCCTTCTACAGTGTTTTACAGTTCAGCAATTGAGTTGGTTGTCTCTGTTACTTTTTTGGTAAGTTCTCGTATTTCTTTATTCAGTGTGTTAGTTGTGTCTTGCAATTTCTCTAACATTCTGTTTTCAGTGTCTTTGATCATCTTTACTATCGTTTTTCTGAAATCACTTTCAAAAAGTTTGTCCAAATCCTCGTCACTGATTTGAGCTTGTATGTTTGTAGACTGTTTCTTCACTTGTGTGGTATTTCTCTGTCATTTCATTGTTATTATTAATTTTTTAACTAACTCTCTTTGGATTTCCTTTTCCCAGACTTTGAGTTACATCTGTTGGAGTTCGGATGGGGCTTCTTATTCTGGGTGATGCTGGTGGTTGGATGATGTCAGGACTTGCATACAAGTGATTACCTTTGTTGGCGTTCTCACTTGTATACTGCTCTCTAGTGTTAGACGTTCTCTAGTTTTGTACAGTTTTGTAGTCAGTGGTCCCTCCTTAAAGCCCTGTGGCTTGTTGATTTCTACATCAATTTTGAATGAGATCCTTGCAGGGTAGAGGATTCTTGTTTGCAGATTATTCTCTTTTAGCCATTTAAATGAGTCCTGTCATTCCCTTCTGGCCTGCAGAGTTTCTGTTGAAAGATCAGCTGTTAAACGGATGGGCTTTCCCTTATATGTCACTAGTCGCTTTTCCCTTGCTGCTTTGAGAATTCTGTCTTTGTGTTTAATTGGTGTTAGCTTCATTAATATGTGACTTGGTGTGTTTCTTCTCAGATTGATTCTGTACGGTACTCTTTGAGGTTCTTGGACTTGATCAACTAATTCTTTTCCCATGTTGGGGAATTTTTCAACTAGAATCTCTTCAAAAATGTTCTCAAAGCCTTTTTTTTTTTTCTTCTTCTCTGGAACCCATAAAATGCGAATATTGGTGCATTTAATATTATCCCAGAGGTCTCTGAGGCTATTCTCTGCTCTTTTCATTCTTTGAGCTTGATTCTGTTTTTTCAGCAGTTACTTCCACCATTTTATCTTCCAGATCACTTATCCAGTCTTCTGTCTCAGATACTCTGCTCTGGATTCCTTCTACAGTGTTTTACAGTTCAGCAATTGAGTTGGTTGTCTCTGTTACTTTTTTGGTAAGTTCTCGTATTTCTTTATTCAGTGTGTTAGTTGTGTCTTGCAATTTCTCTAACATTCTGTTTTCAGTGTCTTTGATCATCTTTACTATCGTTTTTCTGAAATCACTTTCAAAAAGTTTGTCCAAATCCTCGTCACTGATTTGAGCTTGTATGTTTGTAGACTGTTTCTTCACTTGTGTGGTATTTCTCTGTCATTTCATTGTTATTATTAATTTTTTAACTAACTCTCTTTGGATTTCCTTTTCCCAGACTTTGAGTTACATCTGTTGGAGTTCGGATGGGGCTTCTTATTCTGGGTGATGCTGGTGGTTGGATGATGTCAGGACTTGCATACAAGTGATTACCTTTGTTGGCGTTCTCACTTGTATACTGCTCTCTAGTGTTAGACGTTCTCTAGTTTTGTACAGTTTTGTAGTCAGTGGTCCCTCCTTAAAGCCCTGTGGCTTGTTGCCTGACCAGGGAATGAATATTTCACAGCTGGATTGATATGGCATTAAATGATAACAAAACATATATATGCAAATGAGAAACAGAAGGTATACCTTTGACAAATGGCAATTAAAATTTTATGCAAATAATATCTAGCATATTAAATTATACACAAAAACATATACAGCTGTAACATAACCAAGCATTCCAACCAAAAATACAGTACAATACGTTAGCATGGCGAATAGAGAAAGCCAAGAATGATATCCCCGAGTTAACAACCAAACTAAACAGAACACAAATTGGAGAATAATGCTAGAGCAGGGTCTCCATTGGGAATAAGGCAATTAGGACAGGCCAGGGTAAGAAATATGGTGGAAAGAGGGAAAAAGAGAAAGGGAGGATAGAAGAGAAATATAGAATAATACTGCAAAGTTAAATATAGGGAGATAAAGATTTGTATGTATTAGAGTTTAGTGCTATAGGAAAGGAGAATCAGAGAAAGCAAAGAATTATAGAGGAAGTAGTAGTACAAATACATTTTTTTAAATAAGAACAGAAATAATTATATAGAAAAATATAGAAAAACAAAGCAGAAACAATAAAAACAAACAAAACCCACACATAATCTTAAAAGGCCAATGTGGAACCAGAAGTGTATGCCAAAATAAAATGTGTGGTTTAAAAGGAAAAAGAAGAAGAAGAAGAAAAAAAATTATGTAAACTTGAATATATTCCATCTTACTCGTAAGATTAGTAGCTTCAATAGAATTCAATGGAGAAAATACACACCCACACCCTGACAACCCCAAAAAAAAGGAGGGGGTGCACTGAGTGAGTTTGGAAAAAACGGAAAAAATAATTAAAACTAAACCAAAAAAAACAAAGCAATAAAAAAGCATAAGGAATAAAATGAAATTTTAAAAAATCCAGCAGCAACTCCAGCTTCAGACAAAACGTGAAAATAGTGTTTATGTTCTTCTGTCTCTTGCTGACTATTCAGGAATTATCAGTCTTTTTCTTGCCTCTGGCAGTGGTTTGATCTGAAGACCTCTTTGACTGCTTGTTTATTTCAGCCTATTCCAGAACTAAAAGGACCGCCCAGGCTGGCCCTGGGAGTTTTTTAATCCAAATCCCTTTTCTTGCTGGGTGGAGCTAAATTTCCTCCCTGTAGCTTGACTAGCAGTCTGTTTGATCAGCAGTCAAACTACAGTAGGGAAAATGGTGTCTCTCTCACAAACGATTTATTCCCACACGCTCTATGGGAAGCACTTTTGCAGTGACCCCGACCCTGCTGCAGACCACAATCAACCCCCACCACCACGGGAGACGTCAGGTTACTCAGAGGTGAGTCTGGCTCAGTCTCATGCAGGATTACTATTCCCCTCTCCCGGATCACAGTGCGCACAGTTTCCAGTCCTCCTTGGGGGCTCTGTGATAGGGTTAATGGTAACCTGCTTCAAAGGGAACTGAGTGCCGTCCTTCTGAGGACTGCTCAAGGGAACTTCTAGCTTGAGGGAGCACTTGGACTCTCTAAAGCAGGTCTGGCTCAGTCCCTTGTGGGCGTCATCACTCCTTTCCCAGGTCTTGATCTGCAAAAGGCTTTGCACCTTTGGCCCACCAAGCCTCTCTGGCGGGTATGAAGTTTGACTTTTAAAAGCGCAATTGCACCCTTCCTACTGTCTTGATGTGGCTTTTCCTTTGTTCTTCGATGTTGGGTATTTTTTTTTGTGATCAGATCCAATCTCCTCCTGTAGATGGTTTTTCAGGAACTCATTGCAATTCAGGCGATTTTGCAGGAGAGATGAGTGCACGTCCTTCAATGCTGCCATTCTTAACTTCACCCCCTTCATTATGAACTTTTAATGCTTGTAAAAATAACTGTCCTTTGACATTCTGAATAAATGCAAATTTCTTTATAAGAAACGCTATTATTTTACTATAATAAATCAATAACTGGGTCTCAGAGAAGTGTCAATTATAATTTGCTTTAATACTTCAATAACCATCTGCTTCTTTTTTTTTTTTTATGTTCTTCTCTTCATTATAGTCTAACTAAGTTGTAATAAAAGGCTCTGTATTATTCATTTTGGCATCACTTTAGGCCAGAGCATAATCTGTTTTCAAAAAATGTTGCTTTAATTTAATTTGAACTTTGCTCTTTAAGACATTCTTTCATTGGATAGGGACACAGTCCACAATTTAACTGTTCTATTATAAAATTGGAAATTAATACTACTTTTTCTTTTAATTTTGATATCATCTTATAGACAATAAAGGTACACTGTTTATAATAATAAAGTTTATTATGAAAAAGGTATAGGTCATCTGATTGGTAACCTTATTTTTAAAACTAATAATAAAAGAACATACTTATATTTTTAGTACACAATGGTAAGTTCCCATGTGTCACTATGCTCTCTGTATTAATCAAATGTTTCAGAATTAAAATAAACTTTTGCTTAACATTATATTATTTTCTTCTATGTAATAGTCTTGTACATTTTTCAGTAAAATTACATACGTCAAAAATTCTAAGGGCTTCTCTGGTGGTCCAGTGGGTAAAGACACAGCCTTGCAGTGCAAAGGGCATCAGTTCGATCCCTGGCCTGGGAAGATCCCATGTGCCGCAGAGTGGCTGGACTGATGTGTCCAATTACCGAGCCAGAGCTCTGGAGTGCCTGCGCCCAGAGCTGGTGCTCTGTGACAACAGAGGCCACCACAATGGGAGGCCCACACGGGCCAAAGAACAAAGATGGATGAAAATAAATAAATGAATGACCAATAGAAGAGGCCAAAAAAACACTCTAAGCAATAATGACTCTTTACTGGATATTTTCACAGATAAAAACTGTAAAGCTTTTTATGAAACCACTAATGTTTTTGTATAGATTAATAGCAGCCCACAATTTCTTCTTAACAAGATTGTGCATTTATTGCTTTAGGTAGAAGAGCTAAATTTATCCTGAAAAGTCAAATTCAAAGTATTAGTCTCTCATTTGTCATCAGTCTATCCATGGAATCCTCCAGACAAAAATACTGGAGTGGACAGCCTTTCCCTTCTCCAAGGGGCCTTCCCTACCCAGGGATTGAACCTAGGTCTCCTGCTTGGCAGGCAGATTCTTTACCATCTGGGCCACCAACAAAGCCCAAGCTTGTCCTAGATGTATGTAAAATAATTGTGCCACCAAATGTATATAAACACTTAATAATTAAGATATTTCAAGTCCATAATATTAAAAATTATCATGCACCAAATTCTCATTGAAAATTTTATTAACTTTCAAATACATAGCAAAAGTTGTACTTGCTTAGATAAAAGCTAGTAATTTTCTAAAATCAAAAGTTACATGTGTAAAAAATGCACTATTTTTTGTTTATATTAACTTTAACTTACATAATATGAATGTTTGCCATGCATATTTATTTTATTATAAAATAAAAAATAATAGTAATAATAAAATCAATCCCAGTGACAGAAGACATGGAAGTAAGAGAGTAATTTAAAAGAAAGTGAAGTTAAGCTTTCATTTGTCAATCAACTAGAAATTTGAAACAGGAGTATGTTGCATATATAAATTTAACTTGAAATGGAAGACTGCATCGTGGCTTCCCAATTTAAATCAAAAAGAAAGAATGCTGCCTGTCATATCATCATCCCCAAATACAGGTTTGCAAACAAATGAACTTGGGATGGTGTGACATTATTTTTAATTTGTGAAAAAATAATGTAGGATGAAAGCAATATATAATCCCTAGGTGCGCGAGCCAGAGCTGGTGCCCCCTGGGGACAACAGAGGCCACTGCGATGGGAGGCCCACAGGAGCCAAAGAACAAAGATGGATGAAAATAAATAAATGAATGACCAATAGAAGAGGCCAAAAAAACACTCTAAGCAATAATGACTCTTTACTGGATATTTTCACAGATAAAAACTGTAAAGCTTTTTATGAAACCACTAATGTTTTTGTATAGATTAATAGCAGCCCACAATTTCTTCTTAACAAGATTGTGCATTTATTGCTTTAGGTAGAAGAGCTAAATTTATCCTGAAAAGTCAAATTCAAAGTATTAGTCTCTCATTTGTCATCAGTCTATCCATGGAATCCTCCAGACAAAAATACTGGAGTGGACAGCCTTTCCCTTCTCCAAGGGGCCTTCCCTACCCAGGGATTGAACCTAGGTCTCCTGCTTGGCAGGCAGATTCTTTACCATCTGGGCCACCAACAAAGCCCAAGCTTGTCCTAGATGTATGTAAAATAATTGTGCCACCAAATGTATATAAACACTTAATAATTAAGATATTTCAAGTCCATAATATTAAAAATTATCATGCACCAAATTCTCATTGAAAATTTTATTAACTTTCAAATACATAGCAAAAGTTGTACTTGCTTAGATAAAAGCTAGTAATTTTCTAAAATCAAAAGTTACATGTGTAAAAAATGCACTATTTTTTGTTTATATTAACTTTAACTTACATAATATGAATGTTTGCCATGCATATTTATTTTATTATAAAATAAAAAATAATAGTAATAATAAAATCAATCCCAGTGACAGAAGACATGGAAGTAAGAGAGTAATTTAAAAAGAAAGTGAAGTTAAGCTTTCATTTGTCAATCAACTAGAAATTTGAAACAGGAGTATGTTGCATATATAAATTTAACTTGAAATGGAAGACTGCATCGTGGCTTCCCAATTTAAATCAAAAAGAAAGAATGCTGCCTGTCATATCATCATCCCCAAATACAGGTTTGCAAACAAATGAACTTGGGATGGTGTGACATTATTTTTAATTTGTGAAAAAATAATGTAGGATGAAAGCAATATATAATGCAAACCAAATTCTGAGGTAACTACCTCAGTTGTACATCTAAGGATTATAGGGCTATTGATACTTTGCATTGTCACAAGCAAGCAGCAAAAACCCTATGATGCAAATTATTAAAAGAGGTAGATGAATGGTCCTTTAAAATTTTGCTCAGTAAAAAGCTTTAAAGCATTATACAAACTATCAACGAAAGTAAAATAAGGATGAAAATGTATAACAAGTGTATGCCATTTAAATTTGATGTTCATTAATATACTCGTAGTCATCACTAAAGAATTCACTCATTTCATGAGCCATTATTAAATGTCATTAAAATCAGAAAGTGTGACTCTTTAATTGTACTTCTATGATGAGTATTCTGATTGTTTCTTGTTTCATTTAAAAATTTTGTTTATTATTTTAGTGTAAAAGATAATGTAGAATTGTTGGATTGATATAATATTAGCTTATAAAAATGCTTATAGAGTTGACAAAAATTCATTCTTCACATTAAATTAAGCTTGGCATTACTTTTTTTTTTTATTTTAGACTGTTAATTAAGTCTCATAAACTACCTGTAACTTTATATGCAAAATGTTTTTGGTAACAGTGCAATATGCAATTTTCCTTATTCATTTTATTTTCCATTAAAATAGAATAGAATTAAACTGACATATTTAAATTTCATTAAATGATTTTTTGAATATGCATTTCCTATATATCTCATTTTTGTTTATATAATAATAAAGAATGTTTGCCATGCATATTTATTTTATTATAAAATAAAAATAATAGTAATAATAAAATCAATCCCAGTGACAGAAGACATGGAAGTAAGAGAGTAATTTAAAAGAAAGTGAAGTTAAGCTTTCATTTGTCAATCAACTAGAAATTTGAAACAGGAGTATGTTGCATATATAAATTTAATTTGGGAATTGAAGACTGCATTGTGGCTTCCCAATTTAAATCAAAAAGAAAGAATGCTGCCTGTCATATCATCATCCCCAATTACAGGTTTGCAAACAAATGTACTTGTGATGGTGTGACATTATTTTTAATTTGTGAAAAAATAATGTAGGATGAAAGCAATATATAATGAAAACCAAATTCTGAGGTAGCTACCTCAGTTGTACATCTAAGGATTATAGGGCTATTGATACTTTGCATTGTCACAAGCAAGCAGCAAAAACCCTATGATGCAAATTATTAAAAGAGGTAGATGAATGGTCCTTTAAAATTTTGCTCAGTAAAAAGCTTTAAAGCATTATACAAACTATCAACGAAAGTAAAATAAGGATGAAAATGTATAACAAGTGTATGCCATTTAAATTTGATGTTCATTAATATACTCGTAGTCATCACTAAAGAATTCACTCATTTCATGAGCCATTATTAAATGTCATTAAAATCAGAAAGTGTGACTCTTTAATTGTACTTCTATGATGAGTATTCTGATTGTTTCTTGTTTCATTTAAAAATTTTGTTTATTATTTTAGTGTAAAAGATAATGTAGAATTGTTGGATTGATATAATATTAGCTTATAAAAATGCTTATAGAGTTGACAAAAATTCATTCTTCACATTAAATTAAGCTTGGCATTACTTTTTTTTTTTATTTTAGACTGTTAATTAAGTCTCATAAACTACCTGTAACTTTATATGCAAAATGTTTTTGGTAACAGTGCAATATGCAATTTTCCTTATTCATTTTATTTTCCATTAAAATAGAATAGAATTAAACTGACATATTTAAATTTCATTAAATGATTTTTTTGAATATGCATTTCCTATATATCTCATTTTTAATGGAAGAAATTCTCATTAAGATGAAACTGAGATACATGTATATAATACACAGTGAGGATTAAGCAACAAAAATAAGTCTTGAGTTTAATATTTATTATTTTGCTGCACAGAAAGGAAAAAGAAATCACACTGCTAAGAGACAATTGATTTTTGTTCATTCCATTAAACTTATTTTGTGAAATTTTCACCAATCTGTCCTTATAGTAACTTCTGTTATTGAAGCTTGTAACTCCAAGATAAAGTTGTATGCCAATCAAATAAAATATATTCCCATAAATTTATGCCTATAACCATAATCATCTAGATTATTATTTCTCTAATATTTGATTGCTATTTTCTGATATGACATAAGGCAATGTATAATGCACAATTTCAAAGAAAATACAAATGACAAATGAACCTTGTTAAAAGTGTTTTTTTTTAAATCATATTTACTATATCTATGTGTAAACAAAAGTACTAGGAATAAGTAATATTTTTTATCTAGTAGAAATTTTATTTTTGTGAAATATAGTTTGTCTAGAATATGTACATCAAAGTCATATTTTGTCAGTTATCAATATTTCCTAATTTGAATCACAATAATTTGTCCCTGTTTTTCTACAGACTGAAAATAAGCAATTTGATATGTTACCTATATTGTGACACTGCAAAAAGATATACTTTTAAAGACTATCCAACACACTGTCAAAAGGAGCAGAAATAAATTCTATGTATCTGATGTTTTCTTAAGAAATCAAACTATATATGTGAAAAGCTATTCTTGGAATGCTATTTTATTTTGGGGAAACTAAATCAATTTTGGGCAACCTTTATATTTACTATAATATTAAAAATATAGTTATGATTAAAAATAGCTCCCCATTAATAGAAACCAAAGAATAACCTAGTTTTCCTGTACAATCTTGTTTTCTTTAACATTAGCTGGCATTTGTTAAAGTTGTGATTTATTCAGCCTAAACGTCTCTTATTTTTAATATCTGCTAAATAGTGTTTGTAGCTTTTTTTACTTTATATGTTATATAGATGTTATATTTTATCTGTTATGTAGGTAACAAAATTTGAAACACTTTTAAGATGAGCAAACCTTGGGATACTTTAAGGAAACCAAGTATCAAAATTTCTTATTAGAATTATGGGGTAGGTGAAGCAATTTTATTACAACACACTTTTCATACTCTTTTACTCCTCACAAATACACCTTTGGGATGATTTGGAAAGGATCAAGAGTTGACAAGTGCCTACAAAGAAATACTTTTGGTTTTAAGGTTTTGAAAGTTGTAAAACACTACTTGCAGGATGGTGGTATTTAAGTAAAAATGTTTAAAAATCTGGATTGTTCAAGAATCAGAATGGAGATGGTGTAGTTAATTAACTCTGGAAAGGGAGAAAAGGCAGAGAAAAGAGGAGTCAGATAGTACATTGGTTTATTTGTAAATGTTCTTTCAATGTATACACAATTTCAAAGAAAATACAAATGACAAATGAACCTTGTTAAAAGTGTTTTTTAAAAAAAATTTTTTCAAAAAAGTCATATTTTTTGTGAAATATAGTTTGTCTAGAATATGTACATCAAAGTCATATTTTGTCAGTTATCAATATTTCCTAATTTGAATCACAATAATTTGTCCCTGTTTTTCTACAGACTGAAAATAAGCAATTTGATATGTTACCTATATTGTGACACTGCAAAAAGATATACTTTTAAAGACTATCCAACACACTGTCAAAAGGAGCAGAAATAAATTCTATGTATCTGATGTTTTCTTAAGAAATCAAACTATATATGTGAAAAGCTATTCTTGGAATGCTATTTTATTTTGGGGAAACTAAATCAATTTTGGGCAACCTTTATATTTACTATAATATTAAAAATATAGTTATGATTAAAAATAGCTCCCCATTAATAGAAACCAAAGAATAACCTAGTTTTCCTGTACAATCTTGTTTTCTTTAACATTAGCTGGCATTTGTTAAAGTTGTGATTTATTCAGCCTAAACGTCTCTTATTTTTAATATCTGCTAAATAGTGTTTGTAGCTTTTTTTACTTTATATGTTATATAGATGTTATATTTTATCTGTTATGTAGGTAACAAAATTTGAAACACTTTTAAGATGAGCAGACCTTGGGATACTTTAAGGAAACCAAGTATCAAAATTTCTTATTAGAATTATGGGGTAGGTGAAGCAATTTTATTACAACACACTTTTCATACTCTTTTACTCCTCACAAATACACCTTTGGGATGATTTGGAAAGGATCAAGAGTTGACAAGTGCCTACAAAGAAATACTTTTGGTTTTAAGGTTTTGAAAGTTGTAAAACACTACTTGCAGGATGGTGGTATTTAAGTAAAAATGTTTAAAAATCTGGATTGTTCAAGAATCAGAATGGAGATGGTGTAGTTAATTAACTCTGGAAAGGGAGAAAAGGCAGAGAAAAGAGGAGTCAGATAGTACATTGGTTTATTTGTAAATGTTCTTTCAATGTAACAATATTCTGGAAAAATGAAACATTTATATCACTTAAACTTGTATTATTTTTATACATCTCTGAACATTTTCTTTTGAAAAGAAGAAAACTTAAATGGAATTGCAAATTTCTAAACTATAAACATTATGAATAATGCAAGAATTACTGACAGTAGGAGTATTATTTTTTAATAAATGATTAAGCATTTACTATCTGATAGAAATTTTATTAGACATTTTACTTTGTATTATTTATTAAACCCTCTCAGTAATCATGTGAGATAGACACTATTCTAGTACATTTTACTGATAGAGATTTTGAGGGATAAAATAGGAACTTTCTACATCTTTCTAACTGCTGTATAGCCCTGGCACTTAGAAATGCAGCCAACTCTTGGGAAACTGATAAAATATTTAAATTCAACCACAAATATTTTATAAAACAAATACAATATGGAATAATTCTAGAATACAAGATTGAGTTAAACAAAATCTACTTTCTTAGATCTTCTAACCTGGTGGGAGAGACGGGCCAAAAACTTTTTGTAAATACCATGAAGAAAAACATAACAGGTTAAAGAAGAGAGAAATTGAATGATTAAATAAATGAATGAAAATTATTTGCATATTTGTAGTGTTTGGAGAGATGGTACTGAGTCTTTTGTGCTTTTACTCTTTTGTCAGATATGCCAGATTACCAGCCCTGATTGCTTGCCTATTTCTCTGATTTCCTTTTCAAGGTTGAGAGTAAGGTAATCTTTCTCTCCTTCCTTGGGAAAAAAACCAGGCTCGCTACCTGGCTGCTATAAATGTAATGGATTCCCCAAACTCAGTGTTCCTCAACTGTGATGCAAACTCTTCGCTTGTGATGGAAACTCTCTCATCCTCCTGGGTTTATCACACTCTCCTGTGACATATGGGTGCAAGAAGAACCAATGTAAATATGCTGACACGTGTAAAAATTTAGATGGTGGTATAATAAAAATGTAAACTGGATTGTTCAAGAATCAGAATGGAGATGGTGTAGTTAATTAACTCTGGAAAGGGAGAAAAGGCAGAGAAAAGAGGAGTCAGATAGTACATTGGTTTATTTGTAAATGTTCTTTCAATGTAACAATATTCTGGAAAAATGAAA
Source organism: Tragulus kanchil (assembly GCA_022376925.1). NCBI lineage: Eukaryota > Metazoa > Chordata > Mammalia > Artiodactyla > Tragulidae > Tragulus > Tragulus kanchil. Next base: position 84,711,140 of record JAIOJX010000003.1, on the reverse strand, counting down.
CATTTATATCACTTAAACTTGTATTATTTTTATACATCTCTGAACATTTTCTTTTGAAAAGAAGAAAACTTAAATGGAATTGCAAATTTCTAAACTATAAACATTATGAATAATGCAAGAATTACTGACAGTAGGAGTATTATTTTTTAATAAATGATTAAGCATTTACTATCTGATAGAAATTTTATTAGACATTTTACTTTGTATTATTTATTAAACCCTCTCAGTAATCATGTGAGATAGACACTATTCTAGTACATTTTACTGATAGAGATTTTGAGGGATAAAATAGGAACTTTCTACATCTTTCTAACTGCTGTATAGCCCTGGCACTTAGAAATGCAGCCAACTCTTGGGAAACTGATAAAATATTTAAATTCAACCACAAATATTTTATAAAACAAATACAATATGGAATAATTCTAGAATACAAGATTGAGTTAAACAAAATCTACTTTCTTAGATCTTCTAACCTGGTGGGAGAGACGGGCCAAAAACTTTTTGTAAATACCATGAAGAAAAACATAACAGGTTAAAGAAGAGAGAAATTGAATGATTAAATAAATGAATGAAAATTATTTGCATATTTGTAGTGTTTGGAGAGATGGTACTGAGTCTTTTGTGCTTTTACTCTTTTGTCAGATATGCCAGATTACCAGCCCTGATTGCTTGCCTATTTCTCTGATTTCCTTTTCAAGGTTGAGAGTAAGGTAATCTTTCTCTCCTTCCTTGGGAAAAAAACCAGGCTCGCTACCTGGCTGCTATAAATGTAATGGATTCCCCAAACTCAGTGTTCCTCAACTGTGATGCAAACTCTTCGCTTGTGATGGAAACTCTCTCATCCTCCTGGGTTTATCACACTCTCCTGTGACATATGGGTGCAAGAAGAACCAATGTAAATATGCTGACACGTGTATTTCCTTTCTATATTGTGAATAATAAAAGTTACTGTTTCTCCCCTGAGACTGTGTTCTGTTGGCACCTATGAAACAGTAACAAGTTAACATAGCTTGTAAACCAAGTGAATCAAGTCCCAGACCTAATGTGTACAATTTAAGCTTTATCACCAGGAGGGTTTCCTTTTATCACTGCCATTTACGGGTAAACTAGAATTTAAGATCCTTAAAGTGGCTCAGCAGTGAAGACTAAACCTGCAGTGCAGGAGACTTTGGTTTGATCTCTGGGCCAGGAAGATACCCTGGATAAAGAATTCCAGTATTCCTACCTGAGAAATCCTGTGGCAGAGCCTGGTGGGCTACAGTCAATCCTATGGACTAAGCCAAGTGTCCACGGGTTTGCAAGAGTCAGATATGAGTTAGTGACTAAACCATGACCACAACTACTAAGGAATGGATTGTACCTCTTGACATACGCCTTACAACTACGTGCAAGCAAAATACTCTATGATTGAAAGAACTTTAAAATGTAATCCTTTATTTCTAATCAGAAAATTTCCAAATAAGGCATTTATTAATTTGTCAGATATCCAATTAAGACTTTGTTAAAAAAAAGAAAAACATAACAGGTTAAAGAAGAGAGAAATTGAATGATTAAATAAATGAATGAAAATTATTTGCATATTTGTAGTGTTTGGAGAGATGGTACTGAGTCTTTTGTGCTTTTACTCTTTTGTCAGATATGCCAGATTACCAGCCCTGATTGCTTGCCTATTTCTCTGATTTCCTTTTCAAGGTTGAGAGTAAGGTAATCTTTCTCTCCTTCCTTGGGAAAAAAACCAGGCTCGCTACCTGGCTGCTATAAATGTAATGGATTCCCCAAACTCAGTGTTCCTCAACTGTGATGCAAACTCTTCGCTTGTGATGGAAACTCTCTCATCCTCCTGGGTTTATCACACTCTCCTGTGACATATGGGTGCAAGAAGAACCAATGTAAATATGCTGACACGTGTATTTCCTTTCTATATTGTGAATAATAAAAGTTACTGTTTCTCCCCTGAGACTGTGTTCTGTTGGCACCTATGAAACAGTAACAAGTTAACATAGCTTGTAAACCAAGTGAATCAAGTCCCAGACCTAATGTGTACAATTTAAGCTTTATCACCAGGAGGGTTTCCTTTTATCACTGCCATTTACGGGTAAACTAGAATTTAAGATCCTTAAAGTGGCTCAGCAGTGAAGACTAAACCTGCAGTGCAGGAGACTTTGGTTTGATCTCTGGGCCAGGAAGATACCCTGGATAAAGAATTCCAGTATTCCTACCTGAGAAATCCTGTGGCAGAGCCTGGTGGGCTACAGTCAATCCTATGGACTAAGCCAAGTGTCCACGGGTTTGCAAGAGTCAGATATGAGTTAGTGACTAAACCATGACCACAACTACTAAGGAATGGATTGTACCTCTTGACATACGCCTTACAACTACGTGCAAGCAAAATACTCTATGATTGAAAGAACTTTAAAATGTAATCCTTTATTTCTAATCAGAAAATTTCCAAATAAGGCATTTATTAATTTGTCAGATATCCAATTAAGACTTTGTTAAAAAAAAAAAAAAGAAAAAAAAAAAGGTTCTGCCTGGAAAGAGAAGTAGTCAGAAATATAATTGTACACTGATTCCTCGACTGTGATTAACAGTTTGGCTGTTTAGTCAGGGATATGAATATTGCTAGAGAATGGTGAATATCATCCAAAGACTGTATTCTTTTCTAGGGAAAGGCTATGTTTCTGATTGTATGATGGATGGCTGTATCTTGTCAATGGACGTATTCACTTGTTATTTTTAATATTTGTAGATTAGGTACTATTTAAAAAAGAGATGTGCATGAGTTCCAAATTGGCACGGAATGGACTCTGTGCCAGACTGACTGGCTAAACTCTATCCACAGACTCCCTTCCTAGTATGTCTGCACAGAATGAGCTGCAAGAGATATTTTCTTGTAAGCACTAGAGGATAAAAGGGACTCAATCAGCAGCAGTTTTTTTTTTAGCACATACACCTCCCAGTTACTCAGACAAACACAAGGGCAAGCGTTTCTATGAAGGTATTTTTTTAAGTGAAAGTCTACAGACATACCTTTAGATAATTAGTTTTAGTTTCAGGTATTTTGTGTTGAGATATTTTAGATATTTAGTTCTATTGCAGACAACCACAATAAAGCAAGCCACATGATCATGTTGGTTTCTCAGTACATTTAACTGTTATGCATACACTATTTGGAGTCTGATAAATGTATAAGAGGAACATGTCTAAAAATGTACATATCATAATTGAAAATGCTTTCTTGCTAAAAAATAATAAGCATCATTTGAGCCTTCAGTACATTGAAATCTTCATATAGTATTACCGTGTAAGGTCACAGATTTCCGTAACAAATACAATAATTAAAAAGTTAAAAATAGGGGGTTTCCCCTGGTCGTCCAGTGAGTAAGGACACCACCTTGCAGTGCAAGGGGCGCCGGTTCGGTCCCTGGCCTGGGAAGATCCCACGTGCTGCAGAGCAGCTGGACTGATGTGTCCAATTACCAAGCCGGAGCTCTGGAGCGCATGCACCCAGAGCCAGTGCTCTGCAACGACAGACGCCACCGTGATGGGAGGCGCACAGGAGCCAAAGAATAAAGACGGATGAACAGAGAGAAAAGAAAAACCAATGGAAGTGGCCCGCCTCTCCCCTCCCTCCCCAACCCGACCCCCGCCCAAAAATAAAATAAATAAAAAAATCTTAAAAAAAAAAAAAAATAGAGAAATGAAAGACCAATAGAAGTGGCCTGCCTGCTTCCCTCCCTCCCCAACCCGACCCCTGCCCAAAATAAATAAATAAATGTCTTAAAAAAGAAAAAGTTAAAAATATGTGAGAATGACCAAAGTGTGACACAGAGATGTAAAGTGAGCAAATGCTGTTAGAAAAATGGCAGTTTAATATACTTGTTTGATGCAGAGTTGTTGCAGACCTTCAATTGCTTAAAAAAAAAAAAAGCAATATGTGTGAAGCACAATCAAAAGTGCAATAAAATGAGATATGTCTTCATTTACAATTAGAGAGATTACCCTGTGTGTACCCGTTTTAGTTATACATTCTAAAATGTGTGATTAGACCCTCCTTATAGAGAAAGAGATGGACTTTCACCTGGTAAAAGAACTTTAACACCTATTCATGTGGTTCCAAAGCCTGGTCTTAACCTTTTGTAATTTGGGGCTGGATTTTGATACCAAAAGTGAATCCAGACAGTCTTAAGTTGATGCTACTGTAAAATTTGTGGTATTTTCTGAAGTGGGTTTTCTAATCTGATTAGACTGAAACATCATAAAGGCACTATTTTCAGTGGTACAGAGAGCATTGGTAGTCCATGTTGTGATATGATAAAAGAGTTAAAGTTATTGCCTCTGGATGCCTGTAACTGGTTGCCTAGAGAAAAGAGGCTTATGTGAGGCATTACAAAGAGAGGCTAGAAAAATATGAAATTTAAAAGAGGTTAAATGTTATTGCCTCTGGGATTCGTTAAAATAGGGGTTTCCTGGTCGTCCGTGAGTAAGGACACCACCTTGCAGTGCAAGGGGCGCCGGTTCGGTCCCTGGCCTGGGAAGATCCCACGTGCTGCAGAGCAGCTGGACTGATGTGTCCAATTACCAAGCCGGAGCTCTGGAGCGCATGCACCCAGAGCCAGTGCTCTGCAACGACAGACGCCACCGTGATGGGAGGCGCACAGGAGCCAAAGAATAAAGACGGATGAACAGAGAGAAAAGAAAAACCAATGGAAGTGGCCCGCCTCTCCCCTCCCTCCCCAACCCGACCCCCGCCCAAAAATAAAATAAATAAAAAAATCTTAAAAAAAAAAAAAAATAGAGAAATGAAAGACCAATAGAAGTGGCCTGCCTGCTTCCCTCCCTCCCCAACCCGACCCCTGCCCAAAATAAATAAATAAATGTCTTAAAAAAGAAAAAGTTAAAAATATGTGAGAATGACCAAAGTGTGACACAGAGATGTAAAGTGAGCAAATGCTGTTAGAAAAATGGCAGTTTAATATACTTGTTTGATGCAGAGTTGTTGCAGACCTTCAATTGCTTAAAAAAAAAAAAAAAGCAATATGTGTGAAGCACAATCAAAAGTGCAATAAAATGAGATATGTCTTCATTTACAATTAGAGAGATTACCCTGTGTGTACCCGTTTTAGTTATACATTCTAAAATGTGTGATTAGACCCTCCTTATAGAGAAAGAGATGGACTTTCACCTGGTAAAAGAACTTTAACACCTATTCATGTGGTTCCAAAGCCTGGTCTTAACCTTTTGTAATTTGGGGCTGGATTTTGATACCAAAAGTGAATCCAGACAGTCTTAAGTTGATGCTACTGTAAAATTTGTGGTATTTTCTGAAGTGGGTTTTCTAATCTGATTAGACTGAAACATCATAAAGGCACTATTTTCAGTGGTACAGAGAGCATTGGTAGTCCATGTTGTGATATGATAAAAGAGTTAAAGTTATTGCCTCTGGATGCCTGTAACTGGTTGCCTAGAGAAAAGAGGCTTATGTGAGGCATTACAAAGAGAGGCTAGAGGATCAAAATAGTACTCAAAGAAATTTTAAACAGTATAGATGTATTTTTGTTGGATTTGAAGGAACAGTCTTTCGTGTTGTTGAGAGGGACAGATGGCAGGATCTAGAAGCTTCCTGGGATCTAAACACCTTGGTCCATAACCAAGAAGTGAGTTGCTAAGAATGTTTGAACTTTGAAGAGACACTGTCAGATGAACTTACAGTCCTTTCCAAAATGTTGATTTCAGCTTAATGAGACTGTGAGTGGAGAACTCACCTAACTTGTGCCCAAACTAATGACATAAACTGTGAAACAATAAGCTTGTATTATTTTCATTTTAAGCTGTTGGTTTGAAATAACCGTTATACAGCAATAGAAAACTAATAATAAGAAAACTAGGGATAGTATGTGAATGTTATTAATCAAATGTTGTATGAATGATTAGGGCAATTTTATAGTATACATATAGAGAGACATATACAGAAAATAAATATGCACAGGACACATGTATTAGCAGAGAAAGACTAAATATACACCATTTATGCTTTCTGCTTTTACCTAAACAAGTAAATTTCACTCCCCAGTGTGGGGGCTATGTGATAGGCCCTGATCAATAGAGTATAAGAAGTTGTAATATGCCGTCCTGGCTGTAAAATATATTTTGAGATAAAGTCCCTGCCATGGAGGAATAATAAATTGTAAGGGCTCCAGTGATCTAACGATCTACATGAGATTTGTAAATCTCAATATAGCATTCTCAGCTACAAAGGAATGGGGTTTGAGGAAAATATAGCTTAAAATACCTTAACATTTGTGGTTCCAAAGCCTGGTCTTAACCTTTTGTAATTTGGGGCTGGATTTTGATACCAAAAGTGAATCCAGACAGTCTTAAGTTGATGCTACTGTAAAATTTGTGGTATTTTCTGAAGTGGGTTTTCTAATCTGATTAGACTGAAACATCATAAAGGCACTATTTTCAGTGGTACAGAGAGCATTGGTAGTCCATGTTGTGATATGATAAAAGAGTTAAAGTTATTGCCTCTGGATGCCTGTAACTGGTTGCCTAGAGAAAAGAGGCTTATGTGAGGCATTACAAAGAGAGGCTAGAGGATCAAAATAGTACTCAAAGAAATTTTAAACAGTATAGATGTATTTTTGTTGGATTTGAAGGAACAGTCTTTCGTGTTGTTGAGAGGGACAGATGGCAGGATCTAGAAGCTTCCTGGGATCTAAACACCTTGGTCCATAACCAAGAAGTGAGTTGCTAAGAATGTTTGAACTTTGAAGAGACACTGTCAGATGAACTTACAGTCCTTTCCAAAATGTTGATTTCAGCTTAATGAGACTGTGAGTGGAGAACTCACCTAACTTGTGCCCAAACTAATGACATAAACTGTGAAACAATAAGCTTGTATTATTTTCATTTTAAGCTGTTGGTTTGAAATAACCGTTATACAGCAATAGAAAACTAATAATAAGAAAACTAGGGATAGTATGTGAATGTTATTAATCAAATGTTGTATGAATGATTAGGGCAATTTTATAGTATACATATAGAGAGACATATACAGAAAATAAATATGCACAGGACACATGTATTAGCAGAGAAAGACTAAATATACACCATTTATGCTTTCTGCTTTTACCTAAACAAGTAAATTTCACTCCCCAGTGTGGGGGCTATGTGATAGGCCCTGATCAATAGAGTATAAGAAGTTGTAATATGCCGTCCTGGCTGTAAAATATATTTTGAGATAAAGTCCCTGCCATGGAGGAATAATAAATTGTAAGGGCTCCAGTGATCTAACGATCTACATGAGATTTGTAAATCTCAATATAGCATTCTCAGCTACAAAGGAATGGGGTTTGAGGAAAATATAGCTTCTAATCATATTAAACCACAAAGAGTTGTGATTGTTTGTTTTAGATACTAGCACTAATTCATTCAATCTGCTATTGTCAATTTATTACCTGAAAGACAATATGATACATAAAGTCAGAGTTTGAAATTTGAAAGCCTGACTGAAATACACATGTTCCATTTGCTAGAGCTGGGTCTTTGGACAAGGTCTTACATGATTACATTTACATGATTACAAAAATCTGTTGTTGTTTTTTTTAAAATGATTTTCATTCTCCGTCTCTTCCACTCATTTTCCTGCTCTTTCTCTTCCTAGGCTTTCCTCTACCCACTTCCATCCATATTTTCATCCTCTTCTTCTTTTTCTCCTCCTTTCCTTTCTTCTTCCACACTTTGTTCTGTTTATATTTGCCTGCATGAGATTTACCAGCTTAAAGTTTACTGAATCTTTTCTCAGTCACATCATGCTTCATATGAGTCCACAAAGACATTGTTCATTTTTGTTCCTTTTTTTAGTTTTTGTTGTCATTTACAGAATCACTATTAAATTATTCTTCACGATTACCTTTACTTATTGAAATTTGTCATCTGAATATGTATGTTATTTACCTGTTTCTTCAGAACATTTAATGTATTATTTGTTATTTAAAATTCTGTATTAGGTCCATCATCAATCTCATAGCTAAACCTGGTGCCAATGATTGCATTTTTCTCTTTTTATTACAATTTTATGTACTTTTCAAATGTTGTATGAATGATTAGGGCAATTTTATAGTATACATATAGAGAGACATATACAGAAAATAAATATGCACAGGACACATGTATTAGCAGAGAAAGACTAAATATACACCATTTATGCTTTCTGCTTTTACCTAAACAAGTAAATTTCACTCCCCAGTGTGGGGGCTATGTGATAGGCCCTGATCAATAGAGTATAAGAAGTTGTAATATGCCGTCCTGGCTGTAAAATATATTTTGAGATAAAGTCCCTGCCATGGAGGAATAATAAATTGTAAGGGCTCCAGTGATCTAACGATCTACATGAGATTTGTAAATCTCAATATAGCATTCTCAGCTACAAAGGAATGGGGTTTGAGGAAAATATAGCTTCTAATCATATTAAACCACAAAGAGTTGTGATTGTTTGTTTTAGATACTAGCACTAATTCATTCAATCTGCTATTGTCAATTTATTACCTGAAAGACAATATGATACATAAAGTCAGAGTTTGAAATTTGAAAGCCTGACTGAAATACACATGTTCCATTTGCTAGAGCTGGGTCTTTGGACAAGGTCTTACATGATTACATTTACATGATTACAAAAATCTGTTGTTGTTTTTTTTAAAATGATTTTCATTCTCCGTCTCTTCCACTCATTTTCCTGCTCTTTCTCTTCCTAGGCTTTCCTCTACCCACTTCCATCCATATTTTCATCCTCTTCTTCTTTTTCTCCTCCTTTCCTTTCTTCTTCCACACTTTGTTCTGTTTATATTTGCCTGCATGAGATTTACCAGCTTAAAGTTTACTGAATCTTTTCTCAGTCACATCATGCTTCATATGAGTCCACAAAGACATTGTTCATTTTTGTTCCTTTTTTTAGTTTTTGTTGTCATTTACAGAATCACTATTAAATTATTCTTCACGATTACCTTTACTTATTGAAATTTGTCATCTGAATATGTATGTTATTTACCTGTTTCTTCAGAACATTTAATGTATTATTTGTTATTTAAAATTCTGTATTAGGTCCATCATCAATCTCATAGCTAAACCTGGTGCCAATGATTGCATTTTTCTCTTTTTATTACAATTTTATGTACTTTTTCATATGTTTCCTTTTTTTCCCAAACTTTTTTTTAATAATTATTTTTATTTTACTTTTTACTTTTACAGAGTTTTGGTGTTTACAGGTATGTGTAATCTCAGATTAGTCATATGTATCTCCCTGGCCCCTCTTTTTTCTTGTAGAGAGTAGATAGTGAGATAATTTTTGAATTGAGATGTAAGTCGCATATCAGGTAAGTTATTCATTTGAAAAACATAATTTACTGATCTATGTTAGACATTGTTTTTCAACCATCACTTCTATTTAATTCCAGAATATTTTTATCACTTGAAACAATCAGACCCATTAGCTTTCAGCATTCCTTCCTTTACACTGTGTTTAGAAAAAATAATCTACTTCCTGTCTGTTGATTTGCATATTTTGGACATTCTATATAAATAAAGTCATATAATATGTGTTTTTCTGTGTCATGTATCTTTAACACGATGTTTTCAAGTTCTAACTATGTTGAAGCCTCAGTGAGTACTTCGTTTCTTTTAGTGGATGAATATTCTATTGTGTAGATAAGGAAATGGTAGTATCTTCTTTATCCACTGGAGTATTAATAAGCATTTGGATTGTTACTACTTTCTAGCTAATATACTTAATGCTTCTCTGAATACATGTACACATTTCTTGTGTACACATGGTGACACATGTATTCATTTTTTCTATTTGTTTACTTGGCTTTGTCAGGTCTTAGTTGTGGTGCATAGAAGGTTCATTGTGTCATGTGAGAGCTTTCGTTGTGGTGCATGCAGTCTTCATTGTGGTGCAGAGGCTTAGTAGTTAGATAAGGTGGTTGTGGTTGCTCTGCTGTGTGTGGGACTGTAGTTCTCCTTTCAGCAATCAAACTTGCATCCTCTACATTATGAGGAAGATTCTTTACACTGGACAACCAGAGTGAGTCCCTGGACACATGTTTTCAATGCTCTTGTAGGTATGCCTAGTAATGGAATCTTTAGATCATATGGTAGCATTTTTACTAACTACTGTCCAAAGAGGCAACTCCTTCTAATATTTCTGCTATCATTTTTTGAAAGTTCTAGTTTTTCTGTATTCTTGTCTTTTGTTATATACTGTTTTGGTTACATTTCCGGGCAAATGTTCAGATCAGTTTGTCAGTGTTTGTAACAAAGATATTTTGGATTTCATAAGGAATTATGTTGATTCTGTAGGTCAGTTTGGATAGTCTTACATAGTTAACAATATTAAATATTCAAATTCATAAATATGTAATAGCTTTCCATTTATTTGTCTTTAATTACTTTCAACAATGTTTGTAATTTGCCTTGTATGAGTTGAAGTTCTTTTGTTGAGTGTATTCCTTAGTATTTTATTATTTTGATGCTATTCTAAATAAAGGTTTTTAAATTTAGTGTTCTTAGCTACATTACTAGGATATAGAATTATAATTGAGTTTTAAGTACAGATAATCCAGCCTGCAACTGTACTGAATTTGTTTAGATATAGTATTTTTGTATGTATGTGGATTTCTTAATATTTTCTATATATATAATCATATCATCTACAAATAGAGTTAGTCTCACTTTTTCCTTTTCTATTTTGGTACATTTTTTTCCTGTTTCCCATTTGTTTTCACTAGCAACAACAGTATAATTTTGAGAAGAAATTACGAAGGCAGACGGTTTTGTCTTGTTCCTAATCTTAACAGGAGAAATTGGAGGCTTTCAGTAGCAAGTCTGATATTAGATGGAGTTTTACATGTATGTACATTATAAGGTTTCCTTCTTTTCTGAATATATCTAATATTTTTTTTTATCATGAAGAGATATTAGGTTTTGGCATTTTCTTTATTTATGCGTCCATTGAATAAATTACTTAAGGTCTTTATTTGTCCCAACTTTGATATCTGAAAAAAATTAAACTTAAGGCTTTTATTGACGTGGTCAGGCTTGTGATAAGGTGGTTGTGGTTGCTCTGCTGTGTGTGGGACTGTAGTTCTCCTTTCAGCAATCAAACTTGCATCCTCTACATTATGAGGAAGATTCTTTACACTGGACAACCAGAGTGAGTCCCTGGACACATGTTTTCAATGCTCTTGTAGGTATGCCTAGTAATGGAATCTTTAGATCATATGGTAGCATTTTTACTAACTACTGTCCAAAGAGGCAACTCCTTCTAATATTTCTGCTATCATTTTTTGAAAGTTCTAGTTTTTCTGTATTCTTGTCTTTTGTTATATACTGTTTTGGTTACATTTCCGGGCAAATGTTCAGATCAGTTTGTCAGTGTTTGTAACAAAGATATTTTGGATTTCATAAGGAATTATGTTGATTCTGTAGGTCAGTTTGGATAGTCTTACATAGTTAACAATATTAAATATTCAAATTCATAAATATGTAATAGCTTTCCATTTATTTGTCTTTAATTACTTTCAACAATGTTTGTAATTTGCCTTGTATGAGTTGAAGTTCTTTTGTTGAGTGTATTCCTTAGTATTTTATTATTTTGATGCTATTCTAAATAAAGGTTTTTAAATTTAGTGTTCTTAGCTACATTACTAGGATATAGAATTATAATTGAGTTTTAAGTACAGATAATCCAGCCTGCAACTGTACTGAATTTGTTTAGATATAGTATTTTTGTATGTATGTGGATTTCTTAATATTTTCTATATATATAATCATATCATCTACAAATAGAGTTAGTCTCACTTTTTCCTTTTCTATTTTGGTACATTTTTTTCCTGTTTCCCATTTGTTTTCACTAGCAACAACAGTATAATTTTGAGAAGAAATTACGAAGGCAGACGGTTTTGTCTTGTTCCTAATCTTAACAGGAGAAATTGGAGGCTTTCAGTAGCAAGTCTGATATTAGATGGAGTTTTACATGTATGTACATTATAAGGTTTCCTTCTTTTCTGAATATATCTAATATTTTTTTTTATCATGAAGAGATATTAGGTTTTGGCATTTTCTTTATTTCTGCGTCCATTGAAAAAAATTACTTAAGGTCTTTTTATTTGTCCCAACTTTGATATCTGAACACAACTATGTTTATTCAATCTATAGATCAAAAAAGTCTCCAGTCATACATGAGTTAACTCTTGTTCAAATTTCCAGTGATTTTGAAAATCTTGCCTTGGACCTATTTTGTAGAAGCTATTGTGCATTTATTATCTTCCTAGGTTCTCTTTGGGAAATTAATGAATGTAATATTAGCACTTCAGTAGAATTACAGTTAATAGTTTACTTTGAGAAGAGAGGACAGAAAAAAATCTAACATGTTTTTGATGCCAAAATCCAGAGTTCCTTCCATTCCATCCTGATTTTGTCTATAGGACTCTTTCTTGTAATTTTACATTCTTAAAGATATTTTCAAAAAAGTTGCAAAAATTAGTGAAACTAAAAGCTGACTCTTTGACAAGTTAAACAAAATTGATTAACCTTTAGCCAAACTCATCAAGAAAAAAGATAAAAAGGAGAAGACTCAAAATCAATAAAATTAGAAATGAAATGGAGAAGTTAAAGCTGATTTCACAGAAATACCAAGTATCATTAGAGACTACTATGAGCAACAATATGTCAACAAAATTGACACCCTGAAAGAAATGAACAAATTATTAGAAAAAGACATTCTCCCAAGACCAAACCAGGAAGAAAAAGAAAAAATGAACGACTAGTAACAACCACTGAAATTGAAAGTGTGACTAAAAACCTCTCAAGAAACAAAAAGTTCAGTACATAACCTGACAGCTTCACACAGCAAATTTTACCAGAAATTTAGTGAAGAGTAAACACTAATTCTTCTGAAACTCTTTCAAAAAATTACAAAGGAAGAAAAATATTCCACCTCATTCTATGAGGACACCATCACAATGATAACAAAACCAGACCCAGATACCATTCACAAAAAGAAACTTACAGGTCAATGTCATTGATGAACATAGATGCAAAAATCCTCAACAAAATATTAGCAATTTATATGCAACAATATGTTAACAAGATCCACACCATGATCAAGTGTGACTCATTCCATTGATGCAAGGATTTTTCAGCATCCACAAATCAACCAATATGATACATCATAGCAACAAACTGAAGAAGAAAAAATCATATGATCATTTCAATGGATGAAGAAAAAGCTTTTGACAAAATTGAGTATGCATTTCTGACAAAAACTCTCCAGAATGTGAGAATATACCTCAACCTAGTAAAGGCCATAAATGCAAACATACAACTAGCAGCATACTCAATAGTCAGAAACTGAAAACATTCCTTTTAAAATCAGGAACAAAACAAGAGTGTCCACTCTTGCCGCTTTCATTCAACATATTTTTGGAAGTCCTATTTAAGGCAATCAGAGAAGAGAAAGAAGTAAAGGGAATTCAAGTTGGAAAAGAATTTAAACTGTCACTGTTTGCAAATGACATGATACTATACACAGAAGATCCTAAAGATGCTACCAGAAAACTACTAGAACTCATCAATGAATTTGGGAAAGATACAGATTACAAAATTAATACACAAAAATCTGTTGCATTCTTATAAACTAACAATGAAATATCAGAAAGAGAAATTCAGGAACAAGTCCATTTGCCATTTCTTCCAAAAGAATAAAATCCCTAGGAGTAAACCTACCAAAGGTCACAAAAAACCTGTACTCAAAAACTATATGTTGATGAAAGAAATCAAAGAACATATAAATAGATAGAAAGATACATCATGCTTGTGGATTGGAAGAATCTATATTGTCAAAATGGGTACACGATTCAAGGTAATCTACAGCTTCACACAGCAAATTTTACCAGAAATTTAGTGAAGAGTAAACACTAATTCTTCTGAAACTCTTTCAAAAAATTACAAAGGAAGAAAAATATTCCACCTCATTCTATGAGGACACCATCACAATGATAACAAAACCAGACCCAGATACCATTCACAAAAAGAAACTTACAGGTCAATGTCATTGATGAACATAGATGCAAAAATCCTCAACAAAATATTAGCAATTTATATGCAACAATATGTTAACAAGATCCACACCATGATCAAGTGTGACTCATTCCATTGATGCAAGGATTTTTCAGCATCCACAAATCAACCAATATGATACATCATAGCAACAAACTGAAGAAGAAAAAATCATATGATCATTTCAATGGATGAAGAAAAAGCTTTTGACAAAATTGAGTATGCATTTCTGACAAAAACTCTCCAGAATGTGAGAATATACCTCAACCTAGTAAAGGCCATAAATGCAAACATACAACTAGCAGCATACTCAATAGTCAGAAACTGAAAACATTCCTTTTAAAATCAGGAACAAAACAAGAGTGTCCACTCTTGCCGCTTTCATTCAACATATTTTTGGAAGTCCTATTTAAGGCAATCAGAGAAGAGAAAGAAGTAAAGGGAATTCAAGTTGGAAAAGAATTTAAACTGTCACTGTTTGCAAATGACATGATACTATACACAGAAGATCCTAAAGATGCTACCAGAAAACTACTAGAACTCATCAATGAATTTGGGAAAGATACAGATTACAAAATTAATACACAAAAATCTGTTGCATTCTTATAAACTAACAATGAAATATCAGAAAGAGAAATTCAGGAACAAGTCCATTTGCCATTTCTTCCAAAAGAATAAAATCCCTAGGAGTAAACCTACCAAAGGTCACAAAAAACCTGTACTCAAAAACTATATGTTGATGAAAGAAATCAAAGAACATATAAATAGATAGAAAGATACATCATGCTTGTGGATTGGAAGAATCTATATTGTCAAAATGGGTACACGATTCAAGGTAATCTACAGATTCAATGCAATCCCTATCAAATTACCATTTTTCATGAAAGTATAACAAAGAAATTCAAAATTTGTATGGAGACACAAAAAACTAAATATAGACTAAATAAACAATCTTGAGAAAGAATAACAGAGCTAGAGAAAGCAGCTTTCCTGTCTTCGGAATATACTACAAAGCTACAGTCATCAAAACAGTATGACACTAGCACAAAGACAGAAATATCGATCAAAGGAATAGGATATAAAATTCAGAAATAACCCCATGCGCCTATGGTCAGTTAATCTATAACAAAGGAGGCAAGCTACACAGTGATGGAAAGACGGTCTCTTCAATAAATGGTGCAGGGAGCACTGGACAACTATGTGCAACAAAAATGAAACTAAAACATTAACACCATACATAAAAATAAACTGAAAATTAATTGAGGCCCTAAAGAAAGATCAAATACTATACAATTATTAGAGGAAAACATAAGCAGAACATTCTTTGAAACAAATTATTGCAGTATCTTTTCCAAGACTTCTCCCAGAGCAATGGAAGTAAAAACAAAAATAACCAAAGAGAACATAATACAACTCAAAAGTTGTTGCACAGTAAATGGAGTCGCAAACAAAATGAAAAGATGACCCACAGAATAAGTGGAAATATTCCCATATGATCCAACTGACAGGGATTCGTCTCCAAAATTGGTAAACACTCATATAGCTCAATATGCAAAAAAGAAACAACTCAATCCCAAATGACAAAATATCAAATTTCTCCAAAGAAGACAATATCAATAGGCACATAAAAAGAAGTTCAACATCTCTAATTAGTAGAGAAATGCAAATCAAAACTGCCATGAGGTATCACCTCCCATCAGCCAGAATGACTAGCATCAAAAAATCCACAAACAATAAATGTTGGAGGGAGTGCAGAGAGAAAGGAGCCCTCCAATACTGCCGTAGGAAATATGAATTGATAATATCAGTATGAGGTACAGTATAGAGGTTCCTTAGAAAACTAAAAATGTAACTATCATATGATCCTGCAAGGGCTGAGACTATCATAACGTTGTTAATTGGCTATTTCCTTATACAAAATGAAAGGTTCAAGAAAAGAATTTCTAAAAATGTTTTACCACTGAACCTAATAAGTAAGTTTTATTTCTGCCTTAGATAAAATATTGATGAGATTGGAAATCAGAATACAAATAGCACCCAACAAGATGTTCTCCAGATAAGAGTTCTTTTTTAATTGAACTATGACTGACATATACACTGTGGAAGTTTAAGGTATACTTGTTGATTTGATGTACTTATATATTGTAATATGAAGACGGTCTTTCAGAAATAACCCCATGCGCCTAAGTTAATCTATAACAAAGGAGGCAAGCTACACAGTGATGGAAAGACGGTCTCTTCAATAAATGGTGCAGGGAGCACTGGACAACTATGTGCAACAAAAATGAAACTAAAACATTAACACCATACATAAAAATAAACTGAAAATTAATTGAGGCCCTAAAGAAAGATCAAATACTATACAATTATTAGAGGAAAACATAAGCAGAACATTCTTTGAAACAAATTATTGCAGTATCTTTTCCAAGACTTCTCCCAGAGCAATGGAAGTAAAAACAAAAATAACCAAAGAGAACATAATACAACTCAAAAGTTGTTGCACAGTAAATGGAGTCGCAAACAAAATGAAAAGATGACCCACAGAATAAGTGGAAATATTCCCATATGATCCAACTGACAGGGATTCGTCTCCAAAATTGGTAAACACTCATATAGCTCAATATGCAAAAAAGAAACAACTCAATCCCAAATGACAAAATATCAAATTTCTCCAAAGAAGACAATATCAATAGGCACATAAAAAGAAGTTCAACATCTCTAATTAGTAGAGAAATGCAAATCAAAACTGCCATGAGGTATCACCTCCCATCAGCCAGAATGACTAGCATCAAAAAATCCACAAACAATAAATGTTGGAGGGAGTGCAGAGAGAAAGGAGCCCTCCAATACTGCCGTAGGAAATATGAATTGATAATATCAGTATGAGGTACAGTATAGAGGTTCCTTAGAAAACTAAAAATGTAACTATCATATGATCCTGCAAGGGCTGAGACTATCATAACGTTGTTAATTGGCTATTTCCTTATACAAAATGAAAGGTTCAAGAAAAGAATTTCTAAAAATGTTTTACCACTGAACCTAATAAGTAAGTTTTATTTCTGCCTTAGATAAAATATTGATGAGATTGGAAATCAGAATACAAATAGCACCCAACAAGATGTTCTCCAGATAAGAGTTCTTTTTTAATTGAACTATGACTGACATATACACTGTGGAAGTTTAAGGTATACTTGTTGATTTGATGTACTTATATATTGTAATATGAATACCAAATCATTAGCTAACACCTCTATTATGTCACATAATTTTTTTTTTTTTAATTTTGGGCTCTTTTATTTATTTATTTTCATCCATCTTTAATTCTTTGACCTGTGTGGGCCTCCCACTGCAGTGGTCTCTCTTGTTGCAGAGTACTGGCTCTGGGCACATGCACTGCGGAGTCCTGGCTCACAATTGAGCACACTGGTCCAGCCGTTTCACAGCATGTGGGATCTTCCCAGGTCAGGGATCGAACCGGTGCCCCTTGCACTGCAAGGTGGGCTCTTTACCCACTGGACCACCAGGGAAGCCCTATGTCACATAATTGTCATTTGTTTTTTGTGGTGAGAATAATTATGA
This sequence comes from Tragulus kanchil, assembly GCA_022376925.1. Lineage (NCBI taxonomy): Eukaryota > Metazoa > Chordata > Mammalia > Artiodactyla > Tragulidae > Tragulus > Tragulus kanchil. The sequence continues at coordinate 84,693,443 of JAIOJX010000003.1, read as the reverse complement.
CCTAGTTTCTTAGTGACCTTGAATATAATATCAATTGACTATAATCTTCAATATAATACCATTGACTATAATCACTTTGTGTGCGCTCATTTGCTCAGTTGTGTTCAACTCTTTGGGACCCTTTGGATTGTAGCCATCCAGGATCCTATGTCCATGGGAATTTTGGTTGCAGGTATACTGGAGCAAGTTGCCATTTCCTCCTCCTGGAGATCTTCCTGACCCAGTGATTGAACCCACATCTTCTGCAGCTCCTTCATGGTAGGCAGGTTCTTTACCACTGAGGTGCCAGGGGAGCATAATCATTATGTGGTGCGTTACATATTTAAAATTTGCTTATCTACTTCTACAACCTTAAATATCCCACCAAATTGCCCCCACATCCCAGACCCTGGTAATTATCATTCTACTGTCTATTTTTACAAGTTCGATCTTTTTAGATTTCACATATAAGTGACATTATACAGCATTTGTCTTTGACATATCATTTAGCATAATACTATCTAGGTCCATTCATCTTGTCTCAAATGGCAGGATTCCCTTCTTTCTCACATCTGAACAATATACCATTGTGTAGCATGTGTGTGTGTGTGTGCTCAGTCACTTCAGTCATGTCTTACTCTTTGCAGTGCTATGAATTGTAGTCAACCAGGCTCTTCAGAAGAGTCTATGGGAATCTCCAGGAAAGATTACTGAATTGGGGAGCCATTTCCTCCTCCAGGATATCTTCTTGACCCAGGAGTTAAACCCAGGTCTCATATATTGCAGCTGATTCTGAACCACCTGAGCCACCAAGAAAGCTCAATTATGCAGCATATGCACATGTACATTTATATTTCCATATATAAAATCTTCAATCATTCATCCATTGATGAACACTGGATGCTTAGGTTGGTCCTGTATTTTGGCTATTGTGATTATGCTGCAATAAACATGACTGGTATAAAGCACATACTGATTTTTAAACTTTTGATATTCTATTTAGAATTTATTGTCACTTGAGTGGTCATATATGTTTAAAACACATTCTTCCTTGCTTTATGATTTCATCTTTCTTTTAAGCATTTGCATATTAAGAAAATGCGTCTTACAAGCCTGGAGATCTAAGGTTGCCTTCTTGAAACAAAACTCTATTAGGTAAAGTCTTAAGAACAAATGACTCAGTTCATGCTACTTACTTAATTTCACCATGCACTTATGTATTGAGCTTCCCAGGTGGCTCAGTGGTAAAGAATTCACCAGCCAATGTGGCAAATGCAGGCTAGATCCCTGGGTAGGGAAGATCCCCTGGAGGAGAAAATGGCAACCTTCTCTGGTGTTGTTCTCTGGAAAACTGGATGGACAGAGGAGTCTGGCTGGCTACCGTTCATGGGATCACAAAGAGTTGGACACAACTGAAGCAACTGAGCAACTACTTATGGATTAGCAATTATTAATGGCTTCTTTAATGTATTAAAGTGATTTTTTTAATGGATATCTTTCAAAAAATATTAAAATATATTCTATCTAAGTGATCCATTCTTTACAGCATTTGTCTTTGACATATCATTTAGCATAATACTATCTAGGTCCATTCATCTTGTCTCAAATGGCAGGATTCCCTTCTTTCTCACATCTGAACAATATACCATTGTGTAGCATGTGTGTGTGTGGGGCTCAGTCACTTCAGTCATGTCTTACTCTTTGCAGTGCTATGAATTGTAGTCAACCAGGCTCTTCAGAAGAGTCTATGGGAATCTCCAGGAAAGATTACTGAATTGGGGAGCCATTTCCTCCTCCAGGATATCTTCTTGACCCAGGAGTTAAACCCAGGTCTCATATATTGCAGCTGATTCTGAACCACCTGAGCCACCAAGAAAGCTCAATTATGCAGCATATGCACATGTACATTTATATTTCCATATATAAAATCTTCAATCATTCATCCATTGATGAACACTGGATGCTTAGGTTGGTCCTGTATTTTGGCTATTGTGATTATGCTGCAATAAACATGACTGGTATAAAGCACATACTGATTTTTAAACTTTTGATATTCTATTTAGAATTTATTGTCACTTGAGTGGTCATATATGTTTAAAACACATTCTTCCTTGCTTTATGATTTCATCTTTCTTTTAAGCATTTGCATATTAAGAAAATGCGTCTTACAAGCCTGGAGATCTAAGGTTGCCTTCTTGAAACAAAACTCTATTAGGTAAAGTCTTAAGAACAAATGACTCAGTTCATGCTACTTACTTAATTTCACCATGCACTTATGTATTGAGCTTCCCAGGTGGCTCAGTGGTAAAGAATTCACCAGCCAATGTGGCAAATGCAGGCTAGATCCCTGGGTAGGGAAGATCCCCTGGAGGAGAAAATGGCAACCTTCTCTGGTGTTGTTCTCTGGAAAACTGGATGGACAGAGGAGTCTGGCTGGCTACCGTTCATGGGATCACAAAGAGTTGGACACAACTGAAGCAACTGAGCAACTACTTATGGATTAGCAATTATTAATGGCTTCTTTAATGTATTAAAGTGATTTTTTTAATGGATATCTTTCAAAAAATATTAAAATATATTCCTATTGCTGTTTCATTAGTTTGAATGACAGTATAAGTAATGACAATTTAGCAATATTTGTATTTCCTCTACAAGAAAATTCAGCTGTTTTAATCATTAATTTTCATTACATTTTATTTTCCTGTTAAATACCTCAAATTAAAAGACTGTAAATATGTGTGATTATACTCTGTAATTGAGTATCTTCCAGAATATCAAATGAGAAACATGAAATTTAGGAGACACTTTCAAACCCATTTTATTAATTTCCCTTATGTAAGAGAGTATATACAAATTCTCAGATAAGGTAATGAGAATGAAATGCAATTATCCAAGCGGACATGTTGTAAAATGGCACTTCTTTTGCAGTAGAGATGTTCTAAAGACATACATCGAAATAAGGTAAAATCTGAAGATAATGAGACTTAGGGAGCTTACAGAATGCATTTCAGAAAAATATTGGCTCACATACTATAAAACACATCTTGAGTTTTAATTTTGGATTAGAATTTAGACTAGATCATACTGCAATTGCAAAAATCACCCACTGAGTGAATTCTACTCTGTGTGCTCCACAATCACCACCATCCCACAAAGTGCGGAAAGGCACTATTTTTTTTTTAGATTATTGAACTTTCATTTTTTCACACCTCCTTCACATACAGCTGGAGTGACTTAAAGTCTCAGTAGTAGGTTTGATTCATTTCTGCTTCTATAAAGACTTGGTTTTCATATTTTTAGATTTTCACTAGCAGAGACAAAATATATTAAGAGATTATATATATATCAGAAGACATTTTACAGTATTATTGATCTTTTAAAATATCTATTTATCTTTAAAATGTTCTTCTTTGGAAGCAAGGATGGCCAAATACTGTATTATATTGTACATATTATTTAAGTTTTTATATGTGTGTGTGTTTGTGCATGTGTGTACACACATTCTAAATTTCACATTCTACATATGTATACTTCTTTGTTGTATTATATGTGTATGTCAGATCATTTTATTTCTCTTCTTCAGTTCTTGTCTCATAACAATAAATATTTAGAACAATGGACTAAAGTACTTAAAACAACACATAAGGTACAATCAGTTCAGCTGAAGCAGACAGATCTTTTATTAGATGGACACTCCCAAGACATGCAAGCAGGTTAACCCCAAGGAGTCATGATGGAGTAATGATCCTTCTTGCCTTCCCTCTTTTTACATTTTTCAGTCTCCTCCTTCTGGTTGTGCCTTGTGCAAAATAGGACTATCAGTGAATGAAAGAGAATGTAAATGGGCATATGCTCAAGGCTGACTGATAATTGCAGTTCATGTAACAGCCAGCTCAGTTGGGTATGTCTTCTCATAATTCAGTCTGTTATAAGCAGATGTATATAATGTTTAGAATAGTTATGAAGACTTAATGGTCTTTTAGCTACCTAAGCTGACTTGAAGAGACCCTTGTGGTTTGTTTGTATCCACTGCATGCCTAGGGCTCATATGCAGGACTCAGAATATTCTCTGTGGCTGTTTTGTAGCATAACTGGAAGCTCTTCTAGGTGGGTCTGGGATGGAGTTTAGAGATCAGCGTGCATCCCTTTTGGCTAGGCCACCCATCCTAGTTCATGCCTTCCTTCCTGTCTAACATGTGTATGTGTGAGAATGAGCTCAGTCTCTCAGCCATGCTGAACTCTTTTCAAACCCATGAACCATAGGTCTCCAGGGTCCTCTGTCCATGGGATTTCTGAAGCAAAAATACTGGAGCATGTTGCCAGTTCCTTTTCCAGGGGAATCTTCCTGACTCAAGCATGGAACATCTCCTGCATTGACAGGCAGATTCATTACCACTATACTACTTAAGAAGCCCTTATATTATACACACACACACATACACACACACACACATATACACATATATGTTATAAAATGGTATATAAATATATATATTTGTATGCATCAGTACCTTATATGTCTATGTTTATATATGCATAAATAATTCTCTCGATATATGAAATCAATTTGATGTTAAATCTAGCAGCAAATAAACATTAATCAAATATTGTAGCTGTACCCATATCACCTACAAATCTACATCTATCTATACAAACAGAAAAATAAGAAATAACACAGTGTGGAGTAAAACTAATGCTTTTTTTCCTTTTTTATCTCAGCTTCTTAACCCCAAAATCTAAATATTTGTCAGAAATGAGTAAAAAGAATAATCAATGTACAAAGTTATTTATTATATTTTTCTCTTCTTTCAATGCACTTATTAATATGCAAATTTTATGTTTTCTGGAAGCATTCATAATGTGTCTTCTGCAAATCATTCTTACTGAAGACTTTCCTAGCTAAAAATTTCATTTAACATTAAATTTGCATTCCTGTTTTAGCACCATGTACAAATGTAAAAGTAAAACTATACTGGGAGAATCACGTTTTAACTATTTGATCTAGAAAATTACTAACTTAATTGTATAATAAGCTCAAGCCAGAATATTTTGTTAGGTTAATATTTATAAGCTAAATTACATTAAATCTTTTCCGTAATCTCTACCATATAGTTTCATATGACTTACTTTACACATGGATTCATATATTGAAGTGTGTTAGAGTCACTCTAATAAAGATGGTTTAACACATTACCATGCAAAATTAAGTTCAAATGTCAGAACTGATGATGCTAAACACTCACCAAGAAATTTTGAAAAGAAATTATGAAGAGATTACTCGTGTAGCAGGATTCCTGGGGAGAGCAGGATGTGCTCTTAAACTGCTATGAAAATGTTTGAAAGAGCCAGGGAAAGGCAAATGGCTTTGGCTTTTGTTGCAGTCATAGGGAGGAGCTGATCTGAATTCCCAGCAAGCAGAGGCCTGTTTTTGTCCTTGGTCACTCAAGCCTGTCCAATTTTGGGGGGCTCCCATGGCCTGTCACCTGCCAAGTTCCTCTTTGTGTAGAATTTTCTAGGCAAAGATAATTGAGTGAGGTGGCATTTCCCACTCCAGGTGATCTTCCCAACCTAGGAATCGAGCCACATCTCTCACGTCTCCTGCATTGGCAGGTGGACTTTTTTCCTCTAGGGTCACCCAAAAAACCCGAGCAGAGGCTTGCATAGCTTTAACTGCCCACTGGTGACATGAGTTTGAGCAAACACAAGGAGAGAGTGAAGGCCAGGGAAGCCTGACATGCTGCAGTTCATGGGGCTGTAAACAGTCTGACCTGACTGTACAATGACTGGTGCCGAAGTGGGAGTGCCCAGCTCTCTTCTCAGCTTACACAGATGTGGGAAAGAAGGACGGAAAGGAGAGACGGGGCTTGAAGTGTGTCAGTAGGCAAACATCAAAAATGGAGCGAGGCCCTGTGGTGATGTGACAGCAATTAACTATCGGCAATCAAGTATTCAGTATTATTTACTAGACAGAAACTCTTTAACTACTAAGAACACTCTTCAAAATAGTGATTGACTCAAAATACACAGTTTTATTCTTTATAATGAGTAATATAGAATAATTTATGGATCCTATGTATCATATTTTAAGAAAATTTGGTTGAAGAGTTCTGTCTATCACTGTAAAACTGTTTTTAACATAGACAATATGTCTGTCTTGTTTGCTGCCAGTCTGCTTGGCAATTTCCAATTTTCTTAAACATCTCCAAGTTTTGTCTTTAGGAAATAAAATTTTATTGTTACAGTTTCTTACAGGGTATCACCATCAAAATGGATTTTCATTCTTATCTATTTGCCTTCCTTTCAAAGTAGATGGCAACACCAAGTACATTTTCTATTCAACTTAAAATTGTTTTTCTTGTCTTTTCATGCCTTTCATAGAACTCTTAATAGGGTAAAAAATTGCTTTACCTGATGTATATTCACAGTGATGTTTCTGCTTCTTCAAGATATGCCAGACATATCTTTCAGGCATAGCAAAGAAAGAAGCAAAAAATGTTATCTAGGATATTAGAGTTATTTTATATATTCACAAGTGTTATTCTTTTTCAATTTTCAAAATATATTAGATGCAATGTGGCTTTTTAATGTCCTACTTCCCTTAATTAGGCTGTCAAACACAGGATGTGGAATTGATATATTTATAAATGCCCAAAACTATATTAATAATAATTTTAATGAACCTGAAAAAATATTTATAGCAAAATTAACTGTTAAATTAGTAAACACTGTCAAAACAAAAACTGAGATAATTATCCCATACTCTTATTCTCATAAGGTTGATAAGGTTGCTATTTCTTTTTTCTTTTTTTTTCCTTTTTAATTTTGGCCTCTTTCTTTGTTCTTCATTTTTATTTATTTTCATCCATCTTCACTTCTCAGCCCACACAGGCCTCCCACTGCAGTGGCCTCTTTCACTACAGAGCACCAGCTCTGGGCACATGCGCTCCAGAGTACTGGCTCCTAATTAGACACATAGGTTCAGTCGCTCTGGCACCTTGGATCTTCCTGGGCCAGGGATCAAACTGGTGCCTCTTGCACTGCAAGGCAGACTCTCTACCCACTGGACCACTAGGGAAGCCCAAGGTTGCTATTTCTTAGACGTATTTCTTTCGTAACTTTTATACTTATATACATTTCACAAAAACTTCAAGATCTTAATCACTTATGCCTTCTGCTGTTAATAATAATAATAATCCTATTTTTTATCAAGACTTCACTTGAATCGTCTTTAATTAGGATAAGAGAACAAAGACTGATAATTTTTAGATTAAGAGCAGGTGTTACTGAAATTATTCTTTGCTATTTTCCTAGGGAGAAGAATAATTGACCACACATGGAACAGACTAAAATAAACCAGTGAATACTTCTGACTTTCTAAACTAGGGGCTTCAGGACAGTGTTCTACTGGAATGCTAAGCAAGACAGCATGGGTGGAAGAGTCCTAAGCTTACATACTCAGTGTGGTCCTTTTGTAGATAAAATGGCTCTTTGAGATTGGAGAAGCGAGGGGCATTGGTTAAGATGATTAACTAAAAGGATTCTATATGAGATAAGCCTGACTTTTTTTTTTTTTTTCAGTAATTGGTACTACTAGAGGAACAATCTTAGTAGCATTTATGCTAAATTGAAGGCTCCTCATATATTCTTTCCAGTTCACTCCAATCTCCCTCAAAATAGAGGCTCGAAACAATATGTTGGATAAAATGTATCTGGTGTCTAACCAAGCCTAAACATTTCTATAATTTGGTAGATTATATCAGCATCATGAGGGATGGTCGTTTTAAGGGTTTAACAGTTCAGGGAGAGAAATGAAGTTAGAAAAAAATGCTTTCTCTCTTTTATTCTTCATTAATCAAGTAATCTAGGTCTTTAAATGGAAAGACCTAGAGAATTTCAACTTAGAAACTTAGTGGCCTTCTGCCTAAAAAGTGACCATTCAAGTAGATATTTCCTCCAAGAACACACTTCCTTCTTCAATTAGTCTCTTCCGTTTATGTATTTTTTCAAAAAGCTAATGGTTTCATATATGATACTCATCCTGTGACTTAAGTTAGTTATTCCAGAGATCAGCAGTACATGAGAAGGCTAGGAAATTAATTTGTTTTGCTCACATTTTGGAAAATGGATTTCATAGTATCTTTTTTAGTGTTTCATTATGAGGCAAGTATTTGGGGAATAATTGAAAGTTATTTTTCTGACATGTGCTCAAAATCAGAGGAAAAACAAATGAAAGCAACAATTAGTTCAGGAGCACAAAAATAATAAGAGGGTTATCAAAATAAGGTATATAGGGCTTCCCCTGGTGGTCCAGTGGGTAAGGACACCACCTTGCAGTGCAAGGGGCGCCGGTTCAATCCCTGGCCTGGGAAGATCCCATGTGCTGAGGAGTGGCTGGACCGATGTGTCTAATTGCCAAGCCGAAACTCTGGGGCGCATGCACCCAGAGCCGGTGCTCTGCGACAACAGAGGCCACCGCGATGGGAGGCCCACACGGACCAAAGAACAAAGACGGATGAAAATAGAGAAATGAAAGACCAATAGATGTAGCTCGCCCGTCCCCCTCTCTCCCCACCTCACCCCCAAAAGATAAATAAATTTAAAAAATAAATGTTAAAAAAAAAAGGTATATATTAGTATTCGAGTGAGGGGATAGAAAAATCCAGACTGATACAATGGAAGATTTCTGAGCAGACAGTGTATTGGTCCAGTCTTAAAGTATGCATATGCTTTTGCTGAGGAAACAGGTTAGAACAGAGAAGAAACCATTTACAAATACAGGAACATTTAATAACATACTGTATATTCACAAGTAGTTCAGTATTGCAGGAAGAAGAAATGTATTCAAATAAGTGAGTGGAATTAAAGTCAGACAGGCAAGTCGATCTGACACTTTAAGTGAACCTGTACAAAAGTAAAAAAAAAAAAAAAAAAAAAATTACCTTGAAATGAGGAATGACATAAAAATATTGCATGTAACAAGCAGTATCTTACAGTCAAGGATTGACAACAATGGATTGAAATCTTCTAGAAAAGAGACAATGTTCTTTTCAATTAGTCTCTTCCGTTTATGTATTTTTCAAAAAGCTAATGGTTTCATATATGATACTCATCCTGTGACTTAAGTTAGTTATTCCAGAGATCAGCAGTACATGAGAAGGCTAGGAAATTAATTTGTTTTGCTCACATTTTGGAAAATGGATTTCATAGTATCTTTTTTAGTGTTTCATTATGAGGCAAGTATTTGGGGAATAATTGAAAGTTATTTTTCTGACATGTGCTCAAAATCAGAGGAAAAACAAATGAAAGCAACAATTAGTTCAGGAGCACAAAAATAATAAGAGGGTTATCAAAATAAGGTATATAGGGCTTCCCCTGGTGGTCCAGTGGGTAAGGACACCACCTTGCAGTGCAAGGGGCGCCGGTTCAATCCCTGGCCTGGGAAGATCCCATGTGCTGAGGAGTGGCTGGACCGATGTGTCTAATTGCCAAGCCGAAACTCTGGGGCGCATGCACCCAGAGCCGGTGCTCTGCGACAACAGAGGCCACCGCGATGGGAGGCCCACACGGACCAAAGAACAAAGACGGATGAAAATAGAGAAATGAAAGACCAATAGATGTAGCTCGCCCGTCCCCCTCTCTCCCCACCTCACCCCCAAAAGATAAATAAATTTAAAAAATAAATGTTAAAAAAAAAAGGTATATATTAGTATTCGAGTGAGGGGATAGAAAAATCCAGACTGATACAATGGAAGATTTCTGAGCAGACAGTGTATTGGTCCAGTCTTAAAGTATGCATATGCTTTTGCTGAGGAAACAGGTTAGAACAGAGAAGAAACCATTTACAAATACAGGAACATTTAATAACATACTGTATATTCACAAGTAGTTCAGTATTGCAGGAAGAAGAAATGTATTCAAATAAGTGAGTGGAATTAAAGTCAGACAGGCAAGTCGATCTGACACTTTAAGTGAACCTGTACAAAAGTAAAAAAAAAAAAAAAAAAAAAATTACCTTGAAATGAGGAATGACATAAAAATATTGCATGTAACAAGCAGTATCTTACAGTCAAGGATTGACAACAATGGATTGAAATCTTCTAGAAAAGAGACAATGTTCTTTTCAATAAGTAAATGACTAGGGGATAAAGAGGAGGAAGGAATATTATAAAAAAAAGTTACAATTTGGAGGCTTCATTGCTTGTTTGTGTGTTTGAAATTAGTGTATAAAATGGCGTACTTGGCATATTTATGATCTTGGTGCTAAAACTGTAGAAAAACGTAATTTACAACCATAAGCCCAATGGTTGGACACATTTAACTTTAGCAGTCACTAAAGGTCTCCAGGCTGAGTGTAATAACACTCTTTTCATGCTCATGACATTTGAGTTAGAAATTTGTAACAGTAATTTTGGCACAATGACATATGTGACCAGATCATTCTTTGTAGCAAACGTGGGGTGGAAGTACCATCTGTATTTTAAAATGCTTAGTATCTTCCCTAGTCACAAACCACTAGGTGCCAGTAGCACTGTTTTCTGGCTGTGGCAACTAAAAATATCTGTAAATGTTGCCAACTGTCCCCAGACATATGCATACTTTCAGTGTTGCACAATGTCCCTTGCAGGAAGGAAAAAAAATATCTCTGGTTATGAACTGCTGAGTTAGTGGAACAGCAAAAGTCATAGACCTCTGTGTAAATTGCCACATGGAGACTATAAAATAAGAAGAGTATAAATAAAAAGGCAGAATTCTGATGAGAAAAACATAGAATGGTAAAGAGAGTTGCCTTATTCTGTGCAGGTTTCTATTTAAAAACTGACACCAACTGGGTGTGCATAAACAGCAAAAATGTAGCACTCACTTCTAGAGGCTGGAAGTCTAAGACTAGAGTGCCCCTGTGGTTAGGTTCTGGTGAGAACCCTCTTCTGTGCTGCACACTGCTAAAGGCTCCTTATGTCCTTTCCTGGAAGATGGGTAAGGCAACTGTGCAGGGCTTCCTTTGTAGGAACATTAATTTCATTTATGAAGACTCTACCCTCATGAGATAATAACTTCTCAATGGCCCACCTCCTAATACCACTGCTATGGACATTAGTGGTTTCAGCACATGGATTTGGGAAGGAACATAAAATTTGAAATTATAACAGCAAGGAAGAGGAATCTAAAAGATGACTGGAAACAGTCAGGTATGAGATGCTTAATATATAATATGCTTAATATATAATGTTTAGCTACTTTTAGTGATATTTTAAAATCCTGAAATATGCCTTCCCTATAAGAATAATTCTAGTTAATATACCCAGAAACAAGTGGGAGGAAATCATAAACAGCCTCAGTGAATATGTAAGTAGCATATAAAAATGAGTGGATTTTTTTCAAGTGTTAAATTAACTTTTAAAGAGAAAATAATTACAGTTGATGTATAGAAGCTAGAAACATTTCAGGTAGCCATTTTATGTTATAAAAGGCATAGCTTTGAATGTTTATATTTCATCTCACAGAATTTATACAAATAGGTCTCTTAGAAAGAAATCTAGGAACATTTCAGTATAATAAAAACATTGACTGATATCTGAATGTGCATTTTTATATTATGCTTTGTAAGAATCAATTTTACTGTTTTAAGAGAATAGCAGAAAAAAAAAATTCTGGATGAACTACCAGAAAAAGAGAAAACTAGCTAAATATCGCTAGTACTTCTATTCATAGGGGACAGTGAAGTAAAGGGAGTATGAGAACTTGAATAAAACAATATCCTCTGATTTGGAAAAGGAGCGGCCCCAGTAAAGACTTTGGTGTCAGTCTAATTGTTTGGTATCAAGCAGAACATGAATCCCAGATTTCTCCTTGACCCCTTTAATCCTATTTAGACCTATCACTGTTGAACTTCCCAGGAGGCATAATGGGGAAGAACCTGCCTGCCAATGCAGAAGATACAAGGGTTCATTCCCTGGAGAATGAAATGGCTACCCACTCCAGTATTCCTTCCTGGGAAATTCTATGGACAGACTACAGTCCATAGGGTCACAAAGAGGTGGACACCACTAATGACACAACACAGAGCCCTCACTGTTTGATATTGAAATATATTTCTTCTTCAAATTGCCTAGATTTCTATATATTTGGCTGCATTCTCTTGTTAATGTTGGTGCTTGTTGGAAAAAAAAAATATTATGTACATCTTCTGCCATGAAATGTGACTAAACAAGTGACTGTCTTATCCAAAAAGGTGGTTTTTTATATATGTAATAGATAATCTGTCACTCAAATTGCATTGAATATGACAGAGAGGAACCTCTATGTTTAATTTGGCTTCTAAATATTGTTTAAGGATAAATATGCTTTTAGAGATTTCCCTAGTGGTCTAGTAGTTAAGACTCTGCACTTTCACTGCAGAAAGGACAGCTTCCATTCCTGATCAGAGGACTAAGATCCTATGTGCCATGTTGAAGAATTAGAATCAAGTTAGATCTCTGAATAAGCCCTACTCCCTTCCCACCTTTAATGGAAGAATCAAAAAAAAATATCCTGGGCTAAAAAAACTCCCCTAAACTATTAGTTCTCTTTACCGAAGTCCCAAACCTCCACTGTCATTTTAAGTACTTAATAAAACTCATAGGGGATATTCAATTACACATGGCAGATTGGATGTGAGTATTGACCTCCCCTGTCTGCCAAAGCTGTAAATAAATAATTCCCAATATTATTTAAACAGTGTGAGGTTAAAGAAGTAGTACATAGTTTACGTTTTATATTGAAATAGTTTCACATTTTGTTGAACATCTAATGGGCTTTAAAGACAAATGAGAATTTGATTCTTACATAGTCAGCTTTCCTGTTATAATGTAATACAGATCACTTTTTGTTGGTACCTTTGTTTGGGGGGTTGAGGCTAGGACTGTATTGATAGCTGTATTGATTGATTATGTCATGTTAGATTTAGGAAGCTTAAATCATGAAAAACCTGAAGTAACTCAGATTGAGATATTAATTGGACTGGATGCATACAGTAAATTCAGAAATATAAGGGGTTAATATAAGTGTGTAATTACTAAAGAAATGGAAAATATGAGTGCCAGTATATAAGAAGGACTCTTTCACTCCACATATGGATACTTAGGGATTTTTGAATGACTGTAGAAATACATCTTATATTATTTTTTTAAACCTTTATTTCAGTTATGGATTTGAAAGTAAGTGAAAGTGCTAGATCCTCACTCCTGTCTGACTGTTTATGATCCCCTGGACTATAGCCTGCCAGGCTCCTCCATCCATGGGATATTCCAGGCAAGCATACTGGAGTGGATAGCCATTTCCTTCTCCAGGGACTCTTTTAGACCCAGGGATCAAACGCAGTTCTCCCACATTGCAGGCAGACTGTTTACCTTCTGAACCACCATGGAAGATATATAGGACAGTTTTACCTGTTAATTACACATTTTATGGCTTCTCTCTTCACCTTTTTTGCCTAGTACCTTTTTGTTTCTTTGAAGATATTGGTGTTTCTGTTAATTTTACTAAAGGTAGGTTATTTACACAGAGAAATCAGAAAAGGGCAACCTACATAAGCAAAGGAACAACATAAGGATTCATCTTGTCTTAAATGGACAGCGATGATTTTGGTATGACTAGAATCAAGATTTTCAATGAGGTTGCTTCTGTTCTCCTGGCTAAAGTAAATGGTGCTGCAGTGAACACTGGGGCTTAACTTATGGTTTCTGTAGGGTGTATGTCCAACAGTAGTAGTGCTGGGTCAAATGGTAGTTCTATTTGTAGTTTTTTTTACCCTCAGGAACCTCCTTACTATTCTCCAAAGGGGTCGTATCAATTTACATTCCTACAAACAGTACAAGAGGGTTCCCTTTTCTCCATACCCTCTCCAACATTTATTGTTTGCAAATTTGTTGATGATAGCTTATCTGACTGGTGTGAGATGACACCTCATCATAGTTTTGATCTGCAATTCTCTAATAATTAGTGATGCTGAGCATTTCTTAAATTTGCTTTTTGTCCATCTGCATGTCTTCTTTAGAGAAACATCTATTTAAGTCTTCTGCCCACTTGTCAACTGTGTTGCTTCTTTCTTTTTTGATATTGAGTTTATGAGCTCTTTGTATATTTTGAAGGTTAATCCCTTGTCAGTTACTTTATTTGTAAAGTTTTTCCCATTCTGAGGGTTATCTTTCAATTTATATTTATTTTTAAAACTAATTGATTTATTCTAATTGGAAGATAATTACTTTACAATACTGTGGTAGTTTTGGTCATATGTCAACATGAATCAGCCATGGGCATACACGTGCCCCACCTTCTATTTTGTTCATGGTTTTCTTTGCTGTACAAAAGCTTTTAAGTTTAATTAGATCCTTTTGTGTTTTGTTTTGTTTTGTTTTTACATTCATTCATTACGCTAGGAGGTGGGTCAAAAAAATATTGCCATTATTTATGTCAAAGAGTTTTCTTTCTTCCTATGCATTTGTGCTACAGTCCATGGCGTCACAAACAGTCAGACATGACTGAGTGATTGAACAACAAATGCTTTCCTTTAAGCATTTTATAATGTCCAGTCTTACATTTAAGCCTTTAATACATTTTGAGTTTATTTGTCTATTGACAGAACAGAAGATGTGGTCACAGCAGATGGGAAGCAGGGATCAGTTGGGAGATTTGGATTGATATACATGCATTGTCATGTGTAAAACACATAGTAAGTGGGAGCCTGCTGTATGTCACAGGGAACTCTTATTGAGAGAGCTTGCCAAGAACTCTTGTCTAGAGAGAACTTGGTTCTCTGTAGTGACTGAGATCAACGAGATGGTGGGTTGGCAGGGAGGGCCAAGACAGAGTGGGTATATGTATACATATGATTCACTTTGTTGTATATATAGCAGAAACTAACAACATTGTAAAGCATCTGCACCCCAATTTTTGTGTGTGTTCATTCATAGAGAAGGATATTAGTTATATGTGGAAGGTAGGATCAAAAGAGCCTTAATGTTTTGGAAAAGAGGAAATTGTAGGCTGGGAATCCAACTAAAGCACCACTGAGACAGCAATTCAAGGTAAATTTTTTGAAGTCTAGAATAGTTTAGTAAACATAGTTTGGGCTCCATACAGACATATCCTCATCCTATTTCATGGAACTTAAAAATATTACTGTATATGAATAAAATGAAAGATATTCAGATGTAAGAGATTTTGAGACATGGAGACCATCCTTGATAACTGAGTGGGTTCTAAATGTAATCACATATATTCTTAGAAGAGGGAGATGGAGGAGTATTTGGTATTCAGGAAAGAAGACAATGTGACCACAGGGGCAGAGAGTAAGGTAATTCATTCACAAACTAAGTGATGCCATTGACCTCCAGAATCTAAAAGAGGAGGCATAACTCTCATACAACCTCAGAAGAAACCATGCCTCTGTTAACACCTCGATTTTGGCCGGTGACTCTTAGATATTTTACTGTTCAGGACTGTGAAAATATGTGTCTGTTGTTTAGTCTGTGTATGATAATTTGTTAAAAGACATTTCAGAAAGTGTAAACTGCTAGTGTGCTATTTAGTCACATACTCAGAAAAAATATTCAGAATCTCTTACGCAACTACAATATTAAGATAGTATGAAAGCATTCAAATACAGGTACTTTGAAATATATCAGATATTTGAAAATTCTAATTGTAAGAATCGTAAAGACACGGCGGGCTGCAAGCTGTTAGGGAAGAAGTTTATTTGGGAAGAGTTCCCAGGCGAGATCCACAGGTCCGAGAGATGGGCCAGGGAAATCGCGCCCATGGGATGCATTGTCATGTGTAAAACACATAGTAAGTGGGAGCCTGCTGTATGTCACAGGAACTCTTATTGAGAGATTAAACTTGGGTTTCTCTGTAGTGACTGAGATAAACGAGATGGTGGGTTGGCAGGGAGGGCCAAGACAGAGTGGGTATATGTATACATATGATTCACTTTGTTGTATATATAGCAGAAACTAACAACATTGTAAAGCATCTGCACCCCAATTTTGTGTGTGTTCATTCATAGAGAAGGATATTAGTTATATGTGGAAGGTAGGATCAAAAGAGCCTTAATGTTTTGGAAAAGAGGAAATTGTAGGCTGGGAATCCAACTAAAGCACCACTGAGACAGCAATTCAAGGTAAATTTTTTGAAGTCTAGAATAGTTTAGTAAACATAGTTTGGGCTCCATACAGACATATCCTCATCCTATTTCATGGAACTTAAAAATATTACTGTATATGAATAAAATGAAAGATATTCAGATGTAAGAGATTTTGAGACATGGAGACCATCCTTGATAACTGAGTGGGTTCTAAATGTAATCACATATATTCTTAGAAGAGGGAGATGGAGGAGTATTTGGTATTCAGGAAAGAAGACAATGTGACCACAGGGGCAGAGAGTAAGGTAATTCATTCACAAACTAAGTGATGCCATTGACCTCCAGAATCTAAAAGAGGAGGCATAACTCTCATACAACCTCAGAAGAAACCATGCCTCTGTTAACACCTCGATTTTGGCCGGTGACTCTTAGATATTTTACTGTTCAGGACTGTGAAAATATGTGTCTGTTGTTTAGTCTGTGTATGATAATTTGTTAAAAGACATTTCAGAAAGTGTAAACTGCTAGTGTGCTATTTAGTCACATACTCAGAAAAAATATTCAGAATCTCTTACGCAACTACAATATTAAGATAGTATGAAAGCATTCAAATACAGGTACTTTGAAATATATCAGATATTTGAAAATTCTAATTGTAAGAATCGTAAAGACACGGCGGGCTGCAAGCTGTTAGGGAAGAAGTTTATTTGGGAAGAGTTCCCAGGCGAGATCCACAGGTCCGAGAGATGGGCCAGGGAAATCGCGCCCCGGAGATGGGACGAGGAGGTTTTATTAGGGAGGAGGGGAGCAGGAGAAAATGGGAGGGGGATCCCTCAGGGCAGGCGCAGAAACGAGTTCTTTGTTTAAGCTTGGCGGGAAGTCCAGTGATGAGCCCACTATCCTTCAGGTGGCTGTGGGCGGGGGGTGTGAAATTCTTGACACTTTGTGAGGAATTTTTATGGCCAAGGCTATCTCCTTATCGCAGGTCTAGGGAGATTCTCAGGCACCAGCAGGTAAGCAACTGACCCCCTGATTTGGTGCCGGGAGTCTGGTCGCGGTGTTGATCCTAACAACTTGGCCCTTTCTTATGATTATTTAGTGCTGGGGAATCTCCAGCTGCGGTGTTAGCCCTTTAATAGCATACCACCCTAACACTAATATATAACCTACCTTTGGACTTGGTTATTTAAAATCTCTAAACATTTGTTTTCTCACCTGTGTAATGGAGATACTTATCCTGTGCTCTCAGTATTACCATGAAAGGTAAATAAGAAAGCATATGTGATATACTTTGGATAGTATAATTGTACCCCAGATGGTAATATAATTACTGTATTATTTTATATATATTTTCACTTCTAGACTGTTAATTTCACAAAGACAAAATTTTGGTCTTATTTGTTGCAGAGCTGATATTTAATACATTTATTTTTGAATAAACAGGTTAATAGGAAAAATGAAAAATAAAATTTTATTTTTTTTCAGAATTTGATTACAAACTAATATTAGAGAGAAGATAAATATTTAATTTAATTAGTTTTTTTAATCCATTTTGTTTTAGTTTAAAATATAGATTTCTGGGCTTCCCTGGTGGTCCAGTGAGTAAAGAGTCCACATGCTGAGGAACAGCTGGGCTGGTATGTCCAATTACAGTCTGTGCTCTGGAGAGCATGCACCCAGAGTCAGGGCTCTGCAATAAGAGAAGCCACTGCAATGGGAGACCCACAAAGAATAAAGTTGGGTGAGAAATAAATGATGACTTAGTGGCAAAAATAAATAAACAAATAAATAAGTAAAAAATACAGGTTTCTGATGATGGTTTAAAAAACAAACTTTAATTGAATGTTTCAAATTAGCACTAGGGAAACATTACATTGAGTTCTTGGATTTTGCTTACTAGCAGGAGAAAATGGGAGGGATCCCTCAGGGCAGGTGCAGAAACGAGTTCTTTGTTTAAGCTTGGCGGAAGTCCAGTGATGAGCCCACTATCCTTCAGGTGGCTGTGGGCGGGGGGTGTGAAATTCTTGACACTTTGTGAGGAATTTTTATGGCCAAGGCTATCTCCTTATCGCAGGTCTAGGGAGATTCTCAGGCACCAGCAGGTAAGCAACTGACCCCCTGATTTGGTGCCGGGAGTCTGGTCGCGGTGTTGATCCTAACAACTTGGCCCTTTCTTATGATTATTTAGTGCTGGGGAATCTCCAGCTGCGGTGTTAGCCCTTTAATAGCATACCACCCTAACACTAATATATAACCTACCTTTGGACTTGGTTATTTAAAATCTCTAAACATTTGTTTTCTCACCTGTGTAATGGAGATACTTATCCTGTGCTCTCAGTATTACCATGAAAGGTAAATAAGAAAGCATATGTGATATACTTTGGATAGTATAATTGTACCCCAGATGGTAATATAATTACTGTATTATTTTATATATATTTTCACTTCTAGACTGTTAATTTCACAAAGACAAAATTTTGGTCTTATTTGTTGCAGAGCTGATATTTAATACATTTATTTTTTGAATAAACAGGTTAATAGGAAAAATGAAAAATAAAATTTTATTTTTTTTCAGAATTTGATTACAAACTAATATTAGAGAGAAGATAAATATTTAATTTAATTAGTTTTTTTAATCCATTTTGTTTTAGTTTAAAATATAGATTTCTGGGCTTCCCTGGTGGTCCAGTGAGTAAAGAGTCCACATGCTGAGGAACAGCTGGGCTGGTATGTCCAATTACAGTCTGTGCTCTGGAGAGCATGCACCCAGAGTCAGGGCTCTGCAATAAGAGAAGCCACTGCAATGGGAGACCCACAAAGAATAAAGTTGGGTGAGAAATAAATGATGACTTAGTGGCAAAAATAAATAAACAAATAAATAAGTAAAAAATACAGGTTTCTGATGATGGTTTAAAAAACAAACTTTAATTGAATGTTTCAAATTAGCACTAGGGAAACATTACATTGAGTTCTTGGATTTTGCTTAGCTTTGTGAATGGTGAGAATCTAAGGTGAGGGGTATAACAATACTCATAAAGAGGAGCTGGTATCAGATTTAAATCAAGTTTTGACCATGTAAGAAATGTAGAAATTGTTATAAAAATATGTACTAAAATCATATTGCCTTTAACACCACTTCAAGTGATATTTTACTGTGTTTATAATGATTAAATAGGTTTCTGGAAAATTACCAGATGCTCATAATATTAAGGTCCACTCAATATTTATTCTGTGTTGATGAGGCCATGCATCAATCATAATTTTCTATATTCCTTTTTTGGGCTTCACTTGCACTTGATAAATTTCCATCTACTGTTAGATTTCTAATTAGTAAATGTTTTGCCAACAGTGTACATGGCACGTCTACACACAATTAAGATTTTCTGGTGGCTCTCAAGCATATCCTGAACGTATAATGCTGCATGCAAGCCTTGAGAATGCATATGCTCTATATTATCACTCCCTTGATGGTTGAATTTAATTCGTTTTAGATTTACAGATAATATCATGGAGCACTGAATTGCCTTTTCTATCACCTTTTCTCATAGTACTGGGCAGTAAGAGTTATTTTATCAGCTAGGTGAAATGTTGTTAACATAGAATGCAGCTGTTTTGTGTTATCAGTGACAACCATATCTATCACAATCAGAAGTGTAGTGGATGAAGAAGATAACACACAATTATATTTCAAACATTTCAGATGGTTATTCGATAATTCACTTTATCATTACCATGTTTATTTGCTTAATTCCCATATCCAATTTTTTACATGCGTGGTGACGCGTTTTCTGCTAGAAGGGGCTAACATAAATGATATCTAAAAACGAAATGCACTTTTTTAAAGTAGTCATATCATTTTTTTTTAAAGATTTATTTATTTATTTATTTTGGGTGGGGGTCGGGTTGGGGAGGGAGGGGAGCGGGCGGACCACTTCTATTGGTCTTTCATTTCTCTATTTTCATCAGTCTTTGTGCTTCGGCTCCTGTGGGCCTCCCATCGCGGTGGCGTCTGTCATTGCTGAGCGCCGGCTCTGGGTGCATGTGCTCCAGAGCCCCGGCTTGGTAATTGGACACATCAGTCCAGCCGCTCCGTGGCACGTGGGATCTTCCCAGGCCAGGGATCGAACCTGTGCCCCTTGCACTGTAAGGTGGTGTCCTTACCCACTGGACCACCAGGGAAGCCCCTAAAGTGGTCATACTACTTTACATTCAAATATAATATTTGAATTATTTCCAAATTAGATTAGTCTTGTTAAAAATAATTTTTATTCAGTCTTATATACAAGTTTATACAGAATACAGTAATCCCTATAGAAATTTTATTGCAAATTATGGGTTATATAAAATCTATAATCAAAGTGTCCACAATGAAAATTCATTGTAGTTTTACTAAAAGTTGAGTACTTGCAAAATGACATTTCAGCCAGCATTAATTTTTATTGATTATGAGAAGAAAATGGAGTTGCACTTGATAAATTTCCATCTACTGTTAGATTTCTAATTAGTAAATGTTTTGCCAACAGTGTACATGGCACGTCTACACACAATTAAGATTTTCTGGTGGCTCTCAAGCATATCCTGAACGTATAATGCTGCATGCAAGCCTTGAGAATGCATATGCTCTATATTATCACTCCCTTGATGGTTGAATTTAATTCGTTTTAGATTTACAGATAATATCATGGAGCACTGAATTGCCTTTTCTATCACCTTTTCTCATAGTACTGGGCAGTAAGAGTTATTTTATCAGCTAGGTGAAATGTTGTTAACATAGAATGCAGCTGTTTTGTGTTATCAGTGACAACCATATCTATCACAATCAGAAGTGTAGTGGATGAAGAAGATAACACACAATTATATTTCAAACATTTCAGATGGTTATTCGATAATTCACTTTATCATTACCATGTTTATTTGCTTAATTCCCATATCCAATTTTTTACATGCGTGGTGACGCGTTTTCTGCTAGAAGGGGCTAACATAAATGATATCTAAAAACGAAATGCACTTTTTTAAAGTAGTCATATCATTTTTTTTTAAAGATTTATTTATTTATTTATTTTGGGTGGGGGTCGGGTTGGGGAGGGAGGGGAGCGGGCGGACCACTTCTATTGGTCTTTCATTTTCTCTATTTTCATCAGTCTTTGTGCTTCGGCTCCTGTGGGCCTCCCATCGCGGTGGCGTCTGTCATTGCTGAGCGCCGGCTCTGGGTGCATGTGCTCCAGAGCCCCGGCTTGGTAATTGGACACATCAGTCCAGCCGCTCCGTGGCACGTGGGATCTTCCCAGGCCAGGGATCGAACCTGTGCCCCTTGCACTGTAAGGTGGTGTCCTTACCCACTGGACCACCAGGGAAGCCCCTAAAGTGGTCATACTACTTTACATTCAAATATAATATTTGAATTATTTCCAAATTAGATTAGTCTTGTTAAAAATAATTTTTATTCAGTCTTATATACAAGTTTATACAGAATACAGTAATCCCTATAGAAATTTTATTGCAAATTATGGGTTATATAAAATCTATAATCAAAGTGTCCACAATGAAAATTCATTGTAGTTTTACTAAAAGTTGAGTACTTGCAAAATGACATTTCAGCCAGCATTAATTTTTATTGATTATGAGAAGAAAATGGAGTTGTTTAGAAACCTGTTTGCCAATTACAAGCTGGTTAATTTATAAAGCAAGTACTGCATTCCATCATTTAGAGTGTTTGTAACATATTCCTCTCAGAGAAATTATATACTAAGCTACTTCTTCACCCAGCTAAAATAAGCACTTTCATAACACCGAGGTAAAATCTTTTATATGGTCTCAACCTCATTTTTAAATCTGCTTGACTCATTTGTTTGAACCAAAATGAAGTTATTTCAAAAGAATGTTGTCACATGATCAATACCTTTGAAATGATGCTTTGGCTGTGACTGAGCGTTTTTCTAGAACCAGAGCCCATTCTCTAGTGACAGGATGCCAGATCTGCTGACATTTACTTTTGTTTTCAGCATCACCATAATAATTTCCACTGCTGTTGCTCAATGAATATTACACTAGCATTTTTGACATGTGAAATATTATTATTATATCTTCATTGAATTATTTATAGAAATAGGCATGCTCAATATCATTTCCCTGCTCAGTTTCATATAATCACATGTACCAGAGTTCTCTATGAATGATATAATTAGAGAATCAATATAAAATGTATTTTGGACCACAATCACATGGAGAATCCGTAATCTAGATGATGAGGAAATGCAAGACACTTGAGTCCTTGATATCACTGCCTGGACACTAAATGCATCTGATGTGACCATTAACTAAGCACTACTGCTTTCAAATTTACATTGTGACTCAGTTTTTCATTTCTCTGATCCTCGTTGAAAATGCTCACTGGAGTACCAGTGATATGTCTGGGCATCATGTATATGTAACTACAATCCTAAATCTGTCTCTGTTCTTGGACCAAAATAACATTGCTCTGGGGTTGTTGATACTCAGCCATTGAAGAAATGACAGGCCTCTTAGATTTATGTTTTTTCTGCTTCAGGATTTTCTTTCATCTTCTTGGCCATTTCCTTCCAAATCTGGGTCTGTCTTCCCACTTCAAGCCGTTTTTATGGTCTAATCTAGGAGTTTCAATCCATTATGCATTTAAATAACATTCTCATTCTATTTATAGAAATGTCCTTCTCTTTCCATGTTTAATTAAAATTCGATTCTCTTCCATTGATGATTTTCTCTAGACTTGCCATTAAGAAACTGTGCCTTTCTTCCATATCTCACTTAATAAAAAACCTAGAGTTGAAATTAGCTTACTATTATTTGCAGACCTCTACTTCTTAATTCACAAAAAAGAAACTCTGGTCCTATGGGATTTTATGCAATCTCATTCCATCACTTTCAGTATGTGCTGTCCTTGACATCTTTTAACTTCCAGGGTCAATTCTCTATATTTGTTGAGCATACAGGTAAAAAGGATTTCTGTTTTATTCCCTTCCGCTAAGTATGTGATTACCCAGAACTGTTTGAAAACCTATTTAGAGTACCAATTAAAATATAAAGGAAGAATTTCCTGGGTTTCATTTGATTTAGTTGTTTTCACTTATATTCCATAGTAGTGATCACAACTGTATCCCATTTCAACAGGAACAACTCTAAAAATTCTAAAATTTGTTAGTCAAATATTTAATATGATTTCTTATATTATCTTATAATGGTTTTCTCTCTTTATATGTGACAACAACTGCTCTTTAATTTTCTGAAGGCCTTTATTTGCTTACTCCTTTTTGTCCCACAGCCTCTTTTTGTGCTTATATAAGGTCTAAGTTGCATCGACCAAATATTCAAACTCATGCATTGAGTTTTACATAGGAAAATGGGAGAGATAACATCAAGGAAGACATAAGATCTATTACACTTTCATGAACTCATGAGCAGATTGGGAAAGAATGTTCTACAGAAAAGTGAATTGTTGATGATTGTGGACATTTGTGTTAAGTTGGGTAAGGTAAAAAAAAATGACAAAGTATTCATATTTCAGGTATGGGTTTAATGAAGGGAATTTGTTGATATTTTGAAGGACTGAAAGACAAAAACTGTTATGGTGATTGCTGAAATAGTAGACAGAAGGAGAAGTAGTAGTATCTGCCTGGGGGTTGCTTGTATTTTACAACTGGAGCTCACCAACCACACTGAATACTTCAATGGAACATTGACCTCTCAGTGCTTAAACTAATGGAAAACTGTTTTTACTCTGCCACTCTCCTCATCACTACTATTCCTTGAGAACATCAACTTTATGTATCCACTTCTCCTACTGAAGTTAAAGCTAAGACATCATTCCTTTCTGATTTTTGATCTCACTACAGAGCCTTGGATCAGCAGAATTTAGTACAAATATACTATGCAATGGAGACTGAGAAATGGAGTATAAATATTTTTCAGGTCTAGTCATACAAAATTAGCACACAGGGACATACATGGAGCTGAGTAGACATCAGGTAACTAACCAGCATAAAAGGTGATTGTAAAAATGAATAAAATATTAAAACTAATAGCTTACTTGTATATCTTGCTAAGCTTTTCAGAGTTCTCCCTTTTAAAAAATTTATTAACATTATCATTATTTTGTAAGGAGTGAGTGGAATTTGTTCCACTATGTATGACACTTTGTGACCCCATAGACTATAGATCATCATGCTTTTCTGTCCGTGGAATTCTCCAGGCAAGAATACTGGAGTAGGCAGCTGGTCCCTTCCCCAGGGGATTTTCTGAAACCAGGGATCAAACACAGGTCTCCTGCACTGTAGATGGATTCTTTACTAGCTAAGCTATCAGAGTAGCTTCCTCTTTTACATGCATCATTTTTCATTTGAGAATTAAGGGAACTGTGATTTACATAGCACAGAATCTTAAGTCTTTTATTCCTTTACATTGATAAAGCATTCAGACTAAAGTCATGACAAATAGACCCTAAAGGGAACAGCCTCTGCCCTAGATAAGCACATCTGTATAAAGCAGCCCAATGTTGCTGAAAACTTCTTCTAAATAACATCCTACTGCATATTAATAAACAACTTTATGGCAGCCGTAGAAATCATCTTGAGAGATTAGAGCCTGGTGGACTTTACTTGATGATCTAAGTGTTCCAGTTCCATTTTGATAGTCCTTTTTGATATTATTGACATGAGAGAGATAATTATACAACTTTCTTTAATGTTTTAATTATGTGATTACTATGCTAGAACCATTTGGTTTTACAGAATCAGTGTAACTAAAGTATGTATAACATTCCTTTTCATCTATCATTATTACTACTATATTTATTTATTTATTACCTATTATTTTTATACACATATTATTTGGCTGCATTGGGTTTTAGTTAGGGCATGAAAACTTAGTCATCTTGTGGTAGGTGGGATCTTAGTTCCTTGACCTGGGACTGAACCCACTTCCCCTGTATTGGATTAAACTCACTACAGAGCCTTGGATCAGAAGAATTTAGTACAAATATACTATGCAATGGAGACTGAGAAATGGAGTATAAATATTTTTCAGGTCTAGTCATACAAAATTAGCACACAGGGACATACATGGAGCTGAGTAGACATCAGGTAACTAACCAGCATAAAAGGTGATTGTAAAAATGAATAAAATATTAAAACTAATAGCTTACTTGTATATCTTGCTAAGCTTTTCAGAGTTCTCCCTTTTAAAAAATTTATTAACATTATCATTATTTTGTAAGGAGTGAGTGGAATTTGTTCCACTATGTATGACACTTTGTGACCCCATAGACTATAGATCATCATGCTTTTCTGTCCGTGGAATTCTCCAGGCAAGAATACTGGAGTAGGCAGCTGGTCCCTTCCCCAGGGGATTTTCTGAAACCAGGGATCAAACACAGGTCTCCTGCACTGTAGATGGATTCTTTACTAGCTAAGCTATCAGAGTAGCTTCCTCTTTTACATGCATCATTTTTCATTTGAGAATTAAGGGAACTGTGATTTACATAGCACAGAATCTTAAGTCTTTTATTCCTTTACATTGATAAAGCATTCAGACTAAAGTCATGACAAATAGACCCTAAAGGGAACAGCCTCTGCCCTAGATAAGCACATCTGTATAAAGCAGCCCAATGTTGCTGAAAACTTCTTCTAAATAACATCCTACTGCATATTAATAAACAACTTTATGGCAGCCGTAGAAATCATCTTGAGAGATTAGAGCCTGGTGGACTTTACTTGATGATCTAAGTGTTCCAGTTCCATTTTGATAGTCCTTTTTGATATTATTGACATGAGAGAGATAATTATACAACTTTCTTTAATGTTTTAATTATGTGATTACTATGCTAGAACCATTTGGTTTTACAGAATCAGTGTAACTAAAGTATGTATAACATTCCTTTTCATCTATCATTATTACTACTATATTTATTTATTTATTACCTATTATTTTTATACACATATTATTTGGCTGCATTGGGTTTTAGTTAGGGCATGAAAACTTAGTCATCTTGTGGTAGGTGGGATCTTAGTTCCTTGACCTGGGACTGAACCCACTTCCCCTGTATTGGATGGTGGATTCTTAAGTTCTAGACCACCAGGAAAGTCCCTTATATTTTGACTTATTCTTAATGCTTAATATGTTTTCAATAAATAATAAGGAAATCAAAATAGCATTAATGTCACCGTTTATATATTAAGAATTATATACATGCATAATTAAATAATTCAAAATTGTGTTTTAATTTTCTGAACTTTAGAAGTAAAAATATTAAGTGTTTCATATATGAAGCTGGTAGTTTTCTCAGTAGCATATCATCTAGTTTTTTTCTATTAGAAATGACAGAATTGCAAGGATCAATTTAATATTTAGTCCTTTGTTACCAAGAGAAAACTTTTCCTCTAAAAATATTGGCTCAGTTCTTGACCAAAAAAAGGAGGAAATCATGCAAATCA
The DNA here is from genome assembly GCA_022376925.1 of Tragulus kanchil. NCBI lineage: Eukaryota > Metazoa > Chordata > Mammalia > Artiodactyla > Tragulidae > Tragulus > Tragulus kanchil. Next base: position 84,666,881 of record JAIOJX010000003.1, on the reverse strand, counting down.
ATAAAAAGATATGAGAAAGCATCAGAAATAGCTTCATTCAGGACCTTAATTATAGTACTTGAGGTCCTAAGATTCTCACTTATTTATGATTTTTTCCTCACTCGTTTTATTCTAGGAATTCTGATGTGAGAACCAAATCTGAAACTGCATGAGAAAATCTTACTTTTCAGGAAATATTTTTAAAATCCCATTCAAGGTCTGGAACTGTTCTCTCTAATGCACTCACTACTAGCCTCTTCCAGCAACTTAACTGAATAAAAATTAAAATAAAATTTCAGTTGCACAACCCACAGTGTCATGAGCTCCATAGTTATGTAGCTAGGGGTGATGATTATATTAGACAGGACAAATGAGAGAAGACAATCATCTCTGATAGTTCTATTAAACAGTGCTGGTATGAAACAAGATTTTAAATGGGGACATGGCAGTTTTACAAGGATCAGTTCCATTTTGATAGTCCTTTTTGATATTATTGACATGAGAGAGATAATTATACAACTTTCTTTAATGTTTTAATTATGTGATTACTATGCTAGAACCATTTGGTTTTACAGAATCAGTGTAACTAAAGTATGTATAACATTCCTTTTCATCTATCATTATTACTACTATATTTATTTATTTATTACCTATTATTTTTATACACATATTATTTGGCTGCATTGGGTTTTAGTTAGGGCATGAAAACTTAGTCATCTTGTGGTAGGTGGGATCTTAGTTCCTTGACCTGGGACTGAACCCACTTCCCCTGTATTGGATGGTGGATTCTTAAGTTCTAGACCACCAGGAAAGTCCCTTATATTTTGACTTATTCTTAATGCTTAATATGTTTTCAATAAATAATAAGGAAATCAAAATAGCATTAATGTCACCGTTTATATATTAAGAATTATATACATGCATAATTAAATAATTCAAAATTGTGTTTTAATTTTCTGAACTTTAGAAGTAAAAATATTAAGTGTTTCATATATGAAGCTGGTAGTTTTCTCAGTAGCATATCATCTAGTTTTTTTCTATTAGAAATGACAGAATTGCAAGGATCAATTTAATATTTAGCCCTTTGTTACCAAGCGAAAACTTTTCCTCTAAAAATATTGGCTCAGTTCTTGACCAAAAAAAGGAGGAAATCATGCAAATCAATAAAAAGATATGAGAAAGCATCAGAAATAGCTTCATTCAGGACCTTAATTATAGTACTTGAGGTCCTAAGATTCTCACTTATTTATGATTTTTTTTCCTCACTCGTTTTATTCTAGGAATTCTGATGTGAGAACCAAATCTGAAACTGCATGAGAAAATCTTACTTTTCAGGAAATATTTTTAAAATCCCATTCAAGGTCTGGAACTGTTCTCTCTAATGCACTCACTACTAGCCTCTTCCAGCAACTTAACTGAATAAAAATTAAAATAAAATTTCAGTTGCACAACCCACAGTGTCATGAGCTCCATAGTTATGTAGCTAGGGGTGATGATTATATTAGACAGGACAAATGAGAGAAGACAATCATCTCTGATAGTTCTATTAAACAGTGCTGGTATGAAACAAGATAAAATGGGGACATGGCAGTTTTACAATTGTGATCCAAGATTCTCATCAGAGATGACTTTTCGTATAAGAGCTAGTAAATATGGTCTCAAGTTAAACATAGGCTATGCTTTGAATACCTACTTAGAAACAAGTCTAGCTAGAAGACACTTGTACTGTGACATTTCCACTGAAATTTCTCTTTTTCCGTCTAATGAGAGATCAATACAAGTCTCTTGTATTTCTGATTATCCTTCTTATTCCTTTTTCAGCATGGTTCACGTACAGATACACAGGGCCACAGAAAAGCAAACATGTTTATTTACTTTCCCCCGATTCTCCTGTAAATCTACTGAGGAAAGTCCTACTGTACTGATTGAAAGTTACCAGATTCAGAACTCAACAATATGAAGCCTTATTTGGATATTAGGTATGACATCATTTTAAAAAATATGGGAGGGATTGGGAAGAGTAAGAGTCTCACTCTGATCTCAGGTACACTGTGAACCAAGACATACTTTAAGGCCATAGAGAATCATAAAAAAGACTTATTATTTATTTAATTATTTTAGTTTTTAGAATGATTACTGGTAACTTTACATTTAATACTCAAAGAAGAGTAGTACCAGAGAATGTTCAAACTATTGCACAATTGAACTCATTTCACATGCTAGCAAAGAAATGTCAAAATCCTTCAACCTAGGCTTCAACGATATTTGAACCAAGATATTCCAAATATACAAGCTGGATTTAGAAAAGGCAGGGAACCAGATATCAAATTGCCAATCTTCATTGGCTCATAGAAAATGCTAGAAAAATCCAGAAAAACATCTACTTCTGCTGAATTGACTATGCTAAAAACTTTGACTGTGAGAATCACAAACAACTGGAAAATTCTTAAAGAAATGGGAATACCAGCCACCTTACCTGATTCCTAAGAAACCTTTATGCAGGTCAGGAAGCAACAGTTTTAGAACCAGGCATGGAACAATGGACTGTTTCCAAATTAGGAAAGGAGTAGTCAAGGCTATATATTGTCACCCTGCTTATTTAATTACTATGAAGAGCACATCATGTAAAATACCAGTCTGGATGAAGCGTAAGCTAGAATCAAGATTGCCAGGAGAAATATCAATAACCTCAGGCATGCAGAAGACACCATCCTTATGGCAGAAAGCAAAGAGGAAAGAAAGAGCCTATTGATGAAGGTGAAAGAGGAGAATGAAAAATCTTGCTTAAAAGTCAATGTTCAAAACCATAAATCACAGCATCCTGTCTTATCACTTCATGGCAAATAAATGGACAAACAAGGGAAACAGGGACAGGCTTTGTTTCCTTGAGCTCCAAAATCAATGCAGATAATGACTGCAGCCATGAAATTAGAAGACACTTGCTCCTTGGAAGAAAAGCTATTGTGAACCTAGACAGCATATTAAAAAGAAGAAGCATTAGTTTTCTGACAAAAGTCTGTAGAGTCAAAGCTATGGTTTTTCAGTTAAGTCATGTATGATGCCAGAGTTTTACCATAAAGAAGGCTGAGCGATGAAGAATTTATACGTTTAAACTGTCATGTTGGAACAGGCTCTTGAGAGTTTGTTGCACTGCAAGAAACCAAACCAGTCAATTCTAAAGGAAATTCACCCTTGCATATTCGTTGGAAGGAAAGATGTTGAAGCTGAAGCTCCAATACTTTGGCTGCCTGATGTGATGAGTTGACTTGTTGGAAAAAATTCTGATGCTGAGAAAAATAGAAGGCTGAAAGATAAGGGGACAACAGAGGACAATATGGTTGGATGGTATCACTGATTCAATGTATATGAGTTTGGACAAGCTCTGTGAGATGGTGAAGGACAGGGAAGCCTGGCGTGGTAATGTCCATGGATTCGTGAAGAGTCGGACATGACTGAGAGACTGAACTGAACTTAACTGAAACGTGTAATGCCTATGATGAAATTTGCTTCTTTCTTTCCTTTGGTGTCATGAATATTTGGTCAAACTGTGCCTCATTTCCCCTAACCAACTGCAGGCAAAAATCAACAACACAATTTTTCACTAACTGTTAGTACTAATTAAGAGTGTGTTGTCTGGCTTCCCTGGTGGTCCAGTGGGTAAGGACACTGCCTTGCAGTGCAAGGGGCATTGGTTCGATCTCTGGCCTGGGAAGATTCTACATTCCACGGAGCGGCTGGACTGATATGTCCAACTACTGAGCCTGAGCTCTGGAATACATTCACCCAGAGCCAGTGCTCTGCAGTAAGAGAGACCATTGCCCGCATAGGTAGGCCCGCATAGACCAAAAGAACACAGGTAGAAATAAATGAAAGACCAATAGAAGTAGCCCCCCACCACAAAAAAAAAAAAAAAAAAAGTGTGTTGTCCGAATTCATTATTTTATTAGGAATAAAATAATATATGAGAAGTTCTATCATGCTTTGTTTGAGAGTCCCAAGTACTTTGTACAGAATATTGCAAGTTTGAATTGGATGTAAAAATCATTTATTCCTGTATCAGTGATAATTATTACCTCAAAAATCTAGGAAAGATTTTTGTTGTTTCTCTATTTCTTATTGCTTGTTGAGACTTTCTAGAATAATGAGACCATCACCAGTTTATCTCATCATCAGTAAATGCTTCAAACTGAGTGTTGAGCAGTTCCAACAAAATATCTAATTTCTTGCAAAGACTAGGTAATTTAAAATAGATTAGAGACTTCTATAATGTAAATTGAGCACTGGCTCTATAAATGTTGTAAGTACTGGGATTATGACTATAAGCAAAAAGAAAAAAAATTTAATGATAAATACACTATAATATAAAATTAAGTAGTTCTTAATGTTATAAGGAAAAGGCAGTAGTATATAAGAAATACCTAGTGTTATGTTTAGATCAGGTCTTAAGACCAGGTGACCAAGGAAGTCACTGAAACCATAGAATTTGTACATAAATTCAAATGAAAAAGCTTGAATATTCTTAATAAGATTGTTATATGCAACCACTGATTGTCTTCTGTCTATATTAGTTCAAACTTAAAGGGAAGCATACTGAAAATGACAAAGGATGAATACTTAGTCATGATTCATGACAGCATTGAGCTAATCCTCTGCCAACCTTCCATTGATTGTAAAGAATTTCTATGTCCAGATCAATTGACAGAGATTCAGGTCTAAGTGAGAAACTCAATCATACATACTTGACATCCGATATGCTTTATTTGATATTTTTAGCACAGTTGAATATAGCATTCTCTCAGTTTAAAAATGGAGAATATTTGTATGATGCTATTGAACTTCAAGTTATTTTTGCTAATTTCCCACTGGTGAATATTTTAATAAATAATTTTAAAAATCCTTATTTTGTCTAATACAATATTACTGAAAACTTTCATGGAATTAGAATAACTCCACATCACAATATTGAGAAAAGATTTGTACGTATGAAAAAAAATATTGATTTATGAGCCTAAGAGATAATATTATAGTTGGGGGCCTTGTGTTATCTTCAGGTTAAAAACCCATGCATATAGTTAGATACAGTTCAGAAATTCTTTGTATGTGTTTTTAAGTAAATTTTCTGACTGTGGTAGGTATCCCATTGAAGCAAGTTTGCCCCATGGATTGCAAAAATGCCATATGAAAATTCAACTTAATCCTCAAACACTATAAAAATCTCAGCATATGTCATTTTTTTATTTCTGTCATACATCAATACTAATTAACCACAGGTGAAAATATGTCCCCTCCCTCTTGAATCTCCCTCCTTCCTCCTGCCCATTCCAACCTCTCTAGGTTATTACAGAGCCCCAGTTTGAGCTCATACAGCAAAACCCCATTGTCTATTCATTTATAGACATTAATGTATATGCATGCTTGCTGTTCTCTCCATTTATCTCACCCTCTTTTTCTTCTCCCCACCCTTTTCCATAAGTCTGTTTTCTATATCTGTGTCTCCACTTCTGTCTATGAAGATTTATCAGTACCATCCTCCTAGAGTCCATATATATGCATTAAGGTACAATATTTGTGTTTGTCTTTCTGACTTACTTCACTCTGTAAAGTAGACTCGAAGTTCATTAGTAGGCTCATAAGTTCATTTTCATTAGAACTGATTAAAATACATTCATTCTTATGGCTAACTAGCAGTCCATTGTGTATATGTACCACAGCGTCTTTATCATAGCATTCATCTGTCAAAGGACATCTAGGTTGCTTCCATGACATGGTGAATAGTGTTGCAATGAAAATGGGGTAAATGTGTCTTTTTCAATTTCGGTTTTCAGAATAATGTCTAGCAGTGGTATTTCTGGGCAATATAGTGGTGTTACTCCTAGTTTTTGGAATATCTATACTGTCTTCCAAAAATCAGTTACTTTCCACCAGAAGTTCATTCTTTATTTTAATAAATAATTTTAAAAATCCTTATTTTGTCTAATACAATATTACTGAAAACTTTCATGGAATTAGAATAACTCCACATCACAATATTGAGAAAAGATTTGTACGTATGAAAAAAAATATTGATTTATGAGCCTAAGAGATAATATTATAGTTGGGGGCCTTGTGTTATCTTCAGGTTAAAAACCCATGCATATAGTTAGATACAGTTCAGAAATTCTTTGTATGTGTTTTTAAGTAAATTTTCTGACTGTGGTAGGTATCCCATTGAAGCAAGTTTGCCCCATGGATTGCAAAAATGCCATATGAAAATTCAACTTAATCCTCAAACACTATAAAAATCTCAGCATATGTCATTTTTTTATTTCTGTCATACATCAATACTAATTAACCACAGGTGAAAATATGTCCCCTCCCTCTTGAATCTCCCTCCTTCCTCCTGCCCATTCCAACCTCTCTAGGTTATTACAGAGCCCCAGTTTGAGCTCATACAGCAAAACCCCATTGTCTATTCATTTATAGACATTAATGTATATGCATGCTTGCTGTTCTCTCCATTTATCTCACCCTCTTTTTCTTCTCCCCACCCTTTTCCATAAGTCTGTTTTCTATATCTGTGTCTCCACTTCTGTCTATGAAGATTTATCAGTACCATCCTCCTAGAGTCCATATATATGCATTAAGGTACAATATTTGTGTTTGTCTTTCTGACTTACTTCACTCTGTAAAGTAGACTCGAAGTTCATTAGTAGGCTCATAAGTTCATTTTCATTAGAACTGATTAAAATACATTCATTCTTATGGCTAACTAGCAGTCCATTGTGTATATGTACCACAGCGTCTTTATCATAGCATTCATCTGTCAAAGGACATCTAGGTTGCTTCCATGACATGGTGAATAGTGTTGCAATGAAAATGGGGTAAATGTGTCTTTTTCAATTTCGGTTTTTTTCAGAATAATGTCTAGCAGTGGTATTTCTGGGCAATATAGTGGTGTTACTCCTAGTTTTTTGGAATATCTATACTGTCTTCCATAATGACTATCAGTTTACATTACCACCAGAAGTTCATTCTTTATTTAAATAAAATAATTAGATTCTACTCTTCATCATTAGGTATTCTTCATATCACTGTAGAGTCTTTCCTTAAAGAAACATTGGATTGAAACATTTAAGTGTGCTCAGTTGCTGAGTCATATCCAATTTTTTTGTCACCCTATGGGCTCTATAGCTCACCCGTCTCCTCTGTCCATGGAGTTGTCCAGGAAAGAATACTGGAAATGGCTGCCATTTTCTCCTCCTGGGATTTTCCTTATGCAGGATCAAACCCAATTCTTCTGCCTCTCCTGCATTGGCAGATGGATTCTTTACCACTATACCACCTGGGAAGTCTGAAACATCTATAAATATCATGTTTCGATATGTTCTTAGAGAGGGAAATGATGCCAGATGATCTTCCCTCAGCCCTAATTATTATCATATTATCACTATATTTGATTCCATAAATTCTGGGTTTAATTTTCACTTATGTATCTATATGCTTATTGTTTTATTCTGTTTCTAAATAGGTCTTAAGAGTATTTACCATAACAAATATTTTCATTGTTTGAGTCCTGGGATATCAGATACATACCATCAAAAACCTTTTACTTAACACATAAATAAAGGAATATAGAACTTAATTCCTATGAATTCATAATTAAGACAGATATACAATTTGTGATTGAAATAATAAAAAATAAAAAATCAAATCAGTATACACTTTTCAATTATAAATAAGATTTAATGGACAGATAACTCTAGCAGCATATATGCATTAAGGTACAATATTTGTGTTTGTCTTTCTGACTTACTTCACTCTGTAAAGTAGACTCGAAGTTCATTAGTAGGCTCATAAGTTCATTTTCATTAGAACTGATTAAAATACATTCATTCTTATGGCTAACTAGCAGTCCATTGTGTATATGTACCACAGCGTCTTTATCATAGCATTCATCTGTCAAAGGACATCTAGGTTGCTTCCATGACATGGTGAATAGTGTTGCAATGAAAAATGGGGTAAATGTGTCTTTTTCAATTTCGGTTTTTTTCAGAATAATGTCTAGCAGTGGTATTTCTGGGCAATATAGTGGTGTTACTCCTAGTTTTTTGGAATATCTATACTGTCTTCCATAATGACTATCAGTTTACATTACCACCAGAAGTTCATTCTTTATTTAAATAAAATAATTAGATTCTACTCTTCATCATTAGGTATTCTTCATATCACTGTAGAGTCTTTCCTTAAAGAAACATTGGATTGAAACATTTAAGTGTGCTCAGTTGCTGAGTCATATCCAATTTTTTTGTCACCCTATGGGCTCTATAGCTCACCCGTCTCCTCTGTCCATGGAGTTGTCCAGGAAAGAATACTGGAAATGGCTGCCATTTTCTCCTCCTGGGATTTTCCTTATGCAGGGATCAAACCCAATTCTTCTGCCTCTCCTGCATTGGCAGATGGATTCTTTACCACTATACCACCTGGGAAGTCTGAAACATCTATAAATATCATGTTTCGATATGTTCTTAGAGAGGGAAATGATGCCAGATGATCTTCCCTCAGCCCTAATTATTATCATATTATCACTATATTTGATTCCATAAATTCTGGGTTTAATTTTCACTTATGTATCTATATGCTTATTGTTTTATTCTGTTTCTAAATAGGTCTTAAGAGTATTTACCATAACAAATATTTTCATTGTTTGAGTCCTGGGATATCAGATACATACCATCAAAAACCTTTTACTTAACACATAAATAAAGGAATATAGAACTTAATTCCTATGAATTCATAATTAAGACAGATATACAATTTGTGATTGAAATAATAAAAAATAAAAAATCAAATCAGTATACACTTTTCAATTATAAATAAGATTTAATGGACAGATAACTCTAGCAGCATAAAATTGAACACATATTCATCTGTATGATATAGGCCTATTACTCATTATGCATTATCAGTCATGTTTTTCCTATTATCTATTATAATCTTTTCTTTCCATTTCTGATGTACATTCCAAAATAGTAGTTTTTATTTTCAAATTTGACAGGTTGTTGTTTACCTGAAAAACATTCATTCTTCACAGAAATGAAGGGAATATTTTCTGTCTTGATCTATCTTTGAACAGAGAAATCCTACTGATTTTATGATGAACTTCAAGGGGAACAGAACAAGATGAAACAAGTCTAGCGTTGCTGAGATCTGCCAGGCTACAGGCATGATTTAGTATATCACTGTGGTCTCTTAAAGGAGAACTATAACATACAGTGTTTGGGAACTTAATACTATGCATTTCTCTCTGCTTATACTCAGAGTAATATTTTTTCTGAGTGACTTTCTTGTTTCTGAAACAAAATTCGTGATTACTTGAAAATTCTTTTAGTAATGAAACTTATTTTTGTAAGTAATATAAAGAAGTAACACACATACACACATTAACAGAAAAAAATTATGTTGATTAATTTGTTGCATTGTTTAGCATAGATTCCTTATTGACCTGAAAGTATATTTCCATTCATTCACTCAAAAAATTAGTCATTCAACCAACTTTTCTGCAATATTGGCTAACCTTTTAATGTTGGACTAAATACGAAAGTTATAAAATTTATTCTCTGTGGATGTTTGCAACCTAGATAATAGGGAAAAAAAAAGAAAACTGTAAATACCCTATAGAGCTTTCTGCAGTGATGGAAGTATTCAATAGCCGTGCTGTTCGGTAGGTCAACCACTAGATCTGTGTGGTTATTGATTGCTTGAAATGTGGCAAGTATAACTGCTAAACTAATATTTACTAAACAAATTTAAAATAACCACATTTGTGCAGTGATCATCATATTAGATGATGAAGGCATAAGTTTTAAATGTTGTGAAATAAGTATACATTATACGTTTTCATTTAAAAAGACTCCTTGGTTTTTAACATACCCCTTCATTGTACTTAACACTTTTTTAGAAGATGGAAATATATCAGGGAATAAGACAGAGAATTATTGACTCTTCACATCTAGAAGAGCAAATCAGAACCTAAATATGTACTATAGTCTGGTGGCGATAACTGTTACGATCAAAAATACTAAAGGAAGGTAGTATAATAAAAACTATCCACAGAGGCACTATATGTGTGTGTGTATATATATATATACATATATATATGGACAAGTTAGACTTTTATGACAAATTAGCCTTTGAGTATAGATTTCATCGAAATGAAGACAGAGAGCTATGTTGATATTTGAAGATAAATTTTTTAGGAAATATATAATAATGACATGTGGAAAGGTCCTGTGGTAAACATTTTCTAAGGAGGTCCCATAATCCCCAATTCCTGATATATATGTCCTTGTGTAATCTTGAGTGTGACCTGCTAATAATCAATAGAATGCTGCCAAGATAATTAGATGTCACTTTTTACATTACATTGGAAAAGCTTCTCTCTTACTAGGATACTATATCCCTGGCTGGTTTTGATGACACAAGTAGCCATTTTGAAGAGGTTCACGTGGCAAGAAGCTGTGGACAGCCTTCCAGCCAACAACTGGCTAGGAAGTGAAGACAGCCTCTGGCTGACAGTCAACCAGAAGCCAAAGTCCTCGGACAAACAATCTTCAAAGAACTGATTTCTGCCAATATGAGTTTCAGATTAGATTCTTCCAAATCCAACCTCAATGAGACAGCCACCAGAGCTGACATACGGCTTGCAGACCTGTGGAACTCTGAAGAAGATGATCCAAATAGGTCATGTCTGGACCCCTGATCTATGGAAACTGAGCTATTAAATGAATATATTAAACTTACATCTATGGCTATTTTGTTATGCTGCAGTAGGTTACTAATGCAGACCTTAAAAGAAGAGTATATTTAGAATATTGTAAAGCAAAATGGCATTGACGGGTGTCATGAAAGAAGAAGTTACAGTCTGAGAATTAATTGAAATTTTGATTTAATTTGATTAAGAATGAAATTATGGCCATATATTCAGAAGCTTGGCTTCCCTGTTGGCTCAATGGTAAAGACATTGCCTGCCAAAGTAGGAGATATGGGTCTGATTCCTGGGTCAGGAAGATCCTGTGGAAAAGGAAATGGCAACTCACTCTTGTATTCTTGTCAGAGAAATTCCATGGAAAGAGAAGACTGATGGCCCATAGTCATTGGGTCAGAAAAGAGTTAGCACAACTTAACGATTAAGCAAATTCAAAAGCTTAGCATGTTGCAACTTTAGATATATTTATATAGATACGTGGAGAGAGGATCCATTGGGCTGCAGTCCATATGGCTGCAAAGAGTGAGACACTACTGAGGGAGTGAGCACACACAATGGAAACTGAACAGCCTGGCATTATTCTAGAGAACTTGACTCACGAGAAAAATATCTAAATTGGAAAGCATTTTCCAGGAGTTAACTCAGTTTGCCAGTCTCAGATATCTCTGAACAGAATCTGAATATAGATACTGCATAAAGAAAATTCTATGAAAGGTGGTAGGAAGGAGGCCTTGTAGTTGGAATAATCTGAAAGAAAATAAAGATGACTTGAACTGGAGTAATAGGAGTGAAAGTTTTGAGAAGTGTGGCACAAAGGATCTCCTATTACTAATGAATTGGAAAGTGAATTAAGAAAGAATAAAAGAGAATTGCCTTTTAGTTATGTACCACAGTTTTCACTGAACACATATATTTGTGATTTTTTGGTATAATTATCCAAAAATGTATTTTGATTGCTTAGTTCAATTGTATCAATATTTAACTGCCTATTATATGTCAGAGTAAGGTAAAAGATTCATTACATTTTTTTTTACTCTTTGTTTTAAAGGTTTTACAGAGTTTTGATGTTCACAGACATGTATGTTCCCAGATCAGTCATATGCATATCCATAGTCCCCACCCCCACAGTTCCCCCCATCCCACGCCTCCAGACCTTCGTCCCAAGCCACTGTAAGCACTCCTATTCCCTCAGCACTATGACACTAGCTATCTGTTCCACACATAACAATATAGGTTTCCACGTTACCCTCTCCATGCTTCCCCCTCCCTATTTCTTCCCCACAATATCCCTATGTCTATGCTCTATTTTTCCATGAGTTCCCTGCGTGTGTTATCAAGACCGTCCTACCAGATTCCATATATGTGTATTAGTATAATGTATTTGTCTTTCTCTTTTTGACTTACTTCACTTTTTATGATAGGTTCTAGAGCCAGCCACTTCATTAGGACTGAGTCTTCTGCATTTCTTTTAATAGCTGAGTAGTATTCCATTGTATATATGTACCAGGGCTTCTGTATCCATTCATTTGTCGATGGACATCTAGGTTGCTTCCAAGTTCTGGCTATTGTCTAGAGAGATGCAATGAACATTGGGGTACAGGTGCTTCTTTCAGTTTTGATTTCATCAGGATATAAGCCTACTAGTGGGATTGCTAGGTCATAGGGTGCTGTGTTCCCTTTTCTCCTCACCTTCTCCAGTATTTATTATCTGTCAATTTATGGATGATGGTCATTCTGATGGGTGTGAGGTGATATCTCATTGTAGTTTTGATTTGCATTTCTCTAATTATAAGCGAGGTTGAGCATCATTTCATGTGTTTTTGGACCATCTGTATGTCCTCTTTGGTAAGACGTCTATTTAGACCTTTTTCCCATCATGTGCATGCAATTTTAAGTACTAACAGCAAGTTGAAAAAGTAGTAATCTAACATATTCATTTTACTATTTTTCCTTTAAATCTAAGTATTTTTATACCTTGTGAAACAATCTGTGTTTGTTCTTTTCCCTGGGAGAAGGAATGGGAGAAATCCAGATTTCAGTGACAGCGATAACCAGAAATTATTACCAATCATCAAATTAAATCATTACTTTTCATTTTGTATCATAACTACCCAAAATGATTGGGTTGTTCGTATTCCCTGTGCTGAGTTGTCTGAATTGCTTGTAGATTTTGGAGATTAATTCTTTGTCTGTTGTTTCATTTGCTATGATTTTCTCTCAGTCTGTGGGATGTCTATTCAGCTTTTTTGTAATTTCTTTTGCTGTACAAAAGCTTTTAAGTTCCATGGGGTCCCACATGTTCATTTTTGTTTTCAGTTCTACTACTTTCATTGGTTGGTAAGAAAAGATCTTGCTTTGATTGATGTCCTTGAGGGTTTTGCCTATATTCTCCTCTAAGAGTTTGATGGTTTCTGGTCTTACATTTAGGTCTTTAATCCATTTTGAGTTGATCTTAGTGTATGGTGTCAGGGAATGTTCCAATTTCATTTTTTTGCATGCAGCTGTCCAATTTTCTCAGCACCACTTGTTGAAGAGGCTGTCTTTGTCCCATTTTATAGTTTCTCCTCCTTTGTCAAAAATAAGGAACCCGTAGGTGCATGGGTTTATCTCTGGGTTTTTGATCTTGTTCCATTGGTCTATAGTTCTGTTTTTGTGCCAGTACCATACTGTCTTTATAACTGTTGCTTTGTAGTAGAGTCTGAGGTTAGGGAGGCTGATTCCTCCAACTCCATTTTTCTTCCTCAGGATTGCTTTGACTATTCAAGGTCTTCTGTGTTTCCATATGAACTGTATTATTCTTTGGTCAAGTTCTGTGAAAAATGTCCATGGAAGATGAATAGGTATTGCATTGAATCTGTAGATGATATTTGGTAGTATGGTCATTTTCACAATATTGATTCTTCTGACCCAGGAACGTGGAATATCTCTCCATCTGTTTAAGTCTTCTTTAAAGTCTCTCATGAGTGTCTTGTAATTTTCTGTGTACAATTCTTTTGTTTCTTTGGGCAGGTTTATTCCTAGGTATTTGATTCTTTTGGTTGTGATGGTGAAGGGGACTGCCTCTTTGATTTCATTTTCTGATTTTTCATTGTTTGTGTATAGGAATGCCAGTGATTTCTGTGTGTTGACTTTGTATCCTGCGACTTTGCTGAATTCAGATTAGCTCTAGTAGCTTTGTAATAGAGTCTTTGGGATTTTCTATGTATAATATCATGTCATCTGCAAAAAGAGAGAGCTTGACTTCTTCCTTTCCAATCTGGATTCCTTTGATTTCTTTCTCTTCGCTTATTGCCGTTGCTAGAACTTCCAGGACTATGTTGAATAGTAGTGGTGAAAGTGGACACCCTTGTCTTGTTCCTGATCTTAGAGGGAATGCTTTCAGTTTTTCACCATTAACAATAATGTTCGCTGTGGGCTTCTCATAGATGGCTTTCACTATGTTGAGATAGGTTCCTTCTATGCCCATTTTCTGAAGAGTTTTTATCATGTGTGGATGTTGTACTTTGTTGAAGGCTTTTTCTGCATCTATTGAGATGATCATGTGATTTCTGTCTCTCAGTTTGTTAATATGGTGTATCACATTGATTGATTTGCGGATGTTGAAGAATCCTTGCATGCCTGGGATGAACCCGACTTGATCATGATGTATGAGATTTTTGATGTGTCGTTGAATTCTGTTTGCTAGGATTTTGTTGAGGATCTTGGCATTTAACTTCATCAGGGAAATTGGTCTGTAATTTTCCTTTTTTGTGTTGTCTGTGCCTGGTTTGGTTATCAGGGTGATGGTGGCCTCGTAGAATGTGTTTGGGAGTTTTCCTTCCTGTGCAATTTTTTGCAAGAGGTTTAGAAGGACAGGCATTATCTCTTCTTTAAATGTTTCGTAGAATACGGCTGTGAGGCCACCTGGCCCTGGGCTTTTATTTTGGGTAGATTTTTAATCAGATATTCGATTTCTGAGCTTGTGATTGGGTTGTTCAAAGTTTTTGTTTCTTCCTGGCTCAGTCTTGGGAGATTGATCTTCCCCAAGAAACTGTCCATTTCTTCCAGGTTGTCCAGTTTGTTGCCATAGAGTTGCTCATAATTGTCCCTTAGAATCCTTTGGATTTCTGCATGATCTGTTGTGATCTCTTCTTTTTCATTTTTTTTTTAAATTTATTTATTTATCTATTTTTGTACATATATGTTCCCAGATCATTCATATGCATATCCATTGACCCTCCCCCCACCCAGTTCCCCCCCCTTCCATCCCTCCAGACCATCGCTCCAAGTGGTTGTAGGTACTCCTATTCCCCTAGCACAATGACAATAGCTATCTTTTCTACACATGACAGTATAGGTTTCCATGTTACTCCCTCCCACTGTTCGGTCTCCACAATGTCTTTATGTCTATTCTCTGTTTTTTCATGAGTTCACTGCGTGTGTTATCATGACCATCTTACTAGATCCCATATATATGAGTTAGCATACTATACTTGTCTTTCTCTTTTTGACTTACTTCACTTTTTATGATAGGTTCTAGAGCCAGCCACCTCATTAGGACTGAGTCTTCTGCATTTCTTTTAACAGCTGAGTAGTATTCCATTGTATATATGTACCAGAGCTTCTGGATCCATTCATTTGTCGATGGACATCTAGGTTGCTTCCATGTTCTGGCTATTGTATAGAGAGCTGCAATGAACATTGGGGTACAGGTACCTCTTTCAATTTTGATTTCATCAGGATATAGGCCTAATAGTGGGATTGCTGGGTCATAGGGTGCTTCTATTTTTAGTTTTTTAAGGAATCTCCATATTGTCTTCCATAGAGGTTGTATTAATTTACATTCCCACCAGCAATGCAAGAGGGTTCCCTTTTCACCACACCCTCTCCAGTATTTGTTGTCTGTCGATTTGTTGATGATGGCCATTCTGACAGGTGTGAGGTGGTATCTCATTGTGGTTTTAATTTGCATTTCTCTGTTAATAAGCGAGGTTGAGCATCGTTTCATGTATTTTTGGGCCATTTGTATGTCCTCTTTGGAGAGGCGTCTCTTTAGATCTTTTTCCCATTTTTTGATTGGGCTGCTCATTTTCCCTGTGCTGAGTTGTCTGAGTTGCTTGTAGATTTTGGAGATTAATTCTTTGTCTGTTGTTTCATTTGCTATGATTTTCTCCCACTCTGTGGGTGTCTATTGAACTTTTTGTACATATATCTTTTTAAATTTATTTATTTATCTATTTTTGTACATATATGTTCCCAGATCATTCATATGCATATCCATTGACCCTCCCCCCACCCAGTTCCCCCCCTTCCATCCCTCCAGACCATCGCTCCAAGTGGTTGTAGGTACTCCTATTCCCCTAGCACAATGACAATAGCTATCTTTTCTACACATGACAGTATAGGTTTCCATGTTACTCCCTCCCACTGTTCGGTCTCCACAATGTCTTTATGTCTATTCTCTGTTTTTTCATGAGTTCACTGCGTGTGTTATCATGACCATCTTACTAGATCCCATATATATGAGTTAGTATACTATACTTGTCTTTCTCTTTTTGACTGACTTCACTTTTTATGATAGGTTCTAGAGCCAGCCACCTCATTAGGACTGAGTCTTCTGCATTTCTTTTAACAGCTGAGTAGTATTCCATTGTATATATGTACCAGAGCTTCTGGATCCATTCATTTGTCGATGGACATCTAGGTTGCTTCCATGTTCTGGCTATTGTATAGAGAGCTGCAATGAACATTGGGGTACAGGTACCTCTTTCAGTTTTGATTTCATCAGGATATAGGCCTAATAGTGGGATTGCTGGGTCATAGGGTGCTTCTATTTTTAGTTTTTTAAGGAATCTCCATACTGTCTTCCATAGAGGTTGTATTAATTTACATTCCCACCAGCAATGCAAGAGGGTTCCCTTTTCTCCACACCCTCTCCAGTATTTGTTGTCTGTCGATTTGTTGATGATGGCCATTCTGACAGGTGTGA
Source organism: Tragulus kanchil (assembly GCA_022376925.1). Lineage (NCBI taxonomy): Eukaryota > Metazoa > Chordata > Mammalia > Artiodactyla > Tragulidae > Tragulus > Tragulus kanchil. The sequence goes on along the minus strand of JAIOJX010000003.1, from coordinate 84,650,190 downwards.
GGTGGTATCTCATTGTGGTTTTAATTTGCATTTCTCTGGTAATAAGCGAGGTTGAGCATCGTTTCATGTATTTTTGGGCCATTTGTATGTCCTCTTTGGAGAGGCGTCTCTTTAGATCTTTTTCCCATTTTTTGATTGGGCTGCTCATTTTCCCTGTGCTGAGTTGTCTGAGTTGCTTGTAGATTTTGGAGATTAATTCTTTGTCTGTTGTTTCATTTGCTATTATTTTCTCCCACTCTGTGGGGTGTCTGTTGAACTTTTTTGTAATTTCTTTTGCTGTACAAAAGCTTTTAAGTTTCATAAGGTCCCATATGTTCATTTTTCTTTTCAGTTCTGCTATTTTAGTTGGTGGGTCAGAGAAGATCTTGCTTTGATTGATGTCCTTGAGGGTTTTGCCTATATTCTCCTCTAAGAGTTTGATGGTTTCTGGTCTTACATTTAGGTGTTTAATCCATTTTGAGTTGAATAGTTTCTCCTCCTTTATCAAAAATAAGGTACCCATAGGTGCGTGGGTTGATCTCTGGGTTCTCAATCTTGTTCCATTGATCTATAGTTCTGTTTTTGTGCCAGTACCATACTGTCTTGAGGACTGTTGCTTTGTAGTAGAGTCTGAAGTTAGGGAGGCTGATCCCTCCAACTCCATTTTTCTTCCTGAGGATTGCTTTGGCTATTCGAGGTCTTCTGTGTTTCCATATGAACTGTGTTATTATTTGGTCAAGTTCTGTGAAAAATGTCAATGGTAGTTGAATAGGTATTGCATTGAATCTGTAGATGATATTTGGTAGTATGGTCATTTTCACAGTAATGATTCTTCTGACCCAGGAGCATGGACTATCTCTCCATCTATTTAACTCTTCTTTAATGTCTCTCATGAGTGTCTTGTAATTTTCTGTGTACAATTCTTTTGTTTCTTTGGGTAGGTTTATTCATAGATATTAGATTCTTTTGGTTGCAGTGGTGAAGGGGATTGCCTCTTTGATTTCATTTTCTGATTTTTCATTGTTTGTGTATAGGAATGCCAGTGATTTCTGTGTGTTGACTTTGTATCCTTCGACTTTGCTGAAATCGCTGATTAACTCTAGTAGTTTTGTAATAGTGTTTTTGGGATTTTCTATTTATAATATCATGTCATCTGCAAAAAGAGAGAGTTTGACTTCTTCCTTTCCAATCTGGATTCCTTTGATTTCTTTCTCTTCACTTATTGCCTTTGCTAGAACTTCCAGGACTATGTTGAATAGTAGTGGTGAAAGTGGACACCCCTGTCTTGTTCCTGATCTTAGAGGGAATGCTTTCAGTTTTTCACCATTAACAATAATGTTCGCTGTGGGCTTCTCATAGATGGCTTTCACTATGTTGAGATAGGTTCCTTCTATGCCCATTTTCTGAAGAGTTTTTATCATGCGTGGATGTTGTACTTTGTTGAAGGCTTTTTCTGCATCTATTGAGATGATCATGTGATTTCTGTCTCTCAGTTTGTTGATATGGTGTATCACATTGATTGATTTGCGGATGTTGAAGAATCCTTGCATGCCTGGGATGAACCCGACTTGATCATGATGTATGAGTTTTTTGATGTGTCGTTGAATTCTGTTTGCTAGGATTTTGTTGATGATCTTGGCATCTAAGTTCATCAGGGAAATTGGCCTATAGGTTTCCTTTTTTGTGTTGTCTTTGCCTGGCTTTGGTATCAGGGTGATGGTGGCCTCGTAGAATGTTTGGAAGTGTTCTGTTATTATTTGGTCAAGTTCTGTGAAAAATGTCAATGGTAGTTGAATAGGTATTGCATTGAATCTGTAGATGATATTTGGTAGTATGGTCATTTTCACAGTAATGATTCTTCTGACCCAGGAGCATGGACTATCTCTCCATCTATTTAACTCTTCTTTAATGTCTCTCATGAGTGTCTTGTAATTTTCTGTGTACAATTCTTTTGTTTCTTTGGGTAGGTTTATTCATAGATATTAGATTCTTTTGGTTGCAGTGGTGAAGGGGATTGCCTCTTTGATTTCATTTTCTGATTTTTCATTGTTTGTGTATAGGAATGCCAGTGATTTCTGTGTGTTGACTTTGTATCCTTCGACTTTGCTGAAATCGCTGATTAACTCTAGTAGTTTTGTAATAGTGTTTTTGGGATTTTCTATTTATAATATCATGTCATCTGCAAAAAGAGAGAGTTTGACTTCTTCCTTTCCAATCTGGATTCCTTTGATTTCTTTCTCTTCACTTATTGCCTTTGCTAGAACTTCCAGGACTATGTTGAATAGTAGTGGTGAAAGTGGACACCCCTGTCTTGTTCCTGATCTTAGAGGGAATGCTTTCAGTTTTTCACCATTAACAATAATGTTCGCTGTGGGCTTCTCATAGATGGCTTTCACTATGTTGAGATAGGTTCCTTCTATGCCCATTTTCTGAAGAGTTTTTATCATGCGTGGATGTTGTACTTTGTTGAAGGCTTTTTCTGCATCTATTGAGATGATCATGTGATTTCTGTCTCTCAGTTTGTTAATATGGTGTATCACATTGATTGATTTGCGGATGTTGAAGAATCCTTGCATGCCTGGGATGAACCCGACTTGATCATGATGTATGAGTTTTTTGATGTGTCGTTGAATTCTGTTTGCTAGGATTTTGTTGATGATCTTGGCATCTAAGTTCATCAGGGAAATTGGCCTATAGGTTTCCTTTTTTGTGTTGTCTTTGCCTGGCTTTGGTATCAGGGTGATGGTGGCCTCGTAGAATGTTTGGAAGTGTTCCTTACTGTGCAATTTTTTGAAAGTGTTTTAGAAGGACAGGCATTAGCTCTTCTTTAAATGTTTGGTAGAATTCGGCTGTGAAGCCATCTGGTCCTGGGCTTATATTTTTGGGTAGATTTTTAATCACAAATTCGATTTCTGAGCTTGTGATTGGGTTGTTCAAAGTTTCTGTTTCTTCCTGGCTCAGTCTTGGGAGATTAATCCTCTCCAAGAAACTGTCCATTTCTTCCAAGTTGTCCAGTTTGTTGCCATAGAGTTGCTCATAATAGTCTCTTAGAATCCTTTGGATTTCCGCATTATCTGTTGTAATCTCTCCTTTTTCGTTTTTGATTTTGTTGATCTGGTTCTTCTCTCTCTTTTTCTTAATGAGTCTGGCCAGTGGCTTGTCAATTTTGTTAACCTTTTTAAAGAGCCAGCTTTTTGTTTTATTTATCTTTACTATTGTTTCTTTTGTTTCTTTCTCATTTATTTCTGCTCTGATCTTCATGATTTCTCTTCTTCTGCTGGCTTTGGGATGTTTTTGTTCTTCTTTCTCCAACTGTTTTAAGCAGACGGTTAGGTCATCTGCTTCATATTTTCCTAGTTTCTTGAGGTGGGATTGTATTGCTAGAAATTTCCCTCTTAGAACTGCTTTTGCAGTATCCCATAGGTTTTGCACAGTCGTGTGTTCATTGTCATTTTCTTCTAGGAATTGTTTAATTTCTCCTTTGATTTCCTCAGCAATCAGTTGGTTTTTTAGGTATGTATTGTTTAATCTCCATGTATTCCTGGATTTAAGGCTTTTTTTCTGGTAGTTGATATGGTGTATCACATTGATTGATTTGCGGATGTTGAAGAATCCTTGCATGCCTGGGATGAACCCGACTTGATCATGATGTATGAGTTTTTTGATGTGTCGTTGAATTCTGTTTGCTAGGATTTTGTTGAGGATCTTGGCATCTAAGTTCATCAGTGAGATTGGCCTATAGGTTTCCTTTTTTGTGTTGTCTTTGCCTGGCTTTGGTATCAGGGTGATGGTGGCCTCGTAGAATGTTTGGAAGTGTTCCTTACTGTGCAATTTTTTGAAAGTGTTTTAGAAGGACAGGCATTAGCTCTTCTTTAAATGTTTGGTAGAATTCGGCTGTGAAGCCATCTGGTCCTGGGCTTATATTTTTGGGTAGATTTTTAATCACAAATTCGATTTCTGAGCTTGTGATTGGGTTGTTCAAAGTTTCTGTTTCTTCCTGGCTCAGTCTTGGGAGATTAATCCTCTCCAAGAAACTGTCCATTTCTTCCAAGTTGTCCAGTTTGTTGCCATAGAGTTGCTCATAATAGTCTCTTAGAATCCTTTGGATTTCCGCATTATCTGTTGTAATCTCTCCTTTTTCGTTTTTGATTTTGTTGATCTGGTTCTTCTCTCTCTTTTTCTTAATGAGTCTGGCCAGTGGCTTGTCAATTTTGTTAACCTTTTTAAAGAGCCAGCTTTTTGTTTTATTTATCTTTACTATTGTTTCTTTTGTTTCTTTCTCATTTATTTCTGCTCTGATCTTCATGATTTCTCTTCTTCTGCTGGCTTTGGGATGTTTTTGTTCTTCTTTCTCCAACTGTTTTAAGCAGACGGTTAGGTCATCTGCTTCATATTTTCCTAGTTTCTTGAGGTGGGATTGTATTGCTAGAAATTTCCCTCTTAGAACTGCTTTTGCAGTATCCCATAGGTTTTGCACAGTCGTGTGTTCATTGTCATTTTCTTCTAGGAATTGTTTAATTTCTCCTTTGATTTCCTCAGCAATCAGTTGGTTTTTTAGGTATGTATTGTTTAATCTCCATGTATTCCTGGATTTAAGGCTTTTTTTCTGGTAGTTGATCTCCAGTCTCATTGCATTGTGGTCCGAGAAGATGGTTGATATAATTTCGGTTTTCTTGAATTGACTGAGGTTAGATTTGTGGCCCAAGATGTGGTCTATCCTGGAGAATGTTCCATGAGCACTTGAGAAGAAAGTGTATTCTTCTGCTTTTGGATGGAACGTCCTAAAGTTATCGATGAGGTCCATTTTTTCCAGTGTGGCATTTAAGGCTTGTGTTTCTTTATTAATTTTCTGTTTGGATGATCTGTCCATTGGTGTGAGAGGAGTGTTAAAGTCTCCTACTATTATTGTGTTATTGTTGATTTCTTCTTTTATGTCTGAAAGTACCTGTCTTATGTATTGAGGTGCCCCTGTGTTGGGTGCGTAGATATTCATGACTGTTATGTCTTCCTCTTGGATAGATCCCTTAATCATGATGTAGTGACCTGCCTTGTCTCTTAGAATCTTCTTTACTTTAAAGTCTATTTTGTCTGATATAAGGATTGCTACTCCAGCTTTCTTTTGATTTCCATTTGCATGAAATATCTTTTTCCAACCTTTCACTTTCAGTCTATGAGTGTCTCTAGGTCTGAAGTGGGTCTCTTGTAAACAGCATATATATGGGTCTTGCTTCTGGATCCATTCAGCCAGCCTATGTCGTTTGGTTGGAGCATTTAGTCCATTTACGTTCAAAGTAATTATTGATACGAATGTTCCTATTGTCATCTTCTTAGAAATTTGGGGTTTGATTTGTAAGGCTTCTCCTACTCTTATATTTACTGGCTATATCAGGCCCTTTAACACTTGTTGTAGGTCTGGTTTTGTGGTACAGAATTCTTTTAGTTTTTGCTTGTCTGTGAAGCTTTTGACTTCACCATCGATTTTGAATGAGATTCTTGCTGGGTAGAGAATTCGTGGTTGCAGGTTATTCTCTTTTAGCCGTTTAAATGTATCTTGCCATTCTCTTCTGGCCTGTAGGGTTTCTGTTGAGAGATCCGCATTTAAACGTATGGGGTTTCCTTTATATGTTATTTGTTGTTTGCTCCTAGCTGCTTTTAGTAATCTGTCTTTATATTTAGTCTGCGTTAGTTTGATTAGTATGTGCCTTGGTGTGTTTCTTCTGGGGTTTCTCCTGTATGGAACTCTTTGTGCTTCCTGGACTTGGTTGACTATCTCCTTTCCCATGCTGGGGAAGTTTTCAACTATAACCTCTTCAAAAATTTTTTCATAGTCTTTCTTCTCTTCTTCTTCTTCTGGAACTCCTATAATTCTAATGTTGGGGCGTTTAATATTGTCCCATAGGTCTCTGAGGCTATCCTCAGTTCTTTTAATTCTTTGGGCTTTGTTTTGTTCTTCAGCACTTATTTCCACCATTCTGTCTTCCAGCTCACTTCTCCGTTCTTCAGCCTCTGATACTCTACTGTTGAGACCTTCTATAGTATTTTTGAGTTCAGCAATTGAGTTGGTGGTCTCTATTTGCTTATTTTTCATTTCCTGCATGTCTTTTCTCAATGCACTAATTTCCTCTAATATTCTGTTTTCGGTGTTTTGCATCCTCATTAGTATAGTTTTTCTGAATTCTCTTTCAGATAGCTTGTCTATCTCCTCCTCTGTCATTTGAAGTGGTGTTTCTCTAGCTTGGTCCTTCATTTGTACAGTGTTTCTCTGTCGTTTCATTATTAGGTTAATTTTTGTTTCTTTGTGTGTGTCTGTGTGTATGGAGTTCTTTTCGCCATCAGGCTTCTTGGTTGAATTCTCCCTTCCTTTGGGTTTCTGTCCTTGTAGAAAGGTTTAGTGGTTTGTGTCTTGGGTGGTGATAGACCTTGTTTACAGGTGAATAATCTGTAGTGTTGTATGTTCTTTGATAATCAGGGTGGGGTCTTGGAATCCGGGCTTCCAATTCGAGGATCCTTGGTTTGATGATTGGTCAGGGGGTGTAGGCTCTATGTCTGGTTTGCTATGGTGTTCTGTGATATTACTTCACATACTAGCATCTGAGGAACAAGAGGTGCATCCCTGATGGGTGACAGTCATAAAAGCATGCAGATGTTTTCTAACATAATCGTAAGATATACATACATATACAGCAATCCCCACAACTGACCAGTTTTACAGAGATAAGGCGCAGGAAATCTTTCTAGCAACTCATGCAATCACAGATGATACTTGCCCATTAAGCTTTGAATTAATTAAAATAGTGCCTGAATAATAGATCTAGCACAAGGTCCTGGCTTGGATAATTACACTGAGAGCAATTTTAAATTAGAACATGTGCTCGAGGTGACAAGGAGGAGAGTCTATAAGTAATAAAAAGGAAAAGATTTGTCTTGGAAGTATTTTATAGGATTAGGTAGCAAAGATTAGTGTGTGTACTGTTTAGTGTATTTGGAAGTGAATGGTGGAGACAGAAAGATAGGAAATAATTTACCTAGAGGATATTGGTAGCTAGGAAGATGTTTTACATTTAGAACATAGAGAAAGAAAGCAGTGGGAAAGAGGAAAGAGAAAAGAGAATTAGAGGTTTTCAAGAATTAAAATTAAAGTTAAAAAAATATATAATAAAAGTCAAAAGAAAGTTAAAAATTAAAAAGAGCAGAAAAAATTAATAAGAGCCCGAAAAACAAAGAAAAAACACATAAAATAAATCAAACAAATGAAAACTAAAAAAAAAAAAAAACCAAAAAACAAACAAACATAAAAAACCCCAATAAACAAAGAAACTAATATACCCCAAACCAATCAATTGAATAAGCAAAACAGTCCACCACAAACAAGCAGAAAAAAATGAAAAAAAAAAAAAAAGTTAAATACTGTCCTTGGTTTTTATCTTCACATCTGCCTGTTGGAAACCAATCTGCTCTTGATGGTGCTGTCTTGATGCCGTAGTCTTTCCCTTATAGTGCCGGTTGCTGTGGTTTCTCTTTTTGTGTTCAGCAAAATGAGGGCTTTGCTGCCATACTGGGTGCTGGCCGGGACGGTGGGCTGAACCCAGTCAGTCGGGCGGAGGCCGCGGCGCGCAGCCCCGTATTGGAGGGGGGCGCCCCGGCTCTACCGCGCGCCCGCCTGTCGTCTCCAATCCCTGCTCTTTCCCCGGCTTCCTCCGCTGCTGCTGCAGCTCTAGGGGAGCGCGGGCTCCTCCGCCACTGGCACACGTGCACTGCCAGTTATGTGTCTAAGTCCCAAAGGCGGACGCGAGCTTTCCCGTCCAACTCGTGCCCGGTCCCTGGTCAGCAACCCGTGGACGACTTCCTCTCTCCGTTCAGCAGGCCCTCCAGTTGGAGTGACTGAACTTACCCGCCTCGCGCGGCGTCCGCGGCTCCGCGCGGCGTCCGCGGCTCCGCGCGGCGTCCGCGGCTCCGCGCGGCGTCCGCGGCTCCTCGCGGCAGGTGGGTTCCGGCGGCTCCTCGCGGCTGGCGGGTTCCTTCTTTTTCATTTTTGATTTTGTTGATCTGGTTCGTCTCTCTCTTTCTCTTGATGAGTCTGGCCAGAGGCTTGTCAATTTTGTTTATCTCTTCAAAGAACCAGCTTTTTGTTTTATTTATCTGTACTATAGTTGCCTTCATTTCTTTCTCATTTATTTCTTCTCTAGTCTTTATAGTTTCTCCTGCTGGCTTTGGGATGTTTCTGTTCTTCTTTTTCCAATTTTTTTAAGTGGAGTGTTAAGTCATCTGCTTTATATTTTCCTAGTTTCTTGAGGTGGGATTGTATTGGTACAAATTTCCCTCTTAGAACTGTTTTTGCGGTATCCCATAGATTTTGCAGAATCATAAGCTTATTGTTACTTTCTTCTAGAAATTTTTTAATTTCTCCTTTGATTTCCTCAGCAATCAGTTGCTTTTTAGGTATGTGTTTTTTAATTGCCATGTGTTTGTATTTTTAGCGGTTTTTTTCCTGTAGTTGATCTCTAGTCTCACTGCATTGTGGTCCGAGAAGATGGTTGATATAATTTCAGTTTTCTTGAATTGACTGACGTTAGATAAGTGGCCCAAGATGTGGTCTATCCTGGAGAATGTTCCGTGAGCACTTAAGAAGAAAGTGTATTCTTCTGCTTTTGGGTGGAACGTCCTGAAGACATCAATGAGGTCCATCTTTTCTAGTGTGGCATTTAAGGCTTGTGTTTCTTTATTAATTTACTGTTCAGATGATCTATCCATTGTTGTGAGAGAAGGGTTAAAGTCTCCTACTATTACTGTGTTATTATTGATTTCTTCTTTTATGTCTGAAAGTACCTGTCTTATGTATTGAGGTGGCCTGTGCTGGGTGCGTAGATATTCATGACTGTTATGTTTTCCTCTTGGATGGATCCTTTAATCATGATGTAGTGACCTGCCTTGTCTCTTAGAATCTTCTTTACTTTAAAATCTATTTTGTCTGATATGAGGATTGCTACTCCAGTTTTCTTTTGATTTCCATTTGCATGAAATATCTTTTTCCAACCTCTCACTTTCAGTCTTTGAATGTCTCTAGGCCTGAAGTGATTCTTTTGTAAACAGCATATATATATGGGTCATGTTTCTTGATCCATTCAGCCAAACTGTGTCATTTGGTTGGAGCATTTAATCCATTTACATTCAAAGTAATTATTGATACAAATGGTCCTATTGTCATCTTCTTAGAAGTCTGGGGTTTGATTTGTAGGACTTCTTCTACTCTTATATTTACTGGCTATATCAGGCCCTTTAACACTTGTTGTAGGTCTGGTTTTGTGATACAGAATTCTTTTAGTTTTTGTCTGTCTGAAAAGCTTCTGAATTCTCTATCGATTCTGAATGAGATTCTTGCTGGGTACAGAATTCTTGGTTGGAGGTTATTCTCTTTTAACCGTTTAAATGTGTCCTGCCATTCTCTTCTGGCCTGCAGGGTTTCTGTTGAGAGATCCACAGTTAGACGTATGGGGTTTCCTTTATATGTTATTTGTTGTTTGCTTCTAGCTGCTTTTAGTAATCTGTGTTTATATTTAGTCTGTGTTAGTTTGATTAGTATGTGCCTTGGTGTGTTTCTTCTGGAGTTTCTCCTGTATGGAACTCTTTGTGCTTCTTGGACGTGGTTGACTATTTCCTTTCCCATGCTGGGGAAATTTTCTACTATAACCTCTTCAAGAATTTTTTCGTAACCTTTCTTCCCCTCTTCTTCCTCTGGAACTCCTATAACTCTACTGTTGGGGCGTTTGATATTGTCCCATAGGTCCCTGAGGCTATCCTCAGGTTCTGTTCAGATGATCTATCCATTGTTGTGAGAGAAGGGTTAAAGTCTCCTACTATTACTGTGTTATTATTGATTTCTTCTTTTATGTCTGAAAGTACCTGTCTTATGTATTGAGGTGGCCTGTGCTGGGTGCGTAGATATTCATGACTGTTATGTTTTCCTCTTGGATGGATCCTTTAATCATGATGTAGTGACCTGCCTTGTCTCTTAGAATCTTCTTTACTTTAAAATCTATTTTGTCTGATATGAGGATTGCTACTCCAGTTTTCTTTTGATTTCCATTTGCATGAAATATCTTTTTCCAACCTCTCACTTTCAGTCTTTGAATGTCTCTAGGCCTGAAGTGATTCTTTTGTAAACAGCATATATATATGGGTCATGTTTCTTGATCCATTCAGCCAAACTGTGTCATTTGGTTGGAGCATTTAATCCATTTACATTCAAAGTAATTATTGATACAAATGGTCCTATTGTCATCTTCTTAGAAGTCTGGGGTTTGATTTGTAGGACTTCTTCTACTCTTATATTTACTGGCTATATCAGGCCCTTTAACACTTGTTGTAGGTCTGGTTTTGTGATACAGAATTCTTTTAGTTTTTGTCTGTCTGAAAAGCTTCTGAATTCTCTATCGATTCTGAATGAGATTCTTGCTGGGTACAGAATTCTTGGTTGGAGGTTATTCTCTTTTAACCGTTTAAATGTGTCCTGCCATTCTCTTCTGGCCTGCAGGGTTTCTGTTGAGAGATCCACAGTTAGACGTATGGGGTTTCCTTTATATGTTATTTGTTGTTTGCTTCTAGCTGCTTTTAGTAATCTGTGTTTATATTTAGTCTGTGTTAGTTTGATTAGTATGTGCCTTGGTGTGTTTCTTCTGGAGTTTCTCCTGTATGGAACTCTTTGTGCTTCTTGGACGTGGTTGACTATTTCCTTTCCCATGCTGGGGAAATTTTCTACTATAACCTCTTCAAGAATTTTTTCGTAACCTTTCTTCCCCTCTTCTTCCTCTGGAACTCCTATAACTCTACTGTTGGGGCGTTTGATATTGTCCCATAGGTCCCTGAGGCTATCCTCAGTTCTTTTAATTCTTTCGGCTTTGTTCTGTTCCTCACCAGTTATTTCCACCAGTCTATCTTCCAGCTCGCCTATCCATTCTTCAGCCTCCAATACTCTACTGTTCAGGCCTTCTATAGTATTTTTGAGTTCAGCAGTTCAGTTGGTGGTCTCTATTTGCTTGTTTTTCATTTCCTGCATGTCTTTTCTCAATGCACTAATTTCCTCTAATATTCTGTTTTCAGTGTTTTGCATCCTCATGAGTATAGTTTTTCTGAATTCTCTTTCAGATAATTTGTCTATCTCCTCCTCTGTCAGTTGAAGCTGTGATCCTCTAGCTTGGTCCTTCATTTGTGCAGTGTTTCTCTGTCGTTTCATTATTAGGTTAGTTTTTGTTTCTTTGTGTGTGTCTGTGTGTACGGAGTTCTTTTCGCCATCAGGCTTCTTGGTTGAATTCTCCCTTCCTTTGGGTTTCTGTCCTTCTAGAAGGGTTCAATGTTTTGTGTCTTGGGTGGCGTTAGGTCTTGTTTACAGGTGAACAATCTCTAGTGCTGTATGTTCTTTGATAGTGTGGGGTCTTGGAATCCGGGCTTCCAATTCGAGGATCCTTGGTTTGATGATTGGTCAGGGGGTGTAGGCTCTATGTCTGGTTTGCTAGGGTGTTCTGTGATATTAGTTCAAATACTAGCATCTGAGGAGCAAGAGGTGTGTCCCTGATGGGTGACAGTCATAAAACCATGCAGATGTTTTCTAACATAGCCATTAGATATACATACATACACAGCAATAACCACATCTATCCAGTCTTACAGTGACAATGCATAGGATATTTTTCTGGCAAACGATGCAATCAAAGATGGTACTTGCCCGTTAAGCTCTGAATTAATTAAAATAGTGCCTGGAAAAATAGATCTTGGGTAAGGTCCTGGCTTGGACTATTTCATTTAAAGCAATTTTTAACTAAGACATGTATTGTGGGTGAAGAGGTGGAGAGTGTATGGGTAATGAGAAGGAATAGATTCGACTTGGAAGGATTTTATAGGGCTATGTAGCCAAGATTAGTGTGTTGTATTGTTTGGTGCAGCTGGAAGAGAATAGTAGAGATAAGAATGTAGGAAATATTTATCTAGGGTGTAGTGGTATATAGGAGAAAGTTTTAGATTTAGAACATAGAGGGAGGAAGGCGTTGGAAAGAGGAAAGAAAATTAGAAATTGAAGAATTAAATTTAAAAAAATAATAATAATTAAAAATCAAAAAAAAAGAAATTAAAAATTAAAAAAGGGAAGAGAAACTTAATAAGAAGAGACAAAAGAGAAAGAAAAAGAAAAAGAAAAAAAAAAAAAAACCCAAACCTGACCAATCAAACAAATAAACAGAACCGTCTGCAACAGATAAGCAAAAAAGCTAAATACTGTCCCTGGTTTTTATCCTCTCATCTGTTTGGTGGAAGCCAGTCTGCTCTCGATGGTGTTGTCTTGATGATACAGCCTTTCCCTTATGGCACTGGTCTGCAAGCTCAGGTACTGGCTGGGACAGCGGGCTGATCCCTGTCCCTCGGGCGGGGGACTGCAACCCGCGCTCTGTCCGGGGGTGGTCGGGGCGTCCTGGCTCTGTCGCGCACCCGCCAGTAGCCTCTGATACCTGCCCTTCTCCCTGCTTCCTCTTCTGCGGGTGTAGCTATGGGGGTGTAGCTATGGGGGTGCACGGGCTCCTCTGCCACTGGCGCGCGTGCACTGCTGGTTACGCCTCCAAGTCCCAAAGGCAGGCACAAGCTTCCCCGCCTGGTTCGGGCCTGGTCCCTGGTCAGCAATCTGTGGGCAACTTCCCCTTCAGCCAGTCCCCCACTAGGAGTGTTTGAACTCACCCGGTGCCAGGCGGAAAGTCACGATTTTCGCCCAAACGAGAGGCGCGATTTTCACACTGGGCACCCCCTCCGGTCTCCCGGTGTGTCGCTAGGCAGCACTCCCCGCGTTTGTCTGGCCTCAGGTCGCTAGGCAGCAAGCCCGCTCTGCTTGGCCCTGGTCCAGTATCCTATCTTCGCAGTGTCTTAATTTCTGCCTGAAATCCGGGTGGGTTCTTGGAGTTTTCACGCTGAGCGCTGCCCTCTCTCCCACGAGGCTCTGCTTAGGCCCCCTTTTAGGGCACTTGCTGGTGCACTCTCCGTCTGTGCAGTCCGGCGTGGGGGTTAGGATAGTGGATTCTTAGAACCCTAGCTCCGGGAGAGATCTGGCTGTTCACTCTTCTACTCTCGCAGACCTATGGAATTCTTCTGTCGTCTAGCGGCTGATTTGTTGGTGGTGGTTCATTTCTTGATTAGTTCTGGTGATTCTGTTGGGGAGCTGGTGAAATCTTCCCCTCATTTCTCCGCCATCTTGGCTCCCTCGATTCATTACATTTAAACATAAGCATAATTTGAGAAGGCCTATCAAAATTGTCAACTATTTTTATTTCTATATTTTATTTTATACTGTTTTTATAGATATTGTTAATATGAATTTAGTGGATATAAATCATAAATAAAATAAATGTGAATATACTATAATGGTTCACTATTGAGGAGAAAAATAAATACAAAAAGAATTAGGTCTTTATCAGTTATTAATTCATTGAGATTTCCCATAGATATGATAAAATATATTCTATTATCTGTTAAAATATCTGCATAGTTATTTTAGTGTTATATTTTAAAATTAAAGACAAAATCTAGAATGAATCAAAAATAGCCTCTGGATTCACTTTTTCCACAAATAGCCAAATATGGATCATAAATACACATTTACATAAATTAAAACATAAAATTAAAACAAAAAAGTATTTTAAAGTGTTTAAACCCTTACATATATCCTAGATTCATAATTTTGGCTTCATTTCTAAATCTTGTGCTATATTGTTTTTGTTCAATTATCTCTTTTCTTGCAGCACAGCACATGATCATGTAAGAGTCACTATTTTTATAAAGAGGCTTAGTATTTCTTCTTCAAAAATCATCAACAGAGTAAAATACAGGAAATAAAATAATATCAATAATACCTATCTATGATTTATCAATAGTTTATATGTATATGTATGAATATATAATATGTGTATATACTATATGTATGTATATACCTATACAAATATATACACAATCATGCCACACTATGTTTGGAACAAGGTTTCATGAAGCAGTGTCTTAATTTCTGCCTGAAATCTGGGTGGGTTCTTGGGTTTTCACGCTGAGCGCTGCCCTCTCTCCCACGAGGCTCTGCTTAGGCCCCCTTTTAGGGCACTTGCTGGTGCACTCTCCGTCTGTGCAGTCCGGCGTGGGGGTTAGGATAGTGGATTCTTAGAACCCTAGCTCCGGGAGAGATCTGGCTGTTCACTCTTCTACTCTCGCAGACCTATGGAATTCTTCTGTCGTCTAGCGGCTGATTTGTTGGTGGTGGTTCATTTCTTGATTAGTTCTGGTGATTCTGTTGGGGAGCTGGTGAAATCTTCCCCTCATTTCTCCGCCATCTTGGCTCCCTCGATTCATTACATTTAAACATAAGCATAATTTGAGAAGGCCTATCAAAATTGTCAACTATTTTTATTTCTATATTTTATTTTATACTGTTTTTATAGATATTGTTAATATGAATTTAGTGGATATAAATCATAAATAAAATAAATGTGAATATACTATAATGGTTCACTATTGAGGAGAAAAATAAATACAAAAAGAATTAGGTCTTTATCAGTTATTAATTCATTGAGATTTCCCATAGATATGATAAAATATATTCTATTATCTGTTAAAATATCTGCATAGTTATTTTAGTGTTATATTTTAAAATTAAAGACAAAATCTAGAATGAATCAAAAATAGCCTCTGGATTCACTTTTTCCACAAATAGCCAAATATGGATTATAAATACACATTTACATAAATTAAAACATAAAATTAAAACAAAAAAGTATTTTAAAGTGTTTAAACCCTTACATATATCCTAGATTCATAATTTTGGCTTCATTTCTAAATCTTGTGCTATATTGTTTTTGTTCAATTATCTCTTTTCTTGCAGCACAGCACATGATCATGTAAGAGTCACTATTTTTATAAAGAGGCTTAGTATTTCTTCTTCAAAAATCATCAACAGAGTAAAATACAGGAAATAAAATAATATCAATAATACCTATCTATGATTTATCAATAGTTTATATGTATATGTATGAATATATAATATATGTGTGTATATACTATATGTATGTATATACCTATACTATACATATACTATATACACAATCATGCCACACTATGTTTGGAACAAGGTTTCATGAATTTTATTTCTTAAATGGATGTGCATTTTCATCTTGACTTATTTAGCATAATAAAAATTTTAAATAATTCACTCATGGTTGTTGCCAAATAGCTATTACTTATTTAATGAAGTTTAAATACACTGGAAACCAAGCATAAAAGTGTCTGTAGTACAAACTTTTGAAGATTAGTATCTCTTAAAAAACTCACAGCTTGAGAAAATCAGACTAACATTTCTACCCATGGTATTTTATTCTCAAGTGTTATTCTTTTGTGTAGTAATATTATGATGGTAGAGCCCTAAATCACTTGACTGTGGATATACACATATTACTGATTACTGAAATGTGTTAAACAAAGTTGCATAGGGAGGAATGCACTAGGCAAAATCAAAAGTGTGAATGTGCTCTTTATGGATAAAAAATGTAATAGACTAAATTACTTCTACAACATATTTCATAGTATTTTGAAAAGGCATTATAGTTTTAAAAAACTAATTCCAATAACATCCTTCTAAGAATATACCTTAGAAAGAATAATGAAAAAAATTAAAAATACAATGAGCGGTGCCCCTTTCTACATTTTAGGATCTCTTAAATATAATATTACAGTGAAAAAAATTCACATTATATTTTATTTTTCCAGCAACGAATGAAATAGTTTTGAAACATCATTTGTGTTTAGTACTTTTCTCTTGATATATTTATTTTAAACTGTGATTATACATGAAGCTAATGGAAATCAAGATTACAGACACTCAATCTCAAGCACAAGTGTCATCAGTTCTCTCCATTACCCATGAACATACAAGTGCCAGGCAAGAAGATAGTATGAGCAATGAGGGGTGATCTAACCAAAGAAAGATTCAACCTGATCTCAAAAACCCTATCCCAGTGCTCCAGTGTAGCCTAGGAGAGCTCACAGATACGGAGCAAAATAACCATAGGTCCTCAAGTGACCTTAGGCGGGAAGGAGCTCATTAAATGTTCATAAATATTCTATATTTACATACATCTGATTATAGCAGAGTGACTTGTGGGACTGACATGCACAATATAGCCTGTTGTGATGTAATTTACAGCTGTCAATCAAAACTGTCAGTCTGGGTCAGGTAGATGAATATATAAAATCTCTGTCTTGAAAACCCCATACATCATCATTTCAGCACCAGCACCGCTCTAGATTGGCGCACCTCTCCCTTGAGGTGTTCATTCTGTTCTTTCTTCAATAAACTTGCTTTTCCCATGTGTAAGACCCCAGATTCTTTGTGTCCTTACCAAGAACCAAGACCCACAAAGGAAAAGTTCTTGTCAACTCTCCCTATCCAGGAGGTAACACAAGAAGGAAATACAACAGCACCACCAGGTATTCAAAATTGATTTTATTTTTCTAATATCTAAGTAAATACATGTTTTCATATTCATACTTTTCACAGTGAAAAGTAAGGATATAAAGTTTAGATAGGCAATACTCAAATGTACTGTTGACTGAGAAGTACTGTTGACTAAGAAGAGATGAACAGCTTGAGAGTTGTAGATTAAGCTTTATTTGGGGCACAATGAGGACTGCAGCTTTGGAGGCAGCACTTCAGATAGTTCTGAAAGAGGCAGCAGGAGGAAGATCAAGGTGTAAGGATTTAATGAAGGGGGCTTTCAATGCCAGTAAACACTCATTTTACAAAGGAGGTTTTTGGCTAGTCACGGGGATCTTAAGTCACCATGAAGGGATTTAGTGTTTTTCTAGGTATGAGGAGATGCAAGAATTGAGATCATAAAATCTGTTCTTAAAAACATCTACCTGTCTAAAGACAGTTTAGTACTTTTCTCTTGATATATTTATTTTAAACTGTGATTATACATGAAGCTAATGGAAATCAAGATTACAGACACTCAATCTCAAGCACAAGTGTCATCAGTTCTCCATTACCCATGAACATACAAGTGCCAGGCAAGAAGATAGTATGAGCAATGAGGGGTGATCTAACCAAAGAAAGATTCAACCTGATCTCAAAAACCCTATCCCAGTGCTCCAGTGTAGCCTAGGAGAGCTCACAGATACGGAGCAAAATAACCATAGGCCCTTTCAAGTGACCTTAGGCGGGAAGGAGCTCATTAAATGTTCATAAATATTCTATATTTACATACATCTGATTATAGCAGAGTGACTTGTGGGACTGACATGCACAATATAGCCTGTTGTGATGTAATTTACAGCTGTCAATCAAAACTGTCAGTCTGGGTCAGGTAGATGAATATATAAAATCTCTGTCTTGAAAACCCCATACATCATCATTTCAGCACCAGCACCGCTCTAGATTGGCGCACCTCTCCCTTGAGGTGTTCATTCTGTTCTTTCTTCAATAAACTTGCTTTTCCCATGTGTAAGACCCCAGATTCTTTGTGTCCTTACCAAGAACCAAGACCCACAAAGGAAAAGTTCTTGTCAACTCTCCCTATCCAGGAGGTAACACAAGAAGGAAATACAACAGCACCACCAGGTATTCAAAATTGATTTTATTTTCTAATATCTAAGTAAATACATGTTTTCATATTCATACTTTTCACAGTGAAAAGTAAGGATATAAAGTTTAGATAGGCAATACTCAAATGTACTGTTGACTGAGAAGTACTGTTGACTAAGAAGAGATGAACAGCTTGAGAGTTGTAGATTAAGCTTTATTTGGGGCACAATGAGGACTGCAGCTTTGGAGGCAGCACTTCAGATAGTTCTGAAAGAGGCAGCAGGAGGAAGATCAAGGTGTAAGGATTTAATGAAGGGGGCTTTCAATGCCAGTAAACACTCATTTTACAAAGGAGGTTTTTGGCTAGTCACGGGGATCTTAAGTCACCATGAAGGGATTTAGTGTTTTTCTAGGTATGAGGAGATGCAAGAATTGAGATCATAAAATCTGTTCTTAAAAACATCTACCTGTCTAAAGACAGTTCTGTCCCACCAGAACTCCCTCAGAGGGTGTTGAGAGTCAGCAGCTGTCACAGCACAAAATTCAGACTCCACAGTGGTGGATGGAAACCGTCCTTGACATTCAGTCTTTGGCAAAGTAATTGCAAAATTATAGCTGATAGTACACTTTAAAACCAAGTAATTACTATAGAATGTAGCTTAAAAGGCAGACATATTATTGAATAACCACAAGTGTGTCTTATCCAACAGCAAAAGTGAAAAAAGGAATTTCATACTCAGTAAGAAGCTAAAAGCCTGTGTTTGGATTTGTCACACGAAATGGACTGAAACTATACATCATATTCCCCCTCCCCCCACCCACCGAAGAAAGCATATGATTGTCAGTTACCACTTTATTCTGAAAGATACTGTGGTTAACAGCTACCTAACATTACCCCCAAAGAAGGGTACTTAAGAAAACCATTGACTCATAAGATAACGGAGCTGACCTAGAAGGGTAGGATCCGGAGGGATGTGGGAGGGATGTTCAGTGGGAGGGGACATTGATAAACTCGTGGCTAATTCATGTAGATATTTGGTAGAAACCAATGCAATGGTCTAAAGCAATTATCCTTAAACTGAAAAATAAATTTTAAAAAGTAAGTAAAGGCAGAATTAGATGTATAAGAACAGTACTGTCTCTTCTATCAATTTATAACAATTATCAGGGTTTTTTAATATTTTTACTCAATCTAACCAATACAATCATTTTTGAGCTGGTGTACTAGAGACCTAGGTATAACATTCTTCTCCTAAGTGTGATGATAAAATCCCCTGTAGAGGTAAAAGAAATTTTCCATTTCTCTATTTTGACTTTTAAGTTAATTTTAAAGCCCCTCAAGGAAGCTAAAAAACAAGTGTTATTTGATAGTTCCAGTTGTAGCTATGTTACTGAGTCCATGTTCCTACTACTTTCCACACACAGGCCAATAAATCAAGATATGAGTTACGAGGGTAAAGAATAGCAACTTTATTCAGAAAGCCAACAGACAAAGAAGATGTTGGATGAGTATCTCAAACAAACATCTTGACCAAGTTTGGTTGCTAGCTTCTTTTATAGAACAAAGAGAGGGAGGTTAAGAGGTTAAAAACAGAAAAGTTGTAAGTTGATGCAAATATTTCCTGGTCCTGTCCAGACTCCAGACAGGATGTGTTAATTTTTTTCTGCAATCACTTACAGGTAGACCTGGTCAAAATGTTTCCTGCTAATTTAAACAAGTATATTTTAGTTCTATATTCAGGCAGGGAGGCAAATCTTAACTATGAATGTACAAGCGACTATTATTGAATAACCACAAGTGTGTCTTATCCAACAGCAAAAGTGAAAAAGGAATTTCATACTCAGTAAGAAGCTAAAAGCCTGTGTTTGGATTTGTCACGAAATGGACTGCAACTATACATCATCTTCCCCCTCCCCCCACCCACCGAAGAAAGCATATGATTGTCAGTTACCACTTTATTCTGAAAGATACTGTGGTTAACAGCTACCTAACATTACCCCCAAAGAAGGGTACTTAAGAAAACCATTGACTCATAAGATAACGGAGCTGACCTAGAAGGGTAGGATCCGGAGGGATGTGGGAGGGATGTTCAGTGGGAGGGGACATTGATAAACTCGTGGCTAATTCATGTAGATATTTGGTAGAAACCAATGCAATGGTCTAAAGCAATTATCCTTAAACTGAAAAATAAATTTTAAAAAGTAAGTAAAGGCAGAATTAGATGTATAAGAACAGTACTGTCTCTTCTATCAATTTATAACAATTATCAGGGTTTTTTTTTAATATTTTTTACTCAATCTAACCAATACAATCATTTTTGAGCTGGTGTACTAGAGACCTAGGTATAACATTCTTCTCCTAAGTGTGATGATAAAATCCCCTGTAGAGGTAAAAGAAATTTTCCATTTCTCTATTTTGACTTTTAAGTTAATTTTAAAGCCCCTCAAGGAAGCTAAAAAACAAGTGTTATTTGATAGTTCCAGTTGTAGCTATGTTACTGAGTCCATGTTCCTACTACTTTCCACACACAGGCCAATAAATCAAGATATGAGTTACGAGGGTAAAGAATAGCAACTTTATTCAGAAAGCCAACAGACAAAGAAGATGTTGGATGAGTATCTCAAACAAACATCTTGACCAAGTTTGGTTGCTAGCTTCTTTTATAGAACAAAGAGAGGGAGGTTAAGAGGTTAAAAACAGAAAAGTTGTAAGTTGATGCAAATATTTCCTGGTCCTGTCCAGACTCCAGACAGGATGTGTTAATTTTTTTCTGCAATCACTTACAGGTAGACCTGGTCAAAATGTTTCCTGCTAATTTAAACAAGTATATTTTAGTTCTATATTCAGGCAGGGGAGGCAGGGTTTCCTGAAGATGTGACATCCTGTGTACATTACGCTATCTACAACATCCCTTTAGGGATTCACTTGCAGAAAAAGCAAAAATTAGCATAGAAGAAACACATACAATATAGAATCAGACTTGTTCTTCCCTTTTAGAGATGTGAAGTACAGGAAAGCCTGGCATGCTGCAGTCCATAGGGTCACAAAGAGTAGGACACAACTGAGCAACTGAACTAGACTGACCTGACTGAACTGATTGCAACTACAAGTATAGTAACGGGATAACTTAGAATGTGGGCTTCCCTGGTGGCTCAGTGAGCAAAGATTCTGCCTGCAATGCAGGAAACATAGGAGATGCTGGTTAGATCCCTGGCTCAGTAAGTACCTCTGGAGTAGAAAATGGCAACCAACTCCAGCATTCTTGCCTGGAGAATCTCATGGACAGAGAGAAGCCTGATGGGCTACAGTCCATAGTGTTTCAGGGTTAGACATGACTGATGCAATTGAGCACAGTTAAAAGGTAGTCACCATCACAAAGAGATACAAGGTGTCTCTGTAGAGAAGTTAGGGAAAGTGCTGAGCTATGTTTTTATACAAGAACAAAACAACATTTTTGAGAAACTGCACAGGACAGAATGAATCCAGGAATGAGAGTGATATGGGCTGAATTAGTGTTTGCCATTATATATTCACTCAAGAAAATATGATTTTATTGTGTTAAGAATAAAATGACATGGAAAATGGTAAAAAAAAAAAAAAAAAGGAAAGGTTAGTACAGAAACTAAATATCTATTAAGGAATAATTGCAATAGACTTAAGTTTCCAGATGTTAACATATGTTGGCTTAAGGCTAACATTTAAAAATAAAGCTTATTTCAGGAAATGAAATAACTTTCCCTGTATCCACATTGTATTTACTAATCACAATATTTGTTTCATATTTTGTTGTACATATTTTGTGGTTGAGTTACTAAGTAATTTCCAACTCTTTATCACCTCATGGACTGCAGTATGCCAGGCTGCTCTGTCATCCATTATCTCCTAGAGTTTGCTCGGATTCATGTCCATTAAGTTGGTGAGGCTATCTAACCATCTCATCCTCTATTGCCCTCTTCTCTTGCCCTCATTCTTTCCCAGCATTAGTCTTTTCCAGTGAGTCAGCTCTTCCCATCAGGTAGCCAAAGTATTGGAGCTTCAGCCTTCCAGTGAATATTCAGCATTGATTGCCTTTAAAATTGACTAATTTGATCTCTTTGCTGTCCAAGGGACTTTCAAGAGTCCTCTAGTACCACAGTTTGAAAGCATCAGTTTTTCAGCACTCAATGTTCTTTATGGTCCAATGTTCAGATCCATGTATGACTACTGGAAAAATCATAGCTTTGACAATGTAGACATTTGTCATCAAAGGATGTCTCTGTTTTCTAAATACACTGTCTAGGTTTTTCATAGTTTTCCTTTCAAAGAACAACTATCTTTTAATTTCATGGCTGCAGTCACTGTCCACAGTGATTCTAGATTTCATATAATATAAGCATATTTTATATAAGTATAGGTTGAAGCCAGTTTATTTTAGTATGTTATATGTGACTTTTTTTCTATAAAAGTAATAAAAAATGAGTTAACATTATTACTTGACATATATGTATATATACTATTAAGACAGCTTTGATGAATTGCCTGTGTTTGCTTAATTTCTTTCTGGGCAATGAAGTTGAGTATCTTCACTTTCTCTATCAATTTTAATTGATTTAATTCTATGTAAAAATAAATTAATGTTGAAAAAATTAACAAAGGCCAGAATAATGTTTTATTTCAAAGTGTTCTGTATGGTTTTACTTTACCAAAAATATGATTTAGAGAGTAAAATTTTTCTTCTTCTTTCACTCTAGTTATTCAGAATCACTACAGAACTTCAAAAATGCTGATATACTAGTATACTAGCTATGCATATACACATATTTGTGTATATACTCTATGCAAATGTGTATAATAAAATATCTAACACTAAAAGTATTTTGAATGTTATTTATTCCCTTGATAATATTTCAAAATGAATTTCTGAATTTTGCAGTTCCTTTTGATGGACATTAGCGCCATTATTCATTTATTTTTTCTTTTATTTATTTTTGGGGGGTGGGGAGGGAGGGGAGCACGTGAGCCACTTCTATTGGTCTTTTCATTTGTCTATTTTCATCCATCTTTGTTCTTTGGCCCGCGTGGGCCTCCCATCGCAGTGACGTCTGTTTTGCAGAGCACCGGCTCTGGGCGCATGCACTCCAGATCTCCGGCTCGGTAATTGGACACATCGGTCCAGCCGCTCCGTGGCACGTGGGATCTTCCCAGGCCAGGGATCAAACCGGCGCCCCTTGCACTACAAGGCGGTGTCCTTACCCACTGGACCACCAGGGAAGCCCATAGCCATTATTTTTTATTGTGTAGTGATTAAGCATGTTCAGGTTCACAAAATCTGTAGAGAATAGAGTGATGGACTATTCAATGAGGAAGACACAGTGACTTCCCATAACTTCTAACATGATATTAGAGGATGGAACAAATGACAGCAGCTGACTTCTCTTGCTCATGTAAACTTTGCCAAACAGAGGACCGATGCAGAGATGACTCATTGGAAAAGATCCTGATGTTGGGAAAAATAGAAGGCAGAAGGAGAAGAGGACAACAGAGAACAAGTCGGGTGGATGCCATCACTGAGTTCATGGTCACGACTTTGAGCAGGCTTCAGGAAATGGGGAAAGACAGGGAAGCCTGGCGTGAAGCAGTCTATAAGTCGCAAAGAGTCAGACTCGACTGAGCGACTGAACTGAACTGAACAACATTCCAAATCCACTGACAGACCAGAAATGGTTGGAATTGATAAGATTTAATTGTTATCTGCTTATTTGCTGCTTGTTTCCTGTATTAAGATACATAATTATGTAAATCAGACCATAGATCAAGGAAATGCCTTAAACCCAAGTATCTGCAGTTCAATCCTTGGTATACCTGAGACTCCCTTCTATGATGGCAGTATCCAGGAATTCATCCTTTGTAGACACATTTTTCTTGTTTTCTTTTTTGTTTTACTTCTTTTTAAGAAATTTTAGATTCGTTGGAAATCACAAATATAGTACAGAGAGGTCCTATGTGCCCTTCACCCTATTTCTTGAAATGATTGTATCTTATGTAACTAGAATTTAATATTAAAGCTAAGAAATTGACATTGATAAATGTGTGTTTAGTGCTATGCAGTTTCTTTCATGTACAGACTCATGTAAGCCTTACCACAAGCAAGATGCATAACTCTTTCCACCACCGCAAATGTCTCTCTCTCACCACTACTGTCATCTTTTCCCCTCCAACATCCCTAATCCCTGTCAAGCATTAATGTATTCTCCATCTCTATAATTGTGTCATTTTGAGAATGTTATATAAATGGAATATGCAGTATGTGACCTTTTTAGATTGGCTTTTGGAGTGAACATCATGCCCTTGAGATTCATCCAAGTTGCTACATGTAATGATAACTCACTTCTATTTTTTTGCTATCTCACTCACGGAATGGATATTCACATACTGAGAAACGTTTTTTTTTTTTTTTTTTTCCAGTCTTTGATGATTAAATATGAATAAAGCTGCACTAAATATTTCTATAAAGAATGATCTATGGATATGTTTCATTTCTGTGGAATAAATGCCCAGATGTGTGATTGTACAGTTGAATACAATCATAGGTTTTTCAGGCAGCCAAAATGTTTTTCCAGAGTTCTGTGCCAACATACATTCCAACCAACAATATATGACAGATCCAGTGTCCCTGTATTCTTGCCAGCATTTGGTGGTGTCTCTTTTCTTAGGGGGATGGGGTGCACTCATAAGTGTGTCAGGATAGGTCACTGTCATCCAATTTTGAATTTCCCTATTGATTACTAATGTTCCATATCTTTTAATATTTGCACATGCCCTTTTGATGAGTCAGTATTGTGTCTCTTCTTTAGCCAATTTTCTCATTGTTTTTGTTGCTGTTGTTGTGTTTTGATAATTCTATATCTAGATATTACCCTTGCATTTGTAGAATAAATCCCAATGGTCAATGTATGAAATTCCTTTTACATATTTCTAAAAGCTATTTACCAATAGTTTAAAAATAAACAACTCTGTGTATATTTTTGAGGGATATCAGTATTCATTCTTTTTCCTTTTATATTGTTTTTGTCTGGTTTTAATATGGAGATAGCACCAGTTTCATAAAATCATTCCATATGACTGTCAGATATCAAATTTTAGAATAAAAGAGTTTAAAAGATGATTCAAGCTTTTCAGATATCACTTTCTTTTTTATTTTTGTGAATTTGTATACATTAAAATTTTAAGACTTTATATTCTGAGGGCAATGTCAGGTTCAGAGTAAAGGGGAAGATGCAGATATTTCTCATATACCCTTGGTCTCTGCACAAGTATAGGCACCTGAATTATCAACATTTCCCACCAGAGTTGCACATATGTTACAATTGTTAACCTACATTAGCACATCATGCTCATCCAAAGTCCAAAATTTACACTACAGTTCACTCTTGGGGTAGTACATTCTATGAGTTTGGGCAAATATTTAATGGCATATACCCAACATTTTTGGAGAAAGGTATGGCAACCCACTCCAGTATTCTTGCCTGGAAAATCCCAACAACAAAGGAGCCTGGCAGGCTACAGTCCACGGGGTCACAAAGAGTCCAACATGGCTTATTGACTAAACCACCACCACCATTACTGCAACCATTCAACATTATAATGTTATTTGCAGTATTTTAACTGTTCTGATATTCTCTGTGCTCTACCTAGTCACTTTTCCTTCATCAACTTTCTGGTAATCACTGATCATTTTAAACTCTCCATCATTTTGTCTTTTCCAAAATGTCACACAGTTGGAATCATACACTATGTATTTCAGCTATGTGAATCATACACTATGTATGAATCCAGTACATATAATCTGTTTCTGATTGGCCTCTTCTGGTTGCTTGTGCTTGTACTTCAGTCCTGTCCAATTCTGTACTTCTGTCGACTGTAGCCCACCAGGTCCCTCTGTTCATGGGGTTCTCCAGGCAAGAAGATTGGGGTTGGTTGCCATATCCTCCTCCAGGGATCTTCCTGATCCAAGGATTGAACTTTTTTGGTCTTTTTTGGTCTCTGGCACTGACAGGTGGGTTCTTCACCAATAGTGTCATTTAGGAAGCATGTAAGATTTCTTCATCCATGTGTTTCTGTTCATTGATAGCTTATTTATTTGTAGTAATGAATAATTTTCTACTGTATAAATGTACCAAAGTTCATTGAATAACTTCTTCGATTCTAGGTTTTGGCAACTGTGAATAAAACTACTACAAACACTTGTGTGCAGGTTTCTTTGTGTATATAAGATTTTAATTACTTTGGGCAAATACCAAGTGGTGTGATTGCTGAATCAGATGGTAAAAGGTATGTTTAGTTTTGTAAGAAACTGTCAGTTTTCCTAAGTGGCTATACCATTTTGTATTACCATTAACAATAAATGAGAGTCTCTGCTGCATCTCCACACTCTTACAAGCTTTTGGTAAATCAACATTTGGATTCTGGCCATTCTACTAAGTGTAGTGATATCTCATTTAGTTTCTATTTCCCTTAAGGCGTATAATATGGAGCTACTTTTCATATGCTCATTGGCCATCTGTATCTCTCCTTTGCTGAGGCTTTGGCCCATTTTTACTTCAGGGGGGTTTCCTTTTTTGTTGTTGTTTTCTTTTGTTGTTGCTGTGTTTTAAGGTTTCTTTTTATATTTTTAGATGGCTGTTCTTTATCAGATGTGTCTTTCAGAAATATTTTCACCCTGTCTTTGGCTTGTCTTCTCCTTCTTTTCACATTGTCTTTCACAAAGTAGAATTTTAATTTTAATGAAGTGCAACCTATCACTTATTAATATTTCTTTCATGGATATTCTTTTGGTATTGTATCTAAAAAGTCTTAACCATATCTGAAGTCTGTAGGCTTTCTAAGTTATTGTCTAAGTCTTATTTTTTGTGTGTTTTGCATCTAGGTACATGATTCATTTTGAGTTAATTATATGAAGTTTACAATATCTTTCTAGCTTTTTAAAAATGTGGATGACTATTTACATTAAATATTTTTAGTGCTTGTCTGTAATACAGCCATCCAGATCAGTAAAAAAATACTTGTCTTCTAGTAAGAATATTTAACATTTATAGTTGAATATTTAAGAATCATTTAAACATTATTTATGTTCATATATTCTCTGATATAGCACAAGCATATATATATAAATAAAGTTTTGTTTTGTATGCTATGCAGAATATATAATCATAGGGAGGAATAATTACTATATGTTTATTAATACATGCTTTGTTGATATTTGCGAAGAATTTTAACTTAAAATAATACGCATGTTTTATTGTTATGATTTGCTGTCCATGGAGAAATTGTCAATCTATATATAATAAAGTTGACATCTATAGTTATATCCAGTAAAGAAAAAAATAAATTGAATTTGTCCTTGCATTCAATAACATATAAATTTAAAATGCTATGCTTGCTTAAATAAGAACTTTGATTCAAAAATTATTCCCACTATTTCCTGACATCAATTTTTTTAAATTATAAATCATTTCTATTATCATAAATTTCTCTGTATTTCCTATGTTAAACAAAAAAAAAAATTCCTGAAACATTTTTATCTCTTCCCTGTATTCACTTCCTTACTGTATTCTCCACAGCAAAAGTTCAGTGGCAGTGTTTATACTTTCTCTCCAGACTTCTACTGGAACCTTGGCTCCCACAACTTCACTGAGTCGTATTGGCCAGCTTATAAATGGCATCCCTATTGTCCAGTCCAGTGTCCATTTCTTCTCTAGATTTAATGAGCTTGATTTATTTGCTTACATCTGCTGTATTAAATTTTCCTGACTCCATTCCTAAATCCATTGTTGTTGTTCAGTCACTAAGTCAAATCTGATACTTTGCAGCCACATGGATGGCAGCAGGCCAGGATTTCCTGTCCTCTGCTATCTCCTGGAGCTTTCTCAAATGCATATACCTTGAGTCGATGATGCTATCTAACCATCTCATCCTCTGCGTCCCCATTCTTTATGTCTTCAGTCTTTCCCAACATCAAACTCTTATCCAACGCTTCAGCTCTTCACATCAGGTGGCGAACTAATCACAGACTAATCATGAGGGAAAGACACAAACCTCCATTGGAAGAACATTGCCATATATTCTTGTCTTGTATGTAAGCATATATATCATAAAAAATACTTGTCTTCTAGTAAGAATATTTAACATTTATAGTTGAATATTTAAGAATCATTTAAACATTATTTATGTTCATATATTCTCTGATATAGCACAAGCATATATATATAAATAAAGTTTTGTTTTGTATGCTATGCAGAATATATAATCATAGGGAGGAATAATTACTATATGTTTATTAATACATGCTTTGTTGATATTTGCGAAGAATTTTAACTTAAAATAATACGCATGTTTTATTGTTATGATTTGCTGTCCATGGAGAAATTGTCAATCTATATATAATAAAGTTGACATCTATAGTTATATCCAGTAAAGAAAAAAATAAATTGAATTTGTCCTTGCATTCAATAACATATAAATTTAAAATGCTATGCTTGCTTAAATAAGAACTTTGATTCAAAAATTATTCCCACTATTTCCTGACATCAATTTTTTTAAATTATAAATCATTTCTATTATCATAAATTTCTCTGTATTTCCTATGTTAAACAAAAAAAAAAATTCCTGAAACATTTTTATCTCTTCCCTGTATTCACTTCCTTACTGTATTCTCCACAGCAAAAGTTCAGTGGCAGTGTTTATACTTTCTCTCCAGACTTCTACTGGAACCTTGGCTCCCACAACTTCACTGAGTCGTATTGGCCAGCTTATAAATGGCATCCCTATTGTCCAGTCCAGTGTCCATTTCTTCTCTAGATTTAATGAGCTTGATTTATTTGCTTACATCTGCTGTATTAAATTTTCCTGACTCCATTCCTAAATCCATTGTTGTTGTTCAGTCACTAAGTCAAATCTGATACTTTGCAGCCACATGGATGGCAGCAGGCCAGGATTTCCTGTCCTCTGCTATCTCCTGGAGCTTTCTCAAATGCATATACCTTGAGTCGATGATGCTATCTAACCATCTCATCCTCTGCGTCCCCATTCTTTATGTCTTCAGTCTTTCCCAACATCAAACTCTTATCCAACGCTTCAGCTCTTCACATCAGGTGGCCGAACTAATCACAGACTAATCATGAGGGGAAAGACACAAACCTCCATTGGAAGAACATTGCCATGTCTGACCAGTATTTTTCAAAGAGGGAGAAAGTCATCTAATAGAGAGCCTTGAAATAGATTCACACAAGCATATAGTCGGTTGATCTTTAACAAAAACAGCAAACACAATTCAGTGGAGGCAAAACAATAGTCTTTTCGATAAGTAATGTTGGATGTCCATATGAACAATTTGATGTCCATAGGGAGGAAAAAACACAAAGTTTATATATAGATATTATGCTTTTTTTAAAAAAAAATAAACTAATATGGATCAGATACATTAAATTAAAATGCAAAACTATAAAATTTTAAAATAATACATAGAAGAGCTAGGTGATCAAGAGTTTGGTGATGAATCCTTAAGTACAAAGCATAGTTCATGAAAGAAAAAGAAGAGCTGCAATTTATTGAAAATAAACTCTTCTGTTTTTTGAAAATAATCAAAAGATAAGCCACAAAAACTTGAAGAAAACATGGCAAAACATGTACTTCTATACAAATAAACTGTGATACATTTATACAGTTTAAAGAAATGAGGCTTTAAGTCATAAAATGATATTGATGGATTGAAAGAAACCATTCTATGTCCCTTCACTGCTTAAAATAGAAACCTCTCATGAAAATGATTAACTCATAAAAGTAAATAAATTATATTTATATCCTTCTGGGCCTTAATTATGTAACCTGGTGGGCTGCAGTCCATAGGGTCTCAAAAGAGTTGGACACAATCTAACAACAAAACAACAGCACTTGCATACAACAAAACAAAATTGTTCATTAACATTAAATCTAATATTATGCTGTGTAATAGTGAATAACTTGGTCAGATTAGTTTATAACTCTGTCATATTCATCTTTATATGATTTACACATTCTTTTTGTTTCAAAATGATCAGTCATTTGATCAGAATTGGTACAATATCTGCTAAAAATTTTCAGTAAATTTCAGTAAGTTTAATCCTTCAGGCAAAATGGCTCATTAAATCACTTTGAATGAACTTATTGACATTATAAACAATAGGTCACATATATTTATATTGATTAATAATCTTAGAAAGACAGACAGTAAGATTTAGAATTCAATATACTTTAAATAATTCTATGTATAATTGCAATGTATAACCAGATTCAAGAACTTACAAGAAAGAATAAAAGCGTTAAATACAGAAAGATTATAGAATACATTTCTTTTCTGTGACCTACAATAATTAAATTGAGATTAAGTATTTATATTTTCCATTTGCAAATTTCCATTTCTCTATTTCTTTAACATTCAGCCACTATAAGTGTTCATGGAATAGTATTCATATTTTCTCTTTCCTCTATTTCCCTTTCATTGTATCTCTTCACTTTTATATTTTCTCTATGTTCCCAAGTGACCACATCCAGTTTTATAGATTTAAGAACTATTTACATGCCACTAGTTCACAAACTCCAGATCAGATATTTTCTATAAACTTTACAGTGTTACACCTTTAAGTCTTTTGATATTTCCACACTGATGTATTTGTTGTTATTGTGCAGTCACTAAGCCATATCCAACTCTTTGTGACACCATGAACTGCAGTTTGCCAGGCATTTCTGTCCATCACCATCTCCATGAGTTGCTCAGACACATGTCCATTGAGTCCATTTATAAGTTTATAAATGTACAAAATGCAATATGTAGACAAAAATGTCCAAATCCATTTATCTAAACAAATTTTTGTCTAGTTATCCTCTTCCCTCTTTGCTTCCCACATTTTCCATTTCTCTGTCATTCCAATTTATCAATTTCATAATTTTGAAGTGTTCCTTCATGACAAACCTAAACAGTGGTTTTTTTTTGTTTGGTTTTGTTTTTTTAATTTTGGTCTCTTTTATTGGTTCTTCATCCATTTATTTTCATTCAACTATGCTGTTTGGCCTGTGTGGGCCTCCCATTGCAGTGGCCTCTCTCCTTGCAGAGCACCAGCTCTGGGCACATACGCTGCAGAGTGCTGGTTTGCAATTGGACACACCAGTCCAACCCCTTCGTGGCACGTGGGATCTTCCCAGGCCAGGGATCAAACTGGCACACCTTGCACTGCATGATGAACTCTTTACTCACTGGATCACCAGGGAAGCCTAGACAGTGCATTATTGACAAAGTTTCTTAATGGCAGACCTGGACAATTAAAAGTAAAGACATCACTTTGTCAACAAAAGTCCTATATTCAAGGATATGGTCTTTCTTGTAACCACTGATGGATTTGAGAGTTGGACTATAAAGAAGGTAGAGTGCCAACACATTGGTGCTTTTTTTTCTTAATATTTATTTATTTATTTATTTTGGGGAGGGATGGGGTGGGGAGGGAGGGATGGGATGGGCAGGGAAGGGTTGGGCAGGCCACTTCCATTGGTCTTTCATTTATTTATTTTCATCCATCTTTGTTCTTTGACCCATGTGGGCCTCCCATCGCGGTGGTCTCTGTTGTCACAGAGCACCGGCTCTGGGCGCATGCGCTCCAGAGCTCCGGCTCGGTCATTGGACACATTGGTCCAGCTGCTCCGTGGCACGTGGGATCCTCCCAGGCCATGGATCGAACTGGCACCCCTTTCACTGCAAGGTGATGTCCTTACCCATTGGGCCACCAGGGAAGCCCACATTGGTGCTTTTAAATTGTGGTAATGGAGAATATTCTAGAGAGACCCCTTAACAGCAATGAGACCAAACACATCAATCCTAAAGGTAGTCTCAATCCTGACTATTCGTTGGAAGGACTGATAATGAAGCTTAAGCTTCAATACTTTGGCCTCCTGATAGAAAGAAAGAGACCACTCATTGTAAAAGACTCTGTTGCTGGGAAAGATTGAAGGCAGAAGGAGAAGAGAGTGACTGAGGATGAGATGTTTGGATGGCATCACTGGTTCAATGGGTATGAACTTGGGCAAACTCTGGGAGATGGTGAGGGACAAGGAGGCCTGATGTGCTGTGGACCAAAGAGTCACAAAGAGTTGGACATGACTTGGTGGCTGAACAACAGCAATATCCCCTCCCTCCATTTCTCCTGTAGTTTTCCATCTCTCTATCCTTCCAATTTATCAAATCCATACTCTTGGAGTTTCTTCAATCAGCTATTCTCCCATACTCCATATCCAGTCCACTTGTAAATTGTTTTTAGTATTACCTTCAAAATACATAAAAGATGATACTTATCTTCTAGTCATCTATTAATTTCTGAACAGCTTTTCACTTGACAATTTCATTAGCAACATCACTGGACTCTCTAACTTTACTGTGCTTACCCCTCAGAGTCTATTCTTCAGAAAGAAGCCAGATTTTTTCATCTAAAATTATGACTAAATTATGACTTTTTTGCTCAAAGTTAGAAGGTTTCCCATCACATTGAAAGTGAAAGACAGCATCTTTATATTGATTTACATCACTGATCACATCTGCTATCTCACTCCTAGCTTACTGTCTTCAATGTACTCTGGCTTTCTTGTTACTCTTTGTTCTTTGACCCATGTGGGCCTCCCATCGCGGTGGTCTCTGTTGTCACAGAGCACCGGCTCGGTCATTGGACACATTGGTCCAGCTGCTCCGTGGCACGTGGGATCCTCCCAGGCCATGGATCGAACTGGCACCCCTTTCACTGCAAGGTGATGTCCTTACCCATTGGGCCACCAGGGAAGCCCACATTGGTGCTTTTAAATTGTGGTAATGGAGAATATTCTAGAGAGACCCCTTAACAGCAATGAGACCAAACACATCAATCCTAAAGGTAGTCTCAATCCTGACTATTCGTTGGAAGGACTGATAATGAAGCTTAAGCTTCAATACTTTGGCCTCCTGATAGAAAGAAAGAGACCACTCATTGTAAAAGACTCTGTTGCTGGGAAAGATTGAAGGCAGAAGGAGAAGAGAGTGACTGAGGATGAGATGTTTGGATGGCATCACTGGTTCAATGGGTATGAACTTGGGCAAACTCTGGGAGATGGTGAGGGACAAGGAGGCCTGATGTGCTGTGGACCAAAGAGTCACAAAGAGTTGGACATGACTTGGTGGCTGAACAACAGCAATATCCCCTCCCTCCATTTCTCCTGTAGTTTTCCATCTCTCTATCCTTCCAATTTATCAAATCCATACTCTTGGAGTTTCTTCAATCAGCTATTCTCCCATACTCCATATCCAGTCCACTTGTAAATTGTTTTTAGTATTACCTTCAAAATACATAAAAGATGATACTTATCTTCTAGTCATCTATTAATTTCTGAACAGCTTTTCACTTGACAATTTCATTAGCAACATCACTGGACTCTCTAACTTTACTGTGCTTACCCCTCAGAGTCTATTCTTCAGAAAGAAGCCAGATTTTTTCATCTAAAATTATGACTAAATTATGACTTTTTTGCTCAAAGTTAGAAGGTTTCCCATCACATTGAAAGTGAAAGACAGCATCTTTATATTGATTTACATCACTGATCACATCTTCTATCTCACTCCCTAGCTTACTGTCTTCAATGTACTCTGGCTTTCTTGTTACTCTTTGATCAGACTTTGCACTTAATTTTTCTTCTTTCCAGATTACTGTTCATAAATATGTTTGACTTTCCAGCATTCTTTCTGCATTTTCTGGTTACTTTACACAAAATAGCATCCTCTTAATCTCTAATAATGTCTGTCTCCCTTAATCATAATATTCATCTTTGGCTGACATTTAGTACATATATTTGTTTATATGCTTGTTGTTCAGCAATCCTCACAAAAATATAAGCAGTAACATTGAAAGCGAGTTTAATTCCTCCATCATCAAGACCCAAAATTGCACTTTACACATAGTAAGTTCTCATCAAATATTTGTAAGATGAATAAATTACCTTATACATCTCTGATGTATGTATATTTATCAGAATAGAAAGTCAGGTATTGTTTCTAATATCTGTCAGCTTCAATTGCCTGCCTCTTTGGCTTGGCTTCTTTCTGTCTCATCTGAGTAGTGGCCGTGGAACAACTTTACCCTTTAATTGACTTGGTTTTATCTAAAGAAAAAAATAAATGCCATATAAATAGTAATTTTATGTATTTCCAGTCAGTTTGTTTTGTTGTTCTTTGTTCATGTTCAACTCTTCAAATTTTTCTATGGCCGTTGAAGAATGGAGTTTGTCTAAACAGATTACATGTTCTTTAGTGTAGACTTCATATGCAGCATTTTTCAATGCCTAGATAGAACTATTTGAACATAAACTAATATTAAATGTCCAAAGGGAATCCATTATTTTAAATATCAATTTGATGCCTACTCTTCCTTTTGTTACATATGGCAGGTCCAAGATTTCCCTTCCTTTTTTTTTTTATGATTACTTTTAATTATTTGAAATGAAAAAAAAGTCTTCATTTTTAAAATCATCAAAATCATGGATTTATTTAAGAATAAATGCTTAATATTGATATTAAAATGGTATTCTATTGAGCTTTGAAAGCTACAGATTTGTAAAATCTATTTATATTTATACATACATATGTCTGATTATATGCTCAAAGTTAGAAGGTTTCCCATCACATTGAAAGTGAAAGACACATCTTTTTGCTATGCTCACTCCCTAGCTTACTGTCTTCAATGTACTCTGGCTTTCTTGTTACTCTTTGATCAGACTTTGCACTTAATTTTTCTTCTTTCCAGATTACTGTTCATAAATATGTTTGACTTTCCAGCATTCTTTCTGCATTTTCTGGTTACTTTACACAAAATAGCATCCTCTTAATCTCTAATAATGTCTGTCTCCCTTAATCATAATATTCATCTTTGGCTGACATTTAGTACATATATTTGTTTATATGCTTGTTGTTCAGCAATCCTCACAAAAATATAAGCAGTAACATTGAAAGCGAGTTTAATTCCTCCATCATCAAGACCCAAAATTGCACTTTACACATAGTAAGTTCTCATCAAATATTTGTAAGATGAATAAATTACCTTATACATCTCTGATGTATGTATATTTATCAGAATAGAAAGTCAGGTATTGTTTCTAATATCTGTCAGCTTCAATTGCCTGCCTCTTTGGCTTGGCTTCTTTCTGTCTCATCTGAGTAGTGGCCGTGGAACAACTTTACCCTTTAATTGACTTGGTTTTATCTAAAGAAAAAAATAAATGCCATATAAATAGTAATTTTATGTATTTCCAGTCAGTTTGTTTTGTTGTTCTTTGTTCATGTTCAACTCTTCAAATTTTTCTATGGCCGTTGAAGAATGGAGTTTGTCTAAACAGATTACATGTTCTTTAGTGTAGACTTCATATGCAGCATTTTTCAATGCCTAGATAGAACTATTTGAACATAAACTAATATTAAATGTCCAAAGGGAATCCATTATTTTAAATATCAATTTGATGCCTACTCTTCCTTTTGTTACATATGGCAGGTCCAAGATTTCCCTTCCTTTTTTTTTTTATGATTACTTTTAATTATTTGAAATGAAAAAAAAGTCTTCATTTTTAAAATCATCAAAATCATGGATTTATTTAAGAATAAATGCTTAATATTGATATTAAAATGGTATTCTATTGAGCTTTGAAAGCTACAGATTTGTAAAATCTATTTATATTTATACATACATATGTCTGATTATAACAGACCAAATTATAGGAAAGACATGCACAGTAGTGCCTGCTCTTATGCACCTTGCAACTGTCAATCAAAACTTTCAGTCCATGCCTACCTAAACAAATACACAAAGTCATGTCTTCAAAACCCCAACATCTCATCATTCCACTGCCTGTATCTCCCTTGGCTTGGCCCACCTCTCCCTTGAGGTGTTCTTTCTCTTTTTTCCTTAATAAACTTGTTTTTGTCAGAGGTAAGAACTAAGATTTGTCTCTATGCTCTTAAAGAAAACCAAGGTCCACATGGGAGGGTCCTCTTCAGCCCTCCCTATTTCTGCTAACACTGACACAGTAAATATCTAACAACTGTTTGTTGAATTTAATTGGAATCAAATTTCATTCCTGTTTCTCTTTCTGCACTCTGAAAAATTGTAGTTTACCTCTAAACCAGAAACTTATCACATCTTCTTTTATTTATGCATCATTCCTTACCTTATTAGCCAAATACTTGTTTCATGAATTTTCCTTAAGTTAGGAATTTGAAAAGTTAATTGGATGAAGCATAGACCTTGCCTTTAAATAGTTTATATTACATTAGGAAAAAATTTATTCTTCGCAGGAAAAGAAACTATCAAGAAAATGAAAAGACAACCTACACATGCACAATGGGAGAAAGTACTTGCAAACCATATATCGAATGCTGAATTAATATCTGAAGTATATAAAGAACGCATAATTGATAGGAAAACTAATAATTTGTCTAAACAGATTACATGTTCTTTAGTGTAGACTTCATATGCAGCATTTTTCAATGCCTAGATAGAACTATTTGAACTTTTTCAAAATTTTTAAATATCAATTTGATGCCTACTCTTCCTTTGTTACATATGGCAGGTCCAAGATTTCTTCCTTTTTTTTATGATTACTTTTAATTATTTGAAATGAAAAAAAAGTCTTCATTTTTAAAATCATCAAAATCATGGATTTATTTAAGAATAAATGCTTAATATTGATATTAAAATGGTATTCTATTGAGCTTTGAAAGCTACAGATTTGTAAAATCTATTTATATTTATACATACATATGTCTGATTATAACAGACCAAATTATAGGAAAGACATGCACAGTAGTGCCTGCTCTTATGCACCTTGCAACTGTCAATCAAAACTTTCAGTCCATGCCTACCTAAACAAATACACAAAGTCATGTCTTCAAAACCCCAACATCTCATCATTCCACTGCCTGTATCTCCCTTGGCTTGGCCCACCTCTCCCTTGAGGTGTTCTTTCTCTTTTTTCCTTAATAAACTTGTTTTTGTCAGAGGTAAGAACTAAGATTTGTCTCTATGCTCTTAAAGAAAACCAAGGTCCACATGGGAGGGTCCTCTTCAGCCCTCCCTATTTCTGCTAACACTGACACAGTAAATATCTAACAACTGTTTGTTGAATTTAATTGGAATCAAATTTCATTCCTGTTTCTCTTTCTGCACTCTGAAAAATTGTAGTTTACCTCTAAACCAGAAACTTATCACATCTTCTTTTATTTATGCATCATTCCTTACCTTATTAGCCAAATACTTGTTTCATGAATTTTCCTTAAGTTAGGAATTTGAAAAGTTAATTGGATGAAGCATAGACCTTGCCTTTAAATAGTTTATATTACATTAGGAAAAAATTTATTCTTCGCAGGAAAAGAAACTATCAAGAAAATGAAAAGACAACCTACACATGCACAATGGGAGAAAGTACTTGCAAACCATATATCGAATGCTGAATTAATATCTGAAGTATATAAAGAACGCATAATTGATAGGAAAACTAATAATTTGTTTTAAAAATGAAAAGAGAAATAGATTCGACAATTTCCTAAAGAAGACATACAAATGGCCAATGCATTCATGAATAGTAGATGCATAAATTTGTATAGCTGAAAGGGGTTCAGAATGAAAGGGGTTCATAGACAGAATTAGCAAGGTTAGTGGGTCCCAAGGACAAGGAGGAGAAGAGGAAAGACAAGGAGAAATAAAGGCAAAGATCTTCAATGTTGAAACTAAAAACTGCTAGTCTTATATTAATCTGGGCATTTACATTAGAATGTCTCATCTAACCCTGAGGCCTGGAGACTGTCCTAGCTAATCTCATGTTAATATTGTGGGTGTAGGCCTAGAGGGCCTTTACAACCTTAAGATATTCTTTTGATTTATTGTTCTGGTAACTGGTTGGAAGATACAAATTGTCATGCTTCAACTGGCAAAGTGGGGATACTCTTCTACTCCCCTTCCAGTGTCTATGCCGGAAGTTTTCCCTATCTTTCTTACTTTAATAAACTTTTCACAGCGCACAGCTCTGAGTGACCATCGCCAAGTCTTTTGATCCAAATGTGAATTCTTCTCCACTGGAGATTAAAAATCCAACATCATTCATGGTAACCTACCGTCATCTATCACTTATCATAGTCACTGTAAAAAAACAATATGAAGGGCCTGCGAAAATTGAAAATAAGAACTACCATGTAATTCCAGAATTTCAGTTCTGGAAATATATCCTAATGAAATGAAAACCATATTTTGAGATGATGCATGCAGATCTGTTTTCAGTATTCAGTAGAGACAAAATAATGAAATAAACTAAGTGACAGTCGAATGGAATAGTACTCAGTTATATGGAGAAGAAACTCCTGATATTTGTGCTAACATTGACGGTCCTTGTGGGCATTATTCTTCAATGAATAGACCTTGCCTTTAAATAGTTTATATTACATTAGGAAAAAATTTATTCTTCGCAGGAAAAGAAACTATCAAGAAAATGAAAAGACAACCTACACATGCACAATGGGAGAAAGTACTTGCAAACCATATATCGAATGCTGAATTAATATCTGAAGTATATAAAGAACGCATAATTGATAGGAAAACTAATAATTTGTTTTAAAAATGAAAAGAGAAATAGATTCGACAATTTCCTAAAGAAGACATACAAATGGCCAATGCATTCATGAATAGTAGATGCATAAATTTGTATAGCTGAAAGGGGTTCAGAATGAAAGGGGTTCATAGACAGAATTAGCAAGGTTAGTGGGTCCCAAGGACAAGGAGGAGAAGAGGAAAGACAAGGAGAAATAAAGGCAAAGATCTTCAATGTTGAAACTAAAAACTGCTAGTCTTATATTAATCTGGGCATTTACATTAGAATGTCTCATCTAACCCTGAGGCCTGGAGACTGTCCTAGCTAATCTCATGTTAATATTGTGGGTGTAGGCCTAGAGGGCCTTTACAACCTTAAGATATTCTTTTGATTTATTGTTCTGGTAACTGGTTGGAAGATACAAATTGTCATGCTTCAACTGGCAAAGTGGGGATACTCTTCTACTCCCCTTCCAGTGTCTATGCCGGAAGTTTTCCCTATCTTTCTTACTTTAATAAACTTTTCACAGCGCACAGCTCTGAGTGACCATCGCCAAGTCTTTTGATCCAAATGTGAATTCTTCTCCACTGGAGTTTAAAAAATCCAACATCATTCATGGTAACCTACCGTCATCTATCACTTATCATAGTCACTGTAAAAAAACAATATGAAGGGCCTGCGAAAATTGAAAATAAGAACTACCATGTAATTCCAGAATTTCAGTTCTGGAAATATATCCTAATGAAATGAAAACCATATTTTGAGATGATGCATGCAGATCTGTTTTCAGTATTCAGTAGAGACAAAATAATGAAATAAACTAAGTGACAGTCGAATGGAATAGTACTCAGTTATATGGAGAAGAAACTCCTGATATTTGTGCTAACATTGACGGTCCTTGTGGGCATTATGCTAAGTGAAATAAATCAGATGAAAATACCATATGATATCACTTACTTATAAAAACAAAACACTGACTCATAGAACAGAGTAGAATGGTAGTGACCAGAGTCTGGGGAACGACAAACGTATGGGGGTGTTAGCCAAAGGGAACAAACATCAAGTTAGAAGCAACAGTTAGGACCAGACATGGAACCATGGACTGGTTCCAAATTGGGAAAGGCGTACATCAAGGCTGTATATTGTCACCCTGCTCATTGAATATATATGTAGAGTACAACATGCAAAATGTCAGTCTGGTTTAAGGACAACTGGAATCAAGATTGCAGGGAGAAACATCAATAACCTCATGCATGCAAATGATACCACCATTATGGCAGAAAGCCAAGAGGAACTAAAGAGTCTCCTTGATGAAGATGAAAGACAAGAGTGAAAAAGCTAGCCTAAAACTCAACATTCAAAAAACAAAGACCAAGGCATCTGGTCCTATCACTTCATGGCGAATAGATGAGCAAACAATGGAAACAGTGGCAGACTATATTTTCTGGACTCCAAAAGCACTGCAGATGGTGACTACAACCAAAAAATTAGAAGATGCTTGCTCTTTGGCAGAAAAGCAATGACAAACCTAGACAGTGTAATAAAAAGCAGAGACATCTGTATAGTTAAAGTTATGGTTTTTTCAGTAGTTATTATGGATGTGAAAGCTGGACCATAAAGAAGGCTGAGCACAACGAATTGATGCCTTTGAACTGTGGTGTCAGAGAAGACTCTTGAGCATCCCTTGGACTGCAAGGAAATCAAAGCAGTCTATCTAAAGGATATCGGCCCTGAATATCCATTAGAAGGACTGATGCTGAAGCTAAAGCTCCAGTACTTTGTCAACCTGTGACAGTTCATTGGAAAAGACTCTGATGTTGGGAAAAATTGAAAGCAAAAGGAGAAGGGGATGACAGAAGATGAGATGGTTGGACGGCATCACTGAGTCAATTTAAGCTAAAAGAGGACCTAGTGTATCAGTCTGTGAAATAAACTAAGTGACAGTCGAATGGAATAGTACTCAGTTATATGGAGAAGAAACTCCTGATATTTGTGCTAACATTGACGGTCCTTGTGGGCATTATGCTAAGTGAAATAAATCAGATGAAAATACCATATGATATCACTTACTTATAAAACAAAACACTGACTCATAGAACAGAGTAGAATGGTAGTGACCAGAGTCTGGGGAACGACAAACGTATGGGGGTGTTAGCCAAAGGGAACAAACATCAAGTTAGAAGCAACAGTTAGGACCAGACATGGAACCATGGACTGGTTCCAAATTGGGAAAGGCGTACATCAAGGCTGTATATTGTCACCCTGCTCATTGAATATATATGTAGAGTACAACATGCAAAATGTCAGTCTGGTTTAAGGACAACTGGAATCAAGATTGCAGGGAGAAACATCAATAACCTCATGCATGCAAATGATACCACCATTATGGCAGAAAGCCAAGAGGAACTAAAGAGTCTCCTTGATGAAGATGAAAGACAAGAGTGAAAAAGCTAGCCTAAAACTCAACATTCAAAAAACAAAGACCAAGGCATCTGGTCCTATCACTTCATGGCGAATAGATGAGCAAACAATGGAAACAGTGGCAGACTATATTTTCTGGACTCCAAAAGCACTGCAGATGGTGACTACAACCAAAAAATTAGAAGATGCTTGCTCTTTGGCAGAAAAGCAATGACAAACCTAGACAGTGTAATAAAAAGCAGAGACATCTGTATAGTTAAAGTTATGGTTTTTTCAGTAGTTATTATGGATGTGAAAGCTGGACCATAAAGAAGGCTGAGCACAACGAATTGATGCCTTTGAACTGTGGTGTCAGAGAAGACTCTTGAGCATCCCTTGGACTGCAAGGAAATCAAAGCAGTCTATCTTAAAGGATATCGGCCCTGAATATCCATTAGAAGGACTGATGCTGAAGCTAAAGCTCCAGTACTTTGTCAACCTGTGACAGTTCATTGGAAAAGACTCTGATGTTGGGAAAAATTGAAAGCAAAAGGAGAAGGGGATGACAGAAGATGAGATGGTTGGACGGCATCACTGAGTCAGTGGATATGAGTTTTAGCAATCTCCAGGAGATGGTGAAGGACAGGGAAGCCTAGAGTGTATCAGTCTGCGGGGTTGCAAAGTGTCAGACAGGACTGAGTAACTGAACTGAACAGAAATTCTGGGAATATAGTGCATGGAACTGTGATTATAGTGAACATATTTGAGCCATATTCATGAGGAAATATGGGTAAGATCTTAGAGAGATTTAATAAAAATGGGGAAATGTTTTTCCTATCTAACATTAAGGCTATTTGTGTTCAGTGGTAAATTTAGACTTTAAATGGAAAAAAAAAAAACCAAAAAGAGGTGGCACAGTGATCAAGAATCTGCTTTCCAATACAGAAGATACAATAGACATGGGTTCAATCCTTGGTTCAAGAAGATCCTTTGGAGGAGGAAATGGCAACCCACTGCATATGCGTAAGTGTAGAGATATTTTATTTGAACTGGCGTACATAATATAAATAACAATAATCACCATGACATCTGTTTGTATTTTTCGTAAATGCTTTATTTCTTAGCTTTATTTTACCTCAATTAGTTTGGCAGTTTTGTTTGTTTGCTTAGAGTAATTTTCATAGGAAGCATAAAATAGATTTATTTTTGGATTTTTTCTTATTTCTACATTTTCTTTGGGAAAAGGCCTTATTTGTCACCATATCAGTATACAAAATAATAAGTGCATGAATTTTAATATTCAGAGTCAATACTTCAACAAGATGTTTATAATAAAAAGCAGAGACATCTGTATAGTTAAAGTTATGGTTTTTTCAGTAGTTATTATGGATGTGAAAGCTGGACCATAAAGAAGGCTGAGCACAACGAATTGATGCCTTTGAACTGTGGTGTCAGAGAAGACTCTTGAGCATCCCTTGGACTGCAAGGAAATCAAAGCAGTCTATCTTAAAGGATATCGGCCCTGAATATCCATTAGAAGGACTGATGCTGAAGCTAAAGCTCCAGTACTTTGTCAACCTGTGACAGTTCATTGGAAAAGACTCTGATGTTGGGAAAAATTGAAAGCAAAAGGAGAAGGGGATGACAGAAGATGAGATGGTTGGACGGCATCACTGAGTCAGTGGATATGAGTTTTAGCAATCTCCAGGAGATGGTGAAGGACAGGGAAGCCTAGAGTGTATCAGTCTGCGGGGTTGCAAAGTGTCAGACAGGACTGAGTAACTGAACTGAACAGAAATTCTGGGAATATAGTGCATGGAACTGTGATTATAGTGAACATATTTGAGCCATATTCATGAGGAAATATGGGTAAGATCTTAGAGAGATTTAATAAAAATGGGGAAATGTTTTTCCTATCTAACATTAAGGCTATTTGTGTTCAGTGGTAAATTTAGACTTTAAATGGAAAAAAAAAAAACCAAAAAGAGGTGGCACAGTGATCAAGAATCTGCTTTCCAATACAGAAGATACAATAGACATGGGTTCAATCCTTGGTTCAAGAAGATCCTTTGGAGGAGGAAATGGCAACCCACTGCATATGCGTAAGTGTAGAGATATTTTATTTGAACTGGCGTACATAATATAAATAACAATAATCACCATGACATCTGTTTGTATTTTTCGTAAATGCTTTATTTCTTAGCTTTATTTTACCTCAATTAGTTTGGCAGTTTTGTTTGTTTGCTTAGAGTAATTTTCATAGGAAGCATAAAATAGATTTATTTTTGGATTTTTTCTTATTTCTACATTTTCTTTGGGAAAAGGCCTTATTTGTCACCATATCAGTATACAAAATAATAAGTGCATGAATTTTAATATTCAGAGTCAATACTTCAACAAGATGTTTATAATAAAACCTTGACATCATGTCAGGATAAGTATTTAAATATTTACTTGTATAAGCATAAATAGGGATTTGAATATATGTAATTATACTTCTCACACTTTTGTTTGTCAGAAAAGAAAGGAATTAGCCTGATGGGAGTGGTCTTTAAATCATGCAAATTAAATTAATCTGATAAGCAGTTTTGTTTGAACTGGATGACTTCGATTGAAACATCCTAGACAACATTTTTTAGAGTATGTCTATTTGCTTTCACTCAATTTGGATCTCATTATGAGGTAAGTGTTACATTAAGTAAAGCATGACCTGATCATGCTTACCCATTCTGTTAAAAAACTCTTCATGAGCACTGACAATATGCTAGACATGCTTTTTGTTTTTTTAATAGTAGCGAACACAACAGACTGCATTTTGAAATGTTAATTTTAAATTTAAACACTTCTGATGCACAAAGAGAAGTATATCCATTGGGGCATCTGTTGGTTGTGAGAGAAGTGATTGGAGGACTGTCTGGGACTGGTCTTTATTTCATTTTCTATTTCAATATCATCATACAGGTTATTGACACCTCCCTCTAATTATTAGAAAAGAAAAAATTAAATACCAGGCTAGTTGCCACAAGTGATACTAATAGCTTAGTTCCAGAGATTTTGAAGTTACTGTTAACATAGTATCAGTATCTATCTGTGTGAAGAAAAAGTAATTTTACAGGCACAGATTCAGTCTACTGAAGAAAAATACAATTAATGTAATTCATAAAAATGTTACTGGTAAGGAAATGGCAACCCACTGCATATGCGTAAGTGTAGAGATATTTTATTTGAACTGGCGTACATAATATAAATAACAATAATCACCATGACATCTGTTTGTATTTTTCGTAAATGCTTTATTTCTTAGCTTTATTTTACCTCAATTAGTTTGGCAGTTTTGTTTGTTTGCTTAGAGTAATTTTCATAGGAAGCATAAAATAGATTTATTTTGGATTTTTCTTATTTCTA
Organism: Tragulus kanchil; assembly: GCA_022376925.1. Taxonomy (NCBI): domain Eukaryota; kingdom Metazoa; phylum Chordata; class Mammalia; order Artiodactyla; family Tragulidae; genus Tragulus; species Tragulus kanchil. Next base: position 84,606,163 of record JAIOJX010000003.1, on the reverse strand, counting down.
CATTTTCTTTGGGAAAAGGCCTTATTTGTCACCATATCAGTATACAAAATAATAAGTGCATGAATTTTAATATTCAGAGTCAATACTTCAACAAGATGTTTATAATAAAACCTTGACATCATGTCAGGATAAGTATTTAAATATTTACTTGTATAAGCATAAATAGGGATTTGAATATATGTAATTATACTTCTCACACTTTTGTTTGTCAGAAAAGAAAGGAATTAGCCTGATGGGAGTGGTCTTTAAATCATGCAAATTAAATTAATCTGATAAGCAGTTTTGTTTGAACTGGATGACTTCGATTGAAACATCCTAGACAACATTTTTTAGAGTATGTCTATTTGCTTTCACTCAATTTGGATCTCATTATGAGGTAAGTGTTACATTAAGTAAAGCATGACCTGATCATGCTTACCCATTCTGTTAAAAAACTCTTCATGAGCACTGACAATATGCTAGACATGCTTTTTGTTTTTTTAATAGTAGCGAACACAACAGACTGCATTTTGAAATGTTAATTTTAAATTTAAACACTTCTGATGCACAAAGAGAAGTATATCCATTGGGGCATCTGTTGGTTGTGAGAGAAGTGATTGGAGGACTGTCTGGGACTGGTCTTTATTTCATTTTCTATTTCAATATCATCATACAGGTTATTGACACCTCCCTCTAATTATTAGAAAAGAAAAAAAATTAAATACCAGGCTAGTTGCCACAAGTGATACTAATAGCTTAGTTCCAGAGATTTTGAAGTTACTGTTAACATAGTATCAGTATCTATCTGTGTGAAGAAAAAGTAATTTTACAGGCACAGATTCAGTCTACTGAAGAAAAATACAATTAATGTAATTCATAAAAATGGTTGAACTGGTAAATGAAGTAATAAAATGAGTTCTAATGGCAATAATATATTCATCTCAATAAATAAATACCTCTGTCCATCACAGCAAATTAAATCACCATGGCTAACTTGCATTTTAATTGTTATTTAATCAAACACTTGAAACTCCCCCTGCTATGCACTATTGCTGTTTGTTAAGATGACTGTATCTCACACACAGAACTCCCTTCTTTGATTCCTATTTGACAGACAATCCTGTCTCCTGTGATTTTTTCTAGGCAGTTAGGAATCCTGAGTATCAGGTTAAATATTTTAAATTATAAAAATAACTGAATTGAAAATAAATTTGACACAGTGCTTCTAAAATGATCATTGTTAAATTATCAAATATATTGTTTAGTGTTTAATGACTTCACAGACAGTACTGGATTTTCTCTAAATTACATACAGGGTAGCACGAACTGTGAAAGCAAGCTGCTTTTTCAAGATCCCCAACAGTTAAATGCAAGAAATAGAAATAGTTATGGAATGTTAAATCTTCTCATGTTATTCATAGAATTTGGCCATTTTATTTGCTTCCTAAGTGACCATTATAACAGTGAGGCAATGAAAATATTAGAGAAAGATTTAAATATAATATTCTTCAATGATTAAACTTAAATCCAGGGAAAATACAGAGTAAAGCCTAGGTGGATAAATTAAAGTATGAGCAATACAGAGATAAGAAATACAGATATCTATAACCTTGTCATTATATCTAATGTGGAAATATGTAGAAAACAAATTGCCTACCTCAGAATAAAAACTCCATAGGAGATTCAGTAAAAAACCGGACTTGTAAATTCTTTCTTTGAGATTGAGCCCTCCTACCCAGTCACTGCTGGAGCCCTTAGTAAACTTGATTGTCAACTCTTCTATTTGCAGTGATCTAATTTCCAAGGTCTGTTCCAGGTAATCTTGCATTTAATCAGAAGTCAGTTTACATTCCTTTAAATCAATTTTTAATGCTGAAGTGGATACTGAATGTTACATTACCATTAGAAATAGAATTTGGTTACCTCATAGCTTAATTAGAATTATGTGTGTTTCTCCTGGGAATGCCTACTTCCATCCATAGTCTAGATATCCATGATCAATTTTTTTTACTTCAAATAACATCTTCCTTTGTGTTTTGTTGTGTTTTTTGCACCAAAAACATTTTTATTAGAGTATAACCAATGAATAATTCTGTTATAGTTTCAGATGAACAGTGAAGAGGCTCTGCCATACACATACATGTATCCATTCTCCCCCAAACTCCCCTCCCATCCAGGCTGGTACATAACACTAAACACAGCTCCATGTGCTATAGAATAGATTTTGTTCTTATCCATTTCAAACATGACTGTGTGTACATGACCTACCCAAAGTCCCCAATCATTCCCTCCCCTCTGCAACCATAGTTTGTTTTCTAAGTTTGTGAATCTCTTTCTGTTTTGTAAATAAATTCATTTGTACAATTTCTTTTTAGAATCCACATAAAAGGAATGCCATATATTTCTCCTCTGTCTGATTTACTTCTCTAAAATTATCTACTTATGCTAAAATCATTGACAAATGATGCTGCACCATTTATGAATACAAATACAAAAACAAAATACAAAATAACATTTGTGATTGTGACTGTATATATATATATATAGCATATAAACAGACTCATATATACTTCTGTGGATACAAATGTGTATGTATTAAGAGGTACATGAATTTGTGTGCACAGTATCTATAGTATTTTAATGTCAGACATAGCTCTTTGGTAATATAAAATAGTTCAAATTGTAAAACTTTCCTTTTCCAGTTGTATATTCAGCAACAAGTTCCTCCATAGTGATGCAGTAACCCAACTTCACCATAATTTACAAGTAACAACTATAATTAAATTACCCTTACCTTACTGAGCACAATGCAGTTAAGAAGTGCAAATTCAAGTTTAGGAGATTCAGTAAAAACCGGACTTGTAAATTCTTTCTTTGAGATTGAGCCCTCCTACCCAGTCACTGCTGGAGCCCTTAGTAAACTTGATTGTCAACTCTTCTATTTGCAGTGATCTAATTTCCAAGGTCTGTCCAGGTAATCTTGCATTTAATCAGAAGTCAGTTTACATTCCTTTAAATCAATTTTTAATGCTGAAGTGGATACTGAATGTTACATTACCATTAGAAATAGAATTTGGTTACCTCATAGCTTAATTAGAATTATGTGTGTTTCTCCTGGGAATGCCTACTTCCATCCATAGTCTAGATATCCATGATCAATTTTTTTTACTTCAAATAACATCTTCCTTTGTGTTTTGTTGTGTTTTTTGCACCAAAAACATTTTTATTAGAGTATAACCAATGAATAATTCTGTTATAGTTTCAGATGAACAGTGAAGAGGCTCTGCCATACACATACATGTATCCATTCTCCCCCAAACTCCCCTCCCATCCAGGCTGGTACATAACACTAAACACAGCTCCATGTGCTATAGAATAGATTTTGTTCTTATCCATTTCAAACATGACTGTGTGTACATGACCTACCCAAAGTCCCCAATCATTCCCTCCCCTCTGCAACCATAGTTTGTTTTCTAAGTTTGTGAATCTCTTTCTGTTTTGTAAATAAATTCATTTGTACAATTTCTTTTTAGAATCCACATAAAAGGAATGCCATATATTTCTCCTCTGTCTGATTTACTTCTCTAAAATTATCTACTTATGCTAAAATCATTGACAAATGATGCTGCACCATTTATGAATACAAATACAAAAACAAAATACAAAATAACATTTGTGATTGTGACTGTATATATATATATATATATATATATATATATATATAGCATATAAACAGACTCATATATACTTCTGTGGATACAAATGTGTATGTATTAAGAGGTACATGAATTTGTGTGCACAGTATCTATAGTATTTTAATGTCAGACATAGCTCTTTGGTAATATAAAATAGTTCAAATTGTAAAACTTTCCTTTTCCAGTTGTATATTCAGCAACAAGTTCCTCCATAGTGATGCAGTAACCCAACTTCACCATAATTTACAAGTAACAACTATAATTAAATTACCCTTACCTTACTGAGCACAATGCAGTTAAGAAGTGCAAATTCAAGTTTAGAACAGGAGTTGTTCTTAAAGCATTTCAAATCAAATCTTTAGGGAAATGAAAGCAATCAGATAAAAATAAACTATTTTGTCATATTAGAAATATAAACAAAAATATACATTATGCATAGCAAAAAGCTGTTTCCTTAAATTAGCAAGAACAAAACATTATTTATATGCTATAATATCATATTCTATTTATTTTCAAGCATAAACCATGGTATGTACTGTTATATAATCTAATCTTACTAAACATAAGATCTTCAAAGAGAACTCCTAAGTTTTGCCATTTTTAAATGTCATTAACATAAAAAGAATGCTCAGTGATATAAATCAAAACAAAACAAAAAAAGTGACCTGCTTTCTGGACCTCAGCAAATCTGGTGACTTACAACTATATGCATTCCTATAAATAAAAACATTTCATAAACACACACACAAAAAAAAGGAGATGAAATTTTCAAACAATTGTGTGCCCAAAGACATGTTATCATATGACATTTTTCATTATTATCTAAAGTGCTACTGCAGACAGAAAAAGTATATCTTCATTCATTCTGAGTAGTAACTTAAAAAGGGTAAAATAGTGAGCCCAAGATTGAAAGTACAAATAGTAAGAACAAGTCTTCAATGATCAGCAAAAATTCAATAAAGATGGCATTTTTCTTTCATTATAACAGTTATTGATATCATTTCAGTGTTCCAATTAAAATTTAATTGCCCTTCTCTGGAATTGGAATGAAAACTGAACTTTTCCAGTCTTGTGGCAACTGCTGAGTTTTCTACATTTGCTAATACAATGAATGCAGCATTTTAAGAACACTTTCAGTATTTTGAATAGCTCAAGTAGAATGCCATCTCTGTCACTGTCCTTGTTTGTAGCCATGGCTCCTAAGGCCCATTTGACTCCACATTCTAGGTGAGTGACCATAGCATTGTAATGGTCCAATTTATTGAACCTTTTTTTATACTTTTGGTGCATTCTTGCCACCTCTTTGTAATCTCTTCTGCTTGTGTTAGGTTCTTGCCACTTATTTCCTTTATTATTCCCATCTTTGCATGAAATGTTCATCTCTTTGTATCGGCAGTTTTCTGAAGAGATCGCTAGTCTTCTCTGTTCTACAGTTTTGCTCTATTTCTTTGCATTCTTCACTTAAGAAAGCTTTCTTGTCTCTCCTTGCTGTTCTCTGAAACTCTGCATTCAGTTGAGTACATCTTTCCACTTCTTCTTTACCTTTCACTTCTCTCCTTTTTTTCAGCTGTTTTTGCGACTGCATGGACTGTAGCCTGCCAGTTTTCTCTCTCCAGGGAATTTCCCCCTGCAAGAATACTGGAATGCGTAGCCATTTCTCTCTCCAGGGACTCTTCCCGACCCAGGGATTGAACCCATGCTCCTTTTTTTGAAGACATATTCTTTACCATCTGAGCACCAGGGCTAGTCATATATATATATATATATGCCATATATATGGACTCTGTGTGATCCTATGGACTGCAGCCTGCCAGGCTCCTCTGTCCATGGGAATTCTCTGGGCAAGGCTAATGGAAATTTCAAACAATTTGTGCCCAAAGACATGTTATCATATGAATTTTCATTATTATCTAAAGTGCTACTGCAGACAGAAAAAGTATATCTTCATTCATTCTGAGTAGTAACTTAAAAAGGGTAAAATAGTGAGCCCAAGATTGAAAGTACAAATAGTAAGAACAAGTCTTCAATGATCAGCAAAAATTCAATAAAGATGGCATTTTTCTTTCATTATAACAGTTATTGATATCATTTCAGTGTTCCAATTAAAATTTAATTGCCCTTCTCTGGAATTGGAATGAAAACTGAACTTTTCCAGTCTTGTGGCAACTGCTGAGTTTTCTACATTTGCTAATACAATGAATGCAGCATTTTAAGAACACTTTCAGTATTTTGAATAGCTCAAGTAGAATGCCATCTCTGTCACTGTCCTTGTTTGTAGCCATGGCTCCTAAGGCCCATTTGACTCCACATTCTAGGTGAGTGACCATAGCATTGTAATGGTCCAATTTATTGAACCTTTTTTTATACTTTTGGTGCATTCTTGCCACCTCTTTGTAATCTCTTCTGCTTGTGTTAGGTTCTTGCCACTTATTTCCTTTATTATTCCCATCTTTGCATGAAATGTTCATCTCTTTGTATCGGCAGTTTTCTGAAGAGATCGCTAGTCTTCTCTGTTCTACAGTTTTGCTCTATTTCTTTGCATTCTTCACTTAAGAAAGCTTTCTTGTCTCTCCTTGCTGTTCTCTGAAACTCTGCATTCAGTTGAGTACATCTTTCCACTTCTTCTTTACCTTTCACTTCTCTCCTTTTTTTCAGCTGTTTTTGCGACTGCATGGACTGTAGCCTGCCAGTTTTCTCTCTCCAGGGAATTCCCCATGCAAGAATACTGGAATGCGTAGCCATTTCTTTCTCCAGGGAATCTTCCTGACCCAGGGATTGAACCCAGGTTCCTTGCTTTGAAGGCAGATTCTTTACCATCTGAGCACCAGGGCTAGTCATATATATATATATATATGCCATATATATGGACTCTGTGTGATCCTATGGACTGCAGCCTGCCAGGCTCCTCTGTCCATGGGAATTCTCTGGGCAAGGCTAATGGAATGGATTGCCATGCCTTCCTCAAGGGCATCTTTCTGATCCAGGGATCGAAATGGCATGTCTTACATCTCCTGCATTTGCAGGATGGTAATTTTGGACTTGACATAACCCTAGCACCAGTAACACCACCTGGGAAGCCATGTTGTACATGTGTGTGTGTGTGTATGTGTGTGTGTGTATGTGTATATATATATCAAGCTTAAATAGATCTTGCATATAGGCTATGCAGAAAGTTCAGAAACTTAAAAATTTTTACATTTTCTTCAAACATGAATACAGTCAAGGAGACCTGCCCAGATGTCTCAAAAGCATACAGCGTTTTTTCAGATAGTAATAATTATGTATAGAAATACGTATAAGGCAGGTTTCCCAGGTGGCTTTGTGGCAAAGAATCCATCTGAAGAACAGGAGATGTGGGTTCAAGTCTTAATTTGGGAAGATCCCCAGAAGAAGGAAATGGCAACCAGCTCTAATATTCTTTCCTGGGAAATGTCATGGACAGAGGAGCCTGGTGAGCTATAGCTCATGGAGTCACAAGAGAGTCAGACAGTGTACATTGTACATGCTAAGTCACTGCAGTCATGTCCAACTCTTTGTGATGCTGTGGGTTGTTGCCCACCAGGATCCTCTTCATGGAGATTTTCCAGGCAAGAATACTGGAATGGGTTGCCATGCCCTCCTCCTGGGGATCGTCCCAACTCAAGAATTGAATCCACATCTTTTAATTCTCCTACATTATTAGCAGGTGGGTTCTTTGCTATTAACACTGCATGTGTATCCCAAGTCCAACACTACTTAGCAAATAACAAATAACAGATATATAAGGAAATAATATATATCACCTATAAATATGTAGAGTTCAATTATTTAGTAAAACTTGCTTTTCGTTCAAAGACATAAAGTAATATGACATTTTTATTTACCTCTACATGTATTTTAGCTTCAATACCTTAACTAAAATCTAAACCTTATCTAATAAGAAACCAAAGTGTAATGTGTGGCCAGGCAACAATTTAATCAGTGCGTACTGAGTGCTATTAATTTGAAAAAGCTTTCTGTATGAGAAACTACAAGATATAACAAAAATAAAGTCTGAATTATTCTCTTGGAAATGTCAACCTATTTGTCAAGGAAGAAAGAAAAATCTTTAAAAGCTTAATATATGCATTTTATTATTATGTATTAAACATAAGCCAAAAATTGAAGACAGAAATTTTGTATTCAGTAGTTGAGAAGATAACACTACAATAGGCCCTTAATTAATAAATGCTATTAATACATGAGTGAAAAATTTTGAAAAGCAAGACATAAAAGAATAGAGATAGGAAGGAAAAGGGAGAAGAATATAGGCTATTTATTATATTTTATAGGGGAACATCTTACTATATTTTATTTTTAATTAATTTTAGTATTTTGTTTCACTGCACCTCTAGGTGTGTATGTGGTGTCTTAATTCGCTGATCAGGAACTGAACCAGAGTTCTCAGCAGTGAAATCCTGTAGTCATAACCACTGGACCTCCAGGCAATACCCTTAACCTATATTTTAAAAGATGAATCAATTTACTATGGAAATAAAGTTCAAAAATTGTATTTTGAAAAGTTTAACTGGAAAACACAAAAAGAAGCCAATACAATATGCTTCTAAACTATGTGGTCAAATTCTTTAAAGACATGTGTAAAGAGTAGGAAAAATCAAGACTGAATATATACAAAATGGTGGCCATTATCATAACAATTATAAATGTTTTATACCAAAAGACAATCTAAAAAGTTAAAATGGATGTTGTCTATTGGGGAGAATTATAGTTTTATCAGAGAAAACTAAATAAAACAATAAGTGATCATAATTCTATTTTAATGTGAAGATCATTTCATATAAATTATAGTGAAATTCTTACCAAGCACTAAAAAATAATGCACTATGATATAATGGGGAAAATTGTACTAAAGTAAAAAATCTTGGCTCTGATCTTTCCTTGTTCCCTCATTTAATAACTCTTTATATTCAAAATATGCTACTCAATATGGTTTAGTCATATCTACTAAATCAGCATCGTTGTGTTTCAGAGCTTTCATCTGAAACAAAAAGAGGATTTATAGCTATTTGTTCTTACTAAGCTTGTTTTATGGATTAAATCAGATAATTAATATAAAACAGTTGAAATTTAGCACAAGACACATACCTGACAAGTAGATAGTACTTAATAAGTGTTATGTTCAGATCTCCACCATCAGTTTCCTTCATTTGAATTGGATTTTTAATTAATGCTAACTGGTGGTCCAATTCATTTGTGTCTTCTCGTATGTCCTTCCTCCGCATTCCTATGAATAACTTACAAAGTAAAATCAATGTGTACTTGTTAAAACTGTGTGGAAATTTAGCTCTGAAACCTGCTACAAATTTTAGCAAAAAGAAAACAAAAAATTCAGCAATGAGGTATATTATATGCCAAAAGAAAGCTCCAATATTTTGACCTTGTGTCATTATTTGAAACTCTTAATAAAAATGTGTGGGAGTTATATGCAAAATGACATAGAAGTATTACTTATAATGTAGAACTATTATAAGCAAATGAAATGTTCATTTAGAAAATGGTTAATTACACTATATATTATAGCACATTCTCTTAATGAAAAAATACACACCTATTAGAAATAGTATTAGAAAAATTATGACATACTGTTGAATGACTATGATATGTTAAGTGAAAAAGGCATTATAATATAAATATGCATTAAGATGGTAAATTGGCAAAGAATGCATATGCAATTAAGAAAAAACAGTGAACAAGGCATAGAAAATAAAATATTAACTACCTTAACCTGGTGGAACCAATGATATTTCTTATTTCCAATATTTCCTAGCACTCTCTAATGTCTAAATAATTTTCAGATATCAGTGATTATTCCACTTTCCCTTGGTTGTTTAATGACTCAACATTAATTTCATACTACTCAAAAAGTTAAATATCACATTATATGTCAGTAAAGCATACCACCAATTTTTCATAATTTTCCTTATAGGCCAAGATTCTATCATTCCAGTTCATTTGTACAATTTTTCTGTTATGTAAAATGTCTTATTGCTTCTCCAAATGTCATAATTTTCCTTAAAAATGGCACTAATAGTCCTTTTTTTTTATAACTCTTTATATTCAAAATATGCTACTCAATATGGTTTAGTCATATCTACTAAATCAGCATCGTTGTGTTTCAGAGCTTTCATCTGAAACAAAAGAGGATTTATAGCTATTTGTTCTTACTAAGCTTGTTTTATGGATTAAATCAGATAATTAATATAAAACAGTTGAAATTTAGCACAAGACACATACCTGACAAGTAGATAGTACTTAATAAGTGTTATGTTCAGATCTCCACCATCAGTTTCCTTCATTTGAATTGGATTTTTAATTAATGCTAACTGGTGGTCCAATTCATTTGTGTCTTCTCGTATGTCCTTCCTCCGCATTCCTATGAATAACTTACAAAGTAAAATCAATGTGTACTTGTTAAAACTGTGTGGAAATTTAGCTCTGAAACCTGCTACAAATTTTAGCAAAAAGAAAACAAAAAATTCAGCAATGAGGTATATTATATGCCAAAAGAAAGCTCCAATATTTTGACCTTGTGTCATTATTTGAAACTCTTAATAAAAATGTGTGGGAGTTATATGCAAAATGACATAGAAGTATTACTTATAATGTAGAACTATTATAAGCAAATGAAATGTTCATTTAGAAAATGGTTAATTACACTATATATTATAGCACATTCTCTTAATGAAAAAATACACACCTATTAGAAATAGTATTAGAAAAATTATGACATACTGTTGAATGACTATGATATGTTAAGTAAAAAAGGCATTATAATATAAATATGCATTAAGATGGTAAATTGGCAAAGAATGCATATGTAATTAAGAAAAAACAGTGAACAAGGCATAGAAAATAAAATATTAACTACCTTAACCTGGTGGAACCAATGATATTTCTTATTTCCAATATTTCCTAGCACTCTCTAATGTCTAAATAATTTTCAGATATCAGTGATTATTCCACTTTCCCTTGGTTGTTTAATGACTCAACATTAATTTCATACTACTCAAAAAGTTAAATATCACATTATATGTCAGTAAAGCATACCACCAATTTTTCATAATTTTCCTTATAGGCCAAGATTCTATCATTCCAGTTCATTTGTACAATTTTTCTGTTATGTAAAATGTCTTATTGCTTCTCCAAATGTCATATATAGATAGTTCTGCTGTTGAAGGAAATTATGGATTAGCATAATCATGAATAATGTGAATTATCCTTTATATTCTATATCATTCCATGATATAATATCTATGCTTAATTTTACTTAGGTGTAAAATAGAGATGAACAGTGACAAAAGTACATATAGTAATGGGACTCTCTGGCAGTCCAGTGGCTAAACTCTGACCTTCTGCAGGGGGTCACTGGTTTGATCTCTGATCTGGGAACTAAGGTCTAACATGCTATTCAGTGCAGCTAAAAATTAAAGAAAAAGTATATGTGCAACATATGCTTGCTAGTTTTAAAAGAGTTAACACAAAGAGAACACTTAGAAAGATGACAGACATTTTATCAGTATCATCATGAATATTAAATTAAAAGAAATGTAAATTTTATCAAAAATTGGTAAAGTCTTAAAGATCTTTTTTTCTCTTGTGTGTGTATTTCCTGCCTAGAGAATTTCCTTTAACATTTGTCATGAAGCTAGTTTGATGGTGCTGAATTCTATTTGCTTGTGCTTGTCTGTAAAACTCTTGATTTCTCCATTAAACCTAAGTGACACTCTTGCTGGGTAGGGTACTCTTGGGGTAGGTTTTTCCTTTTCATCACTTTAAATATGTCTTACCATTCTCTTCAGGCCTTCAGAACTTCTGCTTAAAACAGGTGCTAGTCTTATGGAGGGTTCATTGTTGGTTATTTGTTGATTTGCCCTTGGTGTTTTAACTTTTTTTTTTTTTTTTTACCGTGCTTCCTAGACTTGAATAACAAGGCATAAAATAAATTAACTACCTTAACCTGGTGGAACCAATGATATTTCTTATTTCCAATATTTCCTAGCACTCTCTAATGTCTAAATAATTTTCAGATATCAGTGATTATTCCACTTTCCCTTGGTTGTTTAATGACTCAACATTAATTTCATACTACTCAAAAAGTTAAATATCACATTATATGTCAGTAAAGCATACCACCAATTTTTCATAATTTTCCTTATAGGCCAAGATTCTATCATTCCAGTTCATTTGTACAATTTTTCTGTTATGTAAAATGTCTTATTGCTTCTCCAAATGTCATATATAGATAGTTCTGCTGTTGAAGGAAATTATGGATTAGCATAATCATGAATAATGTGAATTATCCTTTATATTCTATATCATTCCATGATATAATATCTATGCTTAATTTTACTTAGGTGTAAAATAGAGATGAACAGTGACAAAAGTACATATAGTAATGGGACTCTCTGGCAGTCCAGTGGCTAAACTCTGACCTTCTGCAGGGGGTCACTGGTTTGATCTCTGATCTGGGAACTAAGGTCTAACATGCTATTCAGTGCAGCTAAAAATTAAAGAAAAAGTATATGTGCAACATATGCTTGCTAGTTTTAAAAGAGTTAACACAAAGAGAACACTTAGAAAGATGACAGACATTTTATCAGTATCATCATGAATATTAAATTAAAAGAAATGTAAATTTTATCAAAAATTGGTAAAGTCTTAAAGATCTTTTTTTCTCTTGTGTGTGTATTTCCTGCCTAGAGAATTTCCTTTAACATTTGTCATGAAGCTAGTTTGATGGTGCTGAATTCTATTTGCTTGTGCTTGTCTGTAAAACTCTTGATTTCTCCATTAAACCTAAGTGACACTCTTGCTGGGTAGGGTACTCTTGGGGTAGGTTTTTCCTTTTCATCACTTTAAATACGTCTTACCATTCTCTTCAGGCCTTCAGAACTTCTGCTTAAAACAGGTGCTAGTCTTATGGAGGGTTCATTGTTGGTTATTTGTTGATTTCCCCTTGGTGTTTTAACAATTATTTTTAATTTAAATTTTGTTATATGTGTTTATACTCCTTGATTTTAATCCTGTATGAGACTCTCTGTGCTTCCTAGACTTGAATAACAATTTCTTTTCCCACGTTAAGGCCGTTTTTGGAGGAGGAAGGACTTTATTTTTTTTACCAAAATCTCTTCAAATATTTCTCTATGCACTTTCCTTTTCTCTCCTTCTCAGACCCCTATAATTCAAATGTTCAAATAAGAGGTCTCTGAGACTGTCCTCATTTCTTTTCATTCTGTTCTCTCTTTTCTTTTTTATTGTTTTCTTTATCTTTCTCATTGCAGATATTTCCACCATTCTGTCTTCCAGTTCATTTATCTGTTTTCAGTCTCAGTGATTCTACTACTGATTTCTTCTAGTATATTCCTCATTTCAGTTACTGGGTTGTTCATCATTGATTGTTTGTTCTTTAGTTCTTCTGGGTCCCTGTTAAATGTTAAAAATTTTTAAACATTTCTTATACCTGCTCAATCTCTGTCTATACTAGTTCTAAGACAAGAACATACAATAGAGAAAAGACAGCCTCTTTAGTGAGTGGTATTGGGGAAACTGGACAGTTTCATGCAAAAGAATGACATTAGAACACTCTAACACCATACACAAAAATAAATTCAAAATGGATTGAAGACCTGAAAGTAAGGCCACAGACTACAAAAGTCTTAGAGTAAAACCTAGGCAGGACACTCTTTGACATAAATTTTGCCAAAATCTTTTCTTACGCATCTCCCAGAGTAACAAGTTAAAAACAAAAATAAATAAATGATACCTAATTAAATGTAAAAGCTTATACACAGAAAAGGAAATCATAAGCAAGATGAAAAGACAACCCTTAAAACGGGGCAAAATATTTTCAGTGAAGTAACTGACAATTGATCAATTTCCAAAATATACAAGCAGCTCATGCAGTTCAATATAAGAAAAGCAAAATATTGGTGCAACATCTAAATAGACATTAATCCAAAGAAGACATACAGATAAGCAACAAACAAATGAAAAAATGCTCAACATCATTTAAATCAAAACAGTGATACTGGAGAGGATGGCCATCATCAAAAGGTGTGGAGAAAAGAGAACCCTCTTGCATTGTTGCAGAAATGTAAACCAATGTAGCCACTATGGAAAACACTAAACAGAGTTTCCTTTAAAAACTAAAAATAGAAGTATAATATGATCTAGCAATTCCACTACTGAGTATACACCCTGGGAAAACAATAATTCAAAAAGATACATGCACTTCAATATTGATAGCAGAACTATTTATAATAGATAGGAAATAGAAGCAACTTAAACATTTATCAGCACAGAAAGGGATAAAGATGATATGGTATATATAAATATAAATATAAATATATATAGTGGAATATTACTTGGTCATATAAAGGACAAAACTGAGTCATTATATTATAGAGATGTGGATGGACCTACAGAGTACCATAGAGAGTTAAGAAAGAAAGAAAAACAAATACCACATGCATGAAATCTTGACAAGAACATACTTTAAAATTACATTTCTTATACCTGCTCAATCTCTGTCTATACTAGTTCTAAGACAAGAACATACAATCAGAAAGGACAGCCTCTTTAGTGAGTGGTATTGGGGAAACTGGACAGTTTCATGCAAAAGAATGACATTAGAACACTCTAACACCATACACAAAAATAAATTCAAAATGGATTGAAGACCTGAAAGTAAGGCCACAGACTACAAAAGTCTTAGAGTAAAACCTAGGCAGGACACTCTTTGACATAAATTTTGCCAAAATCTTTTCTTACGCATCTCCCAGAGTAACAAGTTAAAAACAAAAATAAATAAATGATACCTAATTAAATGTAAAAGCTTATACACAGAAAAGGAAATCATAAGCAAGATGAAAAGACAACCCTTAAAACGGGGCAAAATATTTTCAGTGAAGTAACTGACAATTGATCAATTTCCAAAATATACAAGCAGCTCATGCAGTTCAATATAAGAAAAGCAAAATATTGGTGCAACATCTAAATAGACATTAATCCAAAGAAGACATACAGATAAGCAACAAACAAAAGAAAAAATGCTCAACATCATTTAAATCAAAACAGTGATACTGGAGAGGATGGCCATCATCAAAAGGTGTGGAGAAAAGAGAACCCTCTTGCATTGTTGCAGAAATGTAAACCAATGTAGCCACTATGGAAAACACTAAACAGAGTTTCCTTTAAAAACTAAAAATAGAAGTATAATATGATCTAGCAATTCCACTACTGAGTATACACCCTGGGAAAACAATAATTCAAAAAGATACATGCACTTCAATATTGATAGCAGAACTATTTATAATAGATAGGAAATAGAAGCAACTTAAACATTTATCAGCACAGAAAGGGATAAAGATGATATGGTATATATAAATATAAATATAAATATATATAGTGGAATATTACTTGGTCATATAAAGGACAAAACTGAGTCATTATATTATAGAGATGTGGATGGACCTATAGAGTACCATAGAGAGTTAAGAAAGAAAGAAAAACAAATACCACATGCATGAAATCTTGACAAATGGTATAGATGATCTTATTTGCAAAACAGAAATAGAGACACAGACATAAAGAAAAAATATGGATACCGAGAGGTATGAGGGAGATCAGTTGGGGGATTGGAAATGACACATATGCACCATTAACATTATTCATAAAATGACTAATAAAATAGTGAGCATTCTGTATAGCATAAGGAACTCAATGCACTGTGGTGATCTGATGGGAAGGAAGTCCAAAAGGGAGAGGGTATATATATATATATGTATATATGTGTATATATGTGTATATATATATATATATATGATTCCTTTGCTATACAGTCAAAACTGATGCAGCATTGTAAAACAACTATATGCCTTTAAAAATTAATTTTTAAAAATAGGTAATTTCATGGAACACTAATACTGAAAATTTTGTTTTTCTTTTTAAGCAATTCAATATTTGTTTTTGTTTAACCTTTTCAAGTATTTTATGATACACATGCTATTATTACAGTGATGCATATATGGGGAAATCAAGACACAAGTGAGTTGAGTAACTTATCTGTCATAAAAGAGCTAATGCATGTTCAAAGAAAGAGGTGTTTTTGTTTTTGTTTTTTAATTTAATACAGACATATTTTTATCACTAGTTTTTTACTGTTATGAAATTAAGGACCAAAGGAAGAGCATAGCTAAGTTATCTGACAGCCAATTCAATTTTTCCCCATTATTTCATACTATATTATTTAGCAGTTCTTAAGAATGTCATTGTGAAACATTTGGATATAGTGCTCATAGTAAAAAAAAAAAAAAATGTGCTTTTTATTATTATTAAATAATTATCCAATAGAATTCTAGTTAATTCTTATTTTCAGATAATTTTTAGATAATAGAAACTTTAAGTGCCCTAGGTCATGCACAAATTTCTGCTTCTGAAAATGATCTTTTTTTTTTTCTCAAAATACAGATTTTAAAAAAGAAAGGTATGAGGCTTTGCCATTGTAATCATTTTTTTTGTATAAAGTTCAGAGGTATTAAGATCAAATACTTTAAACTCATCACCATCATATATCTCCAGAACTCTTTTGTATTACAAAAAAAGTAAAATCATTAAGCAATAACTTCACATCGCCTACTCACTCCAGCCCTTGACAAACACTATTCTACTTTAATTCTATGAATCTGACTATGCTAGCTACTCTATACAAATGAAATAACACATTGTTTTTATGTGATGAATTTATTTCCCTTGGTATAATGTCCTCAAGTCTTGCCCATGCTGTAGTGTTAACAGAGAAGAACAAATCTGCTTCCATAATAGATCTATCCCTTATTGGACTGTTGTCTAGGCTAGTCACTGACTCTGTACCTTTCTAAAAGAATGTTGCCTGTAACCTGAAATGCACAGGGTAGCCTATTCTCAAGGCTAAGCCTCCCAGAGCTGACTTTTAACAATTTACATCCATACAGAGATAAAAAGATGCAAAACAGAGAATAACATTTATCACATTGGAGGTTTACAGGAAATTATAACCAGACCTAAGAGGACAGCTGTAAGAATAAAGGATGCAGGTACTAAGGCATTTGTAACAATTAATCGTATCCTTTCCTCTTTTAGTATGAGAGAATCCCATATTCTAACTCAGTAAGATGTCTCCTTAGAACACTAGCCTACTCTTCTCATTCTACTGACTTTCCAAATAAAATATTTATTCTTTCCCTAAAAGCTTTGTCTCTTGATTTGTTGTCCTGTGATGGCAATGAGAGCTTGGACTCGGTAACAGTAGCATGTTTCATTTTTTTTTTCTTTTTAATTCTGAAAAATAGTTCATTATTTGTATGTAACACATTTTACTTTTTCTGATCTCCCAAATGAACATTTGGGTCACTTCTAACTTTTGGCTATGGAAAATTATGTCATGTAGATAAAGATGTTAACACATCTCTTTGAGCCTTGCTTTATTTTATTTTACTTAAACATGCAGCATGGCACGTAGGATCTGAATTCCTCTGTTAGGAATTGAGCCTGCATCGCTTGCATTGCAAGTGCTGTTTCTTAGCCACTGGATTGCCCGGAGGTCCCTGAGCCCTGCTTTTAATTCTTTTGGGTGAATATCCAGAAGTGAAATTGTTGCATCACATGGCAATTCTTGTTTATGTTATGAGGAAACACCATACTATTTTCTACAGTGGCTGTACCCTTTAACATTTCCAGCAACAGTACACAAACCTTCCAGTTTCTAAATATCCTTGTCGTCAGATAAGATTCGTTATTTCCTTATCTCTGAGGTAGTCAACCTATTAGATGTGAAGTAGTATCTCACTGTGCATTTTAATGCATTTCCCTATGATTAATGATGTTGAACATATTTTCATATAGCTGTTGGCCATTTGTATGTGTGCGTTGGAGAAATGTCTATTCAACTACTTTGCTAATTTTTTGATCAGATTGTGTGCTTTCTTATTACTGAGTTTCAAGACTCCTATATATATTCCAAGGATTTACCTCCTATAAGATACATAATTTGAAAGAATTTTCTTCATATGGGTTGCCTATTAATGAACAAAATTAAACATCTTTCATCAAGCTGTTTTTCTTATGTTAACTGTGACTTTGGTACCATATCTTAAATACTTTTTCTATCCTTTCTTTTTGTTTGTTTGTTTTTAATGTTGGCCTCTTTTATTGGTCCTTCATTTATTTATCCTCACCTATGTTAATTCTTTGGCCTGTGTGGGCCTCCCATCGCAGTGGCTGCTCACATTCCAAAGCACAGGCTCTGGGCGTATGCGCTCCAGAGCACTGGTTAGTAATTGGACATACAAGGAAGTATCAATGGTGAGACTACAATCTCCATCACCACTTACGTTCTCTAAATTAATAAGTTGATAGAGGAACTTAAGTTGTTGCTTAGAATTCTGGGTTTTCATTGCCATGGTCTGGGTTGTGGTTCTAAAATTGAATACTGCTGATGGCTGATGTACAAGTTTAAAGAAAGACATTTTAGACAAAGATGTCTGCTTAGCTAGGTACAGAGAATATTACTGTTTTTTAGTCACTAAGTAATGTCCCACTGTTTGCAACTCCAAAGACTGTAGCCCACCAGGCTCCTCTGTCCATGGGATTTCTCAGGCAAGAATATTGGAGTGAGTTACCATTTCCTTCTCCAATGCATCTTCATAACCCAGGGATAAAACCTGTATCTCTCCTGCATTGGCAGGCAGATTCTTTATTGCTGAAGCCCCCAGGGAAACCCAGGAATTATTTAGTCAGGATCATTGATTCAGATAACCAAATAATTTTAAATAAGTAATAAATACAATAAAATGTTAATTTTTCCAGTGCTAGATATGGCATTGCAAAGAATGTCTTCAGCTTGACGAACCTGCTCTATCCCTGCAAATGAGCTTTGTGAAAAACACAAACACTTCTTATTTGATTTGGTGAAGTGAGAATTTAAAAACAAATAAAATAAAATTTGAAGAAAAATGTATATACACATTGTTAGTAATGAAACTCCCAGTTATAATGTCAAGCTCTGGAAGCCTTATGTACATATTTTGTCCACGGTATTATAATTGGCAGACAAACCAGATGATGGCATCCACCTGGCAAGCCATACTCTCTCCTACACAGGACTTGAATGGATAAAACGCTTCTGACTACATATTTGTTAAACTCTGTCCTTGAATATTATATTAACTTAAGATTTTATTTGCACTACATTCTTGATTTAAGTTGACAGATTTGTGTTCTTAAAGGACAGTCTTCGATACAGTTTATACTCAAAGAAAATGAACTTAAATTCTCCATCATACTTGAATATTTTTAGATTCTGATGTGATCTGGTGATTTGTGTCATATACCCTGTCTTTGCTTTCATGATATGCCTGTGAAACCATCTGCATCCTTGGGTGCTGTTAGAAGTTACACTTGTCATGTTTTTTCACTTACATGAGAAGAGAGCAACGATATTGATCATCACTTAGTTTAAATTACTATTTGAAATATAACTGAACCCTATGTGACCATAAGAAATATGGGTTCTATAAAGGTGGGACAGAAGTGCAATTGCTCAACTTATGGAAGGATAATTACTGAGATGCAAGGGGAGTCAATTGGACGATCACAGGGATACCCAAATCTTGGTTGCTAAGGGCACTTGAAGGTTTACGAATATCCCTGCTTTAAAAAACAGTCTGCTTAGCTAGGTACAGAGAATATTACTGTTTTTTAGTCACTAAGTAATGTCCCACTGTTTGCAACTCCAAAGACTGTAGCCCACCAGGCTCCTCTGTCCATGGGATTTCTCAGGCAAGAATATTGGAGTGAGTTACCATTTCCTTCTCCAATGCATCTTCATAACCCAGGGATAAAACCTGTATCTCTCCTGCATTGGCAGGCAGATTCTTTATTGCTGAAGCCCCCAGGGAAACCCAGGAATTATTTAGTCAGGATCATTGATTCAGATAACCAAATAATTTTAAATAAGTAATAAATACAATAAAATGTTAATTTTTCCAGTGCTAGATATGGCATTGCAAAGAATGTCTTCAGCTTGACGAACCTGCTCTATCCCTGCAAATGAGCTTTGTGAAAAACACAAACACTTCTTATTTGATTTGGTGAAGTGAGAATTTAAAAACAAATAAAATAAAATTTGAAGAAAAATGTATATACACATTGTTAGTAATGAAACTCCCAGTTATAATGTCAAGCTCTGGAAGCCTTATGTACATATTTTGTCCACGGTATTATAATTGGCAGACAAACCAGATGATGGCATCCACCTGGCAAGCCATACTCTCTCCTACACAGGACTTGAATGGATAAAACGCTTCTGACTACATATTTGTTAAACTCTGTCCTTGAATATTATATTAACTTAAGATTTTATTTGCACTACATTCTTGATTTAAGTTGACAGATTTGTGTTCTTAAAGGACAGTCTTCGATACAGTTTATACTCAAAGAAAATGAACTTAAATTCTCCATCATACTTGAATATTTTTAGATTCTGATGTGATCTGGTGATTTGTGTCATATACCCTGTCTTTGCTTTCATGATATGCCTGTGAAACCATCTGCATCCTTGGGTGCTGTTAGAAGTTACACTTGTCATGTTTTTTCACTTACATGAGAAGAGAGCAACGATATTGATCATCACTTAGTTTAAATTACTATTTGAAATATAACTGAACCCTATGTGACCATAAGAAATATGGGTTCTATAAAGGTGGGACAGAAGTGCAATTGCTCAACTTATGGAAGGATAATTACTGAGATGCAAGGGGAGTCAATTGGACGATCACAGGGATACCCAAATCTTGGTTGCTAAGGGCACTTGAAGGTTTACGAATATCCCTGCTTTACACAGTAGGAGAAAATGCATTATTCAGGTCACTCAGTTTAATATGATAGAACAAATTGAACACTATCAATTTCAGACTTATTTACACTGACAAGACGTTCTAAAATAGGGAATTACTAGTGTTTGAGGCCATGAAAATTGGTCCCCATTTTCAAACCAGATAGCTTGTCCAAACTGTTATAGGCTTCCTCCACAAATTGGCTTAATTTAAGCAATTTAAGAGTAATAGACTTATTTCAGCCAAGGGTGTATTTGAGGTTGCTGTCTGGATATAAGTCATTTCAATATCACGTGTTCTTGTCTACTTTGAACATTTGTTTTACATAGGTCAGAAAAAAAAAAAAAGCTACAAGATTTATAACTATTGAAAAGTTATAGATTAAGACTCAGTAATCCATTAAGGCTTCCCAGGTGGTACGGCAGTAAAGAAACTTCCTGTCAATGTAGAAAACACAGAGATGCAGATTCAAACCCTGGGTTGGGAAGATCCCCTAGAGTAGGCAATGACAACTTGCTCTAGTATTCTTGCCTGGAAAATTCCATGAACAGAGAGGCTATAGCCCAAAGGGTCTCAAAGAATTGGACACAACTGAGAAACTAAGCACACAACACAACCCATATTTACTCATTTAAAGGAAAAAAAAAAGAGAAAAATGGAAGAAAGAATCCAGTTAACTGACTAACCAGAAGACAAATATGTAGATACATACATTCATATATACTACATGTAAATAAATAAACACATATACACACATATGTGTATGTATACACACAAAGTCTGATATGCCTTTTCTTTTCCTTTAATCATTTTGTTTATTTATTCATTTATGTATTTAGGCTCTTATGGGTCTTTGTTGTTGTGTGGGCTTTCTCTGGTTGTGGGGAGCACGGACTACTCTCATGCAATGTGCAGGCTACTCATTGCGGTGGATGCTCTTGCTGTGGAGCACATGCTTTAGGGTACATGGATGTCGATAGTTGCAGTTCCCAGGTCTTAGAGCACAGGCTCAATGGTTGAGACCATGGCTCTGTGCAACATGTGGAATCTTCCCAGACCAGGGATCAAACCTGTATCTCCTGCACTGACAGGCAGATTCTTTACCACTGAGCCACCAGGGAAGCTGCTGATATTAGTTTTCTTATCCTTATTAGTTAGTTATGATTTAATAACTAATACTGGATAATACTTTGTACACTGCTCTGTAACTCTTGAAATAATTCAGATACACAAAGTGATAGTAAGTTTAAGAATTTGTTGTTGTCAAAATTTTTCATTGGCAATCGTATCCTTATGAAATGACTAGCAACTTAGACTTCTATATGAATAACATAGTTATTAAACTCAGTACCGATGTGAAAAAAATTATAGATAAAAGGGCAACATGGGCTTCCCTGGTGGTCCAGTGGGTAAAAAGTCTGCCTTGCAGTGGAAGGAGTACCATTTTGATCCCTGGCCCATGAAGATCTCATGGGCTGTGGAGCAGCTGAACTGATGTGTCCAATTATGAGTCAGCACTCTGGAACACATGCGCAGAGCTAGTGCTCTGCAATGAGAGAGGCCACTGCATGGGAGGCCCACACAGGCTAAGCATAGAAATGGATGAAAATAAATAAATGAAAAACCAATGAAAGAAGCCAAAATTTAAAAAATAAATTAAATAAAAAGGTAACAATTTTACTGATATAAATTTTAGAAATAATCAGGTTACTCTATTAGAAAAATGTTTCTACTTATATTCCATTTTCTGGGACATTTCTGAATTCCATTATAGCATCTTTTATTATAATTTATAATCACTTCTGAGGTTTTGTTATAGAAGTGTACTTGTCCAGAGTGCTAGAATTACTGATTGAACAGAGTTTTTTTTCTTTTTTTAATGAATTACTGAGAAAATTTTAATGGAGAATTCTTACCTAAGCCCTCTCTTAATTCAATTCATTATTTGTGCTTTAAATAATAAAATTAAAGCACTACAGCCAGAGTAATGAGTTGTTTCTTCTGTGCTAAATCTTCAGAAGCAGTTAGTACATCATTGACACTCATTGCGGTGGATGCTCTTGCTGTGGAGCACATGCTTTAGGGTACATGGATGTCGATAGTTGCAGTTCCCAGGTCTTAGAGCACAGGCTCAATGGTTGAGACCATGGCTCTGTGCAACATGTGGAATCTTCCCAGACCAGGGATCAAACCTGTATCTCCTGCACTGACAGGCAGATTCTTTACCACTGAGCCACCAGGGAAGCTGCTGATATTAGTTTTCTTATCCTTATTAGTTAGTTATGATTTAATAACTAATACTGGATAATACTTTGTACACTGCTCTGTAACTCTTGAAATAATTCAGATACACAAAGTGATAGTAAGTTTAAGAATTTGTTGTTGTCAAAATTTTTCATTGGCAATCGTATCCTTATGAAATGACTAGCAACTTAGACTTCTATATGAATAACATAGTTATTAAACTCAGTACCGATGTGAAAAAAATTATAGATAAAAGGGCAACATGGGCTTCCCTGGTGGTCCAGTGGGTAAAAAGTCTGCCTTGCAGTGGAAGGAGTACCATTTTGATCCCTGGCCCATGAAGATCTCATGGGCTGTGGAGCAGCTGAACTGATGTGTCCAATTATGAGTCAGCACTCTGGAACACATGCGCAGAGCTAGTGCTCTGCAATGAGAGAGGCCACTGCATGGGAGGCCCACACAGGCTAAGCATAGAAATGGATGAAAATAAATAAATGAAAAACCAATGAAAGAAGCCAAAATTTAAAAAATAAATTAAATAAAAAGGTAACAATTTTACTGATATAAATTTTAGAAATAATCAGGTTACTCTATTAGAAAAATGTTTCTACTTATATTCCATTTTCTGGGACATTTCTGAATTCCATTATAGCATCTTTTATTATAATTTATAATCACTTCTGAGGTTTTGTTATAGAAGTGTACTTGTCCAGAGTGCTAGAATTACTGATTGAACAGAGTTTTTTTTCTTTTTTTAATGAATTACTGAGAAAATTTTAATGGAGAATTCTTACCTAAGCCCTCTCTTAATTCAATTCATTATTTGTGCTTTAAATAATAAAATTAAAGCACTACAGCCAGAGTAATGAGTTGTTTCTTCTGTGCTAAATCTTCAGAAGCAGTTAGTACATCATTGACACTCATGTTAACAAAGTCTATTAATTTAAAAAGAAATATGCCATTTTGAAAAGTCTCTTTCCATTTATAGTTATTACAAAATAATGGCTATATTCTCCTCAATGTACAATAATACATCCTTGAGCCTATCTTACAGTCAATACTTTGACCTCCAGTTCCCCTATTCCTATAGCATCCTCTACCAGCCTTCTGCTACCACTAATTTGTACACTATATCAGTGAGTCTGCTTTTTATCATATTCATTAGTTTGTCATATTTTATATTCTTAGTAAAAGTAAAATAATATAGTATTTGTCTTTCTTTGACTTATTTAATTTAGCATAATGTCATTCAAGTTCACCCATGTTGCTGAAAATAGTAACATTTCATTCTTTTTTATAGTTGAGTAGTATTCCATTGCATATCTATATATGCATATACACACACACACACATATATATATATATATGTATGTATATGTGTGTGGTGATCAGCTGTGTTTGATTCTTTGTGATCCTATTCAGTGTAGTCTGCCAGGCCCCTATGTCAATGAAATTTTCCAAACAAGAAAATTGAAGTGGGTTGTCATTTCTTACTCAAGGGGATCTTCCTGACCTAGGGGTCAACCTCACATCTTTTGCATTTCTTTCATCACCAGATGGGTTCTGTGCCACTCACATCATCTGGGAAACCCATATACATATATATGTGTGCACATATATGTGTGTGTATATATATATATATATAACTTTTATGGATCACAGACTTGTCATGATGAAGTAAACTGCCAAATTCAGTGAATCTATGAGCCATGCCATGCAGGGACATCAAAGACAGATGAATTACAATAAAGATTTTGACAAGACTTGGCACACTGGAGGAGGAAATGGTAACCACCATTAGTATTCTGGATGTGAGAACTCCATGAAAAGTTTGAAAAAGCCAAAAGGTATGGCATTGGAAGATGAGATCCCCCAGGTTGGAAGGTGTTTAATATGCTACTGGGGAAGAGCAGGGGGCAATTACTAATAGCTCCAGAAAAAATGAGTCAGCTGGAACAAAGTGAAAATGAAGTGAAGTCCAATGCTATAAGGAACATTGCAAAGCATTGAGTGTAGCTCCGTATGCTACATATGTTGGTTTTCTATTTTGAATGTAGTTGTGTGTGCATGACCTACCCAAACACCCTACCTTTTTTTACATGCTGCCATGGATGGAAGGGGTCTTTGGAGGAGAATAGATATATGTATAATATGGCTGAGTCCCTTCACTGTTCACCTGAAATTACCACAGCATTGGTAATATAAGACAATATATCAATATAAGGAAAACAATAGTTTAAAGTTTGGAGGGAAAAAGAAAAATACTGCAAAGGAACTTAAAACTTTAGGTACATGAATCGGGTAAATTGCACGTGGTAAAACTGGAGATAGTAAATTTGAACCTGACAGCTTAGGAATCAGTGAAGCAAAATGAATGGAAGTGGGCCAATTAAATTCAGATAGCCATTACATCTATGCTTACAGTCAAGAATCTCCTACAAGCAATTGAGTAGCCCTCATAGCTAGCAAAAGATTTTAAAATGCATTACTTAGGGTTAACTACAAAAACAACAGAATGATCTTGTTTTATTTCAAAGGCAAAACATTCAACATCACAGTAATCTAAGTCTATGTCTCAACCACTAATACCAAAAAGCTGAAGTTGACAAGTTCTGTGAAGACCTACAACACGTTCTAGAACTAACACCAAATAAAAATGACATTTTCATCATAGGAGATTGGAATGCAAAAGTAGGAAGTCAAGTATATTTGGAGCAACTGGCAAATTTGACCTTGGAGTACAAAATGAAGCCGATCGAATTCTAATAGAGTTTTTCAAAGTGGAATATACTAATCATAGCAAACACTTTTTCAACCAACCCAAGAGATTACTCTACACAAGGACATAACCAAATGGCCAATGCTGAAAACAGATTGATTATATTGTTTAGAGCTGAAGAAAGTGAAGTTCTATAAAATCAGCCAAGCAACACTTGGAGCTGCCTGTGGTTCAGATCATCAACTCCTTATTGCAAAATTCAAACTTAAATTGATGAAAGTAGGGAAAACTACAAGGCCATTCAAGGTATGACTTAGAACAAATCCCTTATGATTATGCACTAGGGGTAATGAATAGATTCAGGGATTAGAATTGCTTGATAGACAGAGTTGCTAAAGAACTATGGACAGAAGTTCTTAACATTGTACAGGAGGCAGTGAGCAAAGCAATTCAAAGAAAAAGAGACATGCAAGATAGTAAGGTGGTTGTCTGAGTAAGCTTTTTTACATGCTGCAGAATCAGAAATAGAATTGTATAATATGGCTGAGTCCCTTCACTGTTCACCTGAAATTACCACAGCATTGGTAATATAAGACAATATATCAATATAAGGAAAACAATAGTTTAAAGTTTGGAGGGAAAAAGAAAAATACTGCAAAGGAACTTAAAACTTTAGGTACATGAATCGGGTAAATTGCACGTGGTAAAACTGGAGATAGTAAATTTGAACCTGACAGCTTAGGAATCAGTGAAGCAAAATGAATGGAAGTGGGCCAATTAAATTCAGATAGCCATTACATCTATGCTTACAGTCAAGAATCTCCTACAAGCAATTGAGTAGCCCTCATAGCTAGCAAAAGATTTTAAAATGCATTACTTAGGGTTAACTACAAAAACAACAGAATGATCTTGTTTTATTTCAAAGGCAAAACATTCAACATCACAGTAATCTAAGTCTATGTCTCAACCACTAATACCAAAAAGCTGAAGTTGACAAGTTCTGTGAAGACCTACAACACGTTCTAGAACTAACACCAAATAAAAATGACATTTTCATCATAGGAGATTGGAATGCAAAAGTAGGAAGTCAAGTATATTTGGAGCAACTGGCAAATTTGACCTTGGAGTACAAAATGAAGCCGATCGAATTCTAATAGAGTTTTTCAAAGTGGAATATACTAATCATAGCAAACACTTTTTCAACCAACCCAAGAGATTACTCTACACAAGGACATAACCAAATGGCCAATGCTGAAAACAGATTGATTATATTGTTTAGAGCTGAAGAAAGTGAAGTTCTATAAAATCAGCCAAGCAACACTTGGAGCTGCCTGTGGTTCAGATCATCAACTCCTTATTGCAAAATTCAAACTTAAATTGATGAAAGTAGGGAAAACTACAAGGCCATTCAGGTATGACTTAGAACAAATCCCTTATGATTATGCACTAGGGGTAATGAATAGATTCAGGGATTAGAATTGCTTGATAGACAGAGTTGCTAAAGAACTATGGACAGAAGTTCTTAACATTGTACAGGAGGCAGTGAGCAAAGCAATTCAAAGAAAAAGAGACATGCAAGATAGTAAGGTGGTTGTCTGAGTAAGCTTTACAAGTAGCTGAGAAAAGAAGTGAAAAGCAAGGGAGAAAAGCAAACATATATAAACTGAATACAGAGTTCTAGAGAATAGCAAGGAGAGACAAGAAAGCCTTCTTAATTAAACAATGCAAAGAAATAGAGGAAAGTAATATAATTGGAAAGGCTAGAATCCGTAAAACTCAGTAGTTGCCTCAGAACTGAAAAAAAATGTCAGTTATCCTTTCAGTCCCAAAGAAGGGCAATGACGAAAAAATGTTCAAACTACTGCATAATTGCACTCATCTCACATGTTAGCAAAGTAATGATCAAAATCCTCCAACCTAGGCTTTCAACAATATGTGAACCAAGAACTTCCAGACATACAAGCTGGATATAGAAATGCCAGAGGAACAAGAAATCAAACATCCATTGGATCAAATAAAGAGCAAGAGGATTTCAGAAAAATGTCTACTTCTGCTTCAATGACTATGCTAAAGACCTTGACCTTACACCTGTCCAAATGCTCATCATAAAAAGTCTACGATGAATGCTGGAGAAGATGTGGAGAAAGGGGAACTTTCTTACATTCTCTGTGTGGGAATGTAAATTGATACTATCAGTACTGAGAAAAGTATGGAAGTTCCTTAAAAAGCTAAAAATAGAACTACCATATGATCCTGCAATCCTACTCCTGGGCATATATCTTGAAAAAACATGGTTCAAAAGGATAGAAACATCCATAGTGGTCACTATTACACTAATAGTAGCACTATTTACAATTCAAGATAATGAAGCAAAGTAAATGTTCATCAATAGAAAAGATGTGGTGCTAATGACATATTGCCTGTGGTTCAGATCTCAACTCCTTATTGCAAAATTCAAACTTAAATTGATGAAAGTAGGGAAAACTACAAGGCCATTCAGGTATGACTTAGAACAAATCCCTTATGATTATGCACTAGGGGTAATGAATAGATTCAGGGATTAGAATTGCTTGATAGACAGAGTTGCTAAAGAACTATGGACAGAAGTTCTTAACATTGTACAGGAGGCAGTGAGCAAAGCAATTCAAAGAAAAAGAGACATGCAAGATAGTAAGGTGGTTGTCTGAGTAAGCTTTACAAGTAGCTGAGAAAAGAAGTGAAAAGCAAGGGAGAAAAGCAAACATATATAAACTGAATACAGAGTTCTAGAGAATAGCAAGGAGAGACAAGAAAGCCTTCTTAATTAAACAATGCAAAGAAATAGAGGAAAGTAATATAATTGGAAAGGCTAGAATCCGTAAAACTCAGTAGTTGCCTCAGAACTGAAAAAAAATGTCAGTTATCCTTTCAGTCCCAAAGAAGGGCAATGACGAAAAAATGTTCAAACTACTGCATAATTGCACTCATCTCACATGTTAGCAAAGTAATGATCAAAATCCTCCAACCTAGGCTTTCAACAATATGTGAACCAAGAACTTCCAGACATACAAGCTGGATATAGAAATGCCAGAGGAACAAGAAATCAAACATCCATTGGATCAAATAAAGAGCAAGAGGATTTCAGAAAAATGTCTACTTCTGCTTCAATGACTATGCTAAAGACCTTGACCTTACACCTGTCCAAATGCTCATCATAAAAAGTCTACGATGAATGCTGGAGAAGATGTGGAGAAAGGGGAACTTTCTTACATTCTCTGTGTGGGAATGTAAATTGATACTATCAGTACTGAGAAAAGTATGGAAGTTCCTTAAAAAGCTAAAAATAGAACTACCATATGA
Organism: Tragulus kanchil; assembly: GCA_022376925.1. Lineage (NCBI taxonomy): Eukaryota > Metazoa > Chordata > Mammalia > Artiodactyla > Tragulidae > Tragulus > Tragulus kanchil. The sequence goes on along the minus strand of JAIOJX010000003.1, from coordinate 84,577,277 downwards.
TCCTGCAATCCTACTCCTGGGCATATATCTTGAAAAAACATGGTTCAAAAGGATAGAAACATCCATAGTGGTCACTATTACACTAATAGTAGCACTATTTACAATTGCCAAGATAACGAAGCAAAGTAAATGTTCATCAATAGAAAAGATGTGGTGCTTAATGACAAACAATATTACTTAGGCATAAACAAGAATGAAAAATTGACTTCCATAGAAACATGGGTTGGTTTGTTAAAATCCTACATGCTAAGGGTAGTGTCAATTACAAATTGACATTTACCTCTTTGCCAATGACTGGACCACAAGGGCACTTGTCATCTGCCTTTGCAGAGACTGAACCCTGTGTTGTTGGGAGATGCTGACTTTTGACAACCCCTGAAGGGGGTCAGGGTGTGGCAAGGCACTCTGTGCCTCAAGGAATTAGGTGGGGGTGGGTCTTTAGATAGGTGGATGCTTCTAGGAACAGATTTTATCTCAATCCTTGCATCTCCTCATACCTAGACATGTGCTACATTCCTTTATGATGACCTCAGACCCTCATGACTAACAGAAAACCCTTTGTAAGATAAAATCCCTTTGTAAACCCTTTGTTTAATTGTATTTGAACCTCGCTTCACCAAAATCCTTATATATTGATCTTCCTTTAGCTGCCTTTTCGGATTAGTTTCTCAGGGCTGCAGTCCTAATTGAGCCCCAATTAAAACTTAACCCACAATTCTCAAGTTGTTCATCTTTTTTTACTTGACAGTAGCATAGTTATCATGCAAAAGAACAAACATTCTGTCAAATATATAAATTATCCTAATATTAAAAATGATTACTAGATCAAGAATCCAAGACTACAAAAAGTGAACTAATTTTTGCTTATGATTTTTTGAAATAATTAAAATTTGTAGAGACAAAAAGAAAATGACCTTAAACTACTTCTGCTTCAATGACTATGCTAAAGACCTTGACTCATCAATGCTCATCATAAAAGTCTAAGATGAATGCTGGAGAAGATGTGGAGAAAGGGGAACTTTCTTACATTCTCTGTGTGGGAATGTAAATTGATACTATCAGTACTGAGAAAAGTATGGAAGTTCCTTAAAAAGCTAAAAATAGAACTACCATATGATCCTGCAATCCTACTCCTGGGCATATATCTTGAAAAAACATGGTTCAAAAGGATAGAAACATCCATAGTGGTCACTATTACACTAATAGTAGCACTATTTACAATTGCCAAGATAACGAAGCAAAGTAAATGTTCATCAATAGAAAAGATGTGGTGCTTAATGACAAACAATATTACTTAGGCATAAACAAGAATGAAAAATTGACTTCCATAGAAACATGGGTTGGTTTGTTAAAATCCTACATGCTAAGGGTAGTGTCAATTACAAATTGACATTTACCTCTTTGCCAATGACTGGACCACAAGGGCACTTGTCATCTGCCTTTGCAGAGACTGAACCCTGTGTTGTTGGGAGATGCTGACTTTTGACAACCCCTGAAGGGGGTCAGGGTGTGGCAAGGCACTCTGTGCCTCAAGGAATTAGGTGGGGGTGGGTCTTTAGATAGGTGGATGCTTCTAGGAACAGATTTTATCTCAATCCTTGCATCTCCTCATACCTAGACATGTGCTACATTCCTTTATGATGACCTCAGACCCTCATGACTAACAGAAAACCCTTTGTAAGATAAAATCCCTTTGTAAACCCTTTGTTTAATTGTATTTGAACCTCGCTTCACCAAAATCCTTATATATTGATCTTCCTTTAGCTGCCTTTTCGGATTAGTTTCTCAGGGCTGCAGTCCTAATTGAGCCCCAATTAAAACTTAACCCACAATTCTCAAGTTGTTCATCTTTTTTTACTTGACAGTAGCATAGTTATCATGCAAAAGAACAAACATTCTGTCAAATATATAAATTATCCTAATATTAAAAAATGATTACTAGATCAAGAATCCAAGACTACAAAAAGTGAACTAATTTTTGCTTATGATTTTTTTTTGAAATAATTAAAATTGGTAGAGACAAAAAAGAAAATGTTTAACAAATGCATATTCAGACAGGAATGAATGTAGTCAGAAGTCTGATCTCAGGGAGCAATTTATAGCATGGTCTACCACCAGAAATTCAATAGAAATGAGTGCCTTAAGGTCATCACCAGACTTGCTCCTAAGTCATATCTGAGAAGGTTTACTAGATTTATATGTATTGCTACACAGAAAAGAAAGTAAAAGGAAACATAAAAAAAGTCAGAAAACATTCTATTGTTGAAGCATTCTTTTTTCTGTAACCATATATTATTCCCCAGTTTGTAGTAGGTCCTGTCTCTTAAAGATTCTAAACTATGCTTTTTTGCCTCTGCATCACTTTTCAATAAAGCTATCTAATTTAATTTCCTCTTAGGGTATTCTGACAAGACTTGAGTCTATTATGAAAGACATAAAGTAGAAATATTTGTTATGTGACTTGCTCCCTTTTCCTATTAAACCTTCTCTAATGGGCTAACTGAAACTAATGCCTGAACAAGCATCCCCTGGGCATGATTTCACCTTTTCTTTCTTTGAGCTGCCTAGTCTCTTGTTAGCTTCATGCATTTCTTTGTCCCGTTTCTCTTTTCATTTTATTCTAACTTACTTCATGGTAGATTTTTATTTCCCCTCTATTTTTTTGTGCATTCATCTTGCTTTGCTCCTCATGTCTATTGTTTCCTCCATATATTTAAAAATAAAATGTTTTTAAAATTTATCTTTAACTCATGTCTTTATTCATTTTTGCTTCTCTTTATATCCCTTTAAATTTTTTTTCTTTGTTTAATTGTATTTGAACCTCGCTTCACCAAAATCCTTATATATTGATCTTCCTTTAGCTGCCTTTTCGGATTAGTTTCTCAGGGCTGCAGTCCTAATTGAGCCCCAATTAAAACTTAACCCACAATTCTCAAGTTGTTCATCTTTTTTTACTTGACAGTAGCATAGTTATCATGCAAAAGAACAAACATTCTGTCAAATATATAAATTATCCTAATATTAAAAATGATTACTAGATCAAGAATCCAAGACTACAAAAAGTGAACTAATTTTTGCTTATGATTTTTTTTTGAAATAATTAAAATTGGTAGAGACAAAAAAGAAAATGTTTAACAAATGCATATTCAGACAGGAATGAATGTAGTCAGAAGTCTGATCTCAGGGAGCAATTTATAGCATGGTCTACCACCAGAAATTCAATAGAAATGAGTGCCTTAAGGTCATCACCAGACTTGCTCCTAAGTCATATCTGAGAAGGTTTACTAGATTTATATGTATTGCTACACAGAAAAGAAAGTAAAAGGAAACATAAAAAAAGTCAGAAAACATTCTATTGTTGAAGCATTCTTTTTTCTGTAACCATATATTATTCCCCAGTTTGTAGTAGGTCCTGTCTCTTAAAGATTCTAAACTATGCTTTTTTGCCTCTGCATCACTTTTCAATAAAGCTATCTAATTTAATTTCCTCTTAGGGTATTCTGACAAGACTTGAGTCTATTATGAAAGACATAAAGTAGAAATATTTGTTATGTGACTTGCTCCCTTTTCCTATTAAACCTTCTCTAATGGGCTAACTGAAACTAATGCCTGAACAAGCATCCCCTGGGCATGATTTCACCTTTTCTTTCTTTGAGCTGCCTAGTCTCTTGTTAGCTTCATGCATTTCTTTGTCCCGTTTCTCTTTTCATTTTATTCTAACTTACTTCATGGTAGATTTTTATTTCCCCTCTATTTTTTTGTGCATTCATCTTGCTTTGCTCCTCATGTCTATTGTTTCCTCCATATATTTAAAAATAAAATGTTTTTAAAATTTATCTTTAACTCATGTCTTTATTCATTTTTGCTTCTCTTTATATCCCTTTAATCCATCTTTGTCTTTTTTTTTTCTTTTTTAATACTTGACCTTCTGTTTTATTGCCTCCTTGTCCTCTTTTTTGATACTGTGATTTCTTATTTTTTATCTTCACTACTCTTCTTTTGAAAAGTACCTCCTAAATATTTTCATTACCATTTTATCTTTGTTCTCACATTGTTTTAACAGTGTTGTTCTCTTATTTTCTTGCTGTTTAACCTGGTTCATTGCTTATTGCTATAAACAAGGAAAAGGATAATAGGAACTGTAAGTATTTTCTTGCTCCATATTTATTAATTTATACCATTCTATCAGCCTTTTCCTATTACTCATTATTTTGAACAGAATGTACATGAATTGATAAGATTTCTTGTTCTCAGATAAGGGAAATGATATTTTCACTTAGCAATCATAAATGACAAACATAGTAGATTACTTTTGTTACTAAAAACATAAAACTGTTTCATAATAATAAGTAAGAGATACAATTAACTATGCTAACACTACTGTTACAAAACATGCTACTTATTGTATAGAAGCAAAATAAGTTTAGATCTAGCTATTTATATCACCTGTTAAAGAATTTACCTGCAATGCAGGATATCCCAGTTCAATTACTGGATTGGAAAGATAACTCTAGAGAAGAAAAAGTTTACCCGTTCTAGTTTTCTTGCGATTCCCTGGGACTCAGATGGTAAAAATCCACCTGCAATGCATGAGACCTGGGTTTGACCCACTGGAGAAGGGAAAGGCTCACTCCAGTATTCCTGTCTAGAGAATTCCATCGCTTGTCCATATGTGGCAAAGAGTCAGACAGGACTGAGCGACTTCACATTATTTTTAACTATGACATTGTCTATTTTAATTAGGATTTTTATGAATGCCTAGAATTGTGATTCCTACTATTATTTTATATAATTACATGAACATGTTAAAACATCAATGCCCCAGATCACTGTGATGTAAAAAAAAAATAGTTCATATAGAAGAATATATATTAAAAAGAACACCAAACAGCTTTTTTCTATAAAGTTTTTGTTTCCTCCCATGTTATCATTTAAAAATAAAATGTTTTTAAAATTTATCTTTAACTCATGTCTTTATTCATTTTGCTTCTCTTTATATCCCTTTAATCCATCTTTGTCTTTTTTTTTTCTTTTTTAATACTTGACCTTCTGTTTTATTGCCTCCTTGTCCTCTTTTTTGATACTGTGATTTCTTATTTTTTATCTTCACTACTCTTCTTTTGAAAAGTACCTCCTAAATATTTTCATTACCATTTTATCTTTGTTCTCACATTGTTTTAACAGTGTTGTTCTCTTATTTTCTTGCTGTTTAACCTGGTTCATTGCTTATTGCTATAAACAAGGAAAAGGATAATAGGAACTGTAAGTATTTTCTTGCTCCATATTTATTAATTTATACCATTCTATCAGCCTTTTCCTATTACTCATTATTTTGAACAGAATGTACATGAATTGATAAGATTTCTTGTTCTCAGATAAGGGAAATGATATTTTCACTTAGCAATCATAAATGACAAACATAGTAGATTACTTTTGTTACTAAAAACATAAAACTGTTTCATAATAATAAGTAAGAGATACAATTAACTATGCTAACACTACTGTTACAAAACATGCTACTTATTGTATAGAAGCAAAATAAGTTTAGATCTAGCTATTTATATCACCTGTTAAAGAATTTACCTGCAATGCAGGATATCCCAGTTCAATTACTGGATTGGAAAGATAACTCTAGAGAAGAAAAAGTTTACCCGTTCTAGTTTTCTTGCGATTCCCTGGGACTCAGATGGTAAAAATCCACCTGCAATGCATGAGACCTGGGTTTGACCCACTGGAGAAGGGAAAGGCTCACTCCAGTATTCCTGTCTAGAGAATTCCATCGCTTGTCCATATGTGGCAAAGAGTCAGACAGGACTGAGCGACTTCACATTATTTTTAACTATGACATTGTCTATTTTAATTAGGATTTTTATGAATGCCTAGAATTGTGATTCCTACTATTATTTTATATAATTACATGAACATGTTAAAACATCAATGCCCCAGATCACTGTGATGTAAAAAAAAAATAGTTCATATAGAAGAATATATATTAAAAAGAACACCAAACAGCTTTCTATAGGTTTTTGGTTGTAGGATCTTACCCAGTGAGAAGAGAATGAATAATAATATGAAGGAAATTATAGGACATGGAAAACTAAAGCCTGTTTGATACATAGAAACAAGCTGTTAATTATTCAGCTATGTATTCAAAGTAGATGTTTATGAAACTGTCTGATATGGAAGATTAAATGAAAGCATATAATGTAAACCACTGTCCATTGTGAAATACAGTTCATGAAGTAAATGTTTATTACTGATATGAAAAAGAGAAAAGAAATATTTGCAAATGTTTACTTAAAATCCAATTAGATATTATTATAACCCCCAGAATTGAAAATCTATCTTTCTCTGTGTTTTTATCATAGACTTACTAAAAGGATCACTGGGGCTTCCATGGTGGCTCAGACATTAAAGATACTGACTGCAATGCAGGAGAGCCAGGTTTGATCTCTGGATCAGGAAGATCCCATGGAGGAGGGCATGGCAAGCCATTCCAGTATTCTTTCCTTGAGAATGCCATGGACAGAGGAGCCTGGCAGGCTACAGCTCACTGGGGCTGCAAAGAGTGACACAACTAAAGCAACTTAGCAGCCACACACAAGGGAATTATTATAAGGTTATATATGCTTTGGGTATGTATTTGCTTTATTTGGGTTATATGTATAATCTCCATTTAGGAAACAGTGTCATAGGAATCAAACAGCTTAAAGGTGAAAAGTTAGCCATATCTGGAACAGAAATTCCAGATCATTATTTCTCATGAGTATCAGAAAACATTATGCAAATATGGCACAAAGTAAATTGTAAAAGCAGTGATTTTTCAAAATATCAAAGTTAGCTTCATACTTTTAGCAGGAGTCAAGACCCTGAGGAACTATCCATACGCTTTGTTCCATATGTGGCAAAGAGTCAGACAGGACTGAGCGACTTCACATTATTTTTAACTATGACATTGTCTATTTTAATTAGGATTTTTATGAATGCCTAGAATTGTGATTCCTACTATTATTTTATATAATTACATGAACATGTTAAAACATCAATGCCCCAGATCACTGTGATGTAAAAAAAAAATAGTTCATATAGAAGAATATATATTAAAAAGAACACCAAACAGCTTTCTATAGGTTTTTGGTTGTAGGATCTTACCCAGTGAGAAGAGAATGAATAATAATATGAAGGAAATTATAGGACATGGAAAACTAAAGCCTGTTTGATACATAGAAACAAGCTGTTAATTATTCAGCTATGTATTCAAAGTAGATGTTTATGAAACTGTCTGATATGGAAGATTAAATGAAAGCATATAATGTAAACCACTGTCCATTGTGAAATACAGTTCATGAAGTAAATGTTTATTACTGATATGAAAAAGAGAAAAGAAATATTTGCAAATGTTTACTTAAAATCCAATTAGATATTATTATAACCCCCAGAATTGAAAATCTATCTTTCTCTGTGTTTTTATCATAGACTTACTAAAAGGATCACTGGGGCTTCCATGGTGGCTCAGACATTAAAGATACTGACTGCAATGCAGGAGAGCCAGGTTTGATCTCTGGATCAGGAAGATCCCATGGAGGAGGGCATGGCAAGCCATTCCAGTATTCTTTCCTTGAGAATGCCATGGACAGAGGAGCCTGGCAGGCTACAGCTCACTGGGGCTGCAAAGAGTGACACAACTAAAGCAACTTAGCAGCCACACACAAGGGAATTATTATAAGGTTATATATGCTTTGGGTATGTATTTGCTTTATTTGGGTTATATGTATAATCTCCATTTAGGAAACAGTGTCATAGGAATCAAACAGCTTAAAGGTGAAAAGTTAGCCATATCTGGAACAGAAATTCCAGATCATTATTTCTCATGAGTATCAGAAAACATTATGCAAATATGGCACAAATTGTAAATTGTAAAAGCAGTGATTTTTCAAAATATCAAAGTTAGCTTCATACTTTTAGCAGGAGTCAAGCTATTATACCGTCCTGACAAAAAGTTTCTTGTAATATGATTGTTTTGAAACTCAGTCCCTCAAGTTATGATTACATTTTTACAGCTTTTAAACAGTATATGACCTGCTCAAAATAATATAAATTTGGCTTTACTCAGTTTTGCATTGATTTATTGGATATAATTTAGATAAATTTACAAGATAATAAAGCTCATTGGCACTTATCCATAGGGAACTTTTTCATTAGGCCATGAATAACGTTTGAAATTCCATAGAAGAAACCAAATGTTAGACTATCTAATATTCAGACAGTCATTGATTGAATGTTAATGTTTTCTTTAAGTATATAGAGAACATCAACTACCCCTATTTTTCATTAGGTGTATTTGGTGTATTTTGATACTAAATTAGGTGCATTTTTATATGAAAATTTTATCTGGTTGGTTTGGGGAGAAATCTTGAGTCACTGCTATTAGCCTAAAGGCTCAAAATCTATATGTAACCAAAACCCAAGGTATGATATTTATGTTTTCATCTGCTATACTGAGTTATTGGCAAAATGACTATTATACTAGTCTATAGTGACTTTAGTTCTCTCATTCTATTTCTTTCACATTTTCTGTGGGGCACATGAGTCATCTGTGAGGATTGGAATCCCACTTCATGGGCTAGGCCTCCTAGTCATACCACTCCAAATCAGTGGACCTCTTTTCAGTACCATAACTGAATGGTCATCACATTATATAGCTTGTAAGCCCCTTGAGGTTTGCATCCTTCCTCCCCAAAGTAGGTGCTGTGTTTGTTGTTCATTTGTTCTGTTTAGTTCCTTGCCACAGCTCACTGGGGCTGCAAAGAGTGACACAACTAAAGCAACTTAGCAGCCACACACAAGGGAATTATTATAAGGTTATATATGCTTTGGGTATGTATTTGCTTTATTTGGGTTATATGTATAATCTCCATTTAGGAAACAGTGTCATAGGAATCAAACAGCTTAAAGGTGAAAAGTTAGCCATATCTGGAACAGAAATTCCAGATCATTATTTCTCATGAGTATCAGAAAACATTATGCAAATATGGCACAAATTGTAAATTGTAAAAGCAGTGATTTTTCAAAATATCAAAGTTAGCTTCATACTTTTAGCAGGAGTCAAGCTATTATACCGTCCTGACAAAAAGTTTCTTGTAATATGATTGTTTTGAAACTCAGTCCCTCAAGTTATGATTACATTTTTACAGCTTTTAAACAGTATATGACCTGCTCAAAATAATATAAATTTGGCTTTACTCAGTTTTGCATTGATTTATTGGATATAATTTAGATAAATTTACAAGATAATAAAGCTCATTGGCACTTATCCATAGGGAACTTTTTCATTAGGCCATGAATAACGTTTGAAATTCCATAGAAGAAACCAAATGTTAGACTATCTAATATTCAGACAGTCATTGATTGAATGTTAATGTTTTCTTTAAGTATATAGAGAACATCAACTACCCCTATTTTTCATTAGGTGTATTTGGTGTATTTTGATACTAAATTAGGTGCATTTTTATATGAAAATTTTATCTGGTTGGTTTGGGGAGAAATCTTGAGTCACTGCTATTAGCCTAAAGGCTCAAAATCTATATGTAACCAAAACCCAAGGTATGATATTTATGTTTTCATCTGCTATACTGAGTTATTGGCAAAATGACTATTATACTAGTCTATAGTGACTTTAGTTCTCTCATTCTATTTCTTTCACATTTTCTGTGGGGCACATGAGTCATCTGTGAGGATTGGAATCCCACTTCATGGGCTAGGCCTCCTAGTCATACCACTCCAAATCAGTGGACCTCTTTTCAGTACCATAACTGAATGGTCATCACATTATATAGCTTGTAAGCCCCTTGAGGTTTGCATCCTTCCTCCCCAAAGTAGGTGCTGTGTTTGTTGTTCATTTGTTCTGTTTAGTTCTATAACAATAAAGCAAACCTGATGCCATATTGGATCCCCTTCTTATAGCTCTATCCTTTGTTCTCAGTTGCCTGTGGTTAGTCTTGTTGGTTATTTGTAAAAGAATGTTACCCATAGCCTGAAATCTACATGATCACTTCTCATTCATAAAAGTGGAAAATAACATTTGTCTGGTTGGAGGTTTAAAGGAGCATTGTGAGTATGGCACATACATCAGTGTGGCATGGAGATCTGTATCATTATATGCTCCTCATAAACATCTTCGGAAGTTAGAATTTCTGATGCAATATTTCTAAGAATATCTGAGAGCAGAAGGAAGATAAAGCAGAGTATGCTGGGCCTTGTTTGATTTTTGTTTTCCATAATTTCATGAAGTAAATTATTTTTTAGGCCATCTTGTGTCTACCTAGAGAAAGCTAAAACTTCAATCAGTCTTTTCACCCATCCTTATGATAATAGCATAAATATTTCTGTGGAAAAATGAAACCTATTTAGATACTATTTTTCAATTTGAGACTCTAGGAGATTTGTAAACCTTGTTATCTACATACTAAAGGATTGTGTTTAAGCTGGACATTAAGATATTATTTCCACAGAACATAAGTTCTCACATTAGACATTTTAAATCATTAGTCAGACAGTTGGAACAAAAGAGCGACAACCTGGAAATTCAAAAAATAGTCTATGTTTCTCTGTTTGATCTAAATATAACCCTTGTTTTCTAGGGGAACACCATAATATCAATAGAAGAGAAGCTTGGGAATATGAACAGAAGCAATATTATAATAACTCCTCAAATCATAAATACATGTTTCCCTTTGAAATGTTAAAAATGTGCTGTTGTTCTATTATGTTTTGTTTTGATGAATGTGTAGGTTTACAGGGGGTCTGTGTTCAGGGGAGAGAGAAATAACATGACCATAGCACTGAGAGTTCTCTAGCTCCCAAGCTCCCTGAACAACTCTACTTGGGAGGTGCTAATGGTACAAAGAAGGAAAAGATTCTCAATCATCACCCAAAGAGATCTCTACCATTGTCTATTATTAAATCCTGACGGATCTAAAAATTCAAATAATATGAGGCTAGTTTGAAGATAGTATTTTAGAAATCAAATAGTTTATTTACATACTGGAAATAAATTCAGAAGTATCCACAGTAGCCCAAGCAAAAATATATATACATAATAGGACATAGAAAAATATCCTTTGTTCTCAGTTGCCTGTGGTTAGTCTTGTTGGTTATTTGTAAAAGAATGTTACCCATAGCCTGAAATCTACATGATCACTTCTCATTCATAAAAGTGGAAAATAACATTTGTCTGGTTGGAGGTTTAAAGGAGCATTGTGAGTATGGCACATACATCAGTGTGGCATGGAGATCTGTATCATTATATGCTCCTCATAAACATCTTCGGAAGTTAGAATTTCTGATGCAATATTTCTAAGAATATCTGAGAGCAGAAGGAAGATAAAGCAGAGTATGCTGGGCCTTGTTTGATTTTTGTTTTCCATAATTTCATGAAGTAAATTATTTTTTAGGCCATCTTGTGTCTACCTAGAGAAAGCTAAAACTTCAATCAGTCTTTTCACCCATCCTTATGATAATAGCATAAATATTTCTGTGGAAAAATGAAACCTATTTAGATACTATTTTTCAATTTGAGACTCTAGGAGATTTGTAAACCTTGTTATCTACATACTAAAGGATTGTGTTTAAGCTGGACATTAAGATATTATTTCCACAGAACATAAGTTCTCACATTAGACATTTTAAATCATTAGTCAGACAGTTGGAACAAAAGAGCGACAACCTGGAAATTCAAAAAATAGTCTATGTTTCTCTGTTTGATCTAAATATAACCCTTGTTTTCTAGGGGAACACCATAATATCAATAGAAGAGAAGCTTGGGAATATGAACAGAAGCAATATTATAATAACTCCTCAAATCATAAATACATGTTTCCCTTTGAAATGTTAAAAATGTGCTGTTGTTCTATTATGTTTTGTTTTGATGAATGTGTAGGTTTACAGGGGGTCTGTGTTCAGGGGAGAGAGAAATAACATGACCATAGCACTGAGAGTTCTCTAGCTCCCAAGCTCCCTGAACAACTCTACTTGGGAGGTGCTAATGGTACAAAGAAGGAAAAGATTCTCAATCATCACCCAAAGAGATCTCTACCATTGTCTATTATTAAATCCCTGACGGATCTAAAAATTCAAATAATATGAGGCTAGTTTGAAGATAGTATTTTAGAAATCAAATAGTTTATTTACATACTGGAAATAAATTCAGAAGTATCCACAGTAGCCCAAGCAAAAATATATATACATAATAGGACATAGAAAAATAAGAGAACAAGCATCTGATTATGAACAGCAGATTTTCTTGGCTAATTTAACATAGAAATAATAAATCAAGAGGTATGATTTTTGACCTGAAGTTTGGGAATTATTACTATGTTAATAGTAATGCAATTAATGACTAGTACTCAGAAATGCTACCATATGTGAAACACAATGCTTTGGTTTATCACACAAATTTGAGTTAATTTTGATTTTAGGCACACAGAAAATAAATATCATAAAATATTCTCCAGTTTCTGTCTTAAAAGTACTTTGGGCTGCTATCTTAGTCCATGAAAATTGAGAACCGACTTCTCCTTGTCTCTTTTGGAGCCTCCGCACTGAATTACATTCTGGTCACTCTGACCTTAGTAACTTGTGAAGGGAACTATCCCACATGGATGACTTTCAACAAGCTGTAAACTCTCCACTTGAGAGAATCTCATGTTTGCACAACAGCTTTAATTTCCCAAGAAACCACATGGTAGGGGGAGAAACATGATGATGTACCCTAAAAAAAGGGGTTTCTTATCATTCTTTTAAGAAAGCCTTTCCTCATGTTCTCAGAAAGTGCTATATTTCTCTGCATCTAAGGCACATAGGCAGAAAGGGTTACCAAAATATGCATAGCAAAAATTCTCATGAAAAATAAAATATCAGCATCTTTTAAAACAGGTTTTGGAAGTAATTTTAAATTATTTTCTTAAAAAACATATTTTGTGAATATGAACATAATATACAACATTGTTCTATAATAACACAAAAATTTTGCATAAGCATTAATATTATACTAGCACTGAAAAATAATTTAAGGTTATGTAGTCAGAAATAATCACGTATTTGTATACTGGTAAATACTAGCCTACAAAACCCCATATAAACTAATACTAAATAAAGACCATAGCACTGAGAGTTCTCTAGCTCCCAAGCTCCTGAACAACTCTACTTGGGAGGTGCTAATGGTACAAAGAAGGAAAAGATTCTCAATCATCACCCAAAGAGATCTCTACCATTGTCTATTATTAAATCCTGACGGATCTAAAAATTCAAATAATATGAGGCTAGTTTGAAGATAGTATTTTAGAAATCAAATAGTTTATTTACATACTGGAAATAAATTCAGAAGTATCCACAGTAGCCCAAGCAAAAATATATATACATAATAGGACATAGAAAAATAAGAGAACAAGCATCTGATTATGAACAGCAGATTTTCTTGGCTAATTTAACATAGAAATAATAAATCAAGAGGTATGATTTTTGACCTGAAGTTTGGGAATTATTACTATGTTAATAGTAATGCAATTAATGACTAGTACTCAGAAATGCTACCATATGTGAAACACAATGCTTTGGTTTATCACACAAATTTGAGTTAATTTTGATTTTAGGCACACAGAAAATAAATATCATAAAATATTCTCCAGTTTCTGTCTTAAAAGTACTTTGGGCTGCTATCTTAGTCCATGAAAATTGAGAACCGACTTCTCCTTGTCTCTTTTGGAGCCTCCGCACTGAATTACATTCTGGTCACTCTGACCTTAGTAACTTGTGAAGGGAACTATCCCACATGGATGACTTTCAACAAGCTGTAAACTCTCCACTTGAGAGAATCTCATGTTTGCACAACAGCTTTAATTTCCCAAGAAACCACATGGTAGGGGGAGAAACATGATGATGTACCCTAAAAAAAGGGGTTTCTTATCATTCTTTTAAGAAAGCCTTTCCTCATGTTCTCAGAAAGTGCTATATTTCTCTGCATCTAAGGCACATAGGCAGAAAGGGTTACCAAAATATGCATAGCAAAAATTCTCATGAAAAATAAAATATCAGCATTTTTTAAAACAGGTTTTGGAAGTAATTTTAAATTATTTTCTTAAAAAACATATTTTGTGAATATGAACATAATATACAACATTGTTCTATAATAACACAAAAATTTTGCATAAGCATTAATATTATACTAGCACTGAAAAATAATTTAAGGTTATGTAGTCAGAAATAATCATGTATTTGTATACTGGTAAATACTAGCCTACAAAACCCCATATAAACTAATACTATAATATATTTGAGTAATGGTGGTAACTAGAAAGCAAGACATAATATACAATAAATTTGGATGAATTTCTACCTAGCACATGCAGACAGGGTAAATATGAGTCAACATTCATACATAACAAGCAGCAAAATATAATAAATTTTAATGAATTCCTATAGAGTTAGCCTCAGTACATGTAGACAAGCAAATATTTCAGTCCAAATAGTTTCCTGTGCATAAAAAATAATCAATTTGAAGGAATTCTAATGGCATGTATATGCCTTCTGTGAAAGATGGTATGACTAAATGTTAGTTTACTGTAAGCAACAGGAAGTATTTTAATTAATACTTACTAGTAACAGGTGTTAAGGAGTATTGCAGCTTCATGATAATAGAAACAAGATTGATCTTAAAGATTTCAACCTTGATTTTTAAAACCATAAAGTCACATCATCAAAGCCAAGTCACTATACCATTAAGGCCTGGAACTACAGTTTTACAGTAGTCATCTTTGTCAAAGAATTTTATAACAGAAGCTGATCCAATCCACCCTTGGAAAGGTCTCATAGAATATCTCAGATTCTCTCTGGAACAGATCCACTCTCGTGAAAATCTTCATTCAGAATCCACAACTAGGGGCTGGGGAGTGGGGAGTATGCACAATTAACCAAATTCCACACAGCAATCTGTATCTTTAATAAACAGCCATTTGCTGTAACATACTTTTCATCTTTTTTTTTCTCCAAGGTGGGATGGGCTTCCATTTTCCATAATTGTAAATTAAAAATACTTAACACTGACATTCATTTCATTCTGATACTAAGATCTTAGAATGCTTCAAATGTCTAGATCAAATATATAATAGCTCCAGTGCAAGTAGTGGACATTATACCTTCGTGTTCATGTGTAGTAGCAAACTTGGTGTATCTTTAACCTTGAAACTCTTTGTTATTCATATGCTAAGGGAAAAAGAACATTTAGGACTGCACATAGGACTGCAGCTCCTGAGTTGTTTCTTTTGTTGGAGACACAGAGAATGGTGGTAAGGAGCCACTATGACAGAAAATCTACCAGAGGTTGAAGGACGAGCCATTCCATCAACTGATGAGCTCATTCCATCTATTTGCAACCAACCTGCTATTTGCCTCAACCTGCTTCACTTTGGTATAATACTCGTCTAAGATATTAGATCTTTGGGCAACAGTCAGTTCATCACTAACACTGTCTTTCACTTTATACAAGTATTTATTCATTTATTTACCTTTTCACAGTTTTTTGTTTGCTAAACAGTTGACATCTCTTATTGGGCTTCCCTAGTGACTTAGAACCCACATACAACCCTGGGTTGGGAAGTTCCCCTGGAGGAGAAAATGTCAACCCACACCAGTATTCTTGCTGGGAAAATTCTATGGACAGAAGAGCCTGGTGGGCCACAGTTTATAAAGTTTGCTACAAAGAGTCAGATGCAACTGAACACACCTACAAACATCTCTTATTGATTTCTGCAGCTTTGTTGCTTTGATTATCATAAATGGAAGAGAGCCTAAAACGGCTATTTATCTACAACCTCCACCAAATAAACTGAATGCCCTCTTCATCCACTGAGATTGCTAGAAATAGCACTGATTTAAAACTTTCTAAATAAGTGTAATAAATTCTTCCACTTTAAATCTGTCCCAGTGTTGAGCTTTCAACCTGACAGTTCTTCCACTGAAAATTGGAATCTTCATTCAGAATCCACAACTATTTGCACAATTAACCAAATTCCACACAGCAATCTGTATCTTTAATAAACAGCCATTTGCTGTAACATACTTTTCATCTTTTTTTTTCTCCAAGGTGGGATGGGCTTCCATTTTCCATAATTGTAAATTAAAAATACTTAACACTGACATTCATTTCATTCTGATACTAAGATCTTAGAATGCTTCAAATGTCTAGATCAAATATATAATAGCTCCAGTGCAAGTAGTGGACATTATACCTTCGTGTTCATGTGTAGTAGCAAACTTGGTGTATCTTTAACCTTGAAACTCTTTGTTATTCATATGCTAATGGAAAAGAACATTTAGGACTGCACATAGGACTGCAGCTCCTGAGTTGTTTCTTTTGTTGGAGACACAGAGAATGGTGGTAAGGAGCCACTATGACAGAAAATCTACCAGAGGTTGAAGGACGAGCCATTCCATCAACTGATGAGCTCATTCCATCTATTTGCAACCAACCTGCTATTTGCCTCAACCTGCTTCACTTTGGTATAATACTCGTCTAAGATATTAGATCTTTGGGCAACAGTCAGTTCATCACTAACACTGTCTTTCACTTTATACAAGTATTTATTCATTTATTTACCTTTTCACAGTTTTTTGTTTGCTAAACAGTTGACATCTCTTATTGGGCTTCCCTAGTGACTTAGAACCCACATACAACCCTGGGTTGGGAAGTTCCCCTGGAGGAGAAAATGTCAACCCACACCAGTATTCTTGCTGGGAAAATTCTATGGACAGAAGAGCCTGGTGGGCCACAGTTTATAAAGTTTGCTACAAAGAGTCAGATGCAACTGAACACACCTACAAACATCTCTTATTGATTTCTGCAGCTTTGTTGCTTTGATTATCATAAATGGAAGAGAGCCTAAAACGGCTATTTATCTACAACCTCCACCAAATAAACTGAATGCCCTCTTCATCCACTGAGATTGCTAGAAATAGCACTGATTTAAAACTTTCTAAATAAGTGTAATAAATTCTTCCACTTTAAATCTGTCCCAGTGTTGAGCTTTCAACCTGACAGTCGTGCTTAGTACAGACAGCTGGTCTGTCATTAATATCAACCTGTTACCTATAAGCATAGAATCTTAGAGCTGCTAAGTTCTTGAACTGACAAGAGTTATAAGCGAAGGTATATCCATAAGAAATAGTTGAGTAAATATTTATGCTGAGACAATTATAATTATTTTGCCCTCCAATATCAATTACAGAAAATAGTCACATTTAGTTTTCCTTCACAGGATAAGTCTTTTGCTTTTACTAGAGTGTCCAAAATGAATAAAAGAGGCACACCGCATTATCACTAATTTCACCATATGTTTTATTTAATAAGAATTTTAAACTAGGGGCTTCCCTGGTGGTCCAGTGGGTAAGGACATCACCTTGCAGTGCAAGAGGCGCCAGTTGGATCCCTGGCCTGGGAAGATCCCACGTGCCACGGAGTGGCTGTACCGATGTGTCCAATTACCGAGCTGGAGCTCTGGAGTGCATGCACCCAGAGCCAGTGCTCTGCAACAACAGAGGCCACTGCGATGGGAGGCCCACATGGGCCAAAGAACAAAGACGGATGAAAATAGATAAATGAAAGACCACTAGAAGTGGCCCGCCCGCTCCTCCCACCCTAACCTGCCCCCCGGCCCCTATAAAAAAGCATAAAAAACACTTTTTTTTGAACTATTTGTTGTTTATTTTGAAATATTGCCATTGACTAAATTTAGTTCAATAGTCATGCCATATCATAGATTAACAACAAAATACATCTTATACTGTAAAGTAATACAGCCTTCCACATGATTCTTCTTAACTGACTCCTGGATGGCACTGAGTGATATGCGGGTTGGGAAGTTCCCCTGGAGGAGAAAATGTCAACCCACACCAGTATTCTTGCTGGGAAAATTCTATGGACAGAAGAGCCTGGTGGGCCACAGTTTATAAAGTTTGCTACAAAGAGTCAGATGCAACTGAACACACCTACAAACATCTCTTATTGATTTCTGCAGCTTTGTTGCTTTGATTATCATAAATGGAAGAGAGCCTAAAACGGCTATTTATCTACAACCTCCACCAAATAAACTGAATGCCCTCTTCATCCACTGAGATTGCTAGAAATAGCACTGATTTAAAACTTTCTAAATAAGTGTAATAAATTCTTCCACTTTAAATCTGTCCCAGTGTTGAGCTTTCAACCTGACAGTCGTGCTTAGTACAGACAGCTGGTCTGTCATTAATATCAACCTGTTACCTATAAGCATAGAATCTTAGAGCTGCTAAGTTCTTGAACTGACAAGAGTTATAAGCCGAAGGTATATCCATAAGAAATAGTTGAGTAAATATTTATGCTGAGACAATTATAATTATTTTGCCCTCCAATATCAATTACAGAAAATAGTCACATTTAGTTTTCCTTCACAGGATAAGTCTTTTGCTTTTACTAGAGTGTCCAAAATGAATAAAAGAGGCACACCGCATTATCACTAATTTCACCATATGTTTTATTTAATAAGAATTTTAAACTAGGGGCTTCCCTGGTGGTCCAGTGGGTAAGGACATCACCTTGCAGTGCAAGAGGCGCCAGTTGGATCCCTGGCCTGGGAAGATCCCACGTGCCACGGAGTGGCTGTACCGATGTGTCCAATTACCGAGCTGGAGCTCTGGAGTGCATGCACCCAGAGCCAGTGCTCTGCAACAACAGAGGCCACTGCGATGGGAGGCCCACATGGGCCAAAGAACAAAGACGGATGAAAACAGATAAATGAAAGACCACTAGAAGTGGCCCGCCCGCCCCCTCCCACCCTAACCTGCCCCCCGGCCCCTATAAAAAAGCATAAAAAACACTTTTTTTTGAACTATTTGTTGTTTATTTTGAAATATTGCCATTGACTAAATTTAGTTCAATAGTCATGCCATATCATAGATTAACAACAAAATACATCTTATACTGTAAAGAAGTAATACAGCCTTCCACATGATTCTTCTTAACTGACTCCTGGATGGCACTGAGTGAATCTGTAGTGCTAATTCATAGCTGTGTGATTCATTAGAGTGGGGTAAACTGAGACTGCCAAAGCTTTCTGACAGAAGTTTCTTCTTTTTACCAAATAATACTGAACAAGTAATTCATAAGAATTTACTCTGTGAAGCCTCCTGGAATGAATACTGTAAGGATATAGAGAAATACTGGCAAGAACTTTATAGTCATTAGGATTAAGCTAGGATTATAAAAACTAAGTATCAGTTAGTAGGTAAGAAAAAATGAGATAAATAAATTGATTAGAGAACCTTCTCAGGAGAGCAAGCTTTGAATTAGTTTCTACTGAAAAAGATGGAAAGAAATTGTCAGAGATTATTTTGTTTGAAGAAATAACATGAAGAAGGGCATTCTAGGAGATAGTAAGCTGTAGAAGACATTTATATAGAAGCTTATTTTCTAGAAGGTACTCTTTGATAAAATATTCACTAAAGATGATATTTTCTCCTAAATTTAGCTCTCTATTATTTAGCAGCAGAACCCATGATAATATATCTTGTTCTATTCTTATAAAACTGCATTAATATTTTATTGATCACTTCAAAAGAAAGGAAAGTAGCACCATATTTGCAAGGAATAAGACTAAATTTACCCATTAAATAACTAAATGCTAGTTAAGAGAAAAAATGAATCATGTGGGCACATTTATATGTAAAGAAAGTCAAATGACTGTCGGATAGTTTTAAGAGAAATCTATATCTTATATTTTGGGTGTGTAAAATATAGTCATCAATATAGTTTTCAATCATCTTAGATCTGTTTACTGGGCTGCTTGGTGAGATAAATTTAATCAACTGGTAATATTTAAAAGAAGTCAGAAAATAACAAATATTTGTTAGTTAATGTATACTATAATTAATCATACTCTGAATTTTCTGAAATATAAGCAGGTAACACTTTATACACTTTGTAAGATTACACTTTACAAATTCAAAAAGTTAAAGCATATAACAAGTTTTAAATTTTCCTAGTAATCAAAAAAATTCAAGTTAAATTAAAAGGAAATTCTTTACTTACTGAAAAGCTGAATACTTTTAAATGATAATTCTGAGTGGTGACATGGTAGTGAAGTACTTTTATGAAGCTGACAGTAATGGAAAACTAAACTAACATAGGCCAGTATATATGAATTTATGTCTCATAAAAGAATGATTGAGGCCAGGCTATTCAGGTCAGGACAAGAATAACAGTTTCAAGATGCCACCCATTAAGAATCTCAGAGTTTCATCTCCTTTTTCTCCACTACATCTATATATCTATCTATCTGTCTGTCTGTCTATCTATCTATGTCTTAATGTCCATCACTTCAAGATCATAGGATGAATGCAACAGATTTTTACTGGTGCATTGTTCTTTTTTATATGCACATAAGCATTATAATTATTATTCTTATAGTGTTTATTTCAGAAAAATATAATTCTATTTTATGTCTTCTAAAGTTGCTCTTTTATTTCAATGTTCTGGGAATGTTTTCATTGATTATATCTAGTTGCTGAGTAAATATGTTTTATTCTCCTTACTGTATGCTTAACCATGAACCTTCACATTTAGGTTGCTATGGATCATCTCTCTTTTATGTATTTTCCATCTGTTTATATATCTGTAGTACCTTTTTAATAATATCTTAGATATTTTCTCCAGATTATTCTCTCATTACCTCAGTCCAAATATGATGTTAAATATGTCCCATACTGTAATTTTCTCACTTCATTATTATATCTAGGTATTTTGTTTTTCAATAATGCTTTACATTTTTCATATTTTCAAATATTCTTAATAATATTCAGCATTTTAAACATTTATTTTATATCCTGGGACTGATCATTACAGCAGCTGACCTTTTGCACCCATGATTCTGTTTTAATAATGATATGTTTGTCTTTCCTTGCAGGTTTTGTGACATTTGATGATGAAATTCTTGTTTATCTTAAGTTTTTGCCTGCTGGATTTCTTTGAGTCTTAGTATGGAGGCAGTTTCCTCTTACAGGTTTCACAATTATGTTTATCAGCTACCTATTTGACCACTCTCCTCAAACATAAATTCAATCTTGAGAAATTGTGAGCATAGTAGCAATCTTTATTTGTGCTATGAACTTTTATCTAAACCACATAGTAGATACAAATTCTCAGGAGAAATGATTCGATTATTGAAAAAAAAAAATTTGGGCATGGTAGTGAAGTACTTTTATGAAGCTGAGTAATGGAAAACTAAACTAACATAGGCCAGTATATGAATTTATGTCTCATAAAAGAATGATTGAGGCCAGGCTATTCAGGTCAGGACAAGAATAACAGTTTCAAGATGCCACCCATTAAGAATCTCAGAGTTTCATCTCCTTTTTCTCCACTACATCTATATATCTATCTATCTGTCTGTCTGTCTATCTATCTATGTCTTAATGTCCATCACTTCAAGATCATAGGATGAATGCAACAGATTTTTACTGGTGCATTGTTCTTTTTTATATGCACATAAGCATTATAATTATTATTCTTATAGTGTTTATTTCAGAAAAATATAATTCTATTTTATGTCTTCTAAAGTTGCTCTTTTATTTCAATGTTCTGGGAATGTTTTCATTGATTATATCTAGTTGCTGAGTAAATATGTTTTATTCTCCTTACTGTATGCTTAACCATGAACCTTCACATTTAGGTTGCTATGGATCATCTCTCTTTTATGTATTTTCCATCTGTTTATATATCTGTAGTACCTTTTTAATAATATCTTAGATATTTTCTCCAGATTATTCTCTCATTACCTCAGTCCAAATATGATGTTAAATATGTCCCATACTGTAATTTTCTCACTTCATTATTATATCTAGGTATTTTGTTTTTCAATAATGCTTTACATTTTTCATATTTTCAAATATTCTTAATAATATTCAGCATTTTAAACATTTATTTTATATCCTGGGACTGATCATTACAGCAGCTGACCTTTTGCACCCATGATTCTGTTTTAATAATGATATGTTTGTCTTTCCTTGCAGGTTTTGTGACATTTGATGATGAAATTCTTGTTTATCTTAAGTTTTTGCCTGCTGGATTTCTTTGAGTCTTAGTATGGAGGCAGTTTCCTCTTACAGGTTTCACAATTATGTTTATCAGCTACCTATTTGACCACTCTCCTCAAACATAAATTCAATCTTGAGAAATTGTGAGCATAGTAGCAATCTTTATTTGTGCTATGAACTTTTATCTAAACCACATAGTAGATACAAATTCTCAGGAGAAATGATTCGATTTGATATCCCTCAGTTTCACCTTTGAGGATACTTTTATTTCAGTCCTCTACTGAGGCTTAGCTGGCAGGATATTTTAATTCTTATTCACTCTAGTTGTTTACTTACTAAGGTAGGTCCAACTTTTAGCACCTCCATGGACTACAGCTTGCCAGACTTTCCTGACCCTCACTATCTCCCAGAGTTTGCTCAAACTCATGTTTGTTGAATCAATGATGTTATCCAATCATCTCATCCTCTCTCACCCCCTTCCTCTCCTACCCTGAGTCTTTCCCAGCATCAGGCTCTTTACTAGTGATTCAGCTCTTCATATCAGGTGGCCAAAGCACTGGAACTTCAGTTTCACCATCAGTCCTTCCAATGAATACCCCGGGTTGATTTCCTTTAGGATTAATAGATTTGATCTCCTTGCAGTCCAAGGGACTCTCAAGAGTCTTCTCCAACACCACAGTTTAAACATGTCAGTTCTTCTGCACTGGCCTTCTTTATCATCCAACTCTCACATCCATACATGACTACTGGAAAAACCATAACTTTGACTATATGGACCTTTGTTGGCTAAGCGATATCTCTGCTTTTTAACATGCTGTCTAGGTTTCTCATAGCTTTTCTTCCAAGAAGCAAGTGATTTTGGAGCCCAAGAAAATAAAATCTGTCACTGTTTGCATTGTTTCCCCACCATCTATTTGTGGTGAAGTAATAGGACTGAATGCCATGATCTTAGTTTTTGAATGTTGAGTTTTAACTCAGCTCTTTCACTTTTTTCTTTCACCCTCTTCAAGAGGCTCATTTTATTGCTTTGGCCTCTCGAGGGACTGATCATTACAGCAGCTGACCTTTTGCACCCATGATTCTGTTTTAATAATGATATGTTTGTCTTTCCTTGCAGGTTTTGTGACATTTGATGATGAAATTCTTGTTTATCTTAAGTTTTTGCCTGCTGGATTTCTTTGAGTCTTAGTATGGAGGCAGTTTCCTCTTACAGGTTTCACAATTATGTTTATCAGCTACCTATTTGACCACTCTCCTCAAACATAAATTCAATCTTGAGAAATTGTGAGCATAGTAGCAATCTTTATTTGTGCTATGAACTTTTATCTAAACCACATAGTAGATACAAATTCTCAGGAGAAATGATTCGATTTGATATCCCTCAGTTTCACCTTTGAGGATACTTTTATTTCAGTCCTCTACTGAGGCTTAGCTGGCAGGATATTTTAATTCTTATTCACTCTAGTTGTTTACTTACTAAGGTAGGTCCAACTTTTAGCACCTCCATGGACTACAGCTTGCCAGACTTTCCTGACCCTCACTATCTCCCAGAGTTTGCTCAAACTCATGTTTGTTGAATCAATGATGTTATCCAATCATCTCATCCTCTCTCACCCCCTTCCTCTCCTACCCTGAGTCTTTCCCAGCATCAGGCTCTTTACTAGTGATTCAGCTCTTCATATCAGGTGGCCAAAGCACTGGAACTTCAGTTTCACCATCAGTCCTTCCAATGAATACCCCGGGTTGATTTCCTTTAGGATTAATAGATTTGATCTCCTTGCAGTCCAAGGGACTCTCAAGAGTCTTCTCCAACACCACAGTTTAAACATGTCAGTTCTTCTGCACTGGCCTTCTTTATCATCCAACTCTCACATCCATACATGACTACTGGAAAAACCATAACTTTGACTATATGGACCTTTGTTGGCTAAGCGATATCTCTGCTTTTTAACATGCTGTCTAGGTTTCTCATAGCTTTTCTTCCAAGAAGCAAGTGATTTTGGAGCCCAAGAAAATAAAATCTGTCACTGTTTGCATTGTTTCCCCACCATCTATTTGTGGTGAAGTAATAGGACTGAATGCCATGATCTTAGTTTTTGAATGTTGAGTTTTAACTCAGCTCTTTCACTTTTTTCTTTCACCCTCTTCAAGAGGCTCATTAGTTCCTCTTCAACTTCTGCCATTAGGGTGGGGCCATCTGCATACCTGAGGTTCTTGATATTTCCCCTGCAATCTTTCTTTAAAAAAATTTGGTCTCTTTTATTGGTCCTTCATTTATCTATTTTCATCCATCTTAATTCCTTGGCGCATGTGGACCTCCTATTGTGGTGGCCTCTCTCGTTTCAGAGCACAGGCTCTGAGCACATGCACTAAGAGCACTGGCTCGCAATTGGACCATCCAGTCCAGCCGCTTTGCAGCATATCGGATTTTCCTGTGCCATGGATCAAACTGGCACCCCTTGCACTATAAAACAGACTCTTTACCCACTGGGCCACCAGGGAATCCCCCTCTCCCTGCAATCTTGATTCCAATTTGTGTTTCATCCAGTCTGGGATTTTGTATGATGTACTCTGCATATTAGTTAAATAAGCAAGGTAACAATACACTGCCTTGACATTTTCCTTTCCCAATTTTGAACCACTTCATTGTTCTTTTTCCAGGTCTGACTGTTGCTTCTTGACCTGCATATAGCTTTCTCAAAAGACAGTTACAGGGCTTCCCCTGGTGGTCCAGCGGGTAAGGATACCGCCTTGCAGTGCAAGGGGATCTGGTTCGATCCCTGGCCTGGGAAGATCCCACGTGCCATGGAGCAGCTGGACTGATGTGTCCAATTATCGAGCCAGAGTTCTGATGCGCATGCGCCCAGAGCCGGCACTCTGAGACGACAGAGGCCACTGCGATGGGAGGCCCACAGGAGTCAAAGAACAAAGATGGATGAAAATAGAGAAATGAAAGACTAATAGAAGTGGCCTGCCCATCCCCTTCCCTCCCCATCCCACCCCCAAGAAGAAGATAAACAAATAAATAAATAAATAAAATAACTGTTTTTCTTTTTTTAAAAAAAAGACAGTTACAGTGGTCTGATATTCCCATCTCTTTAAGAATTTTCCACTGTTTGTTGTGATCCACACACTCAAAGGCTTTAGTGTAGTCAATGAAGCAGGTATTTTTCTGGAATTCCCTTGATTTTTCTACGACCCAACAGATGCTGGCAATTCGATCTCTGGTTCCTTGGTCTTTTCTAAATCCTACTTGTACATCTGGAAATTCTCATTTCACATGCTGTTGAAGCCTTGCTTGAAGGATTTTGAGCATTTCCTGGCTTGTGTGAAATGAGTTCAATTGTGAGGTGGTTTGGACATCCCTTGGCCTTTTCCTTCTTTGTAATGAGGATGAAAACTGACCTTGTGTGTGAAATTAAGTGCGCATTGGCCATGGTGCCTCTCGTTTCAGAGCCCAGGCTCTGAGCACATGCACTAAGAGCACTGGCTCGCAATTGGACCATCCAGTCCAGCCGCTTTGCAGCATATCGGATTTTCCTGTGCCATGGATCAAACTGGCACCCCTTGCACTATAAAACAGACTCTTTACCCACTGGGCCACCAGGGAATCCCCCTCTCCCTGCAATCTTGATTCCAATTTGTGTTTCATCCAGTCTGGGATTTTGTATGATGTACTCTGCATATTAGTTAAATAAGCAAGGTAACAATACACTGCCTTGACATTTTCCTTTCCCAATTTTGAACCACTTCATTGTTCTTTTTCCAGGTCTGACTGTTGCTTCTTGACCTGCATATAGCTTTCTCAAAAGACAGTTACAGGGCTTCCCCTGGTGGTCCAGCGGGTAAGGATACCGCCTTGCAGTGCAAGGGGATCTGGTTCGATCCCTGGCCTGGGAAGATCCCACGTGCCATGGAGCAGCTGGACTGATGTGTCCAATTATCGAGCCAGAGTTCTGATGCGCATGCGCCCAGAGCCGGCACTCTGAGACGACAGAGGCCACTGCGATGGGAGGCCCACAGGAGTCAAAGAACAAAGATGGATGAAAATAGAGAAATGAAAGACTAATAGAAGTGGCCTGCCCATCCCCTTCCCTCCCCATCCCACCCCCAAGAAGAAGATAAACAAATAAATAAATAAATAAAATAACTGTTTTTCTTTTTTTAAAAAAAAGACAGTTACAGTGGTCTGATATTCCCATCTCTTTAAGAATTTTCCACTGTTTGTTGTGATCCACACACTCAAAGGCTTTAGTGTAGTCAATGAAGCAGGTATTTTTCTGGAATTCCCTTGATTTTTCTACGACCCAACAGATGCTGGCAATTCGATCTCTGGTTCCTTGGTCTTTTCTAAATCCTACTTGTACATCTGGAAATTCTCATTTCACATGCTGTTGAAGCCTTGCTTGAAGGATTTTGAGCATTTCCTGGCTTGTGTGTGAAATGAGTTCAATTGTGAGGTGGTTTGGACATCCCTTGGCCTTTTCCTTCTTTGTAATGAGGATGAAAACTGACCTTTTCCAATCCTGTGGTCAGTGTTATGTCTTCCATATTTGCCGGCATATTGAGTAGAGCCCTTTAACGGCATCATCTTTTAGGATTTGAAATAGTTTAGGTGGAATTGCATCACCTCCACTAGCTTTGTTGTTAGTATTGATTCCTAAAGCATTAGGGGAGGGTTAGTCGTGGAGAGAACGCCTTAAGGAAGATACATAGCAGCGTAACCACTCTAATGGGTGTTTCCTGTTATTTGTTTTCAATTCTTTGATTCTTAGAAGAGAGAATCTGTACTACCTTGTTTGATAGTCCATCATTCCTCACCTACTTTTTGGTTCATAGGTTTATTTAAGGCTTTTTATTGTTATTTATGCAAGATTTTTGATATATTTCAGCAGAAGGGTCAATCAAGGTATTTAGTTTAAAATATAACCGGATATGGACATGTGGAGAGTGCCTCCATTGAGTGTAGAAATAATTAATTTTGACTTGGAACATAATGAAAAATAATAGCTCTGGTATATTAATTAAAGGTCCATAAAATTAAATTTTAGCAAAATTTAATATTTTCTAAACGTATTTCATATTATAATATAATATATTTTTATAATTTTGATCTTTAATAGACTACTTTCAACCTATAATACATTTAAGTAACTGTTATATTGTTTGCCTCAAGTTACAGCTGACTTTAATTTTCAAATGGATAGACACAAAATGTGTATAATATTGATATTGACTTGCTTGAATTATTGCAATCAATTTCAATCGCAATAATTTCATCATAAATGATCATATTCAAATTAACTGGAAGATAAAACTTACAAAACTGTCAATTTTCAAGGCCAAAATTAAATTGGTAGGCTTTGTTTTAACTTGTTTGGGCCAAGTTTCTATTCCAAATGGAATAAATTAAATTTTTGCAAAATTGACTTACACAAATTAGCCAAAATAAATGAAAATTTTTAAATATTTCAAAATACAAGTAAAATTTAAATACAAGTAAAAGGCTTAAGCCAATCTTAAACAGCTTTGTAATGCTAGCAATGACAATTTATAAGAAAATACAAAGATTAATACATAATTGTTATTCAACTCATATGTATGCAACCCACTAGTACTTTCTAGTACAGCATGCATTAAATATCACAGGGTAACAAAGAAGGGTCCTCTTATCAATAATGTTTCACTAAGATTTGGAAAAGTTCTATTGTTCTTTTTTAATATACTCAGAATTTATTTGGTAAAATGAGATGAAAACATAAAATGCAAAGGAATTATCTAATGCTATATTATATTTCAGTCCTGTTCAGATGGATAAGGTATTTCAATGAGTAAGACTTTAATCAACACTAATATCTGTTTGCTTATAGTGTTTTTCCTTATTAGAATTGTGCTCTAGAATGCTAGAAAGAGGCCATAAGGAAGATGTAGTAAACAAATGATGTTAGAATGTTGAGTGAAGACTTACTCCCTATATCTTTCTGTTTTCAGGAAGAACTCAGCCGTGATGAATAGCCCTGACCTTTGCAGTCCACATTACCCATACTTCCTCTTTCCTACTGCAATTCTGCACTCTTGATTTTATAAGAGCAGATTTTCCTTGTGGAATGAAGTTTGCTGTTGTCTCCTGATGTCTCTTATTGTGTTCAGTATACAGGATGCCTCAGTTCACTTCAGTCACTCAGTCATGTCTGACTCTTTATGGCCATATAGACTGCAAGGCACCAGGCTTCTCTGCCCTTCAACCATCTCCCAGAGCTTGCTCAAACTCATGTCCATTGACTCAGTGATGCCACCCAATGATCTCATCCTCTGTCGTCCTAATTTCATTTTGCTTTCTCTTTTTCGAAGTAAATACTTAAGCAATCAATTTCAATCGCAATAATTTCATCATAAATGATCATATTCAAATTAACTGGAAGATAAAACTTACAAAACTGTCAATTTTCAAGGCCAAAATTAAATTGGTAGGCTTTGTTTTAACTTGTTTGGGCCAAGTTTCTATTCCAAATGGAATAAATTAAATTTTTGCAAAATTGACTTACACAAATTAGCCAAAATAAATGAAAATTTTTAAATATTTCAAAATACAAGTAAAATTTAAATACAAGTAAAAGGCTTAAGCCAATCTTAAACAGCTTTGTAATGCTAGCAATGACAATTTATAAGAAAATACAAAGATTAATACATAATTGTTATTCAACTCATATGTATGCAACCCACTAGTACTTTCTAGTACAGCATGCATTAAATATCACAGGGTAACAAAGAAGGGTCCTCTTATCAATAATGTTTCACTAAGATTTGGAAAAGTTCTATTGTTCTTTTTTAATATACTCAGAATTTATTTGGTAAAATGAGATGAAAACATAAAATGCAAAGGAATTATCTAATGCTATATTATATTTCAGTCCTGTTCAGATGGATAAGGTATTTCAATGAGTAAGACTTTAATCAACACTAATATCTGTTTGCTTATAGTGTTTTTCCTTATTAGAATTGTGCTCTAGAATGCTAGAAAGAGGCCATAAGGAAGATGTAGTAAACAAATGATGTTAGAATGTTGAGTGAAGACTTACTCCCTATATCTTTCTGTTTTCAGGAAGAACTCAGCCGTGATGAATAGCCCTGACCTTTGCAGTCCACATTACCCATACTTCCTCTTTCCTACTGCAATTCTGCACTCTTGATTTTATAAGAGCAGATTTTCCCTTGTGGAATGAAGTTTGCTGTTGTCTCCTGATGTCTCTTATTGTGTTCAGTATACAGGATGCCTCAGTTCACTTCAGTCACTCAGTCATGTCTGACTCTTTATGGCCATATAGACTGCAAGGCACCAGGCTTCTCTGCCCTTCAACCATCTCCCAGAGCTTGCTCAAACTCATGTCCATTGACTCAGTGATGCCACCCAATGATCTCATCCTCTGTCGTCCTAATTTCATTTTGCTTTCTCTTTTTTCGAACATCAGGTACTTTCCAATGAATTGTTTCTTCACATCAGATGGCCAAAGTATTGGAGGTTCAGTTTCAACATCATTTCCTCTAATGAATATTGAGGTTTGATTTCCTTTAAGACTGACTGGTTTGATCTCCTTGAATTCCAAGGGATTCTCAAAAATATTCTCCAACAACACAGCTCAAAGGCATCAATTCTTTGGTATTCAGCCTTCTTTATACTAGATGCCTACGTAACTAGTAATGTCCTCCACCTTACACTTTATCAATAATAACACTAATATTTGTATATCTGATACCTTTATCATATGATTGTCTCTTTATTGATCTTGAATTTGAATAGAAAATATGGTCAATGCTCATGTATTTATTCCCTGTCAAACTCCAGTATTACATAAATATATAGAATTTCAGGATTAAGACTTATACTGAATAACATTGAAACATCAATTTACTTATAGACTAGATAATACAGCATAATTCTCTAGCATCTAATCTATGTATTACAGCTATCTAAAAATACAGAACTGCACAAAATGACTTATGCATATTATTTCTGGCTAATTTGCATTTGGGGGTCATTCTATTTTTACAAAATTGCAAGGGTAGAGTCAGTTTTAGGAAAATGCCTGACTTTGTAGAAAAAATGCAAAGTATTAATAATTTTTTCTCCAATATTTATAAAATAAAAGTAGCCTGTTAGAAAGTGAATATCGTAAGTGAAGTATATAATAACTGATCAAAGATAGGATATCTAACACTAATTTGATTTTATTAGTGTTAAAATTAAATTAGTGTTAATTTGATTTTACTTTATCTAGTCACCTGATATTATGGAGAACTATTGTTTTTAGTAATATAAAATTTTCAGATGCCTACATGAATTGTTTCTATATATATTCTTACAAAGTCTGTATGTTCTTGGAAATATTGCTATTAAAAAAATCCTTGTTTAGGAAGAGCAGGCCCTCCTGTACAACAGGAAAATCTTTGAAAGAAATTTCTCCCAATGCTAGGATTCATGAGTTTAGGAATCAAGGAGTATAAATAAATGGTGACATCATTCAGTATTAACCCTACTTAGCCTTCAGCAAAGTTTCTGCTTCTTGTTCTCACAATTTTGTGTTCTGTTCTTCTTGACATCTTAACTCCAAAAGTAAGTATGCTTCCATAGGATTACACAACAGTGATTCCACTGAACTGGAAACTAAAACCATCACCTGGCTTGTTTGGGTCCCTCATACCTCTGAATCAACTGTTATAAAAGGAAGTTACTTTACCAGCTGGAGTGCTTAAGTCTGACTACCTTAGGGAAAAATGGTTACTACTGAACAATGGATGTAAGGGAGAGTATCTAGAATAAGATCCCTTATAGCAACTATAAGAAAATTCCATAGAATAGATGAGCTAAACATATACTTAGTTCTCATAATTCTGGAGTCTCACAAGTCCAAGATCAAAGTGCTACATATTTTGTTAATGCTGAGAACCCTCTTCCTGGCTTGCAGATAACTACTTTCTGTGTCTTCATGAGGAGAAAAGAGAGTAAGTTTTGGTTTTCCTTCTTATGGAAAAGACTTATACTGAATAACATTGAAACATCAATTTACTTATAGACTAGATAATACAGCATAATTCTCTAGCATCTAATCTATGTATTACAGCTATCTAAAAATACAGAACTGCACAAAATGACTTATGCATATTATTTCTGGCTAATTTGCATTTGGGGGTCATTCTATTTTTACAAAAATTGCAAGGGTAGAGTCAGTTTTAGGAAAATGCCTGACTTTGTAGAAAAAATGCAAAGTATTAATAATTTTTTCTCCAATATTTATAAAATAAAAGTAGCCTGTTAGAAAGTGAATATCGTAAGTGAAGTATATAATAACTGATCAAAGATAGGATATCTAACACTAATTTGATTTTATTAGTGTTAAAATTAAATTAGTGTTAATTTGATTTTACTTTATCTAGTCACCTGATATTATGGAGAACTATTGTTTTTAGTAATATAAAATTTTCAGATGCCTACATGAATTGTTTCTATATATATTCTTACAAAGTCTGTATGTTCTTGGAAATATTGCTATTAAAAAAATCCTTGTTTAGGAAGAGCAGGCCCTCCTGTACAACAGGAAAATCTTTGAAAGAAATTTCTCCCAATGCTAGGATTCATGAGTTTAGGAATCAAGGAGTATAAATAAATGGTGACATCATTCAGTATTAACCCTACTTAGCCTTCAGCAAAGTTTCTGCTTCTTGTTCTCACAATTTTGTGTTCTGTTCTTCTTGACATCTTAACTCCAAAAGTAAGTATGCTTCCATAGGATTACACAACAGTGATTCCACTGAACTGGAAACTAAAACCATCACCTGGCTTGTTTGGGTCCCTCATACCTCTGAATCAACTGTTATAAAAGGAAGTTACTTTACCAGCTGGAGTGCTTAAGTCTGACTACCTTAGGGAAAAATGGTTACTACTGAACAATGGATGTAAGGGAGAGTATCTAGAATAAGATCCCTTATAGCAACTATAAGAAAATTCCATAGAATAGATGAGCTAAACATATACTTAGTTCTCATAATTCTGGAGTCTCACAAGTCCAAGATCAAAGTGCTACATATTTTGTTAATGCTGAGAACCCTCTTCCTGGCTTGCAGATAACTACTTTCTGTGTCTTCATGAGGAGAAAAGAGAGTAAGTTTTTGGTTTTCCTTCTTATAAGAAGATAAATCCTATCATGGGTACCACTAACCTTATGACATCCTCTAAATTTGATTATCTCCTAAACACCTACCTCTAAAAGTCATAATTGAGAACTAAGATTTCAATTCTTATGAATTTGGGGGAGGCAGAAACATTCAGTCAGTTCTTAGTACTACCATGCCTGTGATTAATGTCAATAGAAAATCACAATGAGCTAATTTAGTCAAGCATATCAGGCTATTCAGGAATAATGCTTTCACCATATCAGGTAAAGAATTATGGCTAGTTTTGGTATCTATTGAGGACAAAAGGATTACAGAATGGGTAATAGAAGAAGGTAGTTATAAATAATAGCTACCACCATGAGATTAGTGGCCAAAAAAGGACTATAATTAATGTGAATAGTTCTTTCTTATTTTATCATGAATATATATTTGTGTGTGTACATGTACATTTAGAAAACATCTCTAATTTTCTCTCTTATAATTTTATCATATAACATAAGATTTTCTAACTTTAATCATTGGGGGGGGAAGAAAAGGGGACAATGACAGGAAATTCTACATTTGTCTTGCCAAAATGAATGGAAGCTTTATAAATTTGAATAACTAGTGAATTTGATGCAGTTATGGAGCTACTAGAGATCACCTGGAGGACCTGAAATCTTTTTGTTGTTGTTGTTGTTGTTTTTTGATGAACCAAAAGAAATCTATTTACGAAATGTCTTACTTGACTGGTGGTGAGAATCAACAAATAATCAACTAAGAGTTCAGTAATAGTCTTCAAGCCAGGTAATACAAGAGAACAATCATTGCAATTTCTGATAATTAGATCAGAGAGATGTCCTTCTGCATGTCCTTTGACTTAACAAGGAGATATTAATACTTTGGATCATAGGTGAGTGCTTAAGTCTGACTACCTTAGGGAAAAATGGTTACTACTGAACAATGGATGTAAGGGAGAGTATCTAGAATAAGATCCCTTATAGCAACTATAAGAAAATTCCATAGAATAGATGAGCTAAACATATACTTAGTTCTCATAATTCTGGAGTCTCACAAGTCCAAGATCAAAGTGCTACATATTTTGTTAATGCTGAGAACCCTCTTCCTGGCTTGCAGATAACTACTTTCTGTGTCTTCATGAGGAGAAAAGAGAGTAAGTTTTTGGTTTTCCTTCTTATAAGAAGATAAATCCTATCATGGGTACCACTAACCTTATGACATCCTCTAAATTTGATTATCTCCTAAACACCTACCTCTAAAAGTCATAATTGAGAACTAAGATTTCAATTCTTATGAATTTGGGGGAGGCAGAAACATTCAGTCAGTTCTTAGTACTACCATGCCTGTGATTAATGTCAATAGAAAATC
The DNA here is from genome assembly GCA_022376925.1 of Tragulus kanchil. Taxonomy (NCBI): domain Eukaryota; kingdom Metazoa; phylum Chordata; class Mammalia; order Artiodactyla; family Tragulidae; genus Tragulus; species Tragulus kanchil. The sequence goes on along the minus strand of JAIOJX010000003.1, from coordinate 84,543,623 downwards.
ACAATGAGCTAATTTAGTCAAGCATATCAGGCTATTCAGGAATAATGCTTTCACCATATCAGGTAAAGAATTATGGCTAGTTTTGGTATCTATTGAGGACAAAAGGATTACAGAATGGGTAATAGAAGAAGGTAGTTATAAATAATAGCTACCACCATGAGATTAGTGGCCAAAAAAGGACTATAATTAATGTGAATAGTTCTTTCTTATTTTATCATGAATATATATTTGTGTGTGTACATGTACATTTAGAAAACATCTCTAATTTTCTCTCTTATAATTTTATCATATAACATAAGATTTTCTAACTTTAATCATTGGGGGGGGAAGAAAAGGGGACAATGACAGGAAATTCTACATTTGTCTTGCCAAAATGAATGGAAGCTTTATAAATTTGAATAACTAGTGAATTTGATGCAGTTATGGAGCTACTAGAGATCACCTGGAGGACCTGAAATCTTTTTGTTGTTGTTGTTGTTGTTTTTTGATGAACCAAAAGAAATCTATTTACGAAATGTCTTACTTGACTGGTGGTGAGAATCAACAAATAATCAACTAAGAGTTCAGTAATAGTCTTCAAGCCAGGTAATACAAGAGAACAATCATTGCAATTTCTGATAATTAGATCAGAGAGATGTCCTTCTGCATGTCCTTTGACTTAACAAGGAGATATTAATACTTTGGATCATAGGAGATAGCATCATGGTGTTTGCAGGCTCACTTGAACCAAGTTTCTAGAGTGCTGTTCCCAATCTACCTCACATAGTTGCTTCATGATTTTTGTTGATTTCTTTTTTCTCTCTCTTTTATTGATTTTGTATTTATTTATTTTCATCCATATTTATCCTTCAGCATGTGTGAGTCTCCCGTTGCAGTGGCCTCTCTCCTTGCAAAGCACTGACTCTGGGCGCATGCACTCCAGAGAGCTGGTTCATAATTGGACATACCAGACTGGCTGCTCCATGGTACGTGGGATCTTTCTGAACTAAGGGTTGCACCGGTGCCATCTGCACTGCAAGGTAGACTCTTTACCCACTGGACTACTAGGGAAGGCCTTTTGTTGATTTCTTTGTAAGCTTCTCTTTTTTTCCTCCTTTGCTGGTTCTCTTTTTCTCCTTCTCCGTTGGATCCTTTGTCTCCTCCATTATTGGTTTCTTCTTTGTCCTTAACACCAGAGCAAACTTCTTTGTTATAACCTCCTCAGTTCTAGATTCTGAGCACTTTCAATTGAAAAAAATTGTACACTGGGTGCAAAGATGGTCTTTTCCTCAGTGTTACCTTGAGAACAGTTAAGTCGCAGCAAAGTACCATAGCTAAAATCTTCCACAATCCCTTCAAGCAGAATGGTGGAGGACCTGAAATCTTAAACATATATATATTTTATCTCCAACTAATATCCCCCATTTATGGTCTTCTTTCAATGCTGTAGGAAGTGCTACATGAGCCTGCAGAAACACTCTTCACACTCACATAAAGCTGCATACACTACAGGTTTCTACCTGCTGACACACACATGTACTATGTTGAGTCCTTCTGACAAAAGTTATTGTTCCTTCATTGATGCAAACATTTTAGGGACATAAAATTAATCCACTACCTTGGGAGATGCCATGACTACAGATGATTAGCTATCTGCAAACTGCAGAAAAGAAGGCAGAACTAAAAGTGCAAGACCCACCAAGAATAACTGCCGAAAACTACACTTCAAGTCTTTCTGCAAAATGTGAGCTGGGAGGAGTGTAGCTTTGTACTCATACTCAGGTGAGCTCCCCACAAATGTTCACCAGTGTTTTGTTGACATTTCTTCATACTTTATACAAATGGATCCAGGACCAGGTCAGAATTTCTCCTCTGATTTTGTCCACTTTCTTGGTAGTTCTTTTCATCTACTATTCTACTTCAAGTTAGTGGGGGAAAAAAAAAAGTTGGCAAGAACAAAGTTTATTGCTAATACAAATGGCTTTCATGCTGGTCAACCTACAAAGGAAAAGAAAGAAGGGGGAAATTGATGTGTCACCATTGTACAAAGTCCATATTATGGAAAAGGGATTGGAAAAATAAGCTTTGGAATGTACTGGAACAAGGAAATCAGAAAAGCACAAAAATGGCCATTCAGAAGCAAAAAAATTGAAAATGACTCAGAATTGACAAACTGGGGCAATCTTAGAGTTGGTAACTGTTAAACTATACATTTCTACAACTTTTCTTCTGGTTAAAAATTCTTCGTCTTCCTGATAGTCAATTATATGCTGATAATTCCTCTGAAATTCCTCTTGTTTTCCATCTAATGACAGATCAACACAATTCTTTTGTATTTCTTATCATACTTTTGCTTTTTAATTTTTCAACAGGGTCCCTTACAAATACATAGGACCACTAAAAATGGAACATGCTAACTTAATTTCTCCTGATTCTCCTTCAGTAGATTCAGTAAATCTACTGAAGAAATCCCTACTATGCCAATTTAATGGTTATCATATTCGGTACTCAGCTACATGAATATTGATTTGGATATTCAGTTCAATTTAGTCACTCAGTCATGTCTGACTCTTTGTGACCCTATGGACTGCAGCATGCCAGACTTCCCTGTTCTTCACCATATCACAGTTTGCACAAACTCATGTCTATTGAGTTGGAGATGTTATCCAACCATCTCGTCTTCTGCCTCCCCTTATCTTTCTGCCTTCTATTTTTCCCAGCATCTGAGTCTTTTCTAATCAGTCATGTCTTCATTTCAGGTGGCCAAAGTGTTGGAGCTCCAGCATCAGAATCAGTCCTTCCAATGAATATTCAGGGTTGATTTCTATTATGATTGATTGGTTTGAGCTCCTTACAGTCCAAGGGACTCTCAAGAGTCTTCTCCAACAACTCAGTTGAAGGCATTAATTTTTCGGCACTCAGTCTTCTTTATGGTCCAACCCTAGATTTTGATATTAGGAGGCATCTTTTTAAAAAATGTGGAATTGATTGTGAAGACTAAGAGTCTCGCTCCAATCTCAGGTTCACTCTGAGCCAAGACATAAGTTTAGGTAACAGTGAATTATAAAACAGTTTTAAGTTTATTATTATTATTATTTTAGAATGTTTAGAGGTCAATTTTCATTCTAATTCCAAAGAATGATAATGCAAAAAAATTTTCAAATACTACACAATTACTCGCATTTCATGTACTAATGAAGTAATGCTCAAAATCCATCAAGCTAGACTTCAAAAGCATGTGAACAGAGAATTCATAGTTGTGCAAACTGGATTTAGGAAAGGCAGAAGAACTAGAGAACAAATTGTCAGTATCCATTGGGTCATAGAATAAGCTAGATAATCCCAGGGGGAAAAAGTCTACTTCTGCTTGCTGACTATGCTATAGCCTTTGCCTATGTGGATCACAACTGTGAAAAATTCTTAAGGAAATGGTAATGCTGAACTACCTTATCTGACTCCTGTGAAACCTTTATGCCGGTCAAGAAACAAAAGTTAGAACTGAATTTTGAAAAAAGGACTGAAACTTCCCCAGCATGGGAAATGAAATAGTCAACCAAGTCCAAGAAGCACAAAGAGTTCCATACAGGATGAACTCCAGAAGCAACACACCAAGGCACATTCTAATCAAACTAACACAGACTAAATATAAAGACAGAATACTAAAATCAGGCAGGAGCAAACAACAAATAACATATGAAGGAAACCCCATACGTCTAACTGCGGATCTTTCAACAGAAACCCTGCAGGCCAGAACAGAATGGCAGGACACATTTAAACGGCTAAAAGAGAATAACCTCCAACCAAGAATCTTCTACCAGCAAGAATCTCTTTCAGAATTGATGGAGAAGTCAAAAGCTTCACAGACAGACAAAAACTAAAAGAAAAATCCTTTTCAGAGTCTTCTCCAGCATCAGAATCAGTCCTTCCAATGATTGGGATTTAGAGGGCTCCTTACAGTCCAAGGGACTCTCAAGAGTCTTCTCCAACAACTCAGTTGAAGGCATTAATTTTTCGGCACTCAGTCTTCTTTATGGTCCAACCCTAGATTTTGATATTAGGAGGCATCTTTTTAAAAAATGTGGAATTGATTGTGAAGACTAAGAGTCTCGCTCCAATCTCAGGTTCACTCTGAGCCAAGACATAAGTTTAGGTAACAGTGAATTATAAAACAGTTTTAAGTTTATTATTATTATTATTTTAGAATGTTTAGAGGTCAATTTTCATTCTAATTCCAAAGAATGATAATGCAAAAATTTTCAAATACTACACAATTACTCGCATTTCATGTACTAATGAAGTAATGCTCAAAATCCATCAAGCTAGACTTCAAAAGCATGTGAACAGAGAATTCATAGTTGTGCAAACTGGATTTAGGAAAGGCAGAAGAACTAGAGAACAAATTGTCAGTATCCATTGGGTCATAGAATAAGCTAGATAATCCCAGGGGGAAAAAGTCTACTTCTGCTTCGCTGACTATGCTATAGCCTTTGCCTATGTGGATCACAACTGTGAAAAATTCTTAAGGAAATGGTAATGCTGAACTACCTTATCTGACTCCTGTGAAACCTTTATGCCGGTCAAGAAACAAAAGTTAGAACTGAATTTTGAAAAAAGGACTGAAACTTCCCCAGCATGGGAAATGAAATAGTCAACCAAGTCCAAGAAGCACAAAGAGTTCCATACAGGATGAACTCCAGAAGCAACACACCAAGGCACATTCTAATCAAACTAACACAGACTAAATATAAAGACAGAATACTAAAATCAGGCAGGAGCAAACAACAAATAACATATGAAGGAAACCCCATACGTCTAACTGCGGATCTTTCAACAGAAACCCTGCAGGCCAGAACAGAATGGCAGGACACATTTAAACGGCTAAAAGAGAATAACCTCCAACCAAGAATCTTCTACCAGCAAGAATCTCTTTCAGAATTGATGGAGAAGTCAAAAGCTTCACAGACAGACAAAAACTAAAAGAATTCTGTACCACAAAACCAGACCTACAACAAGTGTTAAAGGGCCTGATACAGCCAATAAATACAAGAGTAGGAGATGTCCTGCAAATCAAACCCCAAACTTCTAAGAAGATGACAATAGGAACATTTGTATCAATAATTACTTTGAATGTAAATGGATTAAATGCTCCAACCAAACGACACAGGTTGGCTGAATGGATCAAGAAACATGACCCATATATATATGCTGTTTATAAGAGAATCACTTCAGGCCTAGAGACATCCAAAGACTGAAAGTGAGAGGTTGGAAAAAGATACTCCATGCAAATGGAAATCAAAAGAAAGCTGGAGTAGCAATCCTCATATCAGACAAAATAGATTTTAAAGTAAAGAAGATTCTAAGAGACAAGGCAGGTCACTACATCATGATTAAGGGATCCATCCAAGAGGAAAACATAACAGTCATGAATATCTACGCACCCAACACAGGCCACCTCAATACATAAGACAGATACTTTCAGACATAAAAGAAGAAATCAGTAATAACACAGTAATAGCAGGAAACTTTAACACTCCTCTCACTCCAATGGACAGATCATCCAAACAGAAAATTAATAAAGAAACACAAGTCTCAAATACCACACTAGAAAAGATGGACCTCATTGATGTCTTTAGGATGTTCCATCCAAAAGCAGAAGAATACACTTTCTTCTCAAGTGCTCATGGAACATTCTCCAGGACAGAATACTAAAATCAGGCAGGAGCAAACAACAAATAACATATGAAGGAAACCCCATACGTCTAACTGCGGATCTTTCAACAGAAACCCTGCAGGCCAGAACAGAATGGCAGGACACATTTAAACGGCTAAAAGAGAATAACCTCCAACCAAGAATCTTCTACCAGCAAGAATCTCTTTCAGAATTGATGGAGAAGTCAAAAGCTTCACAGACAGACAAAAACTAAAAGAATTCTGTACCACAAAACCAGACCTACAACAAGTGTTAAAGGGCCTGATACAGCCAATAAATACAAGAGTAGGAGATGTCCTGCAAATCAAACCCCAAACTTCTAAGAAGATGACAATAGGAACATTTGTATCAATAATTACTTTGAATGTAAATGGATTAAATGCTCCAACCAAACGACACAGGTTGGCTGAATGGATCAAGAAACATGACCCATATATATATGCTGTTTATAAGAGAATCACTTCAGGCCTAGAGACATCCAAAGACTGAAAGTGAGAGGTTGGAAAAAGATACTCCATGCAAATGGAAATCAAAAGAAAGCTGGAGTAGCAATCCTCATATCAGACAAAATAGATTTTAAAGTAAAGAAGATTCTAAGAGACAAGGCAGGTCACTACATCATGATTAAGGGATCCATCCAAGAGGAAAACATAACAGTCATGAATATCTACGCACCCAACACAGGCCACCTCAATACATAAGACAGATACTTTCAGACATAAAAGAAGAAATCAGTAATAACACAGTAATAGCAGGAAACTTTAACACTCCTCTCACTCCAATGGACAGATCATCCAAACAGAAAATTAATAAAGAAACACAAGTCTCAAATACCACACTAGAAAAGATGGACCTCATTGATGTCTTTAGGATGTTCCATCCAAAAGCAGAAGAATACACTTTCTTCTCAAGTGCTCATGGAACATTCTCCAGGACAGACCACATCTTGAGCAACAAATCTAACGTAAGTCAGTTCAAGAAAACTGAAATTATAACAACCATCTTCTCGGACCACAATGCAATGAGACTAGAGACCAGCTACAGGAAAAAAACCGCTAAAAACACAAACACATGGAGATTAAATAACACATACCTAAAAAACCAACTGATTACTGAGGAAATCAAAGGAGAAATTAAAAAATTCCTAGAAGAATATGACAATGAACATATGACTGTGCAAAACCTATGGGATACCTCAAAAGCAGTTCAAAGAGGGAGATTTATAGCAATACAATCCCACCTCAAGAAACTAGGAAAATATGAAGCAGATGATTTAACCCTCGCTTAAAACAATTGGAAAAAGAAGAACAGAAACATCCCAAAGCCAGCAGAAGAAGAGAAATTACAAAGAAAAGAGCAGAAATAAATGAGAAAGAAACGAAAGAAACAATAGTAAAGATAAATAAAACAAAAAGCTGGTTCTTTGAAAAGGCAAACAAAATTGACAAGCCACTGGCCAGACTCATCAAGAGAAAGAGAGAGAAGAACCAGTTCAACAAAATCAGAAATGAAAAAGGAGAGATCACAACCGATCATGCAGAAATCCAAAGGATTCTGAGAGACTATTATGAACAATTCTACGGCAACAAAATGGACAACCTGGAAGAAATGGACACTTTCTTAGAGAAGACTAATCTCCCAAGAATGAGCCAGGAAGAAACAGAAACCTTGAACAATCCATTCACAAGCTCAGAAATCAAATTTGTGATTAAAAATCTACCCATAAATAAAAGCCCAGGGCCAGATGGCTTCACAGCCGAATTCTACCAAACATTTAAAGAAGAGCTAATGCCTGTCCTTCTAAAACACTTTCAAAAAATTGCACAGTAAGGAACACTTCCAAACATTCTACGAGGCCACCATCACCCTGATAAGCAGGCCAAAGACTTGACACTCCTCTCACTCCAATGGACAGATCATCCAAACAGAAAATTAATAAAGAAACACAAGTCTCAAATACCACACTAGAAAAGATGGACCTCATTGATGTCTTTAGGATGTTCCATCCAAAAGCAGAAGAATACACTTTCTTCTCAAGTGCTCATGGAACATTCTCCAGGACAGACCACATCTTGAGCAACAAATCTAACGTAAGTCAGTTCAAGAAAACTGAAATTATAACAACCATCTTCTCGGACCACAATGCAATGAGACTAGAGACCAGCTACAGGAAAAAAACCGCTAAAAACACAAACACATGGAGATTAAATAACACATACCTAAAAAACCAACTGATTACTGAGGAAATCAAAGGAGAAATTAAAAAATTCCTAGAAGAATATGACAATGAACATATGACTGTGCAAAACCTATGGGATACCTCAAAAGCAGTTCAAAGAGGGAGATTTATAGCAATACAATCCCACCTCAAGAAACTAGGAAAATATGAAGCAGATGATTTAACCCTCGCTTAAAACAATTGGAAAAAGAAGAACAGAAACATCCCAAAGCCAGCAGAAGAAGAGAAATTACAAAGAAAAGAGCAGAAATAAATGAGAAAGAAACGAAAGAAACAATAGTAAAGATAAATGAAACAAAAAGCTGTTTCTTTGAAAAGGCAAACAAAATTGACAAGCCACTGGCCAGACTCATCAAGAGAAAGAGAGAGAAGAACCAGTTCAACAAAATCAGAAATGAAAAAGGAGAGATCACAACCGATCATGCAGAAATCCAAAGGATTCTGAGAGACTATTATGAACAATTCTACGGCAACAAAATGGACAACCTGGAAGAAATGGACACTTTCTTAGAGAAGACTAATCTCCCAAGAATGAGCCAGGAAGAAACAGAAACCTTGAACAATCCATTCACAAGCTCAGAAATCAAATTTGTGATTAAAAATCTACCCATAAATAAAAGCCCAGGGCCAGATGGCTTCACAGCCGAATTCTACCAAACATTTAAAGAAGAGCTAATGCCTGTCCTTCTAAAACACTTTCAAAAAATTGCACAGTAAGGAACACTTCCAAACATTCTACGAGGCCACCATCACCCTGATACCAAAGCCAGGCAAAGACAACACAAAAAAGGAAAACTATAGGCCAATTTCCCTGATGAACTTAGATGCCAAGATCCTCAACAAAATCCTAGCAAACAGAATTCAACGACACATCAAAAAACTCATACATCATGATCAAGTCGGGTTCATCCCAGGCATGCAAGGATTCTTCAACATCCGCAAATCAATCAACGTGATACACCATATCAACAAACTGAGAGACAGAAATCACATGATCATCTCAATAGATGCAGAAAAAGCCTTCAACAAAGTACAACATCCACGCATGATAAAAACTCTTCAGAAAATGGGCATAGAAGGAACCTATCTCAACATAGTGAAAGCCATATATGAGAAGCCCACAGCAAACATGATCCTCAATGGTGAAAAACTGAAAGCATTCCCTCTAAGATCAGGAACAAGACAGGGGTGTCCACTTTCACCACTACTATTCAACATAGTCCTGGAAGTTCTAGCAACGGCGATAAGAGAAGAGAAAGAAATCAAAGGAATCCAGATTGGAAAGGAAGAATTCAAACTCTCTCTTTTTGCAGATAACATGATATTATACATAGAAAATCCCAAAGACACTATTACAAAACTACTAGAGTTAATCAGCGAATTCGGCAAAGTCGCAGGATACAAAGTCAACACACAGAAATCACTGGCATTCCTATACACAAACTATGAAAAATCAGAAAAAGAAATCAAAGAGGCAATCCCCTTCACCATCACAACCAAAAGAATCTAATATCTATGAATAAACCTACCCAAAGAAACAAAAGAATTGTACACAGAAAATTACAAGACACTCATGAGAGAAATCAAAGAAGAGTTAAATAGATGGAGAGATAGTCCATGCTCCTGGGTCGGGAGAATCAATACTGTGAAAATGACCATACTACCAAACATCATCTACAGATTCAATGCAATACCTGTTCAACTACCATGGACATTTTTCACAGAACTTGACCAAAGAATAATACAGTTCATATGGAAACACAAAAGACCTCGAATAGCCAAAGCAATCCTGAGAAAGAAAAACGAGCTGGAGGAATCAACCTCCCTAACTTCAGACTCTACTACAAAGCAACAGTCCTCAAGACAGTATGGTACTGGCACAAAAACAGAACTATAGACCAATGGAACAAGGTCGAGAACCCAGAGATAAACCCACGCACCTATGGGTACCTTATTTTTGACAAAGGAGGTGAAACTGTAAAATGGGACAAAGACAGCCTCTTCAACAAATGGTGCTGGGAAAATTGGACAGCTACATGCAAAAAAATGAATTTGGAACATTCCCTGACACCATACACTAAGATCAACTCAAAATGGATTAAAGAACTAAATGGAAGACCAGAAACCACCAAACTCTTAGAGGAGAATATAGACAAAGCCCTCAAGGACATCAATCAAAACAAGATCTTCTCTGACCCACCTACTAGGATAGCGGAACTGAAAAGACAAATGAACATGTGGGACCTCATCAAACTTAAAAGCTTTTGTCCACTTTCACCACTACTATTCAACATAGTCCTGGAAGTTCTAGCAACGGCGATAAGAGAAGAGAAAGAAATCAAAGGAATCCAGATTGGAAAGGAAGAATTCAAACTCTCTCTTTTTGCAGATAACATGATATTATACATAGAAAATCCCAAAGACACTATTACAAAACTACTAGAGTTAATCAGCGAATTCGGCAAAGTCGCAGGATACAAAATCAATATACAGAAATCACTGGCATTCCTATACACAAACTATGAAAAATCAGAAAAAGAAATCAAAGAGGCAATCCCCTTCACCATCACAACCAAAAGAATCTAATATCTATGAATAAACCTACCCAAAGAAACAAAAGAATTGTACACAGAAAATTACAAGACACTCATGAGAGAAATCAAAGAAGAGTTAAATAGATGGAGAGATAGTCCATGCTCCTGGGTCGGGAGAATCAATACTGTGAAAATGACCATACTACCAAACATCATCTACAGATTCAATGCAATACCTGTTCAACTACCATGGACATTTTTCACAGAACTTGACCAAAGAATAATACAGTTCATATGGAAACACAAAAGACCTCGAATAGCCAAAGCAATCCTGAGAAAGAAAAACGAGCTGGAGGAATCAACCTCCCTAACTTCAGACTCTACTACAAAGTAACAGTCATCAAGACAGTATGGTACTGGCACAAAAACAGAACTATAGACCAATGGAACAAGGTCGAGAACCCAGAGATAAACCCACGCACCTATGGGTACCTTATTTTTGACAAAGGAGGTGAAACTGTAAAATGGGACAAAGACAGCCTCTTCAACAAATGGTGCTGGGAAAATTGGACAGCTACATGCAAAAAAATGAATTTGGAACATTCCCTGACACCATACACTAAGATCAACTCAAAATGGATTAAAGAACTAAATGGAAGACCAGAAACCACCAAACTCTTAGAGGAGAATATAGACAAAGCCCTCAAGGACATCAATCAAAACAAGATCTTCTCTGACCCACCTACTAGGATAGCGGAACTGAAAAGACAAATGAACATGTGGGACCTCATCAAACTTAAAAGCTTTTGTACAGCAAAAGAAATTACAAAAAAGCTGAATAGACACCCCACAAAGTGGGAAAAAATTATAGCAAAAGAAACAACAGACAAAGAATTCATCTCCAAAATCTACAAGCAACTCAGACAACTCAGCATAGGAAAAACGAACAACCCAATCATAAAATGGGAAAAAGATCTAAAGAGACACGTCTCCAAAGAGGACATACAGATGGCTCAAAAGCACCTGAAACGATGCTCAACCTCGCTTATTATTAGAGAAATGCAAATTAAAACTACAATGAGATACCACCTCACACCCGTCAGAATGGCCATCTTCAAAAAATCGACAGACAATAAATGCTGGAGAGGGTGCGGAGAAAAGGGAACCCTCTTGCATTGCTGGTGGGAATGTCAATTGATACAGCCACTATGGAAGACAGTATGGAGATTCCTTAAAAAACTAAAAATAGAAGCACCATACCACCCAGCAATCCCACTACTAAGCCTATATCCTGATGAAATCAAAACTGAAAGAAGCACCTGTACCCCAGTGTTCATTGCAGCTCTCTATACAATAGCCGGAACATGGAAGCAGCCTAGGTGTCCTTTGACGAATGAATGGATACAGAAGCCCTGCAATGGAATACTATTCAGCTGTTAAAAGAAATGCAGAAGTCTCAGTCCTAATGAAGTAGCTGGCTCTAGAACGTATAATAAACAGTTAAGTAAGTCAAAAAGAGAAAGACAAATACAGTATACTAACACAGATATATGGAATCTAGTAGGGCGGTCTTGATAACACACGCAGGGAACTCATGGAAAAACAGACAAGAGCATAGACATAGGGACATTGTGGGGAAGAAATAGGAACGGGGAGGCATGGAGGGAGTAACGTGGAAAACTATACTCTCATGTGTGGAAAAGATAGCTATTGTCATTGTGCTAAGAGAATAGGAGTGCTTACAATGGTGTGGGGCGATGATCCGGAGGGATGGAAAGGGGGGTTGTGGGGGAAGGGGAGGGACCATGAATATGCATATGACTGTTCTGGGAACATACATGTCTGTGAACATCAAAACTCTGTAAAACCTTTAAAATAAAGAGTAAAAAAAAAAAAAAGAAATGAAATGAAAAAAGAAAAAAGGACTGGTTCCAAATTGGGAAAGGAGTATATCATGACTGTATATTGTCACCTACTTATTTTAATTATATTCTGAATATATCATACAAACGGGCTGGCTGGATGAAGCATAAACTGGAGTTCAGATTGCAGGAAGAAATAACAATAACATAAGATATGCAGATGCCCACCCTTATGAAAGAAACTAATGAGGAATTAAAGGACCTCTTGATGAAGGTGAAAGAGGAGAGTGAAAAATCTGACATAAAACTCAAAATACAATAAACAAAGATCATGGCATCCAATTCCATCACTTCATGACAAATATATGGGAATATATGGAAGAATGGAAACAGTGACAGGTTTTAATTCCTTGGAGTCCAAAATCACTGTGACTAGTGACTGCACTAATGAAATAAAAAGTTGCTTGCTCCTTGGGGAAAAAAAATGACAAAACTAGACATCATATTAATAAGCAGAGACATTACTTTGTCTACAAATATTCATATAGTGAAAGTTGCATTGAATTTTCATTGGAAAGACTGATGCTGAAGCTGAAGCTCCAATACTTTGAATACCTGCTGCAAAGAGCCAATTCATTGGAAAAGATTCTGATGCTGGTAAAGATTAAGGGCTGGAGGAGGTGAGGACAACAGAGGATGAGATTTTTGGATGGCATCACTTACTTGATGGACATGAGTTTTGAGCAAACTCTGGGAGATGTTGAAGGATAGGGAAGCCTGGCATATTCCAGTCCATGGGATCACAAAGAGTTGGACATGACTGACTGACTGAACAACAAACTTTTATTTTAAAACACACCATTTAAAAAATGTAGTGTAGTTGATTTACAGTGTTGCATTAATTTCTGCTGTACAGCAGAGTGATTCAGCCAAACGTATGTAGAACTTCCTTTTTTAAATATTCTTTTCCATTATGGTTTATCATAGGGTATTGAATATAGTTGTCTGTGCTATGCAGTAGTTATGTTTTTTTTTTTATATATATATAACACAGATTTAATCACAGATATTGACCCAATAAAGTAACCTACCAAGAGGATAAACTATGGACATGTATAAACAATATCTTCTTTCAAGAGCTCAATTAGAAGGATTCAAACCAATTGTAAAAGAATTAAAAGTACAAAGGATACAGAATCATAGGGAAATAAACATTCATTTCAATAGTTACTTTAATACATATAACTTGTGCTTTTCCAATTATCCTTTGAACAATTCATGTTATCTGCTGATTCATCCACATCACATAAATAAAAGTTTAACCCTTGTTCATTTTCATAATTTTTTCTTTTCTGAAAACTATCTCTTAACAATTTTAGAGACCTCCCATTCAGATGCCAGATGGATTTATCTGCTAGAAAATGGTAAACTTTGTCACTAAAAAGTATACCTCCTGGGTTTTATAAAACTACTTGTCTTTTCTCTTTTTCTAGAGGTGAATCCAAAGCAGAAATAGAATTGTACTGGTTCTTTGTTTTACAAATTTTAATTTTCCACTTCACTAATTTTGTTTTTTCTTTCTTGAAATCTAATAAGTTAATTCTCATTTAGACTTTGCCTCTGGGTATTGTCACTTGATGATCTCTCTAAATTAATTGGTGATTTATGGAGATCTATTTTATATTGCACCAAAAAGGGTAAAATAATTATTTTCTTTCTAGATTTTTTATTTTATCAATTGCCTCTTTTTATCTCAAATTATTTCAGATTTTTGTATCCACCAAAAGTGAGCATGTAGATCAATTACATACAAAACTAACACATTGGTAAATTTTTTGTTTGTTTGTTTTGCCCCTGAGTCATCATTTGTATTTCATCCATCTTTATTCTTCGACATATGTGGGCCTCCCATCGCAGTGGGCCTTTCTCACCACAGAGCACTGACACTGGGTGTGTGTGCTCCAGAGTGCTGGCTGGTAATCGGGCACATCAGTCCACCTGCTCCACTGTGCAGGTCCACTTTATATGAAGACCTGACTCTTCAGAAAAGACCCTAATGCTGAAAAAGATTAAGCATAGGAGGGAAAGGAGGTAACAGATAATGAGGTGGTGTGTGTGCATGGCATCATTGACACAGTGGATATGAGTTTTGACTAAACTGTGGGAGACGATGAAATTTAGGGAAGCCTGGTGTGCTGCAGTCCAGGGACTCACATAAGACTTAGTGACTGAGCAATCACCTCAACAAGATAGTTCTATTCTTGTGTTTCTGAGAAACCTCGATGATGTTCTCCATAATGACTATTATTTACATTCCCACCAACAGTGCGCAAGTGTTTTTATTCCTTTCCAGCACTGCCAACATTTGTTTTTTTTTTTTTTTTTTTTTTTTTTTAATAGCTTGTGAAGTGAGATCTTGAATGTGATTCTAACATGCAGTTTTTTGACGATTAGTGAGGTTGAGACTCTTTTCATGTAACTATTGGCCATCTGTATGTCTTCTTTGGAAAAAAATTTTATATCTTCTGCCCAGTTTTTAGATTGCTTTGGTAGTTCATTCATACTACTTAATTCCTTACCGCTTTGTATTTTGTATATGAACTGCTAGCTATTTCTGTGGCTGCATAAGGCCTAAAGAACTGTAAGTATCACAATGAAAACCCTTAGAAAATGGTGACATTGCCATAAAAAGTAACAAAAGACCAATTGCAAGGGTAGATGAAAACAATTTTATTTGTTTATAAAGGCCAAAGAGACCACTTACCCTGCTTTTCCTCGAGTATTTCCTTGGAGACACAGTGAATCGGAGCTCTTGTTCTAACATTGAAAGATAGAAAACCTCTCTAGGGACTAAGTACACCTTCAATTTTCTATAATTTGGAGATATATCCAAGTCACATGCTAAGTAATCTTCAGATATGTAAACAAGTACCTCCAAAACAACAAGTTTTCCTCAATTTGTATTTCATCCATCTTTATTCTTCGACATATGTGGGCCTCCCATCGCAGTGGGCCTTTCTCACCACAGAGCACTGACACTGGGTGTGTGTGCTCCAGAGTGCTGGCTGGTAATCGGGCACATCAGTCCACCTGCTCCACTGTGCAGGTCCACTTTATATGAAGACCTGACTCTTCAGAAAAGACCCTAATGCTGAAAAAGATTAAGCATAGGAGGGAAAGGAGGTAACAGATAATGAGGTGGTGTGTGTGCATGGCATCATTGACACAGTGGATATGAGTTTTGACTAAACTGTGGGAGACGATGAAATTTAGGGAAGCCTGGTGTGCTGCAGTCCAGGGACTCACATAAGACTTAGTGACTGAGCAATCACCTCAACAAGATAGTTCTATTCTTGTGTTTCTGAGAAACCTCGATGATGTTCTCCATAATGACTATTATTTACATTCCCACCAACAGTGCGCAAGTGTTTTTATTCCTTTCCAGCACTGCCAACATTTGTTTTTTTTTTTTTTTTTAATAGCTTGTGAAGTGAGATCTTGAATGTGATTCTAACATGCAGTTTTTTGACGATTAGTGAGGTTGAGACTCTTTTCATGTAACTATTGGCCATCTGTATGTCTTCTTTGGAAAAAAATTTTATATCTTCTGCCCAGTTTTTAGATTGCTTTGGTAGTTCATTCATACTACTTAATTCCTTACCGCTTTGTATTTTGTATATGAACTGCTAGCTATTTCTGTGGCTGCATAAGGCCTAAAGAACTGTAAGTATCACAATGAAAACCCTTAGAAAATGGTGACATTGCCATAAAAAGTAACAAAAGACCAATTGCAAGGGTAGATGAAAACAATTTTATTTGTTTATAAAGGCCAAAGAGACCACTTACCCTGCTTTTCCTCGAGTATTTCCTTGGAGACACAGTGAATCGGAGCTCTTGTTCTAACATTGAAAGATAGAAAACCTCTCTAGGGACTAAGTACACCTTCAATTTTCTATAATTTGGAGATATATCCAAGTCACATGCTAAGTAATCTTCAGATATGTAAACAAGTACCTCCAACAATAGCTCACAGTTTGCATATTATGTTTGTTTCCTATCCTGTATTAGTATGGAAGGATATTTCTATTGCCAGGATTGCTTTATTTTCCAAATAAATTCCACTAAGTTGTATTTGGAAATGCACAGCCTATAGATGCAATAATAGTTTCTGAAGAAGGCATTTTCCCTTTCTAGGAAAATATATACACATATACATTTTATTTATTTTTTAAAAAAACTCATGACATGCACAGAACTCTCTAAATTACTCCTCAGTCCTGACTTAACCATATAAACTCTAGTACTATTTTACTAATTTACAACTAGCGTACAGACATGACACAATTCATAAATAATCCTACATACATATTTAAAATATAATTTTAAATTATACAATCTATACTATTCCAATACCATTTGCACAGTTTACAGCATTATCTATAAATCCATACCATCTAATACTATGTCCTCAAGCAAGTCTTATTTTTTTCAATTTTCTCTATAGTTCTATATAGCCCGATTATTTATGTCCTTTCTTCCTGCAAATTGAATATTTTACTGTGTATTCTTCTTCCACTAGCTATCATCTTTAGAATGCTATTAGCTCTTTTTCACCCACTTCCAAATACTTTTGTTCAGCTTAAATTAGCATTGAATATATACCCCCAAGAATTTTAAATTTTATTTAGTATATACCATAAGACAATTTGTGTAAACAGCATCATATTAAATTTAGAAAAACTGTATATTGAAACTTAAGCATAGCTACATGCTCTAAGTATTAACACAGTTAGCCATAGTACAAAGCTAGTATCAACTTTTGAAGTAAAATTTGCATGTGACTACTGAAATATTTGTATATGTTTTACTTTCCCCGAAATATTTGTATATGTTTTACTTTCCCCATTTTAAGATTTATGATCGGACTTCCCTGGTGATCACGTGTTTAAGAATCTACTTTCTACTGCAGGGAACAGGATTTCAGGAAGAGCCCACATGCCACAAAGCAACTAAGCCTATACTTCCTAACGAGAGCTGACACTGAAATGAGCAGCCAGTGCATTGCGACAAAAAATAGCTCCCGTTCACTGCACTGAACTAGATAAAGCTCATGCACAGCTATGAAGATCCGTTGCCATCAAAAATAAAGAATTAAATAAACAAATAAGCAGATAAAAAAGACTAATGATTAGAATTACTTTTCACTGCAACAAGATACATGTAATCTGAACAGATTTCCTCAAAGTGTCAGTATAGTCAGTTTATTTTGCAACTTGATGCAGCTCATTATATATCCTTATAATACTATTACAAAGAATATGGTACAGTGCAGTTATTCTGTTATGGTCATTTTGCTCAATTGTCTCTCATTATCTTCTTGACATAAAGAAAATAAAGTTAAAATGAAAAGTCATATACTTTCTTGCTTATTCTCATGCAAAGTATTTTCTATATAGAACATTACAAGATTTCTTTATTTGATATCATCTATATTATCTGTGTCATCTACAAGATCATTTTTTCAATTTTCTCTATAGTTCTATATAGCCCGATTATTTATGTCCTTTCTTCCTGCAAATTGAATATTTTACTGTGTATTCTTCTTCCACTAGCTATCATCTTTAGAATGCTATTAGCTCTTTTTCACCCACTTCCAAATACTTTTGTTCAGCTTAAATTAGCATTGAATATATACCCCCAAGAATTTTAAATTTTATTTAGTATATACCATAAGACAATTTGTGTAAACAGCATCATATTAAATTTAGAAAAACTGTATATTGAAACTTAAGCATAGCTACATGCTCTAAGTATTAACACAGTTAGCCATAGTACAAAGCTAGTATCAACTTTTGAAGTAAAATTTGCATGTGACTACTGAAATATTTGTATATGTTTTACTTTCCCCGAAATATTTGTATATGTTTTACTTTCCCCATTTTAAGATTTATGATCGGACTTCCCTGGTGATCACGTGTTTAAGAATCTACTTTCTACTGCAGGGAACAGGATTTCAGGAAGAGCCCACATGCCACAAAGCAACTAAGCCTATACTTCCTAACGAGAGCTGACACTGAAATGAGCAGCCAGTGCATTGCGACAAAAAATAGCTCCCGTTCACTGCACTGAACTAGATAAAGCTCATGCACAGCTATGAAGATCCGTTGCCATCAAAAATAAAGAATTAAATAAACAAATAAGCAGATAAAAAAGACTAATGATTAGAATTACTTTTCACTGCAACAAGATACATGTAATCTGAACAGATTTCCTCAAAGTGTCAGTATAGTCAGTTTATTTTGCAACTTGATGCAGCTCATTATATATCCTTATAATACTATTACAAAGAATATGGTACAGTGCAGTTATTCTGTTATGGTCATTTTGCTCAATTGTCTCTCATTATCTTCTTGACATAAAGAAAATAAAGTTAAAATGAAAAGTCATATACTTTCTTGCTTATTCTCATGCAAAGTATTTTCTATATAGAACATTACAAGATTTCTTTATTTGATATCATCTATATTATCTGTGTCATCTACAAGATCATATCTTGGTTTGTGTCATCAGTTTATGTGTTCATTCCACAACCATAAATTAGTTTATATATTCATTCAACAAGCATGAATGTTTAAAATATGTGTCTCAGAATAATGAAAAGTTCACCATTTTTTTCTTCTTTGTTTTTCTCCACACAGTTGTCCCTTCAAATATTCTAGTTTTGTTTTCTGGACTTCCTATTTTATTATTAGCATATAACACCTCTTGGATTTTTTTCCTTATAATGTTTTAACTATTCTCTTTTTTCTATTTTGTACATGATATGAAATATTCTCTCCTTGAGGCCTCCAAAACAATACTTTTTATTAAAATGAATGTTATGAATCTATAGTCTAAAGCTATCAATAAATCAACATCATAAATACTCAGTTGAACAAGTTTTGATGATTGTATACCCTCACGTAACCACCTGAAACAACATAAAATTCATCACATGTGATGGGCCATGGGAAAGTCTTGGCAGGTGGGATTGCGTCTGGGACTTCTTTTGATTTAATCTCTTATGCTAAACAGCATAGAAATGTTATCAGTATGTTACAAGTCATCGTAGGTTTTTTAATATCATTTACATTAGATGCTTTCTACTATTATTATTCTAATAAAAACAATAACAGTCTCTTCTATGAAAAGCTCATTATTTTCTTGAGTTTCTTGAATTTCTACTATTTCTTCATATCCCTCATACTCAGATGGGTTTTCATCTTAAAATTTTGTAGCTTTTGGTTGCTTGGATGTAAGAGATGATCTCTTATGATTATATACATCCTAACCAAAAGCTAAAGCCCTAATTTGAGTTAAAACCAGTTATAATTCTCAACCTTAATATTTGCTCTATTTCTCAAGTCTCTAGGCTATTGTTCACAATATCTGGGGACAACTTTTTAAGTTTGTACTTCATTAAGTTTTTTTGACATAAAGAAAATAAAGTTAAAATGAAAAGTCATATACTTTCTTGCTTATTCTCATGCAAAGTATTTTCTATATAGAACATTACAAGATTTCTTTATTTGATATCATCTATATTATCTGTGTCATCTACAAGATCATATCTTGGTTTGTGTCATCAGTTTATGTGTTCATTCCACAACCATAAATTAGTTTATATATTCATTCAACAAGCATGAATGTTTAAAATCTGTGTTTCAGAATATTGAACAGTTCACCCTTTGTTTCTTCTTTGTTTTTCTCCACACAGTTGTCCCTTCAAATATTCTAGTTTTGTTTTCTGGACTTCCTATTTTATTATTAGCATATAACACCTCTTGGATTTTTTTCCTTATAATGTTTTAACTATTCTCTTTTTTCTATTTTGTACATGATATGAAATATTCTCTCCTTGAGGCCTCCAAAACAATACTTTTTATTAAAATGAATGTTATGAATCTATAGTCTAAAGCTATCAATAAATCAACATCATAAATACTCAGTTGAACAAGTTTTGATGATTGTATACCCTCACGTAACCACCTGAAACAACATAAAATTCATCACATGTGATGGGCCATGGGAAAGTCTTGGCAGGTGGGATTGCGTCTGGGACTTCTTTTGATTTAATCTCTTATGCTAAACAGCATAGAAATGTTATCAGTATGTTACAAGTCATCGTAGGTTTTTTAATATCATTTACATTAGATGCTTTCTACTATTATTATTCTAATAAAAACAATAACAGTCTCTTCTATGAAAAGCTCATTATTTTCTTGAGTTTCTTGAATTTCTACTATTTCTTCATATCCCTCATACTCAGATGGGTTTTCATCTTAAAATTTTGTAGCTTTTGGTTGCTTGGATGTAAGAGATGATCTCTTATGATTATATACATCCTAACCAAAAGCTAAAGCCCTAATTTGAGTTAAAACCAGTTATAATTCTCAACCTTAATATTTGCTCTATTTCTCAAGTCTCTAGGCTATTGTTCACAATATCTGGGGACAACTTTTTAAGTTTGTTCTTCATTAAGTTGTTTACCAAGTGAAAACTTTTACCCTGCTGTATCTAATTTTTAAAAATTTGTTTTATTTCACTTTTCCTTTTCTTATTGTTTTCTTTATGCTATATTTGAAAATCTTCTTGCCTTTTTAACCTTCTCTGCACATGAGTTTCTGATCCTATTTAACAATGTATGCTCGCTAAGTTCCTTCAGTCATATCTGACTCTTTGTAACACTATGGACTATAGACCACCAGGCTCCTCTGTCTATGGGATTCTCCAGGCAAGAATGCTGGCTTGTGTTGCCATGCCCTTCTCCAGAGGATGTTCTCTATCTAGGGAACAAATTTGGTGCCTCTTGTGTCTCCTGCATTGGAAAGTGTATTCTTTATCACTAGCACCACCTAGAAAACAGAGTTGCTTAAAACTGCTTGGATGTTCAACATTTATTATACATTTTTTAAGAATGACTTCATAATCATGTTATTAAAACCAAACCAACAAGAGCTAAATGAAATGCAATCATGTATTTTGTAATTAACCAGAGGATCTATAAGCCTTTGTGGTAGAAAAGATGACACTGTTTAGAACAGAATGAAACAGTAAATAGTTTGATTTCATACAGTTAATTGGTAAGGATCCTGGATTGAAGTTAAATAATTTTAATTACCCTATTTAGTATTGAGGGACAACTAATTGGAAAAGATGCTGATGCTGAGAAAGATGAAGGCAAAAGGAGAAGAGAGAGGCAGAGGATGAGATAGTTGGATGGCATCACCAACTCAGTAGATGTGAACTTAGGTAAACTCTGGGAGATAGTGAACAATAGGGAGGACTGGCATGCTACAGTTCATGAGTTCATGAAGAGTTGGACATGACTTAGTAACTAAACAGAAAGAGAACTCTAATTAGATAGTGCAGTTGATGTAAATTAAAAGAAAAAATTGTATATTTTACCTATTCAGGTTTTCATAGCAAAATAGCATAGACTGGGTGAATTAAACCATACACATTTAGTTTATTAGCATGTTGCAGGTTGGAAATTTGAGATCAGAGTAGAGACTTCTTGTTTTCCAGAGAGATTCATTACTGACTTGTAGGTACCCAGCATTTTGTGTGCTTATATGATCTTTACTCTTTGGTTCACATATGGAGGGAGGGAGAGAGGGGAGAGGGAGTAAGAGTCAAAACTCTAACGTTTCATCTTATAATAACATTAATTCTATCCTAGACTCTCATCTTTGTGATCTCATTGAATACTAATTACCACCTTACAGGCTATATTTCTAAATCTAGTCACACTGGGATTAAGGCTTCAACGGGAATGTTGAGAGGACACAGTTCAATCCACAACATCATGCTGGCATAAAAATAATAAGTTTACATGGCTGTCTTGGACATGAAATATAAAACATATAGTAATTCTCTAGCTCCAGGTCTCAATCCCTGCCAAAAGTGTGGTTGGTGGGACCCCTCATCCAGCTGAGAATTTATACAAAAGTCTTTTATAAAGTAACATTTCATTCTCTCTTATTAAGTGCATTACTGTAAGTCATGGTAATGTTAGGAAGAAATAAGATAAATTAACATTGCAGTGTTGATTTTATGTACGTAGTTTAGAAACTGATGACTATTTAGTAATTTAGTATTTCAATTATTTTAAGACAATGTATCCAGAAGATTAACAGATTTTCCAATTACTAAAGTAATTAATGGAATAATTGTTTTTAGCTTATTTTAAGTGAAAAAGTATAATAATTTCTTAAAAACAATAGTGGACCATTTAGGAGAACTTGAATTTTGCTATATCCACAGGTTAAATTAACATGCACAAGTAATATTTAGCTAATAGTGACAGTTTAGTCCTAATTTATTTTTGCACGCGTAACCCAAAATTTTATGAAAGAAATAGCTTTATTTTTCTGAGCCAACACATGGAGAAACTGTGTTTCAAAATTGTCTTCGATGGCATGCTACAGTTCATGAGTTCATGAAGAGTTGGACATGACTTAGTAACTAAACAGAAAGAGAACTCTAATTAGATAGTGCAGTTGATGTAAATTAAAAGAAAAAATTGTATATTTTACCTATTCAGGTTTTCATAGCAAAATAGCATAGACTGGGTGAATTAAACCATACACATTTAGTTTATTAGCATGTTGCAGGTTGGAAATTTGAGATCAGAGTAGAGACTTCTTGTTTTCCAGAGAGATTCATTACTGACTTGTAGGTACCCAGCATTTTGTGTGCTTATATGATCTTTACTCTTTGGTTCACATATGGAGGGAGGGAGAGAGGGGAGAGGGAGTAAGAGTCAAAACTCTAACGTTTCATCTTATAATAACATTAATTCTATCCTAGACTCTCATCTTTGTGATCTCATTGAATACTAATTACCACCTTACAGGCTATATTTCTAAATCTAGTCACACTGGGATTAAGGCTTCAACGGGAATGTTGAGAGGACACAGTTCAATCCACAACATCATGCTGGCATAAAAATAATAAGTTTACATGGCTGTCTTGGACATGAAATATAAAACATATAGTAATTCTCTAGCTCCAGGTCTCAATCCCTGCCAAAAGTGTGGTTGGTGGGACCCCTCATCCAGCTGAGAATTTATACAAAAGTCTTTTATAAAGTAACATTTCATTCTCTCTTATTAAGTGCATTACTGTAAGTCATGGTAATGTTAGGAAGAAATAAGATAAATTAACATTGCAGTGTTGATTTTATGTACGTAGTTTAGAAACTGATGACTATTTAGTAATTTAGTATTTCAATTATTTTAAGACAATGTATCCAGAAGATTAACAGATTTTCCAATTACTAAAGTAATTAATGGAATAATTGTTTTTAGCTTATTTTAAGTGAAAAAGTATAATAATTTCTTAAAAACAATAGTGGACCATTTAGGAGAACTTGAATTTTGCTATATCCACAGGTTAAATTAACATGCACAAGTAATATTTAGCTAATAGTGACAGTTTAGTCCTAATTTATTTTTGCACGCGTAACCCAAAATTTTATGAAAGAAATAGCTTTATTTTTCTGAGCCAACACATGGAGAAACTGTGTTTCAAAATGTTACAAGTCTTCTTTTTTTATTATTATTGCTATTTTTTTATTATTTTGGGGGGGATGGTGGGGAAGGAGGGGAGCAGGCGGGTCACTTCTATTGGTCTTTCATTTGTCTATTTTCATCCATCTTTGTTCTTTGGCCCAAGTGGGCCACCCATCGCGGTGGCCTCTGTTGTCACAGAGCACTGGCTCTGGGCGCATGTGCTCCAGAGCTCCAGCTCCGTAATTGGACACACTGGTCCAGCTGCTCTACAGCACGTGGGATCTTCCCAGGCCAGGGATCGAACCGGTGCCCCCCGCACTGCAAGGCGGTGCCCTTACCCACTGGACCACCAGGAAAGCCCCTAATTGATTCTTTTTTTTTTTTTTTAAAGATTTACTTATTTATTTATTTTTGGGCAGGGGTCGGGTTGGGGAAGGAGGGGAGCAGGCGGGTCACTTCTATTGGTCTTTCATTTGTCTATTTTCATCCATCTTTGTTCTTTGGCCCAAGTGGGCCACCCATCGCGGTGGCCTCTGTTGTCACAGAGCACTGGCTCTGGGCGCATGTGCTCCAGAGCTCCAGCTCCGTAATTGGACACACTGGTCCAGCTGCTCTACAGCACGTGGGATCTTCCCAGGCCAGGGATCGAACCGGTGCCCCCCGCACTGCAAGGCGGTGCCCTTACCCACTGGACCACCAGGAAAGCCCCTAATTGATTCTTTTTTTTTTTTTTTAAAGATTTACTTATTTATTTATTTTTGGGCAGGGGTCGGGTTGGGGAGGGAGGGGAGCAGGCAGGCCACTTCTATTGGTCTTTCATTTCTCTATTTTCATCCTTCTTTTCTTTGGCTCCTGTGGGCCTCCCATCACGGTGGCATCGGTTGTTGCAGAGCGCCGGCTCTGGGCGCATGCACTCCAGAGCTCCGGCTCGGTAATTGGACACATCGGTCCAGTCGCTCCACAGCACGTGGGATCTTCCCAGGCCAGGGATCGAACTGGCGCCCCTTGCAAGGTGGTGTCCTTACCCACTGAACCACCAGGGAATCCCGTTACAAGTCTTCTTTATGTACACATACACTAATGGATGGTGTTAAGATTTAGAGTCAGGTATCTGTTCCTAGAATTCGTACTCTAAATAACTATGAAATACTGCCTCTCTCAGTAAGACTATCATTAAGTATTTAAATGTTGAATGATATCATTACTGATTAATATCAATACTAAAATGAATAAATGAATGTACATAAAATCTAACAAGCTTTTATTTTACTAAAGGCTCTCTTACTTTACATGCTTTAAAATTTACTATATTTTAAAAGAGAGTAAATACATTTAAGTCAAATCTCAATACTTAATGAGAATTATTTTTATTTGACCACTTACATTGATCATTAATTTTGAAAGCAGTAGTAACCCCCAAATAATCGGTTATTATTACACAGTAGTTAACCATATATTGGCACGATGGTCTTCTGAGAATGTGGACTATTGTTCTATACCCCTTTTCTGCAGTAAATGTGTTATAAAGTTCAGGAATGTTATGTATTTCTTTATTTTTGGACAATTAAATGGCATTAATTTAAACTAAATTCTCCTCAGGTGGAATATTTGGAATATGCTTTTACTGTTCACTGTCTAAGGATATTCAAAATGATGTTTAGAATTTATACCTGAAATAAATGATGATGAACACAATTCCCAAACTAATTTCTGCTAGCAAGCAGTCAACTCATGTAGCTCTGCTTCACTGTAGGGACAAGATACTGATCACTAAGAAAGTCTATTAAACTGTGTAATTCTCAGCACGCACAGTAGCCTCCACAAGTCCTACTGGTAACATACATTCATATTCTCAGTACACTTTTGTCATCTGTACTTTCCAGGTCACAGGACAATACTAACAATTGCCCTGCCAACCTCAGTCCCATACGGCTTCAATTCTCAAGTGTTGGGGGCCTATCATACCGGTGTAACTTCAATCAAAAAATTTTTTTGATTTTTTTAAATAAATTTTATTTATTTATCTTTTTGGGGGGTGGGGTGGGGAGGGAGGGGGATGGGTGGGCCACTTCTATCAGTCTTCATTTCTCTATTTTCATCCATCTTTATTCTTTGGCTCCTGTGGATCTCCCATCGCGGTGGCCTCTGTTGTCTCAGAGCGCCGGCTCTGGGCTCATGCGCGCCAGAGATCCGGCTCGGTAATTGGACACATCACTCCAGCTGCTCCGCGGCACGTGGGATCTTCCCAGGCCAGGGATCAAACTGGCGCCCCTTGCACTGCAAAGTGGTGTCCTTACCCACTGGACCACCAGGGGAAGCCCTCAATCAAATTTAACTTTATTTTTTTTCTTTCTGTAACCAGCAAATAAAATATATTGACAAGCATTTTAGGAAAGTTGAATACCCAAAATAGGAGCAAGGGGGATTGGCATTAAGGATACAAAGATTATCCTATGCATGATGGTTCCCCATGATCAAACTGCCATGTACTTACTGTGAAACAGGGCAGAAACTGCCAGAGAAAGACAATATTCTGAAGAATTTTCCCCAAGTCTTATTCTCTTTGAAGAATATTTTTTCTTCATGTTTAACAGAAATACATTTAATTGGTTAAGGTGGAAGAAAACTTGGAGGATATTTCTAAGGAAGCAAAAGGTATAATCTATTTGCTTTTTTAAGGTTTCCCAGGTGGCTCAGTGGTAAAGACTCTGCCTCTCAATGCAGGAAACATGGTAGACGTGGGTTCGATCTTTGCCTCAATATCCCCTGGAGGAGAAAAAGATGAACCACTTCGGTATTCTTGCCTAGAAAATCTGATGGACAAAGGAGCCTGATGGGCTATAGTCCTTGCTCAGAGTGTCAAACATGACTGAGCATACATATATTCACTGGGAACATGCACTTTGTAGAAAAAATAATTGACTTTAATTCCCATCCTCTCTAGATAATAGATGAACTTGATCCACTAAATTAATGCTTCTGAAGTTGAATTTTTGAAGTGTATAAGGCAAATGTACTTCAGTTTTTATTTGTAGAATTTAGAAATTATATATTTTTTCATATATAGTATATATATAAAAATGCATAAATTTTGCAATTTGCAGCATGTAATAAGGACTAACTCATCTATATTATCCCCCATTACCTTAAAGTGCTATAAATACATTTGGTACTTTTATATATCATTTGTCATTTAATTGTCATTTCATTCCTAGAAAAATTCCCATCGCGGTGGCCTCTGTTGTCTCAGAGCACCGGCTCTTGGCGCATGCGCTCCAGAGCGCGGGCTCGGTAATTGGACACATCACTCCAGCTGCTCCGCGGCACGTGGGATCTTCCCAGGCCAGGGATCAAACTGGCGCCCCTTGCACTGCAAAGTGGTGTCCTTACCCACTGGACCACCAGGGGAAGCCCTCAATCAAATTTAACTTTATTTTTTCTTTCTGTCACCAGCAAATAAAATATATTGACAAGCATTTTAGGAAAGTTGAATACCCAAAATAGGAGCAAGGGGGATTGGCATTAAGGATACAAAGATTATCCTATGCATGATGGTTCCCCATGATCAAACTGCCATGTACTTACTGTGAAACAGGGCAGAAACTGCCAGAGAAAGACAATATTCTGAAGAATTTTCCCCAAGTCTTATTCTCTTTGAAGAATATTTTTTCTTCATGTTTAACAGAAATACATTTAATTGGTTAAGGTGGAAGAAAACTTGGAGGATATTTCTAAGGAAGCAAAAGGTATAATCTATTTGCTTTTTGAAGGTTTCCCAGGTGGCTCAGTGGTAAAGACTCTGCCTCTCAATGCAGGAAACATGGTAGACGTGGGTTCGATCTTTGCCTCAATATCCCCTGGAGGAGAAAAAGATGAACCACTTCGGTATTCTTGCCTAGAAAATCTGATGGACAAAGGAGCCTGATGGGCTATAGTCCTTGCTCAGAGTGTCAAACATGACTGAGCATACATATATTCACTGGGAACATGCACTTTGTAGAAAAAATAATTGACTTTAATTCCCATCCTCTCTAGATAATAGATGAACTTGATCCACTAAATTAATGCTTCTGAAGTTGAATTTTTGAAGTGTATAAGGCAAATGTACTTCAGTTTTTATTTGTAGAATTTAGAAATTATATATTTTTTCATATATAGTATATATATAAAAATGCATAAATTTTGCAATTTGCAGCATGTAATAAGGACTAACTCATCTATATTATCCCCCATTACCTTAAAGTGCTATAAATACATTTGGTACTTTTATATATCATTTGTCATTTAATTGTCATTTCATTCCTAGTTTTACCTGTATTTGAACATTCTTAAAGGCTTTCAACTATTTAAGGGCATGACCTGATTTTATTTTGGTACCCTGCATCACATATATACAATAACAATAAAAATAATGCACACTTATATGCATCTAATAGAATGTGAATCTAATAGAGTTGAAAATGTTTACCATAAAATTTAAAAACAGGCAAATTTGGTCTGGGAGCAGTGAAATTATATCTTATTAACTTAATATCATCTTGTCAATGATATATTGATTTTTTAATTTAGTTATGAAGTCTTTATGCTAATATCAGTTTTGAGAGCATGGATTATATTTCAAAACTATTAATAGGCTATTGTAGGAAATTTATCTGTCAATTCACCCAGATTATGAATGTTTTTTATCACATTTTCCAGAATTAAAGCCACTATAATTTTGTAACTGAATCTGTCATAATAAAATGCCAATTTAAAAACATTAAACAAAATTAAATCTGTGGTTCTCATATGGATTGATGCATTTTTAAAGTGACTAGCCTACGTGTTCACATATAGAACCCAGGGATCTACTTACACGACAAACTTTCAGTGGTACATATTGGATCTGCCACAGGAATTTGAAGTTACAACAGTAAAAGAAGTGCTTCTTATAAAGGAGATTCTCTGCTGCTTTAGAAAAACATTCTTCCCTGCATTTTGTGTCAGTACATACATTTCTAAAGTCAAATGTATTATAACTATTTTATTAAGGTTTGCAATTACTTTAGAAAGTCAAATGAAGTGGTGTTAGTGGGCATCTGACAGATAGGTCTAGGGGATAAGCCACCCCTGATTCAAGAGTTTTCTGCCAAAAGGTTTTTAGTTTCCCTCTTTTATTCATAGAAAACACACGTTACTTATAATGTTTTATAAATGCATTTAGTTTTAATTGTAGGATAGATGCTTTACAGTATTGTGTTGACCCGTGCCATACATCAACATGCATTAGCATAGATACAGGTATGTCCTCTCCCTCTTGAACCTTCCTCCCACTTCCCAATCCTCTCACCTTCTACCCCATTCCACCCTCCTCGGTTGTCACAGAGGATGAGGTTTGAGCTCCCTGCATCATGCATCACATTCCTGCTGGCTTTCTATTTTATATATGATAATGTATATGTTTCAATTCTACTCTGTCAATTTGTCCTGTCCTCTCCTCCCCCCACTGAGTCCACAGTAAACATTTGTATCAAGTACTTAGTTATGAATTAAAAATTTCACTGGTCTCTTGCTAAATCCCATTCAATCAAAAGAAATTGTGTCAAAAAAAAGAGATTGTCAACAGTAAACTTTGAATGCTTTGTTTGCAAGATATTTGCTTAAAAGCAGTACTGTCCAGTTTCAGTGTTAGTTCAATATTAGACACTGATAGCCTATTATGACTTAAGAGTAGTTATTTACATAATTTATTTGTAATTAAAAGTTCACTTTAAACTCCAGACAAATTATTTTAGTTGACTCCTGTATCAATTCCAGCTAAGGAAACAAAATACTGTCAAATTTACACTTATTTAATTGTAATATTCAACAGATTTATGAGCAATTTATTTCATTGCCACATTCAAAGATGGCATTTTAAAGTGACTAGCCTACGTGTTCACATATAGAACCCAGGGATCTACTTACGACAAACTTTCAGTGGTACATATTGGATCTGCCACAGGAATTTGAAGTTACAACAGTAAAAGAAGTGCTTCTTATAAAGGAGATTCTCTGCTGCTTTAGAAAAACATTCTTCCCTGCATTTTGTGTCAGTACATACATTTCTAAAGTCAAATGTATTATAACTATTTTATTAAGGTTTGCAATTACTTTAGAAAGTCAAATGAAGTGGTGTTAGTGGGCATCTGACAGATAGGTCTAGGGGATAAGCCACCCCTGATTCAAGAGTTTTCTGCCAAAAGGTTTTTAGTTTCCCTCTTTTATTCATAGAAAACACACGTTACTTATAATGTTTTATAAATGCATTTAGTTTTAATTGTAGGATAGATGCTTTACAGTATTGTGTTGACCCGTGCCATACATCAACATGCATTAGCATAGATACAGGTATGTCCTCTCCCTCTTGAACCTTCCTCCCACTTCCCCCACCTCTCACCTTCTACCCCATTCCACCCTCCTCGGTTGTCACAGAGGATGAGGTTTGAGCTCCCTGCATCATGCATCACATTCCTGCTGGCTTTCTATTTTATATATGATAATGTATATGTTTCAATTCTACTCTGTCAATTTGTCCTGTCCTCTCCTCCCCCCACTGAGTCCACAGTAAACATTTGTATCAAGTACTTAGTTATGAATTAAAAATTTCACTGGTCTCTTGCTAAATCCCATTCAATCAAAAGAAATTGTGTCAAAAAAAAGAGATTGTCAACAGTAAACTTTGAATGCTTTGTTTGCAAGATATTTGCTTAAAAGCAGTACTGTCCAGTTTCAGTGTTAGTTCAATATTAGACACTGATAGCCTATTATGACTTAAGAGTAGTTATTTACATAATTTATTTGTAATTAAAAGTTCACTTTAAACTCCAGACAAATTATTTTAGTTGACTCCTGTATCAATTCCAGCTAAGGAAACAAAATACTGTCAAATTTACACTTACTTAATTGTAATATTCAACAGATTTATGAGCAAATCTGATTTCATATTGGTACATGATAGCCACATTCATAAGGAACTCACTTTATATTCTTACAAATTTTATATTCACCTCTTTATGAGGTGAAATTAATCTAGAACAAAATGAGTAAAAGCTTTCATAAATTGCAGAACTTTCTTAAAAGAAATTTCAAATACTAAGTGTCATGGAATAAATGATGATCAATAGATTCAAATATATTTTCTTTACTTGCTCCAGGTACCAGAAATGGAATATTTTTAAAAAATTCCTAGGTAAATTTTAATTTGATTTAAACTTGTGATTATTAAAACCATGCATTAAATTGGAAAAAAAACACTATGAATTGCCAGTTGATTTAAAAGTATAAGCTATGGGCTTCCCTGGTGGTCCAGTGGGTGAAGAGTCTGCTTTGCAGTGCAAGGGGCACTGGTTCGATTCCTGGTCCAGGAAGAACCCACATGCCACGGAGTTGCTGGACCGGTGTGTCCTGTTACGAGCCAGCACTCTGGAGTACATGTGCCCAGAGCTGATGCTCTGCAATGAGAGAGGCCACTGCAATGGGAGGCCCACACAGGCCAAAGAATGAGGATAGATGAAAATGGATAAATAAAAAAACAATAAGAGACCAAAATTTATAAAATACACATATATATAAGCTCTGATAAATTCCTAGTTCATTTAAAATAAATTCCAAACTTCTTACTTAGGCTTACAAATGTATGTATGAGCTGAACTCTTCTGTCTCTAAAACTGTACTTCATACCATTATTTCCTAGTTCATTAATCTCTCTCCTTTATCTCCCTCTCTCTCTTTCTCTGTTTGTCATGTGTTGTGTGAGTAATACCTTCTGATGCACCTCATGTTTTACCGTGTATTTGTCTTGACATAAAGACAAAACAACTAATGATCTAATCATCTCACTCCAAATCATTAGATGTCCCGAAACTTCTCTGAAGTGACAAGCACCTGAAGCTTTGAGAAATGTATCTCCTTACCCCTGTTTCATATGTCTTTTTTAATATTTTCACTAAAGATCGATTAGTTTTATCAATTCCAGCTAAGGAAACAAAATACTGTCAAATTTACACTTACTTAATTGTAATATTCAACAGATTTATGAGCAAATCTGATTTCATATTGGTACATGATAGCCACATTCATAAGGAACTCACTTTATATTCTTACAAATTTTATATTCACCTCTTTATGAGGTGAAATTAATCTAGAACAAAATGAGTAAAAGCTTTCATAAATTGCAGAACTTTCTTAAAAGAAATTTCAAATACTAAGTGTCATGGAATAAATGATGATCAATAGATTCAAATATATTTTCTTTACTTGCTCCAGGTACCAGAAATGGAATATTTTTAAAAAATTCCTAGGTAAATTTTAATTTGATTTAAACTTGTGATTATTAAAACCATGCATTAAATTGGAAAAAAAACACTATGAATTGCCAGTTGATTTAAAAGTATAAGCTATGGGCTTCCCTGGTGGTCCAGTGGGTGAAGAGTCTGCTTTGCAGTGCAAGGGCACTGGTTCGATTCCTGGTCCAGGAAGAACCCACATGCCACGGAGTTGCTGGACCGGTGTGTCCTGTTACGAGCCAGCACTCTGGAGTACATGTGCCCAGAGCTGATGCTCTGCAATGAGAGAGGCCACTGCAATGGGAGGCCCACACAGGCCAAAGAATGAGGATAGATGAAAATGGATAAATAAAAAAACAATAAGAGACCAAAATTTATAAAATACACATATATATAAGCTCTGATAAATTCCTAGTTCATTTAAAATAAATTCCAAACTTCTTACTTAGGCTTACAAATGTATGTATGAGCTGAACTCTTCTGTCTCTAAAACTGTACTTCATACCATTATTTCCTAGTTCATTAATCTCGCTCCTTTATCTCCCTCTCTCTCTTTCTCTGTTTGTCATGTGTTGTGTGAGTAATACCTTCTGATGCACCTCATGTTTTACCGTGTATTTGTCTTGACATAAAGACAAAACAACTAATGATCTAATCATCTCACTCCAAATCATTAGATGTCCCGAAACTTCTCTGAAGTGACAAGCACCTGAAGCTTTGAGAAATGTATCTCCTTACCCCTGTTTCATATGTCTTTTTTAATATTTTCACTAAAGTATATAAAATGTTTGTTACTTCTTGGTTATTAGCTTCAATCAACGTAATGTAATTTATGTAGTGGACCAATGAGGAGCTTTCCTGATGACTTATTGGTAAAGAATTCATCTACTAATGCAGGGACACAGATTCCATCGCTAGGCTGGCTTGATATCCTGGAAAAGGAAATGGCAACCCACTCTTGGTATCCTTACCTGGGAAATCTGTGAACAGAAAAGCCTGGTGGGCTACAGCCAAAGGGTCTACAAAACAACTGAACATGGTATAGCAAATAAGCAACAACAAGAGGACAAATATGCCATTTTGAAGAATAAGACAGTTAAGATTTCCATGCTTTTTATTATGAGAATTTCAAGAAATGATAAAAAGATTGTAAATGTCTCTTTCTGGTCTTTCCATATTAAAATATGACTACTGGTAGCTTTTATAATTTTTTTAAAATAAAAAATACACACTTTCCATATTTAAAGTTATAAACCAGGTGTCATATGCTGTGTTGCTTTGCTCTAGCAAGAACTCTATCTGGATCAGCAGCTAAATATGGAGCCACAACCTGTTTATGCATGTGATAAAGCATAATATTTCACAAATATCCACCTGTCTCCTATATAAGCCAATCAGATGAATTGACATGGTTGTGGTGGTATTGACTCCCCTTCTTCTTGGATCTTTTACATCTTAGTTTTTGGCACTTTTCTCTGTAGTTTCTGGAAAGATTTTGTTTAGTCTCTTATGAGCAAAGAGACAGAGGGTTTCATTAATTCCACAGTAACTGTATGGCGGCTATGGCTTCATTCATCTGAAGGTTTGATTCAGGCGGAAGCAGTCTCACCCACCTGCCTCGATAATGAGTATTAATCCCAATTTTGACTCCTCACTTGGAGTCAGTTGACATGGAAACTTATTGCCATGATTATCTTAGTTATTTTTGGCATCCAACTCCCAATGAACATTTCTAACAGCGTTCTGTGCTTTCTGCCTCTTATCAAATATTTACCACATAAATATCCATTTTCATTCTCAGCTTCTGTTGCTTCCATACCATTAGTGAGGCAGGTGAATCTGTAGATCTATCATCAAAGAAACACTTTGTAGCCTCTCTTTACGTGAGTTCGGTTATATCCTGAGGTGTTACCTGAAACCTGGGTTACATTCTTTTCTTATAAAGCACCCATGGAAATCTCCCTTTCTCCGAGCCTGTCTAATTTTAATGGCAAATCTGTTTTTCACTTTGTATGTTCAGGATATTCTACCTCTTCCTACAATACCTTTTCCCTGTTTTTTACTATTCTACAGACTGCATGTATGCTTCAATATGTTTCGTTTCCCAAACAGATGCCAGAGATCCTTGTTTTTTGCTTTTTTCCTTTTGCAACTTTCACTTTCTCACCTACTACATATGCCTTTTGAACAGTGAAACAGGATTTACCTTTTCTGGCTATGTATACGTGAACAGAAAATTAAGCCTTTTTGTACCTTAATTTCTACATGCATCCATGCATGCTTAATCACTCAGTTGTGTCTGATTCTTAGTGACCCCCTGGACTGTAGCCCTTCTGGCTCCTCTGTCCATGAGATTCTCCAGGCAAGAATACTGTAGTGGGTTGACATTCCTTTCTCTAGGGAATCCTCCTCACCCAGGGATAAACTCATATCTCCTGAACTGCAGGCAGATTCTTATCATCTGAGCGACCAGGGAAGGCAGGCCATTTCTCCATTGTGTACTACAAATAATATTTCTACTTCTCAGATTTTAGCTGGATTAAATAAATTAATGCAAAATTATCAGATGAGTGCCTGGCACAGATTAATCCCTATATGTTTTCATTGTTTTATTATAATTACATAAATATCAATAATTAGCATTAACTTCATGAATGGGGGTAGTGTGAACACAGTAAAAATTGCCAACATCCTGAAATTCATATATCAGATAGATAAACACATTTTGAGATACTTGAAATTTGTAGGGAAAAACAGAACAGATAAATTGTATTGTGAATTGAGAAATCTAAAAAAAGCAGTCAAATCAATTTTCCAATGAAAACTTTACAATTAAATTATCTACTTAATTGTCTCCATTCCCCAAGTTATTTTATCAGTTAAGTTATTATTCCAAATAATAATTGCAACTCATTCAATGCTTTGATTTAAGAATATGAGGACAGATTAAAAAATTACCAGAATCTAGCAAGGATAGTCCTTTTTATAATGTTTCAGAAATTCATTTATTCTCTAATGAATACTAAACACAATACTATGTTATGTCTAAATATATCTGTTAAAAAATTCACATGGAGGGGCTTCCATGGTGGTCCAGTTGTTAAATAGTCCGCCTTTCACTGTAAGGGACTCCAGTTTGATCCCTGGCATGGGAAGAGCTCACATTCCACCCTGCGACTAGACCAGTGTGTCCAATTATGAGCCAGCACTCTGAAGCACATGCACCCATAGCCAGTGCTCTGCTACAGGAGAGGCCACTGCAATGGGAGACCCACACAGGTCAAAGAACAAAGATGGATGAAAAATAAATAAATGAAAGACCAATAAAAAGTGGCCAAATTTTTTTTTTTTAATTCACATGGAAATTACTTTTGGTTACTATATATTGAATTTATTGTATATACATCATTTATACAGTCCAGACATGTAATCATTCATTGATTTAACATGCAATGTAGGAGAGCCATCAAGGGAAATAAAGAGTCG
This sequence comes from Tragulus kanchil, assembly GCA_022376925.1. Lineage (NCBI taxonomy): Eukaryota > Metazoa > Chordata > Mammalia > Artiodactyla > Tragulidae > Tragulus > Tragulus kanchil. The sequence continues at coordinate 84,507,952 of JAIOJX010000003.1, read as the reverse complement.
ATATTAGAATGTGAAATTGCACAAAAGAAGGTGAATGATAAAGAATTAACCATAAATATATATGGTTTTCTTCCACACAGACTATTTGCTCAAACAGAAAACTCTCTATGCAGAACTTATACACTCAGTATTGTCAAAAATTATGATATTTTTAACTTAAAATGTTCATTTATGAAAGAAACCATTTAAGAAAATCGAAGTTCTTTAAAATGCTTTTCAGATAGGAGTTTATATATATTTTGAAAATAAATTCTTAAACATGAATGGGGTAGTGTGAACACAGTAAAATTGCCAACATCCTGAAATTCATATATCAGATAGATAAACACATTTTGAGATACTTGAAATTTGTAGGGAAAAACAGAACAGATAAATTGTATTGTGAATTGAGAAATCTAAAAAGCAGTCAAATCAATTTTCCAATGAAAACTTTACAATTAAATTATCTACTTAATTGTCTCCATTCCCCAAGTTATTTTATCAGTTAAGTTATTATTCCAAATAATAATTGCAACTCATTCAATGCTTTGATTTAAGAATATGAGGACAGATTAAAAAATTACCAGAATCTAGCAAGGATAGTCCTTTTTATAATGTTTCAGAAATTCATTTATTCTCTAATGAATACTAAACACAATACTATGTTATGTCTAAATATATCTGTTAAAAAATTCACATGGAGGGGCTTCCATGGTGGTCCAGTTGTTAAATAGTCCGCCTTTCACTGTAAGGGACTCCAGTTTGATCCCTGGCATGGGAAGAGCTCACATTCCACCCTGCGACTAGACCAGTGTGTCCAATTATGAGCCAGCACTCTGAAGCACATGCACCCATAGCCAGTGCTCTGCTACAGGAGAGGCCACTGCAATGGGAGACCCACACAGGTCAAAGAACAAAGATGGATGAAAAATAAATAAATGAAAGACCAATAAAAAGTGGCCAAATTTTTTTTTTTTAATTCACATGGAAATTACTTTTGGTTACTATATATTGAATTTATTGTATATACATCATTTATACAGTCCAGACATGTAATCATTCATTGATTTAACATGCAATGTAGGAGAGCCATCAAGGGAAATAAAGAGTCGATATTAGAATGTGAAATTGCACAAAAGAAGGTGAATGATAAAGAATTAACCATAAATATATATGGTTTTCTTCCACACAGACTATTTGCTCAAACAGAAAACTCTCTATGCAGAACTTATACACTCAGTATTGTCAAAAATTATGATATTTTTAACTTAAAATGTTCATTTATGAAAGAAACCATTTAAGAAAATTGAAGTTCTTTAAAATGCTTTTCAGATAGGAGTTTATATATATTTTGAAAATAAATTCTTAAACATAAATGGATTTATGTAATGATAATGGATTTTTTTTTAAAAAAAATCATAGGTGGAGATTTGTATTTTAGCTCTAACCTCCCCCATGCCAATCGATATACAACTTACAAGCTACAGAGTCACTGGAGAAATAAAAATAAAGGAAAACACTTCTTTTCTCTCAACATATTTGTCATTTAGCATTTAGCCGGACAGTTTATTTGTTTGGCAATATTTTGGTGCATTATTATTTTGATATTGGATAAGATTCATTGGAATACTGGACTAACCAGGAAAAATATTTTTCTAGGAAACAAGATCTGAAAGAAGAGAGTATGCATTTGACCCAGAGAAGTATAGATGTGGTTATTCAGAGAGACAGATTAATGCTTTGATTTAAATAATAAAATTAATACAAGCATTCCAAAAGAGAATGAATGCAGTTCACACCATTAAGAGCTTATAATTTATAAGAAATTAAAGATGAGTAAGTTAGTCTATTTTTTTTATCAAACAATTGAGACTGAGATCTGCGTAAAAATCATAAATGGCAGAGAAGGAACTTGAGACTCAGGCTTTCTCACTTTAGAATGTGCATTCATTCCTTTTTGAAGCCCAGACAACATCAGGTTGAGGGTTTGAAATTGTTGCAATCGAATATATTCTACCTTACTAGGAGAAATTTACTTCAATGTGGGCTTGAGACAGGGGGTGAATTAAAACAATCAGCATAAGAGAAGAAATAGTCAAAAAGAAAGGCCATCATTTATCCCCAGACCAGCAGATAGTCACTGGTGGCACTCCTTCTTCTCCTCAGGATGCAATAGGATGACTGAATTTGAAAATAAACAGTTGCACATTTTCACCCACACAATGTAAGACATAATGAACTGATAGTCATTAGATAGATACATAGATTGATAGTTGTCCCACCTTTTACCATGCCATTTCTCTGAGACCACTTAATTCCTGTTCTCCTCACTTCAATTAATTCTTCAAAATAAATATGGATAAGAATCTTTTGGCTTTATTGATTATTTATTTATTTTATTGCTGTGTAGTTGATTTACAATGTTGCATTAGTGTCAGGTGTATAATGAAGTTATTGTTTTACATCTTTTACAGAGTTTTGTTGTTTACAGTTATACATAATCCCAAACCAGTCATAGGCATATCCCTGACCCCTTCCACCTGAATGCCCCCCACTTTTCCCCCTGTCCCCCCTCCTCAGGTTGTTGCATGGCCCCCATGTAAGTTCCCTTAGTCTTATAGCTTAATCACAATGGTGATCTCTTTTACATATGATAGTGTAGGCTTCCATGTTACTCTTTCCATACCTCTCTCCCGATCTTCCCTCCTCACAATGTTCATAGGTCTGTTCTCTATGCCTGTTTCTCCATCGTTGCTCTGACTGTGTATTTATTGGTACCACCTTACTAGATTCCATATATATGTGTTAGTCTACTGTATTTGTCCTTTCATTTAGAGTTACTTCACTTTGAATAATAGTTTCTAGGTTCATCCAGCTCATTAGGACTCATTAGGATAAATATGTATATATCATATATCTGATCTCTATTTTAGGAAAGATGTTGAGTTGCGTCTGACACTTTGTGATCCTGTGAATTGTAGTCTGAGACTCATCCATCCATGGGATTCTCCAGGCAAGAACAGTGGAGTGGGTAACCATTTCCGTCTCCAGGGGATCTTCCCAATCCAGGGATTGAACCCAGGTCTCCTGCATTGTAGATGGATTCCTCACCATATGAGCCACTAGGGAAGACCCCATATGTATGTTACTCTTGACATATTGAGGTTTTTGTTTCGTCAATTAATCTTAGCTATCCTGCACAGAGGATATTTTATTTACCACTAGGGCAAGAACAGCAGTTATTTAGAATATAGCAGTATAGTTTTTAAAGGACTGCTAATTAGTATCAATAAAAATTCCAGTATATGATAGTTACTTTTTTTAATCAAAGTTTAGGCACTTCCTTGATGGTCCAGTGGTTAAGAATCAGCCTTCCAATGCACGGGATGTGGGTTAAATCCCTGATTGGGGAATGATGATCCCACATGCTGCAGTGCAAATAAACTCACTCATTACAAGGAAGAGCCCATGTGCCACCAGGAACATCCTGAATGTCAAAACTAAAATAAAAAGAAAATTCAAAGTTTATTTTTCATTTTTGTAAGATATAATAGAAGGTGGAAGATCCCTGCAATTAATAATCCCTTAGGACCTGGTTGGTCAAGAAAACGCCACCCTTACCATGTGTGTCAACACTGACATCCAGCCACCAATCAGGAGAAAAAATGCTGCAAAGAGTGCACCATAGTTTTTGCATGAACAAGCCTGAAGTAGTGTACATTACATCTGTTAATATTCCATTGACCCTAAATAATTCACATGGCCACAGCTAACTGCAAGTTTCTGAAGTCAACTCTAGTTGTGTATCCACAGAGAAAGGGGGAAACAAGATTTAATGCATAACTGAAGAGACTTTACTACAGAAGTACAATGTAAATTTTGGCTAAATGAGTTAGTGAATGAAATGATCTAAACTGAAAGAAAGCATTAGTAGATCAATATTTAATCAATCTAGTCAAGCTGCTCTGGAATTGCCAGTGTTCCACTATCTTTTCAAACTTTAAAGCTTCATGAGAGTTGGTTTGTGCTATTCTCTGCAGTAAGGTGGGGTATTGATAAGATTTGAAAGAATAGAAAAATAATATTTCCAGGTTTCAGTCTTATAATCCTTAAAATACAATAGTTAAATGACACATTAGCTGCTTCAGATACATTTTCAATTCTCAAAAAGGTGGATAAGTAAGCTTTGTTTCATTATTTTGTTGGTAAGTGTATAATTTTATCATCAGTTTTTGACAGTATCACTCAGATAAAACCAGGGACTGTTCAGCCCCAAAACTTGTCTGTTTTCATGGAATGTGGTTACTCACCAGTTTGTTCCTCTTTAGCATACTGTAGGATTCCATCCTCTGCTATCTCATTCCCAAGAGTAAGTACACTGACCAACTTTAGGTGATGTAATCTTGATAATTATCATAAAAAGTGAAGCTCTTTTACTTTTGTTCAGTGAATGTATCACAAAATAATCTTTATCATGTAAGATTCCAATGCACGGGATGTGGGTTAAATCCCTGATTGGGGAATGATGATCCCACATGCTGCAGTGCAAATAAACTCACTCATTACAAGGAAGAGCCCATGTGCCACCAGGAACATCCTGAATGTCAAAACTAAAATAAAAAGAAAATTCAAAGTTTATTTTTCATTTTTGTAAGATATAATAGAAGGTGGAAGATCCCTGCAATTAATAATCCCTTAGGACCTGGTTGGTCAAGAAAACGCCACCCTTACCATGTGTGTCAACACTGACATCCAGCCACCAATCAGGAGAAAAAATGCTGCAAAGAGTGCACCATAGTTTTTGCATGAACAAGCCTGAAGTAGTGTACATTACATCTGTTAATATTCCATTGACCCTAAATAATTCACATGGCCACAGCTAACTGCAAGTTTCTGAAGTCAACTCTAGTTGTGTATCCACAGAGAAAGGGGGAAACAAGATTTAATGCATAACTGAAGAGACTTTACTACAGAAGTACAATGTAAATTTTGGCTAAATGAGTTAGTGAATGAAATGATCTAAACTGAAAGAAAGCATTAGTAGATCAATATTTAATCAATCTAGTCAAGCTGCTCTGGAATTGCCAGTGTTCCACTATCTTTTCAAACTTTAAAGCTTCATGAGAGTTGGTTTGTGCTATTCTCTGCAGTAAGGTGGGGTATTGATAAGATTTGAAAGAATAGAAAAATAATATTTCCAGGTTTCAGTCTTATAATCCTTAAAATACAATAGTTAAATGACACATTAGCTGCTTCAGATACATTTTCAATTCTCAAAAATGTGGATAAGTAAGCATTGTTTCATTATTTTTCAGGTAAGTGTATAAATATATCATCAGTTTTTTGACAGTATCACTCAGATAAAACCAGGGGACTGTTCAGCCCCAAAACTTGTCTGTTTTCATGGAATGTGGTTACTCACCAGTTTGTTCCTCTTTAGCATACTGTAGGATTCCATCCTCTGCTATCTCATTCCCAAGAGTAAGTACACTGACCAACTTTAGGTGATGTAATCTTGATAATTATCATAAAAAAAGTGAAGCTCTTTTACTTTTTGTTCATTCTTCTGGAAATGACAATGTATCACAAAATAAAAAGTCTTGATGACTGTCATGTAAGATTAGAAAATAAGTAAGATAATCATGTCTTCACAATATGTTGTTGTGTAGTGTATTTTGAAGTTATAAAGTTATTTGACATATTGATATTTTACATCTGAGCATCAGTTCTAACAAGAACCAAGGAAGCAAATGTCCTGTGATGCCTCTACTTGCTTTGTAGTTTTATGCATTTTGAAACTTTCTTTGGGAAAATAAAACATCAGAAGCTTGCCGTTTTGCCTCCTTAATCCACTGTATTTTGCATCTGCCTCTACCAGGTACTAGACAGTAGCACCTTGTCAAGTGCATTCTGTCCATTTTAAAAGAAATTCCATCGCCGCTTGTGCACACAGCTCTTATATTAATACCATCAAGGGGTGAAGTAAAATATAATCTAAGGAATCATTAAGCCATTTTTATCTTGATGTGATATCATAAATTCATTATTACTTAGAATAAAGAGGAATATGTCAGAAAAGAATCCCATGTGGTACATATTAAATAGTGAAATATACACAGAAGATGTATTGAACTAAAGATAGATGATATCAGAAGGAATTATGGAATTACTAATGTATTAGTGATCACACCAAAAAATTAGTTTTTCCTGTATTTGAATATCTGATTAACTTTTATTGACGGCATGACAATATTATTTTGAGTGTATAATAGCATTTGGATAAATCAGTCAACCACTATTCATAACTATTTTTATTCAAACATTTCTAAGAACTAGCAAATTATCCAAGAATATATAGTCAAATCACTATATATCAGGAAGCTTGCATTTATCTCAGAAGATAACTAATCTTATGAAAAATATTGGACAAATATAATTTATTACTTGTATTTATTTTAGGACTTCCAAAACTATCTTGAATAAAAATGGTGAGAGTGGGCAATTTTTTTCTTGGTTTTCCTTTTTTTCTTGATTTATGTATGACTTTTATTACATTGAATGATATTTTCTATGGGCTTCTTAGGCAGCACTATGGTAAGAATCTGATGGGAGTAGTCATCGTGGGCCTGGATAACTCAATTTATAATTTAAAAAAGTGAAGCTCTTTTACTTTTTGTTCATTCTTCTGGAAATGACAATGTATCACAAAATAAAAAGTCTTGATGACTGTCATGTAAGATTAGAAAATAAGTAAGATAATCATGTCTTCACAATATGTTGTTGTGTAGTGTATTTTGAAGTTATAAAGTTATTTGACATATTGATATTTTACATCTGAGCATCAGTTCTAACAAGAACCAAGGAAGCAAATGTCCTGTGATGCCTCTACTTGCTTTGTAGTTTTATGCATTTTGAAACTTTCTTTGGGAAAATAAAACATCAGAAGCTTGCCGTTTTGCCTCCTTAATCCACTGTATTTTGCATCTGCCTCTACCAGGTACTAGACAGTAGCACCTTGTCAAGTGCATTCTGTCCATTTTAAAAGAAATTCCATCGCCGCTTGTGCACACAGCTCTTATATTAATACCATCAAGGGGTGAAGTAAAATATAATCTAAGGAATCATTAAGCCATTTTTATCTTGATGTGATATCATAAATTCATTATTACTTAGAATAAAGAGGAATATGTCAGAAAAGAATCCCATGTGGTACATATTAAATAGTGAAATATACACAGAAGATGTATTGAACTAAAGATAGATGATATCAGAAGGAATTATGGAATTACTAATGTATTAGTGATCACACCAAAAAATTAGTTTTTCCTGTATTTGAATATCTGATTAACTTTTATTGACGGCATGACAATATTATTTTGAGTGTATAATAGCATTTGGATAAATCAGTCAACCACTATTCATAACTATTTTTATTCAAACATTTCTAAGAACTAGCAAATTATCCAAGAATATATAGTCAAATCACTATATATCAGGAAGCTTGCATTTATCTCAGAAGATAACTAATCTTATGAAAAATATTGGACAAATATAATTTATTACTTGTATTTATTTTAGGACTTCCAAAACTATCTTGAATAAAAATGGTGAGAGTGGGCATACTTGTCCTGTTTCTGATCTTAGAGAAAATTATTTCAGCTTTCATGAGTATGATGTTATCTGTGAGTATGTCATGTATGACTTTTATTACATTGAATGATATTTTCTATGGGCTTCTTAGGCAGCACTAGTGGTAAAGAATCTGCCTGTCAATGCAGGAGACAAAAGACTCAGGTTCAGTCACTCAGTGGGAAAGATTCCCTGGAAGAGAGCATGGCGACCCACTCCAGTATTCTTGCCTGGAGAACCCCAGGGACAGAGGAGCCTGGTGGACTACAGTCCATAGGGTTGGAAAAAGTTGGGCATGACTAAATCAACTTAGCATGCACGTATGCATGCTTCTTCTATGTCCTCATTCTAAAGAGTTTTTAATCAATTGGTATTGAATTTTATCAAAAGCTTTTTCCTGAATCTATTGTGACTAACATATGGTTTTTATTCTCTAGTTTGTGGTTTATCACATTGATTGATTTGTGGGTATTGAACAGTCCATGTATCCCTTGGATAAATCTCACTTGATCATGGTGGTCTTTTTACTATACTGTTGCATATACTATGCCAGTATTTTGTTGAGAATTTTTTTGTGCCTATACTCACTAATGCTATTGACCTATAGTTTATTTTTTGTGTGTGATATCTTATTTTTTTTTTTTGGAGGTGGGATGGGGTGAGGAGGGAGGGGGCGGGTGGGCCACTTCTATTGGTCTTTTCTCACTTTGTCTATTTTTCTTTGTTCTTTGGCCCATGTGGGCCTCCCATCGCAGTGGCCTCTGTTGTCGCAGAGCACCGGCCCTGGGCACATGCGCTCCAGAGCTCCGGCTCGGTAATTGGACACATCAGTCCAGCCGTCGGCACATGGTATCTTCCCAGGCCAGGATCGAACCGTGGGAGTGTGCATTTGGATAAATCAGTCAACCACTATTCATAACTATTTTTATTCAAACATTTCTAAGAACTAGCAAATTATCCAAGAATATATAGTCAAATCACTATATATCAGGAAGCTTGCATTTATCTCAGAAGATAACTAATCTTATGAAAAATATTGGACAAATATAATTTATTACTTGTATTTATTTTAGGACTTCCAAAACTATCTTGAATAAAAATGGTGAGAGTGGGCATACTTGTCCTGTTTCTGATCTTAGAGAAAATTATTTCAGCTTTCATGAGTATGATGTTATCTGTGAGTATGTCATGTATGACTTTTATTACATTGAATGATATTTTCTATGGGCTTCTTAGGCAGCACTAGTGGTAAAGAATCTGCCTGTCAATGCAGGAGACAAAAGACTCAGGTTCAGTCACTCAGTGGGAAAGATTCCCTGGAAGAGAGCATGGCGACCCACTCCAGTATTCTTGCCTGGAGAACCCCAGGGACAGAGGAGCCTGGTGGACTACAGTCCATAGGGTTGGAAAAAGTTGGGCATGACTAAATCAACTTAGCATGCACGTATGCATGCTTCTTCTATGTCCTCATTCTAAAGAGTTTTTAATCAATTGGTATTGAATTTTATCAAAAGCTTTTTCCTGAATCTATTGTGACTAACATATGGTTTTTATTCTCTAGTTTGTGGTTTATCACATTGATTGATTTGTGGGTATTGAACAGTCCATGTATCCCTTGGATAAATCTCACTTGATCATGGTGGTCTTTTTACTATACTGTTGCATATACTATGCCAGTATTTTGTTGAGAATTTTTTTGTGCCTATACTCACTAATGCTATTGACCTATAGTTTATTTTTTGTGTGTGATATCTTATTTTTTTTTTTTGGAGGTGGGATGGGGTGAGGAGGGAGGGGGCGGGTGGGCCACTTCTATTGGTCTTTTCTCACTTTGTCTATTTTTCTTTGTTCTTTGGCCCCTGTGGGCCTCCCATCGCAGTGGCCTCTGTTGTCGCAGAGCACCGGCCCTGGGCACATGCGTTCCAAAGCTCCGGCTCGGTAATTGAACACATCAGTCCAGCCGCTGTGCGGCACATGGTATCTTCCCAGGCCAGGGATCGAACCGGCGCCCCTTGCACAGCAAGGCAGTGTCCTTACCCACTGGATCACCAGGGAAGCCCATGATATCTTATCTTTATGTGACTTTGGTATCAATGTGATAGTGACCTTGTAGAATGAATTTAAATTGTTCTCCCTTAGTAATTTTTTAGAATAGCTTCAAAATTATTTGTTTAAAATATTTAGCAATAAATACTAAGTAGAACACGAGTGATTTCTGTGTATTGATTTTGTGTCCTGTGACTTTACTGAATTTGTTGATTAGCTCTAGTAACTTTCTAAAAGTATCTTTAGGGTTTTCTATGTATAATATCATGCCATTCGTAAACAGTGAGAGTCTTACTTCTTCATGCCTCCAGAGATTTTAATCAAAATAGGATATATTTTTAAATGATTTAGTATATGCATAGTCTGATAAAACATCCTCTGTCCTACCTATGGTGACAAGGAGATCAAAGAAATCAATAGTAAAGGAAATCAATCCTGAAAATTCATTGGAAGGATGGATGCTTCTGCTGAAGCTAAAATATTTTGGCCACTTAATGAGAAGAGATGACTCATTTGGAAAAGAGCCTGATGCTGGGAAAGATTAAAGGCAGGAGGAGAAAGGGGCATGAGATTTCTGGATGTTATCACTGAGTAAATGGACATGAGTTTGAGCAAGCTCTGGGAGATGGTGAAACTCAAGGAAGCCTGGTGTGCTGCAGTCCATGGGGTCACAGAGAGTCAGAGACAACTGAGCAAATGAACAACAAAATAGTGACAAAGGACTGCATTATAAGCAAAAGGCTTGAGTTTTTTAGAGGAAATATTAAGCCTAAATATTGACGTCGGTTAATGAATAAGGAGAATATAATTTAAAGTATTTTAACTTTATTTATTTATATGTATACCTTTATTACAAAGAAAAAGGAGGAAAATTATAATAATTTTTAGTATTTCTTAAAATGGAAAACATGACCAAAATATTTCATTAACTATGGGAAATCATTATTAATTATGTGAAAATATGAATATGCATTTCTTATATAATTTATATGCTTCTCCTTTAGGAAAGTGCAAATTTCTTTTGATGCCTGTTCTATTCACATTTATATACACCACTAATCCTCAAGTTTTGGTTTCAACAATACCTTTGAAGTTTTGAAAATTATTGAAAGCTTCAAATAGTCTTGTTCATTTGTTAAGGTGTGTTATATTCTTGCACTGCAAAGCGGTGTCCTTACCCACTGGACCACCAGGAGAAGCCCAAGGTGTGTTATATTCTTTAAATTAGAAATGAAAATTGAGGAATTTAATTATTTACATAGTTTAAAAATTAATAGTAAGGTTGCTGACATAACGAGAAATATGTTAAGAAATATGTTATCAGTATAGGAAATATTTTTCAACAATATGAAACGAATTGAGAAAAAAGCTACTGTTCTGCATTTTATTTCAACTCTCTTTAATATCTGACTCGGTGGAGAAAAGTAGTTTTCTCATCTCTACTTCTGGAGTCATGCAGCTGAGGTATGCTGTTTTGATAGTAGTACGTAAAGAGAATCCATCATCACAAATATTGCTGAAAAAAGTCAGTCTTTTCAGGCTGGAACTATTTGATTTGACTCCAAAGCTCAACTACAGTTATAGTTTTGAATCTGAAATTGTGCAAAACTGTGAACTCTTTACATTCAAATATATTGTCTTCCCTTTGAAAGCATTTTTACCCATGTAGGAATGTGTAGCATTTTTCATTGCACACTTCATAACTATTTATTCACTTTCCATATCTTATGAATTTTAATAAATTCAATTTTGAAATGTAGGAACAGACATGAACTGATACTGTGGGGCTCTGAATTCAAAGAGGACTGTTGCAAGCATAAGGAAGCTTAAGCACATTGTTTAAAGAAGTTTAAGCACATTGTTGCAGTTTGGAGCTAAGATGGTGCCTATAGGAAGGGATGTGGGAATGAAAAGAAGCTTAAGCACATGTTTGCAGCTAAGAGGGCGCCTACAGGAAGAGACAGGGCGTGATCTAAATTGTTAACTGATGGTCAAAAGTTCTGATTGGTTCCCTGGTTTCCGTGCTCGTGAATGACTGCTTGACCTTTAGCTTGATTGGTGTAATCTATAGGAAGTCCCGTGCAAAACCCCCTTCACTTGCCTATAAAAGCTGTGCATCTACATTAATAAAGCGGAACTGCTCCAACAGAACCCCTGCCGTGTCTTGTCGGCCCTGTGGAAAGTGCAAATTTCTTTTGATGCCTGTTCTATTCACATTTATATACACCACTAATCCTCAAGTTTTGGTTTCAACAATACCTTTGAAGTTTTGAAAATTATTGAAAGCTTCAAATAGTCTTGTTCATTTGTTAAGGTGTGTTATATTCTTGCACTGCAAAGCGGTGTCCTTACCCACTGGACCACCAGGAGAAGCCCAAGGTGTGTTATATTCTTTAAATTAGAAATGAAAATTGAGGAATTTAATTATTTACATAGTTTAAAAATTAATAGTAAGGTTGCTGACATAACGAGAAATATGTTAAGAAATATGTTATCAGTATAGGAAATATTTTTCAACAATATGAAACGAATTGAGAAAAAAGCTACTGTTCTGCATTTTATTTCAACTCTCTTTAATATCTGACTCGGTGGAGAAAAGTAGTTTTCTCATCTCTACTTCTGGAGTCATGCAGCTGAGGTATGCTGTTTTGATAGTAGTACGTAAAGAGAATCCATCATCACAAATATTGCTGAAAAAAGTCAGTCTTTTCAGGCTGGAACTATTTGATTTGACTCCAAAGCTCAACTACAGTTATAGTTTTGAATCTGAAATTGTGCAAAACTGTGAACTCTTTACATTCAAATATATTGTCTTCCCTTTGAAAGCATTTTTACCCATGTAGGAATGTGTAGCATTTTTCATTGCACACTTCATAACTATTTATTCACTTTCCATATCTTATGAATTTTAATAAATTCAATTTTGAAATGTAGGAACAGACATGAACTGATACTGTGGGGCTCTGAATTCAAAGAGGACTGTTGCAAGCATAAGGAAGCTTAAGCACATTGTTTAAAGAAGTTTAAGCACATTGTTGCAGTTTGGAGCTAAGATGGTGCCTATAGGAAGGGATGTGGGAATGAAAAGAAGCTTAAGCACATGTTTGCAGCTAAGAGGGCGCCTACAGGAAGAGACAGGGCGTGATCTAAATTGTTAACTGATGGTCAAAATTTCTGATTGGTTCCCCTGGTTTCCGTGCTCGTGAATGACTGCTTGACCTTTAGCTTGATTGGTGTAATCTATAGGAAGTCCCGTGCAAAACCCCCTTCACTTGCCTATAAAAGCTGTGCATCTACATTAATAAAGCGGAACTGCTCCAACAGAACCCCTGCCGTGTCTTGTCGGCCCTGGAATGCTCCGGAGGGCGGGAGGGGGCACTGGCAGCAAGGCTCATCTCTCTCCGAGATCTCCGGGTTCAGCCGGGGGCAATCTCGCTGCCTTCCCTTTCTGCAGAAGACCCCCGCAGAAGCCACTACTCATCGATACATCTTCAAGAAGCTATCAAGTTCATGATAGTAAATACAACTTTCCAAAATTCTAATTTTAGTTGAAAGTGTATTTTATCATAAATTAAAAAACATTGTGAGTCATTTTCATTGAAATGGAAACATTTTATTTGAAAGAAAACTGTATAAGCAACCAAATCTAAAAAAAATAGTATTTCTTTCACTTATTACTGCATGTATCATTATTTCTTACAAAATAGAATCTGGTTTATCTTTTAAACCGGAAAAGGATTGTAATTTCTGTCTTTGGTGATAATCATCATAGTTTGCAGCAAAATAAATGTGTGTGTATTCAATAATACTGGAAATTAAAATCTTATGTACATAAGGTCTGTGATTTAATGCAATTGTATGTATATACAGATTCATCAAGGACATTATTGTGGGGCCCTGAAGGAAAGAGGGCCTTTGCAAGCATAAGGAAGCTTAAGCACATATTTGCAGTTTGGTGCTAAAAGGACATCGACAGGAAGAGACAGGGCATGATCTAAGGTCCATTGTCAAAACTTCTGATTGATCCCCCTGGTTTCCGCGCTCTGGGCAATGCAGGCTCACTGTGAGTTCCTATTGCAATGTAAATGCGTGGTTGCTCGACCTTTAGCTTGATTGGTGTAACTATAGGAAGTTCCTTGCAAACCCCTCTTCGTTTGCCTATAAAAACTGTTAGTTTACTCTAATAAAGTGGAACCGCTCTGATGGAACCCCTGTCGCGTCTGATTGTCCCCTGCCGGGGGGTGGGCTGCGGGGCGGACAGTTCAAGATTTGCCTTTCTCCGAGATCTCCCGGTTCCTCCGGGAGTAATCCCTGCTGCCTTCACTTTCTGCGGAAGGTCCCCGCAATTATTGAACCAAACTTGTCTTCTAGTTGTTGGTAAAGGTGGTGTCGGTAGTAGTGAGTCTTCCGCATCCTTACTTCCCTCAGGAGTGGAGTTGAAGAATTCAGTAACTACTAGTGCATTTGACTACAATCACCTTTATATATAATCAGTCATCAAAAACCTTACTTAACACTAGATTGCAGCAATGCTGGAAATATCAGTATTCAAAAAGGTACATGTCATATTGTATTACTATAAAAGTAGTTTTAATCTCATAAATCCACTTAAATAGTTCCTGGTTTCCACAGAGATTTCCCAACTTCCCATATGAAATTAATCATGTAAAGCAACCAAAATAAATGCAGTGATAGTAGTGCATTATGCTATTCTTTAACAGATAACCTATTTACAGCAGCAAACTCAAAGTATTTAATTTAATTGATGCAAATAAATTAAACAGGGGAAGTTGGTAGGCCTTTTAGAAGGTAAAGGAACTTCTTTAAGAATAAGAGAAATAATGGTTTCATATTCTTTTATTTTTGATATTTTGATCAGCAAAAAAATATATTACATTTCTAGAACAAAAGTTGTTTCATGGTTAAACTTTCAATTTATCTGAGATTCACCACAGCAAACAACAAATTCCAAGTTTCAATTTCACTCCTATTACATATGTTCAATTGTATGTCTTGAAACACAAAAAATGTATTTCATTTATTTCTTGTTTTGTACCTCAAAAACAGACAGAAAAATATAAAATATGCTTCTCATAAAATGCAAGGTCAGTGCAAATGAAATATACTTCTGGATATAACCACAATTAATTTACATAATTTCAATAATACTTTACTGCAAAACCAAGGCCCCAACATATGCTATGCATATTGATATGCTAAATACAGATATATTTAAAGTCTTTTCTATTGCTTCCCTGAAGCTTAGAATTCTAGTATGCACAGTGCATACTTCAGCGTAATTGAAAATGATGGTTTACAATATGAATTTGATAATCAATTATAGAATATAAATTTGTAAGCCATATTATATAATCAGTAATCAAAGGAAAATACTTTGGGTGTGCTTTAAACTTCAGATTTCAATTAATGTAGTATATTGATCTCAAAGATTATGCATATTTAAGAACTTTCATGGATTTGCTTGTAAAAAGAAGCTGATTCTCTAAAATCATTTAGAGGAATATTTGCAAGTGAAATTCTTTCATTTATTCTTATCTACAATAGTCCAAATTAAAGCAATATTTTCTTTTAAATATTCATAAGTGGTGTGTCTCTGAATAATATTGAGAAATAGGCAAATGATAGGCTGATTTTCTATAACTTTGTAATTAAAATAATTTGCTCTGACTGCTTTCACACAATAAGAAATCCATAACCTTTCTTCTTTACAATTTCAATTAGACGACAGATTAACTGATGACAAATTCCTTCACTTTCTTGTATAAAAACAAAGTGAACATAATAAAAACTGTCTTACATGGAGCTATAAAATATAACTGTAGTCAAATCAATGTACATGCATTATTTTTTTTTAAAATTTATTTCTTTATTTTAAAGGATTTACAGAGTTTTGTTGTTCACAGATATGCCATGTTCCCAGATCAGTCATATGCATATCCCTGGTCCCCTCCCCTCTCCCAGACACCCCCATCCCACTCCTCCAGGCTGTTGCACCAAGCTGTTGTAAGTACTCCTATTCCCTTAGCACAATGACAATAGCTGTCTTTTTTCACACATGATAGTATAGGTTTCCATGTTACTCCCTCTATGCCTCTCACGCACTGTTCATTCCCCACAATGACCATATGTCTATTCTCTGTCTGTTTTTCCATGGGTTCACTGTGTGTATTATCATTACCCTCTTACTAGATTCCATATATATGTGTTAGTATATGGTAATGTCTTTCTCTTTTTGACTTACTTTACTTTTTATGATAGGTTCTAGCTCCAACCACCTCATTAGGGCTGATGCTTCTGCATTTCTTTTAACAGCTGAGTTGTATTCCATTATATTTATGTACCACAGCTTCTTTATCCATTCATTCGTCGATGGACATCTAGGTTGCTTCCATGTTCTAGCTATTGTATAGAGAGCTGCAATGAACATTGGGGTACAGGTGCTTCTTTAAGTTTTGATTTCATCAGGGTATAAGCCTAATAGTGGGATTGCTGGGTCATAGGGTGCTTCTATTTTTAGTTTTTTAAGGAATCTCCATACTGTCTTCCATAGAGGCTGCATCAATTTACATTCCCACCAGAAATGCAAGAGGGTTCCCTTTTCTCCTCACCTTCTCCAGCATTTATTGTCTGTCAATTTGTGGATGATGGTCATTCTGATGGGTGTGAGGTGATATCTCATTGTAGTTTTGATTTGCATTTCTCTAATTATAAGCGAGGTTGAGCATCATTTCATGTGTTTTTGGACCATCTGTATGTCCTCTTTGATGAGATGTCTATTTAGACATTTTTCCCATCATGTGCACACAATTTTAAGTACTAACAGCAAGTTGAAAATGTAGTAATCTAGTATATTCTTCTTTCTATTTTTCCTTTAAATCTAAGTATTTGTCTACCTTGTGAAACAATCTGTGTTTGTTCTTCTCCCTGGGAGAAGGGATGGGAGAAATCCAGATGTCAGTGACAGTGATAACCAGAAATTATTACCAATCATCAAATTAAATCATTACTTTTCATTTTGTATCATAACAACTAAAAAGTTAATCAACTAACAATATTAATCATATTGTCAGGTTTTGATCCAATTGCCCCAATTATTTGTGTTTCTACTATTTTCTTACATTATTTACTGATTCAGAATTAGCAGAAAGAAAATTATATTGTATGTTTCTTTCCTTTGAATGTTGAATTATGTGGGCACTTTATATCAAACATATCTAATTCATCTTAGTTTTTAAAAATTTCATTAATGAGGAATGGAATTTATCAGGCAACAAAGAGTCTGGTTAATGGGGTTTTTTTTATACATTTACTTTTATTCTTTCATCTTTATTAAAGCATAAATAATAAAATCTGTGTATATTAAGAAATACAATATGGTGATTTATTCAATCCTTTTTGAACATCTACTGAATACTAGGTATTTGAAATGGATTTGATAATAAAAAAAGACTAGAACTTGACACTCAAGCTGATTACATCCTAATGGAAAAGGCACACATTTGTCAAATATTCATGGAAATTAACATAAAATTTCAGTCATAACATCTACTTTGACTCAGAGTGGCATATGCTTCTATTAAAACATTCCATAGGCTTGTCATGTTAAAAAGGTCACTTTTGCTTACTTTAGGAAGATGTGATTTGACTGACAGGTGAAATATAAGAACAAGCATACCACTTATGTCAGAGTAGTAAATGTCAGCCTTTACTTTCAGATAGATGCATTCTTCTCTAATTATTGTCTGTCAATTTGATGGTCGATGGGTGTGAGGTGATATCTCATTGTAGTTTTGATTTGCATTTCTCTAATTATAAGCGAGGTTGAGCATCATTTCATGTGTTTTTGGACCATCTGTATGTCCTCTTTGATGAGATGTCTATTTAGACATTTTTCCCATCATGTGCACACAATTTTAAGTACTAACAGCAAGTTGAAAATGTAGTAATCTAGTATATTCTTCTTTCTATTTTTCCTTTAAATCTAAGTATTTGTCTACCTTGTGAAACAATCTGTGTTTGTTCTTCTCCCTGGGAGAAGGGATGGGAGAAATCCAGATGTCAGTGACAGTGATAACCAGAAATTATTACCAATCATCAAATTAAATCATTACTTTTCATTTTGTATCATAACAACTAAAAAGTTAATCAACTAACAATATTAATCATATTGTCAGGTTTTGATCCAATTGCCCCAATTATTTGTGTTTCTACTATTTTCTTACATTATTTACTGATTCAGAATTAGCAGAAAGAAAATTATATTGTATGTTTCTTTCCTTTGAATGTTGAATTATGTGGGCACTTTATATCAAACATATCTAATTCATCTTAGTTTTTAAAAATTTCATTAATGAGGAATGGAATTTATCAGGCAACAAAGAGTCTGGTTAATGGGGTTTTTTTTATACATTTACTTTTATTCTTTCATCTTTATTAAAGCATAAATAATAAAATCTGTGTATATTAAGAAATACAATATGGTGATTTATTCAATCCTTTTTGAACATCTACTGAATACTAGGTATTTGAAATGGATTTGATAATAAAAAAAGACTAGAACTTGACACTCAAGCTGATTACATCCTAATGGAAAAGGCACACATTTGTCAAATATTCATGGAAATTAACATAAAATTTCAGTCATAACATCTACTTTGACTCAGAGTGGCATATGCTTCTATTAAAACATTCCATAGGCTTGTCATGTTAAAAAGGTCACTTTTGCTTACTTTAGGAAGATGTGATTTGACTGACAGGTGAAATATAAGAACAAGCATACCACTTATGTCAGAGTAGTAAATGTCAGCTTTACTTTCAGATAGATTAGCATGGACAAAGACACAGGCATGAGAAACTAAAAGATGGCCAATGTGACTTGAGTGGAGTGGTGAGAGATGATAACTAATGGAGGAGGTGTGGGGCTCTGAATTGAAAGAGGACTGTTTTAAGCATAAAGAAGCTTAAGCACATGTTTACAGTTTGGAGCTAAGATGGCGCCTGCAGGGAGGGGTGTGGGAGTGAAAAGAAGCTTAAGCACATTGTTTCAGCTTGGAGCTAAGATGGCGCCTACAGGAAGGGACATGGAAATGAAGGGAAGCTTAAGTGCATTGTTTAAAGAAGCTTAAGCACATGTTTGCAGCTAAGATGGCGCCTACAGGAAGAGGCAGGGCGTGATCTAAATTGTTAATTGATAGTCAAAATTTCTGATTGGTTCCCTTGGTTTCCGCGCTCGTGAATGATTGCTTGGCCTTTAGCTTGATTGGTGTAATCTATAGGAAGTCCCGTGCAAAACCCCCTTCACTTGCTTATAAAAGCTGTGGATCTTCATTAATAAAGCAGAACTACTTCGATGGAACCCCTGTCGCGTCTGATTGTCCCTTGCCTCAGCCAAGGGGCTGCGGGGCGGACAGTTAAGATTTGCCTCTCTCCGAGATCTCCCGGTTCTGCCGGGAGTAATCCCTGCTGCCTTCCCTTTCTGCGGAAGGTCCCCGCAAGGAGGCAGTAGTGAAGACAGATGATGAAAGATTTTAGGACTTAGTGATGAATCAGGTATGTATAAAGAAAGGTCCATAAGATTTATAATTTCCTTACTTACTTGAATATAACAACTCTGGGATAGATGACATGGGAAGTGAATCAAGTTATTCTGTTATCTTTTTTCTTCTTTACAGATACAATTTTGAATTTCATTTTTTTCTAGGTGAAAATCAAATTTTGCGATAGCATGAGAATGGGACTTTAGAACTTTTAAAAAAAACAACTCAAGCTGATTACATCCTAATGGAAAAGGCACACATTTGTCAAATATTCATGGAAATTAACATAAAATTTCAGTCATAACATCTACTTTGACTCAGAGTGGCATATGCTTCTATTAAAACATTCCATAGGCTTGTCATGTTAAAAAGGTCACTTTTGCTTACTTTAGGAAGATGTGATTTGACTGACAGGTGAAATATAAGAACAAGCATACCACTTATGTCAGAGTAGTAAATGTCAGCTTTACTTTCAGATAGATTAGCATGGACAAAGACACAGGCATGAGAAACTAAAAGATGGCCAATGTGACTTGAGTGGAGTGGTGAGAGATGATAACTAATGGAGGAGGTGTGGGGCTCTGAATTGAAAGAGGACTGTTTTAAGCATAAAGAAGCTTAAGCACATGTTTACAGTTTGGAGCTAAGATGGCGCCTGCAGGGAGGGGTGTGGGAGTGAAAAGAAGCTTAAGCACATTGTTTCAGCTTGGAGCTAAGATGGCGCCTACAGGAAGGGATATGGAAATGAAGGGAAGCTTAAGTGCATTGTTTAAAGAAGCTTAAGCACATGTTTGCAGCTAAGATGGCGCCTACAGGAAGAGGCAGGGCGTGATCTAAATTGTTAATTGATAGTCAAAATTTCTGATTGGTTCCTTTGGTTTCCGCTCGTGAATGATTGCTTGGCCTTTAGCTTGATTGGTGTAATCTATAGGAAGTCCCGTGCAAAACCCCCTTCACTTGCTTATAAAAGCTGTGGATCTTCATTAATAAAGCAGAACTACTTCGATGGAACCCCTGTCGCGTCTGATTGTCCCTTGCCTCAGCCAAGGGGCTGCGGGGCGGACAGTTCAAGATTTGCCTCTCTCCGAGATCTCCCGGTTCTGCCGGGAGTAATCCCTGCTGCCTTCCTTTCTGCGGAAGGTCCCCGCAAGGAGGCAGTAGTGAAGACAGATGATGAAAGATTTTAGGACTTAGTGATGAATCAGGTATGTATAAAGAAAGGTCCATAAGATTTATAATTTCCTTACTTACTTGAATATAACAACTCTGGGATAGATGACATGGGAAGTGAATCAAGTTATTCTGTTATCTTTTTTCTTCTTTACAGATACAATTTTGAATTTCATTTTTTTCTAGGTGAAAATCAACAGTGAATTCTGCATAGCAAAGTATAGCATGAGAAGTAGAGATTTTTTAAATATATTCTGTTTGATGATATAAAAGTTTATCTTTTGGAATGGAGAGAAGAAAAGGTGGTATGGTAAAGAGGAAAAATATCAGGAATTTGGTTTTGTATGCTTGATGTTTTAGTTCTCCTGAAAATATCTAAAACTAAATATGTAGTCAGATAATGAATTTAAAAATTCAGGTCAATGCACTAATCATCTTCACAGAGGAAAATATTGAACATTTGAACTATAGAAGTAGTGAAAGGAGAAATGTTCTTATTACCAAGACTTGGGAAAACTCTAGAATGTTCAGTCTGAAAAACAGAAAAAGGCCAAGTGGGCAGAGACATCCTCGAGTTACCTATAACGTTTATAAGAGACTTTTTGAAAGAATGGTAGTATTAAAGCCATTTCAGAGTGAACTGATGAGTGAACAAAAGATATTGAAACAGAGTAGTTCTAGGAACTTTTTAAAAATGAGATCAATTATCTTTCTCTGCCAGTAGAATGCACATTTAACTATTTATCATCCAACATTAAAGAAGTGAATATTTTTGATGTAATTTTTATATGATTAGCATTTCTTGGAAGAAATACTGCTTCTAGGGAATCTGAGCATTTTCTAGAAAAATGATGAAATATCAGAATAAGGAAATGACCCTTTATTGTTACATTGAGTAGCTATTAACTAACTAAACTTTATTTAAAATTTTGATTTTTAGTCACAAATTTATTGACTGTATTCATATAGTGTGGACTTTTGGATTCTGTTTTCAAAGGTGACATGCATATTTATATAAAAGTAAATATATTCTTTCTTTGGGTTTCCCAGGTGGTGCAATGGTAAAGAATACACCTGCCAATGCAGGAGATACAGGAGACATAGGTTTGATCCCTAGGTCAGGAAGATCTCCTAAAGTAGGAAATGGCAACCATTCCACTATTCTTGCTTGGAAAATTCCATATACAGAAGAGCCTGGTGGACTACAATCCATGAGGTCACAAAGAGTTGGACGTGAGTGAGCACTCATTCATACACAGATATATTTGTGTATATCTGCACACAGTTTTGAAATATCTCTTAGACATATGATAATTTTATATTACTTCTGTATTTATTAGCTACATTATGGGTACTTGTTTTTAAATTATTTATAGATGCTTTATTTTTAATAAGTCTTTGATATCAAGAATGTGAAATGCTCCTTTCGTAGTGCATATCACTTCATGTTTGCTTAGGCTCATCCTCTTATCATTTTTGTTCCTTCCAGGTAATACTTAGAAATTCAGTTTTCTAGGAGAAAATCAACAGTGAATTCTGCATGATAAAGTGTACTCACAGAAGTAGAGATTTTGCAAATGTATTGACCTAGTCAGTCAGGATATGTGGCAAAAAGAGGGGGTGCAAAACGACATGCTGCTGGGACAAGCTACTTGGCCTAGCTGCCACACTGAGTGCATACAGGCTGATGATTTACTTTAATAGAAATTTAAAGTCTTTGAGCTATATGGAAAACTAACCAAGTAGAAGAATATGATCTTCGAGGCAGGAGTTAAATGGGCTTCAAATCAAACACTTACAAGCAGTCTCCTGCTTGCATTTCCTGAGAGAAAACAGGCAGATTCCAGGTTAGGCATTTACAATCAGCCTACTGTTTACAGTTTGAAACAGCAATAGGATAAATAGCCAGACTTTGTTCCTGTGGGCATTTTAGGATAACAGGGGTACGATGACGGAAGGTGCTGCCCTCTGTTTGAGTAAAAGGTTAAGAGGTCATGTATTTTTCCTTTTTGGGAGGGAAAGACAAAAGCTGCCCTCGTTACATTGAGTAGCTATTAACCCTTTAGTCAATTTATTGACTGTATTCATATAGTGTGGACTTTTGGATTCTGTTTTCAAAGGTGACATGCATATTTATATAAAAGTAAATATATTCTTTCTTTGGGTTTCCCAGGTGGTGCAATGGTAAAGAATACACCTGCCAATGCAGGAGATACAGGAGACATAGGTTTGATCCCTAGGTCAGGAAGATCTCCTAAAGTAGGAAATGGCAACCATTCCACTATTCTTGCTTGGAAAATTCCATATACAGAAGAGCCTGGTGGACTACAATCCATGAGGTCACAAAGAGTTGGACGTGAGTGAGCACTCATTCATACACAGATATATTTGTGTATATCTGCACACAGTTTTGAAATATCTCTTAGACATATGATAATTTTATATTACTTCTGTATTTATTAGCTACATTATGGGTACTTGTTTTTAAATTATTTATAGATGCTTTATTTTTAATAAGTCTTTGATATCAAGAATGTGAAATGCTCCTTTCGTAGTGCATATCACTTCATGTTTGCTTAGGCTCATCCTCTTATCATTTTTGTTCCTTCCAGGTAATACTTAGAAATTCAGTTTTCTAGGAGAAAATCAACAGTGAATTCTGCATGATAAAGTGTACTCACAGAAGTAGAGATTTTGCAAATGTATTGACCTAGTCAGTCAGGATATGTGGCAAAAAGAGGGGGTGCAAAACGACATGCTGCTGGGACAAGCTACTTGGCCTAGCTGCCACACTGAGTGCATACAGGCTGATGATTTACTTTAATAGAAATTTAAAGTCTTTGAGCTATATGGAAAACTAACCAAGTAGAAGAATATGATCTTCGAGGCAGGAGTTAAATGGGCTTCAAATCAAACACTTACAAGCAGTCTCCTGCTTGCATTTCCTGAGAGAAAACAGGCAGATTCCAGGTTAGGCATTTACAATCAGCCTACTGTTTACAGTTTGAAACAGCAATAGGATAAATAGCCAGACTTTGTTCCCTGTGGGCATTTTAGGATAACAGGGGTACGATGACGGAAGGTGCTGCCCTCTGTTTGAGTAAAAGGTTAAGAGGTCATGTATTTTTCCTTTTTTGGGGAGGGGAGACAGTACACATATGCAGTAAATCTCATTGGCGGTCGAAGGAGGGACACTCTATAGTAGGTGATGCTAGAGCCCATACCCCCACCCCAAACTCATATCCTCTGAGTTGGAATCCATTTTAGAAAAAAAATTCCACACACATTTCAGTAGGGATCCTAAGGCAGGACAAATGTGGAAGAAAATGGCCAGGAAATTGGCCACAGGTAAACAAAGACCTGGAAGAACTAACCAGTATAAATGACTTCACCACCTCTTTACTGTGCTCCTCCTTACTGGGGGTATGCCCATACCATGTCTCTTGGGATGTGTATTTGTTTGCTTTTTTTTTGGTCACTTTTTGTTGATTGTTTATTTATTTTTCATCCATCTTTATTCTTCGGCCTCTGTGGGCCTCCCATTGCAGTGGCCTCTTTCATTGAAGAGCACTGGCTCTGGGCGCATGCGCTCCAGAGTGCTGGCCCATAATTAGACATCCCAGTCCAGCCTTTCTGTGGCATGTGGGATCTTCCTGGGCCAGGAATCAAACTGGTTCCCCTTGCACTGGACCACTTGGGAAGCCCCTGCTTCTGTTTTAGCAAACTGTTTCTCTGCATGCTCTCCAACTTATTCTGCTGTGTCTCTAATAATAAACTTTTGTACCTGTTTGTATCATTTTTACCTCCTCGAGAAATGCATTTTTCAGTGGGGAAAAGAACCAGGGAAAATTTACCTCTAGCCCCTATCCCTTGCTGGTCTTGAAGGAGGAAAAGAGCAAACTCCATCTTGTTGGAGAGACTCCATCTTGTAGGAGAATTTTCCCTGTGGCTGTGGTGAACTTTGAGTTAGCTATGTTTATAACTATATAACCCTGGAGTTAGAGACTATGTAACCCTAGGAACAGAAGCCATAGCCCTAAAGATAGAAAACTAAAGGCCCAGCAGACCTGGGTGAACAGAGAAACAGACCCCGTATCTAAGCCATAGATTAACTCACTGTCTAAATCGCCCAGGGCTAAGAGAAACACACTGTCATTTTGAGATTGATCACCAATTGTAAACTGACCTAACCAATCTATGTTGATTGAAACCAGACTTCATGTTGGAATATAACCTGTGATTATGTCCTTCACGACAATGTTTATGGACAAATTTTGGGAGATTTGGGGAGGTGGGTTTGGGCACATACACTTTGGGTATGAAAGGTTGTCACAAAATTCAGTCAGGGTCCTTGGCTAAGAGGAGACTATTCTGTGGCCCCTATGGCCTAATAAAAATTGCTCTCCACTATCCACTCTGTCATTCTGTGTGAATTTGTTTCCCAGGAATTGGCTATAACAGTCTGGTAGTTGAAAGTGAAAGTAGCTCAGACTCTTCCAGCTCTTTACAACTCTGTAGACTGTAGCCTGCCACACTACTCTGCCCATGGGATTCTCCAGGCCCGAATACTGGGGTGGATTTTCATTTCCTTCTCCTGGGTTCTTACCAACCCAGGAATTGAACCTGGGTCTCTTCCATTGGCAGGCAGATCCTTTGCCATCTGATTCACTAGGTGCGATGATTAGGACTCCTGATTTTCATCCAGGTTACCCAGGTTCCATTCCTGGGCAGGGAACTAATTCTTTCTATCACATGGTGCTTAACATAATCACTTCAGAGAAGTCTTTGTTTGATATGTCAGGCAACACATACACAAGTTCCAAAGATTGGATGTGGCCATCTTGGCAGAAGCATTATTGTGCCTACCATAAGTATTACATTTCTTTTCCATTAAAAAAATACTTTTCCTCATCTTATTAAATAAAATGAAGAAAAAACGTTCATGGCTTTCAACATCTATTTAATGAATCCTCATTAACAAGATCCTATCAGTTTTTCCTTGAATAACTAAGTCCTCTCTTTACCTCAGTTCCTTGTTAGCACTCCATTGGCACCTCCTTAGTGTATTTTTCTTAACATCCTGTAGCTTTATGAATATATACATAATGCTCTATATGATGTAGTCTCAAATGTTTAGCTAATTTCAAATCAAAAATGTATATTAGCTGCTTAAGGTTAAAGATAGAAAACTAAAGGCCCAGCAGACCTGGGTGAACAGAGAAACAGACCCCGTATCTAAGCCATAGATTAACTCACTGTCTAAATCGCCCAGGGCTAAGAGAAACACACTGTCATTTTGAGATTGATCACCAATTGTAAACTGACCTAACCAATCTATGTTGATTGAAACCAGACTTCATGTTGGAATATAACCTGTGATTATGTCCTTCACGACAATGTTTATGGACAAATTTTGGGAGATTTGGGGAGGTGGGTTTGGGCACATACACTTTGGGTATGAAAGGTTGTCACAAAATTCAGTCAGGGTCCTTGGCTAAGAGGAGACTATTCTGTGGCCCCTATGGCCTAATAAAAATTGCTCTCCACTATCCACTCTGTCATTCTGTGTGAATTTGTTTCCCAGGAATTGGCTATAACAGTCTGGTAGTTGAAAGTGAAAGTAGCTCAGACTCTTCCAGCTCTTTACAACTCTGTAGACTGTAGCCTGCCACACTACTCTGCCCATGGGATTCTCCAGGCCCGAATACTGGGGTGGATTTTCATTTCCTTCTCCTGGGTTCTTACCAACCCAGGAATTGAACCTGGGTCTCTTCCATTGGCAGGCAGATCCTTTGCCATCTGATTCACTAGGTGCGATGATTAGGACTCCTGATTTTCATCCAGGTTACCCAGGTTCCATTCCTGGGCAGGGAACTAATTCTTTCTATCACATGGTGCTTAACATAATCACTTCAGAGAAGTCTTTGTTTGATATGTCAGGCAACACATACACAAGTTCCAAAGATTGGATGTGGCCATCTTGGCAGAAGCATTATTGTGCCTACCATAAGTATTACATTTCTTTTCCATTAAAAAAATACTTTTCCTCATCTTATTAAATAAAATGAAGAAAAAACGTTCATGGCTTTCAACATCTATTTAATGAATCCTCATTAACAAGATCCTATCAGTTTTTCCTTGAATAACTAAGTCCTCTCTTTACCTCAGTTCCTTGTTAGCACTCCATTGGCACCTCCTTAGTGTATTTTTCTTAACATCCTGTAGCTTTATGAATATATACATAATGCTCTATATGATGTAGTCTCAAATGTTTAGCTAATTTCAAATCAAAAATGTATATTAGCTGCTTAAGGTTAAAGAGAAAGTATTTCAAAAGAAAAAAAGTATATAATCCAAAGTAAACCAAATACCAACATATTCTTCATCTCGTAATCTTACTCTAATTTGCATTTCATTTCTTTCAAGCCATGATAGTTGCTGAAAGCTAATAATACATATTCTAAAGACAGATATTTGAGGTCATTATTTTGGAATAAAATTCCAGAATGAAAAGTTGGATAAATAGGTTTCCTCCAGAATATTTGGGTGTTTTACTAAGTATCAAGTACCACAACTAGGACATCTGGTACATTTAATTTTTTTTTTTCATTTTCCCCATCATTCTTCTTTTATTTATATTTACTTTCATCCATCTTTTTATCCTTTGACATGTGTGGGTCTCCCATTGTGTGACCTCTCTCACTGCAGAGCACTGGCTCTGGGCACATGGCTCCTAATTGGACACACCAGTCCAGCTGCTCCGTGGCACGTCGGATCTTCCCGAGCCAGGGGTGGAACCAGTGGCCCTTGCAATGCAGGGTAGACTCTTTACCAACTGGACCACCAGAGAAGCCCTACAATTAAACTTTTAAGGCAAAAAATGTTATAGAATTTGGAATGATAAAGGAAATTTTAAAAATAGTCGTGTATGAAACAGGTTTTAATTAAAAAAAGGTAATTTGTGGACAAATGTGTAACAGTTTTCTCTAGTCATTTTCCTTATGGTAAGCTTGCTATCTAAGTGCCATCATTTGATATACTTTTGTGTCTTGAAACATTTGGATAATGATTCATATTTCCAAAGATTCCTAATACGAAAAAAAAAAAAAAAGCAAAGCTTTTGACACATAATCTGTTATATTGCCTCTTTGGATATACAGACATAAACGTCCTTCTTCTGAATTCTGGAAATAAGATGCTTTATTTTAAATTTTTTCTGGCATGATGCGTTTTTCCCCCCAAAGTTGTAGAAGAACATAAATTATCTTTTATCCTAAGCACATAACTTCATAAAGAAACTCACATTTATTTGTAGGTTTGGCAAGTAAGCAAAATTAATGGAGAGGTCTAGATAACAAGGGATGAAAGTGACTAAAATTAAGCACCCAGGAATAATAAATTTTTAAAAACTGATTTGAGAAAAAAAAGTTAGCAATCACCAATTGGGATAAAGGCATGATCTCAGAAAATCTGAGATTCTGAGAAACAGGGGTTTGTTTTGTTCATATGTATTTATCCTTAGAATCACAGACAATTATCTTTAGTTGATCCTTACATTACTTGTTTTTTTCCTAACCTCAAGCTTCTTAGAATTTATGCTGTACAGCTCAGCTTTTCAGTTACTTGTTTAACATCTTGTTTGCCTGAGATTACTTTTTTTTTTTTTTTGGCCACTTCTGTTGGTCTTTCATTTATCTATTTTCATCCATCTTTGGTCTTTGGCCTTTCCATCGCAGTGGTTTCTGTCACTGCAGATCACTGGCTCTGGGCACATGGACTCCAGAGCTCCAGCTTGGTAGTTGGATACATCAGTCCAGCTGCTTCACAGCACGTGGAATCTTCCCAGGCCAGGGATCAAACCGTGCCCCTTGCACTGCAAGGCCTTGTCCTTACCCACTGGACAACCAGGTTAGCCCCTGAGATTATTTTTATTTATACTTTACTTTTAAAGGATAATTTCTCTTGATATGAAATTTTAGGTTGCTGTACTTTTCTCTCAACATTTTAAATATTTTATTCTACTTTCTTTTTTGCTTTCTTAGTTTTTGAAAAAAACTGTATATAATTCTCCATTCTTCTGTAGGTAGAGTATTTCTTTTTCCCCTGGCTTTTTCAGTTTTTTGTTTTTGTTTTTATTTTTGGTGGGGTCACTAGTAGCTCACCTGGTAAATAATCCAGCACCATCCAATATAGGAGACTCCAGTTCAATTCCTGGGTCTGTAAGGTCCTCTGGAGAAGGGATAGGCTATCCAGTCCAGCATTCTTGGGCTTCCCTCATGGCTTAGATGGTAAAGAATCCACCTGCAAGGCAGGAGTTCAGTCCCTAGGTTGGGAAGTTCCCCTGAAGAATTCCATATCTCATCCATGGAGGCACCAATAGTCAAACACAACTGAGTGACTGTGAGGTACTGAGTGAACTTGGTATTCTTTAGCTTAAAAATGATATGCTTGTATGCTGAAGGTTTTGACATTTAGTCACTTGATATTCTGAGTTTATTGGATCTATGATTTGGAGCTTAATCTATAGAAATTCTCAGTCATTAGTTTTTCAAATATTTCTTCTGTTCTTTTCTATTTTTATTCTCCATGGATTTCCATCATGCTATGTTATACCATTTTTGTTTTTTTTATATCCTTCATAATTTTGGTTTGTTTAACTTCTAGGTTTTCAAGGATTCTGTTATTACAATAGAAGGTATTCAAAATTGTTGAATCATCTTGACCTATCAAAATGGTTGAATCATCTTGACCTATCACCTTGTTGTGTCTGATGTGAGCTTGATTGTAAAGGGCAGTTCCACTCATGTGGTCAATTTCTGTTTAGTATTCAGGTACCTCTTTTCTAAATAAACCCAAATCATGCCAAGAGTTGGTGTTCAAAGAAATTCTCATCAACTGTACAAATTACTTTTCCCATTACTCAACTTCAGCACCCAAGGTCCACTGAATTTTATTGCCCTCACTGGGTTCTTCTGAGCCTTCTACCACTCAAGCCTCGCCCCTACCCCAGAGCTAGGAGGATGCTGACCACCAAGCAGAGTTGAGTGAATTACAGTAGAAAGTTGCCATACAGTCTGCTCTTGCAATGGGGTTTATTCAAGTCTGGATCTCTTTTCTGTTACCCAGTATATTGATAGGAGCGGTATCTTTAGAAAATAGAAATCTGCTTAAATATAGGAATCCACTGCCCCAAGAACCTGAAGAAGCACCTTCTCTATGTCTAGTAACATATAAAATTCCATTTTGCTTTTTACTCTCAAGTGGATATGCTGACATGCCACTGACCACTGCAGGCTGCTAAATCCTCACAGTTTATCTTTCACCTGTGTGAACACAGGTGCTTTTTCTAAATAACCAGTGTGCCTTTCTTTTTCTTTTTTTAATATGATTTTTGGTTTTTTATTTTTGGGGGGGCGGGCGGGTTGGAGAGGGAACGGGGCAGGAGGCCACTTCTATTGGTCTTTCATTTCTCTATTTTCATCCATCTTTGTTCATTGGCCCCTGTGGGCCTCCCATCGCAGTGGCCTCTGTTGTCGCAGAGCACCGGCTCTGGGCGCATGCGCTCCAGAGCTCCAGCTCGGTAGTTGGACACATCAGTCCAGCCGCTCCGCGGCACATGGGATCTTCCCAGGCCAGGGATCAAACCGGCACCCCTTGCACTGCAAGGCATTGTCCTTATCCACTGGACCACCATGGAAGCCTCCAGCGTGCCTTTCTAAACAACCACTTTCTTATCCTAACTGGTCAGTAAAATATTATTAATGCACAGCTTTTAGTTGTTATGGAATTTCCCATGGAACATAATCTTCTGATAGGTCCAATGCCACATGTTTTCTTATCTGAAACATATATCATGGCAATGCCAACATTTAACTTGACTCATTGTGGGGCATCCTAGTACCAATTTTCACCTGCCTGGAAATTTTTCCATTCCCTGGAAAGAATTGTTAGGATGCTACATCCTGATATGGAAAATTTATCTCTCAAATTAAAAATAAAATAAAATAAAATAAACTCTTCTTTATCTAATTTTATGTACTGCTTTCTTAGACCCTGAAATTCCATCCCCCTACACATTACATCAGATGCTGTTGTTACAAAGTAGGTAGGTGTATCTCAAACTGAGTCATGGTATAATTTCATCTTAATTTTTTTTCCCAGTGGTCAGGTGAAAAGATAGGAGCAATTCCTGAGTGGGAATGTTTTTCACTGTAGAGGGCTCTACATTGTCTTTAGGTGTAAAACAGGGAAATATGCTAAAACAGAGAGAAATGTTAAAAACATGAAATAGATCACATGAGAAGGCTCAGAATGTTCAAAGAAATTTTCAGAACTAAAAATGTCCAAGGCATCCATGCAGATGTAACCATTACATTTGTCAAGAAACCAAACTTTTCTAATTAAAACCCTGACCTTGTAAAAAGAGTTGCTTTTGTTGGACAATTAACCACAAATGATGTTTAGCCACACACTCTTGCATCCTGGACTTGGTCTTGAATGAGTTCATAGACTCTTCCATTATAATATAAGAGATAGGGGCTTCTTTGTAAGAAATTAAGGCTTCCCCCTAACTTTCACACCTTTCTTTGAACCTGCCAGTAGCCCAAGTCTTTATTATCTTGTTTTAGAGAACTCATGGGAAATAAAAAGAACACTAATGGCATTAAGCAACTGTCATTTGATCATTACTTCTATTTCTTCTTCATTCTCAAACATTTGATATCTAGTCTCATTTTTTATATTCCCTTCTACCAATAAAGCCTGCTAATTCTCCATCAGTAAGGGTTTAAAAAGTTGAGTAGCCATGGACTCTCTGATTTGCATTTCCAATAGAGATGGCAGTTATCATTTCAAGTTGGAAAATATTATTAATGCACAGCTTTTAGTTGTTATGGAATTTCCCATGGAACATAATCTTCTGATAGGTCCAATGCCACATGTTTTCTTATCTGAAACATATATCATGGCAATGCCAACATTTAACTTGACTCATTGTGGGGCATCCTAGTACCAATTTTCACCTGCCTGGAAATTTTTCCATTCCCTGGAAAGAATTGTTAGGATGCTACATCCTGATATGGAAAATTTATCTCTCAAATTAAAAATAAAATAAAATAAAATAAACTCTTCTTTATCTAATTTTATGTACTGCTTTCTTAGACCCTGAAATTCCATCCCCCTACACATTACATCAGATGCTGTTGTTACAAAGTAGGTAGGTGTATCTCAAACTGAGTCATGGTATAATTTCATCTTAATTTTTTTTCCCAGTGGTCAGGTGAAAAGATAGGAGCAATTCCTGAGTGGGAATGTTTTTCACTGTAGAGGGCTCTACATTGTCTTTAGGTGTAAAACAGGGAAATATGCTAAAACAGAGAGAAATGTTAAAAACATGAAATAGATCACATGAGAAGGCTCAGAATGTTCAAAGAAATTTTCAGAACTAAAAATGTCCAAGGCATCCATGCAGATGTAACCATTACATTTGTCAAGAAACCAAACTTTTCTAATTAAAACCCTGACCTTGTAAAAAGAGTTGCTTTTGTTGGACAATTAACCACAAATGATGTTTAGCCACACACTCTTGCATCCTGGACTTGGTCTTGAATGAGTTCATAGACTCTTCCATTATAATATAAGAGATAGGGGCTTCTTTGTAAGAAATTAAGGCTTCCCCCTAACTTTCACACCTTTCTTTGAACCTGCCAGTAGCCCAAGTCTTTATTATCTTGTTTTAGAGAACTCATGGGAAATAAAAAGAACACTAATGGCATTAAGCAACTGTCATTTGATCATTACTTCTATTTCTTCTTCATTCTCAAACATTTGATATCTAGTCTCATTTTTTATATTCCCTTCTACCAATAAAGCCTGCTAATTCTCCATCAGTAAGGGTTTAAAAAGTTGAGTAGCCATGGACTCTCTGATTTGCATTTCCAATAGAGATGGCAGTTATCATTTCAAGTTGGATTATCTTATAATTTATTTTCTCAGGCTGCTTCTGATGTCAACTCTTACAGTTCTCTAGAAGCAGAAATTTGAATGAAGTTTGGGGTACCAATTATTAGTATTTATTGTGTACCAGAAACTGTGCAAGGAAGAAAAAGAGGCAGAAATGGTTTAGCAATGATAAAAACTATACAAAACACAGTGCTAAGGGAATAGGAGTGCTTACAATGGCTTGGGGCAAAGGTCTGGAGGGGTGGGATGGGGGGATCTGGGTGGGTGGGGACCATGGATATGCATATGACTGATCTGGGAACATACATGTATGTGAACAACAAAACTCTGTAAAACCTTTAAAATAAAGAATAAAAATAAAAAAATAAAAAAATAATAAAAAAAAAATCTTGACCAAATTAGTAAGGAGCTTGTGTGTGCTAAGTCACTTTAGTTGTGTCCTACTCTTTGCAACCCCATGGAGAGTAGCCCTCCAGGCTCATCTGTTCATGATAATCTCTTCTGGAGTAAATACATTTCCATGTTAAGATGAGAAATTCAGATATTTACAGTCTTATATTTTTCAGGAAATGACCTCAAGTGAGGCAGCTAGTTTCTGAAGTTGAGTTAGAATTTGGAGGAATTAAAAATGGAGTTTGAGTGCTGATCACATTTCCCAGTTTGGGCATTAAATCTTCTCCTGAGGGAGAAATGGGCCAAGTATATCTCTACCAAAATGGCAAAAACAATTGCAATGTGGAGAGAGTTTAACCTAAAAAGGATATGTTAAATGAGCTTGAAGTATTTCCTAGTTTATGTTCCTGGTATTTACAGTACCAAGATTTCAAAAAAATCTTCTTAAAAATATTGCAGAAGAGAGTAACTATTTCCACAAATTATTCTGGCATCCAGATAACCATTGGAAAATGTAGACAAATGGCATATAAATAAGATTGAAAAGATGGAGAAAAGTAAAATAAAATAATAAAATATAGTGACTAGTGACTTGTTTCTGTTCTGAATTTTGAAGGGTAGCTTCATTTTATTCTTTTTTGCTAATTATTGCTTTGAAAATAGGATAGAGAGGAAAAATCACACAAGTAAGGGAAACAGGATTGGCAAGGTCAACCATTGTAGTATATGGTTGGCTGAAACAATGCACACTAGCCATGAAATGGCTGCGTTAGCAATTAGTATTAAGCTAGTAGTCAATTTAGCCTTTGTTTGAAGGCCAAGTGAAAAATTTGAAGAAATGCACCAGGAGACACCAGAGAAGCTATGCCTGTTGAATCTCTGGGAATTTGTCGAGGAGTGTTTTAAAAACTAAAATGAAGAATTCTAAATCAACTTGATAATTTATATTCTATTGCTTTTGGTAATATTTGAGAATAAACACATAACAAAGTGACTTTGGAGATACACAATCAAGCCTGATGCTGCTGGCTGTTTATGTTTTATATTTTAGGGAAAAAAAGTTATATAAAATTCATGATAGCTCACAGATATTCTCACCATAAAATACAACTTGAAGAAATAAAGTTTTTTCTACCTCTTGAATTTAATTTGACTTCAGAGCATATACAAATTATACATTAAATATTAAATGAATTCCCAAAACTATCTAAGGAAGCAAATGTTTTAGAAAATGCAAATATTGGTGTTCTTTTAAAAATGCCTAAATTTAAATGAAAATAATATTATGTACTTTCCTACATAGGATCTTAGTCATTGTGCTGTTTCTGTTTCTGAAAGGTATACATTTGTCAGTGTGAACTTTGAAAGTTAATATAGCCATATATAAAGGAAAAAAATCAATGCTACATGTCAGCCTGTGTATATTATAGCTGAACTTAGAGAAAAGTAAATCTTATATTTATGTGTTGTTTTCGATGTCTTTACCCGTTAAACTGCTATATAATTAAAGCTGTCTTCCTATAGAAATCATTTATTCTTCATTTAGCCATTATTTAATAGACTAAATATGGCAATGTCCTTTTAAGGTCTAACAAGCTTATAGAATTTTATAAACTTATCTCATCATGCAAAGACCATAAACTAAATATTGCATTATAAAGCTAGTTGCAACTGATAGAGTAACTTTTATCAAACAGTTTTTTAGCTTATTTCTCCTAATTTTTATTTTATTTGTCTCATAATTTTTCAGTTTTTAATGTTTACTTTATTCTGTTATCTCATATATTTGGGTAACAGTATAGTATGAAGGAAAAACGGAATTTACTGACTGCTATCACAGTCCTTGTGCTCAGCTAAATATTTGAGCAAAATCATCACGTTTATTCTTAACAATACACCCAAACACTTTTTTCCCCAAGATCATCATTGTTGCACTTAATTTCCCATGAGTATCTTGTGAGCAAAAACAAAGGCCTTAAAAGATTTTTTTCAGACTATTTTTCAAGGTCTTTGGTATCATAAACAGTTCTATTGTTTAGTGTATAAGAGTCCCAGTTCCACTGCAGTTTCACTAATATAGATGTTGCCAGTTTTAAATGTTTAGTAATAATATTTCTGGTTGAGATACAGAGCTATGTCACTGTGATTTTAATATTTGGTGATTTAATGGTTCATTAGGAAAAAAGTTATATAAAATTCATGATAGCTCACAGATATTCTCACCATAAAATACAACTTGAAGAAATAAAGTTTTTTCTACCTCTTGAATTTAATTTGACTTCAGAGCATATACAAATTATACATTAAATATTAAATGAATTCCCAAAACTATCTAAGGAAGCAAATGTTTTAGAAAATGCAAATATTGGTGTTCTTTTAAAAATGCCTAAATTTAAATGAAAATAATATTATGTACTTTCCTACATAGGATCTTAGTCATTGTGCTGTTTCTGTTTCTGAAAGGTATACATTTGTCAGTGTGAACTTTGAAAGTTAATATAGCCATATATAAAGGAAAAAAATCAATGCTACATGTCAGCCTGTGTATATTATAGCTGAACTTAGAGAAAAGTAAATCTTATATTTATGTGTTGTTTTCGATGTCTTTACCCGTTAAACTGCTATATAATTAAAGCTGTCTTCCTATAGAAATCATTTATTCTTCATTTAGCCATTATTTAATAGACTAAATATGGCAATGCCCTTTTTAAGGTCTAACAAGCTTATAGAATTTTATAAACTTATCTCATCATGCAAAGACCATAAACTAAATATTGCATTATAAAGCTAGTTGCAACTGATAGAGTAACTTTTATCAAACAGTTTTTTAGCTTATTTCTCCTAATTTTTATTTTATTTGTCTCATAATTTTTCAGTTTTTAATGTTTACTTTATTCTGTTATCTCATATATTTGGGTAACAGTATAGTATGAAGGAAAAACGGAATTTACTGACTGCTATCACAGTCCTTGTGCTCAGCTAAATATTTGAGCAAAATCATCACGTTTATTCTTAACAATACACCCAAACACTTTTTTCCCCAAGATCATCATTGTTGCACTTAATTTCCCATGAGTATCTTGTGAGCAAAAACAAAGGCCTTAAAAGATTTTTTTCAGACTATTTTTCAAGGTCTTTGGTATCATAAACAGTTCTATTGTTTAGTGTATAAGAGTCCCAGTTCCACTGCAGTTTCACTAATATAGATGTTGCCAGTTTTTAAATGTTTAGTAATAATATTTCTGGTTGAGATACAGAGCTATGTCACTGTGATTTTAATATTTGGGATTTAATGGTTCATCAGGCTTTCCAACCAGCGCTAGAGGTAAAGAACTCACCTGCTAATACAGGGGAAATAAGAGACACAGATTTGATTCCTAGGTTAGGAAGATTCCCTGGAGGAGGACATAGTGACCCACTCCAGTATTCTTGTCTTCAGAATCCCATGGACAGAGCAGTCTGGTGGGCTAGAGTCCATGAGAGTCCAAAAAATAGGACATGACTGAAATGACTTAGCACTCAGGGAGAATGATTAATCATTTGAACATATTTCCCTGTTCTTATTATATTTATGTTAGATTTTTAAGTAAAACTCTTTATTGTTGGTACATTTTTAGGGAGAGGCGGGTCCCAATAAGACTAGTAGTTCTCCAGCATGCATGTTTCTCTGAGAAGGACCCAACATTCTCAACCTATCACATATAAAGAGCGCAGTCATAGCACGGAAAATAAATGAGCCCTTGCTGCCTAATGTTGTATGGTCATAGCCTCTTTCTCCTCAAGGAGGAGCAGAGTCTCCAGAATATAGACCTCACCCACGCTTCTGGAGTTTTGCATGCCATACACTAAGTAACTTCCTCAGTGGAACTTCATTCTCCGGCGACAAGGCTCTTCACCAGCTGATGGGTGACTGGAACTCAGGGTTGGATGCGTATCCCTCTAGTACCAAAACTCAGCTTCCCTCTTTTGATACTTTTTAAAATGGATTTTCTTTTTTAAAAAACTGAGAATATTTTATGTATTCTGTGCAAGAAAATTTTGTTAGATAGAGGCACAGTAAATATATTCTACTTTATGTGACTTTTCATTTCACCATTTTATTTTTTCAATTTCACATTTTATTTTATTTATTTTTAAATATTCACAGTCATTTATTTTCTTAGCAAACTACAAAATGTATGAAATTTCAAAGGAAAGATTCCATTGAAAATGTTCCATTTTTCCTTCTAACACATTTTTAAGCTAATGTTTTTAATATTTGAAATATTTCTGATAATTAGTGATGTTTTTAATGGAGCATAGTTGATTTACAATGTTGTGTTAGTTTCAGGTATATAGCAAAGTGAATTAGTTATACATGTATGCATATTCACTCTTCCATAGATCTATTTTTTTTTTTTTTCCATACAGCTCATTACAGAGTATTGAGTAGAGTTGCCTGTGTTGATAATATATTTAAATGTGGTGGTGTTTTTTGGACACTAAAGTCGTCTCCAACTCTTTGTGACCCCACAGATTAGAAAATCATAAATTAATGAAATATATTTTTATAAATCCTAACTTTTCTGGTTTGTATTTATTGTGTCCTGGATTTAAAAAAAAAAAATCGCTTTGACCTCTCCCCAACATCATAAATGTATTCTCCTACATTATCTTCCAGAAGATTTATAATTTTATCTAACAACAAATTCAACTTGATTATGGTATTTTAATTTTTCAATATATAGTAGAATTTCTTTATATATCATCTTGGTTTTTGGTGCTTGTATCTATTTTCATGGAAAATATTAAACTTTGATTTCCTTTTATTAACATTCTTGTCAGATATTCATAAATATTATGCACTTTTACAAATTTTGTTGAAAAAGTTTTAATTTTTTACTATAAAATAACCTGTACATTTAATATTATTTTGTCCTAAATATTTGTAAAATTCTAAGCAAAGTAATGTAGGCCTGGAATTTTCTTCTTGAAAAGGGTTTAAAAGTCAATTCAATTTTTAAATAAAGTTATTCATATGTATGCTCCTCTTATAATTTTCACTTGTTTTGTTATTCACAGAATTCCTCATTACAAAATTCTCAATAAATGTACTTACAAATTTTAAAGAATATATTTCTTGGTCTTTTGAAATTACCTATAAACATCAATAGCAATATCCCATCCATATTTGGTTTAGAAATTGCTACCTTGTCTCATTTTATTCCCTTAAACATATTACTAGAGTTTTAGTAGTTATTTCAGTTTTGGTGGAGATCTTACATCACACTCAGATCCGTTGACTATTAGCTGCTAATTTTACTGCTGGAAAATGAACCCAGGCCTATCAATCATCACTGTTGATTGCTTCAGGAGTGGAGTAATACTTCATTCAAGGCCATCAGTCTTACCAGGAACAGCTCTGAAGACTAATGTTTACAATGGTACAAAATTTCATAGAGACAGCTGGGAACAAATTGAAAGGGTTTTCCTAACGCCAGAGTCCCCCATGAGTTCAACTAAGGCTTTCACTGTATGTATGGTTCTATAAGCTGATTGTGCAAAACTTAGGGAGCTAGAAATTAAATTTAGATAATAAAGAGATGATCATATGTAAGCTCACTCCCAATATAATTCCATACAGCTCATTCGTATTGAGTAGAGTTGCCTGTGTTGATAATATATTTAAATGTGGTGGTGTTTTTTGGACACTAAAGTCGTCTCCAACTCTTTGTGACCCCACAGATTAGAAAATCATAAATTAATGAAATATATTTTTATAAATCCTAACTTTTCTGGTTTGTATTTATTGTGTCCTGGATTTAAAAAAAAAAAATCGCTTTGACCTCTCCCCAACATCATAAATGTATTCTCCTACATTATCTTCCAGAAGATTTATAATTTTATCTAACAACAAATTCAACTTGATTATGGTATTTTAATTTTTCAATATATAGTAGAATTTCTTTATATATCATCTTGGTTTTTGGTGCTTGTATCTATTTTCATGGAAAATATTAAACTTTGATTTCCTTTTATTAACATTCTTGTCAGATATTCATAAATATTATGCACTTTTACAAATTTTGTTGAAAAAGTTTTAATTTTTTACTATAAAATAACCTGTACATTTAATATTATTTTGTCCTAAATATTTGTAAAATTCTAAGCAAAGTAATGTAGGCCTGGAATTTTCTTCTTGAAAAGGGTTTAAAAGTCAATTCAATTTTTAAATAAAGTTATTCATATGTATGCTCCTCTTATAATTTTCACTTGTTTTGTTATTCACAGAATTCCTCATTACAAAATTCTCAATAAATGTACTTACAAATTTTAAAGAATATATTTCTTGGTCTTTTGAAATTACCTATAAACATCAATAGCAATATCCCATCCATATTTGGTTTAGAAATTGCTACCTTGTCTCATTTTATTCCCTTAAACATATTACTAGAGTTTTAGTAGTTATTTCAGTTTTGGTGGAGATCTTACATCACACTCAGATCCGTTGACTATTAGCTGCTAATTTTACTGCTGGAAAATGAACCCAGGCCTATCAATCATCACTGTTGATTGCTTCAGGAGTGGAGTAATACTTCATTCAAGGCCATCAGTCTTACCAGGAACAGCTCTGAAGACTAATGTTTACAATGGTACAAAATTTCATAGAGACAGCTGGGAACAAATTGAAAGGGTTTTCCTAACGCCAGAGTCCCCCATGAGTTCAACTAAGGCTTTCACTGTATGTATGGTTCTATAAGCTGATTGTGCAAAACTTAGGGAGCTAGAAATTAAATTTAGATAATAAAGAGATGATCATATGTAAGCTCACTCCCAATATACATGCTTCAACAAGAAATCCTGTAAAAACATACTGGCAAGTTAATTCACAAAAGCATGTAATAAAGAGTGGCAACAAATTGAGGTATAGAAACTAGAATTAACTAATATTCTCAAATTATATAGAGAATAATTAAGTTGAAAAAAGTAAACAGCTAATGAGAGTTTAATCTTGCCATCAATAATAAAGTTTATAAACAAATAATTCTGTCAGGGGGTAAATATACTCTCTAAGATAGAATATCATCATTTTGATAACATCAGCAAGGATTCATTCATGTATGAGGCATGAAGTATATTCACCATCAGGATGCACTTACATAAGGGTTTCCAGGTAGCACTAAGTGGTACAGAACTAAACTGACAATGCAGGAGATGTAAGAGAGGTGGGTTCAATCCCTGGGTCAGGAAGAAGCCCTGGAGGAGGGCATTGCAACCCACTCCAGTATTCCTGCCTGAAGAATCATATGGAGAGGGGGGGAGCCAAGATGGCGAGAAATGAGGGGAAGATTTCACCAGCTCCCCAACAGAATCACCAGAACTAATCCAGAAAAGGACCACCACCAACAAACAAGCTGCTAGAGGACAGAATTCCATAGGTCCGCGAGAGTAGAAGAGCGAATAGCCAGAAATTTCCCGGAGCTAGGGTTCTAAGAATCCTCTATCCTAAACCACACGCCAGACCGCACTGAGGGAGAGCGCGGCAGCAAGTGCCCTAAAAGGGGACCTACGCGGAGCCTCGGGAGAGAGAAGGCAGCGCTCAGCGTGAAAACTCCAAGAATGCGCCCAGATCGCCAGCAGAAATTAAGACACTGCTAAGATAGGATACCGGAGCAGGGCCAAAAAGAGTGCGTTTGCTGCCTAGCGACCTGAGGCCTGACAGAAAGTGGGGCGTGCTGCCTAGCGACCAACTGGGAGACTGGAGGGAGCGCCCAGTGTGAAAATCGCGCCACTCGGCTGGGCGAACATCTCGACTTTCCGCCTAGCACCGGGTGAGTTCAAATATTCCTAGTGGGGGACTGGCTGAAGGGGAAGTTGCCCACAGATTGCTGACCAGGGACCGGGCGTGAACCTGACGGGGAAGCTTGTGCCTGCCTCTGGGACTTGGAGGCGCTACCGGTAGTGCACGCACGCCAGTGGCGGAGGAGCCCATGCACACCCATAGCTGCACCCCCATAGCTGCACCCCCATAGATATACCCGCAGCGGAGGAAGCCGGGAGAAGGGCAGGTATCAGAGGCTACTGGCGGGTGCACGGCAGAGCCAGGACGCCCCCGCCCAACACGGGACGGAGCGTCCCCCGGCCCCCCACCTGATGGACTGGGATCAGTCCACCATCCCAGCCAGCACCTGAGCTTGCAGACCGGTGCCACAAGGGAAAGGCTGTATCATCAAGACAACACCATCGAGAGCAGACTGGCTTCCACCAGACAGATGAGAGGATAAAAACCAGGGACAGTATTTAGACTTTTTTGTTGGTTTATTTGTTGCGGACGGTTCTGTTTATTTGTATCATCAGTCAGATTTGGGTTTTTTTGTTTGTTTTTTTTTCTTTTGTCTCTTCTTATTAAGTTTCTCTTCCTTTTCTAATTTTTTTTTTATTTTTAATTATTAATTTTTAAAAAAATTTTAATTCTTGGAAACTTCTAATTTTCTTTCCTTTTCCCCATTCCTTCCACCCTCTATGTTCTAAATCTAAAACTTTCTCCTATCTACCACTATCCTCTAGATAAATATTTCCTACCTTCCTGTCTCCACTATTCTCTTTCAGCTGCACTAAACAATACAGCACACTAATCTTGGCTAGACAACCCTATAAAATACTTCCAAGACGAATCTATTCTTTCTCATTACCCATACATTTTCCACCTCCTCAGCCCCAACACATGTCTTAGTTAAAAATTGCTTTCAATGAAATAGTCCAAGCCAGGACCTTGCTCAGGATCTATTTTTCCAGGCACTATTTTAATTAATTCAGAGCTTAAAGGGCAAGTACCATCTTTGATTGTGTTGTTTGCCAGAAAAATTTCCTATGCTTTATTACTATAAGACTGGTTAGATGTGGTTATTGCTGTGTATGTATGTATATCTAATGACTATGTTAGAAAACATCTGCATGGTTTTATGACTGTCACCCATCAGGGACACACCTCTTGCTCCTCAGATGCTAGTATTTGAACTAATATCACGGAACATCATAGCAAACCAGATATAGAGCCTATACCCCCTGACCAATCATCAAACCAAGGATCCTCGGAGTAGAAGCCCTGATTCCAAGACTCCACACTATCAAAGAACATACAACACGAGAGATTGTTCACCTGTAAAAAAGACCTAGCACCACCCAAGACACAAACCACTGAACCCTTCTAGAAGGACAGAAACCCAAAGGAAGGGAGAATTCAACCAAGAAGCCTGATGGGGAAAAGAACTCCGTACACACAGACACACACAAAGAAACAAAAACTAACCTAATAATGAAACGACAGAGAAACACTGCACAAATGAAGGACCAAGCTAGAGGATCACAGCTTCAATTGACAGAGGAGGAGATAGACAAATTATCTGACAGAGAATTCAGAAAAACTGTACTCATGAGGATGCAAAACACCGAAAACAGAATATTAGAGGAAATTAGTGCATTGAGAAAAGACATGCAGGAAATGAAAAACAAGCAAATAGAGACCACCAAATCAACTGCTGAACTCAAAAATACTATAGAAGGCCTGAACAGTAGAGTATCGGAGGCTAAAGAATGGATAGGCGAGCTGGAAGATAGACTGGTGGAAATAACTGGTGAGGAACAGAACAAAGTTGAAAGAATTAAAAGAACTGAGGATAGCAGCAGAGACCTATCGAACAATATCAAACGCCCCAACAGTAGAATTATAGGAGTTCCAGAGGAAGAAGAGGGGAAGAAAGGTTATGAAAAAATTCTTGAAGAGGTTATTGTAGAAAACTTCCCCAGCATGGGAAAGGAAATAGTCAACTAAGTCCAAGAAGCACAAAGAATTCCATACAGAATGAACTCCAGAAGAAACACACCAAGGCACATTCTAATCAAACTAACACAGACTAAATATAAACACAGATTACTAAAAGCACCTAGAAGCAAACAACAAATAACATATAAAGGAAACCCCATACGTCTAACTGTGGATCTCTCAATAGAAACCCTGCAGGCCAGAAGAGAATGGCAGGATATATTTAAACGGCTAAAAGAGAATAACCTCCAACCAAGAATTCTGTACCCAGCAAAAATCTCATTCAGAATCGATAGAGAAGTCAGAAGCTTCTCAGACAGACAAAAACTAAAAGAATTCTGTATCACAAAACCAGACCTACAACAAGTGTTAAAGGGCCTGATATAGCCAATAAATACAAGAGTAGAAGAAGTCCTACAAATCAAACCCCGGACTTCTAAGATGACAATAGGAACATTTGTATCAATGATTACTTTGAATGTAAATGGACTAAATGCTCCAATCAAACGAAATAGGTTGGCTGAATGGATCAAGAAACATGGCACATATATATGCTGTTTACAAGAGAATCACTTCAGACCTAGAGACACCCAAAGACTGAAAGTGAGAGGTTGGAAAAAGATATTCCATGCAAATGGAAATCAAAAGAAAGCTGGGGTAGCAATCCTCATATCAGACAAAATAGATTTTAAAGTAAAGAAGATTCTAAGAGACAAGGCAGGTCACTACATCATGATTAAGAGATCCATCCAAGAGGAAAACATAACAGTCATGAATATCTACGCACCCAACACAGGCCACCTCAATACATAAGACAGATACTTTCAGACATAAAAGAAGAAATCAGTAATAACACAGTAATAGCAGGAAACTTTAACACTCCTCTCACTCCAATGGACAGATCATCCAAACAGAAAATTAATAAAGAAACACAAGTCTCAAATACCACACTAGAAAAGATGGACCTCATTGATGTCTTTAGGACCTTCCATCCAAAAGCAGAAAGGAAATAGTCAACTAAGTCCAAGAAGCACAAAGAATTCCATACAGAATGAACTCCAGAAGAAACACACCAAGGCACATTCTAATCAAACTAACACAGACTAAATATAAACACAGATTACTAAAAGCACCTAGAAGCAAACAACAAATAACATATAAAGGAAACCCCATACGTCTAACTGTGGATCTCTCAATAGAAACCCTGCAGGCCAGAAGAGAATGGCAGGATATATTTAAACGGCTAAAAGAGAATAACCTCCAACCAAGAATTCTGTACCCAGCAAAAATCTCATTCAGAATCGATAGAGAAGTCAGAAGCTTCTCAGACAGACAAAAACTAAAAGAATTCTGTATCACAAAACCAGACCTACAACAAGTGTTAAAGGGCCTGATATAGCCAATAAATACAAGAGTAGAAGAAGTCCTACAAATCAAACCCCGGACTTCTAAGATGACAATAGGAACATTTGTATCAATGATTACTTTGAATGTAAATGGACTAAATGCTCCAATCAAACGAAATAGGTTGGCTGAATGGATCAAGAAACATGGCACATATATATGCTGTTTACAAGAGAATCACTTCAGACCTAGAGACACCCAAAGACTGAAAGTGAGAGGTTGGAAAAAGATATTCCATGCAAATGGAAATCAAAAGAAAGCTGGGGTAGCAATCCTCATATCAGACAAAATAGATTTTAAAGTAAAGAAGATTCTAAGAGACAAGGCAGGTCACTACATCATGATTAAGAGATCCATCCAAGAGGAAAACATAACAGTCATGAATATCTACGCACCCAACACAGGCCACCTCAATACATAAGACAGATACTTTCAGACATAAAAGAAGAAATCAGTAATAACACAGTAATAGCAGGAAACTTTAACACTCCTCTCACTCCAATGGACAGATCATCCAAACAGAAAATTAATAAAGAAACACAAGTCTCAAATACCACACTAGAAAAGATGGACCTCATTGATGTCTTTAGGACCTTCCATCCAAAAGCAGAAGAATACACTTTCTTCTCAAGTGCTCATGGAACAATCTCCAGGATAGACCACATCTTGGGCAACAAATCTAACCTCAATCAATTCAAGAAAACTGAAATTATATTAACCATCTTCTTGGACCACAATGCAGTGAGACTAGAGATCAACTACAGGAAAAAAACCGCTAAAAATAAAAACACATGGCGATTAAGTAACACATACCTAAAAAACCAACTGATCACTGAGGAAATCAAAGGAGAAATTAAAAAATTCCTAGAAGAATATGACAATGAACATATGACTGTGCAAAACCTATGGGATACCGCAAAAGCAGTTCTAAGAGGGAGATTTATAGCAATACAATCCCACCTCAAGAAACTAGGAAAATATGAAGCAGATGACCTAACCCTCCACTTAAAACAATTGGAAAAAGAAGAACAAAAACATCCCAAAGCCAGC
This sequence comes from Tragulus kanchil, assembly GCA_022376925.1. Classification (NCBI taxonomy): domain Eukaryota; kingdom Metazoa; phylum Chordata; class Mammalia; order Artiodactyla; family Tragulidae; genus Tragulus; species Tragulus kanchil. The sequence continues at coordinate 84,462,961 of JAIOJX010000003.1, read as the reverse complement.
AGAAGACGAGAAATTATAAAGACTAGAGCAGAAATAAATCAGTAAAAAAGGAAAGAAACTATAGTACGGATAAATAAAACAAAAAGCTGGTTCTTTGAAGAGATAAACAAAATTGACAAGCCTCTGGCCAGACTCATCAAGAGAAAGAGAGAGAAGAACGAGATCAACAAAATCAAAAACCGAAAAGGAGGGATTACAACAGATAATACAGAAATCCAAAGGATTCTAAGGGACTATTATGAACAACTCTATGGCAACAACTGGACAACTTGGAAGAAATGGACAGTTTCTTGGGGAAGATCAATCTCCCAAGACTGAGCCAGGAAGAAACAAAAACTTTGAACAACCCAATCACAAGCTCAGAAATCGAATATCTGATTAAAAATCTACCCAAAATAAAAGCCCAGGGCCAGGTGGCCTCACAGCCGTATTCTACGAAACATTTAAAGAAGAGATAATGCCTGTCCTTCTAAACCTCTTGCAAAAAATTGCACAGGACGGAACACTTCCAAACACATTCTACGAGGCCACCATCACCCTGATAACCAAACCAGGCACAGACAACACAAAAAAGGAAAGTTACAGACCAATTTCCCTGATGAAGTTAAATGCCAAGATCCTCAACAAAATCCTAGCAAACAGAATTCAACGACACATCAAAAAACTCATACATCATGATCAAGTCGGGTTCATCCCAGGCATGCAAGGATTCTTCAACATCCGCAAATCAATCAACGTGATACACCATATTAACAAACTGAGAGACAAAAATCACATGATCATCTCAATAGATGCACAAAAAGCCTTCAACAAAGTACAACATCCACGCATGATAAAAACTCTTCAGAAAATGGGCATAGAAGGAACCTATCTCAACATAGTGAAAGCCATATATGAGAAGCCCACAGCGAACATGATCCTCAATGGTGAAAAACTGAAAGCATTCCCTCTAAGATAAGGAACAAGACAGGGGTGTCCACTTTCACCACTACTATTCAACATAGTCCTGGAAGTTCTATCAACGGCAATAAGAGAAGAGAAAGAAATCAAAGGAATCCAGATTGGAAAGGAAGAAATCAAGCTCTCTCTTTTTGCAGACGACATGATATTATACATAGAAAATCCCAAAGACACTATTACAAAACTACTAGAGTTAATCAGCAAATTCGGCAAAGTCGCAGGATACAAAATCAATATACAGAAATCACTCACAGTCCTATGCACAAACAATGAAAAATCAGAAAATGAAATCAAGAGGCAGTTCCCTTCACCATTGCAACCAAAAGAATCAAATATCTAGGAATAAACCTACCCAAAGAAACAAAAGAACTGTACACAGAAAATTACAAGACACTCACGAGAGACATTAAAAAGAGTTAAACAGATGGAGAAATATTCCATGTTCCTGGGTCGGGAGAATCAATATTGTGAAAATGACCATACTACCAAATGTCATCTATAGATTCAATGCGATCCCTATCAAACTTCCAATAACATTCTTCACAGAACTAGACCAACGAATAACACAGTTCATATGGAAACACAAAAGACCTCGAATAGCCAAAGCAATCCTGAGAAAGAAAAATGGAGCTGGAGGAATCAACCTCCCTAACTTCAGACTTTACTACAAAGCAAGAGTCATCAAGACAGTATGGTACTGGCACAAAAACAGAACTATAGACCAGTGGAACAAGATCGAGAACCCAGAGATAAACCCACGCACCTATGGGTACCTTATTTTTGACAAAGAAGGTGAAACTATAAAATGGGACAAAGACAGCCTCTTCAACAAGTGGTGCTGGGGAAATTGGTCAGCTGCATGCAAAAAGATGAAGTTGGAACATTCCCTTACACCATCCACAAAGATCAACACAAAATGGATTAAAAACCTAAATATAAGACCAGAAACCATCAAACTCTTAGAGGAGAATATAGGCAAAACCCTCAAGGACATCAATCAAAGCAAGATCTTCTCTGACCCACCAACTAAAATAGCGGAACTCAAAAGAAAAATGAACATGTGTGACCTCATGAAACTTAAAATCTTTTGTACAGCAAAAAACATTACAAAAAAAGCTCAACAGACAGCCCACAGAATGGGAGAAAATTATAGCAAATGAAGCAACAGACAAAGAATTAATCTCCAAAATCTACAAGCAACTCAGACAACTTAGCACAGGAAAAACGAACAACCACATCATAAAATGGGAGAAAGATTTAAAGAGAGGCCTCTCCAAAGAGGACATACAGATGGCCCAAAGCACTCAAACATCTACCTATTATTATACAGAAATCACTCACAGTCCTATGCACAAACAATGAAAAATCAGAAAATGAAATCAAGAGGCAGTTCCCTTCACCATTGCAACCAAAAGAATCAAATATCTAGGAATAAACCTACCCAAAGAAACAAAAGAACTGTACACAGAAAATTACAAGACACTCACGAGAGACATTAAAAAGAGTTAAACAGATGGAGAAATATTCCATGTTCCTGGGTCGGGAGAATCAATATTGTGAAAATGACCATACTACCAAATGTCATCTATAGGTTCAATGCGATCCCTATCAAACTTCCAATAACATTCTTCACAGAACTAGACCAACGAATAACACAGTTCATATGGAAACACAAAAGACCTCGAATAGCCAAAGCAATCCTGAGAAAGAAAAATGGAGCTGGAGGAATCAACCTCCCTAACTTCAGACTTTACTACAAAGCAAGAGTCATCAAGACAGTATGGTACTGGCACAAAAACAGAACTATAGACCAGTGGAACAAGATCGAGAACCCAGAGATAAACCCACGCACCTATGGGTACCTTATTTTTGACAAAGAAGGTGAAACTATAAAATGGGACAAAGACAGCCTCTTCAACAAGTGGTGCTGGGGAAATTGGTCAGCTGCATGCAAAAAGATGAAGTTGGAACATTCCCTTACACCATCCACAAAGATCAACACAAAATGGATTAAAAACCTAAATATAAGACCAGAAACCATCAAACTCTTAGAGGAGAATATAGGCAAAACCCTCAAGGACATCAATCAAAGCAAGATCTTCTCTGACCCACCAACTAAAATAGCGGAACTCAAAAGAAAAATGAACATGTGTGACCTCATGAAACTTAAAATCTTTTGTACAGCAAAAAACATTACAAAAAAAGCTCAACAGACAGCCCACAGAATGGGAGAAAATTATAGCAAATGAAGCAACAGACAAAGAATTAATCTCCAAAATCTACAAGCAACTCAGACAACTTAGCACAGGAAAAACGAACAACCACATCATAAAATGGGAGAAAGATTTAAAGAGAGGCCTCTCCAAAGAGGACATACAGATGGCCCAAAAGCACATGAAACGATGCTCAACCTCACTTATTATTAGAGAAATGCAATTTAAAACCACAATGAGATAGCACCTCAAACCCGTCAGAATGGCCATCATCAAAAAATCGACAGACAATAAATGCTGGAGAGGGTGCAGAGAAAAGGGAACCCTCTTGCATTGCTGGTGGAAATGTAAATTGATATAGCCTCTATGGAAGACAGTATGGAGATTCTTTAAAAAACTAAAAATAGAAGCACCCTATGACCCAGCAATCCCACTATTAGGCTTATATCCTGATGAAATCAAAACTGAAAGAGGTACCTGTACCCCAATGCTCATTGCAGCTCTCTATGCAATAGCCAGAACTTGGAAGCAACCTAGATATCCATCGACGAATGAATGGATACAGAAGCCCTGGTACATATATACAATGGAATACTACTCAGCTATTAAAAGAAATGCAGAAGACTCAGTCCTAATAAAGTGGCTGGCTCTAGAACCTATCATAAAAAGTGAAGTAAGTCAAAAAGAGAAAGACAAATACAGTATACTAGCACACATATATGGAATCTAGTAGGGCGGTCTTGATAACACATGCAGTGAACTCATGGAAAAACAGACAGAACATAGACATAGGGACATGGTGGGGAAGAAATAGTGAGGGGGAACCATGGAGGGAGTAACATGGAAACCTGTACTGTTATGTGTGGAAAAGGTAGCTAGTGTCATTGTGCTAAGGGAATAGGAGTGCTTACAATGGCTTGGGGTGATGGTCTGGAGGGGTGGGATGGGGGGATCTGGGCGGGTGGGGACCATGGATATGCATATGACTGATCTGGGAACATACATGTCTGTGAACAACAAAACTCTGTAAAACCTTTAAAATAAAGAATAATAATAAAAAAAAAAAAACAGAAAAAAAAAAAAAAGAATCATATGGTGAGAGGAATCTGGTGGGCTCTAGTCCATAGAATCACAAAAGGTAAGACATGACTGAAATGATTTATCTTACAGGTATACTTACAAAAAAAAACCAAGCTCAATGCATTAAGCATAAATATACAACAAAATAGAACTTCTATTTTAGTATTTTTGTTTTTATAATCTAAACTTTTCATGATTTTCAAAAATATTTGATTAATAAATTACATAGGAGTTTGATTATTTTCATTGTTGGAAACCATGTCAGTGAATTAGTGATCTAAAAGTCTCTTCACCAAAAAATTCATTTTAACATGATCAAATTAGCATCTTAAAATATCTATGAGTATACTTTTAAGTGTGAATATTTGCATCTTTTCAGCTTAAACCACTGACAGAAAGGTACTTTTTTGAAAATAAGAACAAGTTTCTTCTCTCATACATATGCCACACAATAAATGTGTTAGGAAAAGTGAGAATACATTTTTCTTCCCTGCTTTGGTAATTTTTCCTGAGGACATCACTACAGATACATAGATAATTTGATGTCTTTAGAAAAAGAACCTAAACATCTATAGTTGCTGTTCCTTTGGTATGGATGTTATCTTTGATATGAATAATTCCTGAGTCTCCAGACTTTAGCAACTTCAATCTAGGCCTCAGCCTTCTGAGATGGTATTGCATGTGATTTTCAGCTAAGATAGTCTTGAAATTTTCAGGAAAACTTTCTAAATGAGGTCAGATAGAAGGTAAGATCTGAATGAAGTGCCTAGAAAAAGCAGTTATTTGTTTTCCCAGAATTTTTATTGGGGCTCCCAGGGGGCAAAGGGTACACAGAGGCTTCTGGCAATTGTGTTCATTTTTAATTCACTGATTTTTTCTTCTCCTACAAACACTCCCTTATGTCCCTTTGCCATTCAGATGCATAGAGAAAAATAAAACATTATTGCCTTTGTACACAATCTATAGGCTACCCCATAAATGATAATGGAGGTCTCTTGTGGTTTTTGCATCTTGTCATAAGTTTATGACAATTTCTATTTTGTGATTCCATTTAAAAGTAAATGTGGATTAAAGGCCATATTAATGACAATATTAAACACTACAAAAAATTCCTTCAAGGCAAATTTATTTTTCCACATTTAAGATTTGCTACATTTTATATTATAAAAAGTCTTCCTCAATTCTAACAATTATTGATTAGCATGGAATACTTACACCATGGACAATATGCTACAGAGTGAGGACCATTTTGTGCAAAAAAAAAAAAAAAGAAGAAGAAGGTCAATTACTTTATCTTCCTTAAGGATTAAAAAAGAGAATGATGCTCAAAGCATCTTGATTACAACTCCTTTCTCCTGCCTCTTGACCACCTAGGTGGTTTTTCTTGTGGTTCTCCGTGTCCAAGCCATACCTCTTGTCTCTAGATGGGAATTTAAACCTTGTTTTCTTAAAAACAGCAGGAATCTCAAAAGTATTATTCAATTCTATCATTTCAGAATATTTAGATTTCAAGCTGTTATTAAATTCAATTTCTTTGGTAATTTTTCCTGAGGACATCACTACAGAAATACATTTTTCTTCCCTGCTTTGGTATTTTTTTGACTAAATTTTTGATGTCTTTAGAAAAGAACCTAAACATCTATAGTTGCTGTTCCTTTGGTATGGATGTTATCTTTGATATGAATAATTCCTGAGTCTCCAGACTTTAGCAACTTCAATCTAGGCCTCAGCCTTCTGAGATGGTATTGCATGTGATTTTCAGCTAAGATAGTCTTGAAATTTTCAGGAAAACTTTCTAAATGAGGTCAGATAGAAGGTAAGATCTGAATGAAGTGCCTAGAAAAAGCAGTTATTTGTTTTCCCAGAATTTTTATTGGGGCTCCCAGGGGGCAAAGGGTACACAGAGGCTTCTGGCAATTGTGTTCATTTTTAATTCACTGATTTTTTCTTCTCCTACAAACACTCCCTTATGTCCCTTTGCCATTCAGATGCATAGAGAAAAATAAAACATTATTGCCTTTGTACACAATCTATAGGCTACCCCATAAATGATAATGGAGGTCTCTTGTGGTTTTTGCATCTTGTCATAAGTTTATGACAATTTCTATTTTGTGATTCCATTTAAAAGTAAATGTGGATTAAAGGCCATATTAATGACAATATTAAACACTACAAAAAATTCCTTCAAGGCAAATTTATTTTTCCACATTTAAGATTTGCTACATTTTATATTATAAAAAGTCTTCCTCAATTCTAACAATTATTGATTAGCATGGAATACTTACACCATGGACAATATGCTACAGAGTGAGGACCATTTTGTGCAAAAAAAAAAAAAAAGAAGAAGAAGGTCAATTACTTTATCTTCCTTAAGGATTAAAAAAGAGAATGATGCTCAAAGCATCTTGATTACAACTCCTTTCTCCTGCCTCTTGACCACCTAGGTGGTTTTTCTTGTGGTTCTCCGTGTCCAAGCCATACCTCTTGTCTCTAGATGGGAATTTAAACCTTGTTTTCTTAAAAACAGCAGGAATCTCAAAAGTATTATTCAATTCTATCATTTCAGAATATTTAGATTTCAAGCTTGTTTATTTAAAATTCAATTTGTATGTATATTTAAAATGAAATATTATGCTTTTCCTTTTTCAATCTTTGGGCTGTTAGGATAATTATTAGAGAAGCAATAAATACCCAGAAATGTTATTTACACTTACACAACTTTACAAGTTTTGAAAGATTGTAATAAACCTGCGAACTTCTTAATAATGTTTTAAATGTTTATCAAGAAATATATGGGGGCTTCCCCTGGTGGTCGAGTGGGTAAGGACACCGCCTTGCAGCGCAAGGGACACAGGTTCGACCCCTGGCAAGGGAAGATCCCACGTGCCGCGGAGCGGCTGGACCGATGTGTCCAATTACCCAGCCGGAGCTCTGGGGTGCATGCGCCCAGAGCCGGTGCTCTGCAACGACAGACGCCACCGCAATGGGAGGCCCACAGGAGCCAAAGAACAAAGACGGATGAAAATGGAGAAATGAAAGACCAATAGCAGTGGCCCGCCAGCTCCCCTCCCTCCCCAACCCGACCCCCACCCAAAATAAATAAATAAATAAATCTTTAAAAAAGAAACAAAAAAGAAATATATGTACACTCAGTCGTGTCTGACTCTTTCCGACCCCTTGGATTATAGCCTCTCAGGCTCTTCTGTCCATGGTATTCTCCAGGCAGAAATACTGGGGTTAAGTTTCTATTTCCTCTTCCAGGGTGTGGGGCCCTGAAGGAAGAGGGCTTTGCAAGCATAAGGAAGCTTAAGCACATATTTGCAGTTAGTGCTAAAGGACGCTAAAAGGACGCCTACAGAAGGTCAATTACTTTATCTTCCTTAAGGATTAAAAGAGAATGATGCTCAAAGCATCTTGATTACAACTCCTTTCTCCTGCCTCTTGACCACCTAGGTGGTTTTTCTTGTGGTTCTCCGTGTCCAAGCCATACCTCTTGTCTCTAGATGGGAATTTAAACCTTGTTTTCTTAAAAACAGCAGGAATCTCAAAAGTATTATTCAATTCTATCATTTCAGAATATTTAGATTTCAAGCTTGTTTATTTAAAATTCAATTTGTATGTATATTTAAAATGAAATATTATGCTTTTCCTTTTTCAATCTTTGGGCTGTTAGGATAATTATTAGAGAAGCAATAAATACCCAGAAATGTTATTTACACTTACACAACTTTACAAGTTTTGAAAGATTGTAATAAACCTGCGAACTTCTTAATAATGTTTTAAATGTTTATCAAGAAATATATGGGGGCTTCCCCTGGTGGTCGAGTGGGTAAGGACACCGCCTTGCAGCGCAAGGGACACAGGTTCGACCCCTGGCAAGGGAAGATCCCACGTGCCGCGGAGCGGCTGGACCGATGTGTCCAATTACCCAGCCGGAGCTCTGGGGTGCATGCGCCCAGAGCCGGTGCTCTGCAACGACAGACGCCACCGCAATGGGAGGCCCACAGGAGCCAAAGAACAAAGACGGATGAAAATGGAGAAATGAAAGACCAATAGCAGTGGCCCGCCAGCTCCCCTCCCTCCCCAACCCGACCCCCACCCAAAATAAATAAATAAATAAATCTTTAAAAAAGAAACAAAAAAGAAATATATGTACACTCAGTCGTGTCTGACTCTTTCCGACCCCTTGGATTATAGCCTCTCAGGCTCTTCTGTCCATGGTATTCTCCAGGCAGAAATACTGGGGTTAAGTTTCTATTTCCTCTTCCAGGGTGTGGGGCCCTGAAGGAAAGAGGGCTTTTGCAAGCATAAGGAAGCTTAAGCACATATTTGCAGTTAGTGCTAAAAGGACGCCTACAGGAAGAGACAAGGCATGATCTAAGGTCCATTGTCAAAACTTCTGATTGATCCCCCTGGTTTCCGAGCTCTGGGCAATGCAGGCTCACTGTGAGTTCCTATGGTTGATCAACCTTTAGCTTGATTGGTGTAACTATAGGAAGTTCCTTGCAAACCCCCCTTCGTTTGCCTATAAAAACTGTGAATTTACTCTAATAAACCAGAACTGCTCTGACAGAACCCCTGCCGTGTCTCATTGTCCCTGGTATGCACCAGCGGGCTGGAGGGGGCATGGCAGCAAGGCCCATCTCTCTCTGAGATCTCCTGGTTCGTCTGGGGGCAATCCCGCTGCCTTCCCTTTCTGCGGAAGGTCCCCGCAACAGGGGATCCTCCATATCCAGGCAGGGATAAAATCCTCTGTCTCCTGTACTGACAGGAGGATTTTTCTTTTTTTTAACCACTGAGCCACCGGAGAAACCTATGGTTTTGTTTCACATCAGAGCAATACCCTTTGATACTCAAACCCACCCAGTAAAATGCTTAATTTAAGAGAAAAATAATTTTAAAAAATAATAATTTGACTGATAGTCATCTAGCAAGTAAGAAGCAGCACATAGGCAGCATTGTAGGTAATTAAAATGCATGCCTAAAAATTTCTTTTCTATTGTACACATTGACCATCAGATTAACCATCCTAAATTATCAAGTCATTGTCTTAAATAAAATTCAAATTTCCTACCCTTCACTAAAAAATTCATTTATTGGTTGATTTCAAACTATGTTCTAAAAATGATTTTCCTTCTTTATTTCAGGATCAATATAGGTACATCTCATATTTCCTCTTTAATATGCTTTATCCATTCATATATAGACTATTTGATGTTTGAAGACCTTAAACATGTTTATATTTATTCTACTACTAAAATGTGTTTTCATTTTTTCGTGTCATTTTTCTCAATTATAAAATTTATATAAATTTCTGTTACTTCAGTATTCCAAAGCAGTTTGAATATGATAAAGCTGAATAAACAATAAGCAAATCAATTTTTATCTTTATGAAAGCTACCATACTTTGAAATATGTACAGGTTACACAATTTCTTCATCTGTGTTTATGATCTCTAGCAAGACTTAGAGAAGGGAAATTACATATTTTAAAATATTTCACATTTATAAAACTTACATACACAGTAAAATCATAGTAAAAAGAAGAGAATTGCTTGTTTTTGCTCTTGTGAATTTTTGCCTTAAAAAATGAAAATCTAGAAATGAAAATGAATAGTTGTATTTATATCTTTAAAGTGAATAGAACTATACCATCAATACTTAGCAGTAGCCAATGTAAGGCATTAAGCCAGAATAAAATTGACTACAAAAATTCAAAATTCATGCATTATTACAAGACAGTTAATCATTTTCCTATAGCTATGGAAAAATTTTATAAACTTTTAGACACATGTGTTTCAATAAAGTATATTGTTGACATATTTTATCTTTGAGTGCATTTGAACAACACCTGATGCTCTGTATTCTGGGAAAGATTGTGGCTTGTTTGGGAGAGCAATTACAAGCTTAAATTTTAAAGCATTGACTGAAATGCCATTATATAATTTTCAGCAAATGCTGCGTTTACAGCTTTTGCGGCATCCTACAAAGATCAACTCTTGACTCTTGTAAGCTCTTCATTCTAACGCTACTGGTTGCATTTGATGCTACCATAAATTAGTAAACAGGGGCTTCCCTGGTGGTCCAGTGGGTAGAGTTCACCTTTCAGTGCAAGGGACACTAGCTCGATCCCGGGCCCCAGAAGATCCTATGAGCCGCAAAGCAGCTGGACCGGTGTGTCCAGTTACAAGTCAGCATTCTGGAGTTCATGCGCCCAGAGCCAGTGCTCTGCAGTGAGACAGGTCACTGCAATGGGAGGCCCATACATGCCAAAGAATAAAGATGGATAAAAAGGATAAATAACTAAGAAAAAGCTCATGGGATGAAATTAAAAAAATAGTAACAGTTTATATTATAAATTTGAATACCTTAATATGGCCACTTTGTTTTATCTGTTTCTTATCAAAGGAGCAGTTATACACACCAAATATTTCAGGGAATCAAATATTATAACAAGACAAATATGTGTTTTCCAAGAAAATAATCACCTAGTATATTTCATAGGTGTAGGAATGTACCCAGAGAAAAATAAACAAAAACAAATTGTCTAAAAATCACTTCTAGAATCAGTGCAAAGTTTTGAATATTTTGATAGGAAACTCGAAGTCTATAATTGCCTATTTCAAAGTGTGTGAAAGTTCCTAGTTATTTATGAATATTTGAAGTTATTTTCTTCATTCCTTGTTAATTGTTTGTGACAGCCAAGAGTTAAAATATGGGTACCCTATTATATAATGTAGGAGAACAGCTGCAACACAGTCTGCTTCTGCTGATGCTCTTGACAATGTGTCTCCTGATGCCCTAAAAACAGCTTCTCCAGGCATTGCTGCTACTTCACACTTTCAGGCTCCAACAATTGGCCTACAGAAATATTCAAGTGCCATGCTGCAGAAAATCCATTTCCACTCATTGCAACGAGGTACAAGACAAATATTCAGTCAGTGCAGAAAAAAAAAAAGCAAATTACTGACAATCATGTTTGTTCTGGTTTCTCCAGGAAACAACTGAAAAGTTAACTTTTTGAAGAAGTTGTTATGAACTCTGTTCATAGTAAAATTGTTCTGGAAATATTTAAAATATTCAAAGAAAGAAAGGGATTATAGAAAAGTCAAAACAAGTATTTCAAAGATGAAACAAGTGAAAATTAAATGTAACTCTAGTGCAAGTAGTAATTCACTTGTTAAAATTATGAAAGTCAATAACAGGAAATTCTCTGAAGATATTTTGTCCCTTCCCTGGGTACTTTCAGGTGAGCCTCCATGGCTGATTAAAATTTCCCTCTAGACAGGTTTCATATGACTTGAGCCAGGGACCTTTCCTCATTCCACCAAGATAAATTCCACAGATCAATATCAGAATCAAGATTTGCAGTGTGTCTCCTGCTAGTGAGAACTAGTAGTTCATGAAGTAATTTTCCTGCGGAAATGCTTGGACCCACCATCTTTAATCTTTCAAATCTTGTCTAAACAAAACTCTTAATATAACAGGAAAGCACGTTTACTGATCAGGTTTGAGCTCTGTGAGTCCAAGTGTTTTCCTTTTGAAAGTCCTCATGATTTCACATAAATAAATCTTGAAAAGAGATTCTTGGATGTTGATTGAAGTCTCTGAAATCAATGACATAGTGGAAGGAAACATAAATATCGTATCTCTGCACAACTGCTTATAATTACCGCCATGTTAAAGCAATAGGAAAACTACTTAATCAAAAATATTAAGTTGTATAGAACTTGTATACAAGTATTTTCATTCATTGTTAAGAAATGGGTTTAAATCTGCTATAAACATATCTAACTGATATGCTTATATAAATGAGTATCAACGCATACTGAAAATTTTCTCACTTGCTTGGAAAAAGTATCTCAGCACAAAAGCGGAAGTAGAAAGCACTCTTTTGATAAATAAACTTTAAAATATGTAAAATGTAATCCTCCCAAAATTAAATAATGCCAGAAGCTGTAAGTGAAGTTAATTCTCAACTGAGACCACCAGAGACACAAATGCACAGAATGTAAGTATTAGAGTTATTAAACATTTTAATTTTAGCAGAAAGCAACATCAGATAGTATCTATAACTGATAATTTATGAAAATAGAGAAAATTCATTGAGCAAATAAAGTGGCTAAAGAATATTAAAAGATGGCTCTGTTCATGTAAAATTGTTCTGGAAATATTTAAAATATTCAAAGAAAGAAAGGGATTATAGAAAAGTCAAAACAAGTATTTCAAAGATGAAACAAGTGAAAATTAAATGTAACTCTAGTGCAAGTAGTAATTCACTTGTTAAAATTATGAAAGTCAATAACAGGAAATTCTCTGAAGATATTTTGTCCCTTCCCTGGGTACTTTCAGGTGAGCCTCCATGGCTGATTAAAATTTCCCTCTAGACAGGTTTCATATGACTTGAGCCAGGGACCTTTCCTCATTCCACCAAGATAAATTCCACAGATCAATATCAGAATCAAGATTTGCAGTGTGTCTCCTGCTAGTGAGAACTAGTAGTTCATGAAGTAATTTTCCTGCGGAAATGCTTGGACCCACCATCTTTAATCTTTCAAATCTTGTCTAAACAAAACTCTTAATATAACAGGAAAGCACGTTTACTGATCAGGTTTGAGCTCTGTGAGTCCAAGTGTTTTCCTTTTGAAAGTCCTCATGATTTCACATAAATAAATCTTGAAAAGAGATTCTTGGATGTTGATTGAAGTCTCTGAAATCAATGACATAGTGGAAGGAAACATAAATATCGTATCTCTGCACAACTGCTTATAATTACCGCCATGTTAAAGCAATAGGAAAACTACTTAATCAAAAATATTAAGTTGTATAGAACTTGTATACAAGTATTTTCATTCATTGTTAAGAAATGGGTTTAAATCTGCTATAAACATATCTAACTGATATGCTTATATAAATGAGTATCAACGCATACTGAAAATTTTCTCACTTGCTTGGAAAAAGTATCTCAGCACAAAAGCGGAAGTAGAAAGCACTCTTTTGATAAATAAACTTTAAAATATGTAAAATGTAATCCTCCCAAAATTAAATAATGCCAGAAGCTGTAAGTGAAGTTAATTCTCAACTGAGACCACCAGAGACACAAATGCACAGAATGTAAGTATTAGAGTTATTAAACATTTTAATTTTAGCAGAAAGCAACATCAGATAGTATCTATAACTGATAATTTATGAAAATAGAGAAAATTCATTGAGCAAATAAAGTGGCTAAAGAATATTAAAAGATGGCTCTGACAGAAAACATGTGGAAAGAGGTAAGTTTACTTGACTAATGAGAAAATAGATTAGATAAACTTAAGGTAGAACTAGTGATAAAGAATCTGCCTGCAAATGTAGGAGACTTAAAAGACATAGATTCAATCCCTGGGTCAGGAAGATCCCCTGGAGAAGGGCATAGCAACCCACTCCAGTATTTCTGCCTGTAGAACTCCATAGGCAGAGAAAACTGGTGGGCTGCAGTCCATAAAGTCACACAGAGTCAGACACAATTGAAGTGACTCAGCACAGCATACAACAGATATAAAAGCATGACCTGACTTCAAAGTGTGGTGCTGGGAAAGATTCTTGAGAGTCCTCTGGACTGTGAGGAGATTAAACCAGTTAATCCTGAACGTAATCAACACTGAATATTCATTGGAAGGACTGATGCTGCACTTAAAGCTCCAATACTTTGGCTACCTGATGTGAAGAGCTGAGACATTGGAAAAGACCCTGATGCTGGGAAAGACTGAGGTCTACAGGAGAAGTGGGTAACAGAGAATGAGAAGGTTGTATGCCATCATCGACTCAATGAACATGAGTTTGAGCAAGCTCCAGGAGATAGTGATGGACTGGAGTCCTGAAACCTGGCAGTCCATGGGGTCGCAAAGATTCAGACATGACTGAACAACTGAATGAGCACCCAATACATCAAAATGTGAACCTATTTGGAACTGGGGCTATTGTAGGTGTAATTTGTTAAGATTAAGTTTACTGGAATAGGATAGGCTCTTATTTCAACATGATTGGTGTCTTTGCAGAAAGAGGAAATATGATGTGAAAAGAAACACACAGGAAAAAAGTAGCATACTGAAAATTTTCTCACTTGCTTGGAAAAAGTATCTCAGCACAAAAGCGGAAGTAGAAAGCACTCTTTTGATAAATAAACTTTAAAATATGTAAAATGTAATCCTCCCAAAATTAAATAATGCCAGAAGCTGTAAGTGAAGTTAATTCTCAACTGAGACCACCAGAGACACAAATGCACAGAATGTAAGTATTAGAGTTATTAAACATTTTAATTTTAGCAGAAAGCAACATCAGATAGTATCTATAACTGATAATTTATGAAAATAGAGAAAATTCATTGAGCAAATAAAGTGGCTAAAGAATATTAAAAGATGGCTCTGACAGAAAACATGTGGAAAGAGGTAAGTTTACTTGACTAATGAGAAAATAGATTAGATAAACTTAAGGTAGAACTAGTGATAAAGAATCTGCCTGCAAATGTAGGAGACTTAAAAGACATAGATTCAATCCCTGGGTCAGGAAGATCCCCTGGAGAAGGGCATAGCAACCCACTCCAGTATTTCTGCCTGTAGAACTCCATAGGCAGAGAAAACTGGTGGGCTGCAGTCCATAAAGTCACACAGAGTCAGACACAATTGAAGTGACTCAGCACAGCATACAACAGATATAAAAGCATGACCTGACTTCAAAGTGTGGTGCTGGGAAAGATTCTTGAGAGTCCTCTGGACTGTGAGGAGATTAAACCAGTTAATCCTGAACGTAATCAACACTGAATATTCATTGGAAGGACTGATGCTGCACTTAAAGCTCCAATACTTTGGCTACCTGATGTGAAGAGCTGAGACATTGGAAAAGACCCTGATGCTGGGAAAGACTGAGGTCTACAGGAGAAGTGGGTAACAGAGAATGAGAAGGTTGTATGCCATCATCGACTCAATGAACATGAGTTTGAGCAAGCTCCAGGAGATAGTGATGGACTGGAGTCCTGAAACCTGGCAGTCCATGGGGTCGCAAAGATTCAGACATGACTGAACAACTGAATGAGCACCCAATACATCAAAATGTGAACCTATTTGGAACTGGGGCTATTGTAGGTGTAATTTGTTAAGATTAAGTTTACTGGAATAGGATAGGCTCTTATTTCAACATGATTGGTGTCTTTGCAGAAAGAGGAAATATGATGTGAAAAGAAACACACAGGAAAACACCATGTGACACTGGAAGTAGAGACTCAAGTGCTCCAGTTACAAGTCAAGTGCCAAGGAATGGTAGCCTTGGTGAGAAGTTGCGAAGCCAGAAGAAAAGATACTCCTTAATGGTTTCAGAGGGAACACAGTCCTGCTAGTGGAAATGAATTTTTAATTATGCTTTCCATAAAACGATTTGTTAGTTTATGCCATACAATCTGTGGTACTTTGTTATGACAGTCCTAAGGAAACTAATACTATAGACATGGAACTTTTTATTTTGTTTTGCTATTGTAATCTGTGTATGTTTCTATATATGAGGAGCTGTTCTACTAGGATGGAATTATTAAGTATAATTGCATTATTTTAGCAATGGTATTCAAATCTACAGTCCTGATCTACTATCAGTCAATAAGTACATAATAGGATTCTTTTTCCTGCACTACTGTACAATCTGGGTAGGGTGGATTCATGCTTAAATTTAGGAAAAGTTACTTCAGCATTACCTTATTTATTATTTTTCTGCTCATTAGTAAAGTTTGTATACTACTTTACATGATTTCTTCTGTTGTGTAGCC
Organism: Tragulus kanchil; assembly: GCA_022376925.1. NCBI lineage: Eukaryota > Metazoa > Chordata > Mammalia > Artiodactyla > Tragulidae > Tragulus > Tragulus kanchil. The sequence continues at coordinate 84,446,918 of JAIOJX010000003.1, read as the reverse complement.
CATGTTCAAATATATCTCCCCTATTTTCTGGTGGATTTATTTGCCCCACTATGTTTTATGAGTTTATGTACATTATAATCATATATTGTATCTGCTATATACAATTAATTTCTTATTGCTTCACTGGACTTAAAACTACTTAAAATACTTATTGCTGCTTTCCCTTTCAAATGGGAGAATTGAGTAGTGGCCTCAGAGATGATATGGCCTCCAAAATCCCAAGGTATTTAGGACATAACTTTTTACAGAACAAGTTTACTGAACTCAGTGCTCACAGTATTTAAAGGAGGGTCTAAATATGATGGTATAGGCATAAAAATACATAACCCAGAGTGGAATCTCTATTCTACAATTTAAAATAGGCTCATTATTACATATATTTAAGTAATTAGCTGTAATGCACACAATTAACAACTAATTATCCCTGAAATGCTTATATCATTTTATGGCAATGTCAATATAACAATAAAAGCCTTAATTATGAAGTGAGGGTTAGTGTGTGGCTTGACAGCACTGAAAACATTGAGAATGAGGTAGCTACATATGAATGTTGCTACATATAGTCTTGAAGATAAGAACTTTGCCTTAAAGGAAAAGCACACTTGAGTTAAAAAATAATTTTGAATCCTCAGGAAAGACTTTTGGATTTTCTGCTCACCTATTTTTCCTCTTACACTCTGATAATCACATTATGATTTACATTGCTATATACTTTAAAAAAACACACACACACTTTTTTTAAAAAAATTTGGCCTCTTTTCATTGATTTTTTTAATCCATTTATTTTCATCCATCTTTATTCTTTGTCCAATGTGGGCCTCCCATTGCAGTGGCCTCTCTCACTGCAGAGTGCTCCAGAGCACTGGCTTGTAACTGGACACACCAGTCCAGCCGCTCCACGGCATGTGAGAGCTTCCTGGGCCAGGGATTAAACCAGCGCCTCTGGCATTGCAAGGTGGACTCTTTACACACTGGACCACCAGGGAAGCCCCTATACTGCTATATACTTTTAACTGTTTTCAATTCTCTAAGATAAACAAAAATAAAACTCAGAAATGAGTTATCCTTGCTTGCTAACATTTTGATTGGTTAATATCCTCAAAGAAGAATGCTCTGACATTTATTTCCTGTTAAATACCATCCTCCTCCCAACACCACCACCGCTTCTTCCGAGGGAGTGGAGGATTGATGGAACAGTGGGTCTGTGAGTGTGTAGAATTATGTGACAGAAACAATATTCCAAATTTGTCAGTTAATCAGATTATTTAAGACAATGTGTATTAAAAAGAATTCCAAATGAAGAGAATAATCAAACAAAAATGGGGTTAAAATGATCATTTTTCCTTTTTTTATTGCCTTCTACTATGAACAATTAATTAATGAATAACTACTGATAATTAACAAATGGATTTTGAATGCAAAACCAGACTTGAATTTCTGAAATAAACTTCAGTGGTTTACCTTTGTCCGTGGTAGGTTTGTATATATATTTTTAAGTGTTTTAATTTCCTTAATGTCTTTCTTTTTGTATCTGGGTAATTCTGATCTAATGAAATGTGTTGATAACTTTTACCTCTTTCTCCATTTTTTTCAGAGGGTTTGTTAACAATTGATATTGTTTATTGCTTTATGGTGGATTAAATTCCCCATTGAAAACCTGTGGGTCTATACCTTTCTTGGTGTAAATTTTGGTAAAATATATTTCTTTATATTTATCATAGCTTTCAAGATCACAGTTCCTTTAAATTATTGAGCACAGTATTAGTAATTTTTAAAAGATTCTGACAATCTAAATAATTAATTTTTTCAATATATGTATGTGATTATTTTTTATTCCATCTATGGTTAGTATTTTCTTATTTTTGACATGTTTAGAAGTTTATAATCAAATGTTGAACATTGAAAATGGTACATTTTTAAAAAATTTTGTTTATCTTTCAATTTCTCCTTTTGTTTATATTTTTAAAGAGTTGCCCTTATCTGTCAGATATCTAAGTACATTTTGTATCAGCCTGTTTTTTGAGACATATTTTTAAACTATAGTTGGTCTGAATATATTGCCACAGAACTAAATTTCTAAATGTTAGGGCAGAACTGAATTTCTTTTTATTTAGTGTTAATTTCTACTACAACATATAATAATTCTGGCATCCATAAGAAATAACCTTTGTGTTCAATAACATATCTGTACTAAGACTTGTTAGGGTTCAAATGTCTCCAAGGCCTGTGCAAGCTATATGAATGTTTATGCCTTCAAGTGCCAAATAGTTTCTTATTAACTTTGTGAAGCTTAATACTATGCATTAGTTTTTTATTTAACAACAGACCTATATAGAACTCTAACAATAAAAAATGGTATATTTTTAATAATATTTGCACTTTTGAATGGCTTCCCAAGTGGTGCTACTGGTAAAAAATCCAACGCTGATGCAAGTAAACATAAGAAACACAGGCTTGACCCTGAGTTGGGGAGATTCCTGAGGAAGGCATTGCTTGCAGAATCCCATGGACAGAGGCACATGGCAGACTACAATCAATAAGGTTGCAAAGAGTCAGGTATGGCTGAGGAACTACTGATAATAACAAGGATTTTGAATGCAAAACCAGACTTGAATTTCTGAAATAAACTTCAGTGGTTTACCTTTGTCCGTGGTAGGTTTGTATATATATTTTTAAGTGTTTTAATTTCCTTAATGTCTTTCTTTTTGTATCTGGGTAATTCTGATCTAATGAAATGTGTTGATAACTTTTACCTCTTTCTCCATTTTTTTCAGAGGGTTTGTTAACAATTGATATTGTTTATTGCTTTATGGTGGATTAAATTCCCCATTGAAAACCTGTGGGTCTATACCTTTCTTGGTGTAAATTTTGGTAAAATATATTTCTTTATATTTATCATAGCTTTCAAGATCACAGTTCCTTTAAATTATTGAGCACAGTATTAGTAATTTTAAAAGATTCTGACAATCTAAATAATTAATTTTTTCAATATATGTATGTGATTATTTTTTATTCCATCTATGGTTAGTATTTTCTTATTTTTGACATGTTTAGAAGTTTATAATCAAATGTTGAACATTGAAAATGGTACATTTTTAAAAAATTTTGTTTATCTTTCAATTTCTCCTTTTGTTTATATTTTTAAAGAGTTGCCCTTATCTGTCAGATATCTAAGTACATTTTGTATCAGCCTGTTTTTTGAGACATATTTTTAAACTATAGTTGGTCTGAATATATTGCCACAGAACTAAATTTCTAAATGTTAGGGCAGAACTGAATTTCTTTTTATTTAGTGTTAATTTCTACTACAACATATAATAATTCTGGCATCCATAAGAAATAACCTTTGTGTTCAATAACATATCTGTACTAAGACTTGTTAGGGTTCAAATGTCTCCAAGGCCTGTGCAAGCTATATGAATGTTTATGCCTTCAAGTGCCAAATAGTTTCTTATTAACTTTGTGAAGCTTAATACTATGCATTAGTTTTTTATTTAACAACAGACCTATATAGAACTCTAACAATAAAAAATGGTATATTTTTAATAATATTTGCACTTTTGAATGGCTTCCCAAGTGGTGCTACTGGTAAAAAATCCAACGCTGATGCAAGTAAACATAAGAAACACAGGCTTGACCCCTGAGTTGGGGAGATTCCCTGGAGGAAGGCATTGCTTGCAGAATCCCATGGACAGAGGCACATGGCAGACTACAATCAATAAGGTTGCAAAGAGTCAGGTATGGCTGAGGTGACTTAACATTCACATGGGCTTTAGAGGACCTGCTTAAAAATTTTTGTTTAAAGATTTAATTATTGCATTGAATAATATTTTCAATGATTCTTCTAAACTTAGGTTGCATTTAATATAAAATAAACTATCTTCAATTTGTAGTAAATAAATAATACTTTATATTGTTTATTTAAATTAATTTAACTATTATTAAGTTATTGTTGTTATTTAAATTATTATGTCAAAATTTATGTTTTAATGCTTCTAGTGATATAGCAACAAAACTAGAAAATAATAATCAGAAGTTACATTGGAATGAAATAACCAAATAAGTTAACTTCTGAATATTCAAATTGTGTAAGAGTTTAATTTTGAAATTCCATAATTGCCTTTTTAAATAACTCAAAATCTGGAAAGAACATCTTGGTGAACTTTTATTAGAATTAAACCTTTTTTTTTTTTCTGTCCTGAATAGAATGCAATTGAGGAGGTCCATGATTCTGTAGCATGATTCTGTGGCAATATATTCAGACTAACTGTAAGTAGATACAATTTATTTCATAAGTTTGTCTTGCAAATATAATTGAAAATGATTAGAAGCAAAGAGTAGTACATTTCAAAAGAGTTAACTCAAAATGTTTAAACATTTGGCTATGAAAATACATATAAGTAAGCATATTTTAGCAAGTTACAAAATGCCTTAACACCTGTAGAGACAAATCTTTTAAAAATAAAAATATTTTAGTTTTAAAAATATTTAAACAGGTGTCCAAATTTTTAAAAGATACATTTGAAGAAAGCATTAGACAACTGTTTGGAAAAGTAAGATGTTATTGAAAAAACATTTTTAGAAAAATGACAATGGCATAAGATTGAGAATAGATATGCTAAGAGGTGAATAGATCCTAAAAATGATCTGATATTTGTTAATCTAACTGCAATTTCTATTCAGCATTTTCATTATTTTAATTAATATATAATAACATTTTTAATAAAGGTATACAGCTTGATGATTTTTATGAATACATATCAATCATATAATTATTAGCCAGATCAAACTATGTAACATTTCCCTCATATAAAATTTTCCTTTCCTCTTTCTATTCAATCATAACATTAGTTTTATCAGTTTAATATAAATTGCTTAATTATAATAAATTTTATAGAAATGCAAAACATATCAGAAGATAGCCAGAAAAAAATAAATCATGCTGTATCACTATAAAGAATAATCAGTGAATCACAAAAGAAGACGGCAAGAGAGGAAAGAGGGATAAAATAACCATAACACAGGCAGAAAACAATGAACAAAATGACAATAGCTAACCCTTTTCTATCCTTAATTACTTTAAACTTAAATGGATTGATCTTCTCAGTCAAAAAGACATAAAGAGGGTAAATGAAAAGAAAAATAAGATCTAAGTGACTTTAGATTTAATGATAGTCACTTGACTGGAAAGAAAGGTGACTATACCAATATCAGACAAAAAAGGCTTTATATCAAAAATTGTCCTAAGACCGTAAAGATACAAAATCTATATTGACAGAACAGAATTGAGAAATACACAACAATACAATAATAAAAGGAGGGTTTATTACTCTAAGTTTGTCTTGCAAATATAATTGAAAATGATTAGAAGCAAAGAGTAGTACATTTCAAAAGAGTTAACTCAAAATGTTTAAACATTTGGCTATGAAAATACATATAAGTAAGCATATTTTAGCAAGTTACAAAATGCCTTAACACCTGTAGAGACAAATCTTTTAAAAATAAAAATATTTTAGTTTTAAAAATATTTAAACAGGTGTCCAAATTTTTAAAAGATACATTTGAAGAAAGCATTAGACAACTGTTTGGAAAAGTAAGATGTTATTGAAAAAACATTTTTAGAAAAATGACAATGGCATAAGATTGAGAATAGATATGCTAAGAGGTGAATAGATCCTAAAAATGATCTGATATTTGTTAATCTAACTGCAATTTCTATTCAGCATTTTCATTATTTTAATTAATATATAATAACATTTTTAATAAAGGTATACAGCTTGATGATTTTTATGAATACATATCAATCATATAATTATTAGCCAGATCAAACTATGTAACATTTCCATCATATAAAATTTTCCTTTCCTCTTTCTATTCAATCATAACATTAGTTTTATCAGTTTAATATAAATTGCTTAATTATAATAAATTTTATAGAAATGCAAAACATATCAGAAGATAGCCAGAAAAAAATAAATCATGCTGTATCACTATAAAGAATAATCAGTGAATCACAAAAGAAGACGGCAAGAGAGGAAAGAGGGATAAAATAACCATAACACAGGCAGAAAACAATGAACAAAATGACAATAGCTAACCCTTTTCTATCCTTAATTACTTTAAACTTAAATGGATTGATCTTCTCAGTCAAAAAGACATAAAGAGGGTAAATGAAAAGAAAAATAAGATCTAAGTGACTTTAGATTTAATGATAGTCACTTGACTGGAAAGAAAGGTGACTATACCAATATCAGACAAAAAAGGCTTTATATCAAAAATTGTCCTAAGACCGTAAAGATACAAAATCTATATTGACAGAACAGAATTGAGAAATACACAACAATACAATAATAAAAGGAGGGTTTATTACTCTACCTTTGATAATGGATAGAGTGTTCAAAAGGCTGTAAACATGAAAAAAAAAAAAAGTGGATTTGAAATAACATTATTGACCAAATGGACCAAGATGACATGGTCACAGCACTGTACCCAAAAGCAGCAAAACATGCATCTTAAACATTCAAGAATCATTCTATAGGATAGATCACATATTAGGACACAGAAATGCAACACATATAAGAATGGAATTATAACAAATACATTTTCTAAGTTGAATGAAATGAGAGGTCAATAAGAGAAGGAAAACTGAAAAATGCACAAATATGTAGAAGTTAAACAACTCATGGAAGTGTGATGTATCAAATCTCATGGAATGCAGCAGAAGCAGTTCTAAGAGGAAAGTTAAAAGAGAAAAATATATGCATTATAGACTACATAAAATAGATGATGTAACTTTATACCTCAAGAAACTAAAAGATATCCACCATTTGGCAAAAAGAAGAGAATAATAAAGATTAGAGTAGAAATAAGTGAATCATATACAAAACAATAGAAAACCATGAAGAAAATCAAGGACTGTTTCTTGAGAACATAAACAAAATTGATAACACTTTAGTTTGACTAAGAAAAAAAAGAGATAAAGGTTAGATAAAGAAATTCAGAAATGAAAGTGGGGACATTACAAATAACATCACAGAGTAAATAAAAGACTACTGTGAACAAGTGAGATAATTTAAAGAAATGAGTAATTTCCTAGAAATATGGAACATGTAAGTATTTAATTATGAAGAGATAGAAAGTATGAACAGACAAATAACAAATAGAAGAGTAAATTGATAATAAAATCCTACCAACAGAGAAAGCCCAGAACCAGATGTCTTCATTGGTGAATTCTCCAGAATAGTTTAATAATTTGGAACAATCTTTCTTAAGCCATTCAAAAAATTGAAGAGAATATTTTTTTCATCTTTTGAAGAGAGCATTAGCCTGCTACCAAAGTCATTTAAAGACATTCTAGGACAAGAAAATCAATAGTCCTGATGAACATAGTTGCAAAGAATCTCAAAAATACTAGCAAGTCGAAGCCAACAGTTCAATGAAAGGATCATGATACAATGTGGCAATGAGCTACTTATAGCTATAATGCAAGAATAGTTTAGCACATGTGAATAAATGTGCTGTACCACGTTAACAGAAGGAAGGATAAAAATTTCCAGTGGAGTATAAAAGAAAACAGGGAGGGCTTACCTAGTGGTCCAGTGGGTAAAGCATCTGCCTTGCAGTGTAGTGAGCACCTGTTTGAACCCTGGCCAGGGAGGACCCCGTGTTCCATGGAACAGCTGGACTGGTGTGTCCAATTGCGAGCCGGAGCTCTGGGGCACATGCACCCAGAGCCAGTGCTGTGTAGCAGGAGAGGGCACTCCAATGGGAGGCCCACACAGGTTAAAGATGGATGAAAATACATTTTAAAAATAAATAAATAAAGGATGCCAAACATAAAAAAATAAAAATAGAGGACAGGGAAATTTTATGGTGTTATTTTGAATATCACACCAAGAACACAGCAATAAAAGTAACAGTAGATATTTGGAGCTATATCAAACTAAAATGCATCTGTAAAAGACCATATCAACAGTTAGTCAATGTTTCATAAATTTCTTTAGAATTTAATAATAGCAATGAGGAAAAAAACAAGTGTTATTAATTACAGAGGTGTAATATACAGAGAAAGAAAACCTCCTTTAGACTGTAGATACAATGATCTATCACTGATAGCTTATTAAACAGTCAGATTTTGCTAGTCATTTGCTATTTGTTTCTTGATTTCTGTCATTTTTTTTTGTTTGTTTTCACAATAATATTAGTATTGTGACCTCTCTTCTTTCTTAATTCTCATTTTGATTTATTTTTACTCCATATAGCTATTCAATTAGAAATAATATTATATGTTAATAACTTGAACCAATCATTTCCCAATATGTTCATCTCATGAAGACAACATCCTACCTCACTTCTTCCTTGTTTCAGATCAGTATTTCATCCTGCATTTAATCAATAAACTCTTAGAGAGCATTAGCCTGCTACCAAAGTCATTTAAAGACAAGAAAATCAATAGTCCTGATGAACATAGTTGCAAAGAATCTCAAAAATACTAGCAAGTCGAAGCCAACAGTTCAATGAAAGGATCATGATACAATGTGGCAATGAGCTACTTATAGCTATAATGCAAGAATAGTTTAGCACATGTGAATAAATGTGCTGTACCACGTTAACAGAAGGAAGGATAAAAATTTCCAGTGGAGTATAAAAGAAAACAGGGAGGGCTTACCTAGTGGTCCAGTGGGTAAAGCATCTGCCTTGCAGTGTAGTGAGCACCTGTTTGAACCCTGGCCAGGGAGGACCCCGTGTTCCATGGAACAGCTGGACTGGTGTGTCCAATTGCGAGCCGGAGCTCTGGGGCACATGCACCCAGAGCCAGTGCTGTGTAGCAGGAGAGGGCACTCCAATGGGAGGCCCACACAGGTTAAAGATGGATGAAAATACATTTTAAAAATAAATAAATAAAGGATGCCAAACATAAAAAAATAAAAATAGAGGACAGGGAAATTTTATGGTGTTATTTTGAATATCACACCAAGAACACAGCAATAAAAGTAACAGTAGATATTTGGAGCTATATCAAACTAAAATGCATCTGTAAAAGACCATATCAACAGTTAGTCAATGTTTCATAAATTTCTTTAGAATTTAATAATAGCAATGAGGAAAAAAACAAGTGTTATTAATTACAGAGGTGTAATATACAGAGAAAGAAAACCTCCTTTAGACTGTAGATACAATGATCTATCACTGATAGCTTATTAAACAGTCAGATTTTGCTAGTCATTTGCTATTTGTTTCTTGATTTCTGTCATTTTTTTTTGTTTGTTTTCACAATAATATTAGTATTGTGACCTCTCTTCTTTCTTAATTCTCATTTTGATTTATTTTTACTCCATATAGCTATTCAATTAGAAATAATATTATATGTTAATAACTTGAACCAATCATTTCCCAATATGTTCATCTCATGAAGACAACATCCTACCTCACTTCTTCCTTGTTTCAGATCAGTATTTCATCCTGCATTTAATCAATAAACTCTTATTAGAGACAAAATATATTTTTTCATCATTAAACTTAATATCCTCAAAAAATACTTTTAAGACACTCAAAAATAAAACTCTGAAACCCTAGGAAACCAAATGATTTATACTTCAAACTTACATCAATTAAATGGGGAAATGAAAGTGAAAGAGAAAGTCACTCAGTCTTGTCTGACTCTGCTACCCATTGGCAAGCCATGGAATCTTCCAGGCAAGAATAATGGAGTAGGTAACCTTTCCCTTCTCCAAGGGATCTTCCCAACCCAGTGATCAAATCCAGGTCTCTCCCATTGCAGACAGATTCTTTATCAACTGAGTCACCAAAGGAACTCAAGAATACTGGAGTGAGTAGCCTATCCCTTTGCCAGGGAAACTTCCTGACCCAGGAATGGAACCAGGGTCTGTTGCATTGTAGGCAGAGTCTATACCAGCTGAGTTACAAGGGAATCCCTAAATGGTGAAATGCTATATCTTAAATTTACCTTAATATTTTAATTGCTTTTAACTCACTTGAATCAAATGGAGAGTTAGATCTATATATTTCTAAAATAAAGACCATTATTTTCTTTGTTACTGAATTTAAGAATTTTATCTATAATTCTATAACATTTCAATGATAAGTACTAAGTAAATAGCACTTTGTTAAGAATGGGATAAAAAATTTCCACTCCTCAAATGCATGATTGCCCATAAAATTATACCGGCAATACTGAACTGTCCAAAATGGTTATTCATATATATAGCATATATATCAGTTGGCAAAACATGTGCAGATCGTCAAGGTCTTATGTTAACCATTTCCTCCTACTGATAGCCTGAGAAAGTTTCTTCTACTATCAATTAATGAGATTAATGAGATTTTTGAAAAGATTTCTACACTTCCACACAGAACTTCCTAAATACAAGTAAATTAGCCCTACAGAAATTTTAAAAATATATAGAAAGTATAACAAGCACAAAACTTTAAATTATTAGGAGAAAAATAAAAAAAGATATTTCTATCTAAAATTCTCCAGGAAAAAAGAATTTATGACTTCTTTGATTCTGATCTGTTGCTGAGCCATGGCATGACCTGAATCTGATGTGAGTGAATCAGCTTCTAAAATCAGAAGATTATATTTCTGACAAATAAAGTGAAAAAAAAAAATCAGTTTTCAAACCAGAAGGCAATTAGAAGCAGATCTGGCAGTGCATTCACTTGTAGAAAAGTTAATGCCACCAATTCTGTTGCTGCTATTATTATTGTTTTGTGTGCCTAGTTGTTTAAATGACTTATTTGCTTACAAAAAAAAAAAAAAAAAGTTTCAAATTATATACAATGAAGAGTTACCTAAAATTGATCTTACCTGCACTAATTACTGGTGACATACGCTGAAAAATTATTTTTACTTCTCATTGCATGAATAACTTGGACATGAAATGGAAGAAAAGAAAACTAATGCCCACACAGCTTTTGCATTACTTATATACTTGAAAAAACAGACTTGGTGTTTAATGTTTAAATGACTTGTTTAAATATTAAATAGAATTTTTCTCTGATTAGTTAAATGAGAATGAAAGCCTAAAAATGAATTTCTAATGAATATAATGTCTAACAAGACAGTATCACAAATAACACTTTTTGGCAATATGATGACCACTGGGATTTTTTTTCTAAAGTATATTTTAATTTTTATTTCTCTTAAAATATATTCAGATCACATGTGTAAAACCTGCTTATCATTCAGGAAACTTGTGCACTGAGCAGGCAAAAAGAAAGGGAGGGACTCAGCTTTTAACAAACCAGTTGATAATATGCATGATTGCCCATAAAATTATACCGGCAATACTGAACTGTCCAAATGGTTATTCATATATATAGCATATATATCAGTTGGCAAAACATGTGCAGATCGTCAAGGTCTTATGTTAACCATTTCCTCCTACTGATAGCCTGAGAAAGTTTCTTCTACTATCAATTAATGAGATTAATGAGATTTTTGAAAAGATTTCTACACTTCCACACAGAACTTCCTAAATACAAGTAAATTAGCCCTACAGAAATTTTAAAAATATATAGAAAGTATAACAAGCACAAAACTTTAAATTATTAGGAGAAAAATAAAAAAAGATATTTCTATCTAAAATTCTCCAGGAAAAAAGAATTTATGACTTCTTTGATTCTGATCTGTTGCTGAGCCATGGCATGACCTGAATCTGATGTGAGTGAATCAGCTTCTAAAATCAGAAGATTATATTTCTGACAAATAAAGTGAAAAAAAAAATCAGTTTTCAAACCAGAAGGCAATTAGAAGCAGATCTGGCAGTGCATTCACTTGTAGAAAAGTTAATGCCACCAATTCTGTTGCTGCTATTATTATTGTTTTGTGTGCCTAGTTGTTTAAATGACTTATTTGCTTACAAAAAAAAAAAAAAAAAAGTTTCAAATTATATACAATGAAGAGTTACCTAAAATTGATCTTACCTGCACTAATTACTGGTGACATACGCTGAAAAATTATTTTTACTTCTCATTGCATGAATAACTTGGACATGAAATGGAAGAAAAGAAAACTAATGCCCACACAGCTTTTGCATTACTTATATACTTGAAAAAACAGACTTGGTGTTTAATGTTTAAATGACTTGTTTAAATATTAAATAGAATTTTTCTCTGATTAGTTAAATGAGAATGAAAGCCTAAAAATGAATTTCTAATGAATATAATGTCTAACAAGACAGTATCACAAATAACACTTTTTGGCAATATGATGACCACTGGGATTTTTTTTTTTCTAAAGTATATTTTAATTTTTATTTCTCTTAAAATATATTCAGATCACATGTGTAAAACCTGCTTATCATTCAGGAAACTTGTGCACTGAGCAGGCAAAAGAAAGGGAGGGACTCAGCTTTTAACAAACCAGTTGATAATATGCTCTAGTCTTTATTTGTCCTTGGTCAGGACCAGAATACTAACAGCCTGAAGATGGATCTTTTCCTACTTCAGTGTTTCTGAAGTGTTCTTTAAGGAATTATTTTATCACACTCTCTATGTAAACAGTATGAGATTTCCTTTTCTCTTGCATTGTTTGCATCTGAAGCATTTTACTCGCATTTTCATTCTTCAAGGATATTGGAGTCCATAATGTATTATTTCTTTTTTGAACTGGGAAGTATAATTCTGAGATTGGGTGAGGAATGCGAGATAAAGGAATGAAAAGTGAGCATTTTATTTATGAAAATTGAGTGTCATTTAAATTATATATCTCCTCAATACTGTACACATCCTTGATATTCTCCTTGAAATAATATATCAATATTTCTTAGCTCATAAATTCTTGAGATTTGAGATGTACAAATAATGATGTTTAAATAACATTACTGTGGTTTTCCCATTCATACATAGTCATTAATGACTGTTAAATGATTAGTGTGTCCCAGCCATGAGATATGTTCAAAAGAGGACATAACTTATGCAACTTAATAATAATGAACTAACCACTTGCTGATTGTAAGTAAGGCACCGTGGTCCATATTGTTTATATGTGAGTTCTTTTATATGACCCACTGACCTGAGAGAATTTGTCTCCATTTTTGACTAAGAGAAAACAAGCAGAAAGTGTTACTGCATGAATAATTTTGGACATGAAATGGAAGAAAAGAAAACTAATGCCCACACAGCTTTTGCATTACTTATATACTTGAAAAAACAGACTTGGTGTTTAATGTTTAAATGACTTGTTTAAATATTAAATAGAATTTTTCTCTGATTAGTTAAATGAGAATGAAAGCCTAAAATGAATTTCTAATGAATATAATGTCTAACAAGACAGTATCACAAATAACACTTTTTGGCAATATGATGACCACTGGGATTTTTTTTTTTCTAAAGTATATTTTAATTTTTATTTCTCTTAAAATATATTCAGATCACATGTGTAAAACCTGCTTATCATTCAGGAAACTTGTGCACTGAGCAGGCAAAAAGAAAGGGAGGGACTCAGCTTTTAACAAACCAGTTGATAATATGCTCTAGTCTTTATTTGTCCTTGGTCAGGACCAGAATACTAACAGCCTGAAGATGGATCTTTTCCTACTTCAGTGTTTCTGAAGTGTTCTTTAAGGAATTATTTTATCACACTCTCTATGTAAACAGTATGAGATTTCCTTTTCTCTTGCATTGTTTGCATCTGAAGCATTTTACTCGCATTTTCATTCTTCAAGGATATTGGAGTCCATAATGTATTATTTCTTTTTTGAACTGGGAAGTATAATTCTGAGATTGGGTGAGGAATGCGAGATAAAGGAATGAAAAGTGAGCATTTTATTTATGAAAATTGAGTGTCATTTAAATTATATATCTCCTCAATACTGTACACATCCTTGATATTCTCCTTGAAATAATATATCAATATTTCTTAGCTCATAAATTCTTGAGATTTGAGATGTACAAATAATGATGTTTAAATAACATTACTGTGGTTTTCCCATTCATACATAGTCATTAATGACTGTTAAATGATTAGTGTGTCCCAGCCATGAGATATGTTCAAAAGAGGACATAACTTATGCAACTTAATAATAATGAACTAACCACTTGCTGATTGTAAGTAAGGCACCGTGGTCCATATTGTTTATATGTGAGTTCTTTTATATGACCCACTGACCTGAGAGAATTTGTCTCCATTTTTGACTAAGAGAAAACAAGCAGAAAGTGTTACTCAAAGAAAATCTGCACTGTAACTGAAAAGTATGTTTCCTTTCCAATCTTGCTAAAAGGGAGATTATCCAATTCTGAAAGTTATCTTCTATGAGATGACATAGGGAAGTTCATTTCCTGAAAGACTTAAAAGAACTGTTGAAAGCTTAGTCTAAAAAATTCTGAAATCAATCTCCGGTTTATTCCACCAAGGCCTTATCTTCCAACTAGGCACTGCTATTAAAATAAAAAAGACTAAGAAAATTAATGATTTTTGGAACATCAGTGATACATTAGTTTCATATTAACTCTGGAGGGTTTTATGTAATATTGAATATAGAGAGATTGTTGTTGTTCAGGTGCTTACCCACGTCTGACTGTTTGCAAGCCTATGGACTACGGCATGCCAAGCTTTTCCATTCTTCACTATCTCCCAGAGTTTGATTGAACTCATGTCCATTAAGTCAGTGATGTCACCTAACCATCTAGTGCTCTGTTGTCTCTTCTCATTCTGTCCTCAATATTTCCCAGTATCAAGGATTTTCCAAAGAATCAGCTCTTTGCATGAGGTAGTCATATTATAGGAGCTTCAGCATCAGTTCTTCCAGTGAATATTCAGAATTGATTTGCTTTAGGGTGATTGGTTTGATTCCTTTGCTGTCCAAGGAACTCTCAAGAGTTTTCTTGGGAACCACTGTTCAAAAGCATTATCAGTTCCTTGGCACTTGGGCTTCTTCATTGTTCAATTCTCAGATCCACATATGACTACTCAAAAAAGTGTAACTTTGAATATATGGACCTTTGTCAGCAAAGTGATGTCTCTAGTTTTTAATACACTGTCTAGGTTTGTCATAGCTTTTCTTCCAAGGAGTAAGTGTGCTTAAATTTCATAGTTTCAATCATTACTTGCAGTGATTTTGGAGCCCAAGAAATAAAGTATGCCACTGTTTCCACTTTTTCCCCATCTATTTTCCATGAACTGATGGGATAAGATGCCATGATGCTAGGTTTTTTTTTTTTTTTTTAATGTTGAGCTTTAAACTAGCTTTTTTACTCTCTTCTTTCACTCTCTTAATAAAGTTTTTAGATTCCTCTTAGTTTTCTGTTATCTGCATATCTGAGGGTGTTGGTATTTCTCTCAGCAGTCTTGATTCCAGCTTGCATTTCTCCAGCTGAGGATTTTGCATGATGTACTCTGCATAGAAGTATAATAAGGGGAATGACAAGGCACAGCCTTGACATATTCCTTTCACAATGTTGAACCAGTCTGTTGTTCCATGTCCAGTTGTAACTGTTGCTTCCTGACCTGCATACAGCTTTCTCAGGAGACAGGTAAGATGGTCTGGTATTCCCATTGCTTTAAGACTTTTCCACAGTTTGTTATGATCCACATAAAATCTTTAATGTAGTCAGTAAAGAAAAAATAAATA
Source organism: Tragulus kanchil (assembly GCA_022376925.1). Classification (NCBI taxonomy): domain Eukaryota; kingdom Metazoa; phylum Chordata; class Mammalia; order Artiodactyla; family Tragulidae; genus Tragulus; species Tragulus kanchil. The sequence goes on along the minus strand of JAIOJX010000003.1, from coordinate 84,431,322 downwards.
TTTTTTGTGGGATTCCCTTGTTTTCTCTATGATCCAACAAGCATTGGCAATTTTATCTCTGGTTCATCTGCCTAGATAGACAACTAATAGTTAGATATATAGATAGATATCCATTATTTAGTACTGTATTGGTATGTTGTTGTTTAATCAATAAATCATGTTTGACTCTTTTATGACCTCATAGACTATAGCCCACAATATTCCTCTGTCCATGAGATTTCCCTAGCAAGAATGCTGGAGTAGATTGCCATTTTCTTCTCAAAGGGACCTTCTTAAACTAGGAATCAATCCCACCTCTTCTTGCACTGGCAGGTGGATTTACCACTGAGACTGCAGGGAAGCCGTATTAATATGCACAAATATGTTAATATTAAATCAGACATAAGACTGAAAGATAAAATGTATAAATGTGTACTCATGACCCAGTTTGAGAAAAAAAATGCATTTTAATTTTATATAAAGAACCTGTATACTCTAATTTCATCTATGCATCCTCAGAGAGGAACATTATCCTGTATTTACCCTTATTTTCTTTGTATGATTTCACCACTTATATCTTAAACAATGGAACACTTAATTTAACATGCTTTTGAAATTATTTAAATATAATTAGTCATGCATTATGAAACTGTTTTCATTTAATAGTGTGCTTCTGAGATTTATTAATATTGTCTTACAGAGCAATAATTTATTCCATATTGCATCCTATGTACAAGAGTATTGCACCCTATTTCTATGTTGCTGTTGATATGTCAGTTGCTACTTTTTATATTAAAAAAATCTTTGCTATGGACTTTGTATTTTGTTTGGTGCATACGTAGAAGATCTTCTCTGAAAGAAATATAGTTGTGAAATCACTGAGTAATAAGTTATTAAATTTTCCTAAATTATTAAGTAATTCTAGAATGGTTTTCAAATTGAATTTATGAAAATTCACCACATTTTGCAGTGGATAATATTTATTGTTTCTCCACTTTGTCACCAATACTGTAAATTAAAAGACTTCTAAAATGATTGCCAAGTTGGTGAGTATCTAATGAGGTTGACTTTGTGATTTTATGGTAGCTAATGCTCTGTTGTAGGTTCATAGTGTATAGACGTTTTCTTCTAGCATATCCTTGTTCAAAATATTTGCCCAGTTTCACATGAAAAGTTCTGCCTTTTTCCTTCATTAGATTAATCATTTTAATCCTGTATTTTCTATATTTAGATAAAGTGTTTTAATAATTTATACCTTTAAAAACCAGAGACATCTGCTTTTTACGAGATGAGATATTACAAGAATGAGAAAAATACTTCATATTTCTGGTTTTCCTTAATCATTTTCAAAACACATATGAATATAAACATTTATAAAATATATTCTCAGCAACTATTAAGATGCTTACTTGGTTTAACTTGATGGAAACACTCATTGATCCAAAAGGTATAAATTTCCAATATCGTTCAATTTGCAATATTTTGCCATTTGTATTATTTTATCTTCTATAACAATGTATGACTCTGAAATGTTTTTATATTTCTTTGAATGTATTTATATTTCTCTGTTATCTATCTTTATCATCTTATTTGTACTGTACCTCCACATGCACCTTCTTTTCATATGTATTTTCCCTCTTGCTTTTATTGTACTGAATTTTTTGCACTTATTTTTCAAGTCTTGAAAGTTAAACACTGCAAATATTTTTTGAAATTATTTAAATATAATTAGTCATGCATTATGAAACTGTTTTCATTTAATAGTGTGCTTCTGAGATTTAATATTGTCTTACAGAGCAATAATTTATTCCATATTGCATCCTATGTACAAGAGTATTGCACCCTATTTCTATGTTGCTGTTGATATGTCAGTTGCTACTTTTATATTAAAAATCTTTGCTATGGACTTTGTATTTTGTTTGGTGCATACGTAGAAGATCTTCTCTGAAAGAAATATAGTTGTGAAATCACTGAGTAATAAGTTATTAAATTTTCCTAAATTATTAAGTAATTCTAGAATGGTTTTCAAATTGAATTTATGAAAATTCACCACATTTTGCAGTGGATAATATTTATTGTTTCTCCACTTTGTCACCAATACTGTAAATTAAAAGACTTCTAAAATGATTGCCAAGTTGGTGAGTATCTAATGAGGTTGACTTTGTGATTTTATGGTAGCTAATGCTCTGTTGTAGGTTCATAGTGTATAGACGTTTTCTTCTAGCATATCCTTGTTCAAAATATTTGCCCAGTTTCACATGAAAAGTTCTGCCTTTTTCCTTCATTAGATTAATCATTTTAATCCTGTATTTTCTATATTTAGATAAAGTGTTTTAATAATTTATACCTTTAAAAACCAGAGACATCTGCTTTTTACGAGATGAGATATTACAAGAATGAGAAAAATACTTCATATTTCTGGTTTTCCTTAATCATTTTCAAAACACATATGAATATAAACATTTATAAAATATATTCTCAGCAACTATTAAGATGCTTACTTGGTTTAACTTGATGGAAACACTCATTGATCCAAAAGGTATAAATTTCCAATATCGTTCAATTTGCAATATTTTGCCATTTGTATTATTTTATCTTCTATAACAATGTATGACTCTGAAATGTTTTTATATTTCTTTGAATGTATTTATATTTCTCTGTTATCTATCTTTATCATCTTATTTGTACTGTACCTCCACATGCACCTTCTTTTCATATGTATTTTCCCTCTTGCTTTTATTGTACTGAATTTTTTGCACTTATTTTTCAAGTCTTGAAAGTTAAACACTGCAAATATTTTTTTAATTCAAAAATTCTTATAATCACTTGCAGTATTTGAATTTAATCAGTGTCTGTCTGTATTCTCATTCCAATACAAAACATTTTAACAATTTGATTCTCATGACCTCTGTGTATTTATTTGGTGGTTTAGATTGAAAACTTTCAAATTTAAAAGCAATTATTTATTAATTTTTAAATGTAAAATTGTTTGTGTTTAACTTACATTTATCATCCTATTTGCTAAACTGCAAATAAACACTTCCAGATGTTTCCCAATCATCCCCACATCTTTGTATAATATTCTCCTCTTGAATGTGGACAAGACATAGCTTGCTTGTAGCCAGAGTAATATCAATTTTATCAGGTTTTCTCCAAACTAAAAACTCTCTTTTTAGTTGATTCCTGTTTTCCCAGGTATCAGTTTCTTTTTTTTTTCTTAGAGAATGATTGTTCATTTTTAAATCTACTTGATTATGTTTTAAATTCATTGATTACTGTTTACATACTCAGTCCAATATTTTGTTAGATAAAACACATTAAATATTTCACTTTCTTTTTTTTTAATATTTATTATTTATTTATGGGGGGGCAGGTTGGGGAGGGAGTGGGACGGGTGGGCCACTTCTATTGGTCTTTCATTTATTTATTTTCATCCATCTTCGTTCTTTGGCCCATGTGGGCCTCCCATCGCGGTGGCCTCTGTTGTCTCAGAGTGCCGGCTCTGGGCGCATGCACTCCAGAGCTCTGGCTCAGTAATTGGACATATCGGTCCAGCCACTCCGTGGCACGTGGGATCTTCCCAGGCCAGGGATCAAACCGGCACCCCTTGCACTGCAAGGCGGTGTTCTTAACCACTGGACCACCAAGGAAGCCCAATATTTCACTTTCTTGACTTCTAGCATGTTAGCCTGTTTATGAGCTAATTCTTGCTCTATGCTTGCTTCCTTATTTCCTTATAGTTTTGAACTTCTACTTGGAAAATTACATGCAGTTTTTGTGTAGATCTAAGTTGTAGATGTATTTCTGAAAGAAGACGTGTGATTGCTTACAGCAGATGCTTGCCGACAATATAATTTCTATTACTATTTTACAATATATTCATAACTTTAAATTTTAATGAGGAACAAAATGATTTGTTTTAGAGCTGAAAACTTGACTGCAAGCTTGCTTGTGTTTACCAGATCTCTGTGCAGACTTTCTTGTCCATTTAGCAATATTTTTCAAGCAGGATATTTTCTTTGAAATCTTCTCAGCAGTGAGTAATATTATTTAAAATTTATACTTAAATCAGTGCCCTGGGCTATATCTTTTTTTTTTTTTGCAGGAGGAAGAAGGTTGCAGTCTTCGACACTGCGTAGTTTTATCTATGGCCATGAAAGACAAACAGAGAAACAAACTTGAACTCATCTACTTCTTCAAACAACTTCAAGGTAAAGGCAATTTTTAGTCTATTCTTATCCATCAAGTTCCTGCTTTCACTTAATGTTTGGCTTTAGAGTATTAACCATGAACATTTAATGTACTTTATCAAAACATGTCACAAAAATTTTGCATGTTTTCAAATGATGTGTTAATCAGGGTTACAAATCAGATAATCTGAGAGAAACAAAATTGTCTTCTAATTGTTCGTATCTGTGATCTAAGTACCAACTTTTTCCAACTTGCTTAAATTCTTTTAAAACCTCACAATCTGAAACACTACTATTGACTGAATTGTGTCCCCTCAAAATTGATAGCCACAAATGTAACAACTCAAGTAGAGACCTCTCATCGATAGCCAAGTTGAGCAACATCTTGCTCTTGGACTTTCCACTGTACATAACTGAGAGAAATAAATTTCTGTTGTTTTAGGAACACAAACTATGATATCTGTCATGGTAAGTTATGCTTACAAATATGAATTATGGAACTGTGGAGTGAGGTGTTCCTATAACAAATACTAAACATTGAAGTAGCTTAAGAACTGGTTAATAGGCAGAGGGTAGAAAAATTTTGAGGTGTCTGTTAAAAATAAAAAAGCATGTTGGGGCCACTCTGATAAAGTCTCAGATGAAAATGACAACCTGTTATTGGAAACTGGAGAAAAGGAAATCCTTGTTATAAAATGGCCAAAAAAAGAAAACTATTTCAGGTGAAATACATTCTATTGTCTTGTGGGAGATAAAATGCGTGTGCAAATGGAATTGGATATTAGCAAGGAAATTTCTAAGCATAGTGTTAAAGGACCAGATTTGTTCCTGCTGATTTCTTACAGTAAAATGTGCAAAGGGAGAGATAAATGAAAGAAAAAAAGGCAAAGCATGAAGAAACTGAGATGAATATTTAGAAAAATTTCAGCCTCCCATATTGCAGAAAAATAAGAAAGCTTGTTTTGAAGACACCAGGGGTGTAGCTGATAAAGAGATTGGGATTGTGACTCATGAATTTATCACCTATCTCAGCAGAAACCAGGAAAATAAATGGAGCTATACCAGCAAAGGCCCTGTCAATCTAAACTAAAAGGGTCAGAGAAAGTGGAATAGAAAAAAGGAAGTTTGTTATACTTCTTAGATTCTATAAAGTTGAATCACAGAACCTTTGACTCATGACCATAAATGAGTATTATTTTTCAAGGAAAAGAAGAATGACTTCAAAAATGATTCAGAGATTACAGTGTAACATGAGTCCATAAGATATAAGGACTAGTGAAAGACACTGTTCTACTAGTTAACATTTTATATTTTTAAAAATATTTTTACTAGGACTTACATTTCTCTCTTTTAAAGCAGAATATATATTCTTTTCTATCAAGTTTAATATTTAATAGATGATTGAAAATTGAATTTTATTGAAAATGAAAATAGAAACTTTCTAACAAAAAGAATATGACTTTCTGCTTCTTTTTTGCCATCAGTGATTCTTAAACATTACTTTGTACTGGATATAGCTAGATTTGACCAGCTATGAATCAATTTTAGGGTTCTCTTAATTTAAAAATCTCTGCTTCCTTAAGAAAAAAACTTAGACACACATTAAAATTAGTTTATTCTAATAACTGGATAATAGTATTCTGATAAAGGCTTTAAACAGATAAAATAGGTCATAACTTAAAGTCACATAATTGAAATGTTTCTAACTATAAACACATTAATGGTCTATATTTATATCTGAATTTCACCTAAAAAACAAAGATAATTTTTCTGTAAACTCCAAAAGATATTTTAAATGTACTCTTGACTACAATTTTAAGGAGATTATAGGGCAAATGGCTATTTAATGTATAGATATTAATACTTTATGTTGACTTTCTTATAAACTAAACAAAATGATACTATCATAAGTGGTCCTTGGCATGTTAGATTTTGCAAAAATACCATTTACTTCTCTCTCTCTCTTTGTTTATTTTTGTGACATTATATTTTTTAAGACAATTGCTAAATCAAGGGCAAGCATTCTGGTGTTGAAAAAATTTTCCTACAATTAATAGCTATTGAAAGCTTGTTTTGAAGACACCAGGGGTGTAGCTGATAAAGAGATTGGGATTGTGACTCATGAATTTATCACCTATCTCAGCAGAAACCAGGAAAATAAATGGAGCTATACCAGCAAAGGCCCTGTCAATCTAAACTAAAAGGGTCAGAGAAAGTGGAATAGAAAAAAGGAAGTTTGTTATACTTCTTAGATTCTATAAAGTTGAATCACAGAACCTTTGACTCATGACCATAAATGAGTATTATTTTTCAAGGAAAAGAAGAATGACTTCAAAAATGATTCAGAGATTACAGTGTAACATGAGTCCATAAGATATAAGGACTAGTGAAAGACACTGTTCTACTAGTTAACATTTTATATTTTTAAAAATATTTTTACTAGGACTTACATTTCTCTCTTTTAAATCAGAATATATATTCTTTTCTATCAAGTTTAATATTTAATAGATGATTGAAAATTGAATTTTATTGAAAATGAAAATAGAAACTTTCTAACAAAAGAATATGACTTTCTGCTTCTTTTTTGCCATCAGTGATTCTTAAACATTACTTTGTACTGGATATAGCTAGATTTGACCAGCTATGAATCAATTTTAGGGTTCTCTTAATTTAAAAATCTCTGCTTCCTTAAGAAAAAAACTTAGACACACATTAAAATTAGTTTATTCTAATAACTGGATAATAGTATTCTGATAAAGGCTTTAAACAGATAAAATAGGTCATAACTTAAAGTCACATAATTGAAATGTTTCTAACTATAAACACATTAATGGTCTATATTTATATCTGAATTTCACCTAAAAAACAAAGATAATTTTTCTGTAAACTCCAAAAGATATTTTAAATGTACTCTTGACTACAATTTTAAGGAGATTATAGGGCAAATGGCTATTTAATGTATAGATATTAATACTTTATGTTGACTTTCTTATAAACTAAACAAAATGATACTATCATAAGTGGTCCTTGGCATGTTAGATTTTGCAAAAATACCATTTACTTCTCTCTCTCTCTTTGTTTATTTTTGTGACATTATATTTTTTAAGACAATTGCTAAATCAAGGGCAAGCATTCTGGTGTTGATCCTACAATTAATTTAAATATTTTTCTTAGCCAAGTATCTATCACACTCTAGCTTAAATTTCAGTAACTACAAACTGAGTAATAGACTATCCAGCCTTGCATTGTCTCTAGATTCTCTTAGATTGTCTGCGATGCATCTCATTGTGCTAACTGTGTAGTACTAACTTTATTTCTTCTATATATCCAGTTAATCACTTGACTAGTCACCATGACATTTTTTTTGTACACTTTCCTATTGTCATTAAAAGCCCCATCAAAAAAATATTTCAAAATTTGGTGATAATTTTTCTCTTATCATTCGAGCTCTGGAATAGCAGACCTCAGATTTCTAGAGATGAGAAGCAACTATAGGAACAATAGTTGAATGTACTCATCTACATATTAATTCCCAAGTCCATCTCTTTTTGAAATTAGAAAGTCATTGCTATATGTATAAGACATAACCTTAAAAATCTTCCTTAAGTTATAAGGAGATAATGAAATGTGTCACTAACAATTATAACTACAATGGAGATTTACATTCCAAAATTTCCTTTTATTTTTTTGTTGTGTTCTACCATAACACATAATATGAAAGACAATCTTTTGTGGTTTTGTCAAAATGTCATAAAACTTAAGGCAAAGTAGAAAAATATTGTGGTTAGTAAAGAAAATTCTGCACTATGCTTTTATTCTATATACTCTAAAGAAGGAATTAAAACAAGGCTTCAAGGTGAAGAGTAAAGGCTTTAAACAGATAAAATAGGTCATAACTTAAAGTCACATAATTGAAATGTTTCTAACTATAAACACATTAATGGTCTATATTTATATCTGAATTTCACCTAAAAAACAAAGATAATTTTTCTGTAAACTCCAAAAGATATTTTAAATGTACTCTTGACTACAATTTTAAGGAGATTATAGGGCAAATGGCTATTTAATGTATAGATATTAATACTTTATGTTGACTTTCTTATAAACTAAACAAAATGATACTATCATAAGTGGTCCTTGGCATGTTAGATTTTGCAAAAATACCATTTACTTCTCTCTCTCTCTTTGTTTATTTTTGTGACATTATATTTTTTAAGACAATTGCTAAATCAAGGGCAAGCATTCTGGTGTTGATCCTACAATTAATTTAAATATTTTTCTTAGCCAAGTATCTATCACACTCTAGCTTAAATTTCAGTAACTACAAACTGAGTAATAGACTATCCAGCCTTGCATTGTCTCTAGATTCTCTTAGATTGTCTGCGATGCATCTCATTGTGCTAACTGTGTAGTACTAACTTTATTTCTTCTATATATCCAGTTAATCACTTGACTAGTCACCATGACATTTTTTTTGTACACTTTCCTATTGTCATTAAAAGCCCCATCAAAAAAATATTTCAAAATTTGGTGATAATTTTTCTCTTATCATTCGAGCTCTGGAATAGCAGACCTCAGATTTCTAGAGATGAGAAGCAACTATAGGAACAATAGTTGAATGTACTCATCTACATATTAATTCCCAAGTCCATCTCTTTTTGAAATTAGAAAGTCATTGCTATATGTATAAGACATAACCTTAAAAATCTTCCTTAAGTTATAAGGAGATAATGAAATGTGTCACTAACAATTATAACTACAATGGAGATTTACATTCCAAAATTTCCTTTTATTTTTTTGTTGTGTTCTACCATAACACATAATATGAAAGACAATCTTTTGTGGTTTTGTCAAAATGTCATAAAACTTAAGGCAAAGTAGAAAAATATTGTGGTTAGTAAAGAAAATTCTGCACTATGCTTTTATTCTATATACTCTAAAGAAGGAATTAAAACAAGGCTTCAAGGTGAAGAGTAAAGGCAATGTTTTTGGAAAAAGAGAGCAAGAAAAATTATAGAGACCTTTCTTTATTCACCTTAATCCAGTCTTTCTGTGTGGGAATGGTTGGTATATAACAAATTTACTTAGAACTCTACTTCCCTCAGTGCTCCAGAGGCAAGGTGGTGATGCAAGAAGTTTTTCTGAAGATTTTGATCTTGAAAACAGAAGAAATCAAGATTGCAATGTCTACTGAGAGGCAGAGCAAAAACAAAAAGAGGCATATTACCAGAATGATATGGTATACTTCATCTGAAGGAATAAGTGACTAAATCTCATTGGATGAGCAAAGTTAGAAAGAGCTGAATCAAAGATCATGTGCTGTTTGGCTTGAAAAACTTATTGGGAAAGCACAGTGTATCACTAAAAGGGTTAGGCAGGATAATCAAAACAAATAGAAACACAGAAATACCTATTCCCACCTCATCCATTTTGGAGGAAGGTATATTGGTATAATGTTTAAGTCTATGTTGAGATCAAATTTTCCAAGAAACTAATGGATTTAAATAAGAAACCAGCTTTGAATAAATAGTTTTCTATCCATAAAGCTAAAGGTTTAGGTGCAGCCATCACACTGAACAATTTAATTATATTAATTGTTGTACCTATAAAAGCCAAATTGGTACACACACAACTTTTTGCCTGATTGTCAAATCAGTTGTTTGCATTAATATGACCATATGGTGTTGGAAGTTAGCATGGATTTGGAATACTAAGTGCCAGTAGGCTCAAAAAAATATGTCTAATGACCTATAAAATTGCAAGAAAATATTATCATGAGAGTCAGAGAAATAGATTTATTCAACTTAAATCTGATCCTGCAAAGTAAATACAACATACTAACAGAAAGAAAACAAAACATAGCATTTTGTTTGGTAAATTACCATATTTTTAAAAAAGAGGATTATTTTTAAAAAGACAGCAGCAATAAAAAAAGGAATCCTGAACTTTGATTTTCCAAAGACATGTAAGCAATTTAGGAATCATGCTGGTTGTGGAAGCACTTTTCCTGGAAAATGATACAAAATGCTTGAAGCAATGGTAATCAATTGGTGAGAGGTCAGGTGAATATGGCAGATGAGGCAAAATTTTCTAGCCCAATTCATTCAACTTCTGAAGTGCTGGTTGTGCAACGTACAATTGGGCATTGATGAGGAGAATTATGCCCTTTCTGTTGACCAATGCCAGCTACAGGCATTGCAGTTTTCAATGCATCTCATTGATTTACTGAGGATACTTCTCAGATGTAACGGTTTTACTGGGATTAAGACAGCTGTAGTGGATTAGACAGGCAGAAGATAATCAAACAGTGACCATGACCATTGTTTGGTGCAAATTTGGATTTGGAAAGTGCTTTGGAGCTTCTTCTCCATCCATTCACTAATCTGATAATCACTAGTTGCCATAAAAATCCACTTTTTATTGCAAGTCACAATCTGATATAAAGATGATTTGCTGTTGTTGGGTAGAATAAGAGAAGATGCAACTTCCAAATGAGATTTTTTTTTTTTTTCATTTGTGGTCAGCTCATGAGACACCACATATCAGAACTTTATTTACCTTTCCAATTTGTTTCAAATGTAGAACATCCATAGAATTGTTGATTTTGGCTTCTTTAGAAACTTCTCATGTAATTTTAAGAGGATCATCTTCGATGACTTCCTAGACAAGAATGCTAGAATAAGTTGCCATTTCATTCTCCAGGGGATCTTCCTGACCCAGAGATTGAACCTGTTGATCCTGAATTGTTAGACAGGTTACTTACCACTGAGCCACCAGGGAAGACCAATTAAATTGAGTGCAGAAGGTATTTTTATTAATTAATTTTGCTTTAAAAAAATAGTCAGGTCACGTGAAAATTGACTTGTGATTCAAGTACTCTCAAGTACAGAGCTCCCGTATACTCCCCTGCAACCAAGAATGCACAGCATTTCCCACTGACTTCCTACAAATATAGTGGTACTTTCATTATAGCTAATAAACCTAAATGAACACACTAACACTAACACATTAACACTTGCTCCTTGGAAAAAAAACTATGACAAATCTAACAGAGTATTCAAGAGCAGAGACATCACTTTGCCAACAAAAGTCCATATAGTCAAAACTATGGTTTTTCCAGTAGTCATGTATAAAGGTGAGAGTTGGACCATAAAGAAGGCTGAGCACCAAAGAACTGATGCCTGGTCACAGCTTAAAGTCATCAGTGTTCGAGATTTTTTCTATTCTAAAATGTATACAGTGATAATACATTGCTATTTTAATTTTTAAATTCCCTAACAATTTGTTATATTGAGTACTATTTTTTTTTAAATTTTACTTATTTTTTTGTCGGGGGGGGCGGATTAGGGAGGGAGGGGGTGGGCGGGCCACCTCTGTTGGCCTTTCATTTATCTGTTTTCATCCATCTTTGTTCTTTGGCCCATGTGGGCCTCCCATCACAATGGCCTCTGTTGCCGCAGAGCACCGGCTCTGGGCGCACGCACTCCAGAGCTCTGTCTCGGTAATTGGACACATTGGTCCAGCCGCTCCGCAGCACGTAGGATCTTCCCAGGCCAGGGATCAAATCTGCGCCCCTTGTAGTGCAAGGCGGTGTCTTTACCCACTGGACCACCAGGGAAGCCTCTTGAGTACTTTTTTATGTGTTATTTGCCATCTGTATACTATCTTTGGTGAGACATCTGTTAAGGTCTTTCACACATTTTTAATTAAGTTTTTCATCACTGTATTGAGTTTTAAGCATTCTTTACACATTTTGGACAATAATCCTTTATCACATATATCTTTTTGAAGATTATTGTTTAAGCTTGTGGCTTGCATATTCACTCTTTTGATAATGTTTTCATTTCATCTGCAACAAAAGAGTAGCTTTTAATTTTAATGAATGTAACTTGTCAAATTTTTTTTTATTGATTATTACTTTTGTATTGCATCTAAAGATATATCATGATAATTTGGGTCATCTAGGTTTTCTTCTATATTACATTCTAGGAGTTTTATACTTATGAATTTCATATTTAACTTATATGCACAGTGCATCATGCACAAATGTTAGGCTAGATGACTCATGAACTAGAATCAAGATTGTTGGGAAAAATATCAATAACTGCAGCAATGCAGATGATATTACTCTAATACCAGAGAGTGAAGAGGAACTAAAGAGCCTCTTGATGAAGATGTAAAGAGTGAAAAAGCTGGCTTAAAATTCAACATTGAAAAAAAGGTCAGGTGGAGCTAAGATGGTGGCGTAAAGGGACATGCACTCCTCTCTTGCAAAATCGCCTGATTTTATGAAAAACCGTCAATGGGAGGAGGTTGTATCCAATCACAAAAAAAGATACCCCACATCGAAGAACAAAGGAGAAGACTCAACAAAACGGTAGGAGGGGCACAATTGTGCTTTTAAAAGTCAAACCTCATAACCACCAGAGAGGCTGGGTGGGCCAAATACGCAAAGCCTGTTGCACATCAAGAAAGGAGCAGTGACCCCTACAAAGGACTGATCCAGACCTGCTTTAGGGCTGGTTCAAGTGCCCCCTTAAGCTAGAAGTGCCCTTGAGCAGCCCTTGCAAACACAACACTTAATTCCTTTCAAAGGAGGCTATCATTAACCTGATCATAAAGCCACCGAGTAGGACTGGACACTGTGCAGACTGAGATCTGGGAGAGGGGAAGAGTGATCCCACATGAGACTGACCAGTCTCACCTCTGAGTATTCTGACATCTGCAGCAGAGCTGGGGGTCAATGGTGGCCAGCCTCAGGATCCGGGACACTGCAGCAGTGCTTCTCATAGAGTACATGGGAATAAATCCTTTGCGAGAAAGACACCATTACCAATACTATAGTTTGGCTGCAGGTCAAGCTACAGGGAGGGAATTTAGCTCCACCCAGCAACAAAGGTACCTGGGTTAATGATTAAGAAACTACCAGGGCCATTCCAGGCAGGCCTTTTAGTTCTGGAATAGGCGGAAATTCACAAACAGTAAAAGACGTGTTCAGATCCAACCACTGCCAGAGGCAATGAAAAGACTGATAATTCCTGAATAGTCAGAAAGAGACAAAAGAGCTTAAATATTCAATATTTTTACATTTTGACTGGAGCTAGATATACCACTGGATTTATTTTATTGTATTGTAATTTTTCATTTTTTTTTCTTTTTTTCTCGCTTTTTTTTTCTCTTTTTTTCCTCGTCCCCCAAGCACCCCCACCTTTTTTCTTTCCTCCATTGAACTCTATTGAAGCTATCAATCTTATCAGTAAGCCTGAACATATTCAAGTTTACAATTTTTTTTTTTTCTCTTTTAAACCACACATTTTATATTGGTTATATATTTCTGATTTTACATTGGAATTTTGTGATTCTGTTGAGTTTTTTTTGTTTTTATTGTTTTTGCTTTGTCTTTCTATATTTTTCTATATGCTTATTTCTGTTTTAATTTTTAACTTTTTTATATGCATTATTACTTCCTTTGCAAATATTTCTTTGCTTTCTTTGATGCACTTTTCCTGCAGCACTAAACTCTAATACATACAAATCTTTGTCTCCATATATTTAACTTTATATTATTATTCTACCTTTCTATTCTCTCCTCACTTTCTCTTTTTCCCTTCCCCCACCATATTTCTTAGTCTGTTCTCTCCTCATTGCCTTATCCCCTACTGAAACCCTGCTCTAGAGTAATTCTCCAACTTGTGCTTTAGCTAGTTTGACTATTAACTGGTGGATATCATTCTTGGTTTTCTCTGCTAACCATGCTAACGTATTGTAGTGAACTTTTTGTTGGAATGTTTGGGTTATGTTATGGCTGTATATGTTTGTGTGTATAATCCAGTACACTAGACAGTATTTGCATGATACTATAATTGCAATTTCTCAAAGATATACCTTCTGTTTCTCAATCGCGTATATATGTTTTGATACCATTTAATGCCATAACAAACCAGCCATGAAATCTTCATTCCCTAGTCAGGCAGCAATCTCAGAGGATTTGCGGAGGGAGCACTGACTCCAAAACACTACAGTACCAGAGAACACCTAACACTAGAGGGCATTAAACAGCGAGAACTCCAAAAAAGGCAAGCATTTGTATGTAAGTCCTGACATCACCCAACCATTAGCATCATCCAAAATAAGACGTCTCTTTTAAACAACAAATACCCACAGATGTAACTCAAAGTCTGGGAAAAGGAAACCCCAAACATAGTTAGTTAAAAAATGGTTGATAACAATGAAACAGCAGAGAAATAACATACAAATGAAGGAACAATCTACAAACACACAAGTCCAAATAAATGAAGTGGAATTAAACAAACTTTCTGACAGGGAATTCAGGAAAATGACAGTAATGATGATCTGAAATTCTGAAAAAATAATTTTAGAGAAATTGCAAGAATCAACTAACACAATCAACAAAGAAATACTAGAACTTACAAAACAACAAACAGAGACAAACGACACAATTGCTTAACTAAAAAACACTGTAGAAGGAATCAAGAGCAGAGTATCTGAGGCAGAAGACCAGATAAGTGAGCTGAAAGACAGAATGGTGGAAGTAACTGCTGAAGAACAGAATCAAGCTCAAAAAATGAAAAGAGCTGAGGGTAGCCACAGAGACCTCTGGGATAATATCAAATACCAATACTCAAATGATAGAGATTCCAGAAAAAGAAGAAAAAAGGAAAGATATCAGAAAATTTTTGAAGAGACTATAGTTGAAAATTTTCCCAACATGAGAAAGAAGAAGTCAATCAAATCCAAGAAACACAAAGTGTATGTTACAGGATAAATTTGAGAATAAACACCTATTCATTTTATTTTATTATTTATTTTATGTTTATTTTTATTTATTTATTTTTTTTACAGGGGCAGGTGCGGGTTGGGGAGGGAGAGGGTGGGCTGGGCACTTCTGTTGGTCTTTCATTTATCTATTTTTCATCCATCTTTGTTCTTTGACCCGTGTGGGCCTCCCATCATGGTGCCCTCTGTTGTCACAGAGCACCGGCTCTGGGCGCATGCACTCCTAGAGCTCCAGCTCGGTAATTGGACACATCGGTCCAGCCGCTCTGCAGCAGGTGGGATCTTCCCAGGCCAGGGATCAAACTGGCGCCCCTTGCACTGCAAGACCATGTCCTTACCCACTGGACCACCAGGGAAGCCTAACACCTATTCATGAAACTAACACAAATTAAACCCAAAGACAAAATTCTGAAAGCAGCAAGTGAAAAGCAACTAGTGATATACAAGGGAAACACCATATGCTTAACAACGTGATATACACACTATTGATCATCCAAAATAAGACGTCTCTTTTAAACAACAAATACCCACAGATGTAACTCAAAGTCTGGGAAAAGGAAACCCCAAACATAGTTAGTTAAAAAATGGTTGATAACAATGAAACAGCAGAGAAATAACATACAAATGAAGGAACAATCTACAAACACACAAGTCCAAATAAATGAAGTGGAATTAAACAAACTTTCTGACAGGGAATTCAGGAAAATGACAGTAATGATGATCTGAAATTCTGAAAAAATAATTTTAGAGAAATTGCAAGAATCAACTAACACAATCAACAAAGAAATACTAGAACTTACAAAACAACAAACAGAGACAAACGACACAATTGCTTAACTAAAAAACACTGTAGAAGGAATCAAGAGCAGAGTATCTGAGGCAGAAGACCAGATAAGTGAGCTGAAAGACAGAATGGTGGAAGTAACTGCTGAAGAACAGAATCAAGCTCAAAAAATGAAAAGAGCTGAGGGTAGCCACAGAGACCTCTGGGATAATATCAAATACCAATACTCAAATGATAGAGATTCCAGAAAAAGAAGAAAAAAGGAAAGATATCAGAAAATTTTTGAAGAGACTATAGTTGAAAATTTTCCCAACATGAGAAAGAAGAAGTCAATCAAATCCAAGAAACACAAAGTGTATGTTACAGGATAAATTTGAGAATAAACACCTATTCATTTTATTTTATTATTTATTTTATGTTTATTTTTATTTATTTATTTTTTTTACAGGGGCAGGTGCGGGTTGGGGAGGGAGAGGGTGGGCTGGGCACTTCTGTTGGTCTTTCATTTATCTATTTTTCATCCATCTTTGTTCTTTGACCCGTGTGGGCCTCCCATCATGGTGCCCTCTGTTGTCACAGAGCACCGGCTCTGGGCGCATGCACTCCTAGAGCTCCAGCTCGGTAATTGGACACATCGGTCCAGCCGCTCTGCAGCAGGTGGGATCTTCCCAGGCCAGGGATCAAACTGGCGCCCCTTGCACTGCAAGACCATGTCCTTACCCACTGGACCACCAGGGAAGCCTAACACCTATTCATGAAACTAACACAAATTAAACCCAAAGACAAAATTCTGAAAGCAGCAAGTGAAAAGCAACTAGTGATATACAAGGGAAACACCATATGCTTAACAACTGATCTTTCAACAGAAATACTGCAGGCCAGAAGGGAATGGCAAGACACATTTAAAGCACTGAAAGAGAATAATCTGATACCAAGAATACTCTCCCCTGCAAGGATCTCATTCAAAAATGATGGGAAAATCAAAAGTTTTACAAATAAAAATTAAGAGAATTTAGTGAAACCAAACCAGTCTTACACCATGTGTTAAAGGGACTTATAGACAACAAGTATAAGAGAAGAATAAGAAGATCTACAAAATGAATTAATCATCACATCTAAGAAGATGACAATAGGATCATTTGTATCAATAATTACATTAAATGTAAATGGACAAAATTCCCCAACCAAAAGCACAAACTGGCTGAATAGATACAAAAACAAGATCCATACATATGCTACCTCCAGGAAACTCACTTCAGATCTAGAGACACACTTAGACTGAAAGTGAGAGGATGGAACAAGATATTCCATACAAATAGAAATCAAAAGAAAGCTAGAGTAGCAGTCCTCATATTAGGCAAAATAGACCTCAAAATAAAGAAGATTATAAGAGACAAGGCAGGACAGTACATAATGATTAAGGGATCTGTCCAAGAGGAAGACATAACAGTCGTAAAAATTCATGCACTCAACACAGGTGCAGCCCTTGTCAATCCTGAGGAAAAAAAAAAAGAAAACAGAGCTGGAGGGATCAGCCTCCCTAACTTTAGATTGTACTACAAAGCAACAGTCATCAAGACAGTATGGCACCGGCACAAAAACAGAAATATAGACTAATGGAACAAGAGAGAGAACCCAGAGATAGTCCCACACTCTTATGGATACTTTATTTTTAACAAAGGAGGTGAAAATATACAATGGGACAAACACAGCCTCTTCAGCAAATGGTGCTGGAAAAATTTGACAGCTACATGCAAAAAAATGAAGTTGGAACTTTCCCTGACACCAAACACAAATATCAACACAAAATACATTAAAGACCTAAATGTAAAACTGGAAAGCATAAAACTCTTAAAGGAGAATATAGGCAAAATGCTCAAGGGCACAAACCAAAGCAAGATCTTCTCTGACCCACCTACTGGATTAGCAGAACTAAAAACAAAAATTAACATGTGGGACCTAATGAAACTTAAAAGCTTTTGTACAGCAAAAGAAACTATAAACAATGTGAACAGACAATCCACAGAGTGGGAGAAAATAATAGAAAATGCAATAACATACAAAGAATTAATCTCCAAAATATATAAGCAACTTACACAACTCAACATTGAAAAAATGAACAACCCAATCAAAAATGGGAAAAAGACCTAAATGGACACATCTCCAAAGAGGACATACAGATGGCCAAAAACATATGAAACGACTCAACCTTGCTTATTAGAGAAATGCAAATCAAAAGCTACAAAACTACAAAGAGATATCACCTCACACCTGTCAGAATGACCATCATCAACAAATCAACAGACAATAAATCCTGGAGAGGGTGTAGAGAAAAGGGAACCCTCTTGCATTGCTGGTGGGAATGCAAATTGATACAGCCTCTATGGAAGACAGTATGGATATTCCTTAAAATACTAAAAATAGAAGCACCTTACGACCCAGCAATCCCACTCTTAGACTTATACCCAGATGAAATCAAAAGTGAAAGAAGCACCTGTACCCCAGCGTTCACGGCAGCTCTCTATACAATAGCTAGAACTCGGAAGCAACCTAGATGCCCATCGACAAATGAATGGATTAAAAAAAAAAAACTCTGGTACATATATACAATGGAGTACTTCTCAGCTGTAAAAAGAAATGTAGAAGCATCAGCCCTAATGAGGTGGATGGATCTAGAACCTATCATAAAAAGTGAAGTAAGTCAAAAAGAGAAGGACAAGTACAGTACACTAACACATATATATGGAATTTAGCAAGATGGTAATGATAACGCATGCAGTGAAGCAATAGAAATACAACCATGGGGAATAGACATATGAACACTGTGAAGAATGAACAGTGGGTGGGAGGTATAGAGGGAGTAACATGGAAAATTATACCATCATATGTGAAAAAGGTATCTACTGTCATTGTGCTGTAGGAATAGTGGATCCTGCAGGGGTGTTGTGAGACAGCCTGGAGGGTGAGGGAGACCTGGAGGAGGCCAGGGATATACATATGACCAATCTGGGATTATACTTACCTATAAACAATAAAGCTCTTTAAAAATAAAATGTAAAATTAAAAAACAAAAACATAAAATAAGAAAAATGAAAAAAAAATGAAGATCATAAATGAGAAAACAATGGAAACAGTGACAGATTTTATTTTCTTGGGGTCCAAAATCACTGAGGATGGTGACTGCAGCCATGAAATTAAAAGACATTTGCTTCTTTAAAGAAAAACTATGACAAACCTAGACAGTGTATTAAATAGCAGAGATATCACTTTGCTGACAAAGGTCTGTATAACTTTAGTTTTTCCACTGGTCACACATGGACGTGAGAGTTGGACCATAAAGAAGACTGAGCACCAAAGAATAGAGGATTTTAAACTGTGTACTGCAGAAGACCCTTCAGAGTCCCTTGGACTGCAAGGATATCAACCAGTCAATCCTAAAGGAATTAAACCCTGAATATTCTTTGGAAGGACTAATGATGAGGCCCCAATACTTTACTCACCTGAATTGAAAAGCCAGCTCATTGGGAAAGACCCTGATGCTGGTAGAGTTTAACAGCAGGAGCAGAAGAGGGCCACAGTGGATGAGTTGGTTGGGTGGCATCATTGACTCAATGGACATGAGTTTGAGCAAACTCTGGGAGACAGTGAAGGGCAGGGAAGCCAGGTGTACTGCTATTCATGAGATCACAAATAGTTGCACACATTTTAGTGATGGAATGACAATTTTATATTTAGGTCTATGATACTTACTGAGTTAATTTTTGTGAAAACCGTGAAGGTCTGTGTCTAGATTTTTTTTTTCTTGGTCTATGAAGGTTGAGTTGTAGCATCACCATTTATTGAAGAATCTGTCTTTGCTCCATTGTATTGGCTGACTCTGTTTTCAAAGATCAATTGCCTGTGTTTATGGGGGTCTGGACTTTCCTGTTTTCAATTAGCGGTAACATGGAAAATTATACCATCATATGTGAAAAAGGTATCTACTGTCATTGTGCTGTAGGAATAGTGGATCCTGCAGGGGTGTTGTGAGACAGCCTGGAGGGTGAGGGAGACCTGGAGGAGGCCAGGGATATACATATGACCAATCTGGGATTATACTTACCTATAAACAATAAAGCTCTTTAAAAATAAAATGTAAAATTAAAAAACAAAAACATAAAATAAGAAAAATGAAAAAAAAATGAAGATCATAAATGAGAAAACAATGGAAACAGTGACAGATTTTATTTTCTTGGGGTCCAAAATCACTGAGGATGGTGACTGCAGCCATGAAATTAAAAGACATTTGCTTCTTTAAAGAAAAACTATGACAAACCTAGACAGTGTATTAAATAGCAGAGATATCACTTTGCTGACAAAGGTCTGTATAACTTTAGTTTTTCCACTGGTCACACATGGACGTGAGAGTTGGACCATAAAGAAGACTGAGCACCAAAGAATAGAGGATTTTAAACTGTGTACTGCAGAAGACCCTTCAGAGTCCCTTGGACTGCAAGGATATCAACCAGTCAATCCTAAAGGAATTAAACCCTGAATATTCTTTGGAAGGACTAATGATGAGGCCCCAATACTTTACTCACCTGAATTGAAAAGCCAGCTCATTGGGAAAGACCCTGATGCTGGTAGAGTTTAACAGCAGGAGCAGAAGAGGGCCACAGTGGATGAGTTGGTTGGGTGGCATCATTGACTCAATGGACATGAGTTTGAGCAAACTCTGGGAGACAGTGAAGGGCAGGGAAGCCAGGTGTACTGCTATTCATGAGATCACAAATAGTTGCACACATTTTAGTGATGGAATGACAATTTTATATTTAGGTCTATGATACTTACTGAGTTAATTTTTGTGAAAACCGTGAAGGTCTGTGTCTAGATTTTTTTTTTCTTGGTCTATGAAGGTTGAGTTGTAGCATCACCATTTATTGAAGAATCTGTCTTTGCTCCATTGTATTGGCTGACTCTGTTTTCAAAGATCAATTGCCTGTGTTTATGGGGGTCTGGACTCTATTATGTCCCATAGTATTATAGTCATATAGTGTGAGTCCTCCAACTTTGTTCTTGTCTTTCAGTGTTGTGTTGGCTATTCTGGATTTTCTGTCTCTCTAAACTTCAGGATTAATAATATGCAGCAAATTTCAGTAATTGGAATGATAGTCAAAGGTGAGGACAAAATGCTATTGTATGTATTAGGAGGCATCTTTGAATGAAACACCTTAAATTAGCTGATCTGCCCACATTCCTCCATTTCATTAAAGTGAAATCATAGATGCTTAATAATCATTAATAGTTTAAGTTCTAGAATCAAATTCCTGGGCTCAAATCTATAGTATATCACTTTAGTTCAGTTGCTCAGTGGTGTCTGACTCTTCATGACTCATGGACTGCAGCAGGCCAGGATCCCTGTTCTTCAACATTTCCCAGAGCCTGCTCAAAATCATGTCCTTTGACTCAGTGATGCCATCCAACCATCTCATCCTCTGTTGATCCCTTCTCCTTTTGCCTTCTATTTTTTTCAACTTCAGGCTCTTTTCCAATGACTCCTGTCTTCGCATCAGGTGGCCTAGGTATTGGAGTTTCAGTATCAGTCCTTCCAATGAATATTTAGGTGGATTTCCTTTAGCATTGACTTGTATGATTTCCTTGCAGTCTAAGGGAATCTCAAGGGCCTTCTCCAACACCACAGTTCAAAGGCATCGATTCTGCAGCACTCAGCCATTTTTATGGTCTAATCCCTACATTACATAAAAAATGCTTTAACAGCAGGAGCAGAAGAGGGCCACAGTGGATGAGTTGGTTGGGTGGCATCATTGACTCAATGGACATGAGTTTGAGCAAACTCTGGGAGACAGTGAAGGGCAGGGAAGCCAGGTGTACTGCTATTCATGAGATCACAAATAGTTGCACACATTTTAGTGATGGAATGACAATTTTATATTTAGGTCTATGATACTTACTGAGTTAATTTTTGTGAAAACCGTGAAGGTCTGTGTCTAGATTTTTTTTTTCTTGGTCTATGAAGGTTGAGTTGTAGCATCACCATTTATTGAAGAATCTGTCTTTGCTCCATTGTATTGGCTGACTCTGTTTTCAAAGATCAATTGCCTGTGTTTATGGGGGTCTGGACTCTATTATGTCCCATAGTATTATAGTCATATAGTGTGAGTCCTCCAACTTTGTTCTTGTCTTTCAGTGTTGTGTTGGCTATTCTGGATTTTCTGTCTCTCTAAACTTCAGGATTAATAATATGCAGCAAATTTCAGTAATTGGAATGATAGTCAAAGGTGAGGACAAAATGCTATTGTATGTATTAGGAGGCATCTTTGAATGAAACACCTTAAATTAGCTGATCTGCCCACATTCCTCCATTTCATTAAAGTGAAATCATAGATGCTTAATAATCATTAATAGTTTAAGTTCTAGAATCAAATTCCTGGGCTCAAATCTATAGTATATCACTTTAGTTCAGTTGCTCAGTGGTGTCTGACTCTTCATGACTCATGGACTGCAGCAGGCCAGGATCCCTGTTCTTCAACATTTCCCAGAGCCTGCTCAAAATCATGTCCTTTGACTCAGTGATGCCATCCAACCATCTCATCCTCTGTTGATCCCTTCTCCTTTTGCCTTCTATTTTTTTCAACTTCAGGCTCTTTTCCAATGACTCCTGTCTTCGCATCAGGTGGCCTAGGTATTGGAGTTTCAGTATCAGTCCTTCCAATGAATATTTAGGGTGGATTTCCTTTAGCATTGACTTGTATGATTTCCTTGCAGTCTAAGGGAATCTCAAGGGCCTTCTCCAACACCACAGTTCAAAGGCATCGATTCTGCAGCACTCAGCCATTTTTATGGTCTAACTCTCACACCCATACATTACTAATGGGAAAACCATAGCTTTGACTATAATGGACTTTTGTCGGCAAAGTGGTATCTCTGCTTTTGAACATGTTTAGGTTTATCATAGATTTTCTTATAAGGAGCAAGAATCTTTTAATTTCATGCCTGCAGTCACCATCCACAGTCATTTTGGAGCCCAAGAAAATAAAGTCTGTCACTGTTTCCATTGCTTTCCCATGTATTTGCCATGAAGTGATGGGACCGGATGCCATGAAACTACTAAGCTTCTATTGTTCCTGCCATATTTCTAGATTGTTTTAAGTTAGAAATCTATGCCTACTTCTGTGTATTTGCGTCTTCAGGTTTACTGGTGAAGGTTTACCTACTCTATGTGTTTTTACTCTTGAATTCCCAAATCCATTCTCCAAATAGCGGGTAAAATGAATTAAAGCTTTAAATCTATTTAGACTACATCTTCTGATTGTTCTTGTAATGAAATACACAAATTTTGTATAGCTTATATATTTGACCACAGGTACCTGCCACTACTTTAGAGATACTTTAAAAATTAATTTATTTTCAGGGCTTCCCTGGTGGTCCAGTGGGTAAGGACACCGCCTTGCATTGCAAGGGCCGCCGATTCGATCCCTGGCCTGGGAATATCCTACAGGCTGTGGAGCAGCTGAACCGATGTGTCCAGTTATCAAGCCGGAGCTCTGGAGCGCATGCGCCCAGAGCCGGTGCTCTGCGACAACAGAGGCCACCGCGATGGGAGGCCCACACGGGCCAGAGAACAAGATAGATGAAAACAGACAAATGAAAGACCAATAGAAGTGGCCCGTCTCCTCCCCTCCCTCCCCACCCTACCCACCAAAAAATAAATAAATAAATCTTTAAAAAAATTATTTTTAATTAAAATATAATTTCTTTATAGTGTTGTGTTAGTTTCTCTCATATAGCAACATGGATCACCCATATATATATATATATATATATATATATATATATATATGTTTCCTCCCTCTTGAAGTCCCCCTGACCCCACTGGCATCCTATCCCTCTAGGTTTCCACAGAAACTCAGTTTGAGTTTTCTGAGTCATGCAGCAAATTCCCACTGCTTATCTCTTTTACATATGGTAGTATACATGTTTCCATGCTACTCTTTTCATTCCACCTTCTCAAATTTCTCCCCTTGACCATGTCTATAAGTTTGTTCTCCATGCCTACGTCTCCATTGCTGCCCTGCAAATAGGTTCATCAGTACCATCGTTCTAAATTCCATATATATGCATTAATATATATCTTTGCTTTCTCTTTCTGACTTAGTTTTCTCTGTATAATAAGCCCTAGATTCATTCACCTAGTTAGTACTGACTTAAATGCATTCCTTTCTATGGCCAAGTAATATTCCATTGTGTATTTGTACCACAAATTTTTTATCCATTTCTCTATCGATGGACATCTAGATTGCTTTCATGCGCTAGCTACAGTAAACAGTGTTGCAATGAACTTTGACATACATGTGTCTTTTTCAATTATGGTTTTTCAGGGTGTATACCCAATAGTGGGTTTGTTGGCTCATATAGTAGTCTTATTCCTAGTTTTTTAAGGAATGTCCATACTGTCTTCCAGAGTGACTGTATCAATTTAGATTCCCACAAGCAGTGCAGGGCTTCCCTGGTGGTCCAGTGGGTAAGGACACCGCCTTGCATTGCAAGGGCCGCCGATTCGATCCCTGGCCTGGGAATATCCTACAGGCTGTGGAGCAGCTGAACCGATGTGTCCAGTTATCAAGCCGGAGCTCTGGAGCGCATGCGCCCAGAGCCGGTGCTCTGCGACAACAGAGGCCACCGCGATGGGAGGCCCACACGGGCCAGAGAACAAGATAGATGAAAACAGACAAATGAAAGACCAATAGAAGTGGCCCGTCTCCTCCCCTCCCTCCCCACCCTACCCACCAAAAAATAAATAAATAAATCTTTAAAAAAATTATTTTTAATTAAAATATAATTTCTTTATAGTGTTGTGTTAGTTTCTCTCATATAGCAACATGGATCACCCATATATATATATATATATATATATATATATATATATATGTTTCCTCCCTCTTGAAGTCCCCCTGACCCCACTGGCATCCTATCCCTCTATCTTTCCACAGAATCTCAGTTTGAGTTTTCTGAGTCATGCAGCAAATTCCCACTGCTTATCTCTTTTACATATGGTAGTATACATGTTTCCATGCTACTCTTTTCATTCCACCTTCTCAAATTTCTCCCCTTGACCATGTCTATAAGTTTGTTCTCCATGCCTACGTCTCCATTGCTGCCCTGCAAATAGGTTCATCAGTACCATCGTTCTAAATTCCATATATATGCATTAATATATATCTTTGCTTTCTCTTTCTGACTTAGTTTTCTCTGTATAATAAGCCCTAGATTCATTCACCTAGTTAGTACTGACTTAAATGCATTCCTTTCTATGGCCAAGTAATATTCCATTGTGTATTTGTACCACAAATTTTTTATCCATTTCTCTATCGATGGACATCTAGATTGCTTTCATGCGCTAGCTACAGTAAACAGTGTTGCAATGAACTTTGACATACATGTGTCTTTTTCAATTATGGTTTTTCAGGGTGTATACCCAATAGTGGGTTTGTTGGCTCATATAGTAGTCTTATTCCTAGTTTTTTAAGGAATGTCCATACTGTCTTCCAGAGTGACTGTATCAATTTAGATTCCCACAAGCAGTGCAAGAGAGTTCCCTTTCCTCCATATCCTCTCTAGCATTTATTGTTTATAGATTTTTTTGTTGATAGCCATTCTGACCAGATTTGGGTGATATCTCAATGTAGATTTGATTTGCAATATTCATTTGTAATGAATGATACTGAACATCTTTCCTGTGTTTATTAGCCATCTGTACACATCTTCTTTGGGCAAATGTTTGTTTTGGTCTTTGCCACTTTTTGATTGTGTTGTTTTTCTGGTATTGAGTTTCATGAACTACTAGTATGTTTTGGAAAAAAAAAAAAAACTCAGAAAGGGAAAAAAATAATAGCAATTGTTTCATTTGCTATTATTTTTTTCCCTTTCTGAGCTTTTTTTTTTTTTTTTAACACTGTTTATAGTGGTCTTTGCTGTTCAAAACTTTTAAGCTTAATTAACTTTCACTTGTTTATTGTTTTTATTTCTATTTGGGGCCATATAGGATCTTGCTGTGATTTATGTCATAGAGTATTCTGTGTATGTTTTCCTCTAGGAGTTTTTATAGTAGTCTCCAGTATATATATAGTTGTATATATATAGTTTCTACTACATATAATTTCTGGAAGAGATCTTTTTAACTAGTTGCAAGAACCAGTCTCAGCATCAACATTTTATCTCCACTCAATACACACAGACATTCCCACACTTTTTGAACACATACTAATCTGCTATAAAGCATTTTCAGTTTATTATTTTGCAGTTTATTTGTTACTTGTCTATGCTTTTCATCCTTATTTAGAAAGTTAACTCTATGAAATTAAGAACTCTGACTTTCTTGTTGATCAACATATTAAGTTTAGTACAAAGCCTGACACATGGTATATAATATAGGTATTTATTATATCAAAGAATATAAATAAGAACTGTTGCATCTAGTCTAATGATTTTGCTTTATGATATTTCAGCATAACCATACCAATTATTTTTTATTTCAGTTACATAGTCATTGGCTCTACATACAAAAATGCAGATTGATTTTTTAACTTTCCAGATACTTCATTAATGGTAAACATGAGGTAGATAAAGGAAATTCAAATAAAATAAGCTAGACATTATACAATGTAATTTTCTCAAAATTATATTCTTACTTTACTTCTATAATCAACATTAATAGTGTAGATTACAGTCACTTAAGAGGTTTCATTTTTTAAATATTTTATTAGAATATAGTTAATATATATATGTATGTATATATATATGCATACATACATACATACATACATATATATATATATATATCATAAGTGTAGCCTATCACTTTTGTTTTCATACAGCTCTACAGATTACCCTGCTTTGAATTCTGCCTTTAAAAAGGGCAGCTTTTCATCCAAATAATAGTTAGCTTTTAGAACAAGATGTAAAAACACAGTTTGACGTTTATGCTAATCTACCGAATATATATAAATGGCTTTCCCAATAGCTCAACAGGTAATGAATCCACCTGTAAAGCAGGAAATATAGGAGGCATTGGTTCAACCCCTGGGTCAAGAACATCCTCTGGAGAAAGACATGGCAATCCACTCCAGTATTCTTGAGTGGAGAATCCTATGGACAGAGGAGGCTGGCGGGCTACAGTCCATAGTGTTGCAAACAGTCAGACTTAACTGAAGGAAAGGAGTGCAGTGCCATGCTTAATCACTCAGACATTCAACGCTTTGTGAGCTCATGGACTGTTGCCTTCAAGGCTCTTACGTCCATGGGGATTCTCCAGGCAAGAATACTGGAATGGGTTGCCATGCCTTGAACACATACTAATCTGCTATAAAGCATTTTCAGTTTATTATTTTGCAGTTTATTTGTTACTTGTCTATGCTTTTCATCCTTATTTAGAAAGTTAACTCTATGAAATTAAGAACTCTGACTTTCTTGTTGATCAACATATTAAGTTTAGTACAAAGCCTGACACATGGTATATAATATAGGTATTTATTATATCAAAGAATATAAATAAGAACTGTTGCATCTAGTCTAATGATTTTGCTTTATGATATTTCAGCATAACCATACCAATTATTTTTTATTTCAGTTACATAGTCATTGGCTCTACATACAAAAATGCAGATTGATTTTTTAACTTTCCAGATACTTCATTAATGGTAAACATGAGGTAGATAAAGGAAATTCAAATAAAATAAGCTAGACATTATACAATGTAATTTTCTCAAAATTATATTCTTACTTTACTTCTATAATCAACATTAATAGTGTAGATTACAGTCACTTAAGAGGTTTCATTTTTTAAATATTTTATTAGAATATAGTTAATATATATATGTATGTATATATATATGCATACATACATACATACATACATATATATATATATATATATCATAAGTGTAGCCTATCACTTTTGTTTTCATACAGCTCTACAGATTACCCTGCTTTGAATTCTGCCTTTAAAAAGGGCAGCTTTTCATCCAAATAATAGTTAGCTTTTAGAACAAGATGTAAAAACACAGTTTGACGTTTATGCTAATCTACCGAATATATATAAATGGCTTTCCCAATAGCTCAACAGGTAATGAATCCACCTGTAAAGCAGGAAATATAGGAGGCATTGGTTCAACCCCTGGGTCAAGAACATCCTCTGGAGAAAGACATGGCAATCCACTCCAGTATTCTTGAGTGGAGAATCCTATGGACAGAGGAGGCTGGCGGGCTACAGTCCATAGTGTTGCAAACAGTCAGACTTAACTGAAGGAAAGGAGTGCAGTGCTATGCTTAATCACTCAGACATTCAACGCTTTGTGAGCTCATGGACTGTTGCCTTCAAGGCTCTTACGTCCATGGGGATTCTCCAGGCAAGAATACTGGAATGGGTTGCCATGCCTTCCACCAGGAAATTTCCCGATCCAATGATAGATCCCACCTCTCTTGTGTGCTGCTTTGGCTGGTGGATTCTTTACCACTAGCACCACTTGGGAAGCCTTACTCTTTTTAAGATTCCTTTCCCATGTAGGTCATTACAGAGAAATGAGTAGAGTTCCCTGTGCTATACAGTAGGCCCTTGTAAGTTATTTATACTGTATATACAATATTATATTGTATATATATATATTTATTTATTTATTTATTTATCAGTCCCAATATCCCAATTTAGTCCTTCCTCCCCTTCTGTCTTAGTAACCATACATTTGCTTTCTGCACCAGTCATTCTGTTTCTGTTTTTTTTGTTGTTGTTTTACAACTCAAGCAGACATTATATTAAACAGAAAGAGGGTACTGCACTCCTAAGACATGGGAACTCCTTTGCACTTTTTTTTTTAAAGATTTCACCTATCATATTATATTTACCTTTATCTTTCTGACTTGCCTCACTCAGTATGACAATCTTTAAGTCCATTCATGTTGCTGCAAATGGCATTATTTTATTCTTTTCTATGGTAGACTAATATCTATATCTACATCTATATCTATATATCTATATCTATACCTATACATACCAAATCTTCTTTATCCAGTCATCTGTAGATGAACATTTAGGCTGCTTCCATGTACTCAAATTTACACTATATTTTGTAAATAGTTCTGCAGTGAACAATGGGGTCCATGTATATTTTTGAAATACAGTAATTTCCCATATACAAGCAAATTTCATTCTGAGAGCATATTTTTAAGTACAATTTGTTCATAATCCCAATAAAGTTAGCCTAGATATCTAGCGAACACAATCAGCTATATAGTAATGCACTATAATTGGTTTATAATACTTTTCACAGAAATAATACATAAAAAACAAACAAAATTAAAACATTTTAATTTTGCAATGACTTGAATTTGCAGTAATATAGTATAACAGTTGGCATTTAGTGAACAGATGAGAAGAGTTACTTACTGGAGAAGGGATAAGAAGTTGTAGATGTTCAAACTGAGGAATTTTCAGCACTAGAACATGGACAATGTGCAATTTCAGTCATGGCTCACATTGATGGAATGCACGTTTGCATCTTTGAAAGTTCACAACTTGAAGGTTTATACATAGAGAACTTACTGTATGGTTTTCTCCAAAATTATGTCCAGGAGTGGGATATCTGGAGCATATAGTAGCACTATGTTTAATTTTTAAAATTGGGTTATTTGTGTGTGTGTGTGTGTGTGTGTGTGTGTTTTCTTTTAAAATGAAGGTACATATCCAGAACCAGAAAATAATATTTCATAAGTGTTGCGTATCACTTGTGTTTTCATGGAGCTCTACAGGTGATCCTGCTTTAAGTTCTACTTCTAAAAATGGCAGCTTTGCATCCAAATAATAGTTGGTCCTTAGAACAAGATGTAAAGCTGTAGTTTTCTATTTATGCTAATCCATTGAATATGAAATATCTGTTGAGACTTCCCAAAACAATCAGTTTTGAATGATCTATACTTCCCAATGGAGGTATCAAATCAGACTGAATTAGATAAAGTGGAACTGCTGTGAAAAAGCCATTACTTATCTCCAAAGAAGTGAAACAGAGCAACAAATAGTGCATGTCTTATCCATCCATCATGCACACAATTTTAAAGAGGCTGTAAGAAAACTCTACATTAATAAGAGACTTCTCTCTCAGAATTTTGGAAAATGTTTCCACTTAAATTACAAACATTCAGTAAGACTCATTCTATTTGAATCTTCAAAACAAATGGGCAAAAAGTAAGAGATCAGAAATCCAACTTGATAGTATGCCTCCCCAGACAGTTGTAAACATAGGCATTAGTAACTGATAGACATATCATTGTGGCTTACATACCACGCATTTAGTAAAATTAGCTACATGTGGTCTAAATGTGGTGTCTGATGACTCAGTCTGTTGGTTATGGAGATATGTTTGAAGGACCTTGTTCAAGCCCTAGTGTATTAAGATATATGTATAGATGCAGTCATTTACTTGGTCAACATTTATTGAGTGCTTACTATGTTCCAGGCATCATTATAGTGAACAGATGGAGAAGGAAATAAGAAGTTGTAGATGTTCAAACTGAGGAATTTTCAGCACTAGAACATGGACAATGTGCAATTTCAGTCATGGCTCACATTGATGGAATGCACGTTTGCATCTTTGAAAGTTCACAACTTGAAGGTTTATACATAGAGAACTTACTGTATGGTTTTCTCCAAAATTATGTCCAGGAGTGGGATATCTGGAGCATATAGTAGCACTATGTTTAATTTTTAAAATTGGGTTATTTGTGTGTGTGTGTGTGTGTGTGTGTGTGTTTTCTTTTAAAATGAAGGTACATATCCAGAACCAGAAAATAATATTTCATAAGTGTTGCGTATCACTTGTGTTTTCATGGAGCTCTACAGGTGATCCTGCTTTAAGTTCTACTTCTAAAAATGGCAGCTTTGCATCCAAATAATAGTTGGTCCTTAGAACAAGATGTAAAGCTGTAGTTTTCTATTTATGCTAATCCATTGAATATGAAATATCTGTTGAGACTTCCCAAAACAATCAGTTTTGAATGATCTATACTTCCCAATGGAGGTATCAAATCAGACTGAATTAGATAAAGTGGAACTGCTGTGAAAAAGCCATTACTTATCTCCAAAGAAGTGAAACAGAGCAACAAATAGTGCATGTCTTATCCATCCATCATGCACACAATTTTAAAGAGGCTGTAAGAAAACTCTACATTAATAAGAGACTTCTCTCTCAGAATTTTGGAAAATGTTTCCACTTAAATTACAAACATTCAGTAAGACTCATTCTATTTGAATCTTCAAAACAAATGGGCAAAAAGTAAGAGATCAGAAATCCAACTTGATAGTATGCCTCCCCAGACAGTTGTAAACATAGGCATTAGTAACTGATAGACATATCATTGTGGCTTACATACCACGCATTTAGTAAAATTAGCTACATGTGGTCTAAATGTGGTGTCTGATGACTCAGTCTGTTGGTTATGGAGATATGTTTGAAGGACCTTGTTCAAGCCCTAGTGTATTAAGATATATGTATAGATGCAGTCATTTACTTGGTCAACATTTATTGAGTGCTTACTATGTTCCAGGCATCATTTGGAGATATATCAGAAAAAATAAATAAAAATAAAAACAGAATCTAAATCATTTCTTATTAATTGGATTAAAAGTGAACTAAGTAAATAAGTAAATCATAAAGTTAGGTAAAAAGTAATAAAGTGCTGTGAGAAGAACTAAAGGTAGAAAATGAAACAGGCTCTACTAGAGTGGTTACAATTATACATAAGGTGGTCAGGTAGGCTCTCATTGAGAGGGTGGTATTTGAGTAAATTCTTGATAAACTTGAGGAAATGAGCCAGGTGGGTAATATCTGAATACTTCAGGAAAAGGAAATAATGCAAAGGCTTTCACATGGTACTATGTCTGGAATGTTCAGGGGAAGCAAGGTGACTGAGTAGAATAAACAAAGGCAGAAAGTAGGAGCTGAATTTAGAGGGATTAACAAGAGAATGAATTGCCTAAGACCTTGTTTGACATTATTTTGGAGTAAATTGTGGTGTCCTGGAGGGAGTGAAGGTTCAAAATAGAATGACAATGATGTGATTAAATATTTAACAGACTAACTATGACAGCTACATTGAGAATATACAGTAATAATGCAAGAGTGTAAGCAGGAAAAACAAAGAGACCTTTACAATCTACTGATAAAAAGAACAAAGAAAAAGATTGTCTTGAACTAGGATGATAGTGGTGGAGAACTTGATGATGATAGATCTGAGACGAAATTGGAAGGATTTCTTGAATGATTGAATATAAATTTGTAGACAAAAAAGATATTTAATCTTTGGGAGATTCTTTTGACTAGGAGACTGTGATAGGATTAATAAAGAATCAGTGCTGGACTGTTATTTGTGATGCCTTTATGCAGTAAGACTCATTCTATTTGAATCTTCAAAACAAATGGGCAAAAGTAAGAGATCAGAAATCCAACTTGATAGTATGCCTCCCCAGACAGTTGTAAACATAGGCATTAGTAACTGATAGACATATCATTGTGGCTTACATACCACGCATTTAGTAAAATTAGCTACATGTGGTCTAAATGTGGTGTCTGATGACTCAGTCTGTTGGTTATGGAGATATGTTTGAAGGACCTTGTTCAAGCCCTAGTGTATTAAGATATATGTATAGATGCAGTCATTTACTTGGTCAACATTTATTGAGTGCTTACTATGTTCCAGGCATCATTTGGAGATATATCAGAAAAAATAAATAAAAATAAAAACAGAATCTAAATCATTTCTTATTAATTGGATTAAAAGTGAACTAAGTAAATAAGTAAATCATAAAGTTAGGTAAAAAGTAATAAAGTGCTGTGAGAAGAACTAAAGGTAGAAAATGAAACAGGCTCTACTAGAGTGGTTACAATTATACATAAGGTGGTCAGGTAGGCTCTCATTGAGAGGGTGGTATTTGAGTAAATTCTTGATAAACTTGAGGAAATGAGCCAGGTGGGTAATATCTGAATACTTCAGGAAAAGGAAATAATGCAAAGGCTTTCACATGGTACTATGTCTGGAATGTTCAGGGGAAGCAAGGTGACTGAGTAGAATAAACAAAGGCAGAAAGTAGGAGCTGAATTTAGAGGGATTAACAAGAGAATGAATTGCCTAAGACCTTGTTTGACATTATTTTGGAGTAAATTGTGGTGTCCTGGAGGGAGTGAAGGTTCAAAATAGAATGACAATGATGTGATTAAATATTTAACAGACTAACTATGACAGCTACATTGAGAATATACAGTAATAATGCAAGAGTGTAAGCAGGAAAAACAAAGAGACCTTTACAATCTACTGATAAAAAGAACAAAGAAAAAGATTGTCTTGAACTAGGATGATAGTGGTGGAGAACTTGATGATGATAGATCTGAGACGAAATTGGAAGGATTTCTTGAATGATTGAATATAAATTTGTAGACAAAAAAGATATTTAATCTTTGGGAGATTCTTTTGACTAGGAGACTGTGATAGGAACAGATTTGAATAAAAAGAATCAGTGCTGGACTGTTATTTTGTGATGCCTTTTATGCATTTGATTGGGCTTGTAGTGGCAAGATGGAGATCAAGTAGCATTTTTCTTTTTTCAGTACATCATTGAGAACTAAACTTCTATATATTAGAATCTGGTCAACTACAATTAAACCATATATTTTGAATATGACAGTAAAATACCTAATTTTCCTACTAATATTACTCCTTTATTTTAATTAATTTGTGAACAGCAAACATGTTTATTCTATGTTTATTCTAATCACAAACATTCTATAGATTTTGATATAGTCTTTTAAAACATGATTTAAACATTGCTTTTGCATTCACTTTAGTATTAAGCATATAAGTAAACAATTTATTACTCATTTTTCTGTAAAAGGTAAGAAAACTGTCAAATTAATAAACTGCACATTGATATCTATCTTTAAATGTTCATTAAAAACTTAAAAGAGTTCTAATTAAGGCAAATTTATTATTATATTTTTAAAGAAAATGTATAAATCTCAGTGTCTTATTTTAATATTTCATATAGAAAAGAGCTCTGATTGTATAGATCATCTCATCTTATTAAAATAAATATTAAAGCTTTCCTAAAATGCTTTGTTGTAATATGTTACATTTATGTTAACTCCAACAAAAAATTTTTGCAAAGCATTTTGC
The DNA here is from genome assembly GCA_022376925.1 of Tragulus kanchil. NCBI lineage: Eukaryota > Metazoa > Chordata > Mammalia > Artiodactyla > Tragulidae > Tragulus > Tragulus kanchil. Next base: position 84,397,359 of record JAIOJX010000003.1, on the reverse strand, counting down.
AATATTTCTATGAAATCATATAATATTTTTCACAGGGACTCAGTATTACAAATAAATTGATATTTAAGTATGTACTACTATATTTTATTGATTCCAATATACCTATAAGGTTAAGATATGAATTATAGTTTGAAAATTGACAGCTACATTGAGAATATACAGTAATAATGCAAGAGTGTAAGCAGGAAAAACAAAGAGACCTTTACAATCTACTGATAAAAAGAACAAAGAAAAAGATTGTCTTGAACTAGGATGATAGTGGTGGAGAACTTGATGATGATAGATCTGAGACGAAATTGGAAGGATTTCTTGAATGATTGAATATAAATTTGTAGACAAAAAAGATATTTAATCTTTGGGAGATTCTTTTGACTAGGAGACTGTGATAGGAACAGATTTGAATAAAAAGAATCAGTGCTGGACTGTTATTTTGTGATGCCTTTTATGCATTTGATTGGGCTTGTAGTGGCAAGATGGAGATCAAGTAGCATTTTTCTTTTTTCAGTACATCATTGAGAACTAAACTTCTATATATTAGAATCTGGTCAACTACAATTAAACCATATATTTTGAATATGACAGTAAAATACCTAATTTTCCTACTAATATTACTCCTTTATTTTAATTAATTTGTGAACAGCAAACATGTTTATTCTATGTTTATTCTAATCACAAACATTCTATAGATTTTGATATAGTCTTTTAAAACATGATTTAAACATTGCTTTTGCATTCACTTTAGTATTAAGCATATAAGTAAACAATTTATTACTCATTTTTCTGTAAAAGGTAAGAAAACTGTCAAATTAATAAACTGCACATTGATATCTATCTTTAAATGTTCATTAAAAACTTAAAAGAGTTCTAATTAAGGCAAATTTATTATTATATTTTTAAAGAAAATGTATAAATCTCAGTGTCTTATTTTAATATTTCATATAGAAAAGAGCTCTGATTGTATAGATCATCTCATCTTATTAAAATAAATATTAAAGCTTTCCTAAAATGCTTTGTTGTAATATGTTACATTTATGTTAACTCCAACAAAAAATTTTTGCAAAGCATTTTGCAATATTTCTATGAAATCATATAATATTTTTCACAGGGACTCAGTATTACAAATAAATTGATATTTAAGTATGTACTACTATATTTTATTGATTCCAATATACCTATAAGGTTAAGATATGAATTATAGTTTGAATTGACAGAGCTATTTTTTCTAATGGTACTTAAACTGAAAGTGTTTAAACTTTAAAATGTTAGACTGAAAAAAATATGATATAGTAACAGTTATTTGTTAAATTGTATCACATATTTAACAGAGTACTAGATGTTTTTAAAAGGCATTATCCTTTCTCTTTGTGAATAAAGATACTGAGGCTTAGAGAAGCACAGTTAACGCCTAAAATAACACAGGTATTAAGTGATAGAAATAGAGTCGCATCCGAGTCCCACTGTGTCCAAAACTGTGATATTCATGAGCCAGACTAAGGTTTCTGTCTTAAGAGAAAGATTTCCTTTTCAACATTTGAGAGAAAACACGCTTGTAAATAATTCCATTACATTAAAAGGGCAAACATTTTATGGTAAGTTCCCTGCATACTAACGAGTTCCGTTCTGAGTGCATCCATTAAGCCAAATTTGTTTGATAGTCCAACAAAGTTAGCCTAGGGACCCAATAACACAATCAGCTATGCCACATCACACTGAAAAAGGTTTATAATACTTTTCACAAAATAAAGTACATAAAAACAAACAAAAAAAAAATGAAAACAATTTAATCTTATAGTACAGAATGTTGAAAAAGTACAGTAGTCCAATAAAAAAGCTGGTATACAGGCCCTGGTATCTAGTAAACAGGCCAGAAAATTTACTGACTGGAGGAGGGAGAGGGAGTAGGAAATGGTAGAGCTGAAGGATCTTCAGTAATAGGAGACAGAGGTCAAGCTACAATTTCATTCATGCCTCACATTGATGAAATACAAATTAGCATTCTTGAAAGTTTGCCATTTAGTTCCTTTGTAGAAAGCTTACTGCATTTTTAAAAGATCTCAACTTTAGGGACCTAGGGATTTTACATTTATTTGATACAATGGTATACTTTCAATCTTTGTTGTAATATGTTACATTTATGTTAACTCCAACAAAAAATTTTTGCAAAGCATTTTGCAATATTTCTATGAAATCATATAATATTTTTCACAGGGACTCAGTATTACAAATAAATTGATATTTAAGTATGTACTACTATATTTTATTGATTCCAATATACCTATAAGGTTAAGATATGAATTATAGTTTGAATTGACAGAGCTATTTTTTCTAATGGTACTTAAACTGAAAGTGTTTAAACTTTAAAATGTTAGACTGAAAAAAATATGATATAGTAACAGTTATTTGTTAAATTGTATCACATATTTAACAGAGTACTAGATGTTTTTAAAAGGCATTATCCTTTCTCTTTGTGAATAAAGATACTGAGGCTTAGAGAAGCACAGTTAACGCCTAAAATAACACAGGTATTAAGTGATAGAAATAGAGTCGCATCCGAGTCCCACTGTGTCCAAAACTGTGATATTCATGAGCCAGACTAAGGTTTCTGTCTTAAGAGAAAGATTTCCTTTTCAACATTTGAGAGAAAACACGCTTGTAAATAATTCCATTACATTAAAAGGGCAAACATTTTATGGTAAGTTCCCTGCATACTAACGAGTTCCGTTCTGAGTGCATCCATTAAGCCAAATTTGTTTGATAGTCCAACAAAGTTAGCCTAGGGACCCAATAACACAATCAGCTATGCCACATCACACTGAAAAAGGTTTATAATACTTTTCACAAAATAAAGTACATAAAAACAAACAAAAAAAATGAAAACAATTTAATCTTATAGTACAGAATGTTGAAAAAGTACAGTAGTCCAATAAAAAAGCTGGTATACAGGCCCTGGTATCTAGTAAACAGGCCAGAAAATTTACTGACTGGAGGAGGGAGAGGGAGTAGGAAATGGTAGAGCTGAAGGATCTTCAGTAATAGGAGACAGAGGTCAAGCTACAATTTCATTCATGCCTCACATTGATGAAATACAAATTAGCATTCTTGAAAGTTTGCCATTTAGTTCCTTTGTAGAAAGCTTACTGCATTTTTAAAAGATCTCAACTTTAGGGACCTAGGGATTTTACATTTATTTGATACAATGTATTTTTACTCTCTTAGTAACTTTGTAAATATTTATTTCCTTTATTTCTAGTGCAAAACAACATTGTTATTCAAGGTGCCTATCGTTCAAATCTTATATTTAAGCTGTACTTTGTAAGTTAGAGATGGCTTAATGATTATTAATGTGATTTTTTTTCCTTTTTTCCCTATCATGCCTCTTTTATTTGTATTTATTTTCATCCACCTTTTGTTCTTTGGCATATGTGGGCCTCCCATTGCAGTGGCCTCTCGCTGCAGAACAGCAACCTTGGACTCGTGTGTTCCAGAGCGCTGGCTCATGATTGTCGAACACACAGGTCCAGCCACCTGCAGCACCTGGGATCTTCCCAAGCCAGGGATTGAACCAGTGCCCCTTGCACTGCAAGGCAGACTTTCTAACCACTGGACAACCAGGGAAGCACTGTTAATGTTTTTAACATAATACTTGCATAACTATAGTGAAGACATTTCCAAAATGTACGGCTCCTTTTCCCAGTGGACAATGATATAAAGAAAGATGTGATTAATACCATAAATTAGATCTATGTTTTTCAACTGAATTAACACGAGGATTGGTGTACTTCTTATGCAAATAGCCATCCATACACAATTTCTTTATATTTTAGTTGAATAAATCTACTTTTTATTAGGTTTTATAAACGTGCATGGTGTTATATAAATAGACAAATGGTTTCATTTCTTAATGTATTATTTTTTCTTCTATGCATTAAAATTCTGTTTAGTTTAGCATAATATTTTGAACAAATATTTCAAATATGCAATTTAACTGTGACTAATCACCTAAATAATGCTTATTTGTGGTTGATTTCCTTAACTTCTTAATTAGTGATGTACAAGAAATGTAATCTCATTAAAGTTTCATTACCTGAACAATATCTGTATAACACCTTAATTCAGGGCAATATTGTCAGTAATAGGAGACAGAGGTCAAGCTACAATTTCATTCATGCCTCACATTGATGAAATACAAATTAGCATTCTTGAAAGTTTGCCATTTAGTTCCTTTGTAGAAAGCTTACTGCATTTTTAAAAGATCTCAACTTTAGGGACCTAGGGATTTTACATTTATTTGATACAATGTATTTTTACTCTCTTAGTAACTTTGTAAATATTTATTTCCTTTATTTCTAGTGCAAAACAACATTGTTATTCAAGGTGCCTATCGTTCAAATCTTATATTTAAGCTGTACTTTGTAAGTTAGAGATGGCTTAATGATTATTAATGTGATTTTTTTTCCTTTTTTCCCTATCATGCCTCTTTTATTTGTATTTATTTTCATCCACCTTTTGTTCTTTGGCATATGTGGGCCTCCCATTGCAGTGGCCTCTCGCTGCAGAACAGCAACCTTGGACTCGTGTGTTCCAGAGCGCTGGCTCATGATTGTCGAACACACAGGTCCAGCCACCTGCAGCACCTGGGATCTTCCCAAGCCAGGGATTGAACCAGTGCCCCTTGCACTGCAAGGCAGACTTTCTAACCACTGGACAACCAGGGAAGCACTGTTAATGTTTTTAACATAATACTTGCATAACTATAGTGAAGACATTTCCAAAATGTACGGCTCCTTTTCCCAGTGGACAATGATATAAAGAAAGATGTGATTAATACCATAAATTAGATCTATGTTTTTCAACTGAATTAACACGAGGATTGGTGTACTTCTTATGCAAATAGCCATCCATACACAATTTCTTTATATTTTAGTTGAATAAATCTACTTTTTATTAGGTTTTATAAACGTGCATGGTGTTATATAAATAGACAAATGGTTTCATTTCTTAATGTATTATTTTTTCTTCTATGCATTAAAATTCTGTTTAGTTTAGCATAATATTTTGAACAAATATTTCAAATATGCAATTTAACTGTGACTAATCACCTAAATAATGCTTATTTGTGGTTGATTTCCTTAACTTCTTAATTAGTGATGTACAAGAAATGTAATCTCATTAAAGTTTCATTACCTGAACAATATCTGTATAACACCTTAATTCAGGGCAGATTATGTGTCATACTCTGGATTTATATAACAGATATATTCTGATTATTTTCTATAAATCTGATAAGGAAACATCTGTAGATGATATACTTAACAAAAATAGAACATATTTGTCTTAATTATTTATACAATAGTGGTTGTTTAGATATACATGTCCTATATAAACACAATAATTAGATGAAATTAGATTATTATGCACACTAAAGAGATTTTAGAATTTTTAGTAAAAATTGGATGAAATAAATGAAGAAATGAAATGTTTTAAGCACCTACCTTGTGTTTGGTATGTAGTAAGTAATCATTAAATACTTGCTAAATAAACATATTGTCACTCAACACATTTTCTTTTCTAATATTACCCCTTCAGGAAAGTATGACCACTCATAAAGTTTAGGTCAGAAAGTTGTGTCAAAAATCTTAATATCTTAAAACAGAGTTAACTTGTCAAAATGTACTATGCAATTAAGTTAAACTTGATTCCAGCAGAACACTGTGCCTTTCCTTCAATAGCATCATATTTTTTACATATGATATGCCCACAGTTAGGCAGGTGAACCTACATAAACCTTTAATTCTAATTGGAGATAGAATAAGGTAAATGTTCAGTTCACAATAGACCCTGCACAAAACAATTTATAAGGTTAGCTCAGTTCAATTCAATCACTCAGTCATATTAGACTCTTTGCAACTCCATGGACTGCAGCATACCAGGGTTCCCTGTTCTTCACCATCTTCCGGAGCCTGCTCAAACTCATGTTCATTGACTCACTGATGCCATCCAATCATTTAATCCTCTTCTGTCTCCTTCTCCTGTTGCCTTCTATTTTCCCCAGCATCAGGCTCTTTTCCAGTAAGTCATCTCTGCATCCATTGGCCATAGTATCGGGATTCAGCTTCAGCATCATTCCTTCCAAAAAATATTCAGGGGTGATCTCCTTTAGGATTGACTGGTTTGATCTCCTTACTAGATCCAAGAGTCTCCAAACCCTTCAACACAATTCTTAATTTCATTACACTAGTTTCATTACCTGAACAATATCTGTATAACACCTTAATTCAGGGCAGATTATGTGTCATACTCTGGATTTATATAACAGATATATTCTGATTATTTTCTATAAAACGGAGAAGGAAACATCTGTAGATGATATACTTAACAAAAATAGAACATATTTGTCTTAATTATTTATACAATAGTGGTTGTTTAGATATACATGTCCTATATAAACACAATAATTAGATGAAATTAGATTATTATGCACACTAAAGAGATTTTAGAATTTTTAGTAAAAATTGGATGAAATAAATGAAGAAATGAAATGTTTTAAGCACCTACCTTGTGTTTGGTATGTAGTAAGTAATCATTAAATACTTGCTAAATAAACATATTGTCACTCAACACATTTTCTTTTCTAATATTACCCCTTCAGGAAAGTATGACCACTCATAAAGTTTAGGTCAGAAAGTTGTGTCAAAAATCTTAATATCTTAAAACAGAGTTAACTTGTCAAAATGTACTATGCAATTAAGTTAAACTTGATTCCAGCAGAACACTGTGCCTTTCCTTCAATAGCATCATATTTTTTACATATGATATGCCCACAGTTAGGCAGGTGAACCTACATAAACCTTTAATTCTAATTGGAGATAGAATAAGGTAAATGTTCAGTTCACAATAGACCCTGCACAAAACAATTTATAAGGTTAGCTCAGTTCAATTCAATCACTCAGTCATATTAGACTCTTTGCAACTCCATGGACTGCAGCATACCAGGGTTCCCTGTTCTTCACCATCTTCCGGAGCCTGCTCAAACTCATGTTCATTGACTCACTGATGCCATCCAATCATTTAATCCTCTTCTGTCTCCTTCTCCTGTTGCCTTCTATTTTCCCCAGCATCAGGCTCTTTTCCAGTAAGTCATCTCTGCATCCATTGGCCATAGTATCGGGATTCAGCTTCAGCATCATTCCTTCCAAAAAATATTCAGGGGTGATCTCCTTTAGGATTGACTGGTTTGATCTCCTTACAGTCCAAGATCTCCTCAAGAGCCTTCTCCAACACCACAGTTCAAGGGCATCAATTCTTTGGTGCTCATATTTCCTTACGGTCCAACTCTCACATCTATACATGACTACTGGGAAAACCATAGCCTTGACTATATGCACTTTTGTTGGCAAAGTGATGTCTCTGCTTTTGAATATGCTGTTCTGGGTTTGTCATAGCTTTTCTTCCAAGGAGCAAGTGTCTTTTAATTTCATGGCTGCATTCACTGTCTGCAGTGATTTTAGAGCCCAAGAAAAGTCTGTCACTGTTTCCATTGTTTGCCCATCTATTTGTCATGAAGTGATGGGACTGGATGACATGATCTTCATCTTTCGAATATTGAGTTTTAGGCCAGTTTTTTTTTTAATTTATTTTTATTTTACTTTTACAGAGTTCTGGTTTTTATTGTTATACATAAACACAAATCAACCATAGGTATGCACATGACCTCTCCCACTTGAACCTCCCTCCCATCTCACTCCGCTTCTCACACCTCCAGGATTTTATGTAGCCTCTGTATAAGTTCCCTTAGTCTTACAGCATATTCACATTGGTTGCTTCCTTTACATATGTTAGTGTATGTTTCCATGTTACTCTTTCCATATCTCTCACCCATTCCTCCCTCCCCACAATGTCCATAAGTCTATTCTCTATGATTGTTTCTCCATTGCTGCTCTGCATACATTTACCAGTCCCATCTTTTGGCTTCCCTATAAATGTGTTAGTATACTATATTTAACTTTCTCCTCCTGGCTATGTCAGTTCCTGTTCATTCACCATCCTTTAAACTCAGGTCATATTAGACTCTTTGCAACTCCATGGACTGCAGCATACCAGGGTTCCCTTTTCCCACCATCTTCCGGAGCCTGCTCAAACTCATGTTCATTGACTCACTGATGCCATCCAATCATTTAATCCTCTTCTGTCTCCTTCTCCTGTTGCCTTCTATTTTCCCCAGCATCAGGCTCTTTTCCAGTAAGTCATCTCTGCATCCATTGGCCATAGTATCGGGATTCAGCTTCAGCATCATTCCTTCCAAAAAATATTCAGGGGTGATCTCCTTTAGGATTGACTGGTTTGATCTCCTTACAGTCCAAGATCTCCTCAAGAGCCTTCTCCAACACCACAGTTCAAGGGCATCAATTCTTTGGTGCTCATTTTTCCCACGGTCCAACTCTCACATCTATACATGACTACTGGGAAAACCATAGCCTTGACTATATGCACTTTTGTTGGCAAAGTGATGTCTCTGCTTTTGAATATGCTGTTCTGGGTTTGTCATAGCTTTTCTTCCAAGGAGCAAGTGTCTTTTAATTTCATGGCTGCATTCACTGTCTGCAGTGATTTTAGAGCCCAAGAAAAGTCTGTCACTGTTTCCATTGTTTGCCCATCTATTTGTCATGAAGTGATGGGACTGGATGACATGATCTTCATCTTTCGAATATTGAGTTTTAGGCCAGTTTTTTAATTTATTTTTATTTTACTTTTACAGAGTTCTGGTTTTTATTGTTATACATAAACACAAATCAACCATAGGTATGCACATGACCTCTCCCACTTGAACCTCCCTCCCATCTCACTCCGCTTCTCACACCTCCAGGATTTTATGTAGCCTCTGTATAAGTTCCCTTAGTCTTACAGCATATTCACATTGGTTGCTTCCTTTACATATGTTAGTGTATGTTTCCATGTTACTCTTTCCATATCTCTCACCCATTCCTCCCTCCCCACAATGTCCATAAGTCTATTCTCTATGATTGTTTCTCCATTGCTGCTCTGCATACATTTACCAGTCCCATCTTTTGGCTTCCCTATAAATGTGTTAGTATACTATATTTAACTTTCTCCTCCTGGCTTATTTAAGTCAGTATAATGGGTTCTAGGTTCATCCACCTCATTAGAACTGACTCAAATGCATTTCTTTTTAAGGCTGAGAAATATACCATTGTATTTATGTACCACAGCTTCTCTATCCATTCATTTGTTGATGGACATCTAGGTTGATTCCATGTTCTAGCTGTTGCAAATAATGCTGCAATGAACAATGGGATACATGTGTCTCTTTCAATTTTGATTTCCTCTTTGTATATGCCTAATAGTGGTATTGCTGGATCACATGGTGGCTTTATTCCTAGTTTGATAGGGAATCTCCATACTGCCATCCATAGTGGCTGTATCAACTTACATTCCCACCAACAGTACAATAGGGTTCCCTTTTCTCCATACCCTCTCCAGCATTTATTGTCTGTAGAGTTTTTGGTGATGACCATTCTGATTGATGTGAGGTGATATCGCATTGTAGTTTTGGTTTGCATTTCTCTAGTAATAAGTGACATTGACCATCCTTTCATGGTGTTTTTTTTTTTTTTTTTTGGCCATGGGTTATTGATTATTCAGTGTTGAGTTGTATGAGCTGGTTGCATATTTTGGAAATTAATTATTTGTCTATTGGTTCATTTGTTATTATTTTCATCCATTCTGAGTGTTGTCATTTTACTTTGTTTATAGTTTCTTTCACTATGCAAAAACTTTTCAGTTCAATTAGGTCCCACTTATTTATTTTTGCTTTTACTTCTATTACTCTAGGAAGTGGGTCATAGGAGATCCTGCTTTGATTTATGTCATTGAGTGTTCTGCCTAAGTTTTATTCTCTGAGATTTATGGTTTCTGGTATTACCAGTAGGTCTTTAATCCATTTTGAGTTTATCTTTTTGTATGGTGTTAGCAAATATTTCAACTTCATTCTTTAACATGCAGCTGTCCAGTTTTCCCAGCACCATTTGTTGAAGAGACCGTCTTTGCCCCACTGTATAGTCTCACTATCTTTGTCAAAGTTAAAGTACCCTGCTTTCACTCAGCTCTTATCAAGAGACTCTTTAGTTCCTCTTTGTTTTCTGCCATAAATTGGTATTATCTGCATATCAGAGCTTATTGATATTTCTCCCAGCAATCTTGATTCCAGCTTGTGGTTCATCCTGTCTTGCATTTTGTCTGATGTACTCTGCATATAAATTAAATAAGAGATGTGACAATATACAGCTTTGACATCCTCCTTTCTTTCAGAATTTTCTACAGTTTTCTGTGATCCACACAGTCAAAGGCTTTAGTGCAGTCAATGAAACAGAAGTAGATTTTTTTTTTTTCTGTAGTTCCCTTGTTCTATGATTCAATAGATGTTGACAATTCGATCTCTGGTTCCCTACCTTTTCTAAAGGCATCTTGTACATCTGCAGTTTTCAGGTGGCATACTATTGAAGCCTAGCCTGGAGGATTTTAAGCATTACCTTGCTAAAGTATGAAATGAGTTCAATTGTGCAGTAGTTTGAACATTCACTGCCATTGCCTTTCTTGACTATTGAAATGAGAAATTACCTTTTCGAGTTCTGAAGCCACTGCTGAGGTTTGCATTTCTCTAGTAATAAGTGACATTGACCATCCTTTCATGGTGTTTTTTTTTTTGGCCATGGGTTATTGATTATTCAGTGTTGAGTTGTATGAGCTGGTTGCATATTTTGGAAATTAATTATTTGTCTATTGGTTCATTTGTTATTATTTTCATCCATTCTGAGTGTTGTCATTTTACTTTGTTTATAGTTTCTTTCACTATGCAAAAACTTTTCAGTTCAATTAGGTCCCACTTATTTATTTTTGCTTTTACTTCTATTACTCTAGGAAGTGGGTCATAGGAGATCCTGCTTTGATTTATGTCATTGAGTGTTCTGCCTAAGTTTTATTCTCTGAGATTTATGGTTTCTGGTATTACCAGTAGGTCTTTAATCCATTTTGAGTTTATCTTTTTGTATGGTGTTAGCAAATATTTCAACTTCATTCTTTAACATGCAGCTGTCCAGTTTTCCCAGCACCATTTGTTGAAGAGACCGTCTTTGCCCCACTGTATAGTCTCACTATCTTTGTCAAAGTTAAAGTACCCTGCTTTCACTCAGCTCTTATCAAGAGACTCTTTAGTTCCTCTTTGTTTTCTGCCATAAATTGGTATTATCTGCATATCAGAGCTTATTGATATTTCTCCCAGCAATCTTGATTCCAGCTTGTGGTTCATCCTGTCTTGCATTTTGTCTGATGTACTCTGCATATAAATTAAATAAGAGATGTGACAATATACAGCTTTGACATCCTCCTTTCTTTCAGAATTTTCTACAGTTTTCTGTGATCCACACAGTCAAAGGCTTTAGTGCAGTCAATGAAACAGAAGTAGATTTTTTTTTTTTCTGTAGTTCCCTTGTTCTATGATTCAATAGATGTTGACAATTCGATCTCTGGTTCCCTACCTTTTCTAAAGGCATCTTGTACATCTGCAGTTTTTCAGGTGGCATACTATTGAAGCCTAGCCTGGAGGATTTTAAGCATTACCTTGCTAAAGTATGAAATGAGTTCAATTGTGCAGTAGTTTGAACATTCACTGCCATTGCCTTTCTTGACTATTGAAATGAGAAATTACCTTTTCGAGTTCTGAAGCCACTGCTGAGGTTTCCAAATTTGCTGATGTATTGATTGCAACACTTTAACAGAATCATCTTTTAATATCCATCACCTCAGCTAACATTGCTTGTTAGTCATGTCTTCCAGGGCCCACTTGACTTCACACTATCAAATGCCTGGCTCTAAGTGAATGATCACACCATCACAGTCATCCAGCTCATTAAGATCTTTTTTGTATAATTCTTCTCTGTATTCTTTCCACCTCTTCTTAGTATCTTCTGCTTCTACTTGGTCAATGCCATTTCTGTCCTTTATTCTGCCTATCTTTGTATGTAATGTTCTTTTAGTCTTGTAGAGATCTCTAGTCTTTCCCATTCTGTTGTTTTCTTTTATTTCTTATTGTTCACTGAAGAAGGCTTTCGTATCTCTCTTTGCTATTCTCTGAAACCTTGTATTCAGATGGGGTGTGTCTTTCCTTTTCTCCTTTGCTTTCCCCATCTCTTCTTTTCTCTTCTACTTATGATACCTCTTCTTACAACATTTGCCTTTTTTCCTGGGGATGGTTTTGGTCCCTGCCTCCTCTACAATGTTGTGAACTTCCATCCATAGCTCTTCACGTATTCAGTCTATCAGATCCAATATCTTGAATCTATTTGTAACTTCCACTGTATAATCATAAGGGATTTGATTTAGATTATACCTGAATGGTTTAATGGTCTTCCCTACTTTCTTAAATTTAAGTCGGAATTTTGCAATAAGGAGTCCATGATGTCAGTCACAGTCAACTCCAGGTTTTGTTTTTGTTGCCTGCATAGAGATCCTTCATCTTTGGCTGCAAATAATACAATCAATATGATTTTTGTATTGACCATCTGGTGATGTTCATGTGTAGTCTTCCCTTGTGTTGTTGGAAGGAGCGTTTGCTCTTACTATTGTCTTCTTTTAGCAAAATTCTATTAACCTTTGCCCTGCTTGTTACTCAAGGTATCTCATGACTTCCTACTTTTGCATTCCAGTCCCCAGTGTTGAATAGGACATCTTCTTTGGTGCTAGTTCTAGAAGATCTTGTAGATCTTCATAGAACCTTTCAAGTTTGGTTTCATTAGCCTTATTGGTTGGGTCATAGACTTGAATTATTGTGATACTGAATGCTTTGCCTTGGAAACAAGAACATTCTGTTGTTTTTGCAATTTCACTCAAGTGTTGCATTTCAAACTCTTTTTTCACTATGGCTGCTCCATTTCTTCTAAGGGATTCTTGGTCACAGTAGAAGCTATAATGCTCATCTGAATTAAATCCTCCTATTCCTGTCTATTTTAATTCCTGATTCCTAAAATGTCAATGTTTATTCTTGCCATCTCCTATTTAACCACTTCCAATTTACCTTGATTCATGGACCTAATAGTCCAGGTTCCTATGCAATATTGTCCTTTGCAGCATCAGATTTTACTTTCACTATCAGACATATGCACAACTGGGCATTGTTTATACTTTGGCTCACACTTTTCATTCCTTCTGGAGTTATTTCTACGTTCTTCTCCAGTAGCATTTTAGGCACCTACTCACCTGGGGAGTTCATCTTTCAGTGTCATATCTTTTTGTCTTTTCGTACTGTTGTTCATGCAGTATTCAAGGCAAAAAATACTGAAGTAGTTTGCCATTCACTTCTCCAGTGGACCACATTTTGTCGGAACCCTCTACCATAACCCATCTGTCTTGGGTGGCTCTACATGGTCTGATTGAGTTAGCCATGGGTGTGATCCATAAGATCAGTTTGTGATCAGTTCTATGACTGTGCTTTTCTTTCTGTCTGCCCTCTGATGAATGAAGTTAAGTGCCTTATGGAAGCTTCCCACTGGGAGGGACTTGTGAACACTCAGAAGCAACTCTGGATCAGTCTTATGTGGGATCACTGATCCTTTCTTCTGTGTCCAGTTGTGCACAAGGTTTTGTTTGTGCCCTCCAGAATCTGTTTCCACAGTCTTGCTGGTGGCTTTATAGTCTGGCTACTGGCAACCTTTTTCAGAAGGACTTAAGTCACACACCTTGCCTCCCAGGACTACTTGTTACTCAAGGTTCTCATGACTTCCTACTTTTGCATTCCAGTCCCCAGTGTTGAATAGGACATCTTCTTTGGTGCTAGTTCTAGAAGATCTTGTAGATCTTCATAGAACCTTTCAAGTTTGGTTTCATTAGCCTTATTGGTTGGGTCATAGACTTGAATTATTGTGATACTGAATGCTTTGCCTTGGAAACAAGAACATTCTGTTGTTTTTGCAATTTCACTCAAGTGTTGCATTTCAAACTCTTTTTTCACTATGGCTGCTCCATTTCTTCTAAGGGATTCTTGGTCACAGTAGAAGCTATAATGCTCATCTGAATTAAATCCTCCTATTCCTGTCTATTTTAATTCCTGATTCCTAAAATGTCAATGTTTATTCTTGCCATCTCCTATTTAACCACTTCCAATTTACCTTGATTCATGGACCTAATAGTCCAGGTTCCTATGCAATATTGTCCTTTGCAGCATCAGATTTTACTTTCACTATCAGACATATGCACAACTGGGCATTGTTTATACTTTGGCTCACACTTTTCATTCCTTCTGGAGTTATTTCTACGTTCTTCTCCAGTAGCATTTTAGGCACCTACTCACCTGGGAGTTCATCTTTCAGTGTCATATCTTTTTGTCTTTTCGTACTGTTGTTCATGCAGTATTCAAGGCAAAAAATACTGAAGTAGTTTGCCATTCACTTCTCCAGTGGACCACATTTTGTCGGAACCCTCTACCATAACCCATCTGTCTTGGGTGGCTCTACATGGTCTGATTGAGTTAGCCATGGGTGTGATCCATAAGATCAGTTTGTGATCAGTTCTATGACTGTGCTTTTCTTTCTGTCTGCCCTCTGATGAATGAAGTTAAGTGCCTTATGGAAGCTTCCCACTGGGAGGGACTTGTGAACACTCAGAAGCAACTCTGGATCAGTCTTATGTGGGATCACTGATCCTTTCTTCTGTGTCCAGTTGTGCACAAGGTTTTGTTTGTGCCCTCCAGAATCTGTTTCCACAGTCTTGCTGGTGGCTTTATAGTCTGGCTACTGGCAACCTTTTTCAGAAGGACTTAAGTCACACACCTTGCCTCCCAGGACTACTGCAGGCCACTGCTGAGCCGTGCCTCCACAGGAGACAGTCATACACTCAGACAGGTTTGGCTCAGTGTTTTGTGGAGGACACTGCTCCTTCTACTGGGTTCTGGTGCACTTGAGGTTTTGTTTGTGCCCTCCAGAGTCTGTTTTTCAATCCAACTCAGCATCTCTATAGTCCAGCTAACAGTGACCTTCTTCAAGAGGACTTATGCCATATGCCACACATGCTTCTAAATCTACAAAGTACTGGCACACATCAATTTAAACCGAGATATTATATTCATGGTGGCAAGCTTTCTAAGAAATATTATTATGCTTGATGAGAAATCCTCAGAATCACCTTCAATTTTGCTTTCCAATGATTAATGGAAACATATTTTGTACATACAGCATCAGTACTTTACTTCTAAAGACTCAGAACTTTCATATATGTCAGAAATTTAGGCATACTCAATAGATGAATTTATTTTTAAAAAATTGAATGTTTTATCCACCACCTATTCATCACCTATAAATCTTAGCTATTGTAAGTAAGACAATTTCAGAGGTGGTCACTGGTTTTTAAAACAAGAAATTTGGAATCATTATGCTTTCTAGTTTCCAAATTCTAGAATCATCTCTGCAGAGATATCTCCTTTTGTGAAATACCTCTTTGGCTTATATTTCCTTTTCAAGACATAGAGTGTCATATACTTTTGGTTTCATAAGCATACAG
Organism: Tragulus kanchil; assembly: GCA_022376925.1. Lineage (NCBI taxonomy): Eukaryota > Metazoa > Chordata > Mammalia > Artiodactyla > Tragulidae > Tragulus > Tragulus kanchil. The sequence continues at coordinate 84,381,795 of JAIOJX010000003.1, read as the reverse complement.
CTCAATTACAATTAAGTGTTTCAATCTGACTTCAACTGAACTATGACAGAAGCTATATTTCACTTCAACTATGGAAGGCGGGTGCTTTGTGATCAGTTCTATGACTGTGCTTTTCTTTCTGTCTGCCCTCTGATGAATGAAGTTAAGTGCCTTATGGAAGCTTCCCACTGGGAGGGACTTGTGAACACTCAGAAGCAACTCTGGATCAGTCTTATGTGGGATCACTGATCCTTTCTTCTGTGTCCAGTTGTGCACAAGGTTTTGTTTGTGCCCTCCAGAATCTGTTTCCACAGTCTTGCTGGTGGCTTTATAGTCTGGCTACTGGCAACCTTTTTCAGAAGGACTTAAGTCACACACCTTGCCTCCCAGGACTACTGCAGGCCACTGCTGAGCCGTGCCTCCACAGGAGACAGTCATACACTCAGACAGGTTTGGCTCAGTGTTTTGTGGAGGACACTGCTCCTTCTACTGGGTTCTGGTGCACTTGAGGTTTTGTTTGTACCCTCCAGAGTCTGTTTTTCAATCCAACTCAGCATCTCTATAGTCCAGCTAACAGTGACCTTCTTCAAGAGGACTTATGCCATATGCCACACATGCTTCTAAATCTACAAAGTACTGGCACACATCAATTTAAACCGAGATATTATATTCATGGTGGCAAGCTTTCTAAGAAATATTATTATGCTTGATGAGAAATCCTCAGAATCACCTTCAATTTTGCTTTCCAATGATTAATGGAAACATATTTTGTACATACAGCATCAGTACTTTACTTCTAAAGACTCAGAACTTTCATATATGTCAGAAATTTAGGCATACTCAATAGATGAATTTATTTTTAAAAAATTGAATGTTTTATCCACCACCTATTCATCACCTATAAATCTTAGCTATTGTAAGTAAGACAATTTCAGAGGTGGTCACTGGTTTTTAAAACAAGAAATTTGGAATCATTATGCTTTCTAGTTTCCAAATTCTAGAATCATCTCTGCAGAGATATCTCCTTTTGTGAAATACCTCTTTGGCTTATATTTCCTTTTCAAGACATAGAGTGTCATATACTTTTGGTTTCATAAGCATACAGGTCAATTACAATTAAGTGTTTCAATCTGACTTCAACTGAACTATGACAGAATTACTGTTCTATTCATTATTCAGATAACCATCACATTTTTGCCACTATGGTTATCATAATAAAATTTCTAGCTAAATGGAAATGACGCATACCTTCCTAACTTTGTAAGTTATTATTAATTGTAGTCCACATCACAACAGTTCAACTGAAGGAGAACACACTTTTTCTAATTATAACTTGACAGTTGCTGAATTGTATATTTTCTTTTAACCAATGTTTCTTCAGTAACAGTGAAGTTATTTGTTAGACTTTGGGCATCCATAGACATATAAGCATGGACCCTGACATCATATGTGTAAACTCTTGTGGAAAAGAGAAACATTTATCAGTTAATCTCATTAAAATCCATTAGGTGCTTACAATAGATAGGAGATTGATATGTAAGACACACAAGGGCCTCCTAAACAGAATGGACATGGTTGTATGCTGGATAGACAAAAGTACTGTGCAGTAGTAGAAAGTCCATTGATTCTGAAGCACACAGTTCACAGTACTTCTACCCAATCAATCACAGCATTTTGCTCTCTTAAACTCTCAGAGAGGCACCTAGTGAAAAGCATACCAAGAGAAACTACTTTTTTTTAATTCCCCTTAACCAATAATTTCTTATATATGTACTAAAATCCTGAGAATAGTTCCTAGATCCTTAAGAAGCTTATTGAATCCTTCTAGCTTAAAAAATATGTTTCCTCAGGTAGAGGTTTTATGTATATAAAGGGACGATATGTGACATTATAACTGTAGACAGTACATAGTCTTATTATTTTATCCACTCAGCCACTTTATATCTTTTGATTGGAGAATTTCATCCATTGACACATAAAGCGATTTTTGGTAGATATGCACTTATTTTTTGGTAAGTATGTTACTTGCTTCCTGCTTGTTTTTGTAGTTCTTTCTTTTTATTCTTTTAGTGTGTTCCCCTGTGGTTTGGTGATTTTCTTTAATATTATGTTTATGTGTTTTTTTCTCTCTAGACTGTATATATGTATCCTAAATTGCAGCATATGTACAAATGTCCTAATTTGCTTTAGTTTATCCCTCTCTTTGTGACCCCATGGACTGTAGTCCACTACGCTCCTCTGTCCATGGGATTTCCCAGGCAAGAGTAACGGAGTGGGTGGCCATGCCCTCCTCCAGGGAATCTTCCAAACCAGGTGATCAAACCCATGTCTCTGACATCACCTATATTGGTAGGTGAGTACTACCAGTACAACTTAGTAGGGACTGTTCATTTCAGTACTTTAAATGTGCTATGCCATTCCCTTCTGGCCTTGAAAATTTCTACTGAAAAATCAACTGGGGCTTCCCCTGGTGGTCCAGCGGGTCAGGACACCGCCTTGCAGTGCAAGGGGCACCAGTTCGATCTCTGGCCTGGGAAGATCCCACATGACCGATGTGTCCAATTACCGAGCCGGAGCTCTGGAGCGCATGTGCCCAGAGCCGGTGCTCTGCAACAACAGATGCCACCGCGATGGGAGGCCCACACGGACCAAAGAACAAAGATGGATGAAAATAGATAAATGAAAGACCAATAGAAGTGGCCCACCCACCCTCCTCCCTTCCCACCCCCACCAAAATAAATAAAGAAATAAATGTTTAAAAAAAGAAATCAGCTGATAGCATTGTGGGGATTCCTTTTTATGGGACTTTTTGTTTTTCTCTTACTGTTTTAAAATTCTCTGTCTTTCGTATTTTCCATTTACTTATACTATGTAGGTCTCTTTGGGTTCATCTTGTTTGAGATTCTCTGTTATTCTTATACTCTTATGTTGGTGTTTTTTTTCAGGTTCAGGAAGTTTTCAGTCATAATTTCATCTCTCCTGAGACCCTTATAATGTGAATATTTGTGGACATGATGCTATCTCAGAGGTCACTTAAACTGGTTTTTTCTTTTTTTTCCTTAATGTTTTTCTTCTGATTGGATGATTTCCATTATTTTATCTTTCTGATGGCCTATGCATTCTTCTATATAACTTAATATTCTATTCGTTCTCATTTTTATAATTTTTTAAAATTTAGATACTGCCTTCTTGAGCTCTGACAGGTTTTCATATTTTCTATTATTTTTTTAAGCTTCTAACTGTGTTCATCTATTCTTTTCCTCAGTTCAGTTGGCATTCTTATTACTATTGTTCTGGATTCCTTATCAGGTAAATTATTTATCTGTTATATCAGGGTTTTTTTGTTGTTGTTGTTGTTGTTGTTTTTGGGTTTTTTTTTTGTTTTTTTTTTTGTTTAGTTTCTTTCTTAGTCTCTCATTTAGATCATATTCTTGTTTTGTTTATTTTGCCTTTTCTCTGTCTCTACGAAATTGAGTGAAAACAGTTAACTCTCCCAGTCTTGAGGACATTTTCTTGTGTGGAGTATACCTATATGGTCTACATGTCCTCGGTGACATTAGTGGGAGAACTGGAGCCAAAATGAGCACCAGCAGTGTCTTTCCTCAAGATGTGTTGACAGAAGCCATCCTGTTGGGATGTGGAACTGGAGTCAGAGAGGTTGAAGCCAGAGCCAGGGGCAATCCGGGGCTTCTTCTATGCTCAGTGCCCAGAGCCGGTGCTCTGCAACAACAGATGCCACCGCGATGGGAGGCCCACACGGACCAAAGAACAAAGATGGATGAAAATAGATAAATGAAAGACCAATAGAAGTGGCCCACCCACCCTCCTCCCTTCCCACCCCCACCAAAATAAATAAAGAAATAAATGTTTAAAAAAAGAAATCAGCTGATAGCATTGTGGGGATTCCTTTTTATGGGACTTTTTGTTTTTCTCTTACTGTTTTAAAATTCTCTGTCTTTCGTATTTTCCATTTACTTATACTATGTAGGTCTCTTTGGGTTCATCTTGTTTGAGATTCTCTGTTATTCTTATACTCTTATGTTGGTGTTTTTTTTCAGGTTCAGGAAGTTTTCAGTCATAATTTCATCTCTCCTGAGACCCTTATAATGTGAATATTTGTGGACATGATGCTATCTCAGAGGTCACTTAAACTGGTTTTTTCTTTTTTTTCCTTAATGTTTTTCTTCTGATTGGATGATTTCCATTATTTTATCTTTCTGATGGCCTATGCATTCTTCTATATAACTTAATATTCTATTCGTTCTCTTTTTTATAATTTTTTAAAATTTAGATACTGCCTTCTTGAGCTCTGACAGGTTTTCATATTTTCTATTATTTTTTTAAGCTTCTAACTGTGTTCATCTATTCTTTTCCTCAGTTCAGTTGGCATTCTTATTACTATTGTTCTGGATTCCTTATCAGGTAAATTATTTATCTGTTATATCAGGGTTTTTTTGTTGTTGTTGTTGTTGTTGTTTTTGGGTTTTTTTTTTGTTTTTTTTTTTGTTTAGTTTCTTTCTTAGTCTCTCATTTAGATCATATTCTTGTTTTGTTTATTTTGCCTTTTCTCTGTCTCTACGAAATTGAGTGAAAACAGTTAACTCTCCCAGTCTTGAGGACATTTTCTTGTGTGGGAGTATACCTATATGGTCTACATGTCCTCGGTGACATTAGTGGGAGAACTGGAGCCAAAATGAGCACCAGCAGTGTCTTTCCTCAAGATGTGTTGACAGAAGCCATCCTGTTGGGATGTGGAACTGGAGTCAGAGAGGTTGAAGCCAGAGCCAGGGGCAATCCGGGGCTTCTTCTATGCTCAGTGGGAATCACCTCCATTTGATACAGAGAGAAGATTCACATTCTGGAGCAAGAACCCTAAGAGCATTGGATTTCTCCTAGATGCAATGGTATTCTCTGCCTTGATTTATGATGTTACCAGTGCTGGACTGCTTGAAATTGCATTTGTGTGCTCCTTTCATTGTTTCTTCATTGCGTGTATCTTGTTTAGAGGCAGGATCAGATTCCGGAGGTTGGTCCAACACCACTGAGCTGGCCCCACCTCCTCCAAAAATGCACAGGGACTTAAACCTGCAATGACAGTCTCCACCCTGGAGCTACCTTAGCTCCCCTCAGATTCTGTTCATGGGAACACCAGCTAGGAATGACTGTCACAGTCCTGGTCAGAGGCAGTGCAGGGGTTCCAAGTGACTTCATTTTCTCCACATGTGTTCAGTGTCTTTGGCAACACCTTTTTCAGCTTTTTCTCCTTAGGAACAGCTTCAGAGTAAGAGGGTCTGTAGTAGGAGCCTCATGTGGGCTGGGTAGCATGCTGGATTGGGCTGGGAAATCTGGTAGAGTCCCAGGGAGGTTTCATCTGCTCTGACTGAGGGTAAATACATCTGTCCTTGCATCCTTGAAGAGTGGAGTTTCCATTTCTCACAACCCTCCAGTAAGTCTCACTGGTTTTTAAGCCAGTAAAGGGGCTCATCTTCCCTGTATCAGACTCAAGTTTGGAGTATCTAATACGTGATTCTCTGGCTCCCCAAGCCTATAATACTCCTCTCCTCTTCTGTGTCCACCAATAGAGGTGTGACCCTAATCAAATTGGTATTCTTATCTTTCTACCAGACTGTGTTGAGGTTTCTTTTTATTCTTAGTTGTAAAAGAACTTTTCTGCTAATTCCCAGGACAATTTCACTGAGAGTCACTCAATGTGTATTTGTAGTATTGACATTTTCAGGAGGGGATGTGAGCCCAGGGTCCTCCTACAAGGTATTGCCAAAAATCTAACAATATATCAGCCAAAATGGCCGCATTTTGATTTAAACCCTGTTGGGATGTGGAACTGGAGTCAGAGAGGTTGAAGCCAGAGCCAGGGGCAATCCGGGGCTTCTTCTATGCTCAGTGGGAATCACCTCCATTTGATACAGAGAGAAGATTCACATTCTGGAGCAAGAACCCTAAGAGCATTGGATTTCTCCTAGATGCAATGGTATTCTCTGCCTTGATTTATGATGTTACCAGTGCTGGACTGCTTGAAATTGCATTTGTGTGCTCCTTTCATTGTTTCTTCATTGCGTGTATCTTGTTTAGAGGCAGGATCAGATTCCGGAGGTTGGTCCAACACCACTGAGCTGGCCCCACCTCCTCCAAAAATGCACAGGGACTTAAACCTGCAATGACAGTCTCCACCCTGGAGCTACCTTAGCTCCCCTCAGATTCTGTTCATGGGAACACCAGCTAGGAATGACTGTCACAGTCCTGGTCAGAGGCAGTGCAGGGGTTCCAAGTGACTTCATTTTCTCCACATGTGTTCAGTGTCTTTGGCAACACCTTTTTCAGCTTTTTCTCCTTAGGAACAGCTTCAGAGTAAGAGGGTCTGTAGTAGGAGCCTCATGTGGGCTGGGTAGCATGCTGGATTGGGCTGGGAAATCTGGTAGAGTCCCAGGGAGGTTTCATCTGCTCTGACTGAGGGTAAATACATCTGTCCTTGCATCCTTGAAGAGTGGAGTTTCCATTTCTCACAACCCTCCAGTAAGTCTCACTGGTTTTTAAGCCAGTAAAGGGGCTCATCTTCCCTGTATCAGACTCAAGTTTGGAGTATCTAATACGTGATTCTCTGGCTCCCCAAGCCTATAATACTCCTCTCCTCTTCTGTGTCCACCAATAGAGGTGTGACCCTAATCAAATTGGTATTCTTATCTTTCTACCAGACTGTGTTGAGGTTTCTTTTTATTCTTAGTTGTAAAAGAACTTTTCTGCTAATTCCCAGGACAATTTCACTGAGAGTCACTCAATGTGTATTTGTAGTATTGACATTTTCAGGAGGGGATGTGAGCCCAGGGTCCTCCTACAAGGCCAACTCAATCTGTGAACCTAATTTATCTTATATTAACATCTAACAATATATCACGGATGAATCAATTACTTTGTAGTATACAAATCATGTAATATACCTATTTGCATATGACACGCTTTATATATATACACAATATAAGACATGCTTTAACATGTAATATAATGTTCTCTTTTTGTGATGAAAATTTCATATGCACACTATGATTTTAGTGAGCAAAAGTGAAGACAGCACTTGCATGGTATCCATAATGCATTTAAAAAGTAAGTAATTCACAATTAATTCCCCACACAACAAAATATCAGCTTTTTGACTGGTCCTGTCACAAAAATCAGAAAAGACTCATATACTCTTAAGCTATAATGGAAATGCATTGACTGTAATTAATGAGTGGTTGACTGAGCATATATATCTATAAAAGAAATTTAAGAGTTGAAACAGATTTCTTGGAAGAGCACAGAATTATTTTCTGTGTATTTTGAAAATTACTTTTGAAACAAATGATGGAATAAAAAACAACAAAATAATGCAGCTATGTTTCCTCAGTGCAACTATCTGAACAATATTTCCGGAATGCATAAAGTCACATTTCGTCCTTTCCATTCCTTTGATATTCAGAGCCTCACACTATGACAATGAGTATGCCTATCTATCTATCTATAACTATTTATAATCTCTGTGTTCATACAAACATATATAGATACCATACACATATTTCTTTAGAAAGAACATATTAAATATCTTTATAATCAGCCTACACACCGACATGTGCATCTATGAGGCAAAGGCTAGGGTATCACATTTGAGAAAGATTATCAGGCCCTGATGGGAGAGGAGATCCAAGTGATAGAATATGAGGACACATAGCCCATTTTGCCAGGCATAATGTAGATAATAAATATAGTGAGAATATTTGTGCTTTCAGACATTTTCTTCTGCAATTTTTCTTAGTTATGTTGCAATGAACATGTACATACTGCTGATTTGGTTTTAACTAGCAACACATTTCAAATTTTGCATGTACTTAGAATGTCAATAGCAATATACTTACTAGCTGTATTTTATCAGTATATCTATAATTTATTTGTATCTTATATATTCCTCCTTTATCTGCAGAATTAAATTTCAGTTTAACTGTGACTGTGTCCCCTGTGTTTCAAACTATGTCTTGTTACATAGCTTCTTGAAAGAGATTTATGGATATAAAATTAGACAATGCTATTAATACATTCCAGTCTGAATTTTTAAAATGAATTTTAATAGGCAAAATTAGTGGATGTGGACTAACTATATCAAGTATTAGGACTGATGACAAGTGAACATCTGTCTTTTTAGTCTTCAGGTGTCCTTAATATAAAATTAGTGTCTCATGTTGAACCGGTTTGATGCGCTCTGCATTCAGTAGCTCATTGATAGACCCAATATCAGTGTATTACAGTTGTCATTCTGGAGTACCTCTATATTGTATATTAAGATTAAGGAATAAAACTGTGAAATAACTATGGGCTTTTAGATCTGTAAACTAAGGCTTGTTTAAAAGAGATTTAAAATAGCTTCAGAAAAAATAAAATTACTGGTGATTAGAATTCATGTAAAAAGTATCCTTAGAATGATAATTTGTTTAGAGTTAATTAAATATACTCATGATGTTTATTGATAACTTAATTAAATGAGACTAATAAAATATTTTCCTATGGCAATTATGAGATGTTATCTAGAGGAAATTAATAATGTAAAACATTGATTTACATATTATCTGAGACTATATGATACTATAATAAAAATACCTAACTCTTTCTATAAAGAAGAAATATCTCTAAGAAGGCAAGAAACACAAACATATAAAATGATCTATTTTCTTTTGATAAGTTAATATTTTGATTATAGCTTTCATTTTTTATATTATTAGAGAAAGAAATTTTCACATATTTATGGACCATTAGTATATGTTTTGAAAAACATCTATTCTTGCATTTATCAAATTTTCTATCAAAGTTTTGATATTTATACTCAATTTTTACAGGTTTCCTTGAGCCTTTCATCTGATAGTTACTACAAATATTTCCGTCTAGTCTGCTAGTAATGCAAACTTTTTTATCAGTATATCTATAATTTATTTGTATCTTATATATTCCTCCTTTATCTGCAGAATTAAATTTCAGTTTAACTGTGACTGTGTCCCCTGTGTTTCAAACTATGTCTTGTTACATAGCTTCTTGAAAGAGATTTATGGATATAAAATTAGACAATGCTATTAATACATTCCAGTCTGAATTTTTAAAATGAATTTTAATAGGCAAAATTAGTGGATGTGGACTAACTATATCAAGTATTAGGACTGATGACAAGTGAACATCTGTCTTTTTAGTCTTCAGGTGTCCTTAATATAAAATTAGTGTCTCATGTTGAACCGGTTTGATGCGCTCTGCATTCAGTAGCTCATTGATAGACTAATATCAGTGTATTACAGTTGTCATTCTGGAGTACCTATATATTGTATATTAAGATTAAGGAATAAAACTGTGAAATAACTATGGGCTTTTAGATCTGTAAACTAAGGCTTGTTTAAAAGAGATTTAAAATAGCTTCAGAAAAAATAAAATTACTGGTGATTAGAATTCATGTAAAAAGTATCCTTAGAATGATAATTTGTTTAGAGTTAATTAAATATACTCATGATGTTTATTGATAACTTAATTAAATGAGACTAATAAAATATTTTCCTATGGCAATTATGAGATGTTATCTAGAGGAAATTAATAATGTAAAACATTGATTTACATATTATCTGAGACTATATGATACTATAATAAAAATACCTAACTCTTTCTATAAAGAAGAAATATCTCTAAGAAGGCAAGAAACACAAACATATAAAATGATCTATTTTCTTTTGATAAGTTAATATTTTGATTATAGCTTTCATTTTTTATATTATTAGAGAAAGAAATTTTCACATATTTATGGACCATTAGTATATGTTTTGAAAAACATCTATTCTTGCATTTATCAAATTTTCTATCAAAGTTTTGATATTTATACTCAATTTTTACAGGTTTCCTTGAGCCTTTCATCTGATAGTTACTACAAATATTTCCGTCTAGTCTGCTAGTAATGTTTCTATTTTTAAAGAGGCTTTTGTTTTGCAATATAGAAACATTTTTGAAGTCAAATTTTCCAGTTATCTATTGTATTTGTGTTTTGAATTCTACTTAGAAAGCTTTTGCCTACTCTCAGATTAAAGAAAATTCTTCTTTGTTGTCACTATTTGCAAATGTTTTCCTTTATTTAATGCAGTTGGAAGTAGATCATGGCATCCAGTGCCATCACTTCATGGCAGATAGATGGGCAAACTACAGAGATAGTGACAGACTGTTTTCTTAGACTCCAAAATCACTGTGGATGGTCATTGCAGCCATGAAATTAAAAGATTCTTGCTCCTTGGAAGAAAAGCTATGACAACGTTAGACAGTATATTAAAAATAAGAGACATTATTTTACTGAGAAATGTCCCTATATTCAAGGTTTTCCCAGTGGTCATGTATGGATGTAAGAATTCAACCATAAAGAAAGCTGAACTCCAAAGAACTGATGGTTTTGAATTGTGGTATTGGAGAAGGCTCTTGAGGGTCCCTTGGATTTCAAGGAAATCAAACCAGTGAATCCTAAAGGAAATCAACCCTAAATATTCATTGTAAGGATTGATGCTGAAGCTGAAACTCCAATACTTTGGCCACCTGATGTGAAAAGAGAACTCATTGGAAAAGTGCCTGATGTTGGGAAAAATAGAAGATGCCCTTTTGGAGAAGGGCACGACAGAGAACTAGATGAATGAATGACATCACTGAGTCAATGAACATAAGTTGATCAAGTTCCAAGAAACGGTGAAGGACTGGGAAGCCCTTTCTGGGGGAAAGGGGCACGACGAAAGAAGAAATATCTCTAAGAAGGCAAGAAACACAAACATATAAAATGATCTATTTTCTTTTGATAAGTTAATATTTTGATTATAGCTTTCATTTTTTATATTATTAGAGAAAGAAATTTTCACATATTTATGGACCATTAGTATATGTTTTGAAAAACATCTATTCTTGCATTTATCAAATTTTCTATCAAAGTTTTGATATTTATACTCAATTTTTACAGGTTTCCTTGAGCCTTTCATCTGATAGTTACTACAAATATTTCCGTCTAGTCTGCTAGTAATGTTTCTATTTTTAAAGAGGCTTTTGTTTTGCAATATAGAAACATTTTTGAAGTCAAATTTTCCAGTTATCTATTGTATTTGTGTTTTGAATTCTACTTAGAAAGCTTTTGCCTACTCTCAGATTAAAGAAAATTCTTCTTTGTTGTCACTATTTGCAAATGTTTTCCTTTATTTAATGCAGTTGGAAGTAGATCATGGCATCCAGTGCCATCACTTCATGGCAGATAGATGGGCAAACTACAGAGATAGTGACAGACTGTTTTCTTAGACTCCAAAATCACTGTGGATGGTCATTGCAGCCATGAAATTAAAAGATTCTTGCTCCTTGGAAGAAAAGCTATGACAACGTTAGACAGTATATTAAAAATAAGAGACATTATTTTACTGAGAAATGTCCCTATATTCAAGGTTTTCCCAGTGGTCATGTATGGATGTAAGAATTCAACCATAAAGAAAGCTGAACTCCAAAGAACTGATGGTTTTGAATTGTGGTATTGGAGAAGGCTCTTGAGGGTCCCTTGGATTTCAAGGAAATCAAACCAGTGAATCCTAAAGGAAATCAACCCTAAATATTCATTGTAAGGATTGATGCTGAAGCTGAAGCTCCAATACTTTGGCCACCTGATGTGAAAAGAGAACTCATTGGAAAAGTGCCTGATGTTGGGAAAAATAGAAGATGCCCTTTTGGAGAAGGGCACGACAGAGAACTAGATGAATGAATGACATCACTGAGTCAATGAACATAAGTTGATCAAGTTCCAAGAAACGGTGAAGGACTGGGAAGTCTGGCATGCTGTCGTTCATGGGGATGCAAAGATGTGGACACAACTGAGCAACTGAACTGAACTGGGCTTATTATTTGAAGATTAATCATCATTCTATCTTTTTCAAAATAGATAACCAGTCGCCATGCTTGGAGAAATTAGCAAAGAATGTGGAGAAATTAACAAATTGGCATTAGTAAGGCTCTCTTACTCCTTCCCTTCACACCTTCTGACCCCTCTGTGTTCTGTAAACAATGAAATTGCTGACTTTTTTATGGTTATGTAACAGCTGAGATCAGTTGCTACACTGCATATGTGCATCATGTTGTACCTGCTAGGCCATAAGTCACTTTTGTTTTGTGCATGTATATTAATTCCTGCCTAAGGACCCCTGGTTGTTGTTGTCCAGAGAGAATAAACATGTCTGCAGTTTCTACCTTTCCTTGAGTGTTTTGCCAATTTTGCCACTTGTGCCTTGTCTGTCCGGGTTCAGTGAACAATGAGAGAAGCAAGACACTGTGGCACCTTTTATTTAAAAAAAAAAAAAATGCCCCAGGATTCGAGGATACCACATTTATCATGTAGTATTAAAATTGTATATATATATAGACCTTTCACCAGTCTACCTATTCATTTTTCATGATTCCACTGTTTGGACTACAGAGGTTTCATAGTAGCCAAAGCTTCTCTTACAATTCACCTTTGTATTTTTGTTGTTCAACAATCTGGCAAAATGTTTGTTCTATTGCATGTGAAAGTTTTGGAGATGCAGACAATCTTAACTGAGCTTGAGAATCCAGGATATTTGAATGTCTTTTTTTTTTCTTGGTATCTTTCATTCTCATAGAGAAAAAAAAAAAATCTTTCAAAACAGCTATACTTGAATCATAGGAGGAGATTCAGAACTTGAGATAGGTGAAACAGAACTGGTAAAGAAAAACATTTATTGCCTGTTTTCTCAGTAGTATCTTATTTTGTGACCACCATGGACTTTTAGCCTACAAGACTCCTCTATCCATCGAAATTTCCAGTCAAGTATACTAGAGTGGGTGGTCATTTCCTCCTCCAGGGAATCTTCCCCATCCAGGAATTGAACCCATGTCTCCTGCATTGCAGGTGTATTGTTTATCACTGAAACAGTAAGAAAGAAAGGCAATAACAAAAGAAATAAATCACCAGAAAGTCAAAATGCTGAACAAAGGAAACTAAAAAAGATCAGGTGATACTCTTCAAGAATATAATTGCAAATTCAGATTGAATAGCTCTACTAAAGTTTGTTTTTCAGTGTCTTATTATTTACCATAAATAAATAACAGCATATGTCCAAAAATAAGGGCTTGTGCATTAATGTTTATGGTATCTTTGTTCATTTAACAGCCAATGTAGGAAGCACCCAGGTATCCAATATATTCAAAATAAATAAAAAGTGTTTACTTATTGGAAGACTAGCTATCAAAAAAAAAAAAAAAAAAGAAAAGAAAAGAAAGAAAGATAGTCATCATGCAAAAGTGATTCATGAGAGAAAAAAGAAAAATCAAACAGTGGTTTCCTCTAGTTGAGGGTAGAAACTGCTTGAGAAGGGGCAGGAGGGAAATTTCTGTATTTATGGTAAACTATATCATGTAGAAATCAGCATTTTTTGCATGCAAATATGCATGTATTTGTATATATCAAGTATTTTTTGAAAGTTATCAAGTATACAAAAAGATTTGTGTATCTCATTGATAGTAAAATATTAATTGAAAAAAGTATTTAAACAGATATTTAATTCTAGCTAATAACATGTGTACAGAACGTTTTAAGGAGAAATGCAGAATTTTATTTGTATCTGTAATGTGTTTTGAAATGCATCAAAATATAACACTGAATAGTACATGATCAAAGATGAATAGACTATAAAACATGATAAAACTCTCTTTAGGCAAATATATTTAGGAAGGAAGACTTATAATTTTATCTCTCACATCTAGGTCATTTCAAGTCATTTTATATCTCTGGCATCCATATTTTATCCATGTGGGAAGTATGGCTATAGTGTCATGCTACTATTTAAGAAACTAATATAGAAAATGAATAGACCCAGACAGACATGGCCAACATATATCTGAATAACATAATTTCAAATTTTAATTTAAGTCTAAAAATAGAAATAAGACCTCCATTGTAAAATGAAGACATTAGATGAAAATTAAACCATGAGCTGAAGTCCCTGGTAAATTTAAGAGAAATGTTTGTGCATTTGGTATTCATTGATGTAACTAAATAATCAGAATTTTTCTCTTAAGCCTCTATTATAACACACAGATAATAATTCTTAAAATGCCACAAATCTTACAAAGAACATTAATCTACAATTTTTGTCACCTTAAAGGAGTTCTCCAGAGATATTTAACACAAATATTTCTTTAAAAAATGTAATCTCTTTCTGTATATATGTCCCTATTGATTTGTAGCCTCTAAGCTGTTCAAATCCTCCTTTCACATTGTTCTCCTTAACAAATATCTTCTACACTTTATCAATTTTCACTTAAGCTACATCTGCAAAATAGAGTTCACATGCAAAAGTGTCCACTTATTTATTCATTTAGTCTCCACTTCCTGAGTTAATTATAAACACTGGAACTAGTATAAGTAAGTGAATTCTTAATCTCAACAACTAACATTTTATAAAAGAGTTAAACAAAATTAGGGACCAATAATATCCATTTATGGACTTCTCAGGTGGTGCTAGTAGTGAAGTACCTGGATGCCAATGCAAGAGACATAAGAGATGGGGATTCAATGCCCGGGTCTGGAAGATTCTAGAGGAGGACATAGCAAGCCACTCCAGTACTCTTGCATGGATAATCCCTTGGACAAAGCCTGAGAGACTCTAGTTCATAAGGCTGCAATGAGTCAGACATGAATGCAGATACTTAGGCCATAGGCACACACTGTTCATTTTTTGACATGTAATGGACAGAAGAACTGAGACATAGTTAACATTCTATGTATGTTATTAAGTGATTCTGCATTTTACATATGATATATTGTATATATTGGGCATATATTTGTAAGGGCCATAATTATATCGCCATTTATTTACAAAAAAAATAATGCCATGGAAATTTTGTAAGCTGTGTCATTGCCTTTACCTATCTCATTTGCTTTCTACTAAAGTTTTTTTTTTTTTTTTCCCTTCTTCATCAGGGATTTAAAATGAGAGGTAATTAGCAAGATTTTTGTATATAAACTTACTATGATATAGATGAAGTTAATGCCTTTTACAACATTGAATTCAGTAGAAAAATAAATATATACGTTTTATAAAACACGAAGTATAAGCTTTAAAGATAGCAAAGAAAAGTAGCATCTAATTTTGCCCCTTTGATCAAGTGAAGTCCACAGGGAACCAGTCTTGTGCTGAGTTCTGGAAGATGAATAGATATGCCAAGTCAAACAAAGATCAGAGAAAGCAGAAAAAACAGGAGATTCAAGAACACAGACACCTGCAAGTACATGGCATAATATGAAAGAAACACACATGATAAGGAGTAACACAGAAGACATGGTTGGGAGCAAAATTTCTGCAGTATGCTATCGTAAGCACTGTTTCGGAAACTGGGATAGGAACATTTTTTGAAATGTGGGTGGGGGTGTTGGTTAATATTCGCATGTGTGTTTGCTCATGCTCAACTCTTTGCAGCCCCATGGACTGTAGCCCACCAGGCTCCTCTATCCATAGGATTTTCCGACAAGAGTACTGGAGTGGGTTGCTACGACCTTCTCCAGGGGATCTTCTCAACCTAGGGACTGAATCCTGGACTGTCTCTTGTATCTCCTGCATTGGTAGGTGGATTCTTTAGCACTGGTGCCACCTGGGAATTCCACTAGGAGTTATTAAAGAGAGAACGCTGTGCTGGGCTTTAGAGAGGAGAATTACATTCTGTTTGATCCCTGGTAATTCCTTGATTACGCTGCAGCTTTTCTTGTATTCTGAGGGCTAAGAAGGGGAGAACTTTCATTTCTCTCATGTCTTGATGAAATTGGGGAAATGAGATTGCATGGAAAAGACAGGAAAAACATGATATTAAAATACATTTTAAACGTAATAAGATTTTGGCTATTGATCTTATTGGTTGAAAAATAGATAAAAATAATGGAAAGGATTTCTAGATTTGAGTGTATTAATTTCTTCTAGAGGTAAACTTTAGACACAGTGAAATATTTTAGTTGTCTAGTATATATAAAAATTATGTTTAAACTTTCCTGTTCATGCAGTGGTTACAATTATGTGTTTTCAACACAGGGATCATGGGTTCAGTCTCTGGTTGGGGAACTAAGACCCCACATGCCATGAGGCACTGCCAAACAACAAAGCAAAGTATTCTTATACAATATTGTAGTCTGTTAAGTGTACAGCATTGTTTTGTCTAAAAAACAAACTTTTAAATATGGCATTAATATGAAAACAAAGTTGATAAAAGAATGACACCAATAGACTTGCTCATTGCAGAACTGACACATCTTCAATTTGCATTATCTGCAAAGTGCAAGAGAATGAAGTACAATAAAATGAAATAAGCTTATAGTGTCCTCAGATTACAAGTCATACAATGTATTTTGAGACTACTTGCCAAGTGTATTTTCTAATAGTTTGAATTATGTAGCATAGATTTGATAAAACTACCTTAGAACATTCTCAGTTTTACTTAATAAAAATACCTGTGAAGAGGTTATAGTCTGGTCCATTTTCACATTCGTCTACATACAAATGTTGTGATGTTGCATTAGTTGGAATAATATTTGAATATTGCATATTTTAGCAGAACAAATGCATCTTTGTTCTTTGTTTTTAATATAATTTGATATAAATTAAATTATATTTTAGCATATTTAATGATACAATAAAGAATACACAAAATTGTGATTAAATTCAAATTGTTCTAAGCCTTAGTTAAAATAATTGAATTATATTTTAAGCTTAATGTTCTCAGTGCCCTAATAGAAAATGTATTAGTTCTTGCACCAAAAAAAATATTTCACAAAGCATGTTTTTCTAAAGTTTTCAAAATTACCTTCTTGAAAATCCAGGGAGGTTCCAAGTCATGTTTAAACCATTTCAATATATTTATTTTATCTTATGCTTTCTCAAATGGTTTCTTACAAAATTGAATATGGCATAGAATCTCATTCTAAACACTAAATAATTCCATTGTCTGTAAAAGTAATTTGAAAATAATTTAAAATGTTAATTTCGGGAAATAAAAAAATCTTCCTATTGCAAATATAAAAGAAAATTAGTACTAACAATTGTAGGTAAAACACTAGAAGAAAAATAGACTCCTGTGTGGTACAGTGGTTAAGAATCTGCCTTCCAGTACAGGGAACATGGATTTGATCCCTGGTCCAGAAATATTCTCCATGACACTGGGCAACTAATCCCTGTTGCAAAACAAATGAGCCCACATGTTGCAACTACTGAAGCTTGAACAAGAAAAATCATCACAATGAGAAGCCTGAACACAAAAGGAGTAGCCTCCACTTGCCACGGGAACTCCCTATACATAAACAAAGCAAAGTATTCTTATACAATATTGTAGTCTGTTAAGTGTACAGCATTGTTTTGTCTAAAAAACAAACTTTTAAATATGGCATTAATATGAAAACAAAGTTGATAAAAGAATGACACCAATAGACTTGCTCATTGCAGAACTGACACATCTTCAATTTGCATTATCTGCAAAGTGCAAGAGAATGAAGTACAATAAAATGAAATAAGCTTATAGTGTCCTCAGATTACAAGTCATACAATGTATTTTGAGACTACTTGCCAAGTGTATTTTCTAATAGTTTGAATTATGTAGCATAGATTTGATAAAACTACCTTAGAACATTCTCAGTTTTACTTAATAAAAATACCTGTGAAGAGGTTATAGTCTGGTCCATTTTCACATTCGTCTACATACAAATGTTGTGATGTTGCATTAGTTGGAATAATATTTGAATATTGCATATTTTAGCAGAACAAATGCATCTTTGTTCTTTGTTTTTAATATAATTTGATATAAATTAAATTATATTTTAGCATATTTAATGATACAATAAAGAATACACAAAATTGTGATTAAATTCAAATTGTTCTAAGCCTTAGTTAAAATAATTGAATTATATTTTAAGCTTAATGTTCTCAATGCCCTAATAGAAAATGTATTAGTTCTTGCACCAAAAAAAATATTTCACAAAGCATGTTTTTCTAAAGTTTTCAAAATTACCTTCTTGAAAATCCAGGGAGGTTCCAAGTCATGTTTAAACCATTTCAATATATTTATTTTATCTTATGCTTTCTCAAATGGTTTCTTACAAAATTGAATATGGCATAGAATCTCATTCTAAACACTAAATAATTCCATTGTCTGTAAAAGTAATTTGAAAATAATTTAAAATGTTAATTTCGGAAAATAAAAAAAAAATCTTCCTATTGCAAATATAAAAGAAAATTAGTACTAACAATTGTAGGTAAAACACTAGAAGAAAAATAGACTCCTGTGTGGTACAGTGGTTAAGAATCTGCCTTCCAGTACAGGGAACATGGATTTGATCCCTGGTCCAGAAATATTCTCCATGACACTGGGCAACTAATCCCCTGTTGCAAAACAAATGAGCCCACATGTTGCAACTACTGAAGCTTGAACAAGAAAAATCATCACAATGAGAAGCCTGCACATCACAAAAAGGAGTAGCCTCCACTTGCCACAACTAGAGAAAGCCTGCATGCAACAATGAATATCCAGTATGACCAAAAAATAAATAAATAAATCTTTTTAAAAGAAAATACATTTTTTTTTAAAGAAAATAAAGTTGATTGAAGTATTTTTTCTTCTGTTATATTTACCATTATTGCCTTTGCTCTTATTGCCTTTGTTTTTAATATCAAATCCAAAAATTATCACTAAGAGCAATGCCAAAGAGCGTATTGTATGTATCCCAGGAATTTTATATGTTTAGGTCTTATGATCAAGTCTGTTGACTTTGAGTTGATGTTTTTGGTATAGTGTGAGACTATCTATTTCTCATTGCATACATTTGTTTCCTTTATTATAAATTAACCAGCTATATATCTACGTGTTTATTTCTGGAACTTCTATGTGTTTCTAAGTCCCTTTATTTCTGTGTCTTTGCTAATATTATGTTGTTTTCATTGTTCTAGCATTATAATATATTTTGAAATCACAAACTTTGATGCCTCCAATTTGTTCTTTTTTTTCAAAATTGATTTGACTATTAAGAGTCTTTTATGGTTCCATATCAAAAGAGATAGGAGACAGTGAAGGACAGGGAAGTCTGTTATGGTGCAGTTCGTGGAGCTGCAGTCAGACATGACTTTGCCACTGAACAGCAGTGTGCTTTAGGATTCTTTTTTCTGTTTTTGTGAAAAATGCCATTGGAATCTTGGTAAGGATTTTATTGAATTTGTAGATGGCTTTCAGTAGTATGTACACTTTAAGAGTAGTAATTCTTCTAATAATTCTTAATCTTTAATCTTTTAAAATCAATGACTGAATATTAAAAAGAATTTTTTTTCAAATGTAGAATATTAATATGAATACTAATGATTAATAAATTACTAAATTTATTTTAATAGAATTATTCATTTTTTTGTTTATGTCTTTTTTCTTTTTTTGCTTTTTTCTCAGAGCTCAAGATATTTATTATTATTATTATTATTATTATTATTTATTTGACTTTTAACTTTTACAGGGTTTTGTTGTTTACAGATATGTATGTTCCCAGATTAGTCATATTTATATCCCCCCCATTCCACCCCTTGTTACTATGTCTTAAAAGTATACTTTATCATACATGTCATTGTTAAATCTTAAGTTTTAGAAAAATTATATTAAAATAATATTTATTTAGTTGTAATCAGGAATAATTGGTGAAATTTTGATAAGAAGCAATTACTTAGAAAACATTCCTCTACCTGCACAGTCTACTTGGTTACCTGTCTTTAAAGAAGCCAACATCATTATTTTAACAATTTAATAAATGACACATGCATAGTGACAAATTCTACCATTGATTATAAAGTAATTTTGTGAATTTCTTGCTATGCCTTCAGACTAGTAATTTTCCCATTTATATTTTGAACTTATTCCAGTGAAATAAATTGATAATTGCGAACCCAAACTCTACATTCCATAAGAATGAGAACAGACTTGTGGACACACAGGTTGAAGGAGAGGGCAGGACAAATTGAGAGAGTAGTATTAAAACATACACACTGCCATATGTAAAATAGATAGCTAGTGATATTTTGTTGTATGAAACAGAGAGCCCAAATTTGGTGCTCTGAGATAACCTAGCAGGGTGGAATGTGGTGGGAGGTAAGAGTGAGGTTCAAGAGGGAGGGATCCTATGTATATGTATGGCTGATTTATGTTAAGACAGAAAGGAACACAAAATTGTAAAAATGCTACCTCTTATTAAAAACAAAAAATGATAAACTAGCCATGAAAGAATTAAATATATAGGTATTTCAAAAAAGAAAATTATTTTGTTTAACTTAGGAAATGTAAATGTGATTTCTAATCTGAGAGCTCTATTTCTGTTATTCAGTCATTTTATACCAACTGGCAAATCTAGATTGTTTCTATAGGACTTGAAATTTTGATTAGTACACCATAAACTAAAATCAATTCTTTTTGTCAACTTTCCTTTCCCTAAAACCAAAATGTACACTGTGAACAACAAACGCCCAGTGTGTATTAACAGAGAATACCTGCAAGTGATATAAAAGACATGTGTCGGATGAAATGTCTGGTATGGTGCGGATAAGCCTTGATGTAAAGGGAATTGCAAAGGACAAACCAGTTAACATTTAAAATATATAAAGTCAATTTTGAATGAAAGAAGAGAAGAAAGATAATGAGTATCAAAAGAGAAGCAAAATTAATTCATATAGTGAAATAAAGCAGAGAAAGAATGATGTGTAAAAAATATTTGAAAGGTTGTTTAATCAAAAGAGCACTATTTTATATCTTTTGAGTATTGCATAAAAGAAAGTGAGAATAGATTAAAAAGCACACACAGAGTACATCAAAGTTGCAGACACTTTCAAACACTTTGCATTTTTCACTTTAAATGAAAAGATTATACATGATTATATTATTTTTAACTATCCCTGTTGTTACATATTTTGTAGTGCTTTGGATTGTGCTATTGAAAGGACGTTCTGTACTGTGAAGATGGCAGAGCTCTTGTCTATAACTAATAGTACTAGAATATCTAGCCAAGGCCCAATAATGCAAAATGGATGGATAACAGCTTTTAGCCTCCTAATCTTTTTATATGACTGTACTTCTGATCTCCTTCATGCCAGTTTATCTTATGTAAAATAGATAGCTAGTGATATTTTGTTGTATGAAACAGAGAGCCCAAATTTGGTGCTCTGAGATAACCTAGCAGGGTGGAATGTGGTGGGAGGTAAGAGTGAGGTTCAAGAGGGAGGGATCCTATGTATATGTATGGCTGATTTATGTTAAGACAGAAAGGAACACAAAATTGTAAAAATGCTACCTCTTATTAAAAACAAAAAATGATAAACTAGCCATGAAAGAATTAAATATATAGGTATTTCAAAAAAGAAAATTATTTTGTTTAACTTAGGAAATGTAAATGTGATTTCTAATCTGAGAGCTCTATTTCTGTTATTCAGTCATTTTATACCAACTGGCAAATCTAGATTGTTTCTATAGGACTTGAAATTTTGATTAGTACACCATAAACTAAAATCAATTCTTTTTGTCAACTTTCCTTTCCCTAAAACCAAAATGTACACTGTGAACAACAAACGCCCAGTGTGTATTAACAGAGAATACCTGCAAGTGATATAAAAGACATGTGTCGGATGAAATGTCTGGTATGGTGCGGATAAGCCTTGATGTAAAGGGAATTGCAAAGGACAAACCAGTTAACATTTAAAATATATAAAGTCAATTTTGAATGAAAGAAGAGAAGAAAGATAATGAGTATCAAAAGAGAAGCAAAATTAATTCATATAGTGAAATAAAGCAGAGAAAGAATGATGTGTAAAAAATATTTGAAAGGTTGTTTAATCAAAAGAGCACTATTTTATATCTTTTGAGTATTGCATAAAAGAAAGTGAGAATAGATTAAAAAGCACACACAGAGTACATCAAAGTTGCAGACACTTTCAAACACTTTGCATTTTTCACTTTAAATGAAAAGATTATACATGATTATATTATTTTTAACTATCCCTGTTGTTACATATTTTGTAGTGCTTTGGATTGTGCTATTGAAAGGACGTTCTGTACTGTGAAGATGGCAGAGCTCTTGTCTATAACTAATAGTACTAGAATATCTAGCCAAGGCCCAATAATGCAAAATGGATGGATAACAGCTTTTAGCCTCCTAATCTTTTTATATGACTGTACTTCTGATCTCCTTCATGCCAGTTTATCTTACTGGTAATGTCAGTAGCCACTTGAATGGCCTATCTAGTTTAATGAAGTTTTGATAAGTGATAGTTCACTTGTATGAAAGAATCTACTAAAGTATCAAGCCATGCATTTCATTTGCTCAAATCTGTATAAAATAGACACAGATCTTCAAGGTAGAGTGATTAGTACACATAAGGTTGCATTGCCAAAGTCATAGAGATTGTAAAAATTGCCTTAAATATCTACTATTTCACACTCTTTACTCTCAAGATTCAGACGAAGCTGACAGAGTTAGAGGTGAAATTATTTTATCAATTCTTGTATCTAGACAGAAACAAAACCAGAATAATTCCAAGAATTTCTTCCCTCAATCCCCAGTCCTTCCCCATGACATCACACTGCCTTATAGTGCATATTAACTAGTTTTAATTTTACTGATACCTTTCTTATTGACTCTAAGTATTTCAAATAGGAAAAACTAAACTTCCATAAAAATCATACAAAATTAGCATATTTCAGAATTGTCACATTGATGGGTGTGATCAGAATAAGTGTTTAATAGTAACAATCATTCATAATATGCATGTCAGTTTTTATTTTTGAAAATAATTTTATTATGTGTCCAAAACATTGATGATAAAATTTTGAGAAAACAACAAAAAATAGATAGAAATAGTTATTCTTTTATATTTCGCTGAATGAAAAAAATAGATAGCATTTAATGAACGCTTAAAAATTAAATACACATTAAGAAGAAATATTCATGTGTGTGAAGTCACTTCAGTTGTGTTTGACTCTTTGTTACCTTATAGACTGTAGCCTGTTAAGTTCCTCTGTCCATGGAATTCTCTGGGAAAAAATACTGGAGTGGGTTGCATTTCCTCCTCCAGAGTATTCTTTCAACCCAGGAATCAAGCCCACATCTCTTATGCTTCATGCACCGGCAAGGGGGTTCTTTACCACTAGCACCACCGAGGAAGTAAATATGAAAGCTATTTACTTGATAAACTGGTACAAAAGAAATGAATGTATTTAAAGGGAAATTGCATATAGACTAATATTAATACAGCAAAAATAAAATAATTATAAGTAAAAACCAAATTAAAACCGTAAAATGTAAAATGAATTAAAAACTGAAGAAATGTAAGTCATAATGATAATAGTGTTTTTGAAAATAGTATATAGTTATTATAACAATTTTTAACTATTTGCTATTTAATAAATATTATTGTATTTCCATTATATCTTAAATGTGAATTTGTTTTTAAAATAACTCAGATAATATTACCCCCTTGAAATCATTTCTGTTTTTTATTCAATATCCTCATAATTATATTTTATTCCTGCATTTCTTTTTCTTTTGGCTTAGTTCATTCATTTTACCCATAGTTCTTTGAAATTAATCTTCAAAAATAAAAAGGAGGCTTCCCTGGTGGTTCAGTGTGTAAGGACACCACCTTGCAGTGCATGGGGTGCTGGTTCCATCCCGGACCTGGGAAGATCCCATGTGCCGTGGGATGTGTCCAACTACCAAGCCAGAGCTCTGGAGCACATGTGCCCAGAGCTGGTACTCTGTGATGAGAGAGGCCACTGTAATGGGAGGCCCACAGAGGCCAAAGAACAAAGATAAATAAATGAAAGATCAATAGAAATGGCCAAAATAAATAATTAAAGAAATAAAAATAAAGAAATAAAAAGGTATGAGGGTAAATATGTATAATATTCTTTAAGCACTGTAAACATCCAAAAATCTACTCACATCATATTTAGGTTAATGTAAAATATGCTCATTTTACATTAAATTTATGTACCACACTGTAAAAGAATATGTACAAAAGAATTGCATGTTTTCACACACAGACATAGTTAAACCTAAGAAATCAAGTCAGCAAAGCTGTAGGATAAGAATCACTATATCCAATCCTCTGTGTTACTAAATACTAAAAATGAACTATTCAAAAGTGAAGAAAACAATTGTACTTAACAACAGTATCCAAAGGATAACATACTTAGGAATAAAATTAACAAAATGTGAAAGACATACTCTGAAATCTATTAAACTTTTCATTCAATAAATCAAAGACAAAAAGAAATGGAAAGGCAGTCCATATTCAGAAATTGGAATGTTTAATTGTTAAAGTGTCTATAGTGCATAAACCAAGCTATGATTCAATGGGATCCCATTAAAACCACAACCAACTTTTATTAATACAGAAAAATTTCTAAAAAATATATGAAACCATAAAAGATTCCAGCTAGTCAAAGCAATTTGAAAGAAGAAAGGAAAACATTTCTCTTTACAGCTGTGTAGTATCCATTGTATATATGTACCAGAGCTTTTGGATCCATTCGTTCATCAATAGGCATCTAGGCTCCTTCCATGTTCTAGCTATTGTATAGAGAGCTGCAATGAACATTGGGGTACAGGTGCTTCTTTCAGATTCGTTTTCAGCAGGATATAAGCCTAAGAGTGAGATGGCTGGGTCATACGGTGCTTCTATTTTTAATTTTTTAAGAAATCTCCAGACTGTCTTCCATAGAGGCTGTATCAATTTACACTCCCACCAGCAATGCAGGAGTGTCCCCTTTCCTCCGCATCCTCTCCAGCATTTATTGTCTGTCGATTTGTGGATGACGGCCATTCTGACGGGTGTGAGGTGATATCTCATTGTAGTTTTGATTTGCATTTCTCTAATTATTAGTGAAGTTGAGCATCGTTTCATGTGCTTTTGGGCCATCTGTATGTCATCACTGGAGAGGTGTCTGTTTAGGTCCTTTTCCCATTTTTTGATTGGGTTGTCCATTTTTCCAGTGCTGAGTTGTCTGAGTTGCTAGTAGATTTTGGAGATTAATTCTTTGTCTGTTGTTTCATTTGCTATGATTTTCTCCCACTCTGTGGGCTGTCTGTTCAGCTTTTTTGTAATTTCTTTAGCTGTACAAAAGCTTTTAAGTTTCATTAGGTCCCACATGTTCATTTGTGTTTTTAGTTTCGCTATTCTAGTAGGTGGGTCAGAGAAGATCTTGCTTTGATTGATGTCCTTGAGGGTTTTGCCTATATTCTCCTCTAAGTGTTTGATGGTTTCTGGTCTTACATTTATGTCTTTAATCCATTTTGAGTTGATCTTTGTGCATGGTGTCAGGGTATGTTCCAACTTCATTTTCTTGCATGTAGCTGTCCAATTTTCCCAGCACCATTTGTTGAAGAGGCTGTCTTTGTCCCATTTTGTATGGTGATGATGGCACACGCAGTGAAGCAACAGAAAGACAGACATGGACAGTGGACATGTGGTCATTGTGGGGAACGAACAGAAGTTGGGAGGCGTAAAGGAAGTAGCATGAAGGCCTGTACTATCATAAGTGAAGAAAATAGCTCTAATCATTGCTCTGTGAGAAAAGGGGATCCTTCAGGGGTGCTTTCTGATGGTTGGGAGGGGTGGGAAGGGGGGATATACATATGGCTAATCTGGGAACATATATATCAGTAAACAACAAAACTCTGTAAAAGTTAAAAGCAAAATAAAGGTTTAAAAAAAAAAAACCTGCAAAAAAAAAAATAGTCCAACAGTATTTACAGGAAAAAAAAAAAAGAAAGGAAAACAAAGCCGGAAGTATTACATTTCTGTGGGGCTCTGAATTGAAAGAGGACCGTTGCAAGCATAAAGAAGCTTAAACACATGTTTGCAGTTTGGAGCTAAGATGGCGCCTACAGGAAGTGATGTGGGAATGAAGGGAAGCTTAAGTGCATTGTTTAAAGAAGCTTAAGCACATGTTTGCAGCTAAGATGGCACCTACAGGAAGAGACAGGGCGTGATCTAAATTGTTAATTGATGGTCAAAATTTCTGATTGGTTCCCCTGGCTTCCGTGCTCATGAATGATTGCTTGGCCTTTAGCTTGATTGGTGTAACCTTTAGGAAGTCCCGTGCAAAACCCCTTCACTTGCCTATAAAAGCTGTGGATCTTCAATAATAAACCGGAACTACTTCGATGGAACCCCTGTGGCGTCTGATTGTCCCCTGCCTGAGCCAGGGGGCTGGGGGGTGGACAGTCAAGATTCGCCTTTCTCAAAGATCTCCTGGTTCAGCCGGGGTCAATCCTGCTGCCTTCCCTTTCTGTGGAAGGTGCCCATAGAAGCTGGCACCCAACGTGGGGCCTGAAGGTGAGAAAGTAGAAGGCAGCATCACCGTGCGGGTTTGAAAGAGAATCCATGAAGCGGCCCATGGGCCTCAGCGCGGCGCCTCCCTCTAGAGGGGCATCTTCTCGGAGTAATCCGAATTTCAAGGTGAATCTCCCCCTTTATCGCGCCACTCCCGAGAGGGTGGGTATTTAGGGTATTCACAAAAAAAAAAAAAAAAAACTGAACGCTGCTTTTCCTTGTTTGTCCTTCTTTACTTTAATTCCTACTTTCACGTTCTCTCCGATTTGAGACTTCCAGTGAACTGGTGGACAGTCTAAAAAGCAACTGATGGGGCCTGGCCAGGGCCACTCTCTGGTGGTCCCAGAAGGCTTTAAGATAGTTCGCCCCAGTAGCGGTAGCCCGACTTGGTGGAAGCCTCTCTTTTCTATATTTCAAACTGAGGACGCGGCCTAACCTCTCTCTTGCGGGCACAGGTCAGGCACTTAAAAGCCATTAGGGCGCCTGCCGCTTGAAGACTCCTGTGACAGGATAAGGGGGTCACAGAACGGGCCAGAGCCTCTTAGAGCGCCTGCCCCCAGCAAGGCAATGTCTGTGCAACACTAGGGATTCCTTCACTGTTTCACAAGCACGGCATGAGCCCAACCTCCTGGCCGCCACCACTCCTTTTAGGATTTTTGGTGGTTGTCCTCAGTTGTCTTTCTTTTCTGCTCTCTTTCAACAACGTGGGAAACTATATCCAAGCTCTTAACAGAGCCTGGGACTCGTTTATAAATGAAGACGAAATTAGCTATGATGAGCATTTCCCCAATCACTCGGGGTCAAGACCTCAAGATACAGGGCTGCGCTCCACACTCCCTCTCCCCTTTAAGGAGATCACAGAGGCTCCATGGGGAGGGAAGGCACTGGGGTCACCTTGGAGAGAGAGGATCTATCCTGAAGGAACTTGGGAGCCCTCAGCACCCTTCATGGGCCCAACCCAAGCTTTTCCTGTAAACGTTAACCCGGGGGGAAACAGACCAGATGCCTGGTATTCATGGGAGGCCAATGACCTAAAGGAACTTAAGAAGGCCGTAGCTGAGGACGGCCCAAACTCCTGGGCCCAAGGAACTTGGGAAAACCCTCCCGCAACCCTTTTCATGGGTGCCCATAGAAGCTGGCACCCAACGTGGGGCCTGAAGGTGAGAAAGTAGAAGGCAGCATCACCGTGCGGGTTTGAAAGAGAATCCATGAAGCGGCCCATGGGCCTCAGCGCGGCGCCTCCCTCTAGAGGGGCATCTTCTCGGAGTAATCCGAATTTCAAGGTGAATCTCCCCCTTTATCGCGCCACTCCCGAGAGGGTGGGTATTTAGGGTATTCACAAAAAAAAAAAAAAAAAACTGAACGCTGCTTTTCCTTGTTTGTCCTTCTTTACTTTAATTCCTACTTTCACGTTCTCTCCGATTTGAGACTTCCAGTGAACTGGTGGACAGTCTAAAAAGCAACTGATGGGGCCTGGCCAGGGCCACTCTCTGGTGGTCCCAGAAGGCTTTAAGATAGTTCGCCCCAGTAGCGGTAGCCCGACTTGGTGGAAGCCTCTCTTTTCTATATTTCAAACTGAGGACGCGGCCTAACCTCTCTCTTGCGGGCACAGGTCAGGCACTTAAAAGCCATTAGGGCGCCTGCCGCTTGAAGACTCCTGTGACAGGATAAGGGGTTGACAGAACGGGCCAGAGCCTCTTAGAGCGCCTGCACCCAGCAAGTCAATGTCTGTGCAGCACTATTGATTCCTTCACTGGTTCACAAGCACGGCATTGGCCCAACCTCCTGGCCGCCACCACTCCTTTTAGGATTTTTGGTGGTTGTCCTCAGTTGTCTTTCTTTTCTGCTCTCTTTCAACAACGTGGGAAACTATATCCAAGCTCTTAACAGAGCCTGGGACTCGTTTATAAATGAAGACGAAATTAGCTATGATGAGCATTTCCCCAATCACTCGGGGTCAAGACCTCAAGATACAGGGCTGCGCTCCACACTCCCTCTCCCCTTTAAGGAGATCACAGAGGCTCCATGGGGAGGGAAGGCACTGGGGTCACCTTGGAGAGAGAGGATCTATCCTGAAGGAACTTGGGAGCCCTCAGCACCCTTCATGGGCCCAACCCAAGCTTTTCCTGTAAACGTTAACCCGGGGGGAAACAGACCAGATGCCTGGTATTCATGGGAGGCCAATGACCTAAAGGAACTTAAGAAGGCCGTAGCTGAGGACGGCCCAAACTCCCCATGGGCAGAATCCATACTCCAAGGGCTAGCCCACCAACCTTGTACCACCCAAGACTGGAAAATGCTATGTAAGGCAGTACTTCCCAGTAACATTTATATCAAATGGTGTGCCTTTTTCAAAGAGGAATGCCATGCTCAAGCAGAGAGAAACCAGGCTGCCAATCCTGCCATTCCAATAACTTTCGGAATGCTATTGGGAACTGCGAACCGATGGGGCACTGGTATTCAGCAGGCCACCATTCCTGCCCCTTATCAAGACCAAGTAAGGTCTATATGTCTAGCTGCCTGGAAAAAACTTGCTGAGGGCCCTACTGAACCCCCCATATCCGGTATAGCACAAAAGAATAACGAAGACCTTGCCACTTTTGTAGATCATGTAGAAAAGAGCCTACAGAGAAAGTTCCCTCCAGGGCCTTTAAGAGATCAGTTCCTCAGAATGTTAGTTTGGGAGAGAATGAATACAGACCACAAATTGGCCTGTGCAGGACAAAAAGATCCTTTCATTGAGATGGATTGTGTGCTCTAAAGATACAGGCACACAAAGCCGCCAAGCCCCCTCTATCACCAATGCCCTTCAGGCTCAAACTGAGGCTCTCTCTGAGGTAATGACTAAAGCCTTATCCACTGTAATGGGTTACAGGCAGGGCCTTGTCCCAGGGGTCCCCCACCTCACCCGAATCAGGCCACTGCTTTAACTGGGGCCAACTGCGACACTTTAAGAGAGTGCCCCCAAGGAGATAAGAAAACATCCCACCAAAACACCCCCTGAAGGAAATCAGGGTGGGGCAAGACACTCTGCTCAGGGGAATCCAGTGGAACAGGTCTTTAGATAGGTAAATGACTTTTAAAAAGAGCTTTTATTATCTCAATCCCTGCATCTCCTCATAACTAAAAAAGTGCTAAAATCCTTCATGAAGATATCACATCCTCCTGTCAGGCAAAAAAGCCATTTTTTTTAAAACAAAAGCCTTAAAAAAAAAAAAACCTTCTTGACATTTAAATTTCCCACAGGCCTAGTAAAACGGGCCCAAACTCCAATGACCTAAAGGAACTTAAGAAGGCCGTAGCTGAGGACGGCCCAAACTCCCATGGGCAGAATCCATACTCAAGGGCTAGCCCACCAACCTTGTACCACCCAAGACTGGAAAATGCTATGTAAGGCAGTACTTCCCAGTAACATTTATATCAAATGGTGTGCCTTTTTCAAAGAGGAATGCCATGCTCAAGCAGAGAGAAACCAGGCTGCCAATCCTGCCATTCCAATAACTTTCGGAATGCTATTGGGAACTGCGAACCGATGGGGCACTGGTATTCAGCAGGCCACCATTCCTGCCCCTTATCAAGACCAAGTAAGGTCTATATGTCTAGCTGCCTGGAAAAAACTTGCTGAGGGCCCTACTGAACCCCCCATATCCGGTATAGCACAAAAGAATAACGAAGACCTTGCCACTTTTGTAGATCATGTAGAAAAGAGCCTACAGAGAAAGTTCCCTCCAGGGCCTTTAAGAGATCAGTTCCTCAGAATGTTAGTTTGGGAGAGAATGAATACAGACCACAAATTGGCCTGTGCAGGACAAAAAGATCCTTTCATTGAGATGGATTGTGTGCTCTAAAGATACAGGCACACAAAGCCGCCAAGCCCCCTCTATCACCAATGCCCTTCAGGCTCAAACTGAGGCTCTCTCTGAGGTAATGACTAAAGCCTTATCCACTGTAATGGGTTACAGGCAGGGCCTTGTCCCAGGGGTCCCCCACCTCACCCGAATCAGGCCACTGCTTTAACTGGGGCCAACTGCGACACTTTAAGAGAGTGCCCCCAAGGAGATAAGAAAACATCCCACCAAAACACCCCCTGAAGGAAATCAGGGTGGGGCAAGACACTCTGCTCAGGGGAATCCAGTGGAACAGGTCTTTAGATAGGTAAATGACTTTTAAAAAGAGCTTTTATTATCTCAATCCCTGCATCTCCTCATAACTAAAAAAGTGCTAAAATCCTTCATGAAGATATCACATCCTCCTGTCAGGCACAAGCCATTTGTAAAACAAAAGCCTTAAAAAAAAAAAAAAAAAACCCTTTCTTTGACATTTAAATTTCCCCCACACTGAAACCCTTGTGTTGACTTTCTTCCCCTAACTCTGGAGCAGTCTCTTGGAGCTATCTGGGATGCTGCCTCCAGGACTGCAGTCCTAATTATACCTCAAATAAAACTTAACCCACAGATCCCCATCAAGGATTTAAAGAAAATTGTACATACTTGTAAGTCTTGCCTCCCTCATTTACAAGTTCCTCCCTTACAGTCTCCGGGAGTAAACCCTCGTGGACTGAGGCCTAATATGTTGTGGCAGACAGATGTCACTCACTTTTCGCCCTTTGGAAAGCTCAAGTACATCTTTGTATCCATTGATGCTTATTCCCATGCCTGCTGGGCTGCAGCCCACTCAGAAGAAAAAGCAAAACATGCCCAGAGTCATTTCTTACAGTGCTTTGCAACTCTGGGTCTACCTTATCAGATAAAAACAGATAATGGTCCCTGCTTTGTTAGTAAAAATTTACCAAACTTTTTTCAACTATGGTACATCCGCCATACCACAGGGATCACATACAACCCTCAAGGACAGGCCATAATTGAAAGTCATCATCAAAACTTAAAGGCCCAATTACAAAAACAAAAGGGGGAATAAGCCCTCACCAGCAACTTGGAATGGCACTCTTTACTCTAAATATTTTAAACTTTTCAAAAAATGAACCGATGGCACCCTTTCAAAACACTGGTCCAACCAAGAAATAAAACCTGAAATACAAGTGAGATGAACGGACCCCATTACTGGCCAATGGAAGGGGCCTGATCCGCTCCTTACGATAGGGAGAGGATTTGGGTGCATATTCCCCATTGGGAAACCCAGCCCTATATGGGTACTGGCAAGAAACCTTAAATTTATGCCACAAAACAAGGATCAAACCTTAGAATCTGCTGCAGATAACAAGTGACCATATATCAGGCCCAAGAACAGAAAGTTCTTGAGGCATCTCTCTCTTTCTCTCCTTAATAGGTACAACAGTAACAACATCTGTGCTCGGAGTTCAACAAGTGCACACAAACATCAAGGATCAAACATCATCCTTTTATTACTAAGCATCTCCTCATAACTAAAAGTGCTAAAATCCTTCATGAAGATATCACATCCTCCTGTAAGCCACAAGCAATTTGAAAAACAAAAGCCTTAAAAAAACCCTTTCTTTGACATTTAAATTTCCCCCACACTGAAACCCTTGTGTTGACTTTCTTCCCCTAACTCTGGAGCAGTCTCTTGGAGCTATCTGGGATGCTGCCTCCAGGACTGCAGTCCTAATTATACCTCAAATAAAACTTAACCCACAGATCCCCATCAAGGATTTAAAGAAAATTGTACATACTTGTAAGTCTTGCCTCCCTCATTTACAAGTTCCTCCCTTACAGTCTCCGGGAGTAAACCCTCGTGGACTGAGGCCTAATATGTTGTGGCAGACAGATGTCACTCACTTTTCGCCCTTTGGAAAGCTCAAGTACATCTTTGTATCCATTGATGCTTATTCCCATGCCTGCTGGGCTGCAGCCCACTCAGAAGAAAAAGCAAAACATGCCCAGAGTCATTTCTTACAGTGCTTTGCAACTCTGGGTCTACCTTATCAGATAAAAACAGATAATGGTCCCTGCTTTGTTAGTAAAAATTTACCAAACTTTTTTCAACTATGGTACATCCGCCATACCACAGGGATCACATACAACCCTCAAGGACAGGCCATAATTGAAAGTCATCATCAAAACTTAAAGGCCCAATTACAAAAACAAAAGGGGGAATAAGCCCTCACCAGCAACTTGGAATGGCACTCTTTACTCTAAATATTTTAAACTTTTCAAAAAATGAACCGATGGCACCCTTTCAAAAACACTGGTCCAACCAAGAAATAAAACCTGAAATACAAGTGAGATGAACGGACCCCATTACTGGCCAATGGAAGGGGCCTGATCCGCTCCTTACGATAGGGAGAGGATTTGGGTGCATATTCCCCATTGGGAAACCCAGCCCTATATGGGTACTGGCAAGAAACCTTAAATTTATGCCACAAAACAAGGATCAAACCTTAGAATCTGCTGCAGATAACAAGTGACCATATATCAGGCCCAAGAACAGAAAGTTCTTGAGGCATCTCTCTCTTTCTCTCCTTAATAGGTACAACAGTAACAACATCTGTGCTCGGAGTTCAACAAGTGCACACCATCACAGCGGTAAACAACATCCACTGCCTCTGCCCAGGGACTTCAGACCAGCCTACACCAACTTGAACACCTGAGGGCTGCCATAATGGGACTCCAGCAACAGGTTGATCTACACACCAAAGCTATCGAGACATTAAGCGTTCTGGCACGCTTGGACTGTGATGTGAGATATCCCCGCTTTTGCCTGACAAAAGGGGGTTAATGATTTTTGGCTATGGATACAAAGCCCCTTCACCTGGTTTAAAAATGCTTTCTATCTGTTTGTTTTTGTTGTCTTGCTAGCTATATTGTTTAAGGTCAAGGGTGTTATGGCCTACAACAGACAGTTACAACAACAACAACAAATAATTATGCTTGCTCAGGTCCTAGAAGAGGAGCCCCACGTTGGACAAAACCCCTGGGTCGATATGGCCCCTCAAGAAATCACTCGAGACATATAATGAGGCCTTTGAATGAAGAACGCTCTAAAAACTCCGCCAAGCAACCGCGATATGGCTAGTTAGCCAGTGACAGATAAGAGGACACCACTGCAGAGCAGGCCTAAGACAGGAGGGCCGCCGCAGCAGCTGCCTGATCCCATGACGGGCTCTGCCTGAATAGTGCTCTGCCCCGACCTAAGACAGGCACAGCCGCAAGGGAGAGCAGACGAGGCTAGATGCTGGCCGCCTCTTAGCTCTATGTGTTGCCTCAACAAAACTCTCTTAATTTTAAAATAAAAGAGGGGCAGATGTGGGGCTCTGAATTGAAAGAGGACCGTTGCAAGCATAAAGAAGCTTAAACACATGTTTGCAGTTTGGAGCTAAGATGGCGCCTACAGGAAGGGGTTTGGGAGTGAAAAGAAGCTTAAGCACATTGTTTCAGCTTGGAGCTAAGATGGCGCCTATAGGAAGGGACGTGGGAATGAAGGGAAGCTTAAGCACATTGTTTAAAGAAGCTTAAGCACATGTTTGCAGCTAAGATGGCACCTACAGGAAGAGACAGGGCGTGATCTAAATTGTTAATTGATGGTCAAAATTTCTGATTGGTTCCCCTGGCTTCCGTGCTCATGAATGATTGCTTGGCCTTTAGCTTGATTGGTGTAACCTATAGGAAGTCCTGTGCAAAACCCCTTCACTTGCCTATAAAAGCTGTGGATCTTCAATAATAAACCGGAACTACTTTGATGGAACCCCTGTGGCGTCTGATTGTCCCCTGCCTGAGCCAGGGGGCTGGGAGGTAGGCAGTCAAGATTCGCCTTTCTCTGAGATCTCCTGGTTCAGCCGGGGTCAATCCTGCTGCCTTCCCTTTCTGCGGAAGGTCCCCGCACATTTCCATATTTCTGAATAATTTATAAAGCAAAATCAATTAAACCTGTGTGGCACTAGTATAAAAACTGACATATAGGCCAATGGAACAGAATAGAGAGCCATTCATTGAAGCACACATATATGGTCAACTGCGCTAAGAATCCACAAAGGAACAGAGAGTCTCTGCAACAAAAAGCATTGAAAAAACTGGCAAAACAATGACATTTGACCTTTAACTTACACCATTTGCAAAAAATAACTCAATATAGATTACAAACTTAAACGTAAGACCTGAAACTATAAAACTCTTAGATAACATCTATTGGGAGGGCTTCCCTGATGGTCCAGTGGGTAAGGACACCGCCTTGAAGTGCAAGGGGCGCCAGTTGGATCCCTGGCCTGGGAAGATCCCACATAGCACAGAGTGGCTGAACTCATATGTCCAACTACCAAGCCGGAGCTCTGGAGCGCATGCGCCCAGAGGTGGCGCTCTTCAGCAAGCGAAGCCACTGAGATGGGACGCCCAGATGGGGCAAAGAACAAAGATGGATGAAAATACATAAATGAAGACCAATAGAAGTGACTACAAAAAAAAGGAAAAAGTTAAAAATAAATAAATAAATAAAATCCATGGGGAATGATTTATGGTACCAGCCTTGGCAATGAATTCTTGGATATAACACCAGTAGCACAACCAACAAAAGCAAAAATAAGCAAATAAGAGTACATCAAACTAAAATCCAGTCACAGACCAATGAGTGAAAAGGCAATCTACAGAATGAAAGAAAATAGTTGCAGAATTTATATCTGATAGAGTAAATATCCAAAATATAGAAGGAATTCCTTCAAATCACTGAAACCACAGAGAAATGAGTGAAAAGGCAGTCTACAAGTAAATATCCAAAATAAAAGGAAGTCCTTCAAATCACTGAAAAACAGACAGCTCAAATTAAAAACTAAGTTTGATTAAAACAAAACAAATAGTTCAATTTGTATGGCTCTTTTGCAAAAGGTCTATTGAATTTCAAAACTTTAAGAGACATTTCAATAGATATATAGAAATATTTATATCATCAGAGATGCTCAAATTATACCACAGTAAGATATGGCCTCACTTTGGTTAGAAGGACTATTATTTCAATAACAAAGATGATTAATTCAGCTAAAAAGTGGAGAAATTGGAAGTCTTGGGCACTATTGATGAGAACATGAAATTGTACCACTAGTATGAGAAACAGTATGGAAGTCACCACAAAAACATTAAAAACAGAACTTCCATGTGATCTAGAAATCTCATTTGCAGGTACTGAACTGGATCATTGAAATCAGGATCTCAAAGACACAGCTGACTCCTGATTTCATTGGGCATTATTCACAACAGTGAAGAAGTGAAACAAGCTACAAGCTAAATTCCCATCAACAGAAGCAAGGGTAACATCAATGTGACATAAGCATGAGATGGAGACTTTTCTTTGGCAGCACATATACTAAAATTGGCCCCTGTGCAAGGATGACACGCACATTCATGAAGCGTTCTATATTTAAAACAGGATGGAGTGTTTAGTTTTAAAAAAGGAGAGAAATGCTGAAATATACAACAACATATATGATGATAGGGAACAGTGCCAAGTGAAATAAACCAGCAAAGGAAGGAAAAATATTATCTGCTTCCACTTACATGAGTCATCTGAAACATCCAGACTCAAGTAGAGATTAGGATAATGGTTGCCAGGGCCTGTAGGGAGAGGGAAATGGTGAGTTCCTATTTACAGATTTAAAGTTGCAGTTATACAAGGTGAATAACTTGTAGAGATCATCTGTAGTATACATGTATGTAGTTTACAATGCTGGGTTGTATACTCAAAAATTGTTAAAAGGGTAGATTGCATGTTAAAAGTTCTTACTACCCTTTTGTTCAAGTATAAGTGAGAACAAATAAAGCAACTACTGAGTTTGTTGAGACACTTACTTTTTTACAGGGTACATTCATTTTTTAAAATGCCTCATGAGATTAAATCACATAATTATGATAGGATTTAAACTTACAAATTTGGATATTCTTTGATCAACAGAACAGAGATAGCTGCAATAGAAAACTTTCCTAAGTATAGATCTTCTTCAGAGTTTTAAAAGAGCTCCACAAAAGGAGAAATTTAGTGGTGAGAGGCTAATAATAAAGCAGTACACCTGTGAGGAAGAAAAAAAAAAAAGCCCAGCCTAGAGTTAATGAACTACATAGGGGCAACAGCACTCAAAAGAACAAAAGCAATTTGGCAAAATTTGCAAAAGGAGATTGTGATAATAAGACATGCTTTTGACCATCTGCTTTCTGCAAAGTGATATGCTAAACATTTTATAGCATTTAATCATCTCAGTTCTGTAATGAACATTCTATTATTCCTCCCATTTCAGAGATGATAAGACATGTATGGAAATAAATGCATTATATGGTAAGTACAGACGCAGGACAGAAGTAAGAATTTGATGTCAATTAGCATTCTTATATAGTACCATATACTGGGTGCCTGGGCATCCCTAACATGTTCCTATCTCAACATAACTCTGTTTGTCAGTTCTTATTCTACTATCCTCTAGTATGCATGTTAAAGTCAAAATTAGCTTGAAATCGAACTCCCAATTGTCTTACAGCCCTGTCTTACACCACACTCTCCTGGAAATACGTCAAGCTTTTATCTATGCTGCATTTTATTTTTATTACCTTTAAACATAAATATTTCATATTGCCAAATAAGAATATAAACACTTAGATTAGATTACTAAAAAAGTATGATTGTGACCTTGGCTATTTTTTCAAAGTGAAAAGAGTCCTGTGCCACTCCTAATTTCTGACCTTTTTCTCATCTTGTCTTCTAGTCTTGTTGTTGTTGGTCTGCTTAATCGAACAACTAGAGCTTATTTTGCATAATTCCCTAAAATTTGTTCACATTTCTCTCACTGCCTAGATATCGGTTTTAATTTCTTGTGCTCAATTTCAGAGGAAAATGTGTTTTTTAAATTTATATATCAGTATATTTTGCCTTTCAGCAACTCGCTTCTGTTTTCTCTTGGCACTATCAAGCCTAATCAAAATTATTTTAAGTTTTTACAGCCATTGTTTTAAATACTGCTGGGTTGTATACTCAAAAATTGTTAAAAGGGTAGATTGCATGTTAAAAGTTCTTACTACCCTTTTGTTCAAGTATAAGTGAGAACAAATAAAGCAACTACTGAGTTTGTTGAGACACTTACTTTTTTACAGGGTACATTCATTTTTTAAAATGCCTCATGAGATTAAATCACATAATTATGATAGGATTTAAACTTACAAATTTGGATATTCTTTGATCAACAGAACAGAGATAGCTGCAATAGAAAACTTTCCTAAGTATAGATCTTCTTCAGAGTTTTAAAAGAGCTCCACAAAAGGAGAAATTTAGTGGTGAGAGGCTAATAATAAAGCAGTACACCTGTGAGGAAGAAAAAAAAAAAAGCCCAGCCTAGAGTTAATGAACTACATAGGGGCAACAGCACTCAAAAGAACAAAAGCAATTTGGCAAAATTTGCAAAAGGAGATTGTGATAATAAGACATGCTTTTTGACCATCTGCTTTCTGCAAAGTGATATGCTAAACATTTTATAGCATTTAATCATCTCAGTTCTGTAATGAACATTCTATTATTCCTCCCATTTCAGAGATGATAAGACATGTATGGAAATAAATGCATTATATGGTAAGTACAGACGCAGGACAGAAGTAAGAATTTGATGTCAATTAGCATTCTTATATAGTACCATATACTGGGTGCCTGGGCATCCCTAACATGTTCCTATCTCAACATAACTCTGTTTGTCAGTTCTTATTCTACTATCCTCTAGTATGCATGTTAAAGTCAAAATTAGCTTGAAATCGAACTCCCAATTGTCTTACAGCCCTGTCTTACACCACACTCTCCTGGAAATACGTCAAGCTTTTATCTATGCTGCATTTTATTTTTATTACCTTTAAACATAAATATTTCATATTGCCAAATAAGAATATAAACACTTAGATTAGATTACTAAAAAAGTATGATTGTGACCTTGGCTATTTTTTCAAAGTGAAAAGAGTCCTGTGCCACTCCTAATTTCTGACCTTTTTCTCATCTTGTCTTCTAGTCTTGTTGTTGTTGGTCTGCTTAATCGAACAACTAGAGCTTATTTTGCATAATTCCCTAAAATTTGTTCACATTTCTCTCACTGCCTAGATATCGGTTTTAATTTCTTGTGCTCAATTTCAGAGGAAAATGTGTTTTTTAAATTTATATATCAGTATATTTTTGCCTTTCAGCAACTCGCTTCTGTTTTCTCTTGGATATCAGCCTATCAATTATCTTTGCCTTCTGAAGATTTCTCTCTCTCTCTTTTTTAATTTATTTCTTTATTTTAAAGTTTTTACAGAGTTTTGTTGTTCACAGACATGCATGTTCCCAGATCAGCCATACGCATATCCCTGGCCCCCTCCCCTCTCCCAGGCACCCCCATCCCACTCCTCCAGGCTGTCGCACCAAGCCATTGTAAATACTCCTATTCCCTTAGCACAATGACAGTAGCTGTCTTTTTCACACTTGATAGTATAGGTTTCCATGTAACTCCCTCCATGCCTCCCACCCACTGTTCATTCCCCACAATATCCATATGTCTATTCTCTGTCTGTTTTTTCCATGGGTTCAGCACATGTGTTATCTTTACCCTTTTACTAGATTCCATATATATGTGTTAGTATACTGTACTTATCTTTCTCTTTTTGACTTACTTCACTTTTTATGATACGTTCTAGATTCATCCACCTCATTAGGGCTGATTCTTCTGCATTTCTTTTTATAACTGTGTAGTATTCCGTTGTATATATGTACCAGAGTTTCTTTATCCATTCATTTGCCGATGGGCATCTAGGTTGCATCCATGTTCTAGCTATTATATAGAGAGCTGCAGTGAACATTGGGGTACAGGTGCTTCTTTCAGATTTGATTTCATCAAGGTATAAGCCTAAGAGTGAGATAGCTGGGTCATATGATGCTTCTATTTCTAGTTTTTTAAGGAATCTCCATACTGTCTTCCATAGAGGCTGTATCAATTTACATTCCTACCAGCAATGCGAGAGTGTTCCCTTTTCTCCGCACTCTCTCCAGCATTTATTGTCTATCGATTTGTTCATGATGGCCATTCTGATGGGTGTGAGGTGATATCTCATTGTAGTTTTGATTTGCATTTCTCTACTAATAAGCAAGGTTGAGCATTGTTTTGTGTACTTTTTGGTCACCGGTATGTCCTCTTTGGTGAGATTTAGACCTTTTTCCCATTTTTTAATTGGGTTGTTCGTTTTTCCAGTGTTGAGTTGTCTGAATTGCTTGTAGGTCTTGGAGATCAATTCTTTGTGCGTTATTTCACTTTCTACCATGTTCTCTCATTTTGTGGGCTGTCTGTTTACCTTTTTCGTAACATCTTTTGCTGTAAAAAGCTTTTACGTTTCACTAGGTCCCACATGTTTATTTCTGTTTTTAGTTTCGTTATTCTAGTAGGTGGGTCAGAGAAGATCTTGCTTTGATTTATGTCCTTGAGTGTTTTGCCTTTATTCTCCTCTAAGAGTTCTATACTTTCGCCTCCTTTGTCAAAAATAAGGAATCCATAGGTGTGTGGGCCTATCTCTGGGCTCTCTATCTTATTCCATTGGTCTATATTTCTATTTTTGTGCCAGTATCATACTGCCTTGATGACTGTTGCTTTCTAAAATAGTCTGAAGTTAGGGATGCTGACCCTCCAGTTCCAATTTTCTTTCTAAGGATTGCTTTGGCTATTCGGGGTCTTTTGTGTTTCTATATGATGGGTCTTTGGTCTAGTTCTGTGAAGAATGTCATTGGTAGTTTGATAGGGATCGCATTGAATCTATAGATGACATTTGGTAGTATGGTCATTTTCACAATATTGATTCTTCTGACCCAGGAACATGGACTGTCTCTCCATCTGTTTAAGTCTTCAATAATTTCTTTCAAGAGTGTCTTGTAATTTTCTGTGTACAGTTCCTTTGTTTCTTTGAGTAGGTTTATTCCTAGATATTTGATTCTTTTGGTTGCGATGGTGAAGGGGATTGCCTCTTTGATTTCGTTTTCTGATTTTTCATTGTATATAGGAATGCCAGGGATTTCTGTGATTTTATTGATTTTATAACCCTCAACTTTGCTGAATTCGTTGATTAGCTCTAGTAGCCTTCTTTTCTAATTGTGCTTTACATTCCTACCAGATGGAGTGTTCCTTTTCTCCGCACTCTCTCCAGCATTTATTGTCTATCGATTTGTTCATGATGGCCATTCTGATGGGTGTGAGGTGATATCTCATTGTAGTTTTGATTTGCATTTCTCTACTAATAAGCAAGGTTGAGCATTGTTTTGTGTACTTTTTGGTCACCGGTATGTCCTCTTTGGTGAGATTTAGACCTTTTTCCCATTTTTTAATTGGGTTGTTCGTTTTTCCAGTGTTGAGTTGTCTGAATTGCTTGTAGGTCTTGGAGATCAATTCTTTGTGCGTTATTTCACTTTCTACCATGTTCTCTCATTTTGTGGGCTGTCTGTTTACCTTTTTCGTAACATCTTTTGCTGTAAAAAGCTTTTACGTTTCACTAGGTC
Source organism: Tragulus kanchil (assembly GCA_022376925.1). Classification (NCBI taxonomy): domain Eukaryota; kingdom Metazoa; phylum Chordata; class Mammalia; order Artiodactyla; family Tragulidae; genus Tragulus; species Tragulus kanchil. Next base: position 84,340,951 of record JAIOJX010000003.1, on the reverse strand, counting down.
CCACATGTTTATTTCTGTTTTTAGTTTCGTTATTCTAGTAGGTGGGTCAGAGAAGATCTTGCTTTGATTTATGTCCTTGAGTGTTTTGCCTTTATTCTCCTCTAAGAGTTCTATACTTTCGCCTCCTTTGTCAAAAATAAGGAATCCATAGGTGTGTGGGCCTATCTCTGGGCTCTCTATCTTATTCCATTGGTCTATATTTCTATTTTTGTGCCAGTATCATACTGCCTTGATGACTGTTGCTTTCTAAAATAGTCTGAAGTTAGGGATGCTGACCCTCCAGTTCCAATTTTCTTTCTAAGGATTGCTTTGGCTATTCGGGGTCTTTTGTGTTTCTATATGATGGGTCTTTGGTCTAGTTCTGTGAAGAATGTCATTGGTAGTTTGATAGGGATCGCATTGAATCTATAGATGACATTTGGTAGTATGGTCATTTTCACAATATTGATTCTTCTGACCCAGGAACATGGACTGTCTCTCCATCTGTTTAAGTCTTCAATAATTTCTTTCAAGAGTGTCTTGTAATTTTCTGTGTACAGTTCCTTTGTTTCTTTGAGTAGGTTTATTCCTAGATATTTGATTCTTTTGGTTGCGATGATGAAGGGGATTGCCTCTTTGATTTCGTTTTCTGATTTTTCATTGTATATAGGAATGCCAGGGATTTCTGTGATTTTATTGATTTTATAACCCTCAACTTTGCTGAATTCGTTGATTAGCTCTAGTAGCTTTGCAATAGTGTCTTTTGGGTTTCCTATGTATATCATGTCGTCTGCAAAAAGAGAGAGCTTTAGTTCTGCGAGGACCTTCCGCAGAAAGGGAAGGCAGCAGGGATTACTCCCGGCGGAACCGGGAGATCTCGGAGAAAGGCAAATCTTGAACTGTCCGCCCCACAGCCCCCTGGCTGAAGGCAGGGGACAATCAGACGTGACAGGGGTTCCATCGAAGTAGTTCCACTTTATTAGAGTAAACTACCAGTTTTTATAGGCAAACGAAAAGGGGGGTTTGCAAGGGACTTCCTATAGTTACACCAATCAAGCTAAAGGTCGAGCAACCACGCATTTACATTGCAATAGGAACTCAGGTGAGCCGGCATTGCCCAGAGTGCGGAAACCAGGGGGATCAATCAGAAGTTTTGACAATGGACCTTAGATCATGCCCTGTCTCTTCCTGTCAGCGTCCTTTTAGTACCAAATTGCAAATATGTGCTTAAGCTTCCTTATGCTTGCAAAAGCCGTCTTTCCTTCAGGGCCCCACGTTTCCCCCTCTTTTATTTTTTAAAATTAAGAGACTTTTGTTGAGGCAACGCGTAGAGCTAAGAGGTGGCCAGCCTCTAGCCTCGTCCGCTCTCCCTTGCGGCTATGCCTGTCTTAGGTCGGGACAGAGCACTCTTCAGGCAGAGCCCGTCATGGGATCAGGCAGCAGCTGTGGCAGCCCTCCTGTCTTAGGCCTGCTCTGCAGTGATGTCCTCTTACCCGTCATTGGCTAACCAGCCATCTCGCGGGGGCTGGACGGAGATTTTAGAGCGTTCGTCATTCAAAGGCCTCATTATATGTCCCGAGTGATTTCTTGAGGGGCCGTATAGACCCAGGGGTTTTGTGGGTGCCCAACGTGGGGCTCTTCTTCCAGGACCTGAACAAGCACAATTATTTTTTGTTGCAACTGTCTATTGTGGGGCATAACACCCTTGACCTTAAACAATATAGCTAGCAAGACAACAAAAACAAACAGATAGAAAGCATTTTTAAACCAGGTGAGTGGGCTCTGTATCCATTGTCAAAAATCTTAAACCCCGTTTTACCCTTGTTCCCAAAACGTTTGGGGTGTAATACGGTTCATTCTGGTTACATTTAGTTTGCTAACAATATAAGTTAGTATCTTTTGCCCTTCCCAAAATTTAGTGTCCCATATTTTCATCTGTGACGATGTGTTTTGTACTTCAATTAGAGTCCTGTTCATCACTGGAAGTCTGTCAAGCAGAAGCGGGGATATCTCACGTCACAGTCCAAGTGTGCCAGGATGCTTAATGTCTCGATTGCTCTGGCGTGTAGATCAAGCTGTTGTTGGAGTCCCATTATGGCAGCCCTCAGGTGTTCAAGTTGGTGTAGGCTGGTCTGAAGTCCCTGGTCAGAGGTGGTGGATGTTGTTTACTGCTGTGATGGTGTCCACCCACTGAACTCCGAGCACAGATGCTGTTACTGTTGTACCTATTAAGGAGAGAAAGAGAGAGAGAGACGCCTCAAGAACTTTCTGTTCTTGGGCCTGATATATGGTCATTTGTTGTCTGCAGCAGATTCTAAAGTTTGATCTTTGTTTTGTGGCATAAATTTAAGATTTCTCGCCGGTACCCATATAGGGCTGGGTTCCCCAATGGGGAATATGCACCCAAATCCTCTCCCCATAGTAAGGAGTGGATCAGGCCCCTCCCACTGGCCAGTGATGGTGTCCTCCATCTCACTTGTATTTCAGGTTTTATTTCTTGGTTGGACCAGTGTTTTTGAAAGGGTGCCATCAGTTCTTTCTTTGAAAAGTTTACAATGTTTAGAGTAAAGAGTGCCATTCCAAGTTGCTGGTGAGGGCTTATTCCCCCTTTTTGTTTTTGTAATTGGGCCTTTAAGTTTTGATGATGACGTTCAATTATAGCCTGTCCTTGAGGGTTGTATGGGATCCCTGTGGTGTGGAGGATGTGCCATCGTTGAAAGAAGTTTTGTAAATTTTTACTAACAAAGCAGGGACCATTGTCTGTTTTTATCTGATAAGGTAGACCCAGAGTTGCAAAGCATTGTAAGAAATGACTCTCGGCATGTTTTGCCTTTTCTCCTGAGTGGGCTGTAGCCCAGCAGGCATGGGAATAAGTATCAATGGATACAAAGATGTACTTGAGTTTTCCAAAGGGAGAAAAGTGAGTGACATCTGTCTGCCACAACATGTTAGGCCTCAGTCCCCGAGGGTTTACTCCCGGAGATTGTAAAATAAAGGGAGTTGCCCATTTTCTTTAAATCTTTGATGGGGATCTGTGTTTTGTACTTCAATTAGAGTCCTGTTCATCACTGGAAAGTCTGTCAAGCAGAAGCAGGGATATCTCACGTCACAGTCCAAGTGTGCCAGGATGCTTAATGTCTCGATTGCTCTGGCGTGTAGATCAAGCTGTTGTTGGAGTCCCATTATGGCAGCCCTCAGGTGTTCAAGTTGGTGTAGGCTGGTCTGAAGTCCCTGGTCAGAGGTGGTGGATGTTGTTTACTGCTGTGATGGTGTCCACCCACTGAACTCCGAGCACAGATGCTGTTACTGTTGTACCTATTAAGGAGAGAAAGAGAGAGAGAGACGCCTCAAGAACTTTCTGTTCTTGGGCCTGATATATGGTCATTTGTTGTCTGCAGCAGATTCTAAAGTTTGATCTTTGTTTTGTGGCATAAATTTAAGATTTCTCGCCGGTACCCATATAGGGCTGGGTTCCCCAATGGGGAATATGCACCCAAATCCTCTCCCCATAGTAAGGAGTGGATCAGGCCCCTCCCACTGGCCAGTGATGGTGTCCGTCCATCTCACTTGTATTTCAGGTTTTATTTCTTGGTTGGACCAGTGTTTTTGAAAGGGTGCCATCAGTTCTTTCTTTGAAAAGTTTACAATGTTTAGAGTAAAGAGTGCCATTCCAAGTTGCTGGTGAGGGCTTATTCCCCCTTTTTGTTTTTGTAATTGGGCCTTTAAGTTTTGATGATGACGTTCAATTATAGCCTGTCCTTGAGGGTTGTATGGGATCCCTGTGGTGTGGAGGATGTGCCATCGTTGAAAGAAGTTTTGTAAATTTTTACTAACAAAGCAGGGACCATTGTCTGTTTTTATCTGATAAGGTAGACCCAGAGTTGCAAAGCATTGTAAGAAATGACTCTCGGCATGTTTTGCTTTTTCTCCTGAGTGGGCTGTAGCCCAGCAGGCATGGGAATAAGTATCAATGGATACAAAGATGTACTTGAGTTTTCCAAAGGGAGAAAAGTGAGTGACATCTGTCTGCCACAACATATTAGGCCTCAGTCCCCGAGGGTTTATTCCCGGAGATTGTAAGGGAGGAACTTGCAAATAAGGGAGGCAAGACTTACAAGTATGCACAATTTTCTTTAAATCTTTGATGGGGATCTGTGGGTTAAGTTTTATTTGAGGTACAATTAGGACTGCAGCCCTGGATGTAGCACCACAGATAGGTCCGAGAAACCGCTCCAAAGAGTTAGGGGAAGAAAGTCAACACAAGGGTTTCAGTGTGGGGGAAATTTAAATGTCAAAGAAAGGGTTTTTTTGTTTTTTTTTTTTTTTTTAAAGGCTTTTGTTTTACAAATGGATTGTGCCCTACATGAGGATGTGATTATCTTCATGAAGGATTTTAGCACTTTTTTAGTTCTGAGGAGATGCAGAGATTGAGATAATAAAAGCTCTTTCTAAAAGTCATTTACTTATCTAAAGACCTGTTCCACTGGATTTCCCTGAGCACAGCGTGTCTTGCCTCCACCCTGATTTCCTTCAGAGGGTGTTTCCGTGGGATGTTTTCCTATCTTCTTGGGGGCACTCTCTCTTAAAGTGCCCAGGTTGGCTGCAGTTAAAGCAGTGGCCTGATTCAGGTGAGGCGGGGGCCCCTGGGACGAGGCCCTACCTGTAGCCATTACAGGGGATAAATCTTTAGTCATTGCCTCAGAGAGAGCCTCAGTTTGAGCCTGAAGGGCATTGGTGATAGAGCGGGCTTGGTGGCTTTGTGTGCCTATATCTTTAGAGCACACAATCCATCGCTCAATGGAACGATCTTTTTGTCCTGCGCAGGCCAATTTATGGTCTGTATTCATTCCCTCCCAAACTAGCATTTTGAGGAACTGATCTCTTAAAGGCCCTGGAGGGAATTTTCTCTGGAGGCTCTTTTCTACACGATCTACAAAAGTGGCAAGGTCCTCGTTATTCTTTTGTGTTATACCTGATATGAGGTGTTCAGTAGGGCCTTCAGCAAGTTTTTCCAGGTAGCCAGACATATAGCCCGTACTTGGTCTTGATAAGGGGCAGGATGGCGGCCTGCTGAATACCAGTGCTCCATCGGTCCGCCGTCCTTTGGGGCGATAGCATTCCAAAAGTACACCACAACATATTAGGCCTCAGTCCGAGGGTTTATTCCCGGAGATTAAAACTGAATAGGGAGGCAAGACTTACAAGTATGCACAATTTTCTTTAAATCTTTGATGGGGATCTGTGGGTTAAGCTTTATTTGAGGTACAATTAGGACTGCAGCCCTGGATGTAGCACCACAGATAGGTCCGAGAAACCGCTCCAAAGAGTTAGGGGAAGAAAGTCAACACAAGGGTTTCAGTGTGGGGGAAATTTAAATGTCAAAGAAAGGGTTTTTTTTTTTTTTTTTTTTTTTTTTAAAGGCTTTTGTTTTACAAATGGATTGTGCCCTACATGAGGATGTGATTATCTTCATGAAGGATTTTAGCACTTTTTTAGTTCTGAGGAGATGCAGAGATTGAGATAATAAAAGCTCTTTCTAAAAGTCATTTACTTATCTAAAGACCTGTTCCACTGGATTTCCCTGAGCACAGCGTGTCTTGCCTCCACCCTGATTTCCTTCAGAGGGTGTTTCCGTGGGATGTTTTCCTATCTTCTTGGGGGCACTCTCTCTTAAAGTGCCCAGGTTGGCTGCAGTTAAAGCAGTGGCCTGATTCAGGTGAGGCGGGGGCCCCTGGGACGAGGCCCTACCTGTAGCCATTACAGGGGATAAATCTTTAGTCATTGCCTCAGAGAGAGCCTCAGTTTGAGCCTGAAGGGCATTGGTGATAGAGCGGGCTTGGTGGCTTTGTGTGCCTATATCTTTAGAGCACACAATCCATCGCTCAATGGAACGATCTTTTTGTCCTGCGCAGGCCAATTTATGGTCTGTATTCATTCCCTCCCAAACTAGCATTTTGAGGAACTGATCTCTTAAAGGCCCTGGAGGGAATTTTCTCTGGAGGCTCTTTTCTACACGATCTACAAAAGTGGCAAGGTCCTCGTTATTCTTTTGTGTTATACCTGATATGAGGTGTTCAGTAGGGCCTTCAGCAAGTTTTTTCCAGGTAGCCAGACATATAGCCCGTACTTGGTCTTGATAAGGGGCAGGGATGGCGGCCTGCTGAATACCAGTGCTCCATCGGTCCGCCGTTCCCGATAGCATTCCAAAAGTTATTGGAATGACGGGATTGGCAGCCTGATTTCTCTCTGCTTGAGCATGACATTCCTCTTTGAAAAAGGCACACCATTTGATATAAATGTTACTGGGAAGTACTGCCTTACATAGCATTTTCCAGTCTTGGGTGGTACAAGGTTGGTGGGCTAGCCCTTGGAGTATGGTTTCCGCCCATGGTGAGTTTGGGCCATCCTCGGCTACCGCCTTTTTAAGTTCCTTTAGGTCATTAGCCTCCCATGGATACCAGGCGTCCGGTCTGTTTCCCCCAGGGTTAACGTTCACAGGGAAAGCTTGGACTGGGCCCGTGAAGGGCGCTGAGGGCCCCCCAGGGTCTTCAGGATAGGTCCTCTCTCTCCAAGGTGACCCCAGTGCCCTCCCTCCCCACCGAGCCTCTGTGATCTCTTCAAAGGGAGGAGGGAGTGTGGAGTGCAGTCCTGTATCTTGAGGTCTTGACCCCAAGTGATTGGGGAAACGCTCATCATAGCTAATTTCGTCTTCATTTACAAACGAGTCCCAGGCTCTGTTAAGAGCTTGGATATAGTTTCCCACGTTGTTAAAAGAGAGCAGAAAAGAAAGACAACTGAGGACAACCACCAAAAATCCTAACGGGAGTGGTGGCGGCCGGGAAGTTGGGCTCATGTCGTGCTTGTGAAACCGTGAAGGAGTCCCTAACGTTGCACGGACATTGTCTTGCTGGGGGCGGGCGCTCTAAGAGGCTCTGGCCCGTTCTGTGACCCCCTTATCCTGTCACGGGAGTCTTCAAGCGGCAGGCGCCCTAATGGCTTTTAAATGCCTGACCCGTGCCCGCACGGGAGAGGTTTAGGCCGCGTCCTCAATTTGAAATGTAGAAAAGAGAGGCTTCCACCCAGTCGGGCTGCCGCTACTGGGGCGGACTGTCTTAAAGCCTTCCTGGGACCACCAGAGAGTAACCCTGGCCTGGTCCCCGTCAGTTGCTTTTTTGACTGTCCACCTGTTCGCTGGAAGTCTCGAATCAGAGAGAACAAGAAAGTAGGAATTAAAGCAAAGAAGGAAAAACAAGGGAAAGCAGCGTTCAATTTTTTTTTTTTTCTTTTTCCCTTTGTGACTACCCTAAATCCCCACCCTCTCGGGAGTGGCGCGATAAAGGGGAAGACTCACCTTGAAATCTGGATTACTCCGAGAAGATGCCCCTCTAGAGGGAGGCGCCGCGCTGAGGCCCGTCGGCCGCTTCGTCGGTTCTCTTTCAAACCCGCACGGTGATGCTGCCTTCTACTTTCTCGCAGTCAGGCCCCACGTTGGGCGCCAGCTTCTGCGGGGACCTTCCGCAGAAAGGGAAGGCAGCAGGGATTACTCCCGGCGGAACCGGGAGATCTCAGAGAAAGGCAAATCTTGAACTGTCCGCCCCACAGCCCCCTGGCTGAAGGCAGGGGACAATCAGACGCGACAGGGGTTCCATCGAAGTAGTTCCACTTTATTAGAGTAAACTACCAGTTTTTATAGGCAAACGAAAAGGGGTTCAAGTTACTCCTATAGTTACACCAATTAAGCTAAAGGTCGAGCAACCACGCATTTACATTGCAATAGGAACTCAGGTGAGCCGGCATTGCCCAGAGTCCCAGGCTCTGTTAAGAGCTTGATATAGTTTCCACGTTGTTAAGAGAAAGAAAGACAACTGAGGACAACCACCAAAAATCCTAACGGGAGTGGTGGCGGCCGGGAAGTTGGGCTCATGTCGTGCTTGTGAAACCGTGAAGGAGTCCCTAACGTTGCACGGACATTGTCTTGCTGGGGGCGGGCGCTCTAAGAGGCTCTGGCCCGTTCTGTGACCCCCTTATCCTGTCACGGGAGTCTTCAAGCGGCAGGCGCCCTAATGGCTTTTAAATGCCTGACCCGTGCCCGCACGGGAGAGGTTTAGGCCGCGTCCTCAATTTGAAATGTAGAAAAGAGAGGCTTCCACCCAGTCGGGCTGCCGCTACTGGGGCGGACTGTCTTAAAGCCTTCCTGGGACCACCAGAGAGTAACCCTGGCCTGGTCCCCGTCAGTTGCTTTTTTGACTGTCCACCTGTTCGCTGGAAGTCTCGAATCAGAGAGAACAAGAAAGTAGGAATTAAAGCAAAGAAGGAAAAACAAGGGAAAGCAGCGTTCAATTTTTTTTTTTTTCTTTTTCTTTTTCCCTTTGTGACTACCCTAAATCCCCACCCTCTCGGGAGTGGCGCGATAAAGGGGAAGACTCACCTTGAAATCTGGATTACTCCGAGAAGATGCCCCTCTAGAGGGAGGCGCCGCGCTGAGGCCCGTCGGCCGCTTCGTCGGTTCTCTTTCAAACCCGCACGGTGATGCTGCCTTCTACTTTCTCGCAGTCAGGCCCCACGTTGGGCGCCAGCTTCTGCGGGGACCTTCCGCAGAAAGGGAAGGCAGCAGGGATTACTCCCGGCGGAACCGGGAGATCTCAGAGAAAGGCAAATCTTGAACTGTCCGCCCCACAGCCCCCTGGCTGAAGGCAGGGGACAATCAGACGCGACAGGGGTTCCATCGAAGTAGTTCCACTTTATTAGAGTAAACTACCAGTTTTTATAGGCAAACGAAAAGGGGGGTTTGCAAGGGACTTCCTATAGTTACACCAATTAAGCTAAAGGTCGAGCAACCACGCATTTACATTGCAATAGGAACTCAGGTGAGCCGGCATTGCCCAGAGTGCGGAAACCAGGGGGATCAATCAGAAGTTTTGACAATGGACCTTAGATCATGCCCTGTCTCTTCCTGTCAGCGTCCTTTTAGTACCAAATTGCAAATATGTACTTAAGCTTCCTTATGCTTGCAAAAGCCGTCTTTCCTTCAGGGCCCCACATAGTTCTTTTCCAATCTGGATTCCTTTTATTTCTTTCTCTTCTCTTATTGCTGTTGTTAGAACTTCCAGGACTATGTTGAATAATAGTGATGAAAGTGGACACCCCCTGGGCTTCCCCTGGTGGCACAGTGGGTAAGGGCATTGCCTTGCAGTGCAAGGGGCGCCGGTTTGATCACTGGCCTGGGAAGATCCCACTTGCCGCAGAGCGGCTGGACCCATGTGTCCAATTACCGAGCCGGAGCGCTGGAGTTCTGGAGCGCATGCGCCCAGAGCCGGCGCTCTGCAACAACAGATGCCACCGCGATGGGAGGGCCACAAGAGCCGAAGAACAAAATGGATGAAAATAGAGAAACGAAAGACCAACGGAAGTGACCCGCCCGTCCCCCTCCCCAACCCGACCCCTGCCCAAAAATAAATAGATAAATAAATCTTTTAAAAAAAAAAAGAAAGAAAGAAAGTGGACACCCCTGTCTTGTTCCTGATCTTAGAAGGAATGCTTTCAGTTTTTCACCATTGAGGATAGTGTTCACTGTGGGCTTCTCATATATGGTTTTTCCTATGTTCAGATAGGTTCCCTCTATACCCATTTTTTGAAGAGTTTTTATCATAAATGCATGTTTTACATTTTTGAAAGCTTCTTCTGCATCTATTGAGATGATCATGGGATTTTTGTCTCTCAATTTGTTGATATGATGTATCACATTGATTGGCTTGTGGATGTTGAAGAACTCTTGTGTGCTTGGGATGATCCCACCTTGATCAGGATGTATGAGCTTTTTGATGTGTTGTTGAATTCTTTTTGCTAGGATTTTGTTGAAGATTTTGCCATCTAAGTTCATCAGTGAAATTGGCCTACGATTGTCTTTTTTTGTGCTGTCTTTGCCTGGTTTTGGTATCAGGGTGATGGTGACTTTGTAGAATGTGTTTGGAAGTGTTCCTTCCTGTGCAATTGTTTAAAAAAGTTTTAGAAGGACAGGCATTAGCTCTTCTTTAAATGGTTGGTAGAATTCACCTGTGGAACCATCTGGTCCTGGGCTTTAATATTTGCGTAGATTTTAATCACAAAGTTGATTTCTGAGCTTGTGATTGGGTAGTTCATAGTTTCTATTTCTCCCTGGTTTAGTCTTAGGAGATTAATCTTCTCCAAGAAACTGTCCATTTCTTCCAGGTTGTCCAGTTTGTTGCCATAGAGTTGTTCATAATAGTCTCTTAGAATCCTTTGGATTTCTGCATTATCTGTTGTAATCTCTCTTTTTTTATTTTTGATTTGGATGATCTGGTTGATCTGGTTCTTCTCTCTTTTTTTCTTGATGAATCTGGCCAGTGACTGGTCAATCTTTTCAAAGAACCAGCTTCTAATTTTATTTATCTTTACTATTGCTTTTTTCATTTCTTTTTCTTTTATTTCTGCTCTGATCTTTATGATTTCTCTTCTTCTGCTGGCTTTGGGGTGTTTTTGGTCTTCTTTCTCCAGTTATTTTAAGCATAGAGTTAGTTCATCTGCTTGATATTTTTCTTGTTTTCTGAGGCAGGACCATATTGCTAGAAATTTCCCTCTTAGAACTGCTTTTGCAGTATCCCATAGGATTTGCACTGTCATGTTTTCACTGTAATTTTCTTCTAGGAATTTTTAAATTTCTCCTTTGATTTGCTCAGTTATCAGTTTGTTTTTTAGGTATGTTCTATTTAATCTCCATATACTTGTGTTTTTAGTGGATTTTTTTCCAGCAGTTGATCTCTAGTCTCATTGCATTTCGGCCAGAGAAGATGGTTGATATTATTTCAGTTTTCTTGAATTGACTGAGGTTTGATTTGTGGCCCAAGATATGGTCTATCCTGGAGAATGTTCCATGAGCACTTGAGAAGAACGTGTATTCTTCTGCTTTTGGATAGAAGTCCTAAAGCTATCCATGAGGTCCATCTCTTCTAGTGTGACATTTAAGGCTTGTGTTTCTTTATTCATTTTCTGTTTTGATGATCTGTCCATTGGTGACTTTGTAGAATGTGTTTGGAAGTGTTCCTTCCTGTGCAATTGTTTAAAAAAGTTTTAGAAGGACAGGCATTAGCTCTTCTTTAAATGGTTGGTAGAATTCACCTGTGGAACCATCTGGTCCTGGGCTTTAATATTTGCGTAGATTTTAATCACAAAGTTGATTTCTGAGCTTGTGATTGGGTAGTTCATAGTTTCTATTTCTCCCTGGTTTAGTCTTAGGAGATTAATCTTCTCCAAGAAACTGTCCATTTCTTCCAGGTTGTCCAGTTTGTTGCCATAGAGTTGTTCATAATAGTCTCTTAGAATCCTTTGGATTTCTGCATTATCTGTTGTAATCTCTCTTTTTTTATTTTTGATTTGGATGATCTGGTTGATCTGGTTCTTCTCTCTTTTTTTCTTGATGAATCTGGCCAGTGACTGGTCAATCTTTTCAAAGAACCAGCTTCTAATTTTATTTATCTTTACTATTGCTTTTTTCATTTCTTTTTCTTTTATTTCTGCTCTGATCTTTATGATTTCTCTTCTTCTGCTGGCTTTGGGGTGTTTTTGGTCTTCTTTCTCCAGTTATTTTAAGCATAGAGTTAGTTCATCTGCTTGATATTTTTCTTGTTTTCTGAGGCAGGACCATATTGCTAGAAATTTCCCTCTTAGAACTGCTTTTGCAGTATCCCATAGGATTTGCACTGTCATGTTTTCACTGTAATTTTCTTCTAGGAATTTTTAAATTTCTCCTTTGATTTGCTCAGTTATCAGTTTGTTTTTTAGGTATGTTCTATTTAATCTCCATATACTTGTGTTTTTAGTGGATTTTTTTCCAGCAGTTGATCTCTAGTCTCATTGCATTTCGGCCAGAGAAGATGGTTGATATTATTTCAGTTTTCTTGAATTGACTGAGGTTTGATTTGTGGCCCAAGATATGGTCTATCCTGGAGAATGTTCCATGAGCACTTGAGAAGAACGTGTATTCTTCTGCTTTTGGATAGAAGTCCTAAAGCTATCCATGAGGTCCATCTCTTCTAGTGTGACATTTAAGGCTTGTGTTTCTTTATTCATTTTCTGTTTTGATGATCTGTCCATTGGTGTGAGAGGAGTGTTAAAGTTTCCTGATATTATTGTCAATTTCCTTTTTTATGTCTAAAAGTATTTGTTTTATGTATTGAGGTGCACCCATGCTGGATGCATAGATATTCATGACTCTAATATCGTTCTCTTGGACTGATCCCTTGATCATGATGTAGTAACCTGCCTTGTCTCTTAGAATTTTCTTTCTTTTAAAGTCTATTTTGTCTGATATGAGGATTGCTACTCCAGCTTTCTTTTGTGTTCCATTTGCGTGGAATATCTTTTTCCAGCCTCTCGCTTTCAGTCTATGAGTGTCTCTAGGTCTGAAGTGGGTCTCTTTTAAACAGCATAGATATGGATTTTGCTTCTAAATCCATTCAGCCAGCTTATGCGTCTTTGGTTGAGCATCTAGTCCATTTACATTCAAAGCAATTATTGATGCAAATGTTCCTGTTGTCATCTTCTTAGACATTTGGTGTTTTATTTGTAAGACTTCTCCTACTCTTGTATGTATTGACTATATCAGGCCCTTTAACAGTTGTCGTAGGGCTGGTTTTGTGGTACAAAATTCTACTCACTTTTGTTTGTCTGTGAAGCTTTTGACTTCTCCAACAACTCTGAACTTTTGACTTCTCCATCCATTCTGAATGAGATCCGTGCTGGGTAGAGAATTCTTCGTTGAAGGTTATTCTCTTTTAGCCATTTAAATGTGTCCTGCCATTCTCTTCTGGCCTGCAGGGTTTCTGTTGAGAGATCCACAGTTAGACGTATGGGGCTTCCTTTATATGTTATTTGTTGTTTGCTCCTAGCTGCTTTTAGTCTTTATATTTAGTCTGTGTTAGTTTGATTAGAATGTGCCTTGGTGTGTTTCTTCTGGGGTTTCTCCTGTATGGAACTCTTTGTGCCTCTTGGACATGGTTGACTATTTCCTTTCCCATGCAGGGGAAGTTGTCAACTGTATCCTCTTCAGGAATTTTTTCATAGCCTTTCCTTCCCTCTTCTTCTTCTGGGACCCCTCAAATTCTAATGTTGTTGAGTTTGATAAAATTTCTTTTTTAATCCTATTGAGGTCCATCTCTTCTAGTGTGACATTTAAGGCTTGTGTTTCTTTATTCATTTTCTGTTTTGATGATCTGTCCATTGGTGTGAGAGGAGTGTTAAAGTCTCCTGATATTATTGTCAATTTCCCTTTTTATGTCTAAAAGTATTTGTTTTATGTATTGAGGTGCACCCATGCTGGATGCATAGATATTCATGACTCTAATATCGTTCTCTTGGACTGATCCCTTGATCATGATGTAGTAACCTGCCTTGTCTCTTAGAATTTTCTTTCTTTTAAAGTCTATTTTGTCTGATATGAGGATTGCTACTCCAGCTTTCTTTTGTGTTCCATTTGCGTGGAATATCTTTTTCCAGCCTCTCGCTTTCAGTCTATGAGTGTCTCTAGGTCTGAAGTGGGTCTCTTTTAAACAGCATAGATATGGATCTTGCTTCTGAATCCATTCAGCCAGCTTGCGTCTTTGGTTGGAGCATCTAGTCCATTTACATTCAAAGCAATTATTGATGCAAATGTTCCTTAAGACTTCTCCTACTCTTGTATGTATTGAATATATCAGGCCCTTTAACAGTTGTCGTAGGGCTGGTTTTGTGGTACAAAATTCTACTCACTTTTGTTTGTCTGTGAAGCTTTTGACTTCTCCAACAACTCTGAACTTTTGACTTCTCCATCCATTCTGAATGAGATCCGTGCTGGGTAGAGAATTCTTCGTTGAAGGTTATTCTCTTTTAGCCATTTAAATGTGTCCTGCCATTCTCTTCTGGCCTGCAGGGTTTCTGTTGAGAGATCCACAGTTAGACGTATGGGGCTTCCTTTATATGTTATTTGTTGTTTGCTCCTAGCTGCTTTTAGTCTTTATATTTAGTCTGTGTTAGTTTGATTAGAATGTGCCTTGGTGTGTTTCTTCTGGGGTTTCTCCTGTATGGAACTCTTTGTGCCTCTTGGACATGGTTGACTATTTCCTTTCCCATGCAGGGGAAGTTGTCAACTGTATCCTCTTCAGGAATTTTTTCATAGCCTTTCCTTCCCTCTTCATCTTCTGGGATTCCTAAAATTCCAATGTTGGTGCGTTTGATATTGTCCCATAGGTCTCTTAGGCTATCCTCAGTTCTTTTGATTCTTTGTGCTTTGTTCTGTTCTTCAGCACTTGTTTCCACCATTCTGTCTTCCAGCTCACTTATCCTTTCTTCTGCCTCTGATACGGTACTGTCGAGACCTTTTATAGTATTTTTGAGTTCGGCAATTGAGTTGTTTGTCTCTATTTGCTTATGTTTCATTGCTTGCATGTCTCTTCTCAGTGCATTAATTTCCTCTAATATTCTGTTTTCGGTGTTTTGAATCTTCACTAGTATCACTCTTCTGAATTCTCTTTCAGATAATTTGTCTATTTCCTCTTCTGTCATCTGTAGCTGTGTTTCTCTAGTTTGTTCCTTCATTTGTGCAGTGTTTCTGTGTCTTCTCATTATTATTTTAATTTTTGTTTCTGTGTGTGTGTCTGTGTGTTGGAGTTGTTTTTCCCAACAGGCTTCGTGGTTGAATTTTCCCTTCCTTTGGGTTTCTGTCTTTGTAGAAGTGTTCAGTGGTTTGTGTCTTGGGTGATATTAGGTCTTGTTTGCAGGTAAATAATCTCTAGTGTTGTATGTTCTTTGATAGTGTGGGTTCTTGGAACCAGTGCTTCCACTCCGAGGATCCTTGCTTTGATCTCTGGCCTGGCGGTGTAGGCTCTATGTCTGGATTGCTATAGTGTTCAATTGTATTAGTTCAAATTCAAGCATATGAGGAACAAGAGGAGCATCCCGGATGGATGACAGTCATAAAATCATGCAAATATTTTTTGACATAGTAAAAAGTATGCATACATACACATCAATAAGCACAACTGAAGTCTTATAGGTATAAAGCATAGGAAATTTTTCTGGCAAATGGCGCAATCAAAGATGGTACCTGACCCTTAAGTTCTAAATTAATTAAAATACTGCCTGGAAAAATAGATCCAGGGCAAGGTCCCAGCTGGGAATATTACAATGAAAGCAGTTTTTAACTAAGACATGTGTGGGGTGTGAAGAGGAGGAGAGTGTACGGATAATGACAAGGAATAGATTCATCTTGCAAGGATTTTGTAGGGTTAAGTAACAAAGAGTAGTGTGCTGTAGAGTTTGGTAGAGTTGGAAGTGAAAAGTAGAGACAGGAATATAGGAACTATTTATACAGAGAATAGTAGTAGATAGGAAAAGATTTTACATTTAGAACATAGAGGTATGAAGCAGTGACAAAAAGGAATGAAAATTAGAAGTTTGGAAAAATTAAAAATTAAAAAAAAATTAAATAAAAAAGAGAAAAAAATTAGCAAGTAGAGACAAAAAACAAACCAAACCAAAAAATTGCATAAACAAAATAAAACAAACAAAAAGAAGAAAAGAGTAAATACTGTCCCTGGTTTTTATCTTTTCATCTGCTTGTGGACTTTCCACAAGTTTACTCTTGATGATTTCCCAGGTTTCCCTAGTCTTTCCCTTGCAAAACCGGTTGCTATGGTTTCTGTTTTTGCTTTCAGCAAAACTAAGGCTCTGCAGTGAGCTCAGTTGCTAGTTGGGACGGCGGGCTGTTCCCAATCTATGAGGGGGTGGGGGAAGGGGACACGTGCACGGTCCAGTGCTGGAGGGGGTGCCCCGATTCCACTGCGTAGCCACCAGTAACTTCCATTCCCTGCTCTTCTCCTGGTTTCCTCTGCCGAAACACCCAGCTGCCTGCAGGACAGCGGATTTCCTTCTGCAGTTCTGGGGCTGCAGGGACTTTTTCTGCTGCTGGCGCGTGTGCACTGCCGGATGTGGGACTAAGCCCCAAACGTGTATGCGAGGATCGCCATCCTGCTCAAGCCATGTTTTTGGGCTGTAACCCAAGGGGGTTTCCCCTTTCAGTTCTGAATGCCCTGCTAGCGGTGTCTTACATCACCTGAGGCCTGGCGACCCTGTGGGACCTTCGTGCTGAGTGCCATCCTCTGTCCTCCTGGTGCACTTCCAAGGCTCTCTCTGCCTGGTCCGGTGTGGGGGCTGGAGCACAGTGCTTTCAGAACAGGAGCTCCAGGGAAGTTCTGGCTTTTCTCTTTCCTAGACCTGAGGAGTTCTTTTGTTTTCTAGCAGTTGGTTTGTTGGTGGTGTTTCACTTCTTGATTAGTTCTGGTGATTCTACTGGGGAGCAGGGAAATCCTCTGTGCGGGGACCTTCCACAGAAAGGGAAGGCAGTGGGATTGCCCCCAGACGAACCGGGAGATCTCAGAGAGAGATGGGCCTTGCTGCCGTGCCCCCTCCAGCCTGCTGGTGCATGCCAGGGACAATCAGACACAGCAGGGGTTCTGTCAGAGCAGTTCCACTTTATTAGAGTAAACTAACAGTTTTTATAGGCAAACGAAGGGGGGTTTGCAAGGGACTTCCTATAGTTACACCAATCAAGCTAAAGGTCGAGCAACCACGCATTTACATTGCAATAGGAACTCACAGTGAGCCTGCATTGCCCAGAGCTTGGAAACCAGGGGGATCAATCAGAAGTTTTGACAATGGACCTTAGATCATGCCCTGTTTCTTCCTGTAGGCGTCCTTTTAGCACCAACTGCAAATATGTGCTTAAGCTTCCTTATGCTTGCAAAGGCCCTCTTTCCTTCAGGGCCCAACACCTCTGTTCATTCCTCTGCCATCTTGGCCCCCTCCAAGACTTCTCATTTTTAACCAAAATTTTTGTCCCTGATATTATAATTAACAGTCCTTCTAAGCTGTCTTTACTCTTTTGTTAGCATCCACTTATGTTTCTTTTTACTCTTACCTTTTATTCACTCATGAAACTGCAGCAACTGAGTCTTTATCTAATATCTGTAACCTATTATGTTATGATTGTCTTGCTAATATCTCCAACAATTACCTCATTTTCCAAAACAGTATAGGAATATCACGTGTTTTGTTTTGGCCTATCTTCTGAGTGTGTCACTGCTTTCCCCAAGTGCATTACTAACGTGCTTTACTTTCCTGGACTCTGTAACACCCTTCCTAATTCTCCTTAAAAGAGTAATTGTTTTTCTCAGTCTTGTTTTTAGATTATTCTTCATTCCTTTGATTCTTACATACTCGTAGTTGTTCAGTACAAAATATCAATAAATCTCAAAACCATATCTAGTCTCTTATTATTATTCAATTCAGTCTACATGTACTACTATACTGATATTTCAGAAGACTGTCAAACCGTTAATTAAAAATTTATTAATATCTCATTATTCTGGGCCTCAATTCATAGCACTATGACACATCTAACTACCAATATTAGAAAATTGGGAGCTATTGTTACTGAATCAAAGCTCGCCGAAAAACAAGCCAATGAATCCTAGGAATGAGATGTTGAGGCAATGAAAACAGGTTTATTTGAAAAGTAACTGACCGAGAAGATGGCTGGCTAGCACCTCCATATGAATCATCTTATTGGGGCTTCAATGCCAGCTTATTTTATAGATCAGAGATGCGCGAGTTGGGGAAGCAAAACAAAAGTCCATTAATCTTGCAAACATCTCCTAGAATAGCAAACCTCAGGCAGAAGATGTGTTAACTTCTCCCTTCCTGTCATCTACAGGTGGACAGGGTTCTGAACAAAGATATTTTACTTTAACAATTCAGGCAGAGGGGCAGGGTCTATGAAACAAGCCATTAAGTATGATAATAATAATAATAGCAAGGAAGGCAAGTGAAAGAGTCAGTTTTCAACATGGGGTTAGAATTGGTTTTCACCCTGAAACACTAGGATTAAAGGTGTATTTCTTTCAAACTAATGACTTCCCTACTACATATTCTAACATTGTGTTGTTCTTCATTTTGTGTATGAGAAGATTTGGCTAATATCTAGGTCTCTGATATTGCCACTTAAGTGATTAAAATTTCTAATGTAGCATCAATATAATGGCTCCACTTTGTATAAAATATTTTTATACTGTGTATTTTACTGCATGATAAAGTAATCTATTGAGTCATCTGTGTGTTTATAACAAAAGATAACGCTGCAAATGAACATCAATTCTTTTCCTTTAAAAGTGCATTACTAACGTGCTTTACTTTCCTGGACTCTGTAACACCCTTCCTAATTCTCCTTAAAAGAGTAATTGTTTTTCTCAGTCTTGTTTTTAGATTATTCTTCATTCCTTTGATTCTTACATACTCGTAGTTGTTCAGTACAAAATATCAATAAATCTCAAAACCATATCTAGTCTCTTATTATTATTCAATTCAGTCTACATGTACTACTATACTGATATTTCAGAAGACTGTCAAACCGTTAATTAAAAATTTATTAATATCTCATTATTCTGGGCCTCAATTCATAGCACTATGACACATCTAACTACCAATATTAGAAAATTGGGAGCTATTGTTACTGAATCAAAGCTCGCCGAAAAACAAGCCAATGAATCCTAGGAATGAGATGTTGAGGCAATGAAAACAGGTTTATTTGAAAAGTAACTGACCGAGAAGATGGCTGGCTAGCACCTCCATATGAATCATCTTATTGGGGCTTCAATGCCAGCTTATTTTATAGATCAGAGATGCGCGAGTTGGGGAAGCAAAACAAAAGTCCATTAATCTTGCAAACATCTCCTAGAATAGCAAACCTCAGGCAGAAGATGTGTTAACTTCTCCCTTCCTGTCATCTACAGGTGGACAGGGTTCTGAACAAAGATATTTTACTTTAACAATTCAGGCAGAGGGGCAGGGTCTATGAAACAAGCCATTAAGTATGATAATAATAATAATAGCAAGGAAGGCAAGTGAAAGAGTCAGTTTTCAACATGGGGTTAGAATTGGTTTTCACCCTGAAACACTAGGATTAAAGGTGTATTTCTTTCAAACTAATGACTTCCCTACTACATATTCTAACATTGTGTTGTTCTTCATTTTGTGTATGAGAAGATTTGGCTAATATCTAGGTCTCTGATATTGCCACTTAAGTGATTAAAATTTCTAATGTAGCATCAATATAATGGCTCCACTTTGTATAAAATATTTTTATACTGTGTATATTTTTACTGCATGATAAAGTAATCTATTGAGTCATCTGTGTGTTTTTATAACAAAAGATAACGCACTGCAAATGAACATCATGGTCTATGCATTTGGCCACAGAAGGATATAGACTAACACAAAATTTACTGCTGCAAATAATATAATTTTATAAGGTATAAAAGTTATGAATACAAAATCTAAAACACTTTTGGAATATTATACACATGGTACACTATAGGAGACAGTGATTTGGAGACAAGAAAAAAGGAAGTTCAGGAACAGAGTAGACCAGTGGTTAGATAAGGCAGTAGTTTAAAACTTTTGAAAAGTGAAGTGAAAGTGATAGTGGCTCAGTCATGTTTGACTCTGACAACTCATGGACTATAGACTGCCAGGCTCCTCTGCACAGGGAACACTCCAGGCGAGAGTAATGGAGTGGGTAGCCATTCCCTTCTTCAGGGACCTCTTGGCCCTGGGATCAAACTTGGGCCTCCTGAATTTCTGGTGAATTATTTACCATATGAGTGACCAGGGAAGCCAATTGAAAACTTTTGCCTGTGCATAACTATATCCAATATCATATACTAATTTCTGGATCCTTAATCCTGCTTTTCCATATGGAATATCTTCAGTGAATGCCCTATTTTCTAGTATCCAACAATTCTCAGTGTCTTGCTTTGGTGTTTGAACTTTCTCATTTCCTTCAGGTTGACCTGGCTTCTATGGTTTTGAAATTGCTAGAAATATGGTAACCTTAGTCTACCTCTTTACTTACTAATGAAAAATCAGTCACCTATGTCATCAGAATATACGAATAAACATACTCAATCTTCAAACTGCATCATTGCAATGGTATTAAGTATCCAGAAAATGAAAATAATATAAAATTTACAAATAAACTTTCATACTAACTTATTACAAATAGATTATGGATGCTGATACTTTTAGGACTTAGGAAGACCAGAACAAAGAATGGGTTACTGGTACACAACGGAAGAATGATGATAGTAAGAAGCTGTCTTGAGGGCAGGGTCCTCTGACTGTACTCCTAGCGTGAAGATTTCTCCTCAAATATTTACTCTCAAGAAACATTGTAATATCAACTTTGAATCTAAAATGTATTACTTTTGTTAATTGTAAAACAAAAAAAATTGGCATTTTAATCTTATTTTATATGGTTTAAAATGGAATTTATAAAGAAACATTTTTATGTAATTCTTATTTAAAAGAAAAGAGATGAAAAAAAATGTCTCAATAAAATTATAAAGGATGATCTTACTTGATTTACTTGGGCTGAAATTGAAGAATTCTTCCTTACTTATTTGATGCCATATAAATTATGGATCCTGGGAATTAAGAATTACACTCCCCTCAATTAATTCTGTCTTTTCCAAGCCAAATGAAAAATTGACCAGTGGACTGTAGCCAGAATTGACTTTGTCACTGAGGAACAAGGGAAGCATAAGAAATCAGAAGCTTATTTCTCTTAATAGCAACTTGATCTTATATGCTCTTAGTTTTTACAAGGAAAAAAAAAATTCATCTTATGTATCCATAGAAGATAAACCCACAAATTTTAACTTTAAAAACTTAGAAACAAATTATTTACCATATGAGTGACCAGGGAAGCCAATTGAAAACTTTTGCCTGTGCATAACTATATCCAATATCATATACTAATTTCTGGATCCTTAATCCTGCTTTTCCATATGGAATATCTTCAGTGAATGCCCTATTTTCTAGTATCCAACAATTCTCAGTGTCTTGCTTTGGTGTTTGAACTTTCTCATTTCCTTCAGGTTGACCTGGCTTCTATGGTTTTGAAATTGCTAGAAATATGGTAACCTTAGTCTACTCTTTACTTACTAATGAAAAATCAGTCACCTATGTCATCAGAATATACGAATAAACATACTCAATCTTCAAACTGCATCATTGCAATGGTATTAAGTATCCAGAAAATGAAAATAATATAAAATTTACAAATAAACTTTCATACTAACTTATTACAAATAGATTATGGATGCTGATACTTTTAGGACTTAGGAAGACCAGAACAAAGAATGGGTTACTGGTACACAACGGAAGAATGATGATAGTAAGAAGCTGTCTTGAGGGCAGGGTCCTCTGACTGTACTCCTAGCGTGAAGATTTCTCCTCAAATATTTACTCTCAAGAAACATTGTAATATCAACTTTGAATCTAAAATGTATTACTTTTGTTAATTGTAAAACAAAAAAAATTGGCATTTTAATCTTATTTTATATGGTTTAAAATGGAATTTATAAAGAAACATTTTTATGTAATTTCTTATTTAAAAGAAAAGAGATGAAAATATGTCTCAATAAAATTATAAAGGATGATCTTACTTGATTTACTTGGGCTGAAATTGAAGAATTCTTCCTTACTTATTTGATGCCATATAAATTATGGATCCTGGGAATTAAGAATTACACTCCCCTCAATTAATTCTGTCTTTTCCAAGCCAACTGAAAAATTGACCAGTGGACTGTAGCCAGAATTGACTTTGTCACTGAGGAACAAGGGAAGCATAAGAAATCAGAAGCTTATTTCTCTTAATAGCAACTTGATCTTATATGCTCTTAGTTTTTACAAGGAGTTCAAGATATATTTTAACTAAAACTGAAACAAATATTCATCTTATGTATCCATAGAAGATAAACCCACAAATTTCTACCTGACAAGTTTCAATAATAAATAAATATTAGTGGTCACTTTAGATGCAACTTTATTGAAATTATAATTTGGCTGCTGATTTAGTCTTTCTTTATCTAAGTGAATAATCGATATTAAAAACAACTATCTCCATATAAATTGTAATTCATGTAAACATTTAGGAAAAACATAACAGTACCATCTAGTGAATAAGAAAATGTTAGATTAAGGTAATGTTGTAAGGCCAATACGTTTCATTTAGTACATTAAAGTGGCCAAAAAAAAGGGCATAAAGTATGAAAAAATAACTGAATAGTCAAAGTTATCTAAAATAAACTGCTTAAAGAAATTTTGAGAAATCCTCTATAAAAACTTAGGACAACCATTAATTTATGATATACATATACAAAGAGGAAATCAGGAAAACCTAATCAACTCTGGAAAGAAATGAGATTCTATTTATAAGTAAGCTTAAAGATGAAATATTAGGTACGGTTGTGTGATATGTGTTTCTATGCATTACTGTGGTGAGTTTTTTTCTGAGAATATTAATTTGTTTGCTAGCCAATAGCTTGCTTGCCAAATACCCATAATTAAAAGCTATTGAATATATATTTCTTTAATTTTGATTTTATTTTACAAACATGAATAATTTTGAATAGTAGATACAAATTAACTAATGACAAATGAAAATAGGTTAGGTCCCCTGCTCAGTATCCTAGGTTATCATGAATAAAACTCGTTACTGAAGGTTTGAATGTACTTGGGCTGAAATTGAAGAATTCTTCCTTACTTATTTGATGCCATATAAATTATGATCCTGGGAATTAAGAATTACACTCCCCTCAATTAATTCTGTCTTTTCCAAGCCAAATGAAAAATTGACCAGTGGACTGTAGCCAGAATTGACTTTGTCACTGAGGAACAAGGGAAGCATAAGAAATCAGAAGCTTATTTCTCTTAATAGCAACTTGATCTTATATGCTCTTAGTTTTTACAAGGAGTTCAAGATATATTTTAACTAAAACTGAAACAAATATTCATCTTATGTATCCATAGAAGATAAACCCACAAATTTCTACCTGACAAGTTTCAATAATAAATAAATATTAGTGGTCACTTTAGATGCAACTTTATTGAAATTATAATTTGGCTGCTGATTTAGTCTTTCTTTATCTAAGTGAATAATCGATATTAAAAACAACTATCTCCATATAAATTGTAATTCATGTAAACATTTAGGAAAAACATAACAGTACCATCTAGTGAATAAGAAAATGTTAGATTAAGGTAATGTTGTAAGGCCAATACGTTTCATTTAGTACATTAAAGTGGCCAAAAAAAAGGGCATAAAGTATGAAAAAATAACTGAATAGTCAAAGTTATCTAAAATAAACTGCTTAAAGAAATTTTGAGAAATCCTCTATAAAAACTTAGGACAACCATTAATTTATGATATACATATACAAAGAGGAAATCAGGAAAACCTAATCAACTCTGGAAAGAAATGAGATTCTATTTATAAGTAAGCTTAAAGATGAAATATTAGGTACGGTTGTGTGATATGTGTTTCTATGCATTACTGTGGTGAGTTTTTTTCTGAGAATATTAATTTGTTTGCTAGCCAATAGCTTGCTTGCCAAATACCCATAATTAAAAGCTATTGAATATATATTTCTTTAATTTTGATTTTATTTTACAAACATGAATAATTTTGAATAGTAGATACAAATTAACTAATGACAAATGAAAATAGGTTAGGTCCCCTGCTCAGTATCCTAGGTTATCATGAATAAAACTCGTTACTGAAGGTTTGAATGTACTTGGGCTCTTGATCAAAATTGTTTAGCTGAAAAATGAGAAAAATTGTTGAGGTTAAGCATATTTGCCAAGTAGCTCAAGCAAGCAGTCCATTCTGAAGCTATCTGATTTAATTATGCTCTAAAGACTAAGTGAAAGATTTGATTAATTAAACTGAGAAGATAGTACTTGTTTAAGTAATTCTTTCCTGTTGACACATACTCTTCGAAAATGTTCAGTATATTTTAGGTTGCGAATGTGTCACATGATAAACTCAAAGATACAATTTAGTAAGAAAAAAATGGAATAATCATAGCAATATAGCCATAATAATGTTCTGATATAGAAAATAAATGAACTCAGCAATTTTGAAGGTTAAGAAAGGCGTTTGTCTCTCTATATTAGTGTTTGTTAGTACTATTTATAGGCTCTCAAATTTTTCATCCATTTTATTCATGGATTATTTCAAAATTAATACAGTTTTAATAAATCCCTTAATCTTAAATGTGTTCTTCCTATATTTTATTAGTAGACCTCTAACAACTTTAAAACCCCCCTTTTTTTTAAGTAAAGTGAGCATTACGCATTTTACATTGGAACTCAAACAATACCTTCCACAGTAAAGTTCAACTAGTGTTCCTCACGTGTATATATGAGTTTTATATCTCTGTAACCTCAAATTTAAATATTTATAAAATTCTGAATTATGTGATATAAAATGATTCTAATATGACTATGAAATTTTAATAAAAATACGTCTTATCTTCTTTAACACAATCAGTACTAAATATGACCAGCAATTGGAAAATATAAAATGTATACAATAGATGGGTATTTAGGTCAAGAATAAAAATATAATTTATATTGTTTAGTAAATGAAAAATATATTATGTAAGATTTCTCATTTTCCACTAAACTCAAGTTGCAAGAAATTATTAGTATTTATCAGTTAAACATTATGACATGGCCCTTAAGGATACATAACATCATTGTTCTGTGGAATTGCATATGTGTAAAAAAGCACTTTTCTTTTTTTAAACCCATTATGTATAGAGAGTCTGAGGCATTTTCAGTGACTTTTTATTGCTTTCAGAGTATATAAATATCTGGTTACTTAAATAATGAAATGCTTACCTTTAGAACATTCAGCCATGTTAGTTATCAGTCTACATGTTAGAGTTAAAAGGATCACTCTACTAGTAAGATTTTGAAACTGGTCTCACTATGAGTTGAGGAAAAGCTTCTCACCACCATCAAGAGGTACAGTCTAAGGAGTCTTTCTTATCAGTCTCACCCCTTTGTATTTCTTAGAGATAAATGAGTGGCTTAAGATTACATAGATAATGTTCGGCCACCTCTTGTGAAAGTACTACATAGACATATGATACTTCAGCAAACAGTAGTCAAAAAGAGTTCCAATTTAGCTCTCTGTTACAGCTCTCACTGTCGAGGATTGAACCAAGACCTTTAGGTCAATACTTTAAAGCTCAACTCTAAACCTTAACACTGTTCTGAGATATACCTTGGAGACCTTATGGTGAATCCCTGTCCTTCTCATCGTTTTGTTATGCACATATTGTAATAAATGAATGGTAGTGGTAACAGTTCATAGTTTTCTTCTACATAGTTTATACATTCATCTATATTGGGAATAATGACTTTTAAAACATCCATCAAGTTAGTCCTTGATAATGGTAGGATTTCAAACATCCAAGTCTATGCAATATAGACATCCCTCTCAAAAAGAATCAATAATTTCCAATGAATTTTATTTTCTATAAAATGTGCTTTCGCATGAAACGTATGCTAAATGAACATTTTGTGAACCCCTCCTCATTCACAGGATCACTTCTTGAGTAGTGTCATTGATGGACTCCTGGTGACCAAATTCTTCAATGGAGGAAAATAAAAAACAATAGATGGGTATTTAGGTCAAGAATAAAATTAATTTATATTGTTTAGTAAATGAAAATATATTATGTAAGATTTCTCATTTTCCACTAAACTCAAGTTGCAAGAAATTATTAGTATTTATCAGTTAAACATTATGACATGGCCCTTAAGGATACATAACATCATTGTTCTGTGGAATTGCATATGTGTAAAAAAGCACTTTTCTTTTTTTAAACCCATTATGTATAGAGAGTCTGAGGCATTTTCAGTGACTTTTTATTGCTTTCAGAGTATATAAATATCTGGTTACTTAAATAATGAAATGCTTACCTTTAGAACATTCAGCCATGTTAGTTATCAGTCTACATGTTAGAGTTAAAAGGATCACTCTACTAGTAAGATTTTGAAACTGGTCTCACCATGAGTTGAGGAAAAAGCTTCTCACCACCATCAAGAGGTACAGTCTAAGGAGTCTTTCTTATCAGTCTCACCCCTTTGTATTTCTTAGAGATAAATGAGTGGCTTAAGATTACATAGATAATGTTCGGCCACCTCTTGTGAAAGTACTACATAGACATATGATACTTCAGCAAACAGTAGTCAAAAAGAGTTCCAATTTAGCTCTCTGTTACAGCTCTCACTGTCGAGGATTGAACCAAGACCTTTAGGTCAATACTTTAAAGCTCAACTCTAAACCTTAACACTGTTCTGAGATATACCTTGGAGACCTTATGGTGAATCCCTGTCCTTCTCATCGTTTTGTTATGCACATATTGTAATAAATGAATGGTAGTGGTAACAGTTCATAGTTTTCTTCTACATGGTTTATACATTCATCTATATTGGGAATAATGACTTTTAAAACATCCATCAAGTTAGTCCTTGATAATGGTAGGATTTCAAACATCCAAGTCTATGCAATATAGACATCCCTCTCAAAAAGAATCATTAATAATTTCCAATGAATTTTATTTTCTATAAAATGTGCTTTCACATGAAACGTATGCTAAATGAACATTTTGTGAACCCCTCCTCATTCACTATGGAGTCACTTCTTTTGTAGTTATGTGTCAATTGATGGACTTCCCTGGTGACTCAGAATCTACTTGCAATGTGGGAGGCCTGGGTTCAATCCCTGGGTTGGGAATATCCCCTGGGGAAGGGAATGACTACCCACTCCAGTTTTTTGCCTGGAGAATTTCATGAACATAGGAGCCTGGAAGGGTACAATTCATGGGATCACAAAGGTCAGACACGACTGAATGACTTACACTTCACCTTAGTAAAGAATTAATTATGAATAACTCATTTTAAGATGTTAGCCATTTTTTGAGCCCATAAAAATAATTAAATAATCATACAATAAGCAGAAATGCAGAGATGCAATGTACTTATACCTTCTATCAGTTTAAATAATTCAGTCGTTACATTAGTCACTGTCATAGAAAAGCATTATAGAACAGAAGCCAAAGGGGTAAAGTTTATCCAATTAAAGTAAAATTTTGAACTATGATTGACAGATTATGTGTTATTCTAAGTGCTAATATATATTTTAATAACAAATCATCCAATCAATTGTTTGATTATATTTTATAATTCTCTAAGTACTTTACTCATTTTATACTCCAAAGTTTCAATTGGCTATTTGGACTTAATATGGACACATACAGACAACATAACATTTTTTGAACACAAATCCATAGGATAGAAAGAATTTGAAATTCTTTAGGCAAATTCCACATTTTGGGCCATAAAATAGAGAATTCTCTATAAATATATTTTCTTTTAAAAATGACGGTTATAGGATATTACATAATATATTTCAGTATTTTTTTTTTTAAAGATTTATTTATCTATTTTGGGCGAGGGGCGGGTTGGGGAGGAAGGGGGACGGGCAGGCCACTTCTATTGGTCTTTTATTTGTCCATTTTCATCCGTCTTTGTTCTTTGGCCCATGTGGGCCTCCCATTGCGGTGGCCTCTGTCATCGCAGAGTGCCGGCTCTGGGCTCATGCGCCCCAGAGCTCTGGCTCGGTAATTGGACACATCAGTCCAACCGCTCCGCGGCACGTGGGATCTTTCCAGGCCAGGGATCGAACCGGCGCCCCTTGCACTGCAAGGCAGTGTCCTTACCCACTGGACCACCAGGGGAAGTCCAAGTATTTTCATTTCAGTAGAATAACTGTATTAAAAATTCACTATAGTCTCCTGAAATTTAGAAACAGAAGTTTCACATTAAATTTTAAAATATTTAAACATAAAAACTCAGCTTTAGCATCTCTTTGATCAGAACTTCACTCACATTTTCCATACTTGAGCATGCTAGAAGTACCAGGATCTTATCTGGACTCAGAAATAAAAAAACTACTTTATAAGAACAACATTATTATATAATGTAACTGCTAGAGCATGTATCAAAGCCACATACAATATTAACCAGGTGAAGATTCAGGAGGGAGAGAAATATTCTTCAACAATCCTTTGGAAATATAGTTCAGGCTTATCAAAATTTTTATAAGTACTTAGCATATATTTATATCTTTTAAAAAGCTACAGCATGCCATGGTTACAATATGTTTATTTATTTATTTTTTTAAGATTTATTTATTTTTGGGCAGGGGTCTGGTTGGGGAGGGAGGGGAGCGGGCGGGGCACTTCTATTGGTCTTTTATTTCTCTATTATCATCCGTCTTTACAATATGTTTATTATGGAAACTTTTGTTTATAAATATCTTACCAACAGGATTTGTAATAAATAAATGTATGCCAAACAGACATGGTTGGCATATGTTTCTAGGTTCCTAGTATATACTTAATCACTTAAATTATTGGTTTTTAGATTGATTGGTTATTGATAGTAGTAGCTGAGTGACTATAGAGGTATAATCTATTTTCCTTATTAGGTTAGGTTTCACCTGGTGAATTGATGGACTGATTAATGGATCTTTTAAATATTCAATTTGATACTGCAGAATAAATTATACTGAAATAAACATATTTCTTTGTAATATGACTTTATAAGACTATGTTGAATAACCACTACATTCTAGGGATTAGTATAATAGTAAGCATTCTAGTTTCATTATTATTCTTTTAAATTAGGAGTGCTTCTTTGTTCTATTACTATTCTCTATATGTTCTATAAAAGTGACGGTTACTGTGTCTATGGAAATGACCCAGAAAAATAATAATTATATTGATGAATACATACATTTGTTGTTCATTTGGTATCTCCTTGACATTATTTAAACGTCTTAATGACAACAATGGATATTGTATATAGCTTTTGAAAGATAGTTTGGCTCCATAATTTTATTTTATTTCATTATTTTAGAAAAGTTTATTTTATTTTATTTCACTTTTTGTGTTTATTGAAACATAGTTGATTTGCAATGTTGTGTTAGGTTTCGGTGTACAGCAAAATGAATCAGATATGTATATATGTATGTATATATATATATGTATATATCTTCTCTCTTTTTTTAGATATTTTCCCTATGTAGGCTATTAAAGAGAATTGAGCAGTTCCCTATGCTATATGATAGGTTCTCATTAGTTATCAGCTTTATATATAGTACTGTGTATAAGTCAATTCCAATCTCTCAGTTTATCTCTCTCTTCCCCATTATCCTCTGGTAACCATAAGTTTATTTTCTACACCTGTGAATCTACTTCTGTTTTGTAACTAAGCTTATGAGTATACTTTTTTTTATATCATATGATATTTGTCCTTCTGTGTTTGACTACTTCAATCAGTATGACAATCTTTAGGTCCACTTATGTTGCTGCAAATGTCATTATTTTGTTCTTATTATGGCTGAATAATCCACTGAATAGATGTATACCACATCTTCTTTATTATTTTCTCTGTTGATGGACATTTAGTTTACTTCCATGTCTTGACTATTGTAAATACTGCTGTGATGAACATTGGGATGCATGAATCTTTTCAAATGGCATGGAAGTTCCTTAAAAATAAACTACCATATGACCTAGAAGATCAATTCCTAGGCATATAACAGGGAGAACATAATTTGAAAAGATGGCGCCATAATTTTAAGTGCACACTGTTAATCTCTAAGTTGTTTTATTTGAATTACAGATACAATGTGAAGAATAGACAAGATTTATCTGTGACTCTTAAACAGAGTATCACTCTACAAAATTTTGGACCAAAAGTATATGTTTGACTAAATGTACTCATTTTTTAAATTGAACGTATCTATCACCTTTGGGTGGAGAAGGAAATGGCAACCCACGACAGTATTCTTGCCTGGGAAATTCCAGACAGAGGAACCTGCTGAGCTACAGTCCATGGGCTTGCAAAGAGTCAGACACAACTTAGCCACTAAACAAAGAAATCATTTTTGAGAAAAGATTTTTTTTTTTCAAATTTAAGGACAGTAGAACTGAAATTAACACTAACTTATAAGTGACTAACATAAGCACTACATGACTATTGGTGAAAAAATTGCCTTAAATATTTAAAAGAAGGGATATTTACATGGGAGTCATCTATTTGCCCTTTTAATTTGAATAATCTAGCAGTGAAATAATAATAATAAAACTTCTGACAGAAGGAGGAAAGGAATACATTCATATGAAGATTGATCATGTATTTTCAACTTTTTCTGAAAAAATAACTTTCTGGTTTATAGCTCCACTAGCATCTTTTATTTGCACCCAAGAAAAACAAAATTCTTTATTAGAAATGGAAGTTTGAAGATATTTCTGGTTTTCAGAGATGGTATTCTGAAAAACAGTACTCCCATCTCATAATTTCTCATTTTATGGAATATTATGCACATTTCATTTATTATAAACCATGTATTTATTCAGCACTGTCTTGCTATATTTTATTAAGATATTCAGTCTCATACTTGCTGAGATAACTATTGCACATCTTTTCCCTTTCTTCTGACGTCGATTTTTTTGCCCACTTATGTTGCTGCAAATGTCATTATTTTGTTCTTATTATGGCTGAATAATCCACTGAATAGATGTATACCACATCTTCTTTATTATTTTCTCTGTTGATGGACATTTAGTTTACTTCCATGTCTTGACTATTGTAAATACTGCTGTGATGAACATTGGGATGCATGAATCTTTTCAAATGGCATGGAAGTTCCTTAAAAATAAACTACCATATGACCTAGAAGATCAATTCCTAGGCATATAACAGGGAGAACATAATTTGAAAAGATGGCGCCATAATTTTAAGTGCACACTGTTAATCTCTAAGTTGTTTTATTTGAATTACAGATACAATGTGAAGAATAGACAAGATTTATCTGTGACTCTTAAACAGAGTATCACTCTACAAAATTTTGGACCAAAAGTATATGTTTGACTAAATGTACTCATTTTTTAAATTGAACGTATCTATCACCTTTGGGTGGAGAAGGAAATGGCAACCCACGACAGTATTCTTGCCTGGGAAATTCCAGACAGAGGAACCTGCTGAGCTACAGTCCATGGGCTTGCAAAGAGTCAGACACAACTTAGCCACTAAACAAAGAAATCATTTTTGAGAAAAGATTTTTTTTTTTTCAAATTTAAGGACAGTAGAACTGAAATTAACACTAACTTATAAGTGACTAACATAAGCACTACATGACTATTGGTGAAAAAATTGCCTTAAATATTTAAAAGAAGGGATATTTACATGGGAGTCATCTATTTGCCCTTTTAATTTGAATAATCTAGCAGTGAAATAATAATAATAATAATAAAACTTCTGACAGAAGGAGGAAAGGAATACATTCATATGAAGATTGATCATGTATTTTCAACTTTTTTTCTGAAAAAATAACTTTCTGGTTTATAGCTCCACTAGCATCTTTTTATTTGCACCCAAGAAAAACAAAATTCTTGATTAGAAATGGAAGTTTGAAGATATTTCTGGTTTTCAGAGATGGTATTCTGAAAAACAGTACTCCCATCTCATAATTTCTCATTTTATGGAATATTATGCACATTTCATTTATTATAAACCATGTATTTATTCAGCACTGTCTTGCTATATTTTATTAAGATATTCAGTCTCATACTTGCTGAGATAACTATTGCACATCTTTTCCCTTTCTTCTGTCGCTTCAAGTGTATTCTTCTTGATCTTACCACTCAATTTTTTGCCTTGTTTCAGTGGGGAAACAGAAGCAATCAGAAGACTTTTTCAGACTTTTATTCTTAAACTCACCTATAAACATACATGTAAGTTATGTCTTGCAGTTGTCCATCTTTTAATAAAATAAATAAATAATTTATAAAATATAAATAACCAAAATTTTCTGGTTACCTTCAGCCTCACTCCCACTTCACTTTTGGGGGGTTATGTTCATGTCTCCTGGAAAGAATAATTTTATATAATCATATGTTCACTTTCTAATTTCTCACTCTCTTTGGAATCAATATTTACCTATCCAAATCATTCACATTAAAGTTATCAAAGAATCAGAACTTAAAATCCCTAAAGTTATTTTCTATTTTAATTTTACTCAATACTTTAAGCAACAACTGGGCCACTTCCTTTACTTTTTTAACAAATTTTTGGACTCATTGATTTTTTTATCCATTTATTTTCATCTGTCTTTAGTCTTTGTCCTATGTGGGCCTCTCATCTCCGTGGTCTCTCATGTCGCTGGCTCTGGGCGCATGCACTCCAGAGTGCTGGCTCATAATTGGACACACTGGTCCAGCCTTTCCGCTGCATGTAGGATCTTCCTGGACCAGGGATCGAACCGGCACCCCTTGCATTGCAAGGTGGACTCATTACCCACTGTAAGGGAAGCCCCCTATTTATTTATCTATTTGTTTATTTTCCTTTTTAAAAAGAATGTACCAATGCATCACTTGGTTTCTGGAATACTCTCCTGATTTTGCTTTATCACAATGGTTGCTACTCTTTCTCTCTGTGCTGGGATTTCCACTTCTTACCATTTATTAAATTTCTAAGAGGTTTACTATTCAAAACTCTCTCCGGGGCTTCCTTGGTGGTCCAGTGGATAAGGACACCGCCTTGCAGTGCAAGGCGGGTTCGAGCCCTGGCCTGGGAAGATCCCCGTGCCGCGGCGGCTGGACTGATGTGTCCAATCAGCGAGCCGGAGCTCTGGAGCGCATGCGCCCAGAGCCGCGCTCTGACAACAGACGCCACCTCAATGGGAGGCCCAGGAGCCAAAGAACAAAGACGGATGAAAAAGAGAAATGAAAGACCAATAGAAGTGGCCCACCCGCCTCCCTCCCTCCCCAACGCGACCCCGCCAAAAAATAAATAAATAAAATCTTTAAAAAAAAAAAAAACTCTCTCCGTTTATACTCTGTTTCTAATTGATCTTTTTTCACTCAGGTTTTAAATATCATTTTTAGGTCAATTGCTTTTAAATTTCTAATATTGAATTGCACCAAGTAGAATAACTCCTTAGACAAAATATTTTAAAGGGATCATTATTGACTGTGCACAAAACAATATTTTTTTTCTCAAACCTATACTTACTAGTGTGTTCCTTTTTTAAAAAAAAAAAAGTTTATTTATTTTTTGGCTATTCTGAGTCTTTGTAGCTGCTTCATTGCTTTGTTGCTCTTCTCTAGTTGCAGGGAGCAGGGGCTACTCTCTAGTTGAGGTGAGCAAGCTTCTTGTTGTGGTGACTTTTCTTGTTGTGGAACTCGGGCTCTAGGGCACATGGGCTCTATAGTTGTGGCAAATGGGCTCAGTAATTTCAGCTCTGAAGCTCTAGAGCACAGGCTTGATAGTTGTGGCTCACGGGCTTAGTTTCTCTGCAGCATGTTGGATCTTCCCGGATCAGGGATTGAATCTGTGTCTCCTGCATTGGCAGGCAAATTCTTTTACACTGAGCTACCAGGGAAGCCCCTAATGTGCTCTTAATCCAGAGGAGCTTGGTGGACATAACTGAATGACTAATACATAATGCTGTGTGAGAAAGGAAATTGAAAAATTCTTGTAAAGTGAGTGGAATTTCATGACTGAGGAGACAAAAGCTCTCAGAGTGAGGTTCTCAAAATAATACATTTTAAAATAAACAGTCTCTCATATGTATGTACTAGAAGGATAAACATTAAAAAGAGAGACAAATCAGAAGTATGAGTCTTGCCAGAATGTCAGGCTAGCTTTGATTCCGCCTAATTCTTGAATGAATTAGGATGATTAAATTACTCTAATCTCTTTCTAACAGTGGAAAAAGGGATAGTCCTATGTGGAAAATAATAATAAATATATCTTCCTATGTATCTAATGATTTACTATATAAAATTAAAATCCTGGTGCCAAAAGATGAGATTGTATGACTAAAACAGAAAAAATCATATTAAAATTGTAACCATTTCATCAATTAAATATATGACATTCCATAGAAATTAATGCAAAATATATTTAATCAAGAAAGCAATAAATTCCAGGCATAGTGACAGACACAATATGTAAGATTGAAGGGGTACACTTCAAATAGTTTGAATGTTTGCTGAAACAGATAACATCATTTTCTATTCCATGTATCTCCAAAGTGTCAAAAGATCTATTACTTTCAGTTCTCAATGAATATTTATTTAGTACATTTTACAAATTTCATGGAGTTTTTGGAAATAGATGTATTTATTGCATTTTAAACAAATAATTGTAAATTATTTTGACTAACTTAGAAAATGAATTCTCCTAATATAATAATATTTTTTCTGTTTGATACAAACACTATCATCTCTTTTGGTCACTTTTGGTTTAACACTATTAACAAATGTCTCTAAGATATCTTAAATGGATTAGGTTTGGACTAGAAAACCTTAGTTCATGTATCTAATTTTTTTTTTTTTCTTTTAGAGATATTTACAATCTTGTCAAAAGAGGAGGTAACATAAAATCATCTTGAAATAAGTTCATTTCCCTCTAAAATCTCTTCTCCACTGTGAATTAATATAAATGAAATTGCATGCTTCTCATTTCAAGGATTTAACATACTCTAAGTTGATTCCAGTAATTTAGTTGATGACATGGGCTTCTGCCTGTGGCTCAGAGTTAAAGCATACGCCTGCAGTGTAGGAGCCTCAGCAAACATGGGTTCGATCCCTGGGTTGGAAGATCCTCTGCAGGAGGGTATGTCAACCCACTCTGGTATTCTTGTCTGGAGAATGCCATGGATAGAGGAGCCTGGTGGGCCTCAATGTCCATGGGGTCATAAAGAGTCAGACACAATTGAAGTGGTCTAGCACACAGTTGATAACATACGGCAATAGCATTTTAAAAATCTTTGTGTCAAAATGGTAAATGTTACAGAGGAATATATATTCAACGTAACAGCATCCCCAGATTTAGGCCCTTTTTTGAGGGCTAATGTTTGTGTTCCAGAGAAATATATATTCAACCTGTACAGCACCCTCAATCTTAGGCATTTTTTAAGGACTAACACTTTGTTTAGATTTTTTATTTCCATAACCATTAAATAGTACTTTAAGGCTTCATTATTATTAAATAAAATAAGAGGAAATTTCTGCTATTTGTATTCCAAAGGAATTATAAAGGAGAAAAAGCGTGACTTATCTGTCAGTAGTAAGTTTCCAACATATTCTCCTCATATTCACACTCTTGTTCTCTTCTTGATTTATTTGTGTCTTCTTGGCATTTTTACTATCAATAATTCTCTACATTTTATTTATCTTGTTTACTCTTACATCTTTTAATATAACAGAAGATCATTTAGGGCAGTAATTGTTGTTTGTTTTATCTGTGCTCTGCATCAGAATTTGGAATACACAATATATAGTAGAATAGTAGGTGTTCGACAGATACTTTTGAGTGAAGGGATGGACTGCATATAATTTAATAGGCTCAGGTTAAATATTTGAATAGGCTAAATTCACAGAAGGTTCATTAACTTCAGCAAACTATGGTTTTTGCTGATGATTTCTAAAAGAACATGGGTAAGAAGTTATGCTCTAACTCTAAGGCTATCCTTAGGTTGAATATAACTACAATAGAACTCCTTAGATCTGAGATTATTTTTTTTCTCATCATGCCTCTTTTTAAATTTATATTTATTTCATCCATCATTTTATTCTTTGGCATGTGTGGGCCTCCCACTGTAGTGGCCTCTCTCATTGCAGAGCACTGGCTCTCAGCACATGTGCTCCAGAGCACTGCCTCATTGTGGGACACACTGGTCCAGCTGCTCCACAGCACGTGGGATCTTCCCCAGCCAGGGATTGAACAGGCGCCCCTTGCAGTGTAAGGTGGACCCTTTACCCACTGGACCACCAGGGAAGCCGGCGAGGCTCTTAATTCATCCTCTTCATGTTAGAATGAAGAACAAATCAAGCAAGGGGACAGACTAAAGCTTTTCAAGGCTTCAACCAGGATTTACGTATCAATTTCTATTGCTCATTAGCCAAGAAAGCTTTAGTTGCTTTGAAATCTTCCTTTTAATTGCTGTGTCTTCAAAGAAATGTAATATTCTAATAACAAAACAACATCTATTTTCTGACTTGTCCTAGAACCAAGCACAGGACTTAATTTATAACAGGTCCTTCATAATATTTCTAAAGTCAGTGAATATGGTGCTACTGTCTTAGAAAATGTTTAAATGTTCTGTCCAACAATAGGTTAGCTCTTGTACCATGACTGAGTGTCCATTAGTATGAAGACTTTTGACCGGTATAAACATAGTAGAGACTTTGCAGTTCTTTGGGGAATGTACAGATCTGATAAAGATGTAAAAGAGCTGTGGTTAAAAAAAAGAACATTCACTCCAAGTATAGATTTTCAATGAGATTATTCTTGTCTTCATTTTGATCCTATCTCTAAAATATGTTTTCTAAATATGTATTAATATATATTTAATTTCAGGAATTTGGACCTCTCCAATTTATGTAGATTATAGTCTATCAAGGGGAAACAAGATGTAATCAGTAAATCTAATGAGAAGGCTTCCCTGGTGGTCCAGTGGGTAAAGAGTCTGCCTTGCAGTGCAAGGGACACCGGTTCAATCCCTGGCCAGGGAACATCCCACTTGCTGGACCAGTGTGTCCAATTACATGTCTAGAGTGCATGCACCCAAAGCCAGTGCTCTGCAACCAGAGAGGCCACTGCAATGGGAGAACCACACAGGGCAAAGAGTAAAGATGGATAAAAATGATAAAAATAAATGTACAAAAAGTTAATGAAAAGAATTAAAATTTTTTCTAAAAATCTAATGAGTAAACCATAAATTTTTTATTGAAATTTTACATAATGTGATTTTTAAAAGCCGAGTATAGAAAGATGAATAGCAACCCCATCAAAACATGTTTATAATGGAATATAATATATATATATGTAAATTCTAAGTATATATACTTATATACATACTTATGTAAAAAGAGAAATATGTTCAAGTCCTAATTTAAGAATCTGTGAACATTTCCTTATTTGGAAAAAGAGTCCTTCTAGATGTAATTAAGTTAGAAATCTTAAGAAAAATCATCCCAGACTTAGGCTGGGAAAGGGAGATGTGAAGATGGAGGCAGAGACTGGGGCTATGCAGCCACAAGTCAAGGTCTTCAGGTTCTCATAAATAAACAAGAATGTGTTCTCCCCTATAGCCTGCAGAGGGAGCACACTCGATCTAGCGTTGCTTAGATTTCCAGTCTCCACACCTATGAGAATGTAAAGCTCTGTTGTTTCTAAGACAGCAGGCTAGTAAAGGCAAAGGAAAGAGGGAATAAGGATTGCCAAGGGTCGGAGGTGCTGATGGCAACGTTGAGGAGGTGACATTTGAGTAAGACTCAAAAAACAGCTCGCAGGGTTAATTAAAAGCAAAGTTTTGATGCACAACATGGGTATAAATTAAAATTTGCAAGGTGACTATAAAACCGCTTTGGAATCAATTTAACATATATTAGCAAGGGCAAGGCATGCATGAGTTGAATAATAAAGAACTTTTCAGCGCTGGCAAAACCTATGTTAACACAGTGATTAAAAGATCATGATCTTCCGATACTGAATGTCCTGGTTTTGAATAGAAGATCCCATTTACTCTGTGACCTTAAGTGTACTACCCTATGTCTCAGTTTTCTCATCTGTAATAGATGAGAAATAATAAGGTCATTGTGGAGATTGGGTGAGTTAAGACTACAATTTAAACCAGCACCTGCAAATGTTAACTGTTATTTCACAAGGAAGAGAAATTTCTTAGAAAGGTGTAACAGTTGATAAGTATATGAATTATATCATAAAGGAAACAGATTATTCTGGGTTGAGACATGACAGGAGAAAGAAGATCTATTCTATACAACCCTGATTTTTATACATCTAATGAGTAAACCATAAATTTTTATTGAAATTTTACATAATGTGATTTTAAAAGCTGAGTATAGAAAGATGAATAGCAACCCCATCAAAACATGTTTATAATGGAATATAATATATATATATGTAAATTCTAAGTATATATATTATATATACATACTTATGTAAAAAGAGAAATATGTTCAAGTCCTAATTTAAGAATCTGTGAACATTTCCTTATTTGGAAAAAGAGTCCTTCTAGATGTAATTAAGTTAGAAATCTTAAGAAAAATCATCCCAGACTTAGGCTGGGAAAGGGAGATGTGAAGATGGAGGCAGAGACTGGGGCTATGCAGCCACAAGTCAAGGTCTTCAGGTTCTCATAAATAAACAAGAATGTGTTCTCCCCTATAGCCTGCAGAGTGAGCACACTCGATCTAGCGTTGCTTAGATTTCCAGTCTCCACACCTATGAGAATGTAAAGCTCTGTTGTTTCTAAGACAGCAGGCTAGTAAAGGCAAAGGAAAGAGGGAATAAGGATTGCCAAGGGTCGGAGGTGCTGATGGCAACGTTGAGGAGGTGACATTTGAGTAAGACTCAAAAAACAGCTCGCAGGGTTAATTAAAAGCAAAGTTTTGATGCACAACATGGGTATAAATTAAAATTTGCAAGGTGACTATAAAACCGCTTTGGAATCAATTTAACATATATTAGCAAGGGCAAGGCATGCATGAGTTGAATAATAAAGAACTTTTCAGCGCTGGCAAAACCTATGTTAACACAGTGATTAAAAGATCATGATCTTCCGATACTGAATGTCCTGGTTTTGAATAGAAGATCCCATTTACTCTGTGACCTTAAGTGTACTACCCTATGTCTCAGTTTTCTCATCTGTAATAGATGAGAAATAATAAGGTCATTGTGGAGATTGGGTGAGTTAAGACTACAATTTAAACCAGCACCTGCAAATGTTAACTGTTATTTCACAAGGAAGAGAAATTTCTTAGAAAGGTGTAACAGTTGATAAGTATATGAATTATATCATAAAGGAAACAGATTATTCTGGGTTGAGACATGACAGGAGAAAGAAGATCTATTCTATACAACCCTGATTTTTATACATCTAGATATAGATCTAGATATTGGTCTTATTAGGAAAAAAATGAGGCCTGAAATTGAAGGAAACATTTTCATTTTAGGATAATTCAGCATTATTCCCAGGATATTTTATAAGACAAGCAATAGAGATTCAATTTTGTTTATTAATTGAATGTGGCACCTCCTTTTGCTGCAGTTGCTTCCACTAGGTCAGCGAAAATACTGACACCTCATCAGAAAATGTAGAGAATTGAGTGAAGTGTTTAAGGCAATAATCTCCCACAGGCTAGTAGCAAATTAGTTAGTTCCGAAACTAGTTTGTCTCTCCCACTGCCTGTATATTCACTTCTGTGGACTGCACGGGACTCTGAGGATAACGATGAGGGAGTGAGGAACACATCTTTGGTAATTGTTCTATGCCTGGTTGTTCTGATCTGTTTGTCTGCAGTGCCTACTGCTCTCTCCTGCCAGCTTTCATCAGGATCTCATCAAGGCACAGTTCTGAGGAACAGACAATCTGCTGCCTTCTGGGCTACCAGGCAAGTTCTGTCTGTCTGCTATGCTTTGAGAATGCTGAGACTTTCTGAGAACTTTGCTAGATACCATTGATGGAGCTAAATGGTGGTGTTGCCCATTCATGCTTTCTACTCACTCCATGATTCTTTAATACAGCCTTCATGTCCCTCTTTTCTGGGTGAAAATATATTGCATTCTAAGCAACTCTCTGCCAACGTGAACTCTCAAAATTGCCTTTGACAGATTCTTAATCTTTTGGAAGTAAAGATCTCAACACTCGATTTATTTCAATTGACATTGTTTCTGTCGTTAATGATTTCACAAGGAAGAGAAATTTACTTAGGAACCCTATGTCTCAGTTTTCTCATCTGTAATAGATGAGAAATAATAAGGTCATTGTGAGATTGGGTGAGTTAAGACTACAATTTAAACCAGCACCTGCAAATGTTAACTGTTATTTCACAAGGAAGAGAAATTTCTTAGAAAGGTGTAACAGTTGATAAGTATATGAATTATATCATAAAGGAAACAGATTATTCTGGGTTGAGACATGACAGGAGAAAGAAGATCTATTCTATACAACCCTGATTTTTATACATCTAGATATAGATCTAGATATTGGTCTTATTAGGAAAAAAATGAGGCCTGAAATTGAAGGAAACATTTTCATTTTAGGATAATTCAGCATTATTCCCAGGATATTTTATAAGACAAGCAATAGAGATTCAATTTTGTTTATTAATTGAATGTGGCACCTCCTTTTGCTGCAGTTGCTTCCACTAGGTCAGCGAAAATACTGACACCTCATCAGAAAATGTAGAGAATTGAGTGAAGTGTTTAAGGCAATAATCTCCCACAGGCTAGTAGCAAATTAGTTAGTTCCGAAACTAGTTTGTCTCTCCCACTGCCTGTATATTCACTTCTGTGGACTGCACGGGACTCTGAGGATAACGATGAGGGAGTGAGGAACACATCTTTGGTAATTGTTCTATGCCTGGTTGTTCTGATCTGTTTGTCTGCAGTGCCTACTGCTCTCTCCTGCCAGCTTTCATCAGGATCTCATCAAGGCACAGTTCTGAGGAACAGACAATCTGCTGCCTTCTGGGCTACCAGGCAAGTTCTGTCTGTCTGCTATGCTTTGAGAATGCTGAGACTTTCTGAGAACTTTGCTAGATACCATTGATGGAGCTAAATGGTGGTGTTGCCCATTCATGCTTTCTACTCACTCCATGATTCTTTAATACAGGCTTCATGTCCCTCTTTTCTGGGTGAAAATATATTGCATTCTAAGCAACTCTCTGCCAACGTGAACTCTCAAAATTGCCTTTGACAGATTCTTAATCTTTTGGAAGTAAAGATCTCAACACTCGATTTATTTCAATTGACATTGTTTCTGTCGTTAGGTG
This sequence comes from Tragulus kanchil, assembly GCA_022376925.1. Lineage (NCBI taxonomy): Eukaryota > Metazoa > Chordata > Mammalia > Artiodactyla > Tragulidae > Tragulus > Tragulus kanchil. Next base: position 84,300,131 of record JAIOJX010000003.1, on the reverse strand, counting down.
GAGATTTTAAATAGGCTTCTCAAGTGTTTGTATATGAGGTAGAGAAAAATGGGATAATTTTCTGGTCTATCCCATTGTTTGTCTGCCAGTCTTTGTCAAATCATTTAGAATGTAGGGGAGGCAATTATTCTCACTCTAAGGAAAATGGGCTTCAATGTCAAATTAATTATCTAGATACAAACTTTTTACTTACAAATGTTTTTCTGGGCCAATTAATTTATTATGCTCACTTTATTTTACAATGTGTCAAGAGAAAAAAAGAATTAGAAAACAATGACCAAGAAAATTAAGCAAATCGAATTCTTTTCCTTAAACAGAGGTCACATGCCAGGAGTGTTATTCCATTTCCTCACGACAAGAATTTGATGATGTTTTGTTTATATACATACATTGCTACTAATTACATGGAAATGGTAATTGAGTTACATGGTCTAGGATATAAGTCTATGCATCATTATCATACTCTTGTTGTATTGCTTGGTATTTTGTATATAGTGAAGTCAAATATGATTCAAATGAAGAATATAGTATAATGAAGAGATTACTGCTCACTAAAAAACTTTCATTATCATAAATGTTCATGATTTGCAACATAAAAATAAGAATAATTTCTAATATCACCGTTAGAAATATACAGTTTACAAAGTTATACATACATATATCCATAACCTTGATTCATGTGTGTACACAGACTCATTCCATATTTATGATTTATTTTAGAGTTATCACCTTCAGAAATGTCATGTGAACTTCCCATTAGATGTCATCAGTGTCAGACAGAGGGCAATCAGGAAACTTTGGGTTCATTCTAAGTTGGAATACCATCTTTTCTAGTTTCTCTGTGCTTTGGAATAAGACATTAAATCACAGTTTTCTTAGCTTATGTTATTAATAGGCACCTTTAAGGCTATTCATGGGATTACATATGATAATTAAATGTAAAATATATAGAAAGTCAATGTCATCATACTTGATTAGTAAGTTGCCTTTTGATTAATTAGTTACTTAAAACTTGCCCAATATACAATAAAATGGTGTCAGTTGTTTTACAACGAGAATGTGTAAATTTGAAACTTTATACAACTGTTATTTCACAAAATATTTTTAGCATTCCTTATCATTTAATACTTTTATAAGAAAATAGCTAGTATGGAATATTTTAAATCTAATAATTGCAATTAAAGTGATTTCTTATTGTCTATATATTCCCCCAAGGAATATCAGTCACAAAAGTATCAGTGCAATTACTAAAGCACTCTCAAATAGCTGCAAATATAATGAGAGTGTATGGTTGAAAGTCATGTGGTTTTGAAAGTGCTAACTACAGGAAATTCATTGGAACAATAGGAAAAAATATGACTAACTGATAATTAAAATGGTGGGTTTCCTCTGCACAACCTAACATATTGCTTCTCTATATTTGCATTCATTCAGTGAGTCTCTTCTTTTCACCTTTGAAAGCTCTAGATTGAAGCATAGTTCAAACACTTCATCCATTCTTTCCTCACAGGGTGAAGCTGTTCTTTCCCCAGCATGAAAGTGTTGGACCATATGTTGCTCTGTTCTCTTTCCACTATGAAGTTAAGCTCCTACTGTCTCACAGAAAATTGTGTCACTAGGAGACCAAATGTGAAGCATAACAATTCTATATACTGAACATATCAAAATAAGAATAAAAATAGGGTGATAAAGAAAAAGAATTTTATATATTATCACTAGTTTTACAAGAAAAGAAATTGTATATCTACAATATGTATACGCGATTTGAAATAAAACATTGAAGTATAATTATTTCATCAAAAGCTATTGATTAGTTACCTTACGTTACTTCTAGAGCAAGTAGAATATATTGGAGTAAAGTAGATATAGAATTATTTTTAAAAATCCTCAGTAAAAACAAGAGTTTTTAAGAAGATAAAGATAGATGTTTTATAGAATAGTCTAATAAACACTTTGAACTAGCAAAATTTTTAAAGTTTATTATTCTTATCAATTTTACTAGACAAGTTTTTTCTTCAGGAATATACAACTCCTGTTCATACTGGTATTATACTTATCAGACACAATTATGTAAGTTTTTGGCTCATTATTATCCTGAGGGCGAGAAAGAGGAATAATGAGAAGGTTAGAAAAGATGACAAAATGAATACCTAAGGTAAATTTATTCAACTGTCAGCAGTGAATAAAATCATGTTGGAGACAATGTTTCTTCGGGAAGCTTGTAAAGGAAGAAAATGAGCAAGAGATGTTTCCTTGTCATCCATCTTTGCCCATATGCTCCTGGGTATCATTTATTAGAATGTTTTTGCTACTGTTCAGAACAAACTGTGGGGCTGGATGGGCAGGTTAGTGCTGAATCTGTTAGAGGGAAAGGGAAGCAATTTTTTGCGCATAATTAGATATTACCGGATAGGTGTTCCAACTCCACAGTATTGTGAATTCAAAACGCCTTGAAGGCTTTTTTGTTGTGGATTTTTTGTTTCTTTTCTTGTTGATTTTTATAATGCTGATCATGATTCATCAATAGGTCATTATCTTGAGTTTGAAGAAAACTTTGCCCAACAGGCATATAACTTCTCCAATTTCTCCTGGGGAAACTTGCCAGTGTGAAACCATTGTATCCAATGAACACAGTAACCCTGATGTCTCAGTGAATATTTTTGACACATTACAGGGAAAATAAAACCTATATCTGAATTTTCTATTTTATATTTGCATCACTACTTCACAAATCCACTGTATGTAGCCAGATTTTCACATCCTTTTGCACCATGAAAAGACTTTCTCCTTTGTTTCAGCATTGTTTTCCCCAGTTGCTGAGAGCTTTGACCTAGTAAGGGAAGGGAATCCACTGCACATTATTAAAAAACCTCTGGCATTGATCAAAACCACTGCTATCTCTCTACTGAGAGAAAGAAGTCTGCTAACTAACCTCTGCTTCCTCAAGGCAATTACCCAGACCCCCTGTTGAAGCCTTTTTTGAGCTATCAGATAATACCATTTCCCGTGTTCAAATCCACTGCCTTGCTCTTGGAAAGAATCTACCACCACCAGAAAGGAGAGGAGAAATGTGTTCTTATCATTTAACTCTTATCATCTCTCAAAATTCATCTCCTAATCCCCACCCCAAACCCGCTATGCCACAGTCACATGGACTTCTCTCTCTTGTGTTCTGCTGTGCTGAGTTACTCAGTTGTGTCCAATTCTTTGGGTCCTAATGGACTGCAATCCACCTGGCTACTCTGCCCATGGGGATTCTCCAGGAAAGAATACTGGTGTGAGTTGTCCCGACAGGATTTGTCAGCGCAGACCTAGGATTCGTCAACGCAGGCTCTAAAAAGGGGGAGTGGGAATTGAGAGGACAAGAGACACGAGAAATGGAGATAAGACAGGAGTCTGATCAAGTCTCGTTTTATTGCAGAAACAAGGGGGAATTTATACTACACAGAAACAGGAAGGAGCTACTCATAAGCCAATCATGTAAAAGGTCAGATGCACACGCGCTTCTGACCACATAGGAATGCAAGGGAGGCATGCACTGATCATGAGCACGGAAACTAGGAACAACCTATCAGAGCAATATGCACACACCTTAAACCACACCTCCCTACATCCACCAGGCGCCATCTTTGTGAAAACATGTGGATGCTCCTAAACTAGAAGCTGCAAAGTGTAGCCAGGGCTCATGCGTCAGAGGCTTCGCTAGGCGCCATCTTAAGTGGTGCATTGCAGCATTCACATATAGGAGGCTATAGGATGTGGCCGGGCCGCCCGGCAGTCCCGGACAGTGAATTGCCAAGCCCTCCTCCAGAGAATCTTCCCAAAATCGGAATCAAACACAGGTCTCCCACATTGCAGGTGGATTCTTTACTGTCTAAGCCATCAGGGAAACCCTCTCTTCTCAGAACACAACAAAGACTGTTCCCACCTTAAGGCCTTTGCTCTAGATGCCTAGTCTGCAGTATTTAAGGCTGCATTGTATGACGCTATAGTTCAAATGCAGTAATTGTTTCTTCACTATGGCTTTAGGCAATGTTAAACTTCATATAACCATGAAAGCGATGATTTAACTAGTTTATATGTAAATCTAATAAACTGCCATTAGAGTGAGAGTTATGAGTGACTAAGAAAAAAAACCATTTAACTGTTTAGTTTGTATCATACCGTTTAACCTACATAGCTCTCAATATTGAATTTGATTCCTATTGGTACAATTGCTTTGTTTTTCAAAAATACTATAAATCTTAGGTACCTCTCTTGTGTCCTGTGCTGAGTTACTCAGTTGTGTCCAATTCTTTGGGTCCTAATGGACTGCAATCCACCTGGCTACTCTGCCCATGGGGATTCTCCAGGAAAGAATACTGGTGTGAGTTGTCCCGACAGGATTTGTCAGCGCAGACCTAGGATTCGTCAACGCAGGCTCTAAAAAGGGGGAGTGGGAATTGAGAGGACAAGAGACACGAGAAATGGAGATAAGACAGGAGTCTGATCAAGTCTCGTTTTATTGCAGAAACAAGGGGGAATTTATACTACACAGAAACAGGAAGGAGCTACTCATAAGCCAATCATGTAAAAGGTCAGATGCACACGCGCTTCTGACCACATAGGAATGCAAGGGAGGCATGCACTGATCATGAGCACGGAAACTAGGAACAACCTATCAGAGCAATATGCACACACCTTAAACCACACCTCCCTACATCCACCAGGCGCCATCTTTGTGAAAACATGTGGATGCTCCTAAACTAGAAGCTGCAAAGTGTAGCCAGGGCTCATGCGTCAGAGGCTTCGCTAGGCGCCATCTTAAGTGGTGCATTGCAGCATTCACATATAGGAGGCTATAGGATGTGGCCGGGCCGCCCGGCAGTCCCGGACAGTGAATTGCCAAGCCCTCCTCCAGAGAATCTTCCCAAAATCGGAATCAAACACAGGTCTCCCACATTGCAGGTGGATTCTTTACTGTCTAAGCCATCAGGGAAACCCTCTCTTCTCAGAACACAACAAAGACTGTTCCCACCTTAAGGCCTTTGCTCTAGATGCCTAGTCTGCAGTATTTAAGGCTGCATTGTATGACGCTATAGTTCAAATGCAGTAATTGTTTCTTCACTATGGCTTTAGGCAATGTTAAACTTCATATAACCATGAAAGCGATGATTTAACTAGTTTATATGTAAATCTAATAAACTGCCATTAGAGTGAGAGTTATGAGTGACTAAGAAAAAAAACCATTTAACTGTTTAGTTTGTATCATACCGTTTAACCTACATAGCTCTCAATATTGAATTTGATTCCTATTGGTACAATTGCTTTGTTTTTTCAAAAATACTATAAATCTTAGGATTTACACATTAATTTTCAGTTTTTAGAAATCAAATTTATAAAAACAACTTGAATAATTAAAAATATAACAAGAGACTCAGTATTTGAACATGCATATTTAAAAATAATGACAATTTTTGAAAGTTAGGAAGGAAATAAAATAATGATCTGGCTGATACAACTACACAGGAAGACTCTTAAGGGATAAAGTATTAAAGTTACTACAGAGATGAAAATTTCTTCATCATACATAATATATGAATATTGTGCTTTTGGAAAACTCTAAAAGCAGTGAAGTGGAAATATTTAATTCTATGTTTATATTTAATTTTAGTCATAATATAATTCTATAAATGAAAATAGTATCATCCTCATTTCTTGGCATTTAATAAAATGTTAATTAATGGTAGTTACCATTAGATAATGAAATTATAGATTTCAAATTTCTTTTGAAATTTTTAAAATTAGATTTTTTCAATTATATTTTTTGAAATCAGAATAATTTAGTAAGATTAATCTTTAAAAAAAAAAAAACTTGTGTTTCCATTACATTTTATTTTGTGTGTGTGTTTCATGTCAGACCTCCAAAGAGAACTAATTTGAAAGTTGCACAAAATAACAAAGCCCAAGATAACAACTTCCTTTTGTTGTCTAGCTGCTTTCTGTAATAGAAAGCATTGTAACTGGGTAACTGAAAATTCCTTGTATTTCTGTACATACATGCCACCACTTTCATCATGAGGTCAAGGTTGAACCAGAGCTGTGACTGATAAAATAAAAGTTATGTGATGCTTTAAGCTTCTACCCTTTTCCTCTGGAGGCTAGGCATCATGCTACAAAATACCTATGTGAAAACTGAACTGTTAGAGACCATGTAGATGGGCATGTGGAGGTGGACTTTCAAGCTTCAGCAATTCATTCACATGAGCAATCTCACTTTATAAGATGTGGAGTAGGATATCGGCCAAGCTGAGCACAGGAAACAGGAAAAGGAGTCAGTAATAATTGATTTAAGTCACTCAGTTTGGTCATGATGTATTTATATAATCATAGATAACAAATACATCCACTCAAGTATGTGCTGTGTTAAAAATATTCCCTTAATCTCCCTTCTCACATAAAATAAAACCTGAAAGTTAGTAAAATGGGAAAGAGTTTGTTCTGCTTGTCGTAAATTAGGATTACATTTATTTTAAGATAGGGAGTAAATTCTCTGACTCTGAAAAACAGTGACTTAATAGAATTGCAACATAGTAGCAAACACACTAGAGCAAATAGTGGTGCTCAAATACTAACTAAAATGCAAGAAATCTGAAATTCTTTAACTATTGAAGGAAAGGCATATGCAGTACAATACCATTTATGAATGCTGATAAACTTTAATACCTTCTTGGTCTATTAAGATCATATTTAGAATTCTTCCAGATAGAAGTCATTCTGAAGATCAGTTTTCAAAGATGTTAATTAATGGTAGTTACCATTAGATAATGAAATTATAGATTTCAAATTTCTTTTGAAATTTTTAAAATTAGATTTTTTCAATTATATTTTTTGAAATCAGAATAATTTAGTAAGATTAATCTTTAAAAAAAAAAAAACTTGTGTTTCCATTACATTTTATTTTGTGTGTGTGTTTCATGTCAGACCTCCAAAGAGAACTAATTTGAAAGTTGCACAAAATAACAAAGCCCAAGATAACAACTTCCTTTTGTTGTCTAGCTGCTTTCTGTAATAGAAAGCATTGTAACTGGGTAACTGAAAATTCCTTGTATTTCTGTACATACATGCCACCACTTTCATCATGAGGTCAAGGTTGAACCAGAGCTGTGACTGATAAAATAAAAGTTATGTGATGCTTTAAGCTTCTACCCTTTTCCTCTGGAGGCTAGGCATCATGCTACAAAATACCTATGTGAAAACTGAACTGTTAGAGACCATGTAGATGGGCATGTGGAGGTGGACTTTCAAGCTTCAGCAATTCATTCACATGAGCAATCTCACTTTATAAGATGTGGAGTAGGATATCGGCCAAGCTGAGCACAGGAAACAGGAAAAGGAGTCAGTAATAATTGATTTAAGTCACTCAGTTTGGTCATGATGTATTTATATAATCATAGATAACAAATACATCCACTCAAGTATGTGCTGTGTTAAAAATATTCCCTTAATCTCCCTTCTCACATAAAATAAAACCTGAAAGTTAGTAAAATGGGAAAGAGTTTGTTCTGCTTGTCGTAAATTAGGATTACATTTATTTTAAGATAGGGAGTAAATTCTCTGACTCTGAAAAACAGTGACTTAATAGAATTGCAACATAGTAGCAAACACACTAGAGCAAATAGTGGTGCTCAAATACTAACTAAAATGCAAGAAATCTGAAATTCTTTAACTATTGAAGGAAAGGCATATGCAGTACAATACCATTTATGAATGCTGATAAACTTTAATACCTTCTTGGTCTATTAAGATCATATTTAGAATTCTTCCAGATAGAAGTCATTCTGAGAATTGTGTATCAGTTTTCAAAGATGTCAACTTAAGTAATAGCTGTGCAGTGTGTCTCCAGGGCATGAACTAAGTGGGAGGTGGAGGGGTGGAGGACTGTTTTGATCTGTAATGATTTAAAGTCACTTGAAGATATTGTATAATTTTTTCATTCAACGTTATACATAAAAAATTAGATTGACCTCCGTTTAGTTCTTTGGAGAATTGGCTTTTCAAATATAACCTTGACCAGTTATGAATTCAAGTGATTTTATCAATTTCACTACATGCAAAATGTTTTGCCCCTTGATTCTGGAGGCAAATTTAACCTTTTCTCCCTGAAAGCAACAGAAATCATTCAAGGAAAAAGTTTATCTTCAGCATCTGTTATATCTACAGATGTTTCCATTTCATAGGAACTTGTCAATATATAAGTTCTAAACCCCTTAATAATTAATTGCTGTTAAAGTCAAAATTTTATATATATAACCTTCTGATTCTTTTTATCTATCAGTTAAGTCATTGGAAGGACTGATACTGAAGCTCCAATAACTTAGCCAGCTGATCCAAAGAGCTAAGTCATTGAAAAAGACCCTGATGCTGGGAAAGATTGAAGAAAAACGGAGAAGGAGGTAGCAGAGGATGAGATGGTTAGATAGCATCACCAGCTCAATGAACATGATTCTGAGCAAAGTCCAGAAGACAGTGAAGGACAGGGAAGCCTGACGTACTGCAGTCCTTGGGGTCACAAACTGTCGACATGACTAAGTGGCTGAACAACAAAAAATATTTTTGACTGATTGTTTGCATTATGCTAAGGCAAACATAGTTTAATGTTGAATATTTTAGAGGCATAACTTGCTCCTCTTAAGATTACTTTCAAAGATCAATAAGAAAACTCTGTCAATATAATATTCTAAAAACTAAACTTGTTTTATTCATTATATGACACCTTATTCTTATTAACTTTTTGGTATATTATGTTGTTGCCTACATTAAATGCCTTTATTATGATATTGAGTAATAAACTACTTTTAAGAAATAATTTTTAAGCACTTATTGTAGTGGTCCTAGTGAAATTCACAATATTATATATTTGTTAGGCACTAACTTAATTATCATCATATATTAGGAATATATTGCAATTATGTATTACAATTTTGGAGATGAAAATATTAAAACAAGAGACTAAATACTAAAATATCGAAAAGCCATTTATTTTCTATGTAGATATTTTGAAGGCATATTGATTTACCACAATGTTTAAATTATATTTAAGGACTCATTTTATGATTTTGAACATTCATCTTCTAAGCATTCTTAAAGAAATTGGAACAGCTTTAATTATGTGCACAATTTTCTTCACACAAACTTTGACTTCATGGTCTTAATTTAAAATAATTTGTATTTTTTTTCTTTAAGAATTTGTTTCAAAATTTTAAGTCAGGGCTTCCCTCGCGGTTCAGTGGTTAAAGAGTTCGCTTTGCAGTGCAAGGCCCACCTGTTCGATCCTTGGCCCAGGAAGATCCCATGTTCCACAGAGCGGCTAGACGGTGTATTTAATTATGAACTAGTGCTCTGGAGCGCAACCGCCCAGTGCTAGTACTCTGCAGCGGGAGAGGCTACTGCGATGGGAAGTCCACAAACATGAAAGAATTAAAAGACTGATGAAAATAAATGTAAATAAAATAGGCATGATGGAGATAAAGAAAATAAATCTAAATATTGCTTTTAAGTATATTGTAATCATCATGTATTGTAATACATGATTAGTATTTTTCCTTTTTAACTCAATATACAATGAGATAAGGAAGTATCATATAATCACATTTAAATATATAGCACTAAATACAAAAAAGGAATAATGACTACCTTTTTAACAATCAGAAATCAAATTCTGAATTGAATGGCTATGCAAATTCTGGTACTGGAAACAAAGAAAATATTGTTTAACTTCATATCCACTCATTTTTAGCTAAAATAATTTACAAAGGGAGTTTAGTAAAGTAGCTTTACACAATATAATGGTAAAAAAAATAAAACACTTGGGGAGTTACAAGATACTTTATGAATCCTAGCTTTCCCTTATCCTGGCTAAGAGATCCTGAGCAAATCCCTTTAAGAGTCCAAGCTACAGTTTTTCTGTCTATAAATTATTGAAAACAAAATGCATTTCCTCTCTTATTAATATTAAATGGATTATGACTATTCATAAATATCTTCTGTAATTCTTAGTAAAATGTAAGAATTTCGTTAAGATATTCAACAATGTAAAAATTAGACTGTATACTCACTTTTAAAGTATTTTGACACTATAATACTATACTAAAAGTAGCTTTTAATGTTATGTATAAATGTAAGAAAGATCACTGTTCTCATACACAATGAGTTACATCATAGAAAAAAGCAAGCAAATTCTAGAAAAATATATTTCTGCTTCATTGACTATGCTAAAGTCTTTGTGTGGATCACAACAAAATGTGGGAAATTTTTAAGGAGCTGGTAGTACCAGATCACCTGTCTCCTGAGAAACCCATACACGGGCCAAGAAACAACAGTTAGAACTGGACATGGACCAACTGACTGGTTGGAAATTGGGAAAGGATATATCAAGGCTGTGCATTGTCACCCTGCTTATTTAACTTTCACGCAGAGTCCAGAATTAAAAGACCATGAGCGGCTAGACGGTGTATTTAATTATGAACTAGTGCTCTGGAGCGCAACCGCCCAGTGCTAGTACTCTGCAGCGGGAGAGGCTACTGCGATGGGAAGTCCACAAACATGAAAGAATTAAAAGACTGATGAAAATAAATGTAAATAAAATAGGCATGATGGAGATAAAGAAAATAAATCTAAATATTGCTTTTAAGTATATTGTAATCATCATGTATTGTAATACATGATTAGTATTTTTCCTTTTTAACTCAATATACAATGAGATAAGGAAGTATCATATAATCACATTTAAATATATAGCACTAAATACAAAAAAGGAATAATGACTACCTTTTTAACAATCAGAAATCAAATTCTGAATTGAATGGCTATGCAAATTCTGGTACTGGAAACAAAGAAAATATTGTTTAACTTCATATCCACTCATTTTTAGCTAAAATAATTTACAAAGGGAGTTTAGTAAAGTAGCTTTACACAATATAATGGTAAAAAAAATAAAACACTTGGGGAGTTACAAGATACTTTATGAATCCTAGCTTTCCCTTATCCTGGCTAAGAGATCCTGAGCAAATCCCTTTAAGAGTCCAAGCTACAGTTTTTCTGTCTATAAATTATTGAAAACAAAATGCATTTCCTCTCTTATTAATATTAAATGGATTATGACTATTCATAAATATCTTCTGTAATTCTTAGTAAAATGTAAGAATTTCGTTAAGATATTCAACAATGTAAAAATTAGACTGTATACTCACTTTTAAAGTATTTTGACACTATAATACTATACTAAAAGTAGCTTTTAATGTTATGTATAAATGTAAGAAAGATCACTGTTCTCATACACAATGAGTTACATCATAGAAAAAAGCAAGCAAATTCTAGAAAAATATATTTCTGCTTCATTGACTATGCTAAAGTCTTTGTGTGGATCACAACAAAATGTGGGAAATTTTTAAGGAGCTGGTAGTACCAGATCACCTGTCTCCTGAGAAACCCATACACGGGCCAAGAAACAACAGTTAGAACTGGACATGGACCAACTGACTGGTTGGAAATTGGGAAAGGATATATCAAGGCTGTGCATTGTCACCCTGCTTATTTAACTTTCACGCAGAGTACAATATGTAAAATGCCAAGCTGGAGGAATCACAAGCTGGCATCAAGACTGCAGTGAGAAATATCAACAACCTCAGGTATGCACATGATACCACTCTACAGCTAGAAAGTGAGGAGGAACTAAGGAGTCCTTGATGAGTGAAAGTGCAGAAGGTGGCTTAAAACTCAACATTCAAAAACTAAGATTATGACATCCAGCCCCATCAGTTCAGGGCAAATAGAAGAGGAAAAAGTGGAAATAGAGACACATTTTCTTTTCTTGATTTGCAAAATCACTGCAGATAGTGACTGCAACCATGAAGTTAAAAGATGTTTGCTCTCGGGAAGAAAAATCTGTTACAAATGTAAACACTGTATTAAAAAGCAGAGACATCACTTTGCCAACAAAGGTCTGTCTAGTCAAAGCTGTGTTTTTTCCAGTTGTCACATACAAACATGAGAGCTGGACCATAAAGAAAGCTGAACACCAAAGGATCAGTTTTCAAATTGTCCTCCTGGAGAAGACTCTTGAGAGTCCCTTGGACAGCAGGGAGATCAAATCAGTCAATTCTAAGGGAAATCAGCTCTGAATGTTCATTGGTAGGACTCATGCTGATGGTGAAGCTGAAGTTCCAGTGCTTTGACCACCTCATGAGAAGAACCAACTCACTGGAAAAGACCTTGATGCTGGGAAATATTGAGGGTAGGAGAAGGGGGCAAACAGGAAGAGGTGGTTGGATGACCTTAACAACTCACTAGACATGAGTTTGAACGAGCTCTGGGAGATAGTGAAGGGCAGAGAAACCTGACATGCTGCAGTCCATGGGATCGCAGAGAGAGAGACACAACCTAGGGAATGAGCAACAACCGTGGAAATAATAAAGTTGAGTTCCAAGATTGAACACTAGAATACCAGAGACAAAAAGAAATCAAAAGAAAATTGAGCTTTAAGCATGGAAGTATAAAGAAGTTTACGTGAGATAATCAAAAGAAAATTGGCGTTTTCAATAGTCAAGAGTAGAACCATAAAGGAGAAAATAAAATCATTTACATAATAGTTCAACTTGAGTTGCTCTCCAAGACAGGACAGACAGCAAAGTACAAAATATGTGCTTAAGATGAATTATTCTTACTTTTCATTTATGTATGAAAAACATCTGCAAAGATATGGATGTAAAGATGTATCTAACATTCTGTGTTAAATGTGTCCAACTATAGTTCAAAGATCAAAAATGAATTGAAAGCATCAAACATAACCAATTAAATTATAACATCACTGAAAATCCAGGGTCTGTGTAAACACTATATTCATCTATTAAAAATTAAAAAAAGAAGAAAAAGAATACGATAAATGACAAGTGTAAAGAGGATATGCAACTGAAAGAGTAGATGTTTAAAAAGTTCTATAAGAACCAGATGTGGAAATTTATATCAACAACTTTAAGATTCTAAACAGATGAAATTCCTACTTGAATAAAATATTTTACCCAGTTTTTTTCAGTTAGGAAGATGGAAATGTAAATAATTTAATAACCATAATAAACAGAAAATTTTCAATTCAGTTTTTTTAAATGTCAAAAGGTCCAGAAGATTTAAAGGATTTAATGGCATATAGTAAATCCCCAAGTAACTAAAACATAAATTTTATGCTATATAAAAATGTCTAAGAAGATGAACAAAAGAGAAAACCTGATAACTCATGAAGTTCATTAGATGAAAATGACTCAGTAAAATCAGAGAAGGATTTACTTACAAGATGTGCAATTTTACATTGCTCTATTTATTTTGTTAAAAATCAGCTTTGAACCACTGATGGTGAAGCTGAAGTTCCAGTGCTTTGACCACCTCATGAGAAGAACCAACTCACTGGAAAAGACCTTGATGCTGGGAAATATTGAGGGTAGGAGAAGGGGGCAAACAGGAAGAGGTGGTTGGATGACCTTAACAACTCACTAGACATGAGTTTGAACGAGCTCTGGGAGATAGTGAAGGGCAGAGAAACCTGACATGCTGCAGTCCATGGGATCGCAGAGAGAGAGACACAACCTAGGGAATGAGCAACAACCGTGGAAATAATAAAGTTGAGTTCCAAGATTGAACACTAGAATACCAGAGACAAAAAGAAATCAAAAGAAAATTGAGCTTTAAGCATGGAAGTATAAAGAAGTTTACGTGAGATAATCAAAAGAAAATTGGCGTTTTCAATAGTCAAGAGTAGAACCATAAAGGAGAAAATAAAATCATTTACATAATAGTTCAACTTGAGTTGCTCTCCAAGACAGGACAGACAGCAAAGTACAAAATATGTGCTTAAGATGAATTATTCTTACTTTTCATTTATGTATGAAAAACATCTGCAAAGATATGGATGTAAAGATGTATCTAACATTCTGTGTTAAATGTGTCCAACTATAGTTCAAAGATCAAAAATGAATTGAAAGCATCAAACATAACCAATTAAATTATAACATCACTGAAAATCCAGGGTCTGTGTAAACACTATATTCATCTATTAAAAAAATAAAAAAAGAAGAAAAAGAATACGATAAATGACAAGTGTAAAGAGGATATGCAACTGAAAGAGTAGATGTTTAAAAAGTTCTATAAGAACCAGATGTGGAAATTTATATCAACAACTTTAAGATTCTAAACAGATGAAATTCCTACTTGAATAAAATATTTTACCCAGTTTTTTTCAGTTAGGAAGATGGAAATGTAAATAATTTAATAACCATAATAAACAGAAAATTTTCAATTCAGTTTTTTTAAATGTCAAAAGGTCCAGAAGATTTAAAGGATTTAATGGCATATAGTAAATCCCCAAGTAACTAAAACATAAATTTTATGCTATATAAAAATGTCTAAGAAGATGAACAAAAGAGAAAACCTGATAACTCATGAAGTTCATTAGATGAAAATGACTCAGTAAAATCAGAGAAGGATTTACTTACAAGATGTGCAATTTTACATTGCTCTATTTATTTTGTTAAAAATAAAAGCCCCTTCTTTGTTCTTTAGTTGCTAAGTTGTGTCTGACTCTTCTGAACCCGTGGACTTTAGCTCACCAGGCGATTGCCCAGGCAAGAATAGTAGAATGAGTTTCCATTTCCTTCTCCAGGAGATCTTCTTGATCCAGGGAGCAAGCCCACATCTCCTGCACAGGTAAGTGGATTCTTTATCATTGACCCATTGTGCTAAACTTTGTCTTGGTTTTTCATAGTTTGGATGTATTCTATTTTTTTTTTTTTTTTTGGATGTATTCTATTTTATTTAACTGTTTTATCAAGACTGCTTTCCAGAGCTTTCTATAGCTTTGATGTACCATATTTTATTTCATCAAGGCAGTAATTAAACAAAAAGTTATGGAAAACTATGACAAGTTTTAGCAGAGTTACAGAAACCTAAAAATGATAACAGAGAAAAAGCCTCAGACATATTTTTAACAGAAAAAAGAAAGCCAAGAACAACACCTATGCAATAATAATATTTATATAATATAAAGAAAAAGAATTATGAGCATTTGTGATATGTCAGTATATGTCAGTTACTTAGTCCTGTCCAACTTTGTGACCCCATGGACTGTGGCCTGCTGCCTCTGTCCATGGGATTCTGCTGGCAAGAATACTGGAGTGGGTTGCCATTTCTTCCTCCAGGGGATCCTACCAGCTCCTACCAATTCCTGAAACTCCTGGATTGGCAGGCAGATTCTTGTATCATTGAAGCCCCAATTATATGTATACAAGTTCACAGTAAAATGATTGAAAATACACAGGTGGGTGAGGTGAGTAGAAAGGGAATGAAAGAGAAATTTTATGATTTGCTTAGAATTATTATTCATTGTTTGATTTTTATAATCACTATATATATGCATATATATTATTTGTACACAGAAGGTGCTGAAAACCAAAGGTAACATACAATTTCACATAAAACAATATTATTTATATCAGTTTTTAGCAACTAAAATCGCCTGATTTATCCTAAAAAGTTTCAAAGTTTGTCATTAACATTGGTATTAATTTAAAAAATGATTTTGGATAATATGTTTTTTTTGTTGTTGTGGGGGGTGGGATGGGGAGGGAGGGGAGCAGGCGGGTTACTTCTATTGGTCTTTCATTTCTCCATTTTCATCCATCTTTTGTTCTTTGTCCCGTGTGGGCCTCCCATTGGGGTGGCCTCTGTTGTCACAGAGCACCGGCTCTGTGTGCATGCACTCCAGAGCTCTGGCTCGGTAATTGGACACATTGGTCCAGCCGCTCCGGGGCACGTGGGATCTTCCCAGGCCAGGGATCGAACCAGTGCCCCTTGCACTGCAAGGCAGTGTCCTTACCCACTGAACCACCAGGGAAGCCCTGCATAATATGTTTTTATACAAAAGTAGAGCCTAGATTTTCCCATTGTAATGTTCCTTTTTCATCACAGGAATTCAGTTATTTGTTTTTGTACAGGAGAGAAGCTGGGGGAATTAGAGCTAGTGATTTTGAATGTTGCATCAATTTGGATATGTGACTGAAGTCATGTGTGCAATCATCAAAAGAAGAATTGAAAAATTAAATAAAAATATTAGTAACAGTGTAATAAAACAGAATTTTTTCTAAATCACGTTGAATGCCTGATGAGAGATAGATTTCTGTTCAGTTTTAGTTACCATGAAACAAAAGCTATTGGAGAAACTGCCAACCTTGATGTTCTCAATCTTCAGTCTGCATGGAAAAGAGAGCTGTAAAAGCTCTACATTGGCAGTGAAATACTGTAACCTGGAAACAGGACGTTTTGGTTTGCTAACATCTACCAAAATATGACCTCACTCAGCCACAAAATCCAAGAAAATCCAATTTTATGATATTCCTGATAGGAGACAATTTGGGGATATTTGGCAAATAACTGTAATGACCACTGCAGTGTTGCATCTTGTTATTATAGTTGGAAGTTAAATACTGATGATTTATAGAACCCAATAAAATATCTGATGCACACATTTATAGATATAATATTCAATTGAATTAACATATTATGAAACTGGACATCGTAGATTTATGGATATGGCAGGTGGTGGTTAGAATCCTAACCAGGACATATTGATTTTGTGAACTTGAACATTTTAACTGAATAGTGTAAATTTAGTTACTTTTTAGAAGAGAGGCAAGTGTTTGAGACAATCGTTTTTTCCTACATATATTTGATACAATTATTTTTTTAAGATTCTAAGTACAGTGGTTCTCTAAAATTGAACATTCACTATTAGTGGTTATGGTGATGACAATGGCATTATTATGTGCTCTGTTTGATGCTCATATAATAGTCAAATATATTTTAAAGTTCTTTCAAATATTTTAATTCAAGGGCACGTGGGGATCTTCCCAGGCCAGGGATCGAACCAGTGCCCCTTGCACTGCAAGGCAGTGTCCTTACCCACTGAACCACCAGGGAAGCCCTGCATAATATGTTTTTATACAAAAGTAGAGCCTAGATTTTCCCATTGTAATGTTCCTTTTTCATCACAGGAATTCAGTTATTTGTTTTTGTACAGGAGAGAAGCTGGGGGAATTAGAGCTAGTGATTTTGAATGTTGCATCAATTTGGATATGTGACTGAAGTCATGTGTGCAATCATCAAAAGAAGAATTGAAAAATTAAATAAAAATATTAGTAACAGTGTAATAAAACAGAATTTTTTCTAAATCACGTTGAATGCCTGATGAGAGATAGATTTCTGTTCAGTTTTAGTTACCATGAAACAAAAGCTATTGGAGAAACTGCCAACCTTGATGTTCTCAATCTTCAGTCTGCATGGAAAGAGAGCTGTAAAAGCTCTACATTGGCAGTGAAATACTGTAACCTGGAAACAGGACGTTTTGGTTTGCTAACATCTACCAAAATATGACCTCACTCAGCCACAAAATCCAAGAAAATCCAATTTTATGATATTCCTGATAGGAGACAATTTGGGGATATTTGGCAAATAACTGTAATGACCACTGCAGTGTTGCATCTTGTTATTATAGTTGGAAGTTAAATACTGATGATTTATAGAACCCAATAAAATATCTGATGCACACATTTATAGATATAATATTCAATTGAATTAACATATTATGAAACTGGACATCGTAGATTTATGGATATGGCAGGTGGTGGTTAGAATCCTAACCAGGACATATTGATTTTGTGAACTTGAACATTTTAACTGAATAGTGTAAATTTAGTTACTTTTTAGAAGAGAGGCAAGTGTTTGAGACAATCGTTTTTTCCTACATATATTTGATACAATTATTTTTTTAAGATTCTAAGTACAGTGGTTCTCTAAAATTGAACATTCACTATTAGTGGTTATGGTGATGACAATGGCATTATTATGTGCTCTGTTTGATGCTCATATAATAGTCAAATATATTTTAAAGTTCTTTCAAATATTTTAATTCAAGGTAATCATTAAAGAATAGATTAAATTATTCTCTTCTTATACATGGGACAATTGAGTTTCTGAGTAACTTGCTCAAAGTTCCTTACAGTGACCTCTTCGATGCTTTAGGTCAAGGAAATGGAAAGCCTAGTGTCAGAATATAAAACAACTAATGCTACTACAAATTTAATTAAAAAATGAACAAACAAAATAATAAGAATCTGTGCATACCTTACATAGGATGTAGCTGAATTTCAAAAAAGGTTGAAAAGACTGAAAAAGATTAAAAACACGTCTTATTATTTAATAATGAATCAAAAATATTCCATTCACATATCCATAAGACTATGAAGCCTACTGATTATTTTAAGATGTAAATTGTGAGGATTCAATGTTAACCTTGACTGAGATGCCATACCAAGTACAACACCAAGGAAACATAAAAAATAACTACAAATAGAGTATCATTTTTTAGGAAAACACTATTTAAACCTAAGATTTTGCTTATTTCTCTGACCTTCCACTTCATAAGAATGTCTTCTATTACATCAATCCCAGTTTAGTTGAATAGGTAATTACATTTATTCTTAAATTGATATTGATAGTTCTCTGTGGTCCTATTCCTAGACTAGATAACCTTACGCACAAATTGCCTACGGAATTGCTCTCTACTCTGATTTTTTTGGACATAATGGGCCCCACTGTGCCCACTACCTGTCTCACTGACTTCCAGAGATGTCATAATACCAAAAAAAAGGACATTATTTTTGAATTAACATATTATGAAACTGGACATCGTAGATTTATGGATATGGCAGGTGGTGGTTAGAATCCTAACCAGGACATATTGATTTTGTGAACTTGAACATTTTAACTGAATAGTGTAAATTTAGTTACTTTTTAGAAGAGAGGCAAGTGTTTGAGACAATCGTTTTTTCCTACATATATTTGATACAATTATTTTTTTAAGATTCTAAGTACAGTGGTTCTCTAAAATTGAACATTCACTATTAGTGGTTATGGTGATGACAATGGCATTATTATGTGCTCTGTTTGATGCTCATATAATAGTCAAATATATTTTAAAGTTCTTTCAAATATTTTAATTCAAGGTAATCATTAAAGAATAGATTAAATTATTCTCTTCTTATACATGGGACAATTGAGTTTCTGAGTAACTTGCTCAAAGTTCCTTACAGTGACCTCTTCGATGCTTTAGGTCAAGGAAATGGAAAGCCTAGTGTCAGAATATAAAACAACTAATGCTACTACAAATTTAATTAAAAAATGAACAAACAAAATAATAAGAATCTGTGCATACCTTACATAGGATGTAGCTGAATTTCAAAAAAGGTTGAAAAGACTGAAAAAGATTAAAAACACGTCTTATTATTTAATAATGAATCAAAAATATTCCATTCACATATCCATAAGACTATGAAGCCTACTGATTATTTTAAGATGTAAATTGTGAGGATTCAATGTTAACCTTGACTGAGATGCCATACCAAGTACAACACCAAGGAAACATAAAAAATAACTACAAATAGAGTATCATTTTTTAGGAAAACACTATTTAAACCTAAGATTTTGCTTATTTCTCTGACCTTCCACTTCATAAGAATGTCTTCTATTACATCAATCCCAGTTTAGTTGAATAGGTAATTACATTTATTCTTAAATTGATATTGATAGTTCTCTGTGGTCCTATTCCTAGACTAGATAACCTTACGCACAAATTGCCTATGGAATTGCTCTCTACTCTGATTTTTTTGGACATAATGGGCCCCACTGTGCCCACTACCTGTCTCACTGACTTCCAGAGATGTCCAGAGTCCTTGCATCTTGTTTCTTTCAGATCCAAATGTTTTTGACTTGTCACTGTCAGTGTCTCATTTAGATCTCCTGTTACTGTTTCACTGTTTCCTTGCTCTTTCACAAGAAGAATATCTTATTAAAGACAGTAGTCAAAGTTATACTCAGAATGTTGATCGAAAACCATCATTGCACAGCAGTACCACCCCGAGGCAAATGCTCAATCTATTTTTGAACAACTACCATGGCCCAGGAGGTAGGTAAATGGGATACATCACTATATACCCCACACTGAAACTATAATAAATTATGTATTTCTGACGACTAGACACTTGAAATATATTTAATTAGATCATGGTAAGAAAAATTATTTACATAAAATGTCTTGAAGACAGTTGTTATAAACTTTTACAGCACAAGACTCAAAGCCATAGCTTGTGTGGGGGGGATTGCAGTTCAGTAAAAGTCCTGAATTCATGACAGTCTCACCACAATCGATACTTACAATCCATTTCAGGTATCATACTCTTACTTCTAAATATGATATAGGTTCTGTTCTAGGATCACCTTTCCTAAAGAAAGAAAGTGAAACTCATCAGGTTTAGGTCATTTTTCCAAAGGATGACAAATTAAATGCAAACAGCTATCTTCAGACACATTTGTGGCATCGACAGAGCATGTTCCATCTCATATCTCAATAAGCTCTAGGAAGCAAAACACTCTGACTTTTTCCTAGAGTGATCTAAAGTTTCCTAGCCAAAGCACTATAGACATTTTGGAGCAAATGTGTCCTTTGCTGTGGGGGAGAGCTTAGGTACAATGTTTAGCAACAAGTTTGGCATATACACACTAGGAGCTAGTAGCACCCTATCACTTTCCCCACACCCCAACTGAATTTGTTGGAGTCTTCTATTACATCAATCCCAGTTTAGTTGAATAGGAACATTTATTCTTAAATTGATATTGATAGTTCTCTGTGGTCCTATTCCTAGACTAGATAACCTTACGCACAAATTGCCTACGGAATTGCTCTCTACTCTGATTTTTTTGGACATAATGGGCCCCACTGTGCCCACTACCTGTCTCACTGACTTCCAGAGATGTCCAGAGTCCTTGCATCTTGTTTCTTTCAGATCCAAATGTTTTTGACTTGTCACTGTCAGTGTCTCATTTAGATCTCCTGTTACTGTTTCACTGTTTCCTTGCTCTTTACAAGAAGAATATCTTATTAAAAGACAGTAGTCAAAGTTATACTCAGAAGGTTGATCGAAAACCATCATTGCACAGCAGTACCACCCCGAGGCAAATGCTCAATCTATTTTTGAACAACTACCATGGCCCAGGAGGTAGGTAAATGGGATACATCACTATATACCCCACACTGAAACTATAATAAATTATGTATTTCTGACGACTAGACACTTGAAATATATTTAATTAGATCATGGTAAGAAAAATTATTTACATAAAATGTCTTGAAGACAGTTGTTATAAACTTTTACAGCACAAGACTCAAAGCCATAGCTTGTGTGGGGGGGATTGCAGTTCAGTAAAAGTCCTGAATTCATGACAGTCTCACCACAATCGATACTTACAATCCATTTCAGGTATCATACTCTTACTTCTAAATATGATATAGGTTCTGTTCTAGGATCACCTTTCCTAAAGAAAGAAAGTGAAACTCATCAGGTTTAGGTCATTTTTCCAAAGGATGACAAATTAAATGCAAACAGCTATCTTCAGACACATTTGTGGCATCGACAGAGCATGTTCCATCTCATATCTCAATAAGCTCTAGGAAGCAAAACACTCTGACTTTTTCCTAGAGTGATCTAAAGTTTCCTAGCCAAAGCACTATAGACATTTTGGAGCAAATGTGTCCTTTGCTGTGGGGGAGAGCTTAGGTACAATGTTTAGCAACAAGTTTGGCATATACACACTAGGAGCTAGTAGCACCCTATCACTTTCCCCACACCCCCAACAAAACTGAATTTGTTGGAGAATCAATGGTACCAATGTAATAAAAAACAAAAAAAACAAACAAAAAACCCCCTGCTATTATATTGTGACTGATTTTTTGGAGGGGCCACTTCTTTGATCTTTCATTCATTTATCTTTGTTCTTTGTCCTGTGTGGGCCTCCCATCTCAGTGGCCTCTCTCGCTGCAGAGCACCGGCTCTGGGTGCATGAGCTCCAGAGCCCCAGCTCAGTAGTTAGGCACAGTCCAGTCACTCCACACCACATGGGATCTTCCCAGGCCAAGGATCAAACCAGTGCCCCTTGCACTGCAAGGCAGTGTCCTTACACACTGGACCACAAGGGAAGCCTGTGACTAACTTTAACTAGACTATTTTTCTTTAAGGCTTCCCAGGTGGTGCTAGTGGTAAAAAAAAAAGAAAAAAAGAAAAGACAAAGAAACAAATCTACCTGATGATGTAAGAGATGCAAGAGACAAGGTTTGATCCCTAGGTGAGGAAGATCCCCTGGAGTAGGAAATGGCAACCCACTCCAATATTATTATTTTTTAATTAACTAAATAATTCTGATTGGATGACAATTACAATATTATGGGTTTTTTGACATGCCTGAACATGAATTAGCCACAGGTATACATGTGCCCCCCTCAACCTGTACCTTTTCCCACACTTCTTCTCACCTTATCCCTTTTAGTTGACCCAGAGCACTAGCTTTCACTGTCCTGCTTCATGCATTGGACTCACACTGGTCATCTGTTTTGCATATGATAATGTATGTGTTTCAGTACTATTCTCTCAAATCATTCCACTTTCACCTTCTCCTACTGAGTCCAAAAGTCTGTTCGTTAGCTCTGTATCTCCTTTGCTGACCTGTATGTAGGATCATTGGCACCATCTTTCTAAATACCATATATATGTGTTAATATACAGTTGAAGCATGTTCCATCTCATATCTCAATAAGCTCTAGGAAGCAAAACACTCTGACTTTTCCTAGAGTGATCTAAAGTTTCTAGCCAAAGCACTATAGACATTTTGGAGCAAATGTGTCCTTTGCTGTGGGGGAGAGCTTAGGTACAATGTTTAGCAACAAGTTTGGCATATACACACTAGGAGCTAGTAGCACCCTATCACTTTCCCCACACCCCCAACAAAACTGAATTTGTTGGAGAATCAATGGTACCAATGTAATAAAAAACAAAAAAAACAAACAAAAAACCCCCTGCTATTATATTGTGACTGATTTTTTGGAGGGGCCACTTCTTTGATCTTTCATTCATTTATCTTTGTTCTTTGTCCTGTGTGGGCCTCCCATCTCAGTGGCCTCTCTCGCTGCAGAGCACCGGCTCTGGGTGCATGAGCTCCAGAGCCCCAGCTCAGTAGTTAGGCACAGTCCAGTCACTCCACACCACATGGGATCTTCCCAGGCCAAGGATCAAACCAGTGCCCCTTGCACTGCAAGGCAGTGTCCTTACACACTGGACCACAAGGGAAGCCTGTGACTAACTTTAACTAGACTATTTTTCTTTAAGGCTTCCCAGGTGGTGCTAGTGGTAAAAAAAAAAGAAAAAAAGAAAAGACAAAGAAACAAATCTACCTGATGATGTAAGAGATGCAAGAGACAAGGTTTGATCCCTAGGTGAGGAAGATCCCCTGGAGTAGGAAATGGCAACCCACTCCAATATTATTATTTTTTAATTAACTAAATAATTCTGATTGGATGACAATTACAATATTATGGGTTTTGACATGCCTGAACATGAATTAGCCACAGGTATACATGTGCCCCCCTCAACCTGTACCTTTTCCCACACTTCTTCTCACCTTATCCCTTTTAGTTGACCCAGAGCACTAGCTTTCACTGTCCTGCTTCATGCATTGGACTCACACTGGTCATCTGTTTTGCATATGATAATGTATGTGTTTCAGTACTATTCTCTCAAATCATTCCACTTTCACCTTCTCCTACTGAGTCCAAAAGTCTGTTCGTTAGCTCTGTATCTCCTTTGCTGACCTGTATGTAGGATCATTGGCACCATCTTTCTAAATACCATATATATGTGTTAATATACAGTATTTGTCTTTCTTTTTCTGACTTATTTCATTCTGCATAATAGGTTTCCATTTCATCCACATCATTAGAACTGTCACAAATGTGTTCCTTTTTATAGCTGAGTAACCACTTCACTATTCTTGCCTGGAAAAATTCCACAGGCTCACAAAGAATTGGACACAGCTAATTGATTGAGCACATACGCATTTTTCTTTAAAGACAATATGCAATCATTTAATGGTACCATATGACAAAATAACAGCACAATGCATATATATATATTCACATATTTAAGAAGAACATATAAAGAACTATAAATACAGAAACTGAAATTTATCAGTTTATTATTAATACTACAGTCAGTGTTAGTAAGTGACATTTTTTTTCAATTTATTTTAAAGATTTTACAGAGTTTTGTTGTTCACAGACATGTATGTTCCCAGATCAGTCATATGCATATCCATGGTCTCCACCCCCCCAGTTCCCCCTATCCCACCCCTCCAGACCTTTGCTCCAAGCCATTGTAAGCACTCTTATTCCCTTAGCACAATGACACTAGCTATCTTTTCCACACATGATAGTATAGGTTTCCATGTTACTCCCTCCATGCTTCCCCTTCCCTATTTCTTCCCCACAATGTCCCTATGTATGTTCTGTCTGTTTTTCCATGAGTTCCCTGAGTGTGTTATCAAGAGCGAGTGACAAACATTTTGACATATTTTTATTTTAGATGGATAACTTTATCTGTGTGATAACATGTGCAATTTCATCAAATTGTTAGTGACTCTAAGCCTCTTTGATTTTTGCATGTATTATGTATAAATACAGAGTTACATAACAAAAATTATAATGTGCTTATATGTGGTTTACCTTATCCCTTTTAGTTGACCCAGAGCACTAGCTTTCACTGTCCTGCTTCATGCATTGGACTCACACTGGTCATCTGTTTTGCATATGATAATGTATGTGTTTCAGTACTATTCTCTCAAATCATTCCACTTTCACCTTCTCCTACTGAGTCCAAAAGTCTGTTCGTTAGCTCTGTATCTCCTTTGCTGACCTGTATGTAGGATCATTGGCACCATCTTTCTAAATACCATATATATGTGTTAATATACAGTATTTGTCTTTCTTTTTCTGACTTATTTCATTCTGCATAATAGGTTTCCATTTCATCCACATCATTAGAACTGTCACAAATGTGTTCCTTTTTATAGCTGAGTAACCACTTCACTATTCTTGCCTGGAAAAATTCCACAGGCTCACAAAGAATTGGACACAGCTAATTGATTGAGCACATACGCATTTTTCTTTAAAGACAATATGCAATCATTTAATGGTACCATATGACAAAATAACAGCACAATGCATATATATATATTCACATATTTAAGAAGAACATATAAAGAACTATAAATACAGAAACTGAAATTTATCAGTTTATTATTAATACTACAGTCA
The DNA here is from genome assembly GCA_022376925.1 of Tragulus kanchil. NCBI lineage: Eukaryota > Metazoa > Chordata > Mammalia > Artiodactyla > Tragulidae > Tragulus > Tragulus kanchil. Next base: position 84,274,855 of record JAIOJX010000003.1, on the reverse strand, counting down.
GTGTTAGTAAGTGACATTTTTTTTCAATTTATTTTAAAGATTTTACAGAGTTTTGTTGTTCACAGACATGTATGTTCCCAGATCAGTCATATGCATATCCATGGTCTCCACCCCCCCAGTTCCCCCTATCCCACCCCTCCAGACCTTTGCTCCAAGCCATTGTAAGCACTCTTATTCCCTTAGCACAATGACACTAGCTATCTTTTCCACACATGATAGTATAGGTTTCCATGTTACTCCCTCCATGCTTCCCCTTCCCTATTTCTTCCCCACAATGTCCCTATGTATGTTCTGTCTGTTTTTCCATGAGTTCCCTGAGTGTGTTATCAAGAGCGAGTGACAAACATTTTGACATATTTTTATTTTAGATGGATAACTTTATCTGTGTGATAACATGTGCAATTTCATCAAATTGTTAGTGACTCTAAGCCTCTTTGATTTTTGCATGTATTATGTATAAATACAGAGTTACATAACAAAAATTATAATGTGCTTATATGTGGTTTGTTGAATTGGACACAATCTCATAATTTACTGCTGCCATTTAACTTTTGACTTCTAAAGATTTTCATATTACTTTTGTTAACGCACAATTTAGATTTCCAGCAAAGCAACTTTTTAATAGAAGTTTAATACTGGAGTGCACTGCATTAATAGACATGAAAATTTGAAACACTTTTTTTTTTGGTACCCCTATCATCTGGTAAGTCAATACATTAACTTATTTTTGTTATATTCAGCTCCTCTTTGATCTCCAGTCAAAGTATTTCAGATGCTTTCTGAATATGGGTAGAAATATAATATACAAAAATAGAGTATCTGTTGTGTTGGATTATTATTTGATTTAAATAAACCAATATGTGGGCAAAGTAAAAATGAGAAAATAGTGATAGCAGTCGGAAATTCAAACTCAAACTGTTTTTTTAGTTGCCAGACCGTAAAATCTTTGTGTAATTCATGCATCTTCAGCTAGGCTTCTTAGAATCCATCCACACACAGTAAGTTCCAAATTCAGTTACTTGGATTATACACAGTTCATACTCAGTCCACACAGAGTTAAACTCCTTTTCTTGGCTCCGTTCTTTGACTTTTTCCTTTCCTCACTGTACAGAGGGCTTGGGAATCCTGAAATCTGGATCTTCAAGCCCATAGGACTACATGCTTCTTCCCAAATTTCAGTGTTTGTGGTATGTACTGGCACCTTCCCTCTGACAAAGAGCCAAAAAAAAAAAAAAAGAGAGAGAGAGAGAGAAGAGAAAATACTTTAGCAAACCCACCAAGTACTTTCAGTTGTTCCAATTTCTACCTAATTTTGGATGTTTTTTGTTGCCTATAAGTTGTTTCTGTGTTTTCTTTAAAATTTTTTTTTTCAGTTTCTAGTTGCTATACAAGAGAGGGGAAGCCTTTTAAAGGCAATTCCTTCATGACTAGCATTCAATCTGCCAACACTTACAGGGTTCACACAAGGGCATAGACTTCAAACCTGGAGTTTCATAGTTTTCTTTTGTTTCCCAATCTTGTTGATTTAAGAGCATATTTAACTGTTTTAAATGTATCTACTTTTGGCTAATGGAATTGTATGCTTTACTGATCATAAGTTGCAGGATTTATTTTATCTGTACTCATTTACATAATTTACTGATTAAGCTACATATTAATCTATTGACCTTTACACTTATCTTACTTGTACAGACCTATAATCAAGGCGTATACTTTGCTGGATGACACTTGTATCTTACCAATTTATTTCCCCCTCATTAACCTCTGAAATATGGGAGATGAGGCCCTTCTTCTCTCTACTATGTAGGGGGTCTGTAGTGTCTTTTTTCAAAAGTACATAATTTTTGTTATATTTGTCTCATTCCTCAGTTCTTTTACTTAAGTTATTTTGCATTAATTTGTCTTTATTTTCTTCTGAGCATTCTTTTCTTTCTCCTGTTTTAATTGGCTTTATTTTTCTCTAGTTTTCTTTCTGTCACATTCTGATCAATTCTACATATATCTCTGATAAGCTTCAAGGTATAAGGAGCAAAAAATTGTTTCCTGAAATTTTAATGAGAACATGATCTTGCATGGGCAAGTTAGATTGGTAGGTTAGTCTTTCCTCTGATTGACCATATCCTTTCAAAATACATTTGTATATTGAGTAAACATTTTCAAGCTTGGCATTTGCTCTAGTGGGGGACAGAGGTAAGGGAAGAAACAATTGTAATATAGGAAACAAATGTTATGACAGATGGGTCCTTAATGTGCTATTTTTGTCTGTAGGTGAAACGATTAACCCATGGTTGCATGGGGAATGCATATCAAAAAACATACGAAATTAGAACTGGCCCATGTGCACTGAGTCTTGAAACATATCTTGTTGTGTTAATAAATTCAATGACTGAAGTAGCATTTTTTGGTATTCTACAGTTTCCATTGTGGGCTATTCAAAAGTAAACTGATAACTCTGTGAAGCATAAACTGAAGTCATGTTAAGGTTCCCAGCTATTCGTATGTTTTCTTAAAACATTAGAGATAAGAAATACAAAGAAGCTAATTAATTGTCTAATGCCAAGAGCTAGATACCAACAGATTTGGATCTAGCTTGCTAGATCACATTTTACACTGTGATGTGATTGAATAGAATAAAAATAAAAGTAAAAAAAAATAAATTTCATATATGGATTGTGGTTTATTAGATTAAATAGCTCAAAGAAGATAAAGGAAGATCATTCATGAATGAAAGTGTCAACGTTCTGAGTATACAGGATTGAAATCCAAGATCTCTCACTATGTTATTAGTATATACCAGCTTGACCTGTTGTCAAGATTATTCTAAAATGTATTTCTTAACTTCATAAAACACAAATCCCTAAATAGTGCACTATTTGCTTTTTAAATATATAACTGTTTTTAATAAACTTGTTATAGAATAGTATTTTGATTTACAGACAAACTTTGAAAATAGTATGGAGAGTTCCTGTATCTCACACCCAATTTTCACTGTTAACATCTTACATTATTAGGTACACTTTTTTTATAATCGATGAACAGATAAGGATAATTTATTATTAACAAAGGCTTCCCTAGTGTCTCTGGTCATAAAGAATCTGCTTATAATATGGGAGACCTGAGTTCAATCTCTCACTCAGGAAGACTCCCTGGGGAAGGAATGGCAACCCACTCCAGGATTCTTACCTGAAAAATCACATGGACAGAGGAACCTGGAGGGCTGCAATCCATGGGGTTGCAAAGAATCAGACATGATTGAGTGACTAACAGTCGCAGCAGCAATTATTAACAAGACATCTTGCACTATTTAAGTTTTTTCAAATTTTGTTCCAGAAACATGATTAACCCATGGTTGTCTGTAGGTGAAACGATTAACCCATGGTTGCATGGGAATGCATATCAAAAAACATACGAAATTAGAACTGGCCCATGTGCACTGAGTCTTGAAACATATCTTGTTGTGTTAATAAATTCAATGACTGAAGTAGCATTTTTTGGTATTCTACAGTTTCCATTGTGGGCTATTCAAAAGTAAACTGATAACTCTGTGAAGCATAAACTGAAGTCATGTTAAGGTTCCCAGCTATTCGTATGTTTTCTTAAAACATTAGAGATAAGAAATACAAAGAAGCTAATTAATTGTCTAATGCCAAGAGCTAGATACCAACAGATTTGGATCTAGCTTGCTAGATCACATTTTACACTGTGATGTGATTGAATAGAATAAAAATAAAAGTAAAAAAAAATAAATTTCATATATGGATTGTGGTTTATTAGATTAAATAGCTCAAAGAAGATAAAGGAAGATCATTCATGAATGAAAGTGTCAACGTTCTGAGTATACAGGATTGAAATCCAAGATCTCTCACTATGTTATTAGTATATACCAGCTTGACCTGTTGTCAAGATTATTCTAAAATGTATTTCTTAACTTCATAAAACACAAATCCCTAAATAGTGCACTATTTGCTTTTTAAATATATAACTGTTTTTAATAAACTTGTTATAGAATAGTATTTTGATTTACAGACAAACTTTGAAAATAGTATGGAGAGTTCCTGTATCTCACACCCAATTTTCACTGTTAACATCTTACATTATTAGGTACACTTTTTTTATAATCGATGAACAGATAAGGATAATTTATTATTAACAAAGGCTTCCCTAGTGTCTCTGGTCATAAAGAATCTGCTTATAATATGGGAGACCTGAGTTCAATCTCTCACTCAGGAAGACTCCCTGGGGAAGGGAATGGCAACCCACTCCAGAATTCTTACCTGAAAAATCACATGGACAGAGGAACCTGGAGGGCTGCAATCCATGGGGTTGCAAAGAATCAGACATGATTGAGTGACTAACAGTCGCAGCAGCAATTATTAACAAGACATCTTGCACTATTTAAGTTTTCTTGGTTTTTACGTAATATATTTTTCTGTTCCAGGATCCCATCCAGGATGTTACATTTCTTCAACGTGTCTCCATAAGCTTCTTTAACTGTGACAATTTCTCAGACTTCCTTGTTTTACTGGTTTTGAGAACTAATTCTCATATCTGTTTTTAGAATTTTCCTCAGTTGAGATGCGTCTGGTATAATTCCCATGATTTTACCAGAATTATGTTTTTTGGAAGACAGATACAAGTGGAACTATGTCATGATCATCATATCATACCAAATGTACACTCTGTAAGCAACAGTGATAAACTTATCACTGTTGATTTTGACCTTATTGGACTGGGCAAGACAGTGTATGTAAGATTTCTCTGTTTTAATGTGACTCTCCCCTCCACCACCTTGCAATACCGTAATATTTGAAGGAAGTCACTATGTGTAGGCCATACTCAAACTGCGAGAATTTATTTTCTCTTAATTTAGAGACTCAAGAATCTACACAAGTAGTTTGAAATTCTCCTGCATCTGTCCAGAATTTTCAATTTGTTTATTGAATCACATATTTATATCAATATATATATCAATATTTATATCAATACAGAGTCATGAATATTTAGTTCATATCTTATGTTACAATCCAACACTATTTTACTTTCCTCTTAAATTATTCCAGCTTTGACTGTCATGAGCTTTCAGGTAGTTCCTGTATTCTGTTTGAAATATCACAATCATTTGTGAGTGTGTATGTATGTGTGTGTGTGTTGAACATTTCCTTAATTCCTGACACATGGGATTCTCAGGATAATCATTCATATTAGAGTATGCCCTAATAGACATCACGCATATTAATCTGAGCCTCAGAGTGTTCAGGGTAACGAAATCTGTGGCAATTTCTAAAGAATTTTTTTTTTTTTGTATTTTCTATAGTAGAATATTATGGAGAGTTTGAAATGAATTATATACCTAAATCTATCTCTACTGCTGTAGTTATCTTCATGGGATATATCTATATATTCTGTTTATCTATATGGGCTATATCTATATGGGCTTCCCTTGTGACTCAGTGGTGAAGAATTTGCCTGCCAGTGCAGGAACTGTAGGAGATGTAGGTTTAATCCTTGGGTCAGGAAGATCGCTTAGAAGAGGAAATGGCATTCTTGCCTGGAAAATTCCATGAAAAGAAGAGTCTGACTCACTACAGTCCCTGGGGCCTCACAGAGTTAGACACAACTGAATACATACCCATTACTTCTCAGTTATATTTGTATAATGTCTATATCTATATATTTATATGTCTATATAATATGTATCTATATGACTATATTTAAAGTTCAGGAAAGATAATTTTGGTTAAAAGATTTCCAGGGGATTTATTTAATTTGATCATGGCATAAACAACATTACAGATCCTTAGTTTAAAGGAAAGATATGTCTGAGTAAATATTAAAAGGTCCTGTTGTCTCTGAAGAGTAATATAGCATGGAAGTTTTTCTTTCTATGCATTTCTAGCTTAATATTTCATAACAAGTATGTGCTACGTTTGTAAAATAAAGACTATGTGTAGGCCATACTCAAACTGCGAGAATTTATTTTCTCTTAATTTAGAGACTCAAGAATCTACACAAGTAGTTTGAAATTCTCCTGCATCTGTCCAGAATTTTCAATTTGTTTATTGAATCACATATTTATATCAATATATATATCAATATTTATATCAATACAGAGTCATGAATATTTAGTTCATATCTTATGTTACAATCCAACACTATTTTACTTTCCTCTTAAATTATTCCAGCTTTGACTGTCATGAGCTTTCAGGTAGTTCCTGTATTCTGTTTGAAATATCACAATCATTTGTGAGTGTGTATGTATGTGTGTGTGTTGAACATTTCCTTAATTCCTGACACATGGGATTCTCAGGATAATCATTCATATTAGAGTATGCCCTAATAGACATCACGCATATTAATCTGAGCCTCAGAGTGTTCAGGGTAACGAAATCTGTGGCAATTTCTAAAGAATTTTTTTTTTTTTGTATTTTCTATAGTAGAATATTATGGAGAGTTTGAAATGAATTATATACCTAAATCTATCTCTACTGCTGTAGTTATCTTCATGGGATATATCTATATATTCTGTTTATCTATATGGGCTATATCTATATGGGCTTCCCTTGTGACTCAGTGGTGAAGAATTTGCCTGCCAGTGCAGGAACTGTAGGAGATGTAGGTTTAATCCTTGGGTCAGGAAGATCGCTTAGAAGAGGAAATGGCATTCTTGCCTGGAAAATTCCATGAAAAGAAGAGTCTGACTCACTACAGTCCCTGGGGCCTCACAGAGTTAGACACAACTGAATACATACCCATTACTTCTCAGTTATATTTGTATAATGTCTATATCTATATATTTATATGTCTATATAATATGTATCTATATGACTATATTTAAAGTTCAGGAAAGATAATTTTGGTTAAAAGATTTCCAGGGGATTTATTTAATTTGATCATGGCATAAACAACATTACAGAATCCTTAGTTTAAAGGAAAGATATGTCTGAGTAAATATTAAACAGGTCCTGTTGTCTCTGAAGAGTAATATAGCATGGAAGTTTTTCTTTCTATGCATTTCTAGCTTAATATTTCATAACAAGTATGTGCTACGTTTGTAATAAGAAAAAAATATTAGCAGCCCAGAGCAATTTTTTTACATATGATGATGATTGTTATGCACTGAATTAACTCTGCCCAAAATTTACATGTTGAAATCCTAAGCCCCAGTGTGACGGTGTTTGGAAATAGGAACTTTAAGGAGATAATTAAGGTTAAATGGAGCCATTCAGAGTGAAACTATAATCCAACCAGCCTGATGTCGTTAATAGAAGAGGAAGCGATGCCAGGAGAGTACACATGCTGAGGAAAGGTCATATAAGTACACAATGAGAAGTCATCTGCCTGTAGGCCAAAAAGAGAGTCTTTTTTTTTTTTTTTTTTTACCATGCCCCTTGTCTCATTGTTTTATTTATTTATTTATTTATTTTTTAAACCTTTATTTTACTTTTAACTTTTACAGTTTTGTTGTTTACAGATATGTATGTTCCCAGATCAGTCATATGTATATCCCCCCCTTCCCACCCCTCCCAACCATCACACAGCACCCCTGAAGGATCCCCTTTTCTCACAGAGCAATGCCTAGAGCTATTTTCTTCACTTATGATAGTACAGGCCTTCATGCTAATTCCTTTATGCCTCCCACCTTCTGTTCCTTCCCCACAATGTCCATATCCACTGTCCATGTCTGTCTTTCCTTCACTTCACTGCATGGGCCATCATCACCATCCTGCTAGATTCCATATATATGTGTTAATATACTCTATTTGTCCTTCTCTTTCTGACTGACTTCACTTTTGATGATACGTTCTAGATCCAGTCACCTCATTAGGGCTGACTCTTCTGCATTTCTCTTTTCCTTTACAGCTGTGGTAGTATCTATATGACTATATTTAAAGTTCAGGAAAGATAATTTTGGTTAAAAGATTTCCAGGGACTTATTTAATTTGATCATGGCATAAACAACATTACAGAGTCCTTAGTTTAAAGGAAAGATATGTCTGAGTAAATATTAAACAGGTCCTGTTGTCTCTGAAGAGTAATATAGCATGGAAGTTTTTCTTTCTATGCATTTCTAGCTTAATATTTCATAACAAGTATGTGCTACGTTTGTAATAAGAAAAAAATATTAGCAGCCCAGAGCAATTTTTTTACATATGATGATGATTGTTATGCACTGAATTAACTCTGCCCAAAATTTACATGTTGAAATCCTAAGCCCCAGTGTGACGGTGTTTGGAAATAGGAACTTTAAGGAGATAATTAAGGTTAAATGGAGCCATTCAGAGTGAAACTATAATCCAACCAGCCTGATGTCGTTAATAGAAGAGGAAGCAATGCCAGGAGAGTACACATGCTGAGGAAAGGTCATATAAGTACACAATGAGAAGTCATCTGCCTGTAGGCCAAAAAGAGAGTCTTTTTTTTTTTTTTTTTTTACCATGCCCCTTGTCTCATTGTTTTATTTATTTATTTATTTATTTTTTAAACCTTTATTTTACTTTTAACTTTTACAGTTTTGTTGTTTACAGATATGTATGTTCCCAGATCAGTCATATGTATATCCCCCCCTTCCCACCCCTCCCAACCATCACACAGCACCCCTGAAGGATCCCCTTTTCTCACAGAGCAATGCCTAGAGCTATTTTCTTCACTTATGATAGTACAGGCCTTCATGCTAATTCCTTTATGCCTCCCACCTTCTGTTCCTTCCCCACAATGTCCATATCCACTGTCCATGTCTGTCTTTCCTTCACTTCACTGCATGGGCCATCATCACCATCCTGCTAGATTCCATATATATGTGTTAATATACTCTATTTGTCCTTCTCTTTCTGACTGACTTCACTTTTGATGATACGTTCTAGATCCAGTCACCTCATTAGGGCTGACTCTTCTGCATTTCTCTTTACAGCTGTGTAGTATCCATTGTATATATGTACCAGAGCTTTTGGATCCATTCGTTCATCGATGGGCATCTAGGTTCCTTCCATGTTCTAGCTATTGTATAGAGAGCTGCAATGAACATTGGAGTACAGGCGCTTCTTTCAGATTTGATTTCATCAGGGTATAAACCTAAGAGTGGGATTGCTGGGTCATACGGTGCTTCTATTTTTAGTTTTTAAAGAAATCTCCAGACTGTCTTCCATAGAGGCTGTATCAATTTACATTCCCACCAGCAATGCAGGAGTGTTCCCTTTTCTCCGCAGCCTCTCCAGCATTTATTGTCTGTCGATTTGTGGATGACGGCCATTCTGACGGGTGTGAGGTGATATCTCATTGTAGTTTTGATTTGCATTTCTCTAATTATTAGTGAAGTTGAACAAGAGAGTCTTTATCAGAAATCATTTCTTCACAGAACTTGCTTTTGGATTTTCCAGTCTCCTGAAATTTTAGAGGAAAAATATCTGTTGTTTAATCTACCCTGACTGTGATATTTGGTTGTGATGACTTGTTTAACTTAATATTATGATGATAAATGTAATGCCATAGTGAACAGTACTTTATCTAGATTTTGTAAGTGTTTCTATTTAATTTCTGTGAGAATAACTTTCAAAAAGACCAAGTTTAAATTACTATTTTATTCAAAAGACAAAATTATCATTCAACAGATATGACCTTTTAGAACATACTTCAGTCTTTCTTACAATGTGTTTTTAACTGTCTATATAACTTGCACTTACAAACTTTGGTTTATTCTTACATGCCTTGTTTGTTTAGAGACTACTATGAACTCGCTGTGAACATACTTTTTTTTCCCTTTTTTTGTTAATCAACTTTTACATTGATTTTGTGTGAGTCAATATGTGATTCTTAGGATAATGTTACATCTTGAAATTAATTGACAAATTTCATATGTTTGTACAATATTGCTGACATAATTTTATAATGTTGTTATTGTTGTTTGTTGTTGAATCATATCAAGTATTATCACTGCACATCACAGAAGCCGTGCTGTTACTCACACTTTGCTAGATTGATAGTGTTCATGGAATGGCTTACAATTTTTCTAGAAACACTAACATTAGATAATTCATACTGTTACAACTGTTATGGTAATATTGCCAAATGTTCTTCATCACTATCAAAGTTTTCATCACTATCACTAATTACAATATTTTTTCACCAAATATACTCTAAGTTAACAGTAATACACACACACACACACACACACACATATATATATTGGCCACTTCTATTGGTATTTCATTTATTTCCATCTTTGTTCTTTCGGCCTGTGTGGGACTCCCATCTCAGTGGCCTCTCTCACTGCAGAGCACCGGCTCTGGGTCCACACATTCCAGAGCTCCTGCTCGGGAATTGGACACATCTGTCCAGTTGCTCTATGGCACATGGGATCTTCCCACCCAGGTTGAACTGGTGCCCTTGCACTGCAAGGCAGTGTCCTTACCCACTAAAGGACCACGGAGAATCATTTCTTCACAGAACTTGCTTTTGGATTTTCCAGTCTCCTGAAATTTTAGAGGAAAAATATCTGTTGTTTAATCTACCCTGACTGTGATATTTGGTTGTGATGACTTGTTTAACTTAATATTATGATGATAAATGTAATGCCATAGTGAACAGTACTTTATCTAGATTTTGTAAGTGTTTCTATTTAATTTCTGTGAGAATAACTTTCAAAAAGACCAAGTTTAAATTACTATTTTATTCAAAAGACAAAATTATCATTCAACAGATATGACCTTTTAGAACATACTTCAGTCTTTCTTACAATGTGTTTTTAACTGTCTATATAACTTGCACTTACAAACTTTGGTTTATTCTTACATGCCTTGTTTGTTTAGAGACTACTATGAACTCGCTGTGAACATACTTTTTTTTCCCTTTTTTTGTTAATCAACTTTTACATTGATTTTGTGTGAGTCAATATGTGATTCTTAGGATAATGTTACATCTTGAAATTAATTGACAAATTTCATATGTTTGTACAATATTGCTGACATAATTTTATAATGTTGTTATTGTTGTTTGTTGTTGAATCATATCAAGTATTATCACTGCACATCACAGAAGCCGTGCTGTTACTCACACTTTGCTAGATTGATAGTGTTCATGGAATGGCTTACAATTTTTCTAGAAACACTAACATTAGATAATTCATACTGTTACAACTGTTATGGTAATATTGCCAAATGTTCTTCATCACTATCAAAGTTTTCATCACTATCACTAATTACAATATTTTTTCACCAAATATACTCTAAGTTAACAGTAATACACACACACACACACACACACACACACACACACATATACATATATATATATTGGCCACTTCTATTGGTATTTCATTTATTTCCATCTTTGTTCTTTCGGCCTGTGTGGGACTCCCATCTCAGTGGCCTCTCTCACTGCAGAGCACCGGCTCTGGGTCCACACATTCCAGAGCTCCTGCTCGGGAATTGGACACATCTGTCCAGTTGCTCTATGGCACATGGGATCTTCCCAGCCCAGGGATCGAACTGGTGCCCCTTGCACTGCAAGGCAGTGTCCTTACCCACTAGACCACCAGGGAAGGCCAACAGTAATATTTTAAACAGGTAGAGCAAGGAGGAATGTTTAGAATAAAATGTACAAATGCAAAAGCACATGAGTTCTGCTGCATTAGAAAGATTCACTCAGTCTGTTATCATTTTTAACCAATTGTTAATAGATTATGAGCAATGCTCAAATTATCAAAATGAATCCAGTTGTGTCACAGGTTTTCCCCAACAAATATGCTAATAACAATTAGAGAAGAAAGCAAACGACTAAGAAACAGCCACAAACTCATCATTATTCTCTCCAAGTTCCAGATTTCCAAAAGTTTCTTTTAGTTCTCCGGGATGTAGTTCTATTTCAAAGAGCTATCAGTTATGCGTAGTACATATTGACACAAGGAAATCACTTAGGCTTGGGTTCTTTGTGTTTTTATATTGTGACTGTCATGTAACCAGAGGGTCTGTGTGACTTGCTTGCACCAATTACTTGTTAAAATCCATTGTTAACCCAGTTATCTCACATCCCAAAATACAAATTCCTGCTTTATTTACATTAAACAATCAAGGTAGAAAATAATTTAGAGAAGAACCCAAATGCTCCTTACCGTGATTACAAAGACTTATTGCTGGGGACTCAAAAGTAAGGTCCCTAAGAATGGGGAAAGGAAGTTAGAGAACCAGTATTAGCTACTGTCTTCCAAGTTGCCATGTAGCAAGTACTTCCAGGAAACTCAATCTCATTTTTTAAAAGGAGAACTTCTGATTCTTATGTGAAATTTCTTATGTGTAATGGTGGGTAAACTGTTGTATAGGATTTAGCTAATAGAAGACAGTTTTTTCTACTACAACAGTAGATTTAGTGAGTTCTTTCTTTTACTCACTGTTTTCTTGAATCTGATACAATGTTGCATTTGCTCATTGAAGAGCATCATGGGACCATCATTTTAATATTTCAATTATGATATGTGTCTTCCATTATAAGAAAGCAGACTCTTTTTTTGCTGGGAATTTTTTTAAAACTGCCCAATGGACACATCTGTCCAGTTGCTCTATGGCACATGGGATCTTCCCAGCCCAGGTTGAACTGGTGCCCTTGCACTGCAAGGCAGTGTCCTTACCCACTAGACCACCAGGGAAGGCCAACAGTAATATTTTAAACAGGTAGAGCAAGGAGGAATGTTTAGAATAAAATGTACAAATGCAAAAGCACATGAGTTCTGCTGCATTAGAAAGATTCACTCAGTCTGTTATCATTTTTAACCAATTGTTAATAGATTATGAGCAATGCTCAAATTATCAAAATGAATCCAGTTGTGTCACAGGTTTTCCCCAACAAATATGCTAATAACAATTAGAGAAGAAAGCAAACGACTAAGAAACAGCCACAAACTCATCATTATTCTCTCCAAGTTCCAGATTTCCAAAAGTTTCTTTTAGTTCTCCGGGATGTAGTTCTATTTCAAAGAGCTATCAGTTATGCGTAGTACATATTGACACAAGGAAATCACTTAGGCTTGGGTTCTTTGTGTTTTTATATTGTGACTGTCATGTAACCAGAGGGTCTGTGTGACTTGCTTGCACCAATTACTTGTTAAAATCCATTGTTAACCCAGTTATCTCACATCCCAAAATACAAATTCCTGCTTTATTTACATTAAACAATCAAGGTAGAAAATAATTTAGAGAAGAACCCAAATGCTCCTTACCGTGATTACAAAGACTTATTGCTGGGGACTCAAAAGTAAGGTCCCTAAGAATGGGGAAAGGAAGTTAGAGAACCAGTATTAGCTACTGTCTTCCAAGTTGCCATGTAGCAAGTACTTCCAGGAAACTCAATCTCATTTTTTAAAAGGAGAACTTCTGATTCTTATGTGAAATTTCTTATGTGTAATGGTGGGTAAACTGTTGTATAGGATTTAGCTAATAGAAGACAGTTTTTTCTACTACAACAGTAGATTTAGTGAGTTCTTTCTTTTACTCACTGTTTTCTTGAATCTGATACAATGTTGCATTTGCTCATTGAAGAGCATCATGGGACCATCATTTTAATATTTCAATTATGATATGTGTCTTCCATTATAAGAAAGCAGACAAACTGGATAAAATACGAGGGAGGTACATTTTTCCTATAATAGAGCTCTCCTGGTTTTTCCCCGTGTTTCATAATATCCCCAAGACTGCTTCCTCATAGAATGGCAAAGAAGAGCAAAAACAGGATCATCACTGGGCTATGAAATCCCTTAAGGATGAGATAAAACTTTAAGAAGCATCCAGCAGCCTTACTCTCATATCTCAATGACCAGAAGTGTCACATCTGTCTCTGCCTCAGCCAGTTATTTGATACGATTAAAACTACCATGACTAATTTTGGACAAAAAATACATGCAAGTGAGATTTTGAGGCTACCAAGGAGATTGCATCTATGAAAATACATGGGACCTTTCCAGACGCACGAAGTCAAGAATAAAAAAACAACGGCAAGCAGCATCTATTTCATTTCCCCCTCACATCAATTTCAATTAATATAACCTATGCTTAGCTACTTTCTGTTCCATTCCCACAAAACTGCTGGCTGATCTATCCTGTGACTTTTTTCACTCAAGTTGCCATCATGTTACAAGATGTCATCAAATAATTATAACAAATAAATTAGAACAAATTTCCACTCTATGTCCTCATATGTCACAGCAACATTTTTGGAAAACGATGGATGTCTTGACATTTACCAATATTAGGACTGCAGAAGTGCTTTCAAATTATGTGATGGTACAGAATATGCTGGTATCCTGCAGCCTTTGGCACAGTATTACAAATAGAAGAGATGTGATTTGTATTAATTTATTGATTTAAATATCAAATTGTTAATAGTATGAAATAGGTCCATTGTTTATATTTGACATGTGTCCCTTCAAAACTAGATGCATGTAAAGACTGATACAATAATATTCTTTTGTTTCTGCCTCTAATGGACATTTGCATCTTTTCTGAATACTTCTTTTAAGAGTGTAGTCTTTATCACTGCCATTTTCCTACATTGTATTCTTACCACACCCTAAGATAAAAACCGAAATTACAATATATGAGCATGACCATTAAGGAAAGTTTATGTGTTAATACTATATCATTTTCACAATAAATTTATCCTTCAATGCTTTGGGTGTGTATATGCAGTCTTATCTTCACAGTTTTCATTGTTTTCTGTGTATTTCAACAAATAATACCCAAATAAAAAATAATAATGAGCAACATAAGTCACTAAGTAAATACAACTTCAGAAGGCTTAAAATAGAGTACAGGGCTCCCTGGTGGTCCAGTGGATAAGGACACCGCCTTGCAGTGCAAGGGGGGCTGGTTCGATCCCTGGCCTGGGAAGATCCCATGTGCCGCGGAGCGGCTGGACCAATGTGTCCAATTACTGAGCCGGAGCTCTGGGGCGCATGCGCCCAGAGCCGGCGCTCTGTAAGGACAGACACCACCATTATGGGAGGCCCACAGGAGCCAAAGAACAAAGACAGATGAAAAAGAGAGAACTGAAAGGCCAATAGAAGTGGCCCACCTGCTCCCCTCCCTCCCAAACCCGACCCCCGCCCAAAAAACAAATAAATAAATAAATCTTTAAAAAAAAAAAAAAAGAGTACTTTTTTTTTCCTATAGGAAAATTAAAGATTTTTAAGAATTTTTTGTGTGGGGAATAAAATATTATAAAGAGAAGATTGTCATTTATGATTTTGTTTTCTCCACAATCTTTAACAGATTCTATGAATAACCTAGGAACCATCATGGAAGAAGGAGACTTTTACAATGTACTAGGAATAATGTGGTATATCTTAAAAAACACAGATATATAGTTATGTAGAGACAATCCCAAGTATTATTTTCATTGTTATCAAAAGCAGATGAATGTATCAGTATACATCTCATATTCACTGTCCTCTATTTGTCAGGTGTTTGCATTTCACATACTAATGCTCTTGATAAACCCCCCTTACATTTGGGTATCTGTTTTTTAAGATTTCCATTGTTTATATTTGACATGTGTCCCTTCAAAACTAGATGCATGTAAAGACTGATACAATAATATTCTTTTGTTTCTGCCTCTAATGGACATTTGCATCTTTTCTGAATACTTCTTTTAAGAGTGTAGTCTTTATCACTGCCATTTTCCTACATTGTATTCTTACCACACCCTAAGATAAAAACCGAAATTACAATATATGAGCATGACCATTAAGGAAAGTTTATGTGTTAATACTATATCATTTTCACAATAAATTTATCCTTCAATGCTTTGGGTGTGTATATGCAGTCTTATCTTCACAGTTTTCATTGTTTTCTGTGTATTTCAACAAATAATACCCAAATAAAAAATAATAATGAGCAACATAAGTCACTAAGTAAATACAACTTCAGAAGGCTTAAAATAGAGTACAGGGGCTCCCCTGGTGGTCCAGTGGATAAGGACACCGCCTTGCAGTGCAAGGGGGGCTGGTTCGATCCCTGGCCTGGGAAGATCCCATGTGCCGCGGAGCGGCTGGACCAATGTGTCCAATTACTGAGCCGGAGCTCTGGGGCGCATGCGCCCAGAGCCGGCGCTCTGTAAGGACAGACACCACCATTATGGGAGGCCCACAGGAGCCAAAGAACAAAGACAGATGAAAAATAGAGAACTGAAAGGCCAATAGAAGTGGCCCACCTGCTCCCCTCCCTCCCAAACCCGACCCCCGCCCAAAAAACAAATAAATAAATAAATCTTTAAAAAAAAAAAAAAAGAGTACTTTTTTTTTCCTATAGGAAAATTAAAGATTTTTAAGAATTTTTTGTGTGGGGAATAAAATATTATAAAGAGAAGATTGTCATTTATGATTTTGTTTTCTCCACAATCTTTAACAGATTCTATGAATAACCTAGGAACCATCATGGAAGAAGGAGACTTTTACAATGTACTAGGAATAATGTGGTATATCTTAAAAAACACAGATATATAGTTATGTAGAGACAATCCCAAGTATTATTTTCATTGTTATCAAAAGCAGATGAATGTATCAGTATACATCTCATATTCACTGTCCTCTATTTGTCAGGTGTTTGCATTTCACATACTAATGCTCTTGATCCCCACAACAGACCTTGAGAAGAATTCCATCAGTGCCTATATTTTACTTGTGAGGTCACAGAAGGGTAGTAAAGTTTAAATATATAATTTAACCACAGGTCTTATATTTGGGTAAAAGTTGGAGCCAGTGCCGCTTCTGGGCTGCACATGACTTTATATTAATTAGAATTCAAAAAACATCTCTTCTTCCAAGAAAATGATGGTGTGTATAATATTATTTCATAATAAAATACATATTAACTGCAAATTGTTGGCATATACATTTACATGATTAAAGTATGAACATAAAATAAAATTTAATCAAATGAATAATTCAAAGTCACTTGAATATGTATTTTAATCAAACAATTACATATCTTCTGACAGCATAAACAAAATTTACTCTTAAATTTCAGTGTACTTTCCTTAGTAACTTTCTTTTTTTAATTAATTAATTAATTAATTTCTTTTTGACTATTCTGGGTTTTCACAGCTGCCACAGGCCCTTCTCTAGTTGTAGGGCGTGGGGGCTCCTCTCTAGTTAAAGTGAGCAGGCTTCTTCTTGTGACTTCTCTTGTTGTGTTACTCAGGCTCTAGGGCACACTGGCTTCTGTAGGTTTCTCCTGAATTGTCAGGTGATCTCTTTATCACTGAGCTACCAGGGAAGCTGATAACTTTTTTATCTATAGAAACCGTTACTACATTTTGAAGACTTGTTTATGGTGGTGTCAAATTTTAATTAACCTTTACAAAGAAATAATATTTGTGGAACAATTTTATTTTGAAATTAAGAGTGAGATATAGAGATTTTTCATATACCCCTATCACCATACATACATAACTTGCCCCACTTCAAAATTATTCATGAAATGGCATAGTTTTTCCAAGGATGAACCTATACTGACATATTATTATCACCCAAAGGCCATAGTTAGGTTCATAATTGATGTTATGCATTCTGTGGATTCAGGCATAACTTTAATCACATATATTCATCATTAGAATGTCACATAGAATATTTTCACTTTACTTAAACATCCTCTGTGTTCTGTCTATTCTCCCTACCATCTCTACACTGATGATACATGTACTTTTGTAAGAAAATGCCAAACTCTCTTCCCAAGTGACTGTACAGTTTTGTGTCCCTACCAGCAACACATCAGAATTCCTGTTGTTCTACATCCTCCCTGCATAAATAGATTGTTCTACATCCTATTTGGTGTTGTCAGTGCTGATTCTATTAACACTGAGTTGGGACTTTCTAATACAAACGCAGTAGCATCTTATTCTTACTCAATTTTTAAAATCTTTTCTGGCATCTATTTTTGATCTTTCATTTGGTACATTTAGATCACTGTTGTACAAAGTGATTATTGATAAATATGGATTAATATTTGCCATATTTGGTACTGCTTTTATTAGTTACCTTTGTTCCTATTTCTGTCTTATATTCTTTTTCATTCATTTTTGGGGGTTTTAACTGAGCTTTTTATCTTATTCCATTTTGTTTCCTTTCTTAGCTATGTATGTATTAATCTAAAAATGTATGCATTTAATTTTAAAACTTTTTTACAAAATTATAGTATCTTTAAAATAGTGTTTTAAAAAATATTATAATGGTTGTCTTAGAATTTTCAGTATATACTTTCAACTAATACAAATCCACTTTGAAATGACACCACACCACTCATGTGCAGCATGAGTACTTTGTAATAATAAATTTCCCTAATTCCTTGTCTTTTTGCTATTATTCAAGTATTTATAAGCTTATATCCAATATATATGATATAAATGTGTACATAAGAATTTATAATCAAATACATCATTGCTATTATTATTTTGAACATTCAAGTATCAATAAGAACAATTAAGAATAAGAGGTATAAAAGTTTTAATTTTAGCTTCACCTACTCTTTCTATTAGGCTCCCCTTTTAATTTTCTTTCTCTCCAGAGAAATTATTTAGTATTTCTTTCAAGACACACCTACTCAGAACAAATTCTCACAATTTTTGCCTGAGAAAAATTTTCTCCTTCATCTTTAAGGAAAATTTCAAAGGGTCTAATGAGTTTTAAAATAAAATTTCATTATTAGAAGCAGGATCCTTTCAGATAATATATGATATTATTTTATATGCTAACTTATAAAACTAGTTTAATATTTAGTTTTTGCTTGTAGACAGGTTGATGAAAACATAGTTAAGATGTCTTTTTTGTCAAATTTAAAGTATTTATAGGTAGAGAATGTGCCACCAGTGTGAAAGAGTGCTGAAAGAACAGTGCATGCTGTATCTCACTGAGGTTTCACAAATAATGACATTGATTAAACATTTCCATTTTGAGTCCAATTATATTTTCAAGTTCATTTTGAATAAATAAATGTTTTTGCAATTCATTTCAAAGTTTTATCAGAGCCTAAAGCTACTTAGATGATGCTAAAAGAAAGCAATGGTATTTAAATGGACTTTTTATATTATTATTTAACAAGGAAAGGAATGTAAAATTTAGAAAAAAATCTTAAATTTATGGAGAAACTTCTATTTTGCTTCCAATATAAGCTTGTTGATTATTTACAAAATATTTTTATCTAAATTGATTTAGACAAGCCTCAATTTCTTTAATAGACTACCAAAATATACATGTAATATCTTACAATTTGTATTATCTCCTAAAAAGTATTCTAAAAAATTCATTAATAGGGGTATAATTATTTTAGAAATTTAAAATTCTAACAATATTTGTTTATTATTCTAATGACTTTTATTGTATTTTACTTATCTTTTATTTTACTTGATCATATAATGTTTAGCTTTTTTTTACTTAATAAAATATACTTTTTTAACATTTTATCAATTACTATTTAAATTATTCTAGTAGTTTATCCATGTGAATATTTAATATCATGTAGCATTCATATGTGCATTTGCAAAAAAGTTGATATAGTTTTTGGAAATTTTGCAGTAACTCTACAAAAGAATAAAATTTTTCACTGGTTCTCAAAATATTTTGGTCAGTCCTTTGTGTTAATGCTATTGCCTTACTCCGTACCAAATGATGTTTATTACAGTTTCAGCAGCAGCACGATATTTACTTGCAAGTTAGATTCTGTACTGCAGATAAAACATTACTTTTCAAAACCAACATTAATTTCAATATTCATCACTATTATTCAGACACATTTCACTTCATTCATAGATTTTTAGAAAATGCAATAGGTCATATACAATTCTCTCTTTTCTAATTTTATCCATGTTCTAAATAATCCTAGTTTAATATTTAGTTTTTGCTTGTAGACAGGTTGATGAAAACATAGTTAAGATGTCTTTTTTGTCAAATTTAAAGTATTTATAGGTAGAGAATGTGCCACCAGTGTGAAAGAGTGCTGAAAGAACAGTGCATGCTGTATCTCACTGAGGTTTCACAAATAATGACATTGATTAAACATTTCCATTTTGAGTCCAATTATATTTTCAAGTTCATTTTGAATAAATAAATGTTTTTGCAATTCATTTCAAAGTTTTATCAGAGCCTAAAGCTACTTAGATGATGCTAAAAGAAAGCAATGGTATTTAAATGGACTTTTTATATTATTATTTAACAAGGAAAGGAATGTAAAATTTAGAAAAAAATCTTAAATTTATGGAGAAACTTCTATTTTGCTTCCAATATAAGCTTGTTGATTATTTACAAAATATTTTTATCTAAATTGATTTAGACAAGCCTCAATTTCTTTAATAGACTACCAAAATATACATGTAATATCTTACAATTTGTATTATCTCCTAAAAAGTATTCTAAAAAATTCATTAATAGGGGTATAATTATTTTAGAAATTTAAAATTCTAACAATATTTGTTTATTATTCTAATGACTTTTATTGTATTTTACTTATCTTTTATTTTACTTGATCATATAATGTTTAGCTTTTTTTTACTTAATAAAATATACTTTTTTAACATTTTATCAATTACTATTTAAATTATTCTAGTAGTTTATCCATGTGAATATTTAATATCATGTAGCATTCATATGTGCATTTGCAAAAAAGTTGATATAGTTTTTGGAAATTTTGCAGTAACTCTACAAAAGAATAAAATTTTTCACTGGTTCTCAAAATATTTTGGTCAGTCCTTTGTGTTAATGCTATTGCCTTACTCCGTACCAAATGATGTTTATTACAGTTTCAGCAGCAGCACGATATTTACTTGCAAGTTAGATTCTGTACTGCAGATAAAACATTACTTTTCAAAACCAACATTAATTTCAATATTCATCACTATTATTCAGACACATTTCACTTCATTCATAGATTTTTAGAAAATGCAATAGGTCATATACAATTCTCTCTTTTCTAATTTTATCCATGTTCTAAATAATCCTTTGAGATAAATAAAATTACAAACATCTAATAATACTTTCTCCCTTTAAACTGATTTGAATTAATATATTTCTTATAATGCCCTTCTTATATATCTTTTGGTAATTTCTATTGTTTTATCTATGAGATTTTCTTTTCAAAAAAATCACCTAGATATTTTATTATCAAATTACATTGCCAAGTAGCTAAAAATGGCAGAGGGTATGGTTAATTTAATTCAATATTTAAATATCAAATTCAAAGATATCTTTTCATTTTAGTATTTCTCATCCCTTCATCTTTCTATACTTCTAAACAGCAAAAAAAAAAAAAAAAAAAGTATACCTGTTTTACATTACAAGGAAAGATGTATGAGCTCATCATTCAACTAAATTTTCATGTTTTCCAATAAGTAATGAAAACACAAAGACCTCGTTTTTTTTTTTTTTCTGCTTGAAGATTTAGTTATGTGGTTTCCCTACAGTGGATTTGGCTTAACACGATAGAACAAATTCAAATTATTTCACTCATGAACTTCACCCTTTGTTCTCACTTCAGTGATTATATTATTCTAAAACAAAAGAGATTTTGCTGATACAACTAAGATTACTATCCAGGTGGACTTAACCAATTCACATGAACACTTAAAAAAATTTTTTTTTCTGGCTAGTATCATAAAAGAGAGATTCAAAGATTGAAAAGGATTTAATGTGAAGGATGTGTCCTACTATTAATACGGGTCATGGGCCATGTGCATGAGAACAATTTCCAGCTTTTGAATAGGATCCTTGAATAATAGTGATGAAAAGAACAGAAAATTTAGTCCTCATGCCACAAGGAATTGAGTTCTTCCAACAACCAGAAAAAATTAGAAGCAGACTGTTAGGTTTATGGTCTATTAAAGGGTTAATACAGCAGTTGCAAACTCCCGGTCCTAAAGGGTCAGCATCATAGGGCCGGTTGCTGATCTGCTGGTGCCTGGGAGTCTCTCAAGGCCGGGGATAAAGTGTTCACCCTGGCCATAAAGATTCTCCACTACATCTGGAAAGTGACAAGGACTTCACACCCCCATGCCCACAGACAACTCAAGGACAGCAGACTCATTACTAATTTCTCACTCAGTTTAGACAAAGGCTTTGTTTCTGCTCCTGCTCTAAGAAACCCCTTCCCCTTTCTTTCTTTCCCCTTCTCCTCCCAAATAAAACCTCCTTGTCCCATCTCTGGGGCGCGACTTCACTGGCCCACCTCTTAGACCCGTGGATCTCACCCAAGAACTCTTCCCAAATAGGCTCTTTCCCTAACAGCTTGCTGCCCATCGTGTCTTTGCGATTCTTACACAGACTACTCCAAAAATGTTTCCAGATAGGAGTTCAACCTAGTTGATTATCTTGACTTTCAGCTTTAGGAGACCATAAGTAGACAACCCACTGAGTTATCAAGATTCCTGATATTGAAAACTGTGCCAAGAGAGGCTAGCATTACACTAAGCCAGTCAGTTTGAAATAAATTGTTTTTCAACAATAAAAAGGAAATGCAATTATTTGTTATTTCTTTGAATAAAATCAGATATGATTTTCACTTTTAAAATAATTCCTAATAACATTTTATTCAAAGAAGTAACAATTAATTGCAATAAATTATATGATAGCTTCATCTGTCATTATTATTATTAAAATATCTAAAATATTACAGCAGATATTCTAGATGCTATATAATTTTGAACATCTTTTATACAAATACTACAATCTTATCATTTCTAAACAACATTTTTCCCCTTTCTTTTTTTTTTGTTTTGTTTTGTTTTCTTTTCTTTTTTTTTTACTATTTACTTATTTGACTGCTTTCAGTCTTAGATGTGATAGGTGGAATCTTCATTGTGGTGTAGGGGTTTGGTTGTTCTACAGCATGTGGGATCTTCGTTACCCCACTAGGGATCAAACCTGCATCCCTTGCATCAGAAGGAGGATTCTTAATCTCTAGATCAACAGGGAAGTGCCCCTCCCTTTTCTTATTTCCTTTTTATATGACAAGATACATATTTAATAGGTCATTAAATATTTAATAATAGGCTAAAAATTGACTTGTACAAATGTTGAAGATAAAATGTATACATATACATACATGTATCTCACTTTTAAGAAGTTATACATCATTTGCTAAGCTCTGAATAAAGTATTAGAAATTTGGTCTTATCTTCAAGTCATAGCATTAGATTGGTAGGATAAAATCCAACTGGGAACAAGGATACCAGGAATTATTATTGACTCTGCAATTGATTTTATTTTTAACATTTAGGACAAGCTCTTAATATTTGGAGTGCTTGTTTGCTGTCTGGTAAAGCAAATGAGATTTATTTTTATTTCCATGACTATATAATCTTTACGGATATAAACAACTGACTAATCCATTGTGAATCTATAAGAAACAAGGAAATCAAGTAGTCATATGTTATATGGTTCAAACAGATGGAGTTGTTGTTGGTTAGAGAGCATAACAAATATTCCCTAACATGTATAATGGTTCAAACACAGCAGACATTTATATCTTCCTCATTAAGAGTAAAAAACATATGATTGTGCATGGTAGGAGGCTGTCCTCCATGTGATGATTCAGAGAACTGGTGCATCCTCCAACTTCAATATGTGATTGATAACATCACTTTTGCCTGGACCTAGAACATAAAACAAAGGAATGTGATAAGCAGTTTTTATGAACCAAGGATGTATAGGGCATATGTCACTTTTGCTAAGTTTTATTAGCTACAAGTTAATCACTTGGTCATATTTAATATGAAAGGTGGTTGGCTTTTAACCATGACTATGGATCAGTGGTGTTTCGGTGAATGGGTAGAAGGTTGTATCAAGTCGCCTATCCAGTAACTCGGTACCAACTTGCACCCTTCTTATTTTCCATATTTCATCTTCCTGTTCCTCCAGAAGTGAGGAAACACATCCATTATTCAGTTATGAACTCTAACTTAGAAGTCAAAATCTCTCATTAGTGTGACAATTGTATTTCTAGTCAAAATACAAGAATGGTGAGTAGACAGGAAATATTTGAAACCCTTCACTTGAAACAGAGTAAAGGAAAATTCAAAGCAATGACATAGATCTACCAGTTGTAAAGTGATTTTGATGCTATAAAGGTAGTAATTTGGCATTTGAGGATCTTTACTAGGTATGTGCCTGATATGCTGTGGCTCTGTGGCCTCCGTGTCTGCCCTCTTGGACATAATTTCTTCCTCCTAATTACCCATGATCTGATCTGTAGGATATTGTAGGGAGGAAACCAATTCTGACCATCTGATGAAACTGTTTGACTTTCTTTTTGTTGCACTTGCTGATATAATCATACAGAAAACGGTTTGCCTCAGAAGACCTCTTCCTGTTAAATTAAAGTGCCTTTGTTCAGAACCCTATCCACCTAAGGATGGTAGAAAGGAAGAAATTAACACATTCCCTGCCTGAGGCTTACCATTCTAGGAGATATTTGCAAGATCAATGGCCTTTTTTGTTTTGCTTCCTCACCTCCCCCCACCTCTGAAAAAGAACCTGGCATCCAGCCACCAATAGGATGGTTATTGTGAAGTGCTAGCTTGCCATCTTCTCAATCAGTTGCTTTCCTAGTAAAGTCGTTTCCCTTGCCTCAGCATCTCTCAGATTTATTGGCCTGTTATTTGGTGAGCACAGTGACCTCGGGTTTGGTAACAAGGAAACACTGGAGAATCTTTCCTCCTTAGAAAGTAGTTAAGATTTACAACCATTTTCCAACTGAATATTTAGTAGTACAGTGACTGTGCTTCTATGTCTCTTTAGTAATGCAATAACTTAAAAATAGATTTCTGTTCAACTTTGCTTTTTTCATTAGTACCCTGTCCCTGGGCTTCCCTGATGGCTCAGACAGTGAAGCATCTGCCTGCAATGAAGGAGATTTGGGTTTGGTCTCTGAGTTAGAAAGATCCCCTGGAGAAGTGAATGGCTACCAACTCCAGTGTTCTTGCCTGGAGAATTCTGTGGACAGAGGAGTCTGGTGGGCTACAGCCCATGGGGATGGAAAAGTTAGAAGCAGCTAAACTAGTAACATTTTTACTTATACCATGTCCTGGTAAACAAAATACTTTAATGTATATACTTTTCAAATTTATTTATCAATGTATATACTTTTCAAATTTATTTATTAATGTATATACTTTTCAAATTTATTTATTTTTGTGCCATTTTGGTGATATAAACTGCAAACAAAATGTGAATTTAAATAGATTTGGCATGCATATGCATCTGTGAATGTTTTTCCACAATTGAAACAAGACATGTGTCCAACACCTCAAAATTTCCTTGAAGGTCCTTTAGAGTCTCTCTCTCCTTCTCATCTTCATTCCAGCCACATCACCAAGCAATCATTCTTTTACTTGATAGCAATATATTTTTTCATAATGTTAATAAATGTAGTCACAATGTGTGTACTTTTCTTCTTGCATTTTGAATTTCTTTTACAAGCATTTTATTACTTTTACAGATGTTTACAAATTTTTCATGTCTTCTGCAAACAAAATTGCTACAAATATTGACACATTACAGATCTAAGTGTTCATTATTATCGTGTAAAATACTAGGAAAATAATGTCTACATGTTATGTGCATATTTAATTTTTAAGGAAATTACAAACATTATTCAAAGTGTTTGACGTAGTACAGAGCATGTGTTATAAATCAGTATTTTTAAGTATTTCACTCAGCTAATTACCCATTTTATTCTAAGTATATCTAATGTAATTGTGTATATAAGCATGCCTCTTTTTTTCCTTCAGAAGTGTTATTTGTGAGGGTAATAGCCTTGGAAGAACCTCTCAGGACATAGTTAGACCTTATAAAATATAGCAAATGATTTATATCACAACTGACATGATGTAAATTTGAGTATTCTCCACTGTATTTCTTGCCCGTTTTCAAATACCAGGCATATATGTTTTTCTCCTTGGTCATTTGACTATATTTAGCTGTATGTGAATGCTAGAGGGTGAAATAGGTTTGAATTATTCATTGTGTTGTATTTCTACATTTATATTAAACTAATAATGTAACTAAAAATGCAACTAATACATTTAACATAGATTTAATAATGAAAAAAGAAATTTTGGAAGGACTTCTAAGAAGGCCAAAACATAACTTACTTGGAAAATACATAAGCATGCATCCCCTCAGGCAAAATATATATTATATATCATTTCACTCAAGGCTTGTATTTATGGAAACATACCTTGCATGCATTCTTTTCATAGGAAATTTCATTAAAATGGAAATTAATTTAAATAGATTTGGCATGCATATGCATCTGTGAATGTTTTTCCACAATTGAAACAAGACATGTGTCCAACACCTCAAAATTTCCTTGAAGGTCCTTTAGAGTCTCTCTCTCCTTCTCATCTTCATTCCAGCCACATCACCAAGCAATCATTCTTTTACTTGATAGCAATATATTTTTTCATAATGTTAATAAATGTAGTCACAATGTGTGTACTTTTCTTCTTGCATTTTGAATTTCTTTTACAAGCATTTTATTACTTTTACAGATGTTTACAAATTTTTCATGTCTTCTGCAAACAAAATTGCTACAAATATTGACACATTACAGATCTAAGTGTTCATTATTATCGTGTAAAATACTAGGAAAATAATGTCTACATGTTATGTGCATATTTAATTTTTAAGGAAATTACAAACATTATTCAAAGTGTTTGACGTAGTACAGAGCATGTGTTATAAATCAGTATTTTTAAGTATTTCACTCAGCTAATTACCCATTTTATTCTAAGTATATCTAATGTAATTGTGTATATAAGCATGCCTCTTTTTTTCCTTCAGAAGTGTTATTTGTGAGGGTAATAGCCTTGGAAGAACCTCTCAGGACATAGTTAGACCTTATAAAATATAGCAAATGATTTATATCACAACTGACATGATGTAAATTTGAGTATTCTCCACTGTATTTCTTGCCCCGTTTTCAAATACCAGGCATATATGTTTTTCTCCTTGGTCATTTGACTATATTTAGCTGTATGTGAATGCTAGAGGGTGAAATAGGTTTGAATTATTCATTGTGTTGTATTTCTACATTTATATTAAACTAATAATGTAACTAAAAATGCAACTAATACATTTAACATAGATTTAATAATGAAAAAAGAAATT
This sequence comes from Tragulus kanchil, assembly GCA_022376925.1. NCBI lineage: Eukaryota > Metazoa > Chordata > Mammalia > Artiodactyla > Tragulidae > Tragulus > Tragulus kanchil. The sequence continues at coordinate 84,247,722 of JAIOJX010000003.1, read as the reverse complement.
TTGGAAGGACTTCTAAGAAGGCCAAAACATAACTTACTTGGAAAATACATAAGCATGCATCCCCTCAGGCAAAATATATATTATATATCATTTCACTCAAGGCTTGTATTTATGGAAACATACCTTGCATGCATTCTTTTCATAGGAAATTTCATTAAAATGGAAATTAATTTAAAATTATATCAGTTCTTTTTGTACTTTTTACTTTATTTGAACCCTTTAGAATAACAAATATCAATCGTTATGGAGTAAAAATCATGTAGAAATATAATGACAATAGCAATGTTTCCAAATAATTGAGTCACAATTTACTACCAAGAGTAGAGAGATAGAAAAGGTCCAAGTCATTATCTACCATGTTCATAATAAATAACTTTTTATGAATCATGCAGGAGTTATATAAAAGTGTTTCTTCTGCTAATATTGAACAACATTAATTTGTCTCTACTTTCTCTACTTAAATATTAAGTTCATTATTGCCCCTCTTGACAAATCATATGAAAATGCCAAGAAAATGTTGATCATATTTGGACTTAGTTTAGATGGTTTGACCTAAGTTAGGTCCAAAGTTGTAGATAAAATCAACTTGGGAAAGGGGCAAAGGAAGAATCTTTAAGTGATAGACATCTTCTCCAAAACTATTGAAACAATATCACCTCTAAAGATGCCAATTGCAATTTAGGAAATGTGGAAATATGTGTCACATACATTTGTATTACAGAGATAGAGGAAACAAGTTAGTTTTCAATATAAGCAACTAATGATAGTCATAATGAAAAAAGTTGTGAAGACTGGGTTTTCATGTCTAACTGTGCTTCTCCTTTGAGAAATTCCACACTGGAGATGGAGAGAAAGCAGAACCTACTGACTTCATCATGGATAGCTCTTCTCCAGAACAAGGCAGCCAGTTAGTCAGCAGTGCACTTGTCCCAGTGACTATAGCAATCAACTTAATTACCCAATTTTGTTATTTTTGCTCTCTCTGACTTTTTTGTTTTCATATCTATTCTCTTGGGAAAACCTACAATTTTTGTTTGGAAATGAAAATGAAAGAAGAAACAGAAGGCTAGTTCTCTTTTTTTTTTTTTTTTCAAATAAAAAAAGTTGAAGAAGAACAAAAAGACTTTGTGTTATTAAGCATGTTCCAAAACAATTCTCTGATGAAAAGTAGAATGTACTTTTTTTTTTTCAATTTTATTTATTTATTTATTTTTGACTGTTCTGGGTTTTTACTGCTGCTGCAGGCTCTTCTTTAGTTGCAGGGAGTGGGGTCTACTCTCTAGTTGAGGTGAGCAGGCTTCTTGTTGCAGTGACTTCTCTTATTGTGGAAGTCTGGCTCTAGGGCACAAGGGCTTCAATAATTGTAGCACATGGACTCAATAGTTTTGGCTCCAAGACTAAGCATAGGCTCAACAGTTGTGGTTCACGGGCTTAGTTGCTCCACTGTGTGTGGGATCTTCCTGGATGAGGGACTCAAACCAGCGTCTCCTGCATTGGCCTGTGGACTTAGCCCTAGACTGTACTTTTTGACAGGACTCTATATCTTGATACTTCCTTAATTTTACAAGGATTAAATTCAAAATACAAAAATCAAGAAACTGAAATTCTTCAACAATGACATGTAGTTTAGGAATACTGATTCTAGGTATAACACTTTAAATTATAAGTTCATGCACTGTCAAAATATTTCAAACAATTATGTGAATAACATTAACTTGATCATATCTGGTTCAAAACTATAAAACTTTTGCTTCTGAAAAGGTAGAGACAGCTGTATCTTCATTCACATAAAAGAAAGTCCTTCTTCTTGTCCAGAAAGAAGACCAAAATTCCATAAGCTTTAGGATATTTTTTTTTCTTTCAGCATTAGGTTGGGCAAATTACATTTAGGAACTGTCTAGGCATTGTATAAAAATATATAGAGTAAGAAAGAAAGGCCCCTTGTTCCGAATTTCTTTGAAAAACATATACAACTTGTTGCAGTCATAATAACATCTTTGTTCTCCCAAGTAATTGAATTTTTTTGACAAATTACAGCTATAACATAACATTATTTTAATATACTTACAAGATGGAGTCATTTGTCAAATTTTGTACTCTGTAATGGACTCCGTGCAAAATATAGACCTTAAAATGTGTAGTATGAAGTAATAGAGGATGATATGATATTTTTGTGTATGAAAGAAAAGAAAGTTTAAATATTAAAATTCCATGACATTCATACCCATTGAGACAATAGAGACTTTAAATACACCAATTATATATAAAGAGAGAGAGAGAGAGAAAGTAACAATGAAATTTTGTGTGGTCCTCTATTTTGTTGTTTATTTTGTGTATAAGTAAACTATAGAACTATGAAGTCATATCTCTCATGTTTTGCACAACTTGCTCTAAATGAATAGATACATGTATCTTTTATTATCCTTGTTATTTAGTTTACATTATCAGATGATAGAAATATGGAAAATTTATATTTAGCTCTTTAGACAGATACTGACATCCTGATGTGGATATTTAGTACATCACACTTGATGAGGAAGATAACGTTCCAATTTAAAATAGAATACAACGCATTCCATTGAGAATTCCCTATTTACTTTCCTTCTCCATAAAAGACACAATTCTTTCATATAATTCATGTCTCTATACTCAAAATACAGGGAAATGGCATCATATTTTGAATGATTATACAGAAAATCACAATTCTCTGCAGAAGATACAGAATTTTATCAAAGTTAGACAAATCACTGTGGTGCTGCACTCTGCCCCATGTGTTATACACAGAGACAAAGCAGTTTCCTCTCAGAAGCTACTGAAAGTGCTAAAGATTCAAAGCAAGGAAATAAGCTTTCTGTCAGATATTTTAAGTTTTTCTTTTTTTTCAAGTTACTACCTTCGGTAGCTAAGAAGGGAGACAGAGAGTAGCTAGCAGTTCTTCAATTACACTGAAATTTTTAAAACGTCTCAAAGTATGAAATTGGATTAGGTCTGATTTTTAACATTTCCCACATCTTTTCAATATAGGCTGAATCAAGGTCAAGAGAAAACTTGAGTAGATCTCAAATGAAGAGCTGAATAATTTTGTCTATAAGGACAATATTCAGATGTGATATTGCGTTTAAAATAATGCAGACATGGGCAAAGGAGGAGATTCTTGTACCACTTTTCATATTAATAAACAAGATGGAGTCATTTGTCAAATTTTGTACTCTGTAATGGACTCCGTGCAAAATATAGACCTTAAAATGTGTAGTATGAAGTAATAGAGGATGATATGATATTTTGTGTATGAAAGAAAAGAAAGTTTAAATATTAAAATTCCATGACATTCATACCCATTGAGACAATAGAGACTTTAAATACACCAATTATATATAAAGAGAGAGAGAGAGAGAAAGTAACAATGAAATTTTGTGTGGTCCTCTATTTTGTTGTTTATTTTGTGTATAAGTAAACTATAGAACTATGAAGTCATATCTCTCATGTTTTGCACAACTTGCTCTAAATGAATAGATACATGTATCTTTTATTATCCTTGTTATTTAGTTTACATTATCAGATGATAGAAATATGGAAAATTTATATTTAGCTCTTTAGACAGATACTGACATCCTGATGTGGATATTTAGTACATCACACTTGATGAGGAAGATAACGTTCCAATTTAAAATAGAATACAACGCATTCCATTGAGAATTCCCTATTTACTTTCCTTCTCCATAAAAGACACAATTCTTTCATATAATTCATGTCTCTATACTCAAAATACAGGGAAATGGCATCATATTTTGAATGATTATACAGAAAATCACAATTCTCTGCAGAAGATACAGAATTTTATCAAAGTTAGACAAATCACTGTGGTGCTGCACTCTGCCCCATGTGTTATACACAGAGACAAAGCAGTTTCCTCTCAGAAGCTACTGAAAGTGCTAAAGATTCAAAGCAAGGAAATAAGCTTTCTGTCAGATATTTTAAGTTTTTCTTTTTTTTCAAGTTACTACCTTCGGTAGCTAAGAAGGGAGACAGAGAGTAGCTAGCAGTTCTTCAATTACACTGAAATTTTTAAAACGTCTCAAAGTATGAAATTGGATTAGGTCTGATTTTTAACATTTCCCACATCTTTTCAATATAGGCTGAATCAAGGTCAAGAGAAAACTTGAGTAGATCTCAAATGAAGAGCTGAATAATTTTGTCTATAAGGACAATATTCAGATGTGATATTGCGTTTAAAATAATGCAGACATGGGCAAAGGAGGAGATTCTTGTACCACTTTTCACTTACTATTATATGCATAATTTATATAATTCAATTTAGATAGATATGCGTTGGCTACCATTTTCATAAAGCAAAGCTGTGAACATGCCTGTATTTGAATTTTTCAGATAAATTATTTCAAGTCTCTTGCATTTATTTCTTTGATGCATACAATTGAAAAATCTTAGTGAGTAGATAAATTATTGAGTGCAATGTTTAAATATTCTTTTTAAAGTAAAATACGTGGTAAGTATTAAAGTGGTATTCTGTATGTGGCTAAATTTACTTTTGTACTTGAAAATTGTAAGTTAAATTTAATTCAAAATACATGTGTCTAATATTTGGAGATAATAAATTATTGAAGCATTTTTTATTGCACCCAAATGGCAACTTCTTATAAATGATAGCACTCTATGAAACCCTAATAGTTGTATTTTTATGGGAAATTTAATTAGTAGACTCTCAATTCAGTGATATATAGCCTCCAAATCTGTTCTCTCACTGAATCTCCACAGGCTTCCTGGATTCTACATATGCACAGATCAATCTAGATCCTTCAGGGGAAATTGTGTAACAGATTTCCTCATGTCTAATTGAATACTGCCATAAAAGCCACTGCAGTTTCTGTCTTTTGACCTGATTGTTGTTCAAATCACAAACTTTAAAGAATTATACCCAAGAGGCACATTGATGTTACTCAAGTAGCAGGCAGACTCTAACTTGACTGTGCCTCTGATAAGCCACAAAGTTAAACAGAGTAAAAAACAAGTTCATTACTTACATGTTTCTAACTTTCCTATTTTCTTTGCCACTGATTTATATTTTTCCTTCATAAAAAAAGATTAAATCTATCATCAAAGAAACAAAATTGAATAGGCAAAGAATAAATGGACCATTTAAATGTTCTATTATCTATTTTTTCCTTTTTAAAAAATTTGACGGAAGTATAGGTGATTTATAACATTATGTTAATTTTCACTGTACAGCAAAGTGATAAACACAGATATTTTTATATTTACACTATTTTTTCATATTCTTTTCCATTTGGCTTATCATAGGATATTAAATATAGTTCCTTGCTACAGTAGGACCTTATTTTATCTCCATTCTGTATATAATAGTTTGCAAATATTATTAAATAATATAATAATCTCAGGCTCTCAATCCATACTTCTCTTATCCCTCTTTCTCCTTTCTACAATTTTTTCAAGTCCTTATTGGAACATAGTTCATTTACAAAGTTATGTTAGTTTCAGGTGTACAGCAAAATAAGTCAGTTACACAAATTCATATATCCACTCTTTGTTTAAATGCTATAAATAAATAAATGTATTATATATTGGTATATTTGGCTTAGGTAAAACCCACATAACATATATTTATTATTTAATAAACTAATAAAATTGATTTTGTAAAATCATTGAATAAACCTCAGAAACACAAAATTATTCTAATTATTAAATATCAGCTAATCAAACTTCAGATATTAAATAGATAGCATACAAATGATCTTGAAATAATTAGAGTTTCATATGCTGATCACTAAGCTTTCAATCAAACAATCTAAAATTTCTGCTCGAGAAAACTGTTGTGGCAAAAACATTAGTTTATTCAAATAAATGCAGCATAGGCTAAAATATCCAATGAGTCATAATTTAAACCTCTTGCATAAACTGTTCCCTTGCTTTTCATGACTCCTTGTTCTGTTTTATGTTAAACTTATATTTCCTTCACAGTTCAAATCAGTTGCTAACAGTTCTCCTTAATAGTTTGCTACATTGGTTTCCCTGGTGGTGCTAGCGGTAAAGAATTCACTTGTCAATGCAGGAGCCACAAGAAAAGAGTAGAATCACTGGTTTGGGAGTATCCCCTGGAGTAGGAAATGTCACCCCACTTCACTATTCCTGACTGGAAAATTCCATGGGTAGTAGAGCCTGGCAGGCAGTGCCACTGAGTCAGACACAACTGAACACAACAACCTACATTAGATTTTACTCTTCAAACTGCTGACCTGTTAGATGCATTCCCCCCCCCCGCCGCCATATTGTGACCTAGTTTCACAATCACATTCTGTAAATGCTACAGAAAATAGATGATTATTTTTGTACTTCTCATATACCTATACCTTATATAAATAATCAATTGAGCATGTATTACAATCTGTTCTAGATTATACTAAATTAGGAAAAATGCTGGTGAAACCTATATTAATAAGTACTTATATTTTTGTAGCAAATACTCATTATGGAACTACTAGGCACCTTTTTTTATATGTCTGTATGTGTGTGTCTGGGAAAGAGAAAACGAGAAAGAAGGTAGGATACTCGTTCTCTATGAAGGATATAATAAATTAATAAAATCTCTAGTCAGCAAAGGGGAAAAAACTGTTTAAAAATTTTTTCAAGACACTATATTAAAATATATTATAAAAATGAAAATGTTTTCTTTCATAAGTATAAGAGAATACTATTTTATAGTTCTAGCAGTACTGAAAAGTTTCAATTCTATTGTTTCCCTTTATTAATTATATCCCCTCTTTCTCTCCCTCTCTTTTTTTTTTCCTCTCTTTCTCTCTCACCTATTTCTCTCCGTGACTGCCTAAATGATGACATGCATGCATTTTAAGTATGCATCTATGTTTATATACATGGATATTACTGTGTTCACATGGGGAATTTCTATGGCAGGTTCTTTTTTCATTTAGCAATGTATCCATCTCAGATATACTTTTATGTCCTAACTTAAAACTGTGCTGGATCCAGAGTGCGTCCGACAGGCAAATATTTATTTATAAACATTTTATGATTGACTCACTTGCTGTTCCAGCTATTAAATTCCTCAATATCAAATAGGTATAACTGATCCTTTATTAATAATTTCATAGAAATGTATTTTCTAGATCTTTCTTATTTATTTAATCGATCAAAAATTATTCATTCCAAATTTTTCTAATGTGAGAAATCCTATTTTAAACAATTTGTAAAAACATCTATTCCCTGGAGTAGGAAATGTCACCCCACTTCACTATTCCTGACTGGAAAATTCCATGGGTAGTAGAGCCTGGCAGGCAGTGCCACTGAGTCAGACACAACTGAACACAACAACCTACATTAGATTTTACTCTTCAAACTGCTGACCTGTTAGATGCATTCCCCTCCCCGCCGTATTGTGACCTAGTTTCACAATCACATTCTGTAAATGCTACAGAAAATAGATGATTATTTTTGTACTTCTCATATACCTATACCTTATATAAATAATCAATTGAGCATGTATTACAATCTGTTCTAGATTATACTAAATTAGGAAAAATGCTGGTGAAACCTATATTAATAAGTACTTATATTTTTGTAGCAAATACTCATTATGGAACTACTAGGCACCTTTTTTTATATGTCTGTATGTGTGTGTCTGGGAAAGAGAAAACGAGAAAGAAGGTAGGATACTCGTTCTCTATGAAGGATATAATAAATTAATAAAATCTCTAGTCAGCAAAGGGAAAATACTGTTTAAAAATTTTTTCAAGACACTATATTAAAATATATTATAAAAATGAAAATGTTTTCTTTCATAAGTATAAGAGAATACTATTTTATAGTTCTAGCAGTACTGAAAAGTTTCAATTCTATTGTTTCCCTTTATTAATTATATCCCCTCTTTCTCTCCCTCTCTTTTTTTTTTCCTCTCTTTCTCTCTCACCTATTTCTCTCCGTGACTGCCTAAATGATGACATGCATGCATTTTAAGTATGCATCTATGTTTATATACATGGATATTACTGTGTTCACATGGGGAATTTCTATGGCAGGTTCTTTTTTCATTTAGCAATGTATCCATCTCAGATATACTTTTATGTCCTAACTTAAAAACTGTGCTGGATCCAGAGTGCATCAGACAGGCAAATATTTATTTATAAACATTTTATGATTGACTCACTTGCTGTTCCAGCTATTAAATTCCTCAATATCAAATAGGTATAACTGATCCTTTATTAATAATTTCATAGAAATGTATTTTCTAGATCTTTCTTATTTATTTAATCGATCAAAAATTATTCATTCCAAATTTTTCTAATGTGAGAAATCCTATTTTAAACAATTTGTATAACATAACATACTTAACTAATATTTACTTAGGAAAATTTTAACAAGTAGAGTAAGTGACTCATGAAAATTTTGACACTTTTTTTCAGAATGTACTCCAAAGTGTAGCTCTAATGTATATCCTCTAACTCCAAGATTGCATTAGACCATCTCTTTTCCTTAATCCTCACTATCAAAGCCCCACACCAGATCAGCACACTTCTTGGAATCATTGAATCTATAATGACTCATCATTATCATTCAAAGTTCACAGTTTGCATTCGGGTCCCTCTTAGGGCTACACACACCAAGGATTTTGCAGAAATATAATTACATGTACTAACGGTTCCTTAGACTGCAAGGAGGTCAAATCAGTTATTATAAACGAAATCAGCACTGAATATCCATTGGAAGAAATGAGGCTGAAACTGAAGCTTCAATACTTTGGCCATCTGATGCTGGGAAAAATAGAAGGCAGAAGGAAAAGGGGATGACAGAGAACAAGAGGGTTGGATGGCATCCCTGATTCAATGTACATGAGTTGGAGCAAGCTCTGGGGCATGGTGAGGGACAGCAAAGCCTTGTGTGCTGCAGTTCATGGGGTGCAATGAGTCAGACATGACTGAGTGACTGAACTGATCTGAAACACAGGTATCTGCTTCTGTAGTATCATAGTGATATTTTTATGTGCCATAAAAATACTCTGTGCTCCACCTATTCATTCTTCCCTCCTCCTAACCCTTGGAAATATGGCCAAGGCATGCATCTTTTATCATTTAAAAGGATATTACTGTGTTCACATGGGGAATTTCTATGGCAGGTTCTTTTCATTTAGCAATGTATCCATCTCAGATATACTTTTATGTCCTAACTTAAAACTGTGCTGGATCCAGAGTGCATCAGACAGGCAAATATTTATTTATAAACATTTTATGATTGACTCACTTGCTGTTCCAGCTATTAAATTCCTCAATATCAAATAGGTATAACTGATCCTTTATTAATAATTTCATAGAAATGTATTTTCTAGATCTTTCTTATTTATTTAATCGATCAAAAATTATTCATTCCAAATTTTTCTAATGTGAGAAATCCTATTTTAAACAATTTGTATAACATAACATACTTAACTAATATTTACTTAGGAAAATTTTAACAAGTAGAGTAAGTGACTCATGATAATTTTGAAACTTTTTCAGAATGTACTCCAAAGTGTAGCTCTAATGTATATCCTCTAACTCCAAGATTGCATTAGACCATCTCTTTTCCTTAATCCTCACTATCAAAGCCCCACACCAGATCAGCACACTTCTTGGAATCATTGAATCTATAATGACTCATCATTATCATTCAAAGTTCACAGTTTGCATTCGGGTCCCTCTTAGGGCTACACACACCAAGGATTTTGCAGAAATATAATTACATGTACTAACGGTTCCTTAGACTGCAAGGAGGTCAAATCAGTTATTATAAACGAAATCAGCACTGAATATCCATTGGAAGAAATGAGGCTGAAACTGAAGCTTCAATACTTTGGCCATCTGATGCTGGGAAAAATAGAAGGCAGAAGGAAAAGGGGATGACAGAGAACAAGAGGGTTGGATGGCATCCCTGATTCAATGTACATGAGTTGGAGCAAGCTCTGGGGCATGGTGAGGGACAGCAAAGCCTGGTGTGCTGCAGTCCATGGGGTCGCAAAGAGTCAGACATGACTGAGTGACTGAACTGATCTGAAACACAGGTATCTGCTTCTGTAGTATCATAGTGATATTTTTATGTGCCATAAAAATACTCTGTGCTCCACCTATTCATTCTTCCCTCCTCCTAACCCTTGGAAATGACTGACCTTTTTACAATCTCTATGATTTTGCTTTTATGATTTTTTTTGCATAGTTTTGTTGTTTACTGCCACACATCAACCTGTATCAGACATAGGTATACATATGGCTTGAATTCCTTCCTATCTCCATTCCCTTCCCACCCTCAGCCCAACTGCTGCCATGTACATGTTTTAGTTCCCTTAGTCTTACAGCAGATTCCCATTAGTTACTTATTTGCTTTTTACAGAGTCTCACAGTTAAGCAATCTGAAGTAGTTGAAATCATACAATATGTATTATGTCCAAATCAACTTATTTTACTTACTAATATGCATTTAAAGTTCTTCCATGTCTTCATTACTTCATAGTTCACATATTTTTAATTTTGAACAATATTTCATTTTTCAGAAATGTCACAGATTTTTTATCCATTTACCTATAGAAGGACATCTTCATTGCTTTCAAATTTTGGCCATCAGAAATGAAGCTGCTATAAACATTCATGTACAATTTTTTGCGTGGACATGTTTTTAACTCCTTTTTATAAATTGCAAAAAAAAAAAAAAAAAAGTTGCTGGATCATCTGTTTAACTTTGTAAGAAAGTTCCAAAACTGTCTTCTTAAATGCCTGTACCATTTTGCATTCCCACCAGAAATGGATGAGATTTCTTGTTTCACATTTTCACCAGAATTTGATATTGTCACTGTTTTCATTTTTCACTATTCTAATAGGTATATAGTGGAACCTGATTTTTATCCCAATTTTCAATTTCCTAATGAACTATGCATTTGAGCATTATTTTGTACTTAGGTGTCATTTGTATATCTTCTTTGGAAGGTGTCCAGGCATTTTGCACATTTTTAATTGAGCTATTGTTTTCTTATATTGTTGAGTTTTAAGAATTTTTTAATACATTTTTTTTATTTTATTTTTTAGTCAGAATAGGGAAAAAGGTGTTCAAAATAGAGGTCAGAGGAAATGGCAACTAGAAAAAGCATATGGAGGGTGAACAAAGAAAAGAGAACGCCTACTTAAAAGAAAAGTTATGGACCACAGTGAAGACTTCTGACTGGAAAAGGTGCTCAACACATGTGTTCCCTGATTAGGCTCATGCATATGCTTTACTTAGGCATCCCTGGTGGCTCATATGGTAAAAAAGACTTCCTTTAATGTGGGAGACCTGGGTTCAATCCCTGGGTTGCAAAGGTCCCCTCGAAGGTCATGGCAACCTACTTAACTATTCTTGCCAGGAGACTTCCAAGGACAGAGGAGCCTGGAGGGCAACAGTCCATGAGGTCACAAAGAGCTGCACACAACTGAGCAACTAAGCCCAGCAAATTAGCCTGACAGAGTCTCACAGATTAATTTGCTTTTACAGAGTCTCACAGTTAAGTAGTTGAAATCATACAATATGTATTATGTCCAAATCAACTTATTTTACTTACTAATATGCATTTAAAGTTCTTCCATGTCTTCATTACTTCATAGTTCACATATTTTTAATTTTGAACAATATTTCATTTTTCAGAAATGTCACAGATTTTTTATCCATTTACCTATAGAAGGACATCTTCATTGCTTTCAAATTTTGGCCATCAGAAATGAAGCTGCTATAAACATTCATGTACAATTTTTTGCGTGGACATGTTTTTAACTCCTTTTTATAAATTGCAAAAAAAAAAAAAGTTGCTGGATCATCTGTTTAACTTTGTAAGAAAGTTCCAAAACTGTCTTCTTAAATGCCTGTACCATTTTGCATTCCCACCAGAAATGGATGAGATTTCTTGTTTCACATTTTCACCAGAATTTGATATTGTCACTGTTTTCATTTTTCACTATTCTAATAGGTATATAGTGGAACCTGATTTTTATCCCAATTTTCAATTTCCTAATGAACTATGCATTTGAGCATTATTTTGTACTTAGGTGTCATTTGTATATCTTCTTTGGAAGGTGTCCAGGCATTTTGCACATTTTTAATTGAGCTATTGTTTTCTTATATTGTTGAGTTTTAAGAATTTTTTAATACATTTTTTTTATTTTATTTTTTAGTCAGAATAGGGAAAAAGGTGTTCAAAATAGAGGTCAGAGGAAATGGCAACTAGAAAAAGCATATGGAGGGTGAACAAAGAAAAGAGAACGCCTACTTAAAAGAAAAGTTATGGACCACAGTGAAGACTTCTGACTGGAAAAGGTGCTCAACACATGTGTTCCCTGATTAGGCTCATGCATATGCTTTACTTAGGCATCCCTGGTGGCTCATATGGTAAAAAAGACTTCCTTTAATGTGGGAGACCTGGGTTCAATCCCTGGGTTGCAAAGGTCCCCTCGAAGGTCATGGCAACCTACTTAACTATTCTTGCCAGGAGACTTCCAAGGACAGAGGAGCCTGGAGGGCAACAGTCCATGAGGTCACAAAGAGCTGCACACAACTGAGCAACTAAGCCCAGCAAATTACGTCCTCGTTTGCGGGGACCTTCCGCAGAAAGGGAAGGCAGTGGGATTGTCCCCAGCTGAACCGGGAGATCTCGGAAAAAGGCAAATCTTGACTGTCCGCCTCCCAGCCTCCTGGCTCGTGCAGGGGACAATCAGACGCGACAGGGGTTCCATCAGAGCGGTTCCACTTTATTAGAGTAAACTAAAAGTTTTTATAGGCAAACGAAGGGGGGTTTGCAAGGGACTTCCTATAGTTACATCAATCAAGCTAAAGGTCGAGCAACCACGCATTTACATTGCAATAGGAACTCACAGTGAGCCTGCATTGCCCAGAGCTCGGAAACCAGGGGGATCAATCAGAAGTTTTGACAATGGATCTTAGATCATGCCCTGTCTCTTCCTGTCGGTGTCCTTTTAGCACCAAACTGCAAATATGTGCTTAAGCTTCCTTATGCTTGCAAAGGCCCTCTTTCCTTCAGGGCCCCACACTCATTTACATTCCCTTCCCTGATTGGTCTCAGGCTCATGACTCATTTCATTTCAAGGCTCTAGGGACCTTCCAGGAGAGGAAACATAAGATTTAAAAAGAGAAGGCAAAACAAGACTGGATCACTCCTGGGGAGGGGACATTTGAGTCACTGTCACTTCTAAAGAATGTACTGATTACAGCTTGCTCAATAAATCTTGCATTTTTGAGCTCTCTGAGTCTGTCATTTCAAATTTTTGCTACAATTAGACAATAAATGAGAGAGAAAAGAACTGACTCAACATTTTGAATTAAAAAAAATCTTTTATTAGATGCGTCTTGAAAATATTTTCTCCAAACTGTGACTTGTCTTTGTTACCAAGTACAAGCTGACTCTGCTTATTGTACAAAAGGCCAATAAATCTGAGACATGAGATGTTAAGGTAAGCATTCTTTACTTGGGGAGCTGGCTGACAGAGAAGATGACAGATTAGTATCACAAAATAACCATGTCATTTTGGTCTGAATGCTAGATTCTTCAATGCATCAGATGGGGGAAGTGAGGAAACAAGTAAAAAGCCCGTTGATCTTGCAAATATCTTCTAAAATGACAAGCTTCAGGCAGGGGAATGTGTTAGTCTTTTCTTCCTTACAGTCACTCATAGGTGGGCAGAGTCAGATTATCTCCCTGCAAGCTAAACAAAGGCATTTTATTTTAAGGATTAGGCAGAGAGTCAGGATTCTCTGAAGTTTCTCATCTTGCATGACTATAATAAGAAACTGTCCGCCTCCCAGCCTCCTGGCTCGTGCAGGGGACAATCAGACGCGACAGGGGTTCCATCAGAGCGGTTCCACTTTATTAGAGTAAACTAAAAGTTTTTATAGGCAAACGAAGGGGTTTGCAAGGGACTTCCTATAGTTACATCAATCAAGCTAAAGGTCGAGCAACCACGCATTTACATTGCAATAGGAACTCACAGTGAGCCTGCATTGCCCAGAGCTCGGAAACCAGGGGGATCAATCAGAAGTTTTGACAATGGATCTTAGATCATGCCCTGTCTCTTCCTGTCGGTGTCCTTTTAGCACCAAACTGCAAATATGTGCTTAAGCTTCCTTATGCTTGCAAAGGCCCTCTTTCCTTCAGGGCCCCACACTCATTTACATTCCCTTCCCTGATTGGTCTCAGGCTCATGACTCATTTCATTTCAAGGCTCTAGGGACCTTCCAGGAGAGGAAACATAAGATTTAAAAAGAGAAGGCAAAACAAGACTGGATCACTCCTGGGGAGGGGACATTTGAGTCACTGTCACTTCTAAAGAATGTACTGATTACAGCTTGCTCAATAAATCTTGCATTTTTGAGCTCTCTGAGTCTGTCATTTCAAATTTTTGCTACAATTAGACAATAAATGAGAGAGAAAAGAACTGACTCAACATTTTGAATTAAAAAAAATCTTTTATTAGATGCGTCTTGAAAATATTTTCTCCAAACTGTGACTTGTCTTTGTTACCAAGTACAAGCTGACTCTGCTTATTGTACAAAAGGCCAATAAATCTGAGACATGAGATGTTAAGGTAAGCATTCTTTACTTGGGGAGCTGGCTGACAGAGAAGATGACAGATTAGTATCACAAAATAACCATGTCATTTTGGTCTGAATGCTAGATTCTTCAATGCATCAGATGGGGGAAGTGAGGAAACAAGTAAAAAGCCCGTTGATCTTGCAAATATCTCCTAAAATGACAAGCTTCAGGCAGGGGAATGTGTTAGTCTTTTCTTCCTTACAGTCACTCATAGGTGGGCAGAGTCAGATTATCTCCCTGCAAGCTAAACAAAGGCATTTTATTTTAAGGATTAGGCAGAGAGTCAGGATTCTCTGAAGTTTCTCATCTTGCATGACTATAATAACAAAAGCATCTGAGTGTAATAAAAGAAAAACAAAACCAGTTCCAACATGGTTTAACCCTTCAAAATTAACCCTTCCCTGTTACATCATCTCAGTCTCTTGACAGTCTTTCACAAAGCAGAATTTTTAACTGTTAATAAATTCCAGTTCATCAATTTTTTCTTTCATTAATTGTGCCTTTTTTGTTGTGTCTAAAAAGCACAATTTAAAAAATATTTAAATAGTCAAATATATAACTTTAGAAAAAAGTCAATCAGACATACACTTTTTAAAATTAATTTGCTTTTTAATTGAAGGATAATTGATTGACAGAATTGTGTTGGTTTCTGCCAAACATCATCATAAAACACCTCATAGGCAAACATATGTCTCCTCCCTTTTGATCTTCTCTCTTACTTGCCTCCCCACCTCACCCTTCTAGGTTGTTGCAGAGCCCCTATTTGAGTTTGCAGAGTCATACAGCAAATTTCCATTGGATATCTATTTTACATATGGTAATGTACATTTCCATGCTACTCTCTCCGTATTCTTTAATATACCTTCTTCATACAGATTCTCTAAAATTAGGCCCACGTTTTGTTAACCCCTTAAAAATACCAAACTAATCAGAAAAGAAGTTGTATGAAATTGTAGAATTAGAACCAAAAATGCGTCTTTAGGGAAACTATTTGTATGATAACCATGCAAATGTTATGTAGTATCTACAAATTTTAGTTCACTAAAAATAATATCTATAGGTTAGAACCTTGCTACTAAGTATATGGGCTTCTCTGGTAGCTCCAACAGTAAAGAGTCTGCCTGTAATGCAGGAGATCCGTGTTTGATCCCTTGGTCAGAAAGATCCCCGGGAGAAGGGAATGGGTAGCCACTCCAGTGTTCTTACTTGGAGAACTTTATGGACAGAAAAGCCTGGCGGGCTACAATCCATGAGGTTTCAGAGTTGGACACTAGAATGAAGTTGTAAGCTCCTGACTCACTCAGAAGTTCCAAATATAGTAATTTTATTTTTGTGCCCAGTGATTACCCCACTCATCATTCTATGTGTATAGACTCAGAGCCAGGAGTAAGTCCTAAGTTTTCTCAGAGAAGGGTTATGTACATTCATATATTTTGAATTACAGCTTTTGTTTTTTTCTTCTTAAATTTAATTTCTGTTTTTCTTTCTGTATTATCTGTGGGCAATTTAATGCCATGATGTCCCTGTTTTGTTTTTAGTAGTGTGGCTTCTCACATAGAGGCATGCTTTCTCTAATCTCAATAACATGAACTAAAAGAGAAATAACTATCCTCAATCTACTTCATGCAGACAGAACCCTAGTTCTTGTTCACACCATGCTTTGAATTGTGCCTATGTACAAATGATCAGATTTGCACAAATAGTGTAGCAAAACTTATGAACACAGATATATGTATAGTTCAGGAGACAGAGACCCACGGGACTGGAACCCAAACTTAATAGCATTCAATTAAAAATTTTCAAGGTGAAAATTACCTAATGAAATGGCTGCTACTAAAATTATTAAATTATTATAATTTAAGATGCCTTGGATGACATTCTGATAGTACTTAAATTTAGTGGTCTAGCTCAAGAGATGAGGTAGAATACTATTTTATTTTGATAATTTAAATTATTCAGCATATGTCAAACATATTTAAAAGTATTTTACTAACAAAAGCATTCGGTAAAATGCTAAATACATAAACAGTTATGCATATAAAAGTATAAAATAAGTGTTGATGTTCTCAAACAAGAGAAACAAAGAATTTTATTTCCTAAAACATGGTGTTCATTAAATATTTAGAGAAGTAGCCACAGGTCAACATAGCTCTTTTCTTACTTTTTTTTTTTTTTTAACATTCTATCTAAATAAAATAGAAAAACCATTTAATTGAGACAGATCTCAAAACTTGAAAATTACTTGTAATCAGATTAGTAGCTATAATATTAAGCAGAATTTCTCTCTAACAAACACCATCAGACACAGACTGCTATAATTCAGACAGTTGTAAGTATCAAAATATCTGTATTGTGATTTTAAAAGTATATTACCATTTCCTCTGACAGATTTAAATGAGACTGGAATGGAGATGTCTTTTTCTTGCAAGACAATCAGGATGTGATTGATTATGCTTGTCCATACACATGTCTGATAGATTTTAAAATGATAGTATTTTGTCCAGTTCCCCTATTCTGTGTATAGACTCAGAGCCAGGAGTAAGTCCTAAGTTTTCTCAGAGAAGGGTTATGTACATTCATTTTTAATCAGCTTTTGTTTTTTCTTCTTAAATTTAATTTCTGTTTTCTTTCTGTATTATCTGTGGGCAATTTAATGCCATGATGTCCCTGTTTTGTTTTTAGTAGTGTGGCTTCTCACATAGAGGCATGCTTTCTCTAATCTCAATAACATGAACTAAAAGAGAAATAACTATCCTCAATCTACTTCATGCAGACAGAACCCTAGTTCTTGTTCACACCATGCTTTGAATTGTGCCTATGTACAAATGATCAGATTTGCACAAATAGTGTAGCAAAACTTATGAACACAGATATATGTATAGTTCAGGAGACAGAGACCCACGGGACTGGAACCCAAACTTAATAGCATTCAATTAAAAATTTTCAAGGTGAAAATTACCTAATGAAATGGCTGCTACTAAAATTATTAAATTATTATAATTTAAGATGCCTTGGATGACATTCTGATAGTACTTAAATTTAGTGGTCTAGCTCAAGAGATGAGGTAGAATACTATTTTATTTTGATAATTTAAATTATTCAGCATATGTCAAACATATTTAAAAGTATTTTACTAACAAAAGCATTCGGTAAAATGCTAAATACATAAACAGTTATGCATATAAAAGTATAAAATAAGTGTTGATGTTCTCAAACAAGAGAAACAAAGAATTTTTATTTCCTAAAACATGGTGTTCATTAAATATTTAGAGAAGTAGCCACAGGTCAACATAGCTCTTTTCTTACTTTTTTTTTTTTTTAACATTCTATCTAAATAAAATAGAAAAACCATTTAATTGAGACAGATCTCAAAACTTGAAAATTACTTGTAATCAGATTAGTAGCTATAATATTAAGCAGAATTTCTCTCTAACAAACACCATCAGACACAGACTGCTATAATTCAGACAGTTGTAAGTATCAAAATATCTGTATTGTGATTTTTAAAAGTATATTACCATTTCCTCTGACAGATTTAAATGAGACTGGAATGGAGATGTCTTTTTCTTGCAAGACAATCAGGATGTGATTGATTATGCTTGTCCATACACATGTCTGATAGATTTTAAAATGATAGTATCTCTAATTGCAAATCCAATACCTAATTAATGTTGCTCAGAGGTTTAGTGACCTTTTAAAATAGAAAAGTATTTCACATGAATCCCTGTATTATTACTCATCAGAATATCCATTTTTGCTCATTTGGATATGTGCTGCTATTGGGCAATATGTCATTATTTCTTAACAACTGGGGCTTAAACTACTAAATTGCTTTTACATTGGGAGAAAGAAATGTCGTTGTAAAGCATGTAGACTTCTTTGATTCACATATTCATTATAAGTAGAACGTTCTTTTGGAAAAGGGGAGTCTGAGTAGAGCAGTCTATAACAGGTTTTCTTTCATTTTGAGTTATGAAATGCCATAGACCTTAGCAACATCTCTGATAAGATAAAGGAAATTTCACAGGTGCATCAGTGATACACACATAGTTGGAATTCATTAACAGTTGCATATGAACAACTATAATACTGACATTTTATGCAACCATGCAAATTTATTCGGTAGTGTCAGAATAACAAAGTTAAATTATACAGGTAGACTACTTAACTGCAATGATTAGTAAGCAATTTCGAACACTTACATTGTTTTTAAGTAAATGTTATGCAAATATGCTTGAATCAAGAATTAAAAGCTAAGCAAACATGCTAAACTTTCAAATAACTGCGAACATAAATGCTAATCTGACACAAATACTCTTTTGTTATTTATTTTACTTGTCAGGCACTCTGTGACCTATGTTAAGTAGAAATCACTAGGGAATTAAAACATGGTTCAAAATTAGAAGTAGCCACAGGTCAACATAGCTAATCAAAAAAAAATTAGGTAAAGTTTTATCAGATTAGTAGCTATAATATTAAGCAGAATTTCTCTCTAACAAACACCATCAGACACAGACTGCTATAATTCAGACAGTTGTAAGTATCAAAATATCTGTATTGTGGTTTTTAAAAGTATATTACCATTTCCTCTGACAGATTTAAATGAGACTGGAATGGAGATGTCTTTTTCTTGCAAGACAATCAGGATGTGATTGATTATGCTTGTCCATACACATGTCTGATAGATTTTAAAATGATAGTATCTCTAATTGCAAATCCAATACCTAATTAATGTTGCTCAGAGGTTTAGTGACCTTTTAAAATAGAAAAGTATTTCACATGAATCCCTGTATTATTACTCATCAGAATATCCATTTTTGCTCATTTGGATATGTGCTGCTATTGGGCAATATGTCATTATTTCTTAACAACTGGGGCTTAAACTACTAAATTGCTTTTACATTGGGAGAAAGAAATGTCGTTGTAAAGCATGTAGACTTCTTTGATTCACATATTCATTATAAGTAGAACGTTCTTTTGGAAAAGGGGAGTCTGAGTAGAGCAGTCTATAACAGGTTTTCTTTCATTTTGAGTTATGAAATGCCATAGACCTTAGCAACATCTCTGATAAGATAAAGGAAATTTCACAGGTGCATCAGTGATACACACATAGTTGGAATTCATTAACAGTTGCATATGAACAACTATAATACTGACATTTTATGCAACCATGCAAATTTATTCGGTAGTGTCAGAATAACAAAGTTAAATTATACAGGTAGACTACTTAACTGCAATGATTAGTAAGCAATTTCGAACACTTACATTGTTTTTAAGTAAATGTTATGCAAATATGCTTGAATCAAGAATTAAAAGCTAAGCAAACATGCTAAACTTTCAAATAACTGCGAACATAAATGCTAATCTGACACAAATACTCTTTTGTTATTTATTTTACTTGTCAGGCACTCTGTGACCTATGTTAAGTAGAAATCACTAGTGTGTTCACATATTACAAAGATGGAATAAATCTACATATTTTAAATTCTGAGTTTAAAATGAAGAAATACAATGGAATGTAACTAAATAACTCAGATATCAAAATTACATATTTTCTCTAAAATATTATTTTAACACTTTTTGAACTATAATTTGTGTACAGTAAATTGAATAAAGTTTGATTTAATGTATTGACATCTGTGTACAACCATAAATTCATCATCAAAATGGTAAAGAACATGTTTATCACCTCCAAAATTTACTTATGCCCTTTTTTAAATTTATCTATATCTGTATTTACCTACATACCCAGAACCCCTTACCTTCAAGTAATAGCAATCTGCTTATTGTTACTACATTTTAATTTGCATTATATAAAATTATAGCCCACCAAGCTCCTCTGTCCATGGAATTCTCCAGGCAAGAATATTGGAGGGGGGGCATCATTCCCTTTTCCAGGGAGTGTTCTTAGCCCAGGGATTGAAGCCAGGTCTCCAACACTGAAGGCAAACACTTTACAGTCTGAGCTACCAGGGAAACTTAACAATTTCTTCCTTTTATTACTGAATCATATTTAATTTACACAGTTCTAAACATGGACAATTCAAGAGGAGAGGGGAGAAGCAGAAGATGAAATAGTTGGATGGCATCACTGACTGAATGGGAATGAACTTGGGCAAACTCTAGCAGATCGTGAAAGACAGGGAGGGATGGCATGCCACAGTCCATGGGTTTGCAAAATGTCAGACATGAGCAAAATTTGTTGACCCATTCACCAAATGATGGATATCTGAGATATTTATGCTTTAGAAATATGCTAGGAATATGTTTGTTCAAGTCACAATATATGTTTGGTCATATATTTATATTTCTCTCAGGTAAATGTTTTTAAAAGTATGCTATTTAATTTCACATATTTGTGGATTACCCAGAACATTTTTTATTTATTTTAAAATTTATTTCATAAAGACATTTTCTATTTCTTCAAGTTTAGTAATCTTTTATTCTATAATATAATTTTATAATAATACCCAGTATTATCTATTCTAAAATAACTGCGAACATAAATGCTAATCTGACACAAATACTCTTTTGTTATTTATTTTACTTGTCAGGCACTCTGTGACCTATGTTAAGTAGAAATCACTAGTGTGTTCACATATTACAAAGATGGAATAAATCTACATATTTTAAATTCTGAGTTTAAAATGAAGAAATACAATGGAATGTAACTAAATAACTCAGATATCAAAATTACATATTTTCTCTAAAATATTATTTTAACACTTTTTGAACTATAATTTGTGTACAGTAAATTGAATAAAGTTTGATTTAATGTATTGACATCTGTGTACAACCATAAATTCATCATCAAAATGGTAAAGAACATGTTTATCACCTCCAAAATTTACTTATGCCCTTTTTAATTCATCTATATCTGTATTTACCTACATACCCAGAACCCCTTACCTTCAAGTAATAGCAATCTGCTTATTGTTACTACATTTTAATTTGCATTATATAAAATTATAGCCCACCAAGCTCCTCTGTCCATGGAATTCTCCAGGCAAGAATATTGGAGGGGGGGCATCATTCCCTTTTCCAGGGAGTGTTCTTAGCCCAGGGATTGAAGCCAGGTCTCCAACACTGAAGGCAAACACTTTACAGTCTGAGCTACCAGGGAAACTTAACAATTTCTTCCTTTTATTACTGAATCATATTTAATTTACACAGTTCTAAACATGGACAATTCAAGAGGAGAGGGGAGAAGCAGAAGATGAAATAGTTGGATGGCATCACTGACTGAATGGGAATGAACTTGGGCAAACTCTAGCAGATCGTGAAAGACAGGGAGGGATGGCATGCCACAGTCCATGGGTTTGCAAAATGTCAGACATGAGCAAAATTTGTTGACCCATTCACCAAATGATGGATATCTGAGATATTTATGCTTTAGAAATATGCTAGGAATATGTTTGTTCAAGTCACAATATATGTTTGGTCATATATTTATATTTCTCTCAGGTAAATGTTTTTAAAAGTATGCTATTTAATTTCACATATTTGTGGATTACCCAGAACATTTTTTATTTATTTTAAAATTTATTTCATAAAGACATTTTCTATTTCTTCAAGTTTAGTAATCTTTTATTCTATAATATAATTTTATAATAATACCCAGTATTATTTATTCTAGATACTGTATCCTTCATCTCAACTAGTTTTGCTATTTTCCATATCTTCCATCTCTCAGCTTAATATGTTTAAATTTCATGTTAGCTTTCTATATAGATAGATAATATTATATATTATATAAAATTATACATATAATTATTATATATATATTATATATAATTTTTTTTACTTTTACAGAGTTTTGTTGTTTACAGTTTCACATAAATCCAAATCGGTCATAGGCATACAATTGATCTCTCCCACCTGAATCGCCTCCCCAACCCCTAACCCCGCAGGTTGTTCCATCGTCCCCATATATGTTCCCTTAATCTCATGGCATATTCACAATGATTGTCTCTTTTACATACGGCAGTGTTGCTTTTTCTATATTTCTCATCCACACCTTCATTCCCACAATGCTGATAAGTCTGTTCTCTATTGGACAGTATTGGAGCTTCAGATCCACCATCAATCCTTTCAACAAATATTCAGTGTTTGTTCCTTTAAGATTGACTGCTTGAACTTCCTGCTGTCCAAGGAACTCTCAAGACTCTACTGGAAAAACCATAGATCTGAATATATGGACCTTTGTCGGAAAAGTGATATCTTTGTTTTTCAATAAAAAGTGATGTCTGAGCATTTTAATGAAAGGAATATTGCTCAGCTGTAAAAAACAATGCATTCAGATTCAGATTGGAAGGGGGCCAACATGGCGGAGGAATGCGAGGAGGATTTCACCAGCTCCCCAATAGAATCACCAGAACTAATCTAGAAATGAAA
Organism: Tragulus kanchil; assembly: GCA_022376925.1. Classification (NCBI taxonomy): domain Eukaryota; kingdom Metazoa; phylum Chordata; class Mammalia; order Artiodactyla; family Tragulidae; genus Tragulus; species Tragulus kanchil. Next base: position 84,224,684 of record JAIOJX010000003.1, on the reverse strand, counting down.
CACCACCAACAAAGTAGCCACTAGAAAACAAAAGAACTCCTCAGGTATACGAGGGTCAGAGAGTGACAGAACTTTCCTGGAGCTCCTGTTCTGAGATATTTATGCTTTAGAAATATGCTAGGAATATGTTTGTTCAAGTCACAATATATGTTTGGTCATATATTTATATTTCTCTCAGGTAAATGTTTTTAAAAGTATGCTATTTAATTTCACATATTTGTGGATTACCCAGAACATTTTTTATTTATTTTAAAATTTATTTCATAAAGACATTTTCTATTTCTTCAAGTTTAGTAATCTTTTATTCTATAATATAATTTTATAATAATACCCAGTATTATTTATTCTAGATACTGTATCCTTCATCTCAACTAGTTTTGCTATTTTCCATATCTTCCATCTCTCAGCTTAATATGTTTAAATTTCATGTTAGCTTTCTATATAGATAGATAATATTATATATTATATAAAATTATACATATAATTATTATATATATATTATATATAATTTTTTTTACTTTTACAGAGTTTTGTTGTTTACAGTTTCACATAAATCCAAATCGGTCATAGGCATACAATTGATCTCTCCCACCTGAATCGCCCTCCCCAACCCCTAACCCCGCAGGTTGTTCCATCGTCCCCATATATGTTCCCTTAATCTCATGGCATATTCACAATGATTGTCTCTTTTACATACGGCAGTGTTGCTTTTTCTATATTTCTCATCCACACCTTCATTCCCACAATGCTGATAAGTCTGTTCTCTATTGGACAGTATTGGAGCTTCAGATCCACCATCAATCCTTTCAACAAATATTCAGTGTTTGTTCCCTTTAAGATTGACTGCTTGAACTTCCTGCTGTCCAAGGAACTCTCAAGACTCTACTGGAAAAACCATAGATCTGAATATATGGACCTTTGTCGGAAAAGTGATATCTTTGTTTTTCAATAAAAAGTGATGTCTAAGCTTTTTAATGAAAGGAATATTGCTCAGCTGTAAAAAACAATGCATTCAGATTCAGATTGGAAGGGGGCCAACATGGCGGAGGAATGCGAGGAGGATTTCACCAGCTCCCCAATAGAATCACCAGAACTAATCTAGAAATGAAACACCACCAACAAAGTAGCCACTAGAAAACAAAAGAACTCCTCAGGTATACGAGGGTCAGAGAGTGACAGAACTTTCCTGGAGCTCCTGTTCTGAGACCGCTGTACCCCAACTCCCACACTGGACAGGCGGAGAGAGTGCTGGGAAGTGTGCCAGGAGAGAGCCTGGGAAGGGCGCTGGAGAGAGTGCTGGGAAGTGCCCTGGGAGGACAGAAGGCAGCACTCAGTGCAAAAATCCCACCAGGACAGTACAGGGTCGCTGGCGCCAGGTTAGCTGAGACACTGCTAGTGGAAGTGTGTGGAACAGAATGTGGAAATCCCCCACGGGTTGGAGCCCCAAAACCTGGCTGGAGCCGGATAGGGAAGCTCACACCCAAGTTTGGGGCTTAGTCTGGTAACCAGCAATGGATGCGCACCAGCAGCCTGAAAAGTCCATGCAGCAAACCGCCGTCCAGCAGGCAGTGCAGAGCTGTGGCAGAGGGAACAGGAGAAGAGCAGAGATTGGAGGCTATCAGCGGGTGCACAGTGGAACCAGGGAGCTCCCTCCAGCACAAGACTGCGCTCGGGCCCCTCCTGACAGACTGGAAACAGCCCGCTGCCCTGGCCAGCAACTGAGACGGCTGCAGAGCCTTCGTTTTACTGAAAGCAAAAACAGAAACCATAGTTACCAGCTCTGCAAGGGAGAGACTAGGAAAACCTAGGACAACATCAAAAGGAAACTGGTGATGGGGGGTGGAGCTAAGATGGCGGCGTAGAAGGACGTGCACTCATCTCTCCTGCAAAATCGCCTGAATTGCGACGAGTTCCTGGGAAACCATCGACGAAAGGAGGTTGGATCTGATCACAGAGAGGACACCCCACATCGAAGAAAAAAGGAGAAGCCGCATCAAGACGGTGGAGGGCACAATCGCACTTTTAAAGTCAAACCTCATACCCGCTGGAGAGGCTGGATGGGCCAAAGGCGCAAAGCCTGTTGCAGATCAAAACCCGGGAGAGGAGCACTGACACCCACAAGGGACTGAGCCAGACCTGCTTTGGAGGGTCCAGGTGCCCCCTTGAGCTAGAAGTGCCCTTGAGCAGGCCTCGGAAGCGCGGCACTCAGTTCCCTTTGGAGGAGGTTATTAACCCGATCACAGAGTCGCCAGAAGGGTCAGAGAGTGACAGAACTTTCCTGGAGCTCCTGTTCTGAGAGCCCTGTACCCCAACTCCCACACTGGACCGGGCAGAGAAAGCGCTGGGAAGTGCGCCTGAAGAGAGCCTGGGAAGGGCGCTGGAGAGTGCTGGGAAGTGCCCTGGGAGGACAGAAGGCAGCACTCCGTGCAAAAATCCCCCCAGGACAGTACAGGGTCGCTGGCGCCAGGTTAGCTGAGACACTGCTAGTGGAAGTGTGGAACAGAATGTGGAAATCCCCCACGGGTTGGAGCCCCAAAACCTGGCTGGAGCCGGATAGGGAAGCTCACACCCAAGTTTGGGGCTTAGTCTGGTAACCAGCAATGGATGCGCACCAGCAGCCTGAAAAGTCCATGCAGCAAACCGCCGTCCAGCAGGCAGTGCAGAGCTGTGGCAGAGGGAACAGGAGAAGAGCAGAGATTGGAGGCTATCAGCGGGTGCACAGTGGAACCAGGGAGCTCCCTCCAGCACAAGACTGCGCTCGGGCCCCTCCTGACAGACTGGAAACAGCCCGCTGCCCTGGCCAGCAACTGAGACGGCTGCAGAGCCTTCGTTTTACTGAAAGCAAAAACAGAAACCATAGTTACCAGCTCTGCAAGGGAGAGACTAGGAAAACCTAGGACAACATCAAAAGGAAACTGGTGATGGGGGGTGGAGCTAAGATGGCGGCGTAGAAGGACGTGCACTCATCTCTCCTGCAAAATCGCCTGAATTGCGACGAGTTCCTGGGAAACCATCGACGAAAGGAGGTTGGATCTGATCACAGAGAGGACACCCCACATCGAAGAAAAAAGGAGAAGCCGCATCAAGACGGTAGGAGGGGCACAATTGCACTTTTAAAAGTTAAACCTCATACCCGCCGGAGAGGCTGGGCGGGCCAAAGGCGCAAAGCCTGTTGCAGATCAAAACCCGGGAGAGGAGCACTGACACCCACAAGGGACTGTGTCAGACCTGCTTTGGAGGGTCCAGGTGCCCCCTTGAGCTAGAAGTGCCCTTGAGCAGGCCTCGGAAGGGCGGCACTCAGTTCCCTTTGGAGGAGGTTATTATTAACCCGATCACAGAGTCGCTGAAGAGGACTGGAAAGTCTCTGCGCACTGTGATCCGGGAGAGAGGAATAGCGATCCTGCATGAGACTGAGCCAGACTCACCTCTGAGTAACCTGACGTCTCCCGCAGTGGCCTGCAGCAGGGACGAGGTCACTGCGGAAGTGCTTCCCATAGAGCGTGTGGGAATAAATCCTCTGTGAGACAGACGCCATTCTCCCTACTGTAGTTTGGCTGCTGGTCAAACTGCAGGGCTGCTGGTCAAGCTACAGGGAGGGAATTTAGCTCCACCCAGCAAGAAAAGGGACTTGGATTAAGAAGCTCCCAGGGCCAGCCTGGGTAGGCCTTTTAATTCGGGAATAGACCAAAACAAACAAGCAGTCAAAGAGGTCTTCAGATCCAACCACTGCCAGAGGCAAGAAAAAGACTGATAATTCCTGAATAGTCAGCAAGAGACAGAAGAACATAAACACTATTTTCACGTTTTGTCTGAAGCTGGAGTTACTGCTGGACTTTAAAATTTCATTTTTTGTATTGTATTACTTTGTTTCAATTTTTTTTTCTCTCTTTTTTCCAAACCCACTCAGTGCACCCACCGCTTTTTTTTTTTTTCCTTTCTTGGGGGGGTGTGTGTGAGAGAGAGTGGGTGGGTTCATTTCCTTCACTGAATTCTATTGAAGCTACTAATCTTATCAGTAAGACTGAATATATTCAAGTTTACATATTTTTTTTTTTCCTTTTAAACCAAACATTTTATTTTGGTATAAACTTCTGGTTCCCCATTGGCCTTTTAAGGTTCTGTGGGGGTTTTGTATGTTTTTATTATTTTTGCTTTGTTTTTCTATATTTTTCTATAAAATTTAGATCTTTTAATTTTTAATAATTTCTCATTTGTACTACTACTTCCTCTATAATTCCTTGCTTTCTCTGAATCTCCTTTCCTATAACACTAAATTCTAATACATACAAATCTTTATCTCCCTATATTTAACTTTGTGATATTATTCTATATTTTTCTTCTATCTTCCCTTTCTCTTTTTCCCTTTCCCCACCATATTTCTTAGTCTGTTCTGTCCTCATTGCCTTATCCCCAGGCCTCGGAAGGGCGGCACTCAGTTCCCTTTGGAGGAGGTTATAACCCGATCACAGAGTCGCTGAAGAGGACTGGAAAGTCTCTGCACTGTGATCCGGGGAGAGGAATAGCGATCCTGCATGAGACTGAGCCAGACTCACCTCTGAGTAATCTGCCCTCTCCCGCGGTGGCCTGCAGCAGGGTCGAGGTCACTGCGGAAGTGCTTCCCATAGAGCGTGTGGGAATAAATCCTCTGTGAGACAGACGCCATTCTCCCTACTGTAGTTTGGCTGCTGGTCAAACTGCAGGGCTGCTGGTCAAGCTACAGGGAGGGAATTTAGCTCCACCCAGCAAGAAAAGGGATTTGAATTAAGAAACTCCCAGGGCCAGCCTGGGCAGGCCTTTTAATTCTGGAATAGACCAAAACAAACAAGCAGTCAAAGAGGTCTTCAGATCCAACCACTGCCAGAGGCAAGAAAAAGACTGATAATTCCTAAATAGTCAGCAAGAGACAGAAGAACATAAACACTATTTTCACGTTTTGTCTGAAGCTGGAGTTACTGCTGGACTTTAAAATTTCATTTTTTGAATTGTATTACTTTGTTTCAATTTTTATTTTTTCTCTTTTTTCCAAGCCCACTCAGTGCACCCACCACTTTTTTTTTTTTTTTCTTTTCTTTTCTTGGGGGTGTGTGTGTGAGAGAGAGTGGGTGGGTTCATTTCCTTCACTGAATTCTATTGAAGCTACTAATCTTATCAGTAAGACTGAATATATTCAAGTTTACATATTTTTTTTTTTCCTTTTAAACCAAACATTTTATTTTGATATAAACTTCTGGTTCCACATTGGCCTTTTAAGGTTCTGTGGGGGTTTTGTATGTTTTTATTATTTTTGCTTTGTTTTTCTATATTTTTCTATAAAATTTAGATCTTTTAATTTTTAATAATTTCTCATTTGTACTACTACTTCCTCTATAATTCCTTGCTTTCTCTGAATCTCCTTTCCTATAACACTAAATTCTAATACATACAAATCTTTATCTCCCTATATTTAACTTTGTGATATTATTCTATATTTTTCTTCTATCTTCCCTTTCTCTTTTTCCCTTTCCCCACCATATTTCTTAGTCTGTTCTGTCCTCATTGCCTTATCCCCAATGGGGATCCTGCCCCAGCATTATTCTCCAATTGGTGCTCTACTTAGTTTGCTTATTAACTGGTGGATATCATTCTTGGATGTCTCTATTCGCCATGCTAACGTATTGTACTGTATTTTTGATTGGAATGCTTGGGTTATGTTATAACTGTATATGTTTATGTGTATAATTCAATACACTAGATAGTACTTGCATAATTTTTAAATTGCCATTTGTCAAAGGTATACCTTCTGTTTCTAATCTGCATATATATATATTTTAATATCATTTAATGCCATAACAAACCAGCCGTGAAATCTTCATTCCCTGGTCAGGCAACAAGCCCCCGGGGTATTAAGGAGGGCGCACTGACTCCAAAACTCTACAATACTAGAGAACGCCTAACAGTAAAGAGCAGTATACAAGTGAGAAGGCCAACAGAGGTAATCACTTGTATGCAAGTCCTGACATCACACAATCACCAGCATCACCCAGAATAGAAGCCCCATCCAAACAACAAACACCAAGAGACGTAACTCAAAGTCTGGGAAAAGGAAATCCCAAACAGAGGCAGTTTTACAAAATTAATAATAACAATGAAATGGCAGAGAAACACCACACAAGTGAAGGAACAATCCACAAACACACAAGATCAAATTAATGAAGAGAATTTGGACAAATTTTCTGAAAGTGATTTCAGAAGAATGAGAGTAAAGATGATCAAAGACACTGAAAACAGAATTTCAGAGAAATTGTAAAATACAACTAATACACTGAATAAAGAAATACAAGAACTTAACAAAAAAGTAACCTAGACAAACAACTCAATTGCTGAACTGAAAAGCACTGTAGAAGGAATCAAGAGCAGAGTATCTGAGACAGAAGACCAGATAAGTGAGCTGGAAGATAAAATGGTGGAAGTAACTGCTGAAAAACAGACTCTAGCTCAAAGAATGAAAAGAGCAGAGGATAGCCTCAGAGACCTCTGGGATAATATCAAACGCACCAATATTCGAATTATAGGGGTTCCAGAAGAAGAAGAAAGAAAGGCTATGAGAAAATTTTTGAAGAGATTATAGTTGAAAATTTCCCCAACATGGGAAAAGAAATAGTCAATCAAGTCCAAGAAGCACAAAGAGTACCATACAGAATCAGTCCGAGAAAAAACACACCAAGACACATATTAATGAAGCTAACACAAATCAAACACAAAGACAGAATTCTCAAAGCAGCAAGGGAAAAGCAACTAGTGACATACAAGGGAAAGCCTATACATTTAACAGCTGATCTTTCAACAGAAACCCTGCAGGCCAGAAGGGAATGGCAGAACACATTTAAACGGCTGAAAGAGAATAATCTGCAACCAAGAATCCTCTACCCTGCAAGGATCTCCTTCAAAATTGATGGAGAAATCAAAAGCTTTACAGACAAGCAAAAATTAAAAGAATTTAGTCACACCAAACCAGCCTTACAACAAGTGTTAAAGGGACTTATATAGAAAACAAGTATAAAAGGAGAAGATCCACGAAACAAACCCATCATAACATCTAAGAAGATGACAATAGGATCATTTGTATCAATAATTACTTTGAATGTCAATGGACTAAATGCCCCAACCAAAAGACACAGAGTGGCTGAATGGATCCAAAAACACGACCCATACATATGTTGCCTCCAGGAAACTCATTCCAGACCTAGAGACACTCATAGACTGAAAGTGAGAGGCTGGAAAATGATATTCCATGCAAATGGAAATCAAAAGAAAGCTGGAGTAGCAATCCTCATATCAGACAAAATAGATTTTAAAGTAAAGAAGATTCTAAGAGACAAGGCAGGTCACTACATCATGATTAAGGGATCCATCCAAGAAGAAGACATAACAATCATAAATATCTATGCTCCCAATGCAGGAGCACCCCAATACATAAGACAAACACTTTCAGACATAAAAGAAGACATTGACAGCAACACAATCATAGTAGGAGACTTTAACACTCCTCTCACACCAATGGACAGATCATCCAAACAGAAAATTAATAGAGAAACACAAGGCTTAAATGCCACACTAGAAGAAATGGACCTCATTGATATCTTTAGGACTTTCCATCCAAAAGCAGAAGAATACACTTTCTTCTCAAGAGCTCACGGAACATTCTCCAGGATAGACCACATCTTGGGCCACAAATCAATCCTCAGTAAATTCAAGAAAACTGAAATTCTATCAACCACCTTCTCGGACCACAATGCAGTGAGACTAGAGATCAACTACAGGAAAAAAACCGCTAAGAACACAAACACATGGAGATTAAACAAGATGTACCTAAAAAACCAACTGATCATTGAGGAAATCAAAGGAGAAATAAAAAAATGCCTAGAAGAAAACAACAATGAACACACAACAGTGCAAAACCTATGGGATACTGCAAAAGCAGTCCTAAGAGGGAAGTTTATAGCAATTGAATCCCACCTCAAGAAACTAGGAAAATCTCAAACAGACGACCTTACCTTATGCTTAAAACAACTGGAGAAAGAAGAACAAAAACACCCCAAAGCCAACAGAAGAAGGGAAATCATAAAGATCAGAGCAGAAATAAATGAAAAAGAAACAAAAGAAACAATAGTAAAGATAAATAAAACAAAAAGTTGGTTCTTCAAAAAGGTCAATAAAATCGACACACCACTGGCCAGACTCATCAAGAAAAAGAGAGAGAAGAACCAGATCAACAAAATCAAAAATGAAAAAGGAAAGATTACAAAAGATAATGCAGAAATCCAAGGGATTCTAAGAGACTATTATGAACAACTCTATGGCAACAAACTGGACAACCTGGAAGAAATGGACAGTTTCTTAGAGAAGATTAATCTTCCAAGACTCAACCAGGAAGAAATAGAAACTATGAACGAGCCAATCACAAGCTCAGAAATCGACCTTGTGATCAAAAATCTACCCAAAAATAAAAGCCCAGGCCCAGATGGTTTCACAAGTGAATTCTACCAAACATTTAAAGAAGAGCTAATGCCTGTCCTTCTAAAACTCCTCCAATCAATTGCACAGGAAGGAACACTTCCAAACACATTCTACAAGGCCACCATCAACCTGATACCAAAGCCAGGCAAAGACATCACAAAAAAAGAAAATTATAGGCCAGTTTCACTGATGAATCTAGATGCCAAAATCCTCAACAAAATCCTAGCAAACAGAATTCAGCAACACATCAAAAAGCTCATTCATCACGATCAAGTTGGGTTCATCCCAGGCATGCAAGGATTCTTCAACATCCGCAAATCAATCAATGTGATACACCATATCAACAAATTGAAAGACAAAAATCACATGATCATCTCCATAGATGCAGAAAAAGCCTTTGACAAAGTACAGCATCCATTTATGATAAAAACTCTTCAAAAAATGGGCATAGAAGAATCCCAAAGACACTATTAGAAACTACTAGAGTTAAACAGCAATTCAGCAAAGTCGCAGGATACAAAATCAATATACAGAAATCACTGGCATTCCTATACACAAACAATGAAAAATCAGAAAATGAAATCAAAGAGGCAATCCCCTTCACCATCGCAACCAAAAGAATCAAATATCTAGGAATAAACCTACCCAAAGAAACAAAAGAACTGTACACAGAAAATTACAAGACACTCATGAGAGACATTAAAGAAGACTTAAACAGATGGAGAAATATTCCATGTTCCTGGGTCGGAAGAATCAATATTGTGAAAATGACCATACTACCAAATGTCATCTATAGATTCAATGTGATCCCTATCAAACTTCCAATAACATTCTTCACAGAACTAGACCAATGAATAGCAAAGTTCATATGGAAACACAAAAGACCTCGAATAGCCAAAGCAATCCTCAGGAAGAAGAATGGAGCTGGGGATCAGCCTCCTAACTTCAGACTCTACTACAAAGCAACAGTCATCAAGACAGTATGGTACTGGCACAAAAGAACTATAGACCAATGGAACAAGATCGAGAACCCAGAGATAAACCCACGCACCTATCCTTATTTTGACAAGGGGTGAACATATAAAATGGGACAAAGACAGCCTCTTCAACAAATGGTGCTGGGACAAAATAGACACTATATGCTAAGGAACAAGATCGAGAACCCATAATCAGACTGAACCTACACAAAGGACAATCAAAATGGCTAAAGCACTTGAAAAATCGCTAAGAACAAAACATGTAAACAAGATGAGTAAATACCACTGACATAGAATCAAAAGAAATCAAAAATTAAAGAAAACAATATGAACACCAACATCAAAACCTAGGATAGAAAAAGCAAGAGAATTTAAGAATTCAATCCCAAGAAACTAGAAAATCTCACACAACGAATACTTACTTAAAACAACTGAACAGAAGACAAAAACCCAAAGCCACAGAAGAAGAAATATAAGACAGACAGAAAATGAAAAAAACAAAGAAACAACAGACAAAGAACTAATCTCCAAAATCTACAAGCAACTCAGACAACTCAGCACTGAAAAAATGAACAACCCAATCAAAAAATGGAAAAGGACCTAAACAGACACCTCTCCAACGATGACATACAGATGGCCCAAAAACACATGAAACGATGCTCAACTTCACTAATAATTAGAGAAATGCAAATCAAAACTACAATGAGATATCACCTCAAAATCGACCTGATCAAAATGCCACATCCACAAATGCGACAGCCAATGGAAAGCTGAGATTCTACAAACTTTAAAAAGGAAGCACTTCCTCAAAATCCCAATCTTGACGGAGTGAAATCAAAACTTTACAAGGCACCTATGTAACCAAAGTCCATGGCAGATCTCTTACAAAAAAAAATAAGCACCTAGATGACCATCGAGCCAAAATCCCAACAAATCCTAGCATAACATGGAATATCACAAACTGAAAGAAGCACATGTCACCCTCAATGTTCCAGGTGGCAGGATCTCATGATAATCAAGTATCCTAAAAATTGAAGCAATCCAGATCCCTCTGACGCATGGATCAAAAAGCTTGACAGTACACATATATATGGAAACTCTTCAAAAATGGTGATGAAGGAACTATCCAAAAGTGAAGCCATCAGAAAGACAGAAACATTACTCAGTGAAACTAAGCACTCTAAGATCAGGAACAAGAAAGGGTGTCCGACTTATCACCCTATCAAATAGTCCTGGAAGTTCAGAGCAAAAGAGAGAGAAAGAAATCAAAGGAATCAGGTTGAAAAAAAAGCAAACTCTATTTGCAGATGACATGATATTATACATAGAAAATCCCAAAGACACTATTATGAAACTACTAGAGTTAAACAGCAAATTCAACAAAGTCGCAGGATACAAAATCAATATACAGAAATCACTGACATTCCTATACACAAACAATGAAATATCAGAAAATGAAATTAAAGAGGCAATCCCCTTCACCATCGCAACCGAAAGAATCAAATATCTAGGAATAATCCTACCCAAAGAAACAACAGAACTGTACACAGAAAATTACAAGAACTCATGAGAGACATTAAGGAAGACTTAAACAGATGGAGAAATATTCCATGTTCCTGGGTCGGGAGAATCAATATTGTGAAAATGACCATACTAACAAATGTCATCTATAGATTCAATGGGATCCCTATCAAACGTCCAATAACATTCTTCACAGAACTAGACCAACGAATAACAGTTCATATGGAAACAGAAAAGACCTCGAATAGCCAAAGCAATCCTCAGGAAGAAGAATGGAGCTGGGGGGATCAGCCTCCCTAACTTCAGACTCTACTACAAAGCAACAGTCATCAAGACAGTATGGTACTGGCACAAAAACAGAACTATAGACCAATGGAACAAGATCGAGAACCCAGAGATAAAGCCACGCACCTATGGGTACCTTATTTTTGACAAAGGAGGCGAACATATAAAATGGGACAAAGACAGCCTCTTCAACAAATGGTGCTGGGAAAATTGGACAGTTACATGCAAGAAAATGAAGTTGGAACATACCCTGACACCATACACAAAGATCAACTCAAAATGGATTAAAGACTTAAATGTAAGGCCAGAAACCATCAAACTCTTAGAGGAGAATATAGGCAAAACCCTCAAGGACATCAATCAAAGCAAGATCTTCTCTGACCCACCTACTAGAATAGTGGAACTAAAAAGACAAATGAACATGTGGGACCTAATGAAACTTAAAAGCTTTTGCACAGCTAAAGAAATTCCAAAAAAGCTGAACAGACAGCCCACAGAGTGGGAGAAAATCATAGCAAATGAAACAACAGACAAAGAATTAATCTCCAAAATCTACAAGCAACTCAGACAACTCAGCACTGGAAAAATGAACAACCCAATCAAAAAATGGGAAAAGGACCTAAACAGACACCTCTCCAACGATGACATACAGATGGCCCAAAAACACATGAAACGATGCTCAACTTCACTAATAATTAGAGAAATGCAAATCAAAACTACAATGAGATATCACCTCACACCCGTCAGAATGGCCATCATCCACAAATCGACAGACAATAAATGCTGAAGAGGCTGCGGAGAAAAGGGAACACTCCTGCATTGCTGGTGGGAGTGTAAATTGATACAGCCTCTATGGAAGACAGTCTGGAGATTTCTTAAAAAACTAAAAATAGAAGCACCATATGACCCAGCAATCCCACTCTTAGGCTTATACCCTGATGAAATCAAAACTGAAAGAAGCACCTGTACCCCAATGTTCATGGCAGCTCTCTATACAATAGCTAGAACATGGAAGGAACCTAGATGCCCATCGACGAACGAATGGATCCAAAAGCTCTGGTACATATATACAATGGAATACTACATAGCTGTAAAGAGAAATGCAGAAGAATCAGCCCTCATGAGGTGGCTGGATCTAGAACGTATCCTAAAAAGTGAAGTCAGTCAGAAAGAGAAGGACAAATACAGTATACTAACACATATATATGGAATCTAGTAGGATGGTGATGATGGCACATGTAGTGAAGCGACAGAAAGACAGACATGGATAGTGGACTTATGGACATTGTTGGGAAGGAACAGTGGGTGAGGGGCGTAAAGGAAGTAGCATGAAGGCCTGTACTATCATAAGTGAAGAAAATAGCTCTAGTCATTGCTCTGTGAGAAAAGGGGATCCTTCAGGGGTGCTGTGTGATGGCTGGGAGGGGAGGGAAGGGGGGGATATACATATGACTGATCTGAGAACATACATATCTGTAAACAACAAAACTCTGTAAAAGTTAAAAGTAAAATAAAGGTTAGAAAAAAAAAAAGAAACTGGTGAAAGGTCCATATGCAGATGAGAGGATAAAAACCAGGTAAAGTATTTACCCTTTTGGTTTGTTTGTTAGCTTGTTTGGTTTGATTTGTTTTTGTCTTTATTTTAATCTTTGCTGCCTAACCCTAGAAAATACTTGCAAGATAAATCTATTCCTTCTCATTACCCATGCACTCTCCTCCTCCTCACCCCCAATACATATCTTAGTTAAAACTGCTTTCCTTGTAATATTCCTAGCCAGGACCTGTGGGGCCCTAAATGAAAGAGGGCCTTTGCAAGCATAAGGAAGCTTAAGCACATATTTGCGGTTTGGGGCTAAGATGACGTCTACAGGAAGAGATGAGGGAATGATCTATGTTGATTGTCAAATCTTTGATTGGTCGCCCTGGTTTCCACATTCGTGGACAATGAGTGCTCACCATAGGTTCCTATTGCGATGTAGATGCGTGATTGTTTGACCTTTAGCTTGATTGGTGTAATTATAGAAGTCCCTTGCAAAACCCCTTCGTTTGCCTTTAAAAGCTGTAAGTCTGCAGTAATAAACGGAACCTCTTTGACGGAACCCCTGTCGTGTCTGATTGTCTGCTGCTCGCAGGGTGGGGTGGGGGGTTGCTGGGTTGGTGGACAGCAGGCTCACTCTTCTCAGATCTTTCCATGGCTTGGCCACGGGCAATCTTACCGCCATTTCTCCTCTGCGGGCAGCCCCGCAAGGACCTTGCCCTGGATCTATTTTTCCAGGCAGTATTTTAATTAAATTAGAGCTTAAGGGTCTGATACCATCTTTGATTGTGCCATCTGCCAGAAAAATTTCCTGTGCTTTATCCCTATTCATTTGTGCTTATTGATGTGTATGTATGTAGATTTTTCCACTATGTTAGAAAATATTTGCATGATTTTATGACTGTCATCCATCAGGGATGCTCCTCTTGTTCCTCATTTGCTTGTATTTTAACTAATACCACTGAACACCATAGCAAACCATAGAGACTACATCCTCTGGCCAGAGATCAAAGCAAGGATCCTCGGTGTGGAAGCACTGGTTCCAAGACCCCACACTATCAAAGAACATACAACACTAGAGATTATTTACCTGCAAACAAGACCTAATATCACCCAAGACACAAACCACTGAACACTTCTACAAAGACAGAAACCCAAAGGAAGGGAGAATTCAACCACGAAGCCTTTTGGGAAAAACAACTCCAACACACAGACACACACACAGAAACAAAAATTAACATAGTAATGAAAAGACACAGAAACACTGCACAAATGAAGGAACAAACTAGAGAAACACAGCTACAGATGACAGAAGAGGAAATAGACAAATTATCTGAAAGAGAATTCAGAAGAGTGATACTAGTGAAGATTCAAAACACCGAAAACAGAATATTAGAGGAAATTAATGCACTGAGAAGAGACATGCAAGCAATGAAACATAAGCAAATAGAGACAAACAACTCAATTGCTGAACTCAAAAATGCTATAGAAGATCTGAACAGTAGAGTATCAGAGACAGAAGCATGGATAAGTGAGCTGGAAGACAGAATGGTGGAAACAAGTGCTGAAGAACAGAACAAAGCACAAAGAATCCAAAGAACTGTGGATAGCATAAGAAACTTGTGGGACAATATCAAAAGCATCAACATTAGAATTATAGGCATCTCAGGAGAAGAAGAGGGAAGGAAAGGCTATGAAAAAGTTCATGAAGAGGTTATAGTTGAAAACTTCCCCAGCATAGGAAAGGAAATTGTCCATCAAGCCAAGAAGCACAAAAAGTTACATACAGGATAAATCCCAGAAGAAACACACCAAGCCACATTCTAATCAAACTAACACAGACTAAATATAAAGACAGAATACTTAAAGCAGCTAGAAACAAACAAAATATAACTTACAAAGGAAACCCCATATGTTTAACTGCTGATCTTTCAACAGAAACATTGTCGGCCAGAAGACAATGGCAGGACACATTTAAATGGCTAAATGAGAATAACCTCCAACCAAGCATTCTCTACCAGCACTCCTCTTGTTCCTCATTTGCTTGTATTTTAACTAATACCACTGAACACCATAGCAAACCATAGAGACTACATCCTCTGGCCAGAGATCAAAGCAAGGATCCTCGGTGTGGAAGCACTGGTTCCAAGACCCCACACTATCAAAGAACATACAACACTAGAGATTATTTACCTGCAAACAAGACCTAATATCACCCAAGACACAAACCACTGAACACTTCTACAAAGACAGAAACCCAAAGGAAGGGAGAATTCAACCACGAAGCCTTTTGGGAAAAACAACTCCAACACACAGACACACACACAGAAACAAAAATTAACATAGTAATGAAAAGACACAGAAACACTGCACAAATGAAGGAACAAACTAGAGAAACACAGCTACAGATGACAGAAGAGGAAATAGACAAATTATCTGAAAGAGAATTCAGAAGAGTGATACTAGTGAAGATTCAAAACACCGAAAACAGAATATTAGAGGAAATTAATGCACTGAGAAGAGACATGCAAGCAATGAAACATAAGCAAATAGAGACAAACAACTCAATTGCTGAACTCAAAAATGCTATAGAAGATCTGAACAGTAGAGTATCAGAGACAGAAGCATGGATAAGTGAGCTGGAAGACAGAATGGTGGAAACAAGTGCTGAAGAACAGAACAAAGCACAAAGAATCCAAAGAACTGTGGATAGCATAAGAAACTTGTGGGACAATATCAAAAGCATCAACATTAGAATTATAGGCATCTCAGGAGAAGAAGAGGGAAGGAAAGGCTATGAAAAAGTTCATGAAGAGGTTATAGTTGAAAACTTCCCCAGCATAGGAAAGGAAATTGTCCATCAAGCCAAGAAGCACAAAAAGTTACATACAGGATAAATCCCAGAAGAAACACATCAAGGCACATTCTAATCAAACTAACACAGACGAAATATAAAGATAGAATACTTAAACCAGCTAGGAGCAAACAGCAAATAACATATAAAGGAAACCCCATATGTTTAACTGCGGATCTCTCAACAGAAACCCTGCAGGCCAGAAGAGAATGGCAGGACACATTTAAATGGCTAAATGAGAATAACCTTTGACCAAGAATTCTCTACCCAGCACAGATCTCATTCAGATTGGATGGAGAAGTCAAAAGCTTCAGAGACAAGCAAAAGCTAAAAGAATTTTGTACCACAAAACCAGCCGTACGGCAAGTGTTAAAGGGCCTGATATAGCCAATAAATACAAGAGTAGGAGAAGTCCTGCAAATCAAACCCCAGACTTCTAAGAAGATGACAACAGGAACATTTGTATCAATAATTTGAATTTAAATGGACTAAATGCTCCAACCAAAAGACGCAGGCTGGCTGAATGGATTCAGAAGCAAGACCCATACCTATACTGTTTACAAGAGACCCAATTCAGACCTAGAGACATTCATAGACTGAAAGTGAGAGGACGGAAAAAGATATTCCATGCAAATGGAACTCAAAAGAAAACTGGAACAGCAATTCTCATATCAGACAAAAGAGACATTAGGGAAGATTAGAAGAGACAAGGCAGGTCACTACATCATGATCAAGGGATCAGTCCTAGTGGAAGACATAACAGTCATGAATATTTATGCATCCAGCATAGGTGTGCCTCAATACATAGGACAAATTCTTTTAGACATAAAAAAAGAAATCAATAATAACACAGTAATAGTAGGAGACTTTAGCACTCCTCTCACATCAATGGACAGATCATCCAAACAGAAAGTGAATATAGAAACACAAGCCTTAAATGCCACACTAGAAAAGATGGACCTCATCGATATCTTTAGGATATTCCATCCAAAAGCAGAAGATACACTTTCATCTCAAGTGCTCATGGAACATTCTCCAGGATAGACCACATCTTGGGCCACAAATCTAACCTCAGTCAATTCAAGAAATTATATCAACCGTCTTCTTGGACCACAATGCAATGAGACTAGAGACCAACTGCAGGGAAAGAACCTCTAAAAATACAAGCACATGGAGATTAAACAACACATACCTAAAAATCCAACTGAATACTAAGCAAATCACAGGAGAAATACAAAAATTCCTAGAAGAAAACAAACAATGAACACATGACAGTACAAAACCTATGGGATACTGGAAAAGCAGTTCTAAGTGGGGAGCTTATAGAAATTCAATCCTACCTCAAGAAACAAGAAAAATATCAAGCAGATGACCTAACCCTACACTTAAAACAGCTGGAGAAAGAATACCAAAAACACCCCAAAGCCAGCAGAAGAAGAGAAATCATAAAGATCAGAGCAGAAATAAATGAAAAAGAAATGAAAGAAACAATAGTAAACATAAATGAAATGAGAAGCTTATTCTTCGAAAAGATAAACAAAATTGACAGGCCACTGGTCAGACTCATCAAGAAAAGAAGAGAGGGGGCTTCCCTGGTGGTCCAGTGGGTAAGGACACCGCCTTGCAGTGCAAGGGGCGCCAGTTTGATCCCTGGCCTGGGAAGATACCATGTGCCACGGAGTGGCTTATCCGATGTATCCAATGACCGAGCTGGAGCCCTGGAGCACGTGCACCCAGAGCCAGTGCTCTGCGACAATAGAGGTCACTGCGATAGGAGACCCACACAGGCCAAAGAACAAAGATAGATGAAAATAGATAAAGGAAGACCAATAGAAGTGGCCCTCCTGCCCCCTACCCTCCCTAACCTGCCCCCCCTGACAAAAAAGAAAGAAATAATAATAAATAAATTAAAAAAAAAAAAAGAAAAGAAGAGAGAAGAACCACATCAACAAAATCAAAAATGAAAACGGAGAGATTACAACAGATAATGCAGAAATCCAAAGGACTATAATAGATTATTATGAATAACTCCTGGAAGAAATGTACAGTTTCTTAGAGAAAATTAATTTCCTAAGACTGAACCAGGAAGAAATAGAAACTATGAACTACCCAATCACAAATTCAGAAATTGAATTTATGATTAAAAGTCTACCAAAAAATAAAAGCCCAGGGCCAGATGGTTTCACAGGTGAATTCTACCAAACATTTACAGAAGAGTAATGCCTGTCCTTCTAAAACTCTTTCAAAAAATTGCACAGGAAGGAACACTTCCAAACATATTCTACAAAGTCACCATCACCCTGATACCAAAACCAGACAAAGACAACACAAAAAAAGAAACTTATAGGCCAATTTCACTGATGAACTTAGATGCACAGATCCTCAACAAAATCTTAGCAGACAGAATTCAACAACACATCAAAAAACTCATACATCATGATCAAGTTTAATTCATCCCAGGCATGCAAGGATTCTTCAATATCTTCAAATCAATCAATGTGATTTATCATATCAACAAATCGAGAGACAAAAACCTCATGATAATCTCAATAGATGCAGAAGAAGCCTTCGACAAAGCACAACATTCATTTGTGATAAAAACTCTTCAAAAACTGAGCATAGAAGGAACCTATCAACATAGTGAAAGCCATATATGAGAAGCCCACAGCGAACATTATCCTCAATGGAAAAAACTGAAAGCATTCTCTCTAACATCAGGAACAAGACAGGGGTGCCCACTTTCACCACTAATATTCAGCATAGTCCTGGAAGTGCTAGCAACAGCAATAAGAGAAGAGAAAGAAATAAAAGGAATCCAGGTTGGAGAACAAGAAGTAAACTAACTGTTTTTGCAGACGACATGTTATTATACATAGGATACCCCAAAGAAACTATTACAAAGCTACTAGAGCTAATCAGCGAATTCAGCAAAGTTGCGGGATACAAAATGAATACACAGAAATCACTGGCCTTCCTATATACAAACAATGTAAAATCAGAAAATGAAATCAAAGAGGCAATCCCCTTCACCATCACAACCAAAAACCTACCCAAAGACACAAAAGAGCTGTACAAAGAAAATTACAAGACACTCACGAGAGAAATTAAAGAAGACTTAAACGAATGGAGAGATAGTCCATGTTACTGGGTCAGAAGAACCAATATTGTGAAAATGACTATACTACCAAATATCATCTACAGATTCAATGCGGTCCCTATCAAACTACCAATTACATTCTTCACAGAACTAGACCGAAGAATAACATAGTTCATATGGAAATCCAAAACACCTCGAATAGCCAAAGCAATCCTTAGAAAGAAAAACGGAGCTGGAGGAATTACCCTTCCTAACTTCAGACTATATTAGAAAGCAACAGTCATCAAGACAGTATGGAGGAATTAGCCTTCCTAACTTCAGACTATACTAGAAAGCAACAGTCATCAAGACTGTATGGTACTGGCACAAAAAGAGAAATATAAACCAATGGAATAAGATAGAGAATCCAGAGATAGGCCCACGCACCTATGGGTACCTTATTTTTGACAAAGGAGGTGAACATATAAAATGGGACAAAGACAGCCCCTTCAACAAATGGTGCTGGGAAAATTCAACAGCTACATGCAAAAAATGAAGTTGGAACCTTCCCTGACACCGTACACAAAGATCAACTCAAAATGGATTAAAGATCTAAATGTAAGACTAGAAACCCTAAAACTCTTAGAGGAGAATATAGGCAAAACCCTCAAGGACATAAATCAAAGCAAAATCATCTCTGATCCCCATACTGGAATAGTGGAGCTAAAAAGACGAACACGTGGGACCTAGTGAAACTTAAAAGCTTTTGTACAGCAAAAGAAATTACAAAAAAGACAGCCACAAAACGGGAGGAAATCATAGCAAATGAAATAACAGTCAAAGAATTAATCTCCAAAATCTACAAGCAGCTCAAACAACTCAGCACCAGAAAACTGAACAACCCAATCAAAAAATGGGAAAAGGACCTAAACAGACGCCTCTCCAAAGGCGACATACAGATGAAATGATGCTCAATCTCACTTATTAGCAGAGAAATGCAAATCAAAACTGCAATGAGATATCACCTTACACCTGTCAGAGTGGCCGTCATCCACAGACAGATAATAAATGCTGGAGAGGGTGCGGAGAAAAGGGAACACTGCTGCATTGCTGGCGGGAATGTAAATTGATACAGCCTCTATGGAAGACAGTATGGAGATTCCTTAAAAAACTAAAAGTTGAAGCACCCTATGACCCAGCAATCCCACTATTAGACTTAAACCCTGATGAAATCAAATATGAAAGAAGCACCTGTATCCCAATGTCCATTGCAGTTCTCTATATAAGAGCTAGAACATGGAAGCAACCTAGATGTCCTTCGACGAGTGACTGGATAAAGAAGCTCTCGTACATATATACAATGGAATACTATGCAGCTATTAAAAGAAATGCAGAAGAATCCATCCTAATGAGGTGGCTGGATACAGAAACACAAAAAGTGAAGTAAGTCAAACAGACAAAGACAAGGAGGAGCCAAGATGGCAGAGGAATGAGGGGAAGATTTCACCAGCTCCCCAACAGAATCACCAGAACTAATCAAGAAAAGAACCACCACCAACAAACTAGCCGCTAGACGACAGAAGAATTCCATTGGTCCCCGAGAGTAGAAGAGTGAATAGCCAGAAATTTCCGGAGCTAGGGTTCTAAGAATCCTCTATCCTAACCCCCATGCTGGACCGCACCGACTGAGAGCGCGCCAGCAAGTGCCCTAAAAGGGGGCCTAAGCAGAGCCTCGGGGGAGAAAGGGCAGCACTCAGCGTGAAAGCTCCAAGAATCCGCCCGGATCGCCAGTAGAAATTAAGACACTGCGAAGATAGGATACCGGAGCAGGGCCGAGCAGAACGCACTTGCTGCCTAGCGACCTGAGGCCAGACAGAAGGCGGAGAGCGCTGCCTAGAGACCTACCTGGAGCGGGGAGTGAGCGCCCAGTGTGAGGATCACGCCGCTCGGCCGCTGGGCGAAAATCGCAACTTTCCGCCTGGCACCGGGTGAGTTCAAACACTCCTAGTGGGGGACTGGCTGAAGGGGAAGTCGCCCACAGATTGCTGACCAGGGACCGGGCTTGAGACAGACAGTGAACCTTGTGCCTGCCTTTGGGACTTGGGGGCGCAACCGGCAGTGTGCGCGTGCCAGTGGCGGAGGAGCCCCTGCACCCCCATAGCTGCACCCCCATAGCGGAGGAAGTCGGGAGAAGGGCAGGTATCAGAGGCTACGGGCAGGTGTGCTGCAGAGCCAGGACGCCCCCGCCCAACACGGGATTGCGCACGCGCCACGGCCCCCCGCCCAACTGACTGGGATCAACCTGCGCTCCCGCCCAACCCAGGACGGCGCTTTTCGCGCCCCCCTCCCGACACACTGGGATCAGCCCCTGCTCCCGCCCAACCCGTGACAGCGCTTGCCGCACCCCCCGCCCGACGGACAGAGATCAGCCCGCCGTTCCAGTCAGCACCTGAGCTTGCAGACCGGTGCCATAAGGAAAAGGCTGCATCATCAAGACAACACCATCGAGAGCAGACTGGCTTCCAGACAGATGAGAGGATAAAAACCAGGGACAGTATTTAGCTTTTTTGTTTATCTGTTGCGGGTGGTTCTTCTTATTCGTTTGATTGGTCAGGTTTGGGTTTTTTTTTTTTTTTCTTTTCTCTCTCTCTCTTTTGTCTCTTCCTATTAAGTTTCTCTTCCCTTTTTTAATTTTTAGTTTTTTTTGATTTTTAATTATTAATTTTTTATTATTAATTTTTTTAAAAATTTTAATTCTTGAACTTCTGATATTCTTTCCCCTTTCCCACTCCTTCCTCCCTCTATGTTCTAAATCTAAAACTTTCTCCTATATACCACTACCCCCTAGATAAATATTTCCTACCTTCCTGTCTCCACTATTCTCTTCCAGCTGCACTAAACAATACAACACATTAATCTTGGCTACATAACCCTATAAAATCCTTCCCAGTCGAATCTATTCCTTCTCATTACCCATATATTTTCCACCTCCTCACCCCCAACATATGTCTTAGTTAAAAATTGCTTTCAATGACGAAATAGTCCAAGCCAGGACCTTACCCAAGATCTATTTTTCCAGGCATTATTTTAATTAACTCAGAGCTTAATGGGCAAGTAACATCTTTGATTGTATCGTTTGCCAGGAAAATTTCCTGTGCTTTGTCACTGTAAGACTGGATAGATGTGGTTATTGCTGTGTAGGTATGTATATCTTATGACTAGGTTAGAAAACATCTGCATGCTTATATGACTGTCACCCATTAGGGACACACCTCTTGCTCCTTAGATGCTAGTATTTGAGCTAATATCATGGAACACAATAGCAAACCAGGCATGGAGCCTACACCCCCTGACCAATCATCAAACCAAGGATCCTCGGACTAGAAGCCCTGATTCCAAGACCCCACACTATCAAAGAACATACAACACTAGAGATGAAATGACAGAGAAACACTGCACAAATGAAGGACCAAGCTAGAGAATCACAGCCTCAAATGACAGAGGAGGAGATAGGCAAATTATCTGAAAGAGTATTCAGAAAAACTATACTAATGAGGATGCAAAACACCGAAAACAGAATTTTAGAGGAAATTAGTGCATTGAGAAAAGACATGCAGGAAATGAAAAATAAGCAAATAGAGACCATCAACTAAATTGCTGAACTCAAAAATATGATAGAAGGCCTCAACAGTAGACTATCTGAGGCTGAAGAACGGATAAGCGTGCTGGAAGATAGACTGATGGAAGTAACAGGTGAGGAAGAGAACAAAGCCGAAAGAATTAAAAGAACTGAGGATAGCCTCAGGGACATATGGGACAACATCAAACGCACCAACATTAGATTTATAGGAGTCCCAGAGGAAGAAGAAGGGAGGAAAGGTTACGAAAAAATTCTTGAAGAGATTATTGTAGAAAACTTCCCCAGCATGGGAAAGGAAATAGTCAACCATGTCCAAGAAGCACAAAGAGTTCCATACAGGATAAACCCCAGAAGAAACACACCAAGGTACATTCTAATCAAACTAACACAGACTAAATGTAAACACAGATTACTAAAAGCAGCTAGAAGCAAACAACAAATAACATTTAAAGGAAACACCATACGTCTAACTCCGGATCTCTCAACAGAAACCCTGCAGGCCAGAAGAGAATGGCAGGACACATTTAAACGGCTAAAAGAGAATAACCTGAAACCACGAATTCTCTAACCAGCAAAATTCTCATTCAGAATCGATGGAGAAGTTCAAAGCTTCACAGACAGACAAAAACTAAAAGAATTCTGTACAACAAAAATAGACCTACAACAAGTGTTAAAGGGCCTGATATAGCCAATAAATACAAGAGTAGAAGAAGTTCTACAAATCAAACCCCAGACTTCTAAGAAGATGACAATAGGAACATTTGTATCAATAATTACTTTGAACGTAAATGGACTAAATGTTCCAACCAAACGACACAGACTGGCTGAATGGATCCAGAAGAAAGACTCATATATATGCTGTTTACAAGAGACCCACTTCAGACCTAGAGACACTCATAGACTGAAAGTGAAAGGCTGGAAAAAGATATTTCATGCAAATGGAAATCAAAAGACAGCTGGAGTAGCAATCCTCATATCAGACAAAATAGATTTTAAAGTAAAGAAGATTCTAAGAGACAAGGCAGGTCACTACATCATGATTAAAGGATCCATCCAAGAGGAAGATATAACAGTCATGAATATCTACGCACCCAACACAGGGGCACCTCAATACATAAGACAGATACTTTCAGACTTAAAGGAAGAAATCAATAATAACACAATAATAGTAGGAGACTTTAACACTCCTCTCACACCAATGGACAGATCATCCAAACAGAAAATTAATAAAGAAACACAAGCCTTAAATGCCACACTGGAAAAGATGGACCTCATCGATATCTTTAGGACGTTCCACCCAAAAGTAGAATAATACACTTTCTTCTCAAGTGCTCACGGAACATTTTCCAAGATAGACCACATCTTGGGCCACAAATCTAACTTCAGTGAATTCAAGAAAACTGAAATTATATCAACCATCTTCTAAGACCACAATGCAATGAGACTAGAGATAAACTACAGGAAAAAAATCACTAAAAATACAAACACATGGCGATTAAACAACACATACCTAAAAAACCAACTGATAATTGAGGAAATCAAAGGAGAAATTAAAAAATTCCTAGAAGAAAATGACAATGAACACACGACCATGCAAAACTTATGGGATACCTCAAAAGCAATTCTAAGGGGGAAATTCATAGCAATACAATCCCGCCTCAAGAAACTAGGAAAATATGAAGCAGATGACTTAACCCTCCGATTAGAACAATTGGAAAAAGAAGAACAGAAACATCCCAAAGCCAGCAGAAGACGAGAAATTATAAAGACTAGAGCAAATAAAATCAGAAAGAAATGAAAGAAACTATAGTTCAGATAAATAAAACAAAGAGCTGGTTCTTTGAAAAGGTAAACAAAATCGATAAGCCTCTGGCGAGACTCATTAAGAAAAAGAGGGAGAAGAACCAGATCAACAAAATCAAAAACGAAAAAGGAGAGATTACAACAGATAATGCAGAAATCCAAAGGATTCTAAGAGACTATTATGAGCAACTCTATGGCAACAAACTGGACACCCTGGAAGAAATGGACAGTTTCTGGGGGAAGATCAATCTCCCAAGACTGAGCCAGGAAGAAACAGAAAGTTTGAACAACCCAATCACAAGCTCAGAAATCGAATCTGTGATTAAAAATTTACCCCAAAATAAAAGCCCAGGACCAGATGGCTTCACAGCCGAATTCTACCAAACATTTAAAGAAGACCTAATGCCTGTCCTTCTAAAACTCTTTCAAAAAATTGCACAGGAAGGAAAACTTCCAAACACATTCTACGAGGCCACCATCACCCTGATACCTAAACCAGACAAAGACAACACAAAAAAGAAAAATTACAGAACAATTTCACTGATGAAGTTAAATGCCAAGATCCTCAACAAAATCCTAGCAAACAGAATTCAACGACACAACAAAAAACTCATACATCATGATCAAGTCGGGTTCATCCCAGGCATGCAAGGATTCTTCAACATCCGCAAATCAATCAATGTGATACACCGTATTAACAAACTGAGAGACAAAAATCACATGATCATCTCAATAGATGCAGAAAAAGCCTTCAACAAAGTACAACACCCATTCATGAAAAAAATTCTTGAGAAAATGAGCATAGAAGGAACCTATCTCAACATAGTGAAAGCCATATATGAGAAGCCCACAGCGAACATTATCCTCAATGGTGAAAAACTGAAAGCATTCCCTCTAAGATCAGGAACAAGACAGGGGTGTCCACTTTCACCACTACTATTCAACATAGTCCTGGAAGTGCTAGCAACAGCAATAAGAGAAGAGAAAGAAATCAAAGGCATCCAGATTGGAAAGGAAGAAGTGAAGCTCTCTGTTTTTGCAGATGACATGATATTATACATGGAAAATCCCAAAGACTCTATTACAAAGCTACGAGAGCTAATCAACGATTTCAGCAAAGTCGCAGGATACAAAGTCAACACACAGAAATCACTGGCATTCCTATGCACAATGAAAAATCAGAAAATGAAATCAAAGAGGCAGTCCCCTTCACCATTGCAACCAAAAGAATCAAATATCTAGGAATAAACCTACCCAGAGAAACAAAAGAACTGTACACAGAAAATTACAAGACACGCATGAAAGAAATTAAAGAACACTTAAACAGATGGAGAGATACTCCATGTTCCTGGGTCGGATGAATCAATATTGTGAAAATGACCATACTACCAAATATCATCTACAGATTCAATGCAATACCTATTCAACTACCATTGACATTTTTCACAGAACTAGACCAAAGAATCACACAGTTCATATGGAAACAGAAAAGACCTCGAATAGCCAAGGCAATTCTGAGAAAGAAAAACGGAGCTGGAGGGATCAGCCTCCCTAACTTCAGACTCTACTACAAAGCAACAGTCATCAAGACAGTATGGTACTGGCACAAAAACAGAACTATTGACCAATGGAACAAGATCGAGAACCCAGAGATAAACCCACGCACCTATGGGTACCTTATTTTTGACAAAGAATGTGAAACTCTAAAATGGGACAAAGACAGCCTCTTCAACAAGTGGTGCTGGGAGAATTGGACAGCTACATGCAAAAAAATGAAATTGGAACATTCGCTGACACCATACACTAAGATCAACTCAAAATGGATTAAAGACCTCAATGTAAGACCAGAAACCATCAAACTCTTAGAGGAGAATATAGACAAAACCCTCAAGGACATCAATCAAAGCAAGATCTTCTCTGACCCGCCAACTAAAATAACAGAACTGAAAAGAAAAATGAACATATGGGACCTCATGAAACTTAAAAGCTTTTGTACAGCAAAACAAATTACAAAAAAGCTCAACAACACCCCACAGAGTGGGAGAAAATCATAGCCAATGAAACAACAGACAAAGAATTCATCTCCAAAATCTACAAGCAACTCAGACAACTCAGCATAGGAAAAACGAACAACCCAATCATAAAATGGGAAAAAGATCTAAAGAGACGCCTCTCCAAAGAGGACATACAGATGACCCAAAAGCACATGAAACGATGCTCAGTCTCGCTTATTATTAGAGAAATGCAATTTAAAACTACAATGAGATATCACCTCACACCCGTCAGAATGGCCATCTTCAAAAAATCTGCAGACAATAAATGCTGGAGAGGTTGAGGAGAAAAGGGAACCGTCTTGCATTGCTGGGGGGAATGTAAATTGATACAGCCTCAATGGAAGACAGTATGGAGATTCCGTAAAAAACTAAAAATAGAAACACCCTATGACCCCGCAATCCCACTATTAGGCTTATATCCTGATGAAATCAAAACTGAAAGAAGCACCTGTACCCCAGTGTTCATTGCAGCTCTCTATACAATAGCCAGAACATGGAAGCAACCTAGATGTCCATCGACGAATGAATGGATCCAGAAGCTCTGGTACATATATACAATGGAATGCTACTCAGCTGCTAAAAGAAATGCAGAAGACTCAGTCCTAATGAAGTGGCTGGCTCTAGAACCTATCATAAAAAGTGAAGTCAGTCAAAAAGAGAAAGACAAATACAGTATACTAACACACATATATGGAATCTAGTAGGACGGTCTTGATATCACACGCAGGGAACTCATGGAAAAACAGAGCATAGACATAGGGACATCATGGCGAAGAAATAGGGAGGGGGAAGCGTGGAGGAAGTTACAAGGAAACCTATAGTGTTATGTGTGGAAAAGATAGCTAGTGCCATAGTGCTAAGGGAATAGGAGTCCTTACAATGGCTTGGGGCGAAGGTCTGGAGGGGTGGATGGGGGGATCTGGGCGGGTGGGTCCATGGATATGCATATGACTGATCTGGGAACATACATGTCTGTGAACAACAAAACTCTGTAAAACCTTTAAAATAAAGAATAAGAATAAAAAAAAAATTGAAAAAAAGAAAGAAACACAGGGAAAAAAAAAAGACAAAGACAAGTACAGTATACTGACACATATATATGGAATCTAGTAAGATGGTCATGATAACACAAGCAGTGAAGCGATGGAAAAACAGACATGGAGAATACACTTATGGACACTGTGGGGAATGAACAGTGTTGGGATGCATAAAGGAAGTAGGATGAAAGCCTTTACTGTCATATTAAAAAAAATAGCTATTGTCATTGCGCTAAGGGAATAGGAGGTTCTACAAGGGCTTGGTACAACAGCATGAAGGGGTGGAATGGGGGTGCTGAAGTGGGGGGAGGGGGACCAGGGACATGCATATGACTGATCTGGGAACATACGTATCTGTGAACAACAAACCTCTGTAAGAACTTTAAAATTAATTAATTAATTAATTAAAAAATATGCATCCATGTCAGTCCAAATAAGTTAGATGAAGTTAGAGCTTATTATACAGAGTGATGTAAATAGTAAAGAGAAAAACAAATACTGTATATTAATGCATGCATATGGAATCTAAAAATGCTGGTATTTATGAACCTAGTCACAGGGCATCAATGAAGATGCAGACATATAGAACTTGTGGACACTGGAAAGGGTGGGACTAATTGAGAGAATAGTATGGAATCATATAAACTATCATATGCAAAATGAGAATGGGAATTTGCTTTGTAACACAAGGAGCTCAAATCAGTGCTCTTTGACAACCTCGCCCATTAATTCTAATAATCCTATCAGTTCTGGGTCAGTATTGATTGATTAATCTTCACCCTAGAAACTCTTCTCAGTTCTCTCTTGATACCTTTTCTCTGTTCTGCAGCTTGCAGTAAGTTGTGGTAAATTGTACGGTTTACTTCAAGAGTTTCTATTTCTTATTCTTTTTTTCATGGAGAAACATATACATGGTATATGTTTTCTTGAGAACCATTGTTTCACGTATTTTCCCCAAATTTTTTAGTTGCTTGAGGCCAGAGAATAAAGCTGATTCTTGTGATTCCATCTTGGCTGGAAGTGGAAGTCATGCCTTTATTTTTTGCCAACCCTTCAATTATTGATTTGAAAGACTTGGACTCAATAACAGAGCAGTCGTACCTAAAATTCTTAACAATCTAGTTTCCACTACAGTATATGTGCCCTGATATCTATCATTGTCACCTCATTTATTGCTCTTGTATTACTAGCTCCTTTTTATCAGTGAATGCCAAAATGGTTTTAGAATTACAAAGAATTAAATATTAATCTTGGATATTTCACACTAAAAAATCAGGAAGATGTGTATTACTTAAAATATCATTCCCCCAAACAATAGAGTTGCTTAATAATCCATTAAGAGCAAATGGAAGTTTGCCTAAAATACAATAGACTTTTTTTTTTTTTTTAATTTTTTACTAATAGTGAATGAGTTCTGAGACAGTCACACCCTCAGGTATTAAGATTCCCAAGAGAGGAGCCGCCGGAACCCGCCTGCCGCGAGGAGCCGCGGACACCGCGAGGAGCCGCGGACGCCGCGAGGAGCCACGGACGCCGCGAGGAGCCGCAGGGCGGGTAAGTTCAGCCACTCCAACTGGAGGGCTTGCTGAACGGAGAGAGGAAGTCGTCCACGGGTTGCTGACCAGGGACCGGGCACGAGGTGGACGGGAAAGCTCGCGTCCGCCTTTGGTACTTAGACACATAACCGGCAGTGCGCGTGTGCCAGTGGCGGAGGAGCCCACGCTACCCTAGAACTGCAGCAGCAGCGGAGGAAGCCGGGGAAAGAGCAGGAATTGGAGACTACAGGCGGGCGCGCGGTAGAGCCGGGGCGCCCCCCTCCAATAGGGGGCTGCGCGCACCGCGGCCTCCACCCGACTGACTGGGATCAGCCCACCGTCCCTGCCAGCACCCAGTATGGCAGCAAAGCCCTCATTTTGCTGAACACAAAAACAGAAACCACAGCAACCGGCACTATAAGGGAAAGACTACACCATCAAGACAGCACCATCAAGAGCAGATTGGTTTCCAACAGGCAGATGTGAAGATAAAAACCAAGGACAGTATTTAACTTTTTCTTTTCTTTTTCTTTTTTCATTTTTTTCTGCTTGTTTGTGGTGGACTGTTTTGCTTATTCAATTGATTGGTTTGAGGTTTATTAGTTTCTTGGTTTATTGGGGTTTTCTATGTTTGTTGGTTTTTTTTTTTTTTGTAGTTTTCATTTGTTTGATTTATTCTATGTGTTTTTTCTTTGTTTTTCAGTCTCTTATTAATTTTTTCTGCTCTTTTTAATTTTTAACTTTCTTTTGATTTTTATTATATATTTTTTTAACTTTAATTTTAATTCTTGAAAACCTCTAATTCTCTTTTCTCTTTCCTCTTTCCCACTGCTTTCTTTCTCTATGTTCTAAATGTAAAACATCTTCCTAGCTACCAATATCCTCTAGATAAATTATTTCCTATCTTTCTGTCTCCACCATTCACTTCCAAATACACTAAACAGTACACACATTAATCTTTGCTACCTAATCCTATAAAATACTTCCAAGACAAATCTTTTCCTTTTTATTACTTATAGACTCTCCTCCTTGTCACCCTGAGCACATGTCCTAATTTAAAATTGCTCACATTGTAATTATCCAAGCCAGGACCTTGTGCTAGATCTATTATTCAGGCACTATTTTAATTAATTCAAAGTTTAACGGGCAAGTATCATCTGTGATTGCATGAGTTGCTAGAAAGATTTCCTGCGCCTTATCTCTGTAAAACTGGTCAGTTGTGGGGATTGCTGTATATGTATGTATATCTTACGATTATGTTAGAAAACATCTGCATGCTTTTATGACTGTCACCCATCACGGATGCACCTCTTGTTCCTCAGATGCTAGTGTGTGAACTAGTATCACAGAACACCATAGCAAACCAGACATAGAGCCTACACCCCCTGACCAATCATCAAACCAAGGATCCTTGAAGCGGAAGCCTGGATTCCAAGACCCCACCCTGATTATGAAAGAACATACAACACTACAGATTATTCACCTGTAAACAAGGTCTATCACCACCCAAGACACAAAACACTGAACCCTGCTACAAGGACAGAAACCCAAAGGAAAGGAGAATTCAACCAAGAAGCCTGGTGGGAATAAGAACTCCATACACACAGACACACATAAAGAAACAAAAATTAACCTAATAATGAAACGTCAGAGAAACACTGTAGAAATGAAGGACCAAGCTAGAGAAACACCACTTCAAATGACAGAGGAGGAGATAGATAAGCTATCTGAAAGAGAATTCAGAAAAACTATACTAATGAGGATGCAAAACACCGAAAACAGAATATTAGAGGAAATTAGTGCATTGAGAAAAGACATGCAGGAAATGAAAAATAAGCAAATAGAGACCACCAACTCAATTGCTGAACTCAAAAATACTATAGAAGGTCTCAACAGTAGAGTATCAGAGGCTGAAGAACGGATAAGTGAGCTGGAAGACAGAATGGTGGAAATAAGTGCTGAAGAACAGAACAAAGCCCAAAGAATTAAAAGAACTGAGGATAGCCTCAGAGACCTGTGGGACAATATTAAACGCACCAACATTAGAATTATAGGAGTTCCAGAAGAAGAAGAAGAGAAGAAAGACTATGAAAAAATTCTTGAAGAGGTTATAGTTGAAAACATCCCCAGCATGAGAAAGGAGATAGTCAACCAAGTCCAGGAAGCGCAAAGAGTTCCATACAGGAGAAACCCCAGAAGAAACACACCAAGGCACATACTAATCAAACTAACGCAGACTAAATATAAAGACAGATTACTAAAAGCAGCTAGGAGCAAACAACAAATAACATATAAAGGAAACCCCATACGTTTAACTGTGGATCTCTCAACAGAAACCCTACAGGCCAGAAGAGAATGGCAAGATACATTTAAACGGCTAAAAGAATAACCTGAAACCACGAATTCTCTACCCAGCAAGAATCTATTCAGAATCGATGGTGAAGTCAAAAGCTTCACAGACAAGCAAAACTAAAAGAATTCTGTGCCACAAAACCAGCCCTACAACAAGTGTTAAAGGGCCTGATAGAGCCAATAAATAGAAGAGTAGGAGAAGACTTAAAATCAAACCTCAAATTTCTAAGAAGAGGACAATAGGAACATTTGTATCAATAAGTACTTTAAATGTCAATGGACTAAATGCTCCAACCAAACGACACAGGCTGGCTCAATGGATCCAGCAGCCAGACCCATATCTATGCTGTCTACAAGAGACCCACTTCAGACCTAGAGACACTCATCTGAAAGTGAAAGGCTGGAAAACCCCACCCTTTTAGAAAAACATAAACCTAAAATTACACCTTAAACAAGGTCTTACCACCCAAAAACCAAACCCAACCCTGTAAAAGGGACAAAACCCAAAAAGGAAATTAAACCGAACCGGTAATAAAACCCAAACACAACCACTAAAAAACAAAAAAAGAGAATAACCAAGAACCTGTAGAAATGAAGGACCAAGCTAGAGAAACACCACTTCAAATGACAGAGGAGGAGATAGATAAGCTATCTGAAAGAGAATTCAGAAAAACTACAGTAATGAGGATGCAAAACACCGAAAACAGAATATTAGAGGAAATTAGTGCATTGAGAAAAGACATGCAGGAAATGAAAAATAAGCAAATAGAGACCACCAACTCAATTGCTGAACTCAAAAATACTATAGAAGGTCTCAACAGTAGAGTATCAGAGGCTGAAGAACGGATAAGTGAGCTGGAAGACAGAATGGTGGAAATAAGTGCTGAAGAACAGAACAAAGCCCAAAGAATTAAAAGAACTGAGGATAGCCTCAGAGACCTGTGGGACAATATTAAACGCACCAACATTAGAATTATAGGAGTTCCAGAAGAAGAAGAAGAGAAGAAAGACTATGAAAAAATTCTTGAAGAGGTTATAGTTGAAAACATCCCCAGCATGAGAAAGGAGATAGTCAACCAAGTCCAGGAAGCGCAAAGAGTTCCATACAGGAGAAACCCCAGAAGAAACACACCAAGGCACATACTAATCAAACTAACGCAGACTAAATATAAAGACAGATTACTAAAAGCAGCTAGGAGCAAACAACAAATAACGTATAAAGGAAACCCCATACGTTTAACTGTGGATCTCTCAAAAGAAACCCTACAGGCCAGAAGAGAATGGCAAGATACATTTAAACGGCTAAAAGAGAATAACCTGAAACCACGAATTCTCTACCCAGCAAGAATCTAATTCAGAATCGATGGTGAAGTCAAAAGCTTCACAGACAAGCAAAAACTAAAAGAATTCTGTGCCACAAAACCAGCCCTATAACAAGTGTTAAAGGGCCTGATAGAGCCAATAAATAGAAGAGTAGGAGAAGACTTAAAAATCAAACCTCAAATTTCTAAGAAGATGACAATAGGAACATTTGTATCAATAATTACTTTGAACGTAAATGGACTAAATGCTCCGACCAAACGACACAGGCTGGCTGAACGGATCCAGAAGCAAGACCCATATATATGCTGTTTACAAGAGACCCACTTCAGACCTAGAGACACTCATAGACTGAAAGTGAAAGGCTGGAAAAAGATATTTCATGCAAATGGAAATCAAAAGACAGCTGGAGTAGCAATCCTCATATCAGACAAAATAGACTTTAAAGTAAATAAGATTCTAAGAGACAAGGCAGGTCACTACATCATGATTAAGGGATCTATCCAAGAGGAAGACATAACAGTCATGAATACCTATGCACCCAACACAGGGGCACCTCAATACATAAGACAGGTACTTTCAGACATAAAAGAAGAAATCAACAATAACACAATAATAGTAGGAGACTTTAACACTCCTCTCACACCAATGGACAGATCAACAAAACAGAAAATTAATAAAGAAACACAAGCCTTAAATGCCACACTGGAAAAGATGGACCTCATCGATATCTTTAGGACGTTCCATCCAAAATTAGAAGAATACACTTTCTTCTCAAGTGCTCACGGAACATTCTCCAGGATAGACCACATCTTGGGCCAAAAATCTAACCTCAGTCAATTCAAGAAAACCGAAATTATATCAACCATCTTCTCGGACCACAATGCAATGAGACTGGAGATCAACTACCAGAAAAAAAACCTTAAAAACAGGAACACATGGAGATTAAACAAGACATACCTAAAAAACCAACTGATCATTGAGGAAATCAAAGGAGAAATTAAACAATTCCTAGAAGAAAATGACAATGAACACACGACCGTGCAAAACCTATGGGATACTGCAAAAGCAGTTCTAAGAGGGAAATTTATAGCAATACACTCCCACCTCAAGAAACTAGGAAAATATGAAGCAGATGACCTAACCCTCCGCTTAAAACAGTTGGAGAAAGAAGAACAAAAACATCCCAAATCCAGCAGAAGAAGAGAAATCATAAAGATCAGAGCAGAAATAAATGAAAAAGAAACAAAAGAAACAATAGTAAAGATAAATAAAACCAAAAGGTGGTTCTCTGAAAAGGTAAAGAAAATTGACAAGCCACTGGCCAGATTCATTAAGAAAAAGAGAGAGAAGAACCAGATCAACAACATCAAAAAGGAAAAAGGAGAGATTACAACAGATCATGCAGAAATCCAAAGGGTTCTAAGAGACTATTATGAACAACTTTATGGCTACAACCTGGACAACTTGGAAAAAATGGACAGTTTCTTGGACAGGATTAATCTCCCAAGACTGAGCAAGGAAGAAACAGAAACTTTGAACAACCCAATCACAAGCTCAGAAATCGAATTTGTGATTAAAAATCTACCCCAAAATAAAAGCCCAGGACCAGATGGCTTCACAGCCGAATTCTACCAAACATTTAAAGAAGAGCTAATGCCTGTCCTTCTAAAACTCTTCCAAAAAATTGCACAGGAAGGAAAACTCCCAAACACATTCTACGAGGCCACCATCACCCTGATACCCAAACCAGGCAAAGACAACACAAAAAAGGAAAACTATAGGCCAATTTCACTGATGAACTTAGATGCCAAGATCCTCAACAAAATCCTAGCAAACAGAATTCAATGACATGTCAAAAAACTCATACATCACGATCAAGTTGGGTTCATCCCAGGCATGCAAGGCTTCTTCAACATCCGCAAATCAATCAACGTGATACACCATATCAACAAGTTGAAAGACAAAAATCACATGATCATTTCAATAGATGCAGAAAAAGCCTTCGACAAAGGACAACATCCATTTATGATCAGAACTCTTCAGAAAATGGGCATAGAAGGAACCTATCTCAACATAATAAAAGCCATCTATAAAGCCTGGAAATTTTGAAGGGAAAAAGAAAGATTTTTAAGATCGGAAAAGAAGGGGATTTTACCCTCTTTCAAATGCCTGGGTTTACAAAGAATAAAAAAGGAAAAAAAGGGTCCAGAGGAAAAAGAATCAAACCCTTTTTTCAGATATAATTAACAAGAAAGTCCCCAAAAACTTAAAACAAAGAATCAAGAACAGCTTCAATTAAAACAAAAAACAAATACTGGATTTTACCAAAAAAAAAATGAAAGAAATAAAGACATCCCCCCACCCTTAAAAAAGAATAAAATTGGAATAAACCTCCCAAAAAAAAAAAAAATTGTGAAAATTACAAACCTCAAAACATTAAAGAAATTAAAAAAATATTCCATTTCCTGGATTAAGAACTAAAAATACCATCTTAAAACAACGATTTAAGCAATCCTAAAAATGAATTTTAAGAACAGCCTAATTCAATTCATAGGAAAAAAAAGACCTGAATGCCAAACAACCTGAAAGAAAAGGGGTTGGGGGAAAGTCCCCAAACCCGACCTATTAAAAAAAATTATAAGAAGATTTTGGACAAAAACAGCTTAACAATGGCGGAGAAAGAATAAACCCCCCCAAATGGGACCTTTTTTTAAAAAAAAAAAAAAAAGGGGAAAAGAAAATAAATTTGGGGGACAAAAAGAATCTAGTAAGATGGTCATGATAACACAAGCAGTGAAGCGATGGAAAAACAGACATGGAGAATACACTTATGGACACTGTGGGGAATGAACAGTGTTGGGATGCATAAAGGAAGTAGGATGAAAGCCTTTACTGTCATATTAAAAAAAATAGCTATTGTCATTGCGCTAAGGGAATAGGAGGTTCTACAAGGGCTTGGTACAACAGCATGAAGGGGTGGAATGGGGGTGCTGAAGTGGGGGGAGGGGGACCAGGGACATGCATATGACTGATCTGGGAACATACGTATCTGTGAACAACAAACCTCTGTAAGAACTTTAAAATTAATTAATTAATTAATTAAAAAATATGCATCCATGTCAGTCCAAATAAGTTAGATGAAGTTAGAGCTTATTATACAGAGTGATGTAAATAGTAAAGAGAAAAACAAATACTGTATATTAATGCATGCATATGGAATCTAAAAATGCTGGTATTTATGAACCTAGTCACAGGGCATCAATGAAGATGCAGACATATAGAACTTGTGGACACTGGAAAGGGTGGGACTAATTGAGAGAATAGTATGGAATCATATAAACTATCATATGCAAAATGAGAATGGGAATTTGCTTTGTAACACAAGGAGCTCAAATCAGTGCTCTTTGACAACCTCGCCCATTAATTCTAATAATCCTATCAGTTCTGGGTCAGTATTGATTGATTAATCTTCACCCTAGAAACTCTTCTCAGTTCTCTCTTGATACCTTTTCTCTGTTCTGCAGCTTGCAGTAAGTTGTGGTAAATTGTACGGTTTACTTCAAGAGTTTCTATTTCTTATTCTTTTTTTCATGGAGAAACATATACATGGTATATGTTTTCTTGAGAACCATTGTTTCACGTATTTTCCCCAAATTTTTTAGTTGCTTGAGGCCAGAGAATAAAGCTGATTCTTGTGATTCCATCTTGGCTGGAAGTGGAAGTCATGCCTTTATTTTTTGCCAACCCTTCAATTATTGATTTGAAAGACTTGGAGTCAATAACAGAGCAGTCGTACCTAAAATTCTTAACAATCTAGTTTCCACTACAGTATATGTGCCCTGATATCTATCATTGTCACCTCATTTATTGCTCTTGTATTACTAGCTCCTTTTTATCAGTAATGCCAAAATGGTTTTAGAATTACAAAGAATTAAATATTAATCTTGGATATTTCACACTAAAAAATCAGGAAGATGTGTATTACTTAAAATATCATTCCCCCAAACAATAGAGTTGCTTAATAATCCATTAAGAGCAAATGGAAGTTTGCCTAAAATACAATAGACTTTTTTTTTTTTTTAATTTTTTACTAATAGTGAATGAGTTCTGAGACAGTCACACCCTCAGGTATTAAGATTCCCAAGAGAGGAGCCGCCGGAACCCGCCTGCCGCGAGGAGCCGCGGACACCGCGAGGAGCCGCGGACGCCGCGAGGAGCCACGGACGCCGCGAGGAGCCGCAGGGCGGGTAAGTTCAGCCACTCCAACTGGAGGGCTTGCTGAACGGAGAGAGGAAGTCGTCCACGGGTTGCTGACCAGGGACCGGGCACGAGGTGGACGGGAAAGCTCGCGTCCGCCTTTGGTACTTAGACACATAACCGGCAGTGCGCGTGTGCCAGTGGCGGAGGAGCCCACGCTACCCTAGAACTGCAGCAGCAGCGGAGGAAGCCGGGGAAAGAGCAGGAATTGGAGACTACAGGCGGGCGCGCGGTAGAGCCGGGGCGCCCCCCTCCAATAGGGGGCTGCGCGCACCGCGGCCTCCACCCGACTGACTGGGATCAGCCCACCGTCCCTGCCAGCACCCAGTATGGCAGCAAAGCCCTCATTTTGCTGAACACAAAAACAGAAACCACAGCAACCGGCACTATAAGGGAAAGACTACACCATCAAGACAGCACCATCAAGAGCAGATTGGTTTCCAACAGGCAGATGTGAAGATAAAAACCAAGGACAGTATTTAACTTTTTCTTTTCTTTTTCATTTTTTTCTGCTTGTTTGTGGTGGACTGTTTTGCTTATTCAATTGATTGGTTTGAGGTTTATTAGTTTCTTGGTTTATTGGGGTTTTCTATCTTTTTGTTTTTTTTATAGTTTTATTGTTTATCTAAGTAAGTATTTTTTTGCCAACCCTTCAATTATTGATTTGAAAGACTTGGAGTCAATAACAGAGCAGTCGTACCTAAAATTCTTAACAATCTAGTTTCCACTACAGTATATGTGCCCTGATATCT
The DNA here is from genome assembly GCA_022376925.1 of Tragulus kanchil. NCBI lineage: Eukaryota > Metazoa > Chordata > Mammalia > Artiodactyla > Tragulidae > Tragulus > Tragulus kanchil. The sequence goes on along the minus strand of JAIOJX010000003.1, from coordinate 84,187,185 downwards.
ATCATTGTCACCTCATTTATTGCTCTTGTATTACTAGCTCCTTTTTATCAGTAATGCCAAAATGGTTTTAGAATTACAAAGAATTAAATATTAATCTTGGATATTTCACACTAAAAAATCAGGAAGATGTGTATTACTTAAAATATCATTCCCCCAAACAATAGAGTTGCTTAATAATCCATTAAGAGCAAATGGAAGTTTGCCTAAAATACAATAGACTTTTTTTTTTTTTTAAATTTTTTACTAATAGTGAATGAGTTCTGAGACAGTCACACCCTCAGGTATTAAGATTCCCAAGAGAGGAGCCGCCGGAACCCGCCTGCCGCGAGGAGCCGCGGACACCGCGAGGAGCCGCGGACGCCGCGAGGAGCCACGGACGCCGCGAGGAGCCGCAGGGCGGGTAAGTTCAGCCACTCCAACTGGAGGGCTTGCTGAACGGAGAGAGGAAGTCGTCCACGGGTTGCTGACCAGGGACCGGGCACGAGGTGGACGGGAAAGCTCGCGTCCGCCTTTGGTACTTAGACACATAACCGGCAGTGCGCGTGTGCCAGTGGCGGAGGAGCCCACGCTACCCTAGAACTGCAGCAGCAGCGGAGGAAGCCGGGGAAAGAGCAGGAATTGGAGACTACAGGCGGGCGCGCGGTAGAGCCGGGGCGCCCCCCTCCAATAGGGGGCTGCGCGCACCGCGGCCTCCACCCGACTGACTGGGATCAGCCCACCGTCCCTGCCAGCACCCAGTATGGCAGCAAAGCCCTCATTTTGCTGAACACAAAAACAGAAACCACAGCAACCGGCACTATAAGGGAAAGACTACACCATCAAGACAGCACCATCAAGAGCAGATTGGTTTCCAACAGGCAGATGTGAAGATAAAAACCAAGGACAGTATTTAACTTTTTCTTTTCTTTTTCTTTTTTCATTTTTTTCTGCTTGTTTGTGGTGGACTGTTTTGCTTATTCAATTGATTGGTTTGAGGTTTATTAGTTTCTTGGTTTATTGGGGTTTTCTATGTTTGTTGGTTTTTTTTTTTTTTGTAGTTTTCATTTGTTTGATTTATTCTATGTGTTTTTTCTTTGTTTTTCAGTCTCTTATTAATTTTTTCTGCTCTTTTTAATTTTTAACTTTCTTTTGATTTTTATTATATATTTTTTTAACTTTAATTTTAATTCTTGAAAACCTCTAATTCTCTTTTCTCTTTCCTCTTTCCCACTGCTTTCTTTCTCTTTGTTCTAAATGTAAAACATCTTCCTAGCTACCAATATCCTCTAGATAAATTATTTCCTATCTTTCTGTCTCCACCATTCACTTCCAAATACACTAAACAGTACACACATTAATCTTTGCTACCTAATCCTATAAAATACTTCCAAGACAAATCTTTTCCTTTTTATTACTTATAGACTCTCCTCCTTGTCACCCTGAGCACATGTCCTAATTTAAAATTGCTCACATTGTAATTATCCAAGCCAGGACCTTGTGCTAGATCTATTATTCAGGCACTATTTTAATTAATTCAAAGTTTAACGGGCAAGTATCATCTGTGATTGCATGAGTTGCTAGAAAGATTTCCTGCGCCTTATTTCTGTAAAACTGGTCAGTTGTGGGGATTGCTGTATATGTATGTATATCTTACGATTATGTTAGAAAACATCTGCATGCTTTTATGACTGTCACCCATCACGGATGCACCTCTTGTTCCTCAGATGCTAGTGTGTGAACTAGTATCACAGAACACCATAGCAAACCAGACATAGAGCCTACACCCCCTGACCAATCATCAAACCAAGGATCCTTGAAGCGGAAGCCTGGATTCCAAGACCCCACCCTGATTATGAAAGAACATACAACACTACAGATTATTCACCTGTAAACAAGGTCTATCACCACCCAAGACACAAACCACTGAACCCTGCTACAAGGACAGAAACCCAAAGGAAGGGAGAATTCAACCAAGAAGCCTGGTGGGAATAAGAACTCCATACACACAGACACACACAAAGAAACAAAAATTAACCTAATAATGAAACGTCAGAGAAACACTGTACAAATGAAGGACCAAGCTAGAGAAACACCACTTCAAATGACAGAGGAGGAGATAGATAAGCTATCTGAAAGAGAATTCAGAAAAACTATACTAATGAGGATGCAAAACACCGAAAACAGAATATTAGAGGAAATTAGTGCATTGAGAAAAGACATGCAGGAAATGAAAAATAAGCAAATAGAGACCACCAACTCAATTGCTGAACTCAAAAATACTATAGAAGGTCTCAACAGTAGAGTATCAGAGGCTGAAGAACGGATAAGTGAGCTGGAAGACAGAATGGTGGAAATAAGTGCTGAAGAACAGAACAAAGCCCAAAGAATTAAAAGAACTGAGGATAGCCTCAGAGACCTGTGGGACAATATTAAACGCACCAACATTAGAATTATAGGAGTTCCAGAAGAAGAAGAAGAGAAGAAAGACTATGAAAAAATTCTTGAAGAGGTTATAGTTGAAAACATCCCCAGCATGAGAAAGGAGATAGTCAACCAAGTCCAGGAAGCGCAAAGAGTTCCATACAGGAGAAACCCCAGAAGAAACACACCAAGGCACATACTAATCAAACTAACGCAGACTAAATATAAAGACAGATTACTAAAAGCAGCTAGGAGCAAACAACAAATAACATATAAAGGAAACCCCATACGTTTAACTGTGGATCTCTCAACAGAAACCCTACAGGCCAGAAGAGAATGGCAAGATACATTTAAACGGCTAAAAGAGAATAACCTGCAACCACGAATTCTCTACCCAGCAAGAATCTCATTCAGAATCGATGGTGAAGTCAAAAGCTTCACAGACAAGCAAAAACTAAAAGAATTCTGTGCCACAAAACCAGCCCTATAACAAGTGTTAAAGGGCCTGATAGAGCCAATAAATAGAAGAGTAGGAGAAGACTTAAAAATCAAACCTCAAATTTCTAAGAAGATGACAATAGGAACATTTGTATCAATAATTACTTTGAATGTCAATGGACTAAATGCTCCAACCAAACGACACAGGCTGGCTGAATGGATCCAGAAGCAAGACCCATATATATGCTGTTTACAAGAGACCCACTTCAGACCTAGAGACACTCATAGACTGAAAGTGAAAGGCTGGAAAAAAAGATATTTCATGCAAATGGAAATCAAAAGAAAGCTGGAGTAGCAATCCTCATATCAGACAAAATAGACTTTAAAGTAAAGAAGATTCTAAGAGACAAGGCAGGTCACTACATCATGATTAAGGGATCTATCCAAGAGGAAGACATAACAGTCATGAATATCTATGCACCCAACACAGGGGCACCTCAATACATAAGACAGGTACTTTCAGACATAAAAGAAGAAATCAACAATAACACAATAATAGTAGGAGACTTTAACACTCCTCTCACACCAATGGACAGATCAACAAAACAGAAAATTAATAAAGAAACACAAGCCTTAAATGCCACACTGGAAAGATGGACCTCATCGATATCTTTAGGACGTTCCATCCAAAAGCAGAAGAATACACTTTCTTCTCAAGTGCTCACGGAACATTCTCCAGGATAGACCACATCTTGGGCCAAAAATCTAACCTCAGTCAATTCAAGAAAACCGAAATTATATCAACCATCTTCTCGGACCACAATGCAATGAGACTGGAGATCAACTACCAGAAAAAAAACCTTAAAAACAGGAACACATGGAGATTAAACAATACATACCTAAAAAACCAACTGATCATTGAGGAAATCAAAGGAGAAATTAAACAATTCCTAGAAGAAAATGACAATGAACACACGACTGTGCAAAACCTATGGGATACTGCAAAAGCAGTTCTAAGAGGGAAATTTATAGCAATACAATCCCACCTCAAGAAACTAGGAAAATATGAAGCAGATGACCTAACCCTCCGCTTAAAACAGTTGGAGAAAGAAGAACAAAAACATCCCAAAGCCAGCAGAAGAAGAGAAATCATAAAGATCAGAGCAGAAATAAATGAGAAAGAAACAAAAGAAACAATAGTAAAGATAAATAAAACAAAAAGCTGGTTCTTTGAAAAGGTAAACAAAATTGACAAGCCACTGGCCAGACTCATTAAGAAAAAGAGGGAGAAGAACCAGATCAACAAAATCAAAAATGAAAAAGGAGAGATTACAACAGATAATGCAGAAATCCAAAGGATTCTAAGAGACTATTATGAGCAACTCTATGGCAACAAAATGGACAACCTGGAAGAAATGGACAGTTTCTTGGACAGGATTAATCTCCCAAGACTGAGCCAGGAAGAAACAGAAACTTTGAACAACCCAATCACAAGCTCAGAAATCGAATTTGTGATTAAAAATCTACCCAAAAATAAAAGCCCAGGACCAGATGGCTTCACAGCCAAATTCTACCAAACATTTAAAGAAGAGCTAATGCCTGTCCTTCTAAAACTCTTCCAAAAAATTGCACAGGAAGGAAAACTCCCAAACACATTCTACGAGGCCACCATCACCCTGATACCCAAACCAGGCAAAGACAACACAAAAAAGGAAAACTATAGGCCAATTTCACTGATGAACTTAGATGCCAAGATCCTCAACAAAATCCTAGCAAACAGAATTCAATGACATGTCAAAAAACTCATACATCACGATCAAGTTGGGTTCATCCCAGGCATGCAAGGCTTCTTCAACATCCGCAAATCAATCAACGTGATACACCATATCAACAAGTTGAAAGACAAAAATCACATGATCATTTCAATAGATGCAGAAAAAGCCTTCGACAAAGGACAACATCCATTTATGATCAGAACTCTTCAGAAAATGGGCATAGAAGGAACCTATCTCAACATAATAAAAGCCATCTATGAGAAGCCTACAGCGAACATTATTGTTAATGGTGAAAAACTGAAAGCATTCCCTCTAAGATCAGGAACAAGACAAGGGTGCCCACTTTCACCACTACTATTCAACATAGTCCTGGATGTCCTAGCAACAGCAATAAGAGAAGAGAAAGAAATCAAAGGCATCCAGATTGGAAAGGAAGAAGTCAAGCTCTCTCTTTTTGCAGATGCCATGATATTATACATAGAAAGTCCCAAAAACACGGTTACAAAGCTACTAGAGCTAATCAATGAATTCAGCTAAGTTGCAGGATATAAAGTCAAAACACAGAAGTCACTGGCATTCCTATACACAAACAATGAAAAATCAGAAATTGAAATCAAAGAGGCAGTCCCCTTCACCATTGCAACCAAAAGAATCAAATATCTAGGAATAAACCTACCCAAAGAAACAAAAGAATTGTACACAGAAAATTACAAGACACTCATGAGAGACATTAAAGAAGACTTAAACAGATGGAGAGATATTCCATGTTCCTGGATTGGAAGAATCAATATTGTGAAAATGACCATACTTCCAAATATCATCTACAGATTCAATGCAATACCTATTCAACTACCACTGACATTTTTCACAGAACTAGACCAAATAATTACACAGTTCATATGGAAACACAGAAGACCTCGAATAGCCAAAGCAATCCTGAGGAAGAAAAATGGAGTTGGAGGGATCAGCCTCCCTAACTTCAGACTCTACTACAAAGCAACAGTTATCAAGACAGTATGGTACTGGCACAAAAACAGAACTATAGATCAATGGAACAAGATTGAGAACCCAGAGATAAACCCACGCACCTATGGGTACCTTATTTTTGATAAAGGAGGAGAAACTATAAAGTGGGACAAAGACAGCCTCTTTAACAAGTGGTGCTGGGAGAATTGGACAACTACATGCAAAAAAATGAAATTGGAACATTCCCTGACACCATACACTAAGATCAATTCAAAATGGATTAAAGACCTCAATGTAAGACCAGAAACCATCAAACTCTTAGAGGAGAATATAGGCAAAACCCTCAAGGACATCAATCAAAGCAAGATCTTCTCTGACCCGCCAACTAAAATAGCAGAACTGAAAAGAAAAATGAACATATGGGACCTTATGAAACTTAAAAGCTTTTGTACAGCTAAAGAAATTACAAAAAAGTTCAACAGACACCCCACAGAGTGGGAGAAAATCATAGCAAATGAAACAACAGACAAAGAATTAATCTCCAAAATCTACAAGCAACTCAGACAACTCAGCACAGGGAAAATGAGCAGCCCAATCAAAAAACGGGAAAAAGATCTAAAGAGATGCCTCTCCAAAGAGGACATACAAATGGCCCAAAAATACATGAAACGATGCTCAACCTCGCTTATTATCAGAGAAATGCAAATTAAAACCACAATGAGATACCACCTCACACCTGTCAGAATGGCCATCATCAACAAATCGACAGACAACAAATGCTGGAGAGGGTGTGGAGAAAAGGGAACCCTCTTGCATTTCTGGTTGGAATGTAAATTAATACAACCTCTATGGAAGACAATATGGAGATTTCTTAAAAAACTAAAAATAGAAGCACCCTATGACCCAGCAATCCCACTATTAGGCTTATATCCTGATGAAATCAAAACTGAAAGAGGCACCTGTACCCCAGTGTTCATTGCAGCTCTCTATACAATAGCCAGAACATGGAAGCAACCTAGATGTCCATCGACAAATGAATGGATCCAGAAGCTCTGGTACATATATACAATGGAATACTACTCAGCTGTTAAAAGAAATGCAGAAGACTCAGTCCTAATGAGGTGGCTGGCTCTAGAACCTATCATAAAAAGTGAAGTAAGTCAAAAAGAGAAAGACAAGTATAGTATACTAACTCATATATATGGGATCTAGTAAGATGGTCATGATAACACACGCAGTGAACTCATGAAAAAACAGAGAATAGACATAAAGACATTGTGGAGACTGAACAGTGGGAGGGAGTAACATGGAAACCTATACTGTCATGTGTAGAAAAGATAGCTATTGTCATTGTGCTAGGGGAATAGGAGTACCTACAACCACTTGGAGCGATGGTCTGGAGGGATGGGATGGGGGGAACTGGGTGGGGGGATGGCCAAAAAAAAAAAAGAAAAAAAAATAAATAAATATTTTAAAAGAAAATAAAAAATATTTAATTTTTATAGGACAAAAAAAAAAAAATTCCCAACAGAAGGGAATTGCAGAAATATGGGGTCAGCACCACACTATTTTTTCTCATATGACATTTTTAAGGCCAATATTTTGAGAAATTGAGCAAAAACAAATTGTAAATTAGAACATTTTTACTTAACAGCCTCAGAGTCTTAGGAGACACACAAAAATACAGCCTCAAAATCCGTCATGTCTATGGTTCTGATTGTACTTGTTTTTCAGTTTGAATTTCTGCAGTTCTGCACTTGGAAATGACAGAAAAACCAAGCTTTTAGCCAGTTATATTCCTTACTTTCTTTAGGTAATTTGACCCTAATGTAGCTCCCTGCTGGTGTATAAGCAATTTTTTTTCTAATAGAAGATTGCAATATCCAAGAACTTCTTTTGTTTTATAGATCGAACAGTTGGCATATTAAAAAAAAAAAAAGAATTGCAGGCATTCCAATGCAGAAGACTACAAGAGAAAAGAAATTAGGAAATCATGAATAATCTTTTTATTGGAGCTTTCTTACATAGAATTTACAATAAAAGTGATTAATACATTCCAGAATAAGAATAGTCAAAGATCAAAAGTCTTACTAGAGAGTATAAATATGTAACTGATAAACAATGGAACCTCTATATTTGAAGTTAAGAATAGTGGACACTGGAAATAACTTGGAGAGAGAATTACAGAATGCCTAAATAGGTAAGAAGAAAATACACCATCTGAAAGACCAATAATTTTTAAACAATAAAAATGCAATGAAGGGTAGAGGAGACCTGTGGGACACAGTGAAAGATGTAACATATATGTTTTGAACTTGCGAAAGAGAATCTGAGCATAAATGGAGCAAATATAAAGTGATAATGGCAGGAATTTTTCCAAAAACATGAATGACATTACACCAAATATTTAATAAGCTCCACATATATTAAGAAGAATAAATGCAAAAATAGTTATGCCTACGCTCAACAGAGCAAAGAGAAATAAGTGTGTCCTGAGTATTAGGGCAGAGGTGGAAGGGGATTCATTGTATTCAAAACAGCAATAATGAAACTTGAATTTATGCTCTCCCAATAAGTGATGAAAATCACATACAGACATATGCACACATATATTTATAGTGTTGAAATACAATATAGAATGCTACAACTAGGCAAATAGGTTAAGTAGTCAGAATAAAATAAAAATATTTTCATACCTATGGAGGAATAGTGTGTAGAAAGTTGACAAGAATTCAATATAGGTAGTAATGCCAGATGAGAATAAATAAGAGGAAAAGTCAGTATATCTGAATAAATAATGGTGTACAGAGTAATTTTAGATAAAATAAAATTTTCAAAATATTACAGCCTCAAAATCCGTCAGTCTTTCTGATTGTACTTGTTTTCAGTTTGAATTTCTGCAGTTCTGCACTTGGAAATGACAGAAACCAAGCTTTTAGCCAGTTATATTCCTTACTTTCTTTAGGTAATTTGACCCTAATGTAGCACCCTGCTAGTGTATAAGCAATTTTTTTTCTAATAGAAGATTGCAATATCCAAGAACTTCTTTTGTTTTATAGATCGAACAGTTGGCATATTAAAAAAAAAAAAAAGAATTGCAGGCATTCCAATGCAGAAGACTACAAGAGAAAAGAAATTAGGAAATCATGAATAATCTTTTTATTGGAGCTTTCTTACATAGAATTTACAATAAAAGTGATTAATACATTCCAGAATAAGAATAGTCAAAGATCAAAAGTCTTACTAGAGAGTATAAATATGTAACTGATAAACAATGGAACCTCTATATTTGAAGTTAAGAATAGTGGACACTGGAAATAACTTGGAGAGAGAATTACAGAATGCCTAAATAGGTAAGAAGAAAATACACCATCTGAAAGACCAATAATTTTTAAACAATAAAAATGCAATGAAGGGTAGAGGAGACCTGTGGGACACAGTGAAAGATGTAACATATATGTTTTTGAACTTGCGAAAGAGAATCTGAGCATAAATGGAGCAAATATAAAGTGATAATGGCAGGGAATTTTTCCAAAAAACATGAATGACATTACACCAAATATTTAAGAAGCTCCACATATATTAAGAAGAATAAATGCAAAAATAGTTATGCCTACGCTCAACAGAGCAAAGAGAAATAAGTGTGTCATGAGTATTAGGGCAGAGGTGGAAGGGGATTCATTGTATTCAAAACAGCAATAATGAAACTTGAATTTATGCTCTCCCAATAAGTGATGAAAATCACATACAGACATATGCACACATATATTTATAGTGTTGAAATACAATATAGAATGCTACAACTAGGCAAATATTTTAAGTAGTCAGAGTAAAATAAAAATATTTTCATACCTATGGTGGGAATAGTGTGTAGAAAGTTGACAAGAATTCATTATAGGTAGTAATGCCAGATGAGAATAAATAAGAGGGAAGATAAGTCAGTATATCTGAATAAATAATGGTGTACAGGATTTTATGCTAGCAGTGCTCTCTCTTAGACTAAAATATCTTGAAACTGAAAAGGTATAACAAATACAAAATGCAAAAGTTGTTTAGACAGCTAACATGTTCTAACTAAGAAACATTATTAAAGTACTAATAAATTGGAATCTACATTATAACACTGGCAGGGATTAAAAGAAGAGTAGAAAATGAAGAAGCAGAAGAGTAGAAAAATGAGTAAGCAGAAACCAAAATAAGAGAAAATTAATAACAAAAATGCTTAATCCAAATGTGTCCTAAGGAGAGCTTACAGAGATATAGAAAAGATTGGAAAAACAGAAAACACATTATTAAGATTAGTTTATAGCTAAAGGAAGATAAATGATCAAAAAACTAACTCTGACAAATCAATATATGTATATTAAAGTCATATATAATTTAAGGCAAGAAAGTTTTATAGAAACAAGATGAATGTAGGGAATAAAAAATGTTTGATTCTCTTATATTATATAAAAATTCTACAGATATGAAAAACTAGGAATAACTAGTATTATGCTTTTTAGAAGAAAAAATATAAATATCAACTGTCTTACTAAAAATTATTAAGAAACAAAACAAAAATCAAAAAGATAGTAAAACATCTGAACAATGTGACTAATAATATTCATATAAATGGTCTATTATAAAAGTGCACTGAACAATGACAGAAACGATATTCTCTGCAGTGTTCTTTTACCAAAATTGACAAAAGGTAGAAGTTTAAAATGTATCTACCAATTTCAAAGGAGTAAAGCATCTAAGATATGTATTCCAACCTGAGTGGAATTTAGGCAGAACTCGGTAACATTAGATAACTAAAAAGATTATTATTTCTATGTAGTTCTATGTAGTTATAAATTATTATATGTATATAAAACAATAGACATTTGTTAATTCAAAAATTATTTGGAAACATTTTCAACTGTATAAAAATGAAGCAAATCAGGCTTCCCTGGTGGTCCAGTGGGTAGAGAGGCTGCCCTTCAGTGTGGGGGGCACTGGTTCGATCCCTGACCCAGGAAGATCCCACATGCTGCAACTGAAACCCAGTGCAGCCAAATGAATCAATCCATAAAAATAAATTTAAAAAAATGAAGCAAATCAAAATGTATATAAATGCTCATGGCAGATAAAGCTGTGTTTATGGACAAAGCAATAGATTCAGATGCAAGTATTGGAAAAAAGAAATGATAGAAATTCAATAATATATGTGTACTTTTAAACTAGTTAGAAAAATCACAGAAAATTAAGCCAAAAAACTGAATAAAGGATATAAAAATTCATATAAATGAGGAACTATACCAGATTTACACACTAATTAAGTATCCAAATGTGTGTCTTCTAAAAACCACTGATTTGGAGAAGCCATTTGCATGCATATGGGAAGAATTTCTATCCAAGTTAGAATAGAGGGACCCTATGAAATCATTAGTTGCAACGCATTTTTAAAATAAGTTAAATTTTAGTCTTCTGGCTAATACTAACTTCTCATAAAATCAGTAACGACCATACAAACAATTCAAAATAAAAATATGCAAAATATATTTATATTGTATCACAACAGTGATAGGAAAATGTCAAAAAATATACGAAAGGAGCATAATTCTTAGTCCATAGGAAGATTCAGAATGTAGAACAGCTTAATGTATGGACATTGTTGGGAATTTAAATTGGTACATCTATTTTGGAAAACTTTTTGCTATATGAAAAATATTCAAAATATGCTTACTGTTGTACCAGCAATTCTGCTCATGGGTATACACACAACATATGTGTCTGTGTATATGTGTTTGTGTGTGTGTGTGAAATAACTTGTTTAAGAATATCTGTCTATAGTGATTCCACACAGAAGCAACCCCTAGTTCCTGCAACTATGTATGTATGATATATTTTAAAACTGAGTATTATAAAGCTTAGACAGTGGACAGATGACTACTTCATACAATGACAAGGATGAATTTCCAGATATTAAGTAGAAGAAGACAGACACAAAAGGATACAAACTGTCCATTTACAATAATGTAAAGTTTAATCGGGCAAAATGCATAAATCAATTAACTTCAGAGCTTACTTCGGAAAATGAAAGAAGATTGGAAGAGATTATAAAGGCATATTGAGGGCTGTTAATATCTTCGTTCTTTGAAATAACTGAGTATAAACTCTCTTCACTTTTAATAATTATGCTGCATATTTATAAAAGCATTAAAATAAATATTATCTTTCATCTTTTCTCTGACTTTGATCATTGTTATATTTACTGCCCTGCCGTCCTTACTCTTAAGTTTTAGTGAGGAGTATAGTGACTTAATGCTATAGGAAAAAAGTTCAAGTGCTTAGAATAACTGGGTGAAATATTTTCCACTGAAAAGAAAAAAAAACGTCTCCTTCAAATTTGCCTCTGTTATTGTATTCTCCTAAACTAAATGTAAGAAGTGATGGATGTCAAGAAAAGAGAAAAGACAGGAAAGGAGGGCTGCAAGAAAAAAAAAGGGGAATAAAGAGGAAATGGATGAAACCTGAGGAAGGACCATTGATAAAATTAAAGTGCTAAGAAAGAGAGGACATAAAAAAGGAAACCTAGAAAACTTTGTTTTTGGTCTTTTTACGATATGACACACGATTTATAATTTCGATACCTATGTACATACCTATAAGCTCTGCAATGATTGTTTTTTTGTTTTTTGTTTTTTTTTTTATTTAAAGTCTGTCATTTGTGCAATGGGTGAGCCTCGCTCTGGGAGAACAACCTTCGTGATTATGGTCTCTCCTCTGCCAGGTAAATATAAAGCTGCCATTTGTGACAACGACTAGCAAGTAAATCTACTAAGTAACTCTCTTTTACTAACTCATAATCCTTTCATAAGAATTCTTTTAATAACCAATTTTCCAAGTCAATTTCTCAGCCCACATTTCAAATTAATTTTTTTCTTTTCCTGAGGTTTACTGCTTACAGAGTTTTAATAAAGTCACATCAAAGCTTCTTCTATCTAGATCAGTAATATGTCGACATGAGTGTGTGCTTAACTGTTGTTTGATTCTTTGTAATTCCATGGACAGTAGCGCACCAGGCTCCTCGGTCCATGGGATTCTCCAGGAAAGAATGTTTAAGTGGATCCCATGCCCTTCTCAAGAGGCCCCCCAAATGAACTCCAGTCTCCTTCACGTAGAGATTCTTTACAGTCTCAGAGAAGAAGACAGACACAAAAGGATACAAACTGTCCATTTACAATAATGTAAAGTTTAATCGGGCAAAATGCATAAATCAATTAACTTCAGAGCTTACTTCGGAAAATGAAAGAAGATTGGAAGAGATTATAAAGGCATATTGAGGGCTGTTAATATCTTCGTTCTTTGAAATAACTGAGTATAAACTCTCTTCACTTTTAATAATTATGCTGCATATTTATAAAAGCATTAAAATAAATATTATCTTTCATCTTTTCTCTGACTTTGATCATTGTTATATTTACTGCCCTGCCGTCCTTACTCTTAAGTTTTAGTGAGGAGTATAGTGACTTAATGCTATAGGAAAAAAGTTCAAGTGCTTAGAATAACTGGGTGAAATATTTTCCACTGAAAAGAAAAAAAAACGTCTCCTTCAAATTTGCCTCTGTTATTGTATTCTCCTAAACTAAATGTAAGAAGTGATGGATGTCAAGAAAAGAGAAAAGACAGGAAAGGAGGGCTGCAAGAAAAAAAAAGGGGAATAAAGAGGAAATGGATGAAACCTGAGGAAGGACCATTGATAAAATTAAAGTGCTAAGAAAGAGAGGACATAAAAAAGGAAACCTAGAAAACTTTGTTTTTGGTCTTTTTACGATATGACACACGATTTATAATTTCGATACCTATGTACATACCTATAAGCTCTGCAATGATTGTTTTTTTGTTTTTTGTTTTTTTTGTTTTTTTTTTTATTTAAAGTCTGTCATTTGTGCAATGGGTGAGCCTCGCTCTGGGAGAACAACCTTCGTGATTATGGTCTCTCCTCTGCCAGGTAAATATAAAGCTGCCATTTGTGACAACGACTAGCAAGTAAATCTACTAAGTAACTCTCTTTTACTAACTCATAATCCTTTCATAAGAATTCTTTTAATAACCAATTTTCCAAGTCAATTTCTCAGCCCACATTTCAAATTAATTTTTTTCTTTTCCTGAGGTTTACTGCTTACAGAGTTTTAATAAAGTCACATCAAAGCTTCTTCTATCTAGATCAGTAATATGTCGACATGAGTGTGTGCTTAACTGTTGTTTGATTCTTTGTGATTCCATGGACAGTAGCGCACCAGGCTCCTCTGTCCATGGGATTCTCCAGGAAAGAATGTTTAAGTGGATCACCATGCCCTTCTCAAGAGGATCTTCCCGACCCAGGGATTGAACTCCAGTCTCCTTCACTGTAGGCAGATTCTTTACAGTCTGAAACACCAGGGAAGCCCCTATATAGACATATTTCTCCTTATATTTTAAATCTATGCATTCTTAAGTTTTTCTTTTATTAGTACATTCAAACCTTCCATTTAAAGTGCATTGAGTTTCATGAAGAGTTGATATTCCTCCAAAGCTTTAAACCTTTAGCATATATATATTACTAATTAAGTATATCCACAGAGTATTAAGGTTTTGAAATACAAAAAGTTTTGTTAGAATAATTTGTACGTTGAAATGTTTTATATATATGTTTTAATATATTTTTTGTTAGGACAAATTTGTATGCTTAAATGTTTCATATGTATGTTTTAATTAGTAGTAAATATTTTCCCAATAAAAAAAAAGCACCATGATTTAGTAGAAAAAAATGAATTTAAAACTGGAAGCAATCATACCTATATTTTGGGATACAACATTTACTTGAGATAAAACAAAAGTATCAATTCTAAGCAAATATTTCATTGACACTTAGGAACATATTCTGCACATTTTGTATTTCTAATGGTGGAATACATCTGACAACTGTTGTCACCTTTGTAACAATCTTACAGTTACTGTAAGACTGTTAGCTGTTATGACAAAGCTGTCATTACCTGCCATGTATGACCTTGATCTCAGTTATTCATATTGTAATTACTTCAATTGAATCAAGTGCATTATAGGAACTACACATGTCAAGCTTGATTACCATAGAAAATGTTTTTTCAAATGTTCCACTGTGTCTCAGCATCAAAACACAGAATGCTATTATGTATGAAGAGGCACAGAAGCAAAACCGTGGGACATAAATAAGACAAGGAGCAAATATTCACCATTGAAGGAATGACTGTAATTTCAAATTTTCTTGAAAGTGACAAGCAAATACTTTCCCGGAACTTGAGAAAAGAGACACTACCATATAAGAACGCTGTCTTATTTTATTAGTCTGAAACACACTGACCATGGGGGAAAAAATGAAACAGAGAATTGTCAAATTCCCAGTAATATTTGACAAAGAATTGAGACTACTGTAAACAGTTTATGTATTATTTAGATAATCAAAACTTCCCAGTGATTAAGAACAAGTAATTCCCTTGAATAAAATTAAACTGTGAATACAGTCGAATAAAATATACTCATGTAATACCAGTATCAAAATTCAGAAAATGTTTTTCAGTAGTTTGGAGTAAAATTTTGTATATTTTAAGTAAGTATTTGCCTAAAAAATGTTGGATGGCTAATCTGAAAAATGACACAAAGTATTGTATTTTGCGAAAATATGAACCTTATATGAAAAAATTAATACATAAAATATTGACTATAAATGGAAAGAAATTTTAGATACTTTCAAGTATTTTATCATTAATGTATTTATTGTTTATATGTGTCAAAAGTTGGAATATGAAAAACATATAAGAAATTTAAAATAGCATATTTAATAATTGTAACATTTGTACCAAAAACAAAGACAAAAGTTTAGAATACGCAGGCACTAACTGACCAAATGTACAGATTTCCTCACCTACCCTCCAGAATCTTAAAGATTTATATATGGAGGCTTTAACTGGGTTCAGTCATGTATTCAGTACAGAGAATCTTAAGACTACATTTTTGTTTCAAGGCTTATATTCTTGGGGCGGCATCTGGGATTAGGGGAGGCAAGCACACTGCACATTTCAAGGACAAAGGAAAGGGTGGGAACCTCCAATTGTCTGGGTCCAGCTTGATGTCTACTGGTTTTCATGTCTTTCTGATGATCTCCTCCAATAGGAGGAATATATAATGATAGGGTTCAAGGAAGGCCTCCCCAGGAAGTGCTCCTCTGGTATACAGATTATTTTGATCTGAAAAACAGAAAGATTAAAAAACTCAAAAAGACCTTTTGGATTTGCCCTGAATTGTTTCAAAGAATTGAAGATGAAAGACTTGTTCCAGGAAGGAGTCATCACTCATAGACAGTTATTGAAAATATTACCTCAATGGGATACATGGAGAAACCTTGCAAAGACTCTTTGATCAAAGTCCTCTCTGCCTCTCCTTGTCTCTAGACTACTCAGCAGACATTTGTTCACTAAATATTAACTCTTTACATCATACTGTGAATTACCTTACTTCCTTTCAACCTCTCTGACCTCTACCTCATCTTGCTTTACTATTTCATCTTGTTTTACTATTTCATCTTCCTTTACTATTTCATCTTGCTTTACTATGTCTGGAATTTCTCATATTTATGTGAATGGCCCATACTTATGTATAAAATTTCATTATTTCTGTTAATCTGTCTTATATATTTAAATTGTTTAACCAATCAAAGAACCATAAAGGCAAAAGAAGGAAATATTTACACCCCCCACAATAGTATCCTTTTTCCTTCATATATTGCTGTATTATAAAGTAATATTAAAATTTGAATAATTTTTTGGCTATATTTTGACTACTTTGGCTTATAAACTTTTAAAATATGTTATGGAATAACTGGAACCTACTATTAATATAATTAAATGTAACATTTATTGAATTATTGTATATAATATTTGTATCTAATATTTCTATATGTTTTTTATGAGCTTGTTAAAATGTTTTATTTTTGCATTATTTTAGAAATAATTTTATTGTTATATTAATATCCTCAAATCTGGAAATAAAATTTTTACAGTAATGCAATGTGATTCGTTAATGTTTTCTTTCTAATAATAAATAAAGGCCTTGATTTGTTTATGCTTAAGTAAAACCATTTATGTTACATTGCATTTTTATCAATGAAGGAGTGTCATTTCAGGATTCAAGATCAAAGACATTCTGGAAATATTGGTGATGCAATTTCTGGGTTTGCATTTAAACTGATATTCTGCATAAAATAATAAAATGTCTTTGAAATTTTCATTATTGCTTCAAATAAATGGTGACTGAGGATGTCTGAAGCTTTCCTCGAAATTATCTCTTTGCTCTGATATGATACATTGTCCATCAGATGAGAGGGCTATAGATTTTTTTAAAGCATTCCGTAGTCTATTCACTTTGGATATGATATTATTCTTTTAAAATTCAGCATTATCTTTTACATTTAAGAAGTCAAAAATACATTTTCTTGTTTAAAATAGAGAGTTGGTGGGAAGCTGTGGGGCCCTGAAGGAAAGACGGCTTTTGCAAGCATAAGGAAGCTTAAGCACATATTTGCAGTTTGGTACTAAAAGGACGCTGACAGGAAGAGACAGGGCATGATCTAAGGTCCATTGTCAAAACTTCTGATTGATCCCCCTGGTTTCCGCGCTCTGGGCAATGCTGGCTCACCTGAGTTCCTATTGCAATGTAAATGCGTGGTTGCTCGACCTTTAGCTTGATTGGTGTAACTATAGCAAGTCCCTTGCAAACCCCCTTTTCGTTTGCCTATAAAAACTGTTAGTTTACTCTAATAAAGCGGAACTACTTCGATGGAACCCCTGTCGCGTCTGATTGTCCCCTGCCTTCAGCCAGGGGGCTGCAAGGCGGACAGTTCAAGATTTGCCTTTCTCCGAGATCTCCCGGTTCTGCCGGGAGTAATCCCTGCTGCCTTCCCTTTCTGCGGAAGGTCCCCGCAGAAGCTGGCGCCCAACGTGGGACCTGAAAGCGAGAAAGTAGAAGGCAGCATCACCGTGCGGGTTTGAAAGAGAACCGACGAAGCGGCCGACGGGCCTCAGCGCAGCGCCTCCCTCTAGAGGGGCATCTTCTCGGAGTAATCCGGATTTCAAGGTGAGTCTTCCCCTTTATCGCGCCACTCCCGAGAGGGTGGGGATTTAGGGTAGTCACAAAAGGAAAAAGAAAAAAAAAAAAAAATTGAATGCTGCTTTCCTTTGTTCTTCCTTCTTTGCTTTAATTCCTACTTTCTTGTTCTCTCCGATTCGAGACTTCCAGCGAACAGGTGGACAGTCAAAAAAGCAACTGACGGGGACCAGGCCAGGGTTACTCTCTGGTGGTCTTCAGAAGGCTTTAAGACAGTCCGCCCCAGTAGCGGCAGCCCGACTGGGTGGAAGCCTCTCTTTTCTATATTTCAAATTGAGGACACGGCCTAAACCTCTCCCGTGCGGGCACGGGTCAGGCATTTAAAAGCCATTAGGGCGCCTGCCGCTTGAAGACTCCCGTGACAGGATAAGGGGGTCACGGAACGGGCCAGAGTCTCTTAGAGCGCCCGCCCCCAGCAAGACAATGTCCGTGCAACGTTAGGGACTCCTTCACGGTTTCACAAGCACGACATGAGCCCAACTTCCCGGCCGCCACCACTCCCGTTAGGATTTTTGGTGGTTGTCCTCAGTTGTCTTTCTTTTCTGCTCTCTTTTAACAACGTGGGAAACTATATCCAAGCTCTTAACAGAGCCTGGGACTCGTTTGTAAATGAAGATGAAATTAGCTATGATGAGCGTTTCCCCAATCACTCGGGGTCAAGATCTCAAGGCACAGGACTGCACTCCACGCTCCCTCCTCCCTTTGAAGAGATCAGAGGCTCCGCGGGGAGGGAGGGCACTGGGGTCACCTTGGAGAGAGAGGACCTATCCTGAAGACCCTGGGGGGCCCTCAGCGCCCTTCACGGGCCCAGCCCAAGCTTTCCCTGTAAACTTTAACCCAGGGGGAAACAGACCGGACGCCTGGTATCCATGGGAGGCTAATGACCTAAAGGAACTTAAGAAGGTGGTAGCCGAGGACGGCTCAAACTCCACATGGGCAGAAACCATACTCCAAGGCCTAGCCCACCAACCTTGTACCACCCAAGACTGGAAAATGCTATGTAAGGCAGTACTTCCCAGTAACATTTATATCAAATGGTGTGCCTTTTTCAAAGAGGAATGTCATGCTCAAGCAGAGAGAAATCAGGCTGCCAATCCCGTCATTCCAATAACTTTTGGAATGCTATCGGGAACGGCGGACCGATGGAGCACTGGTATTCAGCAGGCCGCCATCCCTGCCCCTTATCAAGACCAAGTACGAGCTATATGTCTGGCTGCCTGGAAAAAACTTGCTGAAGGCCCTACTGAACCCCCCATATCGGGTATAGCACAAAAGAATAGCGAAGACCTTGCCACTTTTGTAGATCGTGTAGAAAAGAGCCTCCAGAGAAAATTCCCTCCAGGGCCTTTAAGAGATCAGTTCCTCAAAATGTTAGTTTGGGAGGGAATGAATACAGACCATAAATTGGCCTGTGCAGGACAAAAAGATCGTTCCATTGAGCGATGGATTGTGTGCTCTAAAGATATAGGCACACAAAGCCACCAATGCCCTTCAGGCTCAAACTGAGGCTCTCTCTGAGGCAATGACTAAAGCCTTTTCCACTGCAATGGTTACAGGTAGGGCCTTGTCCCAGGGGCCCCCGCCTCACCTGAATCAGGCCAGTGCTTTAACTGCAGCCAACCGGGACACTTTAAGAGAGAGTGCCCCTAAGGAGATAAGAAAACATCCCACCGAAACACCCTCCGAAGGAAATCAGGGTGGGGCAAGACACTCTGTGCTCAGGGGAATCGATGGAACAGGTCTTTAGATAGGTAAATGACTTTTAGAGCTTTTATTATCTCAATCCCTGCATCTCCTCACAACTAAAAAAGTGCTAAAATCCTTCATGAAGATATCACATCCTCATGGCAGGCACAATTCATTTGTAAAACAAAAGCCTTTTAAAAGAAAGAAAAAAAAAAACCCTATCTTTGACATTTAAATTTCCCCCACACTGAAACACTTGTGTTGACTTCTCAGCCCACATGGTAGTAGTTTTAATAAAGTCACACCAAAGCTTCTTCTATCTAGATCAGTAATATGTCGACATGAGTGTGTGCTTAACTGTTGTTTGATTCTTTGTGATTCCATGGACAGTAGCGCACCAGGCTCCTCTGTCCATGGGATTCTCCAGGAAAGAATGTTTAAGTGGATCACCATGCCCTTCTCAAGAGGATCTTCCCGACCCAGGGATTGAACTCCAGTCTCCTTCACTGTAGGCAGATTCTTTACAGTCTGAAACACCAGGGAAGCCCCTATATAGACATATTTCTCCTTATATTTTAAATCTATGCATTCTTAAGTTTTTCTTTTATTAGTACATTCAAACCTTCCATTTAAAGTGCATTGAGTTTCATGAAGAGTTGATATTCCTCCAAAGCTTTAAACCTTTAGCATATATATATTACTAATTAAGTATATTCACAGAGTATTAAGGTTTTGAAATACAAAAAGTTTTGTTAGAATAATTTGTACGTTGAAATGTTTTATATATATGTTTTAATATATTTTTTGTTAGGACAAATTTGTATGCTTAAATGTTTCATATGTATGTTTTAATTAGTAGTAAATATTTTCCCAATAAAAAAAAAGCACCATGATTTAGTAGAAAAAAATGAATTTAAAACTGGAAGCAATCATACCTATATTTTGGGATACAACATTTACTTGAAATAAAACAAAAGTATCAATTCTAAGCAAATATTTCATTGACACTTAGGAACATATTCTGCACATTTTGTATTTCTAATGGTGGAATACATCTGACAACTGTTGTCACCTTTGTAACAATCTTACAGTTACTGTAAGACTGTTAGCTGTTATGACAAAGCTGTCATTACCTGCCATGTATGACCTTGATCTCAGTTATTCATATTGTAATTACTTCAATTGAATCAAGTGCATTATAGGAACTACACATGTCAAGCTTGATTACCATAGAAAATGTTTTTTCAAATGTTCCACTGTGTCTCAGCATCAAAACACAGAATGCTATTATGTATGAAGAGGCACAGAAGCAAAACCGTGGGACATAAATAAGACAAGGAGCAAATATTCACCATTGAAGGAATGACTGTAATTTCAAATTTTCTTGAAAGTGACAAGCAAATACTTTCCGGAACTTGAGAAAAGAGACACTACCATATAAGAACGCTGTCTTATTTTATTAGTCTGAAACACACTGACCATGGGGGAAAAAATGAAACAGAGAATTGTCAAATTCCCAGTAATATTTGACAAAGAATTGAGACTACTGTAAACAGTTTATGTATTATTTAGATAATCAAAACTTCCCAGTGATTAAGAACAAGTAATTCCCTTGATTAAAATTAAACTGTAAATACAGTCGAATAAAATATACTCATGTAATACCAGTATCAAAATTCAGAAAATGTTTTCAGTAGCTTGGAGTAAAATTTTGTATATTTTAAGTAAGTAAAACTTTGCCTAAAAAATGTTGGATGGCTAATCTGAAAAATGACACAAAGTATTGTATTTTGCGAAAATATGAACCTTATATGAAAAAATTAATACATAAAATATTGACTATAAATGGAAAGAAATTTTAGATACTTTCAAGTATTTTATAATTAATGCATTTATTGTTTATATGTGTCAAAAGTTGGAATATGAAAAACATATAAGAAATTTAAAATAGCATATTTAATAATTGTAACATTTGTACCAAAAACAAAGACAAAAGTTTAGAATACGCAGGCACTAACTGACCAAATGTACAGATTTCCTCACCTACCCTCCAGAATCTTAAAGATTTATATATGGAGGCTTTAACTGGGTTCAGTCATGTATTCAGTACAGAGAATCTTAAGACTACATTTTGTTTCAAGGCTTATATTCTTGGGCGGCATCTGGGATTAGGGAGGCAAGCACACTGCACATTTCAAGGACAAAGGAAAGGGTGGGAACCTCCAATTGTCTGGGTCCAGCTTGATGTCTACTGGTTTTCATGTCTTTCTGATGATCTCCTCCAATAGGAGGAATATATAATGATAGGGTTCAAGGAAGGCCTCCCCAGGAAGTGCTCCTCTGGTATACAGATTATTTTGATCTGAAAAACAGAAAGATTAAAAAACTCAAAAAGACCTTTTGGATTTGCCCTGAATTGTTTCAAAGAATTGAAGATGAAAGACTTGTTCCAGGAAGGAGTCATCACTCATAGACAGTTATTGAAAATATTACCTCAATGGGATACATGGAGAAACCTTGCAAAGACTCTTTGATCAAAGTCCTCTCTGCCTCTCATTGTCTCTAGACTACTCAGCAGACATTTGTTCACTAAATATTAACTCTTTGCATCATCCTGTGAATTCCCTTACTTCCTTTCAACCTCTCTGACCTCTACCTCATCTTGCTTTACTATTTCATCTTGTTTTACTATTTCATCTTCCTTTACTATTTCATCTTGCTTTACTATGTCTGGAATTTCTCATATTTATGTGAATGGCCCATACTTATGTATAAAATTTCATTAACTCGATTAATCTGTCTTATATATTTAAATTGTTTAACCAATCAAAGAACCATAAAGGCAAAAGAAGGAAATATTTACACCCCCCACAATAGTATCCTTTTTCCTTCATATATTGCTGTATTATAAAGTAATATTAAAATTTGAATAATTTTTTGGCTATATTTTGACTAAATATGTTATGGAATAACTGGAACCTACTATTAATATAATTAAATGTAACATTTATTGAATTATTGTATATAATATTTGTATCTAATATTTCTATATGTTTTTTATGAGCTTGTTAAAATGTTTTATTTTTGCATTATTTTAGAAATAATTTTATTGTTATATTAATATCCTCAAATCTGGAAATAAAATTTTTACAGTAATGCAATGTGATTCGTTAATGTTTTCTTTCTAATAATAAATAAAGGCCTTGATTTGTTTATGCTTAAGTAAAACCATTTATGTTACATTGCATTTTTATCAATGAAGGAGTGTCATTTCAGGATTCAAGATCAAAGACATTCTGGAAATATTGGTGATGCAATTTCTGGGTTTGCATTTAAACTGATAGTCTGCATAAAATAATAAAATGTCTTTGAAATTTTCATTATTGCTTCAAATAAATGGTGACTGAGGATGTCTGAAGCTTTCCTCGAAATTATCTCTTTGCTCTGATATGATACATTGTCCATCAGATGAGAGGGCTATAGATTTTTAAAGCATTCTGTAGTCTATTCACTTTGGATATGATATTATTCTTTTAAAATTCAGTATAATCTTTTACATTTAAGAAGTCAAAATACATTTTCTTGTTTAAAATAGAGAGTTGGTGGGAAGTTGCTATATAGCACTGGGAGCTCATCCTGCTGCTCTGTGGCAATCTAAAGGGATGAGGTGGGGAGGGAAGGCACTTGTGATCCACATTTTTGTATGACAGAAACAAACACATTGTAAAGCAATTATCCTCCAATTAAAATCAATGTCTTTTAAAATAAAGTGAAGTCTTTCCATACTATTTAGCCTTATGTTTGCATTGCTAATATTTTGGTGCTCTCTGTTACTAATTTACCAGGTCAGATTTGGTTATTCATTATCACTGAGTTCTTTCAGATTTTATTAATAAAATCAACAGTTTCACATAATTAAACACAGCTGAAGACTACGCTCCATATTCTTACTACTGAGATATCAGACTCTGTATTACAATAAGCAAATATCTGATATCAAATTCTATCATGCATAACAGATACTGACAGTATTGCACAAAAATGTCATATAATATTCTTTTATAGGATTGATAAGAATATAGATACCCACTTAACAAGTAATGGACTTTCCCAGTGGCTAAGATGGTAAAGAATCTGCCTGCAGTGCAGGAGACCCAGGTTCGATCCCTGGGTCAGGGTAGTCCTCTGAAGAAGAGACTGACTCTCCATGCCAGTATTCTTGCCTGGAGAGTCCAATGGATAGAGGAGTCTGATGAGCTATTGTTCATGGGATTACAAAGTACTGGACATGACCGAGTGAGCAACACTTACTCTAACAAGTATTTTGCAAGTTTACTCTAGGCATGTGTGACAATACTATATTTTAGATTTCAAGTCATGTTCCTCTGAGGCCATGTGATAACATCCACTTTTCATAGTAGAATGTGGATGTGGTTAAAATCTGGGCCTGGATCACAATACCAAACGGTGAGAAAAGAAATTTCAGCAAATGTCTTTGGGTTTGCAAATTTTCATTATTGTTTTTTCAAAATAAATGGTGACTGAGGATGTCTGAAGCTTTCCTCGAAATTATCTCTTTGCTCTGATATGATACATTGTCCATCAGATGAGAGGGCTATAGATTTTTAAAGCATTCTGTAGTCTATTCACTTTGGATATGATATTATTCTTTTAAAATTCAGTATAATCTTTTACATTTAAGAAGTCAAAATACATTTTCTTGTTTAAAATAGAGAGTTGGTGGGAAGTTGCTATATAGCACTGGGAGCTCATCCTGCTGCTCTGTGGCAATCTAAAGGGATGAGGTGGGGAGGGAAGGCACTTGTGATCCACATTTTTGTATGACAGAAACAAACACATTGTAAAGCAATTATCCTCCAATTAAAATCAATGTCTTTTAAAATAAAGTGAAGTCTTTCCATACTATTTAGCCTTATGTTTGCATTGCTAATATTTTGGTGCTCTCTGTTACTAATTTACCAGGTCAGATTTGGTTATTCATTATCACTGAGTTCTTTCAGATTTTATTAATAAAATCAACAGTTTCACATAATTAAACACAGCTGAAGACTATGCTCCATATTCTTACTACTGAGATATCAGACTCTGTATTACAATAAGCAAATATCTGATATCAAATTCTATCATGCATAACAGATACTGACAGTATTGCACAAAAATGTCATATAATATTCTTTTATAGGATTGATAAGAATATAGATACCCACTTAACAAGTAATGGACTTTCCCAGTGGCTAAGATGGTAAAGAATCTGCCTGCAGTGCAGGAGACCCAGGTTCGATCCCTGGGTCAGGGTAGTCCTCTGAAGAAGAGACTGACTCTCCATGCCAGTATTCTTGCCTGGAGAGTCCAATGGATAGAGGAGTCTGATGAGCTATTGTTCATGGGATTACAAAGTACTGGACATGACCGAGTGAGCAACACTTACTCTAACAAGTATTTTGCAAGTTTACTCTAGGCATGTGTGACAATACTATATTTTAGATTTCAAGTCATGTTCCTCTGAGGCCATGTGATAACATCCACTTTTCATAGTAGAATGTGGATGTGGTTAAGAGTCTGGGCCTGGATCACAATACCAAACGGTGAGAAAAGTTCAGTGTTCATATATCTTCTAGCATGGTATTTTCAAAATGTTGCAACTAGATGTATCAACTTGAAAGGTAGATATGTTATAAAAATTACATTAACTGTTTAGTAGAGGGCCTCACATATATGACCGGTCAGTTTCACAAGTTTGCAAAGGAATCATCTTTGTCAAGTCATCATTAGGAGGAAGTATATGCATCAAGTGGTCATTGTTACAGAAAATGCATTGTTACAGAAAGAGCTTCCTTGCTCTTTAAAATAATCTTTAGGAAAAACCTGATTAAATCACATTTATTTATTGTTATGAGTGTTCAGTCGCTAAATCATATCTGACTCTTTGCCACTCCATGAACTTCAGCACACCAGACTTCCCTGTCCTTCATTATCTCCTGCATTTGCTCAGACTCATATCCTTTGAATTATTCACCCCTTCTCTTCTTGCCCTCAATCTTCCCCAGCACCAGAAACTTTTCAGTGAGTCAGCTCTTTGCACCAGGTGGCCAAAGTATTGGAGCTGCAGCTTCAGCATCAATCCTTTATTAGTTGAAGTATTAGGACATATAGAATTTTCTTAGTATTCATATACAAAAATGTAGTATAACTTATCAACTATCATACAAAGTCACTCTTGACTGGGGATTTTTCTGAGTATTTCAGGCCAATACTCCCCTAAGTCAGTACTTAGAGTCCAAATGATGTTGAATAGTGAGTACACATTTAAATAAAATGGATTGCAGACTTCTAGGAAAATACTAGTAGTAGCATAACTTGAGACATTCTTTTATATCTCCTTAAAAGAGTAAAATGGACAGAACTAGAATAGCAAAAGTTCCACTAAAGTAAGGGATACATTGTTCCTATCAGCTACCAAATATGAATGGAAGAAGGTTGATGGCTACAGCATTGAGAACTGTAAGAAAATACAGAAAGGGCCATTGGGCTTCTGGTGGCCCTTGAAAGAGAATACACCTCAAGCAAACAAGAAATACTTACTAGAAGGCACAGCAGGTAAAGCTGAGGACAACTGTGAGGGACAGCAGTTATACATGTCTAATACACGAGTGAGTGCAAGTGAACCTGTAACATCTTTATTTATTCATTCACTTTAATTGGAGTACAGTTGCTTCACACTGCTCTGTCAGCTTCTGATGTACAGCAAACTGAATCAGTATATATATATATACATATATATATATATGTATATATATATATACATATACATATATATATATATATATATCTCCTTTTTTTGGAATTTCCTTCCAAAAAGCACCTAGCAGAGCTCCCTGTGCTATACATTATGTTTTCATTAGTTTTCTGCTTTATATAATGTGCATATGTCAATCCCAATCTCCCAATTCATCCTACATACCCACTTTCACCATTGGTACTGATATATTTGTTCTATGCATCTGTGTCTCTATTTCTGTCATGCAAATAAGAACATTTATGCCATTTTCTAGATTCCACAAATATGTGTTAATCTATAATATTTTATTTTCTATTTCTGCCTTCCTTTACTCTATGGGAAAGTCTCTGAGTCCACCCACACTAGTTTAAAAAAAGGCCTAATTCTATGTATTATGTCTCAAATGTTTTTCCATTACTTTATTTTTTTAATTGAAAGATAATAGCTTTACAGAACTGTGCTGTTTACTGTCAAACATTAACTTGAAACATGTTGATGCTTTCCATCTCTTATTTGCAAGCTACTAGTGCCTGAGACAACTATGTGGGACAAAGCAGGGCAATATTATTTATTATTAAGTTCCTTGGAAGAGATAGAATGTAGACTTATTAATTACCTATAACTATCACAGTGATTGTATTATTTTGAAAACCTGAGAGTGGAAAATCGTATGAATATTATGAAATGTATATTTATAAAATCTAGCCTGTTAACGTTTAAAGCAGAAAATATCTTCACCCTTATATAATAGTTAATTATATATTTGTAGTCTCCTTTAGAAAAAAGGTTCTGTTTGTTAAATATGAAGAATATGAGTAGATCTTTAAGACTAAATAAATAGCCTTGGAAATTGATGCCCCTTATCAAGACCAAGTACGAGCTATATGTCTGGCTGCCTGGAAAAATTTGAAGGCCCTCTCCCATATCGGGTATAGCACAAAAGAATAGCGAAGACCTTGCCACTTTTGTAGATCGTAGAAAAGAGCCTCCAGAGAAATTCCTCCAGGGCCTTTAAGAGATCAGTTCCTCAAAATGTTAGTTTGGGAGGAATGAATACAGACCATAAATTGGCCTGTGCAGGACAAAAAGATCGTTCCATTGAGCGATGGATTGTGTGCTCTAAAGATATAGGCACACAAAGCCACCAATGCCCTTCAGGCTCAAACTGAGGCTCTCTCTGAGGCAATGACTAAAGCCTTTTCCACTGCAATGGTTACAGGTAGGGCCTTGTCCCAGGGGCCCCCGCCTCACCTGAATCAGGCCACTGCTTTAACTGCGGCCAACTGGGACACTTTAAGAGAGAGTGCCCCTAAGGAGATCAGAAAACATCCCACGGAAACACCCTCTGAAGGAAATCAGGGTGGGGCAAGACACTCTGTGCTCAGGGAAATCCGGTGGAACAGGTCTTTAGATAGGTAAATGACTTTTAGAGCTTTTATTATCTCAATCCCTGCATCTCCTCACAACTAAAAAAGTGCTAAAATCCTTCATGAAGATATCACATCCTCATGGCAGGCACAATTCATTTGTAAAACAAAAGCCTTTTAAAAAGAAAGAAAGAAAAAAAAAAAACCCTATCTTTGACATTTAAATTTCCCCCACACTGAAACCCTTGTGTTGACTTTCTTCCCCTAACTCTTTGGAGAGGTTTCTGGGAGCTATCTGGGGTGCTGCCTCCGGGACTACAGTCCTAATTATACCTCAAATAAAACTTAACCCACAGATCCCCATCAAAGATTTAAAGAAAATTGTGCATACTTGTAAGTCTTGCCTCCCTCATTTGCAAGTTCCTCCCTTACAGTCGCCGGGAGTAAACCCTCGGGGACTGAGGCCTAATATGTTGTGGCAGACAGATGTCACTCACTTTTCTCCCTTTGGAAAACTCAAGTACATCTTTGTATCCATTGATACTTATTCCCATGCCTGCTGGGCTACAGCCCACTCAGGAGAAAAAGCAAAACATGCCGAGAGTCATTTCTTACAGTGCTTTGCAACTCTGGGTCTACCTTACCAGATAAAAACAGACAATGGTCCCTGCTTTGTTAGCAAAAATTTACAAAACTTCTTTCAACGATGGCACATCCGCCACACCACAGGGATCCCATACAACCCTCAAGGACAGGCTATAATTGAACGTCATCATCAAAACTTAAAGGCCCAATTACAAAAACAAAAAGGGGGAATAAGCCCTCACCAGCAACTTGGAATGGCACTCTTTACTCTATTTTAAACTTTTCAAAGAAAGAACTGATGGAACCCTTTCAAAAACACTGGTCCAACCAAGAAATAAAACCTGAAATACAAGTGAGATGGAAGGACCCCATTACTGGCCAGTGGAAGGGGCCTGATCCACTCCTTACGATGGGGAGAGGATTTGGGTGCATATTCCCCATTGGGGAACCCAGCCCTATATGGGTACCGGCGAAGAATCTTAAATTTATGCCAGAAAACAAGGATCAAACTTTAGAATCTGCTGCAGACAACAAATGACTATATATCAGGCCCAAGAACAGAAAGTTCTTGAGGCATCTCTCTTCTCTTTCTCTCCTTAATAGGTACAACAGTAACAGCATCCGTGCTCAGAGTTCAGCGGGTGCACACCATCACAGCAGTAAACAACATCCACCGCCTCTGACCAGGGACTTCAGACCAGCCTACACCAACTTAAACACCTGAAGGCTGCCATAATGGGACTCCAACAACAGCTTGATCTACACGCCAGAGCTATCGAGACATGAAGCATCCTGGCACACTTGGACTGTGACGTGAGATATCCCCGCTTCTGCTTGACAGACTTCCAGTGATGAACAGGACTCTAACTGAAGTACAAAACACATCGTCACAGATGAAAATATGGGACACTAAATTTTGGGAAGGGCAAAAGATGCTAACTTATATTGTTAGCAAACTAAATGTAACCAGAGTAAACCGTATTACACCCCAAACGTTTTGGGAACAAGGGTAAAAGGGGTTTAAGATTTTTGACAATGGATACAGAGCCCACTCACCTGGTTTAAAAATGCTTTCTATCTGTTTGTTTTTGTTGCCTTGCTAGCTGTATTGTTTAAGGTCAAGGGTGTTATGCCCCACAATAGACAGTTGCAACAAAAAATAATTGTGCTTGCTCAGGTCCTAGAAGAAGAGCCCTACATTGGGCACCCACAAAACCCCTGGGTCGATATGGCCCCTCAAGAAATCACTCGAGACATATAATGAGGCCTTTGAATGAAGAACGCTCTAAAAATTCCGTCCAGCCCCCGCGAGATGGCTGGTTAGCCAATGACGGGTAAGAGGACACCACTGCAGAGCAGGCCTAAGACAGGAGGGCCGCCACAGCTGCTGCCTGATCCCATGATGGGCTCTGCCTGAATAGTGCTCTGTCCCGACCTAAGACAGGCATAGCCGCAAGGGAGAGCGGACGAGGCTAGAGGCTGGCCACCTCTTAGCTCTACGCGTTGCCTCAACAAAAGTCTCTTAATTTTAAAAAATAAAAGAGGGGGAGATGTGGGGCCCTGAAGGAAAGACGGCTTTTGCAAGCATAAGGAAGCTTAAGCACATATTTGCAGTTTGGTACTAAAAGGACGCTGACAGGAAGAGACAGGGCATGATCTAAGGTCCATTGTCAAAACTTCTGATTGATCCCCCTGGTTTCCGCGCTCTGGGCAATGCTGGCTCACCTGAGTTCCTATTGCAATGTAAATGCGTGGTTGCTCGACCTTTAGCTTGATTGGTGTAACTATAGCAAGTCCCTTGCAAACCCCCTTTTCGTTTGCCTATAAAAACTGTTAGTTTGCTCTAATAAAGTGGAACTACTTCGATGGAACCCCTGTCGCGTCTGATTGTCCCCTGCCTTCAGCCAGGGGGCTGCAGGGCGGACAGTTCAAGATTCGCCTTTCTCCGAGATCTCCAGGTTCTGCCGGGAGTAATCCCTGCTGCCTTCCCTTTCTGCGGAATGTCCCCGCAGGAAGTTGCTATATAGCACTGGGAGCTCATCCTGCTGCTCTGTGGCAATCTAAAGGGATGAGGTGGGGAGGGAAGGCACTTGTGATCCACATTTTTGTATGACAGAAACAAACACATTGTAAAGCAATTATCCTCCAATTAAAATCAATGTCTTTTAAAATAAAGTGAAGTCTTTCCATACTATTTAGCCTTATGTTTGCATTGCTAATATTTTGGTGCTCTCTGTTACTAATTTACCAGGTCAGATTTGGTTATTCATTATCACTGAGTTCTTTCAGATTTTATTAATAAAATCAACAGTTTCACATAATTAAACACAGCTGAAGACTACGCTCCATATTCTTACTACTGAGATATCAGACTCTGTATTACAATAAGCAAATATCTGATATCAAATTCTATCATGCATAACAGATACTGACAGTATTGCACAAAAATGTCATATAATATTCTTTTATAGGATTGATAAGAATATAGATACCCACTTAACAAGTAATGGACTTTCCCAGTGGCTAAGATGGTAAAGAATCTGCCTGCAGTGCAGGAGACCCAGGTTCGATCCCTGGGTCAGGGTAGTCCTCTGAAGAAGAGACTGACTCTCCATGCCAGTATTCTTGCCTGGAGAGTCCAATGGATAGAGGAGTCTGATGAGCTATTGTTCATGGGATTACAAAGTACTGGACATGACCGAGTGAGCAACACTTACTCTAACAAGTATTTTGCAAGTTTACTCTAGGCATATGTGACAATACTATATTTTAGATTTCAAGTCATGTTCCTCTGAGGCCATGTGATAACATCCACTTTTCATAGTAGAATGTGGATGTGGTTAAGAGTCTGGGCCTGGATCACAATACCAAACGGTGAGAAAAGTTCAGTGTTCATATATCTTCTAGCACGGTATTTTCAAAATGTTGCAACTAGATGTATCAACTTCAAAGGTAGATATGTTATAAAAAATTACATCAACTGTTTAGTAGAGGGCCTCACATATATGACCGGTCAGTTTCACAAGTTTGCAAAGGAATCATCTTTGTCAAGTCATCATTAGGAGGAAGTATAGGCATCAAGTGGTCATTGTTACAGAAAATGCATTGTTACAGAAAGAGCTTCCTTGCTCTTTAAAATATCTTTAGGAAAAACCTGATTAAATCACATTTATTTATTGTTATGAGTGTTCAGTCGCTAAATCATATCTGACTCTTTGCCACTCCATGAACTTCAGCACACCAGGCTTCCCTGTCCTTCATTATCTCCCTGCATTTGCTCAGACTCATATCCTTTGAATTATTCACCCCCTTCTCTTCTTGCCCTCAGTCTTCCCCAGCGCCAGAAACTTTTTCAGTGAGTCAGCTCTTTGCACCAGGTGGCCAAAGTATTGGAGCTGCAGCTTCAGCATCAATCCTTTATTAGTTGAAGTATTAGGACATATAGAATTTTCTTAGTATTCATATACAAAAATGTAGTATAACTTATCAACTATCATACAAAGTCACTCTTGACTGGGGATTTTTCTGAGTATTTCAGGCCAATACTCCCCTAAGTCAGTACTTAGAGTCCAAATGATGTTGAATAGTGAGTACACATTTAAATAAAATGGATTGCAGACTTCTAGGAAAATACTAGTAGTAGCATAACTTGAGACATTCTTTTATATCTCCTTAAAAGAGTAAAATGGACAGAACTAGAATAGCAAAAGTTCCACTAAAGTAAGGGATACATTGTTCCTATCAGCTACCAAATATGAATGGAAGAAGGTTGATGGCTACAGCATTGAGAACTGTAAGAAAATACAGAAAGGGCCATTGGGCTTCTGGTGGCCCTTGAAAGAGAATACACCTCAAGCAAACAAGAAATACTTACTAGAAGGCACAGCAGGTAAAGCTGAGGACAACTGTGAGGGACAGCAGTTATACATGTCTAATACACGAGTGAGTGCAAGTGAACCTGTAACATCTTTATTTATTCATTCACTTTAATTGGAGTACAGTTGCTTCACACTGCTCTGTCAGCTTCTGATGTACAGCAAACTGAATCAGTATATATATATATACATATATATATATATATATATACATATATATATATATACATATGCATATAAAAAGAAGCATATATATATATATATATCTCCTTTTTTTGGAATTTCCTTCCAAAAAGCACCTAGCAGAGCTCCCTGTGCTATACATTATGTTTTCATTAGTTTTCTGCTTTATATAATGTGCATATGTCAATCCCAATCTCCCAATTCATCCTACATACCCACTTTCACCATTGGTACTGATATATTTGTTCTATGCATCTGTGTCTCTATTTCTGTCATGCAAATAAGAACATTTATGCCATTTTCTAGATTCCACAAATATGTGTTAATCTATAATATTTTATTTTCTATTTCTGCCTTCCTTTACTCTATGGGAAAGTCTCTGAGTCCACCCACACTAGTTTAAAAAAAGGCCTAATTCTATGTATTATGTCTCAAATGTTTTTTCCCTTACTTTATTTTTTTAATTGAAAGATAATAGCTTTACAGAACTGTGCTGTTTACTGTCAAACATTAACTTGAAACATGTTGATGCTTTCCATCTCTTATTTGCAAGCTACTAGTGCCTGAGACAACTATGTGGGACAAAGCAGGGCAATATTATTTATTATTAAGTTCCTTGGAAGAGATAGAATGTAGACTTATTAATTACCTATAACTATCACAGTGATTGTATTATTTTGAAAACCTGAGAGTGGAAAATCGTATGAATATTATGAAATGTATATTTATAAAATCTAGCCTGTTAACGTTTAAAGCAGAAAATATCTTCACCCTTATATAATAGTTAATTATATATTTGTAGTCTCCTTTAGAAAAAAAAAAGGTTCTGTTTGTTAAATACGAAGAATATGAGTAGATCAAAAGTAGTTCAAATTTTGTACTTAAATAAATCGGGGCAATTGTAAACCGATATGACCACATTTGGAATATCTTGCCAATGCAGTAATGTCAGCTTAGTCAGTAGAAGTCTAACCCTGATAGTAATTCCATCTTATCTAGGAAAACGAATCATACTTCTGGGAATCACATCTCATTTTCAGCCAGTGTTGACCGGCTAATAGGGTTGTGTATCATTTTTCAGGCTGAATAAATTTTTCTTCCTAATTAATCATCTAAATGAATGCCTAGGTTTCTTCACCTTCAGTTCTGAATATGAATCAATTTCAAACTGAAACTTAATGAGAACGAGAGCAAGAAAATTTTTCCTTGGAAAGAAGTGATTTACAAAGGGTCAAAATACTTAATCAGGACTGTCCTCATTAGGACTATTTGCATAAATGAGGACTAAAGACTTTTTAGACTAATAGAAAAAGTTTATTAAAGCATCCATTAGCCTATTTTGCTTTGTGAATTCTAATTCTTAAAATTATTAGTACCTTGCTTATTCACGTGCAAAGATAACTATTGCTTTTCCTCTAGATTACTTTCTAATTTGTGACACTCAAATAAAGAGTATCAATTTTTTTATTTGTATAAAAAAATCCAAAATTAATGACATTCATACTTAACCAGTCATACTCATCACTAACATTATCCAGAGAAATACATAGTCATCTTCTACACTTCCAAGCAAAGAATTAATTTAGTTAGGATCATAATGAGAGAAAGAATTAATATAGTAGATAATGTAGTTTGATATAGGCTTTCAGTTCGTATTTTTATCAACTATGTGGGACAAAGCAGGGCAATATTATTTATTATTAAGTTCCTTGGAAGAGATAGAATGTAGACTTATTAATTACCTATAACTATCACAGTGATTGTATTATTTTGAAAACCTGAGAGTGGAAAATCGTATGAATATTATGAAATGTATATTTATAAAATCTAGCCTGTTAACGTTTAAAGCAGAAAATATCTTCACCCTTATATAATAGCTAATTATATATTTGTAGTCTCCTTTAGAAAAAAAAAAGGTTCTGTTTGTTAAATATGAAGAATATGAGTAGATCAAAAGTAGTTCAAATTTTGTACTTAAATAAATCGGGCAATTGTAAACCGATATGACCACATTTGGAATATCTTGCCAATGCAGTAATGTCAGCTTAGTCAGTAGAAGTCTAACCCTGATAGTAATTCCATCTTATCTAGGAAAACGAATCATACTTCTGGGAATCACATCTCATTTTCAGCCAGTGTTGACCGGCTAATAGGGTTGTGTATCATTTTCAGGCTGAATAAATTTTTCTTCCTAATTAATCATCTAAATGAATGCCTAGATTTCTTCACCTTCAGTTCTGAATATGAATCAATTTCAAACTGAAACTTAATGAGAACGAGAGCAAGAAAATTTTTCCTTGGAAAGAAGTGATTTACAAAGGGTCAAAATACTTAATCAGGACTGTCCTCATTAGGACTATTTGCATAAATGAGGACTAAAGACTTTTTAGACTAATAGAAAAAGTTTATTAAAGCATCCATTAGCCTATTTTGCTTTGTGAATTCTAATTCTTAAAATTATTAGTACCTTGCTTATTCACATGCAAAGATAACTATTGCTTTTCCTCTAGATTACTTTCTAATTTGTGACACTCAAATGAAGAGTATCAATTTTTTTATTTGTATAAAAAAATCCAAAATTAATGACATTCATACTTAACCAGTCATACTCATCACTAACATTATCCAGAGAAATACATAGTCATCTTCTACACTTCCAAGCAAAGAATTAATTTAGTTAGGATCATAATGAGAGAAAGAATTAATATAGTAGATAATGTAGTTTGATATAGGCTTTCAGTTCGTATTTTTATCAATAGAATACAATCCTTCCCATCATTTTTGAAAGTGAGAAAACAGATTTAGAGGAGCTGAGACTTGCCAAGTTAAAATTACTAGCAGGTTGTAAAACAATATGAATGATGTTCTACATTTGAGAACTTGCCTTTATAATGATATTGACAGTGGTAATGGTATGATAACTAAATAAATGCAACAACTATGAGGCAATGATGCCAATGATATCAAAATGACATTTGGTGAACAAATGAGTAAGAAGACATTAGAAGAACTATTACTTGTTTAGATGTATTTTGGGCTTGCAAATTACTTTACATTTAAACATGAGTTTGGTCATCTTTCTCCTTTATGACCATGAAAAAATTACCTACACTTTAATTACCTTATTTTAAAAAATAGGTAAAATAACAATCATTTCCTTATAGAATGTTGCTGTCAGGGTTTGCATAAGTTATCACTTGTAATCCTTAACAATCACTGAATGAGGCAGTGTTACAGATGGTTAAAAAAGCAAATCTTGAGAAATGTACTTAATAAATTTCTCCATGCTGTCACAGCAAGTATGTGAACAAATTTGGATGCATACCCAGATTTCTCTGACACAGAATTCATGTTCTTTCCATTGGGCCACGTAGCTTTCCTAACAGCATATTTAATAAAACACAATATCACTGATGATATATTTGTAGAACCTTTGAGTGAAATTTCAATGCTGATCATTTTTAGATAGAGAAATTGCTCTGCCAGAAAGCAATGTGTAACCAATTCAAGTGATACCAATGGATTTTAGAAATTGCACACAAAAGCCTTTTCACAAAATGGTTGATTTTCCCCAATACACACATCTGGCTATCTCACATCCTTTTTAACTAGAGAAATATAATTTTCAGAAATGTAGGTTTACACAGCATGGTGGTCATGAACTCTTCTCCATATTTCAAAACTGGGCAGCCAGACACAGAGCTTCTCTGGGCAGTTGGCCCAGCAAATCATTTCACCAATATAGTGCTGGTCGAAAGTACTGAGTGCCAAACTAAACTCCTAATGTTCTATTTCAACCCAGCAGATTCTATTGAGGCTGATTTTGGAAGAAAGATGGATTGGCTCATTGCCATATTTCTCACTCAACCTTGCATTTGTGGCAAAGAGCCAGATTTTGAGAAAAATCTGTGGGGATTTTTAAAATTCCTTTCTTGTATATAATTACATAATTTAATTGAAACCCACTGATATTTGGAAAAACAAAAAAGAGAGCCTTCTCTCTGTTGACTATGTATAGTCAATATGACAATTATTTCACATTTTGAGTAATCTTTATGAGGAGTTGAATTTAATTATGTGAGGGAAATATGAGTCAGGAAGCATTTGATTTGCTAAATTTAAGGAGAAAACACAAGCAAATACCAATCAATTGGTCTCAAAATAGCTTATTGATATCAGAACCAGAAATTTCAAAGTAATCAGAAGATTACTTTCTTATAGTCTTCAGGTCTAGATATAAGAATAGAGCCTAAGTTGCAATCAATATATTAGTAGTCAGTGTCATAATCCAATAGAAGTGTAATTTGATGAGAAATGCAAATTCCTAGATTGTCAACACTGGCAAAACCATTTTGACTCTGTATAAATTTTTTATGCAGATATCCAGTATACAATTGTCTCTAAATATATTAATCACAGCACATCAAAATAAAAAGTAAAGTGAACACACAAGTAAGGCTTTAATTATTCTCATATCTTGCCACTCACTTTAATATCCATAAATTTATGTCTCAAATTACATAGCAGAAAATCTTTTTTAAAATTTTACAAATAGAATAATATAAACAAAGTGTGATATTTTTCTGAATACGATAGCTTTATATTTCTGAAAATTATATTATAACAAAGATAATAAGAGAAAAGTAAAACTTTCATCAGATTGATGACTGTAATACTGAAAAATATAATAGGACAAGTATTACTGTATCCCTTAATCCAGTATTCCATAACCTCTGGGATGTAATGTTTGATGATCTGAAGTGAAGCTGATGTAATAATGACAGAAATAAAGAGCACAAAAATGAAATGCTATTGAATCATCGTGAAACCATGCCCTATCCCTCGTTTTTGGATCCAAACTAAACTCCTAATGTTCTATTTCAACCCAGCAGATTCTATTGAGGCTGATTTTGGAAGAAAGATGGATTGGCTCATTGCCATATTTCTCACTCAACCTTGCATTTGTGGCAAAGAGCCAGATTTTGAGAAAAATCTGTGGGGATTTTTAAAATTCCTTTCTTGTATATAATTACATAATTTAATTGAAACCCACTGATATTTGGAAAAACAAAAAAGAGAGCCTTCTCTCTGTTGACTATGTATAGTCAATATGACAATTATTTCACATTTTGAGTAATCTTTATGAGGAGTTGAATTTAATTATGTGAGGGAAATATGAGTCAGGAAGCATTTGATTTGCTAAATTTAAGGAGAAAACACAAGCAAATACCAATCAATTGGTCTCAAAATAGCTTATTGATATCAGAACCAGAAATTTCAAAGTAATCAGAAGATTACTTTCTTATAGTCTTCAGGTCTAGATATAAGAATAGAGCCTAAGTTGCAATCAATATATTAGTAGTCAGTGTCATAATCCAATAGAAGTGTAATTTGATGAGAAATGCAAATTCCTAGATTGTCAACACTGGCAAAACCATTTTGACTCTGTATAAATTTTTTATGCAGATATCCAGTATACAATTGTCTCTAAATATATTAATCACAGCACATCAAAATAAAAAGTAAAGTGAACACACAAGTAAGGCTTTAATTATTCTCATATCTTGCCACTCACTTTAATATCCATAAATTTATGTCTCAAATTACATAGCAGAAAATCTTTTTTAAAATTTTACAAATAGAATAATATAAACAAAGTGTGATATTTTTCTGAATACGATAGCTTTATATTTCTGAAAATTATATTATAACAAAGATAATAAGAGAAAAGTAAAACTTTCATCAGATTGATGACTGTAATACTGAAAAATATAATAGGACAAGTATTACTGTATCCCTTAATCCAGTATTCCATAACCTCTGGGATGTAATGTTTGATGATCTGAAGTGAAGCTGATGTAATAATAACAGAAATAAAGTGCACAAAAATGAAATGCTCTTGAATCATCGTGAAATCATGCCCTATCCCCCTCGTTTTTGGAAAAATTTTCTTCCAAAAAATGAGTTTCTGATGTTAAAATGTTTGGGGACCTCCGCGTTAATTCATCTTGCATTATTTGTGAAGGATAGGGACATCCTCAGGCATTTCCTTAATCTAGAAAATAGCTCCATCTTTATATCTTTTGAAGGATTTTAAAAATTTGAAGATATTTGCAAGGAAAGCTTGTCATATTAAAAGGACTCAAATTTGGTTTTATTTTGTTGTCAAAGTAATGCCTTACAGTCCTAACACACATTTTTAAAGACTATTTCAATTAAGATATTATCAAAACTACAGGTCCTATTACTTAAGGTCACCCAAAATGTTTTCCCATACTTAGTCTCTCATGTAAGTCTGTCTGTCTGTCTGTCTATCGGTCTGTATTAACTGGTGAGTTTTTACATATTAAAAGTAATTAGTGACTTAATTTTAGTTGACAATTGGAATCTCAACTGTCTCTGTTATAGACAGCTCTTTTACCTAGTTGAGCCTATTTATTTATCTACCCTCCTACTTATTTATCATTTTATATTTATTTTATATGGTTAGTTAGTTTCCAGCTTGAACCAGCCTAGTAAAATTCAGGCAATTTGTGATTTTGCATTTTCAAAAATTTTTATTAATTCAAATAGAATAATATAAACAAAGTGTGATATTTTTCTGAATACGATAGCTTTATATTTCTGAAAATTATATTATAACAAAGATAATAAGAGAAAAGTAAAACTTTCATCAGATTGATGACTGTAATACTGAAAAATATAATAGGACAAGTATTACTGTATCCCTTAATCCAGTATTCCATAACCTCTGGGATGTAATGTTTGATGATCTGAAGTGAAGCTGATGTAATAATAACAGAAATAAAGTGCACAAAAATGAAATGCTCTTGAATCATCGTGAAATCATGCCCTATCCCCCTCGTTTTTGGAAAAATTTTCTTCCAAAAAATGAGTTTCTGATGTTAAAATGTTTGGGGACCTCCGCGTTAATTCATCTTGCATTATTTGTGAAGGATAGGGACATCCTCAGGCATTTCCTTAATCTAGAAAATAGCTCCATCTTTATATCTTTTGAAGGATTTTAAAAATTTGAAGATATTTGCAAGGAAAGCTTGTCATATTAAAAGGACTCAAATTTGGTTTTATTTTGTTGTCAAAGTAATGCCTTACAGTCCTAACACACATTTTTAAAGACTATTTCAATTAAGATATTATCAAAACTACAGGTCCTATTACTTAAGGTCACCCAAAATGTTTTCCCATACTTAGTCTCTCATGTAAGTCTGTCTGTCTGTCTGTCTATCGGTCTGTATTAACTGGTGAGTTTTTACATATTAAAAGTAATTAGTGACTTAATTTTAGTTGACAATTGGAATCTCAACTGTCTCTGTTATAGACAGCTCTTTTACCTAGTTGAGCCTATTTATTTATCTACCCTCCTACTTATTTATCATTTTATATTTATTTTATATGGTTAGTTAGTTTCCAGCTTGAACCAGCCTAGTAAAATTCAGGCAATTTGTGATTTTGCATTTTCAAAAATTTTTATTATTTCACATTAAAAATTTTCAGGATTTTATCAATCCAATCACATGTTACATAAACTGCTTTACAAATTTATTTTTCTATAATTGTATCCAGGGGTAATAACTAACAGGAAAGAAGAGAACAAGATGTTCCAAAAATTGAAGTGAACTTAGGATTGATTTGCAGCCGAGACATGCTATGAGTTCTCTTCATTGAACAATGAATAGATGGTAACACTTATCTTAGAAAAAAAAATGGTTAAAGGTACTGACAGTGTATTTTACTTCTTCTATGTGAGTCACCCTGAAAGAGAGTAAGATTTTATTTAGAATAAGGTGTGAATATGGTATTACCAGAAGTATGCCAATATTTAGTTGGTATAAGAGAGAAGAAGATGGAGACAGAAAATTTGAGCTGCTAAAGGAATTTGTTAAAAAAAATAAGGCAGTTTCCAAATGATACTCCAGTGGGGACAAAGCTAGTTAAAGTAATAAATATAATAAAGAAGCATCAAACTTAAATAAAAAAGGGATGACTTTTTATTTTTAAGTCAAATCAAGGAGCAGTAGGCAAATATGCCACTTAATGAACAAAGAGTTCTTATAATTGGGGAATTGTAATTTATTTTGGACAGGACTATTCACAGATGTCAAGAATCACTAAATCACCTACAGAAATTGCTCAGACATAAAAACTACTGTGGCATGATGTGTGGTTATGATGCTACTTTAATATTGTGATATACCAGAAGAAGCATGGCCAAATAATAACATCCTTTCTTTTATTTATATTGACCTAATATTAGTGAGCTTAAGTTTTATAATTTCTTGTCTTTCTTATGAGATCATAAGAAAAAATAGAGCTGTAAAGATTAAAAATGTGTTCAAAATATGAACAGGAAGAATTTTCTCCTAGCAAATAATATGTTTTACAATAATTTCTTAAAGAATAAAAATACTGCATAAAAAATTTCAAACTAACCACCATATATCCTAATAACCAGCATCCTGAGCAATATAGTGATCCTTAATTTCATTGCTTATTTTACTCTGTTCCTAAAACTTCAAATAACCAAAATGCAAACACATCTAATACTTTTAAAGCATTCATTTAAAATAATGAACCCATTTAAATTGCCTTATGAAGAATGAGAGAAAAATCTCCATTCATTTAAAATAATATGTCTCTCACATTACATAAAATTGCATTTATTTTTATCCAGGTCGTATTTCTTTCTAGAGTCTTAACATTTTCTATAGTTTGACTCTGTTAATTGGCAGTTAACCAACTCTCGTTGTTGTTCTCTTTCTTCAGCTCTGAATACAACCTTATTTGGAGATAAGATCATATAATATTCACTTAGAAATGTTATAAAATAAATCACAACATTGTGTACTGCATTTGGCATGCATGGGACTTAGGGGTTTTAAAGCCAAAGTTGTTTGCATTCTGCTTGCTGTGAAAATGGGTGTTTAAGAGTTTACTAAAAAATAAAATAAAATTCTTAAAAGATGGTACAATGGACTCTTGGAGTGAATGATATGACATGCTTGTAATTGTTACTAAAGCAAACAAGAGGCAATTGGTATCTAAAGTATCAAACAGGAATACGCTCTTTTCTAACCACCAAATTCAAGATTCCAAGGAATATGGAAGTCTCATGGGCAACATATAACTGTGTTTTATTCACGCAAAACAAACCCCTCAACATTTCTAGGATAGAGGTTCCAGCTTTGTTATTTTCCTCAGGATTTCCTTAGCAATTCAGTCTTTTGTGATTCCTTAAAACTTTTAGGACTATTTGTTCAAGTTCATTTAGGAAACAAAAGTAATGAGTATATTGACAAAGATTGCATTAAATCTGTAGATTACATTGGATAGTATGACTATTTTAACAGTATTAATTCTTCCAATCTAAAAACAAAGAATATCTTTCCATTTCATTGACTCATCCTCATTTCCTTCATGATTGCTTTACGATTTTCAGTGGATAGATCTTTCAACTCAAACTTCATTCCTAGTTTATTTATTTTTACATGATTTTAAATGAGATTTCTGTATATTGATCTTCTATCCTGCTCTTTTGATAAATTCACTTATTAGTTCTTATAACTTTTGGGTGGAGACTTTAGGCTTCACTGCATAGAACCTTATGTCATCTGCAAGGAGTGACAGTTTTAGCTCTTCCCTTCCAATTTGGATAAACTTTAAGTTTCCTTGTCTGGTTGTTGAGGCTAGGACTTCCAATATAGAATTAAATATAAGAAGTGGGAGTGGACATCCTTGACTTGTTCCTGAATTTAGCAGGAAGGCTTTCAGTTTTTCAATGTTATACTGATTATACTGATTATACTAATATACTGATATTATACTGATTGTGAATCTGTCATGTGTGTGCTGTGCTCAGTGGCTCAGTCGTGCCTACCTGTTTTGCAACCTCATGGACAGAGAGAGGAGCCTGATGGTCCTCTGTCCATGGAATTTTCCTGGCAAGAACAGTGGAGTGAGTTGCCATTTCCTTCTCCAGGATTTGTCATAAATGGCATTTTTACGTTGAGGTATCTTTCCTCTGCATTCACTCTGATTAGAGTTTTTACATTAAATAAAGTCAGAATTTTGTTAAATATTTTCTTTTGTGTCTATTGGGAAGGTTATGTTATTTTCATGTGTTTCATTTTGACAATGTGGTAATATGGATCATTTTGCCTATACTGAATCATCCTTGTGATGATAGAATAAAACCAACTTGATCGTGGTGTATAATCCTTGATCATGGTGTATAATTGCTGGATTTGATTTGCTAATATTTTCTTGAGGATTTTTGCATCACTTATATTGGTCTGTTACTTTAATATTTATATGGTGCATCATTAGTGAAGGAAGCACTTTGATCTCCGTGCTCTTGAAACAACCATTAAATTATTACATTGGTTATCTGCTATTTTCTTTATTCCTTAAGCAATGTATGCTTTTCAGAGAAAATAGTAATTGACAAACTTGATAATTTAATTCAAACATAATATAAAATGAATCTGAGAAACAGCAAATTACTGTCTTTGTGTTTCAGGAAAAACACTTAATATTGATGAGGATCAAACTATTTATTAAATACAGGAAGATAATAACTTGTTGTTTATAGAATTAAATGTGATAAAATTTATAAAACACTTTGAACTCAGGATATTAATTCAAATGGAATAAGAATTCAGTAACAATTTTTTTCCACCATAAGTAGCATATACTTCCAATTTGTATAATACATATAAATATGAAATGCAATAGTTTTGTTATTTAAATTTGAATTAACAGGAAAATAAGTGTAAGCAAAGGTAATGCAATATTATATATAATTAGTATAATACCAGCTTATAGAAACTGTTAGGGACCCTTACATTCTTTAAATTTTTGAAAGTATCGCTAATCTTAGCCAGTTCACCCAGTTTGGGAATTGTT
Source organism: Tragulus kanchil (assembly GCA_022376925.1). NCBI lineage: Eukaryota > Metazoa > Chordata > Mammalia > Artiodactyla > Tragulidae > Tragulus > Tragulus kanchil. The sequence goes on along the minus strand of JAIOJX010000003.1, from coordinate 84,144,041 downwards.
TCTGACTCACTTTCTTGGTTATGTTGGCTGACAATTTCATGGATTTTCACTTAAACTTTTATTTCATAGTGATTCCACTATTAAGGACCAATGTAAATTTTTCAGTTTCCATGTGCATCTATTACAAGTACGCACTCAGAAAACAAAGAAATGGCCATTTAATAGTTCTCATCCATTATCTCCACTATTAGAAAGACTTGGGAAAGGATTTCACTTATCATTTTGTTCTATGTGCTCCTACCTTAATAACAAATGCAGGAGAGTGGACTTCCCTGATCATGTCAAGTGAGACCACCAGTTCTCAAAATATGTTTGCATTCCCTTTCCTTCTTTCTTCATTGTAGTTTATTTGATACATGTCCAAATACCGCTCTAGGAAAGGATTGGAGCAATAGATTCCCCAGTCTTTAAGAAGACACAATATTCCATTCAGTTGATTGGTCTCTGGCTCTAAGAACTGGCTCAAATCCAGATGTTAGGCAAGGAAATTGAGACTATTGCAAGATTTGAGTTTCTGTCCACCTAAAACTTTTGGGGATAAAAACAAAAATTCTCTTTAGTTGTCCATTTATGTTTTTAGAGCATTATCTTCAATAAACTATCATCTATGAGTCAATGTCCCTGTTAACCATTTAGAGCTTGAGGCATATTAAGACAATTATATCCAACTTTTTGTCAATAGTTAAGTTCCATTACAACCTGCTCTGCATGTTTGCTAAGTCACTTCAGTTGCATCCAACTGTTTGTGTCCCTGTGGACTGTAGCCCATCAGGTCCCTTTGTTCATGGGATTCTCCAGCCACGAATGCTGAAGTGGGTCATCATGCCCTCTTCCAGGGGATCTTCCCAGCCCAGGCATTGAACCCACACCAATTATGTCTCTGCATTAGCAGGTGAGTTCTTTACTACAACTGCCACCTGGGAAGACCACAGCCTGCTTGATTGTCCTGTAATGGCATTATCTACATGTATCCTTAAGCAGCTAAGTTCTAGCAGCACCCAGTTTCTACTATCTGGTCTAAGGAACACAGTTACCAATAAGCTTCTCAAAAATACCTCTAATTTCCCCTAAGTATTATAATTTTTCCATTTATTAAAATTATTTCCTTTTGATCTTCTCGGAAAACAGTTGGCTGAGCTGTCCATTCCAATGAAAGAAATTGGAGTAGTATCTTTCAATGCATAGCAACTATTAGTTAAGAGTGACTTTGGAGATTTGATGACCTCTCATTTCTGCCTTGTGCTGACAATGAACCATGAACACATGTGAAACCGAGAAAGTCCTTGGACAGATATCCAGGTGCTTTCAGTAAGAAACCTTAGGCTTGCTCAAGAATATACATGATAATATGTTAATGTTAAGACAACAAGAAGTGCCCACTACACAGGTGTCACTACGATAACTATAATCGTCCAAATTTTGACCAATACCCTCCTTTACACGACTATTCACTCTAGTTTATTTGATACATGTCCAAATACCGCTCTAGGAAAGGATTGGAGCAATAGATTCCCCAGTCTTTAAGAAGACACAATATTCCATTCAGTTGATTGGTCTCTGGCTCTAAGAACTGGCTCAAATCCAGATGTTAGGCAAGGAAATTGAGACTATTGCAAGATTTGAGTTTCTGCCACCTAAAACTTTTGGGGATAAAAACAAAAATTCTCTTTAGTTGTCCATTTATGTTTTTAGAGCATTATCTTCAATAAACTATCATCTATGAGTCAATGTCCCTGTTAACCATTTAGAGCTTGAGGCATATTAAGACAATTATATCCAACTTTTTGTCAATAGTTAAGTTCCATTACAACCTGCTCTGCATGTTTGCTAAGTCACTTCAGTTGCATCCAACTGTTTGTGTCCCTGTGGACTGTAGCCCATCAGGTCCCTTTGTTCATGGGATTCTCCAGCCACGAATGCTGAAGTGGGTCATCATGCCCTCTTCCAGGGGATCTTCCCAGCCCAGGCATTGAACCCACACCAATTATGTCTCTGCATTAGCAGGTGAGTTCTTTACTACAACTGCCACCTGGGAAGACCACAGCCTGCTTGATTGTCCTGTAATGGCATTATCTACATGTATCCTTAAGCAGCTAAGTTCTAGCAGCACCCAGTTTCTACTATCTGGTCTAAGGAACACAGTTACCAATAAGCTTCTCAAAAATACCTCTAATTTCCCCTAAGTATTATAATTTTTCCATTTATTAAAATTATTTCCTTTTGATCTTCTCGGAAAACAGTTGGCTGAGCTGTCCATTCCAATGAAAGAAATTGGAGTAGTATCTTTCAATGCATAGCAACTATTAGTTAAGAGTGACTTTGGAGATTTGATGACCTCTCATTTCTGCCTTGTGCTGACAATGAACCATGAACACATGTGAAACCGAGAAAGTCCTTGGACAGATATCCAGGTGCTTTCAGTAAGAAACCTTAGGCTTGCTCAAGAATATACATGATAATATGTTAATGTTAAGACAACAAGAAGTGCCCACTACACAGGTGTCACTACGATAACTATAATCGTCCAAATTTTGACCAATACCCTCCTTTACACGACTATTCACTCTATCCACTGTTATTTACAGATAGGTTTTTAAGATCTACCAGTCTGTCAAAAGGCACCAATGACTAGATGACTCATCTAAATGACTCATAGTATTCTATGCTTAATATCCATATCACTTTATACATAAAAGTCTTCATTTTTGACATTATAAATGTTTCCACCTAATTGAGAAGACAATCACTGATAACATGCCATTCTAATTCAAGCTTTACTAGAGACTTGTGTAAGTTTTCCTCAAAGAAATATGTGTACAAAAAAAAAATTCTACATCATAGACAAGAATTAATTTCTTACTATCAGATTTATTTCAAGAATTTTTGCATCAGTTGACACTATCACAAAGTGTTGTTAGCCATATTTGACATTTTTTGACTTTTGACTATTTTATTTTATGGTAATTAATTGCTTTTTAAATTTGTCTACATATGATAACTATGTTTATTTCCTTTTATTTGTTTGGATTTACACTTACACTTTGAAAATTTTCAATTCCTATCCTCTACATATATTTCCTTATTTTTCTGCATTTTGCTTGTGACTAGTGTGTTTTCTTATGTATTTTATTAATTCCTCTTACATATTAGAATATAGAAATACTTATAACAGTTTACTGACTGTTAACATGTACAAAACTCAAATTTACCCCAGAACTGTGCATGGTTGGGACAGACCAAGCTAGCATGATACAGTGTTTGATAATTAAGATGCTGGTTAATATGGTCACAGGTTCAGGAACATGCAGAAGAGAGCCAAGATAGGCACCTTTTTGAAAAGTGAATTTGTTAAGAATCATGTATCACAGAAGACTATGAATTTTCATTGTAAATGTAACCAAGTTTATTCTGTTCTAAACAAATATATACTCAAAGGATTATATCAAAACATAGAGTATGTAAAATAAAATATCTAAAATGTCCAGAAAATAATCACACACACATGAAATATGAGAAAAATGTAACAAATTCTCAAAGGAAAAAGCAACAGAAATCAATCTCAATATTATAAAAATATTGGAATTATCAAATACTATAAAATATATTTATACATTTATGTATACTATATGTATACATATGCATACAGTTATTAGAGTTTCATGTTATTCTATGTCTGTTATATAAAGTTATATTATAACTGTGATCCATGAAATGAAGTCAAATATATTTGAAATGAATTGAAAGATATATTCATTAAATAAATATAAGCTAAACAATAAACCAAATGGAATCTTCATACCTAAAATATAAAATTAAAAAACACACTCAATGGTATAGCAGCAGAATGAAAGTTGCAAACACTCAATTAAATGGAAGATAGAGCAACAGAATCTATCCAATCTGCAATACAGATAGAATGAAAAACAGAAACAAGGTATATATAGTTCTGATATGCAAATATATTTGTGTCATTGGACTCTCAGAGGAAGAGGAGATTGATTTATACAGAAAAACATGGAAAAATATTTTTTAAATTTAGGTAAGAAATAACTGTACATAGTATATTTATAGAAAAATCTCAGTTAAACTCCATTAGGATAATCTAAAACTACAGCTAGAAATTGTTGAACACACACACACACAAAAAAGCTTGAAAGCATCAAGAGTAAAACATTAGATGAAAACAGTACATACAAGGCAAGAATGAATTGTTCCTGGATTTGTCAGTAGAAATCATAGAAGACAAAGACATTGCAACAATGTAGATATTATTATGAAAGAAAAGAAGCATCAAACCTAAGTGTAATTTCTAAAAGTATTAGTTTCATAATGTTATTCTATATCTGTTACACAAAGTTTTATTTAAAATATAATATGCAGAGCAATCCTTTCCAGTTATATTGACAAAAAATACATTCATATTTATATTGACTTATAATTCAACTTCCATTGCAGTGATCTGTCCAAATGGTGAAAAATCAGATTTTTTGATTAGCAAAACAATTTTCAGGTTTATTTTATATATGCACACGGAGATAATAAAGTTCAAAAAATGCATGCATGTGAGATATGACAAAGCAATTTTATATTGTGATTCTGATTGTAATTTGGGGAAATTTGCTTCATTCATATTTATAATTAGATTATTTAATATCACAGGGTTTTTTTGTTGTTATTATTTCTTTTTTTCTTTTTGGTGGGGGTGGGGTGGGGACGGAGGGGAGCAGGCGGGCCACTTCCATTGGTCTTTCATTTGTCCATTTTCATCCATCTTTTTTCTTTGGCCTGTGTGGGCCTCCCATCACAGTGGCCTCTGTTGTCACAGAGCACCGGCTCTGGGCGCATGAGCTCCAGAGCTCCGGCTCGGTAATTGGACACATCAGTCCAGCCAGTCTGTGGCACATGGGATCTTCCCAGGCCAGGGATCAAACTGGCGCCCCTAGCACTGCAAGGCGGTGTCCCTACCCACTGAACCACCAGGGAAGCCCTGTTATTATTTCTAAATTAGTCCCTCCCATGCATATACACAACAAGAAATATAACATAGCTAGCATATTTGTTGGAAGATTTTTCTTTTAGTCAATGATTCATAGACTCTTCACAGAAAGACTGATACAACCAGAGGTGGAGAGGAAGAGGGATAGAAGATTTAGTTCCTTCTGGTTGATTGAAATTTATGCAATTACTATTTTTTTGCTTGGAATCTAGATTTAAGAATGATTATAACATCATATCTTTAAAACGTCTACTTTACACAAGTTACAGTGAAACTGCAATGTTATACAGCTTCATTGTTTTGTAGGGTGAAACACATATAATCCACTAATGTGATTAGTTAGATATTCATTTAGTGATTTTAACATTGCGAATATAAAACAAAATGTTAAAAAATCAATTCAGTTTAATAACTCAGTCATGTCCAACTCTTAGCAATCTCAGGCACTGCACCATGCCAAGCTTCCCCATCCTTCGCCATCTACTGGGAGTTTGCTCAAACTCATGTCCATTTACTCTGCAATTCCTTCCAACCAACTCATCCTCTGTTGTCTCCTTCTCCATTTGCCTTCTATTTTCCCCAATGTCAGGGTCTTTACCAGTGAGTCGGATCCTCTCATCAGCTGGCTAAAATATTGGAACTTCAGCTTCAGCATCAATACTTCCAAAGAATATTCAGGGTTAATTTACTTTATCATTGAATGGTTTGAACTCCTTGCATTCCAAGGGACTCTCCAGAGCCTTCTCCACAGTTCAAAGGCATCAATACTTTCACACTCAGTCTTCTAAATGATCCAGCTCAAACATTTATACATGACTCTTGGGAAAACCATAGCTTTGGCTATGCAGAATTTGGTTGGCAAAGTGATGTCTATGCTTTTTAATAGGCTGTCTTGGTTTGTCATAGTTTTTCTTCATATGAAAAAGTATCTTTTAATTTCATGGATACAGTCACTATCACCCGTGATTTTTCAGTCCAAGAAAATAAAGTATGCCAATGTTTCCATTGTTTGCCCATCTACTTGACATTAAGTAATGAAAATAGATACCATAATCTTCATGTTGTGAATGTTGAGGGTTTTTTATTTTTTTCTTTTCCCCATCATGTCTCTTTTATTTATATTTGTTTTTAACCATCTTCTTTGGCATGTGTGGGCCTCCCATTGCAATGGACTTTCTCACAGCACAGCATTGGCTCTGGGTGCATGCGCTCCAGACTTCTGGCTCATAATTGGACACACCCATCCATCTGTTCTGCCACATGTGGGATCTTCCTGGATCAGGGATCAAACTGGTGCCCCTTGTATTGCAAAGAGTACTTTTTAACCACTGGACTACCAGAGAAGCCCCAAATGTTGAGGCTTTTTTCCCCCCACATCATGCCTCTTTTTATTTATGTTTATTTTCATCAAAAGTTTTTCTTCTCCAGGTATCTCTTGATTTCCTACTTTTGCATTCCAGTTCTCATTGGCGAAAACGACATCAATTTTGGTATTAGTTCTAGGTTTTCACAGATCCGTTCAACTTCAGCTTCTTCAGCATTAGTGATTGGGACATAGACTTGAATTACTGTGATATTGAATGGTTTGCCTTGGAAATTAACCGAGGTCATTCTTTTGTTTGTGAGATTGCATTCAAATACTGCATTTCAAGCTCTTTTGCCAACAATAGTTGTCTCCTTCTCATTTGCTTCTATCCCCAGTGTCAGGGTCTTTACCAGTGAGTCGGATCCTCTCATCAGCTGGCTAAAATATTGGAACTTCAGCTTCAGCATCAATACTTCCAAAGAATATTCAGGGTTAATTTACTTTATCATTGAATGGTTTGAACTCCTTGCATTCCAAGGGACTCTCCAGAGCCTTCTCCACAGTTCAAAGGCATCAATACTTTCACACTCAGTCTTCTAAATGATCCAGCTCAAACATTTATACATGACTCTTGGGAAAACCATAGCTTTGGCTATGCAGAATTTGGTTGGCAAAGTGATGTCTATGCTTTTTAATAGGCTGTCTTGGTTTGTCATAGTTTTTCTTCATATGAAAAAGTATCTTTTAATTTCATGGATACAGTCACTATCACCCGTGATTTTTCAGTCCAAGAAAATAAAGTATGCCAATGTTTCCATTGTTTGCCCATCTACTTGACATTAAGTAATGAAAATAGATACCATAATCTTCATGTTGTGAATGTTGAGGGTTTTTTATTTTTTTCTTTTCCCCATCATGTCTCTTTTATTTATATTTGTTTTTAACCATCTTCTTTGGCATGTGTGGGCCTCCCATTGCAATGGACTTTCTCACAGCACAGCATTGGCTCTGGGTGCATGCGCTCCAGACTTCTGGCTCATAATTGGACACACCCATCCATCTGTTCTGCCACATGTGGGATCTTCCTGGATCAGGGATCAAACTGGTGCCCCTTGTATTGCAAAGAGTACTTTTTAACCACTGGACTACCAGAGAAGCCCCAAATGTTGAGGCTTTTTTCCCCCCACATCATGCCTCTTTTTATTTATGTTTATTTTCATCAAAAGTTTTTCTTCTCCAGGTATCTCTTGATTTCCTACTTTTGCATTCCAGTTCTCATTGGCGAAAACGACATCAATTTTGGTATTAGTTCTAGGTTTTCACAGATCCGTTCAACTTCAGCTTCTTCAGCATTAGTGATTGGGACATAGACTTGAATTACTGTGATATTGAATGGTTTGCCTTGGAAATTAACCGAGGTCATTCTTTTGTTTGTGAGATTGCATTCAAATACTGCATTTCAAGCTCTTTTGTTGAGTATGAGGGCTCCTCCATTTCTTCTAAGGGATTCTTGCCCACGGTAGTAGATATAACGGTTATCTGAATTAAATTCTCCCCTTTGTATCCATTTTAATTCGTGTCCGTTTAATTAATTTGATTTCTAAAATGTCACTGTTCATTCTTTCCATCACCAGTTTGATCACTTCCAATTTACCTTGATTCATGGATGTACCATTCCAGGTTTCTATGCAGTATTGTTCTTTGTAGCATCGGACTTTACTTTCACTAATAGACACATCCACAGCTGGGCATCGTTTCTCCTTTGACTCAGCCATCTCATTCCCTCTGGAGCTATTTCTCCGTTCTTCTCCAGTAGCATTGCTGCAGGACATGGGAATCAAATCATGCTGAAGCCATCAAGAAAGACTTATTATCAAAACAAGGCCTTAAAAGAAGTGCCTGGTAGAAAAATAAGAGCACTTGTTTACAGCTCTTAAAAGCCCTTAACCATAACCAGAGACTTGGGGTAGCTATGCCAGAATAGGGTATGTGATCTGGAACTTCTCAGAAGGGACTTAGGAATGCCGAGTCAAGCATAAATCAGAATCCTGGTTTATGCACTTACTGTCTGTACCAGTGACTTCCCTTCTGAGATATGGCCTCCCCCAAGAAATTGGGTATGGGTGTAAGGATAATTGATTAGATTCTTTTGATAGTATCTACCTTGTATGTGCATGGCTGCAGCTTTTCTATAATCAATCACTGACTCCCTGATTCCCTACATTCTTTCTAAATCTCAATAAAAAGACATAAGAATTAGGGGAATTGCCTTCAGTCCTAGAGACTGACGGCCCCCTGTTCCATGTTTTGCACAAGTTTGCTTGTCTGTATCTTTAATTGTGATCGTCCCTGCTGAGAGCCATGACAAGCATTTTGGGTACCTACCAACCTGGGGAGTTCAAATTTCAGTGTTCTATCATTTTGCCTTTTCATACGGTTCATGTGGTTCTCAAGGCAAGAATACTGAAGGGCCCTTTTGGCCACGATTTTCAAATTGGGACATAACTGGGATTATTCTGAATTAACCGAGGTCATTCTTTTGTTTGTGAGATTGCATTCAAATACTGCATTTCAAGCTCTTTTGTTGAGTATGAGGGCTCCTCCATTTCTTCTAAGGGATTCTTGCCCACGGTAGTAGATATAACGGTTATCTGAATTAAATTCTCCCCTTTGTATCCATTTTAATTCGTGTCCGTTTAATTAATTTGATTTCTAAAATGTCACTGTTCATTCTTTCCATCACCAGTTTGATCACTTCCAATTTACCTTGATTCATGGATGTACCATTCCAGGTTTCTATGCAGTATTGTTCTTTGTAGCATCGGACTTTACTTTCACTAATAGACACATCCACAGCTGGGCATCGTTTCTCCTTTGACTCAGCCATCTCATTCCCTCTGGAGCTATTTCTCCGTTCTTCTCCAGTAGCATTGCTGCAGGACATGGGAATCAAATCATGCTGAAGCCATCAAGAAAGACTTATTATCAAAACAAGGCCTTAAAAGAAGTGCCTGGTAGAAAAATAAGAGCACTTGTTTACAGCTCTTAAAAGCCCTTAACCATAACCAGAGACTTGGGGTAGCTATGCCAGAATAGGGTATGTGATCTGGAACTTCTCAGAAGGGACTTAGGAATGCCGAGTCAAGCATAAATCAGAATCCTGGTTTATGCACTTACTGTCTGTACCAGTGACTTCCCTTCTGAGATATGGCCTCCCCCAAGAAATTGGGTATGGGTGTAAGGATAATTGATTAGATTCTTTTGATAGTATCTACCTTGTATGTGCATGGCTGCAGCTTTTCTATAATCAATCACTGACTCCCTGATTCCCTACATTCTTTCTAAATCTCAATAAAAAGACATAAGAATTAGGGGAATTGCCTTCAGTCCTAGAGACTGACGGCCCCCTGTTCCATGTTTTGCACAAGTTTGCTTGTCTGTATCTTTAATTGTGATCGTCCCTGCTGAGAGCCATGACAAGCATTTTGGGTACCTACCAACCTGGGGAGTTCAAATTTCAGTGTTCTATCATTTTGCCTTTTCATACGGTTCATGTGGTTCTCAAGGCAAGAATACTGAAGTGGTTGGCCATTCCCTTCTCCAGTGGACCACGATTTTTCAAAACGCTCCATCATGACTCATCCATCTTGTGTGAGCCTGCATGGTGTGGCTCATGAGTTCACTGAGACATGGCTGTGATCCTGATCAGTTTGGTTAGTTTTATTTGATTGTGCTTTTCGTTCTGTTTGCCCTCTGATGGATGAAGTTCAGAGTCTTGGGGAAGCTCCCTGTTGAGAGGGACTGGTGAGGATAGCTGGATCTTGTTTTGGTGGACAAGTCCGTGTTTAGCAGATCTTTAGTCCAATTGTCTGCTGATGATTGGGGCTGTTTTCCCTCCCTTTAATTTGGCCTGAGGCTTAACTATGGTAGGGGTAACTGACCTTCTCCAAAAGGATTTAAGCCAGCATGCTGCACCACGACTGTTTCAATATCCCTGACATTATGGCAGGCCACTGTAGACCCATGTCTCTGCCTGAGACTCTGGAACATTGAGAGGCAAATCTGGCTTAATCTCATTTTGGGTCACTGCTCCTTTCTTTTATGTCCTGGTGTGCACAAGGTTTTGTTTGTGCCCTCGACTCCGTTTCCCCAGTCCTTCTCAGTGACTCATCCTTGGCCAAATTTTACAGCTGTTCATTCTTATCAAAGCAATGCCATTGAAAATAATTAATAAAGAGAAAAAAAGGACAAAAGTAAATGAAAAAAATAACAATAAGTAATTGAGGTTTGCCATTCTTTTTTTTTTTTTTTTTAATCCTCTCCTTTTTCTATCCTGTCTTTGGTCCTGTGAAGCCAGTCCACTTGAAATTCATTCATTTTCAATTAATTGAACTGACCATATTATTTATGAGAAAAGTGAGCGTAGATTCAAATATACTTTGTGCTGGATTTCCTCTACACGTAGTCAATGGCATGTTTTCCCCTACAATTAAGTTAACATGTTCTCCGATGTCAAATACACTTTTATATTCACTTTTGTAAATAGCTTAAAGAACATTTGGATGCTACATATTTCTATAATATCATAATAATTAGGTTTAATGCATTATAAAGTGTGAGCGGGTATGTCAATGAGCCATGTTTTCCCTAATGCTGGTTACATCGTGTTCTTCAAGGCAAGAATACTGAAGTGGTTGGCCATTCTTCTCCAGTGGACCACGATTTTCAAAACGCTCCATCATGACTCATCCATCTTGTGTGAGCCTGCATGGTGTGGCTCATGAGTTCACTGAGACATGGCTGTGATCCTGATCAGTTTGGTTAGTTTTATTTGATTGTGCTTTTCGTTCTGTTTGCCCTCTGATGGATGAAGTTCAGAGTCTTGGGGAAGCTCCCTGTTGAGAGGGACTGGTGAGGATAGCTGGATCTTGTTTTGGTGGACAAGTCCGTGTTTAGCAGATCTTTAGTCCAATTGTCTGCTGATGATTGGGGCTGTTTTCCCTCCCTTTAATTTGGCCTGAGGCTTAACTATGGTAGGGGTAACTGACCTTCTCCAAAAGGATTTAAGCCAGCATGCTGCACCACGACTGTTTCAATATCCCTGACATTATGGCAGGCCACTGTAGACCCATGTCTCTGCCTGAGACTCTGGAACATTGAGAGGCAAATCTGGCTTAATCTCATTTTGGGTCACTGCTCCTTTCTTTTATGTCCTGGTGTGCACAAGGTTTTGTTTGTGCCCTCGACTCCGTTTCCCCAGTCCTTCTCAGTGACTCATCCTTGGCCAAATTTTACAGCTGTTCATTCTTATCAAAGCAATGCCATTGAAAATAATTAATAAAGAGAAAAAAAGGACAAAAGTAAATGAAAAAAATAACAATAAGTAATTGAGGTTTGCCATTCTTTTTTTTTTTTTTTTTAATCCTCTCCTTTTTCTATCCTGTCTTTGGTCCTGTGAAGCCAGTCCACTTGAAATTCATTCATTTTCAATTAATTGAACTGACCATATTATTTATGAGAAAAGTGAGCGTAGATTCAAATATACTTTGTGCTGGATTTCCTCTACACGTAGTCAATGGCATGTTTTCCCCTACAATTAAGTTAACATGTTCTCCGATGTCAAATACACTTTTATATTCACTTTTGTAAATAGCTTAAAGAACATTTGGATGCTACATATTTCTATAATATCATAATAATTAGGTTTAATGCATTATAAAGTGTGAGCATTTGAAGTTAATGGTATTTCAATGGTCTTTATATTCACACTGTGAGTCTCAATTACAGGAATTTTTACCCCCTGGGACCACTAAGAGCCCCCAATTTCAACCTTTGAATATTCGTTAAACTTGGGCAATATGTTGCAGAGCATTTAGAAATAGTGTTCCTAAAAATGCTCACCTTTCTGCTCACATGGAGAGCACATCAACATATCTATCAGTTGTGAATATGCTGACTTTATTATTTTGAAAAATCACACAAATGTCAGAGAGCATCAGATTCTGATTATTTTGTTCTTTCTTTTCTTCTTTTCTTTATATCAGCAGCAAAAAAAAAAAAAAAAGTGGTGAGAATAGAAATATCATTAATAGAATTATTCAGTGTTAGACACTATAGTTGAATTATATAAGTACTTTCTCTTTCAATTTAGGTGAGAAACATTGCATATATATGTATATATACATGTATATGATTATTTAAAACTATAGAGAGAAAATAGAGGAATTCCATAAAAACACCTACTTCTGCTTCATTAACTCTGCAAAAGTCTTTTATTGTGGGATCCCAAAAACTGTGGAAAAATTCTTAAAGAGATGGGAATACCAGCGCACTTTGTCTGCCTCCTGAGAAACATGTATTCAGGTTAAAAATTGGGAATGAAAAAAAAAAAATTGGGAAAGGAGTACAGCAAGGCTGTATACTATCATCCTGCTTGTTTACCTTCCATACAGAGTACATCATGTGAAATGCCAGGCTAGATGAATCACAAGCTGGAATCAAGATTTCCAGAAGAAGTATCAATACCACATTAATGGCAGAAAGCAAAGAGGAGTTAAAAAGTCTCTTGATGAGATTGAAAAGGGTGTCAACTACAAATTGACACTTACAAATTACATTACCAATGATTGAACAACAAGGGCATTTTCCATCCATGACTGTGGAGATTGAACCCTATGGTGTGACAGATGCTGACTCGTCACACCCCCTGAAGGAGTTCAGGGTGGAGTGAGGCACTCTGTGCTCCAGAGGATCTGGTGGGACAGATCTTTAGGCAGATGTTTTAGGAATAGATTTTATCATCTCAATCCTTGCTCTCCTCATACCTAAAGGAAAACCGGAAAAGGGTAATGAAACCCTCTCATCTTTTATTCACACTGTGAGTCTCAATTACAGGAATTTACCCTGGGACCACTAAGAGCCCCAATTTCAACCTTTGAATATTCGTTAAACTTGGGCAATATGTTGCAGAGCATTTAGAAATAGTGTTCCTAAAAATGCTCACCTTTCTGCTCACATGGAGAGCACATCAACATATCTATCAGTTGTGAATATGCTGACTTTATTATTTTGAAAAATCACACAAATGTCAGAGAGCATCAGATTCTGATTATTTTGTTCTTTCTTTTCTTCTTTTCTTTATATCAGCAGCAAAAAAAAAAAAAAAGTGGTGAGAATAGAAATATCATTAATAGAATTATTCAGTGTTAGACACTATAGTTGAATTATATAAGTACTTTCTCTTTCAATTTAGGTGAGAAACATTGCATATATATGTATATATACATGTATATGATTATTTAAAACTATAGAGAGAAAATAGAGGAATTCCATAAAAACACCTACTTCTGCTTCATTAACTCTGCAAAAGTCTTTTATTGTGGGATCCCAAAAACTGTGGAAAAATTCTTAAAGAGATGGGAATACCAGCGCACTTTGTCTGCCTCCTGAGAAACATGTATTCAGGTTAAAAATTGGGAATGAAAAAAAAAAAATTGGGAAAGGAGTACAGCAAGGCTGTATACTATCATCCTGCTTGTTTACCTTCCATACAGAGTACATCATGTGAAATGCCAGGCTAGATGAATCACAAGCTGGAATCAAGATTTCCAGAAGAAGTATCAATACCACATTAATGGCAGAAAGCAAAGAGGAGTTAAAAAGTCTCTTGATGAGATTGAAAAGGGTGTCAACTACAAATTGACACTTACAAATTACATTACCAATGATTGAACAACAAGGGCATTTTCCATCCATGACTGTGGAGATTGAACCCTATGGTGTGACAGATGCTGACTCGTCACACCCCCTGAAGGAGTTCAGGGTGGAGTGAGGCACTCTGTGCTCCAGAGGATCTGGTGGGACAGATCTTTAGGCAGATGTTTTTAGGAATAGATTTTATGATCTCAATCCTTGCATCTCCTCATACCTAGCAAAGCAGCAAATCCCTTCATGGTGAATCAGATCCTTGTGACTAACCAAAAGCCCCCTTTGGAAAATGAGTGTTTAATGATATGGAAAAACCCCTTCATCAAAACCTTATATATTGATTTTCCTCCTGCTGCCTCTTTGGAACTATCTGAGGTGCTGCAGTTCTAATTAAGCCCCAAATAAAACTTAACTCACAACTCTGAATTATTTACTTTGTTTTTTTTTTTTTTTTTTTTTTTTTTTAGTAGACAGAGGAAAGTGAAAAAATGGCTTAAAACTCAACATTCAAAAAACTGAGATCACACAGGCAGAATACGCAATGACATAAACCAAAGAAAGAGCTTCTATGACCTACCTCTTAAAGTGGTAGGTCAAAGAGGTTTATTCCCTCTTAAAGTGTTAAAGTGATGGGAATAAAAACAAAAATAAACAAGTGGGATGTAATTAAACTTAAAAACTTTTGAAAAACAAAGGATACTATAAGCAAGGTGAAAAGACAACTCTCCCAATGGGAGAAAATAATAGCAAAAGAAGCAACTGACAAAGGAGTGATTTCCAAAATATAAAAGCAGCTCATAAAACTCAATATCAAAAAAGCAAACAAGCAAAAGTGGGAAAAGATATAAACAGCCATCTCTCCTAAGAAGATACAGAGATAGTCAACAAACACATGAAAGTGAAAGGATGAATAGGCAAACTTGGTAAGGACTTCAGCAGTTTCCAAGGAGGAAAGTGGAGTGGGGGTAAATATTTCTTAACTTAAATGTTTGTCATGATGACTATCTGTTCTACTGGATGTTAACTTTGCTAAAGCCTGTGATTACTCTTACTGTCTTCAGGATGAAAACATTTTTTTACAGTGGAATCTCTCAGTTACCCTCTTTGCTTCATGGACGCAAACTATTTTTGCACTGAAATGTCTCATCTAGTCTTGATAAGACCATCCTCTGTTAAACCTTATGTTAATATTGTGTAAGTGTATCTAGTAAGACTTTCAGAACGTTGTTAATAGTCATCTGAAAAAATACAAAATGTGCCACCTAAACTAACTGCTTGGGGTACTTTCTTACTCTGCTTCCAGTGCCTTTTATTTTTATTTTGTTTAGTTATTTGAAAAATTTCCCCCCCATTATGTCTCTTTTATTTTTATATTTATTTTCATCCATCTTTTATTCTTTGGCATGTGTGGGCTTCCCACTGTAGTGGCCTCTCTCATTGAAGAGCACCGACTCTGGACCACATGCATTCCAGAGCATGGGCTCACAATTAGACACACCAGTCTAGATGCTCTGCAGCATGTAGGGTCTTCCCAGACCAGGGTTCAAACTAGTGCCCCTTGCACTGCAAGGCAGACGCTGTACCCACTGGACAATCAGAGAAGCCCTTTTATTTTTATTTTTTTGAATTCAACAAATATTTATTGAGTGCCTATTATATGCAAAATTTTGTTTCAGATATTTGGGATTCTTCAGAAAATAAAATAAAGGTCCCCATCGTCATGGAACTTACAGTTTAGTGTTTTTGACCATTTTACCAGAACATCGTGACCCTACACAAGTCACTGTCTCCCTGTCCTCAGCCACCTGAAACAAAAACAGAGGCCTGGCTAAGACATGGGTAACTGGCTGGTTGCGCTGTAGATGCCAAATAGCCCAGGATACCTACCCCAATCCACCACCTAGACAGTAGATAAGGCAGGAAACTGTTTTTAATAACAAAGTACAAGGAGAAAAGGGCACAGGGACTGTAGCAGTCTGCCCTGGTGCTGCCTAAGGGCATGACTGGCTACACAAACTGCTTCTTGGTGGCTGCTTTGCTGGCAAGGTCCCTGGATTTCTCTGTATCTGCCAGTGCCATCTCCTTGGCCTTCACCTTGGCTTCCCTTGCTGTTTCAACAAGGGTCTTGGAATGGGGCCTTACCTTACAGCTTGAACAATATTTATTCAAAACCCTTCATAGATTTGACCACGTTGTTTTTGAACCAGACTAGATCAAGACAGCTCTGGAGACACCAGATGTGCTAAAGGAGCCCCAGGCTTTCCAGCATATTTTGATCCAGCCTCTGTTATCAAAGTTCAAATAGTAAGCACATCGTTCCTTCACCACCATCAGCCAGGCATGGTTGATGTTCTGGGTGAAGGTGGTCATGGTCTGGTTGTGTGGATCCACAAAAGAAACCTCCAGGATGTACACTAAGTGGGCAACATTGGCAGGAAACAGTAGCTCAGCCCAGCGGGGCATCCTGTGCGTCTTGGTTAGGAGTCCACTGAACAGGAGCTTCTGGTCAGAGGTCACCTCCTAGTGACCGTCAAGACATGTTTGCTGTAGGGATTCAGGTACCGCTTCTTTTATGTTCAGAGTGCATATATATATATATATATATATATATATATATATATATACATCTATCTATCTATCTATCTATCTACATACATATATATATATATATAGATCATTTACCTGTAAGACCCTGTACAATGCAAGGAAGCTCACTCTAACAACTTATTTTCAACAAAGTACCAGAAATCCAATAAAGGGTAATTATACAAGAAAAAGAAATAAAAGGCATTCTGAACATAAAAGAAACAAAATAACCTGTTTTCAGGTGATATTGTCATATATATATTAAACAAAAACATAAGAAATATCTATTGATATGGCCACCATGGAAAATAATGTGGTATTTTTCAGAAAAACTGAAATCAAAATTACTTTATTTTATATATTCTGGGTATATATCCAAAGGAAATGAAAGTAAGATCCCAAAAAAGATATCTGCACTCTGTCCATTTCAGCATTAATCACAATAATCGATAGATAGAAATGAGAAAAAAAATTATGTGAAATGTGACTTTGATTAACCATTGTTAGTACTGTATTGAATACTTGAAATTTCTCAGAGGGTAGATCTTAAGTGTAGAAACAAAGAGAGAGAAGAAAAAAGAAGGAAAGAAAAGAAGAAGGAAAGGAGAGAGGAGGTGGGAAGAAGGATGTATGGAGGGAGGGAGAAAGAAAATGGTATTTATGTGGGGTGATGGACAGACATGTTTCCTAAGAAACCTTTCTTAGTCAATATTGTATAAAAGTGAAAAAGCGATAACCTTAGGCCACATCTTGGTCAAGCTACACGAGGCAAACTGAAATCAGGCACAGATACTCACAGACACAGTTCAGAGCTCTTGAGGCTGAGATCCTGAGTGTAATGTGCTGCCTCTATAGCCTCCCTACAAAAAAAAAAAAAGAACACTGAAAGCTATTTTAAAAAAGAATAATTGGAGCATAAATGCTTTACAGTGTTGTAGTGGTTTCTTCCATACAACAGTATGAATCAACTTCAAGAATACATTTCTCCTCCTTCTGAGCCTCATTCTTACCCATCCCGCATCTCACCTTACTAGGCTATCACTGAACACCAGGCTGTATCCCCTATGCTATTGTCCATTGACAGATTAATGGATAAAGAAGTTTGCATTATATGCATGATGGAATGTTGAATATGTGTGTGTGTGTGCATGTGTTTGTGATAGTCTGTCAGTCATGTTTGACTCTTTATGACCTCATGGCTTGTAGCCCTCCAGGCTTCTGTGTCCATGGGATTCTCTAAGCAAAAATACTGGAGTGGACTGTCATACCCTTCTCCAGGGGATCTTTCCAACCCAGAGACTGAACCCAGGTCTTCTGCATTGCAGGCAGTGTTTACCATCTGACCCACCAGGAAAGCCCAAAGAAGATAAAATATAGAATACAATGTTAGAAACAAGTGTTTGCTCAAAGATTGGCAGGAAAAATTGAGCCCTTAGGAAGAAATAATGTATATTATTGAGATACTACTATCAAAGTATTGAATTTCCAAATTGGTAGTATTTTTCAAGTTTTAAATAATTTTGAGGGATGAAAAAATGACTAAATAGTATATTTTGTGAGTTAATGTAAATGATACACCCAGTTCATATTTTTAAAAAAGAGTTAAAATATAAACTAGTATATTTGAGATATGATTTGTGTTACGACACAAAAAATAGTATTATCATCCTGGAATATCTATGCAAAGATTAAAGTCCTATAGAAAGACAAAATGTGAATAGTGATAAATTTTTAAATTCCAGAATATAGAAGAAAATAACTTCATTTTGCCAGATTTTTGTGACTTTACACTCTTGGAGGTCTTTCCTAATCAAAAACTTTAGCCACAGAATACCTGAATGTGTTAAACATGTTCTCAACAACGAATAGACCAAATTTCAAGTTCATTTAGAATTATACATGTAGAGTTTGTTGTTCAGAATGTAATGATACACACCATTATTTAGAGAATATATTTGTAACATATTAAAGAAGAAGACAAATACATCAACAAAAGACTGACAAAGTCTTTATAATACAGTATCTTGTGTGAACATAGTTTATATAGATTATGATTTCCTACCCATAAATATGGAATATGAAAATAAATTACAAATCACAAATATAACAAAATAAGGATAGCAAGAAAGAAAGTAAATAAAAATGTTTGATTTGTGCATACTACAGATTTTGTGCAATTTCATTATCATATAAATAGCTCACATATATAATCTTTCAAGTGTTAATTCTGATAAATGCAACAGTAAAAATTAAGATTAATAGAGTCTGCTTTGAAAGGTTTTCTGCAAATTACAACCCCAAGCCTCTTCAGCAGAGTTAGTTGCATTGTGCTCTGAGAGAGTTTGTGCACTGTATTGGTGATTTACAATATCTGCTAACTTGTGCTTTTTTTTTTTTACACTTTTTTTTGTGGGGCAGGGGCAGGGAGGGGTGTGGGCAGGCCACTTCTATTGGTCTTTCATTTATCTATTTTCATCCATCTTTGTTCTTTGGTCCGTGTGGGCCTCCCATCACAGTGGCCTCTGCTGTCGCAGAGGACCAGCTCTGGACGCATGTGCTCCAGAGCTCTGTCTTGGTAATTGGACATATTGGTCCAGCCGCTACACAGCATGTGGGGTCTTCCCAGGCAAGGGATCGAAACAGCGCCCCGTGCACTGCAAGGCGGTGTCCTTACTACTGGACCACCAGGGAAGCCCTAACTTGTGTTTTTATAAAGAGTTAAACTATGTGAAATTGCCTTTTTTTATTCTAAATTTTGATCCCTAGATTTTTTTCATTATGAATCTATAAGCGTGCCAATCATAAAATAATAAATTAAAAAGTGTAACATTCAAGTGTAATAATGAAAGAAAAAGTTATTCAGAAATATTACACTAAAGTCTATGAGCCAGTCATATTTTATGCTATTACCATATATATATCATTTGTAACATTTAGGTTTTTAAAAAGCCACAGGATACCTGAATGTGTTAAACATGTTCTCAACAACGAATAGACCAAATTTCAAGTTCATTTAGAATTATACATGTAGAGTTTGTTGTTCAGAATGTAATGATACACACCATTATTTAGAGAATATATTTGTAACATATTAAAGAAGAAGACAAATACATCAACAAAAGACTGACAAAGTCTTTATAATACAGTATCTTGTGTGAACATAGTTTATATAGATTATGATTTCCTACCCATAAATATGGAATATGAAAATAAATTACAAATCACAAATATAACAAAATAAGGATAGCAAGAAAGAAAGTAAATAAAAATGTTTGATTTGTGCATACTACAGATTTTGTGCAATTTCATTATCATATAAATAGCTCACATATATAATCTTTCAAGTGTTAATTCTGATAAATGCAACAGTAAAAATTAAGATTAATAGAGTCTGCTTTGAAAGGTTTTCTGCAAATTACAACCCCAAGCCTCTTCAGCAGAGTTAGTTGCATTGTGCTCTGAGAGAGTTTGTGCACTGTATTGGTGATTTACAATATCTGCTAACTTGTGCTTTTTTTTTTTTACACTTTTTTTTGTGGGGCAGGGGCAGGGAGGGGTGTGGGCAGGCCACTTCTATTGGTCTTTCATTTATCTATTTTCATCCATCTTTGTTCTTTGGTCCGTGTGGGCCTCCCATCACAGTGGCCTCTGCTGTCGCAGAGGACCAGCTCTGGACGCATGTGCTCCAGAGCTCTGTCTTGGTAATTGGACATATTGGTCCAGCCGCTACACAGCACGTGGGGTCTTCCCAGGCAAGGGATCGAAACAGCGCCCCGTGCACTGCAAGGCGGTGTCCTTACTACTGGACCACCAGGGAAGCCCTAACTTGTGTTTTTATAAAGAGTTAAACTATGTGAAATTGCCTTTTTTTATTCTAAATTTTGATCCCTAGATTTTTTTCATTATGAATCTATAAGCGTGCCAATCATAAAATAATAAATTAAAAAGTGTAACATTCAAGTGTAATAATGAAAGAAAAAGTTATTCAGAAATATTACACTAAAGTCTATGAGCCAGTCATATTTTATGCTATTACCATTATATATATCATTTTTATCTTATGAAATAATTTATTTATTAATTTGATGAACATTTGCCATGTAAAAGTAACTTCCATGCTCAGGTCATTAAACTACACAGGAAAATTACAATAAAACTGTGATGCATTCACTTCAGGAGATTTACTCTTTACTTGGGAAAACATGGATTAGGAAAATATACATAATAAATTTTTGTAAATGCTATGGAAAAAGCAAGTTGCTGGTAATATGGGAGTGTCACAACATACCATGGAAGCCAGAGAAGACCTCTAAAAAGTAACCTTCTATATAAGCTTGGATATAATTTCGGGTCACGTTCACATGGTTGTGGATGAACATTTTCAGAAAAAGATATCTACACATACAAAACATAAGTTGCAAAAGAACTGTTCCAAAACTTGAGACAGCCTATTATACTACTGTCTTGAGTGCTGGAATAAGTGTAACTAGAAATATTGCTTGGATAGCCAATGAAGATAAGATGATAGAGGTTTAAAAATCAGGGCAAATGAATGATACTACTGAAGAGAAGAAAGATGCTAAAATGTTTTAAACAAAGAATAAAGCTTTATTATACAGGTCTTTGAAGAAATATTAGCTATTAACTTCAAGTATTTTGTATATTTCATTTTGTTTCTCTTTCTTTCTGGGATTCTGCTAGGACTCATAGACGTCTTATTTTCTCTCTTGTTGTTCAGTCACTAAGTTATGTCCAGCTCTTTGTGACCCCATGAACTGCAGCATGCCAGACTTCCCTGTCCTTCACTATTTTCCAGAATTCTTCAAATTTATGTCCATTGAATTGATGATTTTATCCAATGATTTCATCCTCTGTTGCCCTTTTTCTCCTTTGGCTCTCAATCTTTGTCAGCATCATGGTCTTTTCCATTGGGTCAGTTCTTCATATCATGTGACTAAAATTATTAGAGTTTCAGCCACAGCATCAGTCTTTCCAATGAATACTCAGGGTTGATTTCCTTTAGGATTGAGAGGTTTGATCTCCTTGCAGTCCAAGCAACTCCAAGAGTTTTCTAGCACACCAGTTCGAAAGGCCAGCTCATAATCATTTTTATGCTATTACCATTATATATATCATTTTTATCTTATGAAATAATTTATTTATTAATTTGATGAACATTTGCCATGTAAAAGTAACTTCCATGCTCAGGTCATTAAACTACACAGGAAAATTACAATAAAACTGTGATGCATTCACTTCAGGAGATTTACTCTTTACTTGGGAAAACATGGATTAGGAAAATATACATAATAAATTTTTGTAAATGCTATGGAAAAAGCAAGTTGCTGGTAATATGGGAGTGTCACAACATACCATGGAAGCCAGAGAAGACCTCTAAAAAGTAACCTTCTATATAAGCTTGGATATAATTTCGGGTCACGTTCACATGGTTGTGGATGAACATTTTCAGAAAAAGATATCTACACATACAAAACATAAGTTGCAAAAGAACTGTTCCAAAACTTGAGACAGCCTATTATACTACTGTCTTGAGTGCTGGAATAAGTGTAACTAGAAATATTGCTTGGATAGCCAATGAAGATAAGATGATAGAGGTTTAAAAATCAGGGCAAATGAATGATACTACTGAAGAGAAGAAAGATGCTAAAATGTTTTAAACAAAGAATAAAGCTTTATTATACAGGTCTTTGAAGAAATATTAGCTATTAACTTCAAGTATTTTGTATATTTCATTTTGTTTCTCTTTCTTTCTGGGATTCTGCTAGGACTCATAGACGTCTTATTTTCTCTCTTGTTGTTCAGTCACTAAGTTATGTCCAGCTCTTTGTGACCCCATGAACTGCAGCATGCCAGACTTCCCTGTCCTTCACTATTTTCCAGAATTCTTCAAATTTATGTCCATTGAATTGATGATTTTATCCAATGATTTCATCCTCTGTTGCCCTTTTTCTCCTTTGGCTCTCAATCTTTGTCAGCATCATGGTCTTTTCCATTGGGTCAGTTCTTCATATCATGTGACTAAAATTATTAGAGTTTCAGCCACAGCATCAGTCTTTCCAATGAATACTCAGGGTTGATTTCCTTTAGGATTGAGAGGTTTGATCTCCTTGCAGTCCAAGCAACTCCAAGAGTTTTCTCTAGCACACCAGTTCGAAAGCAGCAATTTGGTGCTTAACTTTCTTTATGCTCCAACTCTCACATGCATATACAACTACATGAAAAACTAAAGCTTTGACTATATGGATCTTTGCTGGCAAAGTGATGTCTCTGCTTTTTAATATGCTGTCTAAGTTTGTCATAGATTTCCTCCAAGGAGTGTCTTTCAATTTCATGGCTGCACTCACAGTACATATTGATTTTAGAGCTCAGGAAAATAAAATATGTCACTTTTTCCACTTTTCTCCCATTTATTTTCAATGAAGTGTTGGAGCTGGATGCCATGATATTAGTTTTTTAAAGGTTGAGTTTTAAGCCAGCTTTTTCACTCATCTCTTTCACCTTCATCAAGAGGCTTTTGAGCTTGTCTTTACTTTATTCCATCAGAGTGGTATCATGCATATCTGAGGTTGTTTATATTTCTCTTGGCAATCTGGATTCCAGCTTGTACTTCATCCAGGCCAGCATTTCACATGATGTATTTTGCATACAGAATGATGTACATACAGCCTTGACATACTCCTTTCCCAATTTGCAACCAGTCTATTGCTCCATGTCCAGTTCTGTTTCTTCTTTTCGTGCATACAAGTTTTTCAGGATAATGTTCCCTTCTCTTTCATAATTTTCTACTATTTGTTGTGATCCACAGAGTCACCTCTCTTTCTATGTCTTCCTTTGGGTAATTTATATTAACACAACTTTCTAGCCTCAACACTTTCAAGTCTATTGATGAGTCTATTGAACATATTCTTCATATCTTACAATTTACAATTGATTCTGACATCTTCATTTGACTATTTCCATTTTCATTTCTTTATTGAAATCTCCTTTGATAGTTAATTTTATGTGTCCAAATGCCTGGATCACAGGGTGCCTATGTATTTGACTAGACATTCTGGGTGTGTCTGTGATGGCATTTCTGGATAAGATTAACATTTAAATTAACTGGATAAACCAGATTGTCCTACTCAGTGCAGTGAACCCAATGCCTATGTACAAAACTTTGAAGCCACAGCATCATTCTTTCCAATGAATACTCAGGGTTGATTTCCTTTAGGATTGAGAGGTTTGATCTCCTTGCAGTCCAAGCAACTCCAAGAGTTTTCTAGCACACCAGTTCGAAAGCAGCAATTTGGTGCTTAACTTTCTTTATGCTCCAACTCTCACATGCATATACAACTACATGAAAAACTAAAGCTTTGACTATATGGATCTTTGCTGGCAAAGTGATGTCTCTGCTTTTTAATATGCTGTCTAAGTTTGTCATAGATTTCCTCCAAGGAGTGTCTTTCAATTTCATGGCTGCACTCACAGTACATATTGATTTTAGAGCTCAGGAAAATAAAATATGTCACTTTTTCCACTTTTCTCCCATTTATTTTCAATGAAGTGTTGGAGCTGGATGCCATGATATTAGTTTTTTAAAGGTTGAGTTTTAAGCCAGCTTTTTCACTCATCTCTTTCACCTTCATCAAGAGGCTTTTGAGCTTGTCTTTACTTTATTCCAGCAGAGTGGTATCATGCATATCTGAGGTTGTTTATATTTCTCTTGGCAATCTGGATTCCAGCTTGTACTTCATCCAGGCCAGCATTTCACATGATGTATTTTGCATACAGAATGATGTACATACAGCCTTGACATACTCCTTTCCCAATTTGCAACCAGTCTATTGCTCCATGTCCAGTTCTGTTTCTTCTTTTCGTGCATACAAGTTTTTCAGGATAATGTTCCCTTCTCTTTCATAATTTTCTACTATTTGTTGTGATCCACAGAGTCACCTCTCTTTCTATGTCTTCCTTTGGGTAATTTATATTAACACAACTTTCTAGCCTCAACACTTTCAAGTCTATTGATGAGTCTATTGAACATATTCTTCATATCTTACAATTTACAATTGATTCTGACATCTTCATTTGACTATTTCCATTTTCATTTCTTTATTGAAATCTCCTTTGATAGTTAATTTTATGTGTCCAAATGCCTGGATCACAGGGTGCCTATGTATTTGACTAGACATTCTGGGTGTGTCTGTGATGGCATTTCTGGATAAGATTAACATTTAAATTAACTGGATAAACCAGATTGTCCTACTCAGTGTATGTGAACCCAATCCAGTCTGCTAGAGACTGAATACAACAAGAATGTCTGAGTTAAGGAGAATCTTTTTTTCTTTGCTAGACTATGTTAAAACTGAGACATCTGTCTTTTGCTGTCAGACCGGAAATTAAGTCATTGGTTTTCCTGGGTCTCCAGCATTTGGCAGAAAACCTGGAAATTCCTCTACCTGTATATGATATGAGCCAATTCCCTATAATACATACTTGCTAAGTTGCTTCAACCGTGTCCTGCTCTGTGTGACACTATGGATTGCAACTAGTCAGGTTCCTCTGTCCATGGGATTATCTTGGCAAGAGTACCGGAGTGAGTTGCCATGCCCTCCTTCAGGGGATTTGCCCAATCTAGTATTAAACTTGTGTCTCTTATGTCTGCTACATTAGTAGGTTGTTTCTTCACAACTAGCTCCACCTGGAAAGCCCTAAGAATACTGGGTAGTCATTCCTTTTTCCAATGTATCTTCTCAATTCTCAAATCTAGGTCTCCTGCATTACAGATGGATTATTTTTTAATTAAAAAATATTAACATCAAAAACACATTGTGTATTGTGGTATTGACAATTAACAATATTTAGATAGTTTCAAGTGAACAGTGAAGGGACTCAGCCATACATATACATGTTAATCTATCCTCCCTCAAATCCCTCCCCCTCCATCTAGGCTAGTGCATAACACTGAGCAGCCTTCCATGTGCCGTACAGTGGATTTTTGCAGGCAGATTCATTACCATCTGAGTCACCACAGTAACAATCCCTTTCAATAAATCTCTCTATAAAATATATTTGGAGGAGAAAGAATACATGCAAATATATGTATGGCTGTGTCCCTTTGCTATTCACCTGAAACTATCACAACATTATTAAACAGTTATGTGTGTATGCTATGTCGCTTCAGTCATGAACCACTCTATGTGACCCTACAGACTGTAGCTCTTCAAGCTCCTCTATCCATGGGATTGCCCAGGTAAGAAAACTGGAGTGGGTTTCAATGCCTTCCTCCAGGGAAACTTCCCAACCTAGGGACTGGACTTGAGTCTCTTACCTCTCCAATATTGGCAGGCAGGTTCTTTGCACTAGTGCAACCTGGGAAGCTCTAAACATCTATATCCAATATAAAATTTAAAAGATTTTATAAAATAAAAAAAATTGATTTGTTTTTATATAACTTATAGGATATCTTATAGCCAATATATCTTATTGGGTCTGTTTCACTAGAAAACCCAGGCTAAAACATTTTCCTATATCCATGTATGCTGTACACCTTTCCCACTAAATACTTTAATATTTTTTATAATCGGTATTTTATTTATTTATTTATTATTTATTTATAACATTCTCTCTTTTTTGGCCACTTCTTTTGGTCTTTCATTTACTTATATTCATTCATCTTTGTTCTTTGGCCTGTGTGGGCCTCCCATCGCAGTGGCCTCTGGTGCTGCAGAGCACTGGCTCTGGGTGCATGCACTGCAGAGCTCCGGCTCAGTAGTTGGACACATCGGTCCAGCCTTTCCGTGGTACATGGGATCTTCCCAGGCCAGGGATTGAACCAGCGGCCTTTGCACTGCAAGTTGGTGTCATTGCCCACTGGACCACCAGAGAAGCCCTATCATAGCTATTTTAAATCTCCTGTATGATAGTGTTAATATTTGAGTCATTTGTGAATCTGGCCCTTTCTTTTTTTGTTTTTTTTTCTTTATAGTAGGTTGACTCTTCTTGTTTATGTGTG
Source organism: Tragulus kanchil (assembly GCA_022376925.1). NCBI lineage: Eukaryota > Metazoa > Chordata > Mammalia > Artiodactyla > Tragulidae > Tragulus > Tragulus kanchil. The sequence continues at coordinate 84,117,428 of JAIOJX010000003.1, read as the reverse complement.
TATGCTCTTAAACTTTTAATAGGATGTTACATGTTTAGTGCAGTCAGAAAGTAGAGGCAGGTATAAAACACAGTTATCTTTGACTGAAATGATAGGCTGTTTGATGCTCAGTAGCTCTTTATAATTTAGCTGTTTAAATCTTACTGGGGCCACACATATTCTTTACCTCTTCCTCTGCCACACTTGAAACAATTCACTTTTTATATCATTTTTCAGAAAGGTTTCAGTATACATGCCTTTGTGTGTGTATGTGTGTGATCTCAGATTATTGATGGACTCGAAATAATTGGTGTCTTAACTTGCTCAGTATTTACTTATTTTCTCTATGGCAATAATATTTGCAGCTTTATTCAACTTAAGGGAAATTGCAGGGTCTCATTTTTTTAAAAAAATCTTCAACATCACAGATGTACTCCACAAGTCCATTTTCTTCCTTTGTGTAAATTAAGGTTCCCAATACAACTCTAATATCGACTGACCTGATCTCAATGTCCTATATTTGCAACTAATCTTTATCTGCTGGTACAGACATATTCACAGAATAAAATTGTTTCTAATCCAAAGATATACTTACCTGATTTTTGTTATAACTTTAATTTTAAAATGACCTCTATGCAAAATTTACCACATTTTCCCACTGTTCCTTCCAAAAAATCTTTTATCTTAGAGTAACTTCTCTCTCTCTCTCTTGTTTCCCTCCCTTCTCTTCTTCCAATAATTGAAATACATGTGTACCATGGCAATCAGCTAATACATATGAAGTAGCAAACTATCGTGAGTTCTAACTTTGTCTCCAGTTAACTGCTATATATTTCCACTAAGATGTTTTAATGGACTTTAGGCAAAATAATCCCAAATGTAATTATTGATATTTCCCATTCAGTTTCTTTTCCTTCCAATGTCCATTCTATAAATGCTGATGCCATTCAGTTGTTTGTTGCAAATGAAAGGCAGGCTTCTGTGGCTCTTTTCTCTTCATCAAACACTGTCAATTGCCAAGTTACATTGACTTAACTTCAAAATATATTTCAAATCTATCCAATTTTCTCTTCTCCAACTGGAATTTCTCTAACGCAGCTTACAATTAATTCTTGACAGTTATATCTGCTAATTGTCTCTTCGTTTTTAGCCCACCTTGGTTGGATGGCATCACTGGATTAGTGGAAATGAGTTTCAGCAAGCTCTGGGAGATGGTGAAGGACAGGGAATCTTGGGGTGCTGCAGTCCGTGTGGTTGCAAAGAGTTGGACATGACTGAGTAACTGGAATGAGCTGAACTTGTTCCCCCATCCAATTCACCTGAAGTTAATTTTTCTTTTCAGTATGGAAATGCATACATATTGTTATTTTTCTTAAAAAAAATGTATGAGCTCCTCAATAAGCATGGTGCAAAATTCAAATTTCTAAGATTTGCCAAGTCCCTTTATGATCTGGAAACAAATTAGTCTCATTTTGCGTTATAGACCCCTCACTAATTTCCATCCATGTTGGTATACTTTCAGATGACTAAATCCGTCAAGCTCTTTTTTCATATTTGGACATAGAAGCACATGGTGCTTCCTCTAACTGAAGTGATTGCACTAAGTCTTTATTTATAACTTTCTAATAATATGCTTCTTTCAGATCTTAGTTTATGTATAAATTCCTCTGGCATGCCTTCCCTGAGCCCCAGTCTAAATTTGGTAATCCTTATACTATTTTATATTTTCTATAGAGAGTAAATTGCAGTATATCATACTATATGTATTTGATTATTGTTTCTGTGCTAGTTTCCTCCTTCTCTTCTTCCAATAATTGAAATACATGTGTACCATGGCAATCAGCTAATACATATGAAGTAGCAAACTATCGTGAGTTCTAACTTTGTCTCCAGTTAACTGCTATATATTTCCACTAAGATGTTTTAATGGACTTTAGGCAAAATAATCCCAAATGTAATTATTGATATTTCCCATTCAGTTTCTTTTCCTTCCAATGTCCATTCTATAAATGCTGATGCCATTCAGTTGTTTGTTGCAAATGAAAGGCAGGCTTCTGTGGCTCTTTTCTCTTCATCAAACACTGTCAATTGCCAAGTTACATTGACTTAACTTCAAAATATATTTCAAATCTATCCAATTTTCTCTTCTCCAACTGGAATTTCTCTAACGCAGCTTACAATTAATTCTTGACAGTTATATCTGCTAATTGTCTCTTCGTTTTTAGCCCACCTTGGTTGGATGGCATCACTGGATTAGTGGAAATGAGTTTCAGCAAGCTCTGGGAGATGGTGAAGGACAGGGAATCTTGGGGTGCTGCAGTCCGTGTGGTTGCAAAGAGTTGGACATGACTGAGTAACTGGAATGAGCTGAACTTGTTCCCCCATCCAATTCACCTGAAGTTAATTTTTCTTTTCAGTATGGAAATGCATACATATTGTTATTTTTCTTAAAAAAAATGTATGAGCTCCTCAATAAGCATGGTGCAAAATTCAAATTTCTAAGATTTGCCAAGTCCCTTTATGATCTGGAAACAAATTAGTCTCATTTTGCGTTATAGACCCCTCACTAATTTCCATCCATGTTGGTATACTTTCAGATGACTAAATCCGTCAAGCTCTTTTTTCATATTTGGACATAGAAGCACATGGTGCTTCCTCTAACTGAAGTGATTGCACTAAGTCTTTATTTATAACTTTCTAATAATATGCTTCTTTCAGATCTTAGTTTATGTATAAATTCCTCTGGCATGCCTTCCCTGAGCCCCAGTCTAAATTTGGTAATCCTTATACTATTTTATATTTTCTATAGAGAGTAAATTGCAGTATATCATACTATATGTATTTGATTATTGTTTCTGTGCTTTTTTCTCCTATACTGTAAGCTTTAGAAGATCAAGATTGTATCTGTTTCATCATCACTGTATACTCTGTACTTACAGTGGAAAAGGAATATGATTGATTTTTAACAGATGCTTCAAATGAGTGAATGAATTTTTTAAGGTATAGGGTTGTGTTTCAAATTAACTCAAAAATATTAACTTTGCTCCTGTTAAACATTGACATTTTATAAAATGTCCCAGAATAGGGAAACAGGTTAGTAAGTTATGATTATATAGCTGGTTTTAGCTGACTGAAATATCTTAGTTGTTTAATAATCATTTTAAAAGAATCAATAACAATAAGCATTATATATTTGGCTAAATATTCCACGTGACAATTTTATACTAGCAGTATAATCTTCCAGATAATGAGAATAAGAATCTGCCTTAACTGCCTTCAGCTGCAAGAAAGTTTAATAAATGTACAGCACGATTTCAGTACAGAGGAAAAAAGTATATCATTTTAAGTTTTCTCTATCTTAGCTTTTCCCTATTCTCTTTCTCTTTTCCCAGTGTTTGTTATTTCACTTAATATTTTCTCCTTATTTTGTTGTTATTGCTGTCCCTATATGCCATATTTTATATTATATTAAATTAGATCACTAGTGATAAGTGGATAGGTTACCATGAATGGTGTCAGATTCTTGATCTCCAAAGGGGAAGATTTCACATTGGGATTAAAAAGACTTAACTTTGGTCACCCAGAGCTTTTCACAGCAAAAGGTTCATTAAAGAAAAAAGGCATAGGGAAATCTTCTAGCATAAGCACTGGATGGAGGATAGAAGATTACACCCAGAAGTCAGTTTAGGCAAGGTATTTTGTACTTTCCAGTTGGTTATTAGCAATAAATCAAAAGAATATCTTAAGGTTGTAAAGGCCTTTCTAAGCCAACTTCCATAAGACTAACATAAGACTAGCCAGAGGATGGTCTCTGGCCATCTACATGAGGCATTCCAATGTTTGCCTCCATAAGATAATAAAGTTAGTTTCAGAGTAGATCTTTATCATAGCAAACATTTTAGGATAGAAAATATTTGTTCCCCCTCCTCCTCCTTGGGACCTGCTGGCCTTCTTACAAAGTGTGCCTAGTCATCCCTTTGACTAGGAGCCCAGTCATTACTTTGCATCCTTTGTTAACCTTTGTTAACAGTCAACAGGTAAATTCACTCATACTTCAGTGAGTATAATGGCATTAATTCAAATTTTTGACAGTTAAAAAACTTAAAATTGGATAATAAAATGGGCTTCCCAGGTGGTGCTACGGGTAAAGAATCCACTTGTCAAAGCAGTAAACATGGCTTGGATCGCTAGGTTGGAAAGACTCCCTAGAGAAGAAAATGGAAACCCACTCCAGGATGCTTGAAAAGAAGAGCCTGATGGGTTACATTCCATAGGGTCACAAAGAATCAGACAACTGAAACGACTTAGCACAGAGTGTTCCCTTCCAAATGAAAGATGCTTTTGTGCAAAAGTAAAGTCTGAGTTTGTTTACACGGTACCACTGTAAAGGACACATCCCTTCCTTAAGGTCTCTGTTATTCTTTAGCATTTTAAAGTGCATCTCATGCAAACATTCCTTTAAAGGGAAATGGCTATAAATCATTAATACATTCTGAGCCAAATTTCCATTTGCAGTGACAATATTTTGCAACAAAAGTATCACTGATAAATTATATTAAAAATAAATAAACAAACCTATTATTAAAAAGCTTGCTTCTTTTTCTAAAACATACTGTTCATATTTGAGTTTGTCAGGAATTAAACAGCTATGCATTTTTAATGAAGAATGGATGAATATACCAATCACTTGAGAGTTATTGACATATCCATAGCCATAGGATAATGCCTTATTAAACTATTGTGTTCTTCCTTAATAGGGTTTATACATTCAGTATTAATAATAGATGGTCATTTTAAATTCATTCCTATTGTTAAATCCTATTTGTATTCTTGTAAACATTATTAAAACTGTTTGTATAAAACTTATTTCTCAAGATGCAAATGTGTAAGAGTTACAATTCTTCAAAAAAAATGGTATGTGACTTAAATTCCGAAATCATTACAAATAAGTTATATATTTGTTAACTGTCAGAAATGACTGCTTTGGTTTTGTTTTGGGGGTTTTTCTGTGTGCAGTTCTCCTTGAAAGTGGCTTCAGAAATGATACACTTACCATTATAAACAGAATACATATTGTTTATAAATCTGTTAGAAAAGAGACATTGCTCCTCTTGCATGCTGATCTTTAGTGAAATGCTAATCGAATTTAACATTCAGGTCTGAAGTAATGCTGTTTTTGCATAAGTGAGCTGGAAAATCTTCAGTTTGCCACTAGAATGCAAGCAATTTAAAGCTTCAGGGTCCACTAGTGTGTTTGATTTTCAGACACAGAAATAACAAAGGAGTTATCCTGAATCAATTTGTCCATAATATTATGGTAAAAACACCATAAATTGTTGAATGACACATGTATCTATTGAAAGACAACTTCGAAAATAAGGAATAGACCGTTTCCCAAGCCAAAAACGGGCCATAGGGTCACAAAGAATCAGACAACTGAAACGACTTAGCACAGAGTGTTCCCTTCCAAATGAAAGATGCTTTTGTGCAAAAGTAAAGTCTGAGTTTGTTTACACGGTACCACTGTAAAGGACACATCCCTTCCTTAAGGTCTCTGTTATTCTTTAGCATTTTAAAGTGCATCTCATGCAAACATTCCTTTAAAGGGAAATGGCTATAAATCATTAATACATTCTGAGCCAAATTTCCATTTGCAGTGACAATATTTTGCAACAAAAGTATCACTGATAAATTATATTAAAAATAAATAAACAAACCTATTATTAAAAAGCTTGCTTCTTTTTCTAAAACATACTGTTCATATTTGAGTTTGTCAGGAATTAAACAGCTATGCATTTTTAATGAAGAATGGATGAATATACCAATCACTTGAGAGTTATTGACATATCCATAGCCATAGGATAATGCCTTATTAAACTATTGTGTTCTTCCTTAATAGGGTTTATACATTCAGTATTAATAATAGATGGTCATTTTAAATTCATTCCTATTGTTAAATCCTATTTGTATTCTTGTAAACATTATTAAAACTGTTTGTATAAAACTTATTTCTCAAGATGCAAATGTGTAAGAGTTACAATTCTTCAAAAAAAATGGTATGTGACTTAAATTCCGAAATCATTACAAATAAGTTATATATTTGTTAACTGTCAGAAATGACTGCTTTGGTTTTGTTTTGGGGGTTTTTCTGTGTGCAGTTCTCCTTGAAAGTGGCTTCAGAAATGATACACTTACCATTATAAACAGAATACATATTGTTTATAAATCTGTTAGAAAAGAGACATTGCTCCTCTTGCATGCTGATCTTTAGTGAAATGCTAATCGAATTTAACATTCAGGTCTGAAGTAATGCTGTTTTGCATAAATGAGCTGGAAAATCTTCAGTTTGCCACTAGAATGCAAGCAATTTAAAGCTTCAGGGTCCACTAGTGTGTTTGATTTTCAGACACAGAAATAACAAAGGAGTTATCCTGAATCAATTTGTCCATAATATTATGGTAAAAACACCATAAATTGTTGAATGACACATGTATCTATTGAAAGACAACTTCGAAAATAAGGAATAGACCGTTTCAAGCAGCATTCTGTTAGTGAAACAAACTTCAAATAGGAAAAGCTAATTCTCTGATATAAATGTCAAATTAAACAGACCCCAAACTCTGTATTCACACTATCAATATAACAATGCATTTTATGCAGAAATGTTCTCCAGATTTTTGGCTTCACGAACTAGAAACCGGAAATAACCAGGGGTTGTCATAATGTTGGTAAATTTTATTTCTGCTAGAACAGAACATAAAATTAAAAAAAAAAATCCCAAACAAAACAAAACTAGCAAAAACAAACAAAAACTCTCCATTTACTGAACAAAAGTCTCTTGAGCACTCATTTCACTCTGTGGAACCTTACCTAAAACAGTGGAGAGAAATGAAAAAAAATATATATATATAAATATAAATATAAATATATATATTTATATATTATATATATTTATATGTATATTTTATATTTATATATAATATACAAATACATATATTTATATATGTGTATTTTATATATAAATGTATATATATATTTATATATAAATATAAATGTATATATTTATATTTATATATATATTTTTTTCCCTCCATTAATGACATAAAGAGAGAAACAGTTATAGCCAAATGCTCAAAAGAATAAATATATATCACAAAACATGATCTGCAATATGTTGGGAAATTACACCATATTTTTACAGTGTATTATAGAAGGATGCATTTTATGTCAGGATCCAGAGAAGTAATATTTAAACTGGAGACTTAAGGATGAGAGTTAGTCAAGTTTATTAGAGAAAAATAATATTCCAGAAGAGGGAATAACATGTGCATAGGGAATGGAAACATGTTATTAAAATATTACTATTCAAAAATGTGTGTTATCTTCTTCAAACAATTTATACTCAGCCTGCAGTCTCCAATTCAAACACAGAAGACAGTCTCTGCCTTTATAAAACATGTCAACTAGTGAAATAAAAACAATGAAAACCACTGCTGAAGAGTATAGGTCAATAAGAGTCAGATTATGAAATTCCAAGCCCAGTCTACTGTGTAGGCTGTATCGTGGAAGAATCCTCAGAAGAAGTGGCATATGCAGATGAATAGCAGATTTAATTATGAGAAGTAAAGACAGATGTAGTACTTGTGATGACGCTAGAGAAATAAATACCACTTTTCCGTTTCAAGCAGCATTCTGTTAGTGAAACAAACTTCAAATAGGAAAAGCTAATTCTCTGATATAAATGTCAAATTAAACAGACCCCAAACTCTGTATTCACACTATCAATATAACAATGCATTTTATGCAGAAATGTTCTCCAGATTTTTGGCTTCACGAACTAGAAACCGGAAATAACCAGGGGTTGTCATAATGTTGGTAAATTTTATTTCTGCTAGAACAGAACATAAAATTAAAAAAAAAAATCCCAAACAAAACAAAACTAGCAAAAACAAACAAAAACTCTCCATTTACTGAACAAAAGTCTCTTGAGCACTCATTTCACTCTGTGGAACCTTACCTAAAACAGTGGAGAGAAATGAAAAAAAATATATATATATAAATATAAATATATATATTTATATATTATATATATTTATATGTATATTTTATATTTATATATAATATACAAATACATATATTTATATATGTGTATTTTATATATAAATGTATATATATTTATATATAAATATAAATGTATATATTTATATTTATATATATATTTTTTTCCCTCCATTAATGACATAAAGAGAGAAACAGTTATAGCCAAATGCTCAAAAGAATAAATATATATCACAAAACATGATCTGCAATATGTTGGGAAATTACACCATATTTTTACAGTGTATTATAGAAGGATGCATTTTATGTCAGGATCCAGAGAAGTAATATTTAAACTGGAGACTTAAGGATGAGAGTTAGTCAAGTTTATTAGAGAAAAATAATATTCCAGAAGAGGGAATAACATGTGCATAGGGAATGGAAACATGTTATTAAAATATTACTATTCAAAAATGTGTGTTATCTTCTTCAAACAATTTATACTCAGCCTGCAGTCTCCAATTCAAACACAGAAGACAGTCTCTGCCTTTATAAAACATGTCAACTAGTGAAATAAAAACAATGAAAACCACTGCTGAAGAGTATAGGTCAATAAGAGTCAGATTATGAAATTCCAAGCCCAGTCTACTGTGTAGGCTGTATCGTGGAAGAATCCTCAGAAGAAGTGGCATATGCAGATGAATAGCAGATTTAATTATGAGAAGTAAAGACAGATGTAGTACTTGTGATGACGCTAGAGAAATAAATACCACTTTTCCTTTTCAAGGGTTTTCCCAGGAAAGATTGTGATTAAAATTGTAGGGTTTCAGCAGGAGAATGACATAAAGTGATTTATGTTTTTACAAAAAATTTATTTTACATAGGACTATTTTTTTTGAAAAGGAAAAGAATAAATACAGGGAAAAAAATTAAAACACTGTTGCAATTTTCTAAGTATTCAATGATCATTGTCTGCCAGAAAGGATAACAGAGAAAACTAAATGAAAGCTGTAAGATTCAAAACAATTTTAGTAGCTTGCACTGACAAAAATTATTGTTTTTTTTTTTTTTTTCAGTGGTTATTATATAGTAGCTAAGTCGTGTCCAACTCTTGGCAACCCCATGGAGTGGAGTACGCTAGGCTTCCCCGTCTGTCATTATCTCCACTCATATTCATAAAGTCGGTGATGCTATTCAAACATCTCATACTCTATCACCGTTTCTCTTGCCCTCAGTCTTTCTCACCATCATTCTTTTCCTATGAGTCAGTTCTTTTCATCAGGTAGAGGTAAAGTTGAACTAAATGGCCAATATCTCAATGAAATACTTTTCTATGTAATAGATCAAATGTCACATTAATAACAAAATAAAAATGTTGTGTTTATATCTATGCATTCTAACATTATAATATAACCATTCATTATTTCAATTTCTATGTTTTCAACTATAATTAAATGAATGAGTGCTAAATTTCATAGTAGAAAAAGGAAATATGGAATATTATGTAACACAAATCTGTTGAAAATATCAGCTATTAAGTTGACTGCATTTTCCCACTGAATAGCCAAAAAACGTAATTTGCAGAACTTCTTTAATATGGATTTCCCCAATTGGCTCAGTGGTAAAAGAGTCTGTCTGTAATGCATGAGATACCAGGGACATGGGTTTGATCCCTGAGTTGGGAAATTCCCCTGGAGTAGGAAGTGATATCACTTTACTGACAACAGTTTATATAGTCAAAGATATTTCCCTGGGTTTGATCCCTGAGTTACGGTCTTGAACTAGGCATATGCAGATGAATAGCAGATTTAATTATGAGAAGTAAAGACAGATGTAGTACTTGTGATGACGCTAGAGAAATAAATACCACTTTTCCTTTTCAAGGGTTTTCCCAGGAAAGATTGTGATTAAAATTGTAGGGTTTCAGCAGGAGAATGACATAAAGTGATTTATGTTTTTACAAAAAATTTATTTTACATAGGACTATTTTTTTTGAAAAGGAAAAGAATAAATACAGGGAAAAAAATTAAAACACTGTTGCAATTTTCTAAGTATTCAATGATCATTGTCTGCCAGAAAGGATAACAGAGAAAACTAAATGAAAGCTGTAAGATTCAAAACAATTTTAGTAGCTTGCACTGACAAAAATTATTGTTTTTTTTTTTTTTTTCAGTGGTTATTATATAGTAGCTAAGTCGTGTCCAACTCTTGGCAACCCCATGGAGTGGAGTACGCTAGGCTTCCCCGTCTGTCATTATCTCCACTCATATTCATAAAGTCGGTGATGCTATTCAAACATCTCATACTCTATCACCGTTTCTCTTGCCCTCAGTCTTTCTCACCATCATTCTTTTCCTATGAGTCAGTTCTTTTCATCAGGTAGAGGTAAAGTTGAACTAAATGGCCAATATCTCAATGAAATACTTTTCTATGTAATAGATCAAATGTCACATTAATAACAAAATAAAAATGTTGTGTTTATATCTATGCATTCTAACATTATAATATAACCATTCATTATTTCAATTTCTATGTTTTCAACTATAATTAAATGAATGAGTGCTAAATTTCATAGTAGAAAAAGGAAATATGGAATATTATGTAACACAAATCTGTTGAAAATATCAGCTATTAAGTTGACTGCATTTTCCCACTGAATAGCCAAAAAACGTAATTTGCAGAACTTCTTTAATATGGATTTCCCCAATTGGCTCAGTGGTAAAAGAGTCTGTCTGTAATGCATGAGATACCAGGGACATGGGTTTGATCCCTGAGTTGGGAAATTCCCCTGGAGTAGGAAGTGATATCACTTTACTGACAACAGTTTATATAGTCAAAGATATATGGTTTTCCCAGTAGTCGTGTTTGCATGTGAGAGTCGGACCATAAGGAATGCTGAGTACTGACGAACTGGTGTCTTTGAACTAGGGTGCTGGAGAAGACTCTTGAAAGTCCCTTTGACTGCAAGGAGATCAAACCAGTCAGTGCTAAAGGAAATCAACCCTAAATGTTCATTGGAAAGACTGATGCTGAAGCAGAAGCTACAACATTCTGGTCACCTGATGGAAAGAGACAGGAAAACACCCTGATGCTGGGAAAAATAGAAGGCAGAAGGAGAAGGGAATGAGAGAGGGCAGGATGATTGGATGACATCACTGAGTCAAAGGACATGAGTTTGAGCAGGCTCCAGAAGATGGTGAAGAACAGGGAAGCCTGGTGTGCTGAAGTCCATGGGGGTCACAAAGAGTCAGATATGACTGAGTGACTTAACTGAGGTCAAAAAATAATGATAACATAAATTATACTGGTTTTGACTTTCAATTTTGCAGTTTTCTCCATAATTCATACATCCTAATTGAGGTGCTCACATGGTTGTTATTAACTTTGTGGGTATTATCAAAAAACATACTGAAAAGTTAATGCCAATGAAGAATATAAATTCTGTGGATTCCTAATGTCTAAATTATAGCATTAAGACTGATATGTAGTCTTCCAACCTCATCTGTACAGCCCTAGTTCTAAGACATCGACTAAGCCACTGAATGCATCTGGTAATATATAACTACAAATAAAAATATAGTTTTGGTCTCATAAAGAATATAATCAATCTTTCGCACTGGACTTTTTTTTAAGTCTTGGTTTTTCTCATTATTTCCCACAATAGGCTAATCTTCAGATCTGAACTCTAGGCAATAGTATGAATGTTGATTCCTGAAATTGATCTCTCTTTGCATTATGCCTGTTAGTACTATTCATTCTCAGGAACTAGGATTCTGGCATCTGCCATTATGAAGTCAAATAATACTATATTACTTCATCTGTAGTGTGCTTGTAATAATGAAATAATTCTCATTCATCCCTCTTATCCCTTGTATTATTGTTATCATTCATTAGGCTTCAATAGTAGTTGAATTGAGAACTATCATACGTACAAGCTGGATTTAGAAAAGGATTTCAAGTTGCTAACATCCATTGGATCATAGACAAAGCAAGAGAATTCCAGGAAAAAGTCTACTTTTGCTTCATTGAGTACACTAAAGCTTTGGATTGTATGGACCACAACAGACTATGCAAAATTCTTAAAGAGATAGTACCAGACCACCTTATCTATCTCCTGTGAAACCTGTATGCAGGTCAAGAAGCAGCAGTTATAACCAGACATGGAAGAATGGACTGGTTCCAAATAGGAAAGAAGCATATTAAGGTTGTATGTTGTCACCCTGCTTATTTAACATATATTCATGGTATATCACATGCAATGCCAGACTGGATGAATAATAAGCTGGAATATAGATTGCTGGGAGTAATATCAACCACCTCAGATATGCAGATGATACCATCCTAATGGAAGAAGTCAAAGAGAAACAAAACAGCCTCTCTAAGAAGGTAAAAGAGAAGAGTGAAAAAGCTGGTTTAAAAACTCAACATTCAAAAAAACTAAGATCATGGCAGCCAGTCTCATCACTTCATGGGATTGGAATTAGATGGGAGAAAAATAGAAACAGATTATATTTTCTTGACACCTGAAATCACTGCAGACAATGAGTGTAGTCATGAAATTAAATGATACTTACTTCTTGGAAGAATTGCTATTACAAACGTAGACAGTGTATTAAAAAGCAGAGATATCACTTTGCCAACCAAGATCCATATAGTCAAAGCCAAGACTTTTCCAGTAGTCATGTATGATTGTGAGAGTTTGACCATACAGAAGACTGAATGCCAAAGAACTGATGTTTTCAAACTGTCGTGCTGGAGAAGACTCTTGAGAGTCCCTTGAACTGCAAGGTGATCAAAGCAGTCAATCCTAAAGGAGATAAACCCTGAATATATACTGGAAGGACTGATGGTGATGCTCCGCTACTTTAGCCACCTCATGTGATGAGCCATCTCTTTGGAAAATACATTGATGCTGAGAAAGACTGAGGGCAAGAGAAGGGGGTGACAGAAAATGAAGTGGTTGGATGGGGTCACTGACTCAGTGGACGTGAGTTTGAGCAAGCTCTGGGTGATGGTGAAGGACCATCATACTGTCATGATGCAGTCCATGTAGAGCCAGACACAACTGAGAGACTGAACAACAGATCAACAATGCCATTCATGGATTTTCTCTATTTTTGGTCATCAGCTGATAGACTTTTGGGTTTTCCTCATATGTTATTTGTCGTTTTCCTTTTGTGGCTTTTAATAAATTATTTTTTCCCTTAATTGTTTCCTGTATGATATCCATGTTTCTCGGTATATTCCTCATTGGGGTTTATCTTGCCTGGGATTCTCTGTTCTTCCTGGACGTGATTGACTATTTCCTCTCCTGCGGGACCTTCCGCAGAAAGGGAAGGCAGCAGGGATTACTCCCGGCAGAACCGGGAGATCTCGGAGAGAGGCAAATCTTGAACTGTCCGCCCCGCAGCCCCTCGGCTGAGGCAAGGGACAATCAGACGCGACAGGGTTCCATCGAAGTAGTTCCGCTTTATTAATGAAGATCCACAGCTTTTATAGGCAAGTGAAGGGGGTTTTGCACGGGACTTCCTATAGATTACACCAATCAAGCTAAAGGCCAAGCAATCATTCACGAGCTGCAGCCAGGGGAACCAATCAGAAATTTTGACCATCAATTAACAATTTAGATCACGCCTGCCTCTTCCTGTAGGCGCCATCTTAACTGCAAACATGTGCTTAAGCTTCTTTAAACAATGCGCTTAAGCTTCCTTCATTTCCATATCCCTTCCTGTAGGCGCCATCTTAGCTGCAAGCTGAAACAATGCGCTTAAGCTTCTTTTCACTCCCACACCCTCCCTGTGGCGCCATCTTAGCTCCAAACTGCAAACATGTGCTTAAGCTTCTTTATGCTTAAAACAGTCCTCTTTCAATTCAGAGCCCCACATCTGCCCCTCTTTTATTTTAAAATTAAGAGACTTTTGTTGAGGCAACGCAGAGCTAAGAGGTGGCCAGCCTCTAGCCTCGTCCGCTCTCCCCTGCGGCTGTGCCTGTCTTAGGTCGGGACAGAGCACTATTTAGGCAGAGCCCGTCATTGGATCAGGCAGCAGCTGCGACGGCCCTCCTGTCTTAGGCCTGCTCTGCAGTGGTGTCCTCTTACCCGTCACTGGCTAACCAGCCATCTCGCGGGGGCTGGACGGAGTTTTTAGAGCGTTTTTATTCAAAGGCCTCATTTCATGTCTCAAGTGATTTCTTGAGGGGCCATATAGACCCAGGGTTTTGTGGGTGCCCAACGTAGGGCTCTTTTCTAGGACCTGAGCAAGCATAATTATTTTGTTGTAACTGTCTATTGCGGGCTATAACACCTTTGACCTTAAACAGTATAGCTAGCAAGACAACAGAAACAGATAGAAAACATTTTTAAACCAGGTGAAAGGACTTTGTATCCATAGCCAAAAATCATTAACCCCCTTTTGTCAGGCAAAAGCGGGGATTTCTCACGTCACAGTCCAAGCGTGCCAGAATGCTTAATATCGATAGCTCTGGCGTGTAGATCAAGCTGTTGCTGGAGTCCTGTTATGGCAGTCCTCAGGTGTTCAAGTTGGTGGAGGCTGGTCTGAAGTCCCTGGGCAGAGGCGGTGGATGTTGTTTACTGCTGTGATGGTGTGCACCCGCTGAACTCCGAGCACGGATGTTATTACTGTTGTACCTATTAAGGAGAGAAAGAGAGAAAGATACCTCAAGAACTTTCTGTTCTTGGGCCTGATATATGGTCATATTTTATCTGCAGCAGATTCTAAGGTTTGATCCTTGTTTTGTGGCATAAATTGAAGATTTCTTGCCAGTACCCATATAGGGCTGGGTTCCCCAATGGGGAATATGAACCCAAATCCTCTCCCCATAGTAAGGAGTGGATCAGGCCCCTTTCACTGGCTAGTGATAGGGTCCTTCCATCTCACTTGTACTTCAGGTTTTATTTCTTGGCTGGACCAGTGTTTTTGAAAGGGTTCCATCAGTTCTTTCTTTGAAAAATTTAAAATGTTTAGGGTAAAGAGTGCCATTCCAAGTTGCTGGTGAGGACTTATTCCCCCTTTTTGTTTTTGTAATTGGGCCTTTAAGTTTTGATGATGACGTTCAATTATGGCCTGTCTTTGAGGGTTGTATGGGATCCTTGTGGTGTGGCGGATGTGTCATAGTTGAAAAAGTTTTGTAAATTTTGTTAACAAAGCAGGGACCATTGTCTGTTTTATCTGATAAGGTAGACCCAGGGTTGCAATTGTAAGAAATGACTCTGGGCATGTTTTGATTTTTCTCCTGAGTGGGCTGTAGCCCAGCAGGCATGGGAATAAGCATCAATGCGTACAAAGATGTACTTGAGTTTTTAAAGGGAGAAAAGTGAGTGACATCTGTCTGCCACAACATATTAGGCTTCAGTCTTCGAGGGTTTACTCCCGGAGACTGTAAGGGAGGAACTTGTAAATAAGGGAGACAAGGTTTGTAAGTATACACAATTTTTTTTTTTTTTTAAATCTTTGATGGGGATCTGTGGGTTAAGTTTTATTTGAGGTATAATTAGGACTGCAGCCCGGGAGGCAGCACCCCAGATAGCTCGAGACAGCTCCAAAGAGTTAGGGGAAGAAAGTCAACACAAGGGTTTCAGTGTGGGGGAAATTTATATGTCAAAGAAAGGGTTTTTTTAAAAAGCTTTTGTTTTACAAATGGCTTGTGCCAGACATGTGGATGTGATATCTTTAAGAAGGATTTTAGTACTTTTTAGTTGTGAGGAGATGTAGGGATTGAGATAATAAAAGCTCTTTTAAAAGTCATTTACCTATCTAAAGACCTGTTCCACTGGATTTCCTGAGCACAGAGTCTTGCCCCACCCTGATTTCTTTTTAGGGGTGTTTTGGTGGGATATTTTCTTATCTCCTTGGGGACACTCTCTTAAAGTGCCCAGGTTGGCTGCAGTTAAAGCAGTGGCCTGATTTGGGTGAGGCTGGGGGCCCCTGGGACGAGGCCCTGCCTGTAACCATTGCAGTGGAAAAGGCTTTAGTCATTGCCTCAGAGAGCCTCAGTTTGAGCCTGAAGGGCATTGGTGATAGAGCGGCTTGGTGGCTTTGTGTGCCTATATCTTTAGAGCACACAATCCATCGCTCAATGGAACATCTTTTGTCCTGTACAGGCCAATTTATGGTCTGTATTCATTCCCTCCCAAACTAACAGGTGAAATTTTTTTTTTAATTGGGCCTTTAAGTTTTGATGATGACGTTTAATTATGGCCTGTCTTGAGGGTTGTATGGGATCCTTGTGGTGTGGCGGATGTGTCATAGTTGAAAAAGTTTTGTAAATTTTGTTAACAAAGCAGGGACCATTGTCTGTTTTATCTGATAAGGTAGACCCAGAGTTGCAAAGCATTGTAAGAAATGACTCTGGGCATGTTTTGTTTTTCTCCTGAGTGGGCTGTAGCCCAGCAGGCATGGGAATAAGCATCAATGCGTACAAAGATGTACTTGAGTTTTTAAAGGGAGAAAAGTGAGTGACATCTGTCTGCCACAACATATTAGGCTTCAGTCTTCGAGGGTTTACTCCCGGAGACTGTAAGGGAGGAACTTGTAAATAAGGGAGACAAGGTTTGTAAGTATACACAATTTTTTTTTTTTTTAAATCTTTGATGGGGATCTGTGGGTTAAGTTTTATTTGAGGTAAAATTAGGACTGCGGCGCAGAGGCAGCACCCAGATAGCTCTGAGAGACAGCTCCAAAGAGTTAGGGGAAGAAAGTCAACACAAGGGTTTCAGTGTGGGGGAAATTTATATGTCAAAGAAAGGGTTTTTTTAAAAAGCTTTTGTTTTACAAATGGCTTGTGCCAGACATGTGGATGTGATATCTTCATCAAGGATTTTAGCACCTTTTTAGTTGTGAGGAGATGCAGGGATTGAGATAATAAAAGCTCTTTCTAAAAGTCATTTACCTATCTAAAGACCTGTTCCACCGGATTCCCCAGAGCAGAGTGTCTTGCCCCACCCTGATTTCCTTCAGGGGGTTTTTCGGTTGGATGTTTTCTTATCTCCTTGGGAGCACTCTCTCTTAAAGTGCCCAGGTTGGCTGCAGTTAAAGCAGTGGCCTGATTTGGGTGAGGCTGGGGCCCCTGGGACGAGGCCCTGCCTGTAACCATTGCAGTGGAAAAGGCTTTAGTCATTGCCTCAGAGAGCCTCAGTTTGAGCCTGAAGGGCATTGGTGATAGAGCGGGGTTGGTGGCTTTGTGTGCCTATATCTTTAGAGCACACAATCCATCGCTAAATGGAAAGATCTTTTTGTCCTCCACAGGCCAATTTATGGTCTGTATTCATTCCCCCCCAAACTAACATTTTGAGGAACTGATCTCTTAAAGGCCCTGGAGGGAACTTTCTCTGGAGGCTCTTTTCTACACGATCTATAAAAGTGGCAAGGTCTTCGCTATTCTTTTGTGTTACACCTGATATGGGGGTTCAGTAGGGCCTTCAGCAAGTTTTTCCAGGCAGCTAGACATATAGACCTTACTTGGTCTTGATAAGGGGCAGGGATGGCGGCCTGTTGAATACCAGTGTTCCATCGATCTGCTGTTCTCGATAGCATTCCGAAAGTTATTGGAATGGCAGGATTGGCAGCCTGGTTTCTCTCTGCTTGAGCATGGCATTTCTCTTTAAAGAAGGCACACCATTTGATATAAATGTTACTGGGAAGTACTGCCTTACATAGCATCTTCCAGTCTTGGGCGGTACAAGGTTGGTGGGCTAGCCCTTGGAGTGTGGTTTCTGCCCATGGTGAGTTTGGGCCATCCTTGGCTACCGCTTTCTTAAGTTCCTTTAGGTCATTAGCCTCCCATGGATACCAGGCGTCCAGTCTGTTTCCCCCCGGGTCAATGTTTACAGGGAAAGCTTGGGTTGGGCCTGTGAAGGGCGCTGAGGGCCCCCCAGGATCCTCAGGATAGGTCCCCAGTGTCTTCCCTCCCTGTGGAGCCTCTGTGATCTCTTTAAAGGGGAGGGTGTGGAGTGCAGTCCTGTGCCTTGAGGTCTTGACCCCGAGTGATTGGGAGAACGCTCATCATAGCTAATTTTGTCTTCATTTATAAACGAGTCCCAGGCTCTGTTAAGAGCTTGGATATAGTTTCCATATTGTTGAAAAAGAGCAGAAAAGAAAGACAACTGAGGACAACCACCAAAAATCCTAACGGGAGTGGTGGCGGCCGGGAAGTTGGGCTCATGTCGTGCTTGTGAAACGGTGAAGGAGTCCCTAATGTTGCACGGACATTGTCTTGCTGGGGGCGGGCGCTCTAAGAGGCTCTGGCCCGTTCCGTGACCCCCTTATCCTGTCACGGGAGTCTTCAAGCGGCAGGCCCCCTAATGGCTTTTAAATGCCTGACCCATGCCCGCATGGGAGAGGTTTAGGCCGTGTCCTCAATTTGAAATATAGAAAAGAGAGGCTTCCGCCCAGTCAGGCTGCTGCTACTGGGGCGGACTGTCTTAAAGCCTTCCTGGGTCCACCAGAGAGTAGCCCTGGCCAGGACCCATCAGTTGCTTTTTAGACTGTCCACCGGTTCGCTGGAAGTCTCGAATCAGAGAGAACGTGAAAGTAGGAATTAAAGTAAAGAAGGAAAAAAAAAGGAAAGCAGCGCTCAGTATTTTGTGACTACCCTAAACCCCCACCCCCTCGGGAGTGGCGCGATAAGGGGGAAGATGCACCTTGAAATCCGTATTACTCCGAGAAGAGGCCCCTCTAGAGGGAGGCGCCCCGCTGAGGCCCGCGGCCGCTTCGCGGTTCTCTTTCAAACCTGCACGGTGATGCTGCCTTCTACTTTCTCGCAGTCGGGCCCCACGCTACGCCAGCTTCTGCTGGGACCTTCCGCAGAAAGGGAAGGCAGAGGATTACTCCCGCAGAACCTTCCAGGGTGGCCTCCCTTGAGTATGGTTTCTGCCCATGGAGTTTGGGCCGTCCTTGGCTACCGCTTTCTTAAGTTCCTTTAGGTCATTGGCCTCCCATGGATACCAGGCGTCTGGTCTGTTTTCCCCGGGTTAACGTTTACAGGAAAAGCTTGGGTTGGGCCCGTGAAGGACGCTGAGGGCTCCCAGTTTCCTCAGGATAGGTCCCCAGTGCATTCCCTCCTGTGGAGCCTCTGTGATCTCTTTAAAGGGGAGGGTGTGGAGTGCAGTCCTGTGCCTTGAGGTCTTGACCCCGAGTGATTGGGAGAACGCTCATCATAGCTAATTTTGTCTTCATTTATAAACGAGTCCCAGGCTCTGTTAAGAGCCTGGATATAGTTTCCATGTTGTTAAAAGAGAGCAGAAAAGAAAGACAACTTACGACAACCACCAAAAATCCTAACGGGAGTGGTGGCGTCCGGGAAGTTGGGCTCATGTCATGCTTGTGAAACAGTGAAAGAGTCCCTAATGTTGCACGGACATTGTCTTGCTGGGGGCGGGCGCTCTAAGAGACTCTGGCCCATTCCGTGACCCCCTTATCCTGTCACGGGAGTCTTCAAGCGGCAGGCGCCCTAATGGCTTTTAAATGCCTGATCCGTGCCCACACGGGAGAGGTTTAGGCTGTGTCCTCAATTTGAAATGTAGAAAAGAGAGGCTTCCACCCAGTCGGGCTACCGCTACTGGGGCGGACTGTCTTAAAGCCTTCCTGGACCCAGCAGAGAGTAGCCCTGGCCAGGACCCATCAGTTGCTTTTTAGATTGTCCACCGGTTCGCTGGAAGTCTCGAATCGGAGAGAACGTGAAAGTAGGAATTAAAGTAAAGAAGGAAAAACAAAGGAAAGCAGCGCTCAGTATTTTGTGACTACCCTAAGTCCCCCCCCTCTCGGGAGTGGCGCGATAAAGGTGAAGATTCACCGTGAAATCCGGATTACTCTGAGAAGATGCCCCTCTAGAGGGAGGCGCCGCGCTGAGGCCCGTCGGCCGCTTCAACGGTTTTCTTTCAAACCTGCACGGTGATGCTGCCTTCTACTTTCTCGCAGTCGGGCCCCACGCTACGCCAGCTTCTGCTGGGACCTTCCGCAGAAAGTGAAGTCAGCAGGGATTACTCCCTGCGGAACCGGGAGCTCTCGGAGAAATGCGAGTCTTGAACTGTCCGCCCGCAGCCCCTCGGCTGAGGCAAGGGACAATCAGATGCGACAGGGGTTCCATCAAAGTAGTTCCGCTTTATTGATGAAGATCCACAACTTTTATAGGCAAGTGAAGGGGGTTTTGCACGGGACTTCCTATAGATTACACCAATCAAGCTAAAGACCAAGCAATCATTCACGAGCGCAGCCAGGGGAACCAATCAGAAATTTTGACCATCAATTAACAATTTAGATCACGCCTGCCTCTTCCTGTAGGCGCCATCTTAATCAAACATGTGCTTAAGCTTCTTTAAACAATGCGCTTAAGCTTCCTTCATTTCCATATCCCTTCCTGTAGGCGCCATCTTAGCTGCAAGCTGAAACAATGCGCTTAAGCTTCTTTTCACTCCCACACCCTCCCTGTGGGCGCCATCTTAGCTCCAAACTGCAAACATGTGCTTAAGCTTCTTTATGCTTAAAACAGTCCTCTTTCAATTCAGAGCCCTCTTTCAATTCAGAGCCCCACACTCTCCCATATTAGGGAAGTCTTCAGATATTATCTCTTCAAATATTTTCTCAGGTCTTTTCTATCTTCTCCTTCTGGTACCCCTATAATGTGAATACTGGTGCATTTAATGTTGTCCCAGAGGTCTCTTAGGCTGTCCTTGTTTCCTTTTATTCTTTTCTAAATTTTATTTTGCAGCTTTGATTTCCACCATTTTCTGTTTTTTTTTGGCAAATTTCGTACTTACTTCTTGGAAGAGCTATTAAAAGACCAGAGATATCACTTTGCCAACCAAGATCCATATAGTCAAAGCCAAGACTTTTCCAGTAGTCATGTATGATTGTGAGAGTTTGACCATACAGAAGACTGAATGCCAAAGAACTGATGTTTTCAAACTGTCGTGCTGGAGAAGACTCTTGAGAGTCCCTTGAACTGCAAGGTGATCAAAGCAGTCAATCCTAAAGGAGATAAACCCTGAATATATACTGGAAGGACTGATGGTGATGCTCCGCTACTTTAGCCACCTCATGTGATGAGCCATCTCTTTGGAAAATACATTGATGCTGAGAAAGACTGAGGGCAAGAGAAGGGGGTGACAGAAAATGAAGTGGTTGGATGGGGTCACTGACTCAGTGGACGTGAGTTTGAGCAAGCTCTGGGTGATGGTGAAGGACCATCATACTGTCATGATGCAGTCCATGTAGAGCCAGACACAACTGAGAGACTGAACAACAGATCAACAATGCCATTCATGGATTTTCTCTATTTTTGGTCATCAGCTGATAGACTTTTGGGTTTTCCCTCATATGTTATTTGTCGTTTTCCTTTTGTGGCTTTTAATAAATTATTTTTTCCCTTAATTGTTTCCTGTATGATATCCATGTTTCTCGGTATATTCCTCATTGGGGTTTATCTTGCCTGGGATTCTCTGTTCTTCCTGGACGTGATTGACTATTTCCTCTCCCATATTAGGGAAGTCTTCAGATATTATCTCTTCAAATATTTTCTCAGGTCTTTTCTATCTTCTCCTTCTGGTACCCCTATAATGTGAATACTGGTGCATTTAATGTTGTCCCAGAGGTCTCTTAGGCTGTCCTTGTTTCCTTTTATTCTTTTTTCTAAATTTTATTTTGCAGCTTTGATTTCTACCATCCTGTCTTCTAGGTCTTTTATCTATTCTACTCCCTCAGTTATTCTGCTATAGATTCCTTCTTATTTATTGCTCATCTCTGTTTGCTTTTTCTTTAGTCATTCCATGTCCTTGGAAAGCATTTGTTGCATCTTTTCCATTTTGTTTCTAATATCCTGCATCATTTTCACTATCTAGATTCTGAATTCTCTTTCTGGGAGGTTGTCTATTTCTACTTCACTTAGTTGTTTTTCTGGGGATTTATCTTGTTCCTTTGTCTGGGACGTAATCCAATTTCTTTTCATATTGGTTATCTTTCTATGACTGTGGTATTAGTTCTGAAGGTTGATGGAATTGTTGTTCTTTTTTCTTCTGTCTGCTTTCTGGTGAGGATAAGAGGCTTATGAAAGTTTCCTGATGGGAAGGGCTGGCTGTGGGAGAAACTGGATCTTGCTGTGTTGAGCAGGGTTGTGCTCAGTAAAGCTCTAATCCAGTTATCTGCTGTTGAGTGAGACTGTGCTCCTTCCCTGTTAATTGTTTGGCCTAAGGAAACTCAGTCCTGGAGAACACAGGTTTCTATATATGAGTGACCTCCAAGAGGGCCCATGTCATGACGCAGCTCTGAGCACTGTTGCTGCTAGTGCCCCTGTCCCTGTGTCAGGTCGCTGTTGAGTCACGCCTCCCCAGAAGACCCTCAAACACTCACAGGTATGTCTGACTCAGTCTCTTGTAGGGTTGCTGCTCCTTTCCCCTGGGTCCTGGGACCCAAAACATTTTGTTTTATGCCCTCCAGGGACTCTGTTGCCCCTAGTCTGGAATCAAATCCCTCTGATCTTCAAAGTCAGATTACTTTCCGTCCTACCATTTCACTGTTCCTTCTCCTTTCTTAGATGTGGGCATCTGTTTTTGGTGGGTTCCAGTATCTTCTTGCTATTGTTTTTTTCAGCTGCTACTTGTGATCTCAGTGCTCTGGCAGGAGAAGCTGAGCACACATCCTTATACTCCACCATCTTAATCTCACCCCTAGATTTTATTTTTATTTCACCTCTGCTTTTTGTTGAAGACTCTATTGATATATCTTCTAGCTCAGAGACTTTCCTAAGCTATATCTAGTCTACTAATAAGCTCATCAAAGGTAGTTTTCATTTCTGTTACAGTGTTTTTATCTTTCACACTTATTTTTTGGTTCTTTCTTAGGATTTCTCTCTATTTATACTACCCATTTGTCGTTATCTGATGTCCATTCTTCCTTTAGAGCCCTTAGCATATCAACTATAGTTGTGTGATAATTCTAGTATACTTATCATGCCTTGTTCTGCCTTTTCTCTTCCAATTATGTTTTACTTTTATAGTTGTTGCTGCTTTTTGCCTTTTTGTTTGCCTCGTAAGTCTTCCTGATAGTCAGACTTGATGTTCCAGGTAAAAACAGTGGCTTTGAATAGGCCTTGGAAATACAATGGCTGGCTGTGGGTAGAGAGGCAGAGTTCAATAGCCCCATGATTGGATTTCAATATTTTCATAAGCATCTTTCTCTGAACTGTGAAAATCATAAATGTTTCTCAGTTTTCTTCTCTCCCTTTAGGTGGGACAAAATGATTGAAGTGAACTGGAGTTGGGAGTTTTCAGTTATCAGTGTTGGGCCCGTTTAACACTGATAATACCACAATAGGTTGAGTTCTAGTTAACTAGTTTCACCTGATAGTAGGCCTTGTTTTTTTTTTAATAAAACTGCTCTATTATAGTTCAAAATTATTTCTTTTCTCATTCTGTTTCTGTAAGCACAGTGGATTTTTCTCCAGTATTTACTAATGCAGCTTGGACAGTCTCACTATATTGACTGGATCTCTTTGGAATTTTAGACTCTCAGAGCTGTCCAGCCACAGCCTCCAATACTTGTCAATTAGAGGTCTGATTTTCAAGATGGCCCTGGTTCTCAAGGTGGTTTTCCTTGCACTAGTTCTACTGTTCTGGCAAATTACAGTTCCCTCTATTTGCCTCTGTCTCCCCAATCACAGTGATTTGCCCTGTATGCTTCATTTTCTTTGTAATCCAAGAAGAACTATCTATTTTTTCAGTCTATTCAGGTTTTCTCTTGCTATTAGAATGTAGAGGCAGTTTCCATACTTGTTGTACTTGGAATTAGAAACTTTAAAAGCTGCTAAATATAGGAGGTGCTATTTTATAGGATTTCTTGTCTTACTACCCTAATTTGATATATCTTCTAGCTCAGAGACTTTCCTAAGCTATATCTAGTCTACTAATAAGCTCATCAAAGGTAGTTTTCATTTCTGTTACAGTGTTTTTATCTTTCACACTTATTTTTTGGTTCTTTCTTAGGATTTCTCTCTATTTATACTACCCATTTGTCGTTATCTGATGTCCATTCTTCCTTTAGAGCCCTTAGCATATCAACTATAGTTGTGTGATAATTCTAGTATACTTATCATGCCTTGTTCTGCCTTTTCTCTTCCAATTATGTTTTACTTTTATAGTTGTTGCTGCTTTTTGCCTTTTTGTTTGCCTCGTAAGTCTTCCTGATAGTCAGACTTGATGTTCCAGGTAAAAACAGTGGCTTTGAATAGGCCTTGGAAATACAATGGCTGGCTGTGGGTAGAGAGGCAGAGTTCAATAGCCCCATGATTGGATTTCAATATTTTCATAAGCATCTTTCTCTGAACTGTGAAAATCATAAATGTTTCTCAGTTTTCTTCTCTCCCTTTAGGTGGGACAAAATGATTGAAGTGAACTGGAGTTGGGAGTTTTCAGTTATCAGTGTTGGGCCCGTTTAACACTGATAATACCACAATAGGTTGAGTTCTAGTTAACTAGTTTCACCTGATAGTAGGCCTTGTTTTTTTTTTAATAAAACTGCTCTATTATAGTTCAAAATTATTTCTTTTCTCATTCTGTTTCTGTAAGCACAGTGGATTTTTCTCCAGTATTTACTAATGCAGCTTGGACAGTCTCACTATATTGACTGGATCTCTTTGGAATTTTAGACTCTCAGAGCTGTCCAGCCACAGCCTCCAATACTTGTCAATTAGAGGTCTGATTTTCAAGATGGCCCTGGTTCTCAAGGTGGTTTTCCTTGCACTAGTTCTACTGTTCTGGCAAATTACAGTTCCCTCTATTTGCCTCTGTCTCCCCAATCACAGTGATTTGCCCTGTATGCTTCATTTTCTTTGTAATCCAAGAAGAACTATCTATTTTTTCAGTCTATTCAGGTTTTCTCTTGCTATTAGAATGTAGAGGCAGTTTCCATACTTGTTGTACTTGGAATTAGAAACTTTAAAAGCTGCTAAATATAGGAGGTGCTATTTTATAGGATTTCTTGTCTTTACCACTCTCTTCTCAATTTTGAAGTTAGATCTCTTGAATATTGATGATATCCATAATTAATCTTAAGTTCTGCATGTCCCTTGTCCTTTTGTAAGTGTTAGGAGAGAAAGGGGCAGGGCACAATTTTTGAAAAGAACGGCATAGCCCAAGGACACAACATAAACCAATAGGAATCAATGGGTCCAAGATGGCAGACCAGACCTTGATCCTCAGTCAGCAAGCTAAATGACACACCCAGAGGTGCCATGACAGTTGCGCCCCTTCCCTAAAACAGCTGGAGTAATCCTCCCGCTCATTAGCATATGGAATTACCCAGCCCATAAAAGCTAAGAACACAGTGTTTTGGGGGCCGCTGGATTCACTCTATGATGGCCCACACTCTGTGGAGTGTGGTCTCTCTGAATCTGAATAAATCCATTTCTTACCTATCACTTTGTCTCTCGCTGAATTCTTCTCTGCAAAGAGACATGAAGAACCTGAGCCTCAGTGGCTCCAGACATTGGCTGAGTGATTCTAATTACCAGGGTTTTTGGCTGGGTTTGAGTCCCGGCCAGGCGAGTTCAAGTCCCAAGCAGTGTTTGATTAGGTCTGGGCCCTGGGCTTAAGTCTTAAATCGAGGTAGAACACTTTCACCTTTGAGAGCTGCTTTTATGAAAGATAGGAGGTTTGATATAGGTAAGATAGAATACATGACTAATTCCACGTTTTAAGAGCATTATTTTAAATTCATGAATTATATATTTCGTTCAGTTTCTGAATAGAAAACATTTTATCTAATTTTTAAAGTACAAGCATCTGGAAGTTAGCATGCATGCATGCATGCTTACTTGCTTCAGTTGTGTCCAATTCTTTTAGACGCCATAGTCTGTTGCTCACCAGGCTTCTCTGTCCATGGGATTTCCCAGCAAGAGTATTGGAGTGGGTTGCCATTTCCTTCTCCATACATATAGCATAAATATCTTAAACTGTTGCAATTTTCACCAAAAAAAGAAGCTGTCTAGGGAATGTAGAGGCAGTTTCCATACTTGTTGTACTTGGAATTAGAAACTTTAAAAGCTGCTAAATATAGGAGGTGCTATTTTATAGGATTTCTTGTCTTTACCACTCTTCTCAATTTTGAAGTTAGATCTCTTGAATATTGATGATATCCATAATTAATCTTAAGTTCTGCATGTCCCTTGTCCTTTTGTAAGTGTTAGGAGAGAAAGGGGCAGGGCACAATTTTTGAAAAGAACGGCATAGCCCAAGGACACAACATAAACCAATAGGAATCAATGGGTCCAAGATGGCAGACCAGACCTTGATCCTCAGTCAGCAAGCTAAATGACACACCCAGAGGTGCCATGACAGTTGCGCCCCTTCCCTAAAACAGCTGGAGTAATCCTCCCGCTCATTAGCATATGGAATTACCCAGCCCATAAAAGCTAAGAACACAGTGTTTTGGGGGCCGCTGGATTCACTCTATGATGGCCCACACTCTGTGGAGTGTGGTCTCTCTGAATCTGAATAAATCCATTTCTTACCTATCACTTTGTCTCTCGCTGAATTCTTCTCTGCAAAGAGACATGAAGAACCTGAGCCTCAGTGGCTCCAGACATTGGCTGAGTGATTCTAATTACCAGGGTTTTTGGCTGGGTTTGAGTCCCGGCCAGGCGAGTTCAAGTCCCAAGCAGTGTTTGATTAGGTCTGGGCCCTGGGCTTAAGTCTTAAATCGAGGTAGAACACTTTCACCTTTGAGAGCTGCTTTTATGAAAGATAGGAGGTTTGATATAGGTAAGATAGAATACATGACTAATTCCACGTTTTAAGAGCATTATTTTAAATTCATGAATTATATATTTCGTTCAGTTTCTGAATAGAAAACATTTTATCTAATTTTTAAAGTACAAGCATCTGGAAGTTAGCATGCATGCATGCATGCTTACTTGCTTCAGTTGTGTCCAATTCTTTTAGACGCCATAGTCTGTTGCTCACCAGGCTTCTCTGTCCATGGGATTTCCCAGCAAGAGTATTGGAGTGGGTTGCCATTTCCTTCTCCATACATATAGCATAAATATCTTAAACTGAATTAGGTCAAAGATGTTTATTTCATTTAATTGCTAAATAATATACATTAAAGAATTCTTAATTATATCAACATTTTCTTAAATATGTTTTCCCAATTAGCATGGATTGGGAAAGCGGCAATTATTATATAGTTTAATGTATTTCTTATAAAATATTTACCTCCCCTTAAAAGCAGAGAAGAATGTTTTCTATCATTACTTTTACTCTTGTGTTTCTACAATACCCAAAATACATTATTATTATTTTACAGTTATTAAGATATTTACTGGAATAATTTTCTTTTTTCAGTCCTTAAACATTAACCATATTACCTTGTACATTTTTTTTTTCTTTTTTCCAGATGAAAGGAAAAGAGTTCATTAGTTCTCAACAACTTCAAGCTCACCAATTTATTGTTTGAGGGCAACAAGTGTAGAGTTCCCTGGTAGCTCAGTTGATAAAGAATCTGCCTACAATGCAGGAGACCCCTGTTCAATTCCTGGGAAGGGAAGATCCCCTGGAGAAGGAATACGATACCCACTTCAGTGTTCCTGGGCTTCTCTGATGGCTCAGATGGTAAAAGATATACCTGCAATGTGGGAAGCATGGGTTCTACCCCTGGGCTGGGAAGATCCCCTGCAAAAGGGAATAGCTATCCACTCCAGTATTGTTGCCTAGAGAATTCCACGACTTGTCCATAGGACTCTCACTTTTACTTTTGCAGATTTTATGCAGCCTACTTCTGCTGCCTTCTCTCACATACTCACTTAACATTTCCTTTCACTTCCTATTCTACACAGGTTACTCAAAGAACTCCATTAACACCAGTATAGTTCTTAATTACCTTTTTGTTAGCATGGGTGATTTGTTTTGCAGAGTCTTTTTTTATCTGATAAAATGTCCCCTTGCTCAATTTTTGAAGATTTTGTTTAATCAGATCCCTGAGCTAATGAATACCATATTTAAAGCTATTTCAAAGTCATTTAAATATTTGATGGTAGTATGAAATAAGTTGAAATTTGATAATTTTTTGTTTTTATTTAAAAAATATTAATAGCTTTTAAAGTAATGAGTTTAACCAAATTTACTTTTCAAACAAGTTACTTTAGACTATAAATTAAAAATCATTTAAAAATAAAGTACAGCATTCCTTAAATACAAGAATTTAGAGCAGATTGTTACTAAAGGAATTGTGGTTGGTGATTGGAGATCAAAAGTCTAGAGGGAAATTTCTTGTCAATGCCAAAAGATAATCAAAGTGCATGTCTGGGTATTTTTCTTCTTTTTCTCTGCTATTTTGTCTCAAGCGTAAAAATCCAGTTGGTACTAAATGGGGGAAAAATCTTTCATTGAATTTAAAAAAGAAAAAGTATTTCTCTTCCTTACTGTATTGTCTCTATATTTGTAACAGAAACCTTGTATGCCTAATAACACTGTCATATTATTGAAGGAAACAATGTTCAACTTTCTCAAAAATTAATTTTGCTAGTGTATTTCCAGGCCATAAATAATGGGTTTCTGATGCATTATAAGAAATGTCTCCAGTGACTTCTAAGTCACAAATATCCTCACTGTTTAGATGGGACTATTGAACTTGGAATAAATGCATAATAAAAAGAATTAGAGGAAAAGACTATAATTTCTGAAAGCTATTCTTTTCAGTTTACTTTAGAGGCATTTTGTTCAATAATATGTGCCTATTATGCTTCTTTTAAACATTCTAAGGCTTTGTCCCTATGTTAAAAGCATCATTGATTCTATTCTCATGCATCTGCCATGTGCATGGTGCCACCTGTTTTGCAACAGTATAGCTCCAACACCTGACCTTCCTCCATTTTGTATTATTCAGCAAGCACATGTGTAGAAGTTTTATGTTTGCAATCTGTTCCTCATGTGAATCCTTAATTCTTTGTGAAGTTGTGATGTATAGGGGGTTAAGAATAGAACTAGAGAGATCAGTTGGCTCTGCATACAGCCTGCCTAGGTGTCTGCCTATATGGTGTGATCTGAAATATGCTTGCAAGATAGCACATCCTGAAATATTCCTCCGTCAATCCAAGATCATGTCTAGATTGTGCCAAAAGAGTAGAAATCCACTTCTTATTTCTAAATAGTTCACTATCCCAAAAAGTAAGTTGAGGAAAAATAATTATGTAACTCGTTATTGAGAGTTATATATATATATCATCTTATACAATGGGTAGAAAATAAATGGAAATATTCTGATTTTGAGTATAATGACACAAAAATCTCAGAAAATGATGAATATGAAACAATAGTCTCTGTAAAATAAAAACTAATATACAGCCACAAGTAAGCTTGGGCTCCCCTGCTGGCTTCCAGGTAAAGAATCTTCCTACAAGTGAAGGAAATGCAGGTTCGATCTCTGGGTGAGGAAGATTTTCTGGAGAAGAAAATAACAATCCACTCCAGTTACCTTGCCCAGAAAATCCCATGGACAGAGAAGCAGGACGAGCTATGGTTCACGAGGTTGCAAAGAGTAGGGCATGACTTAGAGACTAAAAACAAATCTTAATTTCAGTCTTAACCCTGTGAGTGTGTGTATATGGCTGCAATATATAGATAGATAGGTATGTACATTTATTTATATATCTGTGTATATGTCATACTTGGGTTTCCAAGGTTGCTCAGTGGTCTGCAATGCAAGAGACATGATAGGAATGAATTTGGTCCCTGGGTGGTGAAGATCCCCTGAAGAACCCACTCCAGAATTCTTGCCTAGGAAATCCCATGGACAGAGAAGCCTAGAGGATAGGGCTGCAAAGGAGTTGGACATGACTCAGCAATTAAAGAATAATAAAAGTGTTTTATATATATATAAATAAAACATTGTACATTTGGAAATACCATACAATAAAGACAGAACTAATTAGTTATGGATTTATTGTTTTCATAAGAGAGAAGTTACATATTTGACAAACATATGTGTCTGTCATTTGGCCCCCAGGGATTGATTTAGGGGCTAGTTCATAGTGCACTATCAATTTAATAAACTATAAAACTAATTTGTATATGTGGTATGTGTTTATTGGATTATTTGCTTTAAAATCTGTGCCCTTTACCACACCAGAGAAGTCAAAATCTGTGGTCTTAGTACTGACTGGGCTTCCCTAGTGGCTCAAGGGTAAAAAGTCCTCCTTCAATGCAAGAGATACAAGAGATGTGGGCTCGATCTCAGAGTCGAGATATACCCTAGAGAGAGCATGCCAACCCATGCCAGTATACTTGCTGAGAAAATCCTATGAACAGAGGAGCATGGTGGGATACAGTTCATGCGATTGCAAAGAGTTGGACATGACTGAAGTGACTAAGTATGCACTCACTGGCTAGTGATAACTTAAAATTGTAACTGAGGATCTCCATAGGAAATACACTACATCCTGATCTAGGTTTTTATAACATAAAGGCTATTTCCATTTTTACTAAATGGACTGTTGCTACCTTTTCTTAATGTCTTCTGCTTCTGTTAGGTCCATACCATTTCTGTCATTTATTGTGTCCATTTTTACATGGAGTATTCCCTTGGTACCTCTAATTTTCTTAAAGAGCTCTTGTCTTTTCCATTCTATTGCTTTCCTTTATTTCTTTGTGTTGCTCACTTAGGGAGGCTTTCTTATGTCTACTTGTTATTCTTTGGAACTCTGCAGTCAGATGAATATATATTTTTCTATTATTGCCATTAAGCCATTCAAGTATGATGTAAATGAAATCCCTTATGATTATACGTGTTAATGATAGTTTAATCACTACGTCATGTCCAACTCTAGAGACTCCAGGGACTGTAGTCTGCCTGGCTCTTCTGTCCATGGGATTCTCCTGGAGTGGGTTGTCATTTCCTTTTCCAGGGGATCTTCCCGTCCCAGGAACTGAGCCCAGGGCTCTAGCATTGCAGATGGATTCTTTGTCAACTGAGTGTGGGGGAAGTCCTTTACAATTATATTGTAGATGTGACAAATAGATTCAAGGAATTAGATCTGATAGACAGAGTACCTGCAGAACTGTGGATGGAGGTTCATAACATTGTAAAAGAGGCAATGATCAAAGCCATTTCTAAGAAAAAGAACTGCAAAAAGGCAAAATGGTTGTCCTAGGAGGCCTTACAAATTGCTGAGAAATGAAGAGAAGTGAAAGGCAAAGGAGAAAAGGAAAGATATACACATCTGAATGCAGAATTCCAGAGAATAGCAAGGAGAGAAAAGAAAGTCTTTCTTAAGTGAACAATGCAGAAAAATAGAGGAACACTGCATCTTATTGATCTTTGAATCCTCAACTACACTGACCATACTGCTTTGAATAGTATTTGTAGTCAATTAATTGGTTAAATATATAGATAAACTACATGACACAGAGACAACGTTTCTCTAGGCACATATTTTTTTAGAGTATCAAAAAATAGAATCACAAAAATAATTGTGCGTGACCATTAAATAATAAGGCTAAGAAAGAACTGAATTTAAAGTATGAGAAACAGTTAACAAATGATGCGTGTAACTGGAGCAAAAGCACATTTTGTTCAAACTAGGCAAGGCAGATAGCAAAATACATACACTAATAGCATTTCCTGTTAGTGCTTATCATGTCTGTGTATAGATGGCCAAGGCCTGGGAGTGACCTTGATGATGTCAGTAGATGATGTAACTGAGAGATATATTTTTTAACAAGTTATACAATCAACACTCCTCAAAGACATTTATATATCTCTTTTCCTGTTTTATTCACTTAAGATATGAAGAGGACTGTCATTCTTTCAGAGTTAGGCTATTTCAATAAGCCAAGTATTTTTATTATAAATATCAGCTGAAACACATATTCAGTAAATCTTAATAACACATTCTTTTACACCTACACAATAAATTACTAGCAAAAACTGCTTTGGCTGTGACATTTTCACTATTTGCATTATCATCAACCCTTACATAGGCATGTATTCCAATTTTGAAAAGAAAAGCTTTCACAAACATTATGACATTTAATTGAATTGAATAAGTTAAAAATCATGCCTTATTAATATATTTTCTAATGTCAGATTTCCCTTCAAAAGCATTAGGCATATTTATAATTGTAACTAGCACCCTTCCTTCAAGATGGTCAATATGCTCTTTCTGTATACTGATTTTCTATACATTTTTTTTTAATCTCTGTGCCTGTCCCAAAATTAGGACTTAAATTTTCAAGTTAAGACTTTAATTTCCTTCCATTCTGTGTTTCAGAGTGTTCACTATTTATAACCTACAGAGAGATGAGCACAACATTTTATAGTCATATACAATTTTGAAAAAATATTAAAAATTACTGATATATTATTATTCACTACATTATGTGTATTTTGAAGACGACTTCTTAATGGCTTTAAACTAAAGATATCAATGTAAATAACTGGAATCACTGGAATTCTAAGTGGCATAGAAACTAACTGGATAGACGATCCATGAAACCTTCTCAATAATTCAGCTTCCTTTGGTTTCACTCCATTACACTATCTGATCTGACTTCTATCTCAGATGTTGTTATGCTTTCTTTTTTTTACATTTTGTTGGAGCTCACATATCTCCTTTCAGTGCTTTAAATGAAGATAAAAATTGTTGAAAATCATAATGGATTGTAAATGTCACTAATATTTTTAGCTGTTCAACAACTTCTAATAATTTTATGAGCAACAAACCTTTTAAATCATTGTTTCTCAACTGGAGGTGATTTTGCCTTCCAGGAGACATTTGGCAGTGTCTGGAGACACTTTTGTTTGTCACTGCAAGAGTTACGTTCCTAGAATCTAATAGAAGCCAGGGATGCTGCTAAACATTCTACAATGCAGACTCATGCAAGAAAGAATTATCTGGTCCAAAATATCAATGGAGTCAATACTGAGAAACTATTACATATTATTTTCAGGAGTCCTATGAGGCATGAGGTGACCATAATGCTAACAATATTACCAAAAAAAATGCTTTAGTTTGCCTAGAACTTAACCTAGGCAAACTAAGGCAGTTTGGCACAAAATACATTGTTATATTAACTGCTATATTGTCTTACTGATGTTATGATAACCAGCTTAAGGGATGACTCTCATTGACACTAAACTCCTCCATACTGTTATATAATGCCCTCTATTTGTGTGTGATATGAACAGAGTAATTGTTTTTAGAATAGAATGCAGACAATACTGGAAGATCACCTCTAGATCTAATAATATTAGATTATTAGATTTAATATTAGATTATTAAAGACTAACATATTGTAGTTTAAATTTGCATATCCTGAATGGATAATGATATTGAATACCTTTTCATTCACTTTTTGGGCATTTTTATGTCTTCTTTGGACAACTGTCTACTTGTGTCCACAGTCTCATTTTAATCAAGTTATTAATTTTTTTTTATCATTGAGTAGCAGGAATCCTGTATACATTTTGAAGATTAACTTCTTTTATATGTGGCCTGCAAATATTGTCTCTCCTGTTCCTTTTTCACTGTCAGTTTTCATTGTTTGATGTGCAGAAACTTCTTTTATGTAGTCTCACTTACTTATTTCTGCTATTGTTGCCTTTGTTTTTGCTGTCATATCATGAAACCATAGCCAAAGTTAGGTAGGAAAAGATAGACAATTATTACTGACGTGGAGGATCTAAGTATGAAAGAATGATCTTTTCTACAAAACAGAAACAGATTCACAGACGTAGCAAACAAACTTGTGGATGCCAAAGGGAAAGTGGGAGAGGGAAAGGGAGGTGTTACTTGGGAAACTGGGATTAGCATATGCAAACTATTACATATAATATGAATAAACAAGGTCCTATTTTATAGTACAAGGAATGATATTCAACATTCTGTAATAAAGTATAATGGAGAAGAATATGAATTCACTTCAGTTGCTCAGTCATGTTGGACTGTTTGCAACCCCATGGACTGCAGCACTGCAGGCTTTTCTGTCCTTCCGCATCTCCTGGAAGTTGCTCAAACTCATGTCCATTGAGTTGGTGATGCCAATCAACCATCTCATCCTCTGTTGTCCCCTTCTCCTTTTGCCTTCTATGTATCCCAACATCAGTATCTTTTCCAATGGATCACCTCTTCACATTAGGTGACGAAAAGTATTGGTGCTTCATCTTCATTATCATTCCTTCCAATGAATATTAAGGGTTGATTTTCTTCCCATTGGTAATCAGTAGTTTGATTTCCATATCTGTGAGTCTTTTTTTTTTCTGTCATGTTATATTCATTTGCTTATTTTTTAGATGAATTCACTTGAAATTTATCTTTTAAAAATGTTCACAAGGCTCTTATATCTTTTTTAGAGAATAAAATACACTATAAGCTATATCTATAGAGTACCTTTAAACTTCTTTCAGCATATGATTGGTTGCGGGGACCTTCCACAGAAAGGGAAGGCAGCAGGATTACCCCCAGCCTAACCGGGAGATCTCAGAGAGAGATGGGCCTTGCTGCCGTGCCCCCTTCAGCCCGCTGATGCATGCCAGGGACAATCAGACACAGCAGGGGTTCTGTCAGAGCAGTTCCACTTTATTAAACTAACAGTTTTTATAGGCAAACGAAGGGGGATTTGCAAGGGACTTCCTATAGTTACACCAATCAAGCTAAAGGTCGAGCAACCACGCATTTACATTGCAGTAGGAACTCATGGTGAACCTGCATTGCCCAGAGCTCGGAAACCAGGGGAATCAATCAGAAGTTTTGACAATGGACCTTAGATCATGCCCTGTCTCTTCCTGTAGGCGTCCTTTTAGCACCAAACTGCAAATATGTGCTTAAGCTTCCCTATGTTTGCAAAGGCCCTCTTTCCTTCAGGGCCCCACAATTGGTATATATACATTCATGAAATAAAATAGTTTAGTGGATATTTAATATCATCATTGACAATGTAACTGCCATATCTACTACAACATTAATATGTATACAGAAGTCATCATTTACATGTAACATGTCAATCACAAAGATTGATTATAGATCAAAAGTTTTATTGATACTTTGTTACTGTCATAAGTGATGATGTAAGTTAAATAATACTTAGTAAATATTGTAATCTTTCAATCTCCAACATGTGTAACCTGTTTTAAAGCATAAAAGAATAACACCAGTTAACACAATTGTCAGAAGAGAGTAACTTAACAACTCTTTTAAAATTAACAAAGTAATAACGGAAACAGCCCCTTAACCCACCTTAGGTGAAAGTATTGGTGCTTCATCTTCATTATCATTCCTTCCAATGAATATTAAGGGTTGATTTTCTTCCCATTGGTAATCAGTAGTTTGATTTCCATATCTGTGAGTCTTTTTTTTTTCTGTCATGTTATATTCATTTGCTTATTTTTTAGATGAATTCACTTGAAATTTATCTTTTAAAAATGTTCACAAGGCTCTTATATCTTTTTTAGAGAATAAAATACACTATAAGCTATATCTATAGAGTACCTTTAAACTTCTTTCAGCATATGATTGGTTGCGGGGACCTTCCACAGAAAGGGAAGGCAGCAGGATTACCCCCAGCCTAACCGGGAGATCTCAGAGAGATGGGCCTTGCTGCCGTGCCCCTTCAGCCCGCTGATGCATGCCAGGGACAATCAGACACAGCAGGGGTTCTGTCAGAGCAGTTCCACTTTATTAAACTAACAGTTTTATAGGCAAACGAAGGGGGATTTGCAAGGGACTTCCTATAGTTACACCAATCAAGCTAAAGGTCGAGCAACCACGCATTTACATTGCAGTAGGAACTCATGGTGAACCTGCATTGCCCAGAGCTCGGAAACCAGGGGAATCAATCAGAAGTTTTGACAATGGACCTTAGATCATGCCCTGTCTCTTCCTGTAGGCGTCCTTTTAGCACCAAACTGCAAATATGTGCTTAAGCTTCCCTATGTTTGCAAAGGCCCTCTTTCCTTCAGGGCCCCACAATTGGTATATATACATTCATGAAATAAAATAGTTTAGTGGATATTTAATATCATCATTGACAATGTAACTGCCATATCTACTACAACATTAATATGTATACAGAAGTCATCATTTACATGTAACATGTCAATCACAAAGATTGATTATAGATCAAAAGTTTTATTGATACTTTGTTACTGTCATAAGTGATGATGTAAGTTAAATAATACTTAGTAAATATTGTAATCTTTCAATCTCCAACATGTGTAACCTGTTTTTAAAGCATAAAAGAATAACACCAGTTAACACAATTGTCAGAAGAGAGTAACTTAACAACTCTTTTTTTAAAATTACAGATGGCACAAGTAAATATTTCTCACCAAGGTGGTAAAACCAATTTGATCTATCTCTCTCATCATGTGAAATTTAGGCTCCTGCTGTGTCAGTAAAAGAAGCTCTTCTTATGTAATTTACAGATATAATTTATTATGCTAACTATGTCAGTAAAATAATTACAGGAACACTGTTGTGTCTTAAGCTCTCCAATGTCTGGTACAAAGTAATGCCCAGTCTACATTTCTTGGCTTATTAAAACTATAAAATTGATTCAAAACTATATAACTGTATTAACTATGTATTAACTTTTCTGGGGGGGGTAGGTTGGGGGGGAGGGTGAGGGCAGGCAGGCCACTTCTATTGGTCTTTCATTTATCTGTTTTCATCCATCTTTGTTATTTGGTCCGTGTGGGCCTCTCATCGCAGTGGCCTCTGTTGTGGCAGAGTACCGACTTTGGGCACATGCGCTCCAGAGCTCCGGCTCGGTAATTGGACACATCGGTCCAGCCACTCCACGGCACGTGGGATCTTCCCAGGCCAGGGATCAAACCCACGCCCTTTGCACTGCAAGGTGGTGTTCTTAACCACTGGACCACCATGGAAGCCCATGTATTAACTTTTTAATCACAATAAATATACACAATAATTTTAAAATATCAACAATAATAATGTAAAAATAACATTATAATTCAGTAATACAGCAATATCATAATGCTTTAGTTGTTATGTTTTCATGTGTATTAATCCAATTGTAAATTAATCAAGAATAGATATTAAATGTCTACTTTGTTTTCAGCAGAATATTAGACTCTGAGAACATGTTATTGGAAAAGAAAAAAGGGCATTTTTATCCTAATGAACCTTTGCAGAAGAGTTGGAAA
This sequence comes from Tragulus kanchil, assembly GCA_022376925.1. Lineage (NCBI taxonomy): Eukaryota > Metazoa > Chordata > Mammalia > Artiodactyla > Tragulidae > Tragulus > Tragulus kanchil. Next base: position 84,080,250 of record JAIOJX010000003.1, on the reverse strand, counting down.
GATAGAAATTAAACTAATTAAAATATATTACATACAGAAATAAGTGCTTTTAAAAAACAAGGTTAAATGAGACATGTAGACCATTTTTCAGGAGGGAGCTGTCAAGGCAACCATTGCAAAAAAGAGACATTTCAGTTATTACTGAATTGTTGATACCAAAATTGCAAGCAGAGAGGTGTTCCAAATAGCAAGTACAGGAAGTACAAACTCCCAACTGTAAGCCATGATATTGCCAGAATCTTGGATCAATATCTACCAGCTATTAGAGGGATGATGGACTGAGTGAAGAACATTTGAGCAATTCACATACAAAGTTGAAATTGTTTAAAGATGGCTTGTCCTGGCACCATTTTATGCTTGGAGTCTAATCCTAATAAAAGTGATACATTGCATTATTGTACTCTTTCTTTTTTATTAATTATGAAAATGTGTTCTTCACCACGTCTTTGTATGCTGTGGGGCCCCTTAACCACATTTGTGAGAGTGTTCACAACCAAGGCAATGAGATTGTGCTAGTCAAAAACCTGCTTTGCAAAGAAATCACTTAAAATTGCCCCAGTGGCCTTCCATATGTCTTCTTTAAGGAGAAAGAAAAAAAGTTAGTTTTACCAGCTCTGTTGTGGCAGAGTACCGACTTTGGGCACATGCGCTCCAGAGCTCCGGCTCGGTAATTGGACACATCGGTCCAGCCACTCCACGGCACGTGGGATCTTCCCAGGCCAGGGATCAAACCCACGCCCTTTGCACTGCAAGGTGGTGTTCTTAACCACTGGACCACCATGGAAGCCCATGTATTAACTTTTTAATCACAATAAATATACACAATAATTTTAAAATATCAACAATAATAATGTAAAAATAACATTATAATTCAGTAATACAGCAATATCATAATGCTTTAGTTGTTATGTTTTCATGTGTATTAATTCAATTGTAAATTAATCAAGAATAGATATTAAATGTCTACTTTGTTTTCAGCAGAATATTAGACTCTGAGAACATGTTATTGGAAAAGAAAAAAGGGCATTTTTATCCTAATGAACCTTTGCAGAAGAGTTGGAAAGATAGAAATTAAACTAATTAAAATATATTACATACAGAAATAAGTGCTTTTAAAAAACAAGGTTAAATGAGACATGTAGACCATTTTTCAGGAGGGAGCTGTCAAGGCAACCATTGCAAAAAAGAGACATTTCAGTTATTACTGAATTGTTGATACCAAAATTGCAAGCAGAGAGGTGTTCCAAATAGCAAGTACAGGAAGTACAAACTCCCAACTGTAAGCCATGATATTGCCAGAATCTTGGATCAATATCTACCAGCTATTAGAGGGATGATGGACTGAGTGAAGAACATTTGAGCAATTCACATACAAAGTTGAAATTGTTTAAAGATGGCTTGTCCTGGCACCATTTTATGCTTGGAGTCTAATCCTAATAAAAGTGATACATTGCATTATTGTACTCTTTCTTTTTTATTAATTATGAAAATGTGTTCTTCACCACGTCTTTGTATGCTGTGGGGCCCCTTAACCACATTTGTGAGAGTGTTCACAACCAAGGCAATGAGATTGTGCTAGTCAAAAACCTGCTTTGCAAAGAAATCACTTAAAAATTGCCCCCAGTGGCCTTCCATATGTCTTCTTTAAGGAGAAAGAAAAAAAAAAAAAAAAGTTAGTTTTACCATGACTCCTGGTGCCTGCAAGCATAATAAAAATTCTCCCCACAGCCTGCAAGTTTCCATTATCATTTTATTTGTTTTCCTGTTTACAAACTTTCTTTAATGTTATTTCAATCTTTCAAATAGCACATACATTAATACATTTGGGTAGTCATTAGATTTTATTCCATGTTCTTTTTAATACATATTATTTACCAAGCTTTTGTAAAAATCTTCGGAATCCAGCCATAACAAAAGATAGACATGGCCTTGCTTTCATAGAATTTGAGTGATATAAGCAGAAATTAAGTTGGCAAATATACTACAGTGTATCAAATATTGTGAAAAAAGAAATGTTGGAAAAAATGATATGTAGAATTTAGGGCCAGGAAAGTGTTCCAGACAAATTCCTACTTAAATGAAAGACTTGGAAGGTAAATGTGAGCTACTCAGAAAAATTGAGAAATGTGGAGAAGGATAGGTAGGAAGGAAATTAATAACATGAGACTCATTTTTGGATAGAACACATGCAAAAACATAAAAAGAAGAGACAGCAGGTCACTTTAGTGGGCAAAGATAGTTCAGTACATCTGAGGTATAGACTTTATGGGTACTAAATATGAAATACAGAAAAGATTAGAGGCAAAGTTGGAGAGAGAGGAAAAGTTTCATGATCTAAGGCCCTGCAAGGTGATTTGCTTTATTCTTAGGATATTGAGAGTCCAAAGAACAAAATAAAGTCATAAAGACATGATCTAAGAGGATCTTATAACAGTGTTCAAATGGAATAAATCTATTTAGCAGTTTGTTGTACTAATTCAGGCAAAAGATGATCCGATCATTGTCCTTACAGACAGATGACTAATGATAAATTTATTAGATGCTTATGAAATTAAAAAAAAAGGTCAGTTTTGCTGTTTGATTAATGTCAATAAGAACAAAATGAGAAATAACTGATAAATTCCAACATTTTAGCTTTGAAAAGAGGTTTAACAACAGAGTAATTTCTTATGAGGAGAGAACCTCAGGTTAGAACTTAATATAATACATTAAGGTTTGACTATATATAGTGATGTGTCAAGCAGAAATAACCAATGAGAAAGAAGCTATAAGTTCTATCATTTTTTTCAGAGTAAAGTGGGACGTGTTAATCTTTCAAAAACATTAATGCACTTTCTTCAGTGTGTTTCTGTTGTGTTGATCCACAAAGAGATGGATTATTTATGCCTAAAGTTTGTTTCACAATTGTTCTTAAGACATGAAATAATATTGAGGAGTCAAGGGAAGACTTGAGATGCTAACTTTTAACAGTTAAGTGGCTTAGACAACCTGGAAATACCTGGAAATATCTTGAATTATGGTACTCTGTAAATTTTTCAGCAGAAATTACATTCACCTGTATTTTTGTGTGGCAGTATTTAAAGCCAGGCTTTCCTGGTGACTCAGACGTAAAGAATCTGCCTGCAACACAGGAGACCTGAGTTTGATCCTGGGTGGGGAAGATCCCCTGGAGAAGGCAATTGCTACCTATTCTAATATTCTTTTCATACTGTTCATAGGGATCTCAAGGCAAGGATATTGAAGTGATTTGCGGTTTTCATCTCCAGTGAACCAAATTTTGTCAGTATGCTCTATCATGATCCAGTCATCTTGGGTGACTCTGCACAGCATGGCTCATAGCTTTGTTGAGCTACATAAGGCTGTGATCCACATAGTCATGTATGGATGTGACAGTAGGACCAAAAAGAAGGCTGATGACCAAGGAAATGATGTTTTTAAACTGCAGTGTTGAAGGACTCTTGGACTGCAAGGAGATCAAACCAGTCATTTCTTAAGGAAATCAACTCTGAATATTCATTAGAATGACTGGTGATTAAGCTGAAACTCCAATATTTTGGCCACCTGATGAGAAGGGCCAACTCATGGGAAAAGATCCTGATGCTGGGAAAGATTGAGGGCAGAAGCAGAAGGGGGTAACAGAGTAAGAGAAACAGGACATGAGTTTGAGCAAACTCTGAGATATAGTGATGGTCAGGGAAGTCTGGCATGCTGCAATCCATGTGATCACAAACAGTCAGATATGACTTTGTGACTGAACAACTAGTAATCTTGCCTTGAGAATCCCATGGACAGAGGAAGCTGGCAAATTACAGTTCATGGACTCACAAAGAGTCAGACATTACTGAGTGAGTAACACACACACACACATTCAAAGCCACCCATATGTTCTTTTGGAAATCTCTATCTTTAACAAGAAAGGCACAATATGACTTCCTGGTATTTGTGATAACTTCCCAGGCAACTCTGCATTCTCTGGAGAAGTTAAGGAGGAAGAGTATGAAAGAAAATTTGATGAAGAAGAGATAGAAATAAAAGAACAGGGATGTCCTGTTTGTGAGGACTCATCCTCTTCTGTAGTTTTCAAACCTGACTGTATAAAAAATAGTCTTTGGAAGTTTTGAGCCTCCTCATTCTAGGGCCACCTACTAAGTATAAAATCAGTAGTGGAATTCAGCCACCAGGCATAATACCCTTTTAAAAAGCCCCATGTGGGTTTGATCTCAGGTTGGGAAAATCTCCTGAAGGAGGGCACCAGCAACCCACTTCAGTATTACTGTCTGGAGAATCACATGCACAGAGGAGCCTGGAGGGCTACAGTCCATAGAGTCTGACCCAACTGAAGCAACTTGGCATGCATACACAGACAACTCTTACTTTAATGTGATAAAGCACATTTATGTGATCCAGCAACTTCATTTCTCTGTAATTATTTTAACATGTGCCTAAATAAATAACATTACAATATAATGAAAGAGGGTTTTCCTGGTGGTCCAGTGGGTGAAGAGTCCGCCTTGTAGTGCAGGGGGCACCAATTTGATCCCTGGCCCCGGAGGATCCCATGTGCAGCAGGACAGCTGGACCAGTGTGTCCAATTATGCTCTGAAGCACATGTGCCCAGGGCCGGTGCTGTGCAGCAAGATAGGCCGCTGTGATCAGAGTCCCACATAGGCGGAAGAATGAGGAGGGATAAAAAGAAATAATAAAATCCAAGAAAAGAGGACAAAATTTAAAAATACGAAAACAAAACTTTAAAGAAAATGAGTAACAAAGTCAGGCATGCTGCAATCCATGTGATCACAAACAGTCAGATATGACTTTGTGACTGAACAACTAGTAATCTTGCCTTGAGAATCCCATGGACAGAGGAAGCTGGCAAATTACAGTTCATGGACTCACAAAGAGTCAGACATTACTGAGTGAGTAACACACACACACACATTCAAAGCCACCCATATGTTCTTTTGGAAATCTCTATCTTTAACAAGAAAGGCACAATATGACTTCCTGGTATTTGTGATAACTTCCCAGGCAACTCTGCATTCTCTGGAGAAGTTAAGGAGGAAGAGTATGAAAGAAAATTTGATGAAGAAGAGATAGAAATAAAAGAACAGGGATGTCCTGTTTGTGAGGACTCATCCTCTTCTGTAGTTTTCAAACCTGACTGTATAAAAAATAGTCTTTGGAAGTTTTGAGCCTCCTCATTCTAGGGCCACCTACTAAGTATAAAATCAGTAGTGGAATTCAGCCACCAGGCATAATACCCTTTTAAAAAGCCCCATGTGGGTTTGATCTCAGGTTGGGAAAATCTCCTGAAGGAGGGCACCAGCAACCCACTTCAGTATTACTGTCTGGAGAATCACATGCACAGAGGAGCCTGGAGGGCTACAGTCCATAGAGTCTGACCCAACTGAAGCAACTTGGCATGCATACACAGACAACTCTTACTTTAATGTGATAAAGCACATTTATGTGATCCAGCAACTTCATTTCTCTGTAATTATTTTAACATGTGCCTAAATAAATAACATTACAATATAATGAAAGAGGGTTTTCCTGGTGGTCCAGTGGGTGAAGAGTCCGCCTTGTAGTGCAGGGGGCACCAATTTGATCCCTGGCCCCGGAGGATCCCATGTGCAGCAGGACAGCTGGACCAGTGTGTCCAATTATGCTCTGAAGCACATGTGCCCAGGGCCGGTGCTGTGCAGCAAGATAGGCCGCTGTGATCAGAGTCCCACATAGGCGGAAGAATGAGGAGGGATAAAAAGAAATAAGTAAAAATCCAAGAAAAGAGGACAAAATTTAAAAATACGAAAACAACAAAAAATTTTTACATATAATGAAATAGCTTTGAATATTTATCCTCATGGTAGGTAACAAAAAGTAGTACCATAACGGAAGTAAAATAGATTCATATGAGAAAATACCTTTGAAATATATAGATAACAACAGCCTTAACTTACCATTATTCCATTCATTTAGCTGTTATTCATTGAGTGCCTCCTATATGCCACGCAATGAGGGTAGAATAGTGACAATGTCAGGGAAGCACAGAGTATACTGCTTAAGGAGAAACTTCTTAAAACTACATGCTTATTTTATTAGCCAAAAAATTTATTCTATTTCAAGCATCTTTAAAATGTGCAAAAATTTAATATTATTCATAATTTCATTTTAACTATGAAGCATATGTGGAAATATGTCACATAATTATTAAGAAAAAATCTCTTAAATCCATATATATATAATTTTCCATAGTCCCTTTGGACAAGTGATAAAATAAATTATCATTTAAAATGGCAAATCATATTTATAGACTCTGGAAAATAAAGAGAACTGTGCTCTTGACTTTACCAGAAAGAAAAACAAGAATTAAGACTCTGATACAAATTTGCTTCCTTTTTTTAGGTAAATATAAAAATCATTAAAAAATTAGTATTTAGGAAAATGTTTTTTGAGAGGCCTACTTGCTTCACAATTATCAACATTGCATTGAGTATCCTATCCATAGGTCTTTGAACTTCCTTGAAGCCCTGTCACAATTTCTATCTGCTTATGTGAAAGTCTACTTCTGGTTAATCCACAATCTGTGCATTTAGTGAATCTGATTCAAGAACATTCCAAATTACTTTCATGGAATTAAAATTATTAAAATTAATGTTACTTGTGTTCATGTGGAGAGTTATCAGTGAAGAAAAAAGCTGGGACATTCATACTGATTAAAGAAAAGTCAATCACATCTGTCCCCTAGATAGGGAAGGTAATCCTAGAACTGCTCTCTGTCTAAAAATGATGGTATATTCACTTGGACTGATGGCCCTCTCTGCCCACTACTTAACCAGGAGGTGTATGAGATCAGACTCACCACAGAAAATTTCAAAATAAATGTAGAATTATATTGTGTGTGTGTGAGTGTGTGTCTGTGTGTGTGGTGCTTTTGAGTGTGGTGGTGGTTGGAAAGGTGGATTTGCCATAAAGAAATTTAGGAAGAAAGCCAAAGGGTTTCCATGGGCTGTTTTCTAGCAGTGTGCTTCGTAATCCAAGCTCTGCCTCATTTATTCTCAATTTAAATGCCTAGATAAGAAAGTTTAAATGCCTAGATCAGGAGGGACAAGCAAATAGGATGAATCTGGAAAAAGTATGAAGAATGTATTATGAAGGAGATAATGAAAGGCGAAATCTTCCTAGTTAGATCTTAAGCTAATTACATTCTGTAAAAGGATCACAAAATAACAATTGTTTTGCCTTTTCAGGAAAAAATAAAGTTCTCATAATATAACTTCTGAAAGATTTGCTTGATTCTTGGTCATTGCTATAAGGAGAGAATATGGCAAATAGAGTGTGATTGAGCCTGGACTGAGTATGGCAGAACTAGGCTTTCATTCCTCCGTCTATGTTCTGTATTTTAGATTAAAATTAAATCAACCAAAGGCAAGAAAAAGATAAGGAATTACAAGTAGTGCATGAACTGAAGATGAAATATCAAAAGCTGATTACTGTATGGCATGTTATTAATTAAGTGGGGATAAAATACTATAGTTTTTTTTTCTTAATCCTAAGAAAATACTGTAATAAGACATCTCTGAATTTCATTGCAGAACTGTATTAAGCTGGATACGGTTTTGCTCTTATCCTAAAAATAAAGATGGAAAAGTTCAAAAACAATGCGTTTTCTAACATATCAGGAAACTGAGGTTTGGGGCAAAGCATGCAATTCAAAATCTAGGCAATGATAGACACCTACTGGTAAAAATAAGACACAAAACTGCTCACCTGGGGTGCATAGTGCCATGCACCACATAGGCCAGCTAAAAACTGCAGTTGAAAAAACTCAATAAATTTCTAAAGCTAAGTGTGAATTAGTGTGAAAATTTGAAATCTCTGGAGTCTGCTCTTATAAGGTATTCACAGGGGCTTGCAGGCATTTTCTCCTTTAACCCCATAAGGAAGTGACAGACTGCAGTGGAGATGATCTTTGAGAATATGTTTATGGTAATACTGCCTGGGGCAGAGAAATAGTGGGTATTGATGAAAATTTTCACAGACCATTCATCCCTTCATCTTTAAAACAAAAAGTTTAATCTGCAAAAGGAATAACAATGAAAATTGTGCCTTGGAGAATTGGTGCAAAAACACTGCACATGGGAAAAGAGAACAGAGGTAAAAGAAACAAAAACAGGTACCAATTCTGAAGAATAATAACTCAAAATAGTAATATATGCCTGGTTAGGAACTATTATTTTCTAAAGGGCAAAAATATTTGCTCTGGTAATATGCACCACCCACCAAGACTCAGGGAAAATGTGCCTGACTAGGATGGAGGTTTTAATCAGAATGTTAGAGATAGCCCCATTTTTCTAACCCCCATCACCATATGAACAAGCATTGATTAAAAATAATAGTGTAAGAAAGACTAGAGAAATGCAAAAGACACAACTTCTCTGGGGTACAGAATAAAGGAAGGAATCAAAGCCAAGGGGGTAGTAGCCACTGAGCAAATAATCTCTGATCCTGTGGGCATACTTACCAAATGAATATTGTGACAGATGCGTTCCATTAAAGAATCAACATCTAAAATTACAATGCTGAAAATAATCATAACTGTAAGCATGAGCTTAATGTGGATCAATTTGATATAGCCATTAAAGAATTCCATGCAATTTGAAGCTGCTTGAGTGGCAGAAGGGGCCCTTTGATATCAAATGGTCTCATTTTAAATATACTCTACATTGGTTGTACTGCATTATGATTTCTGTTGCCAAACTGAAGGGCAATTTTATAGAAGGCTCCAATAGTTTGGCCACGTGATGTGAAGACACAACTCATTGGAAGAGATCTTGATGCTGGGAAAAATAAAAGGCAGGAGAAGGGGGGCAACAGAGAATGAGATGGTTGGATGGTATCACTGACTCAATAGATACAGGTTTGAGCAAGCTCTGGGAGATGGTGAAGGTGAGGGAAGCTTGGCAGATGGCAGTTCATGGGATTACAAAGAGTCGGACACAAATGGGCAAATGAAATGAACTTAACACTAAGCAAATATTTGAAAGGATATAATTTAATGTGATAATAATTTAATGGCACTCAAACCCATTCAAAATGCATTTGTTCAAAAACTAGTCTAGTTTAACCTTGAGAAAGAAAAACTTATATAATATATCCTAAGTATTTAAAATCATTGAAGAAATTTTCAAATGGAAAAATTTCACATTTTGTGTATGATAGTGAAGGATTCATTAGAACCAGTATAAAAAAATCGTTGAGATACCTGCTTTCAATCATGAAAGGAATATCTTAATTCATTAAAGTACCATAAAGACAAATATTTTACTTTGGGGCTATATAGTTAAAGATGTGCAAGTATATATTAGACAATCTATATCAGATGATATTTTTAGGATATTAATCATTATTAGATCAAATTATATTTAACCCCACTTATTGAATGATTATATCAGAAATGACACATATTCCAAGGTTTTTGATTCAAATTTTGCATTGATGCTTTTTGAGAAAGAAAATTCATGAAGATGTTTAGGTTCAAATTTTTGTATAATATTATATGCTAGAAATCTTCTAAGCTAAACTACTTGGCATAAACAGTACTTTTTACTTCAATGGAAAATCAAAATGAAGAAGAAAGTAATGTAAACATTGCAGAAGAAAGTCTTTTCAAAATGGGTAAGAGATTTATATTTATCTATTAAATGCACTAAAAATAGTGAAGCTTCTTTGTATTATGTATTGCTTATGCTTTAAGAACGCAGTCTTCTTCTAAAGGAAAACGACCTCAATACATTTCATGAATCATCTTTCAGACAGGAGACGCTAAGATTTGCCAATATCAATGAAGGTGACTCTCTCATTAGAGTTTTATTTTGGTCCCTGTCTTCTACCAGATTCTTAGATACATTTAAAAATACTATTGCCACTTAAAGAATATATCTAAATTTATATTTAAATGTGACCAACTCTATAATTTAAAAGAAAATTTGAAAAGCTTTTGTAGCTTGTGTTTATAGGGAACGTTTCATGAAACAAAAGACACAGAACTAAAAACGGCTTTGAGTTTTGCTTCTGCAAAGGAATTTGCTGCCAGGAATAACAGAATGTGAAACAAGACTTGCAATTCATCAATACAATTTTTGTTTAACCTGCAGCAGAGTTGGTTGAACAGATGTGGTGGGATTTGTGCTCAGAAAGGGAAAAGTATTCTGGATCCACACAAAAGGGCTATTTGTTCAGCGCAGAGTCCTGAGGGATGTGTGTGAAAACAAGGCAACACCTGTAACCCTGGCTTATTCTCCTGAATTGAAAAAGTACAAGGACATTATCTATCTATGTTGTCCCAAAAAAGATTGTTTGTCTTTAAATTTAAGAATAAATATTATGGAAAACCATGTAGTAAGCACTATTTCTAAAATAAGATTAGAAAAATTAATTACTAAAGAACTCATGTGTTAACTCTAGGTTGAAACAAAATCCAATGTAAAGGTAATTGAGTTTATTTAATAAATACAAATGCAACACTTGTTTTTAATAATTTAATAATCTTCTGATAAAAAAATATGCTTAAAAGTCATATACTGTCTATTTTATTTAATTCATATAATTCCAATACAACCAAATCTCTAACAGTTTTAAGAAACTCTGGGGAAAATGAACAAGCAAAGTATACAATCACAGTTGTCTTCTGCAATGTTTCTGTTTTCTGTTACTTTTGCATTCATCAAGACCTGATGAAAATTTAACCAATGTCTGACAGAAAGTAGCTTGTTTCTCGATCAAACATGTGCATCTTGTATCTAAGAAGAAAATCAAAATAAAGAAACAATCAAAAATCCCTGGTCACAGAGCATAATGTCTCTTGGAAATGAAACAGCTCCCAATAGTCAATGGCACACACATTCAAATTAATAAAGCAAGCTGCATTGTTGTACCTTAAAATGAAAGTGTTAGTTGCTTAGTTGTGTCTGAGTCTTTGTGACTTTATGGACTGTACCCAGAAAAGCTCCTCTCCATGGAATTCTCCAGAAAAGAATACTGGAGTGGATTGCCATTCCCTTCTCCAAGAGATCTTCCCAACCCAGGGATTGAACCTGGGTCTTCCACATTGCAAGCAGATTCTTTACCATCAGAGTCATTGTGTTTATAGGGAACGTTTCATGAAAAAAACAGAACTAAAAACGGCTTTGAGTTTTGCTTCTGCAAAGGAATTTGCTGCCAGGAATAACAGAATGTGAAACAAGACTTGCAATTCATCAATACAATTTTTGTTTAACCTGCAGCAGAGTTGGTTGAACAGATGTGGTGGGATTTGTGCTCAGAAAGGGAAAAGTATTCTGGATCCACACAAAAGGGCTATTTGTTCAGCGCAGAGTCCTGAGGGATGTGTGTGAAAACAAGGCAACACCTGTAACCCTGGCTTATTCTCCTGAATTGAAAAAGTACAAGGACATTATCTATCTATGTTGTCCCAAAAAAGATTGTTTGTCTTTAAATTTAAGAATAAATATTATGGAAAACCATGTAGTAAGCACTATTTCTAAAATAAGATTAGAAAAATTAATTACTAAAGAACTCATGTGTTAACTCTAGGTTGAAACAAAATCCAATGTAAAGGTAATTGAGTTTATTTAATAAATACAAATGCAACACTTGTTTTTAATAATTTAATAATCTTCTGATAAAAAAATATGCTTAAAAGTCATATACTGTCTATTTTATTTAATTCATATAATTCCAATACAACCAAATCTCTAACAGTTTTAAGAAACTCTGGGGAAAATGAACAAGCAAAGTATACAATCACAGTTGTCTTCTGCAATGTTTCTGTTTTCTGTTACTTTTGCATTCATCAAGACCTGATGAAAATTTAACCAATGTCTGACAGAAAGTAGCTTGTTTCTCGATCAAACATGTGCATCTTGTATCTAAGAAGAAAATCAAAATAAAGAAACAATCAAAAATCCCTGGTCACAGAGCATAATGTCTCTTGGAAATGAAACAGCTCCCAATAGTCAATGGCACACACATTCAAATTAATAAAGCAAGCTGCATTGTTGTACCTTAAAAATGAAAGTGTTAGTTGCTTAGTTGTGTCTGAGTCTTTGTGACTTTATGGACTGTACCCAGAAAAGCTCCTCTCCATGGAATGCTCCAGGTAAGAATACTGGAGTGGATTGCCATTCCCTTCTCCAAGAGATCTTCAAACCCAGGGATTGAACCTGGGTCTCCTGCATTGCAGGCAGATTCTTTACCATCTGAGCCATTAGAGAAGCCCCATAATCTAGGTAGCGCTCCACAAGTATTAATAGCTAAAATGCACAAATGAATACTGCACACTGAAAAAGTATAGGAAACACTGTCCTAAGAATCCTAAATAGTAAGCAAGTATTTATTAATCTTAAATGTGGATATGAGACAATGTGAATATTAATAAATATAATTATGACTTCCCTGGCATTTTAGTGGTAAAGAATCCACCTGCCAATGTAGGAGACACAGGAGATGTGGGTTTGATTCCTAGGTTGGGAAGATCTCCTGAAGAAGGAAAAGGCTACCCACTCCAGTGATTTTGTCTCAGAAAATACCATAGACAGAGGAACCTAGCAGGCTACAGTCCATGAGTTGCAAAGCATTCAATACAACTTAATGACTAAACAACAACAACAAGTGACCAATAGAGGGGATGAAAAAAACAGACAATTTTGAGGGTGGTCTTAGTGTGATTGTTAAACTTCACCAATGTCTTTAGAAATTGATAACATTGGTTCGTATCAGTAAAACTATGACAATGCCTATGACCCAAATCCCGTTATCATGGCAACACTAATTTACCTTAATCTTCTCTTCAGTTAGCAATCAGTATTGTGGTGCATTTGCCTCTTAAACATTTGCTTAACAAAAAAAAGAAAAAAAAGGAGAAAGAGAGTGCATGTCTAGAGAAAAAAAAGATGGAAAATAGTATATGCAGAGCACTGAAAAGCTAGAAAAACATCAAAAAGAAAAAGAGACAGATGCTTATGTGAAAAGTTATTTGGTAAATAGAACAGTCTGATTTAAGAGCTGTCAAATATAGAACAAAAAGAGAATAATCAGATACACAACTGATACCTTTAAAAGAAATAATACCATAAAAATCTGGTAAATATAGATTGTGTATCAGCCAACACATCTATCTTTGGTCAAGAAAAGCTTATTTGTTACCTAAATTGTGAGTAATGAGAATGAGGAAAATGAAGGACATTTGTAGGACTATGAATCTCTATGTGAACTTCAAAGAAATAATTTGTAGCTGATTTTAACATTTTTTTTTTAGCATTTCTATTGGTCTTCCACTTATCTATTTTCATTCATCTTTGTTCTTTGCCCTGTGTGGGCCTCCCATTGCAGCAGCCTGTCTAGTCACAGAACACCAGCTCCAGGTGCATGTGCTCCAGAGTGCCCGCTTGGTAGTTGAATACATCAGTCCAGCTGCTCCGTGGCACGTGACATCTTCCCAGGCCAGGGATTGAACCAGCACCCCTTGCACTGCAAGGCAGTGTCTTTACCTACTGGACAACCAGGGAAGCCCTGATTTTAACATTTTTAAGTTTAAAGAAAATAGTTTTTGAGACGGAAGGTGTTTTTCACAGATAAAGATGAGATATAGCCAGATCATTATGTATTCTATCTCATTGTATGTTGTTTTTGCCTCTGTTTTGTTCCTTTCTTGAGTATATGTACACTGTTTTTCTTGTATTTTTTTTTTTTACTTTATATTTTATTGCAGTATAATTATTTTACAACATGTGTTAGTTTCTGCTGTACAGTGAATTGAATGCACCCTATGTTTTTTTATTCCCCATCTATTTAGTGTTCACTTTAAATGAACATTGGTTCGTATCAGTAAAACTATGACAATGCCTATGACCCAAATCCCGTTATCATGGCAACACTAATTTACCTTAATCTTCTCTTCAGTTAGCAATCAGTATTGTGGTGCATTTGCCTCTTAAACATTTGCTTAACAAAAAAAATAGAAGGAGAAAGAGAGTGCATGTCTAGAGAAAAAAAAGATGGAAAATAGTATATGCAGAGCACTGAAAAGCTAGAAAAACATCAAAAAGAAAAAGAGACAGATGCTTATGTGAAAAGTTATTTGGTAAATAGAACAGTCTGATTTAAGAGCTGTCAAATATAGAACAAAAAGAGAATAATCAGATACACAACTGATACCTTTAAAAGAAATAATACCATAAAAATCTGGTAAATATAGATTGTGTATCAGCCAACACATCTATCTTTGGTCAAGAAAAGCTTATTTGTTACCTAAATTGTGAGTAATGAGAATGAGGAAAATGAAGGACATTTGTAGGACTATGAATCTCTATGTGAACTTCAAAGAAATAATTTGTAGCTGATTTTAACATTTTTTTTTTAGCATTTCTATTGGTCTTCCACTTATCTATTTTCATTCATCTTTGTTCTTTGCCCTGTGTGGGCCTCCCATTGCAGCAGCCTGTCTAGTCACAGAACACCAGCTCCAGGTGCATGTGCTCCAGAGTGCCCGCTTGGTAGTTGAATACATCAGTCCAGCTGCTCCGTGGCACGTGACATCTTCCCAGGCCAGGGATTGAACCAGCACCCCTTGCACTGCAAGGCAGTGTCTTTACCTACTGGACAACCAGGGAAGCCCTGATTTTAACATTTTTAAGTTTAAAGAAAATAGTTTTTGAGACGGAAGGTGTTTTTCACAGATAAAGATGAGATATAGCCAGATCATTATGTATTCTATCTCATTGTATGTTGTTTTTGCCTCTGTTTTGTTCCTTTCTTGAGTATATGTACACTGTTTTTCTTGTATTTTTTTTTTTTTACTTTATATTTTATTGCAGTATAATTATTTTACAACATGTGTTAGTTTCTGCTGTACAGTGAATTGAATGCACCCTATGTATACATATATCCACTCCCTCTTGGGCATCTCTCTCACTGCCACCACCTATCCACCTAGGTCATCAGAGAGTACCAAGCTGAACTTCCTGTGTTTTATGACAGGTTCCTACTAGCTATCTGTTTTACACGTGATAGTGTATCTACGGCAGTACCACTCTCTTCGATTCATCCCACCCTCTTCTTCCCACCCTGTGTTCACAAATTATTCTCTACATATGTGTCACTATTCCTGCCTTGGAAATAGGTTCATCATTTTTCTAGATTCTACATATATGCGTTAATATACAACATTTGTTTTTCTCTTCCTGACTTACTGCAATCCATGTGACAGACTCTAGATTCATTCATGCTTCTACAGATGACCCTATTTCATTCCTTTTAGTGTCCGAGTAATATTCCATGGTATATATGTGCCACATTTTCTTTATCCATTGACCTGCTGTTGAACATTTAGGTTCTTTCCATGTCCTAGCTATTGTATAGCACTACAGTGAACATTGGAGTACATGTATCCTTTTGAATTATGTTTTTCTCATGGCATATGCCCATGCATGGATGGGTCATATGGTAGTTTTATGTTTAATTTTTTAATGAACCTCTATACTGTTCTCTATAGCAGCTATATGAACTTATATTCAGCCAACAGAGCAAGATATTTCCATATTTTTAAAGTATTATGTTAGAAGTTTAGCTGAAGAGCTATGGAGTAGTTTATAAGAAGGCCACCTTATAAGTTGATCTAACTGTGAAAGAATATTAAAACTCCTGTTTCACTTTTTAAACACATAAAGAATTTGAAAGTTGTAATGTGCCTATCAAGCACAGTAACAACAATGAAAAAAGCAGGATTTAATAGGAGATGGGATGTACTGTTAAAAGCTTTACAAAGAGCTGAACCCAGGCTTAATGTCAATCCTTATTTCCACCAGAAAAAATAATGCAAACACAACACTGAATTACAAGAAAGTAAAAGCATTTGAATGCACTATGTAGTATATTGTACATTTTTTTATACTTTATATTTTATTGCAGTATAATTATTTTACAACATGTGTTAGTTTCTGCTGTACAGTGAATTGAATGCACCCTATGTATACATATATCCACTCCCTCTTGGGCATCTCTCTCACTGCCACCACCTATCCACCTAGGTCATCAGAGAGTACCAAGCTGAACTTCCTGTGTTTTATGACAGGTTCCTACTAGCTATCTGTTTTACACGTGATAGTGTATCTACGGCAGTACCACTCTCTTCGATTCATCCCACCCTCTTCTTCCCACCCTGTGTTCACAAATTATTCTCTACATATGTGTCACTATTCCTGCCTTGGAAATAGGTTCATCATTTTTCTAGATTCTACATATATGCGTTAATATACAACATTTGTTTTTCTCTTCCTGACTTACTGCAATCCATGTGACAGACTCTAGATTCATTCATGCTTCTACAGATGACCCTATTTCATTCCTTTTAGTGTCCGAGTAATATTCCATGGTATATATGTGCCACATTTTCTTTATCCATTGACCTGCTGTTGAACATTTAGGTTCTTTCCATGTCCTAGCTATTGTATAGCACTACAGTGAACATTGGAGTACATGTATCCTTTTGAATTATGTTTTTCTCATGGCATATGCCCATGCATGGATGGGTCATATGGTAGTTTTATGTTTAATTTTTTAATGAACCTCTATACTGTTCTCTATAGCAGCTATATGAACTTATATTCAGCCAACAGAGCAAGATATTTCCATATTTTTAAAGTATTATGTTAGAAGTTTAGCTGAAGAGCTATGGAGTAGTTTATAAGAAGGCCACCTTATAAGTTGATCTAACTGTGAAAGAATATTAAAACTCCTGTTTCACTTTTTAAACACATAAAGAATTTGAAAGTTGTAATGTGCCTATCAAGCACAGTAACAACAATGAAAAAAGCAGGATTTAATAGGAGATGGGATGTACTGTTAAAAGCTTTACAAAGAGCTGAACCCAGGCTTAATGTCAATCCTTATTTCCACCAGAAAAAATAATGCAAACACAACACTGAATTACAAGAAAGTAAAAAGCATTTATGTGTACAAGTTGAGGATAATAATATCTATGTCATATCGTTACATTTCTTTAATGCTTACTTCAGTTTTACTCTAGTTTTTTTGTGACTCAAAGGTAAAGAATCTGCCAAGGGATTCCCTATTGATCCAGGGGGTAAAGAGTCTGCCTTGCAGTGCAAGGGGCACCGGTTCAATCCCTGCCCTGAGAAGATCCTACGTTCCACAGAGCAGCTGGACTGGTGTGTCCAATTATGAGCCAGCACTCTGGAGCACATGCACCCAAAGCTCTGCAACAAGAGATGCCACTGCAATGGGAGGCCCACGCATGCCAAAGAATAAATATGGATGAAAATAAATAAATAAAATTAATTTAAAAAATGTTAAAAAAAAAAAAAAAAAAAGAATCTGCCTAAAATGCAGGAGACTCAGGTTTAATCCCTTTCAATCCCTGTGCTGAGAAGATCCCAAGGAGAAGGCAACTCAGTCAAGTATTCATGCTTGGAGAAGCCCATGGATGGAAAACCCTGGCAGGCAACAGTCCATGGGATCACAAAGAGTTGAACACTATGACTAACTTTCACTTTTTCTTTTATTTAATATTTGATAAAATACAGAAACTTTTATAACTGAAGCAATCCCTAGGTATCATTTATCTATGTCTCTCATTTTGAAGAACATAGAAAAAAATTTATACTATTTATTTGAAGTGTCCAATGTCACAAAAAAATTTAGTAGCAGGTCTGTTATTTTATTTTAATTGTTTTATTTTTCCCTAAAACCATGATAAATTGTGTTGCATTGTATAATCTAATTTCTGTTTACTCTATACACTTGGAAGTGGTTTATAATTTATCTAGGAAACACCATGTACTAAGTCTGTTTGTCAAATTATCTATCCCTAGTTCTGAATTTTCATGAAGTGCCAAGAGGCTAAAGGATAAGCTCCAGTAATAGAGTCTTCTCTAATTGTATTGTATTCTTAGGGACTTTCCTGGTGGCTCAAATGGTATAGAATCTGCCTTCAATGCAAGAGACCTGGGTTTGATCCGTGGATCAGAAAGATCCTCTGCAAAATAAAGTTGCAACCCAGTCCAATATTCTTGCCTATAGAATTCTATGGACAGAGGAGCCTGGAGGGCTACAGTCCATGGGATCATAGAGTCAGACATGATTGAGTGATTAACACACACATTATATTCTTTTCTTGGTGCATATTACCAACCTTATGAGTAGGTGGTAGGATAGACAATCTTCAGTTGTAAAGGTACACACATGGACCCTTAAAGCAAAGCGTATTAGCTGTACCTATGTGTTATGGGCCAAATTGTATTCCTCTCATATCCATGTATCCATATGCTCTTTCATATATTCTAAACCCCAGTGCCTCAGCGTGACAATACTTGCAGATGGGAAGGGAAGATCTTTGAAAATATGCTTATGTTCAAATGATGTGTTTGGGGCATATCCATTCCAATAGGATTCATATCCTTCTAGGAACAGAAGCGTTGGGCACATAGATAGAAACGTGTGATACATGTGCCTGGAAAGGGATAGCCATGTGAAAAAGTGTGAGGAATTAGTCATCTGGAAGACACAGAGGGAGGCCTCAGAACAAACCAATCCTGCTTATATCTTCATCTCAGCCATCCAGCCTGAAGCACTGTAAAAAAAAATCTGTTTAGGCAAGACAGTCAGTTGGTATTTTTTTTATGACAGCCTCTGAATACAAATACACTGTTTTAATTTCTGATTAGGCATCATAAGAAATTCACTGCTTTGGGCCCTTTGCTTTATATGATTTATTTATTACTCCAAATATACTTATTGTTTCCCTTTCACTAGAATAACTAGCTCAGAAGCAGAAAAAAAAATAAGAAGTTATTTTTTGTTTATAAGTGCTATGCCTATATTGAAACTTCCAAGAGTCTATTCATAGTATGTTGCTCTATCTGAGAAGATGTTATTTGGGAACATAGAAGTAGGTATAGTGATGCTGTTTCATCTCAGACTGTTAGAAAAAAATTCATCTCACATAGAGTTCTTTTGACCACAGTCCCTGATAGAGGGCTCCATCCTTCCTATTCAACCAAAAATGTCATTTCTGAATATTTCCTAACTTAATCCAATTCTCCATTCCTTTCTGCTCTCTCCATACATTTTACTACTTAAGAAAAACATAAGAATATCTTTCCTAGATTTGAACAATTCACTACTGTTCTGAAATCTAGCTATCAATTGAACAATAATAACCTCACTTATAGTCTCAAACGGAGGGCCTACAGTCCATGGGATCATAGAGTCAGACATGATTGAGTGATTAACACACACATTATATTCTTTTCTTGGTGCATATTACCAACCTTATGAGTAGGTGGTAGGATAGACAATCTTCAGTTGTAAAGGTACACACATGGACCCTTAAAGCAAAGCGTATTAGCTGTACCTATGTGTTATGGGCCAAATTGTATTCCTCTCATATCCATGTATCCATATGCTCTTTCATATTTCTAAACCCCAGTGCCTCAGCGTGACAATACTTGCAGATGGGAAGGGAAGATCTTTGAAAATATGCTTATGTTCAAATGATGTGTTTGGGGCATATCCATTCCAATAGGATTCATATCCTTCTAGGAACAGAAGCGTTGGGCACATAGATAGAAACGTGTGATACATGTGCCTGGAAAGGGATAGCCATGTGAAAAAGTGTGAGGAATTAGTCATCTGGAAGACACAGAGGGAGGCCTCAGAACAAACCAATCCTGCTTATATCTTCATCTCAGCCATCCAGCCTGAAGCACTGTAAAAAAAAATCTGTTTAGGCAAGACAGTCAGTTGGTATTTTTTTTATGACAGCCTCTGAATACAAATACACTGTTTTAATTTCTGATTAGGCATCATAAGAAATTCACTGCTTTGGGCCCTTTGCTTTATATGATTTATTTATTGCTCCAAATATACTTATTGTTTCCCTTTCACTAGAATAACTAGCTCAGAAGCAGAAAAAAAAATAAGAAGTTATTTTTTGTTTATAAGTGCTATGCCTATATTGAAACTTCCAAGAGTCTATTCATAGTATGTTGCTCTATCTGAGAAGATGTTATTTGGGAACATAGAAGTAGGTATAGTGATGCTGTTTCATCTCAGACTGTTAGAAAAAAATTCATCTCACATAGAGTTCTTTTGACCACAGTCCCTGATAGAGGGCTCCATCCTTCCTATTCAACCAAAAATGTCATTTCTGAATATTTCCTAACTTAATCCAATTCTCCATTCCTTTCTGCTCTCTCCATACATTTTACTACTTAAGAAAAACATAAGAATATCTTTCCTAGATTTGAACAATTCACTACTGTTCTGAAATCTAGCTATCAATTGAACAATAATAACCTCACTTATAGTCTCAAACTATTTTGTTGTTTTATATACCAATCCTTGAAGGGCAAACTGATATTTCTTTGCTTGCAAGTATACCAGTTGGTGAATATTTATTGTCCTAAATGATAGCAACAACAAAACCATAAGGGCAAAATTTCTTTTTTACTGTATATTCCACAAGATGCAAACATTTTCATTCTTCTTAAATACCTTCACCTATTTACCTCTTAGTTATTCTCTTTCCACTAAGTGAATTTAAATACTTTGTTTTCCATCATCTCTTCTAGAAGTCTTACATTCACCAGTATCAAAAATCACATGCATAACATTTTATGGATTAGAGTTCTCCTTTTTCTGTTAGCCTTCTTTTAGTTTCTTGAAGGAGCCAAGCTCTGTTCTACAAACAGGCTTTATATGCACACATCATTATCTTTTAATGCATACAATTTCAATGCT
Source organism: Tragulus kanchil (assembly GCA_022376925.1). Lineage (NCBI taxonomy): Eukaryota > Metazoa > Chordata > Mammalia > Artiodactyla > Tragulidae > Tragulus > Tragulus kanchil. The sequence goes on along the minus strand of JAIOJX010000003.1, from coordinate 84,059,430 downwards.
AGCTTCAGCTTAGAAAACACAAACTCTATGTCATATCTTTTATAGGTTAAAGAGATCGGAAGGAAGAAATGAAAGAAAAAAAGAAACATAGAACAGAAGAAATAATGAAAGGGAGAAAGGAGAAACAAAGAAAAGAGAGTAAGAAAGAAATTGGAAGGGAAAGAAAGATTGAAAAGGAAGGACAGGATAGGATAGGGACATTAAGAGCAAAGAAAAATTAATATAAAAGTGAAGTCATTAAAACTTTTTGCAGTCTAAAAAAAAAAGCAATTCAGAATGTTTTTTATAAGTGCTATGCCTATATTGAAACTTCCAAGAGTCTATTCATAGTATGTTGCTCTATCTGAGAAGATGTTATTTGGGAACATAGAAGTAGGTATAGTGATGCTGTTTCATCTCAGACTGTTAGAAAAAAATTCATCTCACATAGAGTTCTTTTGACCACAGTCCCTGATAGAGGGCTCCATCCTTCCTATTCAACCAAAAATGTCATTTCTGAATATTTCCTAACTTAATCCAATTCTCCATTCCTTTCTGCTCTCTCCATACATTTTACTACTTAAGAAAAACATAAGAATATCTTTCCTAGATTTGAACAATTCACTACTGTTCTGAAATCTAGCTATCAATTGAACAATAATAACCTCACTTATAGTCTCAAACTATTTTGTTGTTTTATATACCAATCCTTGAAGGGCAAACTGATATTTCTTTGCTTGCAAGTATACCAGTTGGTGAATATTTATTGTCCTAAATGATAGCAACAACAAAACCATAAGGGCAAAATTTCTTTTTTACTGTATATTCCACAAGATGCAAACATTTTCATTCTTCTTAAATACCTTCACCTATTTACCTCTTAGTTATTCTCTTTCCACTAAGTGAATTTAAATACTTTGTTTTCCATCATCTCTTCTAGAAGTCTTACATTCACCAGTATCAAAAATCACATGCATAACATTTTATGGATTAGAGTTCTCCTTTTTCTGTTAGCCTTCTTTTAGTTTCTTGAAGGAGCCAAGCTCTGTTCTACAAACAGGCTTTATATGCACACATCATTATCTTTTAATGCATACAATTTCAATGCTAGCTTCAGCTTAGAAAACACAAACTCTATGTCATATCTTTTATAGGTTAAAGAGATCGGAAGGAAGAAATGAAAGAAAAAAAGAAACATAGAACAGAAGAAATAATGAAAGGGAGAAAGGAGAAACAAAGAAAAGAGAGTAAGAAAGAAATTGGAAGGGAAAGAAAGATTGAAAAGGAAGGACAGGATAGGATAGGGACATTAAGAGCAAAGAAAAATTAATATAAAAGTGAAGTCATTAAAACTTTTTGCAGTCTAGAGCAGGAAAGAAAATATGATCTTAACCGTTTTCCCGTTAAACTCTTAATACACACACAGGGATGTTATTTTTAATCCACATGTCTTTACTCTCTACTTTAAAAAAGCAAACCACTTTGGTCATGTCCTAGATAAAATTCATTTTTACAAGTCTTTACCCAACTATGACTTCAGGGGGAAAAATAGCTTCTGAAATACATAAATTTGAGAACTTGCAAAATGTGCATAATGGAACACAGAATGAAAGTGATGTCACCAAAAATTGGTGTCTGCCACTTTTTAGTCAGAAGACAAAGTTTAAGGGAAAGAGTGTATCTAAAATTCGTTGAAGTAACCGGACAAGGATAACATCATGAACCATTTCCAAAGAATTAAAAAGACCAATTTTTATTTTTTGTTATGAAAATATTGGCATGTTATGCTTCATAATTAGGTCACATGTGAGGCCATACCAGCAGTTAAAGATAATTCAGGAAGTTGATTAGAAAATGTACCCTTCAGTCATCTTACTTTCAGCTTATCTGAGCCTGACACTTGCAGCCGCTTGCCACGCATATTGAGGCAGTGAAATGATTTTTATTAAAACACAGTTAGTGTCAGTTTGTTTCCAAAACTCGGTCTTGGCTAAAAGGAACATTTCTTCCTTTAATATCCACCTCACAATTTAGCAGGATTTGTATTACTTTATTTGAATATTCGATTTCCAGTTTTTCAACTGGAGAATTCTGACAAAAGAGATTTTTTTTCTTCTAATACAAAGAAGTGATGAAAATACCACAAATAAAATGAATGAGTAAAATCTGCAGAAATGAATTTAAACAATTTCAATGCTAGCTTCAGCTTAGAAAACACAAACTCTATGTCATATCTTTTATAGGTTAAAGAGATCGGAAGGAAGAAATGAAAGAAAAAAAGAAACATAGAACAGAAGAAATAATGAAAGGGAGAAAGGAGAAACAAAGAAAAGAGAGTAAGAAAGAAATTGGAAGGGAAAGAAAGATTGAAAAGGAAGGACAGGATAGGATAGGGACATTAAGAGCAAAGAAAAATTAATATAAAAGTGAAGTCATTAAAACTTTTTGCAGTCTAGAGCAGGAAAGAAAATATGATCTTAACCGTTTTCCCGTTAAACTCTTAATACACACACAGGGATGTTATTTTTAATCCACATGTCTTTACTCTCTACTTTAAAAAAGCAAACCACTTTGGTCATGTCCTAGATAAAATTCATTTTTACAAGTCTTTACCCAACTATGACTTCAGGGGGAAAAATAGCTTCTGAAATACATAAATTTGAGAACTTGCAAAATGTGCATAATGGAACACAGAATGAAAGTGATGTCACCAAAAATTGGTGTCTGCCACTTTTTAGTCAGAAGACAAAGTTTAAGGGAAAGAGTGTATCTAAAATTCGTTGAAGTAACCGGACAAGGATAACATCATGAACCATTTCCAAAGAATTAAAAAGACCAATTTTTATTTTTTGTTATGAAAATATTGGCATGTTATGCTTCATAATTAGGTCACATGTGAGGCCATACCAGCAGTTAAAGATAATTCAGGAAGTTGATTAGAAAATGTACCCTTCAGTCATCTTACTTTCAGCTTATCTGAGCCTGACACTTGCAGCCGCTTGCCACGCATATTGAGGCAGTGAAATGATTTTTATTAAAACACAGTTAGTGTCAGTTTGTTTCCAAAACTCGGTCTTGGCTAAAAGGAACATTTCTTCTTGAATATCCACCTCACAATTTAGCAGGATTTGTATTACTTTGTTTGAATATTCGATTTCCAGTTTTTCAACTGGAGAATTCTGACAAAAGAGATTTTTTTTCTTCTAATACAAAGAAGTGATGAAAATACCACAAATAAAATGAATGAGTAAAATCTGCAGAATTGAATTTAAACAACAATGTTATTTTTCCTGAACAAAACAAATTTTTTTTTTTTCTTTAAGTCTTAGGTACTAGTTGATAGATTTTTCAATCATAAATGCTCCTGTTTAAGATGGCACTTCAAAATGGTTATTTTACTCCACATCTTTATTTTTCTTCATTTTCTCTTTTTATTTTCAATACTTTTGCTCACATGTGCATAAATATGGTTGTTCTTGGCTTGCAAAAATTTTGAAGACGGTTTTTGCCCACATTTGTAGCAATAACATATACTTAATAAGAAAAGAAAATCTGGTTTTGGGTATAGTAATTTGTCTGTTTTTTTCTCACTCTATCATCATTGCCATCACTATTCATTTAATGCTAACTTCTTAGTCACATCCATTTAAAAAGAAACTCTGAAAACACTGTGTTACAGTGTTTGGAAAGAAACATAAAGAAAAAGGAAGAAAGCAGTATCCTTTGAGGGGATACCATTTATGAGATAATTTGGGAGGCATGTTTATTAATTTAAATTTTATTTAGTGAATTTCATATATGAAATACAATAATCCTTAATACAGAAAGACAACAGAAAGCAGACATAAATAAGTAAATGCTCAAGAAACATTAATTGCTTGGTACAAAATACAAGTGATAAGATACTACATATCTACCCATTCACACACATTGGTCTGTTAAAGCTTGATAGCAAGTGAAAATCAGTGAGAATATAAAATAAAAGCTACAGGCAACAAATTTAGCAGAAGGAAATGAGACAGGAGGGATAATAGCTTGCTATAAATTAAGAAAGAAATAAAATTAATGATGAGTTTTTAGTAGCCAAGTTACTGAACTAATATTCTAAACTTGGCTTGAAGGGGGAAAAAATGGGAGAGAGGTTTTTGAGGTTTGCTAAACTTTTTTTAATTTGCTAAAATCAAGATGGAAGCTTTTGTGTTGTTTTTAAACAAATAATTTTAGTTCTTAGAAAGGACAGCTGGGCATAAATTCTGTAACTCTCCCTTAGAGCAGGCCGTGAAATAGGAGCAGTGATGTCAGACGTAGCAGGCAGCCCATCGGAGTAGTACCACACAGAAACACCACAGGCTGAGGCACTTGACCAGAGGAACGTGTTTAGGAGTGAACGAGGTCATCCACTCTTCTGCAAAGGACGCTGCCAAGGCTCGAGCAACACTCTGGAAAACCATCATGTTAGCCGGGACACATGACTTGCGACACCGGCATGACCTTCCTAAGTCAGGGCTTGGTTGGACAGAACCCCTGGACTTAAGAGACCACGTAAAACCTGACCGAGACCAAGCGTTCTCTACAGCTGAGGAGAAGGGTTCAGGTCCGAGAAGCTCCATAGGAAGCTCCACCCAGGACATCCAAGCGGCATTATTTTCTGTTCTCTGGTCTGTCGAGATTACTGGAGTCCTGAGCGGCACACAGCCTCCAGAGCTCCGTGCAGCACTCCCGAGGCACGTTGTCCATTTCACAGTAGTGGACGCGGTGTCCGCAAGATCGAGAGCCTGATTCAACCAAGTCCAAAGTCTTAAGCTCGTCTTATGAGAACCTGGTACCTTTTGATTAACAGAAACAGAAAGCACGGACACAACAGGCTGCAGGTCGGAGCAGGTGGGGCGAGCGGATGGTGCCATGGTCCAACCACAGTGTCAGTGGGAAGAAGTCACACCTCCAGGTCTCCACTCAAAGTGAGTTTATGGTGAATGGGAGATGAGACAACTTGTAACTTAAAAAAATCTAATAAAATATAGTCCACCTAGAATTAAATATGTAAAATAATAGAGTTCAGGTATAGTTTGTAATAAATTAATAAAATTGTTATAAGCACCTAAAAATGTCTTGGAAAATTGTATATCAGAGAGAAAAATATGGCCTAAGCTTCAAATAAGCTAAAAATTTAATGTCAAGGAAACTATTTCTCAACTAAATACAATTCCAATAAATCCCTCAATAATATAAAAACTTACTTGAGAAAAAATGCAAACATTTTATCAAACTGAAAATATTACATGACAGTTCTGTTTGTAGGAATATGCATAATTATTTTGTCTTTTGAAGTTAAACTCCTTATTATACGTTGGTAGCAAAACCAACCAAACAAGAACATAAATAGACATGGAAGCTTTTCAACATACAGCTGCAGATACTTAAAATCTAAAACAAAAAATGTTTTTCCATGTGAACATCAAATATAAGAAAGTTTAAATGACTCTAAAGATGTCTGAAAAAGTAAACTTCAAATAAACAATAGTACCAGAGATAAAGAAGTCGGCTGGAACAAGAAGCTGTGCCAGACTGAGAAGCCGAGCCGCTGCACTGCCGCGCCGCGGGTAAGTTCAACCACTCCTACTGGAGGGCGTGCTAAACAGAGAGGGGAAGTCGCCCATGGGTTGCTGACCAGGGACCGGGCAAGAGCCAGATGGGAAAGCTCGCGCCCACCTTTGGGACTTAGACACGTAACTGGCAGTGCACCTGTGTCAGCGGTGGAGGAGCCTGCGCACTCCTAGAGCTGCAGCAGAAGCGGAGGAAGCTGGGGGAAAGAGCAGAGATTGGAGACTACTGGTGGGTGCGCGGTAGAGCCGGGGTGCCCCCCTCCACCACGGGACTGCGCGTGCCTCGGCCTCCGCCCGACAGACTGGGATCAGCCCACCGTCCAGGCCAGCACCCAGTATGGCAGCAAAGCCCTCATTTTGCTGAACACAAACACAGAAACCATAGCAACCAGCGCTATAAGGGAAAGCCTACGTCATCAAGACACCACCATCAAGAGCAGATTGGTTTCCAACAGGCAGATGAGAAGATAAAAACCAGGGACAGGATTTAGCTTTTTTTGCTTGTTTATTTGTTGTGAACTATGTTATTTATTCAATTGATTGTTCTGGTTTGGGGTTTGTTTGTTTGTTTGTTCTGTTTTTTTTGTTTGTTTGTTTGTTTGGTTTTGTTTTTTCTTCTGTTTGTTTTGTTTTTTGTGTTTTTTATTTGTTTGTTTTTTTGGTCTCATTAATTTTTACTGCATTTTTAATTTATAATTTCTTTTTTTTGACTTTTATTTTATTGTATTTTTTTAAAATTTTAATTCTTGGAAACCTCTAATTTTCTTTCCTCTTTGCCACTGCTTTCTCCCTCTATGTTCTAAATGTAAAACCTTTTCCTATCTACAAATATCCTCTAGATAAACTATTTCCTATCTTCCTGTCTCCACTATTCTCTCTCAGCTGCACTAAACAATAAAACACACTAATCTTTGCTACATAACATTATAAAATCCTTCCAAGACGAATCTGTTCATTCTCATTACTCAGACACTCTCCTCCTCGTCACCCCAAACACATGTCCTAGTTAAAAATTGCTCTCATTGTAATTATCCAAGCCAGGACCTTGCCATGGATATCTTTATCCAGGCACTATTTTAATTAATGCAGAGTTTAACAGGCAAATATCATCTTTGATTGTGTGATTTGCCAGAAAGATTTCTTGTGCTTTATCTCTGTAAAACTGGTCAGTTTCGGGTATTGCTGTGTATGTGTGTATCTCTTACAGTTATGTTAGAAAACATCTGCATGCTTTTATGACTGTCACCCATCAGGGACACACCTCTAGTTCCTCAGAAGCTAGTATGTGAACTAATATCACGGAACACCATAGCAAACCAAACATAGAGCCTACACCCCCTGACCAATCATCAACCAAGGATACTCGGAGCAGAAGCCCTGACTCCAAGACCCCACACTATCAAAGAACATACAACACTAGAGATTATTCACCTGCAAACAAGACTTAATACCACCCAAGACACAAACCACTGAACCTTTCTACAAGGACAGAAACACAAAGGAAGAGAGAATTCAACCAAGAAGCCTGGTGGGGGAAAAAGAACTCCACACACACAGACAAACACAAAGAAACAAACATTAATCTAATAATGAAATGACAGAGAAACGCTGCACAAATGAAGGACCAAACTAGAGAAACAAAGCTTCAAATGACAGAGAAGGAGATAGACAAATTATCTGAAAGAGAATTCAGAAAAACTACACTAATGAGGATGCAAAACACCAAAAAAAGAATATTAGAGGAAATTAGTGCATTGAGAAGAGACATGCAAGAAATGAAAAATAAGCAAATGGAGACCCCCAACTCAATTGCTAAACTCAAAAATACTATAGAAGGTCTCAGCAGTAGAGTATCGGAGGCTGAAGAACGGATAAGTGAGCTGGAAGACAGAATGGTGGAAATAAGTGCTGAAGAACAGAACAAAGCCAAAAGAATTAAAAGAACTGAAGATAGCATTAGAAACCTATGGGACTATATCAAATGCACCAACATTAGAATTATAGGAGTTCCAGAAGAAGAAGAGGGGAAGAAAGGCTATGAAAAAATTCTTGAAGAGGTTATAGTTGAAAACTTCCCCAACATGGATAAGGAAATAGTCAACCCAGTCCAAGAAGCACAGACAGTTCCATACAGGAAAAACCCCAGAAGAAACACACCAAGGCACATTCTAATCAAACTAATGCAAACCAAATATAAAGACAGATTACTAAAAGCAGCTAGAAGTAAACCAAAAATAACATATAAAGGAAACCCCATACGTTTAATTGCGGATCTTTCAACAGAAACCCTGCAGGCCAGAAGAGAATGGCAAGACACATTTAAACGACTGAAAGAGAATAACCTCCAACCAAGAATTCTCTACCCAGCAAGAATCTCATTCAGAATTGATGGTGAAGTCAAAAGCTTCATAGACAAGCAAAAACTAAAAGAATTCTGTACCACAAAACCAGACCTACAACAAGTGTTAAAGGGCCTGATATAGCCAATAAATAGAGTAGGAGAAGCCTTACCAATCAAACCTCAAATTTCTAAGAAGATGACAATAGGAACATTCGTATCAATAATTACTTTGAACGTAAATGGACTAAATGCTCCAACCAAATGACACAGGCTGACGGAATGGATCCAGAAGCAAGACCCATACATATGCTGTTTACAAGAGACCCACTTCAGACCTAGAGACATTCATAGACTGAAAGTGAAAGGCTGGAAAAAGATATTCCATGCAAATGGAAATCAAAAGACAGCTGGAGTAGCAATCCTCATATCAGACAAAATAGATTAAAGTAAAGAAGATTCTAAGAGACAAGGCAGGTCACTACATCATGATTAAGGGATCTATCCAAGAGGAGGACGTAACAGTCATGAATATCTATGCACCCAACACAGGGGCACCTCAATACATAAGACAGGTACTTTCAGACATAAAAGAAGAAATTAGTAATAACACAGTAATATTAGGAGACTTTAACACTCCTCTCACACCAATGGACAGATCATCCAAACAGAGAATTAATAAAGAAACACAAGCCTTAAATGCCACACTGGAAAAGATGGACCTCATCGATATCTTTAGGATGTTCCATTCAAAATCAGAAGAATACACTTTCTTCTCAAGTGCTCATGGAAGATTCTTCACGATAGACCACATCTTGGGCCATAAATCAAACTTCAGTCAATTCAAGAAAACCGAAATTATATCAACCATCTTCTCGGACCACAATGAAATGAGACTGGAGATCAACTACAGGAAAAAACCCGCTAAAAACACAAACACATGGAGATTAAACAACACATACCTAAAAAATCAACTGATCACAGAGGAAATCCAAGGAGAAATTTAAAAATTCCTAGAAGAAAATGACAATGAACACACGACCGTGCAAATCCTATGGGATACCTCAAAAGCAGTTCTAAGAGGGAAATTTATAGCAATACAATCCTACCTCAAGAAACTAAGAAAATATGAAGCAGATGAACTAAACCTATGCTTAAAACAATTGGAGAAAGAACAAAAAAATCCCAAAATTAGCAGAAGAAGGGAAATCATAAGGATCAGAGCAGAAATAAATGAGAAAGAAATGAAAGAAATAGTAAAGATAAATAAAACAAAAAGCTGGTTCCTTGAAAAGGTAAACAAAATTGCCAAGCCACTGGCCAGACTCATCAAGAAAAAGAGAGATGGCTTCCCCTGGTGGTCCAGTGGGTGGGGACACCGCCTTGCAGTGCAAGGGGCGCCAGTTCGAGCCCTGGCCTGGGAAGATCCCATGTGCAGTGGAGCGGCTGGACTGATGTGTCCAATTACCGAGCCAGAGCTCTGGAGTGCATGCGCACAGAGCCGGTGCTCTGCGACAACAGAGGCTACCGCAATAGGAGGCCCACAAGAGTCAAAGAACAAAGACGGATGAAAATGGAGAAATGAAAGACCAATAGAAGTGGCCCACCTGCTCCCCTCCCTCCCCGCCCCGCCCAAAAGAAAAAAGAAAAAGAGAGAGAAGAATCAGATCAACAAAATCAAAAATAAAAAAGGAGAGATTACAAAAGATAATGCATAAATCCAAAGAATTCTAAGGGACTATTATGAACAACTCTATGGCAACAAACTGGACAACCTGGAAGTAATGGACAGTTTCTTGGGGAAGATCAATCTCCCAAGACTGAGCCAGGAAGAAAGAGAAATTTTGAACAAGCCAATCACAAGCTCAGAAATCGAATCTGTGATTAAAAATCTACCCAAAAATAAAAGCCCAGGGCCAGATGGCTTCACAGGCGAATGCTACCAAACATTTAAAGACGAGCTAATGCCTGTCCTTCTAAAACTCTTTCAAAAACTTGCACAGGAAGGAACATTTCCAAACACATTCTATGAGGCCACCATCACCCTGTTACCAAAACCAGGCAAAGACAACACAAAAAAATCAAAACTATAAGCCAATTTCATTGATGAGCTAGATGCCAAGATCCTCAACAAAGTCCTCGCAAACAGAATTTAAGGACACATCAAAAAACTCATATATCACGATCAAGTCATGTTTACCCAGGCATGCAAGGATTCTTCAATCAATCAATGTGATACACCATATCAACAAACTGAGAGACAAAAATCACATGATCATCTCAATAGATGCAGAAAAAGCCTTCGACAAAGTACAACATCCATTTATGATCAGAACTCTTCAGAAAATGGGTATAGAAGGAACCTATCTCAACACAGTAAAAGCCATATATGAGAAGCCGACAGCGATCATAATCCTTAACGGTGAAAAACTGAAAGCATTCTCTCTAAGGTCAGGAACAAGACAGGGGTGTCCACTTTCACCACTATTATTCGACCTAGTCCTGGAAGTTCTAGCAACAGCAATAAGGGAAGAGAAAGAAATCAAAGGAATCCAGATTGGAAAGGAAGAAGTCAAGCTCTCTCTTTTTGCAGACTACATGATACTATACATAGAAAATCCCAAAGAAACTATTACAAAGCTACCAGAACTAATCAATGAATTCATCAAAGTCTCAGGATACAAAGTCAACACACAGAAATCACTGGCATTCCTATACACAAACAATGAAACATCAGAAAATGAAATCAAAGAGGCAATCCCCTTCACCACTGCAACCAAAAGAATCAAATATCTAGGAATAAACCTACCCAAAGAAACAAAAGAATTGTACACAGAAAATTGCAAGGCACTCATGAGAGACATTAAGGAAGACTTAAACAGATGGAGAGATATTCCATGTTCCTGGGTCGGATGAATCAATACTGTGAAAATGACCATCCTACCAAATATCATCATCTACAGATTCAATGCAATACCTATCCAACTTCCATTGACATTTTTCACAGAACTAGACCAAAGAATCACACAGTTCATATGGAAATGCAAAAGACCTCGAATAGCCAAAGCAATCCTGAGAAAGAAAAATGGGGCTGGAGGGATCAGCCTCCCTAACTTCAGACTCTACTACAAAGCAACAGTTCTCAAGACAGTATGGTACTGGCACAAAAACAAAACTATAGACCAATGGAACAAGATAGAGAACCCAGAGAGAAATCCATGCACCTATGGGTACCTTATTTTTGCCAAAGGAGGCAAAACTGTAAAATGGGACAAAGACAGCCTCTTCAACAAATGGTGCTGGAAAAATTGGACAGCTACCTGCAAAAAAAAAAAAAAAAAAAATGAATTTGGAACATTCCCTGACACCATACACTAAGATCAACTCAAAATGGATTAAAGACCTAAATATAAGACCAGAAACCATCAAACTCTTAAAGAATATAGACTGTGGGGCTCTGAATTGAAAGAGGACTGTTTTAAGCATAAAGAAGCTTAAGCACATGTTTACAGTTTGGAGCTAAGATGGCGCCTACAGGGAGGGGTGTGGAAGTGAAAAGAAGCTTAAGCACATTGTTTCAGCTTGCAGCTAAGATGGCGCCTGCAGGAAGGGACATGGAAATGAAGGGAAGCTTAAGCTCATTGTTTAAAGAAGCTTAAGCACATGTTTGCAAAGAGGACAAAACAGATGGCGCCTACAGTAATGAGGCAAACGATGTCTCTAACTTCGTAATAATTGATGGTCAAATTTACTGATTGGTTCCTCCTTAGAAGCCTCTGAATGCCCATTCATTGGCCTATAAAATGCTGATTGGTGCAAATAAGGAACTACTGATGGAACCCCTGTCACTGATGCCTCTATGGAAGGCTGTGGGATTCATTAAAAAGAACTACTTCCGAATCCCCGGTTCCGCCTGATAATCCCTGTGCCCTCAAGGCCCGAAAGAAGAACCTGCAGCGACAGTTCAAGATTTGCTCTCTATACGAATAGCCAGAACTTGAAAACAATCCTGGCCTCATGAACTTACCTTTCTGCGAAATGAAATATACAAAAGCCTCAAGGACATAAATGAAGTGGAATACTACTCACTAGTAAATAGAAACTGAAAGACAAATGAAGTGGTACTCAGAAATCTAAAGTAACTCAAAAAAATAGACAAAAAGTAACAACTCAATCAAAGAAGTGGGAAAAATCATACGCAAATGAACATACATGGCACAAAGAATAGATCTGAACATTCTACAATAACTCAGAGGCAATTAAGCACAGGAAGATAACCTCGAAACCTAGACTGGCAATCAATAAATGGAAAAAGCTAGAGGCTGCAAGAGGAACAAGTGGACCTACATTGCACTTGGGGCGATGTCAATTGTCACTAGGATAGATTATGAGATATGCAACATTAAAACACAAAAGATAAAACCTCACAACCATAAAGGCCATATCGAGAAATAAAACGAAAGAAATAAATGCATGACCAAAATAGCAGAATTAAGAACCTAATTCCATGATGAATGAATGATCAATTGGTACAATATAAGTGGCATATGAATTGTTAAAAGACAATATAGAAGACCCAGCAATGTGCTAAACCTAAATACATAAAAAGAAAGAAGTCAAAAGGAAAAAGTTCAGTACTAACTCTATATGGTCTAGAAGATGTCAAAAATAGATGAATCATGGAACAAAGAATAACATGGGACTTGTGGAGAACAAACAGTGACAGGGAGGCATAGAGGAAGTAACATCGAAACCTGTACTGGCTCGTGTGGAAAAGCTAGCTATGGTCATTGTGCTAAGGGAACAGGAGTGCCTACAATCACTTGGGGCGATGGTCCATAGGGTGGGGAACTGGAGGGAGGGTGAACAGGTATATTCTAATGAGTGATCTGGGTACATACATGTAGGTGAACAACAAAACTCTGTAAAATCTTTAAAATAAAGGATTAGAGAAAAAAGGAAAAAAAAAGAAAAAGAAATAAAGAAATCCTATTTATAAAGATGAAAGATTATTGTTAAAAAATGAGTTTGGCATATGAATATGTATGCATGCAATCATATAGATCCCAGATTTAAGAAAACATAATTAAAAGAGAAATGCAAATTAAAATCACAATAAGATACCACCTCACAACCATCAGAATGGCCATCATCAATAAATCGACAGACAATAAATGCTGCAGAGTGCAGAGAAAAGGGAACCGTCTTGCATTGCTGGTGGGAATGTCAATTGATACAGCCTCTATGGAAGGCAGTATGGAGATTCCTTAAAAAAACAAAAATAGAAGACCCAGCAATCCCACTACTAAGCCTATATCCTGATGAAATCAAAACTGAAAGAAGCACCTGTACCCCAATGTTCATTGCAGCTCTCTATACAATAGCCAGAACTTGGAAGCAACCTAGATGTCCATCGATGAATGAATGGATACAGAAGCCTTGGTACATATATACAGTGGAATACTACTCAGCTGTTAAAAGAAATGTAGAAGACTCAGTCCTAATGAGGTGGCTAGCTCTAGAACCTATCATAAAAAGTAAAGTAAGTCAAAAAGAGAAAGACAAGTACAGTATACTAACTCATATATATGGGATCTAGTAAGATGGTCATGATAACATACGCAGTGAACTCATGGAACAAAGAATAGACATGAGGACATTGTGGAGAACAAACAGTGACAGGGAGGCATAGAGGAAGTAACATCGAAACCTGTACTGGCTCGTGTGGAAAAGCTAGCTATGGTCATTGTGCTAAGGGAACAGGAGTGCCTACAATCACTTGGGGCGATGGTCCATAGGGGTGGGGGTGGTGGGGGAACTGGAGGGAGGGTGAACAGGTATATTCTAATGAGTGATCTGGGTACATACATGTAGGTGAACAACAAAACTCTGTAAAATCTTTAAAATAAAGGATTAGAGAAAAAAGGAAAAAAAAAGAAAAAGAAATAAAGAAATCCTATTTATAAAGATGAAAGATTATTGTTAAAAAATGAGTTTGGCATATGAATATGTATGCATGCAATCATATAGATCCCAGATTTAAGAAAACATAATTAAAAGAGGAAAAAATATCCACAAAAAGTTGCAGACTTTAACATTATATTGTCAATAACTGACAGAAAAAGTACACAAAAAAGTCTGAGATGATGTAGGTAATTTGAACAACAGAAATGACCGTGGTTATGTGTACCTCCCTCTTCTCTCTCTTTGTGTGTATATATATATATGTTTGAGTGTGTGTGTGTGTGTGTGTATTTAAAATCCCTCTCTAATCATATGAAATATTCACTAAGAGTGAACAAATGTTTATTCATGGGATCTTACAAGACATGTTTTCTGAAGCACAAAGTATACTACCAGAAATAACTGGGGTGTTTATTTATCAGACTTTCAGATGCTTGAAAATCAGATAAAATATTTAAAATTATGTCAAAGAAAAAATTAAAAGAAAACTTTAAAAACTACATTTTAATTGAATAATATTAAAAACACATCATTCTTATATCTCATATTTGTAGCAAACTCAGAGGGAACTATATGCTTTTGAATCTCTACAACAGAAAAGAGACAGAGGTAAAAATAATGTATCTGACAGTAGCAATTATTGTTGAGGATGTAGAGCCACCTAAACTTTCTTACTGATGTTAGCAAACAAGTCCAAGCATTTTCAAAAAAATAGCTTGGCAATTCTTATGAAGATACACTTACTCTCTAATTCAGCAGTTTAACTTCCAGATATTATTATTTTAAATTTTATTTTATGGTGGAGCATGATTTGAATTCCCTGGTAGCTCAGCTGGTAAGGAATTTGCCTGCAATGAGGGAGCCCACATTCAATTCCTGGGTCAGGAAGATCCTATGGAGAAGTGTTAGGCTACCCACTCCAGTATTCTTGGGCTTCCCTAATGGCTCAGATGGTAAAAGAATATACCTGCAATGTAGAAGACTTGGGTTCGATCACTGGGTTGGGAAAATTCCCTAGAGAAGGGACCTACCCACTCCAGTATTCTTGCCTGGAAAATTCCATGGTTAGTCCATGGGAGTCTCAAAGAATTGGATATGACTGAATGATTTGACTTTGACTTTGGAGTATAATTAATTAATAACTATTTGTGTGATGAAAGACTATGTGTAAACAGCAAGACTAATGTATTGATACATGCAATTATATGGACAATGTCAAGTATATTAAATTGAGCAAACAAAGATATGTAAGAGTATATAATTCCCTTTGTGAAGATTAAGAGCTAACAAAGCCATAGTGATAGAAATCGGAACAATGCTTGTGTCAGCTGAAGTGAGGGTTGACTGAAAATGAGCAAAAGGATAATTTCCAGGATTGAGAATATAAATATTGATAAGGATGTAGAACACACAGGTTTAGCCTTTGTCAAAACTGATTCTAGTGTGCACTTAGGATCAGTGGGCTTCCTTGTGTTTCAATTATGTCTCAAAATAAACAAGAGGAGAGTGAAAAGGCTGACCTAAAACTCAACATTCAGAAAACAAAGATCATGATATCTGGGCCTGTCACTTCATGGCAAATAGATGGGCAAACAATGGAAACAGTGACAGGCTTTACTGTCTTGGAATCCAAAATCACTCTGGATGGTGACTGCAGCCATGAAATCTTGGAAGAAAAGCTATGACAAACCTAGACAGTTTATTAAAAACATTGCCGTGTCTTTGCTGAGAAAAGTCCATATAGTCAAAGTTTTGAATTTCCCAGTAGTTATATATGAATGTGTGAACTGGACCATAAAGAAGGCTGAGCAACAGAGAGACTGATGCCTTGGAATTGTGCTGTTGGAGAAGATTCTTAAGAGTCCCTTGGACTGCAAAGAGATTAAATCAGTCAATCCTAAAGGAAATCAATGCTCAATATTCACTGGAAGGAATGATACTGAAAATGAAGCTCCAATACTTTGATCATCTTATGTGAAGAGAAGACTCATTGGAAAAGAGCCTGATGTTGGGCAAAATAGAAGACAAAAGGAGAAAGTGATGACAGAGGATGAGATGGTTTGATGGCATCACTGAGTCAATGGACATGAGTTGAAGCGGGACAGGGAAATTGCAGTGCTGCAGTCCATGGGGTCGCAAAGAGTCAGGCACTACTGAGTGACTGAACTGAACTGAAAATAAACAATAAAAACAGTCTTAAAAAAATAAAATTCCATTTACAGGAACAAAACACAAAAGAGAAAAATATTATCAAATATAACACCAAATATCACAAGAGAAAAAAAACTGAGGGGAAAAAGTACTAGAAAAGCAGTGTCAAACAATTAACAAAGTGACAGTATATATCTGTCAATAATTACTTTAAATGTGAATGGACTAAACTTTCCAATCTAAAGACTTAGAATGACTGAATGGATACAAGTAAATAAATAAGTAAGCAACCCATGCATGCACTATCAACAAGAGACTCACTTTCACAAACACTGAAAGTGATGGGATGCAAAATGTATTACATACAAATAAAAACTGTCTAGAAGAAAGCATATGCAGTAATGGCTTAATATCAGTTTTAGTGTTTAAGGGTATATCTCCTGAGTAAGGGAGCAAAAGGAAATATTTTTTAAAATGGGACAACAGCAAACTAAAATGTTTCAACACAGTGAAAACGTCAATATAATGATAAAGTCACTGACTGAATGAAAGCGATATTGACCCATGTTTATCTGATAATAAGTTAATATAAAAAATGTCCAGCAAAAGTATAAAAGTGAACAACAAAAAGCAAGCAACTCAGGTAAGAAATGGGCATAGAATATGAACAGACATTTTTCTAAGTAAAGCATAGATGTGACAAAAACTGCACATGAAAAGATTCTCATCAAAGCCACAATGAGCTACCACTTCACATTTATCAGAATGGCTATTATTAAAGACAAAAAATAACAAGTGTTGGCAAGGATGTGGAGAAAATAAAACTTCATACACTGTTTGAAATGTAAGCTAGTGCAGCTATTATAGAAAATAAAATGGAGATTTCCTAAAAATTTAAAAATAGAACTACCATAGAGTCCAGCAATTCCACTCCTCTGTATATGTTCAAGGAAAACATATGCTCCTTTATGTTCACTGAAGCATTATTTACAACAGGCAAGATATGAAAGCAAAACATGAATGATACAAACAGGCAAGAAAAATCCACTGAGTCAATGGACATGAGTTGAAGCGGGACAGGGAAATTGCAGTGCTGCAGTCCATGGGGTCGCAAAGAGTCAGGCACTACTGAGTGACTGAACTGAACTGAAAATAAACAATAAAAACAGTCTTAAAAAAATAAAATTCCATTTACAGGAACAAAACACAAAAGAGAAAAATATTATCAAATATAACACCAAATATCACAAGAGAAAAAAAACTGAGGGGAAAAAGTACTAGAAAAGCAGTGTCAAACAATTAACAAAGTGACAGTATATATCTGTCAATAATTACTTTAAATGTGAATGGACTAAACTTTCCAATCTAAAGACTTAGAATGACTGAATGGATACAAGTAAATAAATAAGTAAGCAACCCATGCATGCACTATCAACAAGAGACTCACTTTCACAAACACTGAAAGTGATGGGATGCAAAATGTATTACATACAAATAAAAACTGTCTAGAAGAAAGCATATGCAGTAATGGCTTCAATATCAGTTTTAGTGTTTAAGGGTATATCTCCTGAGTAAGGGAGCAAAAGGAAATATTTTTTAAAATGGGACAACAGCAAACTAAAATGTTTCAACACAGTGAAAACGTCAATATAATGATAAAGTCACTGACTGAATGAAAGCGATATTGACCCATGTTTATCTGATAATAAGTTAATATAAAAAATGTCCAGCAAAAGTATAAAAGTGAACAACAAAAAGCAAGCAACTCAGGTAAGAAATGGGCATAGAATATGAACAGACATTTTTCTAAGTAAAGCATAGATGTGACAAAAACTGCACATGAAAAGATTCTCATCAAAGCCACAATGAGCTACCACTTCACATTTATCAGAATGGCTATTATTAAAGACAAAAAATAACAAGTGTTGGCAAGGATGTGGAGAAAATAAAACTTCATACACTGTTTGAAATGTAAGCTAGTGCAGCTATTATAGAAAATAAAATGGAGATTTCCTAAAAATTTAAAAATAGAACTACCATAGAGTCCAGCAATTCCACTCCTCTGTATATGTTCAAGGAAAACATATGCTCCTTTATGTTCACTGAAGCATTATTTACAACAGGCAAGATATGAAAGCAAAACATGAATGGATAAAGAATATTCAATGGAATTCTGTTCGTTATTCATGTGCTCAGTCATGTCTGATTTTTTCACAACACCATGGACTGTAAACTGTCAAGCTCCTTTGTCCATGGAAGTTTCCAAAGAAGAATACTGGAGTGGATTGCCGTTTCCTCCTCCAGGAAATGTTCCTAACCCAACGATTGAAACCCAGCCTCTTGCATCTCCTGCACTGGCAGGTGGATTCTTTCCCACAAGCATCATCTGTGAAGCTCACAATGAAATACTCTTAGCTATCAAAAGAATGAACTTTTGGTATTTGCAACAGCATGGATGAAACCACAAGGTGTTGTGCTGACTGAAATAAATTACACAGAGAAAGACCATGTGACTACGCTTCTGTGAAACCCAAGAAGCAAACAGTGAAAAAACATAACAAAACAGAATCATAAGTACAGAGAACAAACAAGTTGCTTCCATAGAAGCACTAAATCACTCTAATGGTAGCAGGACTTAGCATGATATTGAAGGTCAAGTACATTTCAGAAAAAGAAAAATAAGCAAACAGATAAACTCATAGAGAAATCAGATTCATAGTTAGAATGAGAGATTGGGAGTCGGGGAGTATAAATTGACGGAAGAAATCTAAAGGTATATGCTTTTCAGTTATGAGACAAATAAATATTAGGAATACAATGTACAGCATAATAAATTAACACTGCTCTATGTTAAACATGAATGTTGTTAAGACAGTAAATCCTGAGTTTGGATCATACACAAAATATTCCATCCCTTTTATGTATTACGTGTCCTTATGAGATGATGGCTGTTCACTACATTTTGTGTGTGTGTGATAATCACTTCATTATATATGTAAGTCAAATCATTATCCTGTTCTCCTTTAATTCATGCAGGGCTATATGTCAATCATATGCCAATAAAACTAGAATTAAAAAAAATAAAATAACATATTATGAAATTACCATCATTCAACTAGGAAAACCTGGAATATGCTGAAATTTCTATCAATTATACGGATTGAAGAATGCTGAGGCATTTAAGTTGAGGTTGTAAAAGAACTTGTCATTCTATTCATAAATAGTTGTAACCAGTCAAATAGTTGTAAGCAATGATCCTGCTTCTCAAATATGTCAGTTTAAACACTTCTAACATACACAGGTATTTCTTCAAAGTGCTGTTCATGATAGTGGAAAATTGGAGACCACTGTACAGCAAATGATATTTACCACTATACACAGTGTAGCAGTTAGACACAACTAATATGAGTATCTCAAATATGTTTCAGTTCGGGGGCCTTTCCCCAGGAATTTCAACCCAAGAAACCCAGCCTCTTGCATCTCCTGCACTGGCAGGTGGATTCTTTCCCACAAGCATCACCTGTGAAGCTCACAATGAAATACTCTTAGCTATCAAAAGAATGAACTTTTGGTATTTGCAACAGCATGGATGAAACCACAAGGTGTTGTGCTGACTGAAATAAATTACACAGAGAAAGACCATGTGACTACGCTTCTGTGAAACCCAAGAAGCAAACAGTGAAAAAACATAACAAAACAGAATCATAAGTACAGAGAACAAACAAGTTGCTTCCATAGAAGCACTAAATCACTCTAATGGTAGCAGGACTTAGCATGATATTGAAGGTCAAGTACATTTCAGAAAAAGAAAAATAAGCAAACAGATAAACTCATAGAGAAATCAGATTCATAGTTAGAATGAGAGATTGGGAGTCGGGGAGTATAAATTGACGGAAGAAATCTAAAGGTATATGCTTTTCAGTTATGAGACAAATAAATATTAGGAATACAATGTACAGCATAATAAATTAACACTGCTCTATGTTAAACATGAATGTTGTTAAGACAGTAAATCCTGAGTTTGGATCATACACAAAATATTCCATCCCTTTTATGTATTACGTGTCCTTATGAGATGATGGCTGTTCACTACATTTTGTGTGTGTGTGATAATCACTTCATTATATATGTAAGTCAAATCATTATCCTGTTCTCCTTTAATTCATGCAGGGCTATATGTCAATCATATGCCAATAAAACTAGAATTAAAAAAAATAAAATAACATATTATGAAATTACCATCATTCAACTAGGAAAACCTGGAATATGCTGAAATTTCTATCAATTATACGGATTGAAGAATGCTGAGGCATTTAAGTTGAGGTTGTAAAAGAACTTGTCATTCTATTCATAAATAGTTGTAACCAGTCAAGATAGTTGTAAGCAATGATCCTGCTTCTCAAATATGTCAGTTTAAACACTTCTAACATACACAGGTATTTCTTCAAAGTGCTGTTCATGATAGTGGAAAATTGGAGACCACTCCAAAGTCCACCACTGAGGAAATAAATCAATGATGATATTTACCACTATACACAGTGTAGCAGTTAGACACAACTAATATGAGATATGCACACTCACCCAGACATGTACATTCTCCAACATGAATATTTCCACTGAGAACAAAATTAGAGCCTATTGAAAGGTACTATTGACATAACTTACAAATAAATAAGTGCAAATACAAGTAGAATTGAAGACTCAGTGGGAGGAAGTGGTTACTTCTGACAGACTTAATTGTATCTATGAATTAGGAAGCAAAATCATCTGCTGAAAGTCATATGTGTAGAAAAGTGTGGATAATAGAAAAACTTGACTGTAAAAACTAGACAAAACAAATGCAATAATAAAATTTTCAACCAGTATTGAGGTCCAGCTGAGGTCAGTGACTATGAATTTATATTGCTAACAATTTTCTCACTGTGTGATTTTTCTCCAACTGTTTCTACTTGCTCAGTAGGAGGCTTGGACAAGGTTGATAGTGAATCAGTCATAAAAGGAGGTAAGAAATGCATTCTTTTATTCAAGTAAATAGATGGATTCTTCTTTTTGGTTGTTGTTAAAATAATTTAAGTAGTACTTACTTTATATTTAGTTGATGCTTCTAGTGGAACGTATAAGATGAGCCATTATTCAATATGGGATATTTTGAAAGAGATAAAATTAAGGAAGACCTTAATATGTTTAGAAGACTAATGAAAGTATGATTTAAGGTAATTACCCTTAGAGAAAAACCTGCTTTGAAATGGAACAGCTACTATGCAATTTATGAAAGATGGGTTCTAATCCTGTAACTGTCACTAACAAACTTTGTGAGTTGAGACCCCATTATTCAACCTAAAAGGTGATTTTTCTTTGAAAGAGAACTAAATTTCCATCATTCAATTAGGAAAACCTGGAATATGCTGAAATTTCTATCAATTATACGGATTGAAGAATGCTGAGGCATTTAAGTTGAGGTTGTAAAAGAACTTGTCATTCTATTCATAAATAGTTGTAACCAGTCAAGATAGTTGTAAGCAATGATCCTGCTTCTCAAATATGTCAGTTTAAACACTTCTAACATACACAGGTATTTCTTCAAAGTGCTGTTCTGATAGTGGAAAATTGGAGACCACTCCAAAGTCCACCACTGAGGAAATAAATCAATGATGATATTTACCACTATACACAGTGTAGCAGTTAGACACAACTAATATGAGATATGCACACTCACCCAGACATGTACATTCTCCAACATGAATATTTCCACTGAGAACAAAATTAGAGCCTATTGAAAGGTACTATTGACATAACTTACAAATAAATAAGTGCAAATACAAGTAGAATTGAAGACTCAGTGGGAGGAAGTGGTTACTTCTGACAGACTTAATTGTATCTATGAATTAGGAAGCAAAATCATCTGCTGAAAGTCATATGTGTAGAAAAGTGTGGATAATAGAAAAACTTGACTGTAAAAACTAGACAAAACAAATGCAATAATAAAATTTTCAACCAGTATTGAGGTCCAGCTGAGGTCAGTGACTATGAATTTATATTGCTAACAATTTTCTCACTGTGTGATTTTTCTCCAACTGTTTCTACTTGCTCAGTAGGAGGCTTGGACAAGGTTGATAGTGAATCAGTCATAAAAGGAGGTAAGAAATGCATTCTTTTATTCAAGTAAATAGATGGATTCTTCTTTTTGGTTGTTGTTAAAATAATGTAAGTAGTACTTACTTTATATTTAGTTGATGCTTCTAGTGGAACGTATAAGATGAGCCATTATTCAATATGGGATATTTTGAAAGAGATAAAATTAAGGAAGACCTTAATATGTTTAGAAGACTAATTGAAAGTATGATTTAAGGTAATTACCCTTAGAGAAAAACCTGCTTTGAAATGGAACAGCTACTATGCAATTTATGAAAGATGGGTTCTAATCCTGTAACTGTCACTAACAAACTTTGTGAGTTGAGACCTTTCCCAACTCTATTGAACATTCCTTCACCTACAACATGAAATGATCAGATTATTGCTCTTATCTCTTTCAGTTTACTAAGACAAAAATAATATAGCTGAAATCTCCCAAATTGTCACCAAAGTTTTTGGACATAGGTAGTCTCTGTTAATGTAACCTAAATACTTTTAAATGTGAGCAGAATAATTATACAATGTTAGTTTTGAATAAGAATCTCAAGTATGTTAAGCTTGAAAATTTAGAATGCATCTTCTATATCCTCATTTCCTAAACTAAAAAGACTTTGAAATTATTTCTGGTGGTCACCAAAAAGTCTAGTTGTACATTTATGGACATATCTACACTTCATGTGCTCCATGAATCTTTTCTTTACTCCTAGTCTTTCCTATGGACCTGTTTTATCTAAGATACCTTGCCTAGGATAATTTGAAAAATAAGCAAACATATTATTTTGAAAAGGCCAATATCCATTGGATCAAAATGTCAATATTCGCTGGATCATAGAAAGAGCAAGGGGATTTCAGAAAAATATCTACTTCTGTTTCATTGATTATGCCAAAGCCATTGACTGTGTAGATGAAACCAAACTGTGGAAAATTATGAAAGAAATGGGAATACCAGATCACCTTACCTGCCTCCAACAAAATCTGTATGCAAGACAAGAAGCAACAAAACCACACATGGAACAAAGGACTGGTTCCAAATTGGGAAAGGAGAGTATCAAGGTTGTATATTGTCACCCTGCTTATTTAACTTATATGCGGAGTACCTCATGCAAAATGCTGGACTGGATGAAGCACAAGACGGAATCAAGATTGCTGGGAAAAATATGAATAGCTTCTGGGAGAGTGAAAAAGCTGGATTAAAATGCGACATTCAAAAAACAAAGGCCATGACATCCAGTCCCGTCGCTTCATAACAGATGGGCAAACAATGGGAACAGTGACAGACTTTATTTTCTTGGACTCCAAAATCACTGTGGATGGTGACTGCAGCCATGAAATTAAAAGGTGCTTGCTATTTGGAAGCAAATCTATTGCAAACCTAGAAAGTGTAATAAAAAGCAGAGACACCACTTGTCGTGAAAAGTCTGTATAATCAAAGTTACGGTTTTTCCAGTACTCATGAATGGATGTGAGAGCAGGACCATAAAGAAGGTTGAGCGAGGAAGAGACTGATGCCTGTGAACTGTGGTTCAAAGGGACTTTCAAGACTCCTGAGAGTCCCTTGAACTGTGAGGAAATCAAACCAATCAATCCTAAAAGAAATTAATTTTGAATATTCATTGGAAGGGCTGATGCTAAAGCTGATTCTGCAATACTTTGGCCACCTGATATGAAGCGATGAATCACTGGAAAAGAGACTGATGTTGGGAGAAATAGAAGGCAAAAGGAGAAGGAGATGACAGAGTATGAGGTGATTGAATGGCATCACTGAGTAAATGGATATTAGTTTGAGTAAGCTCCGGGAGATGGTGAAGGACAGGGAAGTCTGGCATGCTGGAGTTCATTGGGTCACAAAGAGTCAGGCATGACTGAACAACTGAACTGATTATTTTGAAACTTCATTTTTCTGGAAACAACAGTAAATATTAAATAAAGCATGGTTCTTCTCTGTGGAAAAGCATGCAGAAAGACAGACAATGAAGTAAATTAAAGTTCAAGCTCAGAAAAAATCCTTATGTATAAGATGTGCACCTATGAAGCCATAAATCTGTTATCCTACCCCCAAAGTTAAAGTAATTCCTTTATTGATTTTTTCAGGAAACCAATTAAGCCACCATAAGACTTAAGAGAATAGAAATATGGGCCAAAATATTCCAATTCTTTTTTAAGTGTAGCCTAAGCTATATATTTTCCTGGAAAATGAACAAAATATAGACTGTGAAGAAAATGTTCTGATAAAAGTTAAACTGAGACTTGCTGCTCTTCGTTGTTTTTTTTTTTTTTTTTAATTAGGAGTGAAGAAAAATGATAACAAAAGGTGTAAGATAGCAAAATTAAAACATTTAAGCTCTTCTAACATCTAGCACATGGATGTTACTTTTATTCAAAATAAAGAATATAATGTATAGCCACTAGAAAAGCCTGTATATAGATGGATAGATAGATAAATGGATGAATAGAAAGATAGAATGTATACTTCTCTGGTTGCTCAGATAGTATGGAATCTGCCTGCAGTGTGGGAGACTGGGTTTGATCCCTGGCTTGGAAAGATCCCCTGGAAAAGGGAATAGCAACCCACTTCAATATTCTTGGCTGAAGAATCCCAAGGACAGAGAAGCCTGCAGGGCTACAGTCAATACTGCTACAAAGAGTCAGACATGGCTTAGCCTAAGTGACTAAAACTGTACATATAGAATTCATGTGTGTAGACAATCTACATCCAAGCATACAAATGTATGTTTGCTCATGTATACTTGCTTGTGTGTGTTTTTTTTTTATTATTATTCTTTCTAGGGTCAGGATTTTTTTTTTTTTCAATTAGTTCATTATTTTTTAACTTTTTTTTTACAGAATTTTGTTGTTCCCTGCCACATATCAACCTGAATCAGCCATAGATATACATTTTTACCCCTATCTTTTAGCTAGACAGTGGCATGCAACTAACTGACTGATTAGGGGAGAAATGTCCTATATCTCTTCATGGCCAAAGCTTTCAATTATTAGTACAAGATCATTCTTGTGGAGATCATAGAAGCAGATATCAAGATGTTTAAGTCACAGATGGAAGTCAATTCTCTTGGCCAACAGCCCTGATGAACCTGCAATAGATTTTTGACAAACATGGGGACAAGTGCAAAAAAAGCAAATAAAGCCCCTCAATTTAAAAAGAGAGTGTTTTTCTCTGTTTGCCACTAAAATTTTGTATTTATACAGAACAAATAGCCTACATTGGCTGAGATAATAATAATCATAGGAGCTTCCATTTTTAAGCATATTGAGAGCCTCAATGATAATACACCTGAGACAGCTCAATAGCAGGCTAGTATGGTTTCAAGCAGCTCAAGAACACCATATTTTCTCATATATGTGTCCTTGTCTATAACTTCTATTACTTTTCTATTATTCTATGGAAAATTTAAAATAATCATGGTTTTCCTGGTAGGTCATTTTTATTCATCTATTTGATTACCATGTGTTGACAAAATGGGAGGTATTATTTTCCTTTTTTTCAAGCAGAGCAAAGTCAATTTATTTAAAAAGTTTTAGATTTGTTGTTCTTGCTATTTTCCTATTCTCTTTAACAAAAAATAAATGACATTTAGTACAACTTTACAATCAGAAGTTTGTTTTCTTTTTCTCATAGGTTATTACTTATAATCAATCTTTTAGATTTCTCAGAGATAATTGTTGAAAATCTGAATATCAGATTCAACAGGTCTATTTATATTGATTTTCACTTATATCAAATTTAAACTTCCTATGAAAAAATTTTAACTGTTCCAATTTGTGTATCACTGACTGGTCTTAATGTGGAGAATAGCAAGCTTTATTTTTTTCAGTGTAACTCTGTATGATAATACAAAATACGGAAAAAAAATTTTTTGCTCTTAATGTCTCATCAAAGGTTTTGACCAATTTTGAGGAGGCTACTCTTTTATGAACAGATGGTTGTATATGAATGCTGCCAAGACATCCAAACAGATGTCTGTCCTGAGGTGATTCTACCAGAGATTAGAAGATGCTCAAATGCTAATGCAGATCTAAGCTAGATAAAATTTTTTCACTAAAATTGGATCAATTAAATAATCTGATTTTTTAAAAACAGTTTTCAGAAAACCACAACTGTTTGAGAATAACAGGCTATACTTTTCAGTATAACAACATCTCCGCTTCTGATGCTAATATTTTTTTTAAAGGAAACAAAAAGTTACAACTATTTCTACCACATTCTGGAATGCCTACCTTTTAGGAAAAAATATTGAATAAAAGAGCTGATCTTTTATTTAAATCTGAAAGACATAATTATTTTGTTTGTAAATGCAGCTTTAGTTATTAGTGTCTAATTGGAATAATAGAAGATCTGCTAATTTTTTTTTTTTAATGATTTTTTTAAAAATTTTATTTATTTATTTATTTTTATTCTTTATTTTAAAGGTTTTACAGAGTTTTGTTGTTCACATACATGTATGTTCCCAGATCAGTCATATGCATATCCATGGTCCCCCCCTACCCCGATCCCCCCCTCCCCCCCCTCCAGACCTTTGCCCCAAGCCATTGTAAGCACTCCTATTCCCTTAGCACTGTGACACTAGCTATCTTTTCCACACATAACACTATAGGTTTCCTTGTTACTTCCTCCATGCTTCCCCCTCCCTATTTATTCACCACGATGTCCCTATGTCTATGCTCTGTCTTTTTTTTTTCATGAGTTCCCTGTGTGTGATATCAAGACCGTCCTACTAGATTCCATATATGTGTGTTAGTATACTGTATTTGTCTTTCTCTTTTTGACTTACTTCACTTTTGATGATAGGTTCTAGAGCCAACCACTTCATTAGGATTGAGTCTTCTGCATTTCTTTTAACAGCTGAGTAGTATTCCATTGTATATATGTACCAGAGCTTCTGGATCCATTCATTCGTCGATGGACATCTAGGTTGCTTCCATGTTTTGGCTATTGTATAGAGAGCTGCAATGAACATTGGGGTACAGGTGCTTCTTTCAGTTTTTATTTCATCAGGATATAAGCCTAAGAGTGGGATTGCTGGGTCATAGGGTGCTTCTATTTTTAGTTTTTTAAGAACTCTCCAGACTGTCTTCCATAGAGGCTGTATCAATTTACATTCCCACCAGCAATGCAAGAGGGTTCCCTTTTCTCCACACCCTCTCCAGCATTTGTTGTCTGCAGATTTCTTGAAGATGGCCATTCTGACGGGTGTGAGGTGATATCTCATTGTAGTTTTAATTTGGATTTCTCTAATAATAAGTGAGGTTGAGCATCGTTTCATGTATTTTTGGGCCATCTGTATGTCCTCTTTGGAGAGGCATCTCTTTAGATCTTTTTCCCATTTTTTGATTGGGTTGTTCGTTTTCCCTGTGCTGAGTTGTCTGAGTTGCTTGTAGATTTTGGAGATTAATTCTTTGTCTGTTGTTTCATTTGCTATGATTTTCTCCCACTCTGTGGGGTGTCTGTTGAGCTTTTTTGTAATTTCTTTAGCTGTACAAAAGCTTTTAAGTTTCATGAAGTCCCATATGTTCATTTTTCTTTTCAGTTCTGCTATTTTAGTTGGTGGGTCAGAGAAGATCTTTCTTTGATTGATGTCCTTGAGGGTTTTGCCTATATTCTCCTCTAAGAGTTTGATGGTTTCTGGTCTTACATTTAGGTCTTTAATCCATTTTGAGTTGATCTTAGTGTATGGTGTCAGGGAATGTTCCACCTTCATTTTTTTGCATGTAGCTGTCCAATTCTCCCAGCACCACTTGTTGAAGAGGCTGTCTTTGTCCCATTTTATATGTTCGCCTCCTTTGTCAAAAATAAGGTACCCATAGGTGCGTGGGTTTATCTCTGGGTTCTCGATCTTGTTCCATTGGTCTATAGTTCTGTTTTTATGCCAGTACCATACTGTCTTGAGGACTGTTGCTTTGTAGTAGAGTCTGAAGTTAGGGAGGCTGATCCCTCCAGCTCCGTTTTTCTTTCTCAGGATTGCTTTGGCTATTCGAGGTCTTTTGTGTTTCCATATGAACTGTGTGATCCTTTGGTCTAGTTCTGTGAAAAATGTCAATGGAAGTTGAATAGGTATTGCATTGAATCTGTAGATGATATTTGGTAGTATGGTCATTTTCACAATATTGATTCTTCCGACCCAGGAACATGGAATATCTCTCCATCTGTTTAAGTCTTCTTTAATGTCTCTCATGAGTGTCTTGTAATTTTCTGTGTACAGTTCTTTTGTTTCTTTGGGTAGGTTTATTCCTAGATATTTGATTCTTTTGGTTGCAATGGTGAAGGGGACTGCCTCTTTGATTTCATTTTCTGATTTTTCATTGTTTGTGTATAGGAATGCCAGTGATTTCTGTGTGTTGACTTTGTATCCTGCGACTTTGCTGAATTCATTGATTAGCTCTAGTAGCTTTGTAATAGATTCTTTGGGATTTTCTATGTATAATATCATGTCATCTGCAAAAAGAGAGAGCTTGACTTCTTCCTTTCCAATCTGGATTCCTTTGATTTCTTTCTCTTCTCTTATTGCTGTTGCTAGAACTTCCAGGACTATGTTGAATAGTAGTGGTGAAAGTGGACACCCCTGTCTTGTTCCTGATCTTAGAGGGAATGCTTTCAGTTTTTCTCCATTGAGGACAATGTTCGCTGTGGGCTTCTCATAGATGGCTTTCACTATGTTGAGATAGGTTCCTTCTATGCCCATTTTCTGAAGAGTTTTTATCATGAATGGATGTTGTACTTTGTCGAAGGCTTTTTCTGCATCTATTGAAATGATCATGTGATTTTGTCTCTCAGTTTGTTAATATGGTGTATCACATTGATTGATTTGCGGATGTTAAAGAAGCCTTGCATGCCTGGGATGAACCCGACTTGATCATGATGTATGAGTTTTTTGATGTGTCGTTGAATTCTGTTTGCTAGGATTTTGTTGAGGATCTTGGCATCTAAGTTCATCAGAGAAATCGGTCTGTAATTTTCCTTTTTTGTGTTGTCTTTGCCTGGTTTGGGTATCAGGGTGATGGTGGCCTCGTAGAATGTGTTTGGAAGTTTTCCTTCCTGTGCAATTTTTTGAAAGAGTTTTAGAAGGACAGGCATTAGGTCTTCTTTAAATGTTTGGTAGAATTCGGCTGTGAAGCCATCTGGTCCTGGGCTTTTATTTTTGGGTAGATTTTTAATCACAGATTCGATTTCTGAGCTTGTGATTGGGTTGTTCAAAGTTTCTGTTTCTTCCTGGCTCAGTCTTGGGAGATTGATCTTCCCCAAGAAACTGTCCATTTCTTCCAGGTTGTCCAGTTTGTTGCCATAGAGTTGCTCATAATAGTCTCTTAGAATCCTTTGGATTTCTGCATTATCTGTTGTAATCTCTCCTTTTTCGTTTTTGATTTTGTTGATCTGGTTCTTCTCCCTCTTTTTCTTGATGAGTCTCGCCAGAGGCTTATCGATTTTGTTTACCTTTTCAAAGAACCAGCTTTTTGTTTTATTTATCTTTACTATAGTTTCTTTCATTTCTTTCTGGTTTATTTCTGCTCTAGTCTTTATAATTTCACGTCTTCTGCTGGCTTTGGGATGTTTCTGTTCTTCTTTTTCCAATTGTTTTAAGCGGAGGGTTAGGTCATCTGCTTCATATTTTCCTAGTTTCTTGAGGTGGGATTGTATTGCTATAAATTTCCCCCTTAGGACTGCTTTTGCAGTGTCCCATAAGTTTTGCACGGTCGTATATTCATTGTCATTTTCTTCTAGGAATTTTTTAATTTCTTCTTTGATTTCCTCAGTGATCAGTTGGTTTTTTAGGTAAGTGTTGTTTAATCGCCATGTGTTTGTATTTTTAGTGATTTTTTTCCTGTGGTTGATCTCTAGTCTCATTGCATTGTGGTCTGAGAAGATGGTTGATATAATTTCAGTTTTCTTGAATTGACTGAGGTTAGATTTGTGGCCCAAGATGTGGTCTATCTTGGAGAATGTTCCGTGAGCACTTGAGAAGAAAGTGTATTCTTCTGCTTTTGGATGGAACGTCCTAAAGATATCGATGAGGTCCATCTTTTCTAGTGTGGCATTTAAGACTTGTGTTTCTTTATTAATTTTCTGTTTAGATGATCTATCCATTGGTGTGAGAGGAGTGTTAAAGTCTCCTACTATTATTGTGTTATTATTGATTTCTTCTTTTAAGTCTGAAAGTATCTGTCTTATGTATTGGGGTGCCCCTGTGTTGGGTGCGTAGATGTTCATGACTGTTATGTCTTCCTCTTGGATGGATCCTTTAATCATGATGTAATGACCTGCCTTGTCTCTTAGAATCTTCTTTACTTTAAAATCTATTTTGTCTGATATGAGGATTGCCACTCCAGCTTTCTTTTGATTTCCATTTGCATGGAATATCTTTTTCCAGCCTTTCACTTTCAGTCTATGAATGTCTCTAGGTCTGAAGTGGGTCTCTTGTAAACAGCATATATATGGGTCATGTTTCTTGATCCATTCAGCCAACCTGTGTCGTTTGGTTGGAGCATTTAATCCATTTACATTCAAAGTAATTATTGATACGAATGTTCCTATTGTCATCTTCTTAGAAGTCTGGGGTTTGGTTTGTAGGACTTCTTCTATTCTTGTATTTATTGGCTATATCAGGCCCTTTAACACTTGTTGTAGGTCTATTTTTGTGGTACAGAATTCTTTTAGTTTTTGTCTGTCTGAGAAGCTTTTGACTTCTCCATCGATTCTGAATGAGATTTTTGCTGGGTAGAGAATTCGTGGTTGCAGATTATTCTCTTTTAGCCGTTTAAATGTGTCCTGCCATTCTCTTCTGGCCTGCAGGGTTTCTGTTGAGAGATCCGCAGTTAGACGTATGGGGTTTCCTTTATATGTTATTTGTTGTTTGCTTCTAGCTGCTTTTAGTAATCTGTCTTTATATTTAGTCTGTGTTAGTTTGATTAGAATGTGCCTTGGTGTGTTTCTTCTGAGGTTTATCCTGTATGGAACTCTTTGTGCTTCTTGGACATGGTTGACTATTTCCTTTCCCATGCTGGGGAAGTTTTCTACAATAACCTCATCAAGAATTTTTTCATAACCTTTCTTCCCTTCTTCTTCTTCTGGGACTCCTATAATTCTAATGTTGGTGCGTTTGATATTGTCCCATAGGTCCCTGAGGCTTTCCTCAGTTCTTTTCATTCTTTCGGCTTTGTTCTGTTCCTCACCAGCTTTTTCCACCAGTCTATCTTCCAGCACGCTTATCCGTTCTTCAGCCTCAGATAGTCTACTGTTGAGGCCTTCTATCGTATTTTTGAGTTCAACAATTGAGTTGGGGGTCTCTATTTGCTTATTTTTCATTTCCTGCATGTCTTTTCTCAATGCACTAATTTCCTCTAATATTCTGTTTTCGGTGTTTTGCATCCTCATTAGAATAGTTTTTCTGAATTCTCTTTCAGATAATTTGTCTATCTCCTCCTCTGTCATTTGAGGCTGTGATTCTCTAGCTTGGTCCTTCATTTGTGCAGTGTTTCTCTGTCGTTTCATCTCTAGTGTTGTATGTTCTTTGATAGTGTGGGGTCTTGGAATCAGGGCTTCTAGTTCGAGGATCCTTGGTTTGATGATTGGTCAGGAGATGTAGGCTCTATGCCTGGTTTGCTATAGTGTTCCGTGATATTAGTTCAAATACTAGGAACTGAGGGGCAAGAGGTGTGTCCCTAATGGGTGACAGTCATAAAAGCATGCAGATGTTTTCTAACCTAGTCATAAGATATATATACATACACAGCAATAAGCACATCTAACCAGTTTTACATTGATAAAGCATAGGAAATTTTCCTGGCAAACGACACAATCAAAGATAGTACTTGCCCATTAAGCTCTGAGTTAGTTAGAATAGTGCCTGGAAAAATAGATCTTGGGTAGGGTTCTGGCTTGGACTATTTCGTCATTGAAAGCAATTTTTAACTAAGACATGTGTTGGGAGTGAGAAGGTGGAAAATGTATGGGTAATGAGAAGGAATAGATTCAACTTGGAAGGATTTTATAGGGTTATGTAGCCAAGATTAGTGTGTTGTTTTGTTTAGTGCAGCTGGGAGAGAATAGTGGAGACAGGAAGGTAGGAAATATTTATCTAGGGGGTAGTGGTATATAGGAGAAAGTTTTAGATTTAGAACATAGAGGCAGGAAGGAGTGGGAAAGGGGAAAGAAAATTGGAAGTTCAAGAATTATAATTTAAAAAAAATTAATAATTAAAAATCAAAAAATTAAAAATTATAAAAAAAAGAGAGGAGAAACAATAAGAAAAGATCAAAGAGAGAGAGAAAAAAAAAAAACAAACCCAAACCTGACCAATTAAACGACTAAGCAGAACCGTCCACAACAGATAGACAAAAAAGCTAAATACTGTCCCTGGTTTTTATCCGCTCATCTGTCTGGAAGCCAGTCTGCTCTCGATGGTGTTGTCTTGATGATGCAGCCTTTTCCTTATGGCACCGGTCTGCAAGCTCAGATGCTGGCGGGGATGGCGGGCTGATCTCTGTCCGTTGGGCGGGGGACCGCGGTGCGCTCGCTGTCCCGGGTTGGGCGGGAGCGCGGGCTGATCCCAGTGTGTTGGGCGCGGGGTGCAGCAAGCGCCGTCCCGGGTTGGGCGGGGGCGCGGGCTGATCCCAGTCCGTCGGGCGGGGGACAGTGGTGCGCGGGCAATCCCGTGTTGGGCGTGATACCTGCCCTACTCCCGGCTTCCGCCGCTGCGGGTGTAGCTATGGGGGTGCAGCTATGGGGGTGCAGGGGTTCTTCCGCCACTGGCGCGCGCACTGCCAGTTGCGCCTCCAAGTCCCAAAGGTAGGCACAAGTCTCCCCGTCCCGCTTGAGCCCGGTCCCTGGTCAGCAATCTGCGGGCGACTTCCCCTTCAGCCAGTCCCCTACTAGGAGTGTTTGAACTCACCCGGTGCCAGGCGGAAAGTCGCAATTTTCGCCCGGCGGCCAAGCGCTGCGATCCTCACACTGGGCGCTCTCCCGTCTCGTTCAGTCCAGCCTGAGGTCGCCAGGCAGCAAGCGCGTTCTGCTCGGCCCTGCTGTATCCTATCTTCGCAGTGTCTTAATTTCTGCCGGCGATCCGGGCGGATTCTTGGAGTTTTCACACTGAGCGCTGCCCTTTCTCCCCCGAGGCTCTGCTTAGGCCCCCTTTTAGGGCACTTGCTGGCGCGCTCTCCGTAGGTGCGGTCCGGTGTGGGGATAGGACAGAGGATTCTTAGAACCCTAGCTCCGGGAAATTTCTGGCTATTCACTCTTGTATTCTCGCAGACCTGTGGAATTCTTCTGTCGTCTAGCGGCTGGTTTGTTGGTGGTGGTTCTTTTCTTGATTAGTTCTGGTGATTCTGTTGGGGAGCTGGTGAAATCTTCCCCTCATTCCTCCGCCATCTTGGCTCCCCTGAATCGAAGATCTGCTAATTTATTGGCAACATTTCTCAAACAGTTTTTCCTACAGAATATTACGTATTTAGTTTCAATGTTTCAGTGATTATTCAAGTTACATTTCTTTTTGGGCATTCAGCAGCAAATATCAGGTTTATCCTTTTGTCTACATGAAAGACTTTGACTGTGGATCACAACTGAAGGTGGAAAATTCTTATAGAGACAGGAATACCAGACAACCTAACCTATCTCCTGAGAAATCTGTATGTGAGTCAAGAAACAACAATTAGAACCACACATGAACCCACTGACTTGTTCAAACCTGGGAAAGGAATATGATAAGGCTATGTATTTTCAGCCTGCTATTTAACTTATACACAGAGAATATCATGTGAAATGCTGAGCTGGATGAATCACAAGCTGGAATCATGATTGTCAGGAGAATTATTAACAATCTCAGGTATTCAGATGATAACATTCTAATGGCTGAAAATGAAGAGGAACTAAAGAGTCTATTGGTGAGAGTGAAAATGCTAGCTTGAAATTCAGCAGTCACAAAATTAAGGTCATGACATCTGGCCCTATTACTTCACTGCAAATAGAAAGGGAAAAGTAGAAGCAATGACCGATTTTAATTTATTAGGCTCCAAAATATCTGAGGATGGTGTCTGTAGTCGTGAAATTAAAAGATGCTCGTTGAAAGGAAAGCTATGACAATCTAGACAGTGCATTTAAAAAGCAGAAACATCACTTTGCCAACAAAGATCCATCTAGTCAAAGTAATGTCACAGTAATGACAGCAAATAATGGTGCATCTGTTAGACTGTTTTAGAAAGAAACTTAGACTTCTTCTCTACTACATTTTCCAGTTCTTATGTTGTGCCCAACTTCTTGTGACTCCATGAACTGCAGCACGCCAAATTTCACTGTCGTTCATTATCTCACACTGTTTGCTTAAACTCATCCAACGATCTCATTTGAGTCAGTAGTATCATCCAACCATCTGATCCTCTGTCGCTCCTATCTCCTCTTGCCCACAGTCTTTACCAGTTTCAGGGTCTTTTCTAGTGAGTCAGCTCTTTGCATTATGTGGTCAAAGTACTGGAGCTTCAGCTTCAGCACTAGTCCTTTGAATGAATATTAAGGGTTAATTTCTTTTAGGATTGACTGGTTTGATCTCCTTGCAGTCCAAGGGACTCTCAAGAGTCTTCTCCAACAACACAGTTTGAAGGCCTCAATTCTTTGGCACTCAGCCTTCTTAATGGTCCAATTCTCATAGCCATACATGACTACTGGAGAAACTGTAGCTTTGACTATATGGATCTTTGCTGGTAAACTGATGTCTCTGATTTTTAATACACTGTCTAGGTTTGTCATAGTTCTTCCAAGGAGCAAATTGTCCAAAATGTTATAAAGCAAATACCCGTTTCATAGGTTTGTCTTATAATTCAGTCTCCAAATCTCTCTCTCTCTTTTTTTTGCCACTTCTATTGATCTTCCATTTATTTATCTTTGTTCTTTAGCCCACATGGGCCTCCCATTGCAGTGGCCTCCCTCGCTGCAGAGCACTGGCTCTGGGGGCATGTGCTCCAGAGCTCTGATTCAGTACTTGGACACATCAGTCCAGCTGCTCTGTGGCACATGGGATCTTCCCAGGTAGGAGATTGAACCGGCACCCCTCGCAATGCAAGGCGGTGTCCTTACCCACTGGACCACCAGGGAGGCCCTCTCCGAATTTCTTAATATGAGTGACAGAATCATGCTGAAAACACTTCCTGCTTGCTTGTCCTATTTGATTATAATTTTCATAAGAACAATATTCATTTGTTTAAATTCTTCCCATTGTCTTGTACTCAAATAAGATTACACTCCTTCAAATTAATCTACAAGTATATTTAAGTATAACTAGTGGTTATTTCCATTTCTATTATGACTGACCAAACATTTACATTATGCTCTCCACTAATTCCATTTTAATATTTAAATTTGCTCTTACTGGTCACATTTAAATAGAACTAATAGTACTATTTTTTTTCAAAACAAACAACTTTTTAGTTAGAAATATAACCAATCTACAATGTCATAGTAGTTTCAGTTGTAGAGCAAAATAATTCAGTTGTATATACACATCTATTCTTTTTCAGATTCTTTTTCTGTTATAGATTGTTACAGTATATTGAATAGGATTCTTTGTACTGTACACACGTAACTTGTTGTTGTTTATTTATTTATATATGCACCTGTTAATTCTACCCCTGAATTTATTCCTACCCACCCTTTCCTTGTTTGTAAAACCTAAGTTTGCTTTCTAGGTCTGTGAATCTAAGAAATAGCAGTATTTTGTACTCCTTTTAGCATATTAGGCACAGAGAGAAATTCTGGGAGTGATTAATTTTCTTTCTTATCTTTTCAAACAATGTTGCTTCATAAAAGTGACCTAGAATTTAGGATGCAAAAATAAGGTGTATTTTTCCTGTCATCTTTTCTGTGGATTTGTCTATACTGTAAGCAAAAATATATCTAATTCTAATATATATCTAATTTAAAAGAATCTTGAAAATCCTAGAATATGGTGTATATGGGAAGATAGTAGTTTATTTATTTATCTTTTTAATCTTTATTTTTAAATTTCCACCTCTTTTGCTGTTTTTCATTCATTTATTTTTCATCTATCTTTATTCTTTGACTTGTGTGGGCCTCCCATCACAGTGGCCTCACTCCTTGCATGCACTCCAGAGGGCTGGCTCATAATTGGACACATCGGTCCAGCCGCTCCGTGGCACATGAGATCTTCCTGGGCTGGGGATCAAATCAGTGCCCCTTGCACCGCAAGGCAGACTCTTTACTCACTGGACTATCAGGGAAACCCAGTAGCTTATTTTTAACAGACCTTTTAAATTTTTCAAAATATCGTAAAATTCATCATTCCTTTTATTACTGAAAACAATCATGAGAAATCACATGACGTATGTAAGATTTCTACATGTAATAAAATGATCTTGGCAAGACAGCTGAATTGCTGATGTGCAAGTGACCAGGACTGGCATAGTAAAAGGACTCTTTTTCTTACAGCAATTTCAGAATTTTTTTCTTTATCCATCTGTGTTTTCATAAGTAAAACTTTCTTTTATTTCAATTTATTTCAGATGAGTCCTTTCACCTGGTGAATTAAAGTAATGGAAAATTATTCATGAAATATAATTTGGAATAAAGGCAAATAAAATTATATTCAAATGGGCACTGTAGGTTATGCAGAACTTTATGATACTGTGACTAAGAAAGAAGAGTTTGATAAAACTTTTATCTCCAATCAACTTGATAGAGGTTAGTATATAAAAAATATTGCTAAAATTTTACACAAAACTGAAAGGACTTTTAGTTACATCAATAGATACTAAATGTGTAGTTGAGTCAGTCAATGCTGTAGAAATTCTGATAAAGTTCACTTTCCCCAGTGAGTTATTGGTGATAGACACTGAAAATTTGTACAGAAAGGTGGGAATTAAGTTAACATGAGAATATCAAGGGCATAGCTATGGAACTCTCAATAGTCATAAGATTGTTTGACCTGTGTACATATAATATAAATTTCTTGTTGCGAAAAATTCTGAAGATACATTAGGAAAGTAAACAGGTTATTAAAAGCAGCTTTTAAAAGTATTCTGAATATCAGTCAGAAGACTAATAATTCTTACTTTAATAAATGAAGAAGCACTGAAGACATTTGAATAAATATATGTAAACAATATCTTGCATTTGTGTACAGATAATTCAGTAACAATTATAGCTTAGAAAAGTTGGCAAAGTTATATGAATTGAGAAAAAGCTGCAAGTTTCATAGTCATGATTTTGTTGCTTTTGAGAAGAGTTTGGCAAATATTTGAATTCAAAGGAACCTGTTATTACATGGAATATATTAGTAGGCAAGAATGAATAGTAAGGGCAAATAATTATTCATAAATAGTCTAATAATATTTATAATGATTAAAAGTATAATAATTGTGTTCTCAAGCACAATCTTGAATTATGCATATATGTGCATTAATGAGTAAAATTCACATTTATTTATACTCATCTGCTAGAGAAATGAGAATTAACTTCTGAAACTGAGTATACAAAAATTATATAGTATCTTATAATGGGTTATGATACAATGCTAAATAAAGAACTAAAAACAAAAGCACACAGATAAAAGATGTATGCATGTATCAAAATATTAACAGTGGGGTTATGGTTTTCTTGACTTTCCTTTTTTTTTAATCTCATATTAAATGAACATATTATGCATGTATTATTAAGTACATGTGAGAAGCAAAATAAAATAGTGAAACCAAAAACAGGAAATATAAGAGAATTCAATCTTCAGTAAGAAATAGGTGCAATTGTATCAGTTACTTACCATGTCTTCGGGGCTTCCCTGGTAGGCTCAGCTGGTAAAGAATCTACCTACAATGCAGTAGTTTCTTGGACTGGGAAGGTCCTCTGGAGAAGGGATAGGCTACATACTCCAGTACTCTTGGGCTTCCCTGGTGGCTCAGATGACAAAGAATCCACCTGCAAATACAGAAGATCTGGGTTTGATCCTTGAGCTGGGAAGACCTCCTGGAAGAAGGAATGGCAACTCACTCCAGTGTTGTTGCCTGGAGAATCCCCATGGACAGAGAAATCTGGAAGGCTACAGTTCATGGTATTGCACAGAGTCCTAACTGACTAAACACAAGCACAAGCATATTTTGGATTCAGATTACTCATTTTAAACTATTGCCACTATTGCTTTAAAAAGTTTCAGAACTTTTTAGAAAATATTACTTTAATGATTTAACCTTATATTCCCTGTTGATAAATTTAGTTTGGTGTAATTTGGTCTCTTCTGCTTACAATAGACCAACATACATGATGGTTATTCAATAAACATCATTTAATTGAACATTTAATTGAATAAATACAACAAAGCTAAAACAACAAAAGCACATATAAATAAGTGAGTTTATATTAAACTAAAAATCTGCACAGTAAAGTCAAAAAGCAAGCTACTGAATGGAAAAAAAAAAAAAACGTTTTCTGATCACATCTGTTAAGAACACATAAAATGCAATAACAGAAAAACAAACAAGCTGATTAGAAAATGGACAGCAAGTCTGAATAGACTTTTTTCCAAAGTAGACCTTCGGATGGCAAACACGCATAAGAAAAGTGTTCAACATCATTAACTAATTAATAATAATTAAGATATGGAAACAACTTACTGTCTATCAAGGGATGAATAGATAAATTTTGATTATATATATATATATATATATATGTAACATATTACAATGGAATATTGCTTAGCCATTAAAAATAATAAAATTTTGTCATTTATTGCAATAAATGGGGCTTGAAGGCATTATGCTAAGTGAAATGTCAAATACCATATGTTCTCTTTTCTATATGAAATCTACAAACCACACAAAACCAAAAATATCTAATTCTATAACATATTCGATAAGTTCATTGAGTCATATAATTAGAGAACTATATTAAGAAGCATACGATAGTCACTCAGTCATATCTGACTGTTTCGGACCTCATGGAATGTAGCCTTTGAAGCTCCTCTGTCCACAGAATTCTCCAGGAAAGAATACAAGCATGTGTAGCAATTCTCTTTTCCAGTGAATCTTCT
Source organism: Tragulus kanchil (assembly GCA_022376925.1). Classification (NCBI taxonomy): domain Eukaryota; kingdom Metazoa; phylum Chordata; class Mammalia; order Artiodactyla; family Tragulidae; genus Tragulus; species Tragulus kanchil. The sequence continues at coordinate 84,020,230 of JAIOJX010000003.1, read as the reverse complement.
TGATCTAGGAATCGAACTCAGGTTTCCTGCATTGTAGTTGGATTCTTTACCATCTGAGTCAGCAGGCAAACTAGTCAATCTTACAGAAAATCAGCCTTGAATATTCATTAGAAGGACTGATGCTGAACCTGAAAGTCCAATACTTTAGCAACCTGATGCAAAGAACTGACTTATCAGAAAAGACTGATGCTGGGAAAGATTAAAGATAAAAGGAGAAGAGGGTGGCAGAGAAGAGATGGATAGAGAGCATCTCTTATTCCATGGGAAGGAATCAGAGCCAACTCTAGAAGACAATGAAGGACAGGGAAGCCTAGCATGCCACAGTCCATGGGGTCTCAAACAGTTGGACACATCTAGCAACTGAAAGACAAAAATTATAGAGCAATGATAGAAGATGAATATTTCAACAAGCTGATTTTAAACATGAGGAAAATCATACTCAGGAAAGTATTCTTCCCTAAGATCAAGCAAAGACCAAAAAATTCTCTTCTGAATTTGAAAGATTTTAAAAGCCTGTATTTTAAAAAATGTAATTGTGTTTGGTATCAAGCAATGGGATTTCCTTGTAGTTCAGGGGGTAAAGAATCCATATGCAATCAGAAGACCCCAGTTCGATTCTTGGGTGGGGAAGATCTCCTGGAGAAGGGATAAGCTACCCATTGCAGAATTCTTTGGCTTCCCTGGTGACTCAGATGGTAAAGTAACCGACTGCAATGTGGGAGACTGGGTTAGATCTCTGGGTTAGGAAAATCCCTGGAGAAGGGAAAGGCCACCCACTCTGGTATTCTTGTTTTTTTTGCAATAAATGGGGCTTGAAGGCATTATGCTAAGTGAAATGTCAAATACCATATGTTCTCTTTCTATATGAAATCTACAAACCACACAAAACCAAAAATATCTAATTCTATAACATATTCGATAAGTTCATTGAGTCATATAATTAGAGAACTATATTAAGAAGCATACGATAGTCACTCAGTCATATCTGACTGTTTCGGACCTCATGGAATGTAGCCTTTGAAGCTCCTCTGTCCACAGAATTCTCCAGGAAAGAATACAAGCATGTGTAGCAATTCTCTTTTCCAGTGAATCTTCTTGATCTAGGAATCGAACTCAGGTTTCCTGCATTGTAGTTGGATTCTTTACCATCTGAGTCAGCAGGCAAACTAGTCAATCTTACAGAAAATCAGCCTTGAATATTCATTAGAAGGACTGATGCTGAACCTGAAAGTCCAATACTTTAGCAACCTGATGCAAAGAACTGACTTATCAGAAAAGACTGATGCTGGGAAAGATTAAAGATAAAAGGAGAAGAGGGTGGCAGAGAAGAGATGGATAGAGAGCATCTCTTATTCCATGGGAAGGAATCAGAGCCAACTCTAGAAGACAATGAAGGACAGGGAAGCCTAGCATGCCACAGTCCATGGGGTCTCAAACAGTTGGACACATCTAGCAACTGAAAGACAAAAATTATAGAGCAATGATAGAAGATGAATATTTCAACAAGCTGATTTTAAACATGAGGAAAATCATACTCAGGAAAGTATTCTTCCCTAAGATCAAGCAAAGACCAAAAAATTCTCTTCTGAATTTGAAAGATTTTTAAAAGCCTGTATTTTAAAAAATGTAATTGTGTTTGGTATCAAGCAATGGGATTTCCTTGTAGTTCAGGGGGTAAAGAATCCATATGCAATCAGAAGACCCCAGTTCGATTCTTGGGTGGGGAAGATCTCCTGGAGAAGGGATAAGCTACCCATTGCAGAATTCTTTGGCTTCCCTGGTGACTCAGATGGTAAAGTAACCGCCTGCAATGTGGGAGACCTGGGTTAGATCTCTGGGTTAGGAAAATCCCCTGGAGAAGGGAAAGGCCACCCACTCTGGTATTCTTGCCTGGGAGAATTCCGTGACTCATCTATGGATCACAAAGAGTGAACTAAGACTGAGGGAGTTCTCTCTCACTTTTTCAATGTTAAAACTGTCACATATTCTATCCACTTAAAAGTACTTCAATTACATTATTTATAATTTTATAATATTAACAAGTATATTTTATATACATAGGATATCTATTCTGTCAAGTATAATTGTAAATAGACAAAGGGTGGCGTCATGTATTGGTAAATTATTCCCATAAATTCATTTCAAGTAATATGCATGATAATGAGTATATATACACATACAAACTATACACAAACACACAAACTTATAACTGAACATAAAATAGGTATACTGTTTATTAAAAATATCTTTCTTAGTAACAATGCCTTCAGTGGAAGTTTATAGATCAGAAGGATGTAACATTCTCTCATGAATTATCTATCCAAACTCTCTTGCAGTAACTTAGGTACTGGGAAATAGCTGGCTTATTATTCTTCTGTCAGTGACAGGCAGAGAAACAATAAACCCCTGGCAAATACACCTGTTCTCAAGAAGAAAATGAAGTGATTTTGTTCTCTCACCAGGGCTATTTGTGTTAGAATGGATAATGGTCACAGGTGGTCTGATCTGATCCTTTTTCATTTTAGTTGAGAAATAGTTTTTCACATTAGGACAGTTTACGCCTATTTAGCTCTGAAAATGAGATGTCCTTGTATTTGTGATCCACATGAAGTCACCATCCTTTTACCTTGACATATATATATATATGTGTGTGTGTGTGTGTGTGTTTGTGTGTGTGCATGTGCTCTATCATGTCCAATTCTGTGACTCTATAGACTGTAGACTGTCTGGCTACTCTGTTCATGGGATTTTCCAGGCAAGAATACTGTAGAGAGTTGACATTTCCTCTTCCCAGAGATCAAACATTCCCTCTGACCCAGGGATCAAACTTGAGTCACCTATGTCTCCTGAATGGATAGGCAAATTCTTTATTACTGAGTCACCTGGGAAACTTTGATATATACTAGTGCGTATATTAATCTTGATCTAATCTCCTCAAGAATAGATCTTGGAAAATGTAGATGTGATAACTTGATCAATTTCTACTATTATTTTCATATTCAATGCTTATTTTCACAACTCGAAATATGCTAAAATATTCTAAATTTATTGTAACATCTATTTATTAACATAGTTATTTTGCTATGAGCTATAGGTGTCAAAAATTGCTTTAGTTCTACAATCTTCAAAACAATAAAGGATGTTCCCAGAAAAGGTAATATACAGAAGATAAGTTTGTGGGTCTGGAAGTAGAGTAATTAGATGTATGGTAAGATATTTTCTATTGGATAATATTACTGGATTCCAAAAAGAAAGAATAAAATAAAATAATATTGAATTTATAATAGCTTCTTTGTTCTTGAATGGCAGGAAAAGAGAAGTTACTCTCTAACATTGTAAGAAAAATCACAACCCCATCAGGATTAGCTGTTTCTGTGAGTTAATGTCTCTCCTCTACTACACTTGCAACTACAGCTGTCTCTCAGTATCTTTAGGGGACTGGTTCCTCTGATAAAGAGGATCAACTGGAAAAATAAACTATTTATGGAGAAATAACCTTAAAATCAGACTATGAGATCCACTATCTCTCAGTTACTAAGTTTTGAAGAATGAATTGCCACTGGGACAAAAATATGTGTTTATCTTCCTTAATAAGAACACATACAATGAAAACAAAAGAATTTAAGAAGAATTTAATAGAAGAATTTAAGAAAATGACATCTTTCCAGATTTTTCTCTGATATCTCATTTACATTTGCTCACCTGCCAAGATTCTTTCATTCCACTTTGTTTAATTATTTCCAAATCAATATGTAAAAAATAAATGCTAGGGGTACTTCAAAATTATGTTTAATGTTCAAGTAAGCTTCATTTTTAAGACAATTGTTATGTATTTCAGGAAAACTACTTAAGTATTAAAATAGATATTATTTTAAAAAAGGTAATAATGTTACTGTGAACATTTTGCTCAGGTAGCATTATTAAATTTTAAAGATTTTATTAATATGCCATTTTCCTATAAGTTTTGTGCTATGCATTTCTCTTAAAACTGTTTAATACTGTTTATATTTCATAATTGTAATAGCCTTGAATTTTTAAAAATATGTAATTTAGTTCTCCCCAGGAACACTTGGAAAGAAAGAGAAATGCATTTTATAATGACAGAAAAGTCTGAATATACTGACAGTTTCTGGTGCCACAGTACAATGCTCACTCACTTAATTTGCTGTTCAGCACCACTTTTAGAGATATTAATAAATTATGTTTTCCAAACAGTCCAGCCCATTGATAGAATGCCTCTGGTCATTTTCCTCTGGAAGTAGAGTAATTAGATGTATGGTAAGATATTTTCTATTGGATAATATTACTGGATTCCAAAAAGAAAGAATAAAATAAAATAATATTGAATTTATAATAGCTTCTTTGTTCTTGAATGGCAGGAAAAGAGAAGTTACTCTCTAACATTGTAAGAAAAATCACAACCCCATCAGGATTAGCTGTTTCTGTGAGTTAATGTCTCTCCTCTACTACACTTGCAACTACAGCTGTCTCTCAGTATCTTTAGGGGACTGGTTCCTCTGATAAAGAGGATCAACTGGAAAAATAAACTATTTATGGAGAAATAACCTTAAAATCAGACTATGAGATCCACTATCTCTCAGTTACTAAGTTTTGAAGAATGAATTGCCACTGGGACAAAAATATGTGTTTATCTTCCTTAATAAGAACACATACAATGAAAACAAAAGAATTTAAGAAGAATTTAATAGAAGAATTTAAGAAAATGACATCTTTCCAGATTTTTCTCTGATATCTCATTTACATTTGCTCACCTGCCAAGATTCTTTCATTCCACTTTGTTTAATTATTTCCAAATCAATATGTAAAAAATAAATGCTAGGGGTACTTCAAAATTATGTTTAATGTTCAAGTAAGCTTCATTTTTAAGACAATTGTTATGTATTTCAGGAAAACTACTTAAGTATTAAAATAGATATTATTTTAAAAAAGGTAATAATGTTACTGTGAACATTTTGCTCAGGTAGCATTATTAAATTTTAAAGATTTTATTAATATGCCATTTTCCTATAAGTTTTGTGCTATGCATTTCTCTTAAAACTGTTTAATACTGTTTATATTTCATAATTGTAATAGCCTTGAATTTTTAAAAATATGTAATTTAGTTCTCCCCAGGAACACTTGGAAAGAAAGAGAAATGCATTTTATAATGGCAGACAAAGTCTGAATATACTGACAGTTTCTGGTGCCACAGTACAATGCTCACTCACTTAATTTGCTGTTCAGCACCACTTTTTAGAGATATTAATAAATTATGTTTTTCCAAACAGTCCAGCCCATTGATAGAATGCCTCTGGTCATTTTTCCTCATAATATTTAGTTTCTACATGTTCCACTTCAGTTAAGTATCCCTTTATAACTGTAAAATGCAGCTCTTTAACAACTTCATTTTGTAATATATTGTGCAAATTTCCATCAAGTATCCCTGTTTTATAAAGTTTATTAAAATATGACTGAAAATCTGTTTGCTCCATTAGATCATTAATAACAAAGTTATATATTCAAGATTTGCATCAGGTGGTTAATGTTTGTGTTAATGTCTGTCATAAATATTTTCGTCTGGTCTGTAATTTCACGTCCCATTACTATGGTTCTGATACTGGTTTATGTTGTACCTGAATCTGTGTTCATGAATTTAAGCATATGAATTTATACTGTACAAAAAATATATAACACACTGTAAAACACTTTGAAAAAATCAAATTAAGAACAATTATTATTGTTCTTAATAGTGAAATCTAGGTTACTTTAGAAATAAGTTTTGTTCTTAAGTATATTTCATTTATTATACATAACTCATTGCCCTGTTGGGGATTTAATTGAACATATATTTATAAGCTACAGCACGTTTTTTTCTTTAACTAACAAGTCACTATATAGACTTGGTTCCTAAATGCACACATTTTACAAAGGACATTTAGTGTCACATATATTTTACTATGGAATTTTAATAATATTACAGTAATTAGTCTAATAGAGAATTATAGATCATGGGTATTTGCCATTTTATTGACTTTGTATTCCTCTTCTGAAAAAGAATTTATGATGTTGGTTAAATTATGATTCAGGATGCATATAAATAAACCTTAAAGAATATATATTTTTATATTTTTTATTGAATTAGTCTAGCACCTCTGGACTTTTTGTTTGTCTTAAGCAGAAATTTTTCCAGTGTCATTTTTATGTCAAAAAATTTTAGGAGAAAAATGTATTGGTAGGACTTTACTTACTTTAAGTGAATTTTTCTACTTAAAATAGAAAGTAACATGGCACAGTATAATAACCATAAGATAGAGCCTAGACAGACTTTGATACTTGTGCTAGATTATCATATCTGAACTATGACAATTTATCATTTAGGTATGGTTCTGTGGCAAAATCTAGGGCACATAGCAAATTTTCAGAATCAGACAATTGTTTTTGCTTTACATGATTATGACAAAGTAACATCCCAAAGTAACTAATAATTTTCCATATTTTTATATTTTTCTTTTGTTTGTTATGTTTTATATCTTTCTACATAAGACTTCTATAATTCATAAGAGAAGGGAAAACAATAGAAAATAAATTGACAAACCTTGAAATGATTTGCAAATTTCTCAATGTGAGTAAGAGAAAGTACCGATATGAATATTCTTAAATTAAGTGATGCTTGGTCTGTGATCTGTGCTGGTGAATGTTCCATGTAGAGTTGATTAAAACATGTACTTTCCCGATATTGGGTACAGTATGTTATGAAAACTTGGTCAAGTTGATTGATTTTTTGAGATCTATATCCTTACTGAATTTTTGAAGATGTGTTTTATGTATTTAAAAAGAGAGATGAAGTCTAGATTGTAATTGTGAACTTATCTATTTTAAGTTTTATAAACTTCTAACTATTATATATTTAAAAATCTCTTACATGTACATGCATTTTGAATTTTTATATCTTCTTGGAGAATTAACTACTTTGTTATATAATGCAAGTTTTTATCCCCAGGAATATTCCTTGTTCTGATAACTACTTTGAATTGACTCTGTTTTTAGCTAGTGGTTCATATTTTTACTTTTAACCTTATGTTATTTTATTGTACTGTACCTATGTGAGACCTGGACAATAAAAAAAGCTGACCACCAAAGAACTGAGGCCTTCTAACTGTGGTGCTGGAGAAGACTCTTGAGAGTCCTTTGAATAGCAAATGAATCAAACCAGTCTATCATAAAAGAAATCAACCCTGAATATTCAGGGAAAGGACTGATACTGAAGCTGAATACTTTGATCACCTGATGAGAAGAGCCAACTCATAAGAAAAGGCCCTGATGCTTGGAAAAATAGAAAACAGAGGAAAACAGGGACAACATATGATGACATAGTTGGATGGCATAACCAACTCAATGGATATGAGTTTGAGCAAACTCCAGGAGATGGTGAAGGACAGGGAAGCCTGGAGCGATGAAGTCCATGGAGTCGCAAAGAGTTGTACACAACTGAGTGACTGAACTGATTTGCAAAATGCATTGATATTAATTTTCTGGGCTTCATTGATTGCTTTGCATTATTACATTGTATATCAACACACATGATATTCTTCTCTAGCCAGTGTATAGTTACTCAAACAATGGCTATACATCTCTTTAGAAAACAATTAAGAGACTCATTACCAAAATAAATTTCAGAGCTTTCTTTTCTTCTGAAAGTTTAATTAAATCTGAGAACTGGGTTAACCTGGAAACATGGTAAGGGATCATGGTATTTTATTGGCACTACTTCCCCTAGCCTCCTGATCACTCATGTTAACCATAAACTCAGATTCTTTAGGTAGAAGGATGTAGATCACCACCTATACCTAAGAAGGATCTATCCAAAATAAGAGAAATTTAAAATGGTTGGTAGAAATGAGGAGATAAATAGATAACAAACAGCAGTTGCAGACTCAAATCTAGTGCTGTATTTTTCTCACAAACTTTCCTGCTGTATGATTCCACAAGTAGAAACAAACAACAAAAAAACCCCATAAACAAGCAGAATGCAAAAGAGCTGTTCACACATGGGATAAAATTGCTATGCAAAGAAAGAGGCCTTGAAAAGAGCAAAAAATGGATAATAGTATATGTTACAGTCTGAGAATTTATTCTTCTCTTTAGGAAATTGACATATTCCCAGCCAGTGTGTTGGCTGTTGAGAGCTCTCAGTTGAGTACTTATATGGGGAAGATTACAGCACCTAACCAGCTAACCAGGTGCAGCCTTAAAATATTGACTGTTAGAGTACAGCAATCTAGTTCTCCAATTTCAATTCTCACAATTTCTAAAATGCCATCCTAGGTTCAGAGCTCCTAATGAGATTCTTCAGTGTCTTGGAGGGTGCGTCACAGTTCAGTGTCTCCCCTTCTCCACTTACCCCTCATCCTCTTACATGATGTATTCTAAGAGTACCCTGGAGCTTCCCTTCTGACTCAGATGGCAACAAATCTGCCTGCAGTGCAGGAGACCCAGGTTCGAACCCTGGGTCAGAAACATCCCCTGGAGAAGAGAATGACTCCACTCCAGTATTCTTTCCTGGAAAACCCCATGGACAGTGCAGTGTGACAAGTTACAATCCATGAGAATGCAAAGAGTTGGACATGACTGAGAAAGTAACACACACATGCACACACACAAAAGCACTCTGCATATCTGACTAGCTTTGAAATATCTTCCTTAAAGTTGATTTCCCAGGGAAGTTGGCCTATATGCTATATTAGTAGTAAAGCACATTTTTTTCTTGACTATGTATGATCTCAGCATCTTGAATAGATTTTCTGCTTCATTTCCTTTTTGGACCTTAAGACGTTGAACTATGTCAGCCAGAAAATTCATATGATAAGAGTTTAAGCACATACCTTTTGTGATTCCCTTTTCTCCAAGTTATCCATCCTGTTTCATTTATTTATTCATGCATTTTGCATTTTTATAATTTTTGCTGGGTATTGTTGTTTAGGAAGTGTTGATACTTAGAATATTTATTAAGGTTTACCTCAATTTCTTCATGTATTGGATAAACAAAATAGTACTTGTAGAAGCATTGAGAGAAATAAATAATGTATATAAACTACTTTAATGGTATCACTCATAGTAGATAAAATTGCTTTTGCATATCCTTTCTTTTCTGTATTTTAACATGAGAATGACAAGTTTCTTAGCATATAGGATCTGTCCCAGTCAGGTCAGTAAAGCATTTTTTGTATATTTGTTAGTCCTAGTCCACAACACTAATTTCCATAAGAAATTAAGAAAGAAATTGAAAAATAAATTCTCCTTATTTCAAACAAGGTAATTTTTTTCTAGTTACAAAGTTTAACAGAGGTATTTATATATAGTAGATGCTTTGAGTCAGAGAACATGTGTCTTTTTTTGCTTCTCAAAGCACAGAAACATATATGCATTTATGTGTATATATATACATATATATATATATATGTATATATATATATATGTGCATGAACTAAAACACACAGACAAACATATCCACAGGCACACACATACACATACACACATGACCCCCATACATAGTTGGTTTGAGTTTGCCTTGTTTATGAGATCTTAAATATAGATAGGATAGGATCAAGAAAAGTAAATTGGAAAAAACGTAAAAATGAACAGGTCTTGAATATTTTCCTCAGACTATTTTCAAGGAAAGAGAAAAGATTTCTGGATTTATTCTTTATTTCCAGACTAGTCAATAACAGTAGGAAAAATTGGGAGCAATTCAAAGTAAAAATAGATCTGTGAATGAATAAGACACAATTATGAAATACCAACAAAGTTTCTTTTTACAGGGGGTAGACAATAAATATTTTAGGTTTCCTGGCCATCTAGATTCTCTTGTGGACAATTGCTCTCTGCATTTGTTTTGTTTTCATTTTTTGCAGCTTTTTTAAAATGTAAAAATTGTATTTTAGTTCATGAGCTGTACAAAACAGACCATGAGTTGAATTGTGGCCCAGGTTGGGGGGTTAGTTTGCCAGTTCCACTTGACAGCATTCTCTATTCTATTTATTTTGTGAATATAATAAGTACAGCCAGTGATGGCTGAGTGTAATATGAGTTCAGCAAAGAAGGAAAGAACCCTCTATTATAATAAACTTAACCTTTGTTAACTCAGTGGAACACAGGATATAGGCTAGAGGTAGTACATTCATTTCTTATTTGAACTGTAAACTATTAAGTGAGCTGGATGGCTATAATTAGAGCCCATATAATCACCATGATTTGGTACCCCTGATTTTACACAGGGAGTGAAATCTTAACCAAAGAAAATCTATTAATTTTTTTTACCATCTTTCCTTAAGAATATACTGCAGAGTTGTTGTCGTTGTTGATTTTTTTTAACTTTATTTATTTCTTTATTTATTATTTATTTTTGTACATGTATGTTCCCAGATCATTCATATGCATATCCCTTGACCCTCCCCCCACCCAGATCCCCCCCTCCCATCCCTCCAGACCATCGCTCCAAGTGGTTGTAGGTACTCCTATTCCCCTAGCACAATGACAATAGCTATCTTTTCTACACATGACAGTATAGGTTTCCATGTTACTCCCTCCCACTGTTCGGTCTCCACAATGTCTTTATGTCTATTCTCTTTTTTTTCATGAGTTCACTGCGTGTGTTATCATGACCATCTTACTAGATCCCATATATATGAGTTAGTATACTATACTTGTCTTTCTCTTTTTGACTTACTTCACTTTTTATGATAGGTTCTAGAGCCAGCCACCTCATTAGGACTGAGTCTTCTGCATTTCTTTTAACAGCTGAGTAGTATTCCATTGTATATATGTACCAGAGCTTCTGGATCCACTCATTTGTCGATGGACATCTAGGTTGCTTCCATGTTCTGGCTATTGTATAGAGAGCTGCAATGAACATTGGGGTACAGGTGCCTCTTTCAGTTTTGATTTCATCAGGATATAGGCCTAATAGTGGGATTGCTGGGTCATATGGTGCTTCTATTTTTAGTTTTTTAAGGAATCTCCATATTGTCTTCCATAGAGGTTGTATTAATTTACATTCCCACCAACAATGCAAGAGGGTTCCCTTTTCTCCACACCCTCTCCAGCATTTGTTGTCTGTCGATTTGTTGATGATGGCCATTCTGACAGGTGTGAGGTGGTATCTCATTGTGGTTTTAATTTGCATTTCTCTGATAATAAGCGAGGTTGAGCATCGTTTCATGTATTTTTGGGCCGTTGTTGTTTTTTGTTTGTTTGTTTGTTTTTTTAATTTTGGCCTCTTTTATTGGTTACTTATTTATTTATTTATTTCCAGTCATCTTTGTTCTTTGGCCTGCGCAGGCCTCCCATTGCAGCAGCCTCTCTCGTTGCAGAGCACCAGCTCTGGGGGCACGTGCTCCAGAGCCCTGGCTCATAATTGGCCACAATGGTCTAGCCTCTCCAAGGTACAGAGGATCTTCCCCAGACAGGGATAGAACTGATGCTCCTTGCACTGCAAAGCAGACTCTTTACCCACTGGACCATCAGGGAAGCCCTACTGCAGAGTTTCTTAGCATTGTTTTTCTTCTATGATATCCTTAAAATATGACCTGTTGATAGAAATTAAGTATGGAGGATGATGATAGCATAGACATTGATGCTGCCTCCCAAATTTTCAGAACTTAATTGAAATAAGGCTGACTCATTGTCAGAAATAAAACAGTCTTGATATTCTGCGCTTTGAATAACTGATCAGTAACTATGGAGTTTGAAAACAGTCTTAGATGGAACTGAGAGAATTAAAACTTTTCTAAGGACAGGAAGACCACAAGCATGAATTTTCCCCTCAAATGTTTTCAGTTGTTAGAAGCTTCAACAAAAAATGTATGTCCCTTCAATAATTTATGAACAAGTCTAATAATACTTGCAAAATCTCTTACCTATTTCAATGATAGTAATCTACTATTTCAAAACTAGTAATAAGACAATGATATGATGATTAGAATAGCCTGAATTCTTCACAAAATATATCAGTTTGATTGAAGAGCAAGTAACTTGAATTTCATATTCTGTGCCACTTCCAAATACATTTTCAGACTTGAAGCACAAGAATATGATGTATTTATTATTTTATTAAACTATATGAAAGGGTAAATTAAGGGCCTATTAATACCAAAGCAAAATTTGTAATGATAAAGAGCAAAGGGCATTTGCCTGAAAAATCATTATTATAGCAGTGAAGATGTATCAAAGAGTTAGACAATAGCTTCAGATACAAAAAAAAATGTGCATTAACCTGGAATAAGGAAAGTTTTAAATGACTGGTCATTATTTGCAATATATCCTAGAAAAAATATGGTAATAAACAATGTCCATCAATCTATTATAAAGATTCTTTAATTATGTGCTGCTTGGATATCTTACCAATAGTGCTGACTCAACACTCCCAAAAGTGTGTTGAAGGTAATTTTCAGGGTTGAGAAAACTATTTTGGATTGCTGAACTACTTGTTTTGACAAGTTTAGGTTTCTTATCTCTAAAATGTGTTATAATATTTTTCAAAAATTCCTTATGTAAGAATTTTTGACTACTAAGGGAGACCCAGGGGCATGAAGATGTTAAGAAGCTTGCCTTTAGAGTGAGTCACTTAAGCAGAGATAAAATTCTAAAGCACAGATTTCTTTTCTTTTTCTTCAGAGTTATTTTCTGGGGGATATTGTATCATTTCTATTGCTGTACTGAAATCCTGTATACATAAGAAGGAAAAATCAGTCATGCTAGAATTAATGTAAAAAGCATTATTTTTCTTAAGAAGATGTGTGAAGTAATGGGAAATGCATTGAGATCATTTGATTATTGATCTAAAAAGTAAATATTATGTATTTGAGTAATATAGGTAGTGATTATTACTACTTAGTTTAAGTGATGATATGCATTGTTTTCTTTTGAGAGTCAACGTTTTAGTTGTTTGAATTAATACAATGTCAAATTCAATTTACTAATGTAATTGAATTATTTTAAAATGCATTTAGAATACTGAAAAAATGAGTCATGACTACTGTAGGTTTTATCACATTACAGCTCCTTTGTTGCATATCCCAAATAAGGTCTTATATGTACAATTTTTTCATCAGCTGCTTTTAAAAATCATAAAGCCAATTGTGCATTTAAACTAGGGAATAAACCCCAGGGCATGCCCATCTGTCTAAACAAAGCACATTTCCAACAGAGTTACAGGGACAGATTGTTCTTTAAACTGAGCTGATGGATGTGAATGCTTAAGAAATTATAAATTATTGAAAAGCACAGTTTAATGTATTGATTTCCATTCCTCTGATTTTATTTTGATATATGTTATTGACTTTGAAGTATTTTTACTATTATTATCAAAACAACATTAACATTTAAGTGTTTCCAGATCAACATAAGGTAGCTGCACTCATGAAAAACCACATTGAAAAAGCAATTGAACATTGCAGAAATAAAAACTCCATATACATGATGGTTTTAAAGATATATATTTATCTCTAGTGAATTAAAACAAATTTATAGTACATAAGTAACTTTGTTTTAACTAAATTTTTTGTCAAAAATGAAACAGCAAGTAAGTCTCAATGAAAGTTAGTCACGATATTAAAAGGGATGCAGTGCAGGAGACCTGGGTCAGGAAGATCCCCTGGAAGAGGAAATGGCAACCCACTCCACTTTCTTGCCTGGAGAATCCCACAGAGGGAGCATCCTGGTCCACTACAGTCCATGGTGTCTCAAGGAGTCGCACACGACTGAAGCGACTTAGCACGTACACATGATATTAAGCATATAAAATAGTAAGATCACTGTTGTGCCAACTCAAATTCATTTAACCTCACAGTGAGTTTTTTAACTCTTGGAGTAGCCCATGTTACTGTAAAAAAAACCCTAAAAGATATGCATATTAAATTTTACAACACAATTTATATTTATAGTAGTTCAAAATAGTAGTGATGACCTTCTATGTGAGTTACTTAGTCAGATATTGCTGTCCTAAATGGAGAGGAGCATCTTTCATTAAAGTTATTGGATGAAAAAGTATAAGTTAAAGTGAGTACAGTTAATGTGAATGAAGAAAAGAAAATATCCAAAGTGTAATTTAAGTAATCTGCCTTCAATTTTATGTGTATGTTGGGGGGGTGGGGTGTGTGTCTGTGTGTGTGAGTTGAGGGGAGGGTGGAACTTTCATCACTATTACTTTTCTTTTGAAATAAAAGGTCAGAATTTGAATGAAAAGGAAAGGGAAGCATTAAAACTGTTTACAAGGTACAAGTAAGGTAGAAATCAGAGGGAACAAGCATGCTAATGAGAAGGTAGAAATTAGTCCAAGAAAAACTGTGACACACAAGTCATTTTTCTTTCTTAATCTTTAGAAAGGTAGTTCATGCAATTGCAGGCAATCATTTGTGTTCATAGACTGGCACACAAAGACATGGAATGATTTCTAATCTCAGCAAGCAGTTTATCCACAGTGCTGAAAATTATCCTAATTTTTTATATATACAATTTTATGCATCGGAAATCTTAATTTTGACCTAATATCCTCTCTCTGAAAAAAAGTTTCTATGTGTGAAAAGTCAAGTCCTGTAGCTATGATGATAAGGTATTGATTCTTTATTTTTATTCAAACCTCTGTTGTGTCATTCAAATTTAGAAACTTTATCAAAATAAAGATTTTCATGTTGGTAGGCCTGCTTTTTAATTTTATATAACTTCAAACAATACAATGTGTATGCTTTGTGTTGGTTTTATTTTATATTCTCATTCATGGAGCAGCAATCTTTCATTTATTAAAAAAAAAAATTATTTTATTTATTTATCTTTTTTGGGGCTGGGGTGGGGAGGGAGGTGAATGGGCAGGACACTTCCACTGGTCTTTCATTAGTCCATTTTCATCCATCTTTGTTCTTTGGCCCGTGTGGGCCTCCCAACGCGGTGGCCTCTATTATCGCAGAGCACCGCCTCTGGGCGCATGTGCTCCAGAGCTCCGGCTCGGTAATTGGACACATCGGTCCAGCTGCTCCTCAGCACGTGGGATCTTCCCAGACCAGGGATCCAACCGGTGCCCCTTGCAGTGCAAGGCGGTGTCCTTACCCACTGGACAACCAGGGAAGCCCCAATCTTTCCTTTTTTTGATATTCACTTTCTCTCTTCTAGCTTACTTCTACTACACACTATGCCTATGACTCCTATTGTAGAGATTTTTGCTTCAATTACTCCAGTTTATGTTCTTCCTATTAAGATAAACGGACACAAAAGAAATTTGTGTTTTTGTTTGGTTTTGGCTTCCTGGGGATATGATTTGTCTTTTTCAATGCCCTTTAGATCAAACTCCCACCTTCAATTGCTTTTTTTTATTCCTGTCTTCCATAGTATCTCTTGCAACCATTTTCTTCACATTTCAGGAGCTCTTTAGGAAAAACTGTCAAGTTTTTGGTTGAAAACTCCCTCTTCAGGCACTAGTTTCACTGTCTCAATCTGCTAAAGTACTGACCATTCTGTCCACTTCCAACTTCATCCCTTTGAATATCTAATAGCATTATATTATACATTATATTGAAACACTATCTAAAAGTCAAAATTGCCGGTGACTATGCAATAGCCTCTTACATTGCACACCATGCTCCATGGCCTGCAGAGCTATAAACATTTGCTAGCTAATACAAATCAAAAGCACTTGGCTCAAACACCCATAAAGTGGACATAAGAATATTGGCTGATTGCATTCATGTAAAATTTTTACACCTGAACTGATTGCATTTAAATTCAACTTGGTTTGGAAGAAAGACCCAAGGAACTTTAGGCAATTTTTCAAAATCTCTTAGTAATCATATATATTTTTCTCCATCCATGTATTTTGTCTACTTGCTTCTATTATGAATATGATTACATATTTCCTGAGTTCAGATTATAGAAGCACCTTTTAAATAGACCTGTGTTTATATAGATTATTTTGGTAGATATTGCTACTTTTTTTTTTTAGTGTTGTTTTGTATTTCCTTAGTCCTCTCAGTAAGTAAATCAACATACCTTATGTTTCCACTGATCTGATCAAAATTGGTAGCCATATGCAGAAGGAAACCATACACACATTCTTAAAGGTACTGAATAACTTGCCTCTCCTCTTGTGTTTCACCTTTTTTGAAAATCAACTACTCTTGAAGAAAAATGTAATACTTTGATTACTTTGATTCAACTGTTTCAAAAGAGTAACTAGAGTTCTATGGTGTACCAGCTTGTAATTTAAATGTATTCTTTGCTTTCTAGCAGATTTAGTTAAGCATTTTTCTAAAAGTCAGGTTTTATGAAAATGCTCATACCGACAAATAACAGTATACTATAACAAATATTCAAATGAGTTAGTTTTTGTATATTTTGAAACATTGTATATCATTGTATAGGAAAACCAGAACACCAGAGATATTTTTTGTGTATTTAATAATTTGGAATATAATAAACTTTAAGTAAAATGTTTTTGAAAACTCAAGATTCTATACTCCTGTTTAGAATCTAATTACTAAAATGTAACCAACTTAATTATACTTTATATGTTTCTTTGGAAACATTGGTATAACAATATTCTCTTCGTAATATATTTTAATAAAAACATTGTAATCACAAGAGCATGTACACATTTTCCCAATCAGTATATAACGGAAGTATTATCAAAGCGTTATATGGTATTTGAAAGTCCAATCTTCTTTAGGATTATGTTCTCATTAAAGATGTAACCAGAAGGGGGGTGGAGCTAAGATGGCAAGGACGTGCACTCATCTCTCCTGCAAAATCGCCTGAATTGCGACGAGTTCCTGGGAAACCATCGACAAAAGGAGGTTGGATCTTATCACAGAGAGGACACCCCACATCGAAAAACAAAGGAGAAGCCGCATCAAGATGGTAGGAGGGGCGTAATCGCACTTTTAAAAGTCAAACCTCATACCCGCCAGAGAGGCTGGGCGGGCCAAAGGCGCAAAGCCTGTTGCAGATCAAAACCCAGGAGAGGAGCACTGACACCCACAAGGGAATGAGCCAGACCTGCTTTGGAGGGTCCAGGTGCGTCCTTGAGCTAGAAGTGCCCTTAAGCAGGCCTCGGAAGGGCAGCACTCAGTTCCCTTTGGAGGAGGTTACCATTAACCCGATCACAGAGTTGCCGAAGAGGACTGGAAAGTCTATGCGCACTGTGATCCGGGAGAGAGGAATAGCGATCCCGTATGAGACTGAGCCAGACTCACCTCTGAGTAACCTGACGTCTCCCGCGGTGGCGGGGGCCGATGGTGGCCTGCAGCAGGGTCGGGGTCACTGCGGAAGTGCTTCCCATAGAGCGTGTGGGAATAAATCCTCTGTGAGACAGACGCCATTCTCCCTACTGTAGTTTGGCTGCTGGTCAAACTGCAGGGCTGCTGGTCAAGCTACAGGGAGGGAATTTAGCTCCACCCAGCAAGAAAAGGGACTTGGATTAAGAAGCTCCCAGGGCCAGCCTGGGCAGGCCTTTTAATTATGGAATAGGCCGAAATAAACAAGCAGTCAAAGAGGTCTTCAGATCCAACCACTGCCAGAGGCAAGAAAAAGACTGATGATTCCTGAATAGTCAGCAAGAGACAGGAGAACATAAACACTATTTTCACGTTTTGTCTGAAGCTGGAGTTACTGCTGGACTTTAAAATTTCATTTTTTGTATTGTATTACTTTGTTTCAGTTTTTTTTTTTTTTTTTTTTTTTTTTTCCAAACCCACTCAGTGCACCTACCGCTTTTTTTTTTTTTTCTTTTCTTGGGGGTGTGTGTGTGAGAGAGAGTGGGTGTGTTCATTTCCTTTATTGAATTCTATTGAAGCTACTAATCTTATCAGTAAGACAATATATTCAAGTTTACAATTTTTTTTTTCTTTTTCCTTTTAAATCACGCATTTTATCTTGGTATAAACTTCTGGTTCCCCAGTGGCCTTTTAAGGTTCTGTGGGGGTTTTGTTTGTTTTTATTATTTTTGCTTTGTTTTTCTATATTTTTCTATAAAATTTAGATCTTTTAACTTTAATAATTTTTCATTTGTACTACTACTTCCTCTATAATTCTTTGCTTTCTCTGAAGGTCCTTTCATATAGCACTAAATTCTAATACATACAAATCTTTATCTCCCTGTATTTAACTTTGCAATATTATTCTATATTTCTCTTCTATCCTCCCTTTCTCTTTTTCCCTTTCCCCACCATATTTCTTAGTCTGTTCTGTCCTCATTGCCTTATCCCCAATGGGGATCCTGCCCCAGCATTATTCTCCAATTGGTGCTCTACTTAGTTTGCTTATTGACTGGTGGATATCATTCGTGGATTTCTCTATTCGCCGTGTTAACGTATTGTACTGAATTTTGATTGGAATGCTTGTGTTATGTTATAGCTGTATATGTTTATGTGTATAATTCAATATGCTAGATAGTACTTGCATAATTTTTAAATTGCCATTTGTCAAAGGTATACCTTCTGTTTCTCATTTGCATATATATGTTTTAATATCATTTAATGCCATAGCAAACCAGCCGTGAAATCTTCATTCCCTGGTCAGGCAACAAGCCCCCGGGGTATTAAGGAGGGCGCACTGACTCCAAAACTCTACAATACTAGAGAACGCCTAACACTAAAGAGCAGTATACAAGTGAGAACGCCAACAAAGGTAATCACTTGTATGCAAGTCCTGACATTACCCAATCACCAGCATAACCCAGAATAGAAGCTCCATCCAAACAACAAACACCAACAGACGTATTGTTGGTTACTCAAAGTCTGGGAAAAGGAAATCCCAAACAGAGTCAGTTTTAAAAAATTAATAATAACAATGAAATGGCAGAGAAACACCACACAAGTGAAGGAACAATCCACAAACACAGAAGATCAAATCAATGAAGAGAATTTGGACAAACTTTCTGAAAGTGATTTCAGAAGAATGATAGTAAAGATGATCAAAGACACTGAAAACAGAATTTCAGAGAAATTGCAAGATACAACTAACACACTGAATAAAGAAATACAAGAACTTACCAAAAAAGTAACAGAGACAAACAACTCAATTGCTGAACTGAAAAGCACTGTAGAAGGAATCAAGAGCAGAGTAGTATCTGAGACAGAAGACCGGATAAGTGAGCTAGAAGATAAAATGGTGGAAGTAACTGCTGAAAAATAGACTCTAGCTCAAAGAATGAAAAGAGCAGAGGATAGCCTCAGAGACCTCTGGGATAATATCAAACGCACCAATATTCGAATTATAGGGGTTCCAGAAGAAGAAGAAAAAAAGAAAGGCTATGAGAAAATTTTTGAAGAGATTATAGTTGAAAATTTCCCCAACATGGGAAAAGAAATAGTCAATCAAGTCCAAGAAGCACAAACAGTACCATACAGAATCAATCCGAGAAGAAACACACCAAGACCCATATTAATGAAGTTAACACAAATTAAACACAAAGAAGGAATTCTCAGAGCAGCAAGGGAAAAGCAACTAGTGACATACAAGGGAAAGCCCATCCGTTTAACAGCTGATCTTTCAAGAGAAACTCTGCAGGCCAGAAGGGAATGGCAGGACACATTTAAACGGCTGAAAGAGAATAATCTGCAACCAAGAATCCTCTACCCTGCAAGGATCTCCTTCAAAATTGATGGAGAAATCAAAAGCTTTACAGACAAGCAAAAATTAAAAGAATTTAGTCACACCAAACCAGCCTTACAACAAATGTTAAAGGGACTTATATAGAAAACAAGTATAAAAGGAGAAGATCCACGAAACAAACCCATCATAACATCTAAGAAGATGACAATAGGATCATTTGTATCAATAATTACTTTGAATGTCAATGGACTAAATGCCCCAACCAAAAGACACAGAGTGGCTGAATGGATCCAAAAACACGACCCATACATATGTTGCCTCCAGGAAACTCATTTCAGACCTAGAGACACTCATAGACTGAAAGTGAGAGGCTGGAAAAAGATATTCCATGCAAATGGAAATCAAAAGAAAGCTGGAGTAGCAATCCTCATATCAGACAAAATAGATTTTAAAGTAAAGAAGATTCTAAGAAACAAGGCAGGTCACTACATCATGATTAAGGGATCCATCCAAGAAGACATAACAATCATAAATATCTATGCTCCCAACGCAGGAGCACCCCAATACATAAGACAAACACTTTCAGATAAAAGAAGACATTGACAGCAACACAATCATAGTAGGGTACTTTAACACTCCTCTCACACCAATGGACAGATCATCCAAACAGAAAATTAATAAAGAAACACAAGCCTTAAATGTCACACTAAAAGAAATATGGACCTCATTGATATCGTTAGGACGTTCCATCCAAAAGCAGAAGAATACACTTTCTTCTCAAGTGCTCACGGAACATTCTCCAGGATAGACCACATCTTGGGCCACAAATCAATCCTCAGTCAATTCAAGAAAACTGAAATTCTATCAACCATCTTCTCGGACCACAATGCAGTGAGACTAGAGATCAACTACAGGAAAAAAACCGCTAAGAACACAAACACATGGAGATTAAACAACACATACCTAAAGAACCAACTGATCATTGAGGAAATCCAAGGAGAAATAAAAAAAAATGCCTAGAAGAAAACAACAATGAACACACGACAGTGCAAAACCTATGGGATACTGCAAAAGCAGTCCTAAGAGGGAAGTTTATAGCAATTCAATCCCACCTCAAGAAACTAGGAAAATCTCAAACAGACGACCTTACCTTACACTTAAAACAATTGGAGAAAGAAGAACAAAAACATCCCAAAGCCAGCAGAAGAAGGGAAATCATAAAGATCAGAGCAGAAATAAATGAAAAAGAAACAAAAGAAACAATAGTAAAGATAAATAAAACAAAAAGCTGGTTCTTCGAAAAAGTCAACAAAATCGACACACCACTGGCCAGACTCATCAAGAAAAAGAGAGAGAAGAACCAGATCACTAAAATCAAACATGAAAAAGGAGAGATTACAACAGATAATGCAGAAATCCAAGGGATTCTAAGAGACTATTATGAACAACTCTATGGCAACAAACTGGACAACCTGGAAGAAATGGACAGTTTCTTAGAGAAGATTAATCTCCCAACACTCAACCAGGAAGAAATAGAAACTATGAACAAGCCATTCACAAGCTCAGAAATTGACCTTGTGATGAAAAATCTACCCCAAAATAAAAGCCCAGGGCCAGATGGTTTCACAAGTGAATTCCACCAAACATTTAAAGAAGAGCTAATGGCTGTCCTTCTAAAACTCTTCCAAAAAATTGCCCAGGAAGGAACACTTCCAAACACATTCTACACGGCCACCATCACCCTGATACCAAAGCCAGGCAAAGACATCACAAAAAAGAAAATTATAGGCCAGTTTCACTGATGAATCTAGATGCCAAAATCCTCAACAAAGTCCTAGCAAACAGAATTCAGCAACACATCAAAAAGCTCATTCATCACGATCAAGTTGGGTTCATCCAAGGCATGCAAGGATTCTTCAACATCTGCAAATCAATCAATGTGATACACCATATCAACAAATTGAAAGACAAAAATCACATGATCATCTCCATAGATGCAGAAAAAGCCTTTGACAAAGTAGAGCATCCGTTTATGATAAAAACTCTTCAAAAAATGGGCATAGGGGAATTCCCTGGTGGTCCAGTGGTTAAGACTCTGTGCTCCCAATGCAGGGGGCCCAGGTTCGACCCCTGGTCAGGGAACTAGAGCCCACATGCTACAACTGAGAGCCAATCCAGCCAAATAAATATAAATAAATAAATAAAAAAAATGGGCATAGAAGGAACTTATCTTAACATAGTGAAAGCCATCTATGAGAAGCCCACAGCGAACATTATCCTCAATGGTGAAAAACTCAAAGCATTCCTTCTAAGATCAGGAACAAGACAAGGGTGTCCACTTTCACCACTCTTATTCAACGTAGTCCTGGAAGTTCTAGCAATAGCAATAAGAGAAGAGAAAGAAATCAAAGGAATCCAGATTGGAAAATAAGAAGTCAAACTCTCTCTATTTGCAGATGACATGATATTATACATAGAAAATCCCAAAGACACTATTACAAAACTACTAGAGTCAATCAGCGAATTCAGCAAAGTCGCAGGATACAAAATCAATATACAGAAATCACTGGCATTCCTATACACAAACAATGAAAAATCAGAAAACGAAATCAAAGAGGCAATCCCCTTCACCATCACAACCAAAAGAATCAAATATCTAGAAATAAACCTACCCAAAGAAACAAAAGAACTGTACACAGAAAATTACAAAACACTCATGAGAGACATTAAAGAAGAGTTAAACAGATGGAGAAATATTCCATGTTCCTGGGTCGGAAGAATCAATATTGTGAAAATGACCATACTACCAAATGTCATCTATAGATTCAATGCAATCCCTATCAAACGTCCAATAACATTCTTCACAGAACTAGACCAACGAATAGCACAGTTCATATGGAAACACAAAAGACCTCTAATAGCCAAAGCAATCCTCAGGAAGAAGAATGGAGCTGGGGGGATCAGCCTCCCCAACTTCAGACTTTACTACACAGTAACAGTCATCAAGACAGTATGGTACTGGCACAAAAACAGGAATATCGACAAATGGAACAAGATCGAGAACCCAGAGATAAAGCCACGCACCTATGGGTACCTTATTTTTGACAAAGGAGGCGAACATATAAAATGGGACAAAGACAGCCTCTTCAACAAATGGTGCTGGGAAAATTGGACAGCTACATGCAAGAAAATGAAGTTGGAACATACCCTGACACCATGCACAAAGATCAACTCAAAATGGATTAAAGACCTAAATGTAAGGCCAGAAACCATCAAACTCTTACAGGAGAATATAGGCAAAACCCTCAAGGACATCAATCAAAGAAAGATCTTCTCTGATCAACCTACTAGAATAGTGGAACTCAAGAGGCAAATGAACATGTGGGACCTAATGAAACTTAAAAGCTTTTGTACAGGTAAAGAAATTCCAAAAAAGCTGAACAGACAGCCCACAGAGTGGGAGAAAATCATAGCAAATGAAACAACAGACAAAGAATTAATCTCCAAAATCTACAAGCAACTCAGACAACTCAGCACTGGAAAAACGAACAATCCAATCAAAAAATGGGAAAAGGACCTAAACAGACACCTCTCCAAGGATGACATACAGATGGCCCAAAAACACATGAAACGATGCTCAACTTCACTAATAATTAGAGAAATGCAAATCAAAACTACAATGAGATATCACCTCACACCCGTCAGAATGGCCATCATCCACAAATCGACAGACAATAAATGCTGGAGAGGCTGCGGAGAAAAGGGAACACTCCTGCATTGCTGGTGGGAGTGTAAATTGATACAGCCTCTATGGAAGACAGTCTGGAGATTTCTTAAAAAACTAAAAATAGAAGCACCATATGACCCAGCAATCCCACTCTTAGGCTTATACCCTGATGAAATCAAAACTGAAAGAAGCAACTGTACCCCAATGTTCATTGCAGCTCTCTATACAATAGCTAGAACATGGAAGGAACCTAGATGCCCATCGATGAACGAATGGATCCAAAAGCTCTGGTATATATACAATGGAATACTACACAGCTGTAAAGAGAAATGCAGAGGAATCAACCCTAATGAGATGGCTGGATCTAGAACGTATCATCAAAAGTGAAGTCAGTCAGAAAGAGAAGGACAAATACAGTATATTAACACATATATATGGAATCTAGTAGGATGGTGATGATGGCACACGCAGTGAAGCGACAGAAAGACAGACATGGACAGTGGATATATGGACATTATGGGGAAGGAACAGGGGGTGAGAGGCGTAAAGGAAGCAGCATGAAGGCCTGTACTATCATAAGTGAAGAAAATAGCTCTAGTCATTGCTCTGTGAGAAAAGGGGATCCTTCAGGGGTGCTGTGTGATGGCCGGGAGGGGAGGAAAAGGGGGGATATACATACGACTAATCTGAGAACATACATATCTGTAAACAACAAAGCTCTGTAAATGTTAAAAGTAAAATAAAGGTTTAAAAAAAAAAAGATATAACCATTCATTCAAAATAATTAAGAAAATTTGTCAATGAGCAATATCATTAATGTATAGTTACATACAATATATATTTTGATAAGTAAACACTACTCATGGAGGGGGCAAGAAAATATTTAGCTGTGTCTTAGAGTTATAGTAAAAGTATTTTTATATCTATAAAACTGCTTCTTATTGCAATTCACAACATTTCACAATTTGTACCCAAAGCAAATTTTTATAGAACAATTACAGAGAAGATAAAAAGGAGTTGGTACCAAAAAAAATTGCTGACACACACTCTTGAAACCAGGCTTTGCTATAATAAAGCCCTATTTTATTAAGCACTTAATTAATTGCTACATTAAAATGATAGGGACCCAACTCATAAAAAAAACTTATGAGAATGCAGGCTTCTTTTGCTATGTTAACTGAAAATGCAAGCTGTATACACCATTTAATTAAGAAAAATGTAATCAAACAATAGATAATATGGGTGTTTAGTGTGGAAGCAAAGCTTGCAGGTGTGTGGGGAAAAGGAAATGTGATTATAATTTTGCTAGCTGATAGTACCATTTACAGAAAGTGACACAAGCTAAAGTTTCATATATACATAAAGCCAACGTCAATAGAAGAGTTCAGATGTTTTATGCTGTAGATTTCACTTGTTTTTTAAATTTTGATTTAGAGTGATTTTTAAGATGAATGCTCAGTTACTTCAGTCATGGCCGAATCTTTGTGGCCAAATGGGCTTCTCTGCCCATGGAATTCTTCAGGCAAGAATATTGGAGTGTGTTGCCATTTCCTTCTCCCGACCCAGGGATCAAACTTGCTTCTCTTAGGTCTTCTGCATTGTAAGGCAGATTCTTTACCACTAGCACTACTTGGGAAGCCCACAAGATATCTAAACAGTAATCCTAACTAAAGACTATATAGTCAGTATCTTTGAGACAGTTTGTTGAAGAGCAACTTATAAGAAAGATATATTCTATTACAAATGTTGTACTGAAGACTTTATATGGATTGCTATTTCTCTCAACAATAATTTTCAAATTCATTCTAGTTTTGCAAGTTTAGGCTTATGGACATTACATAACTTTTCTCAAGTCACAAAACATGCATGGAGGAGTCAGGTTCCTAACAAATAAATACGCATGACTGTGCATTTAAACTTTACACCCTCTATCACTGTTTCAATTTCAATATTGCCTGTGAAATAAAGATCCTTTCAAGCTCTATGATACTAGTCCTGGGGTAATAGAATCTTGTGTATAAATTACCATAATTGCTTTAAATAGACTTTCAAAAAAAACCCCATAAGAGTGACTGACGACATGACAGGAAATGTGGTTATCCCTAGTGGTTAATCTGGTACCACAATATGATAAATCTTTTCCAGAGCTGGCCAAATTTTTAAAGCTTATTCTTATCTCTTTTTAAAAATGTGAGATATTGCGTCTTAAAGAAATTATATTAATGAAATGAAAGCTATGCTTTTCTCTTCCAAAGTAATACAAGACTTTAGTTAACCCTCTCAGAGAGTTATTCATCTCTATCACAGAATTATCTGCAGTGACTCAACTAACACTCATAAAATGTTACAAAATAGGAAACAGTAGACAATCATTAAGATTAAACATCACAGATAATTTATTGGGTTCTTAAAATCTTTTCTTGATATAGATACCATATTGTTAGAATATTTTACTAATTTTACCCTCATTCAGATTCTTTTTCAACTTTCACAACACACTTACCACATATTTCAGGAAATTATACCTAAATTTTAGCTCTCACTTGTGTCTAAATTTTCTCAAGGTAGTCTAGGCACTGTGATATGATAATTTAATTATGTCTTACAATGTATTTATTTCCTAAGCTTAACAATATTTTATGTTACAAAAGCAAGCCAAAAAAAAACCCTGAATGTTAAATTAAAATGTTGGTTATCAAGAAATTGGCTCATTAAAAAACCTCCTTTAGTGACTAAAAGAGTCAAACTTTAAAATTAAAATGACAATTGTCATTTTTTCTTCAAATATTCAGATACTTGACCACTAAAATTTGATCCTAAGGATTTTGTTCTTAGGGTATATCTGGAAAACCTCAGCAACACAATATTAGGATAATTTTGGTTGCATTAAATGCTAAGTGTTTTGACTTCATTACTATGCTAGGTAAGTGAATAATAAAATATTTCACAACAAGATTAAAACTTTTAATATTTTAAAACTGCTAATGTAACATGACAATGTAACACTAGCAAATTAACACTCAAAATCCTCCAAGCTAGGTCTCAACTGTATATGAACCAGGAACTTCCAGATGTACGAGCTGGATTTAGAAAAGGCAGAGGAACCAGAAATCAAAATGTCAGCATCCATTGGATCATAGAAAAAGCAAGGAAATTCCAGAAAAAATATCTACATCAACTTCTACTAAAGCATCTACTTATACTAAAGCCTTTGACTGTGGATTACAACAAACTGTGGAAAATTCTGAAAGAGATGGAAACATCAAACCACCTTACGTGCTCCTGCAAAAGCTGCATGCAGGGCAAGAAACAACAGTTAAAACCAGGCATAGAATAGCAGACTGGTTCCAAATTGGGAAAGGGTTATGTCAAGGCTGTATATTGTTACCCTGATTATTTAACTTATAGGCAAAGTACATTATGTGAAACGCTGGTGGATGAAACACAAGATGGAATCAAGTTTGCCAGGAGAAACATCACTGACCTCATGTACGCATACGACATCATGGTTTTGGCAGAAAGCAAAGGGAAACTAAAGACCCTCTTGATGACAGTGAAAGAGGAGAGTGAAAAAGATGACCTAAAACTCAATATTCAAAAAGAAAAGATCACGGTATCTGGTCCCATCTCCTCATGGCAAATAGATGGGCCAACAATGGAAACAGTGAGAGATTTTATTTTCTTGGACTCCAAAATCATTGTGGATGGTGATTTCAGCCATTAAATTAAAAGAAACTTGCTTCTTGAAAGAAAAGCTGTAACAAACCTAGATGGCATATTCAAAAGTAGAGACGTCACTTTGCTAATAAAATTCCCATATAGTCTAAGTTATGGTTTTCCCAGTAGTCATGTATGGATATGAGAGTTGGAGAGAGCACTGAAGAATTGATGCCTTTGAGCTGTGGTGTTGGATAAGACTCTTTAGAGTTCCTAGGATAGCAAGAGCAAGCCAGTTAATCCTAAAGGAAATCAACACTGAATATTCATTGGAAGAACTCGTGCTGAAATTGAAGCTCCAATACTTTTGCCATGTGATGTGAAGAGACGACTAAGAAGGGGATGATAGACAAGATGATTGGATGGCATCACCGAGGCAATGGACATGAATTGGAACAAGCTCTGGGAGATGGTGAAGGACAAGGAAGTCTAGTTTGCAGCAGTCCATTAGGTGGTAGAGTCAGACACAACTGAGCGAGTGAACTGAACTGAATGTAACATGCTAGAAAGGCAGTAAGAAGCAAGTTAAGAAACACGAAGTCAGGGTTTTAAGCAAAAGCAATAAAAATAAAAAATAAAAAAATAACCTATTTCTCAAAAAATAATTTTAATTAGTGTGTTTAGAATTTATAAAATAGCAGTATCAGAAAAAAAAATCAGTTTACTTGATTACCAATGAAGGATTTTGTCTCTAAGATGACAAAAATGAGACATTGTGAGACATTCATTTGGTTTTGATTTCCTCATGAATGTCCAAAAGAGTGGCCATTAGGTATCCACTTTTTCTTCACTATTTTTACCTTTACAAACAGTGAGCCCACTATCAAAGTTTCGACATTCAAAATTCAGTCAATATCCTAAGAGATCTTTATTCATGGCTCATTTTCACTGAAACTAAAGTTAGTTTTCAATCCATCTGCAAAGAATCTCAGTTTAACCACTATCAGACACGTATTTTCCAAGTGTTATACATGGAACGCACCATTGAATTGTATATATATGATTTTGGTATGGTGGATATATTTATACTATTTTGCTAGCATTATTCCATAAAGGAGTCTTTTTATTCTCTGTACTCAGCTGATCTTGGTCATGGGTTCCCTTACTTCATCAATGAAAAATAGATAAAAAAATGTCGCGTTAGTTGCATAGGGAGAAATTCTATTTTAGTGGAAAGTGCTAAAGATATTTGAGCAAATGGCACAGTCCTCCTGCTAACTTTGTGTCTCAGACCTTTTATAATATTGAACAAGTCACAAAGTTCTTCAATGTTCAACCTTCAACTAAAAATGGGTATTTCTTGATGTGTCTCTGGGAGGCTTGTCCATCTCACCTCCACACAACTCTGTAGTTATCTTTTATGACTCAGGTTTCTAAATTTGCCCTAAATGTCTTTCTTCTCAGTAAAGAAAGTTGGAGTTTCTATAGCCAACGTTTTTGTTGTTATTGTTTTTTTTTTTTTTTTCTATTAAGGGCCAGAGTGTAAATAGTTTAGGCTTTAGGGGCCATCAAAGTCTCCGTCACATTTCTTCTTTTTCTTTTGTTTTTCCTTCTCTTTTCCTATTTTCCTTCCTTATTTTCTTACTTTTTTTCCCCTTCTTTCTGTCATTTTCCCCATTTCCTTCTTTCCTTACTTTCATTCAGTTTCTTCTTTTATAGTTTCTACAATCTTTTAAAATGTAATAATTATTCTTAGTTCAAAAGCCATGTAAGGGGCTTCCCCTGGTGGTCCAGTGTGTGAGGACACCGCCTTGCAGTGCAGGGGGCGCCAGTTCGATCCCTGGCCTGGGAAGATCCCACGTGCCGCGGAGCGGCTGCACCGATGTGTCCAATCACCGAGCCGGAGCTCTGGAGCGCATGCGCCCAGAGGCGGCGCTCAGCGAAGACAGACGCCACAGCGATGGGAGGCCCACAGGAGCCAAAGAACAAAGACGAATGAAAATAGAGAAATGAAAGAGCAATAGAAGTGGCCCGCCTGCTCCCCTCCCTCCCCAACCTGACCCCCGCCCAAAATAAATAAATAAATAAATCTTAAAAAAAAAAAAAAAGAGAATGAATTTAAAACTGACAATTATAAAAAAAAAAAAAAAAGCCATGTAAGAAGAAAAAAATCCTCTACAGAAAAACCTATAACTAATAAAACATATAATGGAACTAAACATGATATTTTCCAAAAACTGAGATGAGGCAATAGAACAAGAAAAGGGAATAAAGTGATTGCAGATAAAATGATTGTCTATATAGAAAATAACATAGACCAAAACAGCAAAAGAAGAGAAGTAAGTTATAAGATTGCAGCATAAAGTGACAATATGCAGATGTAAACTGTTTTCCTATGTAGAAACAAAAGAAGTTGAAATTTCTAATAAAAATTCAATTTAGAATCTCATCAAAAACAAAATACTTGGGAATCAATTTCACAAAATATATTTAAATCTGAATGTAGAAAATTGCAAAATATCAAAAATAATTTTAATAATTAAATGGATAGAGATTCCTCAATCAATCCTAATGAAGAGTTAGAAGTGTTAAGATGCTAATTTTTTTCAATATGGTCTAAGCATTCATTGTCATCCGACTCAAAAAACTACTAGTAAGTACCAACAGCCTGATTTGAAATTTTTGTGGAAACGTCATAGATCTGAAAGAATTAGCACAAGTTTGAAAGTGGTGAATAAAGTTACTAGATTCACACTCTCTGACTTAAAGTTTTCTGCAAGATTATATTGAAAAAGAGAATATGATATTGGTGACAGAATAACAAACAGAATATAGATCCCAGAAATAAGCAACCTAACTGCTCATTGGCAGAAAATTGGATAAAGAAGATACAGCATGTATACAGAGTGGAATATTACTCTACTGCATGAAAGAATGAAATTCTCCCATTTGCAGCAGCATGGATGCACCTGGAGAATTTTATGCTTAGTAAAATAAGTCAGAGAAAGACAGACATTGTATGATATCATTTATATGTGGAATCTACAAAATAAAACAGGCAAATGTTCATATCAAAAAATAGACTCACAGATACCAAAAGCTAACTAGTTGTTACTAGGAGGTAGCAAATAAAAATTAACCTACACATTACATAGTATATAAATAAGTGACTCAAAATGGATTCTAGCCCAGGATGAAAAACACAAAGATTCTCAAAGTTAACTTAGGAGAAACTCAATGTAGAGAACAAGCAAATTAGACAAGATGGCATGGTCAGGTTCTCTCATCACATGGCCTCTTGCCTTTGCCCCATACTTAGTAAATAATGATTACATAACAGTTAAGATCACTTACAGCACTACACATGCACTTCAGGAGGTACTCACTTGGACACAGCCTACTTTAGTTATATAAGCTCCACCAGGGAAAGCCCTAGGAGGTTATGTGTGGTGCACCTGTAAGAGCTTCACCATCAAAGCCCTGGGCACTACTGCACTGGGGCCACTTTGAAGCAACATCATTATGTTATATGAGATTATGTTGTGGCTATGTTATGACTGCATTATGGTTATGTTATGACTGCAGCTACAGCTGCTGCATCAGTCAGGAGAGAGACTGTGTTATGGCAGACAACCTAGCCAGGAGAAGATGAACATGTCTGCAGATCCCATGGCTCCTCACCTCTTGATCCTCTTTGCTCATGCCTTGCCTACCCTGCATTCAGCACAGTGCAAACAGTGAAAACAAGTCAAGTGGTGTCACAAACAAGATTAGTGCTACACACGACATTACCTCTGGTTTGGTGGCTAATTTTTTCATTTGCTGTTGTTTAGTCATAAGACCTGTTCAACTCTTTTGCAATCCTATGGACTATCACCTGCCAGGCTCCTCTGTCCATGGGATTTCTTAGGCAAGAATATTGGAATGAGTTGCCAACATAGCATCAAAAACAATATCCATGCAAGAAAAAACAATAGACTTTACTAAAATTAAGAATCTGTGTATGAAAAATTTGTTAATAGACTAAGATGATAAATCACAGGCCGGGAGAAATATTTGCAAAATACATGTCTGATAAAGGACTTACATGGTGGCTGAGATGGTAAAGAATCTACCTGTAATGTAGAAGGTCTGAGTTCAGTCCCTGGGTTGAGATGAGATCCTGGGATTAGGGAATGGCACCCCACTCCAGTATTCTTGTCTAGAGAATTTCATGGACAAAGGAAGATTGTGGGAAACAGTCCTTGGGGTGACAAAGAGTCACACATGATTGAGCAATTAATACACACACACATATATCTAAAATATACCAAAAAATTCTTAAAATACATCAATATGGAAATTTTAAAAAATGCTATTGAAATGAAGCAGATATCTGAATAGACATATTGCTAAGGAAGACATAAAGATGAGAAATAAACGTTATATCAAGATGTTCAACATCATTTGCCTTTAGGGAATTACAGATTTAAACAGCAATGATTTTTCCAAAGTCACATTTCACAACAGCCAAAATTAAAACAAAACAACCAGAAGGAAAAAGCCCTGACAATATGTTATGATGTGTGGAGCATCGGGAACTCTCATCAATTGCTTATGGGGATAAAAATTGATACAGCTACTTTTCATAACAGTTTAGCAGTTTCTTACAAAATTAAACATCATCTAACCAATATGATCCAGCAACTGCAACACTAGGAATTTACACACTAAATTGAAAAGTTACTGCACAAAATATCTGAACATGAGTGCTTATTGCAGATTTATTAATTACCACCAAAATGAAAGCAACGAAGATATTCTTTCACAGGGAATAAACAAAATTAATTGCATCCTGGACTTCCCTGGTGGTCCAGTGGGTAACGAGTCTGGCTTGCAGTGCAAGTGCACCGGTTAGATCCCTGGCCTGGGAAGATCCTACATGCAGCAGAGGTGCTGTGCTCTGCTATAGAAGAGGTTACTGCAATGGAAGGCCCACACAGGCCGAAGAACAAAGATGCGTGAAAGTAAATAAATGAAAGACCAATTAGGGGCTTCCCTGGTGGTCCAGTGGGTAAGGACAACGCCTTGCAGTGCAAGGGGCGCCGGTTCGATCCCTGGCCTGGGAAGATCCCACGTGCCGCGGAGCGGCTGGACTGATGTGTCCAATTACGGAGCCGGAGCTCTGGAGCGCATGCGCCCAGAGCCGGCGCTCTGCAATGACAGACGCCACCGCGATGGGAGGCCCACATGGGCCAAAGAACAAAGATGGATGAAAAATAGACAAATGAAAGACCAATAGAAGAGGCCCACCAGCCCCCTCTCCCTCCCCACCCCACCTTCCCCAAAATAAATCAATAAACAAATGTTAAAAAAAAAAAAAAGACCAATTAAAAAAAAAGAGGTCAAAATTAAAAAACAAAAAAAATTCAAAAAAAATTCATTTCATCCTTAGGATGAAATATTATCCAATGACAGAATGAAATGTGCTGTCAGGCCATGAAAATACAGTTTAAATTTTTATTGATAAATGTTGGATGGCATCACTGAGTAAATGGACATGAGTTTGAGCAAGCTCCAGGACATGGTGAAGGACAGGGAAGCCTAGTGTGCTGCAGTCCATGGGGCTGCAAAAAGTTAGAAATGACTGAGTGAGAGACTGAACTGAACTGAGTCTCAGAAAGTACCAATAAAGTATGATTCTAATTATATTTTATTCTGTTAAAGACAGAACAATGGCAAAGCCAAATAGATCAATGATTGCCAAGAAACTGAATGGAGAGAGTTCACAGGTAAAACAAAAAATATTTTATGGCAGTGGAACTATTCAATAGTGCACCATAATTATGAATATATAAATTTAAGTATTTCCCCCAAATTATAGAACTTTACAGAGGAAAGAGTAAGTGTATTACATATACATATAAATTTTAAAGTTAGCATTTATGAGGTCATGTTTCCTAGGTAGAGTACTGCTGCTGCTGCTCAGTCACTACAGTCATGTCCAACTCTGTGTGACCCCATGAACTGCACCCCACCAGCCTCCTCTGTCCATGGATTCTCTAGTCAAGAATACTGGAGTGGGTTGCTGTGCCCTCCTCCAGGCAGATATTCCCAACTCAGGGATGGAATCTGGGTTTTCTGCATTGTAGACAGATTCCTCACCATTAAGCCATTAGGGAAGCCCCATGTATATATATTTGAGACCCTATGAACTATAACTCACCAGGCTTCTCTGTGCATGGAATTTTCTAGACAAGGATACTGGAGTGGACTGCCATTTTCTTCTCCAAGGCAGAGTACAAAAGGTGATAAAAATTTAAATGTAATACAAATGTATTGATAAGAGACAACTGCAATAAAAGGCTTGTGGAATAAGAGGCTAACTTAAGTCACTTTGAAAATAAGTGCATTCTGTAAGACTAAAGACTTAAACCCTGTACTTCAGTCCTACACTCTTGTTGATGAAGTGTCACATAGTGATAGAGAGCATGTTTGAAAGTTGCTAAAATAGTGAAGTTTTAAAGTTCTCACCACACACACACACACATTGTAACTATGGGAGGTGACAAATGTCTTAACAAACCTTACTGTGGTAACAGTTTTGCCACATATACATATAAAAATTATAACATTAAGTATACTTTAAATGTAGACAATGCTACATATAACGCTGATCATATTTTAAAGCTGAAAAAATATATAAACTTTTTTCTTTAATTATGAAAACATTTTACACTAAATTGACCTTTGAACAAAAAATTTTGAAAGGCATGTCCACTAACATGTCTATTACTTTCAATAGCAAATACTGCAGTTCTACATGATGTGGTGTTGGTTTAATTTGTGGATGTGGAACCCTAGATACAAAAGGGGCCCAAATATGTGCAGTTATACAGAGATTTTCGACTGAAAGTTGGCACTTCTAATGGCTGCATTGTTCAAGAGTCAACTGTATACTCTAAAGAAATATTGGGATCAATGAAATGCAGTGTTTTGGATCCAGTTTTCTCATTTATGAGGTCATGTTTCCTAGGTAGAGTACTGCTGCTGCTGCTCAGTCACTACAGTCATGTCCAACTCTGTGTGACCCATGAACTGCACCCACCAGCCTCCTCTGTCCATGGATTCTCTAGTCAAGAATACTGGAGTGGGTTGCTGTGCCCTCCTCCAGGCAGATATTCCCAACTCAGGGATGGAATCTGGGTTTTCTGCATTGTAGACAGATTCCTCACCATTAAGCCATTAGGGAAGCCCCATGTATATATATTTGAGACCCTATGAACTATAACTCACCAGGCTTCTCTGTGCATGGAATTTTCTAGACAAGGATACTGGAGTGGACTGCCATTTTCTTCTCCAAGGCAGAGTACAAAAGGTGATAAAAATTTAAATGTAATACAAATGTATTGATAAGAGACAACTGCAATAAAAGGCTTGTGGAATAAGAGGCTAACTTAAGTCACTTTGAAAATAAGTGCATTCTGTAAGACTAAAGACTTAAACCCTGTACTTCAGTCCTACACTCTTGTTGATGAAGTGTCACATAGTGATAGAGAGCATGTTTGAAAGTTGCTAAAATAGTGAAGTTTTAAAGTTCTCACCACACACACACACATTGTAACTATGGGAGGTGACAAATGTCTTAACAAACCTTACTGTGGTAACAGTTTTGCCACATATACATATAAAAATTATAACATTAAGTATACTTTAAATGTAGACAATGCTACATATAACGCTGATCATATTTTAAAGCTGAAAAAATATATAAACTTTTTTCTTTAATTATGAAAACATTTTACACTAAATTGACCTTTGAACAAAAAATTTTGAAAGGCATGTCCACTAACATGTCTATTACTTTCAATAGCAAATACTGCAGTTCTACATGATGTGGTGTTGGTTTAATTTGTGGATGTGGAACCCTAGATACAAAGGGCCAACTATGTGCAGTTATACAGAGATTTTCGACTGAAAGTTGGCACTTCTAATGGCTGCATTGTTCAAGAGTCAACTGTATACTCTAAAGAAATATTGGGATCAATGAAATGCAGTGTTTTGGATCCAGTTTTCTCATTGCTGGCACAGGAATTTCAACCAGGTGATTACTATTAATGATGTAATATTATTAGTATGTACTCTTGACTAACGTGATAAGAATGGCACTTACTTTGTGGTCTACTTCCAAAAATACATTATTTCAGTGCGATCAGGAGGAAAACAACAACAACAGCAACTTTCCAATAATTTACAGTCTATAAAATATTCTACCAGAATTCAAAGTCATCAGAATACAAACATACCTTAAAGATATTACAGACTTAGTTTAAGTATGTCACAATGAGGCTTCCCTGGTGGTTCCAGTGGGTAGAAAGACAGCCTTACAGTATGAGTGGGGCCGGTTTGATCCCTGACCCATGAGGATCCCATGTGCCTGTGGAGCAGCTGGACCGGTGCGTCCAATTATGAGCCAGTGCTCTGGAGTGTATGCGCCCAGAGCCAGTGCTCTGCAATGAGAGAGGTCACTGAAATGGGAGGCACATACAGGCCAAAGAATAAAGATGGATGAAAATAAATAAATAAAAAACAATAGAGCATTCCAAAAGTTTTATGTATATATTAAAAAAGAGAATGCCGCAACAAACTGAATATCTGAATAAAGCAGATCACACAATTTTTGGTTTCCTAGTGCATACAAAAGTTGTGTTTATACAATATTATAATATATTATGCACGTAATAACATTATCCTAAAAATAAAAAGTACATACCCTAGTTGTTGCTCAGTCCCTAAATAGTGTCCATGGACGGCAGTACACCAGGCCTCTGTCCTTCATTATCTCCCTGAGTTGGCTTAGACTCATGTCCATTGAGTCAATGATGTCAATCCAACCATCTCATCCTCTGTTGCTCCTTTCTGCTCCTGCCCACAGTCTTTCCCAGCATCAGGGTATTTACAATGAGTTGACTTTTCGCATCACATGGCTAAAGTATTGGAACTTCAGCTTCAACATCAGTCCTTCCAATTAATGTTTAGGGTTGATTTCCTTTTGGATTGATTGATTTGATCTCCTTGCTGTCCAAGGGACTCCCAAGAATCTTCTCCAGCACCACAGTTTGTTCAAGAGTCAACTGTATACTCTAAAGAAATATTGGGATCAATGAAATGCAGTGTTTTGGATCCAGTTTTCTCATTGCTGGCACAGGAATTTCAACCAGGTGATTACTATTAATGATGTAATATTATTAGTATGTACTCTTGACTAACGTGATAAGAATGGCACTTACTTTGTGGTCTACTTCCAAAAATACATTATTTCAGTGCGATCAGGAGGAAAACAACAACAACAGCAACTTTCCAATAATTTACAGTCTATAAAATATTCTACCAGAATTCAAAGTCATCAGAATACAAACATACCTTAAAGATATTACAGACTTAGTTTAAGTATGTCACAATGAGGCTTCCCTGGTGGTTCCAGTGGGTAGAAAGACAGCCTTACAGTATGAGTGGGGCCGGTTTGATCCCTGACCCATGAGGATCCCATGTGCCTGTGGAGCAGCTGGACCGGTGCGTCCAATTATGAGCCAGTGCTCTGGAGTGTATGCGCCCAGAGCCAGTGCTCTGCAATGAGAGAGGTCACTGAAATGGGAGGCACATACAGGCCAAAGAATAAAGATGGATGAAAATAAATAAATAAAAAACAATAGAGCATTCCAAAAGTTTTATGTATATATTAAAAAAGAGAATGCCGCAACAAACTGAATATCTGAATAAAGCAGATCACACAATTTTTGGTTTCCTAGTGCATACAAAAGTTGTGTTTATACAATATTATAATATATTATGCACGTAATAACATTATCCTAAAAATAAAAAGTACATACCCTAGTTGTTGCTCAGTCCCTAAATAGTGTCCATGGACGGCAGTACACCAGGCCTCTGTCCTTCATTATCTCCCTGAGTTGGCTTAGACTCATGTCCATTGAGTCAATGATGTCAATCCAACCATCTCATCCTCTGTTGCTCCTTTCTGCTCCTGCCCACAGTCTTTCCCAGCATCAGGGTATTTACAATGAGTTGACTTTTCGCATCACATGGCTAAAGTATTGGAACTTCAGCTTCAACATCAGTCCTTCCAATTAATGTTTAGGGTTGATTTCCTTTTGGATTGATTGATTTGATCTCCTTGCTGTCCAAGGGACTCCCAAGAATCTTCTCCAGCACCACAGTTTGGAAGCATCAATTTTTCAGCATTAAGCCTTCTTTATAGTCTAACTCACATCCATATACGACTACTAGAAAAAACATAGCTTTCACTATACAGATTTCTGTCAGCAAAATGATGTTTCTGCTTTTTAACAGCTATCTAGGTTTGTCATAGCTTTTCTTCTAAGGAGTTAGCATTTTTTAACTTCATGCTTTCATTCACCATCTGCAGTGATTTTGGAGCCTGGGATAAACACTATCACTGCTTCCACTTTATCACCATTGTTTTGTCATGAAGTGATGGGACTGGGTCCAAGGTCTTCATTTGTTAAAGATGAGTTTTAAGTCAGTTCTTTCACTCTTCTCTTTCACTTTCATCAAGAGGCTCTTTAGTTCCTTTTGACTTGCTACCATTGAAGCAGTGTCATCTGGATATCTGAGGTTGTTGATATCTCTCCCAGCAATCTTAATTCCATTTTGTGAGTTACCTACCATGGCATTTCACATGATGTACTCTGTGTATAAGTTAATAAACAAGATGACAATATACAGCCTTGATTTACTCTTTTCCCAGTTTTGAACCAGTCCATTGTCCCATGTCTGTTTCTGACTGTTGTTTCTCAGCCTGCATACAGGCTTCTCAGGAGACAAGTAAGGTGGTCTGATATTGACATCTCATTAACATTTTTCCACAGTTTGTTGTGATCCACACAGTCAAAGACCTTAGTATAGTCAATAAAACAGAGTACATTTTTTGGAATTCCCTTGCTTTTTCCATGATCCAACAGATGTTGACAGCTTGATATCTGGTTCATCTGCTTTTATAAATTCAGTTTGTACATCTGGAATTTCTCAGTTTACTTACTGGTGAAGCTTAGCTTGAAGGATTTTGAGCATATCTTGCTAGCATGTGAAAGTGCAACTGTATGGTAGTTATAACATTCTTTTCCATTGCCTTTCTTTGGGATTGGATTGAAAACTGACCTTCTGCTGACACAGCTGAGTTTTCCCGATTTGCTGGTATATTGAATACAGCACTTTAACAGTATCATATTTTGGGATTTGAAATAGTTCAGCTAGAATTCCATCACTTTCTCTAGCTTTTTTGTAGCAATGCTTCCTAAGGTCCCACTTGACTTCACACTCCAGGAGGTCTGGTTCTACATAAGTGAGCAAAGCACTGTGGTTATCAAGGTCATGAAGAACTTTTCTGTAAAAGTAATTTATAGCCTATCACTAGAGAGCAGTGAATTACAATATTTTTCCTGCTAGAGGATTTTGTCTCAATGTTGATGACTAGTGACTGATCAGGGTGATGATTACTGGAGCTTGGGATGGCCACAGCAACTCCTTAAAATAAGAGGATAATGAAGTTTGTCACATTAATTGACTCTTCCTTTCATAAACAATTTTCTTTGTAGCATGCAGTTCCATTTAATAGCATTTGACTGAAGAACTTCTTTCAAAATTGGAGTAAAGCATCTCAAACCCTCTTGCTGGTTTATTAACTAAATTAATGCTATATTCTAAATTGTTTGTTGCCACTTAAACAATCATCACACCATTTTAACTAGGAATAGTTTCTATCTTAAAAACCCTCTTTCCTTACTCATCCATAAGAAGCAACTCCCCATCTGTTCAAGCTTTATGAGATTTCAGCAGTTGCATCAAATCTTCAGGCTCCACTTCTAATCATAGTTCTCTCACTCTTTTCACCACCTCTGCAGTTACTTCCTCCACCTAAGTCTTAAACTTTTTAAGTCGTCCATGAAGGTTGGAGTCAACTTTTCCAAACTTCTCTTCATGTTGATATTTTAACCTCTACCAAAGAATATCCAATATTCTTAGTATGTATAAACAGAAAGAAAACATTTTTTGGAATTCCCTTGCTTTTTCCATGATCCAACAGATGTTGACAGCTTGATATCTGGTTCATCTGCTTTTATAAATTCAGTTTGTACATCTGGAATTTCTCAGTTTACTTACTGGTGAAGCTTAGCTTGAAGGATTTTGAGCATATCTTGCTAGCATGTGAAAGTGCAACTGTATGGTAGTTATAACATTCTTTTCCATTGCCTTTCTTTGGGATTGGATTGAAAACTGACCTTCTGCTGACACAGCTGAGTTTTCCCGATTTGCTGGTATATTGAATACAGCACTTTAACAGTATCATATTTTGGGATTTGAAATAGTTCAGCTAGAATTCCATCACTTTCTCTAGCTTTTTTGTAGCAATGCTTCCTAAGGTCCCACTTGACTTCACACTCCAGGAGGTCTGGTTCTACATAAGTGAGCAAAGCACTGTGGTTATCAAGGTCATGAAGAACTTTTCTGTAAAAGTAATTTATAGCCTATCACTAGAGAGCAGTGAATTACAATATTTTTCCTGCTAGAGGATTTTGTCTCAATGTTGATGACTAGTGACTGATCAGGGTGATGATTACTGGAGCTTGGGATGGCCACAGCAACTCCTTAAAATAAGAGGATAATGAAGTTTGTCACATTAATTGACTCTTCCTTTCATAAACAATTTTCTTTGTAGCATGCAGTTCCATTTAATAGCATTTGACTGAAGAACTTCTTTCAAAATTGGAGTAAAGCATCTCAAACCCTCTTGCTGGTTTATTAACTAAATTAATGCTATATTCTAAATTGTTTGTTGCCACTTAAACAATCATCACACCATTTTAACTAGGAATAGTTTCTATCTTAAAAACCCTCTTTCCTTACTCATCCATAAGAAGCAACTCCCCATCTGTTCAAGCTTTATGAGATTTCAGCAGTTGCATCAAATCTTCAGGCTCCACTTCTAATCATAGTTCTCTCACTCTTTTCACCACCTCTGCAGTTACTTCCTCCACCTAAGTCTTAAACTTTTTAAGTCGTCCATGAAGGTTGGAGTCAACTTTTTCCAAACTTCTCTTCATGTTGATATTTTAACCTCTACCAAAGAATATCCAATATTCTTAATGGCACCTAAAATAGTGAATACATTCCAGAAGGTTTTTAATTTACTTTGTCCAGGATCCATCAAAGGAACCACTATATATAACATCTATAACCTTAAATAGTTTTCTTAGTGAGACTTGAGAGTCCTAATCACTGATTTTGATCCATGGGGCTACAGAATGGATTTCATGTTAGCAAGCATGAAAGCAACATTAATCTCATCAATCTCCATCAGAATTCTTGGATGCCCAAGTGCATTTTAAATGAGAAGCAATGTTTTGAAAGGAAACATTTTCTGATCATTAGGTTCCAACAGTGGACATAAAGTATTCAGTAAACAATGTTTTAAACAGATAGGCTGCCATCCAGGCTTTGTTATTCCATTTATAGAGCACAATCAGAATAGATTTAGCATAATTCTTAAGGGTGCTAATATTTTCAGAATGGTAAATGAGCATTGGCTTCAGCTTCAAGTCACCAGCTACAGCAAGAGGGTTAGCCTGTTCTTTGAAGCTTTAAAGGCAGGTATTGTCTTCTCTCTATCTATGAAAGACCTGGATGGTATCTTCTTCTACATTGATAAGCTCTTTTCTTTCTTTAATATTGTTTCATTAACTGATATTGGAGTGCAGTTAATTTACAGTGCTTTGTTAATTTTACACTGTACAGAAAAGTAAATCTGTTACACATATATGAACTTTTTTAGATTCCCTTCCCATTAAAGGGATGCACTGAGTAGAGTTCCCTGTGGTATACAGTGGGTCCTCATTTAACTATCTATTTCATATGTAGTAGTGTGCATATGTCAATCTCAATCTCCCATTTCAATCTACCCCCACTTCCTGCCTTGGTAACCATAAATTTGTTTTTTACACTTGTGACTAATGTCTACTTTGCAAATAAGTTAATCTCTATCCCACATATAAGCAATATTATATATATTTATCTTTCTCTTTTTTAATTCATACATGTGCTTTAATTGGTGTCTTTCTCCTTCAGATTTACTTCACTCTGACTGACAAACTTTAGGTCCGCCTATGTCAATGCAAATTACATTATTCCATTCCTTTTTATGGTTGAATAATATTTCATAGCATATATTACCATGTCTTCTTTTTTCAGAGTAGTATCTGTTTTAATTAATGCATTCAATGACAAAATCCAACAGTGGATTCAGTAACTGCTATTCAAGATTAATCTGGTTTATTCTGAGGTGATTGCCATATCTTCTTTATCTATTCATTTATTGATAGACATTCAGATTCCTTCCACTTCCAGGCTAATGTTACAATGAATATAGGAGTACATATAAGGGACTTGCTTGGTGGTCCAGTGGTTGAGACTCTGTGTTCCCAACGCAGGGGGCCGGGCTTGATCCCTGGTCAGGGAACTAGATCCCACATGCCAGAACTAAGATCCAGTACAGCCAAATAAATAAACAATTAAAAAAAAAAAAAAAAACTGAGGTGCATATGTCTTTTAATTGTGGCTTTCTCAGAGTACATTCAGTTTTTGTAAGGGGCAACTACCTTACATAAACTGTTCTCTATGTTGGCTGGACTAGTTTACATTGTCAAGAACAGTGCAGAATTTCTGATGATGGCAATTCTGACAAGTATCATGTGATATTGTAGTTTTGACTATTTGTAGTTTTGATATTGAACATCTTTCCCTGTGTCATTTTTTTGGAACATCTATATAATTTCTTTGGAGAAATATCTATTTAGATATTCTGCTTATTATTATCTTTTTAAAAATGTATTATGCTGTAGAGCTATTTTTCTATTTTGAATTTTGATCCCTTGTCAGTTGTTCTGTTTGCAATATTTTTTAAACATTATGAGGATTTCCTTTTAATTTTGGTTATGGTTTCTTTTGCTATGCAAAAGTTTTTAAGTTTAATTAGGGCCCATTTGTCTATTTTTGTTTTTATTTTGCTTATTTTAAGAGGTAGTTCAAATAGGAGCTTCTGTGATTTATGTCAGAGAGTGCTCTGCCAATGTTTTTCTCAAAGAGTTTTGCAGTATCCAGCTTTATATTTAGGTTTTTGATTCATTCTGAGTTTACTTTTGTGTGTGGTATTGGGAGGTGTTCTAGATTCATTCCTTTACATGTTTAGCCTTTGGTTCACCATGTATACCTCGCTTCCTTTGCTGTAGATTATTTGATCATCAGTAAATGGGTTTATTCTGGTTGATCCTGTTATATTTCTCTATCATATTTCATTATACATTCCAGATTCCTTTCCTATCGTGAATATATTCATTCTGTTTTCAGAGTAGTATCTGTTTTAATTAATGCATTCAATGACAAAATCCAACAGTGGATTCAGTAACTGCTATTCAAGATTAATCTGGTTTATTCTGAGGTGATTGCCATATCTTCTTTATCTATTCATTTATTGATAGACATTCAGATTCCTTCCACTTCCAGGCTAATGTTACAATGAATATAGGAGTACATATAAGGGACTTGCTTGGTGGTCCAGTGGTTGAGACTCTGTGTTCCCAACGCAGGGGGCCGGGCTTGATCCCTGGTCAGGGAACTAGATCCCACATGCCAGAACTAAGATCCAGTACAGCCAAATAAATAAACAATTAAAAAAAAAAAAAAACTGAGGTGCATATGTCTTTTAATTGTGGCTTTCTCAGAGTACATTCAGTTTTTGTAAGGGGCAACTACCTTACATAAACTGTTCTCTATGTTGGCTGGACTAGTTTACATTGTCAAGAACAGTGCAGAATTTCTGATGATGGCAATTCTGACAAGTATCATGTGATATTGTAGTTTTGACTATTTGTAGTTTTGATATTGAACATCTTTCCCTGTGTCATTTTTTTGGAACATCTATATAATTTCTTTGGAGAAATATCTATTTAGATATTCTGCTTATTATTATCTTTTTAAAAATGTATTATGCTGTAGAGCTATTTTTCTATTTTGAATTTTGATCCCTTGTCAGTTGTTCTGTTTGCAATATTTTTTAAACATTATGAGGATTTCCTTTTAATTTTGGTTATGGTTTCTTTTGCTATGCAAAAGTTTTTAAGTTTAATTAGGGCCCATTTGTCTATTTTTGTTTTTATTTTGCTTATTTTAAGAGGTAGTTCAAATAGGAGCTTCTGTGATTTATGTCAGAGAGTGCTCTGCCAATGTTTTTCTCAAAGAGTTTTGCAGTATCCAGCTTTATATTTAGGTTTTTGATTCATTCTGAGTTTACTTTTGTGTGTGGTATTGGGAGGTGTTCTAGATTCATTCCTTTACATGTAGCTGCCTGATTTTCCCAGCACTACTTATTGAAGAAGCTATCATTTCTCCATTGTATACCTCGCTTCCTTTGCTGTAGATTATTTGATCATCAGTAAATGGGTTTATTTCTGGAGGTTCGATCCTGTTATATTTTTGAAAAATAACAATAAAACTTAATAGCCAAGGGAATCTTGAGAAATAAAATTGGAGCTGGAGAAATCAAGCTTTGACTCTAGACGATGCTCCAAACCTACAATCTTCAAAATGGTAGGTTACTGGCACAAAAACAGAAACATAGCTCAGTGGAACAGGATAGAAGTCCAGAAACAAGCCATTTGTATGTTCAAAAGTATGTTACCCTGCCTCTTACCCTGCTTTAAAATCATCTGACAACCTTATGGTGAGTCTCTTGTATATTTGTTGTTTCCCTTGATGCTTTTAATATTTTTCTTAGAATTTAATTTTTTTTTTTGCCTCTGTTAATATGTATTCCAGTGTGTTCCTCCTTGGGCTATTCTGGGCTATTCTGTATGATATTCTCTGAGCTTCCTGGACTTGGGTGACTATTTCTTTCCCCATGTTAGGAAAGTTTCTGAGTATAATCTCTTCAAATGTTTTCTCATGTACTTTCTTTTCTGCTGCTAGGCCCTCTGTAATTTGAATGTTGGTGCACTTAATATTGTTACAGAGGTCTCTGATACTGTTCTCATTTCTTCTCTTTTTTCTTTATTCTGTTCCAGAGAGTGATTTCCAGCATTCTGTTTTCCAATTCACTTATTCATTCTTCTGCCTCAGTTATTCTGTTATTGATTCCTTCAGAGCATTTTTCATTTCAGTTATTGTATTGATCATTTATATTTGCTCTTCAGTTCATATAGATCTTTATTAAATTTTTATAGCATCTTTCTAATCCATG
Source organism: Tragulus kanchil (assembly GCA_022376925.1). NCBI lineage: Eukaryota > Metazoa > Chordata > Mammalia > Artiodactyla > Tragulidae > Tragulus > Tragulus kanchil. The sequence continues at coordinate 83,975,945 of JAIOJX010000003.1, read as the reverse complement.
CTTCCATTCTTTCTCTGATATTTTGGTTCATCTTTACTTTCATTATTGTGAATTGTTTTTGTCAGGTAGATTGCCTTTGTCCTCTTCATTTAGTTATTCTTACAGGTTTTTATTTTGTCTTTTCTCTGAAACAGATTTCTCTGTCCTCTCTTTTTGTCTAAGTTAATTTGCTTGTGATCTCTTTTCCTCAGGCTGAAGGATCATGGCTCCTCTCAATTCTCATGTCTGCCTCCTGATGGGGGAAGTGAATATTTAGCAGGGTCTCTTATTGGCTCTGTGGTTGTCATGGCCCTATCAAGCATGTGGTGTGTTCCTAAGTTGAAGTAAAGATTCTGAAAACTCTTTCTTTGCTACTTATTTTTGTTTGTTTTTTGAATCTGCATTGGGAGGTAGGTGGGATTGGAACACTCTGACAGGGAGAGGAGGTTTCCATATCCCTCCTCTGTGATTGCTCACACTGAGTGTGCCCTGTTGTGCACCCTTTCATCTGTTGTGTGAGCTCCCAAGGTACACTGTTGTTTGCACCACTCTTGGTCCCACCTTAAGGATAGGTATGTCATCAAATGGCCCTGGTGGCTTTCAGGTATTGTTTTCACCCAGACATTGTGCAGATCCACTGAGGTCAGGTGTCAGGACTGCTATAGTCATGTACCTGGACATACTGTGGGAGCTATGGAGGCAGCTCAGGTTCTGGCCTGGGTCAACCCTAATGTGTACATGCCCACAAAGCCCACAGCTGCTAATGCTAGATGGATCTCAGCTGCAGGAGCACTGGTTGCCCATTCAATGTTCCATAGACGCTGAATTTAGGATGCCATCAGAGGAGATGTTACTCTCTGATACATATAACTGTGAGGGGAGATTTCTTCCTTAGTTGCACAAGTCTTTTCGTTTAACTATGGTTTTAACCCCATCTCTGTGTGCTTTAACTAGTGTCTGCCAGCAGGGCTGAAGACATCCACAGATATGACCACCAGAACCTGTGTGGCCTGAGGAGACTTTGGTGGGAGTAGCATACTGTACTGGTCTGGGTAGAACCAGTACAGACTAAGAAGGCTTTGGTGCATGGTGCACAGGAGGCTTTAGTGAAAGCAGTGCTTGGGTCGTTGGGGCTGGCATGGCTGGAAAGAGGCTTTGGCCTGAGGTATGGGTGAGATGGCTCAGTTACCCCTCACAGTGCCTGCTGAGTCAGGGATCAGCAGGTGGGGAACGGGGCTGCAATGGCAGACCTACACTTTGTATATCATTCAACAATGGCACTTTGCCTCTATGGTGACCCAAGTTTCCTCCACAAATTTTCCTGACTATGTAGCTCCTTCCTCCATATCCCTTCAGGTTATCTCTTCATAGCCAACAGCTGTCCCTTCCTTGTATCTGCTTCCAAAGTTTACGTTCCACTGCCCAGCCCACCTCCATACCAGGAGACACTGACTCAAACTTGGGTGTACCCAAAAACCTAACTCTTCTTTGCTACTTATTTTTGTTTGTTTGAATCTGCATTGGGAGGTAGGTGGGATTGGAACACTCTGACAGGAGAGGAGGTTTCCATATCCCTCCTCTGTGATTGCTCACACTGAGTGTGCCCTGTTGTGCACCCTTTCATCTGTTGTGTGAGCTCCCAAGGTACACTGTTGTTTGCACCACTCTTGGTCCCACCTTAAGGATAGGTATGTCATCAAATGGCCCTGGTGGCTTTCAGGTATTGTTTTCACCCAGACATTGTGCAGATCCACTGAGGTCAGGTGTCAGGACTGCTATAGTCATGTACCTGGACATACTGTGGGAGCTATGGAGGCAGCTCAGGTTCTGGCCTGGGTCAACCCTAATGTGTACATGCCCACAAAGCCCACAGCTGCTAAAGCTAGATGGATCTCAGCTGCAGGAGCACTGGTTGCCCATTCAATGTTCCATAGACGCTGAATTTAGGATGCCATCAGAGGAGATGGTACTCTCTGATACATATAACTGTGAGGGGAGATTTCTTCCTTAGTTGCACAAGTCTTTTCGTTTAACTATGGTTTTAACCCCATCTCTATGTGTGCTTTAACTAGTGTCTGCCAGCAGGGCTGAAGACATCCACAGATATGACCACCAGAACCTGTGTGGCCTGAGGAGACTTTGGTGGGAGTAGCATACTGTACTGGTCTGGGTAGAACCAGTACAGACTAAGAAGGCTTTGGTGCATGGTGCACAGGAGGCTTTAGTGAAAGCAGTGCTTGGGTCGTTGGGGCTGGCATGGCTGGAAAGAGGCTTTGGCCTGAGGTATGGGTGAGATGGCTCAGTTACCCCTCACAGTGCCTGCTGAGTCAGGGATCAGCAGGTGGGGAACGGGGCTGCAATGGCAGACCTACACTTTGTATATCATTCAACAATGGCACTTTGCCTCTATGGTGACCCAAGTTTCCTCCACAAATTTTCCTGACTATGTAGCTCCTTCCTCCATATCCCTTCAGGTTATCTCTTCATAGCCAACAGCTGTCCCTTCCTTGTATCTGCTTCCAAAGTTTACGTTCCACTGCCCAGCCCACCTCCATACCAGGAGACACATGACTCAAACTTGGGTGTACAGCACAGCAGCACAGACCATGAGTATAGGTCTTACTTTGTTCTGCTTTCCTCAGACTGGTTGCTGCATTACTCTCTGATCCCCTGAGGCTCCTTCTCTGTCCCAAATGATCTCTCCTCCATGAGGCAGCTTCCCAAAATGCAAGAACATCTCCTTCAGCAATCCCCACAAGAAGTGCTGGTCCTGTCCTGTTTCCTCTTTTCTTTTCTGTTTAAATTCCTTTCTTTCATCCTTCTCAGGGATTTTCCTTATATTTTTAGGTGTCTGAGGTCCTCTGCTGGTGTCCAGCAAGCTGGTGGTCTGTGAGAACTGTTCCATTTATAGATGCACTCTTGATGGACTCATAAGGAATGGTGAACTCCATGATCTCCTATTTCACCATCTTGACTCACCTAACCCAATAATTTGTTCTAATGTAGTTTTTTTTTTTCCTTTATCTTAAAGATTTTACAGAGTTTTATTGTTCACTGACATGTATGTTCCCAGATCACTCATATGCATATCCCTGGACCCACCCCCCCACCGTGTTCCCCCCCTCACACCCCTCCTGACCATCGCCCCAAGTGATTGTAGGCACTCCTATTCCCTTAGCACAATGAAGTGAAACTATTAGTCATTCAGTCATGTATGGCTTTTTACGACCCCAGACTGTACCTCTGTTAATGGAGTTCTATATACAAGAATACCTGGAGTGGGTTGCTATTCCCTTCTCTGGGCGATCTTCCCAACCCAGGGATCAAATCAGGGTGCTCTCTTGTTTGTTTATAGACATTTTTTTTTTTTTCCCATTCATCAGTTGAAGGATATTCATTCATTAGTTGAAGGTTTGCTTCTAACTTTTGCCTATTATTAACATGTTGCTATAAGCATTTGCATGCTGGTTTTGGTGTAGAAATAATTTTCAACATTTTTTCTAGTTTGTTATTTTTCCTCTCAGTGTTCTTTTTTTTTTTTTTTTTTAAGCTTTTAATGTTACATTGAGTATAACTGTTTAGCAGTATTTTGATAATTTCAAGTGAACAGTGAAGGTGATTGTTCCTCTTTTAGTAACTAATTATTGCATAGGCAGTATATATTTTATTATTCAAATGAAGTATGTACTAATAGACCACTATGTTCTAGTCACAAATATTTTATGCCTTAGGCAATATTTGGAAATATAAACTTATGGTATGGCATATGCAACTTTGGAATTGTAATACATGTATGAAATGTGACACATAATTTTCTTATCTCTTTGTAAGAGATGGAAAGAATTTAGAATTCAGCAAGAACTGAGAAGTCCCAGAGATGCATGATTGACTAAATATCTGTATCCAAATGAAATTCATACATTTTAAAGTAGAGCTTTTATATGTGTCTGTCATATCAATGTCCTACTTTTCTCCTAATTATAAGCATTTGAAGTGAAGATATTGTGGGATGTGATTCATATACCCATCAGAAATCTTAGTTTCCTTCTTTATGATTCTGTGACATACATGCCATACCACTTAGAACAATTCTAATAAAAATGTATGAGTTACTCCCCCCATCTTCTTTTTTCTTCAGTAACATTGCTAAAACATAATAATGCTTAGTAGCCAAAAGGATTGCACAGAAGCCCACAACAGTTCTCAGAACAGCATATATTATAAATTCAAAAAATATTCAATTAACCTTGATGCCTATATTCCAGATACAAATGTGTCTAAACACCTTTGACAAGTAGGTACTTTACCAACCTATAGGTTACAAAATTTTCAAATTCTTAGATATAAACCGAAAGGCCTAATTATTTTACATTTCAAGTTTAATTATTTTTATTAGTCATTTTATATGATTTTCACATGGTTTGAGAAATTAGTGATATCTTTATTATTAAATTCACATATTGCCTCAATCAGTTTAGTTGAAGTATCTGATTACAAATATGACAACAAATTAAAAGTAAGTCTTTTTCATTTTGTTAAGTAAGAAAATGCAACTTCTGAGTAAATATCCAGCTAATATGACACTTCTCTGTGTCAACACCCTATAGAAATGTGAATTCAAAATGATTATAGTATAATTAAGAAGAAAGAAAAATGAGCTAAAATATTTTCTAATTATATCCATAATTGTTACATAGCTTACTGCTTCTTAACGGACAACATACACCTGGGATAAGAATATTCTCTGTCAGTTTTTTGTCTTTTTTTCTTTTGCTTTTTTGCTTTTACATAGTTTTGTTGTTTACAGATATGTATCATCTCAGATTAATCATATGTGTATCCCATCCTCTCTATCATTTTTCAGTTGGATAAAATTCTTATTAAGTTTTTGTGGAAAAAAATAAGGTTGTGATACTCAATTCCTTCTCATTCTCAGTCTTGAGCTCTTATTTCCCTTTTCTTACACTGTTCATGAATTAGCAGTTAGCTATTTTAATCCACTAATCCATCTATTTAATCATTCATAGCACACATGGAACATCTGCTATGTAGCAGACACCGAGTTTTATTAGTTAAACTATTTTTTTTAATTATAGAAAACGAAGGCCCGTAACATGGACTGATGTCCTTCATACTCCTCAGGAACTTCTCTTGTCATTACTTTATTCTACCATTTTAAGCAAAATAAAAATGAGGAAAAATAGAGACCATTTTATAAATTAGATAAAAAATAGTTATAAGGTAAATTTACCAAAGAAGAAATACATATGTGATGTTCTCATAAATGATAATTGTGATGTTCACTTACTATCAGGCTCCAATCTGAGTGACAGATTTTTAGGGCAAAGTTTAGCTCAGATGAGTGCTGACTCCTCTCCATCTCCTTCATTGTTTTAATTTTTTCTTTTATTATTCTTACTGAACTTCCTTAAACACGCCAACAACATTTTAGCAGAATATTTGATTAATCAATTGCCATTTAATAAGCACCTATTTTGTGATTGTTACTATAGAAGTAAGACAAATAAAATCTCTCACAAATAAATGGAATACATGGATGCATATACAATTATGGGGCACTAATATGGAATTCTATACTTATGTTGTAGTGGGTTGCATGGTGGTCACCTAGAATATATGTCAACACCCTATAGAAATGTGAATTCAAAATGATTATAGTATAATTAAGAAGAAAGAAAAATGAGCTAAAATATTTTCTAATTATATCCATAATTGTTACATAGCTTACTGCTTCTTAACGGACAACATACACCTGGGATAAGAATATTCTCTGTCAGTTTTTTGTCTTTTTTTCTTTTGCTTTTTTGCTTTTACATAGTTTTGTTGTTTACAGATATGTATCATCTCAGATTAATCATATGTGTATCCCATCCTCTCTATCATTTTCAGTTGGATAAAATTCTTATTAAGTTTTTGTGGAAAAAAATAAGGTTGTGATACTCAATTCCTTCTCATTCTCAGTCTTGAGCTCTTATTTCCCTTTTCTTACACTGTTCATGAATTAGCAGTTAGCTATTTTAATCCACTAATCCATCTATTTAATCATTCATAGCAAAATGGAACATCTGCTATGTAGCAGACACCGAGTTTTATTAGTTAAACTATTTTTTTTAATTATAGAAAACGAAGGCCCGTAACATGGACTGATGTCCTTCATACTCCTCAGGAACTTCTCTTGTCATTACTTTATTCTACCATTTTAAGCAAAATAAAAATGAGGAAAAATAGAGACCATTTTATAAATTAGATAAAAAATAGTTATAAGGTAAATTTACCAAAGAAGAAATACATATGTGATGTTCTCATAAATGATAATTGTGATGTTCACTTACTATCAGGCTCCAATCTGAGTGACAGATTTTTAGGGCAAAGTTTAGCTCAGATGAGTGCTGACTCCTCTCCATCTCCTTCATTGTTTTAATTTTTTCTTTTATTATTCTTACTGAACTTCCTTAAACACGCCAACAACATTTTAGCAGAATATTTGATTAATCAATTGCCATTTAATAAGCACCTATTTTGTGATTGTTACTATAGAAGTAAGACAAATAAAATCTCTCACAAATAAATGGAATACATGGATGCATATACAATTATGGGGCACTAATATGGAATTCTATACTTATGTTGTAGTGGGTTGCATGGTGGTCACCTAGAATATATGTCAGCATCCTAATTCACAGAAATTGTGAATATTATTTTATATGGAAAGAAGTGTTTTTTACCTTTTTCAACAAAATACGTGACTCATCAAGGATTGTTTTTAAATATGCTTATTTTAGATCATCCAAGCGAGCCCTGAATCTATGACAAACATCCTTAAAAGTGTAACGAAGAATGAGATGGATTGATAAGAGGAAGAGAGAACATGACTATAGAGGCAGAAGTTGAAGTGATGTAGTTACAAGTCAAGGAACAAGTTGAATTATAAGAAGCAGAAACAAAATGGAATTATCTCGTGGAGTCCCCAGAGATAGGAGAGCCATTTTGTCTCCAGAACTATAAGGGATGGACTTTCTATTGTTCTCAGCTACCAAGTTTAAGTAATTTGTAATAGCAGAGCAGTCTCCAGGGTGTATATGTTAAGTTTGCCTATATGTGTACATATATATTAGAAAAAAATAAAACCAGATATCAGAGACATGTAGAAGACTGCCTCCCATAAAATTACTTAGATTTCAACCTAAATATCACATCTCCTGTGTGTTTTCCTTCACTATGTTTTTTATCTCCCTGTTTAATAACCTTGATATCAGTTATTTGCTTTGAAAAGTATTTTTGCCTGTATTTATTTGCTTTCTTTTTGCTTTCTATTTTCTTTTTAAATTTATTTATTTATTTATTTTTGGCTATTCCAGGTTTTCACTGTTGCCACAGGCTCTTCTCTAGTTGCAGGGAGTGAGGGCTACTCTTTAGCTGAGATGAGCAGGCTTCTTGTTGCAGTGACTTCTCTTTTTGTGGAACTCGGCCTGTAGGGCACATGGGTTTTAGTAGTTGGGGCATATGGGCTCAATAGTTGTGGCTCCATAGCTCTAGAGCACAGAATCAATAGCTGTAGTTCACAGGATTAGTTGTGCCACAGCATGTGGGATCTTCCCAACTCAGGGATCAAGTCCATGTCTCCTGCATTGGCAGGTGAAGTTTTTACCACTGAGCTACCGAGGAAGCCCTATATTTTCTTTTTTAAGTTATTTACTTTATATTTATGGATGTGCTGGGTCTTTGTTGCTGCATGTGGGCTCTCTCTACCGGGCTCTTGGAATCTATACTATGTTGTTAAAGTATATGTCGTTAATTCACAGAAATTGTGAATATTATTTTATATGGAAAGAAGTGTTTTTTACCTTTTTCAACAAAATACGTGACTCATCAAGGATTGTTTTTAAATATGCTTATTTTAGATCATCCAAGCGAGCCCTGAATCTATGACAAACATCCTTAAAAGTGTAACGAAGAATGAGATGGATTGATAAGAGGAAGAGAGAACATGACTATAGAGGCAGAAGTTGAAGTGATGTAGTTACAAGTCAAGGAACAAGTTGAATTATAAGAAGCAGAAACAAAATGGAATTATCTCGTGGAGTCCCCAGAGATAGGAGAGCCATTTTGTCTCCAGAACTATAAGGGATGGACTTTCTATTGTTCTCAGCTACCAAGTTTAAGTAATTTGTAATAGCAGAGCAGTCTCCAGGGTGTATATGTTAAGTTTGCCTATATGTGTACATATATATTAGAAAAAAATAAAACCAGATATCAGAGACATGTAGAAGACTGCCTCCCATAAAATTACTTAGATTTCAACCTAAATATCACATCTCCTGTGTGTTTTCCTTCACTATGTTTTTTATCTCCCTGTTTAATAACCTTGATATCAGTTATTTGCTTTGAAAAGTATTTTTGCCTGTATTTATTTGCTTTCTTTTTGCTTTCTATTTTCTTTTTAAATTTATTTATTTATTTATTTTTGGCTATTCCAGGTTTTCACTGTTGCCACAGGCTCTTCTCTAGTTGCAGGGAGTGAGGGCTACTCTTTAGCTGAGATGAGCAGGCTTCTTGTTGCAGTGACTTCTCTTTTTGTGGAACTCGGCCTGTAGGGCACATGGGTTTTAGTAGTTGGGGCATATGGGCTCAATAGTTGTGGCTCCATAGCTCTAGAGCACAGAATCAATAGCTGTAGTTCACAGGATTAGTTGTGCCACAGCATGTGGGATCTTCCCAACTCAGGGATCAAGTCCATGTCTCCTGCATTGGCAGGTGAAGTTTTTACCACTGAGCTACCGAGGAAGCCCTATATTTTCTTTTTTAAGTTATTTACTTTATATTTATGGATGTGCTGGGTCTTTGTTGCTGCATGTGGGCTCTCTCTACTTGCAATAATCAGGGTCTGCTCTCTAGCTGAGGTGAGCAGGGTTCTTATTTTGGTGTCTTCTCTTGTTTCAGAGCACAGGCTTTAGAGCTCATAAGCTTCTGTAGTTGTGGAGGATGGACTCAGTAGCTGTGGCTCATAGTTTAGTTGCTCCATGGCACGTGGGGTCTTCTATGAGCCAACCTCTATCCCCTGCATTAGCAGGCAGATTTTTAACCACTGTACCACAGGAGATGTCCCCATAGATTTTCTATTTCTTGCCACTACAATGTGTACCATGTGAGGACAAAGAAGGCAAAGAATTTACCTTTCAAATAATACATGCTGAATACAAGTAATAAATGAATCAAATGGAAAGCCTTAATGGGGGAAGATGATTGACTCAAATCCTCTTGGACTGGTCTTTCTGAATAAACAAAAATAAACATTTCAGTGGTAAAGAATCCACCTGTCAATGCAGGAGGGCATGTTCTATCCTTGAGTTGAGAAGATCCCCTGGGAAGAAAATGGCAGCCCACTCCAGTATTCTTGCCTGGAGAATCCCACAGACAGAGAAGCCTGGCAGGCTACAGTTCATGGGGTTACAAAGATTCAGATACAACTTAGCAACAAACAAAATCTAATTTGTTACATTATTTAAATTCAATTTCAATATATGATACTGAAATGATATTTCAGTTATTTGCCCCTTCATACCAAATAGTACTTATTTCTCCCACCTTTCCTACTCCTTGTAAGCATCTATTATTTATTTATGGTAGAAATTCATATTGCGGGCTTCCCCGGTGGTCCAGTGGGTAAGGACACCGCCTTGCAGTGCAAGGGGCGCCGGTTCGATTCCTGGCCTGGGAAGATCCCACGTGCTGCAGAACGGCTGGACTGATGAGTCCAATTACCAAGCCAGAGCTCTGGAGCGCATGCGCCCAGAGCCGGTGCTCTGCAACGACAGAGGCCACCACGATGGGAGGCCCACAAGAGCCAAAGAACAAAGATGGATGAAAATAGAGAAATGAAAGACCAATAGAAGTGGCCCGCCCGTCCCCCTCCCTCCCCACCCCACCTCCCAAAAAAGATAAATAAAATAAATGTTTAAAAAAAAAAAAGAAATTCATATTGCCCTTTATTTATTTTCCTCCCTTAGATCATTATTAATCAAGTCAATTGCCATATTTTAAACAAGTCATCTAAAGCATCAGTGCTTTATAGTATGATTCTCTTTTGGAAAAAAATAAACCTTAATATTTGAAAATATAGGCTTGTACATTTTTACTCAAGTAGATGTAACAGTGTAAAGATGCACATCAGGAGGTTAAAAAGTGGTCACTAAAGAACATAGGAGAAAGTTATTTTTGTATGTATGTGTATGTTTTGAAGAAAGAGTATAGAGAAGATTGACTCTGTGTTCTATATTTTATGTTGTATTTAACTTCTTAAATGTACATTAGTTCTATGATTTGAACATCAAAAAATTCTAAAACAAAAATTCTTCTGCTTTCTTTTTAAAATTTTATTCTCATTCAACTTCTCATTGTCTTAACTTAGCCTGAGTTTACCTTATCCTTACAATAATATATAGTTCTTCTGCCATCTTTTTGTAGTTTCTCATTTCAGTTCATCGTACACTTTTCTTAGATTTATTATTATATAACTCAAAAATTTATTATATCTCTTGAGAGGCTACACAATTATTAACAAAGATCTGTATCGCATCTGTAATGTTAAAATGAGTCTGTTTTTAACTTACTATTCTACTACTTTCCTATCCCCTATGAAATACCGCCTATGTTCTTTTCCAACAACAGAGACGTCATGGATTTAGCCATCTATAAGTGTCAAAGCAGACATAGCCATTTGGCACTGAAACAAAACTACATATTTATCTTAAAATCTTATGCGATTTTTATGTACTAAATGTACTTCTGAACTTGACTTTTTAAAAGCAATAGTATATTTTGTAAGTTCTTCACAAGCTGCTTTCCCCTATGTGAGCTCATTTTATGCTGACTGTGGATGTATTAGTCAAATATTGTATTATTTTATAACTGAGACATTTAAAGATCACAAACGTTAACTAATTTGACCAAAATCATACCAAATGTTACTTGAGCTTCAGTTTTCTTACTGTAAAATGTGTATTCTTCTTCCATTAAAAGATATTTCATTTCATCTTTCTCTGCATCTTCAACCTGACAGTAATTCTTTGATAAATAATGCTTCTGACTTTATTCATCTTTATGTCTTCAAAAGTAAGTGGGAAAGTACTTCAAAAGAAAACTTAATTTTTAATTAAATAATTTATTTGAATTTTGGAAAGACTATGTTTTAATGGTATCATTTTAGATAGTAGTACAGAATATGGTTACAATTCTTAAATTTTTAAACATTTAAACAGTTCAACACAAAAATTAAAATAATATCTAATATATATAACTTTATATATATATAATTTATATAGTATTTAATAATGTAAAGATGCACATCAGGAGGTTAAAAGTGGTCACTAAAGAACATAGGAGAAAGTTATTTTTGTATGTATGTGTATGTTTTGAAGAAAGAGTATAGAGAAGATTGACTCTGTGTTCTATATTTTATGTTGTATTTAACTTCTTAAATGTACATTAGTTCTATGATTTGAACATCAAAAAATTCTAAAACAAAAATTCTTCTGCTTTCTTTTTAAAATTTTATTCTCATTCAACTTCTCATTGTCTTAACTTAGCCTGAGTTTACCTTATCCTTACAATAATATATAGTTCTTCTGCCATCTTTTTGTAGTTTCTCATTTCAGTTCATCGTACACTTTTCTTAGATTTATTATTATATAACTCAAAAATTTATTATATCTCTTGAGAGGCTACACAATTATTAACAAAGATCTGTATCGCATCTGTAATGTTAAAATGAGTCTGTTTTTAACTTACTATTCTACTACTTTCCTATCCCCTATGAAATACCGCCTATGTTCTTTCCAACAACAGAGACGTCATGGATTTAGCCATCTATAAGTGTCAAAGCAGACATAGCCATTTGGCACTGAAACAAAACTACATATTTATCTTAAAATCTTATGCGATTTTTATGTACTAAATGTACTTCTGAACTTGACTTTTTAAAAGCAATAGTATATTTTGTAAGTTCTTCACAAGCTGCTTTCCCCTATGTGAGCTCATTTTATGCTGACTGTGGATGTATTAGTCAAATATTGTATTATTTTATAACTGAGACATTTAAAGATCACAAACGTTAACTAATTTGACCAAAATCATACCAAATGTTACTTGAGCTTCAGTTTTCTTACTGTAAAATGTGTATTCTTCTTCCATTAAAAGATATTTCATTTCATCTTTCTCTGCATCTTCAACCTGACAGTAATTCTTTGATAAATAATGCTTCTGACTTTATTCATCTTTATGTCTTCAAAAGTAAGTGGGAAAGTACTTCAAAAGAAAACTTAATTTTTTAATTAAATAATTTATTTGAATTTTGGAAAGACTATGTTTTTAATGGTATCATTTTAGATAGTAGTACAGAATATGGTTACAATTCTTAAATTTTTAAACATTTAAACAGTTCAACACAAAAAAAATTAAAATAATATCTAATATATATAACTTTATATATAATATAATTTATATAGTATTTAATAATGTATAATATGTTAATATATTTGCATAATATATACCATGGATTACATATGACAAATATAATACTATATCATATTATATATATTAATACATATGTATTGATATGCATCATATATATAATATAATATACATATAATGCAATATATAATATACAATATATCTATGATATATCATATCTATTATTGTATATTGTATATAATATAACATATTATATACATTCTATATAACATGTATACTCAATACACATATTATACATATTATAATCTACATATAATGCACATATATTATATATAGAATGTATACAATATTAGAAACTAGATATGATGGATATCATATATAGTACATGTTATATGTGCATTATATATTATATGTATATTAGTGCATATATTTTATATATTATATAATGCTATGTTATATGTAGTATATTTCATATATATATATAGTCTAAATTTATATGTTATATATTACATATATATATTTATATCATATATGGAGTTATGTATATTATCTAAATTTTTGTTTATGGTAATGATTAAAACTTTAAGCATGATAACCATATTTTATAATACTATATCATATTATATATATTAATACATATGTATTGATATGCATCATATATATAATATAATATACATATAATGCAATATATAATATACAATATATCTATGATATATCATATCTATTATTGTATATTGTATATAATATAACATATTATATACATTCTATATAAATGTATACTCAATACACATATTATACATATTATAATCTACATATAATGCACATATATTATATATAGAATGTATACAATATTAGAAACTAGATATGATGGATATCATATATAGTACATGTTATATGTGCATTATATATTATATGTATATTAGTGCATATATTGTATATATTATATAATGCTATGTTATATGTAGTATATTTCATATATATATATAGTCTAAATTTATATGTTATATATTACATATATATATTTATATCATATATGAAGTTATGTATATTATCTAAATTTTTGTTTATGGTAATGATTAAAACTTTAAGCATGATAACCATATTTTATAGTACTATACATATTTAATATACTATTATGATATTATATTACATATAATTTATATATATGATATATATAATGTATATTATAATATATATAGTATGATGTATAGAATATTATAGTATTCTATAATATATATAATGTGTATACTATACTATTATACATTGCACAGAAAACATATATAATATTGTATGATTTAATATTGATCATAAATATAATATATAATATTACATGAAATGCATGTTATGTATTAATATATTACATAGCAAACATTAGTAATATACATAATGTATACTATGTATAATAATATAAAATGTGTATAACTTTATATAATGAAATACTATACAACATATAATAAATATTACATTGTATTTTACATATAATATGAACTAGATACTTATATCATATATGAAATTGAGTATATATAATATATATTATATAATGTATTATACATATATATGCATATGTATATATATACATGCTATAATATAATATATAATTACAGTAATATACTAGTGTATAGTTAAACATTATATAATGTTTATATGGGTATATATTATATAGTGTATATGTAATATATGATATATATTGTGTTTAACATACATTTCATGCATATAAAATTTTAAATGGTTTATTTTTTTAAAAAAATGCATATTCTGTCATTAATAAGAGGTCCAAGAATTCAAGGAGGTTCACACTGTCTGTTCTTCTTTTTTACTAATGTATCTAAAAGATTATGATTAGTGTCTTATTAATTAGTAAACTGGAAGGGCTTCTGATGTTTTTGGAGTCTGGTAAAAATTACACACTTCATCTGCTCAGGAAATGCTCATGAAAAAAAGAAGTTTGCATATAATTTTAGGTAGTTTATCGAGGTTAGGGACATTTAGTCATGCTATTGCAAGTTCTCATAAGTTAGAAAACTAAATTCAGTTTTTTGGGTTTTTTTTGCAGTTCTTGGCCTTTCATGTGCCCTAGAGGGAGTTCAGGGTGAAGAGTGAGGTGCTCTGTGCTACAGGGAAATTGGTGTGACAGATGATTAGGTAGTTATATGTTTTCAGGTACTGATTTTCAGATCCCAAACTTTGCATGTTCTCATATCTAGAAGAGCACTTAATCCCTTCATGGCCACATCAGCTTCTCATGACTAGCATAAAATCTTTTGTAAAATGAGTACTTAAACCATGTCTTGAAATGTGTCTCTCATGACTGACTCTGTAACCCCTAGACTGAATCCCAGGAGGCTACTCTGTCCATGGGATTCTTCAAGCAAGAATACTGGAATGGGTTGCCAATTCCTTCTCCAAGGGATCTTCCCAATACAGGGAAGGAACCAGTGTTTCCTACAGTGTAGGCCGATCCTTTATCATCTGAGCCAAGATCAGTGGGAAATGAGTGCTTAATTGCACCAAAGTCTCCCTTCACCAAAATCTTACGTATTGACCTTTCCCCACTACCTCTTTGGACCAGTCTCTCAGAGCAATCTAAGGTGCTGTCTCCCAGGCTGTAGTCCTCATTTTGCCCCAAATGAGACTTAACTTGCAGCTCTCACATTGCGCATTTTTTTTCAGTTGACACATCTACTCAAAGTTGAGGTATTCTAAGAAACATGTTATTAAAATGTATGAGAATATACAAGGCTAAGAATGACAGAAGTTCACTGAAGTTTTGGGGAGATGTGGAACATTTTGCAAGCTACTCAGCAAACTATTTATGCAATAAATACAAATTAAGTGTCTATTGTGCCCTGGGCACTGTTTCAGCTGCTGGGGATTCAGTGTGAGCAAAACATATCAAATATCTTGCTTCATAGAACTTAGTCTCCTTTAAGAGTGTTGACTAAAAAACATTAGTCACAACTTTGAAATACACAGTTATTTGATTTCATGAAAATATTTAGGATCCCAAGCCCAGAATATAGTATCTCAGTATTTCTCAGAAAACTGTTCCAAGGAAGTGGGAGAAGGAGTCAGGTTTTATGTAAGTTTGAAATTAAGGGAGCAGGCAGTCTAAACATCAAAGATTATTGTCAAGTATGAAAGTCCAGGTACCAAATAAGGAATTTAGTGATCTTCTATTTATGGGAAGATGCAAGTCCCTGGGCTCACTGAATTTGTTCCTTCCATGTGCATCTTGCTATCTGAGGTCAAATCCATTATTCTGATTTTTCATATTCCCCCCTCCCCTGGCTCTTCAGCAATTCCTGTGTAGGGATGCAGGGTTGGGGGGATGGCATCTGCTGGATTGTGTCTTCTCTTTGGAAGCCCTCATTCACATTTGGAGGTTTGAAATCACTTATGCTTTTTGCATCCTTGTTTACGGATGTGACCAGAGATATTCCTTTCTCAAAGTAATATTCATACTGTTGTTCTGAAGTCAACCATCTGGGCAGGACAAAAGAATGATTTAAAAAACATCTTAGAGAGCAACTGGCTGGCTATAATAAACCAGATGAGGAAAGATGAATGTAAGACCCTGAATTTAGATGAAAACAATTAAACAAGTGCTGATATTACAAAAATAGGAAATGGCTAATCTAATTTCTGTTTTGGAGATGGAAGGAATGGAAGAGATGCTGTAAGAGGGATGAATTGTTTGAATTTGTTGAATTTGGAAGATGTGTGGCTGCCAACATGGAAATTACCCCAGCTACTAATTTCATAATTTCTGGAGTTCTCACCTAAATACACTCTGAAAATCACATCACATAATATTAGCTTTCAAATGCCTTCAAATAAATTTTATCAACCTAATCCATTCAAACTCTATCTGTGATCTCTTTTTGTTTTGTTTTCATTTCTGTCTATGACTATTTTTGTCCATTTTCCACATTCATAACTGGATTTAATATACATACAATACTGGATTTAATATATATTCTTAATATATTATTCATAATTGATTTATACACTGAAAGTTTACATAGATATAAAAAATCCCTTTTCAAACTACCTTCCATGAATGTATTTTTTCATCTATCCATCTTTCCTTAAAAATATGATTTTGGTTTCAGCATACTTATGTTAAAATTTACATTAATATTATAAGATTTTTCCTGTTCTATTTTTTTACTTTTTTTAATATTGTAATGTGTTACAGTATTTATCCATATATGTTCATGTGGTTTACTACTTCTGGTTGCTGCATAAATTTTCAAGTATATACAATTTGTATTTATATTACTCTAATAATGAATTACCTAATATCTTTATCTCTTTCTTCACATAGCATTTAAATGTGGTTCCCTGAGGATGTTTTCCAAAGGTTTGTTGATATAAACAATTTGGAATACTGTACTACTATGTACAATACACAAAACTTATATGATACACTGTTGCTACTATGTATGATATAAAAATTTCATTTTCATTGGTAATTTCAAAGAGCTCTCTAGTAGCTCTTCATTCTCTCATTGGTATTTGAAATTTGACTTTTTTAGAAATTTTTTTTTTTTGTGGGGTGGGGAGGAACAGGGCATGTGGACCTCCGATCCCAATTCTTAAAGTAATATTCATACTGTTGTTCTGAAGTCAACCATCTGGGCAGGACAAAAGAATGATTTAAAAAACATCTTAGAGAGCAACTGGCTGGCTATAATAAACCAGATGAGGAAAGATGAATGTAAGACCCTGAATTTAGATGAAAACAATTAAACAAGTGCTGATATTACAAAAATAGGAAATGGCTAATCTAATTTCTGTTTTGGAGATGGAAGGAATGGAAGAGATGCTGTAAGAGGGATGAATTGTTTGAATTTGTTGAATTTGGAAGATGTGTGGCTGCCAACATGGAAATTACCCCAGCTACTAATTTCATAATTTCTGGAGTTCTCACCTAAATACACTCTGAAAATCACATCACATAATATTAGCTTTCAAATGCCTTCAAATAAATTTTATCAACCTAATCCATTCAAACTCTATCTGTGATCTCTTTTTGTTTTGTTTTCTTTTGTGTCTATGACTATTTTTGTCCATTTTCCACATTCATAACTGGATTTAATATACATACAATACTGGATTTAATATATATTCTTAATATATTATTCATAATTGATTTATACACTGAAAGTTTACATAGATATAAAAAATCCCTTTTCAAACTACCTTCCATGAATGTATTTTTTCATCTATCCATCTTTCCTTAAAAATATGATTTTGGTTTCAGCATACTTATGTTAAAATTTACATTAATATTATAAGATTTTTCCTGTTCTATTTTTTTACTTTTTTTAATATTGTAATGTGTTACAGTATTTATCCATATATGTTCATGTGGTTTACTACTTCTGGTTGCTGCATAAATTTTCAAGTATATACAATTTGTATTTATATTACTCTAATAATGAATTACCTAATATCTTTATCTCTTTCTTCACATAGCATTTAAATGTGGTTCCCTGAGGATGTTTTCCAAAGGTTTGTTGATATAAACAATTTGGAATACTGTACTACTATGTACAATACACAAAACTTATATGATACACTGTTGCTACTATGTATGATATAAAAATTTCATTTTCATTGGTAATTTCAAAGAGCTCTCTAGTAGCTCTTCATTCTCTCATTGGTATTTGAAATTTGACTTTTTTAGAAATTTTTTTTTTTTGTGGGGTGGGGGGAGGGAACAGGGCATGTGGACCTCCGATCACAGTGCCCTCTGCTGTCGCGGAACACCGGCTCTGGGCGTATGTGCTCCAGAGCTCTGGCTCAGTAATTGGACACATCAGTCCAGCCGCTCCACGGCACGTGGAATCTTCCCAGGCCAGGGATCAAACCGGCACCCCTTGCACTGCAAGGCGGTGTCCTTACCCACTGGACCACCAGGGAAGCCCTGAATTTTGACTTTTTCAAATGTTCATTATCTATTGTGTATGCAGATTTATTTCATTGTATTTAAACTTGCATTTTTCAAATATAATGACTTTGTGTATCTGTTTATAAAATTATTGGCTATGGAAAAGGATGTGTCTTCTCATATACTACTCATTGTAGACTACTCTATGCTGTATACATATATATCTTCAATTTTAATTGGATAATGCCTATTAGTAGTGCCTGTTTTCTAAAGCCATGTCATCTGTTTTCACTCACATAACAATGTGAGTGGTGCAGTTATTCCACATGTTATTAACATGTTCCTCCAGTCTGTGCTTAATTCTTTTTTTTTTTATGAACACACACACACACACACACACCAGTCAGATACAATCATTTCTGGAAACATGTACATGCTTCATAGTGTGTGTATGCGTATTCTTGTTCACATGTATATGCCTGCATATGAGAGAGAGAAAAATATCAATATGTGCCATCTTCACAATTTTGTGTTGAATTCAGAGAGAAGAACAAGAAACTCATCTATTTGAAAAAAATGAAGCCAAAATTTTATAAATTAATGCTTTGTAGTTTTTAATATTTTATTTCTATGAATATGAAAGACCTTCAGCTCCTCCTCAAGATGATGATTTCTCCGAGTATTCCTATACTAGAAGATGTAACATGCATGTTTAACATGCAATGCACATGTAAAACTCCTGTTTCAAGTTTTTTGTTTATGTTTTCTGAGCATCCATAAAATATTTAAGTACATGCTATTTTTTTTAGAAATATATTTGCAAATTTTGGGTTAATGAGATTTGCTTTCTGAAACAACAAAAAAAGTTTTCCTTAGAGCTTAGTTTATAGATTCAAATATGTCAGGAATGTCTTGGAGGAGATTTGAGGCTTGTAATTTTGAACTGACATTTTCTTTACCTGACCCAAGATGTGTACTTTGTTCTTATTCATAGTCTTTTTGCATTCATTTGCACTGTCTTGATTGCAACAGTTATTGTTACTTATGATTCTTAACATCGTAGTCCCTCCAGGGTTGTTTACCAACAGGTCTAAATGCTTCTTTCTGTGGTACAAGGTAACACTCCAGGGTTGACAATTCGCAGAAAATGCCCCTGCTGTCCTAGTTCTAAAAAATCAAAACTTGTGATTGTCATATTTTATTCCTTGCTAGGAATCAGTTTTTTTAAAAAATATTTGCTTGGGTTTCCCTGGTGGTCCAATGGGCAAGGACACCGCCTTGCAGTGCAAGGGGCGCCAGTTCGATCCCTGGCCTGAGAAGATCCCACGTGCCGCGTAGTGGCTGGACTGATGTGTCCAATTACCGAGCCGGAGCTCTGGAGCGCGTGTGCCCAGAGCCAGCGCTCTGCTACAACAGAGGCCACCATGATGGGCTGTCCACACTGGCAGAAGAACAAAGATGGATGAAAATGGACAGATGAAAGACCAATAGAAGTGGCCCGCCTGCTCCCCTCCCTCCCCACTCTACCCCCACCAAAATAAATAAGTAAATAAATAAATAAATCTTTAAAAAAAATTGCTTAAAATGATCTTAAAATCATTTATTTAAATTATATTTTACTTTAAGAGAGCTAAGAAGCCATTTTTGTCATATGTGCTTGGTATAGAGATTCTTTTGTGATTGAGAATTAGTTCATCCTTCTATACAATGTCTTATAAGATTGATTCTCAGTAAGGAAACTACCTTACACATTTCTTCAAAGAAAAGATTTTTAGTACAAAAATTAAGCATGATATATTATAAAATGTTCTAATTAATTCAGTTTTAATTAATTTAAAATTTTTTGTCTCTTCATGTGCCAAAAATCGGAAACAATCCCCTTGGGTTTTTTTCCCATCAAATTTAAGATAAGCAAAGCAATTTTAGTGATGCAAAATTATGAGTTTTGAATATTTTTATTTTTTCTTTAAAAAAATTTATTTGACTGCATTCAGTCATAATTGTTGCAGCCTGAATGATCTATTTTTGTATGATAAGAACTCTTAGTTGTGGTAGGTGGGATCTAGTTCCCCTGAACAGCATTTGAACCTGAACCTTCTGCACTGGGAGAAAGAAGTCTTACCCCCGGACAGTCAGGGAAATCCCATAATATGCTTCTTGATGCACAGAAGAGGTTACTATTTTATGGTCTATTTTGTGTGTGTGGATTTTTTTGTTTTAATTGAAGGATAATAGCTTTACAGAATTGTATTGTGTACTGCCAAACATCAACATGAATTGGCCACAGGTATGCATAGATTCCTTCCCTCCTGAACTTCCCTCCCATCTTATACATAGTAGATTTATTGGAAAATGTTGAAAGTATTTATTCATTTTGCTTTTGCATATCTATTTGAGTATTTAAAATGAAAATTATTATCAGAGAATGACAATTTTAGATAGATTATGTGAGAATGCAGAGAAACAGAAGGTAAAATTTGTTATGAAGGGAGTTTTAATTTTCTGAAGTAGAAAAAAAAATGATGAAAATAATAGCAAACAAAGAAGCTTTATCTTTATTTTTTCAGTGACCTAAAGTATTCTATTGCATTCATTTAATACATTCTATTTTTGTTGTTTGAAACTTTAAAAATATTATCACAAATATATGTGCAGGTACAAATTCATCAAAATATATACATTAAATATGTGCAGCTTTTTGTAAATCAGTTGCATGCATCCCCAGTAACACAATCATGTCTGACCCTATGTGATCCCATAGACTGTAGCTAGCCAGACCCCTTTGTCCATGCACTTTTCCAGGCAAAAATACTCTGGTAGGTTAAGAGGAGATCTTACCAACCCAGGGATCAAACTCATGTCTCTTGTGTCTCCTGCCTCATTTGAGTTGAAAAAAGAAAATGTTCTATCTTGAGAGAGGTTAAAAATCCACACTGGTCCTGTTGGTATTTTGTGGATCTTGAAAGACTGTATTAGTTTCTTTTGGCTGCTGTAATATACTTGTATAAATTGTGTAGCTTAGTTAAAATAACTACAATTTATTCTGTCATAGTCCTTGATGCTAGAAGCTGAAAATCAAGATGTCAACATAGCTGTACACCTTCTGGGATTCTAAGGATAAAGACACTGTCTCTTCTAGCTTCTGGTGATTGTTTGCATTCCTTGCCTTGGAACTGTCTCACTCCATTTTTTGACTGTGATCACAATGTTACCTCGTTTTATGGCTATTGTATATTCACTTGTCTCAGCCTTAGAAGGACACTCTTCATTGGATTTGGAATTCACAAATAATCCAGAATAATGAAACAATCCAAGTAATCTCTTTATCTCAAATTCTTTAACTTGATTACATATTCAAAGACTACTTTTCCAAATAAGATAATATTCACAGGTTCTGGGAATTAGTCTTTGAACACAGCATATTGAGGAACAACTATTCAACCCATTTCAATGACCTAAACAGAAAAGTAATTAAAAAAAAAAAGAAAAAAGAAAAAGTAATATTTCATATGCAGTCAGGAAACAATAAC
Source organism: Tragulus kanchil (assembly GCA_022376925.1). NCBI lineage: Eukaryota > Metazoa > Chordata > Mammalia > Artiodactyla > Tragulidae > Tragulus > Tragulus kanchil. The sequence goes on along the minus strand of JAIOJX010000003.1, from coordinate 83,954,051 downwards.
AACTGTTTAGTAATATTTATGCTAATTTAAGATCATCATACTTTTAGAATTATCTTTGTTCCTATCTTTCATTCCTATCTGTGGTTTTCTTCCTTGTAACTTCTGCCAATAATTTTTCTGTATGCCTCATATTTTCTTTTGCTTATCTCTCTGTTTAAGTTGAGGTTTGTGCTTATAGACAATGAAATGCATAGGGAAAATAGCACAAAAGGTTTTGGAAAACTTGCAGAATCAGGTAAAACTGTATGAAAATAAACAGCAGATTTCTATTTTAGGAAAAATCACAAAGAAATTCTCAACATGGGCCTTCAACTCAGGACAATTGTCATGTAAACAAACAACAGGGTATAAGAGACACTAATAAGCATATATGTTCAGTTGTGTCTACTTCTTTGTGACCCCGCAGACTGTGGCCTACCAGACACCTATGTTCCTTGGAATTTTCCCAGACCAGAATACTGGAGTGGGTAGCCATTACCTACTCTAAGGGATCTTCCTGATAGAAGGATCAAATCCACATCTCCTGCATTGGCAGGTAATTCTTTAGCAACTGCTCTATGAGAAAAGTCCCATAAGAAATATTAGATCATTTTCAAAAGGAGTTGAAATAAGTGTTTAGTCCAGCCAGTGATTGGTAGATATATATGGGAATCAAGAAACAAAAATGAGGAGACTGAGACCAGGAAGCAATTTCTGCTGTAAATTTCAACTCATGAAGCTGTCTCTATAAATGGGAATACAAATTGAATTAGTAAATAGTGGACTAAAATCTCTTGTTTACTGGCTATTGTATATTCAGTCTCAGCCTTAAAAAGACACTCTTCATTGGATTTGGAATTCACAAATAATCCAGAATAATGAAACAATCCAAGTAATCTCTTTATCTCAAATTCTTTAACTTGATTACATATTCAAAGACTACTTTTCCAAATAAGATAATATTCACAGGTTCTGGGAATTAGTCTTTGAACACAGCATATTGAGGAACAACTATTCAACCCATTTCAATGACCTAAACAGAAAAGTAATTAAAAAAAAAAAGAAAAAAGAAAAAGTAATATTTCATATGCAGTCAGGAAACAATAACAACTGTTTAGTAATATTTATGCTAATTTAAGATCATCATACTTTTAGAATTATCTTTGTTCCTATCTTTCATTCCTATCTGTGGTTTTCTTCCTTGTAACTTCTGCCAATAATTTTTCTGTATGCCTCATATTTTCTTTTGCTTATCTCTCTGTTTAAGTTGAGGTTTGTGCTTATAGACAATGAAATGCATAGGGAAAATAGCACAAAAGGTTTTGGAAAACTTGCAGAATCAGGTAAAACTGTATGAAAATAAACAGCAGATTTCTATTTTAGGAAAAATCACAAAGAAATTCTCAACATGGGCCTTCAACTCAGGACAATTGTCATGTAAACAAACAACAGGGTATAAGAGACACTAATAAGCATATATGTTCAGTTGTGTCTACTTCTTTGTGACCCCGCAGACTGTGGCCTACCAGACACCTATGTTCCTTGGAATTTTCCCAGACCAGAATACTGGAGTGGGTAGCCATTACCTACTCTAAGGGATCTTCCTGATAGAAGGATCAAATCCACATCTCCTGCATTGGCAGGTAATTCTTTAGCAACTGCTCTATGAGAAAAGTCCCATAAGAAATATTAGATCATTTTCAAAAGGAGTTGAAATAAGTGTTTAGTCCAGCCAGTGATTGGTAGATATATATGGGAATCAAGAAACAAAAATGAGGAGACTGAGACCAGGAAGCAATTTCTGCTGTAAATTTCAACTCATGAAGCTGTCTCTATAAATGGGAATACAAATTGAATTAGTAAATAGTGGACTAAAATAATAGGAAGAAAATGAGAATTAGAGGCATAAGAAATGAATTAATAAAGAGGATAAAAAAAGTTCTAAATTGGTCATCATTTACCATGGGGAATAAAGCTGAAGATTCATGTACAACTGATGAAGAATAAACAGCAACATCCATGAGTTTTGGCATGGAGCTATTTATTTTTTCCCATTACAATGGCCTAATTTATTGATTCTAGAAAGAACAGAGCTGAGAGATGAGCCATCGTATTAGAGAAAGCAATAATGAAAAAAATTGTTAAATACTGAGAATAGGGGAATTATTGGAACTATTGATATTATGGTATGCAATGGGGCTATAATAAAGATATTAAGGCAGAAACGAGGGTTATAAATAAGATTTGTTACACTGGGGATAAATTGTTAATCATGTGGGTCATTGCTCCTATGAAAATGAAATCTCCCTTGAGGCCATGATGAATAATTTTTGTATCATCTTTATCAATGAGCACAATATTTTGAGAAAAAATATTTAGTCAAAATATTGCTTTAATGAATAAGTGAATAATTAATATTTATGTTTTTAAATATAAAAACATAATTAATATACATGTTTTCCATCTACTAGAAGAAAAAAGTGGGAGAACTATAGAGGAAAGAGGGAAATTAAAAGACAAAGAAAAAATGGAAGTGAGTAAAACTGCAATTGAATCACAAAACGACAAAATCCTGGAAAAGCATAATTATTGTCCAATATCAGAATCAATCTATCTACTGCAGTGAGATCTTGTTAGGGGAAACAATCTCTTAAACTGGGTAATAGCATATTGTCATTCTTTTGTGCCCCAATGTGGCCAAGACATATTCCAATTTCCCTCATGAGCAGGTTTTTGTTTCCCCTTGATTAGTTTTTCAACTGCTCTATGAGAAAAGTCCCATAAGAAATATTAGATCATTTTCAAAAGGAGTTGAAATAAGTGTTTAGTCCAGCCAGTGATTGGTAGATATATATGGGAATCAAGAAACAAAAATGAGGAGACTGAGACCAGGAAGCAATTTCTGCTGTAAATTTCAACTCATGAAGCTGTCTCTATAAATGGGAATACAAATTGAATTAGTAAATAGTGGACTAAAATAATAGGAAGAAAATGAGAATTAGAGGCATAAGAAATGAATTAATAAAGAGGATAAAAAAAGTTCTAAATTGGTCATCATTTACCATGGGGAATAAAGCTGAAGATTCATGTACAACTGATGAAGAATAAACAGCAACATCCATGAGTTTTGGCATGGAGCTATTTATTTTTTCCCATTACAATGGCCTAATTTATTGATTCTAGAAAGAACAGAGCTGAGAGATGAGCCATCGTATTAGAGAAAGCAATAATGAAAAAAATTGTTAAATACTGAGAATAGGGGAATTATTGGAACTATTGATATTATGGTATGCAATGGGGCTATGATAAAGATATTAAGGCAGAAACGAGGGTTATAAATAAGATTTGTTACACTGGGGATAAATTGTTAATCATGTGGGTCATTGCTCCTATGAAAATGAAATCTCCCTTGAGGCCATGATGAAAAATTTTTTGTATCATCTTTATCAATGAGCACAATATTTTGAGAAAAAATATTTAGTCAAAATATTGCTTTAATGAATAAGTGAATAATTAATATTTATGTTTTTAAATATAAAAACATAATTAATATACATGTTTTCCATCTACTAGAAGAAAAAAGTGGGAGAACTATAGAGGAAAGAGGGAAATTAAAAGACAAAGAAAAAATGGAAGTGAGTAAAACTGCAATTGAATCACAAAACGACAAAATCCTGGAAAAGCATAATTATTGTCCAATATCAGAATCAATCTATCTACTGCAGTGAGATCTTGTTAGGGGAAACAATCTCTTAAACTGGGTCCTTCCTTTCCAGATTTTGACAAATTAAGACCAACTTGCAGAAAGTTCAAAGTAGACATTAAAAAATCGGTAAAGATCTGTGCTTTCTTAACAAAAATATAAAAATATGGAATTTAGACTACATTTTAAGACTATTCATGAGCAGGATTTAGAGATATTTGCAGTCGACTCTTGAGTCTCAAAACCCGGTACAGATAGAAAAGAAGTGCTTCCTCTTTTACCTTAAGAAAAGAAAGAGAATTGTGAAAATCATACTGTGAGAATTTACTGAGTTATCATACTAAAAATGCATGAAAAAGACACAGAAAAGTGTCTAAATATCTGAGAAATCTAAAGGACAGGATGAACTCTAGTTTGAGAGTTACCTGTGCAAAAAGTGGATGAAGGATGCACAAATTCTCTGTATCTAAAAGGACCACATAGTGGATGAGAGGTAAAAGTAGACTTTCATATACTTGGGGACCCAAAAGGAATGACAAATACATACACTTTGCAATTTTGGGGGGGATTAAAGATACATAGAGGAATAGACACTATAGTATACAGTTGGAGGGAAGATGTTGGTGTCTTTAACAGTTTGTGAAAGTGCTGGAAAGATAAACAAAATAAACACATTCCAAGCTAAAAGAGCAGAGATTATGGATCACCACAGTGTTCTTAGTCTAGCCCATATTCACTCCCAAATCTCTTATTCTGCCTCCCACTGTTGCAGGGAGAAAATCAATTCTAGTTCCATGTTGCAAATTGTTTCTCTGACTTGCTGCCCATCGCTATTGCTATTATAATCCTACTTAATGGCTTGCCTGGAGGACCCTGCCTCTTTGTCAGATTGTGAAGTAAAATACCTTTGTTCAGAAAATCCTGTCCACCTGTAAATGACAGGAAGAGACAAGTTAACACTTCCCCTGCCTGAGGCTTGCCATTCTATGGCCTGGCTGCAAGATTAATGGCATTTTTACTTTGCCTCCTCATCTCCCACTATGTCTGATCTATAAAATAACCTGGCATCCAAACCACAGATAAGATGGTTTTTTCCAAGACATTGGCCACCTTCTTCTTGGTCAGTTTCTTTTCCAATAAAGTCATTTTCCTTGCCTCACCACTTCGTCTCAGATTCATTGGCCTGTCGTGAGGCAAGTAGATCGAATATGGACTGCATAACACCACTATTCTAATTTTGGATTCTTCAGAAAATAAAAGTAGCTAGTCGGGTGAGAAGGATCAGAAACAGAAAAGATGATCAGAACAAAAAGGTGAAGCCATCTGCACACTATTTTTTCTGGAAAGAGGAAGAATCAGAGTAAGGTTTCAATTACAAATTAATCTTAGAGTGTCAAATAGTAAGAAGAAATTAACACTCTGTTTATTAAATTGAACCTGAGTTTATCATTTGTACGTTTCCTATTCTTGCTGTATTAAATTACTACAAATTTAATGACTTAAAACAGCAAAAGCTTTTTTACAATTCTATAGGTCAAAAGTTCACGTCTCAATTGGTTAAAATCAAGGTGTTTGCAGAGTTGTTTCCTCAGGTTCCAGGGAGGATTCTGAAAGATCTCAGCGCAGCAAGAGACAGGCCAATCAGCCAAATTATAAGCAAAAATTTAAGTTTTATTGGGATCCTGCTCCCGGGTGAGGTTCACGGGTCCCTAAGTGGAGCCCATGAAGTCACGCCCAGAGGCAGGGCAAGGGGCTTTTATCTACTCAAGGTGAAAAAATGTAAGTCAGGGGAAGGGTAAGGTCTTGAAACTGCACAGAGTCAGTTTCTTTGTTTGAGCTGTACTCTGTCTGGGCGGGACAATTCCAGATGCAGGTGGTGCTAGTAATGAGTCAGCGGGAAATCTTTTGAGATCACTGCCTCCTGGAACAGCTAGGCCCCATGGGCCCCCATCAACCTAACAGATTCATTTCCTTGTTTATCTAGTCTGTAGAGTTCATAAATATTCTTTAACTGATTGCCCACTTCTTTCATCTTGAGAGTCAGCAATTTTGCATCTCTCTAACCATTTCTACATAGTCATTTCTCTGTGACCAGTTAGTAAAGGTCTCTAGCTTCAAAGAACCTGTATAATTACAATGAGTCTACCTGGATACTCTATGATAATTTCTCTAAATCTAGATACTTAAATAGTGACATTTGCAAAAATCTCATTTACCATTAGGCAATTTAGGTTGACCTGAAACAGAATGCTAATTATGTACCCAGCAAAAATACATTTGTTCAAGCACAGCAGAGAATTGCAATTTGTGGTCTGCAAATATGGTGAGACATGTGCAAGTCCCTTGAAAAAAATGGAGAGAATCCTTTTATATAGGCTAGAAAAAAGTTGGGAGGACTATAGTAAACAAAGGGATTGTGGCTTTTTATTGGCTGAGTTGTGATATTTTCTCATTAGGTGAGCTCTTGCCAGGAAATAAGAGGATATCTTTTTCTTTGGGACTCCACTATTCTCTTAGTGTATGAGAGCTCGCACTTCTGGTCTTCTCATACTACTTAATTGAATTTTCTGATTATTATTATCATCTTTTACGTTTTCTCTTTTTGACAAAAAATTTTATCTGAAAGCTCACTGACCAAGCGTTAAGTTTTCTGGTATCAGCAGCTTTTGTTGCAGGGAGGAAACCAATTCTAATCCCATGATGGAATTGATTTTTTTGACTTGCTTTTCATTGCTTTTGTTATTATAATAATATAGAATGGATTTGTCTCAGGGAATACTGTCCCTCTGCCTGACTATTAAACTAAAGTGCCTTTGCTCAGAACTCTGTCCACATGTGGATGGCAGGAAGGGAGAAATTAACACATACTCTGCCTGAGGTTTGCCATTCTAGGATTTGTTTGCAAGACTAATTGCCCTTAACTTTGCTTTCACACTTGCCCCCACCTCTGATCAATAAAAGAACCTGGCATGTGTTGGTTGGGCACATGGTGGCTCCTTTTAACCTTTCCTGAACCCTTCCTGTTAAAGGTGGCCTATTAGTTTTGTGTTGCTTACCAATACCTCCTGTCATAAAATAATTCATTGAACTGGTTACTATGGTGTGCGACCAGGATGGGTGGTTTCAGTCATTGTGCTTCCCCTAGAAAAGCTGCCAACAAGGCTTGGTCCATAATACCTAGGAAAATGTGTTTCATCACGTCATCTGTTTCAAGTCCAGAAAATCTTTACTATTTGGTTTGCTAATTGGAGTTTGGTAACACAATGCTTAATTAATAATACCTAAGAAGAGTCTTTGCAATGAGGTTAAAAAGTACTGTTTTGAAGATATCCTTTCTAATGGAGGAAATCAAGTTTCTAGGTATCATTCTTAAATACGTATTTTACTAACAGCACACTGTGAAGATTCCTCAGTTAAAGCATGCTTATTTTAATAGAAGCAATTAGGTCTGTACAATATTGGAGCTTTTCTCCTTTTATCAGCAGTGAGTTAAAAGAGGAAGGAGTCAGATAGAAATGTAAAATTGGCTAAAGGGTACAGACTTGTCCAAGTACTTGTCTAGTAAAATGGTTTCCTTGATTTGATATCTATGAAACTCTAAAGGAGTTCCAGAGGAAGATATTTTTCAAATGAAATATAGACACAGAAGAGCCAGGAGACTTTTGCAAGGGAAGGATTTCATCCAGCATGATAACATACAGACAATGACTAAAACATACTTTTTACATCCATTGGATGGAGGAAGTCACAAGAAACTAGTTTTCCAGACCTTCAATAATCCATTAGGAAGTTAAAAATACTGGAGAATGCTATGAACAGTCTTCCTTGGAATGTACTTTGGGACAAATGAAACAAGTGGGGGAGGTACATTTTGCACCTCATTAATTCTTCTCCACATATGCTTAATATAAATGATGCCATTTTGTCAGTGGGCTAATGGTTTAATGTACCTAATGAGGGGTGGAAATTTTAGAACCTCCAGTAGGACTCTTCAAGCCAAACCTTTCCCATTCTCAATCCAACACTTGTCACATTTATAATCATGCTTTTTCTTTTCTGATGCCAATTATTAGATTTCTCTAGTCATTCTTCTAAGCTGTCATTTCAGAAACTATCCTTTTGAACAAGGACAACAGTTTAATTGGTGCTACTCCAGGTGGTTCCAGTAGTAAAGAACCTGCCTTCCAATGCAGGAGACACAGGAGGTGCATGTTCAATCGCTGGGCTGGGAAGGAGGAGGAGGAAATGGCATACACTCCAGGCTCTTCACCTACAGAATTCCATGGACAGAGCCCATGGTGGGCTACAGTCCATGGGCTCACAGAGAGCTGAACATAGCTGAAGCAACTTCGCACTCAAGGACAATCCTTAAAGAAAATCAGTACTGATTTTGCAAATGTCAGTGAGTTGATTTACCTTTACTTACAGAGAAAGAGTAGGACTTGATTGAGTGACATACACACCTTCCAGAGAGTCAATTTCAGCATGCCCTCAAATCTTAAGGCATGTAAAATCATTCCAACCAATAATTCCTAAATATAAAGGCTATTTTTAATTTTCAAAGTCAGGAAACCGTACTGCTTCCACAACATTCCAAAATCTGAAACCATATTCTGCAATCAGTACAAATATTGACAATTTTGCTCTTGGCTACAGTATGAGCACGTGTAAGAGTATATAATTTGGCCCGTTGGACTGATACACTTATGGGTAAAGACGCTCCTTCAATTACATCCAAAATAGTTTCAATAGCACACACTTCACAACATTTGTCATTGTCATGTTTTAAATAAGAATCAACTCTCAGCTATGATAAGCCAGCATTATTCAAAGAGATTTCCTGCAGATCATCAAAAAGAGTCAAGAGATCGTTTGTCCAAATTAAGCAGTTAAGGACTTCTTCAGGGATGGAGAGAAGAAAAGCAGGTGGATCAATATTTTTGTAAAAATGTTACCTAGGGACAGATAACACAAACATTTCATAGGAGGTACGAAATCGACTGAGAAATGTTATGTGTGATGAAAATTCAGACATAAAAGGAGGGTTTTTACTGCATTAGGTACAGCAGACCCCACAACACTTTTCTTAGTGGCTGTCACCAAAAGGTTAGTGGCAGTAATAGCACAAGGCAAAATGTTCACCCCAATTTTCCAAGGAATCCTATTATACCCTGTTGATTGATGATGATTCCTGTATTTTGGAATGACCATTCCCAGAACATTTCTTTTATTTTCATACATAAAAAAATATAAAAATTAAATAGGGAATCTGCCATTGGTATGCACATGGTAGTTCAGCTTCTAAGAATATGCTTGCAATGCAGGAGATCCTGGTTCAATTCCTGGCTTGGGAATCCCTGGTTAAGGGGAAAGGCTACCCACTCCAGTATTCTTTAGGGCTTCCCAGGTGGTACTAGTGGTAAGAATTCACCTGCCAGTGCAGGAGACATAAGAGACCTGGGTTCAGTCCCTGGATAGGGAAGATCCCTGAAGGATGGCATGGCAATCAGGACTTAAAAAATGTCGAGAAATGGGGTTGATTTACCTTTACTTACAGAGAAGAGTAGGACTTGATTGGTGACATACACACCTTCCGAGAGTCAATTTCAGCATGCCCTCAAATCTTAAGGCATGTAAAATCATTCAACCAATAATTCCTAAATATAAAGGCTATTTTTAATTTTCAAAGTCAGGAAACCGTACTGCTTCCACAACATTCCAAAATCTGAAACCATATTCTGCAATCAGTACAAATATTGACAATTTTGCTCTTGGCTACAGTATGAGCACGTGTAAGAGTATATAATTTGGCCCGTTGGACTGATACACTTATGGGTAAAGACGCTCCTTCAATTACATCCAAAATAGTTTCAATAGCACACACTTCACAACATTTGTCATTGTCATGTTTTAAATAAGAATCAACTCTCAGCTATGATAAGCCAGCATTATTCAAAGAGATTTCCTGCAGATCATCAAAAAGAGTCAAGAGATCGTTTGTCCAAATTAAGCAGTTAAGGACTTCTTCAGGGATGGAGAGAAGAAAAGCAGGTGGATCAATATTTTTGTAAAAATGTTACCTAGGGACAGATAACACAAACATTTCATAGGAGGTACGAAATCGACTGAGAAATGTTATGTGTGATGAAAATTCAGACATAAAGGAGGGTTTTACTGCATTAGGTACAGCAGACCCCACAACACTTTTCTTAGTGGCTGTCACCAAAAGGTTAGTGGCAGTAATAGCACAAGGCAAAATGTTCACCCCAATTTTCCAAGGAATCCTATTATACCCTGTTGATTGATGATGATTCCTGTATTTTGGAATGACCATTCCCAGAACATTTCTTTTATTTTCATACATAAAAAAATATAAAAATTAAATAGGGAATCTGCCATTGGTATGCACATGGTAGTTCAGCTTCTAAAGAATATGCTTGCAATGCAGGAGATCCTGGTTCAATTCCTGGCTTGGGAATCCCCTGGTTAAGGGAATGGCTACCCACTCCAGTATTCTTTAGGGCTTCCCAGGTGGTACTAGTGGTAAAGAATTCACCTGCCAGTGCAGGAGACTTAAGAGACCTGGGTTCAGTCCCTGGATAGGGAAGATCCCCTGAAGGATGGCATGGCAACCAGCTCCAGTATTCTTGCCAGGAAAATCCCATGGACAGAGAAGCCTGGTGGGCTACAGTCTATAAGGTTGTACAGAGTCTGACATGACTGAAATGACTTAGCATGCATACCTGGACTAGTAAGGTCATTAAACTTAATTGTAAGACCTTAAAGTTAACTAAGTTTAACATACAGAAGCTTGATCATTAGAGAGAAATTTGAAATCCAGTTTCAGCAATAACCAACTAGCCAAGAAAACCTCACAGTTTATGTCTGATTTTAAGGATGGCATGGCAACCAGCTCCAGTATTCTTGCCAGGAAAATCCCATGGACAGAGAAGCCTGGTGGGCTACAGTCTATAAGGTTGTACAGAGTCTGACATGACTGAAATGACTTAGCATGCATACCTGGACTAGTAAGGTCATTAAACTTAATTGTAAGACCTTAAAGTTAACTAAGTTTAACATACAGAAGCTTGATCATTAGAGAGAAATTTGAAATCCAGTTTCAGCAATAACCAACTAGCCAAGAAAACCTCACAGTTTATGTCTGATTTTGGGGAAATGCGATCCACTATAAAGTCTATCTGAATCTAACTGTAGTCTTTTTTTCTGGTATCAGATGGCCTAAATATCAAACGTAGTTAAGGAAGAATGCAATTTTTTTGGTGACATTATGTTCTTTTAAGACTAAAGGCTATAGCTCCTGGATGCTATTTTGCCACAGAGAGAACTGAGAAAGAGAACGAAGAAACAAGTCCTTTATATAATGCAGTAAAGTTTAACCTCTAACCTTCAAAATGTATGAGAAATAAGATCTCTGAGTAAAACCTCAAGGCATGAATGTCCAGATGAATTGGTTTCCTTCTCAAGTAGGGGCAAAATTTTATTGACTAATTTCATCAACTAAGATATGAAAGAATGAACTGAATAAATTATAGTAAAGAATTTACTATCAGAGGAGTGGATGTTTTTTACATATGAATGTTAGTTGCAATGGGTTGTATATATATATTAATTGCTCTGAGTTCATGGACAAATTTCCATGATCAGTCCTTAGGTTTACTTTCTGTATTGGAGGATCTAGTACAGTGGATAATTTGAGTCTGGCAATCCACTATGCATTTTTTTTTTTTTTGGCTGCACCAGGTCTTGGATTTGGTATGTGGGATCTAGTTCCCTGACCAGGGATTGAACCCAGGTCCCCTGCATTGGGCGTGTGGTGTCTTACCCACTGGACCACAAGGGAAGTCCCTCCACTATGCATTTTCTATTTTAAAGGGTTATTTTCTGTAGAGAATATCAATTAATTCTGTGGCAAGTTTTTGAGCATTCTATTTCATTCTTGATTAGAGGTGGGATGTGAATTTTGCCAATATCATTTGAAGACTTTATTCACTCAGAAGATATTATCTGAATCAGTAAAAATGAATGATCATATTTTCTGAATGCATTCTAGAGCTTTCAGAGATGAAGAAAACAAAAAGATATCAAAGGGAGCCGCCGGAACCCGCCCGCCGCGAGGAGCCGCCGGAACCCGCCCGCCGCGAGGAGCCGCCGGAACCCGCCCGCCGCGAGGAGCCGCCGGAACCCGCCCGCCGCGAGCCGCGAACCCGCCCGCCGGAGCGGCGCGCGAGCGCGACGCGCAGCGAGCGCGCGCGAGAGCGCGCGCGGAGCCGCGGGCGCCGCGGCGCGGGCGCGAGGAGCCGCGGCGCGGGTAAGTTCAGCCACTCCAACTGGAGGGCTTGCTGAACGGAGAGAGGAAGTCGTCCACGGGTTGCTGACCAGGGACCGGGCACGAGTTGGACGGGAAAGCTCGCGTCCGCCTTTGGTACTTAGAGACATAACCGGCAGTGCGCGTGTGCCAGTGGTGGAGGAGCCCGCATTCCCCTAGAACTGCAGCAGCAGCGGAGGAAGCCGGGGAAAGAGCAGGAATTGGAGACTACAGGCGGGCGCGCGGTCGAGACGGGGCGCCCCCCTCCAACACGGGGCTGCACGCGCCGCGGCCTCCGCCCGACTGACTGGGATCAGCCCACCGTCCCGGCCAGCACCCACTATGGCAGCAAAGCCCTCATTTTGCTGAACACAAAAACAGAAACCACAGCAACCGGCACTATAAGGGAAAGACTACGCCATCAAAACACCACCATCAAGAGCAGAGTGGTTTCCAACAGGCAGATGTGAAGATAAAAACCAAGGACAGTATTTAACTTTTTTTTTAAATTTTTTTTATTTTTCTTTTCTCGTTTTTTTCTGCTTGTTTGTGGTGGACTATTTTGCTTATTCAATTGATTGGTTTGGGGTTTATTAGTTTCTTTGTTTATTGGGGTTTTTTATATTTGCTTGTTTTTTGGGTTTTTTTTTTTTATAGTTTTCATTTGTTTGATTTATTCTATGTGTTTTTTCTTTGTTTTTCGTTCTCATTAATTTTTTCTGCTCTTTTTAATTTTTAACTTTATTTTGACTTTCATTATATTTTTTTAACTTTAATTTTAATTCTTGAAAACCTGTAATTCTCTTTTCTCTTTCCTCTTTCCCACTGCTTTCTTTCTCTATGTTCTAAATGTAAAACATCTTCCTAGCTACCAATATCCTCTAGATAAATTATTTCCTATCTTTCTGTCTCCACTATTCACTTCCAAATACACTAAACAGTACACACACTAATCTTTGCTACCTAATCCTATAAAATACTTCCAAGACAAATCTTTTCCTTTTTATTACTTATAGACTCTCCTCCTTGTCACCCCGAGCACATGTCCTAATTTAAAATTGCTCTCATTGTAATTATCCAAGCCAGGACCTTGTGCTAGATCTATTATTCAGGCACTATTTTAATTAATTCAAAGCTTAACGGGCAAGTATCATCTGTGATTGCATGAGTTGCTAGAAAGATTTCCTGCGCCTTATCTCTGTAAAACTGGTCAGTTGTGGGGATTGCTGTATATGTATGTATATCTTACGATTATGTTAGAAAACATCTGCATGCTTTTATGACTGTCACCCATCAGGGATGCACCTCTTGTTCCTCAGATGCTAGTGTGTGAACTAGTATCACGGAACACCATAGCAAACCAGACATAGAGCCTACACCCCCTGACCAATCATCAAACCAAGGATCCTCGAAGCGGAAGCCCGGATTCCAAGATGCCACACTGATTATCAAAGAACATACAACACTACAGATTATTCACCTGTAAACAAGGTCTATCACCACCCAAGACACAAACCACTGAACCCTTCTACAAGGACAGAAACCCAAAGGAAGGGAGAATTCAACCAAGAAGCCTGGTGGGAATAAGAACTCCATACACACAGACACACACAAAGAAACAAAAATTAACCTAATAATGAAAAGACAGAGAAACACTGTACAAATGAAGGACCAAGCTAGAGAAACACCACTTCAAATGACAGAGGAGGAGATAGACAAGCTATCTGAAAGAGAATTCAGAAAAACTATACTAATGAGGATGCAAAACACCGAAAACAGAATATTAGAGGAAATTAGTGCATTGAGAAAAGACATGCAGGAAATGAAAAATAAGCAAATAGAGACCACCAACTCAATTGCTGAACTCAAAAATACTATAGAAGGTCTCAACAGTAGAGTATCAGAGGCTGAAGAACGGATAAGTGAGCTGGAAGACAGAATGGTGGAAATAAGTGCTGAAGAACAGAACAAAGCCCAAAGAATTAAAAGAACTGAGGATAGCCTCAGAGACCTATGGGACAATATTAAACGCACCAACATTAGAATTATAGGAGTTCCAGAAGAAGAAGAAGAGAAGAAAGACTATGAAAAAATTCTTGAAGAGGTTATAGTTGAAAACTTCCCCAGCATGGGAAAGGAGATAGTCAACCAAGTCCAGGAAGCACAAAGAGTTCCATACAGGAGAAACCCCAGAAGAAACACACCAAGGCACATACTAATCAAACTAACGCAGACTAAATATAAAGACAGATTACTAAAAGCAGCTCAGAGCAAACAACAAATAACATATAAAGGAAACCCCATACGTTTAACTGCGGATCTCTCAACAGAAACCCTACAGGCCAGAAGAGAATGGCAAGATACATTTAAACGACTAAAAGAGAATAACCTGCAACCACGAATTCTCTACCCAGCAAGAATCTCATTCAAAATCGATGGTGAAGTCAAAAGCTTCACAGACAAGCAAAAACTAAAAGAATTCTGTACCACAAAACCAGCCCTACAACAAGTGTTAAAGGGCCTGATATAGCCAATAAATACAAGAGTAGGAGAAGCCTTACAAATCAAACCCCAAATTTCTAAGAAGATGACAATAGGAACATTCGTATCAATAATTACTTTGAAGGTAAATGGACTAAATGCTCCAACCAAACGACACAGGCTGGCTGAATGGATCCAGAAGCAAGACCCATATATATGCTGTTTACAAGAGACCCACTTCAGACTTAGAGACACTCATAGACTGAAAGTGAAAGGCTGGAAAAAGATATTTCATGCAAATGGAAATCAAAAGAAAGCTGGAGTAGCAATCCTTATATCAGACAAAATAGACTTTAAAGTAAAGAAGATTCTAAGAGACAAGGCAGGTCACTACATCATGATTAAGGGATCTATCCAAGAGGAAGACATAACAGTCATGAATATCTACGCACCCAACACAGGGGCACCTCAATACATAAGACAGGTACTTTCAGACATAAAAGAAGAAATCAACAATAACACAATAATAGTAGGAGACTTTAACACTCCTCTCACACCAATGGACAGATCAACAAAACAGAAAATTAATAAAGAAACACAAGCCTTAAATGCCACACTGGAAAAGATGGACCTCATCGATATCTTTAGGACTTTCCATCCAAAAGCAGAAGAATACACTTTCTTCTCAAGTGCTCACGGAACATTCTCCAGGATAGACCACATCTTGGGCCACAAATCTAACCTCAGTCAGTTCAAGAAAACCGAAATTATATCAACCATCTTCTCAGACCACAATGCAATGAGACTGGAGATCAACTACCAGAAAAAAAACCCTAAAAACACAAACACATGGAGATTAAACAATACATAAAAACCTAAAAACCAACTGAAAACAAAGAACACGACGTGCAAAACCTATGGATACTGCAAAAGTCAAAGGAAAAAAAATTAAACAATTCCTAGAAGAAAATGGCTAAAGAGAATAACCTGCCACCACGAATTCTCTACCCAGCAAGAATCTCATTCAAAATCGATGGTGAAGTCATATGATGCACAGACGAGCAACGACTAAAAGAATTCTGTACCACAAAACCAGCCCTACAACAAGTGTTAAAGGGCCTGATATAGCCAATAAATACAAGAGTAGGAGAAGTCCTACAAATCAAACTCCAAATTTCTAAGAAGATGACAATAGGAACATTCGTATCAATAATTACTTTGAAGGTAAAATGACTAAATGCTCCAACCAAACGACACAGGCTGGCTGAATGGATCCAGAAGCAAGACCCCTATATATGCTGTTTACAAGAGACCCACTTCAGACCTAGAGACACTCATAGACTGAAAGTGAAAGGCTGGAAAAAGATATTTCATGCAAATGGAAATCAAAAGAAAGCTGGAGTAGCAATCCTTATATCAGACAAAATAGACTTTAAAGTAAAGAAGATTCTAAGAGACAAGGCAGGTCACTACATCATGATTAAGGGATCTATCCAAGAGGAAGACATAACAGTCATGAATATCTACGCACCCAACACAGGGGCACCTCAATACATAAGACAGGTACTTTCAGACATAAAAGAAGAAATCAACAATAACACAATAATAGTAGGAGACTTTAACACTCCTCTCACACCAATGGACAGATCAACAAAACAGAAAATTAATAAAGAAACACAAGCCTTAAATGCCACACTGGAAAAGATGGACCTCATCGATATCTTTAGGCCATTCCATCCAAAAGCAGAAGAATACACTTTCTTCTCAAGTGCTCACGGAACATTCTCCCGGATAGATCACATCTTGGGCCACAAATCTAACCTCAGTCAGTTCAAGAAAACCGAAATTATATCAAACATCTTCTCAGACCACAATGCAATGAGACTGGAGATCAACTACCAGAAAAAAAACCCTAAAAACACAAACACATGGAGATTAAACAATACATACCTAAAAAACCAACTGATCATTGAGGAAATCAAAGGAGAAATTAAACAATTCCTAGAAGAAAATGACAATGAACACACGACCGTGCAAAACCTATGGGATACTGCAAAAGCAGTTCTAAGAGGGAAATTTATAGCAATACAATCCCACCTCAAGAAACTAGGAAAATATGAAGCAGATGACCTAACCCTCCGCTTAAAACAGTTGGAGAAAGAAGAACAAAAACATCCCAGAGCCAGCAGAAGAAGAGAAATCATAAAGATCAGAGCAGAAATAAATGAGAAAGAAACAAAAGAAACAATAGTAAAGATAAATAAAACAAAAAGCTGGTTCTTTGAAAAGGTAAACAAAATTGACAAGCCACTGGCCAGACTCATTAAGAAAAAGAGAGAAGAACCAGATCAACAAAATCAAAAACGAAAAGGAGAGATTACAACAGATAATGCAGAAATCCAAAGGATTCTAAGAGACTATTATGAGCAACTCTATGGCAACAAACTGGACAACTTGGAAGAAATGGACAGTTTCTTGGACAGGATTAATCTCCCAAGACTGAGCCAGGAAGAAACAGAAACTTTGAACAACCCAATCACAAGCTCAGAAATCGAATTTGTGATTAAAAATCTACCCAAAATAAAAGCCCAGGACCAGATGGCTTCACAGCCGAATTCTACCAAACATTTAAAAAAGAGCTAATGCCTGTCCTTCTAAAACTCTTCAAAAATTGCACAGGAAGGAAAACTCCCAAACACATTCTACGAGGCCACCATCACCCTGATACCCAAACCAGGCAAAGACAACACAAAAAAGGAAAACTATAGGCCAATTTCACTGATGAACTTAGATGCCAAGATCCTCAACAAAATCCTAGCAAACAGAATTCAACGACATGTCAAAAAACTCATACATCACGATCAAGTTGGGTTCATCCCAGGCATGCAAGGCTTCTTCAACATCCGCAAAGCAATCAACGTGATACACCATATCAACAAGTTGAAAGACAAAAATCACATGATCATCTCAATAGATGCAGAAAAAGCCTTCGACAAAGTACAACATCCATTTATGATCAAAACTCTTCAGAAAATGGGCATAGAAGGAACCTATCTCAACATAATAAAAGCCATCTATGAGAAGCCTACAGCGAACATTATTGTTAATGGTGAAAAACTGAAAGCATTCCCTCTAAGATCAGGAACAAGACAGGGGTGCCCACTTTCACCACTGCTATTCAACATAGTCCTGGAAGTCCTAGCAACAGCAATAAGAGAAGAGAAAGAAATCAAAGGAATCCAGATTGGAAAGGAAGAAGTCAAGCTCTCTCTTTTTGCAGACGACATGATATTATACATAGAAAATCCCAAAGACACGGTTACAAAGCTACTAGAGCTAATCAATGAATTCAGCAAAGTTGCAGGATATAAAGTCAACACACAGAAGTCACTGGCATTCCTATACACAAACAATGAAAAATCAGAAAATGAAATCAAAGAGGCAATCCCCTTCACCATTGCAACCAAAAGAATCAAATATCTAGGAATAAACCTACCCAAAGAAACAAAAGAATTGTACACAGAAAATTACAAGACACTCATGAGAGACATTAAAGAAGACTTAAACAGATGGAGAGATATTCCATGTTCCTGGATTGGAAGAATCAATATTGTGAAAATGACCATACTTCCAAATATCATCTACAGATTCAATGCAATACCTATTCAACTACCACTGACATTTTTCACAGAACTAGACCAAATAATAACACAGTTCATATGGAAACACAGAAGACCTCGAATAGCCAAAGCAATCCTGAGGAAGAAAAATGGAGTTGGAGGGATCAGCCTCCCTAACTTCAGACTCTACTACAAAGCAACAGTTATCAAGACAGTATGGTACTGGCACAAAAACAGAACTATAGATCAATGGAACAAGATTGAGAACCCAGAGATAAACCCACGCACCTATGGGTACCTTATTTTTGATAAAGGAGGAGAAACTATAAAATGGGACAAAGACAGCCTCTTCAACAAGTGGTGCTGGGAGAATTGGACAGCTACATGCAAAAAATGAAGTTGGAACATTCCCTGACACCATACACTAAGATCAACTCAAAATGGATTAAAGACCTAAATGTAAGACCAGAAACCATCAAACTTAGGGAAAAGGAACCTATCTCAACATAATAAAAGCCATCTATGAGAAGCCTACAGCGAACATTATTGTTAATGGTGAAAAACTGAAAGCATTCCCTCTAAGATCAGGAACAAGACAGGGGTGCCCACTTTCACCACTGCTATTCAACATAGTCCTGGAAGTCCTAGCAACAGCAATAAGAGAAGAGAAAAAAATCAAAGGAATCCAGATTGGAAAGGAAGAAGTCAAGCTCTCTCTTTTTGCAGACGACATGATATTATACATAGAAAATCCCAAAGACACGGTTACAAAGCTACTAGAGCTAATCAATGAATTCAGCAAAGTTGCAGGATATAAAGTCAACACACAGAAGTCACTGGCATTCCTATACACAAACAATGAAAAATCAGAAAATGAAATCAAAGAGGCAATCCCCTTCACCATTGCAACCAAAAGAATCAAATATCTAGGAATAAACCTACCCAAAGAAACAAAGAATTGTACACAGAAAATTACAAGACACTCATGAGAGACATTAAAGAAGACTTAAACAGATGGAGAGATATTCCATGTTCCTGGATTGGAAGAATCAATATTGTGAAAATGACCATACTTCCAAATATCATCTACAGATTCAATGCAATACCTATTCAACTACCACTGACATTTTTCACAGAACTAGACCAAATAATAACACAGTTCATATGGAAACACAGAAGACCTCGAATAGCCAAAGCAATCCTGAGGAAGAAAAATGGAGTTGGAGGGATCAGCCTCCCTAACTTCAGACTCTACTACAAAGCAACAGTTATCAAGACAGTATGGTACTGGCACAAAAACAGAACTATAGATCAATGGAACAAGATTGAGAACCCAGAGATAAACCCACGCACCTATGGGTACCTTATTTTTGATAAAGGAGGAGAAACTATAAAATGGGACAAAGACAGCCTCTTCAACAAGTGGTGCTGGGAGAATTGGACAGCTACATGCAAAAAATGAAGTTGGAACATTCCCTGACACCATACACTAAGATCAACTCAAAATGGATTAAAGACCTCAATGTAAGACCAGAAACCATCAAACTCTTAGAGGAGAATATAGGCAAAACCCTCAAGGACATCAATCAAAGCAAGATCTTCTCTGACCCACCAACTAAAATAGCAGAACTGAAAAGAAAAATGAACATATGGGACCTTATGAAACTTAAAAGCTTTTGTACAGCAAAAGAAATTACAAAAAAGTTCAACAGACACCCCACAGAGTGGGAGAAAATCATAGCAAATGAAACAACAGACAAAGAATTAATCTCCAAAATCTACAAGCAACTCAGACAACTCAGCACAGGGAAATGAGCAGCCCAATCAAAAAATGGGAAAAAGATCTAAAGAGACGCCTCTCCAAAGAGGACATACAGATGGCCCAAAAATACATGAAACGATGCTCAACCTCGCTTATTATCAGAGAAATGCAAATTAAAACCACAATGAGATACCACCTCACACCTGTCAGAATGGCCATCATCAACAAATCGAGAGACAACAAATGCTGGAGAGGGTGTGGAGAAAAGGGAACCCTCTTGCATTGCTGGTGGGAATGTAAATTAGTACAACCTCTATGGAAGACAATATGGAGATTCCTTAAAAAACTAAAAAGAGAAGCACCCTATGACCCAGCAATCCCACTATTAGGCCTATATCCTGATGAAATCAAAACTGAAAGAGGCACCTGTACCCCAATGTTCATTGCAGCTCTCTATACAATAGCCAGAACATGGAAGCAACCTAGATGTCCATCGACAAATGAATGGATCCAGAAGCTCTGGTACATATATACAATGGAATACTACTCAGCTGTTAAAAGAAATGAGAAGACTCAGTCCTAATGAGGTGGCTGGCGCTAGAACCTATCATAAAATGTGAAGTAAGTCAAAAAGAGAAAGACAAGTATAGTATACTAACTCATATATATGGGATCTAGTAAGATGGTCATGATAACACATGCAGTGAACTCATGAAAAAACAGAGAATAGACATAAAGACATTGTGGAGACCGAACAGTGGGAGGGAGTAACATGGAAACCTATACTGTCATGTGTAGAAAAGATAGCTATTGTCATTGTGCTAGGGGAATAGGAGTACCTACAACCACTTGGAGTGATGGTCTGGAGGGATGGGAGTGGGGGAACTGGGTGGGGGGAGGGTCGAGGGATATGCATATGAATGATCTGGGAACATACATGTACAAAAATAAATAATAAATAAATAAATAAATAAATAAAGTTAAAAAAAAAAAAAGATATCAAAGGGTAATTTGATTCACCTGATTGTTTTGGTGACTACTGTCAAGTCCTAGTATTGTTTTCTTTCACAGGCAGAAATAAGTTTTGGCCTGATTCTGCCCTGAGTCTCAGACTAAAAATAGGAAGGGGTGAAGAAATTAAGAGAAAAAAAAAAATTGTGTACCTCTCAAAATTTCTAAACAAAAGGGATTGGTTCAGAGATAGGACTCTCTTAAGGTTCATTAGAGATCTCCACCCTTGAACTGCTTTAGTCCTCTGAAGAATGGGATGTTCTTAATCAAAGGGAAGAATGGGAAGAGTCTCTGTAGGTTCTTGAGCCCTGTCACTGAGAAATGGGAGAGTTTGTAAAGGCTGGTTAGAGAGCTGAAGATGCCTAAAACAATTTATCATAATCTCCTTTTTAATATTCTGTCTTTATAATAATAACGGAGTCTAGGAGAGTTTTGGTTTTGCCTATGATCTTCACTGTCTGGAGTTGAGGTTAAGGATTTTAGTCACCCTCTTTTTGGGTGACTCATCTATAGTGCAAGAGAAATGATTTGCCACACTGACTATATCTGAAAAGGCCACTTTTTCCCATTCCGTGTAAGTTTTTTCAGTCAAAGGAGAAAGTCTCATTTTAGCCTATTAATAATCATAAATCTAAGGGATACTTGGGTGGAACCAACATTAAAGGAGACACTTTTTTTTCCTTTACTTTTTTTCTCCTCCATCATGCCTCTTTTATTTTTATATTTATTTTCACCCATCTTTATTCTTTGGCCTGTGTGGGCCTCCCATTACAATGGCCTCTCCAGTTGCCAAGCACCAGCTCTGGGTGCATGTGCTCCAGAGCTCTGGCTCATAATTGGACGCACTGGTCCAACCACTCTGTGGCATGTGGGATCTCCCCAAGTCAGGGATTGAATCAGTGCCCCTTGCACTGCAAGGTGTACTCTCTGACCACAGGACCACCAGGGAAGCCCCTCCAGGAGACATATTTTAATTGCCAGATTTTACATTAAGTTAGTAGTTTTTTTCTCCCTGTTATACATCTATAGTTTTTAGTGTTTTTCTGAATAGTGGCCTTCACACAGAGCTGGACCTAGACTTCACCAAAAAATTATATGCAGTAACTCATGCAAGTCAGAGAAACCAGGTTGGTCAGTTTTAATGACTGTATGAAATTCCTTAACAAATCTGTGAGAACCTTGGTTACTTTGGAGAAGCAATACAGTTCTCAGTTCAGCTTTAGTTCAGGAAGTGCATTAAGTCAGATTAATTTTAAAAAAACAATTATAACAAGTTCAGAGAAAAAAGAAGTGGCTAGAGTTTCAGGGACAAGGGAAATTTGGTGATATAATTAATATAAGGGAGATTAAAGGTATGGCTGAATTGTAGATGTTATAAGAGGGAAGGAAGGAAATGGAGCTGGAGGCAGAATCAACCAATGGAGAAACAAGATGGTGTTAGAGTTTCCTGAGAAAGAGAAATAAAGAAAGAAGTGCTTCAGTCATTATTTTTATCTGTCTTATTTTTTTTTTTTTTTAAGTTACCTGGCTTAATCTTGTTTTCCTTATAACCAATTAGAGGATCCTGATAATCATTTGGAAGCCCCACAAAACTAATCAAAATTGGTTTCCTATATAGTTTTAAAATTTTTAAATTAGAAATTTTCATAAGTTTGGGAATATTAAGGCTTCCCCATAATGTCCATTAATAGTCTAAAATGCCTGGGCTTAGACTATTGGGTTGATCCATTCAGATATAAATGTGCATGAGAAAGAATCTTATTTTCTAAACATGAAATTGGCCAGAGGTCTTATTGGAAGAGAAAGAAAGTTCCCTCTAAATATTTAGTTAAGTGGAATCACATTTCTCAAAGTTTTTTAGAGTTAAAAAATAATTTTCCAAGAGCTTAAATACCTCCAACAACTCAAATAGTTCAAATAGCCTGCAGGCCAAATACTCATCACTTCTAAGGGATGAGAGTGATCCGTGTGTATCAGGGCAAGAACTGCTCTACATAGTTCTGATAGAATAGCCCCTATTCCAAGGAAATGGACTGCAAGTTAACAGACACAGTTTCAATGAAATAGCCTCTGTTTCTGAAGAAATGAAGAAGGCTAGGCAGTTCTGGCTGGCAAAGATGGATTTCAAAATCAAAACAAAATGTCCAAGAAATGCAAAACCTTAATCAGAAAAGGCAAAGCCTTAAAACATACTGCAGATATAACCTGAAGAGCTTCAAACCACAAAGAGGGCAGAAGATTGGATCCAGAAGAAAGACTCACCCTCAAGCTGTAAGGTCCGTGAGAAAAGCAGTGAGAAACAATGGACTCAAAAGTTACCATATCTGTTTGTTCACAGCCTTGAAATCTTTGGAGGTACACTAAGGAATAGAGACCACACTGCACACAAAGGGAAAAATAAATCAAGAGGCTGGAGGAACGTGTTAGAGTAAGCAAGGTGTCAAGCTCCTGGGAGATGACATTTCAGAAAGCAACAAAACGATAGCAGATTGAACTACACAAATAAGCTAGGATCTTTGGATCACTGTATAAACTACTAACAAGTTGATGTAAAACAGATTGTCAGTTATTTCTCCATAATAATAATAATAATAATATGTTTATTTGGAATCTGCAAAGAAATGCAATTCAGAGTCCATAATCACAGTGAGTCATGGGTCCCCAGCGAAAATGATGAAGGGGTTAAGGAAGTTGGAAAAGTTATTGTAAACAAAGAGTACATGGTTTTTTACGACCAAACAGTCTCTAATCGGGTAAGGTTTTAGCCAGAAAGGAGTCTTTTATCATCATTTTGGGCTCTGCAATCATATAGAGCACTACAGTAGGTATTCCATCAAAACCCCCAAATTTTTAATTGAGATTTTTGCTTATTAATTTTTTAGCATATTAATAGGTTCCCAGGTTATCAGAAATGTAGCCTGCCAGACTCCTTTATCTGACCATAGAAATCTCAAGGTAAGAATACTGGAGCAGAATACTGCCATGCCCTGCTCCAGGGGATCTTCCTGACCCACAGATAAAACCTGTGTGTCTTACTCTTGGCATGGAGGTTCTTTACCATTAGCACTACTTTGAACCCCCATCTCATTATCTGAGAGAGATAAAAATCTCTTTGGGAATATTTAAAGGTACAGTATAAGATGAAATAAATCTGCATTATAAATGCATGCTGTAAACACTATTTGAGCAATGTATAAAATAACTATAACTCAAAGTTTTGAACAAAATTAGTATTATGTTATCATTTATTATACTAAAAAAAATACTTGGTACATGAGGAAAGGTACATACGCTGTGTATTCTCCAGTGTTTAGCTTAAGAGGGAAAGATGCTTAATGAATTCTGGAGTCAAAGGAGAAGTAGAGACATGTGAGTTAACAGAAAATCTGGAGTTGGTACACTAAGAAGTACACTAAGAAGTTGGTACACTAATCAAGGGCTGGAGGAGATACTAGAAGCAGGCAGAGTCAAAGGGGTATGATATTTCAGGAAGTAACAACCCAGTCACAGAAATAAACTCTACAAATAACCTAAGAAGAATTTTGAAACAAGATACTTTATTCCCAAATCACCTTTAAGACTCTCTAAATTCTAGTCAGAAAGAAGGACAACGCCAAAGAACTTTCAATTGCACAACTGCCCTCATTTTACATGCTAGCAAGGTAATTTTCAAAATCCTTCAAACTAGGCTTTAAGAGCACATGAACTGAGAACTTTCAGATGTACAAGCTGGATTTGGAATAGGCAGAGGAACCAGAGATCAATTGTCCAACATCTGTTGAATTATAGAAGAAAACAAAAGAATTCCAGAAAATCATCTACTTCTGCTTCATTGACTACACTAAAGCCTTGGACTGTGTAGATCACAAAAACTATGGAAATTCTTAAAGAAATGAGAATACCAGACCATGTTACCTGCCACCTGAGAAACCTGTATGCAGGTCAGGAAGCAACAGTTAGAACCAGACGTGGAACAACAAGACTAGTTCCAAAATTCTCAAAGGAGTACATCAAAGCTGTATATTGTCATTCTGCTTATGTAATTTACATGCAAAGTACATCATGCAAAATGCTGGTATGAATGAAGCAAAGCTGGAATCAGAATTCCCAGGAGAAATATCATGCCCTGCTCCAGGATCTTCCTGACCCACAGATAAAACCTGTGTGTCTTACTCTTGGCATGGAGGTTCTTTACCATTAGCACTACTTTGAACCCCCATCTCATTATCTGAGAGAGATAAAAATCTCTTTGGGAATATTTAAAGGTACAGTATAAGATGAAATAAATCTGCATTATAAATGCATGCTGTAAACACTATTTGAGCAATGTATAAAATAACTATAACTCAAAGTTTTGAACAAAATTAGTATTATGTTATCATTTATTATACTAAAAAAAATACTTGGTACATGAGGAAAGGTACATACGCTGTGTATTCTCCAGTGTTTAGCTTAAGAGGGAAAGATGCTTAATGAATTCTGGAGTCAAAGGAGAAGTAGAGACATGTGAATTAACAGAAAATCTTGGGTTGGTACACTAAGAAGTACACTAAGAAGTTGGTACACTAATCAAGGGCTGGAGGGAGATACTAGAAGCAGGCAGAGTCAAAGGGGTATGATATTTCAGGAAGTAACAACCCAGTCACAGAAATAAACTCTACAAATAACCTAAGAAGAATTTTGAAACAAGATACTTTATTCCCAAATCACCTTTAAGACTCTCTAAATTCTAGTCAGAAAGAAGGACAACGCCAAAGAACTTTCAATTGCACAACTGCCCTCATTTCACATGCTAGCAAGGTAATTTTCAAAATCCTTCAAACTAGGCTTTAAGAGCACATGAACTGAGAACTTTCAGATGTACAAGCTGGATTTGGAAAAGGCAGAGGAACCAGAGATCGAATTTCCAACATCTGTTGAATTATAGAAGAAAACAAAAGAATTCCAGAAAATCATCTACTTCTGCTTCATTGACTACACTAAAGCCTTGGACTGTGTAGATCACAAAAACTATGGAAATTCTTAAAGAAATGAGAATACCAGACCATGTTACCTGCCACCTGAGAAACCTGTATGCAGGTCAGGAAGCAACAGTTAGAACCAGACGTGGAACAACAAGACTAGTTCCAAAATTCTCAAAGGAGTACATCAAAGCTGTATATTGTCATTCTGCTTATGTAATTTACATGCAAAGTACATCATGCAAAATGCTGGTATGAATGAAGCAAAAGCTGGAATCAGAATTCCCAGGAGAAATATCAATAACCTCAGGTATGTAGATGAGACCACCCACTCCATGACAGAAGGCGAAGACAAACTAAAGGGCCTTTTGGATAACGGTGAAAGAGGAGAGAGAAAAAGCTAGCTAACATTCAAACATTCAAAAAACTAGTATCATTGCATCCCATCCCAACACTTCAAGGCAAATGGATGGGCAAGCAATGGAAACAATGACAGACTTTATTTTCTTGGACTCAAAAATCACTGTGGATGATGACTGCAACCATGAAATTAAAAGACACTGGCTTCTTGGAAGAAAAGCTATGACAACATAGACTTCATATTAAAAAGTACACACATCACTTTGCCAATAAAAGTCCCTATAGTCAAAGTCATGGGTTTGTTTTTTTTTTTCCAGTAGCCATGTATGGATGTGAGAGTTGGACCATAAAGAAGGTTGAACACCAAAGAATTGGTGCCTTTGAACTGTGGTGTTGGACAAGGTTTTTGAGAGTCCCTTTGCCTGCAATGAGACCAAATTAGCCAATCCTAAAGGAAATCAATCCTAAATAATCATTGGAAAGACAGATGGAGAAGCTGAAGCTCCAATATTTTGGCTACCTAATGTGAAGAGATGACTCATTGGAAAAGACCCTGATGTTGAGAAAAATAGAAAACAGAAAGATAAGTGAACAACAGAAGACAAGATGCTTGGATGGCATCACTGACTCAATAGACAGGAGTTTGTGCAAGCTCTGGGAAATGGTGTAAGACAGGGAAGCTTGGTGTGCTTCAGTCCAAGGGGTCACAAAGAGTCAGACACAACTGAGCAACTGAATTGAACTGAAATGCTTCTCTAAGTTCAAAATGTAGCCATTCTAATGTTTACCTTCAGAAAGATTTTTACTCAAAAAATTGAAAATGAAGAAGACCAAACAGCTCCCATTTATTCTATAACAAGGAGAAGGTATGTTTTCATTGGGTGTCATCCAATCAACAATCCAAACAGATTACTGCGACGTGCTCAGTCATGTAGTACTCTAATGACGTGAATTGAAGCCTACCAGGCTCCTCTGTTCATGGGATTCTCCAGGCAAGGATACTAGACAGAGTTGTGATTTCCTCCTCCAGGGGATCTAGAACCAGAAATCAAACCTATGTCTTCTACATCTTCCTACATTGACAATTGGATCCTTTATGACTG
The DNA here is from genome assembly GCA_022376925.1 of Tragulus kanchil. Classification (NCBI taxonomy): domain Eukaryota; kingdom Metazoa; phylum Chordata; class Mammalia; order Artiodactyla; family Tragulidae; genus Tragulus; species Tragulus kanchil. Next base: position 83,926,745 of record JAIOJX010000003.1, on the reverse strand, counting down.
CGCCAACTGGGAGACACCTAAGTTGAATACTAGAAATAATTAATCAATTATTTAAATTTTATTCAAATTCTTCTACATGCTCTAGTGTAAGTGCTTAATGCATCAAGCTCACAATATGAGAAATTTGTTTATTATGAGATTTCTTTTAGAATAGTGAAGGCCTGAAATAGAATCGACATGTAAATGTATACAGATTTCCAAACTTTTCCCCTTTAATGAAATATCTCATTTACTTTCCTCAATTTCTAAAGTAAGACCATCAAAATCAAAAGCTACTTACCTCCGTATTCGCTGCTCTCTATTTTAGCACCATCATATATGCCAACATTCTTTAGCCCCACAACAGGAAGAACAATTTCCCTTTTCCTTTCAAAAGATGTGATATCGGGCTTCCCTGGTGGTCCAGTGGGTAGGGACGTCACCTTGCAGTGCAGGGGGCGCCAGTTCGATCCCTGGCCTGAGAGGATCACATGTGCCACGGAGCGGCTGGACCGATGTGTCCAATTGCCAAGCCGGAGCTCTGGAGCGCATGCGCCCAGAGCCGGTGCTCTGCGACAACAGAGACCACCGCGATGGGAGGCCCACACAGGCCAAATAACAAAGATGGATGAAAATGGACAAATGAAAGACCAATAGAAGTGGCCCGCCTGCTCCCTTCCCTCCCCATCCCACTCCCCTCAAATAAATAAATAAATAAATCTAAAAAAAAAAAAAAAAAGATGTGATATCACTGTTTTCTCTGACACTGGCTAATTATTAACCCTATGGGGAAAATTTAAGCTTAACTTTAGTATCACTGTAAAATATCAGAATCTGTCTCAGTATGTTAAGGTATCATAAAAGTTTAAGTTGTTTTGGTAAGTTAGCCACCTGTTCAGATGTTCAAAATTTACAGTCTTTCCTGTTTCACCTGTGCTCATGTTTTATATTGATGTATGTGTCATAGTCATTATATTAATATGACTTGAAACAGCCCCTGTCTAAGAAGTCTGGTGAACACATATTTTACACTGTAAATGTTACTCAGAGTTTTCAAAAATAATTTATATTTTTAAAAATATCCCATCCAATGCCCTATAAGGAGTGAGACTAAGTAATTGAGGTTGTAATTAAGATTCATCATTTAAAAAAATAGCAGACAGTGAACACTATCAATTAGTCACATACCCAAAAATAAACTTATAAAGATGTGTTGTGAATTTTCTTTACCAAAAGATTACCATAAAGAAAAAAATGATAAGAATAGCAGCAATCATTGAAGCTTAATGAATCTTTTTAAAAATAAGCAGCAAGGCTTCCCCTCTACTTGTGAGTTTTGAAATTGTTTTATTTTCAGGGATACCATTTAATTTAATTGTATAATTTGTCTGCACTCAGTTTATTTTTCCTTTTTAAACTTCAGCCTCATGTTGTTCTTTGTTACTGTCAGAACCTGGTGAGTTGTTTTGAATGGAACTGTTTTGAACTGGTGTTTAAACCATTTTGATAAAAACATATTCCATAATAAGTCAAATGTGGTGTCCTAAACATTTCCTACATTTAATTGAACCAGGAGAAAAAAATTACAGCCACAAGCCTCATTTCTATTAATGCATTTATTGAAATTTAAGATGCAATTGCAAGTAAGTTCCTAATTTAAATGCTAGTTCTAGAGACTTTTCTTGTGAGATACTATTTTAATATTTAACATGTCTAAAGACTTACTGTACAAAAACTGTAAGAAAGAAAAGCATGAAAAACAAAAAGAATAGGAGACAATCCTTTGCTCTCAAGTATCTTATAATTTATATAAGGTTTATCTACATGAATATAAAAAAATATGCAGTAACATATGCTTTGAAAATAGACCTACACCAAAAAAGTGCTATTTTACAAAAATTGAACCATGCTGAGAAATGCGGAATGCAACTTGATGTTGAGACTGAGGAGAATCTCCTAGGATTAGGGAAAAGATAGTAGAAGGATAAAAGGTTTTGCTTTGGATTCAAATGTTAATTAATTATTTAATCAGCAAATATTTATTGGAAGCCGCTCATGTGTCAAGCAACTTTCTTCACCCTGGAAATGTAACAGCGAACAAGACAGACATGTACTATGTCTTTGTTGAATTTAAAGTAATAAGCCATCAAAAATGTAGTGATAAAAGAAAATGAGATAACCAACCCAGGGTAAATTTCCAAAACCAGACAGCAATAGAAATTTTGAAGGCATAGTGATAATAAATTGCAATAGTAATCATGATTTAAGGAGCTAAAATTGCTCAAACATGTACTCTATGAAGTGACTCTGTATGTGCTCTGTAGGCATAAAAGAAAAAATTAGGGGCTTCCCTGGTGGTCCAGTGGGTGATGAGTTTGCCTTGCAGTGCAAGTGGGGGCCAGTTCTATCCCTGGCCTGGGAAGATTCCACATGGAGCACCTGGCCCTGTATGTCCAGCGGTGTGCCAGCACTCTGGAGCACATGCGTCCGGAGCCAGTGCTTTGCAATGAGAGAGGCGACTGTGATGGGAGGCCCACACAGGCCAAATAACAAAGATGAATGAAAATAAATAAATAAAAGACTAATAAAAGAGGCCAAAAAATCAACAAAATTTAAAAAAAGAAAGTAAGAAAATAAAACAGTAGTCTGACACTTGTTAAAAATGGAAAGGCAGGCTTTATTTTTGTGGATTACTACAGTAGGGATGTGTAGTAAGGAAGAGAGATTAAACTCAACTCTGAAAACAAGAAGCACAAGTGGAGATTTATAGGCAAAAACTATGGTGGGGTCAATAGATGACACCTTACTAAAATGCAATATTATGGATAAGAGGTTTATGGCAAAACCAATTTGATAGCATTTTGCTAAAGACAGTCCAAAGTGATACAATATGGAGGGTGGAGGGTAAGACATTTGATCATATTTCTAAAGTAGCAGATTTTATTGTAATTCATGCAGCGTGATTCTCACTAAAATTGGACTAAATTAGCCTTTAGGGCAGAGGTAAGGGGAAGGATCTAGCCATAAAGAGGACTCAGAAGAGCTTGGCCTAAGATCATGAGCTGACTCATTGGAAAACACCTTGATTCTGGGAAAGAGTGAAAGCAGAAGGAGAATGGAGCAACAGAGGATGAGATGGTTTAATCAAATCACCAACTCAAATGAACAAGTGTTTGAGCAAATTCCAGGATTAATTATTTAATCAGCAAATATTTATTGGAAGCCGCTCATGTGTCAAGCAACTTTCTTCACCCTGGAAATGTAACAGCGAACAAGACAGACATGTACTATGTCTTTGTTGAATTTAAAGTAATAAGCCATCAAAAATGTAGTGATAAAAGAAAATGAGATAACCAACCCAGGGTAAATTTCCAAAACCAGACAGCAATAGAAATTTTGAAGGCATAGTGATAATAAATTGCAATAGTAATCATGATTTAAGGAGCTAAAATTGCTCAAACATGTACTCTATGAAGTGACTCTGTATGTGCTCTGTAGGCATAAAAGAAAAAATTAGGGGCTTCCCTGGTGGTCCAGTGGGTGATGAGTTTGCCTTGCAGTGCAAGTGGGGGCCAGTTCTATCCCTGGCCTGGGAAGATTCCACATGGAGCACCTGGCCCTGTATGTCCAGCGGTGTGCCAGCACTCTGGAGCACATGCGTCCGGAGCCAGTGCTTTGCAATGAGAGAGGCGACTGTGATGGGAGGCCCACACAGGCCAAATAACAAAGATGAATGAAAATAAATAAATAAAAGACTAATAAAAGAGGCCAAAAAATCAACAAAATTTAAAAAAAGAAAGTAAGAAAATAAAACATTATTCTGACACTTGTTAAAAATGGAAAGGCAGGCTTTATTTTTGTGGATTACTACAGTAGGGATGTGTAGTAAGGAAGAGAGATTAAACTCAACTCTGAAAACAAGAAGCACAAGTGGAGATTTATAGGCAAAAACTATGGTGGGGTCAATAGATGACACCTTACTAAAATGCAATATTATGGATAAGAGGTTTATGGCAAAACCAATTTGATAGAATTTTTGCTAAAGACAGTCCAAAGTGATACAATATGGAGGGTGGAGGGTAAGACATTTGATCATATTTCTAAAGTAGCAGATTTTATTGTAATTCATGCAGCGTGATTCTCACTAAAATTGGACTAAATTAGCCTTTAGGGCAGAGGTAAGGGGAAGGATCTAGCCATAAAGAGGACTCAGAAGAGCTTGGCCTAAGATCATGAGCTGACTCATTGGAAAACACCTTGATTCTGGGAAAGAGTGAAAGCAGAAGGAGAATGGAGCAACAGAGGATGAGATGGTTTAATCAAATCACCAACTCAAATGAACAAGTGTTTGAGCAAATTCCAGGAGATGGTGAAAGACAGGGAAGCCTGGCATGCTGCAGTTCATGGGGTCACAAAGAATCAGAATGGACTTAGCCACTGAACAACTGAAGGAGGAAAGGAAAAGGCTACCATGACTAAAGTTACTGCATCTTGTGGAAGAGGATTCCATCTTGCAATTCCAGTGAACTCTGGACTGTGTTTGGACTGTGTAGCCATGGAGATGAAAACTTAACTGTTGACTTGGCCTTCCAGACTGATGAGAACCTGACCAAGGAAACCTCATAACCAAACCTCCCCTAAGCCAAGAAAATGAAATGTCCAGCATATGGTAGGCCACCATTTGTGATCTTAATTAATTCATGTTGAGACAAGCTAAGCAATATGCTTAGGTGATTTTCAATTGTGCCTTTGTGATGGCAACCAAATCGTATTTTTTCATTTAATGTTTCCTAGTCAACCTCAGATGTTTGAGATGTGGTTTTGTGCATGTAGGCTTTAGGTATAAATGTTAGTCACAAGTTCTGCTTGGGGTCCTTGGCTAAAATGAAGGCCTTGGACCTGCCAGTGTAATAAATGCCCTCTACTGTTTACTTTGTCACTCTGTGTGGGTTGTTTCCTGGAGCCTGGTTATAATACAACAAAAATATCAAGTTTAACTGGAAATTACAAAGTTATATATTTCCACTATTATTTTTAGAGAAAAATTTTAAACAATTTATATTGTTGCTCATATTTATATGGCATGCTAATTAACTTCAGTTCATGTCCTGAAGTTCATTAACTTCAAGTCATGTAACCCCATGAACTATTGCCTACAAGGCTCCTCTGTCTATGAAATTCTTCACACAAGAATACTGAAGTGTGTTGCCATTTTCTTCTCCAGGGACTTATAGGCAGGGCCCATTTATCTGAATATTTTATTTTTAAATTTCCTTTAGATATTTAATTAAATACGTGAAATGTTATGCATCTATTGCTGACTTTCACCTATTTTTGTGTGTTGAAACATGCCTCCACATTTCTATTTTGTTTTTTGTCAATCTGTATTTCCTTTTGTGAACTGTCAATATTCTTGTCCTATTTTTTTAATTGAGATCTTGCTTTTTATTCACATTTACTGAGTACATAGTGTGCCTTCAGCACTGTGCATACAATGACATTCTCTCTAGCTGTGAAGGGAAAGTCAACATGAACGAAAAGTAGTCACAATAGGGTGGGATGAGTATTGAGTATGGTGAGAGAGCAAAGAGCCATCTCTCTTGCCTTTCAGAGATCTCTGGATAAAGTGATTTTTTTTTTTTTTTTTTAAACTGCCTGTGAAAAGAATGAGGCTTAGTCCTGAATTGGGAATGTTTTTGCATTCAAACATGGTAGCATACTTAAAATGTCAAAATGGTAGGAATATAGTGATTTCGTGTAATCAAAGTGTGTGTGTGTGGCTGAAGCAAAGTGTAAGTGTAGAGTAGGGCATGATGAAGGAAGAGGATCTAGAAGTAAGTAGAGTATATAATGAAAGGCAGCGTAGTCTACCATAAACTGCTTATATCATGACTATCTTATCAGCTTGCATCCCATTTCAGTTTTAAATGTCAGAAGTGTTTAGCATACTTTTCCACTGTGTTTGCTTTTGCTTAAAATGTACTAAACATGCATCTATCTTCCTCCGTGTATTCAAATTTGTTCTCTATTTCCTCTAGCATTGCTTAATTTCCCTCTATTAATTCAGCATTGTTTAAAAAAAAACGAAAGGATGAGGCCATCCTGTAATACTGATACTTACTTATTTCTGAATTAGCTTGTCATACTTAATGCATTTACAATCGCAACTACATATTTGATGGAACAGAACAGCAACAATTTTATTTCAGTTATTATAAGTGAAGATATCTAGAATATCAATTTCAAGAACTATCCATGTTCTTCTCAGTAACTCATAGATATCTCATAAGCTATTGAAAATGGAATGTTTCAAGACTTCACAGAGGTGGTTTGGAATCCCATGTACATGGAAATGTCTGAGTATTAAAATTATAGTTCAGTTGTGTTACAACTGTTTTCTTTCCAAGTTGAACCAGTTGCATTCTCTAAGAATCTGGGAGGTCAGGCACAGCACAGGTTCACCTAAAATTGTTTATGCTGCTACCAATTCTCATTATAATAAATGCATCTGAACATATTCATTTAGATTCAAGTTATGTTTGATACAAAGCATGCAAAATAATTGGTTGACCATTTCAGAAAATGATTGCCTGATTCTAATATTTACAGCTAATAACAAAAGAAAAGGCCTCAAGTGGAGTGACTTGTGGTAAGCCTTATGTTAACAAATCAAAATTTATTTCGGCCTCTCCCAGCAATGTAGCCTTTAACTAGTTGATAGATTTATCTGGTCAGCACTAGTGACATAATCTACCCCAGAGATAGACTCCTTCCCTCCCCTAAAAGAAAAGTTTACATGACAACAATACTCTTTTTTTTTTTTTTAATTTTGGTTATCCTGACCTGTTTCCAGCTAATAGGTTGGTGCAAACATAATTACGGTTTCAGCCTGGGAATTTTAAATCATTATAACAAGGCCCAAGCACATCTTTATTAATCAAAAGCAAAACCATTACAATCAGCACATCTTTGTCAATGAGAAATTAGTGTGTTTATTCCTGTAGATAAATAAAAGAATAAATAAATAAAAATCATTGCTTTGGGATTTGATGAATTCTTGGAAAGCATTTTCTGCTTCCTGCTGATTGTGTAAATGTTTTTCCTTCAAAAAGATGCCAAGATGCTGGAGGAAGTGGTAGTTGGTTGGTGAGAGGTCAAGTGAATATGGTGAATGAGGCAAAATTTCATAACCCAATTTCTTCAACTTTTGATGTGTTGCTTGTACAACATAAGATTGGACGCTGCTGTGGAGAAAAGAGCCCATTCTGTTGACCAATACTGGCTGCAGGCATTTGAAGATTTTGTTGTTTCTCATCAATTTTCTGAGCATACTTCACAAATGTAGTGGTTTCACCAAGATTCAGAAAGTTGTAGTGAATCTCTTCAGCAGGAAACCACCAGACAAGGTCTGTGACCTTTTTCGGTGCAATTCACAGAGGTGGTTTGGAATCCCATGTACATGGAAATTCTGAGTATTAAAATTATAGTTCAGTTGTGTTACAACTGTTTTCTTTCCAAGTTGAACCAGTTGCATTCTCTAAGAATCTGGGAGGTCAGGCACAGCACAGGTTCACCTAAAATTGTTTATGCTGCTACCAATTCTCATTATAATAAATGCATCTGAACATATTCATTTAGATTCAAGTTATGTTTGATACAAAGCATGCAAAATAATTGGTTGACCATTTCAGAAAATGATTGCCTGATTCTAATATTTACAGCTAATAACAAAAGAAAAGGCCTCAAGTGGAGTGACTTGTGGTAAGCCTTATGTTAACAAATCAAAATTTATTTCGGCCTCTCCCAGCAATGTAGCCTTTAACTAGTTGATAGATTTATCTGGTCAGCACTAGTGACATAATCTACCCCAGAGATAGACTCCTTCCCTCCCCTAAAAGAAAAGTTTACATGACAACAATACTCTTTTTTTTTTTAATTTTGGTTATCCTGACCTGTTTCCAGCTAATAGGTTGGTGCAAACATAATTACGGTTTCAGCCTGGGAATTTTAAATCATTATAACAAGGCCCAAGCACATCTTTATTAATCAAAAGCAAAACCATTACAATCAGCACATCTTTGTCAATGAGAAATTAGTGTGTTTATTCCTGTAGATAAATAAAAGAATAAATAAATAAAAATCATTGCTTTGGGATTTGATGAATTCTTGGAAAGCATTTTCTGCTTCCTGCTGATTGTGTAAATGTTTTTCCTTCAAAAAGATGCCAAGATGCTGGAGGAAGTGGTAGTTGGTTGGTGAGAGGTCAAGTGAATATGGTGAATGAGGCAAAATTTCATAACCCAATTTCTTCAACTTTTGATGTGTTGCTTGTACAACATAAGATTGGACGCTGCTGTGGAGAAAAGAGCCCATTCTGTTGACCAATACTGGCTGCAGGCATTTGAAGATTTTGTTGTTTCTCATCAATTTTCTGAGCATACTTCACAAATGTAGTGGTTTCACCAAGATTCAGAAAGTTGTAGTGAATCTCTTCAGCAGGAAACCACCAGACAATGTCTGTGACCTTTTTTCGGTGCAAGATTGACTTTGGGAAGTACTTTGGAGTTTTCTCTCAGTTCAGTTACTGAGCTGGTCATCACCAGTTGTCAAATAAAACACCCTTTTCATTGAATGTCACAAACCAATTGAGAAATGGTCCATTGTTGTGTACAATAAATGACGCCTCAAAAGAGACCTTTTTTTTTTTTTTTTTTGATTTTTGGTCATCTTTTGAGACACTCAGTTATCAAGCTTTTTACATTACCAATTTGCTTCAAATTCTGAATGATAAAATGATAGAGTTTGAGTACTTCTCTGGCAACTTCTCCTATAGTTGAAAGATGATCAGTTTAAGTCATTGCTCTGAACTGGTCATTGTCACTTCTGATGACCATCCAGTGTACTAATCATCTACAATGCTCTTATCTCCTTTGCAAACCTTTTTGAACCACCACTGCACTGTACATTTCTTAGCAGTTCCTGGGCCAAAAGCATTGTTAATGTTGCAAGTTGTCTCTGATGGTTTGCATCCCATTTTTAACTCACATAATAAAAAAAAGAAGCACTCAAATTTGCTTTTTGTCTAATATCACTTCCATAGTCCAAAAAGATGTAAATTAAACAGCAAGTGATAAATTATTTGCAAAAACACATGACCTGAAAAATGTGTATTAAAATGATGTATGACACAGCCATATTTATTTAAAGTGCATTCTACTATCAAACAATAAATTTCAACAATACAAAAAGCTCAATTACTTTGCACCAACCTAATATAAAGTTCTTGCATTTTGAACAACGCTATCAAACTCTTTTCTAATTGCTTGATGGGTATTGCCTGATTCATGAATTGTTGAATAAATCCAATTAGATCTTCAAATTTACTCAGATGAATTTTGATATTTTAACATCATTAAAGGTTACTATAATGCCATGGAATTTCATAAGCATATTGATTTTCTTAAATTTAAACACTGAGAAACACAAAAATACAAATATTATATTGAACGTGAAATAGTTTATTCTTTTTTTAAAAAAAGATTTATTTATTTATTTATTTTGGGCAGGGGTCGGGTTGGGGAGGGAGGGGGAGCAGGTGGGCCACTTCTATTGGTCTTTCATTTCTCTATTTTTATCGGTCTTTGTTGTTTGACTCCTGCGGGCCTCCCATCGCAGTGGCGTCCGTCGTTGCTGAGTGCCGGCTCTGGGCACATGCGCTCCAGAGCTCCGACTCGGTGATTGGACACATCGGTCCAGCTGCTCTGTGGCACGTGGGATCTTCCCAGGCCAGGGATCGAACCGGCGCCCCTTGCACTGCAAGGCGGTGTCCTTACCCACTGGACCACCAAGGGAAGCCCAGTGAAATAGTTTATTCTTTAAAAAAGGTATACTTTCAGTCATCTTGTTCAGGAATATAATTTTATTTACTTATTTTAACACAGTATCTCGTGGCCCTAAAATAAAAAAGGTGAAGGATATACTGATTTCCAACCATGTCTGCTTTAAAATTCTTGTTTTATAATACAAAGAGGAAGAGAAACATTTATCAATATTATGACCTACAAAATAATGTTTGGTGTTTCCTTATTATCATGTTTTTGAAGTCTAAGCATTTTGCTTATATATTAACTTATTTAATCATAATACTTCAAAAAACCTGTATTATTATCCTCAGTTTTATATTTAAGAAAATTTAGGCATTGAAATATTATGTAACTGATCCAATGTTGTGTAGATTCTGAGTCACACTTAGGGTTTAAATGCAGGAACCTGATTACTATTATAATACATGACAGAAACCACATGCTCTGTATATTACACATATAAAGTTATCTGGTTGTTGCAAAAGTATATTGAAATAACTTGTTATGCATGTTCAACAAATGAAGAAACAGAGACTTAGAATAATTTAAAAGCATGGTAAGTTGAACACAGATAGTTGATTGCAGAACAAGATCCAGCCTAGCTTGACTATAATGGCCTATATTACACTGTATCCAATTATTCTAAAGCAAATGTCTCATTCCAAGAACTATAGTAATCATGAAATCAAAAGTAATAAATTGAAAGGGTCACTGAAGCTGTCAAATCCTAATTTTATCTAATTATTTTATTATTAACCTTATAAAACTTTCACTCAAGCAATAATCAAGTTTACCTTACAGTTTAATTCTTTGCCATCCCTTTCTTTTTAAAATTTTTTTCCATCACACAGATATGATAATTATTAGAGACATACAATCACAAAGAGAAGCAGGAACAAAGAGCTTAAATAATTAGGGGTGGTAATTAAATAAAATGATAAGAATTTGCCCTTGCATAAACTATGACCTGTTTGAAATCAATCAGTATGAATTTTATTCTGTTAAATATATAGTGAGAGAAAAGTGAAAATTATGATATGAATGCTCAAGTTCTATGAACATTTTATCTCTTTATAGTACATTACAATTTGACCTTTTGTTTCAGATACACATCTAAATCATGTGTAATTATTATTCCTCTTTTTTAACCTATCACCTATACATAATATTAAATTGATAATAAGTCAATTTATTCTTAACAAGTGTATCTACACTATATTACTATCTGGGGTTTATTGTCTGGTATAAAATAGAGATTACACTTCAACCTATACATTGCTAAAGCTTTTATTGAGTGTTCAGAGCTAAAAACCTTTGCATTTTCCTTCCCACTCTCCCTCATTTAAGAAAAGTACTGTCTAATTATTTCTTTAATTGAGAAAAAATAGCGATGAGAATGTTCTATAAAATTTTGGTTATTTCTAGAAATTTTTAACTGAATGGAAATAATCCACAAACCAAATTTAAAATTTTGGAATTTGCTCTGATAAGTTATTGTGTTAATTATTTGCAGGAACCTGATTACTATTATAATACATGACAGAAACCACATGCTCTGTATATTACACATATAAAGTTATCTGGTTGTTGCAAAAGTATATTGAAATAACTTGTTATGCATGTTCAACAAATGAAGAAACAGAGACTTAGAATAATTTAAAAGCATGGTAAGTTGAACACAGATAGTTGATTGCAGAACAAGATCCAGCCTAGCTTGACTATAATGGCCTATATTACACTGTATCCAATTATTCTAAAGCAAATGTCTCATTCCAAGAACTATAGTAATCATGAAATCAAAAGTAATAAATTGAAAGGGTCACTGAAGCTGTCAAATCCTAATTTTATCTAATTATTTTATTATTAACCTTATAAAACTTTCACTCAAGCAATAATCAAGTTTACCTTACAGTTTAATTCTTTGCCATCCCTTTCTTTTTAAAATTTTTTTCCATCACACAGATATGATAATTATGAGAGACATACAATCACAAAGAGAAGCAGGAACAAAGAGCTTAAATAATTAGGGGTGGTAATTAAATAAAATGATAAGAATTTGCCCTTGCATAAACTATGACCTGTTTGAAATCAATCAGTATGAATTTTATTCTGTTAAATATATAGTGAGAGAAAAGTGAAAATTATGATATGAATGCTCAAGTTCTATGAACATTTTATCTCTTTATAGTACATTACAATTTGACCTTTTGTTTCAGATACACATCTAAATCATGTGTAATTATTATTCCTCTTTTTTAACCTATCACCTATACATAATATTAAATTGATAATAAGTCAATTTATTCTTAACAAGTGTATCTACACTATATTACTATCTGGGGTTTATTGTCTGGTATAAAATAGAGATTACACTTCAACCTATACATTGCTAAAGCTTTTATTGAGTGTTCAGAGCTAAAAACCTTTGCATTTTCCTTCCCACTCTCCCCTCATTTAAGAAAAAGTACTGTCTAATTATTTCTTTAATTGAGAAAAAAAATAGCGATGAGAATGTTCTATAAAATTTTGGTTATTTCTAGAAATTTTTTAACTGAATGGAAATAATCCACAAACCAAATTTAAAATTTTGGAATCATAGCTCTATTAGGGACCTGATGCTATGACTAAGTTATTGATGATATTAAAATGACCTAATAGCTCTACTTAATATTTTGATTTGAAAGATGTGCAACAATAAAAAATGTCCCTGAAGCAAATGAAATGCTCAATATATACATATAACTTAAATAAGTATACTATCTTTCTAGATTACATATATGTATATTAATAGATATTTATTTTTCACTTTTGACTTACTTCCCTCTGAATAATAAGACTTAGGTTCATCCACCTCATTAGAACTGAGCCAAATGTATTCATTTCTATGGCTGAGTAATATTCTTTTGTATTCATATATCTTATCTTCTTTTGATGAACCCATTTGCAGGGCAGAAGGGCAGGCACAGACATAGGAAATGTACTTGCAAACATAGTAAGGAAGAAGAGGGTAGGATGAATAGAGAGAATAGCATTGAAACATACACATTGTGAAGTGAAAGCACTAGTCACTCAGTCATATCTGACTCTTTGTGACCCCGTGGACTATAGCCCACCAGGCTCCTCTATCCATTGAATTCTTCAGGCAGAAATACTGGAGAAGGTAGCCATTCCCTTCTCCAGGGGATTTTTCTGCAAGTCTGAGGCCAGGAAAGTAGGTGGTATAGTTCAAGCCCAAGTATGATGGCCTATTAACCAGGAACAAGGATATTCAACATCATACACCAATAGATGTCCCAGGTCAAGGAGAGAAAAAATTTTGCCATTTATCTACCTTTTTGTTCAATTTGGGCCCTCCATAGATTGGGTAATAACCACACTGGAGAGAATCACTTTTTTACTCAGTCTATTGTTCAAATGCTAATCTTCTCTGAGAACATTCTCATAGACAAGGCTATAAATAATGCTTTCTCAGTTGTCTAGGTAAATTTTCATGTAATCAAGCTGACACATAAAATTAGCCATTACAAGTGTGCACATATATATGGGTTTTACTTTGTATTTCGTATAGAAAGTATGCTCTTTGAAGTGAATTTAGTTTTCTTGTATATTTGGAGATAATTATTTTCTATTTGAAAACCTCCTGAAAATTTCATAGGAAATACCCTTCAACATATAATGTGCATCTTACACATAAATTTTCAGTTACATCTTGTGCTTAAAATTCATAAAAAAGTGTTTATTAGTACAATATATTTATTCAACACCTTCAAAATTCCAAGAATGATCAGCAGGAATAAAAGGCAGTGAAAAGCTCTTTCCCAAAAACCTTATATTTTCATTCATTTGTGAGTTTCCCTACTCTGTATGAATCTCATTTATTTTATTGGCATTCATAAATATGATATTTCAAATGATTAATATGTAGCATATTGATCCTGGACAGTTCAAATTACCTCAGCAAACTCATTGGCTAAGGATTCTAAAGACAGTAAAAATCAAGGAAAGTTTTCACATTTTAATACCAAAGAAAGCATCATGCTATCATACTTTCATTTAAAAAGCATGGGAAACCTTAGCATCTAGAAGACAAAGTAAAATTTTCCTTAAGAGATATATTTGCCAAAGTTTAATGTATAAAATACATGTTGGTTTAAAATATGGAAATTTATTCTGAAACAAAAAATGATTATTAATTTTTGGTTACATTTTATTTTCTAAGAAAGTAAGAATATATTTTAATTTTCTCTGGGATTGCTGAAAATTGTGACTCTACAGGAAGTGGTAAATTGCATTTATTTATTTATTTTTTTTAACTTTATTTATTTATTTTGGCGGAGGTGGGGAGGGAGGGGGGTGGGCGGGCCACTTCCATTGGTCTTTCATTTGTCTAGTTTCATTCATCTTTGTTCTTTTGGCCCGTGTGGGCCTCCCATCGCGGTGGCATCTGTTGCCGCAGAGCTCTGGCTCGGTAATTGGACACATGGGTCCAGCCGCTCCGCGGCACATGGGATCTTCCCAGGCCAGGGATCGAACCGGCGCCCCTTGCACTGCAAGGCGGTGTCCTTACCCACTGGACCACCAAGGGAAGCCCAGTGAAATAGTTTATTCTTTAAAAAAGGTATACTTTCAGTCATCTTGTTCAGGAATATAATTTTATTTACTTATTTTAACACAGTATCTCGTGGCCCTAAAATAAAAAAGGTGAAGGATATACTGATTTCCAACCATGTCTGCTTTAAAATTCTTGTTTTATAATACAAAGAGGAAGAGAAACATTTATCAATATTATGACCTACAAAATAATGTTTGGTGTTTCCTTATTATCATGTTTTGAAGTCTAAGCATTTTGCTTATATATTAACTTATTTAATCATAATACTTCAAAAACCTGTATTATTATCCTCAGTTTTATATTTAAGAAAATTTAGGCATTGAAATATTATGTAACTGATCCAATGTTGTGTAGATTCTGAGTCACACTTAGGGTTTAAATGCAGGAACCTGATTACTATTATAATACATGACAGAAACCACATGCTCTGTATATTACACATATAAAGTTATCTGGTTGTTGCAAAAGTATATTGAAATAACTTGTTATGCATGTTCAACAAATGAAGAAACAGAGACTTAGAATAATTTAAAAGCATGGTAAGTTGAACACAGATAGTTGATTGCAGAACAAGATCCAGCCTAGCTTGACTATAATGGCCTATATTACACTGTATCCAATTATTCTAAAGCAAATGTCTCATTCCAAGAACTATAGTAATCATGAAATCAAAAGTAATAAATTGAAAGGGTCACTGAAGCTGTCAAATCCTAATTTTATCTAATTATTTTATTATTAACCTTATAAAACTTTCACTCAAGCAATAATCAAGTTTACCTTACAGTTTAATTCTTTGCCATCCCTTTCTTTTTAAAATTTTTTTCCATCACACAGATATGATAATTATTAGAGACATACAATCACAAAGAGAAGCAGGAACAAAGAGCTTAAATAATTAGGGGTGGTAATTAAATAAAATGATAAGAATTTGCCCTTGCATAAACTATGACCTGTTTGAAATCAATCAGTATGAATTTTATTCTGTTAAATATATAGTGAGAGAAAAGTGAAAATTATGATATGAATGCTCAAGTTCTATGAACATTTTTATCTCTTTATAGTACATTACAATTTGACCTTTTGTTTCAGATACACATCTAAATCATGTGTAATTATTATTCCTCTTTTTTAACCTATCACCTATACATAATATTAAATTGATAATAAGTCAATTTATTCTTAACAAGTGTATCTACACTATATTACTATCTGGGGTTTATTGTCTGGTATAAAATAGAGATTACACTTCAACCTATACATTGCTAAAGCTTTTATTGAGTGTTCAGAGCTAAAACCTTTGCATTTTCCTTCCCACTCTCCCCTCATTTAAGAAAAAGTACTGTCTAATTATTTCTTTAATTGAGAAAAAAAATAGCGATGAGAATGTTCTATAAAATTTTGGTTATTTCTAGAAATTTTTTAACTGAATGGAAATAATCCACAAACCAAATTTAAAATTTTGGAATCATAGCTCTATTAGGGACCTGATGCTATGACTAAGTTATTGATGATATTAAAATGACCTAATAGCTCTACTTAATATTTTGATTTGAAAGATGTGCAACAATAAAAAATGTCCCTGAAGCAAATGAAATGCTCAATATATACATATAACTTAAATAAGTATACTATCTTTCTAGATTACATATATGTATATTAATAGATATTTATTTTTCACTTTTTGACTTACTTCACTCTGAATAATAAGACTTAGGTTCATCCACCTCATTAGAACTGAGCCAAATGTATTCATTTCTATGGCTGAGTAATATTCTTTTGTATTCATATATCTTATCTTCTTTTGATGAACCCATTTGCAGGGCAGAAGGGCAGGCACAGACATAGGAAATGTACTTGCAAACATAGTAAGGAAGAAGAGGGTAGGATGAATAGAGAGAATAGCATTGAAACATACACATTGTGAAGTGAAAGCACTAGTCACTCAGTCATATCTGACTCTTTGTGACCCCGTGGACTATAGCCCACCAGGCTCCTCTATCCATTGAATTCTTCAGGCAGAAATACTGGAGAAGGTAGCCATTCCCTTCTCCAGGGGATTTTTCTGCAAGTCTGAGGCCAGGAAAGTAGGTGGTATAGTTCAAGCCCAAGTATGATGGCCTATTAACCAGGAACAAGGATATTCAACATCATACACCAATAGATGTCCCAGGTCAAGGAGAGAAAAAATTTTGCCATTTATCTACCTTTTTGTTCAATTTGGGCCCTCCATAGATTGGGTAATAACCACACTGGAGAGAATCACTTTTTTACTCAGTCTATTGTTCAAATGCTAATCTTCTCTGAGAACATTCTCATAGACAAGGCTATAAATAATGCTTTCTCAGTTGTCTAGGTAAATTTTCATGTAATCAAGCTGACACATAAAATTAGCCATTACAAGTGTGCACATATATATGGGTTTTACTTTGTATTTCGTATAGAAAGTATGCTCTTTGAAGTGAATTTAGTTTTCTTGTATATTTGGAGATAATTATTTTTCTATTTGAAAACCTCCTGAAAATTTCATAGGAAATACCCTTCAACATATAATGTGCATCTTACACATAAATTTTCAGTTACATCTTGTGCTTAAAATTCATAAAAAAGTGTTTATTAGTACCATATATTTCTACAACACCTTCAACATTCCAAGAATGATCAGCAGGAATAAAAGGCAGTGAAAAGCTCTTTCCCAAAACCTTATATTTTCATTCATTTGTGAGTTTCTACTCTGTATGAATCTCATTTATTTTAATCTTTCTAGATTACATATATGTATATTAATAGATATTTATTTTTCACTTTTTGACTTACTTCACTCTGAATAATAAGACTTAGGTTCATCCACCTCATTAGAACTGAGCCAAATGTATTCATTTCTATGGCTGAGTAATATTCTTTTGTATTCATATATCTTATCTTCTTTTGATGAACCCATTTGCAGGGCAGAAGGGCAGGCACAGACATAGGAAATGTACTTGCAAACATAGTAAGGAAGAAGAGGGTAGGATGAATAGAGAGAATAGCATTGAAACATACACATTGTGAAGTGAAAGCACTAGTCACTCAGTCATATCTGACTCTTTGTGACCCCGTGGACTATAGCCCACCAGGCTCCTCTATCCATTGAATTCTTCAGGCAGAAATACTGGAGAAGGTAGCCATTCCCTTCTCCAGGGGATTTTTCTGCAAGTCTGAGGCCAGGAAAGTAGGTGGTATAGTTCAAGCCCAAGTATGATGGCCTATTAACCAGGAACAAGGATATTCAACATCATACACCAATAGATGTCCCAGGTCAAGGAGAGAAAAAATTTTGCCATTTATCTACCTTTTTGTTCAATTTGGGCCCTCCATAGATTGGGTAATAACCACACTGGAGAGAATCACTTTTTTACTCAGTCTATTGTTCAAATGCTAATCTTTTCTGAGAACATTCTCATAGACAAGGCTATAAATAATGCTTTCTCAGTTGTCTAGGTAAATTTTCATGTAATCAAGCTGACACATAAAATTAGCCATTACAAGTGTGCACATATATATGGGTTTTACTTTGTATTTCGTATAGAAAGTATGCTCTTTGAAGTGAATTTAGTTTTCTTGTATATTTGGAGATAATTATTTTTCTATTTGAAAACCTCCCTGAAAATTTCATAGGAAATACCCTTCAACATATAATGTGCATCTTACACATAAATTTTCAGTTACATCTTGTGCTTAAAATTCATAAAAAAGTGTTTATTAGTACAATATATTTATTCAACACCTTCAAAATTCCAAGAATGATCAGCAGGAATAAAAGGCAGTGAAAAGCTCTTTCCCAAAACCTTATATTTTCATTCATTTGTGAGTTTCCCTACTCTGTATGAATCTCATTTATTTTATTGGCATTCATAAATATGATATTTCAAATGATTAATATGTAGCATATTGATCCTGGACAGTTCAAATTACCTCAGCAAACTCATTGGCTAAGGATTCTAAAGACAGTAAAATCAAGGAAAGTTTTCACATTTTAATACCAAAGAAAGCATCATGCTATCATACTTTCATTTAAAAAGCATGGGAAACCTTAGCATCTAGAAGACAAAGTAAAATTTTCCTTAAGAGATATATTTGCCAAAGTTTAATGTATAAAATACATGTTGGTTTAAAATATGGAAATTTATTCTGAAACAAAAATGATTATTAATTTTGGTTACATTTTATTTTCTAAGAAAGTAAGAATATATTTTAATTTTCTCTGGGATTGCTGAAAATTGTGACTCTACAGGAAGTGGTAAATTGCATTTATTTATTTATTTTTTTTAACTTTATTTATTTATTTTGGCGGAGGTGTGGAGGGAGGGGTGGGCGGGCCACTTCTATTGGTCTTTCATTTGTCTAGTTTCATTCATCTTTGTTCTTTTGGCCCGTGTGGGCCTCCCATCGCGGTGGCATCTGTTGCCGCAGAGCTCTGGCTCGGTAATTGGACACATGGGTCCAGCCGCTCCGCGGCACATGGGATCTTCCCAGGCCAGGGATCGAACCGGCACCTCTTGCACTGCAAGGCTGTGTCCTTACCCACTGGACCACCAAGGGAAGCCCAGTGAAATAGTTTATTCTTTAAAAAAGGTATACTTTCAGTCATCTTGTTCAGGAATATAATTTTATTTACTTATTTTAACACAGTATCTCGTGGCCCTAAAATAAAAAAGGTGAAGGATATACTGATTTCCAACCATGTCTGCTTTAAAATTCTTGTTTTATAATACAAAGAGGAAGAGAAACATTTATCAATATTATGACCTACAAAATAATGTTTGGTGTTTCCTTATTATCATGTTTTGTAGTTTAAGCATTTTGCTTATATATTAACTTATTTAATCATAATACTTCAAAAAACCTGTATTATTATCCTCAGTTTTATATTTAAGAAAATTTAGGCATTGAAATATTATGTAACTGATCCAATGTTGTGTAGATTCTGAGTCACACTTAGGGTTTAAATGCAGGAACCTGATTACTATTATAATACATGACAGAAACCACATGCTCTGTATATTACACATATAAAGTTATCTGGTTGTTGCAAAAGTATATTGAAATAACTTGTTATGCATGTTCAACAAATGAAGAAACAGAGACTTAGAATAATTTAAAAGCATGGTAAGTTGAACACAGATAGTTGATTGCAGAACAAGATCCAGCCTAGCTTGACTATAATGGCCTATATTACACTGTATCCAATTATTCTAAAGCAAATGTCTCATTCCAAGAACTATAGTAATCATGAAATCAAAAGTAATAAATTGAAAGGGTCACTGAAGCTGTCAAATCCTAATTTTATCTAATTATTTTATTATTAACCTTATAAAACTTTCACTCAAGCAATAATCAAGTTTACCTTACAGTTTAATTCTTTGCCATCCCTTTCTTTTTAAAATTTTTTTCCATCACACAGATATGATAATTATTAGAGACATACAATCACAAAAGAGAAGCAGGAACAAAGAGCTTAAATAATTAGGGGGTGGTAATTAAATAAAAATGATAAGAATTTGCCCTTGCATAAACTATGACCTGTTTGAAATCAATCAGTATGAATTTTATTCTGTTAAATATATAGTGAGAGAAAAGTGAAAATTATGATATGAATGCTCAAGTTCTATGAACATTTTTATCTCTTTATAGTACATTACAATTTGACCTTTTGTTTCAGATACACATCTAAATCATGTGTAATTATTATTCCTCTTTTTTAACCTATCACCTATACATAATATTAAATTGATAATAAGTCAATTTATTCTTAACAAGTGTATCTACACTATATTACTATCTGGGGTTTATTGTCTGGTATAAAATAGAGATTACACTTCAACCTATACATTGCTAAAGCTTTTATTGAGTGTTCAGAGCTAAAAACCTTTGCATTTTCCTTCCCACTCTCCCCTCATTTAAGAAAAAGTACTGTCTAATTATTTCTTTAATTGAGAAAAAAAATAGCGATGAGAATGTTCTATAAAATTTTGGTTATTTCTAGAAATTTTTTAACTGAATGGAAATAATCCACAAACCAAATTTAAAATTTTGGAATCATAGCTCTATTAGGGACCTGATGCTATGACTAAGTTATTGATGATATTAAAATGACCTAATAGCTCTACTTAATATTTTGATTTGAAAGATGTGCAACAATAAAAAATGTCCCTGAAGCAAATGAAATGCTCAATATATACATATAACTTAAATAAGTATACTATCTTTCTAGATTACATATATGTATATTAATAGATATTTATTTTTCATTTTTTGACTTACTTCACTCTGAATAATAAGACTTAGGTTCATCCACCTCATTAGAACTGAGCCAAATGTATTCATTTCTATGGCTGAGTAATATTCTTTTGTATTCATATATCTTATCTTCTTTTGATGAACCCATTTGCAGGGCAGAAGGGCAGGCACAGACATAGGAAATGTACTTGCAAACATAGTAAGGAAGAAGAGGGTAGGATGAATAGAGAGAATAGCATTGAAACATACACATTGTGAAGTGAAAGCACTAGTCACTCAGTCATATCTGACTCTTTGTGACCCCGTGGACTATAGCCCACCAGGCTCCTCTATCCATTGAATTCTTCAGGCAGAAATACTGGAGAAGGTAGCCATTCCTTCTCCAGGGATTTTTCTTACCCAGAGATAGAGCCCAATTCTCCTGCATTGCAGGCAGATTCTTTACCATCTGAGCCACTAGGAAAGCTCAACATTATGATATGTAAAATATATAGTCAGTGGGAATTTGCTATATGATGCAGAGAGCTTAAACCTTGTTCACTGTGACAACCTAGAGGGTTGGATGGGTAAGTGGTGGGAGGGAGGTTCAAGAGGAAGGAGATGTAGATGTCTATGGCTAACTCATGTTAATGATGGCAGAAACAAATACAATACTGTAAAACAATTATCTTCCAATAAAAACATAAATTAATTTAAAAATGAGTGTGTAGAGAATTATATCTCTAAATATTTGAGTTTGTTTTCTCAAGAAAATATTATTTTCAACATAAAGTCAAAATTAATATATCAATCTTTTGAAATATGATAGTTTTAATATCAGTAAATATTCAGAGTTCAAAAATCATCACTTATGTTATAAATTCATTTTGACTGTTAGTTTTTAGAATTTATATCTAATAATTCTCATATATTTCATTCTTTTAATTCTCTTTTTTCATTTATAGGTGCTCCAACTCTTTCGCTCTGAAATTTATGTGATAAAGAATGTAGGACATCTCTTCTAAAGAATTCTCCCATTCTTTGTTGTTGTTCAATCTTTGCATTTGACCCAAGATGTGCAACAATAAAAATGTCCCTGAAGCAAATGAAATGCTCAATATATACATATAACTTAAATAAGTATACTATCTTTCTAGATTACATATATGTATATTAATAGATATTTATTTTTCACTTTTTGACTTACTTCACTCTGAATAATAAGACTTAGGTTCATCCACCTCATTAGAACTGAGCCAAATGTATTCATTTCTATGGCTGAGTAATATTCTTTTGTATTCATATATCTTATCTTCTTTTGATGAACCCATTTGCAGGGCAGAAGGGCAGGCACAGACATAGGAAATGTACTTGCAAACATAGTAAGGAAGAAGAGGGTAGGATGAATAGAGAGAATAGCATTGAAACATACACATTGTGAAGTGAAAGCACTAGTCACTCAGTCATACCTGATTCTTTGTGACCCCATGTACTATAGCCCACCAGGCTCCTCTATCCATGGGATTCTCCAGGCAAGAATACTGGAGAAGGTAGCCATTCCTTCTCCAGGGATTTTTCTTACCCAGAGATAGAGCCCAATTCTCCTGCATTGCAGGCAGATTCTTTACCATCTGAGCCACTAGGAAAGCTCAACATTATGATATGTAAAATATATAGTCAGTGGGAATTTGCTATATGATGCAGAGAGCTTAAACCTTGTTCACTGTGACAACCTAGAGGGTTGGATGGGTAAGTGGTGGGAGGGAGGTTCAAGAGGAAGGAGATGTAGATGTCTATGGCTAACTCATGTTAATGATGGCAGAAACAAATACAATACTGTAAAACAATTATCTTCCAATAAAAACATAAATTAATTTAAAAATGAGTGTGTAGAGAATTATATCTCTAAATATTTGAGTTTGTTTTCTCAAGAAAATATTATTTTCAACATAAAGTCAAAATTAATATATCAATCTTTTGAAATATGATAGTTTTAATATCAGTAAATATTCAGAGTTCAAAAATCATCACTTATGTTATAAATTCATTTTGACTGTTAGTTTTTAGAATTTATATCTAATAATTCTCATATATTTCATTCTTTTAATTCTCTTTTTTCATTTATAGGTGCTCCAACTCTTTCGCTCTGAAATTTATGTGATAAAGAATGTAGGACATCTCTTCTAAAGAATTCTCCCATTCTTTGTTGTTGTTCAATCTTTGCATCATGACTGACCCTGTGACCCCTGGACTACAGCATGCCAGCCTCCCTGTCCTTAATTGTATCCCAGAGTCTACTCAAGTTCATGTCCATGAAACCAGTGATGCTATCTAACCATCTCATTCTCTGCCTCTCAACCTCTCCACATGCTGGATTCTGATAATGAAATACCATGTGACTGAACTTGGCCTTCTGTCTCTTTTCTTTCAATATTTTAAAGGTGAGTTGTGGTATAATTAACTCATAGATAGTTATCTATATTTCTTTTATACCACAAAAAGTTACACAGTGTCTGACAGTCTCTCTTCTGGTACTTTTAAGATTGATTAGAAGTTTCAGGTATTATCGCCTCAATTTATCCATGACCTTACTTGCTCGGGCTGACAGTAGACAGATATTGACAAAGTCCAGATCCTTCTTAAGTAGGTTGGGGCTAAACCTGGGGACTCCAGTACTTAGGCATTGTGCACTGTAAGGTTACAAATTGAAGACATTGCATTATCATGTTTTTTAGAATCTCAGAAATGTATAAATTTTTAATTCTTTATATCTATTCATATTAAAAATATGGATTCTATAGTTAATTTATTTCAATCAGGGATAATTTTACTGTTGCTAGTTGTTTTTATATCAAAATATTTACTAGGCTTAGTAAGACTAATATAATATCTATAGTATATTGGTCTATCCAAGAACCAATCAAATATATCAGAAAGATATATATATATAAAGAATTTTATTGTTGGATTAACTCACCCAATTATGGAGTCCGAGAAGTTCTGAGATCTGATCTCTGCAAGTCTGAGGCCAGGAAAGTAGGTGGTATAGTTCAAGCCCAAGTATGATGGCCTATTAACCAGGAACAAGGATATTCAACATCATACACCAATAGATGTCCCAGGTCAAGGAGAGAAAAAATTTTGCCATTTATCTACCTTTTTGTTCAATTTGGGCCCTCCATAGATTGGGTAATAACCACACTGGAGAGAATCACTTTTTTACTCAGTCTATTGTTCAAATGCTAATCTTCTCTGAGAACATTCTCATAGACAAGGCTATAAATAATGCTTTCTCAGTTGTCTAGGTAAATTTTAATGTAATCAAGCTGACACATAAAATTAGCCATTACCAGTGTGCACATATATATGGGTTTTTCTTTGTATTTCGTATAGAAAGTATGCTCTTTGAAGTGAATTTAGTTTTCTTGTATATTTGGAGATAATTATTTTTCTATTTGAAAACCTCCCTGAAAATTTCATAGGAAATACCCTTCAACATATAATGTTTCACTTTTTAGTTACATCTTGTGCTTAAAATTCATAAAAAGTGTTTATTAGTACAATATATTTATTCAACACCTTATATCTCACAAATTTTTTTATTTTAAAGGTTACTAAAAAAAAAGTGTCTGACAGTCTCTCTTCTGGTACTTTTAAGATTGATTAGAAGTTTCAGGTATTATCGCCTCAATTTATCCATGACCTTACTTGCTCGGGCTGACAGTAGACAGATATTGACAAAGTCCAGATCCTTCTTAAGTAGGTTGGGGCTAAACCTGAGACTCCAGTACTTAGGCATTGTGCACTGTAAGGTTACAAATTGAAGACATTGCATTATCATGTTTTTAGAATCTCAGAAATGTATAAATTTTTAATTCTTTATATCTATTCATATTAAAAATATGGATTCTATAGTTAATTTATTTCAATCAGGGATAATTTTACTGTTGCTAGTTGTTTTTATATCAAAATATTTACTAGGCTTAGTAAGACTAATATAATATCTATAGTATATTGGTCTATCCAAGAACCAATCAAATATATCAGAAAGATATATATATATAAAGAATTTTATTGTTGGATTAACTCACCCAATTATGGAGTCCGAGAAGTTCTGAGATCTGATCTCTGCAAGTCTGAGGCCAGGAAAGTAGGTGGTATAGTTCAAGCCCAAGTATGATGGCCTATTAACCAGGAACAAGGATATTCAACATCATACACCAATAGATGTCCCAGGTCAAGGAGAGAAAAAATTTTGCCATTTATCTACCTTTTTGTTCAATTTGGGCCCTCCATAGATTGGGTAATAACCACACTGGAGAGAATCACTTTTTTACTCAGGCTATTGTTCAAATGCTAATCTTCTCTGAGAACATTCTCATAGACAAGGCTATAAATAATGCTTTCTCAGTTGTCTAGGTAAATTTTAATGTAATCAAGCTGACACATAAAATTAGCCATTACAAGTGTGCACATATATATGGGTTTTACTTTGTATTTCGTATAGAAAGTATGCTCTTTGAAGTGAATTTAGTTTTCTTGTATATTTGGAGATAATTATTTTTCTATTTGAAAACCTCCCTGAAAATTTCATAGGAAATACCCTTCAACATATAATGTGCATCTTACACATAAATTTTCAGTTACATCTTGTGCTTAAAATTCATAAAAAAGTGTTTATTAGTACAATATATTTATTCAACACCTTCAAAATTCCAAGAATGATCAGCAGGAATAAAAGGCAGTGAAAAGCTCTTTCCCAAAAACCTTATATTTTCATTCATTTGTGAGTTTCCCTACTCTGTATGAATCTCATTTATTTTATTGGCATTCATAAATATGATATTTCAAATGATTAATATGTAGCATATTGATCCTTGACAGTTCAAATTTCCTCAGCAACCTCATTGGCTAAGGATTCTAAAGACAGTAAAAATCAAGGAAAGTTTTCACATTTTAATACCAAAGAAAGCATCATGCTATCATACTTTCATTTAAAAAGCATGGGAAACCTTAGCATCTAGAAGACAAAGTAAAATTTTCCTTAAGAGATATATTTGCCAAAGTTTAATGTATAAAATACATGTTGGTTTAAAATATGGAAATTTATTCTGAAACAAAAAATGATTATTAATTTTTGGTTACATTTTATTTTCTAAGAAAGTAAGAATATATTTTAATTTTCTCTGGGATTGCTGAAAATTGTGACTCTACAGGAAGTGGTAAATTGCATTTATTTATTTATTTTTTTTAACTTTATTTATTTATTTTGGCAGGAGTGGGGAGGGAGAGGGATGGGCGAGCCACTTCCACTAGTCTTTCATTTGTCTAGTTTCATCCATCTTTGTTCTTTTGGCCCGTGTGGGCCTCCCATCGCGGTGGCATCTGTTGTCGCAGAGCTCTGGCTCGGCACTGGACACATGGGTCCAGCCGCCCACGGCACGTGGGATCTTCCCAGGCCAGGGATCGAACCGGCACCCTCTGCACTGCAAGGCGGTGTCCTTACCTACTGGACCACCAGGGGAAACCCTGCATTTATTTTTTTTATTTTCTCTGGAAGGAGATTGGAAACATAACATTTACTTTTTTTCATTCCAGAACTGATAGGATAAACTAAACTGAGAAAAAAAAAAAACAAAAGAAACCTAACTGTAGTTCAGTACAGTTCAGTCTCTCAGTCATATCTGACTCTTTGTGACCCTTTGGACTGCAATATGCCAGGCTTCCCTGACTTTCACCATCTCCCGGTGCTTGTTCAAACTCAGGTCGATTGACTCAGTGCTGTCATTCCAACCATCTCATCCTCTATCATCTCCTTGTTCTTCAGCCTTCTATTTTTCACAGTATCAGGGTTTTTTCCAGTGAGTTTGCATCAGGTGGCCAAAGTATTGAGCTTCGGCATCAGTCCTTCAATGAATATTCTGGGTTGATTTCCTTTAGGACTGACTGGTTTGATATTCGTTGCCCCAGAGACTTTCAAGAGTCTTCGCACCACAATTCAAAGCGAATTCAATCTGTATTTCTCCAAAACCTTATATTTTCATTCATTTGTGAGTTTCTACTCTGTATGAATCTCATTTATTTTATTGGCATTCATAAATATGATATTTCAAATGATTAATATGTAGCATATTGATCCTGGACAGTTCAAATTACCTCAGCAAACTCATTGGCTAAGGATTCTAAAGACAGTAAAAATCAAGGAAAGTTTTCACATTTTAATACCAAAGAAAGCATCATGCTATCATACTTTCATTTAAAAAGCATGGGAAACCTTAGCATCTAGAAGACAAAGTAAAATTTTCCTTAAGAGATATATTTGCCAAAGTTTAATGTATAAAATACATGTTGGTTTAAAATATGGAAATTTATTCTGAAACAAAAATTATTATTAATTTTTGGTTACATTTTATTTTCTAAGAAAGTAAGAATATATTTTAATTTTCTCTGGGATTGCTGAAAATTGTGACTCTACAGGAAGTGGTAAATTGCATTTATTTATTTATTTTTTTTAACTTTATTTATTTATTTTGGCGGAGGTGGGAGGGAGGGGAGCGGGCGGGCCACTTCCATTGGTCTTTCATTTGTCTAGTTTCATTCATCTTTGTTCTTTTGGCCCGTGTGGGCCTCCCATCGCGGTGGCATCTGTTGCCGCAGAGCTCTGGCTCGGTAATTGGACACATGGGTCCAGCCGCTCCGCGGCACATGGGATCTTCCCAGGCCAGGGATCGAACCGGCACCCCTTGCAACTGCAAGGCGGTGTCCTTACCTACTGGGCCACCAGGGAAGCCCTGCATTTATTTTTATTATTTTCTCTGGAAGGAGATTGGAAACATAACATTTACTTTTTTTCATTCCAGAACTGATAGGATAAACTAAACTGAGAAAAAAAAAAAACAAAAGAAACCTAACTGTAGTTCAGTACAGTTCAGTCTCTCAGTCATATCTGACTCTTTGTGACCCTTTGGACTGCAATATGCCAGGCTTCCCTGACTTTCACCATCTCCCGGTGCTTGTTCAAACTCAGGTCGATTGACTCAGTGCTGTCATTCCAACCATCTCATCCTCTATCATCTCCTTGTTCTTCAGCCTTCTATTTTTCACAGTATCAGGGTTTTTTCCAGTGAGTTTGCATCAGGTGGCCAAAGTATTGGAGCTTCCGCTTCGGCATCAGTCCTTCCAATGAATATTCTGGGTTGATTTCCTTTAGGACTGACTGGTTTGATATCCGTGCTGCCCCAGAGACTTTCAAGAGTCTTCTCCAGCACCACAATTCAAAGGAATCAACTGAATTCAAATCTGTGTAAAGACTGACATGACTCTGAGTACGAGCATAATCATGCCTCAAGATGAGAAGAATATGTTAACCATTAAATAATTGGCCTAAAAAAGAATAACTTGAGATTAGTTATGTCTGTGCATAGCTATAGGGACTGATTAATAAATCATACCAAACTGCTTCACAATGTACTATTAAAATTCAAGATCTTATGATTTGCTCTTAGGAAAATATAATTTAAAAAAAAACATTTTTTTAAACAAATATTGTACTTTCAGGGCTTGACAGTTCACATTTATTCTCAAATTGTTCCTATTGTTGATATTTATTTGAAGGATAATAAAATTGTATGTTTTGTATCAATTACAACTAATGATCATTAAAAATGTTAAAAATTCATTTTGGTATGGTCAAGACAGTCTCGGACTAAGGACATGCATGCATGATGGATCAGTGTATTGTTGATGCATTAGCTCACTCGGACTTCAGCTTTCAACTTAAATTCTTATTTCTATAGTCTTATCAGTAAGAAAAATAATATGAATCAATGGAATTGTGTATGCATGTATGCTCGTTACTGTTTTGTCTGACTCTTTGCTTCCATGGATTATAAAGTTATACACTGTCAAATCCAGTATGAATTGAAAATACCTTTAGGTTGAAAATGCACTTCATACTCCTAACCTACCAAACATCATAGCATAGAGTAGCCTATTTTTCACATGCTCAGAAGACTTTTTAGTCACCTATAATTGTGTAAAATAATCGAATACCAATCGTAATGTATAATAAAGTGCGGAACATGCATGTAATTTCTTGAATACTGTGCTGAATATGAAAACCAGAATAGTTGTTTGTGTCTAGAAAGGTTGTAAATATATGTGCTGTTTACCTTCTTTATTGCATAGCTAATTGGAAGCTACAGCTTACTGCCCTGCATCATGAGAGAAAGCACTCCCTATCATTAGCTTACAAAAAGATTTAAAGCAAGGTTTCTATTGAATGTGTATAACTTTTATACCATCTTGAAAATTCCTCAGTTGAACGTTCATAAGCCTCAAAATTTCCTTTAGGACTGACTGGTTTGATATCCGTGCTGCCCCAGAGACTTTCAAGAGTCTTCTCCAGCACCACAATTCAAAGGAATCAACTGAATTCAAATCTGTGTAAAGACTGACATGACTCTGAGTACGAGCATAATCATGCCTCAAGATGAGAAGAATATGTTAACCATTAAATAATTGGCCTAAAAAAGAATAACTTGAGATTAGTTATGTCTGTGCATAGCTATAGGGACTGATTAATAAATCATACCAAACTGCTTCACAATGTACTATTAAAATTCAAGATCTTATGATTTGCTCTTAGGAAAATATAATTTAAAAAAAAACATTTTTTTAAACAAATATTGTACTTTCAGGGCTTGACAGTTCACATTTATTCTCAAATTGTTCCTATTGTTGATATTTATTTGAAGGATAATAAAATTGTATGTTTTGTATCAATTACAACTAATGATCATTAAAAATGTTAAAAATTCATTTTGGTATGGTCAAGACAGTCTTGGACTAAGGACATGCATGCATGATGGATCAGTGTATTGTTGATGCATTAGCTCACTCGGACTTCAGCTTTCAACTTAAATTCTTATTTCTATAGTCTTATCAGTAAGAAAAATAATATGAATCAATGGAATTGTGTATGCATGTATGCTCGTTACTGTTTTGTCTGACTCTTTGCTTCCATGGATTATAAAGTTATACACTGTCAAATCGAGTATGAATTGAAAATACCTTTAGGTTGAAAATGCACTTCATACTCCTAACCTACCAAACATCATAGCATAGAGTAGCCTATTTTTCACATGCTCAGAAGATTTATAGTCACCTATAATTGGGTAAAATAATCCAATACAAATCTTAATTTATAATACAGTGCTGAACATGCATGTAATTTCTTGAATACTGTGCTGAATATGAAAACCAGAATAGTTGTTTGTGTCTAGAAAGGTTGTAAATATATGTGCTGTTTACCTTCTTTATTGCATAGCTAATTGGAAGCTACAGCTTACTGCCCTGCATCATGAGAGAAAGCACTCCCTATCATTAGCTTACAAAAAGATTTAAAGCAAGGTTTCTATTGAATGTGTATAACTTTTATACCATCTTGAAAATTCCTCAGTTGAACGTTCATAAGCCTCATACCATATGATTATTAATGTTTCACTATTTTAAATCAGTTATTAAGTAGTTGCTGCCGTGAGTCACTTAGTGTGAACACATTGAATCAGATTGCCCTGCCACATCTTTTTGGATTCCTTAGACCATACATGATCTAAAAATCTTAAATGATAGAAGGTAAATGGCACCCATATTTGATCAGTTGTTAAATAACTTTTTACTCTGGTAATAAAAATTACCAGCAGTTAGAAGAAACATTTAGAACCAGACATGGAATAATGAATTGGCTCAAAATTGGGAAAGGAATGCTTCAAGGTCATATATTATCACCCTTGCTATTAAACTTATATGCAGAGTACATCATGTGAAATACTGGGCTGAATGACTCACAAGCTGGAATCAAGATTGCTGGGAGGAATGCCAACAACCTCAAATATGCAGGTGATGCCATTCTAATGGCAGAAAGTGAAAAGGAACTAAAGAGCCTCTTGATGAGGGTAAAGAGGAAAGTAAAAAGCTGGCTTAAAACTCAGCATTCAAAAAATGAAGGTCATGGCATCTAGTCCCATGACAAATAGAAGGGAGAAAAGTGGAAACAGTGACAAATTTTATTTTCTTGGATTCCATAATCACTGTAGATGGTGACTGCAGACATGAAATTAAAGGACACTTGCTCCTTGGAATGAAATCTATTACAAACCTAGACAGCATATTAAAAAGGAAAGACATCACTTTGTTGACAAAGGTTTGTATAGTCAAAGCTATATTTTTCACAGTAGTCCTGTACAGATGTGAAAGTTGGACCATAATGATGGCTGAGCATCAAAGAATTGGTGCTTTTAAATTGCAGTGCTGGAGAAGTTTCTTGAGAGTCCCTTGGGCTGCACATAGATCAAACCATCAAATCCTAAAGGAAATCAACCCTGAATGCTCAATGGAAGGACTGAAGCTGAAGCTCCAATACTTTGGGTATCTGATGTGAAGAGCCAATTCTTTGGAAAACACCATGATGTTGGAAAAGATAGAAGGAAAAAGGAGAAGGGAGCACAACAGAGGGTGAGAAGGTGAGATAGCATCACCAATTCAATGGGCATGAATTTGAGAAAACTCTAGGTAATCATGAAGGACAGGGGAACCTGGTGTGGTGCAGTCCATGGGGTCATAAATTCTGGCATGACTTAGCACCTAAAGAATAGAACAGAAACCACTACTTTGGTAAATGTTATGGATTGAAATATTCCACCTCCCTAGCCCATGTGTTGAAGCCCTCATTCCCAGTGTCATTGTGTTTGGAGATAAGGCCTGTGAAGAGGTAATTAAGTTAAAATGAAGTCATAAGTGTGAGACCCTTATCCAATTTACTTATAAGAAGAGATGCCAGAGTACTTGTTTCCTCTCGATCTCTGTCCACGCAGAGAGGTCATGCCATCACATAGCTAGAGGACAGCTATCTACAAATCAGGAAAACAGGACTACCTGGGACCCAACTATGTTTGTATCTTGATCTTGGAATTCCAATCTTTAGATCTATAAGAAAATAAACATTGCTATGTAACCTACCAAGTTAATTAGCATCTAGAGATAGCTAAGACACTAATGAAAAAAACGTAGGAGCAGTGTTCAGTTATTTTTCAGTGGTAATAGATATATATTATTTGTTAATTTTTCACCTATCAATGAAGATAAGCTAAAGGAAGAAATTCATTAGTCAAAAAAATTACAGATTCACTAGGTGTGTAGTTTCTGGCTATGACTTGGAAAAGAGATACTATTAGGTCCCAAATTAAATTTGAACCATGGTTTAGGCTACTGAACTAATCAGCAAAGTGAACTTACATATTAAAATAACCTTTTAGAGAATACATTGGAAGTGATGGTTGAAATGTTAATAAGTCCCTAAATAATAGTCCTCTTGACTGTCTATATTCAAATAAACTGGGAAACAGACAGGAGTCATACAGATTGAGACTAAATTGTCAACTTTATTGTTAATAAAAAGGAAATCAAAGACTTAAAGGACATGGTTTAGATACACAGCCAGACTTGAGAATACCTACTAAAACTGAACCAACTTATTTAGCCAGTTGTGAAAGTGTTTAATAGCTAGATTATTAGGCAGATTGATAGGGAGGCCAGTGGGCTCCAAGGAAGAGGAGTTGAAGGACCAAAGAAGGACAAGTATTTTTCTAACCTGAAATGTTTGTTATGATAAGATGAACCCAAAACTAAGTTTATTGTTTTATGTTGATGCTGTCAGCCTAGAAAGGCCTTTACATTAGAATGTCTCACCTAGCCTGGAGACTTCCCTGGCTAATCTCATGTTGTGGGTGTGGGACTGTACCGCCTTTACAACCATAAGCTATTATTTTAACAACCGACTGGAAAATACAAATTGTCATGCTTAGACTGTCAAGGGCCATATTCTTCTGTCCCACTTCCTGTGCCTGTCCTGGAAGCTTTTCCCTATCCTTTCTTTAATAAACTTTTCACTGCATGAAGCTCTGAGTGACCATTGCTGAGTCTTTTTGATCCCAATGTGAATTCTTCTCCATTGGAGATTAAGAATCCAGCACCGTTGGCAGTAATTTACCATCTTGATCTTGGAATTCCAATCTTTAGATCTATAAGAAAATAAACATTGCTATGTAACCTACCAAGTTAATTAGCATCTAGAGATAGCTAAGACACTAATGAAAAAAACGTAGGAGCAGTGTTCAGTTATTTTTCAGTGGTAATAGATATATATTATTTGTTAATTTTTCACCTATAAAGTGAAGATAAGCTAAAGGAAGAAATTCATTAGTCAAAAAAATTACAGATTCACTAGGTGTGTAGTTTCTGGCTATGACTTGGAAAAGAGATACTATTAGGTCCCAAATTAAATTTGAACCATGGTTTAGGCTACTGAACTAATCAGCAAAGTGAACTTACATATTAAAATAACCTTTTAGAGAATACATTGGAAGTGATGGTTGAAATTTTAATAAGTCCCTAAATAATAGTCCTCTTGACTGTCTATATTCAAATAAACTGGGAAACAGACAGGAGTCATACAGATTGAGACTAAATTGTCAACTTTATTGTTAATAAAAAGGAAATCAAAGACTTAAAGGACATGGTTTAGATACACAGCCAGACTTGAGAATACCTACTAAAACTGAACCAACTTATTTAGCCAGTTGTGAAAGTGTTTAATAGCTAGATTATTAGGCAGATTGATAGGGAGGCCAGTGGGCTCCAAGGAAGAGGAGTTGAAGGACCAAAGAAGGACAAGTATTTTTCTAACCTGAAATGTTTGTTATGATAAGATGAACCCAAAACTAAGTTTATTGTTTTATGTTGATGCTGTCAGCCTAGAAAGGCCTTTACATTAGAATGTCTCACCTAGCCTGGAGACTTCCCTGGCTAATCTCATGTTGTGGGTGTGGGACTGTACCGCCTTTACAACCATAAGCTATTATTTTAACAACCGACTGGAAAATACAAATTGTCATGCTTAGACTGTCAAGGGCCATATTCTTCTGTCCCACTTCCTGTGCCTGTCCTGGAAGCTTTTCCCTATCCTTTCTTTAATAAACTTTTCACTGCATGAAGCTCTGAGTGACCATTGCTGAGTCTTTTTGATCCCAATGTGAATTCTTCTCCATTGGAGATTAAGAATCCAGCACCGTTGGCAGTAATTTACCATCAACTATCACCTATCTGTTGCTAGAAGAACTGAAAGCTGGTCCACCAGAGTATCACTAGCATCCCAAGCTCACCACGAAGATGAAAACACAGGTCAGACACATCCGATCAAATGAGGTTTGCTCCAAAGAGGAGGATACTTTCAAACTCATTAGTTGTATAATTCACTTCTCTTTCCTTAAAGAAGAATGAATGAGTCTATGGAAAGAGGTTATGTCAAGGAGTATTAGTCCAGCTAAAACCCTCCGTAGGGAAAACTGAGGTGCTGTGGTAATTGTTTTCTCTAAGAGCAATGTCATGTGGTAGGTAGAGAGTGTGCATTTGAAGCTTGGGAGGCATGCCTGTCTCACTCAACAAGTCTGCTTCGTTGAAGTTTCACATGCTCTTTGGGAAATTCTTGATTCTGTTTCCTTTTCCTTCTTCCTACGTTTAGTTACATGACCTTTCATAATAATGATTTACCTTCATCATCAACAATGCTGATAGCATTTTACTTGGCCATTTTATCTTAGATTTGAACTCCTGGTGAATAGGGGCTATGCCATAATTATTATTTTACCTTTATTTTCTGATATATAGGCTGCCTGATATACAGGCCTATTAAATTTAATCTGATACTTTATTAAGATCATTGCTTCTTTACAATTACCAAACATATATTAACAAAGAAAGGAAATGAGCAAGTGTAATAGGATCCTCACTCAATAGAATACTCTTTATCACGTTTCCTTCCATGCAAGCCAACATATCAAAGCAAAATTGAAGCATGCTTTGTTTAGGATGATTGAAAAAAATGCTGAAAGCTATGTATACTTTATTGTGGCATTTAGCAAAAGATGGCAGATACATAGATAGACTGTTGCTTCCCTTAATACTTCTCACTAAAGAATCAGAGGCAATCCTCTGGTAACTATTAAGGTTATTCATAAATATGTGGTTCTTTCTCTGAAGCACATGATAGGATTGACTTTCCCAACCAGAACTTGTTGAACTTCCTTAACTACCTTTAATAAACTTTTCACTGCATGAAGCTCTGAGTGACCATTGCTGAGTCTTTTTGATCCCAATGTGAATTCTTCTCCATTGGAGATTAAGAATCCAGCACCGTTGGCAGTAATTTACCATCAACTATCACCTATCTGTTGCTAGAAGAACTGAAAGCTGGTCCACCAGAGTATCACTAGCATCCCAAGCTCACCACGAAGATGAAAACACAGGTCAGACACATCCGATCAAATGAGGTTTGCTCCAAAGAGGAGGATACTTTCAAACTCATTAGTTGTATAATTCACTTCTCTTTCCTTAAAGAAGAATGAATGAGTCTATGGAAAGAGGTTATGTCAAGGAGTATTAGTCCAGCTAAAACCCTCCGTAGGGAAAACTGAGGTGCTGTGGTAATTGTTTTCTCTAAGAGCAATGTCATGTGGTAGGTAGAGAGTGTGCATTTGAAGCTTGGGAGGCATGCCTGTCTCACTCAACAAGTCTGCTTCGTTGAAGTTTCACATGCTCTTTGGGAAATTCTTGATTCTGTTTCCTTTTCCTTCTTCCTACGTTTAGTTACATGACCTTTCATAATAATGATTTACCTTCATCATCAACAATGCTGATAGCATTTTACTTGGCCATTTTATCTTAGATTTGAACTCCTGGTGAATAGGGGCTATGCCATAATTATTATTTTACCTTTATTTTCTGATATATAGGCTGCCTGATATACAGGCCTATTAAATTTAATCTGATACTTTATTAAGATCATTGCTTCTTTACAATTACCAAACATATATTAACAAAGAAAGGAAATGAGCAAGTGTAATAGGATCCTCACTCAATAGAATACTCTTTATCACGTTTCCTTCCATGCAAGCCAACATATCAAAGCAAAATTGAAGCATGCTTTGTTTAGGATGATTGAAAAAAATGCTGAAAGCTATGTATACTTTATTGTGGCATTTAGCAAAAGATGGCAGATACATAGATAGACTGTTGCTTCCCTTAATACTTCTCACTAAAGAATCAGAGGCAATCCTCTGGTAACTATTAAGGTTATTCATAAATATGTGGTTCTTTCTCTGAAGCACATGATAGGATTGACTTTCCCAACCAGCTGAACTCACCTTTAAGTAGATGTCATGCTTTATCTCTCCTTGGAAACAACTTACTAATTTTCTAAACACACAAGTTTTCTTATACATTTCCTTACTCATGAATTGTTTAATTCCATTTATTTTTTCTATATATATATTACAAAATCCACTCTGCTGAATGTTTTTAATTGTTGTTATTTAGTCACTAGTTGAGTCCAGCTTTGTGATCCCGTAAGTAGGGTGACAATGTACAGCCTTGTCAAAGAGCTTTCCCAGTTTTGAACCAGTTACTCCATGTTTGGTTCTAACTGATGCATATTGACCCACATACCAGTTTCTCAGGAGAAAAGTAAGGTGGTTTGGTACTCCCATCTCTTTAAGTATTTTCCAGTTTGTTATGGTCCACACAAAGGATTTAGTATAGTAAATGAAGCAGATGATTTTCAGGAATTCCCTTGTTCTCTGCATAATCCAATGAATGGTGGCGATTTGATCTCTGGTCCATTGCCTTTTCTAAATCCAAAGTATACACCTGAATGTTCTCAGTCCATGTGCTGTGAACAAAAGCTTGAAGGAGTTTGAGCATTAACTTGCTAGCATGCAAAATGGGTGCAATTGTGCAGTGGTTTGGACATTCTTTGGCACTGCTTTTCTTTGCGACTGGAATGAAAACTGACCTTTTCCTGTCTTGTGGCCACAGATGAATTTTTCAAATTTGCTGACATATTGAGTGCAACCTTTTAACAGCATCGTTTTATGATTTTAGTTATTTCAACTGGAAATCCATCACCTCCATTAGTTTAGTTCTTAGTAATGCTTCCTAATGCCCACTTGTCTTCACACTCCAGGGTGCCCAGCACTAGATGAGTGACCACACCCTCATGGTTATCCAGGTTGTTAAGACCTTTTTCTATAGTTCTTCTCTGTATTCTTGCCACCTAGGATGATTGAAAAAAATGCTGAAAGCTATGTATACTTTATTGTGGCATTTAGCAAAAGATGGCAGATACATAGATAGACTGTTGCTTCCCTTAATACTTCTCACTAAAGAATCAGAGGCAATCCTCTGGTAACTATTAAGGTTATTCATAAATATGTGGTTCTTTCTCTGAAGCACATGATAGGATTGACTTTCCCAACCAGCTGAACTCACCTTTAAGTAGATGTCATGCTTTATCTCTCCTTGGAAACAACTTACTAATTTTCTAAACACACAAGTTTTCTTATACATTTCCTTACTCATGAATTGTTTAATTCCATTTATTTTTTCTATATATATATTACAAAATCCACTCTGCTGAATGTTTTTAATTGTTGTTATTTAGTCACTAGTTGAGTCCAGCTTTGTGATCCCGTAAGTAGGGTGACAATGTACAGCCTTGTCAAAGAGCTTTCCCAGTTTTGAACCAGTTACTCCATGTTTGGTTCTAACTGATGCATATTGACCCACATACCAGTTTCTCAGGAGAAAAGTAAGGTGGTTTGGTACTCCCATCTCTTTAAGTATTTTCCAGTTTGTTATGGTCCACACAAAGGATTTAGTATAGTAAATGAAGCAGATGATTTTCAGGAATTCCCTTGTTCTCTGCATAATCCAATGAATGGTGGCGATTTGATCTCTGGTCCATTGCCTTTTCTAAATCCAAAGTATACACCTGAATGTTCTCAGTCCATGTGCTGTGAACAAAAGCTTGAAGGAGTTTGAGCATTAACTTGCTAGCATGCAAAATGGGTGCAATTGTGCAGTGGTTTGGACATTCTTTGGCACTGCTTTTCTTTGCGACTGGAATGAAAACTGACCTTTTCCTGTCTTGTGGCCACAGATGAATTTTTCAAATTTGCTGACATATTGAGTGCAACCTTTTAACAGCATCGTTTTATGATTTTAGTTATTTCAACTGGAAATCCATCACCTCCATTAGTTTAGTTCTTAGTAATGCTTCCTAATGCCCACTTGTCTTCACACTCCAGGGTGCCCAGCACTAGATGAGTGACCACACCCTCATGGTTATCCAGGTTGTTAAGACCTTTTTCTATAGTTCTTCTCTGTATTCTTGCCACCTCTTCCTAAAATATGCTTCTGTTAGCTCCTTAAACATTTCTGACCTCCACTATACCCATCCCTCCATCTACATTCCCTTGTTATCTACACTTTTCTTGAAGAGATCTCTGATTGTTCTTATTCTATTGTTTCCTGCTATTTCTTTCTGTAGTTCACTTAAGAAGACCTTCTTATCCCTCCTTGCTATTCTCTGGAACTCTGCATTCAGTTGGATGTATCTTTCTTTTTCTCCATTTGCCTTTTGCTTAAAGCCTCTTCAAGCAACCATTCCACCTTCTTGTATTTCTTTTTGTTTGAGATGGCTTTAGTCACTGTCTATTGTACAGTGTTATAAACCTCTGTCTATAGTTATTTGGGCATTTTGTCTACCAGATCTAATCCCTAAAATCTATTCATTGCCTCCATTGTATAATAGTAAGGGATTTGATTTAGGTCATACCTGAATGGCTTAGTGGTTTTCCCTACTTTCTTCAATTTAAGCCTGAATTTTGCAATACGGAGCTTAAGATCTGAGTTACAGTCAGTTCCAAGTCTTATTTTTGCTGGCCGCATGATGCTTCTCTTTCTTTGACTGCAGAGAACATAATCAATTTGGTTTCAGTATTGGTCATGTGGTGATGCCCCTGTGTAGAGTAGTCTCTTGTATTGTTGAAAAATAGTGTTTACTATGACCAGTATGTTCATTGCCTTTTCTAAATCCAAAGTATACACCTGAATGTTCTCAGTCCATGTGCTGTGAACAAAAGCTTGAAGGAGTTTGAGCATTAACTTGCTAGCATGCAAAATGGGTGCAATTGTGCAGTGGTTTGGACATTCTTTGGCACTGCTTTTCTTTGCGACTGGAATGAAAACTGACCTTTTCCTGTCTTGTGGCCACAGATGAATTTTTCAAATTTGCTGACATATTGAGTGCAACCTTTTAACAGCATCGTTTTATGATTTTAGTTATTTCAACTGGAAATCCATCACCTCCATTAGTTTAGTTCTTAGTAATGCTTCCTAATGCCCACTTGTCTTCACACTCCAGGGTGCCCAGCACTAGATGAGTGACCACACCCTCATGGTTATCCAGGTTGTTAAGACCTTTTTCTATAGTTCTTCTCTGTATTCTTGCCACCTCTTCCTAAAATATGCTTCTGTTAGCTCCTTAAACATTTCTGACCTCCACTATACCCATCCCTCCATCTACATTCCCTTGTTATCTACACTTTTCTTGAAGAGATCTCTGATTGTTCTTATTCTATTGTTTCCTGCTATTTCTTTCTGTAGTTCACTTAAGAAGACCTTCTTATCCCTCCTTGCTATTCTCTGGAACTCTGCATTCAGTTGGATGTATCTTTCTTTTTCTCCATTTGCCTTTTGCTTAAAGCCTCTTCAAGCAACCATTCCACCTTCTTGTATTTCTTTTTGTTTGAGATGGCTTTAGTCACTGTCTATTGTACAGTGTTATAAACCTCTGTCTATAGTTATTTGGGCATTTTGTCTACCAGATCTAATCCCTAAAATCTATTCATTGCCTCCATTGTATAATAGTAAGGGATTTGATTTAGGTCATACCTGAATGGCTTAGTGGTTTTCCCTACTTTCTTCAATTTAAGCCTGAATTTTGCAATACGGAGCTTAAGATCTGAGTTACAGTCAGTTCCAAGTCTTATTTTTGCTGGCCGCATGATGCTTCTCTTTCTTTGACTGCAGAGAACATAATCAATTTGGTTTCAGTATTGGTCATGTGGTGATGCCCCTGTGTAGAGTAGTCTCTTGTATTGTTGAAAAATAGTGTTTACTATGACCAGTATGTTCTCCTGACAAAATTCTGTTAGTCTTTGTCCTACTTCATGTTGTGCTCCATGTGGGGCCCTGAAGGAAAGAAGATCTTTGCAAGCATAAGGAAGCTTAAGCACATATTTGCAGTTTGGTGCTAAAAGGATGCCTACAGGAAGAGAAAGGGCATGATCTAAGGTCCATTGTCAAAACTTCTGATTGATCCCCCTGATTTCTGTGCTCTGGGCAATGCAGGCTCACCATGAGTTCCTATT
Organism: Tragulus kanchil; assembly: GCA_022376925.1. Classification (NCBI taxonomy): domain Eukaryota; kingdom Metazoa; phylum Chordata; class Mammalia; order Artiodactyla; family Tragulidae; genus Tragulus; species Tragulus kanchil. The sequence continues at coordinate 83,886,708 of JAIOJX010000003.1, read as the reverse complement.
GCAATGTAAATATGTAATTGCTCAGCTTTTAGCTTGATTGGTGTGACTATAGGAAGTCCTTTGCAAAACCCCCTTCATTTGCCTATAAAAACTGTTAATTTACTCTAATAGAGGGGAACTGCTCTGACAGAACCCCTGCCATGTCTGATTGTCCAAGGTATGCACCAGCGGGCTGGAGGGGGCACAGCAGCAAGGCTCATCTCTCTGCGAGATCTCCTGGTTCAGCCAGGGGCAATTCCGCTGCCTTCCCTTTCTGTGGAAGGGCCCCGCAGCTCCAAGCCCAAACTTGCTTGTTATTCTTGGTAGCTCTTGAATGACAAGTTTTACATTCCAATACCCTATGATGAAAAAGACATTGTCTTTTGCTGTTAGTTCTAGAAGACCTTGTTGGTCTTCATAGAATCAGGAAACTTCAGCTTCTTCTGCATCCATCAGTGGAGCATAGACTTGGATTACTGTGATGATTTGCTTGGAAACAAACCAAGATCATTCTGTCATTTTTGAGGTTGCATGACAATACTACATATTGGACTCTATTGGTGACTATGAGGGCCACTCCACTTCTTCTCAGGCATTCTTCTTCACAGTAGTAGACCTAAGGGTCATCTGAATTAGATTCACTATTTCCATCCACTTTTTGTTCATTGATTCCTAAGATGTCGAAGTTCATTCATTCTTGCCATCTTCTGTTTGACCATGATGAATTTTCCTGTAACAGCTTCTGTGCTGTGTTTAAATGCAATCTTTAGGGGCTTCCCTGGTGGTCCAGAGGGTAAGGACAGCGCCTTGCAATGCAAGGGGCACCGGTTCGATCCCTGGCCTGGGAAGATACCACGTGCCACAGAGCAGCTGGACCGATGTGTCCAATTACCTAGTTGGCGCTCTGGAGCGCACGCGCCCAGAGGTGGTGCTCTGTGACACTTCAATGGGAGGCCAAAGAACAAAGATAGATGAAACTAGGTAAATGGAGAGGTGGAGCTAAGATGGCAGCATAGAAGGACTTGCATTCATCTCTCCTGCAAAATCGCTTGAATTGCAATGAGTTCCTGGGAAACCATCGACAGGAGGAAGTTGTATCTGATCACAGGGAGGATACCGCACATCGAAGAACAAAGGAGAAGTCGTATCAAGACGGTAGGAGGGGCACAATCGCACTTTTAAAAGTCAAACCTCATACCCACTAGAGAGGCTGGGTGGGCCAAAGGCGCAAAGCCTGTTGCAGATCAAGACCCGGGAAAGGAGCAGTGACACCCACAAGGGACTGAGCCAGACCTGCTTTGGAGGGTCCAGGTGCCACCTTGAGCTAGAAGTGCCTTTGAGCAGTCCTTGGAAGGACAGCACTCAGTTTCCTTTGGAGGAGGTTACCATTAACCCTATCACAGAGCCGCTGAGGAGGACTGAAAACTCTGTGAGCACTGTGATCCGGGAGAGGGAAATAGCGATCCTGCATGAGACTGAGCCAGACACACCTCTGAGTTACCTGACGTCTCCCACGGTGGCCGGGATCAACAGCGGGGTGCAGCAGGGTCGGGGTCACTGCGGAAGTGCTTCCCATAGAGCGTGTGGGAATAAATCCTTTGTGAGACAGACGTCGCTTTCCCTACTGTAGTTCGGTGCTGGTCAAACTGCAGGACTGCTGGTCAAACTACAGGGAGGGAACTTAGCTCCACCCAGCAAGAAAAGGGATTTGGATTAAAAAACTCCCAGGGCCAGCCTGGGAGGGCCTTTAAGTTCTGGAATAGGCCGAAATAAACAAGCAGTCAAAGAGGTCTTCAGGTCTAACCACTGCCAGAGGCAATCCTTGGTCGAAGTCATTCATTCCACTTTTTGCCATGATGAATTTTCTGAAAGGCCTGTGTTTAAATGCAATCTAGGGGCTTCCTGGTGGTCCAGGGGTAAGGACAGCGCCTTGCAATGCAAGGGGCACCGGTTCGATCCCTGGCCTGGGAAGATACCACGTGCCACAGAGCAGCTGGACCGATGTGTCCAATTACCTAGTTGGCGCTCTGGAGCGCACGCGCCCAGAGGTGGTGCTCTGTGACACTTCAATGGGAGGCCAAAGAACAAAGATAGATGAAACTAGGTAAATGGAGAGGTGGAGCTAAGATGGCAGCATAGAAGGACTTGCATTCATCTCTCCTGCAAAATCGCTTGAATTGCAATGAGTTCCTGGGAAACCATCGACAGGAGGAAGTTGTATCTGATCACAGGGAGGATACCGCACATCGAAGAACAAAGGAGAAGTCGTATCAAGACGGTAGGAGGGGCACAATCGCACTTTTAAAAGTCAAACCTCATACCCACTAGAGAGGCTGGGTGGGCCAAAGGCGCAAAGCCTGTTGCAGATCAAGACCCGGGAAAGGAGCAGTGACACCCACAAGGGACTGAGCCAGACCTGCTTTGGAGGGTCCAGGTGCCACCTTGAGCTAGAAGTGCCTTTGAGCAGTCCTTGGAAGGACAGCACTCAGTTTCCTTTGGAGGAGGTTACCATTAACCCTATCACAGAGCCGCTGAGGAGGACTGAAAACTCTGTGAGCACTGTGATCCGGGAGAGGGAAATAGCGATCCTGCATGAGACTGAGCCAGACACACCTCTGAGTTACCTGACGTCTCCCACGGTGGCCGGGATCAACAGCGGCGTGCAGCAGGGTCGGGGTCACTGCGGAAGTGCTTCCCATAGAGCGTGTGGGAATAAATCCTTTGTGAGACAGACGTCGCTTTCCCTACTGTAGTTCGGTGCTGGTCAAACTGCAGGACTGCTGGTCAAACTACAGGGAGGGAACTTAGCTCCACCCAGCAAGAAAAGGGATTTGGATTAAAAAACTCCCAGGGCCAGCCTGGGAGGGCCTTTAAGTTCTGGAATAGGCCGAAATAAACAAGCAGTCAAAGAGGTCTTCAGGTCTAACCACTGCCAGAGGCAAGAAAAAGACTGATAGTTCCTGAATAGTCAGCAAGAGACAGAAGAACATAAACACTATTTTCACATTTTGCCTGAAGCTGGAGTTATCGCTGGATTTTTTAAATTTCATTTTATTTCTTATTCTTTTTTATTGCTTTATTTTTGTATTTCTTTATTTCAATTGTTTTTTTCCCTTTTTTCCACGCCCACTCAGTGCACCCCTTGTTTTTATTGTTGTTTTTTTTGTTTGTTTGTTTGTTTGTTTTTTGGGTGTGTGAGAGTGGGTGTGTTCATTTCTTTCACTGAATTCTATTGAATCTACTAATCTTATCAGTAAGACTGAATATATTCAAGTTTACATAATTTTATTTTTCCTTTTAAATCACGCATTTTATTTTGGTATAAACTTCTGGTTCCCCATTGGCCTTTTAAGGTTCTGTGGTGGTTTTGTTTGTTTTTATTGCTTTTGCTTTGTTTTTCTATATTTTTCTATATACTTATCTCTGTTTTAATTTTTTTAAATTTTTCATTTGTACTACTACTTCCTCTATAATCTTTGCTTTCTCTGAAGCTCCTTTCCTATAGCACTAAACTCTAATACATACAAATCATTATCTCCCTATACTTAATTTTGCAGTATTATTCTATATTTCTATTCTATCCTCCCTTTCTCTTTTTCCTTTTTCCAACCATATTGCTTAGTCTGTTCTGTCCTCATTGCCTTATCCCCAACTGGAATCCTGCTTTAGCATTATTTTCCAATTGGTGCTCTACTTAGTTTGGTTATTAACTGGTGGATATCATTCTTGGTTTACTCAATCACCGTGCTAACGTATTGTACTGTATTTTTGTTAGGAATGTTTGGGTTATGTTACAGCTGAAAATGTTTATGTGTATAATTCAATACGCAGGATAGTATTTGCATAACATTTTAATTGGGATTTGTCAAAGGTATGCCTTCTGTCTCTCATTCACGTATATATGTTTTAATATCATTTAATGCCGTAACAAACCAGCCATGAAATCTTCATTCCCTGGTCAGGCAACAAACACCGGGGCTTTAAGAAGGGACCACTGACTCCAAAACTCTACAATACTAGAGAACATCTAACACTAGAGAGCACTATACAAGTGAGAATACCAACAAAGGTAATCACTTGTATGCAAGTCCAACCACCAGCATCGTCCAGAATAAGAAGCCCCATCCAAACAACAAACGCCAAGAGACATAACTCAAAGCCTGGGAAAAGGAAATCCCAAACAGAGTCAGTTAAAAAATTAATAATAACAATGAAACGACAGAGAAATACCACACAAGTGAAGGAACAATCCACAAAGACACAAGATCAAATCAATGAAGAGAATTTGGACAAGCTTTCTGAAAGTGATTACAGAAGAATGATAGTAAAGATGATCAAAGACACTGAAAACAGAATGTTAGAGAAATTGCGAGATACAACTAACGCACTGAATAAAGAAATACAAGAACTTACCAAAAAAGTAACAGAGACAAACAACTCAATTGCTGAACTGAAAACACTGTAGAAGGAATCAAGAGCAGACTATCTGAGACAGAAGACTGGATAAGTGAGCTGGAAGATAGAATGGTGGAAGTAACTGCTGAAAAATAGAATCTAGCTCAAAGAATGAAAAGAGCAGAGGATAGCTTCAGAAACCTCTGGGATAATATCAAATGCATCAATATTCAAATTATAGGGGTTCCAGAAGAAGAAGAAAAAAAGAAAGGCTATGAGAAAATTTCTGAAGAGATTCTAGTTGAAAAATTCCCCAACATGGGAAAAGAAATAGTCAATCGAGTCCAAGAAGCACAAAGAGTATTATACAGAATCAATCCGAGAAGAAACACAAAAGACATATATTAATGAAGCTAACACAAATTAAACACAAAGACAGAATTCTCAAATCAGCAAGGGAAAAGCAACTAGTGACATACAAGGGAAAACCCACAAGTTTAACAGCTGATCTTTAAACAGAAAATCTGCAGGTCAGAAGGAAATGGCAGGATACATATCAACGGCTAAAAGAGAACAATCTGCAACCAAGAATTCTCTACCCTGCAAGGATCTCCTTCAAAATTGATGGAGAAATCAAAAGCTTTACAGATAAGGAAAAATTAAAGAAACAAAATCAAAAGGCTTTAAAAAGGGAAAAAGGGTTAAACCACTGACTCCAAAACTCTACAATACTAGAGAACATCTAACACTAGAGAGCACTATACAAGTGAGAATACCAACAAAGGTAATCACTTGTATGCAAGTCCAACCACCAGCATCGTCCAGAATAAGAAGCCCCATCCAAACAACAAACGCCAAGAGACATAACTCAAAGCCTGGGAAAAGGAAATCCCAAACAGAGTCAGTTAAAAAATTAATAATAACAATGAAACGCAGAGAAATACCACACAAGTGAAGGAACAATCCACAAAGACACAAGATCAAATCAATGAAGAGAATTTGGACAAGCTTTCTGAAAGTGATTACAGAAGAATGATAGTAAAGATGATCAAAGACACTGAAAACAGAATGTTAGAGAAATTGCGAGATACAACTAACGCACTGAATAAAGAAATACAAGAACTTACCAAAAAAGTAACAGAGACAAACAACTCAATTGCTGAACTGAAAACACTGTAGAAGGAATCAAGAGCAGACTATCTGAGACAGAAGACTGGATAAGTGAGCTGGAAGATAGAATGGTGGAAGTAACTGCTGAAAAATAGAATCTAGCTCAAAGAATGAAAAGAGCAGAGGATAGCTTCAGAAACCTCTGGGATAATATCAAATGCATCAATATTCAAATTATAGGGGTTCCAGAAGAAGAAGAAAAAAAGAAAGGCTATGAGAAAATTTCTGAAGAGATTCTAGTTGAAAAATTCCCCAACATGGGAAAAGAAATAGTCAATCGAGTCCAAGAAGCACAAAGAGTATTATACAGAATCAATCCGAGAAGAAACACAAAAGACACATATTAATGAAGCTAACACAAATTAAACACAAAGACAGAATTCTCAAATCAGCAAGGGAAAAGCAACTAGTGACATACAAGGGAAAACCCACAAGTTTAACAGCTGATCTTTAAACAGAAAATCTGCAGGTCAGAAGGAAATGGCAGGATACATATCAACGGCTAAAAGAGAACAATCTGCAACCAAGAATTCTCTACCCTGCAAGGATCTCCTTCAAAATTGATGGAGAAATCAAAAGCTTTACAGATAAGGAAAAATTAAAAGAATTTAGTCACACCAAATCAGCCTTATAACAAGTGTTAAAGGGACTTATATAGAAAACAAGTATAAAAGGAGAAGATCCATGAAACAAACCCATAGTAACATCTAAGAAGATGACAATAAGATCATTTTTATCAATAATGACTTTGAATGTAAATGGACTAAATCCCCAACCAAAAGACAAAGTGGCTGAATGGATTTAAAAAAACTACCCATACATATGCTGCCTCCAGGAAACTCATTTCAGACCTAGAGAAACTCATAGACTGAAAGTGAGAGGATGGAAAAAGATATTCCATGCAAATGGAAATCAAAAAAAAGCTTGAGCAGCAATCCTCATATCAGACAAAATAGACTTTAAAGTAAAGAAGATTCTAAGAGATAAGGCAGGTCACTACATCATGATTAAGGGATCATACAAGAGGAAGATGTAACAGTCATGAATATCTATGCACCCAACACAGGGGCACCTCAATACATAAGACAGGTACTTTCAGACATAAAAGAAGAAGTCAACAATAACACAGTAATAGTAGGAAACTTTAACATTCCTCTCACACCAATGGGCAGATCATCCAAACAGAAAATTAATAAAGAAACACAAGCCTTAAATGCCACACCAGAAAATATGGACCTCATCGATATCTTTAGGACGTTCCATCCAAAAGCAGAAGAATACACTTTCTTCCCAAGTGCTCAAGGAACATTCTCCAGGATAGACCACATCTTGGGCCACAAATCTAACCTCAGTCAATTCCAGAAAATCGAAATTATATCAACCATCTTCTGGGACCACAATGCAATGAGACTAGAGATCAACCTGAGAAGAAACACACCAAGACACATATTAATGAAGCTAACACAAATTAAACACAAAGACAGAATTCTCAAATCAGCAAGGGAAAAGCAACTAGTGACATACAAGGGAAAACCCACAAGTTTAACAGCTGATCTTTAAACAGAAAATCTGCAGGTCAGAAGGAAATGGCAGGATACATATCAACGGCTAAAAGAGAACAATCTGCAACCAAGAATTCTCTACCCTGCAAGGATCTCCTTCAAAATTGATGGAGAAATCAAAAGCTTTACAGATAAGGAAAAATTAAAAGAATTTAGTCACACCAAATCAGCCTTATAACAAGTGTTAAAGGGACTTATATAGAAAACAAGTATAAAAGGAGAAGATCCATGAAACAAACCCATAGTAACATCTAAGAAGATGACAATAAGATCATTTTTATCAATAATGACTTTGAATGTAAATGGACTAAATCCCCAACCAAAAGACAAAGTGGCTGAATGGATTTAAAAAAACTACCCATACATATGCTGCCTCCAGGAAACTCATTTCAGACCTAGAGAAACTCATAGACTGAAAGTGAGAGGATGGAAAAAGATATTCCATGCAAATGGAAATCAAAAAAAAGCTTGAGCAGCAATCCTCATATCAGACAAAATAGACTTTAAAGTAAAGAAGATTCTAAGAGATAAGGCAGGTCACTACATCATGATTAAGGGATCATACAAGAGGAAGATGTAACAGTCATGAATATCTATGCACCCAACACAGGGGCACCTCAATACATAAGACAGGTACTTTCAGACATAAAAGAAGAAGTCAACAATAACACAGTAATAGTAGGAAACTTTAACATTCCTCTCACACCAATGGGCAGATCATCCAAACAGAAAATTAATAAAGAAACACAAGCCTTAAATGCCACACCAGAAAATATGGACCTCATCGATATCTTTAGGACGTTCCATCCAAAAGCAGAAGAATACACTTTCTTCCCAAGTGCTCAAGGAACATTCTCCAGGATAGACCACATCTTGGGCCACAAATCTAACCTCAGTCAATTCCAGAAAATCGAAATTATATCAACCATCTTCTGGGACCACAATGCAATGAGACTAGAGATCAACTACAGGAAAAAACACCCTAAAAACACAAACACATGGAGATTAAACAATACATACCTAAAAAACCAACTGATCATTGAGGATATCAAAGGAGAAATTAAAAAATGCCTAGAAGAAGATGACAATGAACACACGACAGTGCAAAACCTATGGGAAACTGCAGAAGCAGTTCTAAGAGCAAAGTTTATAGCAATTCAATCCCATCTCAACAAACTAGGAAAATCTCAAACAGACGACCTAACCCTCTGCTTAAAACAGTTGGAGAAAGAAGGACAAAAACATCCCAAAGCCAGCAGAAGAAGGGAAATCATAAAGATTAGAGCAGAAATAAATGAGAAAGAAATGAAAGAAGCATTAGTAAAGATAAATAAAACAAAAAGCTGGTTCTTTGAAAAGGTAAACAAAATTGACAATCCACTGGCCAGACTCATCAAGAAAAAGAGAGAGAAGAACCAGATCAACAAAATCAAAAATGAAAAAGGAACGATTACAACAGATAATGCAGAAATCCAAAGGATTCTAAGGGACTATTATGAACAACTCTATGGCAACTAACTGGACAACCTGGAGGAAATGGACCAGTTTCTGAGAGAATATTAATCTCCCAAGATTCAACCTGCAAGAAATAGAAACCATGAACAAGCCAATCACAAGCTCAGAAATCGACCATGTGATCAAAAATTAACCCAAAATAAAAGCTCAGGGCCAGATGGCTTCACAGGTGAATTCTACCAAACATTTAAAGAAGAGCTAATGCCTGTCCTTCTATAATTCTTCCAAAATATTGCACAGGAAGGAACACTTCCAAACACATTCTGTGAGGCCGCCATCAACCTGACACCCAAACCAGGCAAAGACAACACAAAAAAAGAAAATTATAGGCCAATTTCACTGATGAATCTAGATGCCAAAATCCTCAGCAAAATCCTAGCAAACAGAATACAACGACACATCAAAAAACTCATACATCATGATCAAGTTGGGTTCATCCCAGGCATGGAAGGATTCTTCAATATCCGCAAATCAATCAATGTGATGCACCATATCAACAAATTGAGAGACAAAAATCACATGATCATCTCAATAGATGCAGAAAAAGCCTTCGACAACGTACAACATCCATTTATGATCAAAACTCTTCAGAAAATGGGCATAGGTGGAACCTATCTCAACATAATAAAAATCCTAAATGCTTAAAACTAGACAATGGACAGTGCAAAACCTATGGGAAACTGCAGAAGCAGTTCTAAGAGCAAAGTTTATAGCAATTCAATCCCATCTCAACAAACTAGGAAAATCTCAAACAGACGACCTAACCCTCTGCTTAAAACAACTGGAGAAAGAAGGACAAAACATCCCAAAGCCAGAAGAAGAAGGGAAATCATAAAGATTAGAGCAGAAATAAATGAGAAAGAAATGAAAGAAGCATTAGTAAAGATAAATAAAACAAAAAGCTGGTTCTTTGAAAAGGTAAACAAAATTGACAATCCACTGGCCAGACTCATCAAGAAAAAGAGAGAGAAGAACCAGATCAACAAAATCAAAAATGAAAAAGGAACGATTACAACAGATAATGCAGAAATCCAAAGGATTCTAAGGGACTATTATGAACAACTCTATGGCAACTAACTGGACAACCTGGAGGAAATGGACCAGTTTCTGAGAGAATATTAATCTCCCAAGATTCAACCTGCAAGAAATAGAAACCATGAACAAGCCAATCACAAGCTCAGAAATCGACCATGTGATCAAAAATTAACCCAAAATAAAAGCTCAGGGCCAGATGGCTTCACAGGTGAATTCTACCAAACATTTAAAGAAGAGCTAATGCCTGTCCTTCTATAATTCTTCCAAAATATTGCACAGGAAGGAACACTTCCAAACACATTCTGTGAGGCCGCCATCAACCTGACACCCAAACCAGGCAAAGACAACACAAAAAAAGAAAATTATAGGCCAATTTCACTGATGAATCTAGATGCCAAAATCCTCAGCAAAATCCTAGCAAACAGAATACAACGACACATCAAAAAACTCATACATCATGATCAAGTTGGGTTCATCCCAGGCATGGAAGGATTCTTCAATATCCGCAAATCAATCAATGTGATGCACCATATCAACAAATTGAGAGACAAAAATCACATGATCATCTCAATAGATGCAGAAAAAGCCTTCGACAACGTACAACATCCATTTATGATCAAAACTCTTCAGAAAATGGGCATAGGTGGAACCTATCTCAACATAATAAAAGCCATCTATGAGAAGCCCACAGCGAACATTATCCTCAATGGTGAAAACCACAAAGCATTTCCTCTAAGATCAGGAACAAGACAGGGGTATTCATTTTCACCACTACTATTCAACATAGTCCTGGAAGTTCTAGCAAGAGCAATAAGAACAGAGAAAGAAATAAAAGGAATCCAGATTGGAAAGGAAGAACTCAAACTCTCTCTCTTTGCAGACAACATGATATTATACATAGAAAATCCCAAAGACATTATTACAAAACTACTAGAGTTAATCAGCAAATTCAGCAAAGTCTCAGGATACAGAGTCAACAAACAGAAATCACTGGCATTCCTATACACAAAAAATGAAAATTCAGAAAACGAAATCAAAGAGGCAATCCCCTTCACCATCACAACCAAAAGAATCAAATACCTAGGAATAAACCTACCCAAAGAAACAAAAGAACTGTACACAGAAAATTACAAGACATTCATGAGAGGCATTGGAGAAGACTTAAACAGATGGAGAGATATTCCATGTTCCTGAATCAGAAGAATCAATATTGTGAAAATGACCATACTACCAAATATCATCTACAGATTCAATGCAATACCTATTCAACTACCATTGACATTTTTCACAGAACTAGAGCAACGAATAGCACAGTTCATATGGAAACACAAAAGACCTCTAATAGCCAAAGCAATCCTGAGAAAGAATAATGGAGCTGTAGGGTTCAGCCTCCCCAACTTCAGACTCTACTACAAAAGCAGCAGTCATCAAGACAGTATGGTACTGGCACAAAAACAGAAATATCGACCAATGGGACAAGATCGAGAACCCAGAGATAAACCCACACACCTATGGGTACCTTATTTTTGACAAAGGAGGCAAAAATCTAAAATGGGACAAAGACAGCCTCCTCAACAAGTGGTGCTGGGAAAATTGGACAGCTACATGCAAAAAAATTGAAGTTGGAACATTCCCTGACACCATGCACAAAGATCAACTCAAATGGATTAAAGACCTAAATGTAAGACCAGAAACCATCAAAGTCTTAGAGGAGAATATAGGCAAAGCCCTCAAGGACATCAATCAAAGCAAGATCTTCTCTGACCCACCTACTAGAATAGCGGAACTCAAGAGGCAAATGAACATGTGGGACCTCATGAAACTTAAAAGCTTTTGGACAGCAAAAGAAATTACAAAAAAGCTGAACAAACACCTCACAGAGTGGGAGAAAATCATAGCAAATGAAACAACAGACAAAGAATTAATCTCCAAAATCTACTAGCAACTCAGACAACTCAGCACTGGAAAAATGAACAACCCAATTAAAAAATGGGAAAAGGACCTAAACAGACACCTCTCCAATGACAACATACAAATAGCCCAAAAATACATGAAACGATGCTCAACTTCACTTATAATTAGAGAAATGCAAATCAAAGCTACAATGAGATATCACCTCACACCCTTCAGAATGGCCATCATCCACAAATTGACAGACAATAAATGGTGGAGAGGGTGCGGAGAAAAGGGAACACTCCTGCATTGCTGGTGGGAATGTAAATTGATACAACCTCTATGGAAGACAGTCTGGAGATTTCTTTAAAAACTAAAAATAGAAGCACCATACAACCCAGCAATCCCACTCTTAGGCTTATACCCTGATGAAATCAAATCTGAAAGAAGCACCTGTAACCCCAATGTTCATTTCAGCTCTCTATACAATAGCTAGAAGATGGAAGCAACCTAGATGCCCATTAACGTACGAATGGATCCAAAAGCTCTGGTTTATATATACAATGGAATACTACACAGCTGTAAAGAGAAATGCAGAGGAATCAGCCCTAATGAGGTGGCTAGATCTAGAACATATCATCAAAAGTGAAGTCAGTCAGAAAGAGAAGGACAAATACAGTATAGTAACATATATATGGAATCTAGTAGGATGGTGATGATGGCACATGTAGTGAAGTGACAGAAAGACAGACATGGACAGTGGACATATGGACATTATGGGGAAGGAACAGAGGGTGGGAGGCGTAAAGGAATTAGCATGAAGGCCTGTACTATCATAAGTGAAGAACATAGCTATAGTCATTGCTCTGTGAGAAAAGGGAATCCTTCAGGGGTGCTGTGTGATGGTTGGGAGGGGTGGGAAGGGGGGGATATACATATGACTAATCTGAGAACATACATATCTGTAAACAACAAAGCTCTGTAAAAGTTAAAAGCAAAATAAAGCTTTCAAAAAAATGAAAACAGATAAATGAAAGACCAATAGAAGTGGCCCACCCACCACCCTCTTTCCCCAACCCACCTCCCCTCCCCCAAAAATGTAATCCTTAAATAATACTAGTATTATCTATTTCAGAAAACAGAACTAAAATTAGAGAAATTTCAGTAACCTATCTAAGGTGATAAAATTAGAATGTAGACCCTGCAACCAATGCTGAGTCATTCTTTGCTATCCATAAACCCTTGAGATTCATATTCCTTGTGTACTTCTGCATATTCATTGATAGGAATTCAAGGATATGGATTTTACCCATATGAGAGGGAAGCTATAAAAAACAATGAAATATAATGTTAACTATTTGCTGTGATGGTACTAAGTCTAAATGTTTCACTAAAATGTATACTATTTGACTTATTTTTCCTTCCTTGTTTTTCTTTCTTTTTTTTTTCCTAGCAAAATTATTGCCCATATAGAACCAAGAAAGAACACAGGGTTACAAATCTTCGCCAGGAAAAAGCAGCAAATGCTAGTATACATAGGTTGTAAATATTCAGTAATCAACACACATCTGCAAATGTTCCAAGATGATCTCACAGCACTGGGTATTTAGGTAAACAAGTGCCTAAATAAATAATTTTCACATAGGTCATAGCGCATTAATAAATTTTATCTATGTAGTATACATGTTAGATCTTTCAGCTCTCTATACAATAGCTAGAAGATGGAAGCAACCTAGATGCACATTAACGACGAATGGATCCAAAAGCTCTGGTTTATATATACAATGGAATACTACACAGCTGTAAAGAGAAATGCAGAGGAATCAGCCCTAATGAGGTGGCTAGATCTAGAACATATCATCAAAAGTGAAGTCAGTCAGAAAGAGAAGGACAAATACAGTATAGTAAAAATATATATGGAATCTAGTAGGATGGTGATGATGGCACATGTAGTGAAGTGACAGAAAGACAGACATGGACAGTGGACATATGGACATTGTGGGGAAGGAACAGAGGGTGGGAGGCGTAAAGGAATTAGCATGAAGGCCTGTACTATCATAAGTGAAGAACATAGCTATAGTCATTGCTCTGTGAGAAAAGGGAATCCTTCAGGGGTGCTGTGTGATGGTTGGGAGGGGTGGGAAGGGGGGGATATACATATGACTAATCTGAGAACATACATATCTGTAAACAACAAAGCTCTGTAAAAGTTAAAAGCAAAATAAAGCTTTCAAAAAAATGAAAACAGATAAATGAAAGACCAATAGAAGTGGCCCACCCACCACCCTCTTTCCCCAACCCACCTCCCCTCCCCCAAAAATGTAATCCTTAAATAATACTAGTATTATCTATTTCAGAAAACAGAACTAAAATTAGAGAAATTTCAGTAACCTATCTAAGGTGATAAAATTAGAATGTAGACCCTGCAACCAATGCTGAGTCATTCTTTGCTATCCATAAACCCTTGAGATTCATATTCCTTGTGTACTTCTGCATATTCATTGATAGGAATTCAAGGATATGGATTTTACCCATATGAGAGGGAAGCTATAAAAAACAATGAAATATAATGTTAACTATTTGCTGTGATGGTACTAAGTCTAAATGTTTCACTAAAATGTATACTATTTGACTTATTTTTCCTTCCTTGTTTTTCTTTCTTTTTTTTTTCCTAGCAAAATTATTGCCCATATAGAACCAAGAAAGAACACAGGGTTACAAATCTTCGCCAGGAAAAAGCAGCAAATGCTAGTATACATAGGTTGTAAATATTCAGTAATCAACACACATCTGCAAATGTTCCAAGATGATCTCACAGCACTGGGTATTTAGGTAAACAAGTGCCTAAATAAATAATTTTCACATAGGTCATAGCTCATTAATAAATTTTATCTATGTAGTATAAATGTTAGAATCTTAGAAACACTTGTTTACTTTTTTACACTCTGGTGCACTGTAACAGACAAAAGCTGTGTGCGTTCCTACAAATTAATGAATTATTTTATTTACATTTTTATTTATTTGTTAAAGTTTTTATAACTGATACTCCAGGCACTGTGAGAGTAAAGAAATCTTACAAATTACTAATTTATACCCAGATAATAATTTATTCACTAAATGTGTCCAACATGTTCCTGCTTTGAGGCTGTAACAGAGATAGACCAAGCCTAATTTTTCCCTTGTTTCCTATTAGCTTATCTTCATTTCCTTCTAATATCTTTATATTTCACTACTTATTTTTGTACTCATTTACAAATCATTTTATTTTGATTAACTGAAATAAGATAATTCTTAGGTTATTTTCATTAAGAGTTTTAAGAAACATCTGTCTTACTAATGGAGACCTTTGCATGACTCAGTAAAAATAAAATGCTACCAATTAGAATTAATATTATCCAAATAGACACAACAGCAGGAAAAATAGAGCCTGGTAAATAATTTCTAAGCCAGTACTGGTAAGAGGTAAGAAAAAATAAGACAAATGTATTTCATTCTTTTTAGTTTTCTTCCCAATGTGAAGCAAATAGCCCCATAGAATATGCTATTTTGACAATACTCTAGAAATCTTTTTAAAAGATGGTTTCTGAGAAACCATGCTGGGAGAACTTAGAATAAATTATTTTATTATTTTCTTCTTGGAAAAACAATATTACAGTCATAATTGATATACTCTTTCATTGAATCTCTTCCTAGAATGTTTTCCCAAGTTGCCTTCAGTTTATCATCCAGCAGTATGCACTCTGCCCCAATACCCTGCTTCTCCTTTAGCAAAATACCACTTCTGTTCATAGATCTTCAACCAGAACAAAAGTTGAGCCTAAAATAGCTTGACTATAATTCAGACAGTAGAGGCAGAAAGTACTGTGAACTTTTAAAGCATTTTCACAACAAAAATGCACATTTTGAATTAGAAATTTCTGTCAGATAAGATAAGGCCCATAGTGTTCTTTTATTGATGCACTATGCAATGCAATTTTTATACTCTCATATCTCCTGTAATAGAAAATATGACCTGGAGCTACACATAACATCGGTATTTGGAACCATTACAGGCCTTTGTAAAGTGTATTATGCCTTGGTGATACATCCAGGAGAAATCCAAAAGCATATAAATCTTACAATTGCCTTTAAACTACACCTTTGGGTGAGATTTCAGGTTTTCAGAATCTGAATGTTTCCTTTTGCAGGTTAGGATCCCATATTACTAATTTATACCCAGATAATAATTTATTCACTAAATGTGTCCAACATGTTCCTGCTTTGAGGCTGTAACAGAGATAGACCAAGCCTAATTTTTCCCTTGTTTCCTATTAGCTTATCTTCATTTCCTTCTAATATCTTTATATTTCACTACTTATTTTTGTACTCATTTACAAATCATTTTATTTTGATTAACTGAAATAAGATAATTCTTAGGTTATTTTCATTAAGAGTTTTAAGAAACATCTGTCTTACTAATGGAGACCTTTGCATGACTCAGTAAAAATAAAATGCTACCAATTAGAATTAATATTATCCAAATAGACACAACAGCAGGAAAAATAGAGCCTGGTAAATAATTTCTAAGCCAGTACTGGTAAGAGGTAAGAAAAAATAAGACAAATGTATTTCATTCTTTTTAGTTTTCTTCCCAATGTGAAGCAAATAGCCCCATAGAATATGCTATTTTGACAATACTCATAGAAATCTTTTTTAAAAGATGGTTTCTGAGAAACCATGCTGGGAGAACTTAGAATAAATTATTTTATTATTTTCTTCTTGGAAAAACAATATTACAGTCATAATTGATATACTCTTTCATTGAATCTCTTCCTAGAATGTTTTCCCAAGTTGCCTTCAGTTTATCATCCAGCAGTATGCACTCTGCCCCAATACCCTGCTTCTCCTTTAGCAAAATACCACTTCTGTTCATAGATCTTCAACCAGAACAAAAGTTGAGCCTAAAATAGCTTGACTATAATTCAGACAGTAGAGGCAGAAAGTACTGTGAACTTTTAAAGCATTTTCACAACAAAAATGCACATTTTGAATTAGAAATTTCTGTCAGATAAGATAAGGCCCATAGTGTTCTTTTATTGATGCACTATGCAATGCAATTTTTATACTCTCATATCTCCTGTAATAGAAAATATGACCTGGAGCTACACATAACATCGGTATTTGGAACCATTACAGGCCTTTGTAAAGTGTATTATGCCTTGGTGATACATCCAGGAGAAATCCAAAAGCATATAAATCTTACAATTGCCTTTAAACTACACCTTTGGGTGAGATTTCAGGTTTTCAGAATCTGAATGTTTCCTAGCAGGTTAGAATTTTAGACCTATTGGTTAGTCCTCAAATGAATGTTTGACCTCTCCCCATATTGGAACTGGAAGGGATGAGAGAATAGCATAAAGATTGAAAAGCTATTTTTATAATAGATGTACCACAGTAATATTAAAGAAGAGATTAACCATACATATTAATATATGTGCACCCCTATACACATGCTCATGAAAACACATATGTATAAAAATCCTTTATCAACCTTCTTCATTTTTCCCTGATTACTTTTCTTAATATCACTTTTAACCACTTGATATATTATTGTTTACCTGCTGAGTCGAATCTGACTCTTCTGCCATCCTATGGACTGTAGTCCGCTAGGCTCTTCCATCCATATGATTTCCCAGGCAAGTCTCCTGGAGTGGGTTGCTCTTTCCTTCTCCAGGGGACCTTTCCAATCCAGGGATAGAACCCTTGTGTCCTACATTGGCAGGAGGATTCTTTATCACTGAGCCATCAGGGAAGACCCTTGGTATATTAAATAAGCATTTGTTTTTCATCTTATTCACCTATGTATCTACATTAAATAGCACAAAGTAGCTATTAAATAAATATCTGTGAATAACTGATAAGTGCATACAAAAGGAAACTATGCTACATTACTTTATTCAATTGAACTCTTAAAACACAAGCTCAGCATACATTTGATTTTTAAGCATCTTGGCATATGTGTACTTACTACTTGCCTACTAGATGCCCAAATATTTCCTTAGCATTTGTGAGCATAAAAATGAGTATGATAAGAAACTGTCAATTATATTGTTTCCCTGAAATCTCATTTCTATCTGAATGTACAATTTCATCAGTTTTCAATGGAGAACTAATCACTATTATCAGTTCTACAAATAGAATTTTCTTGTTTAGTAGATAAAATGAAAAAAAAAAAGGTCATTTTTTTTTTCTTTTTTAAGTTCATAAATGCCTGTGGTTAAATTTATATAAATGTATAACTAATACAAGTCTTATTGATACAGAAATATATATATGCAGAATGAGATTTTTGGACCAGAGATATAATGATAATTATAAACCACCATTTTAATATTATCCTTCAGCTGAATTTCTAGATTAGGGAAAAGCATTTAAAACCTTTACAGTAGGGGCTTCCCTGGTGGTCCAATGGGTAAGGACACCGCCTTGCAGCGCAAGGGTCGCTGGTGTGATCCATGGCCTGGGAAGAACCCACGTGCCGTGGAGTGGCTGGACCAATGTGTCCAATTACAGAGCCCGAGTTCTGGAGTGCATGTGCCCAGAGCCGGAGCTCTGCAACAACAGAGGCCACCGCGATGGTAGGCCCACACGGGCCAAAGAACAAAGATGGATGAAAACTAGACAAATGAAAGACCAATAGAAGTGGCCCGCCTGCTCCCCTCCCTCCGAACTCCACCCCTCACCAAAATAAATAAACAAATAAATGTTAAAAAAAAAACCTTTACAGTACAGATAAATGTTTATTTGTGACATGGAGACAAGAGGTATAAATACAGTTTGATTTATTCCATGTAAAATTAGAAAGATGATTATCCACCTTAGATGAAATATTAAGATATAGTTATGAGTAGAGGCAGAAACTACATTTCTAAGAAAGATCCTGTAAGGATTCTTCTATACTATAATTCAATTATTATAAGGTTAAGAATTTCCTTTTAATTATCTATATAACATGCTATTCATTGCCCAAATATATTTCTATATTTCTTCACAAAATGCCAGCACATAGTGGATTCACAATTTGAATACCATAATTTGACATACTATGGTTTATATTGTAACTATGTTTTAAATTTATGCTGATATACTATGGAAATTATGAATATTTAACTCCTTTTATGGAATATTTTGAAAAAGGTATCATTTGATAATGTTTATTAATATACTAATATAACTGATCTTATGATTTTAAAACAAACTTAAAATATATGGTATAAATTTGTATAAATCAGGATTAAATAAATTATTGAAAATATTTCCCTGAGTTTCCTGTCACTTTGTCCTAAGATGCCATTTGATTTGAAAAAAATATTCTAGTATGATGAGCTCATTACATTTGTTTTAAAAATTAGAAAAATACCAAAAAAAACATTATTTTAAAATATTTTCAGTGATTAATAATGCAGATTGTCAACTCTCATAATTATCGATGAACTGATGTTTAAACTGATAAAGTAAAAAGGATTTCTCCAATTGCATAATGACGCTGAGTCTAAGGATTGCATTTAAAAAATAGACAAATCATATGAAAGTACATTTTTAAGAGTTATTTATGCTTGCCCCACTAGGGTTAATTGTATAGCAAGAATGTTGCTAAAAAATATTGGACTAGAAATAAAATTTTTATCATCAACTAAATGAACACAGAAATCACAATGTGTGATTGCAAAGCCTACTATTATGAGTGTCAGCATTTTGCATTGCAGATAGAGATACCTGTGAAGAGTTCCACATGTAAAATCCCTTTTTGTGTGCTTTCTTAACTTTTCAAACTGAGTCAAGAAATAGTGGGGAGGTCAAAACAAGAGTAGAAAAAAGGATGTTTGTAATACATTATGCTGCTGTCACACGTGCGCTAGCCTAGTGTCCCTGCATCACTTTGAATTAGTAGAGGATATCTGAATACAAAGGCTAAGGAATAGGGCTTCCTGGTGGTCCAGTAGAGGCAGAAACTACATTTATAAGAAAGATCCTGTAAGGATTCTTCTATACTATAATTCAATTATTATAAGGTTAAGAATTTCCTTTTAATTATCTATATAACATGCTATTCATTGCCCAAATATATTTCTATATTTCTTCACAAAATGCCAGCACATAGTGGATTCACAATTTGAATACCATAATTTGACATACTATGGTTTATATTGTAATTATGTTTTAAATTTATGCTGATATACTATGGAAATTATGAATATTTAACTCCTTTTATGGAATATTTTGAAAAAGGTATCATTTGATAATGTTTATTAATATACTAATATAACTGATCTTATGATTTTAAAACAAACTTAAAATATATGGTATAAATTTGTATAAATCAGGATTAAATAAATTATTGAAAATATTTCCTGAGTTTCCTGTCACTTTGTCCTAAGATGCCATTTGATTTGAAAAAATATTCTAGTATGATGAGCTCATTACATTTGTTTTAAAAATTAGAAAATACCAAAAAAAACATTATTTTAAAATATTTTCAGTGATTAATAATGCAGATTGTCAACTCTCATAATTATCGATGAACTGATGTTTAAACTGATAAAGTAAAAAGGATTTCTCCAATTGCATAATGACGCTGAGTCTAAGGATTGCATTTAAAAAATAGACAAATCATATGAAAGTACATTTTTAAGAGTTATTTATGCTTGCCCCACTAGGGTTAATTGTATAGCAAGAATGTTGCTAAAAAATATTGGACTAGAAATAAAATTTTTATCATCAACTAAATGAACACAGAAATCACAATGTGTGAATAAGAATTGCAAAGCCTACTATTATGAGTGTCAGCATTTTGCATTGCAGATAGAGATACCTGTGAAGAGTTCCACATGTAAAATCCCTTTTTGTGTGCTTTCTTAACTTTTCAAACTGAGTCAAGAAATAGTGGGGAGGTCAAAACAAGAGTAGAAAAAAGGATGTTTGTAATACATTATGCTGCTGTCACACGTGCGCTAGCCTAGTGTCCCCTGCATCACTTTGAATCAGTAGAGGATATCTGAATACAAAAGGCTAAGGAATAGGGCTTCCCTGGTGGTCCAGTGGGTAAGGACACAGCCTTGCAGTGCAAGGGATGCCAATTTAATCCCTGGCCTGGGAGGAACTCATGTGCAGTGGAGATATCGTTTTAAGCACTATTTAATGCACATACTAAGTCACTTCTGGAGGAGGAAGTTAAGGCACAGAGAGTAGACATAGCATGTCTAAAGTCACAAAGCTAGGAAATGTTGAAGCCAGAATTCTATCCCAGTAATCTGTTTTCAGAGAGAGCACATTTAGGCACCATCTTATACTAATCCCAATGGAATCACAATTTGTATTCATTTGTCATCAGCCTATTGTTAGTTAAATCATACAGTTTTAATTTTATTTCCCATTTCAATAAATTAGAAAAATATAAGGGTGGAAAACTCCATGGGAGAGGAGAAATCTCAAAAATTGTTTATACAATATTATAATATTTAACAAAATATTTAATTGTAAATATGCATTTTTTTAATGTTGCTAAAAAAATACAGGATGGCCCAGTTATGAATACTTGGGATATGTTTATACTTGAAACAAATTTGCTTTTACCTGAAATTCAAATTTAATTACACATCCCATATTTTTGTTGGCTAAACATGTCAACTCTGATTTCATAAATCAACTCATATTGCAAGTTATAAGAAAATAATTTAATTTACCTTAAAAAGTGATAGATTATTCTGCATAGCATTAATTTTTATAAACTCAAATATTTTTCAATTATACATTTAAAAATTATAATGAAAATAAACTAAATATTAAAGAAATTCCAAATCATTGTTCAACTCTCATTCACAGCAAAAGATATAGAAGGTAATTTTGGCAAAGTTTATAACACTCTGAAAGATATATAATTAAAAAACCCAGAAACATATGTGTATGTATATAAGTACATATGAACATGAATATGTATAAATACATGCATATGTACATTCAAAACACATAATTGAGCTAAAGAGACAAAATGAATGTCTTCACAGATCAGAAACTGAAAAATAAATTCCAAATTTCAATGGAACTGACATCAATATCATCTATATCTCACCACTGAAATCTACTGACCTGTAGGTAGTGAAAGTGCTATATGTAACAGAGGAAAAAAGCATGAAACATAAAAAGATGATATTCTAACTCACTACAAATCAGAAAAATACAAATTAGAACAATAATGACAATCTAAATGTCTTTCTACAAGTGAATAGATAAAAAATATATAGTATAAACACAGTGGAATGTTACTCAGTGATAAAAAAGAATGAAATAATTCCATTTGCATGGACTTAGAGATTATCATACTAAATAAAGTAAGCCAGGCAGGAAAGATAAATATATAGTTCTCACTTATGTGTAACATCTTAAACAATGATACAAATGAGCATACATCTGTATATGTGTATATATATATATACATATACATATATATATATTATTGAAACAGAAATGGATTCACCAACATAGAGAACAAATTTATGATTACCAAAGAGAAAAGGGGAGGGGGAGGGATAAATTAAAAGCTTGGGATTAATATGTGTACATTACTATATGTAAAATAGATAACCAATGATGACTTACAGTATAGCACAAGGAATTGTACTCAATGCTTTGTAATAACTTATAAAGGAAAATAATCTGTAAATATATATATATATACATTATATATATTTGCACATATATATATATATATATGTATCACTAAATCACTTTGCTGTTCACTTGAAGCTTGCACAATATTGTAAGTCAATACAATTCAATTTAAAAAGGAACAAAGAAAGAAATTTCAGAGCAGAGCTTATCTAAGGGCAGTAGTATATATTGAAGCATATAATTTTATAATAAAGAAAAAATTACCATCTACTGATAACTATATACATTTTCTTAATTCAGCCTTTCTTTTTAGTTTTCAATATACAGCAAAATATAGAAGGTAATTTTGGCAAAGTTTATAACACTCTGAAAGATATATAATTAAAAAACCCAGAAACATATGTGTATGTATATAAGTACATATGAACATGAATATGTATAAATACATGCATATGTACATTCAAAACACATAATTGAGCTAAAGAGACAAAATGAATGTCTTCACAGATCAGAAACTGAAAAATAAATTCCAAATTTCAATGGAACTGACATCAATATCATCTATATCTCACCACTGAAATCTACTGACCTGTAGGTAGTGAAAGTGCTATATGTAACAGAGGAAAAAAGCATGAAACATAAAAAGATGATATTCTAACTCACTACAAATCAGAAAAATACAAATTAGAACAATAATGACAATCTAAATGTCTTTCTACAAGTGAATAGATAAAAAATATATAGTATAAACACAGTGGAATGTTACTCAGTGATAAAAAAGAATGAAATAATTCCATTTGCATGGACTTAGAGATTATCATACTAAATAAAGTAAGCCAGGCAGGAAAGATAAATATATAGTTCTCACTTATGTGTAACATCTTAAACAATGATACAAATGAGCATACATCTGTATATGTGTATATATATATATACATATACATATATATATATTATTGAAACAGAAATGGATTCACCAACATAGAGAACAAATTTATGATTACCAAAGAGAAAAGGGGAGGGGGAGGGATAAATTAAAAGCTTGGGATTAATATGTGTACATTACTATATGTAAAATAGATAACCAATGATGACTTACAGTATAGCACAAGGAATTGTACTCAATGCTTTGTAATAACTTATAAAGGAAAATAATCTGTAAATATATATATATACATTATATATATTTGCACATATATATATATATATATGTATCACTAAATCACTTTGCTGTTCACTTGAAGCTTGCACAATATTGTAAGTCAATACAATTCAATTTAAAAAGGAACAAAGAAAGAAATTTCAGAGCAGAGCTTATCTAAGGGCAGTAGTATATATTGAAGCATATAATTTTATAATAAAGAAAAAATTACCATCTACTGATAACTATATACATTTTCTTAATTCAGCCTTTCTTTTTAGTTTTCAATCACTGAATAAGAAATGTGCTTTTTGAAATAAACAACAAATAATAAAATGGTATTTCAGGCCCTTTATATGACCAGAATTTTGGAGTTCATGTTATAATATTTTAGAACATTTTTGAATTGATAATAATTTTAAAGAAAATAAAAATTAAAATACAGGGCATTTTTTTTGTTTTTTTGAAAAACAATTGAAGGCAAATTATTTTAAGTCTAACTGAATGAGTATTCAGAATCAAGGGGAGCTAGATACAACTGAGCCATTTTAAGGGAAAAGTGTTAGGTTTATGGGCTATTAAAGGGTTAATATGGCAGTTGCAAACTCCCCAGCCCTGACCGGTCAGCATCATGGGGCCGGTTGCTGATCTGCTGGCGCCTGGAAGTCTCTCAAGGCTGGCAATAAGGAGTCCGCTCTGGCCATGAAGATTCTCCACTACACCTAGAAAGTGACAAGAACTGCACACCCCCATGCCCACAGACAACTCAAGGACAGTAGACTCATCACTAATTTCCCACTCAGTTTAGACAAAGACTTCGTTTCTGCACCTGCTCTGAAGAATTCCTCTCCCCTTTTTTCTTCTCCCCTTTCCTCCCTAATAAAACCTCCTTGTCCCATCTCTGGGGTGCGATTTCCCTGGCCCATCTCTCGGACCTTGGATCTCGCCCAGGAACTCTTCCCAAATGGGCTCTTTCCCTAACAGCTTGCTGTCCGCCATGTCTTTGTGATTCTTACAAAAAGTATTTCCAATCTAAAATTCTAAACAATAAAGTAGACTTAAAGTATAAGTAGAAATACATATCGTCATGTATCACTAAAAAAATATTGTTTGTAATATCATCTATTAACAATTTTATCCAGAAAGACAATGTATATCGTGTATTAGTAAAACAAGGATGTGAAAATTAGGAAGGGACAAAATCTGGAAATGTGGAAAGCAAGATATACAAAATAGGTGATAGTTGAAACAAACTCTTAAGATGATGATATCAGAAAACTCCTAAGATAGGTTTGTGTAGTGAAGATAGTGAACACTGGGTGTAAATTGGAAAAAGGAAATCAGGGGACTCTAATAGTGATGTTTTTAGAAAACAGGAAATTGAATTAATAGATAACGGGATGCAGTTGTTTTAAAATAGTGTTGGGACGCTGGAGTCAAATGACTAAGAGAGCACATAAACCCAAAGTCACATGATTTAGAATAATGTACAATTAAGAATGAAATTTATATGATGATGGTTTAGTCATGGGCAACATATATATATATGTAAGTATATATGTATATGTATATGTTGTGTGTGTGTGTGTGTGTGTGTGTGTGTATATAAATGTTGACATCGAACATTATTTTATCCAAAAAAGTAACAAAAATATTGAGAATTAAAACATGTGCTTCCCTAGCAGAAGAAAATGAGATGAAATGTCATGTTTACAATAAAAGAGCAAAGTACAAACTTGAGAGTTAAAAATAAAAACTTATTCCTTAAGAAAAAGTGCTGAATATTAGAAGATTGAATTTAAAATTTGAAAAGTAGGGCTTCCCCTGGTGGCACAGTGGGTAAGGACACCGCCTTGCAGTGCAAGGGGCACTGGTTGGATCCCTAGCCTGGGAAGACCCACGTGCTGCGGAGCGGCTGGACTGATGTGTCCAATCACCGAGCCAGAGCTCTGGAGCGCATGCGCCCAGAGCCGGCGCTCTGCAACGGACAGACGCCACTGCGATGGGAGGCCCACAGGAGCCGAAGAACAGAGATGGATGAAAATAGAGAAATGAAAGACCAATAGAAGTGGCCCGCCCGCTCCCCTCCCTCCCCAACCCGACCCCCGCCCAAAATAAATAAATAAATAAATCTAAAAAAAAAAAAAATTGAAAAGTAATTTCCTCAAGGGCCCTGAAGCACGCTTAGAAAAGCAGTGAAATGAAAGTTACTCAGTTGTATCTGAGTCTTTGCAACCCCATGGACTGTAGCCTGCCAGGCTCCTCTGTCCATGGAATTCTCCAGGCAAGAATACTGGAGTGGGTAACCTTTCCCTTCTCCAAGGGATCTTCTCAACCCAGGGATGGAACCCAGGTCTACTGCATTGCAGGCAGATTCTTTACTGTCTGATGCACCGGGAAAGCCCTAGAAAAGAACAGACAGGAAAATATCTTAATTGACCATATGTTTATAATATCTGAACATAATCATGTGTATGTATTACTTTGCAGAAAATTGATTGAATTTAACAAAATGCGTATGGACCTTTACAGTGAATGTTATAAAATAATGTTTAACATATATACGTTAAACCAGAATTAATGGAGAAACAAGATTCTGAGTGAATGGTGGTTACTATGCCACTTACGCTAAGTGGCATATTCCAGAACCTGAATACAGTAAATAAAAATAAATGAACCAAAGTTATAGTTTCAAGAGGAATAAACCTAAAAGAATAAGAGTGGCATAAGCTTCAAGATACAAACTTAAACTATGATATCAATACAACTTGAAAAGCTATGAAAAATACCAACATTTTTGAATTCTGACATGTATAATAGCATCAAAATTTCTGAGAATTTTTGAATTCTCAAAAATATTTGAGAATTGTGAAAACTGTATCCAAGAAATTAAACATAGAATCCATGGGGTTATATAGATTAAATAATAAATAAAAATCAATTAATAATAGACAACACAATGTTAGGATTTGACAGAGATGAAAGTTGTGATGCAAATATTTTAGTATATGATTATTATACGTTTTTAAAGTAAAATTGAAATATTCAAAATATATTTAAAACTCTAGAGTGCTAACACAGACAGAATGAAAATTCCTGACATTGTAGTAGGTCAGTCACCTGTGGCAAAACCATTGGATATTAAAGGGAGCAGTAAGGATGACCACATGAAAGGAAATTAAACAGAAAGAAAACAGAGGATGAAGGATTCAATTATCTCTCTCTCTCTCTCTCTCTCTCTCTCTCTATATATATATATATATATGTATAGAATAAGACTATAAAGAATAAAATTATATGTACATATATATGTATATGTTTATATGTTAAATTTAAAAGATGCAAATTTATATGAATGTGTGTATATATATATTGATTCAGTATAACTCTAGGCAAAGTATTACATATATCATCTCTTTTAAACTTCTCAATTATATAAGGTAGATTAGTTTGAAAACAATGAAATTGAAATTGGAGATACTGAGCTATTTCATATTAGATACCCAAAAACTCTGATACTGTCGCTGAAGAATATGAAATAATGCCATTTGCAGCAACGTAGACGAACCTGGAAATTTTCATATTAAATGATATAACTGACATAAAGACAAGCATCACATGATAATGCTTATCTGTGAAATATTAAAAAAAGAAAAGTACAAATGAACTTATTTGAAACAGCTTCACAGACTTAGAAAACAGACTTATGATTACCAGTGGGGAATGGTGAGTGGAAGATGGATAGTTTTGGATTTGGGGTTTGATGTATACACACTGCTATATTTAAAATAGATCACCAACCAGGAGATACTGTGTAGCAAATGGAATTCACCCCAATAGTCTGTAGTAACCTAGACGGACAAAGATTTTGAAAAAGAATAATATATGTATAACTGAATAATTTTACCTTGCATCTGAAACTGACACACCATCGTTAATCAATTATACTCCAATATCAATTAAAAATGTAAAAACAACACCTCCTTTCATGCATTTGCTTTGATCTGATTAATCACATAAAGTATAATTATCATACCTCTGCATTTTTCTAACAACTTTGAGTCACTTTCCACTACTATGATATCTACTTGGTCTAGATATCATCCTTAGACAAGTTAGTTTATTACATTATTTATAAATTATTTTACTCAAACCATGACTTTATACTGCGTTTAAACACAGTATTGAAATTACAGCCTCATTACTTAGTATTTTATGCATATATATATTATAATGTACAAGTGCCTGGAAAAATTCAATTTTGACAGTCTTGCTTCCACATATTGAAGCTTACTTCTAAAATGATGACTTCATTTCAAATAACTTTTTGCTGTTTTCACATAATTTTCTTTGTTTCAATATCATTTTGTTTTTTCCCACTGATACTGTGTAATCTTGTCACCAATAATCAGCTATAGATTTTAGCTTTATTGAGAACATCACCTTACGCATTGTAGTGCTCTTTCTTTCAAGTTTAAATTCTGCTTGCACAAAAGAACCTTGAATATCTTCTACTTTGTAATGTTGAAGTTTCTTGGGCCCTCAGTTCCTCAGAATCCTTTCATGTCACCTTTGGGGAGTGACCTAACTTCAGTGTGCTTCATTTTCCACTTTATGCAATAACATGTAGAGAATAAAGTTCACACAGAAGCTGTGGAGATAATTGCATAGCACTCTGCAAATGTAAAGTGTTGTACAAATATTACAAAAATTAGTTACTCTGTTATTTAATATCATTCTGGCCTTTTCATAAATGGATTTTTGCCAGTGTTGCTATAAACAAATGCTTATCTGTGAAATATTAAAAAAAGAAAAGTACAAATGAACTTATTTGAAACAGCTTCACAGACTTAGAAAACAGACTTATGATTACCAGTGGGGAATGGTGAGTGGAAGATGGATAGTTTTGGATTTGGGGTTTGATGTATACACACTGCTATATTTAAAATAGATCACCAACCAGGAGATACTGTGTAGCAAATGGAATTCACCCCAATAGTCTGTAGTAACCTAGACGGACAAAGATTTTGAAAAAGAATAATATATGTATAACTGAATAATTTTACCTTGCATCTGAAACTGACACACCATCGTTAATCAATTATACTCCAATATCAATTAAAAATGTAAAAACAACACCTCCTTTCATGCATTTGCTTTGATCTGATTAATCACATAAAGTATAATTATCATACCTCTGCATTTTTCTAACAACTTTGAGTCACTTTCCACTACTATGATATCTACTTGGTCTAGATATCATCCTTAGACAAGTTAGTTTATTACATTATTTATAAATTATTTTACTCAAACCATGACTTTATACTGCGTTTAAACACAGTATTGAAATTACAGCCTCATTACTTAGTATTTTATGCATATATATATTATAATGTACAAGTGCCTGGAAAAATTCAATTTTGACAGTCTTGCTTCCACATATTGAAGCTTACTTCTAAAATGATGACTTCATTTCAAATAACTTTTTGCTGTTTTCACATAATTTTCTTTGTTTCAATATCATTTTGTTTTTTCCCACTGATACTGTGTAATCTTGTCACCAATAATCAGCTATAGATTTTAGCTTTATTGAGAACATCACCTTACGCATTGTAGTGCTCTTTCTTTCAAGTTTAAATTCTGCTTGCACAAAAGAACCTTGAATATCTTCTACTTTGTAATGTTGAAGTTTCTTGGGCCCTCAGTTCCTCAGAATCCTTTCATGTCACCTTTGGGGAGTGACCTAACTTCAGTGTGCTTCATTTTCCACTTTATGCAATAACATGTAGAGAATAAAGTTCACACAGAAGCTGTGGAGATAATTGCATAGCACTCTGCAAATGTAAAGTGTTGTACAAATATTACAAAAATTAGTTACTCTGTTATTTAATATCATTCTGGCCTTTTCATAAATGGATTTTTGCCAGAGTGTTGCTATAACCTCAAGTGGATACAATAAAATTGCTTATATGAAAGGGAAACAAAGTTAAGAGATTAATAGAATATCTAGAAAAATAAATATATTTTATCTAAATTGGGAAATGTGTATATTGTCATCCTGCTTATTTAATTTATGTTCAGAGTACACCATACTAAATGCTGGGTTGGATGAAGCACAAGCTGGAATCAAGATTGCCAGGAGAAATACCAGTAGCCTCAGATAGGCAGATGACCCTATCTTTATGCCAAGAAGAGAAGACCTAAAGAGACTCTTGATGAAGGTGAAAGAGGAGAGTAGAAAGACTGGCTTAAAGTACAACATTCAGAAAACCAAGACCATGGCATCCAGTTCCATCGTTTCATGACAAATAGATGGGTAAACAATGGAAACAATTACAGACTATTTTCTTGGAATCCAAAGTCACTGTGGTTGGGACTGCAGCCATGAAATTTAAAAAGACTTTCTCCTTGGAAGAAAATCAGTGACAAACTGTCTAGACAGCATACTGAAAAGCCAGCACATTATTTTGACAACAAAGGTCTCATATAGTCGAAGCTATGGTTTTTCAAGTAGCCATATGCGGATATATTCCAAAATGTAGTTGGAATATGTAAGGGTCATTAACACTTATAGTATCTGGCTTCCACATTTCTGATTCTATCTTTGGACATTAATGAAAGTACTGTCAGTTTTGTTTGTTTTTTTTTTAACCTCTAGACTATAACAAAATTGATCAGGACCAGAATCACACTAGGAAGATCTACCATTTCAACATTTCTAACAAGCAATTTAAAATCTGAAATTATTTTAACATCAAATCACTTTCTTTCCAATAGTTCCGTTTTGATAAATTTCATTTGTAGAATGATTCCGTATGTGTTCCCTTCTTCAACAACCCAATGAACTCCCAGATGCTGCTAGAAAGAGGAACTAGAAGAACAACAAAGCTTGTCTTTGGCATATTTCAGTGACTCTAGAGCAGCTTATGAAACAACAGGCAAGTCTTTCAGCTAAAGCTTCCTCCTGGAATCACTGTCTTCCAATCCACTTTTTTTCTCTGTGGTCTGTTTACTTCTGCATGAATATTGTCTCCAGGATTCTTCATTCACATTTCACCCTGAAGCACTTCTTCAGTTCAGTAAATATTCATTTAGAATACAATGGGTTATTTTGTTGCTGGAAAGAGAAGAAGACAAATTAGATTGAAGATTTAAGGGACTCATTATTTTCCTTAAAGGATAGCTGTAGCAAGGATTTCCAAATGAACTCTTTCTGTCTTCATTTTTATGTTCTCAAAATGAAAATAAGTAATAATACCAATACAAGGTCATAATTTTTCTCTTCTAGCTGTTTTTTTCTGACTTAAAAAGTCAATTTTCAATTGAGATGACACAAAGATTTTCTATATTAGAAATTTAGAAATTGGCTAATTGAAGTGTACGTACATAGAGAGACTTTTCCTGGAAGAAAACTCTATTTCTTCTCACAATTTCTACTTTTTTTTTTTCCAAGAAAGATTGGGTAATATACAGGCCTTGCTCAACTTTGAGTTAATAATTTTTAACAATTTTAACTTTAACATTTTTCTATTTCTCTTCCTCATTCTCTGTGTGTGTCTCTCTCTTGCCTTCACATGCAGGCATGCTGTGCTTGGTACAATATTCTGTTGCTGTATCTACTTAGCATATCTCCTTATCATACTCTTTTTTTTTTTTTTTAACTTCTACCTTAAAAATAAATGGGTTTCTTACAGCTGAGTTCCAAAGCATTCAAAACAAATACAAGTCACTCTTTGCCCTTGCAAAAATGAAAGAGCTTAAGCAGATGTGTCTGGGATAAAAACCATATCTTCAAAATTCTAAACGCTCTTTGCAGCAGTACTTCTAGAGTAATGCACTGCATTACAATGTACTTCCCCATAAGAAGCAAAATTCACAAGGGCAGTTGTTGGCCAGTTCTCTAGAGGCTTCTGGTTCCTGAGAAACTTACCTATGAGATACTAGAATGCAAGGCAAAAGAATGGCTACCAAATGCTCTCCTTCTTTCCAAATTAATTATAAGAGTATAAAGAAAAATGCTTAATAGCTGCTTTAATCTAGGATATAGGAACATCCAATGTAACATTTATGATTTATTAGATATTCAATTTTTACTCTTAGTGGCACATGCTTTATTATAAATGATATAAAATGTTATTTGTAACAATTGCCACCAAGCAGTTTACAATCTAGTTGAGCATATTTTAGGATAAAACATAAAATGTTAATAAGAAACTACTAATAAAAAAAATTAAAATAATAATAGTAATAATTAAAAAGAAACTACTAATATTATAATGTTTTAACCTTTTAATGAACATCAGTGCCTTCTGCAGGAGTCTCTATTCCAAAATATAGTAATTTTTTAAAAAGATCCATGACAAGTTTCCACCTTTCTAATGCCCCTTCTGCATAGGTTTAATTCCTCCAATACCTCACTAGCACCCTTAATTTTATTGGACTTACTAATGTACAAATCAGTTTTCCAAGGCTACACAGCAGAATTAAACAAGGACTGATTAAACAGACAAAAGGACCCTTATAACAGCATTCACCTCTCTTGAATGAAAGGATTAATTTCAACAAATTAATTAACTTAATTATTAATTAATTGTGTTTTAAGAATAACCCACATAGGATTTTCTTACATAAGTCTTTAATTATAAGGGCATATAATTATAAAATTATCCTTAGCAAATCTATACTACTTTTTATTTAGACATTTTTAAAAATCATTAAAATGATTTCCATGACTTCTTATACATAGTTCCAAATTCACCAGAGTAATTCTGAAGAAATGCTAATGTGTGTTCTAGCTTACAGATCAAGAAACAGATTTCATATGGTAAAAATGTCTTAGTATCGATTCTACTCTTTCTTTCACAGGATTGCAAAAATTCTGCCAAATGATAATTCTCCTTATAGACGTGAATGTCCAGTTAATTTATCCTAACTCTGCTCCATTGAAACATCTTATTTATACCATTTGCTGAAATGGCATACTTCCTTCAATGTTGAGTTGAAGTTTTTCCTTGTTAAGCTTTTTCTTAATTTTCTCAGCTTTTTATTCATGATGCATTTTGGAATACATGCATTGAGTCACTCTAAACTAGCGCTGGATATACCACATATTGTTTTGCTGTTTTTGCTTTTTCTTGCAAACATATACTGTATTAATTAATGCATTTTGGATTTTAACAAAAAGTTCTAGTATCAAGAAATCAAAATAACTATTGAGAACCTATATGTTCTGAATATTTTTAAACTTTTATCAGAAGGACTACTCAAAAAAAAAAAAGAAGTAAAGTATCATAATTTAGGTTTTAAAAGTATAATTTATCTTTAAAGGCCTAAGAGATTAAATACAAGTAAATAGCAAGATATAAGTAACTAGCTATTTGAGCAATATGTACGATAAAGACAAAATGATTTATAGTCTGTTGTGAAATTAGAAAAAAGTAAGAGTAATGAAAATTTCAATTTTTCATTACTAAGATAATATTTATTGAGCATATAACATATTAGATAAGCCATTAAATGAATCATTAATTCTACATGATAGATTAATATTGTAAAGATATGGCAGAAATTTTTATGTAAGTGCTCATCTGCCTGAAATGCTTGCCTTAAGCCTAGATTTAAAATGAGATAATATAACTACTATCATGAAGGAGCTTATAGTGTCTTTAATTAGGGGGGAACATGAATAAAAAGTATATACAGGAGAGTACTTTTTAAAAAATGTAAAACAAAAGATGATCACTTAATAATATAGAATGAGGAAAATGAAAGAATATGATACTTAAGGTCAATTTATTTATGCAAGAAAAAGTAACCATACATTGTGTTTCAGATATTATTGTGGCCACTTGAAATATAGTATTGAGTGCAGGAAAAAATGATACTTTTCCCTTATGGAGCACTAAACAAGCAAAATACATGGAATATTATATAATGGTACATGCTAAGAAAATACATAAAAGAAGGAAAATGTGCTAAAATGGACTCTAATATCATAATGTGTCCAAGGAGAGTCTTACAGATTGTATCGTAGGAATAATCAACTGAAGGAGGCAAAAAAGCAGATCATGACTATATCTATAGGAAGAACTGAGGAATTAGTAAATGCAGAAAGGCCCAACAACAAGATCCTAATATATAGCACAGGAACTATATTTAATAGTCTGCAATAAACCATATAATGTGAGAGAATATGCATATGTATATATACATAATGTATATATTGATATGAATCACTTTGATATACATAAGAGAATAACACAATATTGTAAATCAGCTATATTTCAATAAAATTATTTTTAAGACCTGAAAAAGATAGGTTTGTTGGTCTGTTTTATGAACAGTGAAGTTAACATAACCTGAAATTAGAGAATGAAGGCAATGCAATATGAGTAAAAAGAGTAATATGAGAAAATATTTTTTAAAACTTGCCGAATTGTTTTTGCTCTAAGCACCTGAAGCACTAGAATTCCATTTATCAAGAGGTGTGTTACTGTGAGGAAACAGGTTTGATGGCAATATTAGGAAAAAGTGAAAAAGTGACAGAGTTCATTTCCAAGATAGTGAAATAGTGGTTCCTGATCTACCACCACACATGGGGCAATTCCCTCTGAAAAAAGTACAGAAGCTCCTATATATCAGCTGAAGAAAAGATTTCCTACCTTGACAGGGATACAAATGGCTGAAACACACTCCCACGTAAAGCACATCTCCAGCATTATGTCATGCCATCAGGAAGGAACTCAAAACTCAACTTATCCCTGAGAAGCAAAGGGATTGGACCCAGTATCTAACACCTCAATTTGTAAAACTTCCACCTGAAACTTTGAAACCCAATGAGGCTTATGTCCAGAACCACAAGACAATTGCAAACAAAGAAATATTTCTCAATTAGCTCCTAAGGACTCATTTTGACACTTGACCACAGAGGTTCAGGCTCAGTCCAGAAGGAGCAGATAGAAGCACCCCAGTCTCCCAATCATTCCCTGACTGAGGCTCATTTGCATACTTCAGAAGGAGGTTCATTTGCACACTTCTGAAGATGCTGTAGGAGGGTCAGGCTTCTAACTTAGTCTGTGTCCAGCAGCTGACTGCCGTTATCCAGAGATACCAACGAGGCCAGTAGAGGTCATCTCCACGTTCTCCCTTGAACCTGCTCCAGGTTGCCAATGTCACCCTAGACTGAGTCTGTACACTTTTCAGGTGTCCAGAAATCTTTTTCAACAAGTCCACCATGTCATTTTTCTGTATATTTCAGAATCGCTGTTCTAAATGATTCTTTCAAAAGAAAGCAACTAACACAGAAGAACTGAAATGCAAGAACATATTCAGTATATGGATGAATTTTATGAAACATGGACTATATAAAATAATGATACATTAATTTCTAATTTGGGTTTGCCTGGTACCTCAGATGGTAAAGAATCTGCCTGTGATGTGGGAGACCTGGGTCAAATCCCTGGGTTTGGAAGATCTCCTGGAGAAGGGAATGGCAATCTACTCCAGTATTCTTGCCTGGAGAATCCCATGGACAGAGGAGCCTGGTGGACTACAGTCTATGTGGTCA
Source organism: Tragulus kanchil (assembly GCA_022376925.1). Taxonomy (NCBI): domain Eukaryota; kingdom Metazoa; phylum Chordata; class Mammalia; order Artiodactyla; family Tragulidae; genus Tragulus; species Tragulus kanchil. The sequence continues at coordinate 83,851,805 of JAIOJX010000003.1, read as the reverse complement.
CAAAGATTCAGACATGACTGAGTGACTAACACATTCACATTTTATGTCTAATTTGTGGGATTACAAAAAAGAAGGAATAAAATACTAGAAAAAGGATGGCATATCTCTCACAGGATGAGTGAATGGGTGAAAAAAATGTATCCCTTTGAGTGTAGTGTAGAGTATAAGCATAGAATTCTGTGTCTGTTAAGATTTTAAAGGTAATAATTAAAACAGAATGCATACATTCCAAACCAATAGAGAAGAAATAATGTGATTATAAACCACTTATCAGCAACCCCAAAAGAGGAAGAGAATATGCATACAATACATATATTTCACAAATGCAAAGCATATAAAGTTCTCCAATAAAGCAATTAGAAAAGAGTTCAGACAATGAAAAAGAGGGAAAAAAAGAGTTAAAGATTTAGAAGGATAGTTCACCATAACAAAAGTCCTGTTCAATGTAATAAAATGACAAAACCACAATACTGTAAATCTAACTTCCAGAATGTATCAAGTGAAACAGATGAAAAATGCTAATTGTTGGTAAGGATGGGTAGCAACCAGAATTTTGTGCACCATTTGTCAGAGCACACATTTGTACAACCAATCTGGAAATTTATTTGATGATTTTACTTAAAGGTATATCCTCAGATGACACGTGGACATGGATTTAACAAAAGATATGTTCTAATGGATATAGCAGTACTATTCATAATTATCTGAAACTTTTAACTGTTCTAATGCCTGTAGTAGAGCAAGTTGACTGTGCCAAATTAATACATAAAATACAATAGAGTCACAAGAATACAAAATCTACAACTACATGAAAAATAAGGATGATTATTTATGATAATATTGAATGAAAAAATCAGAAAAAAAGACACATACTCTGTAAATCTATTCATATAACATACAAAAAATACCTCTTTATGCCACTAAAAATTTTAATAGGGATTCCTCATGATTGGCTAGGTATGGGTAGGGAGTTTGACCATCACAATGTGATGGTGATATTCTGTTTCTTAATCTGAGTACTGGACATACAGGTGTCTTTAACTTGCGAAATTTATTGATTTTTACACTTATGTGCATTTTGATTTCTATTATATTCTGGTGAAAAGTTTTTAGAAACTCTAAAAACATTCCTTTATCAATAAAATGAATTCAGGAAGGAAAGAGAAACAATCAGCATACACAAAAGCATTCCAAATACATCAAGCCTCATGGTGAATTTAAACAGAATAACTATTCAGTTATGATATAGAAATACAAACATAAGCAATCTGTTAAGATTTTAAAGGTAATAATTAAAACAGAATGCATACATTCCAAACCAATAGAGAAGAAATAATGTGATTATAAACCACTTATCAGCAACCCCAAAGAGGAAGAGAATATGCATACAATACATATATTTCACAAATGCAAAGCATATAAAGTTCTCCAATAAAGCAATTAGAAAAGAGTTCAGACAATGAAAAAGAGGGAAAAAAAGAGTTAAAGATTTAGAAGGATAGTTCACCATAACAAAAGTCCTGTTCAATGTAATAAAATGACAAAACCACAATACTGTAAATCTAACTTCCAGAATGTATCAAGTGAAACAGATGAAAAATGCTAATTGTTGGTAAGGATGGGTAGCAACCAGAATTTTGTGCACCATTTGTCAGAGCACACATTTGTACAACCAATCTGGAAATTTATTTGATGATTTTACTTAAAGGTATATCCTCAGATGACACGTGGACATGGATTTAACAAAAGATATGTTCTAATGGATATAGCAGTACTATTCATAATTATCTGAAACTTTTAACTGTTCTAATGCCTGTAAGCAAGTTGACTGTGCCAAATTAATACATAAAATACAATAGAGTCACAAGAATACAAAATCTACAACTACATGAAAAATAAGGATGATTATTTATGATAATATTGAATGAAAAAATCAGAAAAAAAGACACATACTCTGTAAATCTATTCATATAACATACAAAAAATACCTCTTTATGCCACTAAAAATTTTAATAGGGATTCCTCATGATTGGCTAGGTATGGGTAGGGAGTTTGACCATCACAATGTGATGGTGATATTCTGTTTCTTAATCTGAGTACTGGACATACAGGTGTCTTTAACTTGCGAAATTTATTGATTTTTACACTTATGTGCATTTTGATTTCTATTATATTCTGGTGAAAAGTTTTTAGAAACTCTAAAAACATTCCTTTATCAATAAAAATGAATTCAGGAAGGAAAGAGAAACAATCAGCATACACAAAAGCATTCCAAATACATCAAGCCTCATGGTGAATTTAAACAGAATAACTATTCAGTTATGATATAGAAATACAAACATAAGCAATCTTTTAATGAAATGCATATTTATATCATAAATTCACAATAGAATTGAAAGTAAAATAAAACAAAGTAAATGATACAAGAACATGCTACTCAAAGTAAAAATGAAATGGCCTCATCAGTGTTTCCCGACAGTGACACTATTGGTATTTGGATATGAATGTTTCTTTGTTATGAAGGATTATCCTTGTAGGCTGTTTAGCAACATCCCAGGCCTCTACACACTAGATGCCAGTATTACTACCATTCCCCTGTTGTGACAACCAAAAATGTCTCCAGATATTATAAAATTACCCTTAGATTACAAAATCAATCCCAATTGAGAACCACTGGGCTACATTGCATGCTCAGTCACTTCATTCATGTCCAACTCTTTACGACCCTATGGACTGTATCATCCCAGACTCCTCTGTCTGAGAGATTTCCCTGGCAAAACTACTGGAATGGGTTGCCATTTCCTTCATCACTGCCAGTTAAGAACCACCAGGCTACATTAATATAATACAAATTAAAGTTTAAACCAAAGCTTTTAATAGACTTAAAGATAGCTATTGGGTAGTGTTAAAATATTCAGTTCATATTTGCTCTTAAGTAAATATTTATTAAGTTCCTACAATACAATAGACACCAGGGATACAATAAGGAAGAAGCAGATAAAATTCTATTTGTTACAGAGCTCATACTCTAGAGCAGATCAACAAACAGTAAATGAATAAATGGTTCATTGGTAAAATCTAAAAATGCAATATAGTAAGTGAGTGGATTTTGATATAGTGAAATGCTATTTTATACAAAGTTTGCAGAGATGATTTATTGAATAAGTTGGTCTCTCAAAAGACAGTTTAAGAAAGTCATGTTTAATCAAGATTGTTTGGGAAGAAGGCAAAACAAGTACTTGTATGAAGTCTAAGAAAGGAGTTAGGCATATTTCAGAGAACAAAGGAGAGGAGACCATGGCTTAAGCAGAATAATAGAGAGGATTATTATAGGAGATTAAATAGGAGAGTAAATAAATTATTATAGGAGATTAAATAGGAGAAATAGTAGATGAAACAGGAGATTAAAGCAGTGTGATTGGCTTGTCAAAGAATTTTCAATTAATTTGATACAATGATTCTCACTTAATATTAGCTAAAAATAATACAAATAAAATGAAATGGCCTCATCAGTGTTTCCCGACAGTGACACTATTGGTATTTGGATATGAATGTTTCTTTGTTATGAAGGATTATCCTTGTAGGCTGTTTAGCAACATCCCAGGCCTCTACACACTAGATGCCAGTATTACTAACATTCTCCTGTTGTGACAACCAAAAATGTCTCCAGATATTATAAAATTACCCTTAGATTACAAAATCAATCCCAATTGAGAACCACTGGGCTACATTGCATGCTCAGTCACTTCATTCATGTCCAACTCTTTACGACCCTATGGACTGTATCATCCCAGACTCCTCTGTCTGAGAGATTTCCCTGGCAAAACTACTGGAATGGGTTGCCATTTCCTTCATCACTGCCAGTTAAGAACCACCAGGCTACATTAATATAATACAAATTAAAGTTTAAACCAAAGCTTTTAATAGACTTAAAGATAGCTATTGGGTAGTGTTAAAATATTCAGTTCATATTTGCTCTTAAGTAAATATTTATTAAGTTCCTACAATACAATAGACACCAGGGATACAATAAGGAAGAAGCAGATAAAATTCTATTTGTTACAGAGCTCATACTCTAGAGCAGATCAACAAACAGTAAATGAATAAATGGTTCATTGGTAAAAGCTAAAAATGCAATATAGTAAGTGAGTGGATTTTGATATAGTGAAATGCTATTTTATACAAAGTTTGCAGAGATGATTTATTGAATAAGTTGGTCTCTCAAAAGACAGTTTAAGAAAGTCATGTTTAATCAAGATTGTTTGGGAAGAAGGCAAAACAAGTACTTGTATGAAGTCTAAGAAAGGAGTTAGGCATATTTCAGAGAACAAAGGAGAGGAGACCATGGCTTAAGCAGAATAATAGAGAGGATTATTATAGGAGATTAAATAGGAGAGTAAATAAATTATTATAGGAGATTAAATAGGAGAAATAGTAGATGAAACAGGAGATTAAAGCAGTGTGATTGGCTTGTCAAAGAATTTTCAATTAATTTGATACAATGATTCTCACTTAATATTAGCTAAAAATAATACAAATAAAATAAAAATGCATACAGCTATTATATTATTATCAGAATTTCAAATAAATTTATAAAAATACATAACTGCTCTTGGAGATTTTAAAACACCTCTCTCAGTAACTAAAAGGTCAGTCTGACAGATTATAAGCAAAAATACAGAAAAATTGAACATAAATAAATGACTATCTTCATCTAATAGGCATATCCATAGGTTTTAAAATAAATCCTTTATCCTTCATCACTCTATATTGTTAATCTTGGCGAGTAGCATTATCTAGGTCACATCATCACCAAATGCAGAATCCTGTTATTACAGCTGGATCTTTTATCCCACGTCTTTCTATCTTCCATATTTATGCAACTAAGTCTATCTTAATTGCTCAAGGCTATCTTCAGAACTGCACTCACAGTCTTTCCTTCCTCTCCACCTGTGTTGCAAAATCCCACAAACCTTTCACCATTATTTGCCTACAACATAGTTTCTGGAAAAGCACAAGCTGCCCTTTTGATTCTATTTCTGCTAACAAAATAGCTTTAATTATTTTTATTGGAATATAATTACTTTATAATGTTGTATTGTTTTGGTTGTACATCAACATGAATCAGCCATGTGTATGCATATATGGGGTAGCTCAGCTGATAAAGAATTCTCCTGCAATGCAGGAGACCCTGTTGGTCAGAAAGTTCCCTTGAAGAAGGAATAGGCTACCCACTTCAGGATTCTTGGGCTTCCCTGTGGCTCAGATGGTAAAGAATCTACATACAATGTGGGAGACCTGGGTTGGACAGTTTAAGAAAGTCATGTTTAATCAAGATTGTTTGGGAAGAAGGCAAAACAAGTACTTGTATGAAGTCTAAGAAAGGAGTTAGGCATATTTCAGAGAACAAAGGAGAGGAGACCATGGCTTAAGCAGAATAATAGAGAGGATTATTATAGGAGATTAAATAGGAGAGTAAATAAATTATTATAGGAGATTAAATAGGAGAAATAGTAGATGAAACAGGAGATTAAAGCAGTGTGATTGGCTTGTCAAAGAATTTTCAATTAATTTGATACAATGATTCTCACTTAATATTAGCTAAAAATAATACAAATAAAATAAAAATGCATACAGCTATTATATTATTATCAGAATTTCAAATAAATTTATAAAAATACATAACTGCTCTTGGAGATTTTAAAACACCTCTCTCAGTAACTAAAAGGTCAGTCTGACAGATTATAAGCAAAAATACAGAAAAATTGAACATAAATAAATGACTATCTTCATCTAATAGGCATATCCATAGGTTTTAAAATAAATCCTTTATCCTTCATCACTCTATATTGTTAATCTTGGCGAGTAGCATTATCTAGGTCACATCATCACCAAATGCAGAATCCTGTTATTACAGCTGGATCTTTTATCCCACGTCTTTCTATCTTCCATATTTATGCAACTAAGTCTATCTTAATTGCTCAAGGCTATCTTCAGAACTGCACTCACAGTCTTTCCTTCCTCTCCACCTGTGTTGCAAAATCCCACAAACCTTTCACCATTATTTGCCTACAACATAGTTTCTGGAAAAGCACAAGCTGCCCTTTTGATTCTATTTCTGCTAACAAAATAGCTTTAATTATTTTTATTGGAATATAATTACTTTATAATGTTGTATTGTTTTGGTTGTACATCAACATGAATCAGCCATGTGTATGCATATATGGGGTAGCTCAGCTGATAAAGAATTCTCCTGCAATGCAGGAGACCCTGTTGGTCAGAAAGTTCCCTTGAAGAAGGAATAGGCTACCCACTTCAGGATTCTTGGGCTTCCCTGTGGCTCAGATGGTAAAGAATCTACATACAATGTGGGAGACCTGGGTTGGATCCCTGGGTTGGCAGATCTCCTGGAGGAGGACATGGCAACCCACTCCAGGATTCTTGTCTGAAGAATCCCCATGGACACAGGAGCCTGGCAGGCTGCAGTCCATAGGTTCACAGTTGGACATGACTGAGCAACTAAGCACAGTATAGAACATGCATACACGCTCCCTCTCTTAAACCTGCTTCTCACACACCCTATCACACCCCTCGAGGTCATCCATCACAGAGGAGAGTTGAACAACCTGTGCCTTAAAACAGGCTTCCACTAGCTACCAATTACACACATGGTAGTATATCTATGTCAATGCTCCTCTCTCAATTTATGCCATCTGTGCCTTCTCCTGCTGTGCCCACAAATTTGTTCCCTATGGCCATGTCTCTCGTCCTGCCCTCCAAATAGGTTCATCAGTATCATTTTTCTAGATTCCATATATATGTATTAATATACCTTATTTGTTTCTCTTTCTGAGTTAGTTCATTCTGTATGACAGACTCTAGGTACAAGCACAGCTAAGACCACCCAACTTTCATTAATAAGTCCTTCAACCAAGCCAAGTGTAAGGCCCAAATTTATAGCAAATTCCCTTTCTAATTCTGGGCTTTTAAAATCTTTAATTTTTTAATTTAGGTCTTAGCTTAAATGTCACTTCATCAGAAAGAACTTGCTTATCACATCTTAATTTAAATACCTTCTTATTAAATATTCAATTTTTTGGATTTAATTATTTATCAGTCTTTCCTTCCTCTCCACCTGTGTTGCAAAATCCCACAAACCTTTCACCATTATTTGCCTACAACATAGTTTCTGGAAAAGCACAAGCTGCCCTTTTGATTCTATTTCTGCTAACAAAATAGCTTTAATTATTTTTATTGGAATATAATTACTTTATAATGTTGTATTGTTTTGGTTGTACATCAACATGAATCAGCCATGTGTATGCATATATGGGGTAGCTCAGCTGATAAAGAATTCTCCTGCAATGCAGGAGACCCTGTTGGTCAGAAAGTTCCCTTGAAGAAGGAATAGGCTACCCACTTCAGGATTCTTGGGCTTCCCTGTGGCTCAGATGGTAAAGAATCTACATACAATGTGGGAGACCTGGGTTGGATCCCTGGGTTGGCAGATCTCCTGGAGGAGGACATGGCAACCCACTCCAGGATTCTTGTCTGAAGAATCCCCATGGACACAGGAGCCTGGCAGGCTGCAGTCCATAGGTTCACAGTTGGACATGACTGAGCAACTAAGCACAGTATAGAACATGCATACACGCTCCCTCTCTTAAACCTGCTTCTCACACACCCTATCACACCCCTCGAGGTCATCCATCACAGAGGAGAGTTGAACAACCTGTGCCTTAAAACAGGCTTCCACTAGCTACCAATTACACACATGGTAGTATATCTATGTCAATGCTCCTCTCTCAATTTATGCCATCTGTGCCTTCTCCTGCTGTGCCCACAAATTTGTTCCCTATGGCCATGTCTCTCGTCCTGCCCTCCAAATAGGTTCATCAGTATCATTTTTCTAGATTCCATATATATGTATTAATATACCTTATTTGTTTCTCTTTCTGAGTTAGTTCATTCTGTATGACAGACTCTAGGTACAAGCACAGCTAAGACCACCCAACTTTCATTAATAAGTCCTTCAACCAAGCCAAGTGTAAGGCCCAAATTTATAGCAAATTCCCTTTCTAATTCTGGGCTTTTAAAATCTTTAATTTTTTAATTTAGGTCTTAGCTTAAATGTCACTTCATCAGAAAGAACTTGCTTATCACATCTTAATTTAAATACCTTCTTATTAAATATTCAATTCTACCTTTCTGGATTTCAATTTATTTGGGGGGAATTTTTAATTATATATTTATTTGTCAAATTAATTCTTTAATATCAATCTTTCAACCAGACTGAATATGTCGTCCCTTTATACACACACACTATTAACTCCATGAGTTCAGCACAGTAATCAAATGAGTGATTCATGCCCCAGGATAATCAATGTTGTAACACTCTAGTCCGATTGTAGTCACACAAATCTCTCCTAGCCACTCACTAAAACATTCTGATGGTCCTTAAATTTGCTATTTTAAAGTTCTGTTTTTTTTTTTCTTAGGAGCCTCATTATGTTTTCCTTCAAAAACCTTTAATAAGAACTTCCCAGCACTGGCTACTGGTAAAGAGCTCACTTCCAACTGAAGGAGATACAAGGATGCAGTTTCGATTCAGGAGACATAGGTTTGAGCCCTGGGTTAAGAAGATCCTCTGGAGGAGGACATAGCAACCCACTCCAGTAGTCTCGCCTGGAGAATCCCATAGACAGAGGAGTTTGGTGGGCTATAGATTATTGAGTTGCAAAGAGGCAGACACAATTGAAGCAAATTAGCACACAGGCCTGCACTCAGTGCTTGCATAGTTAGTCTGGCAACACCTATAATTTTTTAGTATCCAATTAAAAATCAATTCTTTATTTTCCAATTTCCATTTGTCTGCCCACAGAATGGATGGGGTCTGCATTTATTATTCATTAAATTTGTATGGTTCAGTATTCAGCTTGGGCATAGAAATCACAGCAGTTACTCTAGCAAAGATGTGTGTATGCTCAGTCACTTCAGTCATGTCTGACTCTTTGCAACCCTATGCAGTGTAGCCTCGCAACTCCTCTGTCTGCGATTCTCCAGGCAAGAATACTGGAGTGAATTGCCATAAATTTCCGACTCCACAGTTTCATTAATAAGTCCTTCAACCAAGCCAAGTGTAAGGCCCAAATTAAGCCAAATTTTCAATTCCTTTCTAATTTGGTTTTAAAATCTTTAATTTTTAATTGTCATTTTCATCAGAAAGAACTTGCTTATCACATCTTAATTTAAATACCTTCTTATTAAATATTCAATTCTACCTTTCTGGATTTCAATTTATTTGGGGGGAATTTTTAATTATATATTTATTTGTCAAATTAATTCTTTAATATCAATCTTTCAACCAGACTGAATATGTCGTCCCTTTATACACACACACTATTAACTCCATGAGTTCAGCACAGTAATCAAATGAGTGATTCATGCCCCAGGATAATCAATGTTGTAACACTCTAGTCCGATTGTAGTCACACAAATCTCTCCTAGCCACTCACTAAAACATTCTGATGGTCCTTAAATTTGCTATTTTAAAGTTCTGTTTTTTTTTTTCTTAGGAGCCTCATTATGTTTTCCTTCAAAAACCTTTAATAAGAACTTCCCAGCACTGGCTACTGGTAAAGAGCTCACTTCCAACTGAAGGAGATACAAGGATGCAGTTTCGATTCAGGAGACATAGGTTTGAGCCCTGGGTTAAGAAGATCCTCTGGAGGAGGACATAGCAACCCACTCCAGTAGTCTCGCCTGGAGAATCCCATAGACAGAGGAGTTTGGTGGGCTATAGATTATTGAGTTGCAAAGAGGCAGACACAATTGAAGCAAATTAGCACACAGGCCTGCACTCAGTGCTTGCATAGTTAGTCTGGCAACACCTATAATTTTTCAGTATCCAATTAAAAATCAATTCTTTATTTTCCCATCTCCATTTTTCTGCCCACAGAATGGATGGGGTCTGCATTTATTATTCATTAAATTTGTATGGTTCAGTATTCAGCTTGGGCATAGAAATCACAGCAGTTACTCTAGCAAAGATGTGTGTATGCTCAGTCACTTCAGTCATGTCTGACTCTTTGCAACCCTATGCAGTGTAGCCCCGCAACTCCTCTGTCTATGCGATTCTCCAGGCAAGAATACTGGAGTGAATTGCCATACCCCCCACCAGGGAATCTCCCTGACCCAGGACTCAAACCTATGTCTCCTGAATCTCCTGCATTGCAGGCAGTTTATTTACCCACTGAGCCCCCTGGGAAGCCCAAAGAAAATGCAATATAAATGCGTATTAACTAGGCAGTGAAGAATTGAAAAGACAGAAAATGTAGATGATGTCAGGGAATGTTCCAACTTCATTTTTATGCATGTAGCTGTCCAATTTTCCCAGCACCATTTGTTGAAGAGACTGTCTTTGTCCCATTTTATAGTTTCACCTTCCTTGTCAAAAATGGGGTATCCATAGGTGTGGGTTTATCTCTGGGTTCTCTATCTTGTTCCATTGGTCTACAGTTCTGTTTTTGTGCCAGTGCCATACTGTCTTGATGACTGTTGCTTTGTAGTAGAGTCTGAAGTTAGGGAGGTTGATTCCTCCACCTCCATTCTTTTTTCTCAGGATTGCTTTGGCTATTCGAGGTCTTTTGTGTTTCCATATGAACTGTGTTATTCTTTGATCTAGTTCTGTGAAGAATGTCATTGATAGTTTGATAAGGGATTGCACTAAATCTGTAGAGGATATTTGATAGCATGGTCATTTTCACAATATTGATTCTTCTGATTCAGGAACATGGAATATCTCTCCATCTGTTTAAGTCTTCCTTAGTTTCTTTCATGAGTATCTTGTAATTTTCTATGTACAGTTCTTTCATTTCTTTGGGTAGGTTTATTCCTAGATATTTGATTCTTTTTTTAAGATTTTTATTCTGAGTTGCACACAGGCCTGCACTCAGTGCTTGCATAGTTAGTCTGGCAACACCTATAATTTTCAGTATCCAATTAAAAATCAATTCTTTATTTTCCCATCTCCATTTTTCTGCCCACAGAATGGATGGGGTCTGCATTTATTATTCATTAAATTTGTATGGTTCAGTATTCAGCTTGGGCATAGAAATCACAGCAGTTACTCTAGCAAAGATGTGTGTATGCTCAGTCACTTCAGTCATGTCTGACTCTTTGCAACCCTATGCAGTGTAGCCCCGCAACTCCTCTGTCTATGCGATTCTCCAGGCAAGAATACTGGAGTGAATTGCCATACCCCCCACCAGGGAATCTCCCTGACCCAGGACTCAAACCTATGTCTCCTGAATCTCCTGCATTGCAGGCAGTTTATTTACCCACTGAGCCCCCTGGGAAGCCCAAAGAAAATGCAATATAAATGCGTATTAACTAGGCAGTGAAGAATTGAAAAGACAGAAAATGTAGATGATGTCAGGGAATGTTCCAACTTCATTTTTATGCATGTAGCTGTCCAATTTTCCCAGCACCATTTGTTGAAGAGACTGTCTTTGTCCCATTTTATAGTTTCACCTTCCTTGTCAAAAATGGGGTATCCATAGGTGTGGGTTTATCTCTGGGTTCTCTATCTTGTTCCATTGGTCTACAGTTCTGTTTTTGTGCCAGTGCCATACTGTCTTGATGACTGTTGCTTTGTAGTAGAGTCTGAAGTTAGGGAGGTTGATTCCTCCACCTCCATTCTTTTTTCTCAGGATTGCTTTGGCTATTCGAGGTCTTTTGTGTTTCCATATGAACTGTGTTATTCTTTGATCTAGTTCTGTGAAGAATGTCATTGATAGTTTGATAAGGGATTGCACTAAATCTGTAGAGGATATTTGATAGCATGGTCATTTTCACAATATTGATTCTTCTGATTCAGGAACATGGAATATCTCTCCATCTGTTTAAGTCTTCCTTAGTTTCTTTCATGAGTATCTTGTAATTTTCTATGTACAGTTCTTTCATTTCTTTGGGTAGGTTTATTCCTAGATATTTGATTCTTTTGATTGCGATGGTGAAGGAGATTGCCTCTTTGATTTCGTTTTCTGAGTTTTCATTGTTTGTGTATAGGAATGCCAGTGATTTCTGTATATTGATTTTATATCCTGTGACTTTGCTGAATTTGTTGTTTAGCTCTAGTAGCTTTGTAATGGTGTATTTGGGGTTGGAACATTCCCTGACACCATACACAAAGATCAACTCAAAATGGATTAAAGACCTAAATGTAAGACCAGAAACCATCAAACTCTTAGAGGAGAATATAGACAAAACCCTCAAGGACATAAATTAAAGCAAGCTTTTCTCTGACCCATCTACTAGAATAGCAGAACTAAAAACAAAAATTAATATGTGGGCCTTAATGAAACTTAAAAGCTTTTGTACAGCAAAAGAAATTACAAAAAAGGTGAACAGACAGTCCATAGGACAGGAGAAAATCATAGCAAATGAAATAACAGACAAAGAATTAATCTCCAATCTATTAGCAACTCAGACAACTCAGCATCAGAAAAATGAACAACCCAATCAAAAAATGGGAAAAGGACCTAAACAGACACCTCTCCAAAGATGACATACAGATGGCCAAAAAGCACATGAAACGATCCTCAATCTCGCTTATTAGTAGAGAAATGCAAATCAAAACTGCAATGAGATATCACCTTACATCATCCACAAATCGACAGACAATAAATGCTAGAGAGGGTGTGGAGAAAAAGGGACACTCTTGCATTGCTGGTGGGAATGTCAATTGATACAGCTTCTATGGAACACAGTATGGAGATTCCTTAAAAAACTGAAAATAGAAACACCATACAACCCAGTAATCCCACTCTTAGGCTTATACCCTGATGAAATCAAATCTGAAAGAAGTACCTGTACCCCAACGTTCATGTAGGAGTTCCTACAAGGGCTTGGTCCGACAGCCTGGAGGGGTGGGATAGTGGGGCATGGAAGGGGAGAGGTGACCAGGGATATGTTTTTGACTGATCTGGGAACATACATGTCTATGAACAACAAAACTCTGTAAAAACTTCAAAAAAAAATAAATAAATAATATAGATGAAGGTGTTTTCTTAGGTAAGCAACAACAGAAAACAGCTATGAAGGAGCAAAGGGATTAGAATTTTTAATTCTTAAGAAATTTAGAGTACAAATTCTTCAAGTTTTAACTCAGATGTCTGAGGAGAAAGTCCCTTTGCACTGGGATATATGTTTCTCATTTCATAAATTTTGTAGAGAGTACTACTAGTGGAACAAAGTGCCATGATTAAGAAAACAATCACAGCACTCCTACAAGGATGGCAACAGAACCAGGAAACAGACAAGAACAAAACAACATATATCCTTCTCTCTCAGCCTTCTAGCCTCCATAAACCCCTATTGCAAAGACTTATTAGGGAATTTTCTTACTTAAGGAAATGTGCTTCACAGAATCTGAGAGAAACAGAATGTGTTTAAGGGAAACAAGATAGTAACTTAATAACTGACCAATAGCTTTATATTGTTATTGAAGCTATTTTGTAAACTTCTCGATTTACTTTTTGGACAAATGTTTATTGACAGTTCCCTCTATCAAGTTCTGTAAATAGAGTGATGAATAGTAATTACAGAGGCTTGTCCTTACACTGCTAATCATCTGAATTTTCTTTTCCACTAAATTTCATTCACTTTTATTCAGAGAACATATCTTTAAAATATGATGTAAAATAAAAACAGACAATAAATGCTAGAGAGGGTGTTTGGAGAAAAGAAATGCAATGAGATATCACCTTACATCATCCACAAATCGACAGACAATAAATGCTAGAGAGGGTGTGGAAAAAGACACTCTTGCATTGCTGGTGGGAATGTCAATTGATACAGCTTCTATGGAACACAGTATGGAGATTCCTTAAAAAACTGAAAATAGAAACACCATACAACCCAGTAATCCCACTCTTAGGCTTATACCCTGATGAAATCAAATCTGAAAGAAGTACCTGTACCCCAACGTTCATGTAGGAGTTCCTACAAGGGCTTGGTCCGACAGCCTGGAGGGGTGGGATAGTGGGGCATGGAAGGGGAGAGGTGACCAGGGATATGTTTTTGACTGATCTGGGAACATACATGTCTATGAACAACAAAACTCTGTAAAAACTTCAAAAAAAAATAAATAAATAATATAGATGAAGGTGTTTTCTTAGGTAAGCAACAACAGAAAACAGCTATGAAGGAGCAAAGGGATTAGAATTTTTAATTCTTAAGAAATTTAGAGTACAAATTCTTCAAGTTTTAATTCAGATGTCTGAGGAGAAAGTCCCTTTGCACTGGGATATATGTTTCTCATTTCATAAATTTTGTAGAGAGTACTACTAGTGGAACAAAGTGCCATGATTAAGAAAACAATCACAGCACTCCTACAAGGATGGCAACAGAACCAGGAAACAGACAAGAACAAAACAACATATATCCTTCTCTCTCAGCCTTCTAGCCTCCATAAACCCCTATTGCAAAGACTTATTAGGGAATTTTCTTACTTAAGGAAATGTGCTTCACAGAATCTGAGAGAAACAGAATGTGTTTAAGGGAAACAAGATAGTAACTTAATAACTGACCAATAGCTTTATATTGTTATTGAAGCTATTTTTGTAAACTTCTCGATTTACTTTTTGGACAAATGTTTATTGACAGTTCCCTCTATCAAGTTCTGTAAATAGAGTGATGAATAGTAATTACAGAGGCTTGTCCTTACACTGCTAATCATCTGAATTTTCTTTTCCACTAAATTTCATTCACTTTTATTCAGAGAACATATCTTTAAAATATAGATGTATATTTTAAAAAAATACACAGAATATAACAGGTATTCATAACTGCAATGACCCTGGTCTCTCTAGAAGAGTGGTTCTTAGCTAATGATGATTTTGCTCTCTCGCCAGGGATGTGTGACAGCAAATTATAAGCCAATGGTCAAATCTTTCACAGCACTTGTTTTTATAAATAAAATTTTATCAGAATACAGTCACATTCAATTGATATTAGTTATTTATGACTTCATGTTCTATGAGCAGAGGTATGATTTTGACAAGAGACTGATTGACCACCAAAATCTGACATACTTACAATCTGAACCTTCTCTAGAACATATAATTAAAATCTAGTACCAACACTTAAGAGATTATTATGTAGCTGGATTTTTTAATGTATGTAAATGTATGCCACCAAAATTAACTAGAGGAAATTTATTAATTTACTCTAGAAATTGGAATAAATGTATAAATTACCAACATTCTTAGATCAGTAAAACATTCAATTTTCAGTTTAATTTAAAGCATTTTCAAGCATTTTTTAAAGGACACTTAAAGATGGTACAACTGGTACAGTTTTGTTTGTTCATTTGTTTTTCAATTCCTTCTGTTATTTGTAAGTGTGTCTTCTTAAGCTCACAAGATGAGAGACATATGTCTTCCCCAGGGGTAGCTGAACTTAGCAGTATTTGACAGATCATTTTTCATTGGAGACTTAACATAAAAGATTGTACTTTTATTCCCAATTATGTGTCTGGTACTTCTGTAAGGGCAATATCTTTTTGTTGTTATTAAGAAACAGACAAGAACAAAACAACATATATCCTTCTCTCTCAGCCTTCTAGCCTCCATAAACCCCTATTGCAAAGACTTATTAGGGAATTTTCTTACTTAAGGAAATGTGCTTCACAGAATCTGAGAGAAACAGAATGTGTTTAAGGGAAACAAGATAGTAACTTAATAACTGACCAATAGCTTTATATTGTTATTGAAGCTATTTCTGTAAACTTCTCGATTTACTTTTTGGACAAATGTTTATTGACAGTTCCCTCTATCAAGTTCTGTAAATAGAGTGATGAATAGTAATTACAGAGGCTTGTCCTTACACTGCTAATCATCTGAATTTTCTTTTCCACTAAATTTCATTCACTTTTATTCAGAGAACATATCTTTAAAATATAGATGTATATTTTAAAAAAATACACAGAATATAACAGGTATTCATAACTGCAATGACCCTGGTCTCTCTAGAAGAGTGGTTCTTAGCTAATGATGATTTTGCTCTCTCGCCAGGGATGTGTGACAGCAAATTATAAGCCAATGGTCAAATCTTTCACAGCACTTGTTTTTATAAATAAAATTTTATCAGAATACAGTCACATTCAATTGATATTAGTTATTTATGACTTCATGTTCTATGAGCAGAGGTATGATTTTGACAAGAGACTGATTGACCACCAAAATCTGACATACTTACAATCTGAACCTTCTCTAGAACATATAATTAAAATCTAGTACCAACACTTAAGAGATTATTATGTAGCTGGATTTTTTAATGTATGTAAATGTATGCCACCAAAATTAACTAGAGGAAATTTATTAATTTACTCTAGAAATTGGAATAAATGTATAAATTACCAACATTCTTAGATCAGTAAAACATTCAATTTTCAGTTTAATTTAAAGCATTTTCAAGCATTTTTTAAAGGACACTTAAAGATGGTACAACTGGTACAGTTTTGTTTGTTCATTTGTTTTTCAATTCCTTCTGTTATTTGTAAGTGTGTCTTCTTAAGCTCACAAGATGAGAGACATATGTCTTCCCCAGGGGTAGCTGAACTTAGCAGTATTTGACAGATCATTTTTCATTGGAGACTTAACATAAAAGATTGTACTTTTATTCCCAATTATGTGTCTGGTACTTCTGTAAGGGCAATATCTTTTTGTTGTTGTTTATTAGCACATTGATAATTAATTCATCAAGGCATACCACAGCAAAAGATAGCAAGTATCAAATAGAATTTCAATCCATAGGTGATTGAAATTTCTGTAAGCCTATTTTTAAACATTTTTCATTTCACTTGACAGCTTCTAGTCTATGTAAAAGAATTTAAATAAATTTCAAAGTTAGTGCAAAAACATAAACTCAACTAAACAAACAAAAAAATCACTCTGTACTCTTTTTTTAATGATGTTTCTGCTTTTTAAAAAAATTATTTATTTATTTATTTTGGGCTATTCTGGGTTTTCTCTCCTGCCACAGGCTCTTCTTTAGTTGCAAGGAATCAGGGCTACTCTCTAGTTGAGGTGAGCAGTCTCCTTGTTGCAGTAACTGTTCTCATTGTTGAGTGTGGGGTCTATGGCTCACAGGCTTCAGTAATTGCAGCATATGGGCTCAGCAGCTTCAAGGCTCCAGAGCACAGGCTCAGTATTTGTGACTTACCACCTTAGTTGCTCCACAGCATGTCGGGTCTTCCTGGTTCAGAGATCAAACTCGTGTTTCCTGCATACGTAGGCAAACTCTTTCCCACTAAGCCACCAGGGAGATCCTCTCTGTTGCTTTTTAATTTATTATTGTTATTTCCATATGTTCAGAGATAATGCATTACTCACTGAACAATATCTCTCATTTGAACAATCATTGAAATTATAAAATTTGGGGGGATGTTGCAATAAATATTAATTAATTTGAATTACATTTTCTTCTCTTAGACTTATTTTTTACTCATGTCATTTCAAAATATATATATTTATTTCTTTCACTTTTGTTTTTTAGAAAGCAGTCACATTTTTCTCTCTCCAAAAGAAATATTTTCTCTTTCACAAGCTGTATGAAGTAGAAGAGGTACAACTGGTACAGTTTTGTTTGTTCATTTGTTTTTCAATTCCTTCTGTTATTTGTAAGTGTGTCTTCTTAAGCTCACAAGATGAGAGACATATGTCTTCCCCAGGGGTAGCTGAACTTAGCAGTATTTGACAGATCATTTTTCATTGGAGACTTAACATAAAAGATTGTACTTTTATTCCCAATTATGTGTCTGGTACTTCTGTAAGGGCAATATCTTTTTGTTGTTGTTTATTAGCACATTGATAATTAATTCATCAAGGCATACCACAGCAAAAGATAGCAAGTATCAAATAGAATTTCAATCCATAGGTGATTGAAATTTCTGTAAGCCTATTTTTAAACATTTTTCATTTCACTTGACAGCTTCTAGTCTATGTAAAAGAATTTAAATAAATTTCAAAGTTAGTGCAAAAACATAAACTCAACTAAACAAACAAAAAAATCACTCTGTACTCTTTTTTTAATGATGTTTCTGCTTTTTAAAAAAATTATTTATTTATTTATTTTGGGCTATTCTGGGTTTTCTCTCCTGCCACAGGCTCTTCTTTAGTTGCAAGGAATCAGGGCTACTCTCTAGTTGAGGTGAGCAGTCTCCTTGTTGCAGTAACTGTTCTCATTGTTGAGTGTGGGGTCTATGGCTCACAGGCTTCAGTAATTGCAGCATATGGGCTCAGCAGCTTCAAGGCTCCAGAGCACAGGCTCAGTATTTGTGACTTACCACCTTAGTTGCTCCACAGCATGTCGGGTCTTCCTGGTTCAGAGATCAAACTCGTGTTTCCTGCATACGTAGGCAAACTCTTTCCCACTAAGCCACCAGGGAGATCCTCTCTGTTGCTTTTTAATTTATTATTGTTATTTCCATATGTTCAGAGATAATGCATTACTCACTGAACAATATCTCTCATTTGAACAATCATTGAAATTATAAAATTTGGGGGGATGTTGCAATAAATATTAAATTAATTTGAATTACATTTTCTTCTCTTAGACTTATTTTTTACTCATGTCATTTCAAAATATATATATTTATTTCTTTCACTTTTGTTTTTTAGAAAGCAGTCACATTTTTCTCTCTCCAAAAGAAATATTTTCTCTTTCACAAGCTGTATGAAGTAGAAGAGGTACATATCATCTTTGCCCTTTCGAAGAAGAAAAGGGCAAAATCTGTCAAAGCATTCTTTCCTAATTGCATACATTTTCTTTACAAAATAAGAATATAATAAAATGATCTTTCCTAAAGCTGAAAACCAACTCATTCAAACTTCTCAGTCATTATATAATTTACTATTACTCAAAAAACAAATAATTATTTGTTTTCTGTAAGACACTATTTAGGTTGTTTGGAATCTACATAACTGAAAATAAATCTTTGTCTTCACAGTGTTTTCAGCATAACAGAGTCAGCAAAACTGACAATATGTAGTTAACTCTAGCAGAATAGTACAAAGTTAGAAAAACTATAGTGTAAATACTAGATAACAAGTGAGAATCAGCATAGACTTTATTGAAGAAAAAATGTTTGTATAAATTATTATGGAAATATTATTTGAATAAATAAATATAGAGGAGGGATAGTCATTCTTGACTATGAGAAGAACATGATGTGGAAAACTCTATTTTGAGAGATCATTTAAAGAGTTAAATGATCATCCGTGTTTCTGAAATAACAGATACGATGCTAGGAAATGGACTGTGAAAAATATATCAAACATAACTGCATAAAGCATACTGAAGCGAGATTTTACTTTGAAGATAATGAAGAACCAGAAAGTAATTTTGAGCAAAATACAAACATTTAAAATATATTATTGGGACAATATAACTAGAGATGAAGAGAAACAGGTTCATAAGATAGATAATTAAGAGCTTGTATCAACACATCTTATTTAGTGATTAGGTAAAGGAAATGAAGAAAAGGAGGAAAAAAAAATATTGCCAAGTAGCAGGTGTGCTTCTAGCTTATTTCTCACACAAGGATAACAATACCATTATCAAGGGATAAATTTGGTTTAAAAAAATCTGATATAATATAATTGATAATTGCATACAGAGTTTTAAGTGTCAAGGGAAGGCTACTGCCTGGGGTTTACCAGGTGGCACAGTGGTAAAGAATCTCCCTGCAATGTATAAGACCTGGGTTAGGTCCCTGGGTTGGGAAGTTCCCCCAGAGAAGGGCATGGCAACCCACTCCAGTATTCTTGCCTGGAAAATCCCATGGACAGAGGAGCCTGCTGAGCTACACTCCATGGGGGCGCAAAGAGTTGAACTCGACTGAGTGACTAAGATACACACACACACACACATACACACACAAGTTACTCAGTAGAGATGGTTTAGGAGTCTCTTAGCTTTATGTACATATAAATTCCCAGAAAGAGTGTATAAAGATTAAGAAGAATATTTGGAAAACACGTGTATTTAGAGGATGTTGGGAAAAGAATATTCCATTAAAAAAAGAGTTTGGAAGGTTCTTACATAACTACACTATTAATTCAGTCACTCAATCATATCCAATTCTTTGTGACCCCATGCACTGCATCATACCAGGCTTCCCTGTCCTTCACCATCTCCCAGAGCTTGTTCAAACTCATGTTCATTGACTCAATTAGTTTAATAAAAAAAAAATTATTTGAATAAATAAATATAGAGGAGGGATAGTCATTCTTGACTATGAGAAGAACATGATGTGGAAAACTCTATTTTGAGAGATCATTTAAAGAGTTAAATGATCATCCGTGTTTCTGAAATAACAGATACGATGCTAGGAAATGGACTGTGAAAAATATATCAAACATAACTGCATAAAGCATACTGAAGCGAGATTTTACTTTGAAGATAATGAAGAACCAGAAAGTAATTTTGAGCAAAATACAAACATTTAAAATATATTATTGGGACAATATAACTAGAGATGAAGAGAAACAGGTTCATAAGATAGATAATTAAGAGCTTGTATCAACACATCTTATTTAGTGATTAGGTAAAGGAAATGAAGAAAAGGAGGAAAAAAAAATATTGCCAAGTAGCAGGTGTGCTTCTAGCTTATTTCTCACACAAGGATAACAATACCATTATCAAGGGATAAATTTGGTTTAAAAAAATCTGATATAATATAATTGATAATTGCATACAGAGTTTTAAGTGTCAAGGGAAGGCTACTGCCTGGGGTTTACCAGGTGGCACAGTGGTAAAGAATCTCCCTGCAATGTATAAGACCTGGGTTAGGTCCCTGGGTTGGGAAGTTCCCCCAGAGAAGGGCATGGCAACCCACTCCAGTATTCTTGCCTGGAAAATCCCATGGACAGAGGAGCCTGCTGAGCTACACTCCATGGGGGCGCAAAGAGTTGAACTCGACTGAGTGACTAAGATACACACACACACACACATACACACACAAGTTACTCAGTAGAGATGGTTTAGGAGTCTCTTAGCTTTATGTACATATAAATTCCCAGAAAGAGTGTATAAAGATTAAGAAGAATATTTGGAAAACACGTGTATTTAGAGGATGTTGGGAAAAGAATATTCCATTAAAAAAAGAGTTTGGAAGGTTCTTACATAACTACACTATTAATTCAGTCACTCAATCATATCCAATTCTTTGTGACCCCATGCACTGCATCATACCAGGCTTCCCTGTCCTTCACCATCTCCCAGAGCTTGTTCAAACTCATGTTCATTGACTCAATTATGCCATCCAACCATCTTTTGTTCTGTCATCATCTTCTCCTTTTGCCTTCTATTTTTCCCAACATTAAAGGCTCTCTTCCAGTAAGTTGTCTCTTCACATCAGGTATTCAACTTATTGGAGCCTCAGCTTCAGCATCAGTCCTTCCAATGAATGCTCAGGGTTGATTTCCTTTACGATTGACTAGTTTGATCTCCTTGCAGTCCAAGGAACTGTCAAGAGTCTTCTCTAGCACCACAGTTCAAAGGCATCAATTCTTCGCCTCTCAGTCTTCTTTAAGGTCCAACTCTCCCATCCATACATGACTTCTGAGAAAACCATAACTTTGACTATATGGGCTTCTGCCAGGAAAGTGATCTCTCTGCTTTTTAATACACTGTCTAGGTTTGTCATAACTTTTCTTCCAAGGAGAAAATGTCTTTTAACTTCATGGCTGCAGTCATAATCGGCAGTGATTTTGGAGCCCAAGAATATAGAATTCGCCACTGTTTTCATTGCTCGTCCATCTATTTGTCATGAAGTGTTGGGACCAAATGTCACGATCTTTGTTTTTTTCAATGTCGAGCTTTAAGCCAGCTTTTTCACTCTCCTCTTTCACCTTCATCAAGAGGCTGTTTAGTTCTTCGCTTTCTGCCATAGGTGTGGTATCATCAACAGACCTGAGATTATTGCTGTTTCTTCCTGAAATCTTTACTCCAGCTTGTGTTTCATCTAGACCAGCAATTTACATGATGTACTGTGCATATAAGTTAAACAAGCAGGGTGACAATATATAGCCTTGAAGTATTCCTTTCCAAATTTGGAACTAGTTCATTGTTCCATGTCCAGTTCTAACTATTCCTTTTCTCTGGCTACATTATATTACACAGCAATTACATTCATTAAGTTAATATTTACCCAACTAAGTTAAAAACTTATATACATAGAAGAACCACACACAAGTGTTTATAGTAGTTTTAGTCATAATTTTTAAAGATGGGCTGGCAAACAGTGTGACACATTCATATTATGGAATGTTTTCATCACTTAAAAGAAAAAATATAGAACTACAAAAAAACCCACACAGATGACCTTAAAATCACTCTAATTGAAAGAAGCCAATTTGAAGAAGCTGCGTACTATATGAATTCAATTTTGAACAATTCAGAGAAGGCAAACTATAGACTGTAAAAAGATCAGTGGTTGTCAGGGGCTGAAGGGGAAGGACAGATTAATCGGTAGAACAAAGGGTATTTTTAGATAAGTGAAATTATTCTATATGAGCCAGAAATGATGGATATGTGTCATACCTTTGTGAAAACCTATAGAAGGACAATACAAAGCATAAACCCTAATTTAATTATTGATTTAGTTAATGTATTAATAGTAGTTCTCTAATCATAATAAGAGTGCAGTACTATATAAAATTTAAATAATAGAAATTATTTCTGAAAGGGAGTTTATGGGAATTCTCAGGACTTTCATATCAATTTTTGTCCTACAAAAATTTAACTTAAAAATAAATACCATGAAAGTCTTGAAAGGCATAAAGAAGGAAATAAATGTGACCTGAATTTTCTTAAAATAAATGAAAAAGGGATAATAAAACCAGTGAGAGGTCATGGTTCGTACAAAGCAGACTGTCTACAAGTCAACCAGTGCCAAGGGCCCACCAAAAAAATAAAAAAAGGTGAAAAGGGTGCAGGGGCCTTCCGCAAAAAGGAAGGCAGAGGGATTGCCCTCAGCTGAACTGGGAGATCTCGGAGAGAGGTGAGTCTTCTGCCCGCCCCCCAGCCCCCCAGAGAATGCAGGGGACAATCAGCCACGACAGGGGTTCCATCAAAGCAGTTCCGTTTTATTAGTGCAGACTGACAGCTTTTATAGGCAAGTGAAGGGGGTTTTGCACGGAATTTCCTATAGATTACATCAATCAAGCTAAAGGTCAAGCAATCATCCACAAGGGTGGAAACCAGGGGAATCAATCAGAAATTTTGACAATCACTTAACAATTTAGATCACACCCTCGTCTCTTCCTATAGGCACCATCTTAGCTCCAAACTGCAAACATATGCTTAAGCTTCCTTATGCTTGCAACGATTTAGATCACGCCCTCCTCTCTTCCTGTAGGCGCAGGACACCACCTTGCAGTGCAAGGGGCACCGGTTCAATCCCTGGCCTGGGAAGATCCCACATGCTGCGGAGCAGCTGGACCAATGTGTCCAACTACCGAGCTGGAGCCCTGGATGGCATGTGCCCAGAGCTGGTGCTCTGCGACGAGGGACACTACTGCGATGGGAGGCCCACACAGGCCAAATAACAAAGATGGATGAAAATAAATGAATTAAAGACCAATAAAAGTGGCCAATAATAATAATAATGATGATTACCCAATACAGGATAATATAATAAATTATACAGGTAGATTTCATCATCTTTTAGGGTCTGTGTTTGCTCCTACAGGGCTGGAGCAAAAGCGCTGAGGCTTGGTTCCAGCCAGGGTTTCTTCCTTAAAAGTGTGCTTTCTCCCCTCTCATCACAAGCACTCTTTCCCCAGAGGGGAACAGTCCTGGAGCAAGAATGGCTTGTGTCATCACTTGACGTGGGTCAAGGCACAGGCTGCTGTTATCAGCCACAGACAAATTGAGACTGCTTCTTATGCACTCCCCGTTTAACAGCCAGTAATGGCTGTTCCTGCTCTGTGCAGATGTCGCTTTGGGTCTGAGCTGCTTTCCTGTCTCACAGTAGATTTCTTTTTGATTATAGCAGCCTTTGCTCCAGTGTGGAAATGCTTGGTGATGCAACTGTGGTAGGAACGGTTACTTGGTTCAGGCTGTGGCTCAGGTAAAGAGTGGTTGCCGGTCACCCCTGTGACGTTCTGATGCTCCCTCTCAACCCTGTTTTGGGAGTAAGCAAGCATTTTGAGCATCTCCCTAGTAGATTCCTGGCTCCTTGCAACTCTCTTTTCAGTCCTACCACCCCTCTAGCCAGCAAAAGGGACTTGTTTTACTGGTGCTAGATAGATCCTAGGTTAGGAATACTCAACGTGTATGTCAAATGACTCTCTCCCCATAGGCTGTCAATTCTATAATGCCCCCTTTCCTCTGAGTCCCTTCCTGGGGGTAGAGGACCCCACAAAGTTCCTTGTCTTCCCATCCTATTTCATATGGCCTTTTTCTCACAGCCTTAGTTGTATGAGTCTTTTTTTTTTTTTTCAGTCTTTAGTTAATTTTCCATGAATGTTGTTCCACATGTAGATGTATCTTTAATGTGTTTGTGGGGGAGATACATTCCATTTCCTCCTATTCTGCCCTCTTGATTCTTAGGTGGCCCCTAATGTGTTCATAAACCAAGGTCTATAGCCAAAATTTGTTTAAAAGAATTTTTAAAAAATTCCCATTGCTTCATTTGTACTAAATTGTCCTCTAGGATATTGAAAGAGTTAAACCAATTCCCAAGTATCTAACCTAATTTCTGAGTGCAAATTTAAGCTTTGAAGATCCTAGTGAAATTCAGCAATTAAAAGCTACAGAAATTTCTGAAGATAAAAAATAGTTTTTCAGAACTATTTAACAAATTGTGAGTTTAATATACAATATTCTCAATATTTTAGACCTTTTATCACCCTGTGCTTTCTTTTCATGTTTAACAAGATTCTATAAAGCCATGCCTTGTAATATTGCTCTAATAATTCATAGTGCTATCTCTGGCACCCAATATACAAGAGACTAAACAAGAAAATAGATGAAAAGAATAGGATAATCAATAAAAATTTTAAAAACTTTTGAAGAATGCATATCTTCTGAAACTTATTAAGCATCAATTTTGTAATAAATAGAATAGATAAATTGGAAGCTCATTACATTTTAATGATAGTTGCTTTAACTGTGTGCTCCTATATTTCAAATAATTGCATATCAATATTACCTCTGTAATATGCTTTTAAATCAGAAGGCGTGTGGCCACCAGTGTTGTTCTTCAAGACATTTTTGGCTAACCAGGGTCCCTGAGATTTCATATGAATTTCAGGATGGTTATTTTCTATTTCTCAAAAAAAATGATATTGGAATTTTGATAGAGAGTACAGTAAATCTACACACTACTTTGAGTAGTGCAAACATTGTAAGAGGATTGTCTTCCAATCTATCAACATGGGATGTCTTGCAATTTACTTGTGTCTGTTAAAATTTATTTCAATAGCATTTTAGAAGTTTCGATGTACAAGTTGTTCACTTTCTTGGCTAAGGTGATTCCAAA
The DNA here is from genome assembly GCA_022376925.1 of Tragulus kanchil. NCBI lineage: Eukaryota > Metazoa > Chordata > Mammalia > Artiodactyla > Tragulidae > Tragulus > Tragulus kanchil. The sequence continues at coordinate 83,826,253 of JAIOJX010000003.1, read as the reverse complement.
ATATTTTATCCCTTGGAAGTGTGTTATTGTAAATGGGGTTATTTTTATTAATTTCTTTTTCAGATTGTTCACTGTAAGTGTATAGAAGTGCAACTGATATTTGTTATGTGGTGACTTGGTGTTTTGAAATTTTGTTGCATTTGTCCGTAAGTTATAAAAACTGCTTCTTTTAGAATCTTTTATAAAGTGACCTGATCTGTGAACTAAGAATTTTTGCTTCCTTTCCAATCTGAGTGTTTTTAAAAGAATTTTAAAAATTCCCATTGCTTCATTTGTACTAAATTGTCCTCTAGGATATTGAAAGAGTTAAACCAATTCCCAAGTATCTAACCTAATTTCTGAGTGCAAATTTAAGCTTTGAAGATCCTAGTGAAATTCAGCAATTAAAAGCTACAGAAATTTCTGAAGATAAAAAATAGTTTTTCAGAACTATTTAACAAATTGTGAGTTTAATATACAATATTCTCAATATTTTAGACCTTTTATCACCCTGTGCTTTCTTTTCATGTTTAACAAGATTCTATAAAGCCATGCCTTGTAATATTGCTCTAATAATTCATAGTGCTATCTCTGGCACCCAATATACAAGAGACTAAACAAGAAAATAGATGAAAAGAATAGGATAATCAATAAAAATTTTAAAAACTTTTGAAGAATGCATATCTTCTGAAACTTATTAAGCATCAATTTTGTAATAAATAGAATAGATAAATTGGAAGCTCATTACATTTTAATGATAGTTGCTTTAACTGTGTGCTCCTATATTTCAAATAATTGCATATCAATATTACCTCTGTAATATGCTTTTAAATCAGAAGGCGTGTGGCCACCAGTGTTGTTCTTCAAGACATTTTTGGCTAACCAGGGTCCCTGAGATTTCATATGAATTTCAGGATGGTTATTTTCTATTTCTCAAAAAAAATGATATTGGAATTTTGATAGAGAGTACAGTAAATCTACACACTACTTTGAGTAGTGCAAACATTGTAAGAGGATTGTCTTCCAATCTATCAACATGGGATGTCTTGCAATTTACTTGTGTCTGTTAAAATTTATTTCAATAGCATTTTAGAAGTTTCGATGTACAAGTTGTTCACTTTCTTGGCTAAGGTGATTCCAAAATATTTTATCCCTTGGAAGTGTGTTATTGTAAATGGGGTTATTTTTATTAATTTCTTTTTCAGATTGTTCACTGTAAGTGTATAGAAGTGCAACTGATATTTGTTATGTGGTGACTTGGTGTTTTGAAATTTTGTTGCATTTGTCCGTAAGTTATAAAAACTGCTTCTTTTAGAATCTTTTATAAAGTGACCTGATCTGTGAACTAAGAATTTTTGCTTCCTTTCCAATCTGAGTGTTTTTTATTTTACCTGCCTAATTACTCTGGCTGAAACTTCCAGTACAATGATGAATAGAAGTGGTAGGAGTGGCATCCTTGTTCCAGATCTTAGATGCAAAGGTTTTAGTTTCTTACTGAAGTCACAGTTGTTAGCTGGGGGCTTTTTTATTATGACTGTGAAAAGGTTAAGGTAATTTCCATCTGACTCTAGTTTATCATATTTTGTGTATGTGTGTGTTTAGTCACACAGTCATTTCTGATTATTTGCAATTCTATGGACTGTAGCCACCCCAGGCTCCTCTGTCCATGGGAATCACCAGGCAGAAATACTGGAGTGGGTTGCTATTTCCTCCTCCAGGGGATCTTCCTGACCCAGGGATTGAGCCCATACTTTCTGTGTCTCCTGTATTGAAGGCACATTCTTTAACCACTGAGCCATCGCCTCATTTTATATATATATAAAATTTGAGTATACTTTCTACTTGTACAGAGCTAAGATTTACATGTTGGAGAATAATATTTTTCTGTAAGGTTCAATTACTATTAAAGAATAGTCTCTAACATCATATAAAAATAAAATTTTTAAAAGTATTAAAGACATAAAAATAAAATAAAAGTATTAAAAACCATATACTATAAATTTCCTAGAAGAAAACATAAGCACAAGATTCTAATTAAACTTTAAAATAATTAAACTTTTAAACTTTTGCACAGCAATGGAAACTATAAACAAACCAAAAGGCAATCTTTTCAAGGCGAAATATTTACAAATAATATGACTGATAAGGGATTAATAGCATATATAAACAGCTTATTCAATTCAACATGAAACAACAATACAACAACCTCAAAAGTGGGCAGAATAGATATTTTTTCAGCAAGACATATGGATGGTCTACACACATATAAGAAGATGCTCAACATTGACAGTCATTAGAGAAATGTAAATTTAAAAAACTTTAAGATATCATCTCACAACTCTCAGAATAACTATCTTCAAAACGAACACAGTATGTACTGGTGAGGGATAGAAAAGGTTATGCAAGCAGTATACCCTGCAAGCAGTATTGGTGAGAATGTAAATTAGAACAGACTTTGTGGAAGACCACATGATTCAGAAATTTCATTTTTGGGTATATATACAAAGAAACCAGAAACACTAATCTGCATGAGCCTTAATGTTCACAGACATACTTACAATCGCCAAGGTATGGAAGCAACCTAAGTGTCCATCAACACAAGAGTAGATAAAGAGGATGTGATATATGTATATATATATATATCAGGCTCCCCTATCCATGGGATTTCCCAGGCAAGAACACTGGAGTGAGTTGTATTTCCTTCTCTAGGGGATCGTCCCAACCTGGGGATTGAGCCCATGTCTCCTGTATTGTCAGGTAGATTCTTTAGCACTGAGCCACAAGGAAAGCCCGACCTCAGTGTTAAAAGAGAATAATATTTATTTATAAGCTTAAAATGTGAAAAAAGAAAAAACCCTTAACATTTTGATTTTGATATATTAATTTAAAGAGTTCACTAAGTTTTATTCTGTATTATAACCAGGACATAGATTTGAAAATTAAACTAAAATAATTCATTTAATTATTGAATGAGTAATAAACATCTTAGATAACAGTTATAGAAATGCCTTACCTTTTCTTTTCCTGAATAAAACATATTTATTAATAAATAAAAAGTACATGTTTGTTTTTCAATTTAAGAAATTTAACATAAAAAAGGTAAATAGTAATAAGAATCAAGAATAACAAAAAATATTAGCTATTGAAAATTATTTGAAGTGTAGAACCAACACTGTTTCTAGAATCTTCTCTTTTTTTTGGACTACATTCTTAGCTAGATCGCTTCTTTCTTGAGTCACTTAATGCCAAACCATTTTTCTTTCCTTTGGACATCTGCTTCTATAAAACAAAACAAACAAACAAAAATACTTCTTTATTACCATTTTGCAATGTTGTATATGCTTGCAGTATCTCTCAAATAACCATAAATTTAACCTACTTAGATGAAGGTAGCTTATTGTAACTAATAAATCTGATTTCATAAAAATTCTACTAATCAGAAAATACTCATTTGTATTTTCACAAGGTAACACAAATAATTTTCAACTTGAAATTCAACATTTTAAATAATTGAGGTATCTCTTTCAGGAGAGGTAATAATTTCTTAGAGCTTCCCAGGTGGTGCTAGTGGTAAAGAACCTGTTTCCCAATGCAGGTAGACATAATAGATGCTGGTTGATTCCAAGGTTGGGAAAGTCCCCTGGAGGAAGGCACAGCAACCCACTCCAGTATTCTTGCCTGGAGAATCCTATGAACAGAGGAGCCTGATGGACTATGGTCTATAGGGTCACAAGGAATAGGGCATTGACTGAAGTGACTTAGCATGCAAAATGATATTACTATTTCTCCTCTTATTTGTCCCCCCTTTTAAAGAAATCAAGTTTAGGCAATGTGGTAGTGCTAAAGTTTCTGGTAAATCTAGAGAACAGTGATAATCTTATGAAGATCCAATCAGGTTCAGGGTTTTCATAGACTTTGATTATTTTTCAGTTGAGAATGGACATCACATAGAAAAACTGAATTTCCATCTGTTTTTATTGTTAAAATAAGGAAAAATCCACCAAATTCTTCAACACTTGTACTCAGATATACCATCGACTTTGCCCAGGAGAGAAATTGTCTCCCTGCCACTTCTGTCATAGAGCAGTGTGATTTTGCCACCTTAAAGCACAGCTTCCTTATTAAGCATAATAATTCTTCATCTTACACACAGACCTAATAATCAAGTAAATAACATCACCAAAATCACAATTCACCTTAAATGTGTGTGTAATATTTCATAATTTTCTGAGTAATATTTATTGATTCTGTGATATAAAATACTATGCATATTTGAATGCCTCTTCTCACACCTTTAATGAGTCAAACAATGTAATACTCCTTGGTTTATATGAGCCAAGAAGCCCATCCCCTGCACTCAGCATTGATAGCTCCTACATTTCATCAATTCCACAGGCATATGTCAGGCTTCACCAGCTCCACAAAGGTTGCCAAAAGGAAAAACCCTCAGTGTTTTATGTCTATAAAACATATTTTATGAATAAGTTCAAACTGCTTTAATAATCCATATTGAGGAGTTTCTGCCTCCCCTTAAGTGATTACACTGTATCATGCTAGACACTGCTGTGAGAATATATATTATTTACATAGTAGAGTGGAATAGCCACAAGTGAAGTCAAAGTAAGCCAAATAAATTCTAAGTGTGTCACATTCTATAGTAGCCAGAATTCTGTAATGTCTTCTTCATTTCTGTACCTAAAAATGTGAAATTTTTCATGAACACAGAAGCATGCTTGGTTGATTCCAAGGTTGGGAAAGTCCCCTGGAGGAAGGCACAGCAACCCACTCCAGTATTCTTGCCTGGAGAATCCTATGAACAGAGGAGCCTGATGGACTATGGTCTATAGGGTCACAAGGAATAGGGCATTGACTGAAGTGACTTAGCATGCAAAATGATATTACTATTTCTCCTCTTATTTGTCCCCCCTTTTAAAGAAATCAAGTTTAGGCAATGTGGTAGTGCTAAAGTTTCTGGTAAATCTAGAGAACAGTGATAATCTTATGAAGATCCAATCAGGTTCAGGGTTTTCATAGACTTTGATTATTTTTCAGTTGAGAATGGACATCACATAGAAAAACTGAATTTCCATCTGTTTTTATTGTTAAAATAAGGAAAAATCCACCAAATTCTTCAACACTTGTACTCAGATATACCATCGACTTTGCCCAGGAGAGAAATTGTCTCCCTGCCACTTCTGTCATAGAGCAGTGTGATTTTGCCACCTTAAAGCACAGCTTCCTTATTAAGCATAATAATTCTTCATCTTACACACAGACCTAATAATCAAGTAAATAACATCACCAAAATCACAATTCACCTTAAATGTGTGTGTAATATTTCATAATTTTCTGAGTAATATTTATTGATTCTGTGATATAAAATACTATGCATATTTGAATGCCTCTTCTCACACCTTTAATGAGTCAAACAATGTAATACTCCTTGGTTTATATGAGCCAAGAAGCCCATCCCCTGCACTCAGCATTGATAGCTCCTACATTTCATCAATTCCACAGGCATATGTCAGGCTTCACCAGCTCCACAAAGGTTGCCAAAAGGAAAAACCCTCAGTGTTTTATGTCTATAAAACATATTTTATGAATAAGTTCAAACTGCTTTAATAATCCATATTGAGGAGTTTCTGCCTCCCCTTAAGTGATTACACTGTATCATGCTAGACACTGCTGTGAGAATATATATTATTTACATAGTAGAGTGGAATAGCCACAAGTGAAGTCAAAGTAAGCCAAATAAATTCTAAGTGTGTCACATTCTATAGTAGCCAGAATTCTGTAATGTCTTCTTCATTTCTGTACCTAAAAATGTGAAATTTTTCATGAACACAGAAGCCTCTCTTAAATCATTAGTCTCTTAGCCGAATCATATTATTTCAGGCATTCTCAATTTCAGGAATGATGATTCTACTGGTTAACATATTCTTTTGTGTCAAACCAAGTTCATAGTCTTCTTTTTTGTTTCATCCCACAGATAGGAGAAAAGTTAACTGTTACATATGAGTTTTGAATAACATTCATACAAACCAGGGGCCTCTCATTAAATTAATTCAAATTTGCCTTTCTGTAATTTCATATAATATTTCTATCTGAAACATTCACCTTTAGGTGAATTAATGATGGTGGTGGTACTATTGTTGATAATCATAATAAAATCATAATGCCTTAAGTGATTTACAAGTAACCTGCTAAGATCTGGTTCATTATTTCTACTTTGCTTTCTTTCCATTATAACATTTATCTGATTCCTTATTTCTATTTTCAATTTTTTTTTGATGTTAATTATTTCTATCAATATTCAGTTTGGTTCAATTATTCAATTATGTCCAACTCTTTGCGATTCCATGGACTGAAGCACGCCAGGCTTCCCTATCCTTCTCCATCTCCTGGAGTTTGCTTGAACATCCATTGAGTCAATGATCCCATCACCATCTCATCCTCTATACTCCTCTTCTCCTTTTGACTTCTATTTTTCCCAGCATCAAGGTCTTTTCCAATGAGTTATCTCTTCACATCAGGTGGCCAAAATATTGGTGCTTCAGCATTAATTCGTCCAAAGGATCAATTTCTTTTAGGATTGACTGGTTTGATCTCCTTGAAGTCCACGGTATTCTTGAGAGTCTTCTTCAACACCACAGTTCAAAGGCATTAATTCTTCAGTGCTCAGCCTTCTTTATGGTCCAACTCTAAAATGCATAGATGACTACTGCAAAAAATTGTAGCCTTGGCTGTATGGATTTTTGTAGGCAAAGTGATGTCTCTGCATTTTAACACTGTCTAGGTTTGTCATAACTTTTCTTTCAAAGAGCAAGTGGCTTTTAATTTCATGCCTGCAGTCACCATCCACAGTGATTTTGGAGCCAAAGAAAATAATGTCTGTCACTGTTTCCATTGTTTGCCCATCTATTTACTATGAAGTGATGGGATCAGATGCCATGATCTTCGTTTTGTGAATGTTGTTTTAAGTCAGCTTTTTCACTCTTCTCTTTCACTTTCATTAAGAGTCCCTTTAGTTCCTCTTCTCTTTCTGCTATAAGGATGGTGCTGTCTGCATATCTGAGGTTATTGATATTTCTCCCAGCAATCTCGATTCCAGTTGCATTTCATCCAAACAGGCATTCTGCATGATGCATTTTGCATACAGTGTTCACCCTGCTTATTTGATTTGTATGCAGAGTATATCATTCATTTTACTTTATATGATATATTAGTGTCTCAGATCTAAAATGTAGAAACCATCTGTATTCTAGAAAACTTCGTTTTATATTTTAATGACAACCCACATTTGTCTTGCCATAATCACATCAATGAACATTACATTTCATTTATTACAGCGTGGCTTCTTAAGAGTTCACACTTAATATGTATATTGAAAGCTTATAGAAAACTCAAGATATTACAAAACATTAAAGTTACAACAAAAATATAATAAGATTATATAAGTTAAAATTTATTTCTTCATTAAGCAATGTTAATGTATTCCTAATTTTCCTTATTTTCATTGAATCAGAATATTTAAATGGCTCAGATAGAAATCATATTCTGGAAACACATTTCTAAATTCGAATACTTGAAAAATTGAGCACATAGTGGGAACAAGGCTGACATTTGAAAAGTTATAACCTGAAAATTCTTGATAGAATACAAAATAATCATTGTTTTTTTATTAGCATTTAAGTTGTTATAACATTTGTTTAGCAACAATATAGGTCTTAAATCCCACTATCAGAGGAAAAGTCTCATTTCCATACTATTAGAGTGCCTCACAAATTATTTTTCCATAGATAGTGTAAGTTGTCCAAGTAAAGGTTTAGTTTAGAAGTGCTATGGATTTTGAGGCAAAGTGATGTCTCTGCATTTTAACACTGTCTAGGTTTGTCATAACTTTTCTTTCAAAGAGCAAGTGGCTTTTAATTTCATGCCTGCAGTCACCATCCACAGTGATTTTGGAGCCAAAGAAAATAATGTCTGTCACTGTTTCCATTGTTTGCCCATCTATTTACTATGAAGTGATGGGATCAGATGCCATGATCTTCGTTTTGTGAATGTTGTTTTAAGTCAGCTTTTTCACTCTTCTCTTTCACTTTCATTAAGAGTCCCTTTAGTTCCTCTTCTCTTTCTGCTATAAGGATGGTGCTGTCTGCATATCTGAGGTTATTGATATTTCTCCCAGCAATCTCGATTCCAGTTGCATTTCATCCAAACAGGCATTCTGCATGATGCATTTTGCATACAGTGTTCACCCTGCTTATTTGATTTGTATGCAGAGTATATCATTCATTTTACTTTATATGATATATTAGTGTCTCAGATCTAAAATGTAGAAACCATCTGTATTCTAGAAAACTTCGTTTTATATTTTAATGACAACCCACATTTGTCTTGCCATAATCACATCAATGAACATTACATTTCATTTATTACAGCGTGGCTTCTTAAGAGTTCACACTTAATATGTATATTGAAAGCTTATAGAAAACTCAAGATATTACAAAACATTAAAGTTACAACAAAAATATAATAAGATTATATAAGTTAAAATTTATTTCTTCATTAAGCAATGTTAATGTATTCCTAATTTTCCTTATTTTCATTGAATCAGAATATTTAAATGGCTCAGATAGAAATCATATTCTGGAAACACATTTCTAAATTCGAATACTTGAAAAATTGAGCACATAGTGGGAACAAGGCTGACATTTGAAAAGTTATAACCTGAAAATTCTTGATAGAATACAAAATAATCATTGTTTTTTTATTAGCATTTAAGTTGTTATAACATTTGTTTAGCAACAATATAGGTCTTAAATCCCACTATCAGAGGAAAAGTCTCATTTCCATACTATTAGAGTGCCTCACAAATTATTTTTCCATAGATAGTGTAAGTTAAATGTCCATATTGCTCAAACAAAAGGTTTGTTTGAGGTTTTACTGGCCCCTTTACACCAGGATACAGTCTAAAGAAAAGACTAATCAGATTACTCTTGATAATGCAATGATTTGTTACATATTCTGACACCAATCACATTACTACAACACTTTTTTTCTCTCTCTTCCTTCTGGGCTTGTAACCATGACAATTGACAGATGTTTAGGGAAAGACTTACACAGTTCATATTGGCATGAAGATTAACCTAAAACAAAAGGAACTGGTTCTACTCTAGAAATAATGTAACTATATGATGCTTCCTAATTCTGTAGAGACCTTTTTTAAGCCCTATATGTGATGTCACTTTATAGATGGCTTCATTTTTAACTTTATTCCTATCATTTTAAAAACAGTAGCAATAATAAGTGATCATTGGGTTAGAAAAATGAAGTACATATGTAGGGATAAATGTATTAGGATTATAAATTTAGAAAGTCTAATACCTGAATCTAATACTCTACACTGACTTGCAAATTTTGGAGAGTTCACAAATAAGGGAGAAAAACATGAAATCATATAAAAAGCTCAAAAATGAATCATGTACCTTAAAAATGCGCACATATTAAAAAGTCATGGACTTCCCTCATGGCTTAGTTGATAAAGAAGCTGCCTGAAATGCATAAGATATAAGAGATCAGAGTTCAATTCCTGAGTCAGGAAGATTCTCTGGAGTATTCTTGCCTAGAAAATTTCATGGACAGAGAAGCCTAACAGGCAATAGTTCATGGGGCCTCAAGCACAACTGAGTGGCTAAACCATCAAGAATCATATTTAAGAAAATAACTTGTGAATAATGTATTAATATATATTTGAAGATATTCCAAATTTGAAAACCTCAGTAGAAATTACCTTACCTATACTTATGTGTTAACATCATATTAAGTAAAAGGCATAAGAATAAATGTAGAAAATTAGAGGATAAGTCAAATATAGTTCCTGAAGTCAAGCCTTTAAAATATATCAGGCTTTTATACTTGGAAAGCAAACACACATACAGTATAGAAAGCTATACCAGGTGAAATAATGTAGGAACACTTATAAAAATCACAATAAGAAAAGGGACAGAGTAGAAAGACACTGACTCACCTTCCATGAGCACCAACTCAATGGCCCATGAGTACACCAAAATTATCACTAATGATAGAGCAACAATTCATGAGAACAATCTGAGGACTAAAACTAAATGTTAAAGGAGTCACAATGATATAAGTAAAAGGAGCACAGACACATAATAGTCAAGACACATACCCCTGGTAGGTTGTTTACAAATGGGAAAGTAATCACATTTGCAAACAATCTCCCAGGATGAGAGGTACAAACCTCACATTAGGTTTCTTAACTCAGGAGTTCTATGATAGGAGAATGAGCCACCAGTATGTCTGGTTCTGAGAGTCAGTGGACCTTGCATTCAGGACAACCAGAGGGCTGTAAACAAGAGAGGCTCCATTCTTATTCCCACACTCACATAAAATCTCACATGCTGCAAGTCCCAGCACAGAGGAGGCAATTTGAAAAGAACCTGAGACATTTGACCCACTTGCTTGTCTTAGAGAGTCTTCTGGAGAGGCAGGGAACAATTGAATTAACCTGGGAGATAAAGGTGCTGGTAGAAGCTGGGGAGTTTATCTACTACCAGGACACTGCTCTTAGCAATTAATATTTTGGAAGTTCTCCATCTAGTGTATTAAGACTGGACATTACTATCCACAAGCAGGCCAGCTCCAGTCCCAGGCTACCCTAGGCCCTGTATCCAGCCACCCTGAGATCAGACACAACCTGACCCACTAGTAGGCCAGTAGAACACTAGGGCCTCCTAGACCATACAGCAAATTGGGCCAGGGCCAGTAGCACATACTTTTATACTGACAGTAATCAACTGTGATACAAGCAAAAGGTCCCACACAGGCTCACGTAGGAGCACACACAGAACACATAGTTCTGATGATCAGAGGAAACATACCCTGGGCCTCATAGGGCATTTTCTACATAAGACCACTTCTCTAAGTTTGGGACATGCAACTGGTCTTAATACCCAGAAACAAATATAAATAGGTAAAATGAGGATATAGAGGAGCATGTTCCAAATGGAGGTAAAACACAAGACCTCAGAATAAGAACTAAAATAAAATAGAGATAGATAAACTACCCGATAAAGAATTAATGCTGGCAATCAAAGATGTTCATCAAACTTGGAACAAGAATGTATGAGCACAATGAGAATTGAAACAATAAGAAAATATAAAGAGTTGAAAAATACAATCACTGAAATTAAAAATATACTAGAAATCATTAACAGTAGATTAGAAAGGAATATACCAGTAAACTGGAAGAGAGAGTAGTAGAAGTCCCTCAAGTTGAAAAAATAATTTGAAATTGAATTTTAGTAGAAATCCCTCAAGTTGAAAAAATAATTTAAAAATGAGGACATCTTAAGAGACCTCCAAGACTAGCAAGCATACTAACATTTGTTTAATAGAGGTACCAGAAGAGAGAAAGTGTTAAGAATTTATTTGAGGATATAATAAAGAAAAATTCCCTTACCTGGAAAAGGAGATAAATATCCAGGTCTAGGAAACCAAGAGAATCCCAAACAAGATGAACTCAAAGAGATCCATACCAAGTCACATTATACGTAAAGTGACTAAAGTTCGGGATAAAGAGAATTTCAAAAGAAGAGAGAAAAAAACAACCAATTACATATGAGGGAACTTCTGTACAGCTGTTAGCCAACTCTTCAGCAGAAATTTTCCAGGGCAGAAGAAAGTGCATTATGTATTAAAAGTGATGAAAGAAAAATACCCTACAATCAAATATACCCTACCCTGCAAATTTATCATTAAGATTTGGTGATGAGATAGGGAGCTTTATATAAAAAAGTTAAAATAGATTATCACCATTAAACTGGTTTTTACAAGAAATATAAATGGATTTCTTTAAGCAGAGAAGTCCACAAACAGAAATAGAAAAAAATTACAAAAGGAAAAATCTCACAAGTAAAGGCAAAGATACAAATAAAAAATCTGATTGGTAAATATGGTAGATTAACAACTTAAAATAATAGTAGGAATATCAAAGTAATACAATTATTTGCATACTTAGTATTTAAGAAATATACAGAGCAAAAAATAATATAAAACCTGATGTCAAAATTTTTAAAAGTGAGGACATGGAAAATTAGAACTTCAAAGTTATTGGTATGCCATCAAAATTAAGAAATCATCAATTTAAAATGCTCACATAAATATTTATAGATTATTATATATGGACTTCATGGTAACCACCAAGCAACATAGAAAAGAGAAAGAAATCAAAACATAAACATAAACATAGTCATCAAATCAGTAGGGAATACAAAAAAAAAAAAAAAGAATAAGAAGAAAAGAACAATAAACAAAGAGAAAAACAAAAATGCTTGACAAGATGTTAATAGGTACATATCTATCAATAATTAATTGTTAATGGTCTAAATGTTTAAATCAAAAGACATTAAAAAAAAGACATAGAGACTTAATCGGCAAAAAGAACTAGATCCACATATGGGCTGCCCTTTAAGAGATTCATTCACATCCAATGACACACACATAATGAAAGTAAGGCAATACAAAAAAATATCTTATACAAATAGAAATTAAAAGAAAGCTAATATAGAAATATCTATACCAGAAGAAAACACTTAAAAATAAAAACTTTAAGAAGAGACAAAGAAGGGATCCATCCAGCAAAAAAAAAAAAAAAATCAATATAAGAGCACTTAAATATATAATGCAAATTTGACAAAAATAAAGGGAAAACCAATAGCAGCATGATAATACTAAGGACTTTTAATATCTCATTTACATCAAGGGCAGATTATCCAGAAGAAAGTCAATATATAGCAAATATTCCATCCCAAAAACCCGCTTAATATTCATTCTTTGTAAGTTCACATAAAGTGTTCTCCAAAAGAGGTTACATGCTAGGCCACAAAAAATGCTGGATGAATTTAAGAATGAAATGTTATCCAGCACCTTTTCCAATCACAAGGATATGAAATTAGAAACCAACTATAAGAAATAAACTGCAAAAAATACAAAAACCTAGGGACTACAATATATCACTTAGCAGCCATTGGATCAACAAAAAAAAAATCAACAAGGAAAGCAAAATGTACCTGAAAGCTGATTTAAAAACTGAAATGCAAAGATCCAAAATCTATTGGACACTAAAAAAGTAGTTTGGAAAAAAGTTTATAATTACAGAAGCCTAAGCAAAAATTTTTAAAAGTGAGGACATGGAAAATTAGAACTTCAAAGTTATTGGTATGCCATCAAAATTAAGAAATCATCAATTTAAAATGCTCACATAAATATTTATAGATTATTATATATGGACTTCATGGTAACCACCAAGCAACATAGAAAAGAGAAAGAAATCAAAACATAAACATAAACATAGTCATCAAATCAGTAGGGAATACAAAAAAAAAAAAAAAAGAATAAGAAGAAAAGAACAATAAACAAAGAGAAAAACAAAAATGCTTGACAAGATGTTAATAGGTACATATCTATCAATAATTAATTGTTAATGGTCTAAATGTTTAAATCAAAAGACATTAAAAAAAAGACATAGAGACTTAATCGGCAAAAAGAACTAGATCCACATATGGGCTGCCCTTTAAGAGATTCATTCACATCCAATGACACACACATAATGAAAGTAAGGCAATACAAAAAAATATCTTATACAAATAGAAATTAAAAGAAAGCTAATATAGAAATATCTATACCAGAAGAAAACACTTAAAAATAAAAACTTTAAGAAGAGACAAAGAAGGGATCCATCCAGCAAAAAAAAAAAAAAAATCAATATAAGAGCACTTAAATATATAATGCAAATTTGACAAAAATAAAGGGAAAACCAATAGCAGCATGATAATACTAAGGACTTTTAATATCTCATTTACATCAAGGGCAGATTATCCAGAAGAAAGTCAATATATAGCAAATATTCCATCCCAAACCAGCTTAATATTCATTCTTTGTAAGTTCACATAAAGTGTTCTCCAAAAGAGGTTACATGCTAGGCCACAAAAAATGCTGGATGAATTTAAGAATGAAATGTTATCCAGCACCTTTTCCAATCACAAGGATATGAAATTAGAAACCAACTATAAGAAATAAACTGCAAAAAATACAAAAACCTAGGGACTACAATATATCACTTAGCAGCCATTGGATCAACAAAAAAAAAATCAACAAGGAAAGCAAAATGTACCTGAAAGCTGATTTAAAAACTGAAATGCAAAGATCCAAAATCTATTGGACACTAAAAAAGTAGTTTTGAAAAAAAAGTTTATAATTACAGAAGCCTATCTAAAGAAGTAAGAAAAATATTAGGCAATCTAAATATATATGCAAATAGACTAGAAAAAGAACATACAAAGACAAAGATTGTAGAAGGTAAGAAAGAGTAAACATCAGAGCAGAAAAAAATAGAGACCGAAAATCAATATAAAAATTAAAAAATCAGTGAAACTATGAGTTGGTTCTTTGAAAAGAGAAGAAAAATTGACACACCTTTAGCCAGATTCATCAAGAAAAAAAGAGAGAAGATACAGCCAGAGAAACCTGAAGCCCTAAAGGGACTGCTAAGAGTTGATAGTCCCTTGGACAGTGAGGAAATCGAGTGAATCTTAAAGGAAATCAACCTGAATACTCATTGGAAGGACTTATACTGAAGCTGAAACTCCAATACTTCAGCCGCGTGATGCAAACAGTTGACTCAGAAAATATCCTGATGCTGGGAAAGACTGAAGGTAGAAGGAGAAGAGGGTGACAGAGAATGAGATGGTTCGATGGCATGACTGATGCAATGTACACGCAATTAAACAAACTCCAGGAGATGATGGGGGCAGGGAAGTCTGGAGTGCTGCAGTTCATGGGGTTGCAAAAGTTGAACATGACTTGGAGCTTAAGTAATAACAGAATAAAATGGGCAACATAGAAAAACGGTATAAATTCCTAGAAAGGTACAATTTCTCAAGGGCAGATTATCCAGAAGAAAGTCAATATATAGCAAATATTCCATCCCAAACCAGCTTAATATTCATTCTTTGTAAGTTCACATAAAGTGTTCTCCAAAAGAGGTTACATGCTAGGCCACAAAAAATGCTGGATGAATTTAAGAATGAAATGTTATCCAGCACCTTTTCCAATCACAAGGATATGAAATTAGAAACCAACTATAAGAAATAAACTGCAAAAAATACAAAAACCTAGGGACTACAATATATCACTTAGCAGCCATTGGATCAACAAAAAAAAAATCAACAAGGAAAGCAAAATGTACCTGAAAGCTGATTTAAAAACTGAAATGCAAAGATCCAAAATCTATTGGACACTAAAAAAGTAGTTTTGAAAAAAAAGTTTATAATTACAGAAGCCTATCTAAAGAAGTAAGAAAAATATTAGGCAATCTAAATATATATGCAAATAGACTAGAAAAAGAACATACAAAGACAAAGATTGTAGAAGGTAAGAAAGAGTAAACATCAGAGCAGAAAAAAATAGAGACCGAAAATCAATATAAAAATTAAAAAATCAGTGAAACTATGAGTTGGTTCTTTGAAAAGAGAAGAAAAATTGACACACCTTTAGCCAGATTCATCAAGAAAAAAAGAGAGAAGATACAGCCAGAGAAACCTGAAGCCCTAAAGGGACTGCTAAGAGTTGATAGTCCCTTGGACAGTGAGGAAATCGAGTGAATCTTAAAGGAAATCAACCTGAATACTCATTGGAAGGACTTATACTGAAGCTGAAACTCCAATACTTCAGCCGCGTGATGCAAACAGTTGACTCAGAAAATATCCTGATGCTGGGAAAGACTGAAGGTAGAAGGAGAAGAGGGTGACAGAGAATGAGATGGTTCGATGGCATGACTGATGCAATGTACACGCAATTAAACAAACTCCAGGAGATGATGGGGGCAGGGAAGTCTGGAGTGCTGCAGTTCATGGGGTTGCAAAAGTTGAACATGACTTGGAGCTTAAGTAATAACAGAATAAAATGGGCAACATAGAAAAACGGTATAAATTCCTAGAAAGGTACAATTTCTCAAGATTGAAACAATATGAAATACAAAATGTGACAGATAAATCACTAATAATAAAATTGAATCAGGGGGCTTCCCTGATGGTCCAGTGGGTAAGGACACCACCTTGCAGTGCAGGGGGGGCCAGTTCGATCCCTGGCCTGGGAAGATCCCATGTGCTGTGCAGCGGCTGGATCGATGTGTCCAATTATCAAGCCGGAGCTCTGGAGTGCATCTGCCCAGAGCCAGTGCTCTGCAACAACAGAGGCCACTGCGATGGGAGGCCCACACAGGCCAAAGAACAAAGATGGATGAAAACAGATAAATGAAAGACCAATAGAAGTGGCCCAAATTAAAAAAAAAAAAAAGTCCTTCCCTGATGGTCCAGTGGGTAAGGACACCGCCTTGCAGTGCAAGGGGCGCCGGTTCGATCTCTGGCCTGGGAAGATCCCACGTGCCACAGAGCAACTGGACCGATGTGTCCAATTACTGAGCCAGATCTCTGGAGTGCATGTGCCCAGAGCCAGTGCTCTGCAACAACAGAGGCCACTGCGATGGGAGGCCCACACAGGCCAAAGAACAAAGATGGATGAAAACAGATAAATGAAAGACCAATAGAAGTGGCCCAAATTAAAAAAAAAAAAAAAGTCCTTCCCTGATGGTCCAGTGGGTAAGGACACCGCCTTGCAGTGCAAGGGGCGCCGGTTCGATCTCTGGCCTGGGAAGATCCCACGTGCCACAGAGCAACTGGACCGATGTGTCCAATTACTGAGCCAGATCTCTGGAGCGCATGAGCCCAGAGCCAGTGCTCTGTGACAACAGAGGCCACTGCAATGGGAGGCCCACACGGGCCGAAGAACAAAGATGGATGAAAATAGATAAATGAAAGACCAATAGAAGTGGCTTGCCCGCCCTCTTTCCCCACCTCCCCCCCTCCAAAAAAGAAGCAGCCAGCCTGCCCTCCTCCCTTCCCAATCCGTCCCTCCCGAAAAAAACTGAATCAGTAATTGAAAAAGACCCCCAATGATCAAACATCTAGAACCAGAAGGTTTAACGAGTAAATTCTATCATTCAAAAGACAGCTAATACCTTTTCTTTCTCAAACTATTCCAAAATTAAAGAGGAAAAAACACTTCTGAACATCACCCTGATACTAACAGTAGACCAAAACATCTCAAAGGAAAAGATATAACAGGATAACATCACTGATGAACACACAGGAGAAAAATCCACAACAAAATATTGGCAAACCAAATTCAACAATACATTAAAAGAATTATATATTATAATCAACTTGGATTTGACCCAGTGACACAAGGATGGTTCAATATCAGTAAATCAATCAATCACTATGAACCACTACATTAAAAATTGAAGAATAAAAACAATATGATCATTTTAACAGATGCAGAGAAAAAGCTTTTGAAACAGTCATCCATTCATTGCAAATAGTTTCAATAAAGTATGCTCAGAGGGAACATACTTAAACATAAAAAAGGCCATGTAGGAGAAACCTACAAGCAATGTCATAGTCAATGGTGAGAAACTTGAATCATTTTCTCTAAAATAAGGAACAAGACAAGGATGCTCACTCATTATAAGCGTTTTATTCAACGAAGTATTAGAAGTCCTTGCCACAGCAATCAGACAAGAAGAGATAAGATAAATAAATGGAAGCCAACTCAAAGAGGAAGTATAACTGCAACTATTTATAAAGGATACGATACTATATACAGGAAATATTACAGACACTACCAAAACATCAATATATTTGGGATAATTGCAAGATACAAGATCAATACACAGAAATATGCTTTATTTTTATATATTAACAACTGATTATTAGAAAGAGAAATTTGCAAATGTCAAATCATTGTGCAGTGTACCAGAAACTAACATAATATTATACCTCAACTATATTTTAACAAAAGTTAGTACATTAAAGTAAAAAAAAAAATTAGTACAATAAAAATATAAAACAATTTTATGAATTCTATAGCATTTAGAATTTGTTCCGGTCTTTGTTCCACAAACTTTATATCTATCAAATCATTTAACATTTACAATAGACCCCCTCCAAAAGAAGCAGCCAGCCTGCCCTCCTCCCTTCCCAACCCGTCCCTCCCGAAAAAATGAATCAGTAATTGAAAAAGACCCCCAATGATCAAACATCTAGAACCAGAAGGTTTAACGAGTAAATTCTATCATTCAAAAGACAGCTAATACCTTTTCTTTCTCAAACTATTCCAAAATTAAAGAGGAAAAAACACTTCTGAACATCACCCTGATACTAACAGTAGACCAAAACATCTCAAAGGAAAAGATATAACAGGATAACATCACTGATGAACACACAGGAGAAAAATCCACAACAAAATATTGGCAAACCAAATTCAACAATACATTAAAAGAATTATATATTATAATCAACTTGGATTTGACCCAGTGACACAAGGATGGTTCAATATCAGTAAATCAATCAATCACTATGAACCACTACATTAAAAATTGAAGAATAAAAACAATATGATCATTTTAACAGATGCAGAGAAAAAGCTTTTGAAACAGTCATCCATTCATTGCAAATAGTTTCAATAAAGTATGCTCAGAGGGAACATACTTAAACATAAAAAAGGCCATGTAGGAGAAACCTACAAGCAATGTCATAGTCAATGGTGAGAAACTTGAATCATTTTCTCTAAAATAAGGAACAAGACAAGGATGCTCACTCATTATAAGCGTTTTATTCAACGAAGTATTAGAAGTCCTTGCCACAGCAATCAGACAAGAAGAGATAAGATAAATAAATGGAAGCCAACTCAAAGAGGAAGTATAACTGCAACTATTTATAAAGGATACGATACTATATACAGGAAATATTACAGACACTACCAAAACATCAATATATTTGGGATAATTGCAAGATACAAGATCAATACACAGAAATATGCTTTATTTTTATATATTAACAACTGATTATTAGAAAGAGAAATTTGCAAATGTCAAATCATTGTGCAGTGTACCAGAAACTAACATAATATTATACCTCAACTATATTTTAACAAAAGTTAGTACATTAAAGTAAAAAAAAAAATTAGTACAATAAAAATATAAAACAATTTTTATGAATTCTATAGCATTTAGAATTTGTTCCGGTCTTTGTTCCACAAACTTTATATCTATCAAATCATTTAACATTTACAATATTCTTGTCTTAGCTCCAAAAGGCAAAGCTACAATAATGGAAGGTCTTGACATTTCAAGACTTATAGTACAAGAAATTGACATTTATTCGTATAACATTTCAGGTCAATCCACGCCCTACTATATAGGGTTATTCAGGGACTTAGACTGATGAAGAATTTATCATCATCTACAGATAACTTTCAATATTGTTACAGTCATTTTCATCCTATTCACTTAAAATGCAAAAATGGAATAAATAAACATTGGAAAGAATTATTGGCTAGGTTTAGAAATGACATCAGGAATATATCATTCAGAGTGTTATGGGGATATATTAAAATATCTTACAAATCATATTAATGGATTTTTTGTTTAAAACATGACACAAGAAATAATTTCAACAAAAATGATACCAAACTTTTTGTTTTGAAATATTTTTTCTGATTTTCTTCAAAATAAAAGGTTTTAGGACAGACTTATATTTACAGAAAAATTTCAGATATAATACAGAAATTTCCTATATACCTCATATCCATTTCCCTTAGTATCAACAAGTTATCTTAGGATGGTTTTTTTGTCAAAGTTAATTAAGTCCAGTTTACAATGTTTTTCCCATGGATTGTGCCTTTGGTGTTTATCCAAACACTCACTTAAAAACCCATGGTTGCATAGATTTTCTCCTGTGTTATCTTCCAGATTTGGGATTGGAAGGTGAAATTTTATGTTTCAGTTAGAAAAGTCTGATAATGGTTTGGAGTAGGCTTGTGATATTTAAAAAGAGAAAGTGGGCATATTTGACATGTACTAAGTTTCTGACAAACCAGGATTGTAGATCTGTGCAGTACTCAAGATAATTTTATATCTTTTTTTTTATCAACTGATTATTAGAAAGAGAAATTTGCAAATGTCAAATCATTGTGCAGTGTACCAGAAACTAACATAAATAACCTCAACTATATTTTAACAAAAGTTAGTACATTAAAGTAAAAAAAATTAGTACAATAAAAATATAAAACAATTTTATGAATTCTATAGCATTTAGAATTTGTTCCGGTCTTTGTTCCACAAACTTTATATCTATCAAATCATTTAACATTTACAATATTCTTGTCTTAGCTCCAAAAGGCAAAGCTACAATAATGGAAGGTCTTGACATTTCAAGACTTATAGTACAAGAAATTGACATTTATTCGTATAACATTTCAGGTCAATCCACGCCCTACTATATAGGGTTATTCAGGGACTTAGACTGATGAAGAATTTATCATCATCTACAGATAACTTTCAATATTGTTACAGTCATTTTCATCCTATTCACTTAAAATGCAAAAATGGAATAAATAAACATTGGAAAGAATTATTGGCTAGGTTTAGAAATGACATCAGGAATATATCATTCAGAGTGTTATGGGGATATATTAAAATATCTTACAAATCATATTAATGGATTTTTTGTTTAAAACATGACACAAGAAATAATTTCAACAAAAATGATACCAAACTTTTTGTTTTGAAATATTTTTTCTGATTTTCTTCAAAATAAAAGGTTTTAGGACAGACTTATATTTACAGAAAAATTTCAGATATAATACAGAAATTTCCTATATACCTCATATCCATTTCCCTTAGTATCAACAAGTTATCTTAGGATGGTTTTTTTGTCAAAGTTAATTAAGTCCAGTTTACAATGTTTTTCCCATGGATTGTGCCTTTGGTGTTTATCCAAACACTCACTTAAAAACCCATGGTTGCATAGATTTTCTCCTGTGTTATCTTCCAGATTTGGGATTGGAAGGTGAAATTTTATGTTTCAGTTAGAAAAGTCTGATAATGGTTTGGAGTAGGCTTGTGATATTTAAAAAGAGAAAGTGGACATATTTGACATGTACTAATTTTCTGACAAACCGTTATTGTATATCTGTTCATTACTCAAGATAATTAAGTGTCAATATAACCTGGCATTTAATTGCTTACTAGCATATAGTATGAGTGAATATATGAAAT
The DNA here is from genome assembly GCA_022376925.1 of Tragulus kanchil. Lineage (NCBI taxonomy): Eukaryota > Metazoa > Chordata > Mammalia > Artiodactyla > Tragulidae > Tragulus > Tragulus kanchil. The sequence goes on along the minus strand of JAIOJX010000003.1, from coordinate 83,805,072 downwards.
TTATCAGAGCTTCCCAAATTACACTGTTAATGTTGCCTTTCATTGAATAAAATTCAGGCTCCTGGAGATGTAAAAGCAAAACAACCATTTCTTGGAGAGCAGGGAGTTTAAGCTCCCAAAACAGATGGAAGAATCCAGTTGATCATTCTTAATTGCCCATAGAGAACTTTTTATTTTAGTTGATAAATTATTAGGACTGCAGTTATTTTATTATTCCTGTAAAAAATTACTTCCCTGTTAATATCCTTTCTGCTAACAAATGCATTACATTATGACTTTCATATTGTAAAAGTAGTAAGGAAGGAAAAGAAACGTAACAGAAGAAAAGTGATGAAAGATAGGAAGAGCATAGAAATTTAATTTTACTGGGCATCGATCTCTGGATCATATTAGATTTGGTTCACAATGAAAGTATTCAAGACAGTCAAATTTGAGACTTTTATTCTCATTGGACAAATATTGATCATTTCTTTAATTAATATTCATCAGGTATATGGTGTTCATTATTTTAACAAATACACTCAGAAATAATATTAAGCAATCAATTATAAACACGGTTGTGAAAATTAGTACAAATATGATATCAAAATTACTCAGGAGGAAAATTAATATGGCTAAGTACTGAAGCAGATAAGTTATGGGCAGGGAGATGGTTAGGCATCAGCTTGAATAGTAGAGAAGCATGTCTTTAAGTTTTCTACAGCAAGAGGTCATGAGAAATGTTACTTATGTGAGGAGGTTCCTTTTTATTTATTTCTCGAATTAATTCCCTCCCTCTCAATCTCAATATCTTCCCTTCTCTGTTTCTCTCTGGCACACTATTCCCAATAGGCGTTCAGCACACAGGAGCACATATGTGCGTGCACACACAAACACACACATACACACACTATTCTACTACATAAAAAACAGAGATAAGTGGTAATCTGGATGTTGCCCTGAAAATACCACTAAATAACCACACACTAGATGCTTAAATCTCATGCCTCTACAAGCACAAATGGAGCATTTGACAACGGTGATGGACGAAATAGGGGGTTCAACATTTATTTTCCTAAATTCTATCTATTCCCCATATGCCTCTGATTACCTATATTTCCTAATAAATGCAAAGTACTAATGTGTATTATGTAGTTATACAAAAAATTACAAATAAGGACAAATAGCACAAATTTACCAACATAAGAGCTGAGAATTTGAGTATTTTTTCATCATATTCATATCAAGTGCATCTATTTTTGGCCTTTTTTCAGTTGGACAGGAAAATTTGTCTCCTTGAGCTTTCATATAAATATGCGTATTTTCAAAGATTCAGCTTCAGATCTTGCTAGTAAAATATCTTTTTTTCAACAAAGTAATATTTAACAAGAAAATAAACATTAAATGTTTAGAACAATTTGACTTTCATATTGTAAAAGTAGTAAGGAAGGAAAAGAAACGTAACAGAAGAAAAGTGATGAAAGATAGGAAGAGCATAGAAATTTAATTTTACTGGGCATCGATCTCTGGATCATATTAGATTTGGTTCACAATGAAAGTATTCAAGACAGTCAAATTTGAGACTTTTATTCTCATTGGACAAATATTGATCATTTCTTTAATTAATATTCATCAGGTATATGGTGTTCATTATTTTAACAAATACACTCAGAAATAATATTAAGCAATCAATTATAAACACGGTTGTGAAAATTAGTACAAATATGATATCAAAATTACTCAGGAGGAAAATTAATATGGCTAAGTACTGAAGCAGATAAGTTATGGGCAGGGAGATGGTTAGGCATCAGCTTGAATAGTAGAGAAGCATGTCTTTAAGTTTTCTACAGCAAGAGGTCATGAGAAATGTTACTTATGTGAGGAGGTTCCTTTTTATTTATTTCTCGAATTAATTCCCTCCCTCTCAATCTCAATATCTTCCCTTCTCTGTTTCTCTCTGGCCGCACTATTCCCAATAGGCGTTCAGCACACAGGAGCACATATGTGCGTGCACACACAAACACACACATACACACACTATTCTACTACATAAAAAACAGAGATAAGTGGTAATCTGGATGTTGCCCTGAAAATACCACTAAATAACCACACACTAGATGCTTAAATCTCATGCCTCTACAAGCACAAATGGAGCATTTGACAACGGTGATGGACGAAATAGGGGGTTCAACATTTATTTTCCTAAATTCTATCTATTCCCCATATGCCTCTGATTACCTATATTTCCTAATAAATGCAAAGTACTAATGTGTATTATGTAGTTATACAAAAAATTACAAATAAGGACAAATAGCACAAATTTACCAACATAAGAGCTGAGAATTTGAGTATTTTTTCATCATATTCATATCAAGTGCATCTATTTTTGGCCTTTTTTTTCAGTTGGACAGGAAAAATTTGTCTCCTTGAGCTTTCATATAAATATGCGTATTTTCAAAGATTCAGCTTCAGATCTTGCTAGTAAAATATCTTTTTTTCAACAAAGTAATATTTAACAAGAAAATAAACATTAAATGTTTAGAACAATTTGAATTTAATTAAATATAAGATAAATGATATTTTTCCATTATGGCAAGTGGGAAAATTACCTTTTTTCTTGTACTGCATTCTTGTATATTACTTCACTCTTTCTAGGGTCCTGAGCATAAATAAAAGTAAGAATGGATAGGGAAAAGCATGTTTTAAACGTATTACATCCTGTCGTATCTTAAATCTTGTATATTTAAATTTTTATTTTGTAAAATTAATCTTCATTTTCTTATTGACTTTTCCAGTGGTTTGATGCTTAGAAACTCCTCGCTTAATTAAGAGTTAAATGTTTACAATTACTTTCTTCTATGCTGCTGCTGCTTAGTTACTTCAGTTGTGACCCCATGGACTGCAGCCCATCAGGCTTCTCTGTCCATGGAATTCTCCAGGTAAGAACACTGGACTGGGGTGCCATGTCCTCCTCCAGGGGAATCTTCCTAACCCAAGGGTGAAACCTGGGTCTCCTACATTGACTTTGTGGGCAGATTCCCCACCACTGGGCCATCATGGAAGAGATATATATGTATATATATTTGAGACCCCATGGAAAGTAGCTTACCAGGTTTCTCTGGTCATAAAATTTTTCAGGCAAGGATACTGGGGTGAATTGCCATTTCCTTCTAAAAGATTGCTATTAATATTACCACTTTGTTTTATGTTGTGTAAGATTTAATTACTTTAAATTCTAATGAATTATCTTCACAGTTGCATATAATCATTTAATCTTTCATTTGTAATTCTGCCTCCATTACTTATTAAACTTTTCTTTGAATCAAGTTTTTAAGAGATTATTGCATAATATTCAGTCTATCTCTGGCTTAGCGCCATTGCCATTTATTTTTACATAATAATTTTCCTATCTCAATAAGTGTTATTGTCTCCAAGTTTTATTCTTGGCTTTGTCACAATGATTTCATTGATTCACTTATGTTCCCATCAATTTTTAGACCTACTCTATATCAGAGCTTGTGTTGGGCACTAGCAAATAGATGAAGGCTTCAGGCACTAAATGCATGACATTTGTCTCCTTGAGCTTTCATATAAATATGCATATTTTCAAAGATTCAGCTTCATCTTGCTAGTAAAATATCTTTTTTTCAACAAAGTAATATTTAACAAGAAAATAAACATTAAATGTTTAGAACAATTTGAATTTAATTAAATATAAGATAAATGATATTTTTCCATTATGGCAAGTGGGAAAATTACCTTTTTTCTTGTACTGCATTCTTGTATATTACTTCACTCTTTCTAGGGTCCTGAGCATAAATAAAAGTAAGAATGGATAGGGAAAAGCATGTTTTAAACGTATTACATCCTGTCGTATCTTAAATCTTGTATATTTAAATTTTTATTTTGTAAAATTAATCTTCATTTTCTTATTGACTTTTCCAGTGGTTTGATGCTTAGAAACTCCTCGCTTAATTAAGAGTTAAATGTTTACAATTACTTTCTTCTATGCTGCTGCTGCTTAGTTACTTCAGTTGTGACCCCATGGACTGCAGCCCATCAGGCTTCTCTGTCCATGGAATTCTCCAGGTAAGAACACTGGACTGGGGTGCCATGTCCTCCTCCAGGGGAATCTTCCTAACCCAAGGGTGAAACCTGGGTCTCCTACATTGACTTTGTGGGCAGATTCCCCACCACTGGGCCATCATGGAAGAGATATATATGTATATATATTTGAGACCCCATGGAAAGTAGCTTACCAGGTTTCTCTGGTCATAAAATTTTTCAGGCAAGGATACTGGGGTGAATTGCCATTTCCTTCTAAAAGATTGCTATTAATATTACCACTTTGTTTTATGTTGTGTAAGATTTAATTACTTTAAATTCTAATGAATTATCTTCACAGTTGCATATAATCATTTAATCTTTCATTTGTAATTCTGCCTCCATTACTTATTAAACTTTTCTTTGAATCAAGTTTTTAAGAGATTATTGCATAATATTCAGTCTATCTCTGGCTTAGCGCCATTGCCATTTATTTTTACATAATAATTTTCCTATCTCAATAAATGTTATTGTCTCCAAGTTTTTATTCTTGGCTTTGTCACAATGAATTTCATTGATTCACTTATGTTCCCATCAATTTTTTAGGACCTACTCTATATCAGAGCTTGTGTTGGGCACTAGCAAATAGATGAAGGCTTCAGGCACTAAATGCATGACATGCACAACTAGAGGAACAGTTTTTACAGTTGCTTCCCTAAGTTCATCAGCAAAGCTGATGCTGGAGTCAGTTTTTGTAGCACTCTTTGCTTTCCCAAGCATATTTATTATTTTTTTTTGTTTTTTATTTTTATTTATTTTTATTTTTTTTCTTACTTCATTTATTTATTTATTTTTGTACATGTATGTTCCCAGATCATTCATATGCATATCCCTTGACCCTCCCCCCACCCAATTCCCCCCCTCCCATCCCTCAAGACCATCACTCCAAGTGGTTGTAGGTACTCCTATTCCCCTAGCACAATGACAATAGCTATCTTTTCTACACATGACAGTATAGGTTTCCATGTTACTCCCTCCCACTGTTCGGTCTCCACAATGTCTTTATGTCTATTCTCTGTTTTTTTCATGAGTTCACTGCGTGTGTTATCATGACCATCTTACTAGATCCCATATATATGAGTTAGTATACTATACTTGTCTTTCTCTTTTTGACTTACTTCACTTTTTATGATAGGTTCTAGAGCCAGCCACCTCATTAGGACTGAGTCTTCTGCATTTCTTTTAACAGCTGAGTAGTATTCCATTGTATATATGTACCAAAGCTTCTGGATCCATTCATTTGTCGATGGACATCTAGGTTGCTTCCATGTTCTGGCTATTGTATAGAGAGCTGCAATGAACATTGGGGTACAGGTGCTTCTTTCAGTTTTGATTTCATCAGGATATAGGCCTAATAGTGGGATTGCTGGGTCATAGGGTGCTTCTCTTTTTAGTTTTTTAAGGAATCTCCATATTGTCTTCCATAGAGGTTGTATTAATTTACATTCCCACCAGCAATGCAAGAGGGTTCCCTTTTCTCCACATCCTCTCCAGCATTTGTTGTCTGTCGATTTGTTGATGATGGCCATTCTGACAGGTGTGAGGTGGTATCTCATTGTGGTTTTAATTTGCATTTCTCTGATAATAAGCGAGGTTGAGCATCGTTTCATGTATTTTTGGGCTATTTGTATGTCCTCTTTGGGGAGGCGTCTCTTTAGATCTTTTTCCCATTTTTTGATTGGGCTGCTCATTTTCCCTGTGCTGAGTTGTCTGAGTTGCTTGTAGATTTTGGAGATTAATTCTTTGTCTGTTGTTTCATTTGCTATGATTTTCTCCCATCCTGTGGGGTGTCTGTTGAACTTTTTTGTAATTTCTTTTGCTGTACAAAAGCTTTTAAGTTTCATAATGTCCCATATGTTCATTTTTCTTTTCAGTTCTGCTATTCTAGTAGGTGGGTCAGAGAAGATCTTGCTTTGATTGATGTCCTTGAGGGTTTTGCCTATATTCTTCTCTAAGAGTTTGATGGTTTCTGGTCTTACATTGAGGTCTTTAATCCATTTTGAGTTGATCTTAGTGTATGGTGTCAGCGAATGTTCCAATTTCATTTTTTTGCATGTAGCTGTCCAATTCTCCCAGCACCACTTGTTGAAGAGGCTGTCTTTGTCCCATTTTAGAGTTTCACATTCTTTGTCAAAAATAAGGTACCCATAGGTGCGTGGGTTTATCTCTGGGTTCTCAATCTTGTTCCATTGATCTATAGTTCTGTTTTTGTCCCAGTACCATACTGTCTTGAGGACTGTTGCTTTGTAGTAGAGTCTGAAGTTAGGGAGGCTGATCCCTCCAACTCCATTTTTCTTCCTGAGGATTGCTTTGGCTATTCGAGGTCTTCTGTGTTTCCATATGAACTGTGTTATTATTTCGTCTAGTTCTGTGAAAAATGTCAGTGGTAGTTGAATAGGTATTGCATTGAATCTGTAGATGATATTTGGAAGTATGGTCATTTTCACAATATTGATTCTTCCAATCCAGGAACATGGAATATCTCTCCATCTGTTTAAGTCTTCTTTAATGTCTCTCATGAGTGTTTTGTAATTTTCTGTGTACAATTCTTTTGTTTCTTTGGGTAGGTTTCTTCCTAGATATTTGATTCTTTTGGTTGCAATGGTGAAGGGGATTGCCTCTTTCATTTCGTTTTCTGATGTTTCATTGTTTGTGTATAGGAATGCCAGTGACTTCTGTGTGTTGACTTTATATCCTGCAACTTTGCTGAATTCATTGATTAGCTCTAGTAGCTTTGTAATAGTGTCTTAGGGATTTTCTCTGTATAATATCATGCCATCTGCAAAAGGAGAGAGCTTGACTTCTTCCTTTGCAATCTGGATTCCTTTTATTTCTTTCTCCTCTCTGATTGCTGTTGCTAGAACTTTCAGGACTATGTTGAATATTAGTGGTGAAAGTGGGCACCCTTGTCTTGTTCCTGATCTTAGAGGGAATGCTTTCAGTTTTTCACCATTGAGGATAATGTTCGCTGTGGGCTTCTCATAGATGGGTTTCACTATGTTGAGATAGGTTCCTTCTATGCCCATTTTCTGAACACTTTCGATCATAAATGGATGTTGTCCTTTGTTGAAGGCATTTTCTGCATCTATTGAGATGATCATGTGATTTTTGTCTTTCAACTTGTTGATATGGTATATCATGTTGGTTGTCCAGGGAATGTTCCAACTTCATTTTTTTGCATGTAGCTGTCCAATTTACCCAGCACCATTTGTTGAAGAGGCTGTCTTTGTCCCATTTTATAGTTTCGCCTCCTTTATCAAAATAAGGTACCCATAGGTGCGTGGGTTTATCTCTGGGTTCTCAATCTTGTTCCATTGTTCTTTAGTTCTGTTTTTGTGCCAGTACCATACTGTCTTGATAACCGTAGCTTTGTAGTAGAGTCTGAAGTTAGGGAGGCTGATCCCTCCAACTCCATTTTTCTTCCTCAGGATTGCTTTGGCTATTCGAGGTCTTCTGTGTTTCCATATGAACTGTGTTATTATTTGGTCTAGTTCTGTGAAAAGTGTCAGTGGTAGTTGAATAGGTATTGCATTGAATCTGTAGATGATATTTGGAAGTATGGTCATTTTCACAATATTGATTCTTCCAATCCAGGAACATGGAATATCTCTCCATCTGTTTAAGTCTTCTTTAATGTCTCTCATGAGTGTCTTGTAATTTTCTGTGTACAATTCTTTTGTTTCTTTGGGTAGGTTTATTCCTAGATATTTGATTCTTTTGGTTGCAATGGTGAAGGGGATTGCCTCTTTCATTTCGTTTTCTGATGTTTCATTGTTTGTGTATAGGAATGCCAGTGACTTCTGTGTGTTGACTTTATATCCTGCAACTTTGCTGAATTCATTGATTAGCTCTAGTAGCTTTGTAACCGTGTCTTTGGGATTTTCTATGTATAATATCATGTCGTCTGCAAAAAGAGAGAGCTTGACTTCTTCCTTTCCAATCTGGATTCCTTTTATTTCTTTCTCTTCTCTTATTGCTGTTGCTAGGACTTCCAGGACTATGTTGAATAGCAGTGGTGAAAGTGGGCAGCCCTGTCTTGTTCCTGATCTTAGAGGGAATGCTTTCAGTTTTTCAACATTGAGGATAATGTTCGCTATAGGCTTCTCATAGATGGCTTTTATTATGTTGAGATAGGTTCCTTCTATGCCCATTTTCGGAAGAGTTTTGATCATAAATGGATGTTGTACTTTGTCGAAGGCTTTTTCTGCATCTATTGAGATGATCATGTGATTTTTGTCTTTCAACTTGTTGATATGGTGTATCACGTTGATTGATTTGCGGATGTTGAAGAAGCCTTGCATGACTGGGATGAACCTAACTTGATCGTGATGTATGAGTTTTTTTGACATGTCGTTGAATTCTGTTTGCTAGGATTTTGTTGAGGATCTTGGCATCTAAGTTCATCAGTGAAATTGGCCTATAGTTTTCCTTTTTTGTGTTGTCTTTGCCTGGTTTGGGTATCAGGGTGATGGTGGCCTCGTAGAATGTGTTTGGGAGTTTTCCTTCCTGGGCAATTTTTTGGAAGAGTTTTAGAAGGACAGGCATTAGCTCTTCTTTAAATGTTTGGTAGAATTCGGCTGTGAAGCCATCTGGTCCTGGGCTTTTATTTTGGGTAGATTTTTAATCACAAATTCGATTTCTGAGCTTGTGATTGGGTTGTTCAAAGTTTCTGTTTCTTCCTGGCTCAGTCTTGGGAGATTAATCCTGTCCAAGAAACTGTCCATTTCTTCCAAGTTGTCCAGTTTGTTGCCATAGAGTTGCTCATAATAGTCTCTTAGAATCCTTTGGATTTCTGCATTATCTGTTGTAATCTCTCCTTTTTCGTTTTTGATTTTGTTGATCTGGTTCTTCTCTCTCTTTTTCTTAATAAGTCTGGCCAGTGGCTTGTCAATTTTGTTTACCTTTTCAAAGAACCAGCTTTTTGTTTTATTTATCTTTACTATTGTTTCTTTTGTTTCTTTCTCATTTATTTCTGCTCTGATCTTTATGATTTCTCTTCTTCTGCTGGCTTTGGGATGTTTTTGTTCTTCTTTCTCCAACTGTTTTAAGCGGAGGGTTAGGTCATCTGTTTCATATTTTCCTAGTTTCTTGAGGTGGGATTGTATTGCTATAAATTTCCCTCTTAGAACTGCTTTTGCAGTATCCCATAGGTTTTGCACGGTCGTGTGTTCATTGTCATTTTCTTCTAGGAATTGTTTAATTTCTCCTTTGATTTCCTCAATGATCAGTTGGTTTTTTAGGTATGTATTGTTTAATCTCCATGTGTTTCTGTTTTTAGGGTTTTTTTCTGGTAGTTGATCTCCAGTCTCATTGCATTGTGGTCCGAGAAGATGGTTGATATAATTTCAGTTTTCGTGAAGTGACTGAGGTTAGATTTGTGGCCCAAGATGTGGTCTATCCTGGAGAATGTTCCGTGAGCACTTGAGAAGAAAGTGTATTCTTCTGCTTTTGGATGGAATGTGCTAAAGATATCGATGAGGTCCATCTTTTCCAGTGTGGCATTTAAGGCTTGTGTTTCTTTATTAATTTTCTGTTTTGTTGATCTGTCCATTGGTGTGAGAGGAGTGTTAAAGTCTCCTACTATTACTGTGTTATTGTTGATTTCTTCTTTTATGTCTGAAAGTACCTGTCTCACGTATTGAGGTGCCCCTGTGTTTGGTGCGTAGATATTCATGACTGTTATGTCTTCCTCTTGGATAGATCCCTTAATCATGATGTAGTGACCTGCCTTGTCTCTTAGAATCTTCTTTACTTTAAAGTCTATTTTGTCTGATATAAGGATTGCTACTCCAGCTTTCTTTTGATTTCCATTTGCATGGAATATCTTTTTCCAGCCTCTCACTTTCAGTCTATGAGTGTCTCTAGGTCTGAAGTGGGTCTCTTGTAAACAGCATATATATGGGTCTTGCTTCTGGATCCATTCAGCCAGCCTGTGTCGTTTGGTTGGAGCATTTAGTCCATTTACGTTCAAAGTAATTATTGATACGAATGTTCCTATTGTCATCTTCTTAGACGCTTGGGGTTTGAGTTGTAAGGCTTCTCCTACTCTTGTATTTATTGGCTATATTAGGCCGTTTAACACTTGTTGCAGGGCTGGTTTTGGTACGATTTTAGTTGATTTCTCTTCTTCTGCTGGCTTTGGGATGTTTTTGTTCTTCTTTCTCCAACTGTTTTAAGCGGAGGGTTAGGTCATCTGTTTCATATTTTCCTAGTTTCTTGAGGTGGGATTGTATTGCTATAAATTTCCCTCTTAGAACTGCTTTTGCAGTATCCCATAGGTTTTGCACGGTCGTGTGTTCATTGTCATTTTCTTCTAGGAATTGTTTAATTTCTCCTTTGATTTCCTCAATGATCAGTTGGTTTTTTAGGTATGTATTGTTTAATCTCCATGTGTTTCTGTTTTTAGGGTTTTTTTCTGGTAGTTGATCTCCAGTCTCATTGCATTGTGGTCCGAGAAGATGGTTGATATAATTTCAGTTTTCGTGAAGTGACTGAGGTTAGATTTGTGGCCCAAGATGTGGTCTATCCTGGAGAATGTTCCGTGAGCACTTGAGAAGAAAGTGTATTCTTCTGCTTTTGGATGGAATGTGCTAAAGATATCGATGAGGTCCATCTTTTCCAGTGTGGCATTTAAGGCTTGTGTTTCTTTATTAATTTTCTGTTTTGTTGATCTGTCCATTGGTGTGAGAGGAGTGTTAAAGTCTCCTACTATTACTGTGTTATTGTTGATTTCTTCTTTTATGTCTGAAAGTACCTGTCTTAGGTATTGAGGTGCCCCTGTGTTGGGTGCGTAGATATTCATGACTGTTATGTCTTCCTCTTGGATAGATCCCTTAATCATGATGTAGTGACCTGCCTTGTCTCTTAGAATCTTCTTTACTTTAAAGTCTATTTTGTCTGATATAAGGATTGCTACTCCAGCTTTCTTTTGATTTCCATTTGCATGGAATATCTTTTTCCAGCCTCTCACTTTCAGTCTATGAGTGTCTCTAGGTCTGAAGTGGGTCTCTTGTAAACAGCATATATATGGGTCTTGCTTCTGGATCCATTCAGCCAGCCTGTGTCGTTTGGTTGGAGCATTTAGTCCATTTACGTTCAAAGTAATTATTGATACGAATGTTCCTATTGTCATCTTCTTAGACGCTTGGGGTTTGAGTTGTAAGGCTTCTCCTACTCTTGTATTTATTGGCTATATTAGGCCGTTTAACACTTGTTGCAGGGCTGGTTTTGTGGTACAGAATTCTTTTAGTTTTTGCTTGTCTGTGAAGCTTTTGACTTCACCATCGATTTTGAATGAGATTCTTGCTGGGTAGAGAATTCGTGGTTGCAGGTTATTCTCTTTTAGCCGTTTAAATGTATCTTGCCATTCTCTTCTGGCCTGTAGGGTTTCTGTTGAGAGATCTGCAGTTAAACGTATGGGGTTTCCTTTATATGTTATTTGTTGTTTGCTCCTAGCTGCTTTTAGTAATCTGTCTTTATATTTAGTCTGCGTTAGTTTGATTAGTATGTGCCTTGGTGTGTTTCTTCTGGGGTTTCTCCTGTATGGAACTCTTTGTGCTTCCTGGACTTGGTTGACTATCTCCTTTCCCATGCTGGGGAAGTTTTCAACTATAACCTCTTCAAGAATTTTTTCATAGTCTTTCTCCTCTTCTTCTTCTTCTGGAACTCCTATAATTCTAATGTTGGTGCGTTTAATATTGTCCCACAGGTCTCTGAGGCTATCCTCAGTTCTTTTAATTCTTTGGGCTTTGTTCTGTTCTTCAGCACTTATTTCCACCATTCTGTCTTCCAGCTCACTTATCCGTTCTTCAGCCTCTGATACTCTACTGTTGAGACCTTCTATAGTATTTTTGAGTTCAGCAATTGAGTTGGGGGTCTCTATTTGCTTATTTTTCATTTCCTGCATGTCTTTTCTCAATGCACTAATTTCCTCTAATATTCTGTTTTCGGTGTTTTGCATCCTCATTAGTATAGTTTTTCTGAATTCTCTTTCAGATAGCTTGTCTATCTCCTCCTCTGTCATTTGAAGTGGTGTTTCTCTAGCTTGGTCCTTCATTTGTACAGTGTTTCTCTGACGTTTCATTATTAGGTTAATTTTTGTTTCTTTGTGTGTGTCTCTGTGTATGGAGTTCTTATTCCCACCAGGCTTCTTGGTTGAATTCTCCCTTCCTTTGTGTTCTGTTTGTACAGGGTTCAGTGGTTTGTGTCTTGGGTTGGCAGCATTTAGTCCATTTACGTTCAAAGTAATTATTGATACGAATGTTCCTATTGTCATCTTCTTAGACGCTTGGGGTTTGAGTTGTAAGGCTTCTCCTACTCTTGTATTTATTGGCTATATTAGGCCGTTTAACACTTGTTGCAGGGCTGGTTTTGTGGTACAGAATTCTTTTAGTTTTTGCTTGTCTGTGAAGCTTTTGACTTCACCATCGATTTTGAATGAGATTCTTGCTGGGTAGAGAATTCGTGGTTGCAGGTTATTCTCTTTTAGCCGTTTAAATGTATCTTGCCATTCTCTTCTGGCCTGTAGGGTTTCTGTTGAGAGATCTGCAGTTAAACGTATGGGGTTTCCTTTATATGTTATTTGTTGTTTGCTCCTAGCTGCTTTTAGTAATCTGTCTTTATATTTAGTCTGCGTTAGTTTGATTAGTATGTGCCTTGGTGTGTTTCTTCTGGGGTTTCTCCTGTATGGAACTCTTTGTGCTTCCTGGACTTGGTTGACTATCTCCTTTCCCATGCTGGGGAAGTTTTCAACTATAACCTCTTCAAGGATTTTTTCATAGTCTTTCTTCTATTCTTCTTCTTCTGGAACTCCTATAATTCTAATGTTGGTGTGTTTAATATTGTCCCATAGGTCTCTGAGGCTATCCTCAGTTCTTTTAATTCTTTGGGCTTTGTTCTGTTCTTCAGCACTTATTTCCACCATTCTGTCTTCCAGCTCACTTATCCGTTCTTCAGCCTCTGATACTCTACTGTTGAGACCTTCTATAGTATTTTTGAGTTCAGCAATTGAGTTGGGGTTCTATTTGCTTATTTTTCATTTCCTGCATGTCTTTTCTCAATGCACTAATTTCCTCTAATATTCTGTTTTCGGTGTTTTGCATCCTCATTAGTATAGGTTTTCTGAATTCTCTTTCAGATAGCTTGTCTATCTCCTCCTCTGTCATTTGAAGTGGTGTTTCTCTAGCTTGGTCCTTCATTTGTACAGTGTTTCTCTGACGTTTCATTATTAGGTTAATTTTTGTTTCTTTGTGTGTGTCTCTGTGTATGGAGTTCTTATTCCCACCAGGCTTCTTGGTTGAATTCTCCCTTCCTTTGTGTTTCTGTCCTTGTAGCAGGGTTCAGTGGTTTGTGTCTTGGGTGGTGATAGACCTTGTTTACAGGTGAATAATCTGTAGTGTTGTATGTTCTTTGATAATCAGTGTGGAGTCTTGGAATCCGGGCTTCCGCTTCGAGGATCCTTGGTTTGATGATTGGTCAGGGGGTGTAGGCTCTATGTCTGGTTTGCTATGGTGTTCTGTGATACTAGTTCACACACTAGCATCTGAGGAACAAGAGGTGCATCCCTGATGGGTGACAGTCATAAAAGCATGCAGATGTTTTCTAACATAATCATAAGATATACATACATATACAGCAATCCCCACAACTGATCAGTTTTACAGAGATAAGGCCAGGAAATCTTTCTAGCAACTCATGCAATCACAGATGATACTTGCCTGTTAAGCTTTGAATTAATTAAAATGGTGCCTGAATAACAGATCTAGCACAAGGTCCTGGCTTGGATAATTACAATGAGAGCAATTTTAAATTAGGACATGTGCTCAGGGTGACAAGGAGGAGAGTCTATAAGTAATAAAAAGGGAAAAGATTTGTCTTGGAAGTATTTTATAGGATTAGGTAGCAAAGATTAGTGTGTGTACTGTTTAGTGTATTTGGAAGTGAATAGTGGAGACAGAAAGACAGGAAATAATTTATCTAGAGGATATTGGTAGTTAGGAAGATGTTTTACATTTAGAACATAGAGAAAGCAGTGGGAAAGAGGAAAGAGAAAAGTGAATTAGAGGCTTTCAAGAATTAAAATTAAAGTTAAAAAAAATATAATAAAAGTCAAAAGAAAGTTAAAAATTAAAAAGAGCAGAAAAAATTAATAAGAAACTGAGAAACAAAGATAAAACACATAGAATAAATCAAACAAATGAAAACTACAAAAAAAAAAAAAACCAAAAAACAAACATAAAAAACCCCAATAAACAAACTAATAAACCCCAAACCAATCAATTGAATAAGCAAAATAGTCCACCACAAACAAGCAGAAAAAAATGAAAAAAGAAAAAAAAAAAAAAGAAAAAGTTAAATACTGTCCTTGGTTTTTATCTTCACATCTGCCTGTTGGAAACCAATCTGCTCTTGATGGTGCTGTCTTGATGGCGTAGTGTTTCCCTTATAGTGCCGGTTGCTGTGGTTTCTGTTTTTGTGTTCAGCAAAATGAGGGCTTTGCTGCCATACTGGGTGCTGACCAGGACGGTGGGCTGATCCCAGTCAGTCGGGCGGATGCGCGGCGCGCGCAGTCCCGTGTAGGAGGGGGGCGCCCCAGCTCTACCGCGCGCCCGCCTGTAGTCTCCAATTCCTGCTCTTTCCCCGGCTTCCTCCGCTGCTGCTGCAGCTCTAGGGGAGCGCGGGCTCCTCCGCCACTGGCACACGCGCACTGCCGGTTACGTGTCTAAGTACCAAAGGCGGACGCGAGCTTTCCCATCCAACTCGTGCCCGGTCCCTGGTTAGCAACCCGTGGATGACTTCCTCTCTCCGTTCAGCAAGCCCTCCAGTTGGAGTGGCTGAACTTACCCGCCTCGCGGCGTCCGCGGCTCCTCGCGGCGTCCGCGGCTCCTCGCGGCGTCCGCGGCTCCTCGCGGCGGGCGGGTTCCGGCGGCTCCTCGCCCATATTTATTATTCATTAAAGCTTCATTATATGTTTATTAACTGTTATTATCATAAGCACCATAATGTTGACGTATTATGTGAAATGAATGATATTATTGTCTCAAACTTACTAAATACACATTTAGCCAGCCAGCTCCATTTTGAGTAATAGCATCATTACTCACTTGGTCAATCAAATGTGATATCTGAAGCATTAGTGAACCCTCTATTTTGGGTCATTCTGTTGATTTAGTCTATTCCAAATTTATTTTTATTAACTCCTAAAATAATCATGTTCCTTGCCTTTTTCCATTGACATTGTGGTTCATTTCAGCCTCTTGTTGCTTGACTATTGAATAATGTTGTCCTGAAAACGCTGCAATTTGCTTCTTGCCAGCCCTCTCCTTTCTGTATATGAAGCCAACTAGATCTCTTGAACTCGAACATAGCAAACTCATCGTTGTGGTAAAAAAAAAAAAAAAAACTTAAAAATCGGTATATACTACATCTCCTAAACATTTGAAATTTTTAAATATCAACCTTAACATTTTCTGTACTTCTTATTGCTTATGACAATAGAGTTCTAAGTGTTCTGTAGATGCTAGACACCCTAAAACACTTCTAAGGATCTGTGGGGTCAAAAAATATCTTCATAATAATGTTAAAAGTGATCATATCTTTTCACTATATTGATATTTTGTACTATTGTTACAGAAGTGATGTTGGGTAAAAATGCATGTACCTTGGCAAGAAATCAATCTAACAGAGCTGGAATACTCTAGAGGCCATTATGTTCTTCGCTGCTACACACTTTTGTTTTTTTAATAATTTTCACATAGATTCATTTAAGAACACTCTTGGTAAATTAATGGAAAGTGTTAATTGCATTAAATCTCAAACTTGAGAGCATCTGTTTCCATTATGCTACATGGAAAAATGGAGAGTAAGCACAAATAACTTCAGTTATAATGTGTAATAATTATCTTAAGGAAACCACATGAGTGACTGTAGTATGAGCTGAACTACTTGCATTTTCACTGAGCTCCATTTAAAAAAATGAACAGTGAAGCTATGCAGACAGGAGTATTTATTAGTTTTTTTTATTATTTTCAGAATGAACTAAGATAATCAATCCAAGGAAAGGAAATGATTATTTGATATCAATATTAACATGCATGCTTTTAAGTAAAAATTAAGGTTTTCAAAATTTTCTGTCACAGCTTCTAAGTAACAACAGTTTTACAGGAAAGATTGTTCTTTTTTTTCTCTCTAAATCGAAATGTCAGTACAGTTAAAGTTTGCATGACTCACTTAAATAATGCTAAATCATTAGTTTAACATTTTCTCAGTTTTAATATTTACTACAGAGACTATATACCTTAAATATCCAACTAGATAGACTAAAGCTTTTTGGAGTCAACAGTTTTTTTAGAATGTGAGGAGTTTTTGAGGTGAAAGTGTTCGAGAATTGCTTTTGTACAGGATTAAACCAAGTTCCTAGATTGTTATGCATTAATACCAACACCAGCTTCCTTTCCCAGAAGATTCATGGATACTCTGTATATGAAGCCAACTAGATCTCTTGAACTCGAACATAGCAAACTCATCGTTGTGGTAAAAAAAAAAAAAAAAAACTTAAAAATCGGTATATACTACATCTCCTAAACATTTGAAATTTTTAAATATCAACCTTAACATTTTCTGTACTTCTTATTGCTTATGACAATAGAGTTCTAAGTGTTCTGTAGATGCTAGACACCCTAAAACACTTCTAAGGATCTGTGGGGTCAAAAAATATCTTCATAATAATGTTAAAAGTGATCATATCTTTTCACTATATTGATATTTTGTACTATTGTTACAGAAGTGATGTTGGGTAAAAATGCATGTACCTTGGCAAGAAATCAATCTAACAGAGCTGGAATACTCTAGAGGCCATTATGTTCTTCGCTGCTACACACTTTTGTTTTTTTAATAATTTTCACATAGATTCATTTAAGAACACTCTTGGTAAATTAATGGAAAGTGTTAATTGCATTAAATCTCAAACTTGAGAGCATCTGTTTCCATTATGCTACATGGAAAAATGGAGAGTAAGCACAAATAACTTCAGTTATAATGTGTAATAATTATCTTAAGGAAACCACATGAGTGACTGTAGTATGAGCTGAATTACTTGCATTTTCACTGAGCTCCATTTAAAAAAATGAACAGTGAAGCTATGCAGACAGGAGTATTTATTAGTTTTTTTTATTATTTTCAGAATGAACTAAGATAATCAATCCAAGGAAAGGAAATGATTATTTGATATCAATATTAACATGCATGCTTTTAAGTAAAAATTAAGGTTTTCAAAATTTTCTGTCACAGCTTCTAAGTAACAACAGTTTTACAGGAAAGATTGTTCTTTTTTTTCTCTCTAAATCGAAATGTCAGTACAGTTAAAGTTTGCATGACTCACTTAAATAATGCTAAATCATTAGTTTAACATTTTCTCAGTTTTAATATTTACTACAGAGACTATATACCTTAAATATCCAACTAGATAGACTAAAGCTTTTTGGAGTCAACAGTTTTTTTAGAATGTGAGGAGTTTTTGAGGTGAAAGTGTTCGAGAATTGCTTTTGTACAGGATTAAACCAAGTTCCCTAGATTGTTATGCATTAATACCAACACCAGCTTCCTTTCCCAGAAGATTCATGGATACTCCTTCAAAACAATAGAAGTTTAGGGTCTTCCCAGGTGGCACTAATGGTAAACAAACAAACAAAAAAGACTAACAGTTTAGGGGACAAAAGAGATGTAGATTTGATCCCTGGTTTGGGAAGAGCTCCTGGAAGAGGGCATGACAACTCAGTCCAATATTCTTGCCTGGAGAATACATGTGGACAGAGGAGCCTGGCAGGGTGCAGTCTACAATATCACGTAGAGTCAAACACAACTGGAAGTATCTGGGCACACATGCACTTGTTCAAAAAAGAAGCAATAAACCTTTAACTTTAGTGAGTATTTGTTGCTCAGTTGTGTCTGACTCTTTGAGGCACCATGGACTATAGCCCACCAGACTGCTCTGTTCATGGAATACCCAAGACAAGAATACTAGAGTGGGTTACTATTCCCTTCTCCAGAGGATCTTCTAAACCAAGGTATCAAACTTGGGTCTATTTCATGGCGGGCAGAGTCTCTACTGTCTGAGCCATCAGGGAACAAAAACACTAAGTGAGATAGCAATACAATTGACCCTTGAAAAACACCAGTTTACAGCATGGGTCTATTATACATAGATATTTCCCAATAAATATATTGGATATTCAAAAAATCTGTGACAATCTGAAAAAGCCTTGAAGATGAATATGTGGTCTAGAAACACCAAAAACTTAAGAATATATGTACTGACAGTAGTGTGCTTTATAATTTGCTACCATAAAATATATGCAAATCTATTTATGTGAAGCTAAAATTTATCAAATGTACACAAACTTACAGACTGTACATGCTACCATTTGCAGTCTAAAAAGTGTAAGCAAACATAAAGAGACAATATTAAATCATAACTGCATAAAATTAACTATAGTACAAACTGTACAACTGTAATAATCACCTTCTGATGCCATTGTGTTGACCTTAAGTGAGTTTGCCTCATTGTATATGGAAGTAAAGTGATCTCTCTCAGTTTTCTTATATTTTTTAGTCAACAGTTTTTAGAATGTGAGGAGTTTTTGAGGTGAAAGTGTTCGAGAATTGCTTTTGTACAGGATTAAACCAAGTTCCCTAGATTGTTATGCATTAATACCAACACCAGCTTCCTTTCCCAGAAGATTCATGGATACTCCTTCAAAACAATAGAAGTTTAGGGTCTTCCCAGGTGGCACTAATGGTAAACAAACAAACAAAAAAGACTAACAGTTTAGGGGACAAAAGAGATGTAGATTTGATCCCTGGTTTGGGAAGAGCTCCTGGAAGAGGGCATGACAACTCAGTCCAATATTCTTGCCTGGAGAATACATGTGGACAGAGGAGCCTGGCAGGGTGCAGTCTACAATATCACGTAGAGTCAAACACAACTGGAAGTATCTGGGCACACATGCACTTGTTCAAAAAAGAAGCAATAAACCTTTAACTTTAGTGAGTATTTGTTGCTCAGTTGTGTCTGACTCTTTGAGGCACCATGGACTATAGCCCACCAGACTGCTCTGTTCATGGAATACCCAAGACAAGAATACTAGAGTGGGTTACTATTCCCTTCTCCAGAGGATCTTCTAAACCAAGGTATCAAACTTGGGTCTATTTCATGGCGGGCAGAGTCTCTACTGTCTGAGCCATCAGGGAACAAAAGCACTAAGTGAGAGAGCAATACAATTGACCCTTGAAAACACCAGTTTACAGCATGGGTCTATTATACATAGATATTTCCCAATAAATATATTGGATATTCAAAAAATCTGTGACAATCTGAAAAAGCCTTGAAGATGAATATGTGGTCTAGAAACACCAAAAACTTAAGAATATATGTACTGACAGTAGTGTGCTTTATAATTTGCTACCATAAAATATATGCAAATCTATTTATGTGAAGCTAAAATTTATCAAATGTACACAAACTTACAGACTGTACATGCTACCATTTGCAGTCTAAAAAGTGTAAGCAAACATAAAGAGACAATATTAAATCATAACTGCATAAAATTAACTATAGTACAAACTGTACAACTGTAATAATCACCTTCTGATGCCATTGTGTTGACCTTAAGTGAGTTTGCCTCTTCAGTAAGTTGTATATGGAAGTAAAAAGTGATCTCTCTCAGTTTTCTTATATTTTTCATTGTGTTCAGTGCAATAGCATAAACCTTGAATAACAACACAGAAGCCATGTGAACTGTCACTAGGAATGCTGAAAGTGCTTCTAAGAAGCAGAGACAAGTCATAACACTGCAAGAAAAAGTTTTATTGCTTAAAATGTACTACAGGTTGGGATCTACAGCTTTAGCAGCTATGGTTGCCTGCCATTTAAAAACAAATAAATCTGCTATAATGACCATCATATAAAGGGAAAAGGAAATATGTAGGGTCTTCAGTGTACCCATGGCAGCAGACACAAAAACCACAACATGCTTTTTACAAAATTGAAAATGCTTTTTTCATGTGGGTGAAGGATTGCTATAAGAAAGTCATATCTATTGGCTCTAGTAAGATTTAAGAAGAAACAAAATCATTGTATGACACGTTACAAAAAAAGGGAATAAAGAATAGGATGCTGAAGAATTTAATGCCAGCAAAGGATAGTTTGATAATTTGAGAAAGAGCTTTGACTAAAAATATCAAGTTAATAGGAGAAGCAGCTTCTGTCAATCAAGAGGCTGCAAATGAGTTTGCAGACACCATTAAAAACATCATTGAGGGCTTCCCTGGTGGTCCATTGGGTAAGGACACTGCCTTGTAGTACAAAGGTTGCCAGTTTGATCCCTGGCCTGGGAAGATCCACGTGCCACAGAGCAGCTGGACCGATGTGTCCAACTACCAAGCTGGAGCTCTGGATCGCATGCTCCCAGAGCCGGTGCTCTGCAACGAGAGAGGCCACTGAGATGGGAAGCCCACACAGGTCGAAGAACAAAGATGGAAATAAATGAAAGACCATTAGAAGTGGCCAAAACAAAACAGAAATCATTGAGAAGAAAGAATATTGACCTGAACAGGTTTTTAATGCAAAGGAAATTGCCCTACTCTGAGGGAAAAAAAAAAAAAAAAAAAATGTCACAAATGGGATTTATCAGAGAAGAAGTGAACAAACACTGTAATTTAAAGGAGGAAGGTGAATCTGTGTTTCAGAGTGTACAGGCACTCTGCATATGATAAGGTCTTCTCTTATCTATAAAACTGTAAAACCCAACTCTTGAAGGGAAATGATAAAAGACCACTGCCTGTCATTTGAATTTCACATGTGTGGTAAATCTCTTCAGTCGTGTCTGACTCTGTGAGTCTATGGATTATTGCCCAACGGGCTTCTCTGTCTATGGCATTCTCCAGACAAGAAAACCAGAGTGAGTTGCCAATGCCTGAACAAGGAAGACATTGATTCCATCAATGTTTTGTCTTTGATGTCAGGAGGTACCTTGCCTGCAAACAACTACCTTTTAAAATTCTTTTGATATTGAACAATGTCCTTGGCCAGCCATTATCCCATGAGTCCAAAATTGAAGGCATCAAAGTGGTCCCCTTGGCCTGAAAAACAACATTTTTAAAATTCTGCTTCATGATCGAGACATTGCAACAGACTTTATGGCTCATTACACATGGTACTCTAAGAAAAAGATTGTCACTATGGAAAACAACTCCCATAGGGGGAACATTATGAAAGTCTGAAAGGATTGCACCATTGAAGATGACATTGTTGTACTAGGAAAAGTATGAAAGTCATAAGCATGAGACAATAAATTCCCACTGACAAAACTGTGCACATAATGTGTGCACATGACTTCACACAATTTACTAGTTTCATTCAATAAATTATGAAAGCGCTGTGGGTAAGAGGTGAAGAATTTCAGAATGTGGATCTTGAAGAAATTTTAAAAAACTGAGACACCTTATCAGAGGAATTAACAGAAGACAACTTGATGAAGATAATCATATCCAAACCAGTGACAAAGAGGAAAAAGACAGAGGAAATCAGTTTATACTGGACAGCAAATTGACGATAGACAAATTGGCATAAGGATTAACATTATTCAAGACTGCTGTTGATTCCCTTTATGACATGGACTCTTCTATGATATGGGCGTTGAAACTAAAATAGTTAGTGGAAGGATTAATACCATATAGAAATATTTTGGGGCTTCCCACGTGACGATAAGGGTAAAGAACTCATCTGTCAATGCAGAAGACTGAAGAGATGTAGGTTCAGTCCCTGGGTCAGGAAGATTCCTTGGTGGAGGGCACAATCACCCATTCCAGAATTCTTGCCTGGAGAACTCCATGGATGGAGGAGTCTGGTGGGGTATAGCCCATGTGGTTGCAGAGTTGAACACCACTGAGACAAATTAGCATGCATGCATGCAGAAACATTCTTAGAGAAATGAAAAAGTTGAAGTGCCAGACAGAAATTAAGATGTCTTCCTGTGATATACTGGGTATGCTGCCTTTCTGCCTTCTTTTCTGCATCCTTATCCACTTCTGGCTCTGGCATCCAAAGACAAGACGAAACTCTCTGCTCCCTCCCTCTCTTCAACCTACGCAATTTGAAGAGGATGAGGATGAGGACATTTATGATGACCCAATTCAACTCAGTGAATAGTAAATAACCACCATGCCATATAGTAATTTGTAATGCAAATGTGTGCCTTTATGTGAAAATCTAATAACAGTAAAGCATAAACAGTATGAGACATTTTTGTGCCGTCATCATCACCGTTTCCTCAGTAAGTATCTGTTCTTTAGAAGAGTGCGTGCAAAACTTGAAGTACATAGCCTGTCCTTACATAGGCCAAAGATCAGTGATATTTAATATAAAATTAATAATGTGCTATATTTTTTACTGTTTTACAATTTAGCACTGAAATAAGTATATTACTATATAGTATGCATCTCTCTTGAAATTGAAAAAAGCTGCCTATCAGTTTATGATCATAGGTGGTTATTTAATGTAGCAGTATTTCTAATACTGTATCATGATTATGATTGTAACACTGCATGCCACAAAAATTTTATAATGATTCCTTCATTAGTGTATAGGCCAGACTACTGTGAAGCAATCATACTGATTACACCAGGCTACCATAAAATAATCACATTGATGCTTTTTCA
Source organism: Tragulus kanchil (assembly GCA_022376925.1). NCBI lineage: Eukaryota > Metazoa > Chordata > Mammalia > Artiodactyla > Tragulidae > Tragulus > Tragulus kanchil. Next base: position 83,782,275 of record JAIOJX010000003.1, on the reverse strand, counting down.
GTATCAGTGCACAAAACATTTTTACCTTTAAATAAAGATGAACTTTTTTCTCAAAGTATCTTTTCGTTTGTGATGACTAGTGTTAGCGATATGTATAACTTCTACAGTGTTCTGTATCACCTAAGGTATTATTATTGTAGGTACTGGAGAGACAGAAGTTTATGACATGGACTCTTCTATGATATGGGCGTTGAAACTAAAATAGTTAGTGGAAGGATTAATACCATATAGAAATATTTTGGGGCTTCCCACGTGACGATAAGGGTAAAGAACTCATCTGTCAATGCAGAAGACTGAAGAGATGTAGGTTCAGTCCCTGGGTCAGGAAGATTCCTTGGTGGAGGGCACAATCACCCATTCCAGAATTCTTGCCTGGAGAACTCCATGGATGGAGGAGTCTGGTGGGGTATAGCCCATGTGGTTGCAGAGTTGAACACCACTGAGACAAATTAGCATGCATGCATGCAGAAACATTCTTAGAGAAATGAAAAAGTTGAAGTGCCAGACAGAAATTAAGATGTCTTCCTGTGATATACTGGGTATGCTGCCTTTCTGCCTTCTTTTCTGCATCCTTATCCACTTCTGGCTCTGGCATCCAAAGACAAGACGAAACTCTCTGCTCCCTCCCTCTCTTCAACCTCGCAATTTGAAGAGGATGAGGATGAGGACATTTATGATGACCCAATTCAACTCAGTGAATAGTAAATAACCACCATGCCATATAGTAATTTGTAATGCAAATGTGTGCCTTTATGTGAAAATCTAATAACAGTAAAGCATAAACAGTATGAGACATTTTTGTGCCGTCATCATCACCGTTTCCTCAGTAAGTATCTGTTCTTTAGAAGAGTGCGTGCAAAACTTGAAGTACATAGCCTGTCCTTACATAGGCCAAAGATCAGTGATATTTAATATAAAATTAATAATGTGCTATATTTTTTACTGTTTTACAATTTAGCACTGAAATAAGTATATTACTATATAGTATGCATCTCTCTTGAAATTGAAAAAAGCTGCCTATCAGTTTATGATCATAGGTGGTTATTTAATGTAGCAGTATTTCTAATACTGTATCATGATTATGATTGTAACACTGCATGCCACAAAAATTTTATAATGATTCCTTCATTAGTGTATAGGCCAGACTACTGTGAAGCAATCATACTGATTACACCAGGCTACCATAAAATAATCACATTGATGCTTTTTCAGTATCAGTGCACAAAACATTTTTACCTTTAAATAAAGATGAACTTTTTTCTCAAAGTATCTTTTCGTTTGTGATGACTAGTGTTAGCGATATGTATAACTTCTACAGTGTTCTGTATCACCTAAGGTATTATTATTGTAGGTACTGGAGAGACAGAAGATTCATCTTGCAGAGAAGGAAATGTATGATTCCAGCATATATTTGTACAGTACTGTAAATGTGTTTCCCTTATGCTTTTCTTAATAACATTTTATTTTTATTCTATATAGCAATTTATAATACATAAAAATCCAAAATATCTATTAATTTTTTGCTGTCAATAAGCCTTCCTTCAACAGTAGGCTATTAATAATTAAAGTTTAGGCGAGTCAGGGCTTCCCTGGTGGTCCAGTGGGTAAGGACACCATCTTGCAAGGGGCACTAGTTCAATCACAGCCTGGGAAGACACCAGGTGCCATGGAGAAGCTGGACTGGTGTGTTCAACTACTGAGCTGGAGATCTGGAGCATGTGTGCCAGGAGCTGGTGCTCTGCAGCAACAGAGGCCACACTGCGATGGGAGGCCCACACACGCCAAAGAACAAAGGTAAATGAAAACAGATAAATGAAAGACCAATTGAAGTGGCCAAAAAAAAAAAAAAATTAAGGCAGTCAAAATTTAAACATGTTTTCAACTGTGCAAGAGATAGGCAACACTAGCCCCAGGGTTCTGCAAAGGTCAGCTGTACTTGTAAAGCATTCTTTTATTTTTTCCTTCTAATTCTGGCCTCTTTTAATGGTGTATTTATTTATTTATTTTCATCCATCTTCATTCTTTGGCCTGTGTGGGCCTTCCATTTCAGTAGCCTCTCTCATTGCAGAGCACCAGCTCTGGGCGCATGTGCTCCCGAGCTCCGATTCGGTAGATGGACACACCGGTCCAGCTTCTCCGTGACACGTGGGATCTTCCCAGGCCAGGGATTGAACTGATGCCTCTTGCACTACAAGGTGGACTCTTCAGCCACTGGACCACCAAAGAAGTAGTATAAAGCATTCTAAACTCAGCTTCTTTCATAAATTATCTACCTATATCCATCTACCATTTTGAAAATTCAAATTGATCAAATAAATCATTATCTATGAGATAATTGGAATATAATATCAAAACAAGTAATAAAATTCCAGGTTTTAAAAAGACAACCATATGAGTATGGGTAGGTTCTGAATTTATACTTATCTGGACAAAAGGCAAGTAAATGCAATAAAAGTCCTAAGGATTAGTGCTATAGCTTAATACCTAATGCATAAGCATTATATCTCTAGTATCTGGTATACTTTATATTTGTCTAGATGAAAGTTATTCCCAAAAGAGACTTACCCATTTTTCCATTGTTTAAGCAAGGTGAACAATTTTTCTGTAATGATTTTGGGGAAGAAGAAACTTAGAAATATGTAATTTGTTTTACCAGAATTAAAAGCAGCAGAAATAATTTCAGAGCATTTCCAGTTCAGTTTTCTTGAATCTTTGAATCAATCTATAGTTATTAACTGATATTCCAAAACAAGTATTTCCAAGATCGAATTATATGCACATACACACACTCATATTCACACATAAACAGAAAACACACATGTATCTTTCCCAAAACACTTATGAGTGTTTAAAAAAACTGATGGACATTGCAAATCTACAAGAGAGGTCAAGTATCCATTATTTCCCAAACTTATTTCATTTAAAGTGTTCTTTAGGTGGAGCTAAGATGGCGGCGTGCACTCATCGCTCCTGCAAAATCGCCTCAATCGCCTTTCCTGGGAAACCATCGACGAAAGGAGGTTGGATCTGATCACAGAGAGGACAACCCTCATCGAAGAACAAAGGAGAAGCCGCATCAAGACGGTAGGAGGGGCGCAATCGCACTTTTAAAAGTCAAACCTCATACCCGCCAGAGAGGCTGGGCGGGCCAAAGCCGCAAAGCCTGTTGCAGATCAAAACCGGGGAGAGGAGCACTAACACCCACAAGGGACTGATGCAGACCTGCTTTGGGGTATCCAGGTGCCCCCTTGAGCGAGAAGTGCCCTTGAGCAGGCCTCGGAAGGGCGGCACTCAGTTCCCTTTGGAGGAGGTTACCATTAACCCAATCACAGAGCCGCAGAGGAGGACTGGAAAGTCTCTGCGCACTGTGATCAGGGAGAGAGGAATAGCGATCCTGCATGTGACTGAGCCAGACTCACCTCTGAGTAACCTGATGTCTCCCGCGGTGGCGGGGGTCGACGGTGGCCTGCAGCAGGGTCGGGGGCACTGTGGAAGTGCTTCCCATAGAGCGTGTGGGAATAAATCCTCTGTGAGACAGACGCCATTTTCCCTACTGTAGTTTGGCTGCTGGTCAAACTGCAGGGCTGCTGGTCAAGCTACAGGGAGCGAATTTAGCTCCACCCAGCAAGAAAAGGGATTTGGATTAAGAAACTCCCAGGGCCAGCCTGGGCGGGCCTTTTAATTCTGGAATAGGCCGAAATAAACAAGCAGTCAAAGAGGTCTTCAGATCCAACCACTGCCAGAGGCAAGAAAAAGACTGATAATTCCTGAATAGTCAGCAAGAGACAGAAGAACATAAACACTATTTTCACATTTTGTCTGAAGCTGGAGTTACTGCTGGACTTTAAAATTTCATTTTTTGTATTGTATTACTTTGTTTCAATTTTTTTTTTTCTCTTTTTTCCAAACCCACTCAGTGCACCCCCCGCTTTTTTTTTTTTTTTTTTCTTTGGGGGGTGTGTGAGAGAGAGTGGGTGTGTTCATTTCCTTCACTGAATTCTATTGAAGCTACTAATCTTATCAGTAAGACTGAATATATTCAAGTTTACATAATTTTTTTTTCTTTTTCCTTTTAAACCACACATTTCTTTTGGTATAAACTTCTGGTTCCCCATTGGCCTTTTAAGGTTCTGTGGGGGTTTTGTTTGTTTTTATTATTTTTGCTTTGTTTTTCTATATTTTTCTATAAAATTTAGATCTTTTAATTTTTAATAATTTTTTCATTTGTACTACTACTTCCTCTATAATTCTTTGCTTTCTCTGAAGCTCCTTTCCTATAGCACTAAATTCTAATACATACAAATCTTTATCTCCCTATATTTAACTTTGCAATATTATTCCATATTTCTCTTCTATCCTCCCTTTCTCTTTTTCCCTTCCCCACTATATTTCTTAGTCTGTTCTGTCCTCATTGCCTTATCCCCAACGGGGATCCTGCTCTAGCATTATTCTCCAATTGGTTCTCTACTTAGTTTGCTTATTAACTTGTGGATATCATTCTTGGATTTCTCTATTCGCCATGCTAACATATTGTACTGTATTTTTGATTGGAATGCTTGCGTTATGTTCTAGCTGTATATGTTTATGTGTATAATTCAATACGCTAGATAGTACTTGCATAATTTTAAATTGCCATTTGTCAAAGGTAGACCGTCGGTTTCTCATGTGCATATATATGTTTTAATATCATTTAATGCCATAACAAACCAGCCGTTGAATCTTCATTCCCTGGTCAGGCAACAAGCCCGGGGTTTTAAGGAGGGTGCACTGACTCCAAAACTCTACAATACTAGAGAACATAACACTAAAGAGCAGTATACAAGTGAGGATGCCAGCAAAGGTAATCACTTGTATACAAGTCCTGACATCATCCAATCACCAGCATCACCCAGAATAGAAGCCCCATCCAAACAACAAACACCAACAGACGTAACTCAAAGTCTGGGAAAAGGAAATCCCAAACAGAATCAGTTTTAAAAAATTAATAATAACAATGAAACGGCAGAGAAATACCACACAAGCAAAGGAACAATCCACAAACACACAAGATCAAATTAATGAAGAGGAAAATTTCATTTTTTGTATTATATTACTTTGTTTCAATTTTTTTTTTTCTCTTTTTTCCAAACCCACTCAGTGCACCCACCGCTTTTTTTTTTTTTTCTTTTTTTGGGGGGGTGTGTGAGAGAGGGGGGGGGTGTTCATTTCCTTCACTGAATTCTATTGAAGCTACTAATCTTATCAGTAAGACTGAATATATTCAAGTTTACATAATTTTTTTTTTCTTTTTCCTTTTAAACCACACATTTTATTTTGGTATAAACTTCTGGTTCCCCATTGGCCTTTTAAGGTTCTGTGGGGGTTTTGTTTGTTTTTATTATTTTTGCTTTGTTTTTCTATATTTTTCTATAAAATTTAGATCTTTTAATTTTTAATAATTTTTTCATTTGTACTACTACTTCCTCTATAATTCTTTGCTTTCTCTGAAGGTCCTTTCATATAGCACTAAATTCTAATACATACAAATCTTTATCTCCCTATATTTAACTTTGCAATATTATTCTATATTTCTCTTCTATCCTCCCTTTCTCTTTTTCCCTTTCCCCACTATATTTCTTAGTCTGTTCTGTCCTCATTGCCTTATCCCCAACGGGGATCCTGCTCTAGCATTATTCTCCAATTGGTTCTCTACTTAGTTTGCTTATTAACTTGTGGATATCATTCTTGGATTTCTCTATTCGCCATGCTAACGTATTGTACTGTATTTTTGATTGGAATGCTTGGGTTATGTTATAGCTGTATATGTTTATGTGTATAATTCAATACGCTAGATAGTACTTGCATAATTTTTAAATTGCCATTTGTCAAAGGTATACCTTCTGTTTCTCATTTGCATATATATGTTTTAATATCATTTAATGCCATAACAAACCAGCCGTGAAATCTTCATTCCCTGGTCAGGCAACAAGCCCCGGGGTTTTAAGGAGGGTGCACTGACTCCAAAACTCTACAATACTAGAGAACACATAACACTAAAGAGCAGTATACAAGTGAGGATGCCAGCAAAGGTAATCACTTGTATACAAGTCCTGACATCACCCAATCACCAGCATCACCCAGAATAGAAGCCCCATCCAAACAACAAACATCAACAGACGTAACTCAAAGTCTGGGAAAAGGAAATCCCAAACAGAATCAGTTTTAGAAAATTAATAATAACAATGAAACGGCAGAGAAATACCACACAAGCGAAGGAACAATCCACAAACACACAAGATCAAATTAATGAAGAGAATTTGGACAAACTTTCTGAAAGTGATTTCAGAAGAATGATAGTAAAGATGATCAAAGACACTGAAAACAGAATTTCAGAGAAATTGCAAGATACAACTAACACACTGAATAAAGAAATACAAGAACTTACAAAAAAGTAACAGAGACAAACAACTCAATTGCTGAACTGAAAAACACTGTAGAAGGAATCAAGAGCAGAGTAGTATCTGAGACAGAAGACCGGATAAGTGAGCTGGAAGATAAAATGGTGGAAGTAACTGCTGAAAAACAGACTCTAGCTCAAAGAATGAAAAGAGCAGAGGACAGCCTCAGAGACCTCTGGGATAATATCAAACGCACCAATATTCGAATTATAGGGGTTCCAGAAGAAGAAGAAAAAAAGAAAGGCTATGAGAAAATTTTTGAAGAGATTATAGTTGAAAATTTCCCCAACATGGGAAAAGAAATAGTCAATCAAGTCCAAGAAGTACAAAGAGTACCTAACAGAATCAATCCGAGAAGAAACACACCAAGACACATATTAATGAAGTTAACACAAATTAAACACAAAGATAGAATTCTCAAAGCAGCAAGGGAAAAGCAACTAGTGACATACAAGGGAAAGCCCATCCGTTTAACAGCTGATCTTTCAAGAGAAACTCTGCAGGCCAGAAGGGAATGGCAGGACACATTTAAACGGCTGAAAGAGAATAATCTGCAACCAAGAATCCTCTACCCTGCAAGGATCTCCTTCAAAATTGATGGAGAAATCAAAAGCTTTACAGACAAGCAAAAATTAAAAGAATTTAGTCACACCAAACCAGCCTTACAACAAGTGTTAAAGGGACTTATATAGAAAACAAGTATAAAAGGAGAAGATCCACGAAACAAACCCATCATAACATCTAAGAAGATGACAATAGGATCATTTGTATCAATAATTACTTTGAATGTCAATGGACTAAACGCCCCAACCAAAAGACACAGAGTGGCTGAATGGATCCAAAAACACGACCCATATATATGCTGCCTCCAGGAAACTCATTTCAGACCTAGAGACACTCATAGACTGAAAGTGAGAGGCTGGAAAAAGATATTCCATGCAAATGGAAATCAAAAGAAAGCTGGAGTAGCAATCCTCATATCAGATAAAATAGATTTTAAAGTAAAGACACTGAATAAAGAAATACAAGAACTTACAAAAAAGTAACAGAGACAAACAACTCAATTGCTGAACTGAAAAACACTGTAGAAGGAATCAAGAGCAGAGTAGTATCTGAGACAGAAGACCGGATAAGTGAGCTGGAAGATAAAATGGTGGAAGTAACTGCTGAAAAACAGACTCTAGCTCAAAGAATGAAAAGAGCAGAGGACAGCCTCAGAGACCTCTGGGATAATATCAAACGCACCAATATTCGAATTATAGGGGTTCCAGAAGAAGAAGAAAGAAAGAAAGGCTATGAGAAAATTTTTGAAGAGATTATAGTTGAAAATTTCCCCAACATGGGAAAAGAAATAGTCCATCAAGTCCAAAAAGTACAAAGAGTACCTAACAGAATCAATCCGAGAAGAAACACACCAAGACCCATATTAATGAAGTTAACACAAATTAAACACAAAGATAGAATTCTCAAAGCAGCAAGGGAAAAGCAACTAGTGACATACAAGGGAAAGCCCATCCGTTTTACAGCTGATCTTTCAAGAGAAACTCTGCAGGCCAGAAGGGAATGTCAGGACACATTTAAACGGCTGAAAGAGAATAATCTGCAACCAAGAATCCTCTACCCTGCAAGGATCTCCTTCAAAATTGATGGAGAAATCAAAAGCTTTACAGACAAGCAAAAATTAAAAGAATTTAGTCACACCAAACCAGCCTTACAACAAGTGTTAAAGGGACTTATATAGAAAACAAGTATAAAAGGAGAAGATCCACGAAACAAACCCATCATAACATCTAAGAAGATGACAATAGGATCATTTGTATCAATAATTACTTTGAATGTCAATGGACTAAACGCCCCAACCAAAAGACACAGAGTGGCTGAATGGATCCAAAAACACGACCCATATATATGCTGCCTCCAGGAAACTCATTTCAGACCTAGAGACACTCATAGACTGAAAGTGAGAGGCTGGAAAAAGATATTCCATGCAAATGGAAATCAAAAGAAAGCTGGAGTAGCAATCCTCATATCAGATAAAATAGATTTTAAAGTAAAGAAGATTCTAAGAGACAAGGCAGGTCACTACATCATGATTAAGGGATCCATCCAAGAAGAAGACATAACAATCATAAATATCTACGCTCCCAATGCAGGAGCACCCCAATACATAAGACAAACACTTTCAGACCTAAAAGAAGACATTGACAGCAACACAATCATAGTAGGACACTTTAACACTCCTCTCACACCAATGGACAGATCATCCAAACAGAAAATTAATAAAGAAACACAAGCCTTAAATGCCACACTAGAAGAAGTGGACCTCATTGATATCTTTAGGACGTTCCATCCAAAAGCAGAAGAATACACTTTCTTCTTAAGTGCTCACGGAATATTCTCCAGGATAGACCACATCTTGGGCCACAAATCAATCCTCAGTCAATTCAAGAAAACTGAAATTCTATCAACCATCTTCTCGGACCACAATGCAGTGAGACTAGAGATCAACTACAGGAAAAAAACCGCTAAAAACACAAACACATGGAGATTAAACAACACATACCTAAAGAACCAACTGATCATTGAGGAAATCAAAGGAGAAATTAAACAATTCCTAGAAGAAAACGACAATGAACACACGACAGTGCAAAACCTATGGGATACTGCAAAAGCAGTTCCAAGAGTAAAGTTTATAGCAATACAATCCCACCTCAAGAAACTAGGAAAATCTCAAACAGACGACCTTACCTTACGCTTAAAACAACTGGAGAAAGAAGAACAAAAACACCCTAAAGCCAGCAGAAGAAGGGAAATCATAAAGATCAGAGCAGAAATAAATGAAAAAGAAACAAAAGAAACAATAGTAAAGATAAATAAAACAAAAAGCTGGTTCTTTGAAAAAGTCAATAAAATCGACACACCACAGGCCAGACTCATCAAGAAAAAGAGAGAGAAGAACCAGATCAACAAAATCAAAAATGAAAAAGGAGAGATTACAACGGATAATGCAGAAATCCAAAAGATTCTAAGAGACTATTATGAACATCTCTATGGCAACAAACTGGACAACCTGGAAGAAATGGACAGTTTCTAAGAGAAGATTAATCTCCCAACACTCAACCAGGAAGAAATAGAAACTATGAACAAGTCAATCACAAGCTCAGAAATCGACCTTGTGATCAAAAATCTACCCAAAAATAAAAGCCCAGGGCCAGATGGTTTCACAAGTGAATTCTACCAAACATTTAAAGAAGAGCTAATGCCTGTCCTTCTAAAACTCTTCCAAAATTGCCCAGGAAGGAACACTTCCAAACAGAAAATTAATAAAGAAACACAAGCCTTAAATGCCACACTAGAAGCAATGGACCTCATTGATATCTTTAGGACGTTCCATCCAAAAGCAGAAGAATACACTTTCTTCTCAAGTGCTCACGGAACATTCTCCAGGATAGACCACATCTTGGGCCACAAATCTAACCTCAGTCAACTCAAGAAAACTGAAATTCTATCAACCATCTTCTCGGACCACAATGCAGTGAGACTAGAGATCAACTACAGGAAAAAAACCGCTAAAAACACAAACACATGGAGATTAAACAACACATACCTAAAGAACCAACTGATCATTGAGGAAATCAAAGGAGAAATTAAACAATTCCTAGAAGAAAACGACAATGAACACACGACAGTGCAAAACCTATGGGATACTGCAAAAGCAGTTCCAAGAGTAAAGTTTATAGCAATACAATCCCACCTCAAGAAACTAGGAAAATCTCAAACAGACGACCTTACCTTACGCTTAAAACAACTGGAGAAAGAAGAACAAAAACACCCTAAAGCCAGCAGAAGAAGGGAAATCATAAAGATCAGAGCAGAAATAAATGAAAAAGAAACAAAAGAAACAATAGTAAAGATAAATAAAACAAAAAGCTGGTTCTTCGAAAAGGTAAATAAAATCGACACACCACTTGGCAGACTCATCAAGAAAGAAAGAGAGAAGAACCAGATCAACAAAATCAAAAATGAAAAAGGAGAGATTACAACGGATAATGCAGAAATCCAAAAGATTCTAAGAGACTATTATGAACATCTCTATGGCAACAAACTGGACAACCTGGAAGAAATGGACAGTTTCTAAGAGAAGATTAATCTCCCAACACTCAACCAGGAAGAAATAGAAACTATGAACAAGTCAATCACAAGCTCAGAAATCGACCTTGTGATCAAAAATCTACCCAAAAATAAAAGCCCAGGGCCAGATGGTTTCACAAGTGAATTCTACCAAACATTTAAAGAAGAGCTAATGCCTGTCCTTCTAAAACTCTTCCAAAAAATTGCCCAGGAAGGAACACTTCCAAACACATTCTACACGGCCACCATCACCCTGATACCAAAGCCAGGCAAAGACATCACAAAAAAAGAAAATTATAGGCCAATTTCACTGATGAATCTAGATGCCAAAATCCTCAACAAAATCCTAGCAAACAGAATTCAGCAACACATCAAAAAGCTCATTCATCACGATCAAGTTGGGTTCATCCCAGGCATGCAAGGATTCTTCAACATCCGCAAATCAATCAATGTGATACACCATATCAACAAATTGAAAGACAAAAATCACATGATCATTTCAATAGATGCAGAAAAAGCCTTTGACAAAGTACAGCATCCATTTATGATAAAAAACTCTTCAAAAAATGGGCATAGAAGGAACTTATCTTAACATAGTGAAAGCCATCTATGAGAAGCCCACAGCGAACATTATCCTCAATGGTGAAAAACTCAAAGCATTTCCTCTAAGATCAGGAACAAGACAGGGGTGTCCACTTTCACCACTCTTATTCAACATAGTCCTGGAAGTTCTAGCAATAGCAATAAGAGAAGAGAAAGAAATCAAAGGAATCCAGATTGGAAAAGAAGAAGTCAAACTCTCTCTATTTGCAGATGACATGATATTATACATAGAAAATCCCAAAAACTCTATTACAAAACTACTAGAGTTAATCAGCGAATTCAGCAAAGTCGCAGGATACAAAATCAATATACAGAAATCACTGGTATTCCTATACACAAACAATGAAAAATCAGAAAATGAAATCAAAGAGGCAATTCCATTCACCATCGCAACCAAAAGAATCAAATATCTAGGAATAAACCTACCCAAAGAAACAAAAGAACTGTACACAGAAAATTACAAGACACTCATGAGAGACATTAAAGAAGAGTTAAACAGATGGTGAAATATTCCGTGTTCCTGGGTCGGGAGAATCAATATTGTGAAAATGACCATACTACCAAATGTCATCTATAGATTCAACGCGATCCCTATCAAACTTCCAATAACATTCTTCACAGAACTAGACAAAATAATAACACAGTTCATATGGAAACACAGAAGACCTCGAATAGCCAGATGGTTTCACAAGTGAATTCTACCAAACATTTAAAGAAGAGCTAATGCCTGTCCTTCTAAAACTCTTCCAAACAATTGCCCAGGAAGGAACACTTCCAAACACATTCTACGAGGCCACCATCACCCTGATACCAAAGCCAGGCAAAGACATCACAAAAAACGAAAATTATAGGCCAATTTCACTGATGAATCTAGATGCCAAAATCCTCAACAAAATCCTAGCAAACAGAATTCAGCAACACATCAAAAAGCTCATTCATCACGATCAAGTTGGGTTCATCCCAGGCATGCAAGGATTCTGCAACATCCGCAAATCAATCAATGTGATACACCATATCAACAAATTGAAAGACAAAAATCACATGATCATCTCAATAGATGCAGAAAAAGCCTTTGACAAAGTACAGCATCCATTTATGATAAAAACTCTTCAAAAAATGGGCATAGAAGGAACTTATCTTAACATAGTGAAAGCCATCTATGAGAAGCCCACAGCGAACATTATCCTCAATGGTGAAAAACTCAAAGCATTTCCTCTAAGATCAGGAACAAGACAGGGGTGTCCACTTTCACCACTCTTATTCAACATAGTCCTGGAAGTTCTAGCAATAGCAATAAGAGAAGAGAAAGAAATCAAAGGAATCCAGATTGGAAAAGAAGAAGTCAAACTCTCTCTATTTGCAGATGACATGATATTATACATAGAAAATCCCAAAAACTCTATTACAAAACTACTAGAGTTAATCAGCGAATTCAGCAAAGTCGCAGGATACAAAATCAATATACAGAAATCACTGGTATTCCTATACACAAACAATGAAAAATCAGAAAATGAAATCAAAGAGGCAATTCCATTCACCATCGCAACCAAAAGAATCAAATATCTAGGAATAAACCTACCCAAAGAAACAAAAGAACTGTACACAGAAAATTACAAGACACTCATGAGAGACATTAAAGAAGAGTTAAACAGATGGTGAAATATTCCGTGTTCCTGGGTCGGGAGAATCAATATTGTGAAAATGACCATACTACCAAATGTCATCTATAGATTCAACGCGATCCCTATCAAACTTCCAATAACATTCTTCACAGAACTAGACAAAATAATAACACAGTTCATATGGAAACACAGAAGACCTCGAATAGCCAAAGCAATCCTCAGGAAGAAGAATGGAGCTGGGGGGATCAGCCTCCCCAACTTCAGACTCTACTACAAAGCAACAGTCCTCAAGACAGTATGGTACTGGCACAAAAACAGAAATATCGACCAATGGAACAAGATCGAGAACCCAGAGATAAAGCCACGCACCTATGGGTACCTTATTTTTGACAAAGGAGGCGAACATATAAAATGGGACAAAGACAGCCTCTTCAACAAATGGTGCTGGGAAAATTGGACAGTTACATGCAAGAAAATGAAGTTGGAACATACCCTGACACCATACACAAAGATCAACTGAAAATGGATTAAAGACTTAAATGTAAGGCCAGAAACCATCAAACTCTTAGAGGAGAATATAGGCAAAACTCTCAAGGACATCAATCAAAGCAAGATCTTCTCTAACCCACCTACTAGAATAGTGGAACTAAAAAGACAAATGAACATGTGGGACCTAATGAAACTTAAAAGCTTTTGCACAGCTAAAGAAATTACAAAAAAGCTGAATAGACAGCCCACAGAGTGGGAGAAAATCATAGCAAATGAAACAACAGACAAAGAATTAATCTCCAAAATCTACAAGCAACTCAGGCAACTCAGCACTGGAAAAATGAACAACCCAATCAAAAAATGGGAAAAGGACCTAAACAGACACCTCTCCAAAGATGACATACGGATGGCCCAAAAACACATGAAACGATGCTCAACTTCACTAATAATTAGAGAAATGCAAATCAAAACCACAATGAGATATCACCTCACACCCGTCAGAATGGCCATCATCCACAAATCGACAGACAATAAATGCTGGAGAGGCTGCGGAGAAAAGGGAACACTCCTGCATTGCTGGTGGGAGTGTAAATTGATTCAGCCTCTATGGAAGACAGTCTGGAGATTTCTTAAAAAACTAAAAATAGAAGCACCATATGACCCAGCAATCCCACTCTTAGGCTTATACCCTGACGAAATCAAAACTGAAAGAAGCACCTGTACCCCAATGTTCATTGCAGCTCTCTATACAATAGCTAGAACATGGAAGGAACCTAGATGCCCATCGACGAACGAATGGATCCAAAAGCTCTGGTACATATATACAATGGAATACTACACAGCCTTAAAGAGAAATGCAGAAGAATCAACCCTAATGAGGTGGCTGGATCTAGAACGTATCATCAAAAGTGAAGTCAGTCAGAAAGAGAAGGACAAATACAGTATATTAACACATATATATGGAATCTAGTAGGATGGTGATGATGGCACATGCAGTGAAGCGACAGAAAGACAGACATGGACAGTGGACATATGGACATTGTGGGGAAGGAACTGTGTGTGAGAGGCGTAAAGGAAGTAGCATGAAGGTCTGTACTATCATAAGTGAAGAAAATAGCTCTAGTCATTGCTCTGTGAGAAAAGGGGATCCTTCAGGGGTGCTGTGTGATGGTCGGGAGGGGAGGGAAGGGGGGGATATACATGTGACTAATCTGAGAACATGCATGTCTGTGAACAACAAAACTCTGTAAAAGTTAAAAGTAAAATAAAGGTTTAAAAAATAATAATAATAAAATCCAGCGGTAAATCCAAAAAAAAAAAAAAAAGTGTTCTTTAGCCGAATGTGTATGGAATTCCATGTGAACACTTTTACCTGAACAAATATTTGGGAAAGGGCCTGAATATATTATCTTACCCCCTTAAAGAATTCAGAATGTTTCATTTTCATTCTTATCATTATATATATATATATGTATATACACACATATACATAAATGAAATATAAATATAATATACATTGAAATAAACTAAATTAAAATAGCTTTAAATTTACATAAATTTTCAGTTTCTTTATTTTTATTCATCTGGGCCAAATGTGCCAAACAAAATACATTGGCAATTTGTGTGTACTACTTGCAAGCTATATTAAAGTAAATAAAAATATTGAGCATAAAATGAGCTAACCATATTTATATTAAATGTTTCAACATTTATGCTATTTGTACAAACAGAGCATTCAACATATATCCACCTAGCATTTCCATCTAATGTTCTTTTTTTCTCCTGCTTATGTTGTATTTAGATATTTCCATCTGGGCAGTTCAAAGGCCATTTTCATCAAGCTTTCAATGAGCAATCAGTATGATTTTCAAGAAAAATTCAATATAATTAGATTTTTATATTTTCATAGTTCACCTGATACACAATTTAAATTCAAAAGAAGAGATGGTCAGACATAAATTAATTGCTTAAAAAATGTGACCATACAGGTATTTTCAATAGTGTAATAGTGTTTTAGTAAATGAGCAAAATTAGAACAGGAGTTTTTGACATAATTTGCCAATATTTTTTTCTTCATAGATGTACCCAAAATAGCACATGTAATTATAGTGATTCTTTAGGAACAGAAAAAAAAAAAAATACATTCACAAGTTCAGAAAATGGTTTTAAACACATGGGGTTCCATCTGCTACCTGCTCTACTTTTAAAGTGCAAAACCCATATCATGGTAGAGTCAGTAAGCTGCATTCAGAATCTGAAAGTCCGTCACTACCAGCTGCTCAACAGTAAATATATTCTTCTATAGAATCGGAGCTTTCTTTCTTTGTCACCTTTCTGCCCCACTTTCACAATAAAGTCTGTGTCAATACCTTGCCCCAACTTATTTAAAAAAGTCATACTTGTTTATTATATTGGAGCAAATCATCAATATTCCAGGAGGCTCCTATAAAATACAATTTTATTATTAGAAATGTTAACACTTCTCAGTGCTTCAGACTATCTAGCACATGTTATTCTTAAAAGGTTAGCCTTAGAACCCCTTTACATTATTAAAACTTACTAAGAACTCCAGGAAACTTTTGTCTCTGGTTATGGCTACCTATATTTATGTTTTAAAAAATTAAACTGATTAGTTTTATATATGTTCCCTGATTAACTCACAAATATCAATAATAAAAGAACCCCTTATTAATATAAATTCCATATTTTTTTTTAATGAAAACACATGTTTTACATTGGTCTCTCCATTTGAATAGTGAAGCTATGGAGTAGAAATGCCTGGAGTGTTCTCCTGGGCTAGTACTTGTATGGTCCCAAAAGACAGTTCCCCAGCCAGACCTAATGTTGTACCTGGGCCAATCTTTGTAGTCCTTACCTTTGCAAGAGGTGTGTCAGGAACTATGATTAAAGAATTTTGAAATGCAAGAAAGGTCTATTACTCATAAGTATGGTAACATGCAGGGGAGCTTCACCAAGGTCATGGGAAGAGTGAGAGAAAGTAGCCCTGGAGTTCTATCTTTATGGATGGAAGGGGTGAGGTGCCAAGGATTTTGCAGTTTCATCCCTTTATTGTTAAATTTAAAAGATAAGCTTAGGAAATAAAGCACAGGGACAAGGCTAAAGGGGTAAGGTTTCTCAAGCAGTCAGTTACCTAGATTAACCAGGGCTTTCTAAAAGAACTTTACAATTGGGCAAGCAGACTCTTGATCTAGTTGTGCAGTTGGTAATATATTCATTTCAGATGGATATCTTTGTAATGAATGCTTTGCAAGCTTAATGCCAGGCACTTATATATATAATCAAACAATCCAATTAATAGGAACTTACATGATAAGCATTCAGCTCGCTCTTGAACAGCACAGGTTTAAACTATGAGGGTGTACTTTTCAAAGATTTTTCTTTTGAATACTAAATGTTTTCATAGTTGGTGGTTGAATGAATGCTCAGATGAGAAACTGCAGATATGGAATGTCAACTGCAAAGTTTCACAATATTTTTGACTGCTCAGATAATGAGCATCCCTAACTTGTGTTGTTTAAGGGTCAACTGTGTTCCTCGCCCCCCAAAAAAACCAAAACAAAGAGTTGGCATGAAAAGTGTCATTGCCTGAAGCTTTGTAAATGTCTTTAAGGCCTGAATTAACAAAAGATACCTGGACTACCTTATCAGCTCTTCATCATGTATCCTTCATCATGTATTCTTTGGAAAACTTCAACCAAAATCTTAGTCTTGTAAAAATAGTTTTGACTTGGGGCTTCCCTGGTGGTCCAGTGGGTAAGGACACCGCCTTGCAGTGAAAGGGCCGCCGGTTCAATCCCTGGCCTGGGAAGATCCCACGTGCCGCAGAGCGGCCAGACTGATGTGTCCAATTACCGAGTCGGAGCTCTGGAGCGCATGCGCCCAGAGCCAGTGCTCTGCGACAACAGAGGCCACCGATGGGAGGCCCACACGGGCCAAAGAACAAAGATGGATGAAAATAGACGAATGAAAGACCAATAGAAGTGGCCCGCCTGCTCTCCTCCCTCCCCAGCCCAGCCCCCCATAAATAAATACATAAATCTTTAACAAAAAATTTTTTAAAAAATAGTTTTGACTTGATATACACCCTGTAAATATTTTCTGTTGACTCCTAAAATGCCCTAGAATCTTTTAGAACCTCTGTAAAATCAAAAGTATGGTATAGCAAATATTGCTAAAAAGAACATTTCCAGGTACATAGAATGCAGATATAAATCCTGGGAGAATAAAACCTGAACAGAAGGACCTCAAGATGTCAGTGAACATCTAGGCAAATGGATTAGAATGGAGATTATGGGAAGTTTCCAAATCGAACTTATTTGACAAATTCACTTATACATGTTCCCTGAGCTAACTCTATCAAATATATTGTTATTAAGATAAAACACTTTATTTAGCTTCATTTCTTACACTGAAGTTGAACTATCACACTGAAATCATTGGGATACAGTTTTATTAGTCTTTCCAATGTTATAATTATATTGGTATTAGAAAGTGACTCTTACTGTGACAGACCATCATGTCCTATGAGATGTAATAATTTCCTTTCCAGGCAGCTATGTTCCCTTTCTGTTCACTGCAACTTAAAGAGTGCTGTAACGGCACTGAGCCCAACCATGAATAATTGTTTTCTTCTAGTTGAAAATAGCCGGCTTTTAACTTCAGAGGATATAAAAGCTGAGACAAAAGAACCCAATCACCAAGATACAGAAACCATATATTTCAAGACATATATCAACTCCTTTTATACTTAATGTACTTTCCAGTCTTTATATGAAAACATAAATATGTCACATACTTTATCATGATATATAAAGCATATCATATAGATAAAGTCAATAATTGTATATTCTATCATTTCTGGTTCTACAGAAAGTAATTAGTACAAATATGACTCCATCTTTTTGAAATTTGAAAACTAGAATAATGTTTTGAGAGCTAAGTGAAAGTGTTAGCCACTCAGTTGTGTCCAAACAATATTTTAATCATATGCAAAAGTCTACAATGGGCTTCCCTGGTGGCTCAGCTGGTAAAGAATTCATCTGCAATGTGGGAAACCTGACTTAGATTCCTGAGTTGGGAAGATCCCCTGGAGAAGGACATAGCAACTCACTCCAACGCTTTTGTCTAGAAAATCCCCATGGATAGAACATCCTGGCAGGTTCCAGTCCATGGGGCTGCAAAGAATCAGACAGATTGAGCTACTAAGCGCAGTATGAAGGTATACAATAGTCACATATGTTCAAAAATATAAACAAAAGTATATAACATATTGCAGCTTTATAAAGAGATTAAAGGGGACTTCCCTGGCAGTCCAGTGGTTAAGGATCTGTACTTCCACTGTAAAGGGGCACGAGTTAGGTCCTTGGTTGGAGAACTAAAAGCAAAAAACAGCAAAAAGGAGTTAAATATAATACTATAAAATAACTTTTAATCAAATGAAACATATCTTATACACAAACCATGGACTTTTTCTTAAGAAAGGAAGATTTTCTAATTGTGATATTGCGAAGTGAAAGAGCAAAGAAATAATACAAAGAAGAATATTTGAGAAGTAGATTTAGGCTAGGAATTAATGTACAATTTATATTGTCCAATTGGCATATAAAATGAAATTTGTGTGACAAATATGACTTTCATTTAAAAATGCTAAAACATATTTTAAATGTATACAATCTGGAAAAGTTAGCCTATAAGTAAGATTGATTATTAGATTCAGAATTTGCTTTTTAAAATATTTATGTATTTCCTTGATTGGGCTAAATCATATGTGCTGCATTTGAAATCTTTGAGATGTCTGAGGTTTGTTGTGGCACGGTGGCTTTTTAGCTGCAGTATGTGGGGTCTAGTCCTCTGAGCATGGATCAAACCTGGGTCCCCTTCATTGGGAGCACAGAGACTTCACCACTGGACCACTAGGGAAGTCCTGAATTAAGAATTTCTTGACAGAAATTGAAGGAATTTCCAAAATCATATATACCTGCTGGTATTCACAAGGTTATACAATGGAAACAGGGTGTAGGAGAGCACACAGAGCTTGTTCCTGTGTTCCAGGTGTGAATTTTGCTGTTTTGTGAGAAGTCCAACCAGAGTGTTGTTGAGAAGACAAGAGCTCTCCTCTGTGCGTGCATGCTTAGTCATGTCTGACTCTGCAATCCCAGACTACATCTCATCAGGCTGTTCTGTCCGTGAAATTTTCCAGGCAAGAATACCAGACTAGGTTTCTGTTTTCTTCTCCAAGTGATGGTCCCATTCCAGGGATCAAATCCATATCTCTTGGTTGTCCTGCATTGGCAGGTGGATTCTTTTTTTTTTATTTTTTTTATTTATTTTTTGTTTTTTATTTTTTTAAACCTTTATTTTACTTTTAACTTTTAGAGAGTTTTGTTGTTCACAGACATGCATGCTCTCAGATTAATCACATGTATATCCCCCCTTCCCTCCCCTCCCGACCATCACACAGCACCCCTGAAGGATCCCCTTTTCTCACAGAGCAATGACTATAGCTATTTTCTTCATTTATGATAGTACAGGCCTTCATGCTACTTCCTTTACGCCTCTCACCCACTGTTCCTTCACCACAATGTCCATATGTCCACTGTCCATATCTGTCTTTCTGTCGCTTCACTGCATGTGCCATCATCACCATCCTATTAGATTCCATATATATGTGTTACTATACTGTATTTGTCCTTCTCTTTCTGACTGACTTCACTTTTGATGATACGTTCTAGATCCAGCCACCTCATTAGGGTTGATTCTTCTGCATTTCTCTTTAAGGCTGTGTAGTATTCCATTGTATATATGTACCAGAGCTTTTGGATCCATTCGTTCGTCGATGGGCATCTAGGTTCCTTCCATGTTCTAGCTATTGTATAGAGAGCTGCAATGAACATTGGGGTACAGGTGCTTCTTTCAGTTTTGATTTCGTCAGGGTATAAGCCTAAGAGTGGGATTGCTGGGTCATATGGTGCTTCTATTTTTAGTTTTTTAAGAAATCTCCAGCCTGTCTTCCATAGAGGCTGTATCAATTTACACTCCCACCGGCAGTGCAGGCGTGTTCCTTTTCTCCGCACCCTCGCATTATTGTCACGAATTTGGATGATGGCCATTCTGAGGGCTTGAAGCATATAAAATGGACCTCATGGATATCTTTAGGACGTTCCATCCAAAAGCAGAAGAATACACTTTCTTCTCAAGTGCTCACGGAACATTCTCCAGGATAGACCACATCTTGGGCCACAAATTAAACACAAAGATAGAATTCTCAAAGCAGCAAGGGAAAAGCAACTAGTGACATACAAGGGAAAGCCCATCCGTTTAACAGCTGATCTTTCAAGAGAAACTCTGCAGGCCAGAAGGGAATGGCAGGACACATTTAAACGGCTGAAAGAGAATAATCTGCAACCAAGAATCCTCTACCCTGCAAGGATCTCCTTCAAAATTGATGGAGAAATCAAAAGCTTTACAGACAAGCAAAAATTAAAAGAATTTAGTCACACCAAACCAGCCTTACAACAAATGTTAAAGGGACTTATATAGAAAACAAGTATAAAAGGAGAAGATCCACGAAACAAACCCATCATAACATCTAAGAAGATGACAATAGAATCATTTGTATCAATAATTACTTTGAATGTCAATGGACTAAACGCCCCAACCAAAAGACACAGAGTGGCTGAATGGATCCAAAAACACGACACATACATATGCTGCCTCCAGGAAACTCATTTCAGACCTAGAGACACTCATAGACTGAAAGTGAGAGGCTGGAAAAAGATATTCCATGCAAATGGAAATCAAAAGAAAGCTGGAGTAACAATCCTCATATCAGATAAAATAGATTTTAAAGTAAAGAAGATTCTAAGAGACAAGGCAGGTCACTACATCATGATTAAGGGATCCATCCAAGAAGAAGACATAACAATCATAAATATCTACGCTCCCAACGCAGGAGCACCCCAATACATAAGACAAACACTTTCAGACATAAAAGAAGACATTGACAGCAACGCAATCATAGTAGGAGACTTTAACACTCCTCTCACACCAATGGACAGATCATCCAAACAGAAAATTAATAAAGAAACACAAGCCTTAAATGCCACACTAGAAGAAATGGACCTCATTGATATCTTTAGGACGTTCCATACAAAAGCAGAAGAATACACTTTCTTCTCAAGTGCTCACGGAACATTCTCCAGGATAGACCACATCTTGGGCCACAAATCAATCCTCAGTCAATTCAAGAAAACTGAAATTCTATCAACCATCTTCTCGGACCACAATGCAGTGAGACTAGAGATCAACTACAGGAAAAAACCGCTAAAAACACAAACACATGGAGATTAAACAACACATACCTAAAAAACCAACTGATCATTGAGGAAATCAAAGGAGAAATAAAAAAATTCCTAGAAGAAAATGACAATGAACACACGACAGTGCAAAACCTATGGGATACTGCAAAAGCAGTTCTAAGAGGGATGTTTATAGCAATACAATCCCACCTCAAGAAACTAGGAAAATCTCAAACAGACGACCTTAACTTACGCTTAAAACAACTGGAGAAAGAAGAACAAAAACACCCCAAAGCCAGCAGAAGAAGAGAAATCATAAAGATCAGAGCAGAAATAAATGAAAAAGAAACAAAAGAAACAATAGTAAAGATAAATAAAACAAAAAGCTGTTTCTTCGAAAAAGTCAATAAAATCGACACACCACTGGCCAGACTCATCAAGAAAAAGAGAGAGAAGAACCAGATCACCAAAATCAAAAATGAAAAAGGAGAGATTACAACAGAGAATGCAGAAATCCAAAGGATTCTAAGAGACTATTATGAACAACTCTATGGCAACAAACTGGACAACCTGGAAGAAATGGACAGTTTCTTAGAGAAGATTAATCTCCCAAGACTCAACCAGGACGAAATAGAAACTATGAACAAGCCAATCACAAGCTCATAAATCGACCTTGTGATCAAAAATCTACCCAAAAATAAAAGCCCAGGGCCAGATGGTTTCACAAGTGAATTCTACCAAACATTTAAAGAAGAGCTAATGCCTGTCCTTCTAAAACTCTTCCAAAAAATTGCCCAGGAAGGAACCCTTCCAAACACATTCTACGAGGCCACCATCACCCGCATACCAAAGCCAGGCAAAGACAACACAAAGAAGAAAATTATAGGCCAATTTCACTGATGAATCTAGATGCCAAAATCCTCAACAAAATCCTAGCAAACAGAATTCAGCAACACAGCAAAAGCTCATTCATCACGATCAAGTTGGGTTCATCCCAGGCAGGCAAGGATTCTTCAACATCCGCAAATCAATCAATGTGATACACCATATCAACAAATTGAAAGACAAAAATCACATGATCATCTCAATAGATGCAGAAAAAGCCTTTGACAAAGTACAACATCCATTTATGATAAAAACTCTTCAAAAAATGGGCATAGAAGGAACTTATCTTAACATAGTGAAAGCCATATATGAGAAGCCCACAGCGAACATTATCCTCAATGGTGAAAAACTCAAAGCATTTCCTCTAAGATCAGGAACAAGACAAGGGTGTCCACTTTCACCACTCTTATTCAACATAGTCCTGGAAGTTCTAGCAATAGCAATAAGAGAAGAGAAAGAAATCAAAGGAATCCAGATTGGAAAGGAAGAAGTCAAACTCTCTCTATTTGCAGATGACATGATATTATACATAGAAAATCCCAAAGACACTATTACAAAACTACTAGAGTCAACCAGTGAATTCAGCAAAGTCGCAGGATACAAAATCAATAGACAGAAATCACTGGCATTCCTATACACAAACAATGAAAAATCAGAAAACGAAATCAAAGAGGCAATCCCCTTCACCATTGCAACCAAAAGAATCAAATATCTAGGAATAAACCTACCCAAAGAAACAAAAGAACTGTACACAGAAAATTACAAGACACTCATGAGAGACATTAAAGAAGAGTTAAACAGATGGAGAAATATTCCGTGTTCCTGGGTCGGGAGAATCAATATTGTGAAAATGACCATACTACCAAATGTCATCTATAGATTCAATGCGATCCCTATCAAACTTCCAATAACATTCTTCACAGAACTAGACCAACGAATAACACAGTTCATATGGAAACACAAAAGACCTCTAATAGCCAAAGCAATCCTCAGGAAGAAGAATGGAGCTGGGGGGATCAGCCTCCCCAACTTCAGACTCTACTACAAAGCAACAGTCATCAAGACAGTATGGTACTGGCACAAAAACAGAAATATCGACCAATGGAACAAGATCGAGAACCCAGAGATAAAGCCACACACCTATGGGTACCTTATTTTTGACAAAGGAGGCGAACATATAAAATGGGACAAAGGCAGGTGGATTCTTTAGCACTGCACCACAATAAGAACTCTAGCATCGAATCCAAAAGCGGTCAAGCTATAAAGTCACTGAGGCTATTAAGACCTGCAATAGAGACATTTTTTTCCTCTCCAATCTACTATATGGCCTTTATACATATATATAAAGAAATCAGATTCCCAGAGAAAGATGCATACCTTTTTTTTTTTTTTTTTACTTTCTTTTTGCCGGGGGGGGGGGGGGGGGGGGGGGGGAGGAGAGCAGGCGGGCCACTTCTATTGGTCTTTCATTCATCTATTTTCATCCATCTTTGTTCTTTGGCCTTTGTGGGCCTCCCATCGCGGTGGCCTCTGTCGTCGCAGAGCGCCGGCTCTAGGCGCATGCACTCCAGAGCTCCGGCTCAGTAATTGGACACATCAGTCCAGCCGCTCCGCGGCAAGTGGAATCTTCCCAGGCCAGGAATCGAACCGGCGACCCTTGCACTGCAAGGCGGTGTCCTTACCCACTGGACCACCAGGGAAGCCCAGATGCATACCTTTTTAAGAGAAAAATACAGTTGTACAGGTCCATCCATGGCCATAGGAAGGTATTTAGTACATGCTGGGTGGACCATTGTAAATCTCTGCAAAATCTGAGTCTGTCGCTGGCTGACTCACAATCAGCCCTAATGCTCTGCAGCCTTACTAAACCCTTAGTAGCAGGTCAGGTACATGTCACCTAAGTTTTGCAATGAGGTAAGAAGACATTAGATAAAGACAAAAAACTTTGGATTTTGATTTAGGATATGAGGAACTTATTTTTTTGATAAACACCCACCTTAAATTTATTAGAAGTTTCTAAAGGTAAAGCATCATTTTTGTAAATGTATGAAAATACCAAATATTTAAGAAACTGATGTAATTGGTGTCTTACTTTAAATATCGATTTTTACTGGTGTAAGTTTAACTCAGAAATGTAATCATTCCCATTGCCCTTACATTTAAGAATAACAATCAAGGGATAAATCATGTTTTGGTGTGTGTTATCCAAATTGAATATCCTTTTTTTTTTCCTCCTAAACTGAGAATCTTAGAAGAAATGTAGAAACCATACTACCATTTTAGCATTTCCATTTGTTCTCCAATTTTTCCCATATATTTCACACATGGTGCTCCATATTTTTAGAAGCAAGAATACAGGTAACATATATTTACAACAGATGTTCATGAATAAAACCCAATTAAAAGGTATCAGCTTCTAGGTTTTGCAGCACAATGGTTCCTGCTGTTGACTTTTCCAAGCAGCTATGACACTTTGCCTTTGCACAGTTCTTCAACAGCACAAACACTTGGAATCTAAATGGCAGTGGAAAGTGTTGCTACCTCTCAGGCTCTGCAAGAGTCACATCTTCATATTCTCCACAATGTGTTAACATACATTTAATAACAATGTATATTATTTAATTATTGTATTTACACTAGTGAGTTATTATCTCCATTTTCATGTAAAATGAAACTGCCAAAAGTTAATAGCCCATTAAAAATAGAGCTGACACATAAACTGAGGTTTTCTCAACTGTTACGTTTAAAAAGTTAAGTCACCTAATTGTCTTACTAAACTTGTGTTAATAGCAAAGAATGTTATTGCAACTCAGTGTAAATCTGAAAGACATTCTCACAAAGAAGTTCTGCTTTTCAAAGAGCTGTAAATAACATTTAAAAATCATTCTTAAGTTTTCCTTCCTAAAATATCTACTTGGATTATATGAATCTGTTTTCAGTGCTTTTTAAGAATGGCATATAATCTGTAGCACATGACTAACTTTTCATAAGACAACATGTTTTTAAACTGATTCATGTGTATAGGTCACACATAGCCAATGAAACTGTAAGCTTCTAGAGGGTATATGCTTTACCTTTATTCTCCAAAGCCCTTCACTTGTTACATATGTAGCAATGACTCAATAAACACTTGGTTAATAGCAAAATAGGAATTCAAAACAGGAACTGAAAAAATGTGTATACCATAAAAAAATGGAAAACTCTTTCATTATTAGATAAATATTAAAAAATGAGAACACTCAGCAAAAGTTTTTCACAGAAAAGAAAGATTTTCTGTAAGAAAAGAAAGATTGATCTTGTTATCTGCCCCATCCCCCAAATCTATGGTCAGTTTAGTGTAGACCTCACTTTCAAAAGATGTTATGAGAGGCATTGTTATCTTCAGAGATAAAAATACCTTGTGGATTTTCACTACATATAGTAATTTAGCAAATATGACTGTGTAGTTCTTGAAAGATTTAGCATTTCCATTTGTTCTCCAATTTTTCCCATATATTTCACACATGGTGCTCCATATTTTTAGAAGCAAGAATACAGGTAACATATATTTACAACAGATGTTCATGAATAAAACCCAATTAAAAGGTATCAGCTTCTAGGTTTTGCAGCACAATGGTTCCTGCTGTTGACTTTTCCAAGCAGCTATGACACTTTGCCTTTGCACAGTTCTTCAACAGCACAAACACTTGGAATCTAAATGGCAGTGGAAAGTGTTGCTACCTCTCAGGCTCTGCAAGAGTCACATCTTCATATTCTCCACAATGTGTTAACATACATTTAATAACAATGTATATTATTTAATTATTGTATTTACACTAGTGAGTTATTATCTCCATTTTCATGTAAAATGAAACTGCCAAAAGTTAATAGCCCATTAAAAATAGAGCTGACACATAAACTGAGGTTTTCTCAACTGTTACGTTTAAAAGTTAAGTCACCTAATTGTCTTACTAAACTTGTGTTAATAGCAAAGAATGTTATTGCAACTCAGTGTAAATCTGAAAGACATTCTCACAAAGAAGTTCTGCTTTTCAAAGAGCTGTAAATAACATTTAAAAATCATTCTTAAGTTTTCCTTCCTAAAATATCTACTTGGATTATATGAATCTGTTTTCAGTGCTTTTTAAGAATGGCATATAATCTGTAGCACATGACTAACTTTTCATAAGACAACATGTTTTTAAACTGATTCATGTGTATAGGTCACACATAGCCAATGAAACTGTAAGCTTCTAGAGGGTATATGCTTTACCTTTATTCTCCAAAGCCCTTCACTTGTTACATATGTAGCAATGACTCAATAAACACTTGGTTAATAGCAAAATAGGAATTCAAAACAGGAACTGAAAAAATGTGTATACCATAAAAAAATGGAAAACTCTTTCATTATTAGATAAATATTAAAAAATGAGAACACTCAGCAAAAGTTTTTCACAGAAAAGAAAGATTTTCTGTAAGAAAAGAAAGATTGATCTTGTTATCTGCCCCATCCCCCAAATCTATGGTCAGTTTAGTGTAGACCTCACTTTCAAAAGATGTTATGAGAGGCATTGTTATCTTCAGAGATAAAAATACCTTGTGGATTTTCACTACATATAGTAATTTAGCAAATATGACTGTGAAGTTCTTGAGTTATGATGAATATATGACCAAAAAGAAACCCTAATAAGAAAATTTAAGGACTATAAGTAATATTAATTAGAAGTCTGTATATTATATATCTCAGAACTGTGTTAAAGTGACTTAAATAATTTAATACACTTCCAGCTAGAAATAATCATCTCACAAGCTTGTGAAAGCAAAATATATATCATATTTTTTAATTTTTCTTTTAAACTATTCAATATATAAATTCCTTTGATAGTTTATTTTTCCTTCAAGTTATTTCCAAATTCTATTGACACAAATTCATTCAAAACCCAGTTTTCAAGATTCTTCCTAGACTTCCCATTATGCCTTTTAAGACCTCATGTATATGATTAACAGTGTCACTTGCACATCTTTATGTGTGTAGTTTCATGATTTCATTCACAATCAGTAGTTACTTCTTATCCACTTTGACTCTCTGAAGCGTTTTTAAATTGGTGACATGTACACAGGCAAAGGATGTATAGAGCTTATTTGTTGAATCTTCTTTTTCATTTCTGGACAACTGCATATAGATACCTAGGAAATTCCCTTATTCCATTAGTCCAGACAATTACATGGAGCCTGATGTTATTGTGTATATCTGAAATTCACATTTCTTTTATGGCATATTTTCTGATGTTTTTGAGTGTCCAGGGAGCACACTCCTTGAAATTCACTCCAAGGATGTGCTTGGGGATACTGATGGTTTATTCTCTGATCATCATCTCATTTATGGCAGTAAGACCTTTTTGCCATCCTTCTCTGCAGGAGCCATTCTGCCAGATTCAGGTCGGAAAAAAGACTGACACTACACTTTTAAACATTTCATTAAACCTTACTTTCACCCTTTGGATCCAATTGAAATCTCTCACTTTTAACTCTCACCTTTCTCAATCACTTATCCTAATTAAGTGTGAAGAGTCAAAATGCATCAGGAGGGAAAGGGACAGAGCACAATTATTGAAAGAATGACATAGACTAATTTCACAACATAAACTCATTAGAATCAAATGGGTCCAAGATGGCGGACTAGACCTTGATCCTCAATCAGCAAGCTAAATGACACAACCAGAGGCGCCATGACAGTTCCACCCCTTTCCCAAATATGACTGTGAAGTTCTTGAGTTATGATGAATATATGACCAAAAGAAACCCTAATAAGAAAATTTAAGGACTATAAGTAATATTAATTAGAAGTCTGTATATTATATATCTCAGAACTGTGTTAAAGTGACTTAAATAATTTAATACACTTCCAGCTAGAAATAATCATCTCACAAGCTTGTGAAAGCAAAATATATATCATATTTTTTAATTTTTCTTTTAAACTATTCAATATATAAATTCCTTTGATAGTTTATTTTTCCTTCAAGTTATTTCCAAATTCTATTGACACAAATTCATTCAAAACCCAGTTTTCAAGATTCTTCCTAGACTTCCCATTATGCCTTTTAAGACCTCATGTATATGATTAACAGTGTCACTTGCACATCTTTATGTGTGTAGTTTCATGATTTCATTCACAATCAGTAGTTACTTCTTATCCACTTTGACTCTCTGAAGCGTTTTTAAATTGGTGACATGTACACAGGCAAAGGATGTATAGAGCTTATTTGTTGAATCTTCTTTTTCATTTCTGGACAACTGCATATAGATACCTAGGAAATTCCCTTATTCCATTAGTCCAGACAATTACATGGAGCCTGATGTTATTGTGTATATCTGAAATTCACATTTCTTTTATGGCATATTTTCTGATGGTTTTGAGTGTCCAGGGAGCACACTCCTTGAAATTCACTCCAAGGATGTGCTTGGGGATACTGATGGTTTATTCTCTGATCATCATCTCATTTATGGCAGTAAGACCTTTTTGCCATCCTTCTCTGCAGGAGCCATTCTGCCAGATTCAGGTCGGAAAAAAGACTGACACTACACTTTTAAACATTTCATTAAACCTTACTTTCACCCTTTGGATCCAATTGAAATCTCTCACTTTTAACTCTCACCTTTCTCAATCACTTATCCTAATTAAGTGTGAAGAGTCAAAATGCATCAGGAGGGAAAGGGACAGAGCACAATTATTGAAAGAATGACATAGACTAATTTCACAACATAAACTCATTAGAATCAAATGGGTCCAAGATGGCGGACTAGACCTTGATCCTCAATCAGCAAGCTAAATGACACAACCAGAGGCGCCATGACAGTTCCACTCCTTTCCCAAAATAGTTGGAGAATAATCCTCCCACTCATAAGCATATGAAATTCCCCAACCCATGTGGGGGCCACTGGACCCGCCCTCTGAGATGGCCCACACTCTGTCTATTGAGTGTACTTTTCTCTGAATAAATCCATTTCTTACCTATCACTTTGTCTCTCACTGAATTCTTTTCTGAAAAGAGACATGAAGAACCTGAGTTCCATTAAGTTCTGAAACCAGGTACGGTGGGTTCGAGTACATGATCCCACATGGGATCAAGTCCAAAGCAGGATTTTGGTTCCAGTCCCAGCCACGTGGGTCCAACTCCCAAACTAAGTTTTGAGTTTAAGTCCCAAATCCAAGGCAAACAGTTTCAAAAATGCACCCCCTTGATCCTCAGTCCTCTGCCATGTTACTATCCCATATTAAAAAAAAAAATACATGTATAAAAATCTCTGCTTTTTATACTATTAATGAAACCCAGCTTCTATTTGTTTCCATTTCTATTTCTTCTGATTTTTAACTAACTGTTAAACCCACTGAATTCCTTGAAGACTTGCCATTTGTTCAAAGACTTCCTTTGCGCCTCAAAAAGGTTTTATGATCTGTTCAATATCCTGACCTCACTACTTTATAACACTAGCAGTCTCAATTTTTTTCTTCCCTCTGCGCCCTGCTCAGCACCCTTCTCTACCTACCTTGCTATCACCTCAAAATTTTTCTATCTGAAATCAGTGGATCGGATAATGTAGGCTTTCCCACGTTAAACACTTCAGTACTTTCATTAATATATCCTTTCAAATTATTAACATTTCCACCACATGGACCACTCCACTTTTCCACTCAGCCACCCCTCCACTTCCTGACCTGTAGTCCATAATTTTAACAGTATTTGACCAATGTACCCAAGTCTCTTGACCATTATTTATCCATCCTATTCACCTGAATAGCCTCTACACTAAATTTTTTGGATCCAATTGAAATCTCTCACTTTTAACTCTCACCTTTCTCAATCACTTATCCTAATTAAGTGTGAAGAGTCAAAATGCATCAGGAGGAAAGGGACAGAGCACAATTATTGAAAGAATGACATAGACTAATTTCACAACATAAACTCATTAGAATCAAATGGGTCCAAGATGGCGGACTAGACCTTGATCCTCAATCAGCAAGCTAAATGACACAACCAGAGGCGCCATGACAGTTCCACTCCTTTCCCAAAATAGTTGGAGAATAATCCTCCCACTCATAAGCATATGAAATTCCCCAACCCATGTGGGGGCCACTGGACCCGCCCTCTGAGATGGCCCACACTCTGTCTATTGAGTGTACTTTTCTCTGAATAAATCCATTTCTTACCTATCACTTTGTCTCTCACTGAATTCTTTTCTGAAAAGAGACATGAAGAACCTGAGTTCCATTAAGTTCTGAAACCAGGTACGGTGGGTTCGAGTACATGATCCCACATGGGATCAAGTCCAAAGCAGGATTTTGGTTCCAGTCCCAGCCACGTGGGTCCAACTCCCAAACTAAGTTTTGAGTTTAAGTCCCAAATCCAAGGCAAACAGTTTCAAAAATGCACCCCCTTGATCCTCAGTCCTCTGCCATGTTACTATCCCATATTAAAAAAAAAAATACATGTATAAAAATCTCTGCTTTTTATACTATTAATGAAACCCAGCTTCTATTTGTTTCCATTTCTATTTCTTCTGATTTTTAACTAACTGTTAAACCCACTGAATTCCTTGAAGACTTGCCATTTGTTCAAAGACTTCCTTTGCGCCTCAAAAAGGTTTTATGATCTGTTCAATATCCTGACCTCACTACTTTATAACACTAGCAGTCTCAATTTTTTTCTTCCCTCTGCGCCCTGCTCAGCACCCTTCTCTACCTACCTTGCTATCACCTCAAAATTTTTCTATCTGAAATCAGTGGATCGGATAATGTAGGCTTTCCCACGTTAAACACTTCAGTACTTTCATTAATATATCCTTTCAAATTATTAACATTTCCACCACATGGACCACTCCACTTTTCCACTCAGCCACCCCTCCACTTCCTGACCTGTAGTCCATAATTTTAACAGTATTTGACCAATGTACCCAAGTCTCTTGACCATTATTTATCCATCCTATTCACCTGAATAGCCTCTACATGACTGAATTCAAATAGGAGTTAACATTACCTAAGACTTTCTTGCTTTCAGGTTTCTCCTTTTCTAAGTCTCCTATTTTAAAGAATTGAAATAACAATATGAATCACTATGAAATGCAAATCTTATAACATTCTTTTCCTACTTAGAGGTCACTAATATCCTTATATCACTGTTAGAATAAAATTTAGAACTTTATGTGGCCAAAAAAAAAAAAAAAAAAGAACCTTTGTAACCTAAATTCTATTAACCTTGCACTTGCAGATGTATCTTTTGCAATTGACTTTTTTTATTCCTTCCTTTCTGCTCAAGGCCTTTTGGTTTGTACCTTCCCATACTCACTACTCTGTTCTGATTTAATTTTGCTTTGCTTGTTCAAATTAGTTCTTTACAGTTCAGGTTAAACATCAGTTCTAGAGAGAGAAGAAAAGAAGAAAGGTTGTGTTCAGTCATGTCTGACTCTTTGTCTTTGCTATCCCATGGACTGTAACCCAACAGGCTCCTCTGTCCATAGACTCTTCCAGGTAAGAATATTGGATTGAGTTGCCATTTCCTATTCCACAAGGTCTTCCCAACCCAGGAATCAAACCCATATCCCCTGTGTCTCTTGCATTGGCTCATGGATTCATTACCACTTGCACCAGCTAGGAAACCCTGTAAAGAGAAGAGTTGTAGCTATTTACCCTATATGTTACCCTACAAATACCTCTGTCATCTGATTACATAACACTGGGTTTATCACCTCTCAAGGCACTACAAATGATCTTTTCAAAGGTATCTTCTTGCATTGAAGGGTAAGTTCCTTGAATATACAGACCTGTTCATCTTGATCACCACCATATCTTTACAACATGGAATAACACTTCACTTATTAGAGGTGCTTTGTATATGTTGCTAATGAAAGTTATTATCCTTACCACAGAATAGTGATGTAAGGCAAAAAGACTTACTTTTTGAAAATGTAGGAATTAGAGATATGAGTTAATATATGCAATAAATGATCATATAATGATTTTTATAATTTCCACACATGGACCACTCCACTTTTCCACTCAGCCACCCTCCATTGACCTGTAGTCCATAATTTTAACAGTATTTGACCAATGTACCCAAGTCTCTTGACCATTATTTATCCATCCTATTCACCTGAATAGCCTCTACATGACTGAATTCAAATAGGAGTTAACATTACCTAAGACTTTCTTGCTTTCAGGTTTCTCCTTTTCTAAGTCTCCTATTTTAAAGAATTGAAATAACAATATGAATCACTATGAAATGCAAATCTTATAACATTCTTTTCCTACTTAGAGGTCACTAATATCCTTATATCACTGTTAGAATAAAATTTAGAACTTTATGTGGCCAAAAAAAAAAAAAAAAAAGAACCTTTGTAACCTAAATTCTATTAACCTTGCACTTGCAGATGTATCTTTTGCAATTGACTTTTTTTATTCCTTCCTTTCTGCTCAAGGCCTTTTGGTTTGTACCTTCCCATACTCACTACTCTGTTCTGATTTAATTTTGCTTTGCTTGTTCAAATTAGTTCTTTACAGTTCAGGTTAAACATCAGTTCTAGAGAGAGAAGAAAAGAAGAAAGGTTGTGTTCAGTCATGTCTGACTCTTTGTCTTTGCTATCCCATGGACTGTAACCCAACAGGCTCCTCTGTCCATAGACTCTTCCAGGTAAGAATATTGGATTGAGTTGCCATTTCCTATTCCACAAGGTCTTCCCAACCCAGGAATCAAACCCATATCCCCTGTGTCTCTTGCATTGGCTCATGGATTCATTACCACTTGCACCAGCTAGGAAACCCTGTAAAGAGAAGAGTTGTAGCTATTTACCCTATATGTTACCCTACAAATACCTCTGTCATCTGATTACATAACACTGGGTTTATCACCTCTCAAGGCACTACAAATGATCTTTTCAAAGGTATCTTCTTGCATTGAAGGGTAAGTTCCTTGAATATACAGACCTGTTCATCTTGATCACCACCATATCTTTACAACATGGAATAACACTTCACTTATTAGAGGTGCTTTGTATATGTTGCTAATGAAAGTTATTATCCTGCTAATACCACAGAATAGTGATGTAAGAACAAGCACAAAATAAATGACTTACTTTTTGAAAATGTGGGAATTAGAGATATGAGTTAATATATGCAATAAATGATCATATAATGATTTTTTATAATTAAAGAACCAACTGAAAAGAATTATTACTATTGATATGTTTAGCACATGTATCTTTTGTTTATCAGTTCTTTTTTAGTTTCTAATTTATCTGTATTTCTTGATCAGTATGAGTTATTATGAATTATTGATCAGTATGAGTTACATTTTTCTCAGTGTTCTCATGTAATTATCTAATGTTAAGCCCTTCAAGGGAAAGCATGATACTATGGTTTTATTCAATCTCATTACTCCCCAATGACATGATAGATCTTAAGGATGATTCCATATAAACCCTCCTAAATCTTGACTATTATCCCCAAAGTAGTAGAAACGTATATGCCTTCCAAATATCTTCTATTCCTTGCATCTCAGAAATATACTCCTAATTTTATTTAATAAAGCATTATTCCCATTCAGTATACTATATTCCCAATCCCATTGTAGCTATGTATGGGCATGTTAACTGAATTGTGGTGATATTTAACAGATGTTATCTGATAAAAGCCTGTTCAGTCAGTTAAGTATAAATTGGGCTATTTCCTGCTTTTCCTTTTCCCTTTTTCATAAAATGAGCACATGTCAATGATAGCTGTACCAACGATCTTAGATTCTGAATTGAGTTTGAGGATAGAAATAACATTTCACAAATGTGAAACAGATGATGGAAAGAATTTAAGTCCCTTTAAATTCAACAAGCTTGCAAGACTCAAAAGAAATATTCTAATTATGTTGAAAATGATCTATTGTCATGATTCTCACCTCTTTAGATATTTTTCTATGTGGTAAAACTTAACTGAAAATTACATATTCCATATATGATCACAGATAGGATTATGCATGAAAAGTTTCAAAATTAAAGGAATCTATGTGACATTACCACTTGCACCAGCTAGGAAGCCCTGTAAAGAGAAGAGTTGTAGCTATTTACCCTATATGTTCCCAAATACCTCTGTAAAAAAGGATCCTTGTTCAAAGGTATCTTCTTGCATTGAAGGGTAAGTTCCTTGAATATACAGACCTGTTCATCTTGATCACCACCATATCTTTACAACATGGAATAACACTTCACTTATTAGAGGTGCTTTGTATATGTTGCTAATGAAAGTTATTATCCTGCTAATACCACAGAATAGTGATGTAAGAACAAGCACAAAATAAATGACTTACTTTTTGAAAATGTGGGAATTAGAGATATGAGTTAATATATGCAATAAATGATCATATAATGATTTTTTATAATTAAAGAACCAACTGAAAAGAATTATTACTATTGATATGTTTAGCACATGTATCTTTTGTTTATCAGTTCTTTTTTAGTTTCTAATTTATCTGTATTTCTTGATCAGTATGAGTTATTATGAATTATTGATCAGTATGAGTTACATTTTTCTCAGTGTTCTCATGTAATTATCTAATGTTAAGCCCTTCAAGGGAAAGCATGATACTATGGTTTTATTCAATCTCATTACTCCCCAATGACATGATAGATCTTAAGGATGATTCCATATAAACCCTCCTAAATCTTGACTATTATCCCCAAAGTAGTAGAAACGTATATGCCTTCCAAATATCTTCTATTCCTTGCATCTCAGAAATATACTCCTAATTTTATTTAATAAAGCATTATTCCCATTCAGTATACTATATTCCCAATCCCATTGTAGCTATGTATGGGCATGTTAACTGAATTGTGGTGATATTTAACAGATGTTATCTGATAAAAGCCTGTTCAGTCAGTTAAGTATAAATTGGGCTATTTCCTGCTTTTCCTTTTCCCTTTTTCATAAAATGAGCACATGTCAATGATAGCTGTACCAACGATCTTAGATTCTGAATTGAGTTTGAGGATAGAAATAACATTTCACAAATGTGAAACAGATGATGGAAAGAATTTAAGTCCCTTTAAATTCAACAAGCTTGCAAGACTCAAAAGAAATATTCTAATTATGTTGAAAATGATCTATTGTCATGATTCTCACCTCTTTAGATATTTTTCTATGTGGTAAAACTTAACTGAAAATTACATATTCCATATATGATCACAGATAGGATTATGCATGAAAAGTTTCAAAATTAAAGGAATCTATGTGACATTTGGAAAATACCCACCACAAATTCATCCATTTTCTTGTTTTACCATAGAAGTGCTCATAGAAGTGATCCCCAGCTACTACCAGTTCATTCCATGTCTGGCATGGTTACACCGAATTATACACTAAAAAGCATTCTCCCTAACCCATAAGCCGTTCCATTCTATCCACAGCTCTCCAGTGATGGTGTCAACACTATCTCAACCTCTCACTCTTCTAGTCATACATGGAAGTGTAACCTGACATTACTAGTTAGAGCAATATTTTCATAAACCTAAAGGTACCCTGTTTTCTACCTCTTTCCAGTCTTCAAACTCATTCATTCTAGTATTCCCAAATTCAGAATTTTCTAAAGTCCATTAGGAAATCCAATCCACTTGTCCTATAACCTATTAATTGGTACACATTCGCATGGCTTCTTCTTTCCATTTCTTACCTCACAACAGAGAACACTTTAATACACAAGACAGTCATTCCTCTCCTACTACTTCCTTCTTTGTCTTCACTTTTCCAGTCACATTGACTGTTGTGCTATTTTTTCAAGTATGCCAGAACCAACCCTGCTTTAAAGACTTTTTGGTTATTTTTATTGTGATTATTAGTTTTTCCTATTCTTCAGATATTAAACTAAGTCACTTACCTCTTCAGATCTTCAAGTTTTTGCTCATCTCATCTTCTCAATTAAGCATACCAGAAAATTTTTTTCATAGATCTTTTGCCTTTTGTGCTAATTCCTCCTCACTGTGCTCTTCCTTTTCTTTGCAGTTTTCCATTTTTCTAACTGATGTTACAAAAAATTAGCACAAACTTAATGGCTGAAAATAAGACAAATTGATCATCTTATTCTATAGGGAAGGTTTCAACATAGAATCTTCTGGGCAAAAGCAAAATGTCAGCAGGGAAAATGTCAGTTCGTTTGTAGAGGATCCAGAGGAAAATCATTTTCTTTTTCATTACCAACTTCAAGTGGTCAACCACATTTCTTGCCTCATGATGACTCTTCCATTTCAAAGCCAGGAACTGTGGGAAATCATTCTGATTTTCCTCTGTAGTCGCATTTTCCTCTGCAGCTCCTCTGTTTCCTTCCTCCATTTTTAAGAATCTTTATGACTACTTTGGACCCATTCAGATAATCCAGGATAAGCCCCCCATTTTAAGATCAACTGATTATCAATCTTAGTTCTACCTTCAACCTAAATTCTCTTTGTCATGATAGCATAACAATTTCAAAGATTTAGAGGCTGAGAATGTGAGCATCTATAGGAGGACAATTTGTGTATTCCATATCTTGCCACCTATGTGTGAATCTGCTTTGTGACCATTCTGTTCCATTGATCTATTTACATATCTTCACACCAAAACTATAGTCTTAGTTACTGAAGTTTATCATAAAAATATTGATATCAGGTAGTTAAGGCATTCACTCAGTTTTTTAAGATTTTTTCTTTCTTTTTATTTTTTGGTCTATGCTAGAGTCTATGCTTTTTCATATAAAATATGAAATAGACTTTTGAATTTATACACAAAAGCCCTTTGGGAGTTTTATTTGGTTTCATTGAATGAATATAAAGAGAATTAAAAATGAGCATGAATAAAACATTTTTAAAATGGTAAAAAGAAACAAAAATGTTTTCCAAGTTATTTACATGATACATTTTCATTTCCATAAGTCTTGCTCAATTTTCCTTGATATTTTATATTTTTAGGTAACAATATTAAATACCATTTACTATATTTGTTACTAAGTAGTTTATTTTTATATAATTGCAATGGTAAACTTTTTAAATCTTTCTTTTTCAATTATTTGCAACTAGTATATAAGGACAAATAATTTTTGTATGTGTGTGTGTTAGTCACTCAGTGATGTCTGATTTTTTTGACCCCCATAGACTGTAGCCTGCCAAGCTCCTCTGTCTATGGGATACTAAAGGCAAGATTGCTGGAGTGGAGGCCAGAGCAGACCATCCAGCTAACCCACAGATTCAGAACAGTAATATACACTAAGTCATTATGTTTTGAAATAAAAGTTAACTGATAAAGTTGAGACTTTAAAAATTATAATGAAATACCTGTGACCATTTTATGCTATTAAATTTTTAAAATCTGGAAAAAAACAACGAGAAAAGAATACTTGAATGGGTTGGCATTCCTTTCTCCATGAGATCTTCTGGATCCAGATATGCAATCCAGGTGTCCTGCATTGCAGATAGATGATTTACTATCTGAGCTACCAGAGATTGATGCTATATTGTATGAGAATGCTTGTTTTAATAGTTTAAGATC
This sequence comes from Tragulus kanchil, assembly GCA_022376925.1. Lineage (NCBI taxonomy): Eukaryota > Metazoa > Chordata > Mammalia > Artiodactyla > Tragulidae > Tragulus > Tragulus kanchil. The sequence goes on along the minus strand of JAIOJX010000003.1, from coordinate 83,744,258 downwards.
AACTGATTATCAATCTTAGTTCTACCTTCAACCTAAATTCTCTTTGTCATGATAGCATAACAATTTCAAAGATTTAGAGGCTGAGAATGTGAGCATCTATAGGAGGACAATTTGTGTATTCCATATCTTGCCACCTATGTGTGAATCTGCTTTGTGACCATTCTGTTCCATTGATCTATTTACATATCTTCACACCAAAACTATAGTCTTAGTTACTGAAGTTTATCATAAAAATATTGATATCAGGTAGTTAAGGCATTCACTCAGTTTTTTAAGATTTTTTCTTTCTTTTTATTTTTTGGTCTATGCTAGAGTCTATGCTTTTTCATATAAAATATGAAATAGACTTTTGAATTTATACACAAAAGCCCTTTGGGAGTTTTATTTGGTTTCATTGAATGAATATAAAGAGAATTAAAAATGAGCATGAATAAAACATTTTTAAAATGGTAAAAAGAAACAAAAATGTTTTCCAAGTTATTTACATGATACATTTTCATTTCCATAAGTCTTGCTCAATTTTCCTTGATATTTTATATTTTTAGGTAACAATATTAAATACCATTTACTATATTTGTTACTAAGTAGTTTATTTTTATATAATTGCAATGGTAAACTTTTTAAATCTTTCTTTTTCAATTATTTGCAACTAGTATATAAGGACAAATAATTTTTGTATGTGTGTGTGTTAGTCACTCAGTGATGTCTGATTTTTTTGACCCCCATAGACTGTAGCCTGCCAAGCTCCTCTGTCTATGGGATACTAAAGGCAAGATTGCTGGAGTGGAGGCCAGAGCAGACCATCCAGCTAACCCACAGATTCAGAACAGTAATATACACTAAGTCATTATGTTTTGAAATAAAAGTTAACTGATAAAGTTGAGACTTTAAAAATTATAATGAAATACCTGTGACCATTTTATGCTATTAAATTTTTAAAATCTGGAAAAAAACAACGAGAAAAGAATACTTGAATGGGTTGGCATTCCTTTCTCCATGAGATCTTCTGGATCCAGATATGCAATCCAGGTGTCCTGCATTGCAGATAGATGATTTACTATCTGAGCTACCAGAGATTGATGCTATATTGTATGAGAATGGTAAATTCACTTGTTTTAATAGTTTTAAGCTAAATCTCTTAGAATGTTCCATATAAGCATGTATATTATTTTCCAATAGTAACAATATTATTTATTCCATTCTGGACCATTTTTTTTTTGTTTTTCTTGTCTTGTTTTATTATGGCATAAATTTCCAGTTAGATAAAAGGTGTGAGAATGAGAAAACTTATCATTTACCCAACCTAACAGTAAAGGTGTTTGATATTTAACAATTAGCATAATGATAGCTACAGGATTTTATTGCTACCATTAAGCAAATTGAAAAAATACCTGTCCATTCCTTATTGTATGAATATGCTTATATTAAATAATCATTTTTCTTATTTGCATTTTCCAACCTAATAACATCCTGTATTTCCTTTCTTTCATATTGTGTAATCAGTGATTAGTAGAGCTCTTTGCTTATCATAGAATCTTATATTGCTTTTTCTTTTTTAAGCATTCAGTCATTTCTCTTTATTTTCTTTTCCCTTCTCCTACTTTTTCTCTTCCAAAAAAATAGAAAAAAATATATATGTATTTAGTTTTGCTTTCTCTCCTACAATAATATTCAAATAGTAGAAAATTGCTAAAAGATATATTTCTTGAATAGGCAAAAGATACATTCCAACTGAGTGATCTTTTATTTCTTAAAAGAGTAATTATGGGGCTTTCCTCTTGGTCCATTTTGCTGTGCAGGGGGAACCAGTTCAATCCCTGGCCCTGGAGGATCCCATGTGCCACAGAGTTGTTGCATGGGTGTGTCCAGTTACAAGCCAGTGCTCCAGAACTGGTACTCTACATCAGGAGAGGCCGCTGCAGTGGGAGGCCCACATATGCTAAAAAATAAAGATGGATGAAAATAAACAAATAAATAAAATCTTTTAAAAAATGTAATTATGTCAACTAGCTATTGGTAAATGACCTAAATACTTCCAAACAAAATGCAATACAGAGTATATATCACTTAATGTTCTTTTATTTGAATGCCTAATTTAATCATGATAACTTGAATGGGTTGGCATTCCTTTCTCCATGAGATCTTCTGGATCCAGATATGCAATCCAGGTGTCCTGCATTGCAGATAGATGATTTACTATCTGAGCTACCAGAGATTGATGCTATATTGTATGAGAATGGTAAATTCACTTGTTTTAATAGTTTTAAGCTAAATCTCTTAGAATGTTCCATATAAGCATGTATATTATTTTCCAATAGTAACAATATTATTTATTCCATTCTGGACCATTTTTTTTTGTTTTTCTTGTCTTGTTTTATTATGTCATAAATTTCCAGTTAGATAGAAGGTGTGAGAATGAGAAAACTTACCATTTACCCAACCTAACAGTAAAGGTGTTTGATATTTAACAATTAGCATAATGATAGCTACAGGATTTTATTGCTACCATTAAGCAAATTGAAAAAATACCTGTCCATTCCTTATTGTATGAATATGCTTATATTAAATAATCATTTTTCTTATTTGCATTTTCCAACCTAATAACATCCTGTATTTCCTTTCTTTCATATTGTGTAATCAGTGATTAGTAGAGCTCTTTGCTTATCATAGAATCTTATATTGCTTTTTCTTTTTTAAGCATTCAGTCATTTCTCTTTATTTTCTTTTCCCTTCTCCTACTTTTTCTCTTCCAAAAAAATAGAAAAAAATATATATGTATTTAGTTTTGCTTTCTCTCCTACAATAATATTCAAATAGTAGAAAATTGCTAAAAGATATATTTCTTGAATAGGCAAAAGATACATTCCAACTGAGTGATCTTTTATTTCTTAAAAGAGTAATTATGGGGCTTTCCTCTTGGTCCATTTTGCTGTGCAGGGGGAACCAGTTCAATCCCTGGCCCTGGAGGATCCCATGTGCCACAGAGTTGTTGCATGGGTGTGTCCAGTTACAAGCCAGTGCTCCAGAACTGGTACTCTACATCAGGAGAGGCCGCTGCAGTGGGAGGCCCACATATGCTAAAAAATAAAGATGGATGAAAATAAACAAATAAATAAAATCTTTTAAAAAATGTAATTATGTCAACTAGCTATTGGTAAATGACCTAAATACTTCCAAACAAAATGCAATACAGAGTATATATCACTTAATGTTCTTTTATTTGAATGCCTAATTTAATCATGATAACTTAAAAAGAATTTGGTGATGTTTTTCTCACTTTCAAAAATATTTCTTAAAAAGTATACTGAAGATACAATGGAATTTTGTAGACTTATTCCAAGTTTTTTTATTTTGTTTTAAATTTGGAAAAATTAGCTAAGCTAATCAACCAAAATATTGTTAATGTTTAGCATTTTTCTGCTGTTTGTTGCAATCATTCAATATGAAAAATATTACTTATGAAGATGCTTAAGATATATGAAGATATTTATTTAGGTGATGTGGAGTTTAAAAAGATATACTACAGATTATGGGGCTTCCCTGGTGGTCCAGTGGGTAAGGACACAGCCTTGAAGTGCAAAGGGCCCCAGTTTGATCCCTGGCCTTGGAAAATTCCACGTGCCATGGAGTGACTGGACTGGTGTGTCCAACTACCGAGCAGGAGCTCTGCAGAGCATGTACCCAGAGCCGGTGCTCTGCAACAAGAGAGGCCGCTGCGATGGGAGGCTCACACAGGCCATAGAACATAGATGGACAGAAATAAATAAATGAAAGATCAATAGAAGTGGCCCCCCCAAAAAAGGATATACTACAGATCAATACAAACATCTATATCATTGCAGTTTAGTTAAGTATCAAGTTTTTTGCAAAGATCATGATTTATCTTTCCTTTAAAGTGGAAATATTCAGTCTGTCTATTTTAGTTACTAAATATATTCAAGCTTTAAAATTATGATGTGGAATAAAATAATGCTCTTTTTCTTATCCACTTTTTAAAAAATTGAAGACATAAATATCCTCAGTAAAGCTTCATAAAGGTTTCATAAATACTATGTACTTTTTTCTGATTAATCATTTTCCCTTCTGAATATGACGTTTGCATTAAGAAATGCAGTTTATTTGTACACATTTCCTTCAAGTCATAAAAATCTCAGAGGTGAGAATTTTCTCTTTATTTGCCTTGTTTCAAAGTGTTCTCTTTGAGGGAGTTCCCCTCCAGATATATAACTGAGTGAGTCAACAAAATACTTTGGCTAGTGGAATATAGCAAATTTCTTTCAGAAAGAGGATAGGAAAATGCAGTAAGGCCTATTATTTCCATGAAAAAATGTACATAAACTCATAAATATAACTACCTTACAGATATATGTGAAGAAAGCAAGAGGGAGAGAGGGAGGTCTCTTTCTTCTAATAAACATAATATAATTAGACTTAATATAATTGCATGCATGATATAATCAACCATAATTGATTTCAAAATTAATGTTATATGAATATGTTAATGGTTTTCTTTTTTCATTGATACTCAATTTCAGTACTAATCATTCAGAATAAATGGGAGAAATGTGTGACTTTAAGATATTAGACTCATTTTCAGCAAGTGTTAATTATCTAAACCTTATCACAATCACAAAATCAGGGAGATTTAAGTCCTTGAAAGTATTTTTGGCATTACTATCACTTAGAAATAATCTGACTAATAATATCCCTCTGTAAAGCTATCATCTAGTTTGATTTTGGCTAAATCCCAATTTGAGGAGAGGTGAGAGAATTTATTTGCATTATTCCCAATATAAATTATTTGTATCTCTACTTCATAGGGAAAATAATAATATTTATCTAATCCATTTCTAATTCTAATGTACACTTAAAAAGATAAAAGTGAAATCAATAGATAATTATATTTCTAATCCTGTTTCTCTCTGAACAGGAAAATGTATGTTTAATTTAGCTATATTTGTTTGTTTGTCTTTTTCACCTACTGGCATCCTATTTTTTCATTATATTCCATCATTTTCCAAGCTAAAATACTTAGAAAACTTTCTGCAGAATAAGAAGAAGAAAAAAAGAAAACCAGTAGGCCCAAATATGGTTGTATTAAATGCACGTTAAAGTAGTCTAAGTACTTTTACAGGTAAAAATAAACTCAAAAATTGTCTCCTTAAAATGAACTGTACATATCTATATTATGCATAGACATATTCTGCATACAATATATATAATATGTCTCTTTAAAATGGAAAAATATGTAGTTGAAAAGAACAAAATCCACAATAAGAAATGATAGAATCAACTATATGCAGTATATTAAAACTTAAATTATGCATTTATAGGATAAAATAATTGCCATTTGTTTTATGTGAAATTGTTGAGATTATTGTAGCACCAAGACTGACACCAGTCTTTGTCTTGACTTTTGGAAATAGCCAGCTACATTCTTCTATAACTAACTTGCCAATTGTCTTGTAAGGAATCAACAAACAAAAAACTCAAATAAATAGAGTTCTGAGACCAGAAGAGGGAGCTCTTAAGCACTACCACAATAGCAAAGCCCAGCGTGAGGAAGGCAGGCACTTGTTTTCTGGCAAAAATTCAGCCAATGAAAAGTCCTGGTATATTTGCTCATTATATCCCTCTTAACTTCCCTTTCCCCACTATGAAGGTGATTTCCTCTAGTTGGCCTGTAGAACTTGCACATGTTTTGCCATTGCTTGACCAGAGAGGATTATCACAATCACAAAATCAGGGAGATTTAAGTCCTTGAAAGTATTTTTGGCATTACTATCACTTAGAAATAATCTGACTAATAATATCCCTCTGTAAAGCTATCATCTAGTTTGATTTTGGCTAAATCCCAATTTGAGGAGAGGTGAGAGAATTTATTTGCATTATTCCCAATATAAATTATTTGTATCTCTACTTCATAGGGAAAATAATAATATTTATCTAATCCATTTCTAATTCTAATGTACACTTAAAAAGATAAAAGTGAAATCAATAGATAATTATATTTCTAATCCTGTTTCTCTCTGAACAGGAAAATGTATGTTTAATTTAGCTATATTTGTTTGTTTGTCTTTTTCACCTACTGGCATCCTATTTTTTCATTATATTCCATCATTTTCCAAGCTAAAATACTTAGAAAACTTTCTGCAGAATAAGAAGAAAAAAAGAAAACCAGTAGGCCCAAATATGGTTGTATTAAATGCACGTTAAAGTAGTCTAAGTACTTTTACAGGTAAAAATAAACTCAAAAATTGTCTCCTTAAAATGAACTGTACATATCTATATTATGCATAGACATATTCTGCATACAATATATATAATATGTCTCTTTAAAATGGAAAAATATGTAGTTGAAAAGAACAAAATCCACAATAAGAAATGATAGAATCAACTATATGCAGTATATTAAAACTTAAATTATGCATTTATAGGATAAAATAATTGCCATTTGTTTTATGTGAAATTGTTGAGATTATTGTAGCACCAAGACTGACACCAGTCTTTGTCTTGACTTTTGGAAATAGCCAGCTACATTCTTCTATAACTAACTTGCCAATTGTCTTGTAAGGAATCAACAAACAAAAAACTCAAATAAATAGAGTTCTGAGACCAGAAGAGGGAGCTCTTAAGCACTACCACAATAGCAAAGCCCAGCGTGAGGAAGGCAGGCACTTGTTTTCTGGCAAAAATTCAGCCAATGAAAAGTCCTGGTATATTTGCTCATTATATCCCTCTTAACTTCCCTTTCCCCACTATGAAGGTGATTTCCTCTAGTTGGCCTGTAGAACTTGCACATGTTTTGCCATGCTTGCACATTCCAAATAGCTAATCATCATTGGTGAAGAAGTATCTGGCAATCTATTTGTTTAGTAAACATTTGCTGGCTTATGTGGCGACCAGAGAGGACCTCATTTGGCTCCTGGAATTGTGAGTACACAGCCACAATACTACAATTCAGTCCATTGTGTTCAGTTTTCCTTGCCACCTCTGGTCTTTGAAGATAGATCTCCCTTCTGAACTCAAACGCATGACCTCTTGGCCTTTTTAGTTCTTCTGGCTTTATTTAGGATCTATCTTAAGGCTCTACTCTTTATAGTTAAGTCCTTGCTGTATATGAGAGCACTCATTTGTCATTTTTGGTCTGAATTAGAGATCAGCCTGTTTCAATGAGAGCTGGCTGAGCCACTCTTGGGCAATTCCTTTAGAAACACAGGCTGTTTTATAGAAATCATGTCAGGTCAGCTTTGGCTTATTAATTTAGAGCAAGAGCTGTTTGTTCTCTGCTAAGTGGGTGAAAAGTCCTTAACCAGCTGTCCCAAGACCAAGCTATTTCTTTAGAATTGGCTGGTATTAGCTTGCAGACTGTTTTGAGTTGCAGAATGCTTGAGGTGCAAGGTGTTGAACTGAACTGTTTGAACTGCATGCAAATTTTGCTCTAAAGAAAAATTCGTGAAAAATGGAATTCCAGTTATCTAAATATTTCTCAGCTAACCTAAGGAACTCTGGCTGACTTTATGTTTTAAATTTTCTAACTAAAAGGACCTACTGGACCTTTTGGAATGTCAATTGCCATTATAAAGAAATTTTGATATGCACAAACTTAATTTCTGAAAATAAAGTTAAAATAAAGTAACTCAAAATTCTTCAAAATCCAGTGGGATGCTTATTTTAATTGGTACTTTCAGGCTTATTAACCTCATCGAGAGCCTAAAATTGCCACTTTGCAAAATAAAAGTTTAAGACAAACTGATGCAAATAGTCTACTACAGAAAAATAAGATTGCTCACAGAAAATCAAGCTCTTCTTCCTTGATTTGTCTGTCTCAGGATCCACCTCTGATACCATTTCCTCTCTCTTTTGGCTTGTTATGTCCAGACTGTGCTTCCAGCTCCATATTCCTTATTTCCTTCTACTCCACCTACACCTCAACCATACCTTCAATGTCCCTTACTAACTGCCTTGTCAAACCTCCTCTTTTCCCTGAAACTCTGCACACTTTCTTTTCCTCTGAACTAGTCATAGTCAATCCTTTTAAAATTAAGCCTAAGGATCCAGAGTATAAACAGTCAATTTCTTATATTCTCTAGACTAAAGCTAAGACTAAAGATGAACTGTGAACCATAGTAACTTTTTTTCCCAAAGTAGCCAAATTTCCTCACAAATTTGCTGAAGAATTTAACACATTCAAGTTTTTTACCTTCTTTCTCTGGCATATATCAGTTAGTTTGCATGGTTGTCCATCAAGGCCAGGTCTAGGATTGGATAAATAATACTGATTGGAAAATCTTAAAAATATCCAGAACCTTGGGCAATTCCTTTAGAAACACAGGCTGTTTTATAGAAATCATGTCAGGTCAGCTTTGGCTTATTAATTTAGAGCAAGAGCTGTTTGTTCTCTGCTAAGTGGGTGAAAAGTCCTTAACCAGCTGTCCCAAGACCAAGCTATTTCTTTAGAATTGGCTGGTATTAGCTTGCAGACTGTTTTGAGTTGCAGAATGCTTGAGGTGCAAGGTGTTGAACTGAACTGTTTGAACTGCATGCAAATTTTGCTCTAAAGAAAAATTCGTGAAAAATGGAATTCCAGTTATCTAAATATTTCTCAGCTAACCTAAGGAACTCTGGCTGACTTTATGTTTTAAATTTTCTAACTAAAAGGACCTACTGGACCTTTTGGAATGTCAATTGCCATTATAAAGAAATTTTGATATGCACAAACTTAATTTCTGAAAAAAAAGTTAAAATAAAGAAAGCTCAAAATTCTTCAAAATCCAGTGGGATGCTTATTTTAATTGGTACTTTCAGGCTTATTAACCTCATCGAGAGCCTAAAATTGCCACTTTGCAAAATAAAAGTTTAAGACAAACTGATGCAAATAGTCTACTACAGAAAAATAAGATTGCTCACAGAAAATCAAGCTCTTCTTCCTTGATTTGTCTGTCTCAGGATCCACCTCTGATACCATTTCCTCTCTCTTTTGGCTTGTTATGTCCAGACTGTGCTTCCAGCTCCATATTCCTTATTTCCTTCTACTCCACCTACACCTCAACCATACCTTCAATGTCCCTTACTAACTGCCTTGTCAAACCTCCTCTTTTCCCTGAAACTCTGCACACTTTCTTTTCCTCTGAACTAGTCATAGTCAATCCTTTTAAAATTAAGCCTAAGGATCCAGAGTATAAACAGTCAATTTCTTATATTCTCTAGACTAAAGCTAAGACTAAAGATGAACTGTGAACCATAGTAACTTTTTTTCCCAAAATAGCCAAATTTCCTCACAAATTTGCTGAAGAATTTAACACATTCAAGTTTTTTACCTTCTTTCTCTGGCATATATCAGTTAGTTTGCATGGTTGTCCATCAAGGCCAGGTCTAGGATTGGATAAATAATACTGATTGAGAAAATCTTAAAAAATATCCAGAACCACAGCAGGAAGTTCCTCCAGCCCACTAATTTATTATATGATCAGGTTTGGGAAATTGTTAGGGACTCTACTAAACAATTCCTAGGGGGTTAACAAAGCCTGTTTAGAACAAAATTCAGGCTTGCAAAGAAAAATCTGGCTCACCTGTCCAAGATTATTATTTTTATTCATGGTCTTGTCACATAACTTGAGGAACTTCAATTCTCTGGTCAGCTATTGAACACAGACCATGGTAGTGAAAGCCCAGAATCCTAAACTCTAGGCCACTAAGGAACTCCCAACTTCAGAATTTTTTTAAAGAAAATTCCGGTCTTCAAATGTTGATTCTATTCAAGTAGTTTTTAGCTCTATGCTTTTTATTAAGCTGAACCAGGACCTTTCTTTTCTAGTAAAAAGAACAAACAGGAAATAGGAAGCTATGACCATGCTAGATTTAGTTCATCTGAAAAACAATCTCTTAACACACTTAGTAGTCAACCTAAAAGAAAGATTGCCAAAATCTGCAATCTTTGACTTCACTAATTGAAGGCCTCCAAATGAAAGGAAAACCCTTCTAATTTATACTACTATTGCAAAGATCTAGTGCAACAATAAAAGATAGCTTTCAAATTTCAATGCTCTAGGTAGCTTCAGTTCTCTGATCAGCCTTTCTAGGTAGGGTTCATTAAGTTCTCAACGACAGGACTCCAAGAAACTACAGAAAGTCTTCTCAATTCTTCTTTTTAATCCTTTTGAAGAACCATTTCTCCAGATTAGAGACGAATCTCTTCTAGGCTTGACACGAGATCCATCTCTCATTGTTCAACCCCACTGTTAAGAAGCAGCCCAAACTCTCAACCCTTTCAAAGTCATAGTCAATCCTTTTAAAATTAAGCCTAAGGATCCAGAGTATAAACAGTCAATTTCTTATATTCTCTAGACTAAAGCTAAGACTAAAGATGAACTGTGAACCATAGTAACTTTTTTTCCCAAAGTAGCCAAATTTCCTCACAAATTTGCTGAAGAATTTAACACATTCAAGTTTTTTACCTTCTTTCTCTGGCATATATCAGTTAGTTTGCATGGTTGTCCATCAAGGCCAGGTCTAGGATTGGATAAATAATACTGATTGAGAAAATCTTAAAAAATATCCAGAACCACAGCAGGAAGTTCCTCCAGCCCACTAATTTATTATATGATCAGGTTTGGGAAATTGTTAGGGACTCTACTAAACAATTCCTAGGGGGTTAACAAAGCCTGTTTAGAACAAAATTCAGGCTTGCAAAGAAAAATCTGGCTCACCTGTCCAAGATTATTATTTTTATTCATGGTCTTGTCACATAACTTGAGGAACTTCAATTCTCTGGTCAGCTATTGAACACAGACCATGGTAGTGAAAGCCCAGAATCCTAAACTCTAGGCCACTAAGGAACTCCCAACTTCAGAATTTTTAAAGAAAATTCCGGTCTTCAAATGTTGATTCTATTCAAGTAGTTTTTAGCTCTATGCTTTTTATTAAGCTGAACCAGGACCTTTCTTTTCTAGTAAAAAGAACAAACAGGAAATAGGAAGCTATGACCATGCTAGATTTAGTTCATCTGAAAAACAATCTCTTAACACACTTAGTAGTCAACCTAAAAGAAAGATTGCCAAAATCTGCAATCTTTGACTTCACTAATTGAAGGCCTCCAAATGAAAGGAAAACCCTTCTAATTTATACTACTATTGCAAAGATCTAGGGCATCAAAAAAAGATAGTTACAAATTTCAATGCTCTAGGTAGCTTCAGTTCTCTGATCAGCCTTTCTAGGTAGGGTTCATTAAGTTCTCAACGACAGGACTCCAAGAAACTACAGAAAGTCTTCTCAATTCTTCTTTTTAATCCTTTTGAAGAACCATTTCTCCAGATTAGAGACGAATCTCTTCTAGTCTTGACACCAGATCCCACTCTCATTGTTCAACCCCACTGTTAAGAAGCAGCCCTTGTTTCAGAACACTAAAACAGTTCAAATAGTACAGGATCTCTAATGAAGCTGATGAAGTTCCTGCCTCTGAACTCACTTAATTTTGCTAAGACTTTTCAAGACATTCTTACGTTATTCTTCTTAGTTTCTCCACCTCCATTCATTTATTATACCACACTATCAGGTTCACAAAGAGTTACAAAGAGTTGATGCAATTTAGTGACTGAATAACAACAACAACAAATCATACAGTAGCCCATGCCAGAATTTCTTTATTTCAAAAGAGGGAAATAATTCTGGAAATAGAGAATAGTCATCACACTTTTTACTCCTATTGTCTAGTTCTTTAAGGCCACTGAGAAAATCACTGTGGGATACACTTTCAGTTCAATGGGTCAGTCATGTCTGACTCTTTGCAGCCTTATGGACTGCAGCATGCCAAGCTTCCCTGTCCTTCACCATCTCCCCGAACTTGCTCCAACTCATGAGCACTGAATCAGTGATGCCAGTTAAACCATCTTGTCCTTTGTTGTCCCTTTCTTCTTTTGCCTTCTATTTTCCCCAGCATCAGTGTCTTTTCCAATGAGTCATCTCTCTGTATCAGGTGGCCAAAGTATTGGAGCTTCAGCTTTGGCATCAGTTATTCCAATGAATATTCAGGGTTGATTTCCTTTGGGATTGATTGGTTTGATCTCCTTGCAGCTCAAGGAACTCTCAAGATCCTCTGTAACATCAGAGTTTGAAGGCATCAGGTCTTTGGTGATGAGTTTTCTTTATAATTCAACTCTCACATTCACATATGACTAGTGGAAAACCGTAGCTTTGACTATTCAGATCTTTGTTTGCAAAGTGGTGTCTCTGGATCTACTTTGACCATTTTTTTTCTTACCTCATGCAGTGGAAGATCTCCTGAATTCTCATAACACTCCACATTTCCTATTCAGCTACTCCATCTCCTATAAATCTTTTTGTTAACTGGCCCTCAAGTTATAATGATTTGAAACTGACTACTCTTTTTCTCTCTGTCAACTGACTGATTGTTTCTTGGGGGTGGGGTGGGGAGGGAGGCGGGTGGGCGGGCCACTTCTATTAGTCTTTCATTTGTCTATTTTCATCCATCTTTGTTCTTTGGCCCATGTGGGCCTCCCATCGCAGTGGCCTCTATTGTCGCAGAACAGCAGCTCTGGGTGTATGCGCTCCAGAGCTCCAGCTCTGTAATGGGACATATCGGTCCAGCCGCTCCGTGGCACATGGGATCTTCCCAGGCCAGGGATCGAACTGGCGCCCCTTGCACTGCAAGGCTGTGTCCTTACCCACTGAACCACCAAGAAAGCCCCCTGACTGATTCTTCATGTCTGCTTAACGTTGACAGCTGACCTCCTGATGTCTCCTAAATAATGTATATGAGATTCAATTGGATATCGTTTATTTATCATAGTTCACTGATAGTCATTAAATAAAAGTGATAATGGCAAGTACAACATTGAGTATGTTGCTACAGCTCCTTTTGATAATGTTGAGGCAATGCTTTTGTCTTTGGCTACTTCAGTCCAACAGGTGGAATTATGCACAATGGTTTGCACTTCAGCCAAGGACAAAACTAGCAATATTTTTACTAATGGTAGATATGCAATTTTGAGTAGCTCATGGTTCTGGAATGTTATGGAAGCAACAGAACTCCCTTACTTCCAGGGAAATAAAATTAAAATGTCTCTTATATTCAGGAATTATTGAAGGCAGTATTTGTACCTGCTGCTTTAGCTACTGTTAATTGACTCTCTGGAAGATAAGAGATGTTATATTGCTAATATTTCTGTGAGGAATGGTGCCCTTAGGGAAACAAGAACAGCTAAGCCCAGGCCAAAATTACAAAAAATTTTACTGGCCAGTAAAGCCCAACAACTGGCCTCAGAAAAGGAAAATTAACAGTCTAGAAATTTAACAATTGCTTGTTTAATAAAAAGAGAAACCCCTAGTTTGGATCCAGTAACAACCCAGGACTACCAGAGATTCCAAAATTTCCACTTCTCACCAATATACATGCATTAAACCATTTATCTATTGACAAAATAATAGCATTCAAAAATCAATATTGTCAGAGAAACATTAGCAAAGCTGTAAACTTACCTACCTCACTTGTCCCACTTGTTCAAAGTACAGGCCAAGGGAGCTTGTTCATATTGACCTTACCATTTTAAATTGCCTAATGGATCATTTCAAGTCTGACAAATAGATTTAATACAACTTCCTCTGTCTAATCAATGCAAATGTGTTTCAGTTATGGTCTTATGTTTTCACACTGGACTGAAGTCTTCCTTTGTAGACAGGCTACTGCCTCTTCGATGGCTAAAGTTCTTTTGAAAAAGATTATTTATGGGCTTCCCTGGTGGTCCAGTGGGTAAAGACACTGCCTTGCAGTGCAAGGGGCATCAGTTCAGTCCCTGGCCTGGGAAGATCCCACGTGCTGAAGAGCGATTGGACCAATGTGTCCAACTACCGAGTGGAAGCTCTGGAGTGCATGCTCCCAGGGATAGTGCTCTTCAATGACTGAGACCACTGTGATGGGAGGCCCACACAGGCCAAAGAACAAAGGTGAATGAAAATGAATAAATAAAAGACCAATAGAAGTGTCCCCCCCCACCAAAAAAAGATTATTCGTACCTGGGGAACTCCTCTTGAACTCGTAGTGATTGAAGAAACCATTGTGCTCATTGATATTTTAACATGTCTGTGCTGTTTGGTTTGACCACATTTTCACGGTGCTTACTACCCTTGTTCTTCTGGTTTCAGCAGACAAACTAACAGCATTATTAAAACTGTTTTGACAAAATTTTTAGAGACTTTCCAAATAGTTTAGACCAAACTTTTGTGGTTGATTCTTCTGTCTCAGAGCCACCTTTTCTAGAGACCCCAAACTCTTACCCTTTGAGGTAGTCACAGGATGTCCAATGTGTTTGGCTCCCATTTCTTGAGAAGATAAAAGGAGAGATACTCCAATATTGCAATAGCCTAATTGCTTCTATTAAAAATATCTGTAATGTTTTCATTGTGCACTCTCTGGAGACTAAGTCTTTCAGTAACACATGCTGTAATCTGAAGATACTGCTATTAGAAAAGATGCTTCCAGAAACATTCTTTTCAACCTCTATGGAAAAGTCCCTACCATGTACTGCTAGCAACCCTGGCTCAGCTAAACTCTTAGATTTATGCAACATCCCTAAAGAAAGCATCAAGCCTGATAATAAAAACCCTTCAAATTGAAGCACATGACATATGATGAAACAGCTTTCCCAAGATATCTAGACCAGGCTCACTGGAGATTTATTATCCATCTTTTATGATGAAAAAAATGTTTTGGGTAATCTACAGTGCCTTGATTTTGATATCATATGGACTTCAAATGAAACTGGGCTGAGAGATTTCCCTCCTTCCTCTCCTTATGACTCTAGTGTGCTTCCAATCTGTGCACTGGCTCTCTAACATGGGACACTACACTTGAAGCTTTTTCCTTGCACTAAGGAACAAAAACTCATGATATCTTGATCAGCAATGTTTTCAGATTCATATATCTATCAAAAACGGGGTTATATAAAAGAAATAACACAGACCTCAATTAAATAGAATTGGGAGAAAAGAAGGGAGAGCTCCCATGCTCTTTAATGGTAGTTTAGCAGAAAGAAAAAAGACTCCTGTTCATTCCTAGCAAAAACTCAGCGAATGAAATGCCACTGATGCGTTTTCATAGCCATCTCAACCCTTCTTTTCTCTATATAAAAACATGCTCCAGGGGCTTCCCTGGTGGTCCTGTGGTTAAGGACACCGCCTTGCAGTGCAAGTGGCACCGGTTCAATCCCTAGCCTGGGAAGATCCCATGTGCTGCGGAGTGGCTGGACCGATGTGGCCAACTACCGAGCCAGAGCTCTGGAGCGCATGTGCCCAGGGTCGGTGCTCTGCGACAACAGAGGCCACCGCGATGGGAGGCCCACAAGAGCCAAAGAACAAAGACGGATGAAAATAGATAAATGAAAGACCAATACAAGTGGCCCGCCACCCCTCCCTCCCCAACCTGCCCCCCAATAAATAAATAAATAAATAAATAAATGTTAAAAACAAAACATGCTCCGTCCCTTGCTCTGTCAGAACTTACATGGGGCTGCTATGGTTGTACAATCTGAATTGTAATTCTCTACTAATAACAAATAAACCCATCATGGCTAGAAAAAAAATATCCAGCTGTCTATTTTCTAAGCCAACAATGGTTATTATAAAACTAACATCTCAAGTGTTTTCCACTTCTATTATCTTTGAGAATGTCACCCTAACAAAATCTCAAGCCTGATAATAAAAACCCTTCAAATTGAAGCACATGACATATGATGAAACAGCTTTCCCAAGATATCTAGACCAGGCTCACTGGAGATTTATTATCCATCTTTTATGATGAAAAAAATGTTTTGGGTAATCTACAGTGCCTTGATTTTGATATCATATGGACTTCAAATGAAACTGGGCTGAGAGATTTCCCTCCTTCCTCTCCTTATGACTCTAGTGTGCTTCCAATCTGTGCACTGGCTCTCTAACATGGGACACTACACTTGAAGCTTTTTCCTTGCACTAAGGAACAAAAACTCATGATATCTTGATCAGCAATGTTTTCAGATTCATATATCTATCAAAAACGGGGTTATATAAAAGAAATAACACAGACCTCAATTAAATAGAATTGGGAGAAAAGAAGGGAGAGCTCCCATGCTCTTTAATGGTAGTTTAGCAGAAAGAAAAAAGACTCCTGTTCATTCCTAGCAAAAACTCAGCGAATGAAATGCCACTGATGCGTTTTCATAGCCATCTCAACCCTTCTTTTCTCTATATAAAAACATGCTCCAGGGGCTTCCCTGGTGGTCCTGTGGTTAAGGACACCGCCTTGCAGTGCAAGTGGCACCGGTTCAATCCCTAGCCTGGGAAGATCCCATGTGCTGCGGAGTGGCTGGACCGATGTGGCCAACTACCGAGCCAGAGCTCTGGAGCGCATGTGCCCAGGGTCGGTGCTCTGCGACAACAGAGGCCACCGCGATGGGAGGCCCACAAGAGCCAAAGAACAAAGACGGATGAAAATAGATAAATGAAAGACCAATAGAAGTGGCCCGCCCGCTCCCCTCCCTCCCCAACCTGCCCCCCAATAAATAAATAAATAAATAAATAAATGTTAAAAACAAAACATGCTCCGTCCCTTGCTCTGTCAGAACTTACATGGGGCTGCTATGGTTGTACAATCTGAATTGTAATTCTCTACTAATAACAAATAAACCCATCATGGCTAGAAAAAAAATATCCAGCTGTCTATTTTCTAAGCCAACAATGGTTATTATAAAACTAACATCTCAAGTGTTTTTCCACTTCTATTATCTTTGAGAATGTCACTCTTCCTTGTTCATATAATCTAATATGTGTTTAAAGTGATTTTCTTTGTACCCAAGTTAAAAGTAATTTCTGCATCACAAAGAAGCCAATAATGACATTGTATCTCATAAAGAATGGGCTTCTTAGGTGACACTAGAGGTGAAGGACCCGCCTGCCAATGCAGAAGACCTAAGAGACACAGGTGTGATTCCTGGGTGAGGAAGATCCCCTGGAGGAGGGCACAGCAACCCACTCTAGTATTCTTGCCTGGACAATCCCATGAACAGAGGAGCCTGGTAGGCTATAACTCCATAAGATTACACAGAGTTGGATGTGACTGAAGCAACTTTGCATGTATGCAGTTCATAAAAAATACTATTAAACTATTTGTTTTACTGTTTATCACTTTCCAGACTTTTTTTTTCTTTTTTTTTACATTTTTTCTTCAGGTATAGTTGATTTGCAATGTTGTGCCAATCTCTGCTGTATGGAAAAGTGGTTCAGTTTACACATAATATTGTTTTAATATTCTTTTCCATTATAGTGTATCACGGGGTATTGAATGCAGTTCCTGTGCAATACATTAGAATCTTGTTGTTCTAGCTGATATCTTATAGACTGTGGATTGAGTTATTTTGACTCTACTCGGGTCCTAATTAAGAGACTTTTTCCCACCTTCTAATTAGGTCACTTATTATATTTCTGCACATGAGTATCTTTTAAGTTGCTCTCTGCTGTTTCTCTTGTCCAGCTTACCATTTCTCAAAAACTTAACCACATTTTTCACTTACTTTTCTTATCCTGTCTCCTAGGAAACTGAAAACTTTACCTTGGCTAAAAAGAGTTCAAATGTTTATACTGTCACTTAAGTCTTCATAGCAGAAGATTTCATTCATTTTTGTTAACTGAATTATATTTTGCTATGACTTTTTGTATGTTATTATTTTTTTGTATGATTATGTTTTTAGAGAAATGTACAACATGCCTAAATGGTCATGGCTAGAAAATATCCAGCTGTCTATTTTCTAAGCCAACAATGGTTATTATAAAACTAACATCTCAAGTGTTTTTCCACTTCTATTATCTTTGAGAATGTCACTCTTCCTTGTTCATATAATCTAATATGTGTTTAAAGTGATTTTCTTTGTACCCAAGTTAAAAGTAATTTCTGCATCACAAAGAAGCCAATAATGACATTGTATCTCATAAAGAATGGGCTTCTTAGGTGACACTAGAGGTGAAGGACCCGCCTGCCAATGCAGAAGACCTAAGAGACACAGGTGTGATTCCTGGGTGAGGAAGATCCCCTGGAGGAGGACACAGCAACCCACTCTAGTATTCTTGCCTGGACAATCCCATGAACAGAGGAGCCTGGTAGGCTATAACTCCATAAGATTACACAGAGTTGGATGTGACTGAAGCAACTTTGCATGTATGCAGTTCATAAAAAATACTATTAAACTATTTGTTTTACTGTTTATCACTTTCCAGACTTTTTTTTTCTTTTTTTTTACATTTTTTCTTCAGGTATAGTTGATTTGCAATGTTGTGCCAATCTCTGCTGTATGGAAAAGTGGTTCAGTTTTACACATAATATTGTTTTAATATTCTTTTCCATTATAGTGTATCACGGGGTATTGAATGCAGTTCCTGTGCAATACATTAGAATCTTGTTGTTCTAGCTGATATCTTATAGACTGTGGATTGAGTTATTTTGACTCTACTCGGGTCCTAATTAAGAGACTTTTTCCCACCTTCTAATTAGGTCACTTATTATATTTCTGCACATGAGTATCTTTTAAGTTGCTCTCTGCTGTTTCTCTTGTCCAGCTTACCATTTCTCAAAAACTTAACCACATTTTTCACTTACTTTTCTTATCCTGTCTCCTAGGAAACTGAAAACTTTACCTTGGCTAAAAAGAGTTCAAATGTTTATACTGTCACTTAAGTCTTCATAGCAGAAGATTTCATTCATTTTTGTTAACTGAATTATATTTTGCTATGACTTTTTGTATGTTATTATTTTTTTGTATGATTATGTTTTTAGAGAAATGTACAACATGCCTAAATGGTCATGGCAGGTAGTTTTCATATTTTCTTCTTGGTTTATTGTTTTAAGTGTGAAATTTTCACTTCACAAATTAATAGTTACCTCTCAATGGTAATTTGAGACTAGCCATTTTATGGCTGTTATAGGGCAGTTATCACTAACATTATTGATATTTTTACTCTACTGATTAATTGTTTATAATACAACTTCTGTCTAAATTATAGGAAATAAATGCTACTTTTTTGTGGTTTCACTTTGGTTTATATTTTTCCTTCCCCCATTTTTTTCTTTGACATATTGCTTGGTTTTCTTAATCTTAACCATACAGACTGCTGGGTGATAGCCAAATACCTGAGAAAATAAACTTCCTTTGTTATTTATTTTCTTAAATCCTTACACTCCAGGGCAGAAACCCACCCGAAGGGAGCTTCAGAGTAGGATTTAAGCTAAAGTAGGAAAAGGTAAATAACCCCTCTGGATTAGGATTTGCCTCCCAACAATATATTTTCTTGATAGATTTCACTGATGAGATATGGAAGAGGTTCTCCCAAGAGGCAAGAGGCAGAAAAAATACTCTGAGAGGATCAGCTTCCATCATCTTGATTGACAGAGTAGGGAAGTTTAGCCCTGAAGTCTGCAAGGCTATGATTTCAATCTTAGTAAATAATAGTCAGGGACTTTTTTGTTATTTTAGGAGTTTCCCCCATTTTTCTTCTTGGTGTAATTGTAACAGAATGTGCTGGTCTCCACAGTGAACTTTTGAGATTTTGTATTTTAATCTTTCTGTCACCAATTTGCAGTGGAATCCCAAGCAGGGCAAATAACTCAGTTTATTACCTTGTTTCCTTGACAATTTTGGGTGAAATTACAAATTATGGAAAGCAAACACACTAAGCTGAAAACTTGCAGTATTTAGCACAGTCATTTCTATAAAAAGAGTAAAAATAGTATTGTATAACTATTTTACATAAATACAAAGAATTATCTTTCAGTAGAATCTAATAGCTTCCTAATTTAACTTGAAATAATACAAAGAGAATAGCAAATATATGAAGAAAAGTATAAAATAGAAAAACCAGTAAGAGAATTTCCTTTGTAAATAAAAAGTTGTATAGATGACTCAGAAATGAAAAAGTGGGATGTAAGTCAAGAAATTCAAATTTCATGACTGTAACTTATTCTTGGTCATGAGATAAATATTTTCACATGTGCCATTTTGTTCAATTTTCAAAAATTCATTATGAAATTGATATATATTTTAAGGTGGGCAAACAGACCTCAATACAGGCTAATGCATCCTAAGGGAAAAGTGCAATTACTTTTAGGAAATGGTTCTCCTCTGTATATAAATTATGTTTTCATTTGTGGGCTTCTACATAAAGCAAAGAGAAAAAAAAGTTGGTTACAAATGACTAACTATTGAGTAATGGTGAAAGTCAGTTTAGTTAGAAGTCATCAAGGTAGACAAATTCACCATTAGTTTAGATAAAAGGCTGTTCTAATTATTGTAGCCACAAGAAGGATAATTTTCAAGTTTTGAAGAGAATTTGTTGCTTGTTCTAGATAGGTCCTAAATAGTAATGCATATCTTAAACACAAGACCACTAGCATATTGGAATTATTTAATTCTTCTAACATTTTAAAAGTTCTGCAGTGGGAAAAGATTGCATATATAAGTAACTTGCCCTATATTTCAGACAATGTTTTTTTTTTGTATTTTTTTTCTTTTACTATATGGAAAAAAGTATCTAATTTGAAGCAACTGAAAGAGGCAAAACTTTAGGTTCTATAAAATAGTGTTATCTCCAGGGGCCCTTTAAATATTGTGCATTAAATTCTGAGTTTTATCTTGGCGTCCTCGATTTTTAAGTGCAATCTTGACAAATGTTTGTTTGCAGTTATTCATATGACCACACATTTTAAAAATAGTTTGAACTCATTGGACAGTCAGTTTATATTAAGGTTTTAGCAGAATGACAACTACATGATTTAAATCACCAAAAGCATATCTGTCCTTTTTGTTTTAAAAAATACACATTTGGTATCTGCAGAGTGACAACAAAATATTCTAGTTGGAGACCCCAGATTGCATCCCAGTAATAAAATAAAACGTTAAACAACTATAAAATTAGATCCACAATTAGATTCACAAACAAAATGGCTCTAGGAGAAACCTGGAGTCCACATAAGAAACTTCGACACAATGAAACAACAACTTGAGAATAAACCACATAATGTTGTATAGATGACTCAGAAATGAAAAAGTGGGATGTAAGTCAAGAAATTCAAATTTCATGACTGTAACTTATTCTTGGTCATGAGATAAATATTTTCACATGTGCCATTTTGTTCAATTTTCAAAAATTCATTATGAAATTGATATATATTTTAAGGTGGGCAAACAGACCTCAATACAGGCTAATGCATCCTAAGGGAAAAGTGCAATTACTTTTAGGAAATGGTTCTCCTCTGTATATAAATTATGTTTTCATTTGTGGGCTTCTACATAAAGCAAAGAGAAAAAAAAGTTGGTTACAAATGACTAACTATTGAGTAATGGTGAAAGTCAGTTTAGTTAGAAGTCATCAAGGTAGACAAATTCACCATTAGTTTAGATAAAAGGCTGTTCTAATTATTGTAGCCACAAGAAGGATAATTTTCAAGTTTTGAAGAGAATTTGTTGCTTATTCTAGATAGGTCCTAAATAGTAATGCATATCTTAAACACAAGACCACTAGCATATTGGAATTATTTAATTCTTCTAACATTTTAAAAGTTCTGCAGTGGGAAAAGATTGCATATATAAGTAACTTGCCCTATATTTCAGACAATGTTTTTTTTTTGTATTTTTTTTCTTTTACTATATGGAAAAAAGTATCTAATTTGAAGCAACTGAAAGAGGCAAAACTTTAGGTTCTATAAAATAGTGTTATCTCCAGGGGCCCTTTAAATATTGTGCATTAAATTCTGAGTTTTATCTTGGCGTCCTCGATTTTTAAGTGCAATCTTGACAAATGTTTGTTTGCAGTTATTCATATGACCACACATTTTAAAAATAGTTTGAACTCATTGGACAGTCAGTTTATATTAAGGTTTTAGCAGAATGACAACTACATGATTTAAATCACCAAAAGCATATCTGTCCTTTTTGTTTTAAAAAATACACATTTGGTATCTGCAGAGTGACAACAAAATATTCTAGTTGGAGACCCCAGATTGCATCCCAGTAATAAAATAAAACGTTAAACAACTATAAAATTAGATCCACAATTAGATTCACAAACAAAATGGCTCTAGGAGAAACCTGGAGTCCACATAAGAAACTTCGACACAATGAAACAACAACTTGAGAATAAACACACTGGGGAAGGAAGAATGGTTTTATTTTGCTTGCATAATTCCATCCTATAGGCCAGAAATGCTTGATGCCAAGAGAGAACTCCTCTGCTAAAAAGAATACTTCTCACACACACACACACACACATAAAATGAGGCGAGCAGCAATTTTCCTAGACTCTGGGGACACTCCTCAAAAGCTCTACTTCAGTTTTACCCCACCCAGGGACCAGCAAATCTGAATCTATAAAGACAGCTAAGATAAAAAGGAAACGCAGAGGTGATCAGTATTGACCATACAACAAGTCCCGGAAGGATAAGTAACCTCGGTTATATTGGATCTCCTGCTGATTTCAATAGCTTTCACTTCACGAGGGATCTCTTATGACCTGAGTTTCAAACAATCAACATTATAGATATATTTAGATATCCAAAAATATTGCCACCACGAATAGATTCTTTAGTGTGTGTTTTTGCTATAATTTTTATTACCTCCCTGAAAATATCTAAAAGTTAGCATAAAGACAGAACCAATGCTTCTTTTTTATAATATGCATAATATACACAAAAGCCAGACAACATATTATTACTGTAATAATATAGAAGGCAATATTTTTTGCAAAATCCATTTTACAATGCCACAAAAACATTTTCAGCCATTTCAGCCATTTCTTAAAAGCTATATACTTTATGGAATTTGTATGATCAGCAAAGTACAAATGAATTAAGATTGTTGCAGATAGACAACACTTAGAAACAACAGCAAAAGGATATGGATAACTAAGGATTGAAAATAAAAAGAAATGGAAAATATGTATCTCAAAACACTGGAAAAAAGTTTTAAACAATAAATATATTGATGTTTGCATGAACACGTTAATGGGACCTTTATTAACAAAGAACATTTTAGACATCTTATGTTTATTCTTAACTCTCCCTGTGTTCTACCTATCTAATTTCATATTAAAGAGAAATGTACTGAACTACAGGGCTTCCCAGGTGGTGCTAGTGGTAAACAACTTGCCTGCTAAGGTATGAGACATAACAGATGCAGATTCAATCCTTAGGCTGGGAAGATACCCTGAAGGAGGCCAAGGCAACCTACTCTGGAATTCTTGCCTAGAGAATCTCACAGACAGAGGAGCCTAGTGGGCTACAGACCACAGGGTCACAAAGTGTCAGACATGACTGAAGCTACTTAGCAAGCACACATACACTGAACTAGAGACGTTACAAAATTGCACAAGTTTATGTGACCAGTAAATTGTGAAGATGTAAACTAGCATTACTAATACACTATGTTACAGGGAATCTAAAAATTGTTGTCAAATCTCATTTGTTATAGTCTTAATGTTTGTGTCCCCACCTCCATTTATAAATTGAAATCTTAATATACAAGCTTGGTAGTATTAGAAAGTAGAGCCTTTAGAAGGGATTAGGTCATATGAAAAGAGTCCTCTTTGATGGAATTAGTGCTCTTAGGAAAGAGACTCATCTATACCCTTTCTACCATACAAAAATACAAAGAGAAGTCTGAGAAGTAGAAGGGGACCTGGTTCTGCTGGCACCCTGACCTTGAACTTGCAGCCTCCAGAATGGTGAGAAATAAGCTTCTGTTGGTTATAAGCAACTCAGTCTGTGGTACTTTGGTATAGCAGCCCAAAGAATGAACTGAGAGTAGAATTAACAAGCAATTAGAATTTGCAAAGAGAAGCACTTATAAGCTTTGGAAATTTTGGTTAAAATGTTGGGCACTTGCAAATACACAGATTTATTACCTAAAAGCAATAGATTGCCAGGTATTTCTCCAGCAAGGTGACTTACTTGAAATCAGCAGAGAATATAAATTCAATACCTGCAGCCATGGAGAGGCATATGTAAATCCCCAAGCAGCAAGGGAAGGAGAATGCTTTCCTCTTAGAGAGAGAAAAGGATGTTAAGAGGGCTACAGTAAACAAAGAGTCCATTGACTGAATCTTTGCCAAGAAAGAGAAGTCTCTCTTCTTCCTGTTGGGTTGTGCTATCATTTCAGAGTGGGAAACATCATCACAGGAAACATGAGCTCCATCGTTTAGCATTCATAACTCCATTTAACTGAGGTTTCCATTTATTAATTGTTCACACTTGGCCCTTTTGATCAAAACATTTATTGAAAGTTTGGCTTATCAAACTCAGGTTTTCTAGCTTTTTTTTTTTTTTTTTTAATCCCTGAATCACAGAAAAGACCTTTGTCAAGTGTAGTTGCTCATGTCAGGGGGTAAGTGCATAGACTGAAAACATCTAGACATCACATTTCAATTATATAGAGGGATAGGAAGAAGAATGGTGTCAAAGGTAAAGCTTGAGACAGAGTTAGGAAGAAGAACTTGAGTCTTTGTGACCACTTTTTTATCTTTCTTTAAATAATTTCTCAGTAAATCTTAGAATCTTATTTTCCAGAACAGTGATTCTAAGCTCTTGACAAAGTTGGAATGTTTCAAAATAGCAATTGAAAGTAGCATTACTCTCAATTACCTTTAAATAAATTTGCAAGTCTTGGGGGAAGGGTCATATGAAAGAGTCCTCTTTGATGGAATTAGTGCTCTTAGGAAAGAGACTCATCTATACCCTTTCTACCATACAAAATACAAAGAGAAGTCTGAGAAGTAGAAGGGGACCTGGTTCTGCTGGCACCCTGACCTTGAACTTGCAGCCTCCAGAATGGTGAGAAATAAGCTTCTGTTGGTTATAAGCAACTCAGTCTGTGGTACTTTGGTATAGCAGCCCAAAGAATGAACTGAGAGTAGAATTAACAAGCAATTAGAATTTGCAAAGAGAAGCACTTATAAGCTTTGGAAATTTTGGTTAAAATGTTGGGCACTTGCAAATACACAGATTTATTACCTAAAAGCAATAGATTGCCAGGTATTTCTCCAGCAAGGTGACTTACTTGAAATCAGCAGAGAATATAAATTCAATACCTGCAGCCATGGAGAGGCATATGTAAATCCCCAAGCAGCAAGGGAAGGAGAATGCTTTCCTCTTAGAGAGAGAAAAGGATGTTAAGAGGGCTACAGTAAACAAAGAGTCCATTGACTGAATCTTTGCCAAGAAAGAGAAGTCTCTCTTCTTCCTGTTGGGTTGTGCTATCATTTCAGAGTGGGAAACATCATCACAGGAAACATGAGCTCCATCGTTTAGCATTCATAACTCCATTTAACTGAGGTTTCCATTTATTAATTGTTCACACTTGGCCCTTTTGATCAAAACATTTATTGAAAGTTTGGCTTATCAAACTCAGGTTTTCTAGCTTTTTTTTTTTTTTTTTTAATCCCTGAATCACAGAAAAGACCTTTGTCAAGTGTAGTTGCTCATGTCAGGGGGTAAGTGCATAGACTGAAAACATCTAGACATCACATTTCAATTATATAGAGGGATAGGAAGAAGAATGGTGTCAAAGGTAAAGCTTGAGACAGAGTTAGGAAGAAGAACTTGAGTCTTTGTGACCACTTTTTTATCTTTCTTTAAATAATTTCTCAGTAAATCTTAGAATCTTATTTTCCAGAACAGTGATTCTAAGCTCTTGACAAAGTTGGAATGTTTCAAAATAGCAATTGAAAGTAGCATTACTCCCAGTTTTGGAAAATTTTTAAGCTTTTGTTGTCCAGTTTTATTTTCAGAAAATTGTTTGGGGAATACCAAAACTTTTCCATAATGACCATTGATACTTCAAATAGTGTTTAGTGAGATAGGTGCCTTAAATTATATCTGCACATGTGGAAAGACCACAGTTTAAAGGTTAAAATTGGCTGGAATCTCCAAAGGAAAGAGTGTTGGAGGGAGGGATTTAAAATACTTAACTAAATAGGAGGACATTTTTTCCTCCAAAGTAAAGAACAGATTTTAAATGGCCTAAAAAGATTACATCAAAATCAGTTCAATGTAAATACTTTACAAAACAATCCCAATCTAGTCTATGAAGACAATTTGGTTTTGGAAGAACCAGGAAGAAAGCTTTTTTTTTTTTTTTAAGCCTGTATTTGTATTCAGAGGCTAGCCATTCCAAAAGAATAAGCCAAAGGCTAAAAATTCAGCAGTTTCATTTGAGTCATTCTCCTGAAAGAACTAGGCTGAAAGCATTTCTGGCCAACTTCATTTGAAACCATCTAATCTCCAGATCAAACTAAAGTGCCACCAATAGTCACCTATAGAACAATAGTTGATCATAAGGAATTAAACCTTGAAGAAAGCCTGGAGAATGACTTAACATCCAGGAGGGATGTGAACTTACAAACTTCAAGATGAATGAGAAAAGCAGTGAACACAATGGGCTCAATTGTGATTTTATACCTGTCTGCTCACCCACCCAGGAGTTTAATAATCTTCTCTGGGCTCTGTATGAGCCAAAAATGGTTATATAAAACAAATAAATGGCCAGACATTTCTCTAGAAAAGATAGCTTTATTCAGGATCATCAGAAAATTGCAATATGTGGTCTCTACCCAGGTTAGGTCACATGTAGCTCCCCAACGGGCAAGGGAAAGAGAACATTTTCACAGACAGAAAAAGGAAGGTGGAAGGGCCATATGAAAAAGAACCATGGCTTTTCATTGAATCTGTTTTTACCACAAAAGAAACGGATTCATGCTTCTTCTTGTTGGATTTTGCTATTACTGCAAGGCATGATATGTCTCCCTTCTGGTCTTTCAACTATATTTAATTGAATTTTCTGTTTGTTAATTTTTATAATATAAACAGACATTTGAAATATCTCACTGGTGAAAATGAAACTATTGTAGAAATTGGTACATGCAGTATCCATACAATCTTTTCTAGAGGTAAGTTTCCCACCAAAAGGAATTGACAACTCCTGTATAGACTGCATAACAGGAGATGTTATGAAACCCAGATTAGAATACAAACTGAAAAGAAAGCAAAATTTACAAGAAATCTGGACCAAACCAGCAACAATTTCCTTGGATATATTTGTTCAAAAGTGCGTTCAGGCTCTTATAAAACTATTATTGGTTACTAAGAGAACCCTCATGGGGATTCATTTGATGTTTCTTTCCATAACTGTAAGCTTTATTGTATTTGATTATTTTTCAAATATTCCTCTCATTATCTTATAAATGCATTCAATTAATTATGAAGTAAATAATAAATGAATGGCAGGTTTTTAGTCAGTTCTATCTTTATATTCTCTATTTGTATTAACTCAATAGGACCCAATGACACAGCATGTAAACAGAAACTAAGAGAATATAAAATGGACACTAGAAAATGTTCAACTTTGTGCTTTTCTTCTTTTAAAAAAGAATTTTTCTCCTGGAGGAAAGTTTTTTCTTAAATAATACAAAAAAGTAATTGATTCCTTCCTCTTCATTATACCACATTTCTGATCACTCACAGTATTCAAAATATTCTCCTTCATTCTCAATTGCTTCGATTTTCCTATATTTTACTATTTCCACTTGTTTTAAGTTGACCAAAATATTTATCATTCTTAATTCTTCTCAGTATCATCAAAATAATATCCTTAACTAAAATTACTCGTACATAGCAAGCAATTTATTCTTCCTAAGTTCTCCTTTCCTGGTTCCAGCACTTGATTTGATTAGTCATTATTCACAAATAAATAAAAGCTCATTAAAGAATCATTTGATGTTTCATTGCCTTATCTCCAAACTTGTTTTCCAAGCTGTTCCCTTTATTTAGTCTAAACATTTGCATTGGATAATGAATATATGTTATATAGAATATATCCTCTCTAAATAATATAACCAATTTTTTTAGTTTTATTTTTAAGATATTTTTCAATTGCAAGAATAGATTCGGGAGAAGAAATGTTGAGAGCAGGAAAACTATGTACAAGAGAGGGAAGAGAGACGAACGATGGTAGCACTGGTAAGTAAAGGTAAGAACTATGACAATAAGGTAACTAAGCCTCAAATGTACCTTGTCTTCATTGTACCTTTTCCTTCTGAATGAACGCTTTTTAAAATTTTCTTGACTTTCTAGGTACTAACTACTATGTGTGCTCTTTTAGTGCAACATAACTCCAGCAAACTTTTGAGAAAAATAATGTAAAAGCAACATTTTTGAGAATTTTCATTATGGAAATGCTTTATTCAAGCCTCATGCTTGGAGGAGTGAGACCAGCTGGGACTTGGGACCCTTTCCTTCAGTGCTACAATGCTTGCACTTAAACAAACCTCTCCTCCAGCAGCACAATACAAAGAAACTATATGGGAATAAAAATACACTGTGAATGCACAGCTGGGTCAAATTCTGGATAAAAGATTCAAAAGTCAAAAAACAAAACAAAGCAAAAAAACACTTCCCAAGAGCCAGGAAGAAAAACAAGACTCAAAAGCAAAAACAGGTATTGTGCATGCTCCCTGCACTCAACACCACCAGAGCAGTGGGCATAAACACCTAAGTCACAACTTTGGCCTGACCCCTGAACATACCCCCACCCTCACCCCATACAAAGAACAAGATTTCCCCCCTCAGCCAGTGAGCAAGCAAAGGAATGTTTTCATTCTCATTTTCCCCTCCTTCAGCAGGGACCCCAATATAGCCTTGCCTGCATTTCTTGCCTTGCTTCTCTTCCATTCCTATTTATTGGAAAAGGCAAGAACAGTGGTCAATATCAACAATTAGACTGAAGAATAAATGTTCTTTATATAAAAGCATTTTTCACCTTTCAACTTTGAGGATTGGTTTGCTATATTAACACCATTTTTTAATACATACATTCTTTCAGCATAAAACTCACTTTTTTCTCTCTACCTGTATCTATCATTCTCTGGAGACTTTCAAGGTCACTAATTTTTCTCAGGTACTACAAAATTTCATGGCAATTTAATCTTAGCATGGGTAATTTTCAGATTATTTGCCCAAGTACCTGAAGCAAATTGACCATTATGTGTCCCTTTATTCTGAGAAACTTTCTTGAGTCATTTATTTTAGAATTTCCTCCTGACCATTTAGGGTACCTAGCACTGGTAAGTAAAGGTAAGAACTATGACAATAAGGTAACTAAGCCTCAAATGTACCTTGTCTTCATTGTACCTTTTCCTTCTGAATGAACGCTTTTTAAAATTTTCTTGACTTTCTAGGTACTAACTACTATGTGTGCTCTTTTAGTGCAACATAACTCCAGCAAACTTTTGAGAAAAATAATGTAAAAGCAACATTTTTGAGAATTTTCATTATGGAAATGCTTTATTCAAGCCTCATGCTTGGAGGAGTGAGACCAGCTGGGACTTGGGACCCTTTCCTTCAGTGCTACAATGCTTGCACTTAAACAAACCTCTCCTCCAGCAGCACAATACAAAGAAACTATATGGGAATAAAAATAGCACTGTGAATGCACAGCTGGGTCAAATTCTGGATAAAAGATTCAAAAGTCAAAAAACAAAACAAAGCAAAAAAACACTTCCCAAGAGCCAGGAAGAAAAACAAGACTCAAAAGCAAAAACAGGTATTGTGCATGCTCCCTGCACTCAACACCACCAGAGCAGTGGGCATAAACACCTAAGTCACAACTTTGGCCTGACCCCTGAACATACCCCCACCCTCACCCCATACAAAGAACAAGATTTCCCCCCTCAGCCAGTGAGCAAGCAAAGGAATGTTTTCATTCTCATTTTCCCCTCCTTCAGCAGGGACCCCAATATAGCCTTGCCTGCATTTCTTGCCTTGCTTCTCTTCCATTCCTATTTATTGGAAAAGGCAAGAACAGTGGTCAATATCAACAATTAGACTGAAGAATAAATGTTCTTTATATAAAAGCATTTTCACCTTTCAACTTTGAGGATTGGTTTGCTATATTAACACCATTTTTTAATACATACATTCTTTCAGCATAAAACTCACTTTTTTCTCTCTACCTGTATCTATCATTCTCTGGAGACTTTCAAGGTCACTAATTTTTCTCAGGTACTACAAAATCTCATGGCAATTTAATCTTAGCATGGGTAATTTTCAGATTATTTGCCCAAGTACCTGAAGCAAATTGACCATTATGTGTCCCTTTATTCTGAGAAACTTTCTTGAGTCATTTATTTTAGAATTTCCTCCTGACCATGCTTTTAATTTCCCTAGAAGTCTTGTTAATAAACTGTCAAATTTCCAAATCAAACTTCATGTTTTCCTATAGTTTCTTTATCATTTTTATATTACCATTTATTTTATTCTACTTTTTCAAAAATGTCTCTTACATTATTTATATTCATGTAATTTTAATTTCCAAAAAATCACTTTCCCATGTTCTGGTTATTTTAAATTATTGTACAGCCTTAAAAGTTAGAGAAGTGCTTCCCTGGTGGTCCAGTGGGAAAGGACACCACCTTGCAGTGATCCCTGGCCTGGGAGGATCCCACGTTGCACAGAGTGGCTGAACCGATGTGTCCAACTACCCAGCCAGAGCTCTGGAGCACATGTGCCCAGAGCTGGTGCTCTGTAGTGAGAAAGACCTCTGTGATGGGAGGCCCACACTGGCCGAAGAACAAAGATAAATAAATGAAAGATCAATAAAAGTGTCCAATAAGAAAAAATGTTAGAGAAGATCTTCTTTTTTATTGTTTCTGTTTCTTTTATGTTTATTTTTGTTTGATGCAGTTTGTCTCTCATGTGTGACAGTTCTTGGGCACATTCCTTAACATACTATGAGGTGTGAATGAGCACTCTGGACACTGTGAGCCTGGATGGGCATTGTGAATGAGTGGCATTTAATGTAAAAAGACTGGATGGGGACCTCCGAATTTCAAAGCTTATAAATTTTTCTCTCAGCCTGTTATTGTCACCAGAGAAGAATGCAGCTTTCTCTTTGCCATGGGGAATATAAGCCTATATAAACTAATGCACTGGAAACAGAGATAGCAACAGTCTGCTCTTGTGGTAGAACTGACTTAATCTCTCCACCTTTGATGAGCTCTCCTATGATGCCTTCAGTGCATTCTGTAAGCTCAGTTCACAACCCTTCAGATTTGATGTTTCAAGAATTCAAAAGCCTCCTTTCTTCAAGGTGGACTGATGTAGGGTTGTTTTTCAACAGATCCACGCTCTTTGTCTCCTGCCCTCTCTTCCACACACTGAAGTTCTTACTGCCTCCATTCTTTCATGTGCAGGTTCTTATTGAGAAACTGACTTGGTCTTCATAGGCTTCCTTTGACTTTTATGTTTTAATTTTATATTCAGTCATCTTTTCTTCTTTCGTGTGAGTTTATATCATTTTAAAATGATTCAATCATTTTCATGTTTTCATTTTTTTAAATTATTATTTATTTATTTTTGGTTTCTCTGGATCTTCATTGCTGTGTAGGCTTTTCTCTAACCTTGGTGAGGGGTGGGGCTACTCTTTAGTTGTGGTACCTGGGCTTCTCATTGTAGTGGCTTCTCCTGTTTCAAGTTGTATGCTAGGCAGGTTTCAGTAATTGTAACTCCTGGGCTCTAGAGCAAGGGCTCATTGGTTGTAGTGCATAGGCTTAGTTGCTCCACAGTGTGCAGGATCTTTCCAGACCAGGGATCAAACCCATATCTCTTGCATTGGCAGTCGGACTATTTGCCACTAAACCAGCAGGGAAGCCCAATTGTTTTCATTTATATTGAGTCTTTTTTTTAGGAAGTTGAGATAATATTTGTTTAGCCAAAATTCCAGGTGATATGTTTTAAATGGATGAAATTTTCAAGAAAATGGAATGTGAAGGATTATGGGAAAGGTCAGCAATGAAAGAAATGCCATTTAATGGGAAAATGCAACACAAAGTATTATGGTGATGGTGGTATGCATAAGGCAATATAAGAAGCTTTCAAGTTGATGATACTCTAGATAAAGTACATGATTGAACTAACTGGCCTCAGAGATATAGGTCATCTCAAGACATTCTCAATATCAAAAACCTAATAATGATGATAGATGTCAATCTTTGAGGAATACTCAAATACCACATTGTTGTTGTTCAGTTGCTCAGTTGTGTCCCTTTCTTTGTGACTCTATGGACTGTAGTATACCAAGTTTCCCTATCCTTCACTAACTCCTGGAGTCTTCTCAAATTCATGTCCATTGAGTCAGTGATGCCATCCAACCATTCTGTCTTCTGTTGTCTACTTCTCCTGCTGCCTTCAATCTTTCCCAGCTTCAGGGTCTTTTCCAATGAGTCATCTCTTCACATCAGGTGGCCAAAGTATTGGAGTTTCAGTTTCAGCATCACTCCTTCAAATGAATATTCAGGGTTGATTTTCTTTAGGATTAACTGGTTTGATCTTCTTGCAGTCCAAAGGGCTCTCAAAAATTTTCCTAAACACCACAGTTCAAAAGTATCAGTTCTTTAGTGCTCAGCCTTCTTTATGTTTCAACTTTCACAACCATACATGATTACTGGAAAAACCATACCTTTGACCACGTGGGCTTTTGTCAGCAAACCAATGTTTTCTCTAACCTTGGTGAGGGGTGGGGCTACTCTTTAGTTGTGGTACCTGGGCTTCTCATTGTAGTGGCTTCTCCTGTTTCAAGTTGTATGCTAGGCAGGTTTCAGTAATTGTAACTCCTGGGCTCTAGAGCAAGGGCTCATTGGTTGTAGTGCATAGGCTTAGTTGCTCCACAGTGTGCAGGATCTTTCCAGACCAGGGATCAAACCCATATCTCTTGCATTGGCAGTCGGACTATTTGCCACTAAACCAGCAGGGAAGCCCAATTGTTTTCATTTATATTGAGTCTTTTTTTTAGGAAGTTGAGATAATATTTGTTTAGCCAAAATTCCAGGTGATATGTTTTAAATGGATGAAATTTTCAAGAAAATGGAATGTGAAGGATTATGGGAAAGGTCAGCAATGAAAGAAATGCCATTTAATGGGAAAATGCAACACAAAGTATTATGGTGATGGTGGTATGCATAAGGCAATATAAGAAGCTTTCAAGTTGATGATACTCTAGATAAAGTACATGATTGAACTAACTGGCCTCAGAGATATAGGTCATCTCAAGACATTCTCAATATCAAAAACCTAATAATGATGATAGATGTCAATCTTTGAGGAATACTCAAATACCACATTGTTGTTGTTCAGTTGCTCAGTTGTGTCCCTTTCTTTGTGACTCTATGGACTGTAGTATACCAAGTTTCCTATCCTTCACTAACTCCTGGAGTCTTCTCAAATTCATGTCCATTGAGTCAGTGATGCCATCCAACCATTCTGTCTTCTGTTGTCTACTTCTCCTGCTGCCTTCAATCTTTCCCAGCTTCAGGGTCTTTTCCAATGAGTCATCTCTTCACATCAGGTGGCCAAAGTATTGGAGTTTCAGTTTCAGCATCACTCCTTCAAATGAATATTCAGGGTTGATTTTCTTTAGGATTAACTGGTTTGATCTTCTTGCAGTCCAAAGGGCTCTCAAAAATTTTCCTAAACACCACAGTTCAAAAGTATCAGTTCTTTAGTGCTCAGCCTTCTTTATGTTTCAACTTTCACAACCATACATGATTACTGGAAAAACCATACCTTTGACCACGTGGGCTTTTGTCAGCAAACCAATGTCTCTGATTTTTAATATGCTGTCTAAGTTTGTCATACCTTTTCTTCCAAGGAAAAAGTGTCTTTTAATTTCATGGGGACAGTATCATTTACAGTGAATTTGGAGCCCAAGGAAATGAAGTCTGTCACTGTTTCTGTTGTTTTACCATCTATTTGCCATGAAATAATAGTACCAGATTCCATGGTATTTATTTTTTGAATGCTGAATTTTAAACCAACCTTGGGTCACAGCCTTGCCTAACTCAATGAAACTGGGTCATGCCATATAGGGTCAAGTAAGACGGATAGGTTACAGTGGAGCATTCTGACAAAAATGATTAACTTGAGAAGGGAATGACAAACCACTTCAGCATCCTTGTCTTGAGAACCCATGAACAGTGTGAAAAGGCAAATACTATATTATTGAGAACATTTTTAATGCTTATGATAGCTCTTCCCAGACAGATCAAAATAACTAGAATGTTCAAACCTGATGAATATAATAGCCTCTGAATTGGTCTTTGAATGTAATCTTGTACATTTTAAATGATTCTCCATATCATAGTTACAGTGTCTATGATCTGTGTAAGGCAATAGTGTTCAAAAATTTAGAAATATATATGAGAAAGCATCTTCTATGAACATATACTTTATCTTCTAAACTGAAGAATAGAGAATAATTATAGTCCCTGTGGATTCATGTGCATGTGGTATAAGCAAGAACACAAGGCCCTATAACACTTAGAAACATACTAAATTAATGTTCAACTTTCCCCAGTGGCTCAGTGGTGAAAAATCCACCTGCAGTGCAGGATACACGTGTTCAATCCCTTGGTTGAGAATATCTCCTGAAAGAAGGAAATGGCAACCTGCTCCAGCATTCTTGTCAGGAGAATCTTATAGACAGAGGAGGCTACAGATCACAAAGAACTAGACATGAGTGAGTGACTGAACATGTTTGCAACCTTAAAATGACTGACATTTTTTGAGAAAAAAGTCCTATGTTTTCATTTGAACTGGAACTTGAAAATTATATAACTGGCCCTGTCCTTACTTCACAGGGCTGCTGTAAGAATTAAATGAGAAAGTAGTATAGTACATCATAGATATTAGTCCTTTAATAACATCAGCTGCATTAGTGTACTTGTTATTATAGAAACAGTAATAGTGGTAAGACTATCATTATATTCAGTAGCACTTGATTACACCATGGTTATCATTCACTCATTCTTCTCCATAAAAGGATTCATTATTTCTTCTGTGTTGAAAGTATATTATAAGCTATAAAACTATATAAAATGAAAACAGTTTTTTTACCCACTTATTTTTATCCATCATGTATTAAGTGCCTTATTATATAATTTTTGATTTGGTTCTGCCTACCTATTCATTCTCCTTGGCAAGTACTGTAAAAAGTCTAATTCCTTTAAGTATTATAAGGCATTATCCATACTATATCCATAAGGAATCAGGAAAAAATTCTCAAATTTGACATATGTAATACTGACAAGTTATAAAGGAACAGGCCTCTAATGTACTTGCATCATTTTTTAAAACTGAAATCCCTTAATGACCATACTAGGAATACATTGCATATACCAAATAGCATGATGGTATGATGTCCAGTGGTAGATGTAATTTAAATAATTATGTATTTTTCTAGAATTTTTGCCACAATGTACAAAATATCAAACCACAATTGTGTTCAATCTTTTGTGAAGCTGGTTTCTGTCATAGCAATGAAAGAATAGAATGCTATTTTGCTTTAAAAGCAATTCATGTTGAATCTCAAAAGTTAACTCCAAATGCCTCAACTTAGAAAAGGGTCTAATTAAGCTAAGGCATCTTTGAAAATCTTATTTAATAGGAATATGAGGAGACTATTGCCAAGAAATCAGATTGTTTTATCTTCAGTTTTTATAGATTTTGTATGTTCAGTAGTTATACAGTGATGACATGTACACAAGGTGTTTTAATTGCTCAAATTGGGTAAAACTTGTAGTCTGACTATTAGGACTTCACCACTTAAGAGATTCTAATTATCTTGAAGATATTAATTATGCATTGTTATACATGAACTGATTTACTCAAAACTTTTGTTTTCTGTGGGGTTGGTGATAATGTTGCTATTATTATTCTTACTACTAAAGTTTCCTTTACATGGAAAGTCACTAAAAGTTTTGAAGTCAAAACAACAAAGAAAGCACATGCAAAGAATTCAGCAGTTGTTGATTCAAATCATATGATTTAAATCTGTGTAATATATTTAGAGATAAGAGAGAGATTTATCACTGATTTGCTGGCATGAAGAACAGTCTGAATAAGGAAAATAGTAATAGCGACCATTTACTAATGTATTGTGTGCGTGTGTGTGCATACACTCAGTTGTATTTAACTATTTGTCGCTCTAAGGACTGTAGCCCACCAGATGCTTTAGTCCGTTGGATTTTTGCAGTACACAATATAATATTATTTTGCTAATTAATATTCACAATAACTTTAAGAGCTGACATGAATGTGTGTATTATATATACACATGTATGTATGTAAAGGAAGGGAAGCTATAAGACAGTTCATACTTCAAAGCCCAATTTTGAGAAATGGCAGAACAAATGGAAGTTGTTGTGCACTCACCAATTAGGTGAGATTGGATTGAAACCTAAGTGAAATGTGTTTCATCTGTAATCACAATTAAATTGTCAAATGACACATGGCAAGGGTGTAGAAGGAAAATGCATTTCATCTCTCAAAGCAATATTATGAAGCTAATAAATTATTATAAATATTAAAACCAAATCATCAAGAAATATAGAATGAAACAAAACTGAAAATGTTAAACTCATTAATTCCAACATTTCATTATTAAAGTGAACATAAAATATTTCTACCAGTTTAATGTAAAAAATTAAAAACCATAAACTGCCTAAGAAAGGCATATGTAAATGCAGTCACTGTAAGTACACTGGTTATATGTTCAGAAATTAGTGGGATTTAGAGTGTCAGAGCCTAAATATAGTGGCAGATATTTTACTTAGAGTTTGAGCAAGCTTTAAAAGTATTACATCATTTGTCATCAACTCTGTAGCGGAAGTGTGTTAGAGCTTGTGTATAAACATATATATGTGTGTAGGTGAATGTTAGTCATCCAGTCATGTTCATCTCTTTGAGACCCCGTAGAATACAGCCTACCACGCTCCTATGTCTATAGGATTCTCCAGGTCAAGAATACTGGAGTGGGCCATTCACTTCTTCAAGGGATCCTCCCAACCCAGGGATCAAATCCAGGTCTCCTGCATTGCAGGAAGATTCTTTACCATCTGAGTCACAGAGGAATCCCATATATATGTAAATGAAAATTTATTTATTTATTTGACTGTACCATGTGGTACACCTTACCTATCTCCTATGAAATCTGCATGCAGGACAAGAAGCAACAGTTAGAACTAGACATGGAACAACGAACTTGTTTCAAATTGAGAAAGGAGTACATCCATGGTGTATATTGTCACCCTACTTCTTTAGTTTATATGCAGAGTACATCATGAAAAATGCTGGACTAAATGAAGCACACACTGGAATCAAGATTGCTGGGAGAAATATCAATAAACTCAGGTAAACAGATGACACCACCTTTATGGAAGAAAGTCAAGAAGAATGAAAGAACATCTTGATGAAGGTGAAAGAGGAGAGTAAAATATGTAGTCTAAAACTCAACTCAGAAAATGAAGATCATGGTATCCAGTCCCTTCACTTCATGGCAAATAGATGGGCAAACAACGGAAACAGTAAAAGAACTTATTTTTTGGGCTCCAAAATCACTGCAGATGGTGACTGCACCCATGAAACTGAAAGATGCTTGCTCCTTGGAAGAATAGCTCTGACAAACTAGACAGCATATTACTAAGCAAAGACATCACTTTGCAAACAAAAGTCTGTATAGTCAAAACAATGGTTTTCCCTGTAGTCAAGCGTGGACGTGAGAGATGGACCTTAAAGAAAGCTGAGCACTGAAGAATTGCTGCCTTTGAACTGTGGTTGTTGAGAAGGCTCTCAACATTTCATTATTAAAGAGAACATAAAATATTTCTACCAGTTTAATGTAAAAAATTAAAAACCATAAACTGCCTAAGAAAGGCATATGTAAATGCAGTCACTGTAAGTACACTGGTTATATGTTCAGAAATTAGTGGGATTTAGAGTGTCAGAGCCTAAATATAGTGGCAGATATTTTACTTAGAGTTTGAGCAAGCTTTAAAAGTATTACATCATTTGTCATCAACTCTGTAGCGGAAGTGTGTTAGAGCTTGTGTATAAACATATATATGTGTGTAGGTGAATGTTAGTCATCCAGTCATGTTCATCTCTTTGAGACCCCGTAGAATACAGCCTACCACGCTCCTATGTCTATAGGATTCTCCAGGTCAAGAATACTGGAGTGTCCATTCACTTCTTCAAGGGATCCTCCCAACCCAGGGATCAAATCCAGGTCTCCTGCATTGCAGGAAGA
Source organism: Tragulus kanchil (assembly GCA_022376925.1). NCBI lineage: Eukaryota > Metazoa > Chordata > Mammalia > Artiodactyla > Tragulidae > Tragulus > Tragulus kanchil. Next base: position 83,706,099 of record JAIOJX010000003.1, on the reverse strand, counting down.
TTCTTTACCATCTGAGTCACAGAGGAATTCCATATATATGTAAATGAAAATTTATTTATTTATTTGACTGTACCATGTGGTACACCTTACCTATCTCCTATGAAATCTGCATGCAGGACAAGAAGCAACAGTTAGAACTAGACATGGAACAACGAACTTGTTTCAAATTGAGAAAGGAGTACATCCATGGTGTATATTGTCACCCTACTTCTTTAGTTTATATGCAGAGTACATCATGAAAAATGCTGGACTAAATGAAGCACACACTGGAATCAAGATTGCTGGGAGAAATATCAATAAACTCAGGTAAACAGATGACACCACCTTTATGGAAGAAAGTCAAGAAGAATGAAAGAACATCTTGATGAAGGTGAAAGAGGAGAGTAAAATATGTAGTCTAAAACTCAACTCAGAAAATGAAGATCATGGTATCCAGTCCCTTCACTTCATGGCAAATAGATGGGCAAACAACGGAAACAGTAAAAGAACTTATTTTCTTGGGCTCCAAAATCACTGCAGATGGTGACTGCACCCATGAAACTGAAAGATGCTTGCTCCTTGGAAGAATAGCTCTGACAAACCTAGACAGCATATTACTAAGCAAAGACATCACTTTGCCAACAAAAGTCTGTATAGTCAAAACAATGGTTTTCCCTGTAGTCATGCGTGGACGTGAGAGATGGACCATAAAGAAGGCTGAGCACTGAAGAATTGCTGCCTTTGAACTGTGGTTGTTGGAGAAGGCTCTCGAGAGCCCATTGGACTGCAAGATCAAACCAGTCAATCCGAAAGGAAATCAATCCCAAATATTCATTGGAAAGAATCATGCTGGAGCTGAAACTCCAATACTTTGGCCAGCTGATATGAAGAGACAACTCATTGAAAAACACCCTGATGTTGGGAAAAATAGAAGGCAAAAAGGAAAAGAGCATGACAGAGGATGAGATAGTTGGATGTCATCACTGACAATGGACATGAGTTTGAGCAAGCTCCTGGAAGATGGTGGACAGGCAATCCTGACATTCTACAGTCCATGGAGTCACAGTGTTGAACAAGACTGAGCAACTGAAGTGAACTGAACCAAACCGTGTGACATGTGGTAACTTAGTTCTCTGAACATGGATATGTGACCCGTGCTCCCTACAGTGGAAGTGCTGGACCACCTTGGAAGTCCTCAAAGACCACATAATTCAGAGTATATTTTAATAGTTTCTTTTTAATACTTACTGTTTTATAATGCATGTTTCCCTATTTCCTCCTCATATGCAGAAGCTAGGATCTCAATTCTAACTTTGTGAGAAGAACATGTGATGTTGAATTTTTCAAAGGAAAACAGCAATTCTAGTGTGTTCAAACTTTATTTTGTATGAAGTGCTTATTCAGTCTTTCAATAACAAGGATGTTCATTTCCTTGCAAAGAAAAATGGATGTGAGTATGAGTTCATGAAGGAACACCATGGATATCTTTACACAAGCAAAGCCATTTGGTACATTTATAGGGAAGTCTGTGACTACACAAACCTTTTAGTAGCTCTGGTTAATAATTTATTAAAACTCAACTCAGAAAATGAAGATCATGGTATCCAGTCCCTTCACTTCATGGCAAATAGATGGGCAAACAACGGAAACAGTAAAAGAACTTATTTTCTTGGGCTCCAAAATCACTGCAGATGGTGACTGCACCCATGAAACTGAAAGATGCTTGCTCCTTGGAAGAATAGCTCTGACAAACCTAGACAGCATATTACTAAGCAAAGACATCACTTTGCCAACAAAAGTCTGTATAGTCAAAACAATGGTTTTCCCTGTAGTCATGCGTGGACGTGAGAGATGGACCATAAAGAAGGCTGAGCACTGAAGAATTGCTGCCTTTGAACTGTGGTTGTTGGAGAAGGCTCTCGAGAGCCCATTGGACTGCAAGATCAAACCAGTCAATCCGAAAGGAAATCAATCCCAAATATTCATTGGAAAGAATCATGCTGGAGCTGAAACTCCAATACTTTGGCCAGCTGATATGAAGAGACAACTCATTGAAAAACACCCTGATGTTGGGAAAAATAGAAGGCAAAAAGGAAAAGAGCATGACAGAGGATGAGATAGTTGGATGTCATCACTGACAATGGACATGAGTTTGAGCAAGCTCCTGGAAGATGGTGGACAGGCAATCCTGACATTCTACAGTCCATGGAGTCACAGTGTTGAACAAGACTGAGCAACTGAAGTGAACTGAACCAAACCGTGTGACATGTGGTAACTTAGTTCTCTGAACATGGATATGTGACCCGTGCTCCCTACAGTGGAAGTGCTGGACCACCTTGGAAGTCCTCAAAGACCACATAATTCAGAGTATATTTTAATAGTTTCTTTTTAATACTTACTGTTTTATAATGCATGTTTCCCTATTTCCTCCTCATATGCAGAAGCTAGGATCTCAATTCTAACTTTGTGAGAAGAACATGTGATGTTGAATTTTTCAAAGGAAAACAGCAATTCTAGTGTGTTCAAACTTTATTTTGTATGAAGTGCTTATTCAGTCTTTCAATAACAAGGATGTTCATTTCCTTGCAAAGAAAAATGGATGTGAGTATGAGTTCATGAAGGAACACCATGGATATCTTTACACAAGCAAAGCCATTTGGTACATTTATAGGGAAGTCTGTGACTACACAAACCTTTTAGTAGCTCTGGTTAATAATTTATTAATGTTACAGTTTTAAAGTTTGTTTTGAGTCACTATTTCAGGGATAATCATAAAATTCTTTCCTTACCACACAATTTAAACAATGCTAAATATGCCTGAACTGATTCTGTTATACTTTGTCTCACCATGTGTGTAATAAAGAAATATCTGTTACAGCTAGTCTTGGGGACAAATAAAATTACACTTCATTTCCTTTTGTAGCAAAAATGTTTTGGGTAAAAAGTACTAGTGATAGCTTTCCTCTACAAAGAAGAAAGAAATAATGACTTTCCACAATTTCCAAATGTTGCAAATTGCCGCAGACGAATAAAACAGCAGTGATCTAATTTAGTAAGCTATATAAATCAACTCTACACTTATGTGTAGAAAGGTTTTCACTAGAAAACAACTATGATACTTGTTCTAAAACAATGACTGATTTCTTAAGTAATTAACCCAGTATTAAAAGGATTCATGTTGATTTCTGTGTAATGCCTCTGTTTTTAAAATAATGGATCACTAGCCTTCATTATTATTTTTTTTTGGAGAATTTTTTATTAAGAAGTATTGTTTTATAATATTCTATATATTCATATCAGATTATATCCAATAGTGATAACAGAAGCTGTTTAATTACAAAATCAGTTATAAATTCAATTAAAGAACTAAAAATTCAAAGCTGTTGAGTGAAAATAATGACCCATTAATTCTTTTTGTTTTTGAACTCTTTTCTTATTATTTTTTTTTATTTTAAAGATTTTATAGAGTTTTGTTGTTCACCAACATGTATGTTCCCAAATCATTCATATGCATATCCCTGGACCCTCCCCCCAAACGGTTCCCCCCTTCCCACCTCTCCAGACCATCGCCCCAAGTGATTGTAGGCACTCCTATTCCCTTAGCACAATGACCATAGCTAGCTTTTCCACACGTGCCAGTATAGGTTTCAATGTTACTCCCTCCATGCCTCCCTCCAACTGTTCGGTCTCCACAATGTCCTTATGTTTATTTTCTGTTTTTCCATGAGTTCACTGCATGTGTTATCATGACCATCTTATTAGATTCCGTATATATGAGTTAGTATACTGTACTTGTCTTTCTCCTTTTGACTTACTTCACTTTTTATGATAGGTTCTAGAGCTAGCCACCTCATTAGGACTGAGTCTTCTGCATTTCTTTTAACAGCTGAGCAGTATTCCATTGTATATATGTACCAGAGCTTTTGTATCCATTCGTTCCTCGATGGACATCTAAGTTGCTTCGATGTTCTGGCTATTGTATAGAGAGCTGCGATGAACACTGGGGTACAGGTGCCTCTTTCATTTATGATTTCATCAGGATATAGGCCTAATAGTGGGATTCCTGGGTCATAGGGTGCTTCTATTTTTAGTTTTTAAGGAATCTCCAGACTGTCTTCCATAGAGAATGGATCAATTTACATTCCCACCAGTAATGCAAGAGTGTCCCCTTTTCTCTGCACCCTCTCCAGCATTTATTGTCTGTCGATTTGTGGATGATGGTCATTCTGACGGGTGTGAGGTGATATCTCATTGTGGTTTTAATTTGCATTTCTCTAATGATAAGCAAGGTTGAGCATCGTTTCATGTGCTTTTGGGCCCTCTGTGTGTCCTCTTTGGAGAGGCATCTCTTTAGATCTTTTTCCCATTTTTTGATTGGGTTGTTCGTTTTTTCCTGTGCTGAGTTGTCTGAGTTGCTTGTAGATTTCGGAGATTAATTCTTTGTTTGTTATTTCATTTGCTATGATTTTCTCCCACTCTGTGGGGTGTCATTCAGCTTTTTTATAATTTCTTTTGCTGTCCAAAAGCTTTTAACTTTCATGAGGTCCCACATGTTCATTTGCCTCTTGAGTTCCGCTATTCTAGTAGGTGGGTCAGAGAAGATCTTGCTTTGATTTATGTCCTTGGATGTTTTGCCTATATTCTCCTCTAAGAGTTTGATGGTTTCTGGTCTTACGTTGAGGTCTTTAATCCATTTTGAGTTTCTCTTTGTGGTTGGTGTCAGGGAATGTTCCAACTTCATTTTTCTCCATGTAGCTGTCCAATTTTCCCAGTACCACTTGTTGAAGAGGCTGTCTTTGTCCCATTTTATAGTTTCGCCTCCTTTGTCAAAAATAAGGTACCCATAGGTGTGTGGGTTGACCTCTGGGTTCTCTGTCTTGTTCCATTGGTCTATACTTCTGTTTTTGTGCCAGTACCATACTGTCTTGTGGATTGTTGCTTTGTAGTAGAGTGTGAAGTTAGGAAGGCGGATTCCTCCAGCTCCATTTTTCTTTCTCAGGATTGCTTTGGCTATTCGAGGTCTTTTGTGTTTCCATATGAACTGTGCTATTGTATAGAGAGCTGCAATGAACATTGGGGTACAGGTGCCTCTTTCATTTATGATTTCATCAGGATATAGGCCTAATAGTGGGATTCCTGGGTCATAGGGTGCTTCTATTTTTAGTTTTTAAGGAATCTCCAGACTGTCTTCCATAGAGAATGGATCAATTTACATTCCCACCAGTAATGCAAGAGTGTCCCCTTTTCTCTGCACCCTCTCCAGCATTTATTGTCTGTCGATTTGTGGATGATGGTCATTCTGACGGGTGTGAGGTGATATCTCATTGTGGTTTTAATTTGCATTTCTCTAATGATAAGCAAGGTTGAGCATCGTTTCATGTGCTTTTGGGCCCTCTGTGTGTCCTCTTTGGAGAGGCATCTCTTTAGATCTTTTTCCCATTTTTTGATTGGGTTGTTCGTTTTTTCCTGTGCTGAGTTGTCTGAGTTGCTTGTAGATTTCGGAGATTAATTCTTTGTTTGTTATTTCATTTGCTATGATTTTCTCCCACTCTGTGGGGTGTCATTCAGCTTTTTTATAATTTCTTTTGCTGTCCAAAAGCTTTTAACTTTCATGAGGTCCCACATGTTCATTTGCCTCTTGAGTTCCGCTATTCTAGTAGGTGGGTCAGAGAAGATCTTGCTTTGATTTATGTCCTTGGATGTTTTGCCTATATTCTCCTCTAAGAGTTTGATGGTTTCTGGTCTTACGTTGAGGTCTTTAATCCATTTTGAGTTTCTCTTTGTGGTTGGTGTCAGGGAATGTTCCAACTTCATTTTTCTCCATGTAGCTGTCCAATTTTCCCAGTACCACTTGTTGAAGAGGCTGTCTTTGTCCCATTTTATAGTTTCGCCTCCTTTGTCAAAAATAAGGTACCCATAGGTGTGTGGGTTGACCTCTGGGTTCTCTGTCTTGTTCCATTGGTCTATACTTCTGTTTTTGTGCCAGTACCATACTGTCTTGTGGATTGTTGCTTTGTAGTAGAGTGTGAAGTTAGGAAGGCGGATTCCTCCAGCTCCATTTTTCTTTCTCAGGATTGCTTTGGCTATTCGAGGTCTTTTGTGTTTCCATATGAACTGTGTTATTGTTTGGTCTAGTTCTGTGAAAAATGACAATGGTAGTTGAACAGGTATTGCATTGAATCTGTAGATGATATTTGGTAGTATGGTCATTTTCACAATATTGATTCTTCCGACCCAGGAACATGGAATATCTCTCCAACTGTTTAAGTCTCCTTTAACGTCTCTCATGAGTGTCTTGTAATTTTCTGTGTACAATTCTTTTGTTTCTTTCGGTAGGTTTATTCCTAGATATTTGATTCTTTTGGTTGCAATGGTGAAGGGGATTGTCTCTTTGATTTTTATTTCTGAGTTTTCATTGATTGTTATAGGAATACCAGTGATTGCTGTTTGTTGGCTTTGTATCCTGCAACTTTGCTGAATTCGTTGATTAACTCTAGTAGTTTTATAATAGTGTCTTTGGAATTTTCTACGTATAATATCATGTCATCTGCAAAGAGAGAGACCTTGACTTCTTGCTTTCCAATCTGAATTCCTTTTATTTCTTTCGCTTCTCTTATTGCTGTTGCTAGCACTTCCAGGACTATGTTGAATAGTAGTCGTGAAAGTGCGCACCCCTTTCTTGTTCCTGATCTTAGAGGGAATGCTTTCAGTTTTTCACCATTGAGGATAATGTTCGCTATAGGCTTCTCATAGATGGCTTTTATTATGTTGAGATAGGTTCCTTCTATGCCCATTTTCAGAAGAGTTTTGATCATAAATGGATGTTGTACTTTGTCGAAGGCTTTTTCTGCATCTATTGAGATGATCATGTGATTTTTGTCTCTCAATTTGTTGATATGGTGCATCACATTGATTGATTTGCAGATATTGAAGAATCCTTCCATGCCTGGGAAGAACCCAATTTGATCATAATGTATGAGTTCATTGATGTGTCGTTGAATTCTGTTTGCTAGAATTTTGTTGATGATCTTGGCATCCAAGTTAATCAGAGATATTGGCCTATAGTTTTCCTTTTTTGTGTTGTCTTTGCCTGGTTTGGGTATCAGGGTGATGGTGGCCTCGTAGAATGTGTTTGGAAGTTTTCCTTCCTGAGCAATTGTTTGGAAGAATTTTAGAAGGACAGGAATTAGCTCTTCTTTAAGTGTTTGGTAGAATTCGGCTGTGAAGCCATCTGGCCCTGGGGTTTTATTTTGGGTAGATTTTTGATCACAAAGTCGATTTCTGAGCTTGTGATTGGGTTGTTCAAAATTTCTGTTTCTTCCTGGCTTAGTCTTGGGAGATTAATTTTCCCCAAGAAACTGTCCATTTCTTCCAGGTTGTCCAGTTTGTTGCCATATAGCTGTTCATAATAGTTTCTTAGTATCCTTTGGATTTCTGCATGATCTGTTGTAATCTCTCCTTTTTCGTTTTTGATGTTGTTGATCTGGTTTTTCTCTCTTTTTTTCTTAATGAGTCTGGCCAGTGGCTTGTCAATTTTGTTTGCCTTTTCAGAGAACCAGCTTTTTGTTTTATTTATCTATACCATTGTTTCTTTCATTTCTTTCTCATTTATTTCTCCTCTGATCTTTATCATTTCTCTTCTTCTGCTAACTTTGAGGTCTTTTTGTTCTTCTTTGTCCTATTGTTTTAAGCTGAGGGTTAGGTCATCTGCTTCATATTTTCCTAATTTCTTGAGGTGGAATTGTATTGTTATATATTTCCCTCTTAGAACTGCTTTTGCAGTATCCCATAGGTTTTGCACGGTCGTGTGTTCATTGTCATTTTCTTCTAGGAATTGTTTAATTTCTCCTTTGATTTCCTCAATGATCCGTTGGTTCTTTAGGTATGTGTTGTTTAATCTCCATATTTTTGTGTTTTTAGGGTTTTTTTTCTGGTAGTTGATCTCTAGTCTCATTGCATTGTGGTCCGAGAAGATAGTTGATATAATTTCGGTTTTCTTGAATTGACAGAGGTTAGATTTGTGGCCCAATATGTGGTCTATCTTGGAGAATGTTCCATGAGCACTTGAGAAGAAAGTGTATTCTTCTGTTTTTGGATGGAACATCCTAAAGATATCAATGAGGTCCATCTTTTCCAGTGTGGCATTTAAGGCTTGTGTTTCTTTATTAATTTTCTTTGGGCGGGGCGGTATGGTGGCTCGTAATGTGTTTGGAAGTTTTCCTTCCTGAGCAATTGTTTGGAAGAATTTTAGAAGGACAGGAATTAGCTCTTCTTTAAGTGTTTGGTAGAATTCGGCTGTGAAGCCATCTGGCCCTGGGGTTTTATTTTGGGTAGATTTTTGATCACAAAGTCGATTTCTGAGCTTGTGATTGGGTTGTTCAAAATTTCTGTTTCTTCCTGGCTTAGTCTTGGGAGATTAATTTTCCCCAAGAAACTGTCCATTTCTTCCAGGTTGTCCAGTTTGTTGCCATATAGCTGTTCATAATAGTTTCTTAGTATCCTTTGGATTTCTGCATGATCTGTTGTAATCTCTCCTTTTTCGTTTTTGATGTTGTTGATCTGGTTTTTCTCTCTTTTTTTCTTAATGAGTCTGGCCAGTGGCTTGTCAATTTTGTTTGCCTTTTCAGAGAACCAGCTTTTTGTTTTATTTATCTATACCATTGTTTCTTTCATTTCTTTCTCATTTATTTCTCCTCTGATCTTTATCATTTCTCTTCTTCTGCTAACTTTGAGGTCTTTTTGTTCTTCTTTGTCCTATTGTTTTAAGCTGAGGGTTAGGTCATCTGCTTCATATTTTCCTAATTTCTTGAGGTGGAATTGTATTGTTATATATTTCCCTCTTAGAACTGCTTTTGCAGTATCCCATAGGTTTTGCACGGTCGTGTGTTCATTGTCATTTTCTTCTAGGAATTGTTTAATTTCTCCTTTGATTTCCTCAATGATCCGTTGGTTCTTTAGGTATGTGTTGTTTAATCTCCATGTTTTTGTGTTTTTAGGGTTTTTTTTCTGGTAGTTGATCTCTAGTCTCATTGCATTGTGGTCCGAGAAGATAGTTGATATAATTTCGGTTTTCTTGAATTGACAGAGGTTAGATTTGTGGCCCAATATGTGGTCTATCTTGGAGAATGTTCCATGAGCACTTGAGAAGAAAGTGTATTCTTCTGTTTTTGGATGGAACATCCTAAAGATATCAATGAGGTCCATCTTTTCCAGTGTGGCATTTAAGGCTTGTGTTTCTTTATTAATTTTCTGTTTGGATGATCTGTCCATTGGAGTGAGAGGAGTGTTAACGTCTCCTACTATTATTGTGTTATTGTTGATTTCTTCTTTTAAGTCTGAAAATATCTGTCTTATGTATTTAGGTGCCCCTGTGTTGAGTGTGTCATGACTGTTATGTCTTCCTCTTGGATAGATCCCTTAATCATGATGTTGTGATCTGCCTTGTCTCTTAGAATCTTCTTTACTTTAAAGTCTATTTTGTCTGATATGAGGATTGCTACTCCAGCTTTCTTTTTATTTCCATTTGCATGGAATATCTTTTTCCAGCCTCTCACTTTCAGTCTATGAGTGTCTCTAGGTCTGAAGTGGGTCTCTTGTTGTTGGTTGTTTTTTAAATTGATTAATTTATTTATTTAGGGCAGGGGTTGGGTTGGGGAGGACAGGGAGTGGGCGGGCCACTTCTCTTGGTGTTTCATTTCTCTGTTTTCATCCGTCTTTGTTCTTTGATCCTATGGGCCTCCCATCGTGGTGGCGTCTGTCGTCGCAGAGCGCAGGCTCTGGTCGCATGTGCTCCAGAGCTCCAGCTTGTTGATTGGACACATTAATCCAGCTGCTCCGCGGCACATGGGATCTTCCCAGGCCAGGGATCGTACCGGTGCCCCTTGCACTGCACGGCTGTGTCCTTATCCACTGGACCACCACAGGAAGCCCTGAAGTGGGTCTCTTGTAAACAGCATATATATGGGTTTTGCTTCTGGATCCATTCAGCCAGCCTGTGTCGTTTGGTTGGAGTATTTAATCCATTTACATTCAAAGTAATTATTGATACTAATGTTCCTATTCTCATCTTTTTGAAGTTTGGGGTTTGATTTGTAAAGCTTCTCCTACTCTATTTATTGGCTGTATCAGGCCCTTAACACTTGCTGTAGGGCTGGTTTTGTGGTACAGAATTCTTTTAGTTTTTGCTTGTCTATGAAGCTTTTGATTTTACCATCAATTCTGAATGAGATTCTTACTGGGTAGAGAATTCGTGGTTGCAGGTTATTCTCTTTTAGCCGTTTAAATGCATCTTGCCATTCTCTTCTGGCCTGTAGGGTTTCTGTTGAAAGAGCCGCAGTTAGACGTATGGGGTTTCCTTTATATGTTATTTGTTGTTTACTCCTAGCTGCTTTTAGTAATCTGTCTTTATATTTAGTCTGCGTTAGTTTGATTAGAATGTGGCTTGGTGTGTTTTTTCTGGGGTTTATCCTGTATGGAACTCTTTGGGATTCTTGGACTTGGTTAACTATTTCCTTTCCCATGTTGGGGAAGTTTTCAACTATAACCTCTTCAAGAATTTTTTCATAGCCTTTTCCCCCTCTTCTTCTTCTGGAATTCCTATAATTTTAATGTTGGTGCATTTGATATTGTCCCATAGGTCTATGATGCTATCCTCAGTTCTTTTAATTCTTTCGGTTTTGTTCTGTTCTTCAGCACACATTTCCACCATTCTGTCTTCCAGCTTACTTATCCATTCTTCAGCCTCTGATACTCTACTGTTGAGACCTTCTATAGTATTTTTGAGTTCAGCAATTGAGTTGGGGGTCTCCATTTGATTATTTTTCATTTCTTGCATGTCTCTTCTCAATGCACTTTTTTCCTCTAATATTCTGTTTTTGGTGTTTTACATTCTCATTAGTATAGCTTTTCTAAATTCTCTTTCAGATAGTTTGTCTATCTTCTCCTCTGTCATTTGAAGTGGTGTTTCTCTAGCTTGGTCCTTCATTTGTGCAGTCTTTCTCTATTGTTCCATTATTAGGTTAATTTTTGTTTCTTTGTGTGTGTCTGTGTGTGTGGAGTTCTTTTTCCCCCACCAGGCTTCTTGGTTGAATTCTCCCTTCCTTTGGGTTTCTGTCCTTCTAGATGGGTTCAGTGGTTTATGTCTTGGGTGGTGTTAGGTCTTGTTGACAGATGAATAATCTCTAGTGTTGTATGTTCTTTGATAGTGTGGGGTCTGGGAATCAGAGCTTCTGCTCTGAGGATCCTTGGTTTGATGATTGCTCAGGTGGCGTAGGCTCTATGTCTGTTTTGCTATGGTGTTCCGTGATATTAGTTCACATACTAGTATCTGAGGAATAAGAGGTGCATCCCTGATGGGTGACAGTCATAAAAGCATGCAGATGTTTTCTAACATAATTGTAAGATATACATACATACACAGCTATCCTCACAACTGACCAGTTTTACAGAGCTAAGGCACAGGAAATCTTTCTGGCCAATCACGCAATCATAGATGATACTTGCCCGTTAAGCTTTGAATTAATTAAAATAGTGCCTGAATAAATAGATCCAGCACAAGGTGCTGGCTTGGATAATTACAATGAGAGCAATTTTTGACTAGGACATGTGTTGGGGGTGACGAGGAGGAAAGTGTATAGGTAATGAGAAGGAATAGATTCGTCTTGGAAGGATTTTATAGGGTTAGGTAGCAAAGATTAGTGTGTGTATTATTTAGTGTATTTGGAAGAGACTAGTGGAGACAGGAAGATAGGAAATAATTTATCTAGAGGATATTGGTAGATAGGAAAATGTTTTACATTTAGAACATAGAGGGAGAAAGCAGTGGGAAAGCTGAAAGAGAATTAGAGGTTTCCAAGAATTAAAATTAAAATTAAAAAAATACAATAAAATAAAAGTCAAAAAAGAAATTAAAAGTTAAAAAGGGCTGAAAAAATTAATAAGAGACCAAAAAATAAACAAAAAACACAAAAAACAAAAACCAAAAAAAAAGAAAGAAACAAGAAGAAGAACAGAATAAACAAACAAACTAATAAACCCCAAACCAAACCAATCAATTGAATAAGCAAAATAGTCCACCACAAATAAACAAGCAAAAAAAAAAAAAAAAAGCTAAATACTGTCCCTGGTTTTTATCTTCTCATCTGCCTGTTGGAAACCAATCCGCTCTTGATAACCGTGGTCTTGATGGCGTAGTCTTTCCCTTATACCGCCGGTTGCTATGGTTTCTGTTTTTGTGTTCAGCAAAATGAGGGCTTTGCTGCCATACTGGGTGCTGGCCAGGGCGGTGGGCTGATTCCAGTGCGTCGGGCGAGGGCCGTGGTGTGCGCAGTCCCGTGTTGAAGGGGGGTGCCCCGGCTCTACCGCGCCCCCACCAGTGGTCTCCAATTCCTGCTCTTTCCCCAGCTTCCTCCGCTCCTGCTGCAGCTCTAAGGGTGTGCGGGCTCCTCCGCCACTGGCACACACTCACTGCCGGTTACATGTCTAAATCCCAAAGGCAGGCGTGAGCTTTCCCTTCCAGCTCGTACCTGGTCCCTGGTCAGCAACCTGTTGGCAACCTCCCCTCTCCATTCACAAGCCCTCCAGTTGGAGTGGTTGGACTTACACGCATCACGGCGCCGCGGGTTCCAGCTCCCGCGGCTTCTCTCTCTGGGTTCCGGCTCCGGCTGGCTTCTCCTAGCCTTCATTCTTGATCTATCAATCAAATATTATTGGAAAGACTTAATATTATATAGAGTAGCGTGGAAATTTACCCCAAAAAATCAAAAAACAAAAAAAAAGACTCTATACTGTATATTCAGTGAACAATGATGAAAAAGTCATCAATGTCTCCTTCAGTGAACTTACATTTGCAGGGAAGAATGCAGACAGAAAATGAAGCTCAAGTACAATCTAATATAACTTAATACAGGGTAAATAGGTTTTGTTTCAATAGCAACATAAAGTCAAGAGTTGGTTGTGCATATTATAATAGATCCCATGCAATTAGTCCAAGAAAACATTAAGTAAATGTCAAGTGAAGAGACATATGCAGTTACATTGGCAATTGACTTACATTCTTTGCAACTAATTGCATTCTCAGATATGACTCAGAAGCCCATTGCCAACAAATTAATCATTCAATAATCATCTTAAAGAGGGAAAATATATCATATCTGTGCTAAAATATGTTTAATTAAAATTAAACATATATTCAGTTCTGCTGACTGCCGCCAAGGACAGACCCTCTGGTTACCTGTGGGAATCCGAGGAGGCCTGCCCATGCAACAGGCAACCCTGAGTTGCTGCTGAGTCAGTCATCTCCATTGTGAACTTGTGCGGTTGCTTTTGGAACTCAAGTAAAGGCCCCTTCCTTTCGGGTGAAATTCCTCTTGGTGTTCCTGCTCTCCAGCTCTCGGGCGAGGGCCGTGGTGTGCGCAGTCCCGTGTTGAAGGGGGGTGCCCCGGCTCTACCGCGCCCCCACCAGTGGTCTCCAATTCCTGCTCTTTCCCCAGCTTCCTCCGCTCCTGCTGCAGCTCTAAGGGTGTGCGGGCTCCTCCGCCACTGGCACACACTCACTGCCGGTTACATGTCTAAATCCCAAAGGCAGGCGTGAGCTTTCCCTTCCAGCTCGTACCTGGTCCCTGGTCAGCAACCTGTTGGCAACCTCCCCTCTCCATTCACAAGCCCTCCAGTTGGAGTGGTTGGACTTACACGCATCACGGCGCCGCTGGTTCCAGCTCCCGCGCTTCTCTCTCTGGGTTCCGGCTCCGCTGGCTTCTCCTAGCCTTCATTCTTGATCTATCAATCAAATATTATTGGAAAGACTTAATATTATATAGAGTAGCGTGGAAATTTACCCCAAAAAATCAAAAAACAAAAAAAAAGACTCTATACTGTATATTCAGTGAACAATGATGAAAAAGTCATCAATGTCTCCTTCAGTGAACTTACATTTGCAGGGAAGAATGCAGACAGAAAATGAAGCTCAAGTACAATCTAATATAACTTAATACAGGGTAAATAGGTTTTGTTTCAATAGCAACATAAAGTCAAGAGTTGGTTGTGCATATTATAATAGATCCCATGCAATTAGTCCAAGAAAACATTAAGTAAATGTCAAGTGAAGAGACATATGCAGTTACATTGGCAATTGACTTACATTCTTTGCAACTAATTGCATTCTCAGATATGACTCAGAAGCCCATTGCCAACAAATTAATCATTCAATAATCATCTTAAAGAGGGAAAATATATCATATCTGTGCTAAAATATGTTTAATTAAAATTAAACATATATTCAGTTCTGCTGACTGCCGCCAAGGACAGACCCTCTGGTTACCTGTGGGAATCCGAGGAGGCCTGCCCATGCAACAGGCAACCCTGAGTTGCTGCTGAGTCAGTCATCTCCATTGTGAACTTGTGCGGTTGCTTTTGGAACTCAAGTAAAGGCCCCTTCCTTTCGGGTGAAATTCCTCTTGGTGGATTGGACCCATACTGGTCTTTGGAGAGCTGATGAAACAGAGGCTCAAGGAGATGAAAGCAAGTTGTCTGATGATGAAGTATATGAGTGGGAGGCAGACCAAGGACCCGGACCCAGGGATGCACCTCTTGTTCCTCAGATGCTAGTGTGTGAACTAGTATCACAGAACACCATAGCAAACCAGACATAGAGCCTACACCCCCTGACCAATCATCAAACCAAGGATCCTCGAAGCGGAAGCCCGGATTCCAAGATGCCACACTGATTATCAAAGAACATACAACACTACAGATTATTCACCTGTAAACAAGGTCTATCACTACCCAAGACACAAACCACTGAACCCTGCTACAAGGACAGAAACACAAAGGAAGGGAGAATTCAACCAAGAAGCCTGGTGGGAATAAGAACTCCATACACAGAGACACACACAAAGAAACAAAAATTAACCTAATAATGAAACGTCAGAGAAACACTGTACAAATGAAGGACCAAGCTAGAGAAAAACCACTTCAAATGACAGAGGAGGAGATAGACAAGCTATCTGAAAGAGAATTCAGAAAAACTATACTAATGAGGATGCAAAACACTGAAAACAGAGTATTAGAGGAAATTAGAGCATTGAGAAAAGACATGCAGGAAATGAAAAATAAGGAAATAGAGACCACCAACTCAATTGCTGAACTCAAAAATACTATAGAAGGTCTCAACAGTAGAGTATCAGAGGCTGAAGAACGGATAAATGAGCTGGAAGACAGAATGGTGGAAATGTGTGCAGAAGAACAGCACAAAGCCCAAAGAATTAAAAGAACTGAGGATAGCCTCAGAGACCTATGGGACAATATTAAACGCACCAACATTAGAATTATAGGAGTTCCAGAAGAAGAAGAAGAGAAAAACACTATGAAAAAATTCTTGAAGAAGTTATACTTGAAAACTTCCCCAGCATGGGAAAGGAGATAGTCAACCAAGTCCAGGAAGCACAAAGAGTTCCATACAGGAGAAACCCCAGAAGAAACACACCAAGGCACATACTAATCAAACTAACGCAGACTAAATATAAAGACAGATTACTAAAAGCAGCTAGGAGCAAACAACAAATAACATATAAAGGAAACCCCATACGTTTAACTGCAGATCTCTCAACAGAAACCCTACAGGCCAGAAGAGAATGGCAAGATATATTTAAACGGCTAAAAGAGAATAACCTGCAACCACGAATTCTCTACCCAGCAAGAATCTCATTCAAAAGCGATGGTGAAGTCAAAAGCTTCACAGACAAGCAAAAACTAAAAGAATTCTGTACCACAAAACCAGCCCTACAACAAGTGTTAAAGGGCCTGATATAGCCAATAAATACAAGAGTAGGAGAAGCCTTATCAAGCGGAACCCAGATTCCAAGACCACACTGATTATCAAAGAACATACAACACTACAGATTATTCACCTGTAAACAAGGTCTATCACTACCCAAGACACAAACCACTGAACCCTGCTACAAGGACAGAAACACAAAGGAAGGGAGAATTCAACCAAGAAGCCTGGTGGGAATAAGAACTCCATACACAGAGACACACACAAAGAAACAAAAATTAACCTAATAATGAAACGTCAGAGAAACACTGTACAAATGAAGGACCAAGCTAGAGAAAAACCACTTCAAATGACAGAGGAGGAGATAGACAAGCTATCTGAAAGAGAATTCAGAAAAACTATACTAATGAGGATGCAAAACACTGAAAACAGAGTATTAGAGGAAATTAGAGCATTGAGAAAAGACATGCAGGAAATGAAAAATAAGGAAATAGAGACCACCAACTCAATTGCTGAACTCAAAAATACTATAGAAGGTCTCAACAGTAGAGTATCAGAGGCTGAAGAACGGATAAATGAGCTGGAAGACAGAATGGTGGAAATGTGTGCAGAAGAACAGCACAAAGCCCAAAGAATTAAAAGAACTGAGGATAGCCTCAGAGACCTATGGGACAATATTACACGCACCAACATTAGAATTATAGGAGTTCCAGAAGAAGAAGAAGAGAAAAACACTATGAAAAAATTCTTGAAGAAGTTATACTTGAAAACTTCCCCAGCATGGGAAAGGAGATAGTCAACCAAGTCCAGGAAGCACAAAGAGTTCCATACAGGAGAAACCCCAGAAGAAACACACCAAGGCACATACTAATCAAACTAACGCAGACTAAATATAAAGACAGATTACTAAAAGCAGCTAGGAGCAAACAACAAATAACATATAAAGGAAACCCCATACGTTTAACTGCAGATCTCTCAACAGAAACCCTACAGGCCAGAAGAGAATGGCAAGATATATTTAAACGGCTAAAAGAGAATAACCTGCAACCACGAATTCTCTACCCAGCAAGAATTTCATTCAGAATTGATGGTGAAGTCAAAAGCTTCACAGACAAGCAAAAACTAAAAGAATTCTGTACCACAAAACCAGCCCTACAACAAGTGTTAAAGGGCCTGATATAGCCAATAAATACAAGAGTAGGAGAAGCCTTACAACTCAAACCCCAAGCGTCTAAGAAGATGACAATAGGAACATTCGTATCAATAATTACTTTGAACGTAAATGGACTAAATGCTCCAACCAAACGACACAGGCTGGCTGAATGGATCCAGAAGCAAGACCCATATATATGCTGTTTACAAGAGACCCACTTCAGACCTAGAGACACTCATAGACTGAAAGTGAAAGGCTGGAAAAAGATATTCCATGCAAATGGAAATCAAAAGAAAGCTGGAGTAGCAATCCTTACATCAGACAAAATAGACGTTAAAGTAAAGAAGATTCTAAGAGACAAGGCAGGTCACTACATCACGATTAAGGGATCTATCCAAGAGGAAGACATAACAGTCATGAATATCTACGCACCCAACACAGGGGCACCTCAATACGTAAGACAGGTACTTTCAGACTTAAAAGAAGAAATCAACAATAACACAATAATAGTAGGAGACTTTAACACTCCTCTCACACCAATGGACAGATCAACAAAACAGAAAATTAATAAAGAAACACAAGCCTTAAATGCCACACTGGAAAAGATGGACCTCATCGATATCTTTAGCACATTCCATCCAAAAGCAGAAGAATACACTTTCTTCTCAAGTGCTCACGGAACATTCTCCAGGATAGACCACATCTTGGGCCACAAATCTAACCTCAGTCACTTCACGAAAACTGAAATTATATCAACCATCTTCTCGGACCACAATGCAATGAGACTGGAGATCAACTACCAGAAAAAAAACCTAAAAACAGAAACACATGGAGATTAAACAATACATACCTAAAGAACCAACTGATCATTGAGGAAATCAAAGGAGAAATTAAACAATTCCTAGAAGAAAATGACAATGAACACACGACCGTGCAAAACCTATGGGATACTGCAAAAGCAGTTCTAAGAGGGAAATTTATAGCAATACACTCCCACCTCAAGAAACTAGGAAAATATGAAACAGATGACCTAACCCTCCGCTTAAAACAGTTGGAGAAAGAAGAACAAAAACATCCCAAAGCCAGCAGAAGAAGAGAAATCATAAAGATCAGAGCAGAAATAAATGAGAAAGAAACAAAAGAAACAATAGTAAAGATAAATAAAACCAAAAGGTGGTTCTCTGAAAAGGTAAACAAAATTGACAAGCCACTGGCCAGATTCATTAAGAAAAAGAGAGAGAAGAACCAGATCAACAACATCAAAAAGGAAAAAGGAGAGATTACAACAGATCATGCAGAAATCCAAAGGGTTCTAAGAGACTATTATGAACAACTTTATGGCTACAACCTGGACAACTTGGAAAAAATGGACAGTTTCTTGGACAGGATCAATCTCCCAAGACTGAGCAAGGAAGAAACAGAAAGTTTGAACAACCCAATCACAAGCTCAGAAATCGAATTTGTGAATAAAAATCTACCCCAAAATAAAAGCCCAGGACCAGATGGCTTCACAGCCGAATTCTACCAAACATTTAAAGAAGAGCTAATGCCTGTCTTTCTAAAACTCTTCCAAAAAATTGCACAGGAAGGAAAACTCCCAAACACATTCTACGAGGCCACCATCACCCTGATACCCAAACCAGGCAAAGACAACACAAAAAAGGAAAACTATAGGCCAATTTCACTGATGAACTTAGATGCCAAGATCCTCAACAAAATCCTAGCAAACAGAATTCAATGACATGTCAAAAAACTCATACATCACGATCAAGTTGGGTTCATCCCAGGCATGCAAGGCTTCTTCAACATCCGCAAATCAATCAACGTGATACACCATATCAACAAGTTGAAAGACAAAAATCACATGATCATCTCAATAGATGCAGAAAAAGCCTTCGACAAAGTACAACATCCATTTATGATCAAAACTCTTCCGAAAATGGGCATAGAAGGAACCTATCTCAACATAATGAAAGCCATCTATGAGAAGCCTACAGCGAACATTATCCTCAATGGTGAAAAACTGAAAGCATTCCCTCTAAGATCAGGAACAAGAAAGGGGTGCGCACTTTCACGACTACTATTCAACATAGTCCTGGAAGTGCTAGCAACAGCAATAAGAGAAGCGAAAGAAATCAAAGGAATCCAGATTGGAAAGCAAGAAGTCAAGCTCTCTCTTTTTGCAGATGACATGATATTATACATAGAAAATCCCAAAGACACGGTTACAAAGCTACTAGAGCTAATCAATGAATTCAGCAAAGTTGCAGGATACAAAGTCAACACACAGAAGTCACTGGCATTCCTATACACAAACAATGAAACATCAGAAAACGAAATCAAAGAGACAATCCCCTTCACCATTGCAACCAAAAGAATCAAATATCTAGGAATAAACCTACCCAAAGAAACAAAAGAATTGTACACAGAAAATTACAAGACACTCATGAGAGACATTAAAGAAGACTTAAACAGATGGAGAGATATTCCATGTTCCTGGATTGGAAGAATCAATATTGTGAAAATGACCATACTTCCAAATATCATCTACAGATTCAATGCAATACCTATTCAACTTCCACTGACACTTTTCACAGAACTAGACAAAATAATAACACAGTTCATATGGAAACACAGAAGACCTCGAATAGCCAAAGCAATCCTGAGGAAGAAACATGGAGTTGGAGGGATCAGCCTCCCTAACTTCAGACTCTACTACAAAGCAACAATCCACAAGACAGTATGGTACTGGCACAAAAACAGAACTATAGATCAATGGAACAAGATCGAGAACCCAGAGGTCAGCCCACGCACCTATGGGTACCTTATTTTTGATAAAGGAGGAGAAACTATAAAATGGGACAAAGACAGCCTCTTCAACAAGTGGTGCTGGGAGAATTGGACAGCTACATGCAAAAAAATGAAATTGGAACATTCGCTGACACCATACACTAAGATCAACTCAAAATGGATTAAAGACCTCAATGTAAGACCAGAAACCATCAAACTCTTAGAGGAGAATATAGGCAAAACCCTCAAGGACATCAATCAAAGCAAGATCTTCTCTGACCCACCTACTAGAATAGCAGAACTGAAAAGAAAAATGAACATATGGGACCTTATGAAACTTAAAAGCTTCTGTACAGCAAAAGAAATTACAAAAAAGTTCAACAGACACCCCACAGAGTGGGAGAAAATCATAGCAAATGAAACAACAGACAAAGAATTAATCTCCAAAATCTACTAGCAACTCAGACAACTCAGCACAGGGAAAATGAGCAGCCCAATCAAAAAATGGAAAAAAGATCTAAAGAGACGCCTCTCCAAAGAGGACATACAAATAGCCCAAAAATACATGAAACGATGCTCAACCTCGCTTATTATCAGAGAAATGCAAATTAAAACCACAATGAGATACCACCTCACACCTGTCAGAATGGCCATCATCAACAAATCGACAGACAACAAATGCTGGAGAGGATGTGGAGAAAAGGGAACCCTCTTGCATTGCTGGTGGGAATGTAAATTAATACAACCTCTATGGAAGACAATATGGAGATTCCTTAAAAAACTAAAAAGAGAAGCACCCTATGACCCGGCAATCCCACTATTAGGCCTATATCCTGATGAAATCAAAACTGAAAGAGGCACCTGTACCCCAATGTTCATTGCAGCTCTCTATACAATAGCCAGAACATGGAAGCAACCTAGATGTCCATCGACAAATGAATGGATCCAGAAGCTTTGGTACATATATACAATGGAATACTACTCAGCTGTTAAAAGAAATGCAGAAGACTCAGTCCTAATGAGGTGGCTGGCTCTAGAACCTATCATAAAAAGTGAAGTAAGTCAAAAAGAGAAAGACAAGTACAGTATACTAACTCATATATATGGGATCTAGTAAGATGGTCATGATAGCACACGCCGTGAGCTCATGAAAAAACAGAGAATAGACATAAAGACATTGTGGAGACCGAACAGTGGGAGGTAGTAACATGGAAACCTATACTGTCATGTGTAGAAAAGATAGCTATTGTCATTGTGCTAGGGGAATAGGAGTACCTACAACCACTTGGAGCGATGGTCTTGAGGGATGGGAGGGGGGGAATTGGGTGGGGGGAGGGTCAAGGGATATGCATATGAATGATCTGGGAACATATATATACAAAAATAAATTTTAAAAAAATTAAACATATTTTATTCAACCCATTTTTAGTGGAATCCATAGTTATTATTTCTGATTCTAAGACCCATAAAATGTTTATATAAAATTACAACTATTATGCAGTTTTCTAAATAAATATTTGTCTAAAAATCTACCATAGATACAACAGAATATATGCCTTTGAGAAAATATTTTCCAAAATATTTTTGTAGAGTTACATACCAAGGCTATTTAATGAATATATGTTCTAATATATTTTTGACAAATTAGCATCAATATGCTTTAAAAAGTCCATCTGTTTCATCAAATCAAATAAAGGGGTATAAAGCATAAAGAGAAAATCATTTTTAAAGAGAAGATATTTAAGGGAAGACAAGTACTAGTGGAAGTATTATCTGTTTTACCTCAAATGATCTTTGATAAAGTCCAATTCTAAGCCCAAAGTGTCCTAAAAAAAAAAAAAAAAAAATTCTGAAGAAGCTGTTGAATAGATTCCATTTCTTTCAGACGTTCTGTCTGAGTCTTATTAATTTTGACTCTTCTCTTCTAAGAGCACCTTAGTCATCCACTGAAAAGATCTGGCTGATGCTTCAATAAAATGCATAAAGGTTCACTGTTACTTTGATCTGCAGGCAAAGAATCATGACATCCTGGGACACATGGGTGATAGTCGTCCTTATGGAATTCTGATGAACTGCATCAAAGCACCATTGACTTTTGGTTGCCTCAGTAGCAGAGAAATACAGACAGATTGGAAGGAGTTCAGAGGAAAAGCTCAATATGACTAAGGGAATCAAGTGACATTATAAGTAGAAATTGAAAAAAAAAAAAGTATGGAGAGCTTGGTCGAGGGATAACTAAAAATGTTACATGCAAGTATCCAAAAACTTGGTTTACATACTATGGAAGAAAAGAATTAGTTAATTTCATATTAAGAGAAATAATATAGAGGAATACACAGAATTTTACCAGGTGATTTTAGATGATAAGAGCCATTTTGGAGGAAATCAGTCATTCAGCATTACAAATATGTTCAAAAATTCATGCACATATTTTATTTAACAATAATGTGTTGATTCAAGAAACTCTTACTATGGTAAAGTACATTTATTAATCAATAATTCTTCCAAACTGATTTTTAACCATAGAAATTAAACTATAGGTTTAACTAGAGGTTAAATGATTTACCTAAATATATTAAGTTGAGTAAAATATAAATACTTAGAATAGTTTTCCTGATATATCAGGAACTGTCCAAATTTTATACACTGAATAACTAGTCTCTTAAGATTATTATTATTATTATTATTCCCACTTTGAAAAGTAAAAGTGTTAGAAACTCAGTCTTGTCCAACTCTTTGCAATCCCATGGACCATATAGCCTGGCAGGCTACTCTGTTCATAGAATTCTCCAGGTAAGAATACTACAGTGGGTATCCATCCTCTTTTCCAGGGAATCTTCTTGATCCAAGGATCAAACCCAGGTCCTCTGCATTTGCAGGCAGATTTTTTACCATCTGAGCCACCAAGGAAGCCCTCATTCCCACTTTACTGGCAAGGAAACTGAGCAAATGGAAAGATAATGTGTGAAGATCACACAACTTGTTAACAGGAGATTTAGGGCTCAGTTGATGTAGGGGGCAATGTTAATGCTTGCATTCACTAGCTCTGTTTCCTTTCTGAATGTCAATACTTATCTAATTCATCACATTTATAGCCTTCCACATCAATTCTATCAAAATAAGTATTCTCAAATCTGAAGATCAGGGAAGTAGCTGTAGTGTTAGTCGCTCAGTCATGTCCTACTTGTTGTGTCCCCATGCACTGTTACCCACCAGCCTTCTTAGCATATGGAATTCTCCAGGCAAGATGCTGGAGTGGGTAGGCCATCCCTTCTCCAGGGGATTTCCAAACCGAGGGACCTAAGCTGGATCGTCTTGCATTACAGGCTGATTCCATACCATCTGGGCCACCAGGAAATAAGCGTAGTGGAGTGCCATATATCTATGCCCTTCTATAAGGCAGGCACTGAAATGGACAATTTAGAGGTACCGGGTTTTTTCATTTTGGAGGAAATCAGTCATTCAGCATTACAAATATGTTCAAAAATTCATGCACATATTTTATTTAACAATAATGTGTTGATTCAAGAAACTCTTACTATGGTAAAGTACATTTATTAATCAATAATTCTTCCAAACTGATTTTTAACCATAGAAATTAAACTATAGGTTTAACTAGAGGTTAAATGATTTACCTAAATATATTAAGTTGAGTAAAATATAAATACTTAGAATAGTTTTCCTGATATATCAGGAACTGTCCAAATTTTATACACTGAATAACTAGTCTCTTAAGATTATTATTATTATTATTATTCCCACTTTGAAAAGTAAAAGTGTTAGAAACTCAGTCTTGTCCAACTCTTTGCAATCCCATGGACCATATAGCCTGGCAGGCTACTCTGTTCATAGAATTCTCCAGGTAAGAATACTACAGTGGGTATCCATCCTCTTTTCCAGGGAATCTTCTTGATCCAAGGATCAAACCCAGGTCCTCTGCATTTGCAGGCAGATTTTTTACCATCTGAGCCACCAAGGAAGCCCCTCATTCCCACTTTACTGGCAAGGAAACTGAGCAAATGGAAAGATAATGTGTGAAGATCACACAACTTGTTAACAGGAGATTTAGGGCTCAGTTGATGTAGGGGGCAATGTTAATGCTTGCATTCACTAGCTCTGTTTCCTTTCTGAATGTCAATACTTATCTAATTCATCACATTTATAGCCTTCCACATCAATTCTATCAAAATAAGTATTCTCAAATCTGAAGATCAGGGAAGTAGCTGTAGTGTTAGTCGCTCAGTCATGTCCTACTTGTTGTGTCCCCATGCACTGTTACCCACCAGCCTTCTTAGCATATGGAATTCTCCAGGCAAGATGCTGGAGTGGGTAGGCCATCCCTTCTCCAGGGGATTTCCAAACCGAGGGACCTAAGCTGGATCGTCTTGCATTACAGGCTGATTCCATACCATCTGGGCCACCACGGAAATAAGCGTAGTGGAGTGCCATATATCTATGCCCTTCTATAAGGCAGGCACTAGAAACACTGGACAATTGAGGGCTTAAAATGTGTATATTAAATTGAGGTGTTATATCAAATAAGATATATCAAATATAAAATCTATGTTCAAAGTGTTACAAATGAATGTAATATACCTCAGAATTTGATATTAGTATAATAAAATGAAAATATTTTGAGTATAGTGGGTTCAGTTTGAAGTCTATCATTAAAATTAATGGTACGTGTTCTTTTTACTTTTCAAATATAGTTATAGAAAACTTCAAATAATATATGCGACTCACCATTGTGACTCATATTACATATTTATTGGAAGGTATTCTTTGGATGAATTCCTAGGTCTTTTCTATTTCAAGTGTCTATATTTCTGTGGAAATAATGTAAAATGAGGTATCAGAAAACCTTCCAAAAAGAATTTTGATTCTTATGAATTATTCTGCTGATAAACCTGAAGAAAGTATGTTACTAAATGAACTTTCTAATTACTAGTGCATTTCTTCTGTTAGTGTTCAGTATATTCCTATACAAATTAAGTGAATATTTTTTGAAAGTTGACATAGGTTAAAATTATCTGGACTAATATGAACATAAAAAACAACAAAAGTTTTTATATATGCTGATTTAGCAATTAAAAGAAAACACAAAATGAATGTAATCCAAAATGACTTAGAAACAAAGTTAAAGCATACAGCAAGGAGATGCAGCTAAAATGGTGGTGTAGAAGGATGTGCATTCATCTCTGCTGCAAAATTGCCTGAACTGCAACAAGTTCCTGAAAAACCATCGACAGGAGAAGACTGGATTCGATCACAAAAAAGATACCCCACATTGAAGAGCAAAGGAGAAGCTGCAACAAGATGGTAAGAGGGATGCAATCGTGCTTTTAAAAGTCAAACCTCATACTTGCCAGAGAGGCTGGTTAAGCCAAATACACAAAGTATGTTGCAAATCAAGACCTAGGAAAGGAGCAATTACCCCCTACAAGGGACTGAGCCAGATCTGATTTAGAGTGTTCAAGTGCCCTTGAGCAGTCCTTGGAAAGATGGCACTCAATTCCCTTTGAAGGAGGTTGTCATTAACCCGATTATAGAGCCACAGAGTAGGACTGAAGTCTCTGAGCACACGGAGATCCAGGAGAGGGAAGTAGCAATCCTGCATGAGACTGAGCCAGACTCACCTCTGAGTAATCTGAGGTCTCCCGTGGTGTCAGGGGTCAATGTTGGCCTGCAGCAGAGTCGGGGACACTGCAGTAGTGCTTCTAACAGAGCATATGGGAATGAATCCTTTGTGAGAGAGACGCAATTACCCCTTCTGTAGTTTGGCTGCAGGTCAAACTACAGGAAAGGAATTTAGATCCACCCAGCAACAAAGGTACCTGGATTAATAATTAAGAAACTACCAGGGCCAGTGTGGGTGGGCCTTTTAGATCAGGAATAGGCAGAAGTAAGCATGCAGTAAAAGAGGCCTTCAGATCTAACCACTGCCAGAAGCAAGAAAAAGACTGATAATTCCTGAATAGGCAGCAATAGACAGAAGAGCATAAAAAACATTCACTATTTTCACATTTTGACTGAAGCTGGATTTATCGCTGCATATTTACTTTATTTTAGCTTTTCTTTCCTTCACTGAAATCTATTGAAGCTACCAATCTTATCAGTAAGATTGAATATATTCAAGTTTACATAATTTTTTTTTGTCTTTTAAGTCACGCATTTTATTTTGGTATATAGTTTTGGTTCCACATTAACCTTTTATGGTTCTGTGGTGGTTTCGCTTGCTTTTATTTTTTTTGCTTTGTTTTTCTATATACTTATCTCTGTTTTAATTTTTAAATTTTCTATATGTATTGTTACTTTCTCTACAACTCTTTCTCTGCTTTCTCTGATGCTCTTTTCCTATAGCACTAAACTCTAATACATACAAATCTTTATTTTCCTATATTTAACTTTGCATTATTATTCTATATTTCTCTTCTATCCTCTCTTTCTCTTTTTCCCTTTTCCCACCATATTTCTTAGTCTGTTTTATCCTCATTGCCTCATCCCCAATTGAGACCCTGCTCTAGCATAATTCTCCAATCTGTGCTCTAGTTAACTTGGCTATAAACTGGTGGATATCATTCTTGGTTTCCTCTATTCTCTGTGCTAACCTATTATACTGTGTTTTTTGTTGGAATGTTTGGGCTCTGTTATGGCTGTATATGTTTCTGTGTATAATTCAGTATGCTAGACAGTATTTGCATGATATTTTAATTGCCATTTCTCAAGGTATATCTTCTGCTTCTGATTTGCATGTATATGTTTTAATATGATTTAATGCCATAAGAAACCAGCCATGAAATCTTCATTCCCTGGTCAGGCAATAAGCCCTGGGCTTTAGGGAGGGAGCAGTGACTCCAAAACCCTACAATACCAGAGAATACGTAGCACTAGAGAGCATTAAACAGTGAGAACTCCAACAAACACAAGCACTTGTATGCAAGTCCTGACATCACCCAACCACCGGCATCACCAAGAATGAGATGCCTCATCCAAACAACAAACACAGACAGATGTAACTCAAAGTCTGGGAAAAGGAAACCCCAAACATGGTTAGTTAAAAAATTAATAATAATAATGAAATTGCAGGGAAATACCACACAGGTGAAGGAACAATCAACGAACACACAAGTCCAAATGAACAAAGTGGAATTAGACAAACTTTCTGACAGCAAATTCAGAAGAATAACAATGAACCAAAACACTGAAAACAGAATTTTAAAGAAAATACAAGAATCAACTAACACACTGAATGAAGAAATACAAGAACTCATAAAACAGCAAAGGAGACAAACAACTCAATGGCTGAACCTAAAAACACTATAGAAGGAATCAAGAGTAGAGTATCTGAGGCAGAAGACTGGATAAGTGAGCTGGAAAATGATTTTAATTTTTAAATTTTCTATATGTATTGTTACTTTCTCTACAACTCTTTCTCTGCTTTCTCTGATGCTCTTTTCCTATAGCACTAAACTCTAATACATACAAATCTTTATTTTCCTATATTTAACTTTGCATTATTATTCTATATTTCTCTTCTATCCTCTCTTTCTCTTTTTCCCTTTTCCCACCATATTTCTTAGTCTGTTTTATCCTCATTGCCTCATCCCCAATTGAGACCCTGCTCTAGCATAATTCTCCAATCTGTGCTCTAGTTAACTTGGCTATAAACTGGTGGATATCATTCTTGGTTTCCTCTATTCTCTGTGCTAACCTATTATACTGTGTTTTTTGTTGGAATGTTTGGGCTCTGTTATGGCTGTATATGTTTCTGTGTATAATTCAGTATGCTAGACAGTATTTGCATGATATTTTAATTGCCATTTCTCAAGGTATATCTTCTGCTTCTGATTTGCATGTATATGTTTTAATATGATTTAATGCCATAAGAAACCAGCCATGAAATCTTCATTCCCTGGTCAGGCAATAAGCCCTGGGCTTTAGGGAGGGAGCAGTGACTCCAAAACCCTACAATACCAGAGAATACGTAGCACTAGAGAGCATTAAACAGTGAGAACTCCAACAAACACAAGCACTTGTATGCAAGTCCTGACATCACCCAACCACCGGCATCACCAAGAATGAGATGCCTCATCCAAACAACAAACACAGACAGATGTAACTCAAAGTCTGGGAAAAGGAAACCCCAAACATGGTTAGTTAAAAAATTAATAATAATAATGAAATTGCAGGGAAATACCACACAGGTGAAGGAACAATCAACGAACACACAAGTCCAAATGAACAAAGTGGAATTAGACAAACTTTCTGACAGCAAATTCAGAAGAATAACAATGAACCAAAACACTGAAAACAGAATTTTAAAGAAAATACAAGAATCAACTAACACACTGAATGAAGAAATACAAGAACTCATAAAACAGCAAATGGAGACAAACAACTCAATGGCTGAACCTAAAAACACTATAGAAGGAATCAAGAGTAGAGTATCTGAGGCAGAAGACTGGATAAGTGAGCTGGAAAATAGAATGGTGGGGGCTTCCCTGGTGTTCCAGTGGGTAAGAACACCACCTTGCAGTGCAAAGAGAGCCGGTTCAATCCCTGTCCTGGGAAGATCCCACGTGCCATGGAACAGCTGGACCCATGTGTCCAACTGCCAAGCTGGAGCTCTTGAGCTCATGCACCCAGGCCACTGCAATGGGAGGCCCACATGGGCCAAAGAACAAAGATGGATGAAAATAGACAAATGAAAGACCAATAGAAGTGGCCCGCCCATCCCCCTCCCTCCGCCCGACCCCCCTTCCCCCAAAAAAGAAAATGGAATGGTGGAAGTAATTGCTGAAGAACAGAATCAAACTCAAAGAATGAAAGAGCTGAGGGTTCCCTCAGAGACCTCTGGGATTATATCAGATGCACTAATATTCAAATTATAGGGGTGCCAGTTAAAGAAGAAAAAAAGAAAGGCTATGAGAAAATTTTGGAATTGATTATAGTTGAAAAATTCCCCAACATGGGAAAAGATATAGTCAATCAAGTCCAAGAAGCACAAAAAGTGCCATACAGAATAAACCCAAGAAGAAACACACCAAGACACATATTAATGAAGCTAACACAAATTAAACACAAAGACAGAATTCTCAAAGCAGCAAGGGAAAAGCAACTAGTGACATACAAGGGAAAGCCCATATGTTTAACAGCTGATCTTTAAATAGAAACTATGCAGGCCAGAAGGGAAGGGCAGGACACATTTAAAGCACTGAAACAGAATAATCTGCAACTAAGAATCCTCTACCATTCAAGGGTCTCATTCAAAATTGATGGAGAAATCCAAAGCGTTACAAATAAGCAAAAATAGAAGAAATTTAGTAACACCAAACCAACTGTACTACAAGTGTTAAACGGGCTTACATAGACAACAAGTATAAGAGAAGAAGAAGATCTACAAAACAAAGCCATCATAATATCTAAGATGATGACAATAGGGTCATTTGTATCAATAATTACTTTGAATGTAAATGGACTTAATGTCCCAAGTGGAAGAAATACAAGAACTCATAAAACAGCAAAGGAGACAAACAACTCAATGGCTGAACCTAAAAACACTATAGAAGGAAGCAAGAGTAGAGTATCTGAGGCAGAAGACTGGATAAGTGAGCTGGAAAATAGAATGGTGGGGCTTCCCTGGTGTTCCAGTGGGTAAGAACACCACCTTGCAGTGCAAAGAGAGCCGGTTCAATCCCTGTCCTGGGAAGATCCCACGTGCCATGGAGCAGCTGGAACCCATGTGTCCAACTGCCAAGCTGGAGCTCTTGAGCTCATGCACCCAGGCCACTGCAATGGGAGGCCCACATGGGCCAAAGAACAAAGATGGATGAAAATAGACAAATGAAAGACCAATAGAAGTGGCCCGCCCATCCCCCTCCCTCCGCCCGACCCCCCTTCCCCCAAAAAAGAAAATGGAATGGTGGAAGTAATTGCTGAAGAACAGAATCAAACTCAAAGAATGAAAGAGCTGAGGGTTCCCTCAGAGACCTCTGGGATTATATCAGATGCACTAATATTCAAATTATAGGGGTGCCAGTTAAAGAAGAAAAAAAGAAAGGCTATGAGAAAATTTTGGAATTGATTATAGTTGAAAAATTCCCCAACATGGGAAAAGATATAGTCAATCAAGTCCAAGAAGCACAAAAAGTGCCATACAGAATAAACCCAAGAAGAAACACACCAAGACACATATTAATGAAGCTAACACAAATTAAACACAAAGACAGAATTCTCAAAGCAGCAAGGGAAAAGCAACTAGTGACATACAAGGGAAAGCCCATATGTTTAACAGCTGATCTTTAAATAGAAACTATGCAGGCCAGAAGGGAAGGGCAGGACACATTTAAAGCACTGAAACAGAATAATCTGCAACTAAGAATCCTCTACCATTCAAGGGTCTCATTCAAAATTGATGGAGAAATCCAAAGCGTTACAAATAAGCAAAAATAGAAGAAATTTAGTAACACCAAACCAACTGTACTACAAGTGTTAAACGGGCTTACATAGACAACAAGTATAAGAGAAGAAGAAGATCTACAAAACAAAGCCATCATAATATCTAAGATGATGACAATAGGGTCATTTGTATCAATAATTACTTTGAATGTAAATGGACTTAATGTCCCAAGCAAAAGACAAGTACTGGCTGAATGGATTCAAAAATAACACGCATACGTATGCCACCTACAAGACACTCGCTTCAGACCTAGAGACACTCATAGACTGAAAGTGAGAGGATGGAAAAAGATATTCCATGCAAATGGAAATCATAAGAAAGCTGGAGTAGCAATCCTCATATCAGACAAAACAGACCTCAAAATAAAGAAGATTAGAAGAGACCAGGCATGACACTGCATAATGATCAAGGGATCCATCCAAGAGGAAAATATAAGTCATAAATATCTGCACCCAACGCAGGAACACCACAATACATAAGAAAAACACTTCCATACATAAAAAAAGACATCGACAATAACACAATAATAGTAGGAGATTTTAACACTTCTCTCACACCAATGGACAGATCATCCAAACAGAAAATTAATAAAGAAACACAAGCCTTAAATGCCACAGGAGAAGAGATGGACCTCATGGATATCTTTAGGACCTTCCATCCAAAAGCAGAATACACATAGAGGAAGTAACATTGAAACCTATACTGGCACGTGTGGAAAAGATAGCTATGGTCATTGTGCTAAGGGAATAGGAGTACCTACAATCACTTGGGGCGATGGTCAGGAGGGGTGGGAGGGGGGCAACTGTTTGGGGGGAGGGTCCAGGGATATGCATTTGAATGATATGGGAACATACATGTTGGTGAACAACAAAACTCTATAAAATCTTTAAAAT
This sequence comes from Tragulus kanchil, assembly GCA_022376925.1. Taxonomy (NCBI): domain Eukaryota; kingdom Metazoa; phylum Chordata; class Mammalia; order Artiodactyla; family Tragulidae; genus Tragulus; species Tragulus kanchil. Next base: position 83,675,053 of record JAIOJX010000003.1, on the reverse strand, counting down.
AAAGAATAATAAAAAAAAAAGAATACAAAAGCAGAATACACTTTCTTCTCAAGTGCTCATGGAACATTCTCCAGGATAGACAACATTGTGGGCCACAAATCAAACCTCAGTCAATTCAAGAAAATTGAAATTATATCAACTATCTTCTCTGACCACAGTGGAATGAGACTAGATATCAACTACAGGAAAAAAAAAATAACCAATAAAAACACAAGCACATGGATATTAAACAACACATACCTAAGAAACAAACTGATTACCAAACAAATCAAAGGAAAAATTTAAAAATTCCAAGAAAAAAATGGCAATGAGCACACAACAGTTCAAAACCAATGGGATACCACAAAAGCAGTGCTAAGAGGGAAATTATAGCAATACAATCCTGCCTCAAGAAACGAGCTAACTATTAAACAGACGACCTAAACCTACGCTTAAAACAATTGGATAAAGAAGAAAAAAACACCCCATAGTTAGCAGAAGAAGAGAAATCCTAAAGATCAGAGCAGAAATAAATGAAAAAGAAATGAAAGAAATAATAGTAAACATAAATAAAAGCTGATTCTTCGAAAAGGTGAACAAAATTGACAAACCAGTGGCCAGGCTCATCAAGAAAACAAGAGAAAAGAAGCAGACCACAAAACTCAAAAAGGAAAATGGAGAGATTATAAGAGACAATGCAGAAATAGAAAGGATAGTAAGAGACTATTATGATAACTATATGGCAACAAACTGGACAACCGGGAAGAAATGGACAGTTTCTTGAAGAAGATTCATCTTCCAAGACTGAACCAGGAAGAAATAGAAACTATGAATACCCCAATCACAAGCTCAGAAATCGAATTTGTGATTAAAACTCTACCCAAATATAAAAGCCCAGGGCCAGACGGCTTTACAGGTGAATTCTATCAAATATTTAAAGCAGAGCTAGTGCCTGTCCTTCTAAAACTCTTTCAAAAAAATTGAACAGGAAGGAACACTTCCAAACACATTCTACAAGGCTGACATCACCCTGATACCAAAGTCAGGCAAAGACAACACAAAGAAAGAAAATTATAGACCAGTTTCACTGGTGAATTTAGATGCCAAAATCCTGCACAAACTCCTAGCAAACAGAATTCAACAACATATCAAAAAACTCACACATCAGCTTCCCTGGTGGTCCAGTGGGTAAGGACACTACCTTGCAGTGCAAGGGGCGCTGGTTCAATCCCTGGCCTGGGAAGATGCCACGTGCCACGGAGCAGCTGGACTGATGTGTCCAACTAACAAGCTGGAGCTCTGGAGTGCACATGCCCGGAGCCAGTGCTCTGCAATGAGAGAGGTCACTGCAATGTGAGGCCCACACAAGCCAGAGAGTAAAGATGCATGAAAATAAATTAATGAAAGACCAACACAAGTGGCCACAAAAAAATTTTTTAAAAAAGAGAAAGCTCATACATCATGATGAAGTAATTTTCATCCCAGGTATGCAAGGATTCTTCAATATTCACAAATTCATCAATGTGATACACCATATTAACAAATTGAGAGACAAAAATCACATGATCATCTCAATAGATGCAAAAAAAAGCCTTCGACAAAATCCAACACCCATTTATGTGAAAACTCTTCGAAAAATGGGTATAGAAGGAACATATCTCGACATAGTGAAAACCATATATGAGAAGCCAGTAGTGAACATTATTCTCAACAGTGAAAAACTGAAAGCAATCCCTCTAAGGTCAGGAACAAGACAAGCGTGTCCTCTTTCACCACTATTATTCAGCATAGTCCTGGAAGTTCTAACAACAGCAATAAGAGAAGAAAACGAAATCATACGAATCCAGATTTTAAAAGAAGAAGTAAATTCTCTCTATTTGCAAATGACATGATACTATACAGAGGAAACCCCAAAGACACTATTACAAATCTACTAGAGCAAATCAATGAGGTCAGCAAAATTGTGTGATACAAAATGAATACACAGAAATTACTGGCATTCCTATACACAAACAATGAAAAAATCACAAAACGAAATCAAAGAGGCAATCCCCTTCACCATTGCAACCAAAAGAATCAAATGTCTAGGAATACACCTACCCCCCCCCCCAAAAAAAAAACAGAATTGTGCACATAAAATTACAAGACACTCATGAAAGAAATTAAAGAAGACTTAAACAGATGGAGAGATATCCCATGTTCCTGGTTCGGAAGAATCAATATTGTGAAAATTACCATACTACCAAATATCATCTACAGATTCAATGCAATCCCTATCAAACTACCAATGACATTCTTCACAGAACTAGACCATAGAATAACACAGTTCATATGGGAACATAAAAGGTCTCCAATAGCCAAAGCAATCCTGAGGAAGAAGAATGGAGCTGGAGGGATCAGCCTCTCTAACTTCAGACTCAACTACAAAGCAACAGTCATCAAGATAGTGTGATACCGGCACAAAAACAGAACTATAGACCAAGGGAATAAGATAGGGAACCCAGAGATAAACCCATGCACCTATGGGTAGCTTAGTTTTGATAAAGGGGGAGAAGTATAAAATGGGACAAAGACAGCCTCTTCAACAAATGGTGCTGGGAAAATTGGACAGCTAAATGCAAAAAAAAAAAAAAAAAGATGAAATTGGAACATTCCTGATATCATACACAAAGATCAACTCAAAATGGATTAAAGATCTAAATGTAAGACTAGAAACCCTAAAACTCTTAGAGGAGAATATAGGCAAAACATCCAAGGACATAAATCAAAGCAAGATCTTCTTTGACCCACGTACTAGAATAGCAGAACCAAAAACAAAAATGAACATGTGGGACCTAATGAAACTTAAAAGCTTTTTTACAGCAAAAGAAGCTACAGAAAAGCTGAACAGAGAACCCACAGAATGGAAGAAAATCATAGCAAATGAAAGAGCACACAAAGAATTAATCCCCAAAATCTACAAGCAACTCAGACAACTCAGCACCAGAAAAACGAACAGCCCAATCAAAAAATGGGAAAAGGACCTAAACAGATGGAGAGATATCCCATGTTCCTGGTTCGGAAGAATCAATATTGTGAAAATTACCATACTACCAAATATCATCTACAGATTCAATGCAATCCCTATCAAACTACCAATGACATTCTTCACAGAACTAGACCATAGAATAACACAGTTCATATGGGAACATAAAAGGTCTCCAATAGCCAAAGCAATCCTGAGGAAGAAGAATGGAGCTGGAGGGATCAGCCTCTCTAACTTCAGACTCAACTACAAAGCAACAGTCATCAAGATAGTGTGATACCGGCACAAAAACAGAACTATAGACCAAGGGAATAAGATAGGGAACCCAGAGATAAACCCATGCACCTATGGGTAGCTTAGTTTTGATAAAGGGGGAGAAGTATAAAATGGGACAAAGACAGCCTCTTCAACAAATGGTGCTGGGAAAATTGGACAGCTAAATGCAAAAAAAAAAAAAAAAGATGAAATTGGAACATTCCTGATATCATACACAAAGATCAACTCAAAATGGATTAAAGATCTAAATGTAAGACTAGAAACCCTAAAACTCTTAGAGGAGAATATAGGCAAAACATCCAAGGACATAAATCAAAGCAAGATCTTCTTTGACCCACGTACTAGAATAGCAGAACCAAAAACAAAAATGAACATGTGGGACCTAATGAAACTTAAAAGCTTTTTTACAGCAAAAGAAGCTACAGAAAAGCTGAACAGAGAACCCACAGAATGGAAGAAAATCATAGCAAATGAAAGAGCACACAAAGAATTAATCTCCAAAATCTACAAACAACTCAGACAACTCAGCACCAGAAAAATGAACAACCTAATCAGAAAATGGGAAAAGGACCTAAACAGACACCTCTCTGAAAAGAACATACAGATGGCCAAAAAGCACATGAAACGATGCTCAGCTTCACTTATAATTAGAGAAATGCAAATCAAAACTACAATGAGATATCACCTCACACTAGTTAGAGTGACCATCATCAACAAATAGACAGACAGTAAATGCTGGAGAGGCTGCGGAGGAAAGGGAACACTCCTGCATTGCTGGTGGGAATGTAAATTGATGCAGCCTCTATGGAAGACAGTATGGAGATTCCTTAAAAAACTAAAAATAGAAGCACCATATTACCCAGCAATTCCACTCTTAGGCTTATACCTAGATGAAACCAAAACTGAAAGAAACACCTGTACCCCAATGTTCATAGCAGCTCTCTATACAATATCTAGAACATGGAAGCAGCATCGATATCCATCGACGAATGAATGGATAAAAAATCTCTGATACATATATAAATGGGATACTACTCAGCTATAAAAACTAATGCAGAAGAATCCATCCTAATGAGGTGTCTGGATCTAGAACCTATCATAAAAAGTGAAGTAAGTCAAAAAGAGGAAGACATGTACAGTATATTAACACATATATATGGAATCTGGTAGGATGGTAATGATAACATATGCAGTGAAGTGATGAAAAAACAGACCTGGAGAACAGACATATGGACATTATGGGAAATGAACAGTGGGTGGGAGGCATAAAGGAAGTAGCATGAAAACCTATACTATCCTGTGTGAAAAAAATAGCTATTGTCCTTGCCCTGTGGGAAAAGGGGATCCTGCAGAGGCTCTGTGAGACAGCCTGGAGGGGTCGGATAGGGGGGATATATATATGACTACTATGGGATTATACATATCCATAAACAACAAAACTCTGTAAAAGTAAAAAGTAAAATAACAATAAAAAAAAAGAAACAAACAAAGAAAAAAAAAACAGTGGAACTTTTAAACAAACCAAATGGCTTTCACGGCCAAACCTTTCAAGGAAAAAAGAAAAAAAAAAACATACAGCGAAAGTCTAGTAAGAGTCTTCATGTGGCCTTGGTTTTTTCCACTTGTTTTTATACTCCCACTAGCAATCAGGGAAAAACCTCAAACTTTGTGCAATATTTTAATATAATCATTTTAATTTGCAGTGGTCAGCCCATGAAGACCAAAGGATGATAGAAAAGTAAGGTTGTCATTCTAAAAACCGTATCGAAACTTCAATCAATTCTGGAAAATTGAGTGTTGGGTTAAGTTTGTAATTGTCTGAATCTGAAAGATTTCAAGTGCTGAATTTCTTTGTTTCTAGTTGGTTTTATTTTAACTATCTTTAATTCTAAAAATGTATTTTAGTGTACCTTCAAAACAGTCCAGGATGAATATTAAGTATTGGGTTCATGTTTACAAGTATATCCCAATTTAATCTGATGTTTATGAGCCTTGAGCAACACAGCAATTTAGTTAGTATTTATTTTCTCATAATTTTCTATTAAATATTTTTTCATACAAGGCAATTTTAATCATGAAACTAAAATAATTACATTTTATTACAATGTTAAAGGAAAATAGGAACTCAAGTTTAAACTTAATGAAAATAAATGCTATTAATAAATTGAGTGGTGTCTTTTTACATATAAACTCAAAGTTTATTCATGTCTAGCTGTTCACCTTACAGAAAATAAATCAAACATCATCAAATTGACACATGTTTTGATGAATAACTGACGAAGTCTTTCTGGTAATGGTAACATATGCTGATTGAAACCTGGAGAACAGACATATGGACATTATGGGAAATGAACAGTGGGTGGGAGGCATAAAGGAAGTAGCATGAAAACCTATACTATCCTGTGTGAAAAAAATAGCTATTGTCCTTGCCCTGTGGGAAAAGGGGATCCTGCAGAGGCTCTGTGAGACAGCCTGGAGGGGTCGGATAGGGGGGATATATATATGACTACTATGGGATTATACATATCCATAAACAACAAAACTCTGTAAAAGTAAAAAGTAAAATAACAATAAAAAAAAAGAAACAAACAAAGAAAAAAAAAACAGTGGAACTTTTAAACAAACCAAATGGCTTTCACGGCCAAACCTTTCAAGGAAAAAAGAAAAAAAAAAAACATACAGCGAAAGTCTAGTAAGAGTCTTCATGTGGCCTTGGTTTTTTCCACTTGTTTTTATACTCCCACTAGCAATCAGGGAAAAACCTCAAACTTTGTGCAATATTTTAATATAATCATTTTAATTTGCAGTGGTCAGCCCATGAAGACCAAAGGATGATAGAAAAGTAAGGTTGTCATTCTAAAAACCGTATCGAAACTTCAATCAATTCTGGAAAATTGAGTGTTGGGTTAAGTTTGTAATTGTCTGAATCTGAAAGATTTCAAGTGCTGAATTTCTTTGTTTCTAGTTGGTTTTATTTTAACTATCTTTAATTCTAAAAATGTATTTTAGTGTACCTTCAAAACAGTCCAGGATGAATATTAAGTATTGGGTTCATGTTTACAAGTATATCCCAATTTAATCTGATGTTTATGAGCCTTGAGCAACACAGCAATTTAGTTAGTATTTATTTTCTCATAATTTTCTATTAAATATTTTTTCATACAAGGCAATTTTAATCATGAAACTAAAATAATTACATTTTATTACAATGTTAAAGGAAAATAGGAACTCAAGTTTAAACTTAATGAAAATAAATGCTATTAATAAATTGAGTGGTGTCTTTTTACATATAAACTCAAAGTTTATTCATGTCTAGCTGTTCACCTTACAGAGAAAAATAAATCAAACATCATCAAATTGACACAATGTTTTGATGAATATGACAGATGACACCTGATTCATTGTACTTTAAATCTAACAAGGGCAACCAACCTGTCACTTATCTTTCATTCATGAGATATAATACTTTTCCATGGTTGCCTTATGAAGAATTAAGAAAAGCAAGTCTTTGCTAGCAAACTTATATTAAAGTCTTTTTATGGTATACAATGCAATGATTTAATGTACATATGCATTTCTGAGGACCTAATGCATAGCATGGTGATTATGGTTGAGAGCACTGTATTGAAGCCTTCAAATTTGCTAAGAGTTCTCATCAGAGAAAAAGGAAGCAATACATTACTTATATGGTTAAGTTGCTTCAGTTATGTCTGACTCTTTACAAACTTATAGACTGTAGCCCACCAGGCTCTTTTGTCTATGGGATTCTCCAGGCAAGAAGACTGGAGAGAGTTGCCATGCCATCCTCCAGGGGACCTTCCCAACGCAGGGACTGAGCCCAAGTCTCTAATGTCTCCTGTTAGTGGGTTGTTTACCACTAGCACCACTTGGGAAGTTCCATTAATTATACAGAGGTACATAAAATCATGTAGTTTGATATGCAAATATTATAACCTCATTTTTCTGTCTCAACCTAACAAGTTTTCACTCTGGCTGATGGCAAAAATACCCTGTCACTCAATTCCAGATTCTCTAACTTTGATCCACTTAAAATGTAGTAAACAGAGTTTTTCTGTCTTCTCACATGGACTGATGAGAAAAGCTGAGGGTTTAAAGGTAGTCATAGCTTTGGGTTCAGGGAAGCAGCCTGTCCCTGGTTGAGGTTTCTCTTGCTGCTTCGTTCTAGTTTCTGCATTTTTGCATGGGGTTAGTTTGTGTCATGTTTTACTGCGGAATCCCTCATGCTGATGATACTCTTCCAAGCTTTCGGCTTCTCAAATTTTATGCTCAGAAGGTACTGGGCAACAAGACGGCACTGCTGCTTCTCAAACAGAGTTTGAACCTGTGGGTTCTGACCTAGTCTGATGCAGTCCCACCTGCTTATGCAGTCAATTCAACTTTTGCTGGATTGACATAGAAAGTTCTCTGTAAGGCAACAGACAATGCAGGAGACATGGGACTGACCCCTGAGTCACCTAGAGAAGGAAATGTCTACCAGTATTCTTATATTCTTGTCCAGAAAATTCCATGGACAGAGGAGCCTGGTAGGCTGCATTCCCTGGGATCACAAAAGGTTAAAGGTTTAATTTTAAATTAGCTAGATGTAAATTCAACCAATACATAAAATATGTATTAGTACATCTTGATATGCAAACGGATTTTTGATGGACTTTTGGATTTATCCTTGAAGCAGTATTAGCGAAATATTCACAGTATTCTTATATTGCCTAGTTCTCATCAGAGAAAAGCAATACATTACTTATATGGTTAAGTTGCTTCAGTTATGTCTGACTCTTTACAAACTTATAGACTGTAGCCCACCAGGCTCTTTTGTCTATGGGATTCTCCAGGCAAGAAGACTGGAGAGAGTTGCCATGCCATCCTCCAGGGGACCTTCCCAACGCAGGGACTGAGCCCAAGTCTCTAATGTCTCCTGTTAGTGGGTTGTTTACCACTTAGCACCACTTGGGAAGTTCCATTAATTATACAGAGGTACATAAAATCATGTAGTTTGATATGCAAATATTATAACCTCATTTTTCTGTCTCAACCTAACAAGTTTTCACTCTGGCTGATGGCAAAAATACCCTGTCACTCAATTCCAGATTCTCTAACTTTGATCCACTTAAAATGTAGTAAACAGAGTTTTTCTGTCTTCTCACATGGACTGATGAGAAAAGCTGAGGGTTTAAAGGTAGTCATAGCTTTGGGTTCAGGGAAGCAGCCTGTCCCTGGTTGAGGTTTCTCTTGCTGCTTCGTTCTAGTTTCTGCATTTTTGCATGGGGTTAGTTTGTGTCATGTTTTACTGCGGAATCCCTCATGCTGATGATACTCTTCCAAGCTTTCGGCTTCTCAAATTTTATGCTCAGAAGGTACTGGGCAACAAGACGGCACTGCTGCTTCTCAAACAGAGTTTGAACCTGTGGGTTCTGACCTAGTCTGATGCAGTCCCACCTGCTTATGCAGTCAATTCAACTTTTGCTGGATTGACATAGAAAGTTCTCTGTAAGGCAACAGACAATGCAGGAGACATGGGACTGACCCCTGAGTCACCTAGAGAAGGAAATGTCTACCAGTATTCTTATATTCTTGTCCAGAAAATTCCATGGACAGAGGAGCCTGGTAGGCTGCATTCCCTGGGATCACAAAAAGGGTTTAAAAGGGTTTTAAATTTTTAAAATTTGCTAGATGTAAATTCAACCAATACATAAAATATGTATTAGTACATCTTGATATGCAAACGGATTTTTGATGGACTTTTGGATTTATCCTTGAAGCAGTATTAGCTTTATCTACTTTAAAATTAAACCAAAACTGAAATTACTCCACAGATTCATATAGCCAAAGTATATGAAGATTTTAAAACTAAAATGTAATTATTTCAAATCAGTAATGCCTTTTAAGATGATAAGTTCCAAACAATATTTGGTTTTAGGTTCTAATATTCATTCTTTAAGAAGTTTGGTAAAAAGGAGGTATACATAGGCTACTTTAACATATTAAACTTTGTCTTCAAACACCATTGGGATTAGATGATAAGTCTTTTCATATATAGGTTCTCCTTTTACCTCTATTTTTCTCTTCATGCATTCTTTTCTTGGTAACTTGGATTGTTTTACCAAACATAAAGTCTGAATTTTGTTTTAAGAAAGGGCATAGTATTCTTACTCTTTTGTTTTGGATTTGCTAAAAATACTAATTAGATCCAGATTTTTTTTTTTTTATAACTTTCAGGTTTAAAATCTGGGACAAGAATAGTTCATATGCATTTTTTTATTCTTGAAGTTTATGTTGAACTTTCTTTACCACCTGTGACATGCTTAATAATTAATTCAGATATCGAAAACTGGGCAATAACCTAATGATACTGCAAAGTCCTTTTAAAAATATAGACACTATAAACACTATTTTATCCATTTATTAAAATATATGCCACCAAAAATCCCAGAGAGAGGCATATTTTTACCTGTGTAATATATAGAAGGCTCTGGTTACTTCAAGCCAACTTATTGCAATATGGTTTATGATATATTAACAGCTTCAGATAGTAGTCTGCTTAGTAGTTTCTGGTAAATAAAGCTCAGAGGGAAAAGCAGTCAATTCAACTTTGCTGGATTGACATAGAAAGTTCTCTGTAAGGCAACAGACAATGCAGGAGACATGGGACTGACCCCTGAGTCACCTAGAGAAGGAAATGTCTACCAGTATTCTTATATTCTTGTCCAGAAAATTCCATGGACAGAGGAGCCTGGTAGGCTGCATTCCCTGGGATCACAAAAGGTTAAAGGTTTAATTTTAAATTAGCTAGATGTAAATTCAACCAATACATAAAATATGTATTAGTACATCTTGATATGCAAACGGATTTTTGATGGACTTTTGGATTTATCCTTGAAGCAGTATTAGCTTTATCTACTTTAAAATTAAACCAAAACTGAAATTACTCCACAGATTCATATAGCCAAAGTATATGAAGATTTTAAAACTAAAATGTAATTATTTCAAATCAGTAATGCCTTTTAAGATGATAAGTTCCAAACAATATTTGGTTTTAGGTTCTAATATTCATTCTTTAAGAAGTTTGGAAAAAAGGAGGTATACATAGGCTACTTTAACATATTAAACTTTGTCTTCAAACACCATTGGGATTAGATGATAAGTCTTTTCATATATAGGTTCTCCTTTTACCTCTATTTTTCTCTTCATGCATTCTTTTCTTGGTAACTTGGATTGTTTTACCAAACATAAAGTCTGAATTTTGTTTTAAGAAAGGGCATAGTATTCTTACTCTTTTGTTTTGGATTTGCTAAAAATACTAATTAGATCCAGATTTTTTTTTTTTTATAACTTTCAGGTTTAAAATCTGGGACAAGAATAGTTCATATGCATTTTTTTATTCTTGAAGTTTATGTTGAACTTTCTTTACCACCTGTGACATGCTTAATAATTAATTCAGATATCGAAAACTGGGCAATAACCTAATGATACTGCAAAGTCCTTTTAAAAATATAGACACTATAAACACTATTTTATCCATTTATTAAAATATATGCCACCAAAAAACCCAGAGAGAGGCATATTTTTACCTGTGTAATATATAGAAGGCTCTGGTTACTTCAAGCCAACTTATTGCAATATGGTTTATGATATATTAACAGCTTCAGATAGTAGTCTGCTTAGTAGTTTCTGGTAAATAAAGCTCAGAGGAAAAAAGCATGTGTGAATAGACCACAAGTAGTATTTGTTACAAGCCTAACCTCTCTATGCATTTGCTATTTTATTAGAATATTTTTTCTTATTTAATAAATATTTACTAAATATCTACAGTACTTCAGAGACAGTTCTATGTGTTCATGCTAGTGAACAGAAAAGAAAGAAAAACCACTGAGTTAATATATATACATATAAATAATATGTATATATATATATATATCCTTCATTTTACTATAAATGTTCTATTTATTTACTCTTCATTTATGCCTATGACTTTATTTCTGACAACATAAAAACAATCATATCTTTATTTAGGCTTTTCTTCATTTACTATTCTCCACTCAAACAGAGATGCCAAGTATTATTGTACATGAAAGGAAAGTAGACCAATGAGGCAGAAATCACTTTTAAAACCTTTTGGTCAGAAAGAAGCCTTTAAAAAGTAAAAGCTTTACTCCCATAGTATTTGTCTCTCTAATAGAGGACATACCAACACTAAGGAATTATTTAAGCAGTCAAAGTGCATTTGTCTTGGCCAAACTTAAGCACACTCTTAACATTCTAAAACAGTTGTGATCTGCAAAGGTTTGCTAAAATTTGTATGATTAAAATGAAATTGAATCTCTTGAAGGGTACATACAAAAGAAATATGAAAGTTGAACATGTTATGGACTTTCTTTTTGGTGAATTATTTATATTTCAATCTGGGACAAGAATAGTTCATATGCATTTTTTTATTCTTGAAGTTTATGTTGAACTTTCTTTACCACCTGTGACATGCTTAATAATTAATTCAGATATCGAAAACTGGGCAATAACCTAATGATACTGCAAAGTCCTTTTAAAAATATAGACACTATAAACACTATTTTATCCATTTATTAAAATATATGCCACCAAAAATCCCAGAGAGAGGCATATTTTTACCTGTGTAATATATAGAAGGCTCTGGTTACTTCAAGCCAACTTATTGCAATATGGTTTATGATATATTAACAGCTTCAGATAGTAGTCTGCTTAGTAGTTTCTGGTAAATAAAGCTCAGAGGAAAAAAGCATGTGTGAATAGACCACAAGTAGTATTTGTTACAAGCCTAACCTCTCTATGCATTTGCTATTTTATTAGAATATTTTTTCTTATTTAATAAATATTTACTAAATATCTACAGTACTTCAGAGACAGTTCTATGTGTTCATGCTAGTGAACAGAAAAGAAAGAAAAACCACTGAGTTAATATATATACATATAAATAATATGTATATATATATATATATCCTTCATTTTACTATAAATGTTCTATTTATTTACTCTTCATTTATGCCTATGACTTTATTTCTGACAACATAAAAACAATCATATCTTTATTTAGGCTTTTCTTCATTTACTATTCTCCACTCAAACAGAGATGCCAAGTATTATTGTACATGAAAGGAAAGTAGACCAATGAGGCAGAAATCACTTTTAAAACCTTTTGGTCAGAAAGAAGCCTTTAAAAAGTAAAAGCTTTACTCCCATAGTATTTGTCTCTCTAATAGAGGACATACCAACACTAAGGAATTATTTAAGCAGTCAAAGTGCATTTGTCTTGGCCAAACTTAAGCACACTCTTAACATTCTAAAACAGTTGTGATCTGCAAAGGTTTGCTAAAATTTGTATGATTAAAATGAAATTGAATCTCTTGAAGGGTACATACAAAAGAAATATGAAAGTTGAACATGTTATGGACTTTCTTTTTTGGTGAATTATTTATATTTCAATCTGTAACAGATTTTTAATGGCTCTGGACCATCTTGTATGAGGCTTCAAGATACATTGATTTAACATGCTCGACTTTCACCTTTAGAGGTTTGGGTTTAATTTGGCTCAAATCTCAAACTGAATGAATTTAATGGCTTCAGTTTAGTCCATTTGTCCTTGTTACTGGGCTACAAATTTCTGGTAATAATCCAAACTTGGAAAATGTTGCTCAGGAGAAGCCTGGGGTTTACACAGTGTTGCTAAACAGCTGGCAAATGTTTGGCCCAGTCACTTGACTTCTAGGTGTACTATTTCTTATTTTCATAAACTTATTTTTCCACAAAATTTATTGTAAAAATATGTTTCAGTGAAAGTGTTGTTCATAAAATGGGATGGAAGAAAGAGTAAGCTTATGCAGAGTAAGAATTGTAATCTTACAAATAATTCAGATCCCAAATGAGTCTAGGAGAAATTTACATGTAACTGAGATACCTGGCTTTTGCTTACATTGTCTGGATAATTCTTTCTGGTCTCCACTTGAAAAAATCATCTTTGTGGCCAGCTAATCTTGAGAATGCTTTCATATGTGCATGTATGCTGAGTCACTTCAGTCATGTCTGACTCTTTGAGACCCTATGGACCATCACCCTTCAGACTCCTCTGTCCATGAGTTTCTTAGGACAAAGAAGGATATACATTGTATACAAAATATTCCTCCATATAAAAAAAGAAAAAAGGGAAAGGTCACTTTTCTTCATTTACTATTCTCCACTCAAACAGAGATGCCAAGTATTATTGTACATGAAAGGAAAGTAGACCAATGAGGCAGAAATCACTTTTAAAACCTTTTGGTCAGAAAGAAGCCTTTAAAAAGTAAAAGCTTTACTCCCATAGTATTTGTCTCTCTAATAGAGGACATACCAACACTAAGGAATTATTTAAGCAGTCAAAGTGCATTTGTCTTGGCCAAACTTAAGCACACTCTTAACATTCTAAAACAGTTGTGATCTGCAAAGGTTTGCTAAAATTTGTATGATTAAAATGAAATTGAATCTCTTGAAGGGTACATACAAAAGAAATATGAAAGTTGAACATGTTATGGACTTTCTTTTTTGGTGAATTATTTATATTTCAATCTGTAACAGATTTTTAATGGCTCTGGACCATCTTGTATGAGGCTTCAAGATACATTGATTTAACATGCTCGACTTTCACCTTTAGAGGTTTGGGTTTAATTTGGCTCAAATCTCAAACTGAATGAATTTAATGGCTTCAGTTTAGTCCATTTGTCCTTGTTACTGGGCTACAAATTTCTGGTAATAATCCAAACTTGGAAAATGTTGCTCAGGAGAAGCCTGGGGTTTACACAGTGTTGCTAAACAGCTGGCAAATGTTTGGCCCAGTCACTTGACTTCTAGGTGTACTATTTCTTATTTTCATAAACTTATTTTTCCACAAAATTTATTGTAAAAATATGTTTCAGTGAAAGTGTTGTTCATAAAATGGGATGGAAGAAAGAGTAAGCTTATGCAGAGTAAGAATTGTAATCTTACAAATAATTCAGATCCCAAATGAGTCTAGGAGAAATTTACATGTAACTGAGATACCTGGCTTTTGCTTACATTGTCTGGATAATTCTTTCTGGTCTCCACTTGAAAAAATCATCTTTGTGGCCAGCTAATCTTGAGAATGCTTTCATATGTGCATGTATGCTGAGTCACTTCAGTCATGTCTGACTCTTTGAGACCCTATGGACCATCACCCTTCAGACTCCTCTGTCCATGAGTTTCTTAGGACAAAGAAGGATATACATTGTATACAAAATATTCCTCCATATAAAGAGGTAAAATCTACCTTTTATGTTTATAAAACATATGTTTTTGCATGTGTTTGAAAAATCTGGATTTTATGACAAAAAGTTCATGTTTATTAACAAAGTTTTATCTGGATTCATAAGGAAATAGGAACAATTTCCAGAAGGTAACCAAAAAGGATATTTCTATGTCGTCTCACTACAGCACAGGTATAAAAAGAATCACATTGAATAACAATTTAGTATATTTTATCTACCCAGTTAATAATCAATTTGTCTTTTAGAAAGAAAGTTATGTGTACATTTAAAAATATTTGATGCATAGACTGGATGTTATAGACATTTTGTAAATAAATAGTTGACTATACTTAAATAACTATGTTGTAATAAATAACTTATTTGAGGATCTTGAAAAATATTAAATCTGTTATTAACAGATCTGGAAAACAATGTTATGTGATATTTCAACAGTACTTTAAGTAAAATTTAAGGAGTGATAACACATAATATTTTTCATCTTTCTTATTGATTCACCAGGTTGGAGACAATGAACAGAGTATTTCAGAGCATCTCTATGTTTTGTTCTGAAATATCAAATGGAAATGGACCCACGCACAAAGTGATGTTTCATTTTATAATGAAGATTTAGACTCCCATTCTGTCAGATCTATATAAACATTAGGAACAGTTTCTCTGTGTATATGATCTATATAAACTTGAGGAACAGATTCTCTGTGTATGTGTGTGCAATGTACATATATCCAGTTACTGTAAAAGATTCAAATAAGAAGGCTCTTAATTATTATTGCTTTATCTGTCGTCTTGGGAAGATTAGTGTGGTGATAAACAACAAAATCAGGTTAACAATATACATTCAATTATCTTATTTCTATATAGATCATTACCTTCTAAAGTAATTATATCTTGCCTTTAAAACAAATGAATCAACTATTTCAGTTCTTAAAATACAAAATTATTATAATCCTTAACAATTAATCCATTCAGATCATACTAAAGAGGTAAATCTACCTTTTATTGTTTATAGAAACTGAGTCACTTCAGTCATGTCTGACTCTTTGAGACCCTATGGACCATCACCCTTCAGACTCCTCTGTCCATGAGTTTCTTAGGACAAAGAAGGATATACATTGTATACAAAATATTCCTCCATATAAAGAGGTAAAATCTACCTTTTATGTTTATAAAACATATGTTTTGCATGTGTTTGAAAAATCTGGATTTTATGACAAAAGTTCATGTTTATTAACAAAGTTTTATCTGGATTCATAAGGAAATAGGAACAATTTCCAGAAGGTAACCAAAAAGGATATTTCTATGTCGTCTCACTACAGCACAGGTATAAAAAGAATCACATTGAATAACAATTTAGTATATTTTATCTACCCAGTTAATAATCAATTTGTCTTTTAGAAAGAAAGTTATGTGTACATTTAAAAATATTTGATGCATAGACTGGATGTTATAGACATTTTGTAAATAAATAGTTGACTATACTTAAATAACTATGTTGTAATAAATAACTTATTTGAGGATCTTGAAAAATATTAAATCTGTTATTAACAGATCTGGAAAACAATGTTATGTGATATTTCAACAGTATTTAAGTAAAATTTAAGGAGTGATAACACATAATATTTTTTCATCTTTCTTATTGATTCACCAGGTTGGAGACAATGAACAGAGTATTTCAGAGCATCTCTATGTTTTGTTCTGAAATATCAAATGGAAATGGACCCACGCACAAAGTGATGTTTCATTTTATAATGAAGATTTAGACTCCCATTCTGTCAGATCTATATAAACATTAGGAACAGTTTCTCTGTGTATATGATCTATATAAACTTGAGGAACAGATTCTCTGTGTATGTGTGTGCAATGTACATATATCCAGTTACTGTAAAAGATTCAAATAAGAAGGCTCTTAATTATTATTGCTTTATCTGTCGTCTTGGGAAGATTAGTGTGGTGATAAACAACAAAATCAGGTTAACAATATACATTCAATTATCTTATTTCTATATAGATCATTACCTTCTAAAGTAATTATATCTTGCCTTTAAAACAAATGAATCAACTATTTCAGTTCTTAAAATACACAAATTATTATAATCCTTAACAATTAATCCATTCACCCAATAATCTTAAGAAAATTCTACTTGTATATAAGCATAATGTTGGTAAATTATGTTCTTTGTTATCTTTAATAAATAAATAGATAAGAGAAAACGGTCACCACCAAAAGTTTCATTAAAAGAAATTATTTGTCAGAAGAATTTTTCATTAACAATAGGCTCATTAACAAGTTTAGAAGCTTTCTTGTGCTTTTTTGAGCACCACCTAAAAAATGTCCCACAGCAGATACTCTGCCCTACAGGTAGCAAACACTGCCTGATTAATGATGTTGAACTAACACCAAGTACAAGAGCTAGTCATTACTCCAGAATACATTCAGTTTCAGTTTAATATGGGCAGAAATAGCAGCTGAGTGATTGTTGATGAACACAGACCAAAGGGAAAGTTCAAATGTATCTGGAGATTTTTACCAAGAGAATGGAACAAATACATTAAAACTGATAAAATTTAATCTTTTAGAAAGCAAATCAGTTTATCAAAAATCCATAAATACACACTTAGTGTATTAAAACAATGTTTGTGTTTGTGAGTTCAACTGTAACTTATGAATACCTACGGCATTCTTTATACATAAAGAACATATACAAGTGAATTTTGTAAGGTTTTCCATTTGAATTATTGCAGTAGATTCTTGTGTCAAACAGTTCTCCAGAAGAAGGTAAAAATAAATTGCAAAAAAAAAGGTAGTTAAGTGGTGAGTTTAAAAGTAAACATATAAACATTACTTTCATAGTCCATGAATGTGCCAACAAACATCAATTCATATTTAAAGGGCAATATAATTGATCTAAATAATTTAAATAAGCTATGCAAGCAGTTTTTATTTTCTCAGACAAGAAAAGTAAATACTTGAAATAAATGCACCCCTTTCCTACAGTCAAAATGCTGCATATCCATTTGTGTTCTTATAATCAACTTTTTATATGCCTTAAATATATGAGCTAAAAACTCATGTTCTTTCTCAAATAAATTTGTCTTTAATATATCTGATGATAAAACCATTTTAAGGAAGATTTTTTTTTCATTTCATGCAAAGAAGAACAATATATAAGAATTAGTTTTCAGTTGCAAATACTAATTACACTTAACTCAATACAAAAACAATAACTTCAAGAAATCCAGTCGAAGAATAAAAGATACAGAGCACAAACATCCATGAGCAGAAAAGTACAAAAAGTTCAAACTTAAATTTTATAATTCTGGACACACACTTTCAGCAGTGATTTCAAATAATCTAATGGAGAGGAGGCACAAATAGATATAACAAGAATGATTTCATTAGAAGGATAGTTTATTCTTTATGGCAAATGAGGTGACATTCAAGTTAAGAATTTACAATTCCTGTAACTTTTTCCTAAGTCCTAAATTTGGGGTCAACAAAAAAATTTCCAGAAATTTAATTTAAAATTCAAAAGAATGATTCATTAAACTAGATATTCCTATTAATATGGGCAGAAATAGCAGCTGAGTGATTGTTGATGAACACAGACCAAAGGAAAGTTCAAATGTATCTGGAGATTTTTACCAAGAGAATGGAACAAATACATTAAAACTGATAAAATTTAATCTTTTAGAAAGCAAATCAGTTTATCAAAATCCATAAATACACACTTAGTGTATTAAAACAATGTTTGTGTTTGTGAGTTCAACTGTAACTTATGAATACCTACGGCATTCTTTATACATAAAGAACATATACAAGTGAATTTTGTAAGGTTTTCCATTTGAATTATTGCAGTAGATTCTTGTGTCAAACAGTTCTCCAGAAGAAGGTAAAAATAAATTGCAAAAAAAAAGGTAGTTAAGTGGTGAGTTTAAAAGTAAACATATAAACATTACTTTCATAGTCCATGAATGTGCCAACAAACATCAATTCATATTTAAAGGGCAATATAATTGATCTAAATAATTTAAATAAGCTATGCAAGCAGTTTTTATTTTCTCAGACAAGAAAAGTAAATACTTGAAATAAATGCACCCCTTTCCTACAGTCAAAATGCTGCATATCCATTTGTGTTCTTATAATCAACTTTTTATATGCCTTAAATATATGAGCTAAAAACTCATGTTCTTTCTCAAATAAATTTGTCTTTAATATATCTGATGATAAAACCATTTTAAGGAAGATTTTTTTTTCATTTCATGCAAAGAAGAACAATATATAAGAATTAGTTTTCAGTTGCAAATACTAATTACACTTAACTCAATACAAAAACAATAACTTCAAGAAATCCAGTCGAAGAATAAAAGATACAGAGCACAAACATCCATGAGCAGAAAAGTACAAAAAGTTCAAACTTAAATTTTATAATTCTGGACACACACTTTCAGCAGTGATTTCAAATAATCTAATGGAGAGGAGGCACAAATAGATATAACAAGAATGATTTCATTAGAAGGATAGTTTATTCTTTATGGCAAATGAGGTGACATTCAAGTTAAGAATTTACAATTCCCTGTAACTTTTTTCCCCTAAGTCCTAAATTTGTGTAAATCCTTAAAAAATACTCCTGAATACTAAAAATTACAATGAAAGATGATAGTTTGCCATGGTTAATATCTATGTTAGAATTTAAAATTTCTAATAATATTTAGAAGTCCAGAAATTACTTTTCCCATTCAAAAACAAACTTAGATATAAATAAACCAATACTTAATGGTGAATATTGTGATTTTCACCCACTTGTGATCAATAAATATTCATTGCATAAAGGTTTACAGATTAAATAAGATTTATCTAATATACATTGAATGATCCAACATTGGACTTACATGAAAGAACCACTTAATTAGCTTTAATTATCAAAGACAGCCTAATCTGCCTGGCATTTGGACATTTGCCCAGTGGTCTGTTGAACTCAGGTGCATAACCTCAGTTGAGGGATCATGTCACAGCACCATCTGCTTCTGATTCTGCCCAGATTTTTCTGCCCCTTGTGCTTGACTTGCTCAAATAGTTCTGCTTGGCTTATGAATTCAGGGTCATCTTAGACAAAACTGTGAAGCAGATGATGCCTGTCCTAAATACCACACCGTTCCCCTTTAACTTCCCTGGCAACTTCCTAGAAGCCATATGACCCATTCCCTGGTACCCTTATGCTCTCCAAAGTCTTAAGCCACAGCCAACCATCTAAACTTGGCCACACTTCACAGTTTTCCAACTTCAAACTTACTGCTTCAGCAGCTAACTGTTTCAGTCAGCATTCTTAGTTGTTAACAAGAGATATCAATTATGACTCTTGTAAGCAAAAAGAGAATTCACTGGGAGAATAAGGAGAGTCAAGCATTTTTGTGAAGAACTGGGAGAAGTTAAGTTCTGGGACTGAAAAAGCTCCAGGGTAGCATAAGAGGCTGGGCTGTACCCTTAGTTGCTGTTGTCAACAAGCTGAAGTTTGTTTCAACACAGATACCTTGCACATTTTATCCAAGACTTGGATATTAAGAAGTCCTAACAAAAAAGCTGGAAAACAGAGCACAAACATCCATGAGCAGAAAAGTACAAAAAGTTCAAACTTAAATTTTATAATTCTGGACACACACTTTCAGCAGTGATTTCAAATAATCTAATGGAGAGGAGGCACAAATAGATATAACAAGAATGATTTCATTAGAAGGATAGTTTATTCTTTATGGCAAATGAGGTGACATTCAAGTTAAGAATTTACAATTCCCTGTAACTTTTTTCCCCTAAGTCCTAAATTTGTGTAAATCCTTAAAAAATACTCCTGAATACTAAAAATTACAATGAAAGATGATAGTTTGCCATGGTTAATATCTATGTTAGAATTTAAAATTTCTAATAATATTTAGAAGTCCAGAAATTACTTTTCCCATTCAAAAACAAACTTAGATATAAATAAACCAATACTTAATGGTGAATATTGTGATTTTCACCCACTTGTGATCAATAAATATTCATTGCATAAAGGTTTACAGATTAAATAAGATTTATCTAATATACATTGAATGATCCAACATTGGACTTACATGAAAGAACCACTTAATTAGCTTTAATTATCAAAGACAGCCTAATCTGCCTGGCATTTGGACATTTGCCCAGTGGTCTGTTGAACTCAGGTGCATAACCTCAGTTGAGGGATCATGTCACAGCACCATCTGCTTCTGATTCTGCCCAGATTTTTCTGCCCCTTGTGCTTGACTTGCTCAAATAGTTCTGCTTGGCTTATGAATTCAGGGTCATCTTAGACAAAACTGTGAAGCAGATGATGCCTGTCCTAAATACCACACCGTTCCCCTTTAACTTCCCTGGCAACTTCCTAGAAGCCATATGACCCATTCCCTGGTACCCTTATGCTCTCCAAAGTCTTAAGCCACAGCCAACCATCTAAACTTGGCCACACTTCACAGTTTTCCAACTTCAAACTTACTGCTTCAGCAGCTAACTGTTTCAGTCAGCATTCTTAGTTGTTAACAAGAGATATCAATTATGACTCTTGTAAGCAAAAAGAGAATTCACTGGGAGAATAAGGAGAGTCAAGCATTTTTGTGAAGAACTGGGAGAAGTTAAGTTCTGGGACTGAAAAAGCTCCAGGGTAGCATAAGAGGCTGGGCTGTACCCTTAGTTGCTGTTGTCAACAAGCTGAAGTTTGTTTCAACACAGATACCTTGCACATTTTATCCAAGACTTGGATATTAAGAAGTCCTAACAAAAAAAAGCTGGAAAAGGCAAACACTGAGAACCCTTCCTCCTGCGGCTTCTGATAAATCCACTTGTTTATTGTAAGACATGGGTCATGATAGTTAAAGGAAGGAATAAAACATTAAAATCTCATAATTAGAAAATTATCTATTAATAATTCTGTGAATAAGTGCTTCTTGATTTGAGATAAGATCAAACCTGCTCTCACAGTAAAGTCATATATCATGTGATCATTATGGTACACACAAATGCACACAATTCAGGGTTTCATGGACAGTAACTGAGAGGTAAGAAAGACTTTGGGTATCACTATCGATTTTCTTTAGGCCGAGCTTCCCTGGTAGCTCAGTGGTAAAGAGTTTCCCTGCCAATGCTGGAGGTATGGGTTCAATCCCTGATCTAGGAAAATCCCACATGCTGCAGAGCAACTAAGCCTGTGAGCCATAACTATTGAACCTGTGTTCTAGAGCCGTGGAGCTGCAACTATGGAGGCCATGTGCTGCAATTATTGAAGCCCATGTGCCCTAGAGCCTGAGTTCCACAACAAGAAAAGTCAACACAACAATAAGCCTACACACTTCAACTAGAGAGTAGCCCCTACTCCCTGCAGCTAGAGAACAGCCTGCAGCAACAGTGAAAACCAAGAATAGCCAAAAATAAGTAAATTTTCTTTAGGCCAAAGGGAGAAAAAACTGACAACAATAGAGATTCAGAGTTAAAACAATATGACAGAAACATCAAAAAAAAGAAAAAAACTATGGTCAGTTTCCTTAATTAAAAAAAAAAAGCTTTAAACTAAAACACAATGAGCGTCTGCTTTGAAACACTCAAATTAACATGAACTTAAAAAGAAAAACTATTCAAAACCCAAGAAAATAGAGACTTACGTCAGCATTCTTAGTTGTTAACAAGAGATATCAATTATGACTCTTGTAAGCAAAAAGAGAATTCACTGGGAGAATAAGGAGAGTCAAGCATTTTTGTGAAGAACTGGGAGAAGTTAAGTTCTGGGACTGAAAAAGCTCCAGGGTAGCATAAGAGGCTGGGCTGTACCCTTAGTTGCTGTTGTCAACAAGCTGAAGTTTGTTTCAACACAGATACCTTGCACATTTTATCCAAGACTTGGATATTAAGAAGTCCTAACAAAAAAAAGCTGGAAAAGGCAAACACTGAGAACCCTTCCTCCTGCGGCTTCTGATAAATCCACTTGTTTATTGTAAGACATGGGTCATGATAGTTAAAGGAAGGAATAAAACATTAAAATCTCATAATTAGAAAATTATCTATTAATAATTCTGTGAATAAGTGCTTCTTGATTTGAGATAAGATCAAACCTGCTCTCACAGTAAAGTCATATATCATGTGATCATTATGGTACACACAAATGCACACAATTCAGGGTTTCATGGACAGTAACTGAGAGGTAAGAAAGACTTTGGGTATCACTATCGATTTTCTTTAGGCCGAGCTTCCCTGGTAGCTCAGTGGTAAAGAGTTTCCCTGCCAATGCTGGAGGTATGGGTTCAATCCCTGATCTAGGAAAATCCCACATGCTGCAGAGCAACTAAGCCTGTGAGCCATAACTATTGAACCTGTGTTCTAGAGCCGTGGAGCTGCAACTATGGAGGCCATGTGCTGCAATTATTGAAGCCCATGTGCCCTAGAGCCTGAGTTCCACAACAAGAAAAGTCAACACAACAATAAGCCTACACACTTCAACTAGAGAGTAGCCCCTACTCCCTGCAGCTAGAGAACAGCCTGCAGCAACAGTGAAAACCAAGAATAGCCAAAAATAAGTAAATTTTCTTTAGGCCAAAGGGAGAAAAAACTGACAACAATAGAGATTCAGAGTTAAAACAATATGACAGAAACATCAAAAAAAAGAAAAAAACTATGGTCAGTTTCCTTAATTAAAAAAAAAAAGCTTTAAACTAAAACACAATGAGCGTCTGCTTTGAAACACTCAAATTTACATGAACTTAAAAAGTAAAACTATTCAGAACTCAAGAAAATAGAGACTTAGGTTGTTTCGGGCAAGAATAAGTAGATGTATTAATTGTCATAACATTGCTGACAGTTATTAAACACCTTCTATCAGCATTTTAAAATGTAAAAATAATGAAACCCAAAAATGTATCATTCTAGGAATATATCAGAAAATAACTACAGATGACAGCAGAGATGTATTCATAAGTTTATATTGCAGCATCATTTATAAAATGATGAAATACTTTCAAAAATGTGAAACACTTTATCCAACAAAGGAAACACTATGTAGTCATTACATGATGGATATGGGGAAATGTTCAGAATTTATTTTTAAAAATACCAGTTAGAAAAGCAACGTTCTATAATTTATAGATTATCTAGATTCTGTGGCTATATGTTAGCTTCTCCTAGTAGACTGATAAGCCTGCTGTAAGAAAGTACCACAAAATGTGTAGCTTAAGCAACAGACCTCTATTTTTTGCAAAGTTCTGGAGCTTAGAAATCCCAGATCAAGGTGCAAGTATGATTGGCATCTTCTGAGAGTTACAAGGGGAAGTATTTGTTTCAGTTCTCTCCTTGTCTCATAGACAGACATCTTCTCCCTGTATGTGTCTGTGTCCAACCTTCCTCTTCTTATGAAGACACCAGTCCTACTGAAATAGGGCCCATCCTAACAGTCTCTTTTTAACATAATTACTCCTGTAAAAATCCATCTGCAAAAGTTTTCTTGAGATACTTGGGGTTAGGACTTCAACATATGATTTGAGAAGACTGACAGAATTCAGTCCATATCAAAAGCAACCATATTTAAGTGCTTTTTATTAAAGATGACAGCGCATCATGTGTATGAATGTGTATGTTTGGTGTACATATATATATATGTGTTTGTGTACAAGTATAAAAAGGGGGAAATGCAGGAATGTATATTCAAGCATTTCTTCTGAACTATCACGTGTGTGTCCCTAAAAAACATTCACTCCGGGCTTCCCTGGTGGTCCAGTGGGTAAGGACACCACCTTGCAGTGCAAGGGGTGCCAGTTCGATCCCTGGCCTGGGAAGCTCCCACGTGCCACGCAGCGGCTGGACTGGTGTGTCCAATCACCGAGCCAGAGCTCTGGAGCGCATGCGCCCAGAGCCAGTGCTCTGCAACAACAGATGCCACCATGATGGGAGGCCCACACGGGCCAAAGAACAAAGATGGATGAAACTAGACAAACGAAAGACCAGTGAAAGTGGCCTGCCCACCCCCCTCCCTCCCCACCCCCGCCAAAATAAATAAATAAATAAATGTGTTTTTTTTTAAAAAAAACATTCATTTCTCAAAATTACACGTTAGAAAGTAATAGTACTTATGGGAAAATTAGGGATAGGAGCAGTTGGCTTAAATCCTATGAAGTTGTATCACCAAAGCACTGACAAAAACAATAACTTTAATGAAAATACGTGAACAGTTTAGTTTCTCTGGGCATTCTATCTGTCTTCACATGGAGAAAATCCTTTGCAGTCTTAAACAGGGTCATGCTTTCTCCTTTGAAACAAAAGTCCTGAAGGATAGTTTGTTTTTTAAAAAAACATAGGAATACATCTTTACAGTTTCTTTACTAGTGCTTTTGGATACTCAGGACATCTTAAAATTTTGATTGAAACTTTAAGTATTTTTTAGCCCTCTAAAACAGTCACTATTTTTACAGTTCTCTCCTTGTCTCATAGACAGACATCTTCTCCCTGTACTGTCCAACCTTCCTCTTCTTATGAAGACACCAGTCCTACTGAAATAGGGCCCATCCTAACAGTCTCTTTTTAACATAATTACTCCTGTAAAAATCCATCTGCAAAAGTTTTCTTGAGATACTTGGGGTTAGGACTTCAACATATGATTTGAGAAGACTGACAGAATTCAGTCCATATCAAAAGCAACCATATTTAAGTGCTTTTTATTAAAGATGACAGCGCATCATGTGTATGAATGTGTATGTTTGGTGTACATATATATATATGTGTTTGTGTACAAGTATAAAAAGGGGGAAATGCAGGAATGTATATTCAAGCATTTCTTCTGAACTATCACGTGTGTGTCCCTAAAAAACATTCACTCCGGGCTTCCCTGGTGGTCCAGTGGGTAAGGACACCACCTTGCAGTGCAAGGGGTGCCAGTTCGATCCCTGGCCTGGGAAGCTCCCACGTGCCACGCAGCGGCTGGACTGGTGTGTCCAATCACCGAGCCAGAGCTCTGGAGCGCATGCGCCCAGAGCCAGTGCTCTGCAACAACAGATGCCACCATGATGGGAGGCCCACACGGGCCAAAGAACAAAGATGGATGAAACTAGACAAACGAAAGTCCAGTGCAAATGACCTGCCCACCCCTCCCTCCCCACCCCGCCAAAATAAATAAATAAATAAATGTGTTTTTTTTTTAAAAAAACATTCATTTCTCAAAATTACACGTTAGAAAGTAATAGTACTTATGGGAAAATTAGGGATAGGAGCAGTTGGCTTAAATCCTATGAAGTTGTATCACCAAAGCACTGACAAAAACAATAACTTTAATGAAAATACGTGAACAGTTTAGTTTCTCTGGGCATTCTATCTGTCTTCACATGGAGAAAATCCTTTGCAGTCTTAAACAGGGTCATGCTTTCTCCTTTGAAACAAAAGTCCTGAAGGATAGTTTGTTTTTTAAAAAAACATAGGAATACATCTTTACAGTTTCTTTACTAGTGCTTTTGGATACTCAGGACATCTTAAAATTTTGATTGAAACTTTAGTATTTTCAGCCTCTAAAACAGTCACTATTTTTACAAATGGAAGACTTTTCTGTATTT
The DNA here is from genome assembly GCA_022376925.1 of Tragulus kanchil. Taxonomy (NCBI): domain Eukaryota; kingdom Metazoa; phylum Chordata; class Mammalia; order Artiodactyla; family Tragulidae; genus Tragulus; species Tragulus kanchil. The sequence goes on along the minus strand of JAIOJX010000003.1, from coordinate 83,648,884 downwards.
TTTTCAGCTCTCTTGAAAGTATTCTCTTATACCTATGGCTAGTTCATGTTGATATATGGCAGAAAAGCAATAATCTTCCGATTAAAAATAAATACATTAATAAAAGATGATATTTTAAAAAAATGCTCTCTATATTTAATTTATCCAATCACTTCAAAATGTTAATATGTTGAGAAATAACATAAATTCATAAATCATTAGGTTCAAATATACAGAGGTGCAGCGTGTGCAACAACTGAGATATACAGTCTAGACTTACAAGAACATCAATTACTTTGTGCTAGAGATTGACATTTATTAGACTGAAAGCATGACCATGTTAATTAAGTTAGTTACCTGCAGAAAGATGGAGTCAGTTTCATTCATCTTAAAGGAGGCTGAAAAGCTGATAAGAGAGCAGTGTACACTGAGGAACTTAAAGCTTCAGGAAACTAGACTATGTGGCAAAAATCTTCCTTTGCATTTGAAATCATGGTATGTTCCTTGAATATAAAATAACAATCTTTATCCTCTTTTAGTAGTTGTCTCTTCCTTTTCCATTCAAGTTTTCCTAAAGCCTTCCAAAATCCTTAATTGTTTTCCTGACAAAAATATCTGCACAAGGCAAGTAAGAAATTACAAACTACAATTATTTCCTAATTAAGAGGAAGGCATACTTAATGTCTCTGTACAAAGATAAATGTGGTTCTGAATACAGTATTTTTCCTGAAACTTTCTCCTCTGAATTTTTCATAAGTTGTGAAATGACATTTCAGGAACATGACAATTCTTTAAAATCCTACCATCATCCCATTTTTCTGCTATGGCCTCCATAGTTAATATGAAGCAACAACAACAGAGATCGTGCTGTCAAATAATAGGATATTGATGTGAAAATCAGTTGCTTTTTAATGATATACTTCAAATAATTAAATCAGAACCAGCCCATTATAACAGGAGGAGAAATATAAAATTACAGCACCTAAATGAAGAGATACACAAAAACAAACAATCAAAAAAAGCAAAGAAAAAGGAATACTTTACATCATTTAGTCTAGAGACTAGCCTTCCATCGATATGTTGTTTACAAGGAAATAGCAACCTGTTATCATTAGTAAAGTTTTAAGCATATAACTTAGAACAATTTATTTCTGTGCAATTCTGATGATTGGAGTTTACTGTGTGTATATACATATATATGTATATATTTATAAAGATGATTTTACTAGTGAGAAATAATATTGTTTAATGTTTTGCCCAATTTTACTAAGTTTGGAGGAAAGAAACATGAGTATTATTTGTTGTATTTTTTCAACAAAGAAAAAGGATTAGGACATGTTTTTCAAGCAGTCCTCAGCTTACAGCAGCATTACACTAAGTTTCAATACAATCCTACTGATCCTATTAAGAAGTGAAGTTACACAGGTGCATTATGTAGTTCACTTTGAAAGCAAAAGCCACAGACTTGATCAAAACATGTCTCCCCATGACCGCATTGTCAGACAGGCCCAGGATACAAACATAAAATGTGAATGAGACTTGTTATTTCCCAGAATTGTCAAATGAGTATCTAATAATGTGTATCAGATGTTCCTTCCCTTTTTGTTGTAGTCTAACTCTGTTTGCATGATTCAATAAAAGGTCAGTAATTTTGACTACAAACAGATCTGGCTTCCTGTTACCACCTACCTAAGTTAATTCTGTGTATATTTTATATGTGTGTGTGTACAAGCACTGAGTGTTCTTTTCTCAAGAGTACATTATGCAAAAGATTTGAAAGTATAGTATAAATAATATCTTCACATTATCATGCAATAAATCCAATACTCTGTGAATTGTTATTGAGTAAATATATCATTCCAAAAAGGATAACATTAGACAATATCATCAAAGTTTGTGAAAGAAATATTAAACATATTGATAATTCTTCATTCAACTATCATTTATTGAGGACCTAACTACGTCGTGGGTGATTGCAGTATAAAATAAACAAAGGAGGACCAAGAATCACCTACACTTATCATGGTCCTATTCTAGTAGTAGTAAAAAAAATTAATAATAATGAAATACATAAGTGAAAAGTGTGTGTGTGTGTGTGTGTGTGTGTGTGATGTGATCTGCATTGGTTTGTGAAAAAAATATACAGCACAAAATAGGGATAGAGTATATATTGGAGTGAATGTCACTTTCAAATTCGATTATAAAAAAAGTCTCATCTGTGTGGTATTTGATGAAAGAAATGAGAGAGCTGTCCATGCTCCTGCTTGTAGGAACAGTATTCCAGGCACCAGCAGTAGAAAGTGCAAAACCACGTGAGCCATGATAAGACATATCAGGTATAGTCAATAGCTTCAGTTGCAGCAAATGCATAAGGATATGAGTGGCAGTGAATGACAGCAGAGGTACAGAGAAATAGATTGTGTACAACCTACTAAACACTTCCCAGGTGGCACTAGTGGTAAATGCAGAAGCCATAAGAGATGTAAGTTGCAAACCTGGGTCTGGAAGATCTGCTGGAGGAGGAAATGGCAACCCACTCCAGTATTCTTGCCTAGATAATCCAATGGACAGAGGATCCTGGCAGGGTATACAGTCCACAGGGTCACAGTCAGACACAAATGAAACACCTTAGCATGTACACACAGGACATACTAGATCACTGTAAGGATTTTAGCTTTCCTTTGAGTGGGATGGAAAGTTATCACAGGGTCACAGGGTTTAAAGCAGTGTATGGACAGTTTCTCCTGTTGGATCCCATGATGAGAACAGGTTGCTAAAGAACAAGTGTGTAACCTGGCAAAACAGTTGCAGCTAAAGCCAGACTCCAGATGAGAGATGATTCTGGCTTGAAGTCCATGCATGTGTGCTCAGCCATGTCTGATTCTTTGTGACCCTATGGACTGTAGCCCACCAAGTTCCTCTGTCTATGGGATTTCTCAGGCAAGAATGCTGGAGTGGCTTGTCATTTTCTTTTCCATGAGGTCTTCCTACCCTTGAATCAAAGTCACAACTCCTTTGTCTCCTGCATTGGGAAGAAAATTCTTTACCACTGAACCATCTGGAAAGGCCAAAGATGAGTGAAATGATGTGACCATATTTCTAAGCATATGTTGAAGAGATACCCAATAGGATTTACTGTTGAATTGTAGACCTGGTATTGAGAAAGTATTTTCCCACGTGGAAAGAAGGGATTGATTATGTTTTCTAAAATAAAGAATGTGGGGAAAACAAGTTATGAATGGAAATCAGAAGTCTGGTTAGGGATGTTTTAAGTTGCTTTGCCTGTAGATATCTATGTCATAAATTTGAGTATACATTTTGTGTATGTCAACCTAGACATCAGTTCAAGTCAAGTGCTCAGTAGTGTCCAACTCTTTGAGACACCATGGACTGCAATATAGCAGGCTTCCTTGTCCTTTACCATTTCCCTGAGCTTGCTCAAACTTATGTCCATTCAGTCAGTGACATCTTCCAACCATCTCATCCTCGGTTGTCCCCTTCTCCTGCCATCTATTTTTCCCAGCATCAGGGTCTTTTCCAATGAGCTGTCTCTTCACATCAAGTGGCCTAAGTATTGGAGTTACAGCTTCAGCATCAGTCCTTCCAATGGATATTTAGGATTGATTTACTTTTAGAGAGGAATTCCTCTTTCACTATTAGCAGTTCATATGGTATTTAATGCCAAGAGAAGGGATGAGATTGCAAAAAGAATGATTGCCAAGGGAAAAGCAGATAGTTTATAGGTTGAAAGCTAGTGAGAGTTAGGAATCTTGCAATAGTCAGTGGTTGAAAAGATAATGGAGAATCAGGTGGAAAAACTTGAGTTGGTTGAGAGTTGGTTAATGAAAAAAAGGAAGAAAAGAAACATATTTGTATAATGAAGTTATTGATCATATATGAGCTTTCCAGATGGCTTGCGGTAAAGAAACTGGCTGCCAATGCAGGAGATGCAGGTTTGATCCCTGGGTTGGGAAGATCTCCTGGAGGAGGAAATGGCAACCCACTCCAGTATTCTGGAAAATTCAATTGACAGAGGAGGCTTGCAGACTACAGTCTATGGGTGGAAACAGTTAGACCTGACTTAGCTACTAAGAAGCAACAGCATTGATCATAGATAATGTTATGAATATGTAATATTTAAATTATTTCATTAATATGAACAATTATTTAACTATTTACTATATGAAATATAAAACATAATTATGTTATAGTATGCAAATTATAGACATTATGGACACTATATATTAAAATAAAATATTTTATTCTGACATTGTATATAAAGGAAATATAAAGACTAACATGAAAATTTATGCACTTGATAAGGTTTTCCTTTTTCTCCATTAGGCAGACAGATTAAGGGCTGTCACCTTAATTCAATCAGTCATTGATCTAGATCTGGGCTGGGCTGTGGTTTCCGTTAGATTTAGTGCACTTCTCTTTCCTGAAGTCTCCAGCACAGGATACATGTGACAACCTAGACATCAGTTCAAGTCAAGTGCTCAGTAGTGTCCAACTCTTTGAGACACCATGGACTGCAATATAGCAGGCTTCCTTGTCCTTACCATTTCCCTGAGCTTGCTCAAACTTATGTCCATTCAGTCAGTGACATCTTCCAACCATCTCATCCTCGGTTGTCCCCTTCTCCTGCCATCTATTTTTCCCAGCATCAGGGTCTTTTCCAATGAGCTGTCTCTTCACATCAAGTGGCCTAAGTATTGGAGTTACAGCTTCAGCATCAGTCCTTCCAATGGATATTTAGGATTGATTTACTTTTAGAGAGGAATTCCTCTTTCACTATTAGCAGTTCATATGGTATTTAATGCCAAGAGAAGGGATGAGATTGCAAAAAGAATGATTGCCAAGGGAAAAGCAGATAGTTTATAGGTTGAAAGCTAGTGAGAGTTAGGAATCTTGCAATAGTCAGTGGTTGAAAAGATAATGGAGAATCAGGTGGAAAAACTTGAGTTGGTTGAGAGTTGGTTAATGAAAAAAAGGAAGAAAAGAAACATATTTGTATAATGAAGTTATTGATCATATATGAGCTTTCCAGATGGCTTGCGGTAAAGAAACTGGCTGCCAATGCAGGAGATGCAGGTTTGATCCCTGGGTTGGGAAGATCTCCTGGAGGAGGAAATGGCAACCCACTCCAGTATTCTGGAAAATTCCAATTGACAGAGGAGGCTTGCAGACTACAGTCTATGGGTGGAAACAGTTAGACCTGACTTAGCTACTAAGAAGCAACAGCATTGATCATAGATAATGTTATGAATATGTAATATTTAAATTATTTCATTAATATGAACAATTATTTAACTATTTACTATATGAAATATAAAACATAATTATGTTATAGTATGCAAATTATAGACATTATGGACACTATATATTAAAATAAAATATTTTATTCTGACATTGTATATAAAGGAAATATAAAGACTAACATGAAAATTTATGCACTTGATAAGGTTTTCCTTTTTCTCCATTAGGCAGACAGATTAAGGGCTGTCACCTTAATTCAATCAGTCATTGATCTAGATCTGGGCTGGGCTGTGGTTTCCGTTAGATTTAGTGCACTTCTCTTTCCTGAAGTCTCCAGCACAGGATATGTGGTGTGTTTATTACAGGTCATCCATCTATTGAGACTGTGCCTTCCAAGTGTCACAGAGACTAGAGCACTCAGTTTCGCTGTCCAGCCCATCCTGCTCCTTCAGTCTTCCACATCATCTCAGCATTTTGAAATGTCCCTTTAGGAAAACAGTCATGAACTTGGAGCTCCTTGAGTTGCCAATCCAGTATGTCAGACCACATGGCCATCTCAAGAGTTAAAATTTTCTCTTCTCCAAACTGATTTGTCTACCTAGAGTCAGTCTGCACGTCTGCATTAGTTTTCTTAAATTTAATTTTCCCCCTCTTCATTCACATGGCCTAGGGAGAAAATACTTCTGACAAGAACTAACATGTGTTTTTCTCTCTTTTATTTTGGTTCATCTTGTCTTTTTAATCTACAATGTTTAGAAAAATGCACATACACGCACATTTTTTATCATCTTCTATTTTTCCTAGCTTTTTTGTACAAGTGTTTTATCTTTCTAGGGATTAAACCATACATCTAGGATGAAGTACAATTTTTCTTTGTCTTTATCCACCATTTAAAGTATACGAGCGTTTGAGAAAAGCTAATGAAGGGCATGAACTTCACCATGGGTGGTAGGGCAGTCCTGCAATGTATAACATTGTGTACATGTTACACTAGAATACAACAAGACTGGATGGAGACCGGGGTGGGAAGTTTCTAGCAATGGTAAGTGATGGGACTTTAACCAAGAATCTCAAGTTCTCCAAGCATGATGTCATTATTAGAGACTCAATAAAATGAGTTATAATGAACATTCTTACCTGTCTTTAATTCCTTCACATTCTGTTGAAAGTACTCTGATTTTCCTTGAGGAAACAACATTCCTAAATCATTCTCAAGTGAGTTTTCTACACTTAACTGTACCTCTGGCTTTGAGGATGAACATATAACCTCAAAAGCTAATGAGAGCATTTTTATCCCATTAGGCACAAGCACCCTTAATTAGGACAATTGGCTCCTGCCAAGGGTGCCCTGCAGCCCATTTTGGCAGTCCTTTGGGAATGATAATAAAAGACATATCTTTTAACTTACTTTAGCTTCTTCTTGAAGAGAACAGAGTGAAAGCCTTAAACTATGGCTTTCCACATTTGATTCACCAGATGTGTCAGCAGAGACTAGAGCACTCAGTTTCGCTGTCCAGCCCATCCTGCTCCTTCAGTCTTCCACATCATCTCAGCATTTTGAAATGTCCCTTTAGGAAAACAGTCATGAACTTGGAGCTCCTTGAGTTGCCAATCCAGTATGTCAGACCACATGGCCATCTCAAGAGTTAAAATTTTCTCTTCTCCAAACTGATTTGTCTACCTAGAGTCAGTCTGCACGTCTGCATTAGTTTTCTTAAATTTAATTTTCCCCCTCTTCATTCACATGGCCTAGGGAGAAAATACTTCTGACAAGAACTAACATGTGTTTTTCTCTCTTTTATTTTGGTTCATCTTGTCTTTTTAATCTACAATGTTTAGAAAAATGCACATACACGCACATTTTTTATCATCTTCTATTTTTCCTAGCTGTTGTACAAGTGTTTTATCTTTCTAGGGATTAAACCATACATCTAGGATGAAGTACAATTTTTCTTTGTCTTTATCCACCATTTAAAGTATACGAGCGTTTGAGAAAAGCTAATGAAGGGCATGAACTTCACCATGGGTGGTAGGGCAGTCCTGCAATGTATAACATTGTGTACATGTTACACTAGAATACAACAAGACTGGATGGAGACCGGGGTGGGAAGTTTCTAGCAATGGTAAGTGATGGGACTTTAACCAAGAATCTCAAGTTCTCCAAGCATGATGTCATTATTAGAGACTCAATAAAATGAGTTATAATGAACATTCTTACCTGTCTTTAATTCCTTCACATTCTGTTGAAAGTACTCTGATTTTCCTTGAGGAAACAACATTCCTAAATCATTCTCAAGTGAGTTTTCTACACTTAACTGTACCTCTGGCTTTGAGGATGAACATATAACCTCAAAAGCTAATGAGAGCATTTTTATCCCATTAGGCACAAGCACCCTTAATTAGGACAATTGGCTCCTGCCAAGGGTGCCCTGCAGCCCATTTTGGCAGTCCTTTGGGAATGATAATAAAAGACATATCTTTTAACTTACTTTAGCTTCTTCTTGAAGAGAACAGAGTGAAAGCCTTAAACTATGGCTTTCCACATTTTACCTCACAGGAACGTTTCCCACCTGAGTGATGCAGCAGTTGGAAAAAGAGCTTAAAATTGGAAACAGTGAGTCCTGACAGCTTCACAGGAGCCACTGGCTCCAGAGCCCTGGCTAATATAAGATCTCAACAACAACAACAAAGTAATCACCTTTCAGTAATAAAAAAGTAAACAAATATGTGTTAAAAAAGAAGAATTTCAGTTGATACAGAGATTCCTGAATTTTCTCTAAGAAAATAAGAGAGCTTCATTTTCTTTTACCTGGAAAAACTGACTTTGTTAGCAAGTTCATGCTTTCTTGCATAAACTGCATTCTCACTATCCTGTATTAAAGAAATGGGAAAACTACATCAGCTCTCTCCAACAGTCAGTTTTCTTACCTATGTATTCATGAGGTACTTGATCTAAAAACTGCTATCAATGGTGCTCATTTTGCAAGTGAGTATCAATAATAATATTGCAATATGGTTTTATAGAGCAAAGTGCATTAATTATAGTTTTATTATTTTTTCATCTTATAAAACACTATATCATCTAAGTAAAATTTAGATACTGAGTTCTCAAAATCTATATTTGAAATATTAACAATGAAGCCCAGTTAGATGTCATTTGGAATAATATGATTTTCGTTCAGACATCAGAAAATTTTCAGGCAGTAGAAAATTTGAGAAAAGATTTTGATTTAATATTCTAACAAGTTCTCCAAGCATGATGTCATTATTAGAGACTCAATAAAATGAGTTATAATGAACATTCTTACCTGTCTTTAATTCCTTCACATTCTGTTGAAAGTACTCTGATTTTCCTTGAGGAAACAACATTCCTAAATCATTCTCAAGTGAGTTTTCTACACTTAACTGTACCTCTGGCTTTGAGGATGAACATATAACCTCAAAAGCTAATGAGAGCATTTTTATCCCATTAGGCACAAGCACCCTTAATTAGGACAATTGGCTCCTGCCAAGGGTGCCCTGCAGCCCATTTTGGCAGTCCTTTGGGAATGATAATAAAAGACATATCTTTTAACTTACTTTAGCTTCTTCTTGAAGAGAACAGAGTGAAAGCCTTAAACTATGGCTTTCCACATTTTTACCTCACAGGAACGTTTCCCACCTGAGTGATGCAGCAGTTGGAAAAAGAGCTTAAAATTGGAAACAGTGAGTCCTGACAGCTTCACAGGAGCCACTGGCTCCAGAGCCCTGGCTAATATAAGATCTCAACAACAACAACAAAGTAATCACCTTTCAGTAATAAAAAAGTAAACAAATATGTGTTAAAAAAGAAGAATTTCAGTTGATACAGAGATTCCTGAATTTTCTCTAAGAAAATAAGAGAGCTTCATTTTCTTTTACCTGGAAAAACTGACTTTGTTAGCAAGTTCATGCTTTCTTGCATAAACTGCATTCTCACTATCCTGTATTAAAGAAATGGGAAAACTACATCAGCTCTCTCCAACAGTCAGTTTTCTTACCTATGTATTCATGAGGTACTTGATCTAAAAACTGCTATCAATGGTGCTCATTTTGCAAGTGAGTATCAATAATAATATTGCAATATGGTTTTATAGAGCAAAGTGCATTAATTATAGTTTTATTATTTTTTCATCTTATAAAACACTATATCATCTAAGTAAAATTTAGATACTGAGTTCTCAAAATCTATATTTGAAATATTAACAATGAAGCCCAGTTAGATGTCATTTGGAATAATTTGATTTTCGTTCAGGCATCAGAAAATTTTCAGGCAGTAGAAAATTTGAGAAAAGATTTTGATTTAATATTCTAACAAGTACCACTGTCTAAAGATGACATAAGCCAGATAAAGAAGTATTAGTTTTACTTTTGCCTGTGACTCTTAAATTCTTTGTTTGTCACTGTTGATACCAAGTGGTAGAGATTTAAAAAATTTCTCTTAGAAATATAAACTGTATAGGAAAAAACTGATACTTTGACTATGATAGATTTTATATTTTTAAAATTATTTTTTATTTTATTTATAATTGCTTTACAATTTTGTATTCATTTCTGCCTACAACAGCATAAATTGGCCATAAGTGTACATATATCCTTGCCTTCTTACGCCTCCTTCCCACTTTTGACAGGTTTTAAATATCTTCTTTTATTGTGAAAAAACATTGAAAATAATTATTGTTAATCCCATTTTTATTAATGAAAAACTGAGGATTAGAAAGATGAGATAACTTGTCCAAGGCCAAAAGCTGGTAAATTATTGAAGAGGATTATATTTTATAATTCATGTGTCTGTCTGCTACTCAGTCAAGTTTGTTCCACATCACACACATGATGCTTCTTCTCATAGATGGTAAATGTTGCCTTGACATGAGTAAATTATTCAGACATATGCTTGGAGAGTGTAGACTTGAAAATAAGAAAATATTAGGAAAGAGATACAATTTATAATTATGTACAAAAATTACAAACAAAATACAAAAAAATACTGCATTTTGTAAATATGATTTAAACACCATAAATTGAAGCAATAAGAATATATACTCACAGTTAACCAGGAAAATCTAATGAAAACAGCCACACTGGGCTCCACAGAGCCTAGGACCCAGGAAAGAGGAACTTACAAAATAATACTTCAGAACTAATTAGCACTATTCAGAAGTATAGTTAACATCTATGCTAACATAAGATTTTCATCATGATCTTCAGAGTCAGCAATGTCAATAATACAGTCTTCCTTTAAAAAATCATCAGAAAATTTGTACAGTCAAAATCTATATTTGAAATATTAACAATAAATTAGATGTCATTTGGAATAATTTGATTTTCGTTCAGGCATCAGAAAATTTTCAGGCAGTAGAAAATTTGAGAAAAGATTTTGATTTAATATTCTAACAAGTACCACTGTCTAAAGATGACATAAGCCAGATAAAGAAGTATTAGTTTTACTTTTGCCTGTGACTCTTAAATTCTTTGTTTGTCACTGTTGATACCAAGTGGTAGAGATTTAAAAATTTCTCTTAGAAATATAAACTGTATAGGAAAAAACTGATACTTTGACTATGATAGATTTTATATTTTTAAAATTATTTTTTATTTTATTTATAATTGCTTTACAATTTTGTATTCATTTCTGCCTACAACAGCATAAATTGGCCATAAGTGTACATATATCCTTGCCTTCTTACGCCTCCTTCCCACTTTTGACAGGTTTTAAATATCTTCTTTTATTGTGAAAAAACATTGAAAATAATTATTGTTAATCCCATTTTTATTAATGAAAAACTGAGGATTAGAAAGATGAGATAACTTGTCCAAGGCCAAAAGCTGGTAAATTATTGAAGAGGATTATATTTTATAATTCATGTGTCTGTCTGCTACTCAGTCAAGTTTGTTCCACATCACACACATGATGCTTCTTCTCATAGATGGTAAATGTTGCCTTGACATGAGTAAATTATTCAGACATATGCTTGGAGAGTGTAGACTTGAAAATAAGAAAATATTAGGAAAGAGATACAATTTATAATTATGTACAAAAATTACAAACAAAATACAAAAAAATACTGCATTTTGTAAATATGATTTAAACACCATAAATTGAAGCAATAAGAATATATACTCACAGTTAACCAGGAAAATCTAATGAAAACAGCCACACTGGGCTCCACAGAGCCTAGGACCCAGGAAAGAGGAACTTACAAAATAATACTTCAGAACTAATTAGCACTATTCAGAAGTATAGTTAACATCTATGCTAACATAAGATTTTCATCATGATCTTCAGAGTCAGCAATGTCAATAATACAGTCTTCCTTTAAATCAAAATGTTTAGGTCCAGAGTCATCCAGAAAATTTTTAAGATTTTTTTTTGGTAAATAATATGTATATATATATATACATATATATATAATATACATATTTAGCCATTTCTAGGATGGAAGGCAATATTTCTCCTAGGGCTATTGCTAACAACAATTTTGCTTTTATGTTCTGAACATGGACATATTCTGATTCAAGGCTGGATGTTGGAAAGAAGAGTAGCATTTACAATTTAACTACTTCTTTCGTAAATGCAGATCTAATTATACCTATGAGATCAGAAAGCATATGGTTAAGAACTTGGCATCTGGAGCTGGACTGCATGAGTTCAGAGAACTTCTGTTCATTACTAGCCAGATGATACCAGCAACATAATTAATTAACTATACCACTGTTGCTTCTTCTGTGAAATATAGAGCCTAGTGCTGCTTACTTATACCTGCATGTGTTGCAATAAAGTCCTTAGAAAATTGTCTGGCATAAAATGAGCCTTGTATATACTAACCTTGCTTTTAATAATCTCTTTGTTTTCAAGAAGACATTATTGGAAACAATAATATTCTCCATCTTTTCCAGTTGTTGTTTGTTTTTTTTTTTCGTTGAGGGGGAATTACTCAGAAATACATTTTACACACCTATTGGGCCTCCCAGTTGACACTCGTGGTATAGAATACGCCTGACAATTTGGAAGATGCAAGAGATGGTGATGGGTTCGTTCCCTCAGTAGGGAAGATCTTCTAGAGTAGGAAATGACAACCCAGTCCCGGAAGAGCGGCCTCAGAGTCGGAGACGACTGAGTGAATAAGCACAGAGCATTTCCTACACATAACACTTTTATTTTTTAAATCTTGCCATATTTCCAAAGTACGATATTTGAAAATAACTATTTTTTTTGGTTCAGAAGAAATACTTTAATAGGTTTATTTAAGAAACTATGTTTCAGATATCATCCTATTTTCGTATGCCCTTAAAATGAACAGTAGAGTACTAGTTGTTCCAGAACTACTCCTTAAAATTTATGGACAATGACATTTATAAACTATTCATTAAATCTGTAGTCCTTATGTAGAAAAACTGTATACTTATACAAGGAAAGGGCAAGAAGAAGAATGGGGAAAGTTACTGTAAGTATTTCTGCTAAATATATGGGTTAAATATGTATAATCTCAGTATTATAAATAAAAAATACATGGCACATAGAAATGTAATAGAAGGTAGACCAAATACATATCATTTTCCAACCTCTTTGCAAACTGAAAATAATATATTTTTAAAATAGCTCAGACTCATCACGACTCCATAATTTCCCTTTAATGGTAGATAGCATCACATTACTTAAATTCATAGATGTGTAGAGATATTTCCTTGCATATTTTTGTATTAACTTTAGTGGTTACACAGTCAACAAGAAATGAAAATCAGGTAAGATGTAAATCAATGTAGGTTTTGTAAAACAGGAATAATGGGAGTGAGAGAGAATAGTTTATTTCTCAATTGTATTTACTAAATATGGCTTTTCCATCCATAGAGTAGGGTTTATTTTTAATATAGTTCCTCTTTAAGAAGATTCTGTGATTCAATGAAGAATTTCTGCAAAACTCCATCTGTCTACTGTGAAGAGACTAAACAATTCTACTAAGGCATAATGCTGAAAGTTAGGATGAATCTGCAAACAAAACTCTGTAAAAGTAAAAAGTAAAATTAAAATTTTAAAAAATAGTCTAAAAAATTTAGAAAATGTAGACTGATATGTCTTAATTAAAGAAGGTCAGACTATTTGACTGAGATGTCAAGTTCAAGCTGAATGCATCTGAATTGTGCTCAGATCAAACAGAGGAATCATACTAGCCAGGTCATTTGGACCAGGATCAACTCCTGATGGAACAACAGATGTAGTTAGATTACCCTCCTAGGTAATCTGACCTTCTTGCCTTACCTGTTTTGTGAACTCAAAGTTACATTAAATTCTCAGTTATAGTCTTAAACGTTTTTGTGAATATGTACTTGACTATCTCAGAAGTTAGATACTAAATACTTCCTCATGATCTCCTAGGACGCTGGCTTTGCATCATCATGAACAGTTTAGTTGTTCCAGAACTACTCCTTAAAATTTATGGACAATGACATTTATAAACTATTCATTAAATCTGTAGTCCTTATGTAGAAAAACTGTATACTTATACAAGGAAAGGGCAAGAAGAAGAATGGGGAAAGTTACTGTAAGTATTTCTGCTAAATATATGGGTTAAATATGTATAATCTCAGTATTATAAATAAAAAATACATGGCACATAGAAATGTAATAGAAGGTAGACCAAATACATATCATTTTCCAACCTCTTTGCAAACTGAAAATAATATATTTTTAAAATAGCTCAGACTCATCACGACTCCATAATTTCCCTTTAATGGTAGATAGCATCACATTACTTAAATTCATAGATGTGTAGAGATATTTCCTTGCATATTTTTGTATTAACTTTAGTGGTTACACAGTCAACAAGAAATGAAAATCAGGTAAGATGTAAATCAATGTAGGTTTTGTAAAACAGGAATAATGGGAGTGAGAGAGAATAGTTTATTTCTCAATTGTATTTACTAAATATGGCTTTTCCATCCATAGAGTAGGGTTTATTTTTAATATAGTTCCTCTTTAAGAAGATTCTGTGATTCAATGAAGAATTTCTGCAAAACTCCATCTGTCTACTGTGAAGAGACTAAACAATTCTACTAAGGCATAATGCTGAAAGTTAGGATGAATCTGCAAACAAAACTCTGTAAAAGTAAAAAGTAAAATTAAAATTTTAAAAAATAGTCTAAAAAATTTAGAAAATGTAGACTGATATGTCTTAATTAAAGAAGGTCAGACTATTTGACTGAGATGTCAAGTTCAAGCTGAATGCATCTGAATTGTGCTCAGATCAAACAGAGGAATCATACTAGCCAGGTCATTTGGACCAGGATCAACTCCTGATGGAACAACAGATGTAGTTAGATTACCCTCCTAGGTAATCTGACCTTCTTGCCTTACCTGTTTTGTGAACTCAAAGTTACATTAAATTCTCAGTTATAGTCTTAAACGTTTTTGTGAATATGTACTTGACTATCTCAGAAGTTAGATACTAAATACTTCCTCATGATCTCCTAGGACGCTGGCTTTGCATCATCATCACATTATACTCTACCTAATAATTATGTAATTATGTTCTGCAATTTTTATACCCAGATAAATTTTATCACCCTTGAGAACCACTAGAATACTGAGATCATATTGTATTCATTTTGTATCAATATGAATTAGCATAGTTTATAATATATAATATCATTCATTACCCACATCTGTTGACAAGTTTAACTTTCAATTTCAATTATGTTAAATATAATTCATGGTTTATCCATAGAAATATATTTATGCAAGAAAGACAGGCATGTTTCAGCTCCTTTAACAAGTATGCAGGCATTTTTTTCACCCTACCTGTGTTCTTAATCCTATTCTTTCTGCTCATTATGTTGTTCCCCACACCCTCTTTAGAATGTCAGCATTCATTAATCTTTTTATATTATTATTCCTTTCTAATAATATTTTTAGGTTTCTCCAGTATGTCCTCTGCGCGCTTGTCTAAAGTGCTTCTTATGTCACTAATTGATAGAAGAAAGATGGTTGCTTCCTACAGGAAAATAGTACATTGCTCTAGGAATTAGCTAGTATTTTAATGATTAATGATGCTTTAAATCTCTTTCACAAAAACTTTTAAATATATGTTTTATAACACAATAGCTAAATTTTTAAAAAATGCTTCAAGCATGTATAATGAACTAGTTTATTCCTCTATGAAAATCATCAAACTTAGATTATCATTTTCAACACAATAATCATGTTAGAATATGGAAACAATTTTTTTCCCATAAGTCTCATCTTTTTACTTCTTCCTTCCATAAATTAGGCTTCTATATAATTCCAAACTGAAGTTCTTTTAAAGAGCTTGGGGTTTAGCCTTACAGTCTCAAAAATCTAAATTCAAGACTCACATTGACAAAGCACACAAAGTCTGATTCTTTACACCACATTAAAAATGCACAGGGCTTCCCTGGTGGTCCCATGGGTCAAGAGTCTGCCTTTCAGCACAGGGGATATGGGTTCGATTCCTGGTCTGGGAAGATCCCACATGCCCACTGAGTAACCTCCACTTTCCACAACTAGAGAAAGCCTGCACGAAGCAACCAGGACCCAGCACAGCCAACATAAATAAATCTTAAAGAAAAAAAAAATGTACAAATCTGCAATGAAAAGTAATACTGTGGAGAAGGAGAGATACACCTTTAGAAGATCAGCATGTTTCCATCCTTATAATATAACTAAAATGTTGAATAGGAAATATATCAGGGTGCAAAATATTCTAAATCAGTAGGCAGTTCCTTGACACTTAGTGAAGGAGACTGCCGTGTAGATATTACAGTATCTGCCAACATTAACCATAAGAACATGATTTGATTACTACACAATCTTCCTAACCCCCTTTGGATTCTAAGCTTGTTCATTTATTACTTAGTGATTTTGTTCTTTGTATTAGTACCTTCATGATTGATCTAATATCACTTTTTTAATTGTAAAGTGAAAGTCTGTTAGTCATATCTGACACTTTGCAACCCCATGGACTATAGCCTCCTAAGCTCCTCTGCCCATGAACTTCCCAGGTAAGAATGCTAGAGTGAGCAGTCATTCCCTTCTCCAGGGTATCTTCTCAACCTGGAGACTGAACCCAGGTCTCTCGTATTGCAGGCATGTTCTTTACTATCTGAGCTACCAGGAAGTATACTGGATTTTCATTATTACTTCAGATAGTGGCTTTCCATATTACTTTCAGGCATACAATGTAATAATTCAATATTCTTATAGATGATACTACACTTAAAGTTACTATGAGGTGATGGCAATATTTCTCTATGTTATGCAATGCATCCTTGTTTCCTATTCATTTTATATTTAGTAGTTTATAGCTCTTAGTCCCCCCTGTTGCCATTTCTACCTGAATTTCTCTACAATTATATAGCACAAAAAAAATGGCAGACCAAGCTCTTTTGAATTGACTGGAGGAAACATTTACTTAAATATTTTAATTAGATGATGAAAAATAAAAATATTTACATATAAGCTGGGAACAAAACAGGGTTTCATCTATCCCTGTCCAGCTTTCCTTGGCTACTGGATTTCCGGAGGCTTTATGCTGCTGCCATTTTCTCTATCCCAGGATCCAATCTAGGATCCCATATACCCTTGAGTTATTTTTATCATTTAATACAAAAAGATTTTGACAAAATAAAACAAAGTCTTAGAGTGTTTTCGATGTTAAAGAAAAATAAAACATGTCTGTCCATTTCTTTTTCCTTCTCTCCATAGGTAATCAGTAGATTTTTCTCTTTATCTGTAAATCTGTCTTATTATATTCATTCATTTGTTGTACTTTGCACATTCTATATACTAGTTATACAGTATTTGTCTTTCTTTGTTGAGGTAATTTCAGTAACTAAGCAGAATACCATACAGGTCCATCCACATTGTTGCCAAAGGCAGAATTTCATTCTCTTTTTGGATGAGTAATATTCTAGTGTGTGTGTGTCTTTATCTATTCATCTTTATATTATTCTTTATTATTTATTTATCTCATTCTTTATATATTCATCAACACTGGTTGAAAACTAAGTGTTCGTCAAACAGTCTGCAGTAGCTTGGCTACTACAAATAGTGCTGCTGTGAAAATTGGGGTGCGTGTATTTTTTCAAAATTAATATTTGGTTTTCTTCCAGTAGTGGAAATAATAGATCACACAGTATCTTTAGCCTTAATTCTTTGAGAGTTACATCAGTTTATATTCTCACCACTAGTATGAAGAATTCTCTTTGTTATCTATACACTTTTTTATAATATCCATTTTGACAGGTGTGAAGTGATTGTATTCTGATTTTTATTTGCATTTCCTAATAATCAGCAATGAAGAGTATCTATTCATGTGTTTGCTGGCAATCTATATATCTTTGAAAAATATCTACTTATGATTTTTGCATATTTTTAATTGATTTCTTTATTTTATTGATATTGAGTCTCAATTGTTTACATATTTTGATACTAACCCTTTGTTTCATATGACTTCCAAATATTTTCTTCCATCAGTATGTTGTCTTTTCATTTTGGGGATGGGTCTTTGGTTTCAAAAGCTTTTAAGTTTATTTATGTCACACTATTTTACTTTTTCCTTTCTTCCTTTTCCCATAGGAGACAAATACAAAAAAGAAAAGAAAAAATGTTATTATTTATGTCAAAAAATGTTCTGTTGATATGCTAGTCTAGGAGTTTTATAGGTTAAGGTCTTACATTTAGGGCTTTAATCCATTTTGAGCTCATTTGTGTATATGGTGCTAAAGAATGTTCTAATTTCATTCTTTTACATTAGTTGTCCATTTTCTTTCTTAACACCACTTATTGGAGAGATTGTCTTTTCTCTGCTACATATTTTTGCTTTCTGTGCTGTAGATCAATTGACCATAAATATGTGGATTTATTTATGGGCTCTCTATCTTGTTCCATACATATATGTGTCTGGTTTTGTTGCAATGCCATGTTGGTTTGATTATATAGCTTTGTATTATCAACAGGTTGAAAACTAAGTGTTCCATTTTCAAACAGTTTCTGGGCTATTTTTTTATCTATTCATCTTTATATTATTCTTTATTATTTATTTATCTCATTCTTTATATATTCATCAACACTGGTTGAAAACTAAGTGTTCGTCAAACAGTCTGCAGTAGCTTGGCTACTACAAATAGTGCTGCTGTGAAAATTGGGGTGCGTGTATTTTTTCAAAATTAATATTTGGTTTTCTTCCAGTAGTGGAAATAATAGATCACACAGTATCTTTAGCCTTAATTCTTTGAGAGTTACATCAGTTTATATTCTCACCACTAGTATGAAGAATTCTCTTTGTTATCTATACACTTTTTTATAATATCCATTTTGACAGGTGTGAAGTGATTGTATTCTGATTTTTATTTGCATTTCCTAATAATCAGCAATGAAGAGTATCTATTCATGTGTTTGCTGGCAATCTATATATCTTTGAAAAATATCTACTTATGATTTTTGCATATTTTTAATTGATTTCTTTATTTTATTGATATTGAGTCTCAATTGTTTACATATTTTGATACTAACCCTTTGTTTCATATGACTTCCAAATATTTTCTTCCATCAGTATGTTGTCTTTTCATTTTGGGGATGGGTCTTTGGTTTCAAAAGCTTTTAAGTTTATTTATGTCACACTATTTTACTTTTTCCTTTCTTCCTTTTCCCATAGGAGACAAATACAAAAAAGAAAAGAAAAAATGTTATTATTTATGTCAAAAATGTTCTGTTGATATGCTAGTCTAGGAGTTTTATAGGTTAAGGTCTTACATTTAGGGCTTTAATCCATTTTGAGCTCATTTGTGTATATGGTGCTAAAGAATGTTCTAATTTCATTCTTTTACATTAGTTGTCCATTTTCTTTCTTAACACCACTTATTGGAGAGATTGTCTTTTCTCTGCTGCATATTTTTGCTTTCTGTGCTGTAGATCAATTGACCATAAATATGTGGATTTATTTATGGGCTCTCTATCTTGTTCCATACATATATGTGTCTGGTTTTGTTGCAATGCCATGTTGGTTTGATTATATAGCTTTGTATTATAGTCTGAAGTAAGACAGTGTGGTGCTTCCAGCTCTTTCCTTTTTGCTCAAGATTATTTTGACAGTTTGGGGTCTTTTGCCATTCTGTTTAAATTTTATGATTTTTTTTCAATTCTGTGAAAAATATGACACATATTTTGATAGGAATTACATTAAATCTATAGATTTCTTTGGATATTATGGACATTTTAAAATATTAATTTTTATAATCCATAAATATATCTTTACATTTTGTATTATCTTCAAATATCTTCACTTTTTATAGTTATAAAAGTACAAGTCTTTTGTCTCTTTGCTTAAGTTTATTCCAAGATTTTTTATTATGTAACTATATAAAGATATGTATATGCATATATATATATAACTTTCTCTTCCTGATAGTTCATTATTAGTGTGTAAGAAGGAAGCAGACTTCTGTGTATTAATCTTGTATCCTGCAAATTTGCTGAATTCATCTGTCAGCCTTTTGTATATAATATAATATATAATATAGTATAATATATAATATAATATATTTTCCATATAATATCATATCTCTAAACAGAGTTTTTCTTGTCTTTAAACTTGGATGCTTTTTATTTACTTTTCTTAAATTACTGCTGGGCTAAAAATGCCAACACTGTGTTAAATCAAAGTGGCTAGTGCTAGTGGCACTTATACCTCATCCTACACTGGATTTAGAGAAAAGACTTTCAGCTTTCATTGTTGAATATGATGCTAACTATGTGTTTTCCATAAACCCGGGGCCTGTACAAAAAGAAAAGAAAAAATGTTATTATTTATGTCAAAAAATGTTCTGTTGATATGCTAGTCTAGGAGTTTTATAGGTTAAGGTCTTACATTTAGGGCTTTAATCCATTTTGAGCTCATTTGTGTATATGGTGCTAAAGAATGTTCTAATTTCATTCTTTTACATTAGTTGTCCATTTTCTTTCTTAACACCACTTATTGGAGAGATTGTCTTTTCTCTGCTGCATATTTTTGCTTTCTGTGCTGTAGATCAATTGACCATAAATATGTGGATTTATTTATGGGCTCTCTATCTTGTTCCATACATATATGTGTCTGGTTTTGTTGCAATGCCATGTTGGTTTGATTATATAGCTTTGTATTATAGTCTGAAGTAAGACAGTGTGGTGCTTCCAGCTCTTTCCTTTTTGCTCAAGATTATTTTGACAGTTTGGGGTCTTTTGCCATTCTGTTTAAATTTTATGATTTTTTTTCAATTCTGTGAAAAATATGACACATATTTTGATAGGAATTACATTAAATCTATAGATTTCTTTGGATATTATGGACATTTTAAAATATTAATTTTTATAATCCATAAATATATCTTTACATTTTGTATTATCTTCAAATATCTTCACTTTTTATAGTTATAAAAGTACAAGTCTTTTGTCTCTTTGCTTAAGTTTATTCCAAGATTTTTTATTATGTAACTATATAAAGATATGTATATGCATATATATATATAACTTTCTCTTCCTGATAGTTCATTATTAGTGTGTAAGAAGGAAGCAGACTTCTGTGTATTAATCTTGTATCCTGCAAATTTGCTGAATTCATCTGTCAGCCTTTTGTATATAATATAATATATAATATAGTATAATATATAATATAATATATTTTCCATATAATATCATATCATCTGCAAACAGAGTTTTACTTCTCTTTAAACTTGGATGCTTTTTATTTACTTTTCTTAAATTACTGCTGGGCTAAAAATGCCAACACTGTGTTAAATCAAAGTGGCTAGTGCTAGTGGCACTTATACCTCATCCTACACTGGATTTAGAGAAAAGACTTTCAGCTTTCATTGTTGAATATGATGCTAACTATGTGTTTTCCATAAACGGCCTGCGTTAAGTTGAGGTATGTTCCATCAATACTAACACTTATTGATTTGTGAATACTGAACCATCTTTCCATTCCTGTAGTAAATCCTAATTTATTATGGTTTACAGTACCTTTCTATACAATTAAATTTGATTTGCTGATATTTTGTTGATGATTTCTGCATTTATATCCATCAAAAATGTTTTGGCCTATAGTTTTCTTTATGTGTAGAGTTTTTGTTCTTTGCCTAGTTTTGATATCAGGATAATGGTGAACCCACAGAACAAATTTGAAAAGTTTTGCCTTCTCTTCAATTTTTGGTAACAGTTTGAGAAGAATATGCATTTCCTGTTTGGTAGAATTCCTCTTTGAAATAGTTCAGTCGTAGGCTTTCACATATTGGGATATTTTTATTATTATTATTACAAATTGAACTTTACTACTAATAGTCTGTTCTGGTTGTCTATTTCTCCCTGATACAATATTAGAAGATCGCATGTTTCAAAAAATGTGTCCATTTCTTCTCAGTTGTCAAATTTCTTGATGTAAAACTTGTATTCTCTTATGATTTTTGGTATCTCAGTAATATCTGTTGTTATTACTCTTCTTGATGAGTACTGCTAAATATTTATCAAATTTTCTATCTTCTAAAAATACTCTTGATTTAATTGATCTGTTCTACAGTTTTTTATCTCTATTATATTTACTTCTTTTCTGATCTTTACTGTGTTCCTTTTGCTGATGGACTTTGTTTGCTATAATTTTCTAATTTCCTTAGTTGTTATCTTAGGTTATTTATTTGAGATTTTGTTTGTTTCTTGAGATAAACCTGTATTATTAGAAACTTCCTTGTTATAATTGCTTTTTCTGTATCTCATAGATTTTGAGAAATTGTACATCTGGCTATAGTTCATAGGGTCATAAGAGTCAGACACAACTGTAGTGACTTAACATGCACACAATGACCTCTAGTGGCACTTATACCTCATCCTACACTGGATTTAGAGAAAAGACTTTCAGCTTTCATTGTTGAATATGATGCTAACTATGTGTTTTCCATAAACGGCCTGCGTTAAGTTGAGGTATGTTCCATCAATACTAACACTTATTGATTTGTGAATACTGAACCATCTTTCCATTCCTGTAGTAAATCCTAATTTATTATGGTTTACAGTACCTTTCTATACAATTAAATTTGATTTGCTGATATTTTGTTGATGATTTCTGCATTTATATCCATCAAAAATGTTTTGGCCTATAGTTTTCTTTATGTGTAGAGTTTTTGTTCTTTGCCTAGTTTTGATATCAGGATAATGGTGAACCCACAGAACAAATTTGAAAAGTTTTGCCTTCTCTTCAATTTTTGGTAACAGTTTGAGAAGAATATGCATTTCCTGTTTGGTAGAATTCCTCTTTGAAATAGTTCAGTCGTAGGCTTTCACATATTGGGATATTTTTATTATTATTATTACAAATTGAACTTTACTACTAATAGTCTGTTCTGGTTGTCTATTTCTCCCTGATACAATATTAGAAGATCGCATGTTTCAAAAAATGTGTCCATTTCTTCTCAGTTGTCAAATTTCTTGATGTAAAACTTGTATTCTCTTATGATTTTTGGTATCTCAGTAATATCTGTTGTTATTACTCTTCTTGATGAGTACTGCTAAATATTTATCAAATTTTCTATCTTCTAAAAATACTCTTGATTTAATTGATCTGTTCTACAGTTTTTTATCTCTATTATATTTACTTCTTTTCTGATCTTTACTGTGTTCCTTTTGCTGATGGACTTTGTTTGCTATAATTTTCTAATTTCCTTAGTTGTTATCTTAGGTTATTTATTTGAGATTTTGTTTGTTTCTTGAGATAAACCTGTATTATTAGAAACTTCCTTGTTATAATTGCTTTTTCTGTATCTCATAGATTTTGAGAAATTGTACATCTGGCTATAGTTCATAGGGTCATAAAGAGTCAGACACAACTGTAGTGACTTAACATGCACACAATGACCTCTTTGATTTATTTTTAAATCACTGTAGCATTTCTTAGCATATTTTTTAGTCCCTCCATATTTGTGACTTCCCATTTTTCTTCCTGAAGTGAATTTCTAATTTTATATACTTGTGGTCAGAAAAAAATGCTTGATATAATTTCTTCTTCAACATTTTAAGACTTGTTTTGTGGCCTAGCATATGAACTATTCTGAAGAATATTCCACATGTACTTAAAAAGAATGTGCATCCTACTTTGAATGGAATGTTCTATGGATATCTATTAAGTCCAAATGATATGTTTCATTATTTATAAAGAATGTTGCCTATTGATCTTCTGTTTGAATGATCTCTCTCTGGTGTAGGTGAATGCTAAAATTCCCTACATACCAATAATTATGGGTTTCCATGGTGAGTCAGTGGTATTCACCTGCCAAAGCAGGAGACATGGGTTCAATCCTTGGGTCAGGAAGATATCTTGGAGAAAGGAATTGCAACCCACTACAGTATTCATGCCTGGGAAATTCCCTGACTGGAAGAGCCTGGTGGACTACAGATCATGGGGTGCAAAAGAGTCACAAACAACTTAGTGATTAAACAGCAATTATTATTGTCAATTGTTCCCTTTATGTCTGTTAGCATTTGCTTTTTATTTAGGTTCGTGTATGTTAAGGAGTGAAATATCTTCTTGTATCCATCCCATTTAAAATTACATAACCCCATTCTTTGGCTTTTATTACAAACTTTGTTTTAAAGTCTATCTTGTCTGATATATGTAGGCTGTATCCATTTTCTTGTCAGTTATGTTAATGTAGAGTTTTGGTAAATGTATATCATTTTTGTGGTAAATCCCACTTGATTTTGATGGATAGTTCTTTTTACCACTTTGGTGAGTAAGCTGGATTTGATGTGAACATGAGTCACATCTTTGCCCAAAGTGTGCTGGCAGTTAGCACCTTGGTATAAAAGTTGTGTCTGGGGCTTCCCTGGTGGTCCAGTGGGTAAGGGCACTGTCTTGCAGTACAAGGGGTGCCAGGTCAACCCCTGGCCTGGGAGGATCCCACATACCATGAAACAGCTGGACCGATGTGTCCAACTACCAAGCCAGAGCTCTGGAGTGGCAGAGGCCATTGAGATGGGAGGCCAAAGAACAAAAAATGGATGAAAATAGATAAATGAAAGACCAACAGAAGCGGCAAAAAAAAAAAAAAAAAGTGTCTGGATATGTTGGAATTAGAGTCAGACCCAGGTATGACCTGGGGCTTCCCCTCTACTCAGTGGCCTGCAGCACCATAGTGGGCTTGGGCTTGGGTTGCGAGTTGCTGGAGCATCAGCTCTGAGTTTTGTGTCTGAGATGGCTCCATTCCCTTTAATGCCACTCTCTCCGTCCCCTCCCAGCACTGCCACCGTCACCCCAGAGGGGAGTTGTGCCTGCTCAGACGCTGCTATGGATCAGATCCACCCTTGTCTTTCACAGCTGTGACCTCTGTTTGGCTGTGACACCTGTCACCCCAGTGTGGAGCTGTGTGGTGAAGCCAGCAGTTCTGAAAAGGGCACTGAGTTCAGACTCGGGCACTTGCTGTGGCCCTCCCAAGACACCAGCCAGCATCCCCATCCATTTCAGGCCACATTTTCCTCCCTGTTTTGAGAAAAAGCTTTCACAGAGTCTTAGGAGCAGGATCCAGGTTTCCCAGAGCCCTCTTGTTCGTTTCAGCAGACCTCCAATCCGCCAAGGTTGCTCATATTCCCAGTGCTGAACCCCAACACTGGCGCACGAAACATGTAGCACAAGCTGCTCACTTTCAGGAATGGTGTCTGCTGGTGTATTCTCCATTCTCTTCTAATTTTCCTTCCAGAGGATCTAACCAGTTTATTTCCCTTCCTACCTGTTTCTGTATGGTTCTTTCTTATAGCCTTGGTTGCACAGGGATCTTCCTACCAAATTCCAGTTTTTTTCAGTGAGAATTTGAGGGGTTTCCAATGTGTTTACTGGGAGACGTAATTTCAGTGTCTTTCTAACCCACTATCTTGAACTCATACTCTTTTGAGGAGATTTAGAATAGGTTCCTTTGTTAATTTTACAGTCCAAATTTCAGAGCAGGTTTTTAATATGTTATATTCCAATATTATTTTGAGATTAATGCCCAACTTTTTTCCTTAACATTGCATAAAATTTTGAATATTCAATGAAATCATAGCTTTTCAAATTATCAGAAATCATGAGGGGAAAGGCAAAAAGAAACAAATAATTATTGACACTTGTTCCAGATGCCTTCAAAATATCTTGTAAATTTTCACAATAACTCTTTGATACATATTTTGTACTTCCTTTCTTTCAAATAAAATAACCATTAAAAATAATACATAGACTTCTGAGTAGCCCCTAAAATGTATAAAAATAAACCCTCCAAAGGCCATCACTCTGGTATTTCAAAGGGAAAATTTTGGAAGTTTTCAGAATGTAAAATAACAAGAAAACCAAATGGACTGACCACAAAGGATCAAGCATCAGGACAGCTGCAGACTTGTTAGCAGCTGCACTGAAAGCAAAAGACCATGGGCAGTGTCTTGAGACTTCCAGAGGAAGATGACCACCAATCAGAAGCTCTATCCAGGTGAACTGTCAATCAGATATCAGTCCAACATGGCCAGACCAGCAAGGTTTCAAAAAATTTATTTTCCATCCTTTCTTTCATAAGATGAGGATATATTGTGCTCTAAAGTGAAAAAGACTATGAAAAATAGAGAGATATAATTTGTTAATTTTTTTTTCATGTCCATTCTCTCCTTTCATTTTTTTAAAAGTTATTTATTCAGAATAAATTTTTGTTGATTTACGGCATTGTGTTAGTTTCAGGTGTATTGAAGAGTGATTCATTTATATATGTACAATGTATTCTTTTTCAAATTATTTTCCATTATAGGTATTCAAGATATTGAATGTAGTTCCCTCTGATATACAGTCAAAAAAAAAAAAAAAAAGATACATAGCTTGCCAGAATTATATGAAGGTCCAGATTGCAAACTTAAATCTAATACACAGTGTCCTTGTCCTAATATACTGCAACCTGTAAGTTGAGAACGTGTATATGTTTCAAGTAAATGGAGACTAAAAGAGAAAAAAAAAACAATTATGCTAGATACAGGAAAGTTAATCCCACATACATTTTATGATATGCATAATCGTTGTCATTTTTCTTGGTAATTAAAACAGAACAATAAACTGTTTAGTATATGAAAGTGAAAGTGTCAGTTACTCAGCTGTGTCCCACTCTTTGTAACCCCGTGGACTGTTGCCCACCAGACTCTTTTGTCCATTGGATTGTGCAGGTAATTATACAGGAATGTGTTCCCACTCCCTTCTCTAAGGCATCTCCCTGACCCAAGAATTGACCTGGAATCTCTCACACTGCAGGTAAAATTTTTTACCATCTGAGCCAGGCTTTAATTAATATTAAAAAGTCAAATATTTCTGAATCAGAACAAAGAAATATGTTAGAACAAGAAGGCATTCTATTGTTTTACTCAAATAACCAGTATCCCCTTAATCTTCTATTAAAAGCATTCTTCTAATTAAGTAGCACTTATGAAAACAGAATGTCTCAGTAAGTAGCACATGAGTAAGCTCAAAATCCCTTTTAGAAAAATTAAGTTTACTATTACTGAAAATGCCTCTCCTATGTTGCCAAAAACATAAAAATAAATGTTGCATATTGATCAACAAAATCAAAAAAAATGATCATTTCAGGTGGTAGAAGTTTGGACACATTCTTTGTGCAAAATAAACATAAAAGCTACAAGAAAGAAAAGAATGAAAATGAAGGGTTTTTTTAATGGCATAAAAAAAATTGAATGTAGTATTTGAGACGAGATTAAGATGGCAGAGTAAATGGATATGGGCTCATCTTTGCCTGTAAAAACAACAAGACCACAATCAGCTGTTGAGCAAACATCAACAGAAAGACACTGGAACCCACCAAAAAGCATACTTCTTATCTAAGTACAAACGATAAGTCACAACAAAGCAGGAGATATGGAACAATTAGAATATAACCAAATCCTATGCCTTCTGGGTGGATGAATCATAAGCCAGATAATAATATCACTAAAGAAGTTTTCACATTGTTGTGAAGATTCTAGTCACCCACATCAGGCTTCCCAACCTGAGGATTTCACCAACGAACTGGGAATCATTGTAGGACAGGGGAATTTGATTCCAGAGCCTCTATAAGACTAGCGTAATCAACCAGTGACTCCTGGAGGCACAAACAAAATCTTTTCTGGCCCAGGACCCAAAAGGTTAAAAGCTGAGCCGTAGTGTTTGAGGGTCCCCAACAATGAGACTACCCCGCATGTGAAAAAGAAAATGGGTAAATTCCCATTTCCCTTTGTAACCCCATGGACTGTTGCCCACCAGACTCTTTTGTCCATTGGATTGTGCAGAATTATACAGGAATGTGTTCCCACTCCTTCTCTAAGGCATCTCCCTGACCCAAGAATTGACCTGGAATCTCTCACACTGCAGGTAAAATTTTTTACCATCTGAGCCAGGCTTTAATTAATATTAAAAAGTCAAATATTTCTGAATCAGAACAAAGAAATATGTTAGAACAAGAAGGCATTCTATTGTTTTACTCAAATAACCAGTATCCCCTTAATCTTCTATTAAAAGCATTCTTCTAATTAAGTAGCACTTATGAAAACAGAATGTCTCAGTAAGTAGCACATGAGTAAGCTCAAAATCCCTTTTAGAAAAATTAAGTTTACTATTACTGAAAATGCCTCTCCTATGTTGCCAAAAACATAAAAATAAATGTTGCATATTGATCAACAAAATCAAAAAAAATGATCATTTCAGGTGGTAGAAGTTTGGACACTTTACTTTGTGCAAAATAAACATAAAAGCTACAAGAAAGAAAAGAATGAAAATGAAGGGTTTTTTTAATGGCATAAAAAAAATTGAATGTAGTATTTGAGACGAGATTAAGATGGCAGAGTAAATGGATATGGGCTCATCTTTGCCTGTAAAAACAACAAGACCACAATCAGCTGTTGAGCAAACATCAACAGAAAGACACTGGAACCCACCAAAAAGCATACTTCTTATCTAAGTACAAACGATAAGTCACAACAAAGCAGGAGATATGGAACAATTAGAATATAACCAAATCCTATGCCTTCTGGGTGGATGAATCATAAGCCAGATAATAATATCACTAAAGAAGTTTTCACATTGTTGTGAAGATTCTAGTCACCCACATCAGGCTTCCCAACCTGAGGATTTCACCAACGAACTGGGAATCATTGTAGGACAGGGGAATTTGATTCCAGAGCCTCTATAAGACTAGCGTAATCAACCAGTGACTCCTGGAGGGCACAAACAAAATCTTTTCTGGCCCAGGACCCAGGTTAAAGGAGCTATGACCCCACAAGAGACTAAGCCAGACCTACTTGTAAGTGTTTGAGGGTCTCCTGCAGAGGCATGAGATAGCAGTTGATGCAGAAACTGGGACACCCACAGCAACAGTACTGAGGGCTGTATAATGGCACGGGCCCTCTTGGAGGTCACCTCTAAGCTGACTATAGAAGCCTATAGACTTCAGGACTGAGTTACCTCAGGTCAAACAATTAATAGGGAGGCAGCAAAACCCCACCCACCGATGGATAATTGGATTAGAGTTTTATTCAGCATTGCCCTGCTCACCAGAGCAAGACCCAGCTTTCCCCACAGCTAGCCCTTCCCATCAGGAAGCATGCACAAGCCTCTTATCCTCACCAGAAGGCAGCCAGAAGAAATAAAAACTACAATTCCATCAGCATCCAGAACTAATATCACAATCATAGAAAGCTACCCAAAATGAAAAGAAATAGGATTACATCACAGAAGAAGGAACAAGATAAATCCCCAAAAGAAAACAACTAGAGAAAGTAGAGATACACAACCTCCCAAAAAAAGAATTCAGAATAAGGATGGTGAAGATGATCCAGGGTATTAGAAACAAAATGGAAAAGATGCAAGAAATGTTTTTCAAGGACCTAGAAGAACTAAAGAACAAGCAAACTGAGAATAAAAAAAAACACTAGAAGGATAACAGAACAGATAAGTGACCTGGAAGACAGATGGTGGAAATCAATGCTGCAAAACAGAATATAGAAAAAAGAATGAAAAGAAATGAAGAAAATCTAAGAGACTTCTGAGACAATATTAAATGCACCAATATTCACATTATAGGGGTCCCAGAAGGTGAAGAGAGAAAGGACACAAGAAAATATTAGAAGAGATAATAGCTGAAAACTTCCCTAACAATGGAAAAGAAATAGTCAACCAAGGCCTGGAAGCACAGAGTCCCAGGCAGGATAAATCCAATGAGGAATGCACCAAGACAAATAGTAGTCAAGCTGACATAAATTAAAGACAAAGATAAATTATTAAAAGCCTCAAGGAAAAAAGACAAATAGCATATAAGGGAAAGTCCATAAGGTTATCAGCTGATTTCTCAACAAGCCAGATGCTCTACAGTCCAGAAGGGTATGACATGATATATTCCAAGTCATGAAAGGGAAGAACCTACAACCAAGAATACTCTACCCAGCAAGATGCTCATTCAGATTTGAGGGAGATATCAAAAGCTAAATTCAGCACCACTAAACCAATTTTACAACAAATGCTAAAGGAACTTTTCTAGGCAGTAAATACAAGAGAAGGAAAAGATCTATTAAAAATAAACCCCCCAAATTAACAAAATAGTGATAGGATCATACATATCAAAAATCACTTTAAATGTAAATAGATTAAATGCAGCAACCAAAAGACATAGCCTGGCTCAGTGGATACAAAAACAAGGCCCATATATAGGTTGTCTATAAAAGACCCACTTCATACCATGTGATACTTACAAACTGAAAGTATAGGGACGAAAAAAGGTATTTCATGCAAATGGAAATCATAAGAAAACTGGGATAGCAATATTCATATCAGACAAAATAGACTTTAAAACAAAGACTTTTACAAGAGACAGAGAAGGATGATGCATAATGATTAAAGTTTCAATCCAAGAAGAAGATAAAACAATTATAAATATATATGCACCCAACATAAGAGCACCTAAATATGTAAGGCAAATACTGACAAATATAGAACAAGAAATTTACAGTAAAACAATAATGGTGGGGAACTTTAATACACAATTTTATCAATGGACAGATCATCCAGACAAAAAATTAATGAGGAAATCCAGGCCTTAAATGACACTTTAGACAAATTGGACTTAATTGATATTTATTGAGTATTCTATCCTAGAGTAGCAGACTACACATTTTTTGCAAGTGCACATGGATCATTCTCCAGGATAGACCACATGCTGGGGCATAAGGCAAGCTTTTGTAAATTTAAGAAAATTGGAATAATATCAAGAATCTATGAGATTAGAAATAAACTACAAGAAAAAACTCTAAGAAACACAAATGTGGAGGCTAAACAATATGCACTAAAGAACTGTTGTATCTCTGAATAAATCAAAAAAAGAAATAAAGCAATACTTAGAGACAAATAAAAATTAATACACAATAGTCCAAAACTGATGGGATGCAACAAATGCCATCCCAAGAGGAAAATTTATAACAATACAATCTTACCTCAAGAAACAAGAAAACTGTCAAATAAACGACCTAACCTTACACCTAAAACAAGTAGAGGAAGGAGAACAAACAACACCTAAGGTTTGAAGAAGGAAGAAAATCATAAAGATCAGAGCAGAAATCAATGAAATAGATACAAAGCAACCAACAGCAAAGATAAATGAAACTAAAAGTTGGTTCTTTGAAAAGATAAACAAGATTGATAAATCTTTAGCCAAATTCATCAAGAAAGAAAGAGAGAAGACCATTGCATCAAAAAGAATAGAACACCTAGGAATAAACCTTCCTAAGGACACAAAAGACCTGTACTCTGAAAACTATAAGATGAAAGAAATCAAAGACATGAACAGATGGAAACAAATAACATGTCCATGGACAGGAAGAGTAAATATTGTCAAAATGATTATACTACCCAAGGCAATCTATAGATTCAATTCAATCCTTATCAAATTACCAATGGCACTTTTCACAGATCTAGAACAATAAATCTCAAAACTCGTATGGAGACACAAAAGATCTAGAGTAGAAAAAACAATCTTGAAAAAGAAAAATGGAGCTGGAGGAAACAGGCTCCCAACCTCAGACTATACTACAAAGTTACAGTCATCAAGACAGTGTGATACTGACACAAAAATAGAAATATAGATCAATGGAACAGAATAAAAAATCCAGAAATAAGCCCATGCACCTATAGCCAATCTATGACGAAGGAGACAAGTCTTGATATTGGAAACAGAGTCTCTTCATCAAATGGTGCTGGAAAAACTGGTAACCACATGTAAAAGAATGAAATTATAGTTCTTAACATAACAAAAATATTTTTGCAAGTGGGACATAAGGCAAGCTTTTGTAAATTTAAGAAAATTGGAATAATATCAAGAATCTATGAGATTAGAAATAAACTACAAGAAAAAACTCTAAGAAACACAAATGTGGAGGCTAAACAATATGCACTAAAGAACTGTTGTATCTCTGAATAAATCAAAAAAAGAAATAAAGCAATACTTAGAGACAAATAAAAATTAATACACAATAGTCCAAAACTGATGGGATGCAACAAATGCCATCCCAAGAGGAAAATTTATAACAATACAATCTTACCTCAAGAAACAAGAAAACTGTCAAATAAACGACCTAACCTTACACCTAAAACAAGTAGAGGAAGGAGAACAAACAACACCTAAGGTTTGAAGAAGGAAGAAAATCATAAAGATCAGAGCAGAAATCAATGAAATAGATACAAAGCAACCAACAGCAAAGATAAATGAAACTAAAAGTTGGTTCTTTGAAAAGATAAACAAGATTGATAAATCTTTAGCCAAATTCATCAAGAAAGAAAGAGAGAAGACCATTGCATCAAAAAGAATAGAACACCTAGGAATAAACCTTCCTAAGGACACAAAAGACCTGTACTCTGAAAACTATAAGATGAAAGAAATCAAAGACATGAACAGATGGAAACAAATAACATGTCCATGGACAGGAAGAGTAAATATTGTCAAAATGATTATACTACCCAAGGCAATCTATAGATTCAATTCAATCCTTATCAAATTACCAATGGCACTTTTCACAGATCTAGAACAATAAATCTCAAAACTCGTATGGAGACACAAAAGATCTAGAGTAGAAAAAACAATCTTGAAAAAGAAAAATGGAGCTGGAGGAAACAGGCTCCCCAACCTCAGACTATACTACAAAGTTACAGTCATCAAGACAGTGTGATACTGACACAAAAATAGAAATATAGATCAATGGAACAGAATAAAAAATCCAGAAATAAGCCCATGCACCTATAGCCAATCTATGACGAAGGAGACAAGTCTTGATATTGGAAACAGAGTCTCTTCATCAAATGGTGCTGGAAAAACTGGTAACCACATGTAAAAGAATGAAATTAGATCAGTTCTTAACTCTATACACAAAAAATGAGCTCAAAATGGATTAGGGACCTATATGTCAGATGAGATACTATAAAACTCTTAAGAGGAAAACATAGGTAGAACACTCTCTGATATAAATCACATCAAGATATTTTTTAATCCATCTCAAGAATAATGGAAATAAAAGCAAAAATAAATGAATGGGACCTACCTAAACTCAAAAGCTTTTGCACAGTGAAAGAAACAATAAACCAAACAAAGAGACACCCGCAGACTCAGAGAAAATATTTGCATGTGATGTGACTGATAAAAGATTAGTCTCCAAAATTTACAAATAGTTTATGACATTCAATAGCATCAAAACAAACAAACAACTTTAAACGTGGACAGGCCTCCCTGGCTGCCCAGTGGTTAAAGTGCACCTTGCAGTGCAGGGGACACCGCTTAAATCCCTGGCCTGGGTAGATCCCACTTGCTGCGGAGCGACTGGACTAATGTGTCCACTTACAAGCCAGTGCTCTGTAATGCACGCACCCAGAGCAGGTGCTCTGCAGCAAGAGAGGCCACTGAAATATGAGATCCACATATGTCAAAGAATAAAAAGATGAATGAAAATAAATATAAACCAAAAGGGGCATGATCAAGAAAAGAAAAAAATACATATATATAGATAGACAGATAGATAGATAGATACAAAAAAGTGGGCAGAAGACCTGAATAGACATTTCTCTAAAGAGAACATACAGATGGACAACAGGCACATGAAATGATGTTCAAAATTGCTAGTTATTCGAGAAATGTAAATTAAAACTACAATGGGATACTCTCTCACATCCATCAGAAAGGTTATCATCAAAAAATCCATAAACAACAAATGCTGAAGAGGGTGTGGAGAGCAGGAAACCCTCCTTAACTGTTGGTAGGAATGTAAATTGGTACAGCCACCATGGAGAACTATATGGAGGTTCCTTAAAAAACTAAGCATAGAGCTACCATATGACCCTGCAGTCCCACTGCTGGGTGTATATCCAGAGAAGAACATAACCCAAAGAGATACATGCATTCCAATATTCATTGCAGCACCATTTACAATGCCAAGATATGGAAACAACCTAAATGTCAATCAACAGAGGAATGGATTAAGAACGTGTAATATATATTTATATATTATATATATATATATATATATATACAGGAATATTACTCAGCCATTAAAATAATGAAATAAGGCCATTTTAGCAATGTGGATGGACCTAGAGAGTGTCCTACTTAGTGACATAAGTCACACTGAAAAGGAAAAATATCATATGACATCCCTTTTATGTGGATTCTAAAAAGAAATGATATAAATGAACTTATTGACAAAAGAGAAAGAGACTCACAGACTTAGAAAGCGATCTCATGGTTGCAGGGGAAGGGTATAGTTGGGGACTTTGGGAAGGTCATGTACACACTATAATATTTAAAATGGATAACCAACAAACATCTTTGCATAATTGGAACCAAAAGAAAATAAAGGGTTGGAAAATTACATGAATAATCCAAGTCGTTCATTACTAAACCATAAATATGGAATTGGCTTTCCAAAAGGGTTTGGGGTAGAAAGAGAATTAAAATGTAAATCAATGCACATAAAATCTTATGGTTCTTGAAAATAACATATTTTTAAATCAATCACAAGATGTTTTTACTCTGGTGTATAAACAATTATAATTGATGAAAATTAAATAAAAAGAAATGCTATGAAAATGTGTGAAACTACAGTTAATAGGTTCTTAAGTAGTGATTTTTAATGACTTGCTTATCGGTAAACCAATTACATGGAATTTTTGAAGAATTTCAAGAAAGAAATGTTTGAAATATGAAATCCTTTGACAGCATTAAATTAGAGAGTAGACATTTAAGGGACCTATAGATGCTTAGGACCTAATCAGTAACATAAAACAGGTGCAGATTTTGACATACAAAGGAAACGGTTCTTCAGTCATACAGCTCAGAAATTTCAAGCATAAGAGGAATTTGAAGAAAGGGAAATCCTTTGACAGCTTTGACGAATGAGGAGACACATGTTAAGGAATATAGGAAGGCTTAGGACCTAGTAATAATGCAGAATTGACATACAAAGGAAACCGGTATCTCAGTCATACACTGCAATGTGGATGGACCTAGAGAGTGTCCTACTTAGTGACATAAGTCACACTGAAAAGGAAAAATATCATATGACATCCCTTTTATGTGGATTCTAAAAGAAATGATATAAATGAACTTATTGACAAAAGAGAAAGAGACTCACAGACTTAGAAAGCGATCTCATGGTTGCAGGGGAAGGGTATAGTTGGGGACTTTGGGAAGGTCATGTACACACTATAATATTTAAAATGGATAACCAACAAACATCTGTTGCATAATACATGGAACTATGTTCAATGTTATGTACTAGACTGGATGGGAGGAGGGCTTGGGGGAGAAAGGTTACATGTATATCAATGGCCAAGTCCCTTCACTCTTCTCCTGAAACCATCCAACATCATTAATTGGCTATATCCCAATACAAAATGGGGTTTTTTTGGTGTTAAAATTTTTGAGAAAATTAAAAATAAAATAAAAAACTAAAAAAATGGTTGTGAAAAATACAGTTAGAAAATCACAAGTGTTTTTGGACTCATTTAATAAACCAATATGAATGGAATTGCTTTGCAAGAAGTTTGGGGCCAGAGAAAGAAATGTCTTGAAATATGTAAATCCTGCACATAATATTTTTTATGGTTCTTAGAGTAAGATATTTTTAAATGAACCTAAGATGCTCTACTCTGGGTATAACACAACTTCTACTAATTATTGAAACTATTAATAACATAAAATCCAGGTGTTGCTATGAAGATCTTTTTGTAGATGCAATTAAGATCTCAAGAGAGTTGACATTAAGATAGGTGACTCTTTTCAATGAGCTTGCCTTAATCCAGTAAACTCTTAAAACAGGCTGGGATTTTGTAGAAGTCAGAAATTTCAAGCATAAGAGGAATTTGAAGAAAGGGAAATCCCTTTTGACAGCTTTGACGAATGAGGGAGACACATGTTAAGGAATATAGGAAGGCTTAGGACCTAGTAATAATGCAGAATTGACATACAAAAGGAAACCGGTATCTCAGTCATACACTGCAAGGAGATAAATGCTGCCTCATACAGGTGAGCTTTGAAGAGTTTTTACTCCAAACTGTAAATGGAAACACACCCAATGGCAGCTTGATTTCAGTCTTGTAAGACCTAGAGCTGAAAAGTCAATCATATCATTTTGGAGCTTCTGACCTAAAGAACTGTGGGATAATAGTAATATAATGAAGTTTATAGCTGCTCAATTTGTGCTAATTTGCTACATAGCAATTGAAAGCTAATATAGTCCAATATAAAAGTGCCCTTGCTTCTTTCTTCTTTTGTACAACTCTATAAGATTGTGGGCTTCCAAGGTGATTCTGGTGGTAAAGAACCTACCAGCAAGACAAGAGACCTAAGGGACACAGGTTCGATTCCTGGGTCAGGAAGATTCCCTGGAGATGGGAATGGCAACCCATTCCAGTTTTCTTGCCTGGGGAATCCCATGGATTGAAGAGCCCGGGGGGCTAAGGTCTCCATGCCATAGTCCACAGGGTCGGAAAAAGTCAGACACGATTGAGTGACTGAACTGAACTAAAATTATAAAGAAGTATGTGTGAGAGGGACACAGAAGTTTTAGATATTACCTTTACAAAACAAAGACAGAGAATACAGTTGGAATGAAAATGCTAGCATCTAGTTTGATAGTTTATGTTAATAGACTTCAAATATATGGAACACATTATAAATGGTATCATTCAGAAGTAAAGTTTATTGAACGTAATTGAGAGTAATAAGGGGAAACTTCCTGAAGGCAGTGTATTTCTAGTTGAATATTAAAGGATTCACTGAGGAGATGCTAAAGAAAAAAATGCTAGAAGTGTTCCAGAAATGACAGTATGATCTATTTTTAAGAAAGTGAGAGTATATAGACTAGAGTCAAGCTTTTATTATGAGATGTAGATGCAATAAAAATAGATTTAGGAAACATTTATTGCATGTGAACATTGTTCCAGGCATAATTCTAGGTGTTTTCGGAAAATATCTTGTTAGAGCAAGACTACAGATAAAAGAAATTCTGGAGAAAACTCCAAGAATATAAATTTAATGCAGATGAGTGATTTTGTGATGAACCTGGCATATATAAAGATTATGCTGTGATGATGTGAAGGAGCATTTGAGCAAAGGATGGTCTAGACTCATGAAGGACAGCTAAGACAGACTGTCTTTGCTAAAATACATTACAAGACAGAGGCCACCAAATGTTTTTGTCCCAGAGCCAAGATCATTAGCTTCTCCATGCAGACAAGTCTGTGAAATACAGCTGAGATAAAAAATCTTCTCAAGTCACATTGTCAGATACCTAGGGAAAAAAAGATGTTTACTTTGGTAATACATTTGTACTTTTAATTTATGTGCTATGGCATTATTTACTTTGAGATTATGAAACTGGCAAACATCTTTTTCCCCATGTTACTGAATCCCTGAAGGTTTATCTACATTGATCAGGTGGTTTAAAGTGAGTAAGTGTGTGGGAGGAATTCCTATTTGAGTTTCCATGGTATCAAAGTATTTTTCTGTTTAAAGTCATGCTTCACTACTTTGTTTAACCATTGTCTTTACATGGAAGCATACTTTTTATTGGAGGCATTTTTTTGTAACTTCCTCAAAGTTTCTTTATTGATTAAAAATATTCCATCAAGAAGAGATTGTGGTTGCAATGGTGAAAGGGATTGTCTTTTTGATTTCATTTTCTGAGTTTTCATTGTTTGTGTATAGGAGTGCCAGTGATTTCTGTGTGTTGACTTTGTGTCCTGCGACTTTGCTGAATTCATTTATTAGTTCTAGTAGCTTTGAAACTGTGTCTTTGGGATTTTCTATGTATAGTATCATGTCGTCTGCAAAAAGAGAGAGCTTGACTTCTTCCTTTCCAATCTGGATTTCTTTGATTTCTTTCGCTTCTCTTATTGCTGTTGCTAGCACTTCCAGGACTATGTTGAATAGTAGTGGTGAAAGTGGACACCCCTGTCTTGTTCCTGATCTTAGAGGGAATGCTTTCAGTTTTTCACCGTTAAGGATAATGTTCGCTATAGGCTTCTCATAGATTGCTTTTATTATGTTGAGATAGGTTCCTTCTATGCCCATTTTCGGAAGAGTTTTGATCATAAATGGATGTTGTACTTTGTCGAAGGCTTTTTCTGCATCTATTGAGATGATCATGTGATTTTTGTCTCTCAATTTGTTGATACGGTGCATCGCATTGATTGATTTGCGGATATTGAAGAAGCCTTGCATGCCTGGGATGAACTCGACTTGATCATGGTGTATGAATTTTTTGATGTGTCGTTGAATTCTGTTTGCTAGGATTTTGTTAAGGATCTTGGTATCTAAGTTCATTAGTGAAATTAGCCTATAGTTTTCCTTTTTTGTGTTGTCTTTGCCTGGTTTGGGTATCAGGGTGATGGTGGCCTCATAGAATGTGTTTGGAACCTCACTTATTATTACAGAAATGCAAATTAAAACTACAATAAGATACCACCTCACACCCGTCAGAATGGCCATCATCCACAAATTAATAGACATTAAATGCTGGAGAGGGTGTGGAGAAAAGACAATCCTCTTGCATTGCTGGCGGGAATGTAAATTGATCCAGCCTCTATGGAAGACAGTCTGGAGATTCCTTAAAAAACTAAAAATAGAAGCACCCTATGACCCAGCAATCCCACTATTAGGCCTATATCCTGATGAAATCAAACCTGAAAGAAACACCTGTACCCCAATGTTCATTGCAGCTCTCTTTACAATAGTCAGAACATGGAAGCAACCTAGATGTCCATCGACGAATGAATGGATACAGAAGCCCTGGTACATATATACAATGGAATACTACTCAGCTGTTATAAGAAAGGCAGAAGACTCAGTCCTAATGAAGTGGTTAGCTCTAGAACCTATCATAAAAAGTGAAGTAAGTCAAAAGGAGAAAGACAAGTACAGTATACTAACTCATATATATGGAATCTAGTAAGATGGTCATGATAACACAAGCAGTGAACTCATGGAACAAAGAATAGACATAAGGACATTGTGGAGAACAAACAGTGAGAGGGAGACATAGAGGAAGTAACATCAAAACCTATACTGGCATGTGTGGAAAAGATAGCTATGGTCATTGTGCTAAGGGAATAGGAGTGTCTAAAACCTAATACTGATCAGGATTTTGTCTCTCAATTGTTGATATGGTGCATCGCATTGATTGATTTGCTTTGTCGAAGGCTTTTCTGCATCTATTTAGATGATCATGTGATTTGTCTCTCAATGTTGATATGGTGCATCGCATTGATTGATTGCGGATATTGAAGAAGCCTTGCATGCCTGGGATGAACTCGACTTGATCATGGTGTATGAATTTTTTGATGTGTCGTTGAATTCTGTTTGCTAGGATTTTGTTAAGGATCTTGGTATCTAAGTTCATTAGTGAAATTAGCCTATAGTTTTCCTTTTTTGTGTTGTCTTTGCCTGGTTTGGGTATCAGGGTGATGGTGGCCTCATAGAATGTGTTTGGAACCTCACTTATTATTACAGAAATGCAAATTAAAACTACAATAAGATACCACCTCACACCCGTCAGAATGGCCATCATCCACAAATTAATAGACATTAAATGCTGGAGAGGGTGTGGAGAAAAGACAATCCTCTTGCATTGCTGGCGGGAATGTAAATTGATCCAGCCTCTATGGAAGACAGTCTGGAGATTCCTTAAAAAACTAAAAATAGAAGCACCCTATGACCCAGCAATCCCACTATTAGGCCTATATCCTGATGAAATCAAACCTGAAAGAAACACCTGTACCCCAATGTTCATTGCAGCTATCTTTACAATAGTCAGAACATGGAAGCAACCTAGATGTCCATCGACGAATGAATGGATACAGAAGCCCTGGTACATATATACAATGGAATACTACTCAGCTGTTATAAGAAAGGCAGAAGACTCAGTCCTAATGAAGTGGTTAGCTCTAGAACCTATCATAAAAAGTGAAGTAAGTCAAAAGGAGAAAGACAAGTACAGTATACTAACTCATATATATGGAATCTAGTAAGATGGTCATGATAACACAAGCAGTGAACTCATGGAACAAAGAATAGACATAAGGACATTGTGGAGAACAAACAGTGAGAGGGAGACATAGAGGAAGTAACATCAAAACCTATACTGGCATGTGTGGAAAAGATAGCTATGGTCATTGTGCTAAGGGAATAGGAGTGTCTACAATCACTTGGGGCGACGGTCCAAAGGGGTGGGAGGGGGGAACTGGGTGGGGGGAGGGTCCAGGGATATGCATATGAATGATCTGGGAACATGCATGTTGGTGAACAACAAAACTCTGTAAAACCTTTAAAATAAAGAATTAAAAAAAAAAAAAGAAGAAGAGATTGTGTAGAGTGATGCCAATAAGACAACAAACAGAAAGTTCCAGACCCTCCTTCCACCCAAAGAAACACTAAT
Source organism: Tragulus kanchil (assembly GCA_022376925.1). NCBI lineage: Eukaryota > Metazoa > Chordata > Mammalia > Artiodactyla > Tragulidae > Tragulus > Tragulus kanchil. The sequence goes on along the minus strand of JAIOJX010000003.1, from coordinate 83,608,635 downwards.
GGAACAATATATGAAGTAATTAATTCCTTTTGTGTGAAATTCATAAACCAATTAAAATATTCCTACACCTTTATACACAAGCAAAACTAGCCACATCACAGCCAGTTGGAAAAATTTTGGACTTCTCTCAACATTGCTGACCTCTCCCACTACCCACTGCAGTACGACATGAACAGGAGAAAATTGACATCTCTTAGCTTCTTCTTAGGGAAGGAAAGAGGAGACTGGAACATTCTTCTAACATACTAAATTGGTGGGGGGTGGGGTAGTTTTTTGAGGGATAGGCTCTGTCTTGCCTGTCTGATAATGCAGACTACTCTAGATTCCTTACAGTTCCTGAGAGGAAAAAATAAAAATAAAAACAGATAAGGGAAGCATGCTGCTGCTCCAGAGACAGAGACCAACAGTTCATTGGCCTACCCTAAGGAGGGAAAAAGAAGAGTGGATTTCATGTCCAATATTCATTTTGACTTTACAGGAAGCTGTTCAAGGATGTCAAACCCAATTTGAATTGCTAACGAAATCCACATACTCTAGATTTCTTGGGGCTTCTGAGGACAAAAAATGTAGGGTGACATGTTGCTGCCTCAAAGGATCCATCAAATCGCAGATTAACACTGCAGTAATGGGACAGTTTGAAGTCCTATGAGAAAAAGAAACTAGAAAATGACTCTAATTAGAAATCTCCAGGTCCAAAGAAGACTTATCCACAGAAAAAAATTGAGAGATCTTTTGAAGCTCTAGCTGAGCTGAATGGTGAAGATCTTTCCTTGTAAAAAGCCCATAAAGACTAGGAAAAATGGCTTGTTTGGATATGTGGATACCAGTACAAAGTTGAAAGGAACACAAAGAAAAAGGGGCAATGTGCCAACCGAAGGGACAAAGATATACTTTAGAAACAGACCCTAAAGGAAACATTGAAGTTACCTGACAAAAAGCTTCAAAATAACAGTCAAAAGGGGCTTAACAAGTTGAAAACAGTGATATATAAAGAAAACTAAATTTTCAAGAGAGACAAAAGATATTTAAAGAATCATCAAATTTGGAACTAAAAAAAATGAAATATATGAGTTGAAAAATTCATTAGAGGTGTTCTACAACAGACTTGGATAAGAAAAAAGTTAGTGAACTCAGCAACAAGTCATTTGAAATTATCCAACCAGAGGAACAAAAAGAAAATATGAAAAAAGAAATGGAAGAAAGGCTAAAGGACTTATGAACCACCACCAAAGAGTCCAATAAGCTTATTTTGAGCCTCAGAGTGAGAAAGGGGCAGAAAGCCTAACTAAAATAATAATTAACTTTTTCTCAGATCTGGAAAAGTAAAAGGAAATTCAGATTCAAGAAATCCAACAATATAAACTGTGAATCAAAAGGGATCTGCATAAATATTAGGAAAAAAGTTAAAAGATACAAATAATAATAATGAAAATGACAAAGAACTGTCTAATGGATACACAATTTTGGTTGTTGTTTACTGACTAAGCCATGTCTTCCTCTTTTGCAACCCAATGAACTGGAGCCCATCCTCTGTTCCTGGGATGTCCTAGGCAAGAATAATAAACTGGGTTGCCATTCCCTTCAGCAAGGGATCTTCCCAATCCAGGGAACAAACCTGCAACCTGCTAAACACTTCTATCTCTTCTTTACTAAATCAATCGATAGCAAATTTTCATGATGTCAAATAAACCTCAGTCAAATAAAAAGAGACATTTATGAAAATGTATTTGAATAATCCAGTTTGGAGGAACTTCTCCTTTTTCTGAATATAATAGTATTTAAATACTTAAGCACACAATTTAGTATTTAGGTTGTTTTTAGGTTTTATCTTTAATTTCATTGTTCTTCTGAAATTTCAGGCCAATTAATCCTGTCTTCCCATACAGAGAGTAGGTCTTTAGACAAGGATCATATATTTTACTACTTTTAAGTCAACCAGAGATACAGATATCCAAGGAAATGCTCTACTGATTGATCCCTTCGTGGCTAGTTGGATAATGGCATTTAACATACAGAAAGTAATATTGTCTTAAAGTGAATTTTGAAACTTGAGAGATTATGCCTACTCTAAAACCTGATAGACCTATGCTCTTATTACTAGACATTAAAGTGATGTCAAGTTTAATGGCTTTCTTCTTTCCTTCCTCCTTCCCTCCTTCTCTTCCTCTTTGCTCCTTTCTTCTTTTCATTATCTTTACATCATTCTTTCTTAAGTCTTTACTCTTCTGCAATATTTCACTTAAATGATAACATTTATAACTAGGGAATTTTCAAAACTAACTAGCAACAAGTCATTTGAAATTATCCAACCAGAGGAACAAAAAGAAAATATGAAAAAAGAAATGGAAGAAAGGCTAAAGGACTTATGAACCACCACCAAAGAGTCCAATAAGCTTATTTTGAGCCTCAGAGTGAGAAAGGGGCAGAAAGCCTAACTAAAATAATAATTAACTTTTTCTCAGATCTGGAAAAGTAAAAGGAAATTCAGATTCAAGAAATCCAACAATATAAACTGTGAATCAAAAGGGATCTGCATAAATATTAGGAAAAAAGTTAAAAGATACAAATAATAATAATGAAAATGACAAAGAACTGTCTAATGGATACACAATTTTGGTTGTTGTTTACTGACTAAGCCATGTCTTCCTCTTTTGCAACCCAATGAACTGGAGCCCATCCTCTGTTCCTGGGATGTCCTAGGCAAGAATAATAAACTGGGTTGCCATTCCCTTCAGCAAGGGATCTTCCCAATCCAGGGAACAAACCTGCAACCTGCTAAACACTTCTATCTCTTCTTTACTAAATCAATCGATAGCAAATTTTCATGATGTCAAATAAACCTCAGTCAAAAAAAAAGAGACATTTATGAAAATGTATTTGAATAATCCAGTTTGGAGGAACTTCTCCTTTTTCTGAATATAATAGTATTTAAATACTTAAGCACACAATTTAGTATTTAGGTTGTTTTTAGGTTTTATCTTTAATTTCATTGTTCTTCTGAAATTTCAGGCCAATTAATCCTGTCTTCCCATACAGAGAGTAGGTCTTTAGACAAGGATCATATATTTTACTACTTTTAAGTCAACCAGAGATACAGATATCCAAGGAAATGCTCTACTGATTGATCCCTTCGTGGCTAGTTGGATAATGGCATTTAACATACAGAAAGTAATATTGTCTTAAAGTGAATTTTGAAACTTGAGAGATTATGCCTACTCTAAAACCTGATAGACCTATGCTCTTATTACTAGACATTAAAGTGATGTCAAGTTTAATGGCTTTCTTCTTTCCTTCCTCCTTCCCTCCTTCTCTTCCTCTTTGCTCCTTTCTTCTTTTCATTATCTTTACATCATTCTTTCTTAAGTCTTTACTCTTCTGCAATATTTCACTTAAATGATAACATTTATAACTAGGGAATTTTCAAAACTAACTATCTGATTATAAAGACAATTTTGATGGTCAGTGACTAAACTATTGTGTTGCTCTTCAAGCAGACTTCACATTTCGTTATGAAGGCATCTTCATTGTTTTCCTTAGTCAAAGGAATATTGTTATAGAAAGGAAAATTGAGAAATATAAAGCTGTCTGATAACTTCATTCAAGAACATGACATACTATTTCTGAAAATACTTATTTTATATCAATAACTAAATATTATTGAACACCCAGAGAGCAGGTTAAAAAACAGCAGCCTAGGTGGTCCAGTGGGTAAAGAGTCTGCCTTGTAGTGCAAGGGGCACTAGTTCGATCCCTGGCCCAGGAAGATCCCACAGTGTGTGGAATGGCTGGACCAGTGTGCCCATTTATAGCCAGTGCTCTGGAGCACATAAGCCCAGAGTCAGTGCCCTGGAAGGAGAGAGGCCATGGGATGGGAGGCCCACATAAGCCAAGGAATAAAAATTGATCAAAATAAATAAATAAATACAAAAACAATATAGGAGCCCTCCCTGACAAAAATAAATAGCAACCTAGAGGATGAACAAAAACAACTGCATCTTTTAACATATTCTTTGGATCTAAGGGTGGACTTAGTCTGCATATTTCTGGCCTTTAAATCTAGAAAGGGATAATAACATAAGAGTAGTGTACAAATGATAAGTGTTTGCCAATAGAATTGGATTTTAATTAAACCATCAAAATAATTTAATTTATAATTCAAAGATGTTAAATTGATTTCTATGAAATATTTGGAAACATAAGTAGATAGAACTTCATATCTTGTACTTTTTGATAAAAAGCATATAAATTCAAAATTACTTAAATTTAATTGAGCTTTAGCATATGCTTGTGCTTAATTTTTCTGTTAGCTGTTACTGGATAATGGCATTTAACATACAGAAAGTAATATTGTCTTAAAGTGAATTTTGAAACTTGAGAGATTATGCCTACTCTAAAACCTGATAGACCTATGCTCTTATTACTAGACATTAAAGTGATGTCAAGTTTAATGGCTTTCTTCTTTCCTTCCTCCTTCCACCCTCTCTTCCTCTTTGCTCCTTTCTTCTTTTCATTATCTTTACATCATTCTTTCTTAAGTCTTTACTCTTCTGCAATATTTCACTTAAATGATAACATTTATAACTAGGGAATTTTCAAAACTAACTATCTGATTATAAAGACAATTTTGATGGTCAGTGACTAAACTATTGTGTTGCTCTTCAAGCAGACTTCACATTTCGTTATGAAGGCATCTTCATTATTTTCCTTAGTCAAAGGAATATTGTTATAGAAAGGAAAATTGAGAAATATAAAGCTGTCTGATAACTTCATTCAAGAACATGACATACTATTTCTGAAAATACTTATTTTATATCAATAACTAAATATTATTGAACACCCAGAGAGCAGGTTAAAAAACAGCAGCCTAGGTGGTCCAGTGGGTAAAGAGTCTGCCTTGTAGTGCAAGGGGCACTAGTTCGATCCCTGGCCCAGGAAGATCCCACAGTGTGTGGAATGGCTGGACCAGTGTGCCCATTTATAGCCAGTGCTCTGGAGCACATAAGCCCAGAGTCAGTGCCCTGGAAGGAGAGAGGCCATGGGATGGGAGGCCCACATAAGCCAAGGAATAAAAATTGATCAAAATAAATAAATAAATACAAAAACAATATAGGAGCCCTCCCTGACAAAAATAAATAGCAACCTAGAGGATGAACAAAAACAACTGCATCTTTTAACATATTCTTTGGATCTAAGGGTGGACTTAGTCTGCATATTTCTGGCCTTTAAATCTAGAAAGGGATAATAACATAAGAGTAGTGTACAAATGATAAGTGTTTGCCAATAGAATTGGATTTTAATTAAACCATCAAAATAATTTAATTTATAATTCAAAGATGTTAAATTGATTTCTATGAAATATTTGGAAACATAAGTAGATAGAACTTCATATCTTGTACTTTTTGATAAAAAGCATATAAATTCAAAATTACTTAAATTTAATTGAGCTTTAGCATATGCTTGTGCTTAATTTTTCTGTTAGCTGTTACTGATCTATCCATGTAAATTTAATATTTCAGAATTAATTGCACCATGTTAATTTGCATGAAATTATGCCCTATATATTCAGAAATATATTTTTATTTAATATTTTTCATTTTTAATACAAAAGTTCAATGCATTTATTTAATGGGGTAGAGTTTCCACAGTCTTTCATTTAAATGAAATTTGAATTTATTTTATGTAACTGAAAAAGTTTGATTGAAAGGGAATTTGGTATAGGTTAATGAGACACTTTTTTAGCAAATTAAGGAAATGCATTTTTAAGAATTTTTTTGATTTGATTCATATTTAGTTTTCCATTTGCTTGCTGTTACATTTACTCACATATGCTACCGGAAGACTGAGTAATGTGAAAGGAAGACATTATCACTTACATAAAATAAATTAATGTATAATTACCACAAGTAAAGTAATCTTTATATTTTACCTAAGTAGATTGCTTCACAGTTTATAAACCAGATTCACATATGATCTTTTTAAAGTTTTAAGTAACATTGAGAGGAAAACAAATGAATAGAGGGGAAAGTGTGAGCAAACAAGTAGGGTGAATAGAATCAGTCATTTGTGGAAGGAAAAATAATGTCCCTGCACCCCAACCCCATACCCACGCCAAAGATGCTTATGCTATAAACTATGGAATCTGTGGGAATTTCCCTGGTGGTCCAGTGGATAAGGACACCGCCTTGCAGTGCAAGGGGCGCCGGTTTGATCCCTGGCCTGGGAAGATCCCACGTGCCGTGGAGAGGCTGGACTGATATGTCCAATCACCGAGCGGGAGCTCTGGAGTGCATGCGCCCAGAGCCAGTGCCCTGCGACAACAGACGCCACCTCGATGGGAGGCCTGCAGGAGCCAAAGAACAAAGACGGATGAAAAATTGAGAAATGGAAGACCAATAGAAGTGGCCCGCCTGCTCCCCTCCCTCCCCAACCCGATCCCCGCACAAAATAAATAAATAAATAAATCTTTAAAAAAACAAAAGCAAACTATGGAATCTGTGAGACCTGAGACTATCTCAAGCTACATGGAAGAGTCATTGAGGCTCATTCTAGACTTAAGCAGAATTTATGGATGGGATATTTTTTTCTGGATTATCTGCTTGGGATCAATATGATCATGAGAGTCCTGGAACCGTGAAAAAAAATGAAGAAGGTCAGAAGGCTGTAATGTCAGAGGGACCCAGTCAGCCATTGCTGGCTTTAAAAACAAAGGAAAGAGGCCACAAGCTGAGGAAGGCCAGTGGCCTCAAGAAGTTGAAAAAAGCAAGGAAAGAGATTCCCACATAAAGCCTCCAGAAAAGAATTCAGCCCTACTGACACCTTGATTTTAGGCGAGTGAGGCCAAAGTCAAACTTGTGACTCACAGAACAATAAGAAAATAAATTTGTGCTGTTTAGCCACTAAATTTCTGGTTGTTTGTTAGTGTAACAATAGGAAGCTAAATCGTGTTTATTTTCCTCCATTAACATTAGAGTCTTTTTACCTAAGAAGAAGTATTTTAAAAATTGGGTTCGTTTGTTGATTTTATTTGTGAATTCAGGGAAAACTGGAAACTTTAAGTTATTATTGAAATCTTCAACATTTTTCTTTACTTAGGACATTATATGCTTTGCTTATTAAAGGCATTCTTACATCTCTATTGAATTTTTCATTCAGTTCTATATTATTTATTTCTTAATATCTTTTACCTTTTAATTTGTTGTTTTAAGTAATGTTTTCTCTATTATGCTTGACTTGGCTTTAACTGATGTTAATTTTTGTTATGTTCATGTTAAAATCAACCACATTTCTGAATATTTTAACATTTTTTGCCAATTTTTCATTTGAGTCTATTGGAGCTTCAGGTCATATAATAGTATCTTTAAGTGATGTCATTTTCCTTCCTCCTTTAAGGTATATTTCTTTTCTTTTCTCTCTCTGTTGTTAGTACTTCCAGGAAAATTATAAATAATATTCAGGATCATTGGCATCCTTATTTTTCTGACTTTAATCATGCTATTTCTAGTATTTCATCAACAAATATGATGCTCAAGATTTATTTGATTGTTAATTTCAATTGTAATGATCAAACAAGGCAAATACAGCTAAATTCAGTATGCAATTCTGTTGTAGAACATTAGAAATACAAAGTAATATGAAGTAGCTATTAGTCAATCTGATAAACACATTTTCTGCCTGTGGAGAAGTACAGCCCATTACACATTGTGAGTAACACAGAAGTGAGTGGTGTCACGTACAGTTACAGTTAGTGCTGTCTGCTAGTACATGAAGGTGAACACAGCATATGTGCAAACTCCAGGAGCTTTCAATTTAGAGAGGAAAAAATAAAAATAGGGAGGGCTGAAGAAAAGAAACTCTGTCCAGAAAGCAGAGAGGGAAGTGAAATCTCAAGGTGGGAAAGTTTTTGAACAAGAAACTCCAGTTAGTATATGCACCCAGAGCCAGTGCTCTGCAACGAGAAAGGCCACTGCAATGGAAGGCCCACACAGGCCAAAGGATGAAGATGGATGAAAGTGAATAAATGAAAAACCAGTGAAAGAGGCCAAAATTAAAAAAAAGAAAAAGAAACTCCTGTTAGAAAACCAAAGTGCAACTTTTTTTTTCCTTTTAAATACACCTCCTCCTCATCTTTGACTGGAGGCTAAAAAGGTAATTGGAGATACTTAAGCACTAACTTTTAGCAGCCATTTTGGAATATCTTTGGAAGATATTATCCCCCTAAATTGTAGTTATCTTGAGACAATTTCCAAACTTTAGAAAAGGCTACCACATATACTTATACTGATGGACTATGGTGAATGACTTAGCTTGAGGGCAGAAAAGAAATGCATTGGCATTGTCTTCAATTACCCTAACACTCAGATCAGAGTGGTGGAGTTAGCATTATCTTAAGGAGAGATGAGAGGACTGAAATTCCAGACTGTTGATTAGCACGAAACCATTTGAAAATGAGACAGACTCTTGTCCTCAAAAAGTACATTGGACATTTATGAAGACACTGATTCCTGATAGGTCTGAATTAGACCTGAAAACCAAGATGCTATAAGGCAAGATTCAATTTATGATGAGGTTATTTTGTGAAAATATGTAATATTTCTTTTTTTTTGGACCAGGACAATTACAACTAATATTAAGGATCATTGGCATCCTTATTTTTCTGACTTTCATCATGCTATTTCTAGTATTTCATCAACAAATATGATGCTCAAGATTTATTTGATTGTTAATTTCAATTGTAATGATCAAACAAGGCAAATACAGCTAAATTCAGTATGCAATTCTGTTGTAGAACATTAGAAATACAAAGTAATATGAAGTAGCTATTAGTCAATCTGATAAACACATTTTCTGCCTGTGGAGAAGTACAGCCCATTACACATTGTGAGTAACACAGAAGTGAGTGGTGTCACGTACAGTTACAGTTAGTGCTGTCTGCTAGTACATGAAGGTGAACACAGCATATGTGCAAACTCCAGGAGCTTTCAATTTAGAGAGGAAAAAATAAAAATAGGGAGGGCTGAAGAAAAGAAACTCTGTCCAGAAAGCAGAGAGGGAAGTGAAATCTCAAGGTGGGAAAGTTTTTGAACAAGAAACTCCAGTTAGTATATGCACCCAGAGCCAGTGCTCTGCAACGAGAAAGGCCACTGCAATGGAAGGCCCACACAGGCCAAAGGATGAAGATGGATGAAAGTGAATAAATGAAAAACCAGTGAAAGAGGCCAAAATTAAAAAAAAGAAAAAGAAACTCCTGTTAGAAAACCAAAGTGCAACTTTTTTCCTTTTAAATACACCTCCTCCTCATCTTTGACTGGAGGCTAAAAAGGTAATTGGAGATACTTAAGCACTAACTTTTAGCAGCCATTTTGGAATATCTTTGGAAGATATTATCCCCCTAAATTGTAGTTATCTTGAGACAATTTCCAAACTTTAGAAAAGGCTACCACATATACTTATACTGATGGACTATGGTGAATGACTTAGCTTGAGGGCAGAAAAGAAATGCATTGGCATTGTCTTCAATTACCCTAACACTCAGATCAGAGTGGTGGAGTTAGCATTATCTTAAGGAGAGATGAGAGGACTGAAATTCCAGACTGTTGATTAGCACGAAACCATTTGAAAATGAGACAGACTCTTGTCCTCAAAAAGTACATTGGACATTTATGAAGACACTGATTCCTGATAGGTCTGAATTAGACCTGAAAACCAAGATGCTATAAGGCAAGATTCAATTTATGATGAGGTTATTTTGTGAAAATATGTAATACAGAATATTATCCCTATAAAATTACACAAGTAAGTCAACTACAAGTGTTTCCATTTTCATTGCCATTTGTGTGTGTGTAACATGCATACTGACATGTATATTACAGTAAAACAGCATTACCATGTGAACATTTTTCTGAAATAATTTGAGTTATTAAACATATTTTAAAACATAACTTCATTTTATTCCATAAGCAAAACTTAGCCCTCAGTAGAATGAAGTTTAATACTAAGCAACCAAGTTTCTCTTACAAATAATTCAATCCTCAGTACATTTCTGGAATTCACCATTTCAATAAGCATAGGTAACCAGTTGTCTTAGTCTATTCAAGCTGCTGTAGCATAACAAAATCAACTGAGTGGCTTTTAAACAACACGGCTTTTTCACAGCTCTGAATCCTGGGGACTCTAAAATCAAGCAGATTAGCTGGCAGATTTTCTGTCCAGTGAAATCTGGCTTCCTGTTTCATAGATGACCATCTTCTTTCTGTAATATCACATGCCAAATGTGGCAAGGGAGCTTTCTCAGATCTCCTTATATAGACCCCAATCCTAATCATGAGGGTTCCATTCTCATGACATAATCACCCTTTAAAGGCGATACCTCCAAATTTCATCAGATTGTTGGTTAATATTTCAACATATAAATTTGTGGGTTGCTCAGAAAAGTGGTAGGTACACAACATTCAGTGTTATAATATATGATTTTTGAAAACATGAACTACAAACTTTGAATAATATCCAAATATGTAATACAATCATAGTCTCCCAATATGCACTTTTATTTTCATATTGATAAAACATACATAGTTATTTATTCATGACTTTATTTATAATGACTCATAATTTTTCAGAAGTAAATACCTGAAACATTTTATTTCAATAATTATGAAATCTAAAATACAAATCAACTATTAAACTATTTACAACATTATATTTAGTTTACTTTTTTATTTCTTTATTTAAAAGGTTTTACAGAGTTTTGTTGTTCACAGACATGTATGTTCCCAGATCACTCATATGCATATCCCTGGTTCCCAACCCCCCAGTTCCCCCCATCCCACCCCTCCGGACCATCGCCCCATGCCATTGTGAGCACGCCTATTCCCTTAGCACAATGAGAATAGCTATCTTTTCCACACATGACAGTATAGGTTTCCATGTTACTCCTTCCATACCTCCCCCTCCCTATTACTTCCCCACAATGTCCCTATGTCTATACGCTGTCTGTTTTTCCATGAGTTCACTGCGTGTGTTATCAAGACCATCCTACTAGATTCCATATATGTGTGTTAGTATACTGTATGCGTCTTTCTCTTTTTGACGTACTTCACTTTTTATGTCAAAACAATGTTTAGTCAAGACAATGGTTTTCCCTGTAATCATGTGTGGACGTGAGAGATGGACCATAAAGAAGGCTGAGCACTGAAGAATTGCTGCCTTTGAACTGTGGTTGTTGGAGAAGGCTCTTGAGAGCCCATTGGACTGCAAGATCAAACCAGTCAATCCGAAAGGAAATCAATCCCAAATATTCATTGAAAGAATCATGCTGGAGCTGAAACTCCAATACTTTGGCCAGCTGATATGAAGAGACAACTCATTGAAAAACCCTGATGTTGGGAAAAATAGAAGGCAAAAGGAAAAGAGCATGACAGAGGATGAAATAGTTGGATGTCATCACTGACAATGGACATGAGTTTGAGCAAGCTCCCGGAGGTTCCTTTTCAGATTTTAAAGGCGTTTTGATTGTTGGTTAATATTTCAACATATAAATTTGTGGGTTGCTCAGAAAAGTGGTAGGTACACAACATTCAGTGTTATAATATATGATTTTGAAAACATGAACTACAAACTTTGAATAATATCCAAATATGTAATACAATCATAGTCTCCCAATATGCACTTTTATTTTCATATTGATAAAACATACATAGTTATTTATTCATGACTTTATTTATAATGACTCATAATTTTTCAGAAGTAAATACCTGAAACATTTTATTTCAATAATTATGAAATCTAAAATACAAATCAACTATTAAACTATTTACAACATTATATTTAGTTTACTTTTTTATTTCTTTATTTAAAAGGTTTTACAGAGTTTTGTTGTTCACAGACATGTATGTTCCCAGATCACTCATATGCATATCCCTGGTTCCCAACCCCCCAGTTCCCCCCATCCCACCCCTCCGGACCATCGCCCCATGCCATTGTGAGCACGCCTATTCCCTTAGCACAATGAGAATAGCTATCTTTTCCACACATGACAGTATAGGTTTCCATGTTACTCCTTCCATACCTCCCCCTCCCTATTACTTCCCCACAATGTCCCTATGTCTATACGCTGTCTGTTTTTCCATGAGTTCACTGCGTGTGTTATCAAGACCATCCTACTAGATTCCATATATGTGTGTTAGTATACTGTATGCGTCTTTCTCTTTTTGACGTACTTCACTTTTTATGTCAAAACAATGTTTAGTCAAGACAATGGTTTTCCCTGTAATCATGTGTGGACGTGAGAGATGGACCATAAAGAAGGCTGAGCACTGAAGAATTGCTGCCTTTGAACTGTGGTTGTTGGAGAAGGCTCTTGAGAGCCCATTGGACTGCAAGATCAAACCAGTCAATCCGAAAGGAAATCAATCCCAAATATTCATTGGAAAGAATCATGCTGGAGCTGAAACTCCAATACTTTGGCCAGCTGATATGAAGAGACAACTCATTGAAAAACACCCTGATGTTGGGAAAAATAGAAGGCAAAAGGAAAAGAGCATGACAGAGGATGAAATAGTTGGATGTCATCACTGACAATGGACATGAGTTTGAGCAAGCTCCCGGAAGATGGTGGACAGGCAATCCTGACATTCTGCAGTCCATGGAGTCACAGTGTTGGACAAGACTGAGCAACTGAAGTGAACTGAACCAAACCGTGTGACATGTGGTAACTTAGTTCTCTGAACATGGATATGTGACCCGTGCTCCCTACAGTGGAAGTGCTGGACCACCTTGGAAGTCCTCAAAGACCACATAATTCAGAGTATATTTTAATAGTTTCTTTTTAATACTTACTGTTTTATAATGCATGTTTCCCTATTTCCTCCTCATATGCAGAAGCTAGGATCTCAATTCTAACTTTGTGAGAAGAACATGTGATGTTGAATTTTCAAAGGAAAACAGCAATTCTAGTGTGTTCAAACTTTATTTTGTATGAAGTGCTTATTCAGTCTTTCAATAACAAGGATGTTCATTTCCTTGCAAAGAAAAATGGATGTGAGTATGAGTTCATGAAGGAACACCATGGATATCTTTACACAAGCAAAGCCATTTGGTACATTTATAGGGAAGTCTGTGACTACACAAACCTTTTAGTAGCTCTGGTTAATAATTTATTAATGTTACAGTTTTAAAGTTTGTTTTGAGTCACTATTTCAGGGATAATCATAAAATTCTTTCCTTACCACACAATTTAAACAATGCTAAATATGCCTGAACTGATTCTGTTATACTTTGTCTCACCATGTGTGTAATAAAGAAATATCTGTTACAGCTAGTCTTGGGGACAAATAAAATTACACTTCATTTCCTTTTGTAGCAAAAATGTTTTGGGTAAAAAGTACTAGTGATAGCTTTCCTCTACAAAGAAGAAAGAAACAATGACTTTCCACAATTTCTAAATGTTGCAAATTGCCGCAGACGAATAAAACAGCAGTGATCTAATTTAGTAAGCTATATAAATCAACTCTACACTTATGTGTAGAAAGGTTTTCACTAGAAAACAACTATGATACTTGTTCTAAAACAATGACTGATTTCTTAAGTAATTAACCCAGTATTAAAAGGATTCATGTTGATTTCTGTGTAATGCCTCTGTTTTTAAAATAATGGATCACTAGCCTTCATTCTTATTTTTTTTTTTGGAGAATTTTTTATTAAGAAGTATTGTTTTATAATATTCTATATATTCATATCAGATTATATCCAAGAGTGATAACAGAAGCTGTTTAATTACAAAATCAGTTATAAATTCAATTAAAGAACTAAAAATTCAAAGCTGTTGAGTGAAAAGAATGACCTATTATTTCTTTTTTTTTTTTATTTTAAAGATTGTACAGAGTTTTGTTGTTCACCAACATGTATGTTCCCAGATCATTCATATGCATATCCCTGGACCCTCCCCCCACCCAGTTCCCCCTCTGCCACCCCTCCAGACCATCGCCCCAAGTGATTATAGGCATTCCTATTCCCTTAGCACAATGCCATAGCTAGCTTTTCCACACGTGCCAGTATAGGTTTCAATGTTACTCCCTCCAACTGTTCGGTCTCCACAATGTCCTTATGTTTATTTTCTGTTTTTCCATGAGTTCACTGCGTGTGTTATCATGACCATCTTACTAGATCTCATATATATGAGTTAGTATAATGTACTTGTCTTTCTCCTTTTGACTTACTTCACTTTTTATGATAGGTTCTAGAGCCAGCCACCTCATGAGGACTGAGTCTTCTGCTTTTCTTATAACAGCTGAGCAGTATTCCATTGTATATATGTACCAGGGCTTCTGTATCCATTCATTCGTCGATGGACATCTAGGTTGCTTCCATGATCTGACTATTGTATATAGAGAGCTGCAATGAACATTGGGGTACAGGTGTTTCTTTCAGTTTTGATTTCATCAGGATATAGGCCTAATAGTGGGATTGCTGGGTCATAGGGTGCTTCTATTTTTAGTTTTTTAGGGAATCTCCAGACTGTCTTCCATAGAGGCTGGATCAATTTAAATTCCCACCAGTAATGCAAGAGTGTCCCCTTTTCTCTGCATCCTCTCCAGCATTTATTGTCTGTCGATTTGTGGATGATGGCCATTCTGACGGGTGTGAGGTGATATCTCATTGTCATTTTAATTTGCATTTCTCTAATAATAAGCGAGGTTGAGCATCGCTTCATGTGCTTTTGGGCCCTCTGTATGTCCTCTTTGGAGAGGCGTCTCTTTAGATCTTTTTCCCATTTTTTGATTGGGCTGCTCATTTTCCCTGTGCTGAGTTGTCTGAGTTGCTTGTAGATTTTGGAGATTAATTCTTTGTCTATTGTTTCATTTGCTATGATTTTCTCCCACTCTGTGGACTGTCTGTTCAGCTTTTTTATAATTTCTTTGGCTGTACAAAAGCTTTTAAGTTTCATGAGGTCCCACATGTTCATTTGTCTTTTGAGTTCTGCTATTCTAGTAGGTGGGTCAGAGAAGATCTTGCTTTGATTGATGTCCTTGAGGGTTTTGCCTATATTCTCCTCTAAGAGTTTGATGGTTTCTGGTCTTACATTTAGGTCTTTAATCCATTTTGAGTTGATCTTTGTGTATGGTGTTAAGGAATGTTCCAACTTCATTTTTTTTGCATGTAGCTGTCCAATTCTCCCAGCACCACTTGTTGAAGAGGCTGTCTTTGTCCCATTTTATAGTTTCGCCTCCTTTGTCAAAAATAAGATACCCATAGGTGTGTGGGTTTATCTCTGGATTCTCTATCTTGTTCCATTGATCTATAGGTCTGTTTTTGTGCCAGTACCGTACCGTCTTGATGACTGTTGCTTTGTAGTAGAGTCTGAAGTTAGGAAGGCGGATTCCTCCAGCTCCATTTTTCTTTCTCAGGATTACTTTGGCTATTCTTTTGTGTTTCCATATGAACTGTCTGATTCGTTGGTCTAGTTGTGTGAAAAATGTCAATGGTAGTTGAACAGGTATTGCATTGAATCTGTAGATGCTATTTGGTAGTATGGTCATTTTCACAGTATTGATTCTTCCGACCCAGGAACATGGAATATCTCTCCAACTGTTTAAGTCTTCTTTAATGTCTCTCATGAGTGTCTTGTAATTTTCTATGTACAATTCTTTTGTTTCATTGGGTAGGTTTATTCCTAGATATTTGATTCTTTTGGTTGCAGTGGTGAAGGGGATTGCCTCTTTCATTTCGTTTTCTGATTTTTCATTGTTTGTGTATAGGAGTGCCAGTGATTTCTGTGTGTTGACTTTGTGCCCTGCAACTTTGCTGAATTCATTGATTAACTCTCGTAGCTTTGTAATAGTGTCTTTGGGATTTTCTATGTATAATATCATGTCGTCTACAAAAAGAGAGAGCTTGACTTCTTCCTATCCAATCTGGATTCCTTTTATTTCTTTCGCTTCTCTTATTGCTAGGACTTCCAGGACTGTTGCTAGGACTTCCAAGACTATGTTGAATAGTAGTGGTGAAAGTGGACACCCCTGTCTTGTTCCTGATCTCAGAGGGAATGCTTTCAGTTTTTCACCGTTGAGGATAATGTTCGCTATAGGCTTCTCATAGATGGCTTTTATTATGTTGAGATAGGTTCCTTCTATGCCCATTTTCGGAAGAGTTTTGATCATAAATGGATGTTGTACTTTGTCGAAGGCTTTTTCTGCATCTATTGAGATGATCATGTGATTTTTGCCTCTCAGTTTGTTGATATGGTGTATCACATTGATTGATTTGCGGATATTGAAGCATCCTTCCATGCCGGGGATGGATCCGACTTGACTGTGATGTATGAGTCTTTTGATGTGTCATTGAATTCTGTTTGCTAGGATTTTGTTAAGGATCTTGGCATCTAAGTTCATCAGTGAAATTAGCCTATAGTTTTCCTTTTTTGAGTTGTCTTTATCCGATTTTTGTATCAGGGTAATGGTGGCCTCGTAGAATGTCTTTGGAAGTGTTCCTTCCTGTGCAATTTTTTGGAAAGGTTTTAGAAGGACAGGCATTAACTCTTCTTTAAATGTTCGGTGGAATTCGGCTGTGAAGCCATCTGGCCCTGGGCTTTTATTTTTGGGTAGATTTTTAATCACAGATTCGATTTTTGAGCTTGTGATTGGGTTGTTCAAAGTTTCTGTTTCCTCCTGGCTCAGTCTTGGGAGATTAATCTTCCCCAAGAAACTGTCCATTTCTTCCAGTTTTCCCAGGTTGTAGCCATAAAGTTGTTCATAATAGTCTCTTAGAACCCTTTGGATTTCTGCATGATCTGTTGTAATCTCTCCTTTTTCGTTTTTGATTTTGTTGATCTGGTTCTTCTCTCTCTTTTTCTTGGTGAGTCTGGCCAGTGACTTCTAAATTTTGTTTACCTTTTCAAAGAATCAACTTTTTGTTTTATTTATCTTTACTATTGTTTCTTTCATTTCTTTCTCATTTATTTCTGCTCTAGTTTTTATAATTTCTCTTCTGCTGTCTTGGGGGTGTTTTTGTTCTTCTTTCTCCAATTGTTTTAAGCGGAGGGTTAGGTCATCTGCTTCATATTTTCCTAGTTTCTTGAGGTGGGATTGTATTGCTATATATTTCCCTCTTAGAGTTGCTTTTGCAGTATCCCATAGGTTTTGCACGGTGGTGTGTTCATTGTTATTTTCTTCTAGGAATTGTTTAATTTCTCCTTTGCTTTCCTCAATGGTCAGTTGGTTTTTTAGGTATGTATTGTTTAATCTCCATGTGTTTGTATTTTTAGCGTTTTTTTTCCTGAAGTTGATCTCTAGTCTCATTGCATTGTCGTCCCAGAAGATGGTGATATTATTTCAGTTTTCTTGAATTGAGTGAGGTTAGATTTGTGGCCCAACATGTGGTCTATCTTGGAGAATGTTCCGTGAGCACTTGAGAAGAAAGTGTATTCTTCTGCTTTTGGATGGAACGTCCTAAAGTTATCGATGAGGTTTATCTTTACTAGTGTGCCATTTAAGGCTTGTGTTTCTTTATTAATTTTCTGTTTAGATGATCTGTCCATTGGAGTGAGAGGAGTGTTAACGTCTCCTACTATTACTGTGTTATTGTTGATTTCTTCTTTTATGTCTGAAAGTACCTGTCTTATGTATTGAGGTGCCCCTGTGTTGGGTGCGTAGATGTTCATGACTGTTATGTCTTCCTCTTGGATAGATCCCTTAATCATGTTGTAGTGACCTGCCTTGTCTCTTAGAATCTTCTTTACTTTAAAGTCTATTTTGTCTGATATGAGGATTGCTACTCCAGTGTTCTTTTGATTTCCATTTGCATGGAATATCTTTTTCCATCCTCTCACTTTCAGTCTATGGGTGTCTCTAGGTCTGAAGTGGGTCTCTTGTAAACAGCATATATATGGCTCATGTTTCTGGATCATTCGGCCAGCCTGTGTCATTTGGTTGGAACATTTAGTCCATTTACATTCAAAGTAATTATTGATATGAATGTCCCTATTGTCATCTTCTTAGAAGTTTGGGATTTGATTAGTAGGACTTCTACTCTTGTATTTATTGGCTGTATCAGGCCCTTTAACACTTGTTGTAGGGCTGATTTGTGGTATAGAATTCTTTTAGTTTTTGCTTGTCTGTGAAGCTTTTGACTTCACCATCAATTCTGAATGAGATTCATTTTTGCAATTCTTGCATATCCCATAGGTTTTGCACTGTCGTGTGTTCATTGTTATTTTCTTCTAGGAATTGTTTAATTTCTCCTTTGCTTTCCTCAATGGTCAGTTGGTTTTTTAGGTATGTATTGTTTAATCTCCATGTGTTTGTATTTTTAGCGTTTTTTTTCCTGAAGTTGATCTCTAGTCTCATTGCATTGTCGTCCCAGAAGATGGTGATATTATTTCAGTTTTCTTGAATTGAGTGAGGTTAGATTTGTGGCCCAACATGTGGTCTATCTTGGAGAATGTTCCGTGAGCACTTGAGAAGAAAGTGTATTCTTCTGCTTTTGGATGGAACGTCCTAAAGTTATCGATGAGGTTTATCTTTACTAGTGTGCCATTTAAGGCTTGTGTTTCTTTATTAATTTTCTGTTTAGATGATCTGTCCATTGGAGTGAGAGGAGTGTTAACGTCTCCTACTATTACTGTGTTATTGTTGATTTCTTCTTTTATGTCTGAAAGTACCTGTCTTATGTATTGAGGTGCCCCTGTGTTGGGTGCGTAGATGTTCATGACTGTTATGTCTTCCTCTTGGATAGATCCCTTAATCATGTTGTAGTGACCTGCCTTGTCTCTTAGAATCTTCTTTACTTTAAAGTCTATTTTGTCTGATATGAGGATTGCTACTCCAGTGTTCTTTTGATTTCCATTTGCATGGAATATCTTTTTCCATCCTCTCACTTTCAGTCTATGGGTGTCTCTAGGTCTGAAGTGGGTCTCTTGTAAACAGCATATATATGGCTCATGTTTCTGGATCATTCGGCCAGCCTGTGTCATTTGGTTGGAACATTTAGTCCATTTACATTCAAAGTAATTATTGATATGAATGTCCCTATTGTCATCTTCTTAGAAGTTTGGGATTTGATTAGTAGGACTTCTACTCTTGTATTTATTGGCTGTATCAGGCCCTTTAACACTTGTTGTAGGGCTGATTTGTGGTATAGAATTCTTTTAGTTTTTGCTTGTCTGTGAAGCTTTTGACTTCACCATCAATTCTGAATGAGATTCTTGATTGGAGGTTATTCTCTTTTAGCCGTTTAAATGTGTCTTGCCATTCTCTTCTGGCCTGAAGGGTTTCTGTTGAAAGATTCGCAGTTAGATATATGGAGTTTCCTTTATATGCTATTTGTTATTTGCTCCCAGCTGCTTTTAGTAATCTGTCTTTATATTTAGTCTGTGTTAGTTTGATTAGAATGTGCCTTGGTGTGTTTCTTCTGGGGTTTATCCTGTATGGAACTGTCTGTGCTTCTTGGACTTGGTTAACTATTTCCTTTCCCATGTTGGTGAAGTTTTCAATTATAACTTCTTCAGGAATTTTTTCATAGCCTCTCTTCCCCTCTTCTTCTTCTGGAACTCCTATAATTCTAATGTTGGTGCATTTGATATTGTCCCATAGGTCTCTGATGCTATCCTCAGTTCTTTTAATTCTTTGTTTTGTTCTGTTCTTCAGTACTTATTTCCACCATTTTATCTTTGAGCTCACTTTTCCATTTTTCAGCCTCTGATACTCTACTGTTGAGACCTATAGTATTTTTGAGTTCAGCAATTGAGTTGGTGGTCTCTATTTCCTTATTTTTCATTTCTTGCATGTCTCTTCTCAATGCACTAATTTCCTCTAATATTTCCTCTAATATTCTGTTTTCGGTGTTTTGCATCCTCATTAGTATAGCTTTTCTGTATTTTCTTTCAGATACTTTGTCTAACCCCTCTCTGTCATTTGAAGCTGTGTTTCTCTAGCTTGGTCCTTCATTCGTACAGTGTTTCTCTGTCATTTCACTATTAGGTTAGTTTCTGTTTCTTTGTGTGTGTCCGTGTGTATGGAGTTCTATTTCCCAGCAGGCTTCTTGGATGAATTCTCCCTTCCTTTGGGTTTCTGTCCTTCTAGAAGGGTTCAGTGGTTTATGTCTTGGATGGTGTTAGGTCTTGCTTACAGGTGAATAATCTCTAGTGTTGTATGTTCTTTGATAGTGTGGGGCCTTGAAATCAGGGCTTCCTCTCCAAGGATCCTTGGTTTATGGTTGGTCAGGGTGTGTAAGCTCTATGTCTGGTTTGCTATGGCGTTCCGTGTATTAGTTCAAATACTAGCATATGAGGAACAAGAGGTGCATTCCTGATGGGTGACAGTCATAAAAGCATGCAGATGTTTTCTAACATAGTCGTTAAATGTGTCTTGCCATTCTCTTCTGGCCTGAAGGGTTTCTGTTGAAAGATTCGCAGTTAGATATATGGAGTTTCCTTTATATGCTATTTGTTATTTGCTCCCAGCTGCTTTTAGTAATCTGTCTTTATATTTAGTCTGTGTTAGTTTGATTAGAATGTGCCTTGGTGTGTTTCTTCTGGGGTTTATCCTGTATGGAACTGTCTGTGCTTCTTGGACTTGGTTAACTATTTCCTTTCCCATGTTGGTGAAGTTTTCAATTATAACTTCTTCTGGAATTTTTTCATAGCCTCTCTTGCCCTCTTCTTCTTCTGGAACTCCTATAATTCTAATGTTGGTGCATTTGATATTGTCCCAGAGGTCTCTGAGACTGTCCTCAGTTCTTTTCATTCTTTTTACTTTATTCTGCTCTTCAGAAGTTATTTCCACCATTTTATCTTTGAGCTCACTTTTCCATTTTTCAGCCTCTGATACTCTACTGTTGAGACCTATAGTATTTTTGAGTTCAGCAATTGAGTTGGTGGTCTCTATTTCCTTATTTTTCATTTCTTGCATGTCTCTTCTCAATGCACTAATTTCCTCTAATATTTCCTCTAATATTCTGTTTTCGGTGTTTTGCATCCTCATTAGTATAGCTTTTCTGTATTTTCTTTCAGATACTTTGTCTAACCCCTCTCTGTCATTTGAAGCTGTGTTTCTCTAGCTTGGTCCTTCATTCGTACAGTGTTTCTCTGTCATTTCACTATTAGGTTAGTTTCTGTTTCTTTGTGTGTGTCCGTGTGTATGGAGTTCTATTTCCCAGCAGGCTTCTTGGATGAATTCTCCCTTCCTTTGGGTTTCTGTCCTTCTAGAAGGGTTCAGTGGTTTATGTCTTGGATGGTGTTAGGTCTTGCTTACAGGTGAATAATCTCTAGTGTTGTATGTTCTTTGATAGTGTGGGGCCTTGAAATCAGGGCTTCCTCTCCAAGGATCCTTGGTTTATGGTTGGTCAGGGTGTGTAAGCTCTATGTCTGGTTTGCTATGGCGTTCCGTGGTATTAGTTCAAATACTAGCATATGAGGAACAAGAGGTGCATTCCTGATGGGTGACAGTCATAAAAGCATGCAGATGTTTTCTAACATAGTCGTTAAGATATACATACATACACAGCAATAACCACATCTAACCAGTCTTACAGAGATAAAGCATAGGAAATTTTTCTGGCAAACGATGCAATCAAAGATGATACTTGCCTGTTAAGCTCTGAATTAAGTAAAATCATGCCTGGAAAAATAGATCCGGGCAAGGTCCTGGCTTGGACTATTTCATTGAAAGCAATTTTTAACTAAGACATATGTTGAGGGTGAGGAGGAGGAGAGTGTATGGGTAATGAGAAGGCATAGATTCATCTTGGAAGGATTTTATAGGGTTACATAGCCAAGATTATTGTGTTATATTGTTTAGTGCAGCTGGAAGAGAATAGTGGAGACAGGAAGGTAGGAAAT
Organism: Tragulus kanchil; assembly: GCA_022376925.1. NCBI lineage: Eukaryota > Metazoa > Chordata > Mammalia > Artiodactyla > Tragulidae > Tragulus > Tragulus kanchil. The sequence continues at coordinate 83,586,806 of JAIOJX010000003.1, read as the reverse complement.
ATTTATCTAGAGGATAGTGATACATAGGAGAAAGTTTTACATTTTGACCATAGAGGGAAGTAGCAGTGGCAAAGAGGAAAGCAAATTAGAAGTTTCCAATAATTAAATTTTTAAAAAAAAAATTAAAAATCAAAAAAAAGAAATTAAAATTAAAAAGGGAAGAAAAACTTAAGAAGAGACAAAAAAAAAAAAAACAGAAAAAATCCAAACCTGACTGATCAATCAAATAAACAGAATCGTCCACAACAAATAAACAAACAAAAAAAGCTATATACCGTTCCTGGTTTTTATCCTCTCATCTGTCTGGTGGAAGCCCATTTGTTCTCGATGGTGTTGTCTTAATGATGTAGCCTTTCCCTTACAGCACCAGTTGCTATGGTTTCTGTTTTTGTTTTCAGCCAAATAAGACGTTGCTGCAAGCTCAGGTGCTGGCCGGGCGGCGGGCTAATCCCAGTCCATTGGGCGGGGGACCGCGGTGCACGCAGTTCTGTGTTGGAGGGGGGTCCCCCAGCTCTACTGCGCACCCGCCAGTAGCCTCCAATACCTGCCTTTCTCCCAGCTTCCTCCTCTGCAGGTGTAGCTATGGGGGTGCATGGGCTCTTCCACCACTGGAGCGTGCACACTGCCAGTTACGCGTCCAAGTCCCAAAGGCAGACAGGAGCTTTCCCGTCTGGCTTGAACCCAGTTCCTGGTCAGCAGTCCGTAGGCGACTTCCCCTCTCCGTTCAGCAAGCCCCCAACTAGGAGTGTTTTTTTGTTTTTTTTTCCTTAAACCTTTATTTTGCTTTTAACTTTTACATAGTTTTGTTGTTTACAGATATGCATGTTCCCAGATTAGTCATATGTATATCCCCCCTTCCCACCCCTCCCAACCATCACACAGCACCCCTGAATGATCTGACGGAGCAATGACTAGAGCTATTTTCTTCACTTATGATAGTACAGGCCCTCATGCTACTTCCTTTATGCCTCCCACCCTCTGTTCCTTCCCCACAGTGTCCATATGTCCACTGTCCATGTCTGTCTTTCCGTCACTTCACTGCATGTGCCATCATCACCATCCTACTAGATTCCATATATGTGTGTGAATATACTGTATTTGTCCTTCTCTTTCGACTGACTTCACTTTTGATGATACGTTCTAGATCCAGCCACCTCATTAGGGCTGATTCCTCTGCATTTCTCTTTACAGCTGTGTAGTATTCCACTGTATATATGTCCCAGAGCTTTTGGATCCATTCGTTCGTCAATGGGCATCTAGGTTCCTTCCATGTTCTAGCTATTGTATAGAGAGCTGCAATGAACATTGGGGTACAGGTGCTTCTTTCAGATTTGATTTCATCAGGGTATAAGCCTAAGAGTGGGACTGCTGGGTCGTATGGTGCTTCTATTTTTAGTTTTTAAAGAAATCTCCAGACTATCTTCCATAGAGGCTGTATCAATTTACATTCCCTTTTCTCCGCACCCTCTCCAGCATTTACTGTCTGTCGATTTGTGGATGATGGCCATTCTGACGGGTGTGAGGTGATATCTCATTGTCATTTTAATTTGCATTTCTCTAATAATAAGCGAGGTTGAGCATCGCTTCATGTGCTTTTGGGCCCTCTGTATGTCCTCTTTGGAGAGGCGTCTGTTTAGGTCCTTTTCCCATTTTTTGATTGGGTTGTTCGTTTTTCCAGTGCTGAGTTGTCTGAGTTGCTTGTAGATTTTGGAGATTAATTCTTTGTCTGTTGTTTCATTTGCTATGATTTTCTCCCATTCTGTGGGGTGTCTGTTGAGCTTTTTTGTGATTTCTTTTGCTGTACAAAAGCTTTTAAGTTTCATGAGGTCCCACATGTTCATTTGTCTTTTGAGTTCTGCTATTCTAGGAAGTGGGTTAGAGAAGATCTTGCTTTGATTGATGTCCTTGAGGGTTTTGCCTATATTCTCCTCTAAGAGTTTGATGGTTTCTGGTCTTACATTTAGGTCTTTAATCCATTTTGAGTTGATCTTTGTGCATGGAATTTTTGCACTGAGTGCTGCCCTCTCTCCCCTGACGCTCCGCTCAGGCCCCCTTTTAGGGCACTTGCTGGCACGCTTTCCATTGGTCCAGTCCAGCGGGGGGTTTCGATAGAGGATTCTCAGAATAGTAGCTCCGGGAAAGTTTTGGCTGTTCCTTCTTCGGCCCTCACAGACCTAAGGAGTTCTTCTGTCGTCTAGCGGCTGGTTTGTTGGTGGTGTTTCATTTCTTGATTAGTTCTCATGATTCTGTTGAAGAGCTGGTGAAATATTCCCCTCATTCCTCCACCATTTTGGCTCCCCTCTATATTTAGTTTTTAAAGTCAATTTTTTTTAACTTGGGAGTGAGTTCAAAATGATCAGTTAGACTAAGGTAGATTATACTGTCAGCCTATGAGTCACTAGAATTTTAGTGATTTAAAATAAAAAATGACACAGGTTGGATAGTCCAAGAGATTCACACTGAAGCTTCTTTGGCAGACTCTTCATTAGTGAGTGTCCTTGGGATCAATGATTCTAGACTGAAGGAGAAAGGAAAACTGTCACTGAGAAGGAACTATGGCCATGTCCAGAGCTACTATGATTTATCAGTTATGTTTTTGAAAGCCAAAAATAGCTAGACTTTTATATTGTGCCTCTACCAGTCATTAGATATGGGTTATGGGAAGAGTGTGGATCTTCTGATCTCGACAGCAGAGGTGATCCCTGAGAGTGGAAGGTTATCTTCCACCAGCACTGCAAGCAGCACTTCCACTCCTTCTTTTAACAGAATCTAGGTTACACCACGATGTCCACAAGTTGTACTGTCTTACCCACATCATATACATTTTGGCAGAAGTTTTCCAAGGTTCATAGGGACCGGTGTTTATGGGGAATGTTAGAGTAGGAGATTAGTAAGACAAATTAAAGCCCGCCCCCCAATGTGCTATTGTAATAGATACCTGTCTCTTTTTCATTTTCAACCCTGCTGCACCTCAGCTTTTAATATTGCCTGTGTCAGTCTTGCAATATTTCCTTACAGCATGACACAGTTTCTTGTGCCCAAGGGCCCGCAGTTTCTTGTGCCCATGACCTTCTCTGCCAGAAATTAATATATTTATCCATTTACCACCAGTACTGGGCAGAAGTGAACCAAAAGACATCCAAATAGGTTCTCTGGATGCCAAATATATCCCTCCTTGACCACATTGTATATTGTATCTGTCTCTGATAATCAGGGTCCCTGATCCCTGACAAAACCGTGACTCCTTTTTTTTGTCTGCTTATCCTAAAGTAAGTTACCTTGAAATATTCAGTGGAAAGACTGAATGTTGAATGCTGAAGCTAAAATACTTTGGCACTTTGGACACCTGATGTGAAGAGATAATTCATTGGAAAAAACCATGATGTTGGCAAAATAGAAGGCAGAAGGAAAAGGGGACGACAGAGGATAATATGGTTGGATGACATCATTGAGTCAATGGACATGAGTTTGAGCAAGCTCCGGGGGATGGTGAAGGACAGGAAAACCTAACATGCTGCAGTCCATGAGGCTCACAAAGAACTGAACATGACTGAACTGAACTACACCAATCCTTTGCATAAAGTCCAAGGTGACCAAGTGTCAGGCTGGTCATCATTCAATCAGTCAGAACAATTTAAACAAAAAGTAACAACTACGTTTTTATTCACTTTCTGCAAGTATACAAAAGGGTGGTCATCATTCAACTAGACTTTTATATTGTGCCTCTACCAGTCATTAGATATGGGTTATGGGAAGAGTGTGGATCTTTGATCTCGACAGCAGAGGTGATCCCTGAGAGTGGAAGGTTATCTTCCACCAGCACTGCAAGCAGCACTTCCACTCCTTCTTTTAACAGAATCTAGGTTACACCACGATGTCCACAAGTTGTACTGTCTTACCCACATCATATACATTTTGGCAGAAGTTTTCCAAGGTTCATAGGGACCGGTGTTTATGGGGAATGTTAGAGTAGGAGATTAGTAAGACAAATTAAAGCCCGCCCCCCAATGTGCTATTGTAATAGATACCTGTCTCTTTTTCATTTTCAACCCTGCTGCACCTCAGCTTTTAATATTGCCTGTGTCAGTCTTGCAATATTTCCTTACAGCATGACACAGTTTCTTGTGCCCAAGGGCCCGCAGTTTCTTGTGCCCATGACCTTCTCTGCCAGAAATTAATATATTTATCCATTTACCACCAGTACTGGGCAGAAGTGAACCAAAAGACATCCAAATAGGTTCTCTGGATGCCAAATATATCCCTCCTTGACCACATTGTATATTGTATCTGTCTCTGATAATCAGGGTCCCTGATCCCTGACAAAACCGTGACTCCTTTTTTTTGTCTGCTTATCCTAAAGTAAGTTACCTTGAAATATTCAGTGGAAAGACTGAATGTTGAATGCTGAAGCTAAAATACTTTGGCACTTTGGACACCTGATGTGAAGAGATAATTCATTGGAAAAAACCATGATGTTGGCAAAATAGAAGGCAGAAGGAAAAGGGGACGACAGAGGATAATATGGTTGGATGACATCATTGAGTCAATGGACATGAGTTTGAGCAAGCTCCGGGGGATGGTGAAGGACAGGAAAACCTAACATGCTGCAGTCCATGAGGCTCACAAAGAACTGAACATGACTGAACTGAACTACACCAATCCTTTGCATAAAGTCCAAGGTGACCAAGTGTCAGGCTGGTCATCATTCAATCAGTCAGAACAATTTAAACAAAAAGTAACAACTACGTTTTTATTCACTTTCTGCAAGTATACTAGTAGTAGTTTAGTTGCAAAGTCGTGTCCAATTCCTGCAACCCCATGGATTGTAGCCAGCCAGGCTCCTCTTTCCATGGGATTCTCCAGGCAAGAATGAACTGCTTTCCCAATGATACATTTTTCCCCATGGAGTGGTACCAGGTGGGAGTCAGGCAGAGCAGATGAGAGAATTGTCTTATGTAAAAGAGTCCTGACCAAACTCCTGCCTTTTATTCTTTTTTTTATAAATATGATCTGGAGAGAAGAGTAGGAAGTAATGAGAGCAGTAGTCCCAAGTCAGAGTGGAGAAAGATATCTCATTCATGATCCCATGGTGGGTGTAAGAATCATAAAGACACGGCAGACAGCAAGCTGTAGGGAAAGAGCCCATTTGGGAAGAGTTCCCGGATGAGTTCTACAGGTCCGAGAGATGGGCCAGGGAAATCGCACCCCAGAGATGGGACGAGGAGGTTTTATTAGGGAGGAAAGGGGAGAAGAAAAAAGGGGAGGGTGATTCTTCAGAGCAGGCGCAGAAACGAAGTTTTTGTTTAAGTTAGGCGGGAAATTAGTGATGAGTCTGTTGTCCTTGAGTTGTCTGTGGGCATGGGGGTGTGCAATTCTTGTCACTTTCCAGATGTAGTGGAGAATCTTTATGGCCAGAGCGAACTCCTTATCTTCGGCCTTGAGAGACTCCCAGGCGCCAGCAGATCAGCAACCGGCCCTATGATGCTGATCCTTTAGGGCCGGGGAGTTTACAACTGCCGTATTAACCCTTTAATAGTCCATAAACCTAACGGTAGGGAGAGCTAGGAAGAGCATCTCAGCTGACGCCCCCTGATTAGGATGCTTCTAAATGGAGGTGTCTCAGTCAGTAATGTGGATATGAGTGGCTGACCTGGGAAGGAGACCCAATGTCCTTGACTGTAACTCTTTCCAGAAGTCTGTCAGGTAAGGCTGTACAAGTCTAATAGGGATAGAGCTTTCTCCCATGAGCCTGGAAGGCAAATTCTTTGTTAGTTATCTAAACTTGGGTCTGAAAGGTAATACAGAATTTTGACCTTGAAGCCAGACTCCTAAAAAAGATGCCTCAGTCTCTTATAGTTCAGTAGAATTCTTGATATGTCCCTTGACTGAAATGTTTTTCCCAATGGGACTCAATCTTGCATAATTCAGATTACCAGGGATGGGAAGCAAGTATTTCTCAAGGGACCACTGGGAATTATGATAAGCTTGGCCATTCCTTTTTCCATGTGAGGTCAAGTACATGAATTACTCCGAATATGTTCATAGGCCTGTATAAACATCTTTGCCGGGCTTCTCTGGTGGCTCAGTGGTAAAGAATCCACCTGCCAATGCAGGAGACACAAGTTCAATCCCTGATCTGGGAAGATCCCACATGCTGTGGAGCAGCTAAGCCCATGAGCTACAACTACTGAGCCTGCACTCTAGAGCCTTGGAGCTGCAACCATGGAGGCCTTGTGCCACAACCACTGAAGCTCATATGCCCTACAGCCTGAGTTCTATAAGAAAAAGTTACCCAACAAGAAGCCTGCTCCCCTCCACTAGAGAGTAGCTCCCACTCCGTGCAACTAGAGAAGAGCCTGGTGCAGCAATGAAGACCCAGAATAGCGAAAAATATATTAATTAATTAATTTAAAAAAAATCTTTGCTTTAAGGTGTATCCTGAAGCTTGGAGGATGATACCTGGCCATTTTATTTATTTATTTATTTTTAACTTCTTCTCCCTCAAATGTAGTTTATTTATTTATTTATTTTTCAGAGTTTTGTTGTCTACTGCCACACATCAACCCGAATCAACCATGAGTACACATTTTAAAGTATCACTTCTGAGTTGCCAGTTCAGCTATGCCAGCATACTAATCCACTATCAATCTCATAGTGTTTAAGTCATGCGGTATGACTGATTGATCCCATGGTCACAGCTCATTCCTGCACATTATGTTTTTATGATATGCATACAATTGCCAAGGTGATACTTTACATAAGCCCATGTCTACCACACTCTATAGAGTGTGTTTGTAAGTCTTCTAATAATAGTGTTGGTTGTGGCTCTGAAGGCAGGTAAAATGGACCCATACCCAGCATAGGTCTCTATTCCCATCTGAATTCAATCACTGACCTTTTCAGGGTGAAATGGAGTCAATGTTGCCAAACTTACCAAAGAGTCATGTGTCTCTCAAGTGTTTGTGTCCTACTGAAGAGATATTAGCTTGTACTTTTTCCATGGTATTACATAATCTTTTAGTCAAAAGACCTAACATTCTCTTTAATAAGTGATCTGAAAAACCAAAATCAGTTCACCCATTCTTAAAAATTTGTTCTGAGGATATCTTTTGGGTTCTTGGATTCAATTCACCGTGTGTGTGTGTGTGTTTGTGTGTGTGTGTGTAGTCTCCCCCGAACGAAAGAGCAATTTTCAAAAGCCAGCTTAATTCTGACTCTATCTACTTGGAAGTAGAATCAGATTCCAGGGGTAAAGGACTAAGTTCCAAACATTGCCTTTGACAAGGGTAGATGCAAAACCACATTGATACTTGCCATTCTGACAGACTATCTACAAATTGGAGGCTGCAAAAAGTCCCTGCGGCTTAGGATGCCAATTGAAAATCCAAGTTGTTATCTGTACTTCAGATTGATTGGCTACAAATCATAGGTTCCCATGCCCCCTCCTTGGGTCTGATTAATTTGATAGAATAGCTCACAGAATTCAGGAAAACTCAATTTGCTCACTAGATTACTGATTTATTATAACAAATAATATTAGAGAGTAAGAATCAACAGCCAGTTGAAGAGATTCTTAGGGAAGAGTTTGGGAAAAGAACCAGAAACTCCATGCCCATTTCAGGTACGCCACTCTCCCCAATCTTCACGTGTCCACCAACAAGGAAGCTCTCCAATCATTGTCATTTTGAGTCTTTATGGAGCCTTCATTCCATAGGCAGCATTGATTAACCCATTTGTCATTGGTTATTGATTCAACCACCAGCCCTCTCCCTTTTCCTGGAGGTCAAGGGTGGGACTGAAATTTCCAAGCTTCTAACCATGTGGCTGATTATCCTTTCGCCCCATCCCCACCTTTGAGTGGAATCAGAAGTCATCTTTCCTAAAGACTTTTCAGGAACCGGGGACAAGAGATCAAATATTATTCCATTGCTCTTACCATCTGGGAAATTCCAAGTTTTGGGATGACGTAAGCCAGGAAATGTGGATAAAACCCCTTTATCTATGAGAACTGTGCATTTTTTCATCTGAATGGACAGATACACTCTTCCCTATAAGTCACAATATTGTAGGGTACAGGCTTTTAAGTGCTCACTTAATTTGACCATTAATTTTTCAACACTTAAAAGTTAATCTAGGGCTTCCCCTGGTGGTCTAGTGGGTAAGGACACCGCCTTGCAGTGCAAGGGGCGCCAGTTCCATCCCTGGCCTGGAAAGATCCCACGTGCCGCGGAGTGGCTGGACTGATGTGTCCAACTACCGAACCAGAACTCTGGAGCGCATGCGCCCAGAGCCGGCGCTCTGCAACGACAGACGCCACCGCGATGGGAGGCCCACAGGAGCCAAAGAACAAAGATGCATGAACAGAGAGAAACGAAAGACCAAGCTCCCCTCCCTCCCCAACCTGACCCCCGCCCAAAAATAAATAAATAAATCTTTTAAAAAAAAAAAAGTTAATCTAGTAGAGTCCATATCATCTCCTGAGATACTTGCCAGACTCTTAAATCCTGCACCTTGAGCAAATACTACCAAATCAATAAACTCTCACTTATTCAGTATGATATTTGAGCTCTCATGATCAAGCACTCAAGACAAGTCTGCTCATAACGTCATGATCTGTATTAAAAAATTTGAGAGTAAGAATCAACAGCCAGTTGAAGAGATTCTTAGGGAAGAGTTTGGGAAAAGAACCAGAAACTCCATGCCCATTTCAGGTACGCCACTCTCCCCAATCTTCACGTGTCCACCAACAAGGAAGCTCTCCAATCATTGTCATTTTGAGTCTTTATGGAGCCTTCATTCCATAGGCAGCATTGATTAACCCATTTGTCATTGGTTATTGATTCAACCACCAGCCCTCTCCCTTTTCCTGGAGGTCAAGGGTGGGACTGAAATTTCCAAGCTTCTAACCATGTGGCTGATTATCCTTTCGCCCCATCCCCACCTTTGAGTGGAATCAGAAGTCATCTTTCCTAAAGACTTTTCAGGAACCGGGGACAAGAGATCAAATATTATTCCATTGCTCTTACCATCTGGGAAATTCCAAGTTTTGGGATGACGTAAGCCAGGAAATGTGGATAAAACCCCTTTATCTATGAGAACTGTGCATTTTTTCATCTGAATGGACAGATACACTCTTCCCTATAAGTCACAATATTGTAGGGTACAGGCTTTTAAGTGCTCACTTAATTTGACCATTAATTTTTCAACACTTAAAAGTTAATCTAGGGCTTCCCCTGGTGGTCTAGTGGGTAAGGACACCGCCTTGCAGTGCAAGGGGCGCCAGTTCCATCCCTGGCCTGGAAAGATCCCACGTGCCGCGGAGTGGCTGGACTGATGTGTCCAACTACCGAGCCAGAACTCTGGAGCGCATGCGCCCAGAGCCGGCGCTCTGCAACGACAGACGCCACCGCGATGGGAGGCCCACAGGAGCCAAAGAACAAAGATGCATGAACAGAGAGAAACGAAAGACCAAGCTCCCCTCCCTCCCCAACCTGACCCCCGCCCAAAAATAAATAAATAAATCTTTTAAAAAAAAAAAGTTAATCTAGTAGAGTCCATATCATCTCCTGAGATACTTGCCAGACTCTTAAATCCTGCACCTTGAGCAAATACTACCAAATCAATAAACTCTCACTTATTCAGTATGATATTTGAGCTCTCATGATCAAGCACTCAAGACAAGTCTGCTCATAACGTCATGATCTGTATTAAACTCTCTAAATTAAAAATACTAAAACTCTATGCTATAGTTTTAAAAAGTTGAAATGATTTCAACAAATTGTACTAATGTTCTATAATATCTTCAGTTTCTTATGTCTATATCTCTTCAAATACCAATATTTTGAGTACTGAAAATAGAATAATACATTTATATCTTTGCATGTAAGGAAGAGTGTAAAATTATCTTTTAATGGATATTTTTAAGTTCCTCACAACCCCATAGCTACTCGACATTAAAGTATAATGTTATCTGTGCATCAGCAACAGTGATGCTAACTGAAGTTATCAAGGGAAAAGCTATAGATAGCTAAATATTATTTTATAAGATAGGCTCAGGTATTTCATTGCCCCAAATGAACCTTTGGCATGGATTAGATGTAACAGCAGTCTCTTCTACAGAACTGTATCCTGCTAAGTATATGGAAATTCTCCTAGAGTGCCGAAAGTACCTCTGAACTGTTGGCAACAATTCTCCATGTCTAATCTTGTGACAGCAGTTGTCCCAGATGACTTTCTCAAGGATATTTGTATAGCAAATAGCCTTGGAAGATGAATATAGTACCTTCCTAAGAGCCAGAAGGCAGATTTCCTGTTCAAGATTATAATGTGTCCTAGTGAAGAGAAATTTTAGACAGGCGTGCTAGCAGTCCCTCATATGAGGTTAGTATTCCTAAACTTGGGGGTCATTAGCTGTGACACAGATCCACTGTGTGGGCAGCATCCATCAAAACTTGCTTCTGTTCTCATGGGTTTTGCTGTCATGAGATTTCAGTCATATTCTTTGTGCCCTATAACAAACAACTACTATTTAGTAGCTCAAGACAACATGCAGCAATTATCTCACATATTATTTCCCTGGGCCATGTATCCAGACACAGCTTAGCCTGGTCCTGTGTGCAGGGTTTTGCAGTCAGGATCCTTGGTCATCTAGAGTACCAACAGAGGAAGAATCTATTAGCTCATTCAGGTATTTGTAGTTACTTGTGATTATATGACTATGGACTCTCAGAGGTTTTTCGTTTTTCGTTTTTTGTTTTGGAGGGGGGGCAAGTTGGGGTGGGGGAGGGGGTTGAGTGGGCCACTTCTATTGGTCTTTCATTTACCTATTTTCATCCATCTTTGTTCTTTGGCCCATGTGGACCTCCCATCACAGCAGCCTCTGTTGTCGCAGAGCACTGGCTCTGGGTGCATGCACTCTAGAGCTCCAGCTTGGTAGTTGGACACATCAATCCAGCCACTCCACGGCACGTGGGATCTTCCCAGGCCAGGGATGGAACCGGCGCCCCTTGCACTGCAAGGCGGTGTCCTTACCCACTAAACCACGAGGGAAGCCCTGGACTCTCAGTTTTATTTGCTGTTAATAAGAGCCTCCCCACAGTTCTTAAAGATCCTTTGTAGTTTATTGGCAAATAGGTTCTTCAACATGGAATTACATGGATGCAATGCCTTGGTTAGGAAGATCCTCTGGAGAAAGGAATGAACAATTCTCCATGTCTAATGACTTTGTGACCGAAGCCAGTAACCTCTGAACTGTTGGCAACAATTCTCCATGTCTAATCTTGTGACAGCAGTTGTCCCAGATGACTTTCTCAAGGATATTTGTATAGCAAATAGCCTTGGAAGATGAATATAGTACCTTCCTAAGAGCCAGAAGGCAGATTTCCTGTTCAAGATTATAATGTGTCCTAGTGAAGAGAAATTTTAGACAGGCGTGCTAGCAGTCCCTCATATGAGGTTAGTATTCCTAAACTTGGGGGTCATTAGCTGTGACACAGATCCACTGTGTGGGCAGCATCCATCAAAACTTGCTTCTGTTCTCATGGGTTTTGCTGTCATGAGATTTCAGTCATATTCTTTGTGCCCTATAACAAACAACTACTATTTAGTAGCTCAAGACAACATGCAGCAATTATCTCACATATTATTTCCCTGGGCCATGTATCCAGACACAGCTTAGCCTGGTCCTGTGTGCAGGGTTTTGCAGTCAGGATCCTTGGTCATCTAGAGTACCAACAGAGGAAGAATCTATTAGCTCATTCAGGTATTTGTAGTTACTTGTGATTATATGACTATGGACTCTCAGAGGGTTTTCGTTTTTCGTTTTTTGTTTTGGCGGGGGGGCAAGTTGGGGTGGGGGAGGGGGTTGAGTGGGCCACTTCTATTGGTCTTTCATTTACCTATTTTCATCCATCTTTGTTCTTTGGCCCATGTGGACCTCCCATCACAGCAGCCTCTGTTGTCGCAGAGCACTGGCTCTGGGTGCATGCACTCTAGAGCTCCAGCTTGGTAGTTGGACACATCAATCCAGCCACTCCACGGCACGTGGGATCTTCCCAGGCCAGGGATGGAACCGGCGCCCCTTGCACTGCAAGGCGGTGTCCTTACCCACTAAACCACGAGGGAAGCCCTGGACTCTCAGTTTTATTTGCTGTTAATAAGAGCCTCCCCACAGTTCTTAAAGATCCTTTGTAGTTTATTGGCAAATAGGTTCTTCAACATGGAATTACATGGATGCAATGCCTTGGTTAGGAAGATCCTCTGGAGAAAGGAATGGGAACCCACTCCATAATTCTTGCCAGGAGAATTCCATGGACAGAGGAGCCTCGTGGACTAGAGTCCACAGGGTTACAAAGAGTCATACACTACTGAATGGCTAACACTTTCACACTCATGCTCAAGGGGAGAAGATTACACAAAAGCATTAACATAAGAAAATAGGTCAGCTTAAAATCTGTCCAGCACAGAGAGCTAAGGGAACCAAGGCAAAACCATGTTGCCTGTTAGCCAGGGAACAGTAAAACTTTTTGTTTCAAATCAGGAGCTCCATGTCTTTTGTCAGTATCTATGAACCCGTGGCAGAACAACTTTTAGCTCACAAGTATGAAAGTATCTCAGGCTCTTTACAGTTTTTAACATTTTTTTCAATCTTATCCTGAATATATTCATAATCTAATGAGAACATGGGATAATATTATCTTGGTCCATTTTCCCCCTTAGTGGTGAAAAAATTATCCAGAGAAAAGTTTTATGTAACAACATAGCGTCTCCATCTTCATTACCAAAGACACTCAGAAATTTTATGTTTCTAAGGACAGGCAAGTTGAAAGCTGGTATTTCACATCTTAATCTTTACCTATGTAAGATTTCTCCAATTTATGGCTTTAATGTTCAAACCGTTTTATTTTGAATATAGTTACATTAACAGTTTACTTAATTTAAATCCTTTTAGACCCCTAGAGTACAACCAAAATGACTGTGTGAAAGGTAATATACCAGAACTCAGTCATGAAATTTATGGCCAGTGAATTGAATGAAACATAGTCTCATTTTTCTAAACCTGAAAGGTTCTCATATCATTTTTTAAAAAATTTAACAATGTATAATGTCTTACTAGAACCAATAAATACAACATCATGATGGTTTTGGAATGCAGGTTGCTTTAAAACTTGTGCTAAAATGGCCTATTTTTCCACAGACTACTTAGCAATATGAGTTCAAAGATCACCAGTTGAATAGCCCATAAAAGGTCCATTATGTCATTTTATATGCATCTGTCCACCAAGCACTTAAGATCATAATAAGAAATTAAATAGTTCAAAGAAGATAAAGTTATGAAAGTTAAGTGGTGAAACAGTGTGATGCTTTACTGAGAAAGAAGTCATTTCAACAGTTTATAAAGTGTTTATGGCTCTTTTGCAGCTTGGCTTAAGCATTATCTTGTCCTATTGGCAAAGCAATACATTGTGTAGTTCAGGTCTACTCGGTCTCCATAATTTGAAGGACTTCCATTCTTCTCTTCTAAGTCCTCTTTCTATTAGTATTCCAGAATTTAATGTCAGTAGTCATTCATTGCCATTACAATAAAATAAAGAACTATTTCCTCCTTCATGCTATTGGAAAGGACTCTTGCTGGACCTGGAGAAAAATAAAAGCTGTTTCCTTCAACCCTAGTAGTTCTCCACAGGAGCATTGCATTTGATTTTGAACTGCTCCTTTTCTTTTGAGCAGAGCTATAAGGATTAATTTTAAACTCCCAAAATATAAGTAAAGGGTGTCCCTTTTTTTTTTTTTTTTATGAACCATGCAAAATCACCAGTTTCCTGGACACTGTTCCACTACAAATCAACAGAGTCATCTTTTCACCTCAAGATCCTCGCCAGCTTCCCATCATATACCTGTCAATGTTGCCCATGCTTTAGAGTACAGAAATATCCTCTCGAGAGCTTGTGAGAAATACTCTTTCAGGTCCTTGCCGATAGTGGCTAAGCATTGTCCTGCATACTTTTTGCATACACCCTAGTGTCTAACTTTCCTGAAAACATTTTACTACCAAAGCAGTATTATCTTGATACATGTTTAAACAGCAACCCTCCAGGACAAAAAGGAAGACAGAAAGAAAGAAAGGCAACAACATTGGAAATTTGTCAATTACTGTTAATATTACAATTCATGTTAATACTCCAGACACAGCCAATATCAAGTTACAAAAACAGATGTCATTGGACATAATACAGGGAAAAGACATGCATAAATGGACTTTGTGAGCCTGTAAGTATCCCCAGCACATCAATACACCTAGATCTTTCTACTTTTACTAAATTTTTGCACTCATACATTACCTGATAGTATCTGTGCTTTAAACTTCATGGTAACTAAAGAATCTGCCTCCTCCACCAAGCACTTAAGATCATAATAAGAAATTAAATAGTTCAAAGAAGATAAAGTTATGAAAGTTAAGTGGTGAAACAGTGTGATGCTTTACTGAGAAAGAAGTCATTTCAACAGTTTATAAAGTGTTTATGGCTCTTTTGCAGCTTGGCTTAAGCATTATCTTGTCCTATTGGCAAAGCAATACATTGTGTAGTTCAGGTCTACTCGGTCTCCATAATTTGAAGGACTTCCATTCTTCTCTTCTAAGTCCTCTTTCTATTAGTATTCCAGAATTTAATGTCAGTAGTCATTCATTGCCATTACAATAAAATAAAGAACTATTTCCTCCTTCATGCTATTGGAAAGGACTCTTGCTGGACCTGGAGAAAATAAAAGCTGTTTCCTTCAACCCTAGTAGTTCTCCACAGGAGCATTGCATTTGATTTTGAACTGCTCCTTTTCTTTTGAGCAGAGCTATAAGGATTAATTTTAAACTCCCAAAATATAAGTAAAGGGTGTCCCTTTTTTTTTTTTTTTTATGAACCATGCAAAATCACCAGTTTCCTGGACACTGTTCCACTACAAATCAACAGAGTCATCTTTTCACCTCAAGATCCTCGCCAGCTTCCCATCATATACCTGTCAATGTTGCCCATGCTTTAGAGTACAGAAATATCCTCTCGAGAGCTTGTGAGAAATACTCTTTCAGGTCCTTGCCGATAGTGGCTAAGCATTGTCCTGCATACTTTTTGCATACACCCTAGTGTCTAACTTTCCTGAAAACATTTTACTACCAAAGCAGTATTATCTTGATACATGTTTAAACAGCAACCCTCCAGGACAAAAAGGAAGACAGAAAGAAAGAAAGGCAACAACATTGGAAATTTGTCAATTACTGTTAATATTACAATTCATGTTAATACTCCAGACACAGCCAATATCAAGTTACAAAAACAGATGTCATTGGACATAATACAGGGAAAAGACATGCATAAATGGACTTTGTGAGCCTGTAAGTATCCCCAGCACATCAATACACCTAGATCTTTCTACTTTTACTAAATTTTTTGCACTCATACATTACTTACTGATAGTATCTGTGCTTTAAACTTCACTGGTGACACAAAGGTAAAGAATCTGCCTCCTAATTCAAGAGACACAGACTCAGTCCCTGGGTTGGGAAGATACCCTGGAGAAGGAAATGACAACCCACTCCAGTATTCTTGCCCAGGAAATCCCATTGACAGAGGAGCCTGGTGGGTTAAAATCCATGATGACACAAAAGAGTCAGACATGATTTAGACGCTAAACAACAACAACAACAACAATAACAAAATCTGTGCTTTACTTGCTCCCTCTCTCTGAAATCTAGGACTTTCCCACTGCGTGATTACTTCTTTGGTATACTAATAATCTTTCTTGGAGACTATTGTCCAGGCAGAAATCCCAGGTGCTTCCATTCTTAAGGGTGAATATTTCTTTCATAAAACTCACCACATTTTGCTCCAATCATCTATTTAAAAGTCTGTTTTGACCTTAAACTAAGTTGTCAGGAACTGTACCTCATCTGTCTTGGTATCAACAAAGTTCAACAATATGTAAGAACTAAATATGTAGTTATAAAACTCAAAACCCACCATGATCAATCAATACTGAGTTACCAATATCCAGTATTGATTTAATATTGAGATATTAAATGAAAACATGAGAAGCTGGGATAAGCAAATGGTAAGATAACTAGTGGATAAGATAATTTGAAAAAATACAGAATTAAAATTAATATAAGCAGTGTCTTGCTAAGAGAAGTTAACTGGGAAATTTTGAGGTTGAAAAATGACTATTGGTTTTATAAACAGTATAATTGTATTTTATCCTTACTAATCACATTTATAATTATACTTGCCAAGAATAATAATGGTAATTTAAGTTTCAAAGCTCTAATGCCATTTAAACAGCAACCCTCCAGGACAAAAAGGAAGACAGAAAGAAAGAAAGGCAACAACATTGGAAATTTGTCAATTACTGTTAATATTACAATTCATGTTAATACTCCAGACACAGCCAATATCAAGTTACAAAAACAGATGTCATTGGACATAATACAGGGAAAAGACATGCATAAATGGACTTTGTGAGCCTGTAAGTATCCCCAGCACATCAATACACCTAGATCTTTCTACTTTTACTAAATTTTTTGCACTCATACATTACTTACTGATAGTATCTGTGCTTTAAACTTCACTGGTGACACAAAGGTAAAGAATCTGCCTCCTAATTCAAGAGACACAGACTCAGTCCCTGGGTTGGGAAGATACCCTGGAGAAGGAAATGACAACCCACTCCAGTATTCTTGCCCAGGAAATCCCATTGACAGAGGAGCCTGGTGGGTTAAAATCCATGATGACACAAAAGAGTCAGACATGATTTAGACGCTAAACAACAACAACAACAACAATAACAAAATCTGTGCTTTACTTGCTCCCTCTCTCTGAAATCTAGGACTTTCCCACTGCGTGATTACTTCTTTGGTATACTAATAATCTTTCTTGGAGACTATTGTCCAGGCAGAAATCCCAGGTGCTTCCATTCTTAAGGGTGAATATTTCTTTCATAAAACTCACCACATTTTGCTCCAATCATCTATTTAAAAGTCTGTTTTGACCTTAAACTAAGTTGTCAGGAACTGTACCTCATCTGTCTTGGTATCAACAAAGTTCAACAATATGTAAGAACTAAATATGTAGTTATAAAACTCAAAACCCACCATGATCAATCAATACTGAGTTACCAATATCCAGTATTGATTTAATATTGAGATATTAAATGAAAACATGAGAAGCTGGGATAAGCAAATGGTAAGATAACTAGTGGATAAGATAATTTGAAAAAATACAGAATTAAAATTAATATAAGCAGTGTCTTGCTAAGAGAAGTTAACTGGGAAATTTTTGAGGTTGAAAAATGACTATTGGTTTTATAAACAGTATAATTGTATTTTATCCTTACTAATCACATTTATAATTATACTTGCCAAGAATAATAATGGTAATCAAGTTTCAAAGCTCTAATGCATAAGCCTGAGATCAAGTAGAAGGTATCGACCTTCTATGTTATTTTCTTCAAAGCTTCAGGAGCTAGTCAATACCAAGACCTATATATAAAACTGAAGAGAGTATAAGAAAATATTAGCACTGAATACATTTTTATAATACATCACTAGAGCACTCATGCATCAAGCTTTTATCCTATAATTTCTCATATACTTATATTTTTCTATCAAAAGAAATTTGATAAATGTTTCCCATCTTAGAGTCACACTTAAGATAAACTGACTCAGTGGATCCTTATGATATTGTGTGTATCTGTAGGAACAACTTCATAAAGCAAAAGGCTGAGTATTATCAATTGACAGGAACAGTGAATTAGTTATCCTTCACATGAATAAACAATAAATATTTAATTTGTTAGCACTGAGATTTCCAGAGTTTTCTGTGAAAAAAGTTAATACTGATGACATTAACTTATCTAGCAATTTGAGTTCTTAAAATTCTGCGGGGACCTTCCACAGAAAGGGAAGGCAGCGGGATTGCCCCGGGCTGAACCAGGAGATCTCGGAGAGAGGCAAATCTTGACTGCCCGCCCCGCAGCCCCCAGGCTCAGGTAGGGGACAATCAGACGCGACAGGGGTTCCATCGAAGTAGTTCCGCTTTATCGAAGAAGATCCACAGCTTTTATAGGCAAGTGGAGGGGGTTTTGCACAGGACTTCCTATAGATTACACCAATCAAGCTAAAGGCCAAGCAATCATTCACGAGCGCAGAAACCATGGGAACCAATCAGAAATTTTGACCAACAATTAACAATTTAGATCACGCCCTGTCTCTTCCTGAAGGCGCCATCTTAGCTGCAAACATGTGCTTAAGCTTCTTTAAACAATGTGCTTAAACTTCTCTTCATTCCCACGTCCATTCCTGTAGGCTCCATCTTAGCTCCAAGCTGAAACAATGTGCTTAAGCTTCTTTTCACTCCCACACCCCTTCCTGTAGGCGCCATCTTAGCTCCAAACTGCAAACATGTGCTTAAGCTTCTTTATGCTTGCAACGGTCCTCTTTCAATTCAGAGCCCCACAAAATTCTATAGTGTGGATATTCTAATTTGTCAAACCTTATGTATATAATAATACAGAGTCTATGTTAAAGTGGTACCAAAGGCAAATTTTCTGATTCTATATTTCAATAATTATGCTTAATTTTGAATCAATAGTATTCCAAAATCTTGTTAATTTATCCTTTTAATTAAAATTTCTTTTGAATTGTCCAAAAATTCAGGTATTTTAATTAATTACAATTCTTTTCTTTTTCCTTCACAAAGGTTACTTATTTTTTCTTGACTCAAAATTTTCTTTTATACCTTGGGAGTTTACAAATTCCTAAAACCTTGGAGAAGCTTATTTTTCAATTTCAAATAGATTAAAATATAAACATGGTTAAGAATGTCTACAAAATTTATTTCTCATATCATGTTTATATTTAGAAAAGATTAGAATATGTCATTGATAAAATATTCTATTTCATTTATTGAATTCTCTATTAAATGGGAACACACTGAAAAGTGAGAGCATAAACATTTTACCTATCAGATCATACATATAATATAAATACTATATGAATATTTTCCTGCTTATTTTTGTGATAAAACCAGCCATCTTCTGGAAACACAAAAAAATAATATTTACAATACTAAGCCAAAGGCCAAAAGGAAATTGAGCACATAAACATGATAAATGTGAATAATAAAATCAAGATCTGAAGCAAGGTGTAGGACTAAATGGTTAGAGCTGCTATACTGTGTGATCTAACAAAAATAACAAAAAAAACCTAGCAGTAGAGTATTAATATGACAAGTTGCTAAAACTCAAGTGTCCATTTCCCAAAGAAAATGTGAGATGTGCAAAGAAAAGTAGAAAAATGACTTGTACACAGGGGTAAAAACATAAATATGTTTACATTTCAGGGAAGCCCAAACATGGGGTTTAACAGACTTAAGATGCAGGAAAAATATAAATACAATCAAAATATAGAGTATATTTAAACCATGTTTAAAGAGATTAAAAGAGCATAAAATGACATTGTCTCATCAAATAGATAAAAATATTAAAGAAATGGAGATTTTTTAACGAAACAAAAGGAAAACTCTGAGGTTGAAAAGTAAAAAACTGAAATAAGAAAAA
Organism: Tragulus kanchil; assembly: GCA_022376925.1. Taxonomy (NCBI): domain Eukaryota; kingdom Metazoa; phylum Chordata; class Mammalia; order Artiodactyla; family Tragulidae; genus Tragulus; species Tragulus kanchil. Next base: position 83,567,207 of record JAIOJX010000003.1, on the reverse strand, counting down.
AATCACTAGAAATGCTCCACTGATGAATTTAACTGGCAGAAAAATAAATTTGAGAACTTGGAGACAGAATGATAAAGATTGCACATTGACAAAGAGAAAAAAGCGAATGGAGAAAACTGATACATATATACATACATATGCATATATATGTGTGTGTGTATGTGTATAGATGTACTCAGTCACGTCCAACTCTTATAGACCCCATGGATGAGCTAGGGAATTCTCCAAGCAAGATCCCCTGGTCTATTAGGGACCGTTCCATTCTCCAGGGGATCTTCCCTATCCAGGAATTGAACCCAGGTATCCCACATTGCAGACAAATTCTTTACTATCTGAGACACCAGGGAAGTCCAAAAATACTGAAGCATGTAGCCTATCCCTTCTCCAGGGGATCTTTCTGACTCAGGAATTCAACTGGGGTCTCCTGCATTGCAGGTGGATTCTTTACCAGCTGAACTACCAGGGAAGCAATTATGTATAGTAATGCTTTATAAATAGATGCAATGTTATAATATAGACCTGTTCCACTTTCATATCTAAGCTTCTATTTTTTTTTTTTTTTTGGCCACTTTTATTGGTCTTTCATTTACTTATGTTCTTTGGCCTGTGTGGGCCTCCCATTGAAGTGGCCTCTCCTGTAGCAGAGCAGTGGCTCTGTCTGCATGCATTCCAGAGTACTGTCTCATAATTGGAGACACCAGTTCAGCTGCTGTGTGGCATGTGGGATCCTCCCAGGCCAGGGATCGAACCAGCGCTCCTTGTACTACAAGGTGGACTCTTTAGTCACTGGACCACCAGGGGAGCCCATGTCTAAGCTTCTGTAAAAGCATAAAATTATGAAATCTAATACCTGAAATAATGGACAGATTTGTTTTATATATATATATATATATCACAATAATAACACAAAAAAGGACAAAATAAAGTGATGTAGGAATAACTTTTCTGTATCTCACTGGAATTTTGTTAGTATAAGTCTGAAATAAATTCTAATATATTGAAGTATGTATGATATACCCTAGACAAATTACTCAAGATACAACTGAAAAAACTACAGGGAAAATAAAAACTATTAAAGGTATTATGATATTAAACTACAAACCATTCACTTAAAGCAAGAAAAGCATTAAAGGAGCACTTGTGGTTCAGTTGTTAATTCGTGTCCAACTCTTGCAACACCATGGACTGTCTATAGCCCACCAGGCACCTCTGTCCATGGATTTCCCAGGCAAGAATATTGAAATAAGTTGCCATTTCCTTCTCCAGTAGATCTTCCCGATTCAGCAATGGGTCTCCTGCCTTGCAGGCAATCTCTTTACTGAACCACCAAAGAAGTCCTAGTAGCAAATAAGTTATGAGAAAAATATTTTTAAAATAAAATGATGAACATAAATCCAATAATATCAATAACAAAATTACATGTAAATAGATTAACCAATTCTATCAATAAACACATTGCCACACAGCTTTAAAAAATTATGTCTCCTTCCTATATAAGAGATTTTACATAAAATATATACTTAGAAGGGAAACAAAATATTTTTTTAAAGATCATACAAACAGCAATCATAATAAAACTGAAACATCTATAATAATGCTGAAATGTCAGATAAAATGCATGCTAAATCTAAAAACACTCCTAATAAAATAAAAAACAAATAAATAAAAATGTTCCTAGAGATGTAAGATCATTTTATAATAAAATATGCTAACCCATTAGAGAGATATAAAAATCATAAATATACATTCATCTCAAATATATGAAAACAGAAAACAGTCATAAAAATTAGACAACTCAGGTATTGTAGTTGAAAACTTCAATGTCCCACTCTTAATAAGGTATAGAGTACAAAGCAGAAAGCTGATATGTATACAAAAGGCTTGAACAACACTAGAAACCAACAAGATCTAACAGATATCTATGGAACACAATACCTCAAAATAACTGAATATACACTCACCTCAAATGCACAGGGAATACTCTCTAAGACAGATGATGTTCTAGGCCATAAACAAATTGCAATGATTTTAAAAGTAGCAAAACAATAAAGTTTATTCTCTTAAATGCAATGGAATAAAATTTAAAAAATCAATAGCATAAATAAACCTGTGAAACTCACAAATCTCACATGACTGAGAAACTGAACTGAACTGAACTGCTTCTTTTTTTTCTCAGTTGACCTTAAAATGCATATGTTCTTTTAGGTTTCCAATCTCCTTCCAGAGAAAATAATAAAAAATAAAGGCTGTTTATGACTTCCCAGTCACATTTTTCAACAATCTCAAATAAAATTAAACTATATTCTTATTTTATTAAAAAATAAAACATAGCCAAGGGTTTCCCTGGTAGCTCAGTGGTAAAGAGTTCACCTCCCAATGCAGGAGACACAGGTTCGATCCCTGATCCAGGAAGATTCCACATGCTGTTTAGCAACTAAGCCAATAAGTTATGAGAAAAATATTTTTAAAATAAAATGATGAACATAAATCCAATAATATCAATAACAAAATTACATGTAAATAGATTAACCAATTCTATCAATAAACACATTGCCACACAGCTTTAAAAAATTATGTCTCCTTCCTATATAAGAGATTTTACATAAAATATATACTTAGAAGGGAAACAAAATATTTTTTTAAAGATCATACAAACAGCAATCATAATAAAACTGAAACATCTATAATAATGCTGAAATGTCAGATAAAATGCATGCTAAATCTAAAAACACTCCTAATAAAATAAAAAACAAATAAATAAAAATGTTCCTAGAGATGTAAGATCATTTTATAATAAAATATGCTAACCCATTAGAGAGATATAAAAATCATAAATATACATTCATCTCAAATATATGAAAACAGAAAACAGTCATAAAAATTAGACAACTCAGGTATTGTAGTTGAAAACTTCAATGTCCCACTCTTAATAAGGTATAGAGTACAAAGCAGAAAGCTGATATGTATACAAAAGGCTTGAACAACACTAGAAACCAACAAGATCTAACAGATATCTATGGAACACAATACCTCAAAATAACTGAATATACACTCACCTCAAATGCACAGGGAATACTCTCTAAGACAGATGATGTTCTAGGCCATAAACAAATTGCAATGATTTTAAAAGTAGCAAAACAATAAAGTTTATTCTCTTAAATGCAATGGAATAAAATTTAAAAAATCAATAGCATAAATAAACCTGTGAAACTCACAAATCTCACATGACTGAGAAACTGAACTGAACTGAACTGCTTCTTTTTTTTTTCTCAGTTGACCTTAAAATGCATATGTTCTTTTAGGTTTCCAATCTCCTTCCAGAGAAAATAATAAAAAATAAAGGCTGTTTATGACTTCCCAGTCACATTTTTCAACAATCTCAAATAAAATTAAACTATATTCTTATTTTATTAAAAAATAAAACATAGCCAAGGGTTTCCCTGGTAGCTCAGTGGTAAAGAGTTCACCTCCCAATGCAGGAGACACAGGTTCGATCCCTGATCCAGGAAGATTCCACATGCTGTTTAGCAACTAAGCCTGTGAGCCACAACCACTAAGCCTGTGCTCTAGAGCCTTGGAGCCACAATTGAGCCCCTGTGCTGCAACTACTGAAGCTCATGTGCCTTATAGCCGGAGTTCCACAAGAGAAGTCACAAGAATCCTGCTCACCTCAACTAGATAGTAGCCCTGACTCCCTGCAACTGGAGAAAAACCTGCAGCAGCAGTGAAAGCCAAGAATAGCCAAAAATAAATAAATAATTTAAAAAAAAAGTGGAAAGAAGTCTAATAACATAATCTATACTTTGAAATACTGGAGGGAGAAGAAGCAGAAACAGGAAAATAATAAAGACTGTAACAAAATATATGAAATGGAAAATAGAAAAGCAAGCAAATGATCCAGCAATCATACTCCTGGGCATATACCTGGTGAAAACCAATATTCAAAGAGATGCATGTAACCTGGAGTTCATTGCAGTACTATTTACAATAGCCAGAATGTAAAGGCAAACTAAATATGTATTAATGGAGGGATGGATAAAGAATATGTGGTACATATATGTAGTGGAATACTACTCAGACATAAAAAAGAACAAAATAATGCCATTTGCAACAGCATGGATGGACCCAGAGACTGTCACACTAAAGTGAAGTAAGTCAGACAAACATAAATATTATATAATATTGCTTATATGTGGGAATCTATAAAATTATACTCATGAATTTATTTACAATGCATAAATAAACCTGTGAAACTCACAAATCTCACATGACTGAGAAACTGAACTGAACTGAACTGCTTCTTTTTTTCTCAGTTGACCTTAAAATGCATATGTTCTTTTAGGTTTCCAATCTCCTTCCAGAGAAAATAATAAAAAATAAAGGCTGTTTATGACTTCCCAGTCACATTTTTCAACAATCTCAAATAAAATTAAACTATATTCTTATTTTATTAAAAAATAAAACATAGCCAAGGGTTTCCCTGGTAGCTCAGTGGTAAAGAGTTCACCTCCCAATGCAGGAGACACAGGTTCGATCCCTGATCCAGGAAGATTCCACATGCTGTTTAGCAACTAAGCCTGTGAGCCACAACCACTAAGCCTGTGCTCTAGAGCCTTGGAGCCACAATTGAGCCCCTGTGCTGCAACTACTGAAGCTCATGTGCCTTATAGCCGGAGTTCCACAAGAGAAGTCACAAGAATCCTGCTCACCTCAACTAGATAGTAGCCCTGACTCCCTGCAACTGGAGAAAACCTGCAGCAGCAGTGAAAGCCAAGAATAGCCAAAAATAAATAAATAATTTAAAAAAAAAGTGGAAAGAAGTCTAATAACATAATCTATACTTTGAAATACTGGAGGGAGAAGAAGCAGAAACAGGAAAATAATAAAGACTGTAACAAAATATATGAAATGGAAAATAGAAAAGCAAGCAAATGATCCAGCAATCATACTCCTGGGCATATACCTGGTGAAAACCAATATTCAAAGAGATGCATGTAACCTGGAGTTCATTGCAGTACTATTTACAATAGCCAGAATGTAAAGGCAAACTAAATATGTATTAATGGAGGGATGGATAAAGAATATGTGGTACATATATGTAGTGGAATACTACTCAGACATAAAAAAGAACAAAATAATGCCATTTGCAACAGCATGGATGGACCCAGAGACTGTCACACTAAAGTGAAGTAAGTCAGACAAACATAAATATTATATAATATTGCTTATATGTGGGAATCTATAAAATTATACTCATGAATTTATTTACAATGCAGAAATAAAGTTACAGATGTAGAAAACAAACTTATGGTTACTATGGGGGATGGGAGGATTACTTGAGAGATAAGATTGGCAAACACATTACTATATACAAAATAGATAACTAAAAAAACCTATTGTAATGCACGAGAACCTCTACTCAATATACTCTAATGACCTATATAGGAAAATAATCTAAAAAAAAGTGGATCTATATCTATGTATAAGCCATTCACTGTGTTTTCCAGAAGAAGTAAACACAGCATTGTGGATCAACTCTATTCTGATGAAAAACAAACTTTAAAAAAGAAAACCAGAATGAAAAATATTAATGAAAACAAAAACTACTTATTAGAGAAGATCAACAACATATTTTTAACAAATTGAAAAACAAAAATGAAAGACTTAAATAACTAAACTAAGAATCAGTCCTGAAGAAAATCAACCCTGAATATTCATTGGAAGAACTGATGCTGAAGTTGAAGCTGCAATACCTTTGGCCAACTGATATGAAGAACTCATTGGTAAAGACCTTGATGATGGAGAAGACTGAGCCCAGAAGACAAGGGAGCTACAGAGGATGAGACTATAAGATGGCATCACCGACGCCATGGACTTGAGCTTGAGCAAATTCCAGGAGATGGTGGATAGGAGATGGAGTGCTACAGTCAGGAGGTCACAATGAGTCAGACATAACTGAGCAATTGAACTGAACTGAAATAAATTAATTTGTGTATATTAATAGTGACATTACAGAAAGAAAATGAATTATAAAGAAATATTATGAACAATTGTTATGTCCATAAATTAGATAACCTTTACCAAAGAAATAAGTTCTTAAAAAAACACACAAATGACTGGAAGTGACTTACTTAGAAGTAGAAAGCATAAATGTCTTTGTAGTGCAAGATGGAGAAGCTCAATACAGTCAGCAAAAACAAGACCTGGAGCCAAATGTGGCCCAGATCATGAACTCCTTATTTCAAAATTCAGACTTAAATTGAACAAAGTAGGAAAAACCACTAGGCCATTCAGGTACAAGCTAAATCAAACTCCTTGCAATTATATAGTGGAAGTTACAAATAGATTCAAGGAGTTAGATCTAACAGACAGATTGTCTGAAGAACTATGGATGGAGGTTCATAAAATTGTACAGGAGGCAGTGATCAGAATCATCCCAAAGCAATAGAAATGCAGAAAGTCAAAATGGTTATCTGAGGAGACCTTACAAACAGCTGAGAGAAAAAGAAATGTGAACGGCAAAGGAAAAAAGGAAAGATCCATCCATCTGAATGCAGAGTTCCAGAAAATAGCAAGGAGATATAAGAGAGCCTTAAGTCAATAATGTAAAGAAATAGGGGAAAGCTACATAATGGGAAAGACATGAGATCTCTATAAGAAAATTAGAGATGCCAAGGTAACATTTCATGCAAAGACAAGCACAATAAAGGACAGAAACAGTATGGACCTAACAGAAGCAGAATATATTAAGAGGTGGATAGAATACACAGAAGAACTACACAGAAAAGATCTTAATGGGCCCAATGACCATGATTGTGTGATCACTCACCTAGAGCCAGACATCTTAGAATATAAAGCCAAGTGGGCCCTAAGAAGCATTACTAGGAGCAAAGCTATGGAGGTTGACAGGATTCCAGATGAGCTATTTCAAATATTAACAGATGATGCTGTTAAAGTGCCACACTCAATATGCCAACAAGTTTTGAAAACCTAGCAGTGGCCTCAGGGCTGGAAAAGGTCAGTTTTCACTCTTATACCAAAGAAAGGTAATGCCGAAGATTGTTCAAATGACCACGTAATTGTACTCATTTCACGTGCTAGCAAAGTAATGCTTAAAATTCTCCAAGCTAGGCTTTACCAGTACATAAACCATGAACTTCCAGATGTACAAGCTGGATTTAGAAAAGGCAGGATTCTAATAAAGCGCCTTAAAAAAACACACAAATGACTGGAAGTGACTTACTTAGAAGTAGAAAGCATAAATGTCTTTGTAGTGCAAGATGGAGAAGCTCAATACAGTCAGCAAAAACAAGACCTGGAGCCAAATGTGGCCCAGATCATGAACTCCTTATTTCAAAATTCAGACTTAAATTGAACAAAGTAGGAAAAACCACTAGGCCATTCAGGTACAAGCTAAATCAAACTCCTTGCAATTATATAGTGGAAGTTACAAATAGATTCAAGGAGTTAGATCTAACAGACAGATTGTCTGAAGAACTATGGATGGAGGTTCATAAAATTGTACAGGAGGCAGTGATCAGAATCATCCCAAAGCAATAGAAATGCAGAAAGTCAAAATGGTTATCTGAGGAGACCTTACAAACAGCTGAGAGAAAAAGAAATGTGAACGGCAAAGGAAAAAAGGAAAGATCCATCCATCTGAATGCAGAGTTCCAGAAAATAGCAAGGAGATATAAGAGAGCCTTAAGTCAATAATGTAAAGAAATAGGGGAAAGCTACATAATGGGAAAGACATGAGATCTCTATAAGAAAATTAGAGATGCCAAGGTAACATTTCATGCAAAGACAAGCACAATAAAGGACAGAAACAGTATGGACCTAACAGAAGCAGAATATATTAAGAGGTGGATAGAATACACAGAAGAACTACACAGAAAAGATCTTAATGGGCCCAATGACCATGATTGTGTGATCACTCACCTAGAGCCAGACATCTTAGAATATAAAGCCAAGTGGGCCCTAAGAAGCATTACTAGGAGCAAAGCTATGGAGGTTGACAGGATTCCAGATGAGCTATTTCAAATATTAACAGATGATGCTGTTAAAGTGCCACACTCAATATGCCAACAAGTTTTGAAAACCTAGCAGTGGCCTCAGGGCTGGAAAAGGTCAGTTTTCACTCTTATACCAAAGAAAGGTAATGCCGAAGATTGTTCAAATGACCACGTAATTGTACTCATTTCACGTGCTAGCAAAGTAATGCTTAAAATTCTCCAAGCTAGGCTTTACCAGTACATAAACCATGAACTTCCAGATGTACAAGCTGGATTTAGAAAAGGCAGGGATTCTAATAAAGCGCCTTAGACTCCATTCTCATTTCCAACAGGGTGGTGTTGGACTATGAGCAGAAATGAAGTCCCAGCTCACACCTGGCTCTGGCCCTAGCCCTCCATTTTCAGCTCTACATCCTACCAAAGTACTGCTAGCATATCCTGGAGAAAGAGGTCACTGGTGCTTGCATCAGAGCCAGCTCTCCCACCAAAGCAAAATGAGAAGACAGAGGAATTTGTTTCAAACAAAAGAAGAAACCCTAGGGGAAAAAAAAAAAAAAACTAAAAAACAATAGAGAAATAGTTCACCACATAAAGACTTCAAAGCATCAATAGCAAGAATGCCAGCTTAATTAGGGAAAAGAATAGATTAATCCAGTGAGAACTGTAACAAGGAACTTGAAAACATAAAAAAAAGGAGCAGTCAGAAATGAAGACTAAGTGAAATAAAAAACTCAATGGAAGGAATTAGCTGAAGAAGAGCTAATACAGAACACATAAACGACCTAGAAAATGAAATAATGGAAATCATCAAACAGAACAGGCAAAAGAAAAAACAAATCAGAAATTAGAACAGGGCTTCCCTAGTGGTCCAGTGGGTAAAGAGTCCACCTTGCAGTATAAGCAGCACCAATTAGATCCCTGGCCCAGGAAGATATCACATGCTGCAGAGCAGCTGGACCATTGTGTCCAATTACGAGCCAGCTCTCTGGAGTGCATGCGCCCAGAGTTGGTGCTCTGCAAGGAGAGAGGTCACTGCAATGGGTGACCCATACATGCCAAAGATGATGAAGAATAAATATAAATGAAAAATCAATAAAAAAGAGATCAAATTTAAGAGAAAAAAAAGAAATAAAAACCAATTAAAGAACATCAAAGACAACAGCAAGCATGCCAGCATTCACATGATAGGAGTTCCAGAAGGAAAAGAGAGAGATAAAAGGTTCAAAAATATACGTAATAGGGCTTCTCAGTGGTGGTCCAGTGGGTAAGGACACCGCCTTGCAGTGCAAAGGGCGCCGGTTCGATCCCTGGCCTGGGAAGATCCCACGTGCTGTGGAGTGGCTGGACTGAGGTGTCCAATTGCTGAGCCAGAGCTCTGGAGCGCATGCGCCCAGAGCCGGCACTCTGCGATGACAGAGGCCACCGCGATGGGAGGTCCACAGAAGCCGATGAACAAAGATGGATGAAAACAGAGAAATGAAAGACCAATAGAAGAAGTGACCCGCCCATCCCCCTCCCTCCCCACCCCACCACCCGCCCCCCCAAAAGTACCTAATAAAATTATGACTTAAAAACAATCCTGAGCCTGAAGAAGACACAGAAAACACAGAGGGTTCCAAACAAAATGAACAGAAACAGACCCCTACATAGTATAAATAAAATGGGAAAAACATTTAAAATAGAGAAGTCTAAAGTTAACAAGAGAAAAAGGATTCCTACACAAATGAAGCTTATAAGGCTGTCAATTGAATTTTCTGCAAAATCTTTGCAGTCCAGAAGAGAGAGGCACGATAATATTCAAAGTGCTAAAAGAGTAATACAAACCAGGATATTCTACCAAGCAAAATTATCATTCAGAATTGAAGGAGAGATAAATTCTCAGAGAAACAAAAACTAAAAGAATTATTCAATTGTAAACCAGCCCTAAAAGAAATACTAAAGAATATTATCTAAGTGGAAAAGAAAAAAACTACAAAATAAGAATCTATAGAAAATGCAAAATCCCACTAGCAAAGTCAAACATATACTAAAGATTATGAATCAATCTAGTAGATATATTAAAAAACAAACAAGATAGTAGAGAATTTAAACAAGCTAGTAGAAATATTAAGAGCTAAACCTTATACAATCAACATTAAAGAGTTATGGGAGAAACATTAAGATTTAAAATAAAGCAAAAGCAGACCATGTGGGAAAGTGGAGTTTAAAACTGTAGATGTTTTAAGATGTATTTTTTCTTAAATGGTGTATTGCTGTCTTGCTGTTCACACTGTTCGTGGAACCCAAGGTAGGAAGCCATGAGCTCAGAGGCTGAGAGGAGACCTGACTGATACAGCAGCCACAACATAATCATATCATAGCCATAATGTAGCCATAACACAACCTCATATAACACAACCATGATGCTGCTCCAAGGTAGCTCCAGTGCAGTCACTGCCAGGGCTTTCAGGGTGAAGCTCATACAGTCACAGGAATACCACACAAAGTAGCTTGTAACCAAGCAAGTACCATTGTGCATGAGGTGCATGCACAATGTTATAAATTATTTCAGCTCTTACATAAACATTATCTGCAAAAGGTGAGGCAAGAATGAGAGGTTGTGGTGTGAGACAGCCTGACCACACTATCTTGGCTAATTTGCTCTTTCCCTATACTTACCCCTTCAGGGTCTCTAACCTCACAATCTGTACACAGTCCATCTTCTGTGATATTACCTTGGTGAGTAGCATTTGACCCTTGGATTTGCAGCAATAGTTACAAGAGTTGCAGTCCCAGTACATAGCAAAACTGAGTTCCATCCAAGTATCACGTAGAACTCATGTTGCAGGCCTTGCCCTCATGGGGCTAGAAGAGCCACCCACCATATGTGGACTGCCTCTGTCTTCCATGACCAATCTCAGTCCTTGTGAAATTGCAGGAAAGTCTTGACCCGCAAGGGGAAACTAGACCCCCGTGAGTTTTTGTGCTTTTTTTTTTTTTTTTTTATTAAGGACCTGCACAACTCCCGACAGGTGCCGGTCCCACACCAGGATCTTTGCAGCATTCACAGCCCATCCAATAGATTTCAAACACTTTTGTACTATTCTAAATCTGCAAGAAAATCAGAGGTTAGTAGACCATCATAGGACATAGCCTTTAGAGTACACTGTTCTAAATCTGCATCTTGGGACATAGCCTAAATCTATATCATTTGACTGTCATAGCCATCAATGATGCACTAGGACTGAGAAATTGCTCTCACTTGCCCTAAACGAGGTCGCATTCAGCACCAGTGTCAACCAGGGCCACTACTCTCTGTACGTTAGCTAGAGACCAGTGAATTTCAAGTTCCACATGGTGTCTCCAGACCCTGCTTGGGCTCTTCAGGAGGAAACTTTGGTCTGAGTCCCCTATTCAAAGCAGGAAAATGCATCATCAAAAGGACCACCCTAGGGCACCATACAATCTTTTAACTGAACCACCTGTATCGTTTATTGTGAGTGTTTCCCAAACTTAACAAACTGCTGCTCCAGTCTTAGTTGCCGCCATAGCTCTAGGAAGACAGCATTGGGCTGTTAATCAATTTTATTTCTGTCTACTGTCACCAACAAATTGGCCCATGGTTGCATTCTCGTCACCTGGAAGGGGGATTTACTAGTCCAAGTCCTGTTTGGGTTCTTCACACTTCTACTTCCCTTTTCCTGCCACCATCTCTTTATTTCTCCCAAACTAGCCATCATCAAGGTGACCTTATAGTTGGGACACCCCTCATAAGGTACAAGAATAGCAATCAGGGATTCGAAAGAGGTAGATGGGGAATTGTTCAAAATGGTATCTCAAATGCCAACAGTAAAACACTTCTCATCTGGGCCTTGAGTACTCGGGTTCAACATTGACTGCTTCATGACCAGTTCTCTCACCACTTGGCTCAACTTGGCATAGGTATGCCATTTACTCACAGTATCCGTGAGCTCTCCTGAATTTGCCCACGTGTTGTGAATGACAGCATTGATCCATTCTGTGAGGGTGTGCATTTTTGGTAAGGCACCCCTGGTTAGGCAGCCTTGCAAGTTGCCTAGTGTTCTGCAGCCTTTGTCTCAACATGGGTGAGAGGTTGTAGATGCCAGTCATTGTACTTCATCCATACACATATGAGTACTGTGCACCTCTATGTCCCAAAGTCACAAAAGTCATACTGCCAAGGGTTTCCCTAGCTGAAACTGTATACCCAAGTCGACCAGCTCCACCTGAGTATATGGTCAATATGTTGTGAACTCAGTCATATTGGGCTCCCCTTGTAGATGCCCTACTGGACCATAGGCTGCTCATGTTTCACTTTCTGCTGTACAAGGGGCCTCATAGTCAAACGGGGACCCAAGGTCTCATAACAGTGTTTATCACCATCACTTACCACCTTGCTGTTAGAGACGTTGGGTTCTACAGGGCCACAGGGCTATTACTCTAATATCAATGTAAGTTGCTGTAGTTCTCCCAAGAGTCTGTGCACATTGCAAACCAGCATGGCATCGTGTAGGGCATGATCCATATTTGCCTTCAGGGCAGTCATGAAAATCCACCCCATGGTGCCAAGCAGCAGTTCACGCTCCCTTTTTTGGCAAATGAGAACTCACAACCTACAACTTTTCAGTGCCATCCAGTGACACATCTAGACTGCATCCCAGACTTCCACTGGAGTCCACACCAAGAGGACCACAGCCACACAGTTCCATGTGCTATCTGGTGGCCACTGGCTTCCTCCATCCAGTAGAGCCTCAGGCTCCCCGATGTGCTGGCTATCCTGCTGACTACACCAATTGTACCACTGATCTGAGGGGAGGCAAGGTGCAAACTAAGACACTGGAAGGAGATGACAGGAGCCACTGGAACTGCAGACATGTCTATTCTCTCCTGGAGGGCACAGCAGCCATAACATAGACATAATATAACCTTATATAACATAAGCATGACACCACTTTAGTAACCCCAGAGCAGCATTAGCCAGGGCTTTCATGGTGGCTTTCATGGTGGCTTTTCTATAGACTTACTGTACAGAGGACCTCATGTCCAAGTCAGTACCTCGTAAGGCAAATGCCCAGTGCTATAAGTGATCTCAGCTGTTATATAACCATTATTTACAAAAACATGAATCAAGAGTGAAAAGCAATGGAGGGAGAGAGCCTGACTGTGCCATTCTGGCTAATTTTCTCTTTTCCTACAGATAGCCAGTCATGACACATAATGAGTACTGTGCACCTCTATGTCCCAAAGTCACAAAAGTCATACTGCCAAGGGTTTCCCTAGCTGAAACTGTATACCCAAGTCGACCAGCTCCACCTGAGTATATGGTCAATATGTTGTGAACTCAGTCATATTGGGCTCCCCTTGTAGATGCCCTACTGGACCATAGGCTGCTCATGTTTCACTTTCTGCTGTACAAGGGGCCTCATAGTCAAACGGGGACCCAAGGTCTCATAACAGTGTTTATCACCATCACTTACCACCTTGCTGTTAGAGACGTTGGGTTCTACAGGGCCACAGGGCTATTACTCTAATATCAATGTAAGTTGCTGTAGTTCTCCCAAGAGTCTGTGCACATTGCAAACCAGCATGGCATCGTGTAGGGCATGATCCATATTTGCCTTCAGGGCAGTCATGAAAATCCACCCCATGGTGCCAAGCAGCAGTTCACGCTCCCTTTTTTGGCAAATGAGAACTCACAACCTACAACTTTTCAGTGCCATCCAGTGACACATCTAGACTGCATCCCAGACTTCCACTGGAGTCCACACCAAGAGGACCACAGCCACACAGTTCCATGTGCTATCTGGTGGCCACTGGCTTCCTCCATCCAGTAGAGCCTCAGGCTCCCCGATTGCTGGCTATCCTGCTGACTCCACCAATTGTACCACTGATCTGAGGGGAGGCAAGGTGCAAACTAAGACACTGGAAGGAGATGACAGGAGCCACTGGAACTGCAGACATGTCTATTCTCTCCTGGAGGGCACAGCAGCCATAACATAGACATAATATAACCTTATATAACATAAGCATGACACCACTTTAGTAACCCCAGAGCAGCATTAGCCAGGGCTTTCATGGTGGCTTTCATGGTGGCTTTTCTATAGACTTACTGTACAGAGGACCTCATGTCCAAGTCAGTACCTCGTAAGGCAAATGCCCAGTGCTATAAGTGATCTCAGCTGTTATATAACCATTATTTACAAAAACATGAATCAAGAGTGAAAAGCAATGGAGGGAGAGAGCCTGACTGTGCCATTCTGGCTAATTTTCTCTTTTCCTACAGATAGCCAGTTTAAAACACATAAATATAAGTTAATATATATGAACCCCCAAATCAAAAAAATATAGTAGATACACAAAACAAGAGAGAAAGGAAAACAGTCACCCCACTAATGAATATACTCAAATCACAATGAAAGAAACAGAAAGAGGAATGAAAGAAGAAAACTGGAAAACAATGAAAAAACATAATAAAATGACAGTAAGTATACATCTGTCGCAACAGATTTAAACCTCAGTGGACTAAGTGCTCCAATTAAAAGACATAGGTTAGACAATTAGATAAAAATAATGATTATAATAAGCCTGGTGAACACTGCCTACCACATATTTGATACTATCAGAAAGAATGCATTCCCTATTAAAAAAACAAATAAATCAAGTAAAAAATACTGAAAGAACCAGACAAAGAGAGAGGGAGGAAAAGAGAGACAGAGAAAATGTGAGCCAGAGAGAGCCATGCAATCTGACCCAGCAGCTTCTGGTCTCTGGATCATAGGCCTCCTCTACCGCCCCTTCCTCCTCTCTGCTTCTTGCTACTCAGGAGAGACAGTTTTGGAGCCCCTGAGGAGACCCTAGTGTAGATAAGCCACACTTGTAGAATTCCAGCCAGTCCTTTCTCCTTTTATAATTTGGTTCCTTTTTATCCTCCCATACCTGATTTTCGGAATTTCTTTTTTATTCCTATTCTTCTCTTTGGTAAACTACCCTGCAAAGTTTTTTTGTTTTTTTTGTTTTTTGTTTTTTTCTAATCTCACTTGCTCTCCTTTCCTTCCCAGATTTCCCATTCCCCCACTTAAAACAAATATTTATATGACTCCCACCCTTCCGATGGCAGGAGCAACTGCAAAGCCCCCTATGCTCTCTCACTGTGAGCGGGTTCTGGGCCGGCTAGACAGAGTGAGCAATGCCGGGTCCGCAGAGGTGATGGTGGACAAGCAGCACTGAGTAAGCCACCACCACCCTGCAGTACTCAAAAGGCAACACCTGGACACACACTACCCCGGCCAAGAAGAGGCATGGACCTTTTAACATCGACGGTCGAAGCAAACCATGTCTCATCTTACTGCAGAAACGTAGTGAGGACCACCGTGCAGAGGTACCATCCCACCCACCATGGTAACCATGTGTGCTGGCTGCTTCTGCTGCACAATGCCTGACCTTTCTGGACAACGGCAAGGCCCGGGAACCTCAGTCCCTTCTCCAAGACGTCCATCTGTCCACCATGGCTCCCCAGGGCATCCCCACCCAGGGCACTCCAGTCCACACCTCTACACCTTTTCATCCACCCCGTGAAGGATGTCTCCCTGGACTGTCCCTGTCCACCCTAAGTTCAGCCTGATGGGGCCACCAGAACAAGAAGCAGTGCTTCAAGTACCAGGAGTCCCTGCCTGACAGCATGAAACTTGAATGAAGCGCATTGCAGCAGGAACATGATCACCCTGGGAGGTGATCACCCAGGCTCATTGTCCCATCACTGTGTCACACTCTTGGCTCCTGAGTACAGTTCCAGACTCCTCCCACCCAGAAGCCAGCTGGAGGGCTGTCCCCCCCCACCATCTTTGGATGCAAATAGAGGCCCAAGGCAAGATCCACCACAGATGACCAGGAGCGTGTGAACTGTAAGGTGACATTCACCCCTTTCTAGGGACAAGTCAGAAGCTGACATTGCCTGGGTAATGCCCACGGTGTGTACCACATGAGAAATGAACAGAGCCGACACCCTCATCAATCCCAAGTGAAGGCTTTCAGCAGCAAGGTCGGTACCTCCTGGGCAAACTGTCCAACCACAGTTATGACTCTCTGGTGAAGAGAGGCCAGTAGAGACCCTGTATGCAATGCGTGGGTTCTACACAAAAAACCTGACTATGAAGAAGGGAGACATTCAAATATTTATATGACTCCCACCCTTCCGATGGCAGGAGCAACTGCAAAGCCCCCTATGCTCTCTCACTGTGAGCGGGTTCTGGGCCGGCTAGACAGAGTGAGCAATGCCGGGTCCGCAGAGGTGATGGTGGACAAGCAGCACTGAGTAAGCCACCACCACCCTGCAGTACTCAAAAGGCAACACCTGGACACACACTACCCCGGCCAAGAAGAGGCATGGACCTTTTAACATCGACGGTCGAAGCAAACCATGTCTCATCTTACTGCAGAAACGTAGTGAGGACCACCGTGCAGAGGTACCATCCCACCCACCATGGGAACCAGGTGTGCTGGCTGCTTCTGCTGCACAATGCCTGACCTTTCTGGACAACGGCAAGGCCCGGGAACCTCAGTCCCTTCTCCAAGACGTCCATCTGTCCACCATGGCTCCCCAGGGCATCCCCACCCAGGGCACTCCAGTCCACACCTCTACACCTTTTCATCCACCCCGTGAAGGATGTCTCCCTGGACTGTCCCTGTCCACCCTAAGTTCAGCCTGATGGGGCCACCAGAACAAGAAGCAGTGCTTCAAGTACCAGGAGTCCCTGCCTGACAGCATGAAACTTGAATGAAGCGCATTGCAGCAGGAACATGATCACCCTGGGAGGTGATCACCCAGGCTCATTGTCCCATCACTGTGTCACACTCTTGGCTCCTGAGTACAGTTCCAGACTCCTCCCACCCAGAAGCCAGCTGGAGGGCTGTCCCCCCCCACCATCTTTGGATGCAAATAGAGGCCCAAGGCAAGATCCACCACAGATGACCAGGAGCGTGTGAACTGTAAGGTGACATTCACCCCTTTCTAGGGACAAGTCAGAAGCTGACATTGCCTGGGTAATGCCCACGGTGTGTACCACATGAGAAATGAACAGAGCCGACACCCTCATCAATCCCAAGTGAAGGCTTTCAGCAGCAAGGTCGGTACCTCCTGGGCAAACTGTCCAACCACAGTTATGACTCTCTGGTGAAGAGAGGCCAGTAGAGACCCTGTATGCAATGCGTGTGGGTTCTACACAATATTAAAAGACCCCTGACTATGAAGAAGGGAGACATTCAGACGAGAAACTGTAAATAGTCTAGCAAATCGAAAAAGCTTTAAAAGGTGCAAGACACACTGGAGGACTTCCCTAATAGCAGCTCATTCAACCCTGCTGCCCTCTCCAGACACTTGCTGTCACTCAGTCACATCTCACTCTACAACCACTCCAGCCATGTGCTGACAATGCCCAGCCATTGCACCCACCATCCAGCTTCTCCTTGGGCCTCACCATCCTTCCAGTATGGTCACTGCCTTGGTTTAGTGTCCCTGCTGAATAGATTCTCACGGGTTTCCAGGAGAGACTTCGTCTAACCCCCTCTACATGCATTCTCCCAGGTTCAGTATCATGAAACCAAAAGCTGGTGGGTCTATATGTTTTTGCAAGCAGCAAGCAACCTAACGTTGGCCACTTGGATGGCACAGCCCACCGTGGTGTCTGTGTTCTCACTCCCTGAATCTGAATCTCATGTGTGAATAAGCCATTCAGACTCACATTCCGTATTGAACAGGGTCTCTCTAGTGCTGTGGGAAAGCAACAACAACAACAACCAAAAAACCCCACCAAAATATTGCATATGACTTTTATTGTAAGAAGTACTATAGGTTAGAAGAAGAAGACCTTATTGCCTCTGGGTTGCTGTAAAGAACAGATGAAGGTCGCCATGCATTTTAAGGATGATGGGAGAGAATAAAGTGTGAAAATTAAGAAGAAACTAGGTTTGATATCCAAATGGACAAACTGACAGTTCGTTTCCTTCTGCTGGTCATAGTTGCTGGATTTATTAAAAGAAAAAAAAAAGGAAAAAATGTCATAGGCAAATAATTCATTCATAGCTGTGGGCCTCTGCATAGGAAATTCTATTACTCCATGTCAAACATTCCACTCTTAGGTTGCCCTAGAGGGTTCAGGTAGACTTTTGGGGCTTTCATGCTTTGTAAACATGTCCCTGTAATTTTTGTTTGTATGTATAATTCAAAGCACCAAAGTAAGAAAGACAACCAACCACAGTTATGACTCTCTGGTGAAGAGAGGCCAGTAGAGACCCTGTATGCAATGCGTGTGGGTTCTACACAATATTAAAAGACCCCTGACTATGAAGAAGGGAGACATTCAGACGAGAAACTGTAAATAGTCTAGCAAATCGAAAAAGCTTTAAAAGGTGCAAGACACACTGGAGGACTTCCCTAATAGCAGCTCATTCAACCCTGCTACCCTCTCCAGACACTTGCTGTCACTCAGTCACATCTCACTCTACAACCACTCCAGCCATGTGCTGACAATGCCCAGCCATTGCACCCACCATCCAGCTTCTCCTTGGGCCTCACCATCCTTCCAGTATGGTCACTGCCTTGGTTTAGTGTCCCTGCTGAATAGATTCTCACGGGTTTCCAGGAGAGACTTCGTCTAACCCCCTCTACATGCATTCTCCCAGGTTCAGTATCATGAAACCAAAAGCTGGTGGGTCTATATGTTTTTGCAAGCAGCAAGCAACCTAACGTTGGCCACTTGGATGGCACAGCCCACCGTGGTGTCTGTGTTCTCACTCCCTGAATCTGAATCTCATGTGTGAATAAGCCATTCAGACTCACATTCCGTATTGAACAGGGTCTCTCTAGTGCTGTGGGAAAGCAACAACAACAACAACCAAAAAACCCCACCAAAATATTGCATATGACTTTTATTGTAAGAAGTACTATAGGTTAGAAGAAGAAGACCTTATTGCCTCTGGGTTGCTGTAAAGAACAGATGAAGGTCGCCATGCATTTTAAGGATGATGGGAGAGAATAAAGTGTGAAAATTAAGAAGAAACTAGGTTTGATATCCAAATGGACAAACTGACAGTTCGTTTCCTTCTGCTGGTCATAGTTGCTGGATTTATTAAAAGAAAAAAAAAAGGAAAAAATGTCATAGGCAAATAATTCATTCATAGCTGTGGGCCTCTGCATAGGAAATTCTATTACTCCATGTCAAACATTCCACTCTTAGGTTGCCCTAGAGGGTTCAGGTAGACTTTTGGGGCTTTCATGCTTTGTAAACATGTCCCTGTAATTTTTGTTTGTATGTATAATTCAAAGCACCAAAGTAAGAAAAGTTTTAGGTCTATTTTATCATATTGTACAAATTGAATTGCTGCAGAAATTTCTTTTCTGCTAATTTTAAGTGCTTCTTGTTTTTTGATTTCTGTTTCTGTTTTAATGTTTTCTTCCTCTCTCCATTTTTGGTTGAAAAAAACTAGATGACATTTAGTGGACATAAGGTAGTTGTGTTCCATGGGGCTGATTTTTTTTTTCCATTTTGTTTCTCAATGTTATTTATTAAATAACTTCTAAGGGCACAAGAGCATATGCCTTTTCTCACTTCTCTCACAGCCTGTGCTATAAGGGTAGCAGTGTATGAGCTACCAGCATGCATGTCAGTGGCTCAGGTCTGCCAGCCCAGGTCCTGAGAGCAGCCTGGCTGAATGTTAGCACCTGTTGTGTTCTGTGTTAGTGATCATTGCCTTTCATGCAGTCTGTTGAAATAATAATATAAAGAGATTATAAAGTTAAAATATTTAAAAACAGCCAAATAAAATCCTATCAAGAATGATGGCCAAGCTCTTCTAAATCTGGTAGATCTGACTAATCTAAGCAAAAAGAGTTTAAACAGAACAAAATAACAAAGCCCAGTCAAGTTCAGCTATTCACTAGGAGATAATGCAAGCCCTAAATAGGAACATGGATTGTTTTGGGAAACAGCATCTTACGAGCTTGCGATGCAGCCCAGAGGAAGGCATTCCAGGGCTGGAGAAAGTTCTGTGGGTCCCTCTGAACTGCTTTTCCCTCCTTTCAGTCTAGCCTTGAGGCAATCTTCTTGCAGGAGAAATGGGAGGATTCTCTTGTTGAGATTCTCAAGGAGTTAGGTTGCAGTTGAGATTCCTCATGGTTCTCTGGAAGACAAAAAGGAGCTGGTTTGGGTCTTTAGTTTATGTCTGTTTTGCTTTTCTGCTGTTGACATGAATAACATCACATTGAAAGGTGAGTTGGAATGTTTGTGAAACATGAAATAATTGTTTTGTGACTTTCATTGTATAGTTTTCTTTGACTCTGTTGACAGAATGTGTTATACTGGCACACATTTCAAAAATATCTGTTAATCTCCCCTGTGCTTTCTTAGTAAATATTTCAAACCTAAAGCTCAATATTGAAAAAAAAGGTAGAGAATCACTGACATGCAAAAAACAAAAAAACAAAAATAAAATAAATCTATCTATGCATTGTTTTCAAGAGACTCACTGTAAAAAAAAAAAAAATTGGAACCCGCGTGCCAATCCAGGGCTTGTAAGAGACTGGAGAGAGGAGGATTGATCCTTGGGTGGAGAATATCCCCTCGCAGAGGGCAAGGCTACCCACTCCAGTATTCTTGCCTGGAGAATCCCATAGACAGAAAAGCTTGGTGGGCTACAGTCCACTGGGTTGCAAAGAATCCAACAAGACTGCAGTGACTTAGCAGGTGTGAATGCACGTGGTAGAAAGAAGATACATGGAACAGACACAGGCAACCTGCACCTGATAAATTGTTGTAAGGCATGGAGTTGTTTTTGGCTTTTTTTGTGTGTTTTCTTTCTTTCTTTTTTTTTTTTTAAAAAAAAAACAAAGTATAGAAGATTAAACTACCTATCTTTTAAAATAATCATAAAAATGTGAAAAATAGTCCTTCCTGTGTATTTGATAAGTGAGAAAAAAACAAAGCCTCCCAACCATCTGTACTATATCTGTCCCCTGAGATCATTGATACAACCAACATCTTACAAATGAAGACTTAGTTATTCCTAAGAAAAATAACTTCTTAATGATGCTAAGCTCTAAAACCTGAAATAAAAGTTGCAGCGATGATCTTTTAAACAACAGTGAAAGCTTAACAACTGGAGAAAGTTCTGTGGGTCCCTCTGAACTGCTTTTCCCTCCTTTCAGTCTAGCCTTGAGGCAATCTTCTTGCAGGAGAAATGGGAGGATTCTCTTGTTGAGATTCTCAAGGAGTTAGGTTGCAGTTGAGATTCCTCATGGTTCTCTGGAAGACAAAAAGGAGCTGGTTTGGGTCTTTAGTTTATGTCTGTTTTGCTTTTCTGCTGTTGACATGAATAACATCACATTGAAAGGTGAGTTGGAATGTTTGTGAAACATGAAATAATTGTTTTGTGACTTTCATTGTATAGTTTTCTTTGACTCTGTTGACAGAATGTGTTATACTGGCACACATTTCAAAAATATCTGTTAATCTCCCCTGTGCTTTCTTAGTAAATATTTCAAACCTAAAGCTCAATATTGAAAAAAAAGGTAGAGAATCACTGACATGCAAAAAACAAAAAAACAAAAATAAAATAAATCTATCTATGCATTGTTTTCAAGAGACTCACTGTAAAAAAAAAAAAAAAAAAAAATTGGAACCCGCGTGCCAATCCAGGGCTTGTAAGAGACTGGAGAGAGGAGGATTGATCCTTGGGTGGAGAATATCCCCTCGCAGAGGGCAAGGCTACCCACTCCAGTATTCTTGCCTGGAGAATCCCATAGACAGAAAAGCTTGGTGGGCTACAGTCCACTGGGTTGCAAAGAATCCAACAAGACTGCAGTGACTTAGCAGGTGTGAATGCACGTGGTAGAAAGAAGATACATGGAACAGACACAGGCAACCTGCACCTGATAAATTGTTGTAAGGCATGGAGTTGTTTTTGGCTTTTTTTGTGTGTTTTCTTTCTTTCTTTTTTTTTTTTTAAAAAAAAAACAAAGTATAGAAGATTAAACTACCTATCTTTTAAAATAATCATAAAAATGTGAAAAATAGTCCTTCCTGTGTATTTGATAAGTGAGAAAAAAACAAAGCCTCCCAACCATCTGTACTATATCTGTCCCCTGAGATCATTGATACAACCAACATCTTACAAATGAAGACTTAGTTATTCCTAAGAAAAATAACTTCTTAATGATGCTAAGCTCTAAAACCTGAAATAAAAGTTGCAGCAGAGATTTATGATCACATATTTAAGCAACAGTGAAAGCAAGACTATTAACCATCTGAGCTTTCTATTGGGAAAAATTTACAGCAAAAAATTAAAAAAGACTTCCCCGAAGTGCCAGAGGAATATGTGAAGAAATAATGTGTGCAAAAAGAACTTGAAAATAGAATTACCAGTCAAAGTCTGAAATATGTGATATTAACAGCCCACATGCTGAGGCTTGGTTATATGGTTAGGAGGAAGACAACTACAACTATGAAACTCAGAAATTGTGGTTTATTTGTATGGCAGGCAGAATGGTTAAGTCCTGTACCAAAACAATTACCAATAAACATAACCAATAATTTGCTAAGAATAGTTCACAGAAAATCACTGTTAGCTCCCCATTTGGTACACAGAGTCTTTGATGAATAATTTTCATTTAATAGTTGACAGATATTTATCCCATAGTGTTCTCTAATATGTTTGGAATAAACATGTGGAAAGCCTGTTAGAGCTTTAAAGAAATAAGGTAAAGCTGAATAACATATGTGGGATGTGTGTGTGTGTGTGTGTGCATGCATGCGTGTGCATGTGCACCTATATATAGGCTTCCCTGGTGGCTCAGACAGTAAAGAATCTGCCTGCAATGTGGGAGAACCAGGTTGGATCTCTGGGTTGTGGGAGGCCTGGGTTTGATTCCTGTGTTAGGAAGATCCCCTGGAGAAGGCAACAGCTGTGCACTCCAGTATTCTAGGCTGGAGAATTCCATGGACAGAGGAGTCTGGCATGCTATAGTGCAAGGGATAACAAAGAGTCAGCACAACTAAACAACTTACACTTTCTTTTCATATATATATATACATATATATAATATATGTGTATATGGGATTTCTGGTAAGATTAAACTACCTATCTTTTAAAATAATCATAAAAATGTGAAAAATAGTCCTTCCTGTGTATTTGATAAGTGAGAAAAAAACAAAGCCTCCCAACCATCTGTACTATATCTGTCCCCTGAGATCATTGATACAACCAACATCTTACAAATGAAGACTTAGTTATTCCTAAGAAAAATAACTTCTTAATGATGCTAAGCTCTAAAACCTGAAATAAAAGTTGCAGCAGAGATTTATGATCACATATTTAAGCAACAGTGAAAGCAAGACTATTAACCATCTGAGCTTTCTATTGGGAAAAATTTACAGCAAAAAATAAAAAAGACTTCCCTGAAGTGCCAGAGGAATATGTGAAGAAATAATGTGTGCAAAAAGAACTTGAAAATAGAATTACCAGTCAAAGTCTGAAATATGTGATATTAACAGCCCACATGCTGAGGCTTGGGTTATATGGTTAGGAGGAAGACAACTACAACTATGAAACTCAGAAATTGTGGTTTATTTGTATGGCAGGCAGAATGGTTAAGTCCTGTACCAAAACAATTACCAATAAACATAACCAATAATTTGCTAAGAATAGTTCACAGAAAATCACTGTTAGCTCCCCATTTGGTACACAGAGTCTTTGATGAATAATTTTCATTTAATAGTTGACAGATATTTATCCCATAGTGTTCTCTAATATGTTTGGAATAAACATGTGGAAAGCCTGTTAGAGCTTTAAAGAAATAAGGTAAAGCTGAATAACATATGTGGGATGTGTGTGTGTGTGTGTGTGCATGCATGCGTGTGCATGTGCACCTATATATAGGCTTCCCTGGTGGCTCAGACAGTAAAGAATCTGCCTGCAATGTGGGAGAACCAGGTTGGATCTCTGGGTTGTGGGAGGCCTGGGTTTGATTCCTGTGTTAGGAAGATCCCCTGGAGAAGGCAACAGCTGTGCACTCCAGTATTCTAGGCTGGAGAATTCCATGGACAGAGGAGTCTGGCATGCTATAGTGCAAGGGATAACAAAGAGTCAGACACAACTAAACAACTTACACTTTCTTTTCATATATATATATACATATATATAATATATGTGTATATGGGATTTCCTGGTAACTCAGATGGTAAAGAATCCCTATTAAACTAAAATCCATGTGTTAGCAGAGTAGTATTTTTTTTTTTCTGGATGCTATATGAGAGAATCCATTTCCTGTTCATTTGAATCAACAGAATTCAGTTCCTGTTACTCTAAGACGACTTTCCTGCTGGCTTAGACAGTAAAAAAAATCCACCTGCAATGCAAAAGATTGGGGTTCAATCCTTGGGTCTGTAAGATCCCCTGGAGAAGGAAATGGCTAACCCACTCCAGTATTCTTGCCTTGGAAATCCCATGGACAGAGGGCCTGGTGGTGGCTGAGGCTAAAGTCAATGGGGTCGTAAAGAGTTATGCTCAACTGAGTGACTAAGACTGCCGTAAGATTGACGGTCATTCCCAGCTTTTTTTATTCCTTTTATTTTAAGACCACTCAGTCCTCCATATTCAAAGCTAGGTACAGCAAGTCTACTCTCTTCCAAGCTTCCACCTTTCTCAGTCTCTTTTCCCATTGAGAAAGGATCTTCATTTTCAAAGACTTGTGATAAACTGAACCTTCTTGAAAAGTCACAAATGATCTTACAGTCTCAAGGTTTGTAGCCTTAATTACATGTTCATTTCACTTTGCCATGAAAGGTAATCTAGTCATAGGTTCAGGTGATTAGGATGTGGGCACCTATGGAGAGATAGTAGTCTGTCTGCCATAGCTACTAAATGGCCAATATAGCATTCATCTAAAAAAAAAGAGTGAGAGAAAAAATGAGTATGATTAAGACAACATTTAGGGACAGGGACTGAACTTTGCCTATATCACACGAAACCTGAAATAATGACATGAAGTCATCAAGGTTTAGAACTCCTTAGTTGTTCTCCCTGGGTGTTCCCAAAGTGACCAACTCCCTTGGTGGCAAAGACGGGAGACTGACCAGCTCTGCTTCTCTCCTACTCCTCTCATAACCTCTCTATAATACAGAGTCTAAAATCCAAAACTCAAGTTTCAAGTGATAGGACTCAGAATTCTGAATTTCTGTCAGTCTCTACCCTAGAGCTTCTATAATCTCATATCTGGATCACCTACAATGGGAGGACTTAAGCTTCCAAGTGATTCTTACTCACAAAATTTAAGAAATTCTGCTACAGTAGGTAGAGATGTCTTTAGAAATCAGGGATTTTGGCAAGCCATTAAAAGTCATAAAATAAAAAGAGAAGAAAATGCTAAATGAGTTAAACACACAATTATGTTTACTAATTATCTCTTTCTTTTTAAGCTCAATATGCCAGAAAAGAAAAACTGTCTTAACAAGAGGACTCCAACTATCTCTGTTTACCTTATATCTGTCAATAAATAGTTTATTTTAAAAATTAAATAGACCGGTCTAGTATGCTCTAAGATATAGTCAGTCCTTTTAAATTTTAATTAATGGAGAGAAGTCTAGTGATTACTAATAATTTTAGCTTATTATTGGATTTAAAAGAGTCTATCATTTTTATTCCTTTTATTTTAAGACCACTCAGTCCTCCATATTCAAAGCTAGGTACAGCAAGTCTACTCTCTTCCAAGCTTCCACCTTTCTCAGTCTCTTTTCCCATTGAGAAAGGATCTTCATTTTCAAAGACTTGTGATAAACTGAACCTTCTTGAAAAGTCACAAATGATCTTACAGTCTCAAGGTTTGTAGCCTTAATTACATGTTCATTTCACTTTGCCATGAAAGGTAATCTAGTCATAGGTTCAGGTGATTAGGATGTGGGCACCTATGGAGAGATAGTAGTCTGTCTGCCATAGCTACTAAATGGCCAATATAGCATTCATCTAAAAAAAAAGAGTGAGAGAAAAAATGAGTATGATTAAGACAACATTTAGGGACAGGGACTGAACTTTGCCTATATCACACGAAACCTGAAATAATGACATGAAGTCATCAAGGTTTAGAACTCCTTAGTTGTTCTCCCTGGGTGTTCCCAAAGTGACCAACTCCCTTGGTGGCAAAGACGGGAGACTGACCAGCTCTGCTTCTCTCCTACTCCTCTCATAACCTCTCTATAATACAGAGTCTAAAATCCAAAACTCAAGTTTCAAGTGATAGGACTCAGAATTCTGAATTTCTGTCAGTCTCTACCCTAGAGCTTCTATAATCTCATATCTGGATCACCTACAATGGGAGGACTTAAGCTTCCAAGTGATTCTTACTCACAAAATTTAAGAAATTCTGCTACAGTAGGTAGAGATGTCTTTAGAAATCAGGGATTTTGGCAAGCCATTAAAAGTCATAAAATAAAAAGAGAAGAAAATGCTAAATGAGTTAAACACACAATTATGTTTACTAATTATCTCTTTCTTTTTAAGCTCAATATGCCAGAAAAGAAAAACTGTCTTAACAAGAGGACTCCAACTATCTCTGTTTACCTTATATCTGTCAATAAATAGTTTATTTTTAAAAATTAAATAGACCGGTCTAGTATGCTCTAAGATATAGTCAGTCCTTTTAAATTTTAATTAATGGAGAGAAGTCTAGTGATTACTAATAATTTTAGCTTATTATTGGATTTAAAAGAGTCTATCATTTTAATAGTCATTTGGAATAATTGTTAATTATATATATGGAGATCTAGGGGGAATGTAACACTTCAGTTTTTATGATAAAACCTTATTGATCTTTCTGATACTAAATAAATAAAAAATTGAATGTGTCTATGGCTGTAACAATTGTTTTCATTCAGATTAAATTGCTCTTTCATAGTCCATGTCTTTGTATAGTGAGGTACAGATTATGTGCATGCAAGTTTTTCAAATAACTTTATTTCTATTGATTTTTAAAATAATTAATGACCATAACTACAATTCTACTTTGGAAAAGCAACAATGATTTGCAACTATCAGATGTCAGAGAACTTTATTTTTCAACTATAACTAAAACACCAACGTATGATGAATTATTAGGTTGTTTGAAAAAGCAACATGAATTTACTTAGCTGCATGACAATTAGCTTACTCATCTTTCTTCTATTGTTTCATACAGATAAGGAACAATTTTAAGGACATTTAAAGAGCAGTAGCAAATTTTTAATATCATTTTATATGCCAAGAATACAAAATCAAATTAATTCAGTCTTTCTAGAGAAGTATCACAGAGAAATTCTAAACAGGATGTTAATAAACAAACGCCTAGCCTCGTAAAAAGTGTCAGAGTGATCTATATATACCCACACAGCCGGCTCGGGAAAACCGTGAGGAAGGCTACAAGCCCGGGCCTCCAGTCACCCTGTAAATCACTCTTGCTTCATTCTCTAGACAATAATGGGACCGAAATGAATGAGCAGTAGCAGAACCCACAAAGATTTGTGAAAAAAATTTAAAAAGATTCAAATAAACCTGCATAGCCTAACTCGATCAGAGAGAGCATAAAACAATAAATTTAACATCATACCTGCAGCAAATATTGAAATCGTAGGTTTCTAGAGACTGGTTGGAGGAAAAGGACAACATAATCTGGAAACATTCTATAAAAGGTCACCTTTTAAACTTTGCAAGATTTTAGACCAAGTTTGTGAGGCTGGAGTTTAAAAACTTCAAGTATTGAATATGTCAGTCTTAAATTTTAATTAATGGAGAGAAGTCTAGTGATTACTAATAATTTTAGCTTATTATTGGATTTAAAAGAGTCTATCATTTTAATAGTCATTTGGAATAATTGTTAATTATATATATGGAGATCTAGGGGGAATGTAACACTTCAGTTTTTATGATAAAACCTTATTGATCTTTCTGATACTAAATAAATAAAAAATTGAATGTGTCTATGGCTGTAACAATTGTTTTCATTCAGATTAAATTGCTCTTTCATAGTCCATGTCTTTGTATAGTGAGGTACAGATTATGTGCATGCAAGTTTTTCAAATAACTTTATTTCTATTGATTTTTAAAATAATTAATGACCATAACTACAATTCTACTTTGGAAAAGCAACAATGATTTGCAACTATCAGATGTCAGAGAACTTTATTTTTCAACTATAACTAAAACACCAACGTATGATGAATTATTAGGTTGTTTGAAAAAGCAACATGAATTTACTTAGCTGCATGACAATTAGCTTACTCATCTTTCTTCTATTGTTTCATACAGATAAGGAACAATTTTAAGGACATTTAAAGAGCAGTAGCAAATTTTTAATATCATTTTATATGCCAAGAATACAAAATCAAATTAATTCAGTCTTTCTAGAGAAGTATCACAGAGAAATTCTAAACAGGATGTTAATAAACAAACGCCTAGCCTCGTAAAAAGTGTCAGAGTGATCTATATATACCCACACAGCCGGCTCGGGAAAACCGTGAGGAAGGCTACAAGCCCGGGCCTCCAGTCACCCTGTAAATCACTCTTGCTTCATTCTCTAGACAATAATGGGACCGAAATGAATGAGCAGTAGCAGAACCCACAAAGATTTGTGAAAAAAATTTAAAAAGATTCAAATAAACCTGCATAGCCTAACTCGATCAGAGAGAGCATAAAACAATAAATTTAACATCATACCTGCAGCAAATATTGAAATCGTAGGTTTCTAGAGACTGGTTGGAGGAAAAGGACAACATAATCTGGAAACATTCTATAAAAGGTCACCTTTTAAAAACTTTGCAAGATTTTAGACCAAGTTTGTGAGGCTGGAGTATTATTCAAATACTTTTGTACAATGTTAAATTTAATTTAGACTTCTCTTGTAAATAATTATTTTTCTTATTCAATGGATAAATAAAATATATGAAAATCTTACTTGATAGCAAAATTATGCTGTCTAAATTTTCAGTTCACAAAATATTGAAAACTTCATTAATTGGTATGTTTTTCATGTTGAAAATATTTTGATATAAATGAGAGGAAGCAAAAAGATTATAGGAATTAGGACACAAAATGGAAACAAAAAATTCTAAAGACAGAAGAAGAGATAGACAGAGAGAGAGAAATTAAGGTCAGAGACCCTCCCAGAACCCAAGAAGATAGCTAGTGCTTTCAGGCCAGATAATTCAAGACTTATAGATACAGATGAGATACCTAAGTTTTACGGTTCAGCATAGAGAATAGAGTTTCTTAGGTTGTTGTACAGAAATTCAGGGTTCTTAACGGTAGGCTTAATTAATAATAAACATACCTCTTTGTCCCTACATGTGACATAAGTCATCTGGCCAAATAATTTAAAGATATACTTTTAGGTAACATTAAAAACTGGAGGCCTCAGAAGACTCATATTTTAATAACTGCCCCATTATGTGAGGAAATCGCTATTCTCAATGTGTCTCAGTTGTCTCCAACTCTTTGTAATGCAATGAACTATAGCCCACCAAGCTTCTCTGTCCGTGGAATTCTCCAGGCAGGAATATTGGAGTGGGTTGCCATGTCCTCCTCCAGGGGATCTTCTCAACCCAGGGATGGAACCTAGGTCTCCTGCATCACAGGTAGTTTATTTACCTTCTGAGCCATTAGGGAAACCCAAAACATGGAAGACTCAGAAGACTCAGTATCTGTCAATATCTGTCCCATGTGAGTGGAAAACTCAGTTTTCTATGTGTCTAAGATTCCTACTTATAAATTTGGATGTCAACTTCTGTTTAACACACAGTTTTGCTGCCCCACTCAGAACCTTTTAGATTTACTGTGGCATTTATGTATTCATTTTCCCTTTTTCCCTTTAATTGCAAGATTTTAGACCAAGTTTGTGAGGCTGGAGTATTATTCAAATACTTTTGTACAATGTTAAATTTAATTTAGACTTCTCTTGTAAATAATTATTTTTCTTATTCAATGGATAAATAAAATATATGAAAATCTTACTTGATAGCAAAATTATGCTGTCTAAATTTTCAGTTCACAAAATATTGAAAACTTCATTAATTGGTATGGTTTTCATGTTGAAAATATTTTGATATAAATGAGAGGAAGCAAAAAGATTATAGGAATTAGGACACAAAATGGAAACAAAAAATTCTAAAGACAGAAGAAGAGATAGACAGAGAGAGAGAAATTAAGGTCAGAGACCCTCCCAGAACCCAAGAAGATAGCTAGTGCTTTCAGGCCAGATAATTCAAGACTTATAGATACAGATGAGATACCTAAGTTTTACGGTTCAGCATAGAGAATAGAGTTTCTTAGGTTGTTGTACAGAAATTCAGGGTTCTTAACGGTAGGCTTAATTAATAATAAACATACCTCTTTGTCCCTACATGTGACATAAGTCATCTGGCCAAATAATTTAAAGATATACTTTTAGGTAACATTAAAAACTGGAGGCCTCAGAAGACTCATATTTTAATAACTGCCCCATTATGTGAGGAAATCGCTATTCTCAATGTGTCTCAGTTGTCTCCAACTCTTTGTAATGCAATGAACTATAGCCCACCAAGCTTCTCTGTCCGTGGAATTCTCCAGGCAGGAATATTGGAGTGGGTTGCCATGTCCTCCTCCAGGGGATCTTCTCAACCCAGGGATGGAACCTAGGTCTCCTGCATCACAGGTAGTTTATTTACCTTCTGAGCCATTAGGGAAACCCAAAACATGGAAGACTCAGAAGACTCAGTATCTGTCAATATCTGTCCCATGTGAGTGGAAAACTCAGTTTTCTATGTGTCTAAGATTCCTACTTATAAATTTGGATGTCAACTTCTGTTTAACACACAGTTTTGCTGCCCCACTCAGAACCTTTTAGATTTACTGTGGCATTTATGTATTCATTTTCCCTAGTTTTTGAGTACTTCTGGTTTTCCCTCTAATAACCTGGTATTCTTCAGAGAAGTGACCTTGTTGTCCTAGAGCCCAGAGAGCTGAAATTATCTGAAGGACACATCACCCCACATGAATAATCCTAGCAATGCTGAGATAAGAACTGATGAAAAGCCAACTTACTTACTTTTGGTTAAGACAGCTTCCAAGGCATAATTTCCCCAGTGAAGTTTCCTTGATATACCAGGCTGAAGCTATATTACATGAGATTTTCCCTGAAATTTCACCCATTCTTCTTCCTCACTTCTTTTCTATCTGTCCTACTTCCTGTATTCATCCATGAGATTTACCTGGGAGAGCTTCTTCTATAAACCATTTGCACAAGAATCCTTGACTCACTGTCTGCTTTGGAGAGCCCAACCTACCACATTCACAATATTGGGTTTTAAAATGAGTATGTTTAAATATAGCAAATTCTCATTTAGTATTAGGTATACCTCCACAACTCTATGACTCTACATGTACTACTTGTTCTAGAAAAGAAATAAAATGTATGACTTCATACCTTCTCCCTGAAAACTGAGTGATGAATTTTTTGCTTTGTTTTATTTTGTTTTTACAGGCTTCAATGAGTCTTCTACCACTTACAAGATACATGTAAACTCTTAAAACTACAAAGCACAATATAGTAGTAACATCTGCCTTTCCTTAGTAATAGGTGTTTAAGGTTCTTCTATGTGTTTTGGATAGCATAAGCTACGAATAATAGCAATGAATAGTATTAATTCTTGGAACTGACTAATATTTCATTGTCTGGCTGTACCACAATTTATTTATCCATTCA
The DNA here is from genome assembly GCA_022376925.1 of Tragulus kanchil. Classification (NCBI taxonomy): domain Eukaryota; kingdom Metazoa; phylum Chordata; class Mammalia; order Artiodactyla; family Tragulidae; genus Tragulus; species Tragulus kanchil. Next base: position 83,535,440 of record JAIOJX010000003.1, on the reverse strand, counting down.
CCTTCTGAAGGACAACTTGGTTGCTTCCAAGTTTTGGCAATTGCAACTAAAGCCACTATAAACACCTGCACACAAGTTTTTCTTGTGTGTGGGCATGAAATTTCACCTGTTTTGAAGAAACAACATTGAGTGTGATTGCTAAATCATATGACAAGAGTACATTTAATTTTATAAGAAACCACCACATTGTCTTCTAATGTGATTGTATGATTTTGCAGTTCCACCAGTCATAAATGTGAGATCTTATTGCTTGGCATCCTCACCAGCATTTATGTATTCATTTTCCCTAGTTTGGAGTACTTCTGGTTTTCCCTCTAATAACCTGGTATTCTTCAGAGAAGTGACCTTGTTGTCCTAGAGCCCAGAGAGCTGAAATTATCTGAAGGACACATCACCCCACATGAATAATCCTAGCAATGCTGAGATAAGAACTGATGAAAAGCCAACTTACTTACTTTTGGTTAAGACAGCTTCCAAGGCATAATTTCCCCAGTGAAGTTTCCTTGATATACCAGGCTGAAGCTATATTACATGAGATTTTCCCTGAAATTTCACCCATTCTTCTTCCTCACTTCTTTTCTATCTGTCCTACTTCCTGTATTCATCCATGAGATTTACCTGGGAGAGCTTCTTCTATAAACCATTTGCACAAGAATCCTTGACTCACTGTCTGCTTTGGAGAGCCCAACCTACCACATTCACAATATTGGGTTTTAAAATGAGTATGTTTAAATATAGCAAATTCTCATTTAGTATTAGGTATACCTCCACAACTCTATGACTCTACATGTACTACTTGTTCTAGAAAAGAAATAAAATGTATGACTTCATACCTTCTCCCTGAAAACTGAGTGATGAATTTTTTGCTTTGTTTTATTTTGTTTTTACAGGCTTCAATGAGTCTTCTACCACTTACAAGATACATGTAAACTCTTAAAACTACAAAGCACAATATAGTAGTAACATCTGCCTTTCCTTAGTAATAGGTGTTTAAGGTTCTTCTATGTGTTTTGGATAGCATAAGCTACGAATAATAGCAATGAATAGTATTAATTCTTGGAACTGACTAATATTTCATTGTCTGGCTGTACCACAATTTATTTATCCATTCACCTTCTGAAGGACAACTTGGTTGCTTCCAAGTTTTGGCAATTGCAACTAAAGCCACTATAAACACCTGCACACAAGTTTTTCTTGTGTGTGGGCATGAAATTTCACCTGTTTTGAAGAAACAACATTGAGTGTGATTGCTAAATCATATGACAAGAGTACATTTAATTTTATAAGAAACCACCACATTGTCTTCTAATGTGATTGTATGATTTTGCAGTTCCACCAGTCATAAATGTGAGATCTTATTGCTTGGCATCCTCACCAGCATTTGGTACTGTCAAGTACTAGATTTTGGTCATTTTAATGTGTAGTTGTTTCCCATTGTTGTTTTAATTTTTATTTTCTTGATGATTTATTATACGAAGCATCATTTCATATGCTTGTCTCTCATGTGTATGTCTTCCTTGGTTAGGTGTTTTTAAAAGTCTTTGGCCTATATTTTAATAGGGCTGCTTGTTTTCTTGTTGAGGTTTCTTTTTTTTTTTGGCCTCTTTTATTGGTCCTTCATTTATTTATTTGCATCCACCTTTATTCTTTGATCTGTGTGGGCCTCCCATTGCAGTGACCTCTCTCGCTGCAGAGCTCTGGCTCTGGGCGCATGTGCTTCAGAATGCTGGCCCCTAATCTGACACACCGGTCCAGCCACTCCGCGGCACGTGGAATCTTCCCATGCCAGGGATCAAATCTGTGCCTCTTGCATTGCAAGGCGGAATCTTTACCCACTGGACCACCAGGGAAGCCCTCTTGTTGAGTTTTAAAAGAGGATTTTTTTTTTTGTATATTTGGGGTAACAGTCCTTCATTAAGTACTTTTTTGTTTCATTACATTTTTAATTGGAGGATAATTATAGTGTTGTGGTTGTTCCTGCCATACATCAACATAAATCAGTCATAGGCGTACATATGTTCCCTCTCTTTTAAACCTCCCTCCCTAACCCACACCTCTAAGTTATCACTGAGCATGGGTATTGGTTCTCTAAGTTATACAGCAAATTTCCACTGGCTATCTGTATTACATATGGTAAGGCACATGAATATGACCCAATGTTATTCCCTCAAATCATCCCACCCTCTACTTTCCTCACTATGTCTAAAATCTATTCTGTATATCTGTGCCTCCTTTGCTGTCCTACAAAAGGGATCATCAGTACTATCTTTCTAGATTTCATATATGCATGTTAATATGTATTTGTCTTTTTCTGACTGACTTTGTGCTGTATAATAGGCTCCAGGTTCATCCATCTCATTAGAACTGACTCATATGCATTTATTTTTACAAATAGTTTCCCCTAGTCTGTGGTTGTATTGTTATTCCTTGACGTATTTCACAGAGCACATGTTTTTAATTTTACTGCTTTAGATTATCAATTATTTCTTTCATAGATCATGCTTTTGGCATTGTATGTTAAAGTGGTCATCTAGGCTTTCTCTTACACTGTCTCCTAGAAGTTCTGTAGTTTTACACTTTACATTCAAGTATATGATTCATTTTGAGTTCATTTTTGTGAAGTGAAAATTAACTGAAAAAAGAGTGCCTTGCATTGTGCATACTTAGTTACATCCCACAAGGATGTAGAAATTCAGGTTCCTTTGTCCGTGGAATTTTCCAGGCAAGAATACAGAAGTGGGTTGCCATTTCCTTCCCCAGGGGGGCTTCCTTACCCAGGGATTGAAAACTGCTCCCCTGCTCAGGCAGATTCGTTACCACTGAGCCACCTGGGAAACCCAAAGAGAACTTTACATGAAAGTTAAAATACACACACACACACACACACACAAAAAGGGTAAATATTAGCTCTTTTCTACTACTGCCTATTGAACAAAATATATCTTTTTTTTATTTCAAAATAGAAAATTTAAAAACTAATTCTTTTTTATTATAAAATTCCTAACAAATTTTTATTCACCTATAAATGAGCTCATGATGATGGCTTGTTTTATAAGACAATAAGGTATAATTCTTTTCCATCAGACAGGTCCTAACCAAGAAGACATTTGAATAATTCTGTTATACATTGACCAAAAATGCTTTGTACTAAGGACTATACATTATTTAGAGAGAAGTAACATTTTTCCTGCTAAAGGAAACAAAGTTTAGGGAAATATTCCTAGAAATGTTGAAATATGAGGAAATGTATGATTGAATAGTATTGAATTATGTGGAATAGGGAAAGATTTTTCCAGGAAGAGATAGTATTGGAGGAAAAGTGAGATACCTATAAAATATGTGGGAAATGTTGAAATGAAGTGGAAGTTTCTCAGTCGTGTCTGACTCATTTCAATGCATGGACAAGCCATGGAATTCTCTAGACAAGAATACTGGAGTGGGTAGACTTTTCCTTCTCCAGGGGATCTTCCCAATGCAGGGATCAATTCCAGGTCTGCCAGACTGCATGAGGATTCTTTACCATCTGAGCCACCAGGAAAACCCAACAATACTGGAGTAAGTAGCCTATTCCTTCTCCAGGGGATCCCAGGAATCTAACTGGGATATCCTGCATTGAAGCTGGATTCTTTACCAACTGAGGTATAAGGGAAGCCCTGGAAATGTTGCTTACATTGTCAAAATATTAGAGAATGAAGGAAACAAACAAAGTTTAGAAAGGCAGATTATAAATAATATTTGAAATTTTATTGTTGACTTTATTACTTTGGTAATTTAGAATCATACATAATATGTTTAAAAACTATATAGACCTAAGAGATCTTACATACATTTGTAGACTAGATGGAAGAAACCAGTAGAGATACTGTAAATGTAAGGGATGGGGTGAAGAAAGAGTATCAATGGCTTCCCCTGAAAGGAAAAGAAAATAAATATTACTGGGTCTAAGAAAGGGTCTTTTTCTGATTGTAAGAAAAAGGGAGGAAAAAGTAAAGATGAACTAGTTCATCAATTTATTAGTAGTTTTTGACTGTTCTGTAGAACATTACTGTGAATAGGTATTATAAGAAAAGTATTAGTATGTGAATAAATTGAGAAATGCTAGATTAATGAAGGGTACATAGTTTTTTCGAAGATATAATAACTCAAAGCCTCAAGCCTATACATTATTAATCTCCTAATTAGACATCTTTTATGCAACATTTTCCAAAATTGGCAGATCACAGAATGCTGATTTTATGAAGTATCTAATATGATTATAATTTCAAGAGTTTCTAATGTGAAATAAGCTGATTTATATGTCATAGCCTTGAATTTTGTTCTCTGTCCTCAGAGTCTATCAGTCACTTATATTATGCAGTATTATTATGCAGTATTATAGATCTAGGTAATTAGTAAGGATATATGAGCTCTTGAGAAAATATATAAGCTATGGTTCCTGCAGCTGAGTTGTTTACTCCAATAGCTTTAGATATTTTCAAAATATAGCAGGAAGAAGCTTGAGATTAAGTCCTGAATTATGTGATATAAATAATAATTCTCATAATTATTCAAAGAAAATTAATAACGAGGCTTGACATTCGAGACATCATTGTCCATAATCAGTCCACAGGAAATTATACTAAGAATGGAAATCTTATCTTCCCAAATTCAACCATCGAATGATTATGAAGAAACTTTTCACTTTCTGAAGCTGTAGAGTATGAATTACTGCAATCTGTGAAGTACAATGGGCCTCTCTGGTGGATCAGTCTGTAAAGAATTGGCCTGCAGTGCAGGAGACCCACATTCAATCCCTGGGTTGGGCAAATGCCCTAGAGGAGGAAATGGCAACTTGTTCCAGTATCCTTGCTTGGAAAATTCCACGGACAGAGAAGCCTGGTAGGATGCAGTCCATGGAGCTGTAAAAGTCAGACATGATTTACTGACTAAACCACCAGCACATGAAGTGATATGAAAAAAACTGAACATAAGAAATCACAATTAGGACTATGCTCTGTTTTTATAGTCAATAGTCTTAAGAGAAAATTATATATTATATAATTAAATTATATATTTAAGGTGTATTAGAAAATAAACTGGAAAGATTCAAATACACAGAGATCAAAAACATTTTCTTCAAAAAATATGATTGCATCATATTATTGGTTGGCAGAAAATAAAAGTGCTAAATGTATATCTACTTAACTCCTAATAAATATTCCAGGTGATCTATAGAAAATGATCGATGTATTTATCTTTTGGAAGTAAAGATATTTTAATAATCCTTTACAAATATAACATTTTTTAAAAATTTTATTTATTTATTTATTTATTTTTGTACATGTATGTTCCCAGATCATTCATATGCATATCCCTGACCCTCGCCCCACCCAGTTCCCTCCCATCCCTCCAGACTATCGCTCCAAGTGGTTGTAGGTACGCCTATTCCCCTAGCACAATGACAATAGCTATCTTTTCTACACATGAAAGTATAGGTTTCCATGTTACTCCCTCCCACTGTTCGGTCTCCACAATGTCTTTATGTCTATTCTCTGTTTTTTCATGAGTTCACTGCGTGTGTTATCTTAAGTATAATAATAATTCCAATATTAATTTAAAGCAGGAAGAAGCTTGAGATTAAGTCCTGAATTATGTGATATAAATAATAATTCTCATAATTATTCAAAGAAAATTAATAACGAGGCTTGACATTCGAGACATCATTGTCCATAATCAGTCCACAGGAAATTATACTAAGAATGGAAATCTTATCTTCCCAAATTCAACCATCGAATGATTATGAAGAAACTTTTCACTTTCTGAAGCTGTAGAGTATGAATTACTGCAATCTGTGAAGTACAATGGGCCTCTCTGGTGGATCAGTCTGTAAAGAATTGGCCTGCAGTGCAGGAGACCCACATTCAATCCCTGGGTTGGGCAAATGCCCTAGAGGAGGAAATGGCAACTTGTTCCAGTATCCTTGCTTGGAAAATTCCACGGACAGAGAAGCCTGGTAGGATGCAGTCCATGGAGCTGTAAAAGTCAGACATGATTTACTGACTAAACCACCAGCACATGAAGTGATATGAAAAAAACTGAACATAAGAAATCACAATTAGGACTATGCTCTGTTTTTATAGTCAATAGTCTTAAGAGAAAATTATATATTATATAATTAAATTATATATTTAAGGTGTATTAGAAAATAAACTGGAAAGATTCAAATACACAGAGATCAAAAACATTTTCTTCAAAAAATATGATTGCATCATATTATTGGTTGGCAGAAAATAAAAGTGCTAAATGTATATCTACTTAACTCCTAATAAATATTCCAGGTGATCTATAGAAAATGATCGATGTATTTATCTTTTGGAAGTAAAGATATTTTAATAATCCTTTACAAATATAACATTTTTTAAAAATTTTATTTATTTATTTATTTATTTTTGTACATGTATGTTCCCAGATCATTCATATGCATATCCCTGACCCTCCCCCCACCCAGTTCCCCCCCTCCCATCCCTCCAGACTATCGCTCCAAGTGGTTGTAGGTACGCCTATTCCCCTAGCACAATGACAATAGCTATCTTTTCTACACATGAAAGTATAGGTTTCCATGTTACTCCCTCCCACTGTTCGGTCTCCACAATGTCTTTATGTCTATTCTCTGTTTTTTCATGAGTTCACTGCGTGTGTTATCATGACCATCTTACTAGATCCCATATATATGAGTTAGTATACTATACTTGTCTTTCTCTTTTTGACTTACTTCACTTTTTATGATAGGTTCTAGAGCCAGCCACCTCATTAGGACCGAGTCTTCTGCATTTCTTTTAACAGCTGAGTAGTATTCCATTGTATATATGTACCAGAGCTTCTGGATCCATTCATTTGTCGATGGACATCTAGGTTGCTTCCATGTTCTGGCTATTGTGTAGAGAGCTGCAATGACCATTAGGGTACAGGTGCCTCTTTCAGTTTTGATTTCATCAGGATATAGGCCTAATAGTGGGATTGCTGGGTCATAGGGTGCTTCTCTTTTTAGTTTTTTAAGGAATCTCCATATTGTCTTCCATAGAGGTTGTATCAATTTACATTCCCACCAGCAATGCAAGAGGGTTCCCTTTTCTCCGCACCCTCTCCAGCATTTGTTGTCTGTCGATTTGTTGATGATGGCCATTCTGACAGGTATGAGGTGGTATCTCATTGTGGTTTTAATTTGCATTTCTCTGATAATAACCGAGGTTGAACATCGTTTCATGTATTTTTAGGCCATTTGTATGTCCTCTTTGGGGAGGCGTCTCTTTAGATCTTTTTCGCATTTTTTGATTGGGCTGTCATTTTCCCTGTGCTGAGTTGTCTGAGTTGCTTGTAGATTTTGGAGATTAATTCTTTGTCTGTTGTTTCATTTGCTATGATTTTCTCCCACTCTGTGGGGTGTCGAACTTTTTTGTAATTTCTTTTGCTGTACAAAAGCTTTTAAGTTTCATAAGGTCCCATATGTTCATTTTTCTTTTCAGTTCTGCTATTCTAGTAGGTGGGTCAGGGAAGATCTTGCTTTGATTGATGTCCTTGAGGGTTTTGCCTATATTCTCCTCTAAGAGTTTGATGGTTTCTGGTCTTACATTGAGGTCTTTAATCCATTTTGAGTTGATCTTAGTGTATGGTGTCAGGGAATGTTCCAATTTCATTTTTTTGCATGTAGCTGTCCAATTCTCCCAGCACCACTTGTTAAAGAGGCTGTCTTTGTCCCATTTTATAGTTTCTCCTCCTTTATCAAAAATAAGGTACCCATAGGTGCGTGGGTTGATCTCTGGGTTCTCAGTCTTGTTCCATTGATCTATAGGTCTGTTTTTGTGCCAGTACCATACTGTCTTGTGGATTGTTGCTTCGTAGTAGAGTCTGAAGTTAGGGAGGCTGATCCCTCCAACTCCATTTTTCTTCCTCAGGATTGCTTTGGCTATTCGAGGTCTTCTGTGTTTCCATATGAACTGTGTTATTATTTCATCTAGTTCTGTCAAAAATGTCAGTGGTAGTTGAATAGGTATTGCATTGAATCTGTAGATGATATTTGGAAGTATGGTCATTTTCACAATATTGATTCTTCCAATCCAGGAACATGGAATATCTCTCCATCTGTTTAAGTCTTCTTTAATGTCTCTCATGAGTGTCTTGTAATTTTCTGTGTACAATTCTTTTGTTTCTTTGGGCAGGTTTATTCCTAGATATTTGATTCTTTTGGTTGCAATGGTGAAGGGGATTGCCTCTTTGATTTCATTTTCTGAGTTTTCATTGTTTGTGTATAGGAATGCCAGTGACTTCTGTGTGTTGACTTTATATCCTGCAACTTTGCTGAATTCATTGATTAGCTCTAGTAGCTTTGCAACCGTGTCTTTGGGATTTTCTATGTATAATATCATGTCGTCTGCAAAAAGAGAGAGCTTGACTTCTTCCTATCCAATCTGGATTCCTTTTATTTCTTTCTCTTCTCTTATTGCTGTTGCTAGGACTTCCAGGACTATGTTGAATAGCAGTGGTGAAAGTGGGCAGCCCTGTCTTGTTCCTGATCTTAGAGGGAATGCTTTCAGTTTTTCAACATTGAGGATAATGTTCGCTATAGGCTTCTCATAGATGGCTTTTATTATGTTGAGATAGGTTCCTTCTATGCCCATTTTCGGAAGAGTTTTGATCATAAATGGATGTTGTACTTTGTCGAAGGCTTTTTCTGCATCTATTGAAATGATCATGTGATTTTTGTCTTTCAACTTGTTGATATGGTGTATCACGTTGATTGATTTGCGGATATTGAAGAAGCCTTGCATGCCTGGGATGAACCCAACTTGATCGTGATGTATGAGTTTTTTGACATGTCGTTGAATTCTGTTTGCTAGGATTTTGTTGAGGATCTTGGCATCTACGTTCATCAGTGAAATTGGCCTATAGTTTTCCTTTTTTGTGTTGTCTTTGCCTGGTTTGGGTATCAGGGTGATGGTGGCCTCGTAGAATGTGTTTGGAAGTTTTCCTTCCTGTGCAATTTTTTGGAAGACTTTTAGAAGGACAGGCATTAGCTCTTCTTTAAATGTTTGGTAGAATTCGGCTGTGAAGCCATCTGGTCCTGGGCTTTTATTTTGGGGTAGATTTTTATTCACAAATTCGATTTCTGAGCTTGTGATTGGGTTGTTCAAACTTTCTGTTTCTTCCTGGCTCAGTCTTGGGAGATTAATCCTGTCCAAGAAACTGTCCATTTCTTCCAAGTTGTCCAGTTTGTAGCCATAGAGTTGCTCATAATAGTCTCTTAGAATCCTTTGGATTTCTGCATTCTCTGATGTAATCTCTCCTTTTTCATTTTTGATTTTGTTGATCTGGTTCTTCTCTCTCTTTTTCTTAATGAGTCTGGCCAGTGGCTTGTCAATTTTGTTAACCTCTTCAAAAAACCAGTTTTTGTTTTATTTATCTTTACTATTGTTTCTTTTGTTTCTTTCTCATTTATTTCTGTTCTGATCTTTATGATTTCTCTTCTTCTGCTGGCTTTGGGATGTTTTTGTTCTTCTTTCTCCAACTGTTTTAAGTGGAGGGTTAGGTCATCTGTTTCATATTTTCCTAGTTTCTTGAGGTGGGATTGTATTGCTATAAATTTCCCTCTTAGAACTGCTTTTGCAGTATCCCATAGGTTTTGCACGGTCGTGTGTTCATTGTCATTTTCTTCTAGGAATTGTTTAATTTCTCCTTTGATTTCCTCAATGATCAGTTGGTTTTTTAGGTATGTATTGTTTAATCTCCATGTGTTTCTGTTTTTTAGGGTTTTTTTTTCTGGTAGATGATCTCCAGTCTCATTGCATTGTGGTCCGAGAAGATGGTTGATATAATTTCGGTTTTCGTGAACTGACTGAGGTTAGATTTGTGGCCCAAGATGTGATCTATCCTGGAGAATGTTCCGTGAGCACTTGAGAAGAAAGTGTATTCTTCTGCTTTTGGATGGAACATCCTAAAGATATCGATGAGGTCCATCTTTTCCAGTGTGGCATTTAAGGCTTGTGTTTCTTTATTAATTTTCTGTTTTGTTGATCTGTCCATTGGTGTGAGAGGAGTGTTAAAGTCTCCTACTATTATTGTGTTTTTGTTGATTTCTTCTTTTATGTCTGAAAGTACCTGTCTTAGGTATTGAGGTGCCCCTGTGTTGGGTGCGTAGATATTCATGACTGTTATGTCTTCCTCTTGGATAGATCCCTTAATCATGATGTAGTGACCTGCCTTGTCTCTTAGAATCTTCTTTACTTTAAAGTCTATTTTGTCTGATATAAGGATTGCTACTCCAGCTTTCTTTTGATTTCCATTTGCATGGAATATCTTTTTCCAGCCTTTCACTTTCAGTCTATGAGTGTCTCTAGGTCTGAAGTGGGTCTCTTGTAAACAGCATATATATGGGTCTTGCTTCTGGATCCATTCAGCCAGCCTGTGTCGTTTGGTTGGAGCATTTAGTCCATTTACGTTCAAAGTAATTATTGATACGAATGTTCCTATTGTCATCTTCTTAGACGCTTGGGGTTTGAGTTGTAAGGCTTCTCCTACTCTTGTATTTATTGGCTATATCAGGCCCTTTAACACTTGTTGTAGGGCTGGCTTTGTGGTACAGAATTCTTTTAGTTTTTGCTTGTCTGTGAAGCTTTTGACTTCACCATCGGTTTTGAATGAGATTCTTGCTGGGTAGAGAATTCATGGTTGCATGTTATTCTCTTTTAGCCGTTTAAATGTATCTTGCCATTCTCTTCTGGCCTGTAGGGTTTCTGTTGAGAGATCCGCAGTTAAATGTATGGGGTTTCCTTTATATGTTATTTGTTGTTTGCTCCTAGCTGCTTTTAGTAATCTGTCTTTATATTTAGTCTGCGTTAGTTTGATTAGTATGTGCCTTGGTGTGTTTCTTCTGGGGTTTCTCCTGTATGGAACTCTTTGTGCTTCCTGGACTTGGTTGACTATCTCCTTTCCCATGCTGGGGAAGTTTTCAACTATAACCTCTTCAAGGATTTTTTCATAGTCTTTCTTCTCTTCTTCTTCTTCTGGAACTCCTATAATTCTAATGTTGGTGCGTTTAATATTGTCCCATAGGTCTCTGAGGCTATCCTCAGTTCTTTTAATTCTTTGGGCTTTGTTCTGTTCTTCAGCACTTATTTCCACCATTCTGTCTTCCAGCTCACTTCTCCGTTCTTCAGCCTCTGATACTCTACTTGAACTGACTGAGAGTACTGTTGAGACCTTCTATAGTATTTTTGAGTTCAGCAATTGAGTTGGTGGTCTCTATTTCCTTATTTTTCATTTCCTGCATGTCTTTTCTCAATGCACTAATTTCCTCTAATACTCTGTTTTCGGTGTTTTGCATCCTCATTAGTATAGTTTTTCTGAATTCTCTTTCAGATAGCTTGTCTATCTCCTCCTCTGTCATTTGAAGTGGTGTTTCTCTAGCTTGGTCCTTCATTTGTACAGTATTTCTCTGATGTTTCATTATTAGATTAATTTTTGTTTCTTTGTGTGTGTTTCTGTGTATGGAGTTCTTATTCCCACAAGGCTTCTTGGTTGAATTCTCCCTTCCTTTGTGTTTCTGTCCTTGTAGCAGGGTTCAGTGGTTTGTGTCTTGGGTAGTGATAGACCTTGTTTACAGGTGAATAATCTGTAGTGTTGTATGTTCTTTGATAATCAGTGTGGGGTCTTTGAATCCGGGCTTCCGCTTCGAGGATCCTTGGTTTGATGATTGGTCAGGGGGTGTAGGCTCTATGTCTGGTTTGCTATGGTGTTCTGTGATACTAGTTCACACACTAGCCTCTGAGGAACAAGAGGTGCTCCCTGATGGGTGACAGTCATAAAAGCACGCAGATGTTTTCTAACATAATCATAAGATATACATACATATACAGCAATCCCCACAACTGACCAGTTTTACAGAGATAAGGCACAGGAAATCTTTCTAGCAATGCATGCAATAACAGATGATACTTGCCCGTTAAGCTTTGAATTAATTAAAATAGTGCCTGAATAATAGATCTAGCACAAGGTCCTGGCTTGGATAATTACAATGTGAGCAATTTTAAATTAGGACATGTGCTCGGGGTGACAAGGAGGAGAGTCTATAAGTAATAAAAAGGAAAAGATTTGTCTTGGAAGTATTTTATAGGATTAGGTAGCAAAGATTAGTGTGTGTACTGTTTAGTGTATTTGGAAGTGAATAGTGGAGACAGAAAGATAGGAAATAATTTATCTAGAGGATATTGGTAGCTAGGAAGATGTTTTACATTTAGAACATAGAGAAAGAAAGCAGTGAGAAAGAGAAAAGAGAAAAGAATTAGAGGTTTTCAAGAACTAAAATTAAAGTTAAAAAAATATAATAAAAGTCAAAAGAAAGTTAAAAATTAAAAAGAGCAGAAAAAATTAATAAGAGATCGAAAAACAAAGAAAAAACACATAGAATAAATCAAACAAATGAAAACTACAAAAAACAAACAACAAAAAACAAACAAACAGAAAAAACCCCAATAAACAAAGAAACTAATAAACCCCAAACCAATCAATTGAATAAGCAAAATAGTCCACCACAAACAAGCAGAAAAAATGAAAAATGAAAAAGAAAAAAAAAAAAAGTTAAATACTGTCCTTGGTTTTTATCTTCTCATCTGCCTGTTGGAAACCAGTCTGCTCTTGATGGTGGTGTCTTGATGGCGTAGTCTTTCCCTTATAGTGCCAGTTGCTGTGGTTTCTGTTTTTGTGTTCAGCAAAATGAGGGCTTTGCAGCCATACTGGGTGCTGGCCGGGACGGTGGGCTGATCCCAGTCAGTCGGGCAGAGGCCCCGACGCGCGCAGCCCCGTATTGGAGGGGGGCGCCCCGGCTCTACCGCGCGCCCGCCTGTAGTCTCCAATTCCTGCCCTTTCCCCGGCTTCCTCTGCTGCTGCTGCAGCTCTAGGGGAGTGCGGGCTCCTCCACCACTGGCACACGCGCACTGCCGGTTGTGTCTAAGTACCAAAGGCGGACGCGAGCTTTCCCGTCCAACTCGTGCCCGGTCCCTGGTCAGCAACCCGTGGATGACTTCCTCTCTCCGTTCAGCAAGCCCTCCAGTTGGAGTGGCTGAACTTACCCGCCTCATGGCTCCTCGCGGTGTCCACCGCCCCTCGCGGCGGGCGGGTTCCGGCGGCTCCTCGCGGCAGGATATAACATTTTTTTTTAATAGCATGCATTAGTTCTGTTTGGGCTTTGAAAGAAATTTCAAGGAGGTTATATAAAGTTCAATGATTATGAACAGTTTAGTGTTATCAAATAAGTCATTTTAAAATGTGAACTAATTTAAAACAATTCAAGTGAATTGTACTATCTCACCAATATTTGTAGTATTTCATGAAATAGTAAAGAAATAGGAATATAACTGGTATCTGCCTTAGGTCCCTAACTATAAGTGCATCAGCTACATTAAAGGAATGGTTTAAATGAGTAATATTATGTGAGTGAATATAAAAGTATATTTCCGCTTTAAACTAAACCTCTACTTTTCTGAATGTTTTTCTCCCTATATTTCAGTAAAATAGTACAACCCTTAGGCAAATAAATTCAGTTAGATTCCTATTACACAAGTGATCTTAATTAACACAATGGTGTGACTCAGAACACAATGACAAATCTCACTATGGATTCTCTAGCTTATGAGTTTAATTTAGAACCTTCTTTATTCTCTTCACGTTGAAAAATAACCTAATAAAATATAAGATTAGAGCAAGAATTATTTATTTAAATATCATAAATTTTTCACATTTCTAGCCATCATCAAAAATATGTATTTTAGAAAGAAAAATAAAACTCTTACCATTTGATGATTGCACAGAGTAACAAGTTTTACAGAAAGCACTAATTCTGTTCAGTTGATTGATATAAATTATTCTGGGAACATATGGAAATAAAGTATTGTATAAGGTTACACAACCTCCAAAAATTACAATAAAATGAAAAGAAATAATTTTCACAAGTTTACACAATAATTAAACATAAGATCATCACAATATTAACTGTATCAGATTTTGTAATGTAGTATAATTTTGCTTTCCTAAGAAAGAGAAAATAAATTTCAACTTCTAAAATAACTTTTAAATATTATTGGACTCACAGAAAAGTAGATTATTCCCAAAAGATTTCCCTGCTAAGATATTTCCTCCTGTTTGTTGTTCATAATAACTTTAAAAAGATTTACTCAGTACAATAAAGAGTATAGGGCCTTAACATGCTGACAATCATTTCTATAAATCTGTTTTCCTTTACTTTGAGTTTTATTTAAACTCATTTAAAATCTCAGACTGATCAGTTTGAATTTGGTGGGAAAATAGACAATCAGTTCAGTCACTCAATCATGTCCAACTCTCTGTGACCCCATGGACTGCAGCACGCCAGTCTTCCTTGTCCTCCACCATCACCCGGAGCTTGCTAAAACTCATGTCCATTGACTTAGAGATGCCATGCAACCATCGCATCCTCTGTTGTACCCTTCTCCTTTTGCCTTCTATTTTTCCCAACATCTGAGTCTTTGAGTTGTCTCTTCACATCAGGGGGCCAAAGCATTGTGAAAATAGAAAAAAACATATGAAAGTAATAATATAAGCATTTGTCAGTCACTATATATTGCCCCTCTCAAAGACAGTAATGAAGGTTATCTTGAGCCTCAGTTGGATTTTTAAAACTAAGGAGACTTTACAGTTTCTTTAGTATTCATTCAAGCAAATAAGAAAGAAATGATTTGGGGAAAATGGATCAGGTATAATATCACTCCAAACCATGATCATGGACAGAATCTCATATTGGCAAATGTTAATAAGTTATAACTGAATTTACAAAAATGAGAGAAAGAAAAAAAACTAACCTTGTGTGGAAAGCATAGTTATAATCATAAATTTAAAAATTATTTATTCTCAGGGACAATGCCTTCTAATACTTACCATATGACATTTATCCCTTTAACTGCCCTCTTCAATCTGACTGGCTTCTAAAGAGATCTTATGATTGCACAGAGTAACAAGTTTTACAGAAAGTACTAATTCTGTTCAGTTGATTGATATAAATTATTCTGGGAACATATGGAAATAAAGTATTGTATAAGGTTACACAACCTCCAAAATTACAATAAAATGAAAAGAAATAATTTTCACAAGTTTACACAATAATTAAACATAAGATCATCACAATATTAACTGTATCAGATTTTGTAATGTAGTATAATTTTGCTTTCCTAAGAAAGAGAAAATAAATTTCAACTTCTAAAATAACTTTTAAATATTATTGGACTCACAGAAAAGTAGATTATTCCCAAAAGATTTCCCTGCTAAGATATTTCCTCCTGTTTGTTGTTCATAATAACTTTAAAAAGATTTACTCAGTACAATAAAGAGTATAGGGCCTTAACATGCTGACAATCATTTCTATAAATCTGTTTTCCTTTACTTTGAGTTTTATTTAAACTCATTTAAAATCTCAGACTGATCAGTTTGAATTTGGTGGGAAAATAGACAATCAGTTCAGTCACTCAATCATGTCCAACTCTCTGTGACCCCATGGACTGCAGCACGCCAGTCTTCCTTGTCCTCCACCATCACCCGGAGCTTGCTAAAACTCATGTCCATTGACTTAGAGATGCCATGCAACCATCGCATCCTCTGTTGTACCCTTCTCCTTTTGCCTTCTATTTTTCCCAACATCTGAGTCTTTGAGTTGTCTCTTCACATCAGGGGGCCAAAGCATTGTGAAAATAGAAAAAAACATATGAAAGTAATAATATAAGCATTTGTCAGTCACTATATATTGCCCCTCTCAAAGCCCAGTAATGAAGGTTATCTTGAGCCTCAGTTGGATTTTTAAAACTAAGGAGACTTTACAGTTTCTTTAGTATTCATTCAAGCAAATAAGAAAGAAATGATTTGGGGAAAATGGATCAGGTATAATATCACTCCAAACCATGATCATGGACAGAATCTCATATTGGCAAATGTTAATAAGTTATAACTGAATTTACAAAAATGAGAGAAAGAAAAAAAACTAACCTTGTGTGGAAAGCATAGTTATAATCATAAATTTAAAAATTATTTATTCTCAGGGACAATGCCTTCTAATACTTACCATATGACATTTATCCCTTTAACTGCCCTCTTCAATCTGACTGGCTTCTAAAGAGATCAAATTTATGTGGTTTAATGCAAGGCTTTTAATAAATAAATCTTGAAACTAGAGTACTGTATAAATTGCATAGGAAATGTCAGCCCTGAAGAGTGATCAGTGCCTGGGAGAATGGAATAATGAAGGGCACGAAGGCTAAATTGTGAATAACCTTAGTACTAGTACTCACTTCTGTCTTCAAGCTTCAAATATTTCTTTATATGTCAAATTATAGCTAATGAAGTATCATATAGAATAATAATTATCTCAGTGATCTTTACTAATGCTCAATAAGTCTACGCATCTCAAGTAACGTGCAACCACATTCATCACATTATTTAAGGTTGCTAAAGCTCTCTATTGTTAATCTAGACATAATTTGCTATGCAACAATCTAATTCAGGAGACCCTAGCTTGAGTAGACAAAGTGTAAACCTCATAGAGGTTGTTTCCATGACTTATATAATTTGTTATATTTATATATTCTATGGTGCCCACACCAGTATTAAAAACATTTAAGATGTTCAAAATAAAAACTCATGACCTAAATAAAAAGTATTCTTCATTTGCCATCTTTTTTATTTAATAACATCTTAACTAAAATTTCAATAGTTACACAGCAACACAAAATAGTGCCAACATCTTCAGCTCATATAAAGGATACACACACACACACTCACATATATATAGTGCATATTTGCATATTATATATGTGAAACATATATGCAAAATGTACATATTGCACTCGCCATAGAGTTCCATTAGAGAATATCATGTTGACTTTTATCTTTTAATATATTTATTAATGTTTATTGAAGCATTGTTGATTTACAATGTGTGCCAATCATTACTGCAAAGCAAAATGACTCAGTTATACATATATATTATTTCTTTATATTGTTTTCCATTTTGGTTATTACAGGATATTGTATATAATTCTTTGTGCTACACATTAGGATCTGTTGTTTATCCATTTTAAATGTAATAATTTACACCTACCAACCCCAAAATTACAGTCCATCCCTCTGTCTCCCCTTAAGCACATGTGAAATAGATAACTAATAAGAACATAATGTATAGCCCAGGGATATGTGATTTATGTACTGTAGTGAGGTGAATGTCAAAAAAGTCATAAAGGGAGGAGATACAATTATATGCAGACTTACCAGGTGGCTCAGATGGTAAAGATTCCACCTGCAGTGTGGGAAACCTGGGTTCGATCCCTGGGTTGGGAAGATACCCTGGAGAAAGAAAAGGCTATCCACTCCAGTATTCTTGCCTGCAGAATTCCAATGCACGTCCATGGGTCACAAACTCTCAGATATGACTGAAGGACTTTCAGTTTACCAGATGGCTCAGATGGCAAAGAATCTGCCTGCAGTGTGGGAGACCAAGGTCCTAACCCTGGTTTGGTAAGATGCCCTGGCAAAGGGAATGGCCACCCACTCCTTGAAAAATCCCATGGACAGAAGAGCCTGCTGGACTACAGTCTATAGCATTGCAAAATGTCAGACTTGACTGAGTGACTAACCCTCACAAACACACACAGTAATTCATGTATGGGTGATTTGACTTCCTATATATTAGAAACTAACACAACAATGTAAAGCAACCATACTCTAATAAAAATTAATTTAAAAAAAGAATGACACTATATATCTACTTTTAAAATCAGGAAAGCCACAGAGGTGACAGACTTAACAGTTGAAACTCCTAGTGCTAAGGCAAATTTTGCTGGTTGTCAATGACTAAGTTCTTTTCTCTTTGATCTAACAGTGACTTCCTCCTCCATTCACAAGATCTGTACCCTTCTATTTTCCTCCTTTTTACACCTATACCATATGTCACATTCCATGATAGCAGTGATCAAACTAGATGATGTTTTTGACTTCCTCCTTACAAAAATTTCTGTGGTTCATAATTACCTAAACATTGGTTGAATTTTAGAGCAAGGAGTGGGTCACTAGAGAAGCATACACAGACTTTTAATTGAAGAAAAAAAACATCAACTTTTTTATCCCCGAATCAAATAATGACAAAGCAGAAATTAGTGTATTTGCCTCTTGACTTAACTGCTTTCAGTTCTTTACGTACATTGTCTTAGGACATCTGTCTTAAAATCAGTATAACTTTTGCTACCATGAAAGCATAAAATCACAGGGAATTTGGGCTGACTTAAACTTTGACGAAGTTTAAGAGAGCCATTTAAACTTGTTACATAAAATTATGTAAGCTCAGCCTGGAGTTGGTTACAACAGAAGTGATTTACTGCATTTTCCCTTAAATATTCCTTACCTTCTCTGAGTGTGTGTATTAGTTATTTCATAGTACCCTAAAGGGTAAACAAGAAATCTGAGAATTATTCCAATATGGTGAGGATACTATGTTTTCATCTTTAGCCAAAATATGAGAAACAATATATTACATAACTCTGTTTTTTTTTTTTAACAGCTACAAAACTACTAAACTCTCACTTGTGAATCAAATATAAATGTAGGGATAAAATACATCATTTAGAATATGGCTCATTAAAGTTTGCCTAAGTTGAATTTCCTTAGCATATTTTAAAGAAAACTATTGAAAATTTATTACAACAAACTCAAAACTCCTGACACTATGAAATAGGTAGCTTATATCCTTAAGGAGGTCTTATTGCTAAGGTATAGGTGAGACTATATTAAAATAAAATTTTCCATATGCAATTTTCACACATTAGCAACTGATTCAGTGATTTATTTTTAAATTCTTTTGTATGGCATGGATAATTTGGTCTCTGAAACAAGATATAATTTTTACCTTTTTTTTGCAAATTTGAAAATATAAGAGAGTTAGAAATAGATATGCTAACATTTTTATGAGTTTTAGAGTTATCAGGAAGGTAGCAAATACAGTCTTTTGGAGCTCTAAGAAATAAAGCCACTTTTGTTACAACATTGTGTAAAGATTCCGTGACCTTTGTAACATAAGAGGGATTACATTTTCTCACAAATGAGCTATTCTTCTACAATTTCTTCAAAATATAGTATTAAATAACCACCTTTTTGAACTTACAGGCCTATTTTTCCTAAGCTTGTTTTTCCTGACATGTTTTTGATGCCAGTATTAGAAAGTACATAATTATGCTGTCATATTTTGTTTTCTGTATACAGTTTTTTTTTTTTTTTTAATCTACCTACAGACTTTCAAAACTTGAGGACAAAGACTTTTAGTGTCTATCGTTTTTGTCTTCCATTCAACAACAAGAGACGATGGCAGGAAATTCATATGTGTTAGAAAAGTGGTAATAACAAAAAATACGTGCATTCAGGAGACAGCTAGTTTCTGCAGAGTGATAAAAAAACTTGCTTTTTATTACTTTGTATTTTCATGGTAGTCATGTATTTCATGATAGTTTATAAAGAATGTGCAAGGTATTATCTCATTTAATTTTTATATCAACTGAATGGCAAGTTTAATGTTACTTTTCCTGTTCACTACATAAGAAAATGGGCTCACAGAAGTTAAACAAATTGACTGAGATCTTTACGCTAGGCTTTTAAGTGAAAAAATTAGCTCACCCTCAATTTCATCCAGCCTTATCAAACAAGTATGAGCTTCTCAAAATATGTTTTTAGCAGTTTACATTCCAGAACAAATATATGTATAACTTATTGATGAATGTGTTTAACATTATGTCACTTTAAATTTCTATATATACTTATAAATAGATATTGATTATCATCTACTATGTTAGATCATGAGTAATTCACACAAATGAGTGCAAAAAGTAAACTCTCATTGAAAAAGTCACAATCAAAAGTGAGATGTGAACACAGTAACCTCTATTCACAATACAAGATAAGTCTTGCAAGTTTATATAGATCTAATCAAGGCAGTCAAGAGTTATACTCCACTGAATTCCACGATGTTGATTCTTTCTACCCAGGAACACGAAATATCTCTCCATCTGTTTATGTCATCTTTAATTTCTTTCATCAGTGCCTTATAATTTTATGTGTACAGTTCTTTTGTCTCCTTAGGGCTTATTCCTAGATATTCTATGCTTTTTGTTGCAATGGTGAATGGGATTGATTCCTTGATTGCCCTTTCTGATTTTTCATTGTTAGTATATAGGAATGAGACTAATTTTTGTATTGATTTTGTATCCTGCAACTTTGTTAAATTTTCTGATTAGCTTGAGTAATTTTCTGATAGTATCTTTAGGGTTTTCCAAAACAAACATCTCTGCAAAGAAGACATACAGATGGCCAACAAACACATGAAAAGATGTTCAACATCGTTCATTGTTAGAGAAATGCAAATAAAAACTACAATAGGATAACACATCACACCTGTCAGAATGGCCATCATCAAAACATCTACAAACAGTACATGCTGGAGAGGGTGCAGAGTAAAAAACTTGCTTTTTATTACTTTGTATTTTCATGGTAGTCATGTATTTCATGATAGTTTATAAAGAATGTGCAAGGTATTATCTCATTTAATTTTTATATCAACTGAATGGCAAGTTTAATGTTACTTTTCCTGTTCACTACATAAGAAAATGGGCTCACAGAAGTTAAACAAATTGACTGAGATCTTTACGCTAGGCTTTTAAGTGAAAAAATTAGCTCACCCTCAATTTCATCCAGCCTTATCAAACAAGTATGAGCTTCTCAAAATATGTTTTTAGCAGTTTACATTCCAGAACAAATATATGTATAACTTATTGATGAATGTGTTTAACATTATGTCACTTTAAATTTCTATATATACTTATAAATAGATATTGATTATCATCTACTATGTTAGATCATGAGTAATTCACACAAATGAGTGCAAAAAGTAAACTCTCATTGAAAAAGTCACAATCAAAAGTGAGATGTGAACACAGTAACCTCTATTCACAATACAAGATAAGTCTTGCAAGTTTATATAGATCTAATCAAGGCAGTCAAGAGTTATACTCCACTGAATTCCACGATGTTGATTCTTTCTACCCAGGAACACGAAATATCTCTCCATCTGTTTATGTCATCTTTAATTTCTTTCATCAGTGCCTTATAATTTTATGTGTACAGTTCTTTTGTCTCCTTAGGGCTTATTCCTAGATATTCTATGCTTTTTGTTGCAATGGTGAATGGGATTGATTCCTTGATTGCCCTTTCTGATTTTTCATTGTTAGTATATAGGAATGAGACTAATTTTTGTATTGATTTTGTATCCTGCAACTTTGTTAAATTTTCTGATTAGCTTGAGTAATTTTCTGATAGTATCTTTAGGGTTTTCCAAAACAAACATCTCTGCAAAGAAGACATACAGATGGCCAACAAACACATGAAAAGATGTTCAACATCGTTCATTGTTAGAGAAATGCAAATAAAAACTACAATAGGATAACACATCACACCTGTCAGAATGGCCATCATCAAAACATCTACAAACAGTACATGCTGGAGAGGGTGCAAAGAAAAGGGAACCCTTTGGCACTATCGGTGCAAATGTAAATTGATACAGTCACTATGGAAGACATTATGGAGATTCCTCAAAAAACTAGAACTAGAACCACCACATGATCCAACAATCCCACTACTAAGCATATACCTTGAAGAAATCAAAATTTAAAAAAGACACATATACCCTATAGTTCACTGCAGCAGTATTTACAATAGCTAGAACATGGAAGCCACCTAGATGTGCATCGACAGATGAATGGATAAAGAAGTTGTGGTACATATATACAATGGAATATTAATCAGCCATAAAAAAGAAACACATTTGAGTTGGTTCTAATGAGGTAGATGTATCTAGAACCTATCATACAGAGGGAAGTAGATCAGAAACAGAAGGATAAAAATAGAATATTGACACATATATGTGGAATCTAGAAAGATAGCCCCAATAAATGTATATGCATAGCAGCAGTAGAGAGATAGACATAAAGAACAGACTTATGAACATTGTGGGGAGGGAGAAATGGGTGAGATGTATGGAAAGAGTAACATGGAAACTTACATTACCATATGTAAAAGAGATAACTAATGTCAATATGCTGTAAGACTAAGGGAACTCAAATGGGCTCTGTAACAATTTAGAGCGGTGGGATGGAGAGGGAGATGGGAGGGTTGTTCAGGAGGGAAGGGACATGTGTATACCTATGGCTGATTCAGGCTGATGTGTGGCAATAAACAATAAAACTCTGTAAAAGTTAAAAAAACAAGTTAAATATATTAAATTAAAAATTAAAATTAAACAAGTAAATATATAAAAATGTAAAAACTAGGTTTCATGGGTTAAACAAAGCAGAGATGACTTCTTTGATCACTGAGATTAAAATCTATTAGTATAAATCTGTAAGAATAAAAAACATGCACAAAACTCTGTATCAGAATAACATGATTTTCAGTGACATAACAAGCATATCTAACATTCTAATATTGTTCTTCAGTCATTAACTCTTGTCCAATTCTTTGTGACCCCATGGACTAAAGCAAGCCAGACTCTCCGTCCTACTCTATGTCCTGGAATTTGCTCAAATTCATGTATATTAAGCTCATGATGCTATTTAACCATCCCATCTTCTTCTGCTCCCTTCTCCTTTTGCCTCCTATTTTTCCCAGCATCAGTCTCTTTTGTAATGAGTCATCTCTTTGCATGAGGTGACCAAAGTATTGGAGCTTCAGTTTTAGCATCAATCCTTCCAATAAATATTCAGAGCTGATTTCCTTTCAGATTAGCTAGTTTGATCTCCCTGGAGTCCAAGGGACTCTCAAGAGTCTTTCTAGCATCACAGTTCAGGAGCATCAGTTCTTCACAGCTCAGTCTTCTTTATGGATCAACTCTCACATCTATATATGACTACTGGAAAAACCTTAACTTTGACCATAGGGACCTTTGTTGGTAAAGTAAAACTCGGTGCAACAATTCTTTGTATTCTGACCCATCTGCAGTGATTTGGAAACCCAAGATATGCTAATGTGAATCTAGAAAGATAGCCCCAATAAATGTATATGCATAGCAGCAGTAGAGATAGACATAAAGAACAGACTTATGAACATTGTGGGGAGGGAGAAATGGGTGAGATGTATGGAAAGAGTAACATGGAAACTTACATTACCATATGTAAAAGAGATAACTAATGTCAATATGCTGTAAGACTAAGGGAACTCAAATGGGCTCTGTAACAATTTAGAGCGGTGGGATGGAGAGGGAGATGGGAGGGTTGTTCAGGAGGGAAGGGACATGTGTATACCTATGGCTGATTCAGGCTGATGTGTGGCAATAAACAATAAAACTCTGTAAAAGTTAAAAAAACAAGTTAAATATATTAAATTAAAAATTAAAATTAAACAAGTAAATATATAAAAATGTAAAAACTAGGTTTCATGGGTTAAACAAAGCAGAGATGACTTCTTTGATCACTGAGATTAAAATCTATTAGTATAAATCTGTAAGAATAAAAAACATGCACAAAACTCTGTATCAGAATAACATGATTTTCAGTGACATAACAAGCATATCTAACATTCTAATATTGTTCTTCAGTCATTAACTCTTGTCCAATTCTTTGTGACCCCATGGACTAAAGCAAGCCAGACTCTCCGTCCTACTCTATGTCCTGGAATTTGCTCAAATTCATGTATATTAAGCTCATGATGCTATTTAACCATCCCATCTTCTTCTGCTCCCTTCTCCTTTTGCCTCCTATTTTTCCCAGCATCAGTCTCTTTTGTAATGAGTCATCTCTTTGCATGAGGTGACCAAAGTATTGGAGCTTCAGTTTTAGCATCAATCCTTCCAATAAATATTCAGAGCTGATTTCCTTTCAGATTAGCTAGTTTGATCTCCCTGGAGTCCAAGGGACTCTCAAGAGTCTTTCTAGCATCACAGTTCAGGAGCATCAGTTCTTCACAGCTCAGTCTTCTTTATGGATCAACTCTCACATCTATATATGACTACTGGAAAAACCTTAACTTTGACCATAGGGACCTTTGTTGGTAAAGTAATACCTCTGGTTTTTAATATGCTATCTATGTTTGTCAAAGTTTTCCTTCCAAGGAGCAAGTGTCTTTTAATTTCATGGCTGCAATTCCCATCTGCAGTGATTTGGAAACCCAAGAAAATAAAACCTGTCACTGTTTCCACTTTTTCCCCTTATATTTGCCATGAAATTATGGGACTGGATGCCATGATCTTAGTGTTTTGAATGTTGAGTTTTAAGCCAGCCTTTTCACTCCCCTCTTTTACCTTCATCAAGAGGCTCTTTAGTTCATCCCAATAAAAACTATTTCCTTATTCATTCTACATGTCAGATGGAGTTTGGCAGTGGGACTGTGCACATCATAATAACTCCAAGATCCAGGCTAACAAAGGCTCTGTTTTGTGTCATACTTTCATAATTTCCAAGGCAAGGCGAAATGAACAAGGTGAATCAATCACTGGCTTTTAAATCTTTCATTCAAAAATGACACAGTATCTTCCAGTAGGATTTCATTGGTCAAAAAAAGTCACATGATAATGACAAAATTCAAATAAAACCAGAAAACATTAATATATCATGTTCTAAGAAGTACACTGGGAATATTTGAGAATAGTTCTATATCCCAAAGCAGGATGTATGCATAATAAAGTAATAAAAAATAAAAAAGAATAATGGTAGACAAGTTCTAATGTGACCCCCATTATCTCCATCTTCCAGTATTCATGTATTGTGTAAATCACCTTTCTTTGAAAAGAGTGGAACCTTTAACCTGTTTCTAATCAAAATAATATTTTGGAGATAATTAGCTTGTGTGGGTTACGACGGAAACAAACAAACAAAAATGCCACAGACTGAGTGGTTTAAACAGTAGACAGTTATTTCTCACATTTTCAGAGGCTGGGATATCCATGATTCTAGCCTGTTTGATTTCAGGGGAGGGTTCTCTTCTTGGTTTATATACGGCCAAGTTCTCACTACATTCTCATGTCACATTTCCTTGCTGCGTATGAAGGGACTCTCAAGAGTTTAGGAAATCCTTCACAGCTCAGTCTTCTTTATGGATCAACTCTCACATCTATATATGACTACTGGAAAAACCTTAACTTTGACCATAGGGACCTTTGTTGGTAAAGTAATACCTCTGGTTTTTAATATGCTATCTATGTTTGTCAAAGCTTTCCTTCCAAGGAGCAAGTGTCTTTTAATTTCATGGCTGCAATTCCCATCTGCAGTGATTTGGAAACCCAAGAAAATAAAACCTGTCACTGTTTCCACTTTTTCCCCTTATATTTGCCATGAAATTATGGGACTGGATGCCATGATCTTAGTGTTTTGAATGTTGAGTTTTAAGCCAGCCTTTTCACTCCCCTCTTTTACCTTCATCAAGAGGCTCTTTAGTTCATCCCAATAAAAACTATTTCCTTATTCATTCTACATGTCAGATGGAGTTTGGCAGTGGGACTGTGCACATCATAATAACTCCAAGATCCAGGCTAACAAAGGCTCTGTTTTGTGTCATACTTTCATAATTTCCAAGGCAAGGCGAAATGAACAAGGTGAATCAATCACTGGCTTTTAAATCTTTCATTCAAAAATGACACAGTATCTTCCAGTAGGATTTCATTGGTCAAAAAAAGTCACATGATAATGACAAAATTCAAATAAAACCAGAAAACATTAATATATCATGTTCTAAGAAGTACACTGGGAATATTTGAGAATAGTTCTATATCCCAAAGCAGGATGTATGCATAATAAAGTAATAAAAAATAAAAAAGAATAATGGTAGACAAGTTCTAATGTGACCCCCATTATCTCCATCTTCCAGTATTCATGTATTGTGTAAATCACCTTTCTTTGAAAAGAGTGGAACCTTTAACCTGTTTCTAATCAAAATAATATTTTGGAGATAATTAGCTTGTGTGGGTTACGACGGAAACAAACAAACAAAAATGCCACAGACTGAGTGGTTTAAACAGTAGACAGTTATTTCTCACATTTTCAGAGGCTGGGATATCCATGATTCTAGCCTGTTTGATTTCAGGGGAGGGTTCTCTTCTTGGTTTATATACGGCCAAGTTCTCACTACATTCTCATGTCACATTTCCTTGCTGCGTATGTATTGAAGAAAAATGAGAGTCTGCTCTCTGATGCCTCTTATAAGGCAACTTACCCTGTGAAGCCAGAGCTCTGTCTTTGCAGCTTCATTTAATTACATCCATAGAAGTCCCATCTCATGTAGCATTACACTGAGGAATATTGGCTTCAACATATGCATTTGCAGGGACACAAATATTCAGTTCATGATAGTGATGCATGTCAGTTTAGTGATGACACTACATAAGATTACAATGTTTGTTTTGCTGAGAGACTATCTCCTTTGCTGTCTTTGAAAAAGCAAGATGCTATGTTGTGAGCTGACCTATGAAAGAGAGCACATGGTAAGTAAATTAGGGTAACTTCAGGACAACAGCCAGCAAGAAACCAAGGTTCTCTGTGTATCAGCCTACAAAATGTCCTCCACAGTCAAGTGATCTAGGAGGTGTATAAATTTATAATAGGTATAATTTATTTTTTCATCTCCCCTCATAACTTTATTTTTGTGTTATAATACATCATAGTCATTATTCTTTTAAATACACAAAGTGTACTTAATTCAGCCCACATGTGACTGTTGACACCTTCCAATAGGTACTTACTTTGTGGAATTTAAGATGCTGGCCTGGAGCCTGAGCAGCAGATGGGGGTAAAAGGTGAAGGCAGAGGAGGCTGGGGGCGGAGCTGGGCCGAGGCCTGCTCCAGGGCTGGAGGAGCTCAGGGCTGGGGTCATGGGGGGCCGCCTTGAGCCGCGACCCTCAGGGAACCTGTGTGAGAAATGAGATCTGTATTTGGGGTCTTGAACATCCTTTCCTCGGGCCCCCTGTCACTGGTGCCTCTGGTGGTGGTGCTGCCGAAACTGCAGGCCACAGTAGCCACAGGTCCCCTAGTCTTTGTTTCTCTGTCTAGGTTTAGGTCCACTTCGGGGTGGCCCAGGGCGCTCCTGCCACTGCCACACCATACCTTGAATATAGGATTAAGCTCATCTCAAGACAATGAGAAATTCTGCCCATAGGCTTCATTGATTCGTCTTTATTTTTAATATGCAGCTACTCCCTTAGCGGGCCCATGAATTTATAATTTTGTTCAAATAGCTTTGTAAAATAATTAATTGCACTTCTATTCACCTCTTAAAGATGTGGCAAGGTACATCAAAGACTGTAAATAACTTTCTGATAGATGATAGATGTGTTGTCTTTTTTTTTTTTTTTTTAAAGATTTATTTTTATTTATTTTGGGCGGGGGTCGGGTTGGGGAGGGAGGGGAGCTTGGTCTTTCGTTTTTCTCTGTTCATCCGTCTTTGTTCTTTGGCTCCTGTGGGCCTCCCATCGCGGTGGCGTCTGTCGCTGCAGAGCACCGACTCTGGGCGCATGCGCTCCAGAGCTCTGGCTCGGTAATTGGACACATCAGTCCAGCCACTCCACGGCACGTGGGATCTTCCCAGGCCAGGGCTCGAACCGGCGCCCCTTGCACTGCAAGGCGGTGTCCTTACCCACTGGACCACCAGGGGAAGCCCCCTAGATGTGTTGTCTTATTGTCAAAATACAAGTTGAATGTAAGACTGATTTTCTATCACAAAGAATTACCACAAGTGGGGTTCTTTTTAAAGTAATTTATTTGTTTTAACTGAAGGATAATTGCTTTACAGAATCTTGTTGTTTTCTGGAAAACATCAACATGACTCAGTCATAGGTATAGTTGATTTACAATGTCATGTTAGTTTCAGGAATGGGGTAAAAGGTGAAGGCAGAGGAGGCTGGGGGCGGAGCTGGGCCGAGGCCTGCTCCAGGGCTGGAGGAGCTCAGGGCTGGGGTCATGGGGGGCCGCCTTGAGCCGCGACCCTCAGGGAACCTGTGTGAGAAATGAGATCTGTATTTGGGGTCTTGAACATCCTTTCCTCGGGCCCCCTGTCACTGGTGCCTCTGGTGGTGGTGCTGCCGAAACTGCAGGCCACAGTAGCCACAGGTCCCCTAGTCTTTGTTTCTCTGTCTAGGTTTAGGTCCACTTCGGGGTGGCCCAGGGCGCTCCTGCCACTGCCACACCATACCTTGAATATAGGATTAAGCTCATCTCAAGACAATGAGAAATTCTGCCCATAGGCTTCATTGATTCGTCTTTATTTTTAATATGCAGCTACTCCCTTAGCGGGCCCATGAATTTATAATTTTGTTCAAATAGCTTTGTAAAATAATTAATTGCACTTCTATTCACCTCTTAAAGATGTGGCAAGGTACATCAAAGACTGTAAATAACTTTCTGATAGATGATAGATGTGTTGTCTTTTTTTTTTTTTTTTAAAGATTTATTTTTATTTATTTTTGGGCGGGGGTCGGGTTGGGGAGGGAGGGGAGCTTGGTCTTTCGTTTTTCTCTGTTCATCCGTCTTTGTTCTTTGGCTCCTGTGGGCCTCCCATCGCGGTGGCGTCTGTCGCTGCAGAGCACCGACTCTGGGCGCATGCGCTCCAGAGCTCTGGCTCGGTAATTGGACACATCAGTCCAGCCACTCCACGGCACGTGGGATCTTCCCAGGCCAGGGCTCGAACCGGCGCCCCTTGCACTGCAAGGCGGTGTCCTTACCCACTGGACCACCAGGGGAAGCCCCCTAGATGTGTTGTCTTATTGTCAAAATACAAGTTGAATGTAAGACTGATTTTCTATCACAAAGAATTACCACAAGTGGGGTTCTTTTTAAAGTAATTTATTTGTTTTAACTGAAGGATAATTGCTTTACAGAATCTTGTTGTTTTCTGGAAAACATCAACATGACTCAGTCATAGGTATAGTTGATTTACAATGTCATGTTAGTTTCAGGTATGCAACCGTGCCCAGGTATTTTTAAGGTTATACTTCAACTAAATTATTATACAATATTAGTAATATTTTTTGTGCTGTAGCTTACATCCTTGTATCTTATTTTCTTTATACCTACTAGTTTATACTTCATAATACCCTTCTCCTGTCTTGCCCATCCCGTTAGTCCTGCTTCACTTCTAGCCCACTGCTTTGCTTTCTGTATTCAGGAGTCCATTTCTGTTCTGTTACCTAGAAATGAAGTTGTTGACATGTTTGAATTTCAGGGATCCACTGAAATTTTATGCAAAATTTTGCACTATATATTTTTCTGGGCAGATGATTCAGTAGCTCTTTTCTCAATTTTGGCCATCCTGAAGTTTGCATGTCTCATTTTCTGAGTTGGAAGAGCTGTATTTGACCCATGATTTGATCAATCACAACTAAATGCCTCATTATTTCAAATGAAAATAATATGACCTCAGAAGCAATACAATATCAGTTATCACTTGTGCAGTGATAATTAAAATAGTTATTTTTGAAACATTGATTTTTAAATGATGACTTTTCTCACTTGGGCTCTGAGTAGCAAAAACCATTAATTAGCTACTTAACATGTTCAGATCAAACTCTTCAGTGTTTTAAAATTATTATCTTATTTGATCTTCACATCAATTTTATGAAAAAGGTTTTATTATGATTGACACTTGACTGATAAAACTTGAAGAATAAAAATTTTACTTACTGTTACATACTCATCAATATAGTGAACTACCTCATTATTTCATTAATAATTGAGCCGTATCCCTTAAGAAAAATTACATATCTTCTTAAGATTCAGTGATGACAATGATAATTGGATTATCTAATACAATATAAGTACCTGTCAATTCTGGGCATATGCTTTCAGAACCAGCATAAAATTCACCATATTTTCTTTCACCTACTTCTATGATCTTGGAGGATGAGCTAAGCAGGAGCTTGCATCAGTGAAGAAAATGTGGAGGATATCCTTACCAACACCTGAGTACAAAATAGCTGTGAATGAGAAATTAACTTGCTAGTGGAAAAGAACCTACCTGCCTGTGCAGGAGACATAAGAGACTTGGGTTCAGTCCCTGGGTCAGAAAGATGCCCTGGAGAAGGAACAGCAATCCACTCCTATATGCTTGCCTAGAGAATCCCATGGACAGGCGAGCCTGGTGGTCGAGAGTCCACGCAGTCACAAAGGGTCAGACACCACTGAAGCAACTGAGCACATCTTAAATCTGTGTGTGTTATCACAGCCAAATTTACCTTATCCTGACTGGTGCACACAACCAGTGAGCTGAGAAGCTGAGATCAGAAGCAGCCCGTCTGGCTGTCAAACCTGGACATTGAACCACTCTGCAATATTGCCTTTTCTGATTTTACAAATGACCTTTTATTCCTTTTCTTTATTATTTTTTTTCAATTCATTAATCTTGTAAGTGTTCCAAGAAAACCTTACACTGTTCTCTTTAGGGGATAGCACCTGGTTTTCTAGTTTTCAGAGAACATGGTTAAATATAAGCATGTGAAACTTTCCTAGATGGCCATTTGAAGTTCAGGATAAATTCCAACACAGGAATGGGAAATCTATTAGAAGTGCTAGCCATGCAAAATCAATTGAGAGAGATAGAAAAGAAATTTGGAGCATTGGCTGTCCATAGAACCTCCAGTCTTACACCAGTACTGTCCTATTAAAAACTAATGGGAACCTAGAAAACCCCTAATACATAAAATTTTCCATATAGTTTTTGTAAAAGTACTTACACGAAGTTTTTCTCCTTGTACTCTGCCAAATTACTGAAAGTACTGAGATGATGAACAAGATCCTTTTTCCCAAATTAAAGTTGCTAAAAATTGCTCTGTTAATGAGGATGACAACAATGAGGAGGAGGAGGATAACAAGTAGCACTTATCAAGGGCTTCGTGTGTACCAGGTAATCTGTTAAATGATTTTCCTTTAACAAATTTAGTTGTGATTACAACATCCATCATACAGAGGCAACGCTAGTGTAATTAAAGGGGGTATGTTGAAACTGGACCCAAGTAAACTATCCTCTGAGCTCTCCTGCTGAACTACTCTAGTATGTTTGCCCCACACAATCCAGATGAATCCTGTTTCTTCTCAGGTAAAGATTTTCTGTGAGGCTAGATTATAGGCAGAAGTTCTACATCAGAATCTCATTTCTGTTATTTCTCATGAAGACAGGCAAACACGCAGTTGACAGTGGGCAGAGTTGGCTTGTGCTCTGTTAAGGGAGGACACAAAATCTAGGTGCAATAGTCCTCCTATCCAGGGATCAACACATTTATATTTGAAACACATATTTTCTTTTT
This sequence comes from Tragulus kanchil, assembly GCA_022376925.1. Lineage (NCBI taxonomy): Eukaryota > Metazoa > Chordata > Mammalia > Artiodactyla > Tragulidae > Tragulus > Tragulus kanchil. Next base: position 83,504,080 of record JAIOJX010000003.1, on the reverse strand, counting down.
TGTATAATGTTATAAACTAAGAATATTATAGTGTTTCATATAGAGTTGTCGCCAAAGTTTCCATATAAAATTGAACAGAATCCTTCCAAAATAAGCTGATTTGGACTACTTTTGAATAAGAAATCAGCCTTGTATAAAATAGAGGTTGAGTGGAGGAAAATATTGCTTTAAGTAAAGTATAGCTGAAAGGACTGGAGAGAGAGGAGAAGTGTTCTGTGAAATTCTACATGTTTGATACATTTCCTTTGTTAGTCTGAGTTTTTGAAGTCTGAGTTTAAGCCCAATTAAACACATTTGCTTAATTGTGCAGAGAAATAACTAATGCAAGCCCAAGCTATAGTTAATGGACATTTAAATACTTATTTTATTATTATGCATAACTTTTTGTGCACAGCATTCATTTCTCCTGGGAAGTAAATAATATCAACAAGAATTGTGTTCATAGCTTTCTTTTTTTTTTTAGAAATTATTTGTGAAGACAAAGTATTATGTAACTACCTAAGTACCATAAAATTGGATTCCCATATAGTTTTGTAAAAGTACTTACACGAAGTTTTCTCCTTGTACTCTGCCAAATTACTGAAAGTACTGAGATGATGAACAAGATCCTTTTTCCCAAATTAAAGTTGCTAAAATTGCTCTGTTAATGAGGATGACAACAATGAGGAGGAGGAGGATAACAAGTAGCACTTATCAAGGGCTTCGTGTGTACCAGGTAATCTGTTAAATGATTTTCCTTTAACAAATTTAGTTGTGATTACAACATCCATCATACAGAGGCAACGCTAGTGTAATTAAAGGGGGTATGTTGAAACTGGACCCAAGTAAACTATCCTCTGAGCTCTCCTGCTGAACTACTCTAGTATGTTTGCCCCACACAATCCAGATGAATCCTGTTTCTTCTCAGGTAAAGATTTTCTGTGAGGCTAGATTATAGGCAGAAGTTCTACATCAGAATCTCATTTCTGTTATTTCTCATGAAGACAGGCAAACACGCAGTTGACAGTGGGCAGAGTTGGCTTGTGCTCTGTTAAGGGAGGACACAAAATCTAGGTGCAATAGTCCTCCTATCCAGGGATCAACACATTTATATTTGAAACACATATTTTCTTTTTTGTATAATGTTATAAACTAAGAATATTATAGTGTTTCATATAGAGTTGTCGCCAAAGTTTCCATATAAAATTGAACAGAATCCTTCCAAAATAAGCTGATTTGGACTACTTTTGAATAAGAAATCAGCCTTGTATAAAATAGAGGTTGAGTGGAGGAAAATATTGCTTTAAGTAAAGTATAGCTGAAAGGACTGGAGAGAGAGGAGAAGTGTTCTGTGAAATTCTACATGTTTGATACATTTCCTTTGTTAGTCTGAGTTTTTGAAGTCTGAGTTTAAGCCCAATTAAACACATTTGCTTAATTGTGCAGAGAAATAACTAATGCAAGCCCAAGCTATAGTTAATGGACATTTAAATACTTATTTTATTATTATGCATAACTTTTTGTGCACAGCATTCATTTCTCCTGGGAAGTAAATAATATCAACAAGAATTGTGTTCATAGCTTTCTTTTTTTTTTTAGAAATTATTTGTGAAGACAAAGTATTATGTAAGGTGAAATTAATGTATGCTTTTTTTTTTGCTCTTTTCTGCCACCAGTCTTTGAGGGGGAAGTGCTTATCTTTCAAAAAGAAGTATTAATTTTAAAAAATGCCTATAGAGATGGATTTAAAAGCTTTAATTTAGGTAAATCAGGAAAATGCAAAGATAGTATTTGTCATAGCTGTAGAGTGGCTTAGCTTTGCTCTCTGATGCCTTTCATATATTTCTAGTTGCCATGGCTTCCTGCCTATCATATTCCTGACAAGCATTCAAAGCAGAAATACTGTAGGAGGATTGCTTGTCTGAGAATACACATGGTACTTAAGGCCTTTATTTCTGGCTTGCTGACACTATTCACCCAAACATAAAGAGTGTATGGTCAAACAAGCAGCACTTATCTTTACTCCTGTTTTGTCATTATCAAGACCATTTAACCCGGTATGTTTATTTTACAGAGTGGCTATCTTTCCCTGTTCATTCTGTGTTATCAAATCAGTGCCTCCTAGTGGTCCATAAGGGTCACAACACCGTTTATTATAGTGTCCTCTGAAGTATTTTTGGTGAAACTCCTGATGCAGTTGTTTCGATTGACAATAGTTAATTAAGAACCCACAAAACGTTATTAACCTGCTAATTTCTTTAGTGTATGAGTCATTATCTTATATCCATTGAAATTTCAATGTCTACATTTGTCTTAGAAATGATCTATAAATGTGCTGGTTGATACAGTAGCCACATGTGAATTTTTTAATTAAAATAAAACAAAATAAACTAAGGCAAAAAGAGACAAAGATATATTGCACTGTGCTGGTTTTTAAGACAAAGATAAACTTCGCACATATATGTTTATGTGATAACTTCAGATTTTTAATTTAACATTTTATATTATTTAAGACATATTATCTTAAAATATTTTCTTGTAGCTTTTAAACATATTTTTAGGTTTGAAAATCCCTCATTATATTTTGAAAATCTTGTCATTTGATATAAGTAGATTTTCTTTTATAGACTTTCTCCAGAAGTTATCTAGCATTTTGAATTGGAACTAGCAAGTAGATAGAATACATTTTTATTATTGAACCTCTCATTAGAATCCATTATAACTAAAATAATATTTTCTCATTTATGTGAATCTGGAGGCATTTCTAAAATATATATCATATGAGATTTTTTTAAATTTATATTGTTTAATATCACAGTTTTTCTTTGAAGTTAGTATATATATATACATATATATCATATCTATTATACATTTTTCTTCTTTTGGCTTGAATAGTATTTTGACTGTCATAAAACTTTATTTCTATATTTAAAAATACAACTTGTCTCTTCTAATATCTTGTGCCATTAAAAATTATACTTAGTTCTGTGTCACTTTTTTGCATCTAGATAAAATCCTTGATTATAAAAACGTGTAGGCATATGATTCAAAGACATTTTTAAATTATTATTATTGTTTTATGAGCAGCATCAAGAAATATAGTGAATTTGTAGTTAATACAGCTTAAAATAATTTACAATTTTAAAGACAGAATTCCCTAAATCTTACTGACTAGAGCAAGCTATTGCTTTGATACATATTATTACATAAACACAATTGTCTTTATATTAAAGTTTAAACTTCAAATAGTGCACAACTGAGAGATCATCTTCAAATCATAACATCAGTACATTTTAATAAGTCTAATGTTGTTATATGTTGAGTTCTAATATGAATTATAACTTTGCCCGTACTTTAAGCAGACATTATATATGTGTGTGCATATGTAAACACATATACATATTCATATGCTCATATATGCATATATATACATATATATATATTCATATGTATGACTATGACCTATATATAGATAGTTACCTATACATATATATGTAGTGAGATTGCTCAAATCCTCACTGGAGACTGGCAGTTTATTCCCCCACTACTGGGAGTGCTGCATGTAGAGAGCCTTCAGCAGTAAGCCCTCTTTGGAAATTACCTCTCCTTTAGGTGGCTTTTTGCTGAAGACCAACCACCTTCCTAGGACAGGCCACTGTCGACAGCTAAGTGAATGAGTAATGTATTATTTTGAAAATCTTGTCATTTGATATAAGTAGATTTTCTTTTATAGACTTTCTCCAGAAGTTATCTAGCATTTTGAATTGGAACTAGCAAGTAGATAGAATACATTTTTATTATTGAACCTCTCATTAGAATCCATTATAACTAAAATAATATTTTCTCATTTATGTGAATCTGGAGGCATTTCTAAAATATATATCATATGAGATTTTTTTAAATTTATATTGTTTAATATCACAGTTTTTCTTTGAAGTTAGTATATATATATACATATATATCATATCTATTATACATTTTTCTTCTTTTGGCTTGAATAGTATTTTGACTGTCATAAAACTTTATTTCTATATTTAAAAATACAACTTGTCTCTTCTAATATCTTGTGCCATTAAAAATTATACTTAGTTCTGTGTCACTTTTTTGCATCTAGATAAAATCCTTGATTAAAAAAACGTGTAGGCATATGATTCAAAGACATTTTTAAATTATTATTATTGTTTTATGAGCAGCATCAAGAAATATAGTGAATTTGTAGTTAATACAGCTTAAAATAATTTACAATTTTAAAGACAGAATTCCCTAAATCTTACTGACTAGAGCAAGCTATTGCTTTGATACATATTATTACATAAACACAATTGTCTTTATATTAAAGTTTAAACTTCAAATAGTGCACAACTGAGAGATCATCTTCAAATCATAACATCAGTACATTTTAATAAGTCTAATGTTGTTATATGTTGAGTTCTAATATGAATTATAACTTTGCCCGTACTTTAAGCAGACATTATATATGTGTGTGCATATGTAAACACATATACATATTCATATGCTCATATATGCATATATATACATATATATATATTCATATGTATGACTATGACCTATATATAGATAGTTACCTATACATATATATGTAGTGAGATTGCTCAAATCCTCACTGGAGACTGGCAGTTTATTCCCCCACTACTGGGAGTGCTGCATGTAGAGAGCCTTCAGCAGTAAGCCCTCTTTGGAAATTACCTCTCCTTTAGGTGGCTTTTTGCTGAAGACCAACCACCTTCCTAGGACAGGCCACTGTCGACAGCTAAGTGAATGAGTATATAATGAATTGTCCTCTCCCAAATTTGAGAATGTTCCAAAAGGCTATTTCAGCTTCATATCTTCCTAGAGAGTGAAGTAAGATACATTCTTGCAAATGTATCTTAGTCCAGATTCTCCTTGTGGACAGGCTTGCCTGCTTCCCTTCTCTTTCACAGGTGGCAAACTTCTAAATGTTTCCAAGTAAACTTCTTGTCTGCTTACCTCTGGCTCAGGATTGACTTCCTGAGGTATCTAGCCTGTGATACTTTCCAAAAATTAGCTGTTTTTATAGATATTCTTTTGTAAATGTGGTTGGATTGTTTCACTTTCTCAAGCCTCACATTCCTCAGTCCTGATATACTTACCTCTGCCTGTAAAGGGTAATCTGGAAGATTAAATGAGAAGATGCGTATAAAACAGCCAATCAAGTTTCTGAAAATTAGAAATCACTTGTGTAAACTGCTCAGATGTTCATTAGTGTCGGAATCTTTGTGACCTTAGTGACTATAGCCACAAGCCTTCTGTATCCATGTGATTCTCCTTACAAGAATCCTGGAGACAGATGCCATTTCCTCCTCCAGGAGATCTTTCTGACTCAGAGATCAAATCTGAGTCTTGGGCTTCCTTGGTGGTCCAGTGGGTAAAAAATCCACCTTGCACTGCAAGGATCACTGGTTTGATCCCTGGCCTGAGAAGATCCCACATACTGTGGAATCACTGGACTGGTGTCTCCAATTACAAGCCTGCACTCTGGAGTGTATGTGCCCAGAGCTTCTGCTCTGTGATGGGAGAGGCCATTGCAGTGGAAGGCCCAGACAGGTCAAAGAATAAAGATGGATGAAAATAAATAAATAGATAAATAAATAAAAAGAAGCCAAAATTATATATATATATTTATAATCTGAGTTTCTTATATCTCTTGGCAGGCAGATTCTTTATCCCTAGCACCCCCTGGGAACCCTACCTAGTAAATACTAATTGTTAAGAAAATCATGCATATTTCATCTCATCTTCCCACATATGGAAAATGGTATTTATGACTGAATTGTAATACTTTTACAGAAACTAAATGATTATTGTCAATATCTAGGTCAATTCCCTGTTTTAGTTAGATTGTACAAATCCTTTTGTAGAAAGATTAGAATTTCTATATAGCCATTCTTGAGAAAAAGGGAAAGCAATAGTTCTTGAATTCTAAAGAAGCTGATATTTCTACCAATTAATTAACAATGAAAGAATCCTCAAGAAAAAAATGCTTAACAATCTATAATTTACATTTCTCAGTGGAAAGCGATATAATGTTTATATTATAGCACAGATAACATTATTAGTAGAATAATTGAGCCAAATGAATCATGACTGAAAATCTGATTACTAGGAGGCACCATGCTGATATAGACCTCACATGCTTTCTTCTTTCATCTTGTTGCAATATTAGATTTCTTCTGCTATTTAGTAGGTATGCTTTGGTCTCTGTTTCTGACTTTTTTATAATGATTGCTTTGATATTATAATACATTTCTTGTGAATGATGAACCTTAAATTAATTTACTCTTTCAAAGCAGAATCGGCAAACAAGGACAACTGTTTCTAATAAATTTATTTACAACAAACTAATGTGCAATTTTCTAGCCACAAGCCTTCTGTATCCATGTGATTCTCCTTACAAGAATCCTGGAGACAGATGCCATTTCCTCCTCCAGGAGATCTTTCTGACTCAGAGATCAAATCTGAGTCTTGGGCTTCCTTGGTGGTCCAGTGGGTAAAAAATCCACCTTGCACTGCAAGGATCACTGGTTTGATCCCTGGCCTGAGAAGATCCCACATACTGTGGAATCACTGGACTGGTGTCTCCAATTACAAGCCTGCACTCTGGAGTGTATGTGCCCAGAGCTTCTGCTCTGTGATGGGAGAGGCCATTGCAGTGGAAGGCCCAGACAGGTCAAAGAATAAAGATGGATGAAAATAAATAAATAGATAAATAAATAAAAAGAAGCCAAAATTATATATATATATTTATAATCTGAGTTTCTTATATCTCTTGGCAGGCAGATTCTTTATCCCTAGCACCCCCTGGGAACCCTACCTAGTAAATACTAATTGTTAAGAAAATCATGCATATTTCATCTCATCTTCCCACATATGGAAAATGGTATTTATGACTGAATTGTAATACTTTTACAGAAACTAAATGATTATTGTCAATATCTAGGTCAATTCCCTGTTTTAGTTAGATTGTACAAATCCTTTTGTAGAAAGATTAGAATTTCTATATAGCCATTCTTGAGAAAAAGGGAAAGCAATAGTTCTTGAATTCTAAAGAAGCTGATATTTCTACCAATTAATTAACAATGAAAGAATCCTCAAGAAAAAAATGCTTAACAATCTATAATTTACATTTCTCAGTGGAAAGCGATATAATGTTTATATTATAGCACAGATAACATTATTAGTAGAATAATTGAGCCAAATGAATCATGACTGAAAATCTGATTACTAGGAGGCACCATGCTGATATAGACCTCACATGCTTTCTTCTTTCATCTTGTTGCAATATTAGATTTCTTCTGCTATTTAGTAGGTATGCTTTGGTCTCTGTTTCTGACTTTTTTATAATGATTGCTTTGATATTATAATACATTTCTTGTGAATGATGAACCTTAAATTAATTTACTCTTTCAAAGCAGAATCGGCAAACAAGGACAACTGTTTCTAATAAATTTATTTACAACTAACTAATGTGCAATTTGTTGCCTGTCAAGACATCTGAAATTATGTTTTTGTTTCATGTAAAATATAATTATCCAATACTTTCAGTAGGCTATGGAAGCAGAGGATGTATTACCAAATTGAGATTACATAGTCTAAATTTATTCTCACTTTGATTTTAAAAAGAGTTAAAGAAGCCCTTTATCTATTCAAATGAAATCAAATATAATAATTTAACACATTTTCTTTATGTGTTGCTGTTTCATTTCTGATTTATTGACAAGCAGTGCAAATAAAATATGTAAAAGGAACTCTGTTGGAATCTGCTAATAAATCATAATAAACATACTGATATACATGTTTATAGATATACTCTGGCCCCACTTCTAGCTACTTTTATAGGAAGAAAGTCATTCATTTTAGCATGTTTTTGTATAATGGAAAATAAAAGTTAAAAAGTAAAGAAAAGCCATCCTGTTCTGAAATTTTAGAGTGCAGATCTTTATTTATATGCATGTATGTGTGCGTGCTAAATCACTTCAGTCATGTCCAACTCTTTGCAACCCTATGGACTTGTAGCCAGGCTCTTTTGTCTAAGAGATTCTTCAGACAAGAATACTAGAGTGGATTGTCATGCCCTCTTCCAAAGGATCTTCCTGACCCAGGCATTGAACCCATGTCTGTTACATCAATACATAATTGTATCTATAGCTTTTGGTGCTTAGTTCCTTTTTATTCTTTCAGTTCTCTCTTATTCACAGGCTTCCTTTGATAAACAACAAGATGTGTGAAGTGTCTGTGTAGAAATACATTTTCAAATCACATACAAACTGCTAAAAAAGACCAAGGTTTGGAATAACATCATCAGTTAGCACTCAGTAAGCATTCAAAATGATCTATGTATCATTTCATCTTCCAGATTTTCTTCTAGACATAATATCTGCCCAGAGAGTATGCTTTGGTCTCTGTTTCTGACTTTTTTATAATGATTGCTTTGATATTATAATACATTTCTTGTGAATGATGAACCTTAAATTAATTTACTCTTTCAAAGCAGAATCGGCAAACAAGGACAACTGTTTCTAATAAATTTATTTACAACTAACTAATGTGCAATTTGTTGCCTGTCAAGACATCTGAAATTATGTTTTTGTTTCATGTAAAATATAATTATCCAATACTTTCAGTAGGCTATGGAAGCAGAGGATGTATTACCAAATTGAGATTACATAGTCTAAATTTATTCTCACTTTGTTTTTAAAAAAGAGTTAAAGAAGCCCTTTATCTATTCAAATGAAATCAAATATAATAATTTAACACATTTTCTTTATGTGTTGCTGTTTCATTTCTGATTTATTGACAAGCAGTGCAAATAAAATATGTAAAAGGAACTCTGTTGGAATCTGCTAATAAATCATAATAAACATACTGATATACATGTTTATAGATATACTCTGGCCCCACTTCTAGCTACTTTTATAGGAAGAAAGTCATTCATTTTAGCATGTTTTTGTATAATGGAAAATAAAAGTTAAAAAGTAAAGAAAAGCCATCCTGTTCTGAAATTTTAGAGTGCAGATCTTTATTTATATGCATGTATGTGTGCGTGCTAAATCACTTCAGTCATGTCCAACTCTTTGCAACCCTATGGACTTGTAGCCAGGCTCTTTTGTCTAAGAGATTCTTCAGACAAGAATACTAGAGTGGATTGTCATGCCCTCTTCCAAAGGATCTTCCTGACCCAGGCATTGAACCCATGTCTGTTACATCAATACATAATTGTATCTATAGCTTTTGGTGCTTAGTTCCTTTTTATTCTTTCAGTTCTCTCTTATTCACAGGCTTCCTTTGATAAACAACAAGATGTGTGAAGTGTCTGTGTAGAAATACATTTTCAAATCACATACAAACTGCTAAAAAAGACCAAGGTTTGGAATAACATCATCAGTTAGCACTCAGTAAGCATTCAAAATGATCTATGTATCATTTCATCTTCCAGATTTTCTTCTAGACATAATATCTGCCCAGAGAGTATCCTTAGGTCATAAAAGAACTGTTAATGGCCAAATCTTAGACACGTTTCCAAACATGAAGTGTTTGAACTGCGTGCTCAAACCTGAAACAAAGGAGATTAATATTCTCATAGTTCTGGAGACCAGAAGTTTAAAATCAAGGCTTTCCCAGGACCTCATTCCCATTGAATTCTCTCGGGGAGAATCATTCCTTGCCTCTTCCAGCTTCCGGGGCTCCAGGTGCTCCGCAGCTTAAGGTTGAAAACTCTGATCTCTACCTTCAGATTCACATGACTGTTTTTCTGTACGTGTCCCTGTCCTGAAAGTCTTATGCTGTGTTTCTCTTATAAAGCCGTTATCCTTGGATTTAGGACCCAGCCTAAATCTAGAGTGAGCTGCGATCCTTAGCTTAATTCTTCCTGCAACGGCCGTTTTCCAGGTAAGGTTCCATTCACAGATTCCAGGGAGTAAGACATAGACCTCTCTTTGGGGACCATCAGTATTCAACCTAAGACTCTGAAGATGAACCCTCTTTTGGCGCAAGAATGTGCCCCTGTTCATTGGTGAAGAATCTACCTTCAAATGCAAGGACTGTGGGTTCGATCCCTGGTCATAGAGCTAAGATCCCAGTTGCCCGTGGGGCAGCTAAACCCATGTTTCACGTCTGTAGAGAGAAGCCCACGCACTACACGAAGAGCTCTCCATTGCAACAAAAAACCCCACATGCCGAAATATATCGCAACTAAGTCCCAGTGCAGTCAACTAAATAAATATTTGTTTAAAAAAAAAAAAAAAAAAAAAAAAGAACTGTTAATGAATAAACACACTGAACAAGTTTTACAATCAAAAAATAATTTGAACATAGAATAGACAAAGAATTTGCCTCTGTAGTACAGAGTGAACAGGGAAAGTTCGCAATGATTTAGAGCAAGTTCTATTCTGAGTATAGAGTCTCCATTCGTTATTGAGCTGGTAGTTGTGGTTTAGTTTCTCAGTTGTGTGTGACTCTGTCCATGGGATTTCCCAGGCAAGGTTACTGGAGTAGGTTGCCATTTCTTTTCCCAGGGGATCTTTCCAACACAGGGGCCAAACTGGTGCCTCCTGTATTGCAGGTGGTCTCCTGCCTTGCAGAAGGATTTTTTGCCAACTGAGCCACCAGGGAAGCCCACTGATTCAACTGAAAACAAGGCTCTTTCAATGTCCTCTAGTCATGGCAGGACCTTGACCTGCCTTTCAGTTTCTTAAGGTTCCTCCCTCTCCATACATGACAAATAGTTCCTCTCTCTTTTCTTGTCTTTCTGTCAGTGTTCTTCCTGTCAGTGCATGGGTTTTAGGAAACACAACTGCAGACTTTGCTTGAAGTAAGTCAAACCCTGATAAACTATTCACTCTATTTTAATCAGTAAAATTGAGGCACATTCACTAGCACTGCCCATTTCATGGCCTACCTCTTCAAGGTTAGAGGCAACCATTGAACATATTCATGAGGTGAAGAGAAAAGCCATATTTGACAGTGGACCTCAGGTAACAATAAATTTCAGTCTCTAGTTTTATTAGTAATAGATTTCACATGTTTCCCTACATTGCCCTTTCAGTCAGAGTGCTAATGGTTATGTGTATCTAGCTAATGCTGTGATGAGACCAGAATCTTAGAAGGAATTCAGGGTCGGTCAAAAGTAAATCACATCTCTGAGCCTCCCTGAAAAACATTTTCTCCCTTCTCCACCATATGCAAAAGTTGCTTGCTCAGACTCTCAGATAGTCATAAATAAACTCTTGCAGAGGGTTACTTAAGTCAGGGTCAAACGTCTCGGCGAGCAAGGCACCAGAGCTCCGTTGAGAGAATGTGATTTTGCAGATTCACTAATGCCAGAGGAGCAAAACAGGACGATGAAGGAAAAGCTCCCTACTAGGAGCAAAGTGTTCTCCCTTCTAATGGGAAGGGAGCAGAGCAGCATGGGATATTTAGAGGATATTTTACTAAACAATTCAGAAGACCTATAGTCCATGATCAATGACTTAAGAAATAATACTAAGAAATTATTAAGTTATAGTACTGTGTTCTTTTCTCAGAGCATATGTGCATCACTATGACAGTACTTTACAATCCTGGAATATTTAAATGTGTATCAACTAAAGAATAAAGAACAAAGATAGAATGATATGCTGCCTTTCAAATACAAAGAGAAAATTCAGCTGCCTCGTAAAGAGACAGAGCTATATTTAAAAACATTATACTAGTAGGGATCTATTGAGCATGGTCCAGTGGTTAAAGAATCTACCTGCAGTGCAGGAGATGTGGATTTGATCTCTAGACCAGGAAGATCCCCTGAAGGAGAAACAGCAATCCACTCCAGTATTCTTACCTGAAAATCTGGACAGAGAGTCTTGTGGGCTACACGGGGTCTTGAACAGTCTAACATAGCTGGGGCTTATTCATGGCTCTCAGTGTTCTTCCTGTCAGTGCATGGGTTTTAGGAAACACAACTGCAGACTTTGCTTGAAGTAAGTCAAACCCTGATAAACTATTCACTCTATTTTAATCAGTAAAATTGAGGCACATTCACTAGCACTGCCCATTTCATGGCCTACCTCTTCAAGGTTAGAGGCAACCATTGAACATATTCATGAGGTGAAGAGAAAAGCCATATTTGACAGTGGACCTCAGGTAACAATAAATTTCAGTCTCTAGTTTTATTAGTAATAGATTTCACATGTTTCCCTACATTGCCCTTTCAGTCAGAGTGCTAATGGTTATGTGTATCTAGCTAATGCTGTGATGAGACCAGAATCTTAGAAGGAATTCAGGGTCGGTCAAAAGTAAATCACATCTCTGAGCCTCCCTGAAAAACATTTTCTCCCTTCTCCACCATATGCAAAAGTTGCTTGCTCAGACTCTCAGATAGTCATAAATAAACTCTTGCAGAGGGTTACTTAAGTCAGGGTCAAACGTCTCGGCGAGCAAGGCACCAGAGCTCCGTTGAGAGAATGTGATTTTGCAGATTCACTAATGCCAGAGGAGCAAAACAGGACGATGAAGGAAAAGCTCCCTACTAGGAGCAAAGTGTTCTCCCTTCTAATGGGAAGGGAGCAGAGCAGCATGGGATATTTAGAGGATATTTTACTAAACAATTCAGAAGACCTATAGTCCATGATCAATGACTTAAGAAATAATACTAAGAAATTATTAAGTTATAGTACTGTGTTCTTTTCTCAGAGCATATGTGCATCACTATGACAGTACTTTACAATCCTGGAATATTTAAATGTGTATCAACTAAAGAATAAAGAACAAAGATAGAATGATATGCTGCCTTTCAAATACAAAAGAGAAAATTCAATTGCCTAGTAAAGAGACAGAGCTATATTTAAAAACATTATACTAGTAGGGATCTATTGAGCATGGTCCAGTGGTTAAAGAATCTACCTGCAGTGCAGGAGATGTGGATTTGATCTCTAGACCAGGAAGATCCCCTGAAGGAGAAACAGCAATCCACTCCAGTATTCTTACCTGAAAATCTGGACAGAGAAACCTTGTGGGCTACACGGGGTCTTGAACAGTCTAACATAGCTGCGCCAGTGAGCTCAGACAGACAGGACTCTATTATGGAGAACAATAAGGGAAAATACGCCTTCAGTTTCTGTCCTTGTCCAGCAGGATCGCATTATTTGAGAAAGTGTTTTGGGACATCTGAGGGAGGACATCGTCTACTAACAGTTGAAGAATGAGCTATTTGGAAGCACTGAATGTGGGTAACATTGTGTTTGAGAAGACTTTGGGGAAACATAATAAAACTGCTTACAGTAACTGTGAATCTTAGAAGCAGGGTTGAAATTCTTATTGGGCCAGTGCCAGTGTTTCTCAGTTAAGGCTATAGAACATATCACCTTTCACCAAGCAATGAGCAGCAGGTCCAAAGTAATGCAAATTTTACTAGTGATCTCATCCCATCAACCTCAGAACGTGGGATTGACTGGCATGAAGAAAAATAAAGGGAATGTCAGGTGGAAGAGACGGCTATGGAGAATAGCATGGTCAGAGAAAGACTTACTGAGCAGATGAATTTCAAGCAGACACTCAAAAGCTGTGATGGACTGAACCATTCAGATTTGGGGAGAAAGAACAAACTGGACCCAGAGAACAGAAAATAGGAAAATGCTTTCAGCAAAAGGAGTTCGGGTGGCTTTATAAATGATTATTCTTGTATAACCATAGCTTACACAGGTGACTTAAACATGACCATTTAGCTCTAGATCAGCAAGGCTAGCCAGAAGTTTCAGAGATGAATAAGAAAAGCATTGATGTCTCCGATCTCTAGCAGTGATTGGAAGCTTACATATAACCATTCTGAATTTGGGAAGGTCATCTAGATGGTGCTTCTGCTTCTGTATCAAATGCTGCGGATGGCAACAGGACTTTCATACTGCATAAAGTGCAATTTTGGAAGGTGTATACTTAAGTGTTTTCTGGGGAAAGTCATCAGTGACCTTTGCAAGTAGGAGCTTATCAGGTTTGAAGGTTTTTTTAACTTTTTTATATTCATGGTCCAGTGGTTAAAGAATCTACCTGCAGTGCAGGAGATGTGGATTTGATCTCTAGACCAGGAAGATCCCTGAAGGAGAAACAGCAATCCACTCCAGTATTCTTACCTGAAAATCTGGACAGAGACTTGTGGGCTACACGGGGTCTTGAACAGTCTAACATAGCTGCGCCAGTGAGCTCAGACAGACAGGACTCTATTATGGAGAACAATAAGGGAAAATACGCCTTCAGTTTCTGTCCTTGTCCAGCAGGATCGCATTATTTGAGAAAGTGTTTTGGGACATCTGAGGGAGGACATCGTCTACTAACAGTTGAAGAATGAGCTATTTGGAAGCACTGAATGTGGGTAACATTGTGTTTGAGAAGACTTTGGGGAAACATAATAAAACTGCTTACAGTAACTGTGAATCTTAGAAGCAGGGTTGAAATTCTTATTGGGCCAGTGCCAGTGTTTCTCAGTTAAGGCTATAGAACATATCACTTTCACCAAGCAATGAGCAGCAGGTCCAAAGTAATGCAAATTTTTACCAAGTGATCTCATCCCATCAACCTCAGAACGTGGGATTGACTGGCATGAAGAAAAATAAAGGGAATGTCAGGTGGAAGAGACGGCTATGGAGAATAGCATGGTCAGAGAAAGACTTACTGAGCAGATGAATTTCAAGCAGACACTCAAAAGCTGTGATGGACTGAACCATTCAGATTTGGGGAGAAAGAACAAACTGGACCCAGAGAACAGAAAATAGGAAAATGCTTTCAGCAAAAGGAGTTCGGGTGGCTTTATAAATGATTATTCTTGTATAACCATAGCTTACACAGGTGACTTAAACATGACCATTTAGCTCTAGATCAGCAAGGCTAGCCAGAAGTTTCAGAGATGAATAAGAAAAGCATTGATGTCTCCGATCTCTAGCAGTGATTGGAAGCTTACATATAACCATTCTGAATTTGGGAAGGTCATCTAGATGGTGCTTCTGCTTCTGTATCAAATGCTGCGGATGGCAACAGGACTTTCATACTGCATAAAGTGCAATTTTGGAAGGTGTATACTTAAGTGTTTTCTGGGGAAAGTCATCAGTGACCTTTGCAAGTAGGAGCTTATCAGGTTTGAAGGTATATTACCCTAATCTTATACATAAGTATGATTCTGTTGTAGCTGTGATATGGGAAAGTGATAGGTGTGAATTTAGTATACATACTATCAGACTGCACAGTGTGGCAACTTTAGCCAGAAACAGGAAAAAAAAGAAAAAGTAAATCCAAGATTCCCATAGTACATTGCTATTACTATTTAATCACCAACTGTGATAAGAACAAACTATGATAAGAAGAGATTAATGCTTTCTCTGTACACAGAGCTTAAGCCAATTAGGCAGTTACAGAGTTTCCTAGAAATAGTGCCGTCTAAAGAATCACTGAACTATACGCATACTCTTACTCTACTTTTATCCTGATTAACTTCCACTCTTCCTTCAATTCTAAACTCAACTTTTTCAGCTGCTCTTTCTGTACTTTTTTAAAACATAAATTATTTATTCCCTGTTATTTTATTTCATTGAACCCAGTTTTATTTAAAATAAAGTTTGTCAAATTATAATTTTATATCTGCTTTCATATTTTATTTTTTTATTTGTGCCTTTTGTCTTCACGATTAACTATAAATTCTAAAAATTAGATATTGATTCTATTTAATCAAAATAGCTCTCAATGAATACTGGTTGAGTGAATTAAGTAAGCATAAACTTGGATAAGAGTTGAAAGTAAACACAAAAAAGAAAATTATCAGGAAGAAAAAGCTCAAAAAAGAGAAAGTGCTTATTGCATTTATGAAACTAAGAGACATTCCATTTGAGTGAGGTGAAATGTGCAAGCAGTGAAGTGCTGGGAAACAAGGCTCAGCAGGCAGTCATACAGGGCATGAGGTAATGTTTGCTTATGCATTAGAAAACCAGGAAAGATTCTCAGCATCAAAGTGAAATGAAGAGATCATTCAGTTTGAATCACAGAAAGTGAATTAAAAAGACGCAAAACTGGAACAGAGAAAAGAATGAGGTACCTGATGCAATAATCTATAGGTACAAACTACAGAATCAAGGTCAACAAAACTGCTGTTAGGACAGAGGCGAGAGAGAAGTAAACATCCTTGAGATACTCAAGAGTCATCATCAGCAACACTAAGAATTGAGCTAAAAAAAAAAAACTAAAGAGAAAATTAGTTGTTAATATATTATAAAAGGAAAGATAACAGAGTTTGAACTAGTAAAAAATGTCAGGAAGAAAAATATTGCCAAATTTTAGCATGATTTAATTTAAAACAAATCATAAAATGACCAAAAAACTTCAGAAAATATTCACAGTAAATAAAGAAAAAAACAAAAAGAAACAGAACAGGAAGCTAATTGCTTTATAATGTAAATATGCCATATAAATTTTACATAAATCAATAAAACCAATTAATAAATGAAACAAATGAGAAACAGAATATGCCAAAGAACTAAAAATATCTGATAAGCCTGAACAAGCACTCAACATGAGTTATTACCAAAGACACCTCTATAAAAATGCCTGAAAACAATGACAACTCACATACTTCAGCTGCTCTTTCTGTACTTTTTTAAAACATAAATTATTTATTCCCTGTTATTTTATTTCATTGAACCCAGTTTTATTTAAAATAAAGTTTGTCAAATTATAATTTTATATCTGCTTTCATATTTTATTTTTTTATTTGTGCCTTTTGTCTTCACGATTAACTATAAATTCTAAAAATTAGATATTGATTCTATTTAATCAAAATAGCTCTCAATGAATACTGGTTGAGTGAATTAAGTAAGCATAAACTTGGATAAGAGTTGAAAGTAAACACAAAAAAGAAAATTATCAGGAAGAAAAAGCTCAAAAAAGAGAAAGTGCTTATTGCATTTATGAAACTAAGAGACATTCCATTTGAGTGAGGTGAAATGTGCAAGCAGTGAAGTGCTGGGAAACAAGGCTCAGCAGGCAGTCATACAGGGCATGAGGTAATGTTTGCTTATGCATTAGAAAACCAGGAAAGATTCTCAGCATCAAAGTGAAATGAAGAGATCATTCAGTTTGAATCACAGAAAGTGAATTAAAAAGACGCAAAACTGGAACAGAGAAAAGAATGAGGTACCTGATGCAATAATCTATAGGTACAAACTACAGAATCAAGGTCAACAAAACTGCTGTTAGGACAGAGGCGAGAGAGAAGTAAACATCCTTGAGATACTCAAGAGTCATCATCAGCAACACTAAGAATTGAGCTAAAAAAAAAAAACTAAAGAGAAAATTAGTTGTTAATATATTATAAAAGGAAAGATAACAGAGTTTGAACTAGTAAAAAATGTCAGGAAGAAAAATATTGCCAAATTTTAGCATGATTTAATTTAAAACAAATCATAAAATGACCAAAAAACTTCAGAAAATATTCACAGTAAATAAAGAAAAAAACAAAAAGAAACAGAACAGGAAGCTAATTGCTTTATAATGTAAATATGCCATATAAATTTTACATAAATCAATAAAACCAATTAATAAATGAAACAAATGAGAAACAGAATATGCCAAAGAACTAAAAATATCTGATAAGCCTGAACAAGCACTCAACATGAGTTATTACCAAAGACACCTCTAAAATCATAACAAAATGTGTCTACCATATATTTTGGAATCATCAACTATTACTACGAAAATGTTTCACTAACTCACAAAAGTGGGAAGGATTTATTGCATGTATCATACTATATAAAATACTGATGAGACAAAAGCATCATAAATTACTGTGCATTATAAATGCAATTCATTTTTAAAAAGCACATGCTAGTGATTTTTAAATTCCTATTCCATTTTATTTTATTTATTTTATTCCTATTCCATTTTCCCATAAACATTATACTGTTATAATATTGTTCCTATAAGTATGGCGTTCATTTGAACTATTCTATTCCTCCTTTTCTCCGTCATTTCTCTATGAAGATGATAAAATATTTCAAACATAAAAAATGTGTAGAACTGTCTTTTTTCATTTATTCTTTATTGACAATAATATCATACATATCTATATCTGTAGTTTTAATCATGTTTCATCAGATTTTCACAAAACATTGTATTTGTAAATTAACTGACTAAAAGGGAAAATAAAGCAGAATATAAATTACAGCGTGATTTCTCATGTTCATGATGAGCATTTAAGATAAGCTGAGTATTTGAAGAGTGTTTTAAGCATAGATTACGAAAATAAGGTACGTTTGCTTGCTTAAATGACATTCCTTTGTTTATGCTTTTTTCACCTGAGATTTAAAGTTTAATAAACCAAACCCAACCTTTAATTAAAATTTAATTAACATGTCAAATCAAACACATTTAATTGTTCAGATTCCCCATAAAGCTCTTGAGTGCAGCAGGTGATAAATATTTTGCAGAGGTTTACCAAGAGCAAATATTAAAACAATGGCCATTCATAAATTATCAGAATTACTCTAAAGAGAGCATTTTATTGATTCTTGAGTAAGATAGACAAAATAGGACCACTATTTTTTAAAGAAAAAAAGTTCATTTCTATGAGTTTCTTACAAATTCTTTATAATGTAAATATGCCATATAAATTTTACTAATAAAAACCAAATAAATGAAACAAATGAGAAACAGAATATGCCAAAGAACTAAAAATATCTGATAAGCCTGAACAAGCACTCAACATGAGTTATTACCAAAGACACCTCTAAAATCATAACAAAATGTGTCTACCATATATTTTGGAATCATCAACTATTACTACGAAAATGTTTCACTAACTCACAAAAGTGGGAAGGATTTATTGCATGTATCATACTATATAAAATACTGATGAGACAAAAGCATCATAAATTACTGTGCATTATAAATGCAATTCATTTTTAAAAAGCACATGCTAGTGATTTTTAAATTCCTATTCCATTTTATTTTATTTATTTTATTCCTATTCCATTTTCCCATAAACATTATACTGTTATAATATTGTTCCTATAAGTATGGCGTTCATTTGAACTATTCTATTCCTCCTTTTCTCCGTCATTTCTCTATGAAGATGATAAAATATTTCAAACATAAAAAATGTGTAGAACTGTCTTTTTTCATTTATTCTTTATTGACAATAATATCATACATATCTATATCTGTAGTTTTAATCATGTTTCATCAGATTTTCACAAAACATTGTATTTGTAAATTAACTGACTAAAAGGGAAAATAAAGCAGAATATAAATTGCAGCGTGATTTCTCATGTTCATGATGAGCATTTAAGATAAGCTGAGTATTTGAAGAGTGTTTTAAGCATAGATTACGAAAATAAGGTACGTTTGCTTGCTTAAATGACATTCCTTTGTTTATGCTTTTTTCACCTGAGATTTAAAGTTTAATAAACCAAACCCAACCTTTAATTAAAATTTAATTAACATGTCAAATCAAACACATTTAATTGTTCAGATTCCCCATAAAGCTCTTGAGTGCAGCAGGTGATAAATATTTTGCAGAGGTTTACCAAGAGCAAATATTAAAACAATGGCCATTCATAAATTATCAGAATTACTCTAAAGAGAGCATTTTATTGATTCTTGAGTAAGATAGACAAAATAGGACCACTATTTTTTAAAGAAAAAAAGTTCATTTCTATGAGTTTCTTACAAATTCTTTCTAATTCCTCATATTTTACAATAGAATCACCAAAATGGAGTTTTCAGTTATAAAAGTTGATGATCACTCACCCTTGTTCTTTCAATTTCTGCTACACTTAATCTGTGAAGAGATAGGTTGCATTATCTTCCTCATCACAAAACATGATACAATCAAAAACTTAATTTTGCATGACATCAAAACAAAAACTACACAAAGACCCAAGTACTGACCCTTACATACCCTCTATGGCCACCCAGCAGAAACATTGGACAGAACACGTATGACTAACTCTGCTCTTAAAATATATGTATATGTGTGTGTGTGTGTATATATAGGTATGTATATATACAAATATATATATATATATATATGTCTGTGTGTGTGTGTGTACTTATTTAAGATAATGAGATCCTCTTTAAGATAATATGATCTCTGAGAATACAACCGTGCTGATGATAAAACATAAAAAATGTCTTAGCAAGGAGAAAAGCATGATACTTCACAATGATCAAAACAGTGAGAAATTGCAGAATGGAAAATACATTGCTTTACAATAGAACAAGTTAAACCTGCAGATCAGGCATGCATTGAGGTGTAGAAATCCTAAGAAAGCTAATATAAAATTTCTTTGCACCATCAGGTATCATTCAGTCCAACAAAAGCAATCTTCTGAATAATGGGAATAACATTAAAGAGAAGCCGTAAGTACATGGATGGATACCTCAAACTACAAATCCTACAGGGCTACCTAGTTCTGTGATGCATATTATATGTACTACGGAAGAATGCTTTCCTTACAAATAAATATACAGCCAAAGTGCATAAAAGGGAGACCAAAATACAATAGTACTGAAATATTCGGTCTTTCACTGCTCTGTGTCAGGAAAGTGACTGAGATGCTTCTGGCGGCACTGAATGATGTCAGGAGGTGGCAATGGATGAACTTGCCTTTGTCGAACCCATTTAATACAGTAATGAGAAGCATACTGCTATAGATATCTGTGAAGTAACTCAAAGGGCCACAAAGTGGCAAAAACAATGACAGAAACTAGATTTATTGTTATTCCAAAATGCAGTTACTATTAAGCAGCTTCTTATTCCCTCTGCACAGAATTAAAATTAATGGCTATCATAGAAAGATATATAAATACTATGTTGGACAATGATTCCCAGTTATTGACCGAACAATGTGGGCATCCCGATCACTATTGTTCTTTCAATTTCTGCTACACTTAATCTGTGAAGAGATAGGTTGCATTATCTTCCTCATCACAAAACATGATACAATCAAAAACTTAATTTTGCATGACATCAAAACAAAAACTACACAAAGACCCAAGTACTGACCCTTACATACCCTCTATGGCCACCCAGCAGAAACATTGGACAGAACACGTATGACTAACTCTGCTCTTAAAATATATGTATATGTGTGTGTGTGTGTATATATAGGTATGTATATATACAAATATATATATATATATATATGTCTGTGTGTGTGTGTGTACTTATTTAAGATAATGAGATCCTCTTTAAGATAATATGATCTCTGAGAATACAACCGTGCTGATGATAAAACATAAAAAATGTCTTAGCAAGGAGAAAAGCATGATACTTCACAATGATCAAAACAGTGAGAAATTGCAGAATGGAAAATACATTGCTTTACAATAGAACAAGTTAAACCTGCAGATCAGGCATGCATTGAGGTGTAGAAATCCTAAGAAAGCTAATATAAAATTTCTTTGCACCATCAGGTATCATTCAGTCCAACAAAAGCAATCTTCTGAATAATGGGAATAACATTAAAGAGAAGCCGTAAGTACATGGATGGATACCTCAAACTACAAATCCTACAGGGCTACCTAGTTCTGTGATGCATATTATATGTACTACGGAAGAATGCTTTCCTTACAAATAAATATACAGCCAAAGTGCATAAAAGGGAGACCAAAATACAATAGTACTGAAATATTCGGTCTTTCACTGCTCTGTGTCAGGAAAGTGACTGAGATGCTTCTGGCGGCACTGAATGATGTCAGGAGGTGGCAATGGATGAACTTGCCTTTGTCGAACCCATTTAATACAGTAATGAGAAGCATACTGCTATAGATATCTGTGAAGTAACTCAAAGGGCCACAAAGTGGCAAAAACAATGACAGAAACTAGATTTATTGTTATTCCAAAATGCAGTTACTATTAAGCAGCTTCTTATTCCCTCTGCACAGAATTAAAATTAATGGCTATCATAGAAAGATATATAAATACTATGTTGGACAATGATTCCCAGTTATTGACCGAACAATGTGGGCATCCCGTCAGTCCACAGCCTAATGCATAATGACAGTGCATTTGCTCAAAGATGTCAGAAATAATCACAGCAACTATAACAGTGTTGTATATGACTCACAAAATATAACTCATATTGGGTTATGTTTTTCCCACACTTACCACAGATCCAAATAACAGTAAGAAACTAAGATCCCTGCATTATTTTAAAATAAGCATGTAATGTTTTAGGGTAATTTTATAATACACCAGGGCAAATGTTAAACTGATAGTCATTAGCTACTTCCTGGGTATAAGAATACGTTAATTTTTTAGCTTGCAGTTAAAAAAGTATATTGTAGAAGTAAGATCAAGCTATTGATCTCATCCTTAATTTTATAAATTTCCACTTACTTGAATGAATAGGCTGAAATCAATTTCTTCAGTATTTCATTGTCACTCATTTCTTCTTCAACCTTTGGAAATTTGATGTTCATTTCAAACTGCTGATAAAGTTGTCTTTTCAGTGATCACCAAAAGACGGTATTCCATATTTGGTATCCTTCAAACACTTACCCTTTTTCAGCCTCTTCCTCATTTTCTGCAGCACAGATCTCTCCTAGTATTTATTTGAATTCACTGCAAGCCATATGATTGATTTCTTCATGCCAGTCTCTCTCTTTCCCCACTGTTTTATCTAGTTATGTCCATTTTCACCCCTTAATCCACAGACCCTTCCATGTCACTTATATTCCCTTATGTGATTTCTATGCTTATGTTTTTGTGAATGATTTCCAAAATTGGCATACTAGACTCCCTATGAACTTGCATTGTTTTTACAAATCGAAGGTTTGTGGCAATGGTGGAGCAAGCAAGTGTGCTAACTATTTTTTCTACAGGTTTTGCATCACCGTTTGATAATTCTTGAAATAATTTAAACTTTCTCCTTTTTACTATATTTGTTATGGTGATCTGTGATCATTGATGCTACTATTTCATAAAGGGCCACAAAGTGGCAAAAACAATGACAGAAACTAGATTTATTGTTATTCCAAAATGCAGTTACTATTAAGCAGCTTCTTATTCCCTCTGCACAGAATTAAAATTAATGGCTATCATAGAAAGATATATAAATACTATGTTGGACAATGATTCCCAGTTATTGACCGAACAATGTGGGCATCCCGTCAGTCCACAGCCTAATGCATAATGACAGTGCATTTGCTCAAAGATGTCAGAAATAATCACAGCAACTATAACAGTGTTGTATATGACTCACAAAATATAACTCATATTGGGTTATGTTTTTCCCACACTTACCACAGATCCAAATAACAGTAAGAAACTAAGATCATGCATTATTTTAAAATAAGCATGTAATGTTTTAGGGTAATTTTATAATACACCAGGGCAAATGTTAAACTGATAGTCATTAGCTACTTCCTGGGTATAAGAATACGTTAATTTTTTAGCTTGCAGTTAAAAAAGTATATTGTAGAAGTAAGATCAAGCTATTGATCTCATCCTTAATTTTATAAATTTCCACTTACTTGAATGAATAGGCTGAAATCAATTTCTTCAGTATTTCATTGTCACTCATTTCTTCTTCAACCTTTGGAAATTTGATGTTCATTTCAAACTGCTGATAAAGTTGTCTTTTCAGTGATCACCAAAAGACGGTATTCCATATTTGGTATCCTTCAAACACTTACCCTTTTTCAGCCTCTTCCTCATTTTCTGCAGCACAGATCTCTCCTAGTATTTATTTGAATTCACTGCAAGCCATATGATTGATTCCTTCATGCCAGTCTCTCTCTTTCCCCACTGTTTTATCTAGTTATGTCCATTTTCACCCCTTAATCCACAGACCCTTCCATGTCACTTATATTCCCTTATGTGATTTCTATGCTTATGTTTTTGTGAATGATTTCCAAAATTGGCATACTAGACTCCCTATGAACTTGCATTGTTTTTACAAATCGAAGGTTTGTGGCAATGGTGGAGCAAGCAAGTGTGCTAACTATTTTTTCTACAGGTTTTGCATCACCGTTTGATAATTCTTGAAATAATTTAAACTTTCTCCTTTTTACTATATTTGTTATGGTGATCTGTGATCATTGATGCTACTATTTCATAAAGTGTATGATTGGTTGGTGATGATCACCTCAGATGATGACTAGCATCTTTTAGCCTAGTACAGAAGAGTCATAATACAGACCATAGGGTCACAAAAGAGTTGGACCTAGCTTAGTTACTAATCAAAAACAACCAAGGTATATACATTTTTATTGTTGTTGCACAGTAAATAGAAAACAATGTAGTATAAACATAACTTTTATATGGACAAGGAAACAAAAAAATGGTTAGCTAACTTCATTGCAACTTGTTTCATCACAGTGGTCTGGAACCAAACCAAAACAGCTCTGAGATGAGCCTATGTGGTTTCTCTCCCAAATTCCCTATTCCAAAGACACAAGGTAGGCGGTTATCCTGAAATCAACACATCGTCCTCCCCCCAAAACTCAGTCATTTCCCTGCACATATGAGTTCTGTTTCTTAATGATTTTGCTTTATTCATAATGGCTTGAATCTGAATATTTAACATCATCAATAAGTTCTTCCCTTCTTCAAACCTCAGCTCCCAGTTCTTTAGATTTTATACTGGTTATGTCTGCTCTGAATTCTATAATAATTCCCAACTGGATTCCACAATCTGCAACATTTTTTTTGTAGTTTGTCAACGTTTGCCTTCTAAAACCCCCAGTCTGGAAGTGTTACATCTCTAATAAAAAAACTAAACTCAGTGAGGAGTGAAGATGAAGTTTCCTAGATTGCCATCATGTGACTTCAGTTACTAGTATAGCCTTTACCTCCTCAAAGCATTGATTCCAATCCTCATTGCTTTATAACATAGCTATAGTAAATATTTTCTTGCTGCTGGCTTTTTCTTTCTATTAATAAAATATATTTCATTATATATAATGAAGACATATATATAAATAAACCTATATATGCGCATATATGTGTATATATGTACATATATATATAAATATATATATATATATATATATTTCTACAGAAGTTTTTATAAGACTGAGCTTTCAAGGCTCAGCTCATTAATGTCACTAAGGGAAAGTTTGCAGAGAGGATTAATTATGTTAAATCCCTTTATTTCTATCTCTCTATAATCTTTCCTGTATATCTGATTCATGCCTTTAGTGAAATAATAGTATGAGAACGTAGAAATTATGTATGATTGGTTGGTGATGATCACCTCAGATGATGACTAGCATCTTTTAGCCTAGTACAGAAGAGTCATAATACAGACCATAGGGTCACAAAAGAGTTGGACCTAGCTTAGTTACTAATCAAAAACAACCAAGGTATATACATTTTTATTGTTGTTGCACAGTAAATAGAAAACAATGTAGTATAAACATAACTTTTATATGGACAAGGAAACAAAAAAATGGTTAGCTAACTTCATTGCAACTTGTTTCATCACAGTGGTCTGGAACCAAACCAAAACAGCTCTGAGATGAGCCTATGTGGTTTCTCTCCCAAATTCCCTATTCCAAAGACACAAGGTAGGCGGTTATCCTGAAATCAACACATCGTCCTCCCCCCAAAACTCAGTCATTTCCCTGCACATATGAGTTCTGTTTCTTAATGATTTTGCTTTATTCATAATGGCTTGAATCTGAATATTTAACATCATCAATAAGTTCTTCCCTTCTTCAAACCTCAGCTCCCAGTTCTTTAGATTTTATACTGGTTATGTCTGCTCTGAATTCTATAATAATTCCCAACTGGATTCCACAATCTGCAACATTTTTTTTGTAGTTTGTCAACGTTTGCCTTCTAAAACCCCCAGTCTGGAAGTGTTACATCTCTAATAAAAAAACTAAACTCAGTGAGGAGTGAAGATGAAGTTTCCTAGATTGCCATCATGTGACTTCAGTTACTAGTATAGCCTTTACCTCCTCAAAGCATTGATTCCAATCCTCATTGCTTTATAACATAGCTATAGTAAATATTTTCTTGCTGCTGGCTTTTTCTTTCTATTAATAAAATATATTTCATTATATATAATGAAGACATATATATAAATAAACCTATATATGCGCATATATGTGTATATATGTACATATATATATAAATATATATATATATATATATATTTCTACAGAAGTTTTTATAAGACTGAGCTTTCAAGGCTCAGCTCATTAATGTCACTAAGGGAAAGTTTGCAGAGAGGATTAATTATGTTAAATCCCTTTATTTCTATCTCTCTATAATCTTTCCTGTATATCTGATTCATGCCTTTAGTGAAATAATAGTATGAGAACGTATAAATCTCATGTGTTTTCACTATACTGTGACCTCCTCAAACCTATATTGATTTCTTAATTCCTATCATTTATTGACTAACTATAGTTAAACATGATCAGTAAAGGGTATCCATGGTGGTCCATTGGGTAAACAGTCCACTTTGCATTGCAAGGGGCACCAGATCAATCCCTGGCCCGGGAAGATCCCATGTGATGTGGAGCAGCTGAACCCATGTGTCCAATTACAAGTCAGCGCTCTGGAATGTGTGGGCCCAAGGCCAGTGCTCTGTAGTGAGAGAGGCCACTGCAATGGGAGGCCCACACATGTCAAAGAATAAAAAGATGGATGAAAATAAATATGAATAAAAGAGGCACAATAAAGAAAGGAAAAAATTATCAATAAATATTTTTAATTGTATAAATTGTCAGTTTCAGTTAGTTAAATAAGCAACAAAAATATAATTTTATCTACCATTCTGTTTCTAATATTCCATAATACTCTAAAATCTATTAATTATCATTGCTGTGTATGTTGTTCAATCACTCAGTCATATCCAACTCTTTGTGACCTTATGAACTACAGCAAGCCAGGATTCCCTGTCCTTTACTATCTTCCTGATTTTGTTCAGGCTTATGTCCTTTGAGTCAGTCATGCCATCCAACCATGTCATCCTTTGTTGTCCTCTTCTCCTGCTTCCTTCAATCTTTCCCAGGATCAGGGCTTTATCTAATGATAAACATACAGGGTGTGACCCCAGGGTAGGGAAGGCCCCCTGCAGAAGGGCCTGGCAGCCAACTCTGGTATTCTTGAATGGAGAATCCCAGAGAGAGAGAAGCCTGGTGGGCTATAGTCTATGGGGTCTCAAAGAAACAGACATGACTGAAGAGGTTGAATGCACACACACATTCGTATTTTCAACGAGTTTTCAAGGTCTGTGATGTGTGAGGTATTCAGCTCTATCCTCTGTTTCCCATGTGTGTGGAAGCAAAGAGTAGCAGTGATGCAAGCAAGGATTTAATAAAACTTGGACTCATTTAAACAATTAACATTCATATTAATGCACTTCAGAGTATTCAGTGGCACTTTGGAGGAAAATATAATTTTGTTTGTAATGTGTCAGGAAAAATACAAAAGTTTCCTATTTGAAATGCTGTATAGTCAATCTCTTTGACTAAAAATATATTTCATAATATTGCCTAGAAGTACAAATTTCTTCCAAATAAGTATATTGTCTTGTTCACTAACTGGTATTTTAAGTGAAAGTGAAACTGTTAGTCACTCAGTCTTGTCCAACTCTTGTGACTCCAAGGCCTGTATGCCACTAGGCTCCTCCATCCATGGGATTCTCCAGGCAAGAATACTAGAGTGTGTTGCCCTTCCCTTCTCCAGAGGATCTTCCTGACCCAAGCATTCAACCCACATCTCCCAAATTGCATGGATTCTTTACCACTGAGCCACCTGTGAAAACTTTTAAGTTAACTACCCAGAAAGAATAGAAAGTGTCATATAGTGAATGGTATACCATATAGCATACAGTATAACAACTGTATTTAATGTTATCTATTTTTATACTACTTTTTTGCATGATGCATTTTTTTTTCTTCTGTAATTGTTCAGCATTTCAACATGTAAGTCTGGGCTGTGTGCCAATGTCAGTTGGTGAAAGTGGCTGTTCTGTATATTCTAAATCATATGTCGATCATGCTATTCTCTCTCAGGGGTACGTCAACTGAATATTACCCTGTCTCAGCTTTTATGTAAAAAATGTATTATGTATTACATGTTATGTGAAGTGATAAGTTGTCAGCCAAGAGATAAATGCTACTAAATGTCAATTAACAATATCATGTGCCCTTGCACATGGGAAACTATTTATTTTTACCATGTAACAGTGTATAAGCTTCAAGAACAGCTTTCTGTACTCAGTCTTGGAACCAAGATCCTTCAGAAGAACGAAAATTGACTACATGCAAATTTTTCTCACACGAGTTAAGGAAAGTAGTCTACGTTTTAATAATATAATCCAAGATTGTTGCTAAATCATCACATTTGTGCATTTAGAAGAAAGTATGAAATTTCTCATAAAAATATTAAGCTGTGATAATCATTGTGAGAGATTAAAAAGACAAATATATGATTTCTACCCACAAAAAATATTCAGCTAGGCAAATGAGAATGCATGAATAAATATACTTTTTAAATAATTACAAAAATTCCAATCTAATAATCAGCCACATTTTTATTCCAGTTCTTTGGGATTTCAGTTTTGTCTAATATAGAAATGCTTATCACATGCTAAGTACTACACAGGATACATTATGAAAAAATTATTCACCAATGACAAATTTATCATAAAATCAGTTATATAAACTGAAATCTCTTTCTGTATTTTAGCTTTAGCTTTATTACCATGGTTGTCTTCTATAAGACTTGTATCATACTCTCCTAAATTATTTAAAATTTAGAATACATTTAATTATTTGGCCTTAAAGTTCTTTATTAACTTTCTTTTGCAACATGTTTTATTTGCATTTCGCATGTTTTATCCTCCTGTAAGACATTTATATCAATTAAAAAAAAATTAGAACATGGGGATTTCCCTGTTGGTCTAGTGGTTAAAATTCTATGCTCCAAATGCAGGGGTTTGATTCCTAGTCAGGGAACTAGTTTCCCATCCTGCAATTAAGAGTTTTCATGCAGCATCTAAAGATCCCACATGCTGTAACCAAGACCCAGAACAGCCAAATAAATAAATATTTTTTAAAAAATAAGCATAGGGTTTTGCTGAAATTACAAAATATGTGATATTCACTCAAATAGAATTTTGCTGTAGTTACCAATTAGTGTATAATTAACTACCTTACACTTAGCAGTTTAAAGTGACATGCATTTTATCCTAGCGTATGACTGGAAGAGGATCAAAAGTTTGTTCAGGGCTTAACTAGGCAATTCTGCTCCGCAAGGTTCAACTAGGATCAGCTGGTGATACTCAAGTCTGACTGAGCTGGTCTGAAGGTTCCAGGACAGTTTCATTCACATATCAAAATAATTCACATTAATTAAAGTCTTGGAACCAAGATCCTTCGGGGTGACTACATGCAAATTTTTCTCACACGAGTTAAGGAAAGTAGTCTACGTTTTAATAATATAATCCAAGATTGTTGCTAAATCATCACATTTGTGCATTTAGAAGAAAGTATGAAATTTCTCATAAAAATATTAAGCTGTGATAATCATTGTGAGAGATTAAAAAGACAAATATATGATTTCTACCCACAAAAAATATTCAGCTAGGCAAATGAGAATGCATGAATAAATATACTTTTTAAATAATTACAAAAATTCCAATCTAATAATCAGCCACATTTTTATTCCAGTTCTTTGGGATTTCAGTTTTGTCTAATATAGAAATGCTTATCACATGCTAAGTACTACACAGGATACATTATGAAAAAATTATTCACCAATGACAAATTTATCATAAAATCAGTTATATAAACTGAAATCTCTTTCTGTATTTTAGCTTTAGCTTTATTACCATGGTTGTCTTCTATAAGACTTGTATCATACTCTCCTAAATTATTTAAAATTTAGAATACATTTAATTATTTGGCCTTAAAGTTCTTTATTAACTTTCTTTTGCAACATGTTTTATTTGCATTTCGCATGTTTTATCCTCCTGTAAGACATTTATATCAATTAAAAAAATTAGAACATGGGGATTTCCCTGTTGGTCTAGTGGTTAAAATTCTATGCTCCAAATGCAGGGGTTTGATTCCTAGTCAGGGAACTAGTTTCCCATCCTGCAATTAAGAGTTTTCATGCAGCATCTAAAGATCCCACATGCTGTAACCAAGACCCAGAACAGCCAAATAAATAAATATTTTTTAAAAAATAAGCATAGGGTTTTGCTGAAATTACAAAATATGTGATATTCACTCAAATAGAATTTTGCTGTAGTTACCAATTAGTGTATAATTAACTACCTTACACTTAGCAGTTTAAAGTGACATGCATTTTATCCTAGCGTATGACTGGAAGAGGATCAAAAGTTTGTTCAGGGCTTAACTAGGCAATTCTGCTCCGCACAGGTTCAACTAGGATCAGCTGGTGATACTCAAGTCTGACTGAGCTGGTCTGAAGGTTCCAGGACAGTTTCATTCACATATCAAATAACTAATAATTCACATATATATTAATACCCATGACCATAATTCCAACATAGATAGCTAGAACGCTCCCCACTCCATTTAGTCTCAGATTTCTCCACATGATTCCTTCAGCAGTTTTTGAATCTCATGCATGCTATCTCAGGGATCAAGAGACCTAAGCTTAAGCATCCAGCTTCTTGAAAGTGAGAATGAAAGTCAAATCGTTCAGTCATGCTTGACTCTTTGTGACCCCATGGAAGAGTCATGGAGTTCTCCCTGCAAGAGTACTGAAGTGGACAACCTAGATCCCTTTTCCAGGTGATCTTTCCAATGCAGGGATTGAATCCAGGTCTTCCTCCTTGCAGGAGGATACTTTACAGTCTGAGCACCAGTGAAGCCCAAAAATAATGGAGTGGGTAGTCTATCCCTTTGGCTTGGCTTTGGGAAGAGTAATTTTTATGATGCTCTGTTGGTCAAAGCAGTTGTAGACAACCAAGATTCAAGGAAGAGGTAGCTAGATTCCACTGCATGAAAGAAAAGTAGCAAAGGATCTGTGGCTATTTTTAATCCATCATAGTTGGCCTTCTTCCCACCAATCATTTACATTCTTCCAACATACCAAATGCAACCACCCCTTCCCAGCTTTCCAAACTTGATTCTGCTGTAGTTCTAAATTAAACTATTGTAAAAGGAAAATTTCCCACATAAGATATAGCACATAATAGAGTATACAATACAGAGCTAAAAGTCACTCGGTACAGACTTGTACCACAACAGGTGTTTGAGTTGTAAAGCACTGATATCTACCTAGCTGAACTCATAGAACGGCTCATAGAACTGTTCCCAAAGCATAGGTGTGCATCCCAGAACTACTCCTTTACCAGAGATTGCAGACAACAGAGAAACTAGTTGTTTCCTAGCAAATAATGGTCTACTAACTTATAAATATGTGGGGGGTTTTTTTTTTGTCATCCCTGTTGGCCTTTGAGCATTTTATCCTAGCTATGACTGGAAGAGGATCAAAAGTTTGTTCAGGGCTTAACTAGGCAATTCTGCTCCGCAAGGTTCAACTAGGATCAGCTGGTGATACTCAAGTCTGACTGAGCTGGTCTGAAGGTTCCAGGACAGTTTCATTCACATATCAAATAACTAATAATTCACATATATATTAATACCCATGACCATAATTCCAACATAGATAGCTAGAACGCTCCCCACTCCATTTAGTCTCAGATTTCTCCACATGATTCCTTCAGCAGTTTTTGAATCTCATGCATGCTATCTCAGGGATCAAGAGACCTAAGCTTAAGCATCCAGCTTCTTGAAAGTGAGAATGAAAGTCAAATCGTTCAGTCATGCTTGACTCTTTGTGACCCCATGGAAGAGTCATGGAGTTCTCCCTGCAAGAGTACTGAAGTGGACAACCTAGATCCCTTTTCCAGGTGATCTTTCCAATGCAGGGATTGAATCCAGGTCTTCCTCCTTGCAGGAGGATACTTTACAGTCTGAGCACCAGTGAAGCCCAAAAATAATGGAGTGGGTAGTCTATCCCTTTGGCTTGGCTTTGGGAAGAGTAATTTTTATGATGCTCTGTTGGTCAAAGCAGTTGTAGACAACCAAGATTCAAGGAAGAGGTAGCTAGATTCCACTGCATGAAAGAAAAGTAGCAAAGGATCTGTGGCTTTTTTTAATCCATCATAGTTGGCCTTCTTCCCACCAATCATTTACATTCTTCCAACATACCAAATGCAACCACCCCTTCCCAGCTTTCCAAACTTGATTCTGCTGTAGTTCTAAATTAAACTATTGTAAAAGGAAAATTTCCCACATAAGATATAGCACATAATAGAGTATACAATACAGAGCTAAAAGTCACTCGGTACAGACTTGTACCACAACAGGTGTTTGAGTTGTAAAGCACTGATATCTACCTAGCTGAACTCATAGAACGGCTCATAGAACTGTTCCCAAAGCATAGGTGTGCATCCCAGAACTACTCCTTTACCAGAGATTGCAGACAACAGAGAAACTAGTTGTTTCCTAGCAAATAATGGTCTACTAACTTATAAATATGTGATGTGGTGTGGGGTGCTTTTCCTGCTCTTTCCCACTGTGTGCCTAATCCCTTGATTGGCCTTTGAGTTGAAGCTGGCTTCACTCTATTGAAACCTTGGTGATGACATGTACCAAACACCTCCATGTTTCTCCACACAGTAAAAAAATAGGAATTCAGAGGACAGCATGTTTTCTATTGCTTCTCGGCATGCAAATTAATCACCCCAAAAATGGCAGCAGCAATATATATCAGTAAACCCATCAGCCATTATACATTATCATTCAATGAAAAATGGATTACCAATATGCTGCCATTTTTGCATCCATTTAAAATAGTTTTCTTATCTGAAAATTGAGGAAATATCATGTTATATGAAAAACTAAAATTCATAGATTCAAGCAGAAATAATGCATTTGCTTTACCAATTCTTTCACAAAAATTCAGACTTCGCAAAATTCACCAGTTTTCATTAAAAATATATTTTAAAAATGATGCAACTTGCTTACCAGGGAGTCCTAAATTAAGTCTGTTACAAAATAAGTTTTCAGTTGAATTTACTGTCACAGCATCTGCGGAAAATCAGAGAGGGATTAACTTCATCTTTGGAAAATATGCATTTATGATCTTATCAGCTTAACTACAATTTTGGTTTTTAGCATTCCTGCTTCAGTCTATATATCTGGAGTTTTCTAGACAAAAGTTCAAAGCCTATGTCCCTAGAAATGTATGACTTATTTTAGCAACTTGAAGTAGCTTCTGACAAAGCCATTTACATAGTTGGCCTTCTTCCCACCAATCATTTACATTCTTCCAACATACCAAATGCAACCACCCCTTCCCAGCTTTCCAAACTTGATTCTGCTGTAGTTCTAAATTAAACTATTGTAAAAGGAAAATTTCCCACATAAGATATAGCACATAATAGAGTATACAATACAGAGCTAAAAGTCACTCGGTACAGACTTGTACCACAACAGGTGTTTGAGTTGTAAAGCACTGATATCTACCTAGCTGAACTCATAGAACGGCTCATAGAACTGTTCCCAAAGCATAGGTGTGCATCCCAGAACTACTCCTTTACCAGAGATTGCAGACAACAGAGAAACTAGTTGTTTCCTAGCAAATAATGGTCTACTAACTTATAAATATGTGATGTGGTGTGGGGTGCTTTTCCTGCTCTTTCCCACTGTGTGCCTAATCCCTTGATTGGCCTTTGAGTTGAAGCTGGCTTCACTCTATTGAAACCTTGGTGATGACATGTACCAAACACCTCCATGTTTCTCCACACAGTAAAAAAATAGGAATTCAGAGGACAGCATGTTTTCTATTGCTTCTCGGCATGCAAATTAATCCCCCCAAAAAATGGCAGCAGCAATATATATCAGTAAACCCATCAGCCATTATACATTATCATTCAATGAAAAATGGATTACCAATATGCTGCCATTTTTGCATCCATTTAAAATAGTTTTCTTATCTGAAAATTGAGGAAATATCATGTTATATGAAAAACTAAAATTCATAGATTCAAGCAGAAATAATGCATTTGCTTTACCAATTCTTTCACAAAAATTCAGACTTCGCAAAATTCACCAGTTTTCATTAAAAATATATTTTAAAAATGATGCAACTTGCTTACCAGGGAGTCCTAAATTAAGTCTGTTACAAAATAAGTTTTCAGTTGAATTTACTGTCACAGCATCTGCGGAAAATCAGAGAGGGATTAACTTCATCTTTGGAAAATATGCATTTATGATCTTATCAGCTTAACTACAATTTTGGTTTTTAGCATTCCTGCTTCAGTCTATATATCTGGAGTTTTTCTAGACAAAAGTTCAAAGCCTACGTCCCTAGAAATGTATGACTTATTTTAGCAACTTGAAGTAGCTTCTGACAAAGCCATTTACAACCCATTAATTACAAACTACACAGCCCATATTGTTATATGAATTGCGCTGAAAGGCCTGACCACCTCCTCATCAGTACTGAGATGATCATATGCATGTCATCCCTTAGAACTTCATTATTCTTCCATTATTACAGTCATAAGATTTCAAAAATGAGCCATCTTTGGGGAAAAAAGTTAGAAAAATTTCCAATCCCTGAATCCTACTGGAATTTAGATTTCTGGCTAAACACTTTTAATTCGCATTTTTGGTTAATTATGAAAAAGAGATCCTGTTCTATTACTCCGTCTAACACGTTATTGTCAAATATGGGAAATATCATTTTTTAAATTCTTACTTTAAAGTTGTCTTATAAACTAATTTATTATTATGCCTGTTGGCATTTGAATCAATCAATGTATTTGCTCTTTCTAGAGAGACTGTCTTATTTTTAAAATAAAGAAGCATTAGGCACTTTTTAAACAATGGCTGCAGTTTTATATACTATTGCACTGATGAAAATTCAAGATAAAGGCAATAGCAGACAAATATATTAAAATTAAATGGAACTAGTCATAACTGTACATATAACATACAATATTCATCCTGCTGTTCATATTTATTAACACATTTTATCAGTTATCTAATTTTATTCAGTTTTATCTACCACATTATTATATTTTTTCCTTTGACCTATGATTAAGCAAATTATGGTCATCTTCTCCTGGATCAAGAAGATTCCCTAGAGAAGAAATACTCCAATATTCATGCCAGGGAAATTTCATGGACAGAGGAGACTGACAGGCAGTCCCATGGGGTTGTACAGAGTTGGACACGACTGAAGAGATGCACACGTAATATTGCTTCAGTGATGATATTACATAGGAAAGATTATGCCTCGTGTTTTCATAGAATTCTGCAGAGCGCTCAAAAAGACTTCTTAACTCTGCTATTTAACTTTGTATTATTTATTTATTTATTTTAAAGATTTATTTATTTATTTATTTATTTTGGGCGGGGGTCGGGTTGGGGAGGGAGGGAGCAGGCGGGCCACTTCTATTGGTCTTTCATGTCTCTATTTTCATCCTTCTTTGTTCTTTGGCTCCTGTGGGCCTCCCATCACAGTGGCCTCTGTCATCGCAGAGCACTGGCTCTGGGCTCATGCGCTCCAGAGCTCCGGCTTGGTAATTGGACACATCGGTCCAGCCGCTCTGTGGCACGTGGGATCTTTCCAGGCCAGGGATCGAACTAGCACCCCTTGCACTGCAAGGCGGTGTCCTTACCCACTGGGCCACCAGGGGAAGCCCCTAACTTTATATTTTTTTAATTTTATTCTTCTCTCATTTTTATTTCATGTTGGCTGTTTCATACTACCTTTATCCTCTTTGGATGCTTAATTTTGGTTGTTGTTTTCATTATTTGAGTCTTTGAGTATTTTGTTGCACAGGTAAATACGTCATAGAATATTTTTTGAATCCATTCTCATTTTAAAATCTCTTTACCACTGTGCTGCCACCACAGGTCCTATGAGAAGAGCAAGTTGCCTACTATTTGTTTGTTCAATTGTACATTTCTGTTTTAAGCTACTTAGTTTGACCTATCTATCCATTAATGTGTGGAGAAATATATAGTTTTTATTCTCCTGTCCTGTTGTAAGCTTTCATGGTTAGGAGGTATAAACATACATTTATATTTCAATGATTATTATTATTAATAAAATAATAAAAGTTTTTTTATGAGAAAACTTTCCTCCATGGACCTTTTATTAGTCAATAGAATTTTATTTAATTCTGGATACCTATACATGTAATTTGTTTGCTTTAGTGAAAAAATGACACCATGATCCCTGAAGATGAAATAATAAGTAATAAAAATTTCTACTTTACATTATTCTCCCATATATATGCATATATGTTCACATACATATACATATGCCAAAGTTCTTCACTTGAATTTGTATAACTCCTTGAAGCACGTACTGCTGTGTGTAAATTTATGACTTCTGTTGAGATTCTTTTTTCTTCAAATGTCTTAAGTCCAAATACTTGGAATTACTCTCTTATATGTGCTGTGCTGTGCTTAGTTGTTCAGCCATGTCCAATTCTTAGAGATCTCGTTGACAGCAGCCCTCCAAGCTCCTTCTTCTCCTGGGATTCTCCAGGCAAGAATACTGGAGTAGATTGCCATGCCCTCCTCCAGAGGGTCTTCCCAACCCAGGGACTGAACCCAAGTCACCTATACTACAGGCAGATTCCTTACGAGCTGAGCTAACATGGAAGCCCTGCTCTCTTATATACACATTACCTATAAAGTAATCACATAAGTTTTCACAAAAAATATGTTATGCCTATCGGAAAACTGAAATACAAAACATATAATTTTAAATTATAATATTAAAATATAATGCAAAACATGAGAAAGTAATATAACTGTTAGACTTTTTCTGTCAATACCCTACTTGCACAGTAGAACTGTTATGCAAATGAGTAAGCACTGCCAGGGTTAACAAGGCTTTTTTGAAAAATGTTAGGATCTTCAATGGTTTTTTTAAATGCAGATTTCCAAGTTTCAGTTTTCTGGCTGATCTCCAGTAACTCTTTACCACTGTGCTGCCACCACAGGTCCTATGAGAAGAGCAAGTTGCCTACTATTTGTTTGTTCAATTGTACATTTCTGTTTTAAGCTACTTAGTTTGACCTATCTATCCATTAATGTGTGGAGAAATATATAGTTTTTATTCTCCTGTCCTGTTGTAAGCTTTCATGGTTAGGAGGTATAAACATACATTTATATTTCAATGATTATTATTATTAATAAAATAATAAAAGTTTTTTTATGAGAAAACTTTCCTCCATGGACCTTTTATTAGTCAATAGAATTTTATTTAATTCTGGATACCTATACATGTAATTTGTTTGCTTTAGTGAAAAAATGACACCATGATCCCTGAAGATGAAATAATAAGTAATAAAAATTTCTACTTTACATTATTCTCCCATATATATGCATATATGTTCACATACATATACATATGCCAAAGTTCTTCACTTGAATTTGTATAACTCCTTGAAGCACGTACTGCTGTGTGTAAATTTATGACTTCTGTTGAGATTCTTTTTTCTTCAAATGTCTTAAGTCCAAATACTTGGAATTACTCTCTTATATGTGCTGTGCTGTGCTTAGTTGTTCAGCCAT
The DNA here is from genome assembly GCA_022376925.1 of Tragulus kanchil. Lineage (NCBI taxonomy): Eukaryota > Metazoa > Chordata > Mammalia > Artiodactyla > Tragulidae > Tragulus > Tragulus kanchil. The sequence continues at coordinate 83,466,508 of JAIOJX010000003.1, read as the reverse complement.
GTCCAATTCTTAGAGATCTCGTTGACAGCAGCCCTCCAAGCTCCTTCTTCTCCTGGGATTCTCCAGGCAAGAATACTGGAGTAGATTGCCATGCCCTCCTCCAGAGGGTCTTCCCAACCCAGGGACTGAACCCAAGTCACCTATACTACAGGCAGATTCCTTACGAGCTGAGCTAACATGGAAGCCCTGCTCTCTTATATACACATTACCTATAAAGTAATCACATAAGTTTTCACAAAAAATATGTTATGCCTATCGGAAAACTGAAATACAAAACATATAATTTTAAATTATAATATTAAAATATAATGCAAAACATGAGAAAGTAATATAACTGTTAGACTTTTTCTGTCAATACCCTACTTGCACAGTAGAACTGTTATGCAAATGAGTAAGCACTGCCAGGGTTAACAAGGCTTTTTTGAAAAATGTTAGGATCTTCAATGGTTTTTTTAAATGCAGATTTCCAAGTTTCAGTTTTCTGCCTGATCTCCAGTAACCTACATGGCTTGATATTTAATATCTGTATGTTTTATATGCCCATCTTTCTACTTGTCTAGGCACTAATTTTCTGTCCAATTATTGCTAGTATGAAAAACCTAGTTACAGTATACATTTTACTGTTTCAACATTTTTGTCTTTGGAAACAAATTGGCTCATATTCCAGTTTGCTTATTTATGTCTATACTTCACATACATATATATATATAAATATATGCTTATATATATTACACACACATATATACTTTGCTGTGGGACTTCCAAGGTGGTTCAGAAAGCAAAGACAATGTCTGCAGTGTGGGAAACCTTGATTCCTGGGTCAAGAAGATGCCCTGGAGAAGGACATGGCTACCCACTCCAGCATTCTCGCCTGGAGAATTCCATGGACAGAAGAGCCTGGTCGGCTACAGTTCATGGGGTCACAAAGATTTGGACACAACTGAGCAACTAACACTAATACACTTTGCTGTGAGTATCATTTGCAAACATTTTAAGACTAAGTTCACATTTTTGTTCTTTGTTATTTTCCTAACACTCTTGCTATCATCACCCAGGCAGACTTTACCAGTATATCTGGTGGGTCACCACTGTATTATTTATATGAAATTTACTTGCATGTTTTATCTCTCCAGTTAGAATGCAGGTCTTTTGTGGGTAGGGATCAAATCTCACTCACCTTTGTACCATGGTATGCCACTGAAAACTGCTAAATAATCTAGACAGTTTCATGAAATGCATGCTATAGGCTATAGACCCAATATTATCCAGAACCTAGTGTGGTGTGGAAAGAATTGATTTCAAACGTGCACAGTAGTGAGTGGAGGCTTACAGCAAGCAGCAGAGAGCAGTTGCTGGAAGTAAGGTCTTATTTTCCTGAATCAGGAGTCCTAACTACTAGTCAACAGGAATAAGAGCCAGGGCTAGAGTCCCTAGTCCTTGCCTGTCTAGTCAAGAAAGAATTTAGGTGAGGAGGCAGAAGTAAAGAGTAAAATAAGAAATTTGCTGAAAAGAAAAGTACACGGAGAAAGGCATACAGGTAAACTGAGAGAGAGTCAATCACGCCCTTGGGAGATTTAAATCCTTGACAAGGTGGAAATTTTCCATGTCTTTGCCTTCCCTCAAACCAATCATGTTGCTTCCCTCAACCTGTATGTTTTATATGCCCATCTTTCTACTTGTCTAGGCACTAATTTTCTGTCCAATTATTGCTAGTATGAAAAACCTAGTTACAGTATACATTTTACTGTTTCAACATTTTTGTCTTTGGAAACAAATTGGCTCATATTCCAGTTTGCTTATTTATGTCTATACTTCACATACATATATATATATAAATATATGCTTATATATATTACACACACATATATACTTTGCTGTGGGACTTCCAAGGTGGTTCAGAAAGCAAAGACAATGTCTGCAGTGTGGGAAACCTTGATTCCTGGGTCAAGAAGATGCCCTGGAGAAGGACATGGCTACCCACTCCAGCATTCTCGCCTGGAGAATTCCATGGACAGAAGAGCCTGGTCGGCTACAGTTCATGGGGTCACAAAGATTTGGACACAACTGAGCAACTAACACTAATACACTTTGCTGTGAGTATCATTTGCAAACATTTTAAGACTAAGTTCACATTTTTTTGTTCTTTGTTATTTTCCTAACACTCTTGCTATCATCACCCAGGCAGACTTTACCAGTATATCTGGTGGGTCACCACTGTATTATTTATATGAAATTTACTTGCATGTTTTATCTCTCCAGTTAGAATGCAGGTCTTTTGTGGGTAGGGATCAAATCTCACTCACCTTTGTACCATGGTATGCCACTGAAAACTGCTAAATAATCTAGACAGTTTCATGAAATGCATGCTATAGGCTATAGACCCAATATTATCCAGAACCTAGTGTGGTGTGGAAAGAATTGATTTCAAACGTGCACAGTAGTGAGTGGAGGCTTACAGCAAGCAGCAGAGAGCAGTTGCTGGAAGTAAGGTCTTATTTTCCTGAATCAGGAGTCCTAACTACTAGTCAACAGGAATAAGAGCCAGGGCTAGAGTCCCTAGTCCTTGCCTGTCTAGTCAAGAAAGAATTTAGGTGAGGAGGCAGAAGTAAAGAGTAAAATAAGAAATTTGCTGAAAAGAAAAGTACACGGAGAAAGGCATACAGGTAAACTGAGAGAGAGTCAATCACGCCCTTGGGAGATTTAAATCCTTGACAAGGTGGAAATTTTCCATGTCTTTGCCTTCCCTCAAACCAATCATGTTGCTTCCCTCAACCCACCATAGTTAATTTGTAGCAAGACCTTCCATGGGGTGTGCATGCACCCTTTAGCCAAGATGGATTTTGAAGTGAAGCCTTCTGGCAGGAGCAAGACTCATTAGGGCCTGGAATTATCCTCTGACCTTTGGCCCCAAGGAGTCTTTCTGCTCATATGTAGTGTCTTCCTTTCCTGAAAAGTAAGGGAGTGAAGATCCCTTAATCTGTTACTCAGCAAGAGTTTTGTCTTTCTTTGTCCTTGCTGTGACTAATTCCTTGAGATGTTTACAGGAAATAAAAACTGGCTATTTACCTTCATTCTGTTGTTACTTCCATATTGGAGGGCAAACGGGAGACTGTAAATTCCTCAACTGGAGTCCACCTATCTCTTATCTTGGGAAATGCAAAGAGCGAGATGGCTAATTGTAATGTGCAACCTGGAGCCCATCTCTCTCCTACCTCAGAATCAATGATAAAGACCTGGGTCATGTCTCTGTGCTGTTATTTAATGACTGTGGGTCTTCAGGCAAATTGACATCTGTAAAGTCAGTTGAAAATTTTTGCATGCCTTATAGAGTTGTTTGAGAAATAACTGAATTATGATTGTAAACCACATAACAAGGACTAAATAAATGTTAACATTGTTATTATCTGGGTATGTCAGTTAAATAGTAAGTAGTATTCTGAAGGACAATATTAACATTAGCAGAATGACTTTTCAGTGAATTGTCATCAAAATGAAGTTGAATATTTTGGTTGTAGTAATGAACTTCAAGTGGGGCTTAGGAAAAGAGGTCAGTGATAGATTTATATGATGAGGCCATAAGGAAGATTTGAAACTCCTAGTGTTTGTAGTGCAAAAATTCAATAGCTTATGAAAGTGTTACAAAGTCCAAGCTCATTCTTCCCACTGCACAAGAGACCAGTGAATCTGAGCGATGAAATGCTGAGGCAAGGAATATGATTTTATTCAGAAAGCAGGATGATGAAAAAGGTGGCAGATTAATGTCTCAGAATAACTGTTTAGCAGGGTATGATGCTAGTTTCTTTTATAGATCAGGGATGAGGCGAGATGAGGAAACAAGGTAAAAAGGCCATTTAATCTTGCAAATATCTCCTAAAATGGCAAGCCTTAGGGGGATGTGCTAATTTCTTCCTTCTTGCCATCTACAGGTGTACAGGGCTCTGAACAAAGGCACTTTAGCTTAACAGTCAGGCAGAGGAGTAGGATTCTCTAAGGTGGGACTACTTTTTTTTGTTGTTGTTGTTATAATAACAAAAGCAGCTAGAGACACAGATCTAGCATGGAATAGTCAAAGCTGATGTTTCCCAGTTAGAAAAGCAGATTAACGAGTCCACAAATTTGCAATGAGACTATGGTAATACAGGTTATTCTATCAATGTTTACTAGTTAGTGTATCTCTCTGAGCTATCATTTTATCTTTAAATCTCCCAAACTGGACACATATACATGTGGATGAATGAATATGTTTCTGTTGCAAAAACAACATTGTTTACAAAAACAAGAGTTAGGCTATAGTTTTCCAAGCCCTGCTTTCACATTTTGGTAAGAAAAAAGAAAAAAAAAAAAAAGTAGTATCATCAAATTTTACCAAGAAAGTTATGGTGGTGGTGGTTTAGTCACTGTCATGTCCAACTCTTGCAACCCCATGGACTGTAGCCCTGCAGGCTGCTCTGTTCATTGGATTCTCCAGGCAAGAACACTGGAGTGGGTTGCCATTTCCTTCTTCAGGGGATCTTTCCAACCCAGGGACTGAAGGAAAATTTTTAAAGCAGAATGACTTTTCAGTGAATTGTCATCAAAATGAAGTTGAATATTTTGGTTGTAGTAATGAACTTCAAGTGGGGCTTAGGAAAGAGGTCAGTGATAGATTTATATGATGAGGCCATAAGGAAGATTTGAAACTCCTAGTGTTTGTAGTGCAAAAATTCAATAGCTTATGAAAGTGTTACAAAGTCCAAGCTCATTCTTCCCACTGCACAAGAGACCAGTGAATCTGAGCGATGAAATGCTGAGGCAAGGAATATGATTTTATTCAGAAAGCAGGATGATGAAAAAGGTGGCAGATTAATGTCTCAGAATAACTGTTTAGCAGGGTATGATGCTAGTTTCTTTTATAGATCAGGGATGAGGCGAGATGAGGAAACAAGGTAAAAAGGCCATTTAATCTTGCAAATATCTCCTAAAATGGCAAGCCTTAGGGGGATGTGCTAATTTCTTCCTTCTTGCCATCTACAGGTGTACAGGGCTCTGAACAAAGGCACTTTAGCTTAACAGTCAGGCAGAGGAGTAGGATTCTCTAAGGTGGGACTACTTTTTTTTGTTGTTGTTGTTATAATAACAAAAGCAGCTAGAGACACAGATCTAGCATGGAATAGTCAAAGCTGATGTTTCCCAGTTAGAAAAGCAGATTAACGAGTCCACAAATTTGCAATGAGACTATGGTAATACAGGTTATTCTATCAATGTTTACTAGTTAGTGTATCTCTCTGAGCTATCATTTTATCTTTAAATCTCCCAAACTGGACACATATACATGTGGATGAATGAATATGTTTCTGTTGCAAAAACAACATTGTTTACAAAAACAAGAGTTAGGCTATAGTTTTCCAAGCCCTGCTTTCACATTTTGGTAAGAAAAAAGAAAAAAAAAAAAAAGTAGTATCATCAAATTTTACCAAGAAAGTTATGGTGGTGGTGGTTTAGTCACTGTCATGTCCAACTCTTGCAACCCCATGGACTGTAGCCCTGCAGGCTGCTCTGTTCATTGGATTCTCCAGGCAAGAACACTGGAGTGGGTTGCCATTTCCTTCTTCAGGGGATCTTTCCAACCCAGGGACTGAATCTGCCTCTCCTGTGCCTCCTGCATTGACAGGCAGATTCTTTACCTTGGAGTCACCTGGGAAACCCCTTAAGGTTGCAGGAGAGAGCTAAAAAAAAAAAATGTGAGGGTCTAGAATTTTGTTTTGTTTTTATTGGGATCTATTGTGGAAGCTTAAGGTTTCTCGAACTGACTTTATTGGGGAGTTTGAAACCCACAACAGTGGGAATTAAATCACTGGTAGGGGAAAACAGGGCTCCTAAATGGTCATTTATTGAAATGCACCAAGATCTCTAGAACAATGGAGGCTGGGGAGCTGGCTCTTTATCTGGCCAAGTACTTGAAAATGTGTTTATTAGGGATATCTGCCTTTGAAGTAGATACCTCTTTGAAGTGAATGCTTAGGCAATCAAAGCTTAAGTCAGGCACTTGCATAACAAAGAAGAAAAATCAACTGTCAAGGCTTACTCTGTAACCATTTGTAACATTTTTTCACAGCCTCCCACCTCCATGAAGCCAAGAAAGTGATTATCCCAAGAAAGAGGAGGTTATTATGGTGTGTAACAAAAAGTGAATAAGCTAAATTTCATTATCATTTTTTTTTTTTTATTAACAACTAATGATTTCAACTAGCAAACTTGGTAATAAACTTTCAGATAAGAGAAGACCAATTCAGGCAGTACGTAGAAGATAGAAAAGCTGGTCACTTCTGGATCTTAAGGATTGTGTTAAGAACAGGGGAGAAAGTATATTTCTATATTTCAGCACAAGAACAGAGGGAGAAAGAGAGAAATAGAAGTGCAAAGTGCTCAGAATGTATTCAGAAAGTGCTCAGATTACCTTCCAGGCTATTCCCTCACACCAACCCAGAGAATGGCCCCATCAGAGAACAGTGCTGTGCTGATTGGAAAAAAAAAAAAAAGTACAACCTAAACGTTGGGAATTGTGTTTCATTTGCCAGGCTTACCGAGGATGATAGCCAAGGGCATAGCCTTTCAGACAGCTCTGAGGGACTATTTCAAAGAGTAAGGGAGAAGCCAGGATAGATGAGTTTTTGCTAGGTAAAACATATATAGCTGAAAATCAAAAGATTAATGCTAATTACAAAAAACAGACATCTCAAGTTAATGACTTTAGTGCTTTTCTGTTGTCAGCTAAAAAAAAATAAAATAAAATAACTACTTGAGTGTTGTGGGTTAAGTTTTATTTGGGGCATAACTAGGCCTGCAGCCGGGGAGGCGGCACCCCAAAGAGAGTGCCCCAAAGATGCAGCAGGAGGAAAATGAATATATAAGGTGTTGATGAAGGAGGGTTTCAATACCATTAAACACTCATTTTACAAGGGGGTTTTGTGCTTAGTCATGAGGATCTGATTCACCACGAAGGGATTTTAGTCCTTTTCTAGGCAAGAGGAGTTTCAAGGATTGAGATCATGATATCTGTTTCTAAAAACATCTTCCTTTCTAAAGACCTGTCCAACCAGATCCTCTGGAGCACAGAGTGTCTCCTCCACCCTGAACTCCCTCAGGGCTGTTGAGAGGCAGGGGCTGCCCCAGTACAGGGGTCAGTGTCCACAGAGGTAGATGGCAAATGACCCTGTTCCGTCACTGGCAATGTAAGTGATTAGTGCCAGTTTGTAGCTGACACTATGTATGGTCATGAAAGGCTTTCCAAGTGGCACAGTGGTCAATCTTCCTGCCAGTGCAGAAGATACAAAAGAAGTGTGTTTGATTCCTGGGTTGAGCATATCCCCTGGAGAAAGAAATGGCAACCCACAGCAGTATTCTTGCCTGGATAATTTCATGGTCAGAGAAGCCTGGTGGGCCACAGTCCATGGGGTCACAAAGAGTCAAACACTGAGCACACACGCCTGTATGGTAATAATCTCAGGGGGCCTCAGCCTGCAGCAGCTTGGAGCAAGGTTTTGGTTCCAGGCTAGAGATTGAGGCAGGCCATGGCAGTGAGAGAGCCACATCTTAGCCATGAGGCCAGTGGTCAGTGACAAGGCCCTGGCTCTTTGATTTTGAAAAGGATTCCCACAGGGAGAGACAGTAGTGAAACAAGTGAAACCAGTTGGTCAAAAGGGGACTATTTCAAAGAGTAAGGGAGAAGCCAGGATAGATGAGTTTTTGCTAGGTAAAACATATATAGCTGAAAATCAAAAGATTAATGCTAATTACAAAAAACAGACATCTCAAGTTAATGACTTTAGTGCTTTTCTGTTGTCAGCTAAAAAAAAATAAAATAAAATAACTACTTGAGTGTTGTGGGTTAAGTTTTATTTGGGGCATAACTAGGCCTGCAGCCGGGGAGGCGGCACCCCAAAGAGAGTGCCCCAAAGATGCAGCAGGAGGAAAATGAATATATAAGGTGTTGATGAAGGAGGGTTTCAATACCATTAAACACTCATTTTACAAGGGGGTTTTGTGCTTAGTCATGAGGATCTGATTCACCACGAAGGGATTTTAGTCCTTTTCTAGGCAAGAGGAGTTTCAAGGATTGAGATCATGATATCTGTTTCTAAAAACATCTTCCTTTCTAAAGACCTGTCCAACCAGATCCTCTGGAGCACAGAGTGTCTCCCTCCACCCTGAACTCCCTCAGGGCTGTTGAGAGTCAGCAGCTGCCCCAGTACAGGAGTCAGTGTCCACAGAGGTAGATGGCAAATGACCCTGTTCCGTCACTGGCAATGTAAGTGATTAGTGCCAGTTTGTAGCTGACACTATGTATGGTCATGAAAGGCTTTCCAAGTGGCACAGTGGTCAATCTTCCTGCCAGTGCAGAAGATACAAAAGAAGTGTGTTTGATTCCTGGGTTGAGCATATCCCCTGGAGAAAGAAATGGCAACCCACAGCAGTATTCTTGCCTGGATAATTTCATGGTCAGAGAAGCCTGGTGGGCCACAGTCCATGGGGTCACAAAGAGTCAAACACTGAGCACACACGCCTGTATGGTAATAATCTCAGGGGGCCTCAGCCTGCAGCAGCTTGGAGCAAGGTTTTGGTTCCAGGCTAGAGATTGAGGCAGGCCATGGCAGTGAGAGAGCCACATCTTAGCCATGAGGCCAGTGGTCAGTGACAAGGCCCTGGCTCTTTGATTTTGCAGAAAAGGATTCCCACAGGGAGAGACAGTAGTGAAACAAGTGAAATATTCATTAGACAGAGAGTAAAATATGGACACACAGGTCATTTAGAGAAAATTGTGCTCTTGTGTTTAAATCACTTATATGAGCATTTTTTCTGGGTTTCCTTTGGCCGGTCATTTTGATTTACCTGATTCTGAGCCTATATTTTTGTTATATTTCAGGATCCTCCCATGTGTGTGCATATATCGCTCAGCCAAGATGAATTCCAGTAAAAAGGTCTCTGAGTAGCTTTGACATTACTTCCCTTTTACATCCAAAGAGCTTCCTAGTCAAGACAGTTTCCTTGACTTCACAAGTGGTCTATTATATTTTATTTGAGAGGATTCTGCCTCCATCTGGATTGACCTACTATTGATAATTTGGAGTTTCTTACCTCAGGGAATGAACTGAAATTGCTTTCTGAAAGGCAGGGGAGGGGAGGGAGGCACATCTACCTCCTGACTCAAAAATACTCATCTGGACTTATTGGAATATACTCCTTTGATATGCACCTTAACAATCCGGGCCAGGATCCTGTTTTTCTCTATCCTGAATTCTCCTCAAGGTGCAGTGTTGAGGGGGACAGGGGCTACAGTGACTGCTGATTTTGGCCCAACATCCTTTGTTTACTGAAATGGTAGAAGGCATATTTTGTCCACAGCTGAATGCATCATGGTTACCTGAAATCTAGCTTTGCCTTTACCAATTGCCTAGTATTCACAGGAAGCCATTAGTCTCTAGAACTTTCTGGTGTTCCATAGAAGACACTCAGAAAGTAGTTCATGTCAAGACTAGCAGCCTGCATGCTGTCTACTATTTCAAAGGGAAAGTTGACCCAGAAACCATTTGCATGGTAAGTCTATGAGCCCAGAGACAGGTAAGGCAGAGCTGTGTCAGTCAGAAAGCACCACCGGGACCTGGACAAGGGACCAAATAAGAGTCACTAGAACAACTATAACAGAGGTCACTTTAGATCAGCCAACCTTTGCTCCTCTATATTCTGAAACTCTTCTCTGGGACAGGGTGGAGAGAAAGTAAGAAGGTTTGCATAAGTAAGAGGTAACAGGTAAATCATTTTTCCTTCAAAAGAATGAACATGTAAAACAGACTACTTAAATTATTATAAAAATAAATTTCAAAACTGAATAAAAAACTAGATTTTTATTATTATGTTAGGTAAAAGGGCTTATTTATAAGATTGAATCAGCTAAAGATCAAGAGTAAAAGCTCAATTTCTTTGTGCATGTGAGTGGTTTCAGTATTGTGTATTGATTATACAATTCTGACTTTCACAAAGAGGACCCGAAGGAAGTAAACACAAAAAAGCAGGGGTTGGGAGTGATGGAGATAGAAAGGGAAAAGTGTCTAAGTCAGGGAGAACAACTAGGAGATTTGGTACATTATCATGAAATGTACAAAAAAATGCAGTAAAAATGATGAAAAACAGATGGACTGAAATTGAATTCTAACATTTTATTCTTTTTAAAATTGTATGGTTTTATGATTTAGTATAATATCATAAAAATAAGTGGCTGTGTGATTAGTGAAATATTTTTATCTAGCCTCATGTTCACTTTCTAAAGGATAGATATGAAAGTATCATGGAAATTTTTCCAAGTTTATTTTTCTCATTTCTTTTTTTTTTCCCTTGACTACATGTTCCAAAATGTAAGTTGAAGCTCATGTCTTGATAATGTCTACATACAAATTTAGGCTATAGGGGAACAAAGCTTGCCACCCCAAAATCTGTGTCTTAAGCTTGAGGATTATTTGGGCTGATTGCTTTTAAGATGCAAAGGGCATTTACCTCATCTCTTTAACTCCCTGAAATAATTTAGATAAAGGGCCTGTTCCTGCAGAACTATCGTTGTAAATAAGTAACATATAATGTAAACTGAGGGACAGAGAATTAGGGAAACTCTGTTTGAAAAAAGTCCTGCCTGTGTCCCTTGCATGGCCCAGCAAACACTTGTATATCAAATATTTGCTCCTCTTTTCCATCTTCCAGCAAATTGCATTCCTATCCTTTGGAATCCCAACCCCTGTCCCCACCTTCTCTCAGATGACGCATGAGTTTCAATTGCTTAGCATGTCCTTGTCATTCCTATTCTTATGGAGCCTGGAACAATTTAGGTTTGCATAAGTAAGAGGTAACAGGTAAATCATTTTCCTTCAAAAGAATGAACATGTAAAACAGACTACTTAAATTATTATAAAAATAAATTTCAAAACTGAATAAAAAACTAGATTTTTATTATTATGTTAGGTAAAAGGGCTTATTTATAAGATTGAATCAGCTAAAGATCAAGAGTAAAAGCTCAATTTCTTTGTGCATGTGAGTGGTTTCAGTATTGTGTATTGATTATACAATTCTGACTTTCACAAAGAGGACCCGAAGGAAGTAAACACAAAAAAGCAGGGGTTGGGAGTGATGGAGATAGAAAGGGAAAAGTGTCTAAGTCAGGGAGAACAACTAGGAGATTTGGTACATTATCATGAAATGTACAAAAAAATGCAGTAAAAATGATGAAAAACAGATGGACTGAAATTGAATTCTAACATTTTATTCTTTTTAAAATTGTATGGTTTTATGATTTAGTATAATATCATAAAAATAAGTGGCTGTGTGATTAGTGAAATATTTTTATCTAGCCTCATGTTCACTTTCTAAAGGATAGATATGAAAGTATCATGGAAATTTTTCCAAGTTTATTTTTCTCATTTCTTTTTTTTTTCCCTTGACTACATGTTCCAAAATGTAAGTTGAAGCTCATGTCTTGATAATGTCTACATACAAATTTAGGCTATAGGGGAACAAAGCTTGCCACCCCAAAATCTGTGTCTTAAGCTTGAGGATTATTTGGGCTGATTGCTTTTAAGATGCAAAGGGCATTTACCTCATCTCTTTAACTCCCTGAAATAATTTAGATAAAGGGCCTGTTCCTGCAGAACTATCGTTGTAAATAAGTAACATATAATGTAAACTGAGGGACAGAGAATTAGGGAAACTCTGTTTGAAAAAAGTCCTGCCTGTGTCCCTTGCATGGCCCAGCAAACACTTGTATATCAAATATTTGCTCCTCTTTTCCATCTTCCAGCAAATTGCATTCCTATCCTTTGGAATCCCAACCCCTGTCCCCACCTTCTCTCAGATGACGCATGAGTTTCAATTGCTTAGCATGTCCTTGCATTCCTATTCTTATGGAGCCTCAAGCAGTATACAATTAAATTTTATTTTCTCCACTTAACCAGTGTCATGTCAGTTTAATTATTAAACCAGCCAGAAGAAAAATAAAATACTTTTCCTTCCCCTACAAAGCTATACCATAAAATATATTTCACTGATAAAATAGTATAACACATTGATAGGTTTAATTGTAAGACAGGTAGTGGATATTGAGAAAAAGAAAGTAGCTGAGGTTGACTCTAGTGTTCCTTATTAGTAAAATTAAGTAAATTATGATACCATTAAGCAAGATGGGACAGGAGAAGTAAGATTTAGATGTAAAGGCTAATGAATATAGACTGAATTATGTCAACATGAAATTGTCTATCAGACACAGAAGGTAGTGACTCTCAAAATAGAGGGAGTACATAGATATGGCAATGATCCATAGAGTGAAAGTCAGAAGGGTAGATGATTTTAAAGATAATTTCACTCAGAAACAACATCTGGGGCAAGAGGTTGGCCAGTCCACCAAAATGTATCTGTGTGTGCAAGGACAGAGATCTGCTAGGAATCCTAAGAGCAGTAGTTACATGAATGATAGGGGAAGACAATAGAAGAGTAAGCTCAAAAGATGCAAGGAGGAGGAGAGTTTCACCAATACAGCTGGGTGAGTAGCAATGCCAGAATCTAACAACAGGGCAGAATAAATGAAAATTTAAGAGTGGCTTTTGACAGGTGAGTGCAGTAGCAATAGATGGAATGCAATGGAAATCAAAAGCTGTGGTTATTTGGGCTGATTGCTTTTAAGATGCAAAGGGCATTTACCTCATCTCTTTAACTCCCTGAAATAATTTAGATAAAGGGCCTGTTCCTGCAGAACTATCGTTGTAAATAAGTAACATATAATGTAAACTGAGGGACAGAGAATTAGGGAAACTCTGTTTGAAAAAAGTCCTGCCTGTGTCCCTTGCATGGCCCAGCAAACACTTGTATATCAAATATTTGCTCCTCTTTTCCATCTTCCAGCAAATTGCATTCCTATCCTTTGGAATCCCAACCCCTGTCCCCACCTTCTCTCAGATGACGCATGAGTTTCAATTGCTTAGCATGTCCTTGCATTCCTATTCTTATGGAGCCTCAAGCAGTATACAATTAAATTTTATTTTCTCCACTTAACCAGTGTCATGTCAGTTTAATTATTAAACCAGCCAGAAGAAAAATAAAATACTTTTCCTTCCCCTACAAAGCTATACCATAAAATATATTTCACTGATAAAATAGTATAACACATTGATAGGTTTAATTGTAAGACAGGTAGTGGATATTGAGAAAAAGAAAGTAGCTGAGGTTGACTCTAGTGTTCCTTATTAGTAAAATTAAGTAAATTATGATACCATTAAGCAAGATGGGACAGGAGAAGTAAGATTTAGATGTAAAGGCTAATGAATATAGACTGAATTATGTCAACATGAAATTGTCTATCAGACACAGAAGGTAGTGACTCTCAAAATAGAGGGAGTACATAGATATGGCAATGATCCATAGAGTGAAAGTCAGAAGGGTAGATGATTTTAAAGATAATTTCACTCAGAAACAACATCTGGGGCAAGAGGTTGGCCAGTCCACCAAAATGTATCTGTGTGTGCAAGGACAGAGATCTGCTAGGAATCCTAAGAGCAGTAGTTACATGAATGATAGGGGAAGACAATAGAAGAGTAAGCTCAAAAGATGCAAGGAGGAGGAGAGTTTCACCAATACAGCTGGGTGAGTAGCAATGCCAGAATCTAACAACAGGGCAGAATAAATGAAAATTTAAGAGTGGCTTTTGACAGGTGAGTGCAGTAGCAATAGATGGAATGCAATGGAAATCAAAAGCTGTGGTTGAGGTGTGAATTGATAAGAGAAAATTGAAAATTTTATTCTTATTTTGGGTTATTTTCAAAGAGTCTAGAAATGAAGAGAAATCAAGAGAAGCAATATAGATAAGGAGGAAGACTGTGGCAAAGGAATGAAAGAAAGATTCAGACACAGAGAAGTTTATTCTCAGAACACTGAAGGAAGCTGACACTTTAAACACTATGTTTGTTCTGTTTGTCCAGACCAGTTTGAGTTAGGAGAATATGGAGACTCATACTTTGGGATAGTTACTATAGGAAATATGAAAAGGCCTGACCATGTGCAAGCACATATGTTGCAGGTGGGCATTGATATTGCAGTGATACTTAGAAATCATGCAGTTATGATTATTCCATTCTACATTATTAATTCGTTATCATTCCAGCAGAGTGTTGACTTAACATAATAGTCACAACTGAGAAGCAGACAGTTATGTTTTATTTGGTGAAAATTTTTAGAACTTCAAGCCCTGGAGACAGCAGGGAACCATTCCTCAGAGACTGGGATGGGTGGTGTGAAGTGGAGGAGTCAAGGAGTCAAGTTATATACAAGTTTGCAACAAGGAACAGATAGTCTAAACACTGAAAGATTATTAATTAAGGAAAACCAGATATTTCACACTGAAGAGTTTAGTGCTTATCTATGTTTGGGAATATGCAAGAGTCTGGGCTTACTGAAATTATTCCTTGCATATGCATTTCAGCTATCTTTGGTCAGCATCATGCATTTTGATTTTTCACATTGTTAGTTCCTTACTTAGCATAGGGGATTGTTGTTGTTCAGTTGTTCAGTCATGTCCAACTCTTTGTGACCCCATGGAGTGCAGCACACTAGGCTTTCCTGTCCTTCACTACCTCCTGAATTTGCTTAAACTCAAGTCCATTGAGTCAGTGATACCATCCAACTGTCTCATCCAGTTTGTGCCCTCTTCTCCTCCTGCGTTCAATCTTTCCCAATCTTTTCCAATGACTCAGCTCTTTGTATCAGGTGGCCAAACTATTGGAACTTCAGCTTTAGCATCAGTCTTTCCAATGAATATTCAGGTTTAATTTCCTTTAGGGTTGACTGGTTTGGATCTCCATGTTGTCCAAGGGACTCTCAAGAGTCTTCTCCAGCACCACAGTTCAAAAGCATTGGGTTATTTTCAAAGAGTCTAGAAATGAAGAGAAATCAAGAGAAGCAATATAGATAAGGAGGAAGACTGTGGCAAAGGAATGAAAGAAAGATTCAGACACAGAGAAGTTTATTCTCAGAACACTGAAGGAAGCTGACACTTTAAACACTATGTTTGTTCTGTTTGTCCAGACCAGTTTGAGTTAGGAGAATATGGAGACTCATACTTTGGGATAGTTACTATAGGAAATATGAAAAGGCCTGACCATGTGCAAGCACATATGTTGCAGGTGGGCATTGATATTGCAGTGATACTTAGAAATCATGCAGTTATGATTATTCCATTCTACATTATTAATTCGTTATCATTCCAGCAGAGTGTTGACTTAACATAATAGTCACAACTGAGAAGCAGACAGTTATGTTTTATTTGGTGAAAATTTTTAGAACTTCAAGCCCTGGAGACAGCAGGGAACCATTCCTCAGAGACTGGGATGGGTGGTGTGAAGTGGAGGAGTCAAGGAGTCAAGTTATATACAAGTTTGCAACAAGGAACAGATAGTCTAAACACTGAAAGATTATTAATTAAGGAAAACCAGATATTTCACACTGAAGAGTTTAGTGCTTATCTATGTTTGGGAATATGCAAGAGTCTGGGCTTACTGAAATTATTCCTTGCATATGCATTTCAGCTATCTTTGGTCAGCATCATGCATTTTGATTTTTCACATTGTTAGTTCCTTACTTAGCATAGGGGATTGTTGTTGTTCAGTTGTTCAGTCATGTCCAACTCTTTGTGACCCCATGGAGTGCAGCACACTAGGCTTTCCTGTCCTTCACTACCTCCTGAATTTGCTTAAACTCAAGTCCATTGAGTCAGTGATACCATCCAACTGTCTCATCCAGTTTGTGCCCTCTTCTCCTCCTGCGTTCAATCTTTCCCAATCTTTTCCAATGACTCAGCTCTTTGTATCAGGTGGCCAAACTATTGGAACTTCAGCTTTAGCATCAGTCTTTCCAATGAATATTCAGGTTTAATTTCCTTTAGGGTTGACTGGTTTGGATCTCCATGTTGTCCAAGGGACTCTCAAGAGTCTTCTCCAGCACCACAGTTCAAAAGCATCAATTCTTTGACTCTCAGTCTTCTTTTATGATCGGTCCAATTCTCACATTCATAACATGATGACTGGAAAAAACAGAACTTTGACTGTAGGGAGTGGCCACAGCCTAATAGCTGCCAGATTGCTGTCATTGTTCTTTCTGGGCAACCCCCAGACTCAGAAATTCACATTTGGATAGCCAGGATAGCTGATGAATATGACATCTTTATTTATTGATATGGCAGAAAACACTACATTTCACAAGTCTAAAAGTGAAAATTTTCATTTTAAGAATCCAAAAGTAAGAAAAAAATTCTATAGAATTTCTCTTCAATTGATCTCATTTGCCTATAAAAGAAATAGTTCACTAGAATGCTTATTAGCAAGCACTTAGGAAAAAATCGTGTATTTTATAAGGCATTATTAGAAAGAGCAAAAGTTGTATCAAGGATTTGACAAGCTTCAGTAAAATTAGTATAAAGCCAGCTGTATTATTTAGCTAAATTTAAATTAGTTCAAATCATTTTAGGATTAAGAAAAATTTTTTTAATCAAGTGTGTCTTATAAAACTGGTAGAGGTAGATCTCTTAAAATAGTACTCCATAAGAAATAGGAAAACTTTAATTTAGAAATACCTAAAACCAAAATTGAATGATATACAATGTAGCTACAACATTATTATTTAATTGAAATGTCAGCACAGTACATGTATATATATATATATATATATTTTTTTTTTTGCGGGGAGGGCGGGGAGGGGAGGGAGGGGGCGGGCCGCTCCTATTGATCTTTCATTTATCTGTTTTCATCCGTCTTTGTTCTTTGGCCCATGTGGGCCTCCCATCGCAGTGGTCTCTGTTGTCACAGAGCACCGGCTCTGGGTGCATGCGCTCCAGAGCTCCTGCTTGGTGATTGGACACATCAGTCCAGCCACTCCGAGGCACGTGCGATCTCCCCAGGTCAGGGATGGAACCGGCGCCCCTTGGACTGCAAGGCGGTGTCTTTACCCACTGTACCACCAGGGAAGTCCAGTATAGCTTTTAATGTTGAACTTAGCATGAGAAATTCCAAGTTTCAATTATGATTTAGTTCCCATTGTACTTTCTACTTATAGCTGCTTCAATACTATTATAGCTATGTCAATTATTAGCATTGCTATATCAACATTAGACCTTAACTAAGACAGTGGGTTTTGTTTTGTTTTTATTGCTACTTAAATGAGCTACAATATGAAGGAATAGTTAAACTGTGAATTTTGGTACTTGTTTTCTTTGTATAAATGCTAAGACCTCTTTACACCCTAGAGTCTGTATTTCCATGAGTTGAAATACAACTCATTTCCATGAGTTGTATTTCCATGAGTTGAGAGAAGTTTCATCCTACAATAAAAATGAGTAAGTATGCCCTCTACTTAGCCCTAAATTAATTTATGAAAGAATTCACATGTAATTGTTTTATGATCTATTCAACTGATCAGCTAATGTAAAAACATATGAATTCCCTCTTGTGAAAATAGTGCCCTGTTTTGCATCTAGAAAATTAAGAGAATCACATGATTTAGCAAGGAGAGCGGTGCTTCAGCAAGAGTTATGACATTAGGAAATTTCATATCTTTAGCAAATGATTCAAAGTCTTTCCAAACTACACATAAGCTTTTCTTTCCTCTTTCATCTGATTAAAATCAAATGAAAAGCTAGACCAAACAAACTTTTACTTGACATGTAGAATTAGGATACCTAAATAGAAATACATCATATTGTCTCAGTGCATGGAGAGATTTTTGTCTAAAAGAAACAATTTTTCTTTTTGATAAAACTGTATACTCAGTTTTTAACATGGTTTTCTTAGATTCAAGAACAATGAGATATCTACATAAGATTCTCTTTATATAAACTACCAAACACACAAAGACACACCACACTTTAGGGTGATATTTATTAAATTCCATTTTGGGAACAAAATATATTCGAGAGCGCAGCAAAAGTTATATTGCAGTTGCAGTTTGTGTTCAAACCACAGCAAGGGAATTCTAATTCTCAATATAAATGGTTACATGGCTGGTAGTACAGATGTTATCCTCTGGTTAGTGGTTCTCACAAAAGTTTCTCTCAGTATACTCCTACCTTCCCCAAAAGAAACAGTAGCAGAAACTACAACAAGAACAGGCTGTGGACTGGAAAACAAAGCAATTTCATTTACTCATGAGTAGACTAGTGTCCCACGGTAGATTGTTCATTGCAGAATTATAAGAGGTTGTGAAAAACCACAATTGTAAAGTGAATGCAGCAATTCAAAGCAAAACTTCTCTGCTGATTTTGCACTGTTATGTATGTGGAATGGCTAAACACCATGGAAGCCTCTCAGTATTTTACAATACGAAGTATTAATCAACCACCAGGGAGCTTACCCCGTATCAGACCCCCTGAGGATTCTGAAAGTATTTTCAGCAGAGTAATTCCAAAGCCTCTGGCAATCAAAGGGTTTTGGTATGTTAAACTCATCTGCAATTTTCATTGACTGCAGAGAGGATGTTTGGAATGCTTAATGTTTCAAAGTGTAACTGCTAAAAAGGTGTGGATTCTGTTGTTTATTCTTACATTTATCTTACCTGACAGAATCCTACTTATGTCCTAGGGTTTTAAAGTCATGAAACGCAAAAAGCGTCTGTTTTTTGACAGTTAGACAGACTGCATATTTACAAATAGAATTGAAAACAAAAGACAAACCAAAAAAATGTCACAAAATACAAACTGAAAAATGTCACAAGTTCTCAGATTATTTTATGGTAAACCGGTTTTGAACTTGGTATAATGTTAAGTGATCGTGAAAATGATTAGGTTAATTTTCCTTTCTGTTATTGAACATCTTTTGGATTTCTTGAACTGTTTATTCCATTTTAATAATATTAACTGTTTTCATTATTCCAGATTCAATTAGAGATATTTATTTTTCAGAAATCACTGATCATCAAAAACTGACAACTGAAATAGAATGATAACTGACCCTGAGTGTCTGCATTGACGTTGGAGAGTTAAAGGTAATCAAGATAATGCAAAGATTAGAAATATGATAATAAATGAATATATAAAAGACTAATAGCATTTTTTATTAACTTTTTCAAATACAGGACTCTTAAATTTTAACCTAATTTAGCGTACGGCGATGGGATTGAAGGGGAAAAAAAGGAAGTAAAAGGGAAAGCAGAAAGAATGTTTTTCATTTATACAGAAAGCAATTATCATGGAATGAAATGCACCAGGGTTAAAACACCTACCAGTTTAGCTGTCTACAGTTCCTGCTCATCAAGTCCTTTAATACCAATATCTTGAGAAATGCATAAATGATACCGTCATGCATAAAATATTTACCAAGGTGAATAAACACTTTTTAGGAGATATCATCTGAATACACACAAAAAAAGTATAATACAAGAAGTCTAGGGGCTTCCCCGGTGGTCCAGTGAGTAAAGACACCGCCTTGCAGTCCAAGGGGCTCTGGTTCCATCCCTGACCTGGGAAGATCGCACGTGCCGCGGAGCTGCTGGACCGATGTGTCCAATCACCGAGCCGGAGCTCTGGAGCGCATGCGCCCAAGAGCCGGTGCTCTGCAACAACAGAGACCACTGCGATGGGAGGCCCACATGGGCCAAAGAACAAAGATGGATGAAAAATAGACAAATGAAAGACCAACGGAAGTGGCCCACCCGCCTCCCTCCCTCCCCAACCCCCTCACTCCCCCCAAAAAAAGAAGTCTAATATGAGCATTTACATTTGGTTCCAAATTAACACCACTTTAAAGTAATATTAGGAAATTGTATTTGTACAGATGAATATGAAATAGCTTTATGTTCGTATTGTCTATAAATATTGTATCAGCTCTGTAACTACAGTCAATTTAATCATGTTCATAGGTCAGTTTTTCAGTTGTAAGTTATAATGTGCATACATAGAATTTGCAGCATTGTGTTTAGATGAGTAGTTGCAGATCCAGTTGGTATCTTGCTCTCAAGTGGAATTAGGCTCATTACTAAACTGTGCTCATGCTAAGAAACTGTCTTCTGTCTCTTTGCCATTCTAAATATAATGCTGTTTATTTCCATTTGTTAGCATTTGTACCCCTTAATAAAATTTTAATACTGTAGTTAATCATTAGATCCCATTCAATGTATTTCTGTTGTTGTTTTTAAGATGTTACTAGACTTCTGCTTCTTCCTGAAGGATCATTTTAAGAGATTTGTCTCTGCCCATTTAACAGGACAGGTTAGAATGCAGCTGCTTTTAAACTAATTTTTCTAAAGATTACCAAAACTTATTATAATTTTTGGATATTTCTCACAGATCCTTTTGGGCTTCCATGATGGTACAAGCAGTCAGGAATCATCCTGCAATGCACGAGATGCAGGAGACACAATTCCTGGGTTTGGAAGATCTTCTGGAGGAGGAAATAGCAACCTACTCCATTACTCTTGCCTGGAAAATCCCACAGACAGAAGTGCCTGGTGAGCTACAGTCCATGGGCTCAAAAAGAGTTGGACCTTCCTAAGCATGTGATAAATGGATGAGCAGATTTTTTTATAACACAAACAGAAAATATTATATCTATTTGTTTATAAATATATCAATATTTTTATAAAATTTTTTGTACTAAAAAATCATATTTTGACCTCAGATGCAACTACTGCCAGTGTAAAATCTGATGTCATTCTTGATTTTTTTTAGGTAATTTTGTTTTAATTTCTGATTAATTTTTCATCCTCTTCAGTGCTCTGAAATTTGATTCATTTAAGAATGAATCTTCAGTATTTTCCTTCAGCTTTTATTCAGTGGAGACTTACAGTATAAAGACCCATATATATTTTTGTCCACACAGAAATTGTTTTTGTATTGTTGTTCTCACTAAATTAATAATGCCTTTAGTTGGTTTCTTCTCCATATTCTTTTTGTATTTTTTATTTCACATTTTTCTCTTTTTTTTCTGTATTTTTAAAGCTCTACAATTTGGCTCTAAGTGTTTGGATATTCTCTTAACTTTATATTTATGATTACTGAAGCCTCATTGGTAGGTATATAATTTTCTCACAGGAACACCTTTATTCAGAATGTGGCTACTAGTATTGTATCATTACTATCTGTTTAGTTTTAAGCTAGTTAGCTTCTTTCTGCCTCAGTTTTCTCATTTAAACTGGAGATAATAGAAATATCAAATAGATGTGTTGTGAAAATGTTACTTAGTGTATTACAACCAACAAGAAGTAGGACTTTAGCTCTGCTATGTTATTCAGTTTATTCAATAAATTCCATTTCAAAAATCAAACAAATTTTACTTGCTCTCTTTGCTATTCACTTTGTTACAGTAAGGTCTGTTTTTCAATGTGTATTTTAGATTAACCTAATCTTTGAACAGAAGAACTTGGGCTCAGTACATGGGGTCCCTTAAAACGTTAATGCCTGTTTAAACTTTTGGATATTTCTCACAGATCCTTTTGGGCTTCCATGATGGTACAAGCAGTCAGGAATCATCCTGCAATGCACGAGATGCAGGAGACACAATTCCTGGGTTTGGAAGATCTTCTGGAGGAGGAAATAGCAACCTACTCCATTACTCTTGCCTGGAAAATCCCACAGACAGAAGTGCCTGGTGAGCTACAGTCCATGGGCTCAAAAAGAGTTGGACCTTCCTAAGCATGTGATAAATGGATGAGCAGATTTTTTTATAACACAAACAGAAAATATTATATCTATTTGTTTATAAATATATCAATATTTTTATAAAATTTTTTGTACTAAAAAATCATATTTTGACCTCAGATGCAACTACTGCCAGTGTAAAATCTGATGTCATTCTTGATTTTTTTTAGGTAATTTTGTTTTAATTTCTGATTAATTTTTCATCCTCTTCAGTGCTCTGAAATTTGATTCATTTAAGAATGAATCTTCAGTATTTTCCTTCAGCTTTTATTCAGTGGAGACTTACAGTATAAAGACCCATATATATTTTTGTCCACACAGAAATTGTTTTTGTATTGTTGTTCTCACTAAATTAATAATGCCTTTAGTTGGTTTCTTCTCCATATTCTTTTTGTATTTTTTATTTCACATTTTTCTCTTTTTTTTCTGTATTTTTAAAGCTCTACAATTTGGCTCTAAGTGTTTGGATATTCTCTTAACTTTATATTTATGATTACTGAAGCCTCATTGGTAGGTATATAATTTTCTCACAGGAACACCTTTATTCAGAATGTGGCTACTAGTATTGTATCATTACTATCTGTTTAGTTTTAAGCTAGTTAGCTTCTTTCTGCCTCAGTTTTCTCATTTAAACTGGAGATAATAGAAATATCAAATAGATGTGTTGTGAAAATGTTACTTAGTGTATTACAACCAACAAGAAGTAGGACTTTAGCTCTGCTATGTTATTCAGTTTATTCAATAAATTCCATTTCAAAAATCAAACAAATTTTACTTGCTCTCTTTGCTATTCACTTTGTTACAGTAAGGTCTGTTTTTCAATGTGTATTTTAGATTAACCTAATCTTTGAACAGAAGAACTTCGTGGGCTCAGTACATGGGGTTGCAAAAGACTTAGACACAACTTCGTGACTAACAACAATCTTTCCATAGATTGTATAAGAAAGTCGTGATATGATGGTTACCTTTATTTTTTTTCTTGAATTAGTGTCAATCTTGTCCTTTTTTATGTCCTTTTTTTTGTTATGTACATAAAGTTTTATGTATGCTTGCTTTATTTTTATGAGAACGAGCATATAATTTATATACTGGGTGTTGACTCAGGTTTCGTCTTCAGTTGTACAGGTCTGTTTCCACAAGGGGTTACTTTCTAGTAAAGACTTGATGAGCTTCTTCACCTAAAAGAATGATCACAAACAGGATGCTATCCTGAACAGTGTCCGAACATAGCATGACTGTCAGAATTCAGAACGTTTACTCTTTGACCACAAATGAAGCAAAGATGGTCTTACACATTTCTAAAGTTTTCCCCTCAGAAACTATGATTTCCTTCTCTTGGGCCCCAGCACCCACATTTGAAGCCACCCATGACCTGTCTGTCACTTAATTTAAAGAGCAGGTCCCGGTTTTCAATCTGGCCACAACAGTTCCTGCCTGTGCTTTGTATGTAGGGCAACAGGATGAACGACACAAAACTCAGACCAGCTCAGATGTTTTAATTAAGGTGTGGCAATAAATTACCTAGACAATTTTTTCTACTCACCTTATGCTCTTTATACTTATTGATCCTGAACTTAGAGCCTGTTTGAAGTTGCTTGGGAAGGAAATTTTATCTCTGTTTGCAACTGCTGGTTGCTTTCCCCTTTATCTTCCAAGAAATGTTAGTTGCTTAGTCATGTCTAACTCTTTGCAGCCCCAAGGACTGTAGCCTCCCAGGCTCCTCTGCCCATGGAATTCTCCAACCAAAAGCACTGGACCGGATTGCCATTCCCTTCTCCAAGGGACCTTCCCCCCATGATTAAACCCAAGTATACTGAACTGCAGGCTGACTTTCCTGCTGAGCCACCAGGGAAACTGCTTTATCTTCCTCAATTCAATCCAATTATTTTTTCTTATTTAAGGAATTTTCTGATTGACATCTTTATACATTTTTGCCATATTATGGTTGGACCATTTTATCATTTTAATAAAAGAATTCATTATCTAAGGATAACCAGTTCCGGGGGGTGGCAGAAATCACTCAAATTAAATTCACACAAAGCAGAGATTAAAAGTTTATGTAAAGCAAGAGCAAAATAAGGTTAGGAGATTCATTTTAAAATAAAAATAAATAAATAAATCTTGTCAAGATCCCTGTTCCTTTTTTAATGGTGGTTACTGACCTGCTTTATATTATTTTGCATTTGATTCCAGCAGTTGCAGTTCTCTGCCATCACTCCCATTGGTTTTATGAAATCCTACATCTTTGTTCAGATTTCATTTTTGATTGTTAATAATATACATGTTTTTTTATTATTATGTGAGATGTTTGAAATATAAAATTGTGAAGGAGAAAATAGGTGAAGCAATTTTGATGTGATAGACCAAAGGACAGCTGATATTAAATGGGAAGAAATATCCATGGTCATATTACACGTGGTCCTTGTAATGACAAGACTAGTTTCCGCATGTGGTCTCATATGCAGTGGAGGTTCCACCACTGAAGACTCAGAGAACACGTGCATATACTCTATCAATGCAATCGAATGAATGAAATGGCTTTTACAATTTTTGTTGTCTATCTTAATTTTAGTTTTGGATCTTTTGAACTTTTATGATTTTCTATAGAACGAACTCTGTTTTCCGGATTCCATAAAAGTGAATATCTCAAATATTTACTAGCTAAGTAGATAATTATATTTAAAACAAATTTTTCTTATTATCCTTTTTTAATACTATCTATAATTAAACCAATGGAAAGTATTTGAATAAAAATTGAGGTAAATTCTTTAAGACAGTAGTTCCAAAGTTTAATGCAATAATCAATCATTAATGTACATTAAACTGGCATGTAATTTCTATTACTGATGAGTAAATATATCTATTCTTTATGCTTATTTAATTTAAATCATCCTCACTGGCAGAATGAGAAACACTCAGAGGACTAAGAGGCTATTTCTTGGAAAGTATGCTGGACATTTCCTAGTCATGAGCTCTTCTTCATAGAATAAGGCTTGAATGATTATTGCTTTCTATGCAAGAGTCTCTGGCTCATTAAGAAACTTTCTAATTTTTGCCCACCAATGGTTAAGAAAAAGTCCAGACTCTTTGACTAGTCTTATTTTCTGTAAGCTGGATTCTTGGGCATTTCCAGAAGATCTGGAACAAACCTCCACTACCTATTTTTGTCAAAATCTCTTCAGATTTTTTAAATTTAAATACATCTTGTTCCTGTCTTCAGGTGTTCTCTGCTTACATATCTGTAAGAGTGCAGTAAAGACTTCAGTTTAGCTACTCTATTTTCATAACCTATAATACTATTACAGAAATGGATTTGTTGTATACAATCCAGGATCTTTAATGGTATAAACCCATAGTCAACTGATAACAAAGATTATTATTTCATGGTACAATATACAGTAAAATTTCTCTGATAATTAACAGTATATTTAAAACTTGGTAAATTACCTCTGTTATTCCTGAAATAAGCCTGTCCTGTTAATAAAACATGTACAAATGATTTAAACTAAATGATTTCATCAAGTTAACAGTTTTGGTGATAATATGAAGACTAACTAGAACTAAAATATAATTTTTGTAAGCTTGAATGTTCATTAATCTACATAATATTATTCACAAGTAATTCAAACCTACAAAGAGTGTTATATGGAAATGTTCATTAATCTACATGAATGTAAATGGCTTTACATTTTGGATCCTTTTGAACTTTTATGATTTTCTATAGAACGAACTCTGTTTTCCGGATTCCATAAAAGTGAATATCTCAAATATTTACTAGCTAAGTAGATAATTATATTTAAAACAAATTTTTCTTATTATCCTTTTTTAATACTATCTATAATTAAACCAATGGAAAGTATTTGAATAAAAATTGAGGTAAATTCTTTAAGACAGTAGTTCCAAAGTTTAATGCAATAATCAATCATTAATGTACATTAAACTGGCATGTAATTTCTATTACTGATGAGTAAATATATCTATTCTTTATGCTTATTTAATTTAAATCATCCTCACTGGCAGAATGAGAAACACTCAGAGGACTAAGAGGCTATTTCTTGGAAAGTATGCTGGACATTTCCTAGTCATGAGCTCTTCTTCATAGAATAAGGCTTGAATGATTATTGCTTTCTATGCAAGAGTCTCTGGCTCATTAAGAAACTTTCTAATTTTTGCCCACCAATGGTTAAGAAAAAGTCCAGACTCTTTGACTAGTCTTATTTTCTGTAAGCTGGATTCTTGGGCATTTCCAGAAGATCTGGAACAAACCTCCACTACCTATTTTTGTCAAAATCTCTTCAGATTTTTTAAATTTAAATACATCTTGTTCCTGTCTTCAGGTGTTCTCTGCTTACATATCTGTAAGAGTGCAGTAAAGACTTCAGTTTAGCTACTCTATTTTCATAACCTATAATACTATTACAGAAATGGATTTGTTGTATACAATCCAGGATCTTTAATGGTATAAACCCATAGTCAACTGATAACAAAGATTATTATTTCATGGTACAATATACAGTAAAATTTCTCTGATAATTAACAGTATATTTAAAACTTGGTAAATTACCTCTGTTATTCCTGAAATAAGCCTGTCCTGTTAATAAAACATGTACAAATGATTTAAACTAAATGATTTCATCAAGTTAACAGTTTTGGTGATAATATGAAGACTAACTAGAACTAAAATATAATTTTTGTAAGCTTGAATGTTCATTAATCTACATAATATTATTCACAAGTAATTCAAACCTACAAAGAGTGTATATGGATATGGAGCATAAATGTCTCCTCATTTCCTAAAAAGTTCCAGTTTGATTATGTTCATCCATTCAATTGAGAAGAAACAACTGAAGTAATAGTCTTATTCATTCATTAACTAAGATGAGAGAATGATTGAGTGATTGCTTAATATTTAAACTGTTCTTCCATGTGCATTGAATTAACTCCTCTGTTGATAGGGTAACTGTCATACATAATGCTTAGACAGCTTAAATAACAAATTATTTCATTAAAAGAACTGCAATATCATCATTGCTATTTGCTATTCATACAAATTATACTAATGTTTAACATGTCATATTTTTAGAAGCTTAGCTGGAATCCTTTAAAATTAAACAATAATTTTAGAATTGTGAAGTGATACACTAAGAAATCCCATTTGCAGAATAGGAGTTATATGACCCATGATTTTAAAAAGTGACCTTTAGCAATAACTGTATATCTCATTTGTTTATATATCCTGTATATATGATATATGTGTATATATATATCAAATATTTTTATAAAAATATATTTAAGGATCTTAAATATATTCATATTATTTTATACTATATATTTATGATGAATCATAAATTATATTGCTTGCTTACTTCTTTCTTAATTTATAGGCTCACTTTTTTTTTTTTTAAAGATTTATTTATTTATTTACTTTGGGCGGGGGTCGGGTTGGGGAGGGAGGGGAGTGGGTGGGCCACTTCTATTCATCTTTCATTTCTCCATTTTCATTCGTCTTTGTTCTTTGGCTCCTGTGGGCCTCCCATCGCGGTGGCGTCTGTCGCTGCAAAGCACCGGCTCTGGGCGCATGCACTCCAGAGCTCCAGCTCAGTGATTGGACACATCAGTCCAGCTGCTCCACGGCATGTGGGATCTTCCCAGGCCAGGGATCGAACTGGCGCCCCTTGCACTGCAAGGCGGTGTCCTTACCCACTGGACCACCAGGGAAAGCCCCTATAGGCTCACTTGTTAACTGTACCAAGCATTGTTCAGACCTGTCTTAACTAATGGAAGTCACTTGAGGGGCCAACATTGCATAATTCTTATATTTATTGTGTACTAAGGTAAATATAACAGTCATATAGATCAATTTCTATTCAGCTAATTTTCTGTCAGAGGGAATATAATACTGTTACAAGCACTATTAGAAAAGGACTAATTCATTTCAACATTTATTCAAGGGATGCTTTTTGCAAGACACTGTACTAGACACTATGCGGTACATGAGTATAGGAAAATCATTTTTTCTTCTCTACATTTTTATAATTTAAGATGGAGAAGAGTGATAGAATAACTAAGCAGAGAATAATATAGAACAAAATAAATTGTGTGTCATAAAGTTTATACATAAATTACAGTAACAGTTCAACAGTTTAATATTTTTTCACATTCAATAGTGAGGAATCAAAAGAGTATTCACAAAGATGTGACTTTTTAAGTGAAACTTAAAGAGTGCTAAAGATGACTTTAAAGGATGGGACTGTAAAAGACTGATATAATTTACACAAGAAGAGATGAGGTACTAAGGCATTCTGTGCTATACTGTGGGCTTAGTGGCTCAGTCATGTCCAACTCTTTGCAATCCCATGGATTGTAGCCTGCAAAACTCTGTCCATGGGGATTCTCCAGGCAAGAATGTTGGAGTTGGTTACCATGCCCTCTTCCATGAGATCATCTCAACCCAGGGATTGAACCCAGGTGTCCCACATTGCAGGTGGATTCTTTACTGTCTGAGCCACCAGGGAAGCAATGTGTTCTAGTTAACAGGAAAATATTTAGGAAGATATAAGTAATGCTTAAGGGCTGGCAACTAGTTCAGGGTCAGAAAAGCATGTAAGCACAGTATGTGTTATCTAATTACTACTTTATTTCACCTCTAATTTCTTTTTTATGATTACTATTTCTTAAATTCCTCTTGAGAAGCAGGGAAAATGGACTTTCCTCAAATATGTGACTATAATTTTCTAGGTTGTGTGTGTGTGTGTGTGTGTGTGTGTGTGTACAAGTGAGAGTAGGAAAAAGCCTCTTTTATGATCCCAACTCTAAATGCAAGCTCTATAACCCTTAAGTAGCTAAATGAAGGTACAGTATTCTGGTAAGGCTTCCAAGGTCAATAGTAGTCTAACATAGATACTTATTAGCACTTCTCACAAATTCTCAAAAATAAATAAATAAATAAATAAATAAATAACATATATACATGGAGTAGTAACTACTTGCTCAGTACTTTTTAGAAACTTCCATGGGAATCTGCTGGATAGAGTAAGGGACATAACTGAAGGACAGTATCCTTTCTTGTGCTATTCCAACACAACTACACCTGGAAGAGGACCTTGTCTGGTTAAGTAAAAGAGAAGACTTAGAACACTCCAGTAATTTCTATTCCTGATAAAGCAGTGACAATGTTAGGCTTAGGGTCATTCAGAGATCATTAACATGTTCAAATCTTGGGCTCTATTTCTTCTGTAGGATCTAAAAATTTGGTCACATCAATGAGGATTAAGTTGTCCTTTGTATCTGAGCCTCACAAGCAGTGACATCCAAGAAAGACAGTAGCAAAGTGTCAAATCATGTGGATGAAGGAAGAAAGATTTACCTGCTATAACTAACAATTGGCATTTGACCCTACCCGATTCCTCAAGATCACTGGATTTTCAAATTCATCATGATTTGAATCACATGCTCTGAAAGATCTGAGACAAATGCATTTGAATCAAAATTAAATGTTACTTGATTATGAACAGATCCTTTCTAACCTTAGCATTATGTTATGAAGAAGACTTCCATTGAATAATTTGTATTCCTTTGTAAAATTTCTCTCCCTCTTTCTCTCTCTCTCTATATATATCCTTTCACACTAGTTATTTTTGATTTCACCTAAATTGCATCAACTCTGCAATTTGACTTCCTTCTAATAAATTGGGTAACAAGATTAACATTTACAATATTGTTAATATCAGTATTCATATCAAAGCCACATAGAGTATAAATAACTTCTCCAAGATCAATAATGCTAGGAAAAGGTGACCCATATTTTGACTGAGACAATACCTCCAGAGTCTATACTCATATCACTATGAGAAGGGGAGAGATCAGCAAAGGAAATTGAAAAGGACAGAGAATTGTAATGTTTAAAACATACATCACAAACTATATTTACAAATAGAAGAGTGAATTCCAATTAATCTTTTATTACTATAGTAAGCTTGTGGAAAGCAGTTAAGGAAAAAATTAATATATATAGAAAGGTTCTGTATCACTAAAAACACACATTAGAAAGTATCGAAATATACAATAGAAGTATAATGGAGCAAAGATTTAAAAGATAGTGCTTCTGTCCTTATTCCTCAGTGACAACCTCTGTAGATTGGAAGAAACTAGAAAAAGTCATGTGGACCAGCAGCAGCTACCGCAGTTCTACATAGACATTTTTAGGTAATGATTCAAGGGAACCATCTAAGGAGTGGTTTTTTTCTCTTAGATGAGTCAACATTTTTAGAGAAATGTGTTTCATTGTCTGTCATTGTAAAGACAGTCAAGAAGTTGTTCTTAAATTATAGCTTATTGTGCACATTTTCAGATAATTAATGCTCAGAACATTTTGATTTAGTTAATTATTTCTGAAAATAGCACATTTTAATATATAACGTAATTTGGTACCTTCTTGAAGTCACAGAACTCTATAAAATCATATTGCTGACTTTATTCAGAAGAGTTGAGAGCAGTCATTTTGAAAGGAAAAAGCCTGAGATTCAGTAAAATAATGTTTCATACAAGGGATTTTTGATCGATTAGTATTCCAGTTCTTGATCCTAATATTCTTAGATGTTGTGACCTTTTTATTTTCTATTCACCACATGCATTACATTTAATATATTATGACTTTATTTGAATTCATTAAACCATCCAATTAACTGCATATATTAATACTTTTGCCTGATTTTTTTCCCAAAATGATTCTCAAGAGATTTACACATAAAAAGCAAATGAAATGTCCTTGGGAAAGGTTCAGTAGCTGGGCCTTCGTAAATAGAAACAATAATTTCTTCACCAGTTTTAACATTCATACCATTTGATTTTAAAGGGTTAATTAATTTTCAGTATTCATATCAAAGCCACATAGAGTATAAATAACTTCTCCAAGATCAATAATGCTAGGAAAAGGTGACCCATATTTTGACTGAGACAATACCTCCAGAGTCTATACTCATATCACTATGAGAAGGGGAGAGATCAGCAAAGGAAATTGAAAAGGACAGAGAATTGTAATGTTTAAAACATACATCACAAACTATATTTACAAATAGAAGAGTGAATTCCAATTAATCTTTTATTACTATAGTAAGCTTGTGGAAAGCAGTTAAGGAAAAAATTAATATATATAGAAAGGTTCTGTATCACTAAAAACACACATTAGAAAGTATCGAAATATACAATAGAAGTATAATGGAGCAAAGATTTAAAAGATAGTGCTTCTGTCCTTATTCCTCAGTGACAACCTCTGTAGATTGGAAGAAACTAGAAAAAGTCATGTGGACCAGCAGCAGCTACCGCAGTTCTACATAGACATTTTTAGGTAATGATTAAAGGGGAACCATCTAAGGAGTGGTTTTTTTCTCTTAGATGAGTCAACATTTTTAGAGAAATGTGTTTCATTGTCTGTCATTGTAAAGACAGTCAAGAAGTTGTTCTTAAATTATAGCTTATTGTGCACATTTTCAGATAATTAATGCTCAGAACATTTTGATTTAGTTAATTATTTCTGAAAATAGCACATTTTAATATATAACGTAATTTGGTACCTTCTTGAAGTCACAGAACTCTATAAAATCATATTGCTGACTTTATTCAGAAGAGTTGAGAGCAGTCATTTTGAAAGGAAAAAGCCTGAGATTCAGTAAAATAATGTTTCATACAAGGGATTTTTGATCGATTAGTATTCCAGTTCTTGATCCTAATATTCTTAGATGTTGTGACCTTTTTATTTTCTATTCACCACATGCATTACATTTAATATATTATGACTTTATTTGAATTCATTAAACCATCCAATTAACTGCATATATTAATACTTTTGCCTGATTTTTTTCCCAAAATGATTCTCAAGAGATTTACACATAAAAAGCAAATGAAATGTCCTTGGGAAAGGTTCAGTAGCTGGGCCTTCGTAAATATTATAGAAACAATAATTTCTTCATCAGTATGGGGAGCCAGTTTCAAAAAGCCTGAAGAATATGAATTGAATGTTCTCTGGGAGAAATGGAGAAGGTTAAAATTCATCATTCTAACTGATAGGCTTTCTACAGGAAAATAAGCAATGAAAAGAATACCAAATATAGTTTTGATTTTATATGCCTTCTAAGGGAAAAATTATTTAATTCTTTCAGTTATAAACAAACTTACTATAATTATTATTAATTTTATATTTAATTGTGCTTAATGAGTTATATTTGAGTTTTAAAACATTAAATGAAAAAATTTAGTGTATTTCTTGTAAATGCAGTGCAAACTGTGAACTGTAATTTTAACTCTTTCATGTTCGATGTGATAAATCTCATGTTTCTATTAGGTTTGAGTCTGTTCAAGGAATAGAACTTATTTCAGTTGTAAACTCAAAATATCAAGGTCTTCTCAGGAGTATGAAGTCAGATATTTAAAAAAAACTTCAATTATTCTTATCTTTTAGCTGCCTGAAAGGTTAGCTGCCTGAAAGGTCCATGGGGTCACAAAGAATCAGACAAGATAGAGCAACTGAGTACATACAAAGTAAGAGCAAATTTAAGGTTGTCATCATTCTTCTGGTTGTTTAGAAAAAAAAAAGAGAGAGAAACAGTAATAGTAAAGTATGACACCAAGGTAAAACATTTCCCTTAGATTCCAACCTTGGTCTAATTAATGTCATGTCAAAGACTGTTCCTGTCATAAAGTAGCTCTGCCTTCATTCCCTTTACTTAAAACAAATAAAAAAAGACCTCACCCAGAGATTAAATATTACACTACAGTTAAAGCTATGGTTTTTCCAGTAGTCCTGTATGAATGTGAGAGTTGGATCATAAAGAAAGCTGAGTGTCAAGGAACTGATGCCTTTGACATGTGGTGTTGGAGAGGATTCCTGAGAGTCCCTTGGACTGCAAGGACATCAAACCAGTCAATCCTAAAGGATATCAACCATGGATATTCATTGGAAGGGCTGATACTGAAGTTCAAGCTCCAATATTTTGGCCTCCTGATGCAAAGAGATGACTCAGTGGAAAAGACTCTAATGCTGGGAAAGATTGAAGGCAGGAGGAGAAGGGGGCAAATGAGGATGAGATGATTGGATGGCATCACTGAGTCAATGGACATAAGTTTAAGCAGGTTCCAGGAGATGGTGAAGGACAGGGAAGCAGTCCATGGAGTCACAAAGAATCAGACACAACTGAGCTGAACTGAAATAAACAGACAAGATGCAAGAGACATCTAAGCACTGGCATACTGAATAGGCATTTTTCTTGACTTTGCTGCTCTTGTCTCTTGGCTTCTCAATGCAGTGGCCAAGGGACTCTTGGGAGGCCCATGAATTGTGACTCTAGCATAGAAGAGGGATGCACATTTTCTGAAAACAGTTATCAAAGGGGATGTGACTTTGTGGGATATTAACGTAAAATCCTTGATTTTGTTTAAACATTGGGGACATACTTTAGGAGCTTGTAAGATCTGGAAG
Source organism: Tragulus kanchil (assembly GCA_022376925.1). Lineage (NCBI taxonomy): Eukaryota > Metazoa > Chordata > Mammalia > Artiodactyla > Tragulidae > Tragulus > Tragulus kanchil. The sequence continues at coordinate 83,433,350 of JAIOJX010000003.1, read as the reverse complement.
AGGAATCGAAATAGCAGGATTGACATAAGGACCTATGGATAATAGAATTCCCTTTGTATCAGAGTCTATATTTAACCAAATTGAGCTGTAGGATTATTTAAGGGTGAAAGAAATACTGGAGGCTTGGCTTTTCCAGAAGTATTATTGTTTATGTGAGTGAGAGAAAGAGAGATTTGAGAGAACATCCTTGATTCTGATACTTGGCCAAACCCAAATGGACCCCAAAGGCTAAGCTTGACCAGGAAGTACGGAAGCAAAGGTTGGACTGTACAGATGCTTAGGGGAAGAATCCCGAGTTTCACTTGTGGGTCTCCAATGTTAAAACATTCCCAATGCCAATTTTATTCCTACATGTCTTCATCTTACTTAATATTTTTCTATTTAGCCTTTCATATCTTCTGTAATAGCTCTACATTTAAGAGAAATAGAATCCATGTATTAAAATACCACATGGAGCATCTAAACCTAATCTTTTTCTAATCATATTTTTAAACCTCAGAGCTGTCTTCCAGATATGACTATGATTTAAATATTAACTCATCCTTTACTAACTGTGTCATCTTGGAAAGTTTTTTAGTCTTTCTGAATTTCTCATCTGTAAGTGAGGATAATCTTCTATCAAAATGTTGTTGGGAAGATTAAACGACATGATACAGCATTAACCTGCCTAAAGTCAGCAATGGGACTTCCCAGGTGGCACTAGTGATAAAGAACTCACCTGTCAATGTAGCAGACATAAGAGATTCAGGTTCTATCTTGGGTGGGGACAATCCCATGGAGGAGGCCTGGCAACCCGCTCCAGTATTCCTGTATTCCTGCCTGGAGCGGGTTGTCCCTATGGACAGAGAGGCCTGGTGAGCTACAGTCCACAGGGTTGCAAAGAGTCTATCGCGACTGAAGTGACTAAACAGGCAAACATATAAAGTCAGAAATAAAGAATTATTATCAACAAATGTGAAGTTTTAGTTCTATTACCTTAATTTTGCACTTTAAATTCTGCAGCTTGCTAAGAAACGCAAGATATATTTTCGATTTTGTGATATTTGGAGTATATAACCACGGCACAGTCCATTTTCCCATTTTCCCATTTATCTTAGAAAATTTGACACTGTAGCTGCTTCCCTTTGCTGTGATGCAAATTTTTTTTCTTTCAGTGCTGGAGAAGAGAGAAGTAAGGTCAATAACATATCCTCACCAACTTCAAGTTACTTACGATTATGAGCAATTGTATGTTTTCATATTGTTTCCATTGGACATGAAAATAGAGTAAAATATAAAGTATTAACTAGCACAAAGTCTAGGTAAATATACATCAAGCAACATAAACTAGCTCCTCTTATGAATTTATTTATAATTTTTATTTTAGTAGAAATTGAAGTGTCCTCAATTTATTGATATTATGTAAGTAGTTTTTACTATTGAGAGAGGTTATTATCATTAGGATACTTAAGCATAATTATATCACATATTTTAGCTGATTAGCTTTTACACATAGTTTAATAAAGGCAAAATTATTCACATGTCCCATTCCCAGTAGTGTATATCCGTTGTTCACTGTTGTTGGCTCAGTCAGTAAGTCAGGTCTGACTCTTTGTAACCCCATGGATTGCAGCACACCAGACTTCCCTGTTTTTCACTATCTCCTGAAGATTATTCAAACTCATGTCCATTGACTCAGTGATGCCATCCAACTATCTCATCCTCTGTCACCCCCTTCTCTTTGCATTAAGTCTTTCCCAGCATCAGGGTGTTTTCCAATGAGCTGTCTGTTTACATCTGGTGGCTAAAGTATTGCAGCCTCAGTTTAAGCATCAGTCCTTCCAATGAATATTCAAGGCTGATTTCCTTTAGGATTGACTGGTTTGATATTCTTGCAGTCCAAGGGACTCTCCCAATTCATACAACCATGTATTTTTGAAGTTCTTTTTTTATTATTACTGTGGCTATTTAACTCAGTTGATTAGCACATGATGCTAATGAAGTTGAGAGCATGGGTGACATCTGTGTTCAGGCCAATTAGTTTTATTCTGTCCACAGACCATAACTCTAACCTAATTGTACTAAAATTGAATACCCTTCGTTGCAAGGGAGTCAGCACATGGATATATATGATTCTCTTATCCCAACTGGAAAAATAATTTGATTGCTATATTTGAACAAGTCAAATCACTATAATTTTACAGAAACACACCACATTATTATTTTCTTAAATTACCTTTAGATGTATAAATTCTTTCTTCTCAGAGTCTTTTGAAACAAATAGTTCATTGCTATTCACATGCTTTTGTTTTGATTACCCCTTGAATATGCTATACACTGAATCACAGAGAGGTGAATAGTAGTTCCCACTCTGAGTATTCTAGTTCAATTAGAGCTATTATCTTACAAAAATAGTTTCAACTTTCACTTTATTTTTCATGAGTCCACAGATAAATATTATTTGAACATTCTGTCTTAGCATTACATTTGATTGATGACCTTTATCATTGCACTGGTGTTTTTTGAATCAGGCTTATGATTCCCAGATGGGTCTGGAGCCTTTAGAACTGCACATATACCTCCTACCATTAGTAAATCCGTAAAAGTGTAGCTGAACATCTTAAAGCAACTTATAAATCATTACAATTAACAACTTTGAAACTGCCCATCCAAAGCAACTGGTTTGACATGCCATCTATTATTTTTGCTTTAAAACCCTCCAGTCTGTTTATCTAAGGCAGCCATTTAACATTTAAAATGATGTTCCTTTTTAAGGTATGTGATGGGCTGATGAAGATAAGCTTTTGTTTTAATTAACAACAATTTCTGTGATACGATATCATTTTTGCAGTGTTCAGGGCCCTTTACAAATCAAAAGGAATTCAACTAAAACAGTAATTAATGTCAAATGACTAGTCACAAAAGGCCCTATTTAATTAAAAAGTTCTAATCTTTGATTAAACCTCATCACACATTCTCCTGATTGCAAACTGTTGTCTGAAAAAGGAATGTAATTGGGTACATAGTCTTTTGTCTCTCTAAAATGACATCTGCAAATTATATGACTATGGTTTGCTTAAAATTTGAAAATGATTCTTAAGTTATATTTTTATATTGATGGTTTTTCTCCTTTTGCCACGATAACTGGAAAAATAATTTGATTGCTATATTTGAACAAGTCAAATCACTATAATTTTACAGAAACACACCACATTATTATTTTCTTAAATTACCTTTAGATGTATAAATTCTTTCTTCTCAGAGTCTTTTGAAACAAATAGTTCATTGCTATTCACATGCTTTTGTTTTGATTACCCCTTGAATATGCTATACACTGAATCACAGAGAGGTGAATAGTAGTTCCCACTCTGAGTATTCTAGTTCAATTAGAGCTATTATCTTACAAAATAGTTTCAACTCTCACTTTATTTTTCATGAGTCCACAGATAAATATTATTTGAACATTCTGTCTTAGCATTACATTTGATTGATGACCTTTATCATTGCACTGGTGTTTTTTGAATCAGGCTTATGATTCCCAGATGGGTCTGGAGCCTTTAGAACTGCACATATACCTCCTACCATTAGTAAATCCGTAAAAGTGTAGCTGAACATCTTAAAGCAACTTATAAATCATTACAATTAACAACTTTGAAACTGCCCATCCAAAGCAACTGGTTTGACATGCCATCTATTATTTTTGCTTTAAAACCCTCCAGTCTGTTTATCTAAGGCAGCCATTTAACATTTAAAATGATGTTCCTTTTTAAGGTATGTGATGGGCTGATGAAGATAAGCTTTTGTTTTAATTAACAACAATTTCTGTGATACGATATCATTTTTGCAGTGTTCAGGGCCCTTTACAAATCAAAAGGAATTCAACTAAAACAGTAATTAATGTCAAATGACTAGTCACAAAAGGCCCTTTTTAAATTTAAAAAAGTTCTAATCTTTGATTAAACCTCATCACACATTCTCCTGATTGCAAACTGTTGTCTGAAAAAGGAATGTAATTGGGTACATAGTCTTTTGTCTCTCTAAAATGACATCTGCAAATTATATGACTATGGTTTGCTTAAAATTTGAAAATGATTCTTAAGTTATATTTTTATATTGATGGTTTTTCTCCTTTTGCCACGATAATTGGAAAACTTTTTGTTAAGTAATAAATCAGCTAAAAAGAAGTCAGGTAAACTTTCTATGATTTATTAAAACTCTGTTAATAAGTATTTTTTGGACCAACTGTTTTTTTGAAGTTGTACTTAAACCAAGAAGTTTTATTCTTATAAAATCAATAGAAAAACTGTGAGAAAATATAGTTTGGGGACAAATTGCTATGACATATTTTGTGCTTATATCTAGAAATATTTAAAAATTTATGGTATTTTAAAGTTCCCTATTTTTAATACACTCATACTCTAAAACATATCATCTTTTATTGAATATTGAAATCACTTGTTAATTCAGTTTTATATTTTGTTTTTCATTATATTTATTTATTTGTGATTATTGTGTTAGTTGCAATTACTGTTCTCCTGTTGGACATAGAAAATGTACTATTTTAATTAGAGTATTAAAAATAATCATAGAGTAATTCCCTGCTGGTTCAGCAGTTAGAACTTGGTGCTTTCACTGCTGGACTCAAGTTTGATTCCTGGGTTTGATCCCTGGTCAGGAAACTAAGCCATAGGAAGGGGCAAAACAATTCCAAAAAATTAATGAATTCAGTAAAGTTTCAGGATACAAAATTAATACACAAAATTTTCTTATATTTCTACATGCTAACAGCAAAAGATCAGAAAGAGAAATCAAGGAAATAATTCCTTTACCATTGCATCAAAAGAATAAAATATCTAGGAATAATTCTACTAAGGAGACAAAAGACCTATTGAACTAAGAAAACTATAAGATACAGAAGAAAGAAATCAAAAATGACAAAAACAGATAGAAATATATAGCATGTTCTTGGATTGGAAGAATCAATATTGTGCTAATACTAAACTACACAAAGTAAATTATAGAATCAGGGCAATACCTATCAAATTACCAATAACATTTATCATGGAATTAGAAAATTATGGTTTAATCTCAGGACAATGAATATAGTTCCTTCTGTTACACAGTCAGTCCTTGTTTTTTATCTATTCTATATGTATTTTGCATCTGATAATCCCAAACTCCCAGTTTATTTTTCCTCCACTCCCCCCACCAACCCTTGAAAACCACAAATCTGTTCTCTGTTAGCAGTGAGTCCATTTCTGTTTCTTAGATGTATTCATTTATGCCATAGTTTAGATTCCACAGACAAGTGATATCATATGATATTTGCCTTTCTGACTTACTTCATTTGATATGGTAATATCTAGGTCTGTCATGTTGCTACAAATGTCATTGTTTCACTCTTTTTATTATTAAGCAATAAAATACAGATATATATATATATATATGATATATATATATATGTATATGTAAAGTCCACTACATCTGAACCCTCAATTTGCAAACTTAAAAATGCAAATATGCATTTACATGTCCAATCATGTCAGTTAGTTTGAGTGTCTGGCATGCATCATCACATGCATGCACCTTCTACAAGTGGTTGTACTTCTGTGTATAGTACTGAATGGAGCGACAGTCCCCAATACTTTGGGCTCCAGGAGCAAGTTTCATGCAAGACAATTTTCCACAGGATGGTAGGGAATGGTTCACTTGGTAACAGGAGGAACAGGGAGTGGCAGATGAAACTGCTGGACAGCCTGGTTCCTAAAAGGCTGTGGGAGTTGGGGGCCCTGGTATAGAGTGCAGTAGTACAATATCTTTATTTAAAGCCCAGGATGTCTAGAAGCAAGTGTAAAAGCAGCAGTGATGCAGCTGGTACTTTTAAAAAGAGATGCACAATAGCGATCCTTTGAAGAGGCTGGAATTTCAAAAATTAATGAATTCAGAAATTCAGGATACAAAATTAATACACAAAATTTTCTTATATTTCTACATGCTAACAGCAAAAGATCAGAAAGAGAAATCAAGGAAATAATTCCTTTACCATTGCATCAAAAGAATAAAATATCTAGGAATAATTCTACTAAGGAGACAAAAGACCTATTGAACTAAGAAAACTATAAGATACAGAAGAAAGAAATCAAAAATGACAAAAACAGATAGAAATATATAGCATGTTCTTGGATTGGAAGAATCAATATTGTGCTAATACTAAACTACACAAAGTAAATTATAGAATCAGGGCAATACCTATCAAATTACCAATAACATTTATCATGGAATTAGAAAATTATGGTTTAATCTCAGGACAATGAATATAGTTCCTTCTGTTACACAGTCAGTCCTTGTTTTTTATCTATTCTATATGTATTTTGCATCTGATAATCCCAAACTCCCAGTTTATTTTTCCTCCACTCCCCCCACCAACCCTTGAAAACCACAAATCTGTTCTCTGTTAGCAGTGAGTCCATTTCTGTTTCTTAGATGTATTCATTTATGCCATAGTTTAGATTCCACAGACAAGTGATATCATATGATATTTGCCTTTCTGACTTACTTCATTTGATATGGTAATATCTAGGTCTGTCATGTTGCTACAAATGTCATTGTTTCACTCTTTTTATTATTAAGCAATAAAATACAGATATATATATATATATATGTATATATATATATATGTATATGTAAAGTCCACTACATCTGAACCCTCAATTTGCAAACTTAAAAATGCAAATATGCATTTACATGTCCAATCATGTCAGTTAGTTTGAGTGTCTGGCATGCATCATCACATGCATGCACCTTCTACAAGTGGTTGTACTTCTGTGTATAGTACTGAATGGAGCGACAGTCCCCAATACTTTGGGCTCCAGGAGCAAGTTTCATGCAAGACAATTTTCCACAGGATGGTAGGGAATGGTTCACTTGGTAACAGGAGGAACAGGGAGTGGCAGATGAAACTGCTGGACAGCCTGGTTCCTAAAAGGCTGTGGGAGTTGGGGGCCCTGGTATAGAGTGCAGTAGTACAATATCTTTATTTAAAGCCCAGGATGTCTAGAAGCAAGTGTAAAAGCAGCAGTGATGCAGCTGGTACTTTTAAGAAGTGCTGCACAATAGCGATGAAAACCAAAGTGAAAATAACTGAGTAGAATGAGGTGATAAGAGAGTAGATGTCTCTCGGACTTATAACATGAATCATTCAACCATTGGTAGGATTCTAAAGAACAAGGACAAAATCATGGATGATGTAAAGTCTGCTGTCCCAATGATGTCAACAATAATATTGAAGAATAGTGGAAATGTGACGGAAGAAATGGAGAAATTTCTCAGTGTGTGGATGCAAGATCAGCATTGAGTCCCACTTATTGTACTGCTAATTGAAGAGAAAAATTAAAACATTTATGAAGACTTGAAACACAGGGAAGAATCAGAGAGTGCATCTTTCAATGCTAACCACGGGCTGGTTTCATCAGTTCAAAGTTGGGGACAACCTTCATAGTGTTACAATATTGATAAATAGTCAGGCAGCAATTTCAGATACGGTAACTGCCTGGCAATTTACTGAAACATTTCAAGGAATTATTGGTAAAGGCACATATTTACCAATGCATATTTTTAACATGGGTAAACAGAACTATACTTGAAGAAGATGCCAGACTGAAGTTACATCAGTAAGGAGGAAACATTGATGCCAGGATATAAAGCAACAAAGGACAAACTAACTCTGTTGTTTAGTGAGAATGCTTCCAGCAATTTGAAGCTGAAGGCTCTTTTAGTTTATTATTCAGAGAACTCAAGAACCCATAAAAACATAGCCAAGTGCTCTCTTCTTGTGTGGAAGAGTGATCCCAAAGCCTGGCTTACACAGGCTATTTTCCTAGACTGGTTTTTCCCACACTTTGTCCTGGAGGTAGACGAATATTGCTTGGAGAAGGGTGGCCCATTCAACATTTCTGGCTACTCAACAATGCTTCAGATTACTCCCTATTCATGGATGACTTTCATCTCAAGTTAAAGCAGTATATCTGCCATGAGATACTACATAGTTCAACCTATGGACTGGGGAGTTATAGTGACTCTCAAGAAGTATTATTTTTATCACACTTTTCATCAGACAGTAAAGGTGAGTGATGAATCAGGAACAACCTTGTGACATTTTTGGAAGGATTATAGCATCTACAAGGCCATAAATCACATTGAGTTTGCTTGGTGTGAGGTTGCTGCTGTCACCACCAATGGGGTTTGGAACAACGTTCGCCCAGTTTGCTCATGACTTTTGTGAATTTGATAAGGTGGGTGAGGAGTTCAAAGAAGTCTTCGGCAGTTTAGCAACTCAGTGAGAAGCTAAAGCAGGATCTGCAAGAGGATGGCTTCACTGAACTCCTTGCTGTTCTACACGGGGAGCTTACTAATGAAGACCTGATGGAACTGGGGGCAAAGACAGGCAAGAGGAAGAAGTAACTGAAGAGCCTAAGAGATTCACATCACAGAAAATGGAGGAGAAGGAGGAGACTCTGCTAGTTATTTGGGGAGGCACTACTCATTTTCAAAGCACAGAAACCAAACATAGAATTGTGCATGAAGGTTGCAGCAGACATTCAGAATGCAATCCAGTGCAACAGTGCCATCCATGGTGAGAGGGAACAACAAAATTCTACTACCCAGATGTCATTGGATTATTTTTTCAAGAGGGTCGTAAAACTGAATCCAGCAAGGAACCAGAACCCATACTATCAATATCAGCTAGGCGTAAAATTCCGTCTCCTTTGGCTAATGATCCTTCAGCTCCACCCGTCTCTCCCTCCAGTCAGTAACTCTTCCCACCAGTTCCGGTATGGCAGCTATTGTACTGCATTATTGTATTTTTCAAGGTACTGTACTGTAAGATTTAAATGTTTTTTTTTTTCTTTTTTTTTTCTTATGTATTGTTTGTGTGATAAGTATTATAAACTGATGATAAGGCAGTACAACAGAGAAAATCAGTGCTTCCCATGTGGCACTAGTGGTAAAGAATCTACCTGCCAATACAGGGGATGAAAGAAATGTGGTTCAGTCCTTGGATGGGGCAGATGCCTTGGAATAAAGAATGGCAACCTGCTCCAGTATTCTTGCCTGGAAAATCCCAAGGACAGAGGACCCTGGAGGGCTACAGGCTGTGGGGCTGCAAAGAGTCAGAGATTACTGAGTGACTAAGAACAGCACATATAGTCAATTGTGCTAGCTGGATGCCTAGGCTAACTTTGTTGGACATAGGAAGAAAGTGGACTTAGAAATGTACTGTAGGAATGGAACTCATTCATATGTCAGGGAATTACTGTGCCACATATTTATCTATTCATTTTCAGTGGACCCACAAGGTTTGATAAGGTGAATTTGATAAGGTGGGTGAGGAGTTCAAAGAAGTCTTCGGCAGTTTAGCAACTCAGTGAGAAGCTAAAGCAGGATCTGCAAGAGGATGGCTTCACTGAACTCCTTGCTGTTCTACACGGGGAGCTTACTAATGAAGACCTGATGGAACTGGGGGCAAAGACAGGCAAGAGGAAGAAGTAACTGAAGAGCCTAAGAGATTCACATCACAGAAAATGGAGGAGAAGGAGGAGACTCTGCTAGTTATTTGGGGAGGCACTACTCATTTTCAAAGCACAGAAACCAAACATAGAATTGTGCATGAAGGTTGCAGCAGACATTCAGAATGCAATCCAGTGCAACAGTGCCATCCATGGTGAGAGGGAACAACAAAATTCTACTACCCAGATGTCATTGGATTATTTTTTCAAGAGGGTCGTAAAACTGAATCCAGCAAGGAACCAGAACCCATACTATCAATATCAGCTAGGCGTAAAATTCCGTCTCCTTTGGCTAATGATCCTTCAGCTCCACCCGTCTCTCCCTCCAGTCAGTAACTCTTCCCACCAGTTCCGGTATGGCAGCTATTGTACTGCATTATTGTATTTTTCAAGGTACTGTACTGTAAGATTTAAATGTTTTTTTTTTTCTTTTTTTTTTCTTATGTATTGTTTGTGTGATAAGTATTATAAACTGATGATAAGGCAGTACAACAGAGAAAATCAGTGCTTCCCATGTGGCACTAGTGGTAAAGAATCTACCTGCCAATACAGGGGATGAAAGAAATGTGGTTCAGTCCTTGGATGGGGCAGATGCCTTGGAATAAAGAATGGCAACCTGCTCCAGTATTCTTGCCTGGAAAATCCCAAGGACAGAGGACCCTGGAGGGCTACAGGCTGTGGGGCTGCAAAGAGTCAGAGATTACTGAGTGACTAAGAACAGCACATATAGTCAATTGTGCTAGCTGGATGCCTAGGCTAACTTTGTTGGACATAGGAAGAAAGTGGACTTAGAAATGTACTGTAGGAATGGAACTCATTCATATGTCAGGGAATTACTGTGCCACATATTTATCTATTCATTTTCAGTGGACCCTTAGGTTGTTTCTGTATGTTGGATATTGCCAATAGTGCTGCTATGAACATAGGGTTGCACGTATCTTTCTGAATTATAGTTTGTCTGGACATATGCCCAGAAGCGGGGCTATTGGAGTATATGGCAGCTACAGTTTTAGTTTTCTGCCGAACCTCCATACTATTCTCTGTAGTGAATATACCAATTTACACTCCCATCAACAGTATAGGTGGGTCCCTTTTCTCCACACTCTCTCCAAAATTTATCACTTGTAGACTTTTTAAATTATGCCCATTCTGTCAGGCATGAGGTGACACTTCATTTTAGTTTTGATTTTCATTTCTCTAATAATTTGCAACATCATCTACACTTTAAATAAAAAACTTATTTTGTATACTTATCACATGAAATATTCATAAAAGTAGAATATGTAAATATTTTTATTATATTGATTAAAACTACATATTAATAAATTGTAAGTGAAACTTTAACAACAAGCTGTTATACTTACAAAAATTTGTTATCTCATGAATTATTTTTAGTTCTAAGATCAAGCTAATGACTAAAGAAATAGAAACACATTCTTGAGTCTTCATCATAAAGTAGAATTAAGTTCTTGATTAATTATCATAACAGATCTTAAACTATAACATCAAGTCATTTATATGCGTGACACATATGAGTGAAGCAGTTTGCTAAAATTTGTGGATCTGACACTTCAGTAAAAAACGAAATTAACTTCATAAGGATAATTGAAACAATAAAGCAAGTTAAAAGACATATTATAAAATGATTCAAAAATTAATCCTGTCAAGTATTTAACATACAATGTCAACATTGATAACTATCTATGAAAAATGAAAACATAAATATAAATTCTTATTGAATTTTTATGGCTTTCTTCTTTGCAGACACTATAAGTCTTTATACGTGAGGGGGGGGCACATAATAGATCAGACTAAAATTTTGCTAGCTGGATGCCTAGGCTAACTTTGTTGGACATAGGAAGAAAGTGGACTTAGAAATGTACTGTAGGAATGGAACTCATTCATATGTCAGGGAATTACTGTGCCACATATTTATCTATTCATTTTCAGTGGACCCTTAGGTTGTTTCTGTATGTTGGATATTGCCAATAGTGCTGCTATGAACATAGGGTTGCACGTATCTTTCTGAATTATAGTTTGTCTGGACATATGCCCAGAAGCGGGGCTATTGGAGTATATGGCAGCTACAGTTTTAGTTTTCTGCCGAACCTCCATACTATTCTCTGTAGTGAATATACCAATTTACACTCCCATCAACAGTATAGGTGGGTCCCTTTTCTCCACACTCTCTCCAAAATTTATCACTTGTAGACTTTTTAAATTATGCCCATTCTGTCAGGCATGAGGTGACACTTCATTTTAGTTTTGATTTTCATTTCTCTAATAATTTGCAACATCATCTACACTTTAAATAAAAAACTTATTTTGTATACTTATCACATGAAATATTCATAAAAGTAGAATATGTAAATATTTTTATTATATTGATTAAAACTACATATTAATAAATTGTAAGTGAAACTTTAACAACAAGCTGTTATACTTACAAAAATTTGTTATCTCATGAATTATTTTTAGTTCTAAGATCAAGCTAATGACTAAAGAAATAGAAACACATTCTTGAGTCTTCATCATAAAGTAGAATTAAGTTCTTGATTAATTATCATAACAGATCTTAAACTATAACATCAAGTCATTTATATGCGTGACACATATGAGTGAAGCAGTTTGCTAAAATTTGTGGATCTGACACTTCAGTAAAAAACGAAATTAACTTCATAAGGATAATTGAAACAATAAAGCAAGTTAAAAGACATATTATAAAATGATTCAAAAATTAATCCTGTCAAGTATTTAACATACAATGTCAACATTGATAACTATCTATGAAAAATGAAAACATAAATATAAATTCTTATTGAATTTTTATGGCTTTCTTCTTTGAAAACTTAACAGACTACTATAAGTCTTTATACGTAATAATGTAATAAATTCTCTAATTCTGGAGACAGTTCCTGTAATAAGAAAAACTGTGCCAAACAGGCAACGAGACTTTATCAAAGAGCATTGCAATAAAGGAGGAAGACTGAACTCAACTCCATTGAGAAAAAAAAATTCAAGAGAGTTTGTAAATGCTGGAATGAGCTGGTACAAAAGGACTAGAGAACATTAGTGGAGGTTTGGTCGTGGGGTTGTCTGTATTTGCCAATTATAACAGTAGAAGTTAGAGAGAAGATAAAGGGATAATCACATTTCAAAGAGATTATTTTCAACTTCTCCAGAAATACATTCCTTTGTTGTCAAAGATTTACATCTCAAAGAGGCAGAGAAGGAATTTGCAGTTGCAAGTTTGCTAAGTAAATACCCTACGGAAAGTCAGAGACCTTGAGCCAGGCAAAAGCCTGTCTGTAATTAGTCAGGCAGAGACTGAAGGTCTTCTTGGTCAGATGATTGTTTTCAAGTTTTACTTAAAGTGAACATTTTGTGAAGAAGTGAAGATGACACTGATAAACATTTGTCAATTTTTCTACTGCTCACTCTGGACTCCAATGAGTCCTTGTTACTTACTACATCTTAAACACCAGGATTCTTTAAAATATTAGACTTTCTCCAAACGTGATACCTATGGCACCAGCATTGAAGTGATGTGTTATATCATTTGCCATTGACACATTTAATCGCAACATAGCAACCTAAAGTAGATATTTCTATTATCTTCATTATAGTTGAGGAAACAGAAGTTAAAGTTTTGTTTGTTTGTTTGTTTTTTTGCTTCCCAAAGGCAAACATCTAGCATTTGCTTGGGCTGAAGTAGTGTTATCTGAAAAACTGGTTCACCTCTTGATGGGTGTTGAATTAAAATTCACAACCAAGGCAAAGAATAGGATACTTGGAGCATATAAGAACACCTGGGCTCCTTTTCAAAGCAATGTCTCCCTGAACAGCAAAATGAGGGAAATTTCCAGTTAAAGGTATATGCATATTCATGAAGGAGCTTGAGCAGAGGAGAATTTAGCATAGAATTAGGGCAAATGTCAAGAGTCCAAGCTTTAGCTAATTGAAATCATATCTGTTGGTTTCACATCCAAAGATTCAACCAACAGAGAATAGAAAATATTACAAAAAAATACTAAAAAATTCCAAACTACAAAACTTGAATTTACTGCATGCTAGTGTTAACTACAAGTTGACCCTTACCAATTACATTGCCAATGACTGGACAGCAGAGACTGGCTCCTGTGCTGTTGAGAGCTGCTGACTTTCAGCACTCCCTGAAGGAGCTCAGGGGTGGGGTGAGGCACTCTGTGTTTCAAGGAATCTGGTGAGGCAGATCTTTAGCTAGGTGGGTGCTCTTAGGAGCTGATTTTGTTATCTCAATCCTTGCATCTCCTCACATCTAGAAAAGCACTAAATTCCTTCATGATAACACCAGATCCTAATGACTAACCAAAAACACTTTGTAAAATGACTGTTTAATGATATTGAACTCTTCCTTCACCAAAATGCTTATATATTGAATTTCCTCACACTGTCTCTTTAGTGCAGTCTTTTAGAGTTATCTGGGCTTCAGTCTTAATTATACACCAAATAAAACGTAACCCACAACACTCAAGTTTTCAATCTTTTTTTAGTCGAAATTAGGAACTATTTACACGCTATTTGCATTGTGTTTAGAACTATTTACATAGGATTTATACTGTACAAAGTGATTATAATTAATCTAGAAATGATGTAGGTAATAATGAATGATGTACAAAAAGTATAGGCAAATACTACTCCATTTCATACAAGGGACTTCATAATTCACTGATTTTTGGTATCGGTGGAGGTCCTACAATCTATTCCCATTGCATACCAAGGGATAAGTGTACAAGAAACAAATACATTTCCTGGGTTTAATTTTTAAAACATCATTCAAATGATGAAAGGAACAACTTTGAAAAGAACTGAGATCTAATTCAACATAAGAGGCTTTGCACTGAAAGCAAACAGTGACAAAATGAAAAGACAACCTACTAACTAGGAGAAAATATTTTGAAATGATATGATTGACAAAGGGCTAATAACAAAAATATATGAGCAGCTTATATAATTCAATATCATAGAAACAAAGAACCTAGTTAAACATGGGTGGAAGATCTGAACAGAGATTTTTCTAAAGAAGATATGCAGAAGGCCAACAGGCACATGAATGACAACATTGCTGATCAGCAGCGATACAAATAAAAACCACAATGAGATAGCTCCTAACACCTGTCAAAATGATGATCGTCAAAAAGTCTACAAATAACAAACGTTGGGAATATGTGGTGAAAAGGCAATACTAGTATATTCTTGGTGGGATTTGTCAACTACAAATTGGCATTTACCAATTACACTGCCAATGACTGAACAAGGTCATTTACCTTCTGCCTCTGTGGAGGGGGACCCTGTGCTGTAACAGCTTCAGACTTCCAGCACCCCCTCTCCCCCCCCGCCCCCCCGTGGGAGCTCAGGGTGAGGAGGCCCTCTGTGCTCCCGGGGATCTGGTGGGGCAGGTCTTTAGGTAGGTGAATGCTATTAGGAACAGATTTTATTATCTTAATCCTTCCATCTCCTCATATTTACAAAAGCACTGAATCTCTTCATAGTGACATCAGATCCTCATAACTAACATAAAACCCTCTGTAAAATTACTTGTTTATTGATATGGAACTCCCCGTTCCTCAAAATGTTATATATTGATTTTCCTCCTGCTGCCTCTTTGAAACAGTGTCTCAGAGCTATTTGGGATGCTGCCTCTGGGCTGCAGTCCTAATTATGCCCCAAATAAAACTTAACCCACAACCTCAAGTTGTTCATCTTTTTATGGATGACAAATTGAGGCAGCCACTCTGGAAAGCAGTCTGGAGGAGTCTCAGTCTGAAAATATAGCCACTGTATGACCTAGCAACTTCACTGCTGGACATAGATCTGAAGTTAAGAAAACTAACCCCCAAAGCCACAGGACCCCAATGTTCATAGCAACATTATTTACACGAGCAACCCTAGTGTTCATCAAAGGATGAATGAATAAAGAAGATGTGGAATATATACACAGTGGAGTATTATTCAGCCATAAAAATAATGAAAGTATACCATTTGCAACAACATGAATGGTCTAGAAAATATTATGCTTAGTGGAATAAGACAGATGGAAAAAGACAAATTCTTTATATTATCATTTATATATGGAGTCTAAAAACAAAATGAATGAATATAACAAAGTAATAGCAGACTCACAGATACAGAGAAAAACTGGAGGTTAATAGTGGGAAGAAAGAAGCAGGAAGGGATGAGATAGGGGTTTGGGATTAAGATATAATCTATAGGTGAATAGGTGGGAAAAAGACATAAACTACCATGTATAAAATAAATAAGAAACAAGTGTATATTGTACAGCACAGGGAAAGATAACTGTTATTTTGTAATCTTAAATGGAATATAATCTTTCAAAATATTATATCATCATGTAGTACACCTGAGACTAATACTGCAAGTCAACTACATCAATTAAAAATATATATATATAGGAGTTTTTGTTTTTCTGTCTTGGAAAACAAAATAGAAAAATTCAAATAGCACTCTTTACATGTAAATTTTGCCTTTGTATTGATTTGACATATTACATTAGGTCATATCATGCACCTTTTCCTTACAGAATGATTATGATAATGATGTTGATGATGATAAATACTGAGCTTAGTATTATAGCTTCCAGGCTAGGTAATTTGCATTCAGTAGCTGATTTAACATTGAAATATCATCATGAGCTGTTTTTTCCAATAGCATTGATTTATTTCATTGGATCAATACCACTTACTTTTATTTTTTATTCTAATACTTGTAAAAATAAAAACACTTATTTGTCACATAACTTGTCAAGAATTGTATCAAAGTTTTATATCTAATAGCTCATTAACTACGTAAAGAGCAAACAGGCACAGACAGAATTTTAAAAATGGCCTGCAGTAGTAGATGTAGTAAATGGCAGAAACAAGTTTCAAATTGAGCAAACCTGACTTCATAACCTTCACCTTGAAACACAAAGCTCATCTTGCTCATCTAGCATTCTCTGTTTTATATTATTAATACACTGCAAGGAAAAATAAAGGACTTCCCAGTTGGCTCCACAGCAAAGAATCTGCCACCAATGCAGGAGACACGAGTTTGATCCCTGGGTCAGGAAAACCCACTGGAAAAGGAAGTGACAGCTCACTCCAGTATGCTTGGCTGGGAAATCCTATGATTTCCTATGTAAAGCCTATGTAGCCTGTCTGGCTACAGTTCATAAGGTTACAAAGAATCAGACATGATTTAGTGATGAAGCAACAACCAAAAAAGGAAAAAATAATATATATTCAAAAAGTCGTAGCACTTCCATGGTGATCCAGTAGGTAAAGAGACTGCCTTGCAGTCCAAGGGGCACCCATTCGATCCCTGACCTGGGAAGATCCCACATGCCATGGAGTTACTGGACCAGTGTGTCCAATTATAGCTAGCAACTCTGGAGCACATGGGCCCAGAGCCGGTGTTCTTCAACGAGAGAGGTCACTACAATGGGAGACCCACACAGGCCAAAGTATAAAGATGGATGAAAATAAATATATACAAATACAATGAAAGAGGGTCAAAATTAAAGAAAAAAACAGTCATGAATTCTTTGGTTGTATTTCTGATGCCTTTGTGACCCTGAAAAAGTATTTGATCTCTCTAATCCTCAGTTTCCTCCTTGAAAAATGAAAATAGTTTCTAACATGCCTATTTCAGATGAGTACTGCATAATTAACACAAGTATGAAAATGTTTTATGAACTGATAGAATATGAATAACATTTAACATCATATTTATCATTATCTTCTACTCCAAATGCAAATATATAAATAAAATTAAATAATAGTCCAGTAGACCCAGAATGCTACAACTTAATTCCCAGATTTTCAGTGGAGGAAGGAATGCTTCATTTTGGCCTTAAAAAGTGAGTAAATGCACTTATATATATAAGTTAAGAAACCTATTTTTGAATTCTTTAAACTTTTCCTACATTTATCTCCTGCTTTTAAGCTCAATAAATTTATTTAATTTAATACATTTGTTGTTGTATAAGCAGAGTATTTGATTCAAGCAGTGTTTTGCTACTTTATCAAGGTACTCAGTCTTATGTAGACAAGTTTTTTTTTTTAACCAAAAAATGACAGATTTCCTAAAAATCAAGCATATAATTGATATATGGAAAATGCACCCCTTTATATGCGATAATGCAAATCATATTAATTATCCAATTATGTTTAGTTTGTCAGATAGTCAATGAAGAAAAATATTTAATAATATCCACTAACAAGAAGATACACATAAATTGATAGTGAATATATTGTGGTAAGATTAATGGATCTGCTTTATTTCTATAAATTTTTACATTTTCAAATGTAAAGAATAATTAAAAATAATGCAAAGACCTTTCAGGTATCCTTCACCCAGCAAGGCCAGGTTTCCTAGTGAAGTCCTTGGTAGTAAAAGATTCAATCTAGAATCATTACTGAAACTAACTGTGTGTCTTTGTCTTTGAACTGAGAACAGTCCCTCAAATTCTCTTTTGTTCTCAGTTCAAAGACGAAGACACATAACTGTTTTCAATAATGATTCCAGATACTCCTTTGCCATGTAACCAAAAATATCTAGATTCCGGGAATATGGATGCAACTCTTATTACCCTAGCCTTTCATTTAGGGTTTTTCCAATATTTCCTCCAGTGTTTTCAGCAGGAATATCACAGATGTTCTTTCATTTTATTACATATCAATGCATAGCCCCCAATATCTATTTGTTCATTTATTATAAGTGCTAATCTTAATCATTTGCTGATAATAGATCAGCCAGATTATGCCATTATAACATTGCTTCTTAACAGTAATTATTAGTTTTGTGGTCAGATTCTTGAGGCTATGTTATACCCATCAATATCCTCAATTTCTCTCAATACTTTTAAAATTCATTAACATATTGCACCAGAATTAGTGATCATTCAGATAACTGTTGAGTGATAATCTTCAACATCATCATTTCCATATTTATTATTTGGCTTTCTGATCTAAGTAGCATGTTTCCTGCTATGTATATGTTTGTGTCAGTGTGTGCTTGAGTTTCCTGTTTTTGTCAATAGGTTATAATCTACTACTATCCTTATTTTGATACTCTCACCTATCAATTGGCCAGTAGCAAACTTTTCAAATTGGCCTTTATGAATTTTTTACTATACCACTACCATTCCTTGATCATTTTGTTACTTTATTACAAAATAAAATTTTTCAGACTCATCTTTTTTCTCTACTTCACCCCTAGAACCAACTTTTTCTTCAAGGATTCCTGATTTATTAAATGGAAAGTGATACCTCAAGAACAAGCAGGAACAAGAAGAGCTCAGTGATATTGGTGTCATATGATCCAGGATCTTCTTGGGGAAAAAGCCAGAAAATATGCCTGTATACATACACCTCTAACAATTTCTGTATCTATGTATGTATGCTGATAGTCAGTATTTCTGATTTCACTGCAAAACTACTGAGGTCACACTATCTCTACCCACTTCTAAATGTATGTCTTCCTTGGTGGAGCATGAAACACATCTCCCATTATTTCTATCCTCTTGAATGTAGCCAGTCTTTCACTACTGCTGGGTGGGGACACCTCACAGGGTGTCTCTAAAACTGACTTATGTCTGCCTACCTCCTCTGAGTTTGCCTCAGGGAATTTCAGTTTGCAGTGGAAGGAAGCAGGGAAGTGAGGAGAGTGGAAGACTGGTGAAAGAGGTAAATGCTGTTTAAAGAAAGGGAGAGGAACAAGAGAAGAACAGAAACAGTCAGTCTAGCTTTTGTGAGAGCCATTTGTACATGTTTATTGGTTTTTAGAAATGTTTACTTAGAAATAATTTTAAATTTACAGAAATGTTGCAACAATATGAGTAGTACAAAGAATACTCATACATCCTTTACTAGATTTTCCTTTGATAAGTGTTTTACCATATTTGTTTTCTCATTCTCTCATCTTCTTCTCTATCTGGCACATGTGTACAAACAAATGAAACTATATAAGTATATATGTATATACATATGCCTCTGTGTATACACCCACTTTTTCTTTCTGAATCATTTGAAAGTTTTGTACACCATAAGCATTTATTTCAGAATATTTTAATGTATATTTTCTCAAAATAAGAATATTGCCTTACATAGCTCCAGTACAGTTATTGGGGTGAAAAAAATGTAACAGTTATATTTCTTTTGCCTAATCAACTATGTGTATTTCAATTTTGTCACTTTGTCCAGTAATGCCCTTTATAGCATTTTTAAAATTCAGCACAGAATTCTGTCTAGAATCAGGTATTACAAATAATTATCATGTCTCTTTAGTTTCCTTGAATCTAGCCTTTCTTTGTCATTTATGACATTGACATTTGTGAAGAATATAGTTTTCCTAACTTCCTAGTGTGTGCTCAGTCACAGAATCATATCTGACTCTTTGGACTGTAGCCTGCCAGGCTCCTCTGTTGACAGAATTTTCTGGGCAAGAATGTTGTAGTGAGTTGTCATTTTCTCCTCCAGGGCATCTTCCTGCCCAAGGTTCAAACCTGTGTCCTCTGTGACACTTTCATTGATCAGTGGATTCTTTACCACTATGGCACTTGTGAAGCCCCGTAATTTTCTTGTACATTATACTTGTTATTTAAATATGCATTCCTTTAAACATAGCTAGTTAAACTTACCATAAATTAATTTTAAGTAAAAATATTTATACATGCATAGAAAATACATTAATAATAATTATGTACATTTGAACACTCTGAAACATCAAAAGCAATCTTGTATCTACTTATATCTAGAATTAGTTATGCACATGATTGTGTGTTCACACAATAAAACCCTTAATGCTTTAGTATGAAATGCAGTGCCTGATTTATCATTACTGAGAGGAAAGGAAGTGATTTAAACGTATGGTTAGTACTGTAATCAAAAGCCTATCTTACCTATCTGGTACATCCTACCAATGTGGTGCAGTGTTCTTGCTTTTTATAAATACTATGACTGAAGTACATTTTGAAAAAACTTATATCAGTGCTATTTTTTCCTAAATGTTGTTTTATATCAAATGAATGTAGAATATTTTTCAAATGACTTTTTAATTCAAATCTAAATAATCAAAGCTTCTTATTAAAAAATTTTAGAAGTTTTAATATTCAGCAGTTTTCTGACATTAGATATCTCTAATATTTTAGTGACATCTGAAAATATTAATATCATAATAACTTCAAGTACTTTATTCAGCCTAAGATTTCTAATAGCCATTCTCTTTACAGATTCAGAAAAACTACCTACTAGTGTTTTGGAATATGCAAGGTTATTATTAATTATTTTAATTGATAATTTTTGGTAATATGTCCAGTATATATTCCAAAGTATACACTAAAGATAAATGTCTATGTACAAAATATTAAAATAATGTGTAAAAATTATCTTTTGAATTAACTTACAGATATTCAACAGGGAAAACCTCATGTAGAAATGCCCTCTATATAATCAAGAAGCATGTCAATCCCCATCCCTAGAAACAGTCATGCAATAGGCAGCAAAGTATTGTTGCTAATTAGTATATATATATATTTTTTTCAAAGTGAAAATTCTAACCTTTTACCTGACAGATTTGGGTAAAATGCCATGTAACATTTTGAGAGCTTATCTGTGCTCTTTACAGTTGTCTTTCTGCTTCTACGCATTCAGAAGCAAACAAGTGAAAAAGCAAACAAAAGTAAGACTATGACCTACTTGTCTCTATACCAATAATCACATAAATCAACAACCTGTTACTTTCAAATCTGTAAAATATTTAGTAAATAAATCTAATAAAGTATTGACTAGAAAACACGTTTCTAAACATTTGGAACTATTGAAACAAATGATATGTACGTTGACCAGAGGATTAGTAATTATAAATAAATACAATTCTAGATTACTGAAAGCAACCATTTGCCAATAAAATGGACAAGCTGGAAGAAATTAACAAGTTCTTAGAGATAGTCAGGAAGAAATAGAAAATACGAACAGATCAATTACAAGTACTGAAAACTGTCATAAAAAGATTCAATAAAATAAGTTTTAGAGCAGATGGTTTCATTCAGCAGGTGAATTCTATCAAATATTTAGAGATGAACCAAATTCTGAAAATATTAATATCATAATAACTTCAAGTACTTTATTCAGCCTAAGATTTCTAATAGCCATTCTCTTTACAGATTCAGAAAAACTACCTACTAGTGTTTTGGAATATGCAAGGTTATTATTAATTATTTTAATTGATAATTTTTGGTAATATGTCCAGTATATATTCCAAAGTATACACTAAAGATAAATGTCTATGTACAAAATATTAAAATAATGTGTAAAAATTATCTTTTGAATTAACTTACAGATATTCAACAGGGAAAACCTCATGTAGAAATGCCCTCTATATAATCAAGAAGCATGTCAATCCCCATCCCTAGAAACAGTCATGCAATAGGCAGCAAAGTATTGTTGCTAATTAGTATATATATATATTTTTTTCAAAGTGAAAATTCTAACCTTTTACCTGACAGATTTGGGTAAAATGCCATGTAACATTTTGAGAGCTTATCTGTGCTCTTTACAGTTGTCTTTCTGCTTCTACGCATTCAGAAGCAAACAAGTGAAAAAGCAAACAAAAGTAAGACTATGACCTACTTGTCTCTATACCAATAATCACATAAATCAACAACCTGTTACTTTCAAATCTGTAAAATATTTAGTAAATAAATCTAATAAAGTATTGACCTAGAAAAACACGTTTCTAAACATTTGGAACTATTGGAAACAAATGATATGTACGTTGACCAGAGGATTAGTAATTATAAATAAATACAATTCTAGATTACTGAAAGCAACCATTTGCCAATAAAATGGACAAGCTGGAAGAAATTAACAAGTTCTTAGAGATAGTCAGGAAGAAATAGAAAATACGAACAGATCAATTACAAGTACTGAAAACTGTCATAAAAAGATTCAATAAAATAAGTTTTAGAGCAGATGGTTTCATTCAGCAGGTGAATTCTATCAAATATTTAGAGATGAACCAACACCTTATCCTTCTGAAACTGTTTCAAACAATTACATAGGAAGGAACACTCCCAAAGTGATTCTATAAGGCCAACATCACCCTGATACCCCAATAAGACAAAGATAACACTAAAAAGAAAGTTGCAGGCCAATAACACTGATGAACATAGACACAAAAATCCTTGTGGGGCCAGCCCGCAGAGGAGAAGCAGCTGCGGGATTGCCCGTGGCCAGGCCATGGGAAGATTGGAGAGGGGTGAGCCTGTTGTCTGCCAAACCGCACCCCCCGCCTCCGGCGAGGGAGAGACAATCAGACGCGACAGGGGTTCCATCGAAGCAGTTCCGTTTTATTAGTGCAGACTTACAGCTTATATAGGCAAGTGAAGGGGGTTTCCTAAGGGATTTCCCATAGTTAAACCAATCAAGCTAAAGGTCAAGCAATCATGCGTAGATCACGCCCTCCTTTCTTCCTTCCTTATGCTTGCAACAACTTAGATCATGCCCTCTTCTCTTCCTTCCTTATGCTTGCAAGGGCTCTCTTTCATTTAGGGCTCCACAAATCCTCAGAAAAACACTAACAATCCAAATCCAACAACATATTAGAAGGATCATTCACCATGACCAAGCAGGATTTATCCCAGTGATGCAAGGATTTTTCAATAACTAGAAATCAATCAGTGTGATACCTCACATCAAGAAATTAAAGAATAAAACCCATATGATGTTCTCAATGGATTCAGGAAAAGATGTTGACAAAGTTCAATACTCATTTATGATAAAAATTCTCCTGAAAGTGGACATAGAGGGAATACGCCTCAACATAATAAAGGCCATATATACCAAATCTATAGCTAACATGAAACTCAACAGTGAAAAGCCAAAAGCATCTTCTCTAAGATCAAGAACAAAACAAAGATACCCACTCTTACCGCTTTTATTCAACATAGTTTTGGAAGTCCTAGCTGTGGCAATCAGAAATGAAAAATAAATAATAGAAATCCCAAATGGAAAATACAATAAACATGCTTGATCTAAAAAAAAAAATATATATATATACAGTGACTTATATACGACTTATATACATTTGTAAATGACACACTATACATTGAAAAATCCTACCAGAACATATGAGGGCTCATCAATGAATTTGCTAATTTCAAGTTACAAAATTAACACAGAGAAATTCATTGAATTTTTATACACTAACAACAAAGACAAAAAAAAGAGGGAAATTTAAGAAGCAATCTGATTTATCAGCACATAAACCCCCCAAATGATCCTAGAAATAAAACTACTTAAGATGATTTAAAAAAAAAAAAGCCTGTACCCTGCAAACTGTAACTGGTGATGAAATACATTGAAGAGGACATAAACAGATGGAAAGATACACCATGTTCTTAGATTGGAAGAATCAATATCATCAAAATGACTATATTACCTAAGACAATCTTAGGTACAGATACAATGCAATCACTCTCCAACTACCAATGACATTTTTTACAGCATTTTTAGTGCTGGTAGAACTGGACAGCTGCATTTAAAAATGAAATTAGAGAATTCTTGAACACCATACACACAAAAACAAGCTCAAAGTGATTTAAAGACCTAAATAGAACAGACATCATAAAACTTTTCAAGAAAAACACAGACAGAACTCTCACTGACATAGATCACAGCAATGTCTTTTCAATCAGTCTCCCAGAGTAATGGAAATAACAAATGGGACCTAATTTGACTCAAAATCTTTTGCAAAGTAAAAGAAAATATAAGCAAAACAAAAAGAAACCGACAATATGGGAGAAAATCTTTGCGAATGATGTGACAGACAAGGGATTAGTCTCCAAAATTTACAAACAGCTCATGCAGCTTTATATCATTGAAACAAACAATCAAAATTAAAAGATGGGTAGAGAACCTGAACAGACAATTTCTCCAAAGAAGACATACAGATGACTAAGAAGCACATGAAAAGATGTTCAGCATTGCTAATCATTAGATAGATGCAAACCAAAGCTACAGTGAGATACCGCCTTGCACCAGTCATCACAAAACCCACAAATGATAAATGCTAGAGAGAGTGTGGAGAGAAGAGACTCCACCTACACTGTTGGTGGGAATGCAGGTTGGTGAAGCCACTACAGAAAAGAGTATGGAGGGTCCTTAAGAAACTAAAAAAAGAGGTACGTAGGTTCCTGCAAGCTCACTCCTGAGAATATATCCAGAGAAAAACATGATCTGAAAGAATAGATGCACTCCAATGTTCAACACATCACTGTTTACAATAGCCAAGGAAGTAACTTAAATATCCATCAATAGAAGAATACATAAAGAACATGTGGTACATATACATAATGGAATATTACTAAGTCATTAAAAATAATAAAATAATGCCATGTGCAGTGACAGTTGGATCTTGAGATTATTATACTGAATTGAGTAAGTCAGAAACACAAATATATGATATCACTTTCATGGTGAATCCTAAATAATACAAATGAATTTATTTTCAAAACAGAAAACAAAGTTGTAGGCTTAGAGAAGGAACTGATGGTTGCTTAGGAGGAGGGATAGTTAGGAAGTTTGGGATTATAGCCAACAGGGACCTACTGTATAGCATATGGGGCTCTTCTCAATATTCCCTAACAGGGAAAACCATCCGAAAAAGAATAGATACATGCATATGTATAACTGAGTCACTTTGCTGGACACATGAAACTAATACAATATTTTTAACTCAACCATATTCTAATATAAAATAATAATACATTTAAAAAATATAATTCTGCACTTTTTACAGATATCAAATATCATCATAACTGGTCCCCAAAAATTTGGGAGGGAGGAAGATCTGGTAGTATTTAGTATTAGTATTTCTGAGATGATAAAATTTAATTTCCAGCAATTTAACTGATTTGCCTACTTTGAGAGATGAAACTATAATCTCCCAGTAACATTTTCAACATCATTAATGATGCAGTGCATGCTGAACAACAGCCCACATGACCCAACACCAATGCTACTAGAAACTTTTAGGCACAATTAAGACTGCCAATGATCCTGTGCAATTTATTACTCAGTATGGTTATATTTATGAATTAATATTTTGCTGCATATATTTATCTATTGAAGCTTTTGTTGAAAATGCTCTAAGACCTTGTCAAGTGATTAGCTTCATTCAGTTCTTGTGTCATAGATACCTTAACCCCAGGATGAAAAAAAAGCTTTATATCATTGAAACAAACAATCAAAATTAAAAGATGGGTAGAGAACCTGAACAGACAATTTCTCCAAAGAAGACATACAGATGACTAAGAAGCACATGAAAAGATGTTCAGCATTGCTAATCATTAGATAGATGCAAACCAAAGCTACAGTGAGATACCGCCTTGCACCAGTCATCACAAAACCCACAAATGATAAATGCTAGAGAGAGTGTGGAGAAGAGACTCCACCTACACTGTTGGTGGGAATGCAGGTTGGTGAAGCCACTACAGAAAAGAGTATGGAGGGTCCTTAAGAAACTAAAAAAAGAGGTACGTAGGTTCCTGCAAGCTCACTCCTGAGAATATATCCAGAGAAAAACATGATCTGAAAGAATAGATGCACTCCAATGTTCAACACATCACTGTTTACAATAGCCAAGGAAGTAACTTAAATATCCATCAATAGAAGAATACATAAAGAACATGTGGTACATATACATAATGGAATATTACTAAGTCATTAAAAATAATAAAATAATGCCATGTGCAGTGACAGTTGGATCTTGAGATTATTATACTGAATTGAGTAAGTCAGAAACACAAATATATGATATCACTTTCATGGTGAATCCTAAATAATACAAATGAATTTATTTTCAAAACAGAAAACAAAGTTGTAGGCTTAGAGAAGGAACTGATGGTTGCTTAGGAGGAGGGATAGTTAGGAAGTTTGGGATTATAGCCAACAGGGACCTACTGTATAGCATATGGGGCTCTTCTCAATATTCCCTAACAGGGAAAACCATCCGAAAAAGAATAGATACATGCATATGTATAACTGAGTCACTTTGCTGGACACATGAAACTAATACAATATTTTTAACTCAACCATATTCTAATATAAAATAATAATACATTTAAAAAATATAATTCTGCACTTTTTACAGATATCAAATATCATCATAACTGGTCCCCAAAAATTTGGGAGGGAGGAAGATCTGGTAGTATTTAGTATTAGTATTTCTGAGATGATAAAATTTAATTTCCAGCAATTTAACTGATTTGCCTACTTTGAGAGATGAAACTATAATCTCCCAGTAACATTTTCAACATCATTAATGATGCAGTGCATGCTGAACAACAGCCCACATGACCCAACACCAATGCTACTAGAAACTTTTAGGCACAATTAAGACTGCCAATGATCCTGTGCAATTTATTACTCAGTATGGTTATATTTATGAATTAATATTTTGCTGCATATATTTATCTATTGAAGCTTTTGTTGAAAATGCTCTCTAAGACCTTGTCAAGTGATTAGCTTCATTCAGTTCTTGTGTCATAGATACCTTAACCCCAACAGGATGAATAAATATATTCAATAAAATAGAAATGAAGATAACTTTAAGTTTTAAAGATTTAATTCATATTCATAAGAAAAATAATAATTTATTAATGTAGCACTCATCCAATTGATTCATTAAAAAAATCTATTAAATATTGGACCTTACACAAATGACAATAGTGAGTCATAGCAATTAGGATTAGACTTAACCTCTATAAATAACAGTGAAAAATATTGATAGCATTTTTTCCTTTTTAAATGTTATGTTACAGCAAACCAAGTCAAAGGTTCTTATTTTATGTGCCTATAAATTAATTCCTCTCTTTAATGTTAGCAGGTTTTGCAACAATGAACTAAAATGAAACAGAATGTTAGTCATAGACCTACCCTAAGGATGCTGTGTTTCTACTTGGAGGATAAATTATTTATGATGAATGTAACAATAGAAAACAAGAGAAAGTAATTACAGGCAATCAATTGTTTCTTGTGGAGTTCTAGTGTTTCAGGGAACTGAGTAATCTCTGCAAGGAAAAGATTTGCCAGGTGAGAAGAACAAAAGCAAACATGGAAATTAGCATTGCTTATGTGTACGAGTCTACATCCTCTGTCACTTCAGTTGTGTCTGACTGTTTGCCATCCTATGGGACATAGCCTTCCAGGCTCCTCTGTCCATGGTATTCTCCAGGTATGAATGCTGGAGAAGGTTGCCATGTCCTCCTCCAGAGGATCATCTTGACCCGAGGATTGAACCTGGGTCTCCTGCATTGCAAGCAAGGTAACAAAAGTCAGGCCCCAAGTTAGTTTCAGGTGGGAAAGTGGCAACCATTCCTATGTGGTTCTGTGTCAGTTTTTACCTGAAACACCCTTAAGCGCTCCATCCCAAAACTCTTCGATGGCATCTATGACAAAAATACATTTGTCTCATACACGTCTCCCAGGGGGAGAGGGTGAGGAGGGGGCATTGCACAGGTACTAGTCCGCTTCTCATTCAGCCAGAAACTGAACTTCTGGCTCAGTTTAATAGTAAGGAGATGTTCAAAACTGTGGTGATTGTCCTGACTCTTCCTCAAGCTGGGCTGGGTTGGATGGGAAGGGAATCACTGCTCATGATGAAACTGAATTAAGCTCAATAAAACAATAAGTTGTTCCTATCTCTATGAGCTGCTTCCTAGGATGATTTCTGGGATGCTGTGTTTTCTACTATTGTTTACCTCCAGTATTTGCCTATAGGTCAAGGAATTCAGCTTCTATGCTCTCTTGCTCCTGTTCCCATCAGTTTGCTCTCTGAAAAAGTCATTTGTCCTAAATATAATAGAAGCCCACCTTTATGTGAACCAGTTGGCTTGAGACTACAAACGTAGCAATGGCTGCTTATTTGTCTCTGTCTATAGGGTGCCCCCCTCCACAGAGCAGTACTGGGGGGCATCGCTCAGAAATAACACAACAGTATTTTTCATCACCTTTGAAATACAAAAATCAAGAATATTTATTTCTTGGCTTTTACATTTTGCCTGGTAGTCAATAAATTATTTTTATTAACAAAACTGGTTCTTAGTTTACTCCCCCAAACCTTTCCCTCATATATCCATAGTTATAGATCTTCCATTTTCCCATTGTATTATGCTTTCTCTTTTAAAATTCCTTTTATTTACTATTGTGTTTTGTAAGTGGATATCCTACACCTGTTATTGTATTTGTTTTTTCTCTGATTTAATTATTTTTCATTGGCGCCTTTCCTCTGCATTACAGAAAAATAGCTACATGGTATTCTCCAGGTATGAATGCTGGAGAAGGTTGCCATGTCCTCCTCCAGAGGATCATCTTGACCCGAGGATTGAACCTGGGTCTCCTGCATTGCAAGCAAGGTAACAAAAGTCAGGCCCCAAGTTAGTTTCAGGTGGGAAAGTGGCAACCATTCCTATGTGGTTCTGTGTCAGTTTTTACCTGAAACACCCTTAAGCGCTCCATCCCAAAACTCTTCGATGGCATCTATGACAAAAATACATTTGTCTCATACACGTCTCCCAGGGGGAGAGGGTGAGGAGGGGGCATTGCACAGGTACTAGTCCGCTTCTCATTCAGCCAGAAACTGAACTTCTGGCTCAGTTTAATAGTAAGGAGATGTTCAAAACTGTGGTGATTGTCCTGACTCTTCCTCAAGCTGGGCTGGGTTGGATGGGAAGGGAATCACTGCTCATGATGAAACTGAATTAAGCTCAATAAAACAATAAGTTGTTCCTATCTCTATGAGCTGCTTCCTAGGATGATTTCTGGGATGCTGTGTTTTCTACTATTGTTTACCTCCAGTATTTGCCTATAGGTCAAGGAATTCAGCTTCTATGCTCTCTTGCTCCTGTTCCCATCAGTTTGCTCTCTGAAAAAGTCATTTGTCCTAAATATAATAGAAGCCCACCTTTATGTGAACCAGTTGGCTTGAGACTACAAACGTAGCAATGGCTGCTTATTTGTCTCTGTCTATAGGGTGCCCCCCTCCACAGAGCAGTACTGGGGGGCATCGCTCAGAAATAACACAACAGTATTTTTCATCACCTTTGAAATACAAAAATCAAGAATATTTATTTCTTGGCTTTTACATTTTGCCTGGTAGTCAATAAATTATTTTTATTAACAAAACTGGTTCTTAGTTTACTCCCCCAAACCTTTCCCTCATATATCCATAGTTATAGATCTTCCATTTTCCCATTGTATTATGCTTTCTCTTTTAAAATTCCTTTTATTTACTATTGTGTTTTGTAAGTGGATATCCTACACCTGTTATTGTATTTGTTTTTTCTCTGATTTAATTATTTTTCATTGGCGCCTTTCCTCTGCATTACAGAAAAATAGCTACTTTTTCCCCATATAGTCTCTGTATTTTTTTCTGCAGTATTCTTTCTGCTGTTGACTCTATCTTCTATAATGTTATGTTTTACAGGTATGAATTTTCCAATTTGGTACTAGTCGCCTTACATGGCTACTTCTTCAAGTCTCTTGGATTCCCTATATCCAATTATATTTTTGAGAATATAACCTAAAATTTTGGAAAGACTTTTTGCATTAATTCCACTTCATAAAATAATATATGCTTCTGGAATGTGGTTGTGAACCTCCCCTCTGCAGTACCTATCTTTCAGAATGATACATTTACCCTGTTCCTCTTCACAGAAGGAGACCACTGAGGGTAAAGACAGGTAGACATTTCCCCAAGAGACTGTGCACATTTTATTCAAATCCAGACAAAAGCAAGGGTTCAGTTATCTGAACACACTATGCTGTCCACAGTGCTCAAGAGTCCTCGAATCTGGAGTCCACAGAGCACAAGGAATTTTGTGTGTTTCTTCTTCATAAACGCTCCTTTAAAAACTAGGTACAATTTTCAAAGTACGTTTTTATAAGCAAAGATATTGGAAATCAGTTCAATAGCATTCAGCAAATCCTTGGAAAGGTCCATGACTCAAGAGTCTAGTGACCCCTTTTGTAATATTGTTAATTTATAATTGTTGAAATGGCTGAGTCATAAAATAAACTTTCAAATCCTCACCCTGAACATGCCCTTCTCCAACTGCTTTTGCCTGTTCACAGTAACAGCGCCTGTTACCTCTAACTAGACAGAACTATACGTCCATCTATCACCAGTCAGTGTGAGAAAGAACTCTATATCTCAATGGCCTTTTGGCTGCTAAACCTTAATAAAATGAAGAGGATGCTCCCTAGGCAAACTTTTACTTCCCTGCTGCTTGTCAGAATCGTTTGTATTCACAATAGTTATAATCAATTAAGCTTCCCAGTGCAAATGAGGCTTCTGATCAATGTATAGGAAGCTTTTTCTTTTAAAAAATGATTTTTCAGTTATTAAAATATATCCCATATGGTGCAGTGCATCACACAAGTTCATCTCATTTCTTTTAGAAGTTTAATATTAGCAGAGCAAAGCTGCCTTTGTATCATTTTCTAAAAGAGTAATTTCAGTATTTGTACACAGTGAGTATTTAATGAAATATATATGATTCTTATAAATATTTGTAAAAATGTTTGTACAAACTGAATCTATAAATCACCATCAAATTTATTGGAAAAGGGTTCTATAGCATTTAGCAGATTCTCAAAAGGATCCTTGTCACAGAAGACTTTAATTAACACTGTACCTTATTGATACACTTTCAGAATATTGTCAATTTATATTTGTTTAAATGGCTGAACAGTGCAGTAATTTTGAATCCTTTTTTGATTTTTCTCTTGTTCATATGCCTCAATCAAGTCATTTAGAATTAATAAAATAAATCTTAACTCATCTAATTATTATAGCCAATACATTTCAGAATTTAATCTGTCTATTTTCTAATTTGAGTTGGCCAAATAAGTACTTAAACATTTAACTTCCTTTTGTTTAATGTTATATTTATGTTTGTAACATATCAAACTTACACTACTATAAGAAATTTTAAAGAGAAATAAAGATACAATGCTCATTTACCACCAAAGTTGGATTTAAGTTTTTCAGTCTTTAATTAAAATATGATACACCATTATATTTCCATTTTAGTATTGGCAATTTATAAGTGACCATTGCCTTTTATCTCATCGTTCTAGAAACAGTTAACAGGGATGCAGAAAGATGTGGACACTCTCTGAGAAGCTGATGTTAGAAATTAGGTTTCAGCAGCTCCAAAAATCAATGCAGCTATGGCAATTTTAAGACGATTCATTCCAGTGATTCCTTTTATTTAATATTTAACATGATCTCAAAAACATCACTCGAGTAAGAGCAGAAATAATGTTATTGAATGTGTACTTGTTTGTGTAGGTCTAGGAGGGAAAAACTGATCAGAGTGCTCTACCTAAAACAAAAGCCTGCTATTTGCAGGGTGACAGACAATAGCTGTTTAACAGTGCTTGGTTTTCAATTGAACTGCTCTGAATTTTTAAAAGATAAGAGGAAATAATATGCCTAGCTCACTGAAAAGAGGAATTTACATAAGTAGAACATAATTATCCAAGTAAGACCTTGTCGCTGAGACTTGGGAGGGTTAATGATTATGATGATAATTAAAATGCAGAGGATTTGTACAGTACTTATTTGCTTTCTGAAGAGCTCAGAGCTTCTTATATATTCCATTATTTTCATTGATCTGTGTCTGATAGCTATATGGAAGGATGTTTAAATACTTCAGAATAATGGGAAGAAACATCTGACCTATTATAATTGTAAGTGATTATAAGCTTTGGGGTTTTGCCTCACCTGAAAGGCAGGACCTCCAATGACATAGCTTTTTGAAACAACATTTCAGGTCATCATAGCAAAACTGACTCTGAGGAAAGAGTGCCACCTACTGAATCAAACTGCCAGGGTTCCCTCCAAGGGCTTGTCCCTCAATTTTAGAATTGTCCTAACAAACTTAACTCTAAGAAATAATGGGATTGCTCCACTATTCATGAAATAATTATTTTTTGTTTCCAGCTTCAGTCGTTTGATTTTAACAATTTAGAAGTCATATCTATAAATTAACCATTTCATTTAAAAGCTTTTTATTTGCCTTGAAAACTAGTATGCAAAGATTGATGGAAGTCCAACTTTGTTCTTTAAGGCACGGAATTTCCTAAACAAATGCTTGTCTTTTTTACTGTCAAATTGGCCACAAGGGGGAGCAAGCATGTAACTTCTTATGGGGCAGGAGAGTTGAGGTTTCATAATCAACTGAACTCTTTTATTTCTGCCTAAGGCAAGAGAGGATATAAATATGCCATTTGAAATTTATGAAACTCAGTATAATTTTTCTCAGAATTGTTTTTTCTACAATGTAACCCAACTCCCCTTTTTAATGAATGCTAACTAATACACTAGATATAATGTAACATATTTTTAGTGTGACAATTTCTGTTCCTGGATGGCCTCTCTCTCAGGTACTCTACAGACAAGTACATGCACACAATTTGTTTAAACCACACCAAGTAATTTTCAGCTGTAAAACTGAAATATAAAAATTTTAAATTACCTCTTAAATTTGTCTCAATATTTTAAAACAGATATGCCCCAAATGCATCCCAGTTCAAAACTTGATCACTGGGGACTAATTCGTATATACAAAATCTCTCAAAAGGTACTCTACAAAAGATAAGAGGAAATAATATGCCTAGCTCACTGAAAAGAGGAATTTACATAAGTAGAACATAATTATCCAAGTAAGACCTTGTCGCTGAGACTTGGGAGGGTTAATGATTATGATGATAATTAAAATGCAGAGGATTTGTACAGTACTTATTTGCTTTCTGAAGAGCTCAGAGCTTCTTATATATTCCATTATTTTCATTGATCTGTGTCTGATAGCTATATGGAAGGATGTTTAAATACTTCAGAATAATGGGAAGAAACATCTGACCTATTATAATTGTAAGTGATTATAAGCTTTGGGGTTTTGCCTCACCTGAAAGGCAGGACCTCCAATGACATAGCTTTTTGAAACAACATTTCAGGTCATCATAGCAAAACTGACTCTGAGGAAAGAGTGCCACCTACTGAATCAAACTGCCAGGGTTCCCTCCAAGGGCTTGTCCCTCAATTTTAGAATTGTCCTAACAAACTTAACTCTAAGAAATAATGGGATTGCTCCACTATTCATGAAATAATTATTTTTTGTTTCCAGCTTCAGTCGTTTGATTTTAACAATTTAGAAGTCATATCTATAAATTAACCATTTCATTTAAAAGCTTTTTATTTGCCTTGAAAACTAGTATGCAAAGATTGATGGAAGTCCAACTTTGTTCTTTAAGGCACGGAATTTCCTAAACAAATGCTTGTCTTTTTTACTGTCAAATTGGCCACAAGGGGGAGCAAGCATGTAACTTCTTATGGGGCAGGAGAGTTGAGGTTTCATAATCAACTGAACTCTTTTATTTCTGCCTAAGGCAAGAGAGGATATAAATATGCCATTTGAAATTTATGAAACTCAGTATAATTTTTCTCAGAATTGTTTTTTCTACAATGTAACCCAACTCCCCTTTTTAATGAATGCTAACTAATACACTAGATATAATGTAACATATTTTTAGTGTGACAATTTCTGTTCCTGGATGGCCTCTCTCTCAGGTACTCTACAGACAAGTACATGCACACAATTTGTTTAAACCACACCAAGTAATTTTCAGCTGTAAAACTGAAATATAAAAATTTTAAATTACCTCTTAAATTTGTCTCAATATTTTAAAACAGATATGCCCCAAATGCATCCCAGTTCAAAACTTGATCACTGGGGACTAATTCGTGTATATACAAAAATACCCAAAGTGGCTTCCCTGGTGGGTCAGACAATAAAGAATCTGGCTGCAATGTGAGCTATCTGGGTTCACCCCCTGGGTTGGGAAGATTCCCTGGATAAGGGAGTGGCAATCCATTCCAGTATTTTTGCCTGGAGAATTCCATGCACAGAGGAACCTGAAGAGCTACAGTTCATGCAGTAGCAAAGAGTCAGACATGACTGAATGACTAACAGACACACACACACACACACACACACACACACACACACACACACTATACTGCATCAGCTGGAAATTAACTAACTTCCATGTTTTTGCAAGGTTAATCCTGTAAATTTTAATTTTGACTATTCTTTGGGAACTTACTTTCTGTGTGGGAGGAGGCACATGTATGTGAATATATTATATTGTAACATAATATATGGATTATATAGAAGGAACTTAAAATATATGATTTCCTGATAAATATGTTAATAGCAAGATTTAGTAATTTAATGAAAATATGAGCATCCAATTTAACATACTGTTTATGGATCTGTTTGACCCTTTTTCTAATTTCTTATGGAGGAGAGATTTGATACTCAAAATTTTTGTTAATTATAAAATATTTCTCTTGAATCTTTAAAACTATACTTTATATTATTTTATTAAAATAATTTTGCTCATATTTATTCATACTCATAAGGGGAAAATATCTTTTAGTGATTGTCCTATTAGTAGTGTGAATTTGTTATTTATCAATAAGGGGAGCTTTGATTAAAAGTCACCAATTAACCAACAGCTGCATGGCAGAGGTACACCTCAAGCATCTCTAATAAACACTGGGAACTAGAACTAGCTATGGATGAAAAGCTTTCATTCACCTGTGTATTTAAATGTGGTATGGTAATCCTTGATACTTATTAAAACTAAAACAGTTCAACTGCTTAAGTCATTTTTGAAAATTCTCTGTTAAATAAAAATGTATGAAATCAGGTAGTGACATAATAGTAAACATGATAGAGAGGAAATAATGGGAAGAGAATCTTTTAGTCATAGAAATATTGGCTGTGTTGAAAATATGAGCAGCAAAAATTTCTCTTAAGAGCTGCATTTTACTGAATTCAAGAATATAACAACCGGGACAAGTTTGGAGAGAACTTTCTAGTTGTTGCCATTTTGGCTACGCACAGAAACTCTTTGAACTACCACTATAGCTAGTCAATAGGAACATTAAAGAGTCTCTTGGGGACAAAACTAAGTATCTTATGCAATAAAAAAAATCATCAGTGATATTCAATTATTGATTTAATGTAACAATATTAATCAATCTTTATAAATCCTATAGAAATAGATCTTAATACTTGTTTGAAGCTATTCCAACATAATCAATTTATATTAAAACTCACCTGGAGTAGCATATCTTATTAATTAAATAATGCTATGTCTATATGAGTATTTCTCAGTACTCTTTCTCAGTGAGGATGCATGCATATATATTTTGTTTGACTCACACAAGAGCTTTGGTTGTTCAATATATGTTATAATAAAATAACAATACATTGGACTTCCCAGGTGGCTTAGTGGTAAAGAGTCTGCCTGCAGTGAAGGAGAGACAGGTTTGATCCCTGGGTCTGGATGATCCCCCACAGAAGGCAAAGGCAACTCACTCCTGTATTCTTGCCTGGAAAATCCCATGGAAAGAGGAGCCTGATGGGCTACAGTCCATTGGGGTCCAAAAAGAGTCAGACACAACTGAGTGACTAAACAACAACAGCAAGAAATGCATAGTAAAATTTTGGTTTAAGGTTGAGACTATCATTTGTAATTACAAATCATAATTATCAACCAGGCTTTTCTCGAGAAATATGGGATTCTAGGTATCATGAATAATGCTCAGTGCTATGGTCCTCTGGATTTCTCAGCTAAATCTCCTATGTTCACAGCCTCCTATGGTATAAAAATCAATAGGATCTTTGAACTGTTTAACAATATTTCTATCACCTTTTTGTCTAAGTCCGTCTCAATATTTTAAGAATAGTTAAAAAGAAATTACTCAAAAATGATCTTGAAAAGAGAAAGAAGTGTTTGGAGAAAGACTGTGTGCTACAAAATAGGCATGAGTGTAGTTTTAAAGATTGCATGTGGTTAAAGGGAACACAAACAAATGCCAAGTGTCAGTTAATTCAATTTCCTTTAAAAATGAAATAGGGAGGAGACAAAAATTAGAATCAATTATTGTGGGTACATGTCAGTTTTTATCAACAGAATTCAGTATTACAAATTAATGTGTGAGTGAGACACAACTTAGTGACTAAAACAACAACAACAGGATCCCTGATATGTAGTAGTTCAGTTTTGCCCTTGTGACTGAAACCTAGGTTATTTACCACAAACATAGTAGTTCTTTCTCTATATACTAGGGGGATGTGTGACACAATTACTCGGCGGAGGGAGGGGAGGGGAGGAGTGGGCGAATTATCCTCTGACAATGTACTCACTGGTCTCTTGTTAGACAATATGACTTCCCCTTATTTGCATGATCACATATCAGATTAAGAAAAATCAATAAAATCATTTCCTTGGAAGTTTTTCATTATTTTGTTTTTCCTTTATTATTTTAAACCTCAAGTAAGAATATTTTATGACTTTCCTTGAATTAGTATGCAGTGAAAAAAAAAAAAACATGGATTTTTGATATTTTAAAAATAATGATTAATAAATGAGTGCGTAATCTCTACTCTTGACCTAAGTTGGTGGCTGCTTTCAAAGCTGCTACACCTCAGATTTTAAGGTACTTTAGGAAAGAGGTACTAAACCCTGCCTGAGAAATGTTCCATAGGGCAGTGTGGTTAGGCACCCACTTGGAAAAATAATCCAGATTTCAACAAAGCTCTAAGTTGTCCTGTTTAGCAAAACTATGTTCACAGCCTCCTATGGTATAAAAATCAATAGGATCTTTGAACTGTTTAACAATATTTCTATCACCTTTTTGTCTAAGTCCGTCTCAATATTTTAAGAATAGTTAAAAAGAAATTACTCAAAAATGATCTTGAAAAGAGAAAGAAGTGTTTGGAGAAAGACTGTGTGCTACAAAATAGGCATGAGTGTAGTTTTAAAGATTGCATGTGGTTAAAGGGAACACAAACAAATGCCAAGTGTCAGTTAATTCAATTTCCTTTAAAAATGAAATAGGGAGGAGACAAAAATTAGAATCAATTATTGTGGGTACATGTCAGTTTTTATCAACAGAATTCAGTATTACAAATTAATGTGTGAGTGAGACACAACTTAGTGACTAAAACAACAACAACAGGATCCCTGATATGTAGTAGTTCAGTTTTGCCCTTGTGACTGAAACCTAGGTTATTTACCACAAACATAGTAGTTCTTTCTCTATATACTAGGGGGATGTGTGACACAATTACTCGGCGGAGGGAGGGGAGGGGAGGAGTGGGCGAATTATCCTCTGACAATGTACTCACTGGTCTCTTGTTAGACAATATGACTTCCCCTTATTTGCATGATCACATATCAGATTAAGAAAAATCAATAAAATCATTTCCTTGGAAGTTTTTCATTATTTTGTTTTTCCTTTATTATTTTAAACCTCAAGTAAGAATATTTTATGACTTTCCTTGAATTAGTATGCAGTGAAAAAAAAAAAAACATGGATTTTTGATATTTTAAAAATAATGATTAATAAATGAGTGCGTAATCTCTACTCTTGACCTAAGTTGGTGGCTGCTTTCAAAGCTGCTACACCTCAGATTTTAAGGTACTTTAGGAAAGAGGTACTAAACCCTGCCTGAGAAATGTTCCATAGGGCAGTGTGGTTAGGCACCCACTTGGAAAAATAATCCAGATTTCAACAAAGCTCTAAGTTGTCCTGTTTAGCAAAACTATGTGCACGACAAACTACCTATTTACAAGATATAAAGACATTTTAGGATTTGAAGTTCTGGCTGTAACGAACTCCTCGTTGCATTTTAAAACTGTTAAAGACAGTCTCTTAAAGGAGTGGTGAACTTTGGATCCAGACCATCTGCAAATTCAGACTAAGGTTATCTCACTGAACCTTCTGAGAAATAAATAGCTCCTTTGCCTGGATCTTTAAGCGATTATCCCAACTACAATCATCAGAACTTTCTTGTAATTGGTCTGGATTTGATTTTCTTTGAATCTTGAATGATTCATGTTACCGACCTCTACGTTAGTCATTCACAATTTATAAATGGCAACTTTAGTATTTATGAATTGCGATCAATACTGTAGCAATCAAAACACTCACCTTTTCTATTTCAATACTTCAATTTTCTTTTGCATTCTTAACTCTTTCCCAGAATGACTGGATCATGAACAAAGAAGTCTTCCCTTGTGGATGTTTGTGAGAACAGTTTGGGGAGAAAGAATCTCTGAGGTTATTAGGAAGTGCGGTTGTAGAAAAAGTAGACGAAATCAGGAGTGTATTTGGGTGGATGTATGCAGTTGTGGTGGTGGTGTTATTACTTAAAAAAACATGAATCTTATCAGATCTCCCCACTGATCTGTCTTCATGGTTACGGTTCATGAAGCTTTGGCAAACGTAGTCGTCAACATTAATTTGGTCTTAAGGATATAGCATTCAAATTTTCATATGGAACTTTAATAGCAAGATCAGGGTAAACAAAACACCTTGGAAACTGTTAAGAGTGAGTATATGGATGTCCGCTTTGCTTTGAATCTGGGCTGAGATGCTGGTGACTGAAAAGGGGAAGGTTTTAAGTATTATTTAACCAGATTTGAGTTTTAACAAGCTACAAGCTTGACTTGACTGTGAGCCTTTCTCCTTGGAGGAGAGGCGCGTTTCCTCTGGGGAGACATGGCCTCTCTTTCACTGGGCTTCAGCTTTTCTCCTGAAACACTTTCATAATCAAGCGACTTTCCTTGCCGGGGTACCTGGGGACAGCTGATTTTTCTCCGAGGATAA
This sequence comes from Tragulus kanchil, assembly GCA_022376925.1. Taxonomy (NCBI): domain Eukaryota; kingdom Metazoa; phylum Chordata; class Mammalia; order Artiodactyla; family Tragulidae; genus Tragulus; species Tragulus kanchil. The sequence continues at coordinate 83,394,015 of JAIOJX010000003.1, read as the reverse complement.
AGAAAGTTACATATTGTTTGCTGTTGCTCGCGGTGTGTTTGCACCAGCGCTGGCAGAAGCGGGCGCGCTAGCACCCTCGCGTTTACACACAGACTGAAATACACAACACATACACACCCTGCCTCAGAAACACACACACACACATACACACACACCCTTCTGCACCTCAGTTAGATGGCTCCCTGCACAGCTAGAGATGTACGCCTCCCTTGGCATGGGTGAGTGTATGGGCGAGGTGGGGTGTGCAGAAGCCCATCTAGAAGACGGCAGCTACCTTATTCTGCAAGCACGCTGCGATTCCGGCTTCCGTGTACATCAGATAAAACGGCAAATACATGGCTATCAAACTTTTTAAAAAATTCTCTTTTCCAGAGGAAGACGGTGGAGGCGTTCCTCCCGGTAAGTTGAAGACTCGGGAGACCCTGCGGCGAGGCCCTGGGCACCGCCACCGCCGCCGCGAGTGCGGGGCTCGGCCAGCCCGGCCAGTCTCCCATCAAACTGATCTGATCAATGGCTAGAGGCTCGGGGCTCCGGGCTCCGCCCCCGCCAGGCTTTCCCGGCCTCCCATTGGGCGCGCGTCGAGGAGGCAGGGCCTTGCTCTGCCCGCGGATTGGCTGGCAGGGAATCCGTATCAATGTTTAAGCGGCGGCGTGAGGTGAATAGAGTCAGTCAGCAAGAGGCGCTGGGGAGAGAGCAGGGACCGCGAGCCCGGCGGATGCGGCAGCGCGGAGGGCGGCTAGGAAGACGCTACTCCAACTGTTGAATTTTCTCCTTCCATTTCCACCGATGCTTGGCTTGCGGAGATGGATTTATCTGCTCTGAAATCCGCACGTCTTTCGCAGGCTGTGAGCTGATCCTGACAAGCACCAGACTGAACGAGACCACCCGTGACAGAAAAGGAGGAAAAAAAAAATTAAAAAAGAAAAAAAAAAAGCCTCCACCACGGACTGCACAATTAACCACGCACACCGGTACCGGACTTTCTGAATAGAAAACATTGACAGGAAAATCGTGAACTGTGATGCAGGGCTAAACTGTGACTAGTCCCTGTAATCCAGATTTTTTTTTCTTTTTTTTTCCCACCCAAGACTCTGAAAGATATGGGGGTTCCTTGCACCTAACCAAAGGGAAGGTTTTTCTTTTTTTTAAATAAACACACCTAGCAAAACAGACGCCTTGCTTTCCAGAGCCTCGGACTCCGGCAGAAAGAGGTAGAGTAAAAGTGCTGCTGGATTCAGCTTCGCCTTCTTCCTTCCCTCCCTCCCTTTCTCTGCTTTTTCTCCCCCCACCCCCCAAAACGTGAATCTGGTTTTTCTTTCTATAGAGTGAGTCAGAGAAAGCGTTAGGAAGAAGCCACAACTAATGTCTGTGAAGGGAGGACCATGAGGCGAGAGTGAATTCGATTCGTTCCGCTGCTTCTGACTCATCGGGCAGATCGGAACACCTGCATTTCTGGATGTGTCATTCCCGTTGGTCGAGGGGCCTCGAGAACCCGAAATGATGCGTAGACCGAGTGCCTAGCCTCCCCAGGGCGGCAGCTCCCCGGGGCGGGCGCCGCTGGCTGGACCGGAGAGACGGCGAGAGCGAGACTGCAGAATGCATCACGCCAAACCTTGATGTGTTCCTTTCATCCGGCCCGCTCCTACCATAGAAAAAATTGAAGAAGAAGGAAAAAAAAAAAAAAGAAGAAAGCCCGCACTTTATTCGCTTTGAATATCCACCACTTTTACTCCTCGCCAAGGTTTTCCTTTCTAGATGAAGAGGACTGGGAGGCAGGGCCGTTGGGAGGAGATGCTGAACAGAAAGAAAAGAGAGGCACTTGACAGCCCAGCCCTGTGAATGCGGAGACTGTTCCCTTCTAGCGAGAGACAGCGAGAGTGTGTGTGCAGGGCTGGGAGGGTGGCTCCCCCTGCCTTTTGATTCCGCCTCTCCCTCCCCCTTCAGAGCAGCACATCCAACCATGAGTTGCCTGTTGATTTCCTTTCGCCTGGCAAGAAAGGCGAACTGGAATTAAACTGCAGGGAGAGAAGTCCTTGCTCGCGGGCAGAGGATGGGATGGTGAGCCGCGGCGGCTGGCCCCGCGTCGGGAAATCGGAGCGCGTCCTGCCCGCCCAGGCGGAGACACGTCGATCCGCCCCCTCCCCGTAGACTCGGATCGGGCTGTGGCGGTCCTGCCGCGGGGGAGAGCCTTTTCCGTGGAAGAGAGGGAGGAGCCTCGTGGGGAGGAAACTACAAATCGGGACGCTAGTTCTTTGCGCTGCATTTCCTCCCCTCCCTCGGGCTGCTCGGAAAGGAGAGGGAGAGCGGAGAGAAAGAAGGAAAAATAAAAACCACCCTCGGCTGGAAGACGCTTTCCGCCGCCACCGCTGCCTCGGCCGGCAACGCAAGATTAGATCTCTAAATGCAGCAAAACCCTGCCTGAAAACAGACCAATCCGCGAAGCAAGCAGACATTTAACTCGGCTCCCAGAAAGCTTCCAAATCCATGTGACTCTCTCTCTCCGTGGTTCCCCGTTCCCATCTATTCAGCCTCGGGAGGCGAGAAACAAGTAAGGATTTCACTTTCTGATCTGCCCGGAGACACACCTCCCGCTCCCTCCCCCACCCGATGTGAAGAGTCTTCCGGAGGCTAAAAGCTGGAGTGGGTTTGCAGCGCCCTAGCGGGAGAGAGGGAAACCTACGGCTTCTCCAGCTCATTATCACCATTCCCAGACGCGGCTCCCTTCTTATCGCCGGCCTCATCGCTCAAGTTGGAGTCGCCCGAAGTCCAGGCGGGAGAGACAAAGCCCGGGCTCGCCTCCGGCCGCGGGCAGCCGCCGCCTCGCTCGGCGCCCCTGCGCCTCCGCGGCACCGCTGCCTCTCGCCCGGTGCGGATGCTGTAGATCAACAGGTTCGGGGAACTTGAGCAGCATCAGGAGCGACCGCGCGGCGCCGCATCCCGCGAGCGGAAGGAAGGAAGGACCCAGAGACTCGTGGCTCGCGGCGGGCGCGCAGGCTGCGCCGGGGCCCCGAGCTGGCGCGCACCCACCCGCTCGCCCCTCCAGTCCGGCTGCTCCTGCCAGCACCCCACCGGTCTGGGATGTACCTTTCCATCTGTTGCTGTTTCCTCCTGTGGGCGCCTGCCCTGACGCTCAAAAACCTGAACTACTCCGTACCGGAGGAACAAGGGGCCGGCACGGTGATCGGCAACATCGGCCGGGATGCTCGACTGCAGCCCGGTCTTCCGCCCGCAGAGCGAGGCGGCGGGGGCGGCGGGCGGAGCAAGTCCGGCAGCTACCGGGTGCTGGAGAACTCGGCGCCGCACCTGCTGGACGTGGAAGCGGACAGCGGACTCCTCTACACCAAGCAGCGCATCGACCGCGAGTCCCTGTGCCGCCACAACGCCAAGTGCCAGCTGTCCCTCGAGGTGTTCGCCAACGACAAGGAGATCTGCATGATCAAGGTGGAGATCCAGGACATCAACGACAACGCCCCCTCCTTCCCCTCGGACCAGATCGAGATGGACATCTCGGAGAACGCTGCGCCCGGCACCCGCTTCCCCCTCACCAGCGCGCACGACCCCGACGCTGGCGAGAACGGGCTCCGCACCTACCTGCTCACGCGCGACGACCACGGCCTCTTCGCGCTGGACGTCAAGTCCCGCGGCGACGGCACCAAGTTCCCGGAGCTGGTGATCCAGAAGGCGCTGGACCGCGAGCAGCAGAACCGCCACACGCTGGTGCTGACCGCCCTGGACGGCGGCGAGCCCCCGCGCTCGGCCACCATGCAGATCAACGTGAAGGTTCTTGACTCCAACGACAACAGCCCCGTCTTCGAGGCGCCCTCCTACCTGGTGGAGCTGCCAGAGAACGCGCCGCTGGGCACCGTGGTCATCGACCTGAACGCCACCGACGCCGACGAGGGGCCCAACGGCGAGGTCCTCTACGCGTTCAGCAGCTACGTGCCCGACCGCGTGCGGGAGCTCTTCTCAATCGACCCCAAGACCGGCCTGGTGCGCGTCCAGGGCAACCTGGACTACGAGGAGAACGGGCTGCTGGAGATCGACGTGCAGGCGCGAGACCTGGGTCCCAACCCCATCCCCGCCCACTGCAAGGTCACCGTGCAGCTCCTGGACCGCAACGACAACGCGCCGTCCATCGGCTTCGTCTCCGTGCGCCAGGGGGCGCTGAGCGAGGCCGCCCCGCCCGGCACCGTCATCGCGCTGGTGCGGGTCACCGACCGCGACGCGGGCAGGAACGGGCAGCTGCAGTGCCGGGTGCTGGGCGGCGCGGGTGGCGCCGTGCCCTTCAGGCTGGAGGAGAACTACGACAACTTCTACACCGTGGTCACCGACCGCCCGCTGGACCGCGAGGCCCAGGACGAGTACAACGTGACCATCGTGGCGCGGGACGGCGGCTCGCCGCCGCTCAACTCCACCAAGTCCTTCGCCGTCAAGGTCCTGGACGAGAACGACAACCCGCCGCGCTTCACCAAGGGGCTCTACGTGCTGCAGGTGCACGAGAACAACATCCCCGGCGAGTACCTGGGCTCCGTGCTGGCCCAGGACCCCGACCTGGGCCAGAACGGCACCGTGTCCTACTCCATCCTGCCCTCGCACATCGGCGACGTGTCCGTCTACACCTACGTGTCCGTGAACCCCACCAACGGGGCCATCTACGCGCTGCGCTCCTTCAACTACGAGCAGACCAAGGCCTTCGAGTTCAAGGTGCTGGCCAAGGACTCCGGGGCGCCCGCGCACCTGGAGAGCAACGCCACCGTGCGGGTGACGGTGCTGGACGTGAACGACAACGCGCCGGTGATCGTGCTGCCCACGCTGCAGAACGACACGGCCGAGCTGCAGGTGCCGCGCAACGCCGGCCTGGGCTACCTGGTGAGCACCGTCCGCGCGCTCGACAGCGACTTCGGCGAGAGCGGGCGCCTCACCTACGAGATCGTGGACGGCAACGACGACCACCTGTTCGAAATCGACCCGGCCAGCGGCGAGATCCGCACGCTGCACCCCTTCTGGGAGGACGTGACGCCCGTGGCCGAGCTGGTGGTGAAGGTGACGGACCACGGCAAGCCCACGCTGTCGGCGGTGGCCAAGCTCGTCATCCGCTCGGTGAGCGGCTCGCTGCCCGAGGGCGTGCCCCGCGTCAACGGCGAGCAGCACCCCTGGGACGTGTCGCTGCCGCTCATCGTGACCCTGAGCACCATCTCCCTCATCCTGCTCGCGGCCATGATCACCATCGCCGTCAAGTGCAGGCGCGAGAACAAGGAGATCCGCACCTACAACTGCCGCATCGCCGAGTACAGCCACCCGCAGCTGGGCGGGGGCAAGGGCAAGAAGAAGAAGATCAGCAAGAACGACATCATGCTGGTGCAGAGCGAGGTGGAGGAGCGCAACGCCGTGAACGTCATGAACGTGGTGAGCAGCCCCTCCCTGGCCACCTCCCCCATGTACTTCGACTACCAGACCCGCCTGCCCCTCAGCTCGCCCCGCTCCGAGGTGATGTACCTCAAGCCGGCCTCCAGCACCCTGACTGCGCCTCAGGGCCACGCGGGCTGCCACACCAGCTTCACTGGACCCGGCACCCCTGCGAGCGAGACCCCCGCCGCCCGGATGTCCATAATTCAGGTAGGAGCCTTTTAGCCTAACCGCGAGCTCACTTTCTTGCTGGTGTGGGCACTGTCCTGAAACCTGCAGGACGGGACGAGCCACGCTGCCGGGAGCAGCGAGAGGAGAACGATTTCTAAGGGAAAAGGATGTACGCTTTAGCCACTGCCTGGCCAGCGTATCCTACACACAGCCCCTTCCGTGTGCATAGGCTAAAGTCTGCAAGATGGAAATCTCTTACTTTGGTTGCATTTAAAACGTTTGTTTTTTAAATAGGTTTTAAAGTGTTACCGGGGTTCCGTATCCACAGCTTATTTCATTGGTTAGTGTGCATGTCTTTCCAAACAGAGGATTGCTAGAGTAGAAAAAAAATTTTTTTTTTTTAGCTGATTCACTTAACATTTTCATATTTTATTAAAATATCTGATGCCAAACGAATACAGTGTATACCCCAGCACTAAGAAGTTAACTGCTTAAGTACAATACAGCAACCAGCAACCAGTCAGAATTCCAGAGCCTGAATCAATTTCAGTGGTTTTTTTCACCATCACCCCCAAAATCACAGTTTAAAAAGTGTTCGAAAGGACACCAATTTCATTAAGCCTTCAGCTGGAACTGTAGTACACGCATTAGTGTAGCTTCAGCTTTGGAAATGTGCCTTAGGCTCTGAAGGTCTTTGAAAAGTTTGAAAAAATATAGGCTCTGGATATGACTACTATCTGTCGATGAAAAGCATATATTTATTTTGTTCTGTGATTTTCCTGATCTTCTTCCCTGCAGTCACTGAGGGATAAACAGAGGACACTAGAGGGGTGAACTCACTCTGTGCTGTGAAAGCAAGAGGCAAAGTTGCACTAAAGGCACTTGTGCCACAAAGAATAGTAGGATACATTTAGTCTGCATACTGCATATGCATATGTGTATCTAAGTGGTATTTAATATATACGAGGTAGTAGAGTTAAATTGTTGATACATGAATAAAGTATGACCCAGCAGGAACACTAGACTCTCACAAAAGCAGGTGACTATACTGTGTTTAGTGATTGCCTAGTTTCTTTTACCCACTTACTGTGTTGTGTCACGCACAAAAAACGTAATTTTTCCTTATTATCAATGTGTGTTGCTACAAATTACTCTGGATGAGCAATACTTGCAATTGAAAATTGAGTTTACTGAGAGTGACTTTTGGGGAGGAAAATTAGTTTGGGGCAAATGAAAATAATTTGCTCAGAGATTTGTGTTTGGAAAAAGCAAATAACCTTTAATGACACCTGACTCAGTAATCTTTTATTATTAAAAACATTTATTATTATAAAACAGAGTAGTAGAGTTTCATAATCTTATCCTTTTTAACATGAGTATAACAACTGCTAAAACTCAACAGTTTCTGATAACAGTATCCTGTCCTTATAAAACAGACTCGTACTTGACACTACTGAATACTAGAGTATCCACTGTAGTGTTACATCCCATTTTTTACAGTATTTACTATACACAAGTCATCATGATATTGGGAGGTCTCTATAAAATTGAATAAGGAATTCCTCCTATGAAAAATCATAGTTTCTATAAAAGTCTGTGTGTAAAACTGGTATTTATGATGACTTTTTTACAGAGGTATATGTTAAAATATTCATTTATAGATCTCTGGCAGTCGTTTTATAAATATCTGTATGATATATACCTTTCTTCTATTTTTACCATTGACAATTAAAAAGATATTGCAGAAGGTCACTGTTTCATCTTCCATTTTCGAGTACTATGAGTTGAATTCTTATTTAGTGCTCAATAAGAATGAAATTTGAGCAATAGAATCCACACCAAGTTTGATTGCTGTCAGATTAGTGAGGAGCAATCATGGACAGAAGTTCCCAGGAGGCTCTGATGGACAGGCACCCTGTGTAGTGTTTATGCCACACTGTTCTTGAAGCTGTCCATTGCCCCAGGGAGGGTTGATGAAGATACCTCTCATTAGCAGTAAGACTTCAGCCAGACTGAATCACACACACACAGAAACACACACAAACATATAGTCACACTCAAAGACGGAGAAAGAGTTTAAACAGAAAACAAAGGAGACAAACTTCCCTGTTACTCTTGCTGTTTCTTTTCTTCCGAAATCTTAATTCATGCCATAAAGACACAAGAAAAGTTTAAGCTTCTGAAATGGTTTCCAAAGTGGCTCAGGTGCCCATATTGCTCCTGCCCTAGGAATATTCTCAGTATAAAATGTTAAAACAGACTCTTTTGTTTTTCTGTTGAGATTTTGTAGTCCTGTAAGGGATGCCTTTTAAGTTCCTAATACCTTAATTTCCTTTTAAATGTGTCAGGTCCTTCTCAGTGCCTATTGTGGGGAACAAAGTATACTGACTACAGTGACCTTGCCTTTTTTCTTTCTTTTTTTAAACCAGTGTGCCACAAACACTTTGTGCTCAAGTCACATGCTCAAATTAAAATCTTCAGGTATCCCATATTCTTGTTTCAAGTGCAGTTATTAGTGTGTATTTATTTAACACAGACTGCTGAGGAAATATACTATTAATCTCATGCATATTTCTGAAACATGAATTTTAATGCACAGAATGCAGTTGGTCTAGGAGCTACTGGGTCTGGTTTATCTTTGTTTTCCAGCATTTTGGGTGCTGTTTAGATTATGCTCACTGTATTTCTATTGATGGAAAGAAAAAAAATTACACTTTTGAGATACATGGCTAAAAGGTGGTGAAATGAAATTTTGGAACTTTAGGATTTAAAAACCTCATATTATAGCTCAAACTAAAATTTCTCAGAAGATTTTGTGTGAGTTGCAGACTCTAAAATTTTAAGATTAAGATCTATAGTTTTTTTTGGCATAAGAGTATTTTTATTGCAAATGGACGCTTAACAAGCATATAAACTGATATAAACCAGTGATTTCTAAGAAAATATTTTATTGCAGAATTTTTCATGTTTCTCAGTCCAAGTAGTCAGTCTATGAAGTGTTTAAACAATTGACAAGTGATTAAAATATTCTCAGTAGTGTGAATCATGGTAGCACATTGTTATAATAAAATATTTTATCAGTTTTAAAGCATCAAAGGTGATTTGGAAGAAAATAGGAACACAAATTTTGTGGTAGGTTAGACAAATTGATTATTACAGAAATTTCTCTCTTCATAGGAGCAGTTTTCCTGTGAATTAGTTCATAGGTTAATATGAGACTCTAAAATCAAGAAGAGGTCATTAATACTTGTTACAAGTTGGCTTATCAAGAATTATTTGCTGTGGTTGCTTCAGCAGCACATGTACTAAAAAAAAGAGAGAGAGAGAGGATTATTGGATACATCTCCAGGTAACTTTTCAACAGGTGTTTTCAGTGATCACCTAGTTGTGAAGAGGGAAGAGAGTGGGAACTTCTCTGGTGGGAGAATTTCCAGTTGTATTTGAACATCTGTGTTTTCAGATTTTTTTTCGGTAGCACATAAAATGTAGTCATTTTAATATGCTTTCATACAGGAAAAATATATTGAGCCAACAGAATAAGATATACTAAAATAAATTCTTTAAACGAATACATTCTTACACAGTGTCTTACAGTTCAATTTTAAAAGATTCACATTTTGGTTGACTTTAGAATTTTTATGCTGCAAGAGAAAATCCTTTCTATATACCTGGATGGCCTTTTCAATAAAAGCGAATTAAACATATGATAAATACTTTCAGTCAATCCAAATATATAAAAATGAGATCAAGGCATAGAAGACTATAGTATTATAGTGTAGACAATGAGCTCAGTATTCTAGAATGAAAAGGTGAATGAAAAAGTACATCTTTCCTAGCAATATTAACCGTTGTCTGTCTTGTTCCTACATCTCTACTGTAAGAGTTCCTACATCTCTAATATAATTCTTGACTTGATACTCAAATAAGTTCTCAAGATCACTATTTTCAGAACTTCACACTTTGGTATGATAGAGATTTCAGTAACAGACACAAAGAGTGTGAATAATTTTTTTCCATTCATAATTTTAAAGAATTTTTGGCAGTGTATTCTACAATGAAACAGTTTTATTAGTTACATGCACTTATTTCCATAAACTTGATATATGCTTCTTCTTCTAGGGGCTATGGTGGGCTGATTAGGAAGGAAATATCCCCTTTCTACTGCATTCCTCTAGGACTGTCTTGTCCAGTTTTCCCTTTTTAAGGTTTTTTAAAACATAGGATTAAGTTCTACTTCAAATTCACATGAATACAGTCATAAAACATACCTGCTATATATTAAAAATAGTACAAATAAAATAAGTAAATTAAAAATATTAAATTACATCAAAGGTGATTTGGAAGAAAATAGGAACACAAATTTTGTGGTAGGTTAGACAAATTGATTATTACAGAAATTTCTCTCTTCATAGGAGCAGTTTTCCTGTGAATTAGTTCATAGGTTAATATGAGACTCTAAAATCAAGAAGAGGTCATTAATACTTGTTACAAGTTGGCTTATCAAGAATTATTTGCTGTGGTTGCTTCAGCAGCACATGTACTAAAAAAAAGAGAGAGAGAGAGGATTATTGGATACATCTCCAGGTAACTTTTCAACAGGTGTTTTCAGTGATCACCTAGTTGTGAAGAGGGAAGAGAGTGGGAACTTCTCTGGTGGGAGAATTTCCAGTTGTATTTGAACATCTGTGTTTTCAGATTTTTTTTCGGTAGCACATAAAATGTAGTCATTTTAATATGCTTTCATACAGGAAAAATATATTGAGCCAACAGAATAAGATATACTAAAATAAATTCTTTAAACGAATACATTCTTACACAGTGTCTTACAGTTCAATTTTAAAAGATTCACATTTTGGTTGACTTTAGAATTTTTATGCTGCAAGAGAAAATCCTTTCTATATACCTGGATGGCCTTTTCAATAAAAGCGAATTAAACATATGATAAATACTTTCAGTCAATCCAAATATATAAAAATGAGATCAAGGCATAGAAGACTATAGTATTATAGTGTAGACAATGAGCTCAGTATTCTAGAATGAAAAGGTGAATGAAAAAGTACATCTTTCCTAGCAATATTAACCGTTGTCTGTCTTGTTCCTACATCTCTACTGTAAGAGTTCCTACATCTCTAATATAATTCTTGACTTGATACTCAAATAAGTTCTCAAGATCACTATTTTCAGAACTTCACACTTTGGTATGATAGAGATTTCAGTAACAGACACAAAGAGTGTGAATAATTTTTTTCCATTCATAATTTTAAAGAATTTTTGGCAGTGTATTCTACAATGAAACAGTTTTATTAGTTACATGCACTTATTTCCATAAACTTGATATATGCTTCTTCTTCTAGGGGCTATGGTGGGCTGATTAGGAAGGAAATATCCCCTTTCTACTGCATTCCTCTAGGACTGTCTTGTCCAGTTTTCCCTTTTTAAGGTTTTTTAAAACATAGGATTAAGTTCTACTTCAAATTCACATGAATACAGTCATAAAACATACTTTTCTGTTTTTACTATATATTAAAAATAGTACAAATAAAATAAGAATAAACTTTAAAAGATACTCAGCAGTTAAAATGCCTTGAGTTTCTAGTAGAAGAGTTTTAAAATTCAAATTATTATTATCATTCCTAATGTTTCATTAGTTTTCTTCTTAGTTTTGTATGCACTCATGAAAATCTCAGCTGCAATGTAAATCTGTGTTATTTCTCTGTTTTAAAATAAATGAAAAGACAAAAGTCATAGCATTTTTGCTATGTGAAGAAGCTCATTTTTAATGTCAGTTGATCTAACTGTTCATGAGGTAACAACTTCTTAATCAGTTCATTTTTAGTTTTCAGTCAAATTTTTAAAATATTAGCTAGGTACTATTTTATCATCTTTATGGTCTTATCCTTGCATGTTTATCAGTCTTTTGAAATGTAAGAGTAAGATGGTTTTTACTTTTACTTAAGTTCTTTGAATGACTTCCCTAATTTTTTTTAAATTATATGAGTTAATTTTATAATATCAATAAATGCTATTCTATAGAAATCTGCAGAGAAGATTTTATTCTTAATATCCTCATGTTATTTAAGACTGTGTGTAATCATGAAAAATACCCCGTCATGGAAAAGCATGTTCTAAAATTCCTATCTCAACTGCTTGAACATATTTTTTAGTCAAGAAAACAAATTTCCATGTTCTAAAGCACTACCTGTTGCTTGTAAGTATATTAAGTCAAACTCAAGAATGAAATAAGAACTATTTTTCCAAAAACTTTTCTTTATAAAGTTGATATTATATTTTATTCAAATTTTATGATGCATAGACACATTTAATGAAAAAAAATTTGGTGATAGAAGTAACAGACACAAAGAGTGTGAATAATTTTCCATTCATAATTTTAAAGAATTTTTGGCAGTGTATTCTACAATGAAACAGTTTTATTAGTTACATGCACTTATTTCCATAAACTTGATATATGCTTCTTCTTCTAGGGGCTATGGTGGGCTGATTAGGAAGGAAATATCCCCTTTCTACTGCATTCCTCTAGGACTGTCTTGTCCAGTTTTCCCTTTTTAAGGTTTTTTAAAACATAGGATTAAGTTCTACTTCAAATTCACATGAATACAGTCATAAAACATACTTTTCTGTTTTTACTATATATTAAAAATAGTACAAATAAAATAAGAATAAACTTTAAAAGATACTCAGCAGTTAAAATGCCTTGAGTTTCTAGTAGAAGAGTTTTAAAATTCAAATTATTATTATCATTCCTAATGTTTCATTAGTTTTCTTCTTAGTTTTGTATGCACTCATGAAAATCTCAGCTGCAATGTAAATCTGTGTTATTTCTCTGTTTTAAAATAAATGAAAAGACAAAAGTCATAGCATTTTGCTATGTGAAGAAGCTCATTTTTAATGTCAGTTGATCTAACTGTTCATGAGGTAACAACTTCTTAATCAGTTCATTTTTAGTTTTCAGTCAAATTTTTAAAATATTAGCTAGGTACTATTTTATCATCTTTATGGTCTTATCCTTGCATGTTTATCAGTCTTTTGAAATGTAAGAGTAAGATGGTTTTTACTTTTACTTAAGTTCTTTGAATGACTTCCCTAATTTTTTTTAAATTATATGAGTTAATTTTATAATATCAATAAATGCTATTCTATAGAAATCTGCAGAGAAGATTTTATTCTTAATATCCTCATGTTATTTAAGACTGTGTGTAATCATGAAAAATACCCCGTCATGGAAAAGCATGTTCTAAAATTCCTATCTCAACTGCTTGAACATATTTTTTAGTCAAGAAAACAAATTTCCATGTTCTAAAGCACTACCTGTTGCTTGTAAGTATATTAAGTCAAACTCAAGAATGAAATAAGAACGTATTTTTCCAAAAACTTTTCTTTATAAAGTTGATATTATATTTTATTCAAATTTTTATGATGCATAGACACACATTTATATAGGAAGTTGATATAAATAAATTATTCTTAAAATAATCCCTGATATCATCTCTTAAAAACCTAAGAAATACACATATTTAAATCTCCAGATAAATATTTAATATTGTTGAAAAGGATAATACTTATACTTTATCATGATTTACTACCACAGTGAGGTTTTAAAATTGTTATTGTTCGTGTTGCTTATGTAATTTAGTGCAGTAGAAATGTATCTATAAAAGTAAAAGATCTAAATTATGAAAGTATTTAAACAATAAAGGTTTGTATGCATTTACTGCATTGAAGGCTGACTCTGCCCATATTTATAAAAATGTGACCACTCCAACTTTCTGGCAGAAGTAAAGTCTGTGTATATATGTATATATGTCTTTACATTTTCAGTATAATGTGCATAAAGGGTCAACCACAAATATTAACCCATTTTTATACTTTTTTAGTTTAAAGGTACTTTTCTAGGATGAATTCAAACCTTTCTTTTTCCTTGAAAATATTTAAAAACTTGATGATCCTCCTGTTTTAAAGCTTCAAATATTTTGAAGCTCCTTAAAACAGAAGCAGTTATTAAAGAGCTGTTCAGGAACAACCAGCCTTCAGTGGACAAGAGGTTGGCCTTTCTATAGACTGGGCTTCCCTGGTGGCTCAGACAGTAAAGAATCTACCTGCAATGCAGGAGCTCCAAGTTTCTGATTCTCTGGGGAGTAGGGTGGGAGGTGAGAATCTATGCTGGGAGCCTGATGATGAAACAAGAGGAAGATGAAGCCACTAGAACTGGGCTCATGCCAGTCAGGAAGTGAAACTTAACTCCCTTACGCTGAGAAGTCTTGCAATACACTCAATAGTGGGTAAATTCTTACAAATGCACTTGCTAATTATGATATTAGTCATTGCTTCAGAATGTATTCCCTTCAGTGATGCTTCTGTTTAATAAATCCCACTGGGCATTATCTTAAAGTCATCTTTTACTAAAGTCATTAGGGAAAGTTTTTTTTTTTTTTTCTATTGAATTCCTTCAACCAGTGAGTATTGTTACACACTAGAGTAATGGTCATCTTCCCTCTCAATTTGAAGATAGTGTGACTTCTGCCATCCACCTACAAAATACTTTTAGATCATCATCAGGCCTATGCTAATCTATTGTCACCCTGTTTTAGCAAAGGAGACGTTGACAAGAATTTCCTTCAGTGGTACACAGGATTTTACAGTTAGTCATAGCTTTCACCAGTAGCTCTGACAGTGATGTATTGCTATCCTTTGGTCGCCTGAAATAAAATATCTCTGATAAAGAAGTTCTTAATGGCATCAACATTTGCTCTTGTGACTAAGCAGAAGCCTGCTCTTGCTTCCTTGCTACTGCAGAAATATGAATTCAATATTTTTAAGATAAAGCAAACAACAACAAAAAAGATGTAACAAAATACAGATTTGTAGTTGTGGGAGTGTAGGTGGCAATTTTCACTTGTGTGCATTATGTTCTTCCAGTGATAGACTGTAAAATTGGTTTCAAACAGTGTTTGAGAGAATCTATTGATATACACGTGACACACTTCTATTTGCCTGTCCTGGTCCTAGTGACATTCTGATTACTGGTGTTTGTAGGCTCTGCCCTGGATCTATTCCAGGGAGCTTTATTGTAGTGAAATGACTCTTACAGTTCATTGCCCATCTAGCATAACTGTGCTTACTATGATTGGCACGTTTGCATATATTCAAAAAATAAGGCAGTTAAACAGCATAATTATGGGAAAATGAATCATAACAATAAAAGACCATTTAAGTTAACAAGCTTTGTGATCAAAGGATAAATACAGGTTGGGTAAATTAGACTTTTGGTGTAACTAATCTACATAAATAAACTTTGCTCTGATTAGGGAATGGAATATATTAAAATAATTTAATGGTATAAGAAATGCATTTTATTTCTGACATCATGAAATATTTAAAGATGTGAGCCATTTTCTTCATGTTTCTGTTTGGTGAAATGGTCATGAACCATATTTACGTTGAATGAAAAACAGGCTTCTGTTTGGTAGAATACACCCTGTCTAAACAATATCTATTACTTTTTAGGCTTCTAATACTTTGATTGATTTTTAATTAGTGGAACTAGTAAAGGGACCATTTAAAGGAAAATTTCTTGTTTACTTCTTTTATCAGCTAGAAGCAGTCTTTGTGGAATATGAAAGTGTGAACATTAAAACTCTATTTCAAGTTTTCTAAGCTTATTCATAATCATTCTGTAGATATATACTATTTTTAAGAAGCACTGGATGTTTGTTTGTAAATTATATTATAATAGATAATGTAGATAATGACTTTATATTCTCAACATTTCTAATGTTATTTTGATGGCATGTAGGTTTTTAAGTAATAGATTCATAGACTCTATTTTCCGTAGAACTAAGCAGAAGCCTGCTTCTTCCTTGCTACTGCAGAAATATGAATTCAATATTTTTAAGATAAAGCAAACAACAACAAAAAAGATGTAACAAAATACAGATTTGTAGTTGTGGGAGTGTAGGTGGCAATTTTCACTTGTGTGCATTATGTTCTTCCAGTGATAGACTGTAAAATTGGTTTCAAACAGTGTTTGAGAGAATCTATTGATATACACGTGACACACTTCTATTTGCCTGTCCTGGTCCTAGTGACATTCTGATTACTGGTGTTTGTAGGCTCTGCCCTGGATCTATTCCAGGGAGCTTTATTGTAGTGAAATGACTCTTACAGTTCATTGCCCATCTAGCATAACTGTGCTTACTATGATTGGCACGTTTGCATATATTCAAAAAATAAGGCAGTTAAACAGCATAATTATGGGAAAATGAATCATAACAATAAAAGACCATTTAAGTTAACAAGCTTTGTGATCAAAGGATAAATACAGGTTGGGTAAATTAGACTTTTGGTGTAACTAATCTACATAAATAAACTTTGCTCTGATTAGGGGAATGGAATATATTAAAATAATTTAATGGTATAAGAAATGCATTTTATTTCTGACATCATGAAATATTTAAAGATGTGAGCCATTTTCTTCATGTTTCTGTTTGGTGAAATGGTCATGAACCATATTTACGTTGAATGAAAAACAGGCTTCTGTTTGGTAGAATACACCCTGTCTAAACAATATCTATTACTTTTTAGGCTTCTAATACTTTGATTGATTTTTAATTAGTGGAACTAGTAAAGGGACCATTTAAAGGAAAATTTCTTGTTTACTTCTTTTATCAGCTAGAAGCAGTCTTTGTGGAATATGAAAGTGTGAACATTAAAACTCTATTTCAAGTTTTCTAAGCTTATTCATAATCATTCTGTAGATATATACTATTTTTAAGAAGCACTGGATGTTTGTTTGTAAATTATATTATAATAGATAATGTAGATAATGACTTTATATTCTCAACATTTCTAATGTTATTTTGATGGCATGTAGGTTTTTAAGCAATAGATTCAACTTACGTGACTAGACTATTTTCTTTCCAACAACTGTGGTATGTTTTCTTAGGTACGTTTTCTTCAAATTCACTGGGCAGTAATTTTTAAAAGTGTAATTTAAGCATAAGTCATCAATTGGTATACTTTTGCAGTATTTCCACCTGGAATCCTCAATAATCATTGCTAAGCAATGATAGAATTATACCTAGAATTTTCATGCCCTCCAACTCAGTAAAACTTAAAATATATACATGTATCTTAAATTTTAATAGCATTCATAAAACAGAAGCCCAAATATTTTAGTACAGGAAGAAATATTCACAGGGTGAAAATTTCATTTTTATTTTTAGAATCTGATTTTAGACAATCAATATCTTAGAAAAATTCTATAATTATTATTTACTTGTAGTACATACATTTATATCAGTTTTGAGATGCAAGGTTATAGTTTTTACCCTTATGATACATTATTCCTTTTATTTTCACAGACTCCAAGGGAAAAATGTTTGCTAAATGCTCTTCATTTTATTTTACATACAGAAGATCTTACCATAATATACTGAGATTAATTTACGACTGAGTATTTGATAGATTTTTGCTATATTTTTTCAACACCAGAGCAATTGCAAATGCAGAGCTGATATTTATAAAAACAATCCACCTATAATTACCATGAGAAGGATTATCCAACCACAGTATGAGGTTACCAAAATGCTCTTTTATTGATGTCCCTATTTTAGTAGATGAGGTAACAATAAGAAGTTAGAACATTTGACAAATAATATGTTTAAAATCTTATCACAACTTGATAAGAAAAAACATGTTACCCCTTTTTTGGAAAAAAAGGACTTAGTTTTAAAAGGAGATATTTTCTACTTCATACTTGATAACTACTTAGTGATGCATCTTTATATCAATATTAGTTATAGAAAGAATTCTGGGCAACTTGAAAAATAATTTGCTTTGATTTCAATAGTTCTATCAGCAAAGCCCCAGAAAATTGTCTAGATATTAGTGACTTCTATTACTGTGTCTTCTTAAGACACAAAGTTCTATTTTGCTTTGGCCATTTTGCATGTAGTTTTAAGCAATAGATTCAACTTACGTGACTAGACTATTTTCTTTCCAACAACTGTGGTATGTTTTCTTAGGTACGTTTTCTTCAAATTCACTGGGCAGTAATTTTTAAAAGTGTAATTTAAGCATAAGTCATCAATTGGTATACTTTTGCAGTATTTCCACCTGGAATCCTCAATAATCATTGCTAAGCAATGATAGAATTATACCTAGAATTTTCATGCCCTCCAACTCAGTAAAACTTAAAATATATACATGTATCTTAAATTTTAATAGCATTCATAAAACAGAAGCCCAAATATTTTAGTACAGGAAGAAATATTCACAGGGTGAAAATTTCATTTTTATTTTTAGAATCTGATTTTAGACAATCAATATCTTAGAAAAATTCTATAATTATTATTTACTTGTAGTACATACATTTATATCAGTTTTGAGATGCAAGGTTATAGTTTTTACCCTTATGATACATTATTCCTTTTATTTTCACAGACTCCAAGGGAAAAATGTTTGCTAAATGCTCTTCATTTTATTTTACATACAGAAGATCTTACCATAATATACTGAGATTAATTTACGACTGAATATTTGATAGATTTTTGCTATATTTTTACAACACCAGAGCAATTGCAAATGCAGAGCTGATATTTATAAAAACAATCCACCTATAATTACCATGAGAAGGATTATCCAACCACAGTATGAGGTTACCAAAATGCTCTTTTATTGATGTCCCTATTTTAGTAGATGAGGTAACAATAAGAAGTTAGAACATTTGACAAATAATATGTTTAAAATCTTATCACAACTTGCTAAGAAAAAACATGTTACCCTTTTTTTGGAAAAAAAGGACTTAGTTTTAAAAGGAGATATTTTTTACTTCATACTTGATAACTACTTAGTGATGCATCTTTATATCAATATTAGTTATAGAAAGAATTCTGGGCAACTTGAAAAATAATTTGCTTTGATTTCAATAGTTCTATCAGCAAAGCCCCAGAAAATTGTCTAGATATTAGTGACTTCTATTACTGTGTCTTCTTAAGACACAAAGTTCTATTTTGCTTTGGCCATTTTGCATCTATTTTAAAACAGTTTATCCCAAATCAACTTATTGTACTAAGAATATGAATAAAAGAAGGTATAAGCCATGCAAAATGAAAGAGAAATCAAGCATTTATCATTATTAGCATTCCTATTAAGATAGAATTAAAGATTATGTGCAAACTTGTCTTCACGTAATTCTAAGGCAAGACACTTGATTGCTTTATTTTATTATTTTAGCTTTGCATGACCTTGTGTAACATCAGTGAATTTTGTTTTAAGCCAGTTCTTACTCTCTTGCTTTAATTTTGATTGATTATATCAGAAATGTCTGATTAATGAGAGATGTTTGGAGATACAGGTGATTCCTACTTGGCATGGCATATGCATAGGATATATTTGTAATCTTTGGGAACAATGAAATATATTGGTGCTAATGCATGAACTTAAATATAGATAAAAACACAGTATTATGGAGAGAAGGTATATGCAAAATAAGAACCATTTTAATACAACTCATAGGTTGAAAAAGATAGTTTATAACCTTGCACTTTAAGTATTGGCAAATGCTTGGATAACAATTATTAGCAAAATTTCCAGATCCTGACCTTCTAAGAAAGGTACTATTAATTCTTAGATGACAAGAAGGCAGAAAATAAGAGAACTATCTTACTGAACAAATGCCACTCACAGTCAAGATAAAGATTATGGACAAAAGTGTGTTCTGCAGTGTGGCCCTCACATCAGCTCTGCCAATACCAACGAATGAAGGAAAACAGCTAAGTTGGGAGAAACTAAGAGACAGGGAATCCATTTAAGGAGACTTCTTTATTTTTTTTTGACTTTGAGCAATAGGCTTTCCATGATTTTTTTTTTTGTATATAATCGAGACAATTACAGACTAATTTGTGTTAGAATGCATGCCCAGTTCCCCAACTCAAAACCCAATTTGTTACCACCTGTGGCTATTTCTATTAAAAAAAAGAAACATAATTACTATGAGTCTCAGCAGTCTTAGAGTAAATTTTTGCAATTACAATGCTTCCCTTGGGCAGATGTGTGAAAATGGCAGATTAATTCCTGCCAGAATTTTTCTGTTCCTCGTGCATTTTTAGGTTTGGTGTTGCCTGCTTATTAGAGGGCCTCTGTTTGCTCTGGTTAAAGGTTATGTCAGTGTTTCCATAGTAAATCTCTAGAAATGAAGAGTCACAAGTCAACCATTAAATTTTGCCTTAGGTGAAAAGTTGACATGTAACGTCTCAGCAAAGGAGTCGATGTTATTTTTCCACCTCACTCCTCTGTTGCTGGGTTAAATTTGAAGTAAAGGGGTAGTAGGACCGTTTGGCAATGTTGGGAGAGCAGAACTTAACACTAGTCGGCCAAAAGAAAAGTGTCTTCTGAACTATAAAGTAATATCTCATCAACAGAAGTTGATGGAAGCTTTTAAATTCTGTGCTTGATCCTAAATGCATCAGATTTTACTTATACTTAATACATAAGATTTTTTAAAGGCACAATAAAAATACTGAGGCTGGATAGCTGACAAAAGATGTAGCACCCTATCTGTTTCCACTTTTTCCTTCCTTCAGTTATGATATGTAAAGTGAAAGAGAAAGTGTTAGTCACTCAGTCACTCAATTGTGCCCTACTCTTTGAGACCCCATGGACTGCAGCCCGCCAGGCTCCTCTGTTCATGGGATTCTCCAGGCAAGAACACTGGAGTGGGTGGCCATTTCACTCTCCAGGGGAATCCTCCCAAGCCAGGGACTGAACCTGAGTGTCCTGCATTGCAGGCAGATTCTTTACCATCTGAGTCACCAGGAAGCCCTGTGACATCAGCTCTGCCAATACCAACAATGAAGGAAAACAGCTAAGTTGGGAGAAACTAAGAGACAGGAATCCATTTAAGGAGACTTCTTTATTTTTTGACTTTGAGCAATAGGCTTTCCATGATTTTTTGTATATAATCGAGACAATTACAGACTAATTTGTGTTAGAATGCATGCCCAGTTCCCCAACTCAAAACCCAATTTGTTACCACCTGTGGCTATTTCTATTAAAAAAAAGAAACATAATTACTATGAGTCTCAGCAGTCTTAGAGTAAATTTTTGCAATTACAATGCTTCCCTTGGGCAGATGTGTGAAAATGGCAGATTAATTCCTGCCAGAATTTTTCTGTTCCTCGTGCATTTTTAGGTTTGGTGTTGCCTGCTTATTAGAGGGCCTCTGTTTGCTCTGGTTAAAGGTTATGTCAGTGTTTCCATAGTAAATCTCTAGAAATGAAGAGTCACAAGTCAACCATTAAATTTTGCCTTAGGTGAAAAGTTGACATGTAACGTCTCAGCAAAGGAGTCGATGTTATTTTTCCACCTCACTCCTCTGTTGCTGGGTTAAATTTGAAGTAAAGGGGTAGTAGGACCGTTTGGCAATGTTGGGAGAGCAGAACTTAACACTAGTCGGCCAAAAGAAAAGTGTCTTCTGAACTATAAAGTAATATCTCATCAACAGAAGTTGATGGAAGCTTTTAAATTCTGTGCTTGATCCTAAATGCATCAGATTTTACTTATACTTAATACATAAGATTTTTTAAAGGCACAATAAAAATACTGAGGCTGGATAGCTGACAAAAGATGTAGCACCCTATCTGTTTCCACTTTTTCCTTCCTTCAGTTATGATATGTAAAGTGAAAGAGAAAGTGTTAGTCACTCAGTCACTCAATTGTGCCCTACTCTTTGAGACCCCATGGACTGCAGCCCGCCAGGCTCCTCTGTTCATGGGATTCTCCAGGCAAGAACACTGGAGTGGGTGGCCATTTCACTCTCCAGGGGAATCCTCCCAAGCCAGGGACTGAACCTGAGTGTCCTGCATTGCAGGCAGATTCTTTACCATCTGAGTCACCAGGGAAGCCCTGTGACTTGTAAACTCCATTCTTAATAAAGATATAATTGATCTATACACAAAATAAGGTTATTAAGTCTGAATGTTTGGAATTTGTGAGTCAATGTTACAATTCTTTATTGGTAAAGTAAATTTGTCACAAAGTGTCTAGACAGGAGAATGCTTGAGGCCAGTGACAGCACCCATCTTGTTTGTCATTATAATTGGCAGAAGCTAACCTGGTTTAATACATTGTAGGTACTTAAAATATGAATTATTTGTAATGTCCCCTGATCAGATAAGAGCTGAGCTTGTATTTAATCCTAGAAGTTACTAAGGTCAAAGCTAATATACTATGTATGGACACATACTGAAATATCAATCTATTGGTAAGTAATTTGTTTGAAGATGACCTATTTGATCATTTTTACTTAGAGTTATTGCATTAATAATTACAATGAAAATTTCTATGCAGTTATGCTGATAATATTACCAGTTCATGGGCAAAAAAATTGGTGATCAAGATTTACAATTATAAACATCAAATTTTCCATAATATGTTTATAGGTGGCACTAGTGGTACAGTATCCGCTTGCCAGTGTAGAAGACTTAGGCATGGAGGTGCAGTCCCTCAGTCAGGAAGATCCCCTGGAGGAGGGCAAAGCAACCCACTCCAGTACTCTTGCCTGGAGAATCCCAAGGAGAGAGGAGCCTGCTGGACTACAGTCCAAGGGGTTGCAAAGAGTCAAATACTATAGAACTGACTTAGCAGGCACACATATATAAATATATAAATAAAAAAATAAATGAGTATATATGCTATGCATAACTATTTACATTGAATCAAGAGAAATACTGTTGGTAAGAATATCTCTTATCTTTTGATCTATTAGTTTGTACGGTTTATAAAATATTGAGACTGTGCAGTTCATATGCTATGCCTATGTGTTAAGGCTTTGAAAAATCACACAGTTATAGTAAATAAAGCCACTGGAAACTTCCTTGGTGGTCCAGAGGTTAGGAATCCACACTGTAATGCAGTGTATACAGGTCCTGTCTTTGGTGGAGAAACTAAGGTCCTACATGCTGTGGAGCAGCTAAAACTGTGTGGCACAACAAATAAATAAATAAAATAAATATTAAGAAAAGAATCTGATGCAATTCATTTTTATGTTTTAATTTTTAAGATAATTGTATTTACAAAGACTGTAAATAGAAGTACTTGTTTTCTAAATTAATTTTTAATAGAATGAAATGATAAATAAGCAGTAAATTATCATTACATTTATTTGTATTTGTTGACAGGTAATTTTATGAGCTAATCACTTTGGTACCAGTCATTTGCTATTTGAAATGGGAGAATAAAATCACTTTGGGCAGTTACCAAATACATGTAGTAATAATAACCCAACTTACAAAACTCTTCTTAAAATTTCAAAATCTATCTTGTGGAGCTGATATGAAATTTCCGTGCACATATTGGGGAAACATAAACTACATGTTCATACAGACAGTATTTTTCCATTTCTGTATTGTTGTTTAAAATACATCCATACCCTGAATACTTGTTCAATCCATAATCATCAATTCAAGAAAAGTAATGAAATAATTAAAAGACTCCTTATTGAAATACTTTCTGCCACTGCAGGAGATGCAAGAGAAGCAGGTTCAATCCCTGGGTTAGGAAGATCCCTTGGAATAGGAAATGGCAACTCATTCCAGTATTCTTGTCTGGAAAATGCCGTGGACAGAGAAGCCTGGCAGGCTATGGTCCATGAGTCACAAAAAGTCAGACATGCATGAGTGCGCACGTGTACTCAAACACTGCTTTTAGACTCTCACAGGACTTAATTATTGTTTATCTGAATTTTAAATTTTGATAGCACTATTCAGGTCAAACAGTAGGAGATCAGGTAGAATAAAGGCTTCAAACAGAATGAGTTTTTATATTGTATTACAAATTTAATTGTCCTAATATATTAGAATAGTTGTGATTTAAAATGATGGAAAACATAATAGCAAGGAGCATAGCAATATAAATTTAAGAAGTTTAAGACTCATTGTCAATTACCACTTATGAAGAAGCAAAAGACTTTCAGAAAGATTAAACTAATAGTATCAAATATTACATAAAATGACCTATAAAGAACAAGTTCTCAATGGAGATATTTATATTCCCAATTATCTAAACATTATAGTTCAAGTCCACCTGTAAATTCACCCTGGAATATTTGTCATTTGGAGGCAGGAAAGTCCATCAACAGTCAGTGATGTTCTGTGCAGATGATTAGTAAGGCTGGGTCTTGGTTTCATGGCACTCTAATAAGCCCATGTATCTGGGGCAGGTATTCTCCTACACACAGTGGAGCAGAAGCTGAACCTGTAATATTAATAGTTCATAATCTGTCTAAATTTTACTTCTTTCTCAGAATGTGCTTGTTCTTAAACTATCATCCATGTTTGTTTGTTTGTTTTTTTCTTTTTTTTAAGAATACAGCTAAGACATCTTCTGGAAAGGTGACTTCCAAATAATGTTGGTAGAATGTGAATGTTTACGAAAAACAATAGTATTCATGAGTTTAATTACTCTTCACATAAAACCAAATAATCTAAACTCATGAGTCATCTATTTAAATTTCTCAAAAAGTTGTTTAACTGAGAAGTATCATCAAAACACATAATTTGAGTGAAACAAATGGCTGTTCTAATTCTTTTCTTCTTATCTTTGCCCTCTGGAATGTTTTCTGTGATATCCATTCAGAAAATGTATTTTTCCAGGGATTCTTTAAAAACCTTTCACATTTATGTATGACTTAAATACATTTTTAAATATATATATATATAGGTTGATGAGATCATGGTGACACTTATAACCAGATTAATATTTAACTATTCAGTTATCCATCAGTACCTGTGGGGGATATGTTCTAGGACATCCTGGATTTCAAAATCCAAAGAGGCTCAATTCCCACTTTAAATCATCTCTAGATTATGCACAATACCAAATGTAATGTAAATGCCATGCAAATAATTGTAAATACAATGTAAATACTTGGTAAATAGTTGCAACTTATAAAAAAAATTCAAGTTTTGCTTTTTGGAACTTTTTGGAATTTTTTCCTCCAAATGCTTTTTTTGTCTGAGATTGGTTGAATCTCAGGAGGTATAACCTGGGTATATGTAGAAATGACTATGTCCATTTGGACTTGAGATCATATAGTTGATTTCACACAGTGGAACTGTATATGGGTGTGCTGAATTTCAGATGGGTTGGGTTGATGGTATTATGATTAGCATTATTAAAATGCATTTAATAGACAAGTAACATTTATTTAGTTAAAACCAAAAAGCTTATTTTCTTTAATCTAGACTTGATTATATATTTTAAGAAGTAAAGTGTTGATATTCTTTTTATATAAAAACAATAAAGTAAGTCTTTCCACATGACTCCCTCTTTTTGTTCGACAGGCAAGAGTGTGCTCTGCTGAAATATAGTAGAGAAAGAATCCTCCATCTGCCACTCCTGAAAATAGAATCCTTAGCTTTTTACCTCTTGATAAATCTTCTTTATATATTTATGACTATGCAAGTCAGAGAAATAGACTAACATGTCGTTTCCTAACATAAAGAGAGGAAATTTATAGTTAAACTTAATCAACAAATTCAGTAAAATTATTTTCATTTGAAATTTCCTGTTAGGCTTCAGTGACCTTCTGCTTTATTTAAATACTCACTGTTTAACTAGAGAAATTTAATCTCCAAGGGCACATCTGTTACTTAGTGATATTTTAGGCTGGGTTTTGTTTGGGAGAGGTGTGGAGTGGCAGTGGAAAGGTCCTAGGGACTGGAGATGGAAAGAGGCTCTAATTCAGTGTCCCCAGGTAATACGATATAAATAATTGGAAAATGGATATATCATTTCAGTTGGTTAATTGTAAAATAAACCTATTATGTTGTTCAAGCATTAAGGTAGAATCAACATGTTGGGAAACAGATAAAAGGTGCATGAAAGCATTTAAAATTCAATCATTAGGTTTTATTACACCCATCTGCTGCTAGGAAACATAATTGGAAATTTGATTCATTGACCTTTAGCTGCCATTTTGGATCATAGTTCCAAAGTCTATCTTTTCAAGTTGGATATTTGAAGTTAATTTGATAAGAACCATACTTAGTCCATTTCAACCCAATTACCTTTGGGAAGAAAACTTCAAAAAATAAAATCAGGTGTAATGGTCTGGTGTGTATTTGACAATAGTGTTGGCAGAGTTATTTGATTCCACATCTGGTTAAAGCAACCAATGTTCAACTTCATTAAGGTTTCTATTAGCTGGAAGAACTGGAGAACTTTTTACTGTTTTATTCATGAAGTCCTGCTTCTCATTAATTATTCTCTGGATCTATATTATACTACATTTACCATTACAATATCCAATTGCACTAAAATTACCTACCATGACATAAGCTAAAACAATCTTTAGTCTTACAGGTGATTATCCTTAACTTAAAAAATTTGATTTTTTTTCTTTTATATAAAAACAATAAAGTAAGTCTTTCCACATGACTCCCTCTTTTTGTTCGACAGGCAAGAGTGTGCTCTGCTGAAATATAGTAGAGAAAGAATCCTCCATCTGCCACTCCTGAAAATAGAATCCTTAGCTTTTTACCTCTTGATAAATCTTCTTTATATATTTATGACTATGCAAGTCAGAGAAATAGACTAACATGTCGTTTCCTAACATAAAGAGAGGAAATTTATAGTTAAACTTAATCAACAAATTCAGTAAAATTATTTTCATTTGAAATTTCCTGTTAGGCTTCAGTGACCTTCTGCTTTATTTAAATACTCACTGTTTAACTAGAGAAATTTAATCTCCAAGGGCACATCTGTTACTTAGTGATATTTTAGGCTGGGTTTTGTTTGGGAGAGGTGTGGAGTGGCAGTGGAAAGGTCCTAGGGACTGGAGATGGAAAGAGGCTCTAATTCAGTGTCCCCAGGTAATACGATATAAATAATTGGAAAATGGATATATCATTTCAGTTGGTTAATTGTAAAATAAACCTATTATGTTGTTCAAGCATTAAGGTAGAATCAACATGTTGGGAAACAGATAAAAGGTGCATGAAAGCATTTAAAATTCAATCATTAGGTTTTATTACACCCATCTGCTGCTAGGAAACATAATTGGAAATTTGATTCATTGACCTTTAGCTGCCATTTTGGATCATAGTTCCAAAGTCTATCTTTTCAAGTTGGATATTTGAAGTTAATTTGATAAGAACCATACTTAGTCCATTTCAACCCAATTACCTTTGGGAAGAAAACTTCAAAAAATAAAATCAGGTGTAATGGTCTGGTGTGTATTTGACAATAGTGTTGGCAGAGTTATTTGATTCCACATCTGGTTAAAGCAACCAATGTTCAACTTCATTAAGGTTTCTATTAGCTGGAAGAACTGGAGAACTTTTTACTGTTTTATTCATGAAGTCCTGCTTCTCATTAATTATTCTCTGGATCTATATTATACTACATTTACCATTACAATATCCAATTGCACTAAAATTACCTACCATGACATAAGCTAAAACAATCTTTAGTCTTACAGGTGATTATCCTTAACTTAAAAAATTTGGGCACTCCCCAAGCCCCTTTCACCACCGTAAGTATGATACTACAGAACCCTCCTAAAATATTATTTCCTATGCTTCACTCAGAGGGTGAGATGTAATAAAATTACATGCCTAACAGGAGAAGTACATTATGTAAATTGATCATGATTTCCTTGTCAGTGTTTGTGTACTGTTCTGCTCACTGAGGTTCATGTAACTTGGAAAAGAATCATGATTAAACAGGTGTTTCTTCAGCCTATGAGATCAAATTTCTGAAATATTTATATGGTTATGAGCCAGATGTACACAGCTTAACCTTATAATCCCATTCCACAGCTTTTCCAAATACTTGGAAACTTGTTAAGTATGAAGATGATTATTTTGGCAGCATAGTTCCATGAATAGGATTCCAATCTTCCTTATTTACAAGCCGGCACTGTTAATGTACTCTAGTATATTAAATCGACATGGAAACTGAAAAAGAATCCATTTAAGGGTTCAGTGACAGGGGAGCTTTTTCTCTAAAGCTTTTCATTGTTTTTTAAATTGACTTTTTAATAGCCGAACACATATGCTGCAGGTGAAAAATGTGAATGTTTCAGATACTGTGCTATTACCACTTTGGTGTGAAATAGTTATTACTCTGATTTCTCATACTTTTATCATAATCTTGATTCCATATATGACAATGAATCTGCCCTTTACAAATATTTCCTTCAGTATCATCTCAGTTGCAAGCCCTTGCATGTCATTTGACATGTGAAATTATTTTAAATGCACACATCCTTTTTTTTTTATTAATGAATAGAGGCAATACAGAGTAATGTAGTAATGTGTCATGATTTTCATTAGGCTTATTTATTGGTTCTGCAATAATAGATGGAGAGCTATTTGACCACATCTGGTAACAACCAATGTCAACTAAAGGTTTCTATTAGCTGGAAGAACTGGAGAACTTTTTACTGTTTTATTCATGAAGTCCTGCTTCTCATTAATTATTCTCTGGATCTATATTATACTACATTTACCATTACAATATCCAATTGCACTAAAATTACCTACCATGACATAAGCTAAAACAATCTTTAGTCTTACAGGTGATTATCCTTAACTTAAAAAATTTGGGCACTCCCCAAGCCCCTTTCACCACCGTAAGTATGATACTACAGAACCCTCCTAAAATATTATTTCCTATGCTTCACTCAGAGGGTGAGATGTAATAAAATTACATGCCTAACAGGAGAAGTACATTATGTAAATTGATCATGATTTCCTTGTCAGTGTTTGTGTACTGTTCTGCTCACTGAGGTTCATGTAACTTGGAAAAGAATCATGATTAAACAGGTGTTTCTTCAGCCTATGAGATCAAATTTCTGAAATATTTATATGGTTATGAGCCAGATGTACACAGCTTAACCTTATAATCCCATTCCACAGCTTTTCCAAATACTTGGAAACTTGTTAAGTATGAAGATGATTATTTTGGCAGCATAGTTCCATGAATAGGATTCCAATCTTCCTTATTTACAAGCCGGCACTGTTAATGTACTCTAGTATATTAAATCGACATGGAAACTGAAAAAGAATCCATTTAAGGGTTCAGTGACAGGGGAGCTTTTTCTCTAAAGCTTTTCATTGTTTTTTAAATTGACTTTTTAATAGCCGAACACATATGCTGCAGGTGAAAAATGTGAATGTTTCAGATACTGTGCTATTACCACTTTGGTGTGAAATAGTTATTACTCTGATTTCTCATACTTTTATCATAATCTTGATTCCATATATGACAATGAATCTGCCCTTTACAAATATTTCC
The DNA here is from genome assembly GCA_022376925.1 of Tragulus kanchil. Classification (NCBI taxonomy): domain Eukaryota; kingdom Metazoa; phylum Chordata; class Mammalia; order Artiodactyla; family Tragulidae; genus Tragulus; species Tragulus kanchil. The sequence continues at coordinate 83,365,122 of JAIOJX010000003.1, read as the reverse complement.
TTCAGTATCATCTCAGTTGCAAGCCCTTGCATGTCATTTGACATGTGAAATTATTTTAAATGCACACATCCTTTTTTTTTTTATTAATGAATAGAGGCAATACAGAGTAATGTAGTAATGTGTCATGATTTTCATTAGGCTTATTTATTGGTTCTGCAATAATAGATGGAGAGCTTATTGTTATGCTTTCAGTTTGAGCTATTTACGCACAATGCTACTAGGTGCACCATTTCATATTTGTGATGTTCTGTCCTTTCAGGAAAAAGAGTATCAAGATCCTTAAATCAAATTAGACTAGGAAGAGTCTTATACATTGTATTTTTTTATATTAAGTGCATAACTTTTATAAACTACCTGACTCTGCTTGAATAAACTCATGCTTCTTCATAGAGAGGAAAAACCTATTTTTCAAACTATGTATGACAACCTGACTCCCTATTTTGTAAAGGAATAAAGAGGAAAGAGACTGTGAGTCAATAGAAAAATTCCTCTGCTTTTTATCTCTCTTGGTAAATTTATCTACTTTGCAATTTATATTTATACTAAAAATGTCTCTAATGAACCAAAAATAAGGAGAAATACTATACTTAACATTACTAATCATCAATGAAAAACAAATCAAGACCCAAATAAGATATCACCTCACAGCTGCCAGAATGGCTGCCATCAAAAAGAACACAACAGATTGGCAAGAAGTTGGCAAGAATACTGGAGTGGGTTGCCATTTCCTTCTCTAGGTACACTGTGAACGTGAATGTAAATTGGAACATTTAGGTTTCACAATAAAACTAAGACTAGAACTACCACATGGCCTGACAATTCCACTCCTGGGTATATATCTGAAAAAAATAAATACATAAATAAACTAATTTGAAAAGATACATGTACCCTGATGTTCATAAATCATAGCAGCATTATTTAAAACTGCCAAGATATGAAAGCAACCTAAGTGACTATCAACAGATGAATGAACAAAGATGTGTTACATATATTATATGTGTGTATATATAGATATATATATATACACTGGAGTACTACTTAAACATTAAAGTGAATGAAATTTTGCAATTTGTAGTACTATGGATGGACTTGGAAGGCATAATGCTAAGTGAAATAAATCAGAGAAATATACTGTATGAATGACTTATACGTGGACTCAAAACAATAGGGCAATCTAGGGGATATATCAAAAAAATAAGAAGACTCAGATATAGAGGGCAAACTAAAAGTTACCAGTGGGCAGGGGGGCAAGATAGGAGAGAGTGTACAATCTGTTGGGTGTAAAATATTCTCAAGGGTGTGCTTTATATCATGGGGAATATTACAGTAACTATAAATGGAAAGCAGACTTTAAAAATTCTATTAAAATAACTCTACAGATCTAAAAATAATCAATATTCCTTGGAAAAAAAAAGGAAATTTGCTGTTTTTACCAGGAGAGGCACCTAACCATTCTTCAGGGCCAAAGATATTGAAATTTTATTTCCATATTAATTGTCATATCTGAAAACAGGTTTTCAGAAAACAGATATTCTGAAAGGCTAGTATTTGTCAAAGTAAATTATAGAATATTTTTCAGAAGACCTGGTATACCCAGAAAATACTCAGATAATAATTTTAAATAAAGTTTCAAGAATCATTATACATCATAATAAAGTAAGTATGCAAGCACTTATCAAAATCCCATATAGAATTAGGTAACCTATAAATCAGTCTTCAAGGACAATATGCTGAATAATAAAATTTTTGGATCCTTATTTTTGTGTGTGTGTGACATACTTAAAAATGAAGCTGTCCTTTGAGACTGTGCCTCTGTATCTGTGTCGTTAAGACCCAGGGTTGATGGTTGAGTACCTTTTGGATTTCAATTACTCTGTTATCAAACTGGGAATTTGTAGTCAACAGCCATAGGCTATATTTGACTACAGGGCCACTTACTCCTTCCTGTTTGATTTTTATCAAGTCAGTAGTTGCCTTAGAAGAAACCCTGCTCTTGGGAAATACAACTATTATAAACTCTGATATGCAAAAGTTCAGTTTTTCAATTAAAATATTTTCAATTTTGTTTCAGTCTATGTATCTTTGAGTTTCTTTTTTTCATTTTTTTATATTAAGGGTCTATATTTTTCCCTAATTCAAGATGAATTCTAACTCTTTGCAAAAATCTACTAAAAAATCCATACATAAAATAGTGTCTGTTATAAAGTTAGAATTCAATATATACTTGTGGACTGAAAATAAAGTTGTATTTAAATCATTATTATTGCTTATAATTTAGTACTAACTTTTCTGATTCAGATCCATAATCCTTTCTCTAATTAGGAAATCTAAAGGACTCAAATCTGAACTTATTTAAGGCTATTTTTATTTTTTATTTATTCCAGTTAGTATAAATACAAAGGGAGTCAGCTCTATGGGGAATTACAGTAACTTGAAACAATTTTATTAAAATAACTCTACAGATCTAAAAATAATCAATATTCCTTGGAAAAAAAAAGGAAATTTGCTGTTTTTACCAGGAGAGGCACCTAACCATTCTTCAGGGCCAAAGATATTGAAATTTTATTTCCATATTAATTGTCATATCTGAAAACAGGTTTTCAGAAAACAGATATTCTGAAAGGCTAGTATTTGTCAAAGTAAATTATAGAATATTTTTCAGAAGACCTGGTATACCCAGAAAATACTCAGATAATAATTTTAAATAAAGTTTCAAGAATCATTATACATCATAATAAAGTAAGTATGCAAGCACTTATCAAAATCCCATATAGAATTAGGTAACCTATAAATCAGTCTTCAAGGACAATATGCTGAATAATAAAATTTTTGGATCCTTATTTTTGTGTGTGTGTGACATACTTAAAAATGAAGCTGTCCTTTGAGACTGTGCCTCTGTATCTGTGTCGTTAAGACCCAGGGTTGATGGTTGAGTACCTTTTGGATTTCAATTACTCTGTTATCAAACTGGGAATTTGTAGTCAACAGCCATAGGCTATATTTGACTACAGGGCCACTTACTCCCTTCCTGTTTGATTTTTATCAAGTCAGTAGTTGCCTTAGAAGAAACCCTGCTCTTGGGAAATACAACTATTATAAACTCTGATATGCAAAAGTTCAGTTTTTCAATTAAAATATTTTCAATTTTGTTTCAGTCTATGTATCTTTGAGTTTCTTTTTTTCATTTTTTTATATTAAGGGTCTATATTTTTCCCTAATTCAAGATGAATTCTAACTCTTTGCAAAAATCTACTAAAAAATCCATACATAAAATAGTGTCTGTTATAAAGTTAGAATTCAATATATACTTGTGGACTGAAAATAAAGTTGTATTTAAATCATTATTATTGCTTATAATTTAGTACTAACTTTTCTGATTCAGATCCATAATCCTTTCTCTAATTAGGAAATCTAAAGGACTCAAATCTGAACTTATTTAAGGCTATTTTTATTTTTTATTTATTCCAGTTAGTATAAATACAAAGGGAGTCAGCTCTATGTCTACCTAACCTTCCCACCTTGGGCCTCCCTCCCATTCCATCCCTCCATTTCACTCCTCAAGGTCATTAGAGTTGAGCTCCCTGGGCTCTACCACCGCTCTCCATTAGCTGTCTATGTTACACATGATAGTGGATACGTGTCAGTGCTATTCTCTGGATCTGTGGGTCTGTGCCACTCTCCCCTCTACCTCCGAAGGTACCCATGATGGACAGCTTCTTTACTCTGACATCCTATTCCAAAGGCCTTTAATTTGAAAAACAAAACAGAGCTTGCCTTTCAATCCTGAACAATTTGCTTAACTTCTTTTTTTTCTTGTTTTCTTACCTGGTGTAACACTATTTGTTGCTCAAAGGCTGTAAATATGATTGTGCTTAAAAATAATATTCATAATACTTAGTACTGAATAAATATTGAGACATTATTTTTGTTAACAGCAGAAGACATAAAATATTCTGGAGCAATTAAACTTTATGTTGCTGATATGTAGATATATTCTCTACCCAAACAAAATTTCAGTAGGCCTCAATCTCTCAATCTTTTTCTAAGATTAAAAAAGTGTTTTTACTGGAATGCAAATTTGTTTTACTGTAAATTTCTATTTTGATATCTCTAAACTAGGAGTGATCACTTCTGTTTTAATGCTAGGCATTTTATTATGTGACTGATTTTTGATACACTATCTTGTGAAAATTGGTTTCTAGATATTTAAAACATCTTAAAAGACCAAAGTCAACTCTACAGTGGAAAGATGGAAGTTTTCCTTAGAATTTTGCTTTTTATTCAGGGAGGCCATGTAGGAAGAAAAACTCACATCATGTAGAAACTGAAGAGTAGTTTCCTTAAAAGAATTGTTGTTGGGCAATGAATACTAGAAAGTTAGAGACATATGACAGTATCTGATTTCATTTGCACTTCTTTGCATGTGAGAAAATGGAAGCACAGAAATGTTACCACAGCTTGCCAGGAATACAGAACTAATGTCATTTGACTCAGAGTCTAGGGTTTTTACTCCTACACCAGTTGGGATATCATATTTGACATGCATTTCTATTGAGGTATCAAGCTCCAGGAGATAGTGAAGGACAGGGAAACCTGTAGTGCTGCAGTCCATGGGGTTGCAAAGAGTCTGACACAACTTAGTGACTGAACTGAAGTGAACTGATACAGAATGATAACATCTTACAGCATGAAAAATGCTGCTATGAAGTAATGCAACTTACTTCCTAGTAATGCAGGTCAATTTAGAAGAGGATTCTTTAAGGCTTCCACATGGTAACCACCAGAACTCTGCTGGAAGCTAGGTATAACAGGTTGTCACAGAGTCTTTCAAATGGGAAACCAGCAGTAGTATCAAGAGGCTCTGTCGTAGTTCCAAATGGTGAAAACACTTCCAAATTTTGGAGACTCCAGAAGCAGCCCTAGAGCCTCATATTTGATAATAGAATTGGCTTTGATTCCTTCAATGTAATCATAATTGTCCAGTAGACATCATTATGCCTACATTTGATTCAGAGCTGACAAATTATAGGCAAAAAGCCATTCGAGTGGGTGTGACCTGGTATTAGAAATCTGCAGGGAGTATTAGCCAGCAAGCATGCTTAGAATGAAAATAATCTGTTAAAATGTGTCACATAATGATAAATAGGATAGACTAGAAAGGACAATATGCACAAAACCAAGATGAATCACGTAGCACTTGCTGGGTTTTTATTTGAAAGAGTGCAAAGTTTTAAGTCAAAGAGATTTCTTCATATTACTTACTCCTGTTGGAACCTTTGACTAATCTGTCATGAATTCCACAGGCTTTAGTTTCTCCATCCAGAAAATAGAAATAATTATAATAACTTCAAGTCAGTGAGGTTGAAGCTGAAAGGAAATAATAGATTTGGAAGAGTTGAAATACTGTGACTACATCGACCTCTAAAATATGTAAGGAAGCACAGCAAACAAGGTTCAGCAAACTGAAGAATTATTTTCTCTGAGAAGGAATGGGTTATTCTTATTCTAAGTGCACTCTAGAGGAACTTATAACGCAGTTCAGGAAACTTCATGCATCTAAGTGCATTTTTCTTTCAAGTGTTCCCATGACGGTACTGTTTCTGCAGTTTTAAATTGTTTGAAATTGAATATAAACATGTTACAAATCACCTAAAACCTAAATCCACTTAAAAATGTGAATCGTTTTTGCATCAAGTACCTTCTAAATGCATACTCTGTTAAGAAGTCTTATCTTACAGAGGATAATGACTTGTGTTTTTTTTCTAAATCATGACCTATGGCTCAGTTGGTAAAGAATCCACCTGCAATGCAGGAGACAAAGGACACACTAGTTTGATCATGGGTTGGGAAAGTACACTGGAGGAGGAAATGGTGACCCACTCCAGTATTCTTACCTGAAAAATCCCATGGACAGGGGAGCCTGGTAGGCTGAAGTCCAAAGGTTGCAAAGAGTGAGACATGACTGAGTGACTAAACCACATATGTGAAAATGCCTCATTATTATTAATATTTTATCTATAGGAGTGAGTAGAGTTAAAAATGTTGATTATATGTTAAGAACTGAGACGTAGTCTTTCTAAGTCAGGAGGTTGCAATTTTTTTTTTTTAATGACGTGTCCGATAGTATCTATGTTAAAGTCCAGGGGCACCAAACTCCTGTCCGTGGAATTTCCCAGTATGGGAGTTGGTTGCCATTTCATTCTCCAAGGGATTTTCCCAACCCAGGGATCCAACCCGAGTTTGCTGCAATGATAGATAGGTTCTTTTCTACAGAACCACCAGGGAAACCCAGACTTTAAATAGTTTCCAACAAAGTCAAAATGATTATCTTTTACTTCAAAATAAGATATTTGAGATATTAGAGGAATGCTGGCTTATTGTCTTATGAAGTGATTCTCTAGGTAAGAGTGCTAGAAGAAAAAATCTCAGAATTAAAGTCTTCAAGCAAAAAAGAATGGGAGATGCTTGAATTAGGTACTGACAGTCTGATAACGAGTAGAGACATTTCATTTCATTTTGTGCTAATGTTTAATTAAAATATGTTAACGTTAGTATAAGAAGGTTATCTATGATAGAATATTTCTAAGATGTTCTATCTTCATCAGAGGAACTTATAACGCAGTTCAGGAAACTTCATGCATCTAAGTGCATTTTTCTTTCAAGTGTTCCCATGACGGTACTGTTTCTGCAGTTTTAAATTGTTTGAAATTGAATATAAACATGTTACAAATCACCTAAAACCTAAATCCACTTAAAAATGTGAATCGTTTTTGCATCAAGTACCTTCTAAATGCATACTCTGTTAAGAAGTCTTATCTTACAGAGGATAATGACTTGTGTTTTTTTTCTAAATCATGACCTATGGCTCAGTTGGTAAAGAATCCACCTGCAATGCAGGAGACAAAGGACACACTAGTTTGATCATGGGTTGGGAAAGTACACTGGAGGAGGAAATGGTGACCCACTCCAGTATTCTTACCTGAAAAATCCCATGGACAGGGGAGCCTGGTAGGCTGAAGTCCAAAGGTTGCAAAGAGTGAGACATGACTGAGTGACTAAACCACATATGTGAAAATGCCTCATTATTATTAATATTTTATCTATAGGAGTGAGTAGAGTTAAAAATGTTGATTATATGTTAAGAACTGAGACGTAGTCTTTCTAAGTCAGGAGGTTGCAATTTTTTTTTTTTAATGACGTGTCCGATAGTATCTATGTTAAAGTCCAGGGGCACCAAACTCCTGTCCGTGGAATTTCCCAGTATGGGAGTTGGTTGCCATTTCATTCTCCAAGGGATTTTCCCAACCCAGGGATCCAACCCGAGTTTGCTGCAATGATAGATAGGTTCTTTTCTACAGAACCACCAGGGAAACCCAGACTTTAAATAGTTTCCAACAAAGTCAAAATGATTATCTTTTACTTCAAAATAAGATATTTGAGATATTAGAGGAATGCTGGCTTATTGTCTTATGAAGTGATTCTCTAGGTAAGAGTGCTAGAAGAAAAAATCTCAGAATTAAAGTCTTCAAGCAAAAAAGAATGGGAGATGCTTGAATTAGGTACTGACAGTCTGATAACGAGTAGAGACATTTCATTTCATTTTGTGCTAATGTTTAATTAAAAATATGTTAACGTTAGTAAAGACACTTTAATTTCAGGTATGAATGTCAACCTAAAATGGACTATTTCAGTTGAATCATGCATTTTAAATGTTATTCTTATATTTGAGGGAAAATGAAAAATATTCTAGTAATCTCATACTCATAAATTTGATTAATAATTAATTTTTTCCCTCAAATTTAGGAATGGCTTTTTCTTTGTAACATTCATTTCTGAAGGCAAGTCTTCCAAATTTCTTGTGTTATCCTCAAAATTTCCAGAAATGTGCTTTAAAATCTCTTTTGTTTTTAAGCCAGAAATTCAAATCCAGTGGGCTATTTTTTTAAATTTACATTTTTATATAATTTTTGTTTTGGGGGGGGAGTTAGTAAATAATCTTTAAACCCTTGCAAAATGTTGGGGACTCAGAATTCCTCAAAAGTACATACAAATTATTATAAAATACATGGGCTCTTCAGCCTGTTGCCTGAATTGGTACTTACAAAGAGGAAAACGTTCTCTATGCCTATCAAGAGTTAGAGGAAGCAAAATGTTAGAAAGGTGCTGCATTTAATTTTACCTTGAATCCCTCCTGTTTTTTTCTCTTATTAAGAATTGGAATGACCCTGTACGCTGATTACTTGAAAGGCTTATGCAAAATCAGACAAGAAGCTGCTCTTGTTGATAATTTTTTTCCTGCAATTGACTATCTTAATATTTTGAGGAGCAAGACTGGTAAATTGTGTTTACCATAATCATTGCTTTCATAAAGCTTCAAATTTTAATATATTGTGAAAAAATAAACTGGTGAAATGGATTACTGACACACAGATTGTTTTACCTTCTAAGTTAGTTATTTCTTTTTTGGGAATTTCACACAGTGATTAACTAAATATAATACCTTAAATTTGCACTTGAAAAGGTACGTGTTCAGGAGTGCCTATTTTGGCAACTGATAATATATGACTATAATGATGGTAATTATACAGTTAATCCTATTGTATGCATCAGTATACTTGAGGATGAATGCCAATATTACCTTTGCAGGGCTTCCCTGGTGGCTCAGATGGTAAAGAGTTAGGAGACCTGGGTTTGACCCCTGGGTCAGGAAGATCCCCTGGAGAAGGAAATGTCTACCCACTCCAGGATTCTTGCCTAGAGAAACTCCATGGACAAAGGAGCCTTGCGGGCTACAGTTCATGGAGTCGCAGAGTTGGGCACAACTGAGTGACAGGAAAAATCTAGTCGTTAGGGTTAAATATAATATTAAGCACATTAAAATAACAGCATCAAAGTATAAAAAGAAAGGTACAAAGGCAGTAAGAACTATCCTGTTAATCAAAGGTAATAGTAGTACTATTTTGCTTAATATATAACAACTGGAGAAGGAAATGGCAACCCACTCCACTATTCTTAGCTGGAGAACTCCATGAACAGAGGAGCCTGGTTGGCTGTTGTTCATAGCGTTATGAAAAGTCAGACACAACTGAAGCGGCTTAGCATATAGCAGTAATTTTTGAGATAATTTCAAGCCAATAAACATGAAGGTCTCATTAGGTTATTTCTGAAAATATTGCAATGAATCATTATTTTTCTCTGAAGCGGTCCATCACTGATGGGTCCTGGCAGTCTTTGACAAGTGTTACTCTTCTATAATGAATTGAGTGTAGGACAAGCAACCCTATGAAAGTCAGTTGTAATATCTCTGTTTAAAAAAAATGTGGACAGTGACTGCATTGTGTCTCCTAGGGAAAGTGAGAAGAATGAATAGTTAATATCAGTAGTACTGTTTTGTAGATCCTAATGTAGGGCAGCATGCTGTGAATCTCCAACAATAGATTAGGCACAGTGATACCAATATATGCATTTAGATGCGGTGAGGTAGAGTTTCAAAGCATTTCCATTTTAGCTAAGTGAATTGGACACAAAACTGGTTTGAATCAAGTAATTAATTTTTTTAAAATTTCCATTTGCTTATTATCAAGTATCTCAAGACTAGTAAAATTAGATTTTAAAGAAATGTATTTTGCAGAAGACAACATTCATAGTGATAAGAGACCAAATAATGTGTTACTCTGTCTCCCTCCCTTTTCCTTCTTTCTCTTCTTATGTGGAGCATTCTAGAAGTTCAGGCTTATAATGAATTTTTACTGGTGATATATAATCCTTGAGTTGTTAGTCTTGGAGACCCAATTGCAGAGAATTTAGTTTCAGATAGCCCCTTGGTGGAGGTGGAGGTGGTCTTTCACATTCTTCCTACAGATGGGAAAAGAATACAATAGGAGGAAAGCCAGGAGTATTTCCTAAGACTAAATGTCTGATTAGGAGTTAACAAGACAACAAAAGCACTCCAAACTTCCTCTGTTACTTGTGAGAAAAAGGGAAGACTGCATATTGAATAGGACTGAGCCACAGAGGCTTAGCACACTGAAGAGAATGGATTAATTAGGGATGTTGGAGTTAGCAATCTTTCAGTAACTTTGGATTCTTTTCCTGCGACATCAGCTCATGGCATAATGTGCTGCCCCTGCCAGTGGGAAAGCACAGTTAGTATTCAGTGGCTCCTTGGTAGCCTCTGAGCTCCAACCTTCAGCAAATATACAAAAATGTGCATTGTCTATTTTATGTGCTTTTGTAGATAACAAATAGCTCTCATCTTATCTTTTGAGTATTTCAATTTTCTTTTTTCTTGTCAAACGTGACTTTACGATTCACAAATTACATATTCACATCCTGGCACACCAGTAATTATTAAAGACAGTGTCTTTTATAAAAGGGTTAACATTTGCAAGATACAGCCACATCACTTTGAAAATTCATCTAAGTCATCTAAATGGAGTAGCAGACTGACAGTTCTCACTTGCCGAATATAGCTTGCCCCCCCGTTTTTAATTTAGAGTAATGTTAGTTTTTGCTAAATGTGGTAAGAATTTCTCTTCTTTTTTCCTTGTTATTTTAGCAAAACACATGTGTGGACCACATTGTATTTGTATAGAATGTATTATTTTGAAAATCACTGATAAATACAGTTATTGACATACCTCATGTACTGTAGAAATTTCAAAACCATAGGTGCTGTCAGATAACTTTATAAGTGGTGGCTTAAAATGCTGTTGCCTACTTTAGCAGTGTGGCAAGAACCACACCATATATTCTGTTGAAGGCAGAACCATCGGAAGCAATGTCAGTATGAAAAGACTTAAAGTGAATTATTCACCTCTTAGCACTCCCTTGTGTTCAGACTGCTGCAAAGAGAATGCTTGTTATCAATGTGAAAAGCTGTGCCTTTGAATTAAGCGAAAAAAAGTTCAACGTGCTTCGCTTTGTTTGCAACCTAGTGGCATCAATATATCCAATTAATGTTCTGTCCTTAATTCAAAGGTACTTTCAAAATTTCACTCCCCTGTTCTTCTGGGTTAGGAAAACACTGATCATCTAAGTATAACTGAAGCTATAATGATATGATTCGACATCATAACTACCCATCCAACTAAATTTCGTTTATGAGAAGTTTTCTCTTAATGGAGAAAAGGAAGACTGCATATTGAATAGGACTGAGCCACAGAGGCTTAGCACACTGAAGAGAATGGATTAATTAGGGATGTTGGAGTTAGCAATCTTTCAGTAACTTTGGATTCTTTTCCTGCGACATCAGCTCATGGCATAATGTGCTGCCCCTGCCAGTGGGAAAGCACAGTTAGTATTCAGTGGCTCCTTGGTAGCCTCTGAGCTCCAACCTTCAGCAAATATACAAAAATGTGCATTGTCTATTTTATGTGCTTTTGTAGATAACAAATAGCTCTCATCTTATCTTTTGAGTATTTCAATTTTCTTTTTTCTTGTCAAACGTGACTTTACGATTCACAAATTACATATTCACATCCTGGCACACCAGTAATTATTAAAGACAGTGTCTTTTATAAAAGGGTTAACATTTGCAAGATACAGCCACATCACTTTGAAAATTCATCTAAGTCATCTAAATGGAGTAGCAGACTGACAGTTCTCACTTGCCGAATATAGCTTGCCCCCCCGTTTTTAATTTAGAGTAATGTTAGTTTTTGCTAAATGTGGTAAGAATTTCTCTTCTTTTTTCCTTGTTATTTTAGCAAAACACATGTGTGGACCACATTGTATTTGTATAGAATGTATTATTTTGAAAATCACTGATAAATACAGTTATTGACATACCTCATGTACTGTAGAAATTTCAAAACCATAGGTGCTGTCAGATAACTTTATAAGTGGTGGCTTAAAATGCTGTTGCCTACTTTAGCAGTGTGGCAAGAACCACACCATATATTCTGTTGAAGGCAGAACCATCGGAAGCAATGTCAGTATGAAAAGACTTAAAGTGAATTATTCACCTCTTAGCACTCCCTTGTGTTCAGACTGCTGCAAAGAGAATGCTTGTTATCAATGTGAAAAGCTGTGCCTTTGAATTAAGCGAAAAAAAGTTCAACGTGCTTCGCTTTGTTTGCAACCTAGTGGCATCAATATATCCAATTAATGTTCTGTCCTTAATTCAAAGGTACTTTCAAAATTTCACTCCCCTGTTCTTCTGGGTTAGGAAAACACTGATCATCTAAGTATAACTGAAGCTATAATGATATGATTCGACATCATAACTACACATCCAACTAAACTTTCGTTTATGAGAAGTTTTCTCTTAATGATGACTTCAAAGAATCAAATACACACTTCCATTTTTCCTCAATAATTCCAATTCTAGATCAATACCACTAGGACAAAAGCTTTCTTTATATCTGTATTGCAGTCTTTGGGAGAGCCTCTTTGTATTTGACATATCTGTCTGCTCTCTAATATATTACAAAATTATAAACAGGCTGTTGACAGATCTATAAAACTATACTGATAAGCATACAATAAGATATCTATTATACATATGTATAACTGCTGAGGTTGATGTTTCTAGAACTTGGTGCAGAATGCTGTGTCTTTTGTCCCTCATAGTCTAGTCTGTTGTCAGTCTTATTTATTGTATTTTTAGTTCAAATATTATACTTTTCATTTTTAGACGTTTCATTTTGAAACATTGTAGACATTTTAGTAGTTTCATTTAAACATTTTAGAAGTTTCATTTCTTGTCTGTAGACCCCAAGCTAGGATATTGCAAGGGAGGTTCTTAGGACTGAATATTTGAGGCATTTACTCTCAGGGGTGTACTTTTACATTACTGGTCATATTTTTAATATTCTATTAGATTTTAAGGTCCTTATTGGCTAATTCTGTCATTTTTATATTTTATTGATTGATTTTCTCCTAGGTATGGTTTATATTTTCCTGGTTTATTGCATGCCTTGTAATTCTTGATTGAATCTCAGATATTGCAGATTTTATAATGTTGAACGCTAGATTTTTTATATTGTGCATGGCTTGAGCTAAATGTGTGTTTGTGGAATGAATTTTACCAACTGAGCCTCTGTCCCAAAGGCATCCTCTCTGGTAAAAAAACAGACATAGAAAAGCAAAAAGAGTCTCAAAAATGCCAGCAGTTTATAAACCACTGTCTTCTGTGTTTCCACAACAACGATTCTGGAAATGCCAGAGCTGTTGGGTCTGTCAAAATTGTTCTCTCCATAGGAAATTTCCTGACTACTTCATGACTCTGTAATAGGAAATAAGGATAATGCTGACAAATTGGCACCAATATATTGTGTATGTATTTATCACATAGGTATTACACTAATCACAGATTGAGTTCCAGCAACATTTACTTAAATAGTATCTATGATGGTACAAATAACTATAGAATCCACTTTTCTAATGCTCATAATATTTTTCTCTCTTCCTTTTGCAGGGATACAATTGGAGAATAGTGCTTTGATATTTTCCTTAGAAATTCTTTTGAAATGAGACTCAAAATGATGAGCTTTTTATTTTTCTCATCCCACATTTTTCTCATTTTCTGGAAATTCACCTAGTGTTTCACAATTTGCAAGACTTTTATCCAGTTATCATTATTTTAAGATTGTTACAGTGCTGATTATCAGATTAAAAAAATTAAGTGAGAATTCTCTAGTGGTCCAGTGGGTAGGGGGATACCCTTGTAGCTTTTCTGGTAAAGAATCCACCTGCAATGCAGGAGATCAGTTTTATTCCTGGGACAGAAAGATACCCTGGAGGTGGGATAGGCTATCCACTCCAGGATTCTCGGGCTCCCCTTTATGGCTCAGAATTTAAGGACTCTGCCTGCAATGCAGGAGACCTGGATTCAGTCCCTGGGTTGGGGAGATCCCCTGGAGAAGGGAAAGGCCACCCACTCCAATATTCTTGATTTATTCATGTGTCGCAAAAAGTCAGACACAACGTCACTTTTGTTTTTCCACCTTCTATTTGTTAGGATTCTGTGCTTCCACTGCAGGGGTCCCAGGTTCAGTTATTGTTTGGAAAACTCAGATCCAGCAAGCTGTGAAGCGCAGCCAAAAAATAAAAAGTGATATAACAGGAATGCTGTTATACAATTAAGAAAGATTTATATTATCTCATATAAAATATAAAACCACACATTTTAGATAGTCTTATCCTTTGATACCATCCACGTTGTAAAATTATTTTGACAGGTTTTCATGCACTGTGGTGCATAGTAGATGATAATAATTTCATATTCAATGTGTTTAGTCTTTGGGAGGATATTCTATTCACTTTTTTGAAAGTATAGAGTCACTTTCATGTTTTCTAAATTAAGAAAACTTACCATTTCTAAGGATGGTTCCCAGTTCTTCATGATATACACATATTTTATTGTGCATCGAAAGGAAATGTTACTTCTTTGCCATAAATGCAGTCTGAAATCTTTAAAATATTTTGTGGCTGGACAAATACAAACTGCACACAGGAAAGACATTTTTGGAGATAAAATGAAAATTAAGTTCAATAATTCATATTTAGGATGACTGCCTTATAGAGTACTGCTTGGATTTGTTAGTGTGGCTATATACAGTTTTATATCTCAAATCTGTTTGTAGTCTGCCCACATAAATATGAGATTTCTACATAGAATTTTGAAAATTGTATAATTTAAAAAACCAAAGTTCAGAAATATTCATTGAAAATACATAATGAGATATATTAGTTTTATAATTCTCTGAGACAGAAGTATCCTCAGTGTGTATAAGATGCATCTCTCTCTGTCTCTTTCTCTCTATGTATATATATGAGTGTGTGTATATATATATAGATAGATAGATAGATATAATTATCTTTTATTAGCATCCAGTAGTAAAATGAAACTTTTTTGAATGTGTTGTCTCTCCATATATATAGCTTCATGATACTAATACTACAATCAGGATACTAAAGACTTCTATCACCCTAAAAAAGCTTCTTAATGCTATATGTCTACAGTCAGCCTTAACCTCTGGCATCCACTCATCTGTCCTTTGTCATAATATTATTTTTTTTGTTGTTTTTTGAAAAGTCTTATAAATAAAATCATACAATGTGCAATTTTTTGAGACTGGCTTCCTTCACTCAACATAATGTTTTTCTGAAATTCATCCAAGTTGTTGCATCAATAGTTCATCTTATTGTTTATAGTTTTTCATTGTATATATGTAACACAGTTTGTTCACCTGTTGAAAGATACCTGGGCTGATTCCAGGTTTGACAAAGAGAGCTCTTGAAAAATATACAGATATCTGTGTGATCATAGTCTTCATTTATTTAAGGTAAATGCCAATTTCTAGGAATTTTTTTATTTCTCCTTTGATTTCCTCAATGATCAGTTGGTTTTTTAGGTATGTGTTGTTTAATCTCCAGGTGTTTGTGATTTTAGCGGTTTTTTTCCTGTAGTTGATTACTGCTAAGAAAAATTATGATTTCAAGTATCATTTATAAATTTACTACAGTTTGCTGAGTACTAGAAGAGAAAAGCATAAAGGCAAATAATTAAAGAATTCATACAGACTATCAAAATTTTTTAAAAGGAAAGACATTTTGGAGATAAAATGAAAATTAAGTTCAATAATTCATATTTAGGATGACTGCCTTATAGAGTACTGCTTGGATTTGTTAGTGTGGCTATATACAGTTTTATATCTCAAATCTGTTTGTAGTCTGCCCACATAAATATGAGATTTCTACATAGAATTTTGAAAATTGTATAATTTAAAAAACCAAAGTTCAGAAATATTCATTGAAAATACATAATGAGATATATTAGTTTTATAATTCTCTGAGACAGAAGTATCCTCAGTGTGTATAAGATGCATCTCTCTCTGTCTCTTTCTCTCTATGTATATATATGAGTGTGTGTATATATATATAGATAGATAGATAGATATAATTATCTTTTATTAGCATCCAGTAGTAAAATGAAACTTTTTTGAATGTGTTGTCTCTCCATATATATAGCTTCATGATACTAATACTACAATCAGGATACTAAAGACTTCTATCACCCTAAAAAAGCTTCTTCATGCTATATGTCTACAGTCAGCCTTAACCTCTGGCATCCACTCATCTGTCCTTTGTCATAATATTATTTTTTTTGTTGTTTTTTGAAAAGTCTTATAAATAAAATCATACAATGTGCAATTTTTTGAGACTGGCTTCCTTCACTCAACATAATGTTTTTCTGAAATTCATCCAAGTTGTTGCATCAATAGTTCATCTTATTGTTTATAGTTTTTCATTGTATATATGTAACACAGTTTGTTCACCTGTTGAAAGATACCTGGGCTGATTCCAGGTTTGACAAAGAGAGCTCTTGAAAAATATACAGATATCTGTGTGATCATAGTCTTCATTTATTTAAGGTAAATGCCAATTTCTAGGAATTTTTTTATTTCTCCTTTGATTTCCTCAATGATCAGTTGGTTTTTTAGGTATGTGTTGTTTAATCTCCAGGTGTTTGTGATTTTAGCGGTTTTTTTCCTGTAGTTGATTACTGCTAAGAAAAATTATGATTTCAAGTATCATTTATAAATTTACTACAGTTTGCTGAGTACTAGAAGAGAAAAGCATAAAGGCAAATAATTAAAGAATTCATACAGACTATCTACTTTGTTTACTTGATTGCTTCTTTCTTTGTTCATGTTTTTTGTAAAAAAGGAAAGTCAGGATATCTAAATTTTTATCTTCATCAAAAAATAAGAAAACAAACAAAAATCATACTAGGATGACCAGACAATTTAAAAAATTAGTTCAGATTTGTTTTAATTAATCATTATGAGCAAATGATCATCTACAAAATGCACCAAAACACTTGTCTTTTTCTCAGTGAAATAGTTTAAAAGAATCATCGTATCCTACAATTTAATTCAAAAATGTTTACTTTAGAACTTTAATGTTACCACTCGTCAATTCCAGGGATTCATTTTTTTATAATCAACTAATGCTATGTTTTAAAAATGAACGTTAAAAATAGCTGTGTTCAAGTTGCATTTGAAGGGAAAACATTCTAGTGATTTGTTTTTATGGAAAAGAATCAAGTTTTCAAGAGTTAACCATATTCATAATTTAATTACTCTGCTGAGACAAAAAATGTACAAGTGCTTGACTTCAAATTTTTCTTCCTTTCTAGACTTAAAGTTTAAGAATTATAAATGAATAATGTAGAACTAGATTTTAAGGATACAATGTTGGAAAATAGCTGAAAGCCCTTCTATTTCTAAATTAGGCACGTCATACATAAGTCTTTCTGTCTTGTTTTTTTATGTAAATACTGTTGTTTTATATTCAGATTATTTTAAATGAGTTTACAGACACCCTTAGAGCCTGGATAATGAAAATGTGTTTTCTATATTAAATCCAGTGTGTTTTTTATAGTGCATTAGTCATATGTTTGTTAAAGGCTAAATGCCAATTTCTAGGAATTTTTTTATTTCTCCTTTGATTTCCTCAATGATCAGTTGGTTTTTTAGGTATGTGTTGTTTAATCTCCAGGTGTTTGTGATTTTAGCGGTTTTTTTCCTGTAGTTGATTACTGCTAAGAAAAATTATGATTTCAAGTATCATTTATAAATTTACTACAGTTTGCTGAGTACTAGAAGAGAAAAGCATAAAGGCAAATAATTAAAGAATTCATACAGACTATCTACTTTGTTTACTTGATTGCTTCTTTCTTTGTTCATGTTTTTTGTAAAAAAGGAAAGTCAGGATATCTAAATTTTTATCTTCATCAAAAAATAAGAAAACAAACAAAAATCATACTAGGATGACCAGACAATTTAAAAAATTAGTTCAGATTTGTTTTAATTAATCATTATGAGCAAATGATCATCTACAAAATGCACCAAAACACTTGTCTTTTTCTCAGTGAAATAGTTTAAAAGAATCATCGTATCCTACAATTTAATTCAAAAATGTTTACTTTAGAACTTTAATGTTACCACTCGTCAATTCCAGGGATTCATTTTTTTATAATCAACTAATGCTATGTTTTAAAAATGAACGTTAAAAATAGCTGTGTTCAAGTTGCATTTGAAGGGAAAACATTCTAGTGATTTGTTTTTATGGAAAAGAATCAAGTTTTCAAGAGTTAACCATATTCATAATTTAATTACTCTGCTGAGACAAAAAATGTACAAGTGCTTGACTTCAAATTTTTCTTCCTTTCTAGACTTAAAGTTTAAGAATTATAAATGAATAATGTAGAACTAGATTTTAAGGATACAATGTTGGAAAATAGCTGAAAGCCCTTCTATTTCTAAATTAGGCACGTCATACATAAGTCTTTCTGTCTTGTTTTTTTATGTAAATACTGTTGTTTTATATTCAGATTATTTTAAATGAGTTTACAGACACCCTTAGAGCCTGGATAATGAAAATGTGTTTTCTATATTAAATCCAGTGTGTTTTTTATAGTGCATTAGTCATATGTTTGTTAAAGGCTAAATGGCTATTTCATTATGGCAATTATAAACACACTATCTCTCACATTCCTACCTATTTTGACGGAAGAAGGCAGACAGACATTATTATTAAATTTCTGGTATTCTGCTACTTTTAAGTTGCAGACTTCTAAAATTGTACTTTGTGAAATTGTATAATAACAAGTCAACATTTTTTAGCCTTTTTTTTTAACTACCCTCATGTCTCCTCCTATATATATCATTTTTGTTTTTCTCTTCCTCCTTTCTATTTTTCTCTTGTCTTTCTCCCTGCCTTTATTTTTTCCCTTTCTTTCCTTTCCAAAATTCTTTCTTTTCTAGCTTTCTTTATTTTTTCTATTTTCATGAAAACAATATTTAGTATCATTACCATTACTCACTGGTCACCAAACACTCTGAGACATACATACAAACATACCAAGACAGATGTGTATGTGCACAGTCACATAGACTTTAAAATAGCTCTTCACTCAACTAGCAAATACATTCTGTTTCTTAGTTTAAATTTCTTATTAGAACTGTTTAGAACTTTGATATTATACAAACAGTTTTGGATACTATCTCTATTAGATCCGGGGAAGAAAGTTTTCCCAGTTTGTGTCCTGTGTGTAGCTGAATAGGTATCCACATCGTAGGAAGTCACATAAACAAAGCCATTGATATTACAAAATCACCTATAATAGACTGATAGAGAGAATATCAAGAGCTTTCACTCTTCACTTCACATTTTGCTCTCTTCTGAATGGACTCTCTTGGTTGCTTAGCAGTAAATAATCTGCCTACAGTGTAGGAGACACAGGAAACACAAGAGACATGGGTTCAATCCCTGGATTGGGAAGATCCCCTGAAAAAGGAGATGGCTACCCAGTCTAGTATTCTTGCCTGGCAAATCCCATGGACAGAAGAGCCTGGTGAGCTACAGTCCATGTGGGTCAAAAAGAGTCAGATGTGACTGAACACCCACTCTCCTTAATACCCTTAATTCTGTTTTTTCTGAAGTGATCTAAGATACTCAGGCTTACCTTTCAACTGACAGCTATATTGGGTGGATTCCTATTTTCAGCCAGTTCAGGAAAATGAGCTAGATGATTTTAAGTTTGCATGTGGAGTTTCTAAGTAATTTTAGTTTTTAAAACTAGCAAAATTCCTTTGCAAACATTTTTGCCCTTGGTGTTGGTCTCCATTATTACTTTTACTGGAAGATATTTATCTTTGAAAGATGCGTAGCTAGTTATGGAAGCAATTAAGGTGCTTCACAGAATCTGGACATTAATAAAACATGCTAGTAAAATATGTCTGCTACCAACTTCTCCTTAAAGTAGATCAGGAGTGAGAGATTAATCTGTCTTGTTTACTGTCATCTTTGCATTTCTTTTGACAAAGGTCATTAGAATAGCAACAGGAAAAAGATGAGATTAGTGAAACTTTTCCTGTTTCTCAACTTCTAACAGTGAACCTTAGATAGTCCTCTAAGCCATTACTCTTCACATTTTTCCCAGTAATAGTTAATAAGTCAAATAAACTGTTAACATGGGACAAAAAGAAGAGTCTTATTAGTTTAAATTCACCTTATTTATGAGGAAAATACATAGTGCTCTGCATTAAGCCTTACCTTGGGCCCTCTGCTTTCATGAATTGCCTGCTCCTGTGTCACGGATACTTGCATGCTGGATGATCTTGTAGGACCCCAGAGCTGCTTCAGAGCACGATGGTGTGATATGAAGTGAGGCAGAAAACAGGAGAACCTTTGTCACTGAGTCAGCTGCAAGAAGAAGTAACGTGTATGAATGTACAGTATAGGGAGATCTATGAAAGATCTACTCTCTTTCTCCCAAAAGACTCTGTTCCATGGTACAAGGAGAATTCAGTTCTATTTGGCAGACCTCCATGTCAGTTTGGAAGCAGTAAAAACAACCACAAAAACAAGTCTCGTTTCTCAGTGTCTTTATTCTCAACATTGTAAGTAACATTTGAATTCTCATTTTGATTCCACTTTGTTTTAATAACCAGGAAATGACACCCCTCTGGCCTTGTAGTGAGTACAGTTTCCAGAGTGAGGATGCAGATAAGAATAAATTATACAGATGAGTTCAGCCATAGGTGCTACGCCTGTATTTGTTACTGGTAAAATTTGGAGGAAAGACCCTATGTCTCTTAACTGAGAAACAGATGACTTTAAATGATGTTACATCAAGGAGGGCCAAGAATCCCAGCAGATAATGCAATTATGTTTCAAAATGAAATTTTATTAAATAATTCACGCTTTTACTATGGAGGAATTAGGTCATTTTTCCACTCCTCCCACAAATAGTCAATCTTAATATCAAAGTAGTGAAACAACACAGAGAGTGTTATCCATCCTGGTACTAACAGAGAATGCCAGTTATGACAGGCTCATTGTTTACTTTAACAGGTAATTTGTGGACCGGAATCATTTAATTGTTCTGAGTACATAATTACATGTCAGCAATTTCCAATTTAATTAAAATGTACAAATCTGAAGATTAAGGGAATTTTTGAATTATTAATCATTTTTCCACTAGGAAATCTTGTTGCTCTGCAGGAGATTTGTCCAGTGTACAACTATACGTATTTTTTTCCTTCTCTTTCGCAGACAGACAATTTTCCCGCAGAGCCCAATTACATGGGCAGCAGGCAGCAGTTTGTTCAAAGGTAAGGCCTATTAAATAACTTTCTCGGCTTCCCCATTTGCATTCGTGCTAAAATTGCTTTGCGAGAGACTACACTTCAGGTTCAAACTTGTAGAGACAACACTCTCTCTTCTTTTTCTTTATATGTATTTCAGTAGCTCCACGTTTAAGGACCCAGAAAGAGCCAGCCTGAGAGACAGTGGGCACGGGACAGTGATCAGGCTGACAGTGACCAAGACACTAACAAAGGCTCCTGCTGTGACATGTCTGTTAGGAGGCACTCAAGATGAAATCAGGCCCCGAACAAGGTGAGTGAAGACTTCCATGGTACAAGGAGAATTCAGTTCTATTTGGCAGACCTCCATGTCAGTTTGGAAGCAGTAAAAACAACCACAAAAACAAGTCTCGTTTCTCAGTGTCTTTATTCTCAACATTGTAAGTAACATTTGAATTCTCATTTTGATTCCACTTTGTTTTAATAACCAGGAAATGACACCCCTCTGGCCTTGTAGTGAGTACAGTTTCCAGAGTGAGGATGCAGATAAGAATAAATTATACAGATGAGTTCAGCCATAGGTGCTACGCCTGTATTTGTTACTGGTAAAATTTGGAGGAAAGACCCTATGTCTCTTAACTGAGAAACAGATGACTTTAAATGATGTTACATCAAGGAGGGCCAAGAATCCCAGCAGATAATGCAATTATGTTTCAAAATGAGTTTTATTAAATAATTCACGCTTTTACTATGGAGGAATTAGGTCATTTTTCCACTCCTCCCACAAATAGTCAATCTTAATATCAAAGTAGTGAAACAACACAGAGAGTGTTATCCATCCTGGTACTAACAGAGAATGCCAGTTATGACAGGCTCATTGTTTACTTTAACAGGTAATTTGTGGACCGGAATCATTTAATTGTTCTGAGTACATAATTACATGTCAGCAATTTCCAATTTAATTAAAATGTACAAATCTGAAGATTAAGGGAATTTTTGAATTATTAATCATTTTTCCACTAGGAAATCTTGTTGCTCTGCAGGAGATTTGTCCAGTGTACAACTATACGTATTTTTTTCCTTCTCTTTCGCAGACAGACAATTTTCCCGCAGAGCCCAATTACATGGGCAGCAGGCAGCAGTTTGTTCAAAGGTAAGGCCTATTAAATAACTTTCTCGGCTTCCCCATTTGCATTCGTGCTAAAATTGCTTTGCGAGAGACTACACTTCAGGTTCAAACTTGTAGAGACAACACTCTCTCTTCTTTTTCTTTATATGTATTTCAGTAGCTCCACGTTTAAGGACCCAGAAAGAGCCAGCCTGAGAGACAGTGGGCACGGGGACAGTGATCAGGCTGACAGTGACCAAGACACTAACAAAGGCTCCTGCTGTGACATGTCTGTTAGGGAGGCACTCAAGATGAAAACTACTTCAACTAAGAGCCAACCACTTGAACAAGGTGAGTGAAGCCTTCCAATGCTTACAAAGTATAAAGCTTAAGCAATCATTATAAATCTCATAGGACTAGAACTATAGTTGATCACCTTGGAATGAACCATTGGTAATATAGCAAAAGAAGCAGCCAATTCTGAGGCTACCTCAGACAAAAGCAATTATTTAATACCTCAGTAACCACGGAAAAATGAAGTCCATGGATTCTAGTCTGAAATCTTCTTAAGATGAGAACTTGGCCAAAGTCACTAGGTTATACCTATTTTTATGAACATGGTCTAATCGTTGCTATTTTGCTTTTTTGTAAAGGAAAGTATGGTATATTTTAACTAGATATGCACATTATAATGCATTAATATACAGATTAAATGAATGCATTTAACATTTTTAAATGAAATAGAAACTTGATTGAAATTGTATAGCTCTTATCCATGTTGTAAATTTTTAGTGGATTTTAGCTTCAAAGAAGTTTCCCAAGAGTCAAATAAGAGCTAAGTTGGAGTTCTGGCTCCTTCTTTTGATTTACATCTAAGTCTTCCTGGATATCAAATAAACATGAACTTGTTAGCCTGATAGAGGTAAAAAGGAAGTATTTCTTCATAAATACATACGTCTTTTCTAAAACAAACTTTAGTTTATTAGCTCGATATACCTTTTGATTAATTTCAATATTTTTATTGTTTTAAACACAGCAGAATGTTTACTAATGATACACCCAAAGAGAATTAAGCTACTCTTTTGTGTAAAACTTAGATCTTGTGAAAAAACGTTTTATATGTCTAATTATAAAAAATGAAAAGAATTGCTGTATCAATTGAATTTTGGAATTACAAATGCTTATTGTGTTAGCCAATTATAGTTTTAAAATCATTGCTAATATGTAAGTATCTTTAATATTTATTTGCATTTTGAGAAAGTATTTTAAACTGTTGGGCATATTTATGTATTCTTCTAAGTCATTTAATGATAAATGTTTCATATAAAGTAAATTGTTGACTCTAGTACAGTCTCTCTTATCACATTTACATCAGTAGATAGAATACTTTTTAATTTCTCTGAGCATGTTGAAATTTCAATACAAATATTCACATATATATGTATACATTTGATACATAAATTAATTAATATATATAATTATACTTGCCTTCTTTTAAAGATGACCTCCTCAAAATCCTTCTTTTCTAAGTAATAAGTGCCAGATATATTGTAACTAGTTTTTGCATAACAATGCACATTGTTTTACAAATTATTTTGAACAAAAGTTAGTTAATACTTGCCTAATAGTCACAGGTCTTGCAAATTTGAATGTTTACTTGAAGTGACTTAAGTGATCTTGATGAATCTGACTATACAATATTACATAAATATTTTAGGCACATTGTAAGTAATACATTTTTGGATCTTGACATGTGAATGCATGGCCTAACAGACTCATCTCTGTGTGTGATCAAGTGGTTTGCAGGTAATTCATTAGCTACTATTTTTAAAGCTGTATAGATCAAGTAGAGAGTTTACATTTATTGTCATATCTTCACAAGAAAATTTGTTATTTAAAAACAGCCCATTGCTCATTATTAAATTTTTTATTCCTTTTCATTCACTGTCTGAGCAATGTAATTGATAGAACTAGAAAAACAAAATATAGGCAAAGGACATTTAGGGTTGAAAATATAGTTTATACTGAAAACCTTTTTTTTCTATTTTTAATATCAAAAAGATAGGTACCCTTAGAAGGGTAGCTATTGTTCTTTAAAGAACATATAGTTGACATATATTTTAATTAATTAATTTTGATTAATATTATACATAAAATAATTCTTATTCTATGAGTGAGAATGCCAATAGAAATGTTTCATATAAAGTAAATTGTTGACTCTAGTACAGTCTCTCTTATCACATTTACATCAGTAGATAGAATACTTTTTAATTTCTCTGAGCATGTTGAAATTTCAATACAAATATTCACATATATATGTATACATTTGATACATAAATTAATTAATATATATAATTATACTTGCCTTCTTTTAAAGATGACCTCCTCAAAATCCTTCTTTTCTAAGTAATAAGTGCCAGATATATTGTAACTAGTTTTTGCATAACAATGCACATTGTTTTAAAAATTATTTTGAACAAAAGTTATTTAATACTTGCCTAATAGTCACAGGTCTTGCAAATTTGAATGTTTACTTGAAGTGACTTAAGTGATCTTGATGAATCTGACTATACAATATTACATAAATATTTTAGGCACATTGTAAGTAATACATTTTTGGATCTTGACATGTGAATGCATGGCCTAACAGACTCATCTCTGTGTGTGATCAAGTGGTTTGCAGGTAATTCATTAGCTACTATTTTTAAAGCTGTATAGATCAAGTAGAGAGTTTACATTTATTGTCATATCTTCACAAGAAAATTTGTTATTTAAAAACAGCCCATTGCTCATTATTAAATTTTTTATTCCTTTTCATTCACTGTCTGAGCAATGTAATTGATAGAACTAGAAAAACAAAATATAGGCAAAGGACATTTAGGGTTGAAAATATAGTTTATACTGAAAACCTTTTTTTTCTATTTTTAATATCAAAAAGATAGGTACCCTTAGAAGGGTAGCTATTGTTCTTTAAAGAACATATAGTTGACATATATTTTAATTAATTAATTTTGATTAATATTATACATAAAATAATTCTTATTCTATGAGTGAGAATGCCAATAGAAATGTCTCCTATAAAAGAAGTAATTTCTACATATCCTTATTAGCAAACATGGGAAAGTTATGAATCTGAAAGCCACACTTTTAATCTCAGAATTACATAAAAACCTGACTTGTACTTTAAAACATAATTTTGGACGATTAGCTAAAGGGGTATTTCATTGATTGATTGATTAATAAATTTGATTTGCTACTTCATTTGTTTAATAAGTATCTAGTAAATGCTTTCAATATGTAAGGAAAGTTAGATTCATTGGGAACATCAAAAATAAATTTGCTTTGGAGCCTGCCTTCAAGAAAGTGTAACTACTAGAGATGGGAGACCTCTCTCTGGTTCTCATTCTCATGTTTCCCCTTTCATTTACTTTTATCTCTTGTCCGTCTCCCTACCTATCTCTCTATTTACTTCCAACTTATTTTCCTCTCTGCATCATCTAGATCATTTTTTAGTTTCCCCTCTTCCCTTTATTTCTTTGTCTTTTGCCTATTTATGTACCTTATGTATACATGTATCTACCTACCTACTCATCTGCATTTGAAGGAGGCTAGTACTTATCATTTTTACTACTTACCATAAACAATGCTAATTTCATTTCAACATTATTTTATTGAACCTGAAAGCCCTGAAATAGTTATCATTTTTATTCTCGGTATAAAAAAACTGAGTTCCTGGGAAATTTGTTACTTTGCAGAGCAGGTTGGAATTTTGTCTTAGACCTAAATATGACCAATTTTTGTGTCTTTTCTTTACAACTTTATCTCCAAATGGGAAAATTTGCTCAAATACACATTCTGATTTATTGTTATGACTAGATATTAAGTAAACATTGAAGAGTAAGTTAAAACTTCACTTCATGTATGTGAACCTTGGGGGAAAAAACATCAAAATGACTTCTATGCAGTGAATTATTAGTGGTTAAAACCGAGTATACTATTTAGTCTTCATTGTATTTATAGATAGGTTGATACAGTTAATAGATGTTAAGAAACTTTCTCAATGTTCCATGTAAGTAGTGAAGTCAGCATTAGAAATAAAATAATGTCTCAAGGGTTTGTTCCTCTTAACCAATGGTTTCTATTATTCATACATATCCTTATTAGCAAACATGGGAAAGTTATGAATCTGAAAGCCACACTTTTAATCTCAGAATTACATAAAAACCTGACTTGTACTTTAAAACATAATTTTGGACGATTAGCTAAAGGGGTATTTCATTGATTGATTGATTAATAAATTTGATTTGCTACTTCATTTGTTTAATAAGTATCTAGTAAATGCTTTCAATATGTAAGGAAAGTTAGATTCATTGGGAACATCAAAAATAAATTTGCTTTGGAGCCTGCCTTCAAGAAAGTGTAACTACTAGAGATGGGAGACCTCTCTCTGGTTCTCATTCTCATGTTTCCCCTTTCATTTACTTTTATCTCTTGTCCGTCTCCCTACCTATCTCTCTATTTACTTCCAACTTATTTTCCTCTCTGCATCATCTAGATCATTTTTTAGTTTCCCCTCTTCCCTTTATTTCTTTGTCTTTTGCCTATTTATGTACCTTATGTATACATGTATCTACCTACCTACTCATCTGCATTTGAAGGAGGCTAGTACTTATCATTTTTACTACTTACCATAAACAATGCTAATTTCATTTCAACATTATTTTATTGAACCTGAAAGCCCTGAAATAGTTATCATTTTATTCTCGGTATAAAAACTGAGTTCCTGGGAAATTTGTTACTTTGCAGAGCAGGTTGGAATTTTGTCTTAGACCTAAATATGACCAATTTTTGTGTCTTTTCTTTACAACTTTATCTCCAAATGGGAAAATTTGCTCAAATACACATTCTGATTTATTGTTATGACTAGATATTAAGTAAACATTGAAGAGTAAGTTAAAACTTCACTTCATGTATGTGAACCTTGGGGGAAAAAACATCAAAATGACTTCTATGCAGTGAATTATTAGTGGTTAAAACCGAGTATACTATTTAGTCTTCATTGTATTTATAGATAGGTTGATACAGTTAATAGATGTTAAGAAACTTTCTCAATGTTCCATGTAAGTAGTGAAGTCAGCATTAGAAATAAAATAATGTCTCCAGGGTTTGTTCCTCTTAACCAATGGTTTATATTATTCATACAATGAATGATTTACTCAGAAAAAAATAAAATGCTTGAAGCAGCAATCAGGCATTGTCTTGGTCAGTATACTCTGTTAATTTAGCTGAAAAGTATCATGAGAGCCAGTGCTAAATTAATTTAATGCACACCTATAAAGAGTTATTTTCTTTACTAATGAAAGATGACAGCTATATTCAAATAATTATTTCATGTCCAAGTTTCATATATTAAACACTAACTCTTAATATCTTTAAAAGTCTCCTAAAAAACAAAAATAAATTTCCTTTAAACTAAAAGCTAGACAGAAGGAAGTCTATTTATCAGTCTTTTGTGCATTCTAAAAAGTATAGTAGTGCCTTAAGAGTTTTCAGTTAAAAAATTGTAGCATATTATATATTTTAATATTAGTTTAGTTGGTTTCTTTCCCTGTGTAAATATCTCTATTAAGCAAAGTAATGTTATGTTTCTAAATTAAAATACTTTCACTTAGAAATTAAAGTCAATTTAAAAAATAATCTTCATATTTTCAATGGAAATTTTCTATGCCAATCATGGTTTCCCTTTGTAAATAGCTTAGTCCATTTGAGATTTTATTTTATTAACTTAATTGTTTACTCTTTTTAGGGCTCTTTTTTGTGCCATTAGAGTTTTTCCATTTGTTCTATTCTTGTTATTTATGTATTTTTGCTACTATCAGCTTAAGCATCTCAAATATACAGCACTAGTATGTGTTGCCCATTATTTTAGAAAAAAAATTTGAAAGGATTCAGTAGTTAATTGAAGGTGAAATGTACTATGCTACAGCTGAAGATAGCTTTAAGGATTTTATGTTAATGAACCTTTTACTGAAAGAAGTTATTTTAGTTTCTTTAAGTGTGATTTAAAAAAAAAAAAAAAAAAAAACAGTCTCAAACAGTGTACTCAGTTTCTCTCTGTTTGAGCTCAGTTCTGCCTCTCTGTCAATTAGGTTTTTCCCCATATATTCTCCACCAAATATTAAATGTAGATAGTGAGTAGGTAGAAAGAGGAAGAGAGATGATAGTAAAACAATCTCAGTATTTTGGAATTTGTATAGTGCCCATAGTAGCACATTCTTTAGGAAGGCAAAGATATATATAATATAATATATATTATCATTTAATATATATTATTTAATAAGTCATTGTCAGAAGATCAATCAAAATGCATTTGATCTTCTGCTGATTTTATATTTTGGAATGCGGAAAGATAACATACCAATAACTAATAGAAATTCATAATGTTACTTATGTAAGCCAGAGTCACAGTTTTATAAAGAATAAAACTCTTTCAAAAAATTTTTGAAGGTTACTTACTCTTTATACCTCAAAATACCATTTATACTTTTACTTCTTCAAGGAAGTAATGTACCTTTGAATTTCTATCCATCAGAAGCCCTGTAAAGTAGTTTGATTGTTAGCAATAATTGCTTTTTTCTTTTAAAAGTTGTAATAAGCTTTCCCTAAAATTCAGTAGTCTCTATTGATTCCCAAATAATAAACACGCAGTTTTTATAAATGCTGACCAGCAATTTCTCTGAGCTTCTTATTGATAGCTCAGTGACTGTTCTCAGTTTTCCAAGGATAATCAGACGTCTGATATCTTTAAAATTGACTGAAACCAAGTCCTTGAACTGAAGTCTGAAACTAGTGGCCTAGCGTTGTATATCGTGAGTACTGACGGGTCTGGCCTTTAACTAGAGACTGCGGAAGGCGCATCAACCACACGGAATGTAATGCCTTGTGGGGGCCAGATTGTTGGCCCCTCTCTGCTGATTCAATTCCAGGACATTTCTGAGTCTTAGGAGCTGCTCCTTTCACATTGTTTCTCAGTTCTCATTTAATTGCCTTATAATTTCTTTTATTGTTTTCAGTTCTGTGCCTCCACTGCTCTCTCTACTGCTAGAAAAATCTAGCTTCGTAGGCATTCTGGGTTCAAAACATTTCACAATGGAATTCTTGAATAAAATCTAATAAAAATATAGAAAGTGAGAAATAGAAAGTTGAGAGTAGGCAAATACCAAATAAGCTAGGCTTGTCGCAATGAATTCAGTTTTAAAACTAAATTGCATTCTAAACATGCCTTTCCTCTTTCCAGAGGGCATTCTAGAAAATTACACAAACTAAATGAATTTTTCTTGTTGCTGTTCCTTTTTTTTTTAAGTCGATGTTTGAAGTTTGTTTGTGAATCCCATATTCATAACAGGTTTAGACTAGTTTCAACGATTGTAGTATTTGTTACGTGATTTCAGAGTTTCGCGAGGCTCTGAGCTCCACTTCTTTTAATCTCCCTCCCTAATTCACTGCTTAATGACTGCAATTTCACCATATTTCTAATTATGTCTGGGAATGAAACAGCTTAACGTTTCCACAACCTATACTTTACCATGAAGGAGCTATTTAAGAAAGCAGTAGCAGTGAAACGGGAGAATAGAGGTTGAGGTCCTTGTCCAATGGAGCGAGGATGGAGCCAATGTCAAGATGTGGGAGGAGCTTATGAGACAGATTTGGGACGCCAAACACAAGCTTGACCTACCTTGCTATTTCCCCTAGAACTGACACTGAATAGAAAAGTGCTACCCCAATACTTTAATATTCTCCAGCTTCTGTTCTGTGTTCTCTTTTGACTATGGTTTACCTGCGAATCTAGCAGTTTCTTTGCAGGCCTATTCATAACAGGCAACAGCAAATCTACTTCTACAGAAGCAAGAGCATGAAGGTGGTGACTGTGTCCATCCTCCCAGCAGCCATCTGGCAGTCTCTGAAAATAATTTAAGAAATGTTGCTATAAACTTATTAATAGGAAATTTGTCTTAGGGAGGAAATGGAAAATTACAGCCATATATCGGGAGTGGGAAGGAACTGTTGAATATTTAATGCCAGGGAGAAATCATTTACGAATTTTTAGAGGCACTGCTGCTTTATGATTCGAATACATGGTGTTAAGAAATTATATTATTTGCCAAGAATGCATATTATTTTCAAGCCCTGTAAGTTTTTATTAGCCTACATCTATCCAAGAGTACTGTAGTATCAATTTTGCCACCTCCCTGTGCTTTTAGGACCTTCCAAATTCATTTGGTTTTACCTTTTACCAGATAAAATATTTCTCAAGCTGTGAGCAGTTTCACTTTATTTTTGCTTACTAGGCTTTGCAACTGTCCCATAGTTCACCTAGCTTTAAACATGCCTTCCTCTTTCAGAGGGCATTCTAGAAAATTACACAAACTAAATGAATTTTTCTTGTTGCTGTTCCTTTTTTTTTTAAGTCGATGTTTGAAGTTTGTTTGTGAATCCCATATTCATAACAGGTTTAGACTAGTTTCAACGATTGTAGTATTTGTTACGTGATTTCAGAGTTTCGCGAGGCTCTGAGCTCCACTTCTTTTAATCTCCCTCCCTAATTCACTGCTTAATGACTGCAATTTCACCATATTTCTAATTATGTCTGGGAATGAAACAGCTTAACGTTTCCACAACCTATACTTTACCATGAAGGAGCTATTTAAGAAAGCAGTAGCAGTGAAACGGGAGAATAGAGGTTGAGGTCCTTGTCCAATGGAGCGAGGATGGAGCCAATGTCAAGATGTGGGAGGAGCTTATGAGACAGATTTGGGACGCCAAACACAAGCTTGACCTACCTTGCTATTTCCCCTAGAACTGACACTGAATAGAAAAGTGCTACCCCAATACTTTAATATTCTCCAGCTTCTGTTCTGTGTTCTCTTTTGACTATGGTTTACCTGCGAATCTAGCAGTTTCTTTGCAGGCCTATTCATAACAGGCAACAGCAAATCTACTTCTACAGAAGCAAGAGCATGAAGGTGGTGACTGTGTCCATCCTCCCAGCAGCCATCTGGCAGTCTCTGAAAATAATTTAAGAAATGTTGCTATAAACTTATTAATAGGAAATTTGTCTTAGGGAGGAAATGGAAAATTACAGCCATATATCGGGAGTGGGAAGGAACTGTTGAATATTTAATGCCAGGGAGAAATCATTTACGAATTTTTAGAGGCACTGCTGCTTTATGATTCGAATACATGGTGTTAAGAAATTATATTATTTGCCAAGAATGCATATTATTTTCAAGCCCTGTAAGTTTTTATTAGCCTACATCTATCCAAGAGTACTGTAGTATCAATTTTGCCACCTCCCTGTGCTTTTAGGACCTTCCAAATTCATTTGGTTTTACCTTTTACCAGATAAAATATTTCTCAAGCTGTGAGCAGTTTCACTTTATTTTTGCTTACTAGGCTTTGCAACTGTCCCATAGTTCACCTAGCTTTAAAAGTTTCAATGACATCTCTTGTCTCTTTTTCTCATGTGCAAACATCTGCTTCTAAAATTCAGCATCTGGTAACATGAAATTAGAGAAATTTTTATCACCCTCACATTTTTTGCTCATCGTAAGCCTCTCTAACAAGTGTTGCATGATTTACTATAGACTCAATGTGATTTTGAGATTCTTTCGCTTTTAATAAGCAGAGCAATGACTTTTGCTGAAACATCTCAATTAGAAAATATTGGAAGAGTATTTCCCAAACTTCTGAAACTCATTTTTGCTTTATACTTGGGGCAGGGTAAACCTCCCTAGCCTTAGATTCCATTCACTCTCAAATATTCTGAAAGAAAAAAAAAAAAGCCTAGAGGATTTTTCTTTTTGTATTTTTTATAATATTTATAAATAATGCCAATATATATATTTTAACTTTATAAATATACATTTTTATGAAAGTGAGAGTGTGCCTATAAATTCTAAAAATATAAAATGATTATCAGCTTATCTATTAATTAAGAATTATAAGAAAATAAAGTAATTGGGTCTAAAACTTCTCCCAGTAATTTCCTGTTATCTCACTTTAATACCATGTTCTAATATCACAGTTTCTCTGTTCTTTTGAGAGCCATATTACAAAACATTAGGATAAGGATCCTTGAAATAAAACTCTCCTATTGTGTAGATAAGAAAAGAGATTAAGTGACTTCCATGGAGTCTTCAAGTTAGCAGGAAGAGGTAGTGCTCGTTTCAAATTTATAATTTTCTGTGTAGAGCCCTTTCCATCCTTTTGTGTCATTCCTGTGACGCATTAATAGACACCCCAAAATCTCTGAAGAGGTACTTCAGATTTGTCATCATATTTACTTTCCCTTATTAATCTGAAGATGTCAACTTCCATGCTCCAGAGCTTGATTCTTGCACATATATTGAATAAATGTTTCACATATTGATCTATTTTATGCATATTAAATAAAAGATACTGAATTCTAAGTTCCAAAAGGTCAATTAAATGTATCATTCCAGAAGCTGGATGCTGATGTCACTGTATTATTTGTCACCAAGTACTATGATGTAAATTTTTTTTCAGTCTAGATGCAGGTGGTTACTTTGAACTTTGATACGTTCTTAGCATGTGAAAGAATGGTGGTGCCTGGAGAGATTTTCATTCATTTATTCGTTCTTTCATTTATCCATTTTTTTTTTTTGCAATGCCTTTTTTTTTTTTTTTTGGCCTATTTTCTCTCAGCTTCTCATGCTCATTTTTTTCCTTGAGTATTCATGGATTTCAGAAACACTATCCAGATTTGGAGGATCAGAGAACATTCTTGGAGAAAACATCTGAGCTCATTCTTTAGCAAATGCTTAGCTTACTTGACAAGAGTGAAGTTGGAAGGGGGAAGATATTTTCACAGAATTTATAGTCTAAAAATATTATGAAATATAGAAAGCAACATGCTGTTGATTAGATATAAATAAAAATATGATTGTTTCAAAAGGAAGGGTAAAATATTGATAGTTATTCCTGGAAGATTTCAGATGTAAGATGAAATTTGAGCTAGGGCTTAAGTAATGTAGAAGGTTTTTACTCTGATATAGAAGAAATAGAACAAATACATAGATACAGTCATATAGAAGTAATATTTAGGAATGAACAGTTCAGTGTGTTCAGAGGAGAACCTCCAGAAGAAAGAAGAGATTGTCAATGGAAACAGGAAAGAGTGGCCAGTAAAGAAGGTCAGTAACAGTAGTCGGAAAGAGAGAAGAAGCATTTGACTCTAAAGAAATCCAAGAAAATGAGGTTCAAGAAGCCTATTCAACCTGATAATTGAAAGGTCTATCTTGGCTTCCATGAGAGAAGTTATGATGGGGTAGTGAAAAAGGAAACATTTTTAAAAGTTATACCATGGAAGAATGGTTGGGAATTGGAGATAGACATTTTTCTTACTAATATAATGGTGAAATAAGAGAAAGAAAGGGGGAAAACTAGCCAAAGAAGGTAGTATAATAGATGGAAATTGCTTTAATTATTCAATGTAACTGAGTATCAATATATAGAAATAAATGATCCACCTAGAAGGAATTATTGAGAAACTGGACTAAATAGGTATCATTTGGACATGATGGGGGTTGTAACTTTAAATTGAACATAAACTTTATTTTCTGTAAAGGAAAGAAAAGAGAAATAAATTTTAAAAGATAAACAGGAATGTGGAGGAAAATGGAAGGTCATTGCTGCTGGTTCTGATCTAAAGAGGAAAGCAGTTTTCCTCAATTTCATTATTTCATGAAAAGACTTGTGTAATATAAATGACTCTTACAACTGTGAAAAATCTCAGTTCAGTTCAGTTGCTCAGTCATATCAAGCTCTTTGCAGTCCCATGGATTGCAGCACACCAGGCTGCCCTGTCCTTCGCCATCTCCCGCAGCTTGCTCAAACTCATGTCCATTGAGTCAGTGATGCCATCCAACCATCTTGACCTCTGTCATCCCCTTCTCATTTTGCCTTCTATGTTTCCCAGCATCAGGTTCTTTTCCAGTGAGTTGTCTCTTCACATCAGGTGGCCAAAGTATTGGAGCTTCATCTTCATCATCATTCCTTCCAATGAATATCCAGTGTTGATTTGTCTTAGGATTGACTGCTTTGCTCTCTTTGCTGTCCAAGGGACTCTCAAGAGCCTGGAAAGGCATCAGTTCTTCAGCACTTAGCCTTTCTTATGGTCGAACTCTCACATCCATACATGACTATTGGGGAAACTATAGCTTTGACTATACAAACCTTTGTTGACCAAGTGATGTCTCTGCTTTTAAGTAAGCTGTGTAGGTTTGCCATAGCTTTTCTTCCAAGGAGCATGTGTTTCTTAATTTCATGACCCTAAAAAGCTAGAGCAGCTCAGTTACCAAGATTGCCTATTGTAAGATGAGTATCTGTCAAAAACAGATACTGCTATTACTCCATATTTATGATTGTTAAAAAAAGAAAATAAGAACCTATAATATACCAACCACAGGACATTAACATATTTAAATTAGCTTCTGTACTTTTCAATTTTGTAGTTTACATGAACTTCTTAAAGCTGGTGTTTTTGTGTGTGTAGGCATAGAATAGGTAAAAATTTTTGGAAATTGCTTTAATTATTCAATGTATGGACAATATATAGAAATAAATGATCCACCTAGAAGGAATTATTGAGAAACTGGACTAAATAGGTATCATTTGGACATGATGGGGTTGTAACTTTAAATTGAACATAAACTTTATTTTCTGTAAAGGAAAGAAAAGAGAAATAAATTTTAAAAGATAAACAGGAATGTGGAGGAAAATGGAAGGTCATTGCTGCTGGTTCTGATCTAAAGAGGAAAGCAGTTTTCCTCAATTTCATTATTTCATGAAAAGACTTGTGTAATATAAATGACTCTTACAACTGTGAAAAATCTCAGTTCAGTTCAGTTGCTCAGTCATATCAAGCTCTTTGCAGTCCCATGGATTGCAGCACACCAGGCTGCCCTGTCCTTCGCCATCTCCCGCAGCTTGCTCAAACTCATGTCCATTGAGTCAGTGATGCCATCCAACCATCTTGACCTCTGTCATCCCCTTCTCATTTTGCCTTCTATGTTTCCCAGCATCAGGTTCTTTTCCAGTGAGTTGTCTCTTCACATCAGGTGGCCAAAGTATTGGAGCTTCATCTTCATCATCATTCCTTCCAATGAATATCCAGTGTTGATTTGTCTTAGGATTGACTGCTTTGCTCTCTTTGCTGTCCAAGGGACTCTCAAGAGCCTGGAAAGGCATCAGTTCTTCAGCACTTAGCCTTTCTTATGGTCGAACTCTCACATCCATACATGACTATTGGGGAAACTATAGCTTTGACTATACAAACCTTTGTTGACCAAGTGATGTCTCTGCTTTTAAGTAAGCTGTGTAGGTTTGCCATAGCTTTTCTTCCAAGGAGCATGTGTTTCTTAATTTCATGACCCTAAAAAGCTAGAGCAGCTCAGTTACCAAGATTGCCTATTGTAAGATGAGTATCTGTCAAAAACAGATACTGCTATTACTCCATATTTATGATTGTTAAAAAAAGAAAATAAGAACCTATAATATACCAACCACAGGACATTAACATATTTAAATTAGCTTCTGTACTTTTCAATTTTGTAGTTTACATGAACTTCTTAAAGCTGGTGTTTTTGTGTGTGTAGGCTTATAGTCTAAATTTTTCTAGAATTAACATTTTTCTGATTTTTAAAAACTGATATAATGCATATACCATATATAATGTTATAGCCCCAGGCTTCCCTGGTGGTACTAGAGGTAAATAATCCTCCTATCAGTTCAGGAAATGTAAGAGATGGGAGTTTGGTCCCTGAGTAGAGAAGATCCTCTGGAAGGAAGATGTGGCACCCACTCCAGAATTATTGCCTGGAGCATCACATGGACAGAGGAGCCTGGTGGTGTATAGCCCATAGGGTCACAGAGTCAGAAACAGCTGAGGCAATTTAGCACAAACAGACACACATGCATGTTATAGCCCCAACAAAATCTATGCCAGTACTTGAAATTAAACACATTATCAATTTTGTAGTTAAATATCTAAATGCTCACACTAAATGGAATAAATGAATAATATAGATAGCCCATGTCAGTTCAAGTCAGCTTTTGCCAGAAAATGAGTAAGAAAATAACATACAGACCTGAAATGTTTTTTAGACTTCAAAATAGACAATAAATTGTAGTCTTGTACTTTACATGTGGGAGCTTTTCCTTCCTTAAATTCTTCTTTTTTTTAAAGTTTATTTATTTATTTATTTGGCTATTCTGGGTTTTTACTGTTGCTGCAGACTCTTCTCTAGTTGGAGAGAGCCTGGAAAGGCATCAGTTCTTCAGCACTTAGCCTTTCTTATGGTCGAACTCTCACATCCATACATGACTATTGGGGAAACTATAGCTTTGACTATACAAACCTTTGTTGACCAAGTGATGTCTCTGCTTTTAAGTAAGCTGTGTAGGTTTGCCATAGCTTTTCTTCCAAGGAGCATGTGTTTCTTAATTTCATGACCCTAAAAAGCTAGAGCAGCTCAGTTACCAAGATTGCCTATTGTAAGATGAGTATCTGTCAAAAACAGATACTGCTATTACTCCATATTTATGATTGTTAAAAAAAGAAAATAAGAACCTATAATATACCAACCACAGGACATTAACATATTTAAATTAGCTTCTGTACTTTTCAATTTTGTAGTTTACATGAACTTCTTAAAGCTGGTGTTTTTGTGTGTGTAGGCTTATAGTCTAAATTTTTCTAGAATTAACATTTTTCTGATTTTTAAAAACTGATATAATGCATATACCATATATAATGTTATAGCCCCAGGCTTCCCTGGTGGTACTAGAGGTAAATAATCCTCCTATCAGTTCAGGAAATGTAAGAGATGGGAGTTTGGTCCCTGAGTAGAGAAGATCCTCTGGAAGGAAGATGTGGCACCCACTCCAGAATTATTGCCTGGAGCATCACATGGACAGAGGAGCCTGGTGGTGTATAGCCCATAGGGTCACAGAGTCAGAAACAGCTGAGGCAATTTAGCACAAACAGACACACATGCATGTTATAGCCCCACAAAATCTATGCCAGTACTTGAAATTAAACACATTATCAATTTTGTAGTTAAATATCTAAATGCTCACACTAAATGGAATAAATGAATAATATAGATAGCCCATGTCAGTTCAAGTCAGCTTTTGCCAGAAAATGAGTAAGAAAATAACATACAGACCTGAAATGTTTTTTAGACTTCAAAATAGACAATAAATTGTAGTCTTGTACTTTACATGTGGGAGCTTTTCCTTCCTTAAATTCTTCTTTTTTTTAAAGTTTATTTATTTATTTATTTGGCTATTCTGGGTTTTTACTGTTGCTGCAGACTCTTCTCTAGTTGGAGAGAGTGGGGGCTACTGTCTCATGGAGGTGAGCAGGCTTCTTGTTGTGGTGACTTCTCTTGTGGAACTCAGGCTCTAGGGCACAGGGGCTTCAGTAGTTCTGCTACGTGGGCTCAATAGTTTCAGCTCTGAGGCTCTAGAGCACAAGCTCAATAGTTGCTGCTCACAGGCTTAGTTGCTCTGCAGCACGTGGGATCTTCCCGGATCAGGGACTGAACCTGTGTCTCCTGCCTTGGCAGGTGAATTCTTTACCACTGAGCTACCAGGGAAGCCCTCCTTCCTTAAATTCTTGACAACTATCCTGCAGTAACATGATGAAAAAAAATTACCTACCAACAACAGAAATGATTTAATTTAGTCTCCCCTAAATCATCATAGAAATATACAGTGTATGGGGGTGGTCTTACTTAAGATCAAAAATAGATGAAAATATTCTATAATCATTTTAATGTGATAAATATTTACTTTGGGGAGAACACTAAAATGTTTCATCCTGGAACACTTAAATGTTTAATCATGTCATAAGAACATTTTAAGTAGTACTTTTAGGATTTGTAGATAAATAACAAATGCACTGCCACCTCTGATACAGGGTATATTTTTGAAACAAAATACATATTTCATGGAGATTGATTTGTCTGCCCTGGATTTTATTTTCTTTGAGGTTTTGAAAATTCATACTGAAGGATGAAATTTTGTTTTGTTTTTGTCCTGAGTCATTTCCTTCCTAATTTTAATTACTGTGTTTATTATATAATATCCTTTATATAGACATCCAAAATTCTGCCTCTGCAAGCTGAAATTCATAAAGATATTTAAAAGAAGAATGGCAAGAAAATTTAAATTTTAATATATGAAGAAAGCCTTCATGCCATACATAAATGTTTGTTCACACTGTTGGAAAACAATAGAAAATGGACTGAATCTAAATTAAATATATATCTGATATATACATATGTATACACACATACATAAATATATATATATATATTCCTGTGGGAGTTGTGACTCCAGATTGAGAGTGACTCTCATTACCATAATATATGAATAAATTAATTCCATATGAATTAATTTAGTACCTATGAATATCACTCTGCCTTCAAGAGGCTTAGTTTTTGAAGCTGTCATTCCTCTAGCTAGCTAGCTACAATTCCTTTGTTGAATAATGTAATTTATGTAATAAGTACAAATAAATTTAGTTCTGCTAGAGAAATGAATAGAGAATTACTTCATGAAGTACATGTACCTCTAACAGGGTCTTGAAAGTTGAGTAGGATTACAGGATACAGTTGAATTGAATACTTGAAGCTGGGATAATAGCATGATCCAAGAACATGCTAGAAATATGACAAGTTGTAGCATGGTCAAGGAATGGCAAATAAGTAGGGATATTTTTATGGGGGTATAGCATGTAGACTTCTAATGGAGAGAAATTGAACCAAACAAATGGACTAAGGTCAGCTTATGAGATACCTTAAATGCCATACTAAGAAGTTTGAATCTAATTATATAGGCCATTAAGAACTTTATTTTGAGTAGAGATACTTGGTCAGAATTTTGTTTTAGAAAATTCAATGCATAATATACCAGACAAGGGTTGGAAATAAAAGTAGCTCAAAGACCAAAGACCAACCATTCATCAAAATTCAAAAGGACAGTAATATGTTTAATATTTTCTAATTTTTGATATCATAATGTACTTTAATTGCTGAGACCAAGAGTTTTCACTGAAAGAAATAAAAAGCAATAAATGTAACTGAAAAGATACTTCAAAGTACCATCTCTTTGTGTCTGTCAATTATGAGGAAAGTTGATTTTTCTCTTTCACTTTTATTTACAGCAGAACTAAAAACTCTACCTTAAATACCAATCCCAATGAAATTCTTGAAAGATTATGCATATATAACAAGCTGTATGGATTTATTCAATTAGATAGCAAAAGAACAGCTAAGAGTTATAGGTCATTAGAAAGAAAATGAAAAGCTACTGTATGTCAAATACTGCACCAAGTACTTTTAAGCAAGTTTGGCCTCTTGGCAAACTGGTGAGATAGCTGTTATCTTAATAGATGAAAAACCCGAGCATAAAGAAGTAAAGTAACTTGCCCATGGTTGAGGCCCTCAGCAGTGTAACCGTTGTCTCCTGATGTTGTATCTCTGCTGTCTTGCTTCTAGTTCTTTTGGCTTAATAATTTTCATTCTTCAATAACGATATACAAAGGAAAGTTCACAGGGATACTAGAAATACTAGTATTTCTAAGTTGAAAATAGAGTATCTTGCTTTTGAAAGTACACTTGAATCTGATGGTGTATGCCTAAGTGTATAGAGTGTTATGAGCGGCTCTTCAGTACCATGTAGAGTCATCTCATTACTCTTATTTTATTCTTATTATCAACTATGACTTCCTCTGCTGTGGTATCTAATAATGAGACTATTAGTTTTTGATCCTTATATAGACTACTTACTTTTACCCCAAGTAATATTTATATCATTACTACAGT
Organism: Tragulus kanchil; assembly: GCA_022376925.1. NCBI lineage: Eukaryota > Metazoa > Chordata > Mammalia > Artiodactyla > Tragulidae > Tragulus > Tragulus kanchil. The sequence continues at coordinate 83,325,001 of JAIOJX010000003.1, read as the reverse complement.
TAACCTAGTCACTAGAAGGCACAAAACTTGTCACACTAACATGTAAATACTATTTGGAAAATAGTTTACAGATGCTTCTAAAAATCACCTTCATATGAGACGACCATTTTATCAATCTGTAATCACACCTAAACACAGACTATAACAAGATAGTTCTAGATATGTTTATCACCCCATTCATTTCCATTAAATTTGATAAAAAGGTCCTTTGACTATTTGAGTACTTCAAGTTATCTGTTGTAGATACAAACTTCGTTCTGCTTTATTCACAATCCATAATTTATAAAGCACTGTAGCTCATATATATTCTTAAGAAATATCACAATTCTCCAGCTGTTTGAACAAAGCTTTGGTTCTATCAAAATAGACCAAAAAATTGAATAAATTACATTTATTTCATTTTCTATCCCCTTCCAGCACATATTTTCTACTTTCTCAAGCTCCGCCAGCTAGCTCCCTTCTAATCCTAATTATTGGTACCAACATATACCTTCTCACTCCAGTCAGAAACAAAGGAACTGCTCTTACCCTTCTTCTTTTCCTCTCCTCAGGATGTGTCATTAAGTCCTGCTGTTATCATGAACTAATTCTACTTCTTCAGGTCACTCACCTCTGGTGTATTTCATCCATCAGAGGCTGTCTCTTTTTCTCGCCACTGTACCTTCCCAGGGTAGGTGGTCACCTGCTTCCCTGGCTGTCTTGCTTGAGGTGTAAGTTCAAACATTTCACTCCAATTAAAACTCTTTAATGGCTTCCACAGAGTAACTGAATAAATTTAGACTTCTAACATTGACCTGTGAATCCTTTCCTCTTGTCACTCTCCTGATAGCTTGCAGTGTGCCAACCCTGGAGGTCTTCCTGTAGTTTCTTCTTGTCTGTCTCAGGAGTCTGCATGCTTTGTGTGGGAAGAATATAGATTTATTCTCCAATGTATTCCCAATGTTTATTGATTTTAAAAGATAGGTTATTAAGGCTAAAACTACAAATTAAGAAGAAGATTTTAGGGAACTCAAAGTCATTGGATAAATATGAAAGGATCTTAATGTGGTAAATAACATGATATCAAACCGTTCTTTAGAGGAACCAGTTCTACTATAGTTAACAAATCCAAGAAATATTTAATGACTTCTAGTAATTGAATTACCTCATTTACCATATATGGTTTTTAATAGTGTCATAAAATAAGCATTGCCATTTCCATTTTGAATAAAGGGAATGACCAATCTTAGATCATTTAACTTTTATGTGACTGAGTCAAAATTTTCGCTTAGCAATCAGATTCTAATTTCATGAGTCTTTTCATTAATTCAAAGGCCAGTGGCCACAGGAGAAATAACAGAATTCTAACCAGTATAAGTGATAGTGGAACTAAGGGAGTCATTGGAATGGCAATATTTGGAAAATAAGGACCTTAACATCTGGGCAGGGAGTAAGATACAGTCATCAAATTTTTCAATCTTAAAAGCTTCCACCAGGTTTAAAGAATACAGTTGAGTTACTTAATAGTTCTGACTGGCTAGAGCACCATGAAAAGAAATTACACAGTACAATATGAGTGGGCAAAAAGAGAAATGGATGATGTAAAAAATGAGTACAACCTGTTTTAAATATTTGATTTCTATATTTGAAATATGTGATTATATGCTTTCAAAAATGCAGTAATTTTGAGGGAGAAATGGATACATTTGGAGTAGATTTTGAGTGTCTGTTATTAATATTAGAATATCTAATTCTACAAAAGTTAGAGGAAGTAGATAAACTAATATGTTAAGGAAATAGTAAGTCAGGTTGCTTCTATGAAACACAGGAGACAAATTAGCAAAATGAAATCTTATCTTGTGTGTAAATGCAACAACAAACCTTAGACAACACAGGTAATAATTCCATAGGGCTCAGAAGTTGCCATTCATATCACTGAGCCGAGTTATATTTACAATAAAACAATTAGTTCCAGCAAGGAGTGTTCATTTATTTATGAAATATTACGTATTCAGTTTTGCCCAACACTTTGCGACCCCATGGATTGCAGCCTGCCTGATATTTGGGATGATATACATGTACTGAATTTTAAAACTGTCAGTTTATAAAAGTTCACCTAAAATAAGGAGGTATGATCAAAGTAATAGTGAAAATGCAAGCTTTACAAAAATGATAGTAAACGATACTAAGCAAAGCAGGGAATATACTCATACATTGAATAGTTACTAAAAAGAAGGGCAAGTTTACTTCTTCAGGGCATAATGTGAGATTCCCTTTAGTTTACATAAGAACATGCATTTAAGACAGTAAAGATTAAAAAAACAGCACTCCAAAAGCCAAAGTCTTCCAGATTTCTTCCTTGTATTTTACTGAGAACAAAAGTGCTATGTTTTTGCCCTCTCTTTTCTTCTATAAATTATTGAGATTAAAAAAATAAACTAGGCTACATGAAACTCCAGAGGTTAGGAAATACATCTCCTATTAGATTTTTCATGAGATATCATTTTGACTTCCTATCTTTTGATTACTAAATTTATTTTCTGTTTTATAACCACACATACTTGTATGAACACTTATCTGAATTTGTGTATACACCTATATTTCTCTTTAAAAAACACAAATTAAAATTTGATGTTCTATAACACCAGGTTTAAAGAATACAGTTGAGTTACTTAATAGTTCTGACTGGCTAGAGCACCATGAAAAGAAATTACACAGTACAATATGAGTGGGCAAAAAGAGAAATGGATGATGTAAAAAATGAGTACAACCTGTTTTAAATATTTGATTTCTATATTTGAAATATGTGATTATATGCTTTCAAAAATGCAGTAATTTTGAGGGAGAAATGGATACATTTGGAGTAGATTTTGAGTGTCTGTTATTAATATTAGAATATCTAATTCTACAAAAGTTAGAGGAAGTAGATAAACTAATATGTTAAGGAAATAGTAAGTCAGGTTGCTTCTATGAAACACAGGAGACAAATTAGCAAAATGAAATCTTATCTTGTGTGTAAATGCAACAACAAACCTTAGACAACACAGGTAATAATTCCATAGGGCTCAGAAGTTGCCATTCATATCACTGAGCCGAGTTATATTTACAATAAAACAATTAGTTCCAGCAAGGAGTGTTCATTTATTTATGAAATATTACGTATTCAGTTTTGCCCAACACTTTGCGACCCCATGGATTGCAGCCTGCCTGATATTTGGGATGATATACATGTACTGAATTTTAAAACTGTCAGTTTATAAAAGTTCACCTAAAATAAGGAGGTATGATCAAAGTAATAGTGAAAATGCAAGCTTTACAAAAATGATAGTAAACGATACTAAGCAAAGCAGGGAATATACTCATACATTGAATAGTTACTAAAAAGAAGGGCAAGTTTACTTCTTCAGGGCATAATGTGAGATTCCCTTTAGTTTACATAAGAACATGCATTTAAGACAGTAAAGATTAAAAAAACAGCACTCCAAAAGCCAAAGTCTTCCAGATTTCTTCCTTGTATTTTACTGAGAACAAAAGTGCTATGTTTTTGCCCTCTCTTTTCTTCTATAAATTATTGAGATTAAAAAAATAAACTAGGCTACATGAAACTCCAGAGGTTAGGAAATACATCTCCTATTAGATTTTTCATGAGATATCATTTTGACTTCCTATCTTTTGATTACTAAATTTATTTTCTGTTTTATAACCACACATACTTGTATGAACACTTATCTGAATTTGTGTATACACCTATATTTCTCTTTAAAATTCAACACAGATTCTGAAAAATTTAAAAATTACACTTAGCCTATATCCAAGAGAATATCATTAACTTCTTCAATGTATTGGAATTGTGCTTGGAAATGATATCAGGTTACTAGAGACTCGTCCTTGAAACTGCAAAATGTACGGACAGTATATAATAATGTGTCTTCAAATAGATTTATTAGCACAAGAGTATTCAAAACTCATTAACAAGCTAATTATTTCTGTGTCCACATGACAATATTTTATTAACCATCATTTATGAAATTTTAAATGTAGAAGAGAGTAAAAAGAGCAGCTTTTTAAAAAGCCATAGGGCATGTTATTTGTTTTTAGATCATGAATGTGCACTAGTTAGTTGCTCAGTCATGTCTGAGCCTTTTGAGATTCCATGGCCTTTATCCTGCCCGGCTTCTCTGTACGTGGAATTTTCCAGACCAGAATACTGGAATGCGTTGTCATTTTCTTCCTCCAGAGGATCTTTCCAACCAGGGATCAAACCCGTACTCTTGTGTATCCTATATTCCAGGAGATTCTTTACTTTCTGTTCCATCAGGAAGGCCCTTTTAGGTTAGAAGTAATATGTTTCTATGAATAAAGGTTCCATAATTTGCTTAATTTGCTTTTGGAAGTGTGTTAAGAACAGAAGTCCGCACATTAATTTCAGTATATTTATTGCTTGCATATCATCCGTTCATTTGAACACCCTGAATACTTTTATTAATACTATCAATGTTTGAGTGATTCGCTATCATTTCTTTTAGATGTAGCCAGCTTTTCTCTGTTATTACTTCAATAATGTTAAACTACTCAAGTTCACTTTAATAATAATACAGTACAGTCAGTAATTCTATGATGGGAGAACCTACCAACATCATGAATTACTTTAAAGGAAGACAGATTTCTATCTTGTTTTAATTCAAAGACCTACTGAAATTCAAATGAATCAATAGTATGTTGCCATATAAATTCTTATTAACATCTTCAAAGATAAATAGATGTGATAGATAGTAATTAGTATATCTATAATTTGCTTCTAATTTAGTTAAGGGAGACTAAAAGTAGTTTGTTCCCTTAGAACTATAAGTACCCTTTTATAATTCTGCTTATGCGCTTCACATTCAATATTAAAAGTATTTGACAAGGTAAAAATCTACTTAGTAATAATTATACTGATGTATGAATTATACTGATCCTCCAAAATGATGTATATTTTTTCTGTATTCTCAAATGTAGTTTACATTATAGAATTGAACATTTATTTGTTCCAGAAACTGTACACGCACTAGGGAAAGATGTTACACATGAAATATACCTAAGTCATGATCTTTAGTTGCTCACCTCAGTAGATGTTTGTGTTGTTCAAAATTCTTGGATCACCTAATTTGACTTTTTTTGTTAGTGAGGCATACCAGTCTGAAAACACACCTTAGATCTACGATGTGAAAAATCAGTGACTATGTGAAAGTAAACTTTAAAAATTAGATGAGATAAAAGTATATCTTACCTGCATGTCTTTGGATGGAATTTTTCTTCCCTTTACACTAAAAATGATGATATTCTGCATAGAATCCTTGAATAGAAAAATGGCACTAGGCAAAATCTTTCCATCCTTTTTATTTCCAGGAGATTCTTTACTTTCTGTTCCATCAGGAAGGCCCTTTTAGGTTAGAAGTAATATGTTTCTATGAATAAAGGTTCCATAATTTGCTTAATTTGCTTTTGGAAGTGTGTTAAGAACAGAAGTCCGCACATTAATTTCAGTATATTTATTGCTTGCATATCATCCGTTCATTTGAACACCCTGAATACTTTTATTAATACTATCAATGTTTGAGTGATTCGCTATCATTTCTTTTAGATGTAGCCAGCTTTTCTCTGTTATTACTTCAATAATGTTAAACTACTCAAGTTCACTTTAATAATAATACAGTACAGTCAGTAATTCTATGATGGGAGAACCTACCAACATCATGAATTACTTTAAAGGAAGACAGATTTCTATCTTGTTTTAATTCAAAGACCTACTGAAATTCAAATGAATCAATAGTATGTTGCCATATAAATTCTTATTAACATCTTCAAAGATAAATAGATGTGATAGATAGTAATTAGTATATCTATAATTTGCTTCTAATTTAGTTAAGGGAGACTAAAAGTAGTTTGTTCCCTTAGAACTATAAGTACCCTTTTATAATTCTGCTTATGCGCTTCACATTCAATATTAAAAGTATTTGACAAGGTAAAAAAAATCTACTTAGTAATAATTATACTGATGTATGAATTATACTGATCCTCCAAAATGATGTATATTTTTTCTGTATTCTCAAATGTAGTTTACATTATAGAATTGAACATTTATTTGTTCCAGAAACTGTACACGCACTAGGGAAAGATGTTACACATGAAATATACCTAAGTCATGATCTTTAGTTGCTCACCTCAGTAGATGTTTGTGTTGTTCAAAATTCTTGGATCACCTAATTTGACTTTTTTTGTTAGTGAGGCATACCAGTCTGAAAACACACCTTAGATCTACGATGTGAAAAATCAGTGACTATGTGAAAGTAAACTTTAAAAATTAGATGAGATAAAAGTATATCTTACCTGCATGTCTTTGGATGGAATTTTTCTTCCCTTTACACAGATACAAATATTGAAGAATGATATTCTGCATAGAATCCTTGAATAGAAAAATGGCACTAGGCAAAAATCTAAGGAAATCTTAATAAAGTATGGACATTACTGTATCAGTGTTGGTTCTTTATGATACATATACTATATGAATGTAGAATGTTAAAACAGGCCAATTTTGTGAGGTACATAGAATTCTCTGTGGTATCCTCTCTAATGTTTTGTAAATCTAAAACTATTCTAAAATTTTGAAACTATTTTAAAAATTATTAACTTTGGAAGCAAAAGTATTGAGGGTGCTGAATTGTGCAGCACTTTAGATGCTAGCCCAGTGCAATCTCTAACCAGGGATACCATTTCCTATGACTGCACACATAGTAGAAAGGGACTGATGGCTTCAAGGAGATCGATCTGATTCAGTAATTTTCATACAAACTGATAAAGGCAGACTCCACATGATGGTCAGTGTGGATGGAAAGATTAGGACATGACAGTGCAAATAAGTAATTTATAGCATTTGGCAATTTATTGGATATAAAATGTATTGGAGAAACAAAGTTTGAGTGATTTAGAGGAGAGATAAATAGCATAATAAACTGGACACAGAATAAAAGTAAAATGTAATTTTAGATTTAGGAATTACAGTTTCTGATAGTGTTATATATGATAGGGGAAAGGAAGATAAATTTGAGTTCCAGGGTCAAATGAAAGTTAAATCATTTCCTCCAGGAATATTTTATGGTTAAATAATTTGAAATCTCTTGAGCAATGAACAAAGAATGCTTGGAATTTTTAAGCCCAGAGTGTCACTGTGGTCTGTTTCATAACCATTTTTGTTATTATAAGGATTGTGCTTTAATTTTAAATATTTGCATTTTCTCATAAGCACATATTGACCCATACCTCTTAATGCATAAACTAAGAATTGGGAGTCAAAAGGAAAATTTCCAGCTGCCAGACATCTCCTAATCTGTAAGCTCTAATACGTATTGACTGTTAATTAATGTTTATAATAGATGTCTAAGAATGGCACATTGCTTCAATTCTAAATTCATTTGATAGAATGAAATTTTAGGTAGTTAGCTTTTATTTTATTCTCATTTACATTCCTACCTTTGATTATTAAAAGTAATTTTATGTTCTGCATTTTACAAGTGGAAAATAAATTACTTCTGAAATTTTTAAAGAAAGGAAAATGATTAATATTATTGAATTTGAAAGTGACCCACGAACACCAGTAATGACTTGGAGTAACTGCTGAAACTTATATTCCTGTTTTGTGGAACAGTCCCTTTGATGTCAATTGATGTTCCTAGAATGTTTTTGTAGGCCATTTCAAGTCTTCAAATTAGAAGTAACAGTTTGATTAAACACTCTCCATTGGATTTAAATTTGCATTTTATAGACTTGATTGGCTCTTTACGGTCATTCCTATGAAAGAAACCAACTTCTCATTAAAAAAAATTCTAAAGTTGCATCACCAAAAGGACAGCTATAAAATGATTCTCTGGGTTAGGGGAGAGGGGATCACGTTCACTGTTGATCTGTATACTGCTTTACATTTGGATTCAGTAAAATGGGGCATAATTTTATCATTGAAACAGATATTTGGCCACCAATTAGACCATAAGCACCTGAAAAGCATAGTGGAATTCTTGTCCAGACAAGAGGATGAGTAACCCTCTTGTGGTGCACTACTGTACCTCATACATCACCGTCAGTGTGTCCAAGGCTGAAGCTGTGGAGGGCACTTACTAAGGGGGAGGGGACCGGGAGCATGGTAAGATTATTTTTCCCTAATCAGAAGCAAATATGATCAGGATGGTTGGAATCCTGTGAGAGCATTTTATCAGATAAGCTGCATAGAGAGAGTTTGTTCCTTTAGATCACTTACAGAGCTTCAGACAGTTTTGGAAGTGTTTTCTCTGCTAAAAAAGGGTCAGTCCATTCATCACCATCCCTTCCATTTTAAATCATTAGCTGTCATGGGCTTCTCTTTTTGCACAGTTAGTAGTTAGTAAATTTAAAAATTACCCGGGAAAAGTTGTCTTTGTATACAGCAAGTATCCATTTTTATACTAACCAATACATACTAACAATTTTCATTTATCTAGTTTTGACTAGGTAAAAGCAAGACTACTGACTATTATATCTGAAGCCAATGTTTCTCTTTAATTCAAAATTTGTTTTTGTATTTTGCTAATATCTATTTGCATTTAGTTATAAGGTACAGTTGCCTAAGTATGTGCAGATATGCCATATAGTATCTAATGACATTTTAATGTGTCATCAAATACACAGAAGAGAAAATTTTAAACTTTTGTTGACAGTCACTGTATGAATTTGAAAGTGACCCACGAACACCAGTAATGACTTGGAGTAACTGCTGAAACTTATATTCCTGTTTTGTGGAACAGTCCCTTTGATGTCAATTGATGTTCCTAGAATGTTTTTGTAGGCCATTTCAAGTCTTCAAATTAGAAGTAACAGTTTGATTAAACACTCTCCATTGGATTTAAATTTGCATTTTATAGACTTGATTGGCTCTTTACGGTCATTCCTATGAAAGAAACCAACTTCTCATTAACAAAAATTCTAAAGTTGCATCACCAAAAGGACAGCTATAAAATGATTCTCTGGGTTAGGGGAGAGGGGATCACGTTCACTGTTGATCTGTATACTGCTTTACATTTGGATTCAGTAAAATGGGGCATAATTTTATCATTGAAACAGATATTTGGCCACCAATTAGACCATAAGCACCTGAAAAGCATAGTGGAATTCTTGTCCAGACAAGAGGATGAGTAACCCTCTTGTGGTGCACTACTGTACCTCATACATCACCGTCAGTGTGTCCAAGGCTGAAGCTGTGGAGGGCACTTACTAAGGGGGAGGGGACCGGGAGCATGGTAAGATTATTTTTCCCTAATCAGAAGCAAATATGATCAGGATGGTTGGAATCCTGTGAGAGCATTTTATCAGATAAGCTGCATAGAGAGAGTTTGTTCCTTTAGATCACTTACAGAGCTTCAGACAGTTTTGGAAGTGTTTTCTCTGCTAAAAAAGCTCAGTCCATTCATCACCATCCCTTCCATTTTAAATCATTAGCTGTCATGGGCTTCTCTTTTTGCACAGTTAGTAGTTAGTAAATTTAAAAATTACCCGGGAAAAGTTGTCTTTGTATACAGCAAGTATCCATTTTTATACTAACCAATACATACTAACAATTTTCATTTATCTAGTTTTGACTAGGTAAAAGCAAGACTACTGACTATTATATCTGAAGCCAATGTTTCTCTTTAATTCAAAATTTGTTTTTGTATTTTGCTAATATCTATTTGCATTTAGTTATAAGGTACAGTTGCCTAAGTATGTGCAGATATGCCATATAGTATCTAATGACATTTTAATGTGTCATCAAATACACAGAAGAGACTTGAAACTTTTGACAGCACTGTAATGAATGTTAGATCAGGAATCAGTAGGCGAAGGTCTACTGTTGGTTCTGTAGTAAAACCAGCTGCATATCTGTTTCTTTGCTATGACCTTAACTTGCTGGGTCTTAAATGTCTTATCTATAAATGGAAGAACCAAACCAGATTATCTCTAGTATACTTTACCTCCTTAAAATGCTCTATCACATATAGACATAAGGAAACTGAAAAGCTTTGCCAATATAAGGCTGGTTTGGCAGGCTCCACATTAATTTTTCTGATTGTTTTCTCAGTGCAGAAATAGTCTACATAGGTAATAGCAATAAGAATTCATTAGAAAGGAAATTCATTTGTACTGTCCCAAATTTTCAGCCATTTTGTTGTTGCTAATGATCAGTATGACAATATATTAAATATTTCTGAGCAGTAAGGTTCATTCACATAACATGTTTTGAGTATCCGCAATAAGCCAGATACATTGTAGAAAGGGAAGACAGGAGTCCTCATGGAAAATATGGCTTTCTTGGCACCATATGAAAGAAATGGAGCAATAGAGCCATGGAGGTATTGAGGAGGTACAGCCAGGTAGCTCTCTGGGGAAGAGTTCCAGGCAGAGAGTGATCAGTGCAGTTCCTGTTAGTCTAGTTTATTGAATAAAATGTACAAAGTCCAGCACTTTTGGGGAAGAGGAGCTGAGTTTGAGGCAAATGAATTGTCAGCTGAGTAGATAGTATTAGGACCATAAGGGAAGACATTAATTCATGCTTATTTATCTTACTGATGGATGCTTAACCTGTTTACTGACGGAATCATTGAAATAGGGTTCTCTTATATTAAAATACATTTTTTTTGTGGAGATTATAGAGGATAATCAAACTTGCCTGGAGATAGCCTTTGTAAAAGTATTTGCATAATTTCTCAATATCTATCTCTATGTCTAATCTATATCCATATACAGCACAAATGGATTCATCCCAAATACACAGTTTGCGCATTTTCCTTGCTGTTGCTGTTCAGTCACTAAGTTGTGTGTGACTCTTTGGGACACTATGGACTACAGCATGCCAGGCTTCCCTGTTGTTCGCTATCTCTTTGAGTTTGCTCAAACTCATGCCCCTTGAGTCAGTGATGCCATCTAACTATCTCATCCTCTGTCACTCCCTTCTCCTCTTGCCTTCCATCTTTCCCAGTATCAGGGTCTTGTCCAATAAGTTAGCTCTTCGCATTAATTTGACATATTATTGGAAGTGAACAGATTATGAGAGTTTCAACTTCAGCATCACCTTCCAATGGATATTTCAGGGGCTGATTTTCTTTAAGAGTGACTGGTTTGATCTCCTTGAAGTCCAAAGGACTCTTGAGAGTCTACCCTAGCAACACAGTTTGAAAGCATCAATTCTGTGGCACTCAGCTCTTTTTATGGTCCAGGTCTCGCATACGTACATGCCTACCAGTAAAAAACATGATTTTGACTATATGGACCTTTGTTGACAAAGCAATGTCTCTGTCTTTAAATACACTGTTTAGGTTTGTCATAGCTATTCTTCCAAGGAGCAAGTGTGGCTGCTGTCACTGTTCACATTGATTTTGGAGACCAACAAAATGAAATTTATCACTGATTTTGCTTTTTCCCTATCTATTGCCATGAAGTGATCTGACCAGATGTGATGAGCTTAGTTTTTAAAATGTTGAGTATTAGGCCAGCTTTTTCAGTTTCCTCTTTCACCTTCATCAAGAGTCTCAATAGTTCCTCTTCACTTTCTGCCGTTAGGTTGGTACCATCTGTATGTCTAAGGCTGTTAATATTTCTCCTGACAAGCTTGATTCCCAGTTATGATTAACGCAACCCAGCATTTCACATGATGCACTCTGTATATAAGTTAAATAAGGAAGGTAACAACATACAGCCTTGATGTACTCCTCTCTAATTAATTTATAAGGGAAAAGAGATGCTTATTTATCTTACTGATGGATGCTTAACCTGTTTACTGACGGAATCATTGAAATAGGGTTCTCTTATATTAAAATACATTTTTTTTGTGGAGATTATAGAGGATAATCAAACTTGCCTGGAGATAGCCTTTGTAAAAGTATTTGCATAATTTCTCAATATCTATCTCTATGTCTAATCTATATCCATATACAGCACAAATGGATTCATCCCAAATACACAGTTTGCGCATTTTCCTTGCTGTTGCTGTTCAGTCACTAAGTTGTGTGTGACTCTTTGGGGCACTATTGACTACAGCATGCCAGGCTTCCTGTTGTTCGCTATCTCTTTGAGTTTGCTCAAACTCATGCCCCTTGAGTCAGTGATGCCATCTAACTATCTCATCCTCTGTCACTCCCTTCTCCTCTTGCCTTCCATCTTTCCCAGTATCAGGGTCTTGTCCAATAAGTTAGCTCTTCGCATTAATTTGACATATTATTGGAAGTGAACAGATTATGAGAGTTTCAACTTCAGCATCACCTTCCAATGGATATTTCAGGGGCTGATTTTCTTTAAGAGTGACTGGTTTGATCTCCTTGAAGTCCAAAGGACTCTTGAGAGTCTACCCTAGCAACACAGTTTGAAAGCATCAATTCTGTGGCACTCAGCTCTTTTTATGGTCCAGGTCTCGCATACGTACATGCCTACCAGTAAAAAACATGATTTTGACTATATGGACCTTTGTTGACAAAGCAATGTCTCTGTCTTTAAATACACTGTTTAGGTTTGTCATAGCTATTCTTCCAAGGAGCAAGTGTGGCTGCTGTCACTGTTCACATTGATTTTGGAGACCAACAAAATGAAATTTATCACTGATTTTGCTTTTTCCCTATCTATTGCCATGAAGTGATCTGACCAGATGTGATGAGCTTAGTTTTTAAAATGTTGAGTATTAGGCCAGCTTTTTCAGTTTCCTCTTTCACCTTCATCAAGAGTCTCAATAGTTCCTCTTCACTTTCTGCCGTTAGGTTGGTACCATCTGTATGTCTAAGGCTGTTAATATTTCTCCTGACAAGCTTGATTCCCAGTTATGATTAACGCAACCCAGCATTTCACATGATGCACTCTGTATATAAGTTAAATAAGGAAGGTAACAACATACAGCCTTGATGTACTCCTCTCCTAATTTTGAACCAGTCCATTGTTCCATGTCCAGTTCTAACTGTTGCTTCTTTTCCTGCATACAGGATTCTCAGGAGACAGATAATGTGGTCTGGTATTCCCACATCATTTTAAGAATGTGCCACAATTGGTTGTGATCCAGAGTCAATGGTTTTAGCATAGTCAATGAAGCAGAAATAGATATTCTTCTGGAATTTCTTTTTCTGTGATCCAGTGGATGTTGCCAATTTGATCTCTGGTTCCTTTGCCTTTTCTAAATCAATCTTGTGCATGTGGAAGATCCTGGCTCATGTACTGCTAACACAATATGTATTTAATAAATCCCTGATCCCTTAATTTCTTCCAAAGCAATAGCCTGATTCACCTGAATATCTAAGTCAAACTTCAAACCTTCGATTTAACAATTCTTTAGATAAGCGTAATTCTGTTTTGGTAAAATTGTATTTAATACATACATGAATATATTTTATAATTATTTTGATACATAATGGATTATTCTGATTACTCTTACAGGCAGTATACATATATCTTTTATAGTAATATATCTTATTATTATCCTAAGAAGTGGTCTAGGATCAAATCATTGCTTCAAAGAATATATAATTTTTAAGGTTCTTGATTAAAAACAAAAATTTCATAGTATTTGAAATAAATAAGCTAAATTTAAATTGTTCTACAAAGCCAGTATGTCCATAGAGGAAATAGTCTGGAGGAAATATAATTAATTTTTCATATTTCATAGCTATTCTTCCAAGGAGCAAGTGTGGCTGCTGTCACTGTTCACATTGATTTTGGAGACCAACAAAATGAAATTTATCACTGATTTTGCTTTTTCCCTATCTATTGCCATGAAGTGATCTGACCAGATGTGATGAGCTTAGTTTTTAAAATGTTGAGTATTAGGCCAGCTTTTTCAGTTTCCTCTTTCACCTTCATCAAGAGTCTCAATAGTTCCTCTTCACTTTCTGCCGTTAGGTTGGTACCATCTGTATGTCTAAGGCTGTTAATATTTCTCCTGACAAGCTTGATTCCCAGTTATGATTAACGCAACCCAGCATTTCACATGATGCACTCTGTATATAAGTTAAATAAGGAAGGTAACAACATACAGCCTTGATGTACTCCTCTCCTAATTTTGAACCAGTCCATTGTTCCATGTCCAGTTCTAACTGTTGCTTCTTTTCCTGCATACAGGATTCTCAGGAGACAGATAATGTGGTCTGGTATTCCCACATCATTTTAAGAATGTGCCACAATTGGTTGTGATCCAGAGTCAATGGTTTTAGCATAGTCAATGAAGCAGAAATAGATATTCTTCTGGAATTTCTTTTTCTGTGATCCAGTGGATGTTGCCAATTTGATCTCTGGTTCCTTTGCCTTTTCTAAATCAATCTTGTGCATGTGGAAGATCCTGGCTCATGTACTGCTAACACAATATGTATTTAATAAATCCCTGATCCCTTAATTTCTTCCAAAGCAATAGCCTGATTCACCTGAATATCTAAGTCAAACTTCAAACCTTCGATTTAACAATTCTTTAGATAAGCGTAATTCTGTTTTGGTAAAATTGTATTTAATACATACATGAATATATTTTATAATTATTTTGATACATAATGGATTATTCTGATTACTCTTACAGGCAGTATACATATATCTTTTATAGTAATATATCTTATTATTATCCTAAGAAGTGGTCTAGGATCAAATCATTGCTTCAAAGAATATATAATTTTTAAGGTTCTTGATTAAAAACAAAAATTTCATAGTATTTGAAATAAATAAGCTACAAATTCTCAAATTTGTTACATACAAAGCCAGTATGTCCATAGAGGAAATAGTCTGGAGGAAATATAATTAATTTTTCATATTTCATATTTAACTAGACTTCAAAAATCATGTATGAAAAAATAATTATTTGAATTTTTTTCCCTGCCCCCCTATTTGAATTTTTAGACCAGTGCCTTAGCTGTATTCATGCTGAGCTTTTATTATATTGTTAGTATTATTTGGGCAAAAACGTTTTCCCAAATTAGTTTCAAGTATTGCTATAATATTATCATAATGTAATAGAGTTTAGGAGATTGTGTTCAAAGGTTCTTTATCTAATTAGAATGAAAAGAGATCATTTAATGAAACAAAATGCTTTCATTTTTATATACAGCAGTTAGAAAACTTAAACATATTACCATAATATCCATGAAGGAATATACCATACTTTATCAAATTATGCAGCTGAAACCAAATGAAAAAGGTGAAGGCTAGTAAAATCATGAATTTTTAACAGGTGAAAAATATATTTAGTGTTTATCTATGATTAGAGAATTTGACTTCTAAATAAAACTGAAAATCCTCAGGCGTGGACAAAAAATGATTCAATGCATGAGTCATAATACAATCTTTATAGTACATGTCAAATAACATCATTTATGTGTGATGATGTGTGGTGTATGAATTGTGAAGTCTTTACCTCTTGCCAGGTACAAATTTTAAAATGATCTAACCAGATGCGTGTTCACTAATTGCATTACTCTAACTAGAGATACGTCCTTCTTTACAAAGTATAACTATATAACCTTTGAAAATCATATCCCTTATGGTTTTTTAAATGCAAAATCATTTTGTAGGCATTTAAGTAAAAGCTACAAATTCTCAAATTTGTTACATACAAAGCCAGTATGTCCATAGAGGAAATAGTCTGGAGGAAATATAATTAATTTTTCATATTTCATATTTAACTAGACTTCAAAAATCATGTATGAAAAAATAATTATTTGAATTTTTTTCCCTGCCCCCCTATTTGAATTTTTAGACCAGTGCCTTAGCTGTATTCATGCTGAGCTTTTATTATATTGTTAGTATTATTTGGGCAAAAACGTTTTCCCAAATTAGTTTCAAGTATTGCTATAATATTATCATAATGTAATAGAGTTTAGGAGATTGTGTTCAAAGGTTCTTTATCTAATTAGAATGAAAAGAGATCATTTAATGAAACAAAATGCTTTCATTTTTATATACAGCAGTTAGAAAACTTAAACATATTACCATAATATCCATGAAGGAATATACCATACTTTATCAAATTATGCAGCTGAAACCAAATGAAAAAGGTGAAGGCTAGTAAAATCATGAATTTTTAACAGGTGAAAATATATTTAGTGTTTATCTATGATTAGAGAATTTGACTTCTAAATAAAACTGAAAATCCTCAGGCGTGGACAAAAATGATTCAATGCATGAGTCATAATACAATCTTTATAGTACATGTCAAATAACATCATTTATGTGTGATGATGTGTGGTGTATGAATTGTGAAGTCTTTACCTCTTGCCAGGTACAAATTTTAAAATGATCTAACCAGATGCGTGTTCACTAATTGCATTACTCTAACTAGAGATACGTCCTTCTTTACAAAGTATAACTATATAACCTTTGAAAATCATATCCCTTATGGTTTTTAAGTGCAAAATCATTTTGTAGGCATTTAAGTAAAAGCTACCACTTCTGAAAAGTATGTATAGTATGCTTTTAGTTTCCATCTTCTCTTTCTGATTGGAATTATGATAAGTTAATGATTCTTTGGTGACTATTTGCCAAGTCATTAATCAAAAATGTTTTACAAATTGACTACTAAAAAATTATGGGCAAATATTAAATTCTGTTAAATCCAAAAAATTAAAATGAAACAAATATTTTGTTCATTTGAAGATAACTTCATTCATTTATCATTTCATAACCAAATTAAGGTCACTTAATGACATAATTTAATGGGATAACTGTACTATTTATTATTCCAAATGTCTCTCTTAGGAGGAAAGGGTCATTTTAATACTTTCGTTGAGACAGATTTTTCAGAATAAATCTGAATTTACAGGAGTGATATATAGAAATACATTTTTTTAAAATAATGGGATAAAAAGTGATTGTGCAGAAAAATCAAAATTTAAGTAGAATGGAGAGATTAAAATGAAAGAAGTAAAAATTAATATTGTTCTTTTTGTCTCTTCTATGATTTTATTTTTAAGTATTAAAGATTTCAACATTTGAATTTTAACTTTTAAAAAGAATACTAGCTTTTTTATTACTCCTATATGTAGAATGTATGCATATTAATTCAAAGTTTAATAGCTTTATGCATTTTTCATGTGTCAGAGGTTTCTGTGAGAAAAAATTATTTAAAATTTATTTGGTAGATAAAATGACACATCTACAATAATTTAGTTTCTATGAAAGTGAAAGTATATTGTCCTGACATATTTTGCCTTTGGCTAAATCAATAAATACATAATATTATGATAACTAATAAAAGTAATTTATTTTTAAATTAAAGGCAAACCTTTATTTGAATTTATATTAGACTGTATCTTTCTTTGAATATATACTAGAGCTTATTAAATTTTAACACACACAAACTAAATACTATTTAATAATGGTAAAAATTAAAGGCTGATAAAATTCAGGAAGGTAATTTTAGCTTGATAATATTTTACAAAGTATAACTATATAACCTTTGAAAATCATATCCCTTATGGTTTTTAAGTGCAAAATCATTTTGTAGGCATTTAAGTAAAAGCTACCACTTCTGAAAAGTATGTATAGTATGCTTTTAGTTTCCATCTTCTCTTTCTGATTGGAATTATGATAAGTTAATGATTCTTTGGTGACTATTTGCCAAGTCATTAATCAAAAATGTTTTACAAATTGACTACTAAAAAATTATGGGCAAATATTAAATTCTGTTAAATCCAAAAAATTAAAATGAAACAAATATTTTGTTCATTTGAAGATAACTTCATTCATTTATCATTTCATAACCAAATTAAGGTCACTTAATGACATAATTTAATGGGATAACTGTACTATTTATTATTCCAAATGTCTCTCTTAGGAGGAAAGGGTCATTTTAATACTTTCGTTGAGACAGATTTTTCAGAATAAATCTGAATTTACAGGAGTGATATATAGAAATACATTTTTTTAAAATAATGGGATAAAAAGTGATTGTGCAGAAAAATCAAAATTTAAGTAGAATGGAGAGATTAAAATGAAAGAAGTAAAAATTAATATTGTTCTTTTTGTCTCTTCTATGATTTTATTTTTAAGTATTAAAGATTTCAACATTTGAATTTTAACTTTTAAAAAGAATACTAGCTTTTTTATTACTCCTATATGTAGAATGTATGCATATTAATTCAAAGTTTAATAGCTTTATGCATTTTTCATGTGTCAGAGGTTTCTGTGAGAAAAAATTATTTAAAATTTATTTGGTAGATAAAATGACACATCTACAATAATTTAGTTTCTATGAAAGTGAAAGTATATTGTCCTGACATATTTTGCCTTTGGCTAAATCAATAAATACATAATATTATGATAACTAATAAAAGTAATTTATTTTTAAATTAAAGGCAAACCTTTATTTGAATTTATATTAGACTGTATCTTTCTTTGAATATATACTAGAGCTTATTAAATTTTAACACAAACAAACCTATTTAAGGTGACTTATGGTTTAATAAATGCCAGTGAGAACAGGAAGTTAAAGGCTGATAAAATTCAGGAAGGTAATTTTAGCTTGATAATATTTTACAATGAAGATGGATAAAACTTTCTTTTATCATGTTGCTTTATCCATTATTTTCTGATATCTAGACATTGATATTTAGCATTTTAATGCTTTGAGAAACAGTTGCATGTTTATAGCTAAATTATCTGCAATTTTATAGATAAATAAATGACAGATCCTCCATTCCTCAGCCCTACCCAGGAAGCATGCTGGCAGTTTTTACCTCCATACATCAATTGAATGTTGCTTTACCTAGTTTCTCTATTGGTTTATCAGCAGCTAAATTTATCTGTAAGTTTACTTTTACTTTTTAACCTTTTTAATATTGTAATATCTTTTGAGGTTAACTAGGCTGGTATTTGAAAATATTATAAGACTTTTATTAAAATGAGTTAAAATGAACCTTAAGCTGGTTTAGCTACTTCTATAATAATTTAAATGTTTTACTTTATATAACAGAATTACTTCTAGGCATCCTAAAATGATGTACCTATGTCACATCTCTTTGGACCACCTCTAAAAGCAGCAATATTAGATGACCTAGCCTAGAATGATGGGAAAGAATATACATTAACTTGTATTTTAACATTCACTTATTCCAGATTTTCGCTTTTCTAATTTTTTTCTATTTTGTATTCTTATTTAAAGAGGAGGAAAAAACTTTCATTTTTCCAATTCAGATTATAAAAGTAAAGTTCACTTTCAAAATGAATATTTCAAGTGAAAAATATGTATGTGTGTGTGTGTGTGTATATCTATCTATCTATCAATGTATATATATATATTCGGCAGCAAGGTGATCTGTATGATACAGTCTGAATTTATATGCACTTATTCTGCAATCAAATTATTTTATGTTCATTTCTCTCATAAATAAACAGATACACTTTTAAGAACTTTATGATTTCTTTAATTGAAGGAATAGTGACATTCAGATTTATAGCTTTCTCATAGCCAAAAAGAGATTCATGAATCAGCTTGGGTTGGAGGTTACAGATTCTGATGCTTCATCTCGTGCGATGTGTCTGTTGTCAGCACTTCCACTTAAGATACTTCCACACATACAAAGAAAGTTAGTGTTCTTAAAGTTGTAAAGGTGAGCAGTGGAATGCAGATCAACAGTTTTATCTGTTTCAATAAGATAATTTGCTGCAAATTAAAGTATCTAGAATAAATTTTTAAGAAGGAAACATATTTAGTTTCATATTTTCAAATAGTACTAAAATTTCAAGATTCAGATCTACTAAAATGTTTATGTTGCTTTTTCATATTTTTTTTTGAAGTTTCAGCATATTATTAGATGGGTCAGAGTAGAAGTAGATTCTGTGAATTTTATTTGGCAACAGTGAATGAAATAAAATTGCTTAAAAATCACTTGCATTTGTTACTCTTAAATATTATGATAATTCAACATTGGTAAGTGCTTTAGTTTAAAATTTTCAGCTATAGAGAAATATTAAGAAGGGTGAAGCCATCACATAGCATTCACTCCAAATAGTACTTTTCTTAATTATATAACACATTTTATGTTGCTTTTTCACATATTATGATCTCTTTATTGTCCTTGGAGAGTGTACACGTTGTCAGAGACAAACTATGCAGTTTTATAAATCTCTGATTTAAGAGGGGAAAATACCTATTAAGTTGTTGCAGTTTTATATCCTATATTCTTTTATAACAATTCAAATCATGTCTTCAGAGACCAAAGTCAAAATAGTTTGTAAGAATGCCTCAAATTTATAAACTGTAAATGAATAAATTATAGAGATCATAAGACAGCATTTAGTGAGTTTCTTAAGGCAATCTACATAAAGAATGCCATATTAAGGAGGCCCAGATAATTGATGGCAATGGGTCATGGATATTCCATATACAAGTTTTATGGGTTTTTTTTTCTTCCAGATCAAGGTAGAAGCAAGGTAAAATACAGCCTAACTTGATGTGGCAAAAGTTGCTCAATTATTAACATGAGAATAGTAGAAACAGGTAGACCAGTCCAAGTATGTAAGTTGTATGCTGTGTTTTTTCAGCAAAAGATATTTGTTATTAAAAATGCCCAATGGAGAGGGATTTTCTCTGCAGTAGATTTTAATGCACAATCTAATTGCTACATTATAAGAGCTACCTTCTTATCTGTAAAATGATGTCAGCAGTGCCTTGCATGCTTACCATAGACAAAAATTGTTAGCATCAAATAAGCAATGACTATAAAAAGCATTCAATGAGAATGAGGGACTTTCCTCCTGTTTGGTATTGCTCTTGAATGCTAGGCTTTATCACATCCAGCATTAGAAAAAGTATTATTAATCAGCTAACTCAAAAGTTAGAAGCAGATTTTTAACCTTCTAAAATGAAATTGTGTGAATTATTTGTTATTGAATATACACATAATAGATTATGTGAGTTTCAGTCCCTAAAATAAATTGCATAATGATAAATTTTATCTTTACTTTTATACATCCTGAATTGAAATCTCTCCTTTTGAAAAGAGCCTTTATTTTTAAAAAATAGATTATTGTATAACTTTCAGCTATGAGAAATATTAAGAAGGGTGAAGCCATCACATAGCATTCACTCCAAATAGTACTTTTCTTAATTATATAACACATTTTATGTTGCTTTTTCACATATTATGATCTCTTTATTGTCCTTGGAGAGTGTACACGTTGTCAGAGACAAACTATGCAGTTTTATAAATCTCTGATTTAAGAGGGGAAAATACCTATTAAGTTGTTGCAGTTTTATATCCTATATTCTTTTATAACAATTCAAATCATGTCTTCAGAGACCAAAGTCAAAATAGTTTGTAAGAATGCCTCAAATTTATAAACTGTAAATGAATAAATTATAGAGATCATAAGACAGCATTTAGTGAGTTTCTTAAGGCAATCTACATAAAGAATGCCATATTAAGGAGGCCCAGATAATTGATGGCAATGGGTCATGGATATTCCATATACAAGTTTTATGGGTTTTTTTTTCTTCCAGATCAAGGTAGAAGCAAGGTAAAATACAGCCTAACTTGATGTGGCAAAAGTTGCTCAATTATTAACATGAGAATAGTAGAAACAGGTAGACCAGTCCAAGTATGTAAGTTGTATGCTGTGTTTTTTCAGCAAAAGATATTTGTTATTAAAAATGCCCAATGGAGAGGGATTTTCTCTGCAGTAGATTTTAATGCACAATCTAATTGCTACATTATAAGAGCTACCTTCTTATCTGTAAAATGATGTCAGCAGTGCCTTGCATGCTTACCATAGACAAAAATTGTTAGCATCAAATAAGCAATGACTATAAAAAGCATTCAATGAGAATGAGGGACTTTCCTCCTGTTTGGTATTGCTCTTGAATGCTAGGCTTTATCACATCCAGCATTAGAAAAAGTATTATTAATCAGCTAACTCAAAAGTTAGAAGCAGATTTTTAACCTTCTAAAATGAAATTGTGTGAATTATTTGTTATTGAATATACACATAATAGATTATGTGAGTTTCAGTCCCTAAAATAAATTGCATAATGATAAATTTTATCTTTACTTTTATACATCCTGAATTGAAATCTCTCCTTTTGAAAAGAGCCTTTATTTTTAAAAAATTAGCCTTTTGTTTAAAATTTTTATCATAAACTGTAAAATAGTAGCAATACATGGTAGTATAATTGTTCCATTTTAATAGTCTATTTTTCCCCCCCAGCCCTCAGAGAAATCCTATGTAGGCCATTGCCAGATGTATCATTCTAAAGTATATTAATCAAGGATCTGAATCAGGATGGCAACTCCTGTGTGTCCAAAGAGCTGGGTCAGGATGTTTCTATAACTCCCACATGAGGAGTAGAAAGATATTGGCCTTTTGTGCTATATAGACTTTAGTGTTTTCTATTTTATTAACCACTTGATTACTGCTCAGTGAACCTGTGAAGTAGGGCATACTGTTGTTCCAGTACGTGAAAGTCTCATTGTATGGTTGAATACTATAATTTTTAGAAAAGTTCCTCACTGGCTGCAAGAAATGAGATCAACTCTGTTTTTCCTTTCCAAATGAATTAAAATCAAGTGTATGGAAAAGAAGGGAAAGTTGAGTACCTTTTTCTCCATCCTAGACTATCTGGTATAAAGCAATGGCTCTAAGCATGTTGATAATTTACATCTTACAAAACTAACACATAAAAAAAGAAGGACATGATTATGTTTAGTTTGTTTGTAAGTCATGGCCTGTTGGTTAGCAGTTCTAACCTAATTCCTTGGCTATGACATGCTGCCAGAAATGGGGCTTTTATGTAAAAACATACAAGATAAGGTTGAGATTACAAATGGAAGAGAAGAAAGAAAGAGAGTAAGGAAGGAATAAGGAAAGAGGCAAGGGAAAGGAAGGGAAAATATTGGCTTCTAAAAGTAAATTATGTCTTCAGGGGAAATTGTATTTACTGAAACTATTTTGATGAAAATGACCCATTTTTTAGGTTTCAGTCTGCTGATTATTTCTCCCATCAAAATAATCTTGTCTGCAGTATGGTTAATTTTGGACAGAAAAAATGAGGTTACATTAAAAATTGTGGACCAGTGCAGTGCAATAAATATCTGCCATTTAGCACCTTCTCTACTTTGCCTCCAATCCTTTACATATATCAGCACTGTCCTCATAGATAAAACCTCTGTAATTTAAATTTTATCTTTACTTTTATACATCCTGAATTGAAATCTCTCCTTTTGAAAAGAGCCTTTATTTTTAAAAATTAGCCTTTTGTTTAAAATTTTTATCATAAACTGTAAAATAGTAGCAATACATGGTAGTATAATTGTTCCATTTTAATAGTCTATTTTTCCCCCCCAGCCCTCAGAGAAATCCTATGTAGGCCATTGCCAGATGTATCATTCTAAAGTATATTAATCAAGGATCTGAATCAGGATGGCAACTCCTGTGTGTCCAAAGAGCTGGGTCAGGATGTTTCTATAACTCCCACATGAGGAGTAGAAAGATATTGGCCTTTTGTGCTATATAGACTTTAGTGTTTTCTATTTTATTAACCACTTGATTACTGCTCAGTGAACCTGTGAAGTAGGGCATACTGTTGTTCCAGTACGTGAAAGTCTCATTGTATGGTTGAATACTATAATTTTTAGAAAAGTTCCTCACTGGCTGCAAGAAATGAGATCAACTCTGTTTTTCCTTTCCAAATGAATTAAAATCAAGTGTATGGAAAAGAAGGGAAAGTTGAGTACGCTTTTCTCCATCCTAGACTATCTGGTATAAAGCAATGGCTCTAAGCATGTTGATAATTTACATCTTACAAAACTAACACATAAAAAAGAAGGACATGATTATGTTTAGTTTGTTTGTAAGTCATGGCCTGTTGGTTAGCAGTTCAAAGCCTAATTCCTTGGCTATGACATGCTGCCAGAAATGGGGCTTTTATGTAAAAACATACAAGATAAGGTTGAGATTACAAATGGAAGAGAAGAAAGAAAGAGAGTAAGGAAGGAATAAGGAAAGAGGCAAGGGAAAGGAAGGGAAAATATTGGCTTCTAAAAGTAAATTATGTCTTCAGGGGAAATTGTATTTACTGAAACTATTTTGATGAAAATGACCCATTTTTTAGGTTTCAGTCTGCTGATTATTTCTCCCATCAAAATAATCTTGTCTGCAGTATGGTTAATTTTGGACAGAAAAAATGAGGTTACATTAAAAATTGTGGACCAGTGCAGTGCAATAAATATCTGCCATTTAGCACCTTCTCTACTTTGCCTCCAATCCTTTACATATATCAGCACTGTCCTCATAGATAAAAACCTCTGTAATTTAAATGTTAATCTCAGGTTACCACAGAAGGGATTATGGCTCAGCAGTTATTCTTGTACTTATGTCTGCTGAAGTTATCTTAATTGTTTCATGAAGTAGTAGACATGAAAGAGAAAGCCCGAGTACTGATTTATTGTTGCTACTTCTCCCTTTAACTCTGACTTTCAGGATTGTCTTTTGAAATCCAGAACCAGGAACAAATGCTCCATCTTCTTTAAAGATGAAATTTAAGTGAATTGGAATATATGAAGAAAGATTAAACTTTATACATATATGATATTATTATAGCAGCTGTTCTTTATAGGAAATAGAAATAGTTTGATCCCCATATTTTATTTGTAATTAATATTTTGGTTTTCTGGACAAGTTAGCATTTTGTAAAAATACTGTCTTTATTCAAGAATACAAAAAGAAGGCCAGATTGTATAAAATCATTTAAGTCTTCATTATTAGATAGTCAAAATCTCCTTATTTTATACATTTCAAAAAATGGATTTGCAACTTGATATAATTGAATAGTATTTAGTCCTAAAAATTTAAGAAGTAACTCATAAAATAATAAACATACTAAAATAGAATATCAATAAAAATGTCAATGAATGCTAACTCAAATAGATTATTTTAATAAAGCATAATACATGTATATACTTTTTGCAATGAACATGAAAATTCATTTTTATCACTTACACTTGAAAAATGGATGTTAGCTCTCTATTACAAGCACAATATAAGATTTTATACATTCTGAATATCAACAATAAAAATTAGGGATTATAAATTGAAATTCATGATGAGAAAAAAAGATTCCTTCTAATTGTCTGTGAAACTGCTCATGTTTTTCTATGTGTTAGTTTGAGAAAAGAATTAAATATGAAGGTTGGCATTTTTTTTTTTATCCATTTCAATTCCTCTTACATTCGTAGCTGATTGACACTCTCAGCAAACTGATAATTGCCCGCTTGATTTTTTTAAATAATCCTTAAATCTTTTGAATTTTTACATAGGCTTGAAGAAATCATTAGCAAATACTTGCATCAAGTGGAATCATATGTGTATAATCTTTTATCATTTGCTTATCTGTTTATTATTAATATTTTACTTTTTAGAGCAGTGATTTGCTTTTTTATTTAAATGTAGGGAAATCTAAGGAGACATTCTAGTTTTATAGGAACCTGCTTACATTTTCAGATGATCCTCTCTCCATTGAGCTCTTTGTACTTATTTTTATTAAGTGAAAACCCCATGAATACAGGCTGTTTTTCTACTCTTTCTAGAACTTAATGGCTCTACAGAATAGTTCTCATTTTTTCATTAAATAAAACATATTTTATGTGTATAAAGCAAGTTGCAGAATCACAATCTAGCAAATTTTTGCATGAATGTTTTGTGGTAGAAATCTTTGCCCCTGAAGAGATGCTAGTTTTTTAACCTGTCATTTTATTTATTTATTTTTTTTAAAGATTTATTTATTTATGTTTTGGGCGGGGGTCTGGTTGGGGAGGGAGGGGAGTGGGTGGGCCACTTCTATTGGTCTTTCATTTCTCTATTTTCATCCGTCTTTGTTCCTTGGCTCCTGTGGGCCTCCCATCGCGGTGGCCTCTGTCATCGCAGAGCGCCGGCTCTGGGCACATGCGCTCCAGAGCTCTGGCTCGGTAATGGGACACATCAGTTCAGCCGCTCCACGGCACGTGGGATCTTCCCAGGCCAGGAATCGAACCGGTGTCCCTTGCACTGCAAAGTGGTGTCCTTACCCACTGGACCACCAGGGGAAGCCCAACCTGTCATTTTAGATTTATGTTGGCTAATGTTTAGCACCTACTGTATACAGCTCATATAGGAAAAATGCAAAGATCCTGCCAAATAAGCAAGATAAGGAGATTATGTTAAAAAGCTAGCTGTCTCATACCCACCATGAATAGCTCAGTTATCTTCTATGCTATTCATTTAGGTTTACTATAACATGTTTCTACTAAAAGTAACTGTGAAAATGTTGTTACCAATTACAGAATGATAATTATGATTGGCTTTATATCCTCTTAAATAGTGCCAAAAGTCAAGTATCCTGGAACATTGGACTTTTTACAAGATGAGCAATTGGCTTCTCAGGTGGTGCAGTGGTAAAGAACCTGCCTGAAAATGCAGGGGATGCACGAGACGTGCATTCAGTCCCTGGATTGGGAAGATTCGTTGGAGTAGGAAATGACAACCCACTCCAGTATTCTTGCCTGGAAAATTTCATGGACAGAGGAGCCTGGTGGACTACAGTCCATGAGGTCACACAAAAAAGTCAGAGAAAACTGAGTGGCTAAGCACTGAGAACACTAATATTAAAATGAAACCCCTATGTCTAGATGCTTAGCAACGTATCCTAAAACTCAAAAGTGATATAATTGTTTTAAATCTCCAAAGGAAATTAGAAAAGGAGTCAGAACCAAAACAATCAAGATATCAAGTCTGTAGTACTTAATTACATGAATTTAAAACATCTTTCATTATATGAAATCAAACGGATCATAATTCTACTTTGGGCATTCATCATTCTTTTAAATATATTACAATATAGAATGTGTGTGTGTGTGTGTGTGTGTGTGTGTGCAGGCTTAATCTTGTCCAACTTTTTATGATCCCATGGACTGAGCCCACCAGGCTCCTCTGTCCATGGAACTTTTCAGGCAGGAATACTGGAGTGGTTTGTCATTTCCTTCTCCAGGACATCTTTTTTTTTTTTTTAATTTATTTTCTTTTTGGGATGGTGGGGTGGGGAGGGAGGGGGACAGGCGGGCCACTTCTCTTGGTCTTTCATTTCTCTATTTTCATCTATCTTTGTTCTTTGGCCCGTGTGGGCCTCCCATCGTGGCGGCCTCTGTTGTTGCAGAGCACCAGCTCTGGGCGCATGTGCTCCAGGGCTCTGGCTCGATCATTGGGCACATCGGTCCAGCAAAAATGCAAAGATCCTGCCAAATAAGCAAGATAAGGAGATTATGTTAAAAAGCTAGCTGTCTCATACCCACCATGAATAGCTCAGTTATCTTCTATGCTATTCATTTAGGTTTACTATAACATGTTTCTACTAAAAGTAACTGTGAAAATGTTGTTACCAATTACAGAATGATAATTATGATTGGCTTTATATCCTCTTAAATAGTGCCAAAAGTCAAGTATCCTGGAACATTGGACTTTTTACAAGATGAGCAATTGGCTTCTCAGGTGGTGCAGTGGTAAAGAACCTGCCTGAAAATGCAGGGGATGCACGAGACGTGCATTCAGTCCCTGGATTGGGAAGATTCGTTGGAGTAGGAAATGACAACCCACTCCAGTATTCTTGCCTGGAAAATTTCATGGACAGAGGAGCCTGGTGGACTACAGTCCATGAGGTCACACAAAAAAGTCAGAGAAAACTGAGTGGCTAAGCACTGAGAACACTAATATTAAAATGAAACCCCTATGTCTAGATGCTTAGCAACGTATCCTAAAACTCAAAAGTGATATAATTGTTTTTAAATCTCCAAAGGAAATTAGAAAAGGAGTCAGAACCAAAACAATCAAGATATCAAGTCTGTAGTACTTAATTACATGAATTTAAAACATCTTTCATTATATGAAATCAAACGGATCATAATTCTACTTTGGGCATTCATCATTCTTTTAAATATATTACAATATAGAATGTGTGTGTGTGTGTGTGTGTGTGTGTGTGCAGGCTTAATCTTGTCCAACTTTTTATGATCCCATGGACTGAGCCCACCAGGCTCCTCTGTCCATGGAACTTTTCAGGCAGGAATACTGGAGTGGTTTGTCATTTCCTTCTCCAGGACATCTTTTTTTTTTTTTTAATTTATTTTCTTTTTGGGATGGTGGGGTGGGGAGGGAGGGGGACAGGCGGGCCACTTCTCTTGGTCTTTCATTTCTCTATTTTCATCTATCTTTGTTCTTTGGCCCGTGTGGGCCTCCCATCGTGGCGGCCTCTGTTGTTGCAGAGCACCAGCTCTGGGCGCATGTGCTCCAGGGCTCTGGCTCGATCATTGGGCACATCGGTCCAGCTGCTCTGCGGCACGTGGGATCCTCCCAGGCCAGGGGTCGAACTGGCGCCCCTTGTACTGCAAGGTGGTGTCCTTACCCACTGGACCACCAGGGAAGCCCCAGGACATCTTCTTGATTCAGGAATTGAATGTGCATCTCCTAGATCTCCTACATTGTTAGACGAATTCTTTACCATGGTACCACCTGTGAAGCCTACAAAATATAGTATTATATTCCAGATATTCTTGGTTACTTTCATGGACAAACCAGTCATAGCAATGGGGCTTCTAGATTCAACACAACCAAACATCCCTAAGCTTAGTAGAGCAGTAAAGAGTAGATTTTGGGAGTAACAGTGTACACAAAGATTTCATCAAGTGGAATTTTATCTTGACCTGATGTACTTTGTGACATCATAGACCTTTAAATATTCTGGATTGAATTATTACTCTTCTGTACATAAGTATGGAGAGCATATCTATATATAGAGAAATACATATAAAAGAGGAGAGGATGTTTTATGTCTTAATAATTGAAGATCCTTTGTTCATATGCTTATTTTCAGTACCTTTACTGGAAGATAGATACTTATGGGAACAGACTCTTTTTCTTTTTTAAATTCTAAGACATCTCTGAGTTGGCAAGATTTTTTTTTTCTAATTTTTTCTTCTTTTTATTGGTTTTTTATTTATTTATTTTTCATCCATCTTTTATTCTTTGGCCTATGTAGGCCTCCCATTGCAATGGCCTCTCTCATTGTAGAGCACTAGCTGTGGTTGCACACGCTCCAGAGTGCTGGCTTGTAATTGGACACAGCAGTCCAGTCGCTCTGTGGCACATGGGATCTGCCTGGGCCAGGGACTGAACCAGTGCCCCTTGCACTGCTAAGTAGACTCTTTAACCACTGCACCACAGGCTTTTCTTACTGATCTGATAGAGAAATTGAGGCTGCAGGGCATATACATGTATGCAGTCACAGTTCTGAAGGAAAATCAAGGTTCAAATGTTGATCTTTAGTGGATTATAGATAGTATACCTCTTTCTGTTAGTCTTCCTAATAAACTGATGGTGATTATAGGGTTCTGGTAATTATTCTCGCTCATGTTATTGGGAATACTGACAGGATACTATGTTTTCCATAATTTAGTTAGTAATTTTGAACACTATGTAGTGAATTGAATTTTCTATTTTAGAGAGATCATTAAATAATATGATACTTTTTAAAAAAATTACATATTGTCTTTTAACTCTGAAACTGATTCTTTCAGGTCATAGAACTAAAATTATCAGAGGCATTGCCTGTAGAAATGCCTTGAACACCGCCATAGCTAGCTATCAGAGCTAGAGAACTCGAATGAGCAGTCACCTTCATGTTATGGAGCATATATTTCTGATGAGGAACAACACCTTGTAGAAAACCAGTATAAATTATACCAGCTAACCATTTTATGCGAATAATTGCAAGGACAGAAAATAATTAGAAAAGTCATGACATCTTTTCACCGAACTCTAAATCACTTCTATGTAAACAGAACCCCATTTTGACAACTGTTTAGCTCAAGGCACAGATTTGAAGTATTAGACATAATGGCAGATTTATTAGATTAACTTTTGCCGGCATCTTTTAGTGTCCTAGATGAGTACTGGCCATGGTACATCTGAATGGTTTCAGCTTGTAAGATTGTAATGTGTGCATTCCCTTGCGGGCATTGATGTCGTGTCAATATTAGAGGTCTATATTTAGTTATATTTCATCGATTTGTGTTTTAAAATTGTGTGTGTGTGTAAAATAATTCATATCTCTGGCTTGTTTCTTTGTCAGATTAATGAAAAATCATGGAAGTTTCTATTAATTTCCTGAAATTTTAAGAAACCATTCTCTTAGCTGTGCACATGGGATCTGCTTTGAATTGGACACAGCAGTCCAGTCGCTCTGTGGCACATGGGATCTGCCTGGGCCAGGGATGAACCAGTGCCCCTTGCACTGCTAAGTAGACTCTTTAACCACTGCACCACAGGCTTTTCTTACTGATCTGATAGAGAAATTGAGGCTGCAGGGCATATACATGTATGCAGTCACAGTTCTGAAGGAAAATCAAGGTTCAAATGTTGATCTTTAGTGGATTATAGATAGTATACCTCTTTCTGTTAGTCTTCCTAATAAACTGATGGTGATTATAGGGTTCTGGTAATTATTCTCGCTCATGTTATTGGGAATACTGACAGGATACTATGTTTTCCATAATTTAGTTAGTAATTTTGAACACTATGTAGTGAATTGAATTTTCTATTTTAGAGAGATCATTAAATAATATGATACTTTTTAAAAAAATTACATATTGTCTTTTAACTCTGAAACTGATTCTTTCAGGTCATAGAACTAAAATTATCAGAGGCATTGCCTGTAGAAATGCCTTGAACACCGCCATAGCTAGCTATCAGAGCTAGAGAACTCGAATGAGCAGTCACCTTCATGTTATGGAGCATATATTTCTGATGAGGAACAACACCTTGTAGAAAACCAGTATAAATTATACCAGCTAACCATTTTATGCGAATAATTGCAAGGACAGAAAATAATTAGAAAAGTCATGACATCTTTTCACCGAACTCTAAATCACTTCTATGTAAACAGAACCCCATTTTGACAACTGTTTAGCTCAAGGCACAGATTTGAAGTATTAGACATAATGGCAGATTTATTAGATTAACTTTTGCCGGCATCTTTTAGTGTCCTAGATGAGTACTGGCCATGGTACATCTGAATGGTTTCAGCTTGTAAGATTGTAATGTGTGCATTCCCTTGCGGGCATTGATGTCGTGTCAATATTAGAGGTCTATATTTAGTTATATTTCATCGATTTGTGTTTTAAAATTGTGTGTGTGTGTAAAATAATTCATATCTCTGGCTTGTTTCTTTGTCAGATTAATGAAAAATCATGGAAGTTTCTATTAATTTCCTGAAATTTTAAGAAACCATTCTCTTAGCTGTCTTTCTAATTTCATTATTGATCTGCCACTCATTGATTACACAAGTGAGCACTATCAGAGTTCCTTCATTAAATATGCACATTGTATTTCTTTCTTCATTTGTATGATTAATTGACAACTTCTCTTTGCATAGTTGCATTTTTATTCTGGATCTAATGCCTTTTTATCCTTTTATATTTATATGTGATACTTTACTAGCTACTTTGTTAGATTTTTTATGATATATTTTTATTGCTACTTTTTATAACTTTTTAATAGAGTTACTTTTGATTAACTTAATATTTTATGTAGATTTTTCTCAAATATTTCCCTGTTTTGTTCATGGTGGTGCCTGTTGTTTCTCACAAAAGCAGTAAAGATTTTCTTACTGCATTTTTCTGTGTACATGGATGAAACATATTTTTAATAGAGTCAGTAAATGCACAACCATTTTTCCAACTTTAAAGGAGAAAGATTTATATTATTTTCTAGACAAAAAGTTGATTATTGATCGATCCCAAATGAAATTTTTGTTTGATTCTTAAATGATCATCTAGGAAAAAACCAAAGTTTTCCAAACTGGTTCTTTATTTACGTCCTGAGTAGGTTATCATATATCATGATTTACGCAGAAACAATTTCTGTACCTGTTTTCTAGGCATAATTATCAATAGGAACCTTTATTACTTTCAGAAATGCACTTATTTGGCTAACAGATTATGTGGTGACCCTAGTATATGAAACAAGAGGAAAAATACTTAGATATAGAAATATGGGAAAAGGACTGTCCTCAGGATCAGGAGAATAGTTTTTGTTTTGCCACTATCTATTCTCAGCCTCGATTTTTCTGCCTGTAAAAAGGAAGACATTTTCTTTTAAAAATTTATTTATTTATTTATTTATTTTGGGCGGGGGTCGGGTTGGGGAGGGAGGGGAGCGGGCGCACCACTTCTATTGGTCTTTCATTTCTCTATTTTCATTCGTCTTTGTTCTTTTGGCTCCTGTGGGCGTCCCATCGCGGTGGCGTCTGTCACTGCAGAGCACCGGCTCTGGGCGCATGTGCTCCAGAGCTCCGGCTTGGTGATTGGACACATCGGTCCAGCCGCTCCACTGCACGTGGGATCTTCGCAGGCCAGGGATCGAACTGGCGCCCCTTGCACTGCAAGGTGGTGTCCTTATCCACTGGACCACCAAGGGAAGCCCGGAAGACATTTTCTTGAATGAGCTCTAAAAATCCCTCTTATTCCCAAAATATAAATTATCACGCATAATTACACCTCCTTTGAGATTTAAACTGTGCAAAGATGATACATACTTATAAAAATAGGTGCAAGAATAAAAGCTTAGATGGATATTCTTAAGAGATGGCCTAATTATAGGAGTGAGTATTTGTTTTCTCTTGCTTAGAGCTTTGTTGATACTTCCCGAACACCCTTCGAAAGTATAAAACAAATGTATTTGATAATGTAACTATCATTCTGTATGTGAGCAGGCAGTCATACATGGAAGCCTGAACTAAACCCAAAGAAAAGTTCAGATCAAGCAATTCTATAAATACAGTTATTGCCACAACGTTCAATTCAGAGTTAAATAAGATGTACTTTTCGCATGTTACCATTTCTTTGAATGGCAATAAAGCATATGTAAACATTGAATACAATGCCAAACTAAAAATAAACCTTCCTCATTATTTTCTTCTATTATTAAACATCAAGTGGAAAAGAACTATTAAAGTGGAATTCCGTTTAGATGAAAAAATGAAAACTAAACAATACCATATCCTTAACCTTTATTACTTTCAGAAATGCACTTATTTGGCTAACAGATTATGTGGTGACCCTAGTATATGAAACAAGAGGAAAAATACTTAGATATAGAAATATGGGAAAAGGACTGTCCTCAGGATCAGGAGAATAGTTTTTGTTTTGCCACTATCTATTCTCAGCCTCGATTTTTCTGCCTGTAAAAAGGAAGACATTTTCTTTTAAAAATTTATTTATTTATTTATTTATTTTGGGCGGGGGTCGGGTTGGGGAGGGAGGGGAGCGGGCGCACCACTTCTATTGGTCTTTCATTTCTCTATTTTCATTCGTCTTTGTTCTTTTGGCTCCTGTGGGCGTCCCATCGCGGTGGCGTCTGTCACTGCAGAGCACCGGCTCTGGGCGCATGTGCTCCAGAGCTCCGGCTCGGTGATTGGACACATGGGTCCAGCCGCTCCACTGCACGTGGGATCTTCCCAGGCCAGGGATCGAACTGGCGCCCCTTGCACTGCAAGGTGGTGTCCTTATCCACTGGACCACCAAGGGAAGCCCGGAAGACATTTTCTTGAATGAGCTCTAAAAATCCCTCTTATTCCCAAAATATAAATTATCACGCATAATTACACCTCCTTTGAGATTTAAACTGTGCAAAGATGATACATACTTATAAAAATAGGTGCAAGAATAAAAGCTTAGATGGATATTCTTAAGAGATGGCCTAATTATAGGAGTGAGTATTTGTTTTCTCTTGCTTAGAGCTTTGTTGATACTTCCCGAACACCCTTCGAAAGTATAAAACAAATGTATTTGATAATGTAACTATCATTCTGTATGTGAGCAGGCAGTCATACATGGAAGCCTGAACTAAACCCAAAGAAAAGTTCAGATCAAGCAATTCTATAAATACAGTTATTGCCACAACGTTCAATTCAGAGTTAAATAAGATGTACTTTTCGCATGTTACCATTTCTTTGAATGGCAATAAAGCATATGTAAACATTGAATACAATGCCAAACTAAAAATAAACCTTCCTCATTATTTTCTTCTATTATTAAACATCAAGTGGAAAAGAACTATTAAAGTGGAATTCCGTTTAGTATGAAAAAAAATCAAAGAAAGCGAAAACTAACATCAATTTTTCTGTAGTTTATCCCATTACCATATCCAAGTAGTGTTTTATCTCTTTCAATGGACTGATTTTTTTCACATAAATTGTGAAAATGGAGGACGGGGGAAATAAAAAAATCCCTATCTTGTACACACGAGACATTCCTTCTGACTTCCAGAAGGTCTGCTTCTAATTTGCATGTGGCCTATGTGAAATCCTTCACTTTTCTGATATTTCTCCTATTATTCCACCAAAGGGCCTCGAAGGGCAGATGACAGTAAATACATGATTATGAATGATCGAATGGCTGCTAGAGATGTTTGATTTTCATGTTATAATGTTAACATACCCATAATTTTGCCCTCTGTTTTAAGACGATATTTGTTTTACAGAGCAATAAAGATTTAAATTGCTTTCCACCTATTAATATTTTTTCTTTAGGAGCGTGTATCTTGCCTATTTCTAGTTTTGTGTGTCTTGAACACACTGTTCTCTAAGAGAAGCCTAGAGATGTCTGGTCCAAAGCTCTGGAATTCTGATTCCATCCTTCCAAAAATCATCTAGCAGAACAGAGTACTATGCATTTATGACATTTTCACCTCAATTGTGAATTTATATGACCCTCATAAGATTATGTGCTCTAGTCATTACATGCTTACATTGGGAGTTATAAGTAACACTCTACTGAGCATATTAAAAGCAGCAATTACATGTTTTGCTTTGTGATGCTAAAACAGAGTCCAAAAATGAGTAGCTCTTACTTGAAAGAGGCTCTGCCTGCAAACTGAGGTATCCAAATGGTGGTATGCTTTCCTTGATTTGCTTGTCCTGCTATAGGGTTGCTTAACCTAATCTGAGTGTTCCTTGAGTGGTTTCATGAACTAAGTGCTTTGTGTGCATCTGCTCATTGAATCCCACAATAACCCTATGAGAAGATTCCCCTATGAGTACCAAAGTGAAATTCTTTCGATGTTACCATTTCTTTGAATGGCAATAAAGCATATGTAAACATTGAATACAATGCCAAACTAAAAATAAACCTTCCTCATTATTTTCTTCTATTATTAAACATCAAGTGGAAAAGAACTATTAAAGTGGAATTCCGTTTAGTATGAAAATAAATCAAAAAGCGAAAACTAACATCAATTTTTCTGTAGTTTATCCCATTACCATATCCAAGTAGTGTTTTATCTCTTTCAATGGACTGATTTTTTTCACATAAATTGTGAAAATGGAGGACGGGGGAAATAAAAAAATCCCTATCTTGTACACACGAGACATTCCTTCTGACTTCCAGAAGGTCTGCTTCTAATTTGCATGTGGCCTATGTGAAATCCTTCACTTTTCTGATATTTCTCCTATTATTCCACCAAAGGGCCTCGAAGGGCAGATGACAGTAAATACATGATTATGAATGATCGAATGGCTGCTAGAGATGTTTGATTTTCATGTTATAATGTTAACATACCCATAATTTTGCCCTCTGTTTTAAGACGATATTTGTTTTACAGAGCAATAAAGATTTAAATTGCTTTCCACCTATTAATATTTTTTCTTTAGGAGCGTGTATCTTGCCTATTTCTAGTTTTGTGTGTCTTGAACACACTGTTCTCTAAGAGAAGCCTAGAGATGTCTGGTCCAAAGCTCTGGAATTCTGATTCCATCCTTCCAAAAATCATCTAGCAGAACAGAGTACTATGCATTTATGACATTTTCACCTCAATTGTGAATTTATATGACCCTCATAAGATTATGTGCTCTAGTCATTACATGCTTACATTGGGAGTTATAAGTAACACTCTACTGAGCATATTAAAAGCAGCAATTACATGTTTTGCTTTGTGATGCTAAAACAGAGTCCAAAAATGAGTAGCTCTTACTTGAAAGAGGCTCTGCCTGCAAACTGAGGTATCCAAATGGTGGTATGCTTTCCTTGATTTGCTTGTCCTGCTATAGGGTTGCTTAACCTAATCTGAGTGTTCCTTGAGTGGTTTCATGAACTAAGTGCTTTGTGTGCATCTGCTCATTGAATCCACACAATACCACTCTGAGAAGATTCCCTTGTTACAGATGAGGAAGTGACAGAGTATAGAGGTTGAAAGATTGGATGTGGGACATGTGTAGTAGGTCTTCAGATCCAGCTGTAGGGTTTGTCGAATCCAAGTGTTGCCCTATCTTAATAGTCCAGTTGATAAACATGATTTACGTTTCTAAGAATGCAGCTGTAGAGATGGAAATTTCAAACCCCTAAGGGAAGACGTGACTCTTCTCTCTTGGACCTCTTTGGGTTTTCTCCCCAAGTACTGAATGGGCTCAGTAGTGAAGACGCAGTTGTGTGTAGCAAGGCAGGCCGTTTTTGCCTTACAAATGACCCAGCTCCATGGAAGAACACTCCCTTCCTCACTGTCTTTGCCACATTCTGAGCCGCTGCTGCTGACTGCATTCAGAGAGAGAGAAAAGGAAACAGGCATGGCTAAGGAGGCTGGCAGACTCTCCTGTGACATGGCTTTTCCGTGTCTGCAGAACTGTATATGCATGTGTGTGCAGGTGCACCTGTGAATTTGTCTGTGTTCTGTCTTGATGTTTGTTTTTATATCATCACTTACTTTTATTAAAATTTCACATTTGAGACACTTAACTAGTTTTACAAATGTTCCCAATTTGTAGATATGTGATCTTTTTGGCCAGGAAGCTATCAAACTGTTCAGTAAAGGTGCCTTATGTTTTTTCCTAAATTTTGAGAGAATCCTCAGTTAAATGAATTTATATGCCCCATAAGATTATGTGCTCTAGTCATTACATGCTTACATTGGGAGTTATAAGTAACACTCTACTGAGCATATTAAAAGCAGCAATTACATGTTTTGCTTTGTGATGCTAAAACAGAGTCCAAAAATGAGTAGCTCTTACTTGAAAGAGGCTCTGCCTGCAAACTGAGGTATCCAAATGGTGGTATGCTTTCCTTGATTTGCTTGTCCTGCTATAGGGTTGCTTAACCTAATCTGAGTGTTCCTTGAGTGGTTTCATGAACTAAGTGCTTTGTGTGCATCTGCTCATTGAATCCCCACAATAACCCTATGAGAAGATTCCCTTGTTACAGATGAGGAAGTGACAGAGTATAGAGGTTGAAAGATTGGATGTGGGACATGTGTAGTAGGTCTTCAGATCCAGCTGTAGGGTTTGTCGAATCCAAGTGTTGCCCTATCTTAATAGTCCAGTTGATAAACATGATTTACGTTTCTAAGAATGCAGCTGTAGAGATGGAAATTTCAAACCCCTAAGGGAAGACGTGACTCTTCTCTCTTGGCCTCTGGTTTGCTCCCCAAGTACTGAATGGGCTCAGTAGTGAAGACGCAGTTGTGTGTAGCAAGGCAGGCCGTTTTTGCCTTACAAATGACCCAGCTCCATGGAAGAACACTCCCTTCCTCACTGTCTTTGCCACATTCTGAGCCGCTGCTGCTGACTGCATTCAGAGAGAGAGAAAAGGAAACAGGCATGGCTAAGGAGGCTGGCAGACTCTCCTGTGACATGGCTTTTCCGTGTCTGCAGAACTGTATATGCATGTGTGTGCAGGTGCACCTGTGAATTTGTCTGTGTTCTGTCTTGATGTTTGTTTTTATATCATCACTTACTTTTATTAAAATTTCACATTTGAGACACTTAACTAGTTTTACAAATGTTCCCAATTTGTAGATATGTGATCTTTTTGGCCAGGAAGCTATCAAACTGTTCAGTAAAGGTGCCTTATGTTTTTTCCTAAATTTTGAGAGAATCCTCAGTTAAATGAATTTGTATATAATTTAATCAGGTTCCTTTTTAATTATAACATATACCAGATACAAACTGCTTGGTATGAAAGAAAGTTCTCTTGAGGAAGGAGAAGTCTATTGGTAATTTGGGGTGTAGTGAACTTATGGGAAGTGTAAATTGGCTAATGTGATATTTCCCTACTGGGAAAATGAAGGAAGTCTAATAAATTTATGGATGAGAAAGAGACTGTTAAATGGAAGAAAGATAAGGAAAGGGGCTCAAAGGAAATTGGAATAAAAACCACCTACTTCTTATATCTTCATAGAATTACTTCTGTGTCTTTGAAGGACAGAAAGTAACTATTCTTCCTCTACTTCCTATATATTCTATTGCTCCTTATTGCTAGAACTTCAAACTAAAATGAGTTATTATTCATAGTACTATCATTCAGCTACCCTGTGTCTTTAGTAGGTTTTTGAAACTAAACCAAGAATCTATTCTCTTATAACTTTTAAACCTAGTAACATACATTTTGAATTCACAAGTGAGAATAATGAATAAACTCCCAGAATGAAACTAAATTGCAATTGTGGAACATATATTTATATACAAGTTCAGTATTTTCGTTTCCTTGGAATTTACGAGCAATGTTTGTCACAAGAACGCTGACTCATCTTTTTCTTTTTTTATGCTATTATTATTGTTTCTGAATTAGGGAAATTCACAGAGAAATTTTCATATAAGATTTATTCGGTTTTAGTTGGATATTTTAATGCTTTTAGATACCTGTTCTCTAAATTCAAAACTAAATGAATGAGAATTCAGTCATGTTATTTTGTAGTTGCTGAGATTTAATCACAACCCAGCCTGTAACTGTCACTGTGTCATTTTGTTTTATCATCGATGTACTATGAATTAAATGATTTTCCTCTTTTCTGTAGCTATTGTCAAGGATAATGATGGTAACATGGACATTATGCCTTCCTGACTATTTGGTAGGCATTATAGATTACAAGATCTACTCACTAAATTGGTTCTGTAGTCAGCATAAATTCTGTAGAAAACTCAAAGTGTATCAAGCATTTCCCTCCTCTGATTACTCTTCTGATAATATAAACCTATTTTTAAAATTAATTTGGCATAATATTTCCATATCAGTTCAGTAATTGAAAGCCAAATATAAGGAAAAGCTTAATTGAAAAGCTGTTTCTTATTGTAAAACCTGGCTCAGTGACTCAGCTTCCTACAACAACCCTCAGAAACCTAACATGTATGCATGATACTTACTAAAGATATTATTTGAAACAAGGTCACAGGTGGTAATTTGCTATGCTACAAGCATGCGTTGATTTTCATTTAAAGAAACTGAAATAACATGGCAGAAATATCGTACTGTGAACAATACCACAAAACAATAAGAGATACTTTCTTGCACTTTGTATAAGATACTGATGTCACTTTTTTACATATCCTTAGATTCGGTCACTTTGAAAACTATTATGTAACTTGGATGGATTGATACTTAGGCTTTGCACTTGCAAAGGGCACCATAAATCCTAATAACTAATATGTATGTATCTGTATATATATACATATGTGTTTATATATATATATATATTTATACTATTATACATATATATGTATACTTATATTATGTATATATACATACATATACACAGATGAATATATCTGTTTTTCTTTTTTTTATTCTTAGTGCTGTAACAGGTCAATTTAAAAATTCACTCAATTTCAGTTTGGAGCTATGACTTTCAGTCTTCTCCTTTCCCACAACAGTGATTTTATTTCATGAAATAGAATGCTGCTATGGACTGCACATTTGTACCCTACCTCCCACCCCCAGATTCATATGTAGAAACCTAATCCCCAAGGTGGTGGTATTTGGTGGCTGGGCCTTTGGGAGGTTTTAAATTATTAGCATGGAGCCCTCATGAGTGGGATTAGTGTTCTTTTAATGGAGCTTGTCTTCCTGCATGTGAGGACACAAAGAAGAAACAGCCTTCCTTGAACCAGAAGCTGGGTCTCCTCCCAGAGTAGCCATGCAGGCTCTGAGCCTGCAGGTAGCTTGATCTTAGACATTTTCCAGGCTACCAGAACTGTGATAAATATATTTCGTTTGTTTATCAGCTTCTAATCAGTAGCAGTTTGTTATAGCAGCCCAAACAGACTAAAACAAGTGCCTTGTAAAAATGATTTATTTATTCATTTTTAATTATCTTTTTTGGGGATCTGTACCATGCTGCTTGTGAGATCTTAGCTCCCCAAATAGGAATTGTACCTTCTTTCCCCACAGCAGTGAAAGCACCAAGTCCTAACCACTGGATCATGCAGGAATTCCCTAAAAAATGATTTAATATTAATATATTGGAAAATAAAGCCCTAGAGAAACACAATGTGCCTCTGCATACTGAATTAATTTTAAAAATGTCTTTGCTGATAATGCATACAACTATTGCTAATGTACAGCATATTTTAGTGAAATTCAATATTATGTTTTTTAAAGGAATATATGTCTGTCTTATTTTTTTCTATTTAGGTGAAAAATGTGGTCAACTGCCTTTTGATACATGTATAAAAACTGAATATTTTAATGTTTATACATTCATTTTCCAAAGGTGTAGAAAAATTATTACTATATGGCTTAGGATAATGCTGAATGGCTGGATGTGAATCCTCTATTCAAGCTATCCATAGTAAATTTCTCATTAAAAATATGCATATGTTTGAAGCTATATTTGCAAATACAGAGACATATTTTTTGTAAGACACTATTTCTTTTTTCGTTAATCCAAATACTCATGCACATATGTCCACATATGTAGTTACAGATTTTTAATAGTCCTCTAAGTATACATGGGAATTTTAAGCAAAGTTGACATTAGATGATATTAACATATGAGTATTATGCATAAAGTTTGAAAGTGATACAAATTGAGAGGAGAACTTCTAGCAATCTGAGCCAGTAAGCAAAAAGAGGTTTTATTTAGCAATCATTAAAACAATTCTGTTTCGCAATTTTTGGTGAGATTTAGAACAATCTTGGGGATTTCTCTGGTAGATCGGTGGTAAAGAATCTGCCTGTAAGG
The DNA here is from genome assembly GCA_022376925.1 of Tragulus kanchil. Taxonomy (NCBI): domain Eukaryota; kingdom Metazoa; phylum Chordata; class Mammalia; order Artiodactyla; family Tragulidae; genus Tragulus; species Tragulus kanchil. The sequence goes on along the minus strand of JAIOJX010000003.1, from coordinate 83,284,006 downwards.
CAGGAGACCCAGGTTCAATCCCTGGATTGGGTATGTCCCCTGGAAGAGGGCATGGCCACCCACTGCAGTATTCTGGCCTGGAGAATTCCACGGAGAGAGGAGCCAGGCAGGCGACAGCTGCGTCAGGCATGACTGCAGCAACTAAGCGGCAGCAGCAGAACAACCTTCCGCACACACATTGTTTCCGGTTGAGTTCAACCTGGACTTCTACGCCTGGCAGCAATTTTAGTGACTTATATACATACCTCTGATGCAAAACTTAGCTTATTTAGGAGCCATAATAATGAACACAACATTTAAAATGAAATTTATTTTTTCATCTTGAAAAAACCCCAGCAGTGAAAGCACCAAGTCCTAACCACTGGATCATGCAGGAATTCCCTAAAAAATGATTTAATATTAATATATTGGAAAATAAAGCCCTAGAGAAACACAATGTGCCTCTGCATACTGAATTAATTTTAAAATGTCTTTGCTGATAATGCATACAACTATTGCTAATGTACAGCATATTTTAGTGAAATTCAATATTATGTTTTTTAAAGGAATATATGTCTGTCTTATTTTTTTCTATTTAGGTGAAAAATGTGGTCAACTGCCTTTTGATACATGTATAAAAACTGAATATTTTAATGTTTATACATTCATTTTCCAAAGGTGTAGAAAAATTATTACTATATGGCTTAGGATAATGCTGAATGGCTGGATGTGAATCCTCTATTCAAGCTATCCATAGTAAATTTCTCATTAAAAATATGCATATGTTTGAAGCTATATTTGCAAATACAGAGACATATTTTTTGTAAGACACTATTTCTTTTTTCGTTAATCCAAATACTCATGCACATATGTCCACATATGTAGTTACAGATTTTTAATAGTCCTCTAAGTATACATGGGAATTTTAAGCAAAGTTGACATTAGATGATATTAACATATGAGTATTATGCATAAAGTTTGAAAGTGATACAAATTGAGAGGAGAACTTCTAGCAATCTGAGCCAGTAAGCAAAAAGAGGTTTTATTTAGCAATCATTAAAACAATTCTGTTTCGCAATTTTTGGTGAGATTTAGAACAATCTTGGGGATTTCTCTGGTAGATCGGTGGTAAAGAATCTGCCTGTAAGGCAGGAGACCCAGGTTCAATCCCTGGATTGGGTATGTCCCCTGGAAGAGGGCATGGCCACCCACTGCAGTATTCTGGCCTGGAGAATTCCACGGAGAGAGGAGCCAGGCAGGCGACAGCTGCGTCAGGCATGACTGCAGCAACTAAGCGGCAGCAGCAGAACAACCTTCCGCACACACATTGTTTCCGGTTGAGTTCAACCTGGACTTCTACGCCTGGCAGCAATTTTAGTGACTTATATACATACCTCTGATGCAAAACTTAGCTTATTTAGGAGCCATAATAATGAACACAACATTTAAAATGAAATCATGTTCATCTTGCTGTACTTTTCTCAAATCTACATTTTTATTTTCCCCATTGTCATTCTTGACAGCTATTCGGTTATTTTGTATTTTAAGTTTTGGGGGGTGTTATGTCTTAGTTTCGTAGGTTGTTGTAACAAAATGCTACTAACTGGGTGGCTTCAAACAACAGAAATTAATTCCCTTATGTTCCTGGAGACCAGAAGTCCAGAATCAAGGTGTCAGCAGGACACGTTCTCTCAGAGCTCTAGGGAAGGAGCCTTGCTTGCTTCTTTCTAGCGTCTGGTGCCTGCCACCCAACCCAGGCGCATCAGTCTCACGTCTGCCGCTGTGGTCACATGGTGTTCTCTTTTCGTGACTTTCTATGACTGTCTTTGTATCTTTCTTTCTTTCTTTTTGTAAAGATACCAGTCATTGGAATAGGACCTCTCCTAATATTAACTGATACTGTCTTAAGTAACTACACATGCAACAATCTTGTTTCTAAATACAGTCATGTTCTGAGTTTTTAGGTGGACATGAATTGGCTGTGCTCTGCTTAATCGCTCAATTGTGTCAGACTTGTTGCGACTCCATGGACTCTAGTCTGCCAGGCTCCTCTGTCCAAGGGGATTCTCCAGTCAAGGATACTGCATTGGGTTCTCATGTCCTCCTCCAGGGGGACATGAATTTGGGAGGATGCTAATTTTACCAGTCTACCCTCAATTCATGTCTATCCAGTTTACAAATCCACTTATGCTCCTTCAACATCATCCTAGTGTCTTAACCCTTTCCAGCATAAACTTTAAATCCTAAATCTCTTCTAAGATATCCAAATCTTAAAGCATGGAGAGGAGGGCATGCCCACTGCAGTATTCTGGCCTGGAGAATTCCACGGAGAGGAGCCAGGCAGGCGACAGCTGCGTCAGGCATGACTGCAGCAACTAAGCGGCAGCAGCAGAACAACCTTCCGCACACACATTGTTTCCGGTTGAGTTCAACCTGGACTTCTACGCCTGGCAGCAATTTTAGTGACTTATATACATACCTCTGATGCAAAACTTAGCTTATTTAGGAGCCATAATAATGAACACAACATTTAAAATGAAATCATGTTCATCTTGCTGTACTTTTCTCAAATCTACATTTTTATTTTCCCCATTGTCATTCTTGACAGCTATTCGGTTATTTTGTATTTTAAGTTTTGGGGGGTGTTATGTCTTAGTTTCGTAGGTTGTTGTAACAAAATGCTACTAACTGGGTGGCTTCAAACAACAGAAATTAATTCCCTTATGTTCCTGGAGACCAGAAGTCCAGAATCAAGGTGTCAGCAGGACACGTTCTCTCAGAGCTCTAGGGAAGGAGCCTTGCTTGCTTCTTTCTAGCGTCTGGTGCCTGCCACCCAACCCAGGCGCATCAGTCTCACGTCTGCCGCTGTGGTCACATGGTGTTCTCTTTTCGTGACTTTCTATGACTGTCTTTGTATCTTTCTTTCTTTCTTTTTGTAAAGATACCAGTCATTGGAATAGGACCTCTCCTAATATTAACTGATACTGTCTTAAGTAACTACACATGCAACAATCTTGTTTCTAAATACAGTCATGTTCTGAGTTTTTAGGTGGACATGAATTGGCTGTGCTCTGCTTAATCGCTCAATTGTGTCAGACTTGTTGCGACTCCATGGACTCTAGTCTGCCAGGCTCCTCTGTCCAAGGGGATTCTCCAGTCAAGGATACTGCATTGGGTTCTCATGTCCTCCTCCAGGGGGACATGAATTTGGGAGGATGCTAATTTTACCAGTCTACCCTCAATTCATGTCTATCCAGTTTACAAATCCACTTATGCTCCTTCAACATCATCCTAGTGTCTTAACCCTTTCCAGCATAAACTTTAAATCCTAAATCTCTTCTAGATACCAATTTGAGTAGTCCAAATATCAGCGTCTAAAGCAGGTGTGGCTTGGTCCATCCTACGGCAATATTCCTTTTTTTTCCACAGACCTATCAAACTAGAAAACAAGTTATCAGCTTCTAAAATATGGTGGTGGAAGAGGCATAGGCTAGACATTCTCATTCTGAAACATAAATTGATGTGCCTAGCCTAAAGGAAGCTAATGACATAGCAGGGAAATTTCCATTAGCTTTCAAGGCCTGAAAGTAATCCCTTGTGTTTTTTGATGGCTGAACGCTCTGTCTTTTAATCCATCTTGACCCTTTGCAGAATAGCCCACCCTTCCTGGTCCCTGCCTCTGTGACTGTATTCTTGGAACTGTGGTCCCTGCATTTCATCTCATGTCGGTCCCTTTCAGTTCTAGTTCGCAGCATTTCCACTGGAATGCGATCCTCAAAAATATGTGTCCTCTATGGATGTTGAGCAGATCCATGCTGCTAGGTGAGCATCCACAGATTCTTCTTTATAATCCCCATTCCTAATCCTGATTTCTCTTAAAATGATGGAGTGGATTCATGAATTAGATACCAAATCTCCGTAGCAAATGGTTGTCCACCCGTGTCCTACTTCCAGCACATGCTATCTATATAAGCGGAGAATTTCCCAAATCAAGTGGTGGTTTCTTTTTATTTGAAACTCCATTCCTCAGTTAATCTCTTTCACATTGTGCTATAGCCAGCAAAGAGAAGCCAGGTCACACCTAACGCTCCTTGCCTGGAAATCTCCTCAGTTAGATGTCTGAGTTCATTGATTATACATTCTACTTTGTACACAATAATTTGGTCAGGTTTTCTGCCACTTAGAACAACAATTGCCTTCCAGAGTCCAATAACATTCCATCTGAGATCTCACAAGAAGCAACTGCACTGTTGTATTTCTATCTACATTCTGTTCGTGATAACCACATAGGTTTGCTCTAAGATGACAGATGCTTTCTGAATAGCTCTCCTGGCTTCTTTCTGAGCTCTCGGCAAAATCACCTTTAATGTCCATATTTCTTCTAGTAGCTTCCTTAAGGCAATCTAGGCTTTTTAAAAAACATATATCTCAAAACTCTCTCATCTTCTATCCATCACCCAATTCCAAAGTCACTTTCACATTTTAGATTTTTTTGCTTTAGGTACCAAAACAATATTCCTTTTTTCCACAGACCTATCAAACTAGAAAACAAGTTATCAGCTTCTAAAATATGGTGGTGGAAGAGGCATAGGCTAGACATTCTCATTCTGAAACATAAATTGATGTGCCTAGCCTAAAGGAAGCTAATGACATAGCAGGAAATTTCCATTAGCTTTCAAGGCCTGAAAGTAATCCCTTGTGTTTTTTGATGGCTGAACGCTCTGTCTTTTAATCCATCTTGACCCTTTGCAGAATAGCCCACCCTTCCTGGTCCCTGCCTCTGTGACTGTATTCTTGGAACTGTGGTCCCTGCATTTCATCTCATGTCGGTCCCTTTCAGTTCTAGTTCGCAGCATTTCCACTGGAATGCGATCCTCAAAAATATGTGTCCTCTATGGATGTTGAGCAGATCCATGCTGCTAGGTGAGCATCCACAGATTCTTCTTTATAATCCCCATTCCTAATCCTGATTTCTCTTAAAATGATGGAGTGGATTCATGAATTAGATACCAAATCTCCGTAGCAAATGGTTGTCCACCCGTGTCCTACTTCCAGCACATGCTATCTATATAAGCGGAGAATTTCCCAAATCAAGTGGTGGTTTCTTTTTATTTGAAACTCCATTCCTCAGTTAATCTCTTTCACATTGTGCTATAGCCAGCAAAGAGAAGCCAGGTCACACCTAACGCTCCTTGCCTGGAAATCTCCTCAGTTAGATGTCTGAGTTCATTGATTATACATTCTACTTTGTACACAATAATTTGGTCAGGTTTTCTGCCACTTAGAACAACAATTGCCTTCCAGAGTCCAATAACATTCCATCTGAGATCTCACAAGAAGCAACTGCACTGTTGTATTTCTATCTACATTCTGTTCGTGATAACCACATAGGTTTGCTCTAAGATGACAGATGCTTTCTGAATAGCTCTCCTGGCTTCTTTCTGAGCTCTCGGCAAAATCACCTTTAATGTCCATATTTCTTCTAGTAGCTTCCTTAAGGCAATCTAGGCTTTTTAAAAAACATATATCTCAAAACTCTCTCATCTTCTATCCATCACCCAATTCCAAAGTCACTTTCACATTTTTAGATGTTTGTTTCAGTAACACATCACTTCAGGTACCAAAATCAGGATTGGTTACCTAAAGTTACCATAACAAAATACTGCAAGTTAAGTGACTTAGAATAATATAAATCTATTCTTTCTGATTCCTGGAGATCAGTGGTCCCAGATCAATGTATCATCAGGGCTCTGTTCTCTGAAGGCTTGAGAGTAGAACTCTTCTTTCTCTCGAGCTAGTTAGAGACACAATACTGCAATTCTCAACTTCCATTTTCACAGGTGTGCCCCGCGTGGCTGTCTCTGTGTCTCTTTTTCTCTTAAAAGGACAGTAGAGTTTGGAGTCGGGCCCACTATAATCCAGCATGGCCACATCTTAAATAATTACATCTGCAAGAACCCTACTTCCAAAGGTCATATGTTCTGAGTGGTCATGAATATATGCGGGATGATATGCAACCCAGTGCACAATGTATAGCTATTTTTTAACCAGTTTGGATGTGATTATATTGTTCTCAATAAAAAAGTCTACACTTTATATAACTGTGGTTATGCTATTTTAAAGATATAAGATATATTTTGAATATATCTTATAAATGTTAGATATTGATTTCTAGGTTTAGACTATTATCAAGTATATATGAAATGACTTTTGCATAGTAAAATGGTCAGTGGATAGAAAAAAGTTCATTTCTGGTAGACTGAAGACTTAAGAAAATCACGTCAGGTGCATAAAAGACAAATGAATCTGATAACAAAATAAGAATAAATGAAGGTTGCAGGCTAACTTGTTCTCATATGCCTTTAGCAAGAATTAGATTGTCTCTTCAGAATTTTAAATTGAATATAGCAACAAGGTGACTTTCAGATTAATTATTCTTCTTCTCTAAACAAATACTCTGTGTGTTCTGAGTTCTCTTGACTGGGTTAAAAATCACAATAGACATTATTTAAACATGTGCACGAGGCTGACTTATTTCAGATGTTTCCATCTGTTGTGGGAATATACTTTTAAACATTAAGTGGAGTGGGGTGGAGGAAAAAAAAAAACATCTGTAGGGCTCTCATCTTCTATCCATCACCCAATTCCAAAGTCACTTTCACATTTTTAGATGTTTGTTTCAGTAACACATCACTTCAGGTACCAAAATCAGGATTGGTTACCTAAAGTTACCATAACAAAATACTGCAAGTTAAGTGACTTAGAATAATATAAATCTATTCTTTCTGATTCCTGGAGATCAGTGGTCCCAGATCAATGTATCATCAGGGCTCTGTTCTCTGAAGGCTTGAGAGTAGAACTCTTCTTTCTCTCGAGCTAGTTAGAGACACAATACTGCAATTCTCAACTTCCATTTTCACAGGTGTGCCCCGCGTGGCTGTCTCTGTGTCTCTTTTTCTCTTAAAAGGACAGTAGAGTTTGGAGTCGGGCCCACTATAATCCAGCATGGCCACATCTTAAATAATTACATCTGCAAGAACCCTACTTCCAAAGGTCATATGTTCTGAGTGGTCATGAATATATGCGGGATGATATGCAACCCAGTGCACAATGTATAGCTATTTTTTAACCAGTTTGGATGTGATTATATTGTTCTCAATAAAAAAGTCTACACTTTATATAACTGTGGTTATGCTATTTTAAAGATATAAGATATATTTTGAATATATCTTATAAATGTTAGATATTGATTTCTAGGTTTAGACTATTATCAAGTATATATGAAATGACTTTTGCATAGTAAAATGGTCAGTGGATAGAAAAAAGTTCATTTCTGGTAGACTGAAGACTTAAGAAAATCACGTCAGGTGCATAAAAGACAAATGAATCTGATAACAAAATAAGAATAAATGAAGGTTGCAGGCTAACTTGTTCTCATATGCCTTTAGCAAGAATTAGATTGTCTCTTCAGAATTTTAAATTGAATATAGCAACAAGGTGACTTTCAGATTAATTATTCTTCTTCTCCTAAACAAATACTCTGTGTGTTCTGAGTTCTCTTGACTGGGTTAAAAATCACAATAGACATTATTTAAACATGTGCACGAGGCTGACTTATTTCAGATGTTTCCATCTGTTGTGGGAATATACTTTAAGAAGAGGAGAGTAACATAACACAAATTAAACATTAAGCGGAGTGGGGTGGAGGAAAAAAAAGAAACATCTGTAGGGCAACAGTGTGAAAAAATGTTTGAGCTACCTGTTATTAAGTACTCAACCTGTTTTACATTGGAATCCTGCATAATTACATTGCAGGGGAGGGGAAAAACAGATGTTGAATAAAGGTTGAAATAAGAAAATGAGACTATTTAGAAAATAAAGCCACTTTGCTCAGTGATAAGCATTTTTTTTTTTTTTTGGCAGAACTTTTAGTCAGCAATCAGTTTCATATATTCACTGTGCATTTCAATAAGATTAATGAAAGCAAAGTCTTCTTATTTTTAGTATAATAAGTTGATCATTCATACATATTTCTTTAATATACCTAAGTTAGGTAAAGGCTCAGATAAAGCAAACAACCCCCACAAAACCACAGTTCCTTGTATTAAATAACTTATGTGGAAAAAAGTAAAAATTGTGACAGAGATATGTGTGTTTATCATTAGTACTATTGATGCACTTTTAAAACTTAAAACATTCTAGGCAACTGAGTAAAGTGTTAAATGTATCACAAATAGTTTGCTGTTTCAGACAGCATATATTAGGTAACTAACATTAAGAAAAAATGCAATAAAATACTATTTAATGTTATTCTTTAGGGATATTAGACAGTTTGCAAGTTTAATTTTGTTTCTGCTCATTTACATCTTCTACTCTTTATTGAAAGAAGCTTTTATTTTATTTAGGAAAAAACGAATCTTTCATCATCACGAGATTATTTTCCCCATTGTCCTAGCCATTTGTATAGTTATTTGCATGTTTCTATCTGATCTAAACTGAAATACTCCAAAGAAGTAATTTCCTTCCAATAAGACTGTCTTCTGTATTTTTGGAAATGCCAATAACTGTGTCTATGGGATTGATCCATCTAAAGACTTGTAATAGAAAATTTGAAATCAATAGAGAAGGATTCATGATTCAGTTGGCCCTATTTTCCCACATGGCTTTTCTATTTGTTAACTAAAAATATTTTATTTTCAAGCATCCCGACTTTGCTTTCCTTTGCTATCCTCACCCTACACACCATCACAAGTAGACTTCAGTCTGTTGATCTGCCTCCTCCAGGTTTGGCACGAGGCTGACTATTTCAGATGTTTCCATCTGTTGTGGGAATATACTTTAAGAAGAGGAGAGTAACATAACACAAATTAAACATTAAGCGGAGTGGGGTGGAGGAAAAAAAAGAAACATCTGTAGGGCAACAGTGTGAAAAAATGTTTGAGCTACCTGTTATTAAGTACTCAACCTGTTTTACATTGGAATCCTGCATAATTACATTGCAGGGGAGGGGAAAAACAGATGTTGAATAAAGGTTGAAATAAGAAAATGAGACTATTTAGAAAATAAAGCCACTTTGCTCAGTGATAAGCATTTTTTTTTTTTTTTGGCAGAACTTTTAGTCAGCAATCAGTTTCATATATTCACTGTGCATTTCAATAAGATTAATGAAAGCAAAGTCTTCTTATTTTTAGTATAATAAGTTGATCATTCATACATATTTCTTTAATATACCTAAGTTAGGTAAAGGCTCAGATAAAGCAAACAACCCCAACAATACCACAGTTCTTTGTATTAAATAACATAATTGAAAAAAAGTGTAAATTGTGACTGAGATGTGTGTGTTTATCATTTGTACTAGTGATGCACTTTTAAAACTTAAAACATTCTAGGCAACTGAGTAAAGTGTTAAATGTATCACAAATAGTTTGCTGTTTCAGACAGCATATATTAGGTAACTAACATTAAGAAAAAATGCAATAAAATACTATTTAATGCTTATTCTTTAGGGATATTAGACAGTTTGCAAGTTTAATTTTGTTTCTGCTCATTTACATCTTCTACTCTTTATTGAAAGAAGCTTTTATTTTATTTAGGAAAAAACGAATCTTTCATCATCACGAGATTATTTTCCCCATTGTCCTAGCCATTTGTATAGTTATTTGCATGTTTCTATCTGATCTAAACTGAAATACTCCAAAGAAGTAATTTCCTTCCAATAAGACTGTCTTCTGTATTTTTGGAAATGCCAATAACTGTGTCTATGGGATTGATCCATCTAAAGACTTGTAATAGAAAATTTGAAATCAATAGAGAAGGATTCATGATTCAGTTGGCCCTATTTTCCCACATGGCTTTTCTATTTGTTAACTAAAAATATTTTATTTTTCAAGCATTCCCGACTTTGCTTTCCTTTGCTATCCTCACCCTACACACCATCACAAGTAGACTTCAGTCTGTTGATCTGCCTCCTCCAGGTGAGCAATTTCTTCATCTGCTGGCTTTCTTCTCTGTAATCCGAATTTTACTTGTTAGATGATGGCAGTCAGAGGACTAGACACACGTACATTTTATATATGTATGTACACACATGCATACATATATATATGTGTATATATATATATTTATATCCATGCAGAACTTGTAACTTTATTTTTAAAGGAAAATAGGATAGTAAATCAGTCATTCATCCTATGATATCTGTATTGGTACTATTAGTGTATCAGCAAAAAAACTGTCTAATATTGAGGATTGAAAAGGCAATATATATATATATTAAATTTCATATATGTGTATGAGTTTAAGTGGCTCAGTTCTTAATTATTTAATATAAAAATCTGCCATTTGCACTCATTTCACATAGGTCATTCTGTAGGAATAGCTAGGGAAGAAATTGATGGAATGAAAAGTGAATTGGAACACAAAAAAGGAGCTGATTATTTTCCTTGGGTGTTATTTGTGGTTATAGATCAAAACTGATTCACTGTTAAATGCTGAAAAAAATATGTTTTACCTGAGACACTTGGTCCCCAAATTCTTATTTCCTTTTGGCCGTGCAATTCTGTACTGTATTAGATAAATGTTCTTTTGTAGAAATGCTTTAAAGGGTCCTTTCCATGTTGCTTTATAAAATGTTTACACATCAGACTAATACAAATTTCATATACATACATATATGTGTATATTGCCGTGCTTGAAAATTATAGCTATGTGTTACAGCAATCAAATAACTACTGTTATATTTATTTGTGCAGCTTTACTCACTCCAGAAAAAGAAGAGATTGCATTGTTTTCATATGGAATAAATGAAAATTAGAGAGAAAATAAAAGCAAAGAACTTAGGCGCATAGCTATAGAGTCAAAAAAGTTATATTTGTTTCTAATTTTGGAAGGTGAATTAGGACTTTGACAATGTAGGCGTGAAGACATTCTGTCTCTATCATTCTCTCTCTCTCACACACACATAGACATATGGAGATAGTCTTTTCTAGTAACCTTAAATAGTTGTGATATAACATTCATTGAATTATTATCCATTCAGTACAAGAGTTTTATTTTCTAATTCTATAGAAATTAAATCAAAGATAATATTTATACCCATAGAGCATTTTAATTTTTAAAACGTAAGCTTCTGTTTATCTTGTGTATCCTTAAAGTTGTCTCTCTCTTAAACTGAGATCCATCTTCTGTTCGTGTGTACGGGTGTGATTCCTGTGAGTGTGTGTGTCTGTACACACCTGTGCTGTTCAGGGCCAGTTTCTAGCTTGAAGCGTGGAGCCATCTGGGCACTACTGACTGAGCACTAGGAGAGCCAGTAGGTGTTATTAGGTGGATGAGGCCTTTTGTGTTTAATATTCACTAAATGGTTCTTGAAGATTTTTGCCAGTAAGCTAGTCTACTTCCCTTTGTTTCCATCTGGTACAAGAATGTGTTTCTTTATCATGTGTTACAGAGGGTGCACGTATAATGGTATACACACTTGCTCTTTAGTAGTATTTCTTTGTTGATAAGGAACTGACATATTGGAGTTACCTTTCTATTTCAAACTTACATATTTTTAAGTTGTCCGAATAGTGAAGCTAGTGTATATTTCCATTAACATACATGCTCTCATAAAATTCTTCAATTTAGAACTCAATTATTAGAGCTCATTGAATGTAATCTTTTCTATTTATATATACAAATGCATATATTTTATTATTATACTAGAATTATTATATTTAAAATAATCAGTGTGTATATATATATATATGTTTTTTAATAATCAGAATAATTGCATATTTTTGTTTAAATTGCGTGGTTTCTATAGCTACAGCTCTTATGTTTATGGATAATAAGTAGTTCAGTAAGCTAATGTTACATTGTATACTTTTACAATAAATGCTTAATCTCACAATGCATCATCTATAGTTGAAATTTTATGCAACATTATTTAGATATATTTGACTTTAATAATGAAGTGCCCACCCAATAGATAGGAAAGTTGTATTTTTCCACATACATCTAATTTAGTAGTTTTTCCAGTGTATAAAATACCTACCACAATAACTGTATTTTTAATAATTAGTTAGATAATTGTCATTTGGAATCATGTATTTTTCATCAATTCAGTTAATAAGCTTTAAAATAATTTATTAGAAATTTGCCAAGTTAAATAGCAAATTTTAATTTCACTTTAACCTTGACCTTATATTTAAATACCCATAGAGCATTTTAATTTTTAAAACGTAAGCTTCTGTTTATCTTGTGTATCCTTAAAGTTGTCTCTCTCTTAAACTGAGATCCATCTTCTGTTCGTGTGTACGGGTGTGATTCCTGTGAGTGTGTGTGTCTGTACACACCTGTGCTGTTCAGGGCCAGTTTCTAGCTTGAAGCGTGGAGCCATCTGGGCACTACTGACTGAGCACTAGGAGAGCCAGTAGGTGTTATTAGGTGGATGAGGCCTTTTGTGTTTAATATTCACTAAATGGTTCTTGAAGATTTTTGCCAGTAAGCTAGTCTACTTCCCTTTGTTTCCATCTGGTACAAGAATGTGTTTCTTTATCATGTGTTACAGAGGGTGCACGTATAATGGTATACACACTTGCTCTTTAGTAGTATTTCTTTGTTGATAAGGAACTGACATATTGGAGTTACCTTTCTATTTCAAACTTACATATTTTTAAGTTGTCCGAATAGTGAAGCTAGTGTATATTTCCATTAACATACATGCTCTCATAAAATTCTTCAATTTAGAACTCAATTATTAGAGCTCATTGAATGTAATCTTTTCTATTTATATATACAAATGCATATATTTTATTATTATACTAGAATTATTATATTTAAAATAATCAGTGTGTATATATATATATATGTTTTTTAATAATCAGAATAATTGCATATTTTTGTTTAAATTGCGTGGTTTCTATAGCTACAGCTCTTATGTTTATGGATAATAAGTAGTTCAGTAAGCTAATGTTACATTGTATACTTTTACAATAAATGCTTAATCTCACAATGCATCATCTATAGTTGAAATTTTATGCAACATTATTTAGATATATTTGACTTTAATAATGAAGTGCCCACCCAATAGATAGGAAAGTTGTATTTTTCCACATACATCTAATTTAGTAGTTTTTCCAGTGTATAAAATACCTACCACAATAACTGTATTTTTAATAATTAGTTAGATAATTGTCATTTGGAATCATGTATTTTTCATCAATTCAGTTAATAAGCTTTAAAATAATTTATTAGAAATTTGCCAAGTTAAATAGCAAATTTTAATTTCACTTTAACCTTGACCTTATATTTCAATACTAGATAATATTAGGAAAGCACTCATTTGAATCTCAAAAATGAAAACAAGTCATCTCAAAATTTCAGCCTAGTGTCAGACTTTCTCAGTTTCTCTTCTTTGAGCAGACACTTTATAATCCTGACTATGTGTCAGTAACAGATTATATTAATACATTCTCCAACTGACTTAAAGTCTACGATGCACTAAAGGAATGTTAGAGTTAGTTAAAAGATCACTGCCATTTCCTAAGGATTAGAGATTTACTGAGAAAGAATATACAGATGTGACTTGTTTTTAGAATTTGTTCTTCTTTTTTGTGATGATAGAATTGTCTACCAAATGTCTTTAGCCAGACTAAGGAAGGCTTTGAACAACAGACTCAGTAGTTCAGGTTATGATTATTTTCATTATGACCAAGGAATTGTTAAGTAGCTACTCAAAAATGACTTCGACAGTACAAAGAATCACTTTTTTTCTGACAAAGAACATACATATTTTTATAGGGAGAAACTCAAATACAGCATGCCCAAATTAGAATTTTCTATGAATTCTTCCTGTGATGTCAAAATGCATTTCTTTTTAATTACCTTAGATTACTTGAAAACTTGAGGAGTTGAAAATAAGTTCTCATATACTTATATTTATCTTCCTGTTATTATTACTCATGAGGGATGCACTTTATGTTTATCATCTGCTGTTTGTTTTGGGTATAGTTGATTATCAATTAAACTTCAGAAAATGCTCTCCAAGATAAGAAAGTATTTAAAACACCACTGTAGATACCTTCTGATGTTTATACTGCATTATGTATGCATATGCTTCATATCCTTTTAAACACATTTTCGTCTTTGCTCTGATTCAAGAATAGCTTTCTCCAATAGTGTTTTTAGCCTTGGTTTCATTACATATCAGGGTGATCCAGAAGGCCTGTTATCCTCTCTTCCTGTATGTGAGTTTCATGCTTTTCTCCCCAATATCTTTGCTTCAGTCCTTTTAATGATTACAGTATACTAAAGCTGTTACTAGAAAAATGGCCTGTCTTTGCCAGTAAAAGCCATTATAAATACATTTTATGTATATTTACTCCAGAATATGACTGTTGAGTATATTGATTTTGGTTAAATCTTCATTCTTGGGGCAACCTACTCTTGTGGAATACTTCCAATAAACTTACAGCACAGTAAGGAGTAAGAACTGAATAATTTTAGAGAAGTAATTCCAAAAACAGGCTTTATTTAAAATGTCAATTAAAATGTCACTCTTTGCCTACTCTTTATATATCCTTGAACTATAATAATAGTACCAGTGATAGTGGAATTATTAGCAACAATGTGGTAGGAGTTGTTCTAGAATGATGAAGACCAAATTGTTTTGGTTCAAACAACCTGTACTTTTCTGATGCTACCTTGGAGCATTATCAATTTTAATAGTGCTCTCAGAAAGATTTCTTTCACAGGAGGCATTTTTGGTGAAAATACATATTTATTATCACTAGCATATGTGGTTAATGCATACTGAGCGTATTTAGATTTAATTTATTTTAATATAAGTAATTTTTATAAGAATTATATATATGTAGAAAATTATAGTTTCATATCTTTTCTCCAGTTTTAAATCTTAAAATATCTCTTGTATTACTTATTTCCTTTAAAAAATTATATTTTAAAAAAATACTCATCTGAAAAAGGTACCCATCTGTTCTTTTGGAACCATGTCCACCTAATTTAAGGTAACTTAATTGAAACTTTAAGTCTATCTCTAGAGTAGCGTTCTATGAATTTAACGAATAGCTTTTGGAGATCAGTATGTCATAAAAATATAGTAATATTAAAATCTTTTTAAAAATCCACCTTCTGGGACTCCCAAATCCTACTGGCAGGTGTTGATTACTACATAATAAGTAGAAGAGGATTAGTTGCATCCGAATTAACTCTGTTTTCTGAAAATGCTAAAAAATTCTAGCAATTGAAAACAAACAAGTGGTATCCCAGATCAATAGTGTTTTTAGCCTTGGTTTCATTACATATCAGGGTGATCCAGAAGGCCTGTTATCCTCTCTTCCTGTATGTGAGTTTCATGCTTTTCTCCCCAATATCTTTGCTTCAGTCCTTTTAATGATTACAGTATACTAAAGCTGTTACTAGAAAAATGGCCTGTCTTTGCCAGTAAAAGCCATTATAAATACATTTTATGTATATTTACTCCAGAATATGACTGTTGAGTATATTGATTTTGGTTAAATCTTCATTCTTGGGGCAACCTACTCTTGTGGAATACTTCCAATAAACTTACAGCACAGTAAGGGAGTAAGAACTGAATAATTTTAGAGAAGTAATTCCAAAAACAGGCTTTATTTAAAATGTCAATTAAAATGTCACTCTTTGCCTACTCTTTATATATCCTTGAACTATAATAATAGTACCAGTGATAGTGGAATTATTAGCAACAATGTGGTAGGAGTTGTTCTAGAATGATGAAGACCAAATTGTTTTGGTTCAAACAACCTGTACTTTTTCTGATGCTACCTTGGAGCATTATCAATTTTAATAGTGCTCTCAGAAAGATTTCTTTCACAGGAGGCATTTTTGGTGAAAATACATATTTATTATCACTAGCATATGTGGTTAATGCATACTGAGCGTATTTAGATTTAATTTATTTTAATATAAGTAATTTTTATAAGAATTATATATATGTAGAAAATTATAGTTTCATATCTTTTCTCCAGTTTTAAATCTTAAAATATCTCTTGTATTACTTATTTCCTTTAAAAAATTATATTTTAAAAAAATACTCATCTGAAAAAGGTACCCATCTGTTCTTTTGGAACCATGTCCACCTAATTTAAGGTAACTTAATTGAAACTTTAAGTCTATCTCTAGAGTAGCGTTCTATGAATTTAACGAATAGCTTTTGGAGATCAGTATGTCATAAAAATATAGTAATATTAAAATCTTTTTTAAAAAAATCCACCTTCTGGGACTCCCAAATCCTACTGGCAGGTGTTGATTACTACATAATAAGTAGAAGAGGATTAGTTGCATCCGAATTAACTCTGTTTTCTGAAAATGCTAAAAATGATACCAATTCTGTTCACTTATCTCTAGCAATTGAAAACAAACAAGTGGTAGAAACAAAGTGAACACAGACCTAAACTGGTAAATAGATATTCATCGCAACAGAAATCAGATAGTAGGCAGAAGAGAAAAATAACACTAAAAAGACACTCTTGCTTGCTTCTTACAAAGAGTTTGGCTTAATAGGCATGTTTTCATTGACCTCCTTTACAGAATTACCACTTTGCTAGGAGAATGACTTGAATTTTAGATGCATCCATCCATGTCATTAACAGTGGTGTCATTATCAGAGATGGGGTTAGTTACACAGGCGATAAAACATAAGGAAAATGTCTTCTCCACAGTAGTATATTTAAATAGTTTTGTGTCTGAAATTCACAGTATTATTTAAGTTGCTAGAATTTTAAATTTGTCCTTGTAAACCAAACAGCTTTTACTAAGTACTGCATGCCAGAGCATAGGTTTCTCACTGCATATAAATCAGGCTTTTTGGAAGTTGCAGTAACCCTTTCAAGAATCTAACATTACAAGGACCTATTAATTAATTCAAATGTGAGTGGTAGCTATCAGATAAAGCATAAAATACAGAGGTGGTTACATTAAAACAAAAGATGTAAACTGGCACATTTGACCCAACAATGCAGCAGAATAATAATAATAATAAAAAGACAAAAGGGGAAGTTTAGTAGAGAAGAAAATTATAGATGTTGATGTGTAGTTTTTTCAGAGTACTCACTGATTTCATAATTCAAAATTATAAAGAAGTCATTATTAAAATACAAATTTTAATTTCAATAAAAATGTCACTTAAAAAAATACCTTTAAGGGAGAAATAGTATGACTTCATTTCAATAGATATATTTGTATCAGGTGACATATATTTATTTCTTTGAAAGTGGTACAAATTATAATGTAATAATATACTATAATTCTCAATAATAGAGAAATTTGGAATTTTATATAAATATTGTATTTAACAGACTAAGTACTCTGTATATCATAGCAAAAAAAGGACTGCTAATATTATGTATAAAATTTAAGTCATGGGATCATTCTGACAAATGACATTACACTCTCATAAACGAACAGAGTAATTTGTAGGGAGTGGTTGTTTCTAATACAGATAATCAATAGTATTTGATAACTTTTAAATTTACTTTTCTTAATATTCATGGTAGTATTCTGATCATATTCAGAAGTGTGATTATTGAGTGTGTTCTCAAAGAATAGAGCATAAAAGAATATACCAAGGGCTTCCCTGGTGGTCCAGTGGGTAAGGACACTACCTTGCATTCCAAGGGGCGCCGGTTCGATCCCTAGACTGTGAAGATCCCACGTGCCGTGGAGCGGCTGGACCGATGTGTCCAACTACTGAGCCGGAGCTCTGGAGCGCATGCGCCCAGAGCCGGTGCTCTGTGGCAACAGAGGCCACCGCGATGGGAGGCCCACATGGGCCAGAGAACAAAGATGGATGAAAATGGACAAATGAAAGACCAATAAAAGTGGCCCGCCTGCTCCCCTCCCTCCCCACCCCACCCCCACCAAAATAAATAAATAAATAAATCTATTTAAAAAAAAAGAATATACCAAGATTTCAGAATATACCCTTGATCCTCAATGGGGTAGAAGGAACTCAAAGAGGCAAATATTTTTAAAAATGCATCAGGGCACACAGCTAGAAAAATAATGCAGTAGGAAAATTTAGACATTATCTATTGTTAGTATAAATACCATTCACACATTAAGGCTTTCTTTGGTTAAGAAGTGGGATGGAAGCAGAACGAGGTGGCACTGGGGCTGGCTGAATGGTGCTAGAGAGTCAGGCCAGGTCCTTTGTGCTCTGTTGGAGACAAATCCTGCTTGGAGTAATGCTGATTTGAATACTACTAGCCCAATGGCCATGCCAACTTTTTATGTTCATAAATGTTGCTCAGTTCTGTTTCAGTCAAGCTTCTAAGTATTTCAGAAATCTTCTGATACATTCAATACATTGTCCAAATACCTTTATTAGTGCTCCACTGTCCGATGGCCCTATGTTTGGTCTTCTCTTCAGAGATTTTCCACTTTCTTTTAAATTCTAGCTAATTTTTTCTATATAATTTTATTTTTGGCATTATGGTATATGTCCTTCTACCTATAAAGCTGGTCTCTCACTACCCTTTGAAATGCACATTTCTGTGTGGTGATTATTTCACTTTCTGATTTCTTTACCTAAATCACCCTCTCCCTGCTCCCCGCTACCTGATCATCTTTTGAATTTCAGATCAAGCACCATCTCTTGTACGGAGCCTTTCACACTATAGCAGTCTATACTTTTCTCTGTATTTGTGTAATTTGACTTATATAGTTCAAAATGTAATTGCTCATGAATTACTTGCCCTATGCTCATTTCAAATCAAGTTTCTAGCTCCTAGTTAAAGTGTAAATGCCTTGGTGAAGAGGTACAGCCTTCTGGACTGGTGAATTTTAGAGGGGAGTTTATTTAGCACACGCTTTTGCTTGACGTAACACCTATTACACAACATCTATTGAAGATGCCTTTGTCTGAAAACTCCCAATGCCCAAAGCTGGCGTTTAGTTCATTCTTACCTTATGAATGATCGAGAATATTTTTTAATTGCTGAATTACACACATCTACTATTCTCACTGAATTTCAGCTGTCTTTACTCTCGTCGGGTATCTGAGTTGTACTGTTTCTCCTTGAGAGGTTATTGTTAGAGTCCTTTTCTCAAAAAACAAGCAAACAAACAAACAAAACCTCTTGTTCCAGTTAGTATAGAATTGAGTTTCAGCGCCAGTTCTCCTCAGGGTACCTGCTAAGAAAGAGATAACCCCATTTGTCTGTGCCTTCACTTCCAGGCATGTGCTCCTGCTCCAAGTGATGGCTGCACATACAGTATGGCATTGGGGAGAGCATACATTTTGAATGTTCATTTCATAGCACTCTGCCACCAAGGGACACAGTTTTTTTATGTTCATAAATGTTGCTCAGTTCTGTTTCAGTCAAGCTTCTAAGTATTTCAGAAATCTTCTGATACATTCAATACATTGTCCAAATACCTTTATTAGTGCTCCACTGTCCGATGGCCCTATGTTTGGTCTTCTCTTCAGAGATTTTCCACTTTCTTTTAAATTCTAGCTAATTTTTTCTATATAATTTTATTTTTGGCATTATGGTATATGTCCTTCTACCTATAAAGCTGGTCTCTCACTACCCTTTGAAATGCACATTTCTGTGTGGTGATTATTTCACTTTCTGATTTCTTTACCTAAATCACCCTCTCCCTGCTCCCCGCTACCTGATCATCTTTTGAATTTCAGATCAAGCACCATCTCTTGTACGGAGCCTTTCACACTATAGCAGTCTATACTTTTCTCTGTATTTGTGTAATTTGACTTATATAGTTCAAAATGTAATTGCTCATGAATTACTTGCCCTATGCTCATTTCAAATCAAGTTTCTAGCTCCTAGTTAAAGTGTAAATGCCTTGGTGAAGAGGTACAGCCTTCTGGACTGGTGAATTTTAGAGGGGAGTTTATTTAGCACACGCTTTTGCTTGACGTAACACCTATTACACAACATCTATTGAAGATGCCTTTGTCTGAAAACTCCCAATGCCCAAAGCTGGCGTTTAGTTCATTCTTACCTTATGAATGATCGAGAATATTTTTTAATTGCTGAATTACACACATCTACTATTCTCACTGAATTTCAGCTGTCTTTACTCTCGTCGGGTATCTGAGTTGTACTGTTTCTCCTTGAGAGGTTATTGTTAGAGTCCTTTTCTCAAAAAACAAGCAAACAAACAAACAAAACCTCTTGTTCCAGTTAGTATAGAATTGAGTTTCAGCGCCAGTTCTCCTCAGGGTACCTGCTAAGAAAGAGATAACCCCATTTGTCTGTGCCTTCACTTCCAGGCATGTGCTCCTGCTCCAAGTGATGGCTGCACATACAGTATGGCATTGGGGGAGGGGAGCAGCTACATTTTGAATGTTCATTTCATAGCACTCTGCCACCAGACACAGTTATATTTCTCCCGTGGGTTCCTAATGCATGGTTTAGACTCTCATTTCCTCTTTTATTTTATTTCTGGTGCTTCCATCTCAGATTTCCTATAAGTAAATAAAATCCTTTTGCTTTTATCCCTTAACATATGTTCCCATTTAATTCCTTTTCCTCCATCTCAGAGTATTATCTATGACTGTCCATATTTATATCAGAAAATTCAGTCAGGGAGATCTATTATTATGTCCAAAGGGTCACAAATACTCGAAGCCATCCTTGAAGGTGTGCAGGTGTACCAAAGAGTAAGTGTGAATGCTCCAGATGCAACTGGATTCAGTTGAATGTGATCTAGGCCAACGGTTTCTGGTGTCTGAATGCAGCCATGGCAATACATTCAGAAGCATTGTGCAGCATAAGTGCACGCCAGAGGATTGGTACTTCAAAGCTGCCATGGTCTGACTATTTGAGAGCATTACAATAGCTTCCTCTTCAAAATGTGCTCTCTGCCTATCAAAAGCTGATAGAATGGCATTTCACAACTGAGGTAAAATCTGGAAGCCCAATTTGCAGTGCATCCACCTAAAACATATATGTTTATTTCATAGGATTTTTATTTTGTGACCTATGTTCCTAAATCCTGATCATTTATGACCAATCATTAGGAAATAGTTTAATTCCTGGAGTCCTATACACAGTGTTTTAACCTGATATGACTGCCAATATGTAAGCCGCATCCTCAGGAAATGAACAAATGAGCATGTTGTAATAAGATGCATGATCTTACATTAAAAAACAAAAGAAGCAAAAATATGCCCCACATCTGTGTATTTGGGTATCAGTTGTTTATTCAGTAGAACAGCCTAGATCACTGTGTACAAGTGAGAAACATGGGAAATACAAGGCAGTAGATTAAAGATCGCTTAGCTAAAATAAAGTGATTGTTCTCTGATGCCATGTTTTCTGTTTTCTTCCCTGCATAAGGGGTGCACCAGGCTTATTAAAAAATTGCGCTAAAATAGAAGCTGGCAGTCGCTAGCATAAAAAAGTATGTGATAAAATTATTAGGATATTCATCTTTTTTTCTGACACAAAGGAAAGATGTTTTAAGGAAACTTTCCAACCCTGTCTCTAGAAATAATGTTGAAGGTGAGATTTTTTACGCTTCTCATAGTCAGATAGTGGGAAATCAGGTTTATTTTTAACTAATATACTAGTAAAATGGGACATAGAAATCATAAATGCAAATGATTAGAATGAATATAGATTTTTGAAGTGCCATTTACATGGAATGAGTCACTCTATCATCATAACAAGTATAAGGGGTTTCTAGGATGGTAAAAGGAAGTAAGTGAATAATCATCAACGTTATCAAAAAAGGAGAACACTGTTTATGGTCTAAAACTTTCAGTTTATAGGCTGTTACAAATTATGTCAAGTTACTGAAAGAAGCATTTTATTATAGGTTTGTTGGACTGTATTCTGACAAGAATTTCAGTATTGGTGCTTTAGTATTTAGTATTTGTATTTTAGTATTGATGTTTTTTTTCCTGTGGTATGTTATACAGTTGGATTAATTGTAATTTGTTGTGTTCATACAGAAGTGTGTATACATGTGTAAAGTTGTGTGTTTGTGCTAAGGAATGAAAAAGGCAGTGAAGCAAGATCTGGTTCCATCATTAAATGCTTTCAGGAGAAAACGGGTACACACAAACTGTCAGTCTAAGGTCCTGGCACGACATTGTTTAATGGTAGATAATCTGAGAGGGAGCTTGACTTTAGATTCTGCAGAATTAATCTCCAGAACACTTGGGCCAGACATGAATACAGATGGATGCCAGCTCTCTGCTTTCTCAGACAGCTAATTAGGTGTTATGAAAGCTTACGTTGGTGAGAGAAGGTAAATTAGAAATAAAAAAAGAAAAATGAGAACAAATAAAAAGTGAACTTCCATTTATAGAGTTGTCTACTTGGAAACAACTCTAATTTTAAGATGCTGGTAGAAACAAGAGCAGCCACCGCACTCATAGAAGAGCACTATTCCTATTTAAAGCTATTTACAAAGCAGAAATAAAACTCTTTTGTTGACAGTCATAAAACACAGAAAACTCTCTCAAATAGCCTTCCTCCACAGCGAAAGCACTTGAGAGCTTCCTTACTGATGTTCTGATTTATGGATTTTGGTGTTCAGGTTTCTGTGACACAGACTTCATTTTTTCAATATAAAAAATTAAATCAGATGCATATGTGAGGCTCTTATGCTAGAAATAATATGCATGTTTTCAGATGTACAATATGTGGGCTTTGGAGGCAGCAGGCAAAGTTGAAACTAAGGGTAAGAAGCCCTTTTATGTTTTCTAAAATTTCCCTAAGTGTGAACAAATTAGTTGCTAAGTATCTCTCTTTGAGTGGTGCAGTATGGAGCTTTGAAGACAGGGAAAGTGTTTATCTTCTGATTTGTGATGCATTCTTCCTGAGAGTGCAAAAATTTTGCTGTTACAAATTATGTCATTACTGAAGAAGCATTTTATTATAGGTTTGTTGGACTGTATTCTGACAAGAATTTCAGTATTGGTGCTTTAGTATTTAGTATTTGTATTTTAGTATTGATGTTTTTTTTCCTGTGGTATGTTATACAGTTGGATTAATTGTAATTTGTTGTGTTCATACAGAAGTGTGTATACATGTGTAAAGTTGTGTGTTTGTGCTAAGGAATGAAAAAGGCAGTGAAGCAAGATCTGGTTCCATCATTAAATGCTTTCAGGAGAAAACGGGTACACACAAACTGTCAGTCTAAGGTCCTGGCACGACATTGTTTAATGGTAGATAATCTGAGAGGGAGCTTGACTTTAGATTCTGCAGAATTAATCTCCAGAACACTTGGGCCAGACATGAATACAGATGGATGCCAGCTCTCTGCTTTCTCAGACAGCTAATTAGGTGTTATGAAAGCTTACGTTGGTGAGAGAAGGTAAATTAGAAATAAAAAAAGAAAAATGAGAACAAATAAAAAGTGAACTTCCATTTATAGAGTTGTCTACTTGGAAACAACTCTAATTTTAAGATGCTGGTAGAAACAAGAGCAGCCACCGCACTCATAGAAGAGCACTATTCCTATTTAAAGCTATTTACAAAGCAGAAATAAAACTCTTTTGTTGACAGTCATAAAACACAGAAAACTCTCTCAAATAGCCTTCCTCCACAGCGAAAGCACTTGAGAGCTTCCTTACTGATGTTCTGATTTATGGATTTTGGTGTTCAGGTTTCTGTGACACAGACTTCATTTTTTCAATATAAAAAATTAAATCAGATGCATATGTGAGGCTCTTATGCTAGAAATAATATGCATGTTTTCAGATGTACAAATATGTGGGCTTTGGAGGCAGCAGGCAAAGTTGAAACTAAGGGTAAGAAGCCCTTTTATGTTTTCTAAAATTTCCCTAAGTGTGAACAAATTAGTTGCTAAGTATCTCTCTTTGAGTGGTGCAGTATGGAGCTTTGAAGACAGGGAAAGTGTTTATCTTCTGATTTGTGATGCATTCCTTCCTGAGAGTGATACAGGTTAGAATAAAGAGATAGATTTACTCAGGAAGTTTTATGGACTCGTTCCTCGACGTGTTTCCTTTGTGGTGAATACCACAGAATCACAATACGCGAGAATATTTTTCCTCCGACCTTTCCCAGAATAACTATGTTCAACAGAGACCCCTTAATCTTTCCTAATCCTTACTTGTTTAAAAAGTGTTTTGACTTCAAATGTTAGTCTTATACATAGCGGTTGTTGGTGCGTCTTACCTGTCTTGTAATGGCAGTGGACTCTTAATGATGTAGTGTCGTAACGTTAATATTACATTATGAACACTGAGTTCTGGTAACCTTAGTGGAAGATTGCTAAAGTGTAACAATTGGGGGCCATATCATTTGATGTTTTACTTCAGTAATTTTTTTCCTCACACGTATGTAACTTTCACAGTGACTGTTCCTTTGAAGGTATATTTTGGCAGAAAGCGATTGCTGGTTTAATATTTTTAAGATTAAATTATTAAACAGTGTAGTCTAGGTTAAAAAAAGAGTTTTCAAATTTGTCAGCCAATATGAATATGCAGATTTTGAACATCTTTATTTCTAAATCAATTTGAATTACAAAACGTTTTAAAATCAGTAGTCAAGTTGGTTTATCCAGTCAGAGATTTCACACTCAGAATTGAAGGGAAAAGGGAAATATTAAAATGTTGATTATTGGTGATTTTAAATAAAAAGATGCATACATGTATTTTATATATATGGTTTTGGAAATTATAAAAATTTTATGCTGCTAAAATACAACTTTTATATTGCTAACATATAACTTTCTGTGAATTTTATTAACCTACCTGTATTTCTCTTATGGTAGTTACTGACTTTTAATTTTTAGAAATACATTGGAAATGCGTTTGAGTTTTAAAATTTTGTTTGGACTATTTCCTGAAGAAAGCTGAGTTTTATTGCACACATACAAATAAAGATGTGTGTGTAGTTTATGGCGGCAGCTGAACTGCAAGTACTTTTAGAATTTCAGTGGCTGTATCTTTTGCAAAAAAAAAAATTATATAAATTAAAATTGAGCTAATTAAGTTGACTGTTTTTAGATCCCTCCCATTGGGATATTATATAATAGTGAGACGTGACTATAGTAGTAGAGTGTTAGTTGCTCACCTGTGCCTGACTCTTTGCGACTGCATGGACTGTAGCCTGCTAGGCTCCTTTATCCATGGGATGATCCAGGCAAGAATACTGCTGTGAATAGCCATTCCTTTCTCCAGGGGCTCTTCGTGACCCAAGGATTGAACCCAGGATTCCTGCATTGCAGGTAGATTCTGTACTGTCCGAGCCACCAGGGAAGACCGTAATAGGACAGAAAGTGACTCTTAGTACTAAACAAGTATTTAAATGTATGTGAATATCACATGGTCTTTCAGAGAATTATGCATTTAAAAGATCAGACGCTTAAAACTTTCTATATCAATAGAACTGCACAGATTTCCAGCTGCTGGACTCCAGAGTTGTTTTCATTTTGCAATATAAACATGCTTATATCTCAGTTACTCTCATCTGTATACCTTTTGATTACCCATCTCTTTTGACAAAGAGTGATTTTGTGAAAGGGTTATTATGTTATTTGGAGGAAAGGACAAAAATACAGTCAATAATTTCTTTGTAATCCCAGCTTGGCCCGGATGAAAAAGTAAATCTTGGACGGTTGAACATCTTTATTTCTAAATCAATTTGAATTACAAAACGTTTTAAAATCAGTAGTCAAGTTGGTTTATCCAGTCAGAGATTTCACACTCAGAATTGAAGGGAAAAGGGAAATATTAAAATGTTGATTATTGGTGATTTTAAATAAAAAGATGCATACATGTATTTTATATATATGGTTTTGGAAATTATAAAAATTTTATGCTGCTAAAATACAACTTTTATATTGCTAACATATAACTTTCTGTGAATTTTATTAACCTACCTGTATTTCTCTTATGGTAGTTACTGACTTTTAATTTTTAGAAATACATTGGAAATGCGTTTGAGTTTTAAAATTTTGTTTGGACTATTTCCTGAAGAAAGCTGAGTTTTATTGCACACATACAAATAAAGATGTGTGTGTAGTTTATGGCGGCAGCTGAACTGCAAGTACTTTTAGAATTTCAGTGGCTGTATCTTTTGCAAAAAAAAAAATTATATAAATTAAAATTGAGCTAATTAAGTTGACTGTTTTTAGATCCCTCCCATTGGGATATTATATAATAGTGAGACGTGACTATAGTAGTAGAGTGTTAGTTGCTCACCTGTGCCTGACTCTTTGCGACTGCATGGACTGTAGCCTGCTAGGCTCCTTTATCCATGGGATGATCCAGGCAAGAATACTGCTGTGAATAGCCATTCCTTTCTCCAGGGGCTCTTCGTGACCCAAGGATTGAACCCAGGATTCCTGCATTGCAGGTAGATTCTGTACTGTCCGAGCCACCAGGGAAGACCGTAATAGGACAGAAAGTGACTCTTAGTACTAAACAAGTATTTAAATGTATGTGAATATCACATGGTCTTTCAGAGAATTATGCATTTAAAAGATCAGACGCTTAAAACTTTCTATATCAATAGAACTGCACAGATTTCCAGCTGCTGGACTCCAGAGTTGTTTTCATTTTGCAATATAAACATGCTTATATCTCAGTTACTCTCATCTGTATACCTTTTGGATTACCCATCTCTTTTGACAAAGAGTGATTTTGTGAAAGGGTTATTATGTTATTTGGAGGAAAGGACAAAAAATACAGTCAATAATTTCTTTGTAATCCCAGCTTGGCCCGGATGAAAAAGTAAATCTTGGCTCAACGGTCTCTAAACTTGTTTTCTGTCCAGGATCCCTAAATCTGTTTAATACAAATATGTCTTTTCTGCAAATAGGGGCTGTTAATATAATCTGCTTCTTTTTCATATTTATAGTTCATAATTCAACATAGCTATCCTGGAATTCATTTTCCCCAAGGTACAGAAAGAAGTTTGATTATCTACTTTATAGCCTTAGAACTAGAGAAAATCCTTCACCCTATTATTATTTATTATGCACAGTTTATCAAAGGGAGTTTAAAAATTATAATAGAAGGTGTGCATATCAGAAATCTTTCCAATAAGAAATCTTTCTCCTCTTCCAGGAAGCCCCTAATCCTGCCCTTCTTCCCTCTCTCCCCTCACTTACCATTCCTTCCTTCTCTATTTCTTTCATTTTTTCCCCATTTTGTCTAGATTTACTTATTTATTTATTTATTTATTGTCTAGCTAATCATTCATTATTTACTACCAATGTCTCTTTTATGGACCTTCCTAGTCATCTACTTATTTATGTTACTTCAGAAATAATTTGAGTCTCTAATAAATTCTTATTTGACCCCTGGCAGTCTTAGTTCATCTTATGCTCATGGTTTCTGCTGTTTGTACAAAAGGGTTCTTTTGATTTTCTTCATTGTCTGTGAACAGCTGCTATACAAATTAGAGTCTAATCACAAGGTGAACAGCATATAATGTATCATAATCAATACTCCAGATTTGCACCCTAGGATGTGACATGAAGTCGAGTAGGAAAGCTGCAGAGTTTATGTTGATGGTTTCAAATTCAAGGTCGATTTACACTTTCAGACATCGGCATTACCCTATCCTGTTCATTCTCTTCTTAAATTCATATTGAATTCATTCAGAGCTAGGCTACCTAAATTGCTGAAATTGAGGCCATTCAATATTGGAAAATAAAACTATGTTAGTGCATTTCAAAGAGAGTACATAGGTTGTAAATTAAGCTTTTCTTAAAAAATCACAACTTTAAAAGATATAGATATGTTACCAAGAGAAATAGATGGTAAAGTTTATTTTTTAACTGTGTTTTTGAAGAATAAAATTAGTTGAATGAAATGTATATATATATATATTTTTTTTTTTTTTCCAAAACATACTGACGCAGGTATAATATTGATTATTCTCTTTCAGAATACATAATGTTAATAGATACCTGATATTGAACTTGATTTTGATATTGTGTGGTCTAAATTCTGCTCTACTTTAAATCTGCACAGGGATGCTTTCCAGAAAATTGTATGTGCCTATATTCTTCTGTTTATGGGCATTGATCTGACAACCTTTCAAATCATACACAGTGTTTGAGTTTGTGAGTAGATAGTAGATACTTCAATTTGAGACTACGTTTAAGCATTCTTATCTGCATTACATAATAAGTGTAACATTTTATTCACTCTTAGGTAAATATATTTTAATAAGAAAGACAAAATTAATCTGGAAAAAGCCACCTAGATGCTTCTTTTTAATGTTTCATGTGTGAATGATACATACTCTGAAATACCGTAGAAGTTATTTTCTGTCAAAACAGCATTTGATTTCTTTCTAAGAGTTTAGTTTCATAGGAAACTATTTTATCTTAAAGCATTTTGAGATAAATAAGTTGTAGTTTATATTTTTTATTTTTTGAATAAGGGATTATTTATGTGTTTTAAGTATAAACTCAGGTTTTGCATATGGCTTTGAAAAATAACTATAAATTTATCAGTGCTATTCAATTTGCTGCTTTTTCTCTCTTGAACATAGGACACTATACATTATAAAGATCTCTTGCATCAATTAAATGGCAACCCCAAGGGTTCCCGAATGTGTAGAATTCTATTCCCATCACATGGAGTTAAATTGTAAATATCCTATTCTGAATATAAAGGTCCCTGATTTAAAAAGGATCATTAAAACATAAGGAAGACAACCATTTGTAGATGAAAGGAGCAAACTGAGAAGATGTAGTTCAAAGTTACAGCTTAAAATATTGAGTTAATGGGCATATACAGCTGTTGTCATAATGAAGGAATTTCCTTCCATATTTTCTTGCTCAACATCTTTGAAATGTGGTGATTAAAGAATGCTTTATTTAGACTATCTACACATTATCATGAAAGAGAAAGCAAAATTCTCCCAGAAAGCATTTTTGTTTAGAATAGGAAATCATGATTTGTCATTCATTTTGAACTGTATTTGTTGACTAAATTCATTTCACCTGCTTACACCAAAACAAATAAACAAAAAACTGAAGGGAAGAAAATTGATTACATGAGCCATGCAAATCTGCTACAATAAGATCTGCTTTATATTTTTTTGTTTAATCTGCACAGGGATGCTTTCCAGAAAATTGTATGTGCCTATATTCTTCTGTTTATGGGCATTGATCTGACAACCTTTCAAATCATACACAGTGTTTGAGTTTGTGAGTAGATAGTAGATACTTCAATTTGAGACTACGTTTAAGCATTCTTATCTGCATTACATAATAAGTGTAACATTTTATTCACTCTTAGGTAAATATATTTTAATAAGAAAGACAAAATTAATCTGGAAAAAGCCACCTAGATGCTTCTTTTTAATGTTTCATGTGTGAATGATACATACTCTGAAATACCGTAGAAGTTATTTTCTGTCAAAACAGCATTTGATTTCTTTCTAAGAGTTTAGTTTCATAGGAAACTATTTTATCTTAAAGCATTTTGAGATAAATAAGTTGTAGTTTATATTTTTTATTTTTTGAATAAGGGATTATTTATGTGTTTTAAGTATAAACTCAGGTTTTGCATATGGCTTTGAAAAATAACTATAAATTTATCAGTGCTATTCAATTTGCTGCTTTTTCTCTCTTGAACATAGGACACTATACATTATAAAGATCTCTTGCATCAATTAAATGGCAACCCCAAGGGTTCCCAAATGTGTAGGGAATTCTATTCCCATCACATGGAGTTAAATTGTAAATATCCTATTCTGAATATAAAGGTCCCTGATTTAAAAAGGATCATTAAAACATAAGGAAGACAACCATTTGTAGATGAAAGGAGCAAACTGAGAAGATGTAGTTCAAAGTTACAGCTTAAAATATTGAGTTAATGGGCATATACAGCTGTTGTCATAATGAAGGAATTTCCTTCCATATTTTCTTGCTCAACATCTTTGAAATGTGGTGATTAAAGAATGCTTTATTTAGACTATCTACACATTATCATGAAAGAGAAAGCAAAATTCTCCCAGAAAGCATTTTTGTTTAGAATAGGAAATCATGATTTGTCATTCATTTTGAACTGTATTTGTTGACTAAATTCATTTCACCTGCTTACACCAAAAACAAATAAACAAAAAAACTGAAGGGAAGAAAATTGATTACATGAGCCATATGCAAATCTGCTACAATAAGTGTATGTCCACTTTTGACAAGCTTATTTATAACACATTTGAATAGAAAATTCTATTTGCTACTCTCAGTAGGAAAAGTAGGCTTTTATAGGAAACATTTCATTTCATATGACTGTTACCAAAATAACAATTACAAGCAAAATATAGATAAAACATGAAAAAAAAAAAGCAGCTTAGGACTTGTTACAAAAGTTTGCAATTCGGTTTTTGTACAGTTATGTGATTTGAAAAATTAATCCTGGTAATCCTTTTTGAAGTTCCCTGTTTCCAGGATGGGTTATACAGAACAAAGACTAAGTGATATCCCCAGGAGATTAGTTTACAGTGATGTTCTATTCTTCTGAGAATGATTCTCCAATGGCCACTTTTTACTTCTTTCCAGGCTATGGGAATTCATTAATATCTAGAGAATAGACTTAAATAAAACCATTGTCTCAACCAGCAGGTTTATGCAACCATCCTGAAATGTTTTAATTATTGTTTTCTTTTCCTTTTTAATTAAGAGACCAGAGGTCAAGCAAACCCAGGGAGAGCCCATCACAGCCTCAGTAGAAATGTAAAAGCCACCCTAATGATTGGCTTTGCTGTCTCTCTTTTGTTTTCACAGAACCGGAAGAGTGTGTTAATTGCACAGATGAATGCCGAGGTTTTTCGGTGCTGGGCATTCTGACAGGGCGGACCAGTTCCGCAACCTCTATTGCTTAAAAGCCGTTTTCATTAAAACATAAGGAAGACAACCATTTGTAGATGAAAGGAGCAAACTGAGAAGATGTAGTTCAAAGTTACAGCTTAAAATATTGAGTTAATGGGCATATACAGCTGTTGTCATAATGAAGGAATTTCCTTCCATATTTTCTTGCTCAACATCTTTGAAATGTGGTGATTAAAGAATGCTTTATTTAGACTATCTACACATTATCATGAAAGAGAAAGCAAAATTCTCCCAGAAAGCATTTTTGTTTAGAATAGGAAATCATGATTTGTCATTCATTTTGAACTGTATTTGTTGACTAAATTCATTTCACCTGCTTACACCAAAAACAAATAAACAAAAAAACTGAAGGGAAGAAAATTGATTACATGAGCCATATGCAAATCTGCTACAATAAGTGTATGTCCACTTTTGACAAGCTTATTTATAACACATTTGAATAGAAAATTCTATTTGCTACTCTCAGTAGGAAAAGTAGGCTTTTATAGGAAACATTTCATTTCATATGACTGTTACCAAAATAACAATTACAAGCAAAATATAGATAAAACATGAAAAAAAAAAAGCAGCTTAGGACTTGTTACAAAAGTTTGCAATTCGGTTTTTGTACAGTTATGTGATTTGAAAAATTAATCCTGGTAATCCTTTTTGAAGTTCCCTGTTTCCAGGATGGGTTATACAGAACAAAGACTAAGTGATATCCCCAGGAGATTAGTTTACAGTGATGTTCTATTCTTCTGAGAATGATTCTCCAATGGCCACTTTTTACTTCTTTCCAGGCTATGGGAATTCATTAATATCTAGAGAATAGACTTAAATAAAACCATTGTCTCAACCAGCAGGTTTATGCAACCATCCTGAAATGTTTTAATTATTGTTTTCTTTTCCTTTTTAATTAAGAGACCAGAGGTCAAGCAAACCCAGGGAGAGCCCATCACAGCCTCAGTAGAAATGTAAAAGCCACCCTAATGATTGGCTTTGCTGTCTCTCTTTTGTTTTCACAGAACCGGAAGAGTGTGTTAATTGCACAGATGAATGCCGAGTGCTTGGTCATTCTGACAGGTGCTGGATGCCACAGTTCCCTGCAACCAATCAGGCTGAAAATGCAGATTACCGCACAAATCTCTTTGTACCCACAGTTGAAGCTAATGTTGAGACGGAGACTTATGAAACTGTGAATCCCACTGGGAAAAAGACTTTTTGTACATTTGGAAAAGACAAACGAGAGCACACGATTCTCATTGCCAATGTGAAACCTTATTTAAAAGCCAAACGTGCCCTGAGCCCTCTCCTCCAAGAGGTCCCTTCAGCATCAAGCAGCCCCACCAAGGCATGTGTCGAGCCTTGCACCTCAACAAAAGGCTCCCTAGATGGTTGTGAAGCAAAGCCAGGAGCCCTAGCCGAGGCGAGCGGCCAATACTTGCCCACTGACAGTCAGTATCTGTCCCCCAGCAAGCAACCGAGAGACCCACCCTTCCTGGCTTCCGAGCAGATGGCAAGGGTCTTCGCAGATGTGCATTCAAGAGCCAGCCGGGATTCCAGCGAGATAGGCACTGTCCTGGAGCAGCTTGACCACCCCAGCAGGGATCTGGGCAGAGAGTCGGTGGATGCAGAGGAAGTCGTGAGAGAAATTGACAAGCTTCTGCAGGACTGCCGGGGAAATGACCCTGTGGCTGTGAGAAAGTGAAAACAACAACAACAACAACAACAACAACTATGAACAGCATTGGGATTTTCTCCTCTTGATTTAAAAATGATCCCTCCTGGTGACTACTCTATTTTACAAGGGTGAAGAAAGACCAGTGCTGCTTAAGGCTTTTAGTGAACATCTGAAGTGCCCACGAGTATGTTCTTTTAACTGCTATTTCTTTTTCAGAGATATCAATGGTTTTGTTCTGACCAAACTTATATTAGGACAGAATTAATGATGCTCAAAGAGGAAAAACAAACAGAAGAAAAAGGAGAGAAGAAAAAGGAGGATGAGAAGGCAAGTTACCTTTTGACAATCTGTTAGGAAGGTATGCAGTGTGAGAATTGAAGATATTTTCTGATTGCTCTAAGACTGTCCTCCATGATTTATGCTGACTTAACTGTTTACCTATAAACCCCATACAAAGCAGGGTCATAATTTTTGATCTGTGGTACAATTTCTAGCAGTCACCACAGGCTTCTACTGAAAGTCCTGAAAAGACCTTGCAGTAGTCCAAGCTACACCAAACATTAACATGTATTTGTGGTAAACATTTCTGTATAAAGTTACCTACCACACATATAAACAGAAAAAACATTCCATATCATTAGTCGAAAAAAAAAAAAGAAAAACTGGATCATTTGTAAAACACCTCATGTCGTATAAAAGTTAAATGTAAAAAAATATAGTCCATTTTGTCCTGCACACACATAGATGAATTCACTTCATGAAAGGAGAAAAAAATTCAAAGGTTTAAAATGCCTCTTTAGCATTTTAGTGTCCAGAAAACATATAAATAATGATGGATATATTTTAAATTTGACCTAGAAAAGTTCTGAACAATAGTTACCATTGAGTGATGATAGAGACAATTCACATGATTGATATATTTTATTCATTTGTGGACACTAAAATGGCTCAGGAAAGTGAAAATGTCTTAGACATACACAAATCACATGACCATGTAAATGTGCAAATGTAAGAAGATTCAATGTGTTTACATCAAATGACATATTTTTATTGATTTATTGCAGATTCAGTGCATATGAGCCAAATTGTTGAGTGTATAAGAGCTATATTGTGTATTTTATTAAATTAATATATAGTTGTG
The DNA here is from genome assembly GCA_022376925.1 of Tragulus kanchil. Classification (NCBI taxonomy): domain Eukaryota; kingdom Metazoa; phylum Chordata; class Mammalia; order Artiodactyla; family Tragulidae; genus Tragulus; species Tragulus kanchil. Next base: position 83,250,386 of record JAIOJX010000003.1, on the reverse strand, counting down.
TTGCAAAAATATTTGGGCTTATATTGTAAATGGCAAGTGTTGCCTCGGTAGCTGTCGAACTCTATGAGTTTTGTTTTTTCCTGCTTCCTTTTCCCCATGGAGTGTTGGAAGCAGTGCCTCAGAGCAAAGTCTCTTGTTTAATGTATAGTCTACCAAGTACTACAGTACATAATCTGTTCAAAATGTGTTTGAGTGAGCTGATGGAGCTAACTGAAAGGTCAAAAGCTACATCTGTCAGTCACGGTTATGTGCAAGTCCTTTGTGGAAGCTTTTATTAAAGTCATGCGAAATCACCAGAATTACATTTGTACCAATACCTGAAACTTCTTCATGTTTTTCAGTAATATGCAGCTTCTGCCTATGTAGATATCATGCTGTTGATTGGTTAAACCCCATACAAAGCAGGGTCATAATTTTTGATCTGTGGTACAATTTCTAGCAGTCACCACAGGCTTCTACTGAAAGTCCTGAAAAGACCTTGCAGTAGTCCAAGCTACACCAAACATTAACATGTATTTGTGGTAAACATTTCTGTATAAAGTTACCTACCACACATATAAACAGAAAAAACATTCCATATCATTAGTCGAAAAAAAAAAAAGAAAAACTGGATCATTTGTAAAACACCTCATGTCGTATAAAAGTTAAATGTAAAAAAATATAGTCCATTTTGTCCTGCACACACATAGATGAATTCACTTCATGAAAGGAGAAAAAAATTCAAAGGTTTAAAATGCCTCTTTAGCATTTTAGTGTCCAGAAAACATATAAATAATGATGGATATATTTTAAATTTGACCTAGAAAAGTTCTGAACAATAGTTACCATTGAGTGATGATAGAGACAATTCACATGATTGATATATTTTATTCATTTGTGGACACTAAAATGGCTCAGGAAAGTGAAAATGTCTTAGACATACACAAATCACATGACCATGTAAATGTGCAAATGTAAGAAGATTCAATGTGTTTACATCAAATGACATATTTTTATTGATTTATTGCAGATTCAGTGCATATGAGCCAAATTGTTGAGTGTATAAGAGCTATATTGTGTATTTTATTAAATTAATATATAGTTGTGTTGCAAAAATATTTGGGCTTATATTGTAAATGGCAAGTGTTGCCTCGGTAGCTGTCGAACTCTATGAGTTTTGTTTTTTCCTGCTTCCTTTTCCCCATGGAGTGTTGGAAGCAGTGCCTCAGAGCAAAGTCTCTTGTTTAATGTATAGTCTACCAAGTACTACAGTACATAATCTGTTCAAAATGTGTTTGAGTGAGCTGATGGAGCTAACTGAAAGGTCAAAAGCTACATCTGTCAGTCACGGTTATGTGCAAGTCCTTTGTGGAAGCTTTTATTAAAGTCATGCGAAATCACCAGAATTACATTTGTACCAATACCTGAAACTTCTTCATGTTTTTCAGTAATATGCAGCTTCTGCCTATGTAGATATCATGCTGTTGATTGGTTCTCAAAAGTATCCTAAGTGGTTCAAGATGTGTGTTCCCATTAGATTTCAAAACCATGCAAAATGCTTTAATGCATGTGTGGTACCAGCACTGGTTACTTGCATTGTGTAGTGTTTTACAACAGGTCTCAGTCTTAACAAAAGGCTTGCCTTTTTTCCCAGCGCTCTTCTGCCTCTTTCTATTGGTGTCCCCCTGAGAACAACACACCTCCTATTCCTTCATTTTGTTGCACCTTTCCTTGTGACATTTAGCAAGTTTCAAACTTACTTCCATATGAGGCTAGGAAACCTCAAATTTCAGGAATTGGGGAAAAAAATAAAATTAGCACTCACAGAAGTAGCAGCAGATGGGAAAATGCCTTGATTGACATTTTCCTTCAGCGTTTAAAAATTTTGGCATTTTACAGCTTCATGACAAACAGTTTCCAGCCCATACCTTAGAAAATGTGGTGCTGAGTTAAATAAAGGCTGTTTGTGCACTGGAGCAGAAAAATGCATTATTTGCAAACTGGTGGAGAATTCTGTGCCTTCCTTCCTGGCCACCAAGCCAGTGTAGAAACAGCGTAAATGTCATAAAATCCTTATATCAAAAACAAAAGCAAAAACAGTGAGGTGAATTCAGTTTTGTAATTTTAAACCTCAAAAAATCCAACTGAAAAGATTTCTGTCCAATGCTGTCAAGATTTGAGACTGTACCTCTTTTGCAGAACTGCTTTGAAAGGGAAGAGTGGACAACTCCCATCAGCCTTATTCTCTTGAGAACTCTGTATTTGGTTCCTAGTAACAGCCTTTCCAAAGCTCTACTCTTGGTTTTTATTATTTGTAAATGTTTAAATTAGAGAAGAAGGGATCTTGTACATGTGAAACCTAATTGACTCTCTATATTTTGGACAATTTATGTATCTGAAATATGTTGTCTCTGTTATCTGATGTTATTTTTTGCCAGGAGACTATAGGTTGATTTAGCTTGGTAGCTGAAATTCGATGGAAAACTGATTTCTATTTAGTCTTACCGAGTGTTGCCTCTCTCTTACTAGACAATAGCCAAGTAGTAAAATCTAAAGCAGTATGTAATTGAAATCAAGAAAGAGAGTAGGGTTTATTTTAAAAATGTTCTTAATGCTGAGTAACCAGTTTTTCAATTTATTATACGTGTCTGAAGACATTAAAACACTACCAGATTTTAAGAACTGGTTGTGCCAACGTGTGAGGGATTACCTTTAGGCTCTCTGTCACCAGTGATTTACTAGAGTTAGCTGTTTAACACATTATCTGTATTTAGTAGTGATTATTATTTACCAGTTTGACAACACATTTCCAGAATCCTATTCCTTCATTTTGTTGCACCTTTCCTTGTGACATTTAGCAAGTTTCAAACTTACTTCCATATGAGGCTAGGAAACCTCAAATTTCAGGAATTGGGGAAAAAAATAAAATTAGCACTCACAGAAGTAGCAGCAGATGGGAAAATGCCTTGATTGACATTTTCCTTCAGCGTTTAAAAATTTTGGCATTTTACAGCTTCATGACAAACAGTTTCCAGCCCATACCTTAGAAAATGTGGTGCTGAGTTAAATAAAGGCTGTTTGTGCACTGGAGCAGAAAAATGCATTATTTGCAAACTGGTGGAGAATTCTGTGCCTTCCTTCCTGGCCACCAAGCCAGTGTAGAAACAGCGTAAATGTCATAAAATCCTTATATCAAAAACAAAAGCAAAAACAGTGAGGTGAATTCAGTTTTGTAATTTTAAACCTCAAAAAATCCAACTGAAAAGATTTCTGTCCAATGCTGTCAAGATTTGAGACTGTACCTCTTTTGCAGAACTGCTTTGAAAGGGAAGAGTGGACAACTCCCATCAGCCTTATTCTCTTGAGAACTCTGTATTTGGTTCCTAGTAACAGCCTTTCCAAAGCTCTACTCTTGGTTTTTATTATTTGTAAATGTTTAAATTAGAGAAGAAGGGATCTTGTACATGTGAAACCTAATTGACTCTCTATATTTTGGACAATTTATGTATCTGAAATATGTTGTCTCTGTTATCTGATGTTATTTTTTGCCAGGAGACTATAGGTTGATTTAGCTTGGTAGCTGAAATTCGATGGAAAACTGATTTCTATTTAGTCTTACCGAGTGTTGCCTCTCTCTTACTAGACAATAGCCAAGTAGTAAAATCTAAAGCAGTATGTAATTGAAATCAAGAAAGAGAGTAGGGTTTATTTTAAAAATGTTCTTAATGCTGAGTAACCAGTTTTTCAATTTATTATACGTGTCTGAAGACATTAAAACACTACCAGATTTTAAGAACTGGTTGTGCCAACGTGTGAGGGATTACCTTTAGGCTCTCTGTCACCAGTGATTTACTAGAGTTAGCTGTTTAACACATTATCTGTATTTAGTAGTGATTATTTATTTACCAGTTGGTGGTAATTCAGCAGTCAGGACTCTAAACTTTTATAGTTGATTTGAGGGAATCTTGCTTTTATTCATTTGGCTGGCAACTGCCTCTATCACAGACCTCTGGTGCTTGACTTCAGTGGAAGTCTATGAGATGCCAAAATTACCCCTTTGGGGAGCAACTTGCTCTAAGGGGTGATGCAGTGATATTTCAAGGGGTTTTGTCAGAATTTAGAATGTGAAAAAATGGTCTTAATTCCCATGTTCCTGTTACTAACCCCTCAAAAAAAAAAAAAAATCCCACATATTCAAAATGGATAATATTTTGTCTTTTAGTTCCTTAAATAACTGAAGTCAAGCACAGAAAAAAGAATTTATAGAATTTTTCATAAGAATGTCAAAGTTCTAAAAATTGCTTACTGATGAACTGAAAAATAATAATAGCAGTGTTTTCATTAAATGTTAATGATAGAAGATCTTTTCATCAAAATTAAAAGTAATGAGAATCAGTGTTAGTTTTATTATACCAAAGTAAACATAAAAGAGACATATCATGCAATTTTGAAGAATGCTTTCATTTTATTTCTTAACCTGGCCTACTTATCCTTACTGCAGGCAATATGCAAATATTGGCTCACTACTCCATAAATTAATTGAATTCTTGGTTGGAAAATTGACTTGTTTTGTTTTTGAAATTAGCTGAGATCTTGTAAAACATGACTTCCCTTTAAAGGATATATGTACTGTTCAATTTAAAAAATGACACCATAAAAAAAAAAGTCATATAGTAGTAGAGCAGTATGCTTTATTAGAACCAGGTTAAAACCTGTTTGTTGCCTAATGGAGTAGAAGATGATGAGGTCAACAAGTAGACTGAGGTTTGGCATAATATATGCCCACTCATTATTGTCTAATTATATTCTTTTGACAACACACAGCACTTATTGGAGCATTAATTCAAACGAGAGTTTTGGCTATCAAGATGTGTTGATTTGAAACATAATTGAATGAGACCTGAATCAAGTCTGACTTTCCTGGCCCCAGTGTTTTGCAGGTTGGCTATTCCCGTTTATCAGCCCCATCACTCCATACGGTTCTTAGCTGCACCAAGTGATTGGTGAACAAGGACAACAACAAAGCAGCATACATTGTATGGATTTATCTCAACGCTATTGTTTAATGGCTGTGTTTAATGTGACCTATCTGGAAAATGAGGACTGCGAATAAAAAGCTATTACTAATAGTGGTGTTGCCCTTTTTCCCTTTAATTCATTAATACACTGTGTACCACAGGGACTTTAATCATATTTATTTTGGAAAGAAGTTGTGACATCACAAATGCTTGTTGCTACTCCTTTATTTGCCAGTAAAATAAGCTTTTTTAAAATTGTATTTAAGAATAATGTCACTCAGTGGGAATGCGTTACCAGGCTTTTGAATGGCGTGATAAGCTGGATAGTCAAGCAATTACCATGGAGTCATAGCCTAATGATACTAGTGGTTTTTCATATTTATGATTGGTTTGAGGACAATTTGGTACAAGATCCTAAAGGACTTCAGAAAAATAATTTCTTATAAGACCTCTCATTAGCTTACGTGAATGATAAAACCATCTATTTGTAAATGGCCTTTTCAAGTTAGTATATGTTTATTGTGAGGTGGTAAAATAATATGCCTCTCTTTCTACTCATGTTGACAAATGTTTGCTGAATTCCTACTGTGCATGTTTCCTGGGTGATTATGCCCCAGGAATAAATGGTAAACACGGAATGGTGCCTGAGTCACAGTCTGATGGGAGAAACAAAGAGGTAAGTTTCATGACTGGATTGCTTGAATCAAACTTTTTTTAAGCTGAGATCTTGTAAAAAAGTAGTAGAAAATTTGACACCATAAAAAAAAAAGTCATATAGTAGTAGAGCAGTATGCTTTATTAGAACCAGGTTAAAACCTGTTTGTTGCCTAATGGAGTAGAAGATGATGAGGTCAACAAGTAGACTGAGGTTTGGCATAATATATGCCCACTCATTATTGTCTAATTATATTCTTTTGACAACACACAGCACTTATTGGAGCATTAATTCAAACGAGAGTTTTGGCTATCAAGATGTGTTGATTTGAAACATAATTGAATGAGACCTGAATCAAGTCTGACTTTCCTGGCCCCAGTGTTTTGCAGGTTGGCTATTCCCGTTTATCAGCCCCATCACTCCATACGGTTCTTAGCTGCACCAAGTGATTGGTGAACAAGGACAACAACAAAGCAGCATACATTGTATGGATTTATCTCAACGCTATTGTTTAATGGCTGTGTTTAATGTGACCTATCTGGAAAATGAGGACTCCGAATAAAAAGCTATTACTAATAGTGGTGTTGCCTTCCCTTGAATTCATTAATACACTGTGTACCACAGGGACTTTAATCATATTTATTTTGGAAAGAAGTTGTGACATCACAAATGCTTGTTGCTACTCCTTTATTTGCCAGTAAAATAAGCTTTTTTAAAATTGTATTTAAGAATAATGTCACTCAGTGGGAATGCGTTACCAGGCTTTTGAATGGCGTGATAAGCTGGATAGTCAAGCAATTACCATGGAGTCATAGCCTAATGATACTAGTGGTTTTTCATATTTATGATTGGTTTGAGGACAATTTGGTACAAGATCCTAAAGGACTTCAGAAAAATAATTTCTTATAAGACCTCTCATTAGCTTACGTGAATGATAAAACCATCTATTTGTAAATGGCCTTTTCAAGTTAGTATATGTTTATTGTGAGGTGGTAAAATAATATGCCTCTCTTTCTACTCATGTTGACAAATGTTTGCTGAATTCCTACTGTGCATGTTTCCTGGGTGATTATGCCCCAGGAATAAATGGTAAACACGGAATGGTGCCTGAGTCACAGTCTGATGGGAGAAACAAAGAGGTAAGTTCTATTCTTTATGAACTGGATTTGCTTGTTTACATTTTCCTTCAGCTCCTCCATGCATCCCATATCTCTACCATTTCACACTCAGTGAGAGGTATCTCTTAAATTACAAACCAACATAATGCTTTTCCTCTCTTGATTTTTTTCTTTTAATTTTACTTTTCTTCTAACAGTGTAAATTACATCAAGAAGAGTGCATTGCTTTTCCATATTTAAGACCTTTATGGTTTAGACTTACTAGAACAGACTAAATGTCTTATCCGTTCGTTACTTTACTCATTTATTGGGGTATTTATCTGTTTCTTTCTCAATGAGCACCACTTAGGTGTCAGGTTCTGTGATAGGGTCCCAAGGTACAAAAAACGGAAATAACTACATTTTACCCTTGGAGAACTTATATCTTGTGCCTAGGTGATATATGCGAACACAGAAACTGTCTTCATATTGCTGCGACATTATTACCTTTTATAATAAAATACAATTTCACTTTTAAGAAGAGTAAAACCGTATTACCACCTTTTAAGTGTGAGTCCAACAAGCTGTTAATTGACTCACCTGAACCAGTTGGCCAGGGATTTGAGACTCTCTGAGGGATTTGGGAGTCACTCAAATGAAAAATCCTACCTGCAACGAGGAGGAAGTCATGAATGAAACATATCACAGATTTCCTTCACATCAGTGAGCTATGAAAATCCCTCATATGAGGGTATTTTTAAAGTGACATGCCCAAAAGATACAATTACTGACACCATGAACAGTCATTTGTAATATATGAAGAGAACAAATTCTTAAACATCAAAAAAAAAATCTTTGGTACTATAAAGATCTAGTCATATTTATGATTGGTTTGAGGACAATTTGGTACAAGATCCTAAAGGACTTCAGAAAAATAATTTCTTATAAGACCTCTCATTAGCTTACGTGAATGATAAAACCATCTATTTGTAAATGGCCTTTTCAAGTTAGTATATGTTTATTGTGAGGTGGTAAAATAATATGCCTCTCTTTCTACTCATGTTGACAAATGTTTGCTGAATTCCTACTGTGCATGTTTCCTGGGTGATTATGCCCCAGGAATAAATGGTAAACACGGAATGGTGCCTGAGTCACAGTCTGATGGGAGAAACAAAGAGGTAAGTTCTATTCTTTATGAACTGGATTTGCTTGTTTACATTTTCCTTCAGCTCCTCCATGCATCCCATATCTCTACCATTTCACACTCAGTGAGAGGTATCTCTTAAATTACAAACCAACATAATGCTTTTCCTCTCTTGATTTTTTTCTTTTAATTTTACTTTTCTTCTAACAGTGTAAATTACATCAAGAAGAGTGCATTGCTTTTCCATATTTAAGACCTTTATGGTTTAGACTTACTAGAACAGACTAAATGTCTTATCCGTTCGTTACTTTACTCATTTATTGGGGTATTTATCTGTTTCTTTCTCAATGAGCACCACTTAGGTGTCAGGTTCTGTGATAGGGTCCCAAGGTACAAAAAACGGAAATAACTACATTTTACCCTTGGAGAACTTATATCTTGTGCCTAGGTGATATATGCGAACACAGAAACTGTCTTCATATTGCTGCGACATTATTACCTTTTATAATAAAATACAATTTCACTTTTAAGAAGAGTAAAACCGTATTACCACCTTTTAAGTGTGAGTCCAACAAGCTGTTAATTGACTCACCTGAACCAGTTGGCCAGGGATTTGAGACTCTCTGAGGGATTTGGGAGTCACTCAAATGAAAAATCCTACCTGCAACGAGGAGGAAGTCATGAATGAAACATATCACAGATTTCCTTCACATCAGTGAGCTATGAAAATCCCTCATATGAGGGTATTTTTAAAGTGACATGCCCAAAAGATACAATTACTTGACAACCAGTGAACAGTCATTTGTAATATATGAAGAGAACAAATTCTTAAACATCATTAAATCATCAATACAGCCAAGAGAAATAGATCATCAAGTTAATGGACCATCTGCAAACTCTTTATTATGTGCTTTTGTAGATGGTTGCACATGGTTCACCAAGGAAATATATCATTTTCTGTTCATGCTAGATGTTAATAATGAAATCCACTGTAAACTAGGATTTATAAGAGAGGGAGCAACTTCCTTCCCTGTTCGCCCTTTTTTAACATTTCAGAAAAGATTATCAAAAAATAACTTGGTTTTTTAATCAATATTAAATGTTGATGAGTATCTTTACAGACAAACATACAAAGATTTTTTACAGAGGGAAGATATGAGTGAGGTTCAGGTTTTTTTTACATATTTTGTGTCATACATGCTGATTTCACCCATTATATGTTCTATTTTTTATCTTACAAATGAAATATTTCACTTTGAGGGAAAAACTTATCAATGATCTGTGTCATGCTAATGAACTAAATTTTTATTAAGATTTATATTTCAAAACACCTATAATACTCAGTCAAATTATATCATAATATTTTTAATACTGTCAAAAAAAACCAAGCAGAACACATTTTGGAACATTTTTTGTGGTTCAGCTTACTCAGTTTATCATAATATTTTGCATAAAATATTGATGTTCACCAGTATTTATATGAAATTGTGCTTATTTCCCTAAGGGTTTATAGCATCAGGCAGGTGAAATAATAGCTACACAAGCCTAATTAATACTGATAAATTCTGTTTGTAGAGAATTTTCTTGTTCCCAGAGAATTTTCACAAATTTACAAGGCATTACAAAATTAAAAAGATTCTGAAGTTCAAGGAGGTAAATGGACTTATCCAAATGTCCCAAGCTTGGAAGTCTTAAGCTCCACACTTGAACTTAATGAGTAGTTCCCGTATTTGTTGCAGATTTTTTGAATTCTGAAATCTTGCCTTATTTAAGGATTTGCCTCTCTGGTCTAAATTTATCATACTAACACAGTAAATTATGCCTTTCCCTTTAAATTGATGCTCTTATAACTTAAGTCTCTGTGTTAATAGTTCATAACAACATTAAAAACTTTGTAAATAGACAGTAGGGCTAATTGTCAAAAGAAAAAAAAAGGACATAACAAGAATTGAGCTTCTCTTAAGATTGTCTTTAGTTCTTTACTGTCATTGATATAAATGTTTCACAGCACTGATGGTATGGTCCCCCAAGTATTCTGAAACTTCACGGAAGATTTGTTTGTTCATGCATTTGGTATGTTCTCATCTGGGTGATATTAATAGATTTTGTTTAAATATTTTATATCATGAAGTTAAGCATATGCCAAATTAACAAGATTATCAATTGACTTCTTAGAAATAATTACAGAAACTAATGATATTGAAAGGGCATTTAAATATTGCATTCATACCTATGGATCCATATGCACATACAGAGGCGTGAGAATCAAATCATTTCAAAAGCCAGTAACACAGAATAAAAGAAAGAATTTTAAGTAGTAGCAATATTGCTGAGGGATGAACATCTTTTTCATTTATGACTTTCGTCATTCACATTTGATATAATATCATTGCTGTTTTCAGTAGTCTGATGAGAAAGAGAAATTGCAGTTGCTATCCAAGTCATTTTCAGACTGGCTAGTCAAAAGCGAAGTGTTCTGATTCTTCATAAATTTTGCTTACTCATTCATTTTTAAATTTCTCTCCTCACTTTACAAAAAACCAACCTTATTCTCAAGAGGTCCAGAAATAAATTTCAATGTACCTTTAACTCTAACCGTTTTGAAAATGTTTTAAAAATTTAAATTCACATAGATGGGATATTCATTCACTTTATTGATTGGATGGGTATCTCAGCAGTATATCTTTAGCATCACATTTTGATAATATTCCTCCTTATTTTTTGTAATTGAAAAACAAGGTCTTCAATATTATAATTTCTTTGGCATGATGTTTTTGAATTTTTATTTTACTATTTCTATTAGGAATCAGGTTCATATATATATATTGAGCAATAATTTTATATTATCTACTGTCTTGCCTCTTATTTTCATCTGAATTTCATAATTTACTGTCAATATCAACTATTATATAGTTTTTCTCATCTATTAATTTTTCCATTAGATATATATTTCTATATGTCTTCATATTTATGGATTAATTATGGGGGTAGTAATGTGTGATCCAATAGTTCCAGCAGGTAGGAAATGTTCAAACTGCTTTTATTAACCTATAGGAAACATGACTATTTTTTTAGATGTAACCTACATGGAGTGTTATTAGCATAATGCATTATAAAATACAACAGAGGTATACAAAGTGGTAAATAAATTAGTGCAGGGTCTTTGTTAAAATCTTTAAGCAAGAGTGCCTTGCTACTTCATTGACAATTTGAAAAAAATGATAGAAAGTGAATTATCTTACTCTATTATTATCAGCTCCTATGTATTAAGAAATTCTCATTTTAAAAACTCATGTGAAATTTTTGGCTTTGACTGAAAATAAGAAAAGATCCTTACTTCTGAGATGTACTTATAATTTCTGAATCTGCCTTTTTTCCCCAAACACCTCTAAAATTCAACCATTATACATATTTCATCATTTCTTTCATCTTGGATAACTACTAAAATGTAATCTGTGTTCATAATCGAAAGGAGAAAAGGAAATAAATGAATGGGTCAAAAGTGGCTTCTCTGGTGATTCTCCTTCCTGAGAAAGTGACATTTCACTTCAATTCAACATTAATTTATGGAGCGTGTATTGTGTTTTTGAATACAATGGAACATACAGGCATTAACAATATGCAGTGTCTGTCTCTTTAGAATTTAAAATATACTGGGAAATGAAGGTATTTACACAAATGCAGTTTGTAGTTGGTACTATAAAAGAAGTACAAGTTGCAAAGGGTCAAAAAAGAGCAGGCACAAAGCACTTTCAGCTGAGGAAATGAGAGGTGGGGTGGGAAGGCAGCATCTGGATTGAGCATTTAAGGTGGGACAGGGTTTTGGCAGCAGTAAATGCCTTCTGGCAGGAGAGGCAAAATGTGCAAAACATTTAAATAAAGTCAGGATTTTCTGGATAGAAAGCTAGAAAGGACGGGGAAGGTGGGTTAGGTCAAGATGGGGATCGTACTGCATGCTGAGCTGCTGACATAGCACGCGAATTTCTATTCCAAGGAAAAGGAAACTCGGGGATACCTGAATGAGGCTCACTAGCTGGGAGAACTCTGTGAAAGTCTTGCCAAGCTGAAAGTGAATTCAGGAAAGTAACACCAGGACAGCTTGCTGCTGCCTGGTGATCCATTCTTTATAAGATGCTGCCTAATAGCACCTCGTTCTTGGGTGAGGTCCAACCTTCTACAGGCAGTGCCAACTTTGCTGAATCTCGCAATTCTCAGCTTCAAGCCCTCAGCAGAGTATTTATGTGTATATTTCCAGGTTCCCAGAAATAATTCTTTCTTTGAAATTTGTAATCATGTTTCAAATTTTAGAGGTAGAAATAGAAAAGAAAGGGCATAGCTGATTTCCATACCTTGGAAAATTGTCTTTTTTAACATTTCCAGATTTTTAAATCTGGTACCTGTGTGAATGCTGTTTGTCCGAATTGTTCTGTATCTTTTTTTTTTTTTTCTTTGTCTGTGTCCTTTGACCCAAGTCCTTCCAGGCTGATAGAGGTGTACTATCTTAATGCTTCCATAATATTCCAGGCATATCAGAGAGGAACTTTTAATTATTGATTATTTAGACACTGACATAAGAAATAATGCCTTAGATTGCTGGTGCTCAACAGAGTTGAGGGGAGGACCCTTGTGCCTTCCCAGAAATATTTGGCAGTATATTGAGGCAAACTGGGTTGTTAAGAGGTGTGTTCCTACTGGAATCTGAAAAAAAAATAAAAGTGAACTCACTCAGTCATGTCTGACTCTGCGTGACCCATGGACAAGTTGTGGAATTCTCCAGGCAAGAATACTGGAGTGGGTTGCCTTTCCCTTCTCCAGGGGACCTTCCTGACCCAGAGATCAAACTGCAGTCTACCTGCATTGCAGGCAGATTCTTTACCAGCTGAGCTACAAGGGAATCCCTGAATCTGTTGTGAATCTTTCCAGATGTTTATTAGGTGTTTACATGTTTCACCTGTAGTATTACAACAGCCTCCAACTGTTTTTCTGCCTTCTGTCTGTGCTGTTGTTCAGTTGCTAAGACTTGTCCAACTCTTTTGTGACCCTATGGACTGTAGCCCACCAGGCTCCTCTGTCCGTCAGATTTCTCAGGCAAGAATACTGAAGTGGGTTGTCATTTCCTTCTTTAGGGCATCTTACCGACCCAAGGATTAAACTGGAGAATCTTGTATTGCAGGCTGATTCTTTTCTACTGAACTACTAGGGAAGCAGGGGTTTCTCTAGGGGGCCAATGGTTAAGAATCTGCCTGCCAGTGCAGGGAACATGGGTTCAGACCCTGCTCTGGAAAATTAAATCCCACGTGCTACCTATCCATTAAGCTTAGGCACAACTGCTGAGCCACGTGCAGCACCTACTGAAGCTCAAGCACCCTAGAGCCTGTACTCCACAACAAGAGAAGCCAGCTCAAAGAGAAGGTTGCGGACCACAACTAGAGAGTTGTGCAGCAAGGAAGACCCAGCACAACCAAAGCCAAATAAATTGAAAAAAGAACAAAAACATCCTGCTTTGTACAATACAGTGTTCCCTCACTTAACAAAGAATTGTCAGAAATGTCACTAGTGTCCAGATTGAGATATCATGCTTTAGAAAGGATGTTTAGGAAAAGAGGAGTGAATGTTGGGTTTTGGAAAATGAACATTGACTACTAAATGGATTGGCATTTTCTTCCCGAGGTTTGACGAGAGTTCTTGAAATTCTCCTAAATTATTTAACATAAGTACTTACTTTAAAGTTCTTATGGGTATATTCTACTCCAGAGATTTGCAGGTCAGTGTGCCTTGCAATTGGGAGTATTATCTCTGACTCTAATCAGTACCAATAATTTACTGGAAAAATCTCCATGGAGTGGAAAAGTATTGCTTGGCATGGCTGTTTACTCCTCCTGAAGCAGAAAATAATCTGATTCCCTAAGAGGGCACTTAAACGGAATTCCCCAGCTGTAAAAGGCGGGAGAGTCTGCCTCTGGGATTGTCTCAAAGTCTACCTGCATTGCAGGCAGATTCTTTACCAGCTGAGCTACAAGGGAATCCCTGAATCTGTTGTGAATCTTTCCAGATGTTTATTAGGTGTTTACATGTTTCACCTGTAGTATTACAACAGCCTCCAACTGTTTTTCTGCCTTCTGTCTGTGCTGTTGTTCAGTTGCTAAGACTTGTCCAACTCTTTTGTGACCCTATGGACTGTAGCCCACCAGGCTCCTCTGTCCGTCAGATTTCTCAGGCAAGAATACTGAAGTGGGTTGTCATTTCCTTCTTTAGGGCATCTTACCGACCCAAGGATTAAACTGGAGAATCTTGTATTGCAGGCTGATTCTTTTCTACTGAACTACTAGGGAAGCAGGGGTTTCTCTAGGGGGCCAATGGTTAAGAATCTGCCTGCCAGTGCAGGGAACATGGGTTCAGACCCTGCTCTGGAAAATTAAATCCCACGTGCTACCTATCCATTAAGCTTAGGCACAACTGCTGAGCCACGTGCAGCACCTACTGAAGCTCAAGCACCCTAGAGCCTGTACTCCACAACAAGAGAAGCCAGCTCAAAGAGAAGGTTGCGGACCACAACTAGAGAGTTGTGCAGCAAGGAAGACCCAGCACAACCAAAGCCAAATAAATTGAAAAAAGAACAAAAACATCCTGCTTTGTACAATACAGTGTTCCCCTCACTTAACAAAGAATTGTCAGAAATGTCACTAGTGTCCAGATTGAGATATCATGCTTTAGAAAGGATGTTTAGGAAAAGAGGAGTGAATGTTGGGTTTTGGAAAATGAACATTGACTACTAAATGGATTGGCATTTTCTTCCCGAGGTTTGACGAGAGTTCTTGAAATTCTCCTAAATTATTTAACATAAGTACTTACTTTAAAGTTCTTATGGGTATATTCTACTCCAGAGATTTGCAGGTCAGTGTGCCTTGCAATTGGGAGTATTATCTCTGACTCTAATCAGTACCAATAATTTACTGGAAAAATCTCCATGGAGTGGAAAAGTATTGCTTGGCATGGCTGTTTACTCCTCCTGAAGCAGAAAATAATCTGATTCCCTAAGAGGGGCACTTAAAACGGAATTCCCCAGCTGTAAAAGGCGGGGAGAGTCTGCCTCTGGGATTGTCTCAAATGTCTGGTCTTCCATTGCCTTAGATCTCAAATGACATGATCAATTTATCCTCTAAACTCAAGTCGCCTGTCCTTACAATATATGTGGACTCTGTGACTCCGCTGGTAATGGGAATTTGTGGGGCCAGGTATTAGAAAAGTGATGGTGGTGGAGGCTGTTAGATCAAGAAATGGCAATGTCTAGGGGCTTACGTGGTGGTCCAGTGGGTAAAGAGTCCGCCTTGCAGTGCAGGGGGCACCGTTTCGATCCCTGGCCCAGGAAGATACCACGTGCCGCGGAGCGGCTGAGCAGTGTGTCTAACTACGAGCCAATGCTCTGGAGCGCATGCGCCTGGAGCCGGTGCTCTCCAATGAAAGAGGTCACTGCAATGGGAGGCCAACACAGGCCAAAGAATAAAGATGGATGAAAAATAAATGACCAATAAGAGACCAAAATTAAAAAAAAAAAGAAAGAAAGAAAGAAAGAAATGACAATGTTTAAACTGAAACTAGGCGATTGTAAATATGTCTGGAAACTGTAGAATGCATGGCTCTATTGATTTCTTGGGCATCTTTGTACTGATTTTAATACTTTCAAACTAATATGAGGAATGCTAAAAAAATGTCAGATTGACTTTCTAAATGAGGTGAGGGGAAGGTGAGTGTAAAGGGTTTCTTAAAAGTTTTATTTCTTTTGACACATACTCTGTTTTACCCATCTGTAAAGCAGGGTGGGCGGTTCCAATGCACATTTTATGAATTTGAACTTGAAATGACTCTGGTTTAAAAATAATAATGGTAATGTGTTAAAAAGGATGACAGGAACTCCAGTGGCAAAGTTGAAAGTCTGTGCATTGACAGGCTAATGAATACAAATCATAGCTACCATAGCCGATTCACATTTGAGATTTGATTTGGTACAACTCAGCTAAATATGCACTAAGTGTGTTAAAAGTAAAGTTAAGAGCTTCCCCTGGTGGTCCAGTGGGTAAGGAGACTGCCTTGCAGTGCAAAGGGCGCCGGTTCGATCCCTGGCCTGGGAAGATCCCACGTGCCGAGGAGCGGCTGGACGGATGTGTCCAATTACCAAGCCGGAGCTCTGGAGCACTTGCACCCAGAGCTGGCGCTCTGCGACGATAGAGGCCACCGCGATGGGAGACCCACAGGAGCCAAAGAACAAAGACAGATGAAAATAGAGAAATGAAAGACCAATAGAAGTGGCCCGCCCGTCCCCCTCCCTCCCCACTCCACTCCCCAAAAAGATAAAAAAATAAAAATAAAAATAAAAAAGTAAAGTTAACAACCCTGTGAAAGAGAAAACCATAGCCCCAGTGTATGAGATGTTCCTTCCAGTGACAGTCACCCTCCAGCACATTCACAAACTTGCTGGGCTTTATTTATGGTCGAATCTTTCTATATTCAAAAGGAATATAATTGCTGAAATACCACTGCTGTTCAAACTAATTTACTTCCTAATGGTTAATTTGCATAGTGGATTTTGCATTTTATTTCACAGCAAATGTTGTGACTCCACCTGCATTTTTTTAGATGAGACACCAAAGCAAAGAGATAAATGAAAACAGAGACAGTGACTATAAGAAACTTCTCATGCATCCATTCCCATTTGGCAAATACTGAACCCAGCAATCCAGAGTGAGCATAAAACACCCTGATGCTTTTGACCCTCATGACTGATTTCTCACTTTATATTTTGGTCTTCTCTTTCTTCATCTTTACAGTGTTTGCAGTGCAATAAAGGCAACTTCCACAGGTGAAGTTGAGCCCTACAAAGTTCATTATGAGGGTATGTTCATTTTAGGAAATGTAAAAGACAAGTGAGACGTAGACTGTCTTACCAAGTTTCAACATCATTCCCACTTGCTGACTGCTATTGGCCTTAGACAGATGGGGCTGCTAATTGTAGATCACAGCCTAATGTAACAAAGAACTGCTTTCTGACCTTCTGTGATCAAGAGCATGAAGCTTGGCATGATATACTTTCCCCTTGTCAATGAAACACATGCATCATTATATGTATATGAATTTTCCTTGGGGCTTCAAGGTTCAAATCCTAGGGTGACAGCTGCCATTTTACAGGTGACTCATTAGAGTCATTTAGAGAGTCCCCCAACAGATGGATAGGACTTATTTCCCAGG
Organism: Tragulus kanchil; assembly: GCA_022376925.1. Taxonomy (NCBI): domain Eukaryota; kingdom Metazoa; phylum Chordata; class Mammalia; order Artiodactyla; family Tragulidae; genus Tragulus; species Tragulus kanchil. The sequence goes on along the minus strand of JAIOJX010000003.1, from coordinate 83,233,250 downwards.
GAACACTGACAGGTTACAATTCTCAACAGTTTTTAATCATTTCAACAATCTTATACACCTCTGTCAATTACTCTATTTGGAAAAGTTCATCATGCAGCAATCTGAGGCTGACAAAGTGAGGGATTGTTTTCAAAATATTATTCCATAACATTTTTACATAAAGGAAAGAAAATGTAGGTCAAATAAGTTTGAAAGTTTGTTTTTTATCTGTAGAAAAAGATTCCTTTTATTTTCACTAATAAATTTCATTTTTAGGTTATTATTCAGAAGAATTCTTAGATGCTTCATATAAAAAGCATTAGGGAGAAAACTATGAAAATGTAAAAAATATAAGCATAATTAAGCAAAATTGTTTTCCTCTTTGAAAACTTTAATCATTACACAAAGTTTCCCAAATAAATGAAATTGGAAATATTTCCATTTACAAAGTTACAACAAAGAACTGTAGTAGTTCAAAGTCAGACTTACCTCAGTTAGAGAGAGACCTCCAGAATTCTCAACTACCACTCTCTAGTGGCGTGACCTTATGTCATGAGTGGGCAAACTGTGACCATTGGGTCAAATCTAATCCCCAAATTAAGTTTGTAAATAAATTTTTATTGGAAGTCAACCACACTTGTTTATATATTGTCTATGGCTGTTCTGTAGTACAATAGCACAGTTGAGTAGTTGGGACAAAAGTGTATGTCCCACAAAGTAAAAAACAAAAAAAAATTACTCTCTTGTCCTTTACAGAGGAAATTTTACATTGTATAACTACTATCTACTATACATGGGTGCATGCTATCTTGCTTCAGTTATATCTGACTCTTTGTGACCCTATGAACTGTAGCCTGCAAGTCTCCTCTGTCCAGGGGATTCTCCAGACAAGAATACTGAGTGGGTTGCCATGCCTGTGTCCAGGGGACTTTCCTGACCCAGGAATTGAACTTGCATCTTCTTCATTGACAGCTGGTTTCCTTACCACTCACCTCGCCTATGAAGCCCCCAAAGCAGACCCTATGGCTGCATGGGGGGGGCGGAAATCGAACCCAGGCTTTCTGTGTGGTAGGTGAGAATTCTACCCCTGAACCTCCCATGCACCATTGGTGCCATCTACTTCAGCTTTTCATTCTGTAAAATGTAATAGTAACTAACTCCTAACATAATTTTAAGGAATAAATGAGATAGATTCAGTTTGAACACCGAAAATTCTCAATGAATGCTATTGATTACTGCAAATGGACTCATTTGAGTAATTCAAATATATTCACGTATAATTACAATATGCCACAGCAAAATCTTGTTGAAGGTCTTTGTCAGACAGATTATTACAAAACAAAGCACAATGAAGTAACAATAATATTGAAACACCTCAAAGGTTCACTCAGTTTATTGCTGTTTCCCATTTATCAAAAACAACTATTCCTTCCACGTTAGTAGCTAATAAGTCATTTAAGCAGTTACCACTATTTTACTGAAATCTGGGATGCCTTTACCTTGTTACATGCCACTAGCTGTGAAAGTATGTAGTCCATGGTCAAATGCTTCTCAGTAAAGCTAAACAAGTGGCAGCTGGCACCATACAGCTCTGTTATAATGAAAACATGAGGTGGCTGCCATTACACAGTCCTGCACTAATGAGAACAGTAGGAGGCTAGCATTACAATGGTCTAATGAAAACAGGAAATGGCTGGCATTAAATTGGTATAATAAAAACAGGAGGTGGCTAGCATTATGCTGGTGGAATAAATAAATTAAGACATGTCAAGCCTCCCCAGTCTCATCTCTGTTATATATGACGATGGTATCCACAATTTAGACTGGATCCATTCAAAGTCAACCAGTGTTGGATGAAAATGTCATGTTTTTCGTACTGTGCTTCAAAAGTTTCTTCTATTTCAATTTGTGTTTCCCTTAGGCCAAAGAAAGCATGCTGTAAAATAACAATATAATTTACACTAAACTCTTTTTTCCCTTAATTCAAAATAAACTAAAATAACCCCCATAAACCACAAAACCACATCATTATTTCTGCCTCCAGAAGAAGATTGGTTGGAACAAGAGCCAACAATTCAGAGACTTTCTAATTTTGTCTATTGTTTCCTCTCCTTCTTCTGTTAAAGTATCCAATAGTGATTAAATACCTAGAGTGGCATAAAATAAACCAGAAAGGAAATAAAATGCTACAGAGCAAAAAAAAAAAACAAAAAAACAGACAAAAGTGATCATTTAACTAATGAATCTTTTTTTTTTTTGAACAAAAGGTAAAGGTTTTTCATATCTTTTCTCCGAAACTTATTAATTTAGATAGAAGACTGTTGTGTATACCACTTGGACAATAGATTAACCAGAATATTACATTATACTGTAATTCACAGAAGAGGCTATATCTGATTCACTCTGGTCTTTTTAATCTGGCTGCAAAAAGAGCAAGTTGGCATAGTTCAAGGTCAGGACATTAAGACAACGCATTAATTCTATCACACAGTAGCTCCAACTTCCATTTAAAAATACTATAATAGTAATGATTTTTTACATTAAAATTCTTATTTATTTGTCCATTTATTCATTTATTTACAAATGACGTAAAAAAAGAACAAAGCCAAAATTACTTTCATGGAAAGGTTCATGTTTCCAAAGACTCACATACACTGATGGTTTTAGTTTTCAGTGTAAAAATCAGACAGGAACATTCTGGTGAGGTCACCAGGTGTTATGATTCAATAGTATGATTCAAATAAAGTGATTGATAATCAAATCAAACCATTTAAAATTCAATTTTAGACATTGGCATTTAACTTCTTTCACACTCAAACTTTTATTTGTCTTCTCTAAGCCTATTTAATTAGCTAATTAACTTAATGAACAAATCTACATTGATGAATACATTTCCATCTAATATATACCAAAGAAGGAAGTAAATGGAAGGGGAAAATGATCTTTTGCTCTTTCTATCATATTTTTACATTTGTGTAAGACTAAATCTTTCTTTCTGGATGTGCTTTTCTAAGAATGAACAAAATTGATATTATCAAATTTTAAATAAGGATTTATGGGCAAAAAGTCAATGAAAATTCCTTATTGGTTTTTTCAAAAAGGTGAAATTTGTTCCTCTAAGTGATTTATCTCACATGTTTAAAGCCAGAATCAAATCTATGATGTGCTGAACGCGAATACACGTGTTGCATAAAATCTGTTGCTGGGCTTGCATGGGCTCCACAGACATGGCTTAATCGAGACACAAAGTGATGTGTGCCATGCATTCAAAATTAGCATCTGGCCCAGGGCCACTCAATTTGGCATCCTAAGAACTGAGTCTATCCTCTGCCAAGTTTCTGCAGGGACTAGACTCACAGAATTCTGAATCACAGCCTCCGGTTTCCCCTTCAACAGACTCTCTTTGAATTGTGGGACCAGAGAAACTTGCAAGTGAACATAAAAATTAAATGTGAAATATAGAATTCTCCAAAGAAGAATATATTGGATAAAAGATGCATATAAAACATGAAATATTTACAATTAATCACTTGTATTGTGGAGAGCTTACTAGCCAGTTTATCATCCATTCAATTCATTTGTTTCTCACACAAACAGAGCACACTATAGGCCGCCCATTCTGCCAGACTCCAAAGAAATACTTGAGAGCTTATGAATTTTGCATATCATCAATTCACTTGACAGGACTCATCATATTGTAAGCAATATTTTTTATTAGCCAACTTTGTGGAAGAAATGGCATTTTGCCCTAATATCAAACTAACCAATTCTATCATGGTTGGCATCTTTATTACATTATTAAATACATCATTCAATACCAGCTGGTGTAATTGAGTTTTGTTATATAACTCGGAAAGTTGTTAATCTATGAATCTTTTATCAAAGTCAAGTCAACAGTCAGAAAAGATTATTGCCTAATGAACTTTTAGAAAAATATATATCACTATTGCAAGTATTTCTGATTTAAAATAATGAACTGACCTTTCCTCAGATTATGCTCAAAATCAATTATAATTGTGTTCCACGGAAAGTACTACCTTAAGCATTTGATGAGAATGATTTTAGCTTTGTGTAGCATAGGCAAGCCATGAAACCAAGCACCTGGAAATTACAAGGGGATCACAAATGCCTGAGATGGCAACTGCGAGAAGGTCTTGAGAAGACATGCTTCGAATAAAAAGCAGGAAAGTAGAAACAATTAAGAGAAAGACAATTTATTAGAAGTAAAAGAAAGTGTTTATTTTGAATTCTGAAAAAGTAGCTCTAAAGATAAAACTTTATAAGTTTTCTTGGAGATCAATAAAATCATTTTTATAAGTGTAGAAAAGTTGTTAAAGAGAGAAAATTTAAAGAAAAAATTGCAAGTGTTTAGCTTTTTTTTCTTGCAAAGCTCATTAAAACAACTTTTAATGCATATATAAAATAATGGAATAGGAATAAGTTAAATTTCCATAAGCAAAGTCAGCATTATTTTAAAAAAATATGAATCTAATCTGGATAAAGCAACTTAATTTCTGATTCCCCTCAAATTCTGAAGCTTAATACCTGTTACATTGTGCTTTTCACAAGAAAGTGAAATATTCTTTATTCCAAAAAAAGTTTTAGATTCCTCAGGAAGATATCAAATTCCCATGGAAGAATATTGACTTGATTTTCAATTAATCACTTGAGAGGCTTACTAGCCAGTTTATCATCCATTCAATTCATTTGTTTCTCACAAGAGCACACTATAGGCCGCCCATTCTGCCAGACTCCAAAGAAATACTTGAGAGCTTATGAATTTTGCATATCATCAATTCACTTGACAGGACTCATCATATTGTAAGCAATATTTTTTATTAGCCAACTTTGTGGAAGAAATGGCATTTTGCCCTAATATCAAACTAACCAATTCTATCATGGTTGGCATCTTTATTACATTATTAAATACATCATTCAATACCAGCTGGTGTAATTGAGTTTTGTTATATAACTCGGAAAGTTGTTAATCTATGAATCTTTTATCAAAGTCAAGTCAACAGTCAGAAAAGATTATTGCCTAATGAACTTTTAGAAAAATATATATCACTATTGCAAGTATTTCTGATTTAAAATAATGAACTGACCTTTCCTCAGATTATGCTCAAAATCAATTATAATTGTGTTCCACGGAAAGTACTACCTTAAGCATTTGATGAGAATGATTTTAGCTTTGTGTAGCATAGGCAAGCCATGAAACCAAGCACCTGGAAATTACAAGGGGATCACAAATGCCTGAGATGGCAACTGCGAGAAGGTCTTGAGAAGACATGCTTCGAATAAAAAGCAGGAAAGTAGAAACAATTAAGAGAAAGACAATTTATTAGAAGTAAAAGAAAGTGTTTATTTTGAATTCTGAAAAAGTAGCTCTAAAGATAAAACTTTATAAGTTTTCTTGGAGATCAATAAAATCATTTTTATAAGTGTAGAAAAGTTGTTAAAGAGAGAAAATTTAAAGAAAAAATTGCAAGTGTTTAGCTTTTTTTTCTTGCAAAGCTCATTAAAACAACTTTTAATGCATATATAAAATAATGGAATAGGAATAAGTTAAATTTCCATAAGCAAAGTCAGCATTATTTTAAAAAAATATGAATCTAATCTGGATAAAGCAACTTAATTTCTGATTCCCCTCAAATTCTGAAGCTTAATACCTGTTCCATTGTGCTTTTCACAAGAAAGTGAAATATTCTTATCCAGAAAGTACCAAATTCCCATGGAAAATGTCTTATATTTTTAGCATGTTGAACTTCTAAGATTCCTCAGGAAGATATCTTGGTAATAATGTCCACATAGGAGCAATTTTTATGTAACTCACTTCAAATAAAAGTGAAAAGTTAAATGAAAGATTCTTTAACCCATATTAAATTGTAATCTAACCATGTGCTTTCAATAGTATTTTATAGAAGTATATCAAATATTAAAAATAACTTTCTGAAAATTTAAAGCACAATTCGTGTTTAAGAGATATGCACATTTTAGTAATACTTCTATTGAATACAAGTAGTTTTTTAAATTTCACTGAAGACCAAATTGTCCTTAAAAAATGAATGTTTCAGTGTTTCATATGTGCCTACAAGGCCTAACCCAGGATTAAAAAATAAAATGGGCACCTAAGAAAACTAATAATCCCAGAGATATTCATTTTTAAATCTTACAATGCTCTCATCTCTACCGACCAGGTAATATTTAGGCATTATAGAACACTGGGGGAGAGGACGAGAAGGGGTGTCTAAATAAACTCAAAGGTGCCTACCTTACTTGACAGAAAAGAGACCATGCATGTTATTGTACTTTTAAATATCCACAATAAACTCTACTTAATTGTTTGACAACCTATGAGTCATATACTACAAAGATCATATACTATCTTTTATCAAGCATTACATTCTTTTGCATTTTACTTCATTTTATTTCAGTATCTTGGCTTAGATTTTTCTCAAGAAACTATGCCTGTTCAAGTCTCATTATTGTTGCATTTCAGAGAACTCAATAAATAATAGCTAAATTTGACATGCAGTTCATAACAATATTAAGTATTTGAGAACTTAATGAACCTAAATGTGGAAGATTAGCTGAGGGTATAGATGGTACCTGGATCTCCCAGTGAGTAATCTATGCCCATCAGCAAAACTGTGGTATAAAATTAAAGTAAGGTTTAAAGTGATTGTCACATCTGATATTTTTAAATAATCAAATTGATTATGGAAAGAATAAAATAAATATTGGACCTCAAAAATAAGGTTTACAGTCACAATATTTTTATTTTGGATTCTACATGGATTGCAATGAGTAATTTTATGTGTGGGGCTTCCATTGTAGTTCAGTGGTAAAGAATTAGCCTGTCAATGCTGGAGACACAGGTTCAGTCTCTTGTTCAGGAAGATCACTTGGAATTGGACAAGGCAACCCATGCTATTATTTTTGCCTGGAAACTCCCATTGACAGGAGAATCTTGTGGGCTACAATCCAAGCATGGGGACGACAAAGAGTCAGAAGTGACAATTTCATGTAATATAAATTTCCACCTATCATCTTTCATCTATCTATCATCTATCTATGTCCTATTAGTTCTCTTTCTCCAGAAAGTGCTAGCTAATGCAAGTGGTGTACCATAATACTATCAGTGCTTAGAGCCACTTTGCTTGGTCAATTTGGTTTAGGACAGTCACAGACCATGCTGAAAAGTATAACCTGAATTAATTTCATCTTCAAGGCATGTATAAATTGATTCTCCCAAACATCTTTATTGAAAGTGTTGCCACAGGAAGCAATTATCTAGCTTTTCTCAAGGTTAAGTCTATCCAGTGAACAAACAGATGGAGAAATTGATGGTGAGAGTGGCATTCTAGGAAGTGAAAGCACTGCCTGCAAAGCCTGGAGGTCCAAAAGATTATGACTTGTCCAGGAAATTATAATAATAGGGAATTTTATACTAGAATGATTGATCATTGTCAAAGTATCAGCTTATAGAATGATTTCTTGGCAAGGGTGGTATAGAGGAAGATTTCTCAATATATCCTTGGAGCAACTTCTACTCTCTTAAATGAAAACATATCCAAATGTTTTCAGTTAGTAATGGATTATTTGTATTATTATGTAAGTTGACTATGTACAAAAATAAATATAAGCTGAATGTGAATTCAATACATTGATCACTTTTACCTGTAAAAAAGAAATTGTAAGTTATATATGAACAGGAATGCAAATTCAATAAAACTCAGATTAATCACAATTAATTTAAGATATTGAATGATTATATTTTGTGAAACTAAATTGCCGCTGGAAATGTAAGTATGAATATACCACAATGTTCTATTTAGGAACTGATTACAGATGGGTAAAGTTGGCATCCTTAAACTCCTGTGAATCTTGCAATGATAGAATCTCCTACCTCATTTCTTTTTGACCTATCATAAGACTTTCATTAGTACACATACCTTGATGTCTTTTGAATGAATACCTTATTTACATGTTAATTCTGTCTCTATTCTTTTCTCTTTAGCCTATTATAATAAATTAGTGTTGGTAAGTATTAATAACTAAAGTTTTCTATGATCTTAAAAATGAAACTTTAAACTTTGAATAGAAAATATCATGACCATCAGGAGTATGTTTGCATATTTCCGAGAACATATTGATCACAGTTTATTAACCTGGGTTTACTTTTGTCCAAAATGTTTTTTTTTTTTTTTCCCTTCTTATCCAATTTTCCATATTTTTTTTCTTCAAAATGCAAGCATTAGATTGCGAGATGCACCACTGAAATATTCTGAGACATATGGTTCAGCTTTACAATTTTATTTGATTTTATAACTCTAAATAAGAGTGTCTGCCCTTATCCACAACTGAGCTGAAAAAAAGCAATCACTGCCATCCAGCGAAACTCCACAACATGAGATCATGTTTAGGTGGAGTGATAATCTTCCAAATGAAGAAAGGTCAATGAGATAAGGCACTGCTTCACAAGTCCTTAAATTTCTCCATCTTGGCAAGGTTCCTAACAAGGAAGCAAGAAGTGGCATTGAAGTGTCTCATTCTCACCTTGATGAGCCCTTAAAAGGTAATTTACTGTTGCTCTCAATTACTATACATTCCACAAGTGTTGACTATTTTTGACTTACAGCATTCTTGCATTCAAATGATGATGAATGAACATAATGAAGTGTCCCATTTTAACAGAAGTTTAGTGTTAAAGCAAAATAAGATTCTTAGATGATTCTGAATGACTCCCACTCGAAATTTTAATAAACTGCCAAAACAATGTGCTAAAAACTAGAGTGAAAGAACTATTCCTCGAAGACAGATATTTTTTCAAGGAAGTAAGTGATTTTCTCCAAAAGGAAGTGATAATTTGGTATGTTTTCCCAATGTGTTATTTGTATTAATTATCTAGACTCTAGAAGGACATGCTTCATATCACTAAGAAACATAGTAACTAGCAATGAATTCAAATGTCCTCTGTATAGCCAGGATTGCTCAGTTACTTCTTTAATGAAAAGTACTTTTTCCTAAGTTATGTCGTGTGTTGTGTTTGCTGCATGTATCTCACAATATACATGTGTGTATATTGGCTGTTTAAGGTCTACATGGCGGCTAAAAGCAAAACAACAAAACAAAGCAAAAACTAACTAAAAAACATTGGCAGGGAAGATGATACATATGGATGTGGGTGGCAGTGTTTGAGCAACAGATCTGGTCGTCCCTAAGGGAACATTTCAGGAAAAAAACATTTATACCAATGTAGTGCATTGTGTTACATTTAGTGAAGGTTTCTACCAAATATTTCTATGTTATCAAAATTATAACCTTTGCCAGTGTTGGCTTGAATCTTATTTGTGAGAGAATTTTGGCTAATGACTTCTTCTCATTTTGTCCTACACCTTTAAAAATGTGTCTTTCTTGTATAGATTTGTTTTAAAAGATTGAGTTGCATCATTTATGTATGTTCTCCAACACAAATACCTATATACATTTATTTCATCTTGTGCAACACTTGGTCTAGAAGTAAATAAGAACAAACATATTTGAAATTCATTATGTGAGAAATCCTAAAATGCTGACTTCTTTTCTTTTACTCTCATTCAAAATTTTCTCTATTTCAAATGTGAGATATACTTAATTAGAAATCACTTATTAAGAGCACAGGCTTTGAAACCAGAAATATATATCTGCAAATCAACTTCAAGCTCTTGTAATCTGAGTGAAACCTGGGTAATTTATAAATTGAGTTACATTTTCTCATTAGTAAGATTATGCCTAATTCATTAGGTTATTATGAAGATACATGTGATAATGTCTATAATATGAGATAAAGATGCTAGTTCCTGTGCAAAATAAAAGATAACTATTCCTCGAAGACAGATATTTTTTCAAGGAAGTAAGTGATTTTCTCCAAAAGGAAGTGATAATTTGGTATGTTTTCCCAATGTGTTATTTGTATTAATTATCTAGACTCTAGAAGGACATGCTTCATATCACTAAGAAACATAGTAACTAGCAATGAATTCAAATGTCCTCTGTATAGCCAGGATTGCTCAGTTACTTCTTTAATGAAAAGTACTTTTTCCTAAGTTATGTCGTGTGTTGTGTTTGCTGCATGTATCTCACAATATACATGTGTGTATATTGGCTGTTTAAGGTCTACATGGCGGCTAAAAGCAAAACAACAAAACAAAGCAAAAACTAACTAAAAAACATTGGCAGGGAAGATGATACATATGGATGTGGGTGGCAGTGTTTGAGCAACAGATCTGGTCGTCCCTAAGGGAACATTTCAGGAAAAAAACATTTATACCAATGTAGTGCATTGTGTTACATTTAGTGAAGGTTTCTACCAAATATTTCTATGTTATCAAAATTATAACCTTTGCCAGTGTTGGCTTGAATCTTATTTGTGAGAGAATTTTGGCTAATGACTTCTTCTCATTTTGTCCTACACCTTTAAAAATGTGTCTTTCTTGTATAGATTTGTTTTAAAAGATTGAGTTGCATCATTTATGTATGTTCTCCAACACAAATACCTATATACATTTATTTCATCTTGTGCAACACTTGGTCTAGAAGTAAATAAGAACAAACATATTTGAAATTCATTATGTGAGAAATCCTAAAATGCTGACTTCTTTTCTTTTACTCTCATTCAAAATTTTCTCTATTTCAAATGTGAGATATACTTAATTAGAAATCACTTATTAAGAGCACAGGCTTTGAAACCAGAAATATATATCTGCAAATCAACTTCAAGCTCTTGTAATCTGAGTGAAACCTGGGTAATTTATAAATTGAGTTACATTTTCTCATTAGTAAGATTATGCCTAATTCATTAGGTTATTATGAAGATACATGTGATAATGTCTATAATATGAGATAAAGATGCTAGTTCCTGTGCAAAATAAAAAGATAACTAATACAAGAGTATCTTACATACTTGAGTGAGTATAGGAGGACTAAAGAAGGTAATAAGACATATATATTTTTTCCAACTAATTTAAATTATCTATTTAATTTAAAAATATTTTGTTACATATGATTATCACTATTTCCTTTTTAATGCATACTAAAACTTAAGCCTGACACTATCCACAGAGAATTTTAACGAAAGTCCAGCTTGGAAATGTGTGTCTTTTCCACAACATATTTTGTCTGGATGAATTCCACCCAAGGGGCTGAAGAATTTCTATTTCGAAGGCTTTATAGGCATGCTTCATTTTATTGTATTTTGCTTCACTGTACTTTGCAACTATTGTGGATTTTTTCCCCTCTTTTTCCTTTTTTTTTTTATTAATTTTTAATGAAGTACAGTTGCTGCACAAGGTTGTGTTAATTATACTCTACAGCAAAGTGAATCAAGTGAATCAATATACATATATATGTATATACATATATATATATATACACACCCTCCCTCCTGGACTTCCTTCCCATTCAGGTCACCATAGTGCATTATGTAGGATTGCCCTAGATAACTAATGAGGACATTCTATTGTGCTTTATTTTTTAAGAAGTTGAAGGCTTGTTTTAATCCCGCATCAAACAAATCTATCAATGCCATTTTTTTCTAACTGTATTTGCTCACTTTGTAGGTCTTAGTATCACATTTGGTAGTGCACACAAATATTTCAGACCTACCATGAGCAAAAATACTGACTTGCTAAAGGTTCAGATGATGACTAGTATTACTTTACCAATAAACTATCTTTTAATTATGACATGGTTATTTTTTAAAGCATAATCCTATTGCTCTCTTCATAGATAACTTTTCATGCACTAGGTAACTAAAAGTTTGTCTGGCTTGCTTATTGCAGTATTCACTTTATTGATGGGTTCTGACACTGAACCTCAACATTTCCAAGGCATGCCTGTACCATTCAAACTAGACCATCACAAAATTAAATGGATGGGAAGATGGAAAAGAATTTTTGGATAATAGAACATTAAGAGCAAAGGCACATATGGCTTTCATATATCATATTTCATATATCATTTGGATATTGAAAAGTACAACCATGTGAGTGGAGTATGAAATGGGAAAGAATAAATTGGAATGTGATATTTAAAATGTACTAGATTTGGAGAATCTTGATTACTATGAGTTTGACCTTCTCACCAAAGATAATGAAAAGTTTTTGAAACCACCGATCTGAAACATAATATACAATAGCATAAAAAAATAGAATGAATTGAGGAGGAAATTGTCCTTATAGGAAATTATAAGGACCCAAATAATTCTTTACATATATCAACATACATTCTCAAATCTCATAATTTTGCTTCTAACTTCATGAGAAAATCGAAGCAATCAAAAGAGAAAGTGACATATGTACCCACAGCCTCTGCCTCTTCCAATGCCACCAGAAATGAGATCTCTGTTCTTCCAAGGAAATACATTTCTCCATTTCTACAGCAATTTCCATCTTCTCAGGGACTGCATTCTAGGCAATTCTTGCCACTTCTTCTGAATTATCAATTGGTGGCTTTCTTTTGAGCATTGCAACTAGCAAGCAAATGTGTTGCTTTTCATAAGCATACTCACATATACACACATGTGAACTTCTCTTGACCTACTTGCTCCACCAGCTACTGTATATTTTTTTGTTTTTGCATTTACAATGGAGTCCTTATCAGACCTTTCTATATTCTTGTGTTCAAATTTCCCATTATCTTTGAAGTCCAATCCAATAAGGCTTTTGTTTTCTTCTCATTCTGTAACAATGCTCTTACCAAAGTTGTTGGAACCAAGGTTGGCTTCCAGGTTGTTAAGCCTATTAGAAAATAATGCAAGCATATTGTTTTTCTCTTCAATTATGACATGGTTATTTTTAAAGCATAATCCTATTGCTCTCTTCATAGATAACTTTTCATGCACTAGGTAACTAAAAGTTTGTCTGGCTTGCTTATTGCAGTATTCACTTTATTGATGGGTTCTGACACTGAACCTCAACATTTCCAAGGCATGCCTGTACCATTCAAACTAGACCATCACAAAATTAAATGGATGGGAAGATGGAAAAGAATTTTTGGATAATAGAACATTAAGAGCAAAGGCACATATGGCTTTCATATATCATATTTCATATATCATTTGGATATTGAAAAGTACAACCATGTGAGTGGAGTATGAAATGGGAAAGAATAAATTGGAATGTGATATTTAAAATGTACTAGATTTGGAGAATCTTGATTACTATGAGTTTGACCTTCTCACCAAAGATAATGAAAAGTTTTTGAAACCACCGATCTGAAACATAATATACAATAGCATAAAAAAATAGAATGAATTGAGGAGGAAATTGTCCTTATAGGAAATTATAAGGACCCAAATAATTCTTTACATATATCAACATACATTCTCAAATCTCATAATTTTGCTTCTAACTTCATGAGAAAATCGAAGCAATCAAAAGAGAAAGTGACATATGTACCCACAGCCTCTGCCTCTTCCAATGCCACCAGAAATGAGATCTCTGTTCTTCCAAGGAAATACATTTCTCCATTTCTACAGCAATTTCCATCTTCTCAGGGACTGCATTCTAGGCAATTCTTGCCACTTCTTCTGAATTATCAATTGGTGGCTTTCTTTTGAGCATTGCAACTAGCAAGCAAATGTGTTGCTTTTCATAAGCATACTCACATATACACACATGTGAACTTCTCTTGACCTACTTGCTCCACCAGCTACTGTATATTTTTTTGTTTTTGCATTTACAATGGAGTCCTTATCAGACCTTTCTATATTCTTGTGTTCAAATTTCCCATTATCTTTGAAGTCCAATCCAATAAGGCTTTTGTTTTCTTCTCTCATTCTGTAACAATGCTCTTACCAAAGTTGTTGGAACCAAGGTTGGCTTCCAGGTTGTTGAATGCAACAGTCAATTGCATAAGCAGTTTTCCAAGAGCTGATCACTCCTTTCTTATTAATATGGGTTTTCTGGTGGCTCAGATGACAAAGAATCTGTCTGCAACCCAGGAGACCTGGGTTCGATCTCCAGCCTGGAGAAAGGAATGGCTACTTGTTCCTGTATTATTTCTTGAAGAATTCCATGGACAGAGGAGCCTGGTTAGGCTACAGTTCATGAGATCACAAAGAGTCAGACATGACTGAATGACTAAGACTTTTTGCACCCTTCACACCTTTCTTTCACACCTTTCTTTTTTCAATATATTTCTTTACTTGGATTATAGAACTGTCCTGATTTTCTTTTTGACATGTATTGATCTTCAGTATACTAAAGATACTCTCCTTTTTGTTCATAAACTCTTAACTTGGAGCACCCCCAAACTCAGTCTCTGCACAACTTGCATCAACCTGTATGCATTGGTTTTGCAGTCTCTACTGGTCTCATGGTTTAGAGCTTGAGTTCAGTTTCTGCAGTTGTACATGATTCTGTGTGACCATATGGCACGCAGCCCACTGGGCTCCTCTCTCCAGAGGATTCTCTGGGAAAGAATACTGGAGTGGGTTACCATGCCCTCCTCCAGGGGTTCTTCCCAACCCAGGGATGAAACCCACATCTCCTAAATCTCCTGCATTGCAGGTGGATTCCTTACTACTGAGCCTCCAGGGAAGCGCTTCACTTTAATCAATGTACGAATGATTCCTAAATTATAATTCTAATCTAGACACCTTTTTCAAAATTCCATTTCCGTATATCTAATTCCTTTCTTGATATATACACTTGCTACATCTAATTTAACATCTCAGAAAACTGGATTTTGATCTTCACAGTTAAAATGGAATGAAACAAACAGAAGGAAAGAAACCATTCTCAGCTTTCTGCATCTCAGTTGATGCCAACTGCAAGTTGTTTAGGTTCTAACTACAAAGACCTGCTTATTTAACATTAGTGCAGTTAGATTGTCAGGAATTGTTGATACTTTTTCAAATTTGCCTAAACCTTCCACTCTCCATGGTTTCCACTGAAGTACCCCAGTCCAACACCATTGTTTCTAGCCCATGTTAGTTGAATTCTCATAACATGTCTTTCTGCCTCTAGCTTTGCCCTTTTCAGTGGTTATTCTCAAACTAAATGCAGAATGATCCTTTGAAATCAAAATCAGCAAATAGTTCTCAATGTTCCTTAGAGGAAAAAAAGAGAACTTATAAGGGCTTTCAAAGTTAGTTTGCTCTTCTGTTTTGGTCTTTCAATAGTTCATGAGATCACAAAGAGTAAATGACTGAATGACTAAGACTTTTTGCACCCTTCACACCTTTCTTTCACACCTTTCTTTTTTCAATATATTTCTTTACTTGGATTATAGAACTGTCCTGATTTTCTTTTTGACATGTATTGATCTTCAGTATACTAAAGATACTCTCCTTTTTGTTCATAAACTCTTAACTTGGAGCACCCCCAAACTCAGTCTCTGCACAACTTGCATCAACCTGTATGCATTGGTTTTGCAGTCTCTACTGGTCTCATGGTTTAGAGCTTGAGTTCAGTTTCTGCAGTTGTACATGATTCTGTGTGACCATATGGCACGCAGCCCACTGGGCTCCTCTCTCCAGAGGATTCTCTGGGAAAGAATACTGGAGTGGGTTACCATGCCCTCCTCCAGGGGTTCTTCCCAACCCAGGATGAAACAAACATCTCCTAAATCTCCTGCATTGCAGGTGGATTCCTTACTACTGAGCCTCCAGGGAAGCGCTTCACTTTAATCAATGTACGCATGATTCCTAAATTATAATTCTAATCTAGACCCCTTTTTCAACATTCCATTTCCGTATATCTACTTCCTTTCTTGATATATACACTTGCTACATCTAATTTAACATCTCAGAAAACTGGATTTTGATCTTCACAGTTAAAATGGAATGAAACAAACAGAAGGAAAGAAACCATTCTCAGCTTTCTGCATCTCAGTTGATGCCAACTGCAAGTTGTTTAGGTTCTAACTACAAAGACCTGCTTATTTAACATTAGTGCAGTTAGATTGTCAGGAATTGTTGATACTTTTTCAAATTTGCCTAAACCTTCCACTCTCCATGGTTTCCACTGAAGTACCCCAGTCCAACACCATTGTTTCTAGCCCATGTTAGTTGAATTCTCATAACATGTCTTTCTGCCTCTAGCTTTGCCCTTTTCAGTGGTTATTCTCAAACTAAATGCAGAATGATCCTTTGAAATCAAAATCAGCAAATAGTTCTCAATGTTCCTTAGAGGAAAAAAAAAAGAGAACTTATAAGGGCTTTCAAAGTTAGTTTGCTCTTCTGTTTTGTTTTATATACTACTGTACCAGCCCTTTACTCTATTATCAGGAATATTGGATGGGCTCTATTGGACATCAATTTTGTTAAAAGTCTTTACTCAAACTCTTGGCTTAATTCTCACTTTGTCACTGGGACTTACTCTGATCAGTTTACTTAGTATTGAACCCTACCCAACCTGCCTACATTATCTGACATCCCATGTCCCCTGTTTATAACTCTGCTTTTCTTAACAATTGCAAATTTATAAAATAATAATTTTTTTCATGTTTATTGATTAATCTCACTACTAGAATATATGGTTTCTAAGGCAGAATATCTATGTTTTTCTTTTATATTCCTTTTGTGTTTGGGGGGGGCGGGTTGGGGAGGGAGGGGAGCGGGCAGGCGACTTCTATTGGTCTTTCATTTATCTATTTGCATCCATCTTTGTTCTTTGGCCCATGTGGGCCTCCCATGCGTGGCCTCTGTTGTCACAGAGCACCAGCTCTTGGGTGCATGCGCTCCAGAGTTCCAGTTTGGTAAATGGACACATCGGTTCAGCCGCTCTGCGGCACGTGGGATCTTCCCAGGCCGGGGATCAAACTGGCGCCCCTTGCACTGCAAGGCGGTGTCCTTACCCACTGGACCACCGGGGAAGCCCTTATATTCCTTTCTTTACTGTTGTATCTCAGTACCTACAATAGTGTACATTGACTATAACAAGTTTTCAGTAAGTATTGGTCAAAATAGCTTGAATTTGTTTTTGAATAATTTGAAAGCAACTGAATATATTAAATAACTAGGAAAATTACAGGTTCCCTTGCAGCTTCGCTGGTAAAGAAGCCACCTGCAATTCAGGAGACCCTGGTTTGATTGCTGGGTTCAGAAGATCCCCTGGAGAAGGGAAAGGCTATCCTCCAGGACTTTTGTCTGTTGAATTCCATGGCTTGCCCATGGGTCACAAAGAGTTGGATACAGCTGAGCGACTTCTCTCAGAATAGTTATGATTGTAACTTTAGCAAATACAAGTTTATTAGGACAAGTTTATTAGATAATATCTACTCCACTGCTCCGTAAAACCACAAAAGACAAGAATAAAGCAAAGTGACAAGTGAATTTTGATGAAAAATCAGTTTTAGAACTTATAGGGTTAATTTCTTCATATACTACTGTACCAGCCCTTTACTCTATTATCAGGAATATTGGATGGGCTCTATTGGACATCAATTTTGTTAAAAGTCTTTACTCAAACTCTTGGCTTAATTCTCACTTTGTCACTGGGACTTACTCTGATCAGTTTACTTAGTATTGAACCCTACCCAACCTGCCTACATTATCTGACATCCCATGTCCCCTGTTTATAACTCTGCTTTTCTTAACAATTGCAAATTTATAAAATAATAATTTTTTTCATGTTTATTGATTAATCTCACTACTAGAATATATGGTTTCTAAGGCAGAATATCTATGTTTTTCTTTTATATTCCTTTTGTGTGTGGGGGGGGCGGGTTGGGGAGGGAGGGGAGCGGGCAGGCGACTTCTATTGGTCTTTCATTTATCTATTTGCATCCATCTTTGTTCTTTGGCCCATGTGGGCCTCCCATCGCGGTGGCCTCTGTTGTCACAGAGCACCAGCTCTTGGGTGCATGCGCTCCAGAGTTCCAGTTTGGTAAATGGACACATCGGTTCAGCCGCTCTGCGGCACGTGGGATCTTCCCAGGCCGGGGATCAAACTGGCGCCCCTTGCACTGCAAGGCGGTGTCCTTACCCACTGGACCACCGGGGAAGCCCTTATATTCCTTTCTTTACTGTTGTATCTCAGTACCTACAATAGTGTACATTGACTATAACAAGTTTTCAGTAAGTATTGGTCAAAATAGCTTGAATTTGTTTTTGAATAATTTGAAAGCAACTGAATATATTAAATAACTAGGAAAATTACAGGTTCCCTTGCAGCTTCGCTGGTAAAGAAGCCACCTGCAATTCAGGAGACCCTGGTTTGATTGCTGGGTTCAGAAGATCCCCTGGAGAAGGGAAAGGCTATCCCCTCCAGGACTTTTGTCTGTTGAATTCCATGGCTTGCCCATGGGTCACAAAGAGTTGGATACAGCTGAGCGACTTCTCTCAGAATAGTTATGATTGTAACTTTAGCAAATACAAGTTTATTAGGACAAGTTTATTAGATAATATCTACTCCACTGCTCCGTAAAACCACAAAAGACAAGAATAAAGCAAAGTGACAAGTGAATTTTGATGAAAAATATGATATGGGGGCCTTGTGGTCATCAAAACAAGAGTCAGGCTGTATAATAGATACACAAGGATGACACATTTTGCCTACTTGAGAACTGAAAGACTATGCAAATTTCTCTCATTTTGAATTCCAATACAAAGAAGGCTAAAAAAATAAATGAAAACTCTTTTCTTAATTAAAAAGTTTAATTTAAAAAAAGTAAAAATTATTCACAGAGAACAATATGGTATAATTAATAAATAATCTCAGTGTTAACTGCCTAGAGCTAAGATACTACATAGGTAGAAGTTTTTAGGCTGTACTGTGTGCTAGTTTTCTTTTTTTCAGGCTTCTATTTTGGCCCTTTTTATTTCAGTTTTTAGCTTCTTATCCATTTATGTGTATTTTTTCATTTCAAAGTTCATACATTTATTTAGTCATTATTCACTTAGGCCTACTAATTCTCAGACAGTGTTATATGTATTTTGGATAAAATTGTGAACAGTATAGACACAGCCCTCTTGTCCTGTAACTGATGTTTTAATATGCCCAGATAATAACTAAGTAAACAGGTAAGATCATTTCGGATGGTGCTTTATGCCATGAAGATAATAAAATGGGTGCTGCAATGGAGAATAATTGGAAGATGGGTGACCATGTTAAGACAGTTGACCAAGTAAAGCTTTCAGAACAGGTAGCATATGAATTCTAAATAGAAGAAAGAAAAAGAACCCAAGATAATTCCAAACAAGGATATTTCTTTCAGGGTAGGAATAAAATTGACAAAGCTGGAAAAAAAATGAAGTCAATGGACTGGAAAGTAGAGATCAAAGAGGCAGCTGATTAAAAATACATTTGAAGAACCAAAATGTAGCAAGGGGCCCAATCCTTAACAATCATTAAATTTTAATTTAATTAAAATTATTAAGAAATTCTCTGGATGCTATTAGATGAATGATTTGTGTGGCTCTGAGAATACAAACAGGAACATGACTTAATAGGTTATTATCGTTAGTCAATAAGAAAAAATAATCATGACTCAGATTAGAGGAATGTTGGTATTGACTGAAAGATGTGACATTTGGAATCTATTTTGATTGTAGAATAGATTGATGGATTGAATAAAGACAAAAGAAAATCATGAATGAAGAGAAAGTAATTTGAAAGTAATTTAAGGATAGTTTTCAGTCTTTTAGTTGAATAAGTGAGCAAACTGTGGTATTTTCTGCACTGGGCAAAACAAGGAGGGAGACAGGATTAGGTCATAAGTAGTAAGAGTTTTCAATATGTTGCTTTTGAATTTCAAATTGAGCTATTAAATTTAGGCCAATAGTGGCTATTTAAACAGATCGATTTCCATTAAAGAAGCAAAGAATGTTATCAAAATACTACCCACTGTCCTCCTCCAGACGCAGCAGATTTGATAGTACAAAAGCTTCAAATTTCACATTGCTATTTAAATTGTATAAAATTTCAGACTTTACAAGGCTATTTAAAGTTTTCTGAAGCATTGTAAAGGGACCTAACTTAAACTGATAACAAAACTTGCCCCCCCCAAAAGCTACAGATAATTTTAAATCTCAATTATGAATAGCTATATGAAGAAATTCCAAAGAAAATCCTTTTGACAAACAATACAATTAAAAATGTTATGCTAAAGTGCCCCTCCAGGAATGCAGGGGTAGTTCAATATTAGCATATCTTTCAGTATAATTCACTATAATAATGCATAAAGGAGAATCTATTGAATCATCTTCTCAGACATTGGAAAAGAAACAAAATTTAACAACCATTACTGAGTTTTAAAATGTTAATCTAATATGATTGTTGGTAATTCTTAATATTATAAAATGTTAAACTATGAAAGTTTTCCTACTAAAGTCAACAACAGAAGCCAGGTATGCCCATTCCTATTTAAAATTATATAGGATGTACAAAAAATACAATCAGAAAAAATAATTATTCTGGCAAATAAGAATTGAAAAGTTCTACAGCCATACCAACCTGAATGAGCGCGATCTCATCTGCTCTAGGAAGATGACCAGGGTTGAGTCTGGTTAGTACTTGGATGAGAGAATTGAAAGAGAAAATGGTAAATTATTGAGGTTTGCAAAGATATAATACCTAACCTGGAGATAATAAAAAGGAAAAAATAACAATAGGTAAAAACTTGAAAAACACAGGTAATATACAAAATAAAATAACATTGTAAGTGCATGATATAATATGAAATATAAAAATCAATTTTTATGCATAGAAAAATTAGGAGACATAATGGTAGAGCTCATTTATAAAATAAAATATTTTATAAAATTAAATACTTTATAAAATAAAATATTTGCAATTAAACTTAACAGAGAAAGTCTATAGCAATAGCTCTAAGATGAAATATTTGGACCAGAAATAAAAGTAGAATCGAAGAGAAACCTCAATACTGTTTTCCATAGTGACTGCATTAGCTTGCATTCCAGCAGCAATATACATGTATTCTCTTTTCCCTACATCCTTGCCAACATCTATTATTATTTTGTTCTTTGTGAGGATAGCCCTTCTGACAGGTACAAAGTGATATCTCATTGTGATCTTGATTTACATTTTCCTGATGATTAGTGTTGTTGAGAATCTTTTTATGTGAGTGTTGGCAATCTGCATTTTTTCTTTAGAAAACTGTCCATTTATTTTGCTCATTTTTAAATTGGGTTGTTGATGTTGAGTTATATGAGTTATTTATATATATTTTATATTAATCTCTCATCAGTCATATCACTGGAACAGATGCAATATGTATATTTATACATATACATATATATATATAGAGAGAGAGAGAGAGACAGAGAGAGAGAGAGAGAAGTTTCTCAAAAAAAAACTTAATTAATTAATTAAAAAAAAATAACAGTAGCATGGGAACTTTCTCCAGAAACTAAAACTAGAGCTACCATATGACTCAGCAATTCCACTCCTAGGTATATTTCAAAAAAATGAACACACTAATTCAAAAATATTTATACATCCCAATATTCACAGCATTATTTACAATTGCCAAGATATAAAACAACCTAATATCCATCAACACATGAATGGATATGGTGGATGTATACAACAGGATCAAATATGAAAATAATTATTCTGGCAAATAAGAATTGAAAAGTTCTACAGCCATACCAACCTGAATGAGCGATCTCATCTGCTCTAGGAAGATGACCAGGGTTGAGTCTGGTTAGTACTTGGATGAGAGAATTGAAAGAGAAACTGGTAAATTATTGAGGTTTGCAAAGATATAATACCTAACCTGGAGATAATAAAAAGGAAAAAATAACAATAGGTAAAAACTTGAAAAACACAGGTAATATACAAAATAAAATAACATTGTAAGTGCATGATATAATATGAAATATAAAAATCAATTTTTATGCATAGAAAAATTAGGAGACATAATGGTAGAGCTCATTTATAAAATAAAATATTTTATAAAATTAAATACTTTATAAAATAAAATATTTGCAATTAAACTTAACAGAGAAAGTCTATAGCAATAGCTCTAAGATGAAATATTTGGACCAGAAATAAAAGTAGAATCGAAGAGAAACCTCAATACTGTTTTCCATAGTGACTGCATTAGCTTGCATTCCAGCAGCAATATACATGTATTCTCTTTTCCCTACATCCTTGCCAACATCTATTATTATTTTGTTCTTTGTGAGGATAGCCCTTCTGACAGGTACAAAGTGATATCTCATTGTGATCTTGATTTACATTTTCCTGATGATTAGTGTTGTTGAGAATCTTTTTATGTGAGTGTTGGCAATCTGCATTTTTTCTTTAGAAAACTGTCCATTTATTTTGCTCATTTTTAAATTGGGTTGTTGATGTTGAGTTATATGAGTTATTTATATATATTTTATATTAATCTCTCATCAGTCATATCACTGGAACAGATGCAATATGTATATTTATACATATACATATATATATATAGAGAGAGAGAGAGAGAGAGAGAGAAGTTTCTCAAAAAAAAACTTAATTAATTAATTAAAAAAAAATAACAGTAGCATGGGAACTTTCTCCAGAAACTAAAACTAGAGCTACCATATGACTCAGCAATTCCACTCCTAGGTATATTTCAAAAAAATGAACACACTAATTCAAAAATATTTATACATCCCAATATTCACAGCATTATTTACAATTGCCAAGATATAAAAACAACCTAATATCCATCAACACATGAATGGATATGGTGGATGTATACAACAGGATACTACTCAGCCATAAAAAAAGAATAAATTTTTGTCATTTGCAGCAGCATGAATGGAGTTGGACAGCATTATGTTAAGTGAAATAAGTCAGAAAAAGACAAATACTGTATGATATCACTTATGAAAAAAGTGAAGATTACTCAGTCGTGTCTTACTCTTTGCAGCCCCATGGGCTTCAGTAGACCACTACACTCCACTGTCCATGGATTTTCCAGGCGTGAATACTGGAGTGGATTGCCATTCCTTTCACCAGGGACTCTTCCAATCCAGGGATCAAACCCTGGCTTATTGCATTTCAGGTGGATTCTTTACCGTCTGAACTACCAGGAAAAGTTCATGATATCACTTCTATGTGGAATCTAAAACATACAATGCACTAGTGACTATAAACTAAGGAGCAGACTCACAGATAATAGAAAACAAACTGGTGATTACCACTGGGGAGAGGGAAGTGGGGAGAAGGGATGTAGGAGTAACTGGTACAAATTATTAGGTATAAAATAAGCTGCAAGGATATATTGTACAACACAGGAAATGTATTCAATATTTTATAATAACTATAAATGGGCTATAACTTAAAAAAATTATGAGCCACTATATTATACACTTATAACATGCAATGTTGTACAACAAGTATACTTACATAAAAATAAAAATCAAAATTTAAAAAATAAAATTTTGAAAAGAAAATTTATCTTGAACAAATTTAAAAGATATGCCATATTATTTTATAGGACAAGTTAGCTTTATAAAAATATTAGTTCTATTCAAGTTAATACTTAAATTTAACATCTATAATTTTGTTTTTTTTATATTTAATCCATTAAGTCTGTCATTCACTCTATTTGTTAAAAGAGTCTAGAAGCAATGACACACAGAATGCACTGAGATCTCTGCACCCCGTGTCTTGTTTTCAAAAGACTGAAAAGAAAAAGTTCAGCCTGCCAGGCTCCTCTGTCCATGGGATTCTCCAGCCAAGAATACTGGAGCAGGTTGCTATTCCCTTCTCCTGGAGATCTTCCCCTCCCAGAGGTTTAACCCAGGTCTCCCATATACAGGCAGATTCTTTACAGTCTGAGACACCAGGGGGAAGCCCTTTAAAAGACTAGCTTTCAAAAATGAACCAGGGTTTCTTGAAGAACAGTTTTTAGGTGGGGGATATGTAAATGAAAGATATAATTGTATCATATTAGTGTGATGGAAGTCAAACCCAAACAAATGTGGTTATATCAAAGGAACTTAAACCTCTCCATGTGGCTCCTACTGGTCTAATTCAAGATAGTTTGATCTTTTAAAAGAATAGCTTCCAGTAATTAGTATAACCTGCTGAGTGAAAAAGTCCATGAGACCTTATGATACTCAGAAAAGTAATAAAAAAGACAAAAAATAAACTTTGAAAATTAGGGTTATATTTTTAAGAATTAACCATTTACATTCTTATGATTTTCTTTTTTTATTATTTTTTTTAATGAGTAATTTAAATTTGTCCCCACGGTGCCAGAAAAGCATTTACCTACTGGAGAATAACAACAAATAAAGAAGAAATGATATAATTGGATAAAGAAGCTTTACAATCTGCAATACAATGATTTATTAAATCAAGGATCATTGAAAGACATTTCTAGAGTGAAAAATATTCTTCCATAGATGACTGATTACTTACAGGGGAATAAAAAATCTTAATAGAAGTCCTACAGTCAGAACCTTAACTGAATGATCAAAATTAGTCTCAGTAATAATGAGACAATCTGAAGTCATGTGACTCCAGATACATAAAGTATGAACAATTCAGATATTATATATGATATATTCTTATCCAGAATGTTTTATTTGAATGTAAATCAAAATCTCAGAACTAACATTTACTTTACCAGAAATGCCAGGAATAGAGGAATAGATTCAATGAAACAGTAAAGAAGCAATCAGAC
The DNA here is from genome assembly GCA_022376925.1 of Tragulus kanchil. Lineage (NCBI taxonomy): Eukaryota > Metazoa > Chordata > Mammalia > Artiodactyla > Tragulidae > Tragulus > Tragulus kanchil. Next base: position 83,208,650 of record JAIOJX010000003.1, on the reverse strand, counting down.
AAATCCAGCATACAGAATATTTAAAGATAGCTGGGCAGATCTCTTTAAAATTCAATATCCTGCTGAAAAATGTTAAAGTGTGACGATTGTGTCAAAGAGAGGCCAAGGAGATAATAAACAAATGCAATGTGATTGTGTTTTGAATATAATACATCTTTAGAGTTAAACGTTAGTGAAAGTGTTAGTCACTCAATCGTGTCCAAGTATTTGGGACCCCAAGGACTCTAGCCCACCAGGCTCCTCTGTTCGTGGGATTCTCCAGGCAAGAATACTGGAGTGAGCTGCCATTTCCTTCTCCCAGGGGATCATCCCAACCCAGGAATCAAATCCAGGTTTCCAGCATCACAGGCAGATTCTTTACCATTGAGCCACTGGGAAGCCCAGAGTTAAATGTTAAGATGTCTGTAGTTTATTTTTAAAGATCCACAATAGACGATAGATTTTAAAAATTCAAGATAAAATGTGAATTAATGCATATAGGCATTATTCAAAATATTTGTGTTTCAAAAGTTTTAAAACTTGAAATGGGAAGAAAAAGAACAAACAATAGAAAAGTTGAAGATGAGAAATAAGAGAGCCCAAAAATATAAGTAGATTATGACCTGGAGTTACTCACTGGGCACCTGAATTTCCACGTACTGTGGAATCTCATCTTGTGTTTATATTTTAAATAAAAGCATTTTTCTCCTTTTTATTTTCAGAAACCAGTAACCTTAAGAACTTTCATACAGATAAAAAGGACTGTAATTTCTGCTTCAAAAATGTAAAGAAACAGTGAGTTGAGTGAAAACCCAATCTGGTAAATAAAAACAGTTTATTATTTAACAAAATACCTTATTATTCACTTTCCCTAAAAGGAAATCTTTTGAATGTATCTGGAAGAATATTAGCAAGATATGGTGATGTCATGAAAGTGGTGATTTAAAAATAAATATTAAGTGTTAACACTTTCCAAGGTATTGAAAATAACCAATATTTTTGAGCCAACTTTCATAGCATTTGAAGTTTATATAATGTGATTTTGCACACATATATTTGTTGGAATAGAAAGAATATTCACAATGCTGTCTGTGCTTAAAGCTTAGTGATCTTACAATATGAAATGTTTGTCTTTATAACTCTTCAGCTTTGTATGTATCTCTTTCCTGAACTTCTATCCTATCTCTCTAATATTATCATTTTAACATGAAGTAGCAGTTCCGTGTAAAGGCTTACTAAGCATGTATTAGGTACAACTATAAGTGCTTTATTGTTTTCAGTTATTTATTCCTCACTATTTCCCTGTGTACTATTCTGTTACTGTTACTTTAATCATATCAGTGAGTAACACTAAAGCTCAGAGGTTCTGTCCCTTACAGAGACTACACACATAGTATGGGTGAAGCCACAGTTTGAATCTACCCAGTGAAAGCCGTGGTGATCTAATGCAACTGCTCTATGTCACTACCTCTGTGGGAAGAGAAGCAATATAAAATTAGCTTTATGATAATCAGTTTAGACCACTAGGCAAATGAGAGGATAAATAATAGACAACCTGACTTTTTTGGCATTTGGAACAGATTCTGATTAGATTCCCAGCTTGAAGGGACAAAACTGGAAAAGAGGGACAAAGCTTGAGAATTAAGTTCCTTTTAGGAACTTTAGCATGGCATAACTGAGCCTCTGAACTTAAGGGAGAGAGTAGCTAGGCCTGCACCGCCTTTTAAATTTCAAATGTGAATCACCGTTGTGTTACATACACAACTGTGGTCATTCCACATCAAAATACTAAGCTTGTTTGACTTTGGAGACCTCAAGACGTTGAAGGCAGCAGCAAAATTACTGGGGGACACAGTGGCCAGTAGGAACAAAATATGATTGCACAGTTCAGAGGAACCTTCTAATTTTTAAAATTGTTTTACTTGTCACTGTTACTTTATTTTGCATTTGAAACTGACATTTATAGTTATCTTATTTTAAGATTAGTTGTACAATAGAGTTGGAAATACTGTTTATCATTTACCACAATGAATATCACACATAATAAGGTTTGTCAAGGGTAAATTAATAATTTTCTGTCTTTTAGTACTATGTCCTGAGTGTAGAAAGTCAATCTGAATACTTTAGAATTATTGGGCTACCTTTCTTCAATAACAGAATGTGTGTTTGCTACTTATGATTGTGTAATAATTACTGCATCTCCACTTTGTGTAGACACAGCCAGCATTAACTTTTATGGGGTGTGAAATCAAGCAAACTGGAACTAATTGAAGTGTTAGTCTACACTGTACTCAAATTGAATAAAGCATGATTAATATAGCTCAGGTAATAATTGAAATACACATCTCATTCCAGATAATCTCATTTTCAAAGTAATCGATGTGCCATAAGAATGAGCAGGCACCTTTGTGCATACATATTTATCTATCTGTCTCTATAGATCTGTCTACATATGGGTGTAAACATGTTGTCTAAGAATCAAAGGTACCATAAACTTACAGCATTGTAAAGCAATAAGATAGCCAAATGTTAAATATGGATCAGACAGATTTGGGTACAAACTTCAACTGCATGACTTTTGGTAATTCATTCTTCGCAAACTAAGGATAACAATACTTATTTCATAGTTTACATAGTTACCACAAAGCTTGTAATACAATGCCAAGACAGACTAGGAACTCAACAAATGGTGTCACATTAAGAAAACAGAGATGTGACTCAGACCAATAAAACATGTATACCCATATTGATAAAAATATATTCAGTTACCCTACCTGACAGAGCTCATTTCCTCATTTCCTTGCCAGAGTGTAGCCAGGTTAATCTAGTCCTTCTTAATAAGGGACAATTTTGCCTTCCAAGTGACTTTTGGAAATATCAGTTTGACTTGCTGTGACTATAGGGGGAGCTTGATCCTTGGATCTCGTGGGTAGAGACAATGCCCTACAATACATAGTGCAACTGCACCCATAAAGCACTCCTCTGCTCCAGAATGTCAGTACTTCAGTCATTGGGAAAACCTGGACTAATCTTGCTGTATTTGAAATGTATGATGATCATATTGAGTTAATAATTCAATATTGATTGAGTCATTACTGTATGCCAGACTGAATATTATCAATACAACGTTCAGAAGGAAAGGGCCTTTTTTCACGGTGATTACAGTGTGATATGTCTGCTATCCATTTCCTGTCCCTCTTCTCTCTTCAAATGTTCTCTTTCTCACAGCATAGCCATCTTTTCAGAATTTCTGGGAAGCCATTTGTGACCTCTCCAAGCTTCACGAATCTTCTCTTTTCCAAATACCCACACTAGTAGTCTATATCACACGCCTTAATATCTGCTTGTATACCATCTGGATTGTTCAAAGCCCACTAACTCAGAATGTTGAAGTGTTAGTCCATAAATGAAAAAGCATGATTAATATAGCTCAGGTAATAATTGAAATACACATCTCATTCCAGATAATCTCATTTTCAAAGTAATCGATGTGCCATAAGAATGAGCAGGCACCTTTGTGCATACATATTTATCTATCTGTCTCTATAGATCTGTCTACATATGGGTGTAAACATGTTGTCTAAGAATCAAAGGTACCATAAACTTACAGCATTGTAAAGCAATAAGATAGCCAAATGTTAAATATGGATCAGACAGATTTGGGTACAAACTTCAACTGCATGACTTTTGGTAATTCATTCTTCGCAAACTAAGGATAACAATACTTATTTCATAGTTTACATAGTTACCACAAAGCTTGTAATACAATGCCAAGACAGACTAGGAACTCAACAAATGGTGTCACATTAAGAAAACAGAGATGTGACTCAGACCAATAAAACATGTATACCCATATTGATAAAAATATATTCAGTTACCCTACCTGACAGAGCTCATTTCCTCATTTCCTTGCCAGAGTGTAGCCAGGTTAATCTAGTCCTTCTTAATAAGGGACAATTTTGCCTTCCAAGTGACTTTTGGAAATATCAGTTTGACTTGCTGTGACTATAGGGAGAGCTTGATCCTTGGATCTCGTGGGTAGAGACAATGCCCTACAATACATAGTGCAACTGCACCCATAAAGCACTCCTCTGCTCCAGAATGTCAGTACTTCAGTCATTGGGAAAACCTGGACTAATCTTGCTGTATTTGAAATGTATGATGATCATATTGAGTTAATAATTCAATATTGATTGAGTCATTACTGTATGCCAGACTGAATATTATCAATACAACGTTCAGAAGGAAAGGGCCTTTTTTCACGGTGATTACAGTGTGATATGTCTGCTATCCATTTCCTGTCCCTCTTCTCTCTTCAAATGTTCTCTTTCTCACAGCATAGCCATCTTTTCAGAATTTCTGGGAAGCCATTTGTGACCTCTCCAAGCTTCACGAATCTTCTCTTTTCCAAATACCCACACTAGTAGTCTATATCACACGCCTTAATATCTGCTTGTATACCATCTGGATTGTTCACTAATTGTCTTATATACACTAATGTTATCACCCATGATGAATTTACAAAGTAAGGATGAATCATCCATTCATGCTTTTAGAGGTACAAAACTCTAACTGAAATAAATTTTTATAGTAAGTCATTTTATCTGGTAATGGAAAACTGAATGTCATCAGTTCAGGATAAATTCAATTGCTTGAGAGTTTCAACAGTTGTTTCAAGATAAATTTGATCGCCGTCAGCTCTATAGCTCCCAAGCTTCCCGCTACTTTGGGGCACATTCAGACATAAGAAAAAAGAGGGCTCTTCTTGTTCTCCATCAGGGAGGAGAGAGATTATAGGTTGCCTACACCTGCCTTCTCCTACACTGCACATGATGGGCAGAGATACGATCTTTTCACCAGGACACTCCCAGGACCTACCTATGTTGTTTTAAATTTCTCTTTAAATCTCTGTTTATTTGAAATGATTTTCATAGGACATGGGGCATCTCATGTATGTATCTTTATGGCAGGAGAGGAGTAGAGAAAACTTGACTGGCAGCACATATTTGTTCTGCCTATTTTTTTAGCTATTCGCTACACCAGGAATGACACTTCAGAAACCTATGTCTTTTCCTACACCTAACATGCCATTTTTGAGGTCTAACATCCAAGCATAATCACTTTATGGTCTGCTCTGATGCATGAGTCTAAGCAATGATGAGTCCACAGTAATCAGAAGTACAGGAAAAGTCAGATCTACAAACCCTCCGCAAAGCCTGTTGCAGCATATATGGTCACAATGGACCAACTTTTCTATGAGTGAGTGAAAGTCTCTCAGTCATGTCTGACTCTTTGCAACCCTATGGACTGGAATCTGGCCAAGCTCCCCTGTTCATGGGATTCTCCAGGCAGGAATACTGGAGTGGGTTTCCATGCTCTCCTTGAGGGGATTTTCCCAACTTTGGTATTGAACCCAGATCTCCCACTTTGCAGTTGGATACTTTACTGGCTGCACCACCTCCCATTGTCATTGCTCCTTCCAAATTATGTGTGCAGTTTGTTTCTGGGTTTCGTCTTTGAAGATTTCCCACTCCTGGACTTGTCAGTTTGTCTTCCTCTCTGTAGACACTCTCTTCCTTCAAACTTGCCTTAATGCACATTCCTATATGCAGGAAATTGCACATAAGTTATTCCATTTCTAATGAAAGCTATTGATAATTTGGTGAAAGCCTTATTTAGTTTCTTTGTTTTCCTAAATTGTAAATTTCTATAATCAGGGAACTTGGTCTAACTGCACAGTGGCATAGCACACTACAGAAATACAATAATCAACTGCATTTATGGTTATATATGTGATATATACAAGCATTTTATCTCTAATATTGTCTGTTATGTGAAAGCACTTGAACTAATTTAATACAATAATTTAATACAGTTTGAGTAATGTTGTAGTTTCTTTGTAAATAGTGTAAATCTAAAGCTGAATATAGAAGTTTCATGATAACAACAGTTCTCTTATTTGAATATGTACGTTATAGACATTCCATATTCTGTATTCTCACTACCTCCATTTAATGGGGTCATTAAAAACTTGAGTACTAATGTGAATCTGTTCACCCCTTTGTACAAGCAATTTCATTTCCTTTTCTTCCTGGGATAATACCATTTGCCCATCTTTGTACCTCTAAACAAAAGCAATTCAGTCTCCAAGAATTTTTCACCTGATGCTAGTCAGAAGCAGCCAGAAAAATGGAATCTTCCTGTCAATGTCATCATTTGCATAGCTGTTAATATTCCAGTGCATCATTGCTTCAGAGACTGAGAGAAAAGTATCATTGTATTTTATTCAATCAAGAAACAATCAGTGTCAAAAGCCCTGATGTCCAAACCTAACCTTTTAATTATAGTTTACTTCCATATGGGACTGTACTATGAGCTACAAAATCTTATCCTTCAATAAAAACAAAGAAGGTTTACATTATACAGGAGAAATCCACAACAAAACTACCTTTGAATACAAGGATAGAAATTATGTGCGTGTTTCTCCAGGGAAACCTTTGGTTCGGCATGCTCCTGAAATCAAATATTTCTGAGTGTTCACTGATGATGTGGTTGCCTGTTTTACTGCTAGATTAGGTCAATGCTGCCGTTGCAAGCTGGTATCACTTTACCAGCAAGGCAATTTCACACAATTAATTTCCTTCTTTAAAGGAAGCAATAAAGGACAGGCAATTGGAAACCTCACAACTTACAACTAGCATCCTTTTCTAACAAGTGCACACATGTGTAAACACAAACATCGCCCTTTGTGTACACTTACACACATGCATTCAATTTTTAAATGATTTTAGAATTTTCACAGGTCCATTATGAACCTCCTTGTAAGAAGCCAACAAACAACTACAGACAAGAAATGGTGCTGTGAGAAGAGCCTAGGTTGACTCACATTGCACACTCCTCTCAAGGTGCTTTTGGATTCTTTGGAGACTGACGAGTGTGGTTGTAATATGTCAAGGTGGAAGAAAAGGAGTAAAAAAATCCCGGAAAGTAACATAGTGTGAAGACAGAAGCTCATATCTAATTCATGCCTTGGCAAACATAGTATGCATTGATTTCATAATTATTTTGTCTTTTTTTGAAGTTAAAAGGCCACTTATGGTGCTATAAAATATAACATAAGCTCTTTTTTTCTCTTATGTGGACATACTTTGCTTTTTGGACATCCTTTTCCTGTCAATACTTACATCTGTTGTTTAAAAAGCTATTCGTGGTGCAATTGCTTTTTAAATGCAAACCCATATGTGTGATCTCTAGAGGAACTGGTAAATTTCACCAAATGGGCATTTCTAAATTACATGCCATCTGTAGCTAGTGAAGAGAGGCCTGAACCTGCTCAGCTGTGATTTTACACCAATGTTTCCATCATTTTGATTGGCTCTAGGGAAATCATCCATTTTTGGCATGAACTTTTCTAACCCCAACAGGTTATTATGGTCTGCTTGAGTTGCATTGGCTCCAAGAATATTATATTTTGGCACTTGTTAGAACTCATTCAGTTTTCTACATTCGTTTCTTTACCACACCTTAAAATTGTGCAAAATTAGTTTCGTGTTTGTGTTTTAGGCTTCAAACTAGTGGGGGGAAGTTTTTTAATGGTTCGGCATGCTCCTGAAATCAAATATTTCTGAGTGTTCACTGATGATGTGGTTGCCTGTTTTACTGCTAGATTAGGTCAATGCTGCCGTTGCAAGCTGGTATCACTTTACCAGCAAGGCAATTTCACACAATTAATTTCCTTCTTTAAAGGAAGCAATAAAGGACAGGCAATTGGAAACCTCACAACTTACAACTAGCATCCTTTTCTAACAAGTGCACACATGTGTAAACACAAACATCGCCCTTTGTGTACACTTACACACATGCATTCAATTTTTAAATGATTTTAGAATTTTCACAGGTCCATTATGAACCTCCTTGTAAGAAGCCAACAAACAACTACAGACAAGAAATGGTGCTGTGAGAAGAGCCTAGGTTGACTCACATTGCACACTCCTCTCAAGGTGCTTTTGGATTCTTTGGAGACTGACGAGTGTGGTTGTAATATGTCAAGGTGGAAGAAAAGGAGTAAAAAAAAATCCCGGAAAGTAACATAGTGTGAAGACAGAAGCTCATATCTAATTCATGCCTTGGCAAACATAGTATGCATTGATTTCATAATTATTTTGTCTTTTTTTGAAGTTAAAAGGCCACTTATGGTGCTATAAAATATAACATAAGCTCTTTTTTTCTCTTATGTGGACATACTTTGCTTTTTGGACATCCTTTTCCTGTCAATACTTACATCTGTTGTTTAAAAAGCTATTCATGGTGCAATTGCTTTTTAAATGCAAACCCATATGTGTGATCTCTAGAGGAACTGGTAAATTTCACCAAATGGGCATTTCTAAATTACATGCCATCTGTAGCTAGTGAAGAGAGGCCTGAACCTGCTCAGCTGTGATTTTACACCAATGTTTCCATCATTTTGATTGGCTCTAGGGAAATCATCCATTTTTGGCATGAACTTTTCTAACCCCAACAGGTTATTATGGTCTGCTTGAGTTGCATTGGCTCCAAGAATATTATATTTTGGCACTTGTTAGAACTCATTCAGTTTTCTACATTCGTTTCTTTACCACACCTTAAAATTGTGCAAAATTAGTTTCGTGTTTGTGTTTTTAGGCTTCAAACTAGTGAGGAGATGGTAAAGGTAATTCCATTTTCTATATAGAGTAGTTGAAACTGTGGAAAGAAAAAACAAATAAGCCCCCAGGTTGCACATTCTAACAGTTGAATTACCTTAGTGAAAATTACCACGTTATACAGCTGAAAGATCATGGCTAGGAGATCACGATGGAAAACAATGTAAGAGGATATATTTCTAACATATAATTTTACCAATGCACCTCTGCAAAAACAAAAGGAATAATACTTTATTTTATAAGTTTACAGGTATAAATTTTCACACATTTTTTTCTGCTAAAGTTTGTTTCAGGCTCGTATATTTTAGAATGTGGATAAAGTCCCCAAATCTCAATGTACATTTAAACACTGAACTGAAATTCTTGGTATTATTTCAGTGAGTATTGTTGAATTTTTACATATAAAATAATTTGAAGTTGAAGAAGTCATTTTCATTAAATCACTTCCTCCTTCTTGCTATTAATTCATCCTAATGTATTTTGTAAAGATTTTGAAGCACAAGCAAAATCAAAATGTTAGCAAGACAACTGTTGTGACTTTGTAATACAAACATAAGTAGGATGCTAATGTATTTTTTCCATTGCTTTCTATAATCACTCCTGAGGATGCCCCATTGGTTTGAATCAGAGTAGACGGCTGGCTTGTGTATATATGACAGAAAAGGGTTCTGTGGCAAAAGATATAGGCAGTCAGAAGGGCAGCATGGATCACAGTGAGAAATGTCCACACCAAGAAGATAGAAAAGAAATGAGATTGGTTGAAGTTTACACTTACAACCATCATGGCAGACAGCAGTATAGAGGGAAGTAGAGAAGTCAAAAAAAAAAAAAAAAAGCATCAAAAGTCAAATGAATACTGCTGTAAAGGGCCTGAAGAAATGCAGGTATACTATTCAGCACTGACTAGAAGCACATCATTTCCCTGAAGTCTTTTTGAAATTATAATTTCTAACTTTTTTTTTTCAAAGGGTGTCTATACAGGGTCAGGGCAGAAAACTGGTTAACTAGGACTGCAACAGAGCAATAAAATGTGAAAGGAAAAATATCTAGAACTAAACATTTTAAAATCTAAAAATTGGTACCATTAATTGTGTCAGAAAAACTTGTCAAAATATAACCTGGATATTTACATCTTTACTCTTATCTTTACATAGATCATCTTTAGATGGCATCTGTACATGAAATAACACTGCTGACATCTCTTGCATGATTGATTTATGGTGTAAATTACATAGAAATATTTTAATGGAATTTTGGCTGAAATCTGGCAGAGAGACCAAGTTAACACTTCCAGAATGTGTGAAAGATAAGGATTTGATCCGTGATCTCTTTCTCTTAGGTACAAGCAATGATCTTGGACATGTGGTCACTTCCTAGTCAGTGAATCCTGGATTCATAATGTAATTAACTTACTGGAATTTGGATGGAAAAGTCAAGATCTCTTTGCAATAATTAACAAATCTTGCAAATTGGGTTTCACACATGTATCTAACTTAGCTAATCAAAAACTCACACAATATTTCCCATGTATTTCACGGAAAACCTCATATAGCTAAAAGAACAAATGAATTTTTCAACTTTTATCTTCAAAGTTTCTTGAATTTTCTACCACATACCCTTAATAAGGAGACATTTGTCTGCCATTTTTTCCTTATGCACACACCTACACATAAGGGAAAGTTTATGGTGTCCTGTCTGAGTTAAATAGTGTTGAAGACAGAATACATAGAAACTAGAATTCCATGGCTAAACAGAAAAATAGAGAAGTACAGAAAACAGAATAGACACGTACATAAAGCGAAAGTGTAATTGTAGAGGAAACAACACCAAGGGAGAAATTTTGAAAAGAGAGAGAAATAGAAACTTAAACTTCTTATCATATATTATGGATCTGACCTCTCAGGAGAACAGCCAAAGTGGAGACATGGAGGAAGAGAAGATCATAACATTGTTCTGATCTTTTGAAATATGATATTTGTATTCAGTAACATAGACGATTGGTGTTTTGTGCAGGTAAGACTTTTATAATTCTAACTTTTTTTTTTCAAAGGGTGTCTATACAGGGTCAGGGCAGAAAACTGGTTAACTAGGACTGCAACAGAGCAATAAAATGTGAAAGGAAAAATATCTAGAACTAAACATTTTAAAATCTAAAAATTGGTACCATTAATTGTGTCAGAAAAACTTGTCAAAATATAACCTGGATATTTACATCTTTACTCTTATCTTTACATAGATCATCTTTAGATGGCATCTGTACATGAAATAACACTGCTGACATCTCTTGCATGATTGATTTATGGTGTAAATTACATAGAAATATTTTAATGGAATTTTGGCTGAAATCTGGCAGAGAGACCAAGTTAACACTTCCAGAATGTGTGAAAGATAAGGATTTGATCCGTGATCTCTTTCTCTTAGGTACAAGCAATGATCTTGGACATGTGGTCACTTCCTAGTCAGTGAATCCTGGATTCATAATGTAATTAACTTACTGGAATTTGGATGGAAAAGTCAAGATCTCTTTGCAATAATTAACAAATCTTGCAAATTGGGTTTCACACATGTATCTAACTTAGCTAATCAAAAACTCACACAATATTTCCCATGTATTTCACGGAAAACCTCATATAGCTAAAAGAACAAATGAATTTTTCAACTTTTATCTTCAAAGTTTCTTGAATTTTCTACCACATACCCTTAATAAGGAGACATTTGTCTGCCATTTTTTCCTTATGCACACACCTACACATAAGGAAAGTTTATGGTGTCCTGTCTGAGTTAAATAGTGTTGAAGACAGAATACATAGAAACTAGAATTCCATGGCTAAACAGAAAAATAGAGAAGTACAGAAAACAGAATAGACACGTACATAAAGCGAAAGTGTAATTGTAGAGGAAACAACACCAAGGGAGAAATTTTGAAAAGAGAGAGAAATAGAAACTTAAACTTCTTATCATATATTATGGATCTGACCTCTCAGGAGAACAGCCAAAGTGGAGACATGGAGGAAGAGAAGATCATAACATTGTTCTGATCTTTTGAAATATGATATTTGTATTCAGTAACATAGACGATTGGTGTTTTGTGCAGGTCTGCTATATAATCTCTGCTAAATCCACCATTCAAAAATACTTTCATGTATCTAAGTAAGCATCAAATGATAAAATTACCAGCTAAAATAGAGGTGAAATTATCAATTTGCTTACTTTCTCACTTAAAGGAAGTCACAGGTATAGTTGTGGTCATTTAAAATGTGCTTGACCTTCTTTGGGAAGAATCTTGGAATATTTATATCTGAGAAAGTATTACTGAAAAATCATAGGGATTTCTATTATTGTTCTTTATATTTTGATTAACCTAGCTTCAACTATGTCTTTAGTTTGATTATACAGCCTCTTTTATTGTTATAAAGTCCCAATTGAAAGAGAAAAGAGTATGATATGCAATGTGTCTTAGGAAAAAATGTGACTATAAACTTCTATGTGTAGAGAGAGGTGATGGCTGTGTGTGTGTGTGTGTATCTGTGTGGAGAACACTTAATATACACTTAGCAGACTATTAAGTTTCTTAAGCAGAATTGCTAAAAATTGTCTTTAATAAATAAAAGTTATTTTCTAGTCTCCAGCGGCAATATCACATCTGAAAAATTCTTTCCAGTTCTAGAAACAAACCATTAAAATAATACCAAAATTGGAAAGTCCTCAGAAGAAAGCAGTCAGAATATTCAAATAATACAAAATGATCTTTCGTGACAAATGGTCGATTAAAATGGTTTAGTTAGGGCTTCCCCTGGTGGTCCAGTGGATAAGGACACCGCCTTGCAGTGCAAGGGGCGCCGGTTTGGTCCCTGGCCTGTGAAGATTCCACGTGCTGTGGAGCGGCTGGACCAATGTGTCCAATGACCGAGCCGGAGCTCTGGAGCCCATGCACCCAGAGCCGGCGCTCTGCAACGACAGACGCCACCGCGATGGGAGGCCCATAGGAGCCAAAGAGCAAGGACAGATGAAAATGGAGAAATGAAAGACCAGTGGAAGTGGCCCGCCCTCTCCACTCCCTCCCCAACCCGACCCCCGCCCAAAAATAAATAAATAAATAAATCTTTAAAAAAAAATGGTTTAGGTAGATGAGAAAAGATTAAGCAATATTAAGCTGCTGTCAGTACTTGAAGGACTTAGACTAGGAACAGCATTTTATGCTGCTCTGTTGGATAAACCTAAAAACAAAATGAAGACAGCATGTGGAAACATTTACGATATGCAGAACTGTCCAAATGTAGGACAGAAGTTGCCAGTCAACACAGGGATTCTAAAGTAGAAATGGTTTAGTTGAGTTTATTTAAAAATGGAAAGAATAGATTTAACAAATTAAATATATAACCTTTTCTAATCCTGAGAGGCTATGACCTTATCTTGAAACTATTATTTTGGGAGTGTCTTCTTTGATATCTTAAGTCCTATACAATTATATCTTACTATATAATAGATTTACTGAAAGAAGTTTAATTGTGAGAGAGATATGCAATTTAAGTTTCCAGTCTATTGCTTTGTTTCATGTATTATAAGCATTCTGACATAAATATTTAAAAAATGGAACTTAAATCATAAAGTTCCTATATTTTATAAAAGTCAAAGCCACGATTTTGTGAAGAATGAAGTTTAAAGATTTTAGGAAACACCATGAGATTTTGTGTTCTCTTGTAAAATGAACTGAATTCAATATTAAGTTCTTTCCTAAGCAGTATAATTTTATCAAGGCCATTCTTAAGCATGTTGAGGAAAATTTCCTAAGGAATATCATTATCTATGATATTGATAGATATCAATATCTATTGATATTGAGAGAGCAGGCAGGCCACTTCTATTGGTCTTTCATTTGTCCATTTTCATCCATCTTTGTTTTTTGGCCTGTTTGGGCCTCCCATCGCGGTGGCCTCTGTTATCACAGAGCACCGACTCTGGGCGCATGCGCTCCAGAGCTCCGGCTCGGTCATTGGACACATCGGTCCAGCTGCTCCACGACACATGGGTTCTTCCCAGGCCAGGGATTGAACCGGCGTCCCTTGCACTGCAAGGCGGTGTCCTTACCCAATGGACCACCAGGGAAGCCCCATTATCTATTTGTTTACATTACCATATGCATTATGGTTCTTACAGAATTTTCTTCCATTATTATTTTTTATTAATTTTTTGGAGTATAGTTGCTTTTGGAGAAAGGCATGGCAGCCCACTCCAGTATTCTTGCCCCATGGAGAGAGGGTCCTGGTGGACTATAGTCCATGGGATGACCAAGAGTCAGACACGAGTGAGCAACTGAGCACACCTGCGTATGCACACACACACACATGTAGTCGCTTTAAAATACTGTGCTAGTTTCTTCTGTATAGCAAACTGAATCAGGTGTATGTATACAAATATAACTTCTTCTTATTAATAGATTTTCTTCCCATTTAGGTGTTCCCTATTATTTTTTCTTGTAATAGCAATAATTATTTTTGTTGTCCAAGATACAGGATTCTTATTTCCTGCAGTTGTAGGCTCCTAGTGATTGACATTTGAAGGCTTTTATAGAATACTAGTACTTAAAATATACTGAGTTTTGCTTCAATTAAAAATATATTATCATATAAATAGACACTTTCAAAATACTTACTATAAAACATATAAAAACAGACAATAGTGCTTTGCAGAAAGGTCCTACTTGCTTGGATGATCTAGTGAAAAAACTGATTTTCTACATTTTCTTCCAGTTTCATGTTTGGGGACATCATTTTTGTAGCTTAAAATCAGTCATTGTGGGAGTATTTACACCATGCAAATTGGCAAATGTCATAAATTTGGGCTTTTCCCCCCTGAAAAGCCACTCATTAAACATTTACTAACATACTGCTAGTAAAAGTATATCATGAAAGATGTTTATATATTGAATTTTAAATCCTAAGCAATAATGTTGTCATATTTTAATTATATGTCTACTTGACATTAACATATTATATTTATGTAAATTGAGCTATTATTTGACATTAAAATTTGTTAGGGAAACATGCTTAGTCATTTTTTATTTGTAAGGATTATATTCATAATGCTTATAAATTATTTATAGTGCTACCATAGAAAATAAATTAAATATGAGTTAGATAAACTAAGTTAGAAATAAGTGCAGGTATAGACCAAGAAGACAAAGCCACTCAGTTCTGGTCACACTCAGTACATAGATTGCATTTCCTAGTGGAAAGAGAATTACATTCATTTGGTTTAAAATTTTCTTCCATTATTATTTTTATTAATTTTTTGGAGTATAGTTGCTTTTGGAGAAAGGCATGGCAGCCCACTCCAGTATTCTTGCCCCATGGAGAGAGGTCCTGGTGGACTATAGTCCATGGGATGACCAAGAGTCAGACACGAGTGAGCAACTGAGCACACCTGCGTATGCACACACACACACATGTAGTCGCTTTAAAATACTGTGCTAGTTTCTTCTGTATAGCAAACTGAATCAGGTGTATGTATACAAATATAACTTCTTCTTATTAATAGATTTTCTTCCCATTTAGGTGTTCCCTATTATTTTTTCTTGTAATAGCAATAATTATTTTTGTTGTCCAAGATACAGGATTCTTATTTCCTGCAGTTGTAGGCTCCTAGTGATTGACATTTGAAGGCTTTTATAGAATACTAGTACTTAAAATATACTGAGTTTTGCTTCAATTAAAAATATATTATCATATAAATAGACACTTTCAAAATACTTACTATAAAACATATAAAAACAGACAATAGTGCTTTGCAGAAAGGTCCTACTTGCTTGGATGATCTAGTGAAAAAACTGATTTTCTACATTTTCTTCCAGTTTCATGTTTGGGGACATCATTTTTGTAGCTTAAAATCAGTCATTGTGGGAGTATTTACACCATGCAAATTGGCAAATGTCATAAATTTGGGCTTTTCCCCCCTGAAAAGCCACTCATTAAACATTTACTAACATACTGCTAGTAAAAGTATATCATGAAAGATGTTTATATATTGAATTTTAAATCCTAAGCAATAATGTTGTCATATTTTAATTATATGTCTACTTGACATTAACATATTATATTTATGTAAATTGAGCTATTATTTGACATTAAAATTTGTTAGGGAAACATGCTTAGTCATTTTTTATTTGTAAGGATTATATTCATAATGCTTATAAATTATTTATAGTGCTACCATAGAAAATAAATTAAATATGAGTTAGATAAACTAAGTTAGAAATAAGTGCAGGTATAGACCAAGAAGACAAAGCCACTCAGTTCTGGTCACACTCAGTACATAGATTGCATTTCCTAGTGGAAAGAGTATGTATGTGAAAAGGAATAAATTGCCATGTACTTGTTTGAAAACATGCTCATCATCTTTATTTAAGAAATCTAATATCTCAGCTATGTCTAGTAGTGAATTCCAGGTGTGGGAAAGCAAATCCATGGTTTCTTACTCATGTCTTGGGGAGTTATGGAATAAGCCAACCAGAGGAACTTTTGCTTTTCTTTTACTGAGACGCAAAGTCTTCCTAAGAGAAAGAGGTAAGGAATAAAAGTGAGCAGAATAAAAGAAATACTGTCATCAAAACAGAGTGATTCTAAATTCAAAATGACATATCTAGCACTCAAACTGGTCTCTGAGTGTGCAGTTGGATCCATAAGTAAGACTGGAGAAAGTGATCGTCATTGGAATTCTAAAATAGTGGAGAAGAAGCCAGGGTAGCTTTAACGATCCTCTAACCAAAGACAATATGAAAAAGAAAATGTTTCAGCTTCCTCCTCATAACAACTAAGCAAACCTGGAACCACAAGGAGGCACTTGTATTAAACAGACAGAGAGCACTGTGTGAATAGGAAAGAAGTAAATGTACTTTCTTATGAGCAAATTTAAACCTTTGTTGAATCCCAGAAATCACATGCAAGGTTTGACAGAAGATTAGGATCTGCAGGAATAAGGGGAGAATAACTACCAATGAAGGAAGGGTTACAATAACGAAGCAATACATATCAGTAGCTCAGTGAAAAACAAGCAGTAATATTTTTGGCATTTATTTATTTATTTATTTATTTATTTTTATCAATTTCCCAATTTTGTCAGTTAAGATCACAGCTGTATAACCAGCAGTTCATTTTCATTTGGTTAAATCACTAGGTCAAAAAACTGGTGAATGAGATTTAAAAAGCACAAAGGTAAAAAAGAAATCAGAAACAAAGCATTGAATTTTTCAACTTTAACAACCAGGATGATATGTTGTTATTCAGTTGTTCAGTTATGTCTGACTCTTTACAACCCCATAAACCTTGGCAGGCCAATGTTCTCTATCCTTCACTAATTCTTAAGCTTGCTCAAACTCATGTCTGATAAGTCAGTGATGCTATGCAATCATCTCTTCCTCTGTCTCCTGCTTCTCCTCCTGCCCTCAATCCTTGCTGGCATTCAGGTCTTTCCAGTGAATTGTCTCTTTGCATCAGCAGGACAAAGAATTGGAGCTTCAGCATCAGCCCTTTTAATGAATATTCAGGATTGATATCCTTTAGGATTGACTGATTTGAACTCCTTGCAGTCCAAGGGACTCTCAAGAGTCTTCTCCAGCACCACATTTCAAAAACATGAATTCTTTGGTGCTCAGCCTTCTTTGTGCTCCAATTCTCACATGTATACATGACTATTGAAAAAATCATAGCTTTCATTAGATGGATTTTTTTTTGTTTGGCAAGATAATGTCTCTGAATTTTAAGAAATTTTTGGTATGTTTTTATTTATTTTCTTTACTTTTTCATTTTTCATCCATTTTTATTCTTTGGCCTGTGTGGGTCTCCCATCACAGTGGCCTCTCTCATCACAGAGCACAGGCTCTAGGCGCATGTGCTCCAGAGAGCTGGCTCATAACTGGGCACACCGGTGCAGCTGCTCAGTGGCATGTGGGATCCTCCCAGGCCAAGGATCAAACCAGTGCCCCTTGCACTGCAAGGCGGACTCCCTACCCACTGGACCACCAGGGAAGCCCTGTCTCTTATTTTTAATATGCTGTCTAGGTTTGTTGTGCTTTTTTTCCCCAAGGAACCAGTGTCTTTTTATTTCATGGCTGCAGTGGTGACTGCAAAATCACAGTGATTTTGGAGCCCAAGAAAGTAAAGTCTGTCACTTTTCCCATTTTCCCCGCTTCTATTTGCCATGAAGTAATGTGATCAGGTGACATGATCTTGGTTTTTTGAACGTTTAAGTTTTAAGTCAGATTTTCACTCCTCTTTCACCTTCATCAAGGAGCTCTTTAGTTCCTCTTCACTTTCTGTGATTAGAGTGATTTCATCTGTATCAGGTTTTTACCCCCTGATTCCAGCTTGTGATTCATTCAGCCTTTGATGACCAAAGGTAAAAAAGAAATCAGAAACAAAGCATTGAATTTTTCAACTTTAACAACCAGGATGATATGTTGTTATTCAGTTGTTCAGTTATGTCTGACTCTTTACAACCCCATAAACCTTGGCAGGCCAATGTTCTCTATCCTTCACTAATTCTTAAGCTTGCTCAAACTCATGTCTGATAAGTCAGTGATGCTATGCAATCATCTCTTCCTCTGTCTCCTGCTTCTCCTCCTGCCCTCAATCCTTGCTGGCATTCAGGTCTTTCCAGTGAATTGTCTCTTTGCATCAGCAGGACAAAGAATTGGAGCTTCAGCATCAGCCCTTTTAATGAATATTCAGGATTGATATCCTTTAGGATTGACTGATTTGAACTCCTTGCAGTCCAAGGGACTCTCAAGAGTCTTCTCCAGCACCACATTTCAAAAACATGAATTCTTTGGTGCTCAGCCTTCTTTGTGCTCCAATTCTCACATGTATACATGACTATTGAAAAAATCATAGCTTTCATTAGATGGATTTTTTTTTGTTTGGCAAGATAATGTCTCTGAATTTTAAGAAATTTTTGGTATGTTTTTATTTATTTTCTTTACTTTTTCATTTTTCATCCATTTTTATTCTTTGGCCTGTGTGGGTCTCCCATCACAGTGGCCTCTCTCATCACAGAGCACAGGCTCTAGGCGCATGTGCTCCAGAGAGCTGGCTCATAACTGGGCACACCGGTGCAGCTGCTCAGTGGCATGTGGGATCCTCCCAGGCCAAGGATCAAACCAGTGCCCCTTGCACTGCAAGGCGGACTCCCTACCCACTGGACCACCAGGGAAGCCCTGTCTCTTATTTTTAATATGCTGTCTAGGTTTGTTGTGCTTTTTTTCCCCAAGGAACCAGTGTCTTTTTATTTCATGGCTGCAGTGGTGACTGCAAAATCACAGTGATTTTGGAGCCCAAGAAAGTAAAGTCTGTCACTTTTCCCATTTTCCCCGCTTCTATTTGCCATGAAGTAATGTGATCAGGTGACATGATCTTGGTTTTTTGAACGTTTAAGTTTTAAGTCAGATTTTTCACTCCTCTTTCACCTTCATCAAGGAGCTCTTTAGTTCCTCTTCACTTTCTGTGATTAGAGTGATTTCATCTGTATATCTGAGGTTATTGATATTCCTCCTGGCAATCCTGATTCCAGCTTGTGATTCATTCAGCCTGGCATTTCGCATGACATTCTTTGCATAGAAATTAAATAAGTAGGGTGCCAATATACAGCATTGATGTACTCCTTTCCGGGTTTTTAATCAGGCTATTTTTCCATGTCTGGTACTAACAGTTGCTTCCTGAGCTACAAACAGGTTTCGCAGAAGGCGGGTAAGGTGATGTTATTCTCAGGTCTTGAAGAATTTTCCACAGATTTTTGTGATCCCTGAAGTCAAAGCATTTATCATAGTCAATTATGTAGAAGTTGATGGGCTTTTTTTATTTGTTTGGTTTTTTTTTCTGGAATTCTCTTGCTGTTTCTATGAAGCAATGGATGTTGTCAATTTGATCTCTGGTTCCTCTGCCTTTCACATATTGTTGAAGCCTACCTTGAAGGATTTAGAGGAAATATCCAAATTTCCTGTATATTTCCTGTTTCCCTACATGGTCAGCTTTCCCACAACCAACACCGCTACCCATTTCCCCCAGCTTGGTACATTTGTTATAGTTGGTGACATTGTTGGTTGACCGTTACTTTCACACATTGTCATCACTCCAATTCTGTGGTTTAAAATCCAGTTCAGGACCTCCTTTGTGGTACAATGGATAAAAATTTGCCTGCCAATGCAGGGGGCACAAGTCTGATTTCTGGTCTTGAAAGATCTTGCATGCTGTGGGGCAACTAAAGCCCAAGTGCCACAGCTACTGAGCTTGGGCCACAAATAATGCCCTAGAGACTGTGTTCTGAAATGAGAGAAACCACCACAATGAAAAGCCTGTACACTTCAACAGAGTAGCCCCCACTGACTACAAGTAGATGCTTCCATAGTGGCTTAGACGGTAAGGAATCTGCCTGCAATGCAGGAGGCACAGATTCAATCCCTGGGTCAGGAAGATCCGCTGGAGAAGTAAATGGCAACCCGCCTCAATAGTCTTGCCTGGGAAATCCTATGGAGAAAGGAGCCTGGCAGCCTATAGTCTTAGGGTCAAAAAGAGTCAGACACGACTGAAAGGACTAACACAACACTGACGACTGCAAGTAGAGAAGCCTATGCACAGCAATGAAGACCTAGCACAGCAAAAAAATTAATTGATTCAGAACATGAATAAATAAATTCCATGTAACTGTTGATATTGTGCATTCTATGGGTTTTGACAAATGTATAATGACATGTGTCTGTAATTGTGGTGTCATAAGGAGTATTTTAACTCTAAAAACCTGTTCATCTGCATTTATATGCATCCTTCCCTTCCCCAACAACTGACAGTCACTGATTTTTTTACTGTCTTCATAATGTCTCTTCTAGAATGTCCTGTAGTTGGAGTCATACAGTATGTAGCCTTTGCAGATTGCCTTCTTTGACATAGTATTATGCATTTAAGTTTCCTTAATGTCTTTTATGACTTGATATCTCATTGCTCTTTACTTCAATATAGTATTCATGTTGTCTGGATGCATCTGAATTTATTTGTCTAATCACCTGTTGAAGGACAACTTGATTGTTTCCAAGTTTTGACAGTTATGAATAAAGTTTCCATAAACATTCATCTGCAGGATTTGTGGAATACAGTTAAATTATACATATCAAATAATCAGTCAAGTAGCTTCTTTTCATTATAACAGACAACCAATTTGGATGACTTAAAATATCTGTATATTTAAAACTTTATCATTTTTATTAGTGTCTAAAGAAAATAATGGACAACAATATTGGTGATTTACTTAGAGTTTCCGTGTAAACTCACCAGATTTAATAAATAAGTACTTTTAATTTATTTCAAAAATAAGAGAAACTTGCCTATAACTTTTTTGTTCAGTTCTCAATTTTTTAAAAGATTATATGGATTCAATGTTAGCATTCCCATGGTTGGTTTTTTCTTTCCAAGTTTCTTGACCTATTGCTTATTAAAAATCTCCACTTTTATTAAAAAAATATATAAACCATGACAAATAGTATACCACATTTAAAATTTTGAAAAAACAGTGATATTATTGCAGTTAGTAGTTCATAACTCAGGGTGTTGGCGACCATGAGTACATATATTTTCCTATGATTATTTGTTTCTTAATATATGTCAGATATAATGAAAAATGACATTTTTTTCATCTAATACTTGTTTTCCCAGAAAGTTCATGAGAAAGTCACTAACACACCTTTAATATTTATGATTATAAAATCATGTATTTGCATTTGGGAAATTTTGCAAGGATGATAATTCATAAAACATTGATTTTACTTATAAAAAAATCCAACAGAGAAAATTTTACTTTTCATCTTGACATTCTTTTGATTCTCATTGCCACATCATTTTTTTATTGTTGTTTCTTAGTTTCTAAGTCATATCTGACTCTTTTCTTGGGACTCCATGGACTGTAGCCCACTACGCTCCTCTGTCCATGGGATTTTCCAGGTAAAAATATTGGAGTGGGTTGTCAATTTCTTTCCCAGGGAATCTTCCCAATACAGGGATTAAAATCATGTCTCCTATCTTGATAGTGGATTGTTTACCACTGAGTCACTTAGCACTCCTTAATATGGTACATTCTGATCTATGTAAAGTATGAATTTTACTTTCATTCAAGTTGAGTTTTTAGGTTAAATTTTGACTAAATATATTAAAACATTATCTAAGAATAAAGCTACTCTTGTCTTAAACTGAACTCAAGAGATTTATTTACACTCTGTGGGCTATATAACACAGGGAAGATTCACTTAAAAAACTACAACACTTTCTACAGAATGCGGTTATTTTCTTAGGGCTCATATTATAAGAATAATCTTGTGACAATATCACATGGTATACAGAGTCTAGGGGTTTCCTAGTGGCTCAGATAGTAAAGAATTTGCCTGCAATGAGGGAGACATGGGTTCAATTCCTGGGATTGGGAAGATCCACTAGAAAAAGTAGTGGCAACCCACTCCAGTGTTCTTGCCTGGAGAATCCCCATGGATGTAAAAACCTGGTTAGCTATAATCCATAGTGTCACAAAGAGTCAGCAATGACTTACTGACTAGGCATAGCACACCGTATAAGGTTTTAATCTACTCTAACACTGATATTCCCAAACTCATGTTTTACAGTTTCCAATAAGTACTTTGATACTTAGTCTTTTATCTTCTAGAGAATGATTTTTTTCCAGCACTGTACTTTACACCATTATTCATCATTATTTTCTTCAACTAATTAAAGCAGGATGCTGTCTTATATTATCAGAATCACACAGTAGATTTACCTCATATACAAGAAAAGGATAACCTGTCATCAAGAATTCACATCATAAACATCTGTGAAATGAATGAAAGTAGCAAAATACTCTTAGATGTGTTCTTTGATCTGTCAAAGCGAGATTGACTTCAGATGTCTTTCCTCAATATGACTTCCTTCAAATATCTATTAGAGAATTTACAATATTTTATCATAATCAATGAAGTTCCTTTTCTGTCTCAAAAGATATTCTGAGTTCTCTGGGTCAAGAATTATAGGGGATGACAAAACCATGAGATAGTGAGGTAAGTAGCAGTGGAAGTAGAGAAAGTAGAAAGCAACATAGAGGTAATTAGTTATTTTCAGTAGCATGACTTTGTGAACAATTAGATAGAGAAAAAAAAATCTAGGGAAATTCTATGGTTTTTGACCTTCAATTACTATCAGTGAAAGGGTAACTCTGGGAAGACAACTGTATTTGCTGTGATAAAAAAATCAATTCAGTTTGAAGCAATAATGAAAATGAAATGTCTATTAAGTATTGGATATTTGAGTTTAAAATCCCATAGAGAAGTCTACACTTAAATTTAATATTCATCCAAGGTAAAGTTGATAGCTGAAGTCATAAAATTAGAAAAGGTCACCCAGAGAGCAGGTAGTATGAAATTAAAACTACAGATGAACTCTGAATATTTCCTCATTAAAAAAAGAGGAAAAAGATGATGTACGGAAGTAGGCTTTACTCGAGAATGTATTATAAGATGTACATATTAAAAAAACTTCTGAAATGAGGTACACACTGATGGAAATTGATTTATCTCAGTAAAAAATTATTCTTAAATTGGAATTCCCATCCTACTGTGTGATTGCGTATCTGTGAGCAATGTTAATACCTACCAGAGTTATGTTTTCTGTTTACCAAACATTCAGTTCACTCCCTTTTCCAAACAGAAACCTCTTTCGCCTCTATCCAATGAAGACTTGTCAAAAGTCTCAGCTAACCACTGCATCAAGCTTGATATCCAGGATCTTAATAGCCTTTTATTAGAGTTGATGGATGGTAATCTCTGAATAGTCCCTTTTGTGGATCCTCTTGAGAACTATGGGCAAAGAGACAGATATCTATTTCATACTCAATTTACAATGGACAGATACAATCAGAATCATAACAATGACCACACACACACACAAAGGAGAAGTGGGAGACACATGATAGTAATGTCAATTACTCAGTCATTAAAAAAGAATGAGATAATGCCATTTTCAGCAACATGGTTGGAACTGGATATTATCATACCAAGTGAAATAAGTCAGACAGAGAAAGACAAATATTGTATAATATTGCTTATATGCAGCATCTAAAACAATTATGCACACAAACTTATTTACAAGGCAGAAACAGACTCAGACATTCATAGTTGCCAGAAGTGAAGGGAGGGGAGGAGAGATATACTGAGAGTTTGGGCTTGACATGTGCATGCTGCTATATTTAAAATAGTTAACAAAGACCTACAGTGAAAAAACAAACAAACAAACAAACAAAAGAAAACAAAACAAAAAAAACACTTCTCTTTATAACTAGATTAAATTCTGCTCCTTGGGAGGGCTAGTTCTCAGTTCATTGTTCTAGAAAGGTTTTTCCTTTCTTATCCTCCATTTCCATAAATGAATTGAATATTGTGTATCATATTCTCCTTGAGAATGAATTTATTTGAAAGAATGACTCCAAGACATGCAGTCTGTAGTCTGCTTCTTGTATGCTTGACTCCTGTCAACATTATGTGTCTGCATTCTGTTCTTCCATGGACAGATTTCTTAAATTTGCTGTTATTTTCTTGCATTTACTTCTTCCCCATTATGTGACCTCTCATATACTCAAAACAATTGCAGTTACTTTGTTCTATTAAGTCTTCATGATAGGGGCATGCCTTTTCACTCTCTTATCCTAATGAAAATATTTACTGTGTTCCACCTTATTTATTCACAGTATTTTAATAATGAGTGCAAAGGCAAACATTGTTTGGAACCCACCTCTAAACTGACTCTTGTAAGTGTTTCAGTTTTAATAGTTCACTGTTTAACATTGAAGTATAGTTGAATTTTCCAAATCTTCGAGTTCCTAAATTTTCACTTTTTTCCTTTTTCCTTGGAAATGTTCAGTTCTTTTTGAAATCATCTCTTTCTTCCAAAATATGGTAAAAATCCATCCACTGATGCTTAGCACATATTACTAATATTTTGTTTTTCAACCTCTTCTCCTAAAGGAATATAATTTGTCTTCCAAATTGTGATGGGAGATGTTAATAATAATTTGACCATTGCAAAAATTGGATCATTTTCCTTCTGCATTTAATATCAGTGTCCTTGTCTTTCAAAGTAGGGATGCTAAAGAAATGACATAAAAATTTTGTGTTGACAATATGCGATATTTGGGTTTTAGTTTCTGTATTAGCCATATCCGTCCTAAATAGGTTAAGGAATGTTTACAAAATCAGAAATCTTCAGTTTATTTGGATTAACCCCTTGAAAGAGGAAAAGATGACATTTCCTCAATTAACTTTTTCTTTAAAGTTGCAAAATAGAGTTTCAAATTCCATTTGTAAAAATTTCCAAAAAATCATGCATTTAAAACAATAATGATTCAAACTAAGGATAACAAATATTTGTGTAAGTCAAGTGTCTTCTTATTTCTATCTCTAAATAAAATAGGAACAAATTAATTTACCAGTGATGAACCATTATAAATGATGTTTGCTAATAGATTACTTTATATATTCGGGAATAAATTCAAAAGTAATTTATGAAGTGAAGATTTGAGCCAAATCTTCTTTCTAGATGAGCACATGACTTTAGTTCTTATTCTTCAGTCACTAAATCATCTCCACTCTGTGACCCCTGTGGACTAAAGTACACCAAGCTCCCCTGTCGTTCACTATCTCCTAAAGTTTGCTCAAATTCATGTCCCTGGAGTCAGTGTTGCTGCCTAACCATATCAGCCTATGATGCTTCCTTCACCTTATGCTTTCAATCTTTCCCAGCTTTGGAGTCTTTTGCAATGAGTTGGTTCATCACAACAGGTGGTCAAGTATTGGAGCTTCAGCATCAGTCCTTCCAATGACTATTCAGGGCTGTTTTCCTTTAGGGTTAACTGTTTTGATTTCCTTGTTGTCCAAGAGACTCTGAAGACACTCAGAAAAGACTCCAGCACCACAATTCAACAGCATCAGTTCTTATTTGCTCAGCTTTCTTCATGATTCAACTTGCATGTCTCTACATTACTACTGGAAAAAGTATACATTTGACTATATGGACTTTTGTCTGCAAAGTGATATCTCTGATTTTTTTTTTTTTTTTTGATTTCTCTGCTTTTAATTACTCTGTTAAGGTTTGTAATAGCTTTCCTTCCAAGGAGCATGTGTCTTCAAATTTAATATTGCATTTGTCCTTCTGCATTTAATATCAGTGTCCTTGTCTTTCAAAGTAGGGATGCTAAAGAAATGACATAAAATTTTGTGTTGACAATATGCGATATTTGGGTTTTAGTTTCTGTATTAGCCATATCCGTCCTAAATAGGTTAAGGAATGTTTACAAAATCAGAAATCTTCAGTTTATTTGGATTAACCCCTTGAAAGAGGAAAAGATGACATTTCCTCAATTAACTTTTTCTTTAAAGTTGCAAAATAGAGTTTCAAATTCCATTTGTAAAAATTTCCAAAAAATCATGCATTTAAAACAATAATGATTCAAACTAAGGATAACAAATATTTGTGTAAGTCAAGTGTCTTCTTATTTCTATCTCTAAATAAAATAGGAACAAATTAATTTACCAGTGATGAACCATTATAAATGATGTTTGCTAATAGATTACTTTATATATTCGGGAATAAATTCAAAAGTAATTTATGAAGTGAAGATTTGAGCCAAATCTTCTTTCTAGATGAGCACATGACTTTAGTTCTTATTCTTCAGTCACTAAATCATCTCCACTCTGTGACCCCTGTGGACTAAAGTACACCAAGCTCCCCTGTCGTTCACTATCTCCTAAAGTTTGCTCAAATTCATGTCCCTGGAGTCAGTGTTGCTGCCTAACCATATCAGCCTATGATGCTTCCTTCACCTTATGCTTTCAATCTTTCCCAGCTTTGGAGTCTTTTGCAATGAGTTGGTTCATCACAACAGGTGGTCAAGTATTGGAGCTTCAGCATCAGTCCTTCCAATGACTATTCAGGGCTGTTTTCCTTTAGGGTTAACTGTTTTGATTTCCTTGTTGTCCAAGAGACTCTGAAGACACTCAGAAAAGACTCCAGCACCACAATTCAACAGCATCAGTTCTTATTTGCTCAGCTTTCTTCATGATTCAACTTGCATGTCTCTACATTACTACTGGAAAAAGTATACATTTGACTATATGGACTTTTGTCTGCAAAGTGATATCTCTGATTTTTTTTTTTTTTTTTGATTTCTCTGCTTTTAATTACTCTGTTAAGGTTTGTAATAGCTTTCCTTCCAAGGAGCATGTGTCTTTTAATTTCATGGCTGCAGTCACAATTCACAGTGATTTTAGAGTTCAAGAAAATAAAGTCTATTGCTGTTTCCATTATGTCCTCATCTATTTGCCATGAGATTATGTGACCAGATGCTATGATCTTCATTTTTTGAATGTTTAGTTTTAAGCCAGATTTTTCACCTTCATCAAGAGGCTATTTCTTCCTCTTCAGTTTCTGCCATAAGGGTGGTATAATCTGCATATCTGAGGTTATTGATATTTCTACCAACAATCTTGATTCCAGCTGGCAATTCACCCAGTCTGGCATTTCAACATGAGGTACTCTGCACAAAAATTAAATAGACAGGGTGACATTATACAGCCTTGTCATATTCCATTCCCAATGTTGAACAAGGCAATTGTTTCATGTAAGGTTCTAACTGCTGGTCTTGACCCATATATAGGTTTCTTAGGAAGCATGTAAGGTGATCTGGTATTCACATTTCTTTAAGAATTTTCCAGTTTGCTGTGATCCATGCAGGAAAAGAGTTTAGCATAGTCAGTGAGGCAGAAGTATATGGTGTTCTAGAATTTGCTTGCTCTCTATATGATCCATTACATGTTGGCAATTTAAGCTCTGGTTCCTCTGCCTTTTCTAAACCCAGAAGGTACATCTGGAACTTCTCAGTTCATGTACTGCTGAAGCCTAGTTTGAAGGAGTTTGAGCATAATCTTTAGTCAGTCAATTCAGTCAGTAGTGACTGTCTCTTTGTAACCCCATGGACTGCCGCACACCAGGCTTCCCTATCCTTTACCATCTCCCAGAACTTGCTCAAACTTATGTCCATTGAGTTGATGTCATCCAGCCATCTTGTCCTCTGCCATCCCCTTCTCCTTCTGCCTTTTATTTTTCCCACCATCAGACTCTTTTCCAATTAGTCATCTCTTCACTTCAGGTGACCAACATATTGGAGTTTCAGCTTCAGCATCAGCCCTTCCAATGAATATTCAGGATTGATTTCCTTTAACATTGACTGGTTTGATCTCCTTGCTGTCCAAAGGATGCTTAAGTGTCTTCTCCAACTCCACAGTTTGAAGGCATCAGTTCTTCTGTGCTCAGCCATCATTATGGTCCAACTCTCACACCCATACATGACTACTGGGAAAAGCATTGCTTTGACTATATGGACTTTTGTCAGCATAGTGATGTCTCTGCTTTTTAATACACTGTCTATAGGTGTTATAGACTTTCAACTAAGGAGCAAGCACCTTTTAATTTCATGGCTGCAGTCACCATCTGGCTCCATGATTTTGGAGCCAAAAAAATATCCTGTCATGGCTTCCATTGTTTGCGTATGTATTTGCCATAAAGTGATGGGACCAGATGCTATGATATTCATTTTTTGAATGTTGAGATTAAGGTCAGCTTTTTCAGTCTCCTCTTTCTCCTTCATCAAGAGGCTTTTTAGTTCCTCTTCACTTTCTGCCTTAAGTATGGTGCCATCTGCATACCTGAGGTTATGGATTTTTCTCCTGGCAGTCTTGATTCCAGCTTGTGCTTCATTCAGACCAGCATTTCACATGATGTACTCTGCATATGAATTAAATAAGTAGGGTGACAGTGTACAGCTGTGACGTACTCCTTTCACAATTTGGAACCATTTCATTTTTCCACGTCCATCAGAGGTGTGGCCTGACAGTGCCCTGGGGCCACAGGCATTGAAAGCAACAGTCCTGGTGTAGTATGCTAGCCTGAGTCCTTTTGGAGAAGGTCACCATTACTTCTATCATAGTTTGGCCTGAGTCCAAACTATAGAAAGGGACCTCAGTCCCACCCATCAGCAGATAATCAGATTAAAAATTTATTGAACATGGCCCTCTCCACTAGAAGACGCAGCTTTCCTCACAGCCAGTCCCTCCCACCAGAAAGCTTCCACAAGAATCTTAACCTCATCTATCAGAGGGCAGACCAACTGAAAACCACAGTCACAGAAAACTAACCAATGACCCCAACTATTGACCCCATGGATCACAGCCTTGTCTAACTCAATGAAGCTATGAGCCATACCACGTAGAGCCACCCAAGACAGACAGATTATAGTGAAGAGTTCTGACAAAAATGTGATCATCTGATAAAGGGAGTGGCAAACCACTGCAGCACCATACCTTGAGAGCCCCATGAACAGTATGCAACTATAGATGATTCTAATAGGCCTTATCCCCTACCCCCATGTTTCATTAGATAGGCACTACCACAATTACTGTCACTACAGGAAGGATGCTATTTAAATGTTGACAAGGAGAATCTCAGAAAAATGAGAATTGACTGAGAAAGAGGGGATTATGAGCACTGATATTAAAGAACAAAGGTAGATAGACTTAGAATAAAGAAAGAGAAATTCTAAGCAAAGCTAATAGAATATAGGTGTCAACAAAATTATAGAAATGTATGCTCCCTACAGGAAACTTGAAGAAATTCCTTGCACTTCTATTATTTCTGGTGTGGATGAAGTAGTTGATAAACCTGAAGAGGTTAGTAAGTAAATGATAATAAATGGCCTCCTTTGTGTGGAATTCAAACTAAGACTAAGAATTGTAACCCAAAGAATCTGAGTTGTCACTGAAGTTCTCTAAGTAGGAGAATGAGCAAATTAAAAAAAAAAAAGAGAGATAAGCAAAATAGAAGATGATTACATAGATTCCAGCAATAAAATGACAAAAGTACATTTAAACAAGTAACAGTGGTTGTGGAGGAAAATAAATTAGTTGCAAAAATACAAAGGAATGACTTCAAATGAGACTTAGAAAAATTTTTATTTTGATTAAGAAGAGATGTTTGTCATCACATACAACATTTCAACGTCTTTCCACTGAATAATGATGAAGGGTGACAAGGACTTTTTTCACTTGTGCCTATGAACTTTTATATTCTCTTTTCTTGCTCCCCAGCACTCCTTTCCTTTATGGCATCCTATAATCACTGTAATAGATGACTTGTACCTCTCTGCACACTCATCAGATAGAACATTTCTCAAAGAGACAAGCAGAATCTTCCATTTTTTAAAAAAACACAGAACTATATAAATAGTTGGTAATCAAAATATTTGGTTAACTGGGAAGGAAATCTAATACTGAGGCAGAAGTTTGGTTTCAATCTAAAATTTATGACTCCAAGTTTAGACTTAAATATTATATTGTAAAGTATTCAAATTAAGTGTGAATGCACTATATACTTGCATTTAAAATGTGACTGTTGAACTTGCTATGAGTGATATTTAAATCTTCCTTGACTGATGATGGAGTTGGGATTGTATTCTTATAAGCTCTTTGTAAGTTGAAAATATGATAAGTTGAAAATTCATTTGATACACTGAAGCTACTAGACATGATGCTAACTTTGCCTGGTGGCTGAGATAGTAAAGAGTCTTCCCTCAGTGCTAGAAATTCCAGTTTCGTCCCTAGGTCTAGAAGATCTCCTGGAGAAGGGAATGGCTACCCATCCCAATGTTCTTGCCTGAGAAATTTCATGAACAGAGTAACCTGTAGGGCTATAGTCCATGGGGTCACAAAGAGTCAGATGCAAGTGAGCAGCTAACACTTTCACTTTCACTGAACATGATAGCTAACCTTATTCTACTTTACATTAGCTTATAATTGGCCAAAATTGTCTAACACAAAGTCTACTTTATGACAGACTTTTGAATATTTACTGTAATGTATTAAATACTGTAACTGAAAGGGAAAACCAGAATAGCTGTCTGAGTCCAGAATGGTTGTAAGCATATTGGCTGTTTATCTTTGTGACTGTAGGACTGACTGGGAGTTCCAGCTGCTTCCCTGCTCAGCATCACTAGAGAGTATCCTAAGGCCAATGGCTTGCCTAGGAAAAGATCAAAATTCAAAATGTGAAGTACAGTTTCAACTAAACGTGTATAATTGTGACACATCATAATATTAAAGAACTGCAAGTCAAACCACTATAGGTTGGAAGCTTTGGGTAGCAGTTATCTGTGTGCTTAGTTGCTCAGTTGTGTCCAGCTCTTCTGTGACCCCATGGGCTTTATATTGCAAAACTCCTCTAACCATGAGATTTCCCAGGCAAGAATACTGGAGTAGGTTTCAAATTCCTTCTCCAGGGCATCTTCCCAAGCCAGGTATTGAACCCATTTATTCTGCCTTGGCAGGTGAATTTTCTACCACTGAATCACCAAGGAAGTCTTATGATTTCTTATAGAGAAAATAATACATGTGCTTATATCTAAATACTTACATATATATTTATATGCATATATATGTATAGTGTGTGTGTGTGTGTCTGTGTCTGTGTCTGTGTGTCTGTGTCTGTGTGTGTGTGTAGAGAAGGAGAGTCATGATGCATACATATAAATATATTCCTAACCTGCTCTATCTTCAAGAAGGTCCTGGCAGTACCACTCTACCAGTAATCCAGTGAATAGATAAGCATTGATCGATCATCTGAGAGCAAGCTCTCCACTAGAAAAAACTATAACTTTTAGATCCAAGTCAGGAAAAATATAAGATGGGCCTGAAAAACCTTTTTTTCACCACAAATAAGTATACAGTGGATGTTGCTGTTGTTTAGTAGCTAAGTTGTGTCTGACCCTTGTTGACCCTATGGACTATAGCATGCCCAGCTTCCCTCTCCTCGCTGTCTCCTGGAGTTGTCTCAAATTCATGTTCATTGAGTCGGTGAATGAATAAGAATATCTAAAGAAGACACAATATCAACTTTAAGAGGCCGCTACTGATGAAATCTGAAATATGAGACTTAATTCAAAGATTAAAATAAACACTAATAACATCTTAGAGACAAATCCATGAGTTTATTTGAAATACTGTAACTGAAAGGGAAAACCAGAATAGCTGTCTGAGTCCAGAATGGTTGTAAGCATATTGGCTGTTTATCTTTGTGACTGTAGGACTGACTGGGAGTTCCAGCTGCTTCCCTGCTCAGCATCACTAGAGAGTATCCTAAGGCCAATGGCTTGCCTAGGAAAAGATCAAAATTCAAAATGTGAAGTACAGTTTCAACTAAACGTGTATAATTGTGACACATCATAATATTAAAGAACTGCAAGTCAAACCACTATAGGTTGGAAGCTTTGGGTAGCAGTTATCTGTGTGCTTAGTTGCTCAGTTGTGTCCAGCTCTTCTGTGACCCCATGGGCTTTATATTGCAAAACTCCTCTAACCATGAGATTTCCCAGGCAAGAATACTGGAGTAGGTTTCAAATTCCTTCTCCAGGGCATCTTCCCAAGCCAGGTATTGAACCCATTTATTCTGCCTTGGCAGGTGAATTTTCTACCACTGAATCACCAAGGAAGTCTTATGATTTCTTATAGAGAAAATAATACATGTGCTTATATCTAAATACTTACATATATATTTATATGCATATATATGTATAGTGTGTGTGTGTGTGTCTGTGTCTGTGTCTGTGTGTCTGTGTCTGTGTGTGTGTGTAGAGAAGGAGAGTCATGATGCATACATATAAATATATTCCTAACCTGCTCTATCTTCAAGAAGGTCCTGGCAGTACCACTCTACCAGTAATCCAGTGAATAGATAAGCATTGATCGATCATCTGAGAGCAAGCTCTCCACTAGAAAAAACTATAACTTTTAGATCCAAGTCAGGAAAAATATAAGATGGGCCTGAAAAACCTTTTTTTCACCACAAATAAGTATACAGTGGATGTTGCTGTTGTTTAGTAGCTAAGTTGTGTCTGACCCTTGTTGACCCTATGGACTATAGCATGCCCAGCTTCCCTCTCCTCGCTGTCTCCTGGAGTTGTCTCAAATTCATGTTCATTGAGTCGGTGAATGAATAAGAATATCTAAAGAAGACACAATATCAACTTTAAGAGGCCGCTACTGATGAAATCTGAAATATGAGACTTAATTCAAAGATTAAAATAAACACTAATAACATCTTAGAGACAAATCCATGAGTCTTTGATATATCAGTTTGCTAAAGCTTCCCTGACCAAGTACCACAGGCTTGGTGGCTTACAAAATATGAATTTAGGTTCTGGACACCTGAAGTCCATAACCAAGATATCAGCAGTGTCAGTTCCTTTTGAGAGCCATGGAGGTGCCACTCAAGGCCTATTTCTTCAGCTTGTTGATAGCCGTCCTCTCCTCATGCGTTTACATGTTTTTTCCCTCTGTGTGTGTAATTATTTCCACATTTCTTCTTCTTGTAAGAATAGCAGTCATAGTGAATTAAGTCCAACTGTAATGATCTAATTATTTTTGAAGTAAACAGAAATCATTTTAATATATACATTTTCATTTCAGTTAATTCAATACTGATTTATAAAAGGCATGCATACCCATTTAGTTTGCTTCAAATTTATCTATTTTTCAACATGCGGCAACCTTCCAAATGAGATAGAGTTGAGTACAATGTATCATGTCCTCAAAGAGTTTTATCAACTTTAACATTTTCAAAGAGCCCTATGAGGCTGCTCAGTGTGGTGGTTTTCCCCTGAAACTTCTTATATGGCAGATGGCGAAACAGACTAGGGTCTTCTCTGGGCTACTGGTTGCTTGTGTTCATATCACGGCTCAGCTGGATAAGAGGTAGAGACTGAATAATAAGTTGGTTTCCTCCAACCCCAGCTGGCTGAGAGAGCTTCATGTTTAGAAAGGAAACCAGATGATGAAAACTCTCCTAGTGGTGTGATTTGCTCCAGGGTTCTTTTGAGATCCAAGAAAGGAGGTAATCCTCATGCTCAGTACTCTGTGGCCTTCTAGCGTCCTCTGCTCCAGCCATTGTTCTCAGCCAGGTGATTTATTGTACTTGCTGCAGAACTGAAAGCATGAAGTCTCTGTCCACTTCCATGATTAGAGGTGGTGAGTCTTCTCAATTCCGGCCAAATGGATCCGACCGCACTTTCAACCCTGGTGGCTGCACGTCCTCTTGAAGAATACCGGTTCGATTTATGGCTTGTTCCTAATGGTACTCCTCCAGCCTCATTAAGGGCGGGAAGTAGATGGGGTAGAAGGCGATGCCGATCAGGTAGATGAAGCCGTGGAAAGTAAGAGCAGTGTACATGTTCCGGGACATGGCTCCAGTTGGGGGCTAGCCGGATTCTCCAGTGCCCCGACTCTTGAAACTCGGCTCCCGCCGGCTGGGCCGTGACCTGGCTCCATAATGACCTAATTTTAATTTACCTCTGTATAGATCCTGTCTCCAAATACAGTCATATTCTAAGGTACAATGATTAGGAATGCAGCCCATGAATTTTGAGGTGGCTACTATTCACCCATAGCTTTTAATGATATAAATAAATAAGTAAATGAATAAATGTATGAATAAAATAATGATGCAGAATACTAAGCTCTCCAATTCAATAGAATGCCAACTAATAATAATCACTTGGTAGTAGAGCAAGCTGGTGAACATACGCCTTTAACTCAAGTGATTATAAATTGATGTTTACTGAGTTCCTGAAGTGGTACACTGAGAAGAACAGTGTACCACTTCTGTGGTATTCCTACCATGGTTACATAATTTGATTAAATATGATATGAGAAAGAAGCAGAAAAACTCAAATTTAGATGTATTCTCTGGTTTATATTATTTTTTAAAACTGTCAAGGTTATGAAAAACAAGAAATGTCCGAGATACTCTTCTTGATTGAAGAAGACCAGAGAGTTGTGACAATTGCATTCAATTAGTGGCTTTGTGCTCAATTCTAAATCTATAAAGGCCATTGGAAAAATCAGCAAAATTTGAATGGAATTTATAAATCAGATTTTAGTATTAAATTAATGTTACTTTCTTGGTATTGATGGTTGTCTTGTGGTTTATGGGATAGTCTTCTTTCTAGCAAATACATACTGAAACACTAAGGTTTGATAAGTAACTGATGAAAGATTGATAAGGTCAAATATGGTAAAATTTTATATTTCTTGACTTTGTATAGCAGAGGATTGCAGATGCAATAGTTATTTGTACTATTCTTAGAACTGTTCTGTAAGACATATTACTTTTAAAGAATATCCCAAATGCACAATTAAATAAATAAATAGCACTCGGCTATTTTATAAAAATTATGCCCAAACTTCCTAGAAAGGGATTCTCTCCCAACCCTAATCTCCAGCTAAGCAGATTCCCCCTGCTTTCCTTTTGTATATTGTGATCTCTGATATATTTTGGAAACATTTCTTGCAAAAATTGGAGAGTATTTTTTTCAGAATACTTATTTATTTAATTTTGGCTTTTTGAGGTCTTTGTTGTTATGTGCAGGCTTTCTCCATTGTGGTGAGTGGGGACTACTCTTGGTTGCAGTGTGTGGGCTGCTTATTGCAGAGGCTTTTCTCCTTGCAGAGTGCAAGTTCTAGGGCTTGTGTGCGAAGTAATTGGGGTGTGCAGGCTTAGTTTCTCGGTGGCATGTGGGATCTTCTTGGACCAGGGATCAAACCTGTGTCCTCTGCATTGGCAGGCAGATTCTTAACCACTGGACCATCAGGGCTGTCCCCTTTTAGTGTTTTATCTTTTTAAAACTCAGTTCCTATTTTGAACTGAATTCACATCATAAAACATCTCAGTTCAGTTGAGTTCAGTTCAGTTACACAGTCGTGTCCAACTCTTTGCAGCCCCATAGACTGCAGCATGCCAGGCTTCCCTGTCCTTCACCATCCCCAAGAGCCTGCTCAAACTCATGTACATTAACTCAGTGATGCCATCCAACCATCTTGTCCTCTGTTGTCACCTTCACTTTTGCCTTCTTTTTCCCCACCATCAGGCTCTTTTCCAATGAGTTATCAGTTCGCATTAGTTGGCCAAAATATTGGAGCTTCAGCTTCAGCCATTCCATTTTTTAAGGCTCTTTTCCAATTGGGGAATTTTTGGCCATTGGAAAAATCAGCAAAATTTGAATGGAATTTATAAATCAGATTTTAGTATTAAATTAATGTTACTTTCTTGGTATTGATGGTTGTCTTGTGGTTTATGGGATAGTCTTCTTTCTAGCAAATACATACTGAAACACTAAGGTTTGATAAGTAACTGATGAAAGATTGATAAGGTCAAATATGGTAAAATTTTATATTTCTTGACTTTGTATAGCAGAGGATTGCAGATGCAATAGTTATTTGTACTATTCTTAGAACTGTTCTGTAAGACATATTACTTTTAAAGAATATCCCAAATGCACAATTAAATAAATAAATAGCACTCGGCTATTTTATAAAAATTATGCCCAAACTTCCTAGAAAGGGATTCTCTCCCCAACCCTAATCTCCAGCTAAGCAGATCCTCCTGCTTTCCTTTTGTATATTGTGATCTCTGATATATTTTGGAAACATTTCTTGCAAAAATTGGAGAGTATTTTTTTCAGAATACTTATTTATTTAATTTTGGCTTTTTGAGGTCTTTGTTGTTATGTGCAGGCTTTCTCCATTGTGGTGAGTGGGGACTACTCTTGGTTGCAGTGTGTGGGCTGCTTATTGCAGAGGCTTTTCTCCTTGCAGAGTGCAAGTTCTAGGGCTTGTGTGCGAAGTAATTGGGGTGTGCAGGCTTAGTTTCTCGGTGGCATGTGGGATCTTCTTGGACCAGGGATCAAACCTGTGTCCTCTGCATTGGCAGGCAGATTCTTAACCACTGGACCATCAGGGCTGTCCCCTTTTAGTGTTTTATCTTTTTAAAACTCAGTTCCTATTTTGAACTGAATTCACATCATATATACATCTCAGTTCAGTTGAGTTCAGTTCAGTTACACAGTCGTGTCCAACTCTTTGCAGCCCCATAGACTGCAGCATGCCAGGCTTCCCTGTCCTTCACCATCCCCAAGAGCCTGCTCAAACTCATGTACATTAACTCAGTGATGCCATCCAACCATCTTGTCCTCTGTTGTCACCTTCACCTTTTGCCTTCTTTTTTCCCCACCATCAGGCTCTTTTCCAATGAGTTATCTGTTCGCATTAGTTGGCCAAAATATTGGAGCTTCAGCTTCAGCATCAGTCCTTCCCATGAATATTCAGGGTTGATTTTCCTTAGGATTGACTGGTTTGATCTTGCTGTCTAAGGGACTCTCAAGAGCCTTCTCCAACACCACAGTTCAAAGGCATCAATTCTTCTCCACTCAGCCTTCTTTATGATCCATCTCTCACATCATACATGACTACTGGGAAAACCAATGCTTTGACTATATGAACCTTTTTCAGCAAAGTGGTGTCTCTGCTTTTTATATCCATCTAGTCATGGTTTTTCATTTTTTTAAATGGAAGATAATTTAATTGCTTTAAAATGTTTTGTTGGCTTCTTCCATTCAACAATACGAATCAGCCATAAGTGTACGTATCCCCTCTCCCTCTTAAATCTTCCTCCCACCCCAACCTCCACTCCAGCTCACCCTTCTAGGTTGTTACAGAGTGCTGGGCTGAGCTCCCTGTGTTACACAGTAAGTTGTAATAGCTATCTATATTACATATTACCATGTATTTTACCATAAGCAGCCACAATGCTATTTCTATCTCTTCTCCTAGTGATAAGCGTCTAAGTTGTCTCCAGTTCCTAACTTGCAATGGTGCTGTTTGTGTATGCACACTCAGTAATCAGTAATTCTTTAACACAGAACTAGATTTGAGATTGCTGAATTGTCAGATGCATGTATAGGTTATTTCTCTAAATGATCATTTGCTAGTGATTAATACTACAAATATATTCACATTTATCAAATATGTCACCACATGCTACATGAAACCAATACCATTATTTTTCTATGTTTATATCAGTTAAACATTTATTTTAAAATATAAGCTTCCTTTGTGTGGGCTTTTTGTCCCAGAGTTATAAACTATTATTCTATATTTGATTCTTTATATATTTTATCGTGCGCATTAATAGCTTAAATCACTCAGAATACCATTTTTTATATAATGATAGTCAGAGATTCAGCTTTATTTCACTTATGTAACATTAAAGTCATTTTTATAAAAATCATTATCCCTCAAAAATTCAACATATCTCAAAGGGAAATCCACATGATTAAGCAAGAGAAGCTAAATATATATATACTTTAGATAGTATTACTCATTTGAAACTTACAAAATTAAAACTAAATGGAATCTAAGAAGATACAACAAAATCTTAACCAAGATAGAAAACAAGAAAGACTATAGCAGTAAAAAATTACAAAAATCTTTCCTGTCAGTTTGAAATAAGAAAGAGGTAGTCAATAATGTGACTGTTGAAAGCCGACTATTCACGGACAGATCTTACAGAATATGCATAAAATTTGAAAACCAAATAATAGATATCAATACTGAATAATAAGAAAAGTGCTGTTTTGGCTTAGAATTTATATGCAGAGTTGATATGGAATATAGGATTTTCAACGACTGAATTAAAAATCTGTTGGAATGAATACGAAATATTTAGTAAGGGCTTCCCTGGTGGTCCAGTGGGTAAGGACACTGCCTTGTAGTGCAAGGGGCACCAGTTTGATCCCTGGCCTGGGAAGATCCCATGTGCTGCAGAGTGGCTGGACTGATGTGTCCAATTACCAAGCCAGAGCTCTCCAGTGCATGCACCCAGAGCCGGTGCTCTATAGAGAGGACACTGTGATGGGAGGCCCACACAGGCCAAAGAACAAAGATGGATGAAAACAAAAAATGAAAGACCAACAAAAGTGGCCAAAAAAAAAAATTTGGTAAGTTGACTGGATCTAAATTAAGTATACAAAACAATCAGTTTTTATCTGTACTAATAATAGCAAGAAATGGAAATAGACACACTTGGAAAAATAGGGAATAAAAACTAGAAGCAAACTTAAAAAAGAAAATGCTAATTCAGGACCTATATGAAGAATGCTATTCTTTTTTTTTTCTTTTGAGTAACTTATTTATTTATTTTTATTCACTTATATTAAGAAATTGTTAATTTACAATATTGTGTTGGTTTCAAGTATACAGCAAAGCAATCCAGAGAATGTTATTGTTTTTGAAATTACTATTTTAAGCAATTTTTGTGTTTCCTCTTACCTTATTTTTAAAACCTTTCCGCATTCGGATAATCCTTGTTCATATTTTGTTCTCAACACTCTAGTCTTCATGTTGTATTTCGCTGTAATTTGAATATAGCAGTCACATGACATATTTTGAAAATTGAATCAATCCCAGTTACCAATTTTTATACACAGGTGTCTATAAGTCAGTCGTAAGGTATTAAGGAGCTTCCAAGTAGTGCTAGTGGGAAAGACTCCGTCTACCCATGAAGGAGACTTAAGAGTCATGTGTTCAGTTTCTGAGTCGAGAAGATCCCCTGGAGGAGGGCATGGCAACCTGCTCCAGTATTCTTGCCTAGAGAATCACATGGACAGTGGAGCCTGGCTTGTTGCAGTCTATGGAGTCATAAAGAGTTGGACATGATTGAAGTGAGGAAGCACACACGTGTAAAGTATAAACATAGGTCATTCTACTACTTCTCATTTTACCACATTGGTTAGGTATTCAGATCGTTTCTGTAGGCATGAATTGAAAGGTCACTTCATAAATTTTTTTTTTTTTTTCTCTTTAGAGGATTTTATTTCAACACAGAGCAAAATTTCCACTCAATTAATGCTTCCAAAGGGTAAAACAAAAAACAAAACAACAAAAGAAAGTTTTGCTTGCTTCTAATCTTCAAAAGAGAGCATGGCAGTGCAAATAGCTCTAGAGGCAAACATAAATGTTTTAATATTCCTGTTAATTTTCTGAAACATGCTAGGCAAAGAAATGCTGCAAGATGTGCAGTAGTGTTTTTATCTGCCTCCTTTTAAGAGAGTAGCATATTTTATGACAATACTAAAGAACAGCTGTTACTTAATTTCTGTAGCTGATTATTTCTGGGAATTGCTAGAAGAATTATTGTCACTCACTCAGGTTATTGTTCAGATATCATCACATTTGTTTATAATTTATATACATTGAGGAATAGAAAAAACAGATTTGAGTATATAGACATTAATCCACAGCTGTAGAGTATGGAGCATATTTGAAAAATGTTCAGATTAATACCATTTAGTATCTTAATGTTACTAGCACATTTTAGCTGGAACTTTGAAAAACTGTTTGAAAGTGCTGACCTAGAAAGGAGCCCTTAAAAAAATCATTCACTATGGATTTCTAACAGAACTAAATACTCTTCTCTTCTGTACTTGCTATCAATTTCTTGTCAGATCCAATTCAAAAATCTGATCTTGATCCTTTACAACTTAAATGAGGCAGATAAGATGTTCTGTGCCCTTTACTGAATTCTGTATTTTAACAAAGTGGGTTTTCTAAAAGCACACATACAGGCTAGATATTTTTCAAGTGATGAAAGTGGACTTTATTACTAATTAGAATCCAATTTGATGACTTTGCAGAAGCTTCTACAATTGTGACTTCCTATACTGACTAATTTGCAACTTTGCTTTTTTTTGCCGCCTGAAACTACATACTTATTGTGACTTATTAAATACTTAAAGTGCTTGTTACTCTGTGGATTACAAGGTGCTTTCAACATACATCAGTCCGTGTAATGAACTGTAAACTGTCTTTATCAAAAGTTGCCATCCATCTTCAGGATTTCAAATCATTTTGATCAAAGACTGTGCTTTTTTGAAAACAGATTGAATCCATAAAGATCCCTATACATATCATATGTTTGCTTGCCCTAGAGAGATCATGCAAAACGAGTAGCCATAAATTTCATTACTTATCATTGGAGTATATAAGAATGAGAATCCATAAAATAGCACTATGTCTAGTCAAAATAATTAAATTGCATTGATAAAATCAAATGATTTTTTTATTGTTTCTGGGATGTGCATAATTTTATTTAAATTATTTATTTTTAATTGGAGGATAATTGCTTTACAATATTGTGTTGGTTTCTGCCATACATCAACATGAATCAGCCATAGATGTACATATACCCCCTCTATCCTGAACCTCCCTTCGACCTCCCACCCCATCCCACCCGTGTAGGTGGTCACAGAGCACCGATTTTGAGCTCTCTCTTTCATACAGCAAATTTCCAATGGCTGTCTGTGTTACATATGGTCCTGTATATGTTTCACTGCTGCTCTCTCAATTTGTCTTACCCTCTCCTTCCCTCACTGTATCCACAAGTCATTTCTCTATGTGTGTGTCTCCATTGCTGCCCTGCAAACAGGTTCATCAGTTCCATCATTCGAGATTCCATATGAGTGCATTAATATATGCTTGTTTTTCTCTTTCTGACTTTGCATAATAGGCTCCAGGTTCTTGATCAGCAGCAGCTACAGAATGGTTGAGCCCAAATGCAAAGTCAATTGAAGCCTCTTGTTAAAAAGTTATTAAAAATTTCAAGTTGGTAACAACAAAGCATTAATTTAAGCATGAGGTTTGCCCTGCTTGTGGTTTCTTGTGTGATTGCACAGTCTGCCTGCCTATGAAGCTGGCCTTGATTATGACGGTGCATATGTAATAGATAAACAGTAATAAAATTTTTTGTGAAAACCACTGTGTGTCAGGCACAGTGTTGGATTGTATAACACTTTTCACTTTCATAAAGCATCAGCTATGAAGAGTACTGTTGTTCCCTCCAGAGATGAAGAAACTGAGACTGTGATTTTGCAAATTTGCCCCATGTCTTCAGGAACTGACAATATTTCTACCCTTCATTTTTCTCCAGAGATGGATTTTTACTTAATCAGTGATTATAATTGATAAGAGGTGGGGATTCAAGGGAGAGTTAATCTAAGTATGAAGTCTGGTAGACACTGAGTTCAGTTGAGAGGAAGATGGTCCTGTTCAACCTTCCTTCTGCCAGTGCTGGGTGTGTCTGTGGCGTTGTTTCATGCTTCTTTTTTCCAGTTTTAGATATTTATCCAAGGTAGAAATTGTTCATTTTAAATTTGTTTCAGTTTGATTAACATATGGTAATCGGTCAACTATACAAAGAATATTAACTGCTGTTTTATCTACAAATGCAAGACTTAGTTGAAGTCTCATTTTCACTTCCATCTTCCCTGGTAAAACTGCTTCTAAATTTTAGGGAAAAATGAAAATGGTCTGAACCAGAAAGATGCTACAATGTGGAGAAAATTTTGCCTTATAGAATTGTCCAAATGAAACCATTATATTTGGGACAGACAAAACTCAACGCTCAAGCTTATGTTGCTGGTGGGTTTCATGTAAGACATCAAGTTTTATGCCTACATACACATAATATACTGTGAAAAAAGTCATCTGTGCCCATGCTATCATATGCTGACAATTCCAATTAAAATTAATTACAATTTTTCCTTTGATTCAGTAATGTTTTAATGAAGATGTTTTTGAATGTACATTTAATTTTTCTTGAAAATATTTCACTAGGGTCAAATATCAAAGAAGTAATTGCTGTCTCAAAGGTTATCTATTTTTCTAAAATAAACTTCAATTGCTTTTTTAATTAAAAATACAAGTTTATTTTAATCAGAAACTGTATAAGATGTAAAAAGTCACCTGAAATTACAATAAGCAAAATTAGTTACTGTTAATTTTTAGTACAGATTTCAGTCATTTTTTTCTGTCATATTTAGTCTTCATTTCTCTCATATTTCTCTGTGCATATACATACCTGTAAATATATGTGTGCATGTGGATTTAAAGCATCTGTCATAATAGTAATTTATATATATATATATTTGTGTATTGTGCCTTATTTAAAGGCATCTTTTACTTTTTCCTTGTGGCATTAACAATATTTCAAATAATTTTAATGCTTCCATATTAATTTTCTGAGAGAAGTATAGAGTATTTCCACTATTTAACCATTTACCCATACTTGAAATTTAATTACAAATTTGTGTGTGTGTAAATATAACAGTGATGACTATAATTTGCAAATATTTTATTTTCTTGAGTTACATTTACATTACAATTTTTTTTATGGTTCCAGGTTATATACTATAATGGCTATATTCCTTAATACACCCATCTTGGCTGCAAGAGAGTGACTATTTTGCAAAAGGAGAAGGGGACAACAGAGAATGAGATGGTTGGATGGCATCACTGAGTCACTGGACATGAGTCTGAACAATCTCCTGGAGATGGTGACGGACAGGGAAGCCTGGCGTGCTGCTATCCATGGGGTCCCAAAGGGTCAGACACAACTTAGTTACTGTACTGAACTGAACTTGTGCATGGAACATTTATATCCCAAAGAATATGCTAATTACTCCAGTCCCTTAGGCACAG
The DNA here is from genome assembly GCA_022376925.1 of Tragulus kanchil. Classification (NCBI taxonomy): domain Eukaryota; kingdom Metazoa; phylum Chordata; class Mammalia; order Artiodactyla; family Tragulidae; genus Tragulus; species Tragulus kanchil. The sequence continues at coordinate 83,165,507 of JAIOJX010000003.1, read as the reverse complement.
TGATTTGTGCATGACCACTCAGGAATCAGAGCATGGCCTGGGGAGGCCGAGCTGGAACAGAAGAACAGAGAACAGCAGCAGTGAAAATCCATGATCTTACCCATTCTTGTGTCGCCCCTCAGAACCATGGATAGTAGCAGGGTCCTTTGTTGAAGAGGCCACTTGGTATACGAAGTGAAGAAACCATCACATGTCAGAAGCCCTGATTTCAGGCCTCTCTTGGACATTGTAAGTCCTAAGTCCTGAACAAACTGTTCAGAATATAGGTCTTGGCCATGAAAGTGAAGACTGGGACTTGGCTGGTGGTCCAGTGGCTGGTACTTCCATGCCCCCAAAGCAGAGTGCCCAGGTTTGATTCCTGACCCAAACAAGTAAAATGAAATAAATTTAAAAAAAAAGAGAGAGAGTGCCTATTTTGTGGCCAGTTTTAAAGAATTAAACAACTTAAGTCACTATCAGTGTTATTTAGCAAAAATGATTAAAATTATTTCTCATTGTTTTTACGTGTTTCTCTTGAACAGGCACCCAAATGCAGATCACCCATTTTCTTGCCAATGATCTATGTTAAGACATTGTACTGATATTTAAAATAAAGACCATGATCTATTGTGATTTATTATAAATGAAAGGTAACTTTTTACAAACATGTTACAGGTATTGTCCCACAGTTTGTTTTCCTCTTTATGGTAGTCAATTATACATATACATAAATATGAACCTTTAAAAAACATTGGAAAGTGGCTCAGGAAAAATAGAAAATATCTGTAGATGGATCTAAGCCCAGAGTAATCTAACAGTTAAATCGATGAATGTATATTAATCATTATTCTTTCTCTTTCTAGGCAAATATATATATAAATTAATAAAATTTAAAACTAAAATATGACTAAAACAAAGTCCAGAGTAAAGCATTTATATTAAACAATGGTCAAAACTACAGGCAGATAAGAAAGACAGGAAAAGTACCTACAGAAAAGAATAAGAAAACTACAGGGCTTCCCTGGTGGTCCAGTGGGTAAGGACACTGCCTTGTGATGCAAGGGATGCCGGTTCAATCCCTGGCCTGGGAAGATCCCATGTGCTGCGGAGCGACTGGACCGATGTGCCCAATTACCGAGCTGGAGTTCTGTAGCACATGCGCCCAGAGCTGGTGCTCTATGACAACAGAGGCCACTGCGATGGGAGGCCCACACGGGCCAAAGAACAAAGCTGGATGTAAGTGGATAAATAAAAGAGCAATAGACGTGGCCCACCCGCCCTTCTTCCCCCTCAATCTGACACCCCACCCAAAAAAATAGCAAAACTATAGCAAAATTTGTTATTCATTAGTGGGAAAATTTATGCTAACACATTTAAAAATCATAATAAGATAGATTATTTTATATTAAAAATGAATTCAAACATTTACCAAAAAAAAAAAAAAAAAAACAGTGCAAAAGTTTACAGTCAAATCTCACTCCTAAATCTCACATCCTAAATAAATGACAAACCAATTCATTCAAAAGACAGAAACCATAATCACTTAGAATTTATTTCAAGTGTTTAATTTTGTTCTGGGAAACACAATACCATTATTCATAATGCTAGTGGGTCAAAGATGGAGAAATTCTATGTCCTACAGAAATGCAAAAAATGCATTTGATAAATTTCAAAATCCATAATTCCTAGTTAAGATTGCAATAGCAGTGAATATAAAATAACTCTGAATTTGATAGTAAATTGCATGTTATTATTTAGGAATAAAGGAAGAAACAGAACAGAGAGAGAGGAAGGCACTTCAAGTATAGTATGAAGGCCCAGCTAAGGCTCCCTAAGCTTCACAACCATATCTGTCAAGGGACTTTTCATAGGATATCCATCACAAAAAAGCACAGATCAGGTGGCATAGTATCCAAGAGTATCTAAAACATCTTATTATCATATACCTTCTTCAAATATGTGTCTTCCTCGTGCACTGAGAAAAGTCATTCTTCTTTTGGTTGTGTTCTCCTCCATTCTCTTACTTATTTTACGTTACTTAGTCCCAAAGGAGCACTAATGAAATTCTTGTTTTTCTGCTCTCTAACTCTATACCTAGAGTGTTAGTGCTATAAAGCCACCTCTCAGTATTTAACTCAAGGACTAGTTGTACATTTAAATTATCAGTTTAGTAATCCAAGAGGTTGAGCGGTAGGAATCAGGGCCTTACCTAACAAGAGACACTGTTTCTAGCATTATTTCTTTTAATGAATGTACTGTGATGATATATAGATATTTTAAGTTGAATTTTATACTTAGGCTAGAATTTTCTACAGAGGCAAACTGTTATTTTTTTTTTTTAATGATGTTACTTTGTTGTATAGCAGAAATAATGATAAACTCAGTCCTCATCGCCAAATGACTTTTTCTTCATTTTGGTTGACACAGATTTGTGGACCCCTAAAATCTACTACTCATCTTTATAACTGCTGTTTTTCTTACTGGGAAATTAATTCCAATTGAAAATCCTATTTGGCCTATACTATCTCAGTTTTTTTTCTACCTCACAAATTTGGAAAAAAAGGCTGGTGGGGATTCGGCTATACTTTTGCTTCCAAAACCCATATAGATTTAAAATTAAAAATTATAAAATAACATGTTTGTTTAAGATATAAGCACTGTTTGGTTCCTGTGAAAATAGCTGATTTTATTTTTAAACACTTGTTTCAATACAGTGCAGTCTTCCTTTGGTATTTTTTTTCCCTTAATCCCCTGAGATTTATGTCTATTTCTGATTCTGTTCCTCAAGCCCTCTCTGAGAATAGGAAGGCAATGAACTCATTTGATTTTTGTTTTAGCAATACCTGTCTTTTCAGTCAGTAAATTGCTCTGGTCATCTGTAAGAAACTCCACTCTCTCTGTTACTGACCTTTTGTTCTTTCCATGCTTGAAAAATGTCTTATTATTTGTCTTACCGTCTTCTTCAATCTTCTTTTCATTTGCCACCTTTCCTTTTCTTATCATTTTTTTCTTTTACACTTCAAGCTTCAAAATCATGTATATATTCATAGATTTTACATGAGCCTTTCTTTCCCTGATACTCTTTTTTGCATTTGGTATTGGTAGCATGAGCATTGACTCCGTGTGTTCTGAGGCAGTACATTTATGTAACAATAACAAAAAATAACAACTTAACATTAGTGCTTTCTTATTCCTACCTGGATTTTCAAACTGAACTAGTAAAAACATTGTTCACTTAATCAGCCATTAAACAAAATTATCCTAAATATCTGTTGTGCTTCATGGTTTTGATTTGTTATAATTATCTAACTTAAAGAAAAAGTGTACCTTTTCCATGTTAATATAATATGCTTACATTTTCTGTTCTTTCTTTTTTTTTTTGGTCTTTATTTTCAGTCTTCCAGGATGCATATAAAATCTAGCAATGTTGAAAAATCTGATAGAAACATTTTCACTGTAGCCCCAGAAGGCAAATGTCTGTACTTCTTTTAATACACATATGTAAAAGAGGATGTGACATCATAGTTTTTTAAAACAACCAAAGATTTTTCAGTGCAATCTGTTTATGCAAAGGATGTTTCTTCAATGAGAAAGTTTCTACAGTAACTATTTATTCATACCTGCCCATATGTGAGTCCCTTTGTAAAAGCCACCCCAGTTGGGGCAGGCCTAGAAGGCTCAGTTTCTCTGCTGACTTAAGATATCCATAAAGTTTAAAAATATTTATATATGTTGACACTCTTTTCCATAGGAGACAGCCATGTTCACAAAGCTCCTCATCTAAGTGGGTTATAATGATGAGGTATATTCTTTCTTAATGCTTTTTGAGAAAACAATGCAAAATAGTGAGCAAAATAATAATGCAGTCTTAGCATCAGTGTTTTATATTCATTGTTTTTAGATTTTTCAATATTAGTTCCTCTATGATATCGCTTCTGAAGAATGTAAGGTAATTTGCTTTCTTGTTACACATGAGTAAACTGCCAGACCTAACCACTGAGCTGCTTACTGAAATGATCTGACTAGCTCCTGTTAACCAAGAACAAGACAGTCCCAGCTAATTGGGCAATTAAAATTAAGGAAAATGCAGCACAAAAGATTGTCCACATTCATCTCAACTCAGCATAAAATATTGTTAATTCAATATTAAAATGAACTTCTGTATTAAATAAATACTAGGCTTTGTACTGATCTTTGCTTGATCTAAGGCTTTTTTTTTTATGTCTTACTTGCTAAAAATAATAATAAAAAAAGTTTAGATTAAATGGAACAACATTAAATATTAAGTTCTTTCCTAGAACAAAGATGACTATCTTTCTGGCACATCTTGGGCAGTTCTTGTAATAGCGACATAGAAAATGTCAAAATCCCAAAAAGATCATTGCCAGTGGTGGAAATGAATCTGCTTTCATGTGCATAGTATAGAGTGTAGCTAGAGTGCAATGCTGATGCTTCTATCATTAAACAGAATTTTTATCCTAGTGGTACATACGCAAACTTATTTTGTATCATTCAATATATTTAAAATGATGCACATAAATTTCTAGGCAAGAAATGGCTTTATGTGTAGTTTTTATGCTGTCATTTTAGAAAAACAAAGTTTTTTTTGTTTGTTTTCACTAACTTTAAGAAGATTCTTGAATGTATTATTTAAGGTTTTCATTTTTTGTCCTTGATTCAGGTTATATTACTTTCTTTATTTACAATCATCAGTAACTTTATTCATACCTGCCCAATTTGTAAAAGCCACCCCAGTTGGGGCAGGCCTAGAAGGCTCAGTTTCTCTGCTGACTTAAGATATCCATAAAGTTTAAAAATATTTATATATGTTGACACTCTTTTCCATAGGAGACAGCCATGTTCACAAAGCTCCTCATCTAAGTGGGTTATAATGATGAGGTATATTCTTTCTTAATGCTTTTTGAGAAAACAATGCAAAATAGTGAGCAAAATAATAATGCAGTCTTAGCATCAGTGTTTTATATTCATTGTTTTTAGATTTTTCAATATTAGTTCCTCTATGATATCGCTTCTGAAGAATGTAAGGTAATTTGCTTTCTTGTTACACATGAGTAAACTGCCAGACCTAACCACTGAGCTGCTTACTGAAATGATCTGACTAGCTCCTGTTAACCAAGAACAAGACAGTCCCAGCTAATTGGGCAATTAAAATTAAGGAAAATGCAGCACAAAAGATTGTCCACATTCATCTCAACTCAGCATAAAATATTGTTAATTCAATATTAAAATGAACTTCTGTATTAAATAAATACTAGGCTTTGTACTGATCTTTGCTTGATCTAAGGCTTTTTTTTTTATGTCTTACTTGCTAAAAATAATAATAAAAAAAGTTTAGATTAAATGGAACAACATTAAATGTTAAGTTCTTTCCTAGAACAAAGATGACTATCTTTCTGGCACATCTTGGGCAGTTCTTGTAATAGCGACATAGAAAATGTCAAAATCCCAAAAAGATCATTGCCAGTGGTGGAAATGAATCTGCTTTCATGTGCATAGTATAGAGTGTAGCTAGAGTGCAATGCTGATGCTTCTATCATTAAACAGAATTTTTATCCTAGTGGTACATACGCAAACTTATTTTGTATCATTCAATATATTTAAAATGATGCACATAAATTTCTAGGCAAGAAATGGCTTTATGTGTAGTTTTTATGCTGTCATTTTAGAAAAACAAAGTTTTTTTTGTTTGTTTTCACTAACTTTAAGAAGATTCTTGAATGTATTATTTAAGGTTTTCATTTTTTGTCCTTGATTCAGGTTATATTACTTTCTTTATTTACAATCATCAGTAACTTATCTCCATAATCTCTGCCTGGTGAGAAGAGCATTTTTAAGTTTCCCTTCTATTGCTTTTATTGTATTCTTCTCCACACTTCCATTGTCCTTCTAGCTGGAACATTCACCTTTAGTGCCTCAGGTCTGTTATCTGAGGTCTGGGATTTGTTCATTCGTAGCAAACAGTTGGAGAAATCCTGTATATCTCTTCCTGGCAACGCGTGCATGAAGTCTTCACAAGTAATTACTTTGATGTTCTGTAGACAGTGCCTTTGGTTTCCCTGGGTCATTTAATTTAAAGTGATCATGGCCTGGATCACAGTTGGCATTGTGTGTTCCTGCATTTTACTTACAATTGTACGCTTCTATTCCATGGTAAAAAAGATCTTAGCACACTGAATAAGGATGAGGTTCTGCTTAGGGCTGCAAATGCAGTGCAAAAGATAACTTGAGGACAGGGAAGAAAGATTTATTTGTATGGAAGTTTGCCTTTTCTATTTTTGTACTTTCCTAAATATTAAGATGAGGGTTGAATTGTTGAAGGGCTAGCAATTACAATCAGTATGTGAGTTCATATAATTTGCTTTCTGCACTATTCCATAATCCATATTTTTCTGAGTGTATATATAACACTTCTTGGCTTTCTTTAGTATCAACAGCCATTTTGATGCAGTATGTGTTGATCCTGTTAGTGGAGATGAGATACATTATCTGATCATTAGCAAATATTGCAGGAGCCAGGCAATCTCCAATGTTTTCTGTGTAACTATGGAAAAAATTGGAGTAGAAAATGGAAACCAGCTCCAGTATTCTTGCCTGGAAACTTCCAAGGACATAGGCTCTTGTAGGGCTAAGGCCCATGGGATCCCAAAGAGTTAGACACTTGGAAAGCATACAGAATATACTAAACCGTGGACCACTACAACATGAATTTTATACAGTTGCAGAAGTTAATGCAATTGAATATGATTTTTTCTGAGTCCCAAGGTGTAAGATAGGAAGGCAAGTGCCACTCTGAACCAAAAACCTAGTAGATTTGATATGAAAAAATATTTTGTGGATATAAATCTGAAGTTTAATAGTAAAATTGGCAAGATACCATGCATTATAGTGAAAGTGTAGAATAAAACATTGTTTCACACAGATATTTTGAGAAGATGATGGAAAGCGTCATCAAAAACCAAGCTAATAGTCTGTGTTGAGAAGGTTTCATGCTTAACTTCACTAATGTCACTTCGTTTTATGGGTTCATTCCAGTTAAGGTGTTCTCTAGCTTCAAGGGAGAATGTTTATAAAGCATGCAGAGTAAGAATTAAAAAAAGGCAAAAGTGTTTTGATGACTAGGTTCTCCATTATAGATGTTGCCTCCGCTGTTTCTGACATATATATCAGAACATTGTCTTAAAGTGAGGCAATGTGCAATTTTGTATATGTAAGTAAACAATTTCTAAGACAAGAAAAGGTCAACAGCAATTGAGTTCCAAAGGCTTGATATATGCTGCTTGGTGAAATGCAGACTCTGAGGCCGTATCTTAGATCCTTATATCATAATTCTCATTTAAGCAAAATCTCTTGGCAATTTCTATACATAGCCAACTTTGAGGAAAAATTCCCTAAAATAAACTTAGTTTTCTACCAGTTAAATACTATTTATCATGACTCAAGAAAGCCCTTTTCTATATGTGTCAAGAAAATAGCAAAAAGCAAAACACAGGTTTACTTTAGAAGGTACTGAATTAGGCTTTTGGAATAGGAGCAGATGTAAAGAAGTGCATTTTGAGCTAAACATTCACTTGAAAACCCCGTGATATCAGTATTAATTTATTGGTGAAGTGTAGCAGCTGACATGTTTCAACTGTAGTAATTGGTTAATCATATAAATGTAGCAATACCTTTGTTTTTGCTCATCATACATTTTCTATTATCATCTTGTTCTATAATATTTTTAATAGTTAAAACTAGTACAGAATGCTTTAGACAAAAGATGAGTCTAAATCTGAAATAAATGTACTAAATTAAATTAGCCCCTCATTATTTGTTTTTGTTTTCCAAAGAACTTTAAAAAACAACCTTACAATTGTTTCCGAAATAATTGGAGCCATTATTCAATTGTGGATATATTCACCATACTGATGATACTCATTTGTATGAACTTTATTTTCTGCTATATTTGTAAATAAGGTTTGCTTTAACTTTTTTCAAGTGTTATGGGATGTCAATTTTTGCTAAATTCTTCTCATTGGCATAGCTCTTAGAATTCTCTTAAGATATTCACAATATTCATTTCTCTTTTTGAGAGCAAATCTGTATGTATTCTCTGTTGAAGTACTGTGCAACATACTCCTCACAAATTAAATTCAGATTTTCCCAGGTTTCTCTAGCTTAAAATGTTTATAAAGCAGGGTAGAAAAATTTTAGGTTCTCCATTATAGATGTTGCCTCCGCTGTTTCTGACATATATATCAGAACATTGTCTTAAAGTGAGGCAATGTGCAATTTTGTATATGTAAGTAAACAATTTCTAAGACAAGAAAAGGTCAACAGCAATTGAGTTCCAAAGGCTTGATATATGCTGCTTGGTGAAATGCAGACTCTGAGGCCGTATCTTAGATCCTTATATCATAATTCTCATTTAAGCAAAATCTCTTGGCAATTTCTATACATAGCCAACTTTGAGGAAAAATTCCCTAAAATAAACTTAGTTTTCTACCAGTTAAATACTATTTATCATGACTCAAGAAAGCCCTTTTCTATATGTGTCAAGAAAATAGCAAAAAGCAAAACACAGGTTTACTTTAGAAGGTACTGAATTAGGCTTTTGGAATAGGAGCAGATGTAAAGAAGTGCATTTTGAGCTAAACATTCACTTGAAAACCCCGTGATATCAGTATTAATTTATTGGTGAAGTGTAGCAGCTGACATGTTTCAACTGTAGTAATTGGTTAATCATATAAATGTAGCAATACCTTTGTTTTTGCTCATCATACATTTTCTATTATCATCTTGTTCTATAATATTTTTAATAGTTAAAACTAGTACAGAATGCTTTAGACAAAAGATGAGTCTAAATCTGAAATAAATGTACTAAATTAAATTAGCCCCTCATTATTTGTTTTTGTTTTCCAAAGAACTTTAAAAAACAACCTTACAATTGTTTCCGAAATAATTGGAGCCATTATTCAATTGTGGATATATTCACCATACTGATGATACTCATTTGTATGAACTTTATTTTCTGCTATATTTGTAAATAAGGTTTGCTTTAACTTTTTTCAAGTGTTATGGGATGTCAATTTTTGCTAAATTCTTCTCATTGGCATAGCTCTTAGAATTCTCTTAAGATATTCACAATATTCATTTCTCTTTTTGAGAGCAAATCTGTATGTATTCTCTGTTGAAGTACTGTGCAACATACTCCTCACAAATTAAATTCAGATTTTCCCAGGTTTCTGTGAGTCCTTAAGTTAAGTACTAATACACCCCAAACAGTTACCTCTTCCTTCTGGAGTCTTAGTAGGAATATGATATTCACAGTACAAAATGATTTACAGTTCTTGGAAACAAAGCACATTACAAACATGAAATATGGTAATGGGATTTCTTAGACTTTTGAGTTTCTGGCATTTGCTTGGGAAAATGGGGGAGATGAAGTGTCTGCTTTTGTTTCCGAGTTGCTTTGAGTTGTGCTGTTTCTTGTCGTATTTTATAATGAGTCTGGATGTTTTCTGGCAAAGACATCTGTGAGCTACTAAAAGATAATTCTTCAGGACATCAAAGAAATTAATGACAGAAAGAGTTAATTCTATTTCTAAAAAAATAGCTGCCTTGTAGAGCTAGAGAGGAACAGAGGCTACTGGGGTAATCTGAGTCAATTACACTGAATTCACATAGGGTGAGTTTGCAGTTCTCAGCTCCTCCCTCTAGCAGCTGTTCTTAATCAGTCCTGATTCCTCAGTTCATCCAATGCCCTCTACAATGCTAACTCTGTCCTGCTCAAACGAGACTCCTTAATAATTGTTCACTCATTAGGATTAAACTCCTGCAGCTCTGGCCTTTCTACTTTTTGTTTCCTCTAAGTTATTTTCTGACTTCTTTATTTCAAAGATTTACGATTTCTTATTGTTTTGCTTTTCCATAGGATGTGAAATTTACACAAAACATAAAATGTGCAAAGTCTGCTGATTTTTGTTAACATCAGAGTAGAGGCCAAAGAACTTTAAAAACAACCTTACAATTGTTTCCGAAATAATTGGAGCCATTATTCAATTGTGGATATATTCACCATACTGATGATACTCATTTGTATGAACTTTATTTTCTGCTATATTTGTAAATAAGGTTTGCTTTAACTTTTTTCAAGTGTTATGGGATGTCAATTTTTGCTAAATTCTTCTCATTGGCATAGCTCTTAGAATTCTCTTAAGATATTCACAATATTCATTTCTCTTTTTGAGAGCAAATCTGTATGTATTCTCTGTTGAAGTACTGTGCAACATACTCCTCACAAATTAAATTCAGATTTTCCCAGGTTTCTGTGAGTCCTTAAGTTAAGTACTAATACACCCCAAACAGTTACCTCTTCCTTCTGGAGTCTTAGTAGGAATATGATATTCACAGTACAAAATGATTTACAGTTCTTGGAAACAAAGCACATTACAAACATGAAATATGGTAATGGGATTTCTTAGACTTTTGAGTTTCTGGCATTTGCTTGGGAAAATGGGGGAGATGAAGTGTCTGCTTTTGTTTCCGAGTTGCTTTGAGTTGTGCTGTTTCTTGTCGTATTTTATAATGAGTCTGGATGTTTTCTGGCAAAGACATCTGTGAGCTACTAAAAGATAATTCTTCAGGACATCAAAGAAATTAATGACAGAAAGAGTTAATTCTATTTCTAAAAAAATAGCTGCCTTGTAGAGCTAGAGAGGAACAGAGGCTACTGGGGTAATCTGAGTCAATTACACTGAATTCACATAGGGTGAGTTTGCAGTTCTCAGCTCCTCCCTCTAGCAGCTGTTCTTAATCAGTCCTGATTCCTCAGTTCATCCAATGCCCTCTACAATGCTAACTCTGTCCTGCTCAAACGAGACTCCTTAATAATTGTTCACTCATTAGGATTAAACTCCTGCAGCTCTGGCCTTTCTACTTTTTGTTTCCTCTAAGTTATTTTCTGACTTCTTTATTTCAAAGATTTACGATTTCTTATTGTTTTGCTTTTCCATAGGATGTGAAATTTACACAAAACATAAAATGTGCAAAGTCTGCTGATTTTTGTTAACATCAGAGTAGAGGCCAGAGAAGTGTAAGAGCTTCACTTTTACTCGCTTACTATAGCTAATTGCTAGCGCTAAAACAAAACGATACAAATTGGACATCTATACACCCTTTTAAAAATTATTTCTTGAACTATATTGGTAATCTATAGCATTTTTTGCCCATCTGTCTTCTGCATACCATTTAGGACTAAGAATGACCTATATCCTAAACAGAAAAGAAATAATATTTTTGTATCCATCTCATGCTGACTTTCTTTAGCATCTGTTTTCAGAGTTACAGAAAAATAGAAGTGATCTTGCATCTCTGAGACCATATTTCTATATTTGTATAAAACAATAACTGCTTTAAACCAGACGGTGATTAATGAGAAATTTGCTTTACCAAATATTATTACCAAACACTGTGGAGTATCCATGTTACTTTATGTTTAAAAATATAAACTGTATGTAATTTTGTAATTTGGTACTTTCAATAGGAACAATGAAATGAATCCCTATAAATCACCAGTGAAGAGCTGAATTCTCAAAGTACTTCAATTTCCGGTCTTACTTAAAGTAGTTACTGAATGCTATATATGAACCTAGATGCTTCAAAATACTACATGATTCAGATTTCCAATATATTTTCAGTATAAAAACCTACAAGGTAAGTCTTATTCCCAGTTTACTGATGTATAAAGTAAACTCCATGGATTAAATTCTCCTGTTTCGGTTGAGGTTTCCACCCTGAAAACTAAACGAGTCCTTCTCTATCAGTTCATTCCCTTGCTGCCTTATTCTCCCAGCTGCTTCAGGGTCACAGAGGTAAAATGGTCATACACAATAGAGCCACCACACTCTTTCACCGTCCAAATGAGCCTCCCCTTCTCCCCTCCACCCCCACCAACTCCAGCTTCCTTATTCCTGTAGTGGTCTAGTCTGTTCGACCCAGATATTGCTTTACTTTTCAAAATTATCCCTTTCTTCTCCCCATCTTCCAAATTCCACTTTTACTGTGTGTGTGTTTTTAAGGAAGTTATCATCGAAGCAAAAAATAAGCAATTAATGATCTTATGCTAATGCATTAATAATTCATTTTATTTGATATATTTCTCTTCTCAAGAGTGCCTGCAATTTGAGAGTGTTGAAAAATCTATGTTTATTCTAAGGTATTTCCAATACAGAATTTCTAATAACAGGAAAGTGGTTTATGCAGGAGTGGTTTTCTCCTACTCTTATCACAGATATCCACAAGGAATGGTTTGCTGGAACTGGTTTGTACCAACTTGCAAGAACCAATTATTAATGGACATAAGCCTTGTTCCTACAGATCTTGAACTCACGTCCATGGTAGTAAAAACAACAGCATTCCCTGCAACAACCACAACACACATGGAAAATATACTTTAGGTAAGCTTGGACAGTGAAATCCTCCCTGGACAGAGTACCCCTCAATGAGAAGGTAAAACATGAGCTGTGACTTGAAGGAAGCAACAGAATGAGGCTTGACATTTGAGGCAGTGTGTCCCTAGTATAGACAATGGGGCAGGAATGTGCCCATAGTATTTGAGGGAAAATGAGGGCCATATGACTAGGCCTGAGTGAGACAGGGATGAGGTGCTGTCGATGAGGACAGAGAAACAGCATAAGGCCAGATTACAAAGGGCCTTGTGGTTACAGCAAGAACTGTGGCTTTTATTCTAGTAATAGGGGACATTTTTCAAGCATTTTTGAGCAAAGGAATGACACAAACTCATCTTTAATGGACTTGTATTTCACTGCTGAAAGGAGAATAGATTGGAAGGGACAAAAGACGACAGTGAGACCTATTAAGAAGCTACTATCCTTAGTCTGAACAATAATAGTTGCAACAGAGAGGGTAAAATTTGAGTGAGTTTTTTGAGAAGATCTGGATTGAAGGAGAAAGGAGTTTGGTTAACTCTACAATTTTTACTTTAGCAACCAGATGCAGCAAATTCTCAATACGTAACAATCCTCAAGGGAATCACAGAACTTAGTTTTAGACGTATTAGACTTCTAAATCAAGATGTTGAGTAAGAAGTTGGACATACACAAATCTGAAGTTTAAGGAAAAAGTTCAGACTAAAGGTTTAACTTGAAGTGTGATCAACAAATGGTTGGTATTTAAAATCAAAGAAAGGATGCTATCTTTTGGCAAGTAAATATAGATAGAGACACAAATCTGCTGAATTGCATAGACTTCATTCAGATTATTATAGTTAAAATAATACCTACACAAGTCTTTTCTCTCCCCCACCTCTGCACATACATATGTAGATAGAAATAAAACACATTTTCCACTGCTCATTCTTTATAAAGCTCTGATTAACTTCTACTAGTGCTTTAAGATTCAGCTTCGCCATCATATTTTCCATGTCTAGAGAATGGTTGAGTTGTCACTTTAGTGGAAAAATCGTAGGAATCACACATTAATCTACATTTATTTAAAATGCATTCCTGTATTGCTATTGTCACTAGCATTTCATTCACTCATTTGATCACAAACTTGATGAGGATCACATATTTCAAATGCCTAGTAATTAACTTGAAAATTTGAAGACAGTGTATTAAGGAATAAAACAGAAGAAATACTGATGGATAGTAATGAGAGAAGAAAATAAAGAGAATTTTCAGGGTAAGCTGTGGAAAAAGGGTTTTAGAGAGCAAGACCTATATATATATATATATATATATATATATATATATATATAACCTAGTGTGTAAGCCTACTTCTGAAAAGCTGCTTGCAATTTTTGCAAACATAGAATACATACTGTATAACTTAGCAGAACATGATTCAATTTCCTCTTCTGTGAAATGAGAGTGTTGAACTGAGTCCCTTCCAGCTTTAAAATGCAAAGGTTTTATGACTCTCAGATTCCCAAGTGAAATATGATCTGATATCCATGTACATTTTTGCTTCCTTGTGTTTGGTCATGCCTAATTATGTCAACCCCCTGTGCTGCTTATGGATGCCCTCGCCGTCTCTGCTTTATCTCATTTCCTCTCATCCCCGGCTTCTTAGACTTTACTACCCTGATTACTTTACAAATTATTATTAGCCTCAAAAAGTTATGTCTGTTATATTTGCAGTATTTGTATTTGCTCTCTACTGCCTTGACTTTTTCTAACCAGATGCAGCAAATTTAAAGTAACTTCTAATTTTTCATAGATTAAAGTGTGAGTAAGAAGTTGGACATACACAAATCTGAAGTTTAAGGAAAAAGTTCAGACTAAAGGTTTAACTTGAAGTGTGATCAACAAATGGTTGGTATTTAAAATCAAAGAAAGGATGCTATCTTTTGGCAAGTAAATATAGATAGAGACACAAATCTGCTGAATTGCATAGACTTCATTCAGATTATTATAGTTAAAATAATACCTACACAAGTCTTTTCTCTCCCCCACCTCTGCACATACATATGTAGATAGAAATAAAACACATTTTCCACTGCTCATTCTTTATAAAGCTCTGATTAACTTCTACTAGTGCTTTAAGATTCAGCTTCGCCATCATATTTTCCATGTCTAGAGAATGGTTGAGTTGTCACTTTAGTGGAAAAATCGTAGGAATCACACATTAATCTACATTTATTTAAAATGCATTCCTGTATTGCTATTGTCACTAGCATTTCATTCACTCATTTGATCACAAACTTGATGAGGATCACATATTTCAAATGCCTAGTAATTAACTTGAAAATTTGAAGACAGTGTATTAAGGAATAAAACAGAAGAAATACTGATGGATAGTAATGAGAGAAGAAAAATAAAGAGAATTTTCAGGGTAAGCTGTGGAAAAAGGGTTTTAGAGAGCAAGACCTATATATATATATATATATATATATATATATATATATATAACCTAGTGTGTAAGCCTACTTCTGAAAAGCTGCTTGCAATTTTTGCAAACATAGAATACATACTGTATAACTTAGCAGAACATGATTCAATTTCCTCTTCTGTGAAATGAGAGTGTTGAACTGAGTCCCTTCCAGCTTTAAAATGCAAAGGTTTTATGACTCTCAGATTCCCAAGTGAAATATGATCTGATATCCATGTACATTTTTGCTTCCTTGTGTTTGGTCATGCCTAATTATGTCAACCCCCTGTGCTGCTTATGGATGCCCTCGCCGTCTCTGCTTTATCTCATTTCCTCTCATCCCCGGCTTCTTAGACTTTACTACCCTGATTACTTTACAAATTATTATTAGCCTCAAAAAGTTATGTCTGTTATATTTGCAGTATTTGTATTTGCTCTCTACTGCCTTGACTTTCCTTTTCACTATATAAAGCAAAGCAAAACAAAATAAACAAAAAATAAAAGCTCTCTTTTTCCCTTCTTTTTAAAAATTTTGACATCAGGCCAGGAGATTGTCACTAAATGCTAGCATTTAAAATTGTTGAAAAAGGGCTTCACTGGTGGTCCAGTGGGTAAAGAGTCCACTTGGCAGTGCAAGGGACACTGGTTCCATCACTGGCACAGGAGGAGCCCATGTACCATGGAGTGGCTGGACCAGTGTGTCCAATCAGGTGCCAAGCTCTGAAGCACATGTGCCCAGAGCTGGTGCTCTGCGACGAGAGGTCACCGTGATAGGAGGCCCACACAGGCCAAAGAATTAAGGCGGATGAAAATGAATAAATGAAGGACCAACAGGACTTCCCTGGTGGTCCAATGGGTAAGGACACCGCCTTGCAGTGCAAGGGGCACCGGTTCAATCCCTGGCCTGGGAAGATCCCACATGCCCAGGGTGGCTGGAAGATGTGTCAAACTACTGAGCCGGAGTTCTGGAGTGCACGTGCCCAGACCAGTGCTCTGCAACAAGAGAGGCCACTGCGATGGGAGACCCACGCAGACCAAAGAACAAAGATGGATGAGAATAAATAAATGAAAGACCAATTTAAGTGGTCAAAAAATAAATTAATTAATTTTAAAAAATGAAGGACCAATAAAAGAGGCCAAAATTAAAAGAAAAATTTCTGAAAATTACATTGGATGGCAACATGTGATAAGATTCTGCAGTGATTATAGTTCACTTACAGTGTTTCAGAGGTGTTTCCCATTGATTCATACAGCTCCATATTCTTTCATATGTTACTAAATTTGGTTAATAAAAAATGACCCTTATCCTCTTTCCATATTTTCTGCTTCATTCAAAGATTGATGCTGAAATAAAACATGCATGATACAGATTTCATTATAAACGGATCCCATTTAATTCAGCCTCCATGGTGACTAGTTTTTGAAATTAGGCACTTTTTATACCAACACTAAAAGTTGAAAACCTTTATTCTTTTTCAGAGATTGTAGAAAATCCCATGGAGAGAAGTATTAGATTTAAAATTAATATGTTTATAGTGAAGTTAAATAAAGTCCCAAAGTCTAAAATTCATTAAACTAAAACATATTAAGTCAACTTTAGACCCCTTTATTACTTAGTGCTTAAAAATGTAGCACAAGCTCATTAGTTTTCCTGTTCTCGCCAAGTACACAACCTGGAGTTGATTTTTCATTAGCAAGGAGATTAAATTTAAAAATCAGAATAATGGAAAGTTTAAGTGATACTAAGTGAGTTGTATTACATTTGTGATCTAAATTCTGCCTTTGAAATTATTAAATATTTAAGTGAATCATATTTTAGTACACTCCTTTAACCCCAGTGCAATTATTTATTCTAGTGCTGGACCTAACTTCCTATCATTCACTGTATGTATTAATTAAGAGTTATTTCAGCCAATCAAGTGACAGTTATCTCAATTCTTTGTGCCCGCCATGGCATGCCCACTTCTACTTAGTTTACTGAGTATATGTAATGCAGTCAGAGCTGTGATTGATTCTACAAAACAGGGGCTTTCCAAATTTTATTTATTTATTTATGTATTTATGGTTGTGCTGTGTCTTTGCTGATGCTCTAGCTTTTCTCTAGTTGTGGTGCTCAGGCTTCTTGTTGAGGTGGCTTCTCTTGTGGAGCACAGACTCGGGGGCTTGGGGGCTTCAGTAGCTGCAGCTCTCACACTCTAGGCTCATTGGTTGTGGTGCACGGGCTTAGTTGTTCCACAGCATGTGGGATCTTCCCAGATCAGGGGGTTTAAAACTGTGTCTCTGACATTAATAAGCAGATTCTTTACCACTGAGCCACCAGGGAAACCCAACTCTCCATATTATAAAACTAAGGTCTACAGTTAAGAAACACTTATAAAATGAACCTGTGTAATATATGCAATTTAACAGAATGAAAGTTTCAAGAAACAAAACACAGATTTATATCAGCAAAACACTTCGATGTGTCTTTACTTTCTACTCTATTGTGTTATTTTATTCTATATCATTAAAAAATGTTCATTGGGATCTAGGATGAACAGATTTAAAAACACTACAATGGAGTGTACATAATGACTCTGTTTTCAAAATGTTGTAACAAGGTCAGGAGATGAGGACAGTAGGAAACAAACTATAGTTTATTATCACAGTCAGTGAAATTGTCTTCAAAAAGATGAAGCCTGAGCTTCGCTTTGAAGAGCAGGAAGAATGTAATCAAGTGAGGTATAAATGGGAAAAGCCAGATGATAGGAAGGAAGTGCATGTGTTCCCAGAATAGTGAAAAGACAATCCTTGTGTATGATTTACTTTGGGTGCTGGAGAATTAAAAGATGGAAATTGTTTGTAGTTAGATGTCTAAAGACTAACAGTAAGAGAGAAATGTACACCTAATAGAGGAAGGACTAGATTTTGATCAATACATATATCTGCATGAAATCATATTTAAGGAAATTTATAGTATGACAAAGATATAGAATGAATTATAGAGTTATTTCAGCCAATCAAGTGACAGTTATCTCAATTCTTTGTGCCCGCCATGGCATGCCCACTTCTACTTAGTTTACTGAGTATATGTAATGCAGTCAGAGCTGTGATTGATTCTACAAAACAGGGGCTTTCCAAATTTTATTTATTTATTTATGTATTTATGGTTGTGCTGTGTCTTTGCTGATGCTCTAGCTTTTCTCTAGTTGTGGTGCTCAGGCTTCTTGTTGAGGTGGCTTCTCTTGTGGAGCACAGACTCGGGGGCTTGGGGGCTTCAGTAGCTGCAGCTCTCACACTCTAGGCTCATTGGTTGTGGTGCACGGGCTTAGTTGTTCCACAGCATGTGGGATCTTCCCAGATCAGGGGTTAAATCTGTGTCTCTGACATTAATAAGCAGATTCTTTACCACTGAGCCACCAGGGAAACCCAACTCTCCATATTATAAAACTAAGGTCTACAGTTAAGAAACACTTATAAAATGAACCTGTGTAATATATGCAATTTAACAGAATGAAAGTTTCAAGAAACAAAACACAGATTTATATCAGCAAAACACTTCGATGTGTCTTTACTTTCTACTCTATTGTGTTATTTTATTCTATATCATTAAAAAATGTTCATTGGGATCTAGGATGAACAGATTTAAAAACACTACAATGGAGTGTACATAATGACTCTGTTTTCAAAATGTTGTAACAAGGTCAGGAGATGAGGACAGTAGGAAACAAACTATAGTTTATTATCACAGTCAGTGAAATTGTCTTCAAAAAGATGAAGCCTGAGCTTCGCTTTGAAGAGCAGGAAGAATGTAATCAAGTGAGGTATAAATGGGAAAAGCCAGATGATAGGAAGGAAGTGCATGTGTTCCCAGAATAGTGAAAAGACAATCCTTGTGTATGATTTACTTTGGGTGCTGGAGAATTAAAAAGATGGAAATTGTTTGTAGTTAGATGTCTAAAGACTAACAGTAAGAGAGAAATGTACACCTAATAGAGGAAGGACTAGATTTTGATCAATACATATATCTGCATGAAATCATATTTAAGGAAATTTATAGTATGACAAAGAATATAGAATGAATTATAGAGGAATAGTTATACTCTTCTGTAGTCTTCAGAGGTAGGAAACCCATTGTGGCAGTAATTTTGATGTTAGTGAGTAGAATTTAGAAAAAAATATAATTAGTATTCACTCATGAAACATATTTAGTAAGCATCTGCTATTAAGCACTTAATAGATGTTGGGAATAAATGGTGAACTGATTGACGTCCCTACTTTTGTAAAACTTAATTTCAAGTGACAGGAAAACTATTATACTCAAAGAGAGCAAATACAATAATTTTAGATAGTAAATGTGTTAGGAAGAAAATGAAGCCGGGTTAGAAATTATATTATTGAAGGCACAGGAAAGGAGAATATTTTAGCTACAGGCAGCAATGCAGAAAACAGGATGAGAAAACAGAATCCACACTAGGAGTTACAGTTCTATATGTCACCTTTGCTTTTCACATAGGAAATTAACAGAAACTTACATATACAAAACATAGCTGGATCACAAGAGCACAGATGCTTTGTAGCTATAAAGATATCATGAAAAGAGAGCCCAACCCATTTCATAGGCTGTAAAATTAAGTCAGTCTCTTTCTGACTCCAGTAGGTCATGTAATTAGAGTCTAAATACATTTTTCTTAAATCTTTAAGTATCCATGTCCTCTAGGCACCATGTGGGTTACAGTATGATTGTTGAGTCTCAATCAAAGTCAGAACAGAACAAAGCAAAAGCAGAATTTGCTTAATAGCTGTTTTATGGTGAAATCAGCCCAAAGCACAATCCACATATCACATGAATCAGAATCTCTAAGGATTATTTTTCAAAATGCAAATGATTGGACTCTCACTCCAAATTTTCTTGATCAAGTTCTCTAGGATTGACTGAAAAATCTACCTTTATAGCAAATATTCCAAGGGTATCCGAAGACTACTCAAGTTTGAGAAACAATTTTATTTTACAATTCAGTGAGTTGAAGCTAGGGAGATTAAATGATACTTGCTACCATACTGTCTCTATTAGAGCTAAAACTAGGTTCTGAGTTTTCTTCAGAGTTTCTGTGAAAAGAGAATAGGTTTGTATTCAGATATATAGAATTTGACTCTGCTTTTTACTGATTATATGATCCATGTCAAACAGATTAAAGTCTCTGAACCACCATGTCCTTTTCTGAAAACTGGGAAATAATATCTACCTTAAAGTGTTGCTTGGATTGTTTTTCTGTTTTTTACAAGAATCGAGATATAACTTTTAAACCATAAGCATTGGCATACAGAGCACTCCACAGTCTGTAGGTATTGTTACTGTATCTGCTAAATTGACGTTAACAGAGCAAGCAAGTGCTTGGACTCTGAAGCTGCAAAATATATGATCAGATCACAGCTTTGCCATTTAGTAGCTCGGTGACCTAAGGGGAAGGCTGGTGAGCTCGCTGAGTCACAATTAGTAAAGCAGTGACGGCAGCGTTACCCTCTCAGAGATTTGCTGCAAAGATTGACAAGGAATACTTTTAAACAGAAAACTCCACACTAGGAGTTACAGTTCTATATGTCACCTTTGCTTTTCACATAGGAAATTAACAGAAACTTACATATACAAAACATAGCTGGATCACAAGAGCACAGATGCTTTGTAGCTATAAAGATATCATGAAAAGAGAGCCCAACCCATTTCATAGGCTGTAAAATTAAGTCAGTCTCTTTCTGACTCCAGTAGGTCATGTAATTAGAGTCTAAATACATTTTTCTTAAATCTTTAAGTATCCATGTCCTCTAGGCACCATGTGGGTTACAGTATGATTGTTGAGTCTCAATCAAAGTCAGAACAGAACAAAGCAAAAGCAGAATTTGCTTAATAGCTGTTTTATGGTGAAATCAGCCCAAAGCACAATCCACATATCACATGAATCAGAATCTCTAAGGATTATTTTTCAAAATGCAAATGATTGGACTCTCACTCCAAATTTTCTTGATCAAGTTCTCTAGGATTGACTGAAAAATCTACCTTTATAGCAAATATTCCAAGGGTATCCGAAGACTACTCAAGTTTGAGAAACAATTTTATTTTACAATTCAGTGAGTTGAAGCTAGGGAGATTAAATGATACTTGCTACCATACTGTCTCTATTAGAGCTAAAACTAGGTTCTGAGTTTTCTTCAGAGTTTCTGTGAAAAGAGAATAGGTTTGTATTCAGATATATAGAATTTGACTCTGCTTTTTACTGATTATATGATCCATGTCAAACAGATTAAAGTCTCTGAACCACCATGTCCTTTTCTGAAAACTGGGAAATAATATCTACCTTAAAGTGTTGCTTGGATTGTTTTTCTGTTTTTTACAAGAATCGAGATATAACTTTTAAACCATAAGCATTGGCATACAGAGCACTCCACAGTCTGTAGGTATTGTTACTGTATCTGCTAAATTGACGTTAACAGAGCAAGCAAGTGCTTGGACTCTGAAGCTGCAAAATATATGATCAGATCACAGCTTTGCCATTTAGTAGCTCGGTGACCTAAGGGGAAGGCTGGTGAGCTCGCTGAGTCACAATTAGTAAAGCAGTGACGGCAGCGTTACCCTCTCAGAGATTTGCTGCAAAGATTAAAGGAATCAGTACACGCAGATCACTAGAACAAGGCATGTCATGTTCCCCTATGCCACTATCATTATGACCGTACACAGAAAGGAAAAGAGAAATAACCCCTCGGAGGTTATTGCTCATGGAGATGCTGCTGAATAGTCAGGCAACTTCAGGGAGAGAAGAAGTGTGAACCACGGAGCATTTAAAAGAGGTCAGTGCAACCTTAAGAGTCAAAAATACTTGGATACCTGTTTCCCTTGTACATAGAGTTGTCTCTGTAGATATTTCACATTCAGGATGTTTCCCTTGTACATAGAGTTGTCTCTGTAGATATTTCACATTCAGGTAAGACTTAAAATTGAGTAGACTGCAAGTTCCCTCTGGGTGTCCTTGTTCTGTTGTTTATTTTTCTCACCTGTCTTTCTCCTTCTTATAACTTTTCTCATTCTTTTACTCTAGGCAACTTTATGCTTTCTTTGGATTGCCAGAAAGCCAGTAAAATGGAATACCGGTGGTTACACTAAAAAAAGTATTTTATAACTTCTTGGCTCTAAAATACTGTATCTACTGAATCCACAACATAAACTTTTATTCCAAAAGAAGGGAGCTTATTTTGAAAATTTATTTCTCATTAAACAGTTTAGATCAGCAACTATTTAGGCTCGTCATGTAACGCAGTAAACACCATACTCAGCTACTTTCATCTAAAGCATGTTCATCATCATTACCATGAAGCAGACAATCTTGATCCTTCTTTCAAACAGATTAAAGTCTCTGAACCACCATGTCCTTTTCTGAAAACTGGGAAATAATATCTACCTTAAAGTGTTGCTTGGATTGTTTTTCTGTTTTTTACAAGAATCGAGATATAACTTTTAAACCATAAGCATTGGCATACAGAGCACTCCACAGTCTGTAGGTATTGTTACTGTATCTGCTAAATTGACGTTAACAGAGCAAGCAAGTGCTTGGACTCTGAAGCTGCAAAATATATGATCAGATCACAGCTTTGCCATTTAGTAGCTCGGTGACCTAAGGGGAAGGCTGGTGAGCTCGCTGAGTCACAATTAGTAAAGCAGTGACGGCAGCGTTACCCTCTCAGAGATTTGCTGCAAAGATTAAAGGAATCAGTACACGCAGATCACTAGAACAAGGCATGTCATGTTCCCCTATGCCACTATCATTATGACCGTACACAGAAAGGAAAAGAGAAATAACCCCTCGGAGGTTATTGCTCATGGAGATGCTGCTGAATAGTCAGGCAACTTCAGGGAGAGAAGAAGTGTGAACCACGGAGCATTTAAAAGAGGTCAGTGCAACCTTAAGAGTCAAAAATACTTGGATACCTGTTTCCCTTGTACATAGAGTTGTCTCTGTAGATATTTCACATTCAGGATGTTTCCCTTGTACATAGAGTTGTCTCTGTAGATATTTCACATTCAGGTAAGACTTAAAATTGAGTAGACTGCAAGTTCCCTCTGGGTGTCCTTGTTCTGTTGTTTATTTTTCTCACCTGTCTTTCTCCTTCTTATAACTTTTCTCATTCTTTTACTCTAGGCAACTTTATGCTTTCTTTGGATTGCCAGAAAGCCAGTAAAATGGAATACCGGTGGTTACACTAAAAAAAGTATTTTATAACTTCTTGGCTCTAAAATACTGTATCTACTGAATCCACAACATAAACTTTTATTCCAAAAGAAGGGAGCTTATTTTGAAAATTTATTTCTCATTAAACAGTTTAGATCAGCAACTATTTAGGCTCGTCATGTAACGCAGTAAACACCATACTCAGCTACTTTCATCTAAAGCATGTTCATCATCATTACCATGAAGCAGACAATCTTGATCCTTCTTTCAAAAATTGTCTCAAACTGGTTATTGATGTGTCTCAGGCTTCTGATTCCACCGGCCGGCACCAAATTATAAATAGTCCATCTCTAAAGCACTGTCATAATAGTCTTATATCTGGAATCTTAAAGCATTCCCAATATATAGACATTGTGATTGCTTACAACGACAAACCCCTCTACATTATTCCTCTGCCTCAAGCTATTGAGTGGCTTTCTGTTGCTCTTAGTTTAAAGTGAAACATTCCCTAAAAGACATAGTCTGGTTTGTACCTCCCTCTTGTTTCCTCTTTTACTTCTGTCTTTGGGCTTTCTATAGGTTCATGTGCCCATGCCTTCTTCAGGCCTTCCTACTAAATTTCACCACTGGCGAGCTCTTGCTCTTCATCTGTCATCAAGACATACAGATACAGATATATTTTTACCTAGCTTTGGATGAGATTTCCTTTTAAAAATCTCATTTCTCCAAAAAATCTATTTTTTGATTTCACAGTGTATGTTAGTTTTTACTCTTTTTACTAGCCTAGCACCTGATAGTATGGTTTCAGTTTATAGTCTTTATGACAAATGTGTCCAACTAATAAATTATTTAAGGCCTGCGGTTTGCACGGTGCTTGAACTCCATCAGGTCAAGATCCAGGCAAGAATTGCTCAATATTACAGCTCCAAGTCCTGCAAAAGTGCCAAGACCAGAGTAGAAACTCAATAAATATTTGTTAAGTGAAGAATATATGAATGAATAACATTCAAGGTTAAAATTTAAAAATTGGGAACATATTTTTTTTGTTAACAATGGAAACCACTTACATTGACTAAGTAGAATTTAATAAATTAAAAATTGTGTCAAAGTTGGTAAAAGAATGAATCTCTATTGGTTTCTTCTTATTTTTTGACCACAGTTACTTTTCCCTTATTGTAACATCTAGGTGTTAGTGTGACATGTATACCAATTGATGTTAATTTAAGTTTATGAAGATTTATGGACTGATTTTCAAGTATTGTCCACTAGTACCACATGAAGTCGATAAATCATCATCTGCTAGATTTTTGGTATGAAAAATATCATTTATTTTTAAGAGTCTTCTGAGATTGTAACTACTTAATTTTAAGCTTTTGTTGGTCATCTTTCTTATGAAGTAGGGATAGTTTGCTTAAAAATAAAACAAGGAGGGTTTCCCTTGTAGTCCAGTGGGTAGAGTCTGCCTTGCAGTGCAAGGGGCACCAGTTCGACCCCTGGCCCAGGAAGAGTCCACATGCCACAGAGTGGCGGGACCTGTGTGTTAATTGTGAGCCAACTCTCTGGAGTGCATGTACCCAGAGCCAGTGCTCTGCAACAAGAGAGGCCACTGCAATGGGAGGCCCACACAGGCCAAAGAATAAAGATAGATGAAAATAAATAAATAAATAACCAATAAATGAGACCAGACTTAAAGAAAATAAATAACAAATAAAGCAAGGAAAAGATAACAAGAAATACTAGAGAAACAAAATCATCCAGTTCTACTTGTCTTTTTGGAAGTGAAATCTACTCAAAGAAATAGACAACTTTAAAAATTTAATCTGATTTGATTTTGTATTCTAGATGGAGTTGATGCAGGCAAATGTTTTCTTTGACCACTCGTTTAATGGGATGTGAGTGTACACATGTGAAATGGTATTGTCAGAAATAGATTTGTGCTTATGCTTTCTTTGAATATGCAGATCAAAGCTTAAGGAAATCTAGACTATTGTAAAATTTTTACTGGGTATTTTTTCAGACTTGAGCTTGTGGACAATATTACAGAGAGTAATAGGTCCATATTAAGGATTATATTACAAAATTGATGTGTGCCAAGAGAACTAAACTAAAATGTCCTTTTCATATTAAAGAAAACTATATAGGAAACTAGGGTAGATTATTGAATGCCAAATTCTTACATCAATATTAAGAATCACTTTAAGAATGTATAGGAATAGAAGAGTTATTCTCATAAGTAGTTTACAGATGCTGGAATTACTGAGCCAGTTTAGTTAGTTCTTACCAGAAAAGTTGTAAGGAAGATAAATAGAAGTTGGGAGAATGAAGTTTATGGTCTCTCATTTTATAAACCATTTGCTTATAATAGTCAATGGAACAGTACTCCAATGGTGTCATAGAAAGATCGATAGATCCATCAATAGATATAGAGGATATATATTCATGTTTATTAAGATATGATAGTATATCATACATATATATATATTCTCTAGACACAAGTGATCCCAATTTTATCTGATATTTCTTGCTTTCTAGTCTTATTGTTTTTATTTTTAAAATATTTTTTTATTTAAAGTATTTGAAGTTAAAGAAGACAAAAAAACACTTCCTTTTTTGGCTTAACATGATAGATAAAGTGCTGACAAATTACTTGTGAGAAAACCTTCAAACACCTAGAACACTTATGGGTATGTTCACCTTGAATCAATTTACTGATTCATGATCACTCAATTGATAAAAAATGCCTATAAATGTACAGGAGACTTTGAATCATTTGTAAACAAAAAAAATAGCCTCATAGATAAGAATGACTAGGCTTAGATACTCTTTTAAAAAAAGAAATATTAGGAAGAGGCCTATACTGAAAATGTTGATTCATCAAAAAATCCTCATCTCTCCCACTCTAGAAAAGCTGCTCTGTCATTTGTCTTTATAGTCACAGAATGACCAGAATTAAGAGTGAAATTGATAGCAGCAAATATTTGTTTTCTAGTTGCTAATGAGTAAACAGGACTGCTCAATAACATCTGGCATCTCTAAAAATCCCATTTTAATGAGTAAACTTAAAAACTGGAATTCTGTAGAGTAAAATTTTTACTGGGTATTTTTTCAGACTTGAGCTTGTGGACAATATTACAGAGAGTAATAGGTCCATATTAAGGATTATATTACAAAATTGATGTGTGCCAAGAGAACTAAACTAAAATGTCCTTTTCATATTAAAGAAAACTATATAGGAAACTAGGGTAGATTATTGAATGCCAAATTCTTACATCAATATTAAGAATCACTTTAAGAATGTATAGGAATAGAAGAGTTATTCTCATAAGTAGTTTACAGATGCTGGAATTACTGAGCCAGTTTAGTTAGTTCTTACCAGAAAAGTTGTAAGGAAGATAAATAGAAGTTGGGAGAATGAAGTTTATGGTCTCTCATTTTATAAACCATTTGCTTATAATAGTCAATGGAACAGTACTCCAATGGTGTCATAGAAAGATCGATAGATCCATCAATAGATATAGAGGATATATATTCATGTTTATTAAGATATGATAGTATATCATACATATATATATATTCTCTAGACACAAGTGATCCCAATTTTATCTGATATTTCTTGCTTTCTAGTCTTATTGTTTTTATTTTTAAAATATTTTTTTATTTAAAGTATTTGAAGTTAAAGAAGACAAAAAAACACTTCCTTTTTTGGCTTAACATGATAGATAAAGTGCTGACAAATTACTTGTGAGAAAACCTTCAAACACCTAGAACACTTATGGGTATGTTCACCTTGAATCAATTTACTGATTCATGATCACTCAATTGATAAAAAATGCCTATAAATGTACAGGAGACTTTGAATCATTTGTAAACAAAAAAAATAGCCTCATAGATAAGAATGACTAGGCTTAGATACTCTTTTAAAAAAAGAAATATTAGGAAGAGGCCTATACTGAAAATGTTGATTCATCAAAAAATCCTCATCTCTCCCACTCTAGAAAAGCTGCTCTGTCATTTGTCTTTATAGTCACAGAATGACCAGAATTAAGAGTGAAATTGATAGCAGCAAATATTTGTTTTCTAGTTGCTAATGAGTAAACAGGACTGCTCAATAACATCTGGCATCTCTAAAAATCCCATTTTTAAAAATCATTGAATTTTATTGCTGGAAGGGACCTTAGATGGAAAATCTGTCTGAATTTCAAGTTTTATAGATAATGTGAAAAACAAGAGAGACAAAAATACTAACAACACTGGGTATACATTGTAACTCTTCTCCCTCCCTCAAGAGCAAAAAAAAAAAAATGCCGAGAAACCCATAATTCTATTTACTGTAAAAACCCATAAATGTCAATATATTTTCAGACAATGGAAAAAATTTAGACAGGAAAAAAGAAAACAAACCAAATCACATACCATCTAATGAAGGACAATTTTTTTTTAATTCTTTATTTTAAAGGTTTTACAGAGTTTTGTTGTTCACAGACATGTATGTTCCCAGATCATTCATATGCATATCCCTGGTCCCCACCCCCCCGAGTTGCCCCCATCCCACCCCTCCGGACCAACGCCCCATGTCATTATAAGCACTCCTATTCCCTTAGCACAATAACAATAGCTATCTTTTCCACACATGACAGTATAGATTTCCATGTTGCTTCCTCCATGCCTCCCCTTCCCTATCTCTTCCCCACAATGTCCCTATGTCTATGCTCTGTCTGTTTTTCCATGAGTTCCCTGCATGTGTTATCAAGACCGTCCTACTAGATTTCATATATGTGTATTAGTATACTGTATTTGTCTTGCTCTTTTTGACTTACTTCACTTTTGATGATAGGCTCTAGAGCCAGCCACTTCATTAGGACTGAGTCTTCTGCATTTCTTTTAACAGCTGAGTAGTATTCCATTGTATATATGTACCAGAGTGAAGCACAATTTTGATGTCAGTGTTAGCCCTTGCTACTGTGAGGTCTCTGCTCATGAAATGATTCAATTTGAATGTGAAAGCTGGAGAATGGGGAAAGGACTCTCTATATAGTAAGTAGAATCGTTCCTTCTGATAATGTCCATCTGACAAATATGAGAGAGGAACCCAGGTTAATAGAGATAATGTTTAACTTATCATAGTATGTAAGACTTGCAGTGGTGGTGGTTTAGTTGCTCAGTTGTGTCCAACTCTTTCAACTCCAGGAATGTGACCTGTCACACTTTTCTGTCAATAAGACTTCTCGGGCAAGAATACTGGAGTGGGTTGTCATTTCCTTCTCCACTAAGGCATGGTATGATCCAATTCCCTTTGAATAGTCCAAGTTTCCTGATTACAACTTTGAGACTCTCAATTAGGAATTCACTTACTAAATGGGAAGGAGTAAGACATGACAGCTATTACTAAAATTAAGCTGATGAAATATCTAAAAGCAAGATGTAGGTTTTATTTACATAGGGGTATTATATTTTGGCATACAACTGTTTAACATATGCCAGTAAAATGTTCCCATAAAGGGTCAGATAGAAAATATCTTAGGCTCCCCAGGTCATATAGTCTCTGTAACAAATAGCTAAGTTGGCCAAGGTAGCATAATAGGAGTCACAGACCATACATATGTACTACAATAAAACCTTACTTATGAAGACAACTGATGGGCAGGATTTGACAAAAAAAAAATGTCTGTAGTTTGCTAATCACTGCTTTATATCATACTCTTTGATACTATCTCCAAACAGTGATATTTTCTCTTCAGAACTGAAGAATGTGGTGGAGAGAATTCATTCTTGAATTTTGGGTTCATATTGATGTTTTAGAAATCTAGAGTAAAATCAAGCATAACCGTCAGTTTCAGAAGGCAAGGATGTATTAGACAGACTATTTTACAATTCTTAAATGGCTTTAAGTATTGAAAGCCAAAGACTGAGACAAAAAATATAGTTCATTCTATAACATATCTAGTAGAGAAGCATGCATAGTGACAACTGCCCTGAGGTGTGTGGGAATTTAAACTGACTGTGAAACAAGAGAAGAAAATGAGAAGATGTGTGACAGGTATGTGGTCAGTGTGTAGATGCTGGATGTTTCCTGAAAACATGCAGCTCTTCAATCTACTTTGTTGGACTTACTTCCTTGCTATGTGGAAAACAATAGACGTCTCTCAGAGGAGAAGAAAAGATTGCCTAGGCTCCCAAAATATAATCTTGAACATAGAAATCTTTAGAAAACTTATACCTCCAACATGACTCCAGAAACATGGCTCCCAAAATCATTTATCCTTATGGATGGGGCAGGCAAATGTGTTTATGGAGAACCACCTAGAGGTCCTTGCAATTCACCTTGATGAGGAAAACACAGACAAAATTTCGTGAGTACCCCCCATACCTACAGTTAATAATGTAAAAGTGCCTCAATGGTATGATAGTTCAGATGAGGATTCATGGCTGAGAAGATAAAGAAATAATATGTGTAATGACACCTATCAGGAAATAATATTGGTTGGGGACTTCCACAAAATTTTCCCAAGGAATGGTATGATAGTTCAATGGATTCAATGCCAGTAAAATGTTCCCATAAAGGGTCAGATAGAAAATATCTTAGGCTCCCCAGGTCATATAGTCTCTGTAACAAATAGCTAAGTTGGCCAAGGTAGCATAATAGGAGTCACAGACCATACATATGTACTACAATAAAACCTTACTTATGAAGACAACTGATGGGCAGGATTTGACAAAAAAAAAATGTCTGTAGTTTGCTAATCACTGCTTTATATCATACTCTTTGATACTATCTCCAAACAGTGATATTTTCTCTTCAGAACTGAAGAATGTGGTGGAGAGAATTCATTCTTGAATTTTGGGTTCATATTGATGTTTTAGAAATCTAGAGTAAAATCAAGCATAACCGTCAGTTTCAGAAGGCAAGGATGTATTAGACAGACTATTTTACAATTCTTAAATGGCTTTAAGTATTGAAAGCCAAAGACTGAGACAAAAAATATAGTTCATTCTATAACATATCTAGTAGAGAAGCATGCATAGTGACAACTGCCCTGAGGTGTGTGGGAATTTAAACTGACTGTGAAACAAGAGAAGAAAATGAGAAGATGTGTGACAGGTATGTGGTCAGTGTGTAGATGCTGGATGTTTCCTGAAAACATGCAGCTCTTCAATCTACTTTGTTGGACTTACTTCCTTGCTATGTGGAAAACAATAGACGTCTCTCAGAGGAGAAGAAAAGATTGCCTAGGCTCCCAAAATATAATCTTGAACATAGAAATCTTTAGAAAACTTATACCTCCAACATGACTCCAGAAACATGGCTCCCAAAATCATTTATCCTTATGGATGGGGCAGGCAAATGTGTTTATGGAGAACCACCTAGAGGTCCTTGCAATTCACCTTGATGAGGAAAACACAGACAAAATTTCGTGAGTACCCCCCATACCTACAGTTAATAATGTAAAAGTGCCTCAATGGTATGATAGTTCAGATGAGGATTCATGGCTGAGAAGATAAAGAAATAATATGTGTAATGACACCTATCAGGAAATAATATTGGTTGAGGAGAAAGAACTTCCACATATTAAAATTATTCCCCAAATGTGGAATGCCATGTTGATTCATAGATTGTCACCCTGGTGCAATTTAGGTACAACTTAGAGAAAAGATAAAAAGAGAGAAGGGTGGGAAGTCCAGAATTGAGGTAAGTAGTTTTTATGCTAGGCTAAGTTGAAAAATACTAATGTTATATATTTTTAATCTCAATTTATATTACTGTCTAAATATGACTCGCCATATTTGCTTCATGCTAATCCTGTGTGACATAAATGTTACCCAGACTTCACTGTCTGATAAATTCAAGAGAAGACTAACAGAATACCATGTGAAAATAGTAATATTGACACCCACAAAGAGCAAAAGTAGTTGTTACGAATTCTACTCAGAGTCAGTTTCGAGTCATATTGTGACAGATAGTGTTATTTTGAGGATATGGGGATAGTTTTATTGAAGGGTTCTAGGAGACATTACCTCACCAGGGGGCTGGAAGCAAAGGACCCCATCTGCCACTATAAAGATTTGACTGTAAATGTTACTAAAATTTGTGCAGTACATAAATACCTATAAGTGCTATTGATTGCATTATTTAATCAGCATACTGATGCCCATAAAAGGAGATTTAATACTCATTTCCATGGACAATGATTCTAAAGCTCAAAAAAATTAATTGACTTTGTTTCTCAGAGTAATACAAGCAGTACTGGAAAGTCACAGCCACAGTTAATGTTCATTATCTATAACTAATTAATAAACTGAAAAGAATCTCTAAAAGTACTGTTGAAATCCATAAATATTGATAATATTGGATAATTTGTGGAGATACATTAATTACACTTTTCAGATTATCAAAGTTATTCTAATTCATGAGCTGTCTATTGAGCTTTTTTTTTTAATTAGGTTGTTTTCCTTCAATTCTGTGTAAGCTAGTCCATATCCTCTCAATAAAGTTTTAATGAGGAAAACACAGACAAAATTTCGTGAGTACCCCCCATACCTACAGTTAATAATGTAAAAGTGCCTCAATGGTATGATAGTTCAGATGAGGATTCATGGCTGAGAAGATAAAGAAATAATATGTGTAATGACACCTATCAGGAAATAATATTGGTTGAGGAGAAAGAACTTCCACATATTAAAATTATTCCCCAAATGTGGAATGCCATGTTGATTCATAGATTGTCACCCTGGTGCAATTTAGGTACAACTTAGAGAAAAGATAAAAGAGAGAAGGGTGGGAAGTCCAGAATTGAGGTAAGTAGTTTTTATGCTAGGCTAAGTTGAAAAATACTAATGTTATATATTTTTAATCTCAATTTATATTACTGTCTAAATATGACTCGCCATATTTGCTTCATGCTAATCCTGTGTGACATAAATGTTACCCAGACTTCACTGTCTGATAAATTCAAGAGAAGACTAACAGAATACCATGTGAAAATAGTAATATTGACACCCACAAAGAGCAAAAGTAGTTGTTACGAATTCTACTCAGAGTCAGTTTCGAGTCATATTGTGACAGATAGTGTTATTTTGAGGATATGGGGATAGTTTTATTGAAGGGTTCTAGGAGACATTACCTCACCAGGGGGCTGGAAGCAAAGGACCCCATCTGCCACTATAAAGATTTGACTGTAAATGTTACTAAAATTTGTGCAGTACATAAATACCTATAAGTGCTATTGATTGCATTATTTAATCAGCATACTGATGCCCATAAAAGGAGATTTAATACTCATTTCCATGGACAATGATTCTAAAGCTCAAAAAAATTAATTGACTTTGTTTCTCAGAGTAATACAAGAAGTACTGGAAAGTCACAGCCACAGTTAATGTTCATTATCTATAACTAATTAATAAACTGAAAAGAATCTCTAAAAGTACTGTTGAAATCCATAAATATTGATAATATTGGATAATTTGTGGAGATACATTAATTACACTTTTCAGATTATCAAAGTTATTCTAATTCATGAGCTGTCTATTGTAGCTTTTTTTTTTTTTAAATTAGGTTGTTTTCCTTCAATTCTGTGTAAGCTAGTCCATATCCTCTCAATAAAGTTATCTTTAGGCAAGTAGACAGTTTTAATTGCTACTGAAAAAGACCTAAATTGCACCTATTTATGTATGATTACCTACTAGTTGTAAATATTAGGAACTGAAACCGTTATTTTCAAAGCAACATCCATTAATCTACATTCAATTAAATGTTACTTTAGAACATGAATAAACCTAGACAGTGTATTAAAAAGAAGAAACATCACTTTGCCAACAAAGGTCCATATAGTGAAAGTTATGGTTTTTCCAGTAGTTATGTATGTATGTGAGAGTTGGGCCCTAAAGAAAGCTGAGTGCTGAAGAATCAATGTTTCGAATTGTGCTGCTACAGAAGATTCTTGAGAGTCTTTTGGACTGCAAGGAGATCAAACCAGTCAATCTTAAAGAAAATCAACACTGAATATTCACTGGAAAGACTGATACTGAAATTGACGCTCCAAAACTTTGGCCACATGATGTAAAGAACTAACTCATTGGAAAAGACCCTGATGAGGACAGGAAGAGAAGGGGGTAATAGAATGTGAGATGGTTGGATGGCATCACTGACTCAGTGGAAATGAGTCTGAACAAGCTCCAGGAGATAGTAAAGGACAGGGAAGCATGACATGCTGAAGTTCATGGGGTAGCAAAGAGTCATACACAACTTCATGGCTAAGCAACAATAAACATGTAAATCTACTATTTGAAGTCATTTTTCCAGAATTTTGACTCTTAAGTTCCAATAGCCAGGCCAGTAGCAACAGAAAAGCTTAACTGTAAGCCATTATTTTTTACTTCTGCTCCATCAATAGGCCATTACTCCTATGTAACCGCATGTTTACTAAAATTCACAAGAAGCTCACTGCTAAAATAGTCTACAGAGGAAAGATAAAAACTTTTCCTCTAAGATCATGAAAACTATAAGACTGCTCAGTCTTGACGTTTTTATTCAATATAGTATCAGATGGAAGCTCTAGCTAGAGCAATTAGGCAAGAAAAATAAATAAGAGGCATTCAAATTGGAATACTGTCTCTATTTGTAGATGACATAACATTATATATAGAAAATCAGTAGAGAATCAACTGAAACTGTTAGAACTAATGAATATATTCAGTAAATTTTCAAGATACAGAATCAATATACAAAATTCAGTTGTATTTCTATACATGAACAACTAAATATCAAAAAATAAATTAAGAAAATGATCCATGTTGAAAAATGTTTGCCATAGACTGTGGGTGGGGAAATAGAGGGATTTTGGTAAAGCGTATAGACTATCAGTCATAAGATAAGTAAGTCCTGGGGATTTAAGAAATGACATGTTACAATAGTTGATAACCGTGTATTGTATTATTAAACTTGGCTAACCTATTAGGGTTTT
Source organism: Tragulus kanchil (assembly GCA_022376925.1). Lineage (NCBI taxonomy): Eukaryota > Metazoa > Chordata > Mammalia > Artiodactyla > Tragulidae > Tragulus > Tragulus kanchil. The sequence continues at coordinate 83,131,480 of JAIOJX010000003.1, read as the reverse complement.
TTCTTTTTTTAAAGATTTATTTATTTATTTATTTTGGGCGGGGGTCGGGTTGGGGAGGGAGGGGAGCGGGCGGGCCACTTCTATTGGTCTTTCATTTCTCTATTTTCATGCGTCTTTGTTCTTTGGCTCCTGTGGGCCTCCCGTCGCGGTGGCGTCTGTCGTTGCAGAGCACCGGCTCTGGGCGCATGCGCTCCAGAGCTCTGACTCGGTCATTGGACACATTGGTCCAGCCAATCTGCGGCACGTGGGATCTTCCCAGAGCAGGGATCGAAGCGGCGCCCCTTGCACTGCAAGTCGGTATCCTTACCCACTGGACCACCAGGGAAAGCCAATCTATTAGGATTTAAATGAGTAAACAAAAAGTAAATACGCGAGCATATGGATGCATCATTAGCTTGATGGGATAATTTTTTCATAATGTGTATGTATATTGACACATCATTTTATATATTTTATTCTATTGTACAATTGTACTTGTCAGTTATACTTCAATAAAGCTGACGGAAAATCCTTTACAAAAAAAGAAACTCTATGGGTACATTCCTTTATATACTGTTTAAAGGTCTGGAGACATAGAAGTGAGCAAGAATGACATGTTGCCAGTATGTTGAAATTTATATTTATCTTTCAATAAACACAAAGGGGACATTTACCATTACAGAAAAGAAGGAAATATCTGCATAGCATTATGAAGATAATTAAAATAGATGATACTATAGTAGGTATCTGGGTGACTACTTGGGATCGGTAGTCAGGGATTGCCTTTCAGAGAAAATGATGAAGAAATTTCTAATACTAAATTTAGACTGTATCTTTTTGCACTGTGATTAGTAAAAAATAATAATTTTTTTTTTAAAAAAACAATGATATTCAAATGAAGACATAGATGCCTTGAAAGCATTATAGATGCCTTTCTCCAGCCATGTGAAAATTAGGAAGAACAACATTCCAGACATATGCAAAAACTATAAGGTCAAAGAAAGCTTCACTAATGATTACATAAATAATCAATGGCATCAAAAAGTGACTGTAGAAAAGAGTGCCATTGAATGCTGTTGGAAAGAAGATAGAGTCTAAGTCTATAGGACTTTGTAAGGAGGATGAAGAGTCCAAATTTATTTCATGTATACAGAGTGAAGTCAGTGACAGACTTAGCATTATATCTGATATATGTTTTAGAAGATGACTACGATTACTACAGTTTTTGTTTGTTTTCTTTTTTTTTTTTATTCTTTATTTTAAAAATTTTACAGAGTTTTGTTGTTCACCAACATGTATGTTCCCAGATGATTCATATGCATATCCCTGGACCCTCCCCCCACCCAGTTCTCCCCCTCCCACCCCTCCAGACCATCACCCAAAGTGACTGTAGGTACTCCTATTCCCTTAGCACAATGACCATAGCTATCTTTTCCACACATGCCAGTATAGGTTTCGATGTTACTTCCTCTATGCCTCCCTCTCACTGTTCAGTCTCCACAATGTCCTTATGTCTATTCTCTGTTTTTCCATGAGTTCACTGCGTGTGTTATCATGACCATCTTATTAGATCCCATATACTGTACTTGTCTTTCTCTTTTTGACTTACTTCACTTTTTACGATAGGTTCTAAAGCTAGACACCTCAATAGGACTGAGTCTTCTGCATTTCTTTTAACAGCTGAGTAGTATTCCATGGAATATATGTACCAGAGCTTCTGTATCCATTCATTTGTCAATGGACATCTAGGTTGCTTCCGTGTTCTGGCTATTGTATAGAGAGCTGCAATGAACATTGGGGTACAGGTGCCTCTTTCACTTTTGATTTCATCAGGATATAGGCCTAATAGTGGGATTGGTGGGTCATAGGGTGCTTCTATTTTTATTTTTTAAGGAATCTCCATATTGTCTTCCATAGAGGTTGTATCACTTTACATTCCCACCAGAAATGCAAGAGGGTTCCCTTTTTTCCCACCCTCTCCAGCATTTATTGTCTGTTGATTTGCTGATGATGGCCATTCTGATGGGTGTGAGGTGGTATCTCATTGTGGTTTTAATTTGCATTTCTCTAATGGTAAGTGAGGTTGAGCATCGTTTCATGTGCTTTTGGGCCATCTGTATGTCCTCTTTGGAGAGGTGTCGATTTAGGTCCTTTTCCCATTTTTAGATTGGGTTGTTCGTTTTTTCCTGTGCTGAGTTGTCTGAGTTGCTTGTAGATTTTGGAGATTAATTCTTTGTCTGTTGTTTCATTAGTTATGATTTTCTCCCACTCTGTGGGGTGTCTGTTGAGCTTTTTTATAATTTCTTTTGCTGTACAAAAGCTTTTAAGTTTCATGAGGTCCCACATGTTCATTTTTCTTTTCAGTTCCACTATTCTAGTAGGTGGGTCAGAGAAGATCTTGCTTTCATTGATGTCCTTGAGGGTTTTGCCTATATTCTCCTCTAAGAGTTTGATGGTTTCTGGTCTTACACTTAGGTTTTTAATCCATTTTGAGTTGATCTTTGTGTATGGTGTCAGGGAATGTTCCAAATTCATTTTTTTGCATGTAGCTGTCCAATTTTCCCAGCACCATTTGTTGAAGAGGCTGTCTTTGTCCCACTGTATAGTTTCGCCTCCTTTGTCAAAAATAAGGTACCCATAGGTGCGTGGCTTTATCTCTGGGTTCTCGATCTTGTTCCATTGATCTATAGTTCTGTTTTTGTGCCAGTACCATACTGTCTTGATGACTGTTGCTTTGTAGTAGAGTCTGAAGTTGGGGAGGCTGATCCCTCCAACTCGGTTTTTCTTTCTCAGGACTGCTTTGGCTATTCGAGGTCTTCTGTGCTTCCATATGAACTGTGTCACTATTTGGTCTAGTTCTGTGACAAATGTCAATGGTAGTTGGATAGGTATTGCATTGAATCTGTAGATGACATTTGGTAGTATGGTCATTTTCACAATATTGATTCTTCCGATCCAGGAACATGGAATGTCTCTCCTTCTGTTTAAGTTTTCCTTAATGCTTCTCATGAGTGTCTTGTAATTTTCTGTGTACAATTCTTTTATTTCTTTGGGTAGGTTTATTCCTAGATACTTGATTCTTTTGGTTGCAGTGGTGAAGGGGATTGCCTCTTTGATTTTTTTTTTCTGATTTTTCATTGCTTGTTATAGGAATGCCAGTGATTTCTGTGTGTTGACTTTGTATCCTTCGACTTTGCTGAATTTGTTTATTTAGCTCTAGTAGCTTTGTAACTGTGTCTTTGGGATTTTCTATGTATAATATCATGTCGTGCAAAAAGAGAGAGCTTGACTTCTTCCTTTCCAATCTGGATTACTTTGATTTCTTTCTCTTCTCTTATTGCTGTTGCTAGCACTTCCAGGACTATGTTGAATAGTAGTGGTGAAAGTGGACACCCCTGTTTTGTTCCTGATCTTAGAGGGAATGCTTTTTTTTTATTTAATTTCTTTTGCTGTACAAAAGCTTTTAAGTTTCATGAGGTCCCACATGTTCATTTTTCTTTTCAGTTCCACTATTCTAGTAGGTGGGTCAGAGAAGATCTTGCTTTCATTGATGTCCTTGAGGGTTTTGCCTATATTCTCCTCTAAGAGTTTGATGGTTTCTGGTCTTACACTTAGGTTTTTAATCCATTTTGAGTTGATCTTTGTGTATGGTGTCAGGGAATGTTCCAAATTCATTTTTTTGCATGTAGCTGTCCAATTTTCCCAGCACCATTTGTTGAAGAGGCTGTCTTTGTCCCACTGTATAGTTTCGCCTCCTTTGTCAAAAATAAGGTACCCATAGGTGCGTGGCTTTATCTCTGGGTTCTCGATCTTGTTCCATTGATCTATAGTTCTGTTTTTGTGCCAGTACCATACTGTCTTGATGACTGTTGCTTTGTAGTAGAGTCTGAAGTTGGGGAGGCTGATCCCTCCAACTCGGTTTTTCTTTCTCAGGACTGCTTTGGCTATTCGAGGTCTTCTGTGCTTCCATATGAACTGTGTCACTATTTGGTCTAGTTCTGTGACAAATGTCAATGGTAGTTGGATAGGTATTGCATTGAATCTGTAGATGACATTTGGTAGTATGGTCATTTTCACAATATTGATTCTTCCGATCCAGGAACATGGAATGTCTCTCCTTCTGTTTAAGTTTTCCTTAATGCTTCTCATGAGTGTCTTGTAATTTTCTGTGTACAATTCTTTTATTTCTTTGGGTAGGTTTATTCCTAGATACTTGATTCTTTTGGTTGCAGTGGTGAAGGGGATTGCCTCTTTGATTTTTTTTTTCTGATTTTTCATTGCTTGTTATAGGAATGCCAGTGATTTCTGTGTGTTGACTTTGTATCCTTCGACTTTGCTGAATTTGTTTATTTAGCTCTAGTAGCTTTGTAACTGTGTCTTTGGGATTTTCTATGTATAATATCATGTCGTGCAAAAAGAGAGAGCTTGACTTCTTCCTTTCCAATCTGGATTACTTTGATTTCTTTCTCTTCTCTTATTGCTGTTGCTAGCACTTCCAGGACTATGTTGAATAGTAGTGGTGAAAGTGGACACCCCTGTTTTGTTCCTGATCTTAGAGGGAATGCTTTTAGTTTTTCACCGTTAAGGATAATGTTCGCTGTCAGCTTCTCATAGATGGCCTTTATTATGTTGAGATAGATTCCTTCTATGCCCATTTTCTGAAGAGTTTTGATCATAAATGGATGTTGTACTTTGTCGAAGGCTTTTTCTGCATCTATTGAGATGATCATGTGGTTTTTGTCTTTCAATTTGTTGATATGGTGTATCACATTGATTGATTTGCGAATGTTGAAGAATCCTTGCATGCCTGGGATGAACCTGACTTGATCATGATGTATGAGTCTTTTGATGTGTCGTTGAATTCTGTTTGCCAGGATTTTGTTGAGGGTCTTGGCATCCAAGTTCATCAGTGAAATTGGCCTATAGTTTTCCTTTTTGATGTTGTCTTTGCTTGGTTTGGGTATCAGGGTGATGGCGGCCTCACAGAATGTGTTTGGAAGTTTTCCTTCCTGTCCAATTTTTTGGAAGAGTTTTAGAAGGACAGGCATTAGCTCTTCTTTAAATGTTTGGTAGAATTCGGCTGTGAAGCCATCTGGCCCTGGACTTTTATTTTTGGGTAGATTTTTAATCACAAATTCAATTTCTGAGCTTGTAATTGGGTTGTTCAAAGTTTCTGTTTCTTCCTGACTCAGTCTTGGGAGATTAATATTCTCCAAGAAGCTGTCCATTTCTTCCAGGTTGTCCAGTTTGTTGCCATATAGCTGTTCATAATAGTATCCTAGAATCCTTTGGATTTCTGCATGATCTGTTGTAATCTCTCCTTTTTCGTTTTTGATTTTGTTGATCTGGTTCTTCTCTCTCTTTTTCTTGATAAGTCTGGCCAGTGGCTGCTCAATTTTATTTACCTTTTCAAAGAAGTAGCTTTTTGTTTTATTTATCTTTACTATTGTTTCTTTCGTTTCTTTCTCATTTATTTCTGCTCTGATCCTTATGATTTCTTTTCTTCTGCTGGCTTTGGGGTGTTTTTGTCCTTCTTTCTCCAATTGTTTTAAGTGGAGGGTTAGGTCATCTGCTTCATATTTTCCTAGTTTCTTGAGGTGGGATTGTATTGCTATAAATTTCCCTCTTAGAACTGCTTTTGCAGTATCCCATAGATTTTGCACTGTTGTGTGTTCATTGTCATTTTCTTCTAGGAATTGTTTAATTTCTCCTTTGATTTCCTCAATGATCAGTTGGTTTTTTAGGTATGTATTGTTTAATATCCATGTGTTTGTGTTTTTAGGTTTTTTTTTTTTTTTTTTCCGGTAGTTGATCTCTAGTCTCACTGCACTGTGGTCCGAGAAGATGATTGATATAATTTCGGTTTTCTTGAACTGACTGAGGTTTGATTTGTGGCCCAAGATGTGGTCTATCCTGGGGAATGTTCCATGAGCACTTGAGAAGAAAGTCTATTCTTCTGCTTTTGGATGGAACGTCCTAAAGATATCGATGAGGTACATCTTTTCCAGTGTGGCATTTAAGGCTTGTGTTTCTTTATTAATTTTCTGTTTTGTTGATCTGTCCATTGGTGTGAGAGGAGTGTTAAAGTCTCCTACTATTATTGTGTTATTGTTGATTTCTTCTTTTATGTCTGAAAGTACCTGTCTTATATATTGAGGTGCCCCTGTGTTGGGTGCTTAGATATTCATGACTGTTATGTCTTCCTCTTGGATAGATCCCTTAATCATGATGTAGTGACCTGCCTTGTCTCTTAGAATCTTCTTTACTTTAAAGTCTATTTTGTCTGATATAAGGATTGCTACTCCAGCTTTCTTTTGATTTCCATTTGCATGGAATATCTTTTTCCAGCCTTTCACTTTCGGTCTATGAGTGTCTCTAGGTCTGAAGTGGGTCTCTTGTAAACAGCATATGTATGGGTCTTGCTTCTGGATCCATTCAGCCAGCCTGTGTTGTTTGGTTGGAGCATTTAGTCCATTTACGTTCAAAGTAATTATTGATATGAATGTTCCTATTGTCATCTTCTTAGAAATTTGGGGTTTGATTTGTAAGGCTTCTCCTACTCTATTTATTTGCTATATCAGGTCCTTTAACACTTGTTGTAGGGCTGGTTTTGTGGTACAGAATTCTTTTAGTTTTTGCTTGTCTGTGAAGTTTTTGATTTCACCATCAGTTCTGAATGAGATTCTTGCTGGGTAGAGAAATCTTGGTTGGAGGTTATTCTCTTTTAGCCGTTTAAATGTGTCTTGCCATTCTCTTCTGGCCTGCCGGGCTTCTGTTGAAAGATCCACAGTTAAACCTATGGGGTTTCCTTTATATGTTGTTTAAACAACAAACAACATATAAAGGAAACCCCATAGCAATCTGTCTTTATATTTAGTCTGCGTTAGTTTGATTAGAATGTGCCTTGGTGTGTTTCTTCTGGGGTTTACCCTGTATGGAACTCTTTGTGATTCTTGGACTTGGTTGACTATTTCCTTTCCCATGTTGGGGAAGTTTCCAACTATAACCTCTTCAAGAATTTTTTCATAGCCTTTCTTCCCCTCTTTTTCTTCTAGAACTTCTATAATTCTAATGTTGGTGCATTTGAAATTGTCTCATATGTCTCAAATGCTATCCTCAGTTCTTTTAATTCTTTTGGCTTTGTTGTATTCTTCAGCACTTATTTCCACCATTCTGTCTTCCAGCTCATTTATCCGTTCTTCAGCCTCTGATAATCTACTGTTGAGACCTTCTATAGTATTTTTGAGCTAAGCAATTGAGTTGTTACTCTCTATTTGCTTCTTTTCATTTCTTTCATGTCTCTTCTCAATGCACTAATTTCCTCTAATATTCTGTTTTTGGTGTTTTGTATCCTCATTAGTATAACTTTTCTGAGTTCCCTTTCAGATAGTTTGTCTATCTCCTCCTCGGTCATTTGAAGCCGTGTTTCTCTAGCTTGGTCCTTCATTTGTGCAGTGTTTCTCTGACATTTCATTATTAGGCTAATTTTTGTTTCCTTGTGTGTGTCTGTGTGTGTGGAGTTCTTTCTCCCCCACCAGGTTTCTTGGTTGAATTCTCCTTTCCTTTGAGTTTCTGTCCTTCTAGAAGGGTTCAGTGGTTTGTGACTTGAATTTTGTTAGGTCTTGTTTACAGATGAATAATCTCTAGTTTTGTATGTTCTTTGATAGTGTGCCGTCTTGGAATCAGGGCTTCCGCTCCGAGGATCCTTGGTTTGATGATTGGTCAGGGGGTGTAGGCTCCATGTCTGGTTTGCTATGGTGTTCCGTGATATTAGTTCACATACTAGAGTCTGAGAAACAAGAGGTGCATTCCTGATGGGTGACAGTCGTAAAAGCATGCAGATGTTTTTGAACATAATCGTAAGATATACATACATACACAGCAATCCCCCAAATTTTATATGTTGTTTAAACAACAAACAACATATAAAGGAAACCCCATAGCAATCTGTCTTTATATTTAGTCTGCGTTAGTTTGATTAGAATGTGCCTTGGTGTGTTTCTTCTGGGGTTTACCCTGTATGGAACTCTTTGTGATTCTTGGACTTGGTTGACTATTTCCTTTCCCATGTTGGGGAAGTTTCCAACTATAACCTCTTCAAGAATTTTTTCATAGCCTTTCTTCCCCTCTTTTTCTTCTAGAACTTCTATAATTCTAATGTTGGTGCATTTGAAATTGTCTCATATGTCTCAAATGCTATCCTCAGTTCTTTTAATTCTTTTGGCTTTGTTGTATTCTTCAGCACTTATTTCCACCATTCTGTCTTCCAGCTCATTTATCCGTTCTTCAGCCTCTGATAATCTACTGTTGAGACCTTCTATAGTATTTTTGAGCTAAGCAATTGAGTTGTTACTCTCTATTTGCTTCTTTTCATTTCTTTCATGTCTCTTCTCAATGCACTAATTTCCTCTAATATTCTGTTTTTGGTGTTTTGTATCCTCATTAGTATAACTTTTCTGAGTTCCCTTTCAGATAGTTTGTCTATCTCCTCCTCGGTCATTTGAAGCCGTGTTTCTCTAGCTTGGTCCTTCATTTGTGCAGTGTTTCTCTGACATTTCATTATTAGGCTAATTTTTGTTTCCTTGTGTGTGTCTGTGTGTGTGGAGTTCTTTCTCCCCCACCAGGTTTCTTGGTTGAATTCTCCTTTCCTTTGAGTTTCTGTCCTTCTAGAAGGGTTCAGTGGTTTGTGACTTGAATTTTGTTAGGTCTTGTTTACAGATGAATAATCTCTAGTTTTGTATGTTCTTTGATAGTGTGCCGTCTTGGAATCAGGGCTTCCGCTCCGAGGATCCTTGGTTTGATGATTGGTCAGGGGGTGTAGGCTCCATGTCTGGTTTGCTATGGTGTTCCGTGATATTAGTTCACATACTAGAGTCTGAGAAACAAGAGGTGCATTCCTGATGGGTGACAGTCGTAAAAGCATGCAGATGTTTTTGAACATAATCGTAAGATATACATACATACACAGCAATCCCCACAATGACCAGTTTTACAGAGATAAGGCACAGGAAATCTTTCTGGCAAATCACGCAATCATAGATGATACTTGCCCGTTAAGCTTTGAATTAATTAAAATAGTGCCTGAATAAATAGATCCAGCGCAAGGTCCTGGCTTGGATAATTACAATGAGAGCAATTTTTAACTAGGACATGTGTTGGGGGTGATGAGGAGGAGAGTGTATAGGTAATGAGAAGGAATAGATTCGTCTTGGAAGGATTTTATAGGGCTAGGTAGCAAAGATTAGTGTGTGTATTGTTTAGTGCATTTGAAAGAGAATAGCGGAGACAGGAAGATAGGAAATCATTTATCTAGAGGATATTGGCAGATAGAAAAATGTTTTACATTTAGAACATAGAGGGAGAAAGCAGTGGGAAAGAGGAAAGAGAATTAGAGGTTTCCAAGAATTAAAATAAAAATAAAAATAAAATAAAATAAAAGTCAAAAAAAAGAAATTAAAAATTAAAAAGAGCAGAAAAAATAATAAGATACCAAAAAACAAACAAAAAACACACAAAAAACAAAACAAATGAAAGCAAAAACAACAAAAAAAAACAGAATAAACAAACAAATAAACCCCAAACCAGACCAATCAATTGAATAAGCAAAATAGTCCACCACAAATAAACAAGCAACAAACAAACAACCACCAAACAAAAAGGTAAATCCTGTCCCTGGTTTTTATCTTCTCATTTGCCTGTTGGAAACCAATCTGCTCTTGATGGTGGTGCCACTTTTTTTTACAGGTTTCTTGGTTGAATTCTCCTTTCCTTTGAGTTTCTGTCCTTCTAGAAGGGTTCAGTGGTTTGTGACTTGAATTTTGTTAGGTCTTGTTTACAGATGAATAATCTCTAGTTTTGTATGTTCTTTGATAGTGTGCCGTCTTGGAATCAGGGCTTCCGCTCCGAGGATCCTTGGTTTGATGATTGGTCAGGGGGTGTAGGCTCCATGTCTGGTTTGCTATGGTGTTCCGTGATATTAGTTCACATACTAGAGTCTGAGAAACAAGAGGTGCATTCCTGATGGGTGACAGTCGTAAAAGCATGCAGATGTTTTTGAACATAATCGTAAGATATACATACATACACAGCAATCCCCACAATGACCAGTTTTACAGAGATAAGGCACAGGAAATCTTTCTGGCAAATCACGCAATCATAGATGATACTTGCCCGTTAAGCTTTGAATTAATTAAAATAGTGCCTGAATAAATAGATCCAGCGCAAGGTCCTGGCTTGGATAATTACAATGAGAGCAATTTTTAACTAGGACATGTGTTGGGGGTGATGAGGAGGAGAGTGTATAGGTAATGAGAAGGAATAGATTCGTCTTGGAAGGATTTTATAGGGCTAGGTAGCAAAGATTAGTGTGTGTATTGTTTAGTGCATTTGAAAGAGAATAGCGGAGACAGGAAGATAGGAAATCATTTATCTAGAGGATATTGGCAGATAGGAAAAGGTTTTACATTTAGAACATAGAGGGAGAAAGCAGTGGGAAAGAGGAAAGAGAATTAGAGGTTCCCAAGAATTAAAATTAAAAAAAAAATACAGTACAATAAAATAAAAGTCAAAAAAGAAATTAAAAATTAAAAAGGGCAGAAAAAATAATAAGATACCAAAAAACAAACAAAAAACACACAAAAAACAAAACAAATGAAAGCAAAAACAACAAAAAAAAACAGAATAAACAAACAAATAAACCCCAAACCAGACCAATCAATTGAATAAGCAAAATAGTCCACCACAAATAAACAAGCAACAAACAAACAACCACCAAACAAAAAGGTAAATCCTGTCCCTGGTTTTTATCTTCTCATTTGCCTGTTGGAAACCAATCTGCTCTTGATGGTGGTGTCTTGATGGCATAGGCTTTCCCTTATAGCGCCGGTTGCTATGGTTTCTATTTTTGTGTTCAGCAAAATGAGGGCTTTGCTGCTATACTGGGTGCTGGGCGGGATGGTGGGCTGATCCCAGTCTGTTGGGCAGGGGCGGTGATGTGCGCAGTCCCGTGTTGGAGGGGGGCGCCCCGGCTCTACCGTGCACCTCCCTGTAGTCTCCTATCCCTGCTCTTTCCCCGGCTTCCTCCGATGCTGCTGCAGCTCTAGAGGTGCGCAGGCTCCTCCACCGCTGGCACACGTGCACTGCCAGTTATGTGTCCAAGTCCCAAAGGCGGGCGCGAGCTTTCCCATCTGGCTCGTGCCCGGTCCCTGGTCAGCAACCCGTGGGCGACTTCCTCTCTCCGTTCAGCAAGCCCTTTAGTTGGAGTGGCTGAACTTACCCCATGCAGCGGCACGGCTTCTCGCTCCTGGTTCCAGCGGCCTTTTCGCTCTTCTCGTTCCTGGTTCCGGCGGCCTTCTCCCTCCGGGTCTTTCTCCGGGTTCCGGTGGCCTTCTCGCTCCGGGTCTTGCTCCAGGTTCCGGCGGTCTTCTCACTCCGGGTTCCGGCGGCCTTCCTTACTACAGTTTTTGAGGGGAGGGATGAAGTGCTGAAATAAGAAGCTAACTGGAATGCCAGAAAATACATGATAAAGAGAATAGATAGATTCAGTATGTGCTTTTGGATATAATTGAAAACATTCACTGATGAAATTAATGTGTGGTGAGAGAAAGAAAGAATCATCAAAGGATGCTCCCTAGATTTTTAATTTGAACAGAGGGGAGGAAGGGTGGATGTGTGATGCTGTGGTTTGATGAGCTGAGGGAAACGACCCAACAGAGCTAGACAAGGAGGCAAAACCCAAGTGTTCTGCCCTATAGTCATTAAGCTTGAGATGATGTATAATAGTTGGGCCTAGTGGTAAGGAGCTTGGCTCCCAATGCAGGAGACTTAAGAGAAGAGAGTTTCATCCCTGGATTGGAAAGATCCTCTGGAGGAATGCATGTGAACTGACTCCACTCTTCTTTTTTATTTCCCTCTCTTTTTTTTTAAATTTTGCTTTTTTTGCTTTATAGAGTTTTTATTTTTTACAGATATGTATGATCTTAGATTAATCATATGTATATCCCATCCTACCACTCCAGGCCATCGTATAGACCCCATGTAAGATCCCTTAAACCACAGAGCATTGACAATAGTTCTCTCTTTTACATATGCTAGTATAGGGCTCCATGTTGCTCTTTCCATATCTCTCTTATGGTCCCCTCTCCCAGTGTCCATAAGTCTGTTCTCTATGACTGTTTTTCCATCAATGATTTGTGTGTATTTATCAGTATGGTCTTACTAGATTCCATATATATGTGTTACTGTACTATACTTCTCATTCTCTTTTTGACTTACTTCAGTTTGTATAATAGGTTCTAGATTCATCCATCTCATTAGGACTGAATCTTCTGTGCTTGTTTTTGTGGCTGAGAAGTGCTCCATTGTATACACGTACCAGAGCTTCTTTATCCATTTGTTCCACCCAACTTCACTTGGAAATGAACAAACTAGACATCTAGGTTGCTTCCATGTTCTAGCTATTGTGTAGAGTGCTGTAATGAACTTTGGCCTTCCGCTCCAGGTTCCGCGGTCTTCTCACTCCGGGTTCCGGGCCTTCCTTACTACAGTTTTTGAGGGGAGGGATGAAGTGCTGAAATAAGAAGCTAACTGGAATGCCAGAAAATACATGATAAAGAGAATAGATAGATTCAGTATGTGCTTTTGGATATAATTGAAAACATTCACTGATGAAATTAATGTGTGGTGAGAGAAAGAAAGAATCATCAAAGGATGCTCCCTAGATTTTTAATTTGAACAGAGGGGAGGAAGGGTGGATGTGTGATGCTGTGGTTTGATGAGCTGAGGGAAACGACCCAACAGAGCTAGACAAGGAGGCAAAACCCAAGTGTTCTGCCCTATAGTCATTAAGCTTGAGATGATGTATAATAGTTGGGCCTAGTGGTAAGGAGCTTGGCTCCCAATGCAGGAGACTTAAGAGAAGAGAGTTTCATCCCTGGATTGGAAAGATCCTCTGGAGGAATGCATGTGAACTGACTCCACTCTTCTTTTTTATTTCCCTCTCTTTTTTTTTAAATTTTGCTTTTTTTGCTTTATAGAGTTTTTATTTTTTACAGATATGTATGATCTTAGATTAATCATATGTATATCCCATCCTACCACTCCAGGCCATCGTATAGACCCCATGTAAGATCCCTTAAACCACAGAGCATTGACAATAGTTCTCTCTTTTACATATGCTAGTATAGGGCTCCATGTTGCTCTTTCCATATCTCTCTTATGGTCCCCTCTCCCCAGTGTCCATAAGTCTGTTCTCTATGACTGTTTTTCCATCAATGATTTGTGTGTATTTATCAGTATGGTCTTACTAGATTCCATATATATGTGTTACTGTACTATACTTCTCATTCTCTTTTTGACTTACTTCAGTTTGTATAATAGGTTCTAGATTCATCCATCTCATTAGGACTGAATCTTCTGTGCTTGTTTTTGTGGCTGAGAAGTGCTCCATTGTATACACGTACCAGAGCTTCTTTATCCATTTGTTCCACCCAACTTCACTTGGAAATGAACAAACTAGACATCTAGGTTGCTTCCATGTTCTAGCTATTGTGTAGAGTGCTGTAATGAACTTTGGCTTCCACTGTTCTTGCCTGGAGAATTCCATGGCCAGGGGACCCTGGCCAGATTCCAGTCCATAGTGCCTCAAAGAGTCGGAGGCAAATCCAATGATGTAGCATGCATACATTCATGACATATAATATATACTTAATTCATATTTATTACATGAATAAGTGAATAACCTTTTTTGCAGGAGTTTTGGCTTCTAATAACATCTAGTTTAATTTCATTGTCATTTGGAAAATTTAAGTCTATCGTGAAACAATAGAGCTATTCATATATAAAAATATTTAAAACATCATGTCAGGGAAAGTAATACAAGGGGAAAGGAAAGGAATTTATGAGCTTATCTAGTTAAATCTTTATTCCTTTCAACAGATGATGAAATAAGGATCAATGCAGATAGGTGATTTCTCTATGTAAGTAAAGTTGGTGACTGAAAGAGCCAGGTACATGAAGTTTCTCAACTATCAGACTGGTGCTGTCTTCTTTTCTCCATACTGTCACATCTCTCCCAGATCCTTCCCCTATTTTACTGGAAGACAAAACCTGCTAAGAAAAGAGTGGACAAATTAATCCTCACCATATGGTCATTATTTAGATAATGTAAACCTTCTGTGACAAAAACTGACAAGGAAAGTTTCAGTTCAGCATTGAGGGTCCAGTAACCCTTGTAATTAATACTGACATTTATATGCTTTTAGGAATAACTATGAAAATGCTTATCCTGAATCTGTCCAGATAACTAAAACATTGATATGCTGTGAAAACAAAATAAACACAAGCCCTGCCTGCTTCTGTTCTAGACACACTGAAGAGTATATTTTAAAATTGCTTTTGTTTTCTTATTCAGTCTCTCACTTTACTATTAAAGATATGTTTTATATTTCTGAATGTATTAGAAAATCCAAAATTCTATTTTATACCTCTAAGTTGCCTATGTTTAGCTGACACTAGAAATTTATCTTCAAAGTTATACTTAATATTAGGACCTTTGGGAGAAGTGCTCCATTGTATACACGTACCAGAGCTTCTTTATCCATTTGTTCCACCCAACTTCACTGGAAATGAACAAACTAGACATCTAGGTTGCTTCCATGTTCTAGCTATTGTGTAGAGTGCTGTAATGAACTTTGGCTTCCACTGTTCTTGCCTGGAGAATTCCATGGCCAGGGGACCCTGGCCAGATTCCAGTCCATAGTGCCTCAAAGAGTCGGAGGCAAATCCAATGATGTAGCATGCATACATTCATGACATATAATATATACTTAATTCATATTTATTACATGAATAAGTGAATAACCTTTTTTGCAGGAGTTTTGGCTTCTAATAACATCTAGTTTAATTTCATTGTCATTTGGAAAATTTAAGTCTATCGTGAAACAATAGAGCTATTCATATATAAAAATATTTAAAACATCATGTCAGGGAAAGTAATACAAGGGGAAAGGAAAGGAATTTATGAGCTTATCTAGTTAAATCTTTATTCCTTTCAACAGATGATGAAATAAGGATCAATGCAGATAGGTGATTTCTCTATGTAAGTAAAGTTGGTGACTGAAAGAGCCAGGTACATGAAGTTTCTCAACTATCAGACTGGTGCTGTCTTCTTTTCTCCATACTGTCACATCTCTCCCAGATCCTTCCCCTATTTTACTGGAAGACAAAACCTGCTAAGAAAAGAGTGGACAAATTAATCCTCACCATATGGTCATTATTTAGATAATGTAAACCTTCTGTGACAAAAACTGACAAGGAAAGTTTCAGTTCAGCATTGAGGGTCCAGTAACCCTTGTAATTAATACTGACATTTATATGCTTTTAGGAATAACTATGAAAATGCTTATCCTGAATCTGTCCAGATAACTAAAACATTGATATGCTGTGAAAACAAAATAAACACAAGCCCTGCCTGCTTCTGTTCTAGACACACTGAAGAGTATATTTTAAAATTGCTTTTGTTTTCTTATTCAGTCTCTCACTTTACTATTAAAGATATGTTTTATATTTCTGAATGTATTAGAAAATCCAAAATTCTATTTTATACCTCTAAGTTGCCTATGTTTAGCTGACACTAGAAATTTATCTTCAAAGTTATACTTAATATTAGGACCTTTTTCATTTTTTATATACATATTATACTAGAACTTCCACACACATATACTCCAGCCAAAAAAAGACTTAAAAATTATATTGATTGATTGGTAAGCCTCTAGTACTGGCTTCTCTCACTCTTTCTCTGTTACTCTTTTAATTATCCCCCCGCCCACACACACGCCCTTTTCTTCCTTCCTTTGTGAATACTTGGCTCCATTTTGTTTGCCTTTATATATTTTGATAGTAATATACTCTGGATATTTAAGAGTATGGCAGTATCCTGGAAAACATTTTTTCTTGTTTCTTATCTAGTTGCAAGCAATAATATGGAGTAATATTCAATTTACATAAAATCATTATCAAAACACCAACAGTGGATTTTTATATTAATTGATTTCACACTTGTTTATAAGCTGAGCATTTTACCTGCAAATTCCTTATACTCTTTCCTCTACAATATCCAGTTCTCCCACAGTTACCTTAATAACTTTCACTAATAACAGTATCTGAGTATATATAGCATTAGAAACAAGGTGTAGCTTTAGGCCTACCATAGTAAGCTGTGCTTTTATAAGCAATGTATAAATTTTTCCTTCATTTAGGAAATATATTTATTAGTATAGATTCATTAGTATATAGTTCCTCCTTTAAAATCTCTATGAGCAGTAATGAAATCCTTTCTTTCCATTTTATGTATAAATAATCCACTTCAGTAGCATATACATCTATAAAGTACAGAGACTTCTTAGCTCAGTTTTACCCCAGTGTTTGATCATCCTGTAGAGACAAGGTGGACCCAAACTCAAATTTAGTTTAGATGTCAAGAACGAAAATACCACACATGCACCAAAAGGAGATAAAAAGTCTTGTTTCTCATATAAGTTTGTAGACAGCCCTGAGGAGAGTAAGGAGGCTTCCAAACTGGTCTGAAATTGGCTTGAGAGAGCTGAGAAGGAAAATGGAGACCAGCTTTGAAGTTTTACTTACAGTTGGGGTGGGTGGGCCAGAGGTGCAGGTTCTCATACATAGCTCATGGTTTGCTCATTCAAATGTATTTATACTATAGAAAATCCAAAATTCTATTTTATACCTCTAAGGACCTTTTTCAATTTTTATATAACCTTTTATTAAAAACTAGAACTTCCACACACATATACTCCAGCCAAAAAAAGACTTAAAAATTATATTGATTGATTGGTAAGCCTCTAGTACTGGCTTCTCTCACTCTTTCTCTGTTACTCTTTTAATTATCCCCCCGCCCACACACACGCCCTTTTCTTCCTTCCTTTGTGAATACTTGGCTCCATTTTGTTTGCCTTTATATATTTTGATAGTAATATACTCTGGATATTTAAGAGTATGGCAGTATCCTGGAAAACATTTTTTCTTGTTTCTTATCTAGTTGCAAGCAATAATATGGAGTAATATTCAATTTACATAAAATCATTATCAAAACACCAACAGTGGATTTTTATATTAATTGATTTCACACTTGTTTATAAGCTGAGCATTTTACCTGCAAATTCCTTATACTCTTTCCTCTACAATATCCAGTTCTCCCACAGTTACCTTAATAACTTTCACTAATAACAGTATCTGAGTATATATAGCATTAGAAACAAGGTGTAGCTTTAGGCCTACCATAGTAAGCTGTGCTTTTATAAGCAATGTATAAATTTTTCCTTCATTTAGGAAATATATTTATTAGTATAGATTCATTAGTATATAGTTCCTCCTTTAAAATCTCTATGAGCAGTAATGAAATCCTTTCTTTCCATTTTATGTATAAATAATCCACTTCAGTAGCATATACATCTATAAAGTACAGAGACTTCTTAGCTCAGTTTTACCCCAGTGTTTGATCATCCTGTAGAGACAAGGTGGACCCAAACTCAAATTTAGTTTAGATGTCAAGAACGAAAATACCACACATGCACCAAAAGGAGATAAAAAAAAGTCTTGTTTCTCATATAAGTTTGTAGACAGCCCTGAGGAGAGTAAGGAGGCTTCCAAACTGGTCTGAAATTGGCTTGAGAGAGCTGAGAAGGAAAATGGAGACCAGCTTTGAAGTTTTACTTACAGTTGGGGGTGGGTGGGCCAGAGGTGCAGGTTCTCATACATAGCTCATGGTTTGCTTGGGTTGAATTTCATGGAGACATTAAAGGAAACAGCACCCAGTGCTTCTTGTCTTAAACAGTTGGGCAGAAGGGAAGACACAATAATGGACATTGAAAGCCGTCAGCATGTGCTCAGTTGCTCAGTCAAGGTCGACTCTTTGCAGTCCCATGGTCAGTAGTTCACCAGTCTTCTCTGTCCATAGAATACTGGAGTGGTTTGGCATTTCTTTCTCCAGGGGATCTTCCCAACCCAGGGATCAAAATCACATCTTCTGCATCTCCTGCGTTTGTAGGCAGATTCTTTACCGCTAAGCCACCTGGGAAGCCAGAACGCTGTTAACAATTATTTCCAAGCTGGTATCAGACTATTATGCCCAGTCACAATATTCTTGCTTTAGGTTAAGGAAAAGAATAATAGATGCATCCATAATTTTGCTTCTTGTAACTTCTTCAAAGTATCTATTAGAGGAATAAGGAATAAAATAAATAGTTTCACTCTTGTTTTTATTTTCATTTTAGAAGAGAGATATTTGGACTCCTACATTCCTATGATGATCATGCTGATTGTGGGATTAATTCTGAGAGTGCGAGAAAACAATTGAGCCCTGAGGGAGGCGAAATTTGTCCAACTAACACAAAATATTGGTCCTTGATATGTTGTGGTTTACGAACAGGTCTGGCTCTAGCAATATATTTATTAGTATAGATTCATTAGTATATAGTTCCTCCTTTAAAATCTCTATGAGCAGTAATGAAATCCTTTCTTTCCATTTTATGTATAAATAATCCACTTCAGTAGCATATACATCTATAAAGTACAGAGACTTCTTAGCTCAGTTTTACCCCAGTGTTTGATCATCCTGTAGAGACAAGGTGGACCCAAACTCAAATTTAGTTTAGATGTCAAGAACGAAAATACCACACATGCACCAAAAGGAGATAAAAAGTCTTGTTTCTCATATAAGTTTGTAGACAGCCCTGAGGAGAGTAAGGAGGCTTCCAAACTGGTCTGAAATTGGCTTGAGAGAGCTGAGAAGGAAAATGGAGACCAGCTTTGAAGTTTTACTTACAGTTGGGGTGGGTGGGCCAGAGGTGCAGGTTCTCATACATAGCTCATGGTTTGCTTGGGTTGAATTTCATGGAGACATTAAAGGAAACAGCACCCAGTGCTTCTTGTCTTAAACAGTTGGGCAGAAGGGAAGACACAATAATGGACATTGAAAGCCGTCAGCATGTGCTCAGTTGCTCAGTCAAGGTCGACTCTTTGCAGTCCCATGGTCAGTAGTTCACCAGTCTTCTCTGTCCATAGAATACTGGAGTGGTTTGGCATTTCTTTCTCCAGGGGATCTTCCCAACCCAGGGATCAAAATCACATCTTCTGCATCTCCTGCGTTTGTAGGCAGATTCTTTACCGCTAAGCCACCTGGGAAGCCAGAACGCTGTTAACAATTATTTCCAAGCTGGTATCAGACTATTATGCCCAGTCACAATATTCTTGCTTTAGGTTAAGGAAAAGAATAATAGATGCATCCATAATTTTGCTTCTTGTAACTTCTTCAAAGTATCTATTAGAGGAATAAGGAATAAAATAAATAGTTTCACTCTTGTTTTTATTTTCATTTTAGAAGAGAGATATTTGGACTCCTACATTCCTATGATGATCATGCTGATTGTGGGATTAATTCTGAGAGTGCGAGAAAACAATTGAGCCCTGAGGGAGGCGAAATTTGTCCAACTAACACAAAATATTGGTCCTTGATATGTTGTGGTTTACGAACAGGTCTGGCTCTAGCAATATAGTTAATATCACACTCTTTAATTTAAAAATGTGTTCAGATCTGAGCACTAATTACATGGTCATTCTATTCTAACAGGTTATCAAGGAAAAAAACTGTATTCAGTCAAAAAGTTAAAGGGACAGTGGGGATTGGCAAAGAATTTGTGGAGAAGCTGTTCTCCATGTTGTATATTTTCATCCTTGTTTTATTCATGAAGAACTTGAGGCCAAGAATGTTAAGCGACATTTCAGAAACTTGTCTGAAAGAGAGAGGCAGGGCAGACGTGTAGACCTGGATCAACCTGACTTCCAGGTCCATGTTCTCGTAGGAAAATATTAATAGATAGATAGATAGTGATCTTAAAACTAAATTAGGTAAATTTGAAATGTGAAACACTAAGGAGACTGAAAGTGATGGAGTCTTTAAATATGGCTGTGTCAATTGACTACTTTTAAGAAGAAATGATCTGGGTTTCTCTGGTGGTCCAGTGGGTAAGGACACTGCCTTGCAGTGCAAGGGGTGCCGGTTCGATCCCTGGCCTGGGAAGATCCTGCATGCCACAGAGTGGCTGGACTGATGTGTCCAATTACCGAGCGGGAACTCTGGAATGCATGTGCCCAGAGCCGGTGCTCTGCGACAACAGAGGCCACTGCACTGGAAGGCCCACAAGAGCCAAAGAACAAAGACGGATGAAAATAAAGAAATGAAAGACAAATAGAAGTGGCCCGCCTGCTCCCCTCCCTCCCCAACTGCCCCCCAAAATAAATAAATAAATAAAAAGAAGAAATGATCAATGATATGATGGCAGATAGATGACGATATCCCTGAATTAATGAATCAGTGAATAAAGAAACAAAGATTTTAGTTAGAAACTCTAAAAGTCCCTTGAAGTTAAACTTTTTTTTGTTTTTATTTTCATTTTAGAAGAGAGATATTTGGACTCCTACATTCCTATGATGATCATGCTGATTGTGGGATTAATTCTGAGAGTGCGAGAAAACAATTGAGCCCTGAGGAGGCGAAATTTGTCCAACTAACACAAAATATTGGTCCTTGATATGTTGTGGTTTACGAACAGGTCTGGCTCTAGCAATATAGTTAATATCACACTCTTTAATTTAAAAATGTGTTCAGATCTGAGCACTAATTACATGGTCATTCTATTCTAACAGGTTATCAAGGAAAAAAACTGTATTCAGTCAAAAAGTTAAAGGGACAGTGGGGATTGGCAAAGAATTTGTGGAGAAGCTGTTCTCCATGTTGTATATTTTCATCCTTGTTTTATTCATGAAGAACTTGAGGCCAAGAATGTTAAGCGACATTTCAGAAACTTGTCTGAAAGAGAGGCAGGGCAGACGTGTAGACCTGGATCAACCTGACTTCCAGGTCCATGTTCTCGTAGGAAAATATTAATAGATAGATAGATAGTGATCTTAAAACTAAATTAGGTAAATTTGAAATGTGAAACACTAAGGAGACTGAAAGTGATGGAGTCTTTAAATATGGCTGTGTCAATTGACTACTTTTAAGAAGAAATGATCTGGGTTTCTCTGGTGGTCCAGTGGGTAAGGACACTGCCTTGCAGTGCAAGGGGTGCCGGTTCGATCCCTGGCCTGGGAAGATCCTGCATGCCACAGAGTGGCTGGACTGATGTGTCCAATTACCGAGCGGGAACTCTGGAATGCATGTGCCCAGAGCCGGTGCTCTGCGACAACAGAGGCCACTGCACTGGAAGGCCCACAAGAGCCAAAGAACAAAGACGGATGAAAATAAAGAAATGAAAGACAAATAGAAGTGGCCCGCCTGCTCCCCTCCCTCCCCAACTGCCCCCCAAAATAAATAAATAAATAAAAAGAAGAAATGATCAATGATATGATGGCAGATAGATGACGATATCCCTGAATTAATGAATCAGTGAATAAAGAAACAAAGATTTTAGTTAGAAACTCTAAAAGTCCCTTGAAGTTAAACTTGATTATGGAAAATTGAAGATTGGTTTAGAAAAATATATTTGAAAGAGGGGCTCTTTCTTATCAATGAAGGGAATGCTCCAATAATCTGAAAACATGTGGGGAAAAGCAGATTGAAAGAGTGAGGGGAAGCAAAGGTAACAAGGAAAATAGTCACAAGATAAAATTCACTTGGCCTAAGGGGTTGTGGTAGAAAACAGGTGGAGCCAATATAAACATGACACCTGTAGAAAGCCAGTGTCTCAAGGGAATTCTTAGAAAGTGACAAACTGTGAATCACAATGAAACTGTATGGTTTTACTATGATTTGTTACTTCGTTAAATGGAAAGGGCACTTTTCCTTAAATTGAGAAAACTGCTGTCCAAGTCTGAGCAAGGTCAAAGTCATTAACTGAGTTGAAGCATTAGGTGAAAAGATCAAGAAAACTCAGCCCAGTGCTGGTAACCAGAAAGCCTGGGCACCTGGAAAAAAATTAATTGGTGACCCAGCGCTAATTGGAAAGCAGCACAGCCAAGATCATTTAACAGCTGATTTTCTAAAATGTGACTGTTTCTTCCAATTAATATTATGAAATGTTAGTCTTAAGGTTGGTTTCCTGTTTTTCAGAAATGAATGGAAAAAATTTTGGTATAATTTTTGAGTCAGATAAGTTTACTTATTTAACCAGTTGTTTTAGTTGAGTGTATAAATAGCTACAACTTAAATTCATGAATAAAAACATTAATTCAATCATCTGTTAAGTGCCCATTTATATTATGCATACTTAGTCACTCAGTTCTGTCCAACTCTTTACAATTCCTCGACAGAAGAGTCCCACCAGGCTCTTCTCTCCATGAGATATCCCAGATAAGAATACTAGAGTGGGTTGCCATTTCCTTCTTAAGGAGATCTTCTCAACCCATGGATTTACCCAGCGTCTCCTGAATTGCAGGAGGATTCTTTAACTACTGAGACATCAGGAATGTGCCCAGGCTATTAATTTATTTTAGAAGATATATTTGTGTTATACAAACTTTATATTATAAAATCACTGATTTATTCATATTTTTGTATAATAACATTTGACTTAATTATTTTAATCAAAGATCATCGACTTACCATTATGTGCATCAGGTCATGAGCCATGAATAAAATTTTATTTCAATCTTCTATCTTTTACATTGTACTAAATTTATAAATTACAGTTATGTGACTATGTATATGAGTGTGAAACACACTCATGTATGTGATTACTCTTTGTGTGAATATTCACACATCTGCTCAAAATAGGTCTGTCAGGTTGATGATATCTCTGGTTTTATTAATTAAAAAGAGAATTTTATATCAATGGTTTAAAGGTTTATTATTTGGAAGTTTTTAAACCTATTATAGACCTACAGACTATTATCTGAAATTCTGAAATTATCATCAAATGAGAAAATAAAAACTGAGTTTTACTCAGTAATATAGTCATTTAATAATAGTCTTTGTTTCAGTGAGGTAAAATAGTTTAAAAGAAAATGTCAGGCAATCCTGAGGAAGAAGAATGGAGCTGGAGGGATCAGCCTCCCCAACTTCAGACTTTACTACAAAGCAACAATTATCAAGACAGTATGGTACTGGCACAAAAACAGAAATATCAACCAATGGAACAAGATCTAGAACACAGAGATAAACCCACACACCTATGGACACCTTATTTTTGACAAAGGAAGCGAAACTATAAAATGGGACAAAGACAGCATCTTCAACAAGTGGTGCTGGGAAAATTGGACAGCTACATGCAAAAAAATGAAGTTGCAACATTCCCTGACACTATCCACAAAGATCAGCTCAAAATGGATTAAAGACCTAAATGTAAGACCAGAAACCATCAAACTCTTAGAGGAGAATATAGGCAAAACCCTCAAGGACATCAATCAAAGCAAGATCTTCCATGATCTGCCTACTAGAACAGCAGAACTAAAAACAAAAATTGACATGTGGGACTTCATGAAACTTAAAAGCTTTTGTGCAGCAAAAGAAATCACAAAAAAGTTGAACAGACAGCCCACAGAATGGGAGAAAATCATAGCAAATGAAATAACATACAAAGAATTAATCTCCAAAATCTACAAGCAACTTAGCACTGGAAAAATGAAAAACCCCATCAAAAAATGGGAAAAGGACCTAAACAGACACCTCTCCAACAACGAGATGCAGATGGTCCAAAAGCACATGAAACAATGCTCAACTTCACTTATAATTAGAGAAATGCTAATCAAAACTGCAATGAGATATCACCTCACACCCGTCAGAATGGCCGTCATCCACAAATCGACAGACAATAAATACTAGAGAGGCTGTGGAGAAAAGGGAACACTCCTGCATTGCTGGTGGGAATGTAGATTGATACAGCCTCTATGGAAGACAATCTGGAGATTCCTTAAAAAACTAAAAATAGAAGCACCCTATGACCCAGCAATCCCACTCTTAGGCTTATATCCAGAGGAAATCAAATCTGAAAGAAGCACCTGTACCCCAATGTTCATTGTAGCTCTATACAACAGCTAGAACATGGAAGCAACTTAGATGTCCATTGACAAATGAATGGATACAGAAGCTCTGGTACATATATACAATGGAATACTACTCAACTGTTAAAAGAAATGCAGAAGACTCAGTCCTAATGAGGAGGCTGGATCTAGAACGTATCATAAAAAGTGAAGTCAGTCAGAAAGAGAAAGACAAATACAGTATATTAACACATATCTATGGAACCCAGTAGGATGGTGATGATGGCACACGCAGTGAAGCGATGGAAAGACAGACATGGACAGTGGACATATGGATATTGTGGGGAAGGAACAAAGGGTGGGAGATGTAAAGGATGTAGCCTGAAGGCCTGTACTATCATAAGTGAAGAAAATAGCTCTAGTCATTGCTCTGTGAGAAAAAGGGATCCTTCAGGGGTGCTGTGTGATGGTTGGGAGGGGTGGGAAGGGGAGGATATACATATGACTAATCTGGGAACATACATTTCTGTAAACAACAAAACTCTGTAAAAGTTAAAAGAAAAATAAAGGTTTCTTTTGGTTTTTTTTTTTTTTTTTTAAAGAAAATGTCAGGAAGTCAAGGAGACCTGGTTTAGCTCAAGTAAAATTTATAAAATACTTACTATGTCCCAGTCTCTGATACAAGCAACAAATGACTTTGGCCATCGCAAAACTCCCTGTCTAGACTGGGAGACAGGCATGTAAACAACTGCAGTAAAATGAACTGTGATAAACAGTCTATATTATCATAATCAAACCAATTAAATGCTATAGAATTAAAAGGATGGATGGAGAGATTCAGTCTGGAGAGAGAGCCAATGAGTTCTGGCAAAGTCTTCAAAGAACTGTTGACATTTAAACTGGTCCTTGAAAAATCATTAGAACTCTGTCAGGCTGTGGGTGGGAAATGTGGAAAATAGAGGAAATGCATTTTCAAAGCATATAATGAGGTCATTTTAGGGATCAGCAAATTAGCTCAGATTTCACTTACAGTTTTGACTCTTGATTATGTGCCTGTGGGTATGTTGCCAGCCCTGAATACATGATCAGGACTCGCAACACGACACAGGAGTAAGGAAGAGAATTTAAGTTCATCATGAAAAAGAGCATGTATTTTATCTATGGATTTTCCATTATTTTATACATTTACCTGTGGGGAAATTTGATTCTTATTCACAGCTGGACGGAAGCAAAAAAAAGTTAAGTGAATTTTTTAACCGACACCAGAAAACCAAGAACCACGCAATGGACACTGGCTTCCAACTCCAAACTCAGCATTCCATCTTTTGGACCACTCAGGTCTCATAATGGGGAGAACTAATTTATTGAATATATATCTTTGTATGCATAGTCAGATGGCCTATGGAGATTAGGAACTATCTTAAAAATCTGAAACAATATGTACATTTTGATATTTATTGAATGTAGCCTGAAGGCTGTACTATCATAAGTGAAGAAAATAGCTCTAGTCATTGCTCTGTGAGAAAAGGGATCCTTCAGGGTGCTGTGTGATGGTCGGGAGGGGAGGGAGGATATACATATGACTAATCTGGGAACATACATTTCTGTAAACAACAAAACTCTGTAAAAGTTAAAAGAAAAATAAAGGTTTCTTTTGGTTTTTTTTTTTTTTTTTTAAAGAAAATGTCAGGAAGTCAAGGAGACCTGGTTTAGCTCAAGTAAAATTTATAAAATACTTACTATGTCCCAGTCTCTGATACAAGCAACAAATGACTTTGGCCATCGCAAAACTCCCTGTCTAGACTGGGAGACAGGCATGTAAACAACTGCAGTAAAATGAACTGTGATAAACAGTCTATATTATCATAATCAAACCAATTAAATGCTATAGAATTAAAAGGATGGATGGAGAGATTCAGTCTGGAGAGAGAGCCAATGAGTTCTGGCAAAGTCTTCAAAGAACTGTTGACATTTAAACTGGTCCTTGAAAAATCATTAGAACTCTGTCAGGCTGTGGGTGGGAAATGTGGAAAATAGAGGAAATGCATTTTCAAAGCATATAATGAGGTCATTTTAGGGATCAGCAAATTAGCTCAGATTTCACTTACAGTTTTGACTCTTGATTATGTGCCTGTGGGTATGTTGCCAGCCCTGAATACATGATCAGGACTCGCAACACGACACAGGAGTAAGGAAGAGAATTTAAGTTCATCATGAAAAAGAGCATGTATTTTATCTATGGATTTTCCATTATTTTATACATTTACCTGTGGGGAAATTTGATTCTTATTCACAGCTGGACGGAAGCAAAAAAAAGTTAAGTGAATTTTTTAACCGACACCAGAAAACCAAGAACCACGCAATGGACACTGGCTTCCAACTCCAAACTCAGCATTCCATCTTTTGGACCACTCAGGTCTCATAATGGGGAGAACTAATTTATTGAATATATATCTTTGTATGCATAGTCAGATGGCCTATGGAGATTAGGAACTATCTTAAAAATCTGAAACAATATGTACATTTTGATATTTATTGAATGTATATGTCTGGAATCGTCAAACTTCATTTAACTAATGTATTCTAAAAGAACAAGATAGAGAAAGAATATTTACTGAGGATTTATCATACTACAGAGTATGCATGAGATATGTTGCACACATTTCTTGTATAATGACAGATAATTCTATGAGAATGGTGCAATTATTTTCTTCTTTTCTTTTAATTAAATATGTAAAGCCATTTGTACACAATTAAAGAAAGAATATTACATTTGACCCTTAATTCCATGTCTTTTCCATGAAATCACAATATTTTGGGGAGTAAATAACATGTTTTCAGAATTGTATTCCATTAAGCATTGATATGCTCAATGGAAAAATACACTGTATATATTGTCCAGCATATTATTGTTGGGAAGCTGAGGTTTAGAAGCAAGTGATAGAAACAGTTGTATAATGATCATGATGTGTACTCACACATCATGATCATTATACAACTGTTTCTATCACTTGAATGATAGAATGTGAATGTGGATGGGTGTGGGTGTGCTCAGTAAAGTCCAACTCTTTGTGACCCCATGAACTGTAACATACCAGGCTCCTCTGTCCGTTCTTCCAGGAAAATATATAGGAGTAGGTTGCCATTTCCTTCTCTAGGGAATCTTCCTCACTCAGGGATTGAATCGGTCTTGATACAGGGTCTCTTATATCTCCTACAATAGTAGGCAGATTCTTTACCACTACTGCCACCTGGGAAGCCCATAAAGATTGTAGCCAGTGATTACTGAGTGCTTATATTGTACTAGTGTGCTTCCCAGGGACTCAAGTAGTTACAGGCTAATCTTGTTTTATGAAGATGAGAAAAATAAGCTGGGGATATTCTTTATTTTTTAAATTGCTTCTCATATTGGATAGTGACTACAGCCATGAAATTAAAAGACACTTGCTCCTTTTGAAGAAAAGCTATGACAAGTCTAGACAGTGTATTAAAAAGCAGAGATATCATTTTGCTGAGAAATGTCCACATAGTCAAAGGTATAGTTTTCCCAACAGTCATGCATGGATGTGAGAATTGGACGATAAAGAAGGCTGAGTGCCAAATAATTGATGCTTTCAAACTGTGGTGCTGGAGAAGACTTTTAAGAGTCTCTTGGACAGCTAGGAGATTCATCCAGTCAGTTCTAAAGGAAATCAACCCTGAACATTCACTGTTTGGACTGATGCTAAAGCTGAAGCTCCAATGCTTTGTCCACCTGATGTGAAGAGCTGGCTTGTTGGAAAAGTCCCTGATTCTGGGAACGATTGAGGGAAGGAGGAGAGGGAAATGACAGAGGATGAGTTGGTTGTGTGGGGTCACTGACTTAATGCACATGAGTTTGAGAAAACTCCAGAGGATAGTACAGGACAGGGAATCCTTGTTTGCTATAGTCCATGGGACCTCAGAGAGTCAGATAAGACTGAGAAACTGAACAAAAATGAAACAGATCATATTGGTAAAGTTAATTTTTATTCTTATACTCTGAGATTCCATTTTTCAGGAAATAAAATAATTCATTAATTAAATTCCAGAAAAAAGTACCTGAGCTTGGTTCCACAATTCTAGACCCATGCTGCTTAATTCAGCAGCTTATTTAAATTCATATTTTTTATATAAAGTGTGGTATTTATGTTTATTTTAGTTTTAAAAGTAACAATCCCATTTCTTGATCATAATAGTTAAATTTCCATTGCTCAGTAGTCACACTTAGCTAGTAACTTTTGCATCTCATGTTGTTTTAGGGAATCTTCCTCACTCAGGGATTGAATCGGTCTTGATACAGGGTCTCTTATATCTCCTACAATAGTAGGCAGATTCTTTACCACTACTGCCACCTGGGAAGCCCATAAAGATTGTAGCCAGTGATTACTGAGTGCTTATATTGTACTAGTGTGCTTCCCAGGGACTCAAGTAGTTACAGGCTAATCTTGTTTTATGAAGATGAGAAAAATAAGCTGGGGATATTCTTTATTTTTTAAATTGCTTCTCATATTGGATAGTGACTACAGCCATGAAATTAAAAGACACTTGCTCCTTTTGAAGAAAAGCTATGACAAGTCTAGACAGTGTATTAAAAAGCAGAGATATCATTTTGCTGAGAAATGTCCACATAGTCAAAGGTATAGTTTTCCCAACAGTCATGCATGGATGTGAGAATTGGACGATAAAGAAGGCTGAGTGCCAAATAATTGATGCTTTCAAACTGTGGTGCTGGAGAAGACTTTTAAGAGTCTCTTGGACAGCTAGGAGATTCATCCAGTCAGTTCTAAAGGAAATCAACCCTGAACATTCACTGTTTGGACTGATGCTAAAGCTGAAGCTCCAATGCTTTGTCCACCTGATGTGAAGAGCTGGCTTGTTGGAAAAGTCCCTGATTCTGGGAACGATTGAGGGAAGGAGGAGAGGGAAATGACAGAGGATGAGTTGGTTGTGTGGGGTCACTGACTTAATGCACATGAGTTTGAGAAAACTCCAGAGGATAGTACAGGACAGGGAATCCTTGTTTGCTATAGTCCATGGGACCTCAGAGAGTCAGATAAGACTGAGAAACTGAACAAAAATGAAACAGATCATATTGGTAAAGTTAATTTTTATTCTTATACTCTGAGATTCCATTTTTCAGGAAATAAAATAATTCATTAATTAAATTCCAGAAAAAAGTACCTGAGCTTGGTTCCACAATTCTAGACCCATGCTGCTTAATTCAGCAGCTTATTTAAATTCATATTTTTTATATAAAGTGTGGCTATTTATGTTTATTTTAGTTTTAAAAGTAACAATCCCATTTCTTGATCATAATAGTTAAATTTCCATTGCTCAGTAGTCACACTTAGCTAGTAACTTTTGCAGTGGATACTGCAGATACAGAACATTTCCAATACTGAAGAGAATTCTGTTGGTTCACTGTGTCCCAGCAGGGCAGCACAAGCTTGAATAACAAGCACAAGCCAGGGGGTGGGGTCTGGGCTACTTCTCTAGGATGAAGTTGGGATTGTGCCAAGTGGATATTCTGACAGTGGGGTCAGTCAGAAAGTCTTTGCTACAACTATGAAACCTGGTTAGAATTTAAGGACAAACAGCAGAACCTAGAAAGGATCTCGGAGTTCTAGTAAGTTAGCCACAGAGCTAAGTTGCAGTGTGTGCATTGATTCACTCTAGGATATATAACTATTCTGTTAATGGAGTAAGATTGATCAGTGTGCTATAAACTCACAGAGGAACTACACAAATTTCCACTTGGGTAATTAGGGAAAGTTTTCTGACTGAACATCATTATGAAGGATAAGTAAGAGACATTTAAACAAGAACATAAGAAAGGAGGCAAAGAAAATAACCATTTAAAATGCAGAGTGCAAATATATAAAGTAGTATCTAAGAAAAACTTCAGTTACATCAATATGGCTAGAGGAAGATTTTTAAGAGATTGATGTAGCATATAGAGACACAGATAATGAAAAATTTAAAAGAGACATCAAGGAGGCAACAAAATCTTAATATTCAACATAAGCAAATTTACCTAGAAATTAAAATCAGTGACAGATTATGTAGTATACACTAGTAGAGGTATAGGAATTTGAAGATGACCCTTACTGATAACTTTGACTTTGAGTAATATTACTAGAAAATAAATACGGGATAACTCAAAATAAACTGAAAAAAATATTAGCTGATAACGATAAAATTAGCTGTAGAAAAATTTGATGAGAGAAATAAAGACTGAAGAGACAAAAAATATTTTATTTCATATTATCCCACATAAATAAAAAGTTATTGAAATTACACAACTGTAGGCTTTGTAGTTACTTGTTTCATTATGTGTCATTGCACAGTTGAATTCATTGTCTAACCAAGTAAGGGACATTATATCAGAATGACTATTCCAAATCTATTTAAATACATATTAATATATATTCTTCTTTTCTTTTGCAATATAAGGATAATGTGTTGCAGGCACTGTGCTGCAGCTTACTCCAATTCCTACTCTTACTAGTTCTCACTAAGAGATACTATCTTAAATAGATCAGAGACCTTTTACAGTCACAGTGTAGTCCCTTCGGAGTCACGAGTCTCGAACTTGGACAGTAAAGTGTCGTGGTCTCCAGTATGGTCAAACCAAGAATAGCTTTATTAATCAGTGTACATATAATAATTATAATCAAGACTCAATTAGTCAGAATCAGAACTCAAATCAGAACTCAATCAGAAGCAGGCACAATTTCTTACCCCAGAGCTGGAGAGTCTCAATCTCACATCGGGTGCAGCTGATTTCTGTGAGCGAATCTCCTGCACAATCTTACCTTACCCTTTTATATTTTCTCTACTAGAAATCTCAAGTTAACTAGTAATCACAAAAGTGGTTATCACAAGAGCTTTTTCTCCTCTACTAGCACCCAGGTAAACACCTTTGTCCTGGACGGGGATGGGGGTTGGGATGTGTGAATGCATGTTTGTACAGGAAACATTCTCACAATTCTTAATTTATGAAGGAAACTGCGAGTTGTAAAAAGCATATTACACTATAACTAAAAAGCGGAAGTACAAGAGCTTTTGTGCTCTGCACTAGTACCTAGGTAAACAATTCTATCATGTTTGTCAAAGGTGATAGTCTAAGCCTGCAAACTGCTAGTTTTATGAGTGGTGCTATTTCAGGCCCAGGCTTCCTATCAGTAACAATACTAGCTACTTAGTCATCATCAAAAGAGGTCTCGGAGAGGTGGGGCTGCAGGCAGTGTTTATCACTACTGTGAAAAGATATCTGTCTATTCAGCCCAGGTATCTTTTCTTGATGTTTCCTGTGAGAAGTGAACATGGAACCATCCCCTCTTACTAATGACCACCCTTGTGGGAGCATTTGACACACCCACCAAGTTAGAGTAGAGAGGTCTTCTTCCCAACGTAGCGGCATTTTCTGCAAATCACCGAATTTCTCTTCCTCATCACTTTCCCCATAAGAACTGCTCTCCTCATAATTAGGGTCCCAATATTGGTCAGTGAAGATGCCTTTGCTTGCCCATGACAAATGTTCTTAGTATGTACCATCTTCTCATCTGTATTGTATCTAAATAAATATTAGATTTTTTTTTCCCCTAAGAGCCATACTTCTGTGTCAGTGGATAGATTCAGATGCTTGGAAAGATTTCAGAAGTTTTTTAAGTAACTGAATAAGACCATGAACATTGTGTTCTATTTTGGCAGGTGTAGGTGACAGCCTGTAATAAATTAGCATATTGAGGAATGTTCACATGCCTTTAGCAATTGAAGAGTGCAATTCATGGTATTCATTTCAAAATAAAATATAATCAACATGTGCCTTTGAGGTAATTCTCCCAAAATGAGCTCTCACGAAGTATCCTAAAGGAAAAAAAAACACAAAATATTAAAACTACCATCCAAAGCATCATATCCAATCTCAGTAGATCTCAGGGAAGATGGCTAACAATTTTTATATTGTTATATTAGATACCACAAACAATTTTCTTTCTCAAGGGATGAGTCATTTTTTTTATAATTTTTCAGGAATGAATCATCTTTTAATTCGTTCGTATTTGCTCATTAATGGGCATATGGGTGCAGTCAATTGCTTCTGTAACACTGAAGATCTAGCAATCCAAACAAATCATTTTCATATGTTTCAGGTGCTTTCTATTAGAAGGAAAGTTGTATTTTGATGTTCTTTTAATTAAAGTTTCAGTTAAATGAGTTAGCATTCTGCAAAGAGGTAATTCAGTTTCTTCTGTTTATCATCTGTCAATTCCTGAAAGTGCCAATAACTAGTTAATTCTGTGCTTTGAGTATTTTTACTCTGGCAAACACAAAAAGAACTAAATTTATATTTTAATTTAAACTTGTCTGTCACATTAAATTATACTTTATATGGCCCAGTTCAGAAAACTTGTAAATACTGTAGGTCTCACCACAGGTAGTTTCAGAATACAGCTAAAGTAAATTTCTATCTGGTATCTGTTTAGATTTTTAAAAGAGTTCACATTCTCCTTATAATAAAAATAAACTTTGTTGCTTTATCATATTAAGATTAAACTCAATATATTGACTTGTGGTAGAAAATCACAATAAATTAATACTCTAAAATCTAGGATCTGCTTCTGGTTCTTTCCCTCACTAGCTCCCTTGGATAAATAACCTCTTAGTTGAGGTTTAAATTTCTTCATTCACAAATTCAATGAAACTGCAATTTTTAGAATATCTGAGAGCTAGGCACTAAGCAGGCATCAATCATCACATAAAGATGAATAAGGTACAGCCTGTTTCTTGTAACAGTTCAGTTTGGTGAAATGATGTCTATTGTCTCATCCAACTCTGAAATTTTGTGTATTTATAGAAGCATCATTTCTAATGAAATCACAGAAAGACAAAAGAAGCAGCAGGAGAAAATCTTGTACTTTTATTTGAGTATAGTGAGAATTTTTATTCATAAAATAAAATTAGGCTCTTCATCTAATCCATAAATAATAATTCAGGTAGACCTATAATCAAAAGAGAAGGAGAAAACAATCTGAAATGTGTTTTCCCCTTTAGGACTTTTGAAGTCATTTTGCATTTTGAAGTATCTTTGACCATATTCTGGACCACATCAGCTCTATTACGCCAAATACTTTAGGGAGAGTTCTTTAGAATGATCACTAACACCTGTATCACTGCCTCCTCATAGTGCAACCTGTAAGCAGAGTGTGAAGTAATCACCGTAGCCGTTATAATTCAGATTATGATTTAATAGCATAGGTTGTGAAGGACTATGTTTGAGTAAGTGAAATTTCCCTAACCATTGATACCAAAAATGGGCACAATTGAGTCAGGAGCTAAAATGAGCTCCTTTTTCGTCAGAGACAGGAGTGATGGCTAAGCTTAAACGAGCTGGGGTTTTTGTGAGAGTATTTACCCACTATACAAAAAATACTCTCACAGAGCTTCCATACTAAGGAAGTTTATGCAATCCACATTTTGCAAAGGGTCAGTTATTCACTTTCAAACAATTTCATCTACAATTTTAAAAACCATTTAAGCAGAGTGACCTGTATTTTTCAGCCTATATTAAGTAAATCATAGTTAAAATGGATGTTGAGGGCTTCCCTGATGGTCCAGTAGGTAAGGACACTGCCTTGCAGTGCAAGGGGCGCCGGTTCAAGCCCTGGCCTGGGAACATCCCACGTGCCGCAGAGCGGTTGGACCGATGTGTCCAATTACCAAGCCGGAACTCTGGAGCACATGTGCCCAGAGCCTGCGCTCTGCGACAACAGAGGCCACCGCGATGGGAGGCCCACATGGGCCAAAGAACAAAGATGGATGAAAATGGAAAAATGAAAGACCAATAGAAGTGGCCTGCCTGCTCCCCTCCCTCCCCACCCCACCCGCACCAAAATAAGTAAATAAATAAATCTTTAAAAAAAAAGAGAAAATGAATGTTGAGTATAGTGTAGCTGTTGTTGTGACATTTATTTAGAATGATTATTGAGAATTTCAAATTAAGTGTTCCTCTTGACTTCACAGGAGTTTTGTTATACTTTTAAAGATGAAGATTACTAAAAGACCAAGACCCTCAAATTCATTCCTCTAACATTTTACTAATCTTACTTACTGAGAGCTTAGGGGAAATAAAATCAGGGATTAAACTCACTAAGAATATAAAATACAAAGAAAGCCTTAATACATTTTGGGATATGTCACAATATACTGAATAATACATATTTAGATAACTGAGGCAAGAAAATCTATTCCATTAATTAACATTTTTCCAGAAAAAATACATATTTTCTGTTTATCAGAGAAATTGCCTTGATGAATTTGTTTCACTTATAGATAATGCTTGTTGTGCTCTAGTTTGTTCATTTCCAAATGAAGTTGGGTGGAACATATGCAATTACAGTTAATTGATAAAGAGTGATTGTGGGGATTAAAACATGATGTCCATGATTTTATCAGACAAACCTTGTTTAGAAATAAGTCTTATTAGAATTTCTACATTGTTGCTTATTATATGGCCTTAGATGGAATTTTGCTTCTTTTATCCTCAATTATTTTGTCTGAAAAATTGGAATACCAACATTTTCTGAACTTTGTGTGGATTAGGAGATAAACATTTTGTGTAGTGAATATAACAGAGTAAGTCCCAAATAAATGGGGTGTGTGTGTATGCTCAGATGTGCCTGACTCTTTGCAGTCCCACGGACTGTATTCCTCCAGGCTCTTCTGTCGATGGAATTTCCAAGCAAGAATTCTGGATTGATTTGCCATTTCCTACTCCAAGGGTTCTCTCCAACCCAGGTAGATTCTTTACCACTGAGCTGCATGGCAGCTAATAACTATACTATGAGTTTCTTTTGGAAAATTGGAATTTTGCCAAAATTTCTCCAAGGTTTCCAACATTCTGACACGGCATGGGAGGCCCACATGGGCCAAAGAACAAAGATGGATGAAAATGGAAAAATGAAAGACCAATAGAAGTGGCCTGCCTGCTCCCCCCCCCCCCCCCCCCCCCCCCCACCAAAATAAGTAAATAAATAAATCTTTAAAAAAAAAGAGAAAATGAATGTTGAGTATAGTGTAGCTGTTGTTGTGACATTTATTTAGAATGATTATTGAGAATTTCAAATTAAGTGTTCCTCTTGACTTCACAGGAGTTTTGTTATACTTTTAAAGATGAAGATTACTAAAAGACCAAGACCCTCAAATTCATTCCTCTAACATTTTACTAATCTTACTTACTGAGAGCTTAGGGGAAATAAAATCAGGGATTAAACTCACTAAGAATATAAAATACAAAGAAAGCCTTAATACATTTTGGGATATGTCACAATATACTGAATAATACATATTTAGATAACTGAGGCAAGAAAATCTATTCCATTAATTAACATTTTTCCAGAAAAAATACATATTTTCTGTTTATCAGAGAAATTGCCTTGATGAATTTGTTTCACTTATAGATAATGCTTGTTGTGCTCTAGTTTGTTCATTTCCAAATGAAGTTGGGTGGAACATATGCAATTACAGTTAATTGATAAAGAGTGATTGTGGGGATTAAAACATGATGTCCATGATTTTATCAGACAAACCTTGTTTAGAAATAAGTCTTATTAGAATTTCTACATTGTTGCTTATTATATGGCCTTAGATGGAATTTTGCTTCTTTTATCCTCAATTATTTTGTCTGAAAAATTGGAATGCCAACATTTTCTGAACTTTGTGTGGATTAGGAGATAAACATTTTGTGTAGTGAATATAACAGAGTAAGTCCCAAATAAATGGGGTGTGTGTGTATGCTCAGATGTGCCTGACTCTTTGCAGTCCCACGGACTGTATTCCTCCAGGCTCTTCTGTCGATGGAATTTCCAAGCAAGAATTCTGGATTGATTTGCCATTTCCTACTCCAAGGGTTCTCTCCAACCCAGGTAGATTCTTTACCACTGAGCTGCATGGCAGCTAATAACTATACTATGAGTTTATTTGTCTGTATGTGTGTGCATCAAATTGGGTAACTCTAGCTTTTCTTACACTGCTAAATTTTCAAATTATTATTTTTCTCAGCAAACGTTTTAGCATTTAGGTTTCCAATCATTCTGACATACTCAAACTTCTGCTGTTCCTCTACCCAGAAACAGGCATTCTGCACCCAAGTATTGTTGAAAAACGATCAAAATCCATGTCCTTTGGTTTGTCTGTCAAAAAATTGTAGGTACTAGAATGGACTTATACATATATATACACTAAATAAATGGGGTATATATCTGTGTGCATGCATATGCACGTACATATAATCAATATTTTGTTTAACTTGACTCTTCCAACGGTCATACAAATAAGAGATTTCTTTTTCATTCTTTTTTTTTTTTTTTTAAGTGCTGTGCTCTTACTTTGACTTCAAGTTCTTAGAGAAGCACGACTCAGGGCTATATCATATTCATCATAAAATACCCACTCTAGTGTGTAGGCCTCTAGAACTTATTGAAAATATCTTAAGGGAAACAGATCATTGCCCACAACAAATAGAACTATTTAATTAATCCCCAATAGACACTTCTATTCTGCCCAGAGTTTTTATTCCCACCATCCTGGGAAAGTTACTTTGACTCTGACCAGTCTTCTTTTGTATGCAAAGTCCTATGAAATACCGCACAAACCCAGCCTCAGGCCAATTTCTACCCTTAATAGGCTTCTGAAAGCTTCTTTGCAACAGATTTGGTCTTCTACTTGGGGAAAATTCAACTATAAACTGCTAAGAAGATAAACTTTTCTCCACATGTTAACTTCCTAAATTCTGGTAATCCTCATCAGAGCTTCTTGGATGAACAAGCGATAGAGTTTACTTTGGAGGCATTTTTAGTTTTTCAAGGATATTAGACAAGTAAAGAGTTGATTATAATGTCACTTAGCTTTACATCAGATAAATGTACAACCTGCTGAGCTGCCACAGTGTAGGAGAGTGAACCACTAACTTTACATATTGGGGCAAAGAACGACTTTAGAAAATCTGCTTAATGAAAGATTAGTAGGATGTTTTTGATGTAAGGAAATCCTCCAATCAAAATAAAGTAAACAGGGCTAGAAACTAAAATTCCATTGAAGGTCAGAATCAGAGGATGGGTCATGATCAAAGCGCTGCATGCTGTCATGGAGAGTAAGTGTCAAATTGGAGAAAGACAAGAGGCAGGAGTGGCAGTTTAAGAAGATTCTAAGTCATCTGGGAAGTAACTGGTAGTTCCTTTCTTTGAGACTTTGCCAAAAGGGATAAAAAAGATGAGAGGAACTTGTAAATGCAACACTGAAGGAAAGGAATCATAAATAAAACAGTATGGAGGAGATTTTCTGGTATCCTAAAATAGGTGTCATGGTTAATTTCATGTCAACTTGAGTGGATTAAGGGAGGAGTACTCAGGTAGATGGTAAAATATTATTTCTGGGTGTGTCTGTGTGGGTGCTTCTGGAAGAGAGGAGCATTTGAGTAGAGTCATACTTACAGATGCAGGTGGGCATCATCAACTCTGTTGGGCATCATTTGAATAGAAGAAAAATATGGAGGGAAGGTGAATTTGCTCTCTGGTATAGCTCAACTGATAAAGAATCTGCCTGACATGCAGGAGATCCTGGTTCAGTTCCTGTATTGGAAAGATCCCATGGAGGAAGGCATGACAACCTACTCCAGTATTCTTACCTGGAGAATCCCATGGAGAGAGGAACCTGACAAGCTACTGCCCATGGAGTCACAAAGAGTCTGAAATGCCTGAGCGACTCCACAGCACAGTACAGAATGGAGACATTCATCTTCTCCTGTTCTCAAACTCAATGTTACTGGACCTTTGGCCCTTGAATACTGACTGTGACTTTGCAAAAGAACTAATTTATGTTATAGACATGTTTAGGTATATTTAAGTGAAGGTGTCATGTAAACAGCCACAAATAATACTAAAGACATTGGTTTGATAGTAGTGTGCAAATGATAGTTGAAACTTGAAAGGCAATTTCATATATCATGTAAGGAAAGGATTTACTAAAGCAGTGATTATAAACTAAAGAGCGGTACTTCTGTGGAGTGCCATAGCCTAATAACTAGAGGATTATTTTTGCATCCCTCTGTAGGAGTTTAGAGATTTCTTCATATCTAATCTCATGACCTATTCCAGAAGAATGCTGTGTAACTCTGATGATGATCCTTTATGGCCAACCTTAAGTATTAAGCTAAAAAACAAGATAGAAATTAAAAAAAATACTTAGTGATTGTCTGGTATCCTAGAGTAAGTTAAAGGAGAAAGACAAGAGGCAGGAGTGGCAGTTTAAGAAGATTCTAAGTCATCTGGGAAGTAACTGGTAGTTCCTTTCTTTGAGACTTTGCCAAAAGGGATAAAAAAGATGAGAGGAACTTGTAAATGCAACACTGAAGGAAAGGAATCATAAATAAAACAGTATGGAGGAGATTTTCTGGTATCCTAAAATAGGTGTCATGGTTAATTTCATGTCAACTTGAGTGGATTAAGGGAGGAGTACTCAGGTAGATGGTAAAATATTATTTCTGGGTGTGTCTGTGTGGGTGCTTCTGGAAGAGAGGAGCATTTGAGTAGAGTCATACTTACAGATGCAGGTGGGCATCATCAACTCTGTTGGGCATCATTTGAATAGAAGAAAAATATGGAGGGAAGGTGAATTTGCTCTCTGGTATAGCTCAACTGATAAAGAATCTGCCTGACATGCAGGAGATCCTGGTTCAGTTCCTGTATTGGAAAGATCCCATGGAGGAAGGCATGACAACCTACTCCAGTATTCTTACCTGGAGAATCCCATGGAGAGAGGAACCTGACAAGCTACTGCCCATGGAGTCACAAAGAGTCTGAAATGCCTGAGCGACTCCACAGCACAGTACAGAATGGAGACATTCATCTTCTCCTGTTCTCAAACTCAATGTTACTGGACCTTTGGCCCTTGAATACTGACTGTGACTTTGCAAAAGAACTAATTTATGTTATAGACATGTTTAGGTATATTTAAGTGAAGGTGTCATGTAAACAGCCACAAATAATACTAAAGACATTGGTTTGATAGTAGTGTGCAAATGATAGTTGAAACTTGAAAGGCAATTTCATATATCATGTAAGGAAAGGATT
This sequence comes from Tragulus kanchil, assembly GCA_022376925.1. Taxonomy (NCBI): domain Eukaryota; kingdom Metazoa; phylum Chordata; class Mammalia; order Artiodactyla; family Tragulidae; genus Tragulus; species Tragulus kanchil. The sequence continues at coordinate 83,092,358 of JAIOJX010000003.1, read as the reverse complement.
TACTAAAGCAGTGATTATAAACTAAAGAGCGGTACTTCTGTGGAGTGCCATAGCCTAATAACTAGAGGATTATTTTTGCATCCCTCTGTAGGAGTTTAGAGATTTCTTCATATCTAATCTCATGACCTATTCCAGAAGAATGCTGTGTAACTCTGATGATGATCCTTTATGGCCAACCTTAAGTATTAAGCTAAAAAACAAGATAGAAAAACTTCAATAAAATTTAACAGAAATGAAATCCGAAGGAAAACTTTGATGGGCATTTCCTAATCTATTCTCACCTCACTTTCCTCCCTTGTTGCATAATAGTACTATTATTATCTAGTTCAAAGAGTTGTCATATGGAGGAAATAAGTTTACTTATATAAAAATCTTGGAACATTTAAGCAATTATTTTTTAAAATATTAACTATTATTTTTATTACCTGGGGAAAATATCAAAGACTGGTCTCAGCATTGGTTAAACAAATTTATCCTGAAAGGGCAAGAGAAATCATGAAACAATGAAGGGGAGACTTTTATGTAAGCAAACAAGGAGGGGAGAGGAAGATTCCTTAATCTAAAAGAAAAGCCAAGAAAGAGAATAATAGATGGTGGGTTTGTATAGAAGAGCTGACAACACAGTATAGAATAGTCCAAACTAATTTCTTTGAATAATTTGAACATATAGCAACATTAGGTACCTAATTCCAAGGGCTATTATTTACTTTTCCTTCAAAAATGTCCTAAAGGCAACAGAGATGACTAATTAATCTGAAAGTTTAAGTTATTTGTGGGTGAATTCTATTTGAATCTATAATAGTGGATCATAAATATTTAACTTAAAACAAAGAACACTTTAGTGCATGCATTTCTAGAATTCTCTTACCCAAGAAATTTAGTGTGCCCATAGAATTTGTAGGTGACATAAGATTTCCTGTAAAGGTTCATATTCCTTTCTGTCCAAGAACATAGAGAAGAAATAATAGCTTCGTTTATTCAGAAACTTTCACTCTTGTTCTTCCTGCTGTAATATACAATTAGCGAATACCATATCTCTGTTGTGTGGTACATGTCAAAGCAAGGAAAATAAGATTTAAGACACAGATTTAAATCTATAATAGAAATACCATGAGGGTTTAAAATAAGAATGAACATCTAAATCTTGGAAGCTCAAAAAATAAAAGTTCTAGAGGTAAAAGGCAATTGGAGAGAAGCAGTGTCATCTCCAACTAAAAGTGAAATTAAAATTGACAATTTCAGATTCTAACGCTGATGATCAAATATGATTTTCTCCTGGGTAAATGTCATTTTTGCCCTTATAAAAGCTGTATTCCTAGCAGAATAGTTTTTATGAGTTTGCTCTTAGTTAAAGGACAGTTTAAAGCTGGATCGTTTTTTCTGACTAAGAAAAAAAATCTTCCTCTAACAGAATATCTTATTTTTTCTTGGTCTTCTTGAAATAATAAGCACCAAAGTATACTTTTTCTAAAATAAAGTATTTTATTTATTTAAATACAAATGAAAATACAGTATTTCAGAAAACATATTCAAAAGTAATCAAGTTAACATAATATGGGGATTTTAAAAATTCCTAGATTTTACAAGTTGGGGACATGTCTATGCTGTTCTTAATTGTCATTCCAGAAAACCATTACTACATCTCTATATTGCGAGCTCTGGAGTCAAATATAGACAGAATTTATTCCTGAGCAACTTAGAGCTGCTGTGGGCAACTTGGAGCGCCACAGTATTGCTTACTGTGAACACTGTTCTTGAAGATCTTGGACACCACTCTTTAAACTTTTAAAAGAAAAAAATCTTGTTCTAAAGATTAAACGTGTAATAATGTCTTTTCTTCTTAGAATGGTGTGAATTCCTTAGATGCATAGTAAATGTTTCCTTCTATCATATTTTCCTCTCCCAATCTCCTTTGTTATACCCCCAGAACATACACAGAATCAATCAGTGCCCATTGAGAGGATTCCTACATTGAAAATATACAACTTTTTTTTTCAGATAATTTCTAGAATTTGTAGGTGACATAAGATTTCCTGTAAAGGTTCATATTCCTTTCTGTCCAAGAACATAGAGAAGAAATAATAGCTTCGTTTATTCAGAAACTTTCACTCTTGTTCTTCCTGCTGTAATATACAATTAGCGAATACCATATCTCTGTTGTGTGGTACATGTCAAAGCAAGGAAAATAAGATTTAAGACACAGATTTAAATCTATAATAGAAATACCATGAGGGTTTAAAATAAGAATGAACATCTAAATCTTGGAAGCTCAAAAAATAAAAGTTCTAGAGGTAAAAGGCAATTGGAGAGAAGCAGTGTCATCTCCAACTAAAAGTGAAATTAAAATTGACAATTTCAGATTCTAACGCTGATGATCAAATATGATTTTCTCCTGGGTAAATGTCATTTTTGCCCTTATAAAAGCTGTATTCCTAGCAGAATAGTTTTTATGAGTTTGCTCTTAGTTAAAGGACAGTTTAAAGCTGGATCGTTTTTTCTGACTAAGAAAAAAAATCTTCCTCTAACAGAATATCTTATTTTTTCTTGGTCTTCTTGAAATAATAAGCACCAAAGTATACTTTTTCTAAAATAAAGTATTTTATTTATTTAAATACAAATGAAAATACAGTATTTCAGAAAACATATTCAAAAGTAATCAAGTTAACATAATATGGGGATTTTAAAAATTCCTAGATTTTACAAGTTGGGGACATGTCTATGCTGTTCTTAATTGTCATTCCAGAAAACCATTACTACATCTCTATATTGCGAGCTCTGGAGTCAAATATAGACAGAATTTATTCCTGAGCAACTTAGAGCTGCTGTGGGCAACTTGGAGCGCCACAGTATTGCTTACTGTGAACACTGTTCTTGAAGATCTTGGACACCACTCTTTAAACTTTTAAAAGAAAAAAATCTTGTTCTAAAGATTAAACGTGTAATAATGTCTTTTCTTCTTAGAATGGTGTGAATTCCTTAGATGCATAGTAAATGTTTCCTTCTATCATATTTTCCTCTCCCAATCTCCTTTGTTATACCCCCAGAACATACACAGAATCAATCAGTGCCCATTGAGAGGATTCCTACATTGAAAATATACAACTTTTTTTTTCAGATAATTTCTATTATACCATAGTTATGGAAATATGTAAAATTTCCTAGAAAAACTTTGCTTGTTTGAAGAGACTGCAGAAAATCTTGATCACTTCTTACAAACCAAAGACTAGTAATGAATAAATGACCTAAAATTTAACATATTCAGAAGATCCAATATTTTCTTTCTGATAAAAAAATCTTCACACCTGCTTCTAGTTCCCTTAAATGCATCATTTTCCCTTTAATACTATTCAATTTCACTTTGCTGTAATGCTTTATTCAACATATACCAAACAAAGTTAGATACTAGATACTGGGCAATCTCAGCTGTCCTCAGATTTCAGCTGACTCTATGTCCTGTGAGAACTCAATAGAAGATTTCTTCAAGTAGACATCTGATAGTGGCATTGAGAAACCAGATCTTACTGTTTTTGTTTTTTTTTCTTTCTTGGGGGGGGGGCGGGGTGGGGAGGGAGAGGGGTGGGTGGGCCACTTCTATTGTTCTTTCATTTATTTATTTTTCATCCATCTTTGTTCTTCGGCCCATGTGGGCCTCCAATCCCGGTGGCCTCTGTTGTCGCAGAGCACCGGCTCTGGGCTCATGCTCTCCAGAGCTCCGGCTCGGTGATTGGACACATCAGTCCAGCCGCTCCGCGGCACGTGGGATCTTCCCGGGCCAGGGATGGAAGGGGAGCCCCTTGCACTGAAGCCCCAGATCTTACTGTTTAATGAATTTTGTTCTTTAGTAAACATTTTTCTCCATTTTCTCATGGCTCCTCCCTGAAAAAACGTAAAAAATTAGACATAAAATATTTGAAATAGACAGTGCTATTATCATCGCCCGAAATAGTGCTTGATATTGATACCAAATAAACTTCGCAAATAAACCTTCAAGAGTTACTATGATTTAAGAAAAAGTTCAAGTTTATCTAGGAGATAATGTGAGGAAATATTAATTTGCATATTAAATGAATAAATATGAGACCAAACATAATGAATATTTGACCATTTTATAATGAAAACGGATAATAAAATATATTTTAACAAGTCCTAGGTTCAATGGATCAATAATAATGAGTGCCAAACTATAGTCTATCTTGGACTATATCTGAAAATAAAAGTGAAAAAATATTAAAAAGCTAAAATAATAGGGGAATTCACGTGCTCAAAATCTTATATAAGATTTAAGAATCAGACATATATCAGACTTCCCTAAAGTTGTACCTATCTTTACAAAGTTCATATAATGATGCAAGATACCATGATTATTCAGAAAATGAGTCAATGAAAGTGGATTGCTTCAAAGCTAGCTTGTTATAGGTCTTCTTAGTCATAATAGTACAAGACAATAGTCTTATTGAATTAAAATAAAGCTGCCCTTTGTGAGACCATTGAAAAATCATTAAGTAGGGTTTAAGAAGTGAGGGAAAACTGCTTTACTAGTCAAGTTCTAAATACTGAAGAAAAGACAAATGAAAGAGAGTTTAAGTCTGAAAATTTATCAAATGTCTTTTTCAAATGGAAATAATCTGAATACAACTTTAAACACATGATCATAATGGATCTCACTTATGCTAGTTATTCCCAAGCTAGGAGTTTAGCCATATTGTTTGCATTTAGTCTTGCTAACAACCCTGTGTATATTCTTGTCAGAGTTATTACACTGCCTTCTGCAAAGAAAGGCAGTATCTGTATTCCACCCTTTCCAGAACATAATAAAGAAGCAAACATGTCTGCACAAAGCCTCTTTGAGCTGTTTAATTTGCTTTTGACAAAAGGAGAATGACACTGAGCACTCCACAAGGGACAAAAGCAATTTCCCCTACCATGAAATGCAAATGATAATTTAATCATTACTACAGAAACCATTAATATATATTCATGAAAATCTTATCCTTTCTTCTTCTTGTAGATCTAGTGTGGCTTAAATGCATGACATCTTAAAAAGGTAACTTTCCATTTCTTATGAAAAGCATTTTAAAGTTTTTATTTTAGATGGAAATCAATCAAAGAGAAAAAATCAATTAAAATTGCACCAACAGTAAATTAATTTTCTATATTCTAGATGTTTTTCTTCATCATTATATATTACCATTCATTCACATAGTTTTAGACAGACATGAACATCTTTACTAAGGGAGATTTTTAAAAATACTGAAAACAGTATATATATATATATATTTATATATGCGTGTATAAACAGTTCATGAAATCACTGAATAGTTGAATGTGGTGGCAATATTATAGAAATATTGCATGTGCTGAATTAATTTTTAATATATCAATTGTTCATGGTGAGAATAATACATTTTATATACTATATTAGAAATAGATACTGGTGGGTAGAATTATTACTTAATACTTATGATGGTCTGCCTTGCACTTTGTCAGGGCAATATTTAAACTTGAATTTCATGAACTATTGTTATGCCCTAGGTCTCAGAATTCCCATACCTAAGCAAAGGCAATACTGAAGGAACCACTCAACTTTGACATCAGCCTACATTTTATGTCAGATCATCTCGTACAATTCTAGAGTAGAAAAGAAAAATGAAAGAGAGTTTAAGTCTGAAAATTTATCAAATGTCTTTTTCAAATGGAAATAATCTGAATACAACTTTAAACACATGATCATAATGGATCTCACTTATGCTAGTTATTCCCAAGCTAGGAGTTTAGCCATATTGTTTGCATTTAGTCTTGCTAACAACCCTGTGTATATTCTTGTCAGAGTTATTACACTGCCTTCTGCAAAGAAAGGCAGTATCTGTATTCCACCCTTTCCAGAACATAATAAAGAAGCAAACATGTCTGCACAAAGCCTCTTTGAGCTGTTTAATTTGCTTTTTGACAAAAGGAGAATGACACTGAGCACTCCACAAGGGACAAAAGCAATTTCCCCTACCATGAAATGCAAATGATAATTTAATCATTACTACAGAAACCATTAATATATATTCATGAAAATCTTATCCTTTCTTCTTCTTGTAGATCTAGTGTGGCTTAAATGCATGACATCTTAAAAAGGTAACTTTCCATTTCTTATGAAAAGCATTTTAAAGTTTTTATTTTAGATGGAAATCAATCAAAGAGAAAAAATCAATTAAAATTGCACCAACAGTAAATTAATTTTCTATATTCTAGATGTTTTTCTTCATCATTATATATTACCATTCATTCACATAGTTTTAGACAGACATGAACATCTTTACTAAGGGAGATTTTTAAAAATACTGAAAACAGTATATATATATATATATTTATATATGCGTGTATAAACAGTTCATGAAATCACTGAATAGTTGAATGTGGTGGCAATATTATAGAAATATTGCATGTGCTGAATTAATTTTTAATATATCAATTGTTCATGGTGAGAATAATACATTTTATATACTATATTAGAAATAGATACTGGTGGGTAGAATTATTACTTAATACTTATGATGGTCTGCCTTGCACTTTGTCAGGGCAATATTTAAACTTGAATTTCATGAACTATTGTTATGCCCTAGGTCTCAGAATTCCCATACCTAAGCAAAGGCAATACTGAAGGAACCACTCAACTTTGACATCAGCCTACATTTTATGTCAGATCATCTCGTACAATTCTAGAGTAGACAAGCCAAGTGCAGTCAGGTTGATTCATGAAATAATGCACCCTTTCTTCCTTCATAAACACACACTTGCACAGCAAAAGCCTTGATGTTTACTGCATTTAATACTTGGGATAGCCCATCCATATTGCTCTGTGTCTCTTTTAATTTACCTGTGTGACCAATAAAATAATCTGATTCTTAACCTAAACATACCAGGTCTAGATAGTTCCCTTAAATGCATCATTTTCCCTTTAATACTATTCAATTTCACTTTGCTGTAATGCTTTATTCAACATATACCAAACAAAGTTATAGTCATTTTCATTCAAGTTATGTTTTTGACTTCCCTAAATGCTATTTAGGAAGCTTCTTTGTTTATGATCCCACAATAAGCAGTGGTTGCATCCTGTTAGTTCCCCCATGCATCACAGTTTTATTTTTATTATTTATTGATCTCTATGGCAGCAGTCATTTTGAAGAGCTCATAACTTTAGGTAGTTTCTTGAAGTCTTCATCAATTTAGCCCTTCCATCTCACTCTCTAAAATTTGTCCTACACAGGAAATCATCCTCTGAAGCACCACTCTGATTATAAACTATTATTCTGGAAATGATCTAATTATGGCTTTACACATGGTATGAAGATACATTTATTAACATTCAGCTGTGCAAAATGATGCTTAAAAACTTATAGTCTTTTATAATTGTGTGTATATACCATTTGTCACTTTAATATGTTTAGTTCTTTATGTTATATTCTTATTTCTCTTAATTTGATCTCCTAAAAAATGTATCTTTTACTATATTTCAAATTATTCATTACAGTTTTCTCTTACACATTTTGTTTCTATAACCTGTGATATTTATCATTTTATATTAATAATTTTTCATAATTTTTTTCAAATTTGTGTTTTAAGTTATTAAAATATATAAAAGGCTCATATAAATCAATATCAAACACTACAATAAAAATATAGACAGAAGACCTGAATAAATATTTTTTTCAGAGACAATATACAGATGACTAATAGGCACATGAAGAGGTGTACATCACTAACCATGAGAGAAACACACATCAACACAACAACGAGGGCTTCCCCAGTAGCTCAGTGGTAAAGAGCTCACCTGCTAATGCAGGAGACACCAGTTTGATCCCTGGTCTGGGAAGATCCCACATGCTACAGAGCAACTAAGCCCTGAGCCACAGCTATTGAGCCTGTGCTCTAGAGTTTCCAAGCCACAACTGTTGAGCCCACGTGCCACAACTACTGCAGCCTGTGTGCCCTAGAGCCTGAGTTCCACAACAAGAGAAGTCACTGCAACACGAAGCGTGTTCAGTTCAACTAGAGAGTAACCCCCACTCCCTGCAACTAGAGAAGAGCCTGCAGCAGCAGGGAAGACCCAGAATAGCCTAAAATAAATAAGTAAATAATTAAATATAACAATGAGAAAAAACAAAACAAAACAAAACAATGAACTATCACCTCACACCTCTTAGAATTGTTAGCATCAAAAAATCTAAACATAGGGCTTCCCTGGTTGTTCAGTGGGTAACGAACATGCCTTGCAGTGCAAGGGGTATGGGTTCAATCCCTGGTCTGGGAAGATCCCATGTGCAGTGGACTGGCTGGACTGGTGTTCAATTATGAGCCAGTGCTCTGGAGTGAATGTGCCCAGAGCCTGTGCTCTGCAACAAGGTAGGCCACTGCAATGAGAGACCCACACATGCCAAAGAATAAAACAGATGGGTGAAAATAAATGAATGATGACTTAGAGGTAAAAAATGTCTACAAATAAGTGTTGGAGAGGATGTAGAGGAACACGAGTATTGTGTTCTGTTACTGGGACTGTAAATTGCTTCAGCCACTAAAGAAAACAATGTGGAGGTTCCCCTTAAAACTAAAAATAGAGCTACCATATGGTCCAATAATTCTACTCCTGAGAATATATCTGGATGAAAATGAAACCACTAATTTAAAAGGTAAAGAAACCCCAATATTTTTCATAATTTTTTTCAAATTTGTGTTTTAAGTTATTAAAATATATAAAAGGCTCATATAAATCAATATCAAACACTACAATAAAAATATAGACAGAAGACCTGAATAAATATTTTTTTCAGAGACAATATACAGATGACTAATAGGCACATGAAGAGGTGTACATCACTAACCATGAGAGAAACACACATCAACACAACAACGAGGGCTTCCCCAGTAGCTCAGTGGTAAAGAGCTCACCTGCTAATGCAGGAGACACCAGTTTGATCCCTGGTCTGGGAAGATCCCACATGCTACAGAGCAACTAAGCCCTGAGCCACAGCTATTGAGCCTGTGCTCTAGAGTTTCCAAGCCACAACTGTTGAGCCCACGTGCCACAACTACTGCAGCCTGTGTGCCCTAGAGCCTGAGTTCCACAACAAGAGAAGTCACTGCAACACGAAGCGTGTTCAGTTCAACTAGAGAGTAACCCCCACTCCCTGCAACTAGAGAAGAGCCTGCAGCAGCAGGGAAGACCCAGAATAGCCTAAAATAAATAAGTAAATAATTAAATATAACAATGAGAAAAAACAAAACAAAACAAAACAATGAACTATCACCTCACACCTCTTAGAATTGTTAGCATCAAAAAGTCTAAACATAGGGCTTCCCTGGTTGTTCAGTGGGTAACGAACATGCCTTGCAGTGCAAGGGGTATGGGTTCAATCCCTGGTCTGGGAAGATCCCATGTGCAGTGGACTGGCTGGACTGGTGTTCAATTATGAGCCAGTGCTCTGGAGTGAATGTGCCCAGAGCCTGTGCTCTGCAACAAGGTAGGCCACTGCAATGAGAGACCCACACATGCCAAAGAATAAAACAGATGGGTGAAAATAAATGAATGATGACTTAGAGGTAAAAAATGTCTACAAATAAGTGTTGGAGAGGATGTAGAGGAACACGAGTATTGTGTTCTGTTACTGGGACTGTAAATTGCTTCAGCCACTAAAGAAAACAATGTGGAGGTTCCCCTTAAAACTAAAAATAGAGCTACCATATGGTCCAATAATTCTACTCCTGAGAATATATCTGGATGAAAATGAAACCACTAATTTAAAAAGGTAAAGAAACCCCAATATTTACAGCAGTGCTATTTATTAATACAATAGCCAAGATATGAAAGCAACCCAACTGTCTATCAACAGATTAGATTCCTGGGTGGGTCAGAAGGTAGAAGAATCTGCCTGCAATGTGGGAGACCTGGGTTTGATCCCTGGGTTGGGAAGATCTCCTGAGAAGGGAATAAAAACCCACTCTAGTGTCCTTGCCTGAGAATTCCATGGACAGAAGAGCCTGGTGACCTACAGTCCATGGGATCACAAAGAGCTGGGCATGTCTGTGTGACTAACACACACATACACATATATATTACATATATGTATATATACATATACATACATATATATATATACATATATATACACAGCACAATATTACTTAGCCACAAAAAATAATTAAATTATTTCATTTACAGCAACATGGATGAATCTAGAAAATACTACACTTAGTGAAATAAGTCAAAGAAGATAAATACTATAAATCACTTACATATAAAATCTAAAAAAAATAGAAATGGATGTGTATGCAAAACAGAAACAGACTCACAGATACAGAAAACAAACAAGTGATTACCAGTGGGGAAAGGGAAAGGAAGAGGAGCACATTAGAGATGTGGAATAGAAAGATACAAATTCATATGTATAAAACAGATTAGCAACAAGGGTGTATGGTACAGACAGAACGATGAATTATAGCCATTATCTTGTAGTAACTTTCAATGGAGCATGTGTGTGTGTGTCCTCAGTCACTTCAGAAGTATCTCACTGTTTGAGAATTTTATGAACTGTAACCCACCAGGCTCCTCTGTCTATGGGATTCACCAAGCAAGAATACCGGAGTGGGTTGCCATGCCCTCCTCCAGGGGATCTTCCAGACCCAGGGATTGAACTCACATCTCCACTGTTGCTGGCAGATTCTTTATGAGTGAGTCACCTGAGGAGCCCTCAGTGAAATACAGTCTGTAAAAATTCTGAATTTCCATACTGTACTCCTGAAACTAATATAATACTGCAAGTCAACAGCACTTCAATAAAAGTTTGTTTAAAATTAATATAGCCTTTAGAGATATTCAATTGACTATAGAATAAAATCCAAAGACTTTAGTATATACTGAAGTTTTCAATCTCACCTCAAAATATTCACTAGCTTTAGTACTAACATGGGATTTCTTTTAAAATGATGATCTTCTTGGCTCTCATTTGAGTCATTTTTCTCTTCATTCTGTTTTAGTACATTTGACTCACCTTGCTTACATTCTTATCTCATTCCTTGACATGTTCTAAACACAACTACCATTGGTCTTGCTAACATTTAAATCACATGATGCATTATTTTGGTCAAAAAGTCTCTGAAGTCTCTTAATTTTATTCAGAATACAACTCAGTTTCTTCCAAGAGCCTAAAAAGAGAGACAGTCTCGCCCTACTGTCTCTGATTTCATCTCCTCTGTGGCTCTTCAGCTCACCTTATGCTCAAACTCTAGTGAATTTGTTTCTCCAGCTGAGTGTCTCTCTCACTATATGCACTCCCACAGTATATGCCTTGCATTTTTCTAATGATGCACATCTCTTTAGACACTGTGGTAGTTATTTATGTCTTGCTTGCCTCTTTCCTGCTGGTTTATCAGCTGATGGAAGGAGGAGACAATTCATTTCCCACCTTGTATTGGGTGAACTGCCCCATTAATATCTAAATACTTAGGCAAATACATATCTGATGTGGCCATAAATGTGTGTTGACTCATAACAAATGAAGCTGAGAGAATTCAACTCATTATAGGCCCCAAATGACATTATATTAGAATTCAATTTAAACTGGCATTTTAACCATTTAAATTCCATATCATTATGTGTTTTTCTTGTAAGATTTATAGGAAATAAATCATTTAAGTATACATGAACGGATAAAAAAGCTGTGGTACATATTAAAATGGAATATTACTCAGCCCTAAAAAGGAAAATATTTGAGTCAGTTCTAATGAGGTGAATGGACCTAGAGCCTGATTTACAGAGTGAAGTCAGAAAGAAAAAAAACAAATATCATATATCATTTAACACATGTATACAGAATCTAGAAAGACAGCACTGATGAACCTATAGGCAGGGCATCAGTAGCGACTCAGATCAGTAGAGGCACAGATGCTTGTGGACACAGATGCTGGAAGAGGAAGGAGAGGGTGGGTGGTATGGAGTGAGTAACATGGAAATGTATACATTACCATATGCAAAATAGATAGCCAATGGGAGTTTTCTGTGTGACTCAGAGAATTCAAACAGGGATTCTGTAACAACCTGGAGGAAGGGAGATTGGGAGAGAGCTGGGAGGGAAGTTCAAGAGGAAGGGGACATATGTATACTTATGTCTGATTCATGCTGATGTTTGGCAGAAATCAACACAATATTGTAAAGCAATAATCCTTTGATTGAAAATGAACAAATAAAAACATAGGCCGACTACACCCACAAATATGTGAGTGCAGAATTTGAACAAGTACAATGTGAGGTATGTCATCTGATTTCATCTCCTCTGTGGCTCTTCAGCTCACCTTATGCTCAAACTCTAGTGAATTTGTTTCTCCAGCTGAGTGTCTCTCTCACTATATGCACTCCCACAGTATATGCCTTGCATTTTTCTAATGATGCACATCTCTTTAGACACTGTGGTAGTTATTTATGTCTTGCTTGCCTCTTTCCTGCTGGTTTATCAGCTGATGGAAGGAGGAGACAATTCATTTCCCACCTTGTATTGGGTGAACTGCCCCATTAATATCTAAATACTTAGGCAAATACATATCTGATGTGGCCATAAATGTGTGTTGACTCATAACAAATGAAGCTGAGAGAATTCAACTCATTATAGGCCCCAAATGACATTATATTAGAATTCAATTTAAACTGGCATTTTAACCATTTAAATTCCATATCATTATGTGTTTTTCTTGTAAGATTTATAGGAAATAAATCATTTAAGTATACATGAACGGATAAAAAAGCTGTGGTACATATTAAAATGGAATATTACTCAGCCCTAAAAAGGAAAATATTTGAGTCAGTTCTAATGAGGTGAATGGACCTAGAGCCTGATTTACAGAGTGAAGTCAGAAAGAAAAAAAACAAATATCATATATCATTTAACACATGTATACAGAATCTAGAAAGACAGCACTGATGAACCTATAGGCAGGGCATCAGTAGCGACTCAGATCAGTAGAGGCACAGATGCTTGTGGACACAGATGCTGGAAGAGGAAGGAGAGGGTGGGTGGTATGGAGTGAGTAACATGGAAATGTATACATTACCATATGCAAAATAGATAGCCAATGGGAGTTTTCTGTGTGACTCAGAGAATTCAAACAGGGATTCTGTAACAACCTGGAGGAAGGGAGATTGGGAGAGAGCTGGGAGGGAAGTTCAAGAGGAAGGGGACATATGTATACTTATGTCTGATTCATGCTGATGTTTGGCAGAAATCAACACAATATTGTAAAGCAATAATCCTTTGATTGAAAATGAACAAATAAAAAAACATAGGCCGACTACACCCACAAATATGTGAGTGCAGAATTTGAACAAGTACAATGTGAGGTATGTCATCAGATTTTATCAGTTTCCTGAGTCTGTTGGTTTGAGGATGTATTTATATAGGTGTAGTCTGCCAGAAACTACCAAGACTAACAGCCTTTTCTCAGATCACTCTGCTCAGATCTGAGAGTCTGGAAAGGTAATGAATAGATCAGTGCTTAGATTAGTCCTGCTTATACATTGTGGATGAGCCTGGCATTGATCAGAGTGGCTAAAAAATAAATTTGAGCTGGTTTTATTACTGAAATTAAAACTCAGCACTGTGAGTCTCTACAGAGATTCTACTTTATTTTTCGGCAGAATACACTGCATGATTTGTGAAAAGCAGGATGCTTCCACCTGAAAGGCAGATCTAGTTTTCTCACTTTGGGTGAGGGCTGGATTATTTAGCTATGTGTTATTTTTAGCTAATTTGTCTGTGGAACATTTATTAAGACTTTTTTTTTTTCTGAAGTGTGGGAACATTTGGGAAAATTGACACTTTTAAAAGAGACATGTTGCAAAAGCAGTTCCCTGTCATTTTCTTTGATTGGTCTTAACTATGTTATTATTTCCTTATTGGGCTCCAAAAGAATACCAACAGAAAGAAATGTATCTCTAACTTTCATTTCAGTTTTTTCTTTTAGTAATGATAAGCACTTCAGAAAAACTGAGAAGGCATTTCCTTTTGACATGTTTCTTGAAAAAAAAAATATAAAACTCTTTTCTTTTAATGTTATTTATGTGAAAGCAGGCAACATTCCTGTCTCACACTGTAATTTTATTAATAGTTTTTTGAAGATGTTAGGGACCAGATAGGCACTAGGTAGACTTGGTGTTCCAATTCTGTAACCAGCAGAACTCAATTATCTCCTAGTCAGATTTTCAGACAGTTAGCAAACTGCATCACTGAGATACAACATCATGTGCAAATTATTTATATGATAAAGTGTCTATTTTCTCATAGTTAAAATAGCAATAATAAGAATGCATCTGTCATTGTAATACTCTAAATATTAAGTGAAATTATACATTTAAAGGATTTAGCACAGTGCCTGGCATAAAGCATTTTGGTTTAAAATGTCATATTTTTGACTTTTTTCCCCTTTTGTTTTTCTATTTTTTTCCTCCTACTCCAATGGTATTCAATCAAGGGCAGTTTTGCTCCTGGTCCCCTGACCTCATACAAGGGAACATTTGGAAATGTCTGGAGACAGTGTTAGTTCTCACGGCTGGGAGATGGGAAGTTAGTGGATTCTAGTGAGTGTCAGACACCCTGAGCGTCAGTGACCTTTGGAGTTGAGTATGTCAGATGGCAAGGGGTACAGTTCCCAGACATCAAGAAGTTTCTGTAGCTAGTTTCAAAATCAGTAATTTAGATCTAAGTGACCAAAGTGTGTTGCTCTGTAATTGCTTGCTCCCTGAGGAAGAAGGGGAGCTCACTTGTTTGCTGATTTCTACTGAACTTGCTGGATATTTGATCCTGGATTTCTCATTTGTGGTACAGCACTGAGTGCGTAACATTCCACATCACCCTGTGGATCTTTAGGACAATAAGAATGAGCCCTAGTGTTGATTCTGATGTTGTTGCTTATCTATGAACAATCAGCTGCCCTGCTCCGATCCACCATGGCTTGTTACCTAATTTAGGGTTGTAGAGAGTTGTGGTGGGTTTATTCCTCGTCTCACTCTGCAAGGTTGAAATTTGTTCCTTACTGCACAACTGGATAATCTGTATGAATCAAAGTGCCCTGGAACATTCAAATTGTAAGGTTCTTTTTGGTCTTGTTTCTATTCCAATACTATACTAATTAATCATAATAGGTTTTTCCATCATCATATTAATCACTGGAAGAGTGAACATTTGACTACAGGTCTCTCTGACTCCAAGTTCCGTGCTGTTTCTACCATCTCAGGTATGCTTACCTGGGTTTATCTGTCTTCTTTTTAACTGTTCTACAGAAATGTTTTCAAATTGTAGATTTTGTAGTAATTTTGCCTTGAGTTGCAATGATTCTTTACATATGGAGTTGGGTTTTCATTCTGCTAGACTGTGAATTCCCAATATCTGAGTCTTGCTACTCTTGTAGTTGTAGACTCTAAATATTAAGTGAAATTATACATTTAAAGGATTTAGCACAGTGCCTGGCATAAAGCATTTTGGTTTAAAATGTCATATTTTGACTTTTTCCCTTTTGTTTTTCTATTTTTTTCCTCCTACTCCAATGGTATTCAATCAAGGGCAGTTTTGCTCCTGGTCCCCTGACCTCATACAAGGGAACATTTGGAAATGTCTGGAGACAGTGTTAGTTCTCACGGCTGGGAGATGGGAAGTTAGTGGATTCTAGTGAGTGTCAGACACCCTGAGCGTCAGTGACCTTTGGAGTTGAGTATGTCAGATGGCAAGGGGTACAGTTCCCAGACATCAAGAAGTTTCTGTAGCTAGTTTCAAAATCAGTAATTTAGATCTAAGTGACCAAAGTGTGTTGCTCTGTAATTGCTTGCTCCCTGAGGAAGAAGGGGAGCTCACTTGTTTGCTGATTTCTACTGAACTTGCTGGATATTTGATCCTGGATTTCTCATTTGTGGTACAGCACTGAGTGCGTAACATTCCACATCACCCTGTGGATCTTTAGGACAATAAGAATGAGCCCTAGTGTTGATTCTGATGTTGTTGCTTATCTATGAACAATCAGCTGCCCTGCTCCGATCCACCATGGCTTGTTACCTAATTTAGGGTTGTAGAGAGTTGTGGTGGGTTTATTCCTCGTCTCACTCTGCAAGGTTGAAATTTGTTCCTTACTGCACAACTGGATAATCTGTATGAATCAAAGTGCCCTGGAACATTCAAATTGTAAGGTTCTTTTTGGTCTTGTTTCTATTCCAATACTATACTAATTAATCATAATAGGTTTTTTTCCATCATCATATTAATCACTGGAAGAGTGAACATTTGACTACAGGTCTCTCTGACTCCAAGTTCCGTGCTGTTTCTACCATCTCAGGTATGCTTACCTGGGTTTATCTGTCTTCTTTTTAACTGTTCTACAGAAATGTTTTCAAATTGTAGATTTTGTAGTAATTTTGCCTTGAGTTGCAATGATTCTTTACATATGGAGTTGGGTTTTCATTCTGCTAGACTGTGAATTCCCAATATCTGAGTCTTGCTACTCTTGTAGTTGTAGACTATAAAACTAAAAAATACCACAAAGTACTTGTCTTTATTTAGTAAAACAGAGACAGGAGTATATATTTTATGCTTAGACATGATTTTGTTAGCCCCAAATGTGGTTTTGATATTGTGAGGGGTTGTAAAAGTTTTCTATGAAATGCTTTTTTGAATGTATCTCAGTATTATATGCTTTCATGAAGACTCATCTTTATGAGATCTGATGAGGCCAGCCTCAGTCCCTGAGGCCTATTTGCCTGTTGACAAACCGTAGAAGAAAGAATGTGATCCTCCAAAGATTGGCTCTGAACTCAATTAATGTAAAGAATGCTACACTCAAAACAGTAGGCATTTCAACCATTTCCTTGTAGTTATTTCACAAGCTTTAGCTTATGTTTAGCTCATTTATCTATTTTATTCTTTTATATTCATTTATCTATTTTATTCTCTTATTCTGTTTTCATATTTACCTCACTTTGATTTTCATATGTACTTATAGGAAAAACATTTATTTACTTATTTCATACCAAGGTTTTATATCTCAGTTCAATATTCAACTACTTTAGCAGGAACAGTCATATTGTACTATAAATTGAAAGCAAAAAAAGATTCCACATAGATGGATAAGAGGTTTCTGACCTACTTGCATGATACCGAAATTCTTCCAGTTTTGGGCTCAGTATAACAAGGAAAAATGAAACATGACTCCAGACCTCATTTTGGTATTGGTACAATTCTCCAGGGTTGTTCATACATACATTTTCTTCAAGAATAAATGTTTCACATTGTCTAGAAGATAAGCTTTTTTCTTTTTTTTGGCCTCTAAGTTATCATTTGTTTTCATCCATCTTTTTTATTCTTTGGCCTTTGTGGGCCTCCCATTGCAGTGGCCTCTCTCATTGCAGAGCACCGGCTCTGGGCACATGCGCTCCAGAGTGCTGACTCATACTTGGACACACTGGCCCAGCTGTTCTTCCCAGGCCAGAGATCAAACCAGGCCAGTTGCAATGATTCTTTACATATGGAGTTGGGTTTTCATTCTGCTAGACTGTGAATTCCCAATATCTGAGTCTTGCTACTCTTGTAGTTGTAGACTATAAAACTAAAAAATACCACAAAGTACTTGTCTTTATTTAGTAAAACAGAGACAGGAGTATATATTTTATGCTTAGACATGATTTTGTTAGCCCCAAATGTGGTTTTGATATTGTGAGGGGTTGTAAAAGTTTTCTATGAAATGCTTTTTTGAATGTATCTCAGTATTATATGCTTTCATGAAGACTCATCTTTATGAGATCTGATGAGGCCAGCCTCAGTCCCTGAGGCCTATTTGCCTGTTGACAAACCGTAGAAGAAAGAATGTGATCCTCCAAAGATTGGCTCTGAACTCAATTAATGTAAAGAATGCTACACTCAAAACAGTAGGCATTTCAACCATTTCCTTGTAGTTATTTCACAAGCTTTAGCTTATGTTTAGCTCATTTATCTATTTTATTCTTTTATATTCATTTATCTATTTTATTCTCTTATTCTGTTTTCATATTTACCTCACTTTGATTTTCATATGTACTTATAGGAAAAACATTTATTTACTTATTTCATACCAAGGTTTTATATCTCAGTTCAATATTCAACTACTTTAGCAGGAACAGTCATATTGTACTATAAATTGAAAGCAAAAAAAGATTCCACATAGATGGATAAGAGGTTTCTGACCTACTTGCATGATACCGAAATTCTTCCAGTTTTGGGCTCAGTATAACAAGGAAAAATGAAACATGACTCCAGACCTCATTTTGGTATTGGTACAATTCTCCAGGGTTGTTCATACATACATTTTCTTCAAGAATAAATGTTTCACATTGTCTAGAAGATAAGCTTTTTTCTTTTTTTTGGCCTCTAAGTTATCATTTGTTTTCATCCATCTTTTTTATTCTTTGGCCTTTGTGGGCCTCCCATTGCAGTGGCCTCTCTCATTGCAGAGCACCGGCTCTGGGCACATGCGCTCCAGAGTGCTGACTCATACTTGGACACACTGGCCCAGCTGTTCTGTGGCACGTGAGATCTTCCCAGGCCAGAGATCAAACCAGGCCACTTGCACTTTAAGGTGGACTCTTTACCCACTAAGGACCACCAGGTAAGCCCAAGGTAAACTTTTTTTTTAGTTTAGTAAGGAAAATTCTTGGGCATTTGAATGATACTCCTATTACAACTACACACATAGTGTACTGCCTGTGCCAGAACAGGTTACACAATTTAAATACATTTATTTCTAAGTGTGTAGCTAATTCTGAACAGTGAGCACCCAAGATATGTTTTAAATAATGTTCCTACTGAAAATAAGTACTTTTCAGATTTGTGAGCACTATATGTAACATGATAAATGGAAAATAATATTGGCATTGCATATTCTCCAAGTCCTCTTTAAGAAGTCACACATAGAGGGCTTCCCTGATGGTCCAGTGGGTGGGAGTCTGCCTTGCAGTGCAGGGGGCACTGGTTCGATCCCTGGCCCCAGAGCATGACAATTGTAGTGGAGCAGAGGGACGGGTGTGTCTAGTTGTGGTCCAGTGCCCTGGAGCGCAAGCGCCTGGGCCAGTGCTCTGCAGCAAGGGAGGCTGCTGTGGTGGGAGGCCCGCACAGGCCAGGGAATAAAAGAGGCAAAAAACTTAACAGAAAAAACAACAGAAAAAAAACAAAAAAGAAGTCACCCACAGTATAAAATAAGTTATCTCATATCTTGCATTCTTATGATAGATCAAAAAAAACTATTTTTTATATCTAGCTTCACACACTCTGCAAATGTGTTTGCCATTTTAATAAATACAAAGAATACTATAATATTTAACTTAACAAGCAAATGGAACAGGTAAGTACATTTGTTAATGCTGGCTTCTCTGGTTTTAGAGCATGATGCTATATTTAATCTTTTTTTTTTTTTAAGATTTATTTATTTATTTATTTATTTTGGGCGGGGTCGGGTTGGGAGGGAGGGAGCAGGCAGGCCACTTCTATTGGTCTTTCATTTGTCCATTTTCATCCATCTTTGTTCTTTGGCTCCTGCGGGCCTCCCATCGCGGTGGCATCTGTCGTCGCAGAGCGCCGGCTCTGGGCGCATGCGCTCCAGAGCTCCGGCTCCGTCATTGGACACATCGGTCCAGCTGCTCCGCGGCACATGGGATCTTCCCAGGCCAGGGATCGAAGCGGCGCCCCTTGCACTGCAAGTCGGTGTCCTTACCCACTGGACCACCAGGGGAAGCCCTATATTTAATCTTTTAAATGTTCTAAAAATGAATATGTGGAGTTGTTTCTGAGTTTTTTTTTTTTTTGGCCTCTAAGTCATCATTTGTTTTCATCCATCTATTTTATTCTTTGGCATATGTGGGCCTCTGCAGTGGCCACCCTTGTTGCAGAGCACCAGCTCTGGGCACATGCACTCCAGAGCGCTGGCTCATACTTGGACACACGGGCCCAGCTGCTCTGCAGCATGTGGGATCTTCCCAGGCCAGGGATCGAACTAATACTCCTTGTACTACAAGATGGACTCTTTACCCACTGGAGCAACACGGAAGCCCAATATTTCTGAGTTTTGAAAGCATTACTAAGGTCATAATTAAGGGCAAGGATGACAAATATTACATAACTTGTTCATTTTTGTGCTGAGTTATGTGCATTAGTTAAGCTTCTATGTGAACTTTCCAACCATTGTATAATTTTATACATACACACACATACACACATATGTATATACTCATATATATGTATCTACCTTACAGACAATCTAATAATTAATACCCAGGAGAGATGTCATTTGTCACTAAAAAAATTTTTTTGGCCACTTTTGTTGATACTTCATTCATATATCTTTGCTCTTTGGCCTGTGTGGGCCTCCCATCACAGTGGCCTCTGTCATCGCAGAGCACTAGCTCTGGGCACATGCAGTCCAGAGCTCTGGTTCAGTAGTTGGACACATCAGTCCAGCCACTCTGCTGCGTGCAGGATCCTCCCAGGCCAGGGATACAACGGGCGCCCCCTGCACTGCAAGGTGGTGTCCTTACTCATTGACAACCAGGGAAGCCCTATCACAAATATTTTTAAACCAGACTTCCCTTACTCTCACTGGTACCTAGATTTCAAACTCTTTGTCTCTGCTGCATTTTCTTAACTTTGATTTTAAGGCCACTGAATTGACTGTGTGCTCTGCCATGTCTCATACACTGGTGGGATAAATTGGCTCTAACCAGCAGGAGCCTTCCAGTATGCAAATGACTTCCTGGGATTAAGTTAGCTCACTGGGAACAGTGCTTCCTCTTTCAGGTCACCAGAGTAACATTTAGCAAATTGTAGTTGCAATGGGCTCAGTGATACACCAGAGTTCTGAATAAGTTAATTGCAGATCCTATGGTACCTAACTTACTCTCAAGACCCAACTGAAAACGAGAATACAGGCAGTGTGCCTGGAAGCACTGAGTTGATGGTGTATGAAATGCTCTGAACTTTTCAGAGCTGCTATGTAAATGAACAGGTTTTCTTCCTGTGCCTACTACTTCTTTAGGATATCCTGTCCTTCCAGGGACAGAGGAGAGACAACTGCTCTTCTGCTTGTCTTTAACCTTTGAGGGATCTGCTTTTCTGCTGTTGGCAAAGAATGCTCTTACGTTCATGACTCGGGGAAGCTTTGTCAGATGTGGGAAAGCTATCACTGTGCATCTGAATTTTGAGGATGAAATGAAGTACTCTACAATGTCTTGATTTTTCTAGCTCTTCTGGGACTGCTTTGAGTACTTAAGTGAACAAATGAAGCTTACATTCTATTTAGGGTGGAGGAAATCAGTACACTCTGTATCTTTTCTCAACATATTTCAGTGAACAGAACATAAAATTAATACCCAGGAGAGATGTCATTTGTCACTAAAAAAATTTTTTTGGCCACTTTTGTTGATACTTCATTCATATATCTTTGCTCTTTGGCCTGTGTGGGCCTCCCATCACAGTGGCCTCTGTCATCGCAGAGCACTAGCTCTGGGCACATGCAGTCCAGAGCTCTGGTTCAGTAGTTGGACACATCAGTCCAGCCACTCTGCTGCGTGCAGGATCCTCCCAGGCCAGGGATACAACGGGCGCCCCCTGCACTGCAAGGTGGTGTCCTTACTCATTGACAACCAGGGAAGCCCTATCACAAATATTTTTAAACCAGACTTCCCTTACTCTCACTGGTACCTAGATTTCAAACTCTTTGTCTCTGCTGCATTTTCTTAACTTTGATTTTAAGGCCACTGAATTGACTGTGTGCTCTGCCATGTCTCATACACTGGTGGGATAAATTGGCTCTAACCAGCAGGAGCCTTCCAGTATGCAAATGACTTCCTGGGATTAAGTTAGCTCACTGGGAACAGTGCTTCCTCTTTCAGGTCACCAGAGTAACATTTAGCAAATTGTAGTTGCAATGGGCTCAGTGATACACCAGAGTTCTGAATAAGTTAATTGCAGATCCTATGGTACCTAACTTACTCTCAAGACCCAACTGAAAACGAGAATACAGGCAGTGTGCCTGGAAGCACTGAGTTGATGGTGTATGAAATGCTCTGAACTTTTCAGAGCTGCTATGTAAATGAACAGGTTTTCTTCCTGTGCCTACTACTTCTTTAGGATATCCTGTCCTTCCAGGGACAGAGGAGAGACAACTGCTCTTCTGCTTGTCTTTAACCTTTGAGGGATCTGCTTTTCTGCTGTTGGCAAAGAATGCTCTTACGTTCATGACTCGGGGAAGCTTTGTCAGATGTGGGAAAGCTATCACTGTGCATCTGAATTTTGAGGATGAAATGAAGTACTCTACAATGTCTTGATTTTTCTAGCTCTTCTGGGACTGCTTTGAGTACTTAAGTGAACAAATGAAGCTTACATTCTATTTAGGGGTGGAGGAAATCAGTACACTCTGTATCTTTTCTCAACATATTTCAGTGAACAGAACATAAAATTGAAGGTGCCTGAGACCTGGACTGTACAATGAAATGCTGTAGAAACCAGCTTTGGAAAGAGAGAAGGTAAAATGAGAAGAGAACAGATCACAGTTAATGCTGTCTTCCTGCAGTAACAATCTGGCCTTTGTGAAAATGTAGTCTCTCACTTGTGTCTGATTCTTTGCGACCCTAGGAACCCTGGCTGCTAGGCTCCTCTGTCTATGTGATTCTCCAGGCAAGATTACTGGAGTGCAGTGCCATTCCCTTCTCCAGGCGATCTTCCCTACCCAGGGCTCAAACTTGGGTCTTCCACACTGTGGGCAAATTCTTTACTGTCTGAGCCATGAGGAGACTCAGATTTTGCCATTTGAGTTATAGTGATTAATGTAATTAAGATAATTGCCTTTTTTATTAGACAACTCTTTGATTGTGAAGCCACACTGAATGATATGACTTTGAGATATTGAGACAGTGTGTGTGCATGCTCAGTTACTCAGTCAGGTCTGACTCTCTTGTGACCCTGTGGACTGTATCCCACCAGGCTCTGCTGTCCATGAAATTCTTCAGGCAAAAATACTGGAGTGCATTGCTATTTTCTTCCGCTGGGGATTGTCTCAACCTGGGGCCTGAACCCACATCTGTGTTTCCTGCATTGCGAGCAATTCTTTACCTTGGAGCCACCAGGCCCATAGGGGAAAAGTATTCAAATATTAGGAGAAATAAATTAGAGAGAAAAAGATTCTTTTTGAAACTAGAGCGCCTGTTTCTGTACCCCAAATTATGGAGACTTGCAGGTGAGGACCCCACCTCCCACAATCCCTTCATGAAAAGTACAGCCTCTCCTTGCATTTATGAGAAGACTGTTGCTTTAAAGGACGTCCAGAGTAAAGTAATTAAATACAAATTGTGAATTTTAATGGAAAAGCAAAATACATTATTTTGCAGGAATATCAGACAGTTTCTATTAACATTTTCTGTGCCACTGAGATATTAACTGTAATTACATATCTGTAATTATAACTGAAATGCTTACATTCTATTTAGGGTGGAGGAAATCAGTACACTCTGTATCTTTTCTCAACATATTTCAGTGAACAGAACATAAAATTGAAGGTGCCTGAGACCTGGACTGTACAATGAAATGCTGTAGAAACCAGCTTTGGAAAGAGAGAAGGTAAAATGAGAAGAGAACAGATCACAGTTAATGCTGTCTTCCTGCAGTAACAATCTGGCCTTTGTGAAAATGTAGTCTCTCACTTGTGTCTGATTCTTTGCGACCCTAGGAACCCTGGCTGCTAGGCTCCTCTGTCTATGTGATTCTCCAGGCAAGATTACTGGAGTGCAGTGCCATTCCCTTCTCCAGGCGATCTTCCCTACCCAGGGCTCAAACTTGGGTCTTCCACACTGTGGGCAAATTCTTTACTGTCTGAGCCATGAGGAGACTCAGATTTTGCCATTTGAGTTATAGTGATTAATGTAATTAAGATAATTGCCTTTTTTATTAGACAACTCTTTGATTGTGAAGCCACACTGAATGATATGACTTTGAGATATTGAGACAGTGTGTGTGCATGCTCAGTTACTCAGTCAGGTCTGACTCTCTTGTGACCCTGTGGACTGTATCCCACCAGGCTCTGCTGTCCATGAAATTCTTCAGGCAAAAATACTGGAGTGCATTGCTATTTTCTTCCGCTGGGGATTGTCTCAACCTGGGGCCTGAACCCACATCTGTGTTTCCTGCATTGCGAGCAATTCTTTACCTTGGAGCCACCAGGCCCATAGGGGAAAAGTATTCAAATATTAGGAGAAATAAATTAGAGAGAAAAAGATTCTTTTTGAAACTAGAGCGCCTGTTTCTGTACCCCAAATTATGGAGACTTGCAGGTGAGGACCCCACCTCCCACAATCCCTTCATGAAAAGTACAGCCTCTCCTTGCATTTATGAGAAGACTGTTGCTTTAAAGGACGTCCAGAGTAAAGTAATTAAATACAAATTGTGAATTTTAATGGAAAAGCAAAATACATTATTTTGCAGGAATATCAGACAGTTTCTATTAACATTTTCTGTGCCACTGAGATATTAACTGTAATTACATATCTGTAATTATAACTGAAATACAATTTAAAAATACTGTATGCTTTTTAAAGGGTATGGGACTCTGAAACTGTATTAATCAAAACAACATAAAAAATAGCTCATTCACACCAACCCATATTCAGAAATTATATTAAATACACACATATATGTACTGTGTATATTCATAAGTATTACATGCCTATTTGTGTCTGTGCATGAAAGTATGTATATCTAATTATGTAAGCATGAAAACTAGGAAGCAATTGTATCACACATTAATATGTACTTTTCAAAGAAATACTTTTAGTTACAGACAGGGGTAAAATGCTCTTGATTTTTCACCGTTTATTCCCAAATCTTTTCTCTCCCATAAATGGGCATGCCTTTAAACACTAAGGTTTTTATATCCTGGTTAAAAAGAAGTGTATTGGGTTGCAGTTTGGAAAGAGCGACATCTGTCATTGTATTTTCTTGTGACTGTCAAGAACCTACATTCCCTTCTACAAGATCAGTGTTTATAAATCACTTTCTAAGCAACCACTTAACAGACATCATCTCTCGAAACATCACAATATTCCTGTGAGGATACAAAGGAGCAAATAACATTCTTCTCACTGATCAGAATCTGAGGCCTTTGACTGAGTTACTGAAACACAGCAATGCCTTTGTGTCAAATCAAACAGTAAACTTAGAGCAACAATGATAACCCAGGGGCAATATTCTCACTACTGTAGCTGCAATTGGTTTCTTAGGGCCGCTGAATGTCCTTCACCTACCAAGGGGGTGTGGGAGATGGAACATTCATGATAAAAATAGATATATATTTCTTCTAGCAGTATCTTTACAGGTTAATGTGAATTTCATTTGCAAGCTCAAATTCCCAAGTTAGATTTAAGCAGCTCACAGCCTAAACAACAACAACAAAAAGTAGCATTCACCGTATTTCTGTTTGAATTTTATTTTTCAGAACACCTACTCTTTCTGCCAGAGTCAACTGTGATAATCAAGATGACGAATTATTTTTCTTTTGATTAGACACCCTCAATATATATCTATAATCATGTCCAGCTTTTTTTTTTTCTGGAACATTAAGACATTTCCATGTGATATGTTTCCTGGGTAAAAGGATTCTTTTACTGTGTTAAGGGTTGCTAGCGGGGTTAGCAATATTAATGCATAATGTCATACGTGGTTGTTTGGACATTATCGTAGATGCTATTTACAGCTGCCCTGAGTGTTTATTGTTGGCTGTGAATTGAACAGCAGTTCTAATGTGACATGTTCAATAAAATGACATGGATCAGCGGCTGGTTCAAGGTTTCTGCTTTAACAATATGAGGTCAGTAAAAAACAATTCTTCTCAGTCTAAAATGTTCCTAAACTTTGCAAAAACTAAATGGGATATTCACTAAAATTCCACTTAGCTATACACTATCACAATATTTAAAGCTGATTGCTAATGACCCTTCCTGCACTGGAAAGAAACCTACACTATGGAATTTCACAGAGATGTAGTTTCCAGATGAAACACTTTTGTGGACTTTGTATTGAGGCCACTTTAATATTTTGTATCTTTTCCAGAGTTTCAACAGTTTGGTGGAAATGCGTGTGGGTGCTCAAACTTGTTTTTGTCACTTTCAGAAATTCAATGGATATTTGACTTATAGCTTGAACAAAGACACAGGTTATCAAAAGTTAGAATTTGCTGAAGCACTGCTTTATAATTTGCAGAGTTCCCTTAAAACAAGCTTAAAGACTGGACTGAAGCAAATGAAATGAGCTTCACTTCTTCCCCTCCCTTAAGAGAAGCACTCAGCTCTCATTTCTCTTTTATATTAAGCTTTTGTTTTAGATTTCATGAGAAGAAATGGTTCACAAATATTGAGATTAAAACAAGTAAGCTCAACTCCATTGGTTGATCTGGCTGTTTCACCGTCTTTGAAGCACTCTGAATAAACTGAAGTCAGAGATCTCGGTCTTTATCTCCTAATTTTGCTAGGGACCAATCATGCCTTTCTTTACAATTGCTAGGAGAAATGTTTGAGAAAATTTTGAAGGCTTCTTGAAAATTTAGACATGATTCCTTACTAGACTCAGATTTTATGCCATCACAAATATTAGTATCTTTAATCATTTTCCAAGCCCTTTTTTTTTTTTTTTTTGGAACATTAAGACATTTCCATTTGATATGTTTCCTGGGTAAAAGGATTCTTTTACTGTGTTAAGGGTTGCTAGCGGGGTTAGCAATATTAATGCATAATGTCATACGTGGTTGTTTGGACATTATCGTAGATGCTATTTACAGCTGCCCTGAGTGTTTATTGTTGGCTGTGAATTGAACAGCAGTTCTAATGTGACATGTTCAATAAAATGACATGGATCAGCGGCTGGTTCAAGGTTTCTGCTTTAACAATATGAGGTCAGTAAAAAACAATTCTTCTCAGTCTAAAATGTTCCTAAACTTTGCAAAAACTAAATGGGATATTCACTAAAATTCCACTTAGCTATACACTATCACAATATTTAAAGCTGATTGCTAATGACCCTTCCTGCACTGGAAAGAAACCTACACTATGGAATTTCACAGAGATGTAGTTTCCAGATGAAACACTTTTGTGGACTTTGTATTGAGGCCACTTTAATATTTTGTATCTTTTCCAGAGTTTCAACAGTTTGGTGGAAATGCGTGTGGGTGCTCAAACTTGTTTTTGTCACTTTCAGAAATTCAATGGATATTTGACTTATAGCTTGAACAAAGACACAGGTTATCAAAAGTTAGAATTTGCTGAAGCACTGCTTTATAATTTGCAGAGTTCCCTTAAAACAAGCTTAAAGACTGGACTGAAGCAAATGAAATGAGCTTCACTTCTTCCCCTCCCTTAAGAGAAGCACTCAGCTCTCATTTCTCTTTTATATTAAGCTTTTGTTTTAGATTTCATGAGAAGAAATGGTTCACAAATATTGAGATTAAAACAAGTAAGCTCAACTCCATTGGTTGATCTGGCTGTTTCACCGTCTTTGAAGCACTCTGAATAAACTGAAGTCAGAGATCTCGGTCTTTATCTCCTAATTTATGCTAGGGACCAATCATGCCTTTCTTTACAATTGCTAGGAGAAATGTTTGAGAAAATTTTGAAGGCTCTTTGCAAAAGATTGCTCATAACTACCCACGTTTTTATTAATGTACATGATTCCTTACTAATGTACTCAGATTTTATGCCACTCACAAATGAGAATTCTGATGTAGAAATTTGAATTTATATGACAAAATAAGATTATTCCAGTTGTTAAACTCTTTCTTCTTTCTTTCTTTGGCCATGTAGGTTCTTCAGCTTACTCTTTTTAAGATCCTATCTTCCCATCTGTAATGAGGGAAATATAGTATTAGCCTTAGGGCTGGTTTGTTACAAAACCAGATGATAACTTCAATGTACATAGTACCTGGCACAACAGGTGAACAAAATTATCAGTGAATGTTTAATTGCTATTACTTTCATTATTATTTAATTTCTGTTTTTAAACTTGTCTGTATATTCATCCTTGATTATTTATAATTTTAAAAGTATTATTTTGAGCAGAGAAAGAAGAAAATATGACTTTGAAAAGGCACGACCTTACTATGTTTCCGTTTTATAATTTTTTTTGACCAGCTGAGATCATAACAAACTCATGTGAGTCATTATGAACTCATGAGAAGTTATATGAGCTGTTTCATTGAAATTTAACTGAAATCTTAATGCAACCATCCTGTTTTTTCCACTGAAACCATCATCCTATGTTGTGAAGTGGTGTGGTGTAATGTGTCAACGCACACTCAGGGAATCCTCACACACAGACCATTGGCAAGATAGAATACAATGACTCTTTCCAAGCTGCCATGGTCCACTGTGTCAACGCACAACAAGGGAGGTTTTAAATCACTGATCCGAGGCTGAAGAGTGCTTCTTAACTATGGGGAGGAGGGATAGTCTGATGCTATTTTGAGGAAAACTTGGTCACTAGATTTGAACTCATTTTAATAACTTTCACAGTGATAAAGAGATTAGTGTATAGTATATTAGTGGAAGGTTCAGGTTTTATTTAAGAGTATATACAAGTTGTCATATTCCCAAGATCCAAGACAGCTTCTGAAAGCCTATGTCTCTACCTATCAGGGATGAGGGCAACGTGTGCTGTTCATGTATGCTTCAGGAGGCTTTCCAATCTAATTATCCCAGAATCTTTGCAAACCACTAGCAAATCAGGCCCTTTTTTTGCTCATAACTACCCACGTTTTTATTAATGTACATGATTCCTTACTAATGTACTCAGATTTTATGCCACTCACAAATGAGAATTCTGATGTAGAAATTTGAATTTATATGACAAAATAAGATTATTCCAGTTGTTAAACTCTTTCTTCTTTCTTTCTTTGGCCATGTAGGTTCTTCAGCTTACTCTTTTTAAGATCCTATCTTCCCATCTGTAATGAGGGAAATATAGTATTAGCCTTAGGGCTGGTTTGTTACAAAACCAGATGATAACTTCAATGTACATAGTACCTGGCACAACAGGTGAACAAAATTATCAGTGAATGTTTAATTGCTATTACTTTCATTATTATTTAATTTCTGTTTTTAAACTTGTCTGTATATTCATCCTTGATTATTTATAATATTAAAAGTATTATTTTGAGCAGAGAAAGAAGAAAAATATGACTTTGAAAAGGCACGACCTTACTATGTTTCCGTTTTATAATTTTTTTTGACCAGCTGAGATCATAACAAACTCATGTGAGTCATTATGAACTCATGAGAAGTTATATGAGCTGTTTCATTGAAATTTAACTGAAATCTTAATGCAACCATCCTGTTTTTTCCACTGAAACCATCATCCTATGTTGTGAAGTGGTGTGGTGTAATGTGTCAACGCACACTCAGGGAATCCTCACACACAGACCATTGGCAAGATAGAATACAATGACTCTTTCCAAGCTGCCATGGTCCACTGTGTCAACGCACAACAAGGGAGGTTTTAAATCACTGATCCGAGGCTGAAGAGTGCTTCTTAACTATGGGGAGGAGGGATAGTCTGATGCTATTTTGAGGAAAACTTGGTCACTAGATTTGAACTCATTTTAATAACTTTCACAGTGATAAAGAGATTAGTGTATAGTATATTAGTGGAAGGTTCAGGTTTTATTTAAGAGTATATACAAGTTGTCATATTCCCAAGATCCAAGACAGCTTCTGAAAGCCTATGTCTCTACCTATCAGGGATGAGGGCAACGTGTGCTGTTCATTAGTAGATGCTTCAGGGAGGCTTTCCAATCTAATTATCCCAGAATCTTTGCAAACCACTAGCAAAAGCTGCAGAAAGCACTTTCTCATTATTCTGAAACAATAGATCTCTGTTTATGATTTATTACTAGAAAGTCTAGATCACAAAAATGAAGTGTTTTCCTCAATTTATTTCTAAATGGAAGGAAAAAAGTTAAATATTTTTTAAGAGGATGTTTAAAGACTTAAATTCAAGGAACAAATTAGTGACTTTATAGTCATAAGTATCTATTAAGGATCGCATGAATCTTTTTTCTTCATTATTAAGGAATATAAGTCTTATACTGGATACTCATTTGTCCTGCTTTTTAAATTTGCTTGCTTAAATAAAAGCTATAGCCACCTTTACATATTTTGCAATTAACTAAAGCTATTAACCAATTAGTGAATCTAATTCACAAGATAATTCTAAGACTAAAGGTCCAATAAAGTTTAGAAATTGAGAAAATACTTTGCACAGTCCTGGGCTTTGTGTTTCTTCTCAAGGTTGGACCTTGTCCAAATTTCATGTTACCTTTTCCCACTGAAACAATATATATATATTTTTAATGTTTTTAACTTTACATTGTTTTTCTACGTATGTGGTGCTATTTTTTTTAACTTTTATTTTACTTTTAACTTTTACAGAGTTTTGTTGTTTACAGATATGTATGTTCCCAGTTAAGTCATATGTATATCTCCCCCATCCCAGCCCTCTAGACTGTCACACAGCACCTTTTCTCACAGGGTAATTACTATAGCTCTTTCCAAGCTGCCATGGTCCACTGTGTCAACGCACAACAAGGGAGGTTTTAAATCACTGATCCGAGGCTGAAGAGTGCTTCTTAACTATGGGGAGGAGGGATAGTCTGATGCTATTTTGAGGAAAACTTGGTCACTAGATTTGAACTCATTTTAATAACTTTCACAGTGATAAAGAGATTAGTGTATAGTATATTAGTGGAAGGTTCAGGTTTTATTTAAGAGTATATACAAGTTGTCATATTCCCAAGATCCAAGACAGCTTCTGAAAGCCTATGTCTCTACCTATCAGGGATGAGGGCAACGTGTGCTGTTCATTAGTAGATGCTTCAGGGAGGCTTTCCAATCTAATTATCCCAGAATCTTTGCAAACCACTAGCAAAAGCTGCAGAAAGCACTTTCTCATTATTCTGAAACAATAGATCTCTGTTTATGATTTATTACTAGAAAGTCTAGATCACAAAAATGAAGTGTTTTCCTCAATTTATTTCTAAATGGAAGGAAAAAAGTTAAATATTTTTTAAGAGGATGTTTAAAGACTTAAATTCAAGGAACAAATTAGTGACTTTATAGTCATAAGTATCTATTAAGGATCGCATGAATCTTTTTTCTTCATTATTAAGGAATATAAGTCTTATACTGGATACTCATTTGTCCTGCTTTTTAAATTTGCTTGCTTAAATAAAAGCTATAGCCACCTTTACATATTTTGCAATTAACTAAAGCTATTAACCAATTAGTGAATCTAATTCACAAGATAATTCTAAGACTAAAGGTCCAATAAAGTTTAGAAATTGAGAAAATACTTTGCACAGTCCTGGGCTTTGTGTTTCTTCTCAAGGTTGGACCTTGTCCAAATTTCATGTTACCTTTTCCCACTGAAACAATATATATATATTTTTAATGTTTTTAACTTTACATTGTTTTTCTACGTATGTGGTGCTATTTTTTTTAACTTTTATTTTACTTTTAACTTTTACAGAGTTTTGTTGTTTACAGATATGTATGTTCCCAGTTAAGTCATATGTATATCTCCCCCATCCCAGCCCTCTAGACTGTCACACAGCACCTTTTCTCACAGGGTAATTACTATAGCTATTTTCTTCACATATGATAGTACAGGCCTTCATGCTACTTCCTTTACACTTCCAACCCACTCTTCCTTCCCCACAAGGTCCATATGTCCACTGTCCACGTGGTGTTATTTTCTTAACCTACATTTTCCCTCAGCTGAATGTCAGATCATTTTTTTATAAAGGGTAAACTTATAATTGCAATCACCTATGTATGATTTACTTTGTTATTAACCCTTTAGCAGTACAGTATTGCCATAGAAAAAGTAAGTCTAACAATCCAACTTCTTTAACACCTCAAAGAAATTTAAGTTAAATGACAAGATTTTTTTTGTACCAAGAAAGTTTTTTGTATAACCCATGTCACATGCCACGATATTAATGTTATTTTCATGGGAAAGCCTATTTATGGCTAGGTTTACCTATGATTGAGAATTAGTAGAAATAAGACTAAGAACAATTTAATAATAATAAAATAATAATAATAATAGGTAACACAAAATGCAAGGCATTCTCTATCTGCCCAGCCAGTTGCATTTTCCCTTTGCTCCTTTCTGGGTCTTAGTGGCTTAAGCAAAGGGTTTTATCGCTTCAGTTTCCTTGGTCTTCTGTATTCAGTTACTTGGTTGCAATCAATGGAGACATGAGCAAAAAGCACAAGGGAATGGCGAGGTGGTCAGCTATTTTTTTCTCTGCTCCTGTGCTCCAGTTCAGCAGTCTGGCAACAGCTGAAAGTCAGCTTTCAGGCCTATGACAATGTTACGGCTATAGATAGGCATGACTTCCTACTTTTGCTAGTTCTTAGGAATCATAACACGTAGTTTTGGAGCCTCTACCCTGAGACACATCAGTAAATGTGAGTCCATCTTTTAAAAGTTTTCAGTTAAACCATTTGAGTAGAATTATCTTTGCAATGAGACTTTTATTGTTATAACAAATAGTGCTGGTCCCCAAGAAACATCTTATCAAGATGTTTTACTGGGATTGATTATTTTCACCAAGGATATAGCAATTATTGCGGCACTTACACCTGATGACCATATCTTGACTCTAACAGTTTGCTCTGTAGGTCCCTTGAAGCCTATACACAGAAGTGTCCTAGTGTCAGTAAGTTAAGACTCAGTAATATCAATCACAGGCCATACAAGATTAAATGAAAACACTTTGATAAAGGGAGTGGGTATGGAGCATGCCATCATGATTATATTAAGATCTAGTCTCTCAGCCACTGCCTACGTTACAGACCACAATATTCCTTTCATCAGGACACTAGGAAATGCATTGTCAAAAAAGTATAAACATCCTCTGAAAAATCCTGTCTTGCCTTCACTATTGAGATTAGAGAAAATGGCTAGATATGATGCCATTGCATTGTGTGCCTTAATGTCAATAATTAGTTCCTTGAGAGACAAAGGTAAGGGGGCAACACCTAATCTTAAGGAAAATGTGGGAGCGATTGCCACAAGCAAAAATTGGAGTGCTTTAGCATCTGAGGACATTTAGCAATGGCTAATTGATATTAACACCCTGAAGAACAACCACCTGCTAAAGTGTCCCCACTGGCCTCACTTCAGCAGGCCTGTGCATCACAGTTTGTGTGAGTATCAGATGCTAAGAGTTCACAAATGCTCCTTTAGAGAATTTCTCTTTACTGAACAGAAATCACTTTGTCCTCTGAGGACTGATCTCTTCATTTTGGGGGGCTCCATACTACACTAAAGGTGCCACATCTTGAAATTACAAAAGCCTAACCTCCATTGCAAAGAAGGGCAACCTCCATTCAAAGAATGGACAAACTCCTGCATCATTGCACTCATTTCACACACTAGCAAAGTAATGTCTAAAGTCATTCAAGCTAGGCTTCAACAGTACATGAACTGAGAACTTCCAGATGTGCAAGCTGGATTTAGAAAAGTCAGAGGAACCACAGATCAAATTGCCAGCATCCATTGCACCATATAAACACAAGGGAATTCCAGAGAGACATCTACTTCAGCTTCACTGACTACACTAAAGCTTTTGACTGTGTGGATCACAACAAGCAGTGGAAAATTCTGCAAGAGATGGGAATACCAGACCATCTTACCTGCCTCCTGCAAAACCTATATGCAGGAAAAGAAACAACAGTTAGAACTGGACATGGGACACTGGACTGGTTCCAGACTGGGAAAGGAGTATGTCAAGGCTGTATATTGTCACTCTGCTTATTTAATTTATATGCAGAATACATCATGGGAAATACTGGTCTGGATGAAGCAAAAACTGGAATCAAGATTGCTGGGAGAAATATCAATAACCTCAGGTATGCAGATGACACCACCCTTATGGCAGAAACTGAAGAGAAGCTAAAGAGAGTCTTGATGAAAGTGAAAGAGTAGAGTGAAAAAGCAGGCCTAAAATACAACATTCAAAAAACAAATATCATGGCATCAAGTCCCATCATTCCATGGCAAATAGATGGGCAAACAATGGAAACTGTGACAGACTTTATTTTCTTGGTCTCCAAGTCACTGTGGATAGTGACTACAGCCATGGAATTAAAAGAAGCTTGCTCCTTGGAAGTAAAGCTATGACAAACCAAGATGGTATATTCAAAAGCAGAGACATCACTTTGCTGACAAAAGTCCATTTAATCAAAGCAATGGTTTTCCCGGTAGTCATGTATGAATGTGAGAGTTTGACCACAAAAAGGCTGAGCACGGAAACCACTGATGCCTTTGAACTGTAGAGTTGGAGAAGACTCTTGTGAGTCCATTGAACTGCAAGGAGATCAAACCAGTCAATCCTAAAGGAAATCAATCCTGAATAAGTCATTGAAAGGAGTGATGCTGAAGCTGAAGCTCCAATATTTTGGCCACCTGATGTGAAGGGATGACTTCCTGGAATTATTCATATCTGTAAACAAGAAAACTCTGGAAAAGCAAAAAAGCAGAAAAAAAAAACAAACAAAAAAACAACCAAAAAAAAACGGAGACTGGAAAAGACCGTGATGCTGGAAAAAATAGAAGGCAAGAGAAGGGATGACAGAGGATGCAATGGTTGGATGGTATCACTGAGTTCATGGACATGAGTTAAAGCAAGCTCCAGGAGACGGTGAAAGACAGGGAAGCCTGGGGTGCTGTAGTTCATGGGGTCGTAAAGAGTCAAACACACCTGAGTGACTGAACTGAACTAAACCTCCATTGCCTGTATATTGAGATAAATTCTGTAGCACATTCAAGACAGAAAACTACCAGATGGATCAGCCTAAATAAATGTAGACTTAAGCTGAGTTATCCAATCCTTGTGTAACTTTTTTCTCTCACATTGTCTTGCTTGCCTTATTCCTTTCCCTAAAGTGTATTCACTTATTTAAAAATATACACTTGAAATGTTACCCTCAGATTCTGCTTTTAGAGCATGTTCCTGAAGTTTATTAGAACTAACAAAAGTAACATTGCATCTCTTCCTTAGCAAGTGATATTCCTAATTCCAATAAAGTCAGTTGGAAGCCGCTCACTTTCATTTTCTAGGAAAAGTACACCTTTATTAAAGAATCTCCTCCTGAAAGTGTAGAAGGAATTTTGACAAACAAATAAAGAATAATGTTGATAAAAAAACTCATTTTTGGCGGAGAAATTATAGCAATGAGCACATGCACACAATAATCACTGTTCTCCTTTTGTACCCCATTACACAGAAATAGCTGGCCTGATATAAAGGTGGAATGGCTATTAAATAACCAATTATGGTGCTGAGCAGGAGACTACAAGGTCTAAAATTTGGGGTGCAATTCTAGAAAGTTCAGAATAAGGCTGAGCACGGAAACCACTGATGCCTTTGAACTGTAGAGTTGGAGAAGACTCTTGTGAGTCCATTGAACTGCAAGGAGATCAAACCAGTCAATCCTAAAGGAAATCAATCCTGAATAAGTCATTGAAAGGAGTGATGCTGAAGCTGAAGCTCCAATATTTTGGCCACCTGATGTGAAGGGATGACTTCCTGGAATTATTCATATCTGTAAACAAGAAAACTCTGGAAAAGCAAAAAAGCAGAAAAAAAAAAAAAAAAAACAACCAAAAAAAAACGGAGACTGGAAAAGACCGTGATGCTGGAAAAAATAGAAGGCAAGAGAAGGGATGACAGAGGATGCAATGGTTGGATGGTATCACTGAGTTCATGGACATGAGTTAAAGCAAGCTCCAGGAGACGGTGAAAGACAGGGAAGCCTGGGGTGCTGTAGTTCATGGGGTCGTAAAGAGTCAAACACACCTGAGTGACTGAACTGAACTAAACCTCCATTGCCTGTATATTGAGATAAATTCTGTAGCACATTCAAGACAGAAAACTACCAGATGGATCAGCCTAAATAAATGTAGACTTAAGCTGAGTTATCCAATCCTTGTGTAACTTTTTTCTCTCACATTGTCTTGCTTGCCTTATTCCTTTCCCTAAAGTGTATTCACTTATTTAAAAATATACACTTGAAATGTTACCCTCAGATTCTGCTTTTAGAGCATGTTCCTGAAGTTTATTAGAACTAACAAAAGTAACATTGCATCTCTTCCTTAGCAAGTGATATTCCTAATTCCAATAAAGTCAGTTGGAAGCCGCTCACTTTCATTTTCTAGGAAAAGTACACCTTTATTAAAGAATCTCCTCCTGAAAGTGTAGAAGGAATTTTGACAAACAAATAAAGAATAATGTTGATAAAAAAACTCATTTTTGGCGGAGAAATTATAGCAATGAGCACATGCACACAATAATCACTGTTCTCCTTTTGTACCCCATTACACAGAAATAGCTGGCCTGATATAAAGGTGGAATGGCTATTAAATAACCAATTATGGTGCTGAGCAGGAGACTACAAGGTCTAAAATTTGGGGTGCAATTCTAGAAAGTTCAGAATAAGCTTTAAACTAAAACCAACAAGTGTTGATTTGTCTTTGAGAACTAAGAAGTGGAGTTCTGGGAAGGTCAGAATGCAGCTGAAGAGTGGCTCCTCCTTCTCTCACTCTCTCACCCTCTGTGCATGTGTGTGTGTGTGTGCATACGTGTGTGTATTTAATATACCTATGCCACATACATAGGTCTTTTATTTCTCTTTTCACAGCCCTATTCATGGCAGGATTAAAACTCAGACATAAATGTTTCAATGAAAGAGCATAGTCATTCTTGCAACAAATTGGAAACTGAGACTCCCTCAGCCTGTTTCGGGCTCTTTATGCAAGCAGAGTGAACAATCCTAGTTATCAAAGGAAAATTGGATGACCCCTATGAAATGAGAAAAACACTATATTTAGAAACAAGGAGACTCACTGAGGCACATTTTAACAATCTACATCCAATAATATGACCAAAGTACACTATAGTGTCCAACTTAAGACAGGACCATGAAAGCCTTGGACTGTGTAACAATGAAGAGTTGAGTCAGTTTTCTGTATACATAACCTGTACTAACAGAGTTTCTGACAAAGATTAAGGTGAACGTAGAATACACAATGTGAGAAGAAAGCAATGGCTAGAAATTTCGGTTTTATGACCTGTTCATAGTAGGAGTTGTTGGTTAGTATATTTTATGTTGATTTATTTCTTTTTGCTCTTTTCCATGTCTTTAGACATGAAAGGTACTGGCTATGGTTCATGTTACAGTTCATGTTCTAGCTAGTAGGGAGACTGGACTGATGCACCCCCATGATGATAGGATGATTAATACAAACTCTCTGTGGTTGGAACTTGCTTATCCATGTAAAAGGCAAACATAGATGCTGGTTGAAAAATGGAAGAGAATGTTCTGGTTATAAAATGATTCCTTCCTCTCTGTTCTCATACAATCTCTGCTCCTCTTTACAATAACCGGTCGGCAGCTGCCTGCTAAGGGGTGCATCACTTGAGCACCTTTGTCTCCTTTCTTCCACTACAGTGAAGCATGGCCAGACAATGATAGAAAGAAGTAACTCCAGCCCATCAGTCACTGGTACTGTTCATTCTTCTCCTTCCCCTTCAAGCTTAGGTGTAACAATGGCACACTACTGCTGCTAGTCTGTGCGTGTCTCATGTTCCCTGTTGGGTCCCTGAGCATTTCACATAGCTGTTTTAACAGACTATCCATTAACTCTTCTTCAGTGAAATATATTTGAGAGGAATATTTATTTTGAGAGACCACAACTGACATAATGTACCAAGCATCGCTTTTCCAGGCCTTATCCTATTTCTTCCTTCCAACCTGAAAAGTTAAGAGTTACTCTTGGCATTTTGCCTAATGATGAAAACAAGCCACTAATGGCAAGTGTTTTGCCCAATATCACACAGATAGTAGGTAGTAACACAGAGAATCGAATAAGAACAATTTGACTCAAGTTCAATCATTTCCTTTAAAAAAAGTAAAGGTGTATAGTCTTGTGTAAATAAAGTGTCCTTTAGTAATGGGCGAGTCTATTTGTAGAACACATAAAAAGATAAAGCGGCAATGTTTCTCTGTACTAAAACTCTTTATTGTTGTTGTTCAGTGTCTCAGTTCTGTCCGCTCTTTGTGACCCCATGGACTGCAGCACACCATACTTCCTTGTCCTTCACTATCTCCCAAGGTTTACTCAGACTCACGTCCATTGTGTGGATGATGCCATTAAAACATCTCATCCTCTGTTGCCTTCTTCTGCTCCTGACCCCAATCTTTCCTAGCAGCAGGGTCTTTTCCAATGAGTCAGCACTTCACATCAGGTGGCCAAATAGGCCAACCAGTATAGATACTGAGAAACCCGCACAGTATATAAAGATATAAGAATTTTGGCACACTGAATTTGTGTCCTCTAATATAATCTAAAGCATCTTGTTATTATATACTCAAACTTTTAAAGAGTATTCAGCATTTCTGTCAGAACTTATCTTCTGAAAATGTGTTTTTTATTTTTTCTTTCTGAATTTGGTGACACTTTTCTTCATTTATTTCCCAGTTTTTCTGGCTATTTTTTGTACCCCCAAACTGCCTCCTGAATCCATGTGTAATTAAAATTGTTGGAATTCATGACTTTATCCTGGAGGCTTTCCTGTGTTTTCTTTCTTTTTTAAATTTCTTCTCCTGTCTCCTCTCTGTCATTTCAATTTTATATTTTGCATAGTTTTTCTTGCATGATATGTTTGGTTACAGATTTATCCATCAAAGTAAAGTACTAGCAAGGATTTACCTGGTGAATTTGTCCTTGATGTGCTCTGGCTGGTTAAGTTTGTATTTTCACGATCTGGAACTATACAAATGAGAATGAGTAAAAAAGTCATAAATCAATACAAAATGATAATAACAGATATAAAAACACTCAAGCTAGGAATTCAGACTACTGAGATCTGTAATCTATAAGACATAAATCTACCTATAATATACAAGTTTTCTGTTGGTTTCCTTGTTTGTAAAATCCTATACATCAGCTACTCCATATCTTTTATGATTTTAGATTTATATTTTTCTACTGGTGAAATTAAATAATAAAAATTTGATTTTGATATTAATTAGTATCCCAGGATAACTGTACTGTTTGTTCAAATAAGCTTGAACACTTCACAACATATTTTTATCCATATTGCTAACTCTGAGCCAATTAATATCCGGGAAAACATTTTAAGTTTGTAAAGTTTTTTGTAATCAAAAGAATATTTGTTTACACAGATAAAATTATGTCATAAACAAAACATTTTAAATTTAAAGAACCACACTTTGCTATGTTAAAAACCTAAATCACATATAACACAGTGAGATGGTTTATATACAACATGAACTTGAAATAAATTTAAGAAGATAGTCACCATCTTTTTTAATAGTTACAAATAGGCCAACCAGTATAGATACTGAGAAACCCGCACAGTATATAAAGATATAAGAATTTTTGCACACTGAATTTGTGTCCTCTAATATAATCTAAAGCATCTTGTTATTATATACTCAAACTTTTAAAGAGTATTCAGATTTCTGTCAGAACTTATCTTCTGAAAATGTGTTTTTTATTTTTTCTTTCTGAATTTGGTGACACTTTTCTTCATTTATTTCCCAGTTTTTCTGGCTATTTTTTGTACCCCCAAACTGCCTCCTGAATCCATGTGTAATTAAAATTGTTGGAATTCATGACTTTATCCTGGAGGCTTTCCTGTGTTTTCTTTCTTTTTTAAATTTCTTCTCCTGTCTCCTCTCTGTCATTTCAATTTTATATTTTGCATAGTTTTTCTTGCATGATATGTTTGGTTACAGATTTATCCATCAAAGTAAAGTACTAGCAAGGATTTACCTGGTGAATTTGTCCTTGATGTGCTCTGGCTGGTTAAGTTTGTATTTTCACGATCTGGAACTATACAAATGAGAATGAGTAAAAAAGTCATAAATCAATACAAAATGATAATAACAGATATAAAAACACTCAAGCTAGGAATTCAGACTACTGAGATCTGTAATCTATAAGACATAAATCTACCTATAATATACAAGTTTTCTGTTGGTTTCCTTGTTTGTAAAATCCTATACATCAGCTACTCCATATCTTTTATGATTTTAGATTTATATTTTTCTACTGGTGAAATTAAATAATAAAAATTTGATTTTGATATTAATTAGTATCCCAGGATAACTGTACTGTTTGTTCAAATAAGCTTGAACACTTCACAACATATTTTTATCCATATTGCTAACTCTGAGCCAATTAATATCCGGGAAAACATTTTAAGTTTGTAAAGTTTTTTGTAATCAAAAGAATATTTGTTTACACAGATAAAATTATGTCATAAACAAAACATTTTAAATTTAAAGAACCACACTTTGCTATGTTAAAAACCTAAATCACATATAACACAGTGAGATGGTTTATATACAACATGAACTTGAAATAAATTTAAGAAGAATCAGTCACCATCTGAATAGTTATTTAAATATAT
Organism: Tragulus kanchil; assembly: GCA_022376925.1. Lineage (NCBI taxonomy): Eukaryota > Metazoa > Chordata > Mammalia > Artiodactyla > Tragulidae > Tragulus > Tragulus kanchil. The sequence goes on along the minus strand of JAIOJX010000003.1, from coordinate 83,051,780 downwards.
AGATTATCCAGCATAATATTATATTTGTTCTTGAAGTAAATCCACATGGAGCAAAAAAAGAATGGATTTGGTTTCTAGATAATGATGAAAAGCCATAGAAGAAAATTGTTGCTTTTCTTAAAAATGAAAAAAAGAGAAGATATCATTCAAGAGGTCAGTGTTTTGGCATGAACAAAAACTCTATTTTAAGATCATCTGAAAATGACTATCTATGTATGGTTAGTGAGAGACTGAAGCTATTTCAGAGAAAATGAATGAGTCACAGTAATGAGTTCTTCCTTTATTATAGAATTTAAAATAGACTGCTACACTCTGTCTTGGTTGAAGCTATAGCAGCACACATGCATCTTTGAAGTTGAATCTTTGCCAAATAATAGCTCATATCCAACCTTTCTGATACATTTCACATGAACTGATCATTAGTGATAGAATTGCATAGTTGATTCTTATTACAAGTAAGACGTTGATAAGTAAAGTTTTGAGATCCCAACATGAAAATTCCAGTTTGAATGAATTTTTCATAAAACTGAATAATGATGGATTCAAGATGACCCCAGAATGGGCAATTGATTATGAGACAAGAGAAGGTAAACACAAGAGAGCACTTTCAGTCTCAGAATTTCTTTTTTTTTTAAAGATTTATTTATTTATTTATTCTGGACAGGGGTCAGGTTGGGGAGGGAGGGGAGTGGGCGGGCCACTTCTATTGGTCTTTCATTTCTCTATTTTCATCCGTCTTTGTTCCTTGGCTCCTGCGGGCCTCCCATCGCGGTGGCGTCTGTCGTCGCAGAGCACCGGCTCTGGGCGCATGCGCTCCAGAGCTTCAGCTCGGTAATTGGACACATCAGTCCAGCCGCTCCGCGGCACGTGGGATCTTCCCAGGCCAGGGCTCGAACCGGCGCCCCTTGCACTGCAAGTCGGTGTCCTTACCCACTGGACCACCAGGGGAAGCCCTCAGAATTTCTTTTCTTCTCTTTTTTCTCCTATTCCTCTCATTTCTTTTCTCTGATCTTTATTATCATTTCCTCTCATTTTCCTTGTTTTTTTTTCTCTTATTTCTTCCCCCAAACAGGTTGATCTTTCTTATTCTCTCTCCTTCATTTTCGAATTCCTTTTTTTTTGATCTCTTTCATTTCATTTCCTTTCTAGTTCTTCATCTTTATTTGGATTACTCTTTGAAAAAGTAAGAAAGACTAATCTTAATGATAATTATTATACTTAAAATGAAAAAAAGAGAAGATATCATTCAAGAGGTCAGTGTTTTGGCATGAACAAAAACTCTATTTTAAGATCATCTGAAAATGACTATCTATGTATGGTTAGTGAGAGACTGAAGCTATTTCAGAGAAAATGAATGAGTCACAGTAATGAGTTCTTCCTTTATTATAGAATTTAAAATAGACTGCTACACTCTGTCTTGGTTGAAGCTATAGCAGCACACATGCATCTTTGAAGTTGAATCTTTGCCAAATAATAGCTCATATCCAACCTTTCTGATACATTTCACATGAACTGATCATTAGTGATAGAATTGCATAGTTGATTCTTATTACAAGTAAGACGTTGATAAGTAAAGTTTTGAGATCCCAACATGAAAATTCCAGTTTGAATGAATTTTTCATAAAACTGAATAATGATGGATTCAAGATGACCCCAGAATGGGCAATTGATTATGAGACAAGAGAAGGTAAACACAAGAGAGCACTTTCAGTCTCAGAATTTCTTTTTTTTTTAAAGATTTATTTATTTATTTATTCTGGACAGGGGTCAGGTTGGGGAGGGAGGGGAGTGGGCGGGCCACTTCTATTGGTCTTTCATTTCTCTATTTTCATCCGTCTTTGTTCCTTGGCTCCTGCGGGCCTCCCATCGCGGTGGCGTCTGTCGTCGCAGAGCACCGGCTCTGGGCGCATGCGCTCCAGAGCTTCAGCTCGGTAATTGGACACATCAGTCCAGCCGCTCCGCGGCACGTGGGATCTTCCCAGGCCAGGGCTCGAACCGGCGCCCCTTGCACTGCAAGTCGGTGTCCTTACCCACTGGACCACCAGGGGAAGCCCTCAGAATTTCTTTTCTTCTCTTTTTTCTCCTATTCCTCTCATTTCTTTTCTCTGATCTTTATTATCATTTCCTCTCATTTTCCTTGTTTTTTTTTCTCTTATTTCTTCCCCCAAACAGGTTGATCTTTCTTATTCTCTCTCCTTCATTTTCGAATTCCTTTTTTTTTGATCTCTTTCATTTCATTTCCTTTCTAGTTCTTCATCTTTATTTGGATTACTCTTTGAAAAAGTAAGAAAGACTAATCTTAATGATAATTATTATACTTAAGGAATGTATTTTTGAATGGAAAATTTAGGTCATTTGCATTAATGTCATTTGGTTCATCTGTTATAAAAACTTAACAAATTAAAGTGAAATAACTGAGATTTTTTTTTCTTTATAACATGAGGCTTATCTTTTGAAATAATGTTTCTCTGCTTGGCCCAACAATGAGACTGAGTTATGAAGAGAACCATGTGCCAAAGATCAAGCTGGCTTGTTTCTCAATGTTGTCCTGACTGAGAAAATTGGCACCTCGTCAATGTGTTGGTTGATGATGCAAACATAAATCCATGCATGGGAGGCCGATCTGCTTGCTGTTATGTGTTGCCAAAGAGGTCCTCTTGCCAGCTGCTGAGTCCAGTTGCAGAGCTGCTCCTGGCAGATAGACTTCCCTAGAGCAAGAGTTTCAGAAAGCCTTTCCTGTGCATATTGAAGGGCATGCTACTAGCTATTACTCTGAGAAATAAAGAAAGACAGTGTTTCTAATGAACTTCATGTTTAGAAGCAGCACAGTCTAGAGGGAAAAAGCATTCAGATGCATGTCAGGATTTGGGGCATATCCCATGGAGTTCTATTTTACTAAAGAAATAGATTTAAAACACTCATTAAGAGAAGCTTGAAGAAGGACAGGGGATTTCAAAGATATGGGCTCAGAGAAGTGTAGTATGTATATATATATATATATATATATATATATATATGGAAATATAAAAAGAATCTTAGCCTGTTTGTACTGATGTTAGTGTGTTTTAGTCTGTCTTTATGTATATGGGATAAGAATACTTTTTTTCACTGTGCACCAGCGAGCGTTAGTAACTAACCTCTGTGTGTGTGTGTGTGTACGCGTGTGTGCCTGCTAGTCACTTTAGCCATGTCTGACTCTGTGCGACCCTCAGCAGTGTAGTCTGAGGGGCTCCTCTGTTCATGGGCTTCTCCAGGCAAGAAGACTAGATGATCTCCTCCTCTAGGGGATCTTCCTGGTCCAGGGATCTAACCCAAGTCTCTTACCTCTCCTGAATTGAGAGGTGGTTATTTACCACCAGTGCTACCTGTAGCTATCCTAGCCCAGACTAAAGATAATCACTCAGTTTTCTGTAGTCCAAGTTTAGGTTTGTTTGTTTCCATCCCATTTCTTTTCCCATCCCATATTAGAAGGATTCAAAGCAACTTATAATTGTATTAGGTATCCTGGGAAAGGGTGAAACAATTCAGTTCAAATATGGAATGGGGAATGGCAGTGGAGCTTAGAGACCAAACAATTGAGGTGGTATTGGTGATGATAAAGAAAATACATATTTTAATGAAATCACAATGTCATTATCGTAGCTAACAAAAACTAAATCTTTATCATTGTCTAATACACAATACATATTATGTTCTTCTCCACAAATAACTTTTATTTTTATTTGTACCAGGTTCCAAACTGAGTTCCACATACTTTATTTGGGTGCTATGTCACTTAAGTCCAGTAATTTAAATATATCACTTAAGGTTGGCACTTCAAATAGAACCTCAACCTTGACAATATTATATTTGGTTTAAAATTTCTGAATTATATGCAATAAAAAATTACTTCAAAGCTATCAACAGAAAAACCAATATAACATTATCTATAATGCAGAAGACAATTTCTCAAAAAAGATTTGGGATAAAATGCAAAAATTATGGAAAAATATTTTGTTTTTGAAGTTAAAACATTTATTTCAAGAGAAATGTGTGTATCTATTTATAAATATGCTTAAATTTAAAAATATATGTTTACACATATATTTATATTGGTTTAATACACTTAAATAATATTGCTAGTCCTCATTTTTACTACCTTACTGTGCTATTAGAGGAAACATATCTAATAGTCATTATTAAGAATTGGATAATCTAATATCAAATTTAAATTTAGATGTTTCAGACAATAAAATACTGTTTATTTTGTCAATCAAGTTTTTTACAGTCTTGATTAATAATTTGCATTTCAGAAGATTCAGATTAAAATGATTAATTATATTCAAGGCAAATACTTGACAATTCAGCCTTAATATTTAAAATTATAAATATATAAATGTGTTTATAACCATAAATATACAGTTTACCAGCCTCATTGTTATATTTCAGTCACCTTTTTTTTTTTTTAATGGTTCCATATTTTTTCTTTTTTAATTTATTTGTTTTCATCAGTCTTTATTCTTTGGCCTGTGTGGGCCTCGCACTGCAGTGGCCTCTCTTGTTGCAGAGCACTGGCTCTGGGCACATGTGCTCCAGAGCGCTGGCTCATAATTGGACACACTAGTCCAGTCACTCAATGATACACGGGAGGGCTTCCCTGGTGGTCCAGTGGGTAAGGACACCGCCTTGCACTGCAACGGGTGCTGGTTCGATCCCTGGCCTGGGAAGATCCCACGTGCCGCCGAGCGGCTGGACTGATGTGTCCAATGACGGAGCCGGAGTTCTGGAGCGCACGCGCCCAGAGCTGGTGCTCTGCGACAACAGAGGCCACCACGATGGGAAGCCCACACAGGCCAAAGAACAACGATAGATGAAAATAGACAAATAAAAGACCAATAGAAGTAGCCCACCTGCTCCCCTCCCTCCCTACCCCACCCCCCAAAAATAAATAAATAAATCTTTTTTTTTTTTTAATGATACATGGAATCTTCCTGGGCCAGGAATTGAACCAGTGCCCCTTGCACTGCAAGGCGGACTCTTTACCCACTTGACTACCAGGGCAGCACCTTCAGTCATATTTTGACTGCACTTCATAAACAGAAATGAAATTCTTATGCATATTTGAAATTTCTTTTCTATGAAAGAATTAATCATTTTTTCTTGCCTCTTAAATGTTTTTACTAGTTGCCAAGTACTGTGAAATTATGATTGTTTTAATACAAACAAAAGTCCTAGCCTCTTCTCTTTCTTGAAGCAAATGGCATTTTCATTCTAATTCTTTCTTCACTCTGGATTTTCTGAAGAGTTTGAAAATTTCCTTGCCAAAATTTCACAGAATCTCCATACCCTAAACCCAACTTTTATCTGGTGATCTCTAGACTGAGTAGGTATATAGCGTTTTCATGTCACTTGGCAAACTTGAATACTGAGTGATTATACATTTTCAACTTTTTCCAATACAAACTATAATTCATTCTATATCATTGAAAAAAGACATCTTTCAAATATTGTAATCATGGTGAAATTATTTCACAATATACAGTGTTACTGAGTGGTTTGTTGGTTAAGTTATAAAATATGTTCTTAATGTGAAAAATATACACCAAGAGGTCTATTTATTGATATTTAGGTTAAATATGTATGGAAATGTGTGTCTGTATGTGTGTACCATATGATGTTTTATTGTGTGATTTGATTAAAAGAACAACAAATTAAAGTGAAATAACTGAGATTTTTCTTTATAACATGAGGCTTATCTTTTGAAATAATGTTTCTCTGCTTGGCCCAACAATGAGACTGAGTTATGAAGAGAACCATGTGCCAAAGATCAAGCTGGCTTTTTTCTCAATGTTGTCCTGACTGAGAAAATTGGCAGCTCGTCAATGTGTTGGTTGATGATGCAAACATAAATCCATGCATGGGAGGCCGATCTGCTTGCTGTTATGTGTTGCCAAAGAGGTCCTCTTGCCAGCTGCTGAGTCCAGTTGCAGAGCTGCTCCTGGCAGATAGACTTCCCTAGAGCAAGAGTTTCAGAAAGCCTTTCCTGTGCATATTGAAGGGCATGCTACTAGCTATTACTCTGAGAAATAAAGAAAGACAGTGTTTCTAATGAACTTCATGTTTAGAAGCAGCACAGTCTAGAGGGAAAAAGCATTCAGATGCATGTCAGGATTTGGGGCATATCCCATGGAGTTCTATTTTACTAAAGAAATAGATTTAAAACACTCATTAAGAGAAGCTTGAAGAAGGACAGGGGATTTCAAAGATATGGGCTCAGAGAAGTGTAGAGTATGTATATATATATATATATATATATATATATATATATATATATATATATATATGGAAATATAAAAAGAATCTTAGCCTGTTTGTACTGATGTTAGTGTGTTTTAGTCTGTCTTTATGTATATGGGATAAGAATACTTTTTTTCACTGTGCACCAGCGAGCGTTAGTAACTAACCTCTGTGTGTGTGTGTGTGTACGCGTGTGTGCCTGCTAGTCACTTTAGCCATGTCTGACTCTGTGCGACCCTCAGCAGTGTAGTCTGAGGGGCTCCTCTGTTCATGGGCTTCTCCAGGCAAGAAGACTAGATGATCTCCTCCTCTAGGGGATCTTCCTGGTCCAGGGATCTAACCCAAGTCTCTTACCTCTCCTGAATTGAGAGGTGGTTATTTACCACCAGTGCTACCTGTAGCTATCCTAGCCCAGACTAAAGATAATCACTCAGTTTTCTGTAGTCCAAGTTTAGGTTTGTTTGTTTCCATCCCATTTCTTTTCCCATCCCATATTAGAAGGATTCAAAGCAACTTATAATTGTATTAGGTATCCTGGGAAAGGGTGAAACAATTCAGTTCAAATATGGAATGGGGAATGGCAGTGGAGCTTAGAGACCAAACAATTGAGGTGGTATTGGTGATGATAAAGAAAATACATATTTTAATGAAATCACAATGTCATTATCGTAGCTAACAAAAACTAAATCTTTATCATTGTCTAATACACAATACATATTATGTTCTTCTCCACAAATAACTTTTATTTTTATTTGTACCAGGTTCCAAACTGAGTTCCACATACTTTATTTGGGTGCTATGTCACTTAAGTCCAGTAATTTAAATATATCACTTAAGGTTGGCACTTCAAATAGAACCTCAACCTTGACAATATTATATTTGGTTTAAAATTTCTGAATTATATGCAATAAAAAATTACTTCAAAGCTATCAACAGAAAAACCAATATAACATTATCTATAATGCAGAAGACAATTTCTCAAAAAAGATTTGGGATAAAATGCAAAAATTATGGAAAAATATTTTGTTTTTGAAGTTAAAACATTTATTTCAAGAGAAATGTGTGTATCTATTTATAAATATGCTTAAATTTAAAAATATATGTTTACACATATATTTATATTGGTTTAATACACTTAAATAATATTGCTAGTCCTCATTTTTACTACCTTACTGTGCTATTAGAGGAAACATATCTAATAGTCATTATTAAGAATTGGATAATCTAATATCAAATTTAAATTTAGATGTTTCAGACAATAAAATACTGTTTATTTTGTCAATCAAGTTTTTTACAGTCTTGATTAATAATTTGCATTTCAGAAGATTCAGATTAAAATGATTAATTATATTCAAGGCAAATACTTGACAATTCAGCCTTAATATTTAAAATTATAAATATATAAATGTGTTTATAACCATAAATATACAGTTTACCAGCCTCATTGTTATATTTCAGTCACCTTTTTTTTTTTTTAATGGTTCCATATTTTTTCTTTTTTAATTTATTTGTTTTCATCAGTCTTTATTCTTTGGCCTGTGTGGGCCTCGCACTGCAGTGGCCTCTCTTGTTGCAGAGCACTGGCTCTGGGCACATGTGCTCCAGAGCGCTGGCTCATAATTGGACACACTAGTCCAGTCACTCAATGATACACGGGAGGGCTTCCCTGGTGGTCCAGTGGGTAAGGACACCGCCTTGCACTGCAACGGGTGCTGGTTCGATCCCTGGCCTGGGAAGATCCCACGTGCCGCCGAGCGGCTGGACTGATGTGTCCAATGACGGAGCCGGAGTTCTGGAGCGCACGCGCCCAGAGCTGGTGCTCTGCGACAACAGAGGCCACCACGATGGGAAGCCCACACAGGCCAAAGAACAACGATAGATGAAAATAGACAAATAAAAGACCAATAGAAGTAGCCCACCTGCTCCCCTCCCTCCCTACCCCACCCCCCAAAAATAAATAAATAAATCTTTTTTTTTTTTTAATGATACATGGAATCTTCCTGGGCCAGGAATTGAACCAGTGCCCCTTGCACTGCAAGGCGGACTCTTTACCCACTTGACTACCAGGGCAGCACCTTCAGTCATATTTTGACTGCACTTCATAAACAGAAATGAAATTCTTATGCATATTTGAAATTTCTTTTCTATGAAAGAATTAATCATTTTTTCTTGCCTCTTAAATGTTTTTACTAGTTGCCAAGTACTGTGAAATTATGATTGTTTTAATACAAACAAAAGTCCTAGCCTCTTCTCTTTCTTGAAGCAAATGGCATTTTCATTCTAATTCTTTCTTCACTCTGGATTTTCTGAAGAGTTTGAAAATTTCCTTGCCAAAATTTCACAGAATCTCCATACCCTAAACCCAACTTTTATCTGGTGATCTCTAGACTGAGTAGGTATATAGCGTTTTCATGTCACTTGGCAAACTTGAATACTGAGTGATTATACATTTTCAACTTTTTCCAATACAAACTATAATTCATTCTATATCATTGAAAAAAGACATCTTTCAAATATTGTAATCATGGTGAAATTATTTCACAATATACAGTGTTACTGAGTGGTTTGTTGGTTAAGTTATAAAATATGTTCTTAATGTGAAAAATATACACCAAGAGGTCTATTTATTGATATTTAGGTTAAATATGTATGGAAATGTGTGTCTGTATGTGTGTACCATATGTGTTTTATTGTTATGAAGTCAAATAAAATTGCTATAAGTGAGATTTAGATTATTATAAATATTATTTTGTGAAAGACAAAAGAATGAATTAATTTTGTAAAATTGTAGGTAAACTTTGTACAGAAAGTTGATTGTTTCCTGACTTTTTTTAGGAATATATTCATATTGTTAATAAAACTTCTCCCTTATATAACTATTCAATCAATTCATGTTTAATTCCTTGTTCATGGTACTGCACAAAATTGACAAAATGTCATATTTTAAGTAACACTGTATCACTAATGTTTTTAAAAAACTGATTGTACTAATTATAGATGACAAATTTTACATACTCTAGGTTTTTCATTGTTTTTCTCATGAATTTTAAATTTTGTGCAAGATTGTAGTTTATAAATATTATATTAAAATATATTGTTATGCAATATGTACTTATATAATATGTTATGTTCAATATGGGAGTATTTTTAGCCTGGATATGACATTTGTGAGATGAAATATTTGCTGTTTATCAGTCCTGCTATCAAAAGTTCACACTTGGAAAATGCTCAGAATTTATTAGTAAAATACAATAATGAAATTTTTTTTTAGTTTTTTCGTTTTGATCTTTTTTTTATTGTTTTTATTTATTTATTTATTTTCATCCATCTTTATTCTTTGGCCTGTGTGAGGCTTGCATTGCAGTGGCCCCTCTCATTGCAGAGCACTGGCTCCAGGCACATGCACTCCAGCGCACTGGCTCATAACTCAACACTCCAGTCCAGCCACTCTGTGGCACATGGGATCCTCCCAGGCCAGGGATCAAACCGGTGCCCCTTGCACTGTAAGGCAAACTCTTTGCCCACTGGACCATCAGGAAATCCCCACCACACAATTTTTTATTCGTTCTATTTCAAATACTGATGCTGAAAACAACAACAAAAACAAAACTGACCATGAGATAAAATAGATAAAATGAACAGAAGACTCGAGCAATCTCAAATGACACTCACATTATAGTAAGAGCAAACTATTTGCATATGGACTTGTAGGCAGAATATCTGGTGCAAATGAAGAATCATCAGTTTAGTGAAGATGTTTACAATTTTCCTTTTTGATATTAGTGAAAATTTTTGTGGCATTTCTGAAAAAAACAAAGAAAACAAAACTGTGACTGATTGACTGATGCTTCCCAATTTACACAAGTGATTTTGTCAACTTCTCATGCTGAAACTTTTGATTTTAAGTTTTCTCCTATTATGGTAACCTGAGGAGAAATATATTTCATTTTTCACGTATGCCTGAGAGGCATTATTGAGAAAAGATTTCAAAAGGTTTATTTTTAGCTTATTTCATCCAGCTCTTTTCTTTTGCTATCTGATTGATTGTTGGATTGGTCAAAGATAACTTTAGGTCAGTGCTACTCGTTCTCATATGCTCCTATATAACAGATAGTTATGTTTGTCAATGTCTCTTGTTAATGCTTAAAGAAGCACATGTTTCCCCCTGAATAGAAGCCTGATTTAGGAACTGGTAAGGATGGCAATATAAAGTGTCCAAATTACAGGACTTGGGTACAATCTCAAAAATGATAGAATGATCTTGTTCATTTCCAAGGCAACATCACAATAATCCAAGACTATGTCCCAATCAATCATGCCAAAGAAGCTGAAGTTGACTAGTTCTATGAAGATCTACAAGATCTCTTGGAACTACACTGACACCAAAATGATATGTACTTTTCATCATTGGGGACTGGAAGACAAAAGTAGGAAGACAAGAGATACCTGGAATAACAGACAAATTTGGCCTTGGAGGACAAAATGAAGCAGGGCAAGGCTAACAGAGTTTTCTTAAGAAAACTCTGAAACAGGGAAAGGCTAACAGAGTTTTCTCAAGAAAACATACTGATTATAGCAAGCACCCTCTTCCTATGATACAAGAGATGACTCATGGACATCACCAGATGCTCAATATTGAAATCAGATTGATCATATTCTTTGCAGGCAAAGATGGAGCATCTCTATAGACTCAGCAAAACCAAGATCTGGAACTGACTGTGGCTCAGTTCATGAAGTCCTTATTGCAAACTTCAGGCTTAAATTGAAGAAAGTAGGGAAAACCACTATGCCATTCAGGAATGTCCTAAATCAAATTAAATCACTCTATGATTGTACAGTGGATGTGACAAATAGATTCAAGGGATTAGATCTGGTTGAAAGAGTGCCTAAAGAAATATGGATGGAGGTTCACTGTAGGGAGGCAGTGACCAAAATCATCTCAAAGAAAAAGAAATGCAAAATGACATAGTGGCTCTCTGAAGAAGCTCTACAAATAGCTGTGAACAGAAGAGCAGAGAAAGGCAAGTGAGAAAGGGAAAGATACATTCAACTGAATGCAGAGTTGCAGAGAATAGCAGGGAGAGCTAAGAAGGCTTTCTTTACTAAACAGTGCAAAGAAATAGAGAAAATACAATAGAATGGGAAACATTAGAGATCTCTTCAAAAAAATTGGAGCTATCAAGGGAAAATTTCATGGAAGGATGAGTATGATAAAGGACAGAAAAACAAGGATCTAACAGAAGCAGAGAACAATAAAAAGAAGTGACAAGAATACACAAAACTGTACAACAAGGTCTCAATGACATGGATAACCATGATGGGATGATCAATCACCTAAAGCTAGACATCTTGGAGTGTGTGTGAAGTCCAGTGGATCTTAGAAAACATTATGAGGAACAAAGCTAATGGAGGTGATAGCATTCCAACTGAGTTATTTCAAATCTTAAAAGATGATGCAGTTAAAGCACTGCACTAAATATGCTAGAAAATTTTGAAAATTCAGGAGTGGCCACAAGAATGGGAAAAGTCAGTTTTCCTTCCAATCTCAAAGAAAGGCAATATCAAAGAATGTTCCAACTGTCAGAAAATTGCATTAATTTCACATGCTAGAAAGGCTATGATCAATATCCTTCAAGCTAGTCTTCCGCAATTTGTGAACTGAGAACTCCCAGATGTACAAGCTGGATTTAGAAAAGGCAGAGTAACCAGAGACCAAACTGCCAACATTCGTTGGATCATAGAAAAAGCAAGGGGTTTCTAGAAAGACTTCTGCTTCATTGACTATGCTAAAGCCTTTGTGCGAATCAAAACAAATTGGAAAATTCTGAAAGAGATGAGAATACCAGACCACCTTACCTGTCTCCTGAAAAATCTGCTGGTCAAAAAGCAACAATTAGAACCAGACATGGAATAACTGATTCTTCTAGTTGAACTGTTCCAACTGAAACAATTGGAAAATTAGTTGTGTACATTACCAAGGATGGTGACTGTAGCCACAAAATTAAAAGGCACTATTTGTGTTTCTTGGAAGGAGAGCTGTGACAAACCTAGACAGTGTATTACAAAGCAGAGATACTACAATGCTGACAAAGGCCCAAATCATCAATGCTATTGTTTTTCCATGCATGGATGAGAGAGTGTGACCATAAAGGAACCTGAATGCTAAAGATTTGATGCTTACAAATTATAGCGCTAAAGAAGACTCTTGAGAGTCACTTGGACAGTGAGGAAAGCAAACCAATCAATCCTAAAGGAAATCAACTCTGAGTATTCATTGGAAGGACTGATGCTGAAACTGAAGACCTAATACTTTGGCCACCTGATGTGATGAGTTGACTCACTGGAAAAGCTCCTGATGCTTGGGACTGACATAAAAAGAAGTGACAAGAATACACAAAACTGTACAACAAGGTCTCAATGACATGGATAACCATGATGGGATGATCAATCACCTAAAGCTAGACATCTTGGAGTGTGTGTGAAGTCCAGTGGATCTTAGAAAACATTATGAGGAACAAAGCTAATGGAGGTGATAGCATTCCAACTGAGTTATTTCAAATCTTAAAAGATGATGCAGTTAAAGCACTGCACTAAATATGCTAGAAAATTTTGAAAATTCAGGAGTGGCCACAAGAATGGGAAAAGTCAGTTTTCCTTCCAATCTCAAAGAAAGGCAATATCAAAGAATGTTCCAACTGTCAGAAAATTGCATTAATTTCACATGCTAGAAAGGCTATGATCAATATCCTTCAAGCTAGTCTTCCGCAATTTGTGAACTGAGAACTCCCAGATGTACAAGCTGGATTTAGAAAAGGCAGAGTAACCAGAGACCAAACTGCCAACATTCGTTGGATCATAGAAAAAGCAAGGGGTTTCTAGAAAGACTTCTGCTTCATTGACTATGCTAAAGCCTTTGTGCGAATCAAAACAAATTGGAAAATTCTGAAAGAGATGAGAATACCAGACCACCTTACCTGTCTCCTGAAAAATCTGCTGGTCAAAAAGCAACAATTAGAACCAGACATGGAATAACTGATTCTTCTAGTTGAACTGTTCCAACTGAAACAATTGGAAAATTAGTTGTGTACATTACCAAGGATGGTGACTGTAGCCACAAAATTAAAAGGCACTATTTGTGTTTCTTGGAAGGAGAGCTGTGACAAACCTAGACAGTGTATTACAAAGCAGAGATACTACAATGCTGACAAAGGCCCAAATCATCAATGCTATTGTTTTTCCATGCATGGATGAGAGAGTGTGACCATAAAGGAACCTGAATGCTAAAGATTTGATGCTTACAAATTATAGCGCTAAAGAAGACTCTTGAGAGTCACTTGGACAGTGAGGAAAGCAAACCAATCAATCCTAAAGGAAATCAACTCTGAGTATTCATTGGAAGGACTGATGCTGAAACTGAAGACCTAATACTTTGGCCACCTGATGTGATGAGTTGACTCACTGGAAAAGCTCCTGATGCTTGGAAGAATTGAAAGCAATTGGAGACGGGAGAGGCAGAGGATGAGATGGTTAGATCATATTACCAACTCAATGGACATGAGTTTGAACAAACTTCAGTATATAGTAAGGACAAGGGAAACTGGGGTGTTGCAACTGTGGGATCACAAAAAGGTTCTACAAAACTTAGTGACTGAACCACAATAACAACAACATGGATAGAAACAATGAAAAAATTATGGTGTTTATCCTAGCCTCCCCTTTCACCAAGTGTAGCCAAATAATAGGTATTTTTTTCTGTCAGAAAAACGAATGAGCACTGGCTGGTGAGAAGTAGGTCAAGAATGGAGAGGACATACAGATGGCCCCAAAGTACATGAAACAATGCTCAACCTCGCTTATTAAGAGAAATGCAAATTAAAACCACAATGAGATATCACCTCACACCTGTCAGAATGGCCATCATCAACAAATAGACAGACAATAAATGTGGAGAGGGTGCAGAGAAAAGGGAACCCTCTTGCATTGCTGGTGGGAATGCCAATTGATACAGCCTCTATGGAAGACAGTATGGAGATTCCTAAAAAACTAAAAAAAGAAGCACCCGATGACCCAGCAATCCCACTACTAGGCCTATATCCTGATGAAACCAAAACTGAAAGAAGCACCTGTACCCCAATGTTCATTGCAGCTCTCTATACAATAGCCAGAACACGGAAGCAACTTAGATGTCCATTGACGAATGAATGGATACAAAAGCTCTGGTACATATATACAATGGGAATATTAAACTCAGCGTGACAAACCTGACGAAAGAGTACTACAATGCTGACAAAGGCCCAAATCATCAATGCTATTGTTTTTCCATGCATGGATGAGAGAGTGTGACCATAAAGGAACCTGAATGCTAAAGATTTGATGCTTACAAATTATAGCGCTAAAGAAGACTCTTGAGAGTCACTTGGACAGTGAGGAAAGCAAACCAATCAATCCTAAAGGAAATCAACTCTGAGTATTCATTGGAAGGACTGATGCTGAAACTGAAGACCTAATACTTTGGCCACCTGATGTGATGAGTTGACTCACTGGAAAAGCTCCTGATGCTTGGAATAATTGAAAGCAATTGGAGACGGGAGAGGCAGAGGATGAGATGGTTAGATCATATTACCAACTCAATGGACATGAGTTTGAACAAACTTCAGTATATAGTAAGGACAAGGGAAACTGGGGTGTTGCAACTGTGGGATCACAAAAAGGTTCTACAAAACTTAGTGACTGAACCACAATAACAACAACATGGATAGAAACAATGAAAAAATTATGGTGTTTATCCTAGCCTCCCCTTTCACCAAGTGTAGCCAAATAATAGGTATTTTTTTCTGTCAGAAAAACGAATGAGCACTGGCTGGTGAGAAGTAGGTCAAGAATGGAGAGGACATACAGATGGCCCCAAAGTACATGAAACAATGCTCAACCTCGCTTATTAAGAGAAATGCAAATTAAAACCACAATGAGATATCACCTCACACCTGTCAGAATGGCCATCATCAACAAATAGACAGACAATAAATGTGGAGAGGGTGCAGAGAAAAGGGAACCCTCTTGCATTGCTGGTGGGAATGCCAATTGATACAGCCTCTATGGAAGACAGTATGGAGATTCCTAAAAAACTAAAAAAAGAAGCACCCGATGACCCAGCAATCCCACTACTAGGCCTATATCCTGATGAAACCAAAACTGAAAGAAGCACCTGTACCCCAATGTTCATTGCAGCTCTCTATACAATAGCCAGAACACGGAAGCAACTTAGATGTCCATTGACGAATGAATGGATACAAAAGCTCTGGTACATATATACAATGGGATATTACTCAGCTGTTAAAAGAAATGCAGAAGACTCAGTCCTAATGAGGTGGTTGGAGCTAGAACCTATCATAAAAAGTGAAGTAAGTCAAAAAGATAAAGACAAGTACAGTATACTAACACACATATATGGAATCTAATAGGATGACCATGATAACACATGCAGTGAACTCATGGAAAACAGACAGAGAATAGACATATGGACATTGTGGGGAAGGAACAGTGGGTAGGAAGCATGGAGGCAGTAACATGGAAACCTATACTGTTAAGTGTGGAAAAGGTAGCTAGTGTCATTGTGCTAAGGAAACAGGAGTGCTTACAATGGCTTGGTGCGATGGTCCGGAGGGGTGGGATGGGGGGACCTGGAAAGGGGGAGACCAGGGATATGCATATGACTGATCTGGGAACATGCATGTCGGTGAACAACAAAACTGTAAAACTTTTAAAATAAAGAATTAAAAAAATAATAAAAGAATGGAGAGGAGCACACCTGGCATAGGTCAGGGCCTGAGGGAGCAGGAGATTTCCCTGCTTCTTCCAAGTTCATATTTCATCCCTGAGACTTTTGCAATCTAATGATAATATAATCACAAGTGTAAAGTGTTGACTTTTCCATAATTTCCATTTTCTTCCCATAACATAGATGAAGGATCATGATAGAGAGTGAGACCCACAAAAAAGTGATGATCCATTCTCTAAAAAGGGCTAGTGACAGCTATCAATTTCAGTGATTATCAGTGACACACATTTCTTTCTTTAAATAAAATCAATATTTTTTTTAACCAGCAGAGTCTGTGTAAGGGAAGTTGGGCTAATGTTGAATCATTAGTTAAAAATAATTCTTTCAGATTCCTAAGGAATCCACTCTTATAAAGCTCAGGCTTTAATACTCTCTTTTTCAATATGCTTTAGAAGATGTTCTTTGATTATAAAAAAAGAGAGAAAGAAAATTAGGTGGATTGATGTTTCTCTTTCTGTTATAATTCTAGTTGATGAAAGAAGAGATTCCTAGAAATACATGTAGTGTGCTTGAAGAGTAAGGACCATTTCCTCCTACTATATTGGAACATTTAATTCTCAGCTTGAGTTAGGGGGAGGCATTCAGATATGTTATGAATGGCCTTAATGTAACAATATACAATCTTTTTTGTCTGTCTTGTAACACCAATAAGAAGCTAACAGAACTCACAAGCTCTTTTATAAAGGGATGAACAACTTTTGTATTATAATTGCGAACAAAGCTGCAGATGCAATTCAAATTCTTTTTATGCTTGCAAATATATTGCTCATTGTTCCTTGTTTTAGAAGCAATTTTAATTTGCACTGAAAATTCTGTTAGCATCTTATTTTCATGAAGCTATGTATCTTTTAATATGAATCTATTTTTTCCTGTTGATGAATAGCTTTTTTGGTAAATTGTTTACTAAATTCAGAAGACTATTACTATACCTGCTGCTATAATTAAGGTACAGTACTCATACTTTAGTGATAAAACTACTCACTCCAGAAATGCATTTTATGATCAAAGTTTTAGCTTATAGCTTTCTAAAAAGCTTTTGGGCATACTTTTGCATGAGCACACCTGGCATAGGTCAGGGCCTGAGGGAGCAGGAGATTTCCCTGCTTCTTCCAAGTTCATATTTCATCCCTGAGACTTTTGCAATCTAATGATAATATAATCACAAGTGTAAAGTGTTGACTTTTCCATAATTTCCATTTTCTTCCCATAACATAGATGAAGGATCATGATAGAGAGTGAGACCCACAAAAAAGTGATGATCCATTCTCTAAAAAGGGCTAGTGACAGCTATCAATTTCAGTGATTATCAGTGACACACATTTCTTTCTTTAAATAAAATCAATATTTTTTTTAACCAGCAGAGTCTGTGTAAGGGAAGTTGGGCTAATGTTGAATCATTAGTTAAAAATAATTCTTTCAGATTCCTAAGGAATCCACTCTTATAAAGCTCAGGCTTTAATACTCTCTTTTTCAATATGCTTTAGAAGATGTTCTTTGATTATAAAAAAAGAGAGAAAGAAAATTAGGTGGATTGATGTTTCTCTTTCTGTTATAATTCTAGTTGATGAAAGAAGAGATTCCTAGAAATACATGTAGTGTGCTTGAAGAGTAAGGACCATTTCCTCCTACTATATTGGAACATTTAATTCTCAGCTTGAGTTAGGGGGAGGCATTCAGATATGTTATGAATGGCCTTAATGTAACAATATACAATCTTTTTTGTCTGTCTTGTAACACCAATAAGAAGCTAACAGAACTCACAAGCTCTTTTATAAAGGGATGAACAACTTTTGTATTATAATTGCGAACAAAGCTGCAGATGCAATTCAAATTCTTTTTATGCTTGCAAATATATTGCTCATTGTTCCTTGTTTTAGAAGCAATTTTAATTTGCACTGAAAATTCTGTTAGCATCTTATTTTCATGAAGCTATGTATCTTTTAATATGAATCTATTTTTTCCTGTTGATGAATAGCTTTTTTGGTAAATTGTTTACTAAATTCAGAAGACTATTACTATACCTGCTGCTATAATTAAGGTACAGTACTCATACTTTAGTGATAAAACTACTCACTCCAGAAATGCATTTTATGATCAAAGTTTTAGCTTATAGCTTTCTAAAAAAGCTTTTGGGCATATTTTATTCATATATCCTTGTGTACAGAAATGTATTCAACATATTTTTAAAAGCTTCCTGGGAGACATACAAAAATTTTTTCAGACAAATATTTTAAATGAATCATATCAGAAAACTTACAGATACACTTTTTTTTCTTTCTACAATGTAACTGTATTTGTATGGATAGTCTTTCTGAGTAAAATTATAAATCATTGTTCAAGAGAATTGAGGAACAGTTTTAGATATCTTACTTCCTTGCTATATACACTAAGGTATTTTTCTATATTTTCTAAATGCACCAGAGATATGTATGCCATCAAATTGAACAAAATATTAGCTACAATACTAAAATTCTATTGATCATGTGCTTTATCTGTGGCAATATTCTTTTCACTTTAATCGTGCTAATAAGTATAACTATTTTAATAACACTAGGCACTGTTATTTCCATTATACAGATGAGAAAAGTGAGGCACAGAGAGTCTTTTCTTACTGAAGTCCATTCAGCCAATGAGTGTAGACCGAGTATTAGATCCATGGGTTTGAATCCAGAGCCCATGCTTCTATCAAAAACTTAGTCACATTATTAATTCTGGTCAGTTTGGTGGATAAAATAGTTGTTTTCCAGCATAAACTGCTTATTCTTAAAACAGAAAATATGCTTTTCAGCTATAGAATTCTCTGATATATGACCTTCCAATAGACTATACATGTTCCAAATACAACATATGTTGCAACATACAAGTTGTATGTTCCAAATGTATTTATCAGTCTTGATTATAACATGGTTACATTTAATTAAGTTATCATTGACTATAATTAAGATACTTGCACAACATTAGGAAATAGTTGTGAAGCCATCATTTGGTACAGCTGTAATTATCATTGTCATTTTTCTCTGGGGAGAAGATATTGGAATAATGCTAAGTGATATGAGAATTCACAAATAATTTCACAAGCCCTATATCCAAATAAAATCAACCTTAACACATTAAAGACTTTGTTCACAATAACCTTTGTTTCACTAAAGCTAAATTGCTGAAAAGGACAATCAGATAAAAATAATTTAAAAATAAAGAAATCCAAGGAATCCCCATTGTGTTTGCAGTTTATTCCATTGTATGGAATTTCTTCAATAATGCTAAATCATATGCTTGCCTAAGTCAGAAGTCAACTGCTGGTTGGATTTTGCTCACCTGTGATGTTATAATTATAGAATCTTTTAAGACAATGTTCAAATCCAGTGCCTTCCCTTTTCTTGCAGCTGGTCTCCCTTACTGCTGCTGCAAAGACTTGTAAAGAGAGCAAGAAGCAGCAATATTCCAGTCTTCTTGGAGATTTGCATGTAGAAAAGCAAGCAAATTCGTATGCACTCTGTGCATGGCTCATGGGGTGATGAGGACAATAGGAGCCTCAGAGGGAATGATCGTTTCACAACAAGGAACTCATGCATTTCAAATTGGTCCACACCTGGGCTTGAAATGAGTCCATATTCCGGTTGGTTAATGCTGTTGCTGAACTGGAAAGACTGACAGCTTGAAGGAGCATTCACAAAGTCATATTGCACGTTCATTCTGGGAATGTGTGTGTGTGTGTGTGTGTGTGTTTTCTTGATGGGCATGATTACTAGAAAATAAAACTGGCCATATCCTCCTAGGTCTGCTTCTGCATAGCACAATGACAACACGGACTCTGCATTGAGTTTAGGGAACTGAATTCTCCATACTTCGGTTGTACAAGTGTATATATCTGAGAGTGTATAAAACACTGATGATTATCTGATATAGACTTTCATGTACTTCATTAAACTACTATAGTACTCTGTTACTCATATTCTTTTAGGTTTCCTTTGCCTTTTTTCTATACTGTCTATTCTTTGCCTCATATAGATTCTTATATAGAAAGGATAAAAATCTGATTACTCATTGGTTTTGGATACATGTATGGGTTCTATTGAGTACAAGCTACTTAAAATACATTAAGCATCTCTTTATTTTCTTTCTCTGTATTGCCACTGATATGTATATATATCTTAGTGCACCCAGATTCATTTGAAATATATAGATCCAAGGCTTTTCGCTCCCAGTTTTCACCCCAGTTACCCTTCTTAACTAATGCCCTGTGTACTTAGGGTTTATTTTGGACCTTTTCAATTGCAGCGACACATTTTTGCAGTTACTGGGGGAAATGGAATTAAATCAGCTAATCATAGGTCTGGGGAAAAAAAAAGACAAGATTGTTCTACTGAAATCTTAGAAAAAAATCTGACAGCACACTCTGTAGCTATTCATATCACTTTTTTTTGAAAACAAGCCCTGTCTTTAATCTGTTATTTGGTTTCAAGTCTGCTTTGATCCATTATTCGCTTTGAAATCCAACCTTTGTTTAGACATTCACTTTAGCCCTATATTCTAAAATTGCACCCACAGTTCAGAAAGATGGATCTTTATAACAGCAGCATTTTCTTCATTTTCCAAGTCATGGAAATATATAGATGCTACTGGACTGCCAGACTCCTCTGAGCTGGCTCCAGTCCAAAAAAGCACAATAATTGGAATTCAAGCAATTAGACAGTAATTTATTTTTGTATTGTTAGCTAAATACAGTAATAATGTAAACTAATAACTAATCAAATATTGAAATGTTTCCCAGTCTTTCTTTCAAAAAGTTCTAAAATTCTGCGAGATTAGCATCTTCTCTGTTCATTTCAATTGGTCCTAGTCAGTGCCCAATAAGTAGATTTTTCTTTACTGACTGGAAAGTCTTTAATTTGAGAAATAATGTAAAGCAATAAAAAAGGCAACAAAGTATCACTATTATTATTCATAATGGTTAAGTTTAGGATATAGCACAGGGGGACAGCCAAGTGAAGCTGCTTCCTGAAGGCCAAAACTGGGGGTACTGGGTGGAAACAGCCCTCCCTTTCCTGGGAGGAAGTCTTGGAACTCTAGCAACTGAGGTCATTCTTGGGCCACGCTTGTATATTCTTCTTCTCAGGTTTTCCAGTCAGTAAATTGTTTTCCTCCTGAGAGGTAATGTGAGTAAAGTGACAAAAAAGAGGCCAAAAGTACTGCTTGGGAGAATTCTTCTCATAGAAACCAGGAATGGGGAAAAGGTATCCACTTCTCAGAGAAAACATGATTTTATGATCTGAATACACATGCATTCTTAAATGAATTTAATCTCCTAATAATCTTATTCATGTAATAATTAGATTTAGTGAATTTTCATGAAACATTAAAAAGTTCAGTTTTATTTTTTAAAAGTTGCAAGAATTCTCTAAAATTTTTAATGAATGAGTTCCAAATTATGATATTGATTTATGAAGTAACTGGGATAAATCCTTTCTTATTCTCAAAAAGCCCTCAGTATCACTTCTAGGTTCTTCCTTAATCAAGGAGAAACTTTCACTACAAATGGTTTTCAGAACATGCATTTCAGTTTCTGATTAGAAAATTGTAATTAATTGTAATTAATCCAAGGTGACCTAATTATATCAATGTATTTTCATGATAATTTAGTCAGTCTAAAATGACAAAGAAATGACAACACAATATTTAAAATAATTTCTGTTATATTTATTTGTTCACAGTCAATCATTTTTTGATCAGACCTCAAACAATGAAAGGTTTAAATTAAAACTAATTTTAATTTAATTATTTAATTAATTATTTAATTAATTAAATTAAATTGTTCACAAATTTAAATTTTTAAATTTACAGTATTTTATGTTACAGGTGTGCAATATAGTGATTCACAGTTTTGAAGGTTACACTCCATTTATACTTATGATAAAATACCAGCTATAGTCTCTGTGTTGTACAATATGTCTTTGCAGTTTATTTTATGCATAATAGTTTGCAATTCAACTCCTATTCTTATGTTGCCCCTCCCTCAGACCCCACTAATAATCACTAGTTTGATTTCTATATCTATGGGATTGTTTCAAATTTTTAATATTTTTTATATTCAGTATATAAATGAAATAATGCATTTGTCTTTCTCTGACTTATTTGACTTAGCATAACAGTATAATATCCTTTCCATCTATCCATGTTGTTGAGAATGTCAAATTTTCTTTTTAATGACTCTATAGCATTCCATTATATAAAAATGGAATAGATACATAATACATATATAAATATATAGATATATAATGCATATGTAAGTTAGTGATAGTTGCTCAGTTGTGTCCAACTATTTGAAATCCCATGGACTGTAGCCCACCAGGTTCCTCTGTCCATGGAATTCTCTAGTCAGAATACTGGCATGGTTATCCATTCCATTCTCCAGGGAATCCTCCCAACCCAGTCATCCAAACCTGTGTCTCTTAAGTGCCAGGCATATTCTTTACTATGCAAGCCATCAGAAAAGTCCATCATATATGCATATGTCATAAATTCTTTGTCCATTATTCTGTCAATGTACACTTCTAGGTTCTTCCTTAATCAAGGAGAAACTTTCACTACAAATGGTTTTCAGAACATGCATTTCAGTTTCTGATTAGAAAATTGTAATTAATTGTAATTAATCCAAGGTGACCTAATTATATCAATGTATTTTCATGATAATTTAGTCAGTCTAAAATGACAAAGAAATGACAACACAATATTTAAAATAATTTCTGTTATATTTATTTGTTCACAGTCAATCATTTTTTGATCAGACCTCAAACAATGAAAGGTTTAAATTAAAACTAATTTTAATTTAATTATTTAATTAATTATTTAATTAATTAAATTAAATTGTTCACAAATTTAAATTTTTTTAAATTTACAGTATTTTATGTTACAGGTGTGCAATATAGTGATTCACAGTTTTGAAGGTTACACTCCATTTATACTTATGATAAAATACCAGCTATAGTCTCTGTGTTGTACAATATGTCTTTGCAGTTTATTTTATGCATAATAGTTTGCAATTCAACTCCTATTCTTATGTTGCCCCTCCCTCAGACCCCACTAATAATCACTAGTTTGATTTCTATATCTATGGGATTGTTTCAAATTTTTAATATTTTTTATATTCAGTATATAAATGAAATAATGCATTTGTCTTTCTCTGACTTATTTGACTTAGCATAACAGTATAATATCCTTTCCATCTATCCATGTTGTTGAGAATGTCAAATTTTCTTTTTAATGACTCTATAGCATTCCATTATATAAAAATGGAATAGATACATAATACATATATAAATATATAGATATATAATGCATATGTAAGTTAGTGATAGTTGCTCAGTTGTGTCCAACTATTTGAAATCCCATGGACTGTAGCCCACCAGGTTCCTCTGTCCATGGAATTCTCTAGTCAGGAATACTGGCATGGTTATCCATTCCATTCTCCAGGGAATCCTCCCAACCCAGTCATCCAAACCTGTGTCTCTTAAGTGCCAGGCATATTCTTTACTATGCAAGCCATCAGAAAAGTCCATCATATATGCATATGTCATAAATTCTTTGTCCATTATTCTGTCAATGTACACTTCAGTTGCTTCCAATCTTGGCAATTATAAATAATAGTGCTATGAATATTGGAGTGCATAGATCTTTTCAAGCTAATGTTTTCGTTTCTTTTTGCTATATACCCAGGAATAGAATTTCTGACTCATATGGTAGGTCTATGTTAATTGGTCCTCTGCGACAACCTAGAGGGGAGAGAAGGGTGGAGGGTGAGAAGGAAGTTCAAGAAGGAGGAGACATATGTATACCGATGGCTGACTCATACTGATTTATGGCAGAAACAACTCATTTTTATAAAGCAGCTTATCCCTCTATTAAATAGAAATATTTTTTAAGAAAAGTAATATCCATACAATTTCTACAGTGGCTACACATATATACATTCCTACCAACATAGAACAAGGGCTCCCTTTTTTCCATATCCTTGCCAATATTTGTCATTTGTATTCCTTTTAATGATAGCCATTCTGTCAGGAGGGAGGAGATACATCATTGTGGTTGATTTACATTTCCCTGACGATTAGTGATGTTGAGCATCTTTTCATGGGCCTGTTAGCCATCTGTATATCTTCTTTGGAAAAATGTCTTTTCAGGTCTTTTGCCCATTTTTAATCAAGTTTCTTTTTTGTTGTTGTTGAGTTGTAGGAGCTGTCTATATATGTTAGATATTAATCCCTAGGATCGTATTGTTTGCAAATATTTTTCCTATTCCATAGGCCTTTGTGTTTTGTTTTGTCAGTGGTTTCCTTTTGAAAACTTGTAAAAGGTGCTTATATAGCATTCCATTATATAAAATGGAATAGATACATAATACATATATAAATATATAGATATATAATGCATATGTAAGTTAGTGATAGTTGCTCAGTTGTGTCCAACTATTTGAAATCCCATGGACTGTAGCCCACCAGGTTCCTCTGTCCATGGAATTCTCTAGTCAGAATACTGGCATGGTTATCCATTCCATTCTCCAGGGAATCCTCCCAACCCAGTCATCCAAACCTGTGTCTCTTAAGTGCCAGGCATATTCTTTACTATGCAAGCCATCAGAAAAGTCCATCATATATGCATATGTCATAAATTCTTTGTCCATTATTCTGTCAATGTACACTTCAGTTGCTTCCAATCTTGGCAATTATAAATAATAGTGCTATGAATATTGGAGTGCATAGATCTTTTCAAGCTAATGTTTTCGTTTCTTTTTGCTATATACCCAGGAATAGAATTTCTGACTCATATGGTAGGTCTATGTTAATTGGTCCTCTGCGACAACCTAGAGGGGAGAGAAGGGTGGAGGGTGAGAAGGAAGTTCAAGAAGGAGGAGACATATGTATACCGATGGCTGACTCATACTGATTTATGGCAGAAACAACTCATTTTTATAAAGCAGCTTATCCCTCTATTAAATAGAAATATTTTTTAAGAAAAGTAATATCCATACAATTTCTACAGTGGCTACACATATATACATTCCTACCAACATAGAACAAGGGCTCCCTTTTTTCCATATCCTTGCCAATATTTGTCATTTGTATTCCTTTTAATGATAGCCATTCTGTCAGGAGGGAGGAGATACATCATTGTGGTTGATTTACATTTCCCTGACGATTAGTGATGTTGAGCATCTTTTCATGGGCCTGTTAGCCATCTGTATATCTTCTTTGGAAAAATGTCTTTTCAGGTCTTTTGCCCATTTTTAATCAAGTTTCTTTTTTTTGTTGTTGTTGAGTTGTAGGAGCTGTCTATATATGTTAGATATTAATCCCTAGGATCGTATTGTTTGCAAATATTTTTCCTATTCCATAGGCCTTTGTGTTTTGTTTTGTCAGTGGTTTCCTTTACTGTGCAAAAGCTTTTAAGTTTAACTGGAAGAAAAGACAGCCCTCTTTTCTGGTTTCCATAATTATGCTGCCTAGCAGTTAGTTATCCATGAATTTTTTACTAGCACCCAAAATTAATATGGAAAACAAATTCTAAGTACATTCTCTCTTCCCACCAACTTCCTTTTTTGCCTTGTTTTGATGAAAGACCTTATAATCCAGGCAGAATTTCAAAAAGAATTTTGTGAATTATCTATAACTCTTCCTCAAATCAATACAGTGTTGAGCTAGTACTTCCTTCTAATATTTCGGTTACACTCTTATTTCCTATGATATTGTTTCAGTTCAGGTTTTTCATTTCTCCTGTTTTAATCTCTATAGAGTCATCCACTTAACCCAGAAATCGAAGCTCTCCCTAATCCCATTTTGTCTTCTTCTGATCTGTTTCTACCGCACTTCTGGAGTAATCTTTCTGAAACTGAAATCTGGTCATGAATCTCTCTTGCCAATCATTCTTAATAATTTGACCATTTCCTACAGAATAAATTCTAAATTTCTTTTCAAATAATGTAAATCCCATGAGTGCTGGCTCATCCTTTCAATTACGCTGTATGTTCTATCACTTTTTCTTTCTCTTTTCTACCACTCATGAACCTACAGTAAAAAACCATTTTTTCCCCATTTTCTTCAAAAAGCACATAATTATATATATCCGTGTGAGCATCTGTCTTCCTAACATTTCTTATTTAATTTTTTTAAAAAAAAACACACCTTAAAATTCTGTTCCTAGTGGAGGACTATTTTGTCAAAAACAAATTTATATGTCATGCTTCTCTGCTTCTCCATATACTGTTGTTATTCCTTTAATTTCACTGGTCAATTTATATTAAACATATAAGCTTTTCCAGATAATCTTATATTTGTAAGAAGTTGGATCATTTTTCATTTGCTTATATTTTCAGACTTTAGTGTATTATGTGATAAATTATAGATGATCAAATTGTCTTAAATAAATGAATTTCATTTGCTTATCCATTTTCAGACTTTAGTGTTTTGTTTTGTCAGTGGTTTCCTTTACTGTGCAAAAGCTTTTAAGTTTAACTGGAAGAAAAGACAGCCCTCTTTTCTGGTTTCCATAATTATGCTGCCTAGCAGTTAGTTATCCATGAATTTTTTACTAGCACCCAAAATTAATATGGAAAACAAATTCTAAGTACATTCTCTCTTCCCACCAACTTCCTTTTTTGCCTTGTTTTGATGAAAGACCTTATAATCCAGGCAGAATTTCAAAAAGAATTTTGTGAATTATCTATAACTCTTCCTCAAATCAATACAGTGTTGAGCTAGTACTTCCTTCTAATATTTCGGTTACACTCTTATTTCCTATGATATTGTTTCAGTTCAGGTTTTTCATTTCTCCTGTTTTAATCTCTATAGAGTCATCCACTTAACCCAGAAATCGAAGCTCTCCCTAATCCCATTTTGTCTTCTTCTGATCTGTTTCTACCGCACTTCTGGAGTAATCTTTCTGAAACTGAAATCTGGTCATGAATCTCTCTTGCCAATCATTCTTAATAATTTGACCATTTCCTACAGAATAAATTCTAAATTTCTTTTCAAATAATGTAAATCCCATGAGTGCTGGCTCATCCTTTCAATTACGCTGTATGTTCTATCACTTTTCTTTCTCTTTTCTACCACTCATGAACCTACAGTAAAAAACCATTTTTTCCCCATTTTCTTCAAAAAGCACATAATTATATATATCCGTGTGAGCATCTGTCTTCCTAACATTTCTTATTTAATTTTTTTAAAAAAAAACACACCTTAAAATTCTGTTCCTAGTGGAGGACTATTTTGTCAAAAACAAATTTATATGTCATGCTTCTCTGCTTCTCCATATACTGTTGTTATTCCTTTAATTTCACTGGTCAATTTATATTAAACATATAAGCTTTTCCAGATAATCTTATATTTGTAAGAAGTTGGATCATTTTTCATTTGCTTATATTTTCAGACTTTAGTGTATTATGTGATAAATTATAGATGATCAATATGTTTTAAATATATGAATCGTTGCATCCTTCTGGGTCTTTTTCTTCCTCTCACTATGAATTCCATTTCTACTTTATGCTTGCTTTCTGCAATATAAACATCCTCCATTTTTTATGGCTCAGCCCAGTGTCATGTCATTCAGGACACATTTGCTGGCCAGTTCAGCTCTCCATTTTCCACATAATTGAACTCTATCGATAGTGATGACACTTACTTATCAGTCTTGTGTTAGGATAAACAGACTAAATTAATTTTCTCTCTGCCAATTCAACCATGTATCCCTAATGTCTGGAAACAGAATCTAAGATAAGGAGAGGAAACTGTGCAAACAAACCCATCTTTGTTCTCATGCACTAAACTTTTCATTTGTAATTTTCTATTTAATTATCTCTCTGATCAACATACACAGTTGCCTGTATGCAAACATAGGAAATAAAATAATTTAAGGCATTTCATAAATGATGATTTCTTTTCTTTCCTCATTCTGTGTTGCTCTCAGCAGAATTAGGATCAATATCTTTCTCAGTCTCTTTTTAATCTCAATAGTCCTTCTCAGAATATATTTTCCTATTGTTTTTGTAACGTTTTCTATTAACTTATTTTATATCATTAAGACGTTAGGAGGTATGTCTTTCTATTCCTCATTTACATTGCTTTTACTCCATAAATTAATAGATGGCACTTGGGTAGCAAGAAGGGATAAGGCAAAGGATGTGGCATAATGAAGAAAGAGCTCTCCAAGTGTGTCGAAACTATACTCCCTGAATGTATCTATAGAGACAAGTGGCTTGAATGAATTACCTCAATAAGCATAACATCTTGTAGAGAGCTAATGCAGATGTACATAAAGAAGCTATTTCAATAAGTTAAAATATTTTCTAAAAAAACACACCTTAAAATTCTGTTCCTAGTGGAGGACTAAATTATAGTCATGCTTCTCTGCTTCTCCATATACTGTTGTTATTCCTTTAATTTCACTGGTCAATTTATATTAAACATATAAGCTTTTCCAGATAATCTTATATTTGTAAGAAGTTGGATCATTTTTCATTTGCTTATATTTTCAGACTTTAGTGTATTATGTGATAAATTATAGATGATCAATATGTTTTAAATATATGAATCGTTGCATCCTTCTGGGTCTTTTTCTTCCTCTCACTATGAATTCCATTTCTACTTTATGCTTGCTTTCTGCAATATAAACATCCTCCATTTTTTATGGCTCAGCCCAGTGTCATGTCATTCAGGACACATTTGCTGGCCAGTTCAGCTCTCCATTTTCCACATAATTGAACTCTATCGATAGTGATGACACTTACTTATCAGTCTTGTGTTAGGATAAACAGACTAAATTAATTTTCTCTCTGCCAATTCAACCATGTATCCCTAATGTCTGGAAACAGAATCTAAGATAAGGAGAGGAAACTGTGCAAACAAACCCATCTTTGTTCTCATGCACTAAACTTTTCATTTGTAATTTTCTATTTAATTATCTCTCTGATCAACATACACAGTTGCCTGTATGCAAACATAGGAAATAAAATAATTTAAGGCATTTCATAAATGATGATTTCTTTTCTTTCCTCATTCTGTGTTGCTCTCAGCAGAATTAGGATCAATATCTTTCTCAGTCTCTTTTTAATCTCAATAGTCCTTCTCAGAATATATTTTCCTATTGTTTTTGTAACGTTTTCTATTAACTTATTTTATATCATTAAGACGTTAGGAGGTATGTCTTTCTATTCCTCATTTACATTGCTTTTACTCCATAAATTAATAGATGGCACTTGGGTAGCAAGAAGGGATAAGGCAAAGGATGTGGCATAATGAAGAAAGAGCTCTCCAAGTGTGTCGAAACTATACTCCCTGAATGTATCTATAGAGACAAGTGGCTTGAATGAATTACCTCAATAAGCATAACATCTTGTAGAGAGCTAATGCAGATGTCATACATAAAGAAGCTATTTCAATAAGTTAAAATATTTTCTCAAGCCTTTCTTTGTACATGTGAAAATAGTCTATTGTAATCATCATATCTGTGCACATTAGAGTCAGACAAACTGGATCCAAACCTCAATTTTCTTCCTTCCAGTAAGAGTATCATTGGTCAGTTGATTTGTCTCTAAATCTCATTGGGAAAAATTATACTAATAGAGCAACCCATAAGGATATTGTGAGGACTGAATGTTGAGCATATAGAATAAGTAAGCTAGTATAATAGCATGGACAAAGCACATGGGGCATGTTAAATTTAGATATGTAATAAGCAGTGGGGGTGGGTGAAACAGAACAGATTTCACAAGGTTGCTGTGTGTGTGCTGTATGTGTGCACGCATGCTTAGTTGGGTCCGATTCTTTGTGATTCCATGAACAGGATCCTCTGTTCATTGGATTTTCCAGGTAGGAATACTGGAGTGGATTTTTCTTCATCAGAGGATCTTTCTGAACTAGGGATTGAAACTGTCTCTTGTGTCTCCTACATTGGCACATGGATTTTTTTTACCCCTGTGCCAGTGGGGAGGCCCCAGGGTGCTATACATATATATGAAGCTGCTGCTGCTCAGTAACTTGACCCGTGTCCACAGGATCCTCTTTCCATGGAATTCACCAGGCAAGTGTACTTAAGTGTGTACCATGCCATCCTCCAGAGGATCTTTCCGATGCAGGGATGGAACCCATGTCTCCTTCATTGCAGGCAAATTCCTTACCACTTAGCTACCAGGGAAACCTTGATATGAAGCTAGTAATTTACCAAATGTACTACACATGGAATCAATAGAAATGTGACCGCTGCTTATAGACAGAAAGATCAACTGGAAAGATAAACTCGTGATCATACCTCTGTCTATCACTCTCATATTTGGCATCCACTTGAGGACACTCAACACCATTCTTTTCTGACCCTCAAATGTACTCTATTCTGAAAACATGCAAATTGTTTAGCAGGTTTGTAAGGCATAGTTGTGGCCACATACTTGTCACCATGCTCTCTTTAAGAGCCCATGGGAACAAGACTCAGGCAACTTCTGCCTGATTATGTTCCCTTGTTCTTTGCTAAAGTTTGGATTTTTAAACCATACTTTCAGTAGGGAAAGCTCATATGGAAAAAGGAGAGGTAGGTCATAGTATTTACTCTAGGAATCAGTTGGTATACACTTGTTATCTATCCTATGTCATTTGAGTCTGTTGCTTTCCTTTTTCTTCTCATTGTGAGGTTTTTTTGTTGTTGTTGTTTGTTTTTGTTGTTGTTGTTGTCTTGACTGCACCGGGACTTTGTTGCTGCACTTAAGCTTTCTCTATTTGTGGAGCCTGAGAACTCTTCCAGTGGCAGTGCTTGGGCTTCTAGTCGCAGAGGTTTCTCTTGCTGTAGGGCACAAGGTCTGGGGCGCACACGGTTCTATAATTATGGCAGGCAAGTTCTGTAGCCCCAAGGCATGTGGCGTCTCCCCGGGCCACCAGGCCAGGGAGTGAAC
This sequence comes from Tragulus kanchil, assembly GCA_022376925.1. Classification (NCBI taxonomy): domain Eukaryota; kingdom Metazoa; phylum Chordata; class Mammalia; order Artiodactyla; family Tragulidae; genus Tragulus; species Tragulus kanchil. Next base: position 83,020,734 of record JAIOJX010000003.1, on the reverse strand, counting down.
TCAAGTCCCTTGGCAGACGATTTTTTTTTTTTTTTTTTTGGCCGCTTCTATTATCTTTCATTTGTTTATCTTTGTTCTTTGGCCTGTGTGGGCCTCCCATCACAGTGGCCTCTCTCGTCTCTGAGCACCGGCTCTGGGCGCATGCGCTCCAGAGCCCTGACTCGGTAGTTGGACACATCAGTCCAGCCGCTCCGCGGCACGTGGGATCTTCCCAGGCCAGGGATCAAACCGGCGCCCCTTGCACTGCAAGTCGGTGTCCTTACCCGCTGGACCACCAGGGAAGCCGCTGTGAGTTTTAAAATGGTTTAATAAATGTTGCAAGTCAAACGTTCAAATTTAACCAATTTCATGACTCACAGCATAGCTTTAGTGGTAGTGACATAGGAATTATTATAGCATCATGGTGCTTCTGATACAACACACTTTACAAAATAAAAGGAGGGAGAAAGGGAAATCAGCAAATATTTCATAAAAGTGAATACAAATGCATAAATAGATGAACACTGTATTTATTCGTACTAGTGACAAATTAAAGAAATATAATTAAAGCTAATAGTCATTTTTCCTTCTCATGCATACAAATTTGAAAAAAAATGACTAGCATTAACAAGACTGAATATGTGGTTGGGACATATATTAATACAAACTTTCTTGTGTGCAATTTGACAATGCACATGAAATTATATAAGTATGATGTACTGTTTAGACTCGTGATTGCACTGGTAATATATCAAAGGGTATTTCCATGAGAAATGTTGATGCTGGGTTCTGTTAATTAGTGTGCTAACTATTCATTGTGTATCTTAATTCAGAGTGCATAGCATAGGAACTCTTTCTGAAATTCATGCATATTTGTTATGACTATAAACCCAGATAATACCTGAAAGGAAATATATCAACTGTTATTGGTAATTCATGAAAGAAAAACATTGCCTTTAGTCTTTTTGAATGCTTTATTATGTTTCTATAACAAACATGGATTACTTAGGTAAAGCATATGTCAAAACGTGCTTTACTTTCTAAAGTTTTTGCAGTTGAATGCTCTACCCTTTAGTGTACTCCCTCTGCTTATTGTCTAACCCTGTTATTGTGAACTATAGCACACATACATGAAATTTAAATGTTCAACTTAACATGTAGGGGAAAACCCCATGTAACAGATCAACAAATTGACTAGTGTGTACTCCAGCAGCATTCACCATGCCTGCTCTTGGTTCCCATTAGTGGGCCTACTCCTTTTGACAACTATCTTTCTTCTATAGAAATTATTTCTTCTCTTTTCTTTGCCAACCACTCATCCTTAAACAACAGAATTTAATCCTGATTATTAATAAATGACCTTCCAAAAAATGTAGTCATATTATATGGACTCTTCTGTGTATGATGCGTGCTCTGATTTAACTTGTATAGATATCCTTTAAAAGACAAAGGGAGTTCTTTCCCGTTTGTAGATTTCTAAGAGCTCTTTTGTTTAAGGATTGTATCAGATGTTTCTTTCAATTTATTAAACTACCATATGATTAAAATCTTTGTCAATCTGTTCCCATAATAAATTAAAATTGCTTGCTTTCTAATCTTAGACACATCTTGCATGTTTTCAATGGATCCAAATTGTTCATGTTGAAAATTATTTTGCTAATATTTTGCTTAGGATATTTGCATGTTCTTTTATATAATTTTTTATTTCAATTATTTATTTATTGTTGACTGTGCTGAGTCTTTGTTGCTGCATAGACTTTTCTCTAGATGTGGTGAGTCCTCTATTCTGTAGTTGTAGTGTGTGGACTCCTCATTGTGATGACTTCTGTTTTGTGGACCACAAGCTCTAGAGCAGAGAGGCTCAATAGTTGTGGTGCCCTGGCTTAATTCCATGGTATGTGTAACCTTCCTAGCTCAAGGATCAAAACCATATCTCTTTCAGTGGCAGGCAGATTCTTTACCACTGATCTCCCAGCACCAGCTGTAGGTGTATGTGCTCCAGAACTCTGGCTCATAATTGGGCACACCAGGCCAGCCTCTTGGTGGCATGTGGGATCTTCCAGGACCAGGAATGGAACCGGTGCTCCTTGCGCTGCAAGGTGGACTCTTTAACCCCACCAGGACCACCAGGGAAGTCCCTAAAATGCCCATTTCTGAATCTTCTGAATTCATGAATGCATTTTCTCACAAGGAAAAAAAGAATTTTGCAAATACGATGAAGACTAGCATCCAACCTACTTATGTGAAGCCAAATGAAGAGAATCTTTCCTTGCTGTAGTTTATGTGAAGACAGAATCAGAATAAGAAATATGCTACATTATAAACAATCAAGATGAAGGAAGGAAGTCATAAGTCAGGGAATGAAGGTCACCTCTAGAAACCAGGAAAGAAAGAAAACAAATTCTGCAGTAGAAATATTGTCTTGCAGACATCTTGATGGATTCTTGACCAACAATATTGTAACATAGTAAGAGTGTTGTTTTAAGCCATATGTTTATGTTAATTTGTTGCAATCCAATGTGAAGCCCGGCATGCTGCAGTTCATGGGGTCACAAATAGTCGGACATGACTTAGTGACTGAACAGCTACATGAAACTAATAAAATTTCTTTCTGAATCTTATTGAGATTGGTGTTGAAATGTACAGCCTTGAGTAACATTTAAAGAAGATATCTGAATACTGATTTAATGTGGCTAGTATTTATGGATTAATTTATGTTTTAAAAGTTTATCATATAAAGGATGTTTAATAATTAGTTTTGAGTAATTCACTTATTTTTAATCTAAAGTTTAGAACCTACTACATATATTGTTTATAGAATTTTTAAAATTTTCTTTTAAACAGTGGTAAAAAACACATAAAATGAGATCCACCATCTTAACAAACTTTATGCATGTATAGTTCTATATTGTGCCTTGTATAGCAGACATCTAGAAGTTTCTGTTCTTGCATGACTGAACTGCTATACCTATTGAAGAGCAAATCATCATTTTCCACTCCCCATTTTCCCTGGCAACCACAATTCTATTTTCTGTTTCTATGAATTTGACTGCATTGGATGATTCATGGAATCAAGCAGTGTTTGTTCTTTTATAACTACCTTATTTCACTTAGCATAATACCTCAAGGTTTATCCAGTTGGAACATTTGATACTATGATACTATATAAACACTAAATGTGTGATTCACTTAGACTTTATTTAGAAAAAGTAAGAAACTAGCAGGATTTAATGAACTAAAATAAAGGCCTACATGTATAAAATGGAATAAAGCAAGAAATAGGTTATCTAAAATTATTAATAAATTTGCTAAAATTCCAGTGAAATCAATCATGGAAAATAAATGAGAAAAATTAAAAAAAAGAAAACATAAATTGGATTAAAAGGAAAAAAACCCAAAAAAAAATACATTATAAACAATCAAGATGAAGGAAGGAAGTCATAAGTCAGGGAATGAAGGTCACCTCTAGAAACCAGGAAAGAAAGAAAACAAATTCTGCAGTAGAAATATTGTCTTGCAGACATCTTGATGGATTCTTGACCAACAATATTGTAACATAGTAAGAGTGTTGTTTTAAGCCATATGTTTATGTTAATTTGTTGCAATCCAATGTGAAGCCCGGCATGCTGCAGTTCATGGGGTCACAAATAGTCGGACATGACTTAGTGACTGAACAGCTACATGAAACTAATAAAATTTCTTTCTGAATCTTATTGAGATTGGTGTTGAAATGTACAGCCTTGAGTAACATTTAAAGAAGATATCTGAATACTGATTTAATGTGGCTAGTATTTATGGATTAATTTATGTTTTAAAAGTTTATCATATAAAGGATGTTTAATAATTAGTTTTGAGTAATTCACTTATTTTTAATCTAAAGTTTAGAACCTACTACATATATTGTTTATAGAATTTTTAAAATTTTCTTTTAAACAGTGGTAAAAAACACATAAAATGAGATCCACCATCTTAACAAACTTTATGCATGTATAGTTCTATATTGTGCCTTGTATAGCAGACATCTAGAAGTTTCTGTTCTTGCATGACTGAACTGCTATACCTATTGAAGAGCAAATCATCATTTTCCACTCCCCATTTTCCCTGGCAACCACAATTCTATTTTCTGTTTCTATGAATTTGACTGCATTGGATGATTCATGGAATCAAGCAGTGTTTGTTCTTTTATAACTACCTTATTTCACTTAGCATAATACCTCAAGGTTTATCCAGTTGGAACATTTGATACTATGATACTATATAAACACTAAATGTGTGATTCACTTAGACTTTATTTAGAAAAAGTAAGAAACTAGCAGGATTTAATGAACTAAAATAAAGGCCTACATGTATAAAATGGAATAAAGCAAGAAATAGGTTATCTAAAATTATTAATAAATTTGCTAAAATTCCAGTGAAATCAATCATGGAAAATAAATGAGAAAAATTAAAAAAAAGAAAACATAAATTGGATTAAAAAGGAACCCAAATGATAGCCATGTAGGACTTACATTATCTAGATGGTGAAGTAGGAAATCCCAGAACTCCTTTGCTCACAGAAACATTCAACTACGATATACAGTAAGAACATCTTAGAAAGTTTTACAGTATATAGTTAAGAAATTTTAATGCCTAAGGCAAACACAAAGCTGAGAAAAGTCTCACTGAAATAAAAAATAAATCACTTTATTTACGTTAGCCCTTCCCCAAGTCAGCAGAGCTCAGTAGCATAAGATGGAACTGGGTTTGTGATGTCTCTCTGAGAGGGGAGATTTTGCTGTCTACCATATGTATGTACTCTATATGTAATTATATATACATATATAATGTATGCTTATACAATACTATATATGTGTAATTGTAAATATGTCATCTATATATTTTTATCAATGCTTTAGATAATTTCTTCTCATCTATTATTTAGTTAACTAAGCTTTAGATCTGATCATAATATTTCCATTATTAAACATTTCATATCCATAACATTTGCATTTATTATCCAAACCTACACTGTTTATATCTATAGTTTCATTTACCTTGTAAGCATCTTTGAATTTATTACTGTTTTAGATTTATTTATATATGATTAATTTATGGTCTGTGTTTGTTATTGTAATAGCTCAAATTTTGATGATCTATTTCTATTTTTTTTGTTGTTTTTTTTTTGAATACCCCCTACAGTTCTCTCTCATGATATCTTCTGGTTTTTCCCCTTTTGTGTCTGATTATCACTGATTATGTGAGAGATGGCAATCTTGAAATATTATCTATCTACCACCAATATGTGAAACCTATTTAAAATTTATTTTTCTTCAGAATGGATAGACACTTATTCCAGCCAAGAATCTGCAAAGAATACTGATTTAGAACCAGCTTAAACCAATTTCAAACATAAAAAATCCTAGACTGTCCAAGCAAAATGTCTTTGAGAAAGTAGTTCTGCATTTCTCATTCTCATCCTGAGGGTTGTTTTCTTTGAGATACCAGAAACTTTTGTGGGTAATTATTTTGGACTCATTGATTTCAGTTGTACAGTGCTTTGATTTCCCTCAGTGGAAAGTTCAAATTTCTTAAAATCTGCATATGTTCTTAGGTCAAAAGTAGATTTAGAATTTTATTTCTCTGAATTTCATGTCTTTCTTATACTTCTTCACTCTTTTGTTCATTCTTGCTACTGTCATAAAACTTTTAATAATATATTTTCTTCCTATATTATTCCTCTTCTCAGAGGAAAATATGGCTCATGTATTTTGACCTGTTATTATTAGAAACAGAAAATCAGAAATGAACTTCTTAGTGTATACTACATATGATACATACATAATTAATTGAAAAATATGTGTTATGTTCAGAAAGATTATTACATTATTTCAAAACTATTTAAATACGATTGACAATTAAAATTTGTATGTATTTAGTTTTTAAAGTGTGGATTTAAAAAGATGTACAATGATACAATGATGATAGAAGTATGCATAATTAAATATTCACTGCAATCAATTTAATTAACACATCCATTATCTCACTAGTTACAATTTTATGATGAGGAGAACATTTATGATTTATACTTAGCAAATTTCAAGTATAAAATAGAGTATTTTAACTATAAATACTAGACTGTACATTAAATCTCCAGAGCTTATTAATCTTTAACTTAGCATGTCTATCCTTTAACCAACATAGCCCCATTTCCTGCAACCTTCAGGTCATGGCAAACATGACTCTAATCTAGTCTGTGAAGTTTGATGTTTTTAGATTTTGCACATACATGAGATCATGGAGTATTTATTATTCTGTCTAGCTTTTTTCTAGACAGAATATGCCTAGAATACTGTATTTAAAAAATAGGCTATATTATAGGAATATTCTGAAATAATGATTATCTTTTGCATAATTACAAAAAGAATCAATTGTCCATTATGTTAGAAAACACAAGTTTTTTTCCCTCTTAATTACTGCCTTAAATTTTTAGCTTTGAAACTGGCAAGTATATGTACATATACCATCTAGTTAAAAAGGTTTTTAAATAAAAAGGCATTTATTATTCTAAAAAGAATCACCAAAGTGAAAGGGTGCTTACTTACTCAGCTCTTCCACTGATATAATCTAAACAGCTGCCTAGATTCTTGACAACTAAGAGGATCTTAAGAGAGACAAAGCCTCTCAGTTCTACTTTTTACAGAAAACATGATAGTTCTTATGCTCTTTCAAAATCAAGATTAAAATAGAACTGTAAATTGAAAGTCTTCTACATTCTACTTTTACTCAGAGGATTTGATAGTTAGGTATGAGTTTCAGAGCATGCTTGCAAGTTCCATAAACAAGAATGCCGTGTTCTTAACTGTGACAACTTTTCAAGGAGAAGTGGCGTGCTATATAATTTTCACATGGCCAATCATAATCAAAAGCCTTGCTTTGCTGACTTCTATAAGGTGTTTTGATTATTCATTTTGATTGAATAGTATTGGCAAACATTAAAAGGATTGGTATAGAATCACCTGGTAGCTGAATACAATTATATACTTAATAGCCAACGTTTTATTTACACGTTTTCATTAGTGTCGTTAACTAAGTCACTATTAATGGAGTATTATTTCGTCAGTTTGGTAAGTAGAATTCTAAGATTTCCATCCTGTCTTACATCACCTTGAATAACGTGCTCTTTTTGAGGGTTACAGAACATGTGACTATAATGGGCTATAACTCCTATGACTGTTTTATGGCACAATGACTTTTGGAAATACTATTAAGGCGTCTAATCAGTTCAATAATCAAAATGGGGGATTATCCTGGGTTCACCTGATCATGAGAGCTGAGGACATTAAGAGTTAAGAAACAACAGTATAGATTCACATACTGAATTTTTATTATTATTATTAATTTTGGCCTCTTTTATTGGTCCTTTATTTTCATCCATCTTCATTCTTTTGCCTGTATGTGCTTCCCAATGCAGTGGTTCATAATTGGACACAATGGTCTAGTGACACATGGGATCTTTCTGGGCCAGGGATCAAACTGGTGCCCCCTGCACTGCAAGGTGGACTCTCTACCTAATGGACCAACAGGGAAGTCCCATCTACTGGTTTTAAAGGAGCAAACTAAATATGATGCAAAGACCATGTGATAGGTAGTGATGGGTAGCTGCTAATAGCTGAGAATTGCCATTGGTGAACAAGTAAAAAAGTGGAACTCTCAGCCCTATTAGCATCAATAAGTTTTAGAAAATGCACTTGAGTTGCAGATGAGACCACACCAGTGATACCTTGCTTTTAGCCAGGTGATACTATGATAAAAGGCCACAGCAAAAAAGCGTTAGATTCTTTTTCACAGATATGGTAAGATCATACGTAAATGTGTGCTGTTTTAAGGCACTAAAACATTGCTACTTTGTTGCACAGCAGTAGAAAACTAATTTTCCAGCAAGTTAAAAGAACAGTTGGAGGTATAATTTAATGATTTCTAATGCTCATTATTCATCTGTGGCAAACATATTACAATGAATAAATTGGTATTGGGAAAATTCAATATTAACTTGAAATTGTAAAAATATAACTTAAATTTTGGTTAAGAAATTTCTGTCATTTTTTTCATGATTATCAAATTATAAGATGATATTCAGGTAAGAAACAAGACATGATAGTATTCTATATTCTTCCTGATAGCATTTCAGTATTATGAGTTAGTGACCTTAGTTGTGTGGATCTTACCAAATTGCTTACATTTTCCATGCTTTAGTTTCATTATCTATAAAAGTTAGTCAAGTTATAGTCCTCTAGTCTCTTTTACGTTAAAAGTTTTATATTACTCTGATACTTTAGTGAAAATGTAACCTTATTTTTGAAAATGTGATGTGTTTTAAGGGAAAAATAATCAGTCTTTTTAGCTATAGAACAAACAAATAAATATAAAACTAGTGAAAAACTTTTGCAATTGGAAAAACCAAATTTTCTGTAAAAAAAAGAAAACAAAACCTTTTTTTTGGTCACTTCTATTGGTCTTTAATTTATTTATTTATTTTCATCCATCTTTGTTCTTTAGCCTGTGTGGGCCTCCCATCACAGTGGCCTCCCTTTCTGCAGAGCACCAGCTCTGGTGGCATGCCCGCCGAAGCTCCGGCTCAATAGTTAGACACATCGGTCCAGCCGCTCCACAGCACATGGGATCTTCCCAGGCCAAGGATGGAACTGGCGTCCCTTGCACTGCAAGGCGGTGTCCTTACCCACTGGACCACCATGGAAGCCCCCAGATTTTCTGATGAGAATCAAGAACTAGATCTTGTAATTTCTTTCTTAAAGCTAACAAAAGAAAGCCTCTGTGTATACTCATAGGAATTTTGAAAATTATTTCTGTCAGTATTAAGGAAAATTTAGCCAGGTGATACTATGATAAAAGGCCACAGCAAAAAAGCGTTAGATTCTTTTTCACAGATATGGTAAGATCATACGTAAATGTGTGCTGTTTTAAGGCACTAAAACATTGCTACTTTGTTGCACAGCAGTAGAAAACTAATTTTCCAGCAAGTTAAAAGAACAGTTGGAGGTATAATTTAATGATTTCTAATGCTCATTATTCATCTGTGGCAAACATATTACAATGAATAAATTGGTATTGGGAAAATTCAATATTAACTTGAAATTGTAAAAATATAACTTAAATTTTGGTTAAGAAATTTCTGTCATTTTTTTCATGATTATCAAATTATAAGATGATATTCAGGTAAGAAACAAGACATGATAGTATTCTATATTCTTCCTGATAGCATTTCAGTATTATGAGTTAGTGACCTTAGTTGTGTGGATCTTACCAAATTGCTTACATTTTCCATGCTTTAGTTTCATTATCTATAAAAGTTAGTCAAGTTATAGTCCTCTAGTCTCTTTTACGTTAAAAGTTTTATATTACTCTGATACTTTAGTGAAAATGTAACCTTATTTTTGAAAATGTGATGTGTTTTAAGGGAAAAATAATCAGTCTTTTTAGCTATAGAACAAACAAATAAATATAAAACTAGTGAAAAACTTTTGCAATTGGAAAAACCAAATTTTCTGTAAAAAAAAGAAAACAAAACCTTTTTTTTGGTCACTTCTATTGGTCTTTAATTTATTTATTTATTTTCATCCATCTTTGTTCTTTAGCCTGTGTGGGCCTCCCATCACAGTGGCCTCCCTTTCTGCAGAGCACCAGCTCTGGTGGCATGCCCGCCGAAGCTCCGGCTCAATAGTTAGACACATCGGTCCAGCCGCTCCACAGCACATGGGATCTTCCCAGGCCAAGGATGGAACTGGCGTCCCTTGCACTGCAAGGCGGTGTCCTTACCCACTGGACCACCATGGAAGCCCCCAGATTTTCTGATGAGAATCAAGAACTAGATCTTGTAATTTCTTTCTTAAAGCTAACAAAAGAAAGCCTCTGTGTATACTCATAGGAATTTTGAAAATTATTTCTGTCAGTATTAAGGAAAATTTAAAAAATACTTAGATCTTTTCTTTTAAAGCTAAATTCCTTTTTCTTTCTTTCTTTTTTTTTTTTATTTTTATTTTTGGGCGGGGGTTGGGTTGGGGAGGGACGGGAGCGGGCGGGCCACTTCTATTGGTCTTTTACTTTTCCGTTTTCATCCGTCTTTGTTCTTTAGCTCCTGTGGGCCTCCCATCGTGGTGACCTCTGTCATCGCAGAGCGCCGACTCTGGGCGCATGCGCCCCAGAGCGCTGGCTCGGTGATTGGACACATGGGTCCAGCCTCTCCACGGCACGTGGGATCTTCCCAGGCCAGGGATCGAACCTGCGCCCCTTGCACTGCAAGGCCATGTCCTTATCCACTGGACCACCAGGGGAAGCCCTAAATTTCCTTTTCATCTGTACTAAGCCTCTGAAAGCTTGGGAAGTGAAGTTGAGATAAGACAAATTCCATTCCAATTCAATTTTGTAAATATTCTATAATAAATAGATTAATGTGAACATGAAAGTCGAATGGTGTCAATACCATTAACTAGTGGAAAGCATAATTATAATCAGGTCGAGTCTCACACAGGGGTATCATTATTTTACCATATGAAAGAAATGTAAGACAATTAACAGTTTCCAAATTAGCTTGATGGGAGAAAACATACAATAGAGCAATCCATTACTTACTAATGAAGTTACATTCCATAAAGGAGTTCCTCCAAGGAATTTCCTTTTGAAATAATATTTATGTACATTCTAGCAGAGGTGAGCATTGATTGCTGATCTCAATTGCAAATTTAGCAAGTCCCCCAGAGAAAAAAGCACACAGATTGTTTGACTGAATTGTTGTGGGTGGTTTAAAATTATGATGAAAGACAATGTAAAAATAGAAACCATGTGGGTTTCCTTATTTTGCTTGAAGGGAATGTTACTAATTTATTTTTCTTATAGAAATTCAATGAAATTAGAATTTCCATTTTGATTCCAAATTAGCTATAACAAAAGGGAGATTAAATTCACCAGTTGGTTATATTCATTAGTTCTATATCATTCACTCTAGCCAGCCATTAAGCATGAGTGTTTACTCAATGGCAGAAAGTACTTGAAAAAGAGAAATAAAAATAATATATAAAGGTATGGGTTGTAAACTATATGTATAAATGTAAATTTAAAATATTCAGTAAAGATTTAGTTCCAGTATAAATACAGCTACAATAGAAGTCTTGCAGAAATACAAAGAAGCAGGTAATATCATTTAATACTTTATACACTTACAGTGAAGTTGGTTGATTACAAACATGCTTTTTTCTCAAACCTGTAATAGTCTATACTTCATTCAACTATATAATAAATGAATTCTAGTAGACTCTTGGCATTGGGAAAAGACATAGTTCCTCCTATCTTGGAACTTCCTATACAATGAAAAACTGAAAATAAACATACAAAGAATAAAGAACTTTAAGGTGACAAAAGTTTTCTCTGAAAATGTTGAAAAGAGTTTAGTGTTGGAGAAAAATATATTAAGGGGCAGTTGATTTGATTGAGGTGGGGAGGCAATATACACCTTTTTTGAATATACCACTTATAATGAGATAGGAAGTTTATAGAAGAGATAACTATGTAATGAACCTACATTTACTGCAAATGGCTGGTGCTTGGAGTAGAAAGGACTTGGCTAATTAAAGGTTGTTTAACATTCAGTGTGATTAGAGTACAGAAAACTAGAATCAGAGTCACTTAAAATGTGCTGAAACATTTCCTAAGGGTCAGGGTTTCTAGGCCATGCACAAGATTTTAGATTATAATCATTATTTCCACCAAAAGTCAATGGAAGAATTTTAGGAGGTATGACATATTCTAACTTAGGGCTTTAGAAAAGGTGACCCAGGCTACTTTGTGTTTTAAAGCTTACTGACAGTTGGAAGTGTGGCAAACAAGAGTAGAGATCAGGAGACCAATGAGATGGGAAAATTTACGTATAGAAATTTCTGAATTGGGTGGTTTAAAATTATGATGAAAGACAATGTAAAAATAGAAACCATGTGGGTTTCCTTATTTTGCTTGAAGGGAATGTTACTAATTTATTTTTCTTATAGAAATTCAATGAAATTAGAATTTCCATTTTGATTCCAAATTAGCTATAACAAAAGGGAGATTAAATTCACCAGTTGGTTATATTCATTAGTTCTATATCATTCACTCTAGCCAGCCATTAAGCATGAGTGTTTACTCAATGGCAGAAAGTACTTGAAAAAGAGAAATAAAAATAATATATAAAGGTATGGGTTGTAAACTATATGTATAAATGTAAATTTAAAATATTCAGTAAAGATTTAGTTCCAGTATAAATACAGCTACAATAGAAGTCTTGCAGAAATACAAAGAAGCAGGTAATATCATTTAATACTTTATACACTTACAGTGAAGTTGGTTGATTACAAACATGCTTTTTTCTCAAACCTGTAATAGTCTATACTTCATTCAACTATATAATAAATGAATTCTAGTAGACTCTTGGCATTGGGAAAAGACATAGTTCCTCCTATCTTGGAACTTCCTATACAATGAAAAACTGAAAATAAACATACAAAGAATAAAGAACTTTAAGGTGACAAAAGTTTTCTCTGAAAATGTTGAAAAGAGTTTAGTGTTGGAGAAAAATATATTAAGGGGCAGTTGATTTGATTGAGGTGGGGAGGCAATATACACCTTTTTTGAATATACCACTTATAATGAGATAGGAAGTTTATAGAAGAGATAACTATGTAATGAACCTACATTTACTGCAAATGGCTGGTGCTTGGAGTAGAAAGGACTTGGCTAATTAAAGGTTGTTTAACATTCAGTGTGATTAGAGTACAGAAAACTAGAATCAGAGTCACTTAAAATGTGCTGAAACATTTCCTAAGGGTCAGGGTTTCTAGGCCATGCACAAGATTTTAGATTATAATCATTATTTCCACCAAAAGTCAATGGAAGAATTTTAGGAGGTATGACATATTCTAACTTAGGGCTTTAGAAAAGGTGACCCAGGCTACTTTGTGTTTTAAAGCTTACTGACAGTTGGAAGTGTGGCAAACAAGAGTAGAGATCAGGAGACCAATGAGAGACTGTGGCCACAGTGTAGTCCAGATGTGGCCTGAATAATAATATTAGCACTGGATAGAAAGACAAAGGGGCAAACAGTAGATTATTTTGATGGTGGCATTAACAGTATTTGTCAGTACTTTAGGCTTTCCCATGTAGCTCAGGATGAAAAATCTACCTGCCAATGCAGGAGACACAGGAGACTTGGGTCAGTATTTTGGACAGAGTGAATTGGAAGAGAGGGATGAATAAAGAAATCCCCAAGAATTTCTCTTTTGCTTGAGAAGTTGTATGAATGATTGTATCATTTACTAATATAAGAAACACACCTAGCTTTCTAAGAAGAAATAATCACATGCACTGTGGGTGTGTTATTTTTGAGATTTGTAAATCAAACAAGCAAGTTGGGCTTATATAAGGGCACTAAAGAAACTCAACAAGAAATTTGAATCATTAGCAGCCATAGGAATAGAATGTAGACAGAAAAGAGCAAAGAGAAAACTAATAAGCCCTGGAAACTCCAACGTGAAAACATTGGGAAGGTTATTGGAAAGGTTATTAGAAAAACCAAGATAAGATCGACGTCTCTGAAGCTAGGAAAAGAGGAGGTTTTCAGAAAACAGGAAGATTCAGCTGTGCTGAAAGCCTCAGGGAAGCAAAATTATCACTGAACTTGGCAAAAGTAAAGTTTCTAGTGATTTGAAACCTTTTCAGAGAAGTAGGCAATATACTTTAATTTTTGAGATAGGAAGTTTATAGAAGAGATAACTATGTAATGAACCTACATTTAATGCAAATGGCTGGTGCTTGGAGTAGAAAGGACTTGGCTAATTAAAGGTTGTTTAACATTCAGTGTGATTAGAGTACAGAAAACTAGAATCAGAGTCACTTAAAATGTGCTGAAACATTTCCTAAGGGTCAGGGTTTCTAGGCCATGCACAAGATTTTAGATTATAATCATTATTTCCACCAAAAGTCAATGGAAGAATTTTAGGAGGTATGACATATTCTAACTTAGGGCTTTAGAAAAGGTGACCCAGGCTACTTTGTGTTTTAAAGCTTACTGACAGTTGGAAGTGTGGCAAACAAGAGTAGAGATCAGGAGACCAATGAGAGACTGTGGCCACAGTGTAGTCCAGATGTGGCCTGAATAATAATATTAGCACTGGATAGAAAGACAAAGGGGCAAACAGTAGATTATTTTGATGGTGGCATTAACAGTATTTGTCAGTACTTTAGGCTTTCCCATGTAGCTCAGGATGAAAAATCTACCTGCCAATGCAGGAGACACAGGAGACTTGGGTCAGTATTTTGGACAGAGTGAATTGGAAGAGAGGGATGAATAAAGAAATCCCCAAGAATTTCTCTTTTGCTTGAGAAGTTGTATGAATGATTGTATCATTTACTAATATAAGAAACACACCTAGCTTTCTAAGAAGAAATAATCACATGCACTGTGGGTGTGTTATTTTTGAGATTTGTAAATCAAACAAGCAAGTTGGGCTTATATAAGGGCACTAAAGAAACTCAACAAGAAATTTGAATCATTAGCAGCCATAGGAATAGAATGTAGACAGAAAAGAGCAAAGAGAAAACTAATAAGCCCTGGAAACTCCAACGTGAAAACATTGGGAAGGTTATTGGAAAGGTTATTAGAAAAACCAAGATAAGATCGACGTCTCTGAAGCTAGGAAAAGAGGAGGTTTTCAGAAAACAGGAAGATTCAGCTGTGCTGAAAGCCTCAGGGAAGCAAAATTATCACTGAACTTGGCAAAAGTAAAGTTTCTAGTGATTTGACAAAAAACATTTCAGTGTAATAATGAGGAAAGAAAGTAAATTGTAGAGCACTGAGAAGTGAACTGAAAGTGAGAAATAGGAGTCAGTGTTTAGCTGTTTAGCTCGTTCTTTTTAAAAGTGTGTCTATATGGGTAAGCATGGAAAAGAATGAGAAACTGGAAAAAGCTGTGGGGAAAATAAGTTCATGCTTAAGAAAATGAGTAAGACATATTTGTATGCTAATACGAACATTGTCCTAGAGAGAGAGACTGATGATTTAGGAAGCTAGAAAGATGAGTGGCCAAAGACAGAAATTTCTTAATATATTAAGATTGTTAGAGAAAAAAGGATCCAGACTAAAGGTAATGAAATGAGAAAGAGGAGTATCAGTGCATGCAACACGAGGAGGATGAACAAAAATGAGGCACATGCAAGTAAACTAGAGTTTAAGTAGAAATCAGGAATTCTAAACCAATAATTTCTGCATTATCAATGATATAGAATCAAGATCATCATGTCAAACTGATTAGGTAGATGGTGTGGTTGAGGAGAACCCAAGATGTTTGAGGGTAAAATGTAATACATGAATTTATTTGTTTTCAAATAGGGATATAAACTTTCCACAATATAACACCTCTCTTCTGTCAGACATGTTGAGAGAAGATTTTATGTTTGATGAATGTGAGAGTTGAAGCATAAAGAAAGCTTAGTACCAAACAATTGATGTTTTTGAATTCTCATGCTAGAGAAGACTCTTGGGAGCCCCTTGCATAGCAGAAAAATCAAAATGGTCAATTCTAAAGGAAATCAGCTCTGAATATTCATTCAAGAAACTGATGCTGAAGCTGAAGCTCCAATATTTTGACCACCTGATGCAAAGAATAGACTCAATGGAAAAGATTCTCATGCTAGGAAAGATGGAAGGGAAGAGGAACAGAAAGCAATAGAAGATGAGATGGTTGGGTGGTATCATTGGCTCAATGGACATGAGTTTAAACAAACTTCAGGAGATAGTGAAGGACAAGGAAGCTTGGCATACTGGAGTCTGTGAGATCACAAAGAGCTGGACAAAACTGAACAATTGGACAACAACAAATCATACACTTAATCTAAGCTTTGCTTTGAGTCAACTTAATTGATTGTGCAACTTTGATTTTCATCTATCTACCTTGCTTAGCAGTACACCCTATTGAGTCCTTATAATGAATGTAAGTCCCTCCAGATGAACAAGGAAGAAAGTGAGTGAAATGGGAGTTAAATATTTTTGCAAAGGATCATTTAATTTTCTAGATTTGAAACCTCAGCCAGCCATAGCTTAAGAGAAGACAAGAATATTCGTAGATAGTTAATAGAATGGTAGTTTTAGCACATTTGGAGAGAACATTGAGGAGCTACCTGAAAAAATGGACTGGAAGTGGAGATGTGAATGAGATTTGGTGTTTTGGAATTAGATATTTGGAACTGGTAAACTTTGGAGTTTATGGCTGGTAAGTGGAAGAAATGAAAGTCAGTGGAGATATGGGCAAAAAAATAAGAACATATATTTGAGGAGTAAGAGTAGGAAATGGGGTGAAGGGTCTAAGTCTACTGTTATTGTCATGGGTTAAAGGTTGATAAATGATGGCATTGATTATCTCTAATTTAAACCTCAGCTTGATAATCCAGTGTTTCTAATTATATACTTGAATTGCTACTTGATTAATTTTAGAAATGGGTATTTGGCTTTCTGCTTTGATGAAAAGGCTTTTTTTTTTTTTCTCAGTTATGGTAAATGTGGCTTACATCTTCTTCCTTTAGACCTTTAAAATCAGTTTTGTCTAAGTTTTCTGTTCAGTTGGTCCACACCTTTGCAGCCTTAAGAGTTGTTGAATATTGAAATAAGCCTGAAAGCTGGTCCAAAGGTTACATCTTAGGGTACTGGAATGCCCCCTGCTGTTTCTCCCCACATCTCTTAGGACAGGGGGTGCTTTCAAGAGCCCTGCTCCAGCACTAAAGCTGGTAGGTGGGTACATGTTAAATAATATAATTAAATATAATGCTCTGTCTCTCACTCATGTCTGACTCTTTGTGACTTCATGGACTGTAACCTGCCAGACTCCTCTGTCCATGGGATTTCCCAGGCAAGCATACTGGAGTGGACTGACAAGAATTGGCAAGAATACTGAAGTGAAAAGCCATTCTCTTCTCTGGGGTATCTTTCTAACCCAGAGATTGAACCTGGGTCCCCTGAACTGCAGGCAGATACTTTACCATCACATTTTCAGTATAAGACATTTATTTTCATTTATTTAATACCAACTATCAGTTCACAGAAATTTTCTTAATATAGTTTTTAGCATTTAACCACATTTTTCTTAGCAGTTGTATTCTTTTTTTGTTTGTTTCTTGTTTAAGAAATAGTCCTCAATTTTGAAGATTTAAAGCTATTTTTGTCTATTTTCTTTCAAAAGTTTTAGAATTTGGAGAGAACATTGAGGAGCTACCTGAAAAAATGGACTGGAAGTGGAGATGTGAATGAGATTTGGTGTTTTGGAATTAGATATTTGGAACTGGTAAACTTTGGAGTTTATGGCTGGTAAGTGGAAGAAATGAAAGTCAGTGGAGATATGGGCAAAAAAATAAGAACATATATTTGAGGAGTAAGAGTAGGAAATGGGGTGAAGGGTCTAAGTCTACTGTTATTGTCATGGGTTAAAGGTTGATAAATGATGGCATTGATTATCTCTAATTTAAACCTCAGCTTGATAATCCAGTGTTTCTAATTATATACTTGAATTGCTACTTGATTAATTTTAGAAATGGGTATTTGGCTTTCTGCTTTGATGAAAAGGCTTTTTTTTTTTTTCTCAGTTATGGTAAATGTGGCTTACATCTTCTTCCTTTAGACCTTTAAAATCAGTTTTGTCTAAGTTTTCTGTTCAGTTGGTCCACACCTTTGCAGCCTTAAGAGTTGTTGAATATTGAAATAAGCCTGAAAGCTGGTCCAAAGGTTACATCTTAGGGTACTGGAATGCCCCCTGCTGTTTCTCCCCACATCTCTTAGGACAGGGGGTGCTTTCAAGAGCCCTGCTCCAGCACTAAAGCTGGTAGGTGGGTACATGTTAAATAATATAATTAAATATAATGCTCTGTCTCTCACTCATGTCTGACTCTTTGTGACTTCATGGACTGTAACCTGCCAGACTCCTCTGTCCATGGGATTTCCCAGGCAAGCATACTGGAGTGGACTGACAAGAATTGGCAAGAATACTGAAGTGAAAAGCCATTCTCTTCTCTGGGGTATCTTTCTAACCCAGAGATTGAACCTGGGTCCCCTGAACTGCAGGCAGATACTTTACCATCACATTTTCAGTATAAGACATTTATTTTCATTTATTTAATACCAACTATCAGTTCACAGAAATTTTCTTAATATAGTTTTTAGCATTTAACCACATTTTTCTTAGCAGTTGTATTCTTTTTTTTTGTTTGTTTCTTGTTTAAGAAATAGTCCTCAATTTTGAAGATTTAAAGCTATTTTTGTCTATTTTCTTTCAAAAGTTACACATTATTTCATTTGATATTGAATCCAACTGAGTAGACTTTTGTGTAAAGACATCATTTTATTTGTTTTCAGAGGAATTATCAATTCTGCCAGCATGATGGATTTCCCAGAGAACTTTACAGTTGTCTTTCTTCTTTTGGTCTAAATTGGACTGTGGTTCTCTTCATCTGCTGCATGGATGCCATTGTGAACGTTCTGAGTTATATCCGTATTTACTGAGACTCTAGCAGCCTCCCAAGAATGCAAGTGTGAGAAGTAACACACTCCTTTTATTCTTTATATCTGAAAAATTATCCAAGCAGATTTAGAAGCCTGTACCTAAGAGAGTAGAATATAACAAAGACTTGAGATTCTCAAGACAGCCTTTGTGTTCCAGTCCTTTTACTCACAACTTATGAAATGATCATGCCAATCCTCAAACTGGTATGTGCACTGCTAGGGTGTCCCTTAAGAGTTTAGAATGTATTAAAGACATAAATGTAAAAAAGATTCAAATTGGATATTCCAAATCTATTTATTTCACTGTGAAAGTGTCTGGTTTGACTAAAGTTTTGTTTTTCTTTCTTATTTACTTTTTCACAGTTACCTTCTACTATTTTACCAACTAAGGACATAACACCTACCCATCCTAAATTTTAGT
This sequence comes from Tragulus kanchil, assembly GCA_022376925.1. NCBI lineage: Eukaryota > Metazoa > Chordata > Mammalia > Artiodactyla > Tragulidae > Tragulus > Tragulus kanchil. The sequence goes on along the minus strand of JAIOJX010000003.1, from coordinate 83,001,769 downwards.
ATAATCTACTTTTTGTGGATAAGGACATAGGGCAGCTAACAACTGGACAATTCAAAATATTGTTTGTGAGCGATAGTGAAACTGAGTGGCAAATACTTATGTGAAACAGGTGTTAAAGGCTTTCTCCTCATCTAGTGAAGAATTTGCTTTCAATGTAACATAAAGATGACTTAATCCAATAGTGAGCTGAAATATCACTAATATAACCTTTGATTATAGATCATCAGTCTGTGGTATTTAGCATGTAACTTAGGAGTCTAGCTTCTGTTTAAAACCAGTGTTATTTATCCAACTGGATCACAGACAGTTACAAATGTTTTTCCTGGCAGGTCCTTAGCAGTTGTTTATTTTCATTTAACCACATTTTTCTTAGCAGTTGTATTCTTTTTGTTTGTTTCTTGTTTAAGAAATAGTCCTCAATTTTGAAGATTTAAAGCTATTTTTGTCTATTTTCTTTCAAAAGTTACACATTATTTCATTTGATATTGAATCCAACTGAGTAGACTTTTGTGTAAAGACATCATTTTATTTGTTTTCAGAGGAATTATCAATTCTGCCAGCATGATGGATTTCCCAGAGAACTTTACAGTTGTCTTTCTTCTTTTGGTCTAAATTGGACTGTGGTTCTCTTCATCTGCTGCATGGATGCCATTGTGAACGTTCTGAGTTATATCCATATTTACTGAGACTCTAGCAGCCTCCCAAGAATGCAAGTGTGAGAAGTAACACACTCCTTTTATTCTTTATATCTGAAAAATTATCCAAGCAGATTTAGAAGCCTGTACCTAAGAGAGTAGAATATAACAAAGACTTGAGATTCTCAAGACAGCCTTTGTGTTCCAGTCCTTTTACTCACAACTTATGAAATGATCATGCCAATCCTCAAACTGGTATGTGCACTGCTAGGGTGTCCCTTAAGAGTTTAGAATGTATTAAAGACATAAATGTAAAAAAGATTCAAATTGGATATTCCAAATCTATTTATTTCACTGTGAAAGTGTCTGGTTTGACTAAAGTTTTGTTTTTCTTTCTTATTTACTTTTTCACAGTTACCTCTCTACTATTTTACCAACTAAGGACATAACACCTACCCATCCTAAATTTTAGTATAATCTACTTTTTGTGGATAAGGACATAGGGCAGCTAACAACTGGACAATTCAAAATATTGTTTGTGAGCGATAGTGAAACTGAGTGGCAAATACTTATGTGAAACAGGTGTTAAAGGCTTTCTCCTCATCTAGTGAAGAATTTGCTTTCAATGTAACATAAAGATGACTTAATCCAATAGTGAGCTGAAATATCACTAATATAACCTTTGATTATAGATCATCAGTCTGTGGTATTTAGCATGTAACTTAGGAGTCTAGCTTCTGTTTAAAACCAGTGTTATTTATCCAACTGGATCACAGACAGTTACAAATGTTTTTCCTGGCAGGTCCCTTCCAGACCAAACTTGGTGCTCAGCCCCTGAATTACAGGTAGTGGGAACTCTGAAGAAATTGGGGTCAAGAACTCAGCACCTGTGACTGGCCAGGCTCTGTATATTTGCTTTCCTAGTCCCTGGCTCCTTTATCCGAGGCTTTGGGCAATTTTCTTCAAGTTCCTCTGCTGAGGTCTCCTGTAGGGTAAGAAGGGGAAACTTTATAGTCATTTCCCCACTCTGACTTAGTACCAAGGATTTATCCTCTTTTAACCCCACCCCTCTTTTCTCCCTCTATGCCCTGATCCCTTCCTCCTCTTCCATAAACTGCCAGAGTCTTCTTAATAGCTTCCCCAACAATGGGACAATCCCAAATCTATACTGATCCAGTCGGTTCTCCTGGATACTGGTCCATGAGAGGAACAGAGAACATGTTTTTTCTCCTCCATTCTTTGTCTTTCAGTTCAACTGACTCCCTGACACTGTGCATGTGTGTGTGTGTGAGTCACTTAGTTGTGAGACCCCATGCACTGTATCTTGCCAGGACCCTCTATCCATGGAATTCTCCAAGCAAGAACACTTGAGTGGGTTTCCATTCCCTTTTCCAGGGGATCTTCCCAAACCAGTGACTGAACCTAGATCTCCTGCACTGCAAGTACATTCTTTCTTGTTTGAGCTACCCAGGAAGTCCCCTGACACTTAGGAGCCAAACAAATGAAGCGACATTGATATAAGACAGCTCTTATTCTCATTAACTAATTACATGAACAGATTTCTTCAGTGATTACACTATTTACATGAACAACTTTCTTCCATATCTAAAAATGGGAAATGAGAATAGATGTGAAGTTAAATTATTTCTCCTTCTAGTAACTGGTAATAATCATATATAGATATCAAAAATAATCGGAACAAAAAATCATATTAATTTTAGTAAGAAATGTGTGCATAATAAACTTCTTGATTTTATGCTTAATGATTATATGTTAGAATTTTAATATAGTTTTGTCAGTTTGCAATAAATCTGAAACTGAAACCAGGAGAATTCTTTTAGCATGTGTAACTTAGGCCTTCTGTTTAAAACCAGTGTTATTTATCCAACTGGATCACAGACAGTTACAAATGTTTTTCCTGGCAGGTCCCTTCCAGACCAAACTTGGTGCTCAGCCCCTGAATTACAGGTAGTGGGAACTCTGAAGAAATTGGGGTCAAGAACTCAGCACCTGTGACTGGCCAGGCTCTGTATATTTGCTTTCCTAGTCCCTGGCTCCTTTATCCGAGGCTTTGGGCAATTTTCTTCAAGTTCCTCTGCTGAGGTCTCCTGTAGGGTAAGAAGGGAAACTTTATAGTCTTTTCCCCCACTCTGACTTAGTACCAAGGATTTATCCTCTTTTAACCCCACCCCTCTTTTCTCCCTCTATGCCCTGATCCCTTCCTCCTCTTCCATAAACTGCCAGAGTCTTCTTAATAGCTTCCCCAACAATGGGACAATCCCAAATCTATACTGATCCAGTCGGTTCTCCTGGATACTGGTCCATGAGAGGAACAGAGAACATGTTTTTTCTCCTCCATTCTTTGTCTTTCAGTTCAACTGACTCCCTGACACTGTGCATGTGTGTGTGTGTGAGTCACTTAGTTGTGAGACCCCATGCACTGTATCTTGCCAGGACCCTCTATCCATGGAATTCTCCAAGCAAGAACACTTGAGTGGGTTTCCATTCCCTTTTCCAGGGGATCTTCCCAAACCAGTGACTGAACCTAGATCTCCTGCACTGCAAGTACATTCTTTCTTGTTTGAGCTACCCAGGAAGTCCCCTGACACTTAGGAGCCAAACAAATGAAGCGACATTGATATAAGACAGCTCTTATTCTCATTAACTAATTACATGAACAGATTTCTTCAGTGATTACACTATTTACATGAACAACTTTCTTCCATATCTAAAAATGGGAAATGAGAATAGATGTGAAGTTAAATTATTTCTCCTTCTAGTAACTGGTAATAATCATATATAGATATCAAAAATAATCGGAACAAAAAATCATATTAATTTTAGTAAGAAATGTGTGCATAATAAACTTCTTGATTTTATGCTTAATGATTATATGTTAGAATTTTAATATAGTTTTGTCAGTTTGCAATAAATCTGAAACTGAAACCAGGAGAATTCTTTTAACACATAGTTTAGGTTATGGGAAAAACTCAATGCTAATTTATATATTTATGTTTTCTTCAGTGAAAAATGAAAAAGGATCAATAAAATACTTTCAAGAATAAAAATATACTCCATAAAGATGCAATTCTGTGTGAGAAGTAAATGGAAATATGAATATATAGCTAAGGGAAAAGTAATACAAAATTTTAATTTATTGATGAAGAGCTTTATCATCAATACTGAAATCAGATTATGATGATAACAAATATACTATGATATTCTGACTCCATTGGGCATATAAGGTTGAAAGATGTGAGAGAACACTTTAAATAACCTGTGCATAGAAAGGATATACCTTGTGTACTGTGCTGTGCCTTGCTAAGTTCCCTTACTCATGTCTGATTCTTTGTGACCTTATGGACTATAGCCACCTGACTCCTCTGTCCATGGAGTTTTCCAGGCAAGAATACTGAAGTGGGATCTCATGCTTGCTTCCAGTGGATCATCACAGTGCAGGAATTCCTCATCTTTTATTTCTTCTGCATTGGCAGGTGTGTTTCTTGTAAACACTATTGTCACCTGTGGAGCACCAATATATTTTGCAGCTATATTTATACTTTGGATAAAATATTTTAGATTTTGAATATAAAAAAGCAAGAAAGTAATTTTTGAAATTAAGTTATGGGTGCATGATCAAAAATATTTGATATTCAGTTACCTAGGAGATCACAATGTTCTCTGATACATGGGAAACAACATGGAACACCTCCATCCTGATGAAGTACAGGCTCCATGAGAAAGTAAAGCTTATCAAAAGGAGAGAAAATCTTTGTCTTTTCTACAGAAATCCAGGAGGAGTTACAAAATCATAAAGGACCTAGAGAAAAAAATAGACAAACTTGTCCAGTACTTTTTAGAAACCTCTAAAGGGCAAAATTTCAATTATCATAGTGTACCAATCCCCTCAGCATTTGCTCCTAAATATTCAGATTCCATACCTATAGTGTAGAATGGATATTTTCTGTGTCAATCAAGATCCGTGGAATAGGATTTTCCAAATAGTGATCATATTAATTTTAGAAAAATGTGCTTAATATTTATGCTTATTTTTGTTAGAATTTTAATATAGTTTTGTCAGTTTGCAATAAATCTGAAACTGAAACCAGGAGAATTCTTTTAACACATAGTTTAGGTTATGGGAAAAACTCAATGCTAATTTATATATTTATGTTTTCTTCAGTGAAAAATGAAAAAGGATCAATAAAATACTTTCAAGAATAAAAATATACTCCATAAAGATGCAATTCTGTGTGAGAAGTAAATGGAAATATGAATATATAGCTAAGGGAAAAGTAATACAAAATTTTAATTTATTGATGAAGAGCTTTATCATCAATACTGAAATCAGATTATGATGATAACAAATATACTATGATATTCTGACTCCATTGGGCATATAAGGTTGAAAGATGTGAGAGAACACTTTAAATAACCTGTGCATAGAAAGGATATACCTTGTGTACTGTGCTGTGCCTTGCTAAGTTCCCTTACTCATGTCTGATTCTTTGTGACCTTATGGACTATAGCCACCTGACTCCTCTGTCCATGGAGTTTTCCAGGCAAGAATACTGAAGTGGGATCTCATGCTTGCTTCCAGTGGATCATCACAGTGCAGGAATTCCTCATCTTTTATTTCTTCTGCATTGGCAGGTGTGTTTCTTGTAAACACTATTGTCACCTGTGGAGCACCAATATATTTTGCAGCTATATTTATACTTTGGATAAAATATTTTAGATTTTGAATATAAAAAAGCAAGAAAGTAATTTTTGAAATTAAGTTATGGGTGCATGATCAAAAATATTTGATATTCAGTTACCTAGGAGATCACAATGTTCTCTGATACATGGGAAACAACATGGAACACCTCCATCCTGATGAAGTACAGGCTCCATGAGAAAGTAAAGCTTATCAAAAGGAGAGAAAATCTTTGTCTTTTCTACAGAAATCCAGGAGGAGTTACAAAATCATAAAGGACCTAGAGAAAAAAATAGACAAACTTGTCCAGTACTTTTTAGAAACCTCTAAAGGGCAAAATTTCAATTATCATAGTGTACCAATCCCCTCAGCATTTGCTCCTAAATATTCAGATTCCATACCTATAGTGTAGAATGGATATTTTCTGTGTCAATCAAGATCCTGGTAGGAAATAGATGATTTATTCAAAATAGGTGACTGAGAGGAATTGAAGGTAGGGACTCTGTACAGAGGTGTAGCCAAGGTTAAGTGAGGAAAGAATGCTGAAACACCAGCATGGATGGGAAGCCTTTACTACCCATCTTCTTTACCAGATCTCACTCAGAGAACTGTAGGTAGAAAATAAGGATTGCTTTTCAGCTTATAGTTTTACGCCACAGGCAAGGTCAATTTGGGGTTGGCAGCGAGAGATACAGTAGAGATACAGTAGAGTAGAGATACCAGAATACCTTTTCCTCCTCCTTCTTGTTCTCTTATTGGTCAAATCAAATAGGAAGGCAGAGGTTAAGGGATCCTGGTAATGTAGTCAGGTAGAGGTCAAACTCCCATGGTGACAGCAGAATAAAGAAGGATACAATAGAGGTGAAAATATAGAGACAGTCCAATATTTTTAAACATATTAACGATCACTTAGTTTATCAAAATGGTAAATTAGTTTAATCAAAATGTTGTAAATCTCTCTATATTAACTATAAATTTAAAAAGTCTACAGAGTAGAGATATTCAGAGTTCACCATAAAGCATGCGAGTTGGAGGACATATGATTTAATGATAATTTTTAATACATATAATTGCAAACAACTCTATTTAAGGTGTGAGTCATTCTTTGTTTTATAAATAAATGTATTTGTTCACTCTAAAAGTGACTGGGGTGCTAAGAGTCACGTACACATTTTTACAGTTTACTGGAGTAAGAATGGTGATTACATGCCTCATATCTCAAGACAAGTTGTCTGCATGGTCCTGAAAGTAATTTGAAATTAAGTTATGGGTGCATGATCAAAAATATTTGATATTCAGTTACCTAGGAGATCACAATGTTCTCTGATACATGGGAAACAACATGGAACACCTCCATCCTGATGAAGTACAGGCTCCATGAGAAAGTAAAGCTTATCAAAAGGAGAGAAAATCTTTGTCTTTTCTACAGAAATCCAGGAGGAGTTACAAAATCATAAAGGACCTAGAGAAAAAAATAGACAAACTTGTCCAGTACTTTTTAGAAACCTCTAAAGGGCAAAATTTCAATTATCATAGTGTACCAATCCCCTCAGCATTTGCTCCTAAATATTCAGATTCCATACCTATAGTGTAGAATGGATATTTTCTGTGTCAATCAAGATCCTGGTAGGAAATAGATGATTTATTCAAAATAGGTGACTGAGAGGAATTGAAGGTAGGGACTCTGTACAGAGGTGTAGCCAAGGTTAAGTGAGGAAAGAATGCTGAAACACCAGCATGGATGGGAAGCCTTTACTACCCATCTTCTTTACCAGATCTCACTCAGAGAACTGTAGGTAGAAAATAAGGATTGCTTTTCAGCTTATAGTTTTACGCCACAGGCAAGGTCAATTTGGGGTTGGCAGCGAGAGATACAGTAGAGATACAGTAGAGTAGAGATACCAGAATACCTTTTCCTCCTCCTTCTTGTTCTCTTATTGGTCAAATCAAATAGGAAGGCAGAGGTTAAGGGATCCTGGTAATGTAGTCAGGTAGAGGTCAAACTCCCATGGTGACAGCAGAATAAAGAAGGATACAATAGAGGTGAAAATATAGAGACAGTCCAATATTTTTAAACATATTAACGATCACTTAGTTTATCAAAATGGTAAATTAGTTTAATCAAAATGTTGTAAATCTCTCTATATTAACTATAAATTTAAAAAGTCTACAGAGTAGAGATATTCAGAGTTCACCATAAAGCATGCGAGTTGGAGGACATATGATTTAATGATAATTTTTAATACATATAATTGCAAACAACTCTATTTAAGGTGTGAGTCATTCTTTGTTTTATAAATAAATGTATTTGTTCACTCTAAAAGTGACTGGGGTGCTAAGAGTCACGTACACATTTTTACAGTTTACTGGAGTAAGAATGGTGATTACATGCCTCATATCTCAAGACAAGTTGTCTGCATGGTCCTGAAATGTGTTGATCAAACAAATGAAATCAGAGTCACATTGGTAATTTTAAATTTTCTAGTGGCTTCTGTCAAGTAAAAAAGGATAAGTTAACTTTAGTATAGCTTTATTTAGCACACTATATCAAAACTATTACCAATGCTATAGTGCAATATGTCCCTTAGATATGAACCTTCAAGCTGTAGTCTTTCAGAAGATTCAAACATACATCCCCTCAGTGCAAGGCACGACTGAAAAGACAGCTTGCGCTCTGTCTCCTATTGCTGATGATTCTTCATCTCTACCAGTTCCCACCTCCTCTCCTTCTTCCAGTCAGTACCTCTTTTTGCCTGCTCACTGGATGCCAGCCCCTGTATGTCACCTGCGGTACTGTATTACTATACCACTTAAGACTGCAAGATTACAGTGAGATTAAGATCTAACACTGTAAGATGAAAAGTGTTTTCTTTATTTTTGTGTCTGCTTTTTAATGTATTACTTGTGGGAAAAGGAGAATAAACCTACTATAGTACAGCCCTATAAAGCCAAATGTGTTAGTTGGGTACCTAGACTAATTTTGTCGGACTTTGAAATAAATTGCACTTATGAACATGCTTTCAGAACAGAATTCTGAAATTCTATTTACAGTGAGGAGACTCACTGTAAATTAAAATTTATTAAGGGATATTTTTCATTCTATTGTTTCATAGTGTCTTACAAAAAAGTATGGATTTTATGCACATGCTACATTTCAGTTGCTTAAGAGTCACATATAGTAAGTAGTGAACTTCTTGGTCAGTGTCATTATAAAAGACAATTAAAATATGCTTGATAGAAGCAATGGAACATTTACTGGTAAAAGTATACTGAAGAGATTGTGTTTGAATAATCGTATTTAATGATAATTTTTAATACATATAATTGCAAACAACTCTATTTAAGGTGTGAGTCATTCTTTGTTTTATAAATAAATGTATTTGTTCACTCTAAAAGTGACTGGGGTGCTAAGAGTCACGTACACATTTTTACAGTTTACTGGAGTAAGAATGGTGATTACATGCCTCATATCTCAAGACAAGTTGTCTGCATGGTCCTGAAATGTGTTGATCAAACAAATGAAATCAGAGTCACATTGGTAATTTTAAATTTTCTAGTGGCTTCTGTCAAGTAAAAAAGGATAAGTTAACTTTAGTATAGCTTTATTTAGCACACTATATCAAAACTATTACCAATGCTATAGTGCAATATGTCCCTTAGATATGAACCTTCAAGCTGTAGTCTTTCAGAAGATTCAAACATACATCCCCTCAGTGCAAGGCACGACTGAAAAGACAGCTTGCGCTCTGTCTCCTATTGCTGATGATTCTTCATCTCTACCAGTTCCCACCTCCTCTCCTTCTTCCAGTCAGTACCTCTTTTTGCCTGCTCACTGGATGCCAGCCCCTGTATGTCACCTGCGGTACTGTATTACTATACCACTTAAGACTGCAAGATTACAGTGAGATTAAGATCTAACACTGTAAGATGAAAAGTGTTTTCTTTATTTTTGTGTCTGCTTTTTAATGTATTACTTGTGGGAAAAGGAGAATAAACCTACTATAGTACAGCCCTATAAAGCCAAATGTGTTAGTTGGGTACCTAGACTAATTTTGTCGGACTTTGAAATAAATTGCACTTATGAACATGCTTTCAGAACAGAATTCTGAAATTCTATTTACAGTGAGGAGACTCACTGTAAATTAAAATTTATTAAGGGATATTTTTCATTCTATTGTTTCATAGTGTCTTACAAAAAAGTATGGATTTTATGCACATGCTACATTTCAGTTGCTTAAGAGTCACATATAGTAAGTAGTGAACTTCTTGGTCAGTGTCATTATAAAAGACAATTAAAATATGCTTGATAGAAGCAATGGAACATTTACTGGTAAAAGTATACTGAAGAGATTGTGTTTGAATAATCGTATTGAATGTATTTTTATACTTCTAGCCAGAAGGGCAGGAAGATTATGCAAATGAACTTTATGGAGCTAAAAATTATGTGAATTAAGTCTATTTAAATTCAATAATTCTACCTATCTCTTTCACTCTCTTTTGTTCTTGCTTTCTAGTATAATTTTGAGGTCAAATAGGAAATTTAACCTTGGACTGATAAGAGCAATCTACAGTTGAAGTAGTAAAATAAAAAAAAAAAATCATGAATGAGACTATAGATACTTAGAGGGGAGAAAAAGCAATAAATGCAAATAACTTTTTCAGTTTTATTGAGATAGATTTCACATATACAATGCTGAGTTTAAGGTATACAACTATGATTTTAGAAATATTCAGAAGGTTGTGCAATCATCGCCACTATCAAATTCCATAACATTTTCTTTCCTCTCAAATAAATGCTTCATCAATTACCAGTCACTCTCCATTCCCCCTTCAACTCAGCCACTGGTGATCACTAATCTATATTGTGTTTCTATGCGCTGACGTATCACGGACACTATATACTACAGAATCACATACTATGCCACCTTTTGTGTTTGACATTTAATTTATCATAATGTTCTCAAGATTCACACATGTCATAGCATGTATTAGTGTTTCACTTATATTTATGATTGGATAATATTCTATTGTGTGGATATATCACATTTTGTTGGTCCATTCTTCAGCTGATGAACATTTGTTGTCATCGTCAAGGTTTAGTTATTACAACTTATACTGTTATGAACATTTATGTACAAACTTTTGTGTGAACCTAGGTTTCCTATTCTCTTGAGCACATGTGAGAATTGGAATTGCTGAATCATGTGGTAATTGCATGCTTAACTTTTGATTCATTGTGAAACTGTTTCATTAAATGTCTCATTTTACTTTCCTACCAGCAAAAGTATAAAAAGTTTCTCTTTTTTTCCTATCATATCCTCACTAGCACTGTTATTGTCTCATTTTTTAAATAGCCCTCTTACTAGATGTGAAGGAGACTTCTTATCATGGCTTCAATGAACATTTCACAAAAGATTACCAATGTTAAGCATCTCTTCTAGTACTTATTGGTCATTTTCATATATTCTTTGGAGAAATGTTTATTCAAATGCTCTGTCCATTTTTGAAGCCAAAATTGTAAGAGTTGTTTTATAAGTATTTATCTCTATTCTGTACATTGTCTTTCCCTCTCTTTTTTAAAAGAATTTTGTCTTTTTATGATGCGGAACATTTTTAAAGTTTTCTGTTGAATTTGCCGCAATATTGTTCCTGTATTATGATTTAAATTTTTTCTGTTTGTGAGGCAGGTGGGATCTTAGGTCCTTTACTAGGGATCAAAACTATACCTCCTGCATTGGAAGGTGATGTCTTAACCACTAGACTTATCAGAGGAGTCCCTGTCTTTTCACTTTCTTGATGATGTGCTTTAAATCATAGAAGTTTATAAATTTGATCTTATCCAATTTAATACGCTTTTCTTTTGTTGCTTGCTTTCTTTGCTGTCATATGTAAGAAACTATTGTCTACTCCATATTAGAAAGAATTACACGTATGTTTTTTTCTGAGAGATTTTCACTTTTGCTCTTAAATTGAGGTGTTTGATAAATTTTCTGTTAATTTTTGTATATGTTAAGAGGTGGGAGTCAAAATTCAGTTGTGACAGCATCATTTATTAAAGATCGTACATTTTTCTTTGTCTTGGCATGCCTTGGCATGTCTTGAAAATCAGTTGACCATAAGCATAGCATTTTACATTTGTACTGTCAATTCATCGATTTTTGTCTGTGAGTTGTTTAAGGTGTAACTCTTTGATTAAACCTAAAACGCGGTTTTCTCATTGGAAAATACCCTGATGCTGAAAAAAGTAGTAGTCAGAAGGAAAAGAGAATGACAAAGTAGAAAGAGTAGATGGTATCACTGAGTCAATGGACATGATTTAAAGCAAGCTCTGGAGATGGCAAAGGGAAGTCTGGTGCATGACAGTCCTTGGGGTCTCAAACAGTGAGACACGACTGAGTGACTGAACTGAACTGAACTGTTTGATAGTGACCTTCAAGTTTTAATTTCCTTCTTGATCTTCTATCTTCTATATAAATGTTCTATTTTTGAACTTTGGAATCTGTTGCTGTTGTAGGTATGTATTGAAGCCTGTTGCTGTTACTGCTGAATTTTCAATTTCTAGTTCATTTTTTTAATTCAATTTTGTCAGTTTTGGTATTTTGGGGCTCTGTTGTCACAAACATATATGTGTAAATCCTTAAGTTTTAGATCTTCCTTATAGATTTGGATTTTCCTAATTATAATATTTTGTCTTTTTTTCTTGCTTTAACAACATTTCTATCTTAAACTCTATACTTTTTAATATTACTATAGTTATTGCAGTTTTCATTGTGTTAACTGTTTGCCTAGCATGTTTCTCTTCATTTTTTTACTTTCAACTGAATTGTGTCTTTGAATCTAAAGTTTGTCTCTTGTAGACAGTTCATAGTTGGATCACTTTTTCTTTTTCATAGTCCATTATGCCAATCCTGTTTTTAGATTGAAGTCTTTAGCCCATTTTTGTTCAACATACTTACTGATAATATAAGATTTAAATCAGTCATTTGATTATTTGCACAGAACTCCATGATCTTTCGGAAGAGACATATGAGTGCTTTTTGAATTCTTTCTTGGGTATGTGCACTGCTGCACATATGTGGATCAGTTTTCACATTTCCATGAATTTCTGAAAGCTTTTAAAACGCCCCTTAAGGGTATTTTATTTTCCAGGTTGTTTTAAGTGTTTTGATCAGATTCTTATTTGCCCAAATTGTTACAACTTCAGATAGCTGCAATGTAAACAATTGCTGTTGATTGTTTTCTACAAATGCTTGGAAAGAAAGAGTATTTGCACAAAACAATTTCAGAATCATGTCAAAAAGTACAGCTCTTGGTAGTAGGTGTTTCCAGGGAATGGCCCAACCAGTCAAAAGATGAGAATTTTCTGGCAGCGGGGGTTTTACAGAGTTTCAAATCTATTTGCTATAATTGTGACATTATAGCTTGATTTTTGAAGTTACTGTGAAGCAAGGGATGGGAATAGGACAAATCAAATGGCCATGAATCTCAATATTTTTAATAAGGCTCAGTAGTTTTTGTTGAATAAGTACTACAGATTTTGGCAAGCCTTTGGTTAATTTCAAAAACTGAGAACATTAACTGAAAAAAGTCAGTTTTGATTGTTTTCCCCCTTTGTTATCACAGTTGTTATAGAGAAACAGATTGTTGTAGGTTCTTACTCCATCACTGCTAAGAGAAGTATATTCAGATTTTCAAAAGAAGCATATTCAGATCTTATTCAACAATACTGATAAAAAGATTTGATTCTGGACATATGGAGATTACCTATGTCACTGCACAATTTAGTAAAATTAAAACATGCATCTCATTGCTTATCAAAATATTTGCTCAGAATTTAGCAATTTTCACTGAATTCTTTGAGATTTCAAAATGTGATTTAAATGTGTGATTTAAATAAATTAGAGGGGCTTCTCCTGGTGGTCCAGTGGATAAGGACACTGCCTTGCAGTGCAAGGGGCGCCAGTTCGATCCCTGGCCTGGGAAGATTCCACGAGCCTGTAGAGCAGCTGGACTGATGTGTCCAATTACCGAGCCGGAGCTCTGGAGCGCATGCGCCCAGAGCCGGCGCTCTGCGACAACAGAGGCTACCACGATGGGAGGCCCACAGGAGCCAGGGAGCAGAGACGACGGATGAAAATAGAGAAATGAAAGACCAATAGAAATGGCCCGCCCATCCCCCTCCCTCCCCAACCCGACCCCTGCCCAAAATAAATAAATATCTTAAAATAGAATAATAATAAATTAGAAAATTTAAGTTTTTACTCAATAGCATACCAGTTATTTTGATTTTTTAGATATAACATTAATGATATTTGCACAGAATAAAGGAGTGGAAATTTAGAGACATAGAATATTTTTATACATTTTAGGAACTTGAAGTTGTATAGCACAGAGGACTCTGCTCAGTGCTCTGTGGTGATCTACAGGGCTGAGCTGGGGCAGGAGGCTCAAGAGGGAGGGAATATATGTATACTTACAGTTGAGTCATATTGTTGAAAACCAGAAACTGACACAATATTTTAAGGTAATTATCCTCCACTAAAAAAATATTTTTTTTAAAAAAGATCTCAAATCTTTACACTAAACTATAATAAATAATTTAATGAAATATTAAAACATTATTAAAGGAACCATACTAACCAAAGCATGTCATGGAGCTGAAATGTATTATAATTGACACAATATTGATCTTTTATAAATTACACCTAATAAAGCCAAAATAATTTTAAAAATACGTTAGACCTGTAAATGTGGCACTCTATTATTAATATTAGTTTACTCATATTTTTAAAAGATTTTTGTAATTTTTCGATTGTTTCTCTTGCTTTGGGGAATTTAAATCTGCATATCAATATGGTAGGAAAACAATGTTTACCTGTGGATCTCTGAGAAATTGAACTCCTGCTCTAAAATTGTCGCTAATTTAAGATGCATTATATTGTTGACCTATGAATTAAATAGATTTTCAAACACAACTTCATGAGTTTTTTTTCACATATATTATTCTTTGCCAGTTTTGTGAAATTCTATAATGTTAGATACTGTTTCAATCTATTTTAGAGAAAAAACTAGTCTGTAATTGGTGCTGGCTCAAGATAATACCAACTGAGAGAAGCAGTTGTGTTTATTCAATGCAAACCAAAGTCAGCCTTAAAGCACTGAGTTAAAAGAATGTGGAACTCAAAGGATAAATTTTAAGGTTTTAGTATTAGAGTAAGATTTAGAAAAATTAAGTTATAATTGTATATGTGTGGGTTTTAATATTTACAATCTAAAGTGTCAAGAGGCAGAAATAGTCTGTCTAGCCATACTTCTGAGTATGATCCCTTTACTTATAACTATGCATTAGATTATAAAGGATGGGTCTTTTTTGTCAATGAAACTTTGATATAAATTTGGAGAATGGACGACCCATTTTCCATCATCTATAACAAAGAATTCTCTATCTATTGTTGTATTTCTTTACTTTAAAAAAACTGTACTCTTAACCATTACAATGTAAGTGTGTTCAAATTGAACGTAATATCAAAAAGTGAGGTAAAATAGCCATCACCTAAGCTTTCATATAGCAAGTCAAAATGAGGAATTTTTATTCATTCTAGATTAAATAATTTGCTTACATTTATAGGAAGATAGGAAGAACAGAATGGCTACCAAGGAAAATTTTGAAGGTCAATTAGTGTTTTAATATTTTACTGTTGTTTTCGATATTTTTATCATATTTTCACTTATGAAAAATAAATAATTAGGCTCTTTTGGTTAGTGGAGTAATATATGATTAACAAATGGAAAAAAAGCTATAGTCATAGAATCAATGATTGAAGTTGAAACTCTATATTACTGTATAATTAAAATTGAATTAGATAACATAGACACATTCTTTCTATATTTGTATGTGGAAAGGTTCTAGGGGTGATGATACTCTAGATGCCTAAAATAAAAGTATTGCTTTGGGGAAACTGCATATCAATATGGTAGGAAAACAATGTTTACCTGTGGATCTCTGAGAAATTGAACTCCTGCTCTAAAATTGTCGCTAATTTAAGATGCATTATATTGTTGACCTATGAATTAAATAGATTTTCAAACACAACTTCATGAGTTTTTTTCACATATATTATTCTTTGCCAGTTTTGTGAAATTCTATAATGTTAGATACTGTTTCAATCTATTTTAGAGAAAAAACTAGTCTGTAATTGGTGCTGGCTCAAGATAATACCAACTGAGAGAAGCAGTTGTGTTTATTCAATGCAAACCAAAGTCAGCCTTAAAGCACTGAGTTAAAAGAATGTGGAACTCAAAGGATAAATTTTAAGGTTTTAGTATTAGAGTAAGATTTAGAAAAATTAAGTTATAATTGTATATGTGTGGGTTTTAATATTTACAATCTAAAGTGTCAAGAGGCAGAAATAGTCTGTCTAGCCATACTTCTGAGTATGATCCCTTTACTTATAACTATGCATTAGATTATAAAGGATGGGTCTTTTTTGTCAATGAAACTTTGATATAAATTTGGAGAATGGACGACCCATTTTCCATCATCTATAACAAAGAATTCTCTATCTATTGTTGTATTTCTTTACTTTAAAAAAACTGTACTCTTAACCATTACAATGTAAGTGTGTTCAAATTGAACGTAATATCAAAAAGTGAGGTAAAATAGCCATCACCTAAGCTTTCATATAGCAAGTCAAAATGAGGAATTTTTATTCATTCTAGATTAAATAATTTGCTTACATTTATAGGAAGATAGGAAGAACAGAATGGCTACCAAGGAAAATTTTGAAGGTCAATTAGTGTTTTAATATTTTACTGTTGTTTTCGATATTTTTATCATATTTTCACTTATGAAAAATAAATAATTAGGCTCTTTTGGTTAGTGGAGTAATATATGATTAACAAATGGAAAAAAAGCTATAGTCATAGAATCAATGATTGAAGTTGAAACTCTATATTACTGTATAATTAAAATTGAATTAGATAACATAGACACATTCTTTCTATATTTGTATGTGGAAAGGTTCTAGGGGTGATGATACTCTAGATGCCTAAAATAAAAGACAGTATAAAAGAGTAATCACAGTGTTATTACTAGTGCTGTTGTTCTACTAACTTTTCAAGGAAAAATGATTATCTAGGGAGCACAGAGGTTCAAATTAAGGCTGAAAGGTTCTGCAATGCTATACAAAAAAAAAAAAAATGCTTTCATAGATAATGGGATTTTGTCTAAAGGACACAGAAGCTAAGATAAAAGGCCTCCTACATCTAAAGTTAGTCAATTTGAGCATGGAAAAAAATAATGACTATAGATCACAATACCACTTGGGGTTTACTTTGAAACCACAAATTAAAAAAATAGTATAATGTCACTATAAAATATTTGAAAAGGAGACACATGCCAGCAAATATAGGAATTTTAACCAATGCTATTAAATGATATTGGTATTTTGATATATCTGCTTTAATGATAAAATAAATAGAAACTAGTATTTTATAATTTGATTAAAATGTACTTTTTGATTAAGGGTATGACAAAATCAAGACATATTTAGAATTCAGTTAGTTACCTTGTCTTTACAGAAGTATACTTGATGTACAATAATAAATAAATTCAAGTGTATAACATAATGATTCACAATTTTCAAAGGGTATACCTCATTTATAGTTACCATAAAATATTGGCCTGTGTTGTATGATCTATACTTGTAGTTTATTTTTATATATAATAGTTTGTACCTTTTAGTCCTGCTCCTATCTTGATTTTTCTCCTTCCTCTCCACCAGTAACCTCTTGTTTGTTCTCTGTTATCTGTAAGTCTATTCTTTGCTGTATATACTTTTTTGTTGTTATTCAGTTGCTTAGTTGTGTCCAACTTTGTGTGACTCTATGGACTTCAGCAGGGTCCCCTGTCCTCCTCTATTTCCCAGAGTTTGCTTGACTTCGTGTACATTGAGCTGGTGATGCTATCTAATCATCTCATTCTATGCTGCCCCTTTCTCCTTTTGCTGCCAGTCTTTCCCAGAATCAGGGTCCAGCATCAAGGTCTTTTCCAATGAGCTGACCATTTGCATCAGGTGATCAAAGTACTGGAACTTCAGCTTCAGCACTAGTCCTTCCAGTGAATATTAAGGGCTGATTTCCTTTAGGATGATTGACTTGCTCTCCTTTCTGTCCAAGGGACTCCCAGGAGTCTTTTCCAGCAACACAACTCAAAAGCATCACTACTTGACATTTCAACCTCTTTACGGTCCAACTCTCACATCCATACTTGACTACTGGAAAAACCATAGCTTTAACTAGAGGAACCTTTGTCAACAGAGTGATACCTTTGCTTTTTAATGCACTGTTTCGGTTTTTCATATCTTTCCTTCCAAGCAGCAAGTGTCTTTCTATTTCAAGACTGCAGTCATCATCTGCAGAGATTTTGGAGTCCAAGAAAAGAAAATTTGTCATTGCTTCCAATTGTTTCCCTTCTATTTACCATGAAGTGATGGGGTCAGATTGTAGTCAATGAAGCAAAAGTAGATGTTTTTTTCTGCAGTTCCCTTGGTTTCTCCATGATCCAATGATGTTAGAAATTTGATCTCTGTTCTTTTGATCTCTGCCTTTTCTGAACACAGTTTGCGTATCTTGAAGTGTTGGTTCATTTACTGCTAATGCATAGTTTGAAGGAATTTGAACATTATCTTGTTAGCATGTGAAATGAGTCCAGTTGTGTGGTAGTCAGAATGTTCTTAGGTATTGTGCTACTTTGGAATTGAAATGGAAACTGACCTTCTCCAGTCCTGTGACCACTACAAAGTTTTTCAAATTTGCTGACATATTGAGTGAACGCTTTAACAACACCATCTTTTAAGATTTTAAATAGTTCAGCTGGAATTCCGTCACCTCCACTAGTCTTGTTCATAGTAATGCTTCCTAAGGCTCGCTTGACTTGACACTCCAGGATGTCTGGCTCTAGGTGATACCACACCATTGTGGTTTTCTGGGTCTTTAAGCCCTTTTTTGTATAATGATTCTGTGAAGTCTTACCACCTCTTAATCCCTTCTAATTTTGCTAGATCCTTACTATTTCTACTCTTTCTGTCCTTTTGTGTGCCCATGCTTGAAGGAATTTTTCCCTTGATATCTCCACTTTTCTCGAAGAGATCTCTAGTCTTTCCCTCTGTTTCTTTGCATTGTTCATTTAATAAGGCCTTTGTAAAATGTTACAAAGAAGAAGAAGAAAAAAGAAAGAAGGCCTTCTTATCTTGTTACTATTTCTGACACTCTACATTCAGTTGGGTATTTCATTTACTTATAATCTGAGTGAAATCCACCTTATTGTAGTGACAGTGATATAATCATATTTAGAGTAAATAATTGATTAGTTCATTTATATTTGTAACATGATTATGCAGTTGGTATTGAAATGTCTCACATAAATGTTTATTTACTATATATTTTAAAATTTTGTTGGAATGTGAAGTATTATATAATAGTAAGGAAACTCTATGGTATTTCTAGATAATTGCATATATAAAATAAAATTTGATTTATATATGCTATGCAAAATCATTTAAGGTATTATTAACTGCTTTGTACACTGGATGATTTTTTTAATTTTTCAAAAAGTTCTTTAAAGGAACTTTAAAATATGAAACAATTAACAATAGAATGATATCACTGCAATGGGAGACCCACACAGGCCAACGAATAAAGATGCATGAAAATAAATTAATAAATTAAAAAAGAGACCAAAATGAAAAATAAATAGAATGATAACATTTCTAACTGAATTTTAAAAATGCAGGTTGAGGAAACTGGACTTTTACAGCTTGATGGTAGCCTTAACCTAGAAGGGAAATGGCTCTCCTACAGCATCCGATGGACTGTAGAAAAGCTTTGAATAACACTATGGTGATCCAGAACAAATAACTTTAGGAATTGTAGTTTGGAGAGGCAAACTCTTATGCTAATTTCTAATGTTGTAATATGATTTCATCTAAACTTTCAATATAATCCTGCTCATATGTCTCCTTTGTGATATGAAATGGATCTGAAATGGATAACATACAGAACATTTAAGTATCAGTATTGATACCACACCATTGTGGTTTTCTGGGTCTTTAAGCCCTTTTTTGTATAATGATTCTGTGAAGTCTTACCACCTCTTAATCCCTTCTAATTTTGCTAGATCCTTACTATTTCTACTCTTTCTGTCCTTTTGTGTGCCCATGCTTGAAGGAATTTTTCCCTTGATATCTCCACTTTTCTCGAAGAGATCTCTAGTCTTTCCCTCTGTTTCTTTGCATTGTTCATTTAATAAGGCCTTTGTAAAATGTTACAAAGAAGAAGAAGAAAAAAGAAAGAAGGCCTTCTTATCTTGTTACTATTTCTGACACTCTACATTCAGTTGGGTATTTCATTTACTTATAATCTGAGTGAAATCCACCTTATTGTAGTGACAGTGATATAATCATATTTAGAGTAAATAATTGATTAGTTCATTTATATTTGTAACATGATTATGCAGTTGGTATTGAAATGTCTCACATAAATGTTTATTTACTATATATTTTAAAATTTTGTTGGAATGTGAAGTATTATATAATAGTAAGGAAACTCTATGGTATTTCTAGATAATTGCATATATAAAATAAAATTTGATTTATATATGCTATGCAAAATCATTTAAGGTATTATTAACTGCTTTGTATACTGGTGATTTTTTAATTTTTCAAAAGTTCTTTAAAGGAACTTTAAAATATGAAACAATTAACAATAGAATGATATCACTGCAATGGGAGACCCACACAGGCCAACGAATAAAGATGCATGAAAATAAATTAATAAATTAAAAAAGAGACCAAAATGAAAAATAAATAGAATGATAACATTTCTAACTGAATTTTAAAAATGCAGGTTGAGGAAACTGGACTTTTACAGCTTGATGGTAGCCTTAACCTAGAAGGGAAATGGCTCTCCTACAGCATCCGATGGACTGTAGAAAAGCTTTGAATAACACTATGGTGATCCAGAACAAATAACTTTAGGAATTGTAGTTTGGAGAGGCAAACTCTTATGCTAATTTCTAATGTTGTAATATGATTTCATCTAAACTTTCAGTATAATCCTGCTCATATGTCTCCTTTGTGATATGAAATGGATCTGAAATGGATAACATACAGAACATTTAAGTATCAGTATTTGGATTAAATTAAAAAATGGAAGCAATATGATGAAAAATGTTCCTATTTTATAATAAGGTGATTCAGTGGTAGAAAATTCACCTGACAATATAGGAGACATGGGTCCAGTTCCTGGATCAGGGAGAGCTCCTGGAGAAGGAAATGGTAACCCACTCCAATATTCTTCCCTGGACAATTCCATGGACAAAAGAGCCTCCAGGCTAGAGTCCATAGTGTCACAAAAGATTCAGGCATGACTCAGAGACTAAACAACAACATAATAAGACAGCATTACTGGAAATTGAAAGCAAAAATAAAAAGTGAACAAAATGACAGATTCTTAACATTGTACTGTACAAACCATATGACTCCTTTCATCTGTGTTATCAGCATGGCTTTCAAATTATGGCTTTGAAGTTGGCTCTTTCGGCCATGTTATTGTTGAGTAACATTAAGTTTTCTTTGCTTAGTGTCAAAGACCATATCCTCTGATGACCTTAAAGCAACTTTTGGAGATCTAAAGTAGTTTTATTACTGTTTAAAATAAAACTTGTGTTTTTGTGCGGTCAGGATCTTTACTTTCTGTGATGAGAAAGTCCTATTATAAATTTGGGTCTTACTTTTCTAAGCGTGGACAGAATCTAGTTTCATCTGGAGAAAATCCTCAATAACAAAATGAGAAGGTCTTAACTAAATTGTCAGGACCCAAACTAATTGACCTGACTTAAATCCAATTTACCAAATCTCTTTAGAGAAGAAATATCTACCTACCCTGCCTGTGTGGGGCCCTAAATGAAATCGGGCCTTTGCATGCATAAGGAAACTTAAGCGCGTATTTGCAGTTTGGAGCTAAGATGATGCCTACAGGAAGAGACAGGGCACAATCTAAAGTCGATTGTCAAAATTTCTGATTGATTCCCCTGGTTTCCGTGCTCGCTCATGGACAATGCATGCTCATCATAGATTCCTATTGTGGTGTAAATACATAATTGCTTGACCTTTAGCTTGATTGGTGTAACTATAGGCAGTCCCTTGCAAAACCCCCTTCGTTTGCCTATAAAAGCTGTAAGTCTGCACTAATAAAATGGAACTGCTTTGACAGAACCCCTGCCATGTCTGATTGTCCCCTACGTGCGCCCAGGGGCTGGGGGGCAGGCAGCAAGACTTGCCTCTCTCCGAGATCTCCCGGTTCAGCTGGGGGCAATCCCACTGCCTTCCTTTCTGTGGAAGGTCCCCGCACTCCCTGGGCCTCCCTCCTAAGACAAGAATGGCTCTAAGCAATTCTTTTAGCCAATGCTGTGAAGAAAAGTGGAGAATTCTTACCTTTTGTGCAGGTAGGCTAAGGAATTCCCATTTTCATCTCTACTACCATTGCTATCCCTGACCTCATCAACTATTTTCAAATCCAGACTTCCCATGGTTCCACTTGGCTGACCAACCCCTTTCTGTTGACAGAGGGCTCATTTATTTCTAGGCTTAGTGTCATTCCATCCGTCAACGTCATACAATTTCTATTTTTAAAAATTTGTCACCATTTAGCCAATTTACCCACTGACTACCTTCCTCCTGTTTCTTTAACTGTTTTTGATTTATTTCCACTTTGGTTATTGTGTCACTGTTTTAAAAGTCATGGGGGGAAATGTAGGCTTCATCAACTATCTGGTTATTAAACTTTATTTAAAAAGCAGCATTTCCCAAGAAACTGTACTACGCACTTTTCTTACAGTTTTTCATTTTTAACTCAGACCAGTCTTTCAAGCTGAGTATTATTTCCTTTTTATATATGAAAGTTTCAAGAATTAGAGAGATGAAACCTTCCTTTTGAGATCCTCCTGTAGTGAGTACAAGAATTGGGTTTTCAGTTGAAAGACTCTTACTTCTAAATCTATTTTTTTTACAGTGACTTATTTTTATTATCAATGGAAACAAATTCCTATGATTTTGAAATTTTGATGTTGCATTGATGCATTTTTTTTAATCTACATACACCTTACAATTATTGAAAACTAAGGAAAAGTTATGTTCATTTATACAACAGATTATTGAATATCTCTAACGTAGAAATCTGATGATATATTTAATGCCTATTCTGCATAGATAACATACCTCTTCCATATAGTCAAAACTTCTTCCCCAGTTGAAGAGAAAAGTTAAACAATACTGGTAGTCTAAGATTTTACCAAAATAATACCAAATTGCTAAAAAAAAAAAATTAAGTTATCAAAAATACAGTAAAAATGTCACAGAGTTTGCAATGGTGGTGGCAGAATTCAAAAAGTAAGCCATAAAGATAATAAGGATTTTAATGAAAATATAAGACTAGTAATCATAGTAGTTGTAGCAATGGTGATATTTTATTTTACTGCCTTTTTCAACTTTATTCAGTTGAGGAAGCTTTTACTCTGTTGATTACCAAGTATTTTCAGAGTCCCATGAGTTCGGCCTTCCAGTTTTTAGGTAACAAATACTCTTTCGGTCACTTTATTTCAAAAAGTCATGAATTAGTATTCAAAATTCTAAAAAGAATATGAATTTATCTATAAGATTTACATTCCTAAAAGCAGCATGAAAAGGGAATTTAACTCAGTGTTTCTAAATGTTAGCCACTGAAAGTCTTTCTTTCAAAATGTGGTAAAAACAACAAAAGACCTAAAGCTATTTAATTTTAACATATTCCTGAAGAGTGTACTTGCTAATGCCTCTAGTAAGAGAATGACTTCCAGAAGCAATTTATCCCTGTATCACTAAGTTATCTTATATATATTTATTCTGAAGAAACCAAATTTTCCCTTTCATAGAAGTTTCCAGAAATTAGAGTCTTAAAGATTTTCTTACAGTTTTCATTTTAACTCAGACCAGTCTTTCAAGCTGAGTATTATTTCCTTTTATATATGAAAGTTTCAAGAATTAGAGATGAAACCTTCCTTTTGAGATCCTCCTGTAGTGAGTACAAGAATTGGGTTTTCAGTTGAAAGACTCTTACTTCTAAATCTACTTTTTTTCCAGTGACTTATTTTTATTATCAATGGAAACAAATTCCTATGATTTTGAAATTTTGATGTTGCATTGATGCATTTTTTTTAATCTACATACACCTTACAATTATTGAAAACTAAGGAAAAGTTATGTTCATTTATACAACAGATTATTGAATATCTCTAACGTAGAAATCTGATGATATATTTAATGCCTATTCTGCATAGATAACATACCTCTTCCATATAGTCAAAACTTCTTCCCCAGTTGAAGAGAAAAGTTAAACAATACTGGTAGTCTAAGATTTTACCAAAATAATACCAAATTGCTAAAAAAAAAAAATTAAGTTATCAAAAATACAGTAAAAATGTCACAGAGTTTGCAATGGTGGTGGCAGAATTCAAAAAGTAAGCCATAAAGATAATAAGGATTTTAATGAAAATATAAGACTAGTAATCATAGTAGTTGTAGCAATGGTGATATTTTATTTTACTGCCTTTTTCAACTTTATTCAGTTGAGGAAGCTTTTACTCTGTTGATTACCAAGTATTTTCAGAGTCCCATGAGTTCGGCCTTCCAGTTTTTAGGTAACAAATACTCTTTCGGTCACTTTATTTCAAAAGTCATGAATTAGTATTCAAAATTCTAAAAGAATATGAATTTATCTATAAGATTTACATTCCTAAAAGCAGCATAAAAAGGGGAATTTAACTCAGTGTTTCTAAATGTTAGCCACTGAAAGTCTTTCTTTCAAAATGTGGTAAAAACAACAAAAGACCTAAAGCTATTTAATTTTAACATATTCCTGAAGAGTGTACTTGCTAATGCCTCTAGTAAGAGAATGACTTCCAGAAGCAATTTATCCCTGTATCACTAAGTTATCTTATATATATTTATTCTGAAGAAACCAAATTTTCCCTTTCATAGAAGTTTCCAGAAATTAGAGTTTTAAAGATTTTCTTAAACTTCATAAGGATAGAATATAGAATACATACACTTCATAGGAAAAACAGTTTTGTCTTTTTTTTTTTTTTAACATTTATTTATTTATTTATTTTGGCGAGGGTGGGGAGGGAGGGGAGTGGGCGGGCCACTTCCACTGGTCTTTCATTTGTCTAGTTTTCATCCATCTTTGTTCTTTGGCTCGTGTGGGCCTCCCATTGCGGTGGCATCTGTTGTCACAGAGCACCGGCTCTGGGCGCATGCGCTCCAGAGCTCTGGCTCGGTAATCGGACACATCGGTCCAGCTGCTCCGCGGCATGTGGGATCTTCCCAGGCCAGGAATCGAACCAGCGCCCCTTGCACTGCAAGGCAGTGTCCTTACCCACTGGACCACCAGGGGAAGCCCAGTTTGTCTTTTTATCTGTATACACACTGAAAGTGATTAAATACAATTGAATTGTTTTGAAATAGAGAGATAATATAGATATTTGTGAATGTAGCCATAAACTTAATTCTTAAATTGCACTTAGTGTGTGTATGTATGTGCTGTATATTTAGAACCACTGCTAAGGTCTTTCAAGATACTTCCTTTACCTGTTGATACCTGCAATTTTAGCATTAATGATTTATTCCTTTGATAAGAATTTTATCAAAACTAAAACTATTAAAACTAAAATTGGTAATGAAATATTTATGCTAAGTCATTTTCATATAGTGTTAAAATACCTTATTGTAGATTTTGCTTGTGATAGAGAGCAATAATGAGAGAAGCCATTTGCTGAAATGGAAGAGGACTTTGACCATAAGACAAAGAGAATAGCATGCGAAATGGGAGAATATGACATGAATGGTAATAAATGACAAGAGTTTCATCTATGAAACATTTTTCTCCAGAATAAATTCCAGTCAGGGCAATGAGTACAATGGTGACACTTTGAAATCCATGAATTGACAAGTACTGTCAAGTGTATTATTACTGAAGTTTAATATCTGAGGCTATTCACCCCCAGGCATCAACTAATCTTTGCTGAAATGTACCATAGTCAATTCTGCCAGTATGCAAAATAATGAAGAAACACAGGAAATGGTCTCAGTAAATTAAACTGAATTGTCATCTACACTTAGCCTCTGTCATGGTATCATGATTCATATTGTCATAGCAACTAATATCTGAAAAAGAACAAAGATAAGAACTGATATTCTTCTTTGGTCTGTCTCACCAAGAGACATTCTGGAGGCAGAAAAGGTAGCATTTGAAATATATTTTATAGAAATCTTTCATTTTTATAAATTATTTTATAAAGCATTTGCATTTTAATGAGTAAATATTGCTTGCATCTACCTACAAACAACCCAAGTATATTTGCCACATACTAACCATTTTCCCAGGATATATGCTAGACTGTACAGACAAAGATGATTCAAAGTTCCCAACCTCAAGAAACTTACTATCAAATGGACAACATGTGGGATCTTCCCAGGCCAGGAATCGAACCAGCGCCCCTTGCACTGCAAGGCAGTGTCCTTACCCACTGGACCACCAGGGGAAGCCCAGTTTGTCTTTTTATCTGTATACACACTGAAAGTGATTAAATACAATTGAATTGTTTTGAAATAGAGAGATAATATAGATATTTGTGAATGTAGCCATAAACTTAATTCTTAAATTGCACTTAGTGTGTGTATGTATGTGCTGTATATTTAGAACCACTGCTAAGGTCTTTCAAGATACTTCCTTTACCTGTTGATACCTGCAATTTTAGCATTAATGATTTATTCCTTTGATAAGAATTTTATCAAAACTAAAACTATTAAAACTAAAATTGGTAATGAAATATTTATGCTAAGTCATTTTCATATAGTGTTAAAATACCTTATTGTAGATTTTGCTTGTGATAGAGAGCAATAATGAGAGAAGCCATTTGCTGAAATGGAAGAGGACTTTGACCATAAGACAAAGAGAATAGCATGCGAAATGGGAGAATATGACATGAATGGTAATAAATGACAAGAGTTTCATCTATGAAACATTTTTCTCCAGAATAAATTCCAGTCAGGGCAATGAGTACAATGGTGACACTTTGAAATCCATGAATTGACAAGTACTGTCAAGTGTATTATTACTGAAGTTTAATATCTGAGGCTATTCACCCCCAGGCATCAACTAATCTTTGCTGAAATGTACCATAGTCAATTCTGCCAGTATGCAAAATAATGAAGAAACACAGGAAATGGTCTCAGTAAATTAAACTGAATTGTCATCTACACTTAGCCTCTGTCATGGTATCATGATTCATATTGTCATAGCAACTAATATCTGAAAAAGAACAAAGATAAGAACTGATATTCTTCTTTGGTCTGTCTCACCAAGAGACATTCTGGAGGCAGAAAAGGTAGCATTTGAAATATATTTTATAGAAATCTTTCATTTTTATAAATTATTTTATAAAGCATTTGCATTTTAATGAGTAAATATTGCTTGCATCTACCTACAAACAACCCAAGTATATTTGCCACATACTAACCATTTTCCCAGGATATATGCTAGACTGTACAGACAAAGATGATTCAAAGTTCCCAACCTCAAGAAACTTACTATCAAATGTGGACAACGGTTATACTTTCTGTTCAGGTAATTATAATGTAAAGTCTATAGACAAAATGTCTAACAATGTGAAATAGGAAGAATCATCAATTATGCTCGGCAAACCAGAAAAACTCTCAGAGAAGTGACTTAAACTGAGATTTTAGAAAGAAACAGTTACTTTATTCTATCTGAGGAAATAGACTTGAATATGGTGTGATCAGGAACTCTGGTAGTGCCAGTTACAGAAATGGGCAATATAAGTATTTGTTTGAAGGAAAGAAACTATACATACTATCACTTCTACAACACAGAATATGTTGAATAAGTAGTGGTTTGGGAAGAATGACAAATTAGGCAGAGATAATACAGCACAAAATTTTAGATTCTCCTCTGTAGATCTGTTAATCAGTCTATTCAAACTTTATGAAAATATGCTTTATAAATATCATGTAGAAAATAATTATCATTATTGCATACCACTAGGACATAGATATAGACAGAGTGGCCACCATGTCTGAAGCTATAGGTAAATTCATAATAAATTGTTTATTGATTTTTATTGTAAAACATGATAAAGTATTTTATCTATGTTTTCAGTTTATGGTCATGATATAAAATAGTAAAAAAAATCATTAAAAAGGAACATACTAGCCCTTCTCTGCCAGATATTAAAAACAGGCAGCATATAAATTTAACAATTCAATTTAAATGGTCAAAACCACTGTTTGAACAAGATGTGAATAATACATCAGCAGTAATTGTTTAAGCCCTGGATCCATGTAATACATAATGAAAAGCCAGTAGGCAGAGGAAAGTAAGGAAGAAAGTATAAACAGAAATGTGCCCTTAAGAGTTTTGTATAACAAAAATACTAAATGACACATAAATTCATTAGTGTCATAGCACACTTAAAAATCTGAAGGCATGTAACAGCATATAAAAATAGCTCACATTTGTATATGTTTTGAAAATTAATTGGACACCTGTTTTTAGATTTGTTTCTGTCAACAGGTTTGCATTATAGAGTGGGTAAGAACTTTATTGTGTAAGAGAAGATGAGTTATTAAGGGACTAGGTTTTTCCTTCATTAGTTAGATGCCCCAGGAATGCAAGGTCTTTACATTATGTCAGTTACATCAGCATGGACAACGGTTATACTTTCTGTTCAGGTAATTATAATGTAAAGTCTATAGACAAAATGTCTAACAATGTGAAATAGGAAGAATCATCAATTATGCTCGGCAAACCAGAAAAACTCTCAGAGAAGTGACTTAAACTGAGATTTTAGAAAGAAACAGTTACTTTATTCTATCTGAGGAAATAGACTTGAATATGGTGTGATCAGGAACTCTGGTAGTGCCAGTTACAGAAATGGGCAATATAAGTATTTGTTTGAAGGAAAGAAACTATACATACTATCACTTCTACAACACAGAATATGTTGAATAAGTAGTGGTTTGGGAAGAATGACAAATTAGGCAGAGATAATACAGCACAAAATTTTAGATTCTCCTCTGTAGATCTGTTAATCAGTCTATTCAAACTTTATGAAAATATGCTTTATAAATATCATGTAGAAAATAATTATCATTATTGCATACCACTAGGACATAGATATAGACAGAGTGGCCACCATGTCTGAAGCTATAGGTAAATTCATAATAAATTGTTTATTGATTTTTATTGTAAAACATGATAAAGTATTTTATCTATGTTTTCAGTTTATGGTCATGATATAAAATAGTAAAAAGAATCATTAAAAAAAGGAACATACTAGCCCTTCTCTGCCAGATATTAAAAACAGGCAGCATATAAATTTAACAATTCAATTTAAATGGTCAAAACCACTGTTTGAACAAGATGTGAATAATACATCAGCAGTAATTGTTTAAGCCCTGGATCCATGTAATACATAATGAAAAGCCAGTAGGCAGAGGAAAGTAAGGAAGAAAGTATAAACAGAAATGTGCCCTTAAGAGTTTTGTATAACAAAAATACTAAATGACACATAAATTCATTAGTGTCATAGCACACTTAAAAATCTGAAGGCATGTAACAGCATATAAAAATAGCTCACATTTGTATATGTTTTGAAAATTAATTGGACACCTGTTTTTAGATTTGTTTCTGTCAACAGGTTTGCATTATAGAGTGGGTAAGAACTTTATTGTGTAAAAGAGAAGATGAGTTATTAAGGGACTAGGTTTTTCCTTCATTAGTTAGATGCCCCAGGAATGCAAGGTCTTTACATTATGTCAGTTACATCAGCATAAGGAAACTAAACAAAAACGTGTGTATCAAGTTTTAAAATTTAAAAATTAGCCCATTGTTTCTATTACCTGTTTCTATTATAACCAGATTTCAGAGTTACTTACCTTGAATCAAAATGAAGGATCAAATTCATGCCATCCTTGTAGAGAATGGCGTACCTGATCTCCTTAAAAAGTGACTCTACAGTCAAATGCACAAAACCCTGTGCTTCACTAAGATAATAAATTCCAGAAATTAACTTGTGGAGTGAGGATATAGACAAATAAGGATTGTGACTCAATCAACAATAAAGTTCAGCAAATAATTCAGATCATTATTAGGAGCTGCTTTCACTAGCTGTTGTCAAACAAATGTTCATAAATAATAGAGAATTAAAGTTGTACCTATACTATAGAATAGGTGTCAATCTGTCAGTTCAGTCGCTCAGTCGTTACTCTTTGCAACCCCATAAACTGCAGCGTGCCAGGCTTTCCTATCCTTCACAGTCTCCCAGAGCTTGCTCAAAACTCATGTCCAGTGACTCAGTAATGCCATCCAGCCATTTCATCCTTTGTCATTCCTTTCTCCTTTTGCCTTCTATTTTTCCCAACATCAGGGTCTTTTCCAATGAGTCGTCTCTTCACATCAGGTGGACAAAGTATTGGAGTTTCAGCATCAGTCCTTTCAGTGTATATTCAGGGTTAATTTCCTTTAGGATTGACTAGGTTTGATCTCCTTACATTCCGAGGTACTCTAAGAGCCTTCTCCAACAGCACAGTTCAAAAGCAGCAATTCCTCAGTGCTCAGCTTTCATTATGGTCCAGCTCTGACATCCATACATGACTACTGTGACAACCATAGCTTTTATTATATGGACTTTTGTCGGCAAAGTGATGTCTCTCCTTTTTAATGTGCTGTCTTGGTTTGTCATAGCTTTTCTTCCAAGGAGCAAGCATCTTTTAACTTCATGGCTGCACTATCACTATCCACAGTGATTTTGGAGGCCAAGAAAATAAAATTTGTCACTGTTTCCATTGTTTGCCCATCTATTTGCCATGAAGTGATAGGACCAGATGCCAATCAATATCTTGTATTTTGAATGTTGAATCTGAGACCATTTTTTTTCCATCTCCTCTTTCACCTTCATCAAGAGGCTTTTTAGTTCCTCTTCACTTTCTGCCCTAAGGATGGGTCATCTATGCAGAGGTTATTGATATTTCTCCTGGCAATCTTGATTCCAACTTGTGCTTCACCTAGCCTGGCATTTTGCATGATGTAATCTGCATATAAATTAAATAATCAGGATGGCAACATACAGCCTTGACATATTCCTTTCCCAATTTGGAACTGATAAACTCCGTTCCCCGATGGGAGGAGCAGAGATGTGCTTCACGAGTGCTCAATCAACAATAAAGTCAGCAAATAATTCAGATCATTATTAGAGCTGCTTTCACTAGCTGTTGTCAAACAAATGTTCATAAATAATAGAGAATTAAAGTTGTACCTATACTATAGAATAGGTGTCAATCTGTCAGTTCAGTCGCTCAGTCGTTACTCTTTGCAACCCCATAAACTGCAGCGTGCCAGGCTTTCCTATCCTTCACAGTCTCCCAGAGCTTGCTCAAAACTCATGTCCAGTGACTCAGTAATGCCATCCAGCCATTTCATCCTTTGTCATTCCTTTCTCCTTTTGCCTTCTATTTTTCCCAACATCAGGGTCTTTTCCAATGAGTCGTCTCTTCACATCAGGTGGACAAAGTATTGGAGTTTCAGCATCAGTCCTTTCAGTGTATATTCAGGGTTAATTTCCTTTAGGATTGACTAGGTTTGATCTCCTTACATTCCGAGGTACTCTCAAGAGCCTTCTCCAACAGCACAGTTCAAAAGCAGCAATTCCTCAGTGCTCAGCTTTCATTATGGTCCAGCTCTGACATCCATACATGACTACTGTGACAACCATAGCTTTTATTATATGGACTTTTGTCGGCAAAGTGATGTCTCTCCTTTTTAATGTGCTGTCTTGGTTTGTCATAGCTTTTCTTCCAAGGAGCAAGCATCTTTTAACTTCATGGCTGCACTATCACTATCCACAGTGATTTTGGAGGCCAAGAAAATAAAATTTGTCACTGTTTCCATTGTTTGCCCATCTATTTGCCATGAAGTGATAGGACCAGATGCCAATCAATATCTTGTATTTTGAATGTTGAATCTGAGACCATTTTTTTTCCATCTCCTCTTTCACCTTCATCAAGAGGCTTTTTAGTTCCTCTTCACTTTCTGCCCTAAGGATGGCGTCATCTATGCAGAGGTTATTGATATTTCTCCTGGCAATCTTGATTCCAACTTGTGCTTCACCTAGCCTGGCATTTTGCATGATGTAATCTGCATATAAATTAAATAATCAGGATGGCAACATACAGCCTTGACATATTCCTTTCCCAATTTGGAACTGATAAACTCCGTTCCCCCGATGGGAGGGAGCAGAGATTTCCAGGGAGTGCCGCCGAGCGTTGGAATTTGGTGGGCGGAGGCCTCGTATCAGGAGTGCAGTTCGGAGGGAGGGGGCCTCAGGGAGGATGTTTGCCTGCCTTTGGGTCGAGCAACCTAGTCGGTTGAAACCAGGTTATCTGATTTTCCATTCTTTCAGGAACCAGTCTAGTTCTATGTTCCATGTCTAGTTCTAACTGTTGCTTCTTGTCCTGCACACAGGTTTTGCGAGAGGTAGGTAAGATGGTCTGGTATTCCCAAGTCTTACAGAATTTTTAACAGTTTGTTGTGATCCACACAGTCAAAGGCTTTAGCAGTCAAAGGCTTCTGCTCAATGGAGCAGACGTAGATGTTTTTTCGGAATTACCTTACATGATCCAGTGTATGTTGGCAATTTGATCTCTGAATCTACTGCCTTTTCTAAATCTAGCTTGTACACCTGGAAGTTCTTAGGTATTTTTGAAACCTATATTGGAGGATTTTAAGCATTACTTTGCTAGAGTGTGAAATGAGCATAATGGTGTGGTAGTTTGAGCATTCTTTGACATTGCCTTTCTTTGGTGTTGGAAAGAAAACTGACCTTTTCCCATTCTGAGGTCAGTGCTGAGTTTTCTAAACTTGCTGGCATATTGAGTGTAGCACATTAACAGCATCATTTTTTAATATTTGAAATAGCTCAGCTGAAATTCCATCACGTCCCATCACGTCCACTAGTTCTGTTCATAGTAATGCTTTCTAGGGTCCATTTGACTTCGAATTCTAAGATATCTAATTTGGAATAGGTGAGACATATGTTAAATAAAGAGTATGTGTAAACCAATTTATGATCAAATCAAGGAGTAAATGATTTTTGACCAATGCAGGGTATTTATGAGTCTAGAAATATAGCTTGTGCTGGAATTACAGGCAGACTCAAGGGCATCAACTTTAGTTAATGAATTATGTAGATAGAGAATCTTAATCTAATTCGCATAGGAATCTAACAAAAAAGAGGTCACACAATGCACTACTAAGTGACTAAGAAGAAAGGCCAAATTTGGAGACTTTGGTAAGCAAGGACAAAGATGCAGTCAAAAACAGCTTCTGGGGTCTCAAGACATTGTTCTCAAGAGAACTGGTTTATACAGCTCTTCCTCAGGACCTGTATGTAGTCTCTGACAGTACTTTGTAAAGGTTTGTGGAATTAACATTGAATTCTAGGAAGCAAAGAGAGATGATTGCAAATCAACTGTTTCACCACAGGTTTTTATTCATGATCAATTGCTCATTTGAAAAGGAGAAGTCCCCATATGCAAACCTTTACAACTGGAAAAAAAGTAGCTCGGGGCCTCCAGCATATCATGCAGTGGGTTTGTAAAACCTGATGACTGCTTTCAGGGCAGCATTTCCAAAGCACTTTTTTTTTCCATTCAGTGATTTCTCTCAAGGTCTTCCAGAAATTTTTTTCTCATAACTGTTCTTTTATATTTTTTTCCTGGCATGATAAACAATCTTTTTGTTTGGAAACATTATATACTTCCTCTGCCTAAAACGTATGTCTTACTTGTTCCTTTCTAGTGGGATTTCAAGAATTGCCTTTCTCAGTAAGTGCAGTACAATGTTGCCTCCCTTCTTTCTTCTAAAATTGAGTCATACAGTGATTATTCATTTTAAATTTACTTCAACACATATACCTTCCCAACCCCCTACTTCCACACAAATCACATTTTCATCTCAGCTGTTAAACTTCTTGTCAGTTACTTGATGAGTTCTGTTGATACTGCAAAAGCTCTTTTGTTTGGCGTATTGTTTCTTTTTGAAGCACATAAGCAAAGTTTATTTGGATGCTCAGAGTGCAGAGAATGTGTTGTTAAGACTGGTAAATTTCAGAAGTCGGTATACTGAGATTGTCGTACTTGATTTAATTCTAAAAGATACATGAAGAGAAGTTTTATTGTGCTGAACCACCTCTTTTCATGCCACCAATTTTACAGTATATGTAGCTCTTGATGAATTCTGCAGACACCGCAAAAAACTGTGGAGAATTTCTGTAAATATAGCACTCCCGGGCTTCCCTCGTGGTCCAGTGGGTAAAGACATCGCCTTGCAGTGCAAGGGGCGCCAGTTTGATCCCTGGCCTGGGAAGATCCCACGTGCCGCGGAGCGGCTGGACTGATGTGTCCAACTGCCGAGTCAGGGCTCTGGAGCACATGTGCCCAGAGCCGGTGCTCTGAGACAACAGAGGCCACCGTGATGGGAGGCCCACAAGGGCCAAAGAACAAAGATGGATGAAAATAGACAAATAAAAGACCAATAGAAGTGACCCGCCCACCCCCTCCCTCCCCAGCCCACCCTCCCAAAAATAAATAAATAAATAAATAAGTGTTTAAATATATATATATATATATATATATAGCACTCCCATAATTACTTCAAGTACAGTACACACGTCATCATATTCGTTTGCCATTTTCATGGTGGCTTGTCCTTTCTACATTTTATTAGTCATTTATGATAGCTATTATAGGCTTTTCAGATTCTATCTTGCTCTCCTGAGGAATATTTTATGGCTATTATAGGGCTCTTATGAGAAGACCGAAAGATAGTTATTGCAGAAACCCTGTGAAATGCTGTATTTGTGTAGGGGCTGGCTGGCAGTAAAAAATCTCAAGTTGTTTCAGTGTCCCCCTTGATGAAGATAAAGAGGCAGGTTATTCCTGATGAGGTTTCCTTTTCACCCAATAGAACCAAGTTATTTTTGACAGGAGGTTAGAATACATAAATTAACACAGTTCTACTAATAAGAGCTGCTTTGGAAAGGTCACTGGAAGGAAAGCAAAAAATAATTTAGGATGTATTTGCAAACAGATTTGTGAATACAGTTTATAACTCTATTTCTCACCCAATATAGTAATGGGGAGGTGTGAGGTACAGGAAAAAGAAATGCCAATGGCTTATTCAGCCCAGAGTAGAGATTTTACCACATCTGAACAGCACTGTCATAGGACATAGAATGTAAGCTTCTCCAGGGAAGGGAAGTAGAATGTTCTATTCACTATGTTTCCTAAGCAGCTAGACTTGTGCCTGGCACATAACAGGCTCTCAGTCAATATTTGATGAGTGAATACATCAACTATTGCCATCTGCTAAAGGTACTCATTAATTTATAATTAGTTATTATTTCTTTATACAGATATTTTTGGTTTTCATTTGTTTTTGCTTTTGCTTAAGTCGATTTGTCATAATAGAATGGCATAAATTTTAGTCCACAGTAAAAAGCTGTCAAAATACCTTCTGATCTCTTAATTTGTCACTTGTACTTCTTTTTCAAAAACTTTTTCAGTTGTTTCTTTGAAAATAATATATTCATTTCATTGCTTTAAACTTCTACAACTGATCATAAGACATAAATATTAAGAAATCAAATGAATTCCAGATTTGTTATAAAGTTATTGATATTAAACATAATGGTGCATGTTTTACCAGTCAAGAAACTCTAATCTTGATCTAAACAAAACAAAATAAAAACAGAAGAAACCATTGAGCTGCATATTAATTTTCATATAAGTGAAAAAAACCTTTGCCTGAAGTTTCTCATTTACCACTTTCTTCTAAGCAGTTATAAAGGTGAAATATGATTGGATCTGGAAATATGCTTAACAATATATATATGCATATGTATGTTCATATGTATCTCTATATATGTCCAGTTGTAGTAAATGTCACACTATTGCCCCAAAATTCATCAAAACTGTAGTCACTAATCTAACTTGATTAGAATCAACTCATAAATTATCCACAGACTGTTAAACTCCGTTCTCCCGATGGGAGGGAGCAGAGATCTCCAGGGAGTCCCCGAGACTCAAAGACCAGACCAAGAGCTGCAAAAGCAAGAGTAGTATTTTATTGAGCGAGTGCGCACTCGGGTGTCAGCCTGGTCGAACAAGCTGCACACCCTCGCCAAGGATTCCGGGGTTTTTATAGGGCAAAGTTTCAAATTAACGCAAATACATTAGGCAACATACGATTGGCTATATGTTTGGCGGGCACATCAGGCATTACACGATTAGCTATATGATTGGCAGGAAGTCCAGTGATGAGCCCACTATCCTTGAGGTGTCCGCGGGCTGGGGGTGTGAAGTCCTTGACACTTTCCAGAGGAATCTTTATGGCCAAGGCTATCTCCCCATCGCAGGTCTAAGGAGACTCTCAGGCGCCAGCAGGCAAGCAACTGACTCCCTGATTTAATGCCGGGGAGTCTCTGGTCGCGATGTTGACCCTAGCAACTGGCCTTTTCTTATGACTATTTAGAGCTGGGGAATCTCCGGCTGCCGTGTTAACCCTTTAATAGCCTACCAACGCAACATTCCAGCCTTTTTGGTGATATAGGGCGCCGAACTTTGTCTGGTTACTTCTTGCTGAGTCTTTGTTTGGGCATGGGGAGTCTAAGGCTGGTCTGAGGGTGATGGGCTGGTGGGCAGGGTCGGGGGAAATAGGGCTGAAATCGAGTATGCATTTTTTTTTAAAAAGACATAAATATTAAGAAATCAAATGAATTCCAGATTTGTTATAAAGTTATTGATATTAAACATAATGGTGCATGTTTTACCAGTCAAGAAACTCTAATCTTGATCTAAACAAAACAAAATAAAAACAGAAGAAACCATTGAGCTGCATATTAATTTTCATATAAGTGAAAAAAACCTTTGCCTGAAGTTTCTCATTTACCACTTTCTTCTAAGCAGTTATAAAGGTGAAATATGATTGGATCTGGAAATATGCTTAACAATATATATATGCATATGTATGTTCATATGTATCTCTATATATGTCCAGTTGTAGTAAATGTCACACTATTGCCCCAAAATTCATCAAAACTGTAGTCACTAATCTAACTTGATTAGAATCAACTCATAAATTATCCACAGACTGTTAAACTCCGTTCTCCCGATGGGAGGGAGCAGAGATCTCCAGGGAGTCCCCGAGACTCAAAGACCAGACCAAGAGCTGCAAAAGCAAGAGTAGTATTTTATTGAGCGAGTGCGCACTCGGGTGTCAGCCTGGTCGAACAAGCTGCACACCCTCGCCAAGGATTCCGGGGTTTTTATAGGGCAAAGTTTCAAATTAACGCAAATACATTAGGCAACATACGATTGGCTATATGTTTGGCGGGCACATCAGGCATTACACGATTAGCTATATGATTGGCAGGAAGTCCAGTGATGAGCCCACTATCCTTGAGGTGTCCGCGGGCTGGGGGTGTGAAGTCCTTGACACTTTCCAGAGGAATCTTTATGGCCAAGGCTATCTCCCTATCGTAGGTTTAAGGAGACTCTCAGGCGCCAGCAGGCAAGCAACTGACTCCCTGATTTAATGCCATGGAGTCTCTGGTCGTGGTGTTGACTCTAGCAACTGGCCTTTTCTTATGACTATTTAGAGCTGGGGAATCTCCGGCTGCCGTGTTAACCCTTTAATAGCCTACCAACCCAACATTCCAGCCTTTTTGGTGATATAGGGCGCCGAACTTTGTCTGGCTACTTCTTGCTGAGTCTTTGTTTGGGCATGGGGAGTCTAAGGCTGGTCTGAGGGTGATGGGCTGGTGGGCAGTCGGGAATAGGGCTGAAGGAGCATCTGATGAATAGCGACCTGTGAGATTTCTTTCATTCGGCTCAGTAGAAATTCCAGGGAGTGCCGCCGAGCGTTGGAATTTTGTGGGCGGAGGCCTCGGGAGTGCCATTGGGCGGGAGGGGGCCTCAGGGAGGATGCCTGTCTGCCTTTGGGTGGAACAACCCAGTCGGTTGAAACCAGGTTATCTGATTTTCCAGTCTTTCAAGACTACTACTGAAAACAAATCAAGAACACTTTTGCTTGAATTCCAATCCAGTTATTGCTAACCATATAACCTTATATTCTTAACTTTTCTGTTCTAGTATTTCTCATGTCATAAAAATACAATTTTAATAAACCCTGCAATTCATAGGGTAATTGGAAAGTGAAGTGAAGTAAATATTATGGATACAGAGAAGGCTGAAAGCATTTAGATCTTGTTCTAAAGCAGTTAGTAGTAGTCTGGATTCATAGACACTTATCATTTTTGACAGAAACTTTTGACAAATACCTAGACCAAAATCTGTGAGGTCTGTGTGCAAAAGGAAGGGCATAGGTTAGGACACAGGGCTGGGCAACTCATCTCATTCTTCTGCTTGGTCATGTTATCCTGGATATGCCGCATCTTTTGTTTAAGCTGCAGTCTCTTAATTTACAAAATATGAATATATATCTGCCTCATTGAATCCTTGTGAGGATACCATTAAGTTATATAATTTAAAGACATTTTAACATTATGTAATTTCTGTGCACATATACAGCCTTGTTACCCCCAGCCAATCGTGATGTCTACAATCCTCTATACTGAATATTTCCTTGCATGAAGTTTTGCCTTATATTGTTCCTTGTATCCTCATATTTTCCTGGACATTTTTTACTTTTCCAGTATCTTTAACTGTCTGGTCACTGATACATTTCTTCTAAAGGCCTATGAAGATATAAACAGAATTGACCCCTCAAGGATCATGAATTGAAAAGAGCAAAAGCAAAAATCCGAAAAAGACACAAAAATGAATTTTCTATGTGATGGTGTTGGTATTTACCTAATGTATCATTCTCTTCTCTTTTATATTTCTATAAGTGCTACTCCCATATTTAATTATTGTTAGACTGCTGACCAAGAAAAAAATCATCTAGACCCTAATGTATGGAGACCTCTTCTTGCGCTTGGGGTGTTTGAGTTTTTGTTTTCTTCTATCTGTACTCGGTGAATAATACTAGATGCAGTCAATGCTTTGTATTTCATTTTAACTCAGCACAAAGTTCTTTCATGGACCAAGCTTGTTCTGGTGATGTACTCATTGCCCAGATACCCAACAGCTTGTGTCAGTCATCTTCACTGCGTTAACTACCTGTAAATGCAACTCCCTGCAAGATGAAATGACCTGGGACCAATTAATTGAAAATGGAAAAAAAATTGTGGTAAATACCATTGGGAGTGATTAACAAAACTAGCTATGCATCAATTGCAGATGGCCAGAGACACTGCCAGTCAAATGGAGTTGGCTACATATGAAGTATAACATATTGTTCAAGCAGCAGGACTTGTGAAGACTAGAAATTCCAGCAAAATGGGCGTAAGCAGATGCAACATTACTTTAATCCAACAAATGAGTGTTCTATCATTGCTTAATTCTTGTTGTTGGTTCAAATAAAGTATATTTTATGAGACAGGGATATTAAGTGTCAAGCGATCTCCTGAGGTCATTAACCGTACAATCCCATAGATCTCTTGCCTACTAACTACTCTAGAACTTTATTTACTTGAGACATAACTGTTATATTTTATGTGCATCCTTAATTCAATAAGTGTTTTCTTAATTATAGTCACATGCCTAAAATTTCATTCTCCAGGACATTCTCACATAGATAAATATTCTCTGTCAATAATAAGTTTTCTTGTCTAATCAAAGACAAACCATTATGCCCATGCATTAAAAAAATGTTCTCCATTGTTTAAACAATTCTTCTCTGTTTTGAAGGGTTTGAACCACTCAATTCCCAGCCTTCATATAAAAGTTATGAATTTCAGAAATATAGAAATTCCCTCACTATGAATACTTTCTTATGCTCCCACTAGACATGCTGTAGGTCAAGATAATGACCTTTCACTTGGATATATAAATATATCTTTATTGTAAGCTTTTTAATAATTCCTTGCTGCTTTTGGATATCCTGATACAAGAAATTTCTGAACGATGTTCTAGTGACACATTGAATACGTACCTAAACATTCACCTTAGTGATCAACTATAATATGTAAAGCGAACTAGACCCCATGCAAATTTTGAATAGAAAATAAAAGCATTTTATATCAGTCTTCATTCATTCTTGTAAGTTAGAACTTGATGACAGTCACTCAAGGCTAATGTACTAATTAGATCTCAGCCATAAGGTCTGCTATTCATCCCAGTTCCCAGACAGCTTCTATTAATCAATGATCATATGGTTTTGAACCCATGTCTCAACATCATCAACTCTAATATTTTCTCAAATAACTGTAACTTATTTAGCCAGTATCCTACAGTGACTCTAAAATTTGAAAATTGTATTAGAATATTACTTATCAGTTTTTCTGGGTTATATGCTCTAAACTGACATGAATTATATAAGAAATGTTTATACCATTACAAAATGATTTCTGAGTTCATTTAAAGTGCTGGTGCTTAACCCTTTTAACCTGTCAATGTCTGGGACATTGACTAGCCATGGGTAGGCTGAAGGTGGCATTCAGAAAGACTTTATAGGACATTGAAAAGTGACACTCATGACTCACTTTCACTATGTTACTGCAAATGTTTCCTTAAAATATAATTCAGAGGATATATGTCACATACACATTACACTATCAACACAGAGGAATTTGATTTACTCTCATAAGTCCCCAAACAAAAGGCAAGTGAATATGATTACCTCAAGACCTAGAAAAAGACTTCCAGACTCCTTGAAATTAATCTGTCTTTAGTGGGTTCCCATGAATGAGTAGATGCATAGCAATTTTGTACTAATTCAAAGAACATCATAACACATGCATGTACAAAGTTAAACTTTGTCACCTCTAACTTGGTCTCATTACACTTCTAAGCTCCTATTCTATTGAGTTAGTTCGAAAATTCATCTCAAACTGTTTCAGTGTTTTCCATCCAGATGAGAGATGTTTATAGAGCATTAAGTTATTTCAAAGGTCTTGTGGTAAAATCTCCTCTCCTTTGGCCATCTGTCCACATATCTGTTTCATAAATATATCTTTTACCCTCTTAATTCTAATATTTGCTGTCCAGCAGTTCTCTCTGTCCTCTGCTGCCCCTGTGATACCAGAACTGTGACAGGAAGATGTACTTTATGGCCAGCCATGTCAAGGGGTCCTTTGCTCTGATTATCTCACAGATTTCTGGGTGGTTTTATTACATTTTTGCATATTAAAGAAATAGGGACAGACCTCTCTTTTTTGGTCTCGTCTGTCAAGACTGGGAGTTTGGCATGCAACCTCTTTTGAGAGCTTAAGAATTAACTTTTCCTAATATTTCTGGATAAGATATTTTTCCAGTACATGTAAACTCAACCCCAGCTCTAGAATAGAATATTTTTAGTTTTTCTTTTATTTCTGCCTTAATGATAGTGGAGTAACTGAAAGATCCTAGATCTGAAAGAAGAGACAGAAGAGTATATCCAAAGACCTGTACATTCAAAAGAAATAGGCCAATCTGAACATTGATGCTAACATGCAGATCATACTTGAATACATTGTCCACCTTAAAACAATGTATTTTCAGGTCCAGGTTAGGAGGTTAACGTGAAACATCCCTTAAATACGTATGTGTCAAGTTCAATTTGAAACTTTCAAATTCTCAGAGGCTACCTTGAAGACAGATGAGATCTAGAATTGTCACAAATTTCTGTGTGTTCAAAATTTCGATTACCTCACATTACACTATCAACACAGAGGAATTTGATTTACTCTCATAAGTCCCCAAACAAAAGGCAAGTGCATATGATTACCTCAAGACCTAGAAAAAGACGTCCAGACTCCTTGAAATTAAGCTGTCTTTAGTGGGTTCCCATGAATGAGTAGATGCATAGCAATTTTGTACTAATTCAAAGAACATCATAACACATGCATGTACAAAGTTAAACTTTGTCACCTCTAACTTGGTCTCATTACACTTCTAAGCTCCTATTCTATTGAGTTAGTTCGAAAATTCATCTCAAACTGTTTCAGTGTTTTCCATCCAGATGAGAGATGTTTATAGAGCATTAAGTTATTTCAAAGGTCTTGTGGTAAAATCTCCTCTCCTTTGGCCATCTGTCCACATATCTGTTTCATAAATATATCTTTTACCCTCTTAATTCTAATATTTGCTGTCCAGCAGTTCTCTCTGTCCTCTGCTGCCCCTGTGATACCAGAACTGTGACAGGAAGATGTACTTTATGGCCAGCCATGTCAAGGGGTCCTTTGCTCTGATTATCTCACAGATTTCTGGGTGGTTTTATTACATTTTTGCATATTAAAGAAATAGGGACAGACCTCTCTTTTTTGGTCTCGTCTGTCAAGACTGGGAGTTTGGCATGCAACCTCTTTTGAGAGCTTAAGAATTAACTTTTCCTAATATTTCTGGATAAGATATTTTTCCAGTACATGTAAACTCAACCCCAGCTCTAGAATAGAATATTTTTAGTTTTTCTTTTATTTCTGCCTTAATGATAGTAGAGTAACTGAAAGATCCTAGATCTGAAAGAAGAGACAGAAGAGTATATCCAAAGACCTGTACATTCAAAAGAAATAGGCCAATCTGAACATTGATGCTAACATGCAGATCATACTTGAATACATTGTCCACCTTAAAAACAATGTATTTTCAGGTCCAGGTTAGGGAGGTTAACGTGAAACATCCCTTAAATACGTATGTGTCAAGTTCAATTTGAAACTTTCAAATTCTCAGAGGCTACCTTGAAGACAGATGAGATCTAGAATTGTCACAAATTTCTGTGTGTTCAAAAAGTGTTCTATATTTTAGACACCATGCGTTGAAGCTGTAAAGATATCTTATTAAGTCAGAATCCCTCCAGCAAGTGCACTTTTAGAAATATATGCAGGGCTATCTAGCAACTCCTATGTGATTTCAGACAGACTTTGAAGGACAAAAAGAGATGATACTTTACAAAAGCATTTCTGAAACAAGAAAACATGAGTTTGGGCCATAAAGAATTGAAAGTAATCTTTGTGGATCACTATTCCAAAATCAATCTGTACTTGAGATTGTGTAAAGTCCACATCAATTCATAGAAGAAATGGCTGAAGTAGAAATGAGGTTATTTTCATGGGGAAGTGAGGAGAGTAAAACTATATACACATGTATCTACCAAAAAAAACAAAAAAAAATCCAAAAAACCTTTTGCTACCACAGTCACCAATGTGAAAAATACTTTTACAGATGTTCTAGCAGTCCACCCTTAATTTAA
Organism: Tragulus kanchil; assembly: GCA_022376925.1. NCBI lineage: Eukaryota > Metazoa > Chordata > Mammalia > Artiodactyla > Tragulidae > Tragulus > Tragulus kanchil. The sequence goes on along the minus strand of JAIOJX010000003.1, from coordinate 82,958,977 downwards.
GGCATATGAATTTTATAAATAACCTGATATAATTTAATAACAGAAGATATTGTTTTTTACTTATTGATGAGTATGTACAGTCACTCTATTATGTACCTTTTAAATAACATGTACTGAAACTATGCACTTGAAAAACATGGAAATGTTTTGTGAATGTTTTTGATGTGTACTTTATGATAGACAAAATAGCATGTCATCCAACAAACGTATCATGTTCTCAGTATGTTGCCAACATTAGAAATACAGGCATGAGGGCTTCCCTGGTGGTCCAGTGGGTAAGGACACCGACTTGTAGTGCAAGGGCACCGTTAAAGAATATTTTTAGTTTTTCTTTTATTTCTGCCTTAATGATAGTAGAGTAACTGAAAGATCCTAGATCTGAAAGAAGAGACAGAAGAGTATATCCAAAGACCTGTACATTCAAAAGAAATAGGCCAATCTGAACATTGATGCTAACATGCAGATCATACTTGAATACATTGTCCACCTTAAAAACAATGTATTTTCAGGTCCAGGTTAGGAGGTTAACGTGAAAAATCCCTTAAATACGTATGTGTCAAGTTCAATTTGAAACTTTCAAATTCTCAGAGGCTACCTTGAAGACAGATGAGATCTAGAATTGTCACAAATTTCTGTGTGTTCAAAAAGTGTTCTATATTTTAGACACCATGCGTTGAAGCTGTAAAGATATCTTATTAAGTCAGAATCCCTCCAGCAAGTGCACTTTTAGAAATATATGCAGGGCTATCTAGCAACTCCTATGTGATTTCAGACAGACTTTGAAGGACAAAAAGAGATGATACTTTACAAAAGCATTTCTGAAACAAGAAAACATGAGTTTGGGCCATAAAGAATTGAAAGTAATCTTTGTGGATCACTATTCCAAAATCAATCTGTACTTGAGATTGTGTAAAGTCCACATCAATTCATAGAAGAAATGGCTGAAGTAGAAATGAGGTTATTTTCATGGGGAAGTGAGGAGAGTAAAACTATATACACATGTATCTACCAAAAAAAACAAAAAAAAATCCAAAAAACCTTTTGCTACCACAGTCACCAATGTGAAAAATACTTTTACAGATGTTCTAGCAGTCCACCCTTAATTTAAGGCATATGAATTTTATAAATAACCTGATATAATTTAATAACAGAAGATATTGTTTTTTACTTATTGATGAGTATGTACAGTCACTCTATTATGTACCTTTTAAATAACATGTACTGAAACTATGCACTTGAAAAACATGGAAATGTTTTGTGAATGTTTTTGATGTGTACTTTATGATAGACAAAATAGCATGTCATCCAACAAACGTATCATGTTCTCAGTATGTTGCCAACATTAGAAATACAGGCATGAGGGCTTCCCCTGGTGGTCCAGTGGGTAAGGACACCGACTTGTAGTGCAAGGGGCACCGGTTCGAGCCATGGCCTGGGAAGATCCCACATGCCACGGAGCGGCTGAACTGATGTGTCCAATTACCGAGCCAGAGCTCTGGAGCACATGTGCCCAGAGCCAGTGCTCTGCAACGACAGATGCCACCATGTTGGGAGACCCACAGGAGCCAAAGAACAAAGACGGATGAACATAGAGAAATGAAAGATCAATAGAAGTGGCCCGCCTGCTCCCCTCCCTCCCCAACCCGACCCCCGCCCAAAAATAAATAAATAAATCTTAAAAAAAAAAAGAAATACAGGCATGAATAAATCATGGATGACACTTTCAAGAAGTTTGCAACAGACTGACAAAGCAGTGAAGTTAAAAGGAAAGTACAATATTCATGCTGCAACATAGATGTGAACTTAGAGAGGACAGGAACTAGCTAATATATAGAATATAAAATTAAAATTTCACCTTGGAAATGGTATTTGAGATTTCTTTTGATTTTACTATCATCCATGCAGATTACAAAGGGGCCACATTTCCTGTTAGAACAAGAAAATAGAAATTAAATCTTTACACTGAACCAAATGATTTTTACTCTAAGATATAGTTGCTGTGCACTCATGAATATGGTAATAGTAATAGTATAGTAAGAGTAACAATAATGATCATCTCTGCCATGCTTTCATTAAATGGTTACTAAGCGTTAGCTATTTGAATCCTCATAACCATCCTTCATTTACAGCTGAGAAAACCTTGGCTCAAAGATGTCAATCATGTGCTCAATAGCTATCCACCCTTAATTTAATGCATATGAATTTTATAAATAACCTGATATAATTTAATAATAGAAGATATTGTTTTTTACTTATTGATGAGTATGTACAGTCACTCTATTATGTACCTTTTAAATAACATGTACTGAAACTATGCACTTGAAAAACATGGAAATGTTTTGTGAATGTTTTTGATGTGTACTTTATGATAGACAAAATAGCATGTCATCCAACAAACGTATCATGTTCTCAGTATGTTGCCAACATTAGAAATACAGGCATGAGGGCTTCCCCTGGTGGTCCAGTGGGTAAGGACACCGACTTGTAGTGCAAGGGGCACCGGTTCGAGCCATGGCCTGGGAAGATCCCACATGCCACGGAGCGGCTGAACTGATGTGTCCAATTACCGAGCCAGAGCTCTGGAGCACATGTGCCCAGAGCCAGTGCTCTGCAACGACAGATGCCACCATGTTGGGAGACCCACAGGAGCCAAAGAACAAAGACGGATGAACATAGAGAAATGAAAGATCAATAGAAGTGGCCCGCCTGCTCCCCTCCCTCCCCAACCCGACCCCCGCCCAAAAATAAATAAATAAATCTTAAAAAAAAAAAGAAATACAGGCATGAATAAATCATGGATGACACTTTCAAGAAGTTTGCAACAGACTGACAAAGCAGTGAAGTTAAAAGGAAAGTACAATATTCATGCTGCAACATAGATGTGAACTTAGAGAGGACAGGAACTAGCTAATATATAGAATATAAAATTAAAATTTCACCTTGGAAATGGTATTTGAGATTTCTTTTGATTTTACTATCATCCATGCAGATTACAAAGGGGCCACATTTCCTGTTAGAACAAGAAAATAGAAATTAAATCTTTACACTGAACCAAATGATTTTTACTCTAAGATATAGTTGCTGTGCACTCATGAATATGGTAATAGTAATAGTATAGTAAGAGTAACAATAATGATCATCTCTGCCATGCTTTCATTAAATGGTTACTAAGCGTTAGCTATTTGAATCCTCATAACCATCCTTCATTTACAGCTGAGAAAACCTTGGCTCAAAGATGTCAAATCATGTGCTCAATAGCTAGTAGTTAGTTTTAAAGAAGAATACATAAACTTAAGTCCTACTGAAACTCCATCACTGAACTGAGGGGTAAGGAGATAAATTATTTTTATTCTCTGATTTTCTTCATCTATAAATTGGTCATTAAAATAGAACTAAATTCCAAGTTTATTGTGATCAAATAATATAAAGGATAGGATTTTGCAAATAGCAACACATAGAATCACTTTCACTCATACAGATAAAGGATATTCCAAGTATTCAGGCTATGGTAGATGCTAAAGATGATGAGATTAGATATATTCAGTAAGGAGAGCTTTCTGTTTTTAGAATCATTTACTCATGCCAGAGACAATTCTTTTCAGAATAGATTTCTAGAATACAATTTCTGTACATTGTGAGTGGTTTTAATTGTGGGAAAAATGTTGCAAGTTTATGAAATACTGGGCTAACATATATAAACTTTTTATACTTTAGGACTCAGAGTTTAAATACCTTCACTAAATTTCCGAGTACAGGTAGAGTCTGAAGGATTTACCAAATTTATTAAAACTCATTAAATGACTTTTGTGAAAATTATTATGGAGCAAAAATTGTGAAGAATACATTTTGGAAAGGAGTTTAATTCAATTCTGGGTAATTAGATATTATATGCTGTTAGCTTCAGAATGTTTAGTTCACATCAGAGAGAGAGAGGCATATGAGATGAATGATCTCATCATGTACCTTTCCTCTTATTTCCTGCGTTGAACATAAAGTTCCTGGACAAAATGATTTAGTTAAAGCAGTCAGTTTGCCATCATGAAGATGAAACAGGATGCACTGTAAATTCAGATTAAAAAGTCAGGAAATTCTGGGTCCTTGATGACATTGTTGACCTATCCAAAAATTAAAAAAACTGAAGACAGTTCACCTCTGACATCTCAGTACTGACATTATTTACTGTATGGCTTAAATCACAATTAGTCTCATTCTTCTATTTATACTCCAGTGCTATACTCAGTAAGGACATTCTATTGATGGACTCCTATATGTTCATTAAGCGTTAGCTATTTGAATCCTCATAACCATCCTTCATTTACAGCTGAGAAAACCTTGGCTCAAAGATGTCAAATCATGTGCTCAATAGCTAGTAGTTAGTTTTAAAGAAGAATACATAAACTTAAGTCCTACTGAAACTCCATCACTGAACTGAGGGGTAAGGAGATAAATTATTTTTATTCTCTGATTTTCTTCATCTATAAATTGGTCATTAAAATAGAACTAAATTCCAAGTTTATTGTGATCAAATAATATAAAGGATAGGATTTTGCAAATAGCAACACATAGAATCACTTTCACTCATACAGATAAAGGATATTCCAAGTATTCAGGCTATGGTAGATGCTAAAGATGATGAGATTAGATATATTCAGTAAGGAGAGCTTTCTGTTTTTAGAATCATTTACTCATGCCAGAGACAATTCTTTTCAGAATAGATTTCTAGAATACAATTTCTGTACATTGTGAGTGGTTTTAATTGTGGGAAAAATGTTGCAAGTTTATGAAATACTGGGCTAACATATATAAACTTTTTATACTTTAGGACTCAGAGTTTAAATACCTTCACTAAATTTCCGAGTACAGGTAGAGTCTGAAGGATTTACCAAATTTATTAAAACTCATTAAATGACTTTTGTGAAAATTATTATGGAGCAAAAATTGTGAAGAATACATTTTGGAAAGGAGTTTAATTCAATTCTGGGTAATTAGATATTATATGCTGTTAGCTTCAGAATGTTTAGTTCACATCAGAGAGAGAGGCATATGAGATGAATGATCTCATCATGTACCTTTCCTCTTATTTCCTGCGTTGAACATAAAGTTCCTGGACAAAATGATTTAGTTAAAGCAGTCAGTTTGCCATCATGAAGATGAAACAGGATGCACTGTAAATTCAGATTAAAAAGTCAGGAAATTCTGGGTCCTTGATGACATTGTTGACCTATCCAAAAATTAAAAAAACTGAAGACAGTTCACCTCTGACATCTCAGTACTGACATTATTTACTGTATGGCTTAAATCACAATTAGTCTCATTCTTCTATTTATACTCCAGTGCTATACTCAGTGAAAGGACATTCTATTGATGGACTCCTATATGTGTCTTCCAGAGAGTTTGGGACAATCAAGTATTACTTACTTGCTTATCCCAACAAAAACATTTCTATCTTATATGCTCATTTCTCTTCTCTGTATTCTTACTTTGTATCAGAAATGATATAAGTGCAATATATATAAAATATTATTTTAGAACAATAATATTTGAAAATTCAGTTTATTTCTTCATTCACTGTCATCACAATAAAATATATTTTTCTGCCACTGGGAAGAAGGAATAGACATCTTTGCCTATTTCACCTGTTAAATAGAATGAAAAATTCTGGACATTATGTATAATATAAACAAAAGAAATTTCTGAAAGCTAGGCTGATATCTTTGTGTTACTGAGTCCAAGCTCGCTCTGTTTACCATAGGAGTGGCCAATGAATTCAAGAAACCAGGGGCTGAGGCAAGAAAAATGACTTTATTTGGTAGCAGCTGACCAAGAAGATGGTAGGCTAGTGCCTCGGAAGAAACCATCTTATTGAGGCTTGAATGTCAGGTTGTTTTATAGATCAGAGATGGGAAGGTGAGGAAGCAAACCAAAAAGGCCATTAATCTTGCAAACATCTCTTGGAATGACAAACATCAAGGAGGGGAAGTGTTAACTTCTCTCTTCTTGCCATCACAAGTGGACAAGAGTCATCAAACAAGGCACTTTACAATCAGGCAGCCAGTGGGGCACAATCATTGAGGCAAACCATTAAGTGTTATTATCATAATAAAAGCAACTGAACACAAGTCAAAGAAAGAGTTCGCAACATGGAGCCAGAACTGATTTTCTCCCTGCAACATTTGAGGCACAATATGCCATGTTGCTAAGTTGTTGTTGTTGTTTAATTTTCTTTCTCCTTTAGGCCAAACCTCCAGATGAAGAAGTTGGCAACATGTATTAAAAAATGAAGAACTGGCACTTTCAAACTCTGGTGCTGGAGAAGACTTTCAAGAGGTCTTTGGACAGCAAGGAGAACAAACCAGTCAATCTTAAAGGAAATCAACCCTAGAATATTCATTAGAAGGACTGGTGCTGAAGCTGAAGTTCCAATATTTTGACCACCTGATGCAAAGAGATGATTTATTGGAAGAGATCCTGATGCTGGGCAAGATTGAGGGCAAGAGGAGGAGAGGGTGGCAGAAGATGAGATGGTCAGGTGCCATTACTGTCTCAATGGACATGAGTTTGAGCAAACTCGGAGAGACAGTGAAGGACAGGGACTCCTGGTGTGTCTCAGTCCATGGGGTCACAGGAGTTGGGCATGACTGAGCAACTGAACAAAAATTAAAAAAACAAGAGCTCATTTTGTGTTACCAACAAGAAACTCACTTCAAATACTATGATATAGGTCAGTTGAAAGCAGTTTATGAAAAGATATATCATGTGAATATGAGTTAAATCAATTTAAGAGTGTATACTAACATCATACAAAATAGACTTGAAGCAGGTAACATTACCAGAGATAGAGACATATATTATTTGGATAATATAAAGGATGAATTTATGAAGGAAACATAGTCATTTTGTGTACACAAGGTAACATACTTGAGAATTATGTGAAGCAAATCTGATTAAACTGAAGGAATTAATTTAAAAATCCATATGCTAGAAATTTCAACACATTTTTCTCAATGATTGATAGCCACCTATGTAGAAAATCAGCAAAGATGCTGCAAGAGTATCATGAAGCAGGATGTAGTCAAAATTTATGAAATTATAAAAAATTTATAAAATTTACAGAATTTAAAAATTATAAAATTTATAAAATTACTACACTCAATAACAGCAGAATATATACTATATCTAAGTACCAAAGAACGTATAACAAGGTAGATTTTATTCTGAGCCATAAAAAAGCCTTAGTAAACTGAAAATCATTTAGTGTGTTCTCTGACCATAATGATATTTAACTAAAAATATACTTTTTAAAAACAGCAAAATACTTAAACATTTGGACAATAAGGAAAGCACTTGCAAATAATTCATAGATCAGAGTGGAAGTCTCAAGGCAAAGGAAATGATGTTCAATATTGCTAGTCACAGGACGTGCAAGTTAAAACCACCATGAAATATCACCATACATCTATCAGAATAGCTAAAAAACAATTTTATGAGGATGCCAAGCAACTGGACTTGATACAATGTGGTTCGGAACATAGAACTGTACAACCATTTCAAAAACTCTTATGAAATTAAAAATGTAACTGCTATTGACCCAACAAATGAATTCTTGAGCTATTAGAGAAGTAGAACTTTTTGTACACCTAAAAGCCTATATGCAATTTTTATATATCACATTTTTATTCCTAATAGCACCAATCTGGAATTAATTCATATATTCCTCAATGACTGAATGAGCATATACTCATATCTTAGAATACTACTCGGGAACCCATACTAAATGAAAAAAAAGACTTGATTTGATATAGGTCAGTTGAAAGCAGTTTATGAAAAGATATATCATGTGAATATGAGTTAAATCAATTTAAGAGTGTATACTAACATCATACAAAATAGACTTGAAGCAGGTAACATTACCAGAGATAGAGACATATATTATTTGGATAATATAAAGGATGAATTTATGAAGGAAACATAGTCATTTTGTGTACACAAGGTAACATACTTGAGAATTATGTGAAGCAAATCTGATTAAACTGAAGGAATTAATTTAAAAATCCATATGCTAGAAATTTCAACACATTTTTCTCAATGATTGATAGCCACCTATGTAGAAAATCAGCAAAGATGCTGCAAGAGTATCATGAAGCAGGATGTAGTCAAAATTTATGAAATTATAAAAAATTTATAAAATTTACAGAATTTAAAAATTATAAAATTTATAAAATTACTACACTCAATAACAGCAGAATATATACTATATCTAAGTACCAAAGAACGTATAACAAGGTAGATATTATTCTGAGCCATAAAAAAGCCTTAGTAAACTGAAAATCATTTAGTGTGTTCTCTGACCATAATGATATTTAACTAAAAATATACTTTTTAAAAACAGCAAAATACTTAAACATTTGGACAATAAGGAAAGCACTTGCAAATAATTCATAGATCAGAGTGGAAGTCTCAAGGCAAAGGAAATGATGTTCAATATTGCTAGTCACAGGACGTGCAAGTTAAAACCACCATGAAATATCACCATACATCTATCAGAATAGCTAAAAAACAATTTTATGAGGATGCCAAGCAACTGGACTTGATACAATGTGGTTCGGAACATAGAACTGTACAACCATTTCAAAAACTCTTATGAAATTAAAAATGTAACTGCTATTGACCCAACAAATGAATTCTTGAGCTATTAGAGAAGTAGAACTTTTTGTACACCTAAAAGCCTATATGCAATTTTTATATATCACATTTTTATTCCTAATAGCACCAATCTGGAATTAATTCATATATTCCTCAATGACTGAATGAGCAAGCAACCTGTAGTGCACTCATATCTTAGAATACTACTCAGCAATACAAGGAATAAACTTTTGATGGATTTAGATGAATATCCAGGGAATTATGCTGAGTGAAGCAAGTAATTCTAAAAGTTTACATACTGTATGACTCTGTCACTGTCTTTAGGTAATATTTCTGACAAGAAAAAAATTAGGGAAATGAAGGAGAGATCTTGGTTGCCCAGATATAAGGAGTGAATTGGGGCAGAGGTGCATGCATGTCTCTACAAAATGGCAGCATGAGGAATGCTGTGGTGATGAAAATATTTGGTTCTTTCATTGCAACAATACCAAAATCTTGGTTGTGGTCTTTTTCTATAGTTTTGTGATATAGTATTCTTGTGGGAAATGGGATAAAGGGTACCTTGGATTTCTTTGTGACTTCCAAACAACAATTACCTCAAAGTTAAAAGTTTGTTTAGAAGTAACTATAACTTCTCTCTGAGAACTGCTTTTGCTGCATCCCATAAAGGTTCACATTCTACAGTCCTCATTATGTTCTTTATTTCTCCTATGATTTCATCTTTGACCCATTGGTTGTTCAGCAGCATGTTTTTAATCTCCATATATTTGTGAGTTTTTCACTTTTCTTCACATAAATTCTAGCTCCATATCATTGTGGTCAGAAAAAAAATGCTTCTTATGATTTCATCGTTACATTTATTAATACTTATTTCATGGCATAGCATAATCTGTTTTGGAAAATATCTCTTGTATCCTTAAGGAATATAGAATACATTAAGAATAGTTACCTTATCTTGTATCCAGTGGAAGTCTCAAGGCAAGGAAATGATGTTCAATATTGCTAGTCACAGGACGTGCAAGTTAAAACCACCATGAAATATCACCATACATCTATCAGAATAGCTAAAAAACAATTTTATGAGGATGCCAAGCAACTGGACTTGATACAATGTGGTTCGGAACATAGAACTGTACAACCATTTCAAAAACTCTTATGAAATTAAAAATGTAACTGCTATTGACCCAACAAATGAATTCTTGAGCTATTAGAGAAGTAGAACTTTTTGTACACCTAAAAGCCTATATGCAATTTTTATATATCACATTTTTATTCCTAATAGCACCAATCTGGAATTAATTCATATATTCCTCAATGACTGAATGAGCAAGCAACCTGTAGTGCACTCATATCTTAGAATACTACTCAGCAATACAAGGAATAAACTTTTGATGGATTTAGATGAATATCCAGGGAATTATGCTGAGTGAAGCAAGTAATTCTAAAAGTTTACATACTGTATGACTCTGTCACTGTCTTTAGGTAATATTTCTGACAAGAAAAAAATTAGGGAAATGAAGGAGAGATCTTGGTTGCCCAGATATAAGGAGTGAATTGGGGCAGAGGTGCATGCATGTCTCTACAAAATGGCAGCATGAGGAATGCTGTGGTGATGAAAATATTTGGTTCTTTCATTGCAACAATACCAAAATCTTGGTTGTGGTCTTTTTCTATAGTTTTGTGATATAGTATTCTTGTGGGAAATGGGATAAAGGGTACCTTGGATTTCTTTGTGACTTCCAAACAACAATTACCTCAAAGTTAAAAGTTTGTTTAGAAGTAACTATAACTTCTCTCTGAGAACTGCTTTTGCTGCATCCCATAAAGGTTCACATTCTACAGTCCTCATTATGTTCTTTATTTCTCCTATGATTTCATCTTTGACCCATTGGTTGTTCAGCAGCATGTTTTTAATCTCCATATATTTGTGAGTTTTTCACTTTTCTTCACATAAATTCTAGCTCCATATCATTGTGGTCAGAAAAAAAATGCTTCTTATGATTTCATCGTTACATTTATTAATACTTATTTCATGGCATAGCATAATCTGTTTTGGAAAATATCTCTTGTATCCTTAAGGAATATAGAATACATTAAGAATAGTTACCTTATCTTGATAACACACGCAGGGAACTCATGGAAAAACAGACAGAGCATAGACATGGGGACATTGTAGGGAAGAAATAGGGAGGGGGAAGCATGGAGGGAGTAACATGAAAAATCTATACTGTTATGTGTGGAAAAGATAGCTAGTGTCATTGTGCTAAGGGAATAGGAGTGCTTACAATGGCTTGGGGCGAAGGTCTGGAGGGGTGGGGACCATGGATATGCATATGACTGATCTGGGAACATACATGTCTGTGAGCAACAAAACTCTGTAAAACCTTTAAAATAAAGAATAATAATAAAAAGACTACTTACCTTAATCTTATGAGTTAAAACAAAATAAAGATGAAACTCTTTGCCTCAACTGTAATATCTTGTTTTGAAGTGGCTGCAGGCTTTTTACTTGTTTTACAGTGTTTGCAAAAACTGTCCACTGCTTTTCCACTATGAATGAGTTCCATATTTGGTGAATCAAAGGTAAAAATTTTGTCATAGATGGGATAAAGAATAAAATAAGGAAATACTAAATAGATACTTTACCATTTAGACAAAGCAGTAATTGAGTCCATCACAAATTTTGACACTGACAATGAAGAGTCATAATCTTAGTTGAGGTGCTGATGGAAGAGAAGCTCATGATTCAATGTTTCTTTGTTGTTTAGTCCTCAATGAAGTATTTACATTAAATAAAATGTAAAACATCAGTGCTTCAGAAATATTTAGACTATATCATACAGAAATTAAAGTTTATGCATCTAGTAGTGGTAAAATGACTCCTGCTCTAATACACCTTATATAGTAAATGACTCCTTTTCAAGAAGAACCTCACTATTACTTAAATATTAATTTCTATGTTCTTTGTTTCTCCTATGATTTCATCTTTGACCCATTGGTTGTTCAGCAGCATGTTTTTAATCTCCATATATTTGTGAGTTTTTCACTTTTCTTCACATAAATTCTAGCTCCATATCATTGTGGTCAGAAAAAAAATGCTTCTTATGATTTCATCGTTACATTTATTAATACTTATTTCATGGCATAGCATAATCTGTTTTGGAAAATATCTCTTGTATCCTTAAGGAATATAGAATACATTAAGAATAGTTACCTTATCTTGATAACACACGCAGGGAACTCATGGAAAAACAGACAGAGCATAGACATGGGGACATTGTAGGGAAGAAATAGGGAGGGGGAAGCATGGAGGGAGTAACATGAAAAATCTATACTGTTATGTGTGGAAAAGATAGCTAGTGTCATTGTGCTAAGGGAATAGGAGTGCTTACAATGGCTTGGGGCGAAGGTCTGGAGGGGTGGGGACCATGGATATGCATATGACTGATCTGGGAACATACATGTCTGTGAGCAACAAAACTCTGTAAAACCTTTAAAATAAAGAATAATAATAAAAAGACTACTTACCTTAATCTTATGAGTTAAAACAAAATAAAGATGAAACTCTTTGCCTCAACTGTAATATCTTGTTTTGAAGTGGCTGCAGGCTTTTTACTTGTTTTACAGTGTTTGCAAAAACTGTCCACTGCTTTTCCACTATGAATGAGTTCCATATTTGGTGAATCAAAGGTAAAAATTTTGTCATAGATGGGATAAAGAATAAAATAAGGAAATACTAAATAGATACTTTACCATTTAGACAAAGCAGTAATTGAGTCCATCACAAATTTTGACACTGACAATGAAGAGTCATAATCTTAGTTGAGGTGCTGATGGAAGAGAAGCTCATGATTCAATGTTTCTTTGTTGTTTAGTCCTCAATGAAGTATTTACATTAAATAAAATGTAAAACATCAGTGCTTCAGAAATATTTAGACTATATCATACAGAAATTAAAGTTTATGCATCTAGTAGTGGTAAAATGACTCCTGCTCTAATACACCTTATATAGTATATATTGACTTCCGTTTCCAAGAAGAACCTCACTATTACTTAAATATTAATTTCTATGTAAGAGTCGTTGAGGACATTCCTCTTGACATAAGGCATGGGAGAATAACAATTGTTAGATATAGAATATCTGGTTGTATTATTGTTAAGCAGTATTTATTAAGGTATTTCTCCAGATAATTTCAATACTATCCTTATTAACTTCAAAATATTAATTTGATGGCTCTGGTGGAATTATTCAAAATTTAATTGACCACAATTAGATGACCCTTCTTAGCAAGCATATTGGTCATCTGTCTGGTGTTAAATATTGCGGTTAACTGATCATGACATAAGCAACAGGAAGCATTTAAAAATCTGACATTTTATGGGGAGCCTCTTAATACTATAATAAAATTTCAGTTATGTAAATTTATCATATCCTCTTTTACTTTATGTTTTTCTGTTTTTATTCATTTATCTATTTTTAATTTTAAAAAATTGGCCTTTTTTTTATTGATTTCGTATTTATTTGTTTTCATCCATCTTTATTCTTTGGCGTGTGTGGGCCTCCCATTGCAGTGGCCTCTCTTGTTGCAGAGCACTGGCTCTGGGTATATGTGCTCCAAAGTGCTGGCTTGCAATTGGACACACCAGTCCAGCCATTCCGCAGCACCTGGGATCTTCCTGCACCAGGGATCTAACTGGCGCCCCTTGCAGTACACGGTGGACTCTTTACGCACTGGACCACCAGAGAAGCCCTCTATTTCCTTTTTTTTCCCCCGCATGTCTTTGTTGTTTACTGCTACACATCGACCTGATCCACCATAGATATATATATATATATATATGTCCCCCCACCTCTTGGACCTGCCCCCAAATCTCCCTCCCTATCACATCCCTCCAATCACCACAGAGTCTCTGTTTGAGATCCCCTAGTCACACAGCATATTCCCCTCCCTCACCTCAGTCTCCATAAGACTGTTCTCCATGTGTGCCTCTCCCTTGCTGCTCTGCATGTTCATTTATCAGCACCATCTTTCTAGATTCCATATATATGGGTCAGTATACAATACTTACATTTCTTTCTCTCTGACATACTTCACTCTGTATAAGAGGTTCTAGATTCATCCACCTTATTAGAACTGATTCAAATGTATTTCTCTTTATGACTGAGTAATATTCCATTGCATGCATGTACCGCAGCTTCTCTATGCATTCATCTATTGATGGACATCTAGGCTGCTTCCATGTTCTAGCTATTGTAAATAGTGCTGCAGTGAACAATGAGGTGCATAAGTCTCTTTCATTTATGATTTTCTCAGGGTATATGCCTAGTAGTAGAATTGCTGGGTTATATGATGGCTCTATTTCTAGTTTTTTGAGGAATCTCCTCACTGTCTCTTTTACTTTTAGATTCAACTCTGTACAAATTCATCTCCAGAGCTTATTAGCAGAGTATCTATGTGAAGATTAATGCTGGCATTATGTATAAATCTTCATAAAAATAAAATTTTCTGATTTACAACAATTCTAAAATGGGAAAAGTGGAAATATCTAGGATCTTATTAATATCTGAATCAGTGCTTGGTATTTCATAATTTATGGTTGATGAATGTAAATTAAAGAGAGAACTTAGACTTTATGCAGCAGGCATTTACCTCTTTAACACTAAAACAGCACACTCAGAAAGAAACAGGAGATGGATAGACATGTGTAGGACCATTGATTGTGTCACTATTCTAGACATATGATTGGAAAGACAAGAATAAAATGGCCCTTCTGACGTAATGGTCTGTGGCCTGCTTATTACTGATCAAGGAAGAGGAAATATTCCTGAATGTCTGCAGTTCAGATATAGTAGCCCTTCCCATTAATGTACCATAGTACTATAAACATGTTTTTCTTTAACATTTAAAAATAAAAATGCCTTCTTCTTTTGGGATAATTTTTGGAAAATTGTAGAAATGACCCTGAAGTTAAAAAGTAGTTAAACAATTTTTTCAATATCTTTCTTTCCTTTGGTTAGCTGAAGTTTAATCTTTTTTAAAAGTTATATATCTGATTATTTTTTAAAAAGATACTTCTTTTTAATTGAAGGATAATCTCTTTAAAATATTGTATTGGTTTCTGCCATACATCAGTCAACATGAAACAGGAATGGGGGCCCCTCCCTCTTGAACCTTCTTCCCACCTCCCACTCCATCCCACTCCTCCAGATTGTCACAGAGCACTGGTTTGTGTTATCTATTTTGCATATGATAATGTATATCTTCCATGCTACTCTCTCCATTCGTCTCACCTTTCCTTCCCTCAACCCATGTCCACAAGTCTATTCTCTATGACTGTATCTCCATTGCTGCCCTACAAATAGGTTCATCGGTACTATCTTTCTGTATTCCATATATATGTGTTAATATATGATATTTTCTTTCCTTTTTCTGACTTACTTCACTTTGTATAATCGTCTCTAGGTTCATGTGGCTCATTAGAACTGATTGAAAAGCATTCCTTTTTATGGCTGAGTAATATTCCTTTATACACATGTATCATATCACTTCCCTGGTAGCTCAGTTGGTAAAGAACTTGGCTGCAATGTAGCAGACTGCTGCAACACAAAAAGAGCATCTTCAGTCCCTGGGTCAGGAAGGCGCCCTGGAGAAGGAAGTGTGGCTGCCCACTCGAGTATTTTCGCCAAGGAAATCCCATGGACAGAGAAGCCTGGTAGGCTACAGTCCAGTGGAGCCACAAGAATCGGACATGACTGAGGGGCTAAACCACACAGATTCGTTATTCATTCAGCTGTCTGTGGATATGTGGGCTGCTTCCATGTCCTAGCTATTGTAAATAATTCTGCAGTGAACACTGAGGCACGTGTGTCTTTTTCAATTTTGGTCCCCTTGCGGTAAATGGCCATTAGTGGGATTACTGAGTCATATGGTAGTTTTATTCCTAGTTTTTAAAGGAATTGCCAAGCTGTTCTCCCTTAATTGTTGTTGTATTTTATTTGCTTTATTTTAACATTTTATATTTATAGTTTTAAGTTCACAACAAAATTGTGGGGAAAGCTTAAAGATTTTCTGTATACTGCTTGTTTTTCCCCTCTATTTCAATATCTTTCTTTCCTTTGGTTAGCTGAAGTTTAATCTTTTTTAAAAGTTATATATCTGATTATTTTTTAAAAAGATACTTCTTTTTAATTGAAGGATAATCTCTTTAAAATATTGTATTGGTTTCTGCCATACATCAGTCAACATGAAACAGGAATGGGGGCCCCTCCCTCTTGAACCTTCTTCCCACCTCCCACTCCATCCCACTCCTCCAGATTGTCACAGAGCACTGGTTTGTGTTATCTATTTTGCATATGATAATGTATATCTTCCATGCTACTCTCTCCATTCGTCTCACCTTTCCTTCCCTCAACCCATGTCCACAAGTCTATTCTCTATGACTGTATCTCCATTGCTGCCCTACAAATAGGTTCATCGGTACTATCTTTCTGTATTCCATATATATGTGTTAATATATGATATTTTCTTTCCTTTTTCTGACTTACTTCACTTTGTATAATCGTCTCTAGGTTCATGTGGCTCATTAGAACTGATTGAAAAGCATTCCTTTTTATGGCTGAGTAATATTCCTTTATACACATGTATCATATCATTTCCCCTGGTAGCTCAGTTGGTAAAGAACTTGGCTGCAATGTAGCAGACTGCTGCAACACAAAAAGAGCATCTTCAGTCCCTGGGTCAGGAAGGCGCCCTGGAGAAGGAAGTGTGGCTGCCCACTCGAGTATTTTCGCCAAGGAAATCCCATGGACAGAGAAGCCTGGTAGGCTACAGTCCAGTGGAGCCACAAGAATCGGACATGACTGAGGGCTAAACCACACAGATTCGTTATTCATTCAGCTGTCTGTGGATATGTGGGCTGCTTCCATGTCCTAGCTATTGTAAATAATTCTGCAGTGAACACTGAGGCACGTGTGTCTTTTTCAATTTTGGTCCCCTTGCGGTAAATGGCCATTAGTGGGATTACTGAGTCATATGGTAGTTTTATTCCTAGTTTTTAAAGGAATTGCCAAGCTGTTCTCCCTTAATTGTTGTTGTATTTTATTTGCTTTATTTTAACATTTTATATTTATAGTTTTAAGTTCACAACAAAATTGTGGGGAAAGCTTAAAGATTTTCTGTATACTGCTTGTTTCCTCTATTAGCACACCACCACAGTGGTACATTGATTTCAACTGAGAAACACATATTGACACATCATAATCAACTAAGGTCCTTAGTTTACATTTCAGTCCACATGTTTTGGGTTTTGATATGTACAAACTTTTTCCAGTACCTTAAAAATCCTTTGTGTTCACCCCATTGATCTCTCCTTCTCCCAGTCATTGGCAATTACTGATGCTTTCACTGCGTGGTTTTGCCTTTCCAGAATATTATATAGCTACAATATTACACTGTGAAGTCTTTTTTAAAAATAGTTTTTATTGAGATATGGTAGATGTACAATGCATTAGTCTCTACTGTATATCAAAGTGAATCAATTATACATATACATATATCCATTCCTTTAGATATGTTTTCTATATAGACTATTAGAGTGTATTTACTATCGTTTCCTGTGCTGAACAATATATTCTTATTAATTATATATTTTGTAGATAGTAGAGTGTGACTGTCAATCTCATCTCCCAGTTTATCCCCACTTTGGTAACTGTTAAGCTTGTTTTCTACATTTGTGACCCTATTTTGGAAATAAATTCGTTTGTACCCATTTTTTATTTTTAGATTTCACATATGAGCAATATCATATGATATTTGTCTTTCTCTGATTTATTTCACTCAGTATGACAGTCTCTAGGTCTATTCGCATCTGCAGATGACACTATTTCTCCTTTTCATGGCCAAGTAATATTCCTTTGATTATGGCACCACACAGATTCGTTATTCATTCAGCTGTCTGTGGATATGTGGGCTGCTTCCATGTCCTAGCTATTGTAAATAATTCTGCAGTGAACACTGAGGCACGTGTGTCTTTTTCAATTTTGGTCCCCTTGCGGTAAATGGCCATTAGTGGGATTACTGAGTCATATGGTAGTTTTATTCCTAGTTTTTAAAGGAATTGCCAAGCTGTTCTCCCTTAATTGTTGTTGTATTTTATTTGCTTTATTTTAACATTTTATATTTATAGTTTTAAGTTCACAACAAAATTGTGGGGAAAGCTTAAAGATTTTCTGTATACTGCTTGTTTCCTCTATTAGCACACCACCACAGTGGTACATTGATTTCAACTGAGAAACACATATTGACACATCATAATCAACTAAGGTCCTTAGTTTACATTTCAGTCCACATGTTTTGGGTTTTGATATGTACAAACTTTTTCCAGTACCTTAAAAATCCTTTGTGTTCCACCCATTGATCTCTCCTTCTCCCAGTCATTGGCAATTACTGATGCTTTCACTGCGTGGTTTTGCCTTTCCAGAATATTATATAGCTACAATATTACACTGTGAAGTCTTTTTTAAAAATAGTTTTTATTGAGATATGGTAGATGTACAATGCATTAGTCTCTACTGTATATCAAAGTGAATCAATTATACATATACATATATCCATTCCTTTAGATATTTTTTCTATATAGACTATTAGAGTGTATTTACTATCGTTTCCTGTGCTGAACAATATATTCTTATTAATTATATATTTTGTAGATAGTAGAGTGTGACTGTCAATCTCATCTCCCAGTTTATCCCCACTTTGGTAACTGTTAAGCTTGTTTTCTACATTTGTGACCCTATTTTGGAAATAAATTCGTTTGTACCCATTTTTTATTTTTAGATTTCACATATGAGCAATATCATATGATATTTGTCTTTCTCTGATTTATTTCACTCAGTATGACAGTCTCTAGGTCTATTCGCATCTGCAGATGACACTATTTCTCCTTTTCATGGCCAAGTAATATTCCTTTGATTATGGCACCATACTTTCTTTACCAATTCATTTGTTGATGAATATTTAGATTGCTTTCATGTCCTCCCTACTGTAAACAATACTATAAGGAACAATAGAACACATGTGTCACCTAGCTATTAAGAAACACCAAAGTAGTGGCATTTCATTAGCAGTAAGCACACCTGTTACTGAAATCTCCGTTTATAAATGTCATTCTCTAACAAATGGAATAAGAGTGCATTGAAGATTTGGTTGATTATAGAGCTGGAATATAGAAAGCCAAAAATTGAAATTAAACCCTTTCACAATTTGAAAAACAAAATAAATATGAATAATATTGTTATAATTCAAAAGATATCTATTTTTGTGCCTGTAAATCTACATATTATATATATATTAGAAGCATTAAAGTGGAGAATTATTCATAATGTTTCTAAGCCTGTTGTCCTTATTTTCTTCATAATTTTAGCATTGTTTTAAATTTCTAAATGCCTGCTCCATAAGAAGAGTATTTAAACCTTATGAGGTAAATGCATAAATTTCAAGAAAGGATATATGAGAAATTTGAATTAAAAAATTCCCTCAACTTTCATTTCAGCAAACCTGAAATACTCTAGATAAGTACAAAATTGTAGAGAAGTATGGCATTCATGTACAATTTAAATAATGTGTCTCATATAATGACTTAATTTAAATTTAATAAGCCAGTTATTGCAGGTTAATTAAATGGCACTTAATGATTAAAAGAATATTTATTTAGATTAACAGCTATTAAATGAACTTATCACACCTTAATGGTTAATTTTGTTTTAACTATATTTTAAATTATTCAAAATTTCATCTTGTGCTTACTTCTGTTTGAAATAGTACCATATATTTTAAAATTAAAGTATTTTCCCTTTTAAGTGACTTCCCTAGCACACTAATTATTACTATTAAATAAACAGAAAAGATTTAGAGTGAAGCAAAGTAGCAAGGGAATCCTTAAAATGATCAAAAGATAATTTAAGGTGAAATGAAAATAAGCAGATTAATTTTTCAAAAGATTATGCTAACAATATTTTTAATAAGAAATTCTTTCAAATTTTTCATACTGGTCCATTTTGTTATTATCATTGTTATTTTATTATTAAGTGCTTGTTAAACACATTATTGTCAGGCAAAGGTTCAATTGAGAGTACTGTTTTGAAAAACCTAATCTTTAAAGCATCAATGCATTAGGTATTATTTTCATAATTTATATAATGATGCATGCATATACACATATATAGAGAGAGACACACACATAAACAAAAACAGAGTTTAAACTTTTCAAAGAGGAAGAACTAAAAACTGACAAACTAAAGGCAGTGTGGCAGTGTTAGAACAGTATTAGTGGTTTTGATCTCTAGGCTATAACTCACCACATGGGCAAACGATCTTTCCTCAGGCAATTTGATTAAAAAACATATCAATTATCATTCTGGAGAATCAGTTAAGAATGGTTAGGGACAATGGCCTTTAACTTTAAGATGTATGAGTCTGAGAGCAGCTCTTCACAGTAGAAAGTACACTTGATGGGGAAATTTTAGGAAACCATTGACACTAATAGAATTAGAAAGCATATTAAGGAATCTGAAGGTGTAAAGGAGAACATTAGACTTTATAGCTAAGAAAGAACTATTTAATATTATGATCATGCTTGATTTGAACAAAATCAGTTAATAAAAATCAATTCCATTCGTTCTTTTATTTATCGTAATTTAGAGAATTCTGAAAACGCTATCTAAAAAGTTCTGAAAGATCTGAAACTCTTTGGTAAGTGGAAAATTTCTTCCCCGAAGCTGGAATCATTTAGCCTGAGAGCTGGATGGAAAGTTCACTGATGAAGAGAAGCAACAGATGATTGTGAAACGAGCCATGGTAGAAAGAAAAGTACCTGAGTTAGATCTCCTTGGATCCTACAAAAGGATCTTTAACTTACTTTTTAATTTTTTCTCCACTGTGTGTGTCAGTCCAATTCAATTCAATCACTCAGTTGTGTCTGACTCTTTGTGACCCCCATGGACTGCAGGATGCCAGACTTTCCTGTCTTTCACCATCTCCAAGAGCTTGTTCAAACTCACATCCATTGACTCAGCAATGCCATCCAACAATCTCATTCTCTGTCATCCCCTTTTCCTCCGGCTTTCTACTGTTCCCAACAGCAGGATCTTTTCCAATGAGTTGTTTCATCGCATCCGGTGGCCAAAGTATTGGAGTTCAGCATTAGTCCTTTCAATGAATAGTCAGTGTTGATCTCCTTTAAGATTGAGTGGTTTGATCTCCTTGCTGTCCAAGGGACTCTCAAGAGTCTTCTCCAGCATCAGTTCTTCAAAGCTCAGTCTTCTTTATGGCTCCGCTCTCACATCCATAGGTGACTACTGGGAAAAGTGTAAAAGAGCTTTGACCATAGCTTTGACTTTATGGACATATATGGACTTTTGTCACAATGTGGTGTCTCTGCTTTTTAATATGCTGTCTAGGATTGTCAAGGAGTAAGGGTCCTTTAATTTCATAGCTGCAATCACCATGCACAGTGATTTTTGGAGCCCAAGAAAATAAAGTCTGTCACTGTTTTTCATATTTTGCTCATCTATTTGCCATGAAGTGATGGTCTGATGCCCAATTTGATCTGAGAGCAGCTCTTCACAGTAGAAAGTACACTTGATGGGGAAATTTTAGGAAACCATTGACACTAATAGAATTAGAAAGCATATTAAGGAATCTGAAGGTGTAAAGGAGAACATTAGACTTTATAGCTAAGAAAGAACTATTTAATATTATGATCATGCTTGATTTGAACAAAATCAGTTAATAAAAATCAATTCCATTCGTTCTTTTATTTATCGTAATTTAGAGAATTCTGAAAACGCTATCTAAAAAGTTCTGAAAGATCTGAAACTCTTTGGTAAGTGGAAAATTTCTTCCCCGAAGCTGGAATCATTTAGCCTGAGAGCTGGATGGAAAGTTCACTGATGAAGAGAAGCAACAGATGATTGTGAAACGAGCCATGGTAGAAAGAAAAGTACCTGAGTTAGATCTCCTTGGATCCTACAAAAGGATCTTTAACTTACTTTTTAATTTTTTCTCCACTGTGTGTGTCAGTCCAATTCAATTCAATCACTCAGTTGTGTCTGACTCTTTGTGACCCCCATGGACTGCAGGATGCCAGACTTTCCTGTCTTTCACCATCTCCAAGAGCTTGTTCAAACTCACATCCATTGACTCAGCAATGCCATCCAACAATCTCATTCTCTGTCATCCCCTTTTCCTCCGGCTTTCTACTGTTCCCAACAGCAGGATCTTTTCCAATGAGTTGTTTCATCGCATCCGGTGGCCAAAGTATTGGAGTTCAGCATTAGTCCTTTCAATGAATAGTCAGTGTTGATCTCCTTTAAGATTGAGTGGTTTGATCTCCTTGCTGTCCAAGGGACTCTCAAGAGTCTTCTCCAGCATCAGTTCTTCAAAGCTCAGTCTTCTTTATGGCTCCGCTCTCACATCCATAGGTGACTACTGGGAAAAGTGTAAAAGAGCTTTGACCATAGCTTTGACTTTATGGACATATATGGACTTTTGTCACAATGTGGTGTCTCTGCTTTTTAATATGCTGTCTAGGATTGTCAAGGAGTAAGGGTCCTTTAATTTCATAGCTGCAATCACCATGCACAGTGATTTTTGGAGCCCAAGAAAATAAAGTCTGTCACTGTTTTTCATATTTTGCTCATCTATTTGCCATGAAGTGATGGGTCTGGATGCCATGATCTTCGTTTTTTTGAATGTTGAGTTTTAGATCAGCTTTTTCACTCTGCTCTTTCACTTTAATTAAGAGACTCTTTAGTTCCTTGTTACTTTCTGCCATAAGGATGGTTTCATCTGCATACCTGAGGCTATTGATATTTCTTCTGGCAATCTTGATTCCAGTTTGTGCTTCATTCAAACTAGCATTTTGCATGTTGCACTTTCCATATAAACTAAATAAACAGGGTGACAATATACATCTTTGACGTACTCCTTTTCAATTTGTTTTCCCAATTTGGAGAGCAAATCTGTTGTTTCATGTGTGATTTTGTGTGTAGTGGTAAATCTATTTCTGGCCAGATAAGTCTGTTTGCTTCCATTTTGTGAAATCTTGCTGGAGCTAGAATATAGAAAATATTGCTTCTTCACTTCCCTGATATGTATATATTTTTAAGCTCAATTCACAGTGTGGTACTCTAAAATCATGAACACCATCATTGAAGTTCCTGGATGCAATTGTAGTTCTGCTATTTACTATTTCCATGACTTTTTACATTTTATAGTCTTTGGTCTCAGTTTCCTAAGCAGTAAATTCGGATAATAACTGTACATCTTTAAAGTAAATTCTATGAGACTAAAAAAGAAGTTATAATTTGTAAAACATCTTAGGCATTTTAAGAGTGGTTATGAAATAGATTTTAATACTTTTAAGTGATTCTAACTTGAGGGTTTTATGTGCAATAGGATGCTCATTGCCATTTATCATAATAAATTTATTGCACATTCTATTAACTAGATGAACTCTTTTCATCATTTTTTAATTGCCAATTCATGTCTGACTCTTTGTGACCCCATGGAATGTAATGCACAAGGCTCCTTTGAATAAAAATGAAAGTTGAAGTCCCTCAGTCATCTTCTACTCTTTGCCAACCATGGATGAGCCATGGAATTCTCCAGGCAAGAATACAGGGACGGGTAGCTTTTCCCTTATCCAGGGGATTTTCCCAACCCAAGGGTTCAGCTCTCTTGCATTGCAGGTGGATTGTTTAGGGTAGCCTATCCCTTCTCCAGGAATGGTTCCTTGATAGAACCAGGGTCTTCTGCATTGCAGGCAGATTCTTTAGCAGCTGAACTAAAGGGAATCCCTCCAGGCTCCTTTGTCTTCCACTACTTCCTGGAGTTTGCCCAAATTCATGTCCATTGAGTCTGTCATGCTGTCTAAATAACAAACAGCTCTAAAATCTACACAGACCTTTTGAATCATAGTACCATTAAGAGAGTCCTCCGGCTTCAACACATGCAATAACTTTTTCATTATTTTTGTGTGGATTATCTACTTTTTGGATTACTCTAACAAGTTTTTGGGCATCCCAGGTGACACTAGTGGTAAAGAACCTTTCTGCTAATTCAGGAGACACAAGAAACTCAGGTTCTATCCCTGTGTTAGGAAGATCCTCTGGAGGAAGACATGACAACCCACTCTAGTATTCTTGGCCTGGAGAATCCCACGGATTTTTAGTGAAATCTTTTTGCTGGTTTCATTGTTTTAGAATATAGAAAATATTGCTTCTTCACTTCCTGATATGTATATATTTTAAACTCAATTCACAGTGTGGTACTCTAAAATCATGAACACCATCATTGAAGTTCCTGGATGCAATTGTAGTTCTGCTATTTACTATTTCCATGACTTTTTACATTTTATAGTCTTTGGTCTCAGTTTCCTAAGCAGTAAATTCGGATAATAACTGTACATCTTTAAAGTAAATTCTATGAGACTAAAAAAGAAGTTATAATTTGTAAAACATCTTAGGCATTTTAAGAGTGGTTATGAAATAGATTTTAATACTTTTAAGTGATTCTAACTTGAGGGTTTTATGTGCAATAGGATGCTCATTGCCATTTATCATAATAAATTTATTGCACATTCTATTAACTAGATGAACTCTTTTCATCATTTTTTAATTGCCAATTCATGTCTGACTCTTTGTGACCCCATGGAATGTAATGCACAAGGCTCCTTTGAATAAAAATGAAAGTTGAAGTCCCTCAGTCATCTTCTACTCTTTGCCAACCATGGATGAGCCATGGAATTCTCCAGGCAAGAATACAGGGACGGGTAGCTTTTCCCTTATCCAGGGGATTTTCCCAACCCAAGGGTTCAGCTCTCTTGCATTGCAGGTGGATTGTTTAGGGTAGCCTATCCCTTCTCCAGGAATGGTTCCTTGATAGAACCAGGGTCTTCTGCATTGCAGGCAGATTCTTTAGCAGCTGAACTAAAGGGAATCCCTCCAGGCTCCTTTGTCTTCCACTACTTCCTGGAGTTTGCCCAAATTCATGTCCATTGAGTCTGTCATGCTGTCTAAATAACAAACAGCTCTAAAATCTACACAGACCTTTTGAATCATAGTACCATTAAGAGAGTCCTCCGGCTTCAACACATGCAATAACTTTTTCATTATTTTTGTGTGGATTATCTACTTTTTGGATTACTCTAACAAGTTTTTGGGCATCCCAGGTGACACTAGTGGTAAAGAACCTTTCTGCTAATTCAGGAGACACAAGAAACTCAGGTTCTATCCCTGTGTTAGGAAGATCCTCTGGAGGAAGACATGACAACCCACTCTAGTATTCTTGGCCTGGAGAATCCCACGGACAGAGGATTTTAGTGACTTACAGTCCATAGGGTCAGAAAGAGTCAGACATGACTGAAGCAATTTCATATGCAACCAAAATTTTATAGAAAACAGCCTTTTTACAGTATAATAAAAACATACTTAACATTTACTTAAATGAGGTATAAATAATGGAGATAACTAAGCTAACCACTATATTATAATGACTTTTCGAAGTATAAACAATTATTAACTTTGATAAAAGCAAAAGCATAACATTCTAACTTGCTTCCTCTTTGGAAAGATCTGATAGTAACTGTTCAGTTATTTTAAAAAATCATAATAATCAAATTGTTATAGCTCTTTAAGAAGTTAAGACTTATGTTAGTTTAGAGAACTCTTAATATTTCATTATTGCTTCTCCATTCCCACTGTACTTCTTGATCCCTGCCTATCTCCCACTTCTAGTTGACTCCAGAGAATATTCTGCATATAAAGATTTTCTTTCTATTTTAGAAACCCAGTGAACTAGCTTATTGTAGTTTTTATGTTTTCTGAGGCTCTTTGTTTTCTGTGTTGTAAATAAGATCTTGTTGGGGAAAAACATGGAACAATTTGCTGTCCTTGTATTTGGCTGATGAATAAATGTATTCTTAAAAGACTTTTGTATCTGAATTATTGACTGGTTTATTAAGTTCTAAGTAAACAAACTTAGTGGAATGTGCCTTTTCTCCCAAGTTTAGTCTTACCTCTATTATCTCTCACCTTCCTTCCCTTATTTTCACCTAAATGAGCAGTATCATTTACCACAAAAT
Organism: Tragulus kanchil; assembly: GCA_022376925.1. Classification (NCBI taxonomy): domain Eukaryota; kingdom Metazoa; phylum Chordata; class Mammalia; order Artiodactyla; family Tragulidae; genus Tragulus; species Tragulus kanchil. The sequence goes on along the minus strand of JAIOJX010000003.1, from coordinate 82,933,192 downwards.
TGTTTCTTCACTTTGGTATCTTTGGTGCACAGTGTTTATAGAAAAGTATTAAAGATAAGACTGTGTGGGAATGTAATCTTGTGACGGATTATCAGTAGACCTGTACGTGGGAAACTGACTAGATATGAATCACAGGAGTCATTTTGGCATAGCTATCCCAGGAACTATTATTTTGAAGTGGCAACAAAGCAAAGAGAACTTTCTTTCCATATTCCCATGGATACTCACACCTCAACGCCCATGTCAGATTTATTCCTGGTCAAAATTGATGTTAGTGGAAGTGTGACAGAAATCTCTTAATCTAATAGTTTTTATGATGTAAAAAAAAAAAAAAAACTGTTATTGAAATTGTGGACTCTTTTAAAATGGCATTTCAACAACTTCAGCAAGTAAAAATGACTTGATATTTAAACAATCTTTGTCCTAGTAGGTACTATTTTGCCAAATAACACACACACCATGATGCATATGAAATTTCTCAAAGTGAACATGGATTTGCCTCTTTACATGCACAACTAAGAAGATCCATAAAATTTCATTTAGCTTCCATAGATATTATTCATTTCTTTCTCATAAAGGCTCAATCACAGTTTTATCTCTGTTTTACTTTAAGAAGAGGAACATATATCATGCCATTGAAGACTGATTGTTGGATTCAGCAAGAAATTATCTGACCAACTGCATTCCTATAAACTTTGTCAAATCAAGGTGCTGAATCCCAGTAGATTCATTAACTACTAATATTCTGATTGTTCTGGCTTTGCTTAATTTGGAAAAAGATTTTACCATTTTTCTAACATTGTGTTATGAAGGCAGTAGATGATATCAACTCCTGAACCATTATTGTTGCTTGTGGTGAAGTCGGCAAGCGAGCTGGACAAAACATGGAACAATTTGCTGTCCTTGTATTTGGCGATGTGTACTTAAAAGACTTTTGTATCTGAATTATTGACTGGTTTATTAAGTTCTAAGTAAACAAACTTAGTGGAATGTGCCTTTTCTCCCAAGTTTAGTCTTACCTCTATTATCTCTCACCTTCCTTCCCTTATTTTCACCTAAATGAGCAGTATCATTTACCACAAAATTGTTTCTTCACTTTGGTATCTTTGGTGCACAGTGTTTATAGAAAAGTATTAAAGATAAGACTGTGTGGGAATGTAATCTTGTGACGGATTATCAGTAGACCTGTACGTGGGAAACTGACTAGATATGAATCACAGGAGTCATTTTGGCATAGCTATTCCAGGAACTATTATTTTGAAGTGGCAACAAAGCAAAGAGAACTTTCTTTCCATATTCCCATGGATACTCACACCTCAACGCCCATGTCAGATTTATTCCTGGTCAAAATTGATGTTAGTGGAAGTGTGACAGAAATCTCTTAATCTAATAGTTTTTATGATGTAAAAAAAAAAAAAAAACTGTTATTGAAATTGTGGACTCTTTTAAAATGGCATTTCAACAACTTCAGCAAGTAAAAATGACTTGATATTTAAACAATCTTTGTCCTAGTAGGTACTATTTTGCCAAATAACACACACACCATGATGCATATGAAATTTCTCAAAGTGAACATGGATTTGCCTCTTTACATGCACAACTAAGAAGATCCATAAAATTTAAATTTAGCTTCCATAGATATTATTCATTTCTTTCTCATAAAGGCTCAATCACAGTTTTATCTCTGTTTTACTTTAAGAAGAGGAACATATATCATGCCATTGAAGACTGATTGTTGGATTCAGCAAGAAATTATCTGACCAACTGCATTCCTATAAACTTTGTCAAATCAAGGTGCTGAATCCCAGTAGATTCATTAACTACTAATATTCTGATTGTTCTGGCTTTGCTTAATTTGGAAAAAGATTTTACCATTTTTCTAACATTGTGTTATGAAGGCAGTAGATGATATCAACTCCTGAACCATTATTGTTGCTTGTGGTGAAGTCGGCAAGCGAGCTGGACAGAATCTGTATTTCAGCTGCACCTTAGCTCTCTGAGAGGCTTTCATTTCACATTCCATATGTGGGTTTCAGAGATCTAGGGAATATTATCAAGCTGGAATAAATGTTACTTATTAACAGTTCATATATTTTTGGTTTCATAACTGTCTCTATATTGACATTTATGGATTTTTTGTAATAACAGTATTATAATTGTGTTCCTTTTTCTTTAAGTTGATGGAGGACTTTTTGAGGATGCTAAATAAGTTTGAAAGTCACTAAAATCAACTGAAAACTTGCGGTCTGTCTAAATTAATATACAATTATGTGAGACTGAATTTCCTTTTAAAGTGTATTTATTTTTAATTGGAGGATAATAATTTACAATACTCTGTTGGTTTCTAGCATATATCAACATGACTTAGTCATAGGTGTTTACAGGTCCCCTCCTTCCCACCTCCCATCCCATCCCACTCCTGTAGGTCACCACAGGGCACTGGGCTGAGCTCCCTGTGTTATACAGCTACTTCCCACGAACAAATTATTTTATACACGGTAATGTATATGTTTCACTGCTACTTTCTTAATTTACTTATTTATTGTGATCTTTAAGATAAATATTTGGAAAAGGAATTTTATTGCCTGATGTCATTCATTTTGGTGGACAGTTTTATTTATTTGTTCATTTTTTAGATCAGAACCATTATGAATAATAGGTCAAATTATCTTTGTTATAAAGGTACATTATTCTATTTGCCTCAAAATGGAATATAATTTTGCATAAAAAATTTCCATAGATCCTATCTAATCACAGTTTTATCTCTGTTTTACTTTAAGAAGAGGAACATATATCATGCCATTGAAGAGTGATTGTTGGATTCAGCAAGAAATTATCTGACCAACTGCATTCCTATAAACTTTGTCAAATCAAGGTGCTGAATCCCAGTAGATTCATTAACTACTAATATTCTGATTGTTCTGGCTTTGCTTAATTTGGAAAAAGATTTTACCATTTTTCTAACATTGTGTTATGAAGGCAGTAGATGATATCAACTCCTGAACCATTATTGTTGCTTGTGGTGAAGTCGGCAAGCGAGCTGGACAGAATCTGTATTTCAGCTGCACCTTAGCTCTCTGGAGAGGCTTTCATTTCACATTCCATATGTGGGTTTCAGAGATCTAGGGAATATTATCAAGCTGGAATAAATGTTACTTATTAACAGTTCATATATTTTTGGTTTCATAACTGTCTCTATATTGACATTTATGGATTTTTTGTAATAACAGTATTATAATTGTGTTCCTTTTTCTTTAAGTTGATGGAGGACTTTTTGAGGATGCTAAATAAGTTTGAAAGTCACTAAAATCAACTGAAAACTTGCGGTCTGTCTAAATTAATATACAATTATGTGAGACTGAATTTCCTTTTAAAGTGTATTTATTTTTAATTGGAGGATAATAATTTACAATACTCTGTTGGTTTCTAGCATATATCAACATGACTTAGTCATAGGTGTTTACAGGTCCCCTCCTTCCCACCTCCCATCCCATCCCACTCCTGTAGGTCACCACAGGGCACTGGGCTGAGCTCCCTGTGTTATACAGCTACTTCCCACGAACAAATTATTTTATACACGGTAATGTATATGTTTCACTGCTACTTTCTTAATTTACTTATTTATTGTGATCTTTAAGATAAATATTTGGAAAAGGAATTTTATTGCCTGATGTCATTCATTTTGGTGAACAGTTTTATTTATTTGTTCATTTTTTAGATCAGAACCATTATGAATAATAGGTCAAATTATCTTTGTTATAAAGGTACATTATTCTATTTGCCTCAAAATGGAATTCATAACTTCTTAAAGCAGTAGAAATCTGATTCCCAGAGGATCAGTATTGACTGAGACTGGTAATATATATTATTGTTAAATGGATTTGTAAGAATGACGTTGAAGAAGATTTGAACATGACAGGAGTTAAGTGACAAAAATGAACAACGAAAATAGGTAAGGTAAATATGAAAAGATCTAAATATTATAGGTTAATAAATTTAGCAGAACTTTACTAGAAAAACCACAAGATCAGAATTTTAAACATATTCTTAAAGTAATTAGGGACAAAAATCCTGAAGCAAATTACTTTGGTTCAAATCCAGGCACCTCCAATCCCCCAATTTTCTAACTGTATGACCTTAACTAGGCAAATTACTTAACCTTTCTGTAACTCATTTTTCTCAACTGCAACATGTTACCTGTCTGAAAGAGTTTTTGAACACTGAATGAGTTAATATGTGTAACGCACTTAGAAAAGTGCCTTCTGTATAGTACTGAGTCAGGACTGGATATCTGTAATGTCATTCTTGTTCTATACATAGAGAATGAGAATTCTTTGGACTATGGAATCCTTTGGGCACTGGGTCCCATGGGTAAACAGTGGTGTTATTTTTCTTGCTTTTTTTTTGTTTGTTTGTTTTTCCACACTAAACTATCTTCCCAGTGTGATCAATAAAGGTCATATCTGCAGCCCTCTGGAGACAATTTTAGAATAGGATTTTCAGGACCAAAAGTTATACAATAGCTTCCCTATTTTGATATATAATCTGTTTAGCTTTTGTAGTGCTCTTTATTCTCATATTATTCTCAAGCTTCAGGGCTGCTGGTATAAGGAATGATACAGGATCAATTAGTAGATATATAGTAAAAACATACTTATTAATTTTGATGATAAAAGGGCAGACACATTTTTATTAGAAAACATTTTGATTTACATTCAGAATGCAGATAAAGAGAGTTAGGTGATTGTAACCTAAGTTAAAATAAAAAGGTTGAATCAAAAGTACACAGACTTGGAACTCCATTCCCAGCCAGTCGAGGGTAGAGGTCTAGTTGAGTAAGATATGCATCATAGTGTTGAGCAGATCACGATGATGATTTAAAAATGAGCTAACCTATACCAAACCGATGCTGTGTGAAATTCTATGAGTAGATAGAGCACTTGGAAGGGATCTGTACCGACTTTGGAATTTTTCCTTTAGTAAAGCTTAGACTTTATTTTCTTGGGCTCTAAAATCACTGTGGATGGTTACTGCAGCCATGAAATTGAAAGATGCTTGCTCCTTCAAAGAAAAGTTTTTGCAAACCTAGACAGCATATTAAAAAGCAAAGATATCACTTTGCTGACAAAAGTCTGTATAGTCAAAGCTATGGTTTTCCCAGTAGTCATGCACGGATATGAGATCTGGACCATAGAGAAGGTTGACTGGTGAAGAATTGATGCTTTTGAACTGTGGTGTTGGAGAAGACTCTTGAGAGTCGCTTGAACAACAAGGAGATCAAACCAGTCAGTCCTAAAGGAAATCAACCCTGAATATACATTGCGAGGACTGATGCTGAGGCTGAAACTCCAATACTATGACCACATGATACAAAGAGATGACTCATTGGAAAAGAGCCTGATGTTGGGAAAAATGGAAGGCAAAAGGAGAAGGTGATAACAGAAAACAGGATGGTTGGATGGCATCACTGAGTCAATGGACATGAATTTGAGCAAGCCAGCTCCAGGAGATGGTGAAGGACAGGAAAGCCTAGTGTGCTATAATCCATGGGATCACAAAGAGTCAGACACAACTGAGCGATTGAACTGAAGTGAGCTGAAAGCTTAAGGATACTAAAGACTACTTACCCCACTTAGTCAACTCCCATAACGTCTATGGAAAATTCCAGATCCTCCTGGTCTTTGTAAAATTATAGCTATCTGGAGAAGGAACTTAACTGCAAACTATACAAAAATCAGACAGAAATCTTTTTAGTCTTTCTCTGTCACACACACACACACACACACACACGAACACACATAATCATTCTCTTTTAAAGGCAAAAGCAAAATCGAGAACAAATCTGGTGTCCAAAGGTTTGCATAACTAGAATCTTGTAGATCATTGTTTAGAATGCAATGTTACAAATTCCCAGGTATCTGTTCTAGGGCATAAAGCTACATGCTTTTAAGCAACTTTTATTGTGATATTAAACTAATATTTGCAAAGTATTAGTAACAAGTATAAATGCTGTTTACAATGATTTAAATAATTTTAAGTAGGGTCACTCTATTGATTAAGATAATAGTTTTAGGAAGACAATCATAGTGTGTTGATTAAAAAAAATCTCACTTATTTTCATTGAACTATTTATTTTAATTTAACTTGATTTGAAAGAAAATTACAGAACCTAATAAATGGAAATAAACATTATTTATTTTTGAAGACAAAATCACTGTGGATGGTTACTGCCTCCATGAAATTGAAAGATGCTTGCTCCTTCAAAGAAAAGTTTTTGCAAACCTAGACAGCATATTAAAAGCAAAGATATCACTTTGCTGACAAAAGTCCGAATAGTCAAAGCTATGGTTTTCCCAGTAGTCATGCACGGATATGAGATCTGGACCATAGAGAAGGTTGACTGGTGAAGAATTGATGCTTTTGAACTGTGGTGTTGGAGAAGACTCTTGAGAGTCGCTTGAACAACAAGGAGATCAAACCAGTCAGTCCTAAAGGAAATCAACCCTGAATATACATTGCGAGGACTGATGCTGAGGCTGAAACTCCAATACTATGACCACATGATACAAAGAGATGACTCATTGGAAAAGAGCCTGATGTTGGGAAAAATGGAAGGCAAAAGGAGAAGGTGATAACAGAAAACAGGATGGTTGGATGGCATCACTGAGTCAATGGACATGAATTTGAGCAAGCCAGCTCCAGGAGATGGTGAAGGACAGGAAAGCCTAGTGTGCTATAATCCATGGGATCACAAAGAGTCAGACACAACTGAGCGATTGAACTGAAGTGAGCTGAAAGCTTAAGGATACTAAAAGACTACTTACCCCACTTAGTCAACTCCCATAACGTCTATGGAAAATTCCAGATCCTCCTGGTCTTTGTAAAATTATAGCTATCTGGAGAAGGAACTTAACTGCAAACTATACAAAAATCAGACAGAAATCTTTTTAGTCTTTCTCTGTCACACACACACACACACACACACACGAACACACATAATCATTCTCTTTTAAAGGCAAAAGCAAAATCGAGAACAAATCTGGTGTCCAAAGGTTTGCATAACTAGAATCTTGTAGATCATTGTTTAGAATGCAATGTTACAAATTCCCAGGTATCTGTTCTAGGGCATAAAGCTACATGCTTTTAAGCAACTTTTATTGTGATATTAAACTAATATTTGCAAAGTATTAGTAACAAGTATAAATGCTGTTTACAATGATTTAAATAATTTTAAGTAGGGTCACTCTATTGATTAAGATAATAGTTTTAGGAAGACAATCATAGTGTGTTGATTAAAAAAAATCTCACTTATTTTCATTGAACTATTTATTTTAATTTAACTTGATTTGAAAGATTCAACCTCATATCACACATTGAAATCCTAATAAAAATGGAAATAAACATTATTAATTTATTTTTTGCATTTACATGACAAAATATTTGAAAACAACTTTTTACTTTTACATGTGATGTTTTTCTATAATGATTTGATCCTAATGAACATGCAATGTGTACTATTACCTCTTATGTGAAACCTTTATTCAATTCTAAACTAAGATGTCATTAAATCTATTGAATTTTCTATAAAATAATGATGGTTTGATGAGGCTATAGGTTGCTTTTCTTGTGATTAGTTGTTTATGAATCTTATGATTCTGTTTTAAGCTAAAAGTCACACTTTAAAATAAATATAAAGCAAACATTTAGACTATTACAAATTTCAAAATCTAGTTGCTAACTATATGGTTATTCAATGTATATTTCTTTCAAATTTGCAATATGTAATTTTGTAATAAAATATTGGGAAAAAAATCATCTCATATAGACAGAAAGATAGCATACTCTACTTCAGGACACTGACTGATTTTCATTGACTTCTGAGAGGCTTTTAACTGCTACATCTTTACCTCTTTGAAAATCACAAATAGCATTAGAATCATTGATCCATAAGTAATATTTTCTTTTCTCTTAAAGCAATACTAATTAGCATTTAGTTTATAGTAAATAATGCATATTGCAAATTCAGATTCATTACCATTTTAGTATTTTGTATTGACTCTTAGAGTTACTTTATTGGCAGAATTTTAAACTAACATCAAAATATTTGAATATTCAAAGAAATATTTAAATATCACATGTTCAAATATGTATATATTAGTGTATTTGACATCTATTATGTTACATGGTACATAGTAGACTCATCAGCAGTAAATGTTTGATCAAAGAAGAAGAACAAAGAAGTAATAAGAAAGAAGGGAAGAAAGAAGAAACTGTTGCTCTTTGCTTTAATTTGGCAAGTGTCCAGCTGGGGAACTTGTTAAGTTCCCTTTGTTAAACACTCCTGATGGACAGAGGAGCCTCACACTTTTCTCTTATGTTGCCCTAATTCAGAGAGAAATAGAATATCTTTAGTGAGCTAACATTTATGAAACCGGGTACTTGGAGTAGTAGGGAGAAGGTTTCAGGAGGAAACTCTAGTGTGTGATTAAAAAATCTCACTTATTTTCATTGAACTATTTATTTTAATTTAACTTGATTTGAAAGATTCAACCTCATATCACACATTGAAATCCTAATAAAATGGAAATAAACATTATTAATTTATTTTTTGCATTTACATGACAAAATATTTGAAAACAACTTTTTACTTTTACATGTGATGTTTTTCTATAATGATTTGATCCTAATGAACATGCAATGTGTACTATTACCTCTTATGTGAAACCTTTATTCAATTCTAAACTAAGATGTCATTAAATCTATTGAATTTTCTATAAAATAATGATGGTTTGATGAGGCTATAGGTTGCTTTTCTTGTGATTAGTTGTTTATGAATCTTATGATTCTGTTTTAAGCTAAAAGTCACACTTTAAAATAAATATAAAGCAAACATTTAGACTATTACAAATTTCAAAATCTAGTTGCTAACTATATGGTTATTCAATGTATATTTCTTTCAAATTTGCAATATGTAATTTTTGTAATAAAATATTGGGAAAAAGATCATCTCATATAGACAGAAAGATAGCATACTCTACTTCAGGACACTGACTGATTTTCATTGACTTCTGAGAGGCTTTTAACTGCTACATCTTTACCTCTTTGAAAATCACAAATAGCATTAGAATCATTGATCCATAAGTAATATTTTCTTTTCTCTTAAAGCAATACTAATTAGCATTTAGTTTATAGTAAATAATGCATATTGCAAATTCAGATTCATTACCATTTTAGTATTTTGTATTGACTCTTAGAGTTACTTTATTGGCAGAATTTTAAACTAACATCAAAATATTTGAATATTCAAAGAAATATTTAAATATCACATGTTCAAATATGTATATATTAGTGTATTTGACATCTATTATGTTACATGGTACATAGTAGACTCATCAGCAGTAAATGTTTGATCAAAGAAGAAGAACAAAGAAGTAATAAGAAAGAAGGGAAGAAAGAAGAAACTGTTGCTCTTTGCTTTAATTTGGCAAGTGTCCAGCTGGGGAACTTGTTAAGTTCCCTTTGTTAAACACTCCTGATGGACAGAGGAGCCTCACACTTTTCTCTTATGTTGCCCTAATTCAGAGAGAAAATAGAATATCTTTAGTGAGCTAACATTTATGAAACCGGGTACTTGGAGTAGTAGGGAGAAGGTTTCAGGAGGAAACTCTAGTCCCTTGTAGTGTGAGTTGAGTCTTTGACTCAAGCAATACTTCAGTAACGTGAATTTCAGAATTAAATCTATCATTATTTCTGAATTAAATCTATTAATTATTCTTCATAATGTTTAAAAGTGTTTTCAAATAACCTTCTGCTTGCCTTGTCGAGTATATAGTTCCTTAAACAAGATAGCTTGCTTAAATTGACCATAGTTAAATTTAAACCAATGTAGTCACCTGTAGAAATCAAATATTATGGGCAAGGTGTTTCATCGTATATTGTGAAAAAGTGTAATGTGAGTAAAATCAAGTTTCTAATGACATTGTTGTTGTATTACAGATAATGGTAAATAGGCAAAGAACAACAAAAAAAAATCAGCTTCAGGCATCAGGGATCTTTTATAATAAGTAGAAGGAAAGAATAGAAAGAGGTGAGCATTGTATGCTTACCTTACAAATAGTCATCTGTGTCCTTAGGATTGACCCTTGCTTTTCCACTCCACAGCCCACATCATTTCTTGTTCTGCTTTTGTCTAGTTGTAAAACAAATTAAAACCCGTCGCTAGGAATGCTGTGGTTGGCAGAGTTGGAGCAGTGATAGCTTAAAGAGCCCCATCTGGCAAGCAAACTCTAAAAACAAAAATGAAACCTTTTTTTTTTTTTTTTTCAGCTCACAGAAGTCCAGAGAGAGAGATTAATTAAAGTAAAATGAGACAAAATATACACACACACACAGCACCTCTTAGTATTTTCATGACAGCATTTTCTTTTCTACCCTCTGCTTACAAACTCTTTATTCTTCACAGTACGTTCTTTGATAAAACAATAGTCTCCTCAAGTAAAATTCAGAACATTACAGTATTTATGAATAAATCTCCTGGTTGAACCCATATTTTAAGAATTCTTAAAGAGTTGACAGTATAAATTCTGTCACATTTACATATTATGTTTTTTCTCATCCACTTTTCACTTCTGCACAGTCATTAATCTTTGGGGTTGGGTTTCTTTCTATGTAAGTTTTAACATTTTTCCTGGTCTCCTGACACAGCGTACCATTTGCTAACTGCATTGGCCCCTTTGAGGTCCTCAAGTGCTTATTTAAATGACACGAATAACACTAGATTTCTCTCATACGATGAGGTAGTTTACATAAGCATCCTTAGGGGTCTCTGAAGATTTTGGTGAACATAATACTGCCCAAGATAATAGGGTGCTTAGACAATGCTTTGTCCTTTGAAGCCTGACTTTTACGTCTGGTTTCAGGATCACTTTAGAAGAGCCTGAACTAGTTTTTAGGTTTTGTTTCTATGAGAAGGAAAAAAATGCAGTATCAAAGCTCTGTAGTGTGCTTTCAATTCTACGTTTTAACAGACACTAAAAGCTAAAGAACTGAGCTATCTCTGAAGTATTGTTGGGTAGGATGGATAGGGAGGAGGAAACCTGCTGCTCTGTGGTGGATAAAGAAATCCAGGGATCCTTTATGCTGAATGAGATAACATAGCCTATACATGTTCTCTTGCATAGCTTGCAAAAACCACTTTCTTCCTTCTTTCTTTCCTCTTCCGCATCAGGGATCTTTATAATAAGTAGAAGGAAAGAATAGAAAGAGGTCATTGTATGCTTACCTTACAAATAGTCATCTGTGTCCTTAGGATTGACCCTTGCTTTTCCACTCCACAGCCCACATCATTTCTTGTTCTGCTTTTGTCTAGTTGTAAAACAAATTAAAACCCGTCGCTAGGAATGCTGTGGTTGGCAGAGTTGGAGCAGTGATAGCTTAAAGAGCCCCATCTGGCAAGCAAACTCTAAAAACAAAAATGAAACCTTTTTTTTTTTTTTTTTCAGCTCACAGAAGTCCAGAGAGAGAGATTAATTAAAGTAAAATGAGACAAAATATACACACACACACAGCACCTCTTAGTATTTTCATGACAGCATTTTCTTTTCTACCCTCTGCTTACAAACTCTTTATTCTTCACAGTACGTTCTTTGATAAAACAATAGTCTCCTCAAGTAAAATTCAGAACATTACAGTATTTATGAATAAATCTCCTGGTTGAACCCATATTTTAAGAATTCTTAAAGAGTTGACAGTATAAATTCTGTCACATTTACATATTATGTTTTTTCTCATCCACTTTTCACTTCTGCACAGTCATTAATCTTTGGGGTTGGGTTTCTTTCTATGTAAGTTTTAACATTTTTCCTGGTCTCCTGACACAGCGTACCATTTGCTAACTGCATTGGCCCCTTTGAGGTCCTCAAGTGCTTATTTAAATGACACGAATAACACTAGATTTCTCTCATACGATGAGGTAGTTTACATAAGCATCCTTAGGGGTCTCTGAAGATTTTGGTGAACATAATACTGCCCAAGATAATAGGGTGCTTAGACAATGCTTTGTCCTTTGAAGCCTGACTTTTACGTCTGGTTTCAGGATCACTTTAGAAGAGCCTGAACTAGTTTTTAGGTTTTGTTTCTATGAGAAGGAAAAAAATGCAGTATCAAAGCTCTGTAGTGTGCTTTCAATTCTACGTTTTAACAGACACTAAAAGCTAAAGAACTGAGCTATCTCTGAAGTATTGTTGGGTAGGATGGATAGGGAGGAGGGAAACCTGCTGCTCTGTGGTGGATAAAGAAATCCAGGGATCCTTTATGCTGAATGAGATAACATAGCCTATACATGTTCTCTTGCATAGCTTGCAAAAACCACTTTCTTCCCTTCTTTCTTTCCTCTTCCTTCTTTTTACTTACTGCATCTTATTGGCTTGTTTTCTCAATGGGAGAAAGAGTAGCTGAAGAACAAATTGTCTCAGATATTGATGAGGAAATCCTGAGGGTAAGCACCTGTATTACAAGGTGATTTCATAATGATGCAAAACTGGGCAGGATAATTCCAGTCAGAGAAATATGTTTCTATTGTCAAGTTGTAAGAGTTTCAGAATGAAAATGGTACTTTAAAGCCTATGACTTAACATTTTGCTTTGATTTTTTTGATTTTTACATTTTCTTTGACTTGGGTTTTATTTTAATTTTAAAATATTAAGATATTGTCAAAATATACAGTATGTTTTTACTCCTGAAAATTCTAGTTTCTGTTTGCCGTGACAACTTTAAAACTAGGAGGATGTTTCAATTCACAAAGCATCTGGTATACCTCAGACTACTTGTTTGTACCTCAGATTTTCCTGTGAGCATCACAACATGGGTTAAAAATGATGGATCAAGCTAAATTTACTGGCACCATATATGATATGAAGACTATCAAGATGCCTGTGGTTTTAGACTCAAACTAGTTGCTCAGAATGAAAGGAGATTTAAGAAATCCCATGCTTTTTGCTTTAATTTTTTAGTTTGAGATTAAATCAGACTGTTTTTCAGAAGTAGACAAAACTGAAATAAGTTTTCAGAACTAATGGGAGGTCATTGGATCCCTAAATCTAGTCTCTAAGAAGATGCCAAATTGGTGTGATAGGAATGACTCCGGATTGAAATCTAGAATAAGGTGGGTAAAACCTTATCCTGAAGTTCTGTCACTTAATAAATAACTCTGTGACTTTGGTTAAGTCAGTACTATTTAAAATGCAGTATCAAGGATCACTTTAGAAGAGCCTGAACTTTTTAGTTTTTTCTATGAGAAGGAAAAAAATGCAGTATCAAAGCTCTGTAGTGTGCTTTCAATTCTACGTTTTAACAGACACTAAAAGCTAAAGAACTGAGCTATCTCTGAAGTATTGTTGGGTAGGATGGATAGGGAGGAGGAAACCTGCTGCTCTGTGGTGGATAAAGAAATCCAGGGATCCTTTATGCTGAATGAGATAACATAGCCTATACATGTTCTCTTGCATAGCTTGCAAAAACCACTTTCTTCCTTCTTTCTTTCCTCTTCCTTCTTTTTACTTACTGCATCTTATTGGCTTGTTTTCTCAATGGGAGAAAGAGTAGCTGAAGAACAAATTGTCTCAGATATTGATGAGGAAATCCTGAGGGTAAGCACCTGTATTACAAGGTGATTTCATAATGATGCAAAACTGGGCAGGATAATTCCAGTCAGAGAAATATGTTTCTATTGTCAAGTTGTAAGAGTTTCAGAATGAAAATGGTACTTTAAAGCCTATGACTTAACATTTTGCTTTGATTTTTTTGATTTTTACATTTTCTTTGACTTGGGTTTTATTTTAATTTTAAAATATTAAGATATTGTCAAAATATACAGTATGTTTTTACTCCTGAAAATTCTAGTTTCTGTTTGCCGTGACAACTTTAAAACTAGGAGGATGTTTCAATTCACAAAGCATCTGGTATACCTCAGACTACTTGTTTGTACCTCAGATTTTCCTGTGAGCATCACAACATGGGTTAAAAATGATGGATCAAGCTAAATTTACTGGCACCATATATGATATGAAGACTATCAAGATGCCTGTGGTTTTAGACTCAAACTAGTTGCTCAGAATGAAAGGAGATTTAAGAAATCCCATGCTTTTTGCTTTAATTTTTTAGTTTGAGATTAAATCAGACTGTTTTTTCAGAAGTAGACAAAACTGAAATAAGTTTTCAGAACTAATGGGAGGTCATTGGATCCCTAAATCTAGTCTCTAAGAAGATGCCAAATTGGTGTGATAGGAATGACTCAGGATTGAAATCTAGAATAAGGTGGGTAAAACCTTATCCTGAAGTTCTGTCACTTAATAAATAACTCTGTGACTTTGGTTAAGTCACCTTACCTATTTAGCCATCAGTTTCAAATGTGTAGACTATATTATTATAGCACATTTATTTTTTTAAAAAAACATTTATTTTTAATGAAGAATAATTGATTTACAATATTGGTTGGTTTCTGTCCTACATCAATATGAATCAGCCATAGATATGCAGATGACCCCTCCTCCAGCTATCTTCCCATCCCCCACCACTTCACAGCCTTCTAGGTTGTTATAGAGTTCTTGATTCATACAGAAAATTGCCATTGGCTTTGGTAATATATATCCTTCCAAGCTACTCTCTCAATTCATTCCATCCTCTCCTTCATCCCCTCACCCTGCCCATGTCATAAATCTGCTATCTCTGTGTCTCCCTTGCTGTACTGAAAATAGGTTCATCTCTAGATTCCGTGCAAATGCATTAATTTACAACATGTTTTTTTCTCTTTCTGACTTACTTCATTTCGTATAATTGGCTGTAGGTTCATTCACCTCATTAGAACTGACTCAAATACATTCCATATTTTGAGAAAAGTTAGGAAAATTAGACACAGCAGAAACTATGGAAGGAATACTCCACTGCACCCTTAACAGAAGTAAGCACACACAGAAAGACATCCATCATGCAAGTATTTCACCAGCTTAGAAAACTTACAGTGGTCTACAAAGTCAATTAAAAATTAAACAGTCATTTTCTATGCCTCTTCATTAAGCTTTCTGAGAGAGAGAAATAAAGAAAATGTAAAGATACAGATACTATCACCAAAAAACAATAGTACATATGAAAATAAATTTAAGAATGTAATATTTTTATAAATGTATCCCAGTTAGTGATAGGGCTAAGGAACAACATGCATTTTGAACAATTTAATTTTAAAAGGGACATCTTTAAGAATGGAAGATATTCTCACAGTAGTGCAGGAAAGCTTGAGTTAACTAATCTTGAAGAAGTTCACAGAATAGGGCAGTTCTGAGTGAAGTCTCATTTCTCCCTTGTTTTGATTTCACATTCATAGTTTGATCTTGTCCACCACCCATGACTTCCTAATGCTGACATGAGAATAAATCCATCAATCCTTTTATCCTCCATTGAAAATTTCTTTACTTTTAATAAGTTTTCATCAGCTGTAAAGCATTATCTAGTTTACCCTCTGCAAATATAAAATGGGAGAAGGCATCCATTTAATTTAAAAAGAAATTGAGAGATACATGTGAAATAAAATAGAAACAACAAATATAATGAAGGAAGATGTGACTTATTTAAAAACAAGTAGTACATGTGTATTATATGAAATGAATACAGTGATTAACAACATAAAACACTCAGGGAGGAAGGGTCATTTGCTCTGAATTTAGAAGTATAAATAGTATTTCATTTTGTTAAGAAGTAAACGATGCATTTCATGGAAGATGGCAAAATTAACACATAAAAAGCAAGAAATCGAGTATTTAGTGGTGAAGAATATGTATTCTTATTTAAGGAGACTATAATAAAGAACATTATTCTGCAAGTTAAGTCAAGTTCAAACACAGAATGTGAAATTTAAGCATTAGTCCATTTACAATGACATCCAGTGTTTTGTCGGCTATATACTTTGCACTCAAATACATTCCATATTTTGAGAAAAGTTAGGAAAATTAGACACAGCAGAAACTATGGAAGGAATACTCCACTGCACCCTTAACAGAAGTAAGCACACACAGAAAGACATCCATCATGCAAGTATTTCACCAGCTTAGAAAACTTACAGTGGTCTACAAAGTCAATTAAAAATTAAACAGTCATTTTCTATGCCTCTTCATTAAGCTTTCTGAGAGAGAGAAATAAAGAAAATGTAAAGATACAGATACTATCACCAAAAAACAATAGTACATATGAAAATAAATTTAAGAATGTAATATTTTTATAAATGTATCCCAGTTAGTGATAGGGCTAAGGAACAACATGCATTTTGAACAATTTAATTTTAAAAGGGACATCTTTAAGAATGGAAGATATTCTCACAGTAGTGCAGGAAAGCTTGAGTTAACTAATCTTGAAGAAGTTCACAGAATAGGGCAGTTCTGAGTGAAGTCTCATTTCTCCCTTGTTTTGATTTCACATTCATAGTTTGATCTTGTCCACCACCCATGACTTCCTAATGCTGACATGAGAATAAATCCATCAATCCTTTTATCCTCCATTGAAAATTTCTTTACTTTTAATAAGTTTTCATCAGCTGTAAAGCATTATCTAGTTTACCCTCTGCAAATATAAAATGGGAGAAGGCATCCATTTAATTTAAAAAGAAATTGAGAGATACATGTGAAATAAAATAGAAACAACAAATATAATGAAGGAAGATGTGACTTATTTAAAAACAAGTAGTACATGTGTATTATATGAAATGAATACAGTGATTAACAACATAAAACACTCAGGGAGGAAGGGTCATTTGCTCTGAATTTAGAAGTATAAATAGTATTTCATTTTGTTAAGAAGTAAACGATGCATTTCATGGAAGACTGGCAAAATTAACACATAAAAAGCAAGAAATCGAGTATTTAGTGGTGAAGAATATGTATTCTTATTTAAGGAGACTATAATAAAGAACATTATTCTGCAAGTTAAGTCAAGTTCAAACACAGAATGTGAAATTTAAGCATTAGTCCATTTACAATGACATCCAGTGTTTTTGTCGGCTATATACTTGGCTAAAATACATTTTTAGAAAAATAAATCCACATTGATGAGGGATGATGTAATAGAGAACATGGAATTTATAATTTGGAAAACCAGTTAGGACTATCATGAAGGTCTTACCCAGGACATGGTATCAAAACATAAGGTGACTATGAAAGAAAATGTTTTAGTTCAGTTTCTAAGTCATGTTTGACTCTTTGCAACCCCATGAACTGCAGAATGCCAGGCTTCCCTGTCCTTCATCATCTCACAGAGCTTGCTATAAGTCATGTCCATTGAGTTGGTGATGCCATCCAACCATCTCATTCTCTGTAAGTGTCTTTTAACAAGAGGTAATTAAAACCTCTGACTACTATTTTAATTTGAGGCATGAGAGGAAATAGAGAATAAAAGTGAATCTGAGGTACTCAGCTTGAATAGTTAAGTAAAGTTCTTCACTAATGACAGACACACAAATGTGGAATAAAAATTACCATTGAAATATGAAGGGGATTTTGGGTGTGGTATAAGTTCATTAGGGACTTCCTTGGTGGCTCAGTAAGAAAACAATCTGCCTTCAACACAGATGTGGTTCAGTCCCTGGGTCAGGAAGATCCCCTGAAGAAGGAAATAGCAACCCACTTCAATATTCTTGCTTTGGAAATCCCATGGACAGAGGAGCCTTGTGGGCTACCGTCCATGGTTTTGCAATTCATACACGACTTAACGCCAAAAGCACCACCACCACCATAAATTCATTATTTCACCACTTGAATACCAGCACACATATATTTTTGGGTGAAACTCTATGCTTTAAGGAAAACTTCAAGTAGCAATCAAATACATGTATTTATTTAAGATATATATCTTTTGACTGATACTTAAAGACTATAGAGGAAATGAGGATAAATTCTGCTTTTGAAAGTTTGTATTATGACTGGAGTAATGAAAATAATGATTACAAGAAAAAAATTCACTGGAAATTAGATGTAAAATAAATTCTCTCATATTAACTTTAAAGACTGAAAAAGCTCAACAAAGAGAAATAAGAACATTCGTTGTCTTCTATTATTAAATATAACAGGTCAGTTTCATCGAGGTAGGCAGAGGAGTAGCATTTTAAGGAGTCAATAAAGTAAAAATGTAGATGAACCTGATGGATGGGATTCCGTGGCTTGAAATAAACTTCTAATCAGTTTTTCATTAACTCACAAACCTGAATGAATGTTGAGGGGAAACTGCAAAGCCCACCTGTTTGCGTCTTCAGGTTATAACATATGACTTGAACAAGATCATGTAATGAGTGAAGTATGCTCTGCTTTGCAAGCAGGACCACAATACAAGCACTCTGAGAAAAGCTAATACACAAAGATTGATGCCTGAAATAGGAAAGTTTTCCTCACTAAGGATAGTCCTAAAATGACAAGAATTTTAGTTTATATTCTGGAAGAAGAGATAAACATAATTTTTCCCAGAAATTAAATTCCATTAAGTTACCTACACTAACAATGTTGGCAATTGTTTTTGTTTTTCTGAAGTAGGGAACTGCTGATTCTTTTGTAATCATTTCGCACCTCAGAGACTATCTCAGTGCCCACTAAGCTAGAGTTTAGCTAATTCCATTTCTCACTTTCACATAATGGCAAACTTTCATGTAAGACCTGCCTTACCATGTTTTTCTAAGTCGAATATTTTGTTACTGCTTTTTGTCTTGTCGCTTTAATTATATAAGGTAGTTATCAACTGACAGCATACCACCAAAAGTTAAAATGGATATCGCTTCTTCATATGTATATATAAGGGTTTCTTTAAAAGAACACTATTCTAAAATATTAGAATACACACAGAAGCCACACATTATAAAAGCAATTTTTGGAACTGGATATTAAAAAAATACTTAGATATAGCATCCTATTAGAATTTTTAAAATTAATCATTTAAAAATTATAACAATTATGTACTAAATATGTTATAAATTGTGCATTTGTTTCCCCCCAATATTCATATGTTGAAAAATCTAATACCTGATGGGATGATATTTGGAGATGGGGTCCTCGGAAATAAGTCCAGAAGGTGGACCCCTCATAATG
This sequence comes from Tragulus kanchil, assembly GCA_022376925.1. Taxonomy (NCBI): domain Eukaryota; kingdom Metazoa; phylum Chordata; class Mammalia; order Artiodactyla; family Tragulidae; genus Tragulus; species Tragulus kanchil. Next base: position 82,914,080 of record JAIOJX010000003.1, on the reverse strand, counting down.
GAACTAGTGACCTGAGAAGAGACATGAGCTCTCTCTTTCTCTCTCTTGTATCTCTCTTGTATCACTCTCACTCTCTTCTCTCTCTCTCCCTTCAACCAAAACAATACAATTGTCACTCAATATGCATGGAGGATTGGTTTCAGATACTGGAGTCTGAAGATGCTCAAAACTCATATAAAATAACATAGAATTTGCTTATAACCTGTATACATCCCCCAATACACTTTAAATCATCTCTAGAGTACTTATAATAACTAATGAAATGATATTGACAGATGCATTGCCTATCTATATCAAAAGAAAATGATGATAAATAAGGGTACATTCTTACTCTTGCTGAAAGATGCCCTCCTATTTTGTAAGTAAAGCTTTTCCATTTCTTCCTTTTCTTTTACTCTATTACAGCCTTTTGCAACTTTCCAGAATGACAAGCTTTTTTCTTTCTTTTCCTCTAGCTAGGGAAACTACTTAGAAAATTGGTTTCTTTTAGTTTGGCCCCATGCAGGCTTGACCTATTTTACCTTGTTACAGTGATGGAGAGACCCATTCCTACAAAAATTTAGCTTCAAAGAGTTTTGTTAATGGAAGAACTACAGGCACCTTCATACCAACAAGCATCAACAAAACTTTTTACTTTAAATCTTTTCTTAGAGTTGCCAAGTTAATCTGTTTTTTTAAAAAAAGTTAATGGCAAACTTTCATGTAAGACCTGCCTTACCATGTTTTTCTAAGTCGAATATTTTGTTACTGCTTTTTGTCTTGTCGCTTTAATTATATAAGGTAGTTATCAACTGACAGCATACCACCAAAAGTTAAAATGGATATCGCTTCTTCATATGTATATATAAGGGTTTCTTTAAAAGAACACTATTCTAAAATATTAGAATACACACAGAAGCCACACATTATAAAAGCAATTTTTGGAACTGGATATTAAAAAAATACTTAGATATAGCATCCTATTAGAATTTTTAAAATTAATCATTTAAAAATTATAACAATTATGTACTAAATATGTTATAAATTGTGCATTTGTTTCCCCCCAATATTCATATGTTGAAAAATCTAATACCTGATGGGATGATATTTGGAGATGGGGTCCTCGGAAATAAGTCCAGAAGGTGGACCCCTCATAATGGAACTAGTGACCTGAGAAGAGACATGAGCTCTCTCTTTCTCTCTCTTGTATCTCTCTTGTATCACTCTCACTCTCTTCTCTCTCTCTCCCTTCAACCAAAACAATACAATTGTCACTCAATATGCATGGAGGATTGGTTTCAGATACTGGAGTCTGAAGATGCTCAAAACTCATATAAAATAACATAGAATTTGCTTATAACCTGTATACATCCCCCAATACACTTTAAATCATCTCTAGAGTACTTATAATAACTAATGAAATGATATTGACAGATGCATTGCCTATCTATATCAAAAGAAAATGATGATAAATAAGGGTACATTCTTACTCTTGCTGAAAGATGCCCTCCTATTTTGTAAGTAAAGCTTTTCCATTTCTTCCTTTTCTTTTACTCTATTACAGCCTTTTGCAACTTTCCAGAATGACAAGCTTTTTTCTTTCTTTTCCTCTAGCTAGGGAAACTACTTAGAAAATTGGTTTCTTTTAGTTTGGCCCCATGCAGGCTTGACCTATTTTACCTTGTTACAGTGATGGAGAGACCCATTCCTACAAAAATTTAGCTTCAAAAAGTTTTGTTAATGGAAGAACTACAGGCACCTTCATACCAACAAGCATCAACAAAACTTTTTACTTTAAATCTTTTCTTAGAGTTGCCAAGTTAATCTGTTAAATATATATCTAAATAAAGTGAGAATAAGCTAATAATAATAAAGTATTCAGATATATTATATATTGTCATATAAACAGTGAGTTACGATTTACAGCCACAGATATTTAAGCTAATATTCTCTGTCTTTTTTTTTTTTTTTTACTATTTATTTATTTGGCTGCACTGGATTTTAGTTACAGCATATGAGATCTAGTTCCCTGATCAGACATCAAACCTGGGCCCCTTACATTGGTAGCATAGTCAGGCACTGGACAGCCAGGGAAATCTCCAAACCAATATTTTCTTCTGTATCAAAGTAATGTAACTTACAAAATATTTTAATTTGAATTCATTTTAGAATTCAAATGATAATCTGGTAATTTCATCATATATATTTAAATATTGACTTTCCTCTTGCCTTGCTTAAGTTAAAACAGATCCAACCTTGTTTCTAGCAAATAATCTACTTTCCTTTTTACAGGACAGTGCCAGATTGCAAGGTTAGTTAGCTTCATTGGCTTTAACACAACACTTTGGTCTATAAATAAGCTAACTGGTTATAGTTATTTTTAATAAAAATAAAATTTTCATGCGATTGTTAGAGGACACATTGCCAACCTGGGCCAGTTTCATTAATCTATGAGTCTTTTTTTTTTCTTTTTACTCAGAAGTGAAAGAATGAGTGAATCAACATGACCTATTGCCACACATGGGAACAAACACCTCCTGTATATTCTGTAGGAATATTGAAATATTATCTTATTATAGGAAGTAGGATCTCAATTATATGCATATAATTACTAAATTTTGGCCAAAGTACTTATTTCATTTTCTCAGCATATTAATGTTGGTATCATTTGCCTAACTCAAGGTAGCTGAATTTGCAATGAATGTGTTTCATAAAGTTTTCTTCCTGAAGCAACACTGTTATTGAATTTTTTCTAAATAAAATCATATTGAAATTTTGTTCATGACATTGACTAATGAAGATTCAACAGAAGTCTTTTAGTTTGGCCCCATGCAGGCTTGACCTATTTTACCTTGTTACAGTGATGGAGAGACCCATTCCTACAAAAATTTAGCTTCAAAAAGTTTTGTTAATGGAAGAACTACAGGCACCTTCATACCAACAAGCATCAACAAAACTTTTTACTTTAAATCTTTTCTTAGAGTTGCCAAGTTAATCTGTTAAATATATATCTAAATAAAGTGAGAATAAGCTAATAATAATAAAGTATTCAGATATATTATATATTGTCATATAAACAGTGAGTTACGATTTACAGCCACAGATATTTAAGCTAATATTCTCTGTCTTTTTTTTTTTTTTTAATATTTATTTATTTGGCTGCACTGGATTTTAGTTACAGCATATGAGATCTAGTTCCCTGATCAGACATCAAACCTGGGCCCCTTACATTGGTAGCACAGTCAGGCACTGGACAGCCAGGGAAATCTCCAAACCAATATTTTCTTCTGTATCAAAGTAATGTAACTTACAAAATATTTTAATTTGAATTCATTTTAGAATTCAAATGATAATCTGGTAATTTCATCATATATATTTAAATATTGACTTTCCTCTTGCCTTGCTTAAGTTAAAACAGATCCAACCTTGTTTCTAGCAAATAATCTACTTTCCTTTTTACAGGACAGTGCCAGATTGCAAGGTTAGTTAGCTTCATTGGCTTTAACACAACACTTTGGTCTATAAATAAGCTAACTGGTTATAGTTATTTTTAATAAAAATAAAATTTTCATGCGATTGTTAGAGGACACATTGCCAACCTGGGCCAGTTTCATTAATCTATGAGTCTTTTTTTTTTCTTTTTACTCAGAAGTGAAAGAATGAGTGAATCAACATGACCTATTGCCACACATGGGAACAAACACCTCCTGTATATTCTGTAGGAATATTGAAATATTATCTTATTATAGGAAGTAGGATCTCAATTATATGCATATAATTACTAAATTTTGGCCAAAGTACTTATTTCATTTTCTCAGCATATTAATGTTGGTATCATTTGCCTAACTCAAGGTAGCTGAATTTGCAATGAATGTGTTTCATAAAGTTTTCTTCCTGAAGCAACACTGTTATTGAATTTTTTCTAAATAAAATCATATTGAAATTTTGTTCATGACATTGACTAATGAAGATTCAACAGAAGTGCACACTTTGGTCAGCTGAAGACACATATTTAGTTTAAATGTTATTCCCACATCATTCAAACAGTATTATTATTATGGTAACATAAATACCATAATAATAATAGCTATTCTTCTTACTATTGTTTGATTCATATTTTAGTTTATCTTGAAAAACATGAATAAAACATTCCTGTGACAAAATAAATTTTCATATCGCCATGGAAGCACACTTTTCTGAACACATGTTGGAAACATCTGTTTAATGTCTCTGATTGTTTTTTCCCTACCGTAAGCTTCTCAATAAATGGAATCATTCAGAGAAATATAAGAAATTTAATGTTTGAATATATTTGGAAAAAATCAATAAATCATGTATAAAATTTTTTCAAATAATAAAACATTTGCACTTACAGTAGAATTGCATAAAACTAATATGAATAAGCAACTGATATTGTGGGGGAGGTTTCACATAATGGTTTAATATTATTATTATTTTAATGACTATATGTTCATTTATTATATATATGTATACACACACACACACACACACGCCTGTCTATAAATAAGCATTCAAATTGAGTTCAGTTTCTCAGTCATGTCAGACTCGTTGTAATCCCATGTACTGCAGCATGCTAGGTTTCCCTGTCCATCACCATCTCCCAGAGCTTGGACAAACTTGTGTACATTGATTAAGTGATGCCATCCAACCATCTCATCCTATGTCATCCCCTTCTCCTTTTTAATATCAGGCTCTTTTACAATGAGTCATCTCTTCACAAATTTAGGTAGTCAAAATTATCATCTCCTGAAAAATATCTGCCTATTGCCACACATGGAAACAAACACCTCCTGTATATTCTGTAGGAATATTGAAATATTATCTTATTATAGGAAGTAGGATCTCAATTATATGCATATAATTACTAAATTTTGGCCAAAGTACTTATTTCATTTTCTCAGCATATTAATGTTGGTATCATTTGCCTAACTCAAGGTAGCTGAATTTGCAATGAATGTGTTTCATAAAGTTTTCTTCCTGAAGCAACACTGTTATTGAATTTTTTCTAAATAAAATCATATTGAAATTTTGTTCATGACATTGACTAATGAAGATTCAACAGAAGTGCACACTTTGGTCAGCTGAAGACACATATTTAGTTTAAATGTTATTCCCACATCATTCAAACAGTATTATTATTATGGTAACATAAATACCATAATAATAATAGCTATTCTTCTTACTATTGTTTGATTCATATTTTAGTTTATCTTGAAAAACATGAATAAAACATTCCTGTGACAAAATAAATTTTTCATATCGCCATGGAAGCACACTTTTCTGAACACATGTTGGAAACATCTGTTTAATGTCTCTGATTGTTTTTTCCCTACCGTAAGCTTCTCAATAAATGGAATCATTCAGAGAAATATAAGAAATTTAATGTTTGAATATATTTGGAAAAAATCAATAAATCATGTATAAAATTTTTTCAAATAATAAAACATTTGCACTTACAGTAGAATTGCATAAAACTAATATGAATAAGCAACTGATATTGTGGGGGAGGTTTCACATAATGGTTTAATATTATTATTATTTTAATGACTATATGTTCATTTATTATATATATGTATACACACACACACACACACACGCCTGTCTATAAATAAGCATTCAAATTGAGTTCAGTTTCTCAGTCATGTCAGACTCGTTGTAATCCCATGTACTGCAGCATGCTAGGTTTCCCTGTCCATCACCATCTCCCAGAGCTTGGACAAACTTGTGTACATTGATTAAGTGATGCCATCCAACCATCTCATCCTATGTCATCCCCTTCTCCTCTGCCTTCTATTTTTCCCAATATCAGGCTCTTTTACAATGAGTCATCTCTTCACATCAGGTAGTCAAATTATTGAAGTTTCAGCCTCAGTATCAGTCCTTCCATGAATATTCAGGATTCATTTCCTTTAGGACTGACCAGTTTGAGTTCCTTGCAGTCCAGGGACTCTCAAGAGCCTTCTACAACATCACAGTGCAAAGGCATCAAATTTTCAGTGGTCAGCCTTCTTTATGATTAAGCTTTCACATTCAAACATGACTACTGGGAAAACCAGACCTTTGACTCTACAGACTTTTGTTAGCAAAGTGATGTCTCTGCTTTTTATTATTCTGTCTATTGTTATCACAGCTTTTCTCCCAAGGAGCAGTCATCTTTTAGTTTCATGGCTGCAGTAACCATCCATAGTGATTTTGGAGCTCAAGAAAATAAAGTCTGTCACCGTTTATATTGTTTCCCCATCTATGTGCTATGAAGTTATGGGATCTTCTCTTTTTGAATGTTGTTTTAGGCCAGCTTTTGCACTCTCCTCTTTCACCTTCATCAAAAGGTTCTTCAAGTTCCTCTTTGCTTACTGCCAATAGGCTGGTGTCATCTGCATATCTGAGGCTATTGATGATTCTCTCAGCAACCTTGGTTCCAGCTTGTGCTTCATTCAGACCAGCATTCGGCAAGATGCATATAAATTAAAAAGCAGAGTGACAAAATGCATCTTTGATGTACTCCTTTTCCAGTTTGGAGACCGTCCATGTTCCATGTCTGGTTCTAACTGTTGTCTCTTGTCCTGCATACAGGTTTTGCAGGAGGGAGGCAAGTAAGGTGATCTGGTGTTCCAATCTCTTTGTGAACTTTCCACAGTTTGTGATCCACAAAGTCAAATGGTGTAGTGTAGTTAATGAAGCAGATGTGGATGATTTTCTGGAATTCCCTTGCTGTTTCTATGTTGGCAATTTGATCTCTGGTTCTACTGCTTTTTCTAAATCCAGCTTGCACATCTGAAAGTTCTTGATTCGTGTACTGTTAAAGCCTAGATTGGAGGATTTTGAACATTACTTTGCCTAGCGCGTGAAATAAGTACAGTAGTGCGGCAATTTAAACATTCTTTGGCATTGTCCTTCATTGGTATTGGAATGAAAACTGACCAATAAGCATAAATACTTATTGTATATTTATGTTAGATATATCAGAATGTTTCTAAAGACATACCATGAAGATTATTCTTGAATTCAAATTATTCAACTTCATTGGTCTCAGTTGGTGATACTAGAAACAAACTATTGTCAGAAAGACTAATTTGCAAAACTTGTCAAATTGTATTTAGCCAAGACTTTCCAAGTTTTATTATTTACTTCAAATAGCTACATATAATCAATAGTCAATGCAGTTATCCATGAGTATGTTTTGCCATGGTTCATCTCATGAGTTTGAAAAAGAAATTATTTTGCTTATAATCAGTGTCTCAAGGGGAACATTATAGGGTTTCTCTATCAGTCTTACAGACAACTTCTTTGGAAATTAACAGAAAGTAAGTAATTTTATCTTTTGGTGTAGAATTTTAGAGTAAATTCAAAACTGATCCCCAAAGAAAAATTTGGGTTTCTGAAACTGTACCTCTGAGTCTTTTAAGAAATTGACTATGGAAGTTAGAGCCTGGGCTTCCCTTTGAATGTTGTTTTAGGCCAGCTTTTGCACTCTCCTCTTTCACCTTCATCAAAAGGTTCTTCAAGTTCCTCTTTGCTTACTGCCAATAGGCTGGTGTCATCTGCATATCTGAGGCTATTGATGATTCTCTCAGCAACCTTGGTTCCAGCTTGTGCTTCATTCAGACCAGCATTCGGCAAGATGCATATAAATTAAAAAGCAGAGTGACAAAATGCATCTTTGATGTACTCCTTTTCCAGTTTGGAGACCGTCCATGTTCCATGTCTGGTTCTAACTGTTGTCTCTTGTCCTGCATACAGGTTTTGCAGGAGGGAGGCAAGTAAGGTGATCTGGTGTTCCAATCTCTTTGTGAACTTTCCACAGTTTGTGATCCACAAAGTCAAATGGTGTAGTGTAGTTAATGAAGCAGATGTGGATGATTTTCTGGAATTCCCTTGCTGTTTCTATGTTGGCAATTTGATCTCTGGTTCTACTGCTTTTTCTAAATCCAGCTTGCACATCTGAAAGTTCTTGATTCGTGTACTGTTAAAGCCTAGATTGGAGGATTTTGAACATTACTTTGCCTAGCGCGTGAAATAAGTACAGTAGTGCGGCAATTTAAACATTCTTTGGCATTGTCCTTCATTGGTATTGGAATGAAAACTGACCAATAAGCATAAATACTTATTGTATATTTATGTTAGATATATCAGAATGTTTCTAAAGACATACCATGAAGATTATTCTTGAATTCAAATTATTCAACTTCATTGGTCTCAGTTGGTGATACTAGAAACAAACTATTGTCAGAAAGACTAATTTGCAAAACTTGTCAAATTGTATTTAGCCAAGACTTTCCAAGTTTTATTATTTACTTCAAATAGCTACATATAATCAATAGTCAATGCAGTTATCCATGAGTATGTTTTGCCATGGTTCATCTCATGAGTTTGAAAAAGAAATTATTTTGCTTATAATCAGTGTCTCAAGGGGAACATTATAGGGTTTCTCTATCAGTCTTACAGACAACTTCTTTGGAAATTAACAGAAAGTAAGTAATTTTATCTTTTGGTGTAGAATTTTAGAGTAAATTCAAAACTGATCCCCAAAGAAAAATTTGGGTTTCTGAAACTGTACCTCTGAGTCTTTTAAGAAATTGACTATGGAAGTTAGAGCCTGGGCTTCCCCTGGTGGTCCAGTGGGTAAGGACAACCCCTTGTAGTGCAAGGGGCGCCGGTTCGATCCTTGGCCTGGGAAGATCCCACGTGCAGTGGAGCGGCTGGACCGATGTGTCCAATGACCAAGCCGGAGCTCTGGAGCGCATGCGCCCAGAGCCGGTGCTCTGCAACGACAGACGCCACCGCGATGGGAGGCCCACAGGAGCCAAAGAACAAAGACGGATGAAAATAGAGAAATGAAAGACCAATAGAAGTGTCCCGCCCACTTCCCTCCCTCCCCAACCCGACCCTCGCCCAAAATAAATAAATAAATAGATCCTTTTAAAAAAAAAAAAAAAAAGGAAGTTAGAGCCTCCAATTTTCACTGGAAATCACTACAGATTACTTAGCCCTCTCATTATCATGTAGGTCTTTATTTCTGTTTTTTTTTTTTTTTTTTTATGAATTGCTACTATTTTTTGGTATAGATGATTTACAATATTGTGTTAGTTTGGGGCATATAGCAATGTGGGTCAGTTACACATATACATTTATCCACTCTTCTTTAGATTATTTTCCCATATAGAGAATTGTTCCTCATTGGCTACAAGAAAAGACCACATGAAATTACTTTGGATTATAATATAAATGTTTAATATGCTGATCAATGTATCACTTAGCTTTCTATATATATATATATATATATATATATATATATATAAACCACATACTAGACCTTTTTTTAAAGAATCAAGTTCTATGAATATGTACCATAAATGTTATGAAAAGTAATCATGTGTTTTATTGAGTGCCCCGTATCCTGTGTTTATTATTATATACTTTATGTATTTTTAGAAAAATGAAATTATTTTATGTAGTCATATAATTTGTGTTTGACAATTGTTTCAGCCTTAATATTAAATATAAAGATAGAATTAAGTAGAATTCAAATGTTTTAGAAAAAATAAGAAATTGTAAAAAAAGAACGACTGGTATGTAAAAAGAGGTATTGCTCCAGTTGTGTAATTATGACTGTATTTATTTGTTACCTCTACAATGTTTCTACAATTTAACAACAATCTGATACATTTAAGAGTCAGGCTCATGAAATGACCACCTACATTACTGACTCATAATTTATATTTTTGCTTATTAATTTTGCTTTATTTTGTATACTTGCTTGAAATCCTGTACTACATTTAGATCAAACACTTTTTAAAAACCTTGCTTAAACTCTAAACTCCCTTACAGAAATAAATTTAAACAATAAATAATAGTGAAGAAAAAATGTTACTAATGCATATTTTCCTATTAGTCCTCATTTGAAAAAGCTGGAAAAACTAGCTAAAAATATACTAAATAGTTGTACTAGTGCTGCTTTAATCAGCCAGCTATCTGTTTCTGTTTAGTATTGCAAAATATGTAGATTGTCCTCACAGGTATGTGAGTTAAACAAAATGGGAGATATTTTCATTTGCAAAGCCCTTATCAAAGTAATTTCTGTTTTCTCCATATATTTTTGTTCAGAATGCATCATTGATTTGAATGGGCAATTCTGTATATGGATCGATGGTGGGATATGGTGAATAGCTCTAAAAAGAACCTAAATACAAAATAGCTTGTGGCTAAATGCCTTGGATAAAACATTAATCCATCTGCGCAATTAAGCCAATATATGTCTCGAGAAAATAAACTACAAGTAAATAAAACTAAATGATGAAATAATGCCTGTATTCTCTCTGGGACAAATGGATATAAAAACATTATTGTCTTTTTATCTTTTCTTTGTCTATTCTGAAAGGCTTTTTAAAAATAGTTTTCCATATTTAAAATGATTACCTTAAAATAAACTTCAGTCTTGTGAAAAAAAAAGGTCTCCATTATTGAAGTTTACATTATTCTATAAATAGGGCCATAAATATATACAAACACATTCTGCAACACAGTCTCTATGAACCTTAAAAGGCATCAGTGGTGTACATAATCTGCTGTCCATTTCCCACACAAAGAGTGAACAGCTGGCACACAGAGCAGTGGAATCTGCTGGGTCCATTTTTTCCCAAAAAACAAATTTTATGTAACGACTGGTATGTAAAAAGAGGTATTGCTCCAGTTGTGTAATTATGACTGTATTTATTTGTTACCTCTACAATGTTTCTACAATTTAACAACAATCTGATACATTTAAGAGTCAGGCTCATGAAATGACCACCTACATTACTGACTCATAATTTATATTTTTGCTTATTAATTTTGCTTTATTTTGTATACTTGCTTGAAATCCTGTACTACATTTAGATCAAACACTTTTTAAAAACCTTGCTTAAACTCTAAACTCCCTTACAGAAATAAATTTAAACAATAAATAATAGTGAAGAAAAAATGTTACTAATGCATATTTTCCTATTAGTCCTCATTTGAAAAAGCTGGAAAAACTAGCTAAAAATATACTAAATAGTTGTACTAGTGCTGCTTTAATCAGCCAGCTATCTGTTTCTGTTTAGTATTGCAAAATATGTAGATTGTCCTCACAGGTATGTGAGTTAAACAAAATGGGAGATATTTTCATTTGCAAAGCCCTTATCAAAGTAATTTCTGTTTCTCTCCATATATTTTTGTTCAGAATGCATCATTGATTTGAATGGGCAATTCTGTATATGGATCGATGGTGGGATATGGTGAATAGCTCTAAAAAGAACCTAAATACAAAATAGCTTGTGGCTAAATGCCTTGGATAAAACATTAATCCATCTGCGCAATTAAGCCAATATATGTCTCGAGAAAATAAACTACAAGTAAATAAAACTAAATGATGAAATAATGCCTGTATTCTCTCTGGGACAAATGGATATAAAAACATTATTGTCTTTTTATCTTTTCTTTGTCTATTCTGAAAGGCTTTTTAAAAATAGTTTTCCATATTTAAAATGATTACCTTAAAATAAACTTCAGTCTTGTGAAAAAAAAAAAAGGTCTGAATTATTTAAGTTTACATTATTCTATAAATAGGGCCATAAATATATACAAACACATTCTGCAACACAGTCTCTATGAACCTTAAAAGGCATCAGTGGTGTACATAATCTGCTGTCCATTTCCCACACAAAGAGTGAACAGCTGGCACACAGAGCAGATGGAAGTGAAAAAGCGTGTTCAGCCAATTGGGGGAACATTCAAAAGAGCTAGCTGTTTTCTGTTTCATCTACCCCATGTTACTGATAAAAACTGAAATCAATCCGTTTCTGATTTTTGAAACCTCTTGTTAATTAACATTTAAACACTGGTAGCTCACTTGTGTCTGACTCTTTGAGATCCTATGGACTGTACCCACCAGGTTCCTCTGTTCAAGGGATTCTCCAGGCAGATAACTAGAGTGGATTGTCATTTCTTCCTCCAGGGTATCTTCCTGACCCAGATATCGAACCCAGGTCTCTTGCATTGCAGACAGATCCTTTACCATCTGAGCTACCAGGGAAGCCCCATGGGTAGGGCACAATTTATAAACTCAGAATTTTTAAAGTATTTATTTTACATAAGGAATAGATTGTACAAAATAGCAAAGATGTTTCCCCCAAATATGTAAATTTATGAGGTGGAAAAAGTGAAAGAGTCTTAACTAGAGAAAGCCAAGTTTGGATGGTTTGGCTGACACCTTGAAGCTTTTCTTCCTGTAATAGGAAGTTTAAATTAACTTCTTGCAAAATTCCTTTTTTTCTTTTTTATTGCATGTTTGGAACAGGATCTCCTGGTTAGCTCCCTTTTCAGATCACTTAACAAGATACTCCCTGTATAAATCAACTTCTCTTCTGGTAAATCCTAGAAGTTTCAGATTCCTCATACTTCTGTTCTTGGTCATTTTGTTCTTGTTTTCCTGTTGAAAGGGGATTTCATCTTCTCCTGCAAAATTCAGACATGTCTGTATAATATCTAAAGCTTTATCCCTGGCCTTGACATTTCTCTTATCTCCAGTAAATGAGTTTAGACAGAATATAAATAAAACAGAATAAGTTACTATAAGAATGTTCTGCAAAATCACCACTTCAGAATGGCCACTTCTCCTCAGTTTCATTCCCAAAATTCATTCCTTGCTTTGCCTTTCCTATCCGAAAAGCATTACTTATTAAGCTGCTTCACTTGCTTAAGAAAAAATTCCAAATACACGAGATATAAAACTATGACAGATAGTTACATATTTTCCAAGTTTAATCTTCCCTCACGTAAGTCTTCTCTTTCCTCAGCCATTTTCAACCTGTTTACATTTTCAACTGTTATTTCTCGTGAATCTCAACAGCATGGTTTTAGGTTCTCTCTGATTTTATTGATGCTTCTTTTTGATCCATCAATCATAGTGCTACTAGAATTTTCACTCAAAAATATTGGATCTAACTGTCACTTTTCTGCTTCAACTCTTTTAAATTTTCTTATTTATTCTTTAAGAAATTCAAAGGACTTCTCTTAACAATCCCTAAACTATTATCAGTTTTCTGCTCTATATTTTCTCACCCAAATATATAGGCATTCTTTTGTGTTCCATGAAATATCTACCATTTGCATTTTGAGTCCTTTGGGTTTTTTGATATGTCTCTTCAATTTTGGTTAATTTAATGGACAAATCTGATAAACACTTCAAACTGAATCTCCAGTTTCATGTCCCCTCTGCAGTTTTGAAAATAGACCACAATCACTATCGGCTTCTACATTTATTCCCCATTAGTTTATGAGTCTCTCTTTCACAGTTGATTATAACTGTATGCTTATGTAGCAGCCAAACTGACCAGTTGGTGAGCACCTGGAGGATAGTAACCATTTATTTATTTGTATTTGTAGGTCCTGTATTTAACTGGCCCATTGTAGGCACTTCACACATTTTCATCGTTTAAAAAACCAAGCTTATGACTGAGTTTGTGATCCTTCCAGTTGAAATGGGGTCAAAGAAAAAAGGAAAATCAAGCAACTTCCCAGAAAAGTATAAAGAATGTCCTTGTGGTCTTAGCCAACATTTTACCTATCAACTTTAAGGGCTTTAATATCCCAAGGCCAACGCTCATAGAACACTCACCTAACAGCTTTAGAATTACCCAGACTGATATTTACCTCCATTAAAAATACTTTAGGGGGTGCCTATAGTATGAAATATGCACTATAGAGCCATATGCTCATCTTTTCCTGTGTGTACTTGGTGAGAACTTGACTGTTAGGAAGAAAACATGTTGTGTGGTTTCTGATTAACCCTTCTGAGTAGTTTTTGTGCTATTTCAAAGTAATTTAACACTGGGGAGAGAGCAGAAGCAGCAGTCATCAGGCTAGGATCAGAATTAATAGGATCTGTATTGATCAGACAAAGCTCTTTACTGGAGCTCTGGCCGGAGTCAAATGCAACATTTCTTCATTTTTCTCCCTTTGATTGTCTTTAGGGACCATCATCAAAAGATGTGTGAGTTTCACAATGCCAGTCATCTTTTTCAGACCACTAAAAAGGGTAGAACAGTGTGTCAGCTGACTGAAGCAATGTAGACTATCAGATCCTGAATTTTTAAAATCTTGTAGAACAATAACAATAATAATAATAAATCTAAGAAGAAAATAAGATGTAATATAACATTTATTACATTACTATTATTTTCACTATTTTACTTTTTTCTAAATACAGAAACATAGATAATGAATATTAAATCTCCTAGATATAGACATATAATATGAATAATTGTGGTATTTTTAAAGTGGCATATTTTTTCCATGTTCTCTTCATCTAGCAGCAAGATTTACATATTCTATTTTATAATGCTGTTTATGTGTATTTGTTGAATTAATTGTACTATATATTTTACTTAATGGCTTATTTTTAATTGAATGCTTATATTTATGATAATAAGATTGAGTTATCATTTCTCTCATATGAATTTTTTCTCAAGAAATCTGAATAGAAATTCAATATTGGTGCTTAGATTTAGGCCAATAATGTAAAGGTTAACACAAGAAATTTCATAGAGTGAAGAGGAAATAATGAGCATAAATGAAAGGCAAAAATAATACAAACCTATATAGAATAAATGAACCAGTGAGAGGTTAAAAAGTAAAATTTCTTTCATGCCTATTCTGCTTGATAATGGTAGTGATTTTCTCTGGTGTGGATGTAAGAATTTCATCTCTATCCTCAACTATACCTATATTACTTCTTTGATTGAATATAATATAAATGCTTACAATGTCATTTTGAAAAAAAATTTTTAAATATATTATCCTGTGGGGGTACTTGGTGAGAACTTGACTGTTAGGAAGAAAACATGTTGTGTGGTTTCTGATTAACCCTTCTGAGTAGTTTTTGTGCTATTTCAAAGTAATTTAACACTGGGGAGAGAGCAGAAGCAGCAGTCATCAGGCTAGGATCAGAATTAATAGGATCTGTATTGATCAGACAAAGCTCTTTACTGGAGCTCTGGCCGGAGTCAAATGCAACATTTCTTCATTTTTCTCCCTTTGATTGTCTTTAGGGACCATCATCAAAAGATGTGTGAGTTTCACAATGCCAGTCATCTTTTTCAGACCACTAAAAAGGGTAGAACAGTGTGTCAGCTGACTGAAGCAATGTAGACTATCAGATCCTGAATTTTTAAAATCTTGTAGAACAATAACAATAATAATAATAAATCTAAGAAGAAAATAAGATGTAATATAACATTTATTACATTACTATTATTTTCACTATTTTACTTTTTTCTAAATACAGAAACATAGATAATGAATATTAAATCTCCTAGATATAGACATATAATATGAATAATTGTGGTTTTTTTAAAGTGGCATATTTTTTCCATGTTCTCTTCATCTAGCAGCAAGATTTACATATTCTATTTTATAATGCTGTTTATGTGTATTTGTTGAATTAATTGTACTATATATTTTACTTAATGGCTTATTTTTAATTGAATGCTTATATTTATGATAATAAGATTGAGTTATCATTTCTCTCATATGAATTTTTTCTCAAGAAATCTGAATAGAAATTCAATATTGGTGCTTAGATTTAGGCCAATAATGTAAAGGTTAACACAAGAAATTTCATAGAGTGAAGAGGAAATAATGAGCATAAATGAAAGGCAAAAATAATACAAACCTATATAGAATAAATGAACCAGTGAGAGGTTAAAAAGTAAAATTTCTTTCATGCCTATTCTGCTTGATAATGGTAGTGATTTTCTCTGGTGTGGATGTAAGAATTTCATCTCTATCCTCAACTATACCTATATTACTTCTTTGATTGAATATAATATAAATGCTTACAATGTCATTTTGATTTATTTTTTAACTGTTAGATTTATAATTTTAAATAGTTTAGAGCATACCATGTTTGCTGGTTTAAAATATCTGTCATTAAAGTAAATGTATATGACACAAACTGATAAAAGTAAAAAAGAAAAACAAAAGAATAAATCCATTGTTTTATCCATATAATTTCAAGGAAGAGACTTGTACCACGTTTCCCTTACTTCTAATCAGTAGCTTTCAGTGAATTCATTTTTCTGAAATTGATGATTTACTAACCAGCTTGACATTTTTTGTGCAGTCCTTATCTTAGAGTCTCACTCTTTCTGGCATTTAAAATTAAATAATATAGTTTTCACAGTGTTTTATAATTGTCTCTTTGCCTAACGGATGTTTATTTGGTTCCTAAGCAATGTTTCTTTAACTTTTACAGGTTTATTGTCTAGCTTATGACTAACATTAGTCAATTAGTATGATAATCGGTACATACATATTAATATCAATTTCTCAAAAGAGATCATCCTCAGAATGCTTAATCTTGATGGCATTTTTCCTCCTACAGTCTTCTGTCTGGAACTGTGGAAGGGTAGCTTGCAGGACTGCACTTTAGCTTGAGTCCTTGAGAAACAGATGCTGAAAAGATGATTTAGATACCAGGAGGTTTTCTGGAAGAACACTTTAGAAAGTACAGATGCGGAGGAGAAAGTGAAACAGGGAACCAAGTACAACAATACAGGACACATTACCTTACCATTTAAGCTAAATTGCTAGATCCAATTTCCAATGAAAAACTAGTGCTTGATCAGACTGGCATATTTTACTGTCCCTCATGTGTAAAGAATGATCTCTAGTGTTATCTTCACTGTGAGAAAAGAATATTTATAATCTTTATAGTTATTTATAGAAGAGGACTTCTCCCAAGGGATATGCATTTTTGGCCTACATGCAGGTGGCAAAGTGGGCTCCAACCACCAGAGAAAGCTCTGATTTAAAGGTTGGAACTGGAGCTAATGTGCATCGTAGCAAACAGGATGAGGAGTTATGTGTGAGATAAGATGATATTTGTCACACAATGAATTGAAGGAGGAAAAAGGAATAGGTTGAAATTCATGAGATTGGATTTTTCCAGAAAGAACAAAGAAGGAAATTTCAAGAAAGAGAAAGCCAAAATAATGAATCTTTATCATTCAGGAGAAATACTGATTAAAAATAATTCAGTAGATTTACTACTAGATATGTTATGTATGACTTTGTATGAAAACATGCAGTGTAATATTAGAAGTAGAACCCATATGTTATATAGCATTTTTCTAATTTGCCCTTTCAGTTATGGTATATTTAATGTAAATTTTATCAAGATCATATCTACATTTGGACACATGGGAGGACTATTTTTTCTTTATAAAGTTAAATTTATGTGATTTGCTTTAATCTATTAAATGTCAATAAAGATGATGCAGGTGGTTCAGAGATGAGAAAATCACCTGCCAATACAGGAGCCATAGGAGATGCAGGTTCAATCCAAAGGTTTGGATGATCCACTGTGAAAGGAAAGGGCAACTCACTCCAGTTTTCTTGCATGGGAAATCCCATGGACAGAGGAGCCTGGTGAGCAACAGTCCATGAGATCACGGAGTTGGGCACAATTAAGCGACTGAGCACACACGCAAAGATGCATGGGATGTAGAAGCATGGAATGACCAAAGATCTACCTGGTACTACTGCTGGTTTCTCTGTAGAGAATGTGTGTTCTGTAATACACACTGTACTGGCTACTGCTATAACACAAACCTTAGCATTGCAGATTTCACATTCCTCTGACTCAGTGGTAAAGATGCATCTGAATTCTCTGCTGGGTTTTGACTTCACAGCTCGTATTAAATATAAATCTTCTTCTTCAAATCAAGGTGTGTAATGGGCTCATTCAATGTGTTCTTAACAACATTCCACTTTCTGAAGATTGTGAATGATGCCTCTTTCATATTATTTTCTTTCTTGGTGAATTCTTGTTTTTCTAAAAGTTTCTGATACTTATGTTTCACTGTTCCCCATTTTCTACTGCTATTACTTTTTCTTCTTATTATTAATATTAGCAAACAGGATGAGGAGTTATGTGTGAGATAAGATGATATTTGTCACACAATGAATTGAAGGAGGAAAAAGGAATAGGTTGAAATTCATGAGATTGGATTTTTCCAGAAAGAACAAAGAAGGAAATTTCAAGAAAGAGAAAGCCAAAATAATGAATCTTTATCATTCAGGAGAAATACTGATTAAAAATAATTCAGTAGATTTACTACTAGATATGTTATGTATGACTTTGTATGAAAACATGCAGTGTAATATTAGAAGTAGAACCCATATGTTATATAGCATTTTTCTAATTTGCCCTTTCAGTTATGGTATATTTAATGTAAATTTTATCAAGATCATATCTACATTTGGACACATGGGAGGACTATTTTTTCTTTATAAAGTTAAATTTATGTGATTTGCTTTAATCTATTAAATGTCAATAAAGATGATGCAGGTGGTTCAGAGATGAGAAAATCACCTGCCAATACAGGAGCCATAGGAGATGCAGGTTCAATCCAAAGGTTTGGATGATCCACTGTGAAAGGAAAGGGCAACTCACTCCAGTTTTCTTGCATGGGAAATCCCATGGACAGAGGAGCCTGGTGAGCAACAGTCCATGAGATCACGGAGTTGGGCACAATTAAGCGACTGAGCACACACGCAAAGATGCATGGGATGTAGAAGCATGGAATGACCAAAGATCTACCTGGTACTACTGCTGGTTTCTCTGTAGAGAATGTGTGTTCTGTAATACACACTGCACTGGCTACTGCTATAACACAAACCTTAGCATTGCAGATTTCACATTCCTCTGACTCAGTGGTAAAGATGCATCTGAATTCTCTGCTGGGTTTTGACTTCACAGCTCGTATTAAATATAAATCTTCTTCTTCAAATCAAGGTGTGTAATGGGCTCATTCAATGTGTTCTTAACAACATTCCACTTTCTGAAGATTGTGAATGATGCCTCTTTCATATTATTTTCTTTCTTGGTGAATTCTTGTTTTTCTAAAAGTTTCTGATACTTATGTTTCACTGTTCCCCATTTTCTACTGCTATTACTTTTTCTTCTTATTATTAATATTACTGTTTTCATTGCAATGTATATTTTAAGTGTGATAAATCTTCACTGTTTTTGTATTTACTTAATCTGAAAATAGTATTTATTTTGCTTCTCTGAAACTGCTTTATTTATATATTTAGTATAACCAAAAACTTTATTATGCTCAATTGAATGACCTTTTAAAAATCTTTTTTATCTCTTTGACTATTCAAACTTAAGCTATGATTTCTTTACATTCTTTACTTTTAGGTAATGATGCTTCCTTTTAACAAAATGCTCTCTCTGCTTCAATATCTTGCTTCTTTGCACTTATTGCCTTGTATATGTGGATAAGCTTTAAACTTAATGCTTTATTCTCATAGTTACATTTCTGTGTAAATTTGTCTTTTTCAGCATCTAATGTTGGAAGAAAACTGATTGGTATTCATAGATTGTAGTTTAATTTCTAAGCTTTTTTCAAGGTAGTTATCTATGTCAATGATCTCCCTCTGATTCCTGGTTCTATATCACTGGTCCACAAGCAGAATATTTTTATTTTGCATTTTAGTGACCAACATTCAGCAAATATAAATTATAATTAAGTTATAATCCTTGCCTTTGCCTTTCCTTCTCAAAAAGTGACTGACATGGTAAATGGTAATACAGTCCCCTCAAGCCTTCATCCAGTTAACTGAAATGGTTATTAGTTCATTTTAACTTCATATATTTAATGTTTAGGACAAGATATGAAGATAAATAAATGTATTTCTGATGTCAAAGAGTTAATGAAACATTAAGGGATATGACAGCATAAAAATGATCATGACAGCAGAATATAATAACAGACTGAAGAGAATTATTTATGAAATATAGCAAGAATTTGAATCCCTAGTCTTGAACTGATGCCTTCTCCTTGACTTTCTTACATTTCCTAAATATAATCTCTCCTTTTTTGAAAATTATTTTAGATTCTTACTTTCATTTCATTTTTACAAACACGACCCTACTCTAGGACATCATTTGTGGCACAGAATAAGCTTATTTTCTTCAGTGAAAAATGATAATATAATTGGTTTGATAGTCTTATTACAAAATTTTATATTGATTAGAATATATCTATATTCACAGCAATAAACCTGTGTTCCAAAAGAGAACATATTTTGTCAAGGAAAATGAGAATGAAAGATAACATCTTGTTTTACCATTCTCAGAAGACAGAGAAAAAAAAGACGATATTTAACAATTTAAATATTTTTTTTCCTTCACAATATACAACTTTTTTATATATTTCTCATCTGAGGACCCATCAGAGAATCTAATCAGTATGAGCCTTCCTTTTTAAAGATGTGTCTACCTCCTAATAAATTTCAGTACATCTTTATAGTGTAGCTTTAAGAACTATCAGAAAGAAAAAAAAAAGTAATGCTGACTCTTTTCTCACTTGTAAATAGACTTGAATATAATCTTTCTGAAATTCAAGATGCATCCTAGAGCTTTGCCTCTTCTCTAAGTTCCTTGTTTGCTTGAATATATTATATATTTAAGTCAAGCCAGATTAATTTTGCCTGTCTTGTTTCTTTTTTTGTTCTTAGATCTCTACGTATTTGACATTACAATAATAAAAAAATGATAGTTTACATTGACTATGATATATATGAAAGTATGCTAACATCTAAGCACTTTCTGTATCTAATATAACTCACTTATAGTTAAATAATCTCTATATGATTAGATACCAAGTGTTCTAACTATTGATTTTGTGTCCTTCAAATAATTTTACAAAGGACTGGGCCTTGCATAGGGTGTGGAGAAAAGGAAACCCTCTTATAATGTTGATGGGAATGCAAACTGATACAGCCATTATGAAGAACAGGATGAAGATTCCTCAAGAAACTAGGAATAATACTAGCATATCACACAGCAATCCCATTACTGGACATATATCCCCCAAAATTCAGAACTGAAAGATACACATGTGCCTCAATGTTCATTGTAGCACTATTTGTGATAACTAAGATATGGAAGCAACCTAGATGGCCATCGACAGATGAATGGATGAAGAAATCACGGTATATATACACAATCGAGTACTACTCAACTCTAAAAAAGAACACATTTGAGTCATGAGGTGCATGAACCTAACACTTACAGTGAAGCAAATCGTAAATAGAAAGGCAAATACTGTATGTTAACACACAAATATGGAATCCAGAAAGATGTTACCAGTAAACCTACATACAGGGCAGCAAAGGAGTCACAGACATAAAGAACAGAATTTTGGACGCAGTGGGAGAAGGAGACGGTGGGATGATTTGAGAGAATAGCATTGAAACATATGCAAAAAATTAATAGTATGTAGATTTAAATATTTTTTTTCCTTCACAATATACAACTTTTTTATATATTTCTCATCTGAGGACCCATCAGAGAATCTAATCAGTATGAGCCTTCCTTTTTAAAGATGTGTCTACCTCCTAATAAATTTCAGTACATCTTTATAGTGTAGCTTTAAGAACTATCAGAAAGAAAAAAAAAAGTAATGCTGACTCTTTTCTCACTTGTAAATAGACTTGAATATAATCTTTCTGAAATTCAAGATGCATCCTAGAGCTTTGCCTCTTCTCTAAGTTCCTTGTTTGCTTGAATATATTATATATTTAAGTCAAGCCAGATTAATTTTGCCTGTCTTGTTTCTTTTTTTGTTCTTAGATCTCTACGTATTTGACATTACAATAATAAAAAAATGATAGTTTACATTGACTATGATATATATGAAAGTATGCTAACATCTAAGCACTTTCTGTATCTAATATAACTCACTTATAGTTAAATAATCTCTATATGATTAGATACCAAGTGTTCTAACTATTGATTTTGTGTCCTTCAAATAATTTTACAAAGGACTGGGCCTTGCATAGGGTGTGGAGAAAAGGAAACCCTCTTATAATGTTGATGGGAATGCAAACTGATACAGCCATTATGAAGAACAGGATGAAGATTCCTCAAGAAACTAGGAATAATACTAGCATATCACACAGCAATCCCATTACTGGACATATATCCCCCAAAATTCAGAACTGAAAGATACACATGTGCCTCAATGTTCATTGTAGCACTATTTGTGATAACTAAGATATGGAAGCAACCTAGATGGCCATCGACAGATGAATGGATGAAGAAATCACGGTATATATACACAATCGAGTACTACTCAACTCTAAAAAAGAACACATTTGAGTCATGAGGTGCATGAACCTAACACTTACAGTGAAGCAAATCGTAAATAGAAAGGCAAATACTGTATGTTAACACACAAATATGGAATCCAGAAAGATGTTACCAGTAAACCTACATACAGGGCAGCAAAGGAGTCACAGACATAAAGAACAGAATTTTGGACGCAGTGGGAGAAGGAGACGGTGGGATGATTTGAGAGAATAGCATTGAAACATATGCATTATAGTATGTAGAATAGATAACCAGTGCGAGTTTGATGTATGAAGCAGAGGACCCAAAGCCAGCACTCTGTGACAACCTGGAGGGAAGAGGTGGGGATGGAGGTTCAGGATGGAGGGGACACATGCTTACCTATGGCTTATTCATATTGATGCGTGTCAAAAATCATCAGAATATTATAAACTTATTATCCTCCAATTAAAATAAATTATAAAAAAAAACTAGACTTTCAAAAGGTGTTCAATCAGATTCTGTTAATCTAAGTAAATAAAGACAAAAAGTTATCAGGTTAATGCAGTCATTCACAAGTAGCATTTTTTCTTATATATATTTTATTTTTAATAAAAAGATGATGTAAAATGTACCACAATACTGTCTTTTAAAGAAAACTGATGAAAAGGGAATTGGGGGGTTCTTGCTCTCTATATAGGTAATAAGTCATACTCAAGTACATCCTTGTAATATTTAAAATATCCTTTATTTTAAATTAGACATAACTGAAAGATGAACTCAGTACTACTTAGAACCAAATCTTTTTTTCTTTTTAATATTCATTTATCATTTATTTATATGACTGTGCTGCATCTTAGCTGTGGCATGTGGGATTTTTAGTTGCAGATGCAAATTCTCAGTTGGGTTACATGGGCTCTAAAAATCTTTGCTTAATATATTTACATTATTTCTTTTGCAAATTGCAGTGTTTTTCTTATAAGCTGCTGATCAACTTTTTCCAAATTAAATTATCAAGAAATAGGGCATTTCATAAACCTCTGGGCTTAGTGATTGTCCTATAGCAACATTTCCTAATGAGGTTAACTCAATATAATTATAGGAAATACCTTTTAGGGAATATTTGTTTAATACTTACAATGTGCAAGGTATCTTTTTAATGTCTCTAATATTGCATGACACACAGCAGGTACTTAATAAATGTGTGTGGAATGTATAATGAATGCATATGCTAAAATTGATGATAAAGAGAAAGCTTAAGTCAAGTAGCTAAGGAAATTATCTTGCCAGCAAGTCATTCATTGATAAAAGTCATTCAAAAAGTATTGAACTTCTACCATTTGTCTTAAAAGATTGAAGAGTGTGGTAAATAAGATGGACTCCTTGCTTTCATAAACTTATGTGCTTAATAAGAGAAGACAAACAAAGAATTAAAATGCATTCTAAAATGATAAGTGCCATTGATAAAAGCAAAATTAATATTGGGAGATTGCGTTAGAAAGTGACTGCAGCTATGACCTGAATGTATCTCTCCAAAACTCATATTTTGAAATCTTAACCCTCTAAAAAGATGCTATTAAGAGGTGGGGCTTTAGGGAGGTATTTAAGTCCTGATGGTGGAGCCCTCATGAATTAGATTTCTGTATTTTAAAAGGGACTACAAAGAGGTCCTGACCTCCTTCTGCCTTGTGAGGACGAAGGGAGAAATCAGTGACCTGGGAGAAGGCCTTCACTCCATCATGTTGGCACCCTGACTTCCAGCCTCCAAAACTGTGAGCACCAAATTTATGTATTTTTATAAGATACCCAGTTGATGGTATTTTGTTAGAGTACCCTGAATGGGGAGAAGACTCTTGAGAATCCCTTTAGACTGCCAGGAAAGCAACCCCAATCTGTCCAAAAGGAAATCAGCCCTGAATATTCATTGGATGGACTGATGCTGACGCTAAAGGCTCAATAGTTTGACCACCTGATGCAAAGAGCTGACTCATTTGAAAAGATCCTGATGCAGGGAAAGACTGAAGGCAAAAGGAAAGGGGGACAGTAGAGGATGAGATGGTTAGATACTATCAGTAACTGAATGGACATGGATTTGAGAGAACTCCAGGAGATGGTGAAGGACAGGGGAGCCTGGTGTGCCCATGACATAGTGACTGACAACAATAGCATGAATTGACTTAGGCAATTGTATAGGAAGATGAAAGTCCAATTGAAGAGATGATATACAGGGAATAGAAAATACAAGGGAAAAAGAGGGCAATAAAACAGAAATTGCTTTTTGGTAGCTGAGAATGTAGTTTGGGTAAAAGTATCTAAGATGATTCTAGGCATTCCAAGACATAATCATCCTAAGGGACATTAAAGACTTGGGAATATAGAGATTCATAATTGCATATTAGGAGCAAATATGAGAAATAGGAACCTTTTCAAAATGCAACATTTTGCCTCTTTCCTTATGACATCTGCAGAAATATGTTACAAATGTGCATACTCAGATTTTTGTAAGTCAGCTTATATTATATTTAACAAATAGCTTAGTAATTGTTAAATCAGCATTAAATGTGAATTATTATTATTATTAAATATTGTCTGTATTTACAATCTGTAAAAAAGGACTACTTCCTGGTAAAATAAAGAGGACAAAAAATAGATACTGTATGATTCATATTTTAATTTCCAAGGGATTCATTAGGGCAAAGAAGAAAAGGTACACTGAAGGATACAGATAAAATACTGAATCATTTGATAAGAACAGAAACTGGAGAGGAAATCTGGATATCAGGTAGGACCTAAAGTAGAGTAAGCAGTGTGGAGAAGGGGACATTCAGGAGTCATGGAGAGAAGTGGATTCAGAACCCTGCAATGGGGAGAACATCACAAGAATCATTGCAGCCTGAGGACACTGATCAATCTCTTATTTTTAACACTGGGGATTTCTGATTTCAGAGGTAAATTGACAAAGGCAGCTTCGTATGACCTTTTTGAAGCATAGGCATTCAGTTTCCCTTAGAATCTCTGAAATTCTTGGTCAGAGACGATTCTGGCACACCTATCAGATACTAATTTCCAACACACATAACAAACAAATTTTACTTGTTATATAGAATGTTAAAAGTGCCACTCCTTCAGTGAATTGTGGTGACAAGCTCCTGCTCAAGGGGAATCAGAGTTCTTACCACCCAGGCAGAGCTGTTTGCTGAGCTGTTTTCAGGGAGCTTGTATAACAAAACATCTATCTGTCCTTTGACTGATTTAAGACTGTGTGAGCATTCTATTTACCTAATATATGAGAAAAATGTGTAAAGGAAAGCCTGTGTAAATTGAATTGGATTTCAAACCAAGATGTAGTTGTCAGTTATAATAAGAGTGTGAGTGTTATGTGACCTTAGCTTGCAGCAATGAGCAAATTAAGATAAGAGGTTAAAATTCTTTTTGGTAGCTGAGAATGTAGTTTGGGTAAAAGTATCTAAGATGATTCTAGGCATTCCAAGACATAATCATCCTAAGGGACATTAAAGACTTGGGAATATAGAGATTCATAATTGCATATTAGGAGCAAATATGAGAAATAGGAACCTTTTCAAAATGCAACATTTTGCCTCTTTCCTTATGACATCTGCAGAAATATGTTACAAATGTGCATACTCAGATTTTTGTAAGTCAGCTTATATTATATTTAACAAATAGCTTAGTAATTGTTAAATCAGCATTAAATGTGAATTATTATTATTATTAAATATTGTCTGTATTTACAATCTGTAAAAAAGGACTACTTCCTGGTAAAATAAAGAGGACAAAAAATAGATACTGTATGATTCATATTTTAATTTCCAAGGGATTCATTAGGGCAAAGAAGAAAAGGTACACTGAAGGATACAGATAAAATACTGAATCATTTGATAAGAACAGAAACTGGAGAGGAAATCTGGATATCAGGTAGGACCTAAAGTAGAGTAAGCAGTGTGGAGAAGGGGACATTCAGGAGTCATGGAGAGAAGTGGATTCAGAACCCTGCAATGGGGAGAACATCACAAGAATCATTGCAGCCTGAGGACACTGATCAATCTCTTATTTTTAACACTGGGGATTTCTGATTTCAGAGGTAAATTGACAAAGGCAGCTTCGTATGACCTTTTTGAAGCATAGGCATTCAGTTTCCCTTAGAATCTCTGAAATTCTTGGTCAGAGACGATTCTGGCACACCTATCAGATACTAATTTCCAACACACATAACAAACAAATTTTACTTGTTATATAGAATGTTAAAAGTGCCACTCCTTCAGTGAATTGTGGTGACAAGCTCCTGCTCAAGGGGAATCAGAGTTCTTACCACCCAGGCAGAGCTGTTTGCTGAGCTGTTTTCAGGGAGCTTGTATAACAAAACATCTATCTGTCCTTTGACTGATTTAAGACTGTGTGAGCATTCTATTTACCTAATATATGAGAAAAATGTGTAAAGGAAAGCCTGTGTAAATTGAATTGGATTTCAAACCAAGATGTAGTTGTCAGTTATAATAAGAGTGTGAGTGTTATGTGACCTTAGCTTGCAGCAATGAGCAAATTTAACAGTGATTCTGGAAGAGGGAGGCAAAAAACAAATCATTATCTTTTACAAGTATCAGCTCATAACTTTAATGCAGATCGAGATCTTTGAATAGAATAGGGAAAAGGTGCATTTTAATAAATATTGCTCTACAGTGATCTTTGTAGGCAGAGATGTTGATTGACAACTGAATAACCACCGTATTACATAATACATTGCCTTGTTTCACCAAATCTGGAAAAAGAAAATGTGACATTAAATTTGTTCAAAAACTGGAAAGTAAAGTACAAAATGCACATTTTAAAAAGAAATTGCTAGTAATCTGAAGTTTACCTCTTTTTTTTTTCTTGCATTTTTTTTAAATCCCCAAAAGGAGATCTTGCTAATCTTTCCAGCTCCTGGATAAATTGTCATTAGTCCCAATCCAAACATCAAATGAAGGACACCAAATCCTATCAGTCAGCAAGGCTACTGAGAAACTTAATGTAGTGTTGTCAGTGTTGAAAGTAAGATGTCGAATTGAACAAGAGGGGGAGAACTTAATTAGCTTCTATGGAAAACTGTGATTCAGTACAAAAAAGTTCCTGATTTAAATCATGCTGACCAGACACATCAAAAAGATCACCTTTTACAGAAAAGAAAGTTTATTGAGCAATCTTAAATACCAGTTTATTTTCTTTTTACTTGAAACTTTGCATTGAGTCAAAAGATTTTTTAAATGAATTATATTACTGAGTTTTAAAAATGAACTTACCAGTGGATAATATGTATATTTATTTGCATATATATATATATATATATATATATGAACATAGATATGCATATAGACATATAAATATTCGTGTGTGTTAAATTGCTTCAGTCGCATCTGACTCTTTGTGACCCTATGGACTGTAGCATGAAAGGCTTTTCTATTCACTGGATTCTCCAGGCAAGAATACTGGAGCGGGTTGCCCAGCGCTCCTCCAGGGGATTTTCCTGACCCAGGGATCAAACTCCTCTCTTATGTCTCCCGCATTGGCAGGTGGGTTCTTTACCACTAGCACCACCTGGGAAGTCCGCACCCATATACATATATATCCCCAAATATATATATGTATATTCTCAACACTATATATTATTCAACAGTAAATTCAACATCAGGAAGATTCTTCTGTTTAAAAACTATGACCTAAAAAAATGAATTGATTTTATGCTGAAGACAATGCTTGAATGTCTTAAAAAGCTTGGATTGATGAATGCTGGGAGGAAGGGAGCTTCCTTGGCAGGTGTTACACATCTGTCTCAGACAATAGAATTTCTCTTTAATATATCAGCATATGTTTCTGGAAAATTCTTTGTAATTTCAGCTTCTATCTCAGATTTGATGATATACCTACTAGTCATCTTTCCATTTACAGTTCTGCCTTAATTTTTCTTCTCACCATTAATTGAATGTGGCCTAGTAACTATTTGCAGGCAACAATAATGTCACTATTGTCTGCAATAATCAAGAAAATATAAACATATGACAGGGTCACTACAGTGGGGTTCATTATCACAGGAAGATTTCAAATTACTTGGAATAGTATTTCAGTACATTAGTATCACATTTCCTCTACCATGGAATAATTTGAATCCAGAAAAAAATATTTCCAAAATGCAATGACATTTCTCAGATCCATTTTTCAAGCTGAATTAGTTTGCTTTTCTTTTTTATTTTCATTTTACATTGTCATGTGCAAACAAGTCATTTATCTATCTCAAAGAACTTTTCTCTTTAAAAGCTGGCACCATCCCATCCCTACCGCCAGATCTGATTATTAGGATATGCTCTCAGAAAGAACAAGATAGGTAAAGCCAAACTGAATGTACTGATTTTCCCTGACTTTATACCTTCTTGATACAGGTTTCCCACACTATCCCAGCATGTTTCTATGAAAACTTTTGTAGTGGCATAAAGGAGCAATTGCCATAGGACATATCTTGCTAACAGATGCACAAAACAAATCCAGATCAAGCACAAAAGCTCACAGACACAGTTCAAAGCTGCAGTGGCTTGATGCCAGAGTGCTGAGTATAGTTTCCCGGCAGGAGCTTGGTGGTGCCCCTCTCTGCCTCTGCAATGGCTCCCTGAAACACACACACAGAATATCATCCTCATGATTCGACTTTTTTCATCAAAGTGAAAATCCTCTTTGGCTTTATTTCAGTTATCCAAAGCAGAATCTAATATGTGTCCATGCTCAGTCATGTCTGACTTTTTGCCACTCTATGGACTATACGCCCTGCAAGGCTCCTCTGTCCATGGGATTTCCCAGGCAAGAATAATGGAGGGGGCTGCTATTTATTTCTACAAGTATTAATATAGATCACTTATAGAAGCAAAGTGGTATAAAGAGAACTATGGAAAAGCCAGAGATATATGTACTCTAGAGCTTCTTGGCTTTGTTCCGTGGTCATACCAAGAAACTTTGTAATTTAATGGTAGATAAGTATACTTCCAGATTGGGTGAGACTTGCAGTTTTTATTTATGAGTCACAATAGAACTGACTCACATTCTTGAAAAAATTTCAATTTGGACAATAATTTTTATCACTTTATTCATAGCAGTTGCCCATCTTACACCTCACTCTATCTTCAGGTAACATGCCAAGGGACAACAAATATGCAATGATGAATTCATATTGGGGATAATGCTGTTTGTGAGAAAAATTTGAGACAAAATTATCATATTCTTCATCTATTTTTTTTATTATTGTTCTTTTAATGCATATGACTTTGAATTTTGATTTTTTTTTCTTTTCGGTAAACTTCTGTGTTAGAAAGTTGCTTGGAACAAGAGTGAACATTGAAAAACAGGATTCATGATATTCATGATATGCTGGTGAAGATGTACATTTTGATCTGAATTTAGGTGATATGACTAGGGAATAAAGGAGTCAGTGTAAATTTGTATATTAGCTAACAGGAAGGAGACTGGGCATTTCCCGTGAATTCAAGCCAGGACTCAACACACATTGGACTAAAGTACTCTCTCAGGAAGGAGAGCAAATTGGTTGGCAGCTGGCTAAGCAGTTGAATGGCAA
Source organism: Tragulus kanchil (assembly GCA_022376925.1). NCBI lineage: Eukaryota > Metazoa > Chordata > Mammalia > Artiodactyla > Tragulidae > Tragulus > Tragulus kanchil. The sequence continues at coordinate 82,884,324 of JAIOJX010000003.1, read as the reverse complement.
GAAGCTATAATTTCTGGCAAAACCTGGAGGATATGAATTCAGCATATTAGAAATGTAATATCTTCATATTTGATAGCACAGACTGTAAATCTGGATTATTATTATCATTTTCAGTTTAGCAAAAGAAAGTAGCATACCCATAATAACATGAATTAGGAAATAATTGGGACTTAAATTTCTTTCCTACACATTAAGCTCAAGAAGGTGGAGTGAAGCACAGTTTTATACATATATGTAAACAAACACACATATATGCACTAAGTGAGAAGAGAGGTATTCTATAATTATAATATATATTAATACATTTTAAGAATAAATAGATCAAATATCAGTAGGTTTTACCACCTTGTGAACATTTCAGTGTAAACATAAATTAACTGAGGATGGAGAGTGTAATGATGATTTCAATTTCAGTAGACATGGGTTTTGTTTTCAGTGCCTCCATAGAGATGAGCAAAACATTATAAATAAAATGTATGATTTGTAAAACAATACTTCCAGATTGGGTGAGACTTGCAGTTTTTATTTATGAGTCACAATAGAACTGACTCACATTCTTGAAAAATTTCAATTTGGACAATAATTTTTATCACTTTATTCATAGCAGTTGCCCATCTTACACCTCACTCTATCTTCAGGTAACATGCCAAGGGACAACAAATATGCAATGATGAATTCATATTGGGGATAATGCTGTTTGTGAGAAAAATTTGAGACAAAATTATCATATTCTTCATCTATTTTTTTTATTATTGTTCTTTTAATGCATATGACTTTGAATTTTGATTTTTTTTTCTTTTCGGTAAACTTCTGTGTTAGAAAGTTGCTTGGAACAAGAGTGAACATTGAAAAACAGGATTCATGATATTCATGATATGCTGGTGAAGATGTACATTTTGATCTGAATTTAGGTGATATGACTAGGGAATAAAGGAGTCAGTGTAAATTTGTATATTAGCTAACAGGAAGGAGACTGGGCATTTCCCGTGAATTCAAGCCAGGACTCAACACACATTGGACTAAAGTACTCTCTCAGGAAGGAGAGCAAATTGGTTGGCAGCTGGCTAAGCAGTTGAATGGCAAGAAGCTATAATTTCTGGCAAAACCTGGAGGATATGAATTCAGCATATTAGAAATGTAATATCTTCATATTTGATAGCACAGACTGTAAATCTGGATTATTATTATCATTTTCAGTTTAGCAAAAGAAAGTAGCATACCCATAATAACATGAATTAGGAAATAATTGGGACTTAAATTTCTTTCCTACACATTAAGCTCAAGAAGGTGGAGTGAAGCACAGTTTTATACATATATGTAAACAAACACACATATATGCACTAAGTGAGAAGAGAGGTATTCTATAATTATAATATATATTAATACATTTTAAGAATAAATAGATCAAATATCAGTAGGTTTTACCACCTTGTGAACATTTCAGTGTAAACATAAATTAACTGAGGATGGAGAGTGTAATGATGATTTCAATTTCAGTAGACATGGGTTTTGTTTTCAGTGCCTCCATAGAGATGAGCAAAACATTATAAATAAAATGTATGATTTGTAAAACAATACAACCTTATTATCTACTTACAGAATATTTATCAAGCCTTGGTCATCTAATTACCACATAGTGTGCATCCAGATGATAATCTTATAATGATCTTTGAATAGAAGGCAATAATATTTATTATTGAAGGTAAAGTGATTTCCCCCTCTTCATTCTTTTATGACTTTCTTGGAGATATCAAAAATGACAAACATTTCACCCATGTACTCTCTTATCTTCTAAACTGAACCCAATTGGTACTTTGTATTTAGTTTGAAATTTTTTTTATGTTTTATTGTAAGTTCATGGAAATTTCAAGTAAGCCTACCACAAGAATATTCAAGGATAGAATATTGCCATTACTTATTTTTATAGGAATTCTAAGCATTGCACTTTGAAATAGGGTTTCACATTTCTACATAACAACACTCAACTCATCCAGAACCCAAATAAATACAAATAACACTTTTAGAAAACAAAATTACTTGATGTCCAGATATAAATGTAATCTTTAACAGTAGAAGTTAATGAAAATGTCACTCTCAACTATTACAAAAGGCCTGTACAAATTTCATTAAATGCTTGGTTTGTTCTATATCATTTGGCTATGTAGGATAAACCATCAACAGTGTGTCAGTAAATGTGCTATATATACTCATGCATATATACACTCACGTGCAAATACACTCATCCTTAAGAAGTGAATTGATTCAAAAGAGTCATGTTATTTTTCATGAAAGCTTCCAGCCTAACCTTCTTATGATTAAGTATGAGTAACTGCCAATGGTGTTCTCATTTTTATTCTCACCTCATTCTATCTTCTTGGAACATTTCAATTACTGTTATTTGAAACTACTGAACACCCCTTCCAGACCCACTGACTCAAGTGTCTGGATGAGTGGTTCTATTCCGCATTTTCAACAAGCACTGTCGGTTTTTCTTATTCAGGACCTTCTCAGGCTACATTCAGAAAATGTCTATCTCAGTTGCTGATGACACCCTGTTCCAAACTACACAGAGTGTAATGATGATTTCAATTTCAGTAGAATGGTTTTGTTTTCAGTGCCTCCATAGAGATGAGCAAAACATTATAAATAAAATGTATGATTTGTAAAACAATACAACCTTATTATCTACTTACAGAATATTTATCAAGCCTTGGTCATCTAATTACCACATAGTGTGCATCCAGATGATAATCTTATAATGATCTTTGAATAGAAGGCAATAATATTTATTATTGAAGGTAAAGTGATTTCCCCCTCTTCATTCTTTTATGACTTTCTTGGAGATATCAAAAATGACAAACATTTCACCCATGTACTCTCTTATCTTCTAAACTGAACCCAATTGGTACTTTGTATTTAGTTTGAAATTTTTTTTATGTTTTATTGTAAGTTCATGGAAATTTCAAGTAAGCCTACCACAAGAATATTCAAGGATAGAATATTGCCATTACTTATTTTTATAGGAATTCTAAGCATTGCACTTTGAAATAGGGTTTCACATTTCTACATAACAACACTCAACTCATCCAGAACCCAAATAAATACAAATAACACTTTTAGAAAACAAAATTACTTGATGTCCAGATATAAATGTAATCTTTAACAGTAGAAGTTAATGAAAATGTCACTCTCAACTATTACAAAAGGCCTGTACAAATTTCATTAAATGCTTGGTTTGTTCTATATCATTTGGCTATGTAGGATAAACCATCAACAGTGTGTCAGTAAATGTGCTATATATACTCATGCATATATACACTCACGTGCAAATACACTCATCCTTAAGAAGTGAATTGATTCAAAAGAGTCATGTTATTTTTCATGAAAGCTTCCAGCCTAACCTTCTTATGATTAAGTATGAGTAACTGCCAATGGTGTTCTCATTTTTATTCTCACCTCATTCTATCTTCTTGGAACATTTCAATTACTGTTATTTGAAACTACTGAACACCCCTTCCAGACCCACTGACTCAAGTGTCTGGATGAGTGGTTCTATTCCGCATTTTCAACAAGCACTGTCGGTTTTTCTTATTCAGGACCTTCTCAGGCTACATTCAGAAAATGTCTATCTCAGTTGCTGATGACACCCTGTTCCAAACTACACATCTCACAAATTTGACCACATACAGAGAAGTAGTTTCTGGAATCCTCTGGGGTTTAAAAGAGATATAGACACACATAACAGGGACTTCCGTTGTGGCACAGTGGTGAAGAATCTGCTTGCCCATTCCTACCAATGCAGGAGACACAAGTTGGATCTTGGGTTGAGAAAATCCCCTGGAGAAGAAAGTGACAACGAACTCCAGTTATTGCCTGGAAAATCCATGGACATAGGTTCCTGAGAGGCTACAGCCCATGTAGTTGCAGAGTCAGACACGATTTAGCAGCTAAACAATAACAACAAATACACACAATATCCTCTATTATTGATAGTACATGTCATATCAGCTCAAAGCATCTGTCATTAATACCATATTTTATGTTACCATTCCCTGATTTTTATTTCATGCACTAATGGATAAAATGGATCTTAATTCCTTACAAAAAACATGCAGTTAAGATTTAAGATCACTGCCAACTGAATGGCGTTTGCTTAGCCTATTTTCAAAGGCCTCACCTACCTGCACTGCTTGTCTTTGGTACATACTTCTTATTCATTTTTCAGATTCAATTCAAATGATACCATCTTTGGGAAACCTTCCTTGAGTTCCTCTCCTAGGATTTTAATTACTTTTGTTCTTTGTACTTCCCAGTAAGTCATTTTCTTATGCCCTTCCATAGTCATTGCTATGTATACCTCATCTGATTTGTGACTCGCTATCATGGTGTTTTGGTGATCTGTGTTTCATTCTACCATCAACAGTTCAAGTATACTCATGCATATATACACTCACGTGCAAATACACTCATCCTTAAGAGTGAATTGATTCAAAAGAGTCATGTTATTTTTCATGAAAGCTTCCAGCCTAACCTTCTTATGATTAAGTATGAGTAACTGCCAATGGTGTTCTCATTTTTATTCTCACCTCATTCTATCTTCTTGGAACATTTCAATTACTGTTATTTGAAACTACTGAACACCCCTTCCAGACCCACTGACTCAAGTGTCTGGATGAGTGGTTCTATTCCGCATTTTCAACAAGCACTGTCGGTTTTTCTTATTCAGGACCTTCTCAGGCTACATTCAGAAAATGTCTATCTCAGTTGCTGATGACACCCTGTTCCAAACTACACATCTCACAAATTTGACCACATACAGAGAAGTAGTTTCTGGAATCCTCTGGGGTTTAAAAGAGATATAGACACACATAACAGGGACTTCCGTTGTGGCACAGTGGTGAAGAATCTGCTTGCCCATTCCTACCAATGCAGGAGACACAAGTTGGATCTTGGGTTGAGAAAATCCCCTGGAGAAGAAAGTGACAACGAACTCCAGTTATTGCCTGGAAAATCCATGGACATAGGTTCCTGAGAGGCTACAGCCCATGTAGTTGCAGAGTCAGACACGATTTAGCAGCTAAACAATAACAACAAATACACACAATATCCTCTATTATTGATAGTACATGTCATATCAGCTCAAAGCATCTGTCATTAATACCATATTTTATGTTACCATTCCCTGATTTTTATTTCATGCACTAATGGATAAAATGGATCTTAATTCCTTACAAAAAACATGCAGTTAAGATTTAAGATCACTGCCAACTGAATGGCGTTTGCTTAGCCTATTTTCAAAGGCCTCACCTACCTGCACTGCTTGTCTTTGGTACATACTTCTTATTCATTTTTCAGATTCAATTCAAATGATACCATCTTTGGGAAACCTTCCTTGAGTTCCTCTCCTAGGATTTTAATTACTTTTGTTCTTTGTACTTCCCAGTAAGTCATTTTCTTATGCCCTTCCATAGTCATTGCTATGTATACCTCATCTGATTTGTGACTCGCTATCATGGTGTTTTGGTGATCTGTGATTTCATTTAGTCTATCCTATACTCCACTTTCTGTGATTAAAAACTAGCAAAATTCCTCCATATAAGAGGTACTCAAAAAAAAAATTGCATAAAAAAAATTGCATGAATTCTGGGCCTAAATACTTTGGAAAAACATGTAGCTTTTTAGACAAATTTGGATTAGGAATTCATCAAGGAATTTTTTTGACTGAATAAGCTAAGAAGAAAAATCAGAAAGTATGGCATGTAGTTCACTTCTAAGAGAAAACTAAGTATCCACTCCTCCTGGGAATCATACGTTCTCTTCTTCTCAGTTTAAGAACATTCAGAGTATTCTTGTTGATTATAACCTATATTTTCTTTCTTATCTGTGTTTTAATATTCTTAAGTTTTCATTTTAAAAAAGGCAAAATCTCTAACATCAAATATTCATTTAAAGATACTTTCTCACAGTTGTCACAGATGTATGCCTCAACTTCCTATAAAACAGATCACTTTGATTTTCAATTATTTAAATTGTATTACTTTTGAATGGACCATTATCAAATGTCATTGGGACTGAGTCTGATTTTTTAAAAATTATTTTTTTGAATATAGTTATCTTCTCTACAGAAAATGGAATGTCCTTGGGAAAATTATTATAATGGAATTCGTCATTCAGTTGTTACTTTATTCTAATTAATTGCATTCTATATTATTGTCATTACCCATCACCTGTGTTGAGACCTTCTAGAGATAATAAGTTTAAAATATTTGTATTATAGCATACATTTTCAAAATTATAATAATAATCTCATTTTAATATTTGTTATATCTGAAATGAACTAAAAATTAAAGTATAGACATCAGATATTGGACTTCTCTGGTGGCTCAGAGTTAAAAAAAACCACCTGCAGTTCAAAAGACATGGGTTCAATCCCTTGGTCGGGAAGATCCCTCGGAGAAAAAAATGTCAACCCACTCCAGTATTCCTGCCTGGAAAATTTTATAGACAGAGAAATCTGGCAGGCTGCAGTCCATTGAGTTACAAAATACTCGAATACAATTCAATGACTAAAGCAAAACAACAATTCAGATATTAGATTTTCGGTTTAAGTGTTCTTTCCAAAATATTTGATATAATTAAATGAATCCTGGATTTAGTGACAGATGATTTGTGTTTAAGACCTTGTTCCACCACATACTGGTTTTGTGAACTTAAAAATATGAGGCACCTTATTGGATAACCATCTCACACCCAATTCATTGTGCTGCATGCTCCATTGCCCAGTGTGTCCAACACTTTGCTACACCATGGACTGTAGCCCACCAGGATTCTCTGTCCATGCGGTTCTCCAGAGAAAATACTGGAGTGAACTGCCATTCCCTACTCCACCCACATCTAAGAAATGGTGTTGCATAGCATCGTCCTTGATAGTTTATAGGCTTGTTCTTTATGTCAAGTGAAATGACATGTGAAAATATTTAGTAAATGATAAAGTGCTAAGCACTGCAGTATATACTTTCTAACATTCTTTAAAGCAGAGATGTTTCAAAAATATCACTTTAGCATGAATATATAAAAACTGGACATTTTAAAATTTAAGTTCAAACAATTAAAATTTCAAAAATGATCCCTAGGTAACATAGATGATATGCTTCTAGCACAATAATATCAATGACAAGTAAAACAGCAAGTCATTGTGTAAAATTGCAGATATGTGCTTTTGCAGTAATCCTTGTTAAGGCTTCAAAGAAAAATGATCATGTCAAGGTCTTGGGTGGCTCTAGGACATTGATTGCCAAATCAAACCATTCTTCCAAATATTAGTAAACTAAGGACAGCAGACTGCTGCAAGCTATTTTTTCAGTCAAAAGGATTAGATTTGTTTCTTAGATGGGTTTGACATGTGGTATAGATTTCCAATGGGTTGAGGTTTTTCCAGTTGCAGAGTGGTTTTCTAAGACTTGCTGCTTTCTGAGGGTGGAGAATGGCCCCTAGTGGGGAACTGAAATTCAGTATTTTGTATATGAGTACAATAAGAATTCCTCCATAAGAAATTCTTGTTTGAACTGCCTGATATCAATGCATGGGACTGCTACTGTTTCAGATTTCTTGTAATAGCAACAGATAGCATTTTGGTAGTGATTGTTATATGCCAAGTCCTAGTCTAACTATGATACTCATATTGACATTTCTAATTCTCATAGCATCCAAATTATTATTATCCTGAAAATAAATGAGGAGACTGAGACACAGAAGCATTAATTAATTTGTTCAAGCTATCATAGATAGCAAGTGATGGAGCAGAAAATGAAATCCAAGTTAGTCGTCTAATTCTGGAAATTGATACCAAGACTACCATGCCATACCTCTATATCAAGGCCCTAAGTTTTAAACAACAAGAAAAGAAATAATAAAACCTAAAAATTCTACTCTAGTATGTGCCTTTTTTCATTTTTATTTTCTGAAATGACAAGAAAAAGAGTCCTATCAGATGTTTCTACCCATGTATAGTTGTCTGCTTTCCAATAAATATAAAACATAAAAACTGGACCATCTGAAATTGTTTCACTTAGAGCTCAATGATTGGTGTGTACAAGGTATGGTTCCAGAGAATTTCTTTACAATCATAAGGAAAGGATTGAGCTTATTTCCTTTCCCATCATCTATCCTTCATAGTCTATATAAAGAAAATGAGGGAAAATATTTACAATTAAGTCAAACTGGTAAGACATGCTTCCTGGTTCAACTTTAAAATGGAATTTTGACTTGTTTCTGTGAAGACATTGCATAATTTATATGAATAACACCAAAGTACACCTATTCAGTTTGTGTAAGTTTTTCCCTCTCACTGAGATTCAGGGAATACCACTTAAGTGGAAAAGAATTTTAGGGTTATCATTTAAGTGACAATGGCATTGATCTGACAAAATAGGCTCAAAAGACCCAACGTGCAGCTGTAGAATTCCTTTAGCTCTCTCACCCATAATCGCATGATGCTTGGTATAATTAACAGACTTCGCGGGATTTAAGTAACATTTGTTGCTTCTCTATCAGAATGCAAATTGGAGAGTGATATGGATCTGCACAGGAGCCGGGAACAACTGTTCTCGAGGTAATAACTTGTGCACTATTCTCAGTGTAGAAAGAGGTGGCAGATACAGCGTCACTCAGGTTTTATTAGGGAGTTAACATATGTTTTATTGCAGCTACAAATGCTGAAACCAGATAGCTCATAAAATTAACTAAAACAAAATGGTTTATTGTCATTTTGAAGTTCTTAGTCTATTTTCTTAAAAGCTATATTACCTACTAGGACCTGCTGTTGTCAGATGACTGACAATGTCTGGGTAAATAGGATTACAATCTACCAAACAATGAAAAAACTTTACGGGGTCCGCATCCACTGTTTAGACAGGAAGAAAGTTTCTCAATCGTAGGAAGTAATTACTGGTTGGAATGTGTGTGTGTGTGTGTGTGTGTGTGTGCAGGTACATGGGCAGGCGTGGTGTTTGTGTGTGTGTATGTGTGTGTGTGTACACATTGAACAGTGATGCTATAGTCAAGCTTTCTAATCTCGGGACTCATTCTCTTCTATAACAGATTGGAATATTTGAAATAAGAATCAATTACAGAAATGGTTTATTCCTCTCTTCTACAGTTATGTGAAATTAAAACAATAAAACTCAAGCCCTTTAATATACAGAAATAAGACACTCTGATCTTTTTTTCTAATTTTGAAATTTATCTCTAAAAACCACTCTAATAAAACATAGAAAACTATGCAAACAATCCATTATATGGATTGGTTTTCTGAAGTGACAAAAGACTAATTATATGATACAGCTTTTGAAATGACACTTTGATATTAGGAACTTATTTCAAGGTTACATAGGTACTGCTCTTACTTAACAAAAAAATGAATGCAAATGAATAAACGTATAAATGCACTTTTTAATATATATAATGCATTCATTCTATTATATACTCATGTATAATGAAGGAAGGGATACTGTACATACTATTTAATGCATTTCAACCCCCTACATATATATCTATATACACACATAATACATAATTCTTTAGGCACACTAACTATAGTAGTTCTACTGATCAGGTTACTCTTTCATCTAAGACAACAATAAAGGAATATATAAATTCAGAAACATGCTACAAAGCTTTCCTTAATGTGTTTAGCTTTGGCAGGACCCTCATCCAAAAGAACGCTAGTATGCTTTCATACACGTAAAACTCTATTGAAGACTCATTTATCCTATATGTCTTTTATTTTTATTTCACCACAGAAAAATTATTTTAAGCTTTCAAGACCATTTTAGGGTACTACAGCAGTACTTCTTTATATCAATAGTAGATTTCAAAAATAAATCATGAGAAATGTAGTGGCTAAGCTAGCATGAATGGCATACTGAATAAAATCAAAGTCTCATTATCATAGCACATGAAAAGGAGCTATGAGCCCCTAAGTAGAAATGGTGCTTTTAAATTCTAAACTTTACTCTGTAGACCATATATCAAAGCTTATTGAAAAGGAGAAATCTACTAGAAAGAATAAGGAATGAAGTCTATGTAGAAGTTGAGTTTCTTGCAAGTTGTCAAAGGGAAGTATGCCACTACTGAAGTAAGTGGAGTGGAAAAAGGCAAAGGTAACCTATATCGTTCTACTCAGAGTGCAGATGCATGGAGAGATAAGAAGCTTTCACTAGAACGTTGATCCATGCACTGCTTCCTTCATCAAGAATGGCTTGCTAAACAACATGATAGGAAAGCCCTGTGAACTGAATAGTGAACAAAGTGACTTTAGTTGCTTTATATTTTGCTCTAAGTTCCCTAAGGCCTCCCAGGTGGTCAAGAACTCACCTGCCAGTGCAGGAGACATAAGAGGTATGTCTTCAACCTCTGGGTGGGAAAGATTCCCTGGAGGAGGGCATGGAAATCCATTCCAGTATTTTTGCCTGGAAAATCCCATGGACAGAGGTGCTTCATGGGGTCCTGCTCATGGGGTCACAAAGAGTTGACATGACTGAAGTAAGTTAGAGTGAGTGCATGCATAAACTCCCTAACAGTTTACAGACTGGAAACAAAATCTGTTACTTCTTTTAGACAGTGAGGTATTTCCACTAAATGAAGACCAAACTAGGTTTAGATCTGTGATGTTGGCAGGTTCACTGAGGCAGGCTTCATTTTGTGGGTCTCTATACAGAAATTTCTTTATCAACATATACAAAATATATGTAGCAAAGGCTGAACTCAGGAATATCTTTTCCGGTGTAATATGAATGTATTCCTTGCATCATTTTCAAGCCAGCATTTGTTTTATATGTGTATTTTAGCTATTAATAGAAATTATTTCATATGAAATGGCACCATGCCACACACTTAGTGATGATAACTCTGAGGAATGTCTTTTAATTTTTACATATTTATTAAATCATAACCAGATTTAAGGGTGCTTATGTTTTTATAACTCCCTGAAAATCATTCCAGAAACACTTACCAGCTGTGCTATCATTCACAGTTTTAACGTTCCCAGACACTTGCCTCCAGGTCACCTCTATTTTTTAAATTCTGTGGTAAGCTCTGTGGTATGAAACCATTGCTTCTACAACTTCATTTTAAGAATCAGAGAAAGAATACTAAGTATTTACTTTTATTTGTATCCATCCATGTATTACCTTTATATTTATCTAATAACACATAAGCTAGACCATTTTTCAGATAATATAGTTTTAACTTGAATAGAAATTACTCTGTATTTTTGCATTGTTTAAATATCAACTGAGAGATTTCCTATCTTATCTAAAATAATATCTGTCCTGCAATATTTACCAAAAAATTTAGCCCAGATAGTCTGAAAAGTGACTAATAGTGCATGCATCGTCTAGCCCAATTTCAATTTTGAGATTTACTATGGTCATACAATCTTTATGTAATGTATCTGAGAACTCTTAAAAAGATATATAAGGGCTTCCCTGGTGGCCCAGTGGGTAAAGAGTCCGCCTTACAGTGCAAGGGGCACCGGTTCCATACCTGTTCCTTCCCTGGCCCCGGAAGATCCTGCGGAGCAGCTGGTCGCTGTGTCCAATTACAGGCCAGTGCCATGGATTGTTCTGCAACTAGAGAGAGGCCACTGCGAGGGGAGGTCCACACATACCAAAGAATAAAGATAAATGAAAATAATAAATAACTAAGAAAAAGCTTGTGACCTGAAGTTAAAAATAAAAAGACATATATGCTGCAGATCAGATTTAGGAATCATGCTGCAGCTTTTTAGATAAATTAAAATTTGATGTTCATGAGACTTTGTATATAATTCAGAAAGTAAACAAAACTCGTTGTAACAGGTTCTTACATCGATCCTAATGTTTATTTTTCCCAGAGTTTAAGAATGTCTAGGCAAGCATAAGGATTAGTAGCATGTCTTCCCCCTAGCCTCATTATTTTTATATACGGGAATAAAGAAGATCTTGAGAGCTAAATAACTCAAAGAAGAGTGCAGGTGCACAAGTGCAGATAAAAAAAAATGTGTCTAACTTAAAAGGAGGCTGAATTCTCAAGACATCACAGTGGCTAGCACTCATATTTTCCTGTTTCAGTCTCCTGAAGTCATGGATTAATCTTAAATTGAGAAACTTGTGGATTTTCCTGGTGGTCCAGTGTTTAGAACTATGTACTTTCACTGCTGAGATCCCAAGTTCAGTCTCTCGTTTGGGATCCCACAAGCTGTACAGAGCAGGAAAAAAAAAGAAAAGAAAAGTAAACAAAACAAACAAAAAAACCAGAGTAACTTGCAATAAAAGGGAAAGAAAATAATTGCTTGTTTTATTTTTCCACGCCTTTGCACAATCTATGCAAAATGGTGTTTGGATTTCTGACGATTTCTGCTGCATTGAGGGTTAATGCTTTCAACATAAGTGCTATAAGAAAATAGCTAACAGTATTAGCTTCTTTGGCATGTCCAATATTGTTGAAAAAAAAAAATATTTAAGCTAACCGTCCTGCAATATTCCAAATTTCCCAATTCTGAAACTTAGTGCATGCATCGTCTAGCCCAATTTCAATTTTGAGATTTACTATGGTCATACAATCTTTATGTAATCTATCTGAGAACTCTTAAAAGATATATAAGGGCTTCCCTGGTGGCCCAGTGGGTAAAGAGTCCGCCTTACAGTGCAAGGGGCACCGGTTCCATACCTGTTCCTTCCCTGGCCCCGGAAGATCCTGCGGAGCAGCTGGTCGCTGTGTCCAATTACAGGCCAGTGCCATGGATTGTTCTGCAACTAGAGAGAGGCCACTGCGAGGGGAGGTCCACACATACCAAAGAATAAAGATAAATGAAAATAATAAATAACTAAGAAAAAGCTTGTGACCTGAAGTTAAAAATAAAAAGACATATATGCTGCAGATCAGATTTAGGAATCATGCTGCAGCTTTTTAGATAAATTAAAATTTGATGTTCATGAGACTTTGTATATAATTCAGAAAGTAAACAAAACTCGTTGTAACAGGTTCTTACATCGATCCTAATGTTTATTTTTCCCAGAGTTTAAGAATGTCTAGGCAAGCATAAGGATTAGTAGCATGTCTTCCCCCTAGCCTCATTATTTTTATATACGGGAATAAAGAAGATCTTGAGAGCTAAATAACTCAAAGAAGAGTGCAGGTGCACAAGTGCAGATAAAAAAATGTGTCTAACTTAAAAGGAGGCTGAATTCTCAAGACATCACAGTGGCTAGCACTCATATTTTCCTGTTTCAGTCTCCTGAAGTCATGGATTAATCTTAAATTGAGAAACTTGTGGATTTTCCTGGTGGTCCAGTGTTTAGAACTATGTACTTTCACTGCTGAGATCCCAAGTTCAGTCTCTCGTTTGGGATCCCACAAGCTGTACAGAGCAGGAAAAAAAAAGAAAAGAAAAGTAAACAAAACAAACAAAAAAACCAGAGTAACTTGCAATAAAAGGGAAAGAAAATAATTGCTTGTTTTATTTTTCCACGCCTTTGCACAATCTATGCAAAATGGTGTTTGGATTTCTGACGATTTCTGCTGCATTGAGGGTTAATGCTTTCAACATAAGTGCTATAAGAAAATAGCTAACAGTATTAGCTTCTTTGGCATGTCCAATATTGTTGACAAAAATATTAACAACCTTCATTGGGATTGATAATTTTGGTGGGGCCCAACTGCTGATGTGCTGCTTTGGACATTGTCATCAATAGTTAGCATAAAGAGTGAAGAATGGGAATATTGAGAATTTTCAAAATTACATAGAATAGAGTCAGAGGAAGACATACTTCGGGTTCTAGTGTGACCTGGCCTTCCCATTCTCCATCTCATGTCCCTTCACCTTCTGGAGCCTATCGCCTGGTAAATAGGTGATATAATATTACCATAGTGGTAGAAATAATATATGGAATTGAAAATGTTACCTTTATTGATTTATTTTGATTCAAACTTTTTAATGTAAATATTATAACTCTTTGTTGTTGCTTTTCAGCTGCTAAGTCATGTCTGACCTTTTGTGATCCCATGAACTACACCACGCCAGGCTTCCCCTGTTCCTCACTATCTCCAGGAACTTGTTCAGACATGCCCATTGGAAGTCAGTGATGCGATCCAACCATCTCATCCTCTGCCAATCCTTTCTCCTCTTGCTGTCAATCGTTCCCAGCATCCCCTGACTTTTTGCATCAGTTGACAAAAATATTGGAGCTTCATCTTTAGCATTATTCCTTCCAATGAATATTCAGGGCTGATTGTTGCAACTCTAAAACATAAATAATATGTGTATTATAATTTTTGTTATTATCACAATAATTATAAATATTGTGAATGTTTATACATAAAAATCATGAAAAAACTCACAGACATCCCACCATAATGAGACATTTCTTCAAATATTCCTAAAATATATCTGATGCATCACAACCAAAATGGGAAATCTCAAGACAAAATACATTTTATTGAAAAAAAAAAAAAAAAACACTTGTTTGTCTCTTGAGAAATGTGCAAATATTCAGTAAATATTAGTAAATAAATGCAATCTATAAACACCTAAAAAATGAAATTTTTGTTTTAAAAATACCAATTTAAAAGCAGTTTTTCCACGCCTTTGCACAATCTATGCAAAATGGTGTTTGGATTTCTGACGATTTCTGCTGCATTGAGGGTTAATGCTTTCAACATAAGTGCTATAAGAAAATAGCTAACAGTATTAGCTTCTTTGGCATGTCCAATATTGTTGACAAAAATATTAACAACCTTCATTGGGATTGATAATTTTGGTGGGGCCCAACTGCTGATGTGCTGCTTTGGACATTGTCATCAATAGTTAGCATAAAGAGTGAAGAATGGGAATATTGAGAATTTTCAAAATTACATAGAATAGAGTCAGAGGAAGACATACTTCGGGTTCTAGTGTGACCTGGCCTTCCCATTCTCCATCTCATGTCCCTTCACCTTCTGGAGCCTATCGCCTGGTAAATAGGTGATATAATATTACCATAGTGGTAGAAATAATATATGGAATTGAAAATGTTACCTTTATTGATTTATTTTGATTCAAACTTTTTAATGTAAATATTATAACTCTTTGTTGTTGCTTTTCAGCTGCTAAGTCATGTCTGACCTTTTGTGATCCCATGAACTACACCACGCCAGGCTTCCCCTGTTCCTCACTATCTCCAGGAACTTGTTCAGACATGCCCATTGGAAGTCAGTGATGCGATCCAACCATCTCATCCTCTGCCAATCCTTTCTCCTCTTGCTGTCAATCGTTCCCAGCATCCCCTGACTTTTTGCATCAGTTGACAAAAATATTGGAGCTTCATCTTTAGCATTATTCCTTCCAATGAATATTCAGGGCTGATTGTTGCAACTCTAAAACATAAATAATATGTGTATTATAATTTTTGTTATTATCACAATAATTATAAATATTGTGAATGTTTATACATAAAAATCATGAAAAATCTAAAAGACATCTCTCCATAATGAGACATTTCTTCAAATATTCCTAAAATATATCTGATGCATCACAACCAAAATGGGAAATCTCAAGACAAAATACATTTTATTGAAAAAAAAAAAAAAAAAACACTTGTTTGTCTCTTGAGAAATGTGCAAATATTCAGTAAATATTAGTAAATAAATGCAATCTATAAACACCTAAAAAATGAAATTTTTGTTTTAAAAATACCAATTTAAAAGCAGTTTCATTTAGCATTTGGTGCATGTGTACAGAGTACACATTTAATAACCTATGTCAATCATATCCTGTGGGGCCCTGAAGGAAAGAGGGCCTTTGCAAGCATAAGGAAGCTTAAGCACATATTTGCAGTTGGTGCTAAAAGGACGCCTACAGGAAGAGACAGGGCATGATCTAAGGTCCATTGTCAAAACTTTTGATTGATCCTCCTGGTTTCCGTGCTCTGGGCAATGCAGGCTCACTGTGAGTTCCTATGGCCATGTAGATAGGTGATTGCTTGACCTTTAGCTTGACTGGTGTAACTATAGTAAGTTCCTTGCAAACCCCCCTTTCATTTGCCTATAAAAACTGTTAGTTTACTCTAATAAACCGGAACTGCTCTGACAGAACCCCTGTGGTGTCTGATTGTCCCTGGCATGCACCAGCAGGCTGGAGGGGGCACGGCAGCAAGGCCCATCTCTCTCTGAGATCTCCCAGTTCGGCCGGGGGCAATCCCGCTGCCTTCCCTTTCTGCGGAAGGTCCCCGCAATATCCTACTAATAAATACGATATAGATATTCCAATCAGGAATAAGCAGAATGTACAATCATGGCTTTCATTTATTTCAATAAACCTCTTTGACTTCTGACTAAATTTTTTTTTTAAACATTTATTTTATTTATTTATCTTTTGGGGGTGGGGAGGAGGATGGGCGGGCCACTACTATTGGTCTTTCATTTTTCTATTTTCATCCGTCTTTGTTCTTTGGCTCCTGTGGGCCTCCCATCACCGTGGCGTCTGTCGTCACAGAGTGCCGGCTCTGGGCACATGAACCCCAGAGCTCCGGCTCGGTAATTGGACACATCGGTCCAGCCGCTCCGCAGCACGTGGGATCTTCCAAATTTTATAAATAAAATTTTTTCTTTGAAAAATCTAAAGACATCTCTCCATAATGAGACATTTCTTCAAATATTCCTAAAATATATCTGATGCATCACAACCAAAATGGGAAATCTCAAGACAAAATACATTTTATTGAAAAATAAAAACACTTGTTTGTCTCTTGAGAAATGTGCAAATATTCAGTAAATATTAGTAAATAAATGCAATCTATAAACACCTAAAAAATGAAATTTTTGTTTTAAAAATACCAATTTAAAAGCAGTTTCATTTAGCATTTGGTGCATGTGTACAGAGTACACATTTAATAACCTATGTCAATCATATCCTGTGGGGCCCTGAAAGAAAGAGGGCCTTTGCAAGCATAAGGAAGCTTAAGCACATATTTGCAGTTGGTGCTAAAAGGACGCCTACAGGAAGAGACAGGGCATGATCTAAGGTCCATTGTCAAAACTTTTGATTGATCCTCCTGGTTTCCGTGCTCTGGGCAATGCAGGCTCACTGTGAGTTCCTATGGCCATGTAGATAGGTGATTGCTTGACCTTTAGCTTGACTGGTGTAACTATAGTAAGTTCCTTGCAAACCCCCCTTTCATTTGCCTATAAAAACTGTTAGTTTACTCTAATAAACCGGAACTGCTCTGACAGAACCCCTGTGGTGTCTGATTGTCCCTGGCATGCACCAGCAGGCTGGAGGGGGCACGGCAGCAAGGCCCATCTCTCTCTGAGATCTCCCAGTTCGGCCGGGGGCAATCCCGCTGCCTTCCCTTTCTGCGGAAGGTCCCCGCAATATCCTACTAATAAATACGATATAGATATTCCAATCAGGAATAAGCAGAATGTACAATCATGGCTTTCATTTATTTCAATAAACCTCTTTGACTTCTGACTAAATTTTTTTTTTAAACATTTATTTTATTTATTTATCTTTTGGGGGTGGGGAGGAGGATGGGCGGGCCACTACTATTGGTCTTTCATTTTTCTATTTTCATCCGTCTTTGTTCTTTGGCTCCTGTGGGCCTCCCATCACCGTGGCGTCTGTCGTCACAGAGTGCCGGCTCTGGGCACATGAACCCCAGAGCTCCGGCTCGGTAATTGGACACATCGGTCCAGCCGCTCCGCAGCACGTGGGATCTTCCCAGGCCAGGGATGGAACTGGCGCCCCCTGCACTGCAAGGCGGTGTCCTTACCCACTGGACCACCAGGGAAGCCCCTGACTAAATTTTAATAGCTAATTTCTGACATAACATTTTCCTATGTGGGGAGATGCTACATTTTCTGTATTTTCCTCTTTTTTTGTACAATTCCTTTCCCATGTATTTATGATTTCTAATATTTTTACGTATTCTCCCATTATAGCTGCCCTCTCTCAAAACCCAGTAACTACTGATCAACTGCATTTTAATTATGAAAATATCATCTTTGAAGTCTGCTGAGCACACTGTTTATTCAGAAGTCCTTATTCAGAATTTCAGGACTTAGGATATTTGAATTAATTTATTCTTTAAAGATAAAAACAGATCGCCCACCAAGAAAGGAACACTTTAAATGCATTTTCAACAAGAGGCTTAAAGAGTTCATCAGGCATTGATAAAGTCTAGAGATAAGGAGGAAAACATATTTTTAATAAATTAACCATATATAACTCAAATATAGAATAAATTTATTATAATTACATTTCATTACATAAATTTAAAAATCTGGAGGTTTACTGTACCAAGAATTATTGATGAATTATATCTGCTGATTATACAATCTTACAACAATAAAAAAATGTGTGCTTTTTAGTTCTGGTATCTTAATCTTTCATCTAAGATTTACATGTTGCATATTTATTGGTATTTAATTTTGAAATATATTGTCACATCAAATTATATTGCCCTTTTCCTCTTTGTTTCATGATTCACTCTGAGAGATGGATTCACCAAAAAGATAATCATAAGATATACTTATCTAACTGCATGATAATTTGATAGTGATATACATCTAATTCCAAAGCACATTAATGAGTAATGTCTCTCATTCGTGGGGAGGAGGATGGGCGGCCACTACTATTGGTCTTTCATTTTTCTATTTTCATCCGTCTTTGTTCTTTGGCTCCTGTGGGCCTCCCATCACCGTGGCGTCTGTCGTCACAGAGTGCCGGCTCTGGGCACATGAACCCCAGAGCTCCGGCTCGGTAATTGGACACATCGGTCCAGCCGCTCCGCAGCACGTGGGATCTTCCCAGGCCAGGGATGGAACTGGCGCCCCCTGCACTGCAAGGCGGTGTCCTTACCCACTGGACCACCAGGGAAGCCCCTGACTAAATTTTAATAGCTAATTTCTGACATAACATTTTCCTATGTGGGGAGATGCTACATTTTCTGTATTTTCCTCTTTTTTTGTACAATTCCTTTCCCATGTATTTATGATTTCTAATATTTTTACGTATTCTCCCATTATAGCTGCCCTCTCTCAAAACCCAGTAACTACTGATCAACTGCATTTTAATTATGAAAATATCATCTTTGAAGTCTGCTGAGCACACTGTTTATTCAGAAGTCCTTATTCAGAATTTCAGGACTTAGGATATTTGAATTAATTTATTCTTTAAAGATAAAAACAGATCGCCCACCAAGAAAGGAACACTTTAAATGCATTTTCAACAAGAGGCTTAAAGAGTTCATCAGGCATTGATAAAGTCTAGAGATAAGGAGGAAAACATATTTTTAATAAATTAACCATATATAACTCAAATATAGAATAAATTTATTATAATTACATTTCATTACATAAATTTAAAAATCTGGAGGTTTACTGTACCAAGAATTATTGATGAATTATATCTGCTGATTATACAATCTTACAACAATAAAAAAATGTGTGCTTTTTAGTTCTGGTATCTTAATCTTTCATCTAAGATTTACATGTTGCATATTTATTGGTATTTAATTTTGAAATATATTGTCACATCAAATTATATTGCCCTTTTCCTCTTTGTTTCATGATTCACTCTGAGAGATGGATTCACCAAAAAGATAATCATAAGATATACTTATCTAACTGCATGATAATTTGATAGTGATATACATCTAATTCCAAAGCACATTAATGAGTAATGTCTCTCATTCTGTTTATTCATGTGTATTATTATTATAATCTATTAGTTGCTTTGACCTCTACTGTAACTTTAACTCTGAAAAAACTTTTGGTCATAATATATATCTAGGGATTTTGGTTTCTTATATTTAAATTCCTTCCAAATATCCCTTAGCTGTATTTAGTTCAGCTTCAGGAACCCTGCATGTTTTCTCATACTGTGCCATGGTTATGTTAAACATTTAACAGTGCATATATATTTGAGATATTTTAATATAATCCCAAACAAATTGTCAGTAATAAAATTTGTATATGTTCTCAAGACTATGTAATAAAATGATCTCTGTTACAAATGAACAAAATGAAGGATCACATGGAATAATGACTCTTTGAAGGATATTATCAAGATAATTTTTTTAAATTGCAAATAGAAGCTTTAAAAATCATTAAGGTTTGAACAGTTCATTTCAAGCAAGTTCTCTGTGAATATTACTCAGCTATTTCCCAGCAAAACTGTGAAGACCATCCTTCGTATCCTTAGAAACACTTTATAAGTCACAACAATCTTTAATGCACTCTTTTTTTCACTATTTATATAATTATTTGTTTGAACTGCTTTAAAAATATGGTTATGGACTTCCCTGGGGGCCAAGTGGGTAAACAGTCCGCTTTGCATTGCAAAGGGCACCAGTTCTATCCCTGGTCAGGGAAGATCCTACATGCCGTGGAGCAGTTGGACCAGTGTGTTCAATTGCAAGCCAGCTTAATGCTCTGCAATAAGAGAGGCCACTGCCGTGGGAGGCCACACAGGCCAAAGAATAAAAGATGGATGAAAACAAATATAAATAAAAAAACAATAAAAGAAGCCAAATTTTAAAAAAGTATATTTATGGTTACCTACTAGAATATTTACATGATATTCCACTCAAATTTGCATATAGCATACATGTATAAGCATGTTTTTTTGATATCTTAAAATAAACTAACCAATAAGATGCATAAAAATCAATGGCATTATATATATCTAAATGGTCAAAATTTAACATTATCAAATCAACAATTTCTATTCTAAGAAAGGCACCATTGAATGAATGAACTATCTTGAGAAAATATTTTCCATATATATATCTGTTAAATCACTTGCATCTATAATAAATAAATAGATTTTGAAGCTCAGTAATAATAAAATATCAATCCAATTTTTAAAACAAGATTTGAATAGGTATTTTATAAAAATAATATATACACATGGCTAAAAAACACATGAAAGGACACCATCTTCAGTAACTTTGGCAAGATGCAAATTTGAACTATGACATGATACTATTATATATATCTGTGGAGTGGCTAAAATCAATTGACTATGACAAGTTCTTTTAAGGTTAGAGGATATATAACTCATTCATTGCTGGAGAAATTATAATATGATTAGGTCACTTTGAAAATTATTTTTGTAGCTGCTTACGAAATTAAACATCTGCTTATCAAATGACCCAGTAATCTCAGCACAAGACCAGTGAAGATCTGTGGTTCTGCCAAAAAATGTACAGAAATATTTACAGCAACTTTCTTCATAATTTTCTCACTGAAGACAGCTTAACTGGCCTTGAGTCTTTGCATAGATTAAAAAGCTCAGGCTCATACAATGAAATACTACTCAGCACTGAAAAGAAATAAACTAGTGACACATAATAGGTAAACCTCAAATGTGTTATCCAGAACAAAAAGTCTGATTCAAAAGGCAGAATTATGTGCTATATGATTCATTTTATAAACATTTCTGAATAAGGTATGGTATTGGGACAGAAAAAAAATAGCTACAAACAGATGTTTATAGAAGCTGTATTTATAATTGCTGAAACCTGGAAGCAACTAAAGTGTCTTTCAGTATGTGAATTGAGAAATAAACTGTGGTACATAGAAACAATGGAACGCTCTTAAGCATTAAACATAAACGAGATATCAAACCATGGAAAGACATGGAGGAATGTTAAATGTATAAGTGAAAGAAGCCAATCTGAAAAGGCATCTGAAAAAAGCAAGACTATGGAGACTGTGACAGACTTTATTTTCCAAAATCATTGTAGACCATGACTGTACCCATGAAATTAAGACACTTGCTCCTGGGAAGAAAAGGTATGACAAACCTAGAGAGTGTATTAAAAAGCAGAGACATCACTTTGCTGGCAAAGGTCTGTATAGTCAAAGCTATGGTTTTTCCAGTAGTCATATACGGATGTGAGAGTTGGACTAGAGAGAAGATGGAGAGCCAAAGAATTGATGCTTTTGAACTGTGATGCTGTAGAAATTTCTCGAGAATTCCTTGGAATAGAAGGAGTTCAAAACAGTCGATTCTATAGGGAAGCAACCCTCAATATTCATTGGAAGGACTGATGCTGAAGCTGAATCTCCAATTTTGGCCACCTGATGCAAAGAGCTGACTCATTGGAAAAGTCCCTGATACTGGGAAAGATTGAAGGCAGGAAGAGAAGTGGACAACAGAGCAGGAGATGATTGAATGGCATCTCCCACTTAATGGATATGAGATTGAGCAAACTCCAGAAGATGAAGGACAGGGAAGAAACCTGTTGTGCTGAATCCATGAGATTGCAAAAAATGGGAAACAACTGAACCATGAGAATGGGAAGAGTTTAAAAAATGATCAGTAGTGCCAGGGTTGTGTGAAGGGAAGAGAAGAATAGACAGCACAGAAGACACTGCAGACAGTGAATATACTGTAATGGTGGATACATGTCATTAGACCTTTTTCCACATTCATAGGAATATACACCACCAAGAATAAACTGATTTTTCCGTGTAAGTACATCCTTGGTAACAAATGTGCCATCCTAGGAAGTGTTGATAATGAGGGAGGCTACACATGTGTTGAGTCAGTGGGAAATCTCTGTACCTAAAACTGGTCTTAATTTTTAAAAATAAATAAAGAAGCAAATATAAAAGAGATAAATATAAAGTAAAAAATTCCTGCAGTTTCAGTGTATGTACAATGCAGTGAGACCATAAAATAATTGTAAATATATCTGATATCAAAGAAATACTTCTAAGTCTACAGTATAATAACATAGCAACCTGTGATGCAGACAATTCTGAAGACTGCTACAAACATTAATAGTTCCAATTGTTATTTCTATTTTAGTGGGGTAGGGAAGTCTGTAGACCATGACTGTACCCATGAAATTAAGACACTTGCTCCTGGGAAGAAAAGGTATGACAAACCTAGAGAGTGTATTAAAAAGCAGAGACATCACTTTGCTGGCAAAGGTCTGTATAGTCAAAGCTATGGTTTTTCCAGTAGTCATATACGGATGTGAGAGTTGGACTAGAGAGAAGATGGAGAGCCAAAGAATTGATGCTTTTGAACTGTGATGCTGTAGAAATTTCTCGAGAATTCCTTGGAATAGAAGGAGTTCAAAACAGTCGATTCTATAGGGAAGCAACCCTCAATATTCATTGGAAGGACTGATGCTGAAGCTGAATCTCCAATTTTGGCCACCTGATGCAAAGAGCTGACTCATTGGAAAAGTCCCTGATACTGGGAAAGATTGAAGGCAGGAAGAGAAGTGGACAACAGAGCAGGAGATGATTGAATGGCATCTCCCACTTAATGGATATGAGATTGAGCAAACTCCAGAAGATGAAGGACAGGGAAGAAACCTGTTGTGCTGAATCCATGAGATTGCAAAAAATGGGAAACAACTGAACCATGAGAATGGGAAGAGTTTAAAAAATGATCAGTAGTGCCAGGGTTGTGTGAAGGGAAGAGAAGAATAGACAGCACAGAAGACACTGCAGACAGTGAATATACTGTAATGGTGGATACATGTCATTAGACCTTTTTCCACATTCATAGGAATATACACCACCAAGAATAAACTGATTTTTCCGTGTAAGTACATCCTTGGTAACAAATGTGCCATCCTAGGAAGTGTTGATAATGAGGGAGGCTACACATGTGTTGAGTCAGTGGGAAATCTCTGTACCTAAAACTGGTCTTAATTTTTAAAAATAAAGAAAGAAGCAAATATAAAAGAGATAAATATAAAGTAAAAAATTCCTGCAGTTTCAGTGTATGTACAATGCAGTGAGACCATAAAATAATTGTAAATATATCTGATATCAAAGAAATACTTCTAAGTCTACAGTATAATAACATAGCAACCTGTGATGCAGACAATTCTGAAGACTGCTACAAACATTAATAGTTCCAATTGTTATTTCTATTTTAGTGGGGTAGGGAAGTAGAAAAGAGTAGCTTTATTGCTTTAACAGGCAAAGGGGGCCACAACAGGGTAATGCTTTCAAAACTGTGTGCCTTTCAGAAGTTATTTCTTGATCAAATCTTGGTAACTACTTATCCTTTATCCCAGATTTTTGAACCACTTGCAGAGAGATTCTACAAGACAGCAACCTATTTTAACATCGTTTGATCTACTATTACCTACAAGCAATTGTTCATAGATTGCTTAAAAATGTTATGTCTGACAGTAAAATAAGGCCAGGAAATTTACTTCAGTCACTTCTGCTTTAGGCACATGAATATTATCCTTTCCTGTTAATTTCCAAAAACACAAAATATGAAATTTGAATAGTGATCAGTAGAACTTTCTTATGTTTAACATCTCTGCTTTAAACACTGAATTGCTTTTAACTATTACTTTACAGATTTTTAAAAATATAATATGAAAACTTTATATCCAATCAATTCAATTAATCGAAAAATTTATTGGGTATCGGCTATATGATAGATCTTGTGTTAAAAGTTGAGAAAACATATACAATAGAGGTTCATTTTTACAGACAGCAAATCTAGCATGAAATACACACCCTGGTGTTTACTGCTACGTCAAAAGCAAGTGCTAGATGCTATAGAATTTATAGGAAAGAAACTGACTGAAGTCATAATTAGAGGTCATGTCAGAGAAAAAAACACAAAGGAATCACTTAAGTATTATAACATATTTAATTTTTGAACTACACCTAGATAGAAGAACTTATTTTATGATAAATCCCACTGTTTATTGCTTTGCTATCAAACATATCATTCCATTAGATGAATCAAATGTGTTATCCTTTATACTCTTTTCTGATGAAAGTTCCTCTTTTTTTCCTGTACACTGAACAGGCAGTTCTTTCTTTCTTCATAAAATTTCTATTCTGCTTAGCTGTTATATTCTCAAGAACAATTGGTCCTAAATACACTTGATCTTATCTCAAAAAGCTTGAATAACTCAATCATCACAAATCCAATGGACAAAGTATACAATGATCTGTACTACAAATTTCAGTGTTCTGTCAAAGCATTAAGATTAAGTTCTAGGTATATACCTGTGTGAATTTAGACTCCCCTGGAACAAGTCTGTGACCAAGCATTTGGGAATGCTGTGCTCTGTGGCTGAAATATGGGTATACTCTCAGACACCTCTTTGGTTCAGTTCTGATATAATATGTATCTGAAACATTCTTTTTATTTAGGATTAAGGATGAAAGCAACAATTCCAATGTAAAGTGATTTTACTTTGTTACTTTATTTTCTTCCTTTTGGTTTTCCCACTTCTGCTACTTATTCTAAGGAGAGGACTTTGAAACTGGAAGCATAGTTTTCTTTTTGTAGCCTTAGCTTAATTTATTTGACCTAGATAACTGCCTTGCTTTCAGTTTTTGTTTCTTGAGTAGATATGTGAAAGACACCAAAGATTGCATTCAACCCTTTACTTCCTAACTTCCTGAAATAATCACTCCTATTGTTTTAGTGTCCTGGTGACAATGAAGCAGGGTTTACCATTTATAGAAAGTTATTCATAGAATTATAGAATCCTAAACAGCCCTCAGAGGTCATCTGTTTTCTTCATTTACTACAGAGTTTTATATCCTTCCTCAAACATTTCAGGATAAGAGAACAATAAGCTCAGCCTTGAGTCAATTCTGGACCACATAATTATAAAAGTCACTTGCTTTTTCTTCATTATAATATATGGAGGGTATAGTGCAGCATCCAGATGCTAAGAAAGATTAATATATGTCTTTTTAAAAAGCAGAAACAGTTTGCAAGAATTTAATGATATAGAATTTATAAGAAGCATCATGTGAAAAGTAATTAGATAGTTGATTGAGTACATTTCATGGAAAAGGGATACTGGGTGACACAAGTTGTATTACCTAAAATAAGACTGAGACATTTATTTGTCTAATATCTAATGAACATATAGACTAGAACATTTTATGATCTTTCATTTTTGCTATTGAGTAGCTCTAGAAACTATATCATGATTAAAGAATAAAATGCAAGTATTATAAATTCTTTCTTTCTTCATAAAATTTCTATTCTGCTTAGCTGTTATATTCTCAAGAACAATTGGTCCTAAATACACTTGATCTTATCTCAAAAAGCTTGAATAACTCAATCATCACAAATCCAATGGACAAAGTATACAATGATCTGTACTACAAATTTCAGTGTTCTGTCAAAGCATTAAGATTAAGTTCTAGGTATATACCTGTGTGAATTTAGACTCCCCTGGAACAAGTCTGTGACCAAGCATTTGGGAATGCTGTGCTCTGTGGCTGAAATATGGGTATACTCTCAGACACCTCTTTGGTTCAGTTCTGATATAATATGTATCTGAAACATTCTTTTTATTTAGGATTAAGGATGAAAGCAACAATTCCAATGTAAAGTGATTTTACTTTGTTACTTTATTTTCTTCCTTTTGGTTTTCCCACTTCTGCTACTTATTCTAAGGAGAGGACTTTGAAACTGGAAGCATAGTTTTTTTTTTGTAGCCTTAGCTTAATTTATTTGACCTAGATAACTGCCTTGCTTTCAGTTTTTGTTTCTTGAGTAGATATGTGAAAGACACCAAAGATTGCATTCAACCCTTTACTTCCTAACTTCCTGAAATAATCACTCCTATTGTTTTAGTGTCCTGGTGACAATGAAGCAGGGTTTACCATTTATAGAAAGTTATTCATAGAATTATAGAATCCTAAACAGCCCTCAGAGGTCATCTGTTTTCTTCATTTACTACAGAGTTTTATATCCTTCCTCAAACATTTCAGGATAAGAGAACAATAAGCTCAGCCTTGAGTCAATTCTGGACCACATAATTATAAAAGTCACTTGCTTTTTCTTCATTATAATATATGGAGGGTATAGTGCAGCATCCAGATGCTAAGAAAGATTAATATATGTCTTTTTAAAAAGCAGAAACAGTTTGCAAGAATTTAATGATATAGAATTTATAAGAAGCATCATGTGAAAAGTAATTAGATAGTTGATTGAGTACATTTCATGGAAAAGGGATACTGGGTGACACAAGTTGTATTACCTAAAATAAGACTGAGACATTTATTTGTCTAATATCTAATGAACATATAGACTAGAACATTTTATGATCTTTCATTTTTGCTATTGAGTAGCTCTAGAAACTATATCATGATTAAAGAATAGAAATTAAATCAGAAATCTAACGTTTAAAATGATATTGAAGATAGGATTACTCATGTCTGTCCTACTAAGAGATGATAGAAAACTGAGACCTAAAATATTTAGACACTTGAACCAAATTCACTTGTAACTAATGAGCAGTGTTATGATTCAGACATTGCAAGGTAACATGATACAGGTCAAAGAATGAACTGATGTCAGGACAAGCAAATAAAACAGTAAGCTCATGACAAATCTGCTCCTTAGTTTGTTATCAAAAACAAAGTAGTAAAAGAAAATAATTCATCAGTGAGTGACTGTGTTTGGTCAGTTAGAATAACTTTAAACTGATTCACATTCTTTATGGTTGGTCAGAAAAGTCTGTGGCTATTAATCAAATCAGCTTGTCAGGATATGATAGATAGATGAAAGTGAAGACGGTCAGGTCAGTATTTGAGTTAGCTTCAACAGGGATCTTGAAGTGGATCTTTGAGGATAAGAGTGCAGAGTAGTCAAATCTTGAAACCAAGAAATTGCATATTGAATGTGGAGAAATGGGTTCAGTATCATTTTTTATTTTTCACAATTTGTTAAATACATTATCAATGTATTTTTCTCTGTGCTTAAATGGATGGTTACTTTGGATTTCGATTTAGATCATGTGTTGTTTAGAGGTTAGAATCAAGGTTTTTCCTGCCATTCTCTTTTGCATGGGGCCCATGATACTGCATTCAGGAATTCAGAAACTTTGACTTTAGAGTTTAGAGATATTTTCTATATGTATTTTATCTTAAAATATGGGTTTTAGCATTAAGGATGCTAGGAATAATTTTCTTTGATCAACCTAGTACTTAAAAAATATTTGTTATTTTTAATTGATTGATTTGGCTATAAATAAATAGCCAAATCAATTAAATAGATAAAAAACTAAGCTAGGAATGAATGTCTTATATATTCTCTTACGTTTATCTTAATTCATCTACTATTTCATTTGTTTTCTTTTTTGTCATTTATTCAGAAAAATTATTGACCTAAAATACTTCTTCTCTGAAAAGATACTTATTTATTTATCTTTATGTAAGACTCGCCATGGCTTCTCGCATGCAATAAGTCACAATCAAGTTATATTGATTGAACTGGCTATGCTTTTGAACTGACTAGAGACATATGAATAATCTAAGATATGAAAGTATAGAATATAGATGCTTAATGGCATTTGATTATCATTTTAGTTGGAAAGAAGAACTAGAAAAATCACTAGCTATTCAGAGACTGGGAAAACAGAGTCTATCAAGATAAGGAAATAGAAAATGTTTATTTCCTAAGCAAATTTAGATTTCCCAGTAGCCAATTTTTAAAGAAAAAAATTAAATATACAGTATTCATGTCTTCAGAATTAATTATGCATGAGTTTCCTTGCTATAGGCTGCAAAGCATAGAAAAAGAAATAACATGTAATCCCATTCCAAATATGATATTACAAATTAAAAGACAGTGAGAGAATCATATATATAAACAATTATTTCTAAAAAAGGGAAAATGTGGTAAGTACCAGTTGAAAGTGGCAAGCACTAACTCTTTTTTTTAACTCTTTGGAGAGCAGTTAATAAAATGAAAATCCTTCTACTATGTAGCCCATGTTGACATTTGAGTACCAATTATTTAGTGTAGTCAGAGTTATCAGCATAAGGTCAGATGATAGACAGGAGGTAGGCAAGTGAGAGATCTAAATATTAGGAAAATGCAGGAGTAATGATGGATGCGGTTAGAAAAAACAAAAAATTGGAACCTAAAGGATCCAAAAATAAGGAGGGACTGAGATCACAACAAGCAGGAACAGTGAGAGGTACACAAAGCATGGTCATAAAAAAGGATGATCATAGGTATATAGGTGAGCAGTCCTGAACAACTCACTGTCTTTAAGGAGGTCCAAATAACTGGATAGTGTATCATCTTCTGTTCTGAAACTTAAAACTTAGAACAAAAGAAAAACATTTATTCAGTAAAAGAAATCAAGTTGTTTTTTTGACTACTAGGTTTACATAGAGCTAGGAATGAATGTCTTATATATTCTCTTACGTTTATCTTAATTCATCTACTATTTCATTTGTTTTCTTTTTTGTCATTTATTCAGAAAAATTATTGACCTAAAATACTTCTTCTCTGAAAAGATACTTATTTATTTATCTTTATGTAAGACTTGCCATGGCTTCTCGCATGCAATAAGTCACAATCAAGTTATATTGATTGAACTGGCTATGCTTTTGAACTGACTAGAGACATATGAATAATCTAAGATATGAAAGTATAGAATATAGATGCTTAATGGCATTTGATTATCATTTTAGTTGGAAAGAAGAACTAGAAAAATCACTAGCTATTCAGAGACTGGGAAAACAGAGTCTATCAAGATAAGGAAATAGAAAATGTTTATTTCCTAAGCAAATTTAGATTTCCCAGTAGCCAATTTTTAAAGAAAAAAATTAAATATACAGTATTCATGTCTTCAGAATTAATTATGCATGAGTTTCCTTGCTATAGGCTGCAAAGCATAGAAAAAGAAATAACATGTAATCCCATTCCAAATATGATATTACAAATTAAAAGACAGTGAGAGAATCATATATATAAACAATTATTTCTAAAAAGGCAAAATGTGGTAAGTACCAGTTGAAAGTGGCAAGCACTAACTCTTTTTTTTAACTCTTTGGAGAGCAGTTAATAAAATGAAAATCCTTCTACTATGTAGCCCATGTTGACATTTGAGTACCAATTATTTAGTGTAGTCAGAGTTATCAGCATAAGGTCAGATGATAGACAGGAGGTAGGCAAGTGAGAGATCTAAATATTAGGAAAATGCAGGAGTAATGATGGATGCGGTTAGAAAAAACAAAAAATTGGAACCTAAAGGATCCAAAAATAAGGAGGGACTGAGATCACAACAAGCAGGAACAGTGAGAGGTACACAAAGCATGGTCATAAAAAAGGATGATCATAGGTATATAGGTGAGCAGTCCTGAACAACTCACTGTCTTTAAGGAGGTCCAAATAACTGGATAGTGTATCATCTTCTGTTCTGAAACTTAAAACTTAGAACAAAAGAAAAACATTTATTCAGTAAAAGAAATCAAGTTGTTAATTTCTATTGACTACTAGGTTTACATAGAGAGTAATAGTATAGTCAAGGGATAGAGCTTCCAAGGGAAGAGAGGCCTTGAGTCAAACTCTGCCTGTTACTCCTTCCCTAGTAGACACCTAATCTCTGTTGATTTGCTGTTTCTCTGCAATATATAAATAATAATGGCTCCAATTTAATAAATATGGCTTCTCTGGTGGCTCAGATTAAAGAGTCCACCTGTAATGCAAGACTTTGATCCCTGTGTCAAGAAGGTCCACTTGAGAAGGGAATGGCTACCCACTGCAGTATTCTTACCTGGAGAATTCGATGGCCAGAGGACCCCATAGTACAAGGTATCGCAAAGACTCAGGTATGACTGACCAGCACTTTTCACTTTCTAATATATAAGCTATAAGTGAATTGTTTCTTTTTCCTGTCTGTTTATTCATTATTGGCTCAGGACAGGAACTTATCCAGCAGGCATTCAATAAATAATCAATCAATAGAATTTTGGGAAAGACTAATGCATTGTGTGTGAGGTGGTTAAGCACACAAACAGCACAGAGAAATGCTAAAAATGTTTGCTACTATTTTAAAAATAAAAATGCAACTTACAAGTGATAGAATATTGCTGGCTTTCAGCTATGATATCAGTAGTTCACAGAGAAAGCAAAGCTTTAATAAAATGTAGATTTTTACACTACTTAATAGGAAAAAATAATTTATTTTATTCTTTAAACATTGGATTTCTAATTGGAAAAATAAATAACTTGCCCATTGATTGGGAGTGATTGTTCCTAGCAACTTAATAAAGGTGGTAATATATAAGTGTTCAGAGAATAACAAAATTAATTTTAAAAGAACATTTAATGAACCTTCAATAAGCAAACACTTGACTTTTCCATTATCCTTTTTGCTTGAGAATCAAGACATAGAGTCACATTTATTTTTTCATGGGCTAAGATATTTTTCAGAAAATTGGGATTCTTTTACTGGTATCTTTTCATTTTCAGAGAAATTGTCAAAATGTCCAAGACTGAAGAATTGATGTGGTCAATCTGAAAACTTAAAACTTAGAACAAAAGAAAAACATTTATTCAGTAAAAGAAATCAAGTTGTTAATTTCTATTGACTACTAGGTTTACATAGAGAGTAATAGTATAGTCAAGGGATAGAGCTTCCAAGGGAAGAGAGGCCTTGAGTCAAACTCTGCCTGTTACTCCTTCCCTAGTAGACACCTAATCTCTGTTGATTTGCTGTTTCTCTGCAATATATAAATAATAATGGCTCCAATTTAATAAATATGGCTTCTCTGGTGGCTCAGATTAAAGAGTCCACCTGTAATGCAAGACTTTGATCCCTGTGTCAAGAAGGTCCACTTGAGAAGGGAATGGCTACCCACTGCAGTATTCTTACCTGGAGAATTCGATGGCCAGAGGACCCCATAGTACAAGGTATCGCAAAGACTCAGGTATGACTGACCAGCACTTTTCACTTTCTAATATATAAGCTATAAGTGAATTGTTTCTTTTTCCTGTCTGTTTATTCATTATTGGCTCAGGACAGGAACTTATCCAGCAGGCATTCAATAAATAATCAATCAATAGAATTTTGGGAAAGACTAATGCATTGTGTGTGAGGTGGTTAAGCACACAAACAGCACAGAGAAATGCTAAAAATGTTTGCTACTATTTTAAAAATAAAAATGCAACTTACAAGTGATAGAATATTGCTGGCTTTCAGCTATGATATCAGTAGTTCACAGAGAAAGCAAAGCTTTAATAAAATGTAGATTTTTACACTACTTAATAGGAAAAAATAATTTATTTTATTCTTTAAACATTGGATTTCTAATTGGAAAAATAAATAACTTGCCCATTGATTGGGAGTGATTGTTCCTAGCAACTTAATAAAGGTGGTAATATATAAGTGTTCAGAGAATAACAAAATTAATTTTAAAAGAACATTTAATGAACCTTCAATAAGCAAACACTTGACTTTTCCATTATCCTTTTTGCTTGAGAATCAAGACATAGAGTCACATTTATTTTTTCATGGGCTAAGATATTTTTCAGAAAATTGGGATTCTTTTACTGGTATCTTTTCATTTTCAGAGAAATTGTCAAAATGTCCAAGACTGAAGAATTAGGATGATGGTCATAAAATGTGCATGCTGCTCTCAAGTTTAAAGGTAAAATACTCAACATGAAATAGTAATTCACAAAGACAGACTAACGCTTCCTCAGGAGTAATAGTGAGTGTAGTTCTCATTAACCAGATGGATGAGGATGAATTAAAAATAATATCAGGCATTAGCAATGGATTTTCCTATGCTAAAATATACTGTGCAGTGAAATTACATTTAATAAGTGAAGATATGGAGGTCTAAAAATTTTAAATGACTGGGCAAAATCATAGAGTTTGTAGTCGTGTTAAAACAAGTTCCTGCAGTTCCACACCCAAGTGGCCCTGAAGACAACTGTTCTCTTTACCTTGGAGTACACGATGTTTCTTCCACTGTGTCATGTTATCTCACCAAAACAAGATATTCTTGTCTATGCTGAAACACCCAATTATTTTCAAAGTTAAAAAATTTATAAAATATATTCTTTGCTAGTGAAAAGCATTTCTTATTTTTTTATTATATAAAGAAAATATCTAGCATATGTTTTATCTTTTCTCACATAATAATTGTTGGTATACATTCTCAACTTATCAGCAGCCATCTAATTGCTAGTCATTGATATATATAAACAGAGGTTGTGAATCACCACTCCTTAACACACACCTACTAAAAGAAAGAAAACAAAAGGAATGAGGAAAAATAAACTCAGATTCTTTTGTTGGTACTTAACTCATTTATTTTGACAAGCACAGTTTAATTTTAACAACTGGCTTAATCAGCCTTAATGCTAACTAACTCTAGAAAACACTGAAAAGAATGCCAGAAACATCAATTTCAGGGCAGAAAAGGTCTTCACTGTCTTGTGATAGAAGACAGAATGTTTATTGTTTCCATGTCTTTGACGATAGAGTTTTTCAGACTAATAATCAAAACATTTACTGAGCAACTTCTATGTCTCTAGAGCTATGCAAACTGGCATTAGAAATATTTTGTGTAATTTCTGTTTCCATGACAAAAAAAAATGAGGCAAATCTATGTTCTAAGATATTTTTCAGAAAATTGGGATTCTTTTACTGGTATCTTTTCATTTTCAGAGAAATTGTCAAAATGTCCAAGACTGAAGAATTAGGATGATGGTCATAAAATGTGCATGCTGCTCTCAAGTTTAAAGGTAAAATACTCAACATGAAATAGTAATTCACAAAGACAGACTAACGCTTCCTCAGGAGTAATAGTGAGTGTAGTTCTCATTAACCAGATGGATGAGGATGAATTAAAAATAATATCAGGCATTAGCAATGGATTTTCCCTATGCTAAAATATACTGTGCAGTGAAATTACATTTAATAAGTGAAGATATGGAGGTCTAAAAATTTTAAATGACTGGGCAAAATCATAGAGTTTGTAGTCGTGTTAAAACAAGTTCCTGCAGTTCCACACCCAAGTGGCCCTGAAGACAACTGTTCTCTTTACCTTGGAGTACACGATGTTTCTTCCACTGTGTCATGTTATCTCACCAAAACAAGATATTCTTGTCTATGCTGAAACACCCAATTATTTTCAAAGTTAAAAAATTTATAAAATATATTCTTTGCTAGTGAAAAGCATTTCTTATTTTTTTATTATATAAAGAAAATATCTAGCATATGTTTTATCTTTTCTCACATAATAATTGTTGGTATACATTCTCAACTTATCAGCAGCCATCTAATTGCTAGTCATTGATATATATAAACAGAGGTTGTGAATCACCACTCCTTAACACACACCTACTAAAAGAAAGAAAACAAAAGGAATGAGGAAAAATAAACTCAGATTCTTTTGTTGGTACTTAACTCATTTATTTTGACAAGCACAGTTTAATTTTAACAACTGGCTTAATCAGCCTTAATGCTAACTAACTCTAGAAAACACTGAAAAGAATGCCAGAAACATCAATTTCAGGGCAGAAAAGGTCTTCACTGTCTTGTGATAGAAGACAGAATGTTTATTGTTTCCATGTCTTTGACGATAGAGTTTTTCAGACTAATAATCAAAACATTTACTGAGCAACTTCTATGTCTCTAGAGCTATGCAAACTGGCATTAGAAATATTTTGTGTAATTTCTGTTTCCATGACAAGAATTAAATGTTAGATATTTATACAAATGAGTTTTTTGTTTGTTTTCCTTTTCCTTCTAAGTTTGGATAATTCTCTAGCCTATTTCTGGAATTTACCTTGCTCTCCTGGTTATGGTAAAGGCTCCAAGTCCTAACTGATTTGGAGATATTTGCTTCCTGTCTTTTCCTGGATGACAAATAGAGTGCAATACAATACTAAGGGGATTGCCACTCAAAACAACGCAAAAACAAACTGGCCTGCATCGTTTCAAACTGCACATTGTCAACGAATGTTGAAAATTAATTCTATAGGAAATGCTATACTAAAATGCCTCAAAATTTCATAAGCTTTGCACTAAGTGTTAAGTCATATTGCTAGCAATATACAGACAAGAAACAAGAGGAAGCTAATGTGTAAATAAATAAAGAAAGAAATCTTATTTTTCCTCTCAAGCTGGGGATAAAAATACCCAGAGGATGTACAATACAGTGTGAAATACCAATTTAAGGGAACCAGTGTGCTCTTTCCAAGGGCCCCAAGCAAGATCTCAAGAATAAATCTAGTAATATACTCACATGATGACACATTTATGTGACCCTTTTAATTTTAGTCAGGCATGTCTACTGAATTGCTCTACTTAAACTTCATCATACTTCCACTGTGATCATGGCAAGAAATTGTGGATATTACTGAAACCTTCCTAACAGAAGCTGAGTAGGAAATACACTAAATTAGGCTATAGAGACACATGTGCTCTTAGTAAAGGAAAAAAAACTCAGATTCTTTTGTTGGTACTTAACTCATTTATTTTGACAAGCACAGTTTAATTTTAACAACTGGCTTAATCAGCCTTAATGCTAACTAACTCTAGAAAACACTGAAAAGAATGCCAGAAACATCAATTTCAGGGCAGAAAAGGTCTTCACTGTCTTGTGATAGAAGACAGAATGTTTATTGTTTCCATGTCTTTGACGATAGAGTTTTTCAGACTAATAATCAAAACATTTACTGAGCAACTTCTATGTCTCTAGAGCTATGCAAACTGGCATTAGAAATATTTTGTGTAATTTCTGTTTCCATGACAAGAATTAAATGTTAGATATTTATACAAATGAGTTTTTTGTTTGTTTTCCTTTTCCTTCTAAGTTTGGATAATTCTCTAGCCTATTTCTGGAATTTACCTTGCTCTCCTGGTTATGGTAAAGGCTCCAAGTCCTAACTGATTTGGAGATATTTGCTTCCTGTCTTTTCCTGGATGACAAATAGAGTGCAATACAATACTAAGGGGATTGCCACTCAAAACAACGCAAAAACAAACTGGCCTGCATCGTTTCAAACTGCACATTGTCAACGAATGTTGAAAATTAATTCTATAGGAAATGCTATACTAAAATGCCTCAAAATTTCATAAGCTTTGCACTAAGTGTTAAGTCATATTGCTAGCAATATACAGACAAGAAACAAGAGGAAGCTAATGTGTAAATAAATAAAGAAAGAAATCTTATTTTTCCTCTCAAGCTGGGGATAAAAATACCCAGAGGATGTACAATACAGTGTGAAATACCAATTTAAGGGAACCAGTGTGCTCTTTCCAAGGGCCCCAAGCAAGATCTCAAGAATAAATCTAGTAATATACTCACATGATGACACATTTATGTGACCCTTTTAATTTTAGTCAGGCATGTCTACTGAATTGCTCTACTTAAACTTCATCATACTTCCACTGTGATCATGGCAAGAAATTGTGGATATTACTGAAACCTTCCTAACAGAAGCTGAGTAGGAAATACACTAAATTAGGCTATAGAGACACATGTGCTCTTATAGTCTAAGGTATTTCAACCTGCCCTAATATAGGATGGTTTTCTGGGAAAACATCTGTCACCCATTGTACCAGCTTGTATGGTATATGTAACCACCTCAAGACTTCTAGTAAAGCTAGAATCATAGAATCAAGTGGCCATAACGTACATACCTAGCACTACGTATAGAGCTGTGTGGGCAGTGAGGTTAAAACAAGATTTGACATGTATGGAGCAAGAAACTTGTCAGTGGAAAATGCTTGTAATAATCATACTTAAATACACAAGCAGATAATTTTACTACCAATGAAAGAACTTCCCTCCTGTCATGAATAAACTCAATAATGTGGCATATACAATTAAAAATGAACCACACAACAAAAGTTTATTTTTGCACGAATTTAATAGGAATTATTCTGACACCAAGAAATCATAAGAAAAAGTTTCAGAACATAATAAAAGCATACATTCAAAGACTTGGAAGAGAAATAATGAATAAGCTCTTGAATTGTATGATAATACAATAAATAAAAACTGCAGCATAAAAACATGTTGAAGACTATGGCCCTAGAGGAAGACTGTCCTAGAGATTTAAGAACAAACTCAAGCAAATAAAAGTCAATGAATCAGGGCTTCCCTGGTGGACCAGCGGGTAAGGACACTGCCTTGCAGGGCAAGGGGCGCTAGTTCGAGCCCTGGCCTGGGAAGATCCCACGTGCCCTGGAGCGGCTGGACCGATGTGTCCAATGACCGAGCCGGAGCTCTGGAGCGCATGTGCCGAGCAAAGAAAGAAATCTTATTTTTCCTCTCAAGCTGGGGATAAAAATACCCAGAGGATGTACAATACAGTGTGAAATACCAATTTAAGGGAACCAGTGTGCTCTTTCCAAGGGCCCCAAGCAAGATCTCAAGAATAAATCTAGTAATATACTCACATGATGACACATTTATGTGACCCTTTTAATTTTAGTCAGGCATGTCTACTGAATTGCTCTACTTAAACTTCATCATACTTCCACTGTGATCATGGCAAGAAATTGTGGATATTACTGAAACCTTCCTAACAGAAGCTGAGTAGGAAATACACTAAATTAGGCTATAGAGACACATGTGCTCTTATAGTCTAAGGTATTTCAACCTGCCCTAATATAGGATGGTTTTCTGGGAAAACATCTGTCACCCATTGTACCAGCTTGTATGGTATATGTAACCACCTCAAGACTTCTAGTAAAGCTAGAATCATAGAATCAAGTGGCCATAACGTACATACCTAGCACTACGTATAGAGCTGTGTGGGCAGTGAGGTTAAAACAAGATTTGACATGTATGGAGCAAGAAACTTGTCAGTGGAAAATGCTTGTAATAATCATACTTAAATACACAAGCAGATAATTTTACTACCAATGAAAGAACTTCCCTCCTGTCATGAATAAACTCAATAATGTGGCATATACAATTAAAAATGAACCACACAACAAAAGTTTATTTTTGCACGAATTTAATAGGAATTATTCTGACACCAAGAAATCATAAGAAAAAGTTTCAGAACATAATAAAAGCATACATTCAAAGACTTGGAAGAGAAATAATGAATAAGCTCTTGAATTGTATGATAATACAATAAATAAAAACTGCAGCATAAAAACATGTTGAAGACTATGGCCCTAGAGGAAGACTGTCCTAGAGATTTAAGAACAAACTCAAGCAAATAAAAGTCAATGAATCAGGGCTTCCCTGGTGGACCAGCGGGTAAGGACACTGCCTTGCAGGGCAAGGGGCGCTAGTTCGAGCCCTGGCCTGGGAAGATCCCACGTGCCCTGGAGCGGCTGGACCGATGTGTCCAATGACCGAGCCGGAGCTCTGGAGCGCATGTGCCGAGCCGGTGCTCTGAGACAACAGAGGCCACCGCGATGGGTGACCCAAACGGGCCAAAGAACAAAGACGGATGAAAATAGACAAATGAAAGACCAATAGAAGTGGCCCGCCTGGTCCCCTCCCTCGCCACTCCACCCCCCCAAAAAATAAATAAATAAATCTTTAAATTAAAAAAAAGTTAAACTTAAAAGCTTTTGTCAGCAAAAGAAATTACCAAAAAGGTGAGCAGACAGCCCACAGAATGGAAGAAAATCATAGCAAATGAAACAACAGACAAAGAATTAATCTCTAAGATCTACAAGCAACTCAGACAACTCAGCACTGGAAAAAATGAACAACCCAATCAAAACATGGGGAAAAGATCTAAATAGACATCTCACCAAAGAGGACATACAGATGGCCCAAAAACACATGAAACGATGCTCCACCTCGCTTATTATTAAAGAAATGCAAATCAAAACTACAATGTCATATCACCTCACACCAGTCAGAATGGCCGTCATCAAAAAAAATCTACAGATAATAAATGCTGGAAGAGGGTGTGGAGAAAAGGGAACACTCTTGCATTGCTGGTGGGAATGTAAATTGATATATCTGCTATGGAAGACAGTTTGGAGATTCCTTAAAAAACTAAAAATAGAAGCACCCTATGACCCAGCAATCCCCCTATTAGGCTTATACCCTGATGAACTCAAAACTGAAAAAACACCTGTCCCCCAATGTTCATTGCAGCTCTCTATACAATAGCTAGAACATGGAAGCAACCTAGATGTCCATCCATGAATGAATGGATAAAAAAACTTGGGTACATATATACAATGGAACACTTCTCAGTTGTAAAAAGAAATGCAGAAGAATCAGCCCTAATGAGGTGGATGGATCTAGAACCTATCATAAAAAGTGAAGTAAGTCAAAAAGAGAAAGACAAGTATAGTATACTAACATATATATATGAAATCTAGTAAGAGGGTAATGGTAACACACACAGTGAAGCAATAGAAAAACAGACATAGTGAACAGACATATGGACATTGTGGGGAATGAACAGTGAGGGGGATGCATAGAGGGAGTAACATGGAAACCTATACTATCATATGTGAAAAAGATAGCTATTTTCATTGTGCTGTGGGAATAGGAGATCCTGCAGGGGTGCTGTGCGACAGCCTGTAGGGGTGGGATGGGGGGACTGGGAGAGGACAGGGTGTCAGTGATATGCATATGGCTGATCTAGGAACATACATGTCTGTGAACAACAAAACTGTGTAAAAATATTAAAAAATAATAAAATTAAATAATTTTTAAAAAGAGTTCAATAAATTATTAAAAATGTACAATAAACTAATCATGAATGAAAAAGATACTAACAAGAAAAATGTTGGGAAAATACCCTGATACCATGTGAAATGAGTGCAGTTGTGCAGTATTGAATATTCCTGGCATTCTCTTACTAAATATCAATTTTACTGTCTTAATTACAGTTATGATTATGACATTATGACATACAGTTATGTGTTGACTAGCCCATATTCAAGATATGTAGTCAAAGATATACAGTATATCATGTGAAGCAACTGTTTTTCCTCACATCCTATTATTTAGACCTATATATATTAATTTTCTTTTTTTAAAGTCTCCTTAAAGCCACAGGTCACCATCTCTACTTAACCAAAGGGTTTGACTTACTCCTTAGTTCTTTGTCATAGTTTTTGTATTCTCTAACTTTACATAGAATAGAATTATTATTGTACTCTCCTGATAAGCATCATTATTCTATTGATATTTTATTGTTCAGTCACTCAGTCATGTATGACTCTTTGTTACCCCATGGACTGCAACAAGCCCAGCTCTACAGTCCTTCACTATTTCCTAGAGTTTACTCAAATTCATGTCCATGGAGTTGGTAATTCTATCTAAACATTTCATGCTCTGCCATTCCCTTCTGCTTTTGCCTTCAATCTTTTTCAGCATTATGTTCTTCTCCAGTGAGTCAGCTCTTCGTAGCAGGTGGCCAAATTATTGGAGCTTCAGTTTCATCATCAGTCCTTCCAATGAATATTCAGGGCTGATATCCTTTAGGATTGATCAGTTTGATCAACTTGTTGTACAAGGGACTTTTAAGAGTCTTCTCTAGCACCACTATTTGAAAGCATCAATTTAAGAATTTAAGGAGTTAAACTTCCCTTATGATCCAACTCTCATATCCACACATGACTACTGGAAAAGCCCTACCTTTGATTATATCAATTTTTTTTCAGCAAAATGATGTCTCTGCTTTTTAATGCACTGTCTATATTTGTTATAGCTTTCCTTCAAAGAGCAAGCTAAAGGCAGTTACTTTCTGTGGTAAATTTGGACGCCAAGAAAATAAAATCTGTCACTGCTTCCACTTTTTCCCCATCAATTTTCCATGAAGTGTTGGGATGGGATACCATGATCTTAGCTTTTTTTGTTTTTCATGGTAAGTTTCAAGCCAGCTTTTCTATTCCTCTCAGTCACCTTATCAGGAGGCTTTTTAGTTTTTCTTAAATTTCTGCCATTAAAGTGGTATCTTCTGCATATTTGAGGCTGTTGATATTTCTCCAGTAATCTTGATTTCAATTTATGATTCCTCCAACCAGGTATTTTGCATGATATAATCTGCATGTAAGTAAATATCTAGGGTGACAACATACAGCTTTGTTATACTCCTTTCCCAATTTGGAGCCAGTCCATTGTTCCAAGTCCAGTTCTAATTGTTGCTTCTTGACCTACATACAAGTTTCTCAGGAGCCAAGTGAGGTGTACTGATATTTCCATCTCTTCAAGAAGTTTCCATAGTTGTTGCTTAACTTGACCTTCATAAAACATTTCTCAACTTAGTCATATTGATATTTTATTGTTCAGTCACTCAGTCATGTATGACTCTTTGTGACCCCATGGACTGCAACAAGCCCAGCTCTACAGTCCTTCACTATTTCCTAGAGTTTACTCAAATTCATGTCCATGGAGTTGGTAATTCTATCTAAACATTTCATGCTCTGCCATTCCCTTCTGCTTTTGCCTTCAATCTTTTTCAGCATTATGTTCTTCTCCAGTGAGTCAGCTCTTCGTAGCAGGTGGCCAAATTATTGGAGCTTCAGTTTCATCATCAGTCCTTCCAATGAATATTCAGGGCTGATATCCTTTAGGATTGATCAGTTTGATCAACTTGTTGTACAAGGGACTTTTAAGAGTCTTCTCTAGCACCACTATTTGAAAGCATCAATTTAAGAATTTAAGGAGTTAAACTTCCCTTATGATCCAACTCTCATATCCACACATGACTACTGGAAAAGCCCTACCTTTGATTATATCAATTTTTTTTCAGCAAAATGATGTCTCTGCTTTTTAATGCACTGTCTATATTTGTTATAGCTTTCCTTCAAAGAGCAAGCTAAAGGCAGTTACTTTCTGTGGTAAATTTGGACGCCAAGAAAATAAAATCTGTCACTGCTTCCACTTTTTCCCCATCAATTTTCCATGAAGTGTTGGGATGGGATACCATGATCTTAGCTTTTTTTGTTTTTCATGGTAAGTTTCAAGCCAGCTTTTCTATTCCTCTCAGTCACCTTATCAGGAGGCTTTTTAGTTTTTCTTAAATTTCTGCCATTAAAGTGGTATCTTCTGCATATTTGAGGCTGTTGATATTTCTCCAGTAATCTTGATTTCAATTTATGATTCCTCCAACCAGGTATTTTGCATGATATAATCTGCATGTAAGTAAATATCTAGGGTGACAACATACAGCTTTGTTATACTCCTTTCCCAATTTGGAGCCAGTCCATTGTTCCAAGTCCAGTTCTAATTGTTGCTTCTTGACCTACATACAAGTTTCTCAGGAGCCAAGTGAGGTGTACTGATATTTCCATCTCTTCAAGAAGTTTCCATAGTTTGTTGTAATCCATGTAGTCAAAAGCTTTAGCATAGGGCTTCCCTGGTGGTCCAGTGGGTAAAGACACCACTTTGCAGCTCAAGGGGTGCTCGTTGGACCCTTGGCATGGGAAGATCCTGTGTGCCGCGGAGCAACTAGACTGGTGTGTCCAAGTACCAAGCCAGAGCTCTGGAGTGCGTGCGCCCAGAGTCGGTGCTCTGCGACAAGGGAGGCCACTGCGATGGGAGGTTTGCACAGGCCAAAGAACGAAAATAGATGAAAATGGATAAATGAAAGTCCAATAGAAGTGGCCAAAAAAAAAAAAAATTTAAAAACTTAAGCATAATCAATGAAGCAGTAGATATTTCTATGGAATCCCCTTGCTTTGTCCATTATCCAATTTGATTTCTCATTTTCGTTTTTTTTCCAAACCCAGCTTGTAAATTTGGAAGCTTTGGTTTATAAAACTTAGCTTGAAGTATTTTGAGCATAACCTTGTTGCTGTGCAGGTGCCAAGTTGTGTTCAACCCTTCCTGGTGCCATAGACTGAAGCATGCCAGGCTTCCTTATCCTTTACCATCTTCTAGAGTTTGCTCAAGTTCACGTCCATTGCATTGATGATATCACCAAGCCCTCATTTTCTGTCACGTTCTTCTCCTTCAGCCATCAGTCTTTCCCAGCATCGATCTTTTCCAGTGTGCCAGCTCTTCCTATCAGATGTGCAATATTTTGGAACTTCAGCTTCAGCATCAGTCTTTCCAATGAGTATTCAGTGTTGATTTCCTTTACAATTGATGTTTTTTTCTCCCTGCCGTCCAAGGGACTCTCAAGAGTCTACCCCAGCGTCATGTTTAGAAGCATCAGTTCTTACTAGAATAACCTTGCTAGTCTGTAAAATGAGTGCAATTCTATGGTGGTTTGAAAGGTTTTAGCATTGCAGTTCTAGGCACTGGAATGAAAACTGACCTTTTCCAGTCCTGTGGCCACTACTGAGATTTCCAAATTTGTTGACATATTGACTGCAGCATTTTAACAGCATGTAAATTCAGGATTTAATCCTGCATTTCAGGATTTAAATTCAGGATTTAAATCCAGCCTTTCAGGATTTCAATTCAGGATTTAAATCCAGCCTTTCAGGATTTCAAATAGCTCAGATGGGATTTCTACACCTCCACTAGCTTTGCTCCTAGTAATTCTTCCTAAGGCCTACTTGCTTTCATACCCCAAAATGTCTGACTCCAGGTGAGTGACTGCCCCGTCATCTTTATCAGAGTCACATTTTTGTATAGTTTCTCTGTGTTCATGCCATGTCTTCTTAATCTCTTCTCCTTCTCCAAAGCCCTTACCATTTGTGTTTTATTGCAC
Source organism: Tragulus kanchil (assembly GCA_022376925.1). Classification (NCBI taxonomy): domain Eukaryota; kingdom Metazoa; phylum Chordata; class Mammalia; order Artiodactyla; family Tragulidae; genus Tragulus; species Tragulus kanchil. The sequence goes on along the minus strand of JAIOJX010000003.1, from coordinate 82,840,925 downwards.
CTCTCCTTGCAGCGTCACTTTTGGCATGAAATGTTCCCTTGATATCTCCAGATTTCTTAAAGAACTCCCTAGTCTTTGCCATTCTGTTTTCCTCTATTTCTTTACATTGTTCAAATAAGACCCTTTTTTTCTCTACTTGTTATTCTATGGAGCTCTGCATTCAATTGGATATATCTTTCCCTTTTTCCTTTGCTTTTCACTTCTCTTCTTTCTTCAGCTATTCATAAAGCCTCCTCAGGGAACCACTTTGTTTTCTTGCATTTTTCTTTGAGATGGTTGATTATGGTTTCATTCTATAGCTCTCTCTATATAAAGCACTTAACAATTTAAAAGATATTGGCAATTTTATATGATCATGATTTTGACCCTTTCTATGTAATTATTATAATATTATCTGAGTGCATAAACCCAAATATAATGGGTTTACCCAGTTAAAATCCAAAAACAATCATTGAGTGTGTGTTTGCTTAGCATATGGATCCTAAAAAAATGGCATCCCAGTAAACCAGCAAAACGTCATCTACTCTTTAAAAGGGAAAAATCCAATTTCTTCTGGTTCTCATGTAGCTAGTTTTAGTCAGCAAACTGAAGGGAGGTGATCTTCACTATATACAAGATTAATTCTAAAAAAAAAAATCTGCAATACTCATTTATGAACCTAACATGCCATGGGATTTCTGTAACTGATTTATTCTTTCCAAGTGATAGAATATTTTATTGGTCAATACTTTGAAGCAAATGTTGACCAGTGTTTTGTAGCTAATTAGTTATTCTCTATTTTTCTTTCTTCTAAATAAATATTAGAAATATAATATTTAATACATGTATTTAAAATTTCTGGCTTTACTGCATGTAAAATTTAGCATTAATTAAGCATTTTAATCTATGTACGCTAGTAATGATGATTTTCCTTTTGTGAATCTATCACACCTAGACATCTTTCATCTCTGTTTAAAAGCACTATTATGCCCCTCCTACCATCTTCTTGTGGCTTGTCCTTTGCTCTTGGATGTGGGGTATGTTTTTTGTGATTAGATCCAACCTCCTCCTGTGGATGGTTTTTCAGCTGCTAGTTTGCAATTCTGGCTGTTTTGCAGGAGAGAGGAGTGCTCATCCTTCTATGCTGCCCTCTTAGCTCCATCCCCATCTCAGTTTAAATCATCAGCATTTCTTTGACCCTCCCAAAGATATGAACTCAAGAAACTAGGTATAAACAATGCAGTGACATAAGAACTCTTTTCTATGACACAGATTAAGCTATGTTTACTATGTACTCATACAGATGTTTACATTATGAAAAAAACATGTCATAAATACAACCCCTGATTTCAATGGATATACAGTCCTAACTTAACATGGAAAAAGGAGAGCTATTGCTTCTGAAGGTCACATTGCTACATACAGATAGGAAAGGACACATGAAATCTATTTGACCAGTATTTCTAATCAGGATCTCATTACTATCAACAGATTTCAAGTGTCAATGTTCTTGTATTTAATTTAAAACTCACATGAATCATCAATAAACTTTAGTTTTCTATCTGTGATAGCATTTGCATATTGACTTGCCCTAAAAGGAAGACAGAGACATTCATAGAAGGCAAAATACTGCATATGAGGCATATGAAATTTACGCCAAAACACTATTTGAGTACATTTGTTATACTTGGTTCTATATATTGGGATTGTTTGAGGTAAAGTCACAGTAATTTAAATCATTTGGAAAAATATCAAGTAAATTAGGGCATACATAAAAGGAAAAATTATGACGATCCTATTACGTCCAAGTGATAGAATATTTTATTGGTCAATACTTTGAAGCAAATGTTGACCAGTGTTTTGTAGCTAATTAGTTATTCTCTATTTTCTTTCTTCTAAATAAATATTAGAAATATAATATTTAATACATGTATTTAAAATTTCTGGCTTTACTGCATGTAAAATTTAGCATTAATTAAGCATTTTAATCTATGTACGCTAGTAATGATGATTTTCCTTTTGTGAATCTATCACACCTAGACATCTTTCATCTCTGTTTAAAAGCACTATTATGCCCCTCCTACCATCTTCTTGTGGCTTGTCCTTTGCTCTTGGATGTGGGGTATGTTTTTTGTGATTAGATCCAACCTCCTCCTGTGGATGGTTTTTCAGCTGCTAGTTTGCAATTCTGGCTGTTTTGCAGGAGAGAGGAGTGCTCATCCTTCTATGCTGCCCTCTTAGCTCCATCCCCATCTCAGTTTAAATCATCAGCATTTCTTTGACCCTCCCAAAGATATGAACTCAAGAAACTAGGTATAAACAATGCAGTGACATAAGAACTCTTTTCTATGACACAGATTAAGCTATGTTTACTATGTACTCATACAGATGTTTACATTATGAAAAAAACATGTCATAAATACAACCCCTGATTTCAATGGATATACAGTCCTAACTTAACATGGAAAAAGGAGAGCTATTGCTTCTGAAGGTCACATTGCTACATACAGATAGGAAAGGACACATGAAATCTATTTGACCAGTATTTCTAATCAGGATCTCATTACTATCAACAGATTTCAAGTGTCAATGTTCTTGTATTTAATTTAAAACTCACATGAATCATCAATAAACTTTAGTTTTCTATCTGTGATAGCATTTGCATATTGACTTGCCCTAAAAGGAAGACAGAGACATTCATAGAAGGCAAAATACTGCATATGAGGCATATGAAATTTACGCCAAAACACTATTTGAGTACATTTGTTATACTTGGTTCTATATATTGGGATTGTTTGAGGTAAAGTCACAGTAATTTAAATCATTTGGAAAAATATCAAGTAAATTAGGGCATACATATGGAAAATACGATCTTGTAAACAATCCATATTTATGGCACTGGGCACTGCCCTGATTGCCAGTCTGCTGGTGGGATTTCTGCATTCTCTTTGTACTTATCCATTGTTCATGCATATGTGGATTGTGAAACTAATCTTATCTCCTTTTCTTTCCATCAAATAAAGAGAGCTGCAATGGTTTACAGTCACATGAATACATATTCCTTTCTTAAAAGTGAATCAAAAATCTTAACTCTAAACTGATAAAATAAATGACAAGTGAAAAAAAAAAGATGTTCTAGTTTAATCAGTGATGTCTTTGGTTGTGCTATTTTAAGACCTTTAATATCGAGTCAATTTAATATTTAATTAGACTAGAATACACATATATCTGCAGCTTTGAATAAGCTATAGAAAATTATAGTCTTTTATTATTTTTTGCAAAAAGTACTCATTTAGGTTTAAATCAAATGGCAAATTGCTGTAATTCTCTACCCATTTTGTGTAGGTAAAGCACACTATCAAACAATTGCTGTATTTTATTTTTTTAAGAATGCGACCTAGTCCAAAGAAGGGTCTGGGCTTTATCCATGGTTAATTCAAAGCTCTTGGAATTTCCCAAAGGACAGAAATGTCTTTGTTATTCATGACAGACACATGGAATTATTCTGATAATATATGCTATATAGCATGGAATTATATAATAACTTGGTGAAGCAAGGTGACTCATAATGAGACCTTGAGGACACATTCAGAATTCTGGAGGAGAGAGGACTGGAGAGAGTTCAGCACAGTGAGCAACAACTCAATCAATCATGTTAATGTTAAGGAAGCCTCAGTTAAAACACTTAGCACCACAGTACAGGTGAGTTTCCATAGATGGCAATCTTCTGTGAGTTTGCCATATATTATGCTGGGAAGAGATAATACTCTTGAACTCCAGAGTGACCAGAAGCTCAAAGTTGATGTGTTCCCCAAATGTTCTATGTGTCTTTTCCTTCTGCTGCTTCTATTTAAATGGCCCATGATTGCGCAAAACACTATTTGAGTACATTTGTTATACTGGGTTTTTTGGGATTGTTTGAGGTAAAGTCACAGTAATTTAAATCATTTGGAAAAATATCAAGTAAATTAGGGCATACATATGGAAAATACGATCTTGTAAACAATCCATATTTATGGCACTGGGCACTGCCCTGATTGCCAGTCTGCTGGTGGGATTTCTGCATTCTCTTTGTACTTATCCATTGTTCATGCATATGTGGATTGTGAAACTAATCTTATCTCCTTTTCTTTCCATCAAATAAAGAGAGCTGCAATGGTTTACAGTCACATGAATACATATTCCTTTCTTAAAAGTGAATCAAAAATCTTAACTCTAAACTGATAAAATAAATGACAAGTGAAAAAAAAAAAGATGTTCTAGTTTAATCAGTGATGTCTTTGGTTGTGCTATTTTAAGACCTTTAATATCGAGTCAATTTAATATTTAATTAGACTAGAATACACATATATCTGCAGCTTTGAATAAGCTATAGAAAATTATAGTCTTTTATTATTTTTTGCAAAAAGTACTCATTTAGGTTTAAATCAAATGGCAAATTGCTGTAATTCTCTACCCATTTTGTGTAGGTAAAGCACACTATCAAACAATTGCTGTATTTTATTTTTTTAAGAATGCGACCTAGTCCAAAGAAGGGTCTGGGCTTTATCCATGGTTAATTCAAAGCTCTTGGAATTTCCCAAAGGACAGAAATGTCTTTGTTATTCATGACAGACACATGGAATTATTCTGATAATATATGCTATATAGCATGGAATTATATAATAACTTGGTGAAGCAAGGTGACTCATAATGAGACCTTGAGGACACATTCAGAATTCTGGAGGAGAGAGAGGACTGGAGAGAGAGTTCAGCACAGTGAGCAACAACTCAATCAATCATGTTAATGTTAAGGAAGCCTCAGTTAAAACACTTAGCACCACAGTACAGGTGAGTTTCCATAGATGGCAATCTTCTGTGAGTTTGCCATATATTATGCTGGGAAGAGATAATACTCTTGAACTCCAGAGTGACCAGAAGCTCAAAGTTGATGTGTTCCCCAAATGTTCTATGTGTCTTTTCCTTCTGCTGCTTCTAATATGTATCATTTTGCTATAATAAATATAACTGTGAAGATAATTGTTTCCCATCTGATCTGTGAGACTTTTCAGGCAAATGATCAAACTTGAGGGTAGTTTGGGAAACCAGAAACCTGCAGGTGGTCTTATAAAATCTTGAACCAACTTGGCAGTGTTGATGACTCCCCTTTAACCTTGCAGCTGGTCAACTCCAGGTACCTATCAAGCCAAACTCTGATAGGGCAATTCTTTTTTTATTGTAAATACATTATAGTCAAATACATAATCAAGATATGAATAAAATTCTGCATTTACATTTGAGTAGAACCAAGTGGTAGCCCCTATAATCTAATAATATCTTCAATTAATTAATTTCTATGATAATGTACTGGTACTTGATCTTTTATGTAAATATTTTCAAACATTAAAAATTCCAATTAATGCAAAAGTATGTGTAAGAACACAATTCACATTATATTTACTTAAAAGTAATATATTTAACAGTTTTGATTAAGAAAAATTAAAAAAGATTAAAATCCTATTTGTGTAGCCAGTGAACATTTTTATGTTTGCTATACTAGCTTAAATTTTTAAGATGATTCACAAATATATTCACCAGTGCTCCCATGTGACAGCCTAACTTGTTTTTCTAAAATGTCTAATATTGACTAGGGCAAACAGATTCTGAAAATGTCAAAACAATCATATTTACCTATCACATAATAAGTAAACATAAAAAACAGTTAATTTTAAAATTGAATGTGAATTATCTAGTGAGTATCGAGTGATATCCTAAATAACATTAATGAAATAACCTGGACCTGACATGAAGACAATATTCCTAAGAGATGCTTGTAAAAATGGTGCCACAAATCTATGTCCCATTGGCTATTGTTTCAGGAAATCATTGCAAAACACTAGAAAATAAAAAATTTTCTTTTTCTGCATAATTTCATTTTTGAAGTCAAAGGTGGTATACTTTTCCATTAGACAAAACAAAATGCTCAATTTTTTACTTTTCAATGATCAAATTTTCCATTCCCTAGTGACTTTTCCAGTCTAGATAGTGCTTTTTGGATCTTTGTAGTGAGAAAAAAAAAAAGACAAATTGCTTAGATGGGAAGAGTTTCAGAAAATGAGCTACAGTACTTGACCCAGTGTCAAGCTGGAGTCTGGCTGCCTTTTTTCCCACTTTAATGATGCTAACCTTCAGTTACGATGGGGAAATGGAATATATTTTGTAATGGACACCTGTTCTTGAGTATCACAAAAACTAGATGTTATGCAAGAGGATCAGTGACAGCAGGGAAATGATTTTAACCCTGCTGACTTCTAGCCAAAGAGAGAGCTATTACATTAACACCAGCATTTTGTAAGGTTTTAATTTCTCAAATGAGAATACAAAAGACTTGGCAGAGATATTTGAAGAACAAACTCCTTTTTCTAAAAATCACAGGAAATTACTAGAAGACAGAGTAAGTTGCCTCTTTAATATATGAAATTAAATGCTTCTTTTTGGAGATAAATTATCCAAATATCAATAATATAGTGGAACATTAATGATTTTTGGTTAATTAAAATGAGTATGAAAAACTTTTTGCCACACATGGCAGGAACAAGAGCAGATGGAGTTAAGATGAGGCAGAAACTTCTGCCTAAGCTCTTGGATACATTAGCAAATAATCAAACACTTTGCAAAAATTGAAATATGTTCTGGTAAGAGATGAGAATGACTGCCAGTTTCTAGAGCAAAAAACTAGGTTCTTTTCAGAAAAACAAAACAAAACAAAACAAGAATATTATGGAAGAATTATTATGATATTTCCCCCTGGCATATTTTGTTCTTAAAATGTATTTTCGTTCTAAAGCAGAATATGTTAAAACAGAAAATAGAAAAACAATGGACTAATAAAAATAGAAAATGTTAATACTTTAGTTAATTGCCATTCATTAAGAAGTGTTCCCAATATCCTGAAATTCAAAAATATAATTTTCACATACAAAACATCACAGAGCACTAAACCTAGTTTTAAGCACATGTTTCCATAAGATAGTATATAATGTTGTTATTAGTAATTCTCCTTTATTTATTAACACATGAACTTTCTGCTTACTCATGAAGGAAATACATTTTTAAGTAATAATTTCTGTGTATATTTTTATTCTGCTTTTTGGTTAGTTTTAATTTGATGCTTTGCTTCACTATCTTTTTTAAGCTGGTGACATGTCAATTATTTCTTGTTTTACTTTCTGAACAAATAATGTAGGTATTTCCAATTTCACAAAAGTAATTCCTATAATATAGAACTAAGTATCTTTCTTTCATTATTTCTTATGGCAGAATAACATGGAAAAAATGAACATTTCTATAAATACTAAAAGTAGATAAATTTTTCTCATGATGCAATATATAATGTACAAAGAAATTTCTGTATTTAACTTTGAATTGTTTAAAAAGTGTACTGAAATTTTCTATGCAGCATACTAAAAGTGGTAAGAATGCAGTCCTTCCCTGATTAAGACATTAACACTTCATATTATAAATTGTCAACAACTTAAGAGTCTGCTGGCATAACTGCAGAAAAAGAAAAAAAAAATAGCAACCGTACTTGATAAACACATTACTTGAAGAACTAAACACACTTTTTGTTTTAAAAAGATTTGAAAATCTGCCCTTAGAACAGATTTGAAACAGGAAGTCAAAGTAGGAGGTACTAGTTTTTTTTCCAAATTCTTAAAATTTTTTCAAAATGGCATTAGCAACTTCCAAGTGAGACTTTTGGATCATGTTTTTCACTGGAAAAAGGCTTGCAGTTTGAAGAAAATCAAAGTTATCTCATGATAACAGTAATTTTCATTATTTTTAATATTTCTAAATTTGAAATTATTTGGACTTTGACATGCTTCGAAGTCATTTTGTCTTTCATCTATTGAATATGAATTTACAAGGAAAATGAATAATTAATTCTGGAAGACCTACTTTATTTATTCTTTGTTATTTGATGTTTCTGAGTCATTTCTCCTGAACTAACTGTTAATATTGCTGTTTTAGCTAATCTGCATTTTTTGACAAGACCTATATTTTCAGACAATAATCTGAGTAACTGTAATGAAAAATAATTGTCATTATTTATTAATCACATCTGAAAAATAACAAAATTTCTTCAATTATAGTTGACCCTATGTCTATTTAAATCTTTATCCACCAAACAAAGAAAAACGGTCACCTTTTATACTTAAAAATCTAACAGCCCAAAGAAAGGGTCAATGTGAAAAAAAAAAAAGCACTGAAAATTTCAAGGAATTAATCATTTTTTCATGAAAAAAATAAGGGCAAATAGTACTATGACTTTGAAACTAATGGGGAACATTAGTGTGATTAGTTTTCCAGTATGTAGAATACAGGGACTGAGATAATCTTCTTTAGAAAATAAAACAGATTTCCAAAGTTTCTTGAACATTTTCCACAAACTGCTTATAGCTGATAAGTAGTAGGCAAGCTATTCATCTTTCAGATGAGAACATGTTTAGTTTATTCTCAATAATAAATTATTCTAGTTTAGATGGGGAAGAAACATACACAAAGAGTAAATGAACTTCAAATTAGCATGTTGACATAGAATGCTTATTAATGAAGTTCAAGTTTACAACGTTCTTCCACAGAAATTTTGTTCCCACATTCAGTGTGGAGAAAATAGTGACTTTCTAAACAGTCCCCATATTTGCTTGGGGCTTTGTGGCACCAATCTTTTCCAATAGTACTTGATTTCCTTAAAGGGAATTGCCTCTCTCACACTGAGTATAGTCTTGATAAGAGAGTTCAATTCCCCTTTTAACTTTACCTCAGAAGATCAGGAGACAAAGTCCTCCTTCTATCCGCCACCTGAGATGGCCTATAGCTGCCAAGTGACCAGCTGATAACAGAGTCCTTATCAGTAGAGACCACAGTAAGGAAAGGAAGAGGTCATGACATAGAAAGAGGCTAATTAGTCAAGGAAAACTCTTAGCTTTCAGGCTTTTTTTTTAATTACAAGAGTCTCCAAGTTTGGACTGTTTAATTCTGTCCACTTCCCAAAGCCCTTTTTAAAACTTTTTTTTCTAGAATTGATTCCTGTTACTTACATTACACCATCTAATTAAATGACAAGACCTATATTTTCAGACAATAATCTGAGTAACTGTAATGAAAAATAATTGTCATTATTTATTAATCACATCTGAAAAATAACAAAATTTCTTCAATTATAGTTGACCCTATGTCTATTTAAATCTTTATCCACCAAACAAAGAAAAACGGTCACCTTTTATACTTAAAAATCTAACAGCCCAAAGAAAGGGTCAATGTGAAAAAAAAAAAAAGCACTGAAAATTTCAAGGAATTAATCATTTTTTCATGAAAAAAATAAGGGCAAATAGTACTATGACTTTGAAACTAATGGGGAACATTAGTGTGATTAGTTTTCCAGTATGTAGAATACAGGGACTGAGATAATCTTCTTTAGAAAATAAAACAGATTTCCAAAGTTTCTTGAACATTTTCCACAAACTGCTTATAGCTGATAAGTAGTAGGCAAGCTATTCATCTTTCAGATGAGAACATGTTTAGTTTATTCTCAATAATAAATTATTCTAGTTTAGATGGGGAAGAAACATACACAAAGAGTAAATGAACTTCAAATTAGCATGTTGACATAGAATGCTTATTAATGAAGTTCAAGTTTACAACGTTCTTCCACAGAAATTTTGTTCCCACATTCAGTGTGGAGAAAATAGTGACTTTCTAAACAGTCCCCATATTTGCTTGGGGCTTTGTGGCACCAATCTTTTCCAATAGTACTTGATTTCCTTAAAGGGAATTGCCTCTCTCACACTGAGTATAGTCTTGATAAGAGAGTTCAATTCCCTTTGAACTTTTACCTCAGAAGATCAGGAGACAAAGTCCTCCTTCTATCCGCCACCTGAGATGGCCTATAGCTGCCAAGTGACCAGCTGATAACAGAGTCCTTATCAGTAGAGACCACAGTAAGGAAAGGAAGAGGTCATGACATAGAAAGAGGCTAATTAGTCAAGGAAAACTCTTAGCTTTCAGGCTTTTTTTTTTTTTAATTACAAGAGTCTCCAAGTTTGGACTGTTTAATTCTGTCCACTTCCCAAAGCTTTCTCCCATTTCTTATAAAAAATGTCTTTTTGGTTTAAGTCATCTAGAATTGATTCCTGTTACTGAGAACACTAACTATTGACACCATCTAACTAAATATATATATACTGAGAAGTTCATTTATCATATAGGCATTTCTTGCTCTATTAAAATGATTGATATTAATCTATTTCATAAAACATACTATTTGATAAATTCTACAATTGTTACTTTCAAGTTGCTATTTCAAGATGCTAGTGATTAAACATATTATTAATAACGTTTCATTGCATTTGGGGCACTATTTTTCAATTTGAAATACACTTAAGCACATAAATTGCTTCATCTCATGTGATTATCATAAAGTCAAATTTTCAACAGAACAGATACTACACTTTTTATTTTATATGGACTACCATTAACTGAGGATAAAAAGATCTCTATACATAAATTTCTAAGTATATGGAGCTATAAACACCATATCTTGTGTTGTTTACCATACAACACACTGCCTCTCACCACTGTAGTTGGAAAAAGAAAATGGAGTATGTTACTATGCATTAGCAGTTCTGATGACTAATTGTAAGATGTGTGTGTGCAGAAGGGATTGTCCATACACCACCAAACAATACTCAGGACCCCAGTGGGGTGTCTTACAATTCAACTAAATTCTGAAACTGACTACATGGAGACAGCATCAGATTCCACTGGTAGAGGGCTCAATCCCAAGAAATCATCCCTCAATTGGTAACCCAGGTCATTACTTGAACCTCTGAGATAACGGCTATAAATCATAAGCTTCTGTGACCTTCTCTTTAGGCTCAATTAATTTACAAGAGAAGCTCATAGAACTCATAGAATCCGTGTACTTCATAGATTACCAATTTATTCCAAGGGATATTAAAGGATACAAATCAACAGCTAGATGAAGAGATAAATAGGTGAGGAACCAGACAAAGGAGCATCTGTCCTCATGGAGTTTGGGACTCACTATGGTGGTAAATGGAAGTGTTCCGATTTCCCAGTTTAGAAACTCTTTGAACTTTCTCCTTTGGATTCTTATGAAGATAATTCCATAGGCAAGTGTGACTACGTCATTGGTCATTGGTAATTGATTCAATCTCCAGTTCCTCTTTCCTCCCCCAGAAATTAGGTAGTGAGAATGAATGTTCCAATCTTCTGTTCTTGGTTGGTTTCCTTGGAAACCAGCTCCCATCTGAAAAGTCACCTCATTTACATAAACTCAGGGGTGATGGGAAGGGTACTACTGTGAATAGTAAAATACTCATTTCACCTTTATGACTCTAAAATATCAGCAAATGAGAACTAGAGACTAAGTGTTATAACAAAGGTGTTCTCCTTGTTCTTATTGTTAAAGGAATCCCAAGCATTTTGGTAGCCATGAGTCAAGAATCTTGGGTGAAGACCCAATATATATGAGAAATATATTTTGGTTATCTGAATGACCAAATGCATGTTTCTTTTAAATTGCAATATTGCACTAAAGTGCAATAGGAAAACAAATAGAAAAAACTCTATAGACATAGTTCTTAGGCTACTGGCTTAAGATTGGGTGGAACAGTGTCAAAAATTAGTGGTAATGTTAAAGATTTTACTGACACAGTACAAACTACAACAGAATCTCTTGTCAGTTTATGGAATCTTACAGAAATTACTGGGGTCTTGGAATATCCTGCTGCCAGTGTCATTTGCCAGGACCCCTTCTCTATTTAAAGGAGAAAAATTCTGGCCCCGTGAGCTTTCTCCACTCCTGAGTTTATCTCTGGGCTGAGGGTCCTATTGGCTGTGTCAAAGGAGTAATATCTAAACGCTGATAGAATGTGGCAAGCACAAAGATGCCTTTAATTGAATTCGTTAGTTTTAATAATTGACTCACATTTGTATGCCCTTAAATATCATTCACACAATTAAAATAGTTGAAAAATTGTATTCCAAGGGATATTAAAGGATACAAATCAACAGCTAGATGAAGAGATAAATAGGTGAGGACCAGAGAAAGGTGAATCTGTCCTCATGGTGTTTGGGACTCACTATGGTGGTAAATGGAAGTGTTCCGATTTCCCAGTTTAGAAACTCTTTGAACTTTCTCCTTTGGATTCTTATGAAGATAATTCCATAGGCAAGTGTGACTACGTCATTGGTCATTGGTAATTGATTCAATCTCCAGTTCCTCTTTCCTCCCCCAGAAATTAGGTAGTGAGAATGAATGTTCCAATCTTCTGTTCTTGGTTGGTTTCCTTGGAAACCAGCTCCCATCTGAAAAGTCACCTCATTTACATAAACTCAGGGGTGATGGGAAGGGTACTACTGTGAATAGTAAAATACTCATTTCACCTTTATGACTCTAAAATATCAGCAAATGAGAACTAGAGACTAAGTGTTATAACAAAGGTGTTCTCCTTGTTCTTATTGTTAAAGGAATCCCAAGCATTTTGGTAGCCATGAGTCAAGAATCTTGGGTGAAGACCCAATATATATGAGAAATATATTTTGGTTATCTGAATGACCAAATGCATGTTTCTTTTAAATTGCAATATTGCACTAAAGTGCAATAGGAAAACAAATAGAAAAAACTCTATAGACATAGTTCTTAGGCTACTGGCTTAAGATTGGGTGGAACAGTGTCAAAAATTAGTGGTAATGTTAAAGATTTTACTGACACAGTACAAACTACAACAGAATCTCTTGTCAGTTTATGGAATCTTACAGAAATTACTGGGGTCTTGGAATATCCTGCTGCCAGTGTCATTTGCCAGGACCCCTTCTCTATTTAAAGGAGAAAAATTCTGGCCCCGTGAGCTTTCTCCACTCCTGAGTTTATCTCTGGGCTGAGGGTCCTATTGGCTGTGTCAAAGGAGTAATATCTAAACGCTGATAGAATGTGGCAAGCACAAAGATGCCTTTAATTGAATTCGTTAGTTTTAATAATTGACTCACATTTGTATGCCCTTAAATATCATTCACACAATTAAAATAGTTGATACATACAAACTATGTCTTCAAGGAACCTCCTTTCTAAACAATTGCCAAAGTACATAAGGAGAAATGAAGGGTGTAACAATATATATGTGAACAAGAATTACATTTGGATTTAAGAGGTCAATTATTCAGCTGCTATTTCCATTTGAATGAGCTTACCCAGGAAAAGGTGGGGATAAGTTGAACTTATGGTGATGAGCGGAGGGGCAGAGAGGGCCAGGAGGAGCACAGTGATCCATGGTAAAGACGAGCTGACAGGTCCCAAAGGCTAATGGATCTGAAGCAATTGATAACATTATGTACCCAGAACCACGCTCCTAAGACCTTGCCAATTGCATGAAAGGTGACTTAGGGCTGGCTGAAATTTCTCATGGAGCAGCATATACTGACTGTCTTAAGGGAGCATTTGAACTTTTGGTCAAAGGACAACCACTGAATTCTGGAGGAAAACAGCATTAAAAGCATCAGGATATTTTTGTTCTGAAGAGTATACAGCCTAGTCATATTGTTTTGTACTGAGTCATATTGTACTTCTCACAATATTTATTCTGATGTGATTTGGTATTTGACAACTGTTTTTCTCTTTGAAAGATGGAAAACTTGGATCCTTCTTGACCAAATTCCCATAAACAATGACAGACTTATTGGACCTTACATAAAGACATTCAAACAAAACAAAATGTTGCACTTAGGAAGAAACTTACAACAGACAAAACTTACATTAATTTGTTTTCCTGCCTACATCGTGCATGCTGAGGAACCTCACAGCACCTGTATTCTCTCTCTTGGGCTGAACTTACCCTCCTCACCATATGCTTGCTTGCTGCTGTTAAAAATGAACAAACAAATTCAACTAAGTAAATGTAAAGATCTAATTGGCTTTATTCAACAATTCATAAATCGAGTATCACCTCCAATCATTTTGAGTTTATCTCTGGGCTGAGGGTCCTATTGTGTCAAAGGAGTAATATCTAAACGCTGATAGAATGTGGCAAGCACAAAGATGCCTTTAATTGAATTCGTTAGTTTTAATAATTGACTCACATTTGTATGCCCTTAAATATCATTCACACAATTAAAATAGTTGATACATACAAACTATGTCTTCAAGGAACCTCCTTTCTAAACAATTGCCAAAGTACATAAGGAGAAATGAAGGGTGTAACAATATATATGTGAACAAGAATTACATTTGGATTTAAGAGGTCAATTATTCAGCTGCTATTTCCATTTGAATGAGCTTACCCAGGAAAAGGTGGGGATAAGTTGAACTTATGGTGATGAGCGGAGGGGCAGAGAGGGCCAGGAGGAGCACAGTGATCCATGGTAAAGACGAGCTGACAGGTCCCAAAGGCTAATGGATCTGAAGCAATTGATAACATTATGTACCCAGAACCACGCTCCTAAGACCTTGCCAATTGCATGAAAGGTGACTTAGGGCTGGCTGAAATTTCTCATGGAGCAGCATATACTGACTGTCTTAAGGGAGCATTTGAACTTTTGGTCAAAGGACAACCCACTGAATTCTGGAGGAAAACAGCATTAAAAGCATCAGGATATTTTTGTTCTGAAGAGTATACAGCCTAGTCATATTGTTTTGTACTGAGTCATATTGTACTTCTCACAATATTTATTCTGATGTGATTTGGTATTTGACAACTGTTTTTCTCTTTGAAAGATGGAAAACTTGGATCCTTCTTGACCAAATTCCCATAAACAATGACAGACTTATTGGACCTTACATAAAGACATTCAAACAAAACAAAATGTTGCACTTAGGAAGAAACTTACAACAGACAAAACTTACATTAATTTGTTTTCCTGCCTACATCGTGCATGCTGAGGAACCTCACAGCACCTGTATTCTCTCTCTTGGGCTGAACTTACCCTCCTCACCATATGCTTGCTTGCTGCTGTTAAAAAAATGAACAAACAAATTCAACTAAGTAAATGTAAAGATCTAATTGGCTTTATTCAACAATTCATAAATCGAGTATCACCTCCACCTACCCAATAGAAAGGAGCTCCAAAGAGCTATAGAAAAGTAAAGATTTTTAAAGGTAGAAGTGAGGCAGAGAAAAGAATGTACCAGGAAAAATTGTATTTTTTAAGTCTAGGTTACTTTTCTCAAGGGAGCAAAGGGGTAATTACCTCACTATTACTGACTAGGTAATTCCAGATTTGATTGGTTAAAGGTTACATGCCTGGGAGAATCTGAAACTGCACTTTGGTTAGGTATAAGCCTTGCTTCATTGATGTGGGACTTGGCATAACTGACTCTGCTGGGATTTATTGTATCTTTTTTAATGCTATTTTAATGTTCACAAAGCAGGTCACCAGACGAGGCGGATAAATAGTCAGACAGTAACCATATCACACCAACAGGCAGTAACGCTGGAGTAACATAAAGCAGCTCCACAGAGCTGTGTATGTTTTTTACCTGAACGCCTAATTACGACATGGTATTGATCCTATGCTTTTACTCTATGGTGGACTCTAGTGCCAGGAAAAGACTCACTCCATTTCTTTCTTGTTCTTAACTTCTGTTTATCTAAGTAGCACAGGGAAACAACTGAAAAGCACTAGAATGACTAGAATGACTACCCACTCCAGTATTCTTGCTGGAGAATTCTGTGAACAGAGGAGCGTGACAGTTCATGGGGCCTCCAGAGTCAGATGCAACTGAGTGGCTAAAACTTTCACTTTTTCCTATTATTATAGAATGCATTTTGAGCATTGTTATTTATGTCTTCACAGCTACATAGTATCTATAGGATCCTTCTTGACCAAATTCCATAAACAATGACAGACTTATTGGACCTTACATAAAGACATTCAAACAAAACAAAATGTTGCACTTAGGAAGAAACTTACAACAGACAAAACTTACATTAATTTGTTTTCCTGCCTACATCGTGCATGCTGAGGAACCTCACAGCACCTGTATTCTCTCTCTTGGGCTGAACTTACCCTCCTCACCATATGCTTGCTTGCTGCTGTTAAAAAAATGAACAAACAAATTCAACTAAGTAAATGTAAAGATCTAATTGGCTTTATTCAACAATTCATAAATCGAGTATCACCTCCACCTACCCAATAGAAAGGAGCTCCAAAGAGCTATAGAAAAGTAAAGATTTTTAAAGGTAGAAGTGAGGCAGAGAAAAGAATGTACCAGGAAAAATTGTATTTTTTAAGTCTAGGTTACTTTTCTCAAGGGAGCAAAGGGTAATTACCTCACTATTACTGACTAGGTAATTCCAGATTTGATTGGTTAAAGGTTACATGCCTGGGAGAATCTGAAACTGCACTTTGGTTAGGTATAAGCCTTGCTTCATTGATGTGGGACTTGGCATAACTGACTCTGCTGGGATTTATTGTATCTTTTTTAATGCTATTTTAATGTTCACAAAGCAGGTCACCAGACGAGGCGGATAAATAGTCAGACAGTAACCATATCACACCAACAGGCAGTAACGCTGGAGTAACATAAAGCAGCTCCACAGAGCTGTGTATGTTTTTTACCTGAACGCCTAATTACGACATGGTATTGATCCTATGCTTTTACTCTATGGTGGACTCTAGTGCCAGGAAAAGACTCACTCCATTTCTTTCTTGTTCTTAACTTCTGTTTATCTAAGTAGCACAGGGAAACAACTGAAAAGCACTAGAATGACTAGAATGACTACCCACTCCAGTATTCTTGCTGGAGAATTCTGTGAACAGAGGAGCGTGACAGTTCATGGGGCCTCCAGAGTCAGATGCAACTGAGTGGCTAAAACTTTCACTTTTTCCTATTATTATAGAATGCATTTTGAGCATTGTTATTTATGTCTTCACAGCTACATAGTATCTATAGGAAACTAAGGGACAATACCTTTTGAATAATTTTATTTATTACTGTGAAATTAGCTTACACATTCAACATTGATCAATATTTAGAAGTGTAGAGAATTTGCTGACATGAGAAAATCTACTAAGCCAAGTAATGTTGGTGTAGGCCACTCTTGCTGTTAATATGCAGATGTTAATATAGGCCTTATCTGTTCTACTTTGATCCAAAAATGCAAGCATCAGATAACATCATTGCAGCATGAATATGTTAAGGGATATCCTGTTGACTTGTGGCACTAATGGTATCTTCAACGATGGACCAAGAGATCACTGATTAAGTTTGCAGTCTAGCTACTCCTTGACTTACTGAAATTGTGAAGGAAATGTGCTCTTCATGGACATGGTTAAAATAAGAACTAGATTTTTGCTCATTAATAAAGATTATATTCCAGATTCTACCTAGAGAGGCCTCTGTTAATAAATGCAGTTTTTATCTTAATCCTCAAATTCTGCATGACAGACCTTTATTTCATCCCTAACTGAAACCAAATATCAAGATATTGCCTCCTTACACTTAGCTCTAGGATAAAGAAGATCATATAGATCATGGAGAAAATAAGTTCACACGAAAGATAGTGAAAAATATGCTTGACTATTGCTATCTTTAAAAGATACACCATGAGTAACTCAGGGAACTTTACATGTAAATTGTGAGAGAATGAAGGGCAGAGAAAAAACATCATAAAAATGACCGTCCCTACAAAAGTATAGTCACACCAAGGTGACAGAATGAGATCAATCTTATTAGTGATTTCTCCTCCAATGATTTAATCAATTAAGCAGATGTGCATAAGAGTTTTATTTATTGAGCTAGCATTGATTTTTAAATATAATAATTATAGCCCTAAATTCTTATTATGGTAGTCTTTCAAAGTTTCTTTTTTATTGAAGGGCAATATTAATAAAAGAAAATGCACAAATTATAAGCGTACTGTCTGATATTTTTTGCAAAGATATTACATTCACAAAGCAACTAACAAGATTAAGAACAGAATATTAAATAGACAACAGAAGTCTCCCTTATGCTGCTCTACTGTTAAAACACTTCCTACCATAGCTAATGACTATTCTGACTTCTGTTGTGATGAACTGCTTGCCTTTTATAGATCTTACTGGTTTGAATTGTAGATACACTGTTGTTGGTCTTTCACTAACCAACAGTATATAATAATACTCTTGCATGTTGTTGCATAAAATATTAATTTTCTTTGCAGCATAGTATTTCATTTTGTAAACATACCACAACTGCTTTGTTTACCTTACAGCTGATGGACAGTTGAATCAAACATAATTTGGGGTTCTTACAAATACCACTGTCACAAACAAATTTTATATGTCATTTGAGGTTCAGATGTAATCATTCTTATCATGTGAATACATGGAAGTGGAATTCATGGGTTGAGGTGACACACCCATTTAGCATTTCAAAGTGGCTGTTTCAATTTGTATACCCACCAGCAGGTAGAAAAGTTCCGGCTGCTCAATATTAACACTGATTATTCTTCTATTTATTTATGGTAATCTTTCTACTGAGTATGTATCGATAACTTGCAGTTTTAGTATTAAGAAATCTTTGCCTAAATCAAAATCATTGTAGAAATGTCATATATTAACTTCTTGATAATGTATTGTTTTGTATGTGAGCTTTAGTTTCTTAATCCATGTGTAATTGATATTTGAATATTTGAAGAAGTAAGAGGCAAGAATATTTTCTCCTCATCAATAACAAACTTCAGCTATTGATCTTGATCAATGAGTAACAATAACATGCATACAAATGACCGTCCTACAAAAGTATAGTCACACCAAGGTGACAGAATGAGATCAATCTTATTAGTGATTTCTCCTCCAATGATTTAATCAATTAAGCAGATGTGCATAAGAGTTTTATTTATTGAGCTAGCATTGATTTTTAAATATAATAATTATAGCCCTAAATTCTTATTATGGTAGTCTTTCAAAGTTTCTTTTTTATTGAAGGGCAATATTAATAAAAGAAAATGCACAAATTATAAGCGTACTGTCTGATATTTTTTGCAAAGATATTACATTCACAAAGCAACTAACAAGATTAAGAACAGAATATTAAATAGACAACAGAAGTCTCCCTTATGCTGCTCTACTGTTAAAACACTTCCTACCATAGCTAATGACTATTCTGACTTCTGTTGTGATGAACTGCTTGCCTTTTATAGATCTTACTGGTTTGAATTGTAGATACACTGTTGTTGGTCTTTCACTAACCAACAGTATATAATAATACTCTTGCATGTTGTTGCATAAAATATTAATTTTCTTTGCAGCATAGTATTTCATTTTGTAAACATACCACAACTGCTTTGTTTACCTTACAGCTGATGGACAGTTGAATCAAACATAATTTGGGGTTCTTACAAATACCACTGTCACAAACAAATTTTATATGTCATTTGAGGTTCAGATGTAATCATTCTTATCATGTGAATACATGGAAGTGGAATTCATGGGTTGAGGTGACACACCCATTTAGCATTTCAAAGTGGCTGTTTCAATTTGTATACCCACCAGCAGGTAGAAAAGTTCCGGCTGCTCAATATTAACACTGATTATTCTTCTATTTATTTATGGTAATCTTTCTACTGAGTATGTATCGATAACTTGCAGTTTTAGTATTAAGAAATCTTTGCCTAAATCAAAATCATTGTAGAAATGTCATATATTAACTTCTTGATAATGTATTGTTTTGTATGTGAGCTTTAGTTTCTTAATCCATGTGTAATTGATATTTGAATATTTGAAGAAGTAAGAGGCAAGAATATTTTCTCCCTCATCAATAACAAACTTCAGCTATCATTCTTTTGTCACTGAATTGTAGTGCTGTGTATCAAAAACTTGGTAACAAATACATACAGTGTTTCTTTCTCAGGGTTCTATTTTGTTAAATTTTTATGTATGTCTTCCTTGTTACTGTGTTACTTGTATAACTGACATTATAATAGATCCAGATAACTGATAGAACACATTCGTCAAATGTGTTACTCTCTCTCAGGATATACTTGTCTTTTCTTGAGCATTACAATTCCATATAAATTCATAATTATTTTGCAAATTTTGGAAAACATCACTCAGATACTAATTGATTGTGCACTGTATATATACATACATATATATATATATATACATTTAAGGGGATTTTGCATCTTTATTATATTGTGAATATTAATTAATAGAGGTCTTCAAATCCTTTGTTGCATAGATTCTAGATATTTGATGAATATTATTATTCTGTGTTTTGCCAGTATGTAGAAACAAATTTAGCATTCATTATATTCCTTTTGTATGCAATAAAATTCTCAAGTTCAGCTACTTTTTCAATAGTATATCTATGTATGATTTTGATTTTCTTCTTAAATAATGATATTGTATCAAAATAATGTTTTTTGAAAAATTTCTTTCAATCTAATCCTTATGCTATTTATTGTGCTTTCCTGTGGGTTTCCCTGGTAGCTCAGCTGGTAAAGAATCCACTGGCAATGCAGGAGACCCCAGTTCAATTCCTGGGTCAGAAAGATCCCCTGGAGAAGGGATAGGCTTAACCACTCCAGTATTCTTGCCTGGAAAGTTCCATAGCTTGTCCATGGTGTTGCAGAGTCAGACACAATTGAGCGACTTTCACTTTCACTTTCCTTAATGGATTAGCAAGTCTCTACCAGTACTGTGATGCATAAAATCATTAATAGTCAATAATCATGTTGATTCCTAAGGGGAAAATCTATCATTGTATATGACTCCAAATTAAAGAAATTTTTTCAATTTTAATTAATCTTCATTGGTTAAGCCAGTGTACAGTTCAATAAATCTAAAATGATATTTTATTTTTTCATTGTATTGCTATATCTTATTTGCTAATATTCTGTTTGAATTTTCTGAATCCTTGTTCATAGTTTTTTTTGGGAGGGGGGTTGGGGAGGGTGAGGGGCGGGCGGGCCACTTCTATTGGTCTTTCATTCATTTATTTTCATTCATCGTTTTGTTCTTTGGCTTGTGTGGGCCTCCCATCCCAGTGGCCAACAGAGCACCAACTTTGGGCGCATGCGTTCCAGAGCTCTGGCTTGGTAATTGGACACAACCGTCCAGCTGCTCCACGGCATGTGGGATCTTCCCAGGCCAGGGATCGAACTGGCACCCCTTGCACTGCAAGGCGGTTTGCTTACCCACTGGACCACCAGGGAAGCCCCTGTTCATAGTTTTTGATTCTTTGTTTCATCTTTAGTTTGCTAAGGATGAATCTAGTTCTTTAATATCTTTATCAGGTTTAGAATCAAGTTGATGACTATGTCATAGCATACTCTCATGTATTATTTTATCATTTTATATACCCAAGAAGAATTATATATGAATATTGTTTCTTATATTTTGGTAAAACTGTCTAGATTTTGCCTTGTGGGAACATTTAATCTGTTGATTATACATACCTCTTTAGGTTGATTCAGGACCAGGAAATGCTGCATCCTGGGATGCCAATCCCTGGTCCTGAGTTTTGGTACAGAGAGGAATTCAAGAACAAGCCAAAGAAAAGTAAGATAGTTTATTCCATCAGCAGAAGATAAGAGCTTCCCCCAAGGTACTGCATTTTTAATTTTATGGGCTGGGTCATTCATATGATAATGAGTGGGAGGAATATTCTCGTTAAGGGGAAGGGGTTTCTAGCAGTTGGGCCTTTGCTCACTTTTTGGCCTTTATGTTTAGCACTGGAACTGTCACAGCATGAAGAGTAGTGTATTCTGTAGTATTCTAATGAAGGCAAAATGAGCTAAAAGTCAATGACCAGACCATGTTGCCTGCCTTCTTGGTTTTAGCTGGTTCCAGCCAGTTATTGACCTATCCTTTCACTCAAACAGCTGTGTCCCTGTGTGCATTCTTTTAATAATTGTGTCTTGCCTCCTTCCTTCCTGTCTCAAAGGGACATCGGACTAGTCGATTTTATATATTTCTTCTTGAGTCTGTTTTAGTAAACAATGTATTATAAGTAATTTGCCCATTTCCTTTAATTTTTCAGTATTATTGGGCAAAGGATTGTTAATCCTGTTCTATTGTGAGTTTATTATCTATACTCTTCATGGCATTGTTTCTTTTTATTCCTATTACTAGTATTGTGTTTTTATCTTTTTTAAATCATTTTGATAAAGATTTATCAAATTTTGTCTTTGTGATTTAGTTTGATATTTTTGTTTTTCATTTCAGTAACTTTCTTTAACAATCTTAATAAGACAGGTCACCAAAATTGAATAACCTAAAAGCAATATTATACTGTGTACAAAATGGTGGCTATAAATATCATCCTTAAAGTCCTATGCAGGGACTAAGGATATCTTGGTTTGATGTATCTCTTGCTTCTGCAGAACCAGGTGAATCCTAGAAGCAGATAGTAGACCAACTCTAGTCATAAGCATTGTGACAAGTATATATGTTTCCTAGAGCAGTTTAGTAAGGCCTCAGATATAAAGTATGAAGCCATTCATTCAATGAAGCCATTCTTTTCTATTCTAATCAGAAAAGTATTAAAATCAGTTTTTATTCCCATAAAAAGGACAATAAAATATTCTTAAAGTTTAGTCCAGTACTTTGTAAATTTTCTTTTTTTGTAGCATACACTAAAGAAATCTGGACTTTGTTGGCCATCTTAGATTATTACATTGATTCACTATGTCAATTATATTTTTTAGACTGAATGAGAAAGAAGCAACTAGCAGTCCAGAAAACACAATAAAACACATGCATTTCTAAGGGTAAGGTATAAACCTGGTGAACTTTCAGGGGTATGTCACATCCATAAAAATTTAAGTGTCTGGTGATTTTGAGGATACAACACTATCTCCTTTAAGAGATAATTATTAAATCTTGTAGTTCCTAAACCAAAGAACAAAGGATAACATTAGATATGTCTCTTCCAGTTTTAGCACCAGTATGTGCCATGTGCACAATTTTGTGCTAGGTGACATACAATTCTGCCAGCTTTGAATGAGGCCCAGAGCAGAAAAATATTCTGCATCAGGCCCAAAATATGGTATAAGTTCCTTTGAAAGACAGTGAAAGTGTTAGTTGTCACTCACTCATGTTTGACAATTTGTGAGTTTATGGACTATAGCTTGCAAGATTCCTCTATCCATGGAGTTCTTTAGGTAAGAATAATGGAGTTGGTAGGCATTCCCTTCTCCAGGGGATCTCTTGGATCCAGGGAATCCACTAGGGAAGCCCCTGTAAGCCACTTTACCACTTGAAGTACTTAAACTGCCAGATATTCTCCATTAAAGAGGGGTTAAGGGGAGATTAGCAGAGAATTGCAATTTAGAGTCTACAAATATGGCCATATGTGTGTAAGTTATCCCCCAGCAAGGGAAGGAGAATGTTTTTTTAAAAAAAAAAAAAAGAAAGGGAAGTTGAGAGAGCTGCTCTATGTAATTAAGGTTTCGGTTTATTAATTTTTTTCTATAAGCCATTTACCACATGCAAAAATTTAATAAACAAAAGCCTTAATTAGAGTTGGGAGACCATAAGTGGGAGCTCTTACACCCCGCCAATATAGCAGAGCACAACAGGAAAAAGAAAGACTCCTCTTCTTTCCAGGAAAGGACTCAGCCTATAAAAAGTTATAGACTTCTTGTTTATCATGTGTTCAGTCACTAAGTCACATCTGACTCTTTGTGATACTGTGGACTGTACCCCACAAGGTTTCTCTGTTCATGCGAGCTTCCAGGCAAAAATACTGGAGTGGGTTGCCATTTCCTTCTCCAGGGTTTTTTACCAGAGCTCTTTCAACTTTCCTTTTCTGTTATAAAAATATACTCCTTTTGCTGTGATCCCGTGGACTATACCTTGCCAGGTTTCTCTGTCCATAGGATTTTCTAGGCAAAAATACTATGATTTTGTGTAGTGCTTTGGAGAAACTAGTGGGAGATCCAAAATTCATGGGTCTGGAGCAAAGCTATAGTGGGAGAATTACTCTGAAGTAAAGTTATGCCATCTGTAGTGGAAAAATCATACACAAAACAATGTATTTGTGCTGCCAGGCATCAGTTATAATGAATGAGGTCCTGTCAAATCCATAAAGA
This sequence comes from Tragulus kanchil, assembly GCA_022376925.1. Taxonomy (NCBI): domain Eukaryota; kingdom Metazoa; phylum Chordata; class Mammalia; order Artiodactyla; family Tragulidae; genus Tragulus; species Tragulus kanchil. The sequence goes on along the minus strand of JAIOJX010000003.1, from coordinate 82,816,869 downwards.
CATAAGGCTGAGAAAGTGCAAATGTATGTGCACTGTAAGAAAGAAGTTGTATATCTAGGACTAAAGTGCTGGTTGGATCAGGGGCCATAAGCAATGTGCATAAGTAGCCTTAACCCACTTTTATATCCTTACCCTTCCATCTGTTCAGGCCTGTGACCAGATGGAAAGGACCTATGGCAAGAATAAAGATGATTATGTCTTATCTTGGTTTATAGATAGGTCAACCCAATATGTGGGTGTAGACCAATTATATATGACCATTTCAGTACTTTTAGTACTACACTAAGAAATACATTTTTAGATAAGTATGATGGAAAATCCTATAAGTACTCAAAGCCTCAGGTGGTACACTAGCATTAATTTTTTTTTTTTTTGGAAAAAATAAGTGGCTTCAAATTAGAATATACATAGATTCACGAGCAGTGGCAAAATGACTTGGCAAGCTTGTCAAGGACCCAAAGGCAAAAGACAGGAAGGTCAGGATAGAGACTAGAAGTGGAACTTTATGGGTAAATATGTGAAATTGGACGGAAACTGTGAAGGTCTTTACCCACCACCAGAGAGCATCCACTGTAGAAAGGACTCTAGACAAAAATCTACAGCAAATGACCCAGTCAGTTAGTATCAGCTGGTTTTTGTCTTTTTGCCCATGATTGACAAGAGGGGTACTGATATACACATACACAAATGGTGGTTAAGCACAGACCCCAAACCATGAATTGATCTATCTGCTATCATTACAGGCTGTTAAACTTCCCAGCAGTGGGGAATTATGCTAAGTTCTCAGTAGGGAAATCTTTACTGAGGAAAAAAAAAAAATTAACACTGCTTGTTGGTAAGCTGGCTTCGTTGGGTCTCCGGCATCTTAGAAAGACCAGAGGTTTCTACTCAGTAGGATAGATATGTATTTCATATATGGATTTGCCTTTCCTGACTCCAGGCCCTGCCCTCAATCAGCAGCATTATCCAGGGTCTCACTGAGTGCTTGACTCACAAAGATTAGATCACATATAATATCACATTGAACTAGAAGATCCACTTAATAAATAGTGATGCTAGAGTAGGCTCATGAATTTAGGATCCACTAGTTAGATTACGGATCACCTGATTTATCATGCTCACTTGATAAAATGTTGGGATAACTTGTTGAAGGCATAACTGAAGTGCCAAATGGAAGCAATACTGTCTGAGAGCATGGTATCATCCTACTGGATATAGTATGTGTTCTATATCAAAGGAATTTTAAAGGCTCTGTGTCCCCAGGAAAATGAATACATGTATCTGGCACAAATCATACCCAAGACCCACTTTGGCCTCTGTAGCACTGATGCTCCTTGTCCAGAAAATCCAACAAGAATATCAATTAGTCATAAACTACAGCTGCCAAGTTAATACTTTGGCTTCTTTGTTGTTCATGGACCAGCAGTCAAAAAGTGAAGTTACTTTGTTAATAGCGGTATTAATCCTGATCACCAAGAAGATAAAGGGGCCAAGGAGAAATGTGTGTGTAATGCGGACAATCCATTTGTTTACTTCTTCTCAGTTGTGTTTTACATGGGTGGATACAGTCAACTCATCCTGAAAAAGACACAGTGACCAGGAGGAGGCCAGCCTCCAGTAAGATGTAGGTTTTGAGTTAACACCACATTGTAAATCATCAAGCAGAAACCTGGAATGGGTAATAGAATAGGAATAGAGTGAGTTTCAACTAAGGATTCCAGGGCAGCTGAAGCAGTAGTAGCTGTAGGTCTTCTGACTAAACTCCCATTTCAAAATCTCTCAAGGTGACAGTAGGGGTTGATATACACATACACAAATGGTGGTTAAGCACAGACCCCAAACCATGAATTGATCTATCTGCTATCATTACAGGCTGTTAAACTTCCCAGCAGTGGGGAATTATGCTAAGTTCTCAGTAGGGAAATCTTTACTGAGGAAAAAAAAATTAACACTGCTTGTTGGTAAGCTGGCTTCGTTGGGTCTCCGGCATCTTAGAAAGACCAGAGGTTTCTACTCAGTAGGATAGATATGTATTTCATATATGGATTTGCCTTTCCTGACTCCAGGCCCTGCCCTCAATCAGCAGCATTATCCAGGGTCTCACTGAGTGCTTGACTCACAAAGATTAGATCACATATAATATCACATTGAACTAGAAGATCCACTTAATAAATAGTGATGCTAGAGTAGGCTCATGAATTTAGGATCCACTAGTTAGATTACGGATCACCTGATTTATCATGCTCACTTGATAAAATGTTGGGATAACTTGTTGAAGGCATAACTGAAGTGCCAAATGGAAGCAATACTGTCTGAGAGCATGGTATCATCCTACTGGATATAGTATGTGTTCTATATCAAAGGAATTTTAAAGGCTCTGTGTCCCCAGGAAAATGAATACATGTATCTGGCACAAATCATACCCAAGACCCACTTTGGCCTCTGTAGCACTGATGCTCCTTGTCCAGAAAATCCAACAAGAATATCAATTAGTCATAAACTACAGCTGCCAAGTTAATACTTTGGCTTCTTTGTTGTTCATGGACCAGCAGTCAAAAAGTGAAGTTACTTTGTTAATAGCGGTATTAATCCTGATCACCAAGAAGATAAAGGGGCCAAGGAGAAATGTGTGTGTAATGCGGACAATCCATTTGTTTACTTCTTCTCAGTTGTGTTTTACATGGGTGGATACAGTCAACTCATCCTGAAAAAGACACAGTGACCAGGAGGAGGCCAGCCTCCAGTAAGATGTAGGTTTTGAGTTAACACCACATTGTAAATCATCAAGCAGAAACCTGGAATGGGTAATAGAATAGGAATAGAGTGAGTTTCAACTAAGGATTCCAGGGCAGCTGAAGCAGTAGTAGCTGTAGGTCTTCTGACTAAACTCCCATTTCAAAATCTCCCTCAAGGTGACAGAACCACTGGCAGAGCTGCTTCCTTGGTGTTTATGAAGAGCTAAATATTTGTTGTTGTTGATTTTCTAAGTCTTATCTGATTCTTTTTACAACCCCATGGACTTGAATTTTGGAAAAAAGGAGGTATTTTCCCCATATACCCTTCAAGGAAGGACTTGCTTCCCAGGCATGGGGAAAATTGGCAACAAACATTTCCTAGAGATCAACTCAGTATCTGCTTTACCTTCAAAGAAACAGCAAACTTAAGGTTACACCCTTCATGCAGCAGCCCACATTTAGTGACTAAGAAATGCAAGGGTAGAGATCCAACTATTTTGGTTTGAAACTGAACATTATGAAGTCATTTCTTCCTGGAGAACTTCTTACAGGGCTGACTAATGCTATGCCAAGACTGCATTGCATTTTGACTATCCTATATGTTTTTAAAATATTTGTTTATTTATCTGGCTGTACAAGGTCTTAGCTGCTGCATGCATGATTTTTAGCTACAGCATGAGAACTCTTAGTTGCAGAATGTGGGATCTAGTTTCCTGACCATAGATCAAATGCAGGCTTCCTGTATTGGGAGAGTGGAGTTTTAGACACGAGACCACCAGGGAAGTCCCACTCTTTGATATTTACTGCACCCACCATCTTGCTTTCACAGGTGTTGATCCTTGTAATAATCTTTCACCCCAAAGTTGTTATAGTGTCTGTCTCTGGAAATTTTGAAAAACCAAAGTGATTCTAATAGCGGTATTAATCCTGATCACCAAGAAGATAAAGGGGCCAAGGAGAAATGTGTGTGTAATGCGGACAATCCATTTGTTTACTTCTTCTCAGTTGTGTTTTACATGGGTGGATACAGTCAACTCATCCTGAAAAAGACACAGTGACCAGGAGGAGGCCAGCCTCCAGTAAGATGTAGGTTTTGAGTTAACACCACATTGTAAATCATCAAGCAGAAACCTGGAATGGGTAATAGAATAGGAATAGAGTGAGTTTCAACTAAGGATTCCAGGGCAGCTGAAGCAGTAGTAGCTGTAGGTCTTCTGACTAAACTCCCATTTCAAAATCTCCCTCAAGGTGACAGAACCACTGGCAGAGCTGCTTCCTTGGTGTTTATGAAGAGCTAAATATTTGTTGTTGTTGATTTTCTAAGTCTTATCTGATTCTTTTTACAACCCCATGGACTTGAATTTTGGAAAAAAGGAGGTATTTTCCCCATATACCCTTCAAGGAAGGACTTGCTTCCCAGGCATGGGGAAAATTGGCAACAAACATTTCCTAGAGATCAACTCAGTATCTGCTTTACCTTCAAAGAAACAGCAAACTTAAGGTTACACCCTTCATGCAGCAGCCCACATTTAGTGACTAAGAAATGCAAGGGTAGAGATCCAACTATTTTGGTTTGAAACTGAACATTATGAAGTCATTTCTTCCTGGAGAACTTCTTACAGGGCTGACTAATGCTATGCCAAGACTGCATTGCATTTTGACTATCCTATATGTTTTTAAAATATTTGTTTATTTATCTGGCTGTACAAGGTCTTAGCTGCTGCATGCATGATTTTTAGCTACAGCATGAGAACTCTTAGTTGCAGAATGTGGGATCTAGTTTCCTGACCATAGATCAAATGCAGGCTTCCTGTATTGGGAGAGTGGAGTTTTAGACACGAGACCACCAGGGAAGTCCCACTCTTTGATATTTACTGCACCCACCATCTTGCTTTCACAGGTGTTGATCCTTGTAATAATCTTTCACCCCCCAAAGTTGTTATAGTGTCTGTCTCTGAAGAACCAAGATACAATGTTTTAGACCTATGAAATCACCAACAACTCTAAGCCTCAACATTCTCAGAATTGTTGCCTCTTCTTGACTTTTCTTAATGCCTCTTACAGATTAGGAAGTACTTTGTTTCTTTTTTATTTTGTATCAAAGTATAGTTAACTTGTAAAGTTATGTTAGATTTAGGTATACAGCATAGTGATTCAGTATTTTTATAGATTACACTCCCTATAAAGGGCAAATTATTGGTTACATTCTCTGGGCTATGGCTTGCTTCTTTGTATTGTGACCAAGGTGCAATCATAGTCCATTTTTTTGGTTAAGAAAACCTTTCCTGGTGTAAGGGCAGACAGTTTTCCCCTTTCTTTCCTTCTAGTTTCTTTGGATTATTTGGTAATTACATTGACATAAAACAGATTAACAGCAGAAAAAAATTAAGTTTATATGTATGGAATCCTGTAACAGAAGGAGACTCCCTGGCAGTCAGGTGATTGAGGCTTATATACTGTCCTAACCTAAAGAGAGGGGCTAGGTGTATACCCATTTAAAAAGGAGGGATGGGCTTCCCCTGGTGGTCCAGTGGGTAAGGACACCGCCTTGCAGTGCAAGGGGCACCGGTTCGATCCCTGGCCTGGGAAGATCCCACGTGCTGCGGAGCAGCTGGACCGATGTTTCCAATTACCGAGCCAGAGCTCTGGAGCGCATGCGCCCAGAGCCGGCGCTCTGCAACGACAGAGGCCACCGCAATGGGAGGCCCACAGGAGCCAAAGAACAAAGACGGATGCAAATAGATAAATGAAAGACCGATAGAAGTGGCCCGCCCGCTCCCCTCCCTCCCCAACACGACCCCCGCCCAAAAATAAATAAATAAATACATCTTTAAAAAAAAAAAAAAGGAGGGAGATAATATGTGGGAAGATGAGAAGAACAAATATTTGCTAGACAAATATTTTCCATACCATGGAGATAATATTTTTTTGATATAAAAACTTGTCTCTGGTAATAGCTGTCTATTGGTATAAGACCTTTATCTAAGTTATTTTAGGCAGTTAAGAGGGGATTAAAAAAAAAAAAAAAACTCTTCTGGGCACTGATTGTTTTCAGTTTGAAATAATCCATGTGCCAAAGTAGTTCATTGTTAGTGATGGTATTCTACTACCCTTCACTGGCTTATAGACAGTTGCCTTCTTACTACGCCCTCATATGGCAGAGAGAAAGTATTCTTTTGGCTCTTATAATCTCACCCTCATTCATGAATGCAGTTAAACCTAATTTCCTCCTAAGATCCTTTATCTAAGTGCTCTCACACTGGAGGTTAGGGCTTCAATATCTGAGTTTTGGGGGGACACAGTTAGTTTGTAGCATATGTCATGGGGCTTTCCTGGTGGCTCAGATGGTGCAGAATCTGACTATAACGTAGGAGACTGGGATTCAGTCCCTGGGTCAGGAAGATCCCCTGGAGGAGGCCATGGCAACCTATTCCAGTACTCCTGCCTGGAGAATTCCATGGACAGGGGAGCCTGATGGGCTGCAGTCCATAAAGTCACAGAGTTGGACACAACGACAGTGACTGAGCAGAAGCATAGGTTATAACCAAAGGTTGATTGTGATTACTTTAACACACACAAATAGAAATAAAATAGTGTTTATTGTCTCCAAAGCTCTTTCACCCTAACTCATTTCTAAAAGGAAAACAGTGTTTCACTTGTTTCATCTGTTATTTATTTTCACATACCTATATAATATTGTTATTATTTTTGTGAGTTTTTATATATACATTCATCAGTTCTGACATTGTATATTGACTCTATGATTGTAAACAAGAGTACTAGCTTGTTTACATTTTGAATCTTTTATCCTGTCAATGTAACTATCTCACAAATTTTATTAAATTTATATTTAATATTTAATTACTATGTTTATATAAATATTGTTTCATGTTAGAATAATTATCAGCTTATTTCATTTGTTATATAACTTTTAAATTTTGATTTAATGTAATGTTGCCTTGATTACATTTTTTTCATTATTATTTCACATCTGATATTCTTTCTGCACTCTTCCAAGGCTCAAAAAATGTATCTTCACTTTTACTGACTTAGAAAGCTGTTCTTCCCTGGTGATTCAGAAGGTAGAGTATCCATCTGCAATGCAGGAGACCCAGGTTCTATCCTTGAGTTGGTAAGATGCCTTGAAGAAGAGAATGGCTACCTATTCCAGCATTATTGCCCAGAAAATTCCATGGATAGAGGAGCCTGGAGTCCTACAGTCCATGGAAGCGGTAAGAGTTAGACACTATTGAGTAACTAACATCACTATTACTATGATAAAAGTTATTTGGATAATTCATCAGTTCTATTTATATCTGGCCTTTGGCATAGCTCTCATTCTATGCCCTCTTTTCTGTCTTTCTGAGAATTTCCTTTTTCTCTCTGCAGTGCTAGAACTGTTGTTCATGTCTTCACTTATATTTTTTCACCATTTTTCTAGCGTTTGACTGCTACCCAGTCACACAAAGTCACTGCTCTGTATTTTACATCTCTGTTATGGCAGTACCTCACTTCTGAGTCCCAGTTCTCATATCAATTAGCTTTTGTATTGCAAAACACCACAAAGCTTAATGACTTTATTCATTTTCTGTGCAAGGGTCACGAGGGTAAGGATGTTTTCACATCTGGGCCAGCTGGGGTAGTATTGGCTACTGTGATATACTTGCGGTTAGCTGATGATAGGCTCGTGGTTAAATGCTTAAGGTGGCTGTGAACCAGGTAACTTTATTTCTATTCTGAGTGATTTGTCATATTCAAGCACAATAGCTCAGGTTTCTTAAAACCTAGTAGTCTCAGAATTATGGGGCTTCCCAGATGGCACAGTGGTAAAGAATCCACATGGCAGGGAAGGAGACTCTAGAGACAGGGGTTTGATCCTGGGTCAGGAAGATCCCCGGAAGAGGAAGTGGCAACCCATTCTGGTATTCTTGCTTGGATAATTCTATGGACAGAGGAGCATGGTGGGCTACAGTTCCTGAGGTTTCAAAGAGCTGAACATGACTGAACACACACATATGCACACAGACACATACATTCAGGATTGTAAATACAACCAAAGAACAAGTGCCAGAGCACTCATATTTCTGAGATCTCTGCTTGTTTTACTTTTGATAAGAACAAATTGCTCAGAACAAATTGTATGGCCATTGCAAAAAGACGACATCTTAGAAAGGGAAGAATTTGGAGCCCTGTTTGCAAGCTACCATTCTATATTCCATAACAATACATTTTCCTACCTAACCAAAACTTTAGGCTCAAAAGTTGTGAATCATCTGTGATTCTATCTATCAACAAACAATTCTAAATAGGTTATGATTTGGGGGCACTATTCTAAATCTTCTATAGCTATTTACCTGATAATCCTAAAATATCTAGGAGATAGTTCTATTAATATTAGCATTTGTCTCATTTAAATGTTACATGGGGGGCTTCCCTGGTGGTTCAGATGGTAAAGAATCTGCCTGTAATGCAGGACACCTGGGTTGCATCCTTGGATCAGGAAGATGCCCTGGAGAAGGAAACAGGAACCCACTCCACTATTCTTGCCTGGAGAATTCTATGGACAGAGGAGCCTGGTGGCCTATAGTACATGAAATCACAAAGCAGTCAGATATGACTGAGCAACTAACATTTTCACTTTTTACTTTGAATGCTATATACCTGTAAATTACTTTAGTATTCAGGTACCTAGATGCTAGTGAATGCAGAAAAAGTAAGTTACCTATATATTCTATTATTGTTTCTGTATCTACTTATCCTGTACTCACATCATCCCATCATGTTTTCAAGTCTGTTGATGATTTTTTGCCACTGCAAATATATTTCTTGCATAAACTAGTCTTCATACTCAGCATATTAATGTGATATTTGAAGGTAGTTAAAACTTTTTTAAGGAGAGCATGATCTTCAAGTTAAAAATCCCATCAAGATACCCTTATGTACAAAAGCAGTGAAGAGCTTCCCATGTGGTTTAGCAGCAGAGAATCCACCTGCCAATAAAAGAGACACGGGAGACGAGGGTTTGATCCCTGGGTCAGGAAGATCCCCTTGAGGAGGAAACGGCAACCCACTCCAGTATTCTTTTTTTTTTCTTTTAAACATTTATTTATTTATTTTGGCAGGGGTAGGGAGGGAAGGGGGTGGGCAGGCCACTTCCACTGGTCTTGCATTTGTCCAGTTTCATCCATCTTTGTTCCTTGGCCCGTGTGGGCCTCCCATTGCGGTGGCATCTGTTGTCGCAGAGCTCTGGCTCTGGGCGCATGCGCTCCAGAGCTCCAGCTCGGCAATTGGACACATTGGTCCAGCTGCTCCGCGACATGTGGGATCCTCCCAGGCCAGGGATCGAACCGGCGCCCCTTGCACTGCAAGGCGGTGCCCTTACCCACTGGACCACCAGGGAAGCCTGCACTCCAGTATTCTTCTGACTGAAAAATCACATGGACAGAGGAGCCTGGCAGGCTACAGTTGAAAAGGTCACAAAACATTGGACCTGACTGTGTGACTCAGCACACAAAAAAGCAGAAGACAGATATTCTCTATCTTCAATCTATTCTTCAATATATCTTCAATATATTGAGCTCTTTTTGGAAAAGAAAATGACCATAAAACATATAATAAAGATATTAATATTAAAAATAAAGAAATTCTAAAATATAGAAGCCATGGTAGAAGTAGTGTGAGAGGTAATCTTCCATCTATACATCTACCCATGGATGAACAACTAAAAGTCATATGAAAACAAGGGTTGACAGTTACAGGTACTAGGGCTTTTCACAAAAGGTAAACCATGATTGAGTAGATGGAAACTAGAAAAATGTATTTTCTGTATTTCATAACATGCCTATTATTGAAAAAACATTCTTTTGCATAGAAAAATATGGTTAAGTCATAGCAACTTGAATTGTTTTCTTCTTTGTTCACAGATAAGCGTTAGGAATTAATATATTTAGTTGTGATGAAATGCTTTGTTGTTGTTCAGTTGCCTAGTCATGTCCGACTCTTTGTGACCTCATAGACTGCAGCAGGATTCCCTGTTCCTCACCATCTTCTGTAGCTTGCTCAAACTCATGTCTATTGAGTTGGGGATGCCATCAAACCATCTAATCCTCTGTCATCCCCTTCTTCTTCTGTCTCCTATCTTATATTTCAGCAATTTTTTATTGATACTTATTTGTTCATATTAAAAACTAAATTCAATGATTTTTGCTAAAATTAAAATAATTAAAATGGAAATTATAATAATTTAAAAAGCAAAAACAATTAAAATTATAAAATTAAGATATGTAAAAATTGCTATATATATTTCCTTTCCATTTTTCCCTTTATCATTTTTTTCCATTTAAAATGTATCTGTTTATCCATATAAGTTAATGATTGTTATGTATTAACAAAGCAATTTCTTAGTGGTAAGTTTTTTTTGTACTGTATAATTGTTTTTGTTTACTTTTTGATGTTTGAAAATCTATTTTTCAAGAGCATATTCTATGACATAAGCAATTTAATAATACTAAATCATTATTTGGAATCATTTGAAGGAGCAATTATAAATTAAAATAAAAGTTGGCAAGAAGAAATGGTCCTTAAGGGCTAGAGTATAAGAAGGTGTTATGCTTTATTTGGGCTTTCAGTTTTCATCTTTTAAGTCTGATTATATTTTTACGTGAAAAAGATTCTGAGAGGGTATTTAATAAAAATAAATAAAATGAGAGAAAGAGATTTTCTGAAAGACTAAAAACCAACTCTGGTGTGATATGGGAATGCAATGGAGAAACTAGTTGAGATGTAGAATGTGCTGTAGAATTGCAAGACAAAAATGTAAAGAGATTATTATTTGTTCATTCATCCATTCATGCATTTTCTATCAACTTTTGACAGGTATTTGCTGTCTTTTGTGATCAAGCATTAATCAAGTGCTTTGTTATTAATCAGTAAACAAACAGGTACATATTTTTGCTGTATTAATTTTTGCATTTGGGGTATGTTGGAAATCATGATTGGAGGGCATAGAAAGCTGAGTGAGTCTCAGATGTAGTCTTGATGTTAGGACTGGGTAAATACGGAAATACAGAAAAGACAAATGAGAAAGATAAGCAGAATTACATATCAACTAAATGAATGTTATGAAAAATAATATTCCTAGTCAGGGTGTCTGGTAGACTCATGCTATCATTTATATATGAATTATAGTGAATTTTACCTGAATGTAATAATGCTCCATTCCTGATCTTGTCTTTACTTATTTACTACAGAGTTGAATAGGATTTAAGGTATCTTAAGGAAGTACGTATAGTAAACTAGAATAAATCCCCGCATTCCTTGTTTCCAAACACTTCAGAGATTGAGCTTTTTTCATAACCAAAATAATCCCCTTATCAAGATTACTTAACTATTCATAAAATAGGACACCTGTAGAAAATTGTCTTTCTTGGATCACTCAATAATTATTTTGAGGATTACATGCTTCTGTAATTCTTACTTCATTGGAATTTAAGGATTGATAAAGTCAGAATCTGTTAAGGATTTGAGAGTTTTTCAAGGAGATGATCTATATAAATACAGGGTTTTATATTACAATAGTCTCTTTTTTACTGACATGTCAAGGTGGGACTCATTCAGAGAACAGCTTATGTGGCATTTACTCCATAAGCTGCTGATAATGTCCTTTAATGTCTGTAAGGTTCATCTTCTCACCTCTTCCTCCCATGATGTGTCAGTCATCCCTGGATCTTCACATGGCCACAATTATTTTTAGGTTCTTGGGCGACATTTGAAGTACATCATCTTTGACAGCTGTTACTCTCACTTGATAAATAGTGTTGATGGCTAATTTTACAGAATTTTTTGTTTCACTGACTCCATTTACAACTTAAAGTAGAGTTAATTTGTGTTTACACAAGAAACATACATTTGCAAATGAATTGGCAAATTACAATAATTTTCTAATTAACTAAAAGAAAATTGAAAACAAAAATTATCCTCAATTACCAGCAAATTTCAGGGAAAAAAACTGTGAATTCCTTAATTTACTTGACTAATATAATTATTTTCACATTTTCTCTTATTTGTGTTCCATATGACTTTGTGTAACCTATATTTAAAACAAAGTAAATTGTTATTCACACATTACTTTTTTTCTCTGTAATGTTATTTACTGAAGTTATATGGAGCTTGTACCAATGTCCTATAACAGTAATAAAGTGCATTACTATTTAGTTACAAGTTTAATGTTAATATCTGTTTTATTTTGAACAGCATATCCATGTTGCATACAATATTGCATTTTGACATATAAGGCACAAACCCCTAATCAAAGAGGATTTGATGAAGATTTTAAAGAAGAAATCAAGAATGCTGAAATCGTGTTCTGGGGGAAAAAGATGGAGTTGTGAAGTTAAATCAGTAGCTAGATCGACAAACAGATAATTCATTTTGTGTGGGAGGTTTGCAGTTTTGTCGTTATTACTCAATTTTTTTTTAGCCTTTTCAGAGTATTACTTGTACTATGTTATGGAAATCATTTATAATCTCGATGTGGTATTTCAGGCAAATGTGCTTCAGATCTACATGCCAGTGACCAAGTTGGCTTTAACTCCTCTTCAGCAAAATTTAAACAGGCTTCTTTGGGACCATAGCCCCTGCCCTTCCTTTTGTTAGAATATTTATGTAAGAAAATTTTAATTGTAAATTCCTATTCTGCTCCTTTGAGATGTAAATGTTCTGTCAACTCTAACCATTTTTACAAACCAGAAACATCTTTCTCAAGGACCTAAGAGTCATCTCTTTGACCCTAATAAGGAAAGTCCCTATCTTCCAAGCTCAGTGGAAAGGGAGAAGCCTAACTTCAGCAAACTTCAATTAGTAAACACAAAGGGTCTCATCACAAAGACTAATTTCCCTTCTACATTTTTAAGTATTTTTCTTATTGTTTTTTTTTTTTTAATTGGAGAATAATTGCTCTACAATGTGGTGGTGGTCTCTGTCATGTACCAAATTGAATCAGTCATAATTATATAGGCATATATACACACACATATATATATATACATATATAGATATTATAGTCCCTCTCTCTTGATTCTCCCTCCCCTCCCCCATTCCACCCCCTAGGTCATCACCTAGTTCAAGGCTGGGCTCCTTGTGTTATACAGCAGCTTCTGATATTAGTTACCTATTTTAAATATTATTTTGCAAGCTAACTGCACCCCTTAAAATTTCCCTGCTTTTTTTCAGAGAAATAAGTTCATGCTCTCCTTTCAATAGCTATAATAATTTTGATCCCCATTGCAATAGTCTTAAATAAAGTTTTCCTTGTCAGAGAAATTTTTGTTTGACATCAGTTTAGAGAGAAATGATGAGAGACCATTTATGACTGAATTTCTATAAGTATGAGCTGATGTTTCAATTACCATGACTATTATAGACAATCATTAACATGTCTTTAAAAGTAAAATAATAACAGTTGCATTAAGAAATGGTAAAGAAATCTTATCTTCTCTAGTCAACACACATTTTTATGAGAACTCAATTCTTATTTCTGAGAGGAGGAGGGGACTGCCAGGGAAGGCTAAAGAAGATTGGTACAAGATTTTTTATAGGATATTAGACAATTTCTGATGATGAAAAGATGTACTTTTTTTTCATCAATGAGGACTGGAATGCAATAGAAAGAAAAGATACCTGGAGTAACAGGCAACTTCAGCCTTAAGTACAAAATAAAGCAGGTAAGTACTCACAGAGTTTTACCAAGAGAACACACTAGTTATAGCAAACACCCTCTTCCCACAAAACAAGAGAAGCTCTACACATGGATGTCACCACATGGTCAATACCAAAATCAGACTGATTATATTATTTGCAGCTGAAGATGGAGAAGCTCTTACAGTCAGCTGAAACAAGACTGGAAGCTGACTATGGCTCAGATCATGAACTCCATATTGCAAAATTCAGGCTGAAATTGAAAAAAATAAGGAAAACCACTAGGCCATTCAGGTATGACCTAAAACAAATCCCTTATGATTGCATAGTGGAAGGGATAAATAGATACAAGGGCTTCAATCTGATGTACAGACGGCCTGCAGAGCTGTCAAAAGAAGTTCATAACACTGGACAGCAGTGATCAAAACCATCCCCAAGAGAAAGAAATGCAAACAGGCAAATGGTTGTCTGAAGAGGTCTTACAAATAGTTGAGAAAAGAAAAGTGAAAGGCAAAGGAGAAAAAGAAAGATATACTCATTTGAATGTTGAGTGCCAGAGAATAACATGGAGAGATAAGAAAGCCTTCTTAAGTGAACAATGCAAAAAAAAAAAAGAGAGGAAAATAGTAGAATAAGAAAGATTAGAGATCTCTACAAGAAAATTAGATATACCAAAGGAAGATTCCATGCAAAGATAGGCACAATAAAAGGCAAAAATGATATGGATCTAAAAGAAGAATAAGATATTAAGAGCTGAAAAGAATATACAGAAGAATTATGCATAAAGGATCTCAATGAGCCATATGACCACAATGATGACCACATGAAGTCAGATATCTTAGAGAGTGAAGTCAAGCAAGCCCTAGGAAGCATTACTACAAACAAAGCTAGTGGAGGTGATGGAGTTCCAGCTGAGCTATTTCAAATCCTAAAAGACAATGCTGTTAAAGTTGTACACTCAATATGCCAGCAAATACGGAAAACTCAGCAGTGACCTCAGGACTGGAAAAGGTCAGTGTTTATTCCAGTACAAAGAACGACAATGCCAAAGAATGTTCAAACTGCCTCACAATTGCACTCATTTCAGATACTAGCAAAGTAATGCTCCAAATCCTTCAACCTAGGCTTTAACAGTATGTGAATCCAGAGCTTCCAGATGTACAACTGGATTTAGAAAAGGCAGAGGAACCAGAGGTCAAATTGTCAATATTCACTGAATCAGAGAGCAAGGAAGTTCCAGAAAAAAACCCTCCATTTCTGCTATGCTAAAGTCATTGACTTTGCGGATCACAACAAGCTGTAGAAAATTCTGAAAGAGATGGAAGTACCACCTGCCTCCTGCAGAACTTCTGTGCAGGACAAGAAGCAACAGAGAGAACTGAACATGGAATAACGGATTGGTTCCAAATTGGGAAAGGAGTACATCAAGGCTGTATTTTGTCACCCTGCCTATTTAACCTATATGCAGATTATATCATGTGAAATACCATTCTGGATAAAGAACAAGCTGGAGTCAAGATTTCCAGGATAATATTAATAACCTGAGGTTTGCAGATGACACCACCCATATGGAAGGAAGTGAATAGGAACTAAACACCCTTCAGATGAAGGTGAAACAAGATGGCAAAAAATCTCATCTCAAACTAAGATCATGGCATCTGGTCCCATCACTTCCCCAAATAGATGGGCAAACAGTGTAAACTGTGACAGACTTTATTTTCTTGGGCTCCAAAAGCACTGTGGATGATTACTACAGCCATGAAATTTAGACACTTGCTCCTTGTATGAAAAGCTATGATAAACCTAGACAGTGTATTAAAAAGCAGAGACATCACTTAACCAACAAAAGTTGATATAGTCAAAGCTATGGTTTTCCCAGTAGCCATGTGTAGATGTGAGAGCTGGATCATAAAGAAGGTTGAGCACTGAAGAAATGATGTCTTTGAACTGTGGTGTTGGGGAAGGCTCTTTTTTTTTTTTTAAAGATTTATTTATTTATTTATTTTGGGCGGGAGTCTGGTTGGAGAGGGAAGGGAGCGAGCGGGCCACTTCTATTGGTCTTTCATTTCTCCATTTTCATCCGTCTTTGTTCTTTGGCTCCTGTGGGCCTCCCATCGCGGTGGCATCTGTCGTTGCAGAGTGCCGGCTCTGGGCTCTGGCTCGGTAATTGGACACATCGGTCCAGCCGCTCCACGGCACGTGGGATCTTCCCAGGCCAGGGATCGAACTGGCGCCCCTTGCACTGCAAGGTGGTGTCCTTACCCACTGGACCACCAGGGGAAGCCCTGGGGAAGGCTCTTGAGAGTCCCTTGGATGGCAAGGAAATCAAATTAGTCTATCTTAAAGGAAATCAACCCTCCATTTCTGCTAGAAAATTTTTGGAAAAGAAAAATTGGAAGTACCACCTGCCTCCTGCAGAACTTCTGTGCAGGACAAGAAGCAACAGAGAGAACTGAACATGGAATAACGGATTGGTTCCAAATTGGGAAAGGAGTACATCAAGGCTGTATTTTGTCACCCTGCCTATTTAACCTATATGCAGATTATATCATGTGAAATACCATTCTGGATAAAGAACAAGCTGAAGTCAAGATTTCCAGGATAATATTAATAACCTGAGGTTTGCAGATGACACCACCCATATGGAAGGAAGTGAATAGGAACTAAACACCCTTCAGATGAAGGTGAAACAAGATGGCAAAAAATCTCATCTCAAACTAAGATCATGGCATCTGGTCCCATCACTTCCCCAAATAGATGGGCAAACAGTGTAAACTGTGACAGACTTTATTTTCTTGGGCTCCAAAAGCACTGTGGATGATTACTACAGCCATGAAATTTAGACACTTGCTCCTTGTATGAAAAGCTATGATAAACCTAGACAGTGTATTAAAAAGCAGAGACATCACTTAACCAACAAAAGTTGATATAGTCAAAGCTATGGTTTTCCCAGTAGCCATGTGTAGATGTGAGAGCTGGATCATAAAGAAGGTTGAGCACTGAAGAAATGATGTCTTTGAACTGTGGTGTTGGGGAAGGCTCTTTTTTTTTTTTTAAAGATTTATTTATTTATTTATTTTGGGCGGGAGTCTGGTTGGAGAGGGAAGGGAGCGAGCGGGCCACTTCTATTGGTCTTTCATTTCTCCATTTTCATCCGTCTTTGTTCTTTGGCTCCTGTGGGCCTCCCATCGCGGTGGCATCTGTCGTTGCAGAGTGCCGGCTCTGGGCTCTGGCTCGGTAATTGGACACATCGGTCCAGCCGCTCCACGGCACGTGGGATCTTCCCAGGCCAGGGATCGAACTGGCGCCCCTTGCACTGCAAGGTGGTGTCCTTACCCACTGGACCACCAGGGGAAGCCCTGGGGAAGGCTCTTGAGAGTCCCTTGGATGGCAAGGAAATCAAATTAGTCTATCTTAAAGGAAATCAACCCTCTGTACTCATTGGAAGGACTGAGGTTGAAGTTGAAGCTCCAGTAATATGGCCACCTAACAGGAAGAGATGACTCATTTGAAAAGAGCCTGATGCTAGGAAAAATAGAATGAACATGAGCTTGAGCAACTCTGGAGATGGTGGAAGATAAGAAAGCTTGGTGTGCCACAGGCCATAGGTTTGCAAAGAATCAAACAGGACTGAGCAACTGAACTGAACTGAATGAGACATTTCATATCTTTTTGGCTTTGTGGTTGCTCATTTTTGCTGCCATGGGCCAAGTTAGAGAGATCTTTAGAATAAGAGGTCCATCTAAAGGAGAAGGAGAACTGACAAAGAATAGTCATTCGTGTGCCATCTTAAGCCAACTATCGCTAAACAACAAAACTCTGTAAAAGTAAAAAGTAAAACAAAAATTTTTTAAAAAGCAAATGAAGAAACACAAAAAGAAGTCAATTCTTATATCATCTTGGAAACTCAAGCCTGCTCAAACTATCTCATTCAAGTAGCATAGAGTGGCAAAAAAAAAAAAAAAAAGAAAAGAATTTGCTATGCTCAAAGCAATTGTTGGCAAACAAGCCAAAAATTAATATTTTCTTAATTTTTTCTTTAAATTTTGTTTTCTCAAAATTTTAAAAGATTTTTAAATTTGACTTATAAGTTTACATGCATGAAATGCTGTCTCTGTAATATTTTCCCACATTTGGTTGAAGTGAAATGAAATGTTCTTAAAAATTATTAAACCATGTTTACGTATTCTGTAAAACAAAATTTTGCTTATCTGTGTACATACATACACATAGTGTCTGCATAGATATTTTGACAAAAATAATAAACAAAGATATTCTTTTGCAGTACTAGTGTTACTGAGTCCAAGCTCACTCTGCTCACCACAGAACAGTCCAATGAATCTGAGAGATGAGGTGTTGAGGCAAGGAACACGATTTTATTCGAAAAGCAGCTGGCCAAGAAGATGGCAGGCTAGCATCTTGAAATAAACGATCTTATTGGGGTTTAGATGTAAGGCTAGTTTATAAATCAGATATGGGGGGAGGTGAGTAAGCAAAATAAAAAGGCCATTGATCTTGCAAACATCTCTTAGCATGGCAAGCCTCAGGCAGGGGATGTGTTGACTTATCTCGTCCTGTCATCTACAGGTGGACAGGGCTCCAAACAAAGGCAGTTTACTTTAAGAATCAGGCAGAGGGCCAGGGTCCTGGAAGAAAGCCATTAAGTATAATTATATGATAAAAGCAACAGAAGGCAAGTCGAATAAGCAGTTTGTAACATGGAGCCAGAATTGGCTTTCTCCCTACAACACTAACAGGAATAAATACTAAATTTAGAATTAGATTCTATGTTATATGATATGCATGTACCCCTGGAACATAAACTCTTTCTAAGTTGAGATGATATAGTGAAGAAACCAAGATTATATTTATTTATATGCCATATAAATTTATGTGTACACATATACACACATGCATATTTAAATTCAGTATATATAAATATACATGTCTGGTAGCCAAAGTGTGTAAAATAAACACATTTTGTACATACTATAATATCACATTGACTTGGAAAATATACTAGAATGCAGTTTGCAATAATTTTATTAGATATAAATGCAAGAATTTATTTAAATTTCTCTAAGACAGATTTTTTGTTTTGCCTTTACTTATATTTTGAACAACTTCTCTGACAGTCAGGATCAAAACACCATGATGGGGCCTCTGAGGGCTTTAAGCCTCCAAGTGCCTTCTAGAATCAATGGAAATACTAAAGATTTTCTTTATTTGACTCTCAGTTTATCATTGATTTCCTGGCACATCCGTTTGAGTGTAATCTAAAAAAGGATTGTAGAACTGCTTAATCAATATGCCATTACTCTTCATGAATGTGGTTGATTATCCACTTACTTTATTGGATATTGGGTAATAGTTCAACAATGCAGTTCCTGAGTGGTGACATTTTGTTAAAGACAAAAATCTGGCTCATCTTGAGTTTGAGCAAACATTAAACTTACCAATGACCTTCTTCTACATGACTCCAGCTCTCTCATAGATTCTAATACTGCAATTTAAGTTTAATTAACATGAAAATTATTGACCTTAGAAAAACTTACCCTACTTCCTTGAGTAAATATGATTCAAAGAACCATCAAGTGAAGTGGCAACTCAATTTAATGGGGATTACATTTTCTCTGGCTCTATAATGAAAAGTAACTACATTTACATTTCACTGCTATAGAAATATTTAGTTTTAAATAGATCAAGAGTAGAGTCACTTGAGGGTTAATGCTTCAAGCAATGAAGGGCACCTCCAAACAAGTATAGTTTTAGGAATCATTTTGCCAAAGATGGTACTCATCTGGTTTTGCACACCTGGGTAAAGAGATTTGAATGTGGCATCCACCCAATTAAAATACTTCATCTTAATTTCACTTGATAGAATTCTACTAACTTAAAAATTGTACAGTAAAATGAATAGATAATTGTAAATACCTTAAGTGACACTATAGGATGAATTGTAAATATGCATTAATTTATAATTTCCTTGAGATTCCCTTATAGCTCAGTTGGTAAAGAATTCACCTGCAATTCAGGAAACCCTGGTTTGATTCTTGGGCTAGGAAAGATCTCCTGGAGAAGGGACAGGTTACCCACTCCACTCCAGTATTCTTGGGCTTCCCTGATGATTCAAAAGGTAAAGAATCTACCTGCAATATGGGAGACCTGGGTTTTGTCCCTGGATTAGGAAGATCCCCTAGAGAAGGGAAAGGCTACCCACTCAGGTATTCTTGAGTGGAGAATTCCATGGCTTGTCCACAGGTCACAAAGTGTCAACCAGAACTGAATGACTTTTTTTTTTTTTAAAGATTTATTTATTTTATTTTTGGGGTGGGTGGGGAGGGAGGGGAGCAGGCAGGCCACTTCTCTTGGTCTTTCATTTGTCTATTTTCATCCATCTTTGTTCTTTGGCCCGTGTGCACCTCCCATCACGGTGGTTTGTGTTGTCGCAGAGCACCGGCTCTGGGCGCATGCGCCCCAGAGCTCCGGTTTGGCAATTGGACACATCAGTCCAGCCGCTCCGTGGCACATGGGATCTTCCCAGGCCAGGGATCGAACCAGCGCCCCTTGCACTGCAAGGCAGTGTCCTTACCCACTGGACCACCAGGGAAGCCCCTGAATGACTTTCACTTCACACAATTTGCTTACATTCACTGGTAAGAAGCAATATTAAAAAAAATAGTATTAACATAATTTCTAGAAGAGGAAATAGAGGGTTAGAGTGGTTAAAAACCTTGACAAAGATCATAGAATAAAGAATTTAGAAGAAGGTAGAGAAGACCCTGTGGGCTACTTTTTGTTTTTTTTTTTTAATCACATATTTCACACACTTAAGACAATTTTCAGACAATTGTTTCAGTACTGATTCTTGTCAGGGTCTTCTCTCTCTCTCTTTTTTTTTTTTTTTTTTTTTTTGGAGTTTACATTACAGTTCCTATGCTAATTCAAATAAGGGGGTCATTTCCTTTCATCACACAAGCTATAAGCCTGCAAAATTCTTAATTTCCATAAATGAATCCTATCAATCATCGCAAAATGCCAGTGAAGAGCAATGACACTTCGTCTACTTTGTTCATTCACAGTGACACTTATTTTTGTGACCTGCCTTGGTGCTGCAAGTTCTATTGTTTCTTGTTTCTCAAAACCTCCTCTGGCTTTGCATTTTAGCTCTCAGAATTTGTTTTCTCTTTGTAGTTACTGGGATTCCTTTGGCATAACATTTGAATTGACTCTTTGGTACTTAGTCTTCTGGAATTTACGACCTACAAATTTTCACTAAAAAAGAGGAGATGCCAACAACTTTTCTTTCTGACATAAAGGACGGAAAAAAGAAAATAATACCTCTTTGGTAAGCCCCACTCAACAGCTCCAGGGTGGAAAATCAATCAAACCGTATGCATGCAGTTAGTCAATTTAGGATCCCTGAGGCATAGAGCCTCCATTAAGAGCAAGCTTGTTGTTCCAATTCTTTCTTTTATAGACTTGCTCTTCCACACACCTGTGAACGTGCTGGAATCATGGCTCTTATCCAGTTTTTACAATATGTCTGTCAACATTTCCAGAGGTCTTCCATAAACACCATCTGTGGCTATGGTTGGAGAGGACTTAAAAACCACAGTGGCTTTTGGAAGAAACTAACCAAAGCCCATTTGAATGACTCCATCCTACCTATAACTTTAAAACTGAGAATGCTCTGGTTTCTTCCTACATTCAAAGCAACTAACCTCCTTATCCGTAGCACTTAAAGCACTCCAGTTATTTGGAGTAACTTGAATTAAAAATTTATTCTCATATAAAGTATTTTTCTCAATCCATTAATTTATAATTTTGGGTAATATACAAAACTACATAAATGACATATTACTATAAAAAGTAAATAATTGGCTCGGAGCGCGATGAACGAAGGCGCGGACGGCGGCGGCGGCGCGGCAGGCGCGGCGCGGTCCCGAGCGGGCAGTCCCGGAGCGGATGGCTTCGCCCCGTCTGCGCTGGGAACCCGAGAGCATTGGGATGCTGTCTATGAGAGAGAACTGCAAACTTTCCAGGAATATGGAGATACAGGAGAAGTCTGGTTTGGAGAAGAGAGTATGACTCGACTCATCAGGTGGCTGCAGAAACACGAGATTCCACTGGATGTTTCAGGGCTTGATATTGGAACTGGAAATGGTGTTTTCCTGGTTGAACTTGCAAAATTTGGTTTCTCTGATGTTACTGGAATTGATTACTCTCCTTCTGCAATACAGCTTTCTGGAAGTATTATAAAGAAAGAAGGTTTATCTAACATTAAGTTGAAGGTAGAAGACTTTTTGAGTCCTTCCACAAAGCTGTCTGGATTTCATATTTGTGTTGACAAAGGGACTTTTGATGCCATAAGCCTTCATCCTGACAATGCAATTGAGAAGAGGAAGCAATATGTGAAATCTCTCTCCAGAGTGTTGAAAGTGAAAGGCTTTTTTCTAATAACTTCATGTAATTGGACCAAGGAAGAGTTGCTGAATGAATTCAGTGAAGGATTTGAACTTTTCGAAGAGCTGCCAACACCCACGTTCAGCTTTGGAGGCCGATCTGGAAGCAGTGTAGCAGCATTGGTTTTCCAAAAAATGTGAGACTTTTCACTGGACAGATTCACTTAGTATTATTTTTAAGATGCTCTACATCAAAGTGAACCTGACACAGAAAATTGCACATGCAAATAAATGTTTAGTAAGTACACAGGATGCACATGTTGAGTAGATATAATGAGTTGGTAAAAAAAGAATCATGAGCATTTAAGTGGTTAGGTTTTAGAGATCAACCAAGAATAATTTTAAAATTTCCTTTTATATTTGAGATGTAAATATTTTTCTTCCAGATTAAAAAAAGATTCCTCTAACTGCTGAATAGTTAAAACTTGAAAGCAGTGGAAAGCATGTATTCTTGATTTTTGTGCCTCAGTAAATGTGAATTTAATATAGATGAAATTGAATTGAATTTATGAAGATTTGACCAAGCTATTCCAGGGTCCAAATAATAAGCCAGATGGCTTTCTTAGTGTTTTATTAGACTATTATAAAACATAGTAAGTATGATACTTTGGGTTGGATGGTGGTTTTTTAAAAATATGATTTAATACCTTAGAAATTGTCCCAATCCTTATGTGTAAAATTAAACAAAATCAGATAAATGTATCAGTTGATCAAGAAATAAAAAAAAAAAAAAGTAAATAATTAAAATGTAGTAAATGTTTTAAGAACAGTTAAGATAATAATATGTGTGTTTAATTGCCTGGTGCATCTGTCTTTTTGTGACACTGTGGACTGTAACCTGTCGATGGGTTTTTTTACTATAATACTGGAGTGGATTGCCATTTTCTTCTCCCAGAGATATTCCTGACGCAGGGATCAAACCCACATCTCCTGTGGATCCTGCCGTGCAAGAAAATTCTTTCCCTGTTGAACCATTGAGGAATCCTAAAGAAATAATATAAATAAAGTTTAGAATTTATCAACAAAGTTAGAAATTACTCTCTTTTATCTAAGGTACCCATAGAAAGAAAATACTGAATGAGGAACAGTTATGTGCCATGCAGGAGCTGTACTAGACATTCATATGATATCAAAACTAATAAAGAAAACTTTTCTTTATCAATAAATTCAAAATGCTATACAGGGAAAGAGATTTAAACTACTAAGGACCGCATCAGATGGATAAGTGATATATGGAAATGCAAAAGAACGTCAAAAAGCAAACAGCATTCTACAAGAAAGTCTTCACATACAAAAACAAAATTATTTGCTGTAAAAGTGAGAACATATTTTTCACATGGTTAAGAGGGATATGGAGGGAGTCAGAATGATAGGTGCTAGAACATGAGCCATGAAGAAATGTTGTATCTTTAAGCAGTCTAGTACTTGAATCATAAGGTGTAACTGAAGGCAGAGTAGAAGAGATGAGATTAATAAATAATTAAAATTTCCTTTTATATTTGAGATGTAAATATTTTTCTTCCAGATTAAAAAGATTCCTCTAACTGCTGAATAGTTAAAACTTGAAAGCAGTGGAAAGCATGTATTCTTGATTTTGTGCCTCCGTAAATGTGAATTTAATATAGATGAAATTGAATTGAATTTATGAAGATTTGACCAAGCTATTCCAGGGTCCAAATAATAAGCCAGATGGCTTTCTTAGTGTTTTATTAGACTATTATAAAACATAGTAAGTATGATACTTTGGGTTGGATGGTGGTTTTTTAAAAATATGATTTAATACCTTAGAAATTGTCCCAATCCTTATGTGTAAAATTAAACAAAATCAGATAAATGTATCAGTTGATCAAGAAATAAAATAAATAAAGTAAATAATTAAAATGTAGTAAATGTTTTAAGAACAGTTAAGATAATAATATGTGTGTTTAATTGCCTGGTGCATCTGTCTTTTTGTGACACTGTGGACTGTAACCTGTCGATGGGTTTTTTTACTGTAATACTGGAGTGGATTGCCATTTTCTTCTCCCAGAGATATTCCTGACGCAGGGATCAAACCCACATCTCCTGTGGATCCTGCCGTGCAAGAAAATTCTTTCCCTGTTGAACCATTGAGGAATCCTAAAGAAATAATATAAATAAAGTTTAGAATTTATCAACAAAGTTAGAAATTACTCTCTTTTATCTAAGGTACCCATAGAAAGAAAATACTGAATGAGGAACAGTTATGTGCCATGCAGGAGCTGTACTAGACATTCATATGATATCAAAACTAATAAAGAAAACTTTTCTTTATCAATAAATTCAAAATGCTATACAGGGAAAGAGATTTAAACTACTAAGGACCGCATCAGATGGATAAGTGATATATGGAAATGCAAAAGAACGTCAAAAAGCAAACAGCATTCTACAAGAAAGTCTTCACATACAAAAACAAAATTATTTGCTGTAAAAGTGAGAACATATTTTTCACATGGTTAAGAGGGATATGGAGGGAGTCAGAATGATAGGTGCTAGAACATGAGCCATGAAGAAATGTTGTATCTTTAAGCAGTCTAGTACTTGAATCATAAGGTGTAACTGAAGGCAGAGTAGAAGAGATGAGATTGGTGTAAGAAATATTATCCATTTCAGGCATTTAAAGAGAAAGGATCCAATCCAAGAAATTAGGAGTTTACAAATTCATTGAGATGGCTGGATGAGTCGTTCATCCATAGCAAACGATTTTACTGAAGCTGTTCTTTAGAAATAAAAGAGCTGCTGCTCTAGCCCTATGGCCTTTTATACCCATAAATCACCTTTTTATAGGAATCACCTTGCAACTTCCATTGCCAGCTGAAAGAGCAACAGGAGGATGCACTTGACATTATCTACCAAATATTACTGAAATTCATTTGCCTATAGAGTCTAGTTTACAATGCCTTTTCAGTATGAGAGGACACTCTAAACGAAAAATTAATAAAACAAATTGTATTTTCCAAATACCATCTCTTTGAGAACTCAATATTTATACTTATACTTCCACATATACTTTTACTACTAAAGCATAGTGGTCGTAAGGTAGTAATAACATATCTGCATCAATATAAAATCATTCAATATATAAATAAAGATTCACTCATTTTGTCCATAATAAGAAAAACTCAAAAGTCCTGTCATTCATCATATGAACTCCATATCCTATTCATTCCTCTTCTAGATCAGTCTAATTTCTATTTGTTATCTTACAAGATTAAAAAATTATCAAGACAATCTTCAAATTACATTTTGTATTAAACAACATGAATAGCACAGTAAAATGACCAATATTTATGTTTCTTAAAATAATTAATGATTTTTATAGAGAGATAGCAAATACATTCATTACTTTTACAAATGCTTGTTGTTATTGATAACTTTCTTGTTCTACATAGAAGATTCTCTATACATTACTTTTCTATGATGAACTGCTTTCTGTTGCTTTAGCCATTATGACTCATTCAGTGAATGAGTCACAGCAATATGCCAAAGTGTAATATATTGTCTTCAGTATCCAGAGTCTCAGGAATCATTGTATCTCTAAGTGGTAGGAAAGATCAAGAGACAAAACTTTTGTTTCTCTCTAGAGGTGTTATTTGAACATTTTCTAGACTAGACTGCAACCTAAGAAACTCACTGAAATGAAGGTCCTTAAATATTCGCTAGTATCTTTTACTCTCTAATGTGCTTGTGTTACTGAGTCCAAGCGTTACCGAGTCCAATTTAGACGCATGCTGCACAGCAGGTCAATGAATCCGAGAGACGTGGTATTGAGGCAAGGAAAACGACTTTATTCTCAAAGCAACTGACTGAGAAGATGGCAGATTAGCGCCTCGAAATAAACCATCTTACTTGGGTTTGGATGCCAGATTATTTTATAAATCAGAGATGGCGGGGAGGTTAAGAAGCAAAGCAAAAAGGCCATTAATCTTGCAAACATCTCTTAGAATGGCAAGCCTCAGGCAGAGGAAGTGTTGACTTCTCTTGTCCTGCCATATACAGGTGGACAGGACTCTTGAACAACAGTATTACACTTTAACCCTCAGGCAAAGAGGCAAGGTCTTGAGGCAAGCCATTAAGCATGAGTATAATAATAATAGCAATGGAAGACAAGTCGAAGAAACAGTTTGTAACCTGGATCCAGATTTGGTTTTCTCCCTGCAACTCAAGTTTGCTCTGCTTACTGCAAGACAGGCCAGTGAATCTGAAAGATGAGATGTTGAAGCATGACTTTATTTGGAAAGCAGCTGAGAAGATGGCAGGCTGGCACCTCAAAATAACAATCTTATCAGGGCCTGAATGCCAGAGATCTTATATAGAGATGGGAGCAGTTGAGGAAGCAGAACAAAAGGCCATTAATCTTGCAAACATCTCTTAGAATGGCAAGCCTCAGGCAGAGGAAGTGTTGACTTCTCTTGTCCTGCCATATACAGGTGGACAGGACTCTTGAACAACAGTATTACACTTTAACCCTCAGGCAAAGAGGCAAGGTCTTGAGGCAAGCCATTAAGCATGAGTATAATAATAATAGCAATGGAAGACAAGTCGAAGAAACAGTTTGTAACCTGGATCCAGATTTGGTTTTCTCCCTGCAACTCAAGTTTGCTCTGCTTACTGCAAGACAGGCCAGTGAATCTGAAAGATGAGATGTTGAAGCATGACTTTATTTGGAAAGCAGCTGAGAAGATGGCAGGCTGGCACCTCAAAATAACAATCTTATCAGGGCCTGAATGCCAGAGATCTTATATAGAGATGGGAGCAGTTGAGGAAGCAAAGAAAAAGGCCATTAATCTTGCAAACATCTCCTAGGATGGTAAGCCTCAGGCAGGGGATACGTTAATTTCTTTCTTCCTGCCCTCCACAGATGAACAAGGTTTTGAACAATGGCACTTTAATAGTTGGGCAGAGGGGCAGGGTCCTCTAGGCAAGCCATTAAGTACCATTATAAAAACAAAAGCAAATAAAAGCTAGTCAAGGAAACAGTTTGCAACACAGAGTCAGAATTGGTTTCCTGCCTGTGTGGGGCTCTGAATTGAAAGAGGACCTTTGCAAGCATAAGCAAGCTTAAGCATATTGTTTCAGTTTGGAGCTAAAATGGCGCCTACAGGAAGAGACGAGGGCGTGATCCAAATTGTTAAGTGATGGTCAAAATTTCTGATTGGTTCCCCTGGTTTCCGCGCTCAATGATTGCTTGACCTTTAGCTTGATTGGGGTAATCTATAGGAAGTCCAGTGCAAAACCCCCTTCACTTGCGTATAAAAGCTGTGAGTCTGCGCTAATAAAATGGAACTGCTTTGACAGAACCCCTGCTGTGTCTGATTGTCTCCCGCCTGCGGAGGGGGCTGGGTGGCGGGCAGAAAACCCACCTCTCTCCGAGATCTGCCGGTTCACCCGGGGGCAATCCCGCTGCCTTCCTTTCTGCGGAAGGCCCCCCGCACTCCCTGCACTACTTGTATCTTGTGAAAGCATTTATTACGCTCTATTTTCTTTACTTAAAAATAAATGGGCGTAAGGTGAACCACTGATATAATCCTAAAGAAACGTATTGAAAGTATACTTCAGTTGCTTCATTGTAGAAATCAATCATTACTATTTTTTGGTCTTTGCCTTAGGAGAATAGTAACCAATTATAGGTAAATAGCCATATACTGGGTACTGGCAGCAAAGTCAAATTACTCCACTTTAAACACCACATCTGGAATATCATCATAATAGGATTAATCATTTAAATAAATTCAATGTATTCCATTGTTATTCATTTCCTAAGTACCACCTTTCTTTGCATCAGCCAAACGAGTGAGTAACTTGGAATATGTAATATTAGAAATTTCATTTGGCACTATTCTGTCATTTCCTACTTTGTATCACTGTTTTTGCACCGAAACGTAGCCTCAGAGCTCTCCATATTACCCTTTGTTCATTATTACCTCAGTAGATAGGCCCCAAATTAATGCATGAATATTCCAACTCTTAATTCAGAGACTGGAGAATATCTACAAAATGAACTCGTGTCCTACAGCAAGATGAAGCTAGGCTTCAACTATTTTTCCACCTCCCAGAGGTGGACCCCAGTGATATTTGATTCCTTAAATATTGCAATGTATAAGGATGTATCCAAAAATCTCTCCAAAGACAGTGTATTCTCTTTGTTCAGTATGCACCTATCCTAATAAATATCTGCATACTATTTTGGAAAAAGTAAACAAATATTAAAATCACTGTCACAAGACTCTTCTTTAAAAGTCTCCAGCTTTCTCTTCATTGATGAGATATGTCTCAATGATCTGGATCATATGTGGAATTGAATGTAATTGAGTATAAAGTCACAGGCACATAAAGTTGAAATCAGTCTTTTACTTACCATAGAGAGATTTGTCAGATGTGTGAATAAAGAAAGATTCATATTTTTCTGTGCTAGAATAACATAATTAATTAGATATCATCAAATTTCCCCATGGATGTAGTTTCTCTTTGGACCCTGCTGTTCTTTAAGATAACTGTAGCCGCCTTGCCTATGGTGTAGGGATTGGATTTTGCTACTAAAGATATACTATTTTAAGAGTCTTTCGTCAAATTTGTTTATTTTCATTGGAGTGTAACTGTTTTGTTAGTTACTACTGCACAATGAAGTGAATTAGTTATATGTTAATGTCAGTACCATTTGTCTTAATCAGTGGCCTATAGAGAACAATTACAAAGTTGCTTGCATTCTTGTTGTGTATGTATTCTCAATGTTTTTCTTGAGAAGCACAGTAGTAAGTGAGTAATAGGTTATACTTTCTTATCCTTCTAGAATTTGGAGTTCTTTTCTCTACATTATATCAATTCCTTCTAATACTTTAGCTTCATTTAATGCTGGCCAAAATTGAATCTACTTTTATTCAACTGATTGAGGTAAAAGCATATTGTCTATTTCAGCTACTTATGCTCAGATGTGAAGTCCAGAGTTTTGGGTAAACATATTTGTATCAATTTGGAGATGTATTCTTTCCTCATGTAAAATCTTATATTGATATGAATTGACACAATCTTACAACTCTTTTGATTTATGTCTTCTTCTCTTTAGATGTAACTTTTGCCTCCTTGGGGCATGATCTGGCTTTTAACTCTAGTTATGCTTGGATATATGAATGGGGTATGGGACGGAGTGTGATAATCTGTAGACTTTTTCAAGAAAGCTACTTCAGATTAACTAGTTCATGACTTGTAGTCAAGACAGATCTCATCACATCAGAATGTACTGCAAGGAGTAACTTCTCAGAGGAAAGCTTGGTAGGCTTGATATTTCAAAGCCTTCACCTAAAATAGAACTCTCAGAGTTATTTTCTTTTGAACCAATGAATATAAAGAATATATATATATATATACCCGAAGAGACTTCCACTAACATGGGAATTTTGCAATTTGTAAAATCATACTTCACATCTGATTTTCAGACACATAAAACCATGGTGAAGTGAGAAGTAATTCAGGGAGTCACAGAAGCTATTTTAATTATGCCTTGAATCAAAGTATAAAACCCTGAACTTGCCTTATTTTTTTTTCTTTCAACTCTCCTGTGTACTTGAGAACACTGGAACAAAGCAGAGTATTTATAGTCCTTATTTCCCCATAACAACCTTTTGAAGCAGATACGAGGCATGTCAAATCTCGTCTTTAATAGGCACTTCACGACATATGAGCACTCTTGGTTAATTCCATAATTGTTTGGCTGCTTGTACTTCTTTTTCCCATGCTTTCAAGATTGTTCTTCACTGCTCCCACATTCAGTCAAGTCAGATAATCAGTGTCTGTCACAACTTCTGATGCAAAGCTCCTATGGTAAATAAGGTCCCTAAAATATTTTTTTAAAAAGCAAATTTATTACAGAATAAGGTGAAAGCAAAAAATGAAAGGATGAGGAAAATGAGTCGAATCTACTTTTGAATTGAGTATGAAAACAACTATTTTAATACAGCTGCAATACAGAGATGAAGGAACTCACCACTGTATAATCACAAATTGTATAATCACAATTGTATAATCATGATTGTTGCCCCAAAATGTTTGATAATCCACACATATAATTAAAGCAATAGCTGCAATTGCCATACTTATGAAGGTGGTAGCTTAAATCCTGCAAGTTCATGCATTATCACAACTGCCTCTTTATTTATTACTTAATGATTTTTTTTTTGCTTTTTACTTTCACAGTGTTGTTTACAGATATGTATAATCCCAGATTAGTCATATGGAGATCCCTGACCCCCCCTGATTGTCACTTCTCTAAGATTTCGACAGCAGGAACAGCAGTGAGAATATGTTATTCATCTCTCTTCTACTTTCCAAATATCAAATAGATGCATATAAATGGAAAAGCTCAACTACAATCCAAAATCAAGATTGCAAGAATATTTTTTAACAGTCCAGACCCTCAATAAAGAAAGATCTCTTGGAAATGTGGAATGTATATTAAATGAGTTAGTCCATAACACCCTTTTCCTGAGAGAAATATAGCTTTCAGAAGACTTTGTATTCAATACTTGAAGTTTCAACTTTTGCTTTTAAAGTTGAAGAAGAGAGGCTTTTCAGTAGAAAGAATATTTTAATATCAGATTTGATTTAGGAAAGCTAACTTTCTTGGAAAGATCCAACTTTCTTGGATAGTTGAATCTTGGTTTGGTAATATTTGTGGGTTGGTTGCTTAGAGTCATGATTGGGAGAAAAAGCATATCAATAAAGCAAATAATGGTGTTGTAATGGCTCTCAACCTTTTGAAGCAGATACGAGGCATGTCAAATCTCGTCTTTAATAGGCACTTCACGACATATGAGCACTCTTGGTTAATTCCATAATTGTTTGGCTGCTTGTACTTCTTTTTCCCATGCTTTCAAGATTGTTCTTCACTGCTCCCACATTCAGTCAAGTCAGATAATCAGTGTCTGTCACAACTTCTGATGCAAAGCTCCTATGGTAAATAAGGTCCCTAAAATATTTTTTTAAAAAGCAAATTTATTACAGAATAAGGTGAAAGCAAAAAATGAAAGGATGAGGAAAATGAGTCGAATCTACTTTTGAATTGAGTATGAAAACAACTATTTTAATACAGCTGCAATACAGAGATGAAGGAACTCACCACTGTATAATCACAAATTGTATAATCACAATTGTATAATCATGATTGTTGCCCCAAAATGTTTGATAATCCACACATATAATTAAAGCAATAGCTGCAATTGCCATACTTATGAAGGTGGTAGCTTAAATCCTGCAAGTTCATGCATTATCACAACTGCCTCTTTTTTTTTTATTGCTTAATCATTTTTATTTTGCTTTTTACTTTCACAGTGTTGTTTACAGATATGTATAATCCCAGATTAGTCATATGGAGATCCCTGACCCCCCCTGATTGTCACTTCTCTAAGATTTCGACAGCAGGAACAGCAGTGAGAATATGTTATTCATCTCTCTTCTACTTTCCAAATATCAAATAGATGCATATAAATGGAAAAGCTCAACTACAATCCAAAATCAAGATTGCAAGAATATTTTTTAACAGTCCAGACCCTCAATAAAGAAAGATCTCTTGGAAATGTGGAATGTATATTAAATGAGTTAGTCCATAACACCCTTTTCCTGAGAGAAATATAGCTTTCAGAAGACTTTGTATTCAATACTTGAAGTTTCAACTTTTGCTTTTAAAGTTGAAGAAGAGAGGCTTTTCAGTAGAAAGAATATTTTAATATCAGATTTGATTTAGGAAAGCTAACTTTCTTGGAAAGATCCAACTTTCTTGGATAGTTGAATCTTGGTTTGGTAATATTTGTGGGTTGGTTGCTTAGAGTCATGATTGGGAGAAAAAGCATATCAATAAAGCAAATAATGGTGTTGTAATGGCTCAGAGATTTTAGTGGAATTAAAAAGGCTGAGTCATAAGATCTGCCATAAAAATAGAGGTTTTCCCCTGATGTGCTTGCCTGTGAAAATTAAAGATCAGAGAAAAAATGATAACATTTTAGAGATTTTACCATTAACTTTAACATGAAGAATTATATAATACCAAAAGTAAAAATCTTAAAAATAAACAAGTTGAACTTCAACAAAATTATTCTTTAAAGGGTTCTATTAAGAGGATTGTTAGATGGCTACAGACACAGATAAATTATCTGCAAATCACATATTTGATAAAAGATTTTATCCAAACTAGGACATCCCCAAAGCTCAACAATAATAAAAGAAAAAAGCTAACTTGAAAAAGGGCAAAAACTAAAGACATCCCATCATCAAAATATGTCAGTGGCAAATAATCTCTTAAAAATAGAAATGGAGGGCACACTCCCCCACATCATTTTATTAGTCATTAGGAAAAATGTAAAACAATCTTAAGTTGGATGATGTTGCATCCAAATTAGAATGTTTACAGTTAAAAAGAGTGGTCATACTAAAGTATTGAAGATGTTGTGATGAAGATATTGTGTTACCAGAACCCCCATATACTGCAGGCGGGAATGCAATATAGTGCAGCCACTTCAGAGAATATTTTGGAAGCTAGTTAAAAAGTTAAAAGTATTTATAGCATATGGCTCAGTTATTTTACTCATTGTGTTTACCCAAGAGAAATAAATTCATATTACTTATACATGAATGTCCATAGCAATTTGTTTTTAATAGTCAAAAGCTGGAATCAATGAAAATTTCCATCAACATTGAATGGATAAACAAGTTGTGCTATATACTTATGCTGAAATATTAATCAGCAAGGAAACAAAGGAACTAAAACAACAATATAAATGAATCTTCAAATAGCTATATTGTATGAAAGAAGTCAGACCAAAACACAAAAAAAAACCCAGAAAGTGTATATAGTCTTTGAGTTTATTCATATAAAGCTCTAGAAAATGCATACAAATCTATAGTGAGAAAAAGGAAAACAAAAGTGGAAGTCACGTGGGCTCAAGTGATGGATAATCAACAGTTACAAAGCTCTTAGGAGTGGAGGATAAACTTGTGATTTTAGTTATGGTTATGGTTTCACAGGTGTATATCTACATCCAAGTTTATGTAATTGTCTACATTAATCATGTGTAGTTATTGTATATCAATTATATCTCAATAATACTGTTCTAAAAAATAACTAGTTTAAGTTTTATTAATTTTCTTCATTGCTTTCCTGCCTCAATTGATTGAGCTCTGCTCTTATTTTCATTATATACTCCTTTCTGATTGCTTTGGGTGTAGTTTGCTGTTATTTTTCTAGGGTCTCAAAGTAGAAAATTAGGTCATTGATTTAAGATTTTTTTATGATTACTTAATGTTAAAATTTCTAAGTATTCTTTCAACTGCATTCCACAAATTATGATATACTGAATTTAATTTGATTTCAATTTTGAAAATATTTTCTCATTTATTGTGTGACTTTTCCCTTGTCCCTTACAGCAACATTATTTAATTTCCTAATACGTGCATATATCACTGCTACTGATTTCTAGTCCAGAGAATCTCTTTCCCTGTCATGCCTACCCACATTTTTGTTGTTCAGTCTCTAAGTCATCCTACTCTGCAACCTCATGGACTACAGTATGCCAGGTTCATATGTCTTCTACTATCTCTCAGAGTTTGCACAATTTCATGTCCCACACTTAAGCTGTTCACTAAAAATTTTCTTTAGTGATCTTTTTAGTCTCTTACATAATTCTCAGTGCCTTTTCCTCCTATATTATGCTACTGGTAAACCTGTGTTCACATCATAACTCTTTTTGGAGGTATCCATTTCAACTTCTATTTTAGGCTATTTGGTTGCCTGCAACCTCAGTTCTTTTAGAGTTACAGTAAAAATTATGATTTTGCATTTTAGCTGGGTTTTTTGGTTGTTTTGTTTTCATACTAGAAGCAGTATTCTTTGCAGCTTTCTACATCCTACACAAAACTGAGTAGATTACAGATTTTAAAGAACAAAAATGTGTGGATATGTATTTGAGTGAAAGACAATATATTTCAAAGAATTCTAATTCTCACATTAAAAAATAAATTTTGTCTGTAATAACAAACGTTCTGTAACTCTCTCCATCAATATTAGGAGAAACTATGAGGGATATAAAACCTAAAGCAAAATATGCTTCACAGAAAAAAAGTTGACTGCTATAACCAGATACAAAATATTCCATAGCTGATATGGTTCCAGTATTGGCAACCTAGCACATCATATCTTGCATTCATCAGATAGTCCATAAGGGTTTTCTCATCTCCAACTCTCTACATTGCTTTCCTGCCTCAATTGATTGAGCTCTGCTCTTATTTTCATTATATACTCCTTTCTGATTGCTTTGGGTGTAGTTTGCTGTTATTTTTCTAGGGTCTCAAAGTAGAAAATTAGGTCATTGATTTAAGATTTTTTTATGATTACTTAATGTTAAAATTTCTAAGTATTCTTTCAACTGCATTCCACAAATTATGATATACTGAATTTAATTTGATTTCAATTTTGAAAATATTTTCTCATTTATTGTGTGACTTTTCCCTTGTCCCTTACAGCAACATTATTTAATTTCCTAATACGTGCATATATCACTGCTACTGATTTCTAGTCCAGAGAATCTCTTTCCCTGTCATGCCTACCCACATTTTTGTTGTTCAGTCTCTAAGTCATCCTACTCTGCAACCTCATGGACTACAGTATGCCAGGTTCATATGTCTTCTACTATCTCTCAGAGTTTGCACAATTTCATGTCCCACACTTAAGCTGTTCACTAAAAATTTTCTTTAGTGATCTTTTTAGTCTCTTACATAATTCTCAGTGCCTTTTCCTCCTATATTATGCTACTGGTAAACCTGTGTTCACATCATAACTCTTTTTGGAGGTATCCATTTCAACTTCTATTTTAGGCTATTTGGTTGCCTGCAACCTCAGTTCTTTTAGAGTTACAGTAAAAATTATGATTTTGCATTTTAGCTGGGTTTTTTGGTTGTTTTGTTTTCATACTAGAAGCAGTATTCTTTGCAGCTTTCTACATCCTACACAAAACTGAGTAGATTACAGATTTTAAAGAACAAAAATGTGTGGATATGTATTTGAGTGAAAGACAATATATTTCAAAGAATTCTAATTCTCACATTAAAAAATAAATTTTGTCTGTAATAACAAACGTTCTGTAACTCTCTCCATCAATATTAGGAGAAACTATGAGGGATATAAAACCTAAAGCAAAATATGCTTCACAGAAAAAAAAAAGTTGACTGCTATAACCAGATACAAAATATTCCATAGCTGATATGGTTCCAGTATTGGCAACCTAGCACATCATATCTTGCATACCTTCCATAGGCAGCATCTAGTCCATAAGGGTTTTCTCATCTCCAACTCTCTACATTCTATACACAGGAAGGCATAGAAAATGAGAAAAAAGGTACCCTTGTTATTTGAGTTCACTCCAACATATTTGCTCAAATCAAATCACAATAGTCATTTGTACATTCCAAGTTACAAAGAGTACTGGGACATATAGTTTTTATTTAAAAGGTTAATGTGGTCAGTTAAAAAACACGTGCAGAGTGTTGTCATCAAGGAAGAAAGTTATAGTGGGTACTTGGAAACAATATTTGACTTTGTCGTTACCAATTCTTTCACATGTATGTTTAAAAAGGAGGCATTTAGACTATTTATTTGGAGGTAACTTTCCTGTTGAACATGTAGACATGCTAAAAAAGAAATAGATACTGATTTTTGCTTATGTATATGGATGTTTTAGCAAGCGGGTATGGTGTATGTGTTTTTGTATGTGTGCATTAGCATATTTTGCTATGATTTTTATCTTGAGTCTGATAATACTGGTAAATATTTTCCAAATATGTAACTCATTCATTTCTCAGTGCTTTGTCATACTCATTATTTTACTGAAGCTGTCATTATTTCCTTAAGTATGCGAATATAAAGTAATTAAAATTTTTAATAGAATCTAGTATTTTTCTAATGGTGGCTGATGATAGATTTTGTCATTGTTGGTAGAGAAATCATACTATTACATTATGCACTATTCTGCAAAATTTTGTTTTTAATAACACACTTGATTTTTAGTTCACTTTTTACGGTTAGAGAAGAGGACATACAGACAAAATTTTGAGAAATTACAGATTTTAAAGAACAAAAATGTGTGGATATGTATTTGAGTGAAAGACAATATATTTCAAAGAATTCTAATTCTCACATTAAAAAATAAATTTTGTCTGTAATAACAAACGTTCTGTAACTCTCTCCATCAATATTAGGAGAAACTATGAGGGATATAAAACCTAAAGCAAAATATGCTTCACAGAAAAAAAAAAGTTGACTGCTATAACCAGATACAAAATATTCCATAGCTGATATGGTTCCAGTATTGGCAACCTAGCACATCATATCTTGCATACCTTCCATAGGCAGCATCTAGTCCATAAGGGTTTTCTCATCTCCAACTCTCTACATTCTATACACAGGAAGGCATAGAAAATGAGAAAAAAGGTACCCTTGTTATTTGAGTTCACTCCAACATATTTGCTCAAATCAAATCACAATAGTCATTTGTACATTCCAAGTTACAAAGAGTACTGGGACATATAGTTTTTATTTAAAAGGTTAATGTGGTCAGTTAAAAAACACGTGCAGAGTGTTGTCATCAAGGAAGAAAGTTATAGTGGGTACTTGGAAACAATATTTGACTTTGTCGTTACCAATTCTTTCACATGTATGTTTAAAAAGGAGGCATTTAGACTATTTATTTGGAGGTAACTTTCCTGTTGAACATGTAGACATGCTAAAAAAGAAATAGATACTGATTTTTGCTTATGTATATGGATGTTTTAGCAAGCGGGTATGGTGTATGTGTTTTTGTATGTGTGCATTAGCATATTTTGCTATGATTTTTATCTTGAGTCTGATAATACTGGTAAATATTTTCCAAATATGTAACTCATTCATTTCTCAGTGCTTTGTCATACTCATTATTTTACTGAAGCTGTCATTATTTCCTTAAGTATGCGAATATAAAGTAATTAAAATTTTTAATAGAATCTAGTATTTTTCTAATGGTGGCTGATGATAGATTTTGTCATTGTTGGTAGAGAAATCATACTATTACATTATGCACTATTCTGCAAAATTTTGTTTTTAATAACACACTTGATTTTTAGTTCACTTTTTACGGTTAGAGAAGAGGAGACATATAAATGAAAAGTAGGAGATGATTAAAAATCAACCAATGGCATGAATGAGTCTAAGCAAATATAAAATGTAACATCATCAGAAGTAAAACTAGTTATCAGTTTTGGCAACTAAGATTACTCTTTTTGACTCTATAAAGGGACCAGAGATCTATCTTCTTTTATTGCTAATTCAGAAAGTGTTATGTTTAGACATTTCATATATTACAAAAAAGATTTGTGAAACAAAAGTAATTTATTATAATATAGGTAGGTCTATCAGCTTATGCTGTTACAATGAGTTAAAACATATTTGATTTATAAAACTAGACAACTACAATAATAAGCACTTCACAAAATTATATATAACGAGGGTGTTTTTTTTTCTCTTAATTTAGGTGCTGGCTTATTTTCAAAATGCATGTATATGGAAAATGCACATGTGATCATCAAAGTAAGGTTGAGTCTCATTATTTAATCTTGAAAGTATTTGACACATATGATACATAGCCAGAAGTATAAATGACAAGCAAAAGTAAAGAGTACGAGCATAGATTATCTACTTAAACGTACAAGGATCTTTCAACATAATGAACAAACTTATGCATCAAATTAAGACAGGCACTTTTGTATTGCAAACCTATTTAGAGAATGTTTTCAGTTTAGATACTTTTTATTTCCCTTTATCATTAAGTCAAAAGCACTACAGTTGAATTTTAAAACCAAATGAAATGAATTAGAAAGGACAAATAAATTAAATGATCCAAAATGAAGCGATTACACCAGTGCTTTCTATTTCCAATTATTAAAAAAAACAGAAACTTCTGAAAAATAGCATGATATAGAAATATGACAAAAAGAAACAAATTATATGAGTTGTACTGCATTTCCTACCCATATAAACGACAGGATAAATTTCAGTTTCGTATCACTAATATAATTGAGCTCTGATATATCAGGCTGGTGTTAAGAATTGTCATTTATCTCATTTAATTTTCAAAATCCTATTACATTATGCACTATTCTGCAAAATTTTGTTTTTAATAACACACTTGATTTTTAGTTCACTTTTTACGGTTAGAGAAGAGGAGACATATAAATGAAAAGTAGGAGATGATTAAAAATCAACCAATGGCATGAATGAGTCTAAGCAAATATAAAATGTAACATCATCAGAAGTAAAACTAGTTATCAGTTTTGGCAACTAAGATTACTCTTTTTGACTCTATAAAGGGACCAGAGATCTATCTTCTTTTATTGCTAATTCAGAAAGTGTTATGTTTAGACATTTCATATATTACAAAAAAGATTTGTGAAACAAAAGTAATTTATTATAATATAGGTAGGTCTATCAGCTTATGCTGTTACAATGAGTTAAAACATATTTGATTTATAAAACTAGACAACTACAATAATAAGCACTTCACAAAATTATATATAACGAGGGTGTTTTTTTTTTTTTTCTCTTAATTTAGGTGCTGGCTTATTTTCAAAATGCATGTATATGGAAAATGCACATGTGATCATCAAAGTAAGGTTGAGTCTCATTATTTAATCTTGAAAGTATTTGACACATATGATACATAGCCAGAAGTATAAATGACAAGCAAAAGTAAAGAGTACGAGCATAGATTATCTACTTAAACGTACAAGGATCTTTCAACATAATG
Source organism: Tragulus kanchil (assembly GCA_022376925.1). Classification (NCBI taxonomy): domain Eukaryota; kingdom Metazoa; phylum Chordata; class Mammalia; order Artiodactyla; family Tragulidae; genus Tragulus; species Tragulus kanchil. Next base: position 82,778,139 of record JAIOJX010000003.1, on the reverse strand, counting down.
AACAAACTTATGCATCAAATTAAGACAGGCACTTTTGTATTGCAAACCTATTTAGAGAATGTTTTCAGTTTAGATACTTTTTATTTCCCTTTATCATTAAGTCAAAAGCACTACAGTTGAATTTTAAAACCAAATGAAATGAATTAGAAAGGACAAATAAATTAAATGATCCAAAATGAAGCGATTACACCAGTGCTTTCTATTTCCAATTATTAAAAAAAACAGAAACTTCTGAAAAATAGCATGATATAGAAATATGACAAAAAGAAACAAATTATATGAGTTGTACTGCATTTCCTACCCATATAAACGACAGGATAAATTTCAGTTTCGTATCACTAATATAATTGAGCTCTGATATATCAGGCTGGTGTTAAGAATTGTCATTTATCTCATTTAATTTTCAAAAATCCCATTTCAACAAATTTCAGACAATTAATTATGCTTTTCTCTCTTTTATATTTTAGCTTCTCTGAAACCAGAGATTTGTTACAATAAATCGAATGAGCTTTGTGCAATTGTTGAGGGTTTGTTGTTTTTATTTGACTTTGCTTAGTTATATATATAATACTGTAATGATGCATCTTAAACTATATAGCATCTTAGAATCCTTGATATATGCCAATGCCAGTTCTCTTTATGAAAAAGAAATGATGATCATATATGCTAATAAGGCCATTAAAGTGAAATAACTAGAACCAAGGTTCCAACTCAGGACTCTAATAAACTGTACATATACACATCACAAATACTCTATAATGTTTTTCCTCATATTTTTTATACATAATGTTTAAATATTTAGATTTATTTAATGATTACAAAGACTATTTTGTAGTCTTTGCCATTATTTCAACTGTAGTTGAAAATTACAATAATTTTGCTTTTTTTTTTTTTTATTAAATTTATTTATTTATTTATTTATTTTTTTACATGTATGTTCCCAGATCATTCATATGCATATCCTTGGACCCTCCCCCCATCCAGTTCCCCCCCTCCCATCCCTCCAGACCATCACTCCAAGTGGTTGTAGGTACTCCTATTCCCCTAGCACAATGACAATAGCTATCTTTTCCACACATGACAGTATAGGCTTCCATGTTACTCCCTCCATGCCTCCTTCCCACTGTTCGGTCTCCACAATGTCTTTATGTCTATTCTCTGTTTTTTCATAAGTTCGCTACGTATGTTATCATAACCATCTTACTAGATCCCATATATATGAGTTAGTATACTATACTTGTCTTTCTCTTTTTGACTTACTTCACTTTTTATGATAGGTTCTAGAGCCAGCCACCTCATTAGGACTGAGTCTTCTGCATTTCTTTTAACAGCTGAATAGTATTCCATTGTATATATGTACCAGAGCTTCTGGATCCATTCATTTGTCAATGGACATCTAGGTTGCTTCCATGTTCTGGCTATTGTATAGAGAGCTGCAATGAACACTTTGTTTTTTGAATGGACAATCAGGGACTAATTGAGCTTGAAAGTGGTTTGAATTGTCATTTATCTCATTTAATTTTCAAAAATCCCATTTCAACAAATTTCAGACAATTAATTATGCTTTTCTCTCTTTTATATTTTAGCTTCTCTGAAACCAGAGATTTGTTACAATAAATCGAATGAGCTTTGTGCAATTGTTGAGGGTTTGTTGTTTTTATTTGACTTTGCTTAGTTATATATATAATACTGTAATGATGCATCTTAAACTATATAGCATCTTAGAATCCTTGATATATGCCAATGCCAGTTCTCTTTATGAAAAAGAAATGATGATCATATATGCTAATAAGGCCATTAAAGTGAAATAACTAGAACCAAGGTTCCAACTCAGGACTCTAATAAACTGTACATATACACATCACAAATACTCTATAATGTTTTTCCTCATATTTTTTATACATAATGTTTAAATATTTAGATTTATTTAATGATTACAAAGACTATTTTGTAGTCTTTGCCATTATTTCAACTGTAGTTGAAAATTACAATAATTTTGCTTTTTTTTTTTTTTATTAAATTTATTTATTTATTTATTTATTTTTTTACATGTATGTTCCCAGATCATTCATATGCATATCCTTGGACCCTCCCCCCATCCAGTTCCCCCCCTCCCATCCCTCCAGACCATCACTCCAAGTGGTTGTAGGTACTCCTATTCCCCTAGCACAATGACAATAGCTATCTTTTCCACACATGACAGTATAGGCTTCCATGTTACTCCCTCCATGCCTCCTTCCCACTGTTCGGTCTCCACAATGTCTTTATGTCTATTCTCTGTTTTTTCATAAGTTCGCTACGTATGTTATCATAACCATCTTACTAGATCCCATATATATGAGTTAGTATACTATACTTGTCTTTCTCTTTTTGACTTACTTCACTTTTTATGATAGGTTCTAGAGCCAGCCACCTCATTAGGACTGAGTCTTCTGCATTTCTTTTAACAGCTGAATAGTATTCCATTGTATATATGTACCAGAGCTTCTGGATCCATTCATTTGTCAATGGACATCTAGGTTGCTTCCATGTTCTGGCTATTGTATAGAGAGCTGCAATGAACACTGGGGTACAGGTGCCTCTTTCAGTTTTGATTTCATCAGGATATAGGCCTAATAGTGGGATTGCCGGGTCATAGGGTGCTTCTATTTTTAGTTTTTTAAGGAATCTCCATATTGTCTTCCATAGAGGTTGTACTAATTTACATTCCCACCAGCAATGCAAGAGGGTTCCCTTTTCTCCACACCCTCTCCAGCACTTGTTGTCTGTCGATTTGTTGATGATGGCCATTCTGACAGGTGTGAGGTGGTATCTTATTGTGGTTTTAATTTGAATTTCTCTGATAATAAGCAAGGTTGAGCATCGTTTCATGTATTTTTGGGCCATCTGTATGTCCTCTTTGGAGAGGCGTCTCTTTAGATCGTTTTCCCATTTTTTGATTGGGCTGCTCATTTTCCCTGTGTTGAGTTGTCTGAGTTGCTTGTAGATTTTGGAGATTAATTCTTTGTCTGTTGTTTCATTTGCTATGATTTTCTCCCATTCTGTGGGGTGTCTGTTCAACTTTTTGGTGATTTCTTTTGCTGTACAAAAGCTTTTAAGTTTCATGAGGTCCCACGTGTTGACTTTTCTTTTCAGTTCCACTATTTTAGTAGGTGGGTCAGAGAAGAATGAAGCAGATGACCTAACCCTCCACTTAAAACAGTTGGAGAAAGAACAAAAGCATCCCAAAGCCAGCAGAAGAAGAGAAATCATAAAGATCAGAGCAGAAATAAATGAGAAAGAAACAAAAGAAACAATAGTAAAGATAAATAAAACAAAAAGCTGGTTCTTTGGAAAAAAAAGAAGAACAAAAGCATCCCAAAGCCACAGAGATCATAAGTTCGCTACGTATGTTATCATAACCATCTTACTAGATCCCATATATATGAGTTAGTATACTATACTTGTCTTTCTCTTTTTGACTTACTTCACTTTTTATGATAGGTTCTAGAGCCAGCCACCTCATTAGGACTGAGTCTTCTGCATTTCTTTTAACAGCTGAATAGTATTCCATTGTATATATGTACCAGAGCTTCTGGATCCATTCATTTGTCAATGGACATCTAGGTTGCTTCCATGTTCTGGCTATTGTATAGAGAGCTGCAATGAACACTGGGGTACAGGTGCCTCTTTCAGTTTTGATTTCATCAGGATATAGGCCTAATAGTGGGATTGCCGGGTCATAGGGTGCTTCTATTTTTAGTTTTTTAAGGAATCTCCATATTGTCTTCCATAGAGGTTGTACTAATTTACATTCCCACCAGCAATGCAAGAGGGTTCCCTTTTCTCCACACCCTCTCCAGCACTTGTTGTCTGTCGATTTGTTGATGATGGCCATTCTGACAGGTGTGAGGTGGTATCTTATTGTGGTTTTAATTTGAATTTCTCTGATAATAAGCAAGGTTGAGCATCGTTTCATGTATTTTTGGGCCATCTGTATGTCCTCTTTGGAGAGGCGTCTCTTTAGATCGTTTTCCCATTTTTTGATTGGGCTGCTCATTTTCCCTGTGTTGAGTTGTCTGAGTTGCTTGTAGATTTTGGAGATTAATTCTTTGTCTGTTGTTTCATTTGCTATGATTTTCTCCCATTCTGTGGGGTGTCTGTTCAACTTTTTGGTGATTTCTTTTGCTGTACAAAAGCTTTTAAGTTTCATGAGGTCCCACGTGTTGACTTTTCTTTTCAGTTCCACTATTTTAGTAGGTGGGTCAGAGAAGAATGAAGCAGATGACCTAACCCTCCACTTAAAACAGTTGGAGAAAGAACAAAAGCATCCCAAAGCCAGCAGAAGAAGAGAAATCATAAAGATCAGAGCAGAAATAAATGAGAAAGAAACAAAAGAAACAATAGTAAAGATAAATAAAACAAAAAGCTGGTTCTTTGAAAAGGTAAACAAAATTGACAAGCCACTGGCCAGACTCATTAAGAAAAAGAGAGAAGAACCAGATCAACAAAATCAAAAACGAAAAAGGAGAGATTACAACAGATCATGCAGAAATCCAAAGGATTCTAAGAGACTATTATGAGCAACTCTATGGCAACAAACTGGACAACCTGGAAGAAATGGACAGTTTCTTGGACAGGATTAATCTCCCAAGACTGAGCCAGGAAGAAACAGAAACTTTGAACAACCCAATTACAAGCTCAGAAATCGAATTTGTGATTAAAAATCTACCCAAAAATAAAAGCCCAGGGCCAGATGGCTTCACAGCCGAATTCTACCAAACATTTAAAGAACAGCTAATGCCTGTCCTTCTAAAACTCTTTCAAAAAATTGCACAGGAAGGAAAACTTCCAAACACATTCTACGAGGCCACCATCACCCTGATACCCAAACCAGGCAAAGACAACACAAAAAAGGAAAACTATAGGCCAATTTCACTGATGAACTTAGATGCCAAGATCCTCAACAAAATCCTAGCAAACAGAATTCAACGACACATCAAAAAACTCATACATCACAATCAAGTCGGGTTCATCCCAGGCATGCAAGGCTTCTTCAACATCCGCAAATCAATCAACGTGATACACCATATCAACAAGTTGAAAGACAAAAATCACATGATCATTTCAATACATGCAGAAAAAGCCTTCGACAAAGTACAACATCCATTTACGATCAAAACTCTTCATAAAATGGGCATAGAAGGAACCTATCTCAATATAATAAAAGCCATCTATGAGAAACCTACAGCGAACATTATTGTTAATGGTGAAAAACTGAAAGCATTCCCTCTAAGATCAGGAACAAGACAGGGGTGCCCACTTTCACCACTCTTATTCAACATAGTCCTGGAAGTCCTAGCAACAGCAATAAGAGAAGAGAAAGAAATCAAAGGAATCCAGATTGGAAAGGAAGAAGTCAAGCTCTCCCTTTTTGCAGACAACATGATATTATACATAGAAAATCCCAAAGACACGGTTACAAGGCTACTAGAGCTAATCAATGAATTCAGCAAAGTCGCAGGATACAAAGTCAACACACACAAGTCACTGGCATTCCTATACACAAACAATGAAAACTCAGAAAAGGAATTCAAAGAGGCAATCCCCTTCACCATTGCAACCAAAAGAATCAAATATCTAGGAATAAACCTACCCAAAGAAACAAAAGAATTGTACACAGAAAATTACAAGACACTCATGAGAAACATTAAAGAAGAATTAAACAGATGGAGAGATATTCCATGTTCCTGGATCGGAAGAATCAATATTGTGAAAATGACCATACTACCAAATATCATCTACAGATTCAATGCAATACCTATTCAACTACCATTGACATTTTTCACAGAACTAGACCAAATAACAACACAGGTCATATGAAAACACAAAAGACCTCGAATAGCCAAAGCAATCCTAGGAAGAAGAACGGAGTTGGAGGGATAAGCCTCCCTAACTTCAGACTCTTCCAAAAAATTGCACAGGAAGGAAAACTTCCAAACACATTCTACGAGGCCACCATCACCCTGATACCCAAACCAGGCAAAGACAACACAAAAAAGGAAAACTATAGGCCAATTTCACTGATGAACTTAGATGCCAAGATCCTCAACAAAATCCTAGCAAACAGAATTCAACGACACATCAAAAAACTCATACATCACAATCAAGTCGGGTTCATCCCAGGCATGCAAGGCTTCTTCAACATCCGCAAATCAATCAACGTGATACACCATATCAACAAGTTGAAAGACAAAAATCACATGATCATTTCAATACATGCAGAAAAAGCCTTCGACAAAGTACAACATCCATTTACGATCAAAACTCTTCATAAAATGGGCATAGAAGGAACCTATCTCAATATAATAAAAGCCATCTATGAGAAACCTACAGCGAACATTATTGTTAATGGTGAAAAACTGAAAGCATTCCCTCTAAGATCAGGAACAAGACAGGGGTGCCCACTTTCACCACTCTTATTCAACATAGTCCTGGAAGTCCTAGCAACAGCAATAAGAGAAGAGAAAGAAATCAAAGGAATCCAGATTGGAAAGGAAGAAGTCAAGCTCTCCCTTTTTGCAGACAACATGATATTATACATAGAAAATCCCAAAGACACGGTTACAAGGCTACTAGAGCTAATCAATGAATTCAGCAAAGTCGCAGGATACAAAGTCAACACACACAAGTCACTGGCATTCCTATACACAAACAATGAAAACTCAGAAAAGGAATTCAAAGAGGCAATCCCCTTCACCATTGCAACCAAAAGAATCAAATATCTAGGAATAAACCTACCCAAAGAAACAAAAGAATTGTACACAGAAAATTACAAGACACTCATGAGAAACATTAAAGAAGAATTAAACAGATGGAGAGATATTCCATGTTCCTGGATCGGAAGAATCAATATTGTGAAAATGACCATACTACCAAATATCATCTACAGATTCAATGCAATACCTATTCAACTACCATTGACATTTTTCACAGAACTAGACCAAATAACAACACAGGTCATATGAAAACACAAAAGACCTCGAATAGCCAAAGCAATCCTAGGAAGAAGAACGGAGTTGGAGGGATCAGCCTCCCTAACTTCAGACTCTGCTACAAAGCAACAGTTATCAAGACAGTATGGTACTGGCACAAAAACAGAACTATAGATCAATGGAACAAGATCGAGAACCCAGAGATCAACCCACGTTCCTATGGGTACCTTATTTTTGACAAAGGAGGAGAAACTATAAAATGGGAGAAAGACAGCCTCTTCAACAAATGGTGCTGGGAAAATTGGACAGCTACATGCAAAAAAATGAATTTGGAACATTCCCTGACCCCATACACAAAGATCAACTCAAAATGGATTAAAGACCTAAATGTAAGACCAGAAACCATCAAACTCTTAGAGGAGAATATAGGCAAAACACTCAAGGACATCAATCAAAGCAAGATCTTCTCTGACCCACCTGCATTATTTCAACTACAGTTAAGTCCTCTGTTCCTTGCTCTACTGACTGAGCTAGTGTGCATGCTCAGTCACTCTGTCATGTCCAGCTCTTTGCAACCCAACAGACCATAGCTCACCCAGTTCCTCTGTTGCTGGAATTTTCCAAGCAAGAATACTGAAACGGGTGGACATTTCTTCTTCCAGAGGATCTTAACGACCCAGGAACTCAATCTGAGTCTTCTGTGCTGCAAGTGCATTCTTGACCTCTGAGCCACTGAGGAAGCCTATAGTTAAGTGATTAATTTTAATAATAGTATTGAAATGAAAATAACTTTTTTATTGTCTCATATGAGTCAATAATATGCATTATGACCTCAGTCCATGAGATCATAAAGAATCAGACATGACTGGGGTACTGAATAACAGTCTAGACTCAGCCCAGGTCCTGTGAACTGTGAGTTTACTTCAGTCTGGCTAACAGGAATAGACTTAACTCCAGGCAAAACGTACTGTTGCTTCTAATGATTTTGGAAGATTCTTTCTTTTCTTTGGTTTCCCTGGTAGCTCAGTTGGTAACAAACTGCCTGCAATGCAGGAGATTCGAGTTCAGTTCCTGAGTCAGGAAGATTCCATGGAAATGGGATAGGCTACCCACTCCAGTATTCCTCGATTTTACTGGTGGCTCAGCTGCTAAAAAATCTGCCTGCAATGAAGAGCAGATTTGATCCCTGGGTTAGGAAGATCCCTTGGTGAAGGACATGGCAATCCACTCCAGTATTCTTGCCAGGGCCAATCCCCATGAATAGAGGAGACTGTCAAGCTACATTTCATGAGGTCAAGAGGAGTCAGAGATATAATATGTAATTGTGCGTTTCCTAATAAATAAAGGTAGCAATTGCCATTTAATATTATTGGTTCATAACTTAACCACTGAATTTTTCAAAAACTACATTTGAAGAGCCTTTGTTAAAGATTCACCAATGCTGTTTTCCTTTCGAATTTCTTTTAGCAATGACAATTTTGTAGTTACTTCTAGTTTTTACTACAAGTTGATTATCAGAAGGTTTTTAATTGCCATATTTAGATATTTTATTAAGCAAATGTTGTTTCTGCTATAGAGCTATTTCATTTGATCTAGTACAAAGATTATACAGTAGCAGTATTTTAAATATTGCCTTAAGATCTTGCTAAATTTTAAAGAAAAAGATGTAACAACAGTAGGGGATTTTTTTTTCCTTTCTGTATTTATTGTATCCATTAAAAGTTGGTAAAAAAAAATAGTTCTATATATTTAAAGTTGAAATATATAATTTCATTTATAAATATTTATTGTTTATCTCATTAACACCCTATTTATTTTCTTATCAACTATTATCCAATCTTATTTAAAAATGAATATTCATTCACTGAGAAAAAAATGGATATAAAATAAATTTTTAAAATGTATAATTCAGAATATGAATACCTATCATTATTTCCAATATGTTGCACTCAATTATAAGTAACAATACAAAGCAAAAAGAATGTAAAATCTTTTTTCATTTCCACTTCCAATAATATCTTAAAATATTAAGAATGCAGTTACTTTAACTCTTGACTATTTAAAATACTAAATTTAAACTTTTATATTTCAAAATAAGTATGTTCTTGTTTCTAATGATAACTTAGTGATTATTTCTGAATATTAAATATCCTTACTTTAAATGAAATTACTGTACACTGGACTTAGGTTCTGTCAAAAAAAAAAAGTCCCAGTAAGAATCAACATACATAAAATTTAAATGACCTTAACAGCCTGGAATCTATTAAGTCTTTCATTGGCTCTCAACTGTTAGCTTGGCTCATCTTAATTTGTTCTATACGAGTATATACATTTTTATCTATGGAATATAGAGACCTACTAAATGTATTACAATGTACATGACAGGCCAACTCAACCAAATATTTTTTCACCCTCCACAACTTTTGAGTGTCCTGTTAAGTAAGCATTTGTGAGAGTGAGAATTTCTGTATTAAGATTAGCTTGAATTTAGTATCTGAGTTCTCTTAATGTGTAAACATCAATAAATTTGTGCAATTTTTCTACTAAATGTCATTTGCCAGAAGATAACTATTGTTTTCACTGAGAAAGCATGGTCTAATCAATAACTTGGTCTAGATTCTTTACTGTGTTATCTCATTCATGACCGCAACCTGAAATCTGTTCTTATTGCATCTTTCCCCATTTCATTAGTATCAACTGCATTCTTGCAGTCAATTTGGGAACATCTGATTCTTCTCTTTCATATGGTATGTCCAGTCAACACATTTAAAAGAATATCCTCCCTCAGGAAACAAGAAAAATCTCAAATAAACAGTTTCACTTTACATTAAAAAAGAAATAAAACTAGAAAAAAAGGAGAACAAAACCCAGAGTTAATAGAAGGAAAATAATCATAAAAATCAAAGCAGAAATAAATTAGAGACTAAAAAAATTAGAAAAGATCAAAGAAATGAAGAGTTTGTTCCTTAAAAAGGTAAACAAAATTGATAAGTGTTTAGTCAGACTCATCCAGCAAAAAGAGAAAAGATCCAGGTCAATAGACTCAGAAATGAGGAAAGAGAAGTTGCATCCAACACCACAAAAATATAAAGGATCAGAAGAGAATATTGAGAGTATAAACAACTATATGCTGATAAAATAGACTATCTAGAAGAAAAGAATTACTAGACAAATTGCTGGAAATGTACAACATTCCCAAACAACTATATGCTAGAAAATACAAAGCAAAGAATGTAAAATCTTTTTCATTTCCACTTCAATAATATCTTAAAATATTAAGAATGCAGTTATTTAAGAAAAACTAAATTTAAACTTTTATATTTCAAAATAAGTATGTTCTTGTTTCTAATGATAACTTAGTGATTATTTCTGAATATTAAATATCCTTACTTTAAATGAAATTACTGTACACTGTACTTAGGTTCTGTCAAAAAAAAAAAGTCCCAGTAAGAATCAACATACATAAAATTTAAATGACCTTAACAGCCTGGAATCTATTAAGTCTTTCATTGGCTCTCAACTGTTAGCTTGGCTCATCTTAATTTGTTCTATACGAGTATATACATTTTTATCTATGGAATATAGAGACCTACTAAATGTATTACAATGTACATGACAGGCCAACTCAACCAAATATTTTTTCACCCTCCACAACTTTTGAGTGTCCTGTTAAGTAAGCATTTGTGAGAGTGAGAATTTCTGTATTAAGATTAGCTTGAATTTAGTATCTGAGTTCTCTTAATGTGTAAACATCAATAAATTTGTGCAATTTTTCTACTAAATGTCATTTGCCAGAAGATAACTATTGTTTTCACTGAGAAAGCATGGTCTAATCAATAACTTGGTCTAGATTCTTTACTGTGTTATCTCATTCATGACCGCAACCTGAAATCTGTTCTTATTGCATCTTTCCCCATTTCATTAGTATCAACTGCATTCTTGCAGTCAATTTGGGAACATCTGATTCTTCTCTTTCATATGGTATGTCCAGTCAACACATTTAAAAGAATATCCTCCCTCAGGAAACAAGAAAAATCTCAAATAAACAGTTTCACTTTACATTAAAAAAGAAATAAAACTAGAAAAAAAGGAGAACAAAACCCAGAGTTAATAGAAGGAAAATAATCATAAAAATCAAAGCAGAAATAAATTAGAGACTAAAAAAATTAGAAAAGATCAAAGAAATGAAGAGTTTGTTCCTTAAAAAGGTAAACAAAATTGATAAGTGTTTAGTCAGACTCATCCAGCAAAAAGAGAAAAGATCCAGGTCAATAGACTCAGAAATGAGGAAAGAGAAGTTGCATCCAACACCACAAAAATATAAAGGATCAGAAGAGAATATTGAGAGTATAAACAACTATATGCTGATAAAATAGACTATCTAGAAGAAAAGAATTACTAGACAAATTGCTGGAAATGTACAACATTCAAAAACTGAACCAAGAAAAACAGAAAATGCAAACAGAGTAATTATCAGGAATGGAACTGAATCAATGAAAACAAACAACATTAATAAAAAAAGACAACTCACAACAAACCAATATGCAGGATGAGATGGCTTCATAAATGCGTTCTATGAAACAGTGAAGAAAAGTTAACACCTATCCTTCTTGAAGTATTCAAAAAAATCACAGGACTATTCTCTCCTTCTGCTGCACAGATGTATTTGAACCTGTGTATTTTTGCATTCATTTTCTTTTCTCTTTTTTGGTTGAACTATGCAGCTTGCAGGATCTTAGTTTGCCAGTCAAGGATTGAACCACAGGCCTGTGGCAGTGGGTCCTAACCACGGAAATCCTGGAAATTTTCTGCAGTCAAATGTTACTCTGACCAGAATACACTCTTCCATGGGAGTTTGCACTCGCACCTATTTTAGGTGTATGATCAAATGTTGCTTTTAAAAACAGGACTCCTAGAATTATATTTTTGAAAATTATATTTTCTTCATTTCTGGTGAAACCCTTTCCTTTGTTTTGTTTCCTTACATATCACTATTAACATCTGATTATGTATATAGACTTTTTAATTTGTTTACAATAAAAATATAGTTCTATTATATAATAGTTTCCAGGAGGGTGGATACTTCATTTTTTCACTACTATATTCCCCACATATAAACCTGCACTGTTCAATAATGTAGACACAGGTAGCTATCTAAATGAGCTAAAGTAGAAAATTTATTTCATTATTTGGACTGCCACCAGTCTTGTCAGACTCTTTGACACCCTGTGGACCCATGGCCCACCAGGATCATCTGTCCATGGAATTCTCCAGGCAACAGTACTGGAGTGGGTTGCCATTTCCTTCTCTAGGTGATCTTCCCAACCCAGTGATCTAACCCGGGTATCCTGAACTGAAGGTAGATTCTTTACTTTCTGGGCCACCAGCGAAGCCCAATAACTAGTGGTGATGTGATGGAAATGACATTACAGATTATCTTCATCACAGAAAGTTCTATTGGATATCACTGGTCTAAGATATGCTGAGAGGAAAGGTAGACATTTACTACATATTGGTTGATTAATACTATACATAATTAAAGGGAAAATGTCAAAGAAAAAACAGTTATATTATCACAAAGATGGAGACAGTTATAAGAATCTTGTCACTTTCACATGCAAATATACGGCAAAGGTTGTAAAAGTCTATGTGACAAATTTGTATTCACAGAAAAACTTAGTTTTAAAAAAATCTGTCCAAAAAGAAGTTGAAAAATTAATAACGTTCACAAAACATTGATAAAGTGATTCAAGATACATCTTTGAAAAAGTGCAGGGACAAACAAATGTGGTTAAAATTAAACTTTAGATACATTAAAGAACAATTGTTTCAGTTTATTTTATTAGATTCTGTCTACATTTAGAAGTTTAAAATTTAAAAACCCATTCTGATTCGATTTATAAAAGTAGCATAACAGCATCATCAGCATCAAAGTAATGAATCATATGGATAAATATCATTCATAAATGAAATAGGAAATTATCAGAATATATAATGAATAATTTAATATTTGAATTCATGGGTCAAAATGAAAATTATAAACTAATACTGGCTAAGTATAATTTGTTTTATGAAGGCAAAATATAATGTCAGAAAGTCTGCTATACAGTAATTTAACACATCAACAATCTGAAAAAAAAAATAAGCATATGATGCATATGATTTTACTGATGATCTAAAAATATTTACTAAAATATGCCAGATAAGCAAGAACTAATAAAATTCTAGGTAAAATAGAATTTTTAAAAATTCAATAAATTTCAAGATCCAGACAAAAGTTTTCTTCATCATTACTTAAACATTCTTGTCAGTCAATCAAAATATTAAAAATGGGAAAATCACAAAAAAGAAAATAAAACTTTCTTGTTATTATAATTGTTTAGTTAAACAGAAACTTTAAAAAATTTAAAATGAAATTTTTATTTTGGCAATATGCACAGAGGTGACTAAGAAAAGTAAATTTTAAAACCTTCTAATGATCTTCCCAACCCAGTGATCTAACCCGGGTATCCTGAACTGAAGGTAGATTCTTTACTTTCTGGGCCACCAGCGAAGCCCAATAACTAGTGGTGATGTGATGGAAATGACATTACAGATTATCTTCATCACAGAAAGTTCTATTGGATATCACTGGTCTAAGATATGCTGAGAGGAAAGGTAGACATTTACTACATATTGGTTGATTAATACTATACATAATTAAAGGGAAAATGTCAAAGAAAAAACAGTTATATTATCACAAAGATGGAGACAGTTATAAGAATCTTGTCACTTTCACATGCAAATATACGGCAAAGGTTGTAAAAGTCTATGTGACAAATTTGTATTCACAGAAAAACTTAGTTTTAAAAAAATCTGTCCAAAAAGAAGTTGAAAAATTAATAACGTTCACAAAACATTGATAAAGTGATTCAAGATACATCTTTGAAAAAGTGCAGGGACAAACAAATGTGGTTAAAATTAAACTTTAGATACATTAAAGAACAATTGTTTCAGTTTATTTTATTAGATTCTGTCTACATTTAGAAGTTTAAAATTTAAAAACCCATTCTGATTCGATTTATAAAAGTAGCATAACAGCATCATCAGCATCAAAGTAATGAATCATATGGATAAATATCATTCATAAATGAAATAGGAAATTATCAGAATATATAATGAATAATTTAATATTTGAATTCATGGGTCAAAATGAAAATTATAAACTAATACTGGCTAAGTATAATTTGTTTTATGAAGGCAAAATATAATGTCAGAAAGTCTGCTATACAGTAATTTAACACATCAACAATCTGAAAAAAAAAATAAGCATATGATGCATATGATTTTACTGATGATCTAAAAATATTTACTAAAATATGCCAGATAAGCAAGAACTAATAAAATTCTAGGTAAAATAGAATTTTTAAAAATTCAATAAATTTCAAGATCCAGACAAAAGTTTTCTTCATCATTACTTAAACATTCTTGTCAGTCAATCAAAATATTAAAAATGGGAAAATCACAAAAAAGAAAATAAAACTTTCTTGTTATTATAATTGTTTAGTTAAACAGAAACTAGAATTTAAAATGAATTTTTTACTGTGACTAGATATTACTTAAGTTATAACAAGTGCTTTTCCCCCATTTTGGCAATATGCACAGAGGTAAAGTACATAATGTACATCACATAATTTTGGTAAATTTTAAATTTAGAAAACCTTCTAATAAAAGAATATAACCAACATAACTGAAGAATGTAAATTAAAATCTGAGCAATATAAATAAAATTTATGTTCTTATATACAAACATGTGCATGCACCCATGCTAAATTGCTCCATTCGTGTCCAACTGTTTGGACCATATGGACTGCTGCCTACCAGGTTCTGTCCATGGGACTCCAGGCAAGAATACTGAAGTTGGTTGCCATGCCCGCCTTCAGAGTATCTTCCCAGGGATTGAACCCATGTCTCTTATATCTCCTGCATTGGCAGGCAAGTCTTTACCACTGGGAAGCCCTATATATAAACACAATAGTATTAAAAAATCATATAATATAAAATTGGTATATTAATTTAAGTTTTTCCAGTTAAAGACTCAGTTGTTTCTGAGTTTAATTGAATAAAATAATTTTAGTATTATTGTGTAAAAACAGATGACCTCGGTAAAGCCAAGTAAAGCTAGATAAGACAATTTTTCTTCAAAGTATCCGAGTATAAACTAAATCTAGCAATTACATTGGTCAATAGAGTAAAAAAAATAAACAGGATAAGAAAATTAGAGAGCTCAATATGTTTTAGTATGAGATTCAAAGTCCAAAAAGGTACACATTTATGTTCATTAAGAAAATTAGCGCTCGCTTTGGCAGCACATATACTAAAATTGAAACTATACAGAGAAGATTAGCATGGCCCCTGCACAAGGATGATATGTAAATTTATGAAACGTTCCAGATTTTTACACAACAAATATAAGAGAATGAGAAGATCCACAAAACAAACCCATCATACCATCTAAGAAGATGAAAATAAATTTCTTGTTATTCATAATTGTTTACTTAAACATTCTTGTCAGTCAATCAAAATATTAAAATGGGAAAATCACAAAAAGAAAATAAAACTTTCTTGTTATTATAATTGTTTAGTTAAACAGAAACTAGAATTTAAAATGAATTTTTTACTGTGACTAGATATTACTTAAGTTATAACAAGTGCTTTTCCCCCATTTTGGCAATATGCACAGAGGTAAAGTACATAATGTACATCACATAATTTTGGTAAATTTTAAATTTAGAAAACCTTCTAATAAAAGAATATAACCAACATAACTGAAGAATGTAAATTAAAATCTGAGCAATATAAATAAAATTTATGTTCTTATATACAAACATGTGCATGCACCCATGCTAAATTGCTCCATTCGTGTCCAACTGTTTGGACCATATGGACTGCTGCCTACCAGGTTCTGTCCATGGGACTCCAGGCAAGAATACTGAAGTTGGTTGCCATGCCCGCCTTCAGAGTATCTTCCCAGGGATTGAACCCATGTCTCTTATATCTCCTGCATTGGCAGGCAAGTCTTTACCACTGGGAAGCCCTATATATAAACACAATAGTATTAAAAAATCATATAATATAAAATTGGTATATTAATTTAAGTTTTTCCAGTTAAAGACTCAGTTGTTTCTGAGTTTAATTGAATAAAATAATTTTAGTATTATTGTGTAAAAACAGATGACCTCGGTAAAGCCAAGTAAAGCTAGATAAGACAATTTTTCTTCAAAGTATCCGAGTATAAACTAAATCTAGCAATTACATTGGTCAATAGAGTAAAAAAAATAAACAGGATAAGAAAATTAGAGAGCTCAATATGTTTTTAGTATTATATTCAAAGTCCAAAAAGGTACACATTTATGTTCATTAAGAAAATTAGCGCTCGCTTTGGCAGCACATATACTAAAATTGAAACTATACAGAGAAGATTAGCATGGCCCCTGCACAAGGATGATATGTAAATTTATGAAACGTTCCATATTTTTTACACAACAAATATAAGAGAATGAGAAGATCCACAAAACAAACCCATCATACCATCTAAGAAGATGACAATAGGATTATTTGTATTAATAATTACTTTGAATGTCAATGGACTAAATGCCCCAACCAAAAGACACAGAGTGGCTGAATGAATTCAAAAACACGACCCATACATATGCTGCCTCCAGGCAACTCACTTCAGACCTAGAGACACTCATAGACTGAAAGTGAGAAGATGGAAAAAGATATTCCATGCAAATGGAAATCAAAAGAAAGCTGGAGTAGCAATCCTCATATCAGAAAAAATAGACCTCAAAATAAAGAAGATTATAAGAGACAAGGCATGACTCTACATAATGATCAAGGAATCAACCCAAGATGAAGACATAACAATCATAAATATCTATGCACTCAATGCAGGAGCACCCCAATACATAAGACAAACGCTTTCAGACATAAAAGAAGACATCGATACTAACACAATGATAGTAGGAGACTTTAACACTCCTCTCACACCAATAGACAGATCATCCAAACAGAAAATTAATAAAGAAACACAGGCATTAAATGCCACACTAGAAGAAAAGGACCTCATGGATATCTTTAGGACTTTCCGTCCAAAAGCAGAATACACTTTCTTCCCAAGTGCTCACAGAACATTCTCTAGGATAGACCACATCTTGGCCCACAAAGAAAACCTCAGTCAATTCAAGAAAACTGAAATAATATCAACCATTTTCTCGGACCACAATGCAATGAGACTAGACATCAACTACAGGAAAAAAAAAAAAAAAAAAAACTGGGAAAAACACAAACACATGGAGATTACCCAACACATACCTAAAAAACCAAGCAAATCAAAGGAGAAATTTTAAAAATCCTAAAAGAAAACTACAATGAACACACGACAGTGCAAAATCTATGGGACACCGCAAAAGCAGTTCTAAGAGGCAAGTTTATAGCAATTCAATCCTACCTCAAGAAACTAGGAAAATCTCAAACAGACGACCTTACCTTATGCTTAAAACAACTGGAGAAAGAAGAACAAAAACAACCCAAAGCCAGCAGAAGAAGGGAGATCATAAAGATCAGAGCAGAAATAAATGAAAAAGAAAAGAAAGAAATAATAGTAAAGATAAATAAAACAAAAAGCTGGTTCTTCAAAAACGTAAATAAAATCGACAAACCACTGACCAGACTCATCAAGGAAAAAAAGAAGAACCAGATCACCAAAATCAAAAATGAAAAAGGAGAGATTACAACAGAGAATGCAGAAATCCAAAGGATTCTAAGAGACAAGGCATGACTCTACATAATGATCAAGGAATCAACCCAAGATGAAGACATAACAATCATAAATATCTATGCACTCAATGCAGGAGCACCCCAATACATAAGACAAACGCTTTCAGACATAAAAGAAGACATCGATACTAACACAATGATAGTAGGAGACTTTAACACTCCTCTCACACCAATAGACAGATCATCCAAACAGAAAATTAATAAAGAAACACAGGCATTAAATGCCACACTAGAAGAAAAGGACCTCATGGATATCTTTAGGACTTTCCGTCCAAAAGCAGAATACACTTTCTTCCCAAGTGCTCACAGAACATTCTCTAGGATAGACCACATCTTGGCCCACAAAGAAAACCTCAGTCAATTCAAGAAAACTGAAATAATATCAACCATTTTCTCGGACCACAATGCAATGAGACTAGACATCAACTACAGGAAAAAAAAAAAAAAAAAAAAACTGGGAAAAACACAAACACATGGAGATTACCCAACACATACCTAAAAAACCAAGCAAATCAAAGGAGAAATTTTAAAAATCCTAAAAGAAAACTACAATGAACACACGACAGTGCAAAATCTATGGGACACCGCAAAAGCAGTTCTAAGAGGCAAGTTTATAGCAATTCAATCCTACCTCAAGAAACTAGGAAAATCTCAAACAGACGACCTTACCTTATGCTTAAAACAACTGGAGAAAGAAGAACAAAAACAACCCAAAGCCAGCAGAAGAAGGGAGATCATAAAGATCAGAGCAGAAATAAATGAAAAAGAAAAGAAAGAAATAATAGTAAAGATAAATAAAACAAAAAGCTGGTTCTTCAAAAACGTAAATAAAATCGACAAACCACTGACCAGACTCATCAAGGAAAAAAAGAAGAACCAGATCACCAAAATCAAAAATGAAAAAGGAGAGATTACAACAGAGAATGCAGAAATCCAAAGGATTCTAAGAGACTATTATGAACAACTCTATGGCAACAAACTGGACAACCTGGAAGAAATGGACAGTTTCTTGGGGAAGATTAATCTCCCAAGACTCAACCAGGAAGAAATAGAAACTATAAACAAGCTAATCACAAGCTCAGAAATCGACTTTGTGATCAAAAATCTACCCACAAATAAAAGCCCAAGGCCGGATGGCTTCACAAGGTAATTCTACCAAACATTTAAAGAAGAACTAATGCCTGTCCTTCTAAAACACTTCCGAAAAATTGCACAGGAAGGAACACTTCCAAACACATTCTGTGAGGCCGCCATCACCCTGATACGCAAACCAGGCAAAGACAACACAAAAAAAATTATAGGCCAATTCCACTGATGAATCTAGATGACAACATCCTCAACAAAATTCTAGCAAACAGAATTCAGCAACACATCAAAAAGCTCATACATCATGATCAAGCTGGATTCATCCCAGGCATGCAAGGATTCTTCAATATCTGCAAATCAATCAATGTGATGCACCATGTCAACAAATTGAGACAAAAATCACACGATCATCTCAATAGATGCAGAAAAAGCCTTTGACAAAATACAGCATCCATTTATGATAAAAACTCTTCATAAAATGGGCATAGAAGGAACCTATCTCAACATAGTGAAAGCCATATGTGAGAGGCCCACAGTGAACATTATCCTCAATGGTGAAAAACTGAAAGCATTCCCTCTAAAATCAGGAACAAGACAGGGGTGTCCACTTTCACCACTACTACTCAACATAGTCCTGGAAGTTCTAGCAACAGCAATAAGAGAAAAGAAAGAAACAAAAGAAATCCAAACTGGAAAGGAAGAAGTCAAACTCTCTCTATTCACAGAAAACATGATATTACACATAGAAAATACCAAAGACACTATTACAAAACTACTAGAGCTAATCAGCAAATTCAGCAAAGTCGCAGGATATAAAATCAATATGCAGAAATCACTGGCATTCCTATACACAAACAATGAAAAATCAGAAAACGAAATCAAAGTGGGAGTCCCCTTTAACATTGCAACCAAAAGAATCAAATATCTAGGAATAAACCTACCCAAAGAAACAAAAGAACTGTACACTGAAAATTACAAAACACTCATGAGAGACATTAAAGAAGACTTAAACAGATGGAGAGATATTCCGTGTTCCTGGGTCGGAAGAATCAATTTTGTGAAAATGACCATACTACCAAATGTCAACTATCAATTCAATACGATCCCTATCATGCTACCAAGGACATTCTTCACAGAACTAGACCAAAGAATAACACAGTTCATATGGAAGCACAAAAGACCTTGAATAGCCAAAGCAATCCTGAGGAAGAAGAATGGAACTAGAGGGATCAGTCTCCCCAACTTCAGACTCTACTACAAAGCAACAGTCATCAAGACAGTATGGTACTGGCACAAAAACAGAAATATCGACCAATGGAACAAGATTGAGAACCCAGAGATAAACCCACGCACCTACGGGTACCTTATTTTTGACAAAGGAGGCGAAATTATAAAATGTGACAAAGACAGCCTCTTCAACAAATGGTGCTGGGAAATTGGAGAGCTACATGCAAAAAAATGAAGTTGGAACATTCCCTGACACCATACACTAAGATCAACTCAAAATGGATTAAAGACCTAAGTGTAAGACCAGAAACTATCAAAATCTTAGAGGAGAATATAGGCAAAACTCTCAAGGATATCAATCAAAGCAAGATCTTCTCTGACCTACCTAATAGAACAGCGGAACTCAAAAGACAAATGAGCATGTGGGACCTAATGAAACTTAAAAGCTTTTGTACAGCAAAAGAAATCACAAAAAAGCTGAACAGACACCCCACAGAGTGGGAGAAAATCATAGTAAATGAAATAACAGACAAAGAATTAATCTCCAAAATCTACAAGCAACTCAGACAACTCAGCACCGGAAAAATGAACAACCCAACCAAAAAATGGGAAAAAGACCTAAACAGACACCTCCCCAAAGAGGACATACAGATAACCCAAAAGCACATGAAACGATTCTCAACTTCACTTATAATTAGAGAAATGCAAATCAAACCTACAATGAGATATCACCTCACACCCGTCAGAATGGCCATCATCCACAAATCAACAGACAATAAATGCTGGAGAGGGTGTGGAGAAAAGGGAACCCTCTTGCATTGCTGGTGTTAATGTAGATTGATACAGCCTCTATGGAAGACAGTCTGGAGATTTCTTAAAAAACTAAAAATAGAAGCACCATACGACCCAGCAATCCCACTCTTAGGCTTATACCCTGATGAAATCAAATATGAAAGAAGCACCTGTACCCCAATGTTCATTGCAGCTCTCTATACAATAGCTAGAAAATGGAAGCAACCTAGATGCCCAACGATGAATGAATGGATACAAAAGCTCTGGGACATATATACAATAGAATACTACACAGATGTAAAGAGAAATGCAGAAGAATCAGCCCTAATGAGTTGGCTGGATCTAGAACATATCATCAAAAGTGAAGTCAGTCAGAAAGAGAAAGACAAATACAATCTATTAACACATACACATGGAATCTATTAGGATGGTGATATGGCACACGCAGTGAAGCAATGGAAAGACAGATGTGGACAGTGGACATATGGACATTGTGGGGAAGGAACAGAGGGTGGGAGGCATAAAGGAAGTAGCATGAAGGCTTGTACTATCATAAGTGAAGAAAATAGCTATAGTCATTGCTCTGTGAGAAAAGAAGATCCTTCAGGGGTGTTGTTTGATGGTCGGGAGCAGTTGGAGTGAGGGAATATACATATGATTAGTCTGGGAACATACACATCTGTGAACAACAAAACTCTGTAAAAGTTAAAAGTAAAATAAAAGTTTAAAAAAATAGAATAAAATAAAATATGAAGGATCCAGACCAAAAAAAAAAAAAGAAGAAAATTAAATTGTACTGACAATTTCACTATCTATGAAACTGAATTACAAACAAATGAAATTCTTAAAGTATAAATAACATTTAAAAGAAAAAGAAAAGGAAACTACATGAGTGACAAAGATATTGGGGAGTATTTCTTCACCAAGACTGGAAAATCAGAAGCTAAAGAAGAAAAGATAGACATATTTGATTTTAAAAATATCAGGATAGGAGTAAAATAGTATGAACAGACTACATAGACAACACATTATTAAAATATTTGCACTGCTGGACATAGAGTTGTTATCTCTACAATAGTACTTGATAAGTGACAAGAAGTATATTAAATATTAAAAATTACACTTAGTATCTGAAGACACAATTCATAGAAAAAAATGAATTCTCATGAAAAGATGCCTGGACTCAGCATTTGCAGTAATGCAAAGTAAAGTAACAATGAGCTATCAGATTATAGGAATTAGACTGACAAAAATGAAAATACCTTTTAATATATTTTTGTTAGAAAAGTATATGTGTACCAATGTATTGCCATATATCACTTGTTCAAATGTAAATTGTTACATCACTTTAGTAAAGTATTTGGGAAATATATATAGACACGTCTGGTTAAACAATAAGCCCCATTCTTGGTAATCTACCCCACAGATACAAAAGTGCCCATTAGTAAGGAGCAGAAGCAAATAAACTATGATAACATTGTTTGAATTTCCAGGAAATCACAAAATAATGCAGATTTTTCTTGATAAGGCAATAATTGTTCAAATTATAATACCACGGTATAACCACACATTAGAATATCATGCATGAATTAAAGTGAATTGGAAAAAAATACCAAGTGTTTTTAAATAATAGCATGAAGTTATAATTGAATTAAAAATGAAGACAAACATGAACAATTCCACTTTTATACAACAGTTATAATAAATCTTGTGTAATATAGCTGTCCATTACTACATATAAATATTTATCATATGCTGCTCAGTCAATTATGTCTGACTTTTGTGATCCTATTGACTGCAGCACGCCAGACTTCCCTGTCCTTTACTAGCTCCCAAAGTTTGCTTAAGGTTATGTCCATTGAGTTGATGATACCTTCCAACCATTTCATCCTCTGTTGCCCACTTTTCCTCCTGCTCAATCTTTCCCAGCATCAGGGTCTTTTCCAATGAGTCGGATCTTAGCTTCAGATGGCCAAATTATTGGAGTTTCAGCTTCAGCGTCAGTTCTTCCAATGATCATTCAGGTTGATTTCCTTTAAGATTTACTGAATTGATCTCTTTGCTGTCCAAAAGACTCTCAAGAGTCTTCAACAGCACAGTACAAAAGCATCAGCTTTTTGACTCTCATGTTTATTAGAAAAAAGATAGCTTTGATTATACAAACCTTTTTTGGCAAAGTGATGCCTTTGCTTTTTCATATGCTGTTGGGTTTGTCATAGCTTTTCTTCCAAGGAGCAAGCATCTTTTTATTTCATGGCTGCAGTCCATTAAATTTACAATATATACCTAGGTAAGTTCACATAAGCATATGTATTTACACAGGTATATTTACACATGTGGTCTTCCGTGGTGACTCAGATGGTAAAGATTCTGCCTGCAATTCAGGATACCTGGGTTCAATTTCTGGACTGGGAAGATCTCCTGAAGAACAAAATGACGGCTTACTCCAGTATTCTTGCCTAGAGAATTCCATGGACAGAGATGCCTTGTGAGTTACACAATTCACGAGGTTGCAAAGACTCTGACACAACTGAGAGACTTTCACTCATTCATTTACACATGTATAATATATAATTATGGAAGCACAGAGAATGATGCAGAATAAAAATGCCAAATGCATCATGTTTGTATGCCCTTGTTGAGTGTGAGAGTGAATTATCTGCATAGAAGTAGGGAAAAAAGGAGAAAAGAACCACCGAAATTTAAAATGGTAAAACTCATGGAAAATAAAAAGCAGCATATATGATATTATAATGAATTTATCCAATAAAATATACCTATGTGAGTGTGTGAGTGTGTGTGTGTGCGTGTGTGTGTATGCTCAGCTGTGTCCAACTCTTTGTGACACCATGGACTGTGACCCACGGAACTCCTCTGTCCATGGAATTCTCCAAGCAAGATTACTGCAGTCAGGTACTCACTCCCTTCTCCAGGAGATCTTCCCGATCCAAGGATTGAACCCAGGTCTTTTGCAATGTAAGCAGATACTTTACCATCTGAGTCACAAGAGAAGCCTGGTATCCTATGAGTATTATAAATCTAATAATTTCCTTCACTTAGTCAAACTAAAAGATGAAATAAACTGCCTATATATCCTTAAAATATTCACAAAATGCTTTAAATATGCTAAGTAAAGCTTTTGATTATAAAAATGTTTGAAATAATTACTACGATAGAAATATCTTAAAGATTTTTACATATAGAAATCATGTAAAACATTTTTAAATCACAAATTGTCAGTCATGTGTAACTGGGACATCAAAAGGTAACAAAGGTGTTAACAGATATCATTGTTACCACAATAGAGTGAAAACAAGATAATTCTTACAAATGTTTTAGGATATACTTAGAAACCTTACTATTACTAAAGAGAGACACTTTTTTTTCAGTATGTAGTGGAGAGTGAAAAGTAGAATAAAATGGATGGAAACTGATATACATATCTTTACTCTTGTACCTTAATTAATAATTATCCAATTAATGATGTGCTTAATAAGTATAAATCATCATACTTAAAACAGGTAACTTTAAATTGCTAGATTATTACAGATGTCACAAATATAGGCCAAACTAATCAGGAAAGTTAGTTCTTTTCTGGTGTACTGAAAAATAATTTTAAGAAGACAGAGCTGTTTTTAAAGTTTTAATACAGATTATCCAGTTATTTGCAAAGCAATTACTGAAAAATGAAAACTTCATGGGAAATATTTTCTCAGGATTTACAATTGGCTCTAAGATTTACTCCGAAAATTGTGTCCATGATTAAGAAGATTCAATTGAGACAATGTTTACACTCATGTGTTTCTTTGTTTTTGTATTTAGATTACCTTTCATCTTGCCTACTAATCTGTGAGCTCGCTGAAGATAAAGTATGTATATAATCCTCTCAGTTTTTCATTCCCCTGTCTAGCACATGGCTTAGCCCTTAGCTGAGACACAATTCTTAAATGAATGAAAAAAAAAACCATACTTTACCTAGCTGACCAATGGGATGAAGCTAATCATTACTGAAATAGAAGACCAGCCTTATATAACATGTACCACTATTATTAGATGCCTAATAAATAGACATTTAAATGTGGTTATGTGGTTGCTCTTATATATGTATTCAAATAGTCACACAAAGCATAAAAGATCATGTATCCAGTCTAAATTAAAGCTATTTTAAAATTGAACATAAATGTACACAGAAGGTTAAAAAGATGCTAAGGAGGAAGGAGTCTTTAAAAATAATAAACTTAACTTTTAAAAGTTGCAAAAATGTGATAATATGATAACACAAAGAAAGCCAAGGTGACAGGTACAAAGATTGAGGTAGATAACTAATAGTAATATTTACAGCCATAATACAATTATTTGGCTTTATGATTACAGGTACTTTATGAAAATATATACTGTGTAAATTCAGGGACATCATCCATTCTGATTTTCATTTCTGAAGAAACTGGAAGAATATCTGATAAGAGTTAGATGCAGAGTCAATATTTATTGGGCCAATTAATTAAATTTCACTAATTTACATATTTCTTTAGTTGGATATTCTCAATTTAAAAATGTTTAAATATATGCTTGTATTTTGTAACCATACATTATATATTTAGCTGTATATATATATATATATATATATATATATGGTTCAATTTATAATATATAGAGCTTTAACTTACAGCATTATAACTTTTTTTACTCATAATGCTAAAAAATCAATATATTTAGATTTTATTTCTCTATTTAGTTCTAGTCACACTAATTTTATATTTTTAATTCTGCTAATTTTGCTTAGCACTATGCAGATCAATGCATCATTTTTCCTGGATATCTTTTTACCCACTGGACAATGAAGGGAGCTTATGATGTGAAGAAAATTTCAAGCATGAAAATGAAGAAAATTTAAACATATTTGCATTCATCCCTGTCTAGCATCTTGCCTACTAATCTGTGAGCTCGCTGAAGATAAAGTATGTATATAATCCTCTCAGTTTTTCATTCCCTGTCTAGCACATGGCTTAGCCCTTAGCTGAGACACAATTCTTAAATGAATGAAAAAACCATACTTTACCTAGCTGACCAATGGGATGAAGCTAATCATTACTGAAATAGAAGACCAGCCTTATATAACATGTACCACTATTATTAGATGCCTAATAAATAGACATTTAAATGTGGTTATGTGGTTGCTCTTATATATGTATTCAAATAGTCACACAAAGCATAAAAGATCATGTATCCAGTCTAAATTAAAGCTATTTTAAAATTGAACATAAATGTACACAGAAGGTTAAAAAGATGCTAAGGAGGAAGGAGTCTTTAAAAATAATAAACTTAACTTTTAAAAGTTGCAAAAATGTGATAATATGATAACACAAAGAAAGCCAAGGTGACAGGTACAAAGATTGAGGTAGATAACTAATAGTAATATTTACAGCCATAATACAATTATTTGGCTTTATGATTACAGGTACTTTATGAAAATATATACTGTGTAAATTCAGGGACATCATCCATTCTGATTTTCATTTCTGAAGAAACTGGAAGAATATCTGATAAGAGTTAGATGCAGAGTCAATATTTATTGGGCCAATTAATTAAATTTCACTAATTTACATATTTCTTTAGTTGGATATTCTCAATTTAAAAATGTTTAAATATATGCTTGTATTTTGTAACCATACATTATATATTTAGCTGTATATATATATATATATATATATATATATGGTTCAATTTATAATATATAGAGCTTTAACTTACAGCATTATAACTTTTTTTACTCATAATGCTAAAAAATCAATATATTTAGATTTTATTTCTCTATTTAGTTCTAGTCACACTAATTTTATATTTTTAATTCTGCTAATTTTGCTTAGCACTATGCAGATCAATGCATCATTTTTCCTGGATATCTTTTTACCCTCTGGACAATGAAGGGAGCTTATGATGTGAAGAAAATTTCAAGCTATGAATTCCAATCTATAATAGGAAAACAAATATTAAAATATACATATTATAAAATATCAAAATTTATCCCATAAATATTTACACAAATGTGTATTTGAAACATATTTCTCTAAATAAATCACTAATTATAAACATCTCTACCAACAGTGTTCCTCACTCATATGAGTGTTTTTGGTGCTTTTCAGTACTTAACTCTATAGAGGTAAGTTGGTTCATCATATTAATAGATATAGAAAGTAAATGGAGCTTAAAATAAATAATTCTTTTTTAAAAATGAAGGAGTTCTACTTCTAATAACACATTTAGATTTTCTAGACTTTTGAAAAATTCCATCTTTATCCAAATGAGTTTACATGGTTTACATCAAAATAGTATCACTTTCTCTTTTTTTCTTTCTTAATTTTACCAAAAGTGAACCAAAGTGATTATAACCTCTTTAGGCATTATATACCACATTTTTTTTTACATGATCTATTCAGTTTAGTTCAGTCACTCCCTTGTGCCTGACTCTTTGCAATCCTCTGAACTGCAACATATTGGGATTCCTTGTCCGTTACAATCTTCTGTCTCAGTGGTGCCATCTAAGCATATTGTCCTCTGTTGTGTCCTTTTCCTTCTGCCTTCTATTTTCCCCAGTATCTGGCTCTTTTCCAATGAGTCATCTCTTTGCATCAGGTGGCCAAAGTATAGGAGCTTCAGCTTCAGCAACAGTCCTTCCAGTGAATATTCAGGGTTTCCTTTTAATCCAAATCAGGACTGATTGGTTTGATCTTCTTGCAGTCCAGTGGACTCTCAAGAGTCTTCTCCAACACCACAATTCAAAGACATCAATTCTTCAGTGCTTAGGTCTCTTTATGGTCCAACTCTCACATCCACACATGACTACTGGAAAACCATAGCTTTGAGTCTATGGACTTCTGTTGGCAAAGTGATATGTCTGCTTTTTAATGTGTTGTCTAGGTTTGTCATAGCTTTTCTTCCAAGGAGCAAGTGTCTTTTAATTTCATGGTTGCAGTCACCATCTGTAGTGATTTTGGAGACCAAAGAAATAAAGTCTGTCATTATTTCTATTGTTTGCTTGTCTATTTGCCATGAAGTGATTGGATCTGATGCCAT
Source organism: Tragulus kanchil (assembly GCA_022376925.1). Classification (NCBI taxonomy): domain Eukaryota; kingdom Metazoa; phylum Chordata; class Mammalia; order Artiodactyla; family Tragulidae; genus Tragulus; species Tragulus kanchil. Next base: position 82,750,165 of record JAIOJX010000003.1, on the reverse strand, counting down.
GATTTTCATTTTTTGAATGTTGGGTTTTAGGCCAGCTTTTTCACTCTCCTCTTTTACCTACATCAAGTGGCTCTTTAGTTTATTTTTGCTTTCTTCCATAATGGTGGTGTCACCTGCATGCCTGAGCTTATTTCTCCCAGCAATCTTGATTCCAGCTTGTGCTGCATCCACACAGGCATTTTGCATTATGGACTCTGCATAGAAATTAAATGAGCATGGTAACAAAATACAACCTTTATGAACTCCTTTTTATGATGCATGAGACACTATAAGCACACAATAAAAATATATATATTGATATAAACATAGCATATATTTCTTCTGTTCAAACTGAAACGTTGATTTGAAGATAGTTTATAACTAATGACACATGGTTCAGTGCTGAACACTGAAGGTTAAACTGAAGCATGATTTATTTGATAATTGAGAAAATGAATAATACAATCTTTCATTAAACACATGCATTCTACATTAGTGAAGGTTTTTTTTTCATTCTAAAGGAAATGGAAGATGTTTCTTTTCAAATAAAAAAAAAGTAAGAAAATTTTGAATGGTCTACAGAATTATCAGCTAATCAAATTACTATTTACAGATTCCAACTATGAATATGCTCATCTTACACACATTTACTGAGTTCCTACTCTGTGTCAGACATTGTGCTAGTAGTGTAATTAGAGTACTAAACAAGACTGACAAGGCCCTGCCATATCACAGTTTACTTCTTGCAGTCCAGTGGAAACTCTCAAAGAGTGAATATTCAGGGTTCCTTTTAATCCAAATCAGGACTGATTGGTTTGATCTTCTTGCAGTCCAGTGGACTCTCAAGAGTCTTCTCCAACACCACAATTCAAAGACATCAATTCTTCAGTGCTTAGGTCTCTTTATGGTCCAACTCTCACATCCACACATGACTACTGGAAAACCATAGCTTTGAGTCTATGGACTTCTGTTGGCAAAGTGATATGTCTGCTTTTTAATGTGTTGTCTAGGTTTGTCATAGCTTTTCTTCCAAGGAGCAAGTGTCTTTTAATTTCATGGTTGCAGTCACCATCTGTAGTGATTTTGGAGACCAAAGAAATAAAGTCTGTCATTATTTCTATTGTTTGCTTGTCTATTTGCCATGAAGTGATTGGATCTGATGCCATGATTTTCATTTTTTGAATGTTGGGTTTTAGGCCAGCTTTTTCACTCTCCTCTTTTACCTACATCAAGTGGCTCTTTAGTTTATTTTTGCTTTCTTCCATAATGGTGGTGTCACCTGCATGCCTGAGCTTATTTCTCCCAGCAATCTTGATTCCAGCTTGTGCTGCATCCACACAGGCATTTTGCATTATGGACTCTGCATAGAAATTAAATGAGCATGGTAACAAAATACAACCTTTATGAACTCCTTTTTATGATGCATGAGACACTATAAGCACACAATAAAATATATATATTGATATAAACATAGCATATATTTCTTCTGTTCAAACTGAAACGTTGATTTGAAGATAGTTTATAACTAATGACACATGGTTCAGTGCTGAACACTGAAGGTTAAACTGAAGCATGATTTATTTGATAATTGAGAAAATGAATAATACAATCTTTCATTAAACACATGCATTCTACATTAGTGAAGGTTTTTTTTTCATTCTAAAGGAAATGGAAGATGTTTCTTTTCAAATAAAAAAAAAGTAAGAAAATTTTGAATGGTCTACAGAATTATCAGCTAATCAAATTACTATTTACAGATTCCAACTATGAATATGCTCATCTTACACACATTTACTGAGTTCCTACTCTGTGTCAGACATTGTGCTAGTAGTGTAATTAGAGTACTAAACAAGACTGACAAGGCCCTGCCATATCACAGTTTACTTCTGAGGGAGAGTGACAGAAAACAAAAAACAAGTGATTTGATCATGTTTAATGGGAGTAGAGGCTCCTTTAGATTCAGTACCATATCCTGGACCTCAAAAAACATGCCAAGCTAAGAGCCAGAGAAGGAATATGCCTGTGGTGAAAAAGGACAGGCAAAGCCCCTAAGATAAAAGAATCATGTTGTATTAGCAGCAATGCTCAGATTTTAGCCTAGGCAATTCTCATGTATGGTATAACTGAAGTTTGCTAAGAAAGTAGAAGTTAAATGCTCTCATATACACATAAAAATGAATATACAGGATGATGGATGTGTTCATTAACTCACTGGAAGAAATCCCAATTTTAGGTGTGTCAAAACATCATATTGCATACTTTAAATATCTTCAAGGATCAAAACATGACTGGAGGAACATCACTGTTTTCCTTAGAGGTGGAAGCTAGAATATAGTACAGGATGATGGGAAGTGTGTTGATGGAATTAAGACAAAGGCACCATTTGTTTTCTATTTTCTCAGCAGAATATAATAGGCCATCACTTGAGAGGAGATGAAAGAGATGAAATTTAGGGCTTCCCTGGTGGTCCAGTGGGTAAAGTGTCTGCCTAGTAGTGCAAGGGGCACTGGTTCGATCCCTGGCCCAGGAAGATCCCATGCTGTGGAACAGCTGAGCCAGTGTGTCCAATTATGAGTCAGCGCTCTGGAGTGCATACTCCAGAGCCAATGCTCTGAGAGAGGCCACTGCAATGGGAGGCCCACACATGCCAAAGAATAAAGATGGATAAAAATAATAAATAAATAAATTTTAAAAATTGCTCATTGCATGAAGCTGAAAAAAAAGATGAAGTTTGAAATTATTATTTTGGATATGAAACAGGTGAATTATTTTGGAATCTTTATAGAATTTCATGAAAACGTTTAGTATTTGGATTATAGAATCATGAATTAAAACTGAACATGTGTAACTAGTATTCAATCTGCTTAATGAAGTCAAATATCAAGATGAAGGTCCATAGAAAAGAGTAACTTTTTAAAATGAGAGTAAGGATTTTTATTATATAGTCCATGAAGCTCAGAAACTTCAGTCCTGTCTTGCTTTTGGGGCCTTATGCACTGTAGTCTGCCAAGATCCTCATCCATGGGATTCTCAATGCAGGAATACTGGAGTAGGTTGTCATTTCCTTCTCCAGGGAATCTTCCTGACTTAGGGATTGAACCTGTGTCTCCTGATTCTCCTGCATTACAGGTGGATTCTTTACCCACTGAGCCACCTAGGAAGCCCTTGCTTATATAGTAGAACATAGGAAATGAAGGGAAAAGGAGTCGAAATATACAGAAGCAAATAGTTACAGCTTCATACCATGGAAAATAAGCCAACAAGGTAAGAATGGTTACTAGAATAAATAATTAGGATTAAATGGGAGGTTAATGGTGAAGTTAAAAGAGTCTTTACCAGTGAACTGTCTCTCTGCATTAGGTGGTCAAAATATTGGAGCTTCAGCATCAGTCCTTCCAGTGAATGTTCAGGTTTGATTTCTTTCAGGATTAGCTGGTTTGATCTTCTTGCGGTCCAAGGGACTCTCAAGAGTCTTCTCTAACACCACAGTTCAAAGGCACCAATTTTTTGACTCTCAGCTTCTTTATGGTCCAACTCTCCCATCCATACATGACTTCTGGGAAAACCATAGCTTTGACTATACAGACTTTTGCCCACAAAATGATGTCTCTGCTTTTTAATATGATCTCTTGTTTTGTCATAGCTTTTCTTCCAAGAAGTAAATGTCTTTAAATGTTGTAGCTACTGTCAGCAGTAATTTTGGAGCCCAGTAAAATAAAGTCTGCCACTGTTTCCATTGTTTGCCCATCTATTTGCCTTGAAGAGATGGGACCAGATGCCATGATCTTAGCTTTTTGAATGTTGAGTTTTAGGTCAGCTTTTTTACTCTCCTCTTTCACCTTCATCCTGATGCTGGGAAAAATAGAAGGAAGAAGGAAAAGGAGATGACAGATGATGAGATGGTTGGATGGCATCACTGACTCAATAGACATGAGTTTAAGCAAGCTCAAGGAAGTGATGAAGGACAGGGAAGCCTGATGTGCTGCCGTCTCTAGGTTTACAAATAGTTGGACATGACTGAGTAAATTAACTGAACTGAAAGAATGAACTGCTGATTGCAGCAGTTGAACAGTTGTCAGTTTTCACACAGTCATTAAATGTATTAAACGTACATTTAATAAAATACAGTCCAAATGATTATATGATTTGTTTCAAAATTATTCCATGCTATCTAATAGTTCTACTGAAATGTGCCCGACTGCACTTCAAATGTAGCATGTAAACCATGGTGTAAGTTTGGTGGGGGGATTCTTTACCCACTGAGCCACCTAGGAAGCCCTTGCTTATATAGTAGAACATAGGAAATGAAGGGAAAAGGAGTCGAAATATACAGAAGCAAATAGTTACAGCTTCATACCATGGAAAATAAGCCAACAAGGTAAGAATGGTTACTAGAATAAATAATTAGGATTAAATGGGAGGTTAATGGTGAAGTTAAAAGAGTCTTTACCAGTGAACTGTCTCTCTGCATTAGGTGGTCAAAATATTGGAGCTTCAGCATCAGTCCTTCCAGTGAATGTTCAGGTTTGATTTCTTTCAGGATTAGCTGGTTTGATCTTCTTGCGGTCCAAGGGACTCTCAAGAGTCTTCTCTAACACCACAGTTCAAAGGCACCAATTTTTTGACTCTCAGCTTCTTTATGGTCCAACTCTCCCATCCATACATGACTTCTGGGAAAACCATAGCTTTGACTATACAGACTTTTGCCCACAAAATGATGTCTCTGCTTTTTAATATGATCTCTTGTTTTGTCATAGCTTTTCTTCCAAGAAGTAAATGTCTTTAAATGTTGTAGCTACTGTCAGCAGTGATTTTGGAGCCCGAGAAAATAAAGTCTGCCACTGTTTCCATTGTTTGCCCATCTATTTGTCATGGAGGGATGGGACCAGATGCCAAGATCTTAGGTTTTTGAATGTTGAGTTTTAGGCCAGTTTTTTCACTCTTCTCTTTCACCTTCATCCTGATGCTGGGAAAAATAGAAGGAAGAAGGAAAAGGAGATGACAGATGATGAGATGGTTGGATGGCATCACTGACTCAATAGACATGAGTTTAAGCAAGCTCAAGGAAGTGATGAAGGACAGGGAAGCCTGATGTGCTGCCGTCTCTAGGTTTACAAATAGTTGGACATGACTGAGTAAATTAACTGAACTGAAAGAATGAACTGCTGATTGCAGCAGTTGAACAGTTGTCAGTTTTCACACAGTCATTAAATGTATTAAACGTACATTTAATAAAATACAGTCCAAATGATTATATGATTTGTTTCAAAATTATTCCATGCTATCTAATAGTTCTACTGAAATGTGCCCGACTGCACTTCAAATGTAGCATGTAAACCATGGTGTAAGTTTGTGGGTCTTGGAAGAGAATGGTGCTAAAGAGAGAAAAAACAGAACTAAGAAAAGAGACAGGAAGACTCACTTCAAACTATTATTTTATTTACAAAATTTTATTTTTTAAATTCATATTTAATATACACATTCTATTTTAACTATCTCAAAATTTGAAAGTAAAAGTGTTAGTGACTCAGTTGTGTCTGACTCTCTGTGATTCCACAGACTGTAACCTGCTACCTTCCTCTGTCACATGGGATTCTCCAGGAAAGAATACTGGAGTGGATTGCCATTTCCTTTTCCAGGGAATTTTTCCAACCCTGGGATCAAATCCAGGTCCCCTGCATTGCAGGCGGATTATTTACTGTTTGAGCCACAAGGCAAGCAGGTAACCATCTCAAGTGAACATCTTATCATTTTCCATAATGTGGCAGGACAAGAAATTAATATATAGGATAAATATCTCCTGTATTATTTAGCTATATATAGAAATAATTAACTTTAAATGTTAACTGTGCTCATTCAATAGATAGCAAAAATTAGAATCACCTTGCTGGCTTCCTTTCTTGCCTCTCTCAAGTTCTAAGATAGACGGTTCTTTTGGATTTTATTAACAGTGGTTTCTGAAAAAGTGTAAATACCAATAATATAAGCCTGGTGAATAAACCTTTATTATTAAGTGCTTTGACCATTAAAAAATTATATTTTGGAAGTAGAATTATTTACAAGGACATATTGTCAAGTGTATTGTGGAAAGACAAAAAAAAAATCAGACTGAAAAGAAGTAGCAGAAGTATAATTTTAATTTTTTACTGTTTGAATTTATTACCACGTGCATATATATGTATGCAGGGAATAAACTGGATATACACATAGACGATAATAGTTATTACTTCTAGGCAATGTAACATAAATTTATTGCTATCTTATTCTTCTGGATTTTTCTCCAACAAACATGAGTTATTAAAATTATTTTGCAAGTTTATTTTTAAACTTAAAGATGTTTGTGTAGCAGCTTTGTTCTTCTCAAAAGGCACTATTTTTTTCAGTTCACTTAGCTTGGATACTTTACTGCCTTAGCCATGCTTAGCCACAGATTTTATAGTCATATTGAATAGTACTTGTTACTTAGTTACTAAGTTGTATCTGACTCTTTTGCAACCACCTAGACTATAGTCTGCCAGGTGATTCAGTCCATGAAATCCTCCAGGCAAGAATATTAGAGTGGGTTAGTCATTTCCTTCTAAAGAGAACCTCCTGACCCAGGGAATGAACCCACATCTGCTGAAATGTCAGGCAGGTTCTTTACCACTGAGCCGTCAGGGAAGCCCTTGAATAGGAGTATACATTTAAAAAGTATGAAATAGGGCTTCCCCTGGTGGTCCAGTGGATAAGGATATCACCTTGCAGAGCAAGGGGCGCCGGTTCGATCCCTGGCCTGGGAAGATCCCACTTGCCGCGGAGCAGCTGGACTGATGTGTCCAATCACGGAGCCGGAGCTCTGGAGCGCATGCGCCTAGAGCTGGTGCTCTGTGACAGCAGACGCCACAGCGATGGGAGGCCCGTAGGAGCCAGAGAACAAAGACGGATGAAAACAGAGAAATGACAGAGCAATAGAAGTGGCTCGCCCGCTCCCCTCCCTCCCCAACTCGACCCCCAAAGTATGAAATATTTGTGACTATTTCTCTGTTAAAGAGAAGAAATATTTCTCATGGGAAATACTGTTGTGTATGACTCTTTGTCATTACATATTTCTTGGAAGGCAGCTATGGTCATCACTATACCATCAATGGTGTCACTACATAATTCTTGATTAGCTACTGAATTATCTTTTCTATCCCCCTTTCTTAAAACTGAAAATAATTCACAATTGCTGAGAAAAAATAGCAGATTTCCTGAAAAGATCATTTTATCTACTGTGTAAAACAAGCAAACAAACAAACAAAATTTCTATTACTCACACAAGTTAGCATAGTCCTTTCTGGTAAACTCTACCATATAGATAATTTTTTCTTTTAGTCTTTGTTATTTGTTTCTCTTTCATTTTACTATCTAGTTCCTGTTTATTTTCTTTAATTTTTCTGATTGTATTCTGTTGTCGTCTCATTTTCTCACTCAGTTTAAATGGCCACCTTAAAATTTTATTTCACAGGCATCTGTGATTGTTCTATATCTTAATTGCCTAGTACCAAATTAACCTTACAAAGTTTGTTTTAGATATTGTGTCTCTATGCCTACTTCGACTCACAAGAAGTCTTGGGTCCACAGAACCATTCCAGTAGTGCTGGTGGCAGTATTTTTAATTAAAAATTGCAGCTACTGAAATTTAGTATTTTTTAAAACTAATGTAGTTCTTTTTCAAATCAATTACATAGTAAATGGAAATTCACATAAAAATCAGTATTTTTTCATAAAAGTTTATTTTATAAATTCATATTCACTTAGATTTATTATTCCACCTGAGATCTGCTTTATATAGCATGTTGATGTTGTTTAGCTGCTAAGTTGTATCTGACTCTTTTGTGACCCTATGGACTGTAACCTGCCAAGTTCTATCCATGGAATTATCCAGGCAAAAGCAATGGACTACCATTTCAGCCCAGGGATTAAACCTGCATCTCCTGCATTAAAAGCCACTGAGACATAAAAAAAAAAAAAGAAAAATTGTCATTTTTCTCAAACATTTTCTGTTATCCATAATTTGATTACTCTAAGAAGTTTATCAATGTATCAATCAATCGACAAAATCATATCTTTTAAAGGGGAAACTCCAATGATAATAACAACCATATAATTTACTGATTAATGAGAATATCAGTAAAATAACTGGCTATACTTACTTTTGTCAGTTGGTATATCACATGTTTGAGGGTGTATAATTTTGAATCATAATAATTTATTTTTTTCTGATATAAGAAACGCATTAATGAAAGCCATAAGATGAATCTGAGGACTTACATCCCATAGGAAACAAGTATGCAACTATTTCTTTACGGCTCCAGTCTGTGATTTCTCTCTCCATGTCAGACTGCCACCATATGTAATGTCAAATAATTATTCTTTCCACTTATTTGCAGAGTTAAATCTGTCCTAGCTGCTTTCTTTACATTGGCATATTCAAAATGAAGGTCAGCAAATTTATCTGTGACTAAAAGATAGATAGTAAATATTTCTGACTTTTCAAGTTATTGGACTTTTTTTGCAATCACTCAATTCTACCAACTTAGTCCTAAAACAGCCATGAAAAATATGAAAGAAGTACACTATGTTCCAAAAAATTTTATGTACAAAAGCATGTGACAATTCCGCCACTAGATCACAATGGTATACTCACTTGTCCCCACTCCTCCTTTCTAATTGCAACTCATTTCCTCAGAAATATTTCTAAAGACAATGATAAAAGTATCTTGAAAGCTGGCAAGAAGGATCGGTTAGGAATATTAATCTATGAGGGAAAAGAAAGTAGTTTGTTCCTTGGATTTTATTTTGTTTCCTAAATATGTTGGACGGATAACTGGAGAGCTCTATAACCTGAAACCATCAATTGGAATAAGAATAAGTAAACCAGAGGAGGGAGCCAAGATGACTGAGGAATGACAGGAGGATTTCACCAGCTCCCCAATAGGATCACCAGAACTAACCAAGAAATGAAACACCACCAACAAATCAGCTGCTAGACGACAAAGGAACTCCTCAGATATATGAGGTTTGGAGAGCAAGCAGCCAGAACTTTCTGAGACACCTATGCTCCAACCCCCACACCGGACCGGGCAGAAGGAGTGCCAGGAAGTGCGCTGGGAGAGAGCCTGGGGAGTGCACCGGGACAGAAGGCAGCGCTTAGTGTGATAATTCCACCGGGATAGTACAGGGTCATTGGGCACCAGGTGAGCTGAGACACGGCTAGCAGGGGCGTGCAAAACAGAATGGGGAAATCTTCCGTGGGTTGCAGCCCTAAAACCTGGCTCAAGCTGGACGGGGAACCTCGCACCCGCGTTTGGGGCTTAGTCCCGTATCCAGCAGTGCACTTGGCCAGCAGCCTGAAAGTTCCTGCAGCCCCAGAACTGCAGCAGAACTGCTTAGCGCAGAGAGCTGCGGCAGAGGAAACCGGCAGGGATTGGGGCTACGAGGGGGTGCGGGGAGGACCCCCAAGATGGAGGCACAGCCGACCATATGTAATGTCAAATAATTATTCTTTCCACTTATTTGCAGAGTTAAATCTGTCCTAGCTGCTTTCTTTACATTGGCATATTCAAAATGAAGGTCAGCAAATTTATCTGTGACTAAAAGATAGATAGTAAATATTTCTGACTTTTCAAGTTATTGGACTTTTTTTGCAATCACTCAATTCTACCAACTTAGTCCTAAAACAGCCATGAAAAATATGAAAGAAGTACACTATGTTCCAAAAAATTTTATGTACAAAAGCATGTGACAATTCCGCCACTAGATCACAATGGTATACTCACTTGTCCCCACTCCTCCTTTCTAATTGCAACTCATTTCCTCAGAAATATTTCTAAAGACAATGATAAAAGTATCTTGAAAGCTGGCAAGAAGGATCGGTTAGGAATATTAATCTATGAGGGAAAAGAAAGTAGTTTGTTCCTTGGATTTTATTTTGTTTCCTAAATATGTTGGACGGATAACTGGAGAGCTCTATAACCTGAAACCATCAATTGGAATAAGAATAAGTAAACCAGAGGAGGGAGCCAAGATGACTGAGGAATGACAGGAGGATTTCACCAGCTCCCCAATAGGATCACCAGAACTAACCAAGAAATGAAACACCACCAACAAATCAGCTGCTAGACGACAAAGGAACTCCTCAGATATATGAGGTTTGGAGAGCAAGCAGCCAGAACTTTCTGAGACACCTATGCTCCAACCCCCACACCGGACCGGGCAGAAGGAGTGCCAGGAAGTGCGCTGGGAGAGAGCCTGGGGAGTGCACCGGGACAGAAGGCAGCGCTTAGTGTGATAATTCCACCGGGATAGTACAGGGTCATTGGGCACCAGGTGAGCTGAGACACGGCTAGCAGGGGCGTGCAAAACAGAATGGGGAAATCTTCCGTGGGTTGCAGCCCTAAAACCTGGCTCAAGCTGGACGGGGAACCTCGCACCCGCGTTTGGGGCTTAGTCCCGTATCCAGCAGTGCACTTGCGCCAGCAGCCTGAAAGTTCCTGCAGCCCCAGAACTGCAGCAGGGAAGCTGCTGTCCCGCAGGCAGCAGAGAGCTGCGGCAGAGGAAACCGGCAGGGATTGGAGGCTACGAGCGGGGGTGCGGTGGAACCAGGGAGCCTCCTCAAGCATAGGACCGGGCACAGCCAGCCACCACCCGGACTGGGAACAGCCCGCCAACCCCGGCCAGCACCTTAGCTCACGGCATAGCCTTTGTTTTGCTGAAAACAAAAACAGAAACCAGAGCAACCGGCTCTGCAAGGGAAAGACTAGGGAAATCTAGGACAACATCAAGAGCAAACTGGTGGAAGGTCCACACGCAGATGAGAAGATAAAAACTAGGGACAGTATTTATCCTTTTTTGTTTTGCTTTGTTTTGTTTGTTCACTTGTTTGGTTTGGTCTGTTTTTTGTCTCTTCTTTTTAATTTTCCTCTCTTTTTTAATCTTTAACCCTTTTTTTAATTTTTAATCTTTTTAATTTTATTTTTTTAAACTTTTTTCTTTCCTTTTCCTCACTGCTTCCTCCCTCTATGTTCTAAATGTAAAATCTTTTTCTATCTACTAATAGCCTCTATATAAATATTTCCTATCTTCCTGTCTCTACTATTCTCTTCCAGCTCTACCAAACTCTTCAACACACTAACCTTTGTTACCTAACTCTACAAAATCTTTGCAAGACAAATCTATTCCTTCTCATTACCCATACACGCTCCTCCTCCTCACCCCCAACACATGTCTTAGTTAAAAACTGCTTTCATTGTAATATTCCCAGCTGGGACCTTGCCCTGGATCTATGTTTCCAGGCAATATTTTAATTAATTTAGAGCTTAATGGTCAGGTACTATCTTAGATTGTGCCGTTTGCCAGAAAAATTTCCCGTGCTTTATCCCTGTAAGACTGTTCAGTGCTACTGATGTGTATGTATGTATATTTTTTCACTATGTTAGAATATATTTGCATGAGTTTATGACTGTCATCCATCAAGGATGCACCTTTTGTTCCTCATATGCTAGTATTTGAACTAATATCACTGAACACCATAGCAAACCAGACATAGAGCCTACACTCCCTGACCAGACATCAAACCAAGGATTCATGGAGTAGAAGCCCTGATTCCAAGACCCCACACTATCAGAGAACATACAACACTAGATTATTTGCCTGCAAATAAGGCTTAACACCACCCAAGACACAAACCACTGAACCCTTCTACAAGGACAGAAACCCAAAGAGAGGGAGAATTCAACCACGAAGCCTGGTGGGAGAAGGAACTCCACACACACACACACAGACAAAGAAACAAGAATTAACATAATAATGAAAAGACAGAGAAACACTGCACAAATGAAAGAACAAACTAGAGAGACACAGCTCCAAATGACAGGAGACAGACAAATTATCTGAAAGAGAATTAAGAAGAGCGATACTAGTGAGGATTCAAAACACTAAAAACAGAATATTAGAGGCAAGTACTGCACTGAGAAGAGACATGCAAGAAATGAAAAATAAGCAAATAGAGACAAACAACTGAATTGCTGAACTCAAAAATGCTATAGAAGGACTCACCAGTAGAATATCAGAAGCAGAAAAACGGATAAGTGAGCTGGAAAACAGAATGATGGAGATAACTGCTGAAGAACAGAACAAAGAATCAAAAGAACTGAGGATAGCCTCAGAGACCTAGTGGGCCAATCTCAAATGCAATAACATTAGAATTATAGGAATCCCAGAGGAGGAAGAAGGAAAGAAACGCTATGAAAAAATTCTTGAAGAGGTTATAGTTGAAAACTTCCCCAGCATGGGAAAGGAGTGTAAACAGAAATCAAGATGTGGTTCTATTAATAACTTCTCCAAAAAGTAAGTGCATCAGTATAAAACTAAAAGAACATATACAGGATTATGTATGATGATTAAAATATGGTTAAGAAATTATAGAAATATATTCAATAATAGTTGAACAGATATAGTGTTTACGGATTAGAAGACTCAACAGTGCTAAAGTATCAATTTTTAAAATTCTATCAAAATATCATCAGGTTTTTTTACAGATATGTTCAAGTCTATTCTATGATTTATATGGGAAGAAAAAAGACCCTGGAATAACAAAAATTATTTTGAAAAAGAATAAAATAGAGAAATTATTCTTCCTGATGTTAAAGGATATTGTGTAGATGCAGTATTCAGTATAGTGCTCTACTAACAGAGGAAAAAACTTAAATCAATGAAGCAGAATGCAGAATTTAGAAAGAAAACAACACAAATATACCCAATTAATTTTCAACAAAGGAGCAAAAGCAATTTAGTTCTAAAGGGCTAACCTTATCAAAACTTGTTATGAAGTGATTATACACTGATAGGCAAAAAATACATTTTGACATAAGTCTCGTACCATATACAAAAACGAATCCAAAGTTAATCATGGAGCTGATTGTAAATATAAAATTATAAAACTTCTAGGAAAAAAAGAATAGTAGAAAAATTTTGGTAACTGGAATAAGGCAAAGAGTTCCTCGACTTGGAACTGAAATGTAATCTATAAAATGAAAATGATCAATTGAATTTAATATTGAAATCTTTTGCTTGGTAAATGAATCTGTTGATATGATTACAAATCACAGATCAGCAGGAAGACAGAAAAGAAACAAAGAAAGAAAACAATTCATTTAGAAAAAGTACAAAAGATATCAGCAGACATTTCACTGAAGAAGAAATACATATGCCAAACAAGTACAGGAAAAGATATTCAAAATCAATTAGTAAAGAAGAAAATGTACATTAATACCACCATATAGCTATAGGAATAGCTAAAATTATAAAAGTAGCTACAATACTAAAATTTATGAATGATTGGGAGAAAAAGCAATCACTCATACACATTGCTGGTAGAAATACATAATTATACAGCTGTGCTCAAAAAGAGTTTGTCAGTTTCTTTAAAAAAAAAAAAAAAACCCACACATGTAATAACTATCACATAAGAACACTTACACTCATTTATCTCAGATAAATGAAAATGTATGTTCACACAAAAACCTGTACATGAATATTTATAGAAGCTTTATTTCATTATAAAATTATTTTCAATGTTATCATATGTGATTTTGTCACTACTTAGAAACAAGGTTCTTGTTCTATTTCCATTTTAAAGATATGGAGGTCAAGGCTAAGGGGATGTCAAAGTCTCATAGTTTGATAAGTTGAATAATAGAGATTAGGAGAAATTTCAATGCTCTTTGCATGCTATCTGACCCCATGCATCCCTATCACAAAGGTTGCTACAAAGAAAATAAGAGAAATAGCAATAATCAATAGTTACTTGTTGGAAGATTCAACCTCAATAGTTAATATATTGCAAAAAATGTGAAAAACAGTTAAATGTGTTATTGTTTATTGAAACTAAATATGGATATGAAAGACTGAAACACCACATGACTGAAAATGTTCAATAAAGCGATAGTAGCTCTGTCAAAGTATGGTATGGCCACAAAATGCAGAAGAGAATAATTAAAAACCATGCCAAATATTGCCTGAGTGATCTCATCTCAGCCCTATTTAATGGATCCCTGAATTAGCTCATATGTAATTTCCCAGTGCTGGTGTTGAATTATCTTGTGTCTAGGTAGCTCTTTTTCAAAGGAGGTCAGAGCCCTCGAGACTTCAATTAAGTCATTCATGACTCAGCACACATACTTTCGTATGTTCTAATAGAAACAGATGTCCTCTCTAGAATAATAGTGTTAAAATCATCACTCTTCAACCATCTTTGAGGAATTTGGTAACCAATGTGGCTCACAGAAAAAATCAGTACAATTTCCTTGCCAGATACAGTTCTCTTTGTGTAAGTTGGGGTAAAACCATTTGAGAAGAATATAGAGTTCTAACAAAACTGATAATGTGGAAACATTTTAGAAAAAAATCATTATCAAAGATGATTTATCAGTATTTACATCTATCATGTAACCTGAGAAACCTTGCAACTAATTAATATCACTTTGCCAGGGAAACCAGTAAATAAGTTCAGATTGCTCATCCTCCTCAGGAATTATAAAACCATAATAGATGTTTATAAATATATAGTGCTCCACAAGGGATTTTTTTAGGAATACATTCACTGTGGTCACACAGTATACTATGAGCTCTTAGAAAAAAAAGTGGTGAAAATTTGATAGCAACATGTTATTTTTGTGATTATTATACTCATTTTGAAGTCCTTAAGTAGATGATTGAAGAAAGCCTATCTGATGGTCCATTTACCACTCTAGTAATCTTACTGGAACACTGAGGTCTCTTTTTAAAGGACCTTAAAAATGGAACTTACAAAAAGATGAGTTCAAGGAAATGTCATTTTTTTTCAAAATACATTTCCTCAAGTTGCCATTTTAAAAGTAAATTAGTGTTACTCACTTGCTCTTTCCCCTTTTATTGTGCATGAAGCACTGTAAACCTGTATGCTAATGATCACCAGTTACATAAATGACAAAATGAGAGACCATTATGTGACAAACAAATAGCAGCAGTAGTAGCTGGTAAATAATGTCAGCCATTATACTCTATTTGCTGTTCCCAAAGTGTGACCTCCTAAGACAACCTTTGGAAATATGTTATCATTTAGGTGGCTAATCACATGCTAAAAGCAGTTCTTGGCAGAAAACACGTTTGTGGCACTATTGCTTTTTATGTTGCAAAATCTCAAACGTATTATAAATTCAAGTTGAAATTATGCAGGGCAGTGACTTACCCTTATCATTGGATCTGTTGAGTTCTAAAAGCTGGTCTATTTTCAACATGGCAGAGACAATAATTCTTTCATTTTCTGGTACATTTTCTTGTCTATCAGTTTGTCATAAATGACTAATTCTTAGAAACAGTCATTTCCTCAGGAAGCAATACTTCATTTTTCCTGACTATGCATTCATAAACTTCCTTTACAAACATATTTGCTTTCTTAAACATACCACAACTCAAAGGGCCTAGCAAACCAGGATGTTAAACAAAATAACATGTTTACTATCTTTAATATTAGTAAGCCCAGTGACAGAAACAGACAGAAATTAAGGTTTGATGAAAGGAAAAACGATAACCTAAACAATATATATTTATCATTGTTAAGGAGAGGAATTTAAACAATTCAAAAGATAAAGCATAAGATTAAGATGAAGACTTAAAAATAATTGAATTCAATGTATGCTCTGTTCTCAGATCAAGGCTAATGCAACCAAATAGCTCTATCAATATTTTCAATATATGATACAACTACTGAAAATGTTTTAGGAAAATATTAGTGTTTTTCTATAGATAAACTAGTTGGATCCTTTGCTTACTGGAAATCTAATCCAAGATTTTAGCTAGTTTCATAAATGCATTGATTCAAATATGCATGCTTTAGGCATACAAAATAAAGCGTTCAAGTTTGAATCGCTAAACATTTCACCGATTTAAGGATAAAGAATGTGTCAAGTAAGTAAAAGCAGCAGCCGTTACTTTTTTTCTTGAGTAAATGTGTTACTATCATCTGATGCTGAAACATACATAGCAGAATCACAACCTCCCTAAGTTTTCAGAATCCAGTTTGCCAGAGATAGGAGAAATAACAGTAAAATGCCAATATATCTGAAGAAAATTTGCATGGCTCAGGAAATCTGTTAGTAGTACACATAGTAGGATGCACACATAGAGTTATATAATCCTGAAATACACTGTCAGTCTCTTTTATATGCATGAGAAGTGCAAATACTAGTTTAATCATATTTAGCAGTCTCAAGATTGAAGTTCATCCTCTTTTAGAAGATCGAATGGAAGGAAGGAATACACACTTTCCTCCCTTCATGGATTATGGTCTGGTTATGGTATAACTGAATAAAGCAATGAGCCATGCTATGCAGGATACTGACCAAAAAAATAATATATAGATAGATAGATAGATATAGATACAACCTAAAAGTTGAGAGTTATATATATATTGTTTTAAAGATTGACAGTCCTATATTTTTTTGGCCTCTTTTTATTGATTCTTTACTTATTTATTTTTCATCCATCTTTATTCTCAGGCCTGTGCAGACCTTCCATTGCAGTGACCTCTCTCATTGCAGAGCAATGGCTCTGGGCACGTGTGCTTCAGAGCACTGGTTCCTAATTGGACACACTGGTCCAGTCACTCCAAGACATGTGGGATCTTCCTGGGCCAAGGATCGAACCGGTTACCCTTGCACTGCAAGGAGGACTCTTTGCCCACTGGACCACTAGGGAAGCCTGAGAGGTTTTATTCAGTGGGAATGCTTGGCTTCAAGCCCAGGAGGGCAGGATGAGCTCTATCAATATTTCAATATATGATACAACTACTGAAAATGTTTTAGGAAAATATTAGTGTTTTTCTATAGATAAACTAGTTGGATCCTTTGCTTACTGGAAATCTAATCCAAGATTTTAGCTAGTTTCATAAATGCATTGATTCAAATATGCATGCTTTAGGCATACAAAATAAAGCGTTCAAGTTTGAATCGCTAAACATTTCACCGATTTAAGGATAAAGAATGTGTCAAGTAAGTAAAAGCAGCAGCCGTTACTTTTTTTCTTGAGTAAATGTGTTACTATCATCTGATGCTGAAACATACATAGCAGAATCACAACCTCCCTAAGTTTTCAGAATCCAGTTTGCCAGAGATAGGAGAAATAACAGTAAAATGCCAATATATCTGAAGAAAATTTGCATGGCTCAGGAAATCTGTTAGTAGTACACATAGTAGGATGCACACATAGAGTTATATAATCCTGAAATACACTGTCAGTCTCTTTTATATGCATGAGAAGTGCAAATACTAGTTTAATCATATTTAGCAGTCTCAAGATTGAAGTTCATCCTCTTTTAGAAGATCGAATGGAAGGAAGGAATACACACTTTCCTCCCTTCATGGATTATGGTCTGGTTATGGTATAACTGAATAAAGCAATGAGCCATGCTATGCAGGATACTGACCAAAAAAATAATATATAGATAGATAGATAGATATAGATACAACCTAAAAGTTGAGAGTTATATATATATTGTTTTAAAGATTGACAGTCCTATATTTTTTTGGCCTCTTTTTATTGATTCTTTACTTATTTATTTTTCATCCATCTTTATTCTCAGGCCTGTGCAGACCTTCCATTGCAGTGACCTCTCTCATTGCAGAGCAATGGCTCTGGGCACGTGTGCTTCAGAGCACTGGTTCCTAATTGGACACACTGGTCCAGTCACTCCAAGACATGTGGGATCTTCCTGGGCCAAGGATCGAACCGGTTACCCTTGCACTGCAAGGAGGACTCTTTGCCCACTGGACCACTAGGGAAGCCTGAGAGGTTTTATTCAGTGGGAATGCTTGGCTTCAAGCCCAGGAGACAGGTGACCCCAAGAGAATTGACTCTGAGGAGCAGAGGTTTGCTACAGGTTTGTAGCAAAAGACAGGTAATCTGAATATGAAAAGATTAGTGTTAGAAGAATCTCACCTGAAAAGATTCAGTGATCTTCTATGTATGGGAAGATGCAAGAATCCAGGCTTGCTGAAGTCATTTATTTCATATGCATATAACTGTCTGGGGCCAATCTTTCTTTATTGTTCATGTGCTAACTCCTAGTTTACCACAAGAGATGGCAAATTTGTCAGATAGCTACATCTCACAGCCTCCCAGCTCCTCAGCACTTACCAGGAAGTAGCTATGGTTTCCAAATAGCAGCTTTCTTTCACCTGGGCCCAGAAACTTACATTTGGAAAGAGCTTGTATACTGGTAGAGCATAGGAGCAGAAAATATTTCATTTCACAAGGGCCACCCAAAATGTACAGTCCATAGTGAAGAATTTTAATAAAATGTGGTCCAGTAAAGGAGGGAATGGCAACCCACTTCAGGATTCTCACTGTGAGAACCCCATGAACAGTATGAAAAGGTAAATTATGACACCTAAAGATGAGAGTTCCTGGTTAAAAGGTGTCCAATATGCTGTTGGGGAAGAGTAGAGGGTGATTGCTAACAGTTCCATAAAGATGAATTGGCTGGGCCAAAACAGAAGCAGATGTGCATGTGTCTGGTGGTGAAAGTAAAGTCTGATTCTTTAAAGAACAATATTGCATAGGAGCCCGGAATATAAGGTCTATGATTCAAGGTAAATTGGACATGGTCAAGCAAAAGATGGTAAGATTGAACATTGACATCTCGGGAAACAGTGAACTAAAATGTACAGAAATGGGCGAATTTAATTCAGATGACAATTATATTTACTACCTTGAACAAAATTCCCCTAGAAGAAATGGAGTAGTCCTCATAGTCAAGAAAAGAATCCTAAATGCAGTACTTCGGCACAAGCTCAAAAATGACAGGATTGTCTTTATTTTTTCCAAGGCCACCCATTCAACATCACAGTAATCTAAGTTTATGCTCCAGCAACTGATGCTGAAGAAGCTGAAGTTGAGTCAGTTCTATGAAGACCTACAAGACATTTCAGAACTAGCACCCCCAAAATATGTCCTTTCTGTCATAGGGAATTAGAATGAAAAATTAAGAAATCAAAAGATACCTGAGGCAAGAGGCAAATTTGTTTTGCTAAGAGTTTTGCCAAGAGAATACATTGGTCTTAACAAACCTTTCTAACAACACAGGAGATGATTCTACAAATGCACATTGCCAAAAGGTCAACACCAAAATCAGATTGATTATGTTCTTTGCAGCTGAAGATGGAGAAGCTCTATCCAGTCAGCAAAAGCAAGACTTGGAGCTGACTATGGTTAAGATCAGGAGTTCCTTGTTGGAAGATGAAGGCTTAAGTTGACAAAAGTAGGGAAAACACTTAGGCCATTCAAGTATGACTAAAATCAAATACCTTATGATTATACAGTGGAGGTGACAAATAAATTCAAGGGATTAGATCAGGTAGACAGTGTGCCTGAAGAACAATGGATGGAAGTTCATAACACTGTAGAGGGGAGAATGAGCAAAACAATCCTGAAGAAAAAAGAAAGGCAAAATGGTTGTCTCAGGAGGCCTTACAAAAAGCTGAGAAAATAAGAGAACTGAAAAACAAGGTAGAAAGAGAATGACACACCCAACTAAATGCAGAGTTATAGGTAATAGCAAGGAGGGATAAAATGGTATTCTTAAATGAACAATGCAAAGGAATAGAGGAAAATAACAGAGAGAGGAAGTCAAAAGATCTCTTCAAGAAAATTGTAGAGGGCTTCCCTGGTGGTCCAGTGGGTAGAGAGTCCACCTTGCTGTGCAAGGGGCACTGGTTTAATCCTTGACTGGGGAAGATCCCACATGCTGCAGAACAGCTGAGCCCATGTGTCCAATTAGGAGCCAGAGCTCTGGAGCACATGTGCCCAGAGCCGGTGCTCTGCCAAGAGAGAAGGCCCCTGCAATGGGAGGCCCGCATGGGCTAAAGAATAAAATAGAGGAATATATGCAAATAAATAATGAATAAAAGAGGCCAAAATTACAGAAAACAAAAAAGAAAATTGGAGATATCAAGGGCTTCCCTGGTAGCTCAGTCAGTTGTAAAGAGTTTGCCTGCCAATGCAGGAGACGAGTTCCATCCCTGATCTGGAAAGATCCCATGTGCTGTGGAGCAACTAAGTCTGTGAGGCACAACTACTAAGCCTGTGTTCTAGAGACTTGTAGCTGCAACTACTGAGCCTATGTGCCACAGAGCCTGAGTTCCACAACAAGAGAAGTCACTGCAACAAGAAACCTGCTCTCCTCAGCTAGAAAGTAGCCCCCACTCCCTGCAACTAGAGAAGAGCTTGCAGCAGCAGTGAAAACCCAAAATAGCCAAAGATAAATAAATTAATCGATAAAAAAATGAAAGTATCACAAACAAACCCCAGAAAATATAAAACATTTTAATTACTTGTTCAACATCTTGCTATATACTTTTCCCATATAAATGGTTATCTCTTTTTGACCATTTCTTCATGTTTTCTCAGGTTCAGCAATCTTGGCACTATTGATGTTTTGAGTTGCGAAATTCTTTGCAGCTTCATGCACTGTAGCTTGTCCCACTCCTCTGTCCATGGAATCCTCCAGGCAAGAATACTGGAGTGTGTTGCTATTTCCTTCTTCAATTCAAGTGCATAATAAATTTCAAATATAAAAATATAAGCAAACAAAATTTTTTAATAAATTTCAAATATCATCTTCTAGCTGGAAGTTTGATTCATGACACACCCAACTAAATGCAGAGTTATAGGTAATAGCAAGGAGGGATAAAATGGTATTCTTAAATGAACAATGCAAAGGAATAGAGGAAAATAACAGAGAGAGGAAGTCAAAAGATCTCTTCAAGAAAATTGTAGAGGGCTTCCCTGGTGGTCCAGTGGGTAGAGAGTCCACCTTGCTGTGCAAGGGGCACTGGTTTAATCCTTGACTGGGGAAGATCCCACATGCTGCAGAACAGCTGAGCCCATGTGTCCAATTAGGAGCCAGAGCTCTGGAGCACATGTGCCCAGAGCCGGTGCTCTGCCAAGAGAGAAGGCCCCTGCAATGGGAGGCCCGCATGGGCTAAAGAATAAAATAGAGGAATATATGCAAATAAATAATGAATAAAAGAGGCCAAAATTACAGAAAACAAAAAAGAAAATTGGAGATATCAAGGGCTTCCCTGGTAGCTCAGTCAGTTGTAAAGAGTTTGCCTGCCAATGCAGGAGACGAGTTCCATCCCTGATCTGGAAAGATCCCATGTGCTGTGGAGCAACTAAGTCTGTGAGGCACAACTACTAAGCCTGTGTTCTAGAGACTTGTAGCTGCAACTACTGAGCCTATGTGCCACAGAGCCTGAGTTCCACAACAAGAGAAGTCACTGCAACAAGAAACCTGCTCTCCTCAGCTAGAAAGTAGCCCCCACTCCCTGCAACTAGAGAAGAGCTTGCAGCAGCAGTGAAAACCCAAAATAGCCAAAGATAAATAAATTAATCGATAAAAAAATGAAAGTATCACAAACAAACCCCAGAAAATATAAAACATTTTAATTACTTGTTCAACATCTTGCTATATACTTTTCCCATATAAATGGTTATCTCTTTTTGACCATTTCTTCATGTTTTCTCAGGTTCAGCAATCTTGGCACTATTGATGTTTTGAGTTGCGAAATTCTTTGCAGCTTCATGCACTGTAGCTTGTCCCACTCCTCTGTCCATGGAATCCTCCAGGCAAGAATACTGGAGTGTGTTGCTATTTCCTTCTTCAATTCAAGTGCATAATAAATTTCAAATATAAAAATATAAGCAAACAAAATATAATTTTAATTCTTACTGTGAAGTGCATTCACTCCCCAGAACTTACTCATCTTCTAGCTGGAAGTTTGTATCCTTTCACCAGAATCCTCTCAATTTCTTTATTCTCCAGTCCTAGGCTAACCATTTCTCCTCTTTGTTTATATGAATTTTTTGGTTACAACATATAAGCAATATCATTCAGTAATGATATTTTTCTCTCTGATTTATGTCATTTAGTACAATGCTTTCAAGATTCATCCATATGGTTGCAAAAAGCAAGATTGTCTTCTTTCCCTTAGCTGAATAACATTCCAGCATGCATGTGTGTGTGTGCATGAGTGTGAATATGTGTGTGTTTGCATGTATCGTATCTTCTTTATCCATTCATTCATAGATGAACAGTTAGTTTTTTTTTTCCATTTTTCCTGGCTTGTGTAAATAATATTATATTGAAAGTGGGGTCCTAAAATCTCTTGAAGATTCTGATTAAAGTCTTTCACATATACACCCAAAAGTGGGATTGCTAGTTGCTCCATTTTTAATTTTTTTGGAAATTGCATTGTGTTTTCCAATTATATATAATTGTGCCAAAGTATATTTCTACCAACTATGCACAGGGTTCCCTTTCCTCCATATCCTTCCCAATGCTTGTTATCTCTTATCTTTTTAAAGATAGTTATAATAGCAGGTATTAAGGTATCTCTTTTTGTTTTTGATTAGCATTCCCCTAGTAACTTATGAGGGCTTCCCTGGTGGCTCAGTGGTAAAGAATCCACCTGCCAATGCAGGAGAAATAGATTGGATCTTTGGGTTAAGAAGATCCCCTGGAGAAGGAAATAGCAACCCACTCCAGTACTTTTTTCCCTGGGAAATCCCATGGATAGAGGACCCTGGCAAGCTACAGTTCATGGGGTCACAAAAGAGTCAGACATGACTGAGTGACTGAACAACTACAACAAATAACTAATGAGCATCTTTTTAGGTGTTTGTTGGCCATTTAGATGCCTTCTTTGAAAAAAAAAAAAAAAACATGCCTATTCAGTTTGTCCTTTCTTAGATTGGATTTTTTAATTAATTTTTATTGGAGTTGATTTACAATATTGTGTTAGTTTCTGCTGTACAGAAAAGAGAATCAGTTATAAATATGCATATATCCATTCTTTTTTACATTCTATTTCCATACACAGCTTCTTGGGTGGCTCAGTGGTAAAGAATCATCCAGCCAAGAAGGAAACATGGGTTTGATCCCTCAGTCAGGGAGATCCCCTGAAGAGGGAAATGGAAATCCACTCCAGTATTCTTGCCTGAGAAATCCTATGGACAGAGGAGCCTGGTGGGCAGCATTTCACAGGTTTGCAAAGAGCCAGACACGACTTAGTACTAAACAACAACAACATTCCTTTATGAGTCTTTGCAGGGTAGTATTTCCTGTGCTACAGAGTAGGTTCTTATTGATTATGTACTTTATATCTAGCAGTATGTATATGTTAATCTCAGTCTTCCAGTTTATACTTTCCCCATTTCTGCTCAGTAACTACAAGTTTGTTTCCTATATCTGTGATCCTATTTCTGCTTTATAAATAGATTCATCTGTACTATTTAAAAAAAATCCACATAAAAGTGATATCATATGTTATTTGTTATTCTCTGTCTCACTTCATTTGGTATGACAATTCCTAGATCAATCCATGTTGCTACAAACAATATTATTTCTTTCTATTCTATGGCAGGGTAATATTACATTGCCTGTAGGTACCATACCTTCTTTATTCATTCCTCTGTTAATGAACATTTAGGTTGCTTCCATATTTTGTGAAATAAAAATAGAGCTCCTTGTCTTCAAATTATACTTCAAAGCTACAGTAATCAAAATAGCATAGTACTGGCACAAAATAAAAGGTAAATCAATGGAATAGGCTAGATAGTCCAGAGATAAACCCACAAAACTATGGTCACTTAATCTTGACAAACGACACAAGAATCTTCGTGACTGAAGGATTCTTTATCAATGGAGAAAAGACAGTCTCTTTTCTATAAGTGATATTGAGAAGACTAGACAGCTACAATAAAAGTGTGAGAGTAGAACACTTCTTAACATCATACATAAAAATAAACTCAAAATGTTTTAAAACCTAAATTTAAGATTGGTTATTATAAAATTCTTAGGAAAAAACATAGGCTCAGCATTCTCTAACATAAATCACAGCTGGATCTCTTTTGATCTACCTTCTAGAGCAATGAAAATAAAAATGAAAATAAATAAATTGTACCGAATGAAACTTAAAAGATTCTAGAGAGCAAAGGAAAGCATAAACAAAATAAACAGAGTGAAAAGACGACATGAAAGACAACCCACAGAATGGGAGAAAATATCTTCCAATGAAGTGACCACCAAGGAATTAATCTCCAAAATATACACAACAGTTTATACAGTTTAGTATAAAAAAATAAAATGAAAAAATGGACAGAAGATCTAAATAGACATTTCTCCAAAGAATACATACAGTTGGCCTAGACTCACATGAAAAAATATACTCAATATGACTAATTGTTATATAAGTGCAAATCAACTAAATAATAATAATAATAAAAAAGTCTTTGATGGAAATGCTAGAGGTTGTTGGAAAAACTATGATGTGTTCTGTGTGAGAAAGCCTTCAGAAAATAGAGATAATACAAATATTAAAGAAAAAGATAAGACATTTGAGGAACAGATCAACATACACAAGTAGATGTAAAATAAGAATAAGTTAAAACAATATGAATAAGTACCCACACCTATCTAGTGATTGAAATATCTAAACACTTCTGTGTTTATGCATATATACTTTTCCTTTTATATAAATGCTAAAAGGTAATATTATCTTGAAAACAATTTATCCTAGGCTATCAACAATAAAGCAGGCTTATTGTGGCATAAGCAAATGTGAATAAATATTATATATATTATTACTACCTGCTATGTTTCACAGTATAAGCCAGTGTTTCTTCTGCACTTTAAGTGCATGTATTTAATTTACATTTAAATTATTTCAAGCCCAAATTTGTGACTTAGATGGTTTGTAGTTTAATATTCTAGTTATCATTATGAAGAACAGTGAAAAGCCAATTGAAGTAAGCTAAAAAATGGAGAAAAAATGGATGCAAAAGACATATCAGCTGAATAAAAAATGTTACCTTGCTGTAAGTTTAGGCACTATACAAGTTCCCATTTATAAAGGAATTATATAATGTAGAAATCATGTGCCAAATCCTCATCCCATGAGATTTACTGCCAACTTTATATGAGAATAATGAAGCTTAGACAGAAAAATTATTTAATAAATAAAAGATGCAGACAGTTCATGAATGAATGATTATTATATTTCTTCATTAACAATTATATATTTTGCATAGTAGCTGAAGATAGCTAAAATATGATGATTATAAAACTGAGAAAATCAAGGTGATGCGTAAAGGATGAATAACTAAGCACAGAGCTATGAAAATATCTTCCAATGAAGTGACCACCAAGGAATTAATCTCCAAAATATACACAACAGTTTATACAGTTTAGTATAAAAAAATAAAATGAAAAAATGGACAGAAGATCTAAATAGACATTTCTCCAAAGAATACATACAGTTGGCCTAGACTCACATGAAAAAATATACTCAATATGACTAATTGTTATATAAGTGCAAATCAACTAAATAATAATAATAATAAAAAAGTCTTTGATGGAAATGCTAGAGGTTGTTGGAAAAACTATGATGTGTTCTGTGTGAGAAAGCCTTCAGAAAATAGAGATAATACAAATATTAAAGAAAAAGATAAGACATTTGAGGAACAGATCAACATACACAAGTAGATGTAAAATAAGAATAAGTTAAAACAATATGAATAAGTACCCACACCTATCTAGTGATTGAAATATCTAAACACTTCTGTGTTTATGCATATATACTTTTCCTTTTATATAAATGCTAAAAGGTAATATTATCTTGAAAACAATTTATCCTAGGCTATCAACAATAAAGCAGGCTTATTGTGGCATAAGCAAATGTGAATAAATATTATATATATTATTACTACCTGCTATGTTTCACAGTATAAGCCAGTGTTTCTTCTGCACTTTAAGTGCATGTATTTAATTTACATTTAAATTATTTCAAGCCCAAATTTGTGACTTAGATGGTTTGTAGTTTAATATTCTAGTTATCATTATGAAGAACAGTGAAAAGCCAATTGAAGTAAGCTAAAAAATGGAGAAAAAATGGATGCAAAAGACATATCAGCTGAATAAAAAATGTTACCTTGCTGTAAGTTTAGGCACTATACAAGTTCCCATTTATAAAGGAATTATATAATGTAGAAATCATGTGCCAAATCCTCATCCCATGAGATTTACTGCCAACTTTATATGAGAATAATGAAGCTTAGACAGAAAAATTATTTAATAAATAAAAGATGCAGACAGTTCATGAATGAATGATTATTATATTTCTTCATTAACAATTATATATTTTGCATAGTAGCTGAAGATAGCTAAAATATGATGATTATAAAACTGAGAAAATCAAGGTGATGCGTAAAGGATGAATAACTAAGCACAGAGCTTATGATAATAACAAAACGATGACTGGTGACTTCAGCATTTTTAGTTTGCTATTGTAATCTGTTTAAAAGCTTTTATTAGATAATTTGATGTCCTTCTGAGATGAAAAATTAGAGTATGCAGGTGACAGGGAGGCCATTAAGAGAAAATTCTCCTGAGAAGAAGGAATATTGACAACCTTTGAAGAACCAGAAAATACCATTTAAAAAATTCTTGATGACATTAGAATTACTTAGCCTTGAATGAAAATACTAAAAATGGTAATAATATCATTCACACAGAAAAATTTTATATGAAGAGAACTTGTATATGCACTTCAAATAAATCTAAGTGTCCTGCTTGAATAAAATTTTTATGGTCAGAGATGTGATAAAATGACAGCAGCAAAGACAATATCATAACAGAAAAAAATGCAAAATAATACTCGCTGGTGAGCAATTGAGAACAAAGAGCTATTTTTGATTTTAATTATTCCAGATACATATGCTTGGGAAAATGACTTAACTTCTTAGAGTTTCTTTACGAATAAATAATGACTATAAACTAGCTGCCACTAAAGGTAAATTCTGACATTAAAGCCGTTTTCTTCTGATGTGATAGATTTTATTATTGCATGTTATCAAGGTGTTGTAAATTCCATAATCATTATGACAAGAGCCAAATACAGGATAACCTAAACTTTCAATATGCATTTTTGCATGCATTAATAAATACTGAGCATGAAATTATTTAAATATGAGTTAAAGTTAGATTATAGCTAAATTGATGAAAGCTAGCCCTTTAAACTTAATAATCAAGAAATAAGAAGTGAGCTCTGATTGATTACAAAGATATATGTATCTCTGATCATGATTGTGCATTTTGCTCTATAAAACTGTATGTAGATCCATAGACAAGATACATTCTTTGTCATAAGAATTCTTAAAATATTTGGTAGATTAAGCTTACTGTGCAAAAACTAAAAATGTATCCTTGCTATGACCACACACACACACACACACACAGATACACATACATATTCAGGAACATTTTTGCACAGTGCTTTCCCTATAATTATCATTATTCAAAACAAAACTGATTGAAATGTCATATTTTGGAATTCTTTATCTGAATTCACTTAGTTTAGCAGGAGTGTACTTTTACCACTACACATTTCTTTAGTTCTTTAAAAGCAAAATAATGTTTAATAATTTTGTCTTCAAAGTCATCTTTGTTCTTTCTTAATTTATATGAAGGACTTGGGTCATTGTGATAAGCCCCTATTGCCAAGATGTCACACAAAATCTGAAATCATCTGTTTCTTTTCTTTTTTTCAATATTTTGAGCACAAATAAGAAATTCAAAAAGTGCGATCTACCAGACCTAATGGGGTTGACTACCACTCTCCCTAGACTTCCTAAAAGCTCATGTCTTGCCATAGAATTGGGTTGTAATGAAGGAAAGAATTTGCTATTATATTTTTAATTGCTTATGAAAATCATATATAAAATGTATAATTTTGAGCAGAGATTCAGAAGATACTATAATATTAAACTGATCTCATAAGATTCTGTGAGACAGTCAGTAGCTGTTATGTTATACCAGGAACCAGTAAGTTCCAACTTTTTAAGCATCCTTTTGGCACCAACTCAAATGGCTCCAACACCAAACATAATAACAGCAGCAGTAAGGACAATGGATGCAGGGCCTTATTTCCAAGCAGCATAGAAATAATCATACAAGCTCAGCCAAAGGTTGCAAAAATTCAGTATCAATTTTTAATGTATTCTGAGTGAGTTTGGTCATTCAGTACAAATATATGGATGTTCTATTTGCCTAGCTGTGCCTATAATAAGATCAGAATTTTGAACCTACTTTGTAAAGTGATGAGAGACAGAAGACACAAGAAAACATAAGATAGCCTCGTGAAAAAAACTAAGTAGGCAGCAACTGGCAGAGCCTTTAAGAATACATGAGAAGACAGCATTAGAAGCATTTGTAAGAACAAATTAAAGTAGTATCTTTAACACTGTGCTAATATTGATGAGAAATGGAGATTATAAATAAATGTAACCATTGTGAATTATGGTAGATAAGAAGGTACCCAATGATGAAGAACCGCAAGAAAGGGAAAGTCTGCATTCTTCATGGGAACAAATTTTTACATCAGCCCGTCAATATGTAATCTCATTTCTGTGCTGCTTAAAACAGGTAATGATAAACTGTATCTTAAAATAGCTATGTGTGTGTATTAGTCACTCAGTTGTGTCTGATTCTTTGAGATCTCATGAACTGGAGCCCACCAAGATCCTGTGTTCATGGATGGAGCTGTATCACACAGGATATCCACGGGTTTCAGAAGTTCTCAACCCTTGTTGAAATTCAGAATCATTTGAAAAGTTTTTAAGCATACTAATGCAATTTGAGTCACATTTAGATATTCTAAGTTAATTGGACTGTGGTATTCCCCAAGTGATTGCAACATATAGACAGAGAACTAGTAGTTTCCACTATCTCATTTTATGCAATATAAATTTGGATATATCTCTGTAACTACAACCACACATGCTATAATAAATTTAAATAGAAAATACAGAAGTTTGTGATATATGGGGGCTTCCCAAGTGGAGCTAATGGCAATGAACTGACTGCCAGTGCAGAGGACATAAGCGACACAGGTTCAATGCCTGGATCAGGAAGACCCCCTTGAGGAGGGCATGTCAACTCACTCCAGTAATTTTGCCTGGAGAAACCCCATGGATAGAGGAACATGGGAGCCTACAGTCCATAGAGTTGCACAGAGTCAGACACGACTGAAGAGACTTAGCATGCACACATGCATGTGGTATATGTTTAGAAAAACATTCATTAAAATATTTTAAAATATGAAAAGTATCCCATCCTTCAAATTTTAGTTTTAATGAAAGATTTATAGGCACCAGTATATATGACAATTTAAAAAAATATTTACATGCACTATTAATATTTACCTAGATATTGTGCCTTTAGAATGATAATTTTCCCTGTGGAAAGAATTTAAAAAATACTTTTAAGAATTGGCTCCTTATTTAAAATTGAATATTAAATGCTGTGTCAGTTGCTGCATTGTGTCTGACTCTTGTGACTCCATGGATTCTAGCTCACCAGGCTTCTCTGTCCATGAAATACTGGAGAGGGTTGCCATTTCCTTCTCCAGGGTACCTTCTGATTCAAGGATAGAATCCCAGTCTACCCAATTGAAAGCAGATTCTGGTAGCTACCAGGTTTAAATTTAAATGCAAAGGTTTATTCCGTTTTCTTTGAATCTACTCAGATATTCATATCTTATATTACTATCAATTTGTCTAATATTTTATCTTTTAAAAAAACTTACTCTAAAATTAAAAAGTTATCTGATATATTTGTCAGAATTAGTTAAAAATACATTAAAAATCTCATTGATGCATTATATTTAGTAGCATCCATAATTTATTTCTTTATTTTTACTTAATATCCTTTTTTGTTTCAGGATTCCATCTAGAATAGCAATTATCTTTAGTTTCATATCTCCATAGACTCTATCAGTGGTAATTCTTTAGATTTTCCTTAGTTTTGTTGACCGTGATATTTTCGAGAATGCTTGTCAAGTTATTTTGCAGAAATACCAAATATCATTGGTAGGCATCAGGACGCAGTAGTTAGAGCCAAAGCTGGGACAATTTCAACCAGAAAATTAATAAAGTAGCATCAGATTATAACTTAGTATGTAAAATAAATATCAGTGCATTTATATTACTATAAATAAATGATTAATAAATGAATGGGGAGAACTGTTTAATAGACTGCACAAAAATGAAAAAAAATGTAGATAGGCTATTCTCAAGTAGGAAAGATATGATTATTTTGTTCTTTAAGTATGGCTGTACATTACTCTATTATTTTTAAAACTTTAATGTCAGATTTTAAATTTTTCCATGAATTTGCATAGTTTAAACGTCTATGCATATAATGCCATCATCGACATTAAACTTCAATTGCACAGTTAGTTGAAATGTTCATATCAATAGATATTTCCTTTAAAAAAAGTAAATAAATATGTCTGAAGGCTCCAGTTAAGTACTCTTAAAATATATGTCACTTGAAGAGGGCTGCAGAGGATGAAATGGTTAGATAGAAAAAGGCTGAACAAACAGAGGTTAAAAATTTTGGCTCCTTATTTAAAATTGAATATTAAATGCTGTGTCAGTTGCTGCATTGTGTCTGACTCTTGTGACTCCATGGATTCTAGCTCACCAGGCTTCTCTGTCCATGAAATACTGGAGAGGGTTGCCATTTCCTTCTCCAGGGTACCTTCTGATTCAAGGATAGAATCCCAGTCTACCCAATTGAAAGCAGATTCTGGTAGCTACCAGGTTTAAATTTAAATGCAAAGGTTTATTCCGTTTTCTTTGAATCTACTCAGATATTCATATCTTATATTACTATCAATTTGTCTAATATTTTATCTTTTAAAAAAACTTACTCTAAAATTAAAAAGTTATCTGATATATTTGTCAGAATTAGTTAAAAATACATTAAAAATCTCATTGATGCATTATATTTAGTAGCATCCATAATTTATTTCTTTATTTTTACTTAATATCCTTTTTTGTTTCAGGATTCCATCTAGAATAGCAATTATCTTTAGTTTCATATCTCCATAGACTCTATCAGTGGTAATTCTTTAGATTTTCCTTAGTTTTGTTGACCGTGATATTTTCGAGAATGCTTGTCAAGTTATTTTGCAGAAATACCAAATATCATTGGTAGGCATCAGGACGCAGTAGTTAGAGCCAAAGCTGGGACAATTTCAACCAGAAAATTAATAAAGTAGCATCAGATTATAACTTAGTATGTAAAATAAATATCAGTGCATTTATATTACTATAAATAAATGATTAATAAATGAATGGGGAGAACTGTTTAATAGACTGCACAAAAATGAAAAAAAATGTAGATAGGCTATTCTCAAGTAGGAAAGATATGATTATTTTGTTCTTTAAGTATGGCTGTACATTACTCTATTATTTTTAAAACTTTAATGTCAGATTTTAAATTTTTCCATGAATTTGCATAGTTTAAACGTCTATGCATATAATGCCATCATCGACATTAAACTTCAATTGCACAGTTAGTTGAAATGTTCATATCAATAGATATTTCCTTTAAAAAAAGTAAATAAATATGTCTGAAGGCTCCAGTTAAGTACTCTTAAAATATATGTCACTTGAAGAGGGCTGCAGAGGATGAAATGGTTAGATAGCATCAACAACTCAATGGACATGAATCTGAACAAACTCGAGGAGATAGTCAAGGGTAGGGGAACCTGACGTACTTCAGTCCCTGGGGCCCCAAAGAGTCAGACTTAGCAACTGAATAACAAAAACAAAATGTTTTTACAAATCTAAATTTGGAAATGATAACGAGTTTAAATATTTAAGAAACATAGCAAGATTATGCCAGTATATCAGTATACTTAGAGCTTTTATAGAAAATATTAAGCAAATATTAAAAATATTGACTGTTTACTCTTGAATTTTCCATTACAGAACTCTACTCACAATAACATTTCAAAAATGCCATTCACATGAAAGAACTGGATTTTTAAATCCTAATATTTTTGCTAGCTAACGTTAATTAGCATAACTAACTCTTTCAGATACAAGGTAATCATTCTTATTCTGTAGAAAAGTGCATTATTTTAGAACTAAGATTTTTGTATCCAACTTTGTCTTCTCCTGATACACATTATCTTTATCTTCCTTTTTTCAGTGTTTTATTTTAAATACCAGACTACATAATAGAACATTTGCATCATTATTTCCCTTGAAAACATAAAAAAATAATGCTTTTATTCCATGTATTTTTCTAAAATTTTTATAACTTGTAATCAATGAATGAGATGCACTGAAAAATGAAAGCAGAAAGCAGTTCATTATTTCTCACTAATGTTTCATTAAATTTAATCTATGGCATCAATTTCACCACTATGAGATAAAACTTAGATAAATTCCATTGCTATTTTAGTCACTTATAAATGACAAAAGAATATTTTATTTGTGCACACATTAAAACTCCAATCCAGTATAATACCCAAGATCCAAAATGTCATATGGTTTAATTTTGTCCTCCTCCAGATTAGGCTGAGAAACCTGCAGTGGGAGAGCAGCATATGGTTGAATTCTTCTCTCATCTCCACTTCATTACCTTCTTGCTGCTGCTTTAGGTTCTCATACATTTGCTAGATGTTATTTCAGGCTGTCACAACTTTGATACAAGAATTTGGAGCGATGAATAACAGTAAGAGTTTGCCTCAATATGGGCTTACTTGGCCATATTGCCCATTAAGGGAAGATTCATCCACACAGATTCTTTTCTTGTGCAAGTGTGTTGATACTTAGGAGATCCTTATTTCTTGAGATCTCATAAAGACACATGGAAATTCCTGAGTTTTAAAGATTTCTCCCTTAACTCTAGTTTCTGATTCCACATCTTTCCTGAAAACCTTACTTCTCTAGAAAACAGTCCCTCTGAAGAAATGTAACCAGTTTTCTTCCATGAGGCTCATCACAGACTTAGAAACCCTCACACATTCCTTTGTCACAACCCCTGGGCTTACTGGCCATTCCAAACGCAGCCACTTTCCTTGTGTAAGCTGAACTAACCAGTTACATGTTCTCATATTTAGGCTTTTCAGGCACTGAAACAGACCACTTTAAGTGTCCCTCAAGAGTAGGAGGTTAAAGCAAAGCTCTTTGAATATTTGTTTTCCAGTCTTCTTCATAATTGAAGTTGAGTAGGCAAGAATCCCTCCCTCATATGGTTTTGCAATGGGAGGTGTGGAATAGAATGAACAGCACATCAGCACCTCTCTAGGGAGTGATAAGTGAAGAAATAATGCTGAAAACAGTTCGTGTGCATGCATGGGAACTAAGTAGCTTCAATCATGTCCAACTCTTTACGACCCTATGGACTGTAGCTCCTCTGTCCATGGGATTCTCCAGTCAAGAATTCTGGAATGTTTCATTAAATTTAATCTATGGCATCAATTTCACCACTATGAGATAAAACTTAGATAAATTCCATTGCTATTTTAGTCACTTATAAATGACAAAAGAATATTTTATTTGTGCACACATTAAAACTCCAATCCAGTATAATACCCAAGATCCAAAATGTCATATGGTTTAATTTTGTCCTCCTCCAGATTAGGCTGAGAAACCTGCAGTGGGAGAGCAGCATATGGTTGAATTCTTCTCTCATCTCCACTTCATTACCTTCTTGCTGCTGCTTTAGGTTCTCATACATTTGCTAGATGTTATTTCAGGCTGTCACAACTTTGATACAAGAATTTGGAGCGATGAATAACAGTAAGAGTTTGCCTCAATATGGGCTTACTTGGCCATATTGCCCATTAAGGGAAGATTCATCCACACAGATTCTTTTCTTGTGCAAGTGTGTTGATACTTAGGAGATCCTTATTTCTTGAGATCTCATAAAGACACATGGAAATTCCTGAGTTTTAAAGATTTCTCCCTTAACTCTAGTTTCTGATTCCACATCTTTCCTGAAAACCTTACTTCTCTAGAAAACAGTCCCTCTGAAGAAATGTAACCAGTTTTCTTCCATGAGGCTCATCACAGACTTAGAAACCCTCACACATTCCTTTGTCACAACCCCTGGGCTTACTGGCCATTCCAAACGCAGCCACTTTCCTTGTGTAAGCTGAACTAACCAGTTACATGTTCTCATATTTAGGCTTTTCAGGCACTGAAACAGACCACTTTAAGTGTCCCTCAAGAGTAGGAGGTTAAAGCAAAGCTCTTTGAATATTTGTTTTCCAGTCTTCTTCATAATTGAAGTTGAGTAGGCAAGAATCCCTCCCTCATATGGTTTTGCAATGGGAGGTGTGGAATAGAATGAACAGCACATCAGCACCTCTCTAGGGAGTGATAAGTGAAGAAATAATGCTGAAAACAGTTCGTGTGCATGCATGGGAACTAAGTAGCTTCAATCATGTCCAACTCTTTACGACCCTATGGACTGTAGCTCCTCTGTCCATGGGATTCTCCAGGCAAGAATTCTGGAATGGGTTTCCATGTCCTCCTTCAGGGGATCCTCCTAACAGAAGGACTAAATCTGTGTCTCTGTGTCTCTTACCTTAGCAGGCAGGTTTGTTACCACTGCACCACCTGAGAAGCCCCACAGTTTGGTTTAACTCTGGGCAAATTTCTCACATGTAGTCTGGCACTTTGCTTTGGAAAATGAGAAAAAGTATTTATTACCTGATGCTCTCCATCAGATTAACATTTTGTTCTTACATAAGTAACCAATTGTGTATATTGTCATTCTATATATTTGTTATATATTTACACTTAAAGTTAGACCACTAATATTAACAAAAAACCTCACTTGACCACTTTTCCTAGTAAAATCCACAAATATTGATGTCAATTGTTAGCTGGTGTTAACCTTTCTAAATGATTTACTGTGTATTTATGTGTATAAATGTTTGAATTAAATATATGTCATTTTATGTTGTTTATAAAAGTTATAATATCAATTAGCATCTTAGGGAAATTATCATATTCTACAGGGTTTGCTCATATGTTTTATATAGTAGTAGTATACAGATACAATAGGAGTTACAAAATAAGAAAATGTTCCAGAAGCAACTGATGTAGTTTTTTTTTTTTTTTAACAAACTCAATATTTGTTAGGGATCAAAGCAATAGACTTCATTGAGGACAAGTACATATTGCAGGTCCATAAAACAGTGGTGGCACTAATAAATTATTTTACCCATTAATTTCATACGAATCCTTACATGATATTTGATCTTCCTAACTGATAGTATCTTAGGTGTACACAAATAGGCTCTCTCTGTGTGAATGTGGATAGGAAAAAATAACATAACATTGTTCACAAAATCTCTTACTCAATGTTGCAGAACACCTAGTCTTTGCTAGTTAAATTCCTAGGTCCTTACAATGCATAATCAAGCTGACTTAAAAGGTAAATATTGAGAGATATCAGACCACCATAATTTTCAATAGGACATAGTGTTCTGTGAAAGAAATGTTACCAGTTATAGAGAAAGAGGGAAGAATGAGAAAAGTGTCAGCACTGAGTTAGTCTCTGAAGAAAATTTTGTAGCATTTGGGTTGACATTAAAAGCCCTGGAGTATATACCGTGGATGTCAAATATAATACAAGAAAGAAAGAAGAAGAAAGAGGAAATTATAATTCTGCTTCTGTTGAGAAGGGAATTACACTGTGCATTTGCAGGAGTCTTAAAAAATTTAAGTTGATGTCCTCTTACATACATATTTTCAACTATTTTAGAAAGGTCAAGTTTTTAAAAATATGTGAACCCTATGTCCAGACTAGTTACATAGAATCTAAATTTAAGATGGATTATATTTTATATCTCAGGCTTCTCAGATGGCACTAATGGTAAATAATCTGGCTGCTAGTGCAGTAGATGCAAGAGACATGGGTTTGATCCCTGGGTCAGAAAGATACCCTCGAGTAGGAAATGGCAATCTGCTCCAGTATTCTTATCTTGAAAGCATGCCAGGCTTCTCTGTCTCCCACCATCTCCCAGAGTTTTCCCAAGTTCATGCCCATTGCCTTGGTGATGCCATTGAGCCATCTCATCTTTTGATACCGTCTTCTCCTTCTTCCTTCAGTCTTTCCTAGCATCAGGGACTTTTCCAGTGAATCATCTATCCACATCAGATGAACAAAATACTGGAGCTTAAGCTTCAGCATCAGTCCTCCTAATGAATATTCAGGATTGATTTCCCTTAAAATTGACTGGTTTTATCTCCATGCTGTCCAATGGATTCATAGGAGTCTTCTGCAGTACCACAGTTCAAAGGCAGTAATTCTTTGGCATTCTGACTTCTTTAAGGTTCAGCTCTCACAAACATAAGTGACCACTGGGAAGACCATAGCCTTGACTATATGGACCCTTGTTTTGGCATACGAATCTTAGATATTGACTTAACGATTTTGTACACAAATAGGCTCTCTGTGTGAATGTGGATAGGAAAAAATAACATAACATTGTTCACAAAATCTCTTACTCAATGTTGCAGAACACCTAGTCTTTGCTAGTTAAATTCCTAGGTCCTTACAATGCATAATCAAGCTGACTTAAAAGGTAAATATTGAGAGATATCAGACCACCATAATTTTCAATAGGACATAGTGTTCTGTGAAAGAAATGTTACCAGTTATAGAGAAAGAGGGAAGAATGAGAAAAGTGTCAGCACTGAGTTAGTCTCTGAAGAAAATTTTGTAGCATTTGGGTTGACATTAAAAGCCCTGGAGTATATACCGTGGATGTCAAATATAATACAAGAAAGAAAGAAGAAGAAAGAGGAAATTATAATTCTGCTTCTGTTGAGAAGGGAATTACACTGTGCATTTGCAGGAGTCTTAAAAAATTTAAGTTGATGTCCTCTTACATACATATTTTCAACTATTTTAGAAAGGTCAAGTTTTTAAAAATATGTGAACCCTATGTCCAGACTAGTTACATAGAATCTAAATTTAAGATGGATTATATTTTATATCTCAGGCTTCTCAGATGGCACTAATGGTAAATAATCTGGCTGCTAGTGCAGTAGATGCAAGAGACATGGGTTTGATCCCTGGGTCAGAAAGATACCCTCGAGTAGGAAATGGCAATCTGCTCCAGTATTCTTATCTTGAAAGCATGCCAGGCTTCTCTGTCTCCCACCATCTCCCAGAGTTTTCCCAAGTTCATGCCCATTGCCTTGGTGATGCCATTGAGCCATCTCATCTTTTGATACCGTCTTCTCCTTCTTCCTTCAGTCTTTCCTAGCATCAGGGACTTTTCCAGTGAATCATCTATCCACATCAGATGAACAAAATACTGGAGCTTAAGCTTCAGCATCAGTCCTCCTAATGAATATTCAGGATTGATTTCCCTTAAAATTGACTGGTTTTATCTCCATGCTGTCCAATGGATTCATAGGAGTCTTCTGCAGTACCACAGTTCAAAGGCAGTAATTCTTTGGCATTCTGACTTCTTTAAGGTTCAGCTCTCACAAACATAAGTGACCACTGGGAAGACCATAGCCTTGACTATATGGACCCTTGTTGGCACAGTAATGTCCCTGCTTTTCAACCACTGTTTAGGCTTGACATAGCTTTCCTGCCAAGAAGCAATTGTCTTCTGATTTCATGGCTGCAATCACCATCTGCAGGGATCTAATACGTCACTAGTTCTATTTTTTCCCCTTCTATTTGCCATGAAGTAAAGATGCCAGATGTCATGGTCTTAGTACTTTTAATATTTAATTTTAAGCCAGATTTTTCACTCTCCCCTTTCCTTCTGATCAAGAGGCACTTTAGTTCCTCTTGATTCCTGCCATTAGAGTGGTATCATCTGCATATCTAAGGTTGTTGAAGTCTCTCTAGCCTATCTTGATTATAGAATGTAACTCATTCAGCCTGGTATTTCCGATAACGTGCTCAGCATATAGGTTAAGCAAACAGGATGACAGCAGACAACATTGTCACATTCCTTTCTTGATATTGAACCAATCATTTAGTTGTTCCATACAGGGTTCTAACTGTTACTTCTTTACCCACCTACAGGTTTCTCAGGAGATGGGTAAAATGGTCTGGTATTGCCATCTCTTTAAGAGGTTTCCACAGGCTGTGAATATCACAGAGTCAAAGGCTGTAGCGTAGTGGATGAAACAAAGATAGATGTTTTCCTGTTTTCTCTATTATCCAGAAAATTTTGTCAATTTGATCTCTAGTTCCTCTTCCTTTTCTAAAGCACATACACATTTTAAATATATTGCATTCCTTCCTTTCTCCATTTCTATAACTTTTCTATTATGAAGAGCATCATGTGCTTAGATCTGTGTGAAACAGACAGGAAGGATGGTAGATAAATAAATCATTCTGTTTTCTTCCCTATAAACAGTTAATATTTATTCCACCAAATCATGGTTCTCACCAAGATCAGTTTTCTAAATTAAAAACTTCTTTTTTTTTTCTTTCCTCTTGTCAGTAGGAGACAATCTTTAAAAGAAAACTTTGTGAAATCAACTGTCACTTAATGTTACTTTTCTGAGTCATTGAAGAACTTCTATATATCAGATTTTAGATTGCTTTAACTATTTCCCACTGTAATCAATTGAAGAGGAACTGATTCAACCTGCCTTTTGAAGTAAGGGGAAAATAATTAAGGCTCTTCCTGTCTGGATTTTGAAAGGTAAATGGTAAAATAGAGTTATTAAAAGTTTCTGATTTCTTTCTTTGCCTCAGTATGCAGAATTGGACCCCTCTTCAGTTGATTGTACAGCAGCTCTGGAAAAGTTGTGTCAATTATAAAGGCTTTTTTCCTCCTGAAAGTTGATCTATGAGTCTATCAGCTCCTTATCTTCAAATCACAATCAAGAGCTAGGTAGAATATTATCTCAGCCTGATTCTTGTTATATCTCCAGTCCTTGTACTTAACTGCGTCATTTTGGCTTAGTTTTTGGACCAAACTACCAAGATGATTAGTATATTCACAACATAGAATAAACCTAAACATATGTTACAATAACTACTGTAATTTATATTTTTTAATTTTTTTTAAATTTAAGGACAATATCTTTAACTACTGTAATTTATAGTTTTTTCTCCAATTCTTAACAGACAATGTTGTTCCATACAGGGTTCTAACTGTTACTTCTTTACCCACCTACAGGTTTCTCAGGAGATGGGTAAAATGGTCTGGTATTGCCATCTCTTTAAGAGGTTTCCACAGGCTGTGAATATCACAGAGTCAAAGGCTGTAGCGTAGTGGATGAAACAAAGATAGATGTTTTCCTGTTTCTCTATTATCCAGAAAATTTTGTCAATTTGATCTCTAGTTCCTCTTCCTTTTCTAAAGCACATACACATTTTAAATATATTGCATTCCTTCCTTTCTCCATTTCTATAACTTTTCTATTATGAAGAGCATCATGTGCTTAGATCTGTGTGAAACAGACAGGAAGGATGGTAGATAAATAAATCATTCTGTTTTCTTCCCTATAAACAGTTAATATTTATTCCACCAAATCATGGTTCTCACCAAGATCAGTTTTCTAAATTAAAAACTTCTTTTTTTTTTCTTTCCTCTTGTCAGTAGGAGACAATCTTTAAAAGAAAACTTTGTGAAATCAACTGTCACTTAATGTTACTTTTCTGAGTCATTGAAGAACTTCTATATATCAGATTTTAGATTGCTTTAACTATTTCCCACTGTAATCAATTGAAGAGGAACTGATTCAACCTGCCTTTTGAAGTAAGGGGAAAATAATTAAGGCTCTTCCTGTCTGGATTTTGAAAGGTAAATGGTAAAATAGAGTTATTAAAAGTTTCTGATTTCTTTCTTTGCCTCAGTATGCAGAATTGGACCCCTCTTCAGTTGATTGTACAGCAGCTCTGGAAAAGTTGTGTCAATTATAAAGGCTTTTTTCCTCCTGAAAGTTGATCTATGAGTCTATCAGCTCCTTATCTTCAAATCACAATCAAGAGCTAGGTAGAATATTATCTCAGCCTGATTCTTGTTATATCTCCAGTCCTTGTACTTAACTGCGTCATTTTGGCTTAGTTTTTGGACCAAACTACCAAGATGATTAGTATATTCACAACATAGAATAAACCTAAACATATGTTACAATAACTACTGTAATTTATATTTTTTAATTTTTTTTAAATTTAAGGACAATATCTTTACAGTGTTTGGTTGTGTTCTGCCAAATATCAACATGATCAACCATATATATATATGTCCTCTCCCTCTTGAACTTCCTTCCCATGACTTCTTATATACAACTTAAGTATAAATAAATTCATTGGAAGAGTATCAGTCTACATAATTAAATGCTATACTTTAATACCGTATTATATTTAAATTGCACAGCATCATTAACTGCTCTATATCAGTAACTGTATTTCCACGTTTCTGAATGCACACTGTCATTAATCATTTGCATTTTATGAGATTTGCATTTATTATAAAAGATTAAAGATGCTTTCTTTTTTGTCCTTGATAAATACATAGAGAATTATCATTATTATTCTATTAAGGAAATAAATGTAAGAGGGTAAGCTCTTTGTTACTTTCTTCATATAAAATATTGTAAAATGATCTTTATTTTCTCTTGTGGATGTCCCTATTTACATTGATTTCCATTGTCTATATTCTTTTTTTTTTTAATTTTATTTATTTATCTTTTGGGGGGTGGGGCGGGGAGGAAGAGGGACGGGCAGGCCACTTCTATTGGTCTTTCATGTACCTATTTTCATTCATCTTTGTTCTTTGGCTCCTGTGGGCCTCCCATCGCGGTGGCCTCTGTTGTCGCAGAGCACTGGCTCTGGGTGCACGTGTGCCAGAGCTCCAGCTCGGTAATTGGACACATCGGTCCAACCGCCCTGCAGCATGTGGGATCTTCCCAGGCCAGGGCTCGAACCGGCACCCCTTGCACTGGAAGGCGGTGTCCTTACCCACTGGACCACCAGGGGAAGCCCTGTCTATATTCTTTCACCATTCTTAAAACTGACTTTTTCTTAAAAACCTTCAG
Organism: Tragulus kanchil; assembly: GCA_022376925.1. Taxonomy (NCBI): domain Eukaryota; kingdom Metazoa; phylum Chordata; class Mammalia; order Artiodactyla; family Tragulidae; genus Tragulus; species Tragulus kanchil. The sequence goes on along the minus strand of JAIOJX010000003.1, from coordinate 82,709,233 downwards.
ATACACAGAAACATGTAAAATTGCCAATGGAAGTTGTAGCAGTTTTTAATTTGCTTTTTTATATCTGTTTTGTGTTATCGTTATATTCTTTATATGTTTACTTTCCTCATTAGTTTGAGTAGTAAGTGTTCATACTAGCTAACCTTCGGAGCTTATATTCTTTCAAGGAAACGGCACAGAACTTCATTTTTGACAGAATTCTTTTGTAGTGAATCACACTCTGAATGAAAAAAACGTAACCATTCATATATCAGTGTTTCTTTTATTATTAATGTTAAATTTAAAAAGTAGATGACTGTAGGAGATGAATCATTTACTATAATTAAAGGACCTGACATAGATTACAAGAGTTGAAATAATTTGTGTTGATTAAAAAATGATAGACATAATATTGCTTTGGAACTAAGACTAAAGAAAATCACAATTAGAAGGTAGTCAGGGACTTAGCGATTGATAATTCTAAATGAGCATCTACACGGAAAATCTTGTAAGTATTTTTGTTAATAGGAAGATATAATTAACATATTTGTGACTTTAGTTGTTCATTTTAAATTTCTTTTAAGTAATAAAGTCTGTCTTCTAACAATACAATACAAGGACTCACAATGAATGTAGAATCAACAAGAACATGCTCACACTAAAGTTCTATTTTAGTAGAGAAATGAGTATCATTAGTCAGTACAATTTTTCTCATTTAGTGGAGTTTATGTGTTTGCATTTAACTTGCTCTAATTTTACTAGGAAATCAAAAAAGTTAATCCTAAAGGAAATCAACCTTGAATAGTCATTGGAAAGATTGATGCCGAAACTGAACCTCCAGTGTGTTGGCCACTCCATGTGAAGAGCTGGTTCACTGGAAAAGACCCTAATGATGCGAAAGATTGAAACCAAAAGAAGGGGTCAGCAGAGGATGAGATGGTTAAGTAGCATCATTCACTCAGTGAACATGAATCTGACCAAACCCTGGGAGATAGTGCAGGACAGGGAAGACTGGTGTGCCTCAGTCCATGGGGTTGCAAAGTATTAGACACAATTTAGAGACTGAACAACAGCTACGATAATTCTGTTTTAACCTGTAATCTGATCAGTATTACTACAAAATACATTTTCTGTAATAACATCCAGAAAGTACAGGAAATCACATCCCAAATGTTTGTAGAAGAGCTGGTCTAAGCAGATCATGGTAATGTTCTTAGGCCATATGAGACTCCAACATTGATTTTACTGGATAAAATAATCAAAGAAACAATAATTGTAAAGAGCTTCTAGCTAACCTTCGAGCTTATATCAGCCTTTTTGTTTTTCCTCTGAATGAAAAAAACGTAACCATTCATATATCAGTGTTTCTTTTATTATTAATGTTAAATTTAAAAAGTAGATGACTGTAGGAGATGAATCATTTACTATAATTAAAGGACCTGACATAGATTACAAGAGTTGAAATAATTTGTGTTGATTAAAAAATGATAGACATAATATTGCTTTGGAACTAAGACTAAAGAAAATCACAATTAGAAGGTAGTCAGGGACTTAGCGATTGATAATTCTAAATGAGCATCTACACGGAAAATCTTGTAAGTATTTTTGTTAATAGGAAGATATAATTAACATATTTGTGACTTTAGTTGTTCATTTTAAATTTCTTTTAAGTAATAAAGTCTGTCTTCTAACAATACAATACAAGGACTCACAATGAATGTAGAATCAACAAGAACATGCTCACACTAAAGTTCTATTTTAGTAGAGAAATGAGTATCATTAGTCAGTACAATTTTTCTCATTTAGTGGAGTTTATGTGTTTGCATTTAACTTGCTCTAATTTTACTAGGAAATCAAAAAAGTTAATCCTAAAGGAAATCAACCTTGAATAGTCATTGGAAAGATTGATGCCGAAACTGAACCTCCAGTGTGTTGGCCACTCCATGTGAAGAGCTGGTTCACTGGAAAAGACCCTAATGATGCGAAAGATTGAAACCAAAAGAAGGGGTCAGCAGAGGATGAGATGGTTAAGTAGCATCATTCACTCAGTGAACATGAATCTGACCAAACCCTGGGAGATAGTGCAGGACAGGGAAGACTGGTGTGCCTCAGTCCATGGGGTTGCAAAGTATTAGACACAATTTAGAGACTGAACAACAGCTACGATAATTCTGTTTTAACCTGTAATCTGATCAGTATTACTACAAAATACATTTTCTGTAATAACATCCAGAAAGTACAGGAAATCACATCCCAAATGTTTGTAGAAGAGCTGGTCTAAGCAGATCATGGTAATGTTCTTAGGCCATATGAGACTCCAACATTGATTTTACTGGATAAAATAATCAAAGAAACAATAATTGAATGAAAGTAGAACCAGACATATTCTAAAATGCAGTTGTATTCTTTGGATTCTTAAATTTGGTTAGTGTAATGTGATATTGTAAATTGTCTAAATCAAAATAGGCCATTAGCTAAGTCAAGTTTTACAGAAGAATTTTCAGTGTAAGAAATTTTTGAAATGTCCTAATATATCATAAATGAAATATCACATTTAAGAAGGTAAAATAAAATAAACAATTTGAGTATTCAGTTCAAGTGGTATAGCCAAACAGCTGGTTTAATTAACTAAGATTTAATTCAAAAGAAAGTTATTTGTCAAACTTGTAATCTACTGAAGCATCAATTCAATAAATATTACAGTATTCTATTTGCTTGGTTGTAATCAGTGAGCCATTTCTGCATGTCAGCTGCTACAAAGAATGGAGGTGGGTTTTTGTGAAAGAAGATGCTGCTGACAAAAGTTAACTTTGGAATTCAGAGAGTATCACTGATTACAAAAATAAAAAGTCATGTGAGGCTCCCAAGCGTATGTCAGCAGCACTGGATTCTGCCTAATGAAGGACGGACTGAGTAACCTTAAGAATGAACTTGGCTACAGTAAACAGAGCCTTACTAAAAAACCAATGTTTCTCAGCTAACTGTGATTTTTTGCTCTTCATTTTCCTTCCTTAAACTATTGAGATGTAGGTAACCAAGAGTTATGTATAAACATTTAGTAAGCACTGACTAAGTACTTTATAAAAATAAGTATGGGCTCAGTCGTATCAACTCTTTGCCATCTCATGGAGTGTAGCCCTCCAGACTCCACTGGAGTTGGAGTTGTCCAGACAAGAATACTGGAGTAGGCTGCCATTTCCTTCTCCAGGGTTATAAATAAAGATGCATAAATATTTTTAGAAATAAAATAGTTATCAGGTTTAGGAAATTCAGAGACACATACAATACATATAATGCATATATACAACATGCTTGTGTGTGTGTTAGTTGCTCAACCATGTCCAACTCTTTGCAATACCACAGAGTATAGTTGACTAGGTTCCTCTGTCCATGGAATTCTCCAGGTAAGAATAATGGAGTGGGCAACCACTTCCTTCTCTTCCTGATCCAGAGTTTGAATCCAGGTCTCCCACATTGTAGGCAGATTCTTTACTATCTTAGTCACCAGGGAAGCCCCATACAACTTACTTGGATGGCACAAAATTAAAGTTTAAATACTTGGAGAAAGTAGAAAGTTTTATTCTAAGTAAGATAGTCACAATGGACATGCAGTGAATGAAATTTGAGTGAGTTGGTAGTGTATATTAGTGAATAATAGGCATTGTTAGTTGATGTTTTCTCTGTGCCAGTTACTATTCCAAAAGCTCCACATTTATGAGCTCATCAATGTTTCATATCTAGTCTATGAAAGAGGCTACAATCATTGAGCCAATTTTACACATGAGGCAATTGAAGCCTATACAGAGCTTTAAGAAATTCAGAAATCTTTAAGGAAAAGAATTTCGGATGTTAGGTAAGATTCTATCTTTACTAATAATATTTGCTTGGTTGTAATCAGTGTTCATGCTGCTACAAAGAATGGAGGTGGGTTTTTGTGAAAGAAGATGCTGCTGACAAAAGTTAACTTTGGAATTCAGAGAGTATCACTGATTACAAAAATAAAAAGTCATGTGAGGCTCCCAAGCGTATGTCAGCAGCACTGGATTCTGCCTAATGAAGGACGGACTGAGTAACCTTAAGAATGAACTTGGCTACAGTAAACAGAGCCTTACTAAAAAACCAATGTTTCTCAGCTAACTGTGATTTTTTGCTCTTCATTTTCCTTCCTTAAACTATTGAGATGTAGGTAACCAAGAGTTATGTATAAACATTTAGTAAGCACTGACTAAGTACTTTATAAAAATAAGTATGGGCTCAGTCGTATCAACTCTTTGCCATCTCATGGAGTGTAGCCCTCCAGACTCCACTGGAGTTGGAGTTGTCCAGACAAGAATACTGGAGTAGGCTGCCATTTCCTTCTCCAGGGTTATAAATAAAGATGCATAAATATTTTTAGAAATAAAATAGTTATCAGGTTTAGGGAAATTCAGAGACACATACAATACATATAATGCATATATACAACATGCTTGTGTGTGTGTTAGTTGCTCAACCATGTCCAACTCTTTGCAATACCACAGAGTATAGTTGACTAGGTTCCTCTGTCCATGGAATTCTCCAGGTAAGAATAATGGAGTGGGCAACCACTTCCTTCTCTTCCTGATCCAGAGTTTGAATCCAGGTCTCCCACATTGTAGGTAGATTCTTTACTATCTTAGTCACCAGGGAAGCCCCATACAACTTACTTGGATGGCACAAAATTAAAGTTTAAATACTTGGAGAAAGTAGAAAGTTTTATTCTAAGTAAGATAGTCACAATGGACATGCAGTGAATGAAATTTGAGTGAGTTGGTAGTGTATATTAGTGAATAATAGGCATTGTTAGTTGATGTTTTCTCTGTGCCAGTTACTATTCCAAAAGCTCCACATTTATGAGCTCATCAATGTTTCATATCTAGTCTATGAAAGAGGCTACAATCATTGAGCCAATTTTACACATGAGGCAATTGAAGCCTATACAGAGCTTTAAGAAATTCAGAAATCTTTAAGGAAAAGAATTTCGGATGTTAGGTAAGATTCTATCTTTTACTAATAATATAACTTACCTAATATAGGTGATGTAAATATTAAATAAAAATTTATACATAAGCATTTAGGACAAGTCTTGATTGAGGAGAAAATATTACTAAATAGTATGTACTTATTGTCATTATAACCATTTTTATGTTCTTGTTTATTTGGTCTTGCATAAAGTATAATTCTTTGTCAATCAGTGAGAATAATAATGGGTTCTTGAAAAGAAATAGAATGAAAAGGAAAAGTTGTGTGATGGAGCACAAAAAAGATGGTGGGAAATGCAGGATAGCGAAAATCTGTTAAGTCTGAAAAAGCTATAAAAATGCTTGTATTTATTCAGTAGGGCATGGAGAGTCATTTATGATATTTAAATATAATTATTGTGATTATATCTCTGTTTTAAATCATAGCTCTAATGATGCAGAGAGTGAAGGTAGGGGAATAAAGATTATAGGATGACAAATTATTTAGGAAATAATTGAAATGTTTTATATGAGAATTGAGTGACTGAAATATAACAATCTTATGAGCATGGTATAGTATTATAACAGCCAAAAAAATCAGAAGTTTTACTCAAATAAGCAGTATCTCCAAAGTTCCTAGTTTGAATCATTGAGTTGAATGTTGATATTGTTAAATCAGAGAAAAACCAAAGTAATGGGAACCATTTTTTAAGAGAGAAAAAGTATAATATATTAAAACATCACCAAGGGATCCTCACATGAAAATCCTAAAAGAGGTTAGCATTGACAATATTTTTAAAAACTATGTATAAATAAGGCACAGTTGAAAACATTATTAAATAAAAGTAAAAGAAAAACAGAATATCATGAATAAAAAGAAGCTTAAATATAGGGAAAGGGGGGATAGAAAAATATGGACCTTTTAGGCATTGTTAGTTGATGTTTTCTCTGTGCCAGTTACTATTCCAAAAGCTCCACATTTATGAGCTCATCAATGTTTCATATCTAGTCTATGAAAGAGGCTACAATCATTGAGCCAATTTTACACATGAGGCAATTGAAGCCTATACAGAGCTTTAAGAAATTCAGAAATCTTTAAGGAAAAGAATTTCGGATGTTAGGTAAGATTCTATCTTTTACTAATAATATAACTTACCTAATATAGGTGATGTAAATATTAAATAAAAATTTATACATAAGCATTTAGGACAAGTCTTGATTGAGGAGAAAATATTACTAAATAGTATGTACTTATTGTCATTATAACCATTTTTATGTTCTTGTTTATTTGGTCTTGCATAAAGTATAATTCTTTGTCAATCAGTGAGAATAATAATGGGTTCTTGAAAAGAAATAGAATGAAAAGGAAAAGTTGTGTGATGGAGCACAAAAAAGATGGTGGGAAATGCAGGATAGCGAAAATCTGTTAAGTCTGAAAAAGCTATAAAAATGCTTGTATTTATTCAGTAGGGCATGGAGAGTCATTTATGATATTTAAATATAATTATTGTGATTATATCTCTGTTTTAAATCATAGCTCTAATGATGCAGAGAGTGAAGGTAGGGGAATAAAGATTATAGGATGACAAATTATTTAGGAAATAATTGAAATGTTTTATATGAGAATTGAGTGACTGAAATATAACAATCTTATGAGCATGGTATAGTATTATAACAGCCAAAAAAATCAGAAGTTTTACTCAAATAAGCAGTATCTCCAAAGTTCCTAGTTTGAATCATTGAGTTGAATGTTGATATTGTTAAATCAGAGAAAAAAACCAAAGTAATGGGAACCATTTTTTAAGAGAGAAAAAGTATAATATATTAAAACATCACCAAGGGATCCTCACATGAAAATCCTAAAAGAGGTTAGCATTGACAATATTTTTAAAAACTATGTATAAATAAGGCACAGTTGAAAACATTATTAAATAAAAGTAAAAGAAAAACAGAATATCATGAATAAAAAGAAGCTTAAATATAGGGAAAGGGGGGATAGAAAAATATGGACCTTTTATTATTATAGGAATGGCACTTATGTACACATAATAGATGTTTAAGTAAAATGTCCCTAATGATTTGGAAAGTGTTTCTTAAATACAAGATGCCATAGCTATTGCAAATGGCCATTGAACTTTCCCAGAGTTCTTTAATAGCTAAAGCAAAGAGGCAGGTGATGAAGCCATATTGATTTCATGATCTGACAAAATAAACTTATTTCTTCTGAAAAGATAAATGACTTCCTGGGAGCTAATTTGAGGAGCAATATTATCATGTGAGTGCTTATGCAAACATAATTTAATATTATACCAGAAATTATATGCAATGGATTTTTTTTAGCAGAATAAGCTATGATTGTACCTTATACACATGCTTGATGAAAGTGAAGTTGATACGTATAGAACAAAAATGGACATGCTCCACGTCTAATAACATCTTTCAAAGGAGAAAATGAGAAAAATAATGGGCTTTCCTGGTGGCTCAGTCAGTAAATCTGCCTGTAATGCAGGAGACATGGGTTTGATTCCTAGGTCGGAATGGTCCCTTGCAGAAGGAAATGACCACCCACTCCAGTATTCTTGCATGGAAAATCCCATGGACAGATGAATCTGGAAGGCTACAGTCCATCATGTCACAAGAGTTCAGCACACTTTAGTAAGTAAGCCACCACCACCAATGAGAAAAGAAAATATAGTCAAAGGATATATGAAAGTGGTAAATATAACAATCTTATGAGCATGGTATAGTATTATAACAGCCAAAAAAATCAGAAGTTTTACTCAAATAAGCAGTATCTCCAAAGTTCCTAGTTTGAATCATTGAGTTGAATGTTGATATTGTTAAATCAGAGAAAAACCAAAGTAATGGGAACCATTTTTTAAGAGAGAAAAAGTATAATATATTAAAACATCACCAAGGGATCCTCACATGAAAATCCTAAAAGAGGTTAGCATTGACAATATTTTTAAAAACTATGTATAAATAAGGCACAGTTGAAAACATTATTAAATAAAAGTAAAAGAAAAACAGAATATCATGAATAAAAAGAAGCTTAAATATAGGGAAAGGGGGGATAGAAAAATATGGACCTTTTATTATTATAGGAATGGCACTTATGTACACATAATAGATGTTTAAGTAAAATGTCCCTAATGATTTGGAAAGTGTTTCTTAAATACAAGATGCCATAGCTATTGCAAATGGCCATTGAACTTTCCCAGAGTTCTTTAATAGCTAAAGCAAAGAGGCAGGTGATGAAGCCATATTGATTTCATGATCTGACAAAATAAACTTATTTCTTCTGAAAAGATAAATGACTTCCTGGGAGCTAATTTGAGGAGCAATATTATCATGTGAGTGCTTATGCAAACATAATTTAATATTATACCAGAAATTATATGCAATGGATTTTTTTTAGCAGAATAAGCTATGATTGTACCTTATACACATGCTTGATGAAAGTGAAGTTGATACGTATAGAACAAAAATGGACATGCTCCACGTCTAATAACATCTTTCAAAGGAGAAAATGAGAAAAATAATGGGCTTTCCTGGTGGCTCAGTCAGTAAATCTGCCTGTAATGCAGGAGACATGGGTTTGATTCCTAGGTCGGAATGGTCCCTTGCAGAAGGAAATGACCACCCACTCCAGTATTCTTGCATGGAAAATCCCATGGACAGATGAATCTGGAAGGCTACAGTCCATCATGTCACAAGAGTTCAGCACACTTTAGTAAGTAAGCCACCACCACCAATGAGAAAAGAAAATATAGTCAAAGGATATATGAAAGTGGTAAATACATAAATAATTTTCAGCATTGATACTATTTACAAATTTTGAATATAATATTTAAATAAATGTTACATACAAATAAGATACCATAACTACATAATATTTATCAAATATTTTTAAAATAGCTGCTCCTTTTTTTTCCACAAGTGTTTTTTTTTTATTATTTATTTTGCTTTTTTGCTTTTACAGAGTTTTGTTGCTTACAGATAGGTATAATTCCAGAGTAGTCATATCTATATCCCATACCCCCCGAGTCTCACCGCTCTAGGCCATCACATAGCCCCCATGAAAGATCCCTTAGTCTCTAAGCACATTGACAATAGTTATCTCTTTTACATAAGATAAGTATAGGGTTCTGTGTTGTTATTTCCATATCTCTCACACACTCTACCCTTTCCCCAATGTCCATAAGTCTATTCTCTATGACTGTTTTTCCATCAATGCTCTGCATGTGTATTTATCGGTATGAATTTACAAGATTTCATATATATGCGTTAGTATGCTGTATTTGTATTTCTCTTTTTAACTTCACTTTGTATAATAGGTTCTAGATTCATTCATATCATTAGGACTGAATCTTCTCCATTTCTTTTTGCGGTTGAGAAGTACCTCATTGTAAATATGTACCAGAGCTGCTTTATCCATTCATTCATCAATGGATATCTCGGTTGCTTCCATGTTCTAGTTATTGTGTAGAGTACTGCTGTGCTGCAATGCACATTGGGGTACAGGTGTCACTTTCAGGTTAAATTTCATCAGGGTATAAGCCTAAGAGTAGGATTTCTGGGTCATATGGTGCTCCTATTCTGAGTTTTTTTGAGGAATCACCATACTGTCTTCCCTAGTGGTTGTATCAATTTACATTGCCATCAGCAATGCAAGAGTGTTCTCTTTTCTCCACACCCTCTCCAGCATTTATTATCTGTAGATTTTTTTGATGATGGCCATTCTGACCGGTGTGAGGTGATATCTCATTGTAGTTTTGATTTGTATTTCTCTAATAATAAACGGCATTGAGCATCTTTTCATGTGCTTTTTTGGCCATCTGTATTGTCTTCCTTGGATAGATAGCTGCTCTTAAGTTACACATTTTTTTCTTATTTTTTTATAACATTATTCTTCCCACAATTATATTATTTAATTTTTTCTCAGTTTTATTTTTTTTTTCCCATCATGCCTCTTTTTCATTTATATTTATTTTTCACCCATATTTTATTCTTTCGGCATGTGTGGGCCTCCCACTGCAGTGGCCCCTCTCGCTGCAGAGCATTGGCTCTGGGCGCATGAGCTCCAGAGCGCTGACTGGTAATTGAATACACTGGTCCAGCGGCTCCGCAGTGTCCCCTGCACTGCAAGGAGGATTCTTTAACCACTGGACCACCAGACAAGCCCCAGTTTTTTGAATGATTATTCTCTTAGAAAATCTATCAAAAAAAAAAAAATCCCAGAGTATATGTACTTTAAAGGAATATCCAAATTCTAGTGGCTTTAAACAAGTCAGGAAATACTGACAAATATAATCAATATATGCATTACTCTTTTAAAAATTCCTATTTTTAATTTTATTAAAAAATAAGTTGAATTCTTAATTATATCACTAAAACTTTTTCTACTTCCTTGAAAGCCTGAAAATATGTCAGAGAAATTACTAATTTCTTTACAACAGAAAATTTTCTTTAAGGTACTTATTTTATTTTATTTTTTTGGCTAAATACCATACAAAGGGGAAAATTGTAACTACCTGAGAAATTTTAAGTAGTATATTGACTAATAAAAGGATGAATTTTCACTCGTCAGAGTGTTTTTAAAATAACATTGCTTCATCTTAAGCATTATCTAAAAATTAAAAAAATGTTCATACATAGGGAGTTTGAAATAGCATTTTTAGCAATTGGTATAGATATTCTAAAACTTCCTTGTTTTGAACTTGGATTGCTCAAGCAATGAATAATCCTATAAGAACTTCATTTATCCTATGTATTTTATTTTATATTTAATATCTATGAATAATATAGATATATGATGTTTATACCTAGTGAGAATATCAAAATGCTATTATGGCAATCTTAAAAATTCTTAAATAGGGATCAAAACTGACACACTACCAAGTCAAAATATTTTCTTTTTTATGTTGACTAGTAGATTATGATATTTTAACAAAGATGGAGGGCACAGGCCCCTTCAACATTCTGTGAAAGATGAGTTCTAAGGTTCTATTGGAAATTAGAAAATTTTTCTAACAAATTACTTAGTGGAAACATTTTAGCTCTAGATATTATTTTGATTGGTAGTGTTCATTTTTTGTACATAGATTATGCATTTTATTATTTTGTCTCAACTAAATTCAAGAGGAGTTTGAAATTTCTAAAAGCGATCATTTTTATGCAAAGAAGATGGAAAACAGAATATGGCAAAGATGCAAAAGCATTTTTTTCTTTGTTTTTCTGAAACGAAAAACTGGTGGACTTGTAAAAAGTTCAGTTCTCATACCTAATCACTGAGTAAATTCTTCATGTCTGTTGTCCGAGAATACCTGGATGAAACAAACATACCTACTTTGAAGGAGAAGTAGAATATTGTCTGACACTGGCATTTGTCAGGAACAGAAGGGAATGTTAATCTCCAGGTCTTCAGGAACCAGGGGAAGTTCTGTCTCAGGGAGGAAATATATCTATAGGACTCAGTCAATCCAAAATCACACATGTTAAAAAAAAATGATCGATCTCCTTTTAAAATATCTTTCCCCTATTCCCTGAAATAGTCAATGGCAAAGTCAATATCCATAACTAGACTTTTTCTTTCTGCACACTTTTCCAAAAAAAATAACAACAAAAACGTGTGTATTATGTGTATAATGATAATTAGGTGTTTATAAGTCTGGCTTTCTTTAACAAAAACAGGATATTATAAAGATTTTGCTGCAATTTGAAATTTTTAAAGTAATCTTATTCTACTACAATTTTAGATTCAGGAAACTCTTGTGAAGAAAGTACAGAGAGTATTCCTAAATACCTCAAACTCAGTTTCCTCCATTATTAATATTTTATTTTAGTATGATACATTTATCACAACTAATGAACATAATTGGTGCATGATTATTAACTAAAGCCTACACTTCAGTCAGATGTCTTCAGTTTTCCTGTAATATCTCTTGTCTGTTCCATGATCCCATCTAGGATACTTCAATACCTTTAGTTATCATCTCTCCTTAACCTCCTTCTGTCCGTGAAACTTTCTCAGATGTCCCTTGTTTTCAATGACAGGAACAATTTTGAGAGCTGTTGCTCAGGCATTTTGTAGATTGTGCCTCGATGAGAATTTTATTTTTTTCCCCTGTAATTGGAGATTTCTGATATATTATGGTCAGTGTTACAGAGGAGGGCAACCTGAGTTGGAGTCCTGGGTCTGCCCCTAATTATTCCACCATAAGCAAGTTTCTGGGGTTTTTTTACTATTAAAATATAAATACTATATTAATAATTTATAACCTGAAAAAATGTACATATATATGTATATTACATATGTGAATGTCTATGTGTGTAATATATGTATATATATATATATATATATACACATATATTTGAAATATAGCATTTTCATTTTATTTGCTATGAACTCTTCAGTGTTGAGACTACAATATTATTCATTTCTGAATCCCTATTCATTATAACTAACTTGATTCTCTTCTGGAGAAAATGATAAATTATTATTTTTGAAAAAATTCTATCTCGATGCATTCCTAAGCCTGACGAAATTAAGGTAGAAGCTTCTGGTAAACAGCTAAATGTTCTAATGAGCTTTTCTAATAATATTATCTTTAGTGTAGAATGGGTAAGCTAAAGAGTTTGTATAAAGTCATGAAGGTGGGTGTCTAAATATAAGCTGCATCAATGACTAGTGAAGATTATATGATGAATAAATTGGGAGATTCTATTCAAAGAATTAAGATGTCTCCCAATAGAGTGATTCTGAGGAAACACAGGCCTTTGTACTAAAACCTAACACATATTATCAAAGATGTATTAACCATAAATTATGAGCTAGTAGGAACTATTCTCAATTTGTTTCAATTGAATTTGGTTAATATATATTCAATGCCTGTGACGTGCTCAGAAATTCTCTAAGCACCACAGAGTGATTAAATGAACAAAGATAAAAGAGTTTTTTCTCAAATTTATTGAAAAAATAAAAAGAGACACACTAAAGGAAACATAAAATGCTCTAAGATTAATGCACTTATGAGTAGTATAGTAAAATAAAACTGTATTTCCTGGATGGAACCCCAAAGACACTATTGTTTTAAGCTAAGTCATGTGAGGATCAACATTTCCAGTTATTCACAATACTCTTAAAGGCAACTTTAAGATGTTTAAGTAGTGACAATTGGAAATTTATAGGTAATTCAATAAACTATGGGTGGTGACATATCTTATATTTCACACACATATTCCTTTTTACTCATGCTACCCAAAACTAAAATGAATAACAGATTTTTTTTAAAGAGAGGCATACACTAATTATTTTTCTTTCTCAGATATATTGTTGCAAAACTCTTCTCTATTTTCTCATAAAATATTACTATTATTAATAAGCAAATATCATTTTAAAAGATAAATTTGAACCATCACAAGAAAATTCCATTTTTGTCTATGAAATGATAGATTAAGAATAGTTGGAAAATGTTTTTAATCACTCACCTAAGGAAAGTGCCATTTATTAAAATGTTCATGGTGCTTTATATTTATTATATTTTCCTTAATTCTGATTAAAAATAAGATGTGATGCACCATTAAATTAAAAATTACTAAGGAAAAATTTAAAGTTTTATATGTCTTTACACAACAATTTTGAACTCAAAGTAGGTAAATTTTGATACATGATAATTTAATACACAAAAGTTTGGAATGCATTTTTCACAGATAAACTGTCATACTTCAATTGCCTTTCCAAACTGTGATTCATTATGTTGCTTTGTTTGGAATTTACACTAATCTCCCAACTGTAGAATTTATAAGCAGTGTATCATTCTCTCACCAGCCGTGAGTGTCGCTAAGGCAGCGCTTTTGTTGTCACGGCAGTGATGGATCATCAATGATCAGTGGAAGACCTGTAATTTGCAAAGTGAATGACACCCAACATTGAAAATGCACTGCAATGGCCTTTTTTAGGTGAGTTGCAAGCTTGTGGTATAAGAGTTTTCTCTCTTTAAGATATGTTTTATTTTAGTCTTCACACTAGGTTTGACATTCAGATTCAGAGGGTATAAACGAGATCTTCAGACTTTGAACTTAAAATAAATTCTCCTTGTAATAGTGCAATAAATATTTTACTTTTTTCAAAGGATGTTAAGATTCATTTAATCGGAAGCACAGTTTTGTCCTCCTCTTTCCTAGAACAAGCTTTGGCCTCTACCAATTGAAACCTGTATCATTACATTTTCTATTAGATGTATCTGGAAATTGAACAAAAGAAGAAGGAAAAAGCACACCATAGTATCTTTTAAGGAATAGCATTTATTTTTGTCATTGTTTTTCTTCCATAGACAAAGTCAGTTGTTTTCTAGCCTGAAATCAAGCTTCCTTCTGTGCCAATTCAAATTTCAAGATTAAGTGCAGATATAACATTCTTACGAATCTTCTACTGATCAGACAAACTGACCAAATAGCTCCTCTTTAAACATCTATACTGTAGCTACTATTAAGTTGTAAAGTGATAAGAATGCAGGATTCATCACTGTTTTGCTGAGTGGAGCAATTTCATAACAAATATGTAATAGCCACTTGTTAAATATGTGCTAAATCATTAATTAATTTTTTAAAATGCCATCATTGTTCCATTATAAACTACTCATGTACCTATTTGGCCATTTAATTTTCCCTTCCTTGTAATTTCCCCAGACTGATGGTGAGTCCCCAAGAGCAAAAACAAATGATTGAACATCTATGTATAAAAAATAGCAAATTAAATACCTTGTATTGAATGCCTCTGATGTAACCTACAGAGTGCTAGGCATACATAGCAGAATACCTACTATGTAGCTGATATATGGTAAATATGTAGTGATAAAATTGTTGCAAACATCATTATTAAAAATTACCAAACAAAAGAAATCATGCCACACAAAACACTAATTTCAAATTGCTACATTAATTTGCATTGACAAAACATGATATACCCTCAAGCAGTTGCTCTGATTTGACAGATGTGTCCCTGATTTGAGAGGAACATTTTTATAAAGCAGGATGTGTGAGTACTATTTTAAATTGCTTCATCATAGACCCTGGAACAGTCATAACTTTTAGTTACTCTGGTTTCTCCAGCTCTCAATGTGACCAGCAATTCCTTTCATCTGTACAACTGTAGTCATGTGATGATCTTAATATACTGAATCCTGTTAGCTAATACCTTAAGTTTTCCAACAGTCATTCAGGATGTACAACAGTCCTGTGTCATTTTCTCTTAGGATCCTTAACTAAGAAGTTAACACAAATGTACCTACCAGTCATTTACTAATTCAGCTAATAAATACTGAGTATCACTGCATGACCTGCTGTGCAAACAAATGACTCTCATATAATTCGAGTAGGCATTATATAGTAAGGACATAAAAAGTGTAATAAGTGCACAAGGAAAGGAGCTACACAATTCTTCTGGGGGAAATTAGTGGGCATAATTTAACTATTGTGTATTCCCATTCCAGAAAAGCATTATAAATGCATTTAGGATTGCCTGATTGTAAACTTGTGGAATATAAATTGGGCAATAGCAGAGAAAGGGAAATTCACACCTGGTTTAACATCTTCATGCAAACAATTGAGCAATAGCAATCTACAGCAGTGTGCCACTGGGACTTATGCTTGTGTCAATTTCTTCATTATTATTTTTAAATTTGATGGCAAGAGGCAAAACCTGATCATTAAATCTGTAGGTAGCACAAGACTGGAGAATATTGGCCCAAAATAAATCTGAAATTAAGCTATGAATCACAAAAAAAAAATACTCATGTACCTATTTGGCCAAACCTTCCTTGTAATTTCCCAGACTGATGGTGAGTCCCCAAGAGCAAAAACAAATGATTGAACATCTATGTATAAAAAATAGCAAATTAAATACCTTGTATTGAATGCCTCTGATGTAACCTACAGAGTGCTAGGCATACATAGCAGAATACCTACTATGTAGCTGATATATGGTAAATATGTAGTGATAAAATTGTTGCAAACATCATTATTAAAAATTACCAAACAAAAGAAATCATGCCACACAAAACACTAATTTCAAATTGCTACATTAATTTGCATTGACAAAACATGATATACCCTCAAGCAGTTGCTCTGATTTGACAGATGTGTCCCTGATTTGAGAGGAACATTTTTATAAAGCAGGATGTGTGAGTACTATTTTAAATTGCTTCATCATAGACCCTGGAACAGTCATAACTTTTAGTTACTCTGGTTTCTCCAGCTCTCAATGTGACCAGCAATTCCTTTCATCTGTACAACTGTAGTCATGTGATGATCTTAATATACTGAATCCTGTTAGCTAATACCTTAAGTTTTCCAACAGTCATTCAGGATGTACAACAGTCCTGTGTCATTTTCTCTTAGGATCCTTAACTAAGAAGTTAACACAAATGTACCTACCAGTCATTTACTAATTCAGCTAATAAATACTGAGTATCACTGCATGACCTGCTGTGCAAACAAATGACTCTCATATAATTCGAGTAGGCATTATATAGTAAGGACATAAAAAGTGTAATAAGTGCACAAGGAAAGGAGCTACACAATTCTTCTGGGGGAAATTAGTGGGCATAATTTAACTATTGTGTATTCCCATTCCAGAAAAGCATTATAAATGCATTTAGGATTGCCTGATTGTAAACTTGTGGAATATAAATTGGGCAATAGCAGAGAAAGGGAAATTCACACCTGGTTTAACATCTTCATGCAAACAATTGAGCAATAGCAATCTACAGCAGTGTGCCACTGGGACTTATGCTTGTGTCAATTTCTTCATTATTATTTTTAAATTTGATGGCAAGAGGCAAAACCTGATCATTAAATCTGTAGGTAGCACAAGACTGGAGAATATTGCAACTATTAATGCAGCAAATATTATTAGGATTAACTGTAAACATCACCTTCAAAGATGAAAACAATAAGCTGAAATCAACAGAATGAAATTTAAGAGATAAATATGATGTGCTAAAACCCTCTACTCAAATTAAAAAAATGGGATTGGAAATACCTGGTTTTATAACATCTACAGCTACCCCATGGTTGGTGAATTAGATGAAGAGAGTCTTAATTTGGCCCTAAGTGCTGATGAATCTCTGAGGAAAAAAATCATGAACACAATTTTTATCCGTACAGAGGAATGGATACTGTCCTGGAAGGAATATAATATTTGCTCTATATTCTACTTGTTCATGTTGTTTATCAATAAATTTACTTTTTGCTAAGCTACATTTGGAAAACATCTCTGACAATAAGAGGGCTTTAGGGAAGGATGAGAGAATGATGGGAAATCTTCAAGAAATCATGGTGCCTCCAGTGAAGTCAACGGTTGGTGATAGATTTTAAAATTATGTCAAAGAAAACACGATTGAAGTGGGCTTCCCTGGTGGTAAGGACACCATCTTGCAGTGCGAGGTGCGCCGGATCGATCCCTGGCTTGGGAAGATCCCACGTGCTGCGGAGCTAGTGCTCTGCAGCGACAGAGGCTGCTGCCATGGGAGGCCCACACAGGCCAAAGAACAAAGATGGATGAAAATGATAAATGAAAGACCAATAGAAGTAGGCTATACACACACACACACACACACATATATATGATTGAAGGACCTGTACATTTCTAACAGTAGGAAAAGAAGATTAAAGGGAAACATGACAACTGCTTTCAAATATTTGAAAGATTTTATGTTGCAGACTTGCTATGAAATGCAGGGTGGACAGACGTTATAAAGGGAATTAGTTAAAATGCTGATTCAATACATGAAATGTATGAGGAGAGAGCTTTGTATCTATTTTATTCACTGCTCTACCTCAGCTTTTGCAAGTAAGTCTGTCCTGTGGAAGTAATCCTACAAATATTTTTGAATACATTAATGAATGAATATGCAATAAAATATAAAAGTCTTACCTGTTGAAAAACAGAATGAGATTACTCAGTAAGTAGAGGGCAAGATTACTGCTAGTATAACTAGAGTCAGAAGGACATTCAAAATAATGCCACTCTAAAAAAGGGAAGAAAAATCATAGCAAAAAGTGAAAAGAGAAGTTTTCTTGGATTTGTTCTTAAAAATAAAATTACTGAAGTGGACATTTTATGTGATAGTCAACAGATTTTAAATTGTAGAAATCAGGAGCTAACTTAGAATGAATGAAGTGTTGGTACATTTTGGGTGCGTGTGTAATTTTTTGAACAACTCTGTAATAATAGTACATGGTATGTTTTAATTTATATTCAACTTTGGCATTAGGATCATGAAAAGGATCATTTGTGTGATTATAGTACACTCATGGGAGAAGGAAATGGCAACCCATTCCAGTATTCTTGCAAGGAAAATTCCATGGATGGAGAACCCTGGCAAGCCACACTCCGTGGGTTCCCGAATATATATATATATATATGGCTTCCCTGATGACTCAGTGGAGAGGAATCCGCCTACAATGAAGGAGACCCAGGGTCCCTTGGGTCCTGGGTTGGGAAGATCCTCCTGGAGAAGGACATGGTAACCCACTCTTGTATTCTTGCTTGGCGAATTGCATGGACAGAGGAGCTCAATGGACTGCAGTTCACAGGGTCACACAGAGTTGGGCATGACAGAAGTGACTAAGCAGCAGCAGCAGCATGCTCCATAAATTACTTCAGTTTCCATCTCATTCTCTTTGAAAGTGTTCAGAATGTTATATTTTAAAGTGTGCCGCTTCAAAAACTGATTGGTTTTAAACTCCTGATCTTCATTTGTGAAGGCTTTGCATGAAATCCAAGCATTCAACATTATTCATTTTATCTTGTGTATGTGTGTGTGTGTGAAATTCAACATCTTTTGAAATATTTGTGCTTAATTTTATATTAAATTTCAAATATATTTCAGTGTGTAATCAAGTTGTACAGTATTTGACAATCAACAGAAACTTTGTTTAACATAGAAGTCAATGTTATTTCTGGAAATAGTAATTTAGGACACTTTTATAAATGATTCTTCGCTTACATTAGTATATTTTATGATGTTGTAATCAATTTTACTTCCCTAAAAACTTTAGATTGAAGGGATCCAAATAATACTTGTAGAGGTATAATCTTCTCTAACAAAAATAAGAGCTCATTAATCATTTATCAGGAGGAAATATCTACAGAAAATAGGAGATTTCACCTAATAATACAGCAACAGAATAGTTTGGTTTGTGTCACTAAATGCATTAAGTTCAGGTCACCCAACAATTTCTATTATGTTAGATTTAATTAGCTGTTTTACTTTTTGGTGTTCTGATTCTAAGATAGAATTTTTTAGTTAACCCTTTCAAATTTGTTATTCAACATTCTGAATGATTTGGATTAAAGGCATAAACTTACAGATTTCATTTACAAATTTCCTTATTGACTCATTTTGATGTTCATTTAAAATCGCCTAATTGCAAAATCAGTATTTTAACCCATCTCTATAACCTCCTCAAAATATTTTAACAGAGAGATATTTTTGTCAGTGTGTGCATGCATACTCAGTCACTTCAGTGGTGTCTGACTCCTGACGACTGTATAAACTATAGAACGCCAGGCTCCTCTGTGCATGGGATTCTCCAGACAAGAATACTGGAGTGGGCTGCCATGCCCTCCTCCATGCGATCTTCACAAGTGACCATTTGATATAATTCAGGTTCACTGTGCCTAAAATATTGTGAAATGTAGGATTTTGGAAGAAAAATGGTAAATTGGCTTCTTCTCTGTGTGAATATAGGTTGCTATCTAATGGTCACTGTTTTTTTATCTAGAGAGTTACAAACAAGCTATTGAAATATCTAGGCCTGGAATTTTAGCTTATTTGAAAATAGGCAGTTGAATAACTTTCAATTGTCCGGTGACTTTTATTCTTCCGAGTTCCACAGATAACACCAATAGTGGTTTTATGGAACTTCTGCAAATTTTCCCAGTTCTTTTCTATGTGCCCTGGTTGATTGATTTGAAATCATATAAATTCTCTCTTCATTTATATCAAATGTATTCTTTCTAACAATCTCTTCTATGCTTTCCACAAAATTTTTGGCAGAAAATGGAATTTAAGTATTATTTAGAATCTCTTATTTACCTTATGAATTCCAGTTGAATCATCTGTATGAAATGAAGGACAGATCATATGCTTAGATTTTGTGTTAACATGCATGCCTGGTGCTGAGTTGCTTCAGTCATGTCTAACTCTTTGTGACCCTATGGACTGTAGCCTGCCAGGTGCCTCTGTCCATGGAATTCTCTAGGCAAGAATACTGGAGAACGTTGCTCTTTTCTCATCCAGGGTATCTTCCTGATCCAAGGATTGGACCTATATTTCCTGCGGCTCCTGAATTTCAGGCAGATTCTTTACCACTGAGATATTGGTGAAGCCCCTTGTGTTAACATACACTCCTCTCCCCATAATATCCTTTATATATATATAGTTTTACAGAAACCTGAACTGATGATTCTGGGCAAGTTACACCTCCCCCATCCCATGCCCTTTTTCAGATGAACTTTTTGTTTCTCAAGTTGATATGAAATACACAATCTTACATTTAGAATATACTTGGTAGATGTTAGTAAAAAGAAATATGAATTAAAGAATATGTTAAAGAGTAATTTGTTGAAGAAAAAAGCTAATAATTATAGACAGGCAGTCATCTTTATCTCACATTAAAATTAGAGCTGTGAGGATAGCGCCAATTCTTCTTCATTTTAATGATAACTGTGGCTTCTTAGGTGGACACTAATGGATAATTATCTCAAATAGGAAATTAGAAATAATTAGGGAACAAAGCTTTAGAGTCCTTAAAAAGTGTTGACTCATCTCTGATTTGCATGTTTTACTTCTTGTTCTTTGACTTCTGTTCTTATATTGAGAACATGATTCCACTCACCGGAGTGAGCCTCTGAGAACCAGAGAAAGAAGATGGCACTATTTTCAACTTAAAGGGAATATTTTAGTGGTTTCCTAAACCCTTTGTTACATTTCTTTGAACTATACTTCAGAATATTTGCTTTTTGCTATGGTTTGTGTTGATATTTTACATATATAGCAACAATACTATTAACTATTAACAGAAATAAATATCATTTGACACACACCTATATTTCAGACATCAGGGCTATCTCAAATAGCTGTAAGTTATATACAAGATGTTTAATTTTACAGATTACAAAATTAAGATTAGAGAGTGAAGTGTCAAGACAATAGTTTCTATTTATGAAATGCCAGAACTGAGATTCTAATCTGGTACTGTTGAGCTGCAAACCTATCTTTCTTCCACTTCAGCACATCACTCCTTTTCCCCTTTGTGGCTAAATTTTAAATTAGATTTGGAATGACCTTTGGTACATTATGGAAGCAAAGATTAGTTTTCTTGCTAACACTGTTCCTTTCTACATATTTTCTAAGACTTGTTATCTGAGGACTGAATTAAATTCTTCATATCTTTCAGGAAATTTGCTTATACTGTACACAATTCACTGCATGTTAGAAATAATATGTCTCTTTTTTTTGGATTATCAAGACATTCCATTTGAAAAAGACATACCATTAAACATGTTATTTATTCATTTGGGCAGTCAGATCTTCAGCCAACTGCCTGTGCTGTCGTTTTGTTTCATTTTTATTCTGACAGAAAGGACAATGGGGCGCCTGGGCAAGCTCCCACATTTTGGGATTCTGTTCTACACACAGTTTTTCTGCTGCCATTTTGAAGAAAGAAAGGGACCTATGACAATAGATTTGACAGCAGATGTGAGTTTTTTATGTAGTACCAGTCTTCTTTTTTAGTAGAGGAAAGTAATATCTAAAGTTGATGCTAAAACTTGCAAAGAATACCGTGCTAATAGTTGCTTCTACTTTTTTTGTAAAGGCACCTTTATAGAATTAGAGTGAAAATACCAAATACATTTTACTTAGAAAGCAGTACTTGCATATACAACAAATTAAGTGAAAATGCTGTATCAAATCATTTAGAGACTATAGTTAACCCAATATTAATAATTAACTGCAACTTCACTCTCAATATATCTTTTAATTATTGGTAGCAATGGAAGTCAGGTTTCCATGTCTATCAATTCAGTAATTATATCATGGGAAAATCACTTGTTGACAGCTGTAAGAATTAAGAATCTAACTGTGACATAGCTTTTTGCTATGGTTTGTGTTGATATTTTACATATATAGCAACAATACTATTAACTATTAACAGAAATAAATATCATTTGACACACACCTATATTTCAGACATCAGGGCTATCTCAAATAGCTGTAAGTTATATACAAGATGTTTAATTTTACAGATTACAAAATTAAGATTAGAGAGTGAAGTGTCAAGACAATAGTTTCTATTTATGAAATGCCAGAACTGAGATTCTAATCTGGTACTGTTGAGCTGCAAACCTATCTTTCTTCCACTTCAGCACATCACTCCTTTTCCCCTTTGTGGCTAAATTTTAAATTAGATTTGGAATGACCTTTGGTACATTATGGAAGCAAAGATTAGTTTTCTTGCTAACACTGTTCCTTTCTACATATTTTCTAAGACTTGTTATCTGAGGACTGAATTAAATTCTTCATATCTTTCAGGAAATTTGCTTATACTGTACACAATTCACTGCATGTTAGAAATAATATGTCTCTTTTTTTTGGATTATCAAGACATTCCATTTGAAAAAGACATACCATTAAACATGTTATTTATTCATTTGGGCAGTCAGATCTTCAGCCAACTGCCTGTGCTGTCGTTTTGTTTCATTTTTATTCTGACAGAAAGGACAATGGGGCGCCTGGGCAAGCTCCCACATTTTGGGATTCTGTTCTACACACAGTTTTTCTGCTGCCATTTTGAAGAAAGAAAGGGACCTATGACAATAGATTTGACAGCAGATGTGAGTTTTTTATGTAGTACCAGTCTTCTTTTTTAGTAGAGGAAAGTAATATCTAAAGTTGATGCTAAAACTTGCAAAGAATACCGTGCTAATAGTTGCTTCTACTTTTTTTGTAAAGGCACCTTTATAGAATTAGAGTGAAAATACCAAATACATTTTACTTAGAAAGCAGTACTTGCATATACAACAAATTAAGTGAAAATGCTGTATCAAATCATTTAGAGACTATAGTTAACCCAATATTAATAATTAACTGCAACTTCACTCTCAATATATCTTTTAATTATTGGTAGCAATGGAAGTCAGGTTTCCATGTCTATCAATTCAGTAATTATATATGGGACATTGTGTGTAAAAGTCACTTGTTGACAGCTGTAAGAATTAAGAATCTAACTGTGACATAGCTTAGCCTCAAGCAAGGACTGAGTATACTCTCCAGTCACTTCGGTCATGTCTGACTCTTTGCAATCCTATGAACTGTAGTCTGCCAGACTTCTCTGTCCATGGGATTTCCCAGCCAAGAATACTGGAGTGGGTTGCCATTTTCTTATCTGGGGATCTTCCCGACTCAGGGATCAAACCCATGTTACTTATGTCTCCTGCATTGCCAGGCAGATTCTTTACCCCTGAGGCACCCAGGGAAGCCCTGATCTACTTATTAAATATTTCTAAAAGTGGCTGAAATTAGTACTTTTTATGCAATGTTTTCATAGGGTATCAGATATATTTTGATAATATGAATGAGGGATATTTAAAAAAGAGATGAGGCATGAAAAGTAATTGAAAAGAGCTAAGTTTCTTGAAAAAGAAGTCATAGCTGGGCTCCCCTGGTGGTCCAGGGGGTAAGGACACCGCCTTGCAGTGCAAGGGGTGCCAGTTCGATCCCTGGCCTGGGAAGATCCCACGTGCCGCGGAGTGACTCAACCGATGTGTCCAACGACCGAGCCAGAGCTCTGGAGTGCATGAGACCAGAGCCAGTGCTCTGCAGTGAGAGAGGCCACTGCAATGGGAGACCCACACAGGCCAAAGAACAAAGACGGATGAAAATGAATAAAGGAAAAACCAGTAGAAGTGGCCAAAAAAAAAAAAAAAAAAGTTAAAAAAAAGAAAAGAAGTCATAGCTAGCTCATAGGTAGGTCATAGGTTATGGTCATGGTAACTTAGTTGCTTAGAATGATCTCCAGCTGGAAAGAATCCAACAGTCAAGCCAGAATTCAGTGAGTTTTTTGATGCCTTTTAGAAAGAATAAAAGACAAGCACAATTTTTTTGAGTGTAAGACAGAGTTAATTTTGACTCTTAGTGACAAAATTACATTTATTTGTGTAGCTGTTACACTACAGCTACTGGCCTCAAACTTTTCATATGAAAATATTTTCTGTCAATTTTTCTAGAAAATAGCTCCCAATTGAATTTAATCTATATTTCTTCACGTAGCATGGCTACTATTTTTGTTTTGGAAGTAATAATAAATGAGCAAGAAGTATTACTGGCAAAGACTTACCTGGCAATGCAGGAAACATAAGAGATGAAGGTTTTAGCCCTGTGTCAGGAAGTTCCCCTGGAGGAAGAAAAGGCAACCCACTCAAGTATTCTTGCCTGGAGAGTCCCATGGACAGAGGAGACTAGTGGGCTATGGTCCTTAGGATAGCAAAGAGTCAGACATGTCTGAAGCAACTTAGCATGCAAGAAGTGTTTGGGCTGTAAGAAATAAAATGAATAACAAAAACAGGCACTTTTTAAAACTATATGATTCAAATTAAAAGCAGCAATTGATCTGAAAATTAAAGAAAATATATAACTCCTTGCGATTTTATGTAAAGCGTGGTGACTCTAGTTAATGTTGTACATCTGAAAGTTACCAAGAGAGTCAATCTTAAAAGTTTTCATCACAAGAAAGAAAGATTGTGTCTATGTGAGGTGATGGTAAAAGAAATAGTCAATCAAGTCCAAGAAACGAAAAGAGTACCATACAGCATAAACCCAAGAAGGAACACACCAAGACATATAATAATTAAGCTAACACAAATTAAACCCAAACACAAAATTCCAAAAGCAGCAAGGGAAAAGCAACTAGTGACATACAAGGAAAACCCCATATGTTTAACAGCTGATCTTTCAACAGAAACTGTGCATGACAGAAGGGAATGGCAAGACACATTTATAGCGATGAAACAGAATAATCTGCAACCAAGAATATGCTACCCATCAAGGATCTCATTCCAAATTGATGGAGAAATCAAAAGCTTTACAGATAAACAAAAATTAAAAGAATTTAGAAACACCAAACCAGCCTTATAGCAAGTGTCACAGGAACTTATATAGACAACGAGTATAACAGAAGAAGAAGATCTACAAAACAAAGCCATCAATGAGTATAACAGAAGAAGAAGATCTACAAAACAAAGCCATCATAACATCTAAGAAGATGACAATAGGATCGTTTGTATCAATTACTACTTTGAATGTCAATGGACTAAATGCCCCAACAAAAAGACACAGATTGGCTGAACGGATTCAAAAACAAGACCCACACATATGCTGCCTACAAGAAGCTCACTTCAGACTGAGAGACACTCATAGACTGAAAGTGAAAAGATGGAAAAAGTTATTCCATGCAAATGGAAATCAAATGAAAGCTGAAGGAGCAATCTTCATATCAAACAAAATAGACCTTAAAATAAAGAAGATTATAAGAGACAAGGCATGACAGTACATAACGATCAAGGGATTGATCCAAGAAGAAGATATAGCAATCATAAATATCTATGCACCCAACCCAGGAGCACCCCAATACATAAGACAAACACTTTCAGACATAAAAGAAGAAATCAACAATAACACAATAATATTAGAGACATTAACACTTCTCTCACACGAATGGACAGATCATCAAAACAGAAAATTAATAATGAAACACAAGCCTTAAATGCCACACTAGAAGAGATGGACCTCATGGATATCTTTAGCACCTTCCATCCAAAAGTTAATGTTGTACATCTGAAAGTTACCAAGAGAGTCAATCTTAAAAGTTTTCATCACAAGAAAGAAAGATTGTGTCTATGTGAGGTGATGGTAAAGAAATAGTCAATCAAGTCCAAGAAACGAAAAGAGTACCATACAGCATAAACCCAAGAAGGAACACACCAAGACATATAATAATTAAGCTAACACAAATTAAACCCAAACACAAAATTCCAAAAGCAGCAAGGGAAAAGCAACTAGTGACATACAAGGAAAACCCCATATGTTTAACAGCTGATCTTTCAACAGAAACTGTGCATGACAGAAGGGAATGGCAAGACACATTTATAGCGATGAAACAGAATAATCTGCAACCAAGAATATGCTACCCATCAAGGATCTCATTCCAAATTGATGGAGAAATCAAAAGCTTTACAGATAAACAAAAATTAAAAGAATTTAGAAACACCAAACCAGCCTTATAGCAAGTGTCACAGGAACTTATATAGACAACGAGTATAACAGAAGAAGAAGATCTACAAAACAAAGCCATCAATGAGTATAACAGAAGAAGAAGATCTACAAAACAAAGCCATCATAACATCTAAGAAGATGACAATAGGATCGTTTGTATCAATTACTACTTTGAATGTCAATGGACTAAATGCCCCAACAAAAAGACACAGATTGGCTGAACGGATTCAAAAACAAGACCCACACATATGCTGCCTACAAGAAGCTCACTTCAGACTGAGAGACACTCATAGACTGAAAGTGAAAAGATGGAAAAAGTTATTCCATGCAAATGGAAATCAAATGAAAGCTGAAGGAGCAATCTTCATATCAAACAAAATAGACCTTAAAATAAAGAAGATTATAAGAGACAAGGCATGACAGTACATAACGATCAAGGGATTGATCCAAGAAGAAGATATAGCAATCATAAATATCTATGCACCCAACCCAGGAGCACCCCAATACATAAGACAAACACTTTCAGACATAAAAGAAGAAATCAACAATAACACAATAATATTAGAGACATTAACACTTCTCTCACACGAATGGACAGATCATCAAAACAGAAAATTAATAATGAAACACAAGCCTTAAATGCCACACTAGAAGAGATGGACCTCATGGATATCTTTAGCACCTTCCATCCAAAAGCAGAACAATACACTTTCTGCTCAAGTGCTCATGGAACATTCTCCAGGATAGACCACATCTTGGGCCACAAATCAAACCTCAGTCAATTCAGGAAAACGGAACCTAAAAATCAACCATCTTCTCTGACCACAATGCAATGAGACTAGAGATCAACTACAGGAACAAAATCACTGAAAACACAAACACATGGAGATTAAACAACACATACCTAAAAAGCAAACTGATTACCAAGCAAATCAAAGGAGAAATAAAAAAATTCCTAGAAGAAAATGACAATGACAACATGACAGTACAAAACCTATGGGGTACTGCAAAAGCAGTTCTAAGAGGCAAGTTTATAGCAATACAATTCTACCTCAAGAAACAAGAAAAATACCAAACAGATGACCTAACACTATGCTTAAAACAATTGGAGAAAGAATAAAAAAAAAATACCCCAAAGTTAGCAGAGCAGAAGATGAGAAATCATAAAGACCAGAGCAGAAATAAATGAAAAAGAAATGAAAGAAACAGACCACTGGATTTGCTCTGCCATGGACCACACTCTGTCTGTGGAGTGTGTTTTCTCTGAATCTGAATAAATCCATTTCCTACCTACCACTTTGCCTCTCACTGAATTCTTCTGTGCAAAGAGACATGAAGAACCTGAACCTCAGTGGGTACAGGCATTGGGAGAGGGCTGCTAACAATTTATATGGCCAATTTGAATTAATAGGCAAAATTTAAAAATTCAATTAAGGAAAGATAAATAATTCCTTCTGTCAACTACAATGAATGGACAACAAGGACATTTGCCATCTGCCTCTGTGGAGATCAAACACTGTGCCTTAGGAGTTGCCGACTTTTCAACACCCCTGAAGGAAATCAGGGTCGGAAAAGACACTCTGTGCTCCAGGGAATCTGGTGGAGCAGGTCTTTAGATAGAGGAAGAATCTCAGAGGCAGTGAACTGAGGGGCTTGTCTGGAGCTACAGAAATTAATGAACTACCTTCTCTGAGTCTGTATACCAACTAATAAAAACTCGCATATTATTTTTCAAAGGAAATTAAAGAAACAATAATAAAGATAAATAAAATAGAAAACTGGTTTTTGAAAAGGTAAATAAAATTGTCAAGACACTGGCCAGACTCATCAAGAAAAAAAGAGAGAAGAACCAGATCAACAAAATCAAAAATGAAAAAGGAGAGATTACAACAGATAATGCAGAAATCCAAAGGATTATACAAGACAATTATAAACAGCTCTGTAGTAACAAACTGGACAGCCTGGAAGAAATGGACACTTTTTTAGAGAAGATTCATCTCCCAAGACTCAATCAGGAAGGACTAGAAACTATGAACAACCCAATCACAAGCTCAGAAATTGAATTTGTGTTCAAAAATCTACTCCAAAATAAAAGGCCAGGGCCAGATGGCTTCACAGGTGAATTCTACCAAACATTTAAAGAAAAGCTAATGCCTGTTCTTCTAAAACTCTTCCAAAAAATTGCACAGGAAGGAACACTTCTAAATAACATTTTACGAGGCCGCCATCACCCTGATACCAAAGCCAGGCAAAGACAACACAAAAAAAGACAACTATAGGCCAATTTACTGATGAATTTAGCTGCCAAAATCCTTGCAAACAGAATTCAACAACACAGCAAAAAGCTCATACATCATGATCAAGTCAGTTTCATCCCAGGCATGCAAATATTTTTCAATATCCACAAATCCATCAATGTGATAAGCCATATCAACAAATTGACAGACAAAAAAAACATGATAATCTCAATAGATGCAGATAAAGCCTTTGACAAAATCCAACACCCATTCGTGATAAAAACTCTTCAAAAAATGGGCATAGAAGAAATTTGTCTCAACATAGTGAAAGCCATATGTGAGAGGCCCACAGCGAACATTATCCTCAATGGTGAAAAACTGAAAGCATTTCCTCTAAGATCAGGAACAAGACAAGGGTGCCCACTTTCACCGCTCTTATTCAACATAGTCCTGGAAGTTCTAGCAACAGTGGGAAAAACTGAAAGCAAATTTTTTCCTAAGAATCTCAGAGGCAGTGAACTGAGGGGCTTGTCTGGAGCTACAGAAATTAATGAACTACCTTCTCTGAGTCTGTATACCAACTAATAAAAACTCGCATATTATTTTTCAAAGGAAATTAAAGAAACAATAATAAAGATAAATAAAATAGAAAACTGGTTTTTGAAAAGGTAAATAAAATTGTCAAGACACTGGCCAGACTCATCAAGAAAAAGAGAGAAGAACCAGATCAACAAAATCAAAAATGAAAAAGGAGAGATTACAACAGATAATGCAGAAATCCAAAGGATTATACAAGACAATTATAAACAGCTCTGTAGTAACAAACTGGACAGCCTGGAAGAAATGGACACTTTTTTAGAGAAGATTCATCTCCCAAGACTCAATCAGGAAGGACTAGAAACTATGAACAACCCAATCACAAGCTCAGAAATTGAATTTGTGTTCAAAAATCTACTCCAAAATAAAAGGCCAGGGCCAGATGGCTTCACAGGTGAATTCTACCAAACATTTAAAGAAAAGCTAATGCCTGTTCTTCTAAAACTCTTCCAAAAAATTGCACAGGAAGGAACACTTCTAAATAACATTTTACGA
Organism: Tragulus kanchil; assembly: GCA_022376925.1. Classification (NCBI taxonomy): domain Eukaryota; kingdom Metazoa; phylum Chordata; class Mammalia; order Artiodactyla; family Tragulidae; genus Tragulus; species Tragulus kanchil. Next base: position 82,679,605 of record JAIOJX010000003.1, on the reverse strand, counting down.
GGCCGCCATCACCCTGATACCAAAGCCAGGCAAAGACAACACAAAAAAAGACAACTATAGGCCAATTTACTGATGAATTTAGCTGCCAAAATCCTTGCAAACAGAATTCAACAACACAGCAAAAAGCTCATACATCATGATCAAGTCAGTTTCATCCCAGGCATGCAAATATTTTTCAATATCCACAAATCCATCAATGTGATAAGCCATATCAACAAATTGACAGACAAAAAAAACATGATAATCTCAATAGATGCAGATAAAGCCTTTGACAAAATCCAACACCCATTCGTGATAAAAACTCTTCAAAAAATGGGCATAGAAGAAATTTGTCTCAACATAGTGAAAGCCATATGTGAGAGGCCCACAGCGAACATTATCCTCAATGGTGAAAAACTGAAAGCATTTCCTCTAAGATCAGGAACAAGACAAGGGTGCCCACTTTCACCGCTCTTATTCAACATAGTCCTGGAAGTTCTAGCAACAGCAATAAGAGAAGAGAAAGAAATAAAAGAAATCCAGATTGGAAAGGAAGAAATCAAAATCTCTCTATTCACAGAGGACATGATATTATACATAGAAAATCCCAAATACACTATTACAATACTATTAGAGCTAATCAACGAATTCAGCAAAGTCATGGGTTACAAAATCAATATGTAGAAATTACTGGCATTCCTGTATACAAGCAATGAATAATCTGAAAATGAAATCAAAGAGGCAATCCCCTTCACCATTGCAACCCAAAGAGTAAAATATCTAGGAATAAACCTACCCAAAGAAGCAAAAGAACGGTACACAGAAAATTACAAGACACTCATGAGAATAATGAAAGAAGACTTAAACAGATAGAGAGATATTCCATGTTCCTGGGCCGGAAGAATCAATATTGTGAAAATGACCATACTACCAAATGTAATCTGTAGATTCAATGCAATCCCTGTCAAACTACCAATGACATTCTTCACAGAACTAGATCAAAGAATGACACAGTTCATACGGAAGCATAAAAGACCTGGAATAGCCGAAGCAATCCTGAGAATGAAGAATGGAACTGGAGGGATCAGCCTCCCTAACTTCAGACTATACTACAAAGCAACGGTCACCAAGACAGTATGGTACTGGCACAAAAACAGAAATATAGACCAGTGGAGCAAGATAAAGAAACCAGAGACAAACCCATGCACCTATGGGTACCTTATTTTTGACAAAGGAGGTGAAACTATAAAGTGGGACAAAGACAGCTTCTTCAACAAGTGGTGCTGGGAAAACTGGACAGCTACATGCAGAAAAATGAAGTTGGGACATTCCCTGACACCATGCACAAAGATTAACTCAAAATGGATTAAAGACCTAAATGTGAGATTGGGAAACCTAAACCTCTTAGAAGAGAATACAGACAAAACCCTCAAGGACATAAATCAAAGAAAGATCTTCTCTGACCCACCTACTAGAATGGCAGAACTAAAACCAAGAAGGAACATATGGGACCTAATAAAACTTAAAAGCTTTTGTACAGCAAAATAAACTACAAAAAAGGTGAACAGACAGCCCACAGAATGGGAGAAAAACATAGCAAATGAAATAACAGACAAAGAATTAATCTCCAAAATCTACAAGCAACTCAGACAACTCAGCACTGGAAAAATGAACAACCCAATCAAAAAATGGGAAAGGGACATAAGCAGACACCTCTCCAAAGAGGACATACAGATGGCCCAAAAACACATGAAAAAATGCTCAACCTCTCTTATAAGTAGAGAAATGCAAATCAAAACTATAATGAGGTATCACCTCACACCTGTCAGAATGGCCATCATCAGCAAATCGACAATAAATGCTGGAGAAGGTGCAGAGAAAAGGGAACCCTCTTGCATTGCTGGTGGGAATGTAAATTGATACATCCACTATGGAATACAGTATGGAGATTTCTTAAAAAACTAAAAATAGAAGCACCATATGACCCAGCAATCCCACTCTTAGGCTTATATCCTGATGAAATCAAATCTGAAAGAAGCGCCTGTACCCCAATGTTCATTGCAGCTCTCTATACAATAGCCAGAACATGGAAGCAACCTAGATGTCCATCGACGAATGAATGGATACAGCAGCTCGGGTACATATATCCAATGGAATACTACACAGCTGTAAAAAGGAATGCAGAAGAATCATCCCTAATGAGGTAGCTGGATCTAGAATCTACCATAAAAAGTGAAGGAAGCCAAAAAGAGAAGGATAAGTATAGTATACTTGCATACGTATATGGAATCTAGTAGGATGGTAATGATAACACATGCAGTGAAGCGATGGAGAAACAGACATGGGTAGTAGACATTTGGACATTGTGGGGAATTTGGACATTGTGCGTAAAGGAAGTAGCATGAATAGGTATAATATCATATGTGACAAAAGTAGCTATTGTCATTGCACTGTGAGAAAAGGGGACCCTGCAGGGGTGCTGTGCGACAGCCTGGAGGGGTGGGATGGGGGAAATATACATATGACTAATCTGGGATCATGCATATCTGTAAACAACAAAACTCTGTAGAAGTGAAAAGTAAAATAAAAATTAAAAACAAAACAAAACAAAATAAAGAACAGAAATACTAAATTTAAAATGCCAGTAAAAATTAAGTAGTATTTATTTTGGACATTTATGCAATGCTTTGAAATATTTAATATAAAATGAAATACTATATTGACTATGATCCTTCTAGAATCCTAAGAAATATGCCATGTACCTGGCAGAATTGAAGGGATCTTGTAAATCAGATCCCTTGTCTCTGCCACCATGTACAACAAAATGAGAGATGGACATGGAAATCAGATACAGTCATTCAACAAATATTTCTCTAACTCCTACTTATACCTGGTACTCTTTAAAGAACTTGTTCATAAAACCGAAAATGAAACAGCAATGCCATGCACTCATGAAACGTATAGTACACAGAGGTAGACTGATGGCAAATGTTATTGGAGAACAGATGCACTAATCAAAGACTACTTCTAGCCAGGACGGGTTGCACTCTGGCCAGCTATGAGGACAATTGCTAGATACCAGAATCAAAAAACGGCTGATTCAGGCCTGAGTGTGCTTCTGCTTTGCAGCCAAGGTTGCACTCTCCAGAGCAGAAAGCATCCATGCCTAAGCAAAGGCCTAGCTATTTCTGCCGATGTGTAACTCCCTCCATGGACTCACTTGAGATTTGCAGAAATGATCTTAGGTCTGTGTCATAGTGTCCCACCTCAATTTTGCAACCTCCTGTTTTTCAGATTCCACCCAAATTTATTGTGCTCCTAATTCAGTGATATTCTCCTTTCCTGGAGAGCTGTCACAGATGCTGGTAAACAGATGAAGATGAAACACTTTATTGTTACAAGTAAGAAGGCCTACTGGTGAATGTAGATTTAGGCCTGGGATTAAAGGGACTTGCCTACTCTTTACCTGTGAAGAGTATAGCCACCTCTTAATAAAGTTATACTGCAGTAAGAAGACTAGAAAAGTAAACATACCCAACATTCATCATTCAGATAGGTCACTTCCTCTTGTCTAGTGAGTGAGGGGTGGGTAAAGATGAACCTTGTTATTCCAGATAAAATCTGTACACAGAGAAGCATGATGTCAGGGGAGAGGACATGTTTATCCACAGATCAATTAGTATTATCTTTCCCATTTCAACAGTAGTAACAAAAAGTTCAAAAATACTGGTTCATTTGCCAAAGATCCAATTTTATATAATAAGAAGTAAAGTTTGGTACCTGGACTCAAGACTTTTTAGATCCAAGGATATCCAGTTTAACTTCTAAGTATTTGAATGTCTTCCATACATGGCATACAGGGAATACAGTAGCCAGCAGAGATAAGTGAGACCTTTGCCTTGAAGATATTTCAATCAAGTTGGAAAGGCCAAAATTTTGGATGATTTGAAAATAGTATTAACTCTCTGATATTTGACTGTAGGTAGCAAGAAGACACTGAGACAAGTGTCCTTTTCAACAATGGATTGATGAACGATTATGGGTGGCTTCCCAGATAAAGTGATAGCTGAGTTGACCCTAAAAAGTAGTAGGAAATAACCATAGTGGTAGGTCAAGTGATGGAAGATGGAAGGAAATTCTGGGGAAAAGGACCTAAGACCCAGAGATAGGAGAGAGCATGGAACATTAATAGATGACAAGTGCTTCCAAATGACTAGAGCGTTCAGCATAAAGAAGGGAGTGATCGATACAGGACTATATACACATACAGGATGACTCAAAGTACATGAGTTTGAGCCAAATTCAGGAGACAGTGAAGCACAGGGAAGCCTGGCTAGCTGCAGTCCATGAGGTCACAAAGAGTCAGACATGACTTAGTAACTGAACAAGAGTCATAGAATGGAACTTATTCTGCCAGTCAAGAAACAGGCTCATGCCAAACACTGAATTGTGTACAGAGAATAAGACAGCAATGAATACGATCAATAGTTTCTGGGTCCCCAAATGACACTGTGAGAATGGGTTCAGGTAGCAGAATAGGGTAGAGGAGGTGGCACCTTCCTTACCCTTATGTGGATCTGTCAGTTGTTTTCTAGACAAAGGGTTGACAAGCTTGAAAAACAAAGTATGAGCAAACACCGTTTTACTAGAGTAAATGCTGTTACTTTAGCTGCTCAGTCATTTCCAAATCTTTGTGACCCCATGGATTATGGCCCGCCAGGATCCTCTGACCATGGGATTTCCCAGGAAAGAATACTGGAGTGGGTTGCCATTCCTTCTCCTGCAGATTTTCCCACTCTAGGGATTAAACCCATGTCTCCAGCATCCACAGGCAAATTATTTACCACTGAATCACCATGGAAACCCAGAGTAAAGATAGAGGAAGAAAATTCTAAAGAGAGGAAACAGGATGTGCAAAAATCAACAAGGAAAAATGCATGACATGACTTATGGATTGGAGAACACCAGAGAAGAGATTGTGAATCAAAGGCATATATTCAATTTAAAAGCAATGTTTTAGGAAAAGACATGTAGTCTATCATCACTTCACTGTCAGTTCTACATCCATCACTCCTAAAATGTGTTTATTTGATGTTTTCTTTGTATCTTCTATTTTTATTATGGGTGGCTTCCCAGATAAAGTGATAGCTGAGTTGACCCTAAAAAGTAGTAGGAAATAACCATAGTGGTAGGTCAAGTGATGGAAGATGGAAGGAAATTCTGGGGAAAAGGACCTAAGACCCAGAGATAGGAGAGAGCATGGAACATTAATAGATGACAAGTGCTTCCAAATGACTAGAGCGTTCAGCATAAAGAAGGGAGTGATCGATACAGGACTATATACACATACAGGATGACTCAAAGTACATGAGTTTGAGCCAAATTCAGGAGACAGTGAAGCACAGGGAAGCCTGGCTAGCTGCAGTCCATGAGGTCACAAAGAGTCAGACATGACTTAGTAACTGAACAAGAGTCATAGAATGGAACTTATTCTGCCAGTCAAGAAACAGGCTCATGCCAAACACTGAATTGTGTACAGAGAATAAGACAGCAATGAATACGATCAATAGTTTCTGGGTCCCCAAATGACACTGTGAGAATGGGTTCAGGTAGCAGAATAGGGTAGAGGAGGTGGCACCTTCCTTACCCTTATGTGGATCTGTCAGTTGTTTTCTAGACAAAGGGTTGACAAGCTTGAAAAACAAAGTATGAGCAAACACCGTTTTACTAGAGTAAATGCTGTTACTTTAGCTGCTCAGTCATTTCCAAATCTTTTGTGACCCCATGGATTATGGCCCGCCAGGATCCTCTGACCATGGGATTTCCCAGGAAAGAATACTGGAGTGGGTTGCCATTCCTTCTCCTGCAGATTTTCCCACTCTAGGGATTAAACCCATGTCTCCAGCATCCACAGGCAAATTATTTACCACTGAATCACCATGGAAACCCAGAGTAAAGATAGAGGAAGAAAATTCTAAAGAGAGGAAACAGGATGTGCAAAAATCAACAAGGAAAAATGCATGACATGACTTATGGATTGGAGAACACCAGAGAAGAGATTGTGAATCAAAGGCATATATTCAATTTAAAAGCAATGTTTTAGGAAAAGACATGTAGTCTATCATCACTTCACTGTCAGTTCTACATCCATCACTCCTAAAATGTGTTTATTTGATGTTTTCTTTGTATCTTCTATTTTTTATTTCTATATTTGACAAAAGGTCATAAGACCCAAACACATGACCATGCAGATAGTTGTTGAGAATCTGCTAAGTCATCCCAGTTTTGGCAATGATCATATAAACTCAGATTTCACAACTGTACTTTCCCACTGCTGACTATAGACATTTTGTTTTTAACTGTAAAACTGCAAATGCCTCTGGGATCCTAACATTTTAACTTTATTGATATTTATAGTATTGTAGGAATAAACTATTCATATTTAATGGAGATAGAGTAGACTACATAAACCTTGACTTGGAGCACTTGCTCTAATTTGTTAGAAGTGATCAAGTTTAATTTTTGTTCAGAAAATAGAAGCAATAATGGGGCTATGAGCCTGGGGTACTGAAAATCACATTATAAGCAAGCAAACCTCAAAACTAACTTCTGAGCTAGAGGCTTTGTCAGACATTTCCAATATGCTTTTTTTTTTTAATAGATCTATAAGGAAAACTTGTTTCAATATTTAAGCTAAAGCTTATGTGATATTCTTAATATTTCAGAATGTAGTTAGGGATTTTGTGTGAACAATTTTATGTTTCTTAATATTCTCAGTACATAGTTTCTAATATATTAATACATTATAAACAGATATTGTTAGTGCTTATATTTTATAAGAGATATTATGTTGTTATGCTTAATGTGAGATGTTACAGGAAATATCATGTCTGGAGATAAAATGGCCTGTGAAGTGAAACAAAACTCTTACCATAGGACAAAGGGAATAAACTGTAGTTTGTCAAAAGAAAAACCTTATTGCTTGAAGAATATTTTTTTTTTGGGGGGGTGCTGGAGGTGGACCACTTCTGTTGGTCTCTCATTTATCTATTTTCATCCATCTTTGTTCTTTGACCCGTGTGGGCCTCCCATCGCGGTGGCCTCTGTTGTCGAAGAGCACCAGCTCTGGGCGCATGCGCTCCAGAGTTTTGGCTCGGTAATTGGACACACCCGTCCAGCAGCTCTGGGGCACATAGGATCTTCCCAGGCCAGGGATCGAACTGGTGCCCCTTGCACTGCAAGGTGGTGTCCTTATCCACTGTACCACCAGGGAAGCCTTGCTTGAAGAGCTTTTTAAAATCAACTCTCTGTGTTAGAGGAAAACCATTTCAAAGCATGGAATTGTCAGCATTAAATATTTGATGTAAATCAGCCATGTTTATTTTTTAATGATGCTAACAATAGCAGCAACACAGTCTCTTGTTTTGTTTACGTGATATTGTTATTTCACCATTACTTTGACAAGTGGAGTTCAGAGGGAGTTCACTCAGAGACAGCGTATGCTTTGAAGATGCAAGATTGTCACCAGAAACCACTGGGGACTCTCTGCTTCAGTGTCTAGATATGAACATACTTATAACAATTTGGAATTTTCTATTTCATGTTCTGCCCCTAGCCATTCTATTTGCTGGAACCTGTGATCAGATTACAGAAAGGTCACACTTTAACCTATACTTAATATAAACTAAACAGATACCAGAAGCCATGTTAAGAAATTCAATTTTGTTGCTTTTAAGAGGCAAGTGGAGGGTGGGGTTTTATTTTGGTGTATTAAATGCTGCCGAGCAACATAAAATTGTTTTCAATATAGTTTATATCTGTGAAGGGCAAAAGTAAGTTGTTCCTTCGTTTCAGGGGGATACTTGTATGAAATTTCCTCTGCCAATACAAGTACCTCAATGGGCAAGAGGTCAGGAAGAATTATAACAAAATGTATGCTGGGGAAAATCTCGGGGAAAAAGACATTATTCTTAAAAGCCAGTTCAGAGTCTTAGACATTGCAACTTTATCCTTTTTGATACCGTGGTTACATTTATTTTTTATAATAGTAAAGTGCAACTTGCCATTCTATCTTTTTCAATTATTACTCTTTTTATTGCTATTTGAGTCCAGTATGTTTACAATCCATTTTAAGCTCATCTTTAATAAGTGTCTGCAGTTGAACAGACCTGGTTGTATTCTGTTTATTATTTCCAGGCTCCATAAGAGTCTAGGCAGTTTTCTCTGACTTTTCTTATGGACCATAATGATGAACCTAACACATCAGATTTTGAGATCTTCCTGATGAATTTTCAAAAAATGATGCACATGAGTCACTTGTCGTATAGATGAAAATTCCACCTTTAATTTAAAAATTACTTAGAGACACATAACTTTTATTAAAACTGCAGAATATTTTATGGAGTTTTAGAGATTCATCTTTTACACTGTGAGATGTTTCAGGTCTTCTGAGAAAACACTGCAGTTGTAGCGATTTCTTTCATTTTGTTTTTTTAAACGTTGCTTTAAAGAAAACCAAATAACATATGTTATAAATAAAGCAAAGATAGAAAAATTGATCAAAGACATATTATTACACAAAGACTTTAAGACAAAATCACTTTCATTTTAACTGTTTTAGCCTCTAATAAATGCCCTAGCCATTCAAATTGAACATACTTATAACAATTTGGAATTTTCTATTTCATGTTCTGCCCCTAGCCATTCTATTTGCTGGAACCTGTGATCAGATTACAGAAAGGTCACACTTTAACCTATACTTAATATAAACTAAACAGATACCAGAAGCCATGTTAAGAAATTCAATTTTGTTGCTTTTAAGAGGCAAGTGGAGGGTGGGGTTTTATTTTGGTGTATTAAATGCTGCCGAGCAACATAAAATTGTTTTCAATATAGTTTATATCTGTGAAGGGCAAAAGTAAGTTGTTCCTTCGTTTCAGGGGGATACTTGTATGAAATTTCCTCTGCCAATACAAGTACCTCAATGGGCAAGAGGTCAGGAAGAATTATAACAAAATGTATGCTGGAGAAAATCTCGGGGAAAAAGACATTATTCTTAAAAGCCAGTTCAGAGTCTTAGACATTGCAACTTTATCCTTTTTGATACCGTGGTTACATTTATTTTTTATAATAGTAAAGTGCAACTTGCCATTCTATCTTTTTCAATTATTACTCTTTTTATTGCTATTTGAGTCCAGTATGTTTACAATCCATTTTAAGCTCATCTTTAATAAGTGTCTGCAGTTGAACAGACCTCGGTTGTATTCTGTTTATTATTTCCAGGCTCCATAAGAGTCTAGGCAGTTTTCTCTGACTTTTCTTATGGACCATAATGATGAACCTAACACATCAGATTTTGAGATCTTCCTGATGAATTTTCAAAAAATGATGCACATGAGTCACTTGTCGTATAGATGAAAATTCCACCTTTAATTTAAAAATTACTTAGAGACACATAACTTTTATTAAAACTGCAGAATATTTTATGGAGTTTTAGAGATTCATCTTTTACACTGTGAGATGTTTCAGGTCTTCTGAGAAAACACTGCAGTTGTAGCGATTTCTTTCATTTTGTTTTTTTAAACGTTGCTTTAAAGAAAACCAAATAACATATGTTATAAATAAAGCAAAGATAGAAAAATTGATCAAAGACATATTATTACACAAAGACTTTAAGACAAAATCACTTTCATTTTAACTGTTGGCAATACTTTTTTTTCCCTTAAGCTATGGAAGTGAAATGTTAATAAAATTTAATTAACTACACACTGAACTATTTTTACCATCTACTCTTAAATAATTTCTTTTATTTCCATTGTATGATTTTTCCCCTTATTTCAAACTAGGGAAAACAATCTTACCTTACAAAAAAAAGTGTATGAATGGTATAGAGTTGGAGTGATTGCTGCCTTTTTTTTTTTTTTTCCTCCCGGTTTAGGGTAACAACCTGCTTCTAAATTGCAACTTGCAAGTTGCTTCTGTATTGGGCTATTTAAAGTCCATTCATGACTGCATTCCTGGAGAGCATATAAAACTAACATTGTTATGTAGTTTGCCTGACAGAGGCACACTCATGCAAAGCAAGATGGATGTGATGTCAGCTTTCTCTATCATGGGATATCCATTTAGTGACCCAGATGAGGACTGCGAGAACTTGTCACACAAGCATGACAGGGCCAGATGTGTCTTTAAATGGCACTCCAAATCTCATATAGATCTGAAGTTGCTGAGAGCACAAAATTTGTCATAAAAGACTTTTCAGTACAGAGTTCATTAACGTAAAGGATGACTTTATCCGGACGCAACTAAGCTCTCCCTCAGCAGCCTGATCTTCAGTTACAGGAGAAGGGTGTTTTGTTTTGTTTCTTTCCTTAACGACCTCCTAAAATGATTTCATTAAGCTTTTCCTCATTCTTTTATCTGAATGCAAAAGTTGTTTACCGAATCCCCCTCTGCATCCCTCCTCAAATCTCCTCCTTATTTTCTCCCTTGTTAAATTTGGAGGTGTGCTTGTGATGTCAATTCACAGTCACTTGGGACGTGACTGAGTCTGGAGGTGAGGTGTGAAACCTTGCAGGGAAGAAGTGTAAGACTCAAGGTGAAAGACAAGGCTTTTAATCACTTGCACTGCGACTGCCACACTAGACATGTCCTGGCTGCTGCTGCGTTTTCTTTCACTCTGTGTCCAGAGATCAGTAAGTGTATTCAGAAACGCAAGACTCCCCGATTTAACTAGAATCTTGATGTTATAAACTCACAAAGGAGTGAATTCCCAGTTGCAAATGTTTCCATGAAGTTAAAGTCTGCCATTTTAAAATATGTCATTTTAATAGCAATGTATGACTGTTAATTTCAGCATAATTCAGATTTATTATGCCTTCTGCAAAGACTATCAAAGTTTTTTTGGTTTGTTAGTATTTTTTTCTTCCTTTCTTTTTTAAATCCAAACAACATGCACATGAAGTCGATCAGGGGCATATCTCTTATTATTCCCATTTTATCTATGGGGTAAACAAAGGGAAAGAAAAGAAAAAAATAGTTGTTTTTTCCTTATTTTAGAAAAAATGTGGCACTGATTTACTTTCTAGTCACCATTCCCAGCTTAAAGTCTTAGTCTAAAAGATGATCAAATATTAAGTGATATATCATGAATTGGGTTATGCTCTTTCCGACCCTTTAGAGCATAAGAACTACTCCTCCAGCTACAACACAGGCTGCCAGATGTCAACCCTCATCTGACAGTCTTCCCTGTGTAGCAAACATCCAATGAATGATCTGGCTATGAAGGAGGGGTCAAAATCTTGGTCTCAAATGAGGACATCTTTAAAGTGTCACCTCTTATTTAGAACTGACCATGGGAGCTGCTGAGTTTTCTGTTGACATTACATTACAATCATCCTGATTCTTTTCTTTCTCCCATATATGTGTATATATATATATATATATATATATATATATATATATATATATATATATAATCACAAAAGCAATCTCCAAGAATCTTCCTGCAACCACATTTTGTCTCAGCAAAATGCTCTCTGCTTTCTCTGCTTCCCAGGAAATCTGATTAGCAACATGAGATTTAGACCTAATGGACGCTGGGTTTATGGTGGCGATGGAGACACAACAATATGTAACCTTTCAGTTTTTTCCATTTTTCCATTCAACATTTCTGATGTGCATTAAAATAATTTTCTTCTATTACACTGTGTCAGCATACACACCCAATGTAAATAGTATAAAGAAGCCCTTATTGAAGATGACAGTATAAATGAAACAACTTTGTATGAAGGCAGAGGATAATGCGACTGCCACACTAGACATGTCCTGGCTGCTGCGTTTTCACTCTGTGTCCAGAGATCAGTAAGTGTATTCAGAAACGCAAGACTCGATTTAACTAGAATCTTGATGTTATAAACTCACAAAGGAGTGAATTCCCAGTTGCAAATGTTTCCATGAAGTTAAAGTCTGCCATTTTAAAATATGTCATTTTAATAGCAATGTATGACTGTTAATTTCAGCATAATTCAGATTTATTATGCCTTCTGCAAAGACTATCAAAGTTTTTTTGGTTTGTTAGTATTTTTTTCTTCCTTTCTTTTTTAAATCCAAACAACATGCACATGAAGTCGATCAGGGGCATATCTCTTATTATTCCCATTTTATCTATGGGGTAAACAAAGGGAAAGAAAAGAAAAAAATAGTTGTTTTTTCCTTATTTTAGAAAAAATGTGGCACTGATTTACTTTCTAGTCACCATTCCCAGCTTAAAGTCTTAGTCTAAAAGATGATCAAATATTAAGTGATATATCATGAATTGGGTTATGCTCTTTCCGACCCTTTAGAGCATAAGAACTACTCCTCCAGCTACAACACAGGCTGCCAGATGTCAACCCTCATCTGACAGTCTTCCCTGTGTAGCAAACATCCAATGAATGATCTGGCTATGAAGGAGGGGTCAAAATCTTGGTCTCAAATGAGGACATCTTTAAAGTGTCACCTCTTATTTAGAACTGACCATGGGAGCTGCTGAGTTTTCTGTTGACATTACATTACAATCATCCTGATTCTTTTCTTTCTCCCATATATGTGTATATATATATATATATATATAATCACAAAAGCAATCTCCAAGAATCTTCCTGCAACCACATTTTGTCTCAGCAAAATGCTCTCTGCTTTCTCTGCTTCCCAGGAAATCTGATTAGCAACATGAGATTTAGACCTAATGGACGCTGGGTTTATGGTGGCGATGGAGACACAACAATATGTAACCTTTCAGTTTTTTCCATTTTTCCATTCAACATTTCTGATGTGCATTAAAATAATTTTCTTCTATTACACTGTGTCAGCATACACACCCAATGTAAATAGTATAAAGAAGCCCTTATTGAAGATGACAGTATAAATGAAACAACTTTGTATGAAGGCAGAGGATAATGCTTGCTTTTGTCATTTTGAGTATTAATATGTACCTATAATCATACAAATACTGATATGGAAAGTAATCTTACTAAGTACACATATGAAAAGATCAAGTAGCTTCAACAGGTAGACAGAACAGTCATCCAGGCTATACTCTGACATTGTGGACTTGTGTATCCCTTCACACATGTGATTCTATAATGGAATGAATGGTTCATTTAATCAGATACCTATTGTGTGCTATGCTGCTGTGCTAAGTCACATCAGTCATGTCCGACTCCTTGTGACTGCATGGACTATAGCCCACCAGGCTCCTCTGTCATGAGATTCTCCAGAAAATGATGCTGGAGTCAGTTGCCATGCCCTCCATAAGGGGATCTTCCCAATCCAGAGATTGAACCTGCATTTCTTTCATCTCCTGCAAGGGAAGGTGGGCTCTTTGCCACTAGAACCACCTGGGAAACCATTGTTAAATATTTATTAGCTCATGATATTGTCATACTGTTTTATTTTCATGCAAGATATATGCCATCCTATTGCTATTCAAGAAAACGATCACAAATGTAGGAGCTTAAGACAACACACAGTTTCTTTCTTTCTTTCTTTCTTTTTTAAGATTTTTGTTGTTAACTGCCACACATTGACCTGAATCCTCCATAGGTAAGCACACGTTTACCCCCTCCAAAACTCTCCCCCTTCTCCCTCTCCATGCAACTCCTCCAGGTTGCCACAAAACCTATTTGAGATCCCCTAGTTCCACAGCATATTCCTGCCCCCACCCCAATGTCCATAAGACACACTCCATGTCCTACACACAGTTTTTATTCACAGTTTCCATGAGTCAGAAGTGCAGCCTGTCTGGGTCTTCTGCTCAAGTTCTCAGTAGGTCTGCACCTATGGTGTCAGAAAATCTGTGTTCTCATCTGAAGGCACAGCTAAGGAAGGATTTTTCTCCTATTCCCACTAATGTGGGCAGGATTTGTTAGAGCTCATGCCATATTACTTCTTCAGAACTATCACCCAAACGCATACACAGAGACAAAGGGATTGGAGGGTGCAGAAGACTCTGTGGTACTTTGTTTCAGACTCTGACTTTTGAACTGTCTATTAAGATCTCATTAGGAGAGACTCACCCACGATAATCTCCCACTGACTCACTTAAAGTAAACCAATTAGAATCTTTGATTACATTATCAAAATCCCTTCCCTGTTGTCATGTTCAGATGGTTAGAAACAAGTTATAGATTTCACTAAACACAAGGGGAGATTATAAATAGGTGTATGTCATCTCACAATTTTGCCTATGGCATGAAATAAAGTTACACTATTACAAAACAAACATCAGATACCTATTGTGTGCTATGCTGCTGCTAAGTCACATCAGTCATGTCCGACTCCTTGTGACTGCATGGACTATAGCCCACCAGGCTCCTCTGTCATGAGATTCTCCAGAAAATGATGCTGGAGTCAGTTGCCATGCCCTCCATAAGGGATCTTCCCAATCCAGAGATTGAACCTGCATTTCTTTCATCTCCTGCAAGGGAAGGTGGGCTCTTTGCCACTAGAACCACCTGGGAAACCATTGTTAAATATTTATTAGCTCATGATATTGTCATACTGTTTTATTTTCATGCAAGATATATGCCATCCTATTGCTATTCAAGAAAACGATCACAAATGTAGGAGCTTAAGACAACACACAGTTTCTTTCTTTCTTTCTTTCTTTTTTAAGATTTTTGTTGTTAACTGCCACACATTGACCTGAATCCTCCATAGGTAAGCACACGTTTACCCCCTCCAAAACTCTCCCCCTTCTCCCTCTCCATGCAACTCCTCCAGGTTGCCACAAAACCTATTTGAGATCCCCTAGTTCCACAGCATATTCCTGCCCCCACCCCAATGTCCATAAGACACACTCCATGTCCTACACACAGTTTTTATTCACAGTTTCCATGAGTCAGAAGTGCAGCCTGTCTGGGTCTTCTGCTCAAGTTCTCAGTAGGTCTGCACCTATGGTGTCAGAAAATCTGTGTTCTCATCTGAAGGCACAGCTAAGGAAGGATTTTTCTCCTATTCCCACTAATGTGGGCAGGATTTGTTAGAGCTCATGCCATATTACTTCTTCAGAACTATCACCCAAACGCATACACAGAGACAAAGGGATTGGAGGGTGCAGAAGACTCTGTGGTACTTTGTTTCAGACTCTGACTTTTGAACTGTCTATTAAGATCTCATTAGGAGAGACTCACCCACGATAATCTCCCACTGACTCACTTAAAGTAAACCAATTAGAATCTTTGATTACATTATCAAAATCCCTTCCCTGTTGTCATGTTCAGATGGTTAGAAACAAGTTATAGATTTCACTAAACACAAGGGGAGATTATAAATAGGTGTATGTCATCTCACAATTTTGCCTATGGCATGAAATAAAGTTACACTATTACAAAACAAACATCAGTGGTTTTGGTACTATAAATTATGTTCAAGATGGTATAATTTGATAGAAGGAGTACAAATTTCAGTTTAGGAAGAATCTCAAGTTCTTGATTCTATTGCCCTCACATTGGAGCCTAATTATTATTCCAGGTTTTCTTTGCCTGACTTTGACTTCGTGTTACAATTCTTACATGTTTCTACTCCCACAGCAGGCAATGTCCCAAATGTGCTTCCTATAGTAGCATATTCAGATTCTTTCTGAGATTCCAGTTTTTCCAAACCTTCTATTTTTTCTTACTCAGTTGACTAAATATTTTGATTATTGCTGGCTCAGAGGCAACCATTCTTTCCTAAGGGAGACATGACAATCTTCTGTTCTTCAAAATGGCAGTATAGGACTTCCCCTGGTGGTCCAGTGGATAAGGACACCGCCTTGCAGTGCAAGGGGCGCCGGTTCGATCCCGGGCCTGGGAAGATCCCACGTGCCTCAGAGCAGCTGGATCGATGTGTCCAATCACCGAGCCAGAGCTCTGGAGAGCATGCGCCCAGAGCCGGCGCTCTGTGACAACAGACGCCACCGCGATGGGAGGCCCGCAGGAGCCAAAGAACAAAGACGGATGAAAACAGAGAAATGAAAGACCAATAGAAGTGGCCCGCCCCCCGCTCCCCTCCCTTCCAAACCCAACCCCAGTCCAAAATAAATAAATAAATAAATCTTTTTTAAAAAATGGCAATATAGCTGCACTTATAGCTATTGGATTGATGGTCATGCTTCTTCCAGTGCACTGAAGAGACAGAGTGGAGGACATTTCAGTGCATCATTGTTCTAGAATTTGACCACATGACTGACTTGTTGATTAGTCACTAAGTCATGTTTGACTCTTTTGTGATCTCATGGACTGTAGCCCACCAGGCTTTTCTGTCCAGGGACTTGCCAGGAAAGAGTACTGAAATGGATAGGCATTTCCTTCTTCAGGAGATATTTCCAACTCAGAGATCAACACTGTATGTCCTGTATTGAGAGGTGGATTCTTTACCACTGAGCTACTGGGGAAAGTAATATGACTGACTGACTTTGGCCAAAACCAAGTTATTTGCTCTAACATAAACAGAAGTCTTTACATTGACTACTTGACACCCTGTCATTTGCCATGAGAAGCATTTTTTTTTTTTTTTTTGATTAACAATGGGTAAGAGGGATGAGAAAAATCAGGGCAGGTTTAAATCTAGCCCAGATCTTGGAGTTGAGCCTATTTGACTCACATCTTGAGGTAGAGTGTTAGCAGAAAGAAGCTGAGATTGGCTTAACTATAACTGATCAGTAGTCTGGTGAGCAAGAGAAGAAAGGTGTGTTGTTTAAAATAATGACTTTTCTTTTTAATTTGAAGATCTAGTTGGCTTTATTCAATGATTCATGTGTCAGGAAATAGCTAGTAAATGTAAGAGCATTCTAAACTACTGAATTTTGCAGTGCTCTGTTAAGCAGCCTTATTGCAGTAATGGTTGAACAAAATTTTTATGAATTTATACTTACCTATGTATAGTTTATATGATAGATTAAATAGATCATAATACAGAAAAACAGATATATAATTATTAGTATACTAATTCTAACACTAGTTAGTAATGTTTTTATTTATGATATACATTGTTTAATGAATGGAGCATCTTGCTCCTCAGTAAATTCTATTCATCTATCAAATTTAAACTAAGTCTTGCATGTTCTGTGACCCTTCTTCCACCATTTCTTCCCCTAGGAACTTCTTTGGACGCCTGCAAGATGTATGAATTTACTGAGTGTTTTAGATTCAAGTATGTTATGTTTGTTCAGTTGGGTTGAACATCCTCTGGTGCCTGCGGTTAACCATGGTATTAAGGCTGATACTGTCATTTCCTATGTTTGCTCTCTGCTAGAGTTCTATTGCAGTGAGGGCTATTTACTCATCAATTCATCAAATATTTATCAAGAGCCTATTATGAACCAGGCACTAGGCCAAATTCAGTGTTACCACTTATTCTTCTCTGATGATAGAACTTCTCTACTCAAAAACTGTATTGCTGATTACCATAGACCCATCTATATTAGAGATTGTTGATGGTTGTAAGACATTATCAAATATTCTGCATAGATTTAAAATATCTTGATAAATAAAATATATCCAGCAATAAAGGTATTTGAGATGATAACAAAAGAATTGAGTAATAATGAAAATATAACAAACATAACATATTCTATGTCCTTTCTCGATCCCAAGCACTTTTCAAAGTCTTTTCCATGCACTTGGTCATTAATCCTTACAATACCCTGTGATGTTGCTAATATCATTGTCCCTGTGGATACCAATAAAATTGCTGAAGGACATAAAATTAATAAGCTGTAGAGTAAGGTTAAAATCTTGTAAAACAGGAAATAACAAAAAGGCGCATACAGGATGTATATATTATAAAGGTGTCAGCATAATACACTGGTAAAGCATTCAGATTTTAGAATGACTGCTTAGGTGCAAATTTCAGTTTTTGCTTATTTGTTGTGTGTCAGGAAATAGCTGAAATAGAGCATTCTAAACTACTGAATTTTGCAGTGCTCTGTTAAGCAGCCTTATTGCAGTAATGGTTGAACAAAATTTTTATGAATTTATACTTACCTATGTATAGTTTATATGATAGATTAAATAGATCATAATACAGAAAAACAGATATATAATTATTAGTATACTAATTCTAACACTAGTTAGTAATGTTTTTATTTATGATATACATTGTTTAATGAATGGAGCATCTTGCTCCTCAGTAAATTCTATTCATCTATCAAATTTAAACTAAGTCTTGCATGTTCTGTGACCCTTCTTCCACCATTTCTTCCCCTAGGAACTTCTTTGGACGCCTGCAAGATGTATGAATTTACTGAGTGTTTTAGATTCAAGTATGTTATGTTTGTTCAGTTGGGTTGAACATCCTCTGGTGCCTGCGGTTAACCATGGTATTAAGGCTGATACTGTCATTTCCTATGTTTGCTCTCTGCTAGAGTTCTATTGCAGTGAGGGCTATTTACTCATCAATTCATCAAATATTTATCAAGAGCCTATTATGAACCAGGCACTAGGCCAAATTCAGTGTTACCACTTATTCTTCTCTGATGATAGAACTTCTCTACTCAAAAACTGTATTGCTGATTACCATAGACCCATCTATATTAGAGATTGTTGATGGTTGTAAGACATTATCAAATATTCTGCATAGATTTAAAATATCTTGATAAATAAAATATATCCAGCAATAAAGGTATTTGAGATGATAACAAAAGAATTGAGTAATAATGAAAATATAACAAACATAACATATTCTATGTCCTTTCTCGATCCCAAGCACTTTTCAAAGTCTTTTCCATGCACTTGGTCATTAATCCTTACAATACCCTGTGATGTTGCTAATATCATTGTCCCTGTGGATACCAATAAAATTGCTGAAGGACATAAAATTAATAAGCTGTAGAGTAAGGTTAAAATCTTGTAAAACAGGAAATAACAAAAAGGCGCATACAGGATGTATATATTATAAAGGTGTCAGCATAATACACTGGTAAAGCATTCAGATTTTAGAATGACTGCTTAGGTGCAAATTTCAGTTTTTGCTTATTTGTTGTGTGACTCTGAGTAAATTAAATCAGCTAACCTCAGTTACACTTTTGTGAAATGAAAAGAATAGGCACACCTATCTAATTTTTATGTAAAAATTAAGATGTAAAGTTCTTAGAACAGTGCCAACCAAACAGAAAAATGTTGATGAAATTCCAGTAGCTACTATTACTTCATGGTGTTGCCAAATTAATTGAGTGAGTTGATAGCCTTTACATACACTACATGAGCAAAAGAAATATACATGGTCATGTGAAAAATTAGCCAGTGATAAAGCAAGGATTGCCAATGACTGTTCTTGTGACTTTCACTGTGGACACTTGTCTCTAAAACCAGGAAACCAGAATGGTCTCTCCTGGCCTTAGAATCCCATATCGGTCACATGTTTCTCCTTATAGTCATACCATCCTCTTCTACTTCAGTGTTAGAGTCTCTCATGGAAGGGGATTTTACAAAAAATGATAAACTCATTATGTACCAGCACTTTTCCAGTTGTAATTATTAAAGACATTACATGGCAGGTGCTATTATTACTCAATTTTGCAGACTGAAAACTGAGGAAAGAAATCATGAGATGACTTACTCCAGGGCAGTCGAAATGGATTTAGACTGTAGAATCTGTTGTGCTTATCTATCTCTCTAAGAGTTTCATCCCACATTCAAAATCTTCAGTGATTTTTTCGTAATGTTATGACTTTATTTTTTAGAGCACTCTCAGTTTTATAGAAAATAAGCAAAAACTACAGAGTTCCCAAATACTCCTCTGCTCTCCCAATGCCATATCCCCTCCCAGTTTCCACTATTACTGACAACTTGCATTGCTGTGGTACATTTATCGCAACTGATGAATCAACACTTTTATTATTTAAAGTCAAAGATTACTAATAAAGTACAATTTTTTTAAAGCACAATTTGTGGATTTTGATGACAGTATAATTGTATGTGTGCAAGGACATTAATAAGCTGTATAAAAATCTTGTAAAACAGGAAATAACAAAAAGGCATACAGGATGTATATGTTATAAAGGTGTCAGCATAATACACTGGTAAAGCATTCAGATTTTAGAATGACTGCTTAGGTGCAAATTTCAGTTTTTGCTTATTTGTTGTGTGACTCTGAGTAAATTAAATCAGCTAACCTCAGTTACACTTTTGTGAAATGAAAAGAATAGGCACACCTATCTAATTTTTATGTAAAAATTAAGATGTAAAGTTCTTAGAACAGTGCCAACCAAACAGAAAAATGTTGATGAAATTCCAGTAGCTACTATTACTTCATGGTGTTGCCAAATTAATTGAGTGAGTTGATAGCCTTTACATACACTACATGAGCAAAAGAAATATACATGGTCATGTGAAAAATTAGCCAGTGATAAAGCAAGGATTGCCAATGACTGTTCTTGTGACTTTCACTGTGGACACTTGTCTCTAAAACCAGGAAACCAGAATGGTCTCTCCTGGCCTTAGAATCCCATATCGGTCACATGTTTCTCCTTATAGTCATACCATCCTCTTCTACTTCAGTGTTAGAGTCTCTCATGGAAGGGGATTTTACAAAAAATGATAAACTCATTATGTACCAGCACTTTTCCAGTTGTAATTATTAAAGACATTACATGGCAGGTGCTATTATTACTCAATTTTGCAGACTGAAAACTGAGGAAAGAAATCATGAGATGACTTACTCCAGGGCAGTCGAAATGGATTTAGACTGTAGAATCTGTTGTGCTTATCTATCTCTCTAAGAGTTTCATCCCACATTCAAAATCTTCAGTGATTTTTTCGTAATGTTATGACTTTATTTTTTAGAGCACTCTCAGTTTTATAGAAAATAAGCAAAAACTACAGAGTTCCCAAATACTCCTCTGCTCTCCCAATGCCATATCCCCTCCCAGTTTCCACTATTACTGACAACTTGCATTGCTGTGGTACATTTATCGCAACTGATGAATCAACACTTTTATTATTTAAAGTCAAAGATTACTAATAAAGTACAATTTTTTTAAAGCACAATTTGTGGATTTTGATGACAGTATAATTGTATGTGTGCAATTATTGGTAGGATCATAAAGAATAGTTTCACCATCATTAAAAAAACAGTTATTGTGCTTATTCACCCCTCCTTCACTGTTCTCAGACCGCTGGCAAACATTGATCTTTTTACTGTCTCTAAAGTTTTTTTCTTTTCTGGCAGTTATATATGAATCATGCATCATGCAGCCCTTTTAGATTTACCTCTTTCACAGTGATATCTTGTTACATTTAAGGTTCCACTGTGTCTTTCTCTGGCTTTCTTGTCTCTTCTGTGTCTTTAGATTCCACATTTTATTTATCCATCTTTAGATTCCACATTTTATTTATCCATTCACCTATTGGAGGATATCTTGGTTGTTCCCAAATGTGGCTAATTATGAATAAAGATATTATAAATATTTGTGTGCATGATTCTGAGTGGATGTGTTTTCAGCTCATTTGAAAAAGTACTTGAGAATGTGACTGGTGAATCTTATGACAATAGTATTTTTAGCTCTGTAAGTAACACACTATATTCTAAAGTGGCTGTACGATTTTACATTTCCAACAACAGTGGATGAGAATTTCTGTTGTTCTACATCCTCACCAGCATCTAGAGGCATCAGTGTTTTGAACACTTTCTAATAGGTGTGTTGTATAGTGGTATCTCATTGCTTTAATTCATAATTCCTGATAACAGCTGATATTAAGTACTTTATTTGATTATTTGCCATCTGTATATTTTCTTTCAGTCTGGAATTTAGAGTTTGCAGGATTAGGGTAAGGTTTATTTGAGCAAGCTAAGAAAATTCTCTGTATCTCCTTTAGAGTTAAAAGCGTTTATTTTTAGAGCACTCTCAGTTTTATAGAAAATAAGCAAAAACTACAGAGTTCCCAAATACTCCTCTGCTCTCCCAATGCCATATCCCCTCCCAGTTTCCACTATTACTGACAACTTGCATTGCTGTGGTACATTTATCGCAACTGATGAATCAACACTTTTATTATTTAAAGTCAAAGATTACTAATAAAGTACAATTTTTTTAAAGCACAATTTGTGGATTTTGATGACAGTATAATTGTATGTGTGCAATTATTGGTAGGATCATAAAGAATAGTTTCACCATCATTAAAAAAACAGTTATTGTGCTTATTCACCCCTCCTTCACTGTTCTCAGACCGCTGGCAAACATTGATCTTTTTACTGTCTCTAAAGTTTTTTTCTTTTCTGGCAGTTATATATGAATCATGCATCATGCAGCCCTTTTAGATTTACCTCTTTCACAGTGATATCTTGTTACATTTAAGGTTCCACTGTGTCTTTCTCTGGCTTTCTTGTCTCTTCTGTGTCTTTAGATTCCACATTTTATTTATCCATCTTTAGATTCCACATTTTATTTATCCATTCACCTATTGGAGGATATCTTGGTTGTTCCCAAATGTGGCTAATTATGAATAAAGATATTATAAATATTTGTGTGCATGATTCTGAGTGGATGTGTTTTCAGCTCATTTGAAAAAGTACTTGAGAATGTGACTGGTGAATCTTATGACAATAGTATTTTTAGCTCTGTAAGTAACACACTATATTCTAAAGTGGCTGTACGATTTTACATTTCCAACAACAGTGGATGAGAATTTCTGTTGTTCTACATCCTCACCAGCATCTAGAGGCATCAGTGTTTTGAACACTTTCTAATAGGTGTGTTGTATAGTGGTATCTCATTGCTTTAATTCATAATTCCTGATAACAGCTGATATTAAGTACTTTATTTGATTATTTGCCATCTGTATATTTTCTTTCAGTCTGGAATTTAGAGTTTGCAGGATTAGGGTAAGGTTTATTTGAGCAAGCTAAGAAAATTCTCTGTATCTCCTTTAGAGAACTTCTAAAAGATGTAGATACTTTTAGATAAAATTAGTCTTTCGGTCTCCTTATCTTTTCATAAATAAGTATTCTAATGTTATGAATAATCAGTTCTGGATTTCAACTCTCAGATGTTGACAAACACATTTTGGTAGTGATCTATGGACCAAGGCTAATACACATCTCTTTCAAAGCACAATGCTAGTACTTAATTATTGAAGATCTCTGAAAGTGTTATTCAAAGACATCAGTTTATGACACTGATTATATTCCCTGTGACCCAGAAAACACAACAACTGAGTATCACTCAGTGATGTTGTTATACACCATTGGAATATAATTTGGAGAAAAAAATATCCTATAGCTATGACACTATTAACTCAGAGACACTAGAGTGCATTCAGTAGCTTGTACAAAAGTCATTTCTTTGACTACTATTGCATAATAGTAATATAGGTTTATCAGTGATAGTTTGTGCTTTTTCTAAGACTAGTGAAATATTTTGGCATTGAAAACATATTTTTCTTTAGCAATATGTTAACTCTACTGCCTTTCAGTGTAATACCCTACTGTTTTTTAAGCATTCTACTGGACAGTGTTTTTAAAAATCTACTCTTTTTTATGCTGTGTTAGTATCCATGACCAGCAGTGCATCCAGAAAATATAAAGTAATATTGCAAGAAGGAATTTTTACACTAGAACACTGTAGCATTAAGAAAGTGCAAATATAAGTAATCTTTTGTAACTCTTAATTGCCTTAATTTGAATTTAACACTTTCCTTGGTGTCCTAATTCCTGCTAAAGTCTCTCAGAAACTGAAATATATCATAATTAACAGTTTTATTCATGCATTTCATGTGTTTTTATTGTGTGAATAAAGCCCTAAAGTTCCTAATTAGATGAAATACAGTCTTTTCCAAGTGGTGAATTTGGAATGTCTCTTCTATTTGAGACAGCATTATAATTCCTAATAATAATATTAGTCATAATCACCATATTACTCAATACCAGCATGTTACTCTTTTTAGTATCTTCAAATAGTCTAACTTTCCCAATTTTCTTTCTACATAAAAACATTTATATTTTTACTGCCAGTCATATTAGACCATGTATTTGAAACACTGCATTTCTCGGACTGATGCCTGCATGTCATTATCAACTTGTGTCCTTGTCCCTAATAAATGTTTCCCTGTGGGAGCCACATGGCACTCAAAGCTGCCTGCAGTCTTTCCAGGAGGCAAATAATTAGCCACAGAAAGAATTCATTTCAAAGGGAATTCAAATTAGCTACATTTCTCATGCATGTTCTATGAGAATTATTGAAGATCTCTGAAAGTGTTATTCAAAGACTTTTATGACACTGATTATATTCCCTGTGACCCAGAAAACACAACAACTGAGTATCACTCAGTGATGTTGTTATACACCATTGGAATATAATTTGGAGAAAAAAATATCCTATAGCTATGACACTATTAACTCAGAGACACTAGAGTGCATTCAGTAGCTTGTACAAAAGTCATTTCTTTGACTACTATTGCATAATAGTAATATAGGTTTATCAGTGATAGTTTGTGCTTTTTCTAAGACTAGTGAAATATTTTGGCATTGAAAACATATTTTTCTTTAGCAATATGTTAACTCTACTGCCTTTCAGTGTAATACCCTACTGTTTTTTAAGCATTCTACTGGACAGTGTTTTTAAAAATCTACTCTTTTTTATGCTGTGTTAGTATCCATGACCAGCAGTGCATCCAGAAAATATAAAGTAATATTGCAAGAAGGAATTTTTACACTAGAACACTGTAGCATTAAGAAAGTGCAAATATAAGTAATCTTTTGTAACTCTTAATTGCCTTAATTTGAATTTAACACTTTCCTTGGTGTCCTAATTCCTGCTAAAGTCTCTCAGAAACTGAAATATATCATAATTAACAGTTTTATTCATGCATTTCATGTGTTTTTATTGTGTGAATAAAGCCCTAAAGTTCCTAATTAGATGAAATACAGTCTTTTCCAAGTGGTGAATTTGGAATGTCTCTTCTATTTGAGACAGCATTATAATTCCTAATAATAATATTAGTCATAATCACCATATTACTCAATACCAGCATGTTACTCTTTTTAGTATCTTCAAATAGTCTAACTTTCCCAATTTTCTTTCTACATAAAAACATTTATATTTTTACTGCCAGTCATATTAGACCATGTATTTGAAACACTGCATTTCTCGGACTGATGCCTGCATGTCATTATCAACTTGTGTCCTTGTCCCTAATAAATGTTTCCCTGTGGGAGCCACATGGCACTCAAAGCTGCCTGCAGTCTTTCCAGGAGGCAAATAATTAGCCACAGAAAGAATTCATTTCCAAAGGGAATTCAAATTAGCTACATTTCTCATGCATGTCTCTATGAGAATGAATCTCACATAAATTAAGTCAAACTGCTTCCTTTTCAACTTCATTCTAAGTTTTCTTTGACTGGTGAATAGGACTGCTTTAGGCACAGAGGATGGTCTTACCCTAGGATCAGATGAATCCATCTAGGTTCACTGTTTGTTTGTTCTTTTTTCCCTTTTCCTAAAATTTATGTTAAAGTAAACTACTTACATTGGATTTTAAAAGAAAAAGAGCACTTTGGATTAATTTATAGACTTATTATTTATAAATTTATACTAAGTAGTCAAATTAAGTATATAAATATAAATTATAGGTCTAAGTAATTTCCCAGGTGAGTTACTGTTTGCAACTCATCTGTGAGCTGAATTTGTTCCTTTTTTTTGTTTTGTCTGCCCATTTCATGAGGTTCTACAGGTTTTGTTATCAATTCTACTGGCTAAATAGATCTCATCCTTTGTAGAGCTATTGTTTATAGTAGGCTGTGTTGTCAGAGAAAGAAAGGAAAATTCACTGTAGTATTCTTGCTGGGAGAATCTCATGGACTGAGGATCCAGTTTGGCTGTGGTCCATAGGGTTACAAAGAGTCGGACTCAAATGAAGCGACTTAACACGCAAGGGTGGAGGGTGTGTTGTAGCCTTCTTATACACTCCCTCTGAAGGTGACTGATTAGATATTTATTGCTATTATTTCTAGATTTGCAGTGTTTGCTTAAAGATTCAAAATCAAGTTGATCTCCTTTTTTTTCTTTCTTTCTTTCTTCCCTTTAAATTGTGCTTCTTTTTTTTTTTTTTTTAAATTCATTTGTTTTTGATTGGAGGATACTTACTTTACAATATTGTGTTGGTTTCTGCCATACATCAACATGAATCAGTCATAGATGTACATGTGTCCTATCCCATTTGAACTTCCCTCCTTCTCCTTCTCGCCACTCTAGGTTGTTACAGAGTACCAGGTTTGAACTCTATGCATCATACTGCAAATACCCACCAACTATCTATTTTACATGTAGTAATATGTATGTTTCAATGATATTCTGTCTATTTGTCCTGCCCTCTCCCTCCCCTACTGTGTCCACAAGTCTGTTTTCTATGGCTGTGTGTCCACTACTGCCCTGAAAATAGATTTACCAGTACTATCTTTCTAGATTCCGTATATATACATTAATATATAATATTTGTTTTTCTCTTTTTGACTTACTTCACTCTATATAGTAAGCTCTCAGTTCATCCACCTCATTAGAACTGACCCAAATATATACTTTTATAATGACTAACATATATACACTGAAATATTACTAAGCTGTGCTTCTTTTTATTCACAGACCAAACTTTCCTGATGTTTGATACCTGTGCACCACACACTTTCTACCTCCTAGAGTACTTCTATTGCCACTGAGTTCTTATACTCACTTCAACTGTGTTGGTTTCTATATTTTGAACATGACCATATTTTTGCTTCAACTATTTCTGAAGCATTCAGATGCCTTGGGTCTTTCTGGGTTTTTTTCTCTCTGCTTTCATGGTGAAGGAGACATTATTTACCTAGACCACAAGTAAATCTATTGTTTGATAGGAAACAGCTAACCTCTGTGCAGTTCCACAGAGATGACAGTTCTCATCAAGAAGCTTAGAGAAACTTTATTTATATGCTCTCTCTTTCTTTAAATCAAAGCTGCCATATATCAAGGGCTGTTGCCTGACAAGAATCGGAGAAACACTCAGCATTTTTGCCCTTAACCTGTTATTGTCCATTAAATATGAGTTATATAATTTTAACATACATCATAACAAAATGGATAATCACAAGTATATGAGTAATAAAGATTAAGCTGAACTTTATAAAAATAAAGTTGTAGAACTCAAATTCAATGTTTTCTGTTATATTTTCTTGAACTTTCTCTTGGTTTGATTTCAGTGAGTTTTCTCTCCCTCTCTCTCAGATAAAACTGCATGCAAGATAGTGTTGGTGTCTCAGTAACCATGACAGAAAGTTTAACGAATTAAAAAAGCAAGTTTCAGGAAGAAAACTATAATTATCACACAAGGAATGACTCTCTATCAGTAAAAACAAAACAGAGTACCAGGTTTGAACTCTATGCATCATACTGCAAATACCCACCAACTATCTATTTTACATGTAGTAATATGTATGTTTCAATGATATTCTGTCTATTTGTCCTGCCCTCTCCCTCCCCTACTGTGTCCACAAGTCTGTTTTCTATGGCTGTGTGTCCACTACTGCCCTGAAAATAGATTTACCAGTACTATCTTTCTAGATTCCGTATATATACATTAATATATAATATTTGTTTTTCTCTTTTTGACTTACTTCACTCTATATAGTAAGCTCTCAGTTCATCCACCTCATTAGAACTGACCCAAATATATACTTTTATAATGACTAACATATATACACTGAAATATTACTAAGCTGTGCTTCTTTTTATTCACAGACCAAACTTTCCTGATGTTTGATACCTGTGCACCACACACTTTCTACCTCCTAGAGTACTTCTATTGCCACTGAGTTCTTATACTCACTTCAACTGTGTTGGTTTCTATATTTTGAACATGACCATATTTTTGCTTCAACTATTTCTGAAGCATTCAGATGCCTTGGGTCTTTCTGGGTTTTTTTCTCTCTGCTTTCATGGTGAAGGAGACATTATTTACCTAGACCACAAGTAAATCTATTGTTTGATAGGAAACAGCTAACCTCTGTGCAGTTCCACAGAGATGACAGTTCTCATCAAGAAGCTTAGAGAAACTTTATTTATATGCTCTCTCTTTCTTTAAATCAAAGCTGCCATATATCAAGGGCTGTTGCCTGACAAGAATCGGAGAAACACTCAGCATTTTTGCCCTTAACCTGTTATTGTCCATTAAATATGAGTTATATAATTTTAACATACATCATAACAAAATGGATAATCACAAGTATATGAGTAATAAAGATTAAGCTGAACTTTATAAAAATAAAGTTGTAGAACTCAAATTCAATGTTTTCTGTTATATTTTCTTGAACTTTCTCTTGGTTTGATTTCAGTGAGTTTTCTCTCCCTCTCTCTCAGATAAAACTGCATGCAAGATAGTGTTGGTGTCTCAGTAACCATGACAGAAAGTTTAACGAATTAAAAAAGCAAGTTTCAGGAAGAAAACTATAATTATCACACAAGGAATGACTCTCTATCAGTAAAAACAAAAATCTCTATAATCAAAACCTCTTGTTGCCTGCCTTCCTCTCTCTAGATTTTTCACCTCTGCAGTATGGGAGTCATTAATACTGTTCACAATACCACCAGTGTTTATTCTTACAAGCAAATGCAGGATACAACAATCATCTCTATATCCTTTAAAGTTAAAAGTGTCTTTGAGACTTGTCATGGCTATATCTGACTTCAGGTTATGCATTGAAGAGCCAGTGTGATGATGTGTCACAGATCTTCTTATCCATTAATGCAATGGGAAATAGAGAATCATTCAGAATGGTAGCTTTTTTGAGAATTTAAGTCATGTAGTAATGAAAATGACATGGAGCAAAGGCTCCAATTGAACTCCAACACTTAAAATTCAAGAGAAACACTAAAAAAAAATAAAAAAGAAAGAAAGAGGGCTTCCCCTGGTGGTCCAGTGTGTAAGGACACCGCCTTGCAGTGCAAGGGGCCCTGGTTTGATCCCTGGCCTGGGAACATCCCACCTGCTGCGAAGCGGCTGGACTGATGTGTCCAATTACCGAGCCGGAGCTCTGGAGCGCATGCGCCTAGAGCCGGCGGTCAGCAATGACAGACGCCACCGCGATGGAAGGCCCACAGGAGCCAAAGAACAAAGATAGATGAAAATAGAGAAATGAAAGACCAATAGAAGTGACCCGCCTGCTCCCCTCACTCCCCAACCCTACCCTCGCCCAAAAATAAATAAATAAATAAATCTTAAAAAAAAAAAAGAAAGAAAGAAAAGGAAACCACAACAAAATTAAAATAACTCACAGTGCAAACACCAGAGATAATCATTATTACTAATAGATCCTATAACTGTCATATGTATACAATCTTTTTGTATGTATGTATATAGATAGATTGATATGTATTCACACACATACATATCCCATACAAAGAAATGGCTTGTGTTTAATTTAATAGAAATATCTTTCCAAGGAAGAAAATATTTTTCTACAATATAACATTAAAACGTAGGGACTTATATCATATGAATATATTCTCTAGATTTTAATGATTATTTATTCTTGGCTCTTATTTAAATCTATTTCATTTTTTCCAGACACTTCTATAATAAGCAACTTTGTTAAGCATCCTAACTTCAGAATATTTCTACAATACTTATTTCCTCTGAGGATAAATTTCTCTACATAGATTTTTTGAGTCAATACATAAGTAAAATGATGTTTTCTTATATGCAAACATTACCTTTTTGAAAATCTAAAAAACTGCCCTTGTACTACCTGGCTGAGATTTTAACTTATATACATTCTTACCAAAAATAGCAATTGTTTTTAGTTATTATTTTATTATTACCAAATTTACTTATGGGATTCATTTTACATTGTTTAAATATTGGTTTTGTTGTTGTTCAGTCACTAAGTCATGTCCAACTCTTTGTGACTTGGAGGAATGCAGCATGTCAGTGCCTATACACCAGTATGCATATATGCATTTTCAATATGCAGTATATGCATTTTCACATTTTGGGTTCTCATTTACTTTGTTTACTAGGTGTAATAAAACTGTAGACATATGTGTTGTGCTTTGGTAAATGTGATACTGTTTATCACCATTTTCCTAGAATGAGGCAGTAAGAGGAATGCTTACTTACTTTGAGAAAGAAAATATTGAACCACTCTGGAAGTGAACACAGTTAATCATATAACCTGTACATTGATAGAAAGTCTACTTCTCCCTTTAGGCTATAAAATTAAGATACAATATAAATTATGTTTTCACTAAGGTATCTTTTAACTATCTCCAAGAGATTTTCTGAAGACAAAACTGGTTTACATTTTTATGATTGCTGGTAAAATAATGTCACATTTTTATTTGATCAAAACTAGGATTGAATTTATCAAAGCAAACTGAATTTGTTTGAACTCTGTATGACAAATTTGATTTGTTTTAATTTTTTATAATTATATTTTAGTAATGTCAAGCTATATTTTCTGTAGAAAACAGAAACACAACAATAAAACTTCAATAGTGTCATACAAAAAAGCTGAAATGCAGCATTCACTGTATCAGTAGGCATAGGATCAAATCAATTATCTGAATGTCTGATTTCTAGCAATGAATTTAATAGAAATATCTAAAAAAAAAGGGCATCGCTTTTAATGATTATTTATTCTTGGCTCTTATTTAAATCTATTTCATTTTTTCCAGACACTTCTATAATAAGCAACTTTGTT
Organism: Tragulus kanchil; assembly: GCA_022376925.1. NCBI lineage: Eukaryota > Metazoa > Chordata > Mammalia > Artiodactyla > Tragulidae > Tragulus > Tragulus kanchil. Next base: position 82,648,936 of record JAIOJX010000003.1, on the reverse strand, counting down.
AAGCATCCTAACTTCAGAATATTTCTACAATACTTATTTCCTCTGAGGATAAATTTCTCTACATAGATTTTTTGAGTCAATACATAAGTAAAATGATGTTTTCTTATATGCAAACATTACCTTTTTGAAAATCTAAAAAACTGCCCTTGTACTACCTGGCTGAGATTTTAACTTATATACATTCTTACCAAAAATAGCAATTGTTTTTAGTTATTATTTTATTATTACCAAATTTACTTATGGGATTCATTTTACATTGTTTAAATATTGGTTTTGTTGTTGTTCAGTCACTAAGTCATGTCCAACTCTTTGTGACTTGGAGGAATGCAGCATGTCAGTGCCTATACACCAGTATGCATATATGCATTTTCAATATGCAGTATATGCATTTTCACATTTTGGGTTCTCATTTACTTTGTTTACTAGGTGTAATAAAACTGTAGACATATGTGTTGTGCTTTGGTAAATGTGATACTGTTTATCACCATTTTCCTAGAATGAGGCAGTAAGAGGAATGCTTACTTACTTTGAGAAAGAAAATATTGAACCACTCTGGAAGTGAACACAGTTAATCATATAACCTGTACATTGATAGAAAGTCTACTTCTCCCTTTAGGCTATAAAATTAAGATACAATATAAATTATGTTTTCACTAAGGTATCTTTTAACTATCTCCAAGAGATTTTCTGAAGACAAAACTGGTTTACATTTTTATGATTGCTGGTAAAATAATGTCACATTTTTATTTGATCAAAACTAGGATTGAATTTATCAAAGCAAACTGAATTTGTTTGAACTCTGTATGACAAATTTGATTTGTTTTAATTTTTTATAATTATATTTTAGTAATGTCAAGCTATATTTTCTGTAGAAAACAGAAACACAACAATAAAACTTCAATAGTGTCATACAAAAAAGCTGAAATGCAGCATTCACTGTATCAGTAGGCATAGGATCAAATCAATTATCTGAATGTCTGATTTCTAGCAATGAATTTTAGAATTCTAGGTGATAATTATCTGATTTTTTTCTATCTATGGATACAATTTGAAATAAAAACTGAGTGTGAGAAAAAGGAAGAGAAAATTGATGTTAATTTGGAAAACTGCAAATGTTCAAAACTATTTTGAGCAAAACAAATGAAACAAAGATTTAGGTCATTAAAAATTGGTTTGAACCATCAATAGAAGAGAAAAAAGTAGGAGGCTTATATATTTGATACAGCCAGATCTTAGGTCTGTGTATTCATCAAAAGATCTAATTGGGAAATCAAAATTAATTCCAAAGCAATTGATAATTTACTTGAATTAATAAAATTCCACTAGGCAGAGAAGGAGATACAAAAGTTTGTTTTTATAAGTCATACTTTTCACCTCATCCTTCCCAAATTGCTTTGTTTACTCAACACAGCTAAGCTAACATTTCTGTCGTACTTTACATTTTTCAAAATCCTTATTCTAGTCCTGGTCTAGTATATCTCCTTGCCTTTTACTTTATACTTTTTTGTGTTGATTTTGTACCAAAATGCTAGAAAAGTCTTATTTCTTTGGAAAATATCTGCCTCGAAACTAAGGTAGAAGAAGAAATTGGTTGGGTGAAGCCAGAATCTTCCTTGCAAGTGGATCTTACAGCCATTAATAATGATTGTTTCTAATTAGTATATGCTCCTTTGATTGGGAAAGGAACTGAGAAAGCTACTTCATACCCAAGGAGATCTCTCAATATGACCACATAGAAAGGTAGACTAAATATTTCATATTCTAAGTGAGAATTCAAAATATATTTTATACAAGGGATAATAAATCAGAAGTAAGAGGTAATGACTTCTCTAGCATAAGAATAAATTGTTTTTAAAAAAGAATAAATTGTTTTTAAAAAAGAATAAATTGTTAAACAAACCCAAAACAAGCAGTTTTAGCTGCTTAGTTTCATCATTTATTTTTATTGCCTTATTAACTTTTAGATTTTAAAGCATCTATGAGAGAATGATATGTGAGAATTAAGTTAGTTATTTAGAAAAATAACTAACAACTGGGAAAAATATAAGCATGGTTGTATTAAGCAGAAAGGAATAAACTATACTGAAGTAACAAGAAACTTACAATTCATAATAAACAACCATGTACTTCTCATTCACTGGAGCCTACAGTGTTCTGGGCAACCCCTGGGCATCTGGTCTCCATGTGCTGACTCAGAGATCCAGCTTGCTTCTTCTGTGACTGTATCAACTCCATAAAGTCCACACCAGGAAATCTGAAAGGCATTATTACTTTTCTTCATAATGGATATGAGGTTCATTTTTCTGCTCACATTTCATTGGCCAAATACAATCATGTGGCCTCATCTATACTTAATAAGCTGATAAAACACAGATTTTTATATATAAAAGATGGATAAATATTACATAATTTGTACTGTCAACCACAATATTAGTCAAATGGGATATATCTAATTATAAGGAGATTTAGGTATTTGTAAATATCTCAAATTTCCTATATATGTATATATAAGCATGCTAAAATATCAACAGTGATTTCTGTATGGTGGGATCATTTTTCTACATTTTTGAACTATTTTGATATAGTATTTAATAATTTTTCTATCATAAACATATGAAAGTTAAGACACACAGAGAATATATATATGAACATATATGTGATAAATTGTATACATAGAGTGAAAACACACCTTCATTTTCTTCTCTTTAATTAATTTATTAAATATGACTATGAACAAACTCTTTTGGATGACTTTGCTTTTTAGTTTTTTGGGTTTTTTTTCTGAAAATTTTCTTTCACATACATGAAGGTCTACAAAAGCTTATAAAATTTTTTGCAATGAGTGGTCTATTTAATTCATTGATTAGTTCAGTGAATATTTACAAATGTCTTTGGGCCAGGCACCATTCTGATACTGAGGATTTAAACTTTGGGGGAAGATTAGGAGTCCCCATGGAATTTTCCTTCTAGTTAGAGAAAACTTAACATAGAAGAGAAATATCAGTAAAATATATAGATGCTAAAAGTGCTAATAATAGACCACAGAACAAGAGTTAGAAATACAGAGGTGGAGAGCAAGGAAACTCATTATTAAGTAGTATGATGCAGGAAGGTCTTTTCATTAACGTGATTTCTGAACTAACAACTGGGAAAAATATAAGCATGGTTGTATTAAGCAGAAAGGAATAAACTATACTGAAGTAACAAGAAACTTACAATTCATAATAAACAACCATGTACTTCTCATTCACTGGAGCCTACAGTGTTCTGGGCAACCCCTGGGCATCTGGTCTCCATGTGCTGACTCAGAGATCCAGCTTGCTTCTTCTGTGACTGTATCAACTCCATAAAGTCCACACCAGGAAATCTGAAAGGCATTATTACTTTTCTTCATAATGGATATGAGGTTCATTTTTCTGCTCACATTTCATTGGCCAAATACAATCATGTGGCCTCATCTATACTTAATAAGCTGATAAAACACAGATTTTTATATATAAAAGATGGATAAATATTACATAATTTGTACTGTCAACCACAATATTAGTCAAATGGGATATATCTAATTATAAGGAGATTTAGGTATTTGTAAATATCTCAAATTTCCTATATATGTATATATAAGCATGCTAAAATATCAACAGTGATTTCTGTATGGTGGGATCATTTTTCTACATTTTTGAACTATTTTGATATAGTATTTAATAATTTTTCTATCATAAACATATGAAAGTTAAGACACACAGAGAATATATATATGAACATATATGTGATAAATTGTATACATAGAGTGAAAACACACCTTCATTTTCTTCTCTTTAATTAATTTATTAAATATGACTATGAACAAACTCTTTTGGATGACTTTGCTTTTTAGTTTTTTGGGTTTTTTTTCTGAAAATTTTCTTTCACATACATGAAGGTCTACAAAAGCTTATAAAATTTTTTGCAATGAGTGGTCTATTTAATTCATTGATTAGTTCAGTGAATATTTACAAATGTCTTTGGGCCAGGCACCATTCTGATACTGAGGATTTAAACTTTGGGGGAAGATTAGGAGTCCCCATGGAATTTTCCTTCTAGTTAGAGAAAACTTAACATAGAAGAGAAATATCAGTAAAATATATAGATGCTAAAAGTGCTAATAATAGACCACAGAACAAGAGTTAGAAATACAGAGGTGGAGAGCAAGGAAACTCATTATTAAGTAGTATGATGCAGGAAGGTCTTTTCATTAACGTGATTTCTGAATAAAGAGTTTAAGATGATGAGAAAGTCAGGCCATGTGGACGCCTATGGAGGAAGCATGCCAGAGAGACAAACAAGGAAAAATTTAAAAATCCTGAAACAGACTATCTGGAGGGTGGAGGAGGGGAGTCATAGAGTCAAGGGTGGAAGGGGTCAGGAAAGTGACCATACAGTCTGTGTAGTCTTGTGAGCCAATATAATGAGTTTGGCTGTTTGAGTTGGGAACTCATTGGAGTATTTTAAGCAGAGGAAGAGATCATATATGTTTTAGGTCACTCTGTCTGCTGGGTGCAAACGTGTTGAAGAGGGTCAAGGAATAAGGGATGAACTCTCTCAACTAAAGTGCCAACGATGGAGATGGCAAGAAATGGTCAGATTGTTGATTCATTTTCAATGCAAAGTCACAAAAGGATTTGCTGACACATCTGATTCAGAATTTGAGAGATAGACTTGTTCACCTGAAAGAATACAGTTCTTTTCAAGGAATTCTGTGAAAAAAAGGGGATGACTGCCAGGACAGTTATGAGGCATAAATCAAGAGCATTATGTATATGTTCATTTTGGAACCCTTAATACTGTAACTAAGTGCAGATGCTCATAAAGCAACTAAATAAACTAGTCTGCCATATTAGGAGGAGAGAATTACCCTGAAGCTCTAGTAAGAGCATGAATTAAAGTTTATATTGTACTGATTATGTACCAGAAACTATGTTCGCTATTATATTTATGAGTCCTTTATTCTGTGCAAAATTTCCATAATAAAAATACCATAATTATCAACAATTTACAATGAAGAAGCTGAGAAACAAAATTAAGCATTTGTTTCAAGGACAGAAGACTAGCAATGGATACTGGGTCTGTGTATCTATTAGTCGTGCTTATTGCTTTTCTTGGTAACTAAACATCATACACATAGCTAGTCTTCAAAGCCATAAAACTGGATGAGATTCCCAAAAGTCGGGAGAAAATGGCAGACATTCAGAACAAGAGTTAGAAATACAGAGGTGGAGAGCAAGGAAACTCATTATTAAGTAGTATGATGCAGGAAGGTCTTTTCATTAACGTGATTTCTGAATAAAGAGTTTAAGATGATGAGAAAGTCAGGCCATGTGGACGCCTATGGAGGAAGCATGCCAGAGAGACAAACAAGGAAAAATTTAAAAATCCTGAAACAGACTATCTGGAGGGTGGAGGAGGGGAGTCATAGAGTCAAGGGTGGAAGGGGTCAGGAAAGTGACCATACAGTCTGTGTAGTCTTGTGAGCCAATATAATGAGTTTGGCTGTTTGAGTTGGGAACTCATTGGAGTATTTTAAGCAGAGGAAGAGATCATATATGTTTTAGGTCACTCTGTCTGCTGGGTGCAAACGTGTTGAAGAGGGTCAAGGAATAAGGGATGAACTCTCTCAACTAAAGTGCCAACGATGGAGATGGCAAGAAATGGTCAGATTGTTGATTCATTTTCAATGCAAAGTCACAAAAGGATTTGCTGACACATCTGATTCAGAATTTGAGAGATAGACTTGTTCACCTGAAAGAATACAGTTCTTTTCAAGGAATTCTGTGAAAAAAAGGGGATGACTGCCAGGACAGTTATGAGGCATAAATCAAGAGCATTATGTATATGTTCATTTTGGAACCCTTAATACTGTAACTAAGTGCAGATGCTCATAAAGCAACTAAATAAACTAGTCTGCCATATTAGGAGGAGAGAATTACCCTGAAGCTCTAGTAAGAGCATGAATTAAAGTTTATATTGTACTGATTATGTACCAGAAACTATGTTCGCTATTATATTTATGAGTCCTTTATTCTGTGCAAAATTTCCATAATAAAAATACCATAATTATCAACAATTTACAATGAAGAAGCTGAGAAACAAAATTAAGCATTTGTTTCAAGGACAGAAGACTAGCAATGGATACTGGGTCTGTGTATCTATTAGTCGTGCTTATTGCTTTTCTTGGTAACTAAACATCATACACATAGCTAGTCTTCAAAGCCATAAAACTGGATGAGATTCCCAAAAGTCGGGAGAAAATGGAAGACATTCAGAATTAAGGGAATTGAGAAAAATATCACACCAGGGAGTGGAAAAATAGTATTATAAGAAAGAAAATGAGTAAGTTGTGCGTTCCTGGTAGCAGAGACAGTGTTCAAAGAGAAGGGTGTGATCAATTATGTTAAAAATTGCTGATAGGTCAAGCTGATAGGTCCAGATTGATTTTTGGATTTAGCAACAGAGAGGACATCAAGAACATTGACAAGATCAGGTCCACAGAAGGACAAGAGTGAACTTCAGAGGGAGAGAATGTGAAGACTGGGAATGTGGACAATTTCTGAAAATTAGTTTGTAAAGCAGAAAAGCAGAGACAGACATAGAAGAGATGGTAAGGTCAACAAAGGACTTCTTTGCTTGTTTGCTTGCTTTTAAGATTAGAATAACAAGCCATTTACTGCATTCTCCAAATGGAGAGTGCATAGATGTAATGTATAAATACAGATATAAAGAAGCATTAAGAGTAAAGGAAAGGGGGCTTCCCCTTGTGGTCCAGTGGGTAAGGACACCGCCTTGCAGTGCAAGGGGTGCCGGTTTGATCCCTGGCCTGGGAAGATCCCACGTGCTGCGGAGCAGCTGGACCGATGTGTCCAATTACCGAGCCAGAGCTCTGGAGCGCATGTGCCCAGAGCCAGAACTCTGTAGCGACAGATGCCACCGCGATGGGAGGCCCACTGGAGCCAAAAGAACAAAGACGATGAAAATGGAGAAATGAAAGACCAATAGAAGTGGCCCGCCAGCTCCCCTCCCTCCCAAACCCGACCCCTGCCCAAAATAAATAAATAAATAAATCTTTAAAAAAAAAAAAGAGTAAAGGAAAGTATCATCCTCTTTTATCCATTATCTCAGTGAATGAGGAGAATTCTTCATCGAACAACTGATGTGAAAACTGGGCAGCATTTAGGCTCAATCTCACTCAGTGTAAATAACACTACTCCAAGATATCACTCAGCACCTAACAGATGGGCCCAAATGAAAATATTTGACAGTAGACTATACTTGTGGAGGCCATGAGGGAGACAAGGTCTCCAATACACTGTCAGTCAGAATAAAACATGGCATAATCTTGAATTTAGAGGTTTTTAGAAAAATCGCACATGAATTCAGTTTTTGACCCAGTAAGTCCATTTCTAGGAATCTTTGCCAAAATTTTGAAAAAGCTCAAGAATTTTGTTATTGACTGTAATATAATTTGTAATTACAAAAGTCTGAAAATAATCCAAATGCACGTGAATTGCAGGATTAGTTGAAAAATTCATAGTTCAATGTATGGAAACACTCCACACACTTAAAAGGCTCTACAGTAACTTGGAATGGTCTCCAATAGGACTACAAAGTGAAAAGAGGAAAACGCAAAGTAACAAATATTGCAATATTTTATATGCAAAAAGCGGGAGGAAAATGTGCATATATGTGTATATATACATACATGTGTATGCATGTATAGATTTACTAAAAGAAAAGCTAGAAGGGTACCTAAAAATTAGTACAAATGGTTACAAGGTAAGTAGGAAAATTGAAGGATGAGGGGACAGAGAACTGAGAATCCTCATAATAATCTTGGTTAAACAATATTGATGCTGATATTTATTCAGGCTTTACATACTCAAAATTGTGTCAAAGGAAATACTGACAAACACACAGAGAAAGATAATGGAAATAGAATATATTATCCAATTTGAACCTTTAAAATTGATAGATGCGGAGCAGCCTGGAACCCAGTGTCCAACTTCCGAGCCAGAGCTCTGGCGCATGTGCCCAGAGCCAGAACTCTGTAGCGACAGATGCCACGCGATGGGAGGCCCACTGGAGCCAAAAGAACAAAGACGATGAAAATGGAGAAATGAAAGACCAATAGAAGTGGCCCGCCAGCTCCCCTCCCTCCCAAACCCGACCCCTGCCCAAAATAAATAAATAAATAAATCTTTAAAAAAAAAAAAGAGTAAAGGAAAGTATCATCCTCTTTTATCCATTATCTCAGTGAATGAGGAGAATTCTTCATCGAACAACTGATGTGAAAACTGGGCAGCATTTAGGCTCAATCTCACTCAGTGTAAATAACACTACTCCAAGATATCACTCAGCACCTAACAGATGGGCCCAAATGAAAATATTTGACAGTAGACTATACTTGTGGAGGCCATGAGGGAGACAAGGTCTCCAATACACTGTCAGTCAGAATAAAACATGGCATAATCTTGAATTTAGAGGTTTTTAGAAAAATCGCACATGAATTCAGTTTTTGACCCAGTAAGTCCATTTCTAGGAATCTTTGCCAAAATTTTGAAAAAGCTCAAGAATTTTGTTATTGACTGTAATATAATTTGTAATTACAAAAGTCTGAAAATAATCCAAATGCACGTGAATTGCAGGATTAGTTGAAAAATTCATAGTTCAATGTATGGAAACACTCCACACACTTAAAAGGCTCTACAGTAACTTGGAATGGTCTCCAATAGGACTACAAAGTGAAAAGAGGAAAACGCAAAGTAACAAATATTGCAATATTTTATATGCAAAAAGCGGGAGGAAAATGTGCATATATGTGTATATATACATACATGTGTATGCATGTATAGATTTACTAAAAGAAAAGCTAGAAGGGTACCTAAAAATTAGTACAAATGGTTACAAGGTAAGTAGGAAAATTGAAGGATGAGGGGACAGAGAACTGAGAATCCTCATAATAATCTTGGTTAAACAATATTGATGCTGATATTTATTCAGGCTTTACATACTCAAAAAGATTGTGTCAAAGGAAATACTGACAAACACACAGAGAAAGATAATGGAAATAGAATATATTATCCAATTTGAACCTTTGAAAAAATTTGATAGATGTGTAAAGATATCTTAATAGAATTTTATTTTGAATTTCTATCATTATGAAAAAATTTATTATTTTCTCATATGCATGTCTTTTTAATGTTTTTTAAGTGTGATATGATAATTTGCTCCTTTGGCCAATTTTTCTGCTATGTAGTGGTCTTCTTGATTTTTAGGAGTTCTTCTTATATTACTGATATTTACCTCCTTTCTGTGATATGAAGTTCAATTTTTTACCAGTTTGATTTCTACCTTCACTGACATTGGCTTGCTTTGGTTTATTTGTTTACTGAGATAGAAAGTAATCCTGTGTATTGAAGTATATCAATCTTTTGCTTTTTGCTTTAGAATGTGAAGTCATACTCAGGAAGATTTTTCTCATGCTCCAAAGAAAGAATTTTCTTTCTCTCTCTCTCTCTGTCTGTCGCTTCTCTTCATTACTTTCTTATGAATGACAAAGAAAAAGTTGCACCTGCTAGTGTTCAAAACAACGCAGACTTTATTCAAGACTATTGCAATAGGGAAGAGATGATCATCTCCATTGAAACAAAAAGTTGAAGAGAGGATAAGAGCAGGAATGGGAGGATCCTAGTCCATCTGTATTTGCTAATCAGTTCCTGCACAAAAGAAAGGTAAACTTTGCCTTATTTTTATGACAGCAGACAATTTTACAGCTAGGATCAAGGTGCCCATGTAAGTGAATTTCCTATCCTCCACAGAATCTGGGAGACATAGCTAAGATCTTCTTGATGATTACAGTGTAACGAGATGGTCTCAAACTGGTCCTTAGAAAGAGTCCTGAACTGTAAAGCTGTAAAGAGGCCTTCTAAAATATTTATATCTCAAAGGAACAGAGGGAGAATTTACCATTAATTTTTTTCTAAAGAAAATACTCTAAGAAAAGTGATGTCAGTAGCCAAGAGTCAAGAAGGACGCTCTCTAAAATTTGGACAAACTGAGGGGAATATTAGCTTCCCCTTGATTCCTCTTAATTTCTCACTCGGTTCCTCTGTCCTTTCTTCCTTTTGCCTCCCTTCTTTTTTGAACATTGAGGAAACAATTTTTTGAAATTCATCTTAATGGGCATGTTAATGACTTTGGTTGATACACTTGTTACTCACCTGCACTCTAAAGGCAGGTGACTGAAGGACTTTAAGAATCGAAGCTTTTTAATAATTCCATCAAGTGAGTAGTGCTGATTTGGACCAAAAAAAAAAAAAAAAAAAGTTTTCCACAAGAACAATAAATAAAAAAGAACTAAAAACTAAATTCTTCTTACTTTTCTTTAAATCTTCATTTCTGTGGAAATATATCTTTATTATGTTCAGATAACTTTATAACTTTGAGATATATCTACAAGATTTAAGATGCACTGTAAAACTTCATTCCTTATAGGTATCCAAACAGATGAGATGGATGGTTGAGCTTGTGAGTTTTTCATATTTATTGACAAACCTGTCAACACACCACTTGTAATTGATCAGTATTACCATCTAGTTCTTCTTAGACTAAATGCTCAACAATTCAATGGACATGAGTTTGAGCAAGCTCTCGGAGATGATTAGGGACAGGGAAGCTTAGTATACTGCAGTTCATGGAGTCACAGAGTCTGAGATGACTGTGTGACTGAACAACCTAGCACTATTGTGTTCATCTGTCCAACCATAAATACATTAAAATTAATATTTGCTAATCAGTTCCTGCACAAAAGAAAGGTAAACTTTGCCTTATTTTTATGACAGCAGACAATTTTACAGCTAGGATCAAGGTGCCCATGTAAGTGAATTTCCTATCCTCCACAGAATCTGGGAGACATAGCTAAGATCTTCTTGATGATTACAGTGTAACGAGATGGTCTCAAACTGGTCCTTAGAAAGAGTCCTGAACTGTAAAGCTGTAAAGAGGCCTTCTAAAATATTTATATCTCAAAGGAACAGAGGGAGAATTTACCATTAATTTTTTTCTAAAGAAAATACTCTAAGAAAAGTGATGTCAGTAGCCAAGAGTCAAGAAGGACGCTCTCTAAAATTTGGACAAACTGAGGGGAATATTAGCTTCCCCTTGATTCCTCTTAATTTCTCACTCCCTTCCTCTGTCCTTTCTTCCTTTTGCCTCCCTTCTTTTTTGAACATTGAGGAAACAATTTTTTGAAATTCATCTTAATGGGCATGTTAATGACTTTGGTTGATACACTTGTTACTCACCTGCACTCTAAAGGCAGGTGACTGAAGGACTTTAAGAATCGAAGCTTTTTAATAATTCCATCAAGTGAGTAGTGCTGATTTGGACCAAAAAAAAAAAAAAAAAAGTTTTCCACAAGAACAATAAATAAAAAAGAACTAAAAACTAAATTCTTCTTACTTTTCTTTAAATCTTCATTTCTGTGGAAATATATCTTTATTATGTTCAGATAACTTTATAACTTTGAGATATATCTACAAGATTTAAGATGCACTGTAAAACTTCATTCCTTATAGGTATCCAAACAGATGAGATGGATGGTTGAGCTTGTGAGTTTTTTCATATTTATTGACAAACCTGTCAACACACCACTTGTAATTGATCAGTATTACCATCTAGTTCTTCTTAGACTAAATGCTCAACAATTCAATGGACATGAGTTTGAGCAAGCTCTCGGAGATGATTAGGGACAGGGAAGCTTAGTATACTGCAGTTCATGGAGTCACAGAGTCTGAGATGACTGTGTGACTGAACAACCTAGCACTATTGTGTTCATCTGTCCAACCATAAATACATTAAAATTAATATTTGAACAAAGAATAACATGAATAAAAATATATATCCATACACAGAAAAACATTGGTATTAGTCAAAAGGGTTTTTTTGGCATTTCTTTGTCTAAAAATAAAAATGAGCTAATATTTGCATAATATGTCTTCAGTGTTTTAAAAAAAATACCTAGAAAACAATGCAGGATGTGTGCAGAATATATGTTTAATGTTCACAAATTATATACCTATAACAATATACCTAATTAACATAGAAGTCACTACATGTTTAATGTATATAGAAGTCAAGGGAACACCTACTAGACAATTTGAGATCATTTGTGCATCAGAAAGAAAAATGAATACAATTGATTGAAATACATTGACTAAAAATGAGAAAAAAAAAAAAAGAACATCATTGTTCTAGATTAACAGTAAATAAAATTAAGCTACAACTTAATGCAATGACTGACCCTTGATATCATAGAATTTAAATGGCCAAAAGTTATTTACCTCTCTGTCTATCATAAAGTGAAGTCTATTACCTTTCCTTGAATCTCAGCTGACCTTTTAAATTGCTCAGAACAATAGACTGAAGCAGAAATAAAGCTGTGTCTAATCCCATGCAAAGGTTTTGGCTTGAATTTTAGTTTCCAGGGGGGTGGAGCTAAGATGGTGGCGTAGAAGGACGTGCACTCATCTCTCCTGCAAAATCGCCTGAATTGCGACAAGTTCCTGGGAAACTATCGACAAAAGGAGGTTGGATCTGATCACAGAGAGGACACCCCACATCGAAGAACAAAGGAGAAACCGCATCAAGACGGTAGGAGGGGCGCAATTGCACTTTTAAAAGTCAAACCTCATACTCGCCAGAGAGGCTGGGCGGGCCAAAGGCGCAAAGCCTGTTGCAGATCAAAACCCGGGAGAGGAGCATTGACACCCACAAGGGACTGAGCCAGACCTGCTTTGGAGGGTCCGGGTGCCCCCTTGAGCTAGAAGTGCCCTTTAGCAGGCCTGGGAAGGGCGGCACTCAGTTCCCTTTGGAGGAGGTTACCATTACCCAATCACAGAGTCGCCGAGGAGGACTGGAAAGTCTCTGCGCACTGTGATCAGGGAGAAGGGAACAGCAATCCTGCACGAGACTGAGCCAGACTCACCTCTGAGTAGCCTGACATCTCCCGGGCGGGGATCTATGGCGGCCTGCAGCGGGGTCGGGGTCACTGCGGAAGTGCTTCCCATAGAGCGTGAGGGAATAAATCCTCTGTGAGACAGACGCCATTTTCCCTACTGTAGTTTGGCTGCTGGTCAAACTGCAGGGCTGCTGGTCAAGCTACAGGGAGGGAATTTAGCTCCACCCAGCAAGAAAAGGGATTTGGATTAAGAAACTCCCAGGGCCAGCCTGGGCGGGCCTTTTAATTCTGGAATAGGTCAAATCAAACAAGCAGTCAAAGAGGTCTTCAGATCCAACCACTGCCAGAGGCAAGAAAAAGACTGATAATTCCTGAATAGTCAGCAAGAGACAGACGAACATAAACACTATTTTCACGTTTTGTCTGAAGCTGGAGTTACTGCTGGACTTTAAAATTTCATTTTTTGTATTGTATTACTTTGTTTCAATTTTTTTTTCTCTCTCTCTTTTTTCCAAATCCACTCAGTGCACCCACCGCTTTTTTTTTTTTTTTTTCTTTCTTTTCTTGGGGGTGTGTGTGAGAGAGAGAGTGGGTGTGCTCATTTCCTTCACTGAATTCTATTGAAGCTACTAATCTTATCAGTAAGACTGAATATATTTAAGTTTACAAATTTTTTTTTTCTTTTTCCTTTTAAACCACACATTTTATTTTGGTATAAACTTTTGGTTCCCCATTGGCCTTTTAAGGTTCTGTGGGGGTTTTGTTTGTTTTTATTATTTTTGCTTTGTTTTCATATATTTTTCTATAAAATTTAGATCTTTTAATGTTTAATAATTTTTCATTTGTACTACTACTTCCTCTATAATTCTTTGCTTTCTCTGAAGCTCCTTTCCTATAGCACTAAATTCTAATACATAGGCTGGGCGGGCCAAAGGCGCAAAGCCTGTTGCAGATCAAAACCCGGGAGAGGAGCATTGACACCCACAAGGGACTGAGCCAGACCTGCTTTGGAGGGTCCGGGTGCCCCCTTGAGCTAGAAGTGCCCTTTAGCAGGCCTGGGAAGGGCGGCACTCAGTTCCCTTTGGAGGAGGTTACCATTACCCAATCACAGAGTCGCCGAGGAGGACTGGAAAGTCTCTGCGCACTGTGATCAGGGAGAAGGGAACAGCAATCCTGCACGAGACTGAGCCAGACTCACCTCTGAGTAGCCTGACATCTCCCGGGCGGGGATCTATGGCGGCCTGCAGCGGGGTCGGGGTCACTGCGGAAGTGCTTCCCATAGAGCGTGAGGGAATAAATCCTCTGTGAGACAGACGCCATTTTCCCTACTGTAGTTTGGCTGCTGGTCAAACTGCAGGGCTGCTGGTCAAGCTACAGGGAGGGAATTTAGCTCCACCCAGCAAGAAAAGGGATTTGGATTAAGAAACTCCCAGGGCCAGCCTGGGCGGGCCTTTTAATTCTGGAATAGGCCAAATCAAACAAGCAGTCAAAGAGGTCTTCAGATCCAACCACTGCCAGAGGCAAGAAAAAGACTGATAATTCCTGAATAGTCAGCAAGAGACAGACGAACATAAACACTATTTTCACGTTTTGTCTGAAGCTGGAGTTACTGCTGGACTTTAAAATTTCATTTTTTGTATTGTATTACTTTGTTTCAATTTTTTTTTCTCTCTCTCTTTTTTCCAAATCCACTCAGTGCACCCACCGCTTTTTTTTTTTTTTTTTTCTTTCTTTTCTTGGGGGTGTGTGTGAGAGAGAGAGTGGGTGTGCTCATTTCCTTCACTGAATTCTATTGAAGCTACTAATCTTATCAGTAAGACTGAATATATTTAAGTTTACAAATTTTTTTTTTCTTTTTCCTTTTAAACCACACATTTTATTTTGGTATAAACTTTTGGTTCCCCATTGGCCTTTTAAGGTTCTGTGGGGGTTTTGTTTGTTTTTATTATTTTTGCTTTGTTTTCATATATTTTTCTATAAAATTTAGATCTTTTAATGTTTAATAATTTTTCATTTGTACTACTACTTCCTCTATAATTCTTTGCTTTCTCTGAAGCTCCTTTCCTATAGCACTAAATTCTAATACATACAAATCTTTATCTCCCTATATTTGACTTTGCAATATTATTCTATATTTCTCTTCTATCCTCCCTTTCTCTTTTTCCCTTTCCCCACCATATTTCTTAGTCTCTTGTGTCCTCATTGCCTTATCCCCAACGGGGAGCCTGCTCCAGCATTATTCTCCAATTGGTGCTCTACTTAGTTTGCTTATTAACTGGTGGATATCATTCTTGGATTTCTCTATTCGCCGTGCTAACGTATTGTACTGTATTTTTGATTGGAATGCTTGGGTTATGTTATAGCTGTATATGTTTATGTGTATAATTCAATACGCTAGATAGTACTTGCATAATTTTTAAATTGCCATTTGTCAAAGGTATACCTTCTGTTTCTCATTTGCATATATATGTTTTAATATCATTTAATGCCATAACAAGCCAGCCGTGAAATCTTCATTCTCTGGTCAGGAAACAAGCCCCGGGGTTTTAAGGAGGGTGCAATGACTCCAAAACTCTACAATACTAGAGAACGCCTAACACTAAAGAGCAGTATACAAGTGAGAACGCCAACAAAGGTAATCACTTGTATGCAAGTCCTGACATCACCCAATCACCAGCATCACCCAGAATAGAAGCCCCATCCAAACAACAAACACCAACAGACGTAACTCAAAGTCTGGGAAAAGGAAATCCCAAACAGAGTCAGTTTTACAAAATTAATAATAACAATGAAACGGCAGAGAAATACCACACAAGTGAAGGAACAATCCACAAACACACAAGATCAAATCAATGAAGAGAATTTGGACAAACTTTCTGAAAGTGATTTCAAAGACTGAATATATTTAAGTTTACATATTTTTTTTTTTTTCCTTTTAAACCACACATTTTATTTTGGTATAAACTTTTGGTTCCCCATTGGCCTTTTAAGGTTCTGTGGGGGTTTTGTTTGTTTTTATTATTTTTGCTTTGTTTTCATATATTTTTCTATAAAATTTAGATCTTTTAATGTTTAATAATTTTTCATTTGTACTACTACTTCCTCTATAATTCTTTGCTTTCTCTGAAGCTCCTTTCCTATAGCACTAAATTCTAATACATACAAATCTTTATCTCCCTATATTTGACTTTGCAATATTATTCTATATTTCTCTTCTATCCTCCCTTTCTCTTTTTCCCTTTCCCCACCATATTTCTTAGTCTCTTGTGTCCTCATTGCCTTATCCCCAACGGGGAGCCTGCTCCAGCATTATTCTCCAATTGGTGCTCTACTTAGTTTGCTTATTAACTGGTGGATATCATTCTTGGATTTCTCTATTCGCCGTGCTAACGTATTGTACTGTATTTTTGATTGGAATGCTTGGGTTATGTTATAGCTGTATATGTTTATGTGTATAATTCAATACGCTAGATAGTACTTGCATAATTTTTAAATTGCCATTTGTCAAAGGTATACCTTCTGTTTCTCATTTGCATATATATGTTTTAATATCATTTAATGCCATAACAAGCCAGCCGTGAAATCTTCATTCTCTGGTCAGGAAACAAGCCCCGGGGTTTTAAGGAGGGTGCAATGACTCCAAAACTCTACAATACTAGAGAACGCCTAACACTAAAGAGCAGTATACAAGTGAGAACGCCAACAAAGGTAATCACTTGTATGCAAGTCCTGACATCACCCAATCACCAGCATCACCCAGAATAGAAGCCCCATCCAAACAACAAACACCAACAGACGTAACTCAAAGTCTGGGAAAAGGAAATCCCAAACAGAGTCAGTTTTACAAAA
Source organism: Tragulus kanchil (assembly GCA_022376925.1). NCBI lineage: Eukaryota > Metazoa > Chordata > Mammalia > Artiodactyla > Tragulidae > Tragulus > Tragulus kanchil. The sequence continues at coordinate 82,632,096 of JAIOJX010000003.1, read as the reverse complement.
TTAATAATAACAATGAAACGGCAGAGAAATACCACACAAGTGAAGGAACAATCCACAAACACACAAGATCAAATCAATGAAGAGAATTTGGACAAACTTTCTGAAAGTGATTTCAGAAGAATGATAGTGAAGATGATCAAAGACACTGAAAACAGAATTTCAGAGAAATTGCAAGATACAACTAACACACTGAATAAAGAAATACAAGAATTTACCAAAAAAGTAACAGAGACAAACAACTCAATTGCTGAACTGAAAAACACTGTAGAAGGAATCAAGAGCAGAGTATCTGAGACAGAAGACCGGATAAGTGAGCTGGAAGATAAAATGGTGGAAGTAACTGCTGAAAAACAGACTCTAGCTCAAAGAATGAAAAGAGCAGAGGATAGCCTCAGAGACCTCTGGGATAATATCAAACCACCAATATTCGAATTATAGGGGTTCCAGAAGAAGAAGAAAAAAAGAAAGGCTATGAGAAAATTTTTGAAGAGATTATAGTTGAAAATTTCCCCAACATGGGAAAAGAAATAGTCAGTCAAGTCCAAGAAGCACAAAGAATACCATACAGAATAATCCGAGAAGAAACACACCAAGACACATATTAATGAAGTTAACACAAATGACACACAAAGATAGAATTCTCAAAGCAGCAAGGGAAAAGCAACTAGTGACATACAAGGGAAAGCCCATCCGTTTAACAGCTGATCTTTCAACAGAAACTCTGCAGGCCAGAAGGGAACGGCAGGACACATTTAAACGGCTAAAAGAGAACAATCTGCAACCAAGAATCCTCTACCCTGCAAGGATCTCCTTCAAAATTGATGGAGAAATCAAAAGCTTTACAGACAAGCAAAAATTAAAAGAATTTAGTCACACCAAACCAGCCTTACAACAAGTGTTAAAGGGACTTATATAGAAAACAAGTATAAAAGGAGAAGATCCACGAAACAAACCCATCATAACATCTAAGAAGATGACAATAGGATCATTTGTATCAATAATTACTTTGAATGTCAATGGACTAAATGCCCCAACCAAAAGACACAGAGTGGCTGAATGGATCCAAAAACACGACCCATACATATGCTGCCTCCAGGAAACTGAGAAATACCACACAAGTGAAGGAACAATCCACAAACACACAAGATCAAATCAATGAAGAGAATTTGGACAAACTTTCTGAAAGTGATTTCAGAAGAATGATAGTGAAGATGATCAAAGACACTGAAAACAGAATTTCAGAGAAATTGCAAGATACAACTAACACACTGAATAAAGAAATACAAGAATTTACCAAAAAAGTAACAGAGACAAACAACTCAATTGCTGAACTGAAAAACACTGTAGAAGGAATCAAGAGCAGAGTATCTGAGACAGAAGACCGGATAAGTGAGCTGGAAGATAAAATGGTGGAAGTAACTGCTGAAAAACAGACTCTAGCTCAAAGAATGAAAAGAGCAGAGGATAGCCTCAGAGACCTCTGGGATAATATCAAACCACCAATATTCGAATTATAGGGGTTCCAGAAGAAGAAGAAAAAAAGAAAGGCTATGAGAAAATTTTTGAAGAGATTATAGTTGAAAATTTCCCCAACATGGGAAAAGAAATAGTCAGTCAAGTCCAAGAAGCACAAAGAATACCATACAGAATAATCCGAGAAGAAACACACCAAGACACATATTAATGAAGTTAACACAAATGACACACAAAGATAGAATTCTCAAAGCAGCAAGGGAAAAGCAACTAGTGACATACAAGGGAAAGCCCATCCGTTTAACAGCTGATCTTTCAACAGAAACTCTGCAGGCCAGAAGGGAACGGCAGGACACATTTAAACGGCTAAAAGAGAACAATCTGCAACCAAGAATCCTCTACCCTGCAAGGATCTCCTTCAAAAATTGATGGAGAAATCAAAAGCTTTACAGACAAGCAAAAATTAAAAGAATTTAGTCACACCAAACCAGCCTTACAACAAGTGTTAAAGGGACTTATATAGAAAACAAGTATAAAAGGAGAAGATCCATGAAACAAACCCATCATAACATCTAAGAAGATGACAATAGGATCATTTGTATCAATAATTACTTTGAATGTCAATGGACTAAATGCCCCAACCAAAAGACACAGAGTGGCTGAATGGATCCAAAAACACGACCCATACATATGCTGCCTCCAGGAAACTCATTTCAGACCTAGAGATACTCATAGACTGAAAGTGAGAGGCTGGAAAAAGATATTCCATGCAAATGGAAATCAAAAGAAAGCCGGAGTAGTAATCCTCATATCAGACAAAATAGATTTTAAAGTAAAGAAGGTTCTAAGAGACAAAGCAGGTCACTACATCATGACTAAGGGATCCATCCAAGAAGAAGACATAACAATCATAAATATCTATGTTCCCAACGCAGGTGCACCCCAATACATCAGACAAACACTTTCAGACATAAAAGAAGACATTGACAGCAACACAATCATAGTAGGAGACTTTAACACTTCTCTCACACCAATGGACAGATCATCCAAACAGAAAATCAATAAAGAAACACAAACCTTAAATGCCACACTAGAAGAAATGGACCTCATTGATATCTTTAGGACGTTCCATCCAAAAGCAGAAGAATACACTTTCTTCTCAAGTGCTCACGGAACATTCTCCAGGATAGACCACATCTTGGGCCACAAATCAATCCTCAGTCAATTCAAGAAAACTGAAATTCTATCAACCATCTTCTCGGACCACAATGTAGTGAGACTAGAGATCAACTGGAGGAAAAAAAAACGCTAAAAACACAAGCACATGGAGATTAAACAGCACATACCTAAAAAACCAACTGATCATTGAGGAAATCAAAGGAGAAGTAAAAAAATCCTAGAAGAAAATGACAATGAACACACGACAGTGCAAAACCTATGGGATACCGCAAAAGCAGTTCTAAGAGGGAAGTTAATAGCAATTCAATCCTACCTCAAGAAGGAAAATCTCAAACAGACGACCTTACCTTATGCTTAAAACAGACAAGTAAGATTACAACCAAACCAGCCTTACAACAAGTGTTAAAGGGACTTAAATAGATAACAAGCATAAAAGGATAAGATCCAGAAACAAACCCATCATAACATCTAAGAAGATGACAATAGGATCATTTGTATCAATAATTACTTTGAATGTCAATGGACTAAATGCCCCAACCAAAAGACACAGAGTGGCTGAATGGATCCAAAAACACGACCCATACATATGCTGCCTCCAGGAAACTCATTTCAGACCTAGAGATACTCATAGACTGAAAGTGAGAGGCTGGAAAAAGATATTCCATGCAAATGGAAATCAAAAGAAAGCCGGAGTAGTAATCCTCATATCAGACAAAATAGATTTTAAAGTAAAGAAGGTTCTAAGAGACAAAGCAGGTCACTACATCATGACTAAGGGATCCATCCAAGAAGAAGACATAACAATCATAAATATCTATGTTCCCAACGCAGGTGCACCCCAATACATCAGACAAACACTTTCAGACATAAAAGAAGACATTGACAGCAACACAATCATAGTAGGAGACTTTAACACTTCTCTCACACCAATGGACAGATCATCCAAACAGAAAATCAATAAAGAAACACAAACCTTAAATGCCACACTAGAAGAAATGGACCTCATTGATATCTTTAGGACGTTCCATCCAAAAGCAGAAGAATACACTTTCTTCTCAAGTGCTCACGGAACATTCTCCAGGATAGACCACATCTTGGGCCACAAATCAATCCTCAGTCAATTCAAGAAAACTGAAATTCTATCAACCATCTTCTCGGACCACAATGTAGTGAGACTAGAGATCAACTGGAGGAAAAAAAAACGCTAAAAACACAAGCACATGGAGATTAAACAGCACATACCTAAAAAACCAACTGATCATTGAGGAAATCAAAGGAGAAGTAAAAAAATCCTAGAAGAAAATGACAATGAACACACGACAGTGCAAAACCTATGGGATACCGCAAAAGCAGTTCTAAGAGGGAAGTTTATAGCAATTCAATCCTACCTCAAGAAACTAGGAAAATCTCAAACAGACGACCTTACCTTATGCTTAAAACAACTGGAGAAAGAAGAACAAAAACACCCCAAGGCCAGCAGAAGAAGGGAAATCATAAAGATCAGAGCAGAAATAAATGAAAAAGAAACAAAAGAAACAATAGTAAAGATAAATAAAACAAAAAGCTGGTACTTCAAAAACGTCAATAAAATCGACACACCACTGGCCAGACTCATCAAGAAAAAGAGAGAGAAGAACCAGATCACCAAAATCAAAAATGAAAAAGGAGAGATTACAACAGAGAATGCAGAAATCCAAAGGATTATAAGAGACTATTATGAACAACTCTATGGCAACAAACTGGACAACCTGGAAGAAATGGACAGTTTCTTAGAGAAGATTAATCTCCCAAGACTCAACCAGGAAGAAATAGAAACTATGAACAAGCCAATCACAAGCTCAGAAATCGAATTTGTGATAAAAAATATACCCAAAAATAAAAGCCAAGGGCCAGATGGCTTCACAGGTGAATTCTACCAAACATTTAAAGAAGAGCTAATGCCTGTCCTTCTAAAACTCTTCCAAACAATTGCCCAGGAAGGAACACTTCCAAACACATTCTACGAGGTCACCATCACGCTGATACCAAAGCCAGGCAAAGACATCACAAAAAAAGGAAATTATAGGTCAATTTCACTGATGAATCTAGATGCCAAAATCCTCAACAAAATCCTAGCAAACAGAATTCAACAACACATCAAAAAGCTCATTCATCACGATCAAGTTGGGTTCATCACAGGCATGCAAGGAGTCTTCAACATCCGCAAATCAATCAATGTGATACACCATATCAACAAATTGAAAGACAAAAATCACATGATCATCTCAATAGATGCAGAAAAAGCCTTTGACAATGTACAGCATCCATTTATGATAAAAACTCTTCATAAAATGGGCATAGAAGGAACTTATCTTAACATAGTGAAAGCCATATATGAGAAGCCACAGCGAACATTATCCTCAATGGTGAAAAACTCAAAGCATTCCCTCTAAGATCAGGAACAAGACAGGGGTGTCCACTTTCACCACTCTTATTCAACATAGTTCTGGAAGTTCTAGCAACAGCAATAAGAGAAGAGAAAGAAATAAAAGAAATCCAGATTGGAAAAGAAGTAGTCAAACTCTCTCTATTTGCAGATGACATGATATTATACATAGAAAATCCCAAATACACTATTACAAAACTACTAGAATTAATCAACGAATTCAGCAAAGTCGCAGGATACAAAATCAATATACAGAAATCACTGGCATTCCTATACACAAACAATGAAAAATCAGAAAATGAAATCAAAGAGGCAATCCCCTTCACCATCGCAACCAAAAGAATCAAATATCTAGGAATAAACCTACCCAAAGAAACAAAAGAACTGTACACAGAAAATTACAAGACACTCATGAGAAACATTAAAGAAGAATTAAACAGATGGAGAAATATTCCATGTTCCTGGGTCGGAAGAATCAATATTGTGAAAATGACCATACTAACAAATGTCATCTATAGATTCAATGCGATCCCTATCAACCTTCCAATAACATTCTTCACAGAACTAGACCAACGAATAACACAGTTCATATGGAAACACAAAAGACCTCGAATAGCCAAAGCAATCCTCGGGAGAAGCTCTTCCAAACAATTGCCCAGGAAGGAACACTTCCAAACACATTCTACGAGGTCACCATCACGCTGATACCAAAGCCAGGCAAAGACATCACAAAAAAAGGAAATTATAGGTCAATTTCACTGATGAATCTAGATGCCAAAATCCTCAACAAAATCCTAGCAAACAGAATTCAACAACACATCAAAAAGCTCATTCATCACGATCAAGTTGGGTTCATCACAGGCATGCAAGGAGTCTTCAACATCCGCAAATCAATCAATGTGATACACCATATCAACAAATTGAAAGACAAAAATCACATGATCATCTCAATAGATGCAGAAAAAGCCTTTGACAATGTACAGCATCCATTTATGATAAAAACTCTTCATAAAATGGGCATAGAAGGAACTTATCTTAACATAGTGAAAGCCATATATGAGAAGCCACAGCGAACATTATCCTCAATGGTGAAAAACTCAAAGCATTCCCTCTAAGATCAGGAACAAGACAGGGGTGTCCACTTTCACCACTCTTATTCAACATAGTTCTGGAAGTTCTAGCAACAGCAATAAGAGAAGAGAAAGAAATAAAAGAAATCCAGATTGGAAAAGAAGTAGTCAAACTCTCTCTATTTGCAGATGACATGATATTATACATAGAAAATCCCAAATACACTATTACAAAACTACTAGAATTAATCAACGAATTCAGCAAAGTCGCAGGATACAAAATCAATATACAGAAATCACTGGCATTCCTATACACAAACAATGAAAAATCAGAAAATGAAATCAAAGAGGCAATCCCCTTCACCATCGCAGCCAAAAGAATCAAATATCTAGGAATAAACCTACCCAAAGAAACAAAAGAACTGTACACAGAAAATTACAAGACACTCATGAGAAACATTAAAGAAGAATTAAACAGATGGAGAAATATTCCATGTTCCTGGGTCGGAAGAATCAATATTGTGAAAATGACCATACTAACAAATGTCATCTATAGATTCAATGCGATCCCTATCAACCTTCCAATAACATTCTTCACAGAACTAGACCAACGAATAACACAGTTCATATGGAAACACAAAAGACCTCGAATAGCCAAAGCAATCCTCAGGAAGAAGAATGAAGCTGGGGGGATCAGCCTCCCCAACTTCAGACTCTACTACAAAGCAACAGTCATCAAGACAATATGGTACTGGCACAAAAACAGAAATATCGACCAATGGAACAATATTGAGAACCCAGAGATAAAGCCACGCACCTATGGGTACCTTATTTTTGACAAAGGAGGCGAACATATAAAATGGGACAAAGACAGCCTCTTCAACAAATGGTGCTGGGAAAATTGGACAGCTACATGCAAGAAAATGAAGTTGGAACATACCCTGACACCATACACAAAGATCAACTCAAAATGGATTAAAGACCTAAATGTAAGGCCAGAAACCATCAAACTCTTAGAGGAGAATATAGGCAAAACCCTCAAGGACATCAATCAAAGCAAGATCTTCTCTGACCCACCTACTAGAATAGCGGAACTAAAAAGACAAATGAACATGTGGGACCTAATGAAATTTAAAAGCTTTTGTACAGCTAAAGAAATTACAAAAAAGCTGAACAGAGAGCCCACAGAGTGGGAGAAAATCATAGCAAATGAAACAACAGACAAAGAATTAATCTCCAAAATCTACAAGCAACTCAGACAACTCAGCACTGGAAAAACGAACAACCCAATCAAAAAATGGGAAAAGGACCTAAACAGACACCTCTCCAACGATGACATACAGATGGCCCCAAAACACATGAAACGATGCTCAACTTCACTAATAATTAGAGAAATGCAAATCAAAACTACAATGAGATATCACCTCACACCCGTCAGAATGGCCGTCTCCACAAATCGACAGACAATAAATGCTGGAGAGGCTGTGGAGAAAAGGGAACACTCCTGCATTGCTGGTGGGAGTGTAAATTGATACAGCCTCTATGGAAGACAGTCTGGAGATTTCTTAAAAAACTAAAAATAGAAGCACCATACGACCCAGCAATCCCACTCTTAGGCTTATACCCTGACGAAATCAAAAGTGAAAGAAGCGCCTGTACCCCAATGTTCATTGCAGCTCTCTATACAATAGCTAGAACATGGAAAGAACTTAGATGCCCATCGACGAACGAATGGATCCAAAAGCTCTGGTACGTATATACAATGGAATACTACACAGCTGTAAAGAGAAATGCAGAAGAATCAGCCCTAATGAGGAGGCTGGATCTAGAACGTATCATCAAAAGTGAAGTCAGTCAGAAAGAGAAGGACAAATACAGTATATTAACACATATATATGGAATCTAGTAGGATGGTGATGATGGCACACGCAGTGAAGCGACAGAAGGACAGACATGGACAGTGGACATATGGACATTGTGGGGAAGGAACAGTGGGTTAGAGGCGTAAAGGAAGTAGCATGAAGGCCTGTACTATCATAAGTGAAGAAAATAGCTCTAGTCATTGCTCTGTGAGAAAAGCAGATCCTTCAGGGGTGCTGTGTGATGGTTGGGAGGGGAGGGAAGGGGGGAGTATACATATGACTAATCTGGGAACATACATATCTGTAAACAACAAAACTCTGTAAAAGTTAAAAGTAAAATACAGGTTTAAAAAAAAAAAAAAAAAAGAATTTCAGTTTCCTCAGCCAAGAACCTTCAGTCCTTTGCTCTTGGATCCCAACTGCTATATTTTAAGAAAGTTCAAGCTACACTTCCAAGTGATCAATGACCACATACAGAAAGTACCTATGAGGTGAGAAGCCATTTTGGACATTTCAGTCTCTGTTAACTCTCACCTGAATGAGGGCATGAGTGAACTCAGCCATTATCATGTACAGCAAAATGAAAAACTAGTTGAGCCTGCCCAAGTCTCAGACCAACAGGGTCATGTGAAATAATCAATCATTACTGTTTAAAGAGACTAAAACTCTATAGCAGAGCAGGAGACGATGAAATATCTTGTGATATCCTATACTAACAAACAAAGCAAAAAAATTACATAAAGCAAATGTGCCAAAAGGTTAGGAATTGAAGATCCTAGGTAAAGACTGTGAGGTTATTCATTTTACTATTCTTTCAACTTATTCTGAAGGTTGCTTTTTATAAAATAAAGTAGTACAAAAATAGGGAAAATGAATGAATAAATGAATATATTGTAATGTTAGAGAACATCTCTCTTAGTGAGTTCTCACAACTCATTTAAAATTGTATGCTGTTCTCACCAAGAATTTCTTTTTCCCTTTCCCTGATTTACCTTTTTATATTAAATTATTTTATATTTGAGTGAAAAAGATTAATTTGGGGATAAGTGCTTTACAATTATATATTGGTTTCTTTCTTGAATGGTGTTAATCAGCTGTAAGTATAGGTATGTGCCCCCAACACTTGAACCTCCCTCCCACCCCCACCCCATGCTATCCCTCCAAGTTGTATACAGAGCTCTGGGTTGCACTCCCTGTGCTATACAACAATGTCTTGCTAGCCTTTATTTTACATATGGTAATGTATACATTTAAATGTTACTGTCTTAACTAGTCCCACTCTCTCCTTCCTGCACTGTTTCAACAAGTCTGTTCTGTGTTAGTCTCTATTTCTGCCCTGCAAATGGGTTCATCAGTTCTATTCTACAAACTCTATATATGTTTTATGATATTTCTTTACCTCTTTTTGATGTATTTCATTCTGCATAACAGTCTGTAGGCTGATTCATCCCACTGCAACTGACTTAAATTCTTTTTTTTTTTTTTAATGGCTGAGAATATTCCAGTATATATGTGTACCAAAACCTCTTTAAGCGTTCATCTGTTGATGGCCATCTACATTGCTTCCATATCCTAGCTATTTTAAATAGCACTGCAATGACACTGGCTTAAAACTCAGCATTCAAAACTAAGATCATGGCAACCAGTCCCATCACTTTATGGCAAAAAAATGGGCAAACAATGGAAACAGTGACAGAGTTTATTTTCTTGGGCTCCAAAATCATTGCAGATGGTTACTGCAGGCATGAAATTGAAAGACGCTTGCTCCTTCAAAGAAAAGCTATGACAAACTCAGACAGCATATTAAAAAGCAGAGACTTCACTTTGCCAACAAAGGTCCATATACTTTGGCTATGGTTTTTCCAGTAGTCATGTATGAATGTGAGAGCCAAACCATAAAAGTGCTTAGCCAAAATATTGATGCCTTTGACCTATGGTGTTGCAGAAGACTCAAGAATCCCTTGGATTGCAAGGAGATCAAACCAGTCAATCCTAAACAAAAATCAACCCTGAATATACATTGGAAGGATGGATGTTGAAGCTGAATCTCCAATACTTTGCCCACCTCATGTGAAGAGATGACTCATTGGAAAAGACAAAGGTGCTGGGAAAAATAGAAGGCAGAAGGAAAAGGGGACCACAGAGGATGAGATGCTTGGCTGGAGTCAGCAACTCAATGTACATGAGTTTGAGCAAGCTCTAGGAGATGGTGATGGACAGGGAAGCCTGGCATGCTACAGTGCATGGTGTCACAAAGAATGGGACATGACTGAGAGACTGAACTGAACTGATATCGGGTGCATGTGTCCTGTTATGGTTTTCTCAGGTATATGCCCAATAGTCAGATGGCTGGGTCATTTGGTAATATTATTCCTATAATTTTAAAGAAGTCTCCGTATTATTATCCATAGCAGTTGTATCAGTTTATATTCCCACCAACTGTGCAAAAAGGTTTCCTTTCTTCCACGTACTTCAAGATTTAGTGTTTGTGGATCTTTGAATGATGTCAATTCTGATGTATGTGAAGTGGTACTTTATTGTAGTTTTGATTTGGATTTCTCTAATGATGAGGGATGTTGAACATTTTTTATGTGTTTTTTGTATGTTTGTGTGTCTTCTTTGGAAAATGTCTGCTTAGGTCTTTGGATAAATCTGCCCATTTTTTGACTGACTTCTTTGTTTTTCTGATGTTGAGCTAGATTAATTGCTTATATATTTGGGGGATTAATCCTTTGTCAGTTGCTTCATTTGCAATTATTTTCTTCCACTCTGAGTGTTGTCATCTTGTTTATGACTTCTTATGCTCTTCAAAAGCTTTTAAGTTTAATTAATTCACATTTGTCAATTTTTTTGTTTTTATTTCCATTACTCTAGCAGTTGAGGGTCTTGCTGCAATGTATGTCACAGAATCTTCTGCTTATGTTTTCCTCTAAGAGTTTTCTAGTTTCTGGTCTTACATTTAGATGTTGAATCCTTTTTAGTTCATCTTTGTGTATGGTGTTAGAGAGTGTTCTAAATTTCATTCTTTTATACAAAGCTGTACAGTTCTTCCAGCACCACTTATTGAAGAGACTATCTTTTCTTCCTTATATGTTCTTATCTGCTTCGTCAATATTACCACAGCAATTATTTAGTACCCACTTACATATCATCTATATACCTCAGTCTTCACTCATTTTCCATCACTCCCTCTGATCTCACTCTTTCTAGGTGATAAACTCTAAAAACAGAGAGATTTTTATATTCTTTTCTTCATTGGGAAAGGTCCACAAAATAACACCTGGTATTTAGAAGGTGCACAGTAAATGTTCATTGAATTGTTGCGTGCTGACATTAGAGTGTATTTAATAGTAACAGAGTCTTTATATTATTAGAATAACAATTTATTCTAAATTATTCCTCAGTTAAGTTCAATCACTCAGTTGTGTCCTACTCTTTGTGACCCTATGGATTGCAGCACACCAGGCTTCCCTGTTCATCACCATCTCCTGGAGCTTGCTCAAACTTATGTCCATTGACTCAGTGATGCATTCCAACTATCTTGTCCTCTGTTATCCCCTTCTCCTTCTATCTTCTGTTTTTCCCAGCATCAAGGTCTTTTCCAATGAGTCCTTTCTTCCACGTACTTCAAGATGGGTTTTTTGTTCAATTCTGATGTATGTGAAGTGGTACTTTATTGTAGTTTTGATTTGGATTTCTCTAATGATGAGGGATGTTGAACATTTTTTATGTGTTTTTTGTATGTTTGTGTGTCTTCTTTGGAAAATGTCTGCTTAGGTCTTTGGATAAATCTGCCCATTTTTTGACTGACTTCTTTGTTTTTCTGATGTTGAGCTAGATTAATTGCTTATATATTTGGGGGATTAATCCTTTGTCAGTTGCTTCATTTGCAATTATTTTCTTCCACTCTGAGTGTTGTCATCTTGTTTATGACTTCTTATGCTCTTCAAAAGCTTTTAAGTTTAATTAATTCACATTTGTCAATTTTTTTGTTTTTATTTCCATTACTCTAGCAGTTGAGGGTCTTGCTGCAATGTATGTCACAGAATCTTCTGCTTATGTTTTCCTCTAAGAGTTTTCTAGTTTCTGGTCTTACATTTAGATGTTGAATCCTTTTTTAGTTCATCTTTGTGTATGGTGTTAGAGAGTGTTCTAAATTTCATTCTTTTATACAAAGCTGTACAGTTCTTCCAGCACCACTTATTGAAGAGACTATCTTTTCTTCCTTATATGTTCTTATCTGCTTCGTCAATATTACCACAGCAATTATTTAGTACCCACTTACATATCATCTATATACCTCAGTCTTCACTCATTTTCCATCACTCCCTCTGATCTCACTCTTTCTAGGTGATAAACTCTAAAAACAGAGAGATTTTTATATTCTTTTCTTCATTGGGAAAGGTCCACAAAATAACACCTGGTATTTAGAAGGTGCACAGTAAATGTTCATTGAATTGTTGCGTGCTGACATTAGAGTGTATTTAATAGTAACAGAGTCTTTATATTATTAGAATAACAATTTATTCTAAATTATTCCTCAGTTAAGTTCAATCACTCAGTTGTGTCCTACTCTTTGTGACCCTATGGATTGCAGCACACCAGGCTTCCCTGTTCATCACCATCTCCTGGAGCTTGCTCAAACTTATGTCCATTGACTCAGTGATGCATTCCAACTATCTTGTCCTCTGTTATCCCCTTCTCCTTCTATCTTCTGTTTTTCCCAGCATCAAGGTCTTTTCCAATGAGTCCTCTCTTCATATCAGATGGTCAGAGTATTGCACCTTCAGCCTCAGCACGAGTCCTTCCAGTGAATATTCAGGACTGGTTTCCTTTAGAATTGACTGATTTGATTTCCTTTATTTTTAAATGTCTATCATATCTCAAAGAACATATAATGTGCTTTGCATACATTATATAATTTCTCATTATTAATACCTTCATAGATACATATTAAGTCCATTTTACAAATGAAGAAACAGAGATTTTAAGTGAGCCCAAATCAGGTAAAGCATAGAAAATTATACAAGCATCAATTTTAATCCTTCCAAGCAAGATTTCTCAGTTATTACTCAAAGTTTTTTTCTCTGAATGGAAACTTCCATCTTCTCTGGACTACTAAGACTTGGATGAGATTCATTAAGAGGGATGATGGAAGGAATCAGACTAATTGCAAAGAATCCAATTTGTACAATTACAAAGTGAGGTATGGTATTTGTCATTTTATATTTCTGATTTTCACTTCAATTTTATTGAAATATGCTGGTTCAATAAAGAAAGAAGAGTTTTAGGGCAAAAGGAAATGACTTTTGTTTAACATTATTTACTGCCAATCTGATGTCCACTCAAGTGAGACATGACATACAATATAAAATATTCATTAGAGTCACTGCTATTCCCATAAACAAAACAGTTACAAAGAAAGAATCCAAATCCGTAAGATTTTTCCATGGGAAGTCAAATAACACCTGGTATTTAGAAGGTGCACAGTAAATGTTCATTGAATTGTTGCGTGCTGACATTAGAGTGTATTTAATAGTAACAGAGTCTTTATATTATTAGAATAACAATTTATTCTAAATTATTCCTCAGTTAAGTTCAATCACTCAGTTGTGTCCTACTCTTTGTGACCCTATGGATTGCAGCACACCAGGCTTCCCTGTTCATCACCATCTCCTGGAGCTTGCTCAAACTTATGTCCATTGACTCAGTGATGCATTCCAACTATCTTGTCCTCTGTTATCCCCTTCTCCTTCTATCTTCTGTTTTTCCCAGCATCAAGGTCTTTTCCAATGAGTCCTCTCTTCATATCAGATGGTCAGAGTATTGCACCTTCAGCCTCAGCACGAGTCCTTCCAGTGAATATTCAGGACTGGTTTCCTTTAGAATTGACTGATTTGATTTCCTTTATTTTTAAATGTCTATCATATCTCAAAGAACATATAATGTGCTTTGCATACATTATATAATTTCTCATTATTAATACCTTCATAGATACATATTAAGTCCATTTTACAAATGAAGAAACAGAGATTTTAAGTGAGCCCAAATCAGGTAAAGCATAGAAAATTATACAAGCATCAATTTTAATCCTTCCAAGCAAGATTTCTCAGTTATTACTCAAAGTTTTTTTCTCTGAATGGAAACTTCCATCTTCTCTGGACTACTAAGACTTGGATGAGATTCATTAAGAGGGATGATGGAAGGAATCAGACTAATTGCAAAGAATCCAATTTGTACAATTACAAAGTGAGGTATGGTATTTGTCATTTTATATTTCTGATTTTCACTTCAATTTTATTGAAATATGCTGGTTCAATAAAGAAAGAAGAGTTTTAGGGCAAAAGGAAATGACTTTTGTTTAACATTATTTACTGCCAATCTGATGTCCACTCAAGTGAGACATGACATACAATATAAAATATTCATTAGAGTCACTGCTATTCCCATAAACAAAACAGTTACAAAGAAAGAATCCAAGATGACAAGAAACAAACAAAATAATTAATTTAAAGTAGGAGATCTTGATTTTTTCAACAAGAAAGACTAATCCTTGAGAAAAGCAAAATGTTGTATTAAAATAAGTCAATTATTGAAGGTAATACCATCACCTGAACCAAATAATCTGAAAAAGTGCTCAAAAGTAGCCTAGTTAACTGAAAATGTAGTCTTCTCCATCAATAGATATTATTTTTTTCACAATGTGTTTCTCATAAAATGTTGTTAAAATCCTGAAATAATCTACCAATTTATACATATAATAATAAATATCATTTCATTTTACTTCATGCCAACACCTAAGACACATTTGTTCATATATATAATGTTTTAAATTTTAGTGAAGTTAATGCAAGTGTGTTAAGACAGTGCTAGACATTAATCCTTTTATATCAACAAGGGATAAAACTAAATAGAATTCTGATGAAATACATAGATACTGGAATAATTTAGGGGATCACTTTGCTAGATGTGATGTAATTGTTTTGGCAAATAAATGAAGTGCTGGGGTATATATCTAGTGGTTCTATATCTGACTGTGAAGAGAAAATTACAGTTTGTTTGCTAAGGTAGAATCAAAATTATCAAAACAATATGCATAAGGGTTCAAAGTTATATGATATTTTCTAGAATATCATTAAAAAGGGATATTTGGTAAAAGCTAAGAAAGTATGAATAAACTATGCATTTTATTCAATAGAAATTTACTAATATAAGTCTATGAATTGTGACAAAGGCAACTTTGTAGTGTAAGACATTAAAAGTAGGAAAACTGGGTATGTTCTGTAAATTTTCTGTACATCGACTTACAACACTGTAAATCTAATACACTTTTTTTATAAGTTGGAGCATAATTGCCTTAAAATATGATTTTTAGTTTTTGCTGTATAATATAATGAATAAGCTACACATAGCAAACATATTCTTTAAAACATAGCTTATTGAAAATAAAACTGAAACAAAAATCATGCAATGCTTTTATCACCTAGTTGGGTGTATCTGTATTTATTAATTACAGTTGCTGTATTTGATGTACTTTGAACATAATACAATATAAAATATTCATTAGAGTCATGCATCCAAAAAAGAAAAGAAACCTGAAGAAACAAACAAAATAATTAATTTAAAGTAGGAGATCTTGATTTTTTCAACAAGAAAGACTAATCCTTGAGAAAAGCAAAATGTTGTATTAAAATAAGTCAATTATTGAAGGTAATACCATCACCTGAACCAAATAATCTGAAAAAGTGCTCAAAAGTAGCCTAGTTAACTGAAAATGTAGTCTTCTCCATCAATAGATATTATTTTTTTCACAATGTGTTTCTCATAAAATGTTGTTAAAATCCTGAAATAATCTACCAATTTATACATATAATAATAAATATCATTTCATTTTACTTCATGCCAACACCTAAGACACATTTGTTCATATATATAATGTTTTAAATTTTAGTGAAGTTAATGCAAGTGTGTTAAGACAGTGCTAGACATTAATCCTTTTATATCAACAAGGGATAAAACTAAATAGAATTCTGATGAAATACATAGATACTGGAATAATTTAGGGGATCACTTTGCTAGATGTGATGTAATTGTTTTGGCAAATAAATGAAGTGCTGGGGTATATATCTAGTGGTTCTATATCTGACTGTGAAGAGAAAATTACAGTTTGTTTGCTAAGGTAGAATCAAAATTATCAAAACAATATGCATAAGGGTTCAAAGTTATATGATATTTTCTAGAATATCATTAAAAAGGGATATTTGGTAAAAGCTAAGAAAGTATGAATAAACTATGCATTTTATTCAATAGAAATTTACTAATATAAGTCTATGAATTGTGACAAAGGCA
This sequence comes from Tragulus kanchil, assembly GCA_022376925.1. Taxonomy (NCBI): domain Eukaryota; kingdom Metazoa; phylum Chordata; class Mammalia; order Artiodactyla; family Tragulidae; genus Tragulus; species Tragulus kanchil. Next base: position 82,615,738 of record JAIOJX010000003.1, on the reverse strand, counting down.
ACTTTGTAGTGTAAGACATTAAAAGTAGGAAAACTGGGTATGTTCTGTAAATTTTCTGTACATCGACTTACAACACTGTAAATCTAATACACTTTTTTTATAAGTTGGAGCATAATTGCCTTAAAATATGATTTTTAGTTTTTGCTGTATAATATAATGAATAAGCTACACATAGCAAACATATTCTTTAAAACATAGCTTATTGAAAATAAAACTGAAACAAAAATCATGCAATGCTTTTATCACCTAGTTGGGTGTATCTGTATTTATTAATTACAGTTGCTGTATTTGATGTACTTTTACGCAACAAGAATTGCAGTTGTATCTTAGGGGAAAGTGTACTGTAAATGTTAAAACATAATTAATGGCTATTAAACATTTTTGATTTCTCTTTAATTAGAGGAAACACACACTTTCTCTGTTTGCCACATAAGGGGAAAATAGTGTGACATTAGGAAGAAAATAGTGCTTTCTCCAGATGTAGTTATACAACTGATCTAGTATTAGCCATTGAAAAGAAATGGAAGAAGCATATTTTAACACAGTTTTAAAAGTAGACATATTCCTCGCCAGCTCACAAATGTTTACCTCCCAGATCTGATAAGGAGAAAATGCAATACAATCTCTGATTTGGATTTCAATAAGTAATTGTGGAATATTATTACTGAAATGTAATTGTATTAATCTGCTATGGTCTTTAATATTTTTTTCTGTTAAAAAAGTTGAGACATGCAATATTTGGTGAAAGAAACAGTTATAGCCAACATGCTTCGTTAACTGCTTGAGAAAATTCTGTGAACCTTTCATTACTTAAATAGTCACATTACTTTTTATCACTGTACCTCTGTTTTTTCAGCAGTGTCATCAATATTTGTAACACAATAACAATTGAGGTCAAGGATACTGTTAACATGATTTTAACGTATTTTGTTATTTATGTGTCTTTAGACTATTGATTTAAATTTCACAAAATATGTTTTTCTAAGCTGCTAATGGAAATAACATTCTTTACCTTATAGACTACCATGTCATTAAATTAGATCATGTAAATGTAGTGAATTACACTCTAGAGAGAAGCACTAAATTGATTATTTTTCATGTCTTAGACCACCTTTTTTTTCATTTTATAGCAAAATGGGGAAATTGAAATTCAGATATAAACAATTACATAATAATACCAAATGGTTCTCACATTTGTATTATGGAATTGAAAATAGTTTCTGATGTAGGCTTATTCCAAACTGTCACATTATTTTCTACATTTGAATTAGTTGATGACAAAGCTTTTTGTTCCAGTGAAACACATTCTGTTCTTTTTATAACCAAGCAAAAGTCATGCATGATTTATTGAAAATGATGTTTAGACTTTTTGTATGTAAATTCAACTTACTTTACTTTAAAAAGTACAGTAGATTTAGTATGCATTTCTTTTTTTTTTTGATTTTTTAAATTAATTAATTTATTTATTTTTGTACATATATGTTCCCAGATCATTCATATGCATATCCCTTGACCCTCCCCCCACCCAGGTGCATTTGTATACAATATCTGTAACATATGCAGTAAAGATAGATACTGTAGAAAAAAGAAAGGAAGGAAAGAAAATAGAAGGAAGAAAGAAAAAGTAAAATTCATAAATCTCTATATATTTTCTTATGCAGGTGCCTTCTGTCTGTAGGTGCACGTCTTTGTATATAATTATGTACTAGGGATATGTAAGCAAGTTGCTCCCTTTATTTGTGATCTTTTTTTTTTTTTACATATTTATTTATTTATTTATGGGGGGTGGTGTGGGGAGGGAGGGGAGCGGGCGGGCCACTTCTATTGGTCTTTCATTTGTCTGTTTTCATCCGTCTTTGTTCTTTGGCCTGTGTGGGCCTCCCATCGTGGTGGCTTCTGTTGTCGCAGAGCACCGGCTCTGGGCACATGCACTCCAGAGCTCCTGCTCAGTAATTGGACACATCGGTCCAACCGTTCCACGGCACGTGGGATCCTCCCAGGCTAGGGTTCAAACCGGCGCCCCTTGCACTGTAAGGCGGTGTCCTCACCCACTGGACCACCAGGGAAGCCCTGTATTTGTGATCTTTATCCCTAATAGTATTATTGATGAAAGCAAGCCTTTGGGGAAAAATCACTTTGGTATTTTGGATTGTTACTGAGAGAATGGGGGTTAAAGAATACACTTACAGAAAAGGAGGAGGTTAGAACTAATTAGTAGTTATAGCTTATGAACATTTACTAACTAAAGCTACTTTGTAGACCTTATGTCTTATGATAAAAAAATGTTTACTATGCAAATATTCCTTTGGATAAAAAACACTCTTCAACAAGAATCATTCTGTACCATATTGAGAATCTAATATTTTAAATTAATTTATGACAGGTCTGTTATAAAACCTTCTTCTAGAGGCTTTGGATAAGTAAACAAATAATTTGGTATATTTGTCAGTTTGTAAACTATTAGGTCTAGTGTTGATAATCATTTACACGGTTTCTCTCAATATAAATGATTCATTTTGAAGGAGGTAAGTTGCTTTAGGGAAGCTTTATTAGCTTTTCTAGGAGCCAAGAGTGTCATTTAACAAATGGTTGCTGTCTTTTTCCATCAGAAATGGCGCATTACATCCAAGTCGTATATCATACGTCAGGTAACTACTGTTGTTTTGTTGATTGAGATTTAAAAACTTTACAGAAGAGGATAAAATGAAGAAGTAAAGAACTGGGCCAAAAACTGAAATCTATCACCACCCTGTAGTGCTTGGTAAGTCATTAGCTCACATTCTCTTCACGTTAGCCAACTTTGCATCAGTATACTAACATATTTCACAGCATTTAGCAATTCACAGAGACTCAAAGCAGTAAGAAATGTGCTCTTCATTGTCGATCAGAAGAGCCAATTACAACTTCTAGTAAATCCCTATCGAAGTCAGAGAAGTGCAAAGCAAGCAAAAAAGTCACTTCTCCAGGGTATGCCTTTTCAGCAAGATTTGACAACTTACAAAGAATTATCTGAAATGGATGATCACGATCATTATGTGTCTATCACACAAGTGCTAAATGGATGTGTACTACATGCATCTTATAAGAATGAAGAAGACATTTTAAGGCTATTGGATCAAAATGATTTCAGTGACCTTGTAACCTCATAAGCCACTATTCAAGATGGTCCCGTCTTTTCATTTAACCTGTACAGATAAGAGTGCAGTTTAAAAACTGTTTATTATTTTCAACTTCTGTAGTATATTCTTCTATCCTAAACAAAAATGTCTTTTTATTTTAAAACACACACACCTGTAGTAATTCAGGAACTCAAGAATTCTACAATTTCTGATGCAGGGAAAATGGAGTCCTTGATGACTTAGAATCTAATATTCATCTTGTAAATTATGTTACAAATTGGGTCATTGAAATTTAACTCTAAACATTTTAAGTTATATTTTCTATAGCTACTATAAGACATACAATTTTTATTATACATTTCTCATTCTTATAGCTTTTGGCGGTTTAGAAAATAGCAATTAATTAGTTAACAATTACCTTAGATAAAAGTAATAGAAATAATAATAGAAATCTTGACATGTAAGTTGCATTTTAATTTCACTTTTAAAAAACCTATAAATCTATGATTCTAATTTTGATGAATGTCTTCACTTTTTTGAAGTAGATCTCATTGGCTAAGTCAAACTTTATCATTTTAGGGACAGTCCATTGAAGGACTTGTAGAACAAGGAACTGAAAATGGTAGTTATCACAGAAGTTTATGAAGCTAGAATGAGGAGAACTATGAAGCAACTCAGTATGAGTTTAGAAGGATACCATCAAACTGACTTAATGCTATTTCATATAAAAGAGTTCTAAAAGTTAAGGCATGTTTGTGTGAGTTGTAACCAAAATAATCAGAAATATATAAATTATCTCTTATAGACTCAGAGTTCCACAATCAAATAACAAATGCTTTGTCATGTATTATGTGCTCTACTAGTTCAGAATTCTTAAAAGAAATGGCAGTCCAGTGCCTATGAGCACAACTAGCAATCAGACCTTTGTTTCTAATATCATTACCCAGCAAAAGGAACCACGAGTCCTTGGAGCAGCTGCTGATTCCATACTAGGGCAAGAAATATACATAGTACAGCAATGTGCAGCATTTTGTGGTGCCATCTCACACCCGTCAGAATGGCCATCATCCACAAATTGACAGACAATAAATGCTGGAGACACTCTAATGATGTGTACTACATGCATCTTATAAGAATGAAGAAGACATTTTAAGGCTATTGGATCAAAATGATTTCAGTGACCTTGTAACCTCATAAGCCACTATTCAAGATGGTCCCGTCTTTTCATTTAACCTGTACAGATAAGAGTGCAGTTTAAAAACTGTTTATTATTTTCAACTTCTGTAGTATATTCTTCTATCCTAAACAAAAATGTCTTTTTATTTTAAAACACACACACCTGTAGTAATTCAGGAACTCAAGAATTCTACAATTTCTGATGCAGGGAAAATGGAGTCCTTGATGACTTAGAATCTAATATTCATCTTGTAAATTATGTTACAAATTGGGTCATTGAAATTTAACTCTAAACATTTTAAGTTATATTTTCTATAGCTACTATAAGACATACAATTTTTATTATACATTTCTCATTCTTATAGCTTTTGGCGGTTTAGAAAATAGCAATTAATTAGTTAACAATTACCTTAGATAAAAGTAATAGAAATAATAATAGAAATCTTGACATGTAAGTTGCATTTTAATTTCACTTTTAAAAAACCTATAAATCTATGATTCTAATTTTGATGAATGTCTTCACTTTTTTGAAGTAGATCTCATTGGCTAAGTCAAACTTTATCATTTTAGGGACAGTCCATTGAAGGACTTGTAGAACAAGGAACTGAAAATGGTAGTTATCACAGAAGTTTATGAAGCTAGAATGAGGAGAACTATGAAGCAACTCAGTATGAGTTTAGAAGGATACCATCAAACTGACTTAATGCTATTTCATATAAAAGAGTTCTAAAAGTTAAGGCATGTTTGTGTGAGTTGTAACCAAAATAATCAGAAATATTAAATTATCTCTTATAGACTCAGAGTTCCACAATCAAATAACAAATGCTTTGTCATGTATTATGTGCTCTACTAGTTCAGAATTCTTAAAAGAAATGGCAGTCCAGTGCCTATGAGCACAACTAGCAATCAGACCTTTGTTTCTAATATCATTACCCAGCAAAAGGAACCACGAGTCCTTGGAGCAGCTGCTGATTCCATACTAGGGCAAGAAATATACATAGTACAGCAATGTGCAGCATTTTGTGGTGCCATCTCACACCCGTCAGAATGGCCATCATCCACAAATTGACAGACAATAAATGCTGGAGAGGCTGTGGAGAAAAGGGAACACTCCTGCATTGCTGGTGGGAGTGTAAATTGATACAGCCTCTATGGAAGACAGTTTGGAGATTTCTTAAAAAACTAAAAATAGAAGCACCATACAACCCAGCAATCCCATTCTTAGGCTTATACCTTGATGAAATCAAATCTGAAAGAAGCACCTGTACCCCAATGTTCATTGCAGCTCTCTATACAATAGCTAGAACATGGAAGGAACTTAGATGCCCATCGACGAACGAATGGATCCAAAAGCTCTGGTACGTATATACAATGGAATACTACACAGCTGTAAAGAGAAATGCAGAAGAATCAGCCCTAATGAGGTGGCTGGATCTAGAACGTATCATCAAAAGTGAAGTCAGTCAGAAAGAGAAGGACAAATACAGTATATTAACACCCATATATGGAATCTAGTAGGGTGGTGATGATGGCACACGCAGTGAAGCGACAGAAGGACAGACATGGACAGTGGACATATGGACATTGTGGGGAAGGAACAGTGGGTTAGAGGCGTAAAGGAAGTAGCATGAAGGCCTGTACTATCATAAGTGAAGAAAATAGCTCTAGTCATTGCTCTGTGAGAAAAGGGGATCTTTCAGCGGTGCTGTGTGATGGTTGGAAAGGGTGGGAAGGCAGGGATATACATATGACTAATCTGGGAACATACATATCTGTAAACAACAAAACTCTGTACAAGTTAAAAGCAAAATAAAGGTTTAAAAAAAAAAAAAAAAGCAAATGAAGGTATGTTGAAGGAATATGTGACCTAACTGTCTAGCTATCAATATATAAAGCTGAAGATTGCATGCAAAAAATTTACAAAAATGGTGTTGAATTATAATACCAATTATAGAATATATATCTGTAAGTCCATTCTGATAAAAATTAAGGTTGAATAAATTTACAGATGGTATAAAAGAGATAAATCCTCCATGTATTTATGTTGCTACTCCGCCAACGGGAAGGAGGCTCCTTTCATTTAGAGACTTCCAAAGAATATAGTAGAGAAAAGAGATAGAGAAATAAGAACAATTTTACAGTGAATAAACCTGACAACATGGTCTTAGTCAATATCAGCGGTCAAAAATCAAATACATAGTCATCATATTGTGTGATGAAAATGGTGCTTTATCTTGTTGCCTTCTTCCTAAAACCTGTAGCCTCAGTTTTATCATGAGAAAAGCATCAGCCAAATTCCAAAGGTGAAGAATCCTACAAAATGCTTGACAGTTACCCCTCAAAGCTGCTAAAGTAATCAAATATAAGACAAGTCTGAGAAACTACCACAGCTGGATCCAAAAGCTCTGGTACGTATATACAATGGAATACTACACAGCTGTAAAGAGAAATGCAGAAGAATCAGCCCTAATGAGGTGGCTGGATCTAGAACGTATCATCAAAAGTGAAGTCAGTCAGAAAGAGAAGGACAAATACAGTATATTAACACCCATATATGGAATCTAGTAGGGTGGTGATGATGGCACACGCAGTGAAGCGACAGAAGGACAGACATGGACAGTGGACATATGGACATTGTGGGGAAGGAACAGTGGGTTAGAGGCGTAAAGGAAGTAGCATGAAGGCCTGTACTATCATAAGTGAAGAAAATAGCTCTAGTCATTGCTCTGTGAGAAAAGGGGATCTTTCAGCGGTGCTGTGTGATGGTTGGAAAGGGTGGGAAGGCAGGGATATACATATGACTAATCTGGGAACATACATATCTGTAAACAACAAAACTCTGTACAAGTTAAAAGCAAAATAAAGGTTTAAAAAAAAAAAAAAAAGCAAATGAAGGTATGTTGAAGGAATATGTGACCTAACTGTCTAGCTATCAATATATAAAGCTGAAGATTGCATGCAAAAAAATTTACAAAAATGGTGTTGAATTATAATACCAATTATAGAATATATATCTGTAAGTCCATTCTGATAAAAATTAAGGTTGAATAAATTTACAGATGGTATAAAAGAGATAAATCCTCCATGTATTTATGTTGCTACTCCGCCAACGGGAAGGAGGCTCCTTTCATTTAGAGACTTCCAAAGAATATAGTAGAGAAAAGAGATAGAGAAATAAGAACAATTTTACAGTGAATAAACCTGACAACATGGTCTTAGTCAATATCAGCGGTCAAAAATCAAATACATAGTCATCATATTGTGTGATGAAAATGGTGCTTTATCTTGTTGCCTTCTTCCCTAAAACCTGTAGCCTCAGTTTTATCATGAGAAAAGCATCAGCCAAATTCCAAAGGTGAAGAATCCTACAAAATGCTTGACAGTTACCCCTCAAAGCTGCTAAAGTAATCAAATATAAGACAAGTCTGAGAAATTGCCACAGCACAAAAGGGTCTAAGGAAACATGAAAACTAAATGTAATGTGGTATCCTGAATGGGACTTTAGAACAGAAAAATGAAATGGATAAAAAACAAAAAATAAATAATGACTTCAGTCAATAATCAGGTATTAATATCAGTTTATAATTATACCAAGACCTATTAAAATAAAACGTTAGTAATATGGAGAACTGAATGCAGGATTCTCTAGAAACTCTGTTTAATCTTCTCACTTTTTCTGTAAATCTAAAGCTGTTTTAAAAATTAAATATTAAAAGTGGAAATACAATAATGTGTGAAAATTTTCAGCTTAGGTGCTTCATAAATAGAAGTGAAATTTAGAGACTTCTGAAGTTCTGTCTTCTGTAATTATGGTAGATGTGTGAAAGTGTCAGTCATTCGATCATGTCTGACTCTCTATGATTCTATGGATTGTCTCTTCGGTTCATAGAATTTTCCAGGCAAGAATACTGGGGTGGCTTGACATATGCTTCTCAAGGGATTTTCCTGACCGAGGGATTGAACCTGGGTCTCCTGTATTGCAGGCAGAATTTTTCTATCTGAGCCATGATAAAACTTACCATAATAAATGTCTAAGTTTCGAAATGGATAGATAAAGTACATAATTTAGTATTTCTTGTGTTGTTCTATATGATGCCCAGATTGTGGTTTGTAAACTTATTAACCATGAAATAAACTAAGACTTTCTTTGGAGAATACATTGATATCAATTCTGGGCGATGAATAAACCAGATAAGCTTGAGACATATTTTTATGCCTCAAAGCAAGGAACACAATTGCCATAATATTATATCTAAGGGGAAAGGAAGAAACTTACTGCCTCAAAACCCCTCTTGATGATTAATCTCAGCACTGTTCAGAGGAAAACTGCAATGTCAGTTCTAGGAGGAGGTAGTTTATTCCACAAATTGTAGGGATTTTAACAGTTCATTTCAATAGGATTCTAGTTTGAAAATAGATTTTATAGACATTAATTTTGTTGTTCACTTGTTGATTTGTGTCATTTTTGTTGGTTCACTTCGAGTGTGCATTGCTGTAGCCTCAGTTTTATCATGAGAAAAGCATCAGCCAAATTCCAAAGGTGAAGAATCCTACAAAATGCTTGACAGTTACCCCTCAAAGCTGCTAAAGTAATCAAATATAAGACAAGTCTGAGAAATTGCCACAGCACAAAAGGGTCTAAGGAAACATGAAAACTAAATGTAATGTGGTATCCTGAATGGGACTTTAGAACAGAAAAATGAAATGGATAAAAAACAAAAAATAAATAATGACTTCAGTCAATAATCAGGTATTAATATCAGTTTATAATTATACCAAGACCTATTAAAATAAAACGTTAGTAATATGGAGAACTGAATGCAGGATTCTCTAGAAACTCTGTTTAATCTTCTCACTTTTTCTGTAAATCTAAAGCTGTTTTAAAAATTAAATATTAAAAGTGGAAATACAATAATGTGTGAAAATTTTCAGCTTAGGTGCTTCATAAATAGAAGTGAAATTTAGAGACTTCTGAAGTTCTGTCTTCTGTAATTATGGTAGATGTGTGAAAGTGTCAGTCATTCGATCATGTCTGACTCTCTATGATTCTATGGATTGTCTCTTCGGTTCATAGAATTTTCCAGGCAAGAATACTGGGTGGCTTGACATATGCTTCTCAAGGGATTTTCCTGACCGAGGATTGAACCTGGGTCTCCTGTATTGCAGGCAGAATTTTTCTATCTGAGCCATGATAAAACTTACCATAATAAATGTCTAAGTTTCGAAATGGATAGATAAAGTACATAATTTAGTATTTCTTGTGTTGTTCTATATGATGCCCAGATTGTGGTTTGTAAACTTATTAACCATGAAATAAACTAAGACTTTCTTTGGAGAATACATTGATATCAATTCTGGGCGATGAATAAACCAGATAAGCTTGAGACATATTTTTATGCCTCAAAGCAAGGAACACAATTGCCATAATATTATATCTAAGGGGAAAGGAAGAAACTTACTGCCTCAAAACCCCTCTTGATGATTAATCTCAGCACTGTTCAGAGGAAAACTGCAATGTCAGTTCTAGGAGGAGGTAGTTTATTCCACAAATTGTAGGGATTTTAACAGTTCATTTCAATAGGATTCTAGTTTGAAAATAGATTTTATAGACATTAATTTTGTTGTTCACTTGTTGATTTGTGTCCATCTTCTCTGCAACCCAATGGAATATAGCTTGCCAGGCTCCACTCTCCATGGGATTTCTTAGACAAGAATACCGGAGTAGGGTGCCATTGCTTCTCCAGGGGCTCTTCCCAGTGCATGCCTCTTGCATACCCTGAATTACAGGTGAATTCTTTCCTGCTGAGTGATCGGTGGTTCTAGAGTCACTGAAAGACATGGATGAAAATTAATTGCACACTAAGTGAAAAGAAGTCAATTTGAAAATCTACTTACTGTATAGTTCAATTATATGGCATTCTAGTAATGCAAAACTCTGTGGACAGTAAAAAGATCAGTAGTTGTCAGGGATGTGGTTGAGAAAGAGATGAAAAGATGGAACAAAGAGAATCCTTTGCAGTGAAAATACTATCTATGGTTCTAGAATGGTGGCTACATGTTATTTGTCTGCACTCATAGAAAGTACAATGCCAAGAATGAACCCTAATATAAACTATGGACTTTGGAAAATACTAATATGTTAATCTAGGAGGTTCATCAATTGTAATTATGTATGCTCTTGTGGGAATAGATTATAATGGAGAGGCGATGTGTATATGGAGGCAGGAGGTAAATGGGAAATTTCTGTACCTTTCTTTTAATATTGCTGTGAACCTAACACTATTTAAAGAATAATAATAAGGTCTTTAAAAATATGACCTTTCAGTTAATAAATCTGAGATGCCAGAACTTCCCTGGAAACTAATATTAATGGTTTGGAGGACAAGAACAGTCTTTATAAAACTTTGAGGTAATTATTTTCTTTATAATGAGACGAAGGTAAGGTATGATACTATAGAACTATGCTATCTGATTTACATGGGTTCTTGGAATGACAAAGATAAACATACATTCCTTACATGTCAGAAACTATCAAAGTTGCCTTTGATAATGCTACAGTTACTGTGTATGTACAATAAGTGCAATAATAATAATAATGCCTTTCTTTAAAATAATTAGGAAAACACAAGCTATATATTTGGCTAATCTGGCTATGACAGAAGTTTTCATATCTCTCTTTACTATTTTATATCTGTGAACTTTCTATTATAGAAAAATATGACATATACTTAATTTTATAAGTGTATCATAGAGTACAATGTTGTATAGCAAATTTGTAGAACTTTTTCATCTTTAATTACTGATACTCAATACTCTTTGAGCAGTAGATCCTCATTTTCCCAACACTTCAACCCTGAGTAATCAACGTTCCACTTTAGACTGTCAAGAATTTTTACTATATTAGGTGCACCATACAGGTGCAGTTCATCATTATATTACTTGCTCATTTCACTTAATATAATGTTCTCTAGGCTCAACAATTCTGCTGCCTGTGACAAGATTCCCTTCTTTTTTGTGCATGAGAATAATATATCATTGAATATATATACCATAGCTTCTCTATGCATTTATCCATTAATACATATTTGGAGCCTTCTCTTAGAGACAGTGCTTCAGTTTGCAGTATTGATTAAAAGGTTAATTTCCTTCCTTCCTGGTTTATTGAGTGCTTTTTTATTTTGTCATGGAAGTGCATTATATTTTATCAAATGCTTTCTCTGTATCTTTTTTTTAATATAATGTACTCTTTATTTGTGGACAAAAGGTCATCAAGGGCCCATCTTTTATTTTTTTCTGTTTTTGGCTATTCTCAGTTTTCACTGCTGCCACAGGTTCTTCTCTAGTTGCAGGGAGTGGGGGCTACTCTCTAGTTAAGATGAGCAGAATTCTGTGTGTTGACTTCTCGTGTTATGAAACTCAGACTCTAGGGCACATGGGATTCAGTAGTTGCGGCACATGGGCTCAACAGTTGTGACTCATGGGCTTAGCTGCTCTGCAACATGTGGGATCTTCCCAGATCAGGGATTGAACCCATGCCTCCTGCTTTGGCAGGCAAACTCTTTACCACTGAGCTACCAAGGAAGCCCCCTTCTATCTTTTTAAATTATCATGTAGTGTCAATCCTTTCTCTGTTAATGTGGTATATCACATTTATTATTTATTTTTTAATATTGAGCCATCCTTGTATCTTATGGACAAATTCCATTTGGTAACAGTTTATGAAAGTTTTAATGTGCTGTAAATTTGTTTTTCCAGTATTTTGTTGAGGATTTTACATATGTATTTATCAGAGATACTGGTTGACAGTTTTCTTTTCTTCTTATTTTTTTTCTGTCTTTGATATTATGGTAATATGCCCTCCATAAAATAAATTTGGAAATGTTCATGCTTCTTTAACTTTTGGAAAAACTTGAGAAATATTGATGTTAAATCTTTACATGTTTGATATTAGACATGGTATACACAGTGCACATGGTATATACATTGGGATACAATTCTATACAATAATAGAATTCACCAATGAGTCATCTGATTCTGAGCAGTTTTCATTTGGAGATGGATGATTGATTAGTCATTCAATCTCTTTACCAGTCATAAATCTGTTGAGATTTTCTATTTCATCCTGATTCAGTCTTGGTAGATTGTGTGTTTCTCAGTTCATCTGCTTCTTTTAGATTATCCAATTCTATGATATGTAATTATTCATCTTACTCTCATAATCCCTAGGGTTTCTGAAAGTTTTATCTCAGGTGTCGATTTCTGTGACCATTATTATTATTAAAATATAGAATATTTCTATCACAAGGACTGCTCGTGCTACCCTTTTAGAATCACAGTTACTTCTCTCTCCACCCTTTCCCTCTAACCTCCAGCAAGCCTAATTTATTCTGCATTTCAATAATTTTGTCATTTTAAGAATGCTATGTACTGTGCTGTCCTGCTCTGTGCTATACTTAGTTGCTCATTCACGTCTGACTCGTTGAGACCCGATGGACTCTACCCTACCAGGTTCTTCTTTTTGTGGTGATGTTCCAGGAAAGAATACTGGAGTGGATTGCCATGGAGATCCTCCAGGGAATCTCCCAACCCAGGGATCAAACCCAAGTCTCATGCATTGCAGGTAGATTCTTCTCAAGCTGAACTACCACAGAAGTAGAAGAATGCCATATAAAGTATAAAACATAGTTCATTGTTATTTGATGTTGAATTTTTTATTCAGTATAATCCCCTTGAGGCACATCTAAATCGTTGCATATATCAATTGCTCATTACAGCGTGCCACTTTGTTTGCTTTACCATTCATCCACTGAAGAACATTTTAGTTATTTCCAGTTTAGTGCTATTGTGAATAAAGCTGCTGCAAACATTAATATATAAATTTTTATGTGAATATAAACATTCATTTCCTTGGAATAAATGCCCACGAATGAAATTACCAGATAGTATTATAGTTTTATATTTGGTTTTGTATGAAATTGCTACACTATTTTCCAGAACAGTTGTATTATTTTATGTTCCCACTAGCAAAGTATACGTGATCCAGTTTTTCAATATCCTCTCCAACATTTGTTGCTAACACTACTTTTGATTTCATTTTAGCCATTCTTATAGGTTTGCATTGATATCTATTGCTGTTTTAATTGTATTTTTGTAATGTGTTCTGTTTCATTGATCTATTCTCTTCACACATACAACACAGTCTTCACTGTTGTAGCGATATAATAAGCCTAACACTGAGGAGATTCATCCCTTCAAATTGATTTCTCTTTTTAAAAATTGCTTTAGCTATGATGTCTTTTGCCTTCTCGTATAAAGTTTATAATAAAGTTGCTTGTGTCTAAAAAGTCAGGCTAAAGTTTTGATAAAATATTGTATTATCTAACATTAAATTTGAATAATGGAGATTCCTGTACACTTTTTAGTCTTTTAAACCATGTTTCCTTTTTATTCATGTTTCATTCATTTATGCTATCTTCAAAATGTTAGTTAAAATATTTATTAAATTATTTTTATTTCTGACTTTATTATTAGCTCGAAGTTCTAAACTTCTAACAATATCTTGAATATCATGTTGATATTTTAGAAGTACCATAAATTTAGAATATACAATTAAAAATGTCAGAATGGAGAGTCAGAGTAGGAGGATGCTGAGATCACCTCCCCCGTGGTTGGCTTCAGGAAGATGAGTCTTCTCAGCTTGTCTGAAAACCAATGCCATTTTCTGGAAGGATTTAAGAAACCAAGACTTGGTTCTTGAAGTTTGTGTGGACACACTTGCTTACTCCTGGTTCCAGTGCAGATTGCAGATTAAAAGTGGCCTGGGGTTCTGGTCACATTGCTGGGACCACATGAGGGCACATCCAAGTCCATACCAGAAACCCTCTCTAGCCTCCTTTTTTTAGTGCTGCTCCCCACTAGGGTGGAAGCTGCCAATGCTAAGAAGAACACACATACTTAGAGGGAATTGAACGAGCTCAGACCTGACCTGCATCTGATAACTCCAGAGGCAGCCATTGCCAGAGGACCCATTCCTGCCCATTTTTAGGGAAAGAAAAACTATGTCCGGGATAAAATCTGACATCGACTGCAGGAGAGAAATCAGCTCAGTAATGTGACATCAACCCCTCAAGCACCCAACCCAGTATCTAAGAATGGTATATTCACCGAGGGAAAAAAGTGAATCCAGTACAGAAGTACATAAGCTCTCAGACTCTTGTCATTTCTCCCAAAGAGGAGGCTACCATTACACAGGAGGGAACCCATCCTCTTAGTCCTTCCGGTCTAGCCCCTGCAATCCTAACTTGACCTGATAAGAAGGTGACTATTATTAAGCATGGGAGAAGCCCTGGCTCACACCTGACGCTGGTTCTTGTCCTTCTACCTCCTGCACTACTACAATCGTATAAAGTTTATAATAAAGTTGCTTGTGTCTAAAAAGTCAGGCTAAAGTTTTGATAAAATATTGTATTATCTAACATTAAATTTGAATAATGGAGATTCCTGTACACTTTTAGTCTTTTAAACCATGTTTCCTTTTTATTCATGTTTCATTCATTTATGCTATCTTCAAAATGTTAGTTAAAATATTTATTAAATTATTTTTATTTCTGACTTTATTATTAGCTCGAAGTTCTAAACTTCTAACAATATCTTGAATATCATGTTGATATTTTAGAAGTACCATAAATTTAGAATATACAATTAAAAATGTCAGAATGGAGAGTCAGAGTAGGAGGATGCTGAGATCACCTCCCCCGTGGTTGGCTTCAGGAAGATGAGTCTTCTCAGCTTGTCTGAAAACCAATGCCATTTTCTGGAAGGATTTAAGAAACCAAGACTTGGTTCTTGAAGTTTGTGTGGACACACTTGCTTACTCCTGGTTCCAGTGCAGATTGCAGATTAAAAGTGGCCTGGGGTTCTGGTCACATTGCTGGGACCACATGAGGGCACATCCAAGTCCATACCAGAAACCCTCTCTAGCCTCCTTTTTCTAGTGCTGCTCCCCACTAGGGCGGAAGCTTCCAATGCTAAGAAGAACACACATACTTAGAGGGAATTGAACGAGCTCAGACCTGACCTGCATCTGATAACTCCAGAGGCAGCCATTGCCAGAGGACCCATTCCTGCCCATTTTTAGGGAAAGAAAAACTATGTCCGGGATAAAATCTGACATCGACTGCAGGAGAGAAATCAGCTCAGTAATGTGACATCAACCCCTCAAGCACCCAACCCAGTATCTAAGAATGGTATATTCACCGAGGGAAAAAAGTGAATCCAGTACAGAAGTACATAAGCTCTCAGACTCTTGTCATTTCTCCCAAAGAGGAGGCTACCATTACACAGGAGGGAACCCATCCTCTTAGTCCTTCCGGTCTAGCCCCTGCAATCCTAACTTGACCTGATAAGAAGGTGACTATTATTAAGCATGGGAGAAGCCCTGGCTCACACCTGACGCTGGTTCTTGTCCTTCTACCTCCTGCACTACTACAAAAAACCCATAATAGATACACAAACCTTAGAGAAAAAAGAACACAAACACAAAGAGAATCATCAAACCGCAAAGGGAGAGGCTAAAAGAAAAAGAAAAGAATAGATAAAAACTAAAAACAACAATAAAACAAGATTCAAAATGGTAATGTGTCAATAATCACTGAGATAGCCTATTAATAATCATTTTAAATGTCAATGGAGTAAACTCTCCAATCAAAAGACATAGCCTGGTTGATTCAATTAACAAATTAAAAAGATGACCCATCTATATGCTGTCCATAAGAGACTGACTTCAGAGTCAAAGAACAGACAGACTAAAAGAGGATGGAAAAAGGCATTCCATGTGAAGGTAAATGAAAAGAAAGCTGGTGTAGCAATATTCATATTACATATCAGGTTTCAAAACATGGCCTACAATAAAAGCAGAGAAAAGAATTATATAATGATAAAAAGATCAATAAAAGAGACTGCCAAGCTTGTAAACATATATGTACCTAATACATGAGCACCTACTATGTAAAACAACTGTCGGTAGACATATAAGGAGGAGTGGACAATAATAGGAAATAGTAGAGGAACTTAATATTCCACTCACATCAATGAACAGATCATCCAGACAGAAAATCAATGAGAAACTGTGGCCTTCAATGACATATTAGATTAGTTGGACTTAATAGACATCTATAGAACATTACATATCAGAACAAAAGACTATACAACATTTTCATATGCACATGAAGTATTGTCCTGGTTATAGCACATCGTAGGTCACGAAAATAATCTTAACAGTATAGATGTTCTTTCAAGTATCTTTTTTGATCATAACATATGACACTGGAAATCAATTATAAGAAGAAAAATGGGAAAAAACACAGACACATGGATGCTAAGAAAAGGAAAAGAAAAAAATTTACAAACTAAAAAAACCAATGGGTTAATAAAGAAATCTAAGAGGAAATTAAAAAATACATTGAGACAAATGACATATAAATGCAACATATGAAAACCTATGGAGGGCTTCCCTGGTGGTCCAGCGGGTAAGGACACTGCCTTTCAGTGCAAGGGGCGCCGGTTAGATCCCTGGCCTGGGAAGATGCCATGTGCCACAGAGCGGCTGGACCGATGTATCAAATTACCGAGCCGGAGCTCTGGAGCACATGTGCCCAGAGCCAGTACTCTGAGACAACAGAGGTCACTGCGATGGGAGGCCCACATGGGCCAAAGAACAAAGGTGAATGAAAATAGATGAATGAAAGACCAATAGAAGTGGCCTGCCTGCCCCTTTCCTCTCCACCCCCCCCCCCCAAAAAAAAAAAACCCTATGGAATAGCACAAAAGTAGTTCTAAGAGGACAAGTGAAAGTGTCAGTCACGCAGTCCTGTCCCACTATTTGTGACCCCATGAACTAGGCAACCAGGCTCCTCTGTCCATGGAATTTTCCAGGCAAGAACACGGAAGAGGGTATACATATTGAACTCCAAAAGACCTTGAAGAGCTGAAGAAACCTTGAGAAAAAAAGAGCACAGCTGAAGGTATCATTACATCAGACAGATTATTGTACAAAACTATATAATCAAACCAGCATGGTGTTTGTACAAAAACAGACACAGTGGTCAATGAATCTGAATAGAGAGTCCAAAATAAATGCGGACACATAAGGTTGATTAATCTATGACAAAGGATTCAAGAAAAATATGCAATAAGGAAAAGACAGTCTTTCAATAAGTGGTGCTGGTAAAACAGAAAGCTATAAGTAAAAGAGTGAAATTACAACCTTTTCTCAAACCATACACAAAATAACCTCAAAATAGAATAATGACCTAATGTAAGACAAAAATTATAAAACTTTTAAAGAAGACAACATAAGCACTTTGACATGAATTTTGACAATCTTTCTTTAAATTCATCACTTCTGGCAAAGGAAACAAAAGCAAAAATGAACAAATGGGTCCTAATTAAACATAGAACTTTTTCAAAGCAAAGGAAAACACTAACAAAATCAAAAGACATTCTACCGAATGGAAGAACATTTTTACAAGCTACGTGACTGATAAAGGGTTAATATTTAAAATACATAAACATTTCATAAAACTCAATAATAAAAACAAACAGCCTGATTAAAAATGGGCAGAAAGGTGGTGGAGCTAAGATGGCAGCATAGAAGGACGTGCACTCATCTCTCCTACAAAATCACCTGAATTGCAACAAGTTCCTGAAAAAACATTGACAGGAGGACGTTGGATCCGATCACAAAAAAGATACCCCACATCAAAGAGCAAAGGAGAATCCACAACAAGATGGTAGGAGGGGTGCAATCATGCTTTTAAAAGTCAAATGTCATACATCCCAGAGAGGCTGGGTGGGCCAAATACGCAAAGCCTGTTGCAAATCAAGACCCAGAAAAGGAGCAGTGATGCCCACAAGGGACTGAGCCTGACCTGCTTTAGAGGGTCCAAGTGCCCCCTTAAGCTAGAAGTGCCCTTGAGCAGTCCTCGGATGGACGGCACTCAATTCCCTTTGAAGGAGGTTATCATTAACTTGATCATAGAGCCGCCAAGTAGGACTGGAGACTGTGCGCACTGTGATCCAGGACAGGGGAAAGGCGATCGTGCATGAGACTGAACTTGACTCACCTCTGAGTAATCTGACATCTCTGGCGATGGCTGGAGTTGATGGTGGCCTGCAACAGGATCGGGGTCACTGCAAAAGTGCTTCTCATAGAGCATGTGGGAATAAATCCTTTGTGAGAGAGACGCCATTTTCCCTACTGTAGTTTGACTGCTGGTCAAGATATAGGGAGGGAACTTTGTTCCACCCAGCAAAAAAAAAAAAAAGAAACTTGGATTAAGGATTAAGAAACTACCAGGGCTTCTCTGGTGGTCCAGTGGGCAAGGACACTGCTTTGCAGTGCAAGGGACACCAGTTCAATCCCTGGTCTGGGAAGATCCCACATGCCGCAGAGCAGCTGTACCTATGTGTCCAACTACCAAGCAAGAGTTCTGGAGCCCATGCGCCCAGAGCTGGTCTCAGCAACCAGGGAGGCCACTGCGATGGGAGGCCCACGCAGGCCAAGGAACAAAAAGAAATAGATGAAAGACCAATGGAAGTGGCCAAAATTAAAAAAAAAAAAGAAAGAAAGAAACTAACAGGGCCAGCCTGGACAGGCCTTTTAGCTCTGGAACTGGCAGAAATAAACAAGCAGTAAAAGAGATCTTCAGATCCAACCACTGCCAGAGGCAAGAAAAAGACTGATAATTCCTGAATAGTCAGCAAGAGACAGAAGGACATAAACACTATTTTCATGTTTTGTCTGGAGATGGAGTTACTGCTGGATTTTTTAAATTTCATTTTATTTCTTATTCTTTTTTATTGCTTTTTGTTTTGTTTTGTTTTGTTTTGTTTTTTTTTGCTTGTTTTTTTCCTTTTTATCCAAACATGCTCAGTACCCCCATGTTTCTGTGTGTGTGTATGTGTGTTTGTTTCCTCCATTGAATTATTTTGAAGCTACTAACCTTATCAGTAAGACTGAATATATTCAAGTTTACATAATTTTTTTTTCTTTTTTCCTTTTAAATTACACATTTTATTTTGGTATAAACTTCTGGTTCCACATTGGCTTTTTATGGTTCTGTGGGGGTTTTGTCTGTTTTTATGGTTTTTGCTTTGTTCTTCTATATTTTTCTATACACTTATCTCTGTTTTAATGTTTTAATTTTGTATATGTATTACTACTTCCTCTACAAGTATTTCTTTGCTTTCTCTGATGCTCTTTTCCTACAGCACTACCCTCTAATACATACAAATCTTTATCTCCCTATAGTTAACTTTGCAGTATTATTCTCTATTTCTCTTCTATCCTCCCTTTCTCTTTTACCCTTTTCCCACCATATTTCTTAGTATGTTCTGTCCTCATTGCCTTATCCCCAACTGGGACCCTTCACTAACATTATTCTCCAATTTGTGCTCTACTTAGTTTGGTTATTAATGGATAGATATCATTCTTGGTTTTCTCTATTCACCATGCTAGTGTATTATACTGTATTTTTGGTTGTAATGTTTGGGTTATGTTACAGCTGTATAGATTTGTGTTGTATAATTCAGTACACTAGATAGTATTGGCATGATATTTTATTTTATTTTTTTTTATAATTTTTTATTTATTTATCTTTTGGAGGGTCGGGTGGGGAGGGAGAGGGATGGACGGGCCACTTCTGTTGGTCTTTCATTTCTCTATTTTCATCCGTCTTTGTTCTTTGGCTCCTGTGGGCCTCCCATTATGGTGGCCACTGTCATTGCAGAGCACCTGCTCTGGGTGCACGCGCGCCAGAGCTCCGGCTCGGTAATTGGACACATCGATCCTGCTGCCCCGCGGCACGTGGGATCTTCCCAGGCCAGGGATCAAACCGGCGCCCCTTGCACTGCAAGGCAGTGTCTTTACCCACTAGACCACCAGGGGAAGCCCCTGGCATGATATTTTAATTGCCAATTGTCAAAGGTATACCTTCTGTTTCTCATTCGCATATATATGTTTTAGTATCATTTAATGCCATAACAAACCAGCTGTGAAATACTCATTTCCTGGTCAGGCAACAAGCCCAGGGGCTTTAGGGAGGGAGCCCTGACTCCAAAACTTTACAATACTAGAGAACACCTAACACAAGACAGCAGTAAACAGTGAGAACTCCAACAATGGTAAACACTTCTATGCAAGTCCTGACATCAACCAACCACCAGCATCACGCAGAATAAGAATCCCCATCCAAACAACAAATACCAACAGATGTAACTCAAAGTCTAGGAAAAGGAAACCCAAAACATAGTCAGTTAAAAAAGTAATAATAACAATGAAATGGCAGAGAAATATCACACAAGTGAAGGAACAATCTACAAACACACAAGTTCAAATAAACAAAGAGGAATTAGACAAGCTTTCTGAAAGTGAATTTAGAAGAATAATAGTAAAGATGATCCAAAACACCAAAAACAGAATTTTAGAGAAATTTCAAGAAGTAACTAACACACTGAATAAAGAAATATAAGAACTTGAAAAACAGCAAACAGAGACAAATAACTCAATGGCTGAATTTAAAAACATTGTAGAAGGAATCAAGAGTAGAGTATCTGAGACAGAAGACTGAATAAGTGTGCTGCAAGAGAGGATGGTGGAAGTAACTGCTGAAAAACAGAATCAAGCTCAAAGAAAGAAAAGAGCAGAAGACAGCCTCAGAGACCTCTGCGATAATATCAAAAACACCAATATTTGAATTACAGAGATCCCAGAAGAAGAAGAAACAAAGAAAGGATATCAGAAAATTTTTGAAGAGATTATAGTTGAAAATTTCCCAACATGGGAAAAGAAATAGTCAATCAATTTGCAATAGAGTAAATCCAAGAGGAATTCCCCATTATGGTGGCCACTGTCATTGCAGAGCACCTGCTCTGGGTGCACGCGCGCCAGAGCTCCGGCTCGGTAATTGGACACATCGATCCTGCTGCCCCGCGGCACGTGGGATCTTCCCAGGCCAGGGATCAAACCGGCGCCCCTTGCACTGCAAGGCAGTGTCTTTACCCACTAGACCACCAGGGGAAGCCCCTGGCATGATATTTTAATTGCCAATTGTCAAAGGTATACCTTCTGTTTCTCATTCGCATATATATGTTTTAGTATCATTTAATGCCATAACAAACCAGCTGTGAAATACTCATTTCCTGGTCAGGCAACAAGCCCAGGGGCTTTAGGGAGGGAGCCCTGACTCCAAAACTTTACAATACTAGAGAACACCTAACACAAGACAGCAGTAAACAGTGAGAACTCCAACAATGGTAAACACTTCTATGCAAGTCCTGACATCAACCAACCACCAGCATCACGCAGAATAAGAATCCCCATCCAAACAACAAATACCAACAGATGTAACTCAAAGTCTAGGAAAAGGAAACCCAAAACATAGTCAGTTAAAAAAGTAATAATAACAATGAAATGGCAGAGAAATATCACACAAGTGAAGGAACAATCTACAAACACACAAGTTCAAATAAACAAAGAGGAATTAGACAAGCTTTCTGAAAGTGAATTTAGAAGAATAATAGTAAAGATGATCCAAAACACCAAAAACAGAATTTTAGAGAAATTTCAAGAAGTAACTAACACACTGAATAAAGAAATATAAGAACTTGAAAAACAGCAAACAGAGACAAATAACTCAATGGCTGAATTTAAAAACATTGTAGAAGGAATCAAGAGTAGAGTATCTGAGACAGAAGACTGAATAAGTGTGCTGCAAGAGAGGATGGTGGAAGTAACTGCTGAAAAACAGAATCAAGCTCAAAGAAAGAAAAGAGCAGAAGACAGCCTCAGAGACCTCTGCGATAATATCAAAAACACCAATATTTGAATTACAGAGATCCCAGAAGAAGAAGAAACAAAGAAAGGATATCAGAAAATTTTTGAAGAGATTATAGTTGAAAATTTCCCCAACATGGGAAAAGAAATAGTCAATCAAGTCCAAGAAGTGCAAAGTGCACCATACAGAGTAAATCCAAGAAGAAACACACCAAAATATGTATTAATGAAGACAACACAAATGACACACAAAGAGAGAATTCTAAAAGCAGCAAGGGAAAATCAACTAGTGACATACAAAGGAAGCCCCATATGTTTAACAGATGATCTTTCAACAGAAACTGTGCATGCCAGAAGGGAATGGCAAGACGCATTTATAGCGATGAAACAGAATAATCTGCACCCAAGAATATGCTACCCATCAAGGATCTCATTCAAAATTGACGGAGAAATCAAAAGCTTTACAGATAAGGAAAAATTAAAAGAATTTAGCCACACCAAACCAGCCTTACAGCAAGTGTCATAGGAACTTATATAGACAAAAAGTATAAGAGAAGAAGAAGACCCACAAAACAAAGCCATCATAATATCTAAGATGATGACAATAGGATCATTTGTATCAATAATTACTTTGAATGTAAATGAGCTAAATGACCCAACCAAAAGACACGGAGTGGCTGAATGGATTAAAAAACACGACCCATACATATCCTGCCTACAAGAAACTCACTTCAGACCTACAGACACTCAAAGACTGAAAGTGAGAGGATGGAAAAAGATATTCCATGCAAATGGAAATCAAAAGAAAGTTGGAGTAGAACTCCTCATGTGAGACAAAATAGACTTTAAAGTAAAGAAAATTATAAGAGACAAGGCAGGACACTGCATAATGATCTAGGGATTGATCCAAGAGGAAGACATAGCAATCATAAATATCTATGTACCCAACACAGGAACACCCCAATACATAAAACATGCACTTTTAGACATAAAAGAAGAAATTGACAATAACACAGTCATAGTAGGAGCCTTTAACACTCCTCTCACACCAATAGACAGATCATCAAAACAGAAAACTAATAAACACAAGCCTTAAGTGACACACTAGTAGAGATGGACCTCATGGATATCTTTAGGACCTTCCATCCAAAAACAGAACAATACACTTTCTGCTCAAGTGCTCATGGAACATTCTCCAGGAGAGACCACATCTTGGGCCACAATCAAAACTCAGTCAATTCAAGAAAATTGAAATTATATCAACCATCTTCTCTGACCACAATGCAATGAGACTAGAGATCAACTACAGGAAAAAAAACTGGTAAAAACACAACCATATGGAGAGTAAACAACACATACCTAACAAACAAACTGATTACCAAGCAAACCAAAGGAGAAATAAAAATATTCCTAGAAGAAAACGACAATGAACACACAACAGTGCAAAACCTATGGGATGCTACAAAAGAAGTTCTAAGAGGGAAGTTTATAGCAATACAATCCTACTTCAAGAAACTAGAAAAATATCAAACAGATGGCCTAACCTGATGCTTAAAACAATTGGAGAAAGAAGAATAAAAACACCCCACAGTTAGCAGAAGAAGAGATATCCTAAAGATCAGAGCAGAAATAAATGAAAAAGAAATAAAAGAAACAATAGTAAAAATAAATACAACAAAAAGCTGGTTCTTCGAAAAGGTAAATAAAATCGACAAACAACTGGCCAGATTCATCATGAAAAAAAGAGAGATGAACCAGATCTATAAAATCAAAAATGAAAACGAGAGATCAAAACAGATAATGTAGAAACCCAAAGGATTCTGAGAGACTATTGTGAACAACTCTATGGCAACAAACTGGACAACCTGGAAGACATGGAAAGTTTCTTAGAAAAGGTTAGTGTTTCAAGATTGAACCAGAAAGAAATAGAAAGTATGAACAATCCAATCACACGCTCAGAAATCAAATTTGTGATTAAAAACCTATCCAAAAATAAAAGCCCAGGGACACAGGTGAATTCTCCCAAACATTAAAAAAAAAAACACTTAATGCCTGTCCTTCTAAAACTCTTCCAAAATATTGCATAGGAAGGAACACTTCCAAACACATTCTACAAGGCCATCATCACCCTGATACCAAAGGTAGGCAAAGACAACACAAAAAAAGAAAATTATAGGCCAATTCCACTGATGAATTTAGACACCAATATCCTCAACAAAATCCTAGCAAACAGAATTCAACAACCCATCAAAAACTCACACACCATGATCAAGTCGGTTCACCTGAGGCATGCAAAGATTCTTCAATATCCACAAATCCATCAATGTGACACACCATATCAACAAATTGAGAGACAAAAACCACATGATAATCTCTATAGATGTAGAAAAAGCCTTTGAAAATATCCAACACCCATTTATGATTAAAACTCTTTAAAACATGAGCATAGAAGGAATCTATCTCAACAAAGTGAAAGCCATATATGAGAAGTTCACAGTGAACATTATTCTCCATGGTGGTAAAAGGACACATGAAAAGACAGATGAACAAAAGACACATGAAAACATGCTCACATTGCTAATCAAAGAAATGTAAGTAAAAATGACAATGCACTATCCCCTCATATCTGTCAGATCGTCTATTATCAATAAGACAACAAGTCAAAAATTTTGTTGAGGTATGGGTAAAGCAGAATCCTAGTTCACCAATAGTGGGAATGTAAATTGGTGCAACCACTATGGAAAACAATATATAGGTTCTTCAATAAAACAGAAAGATAAAATCTATCAACTTCACTTCTGCCTATATCTCTGAAGAATATTAAAAAAATTAATTTGAAAAGATACATACACTGCAATGTTGGTAGTAATTTTATTTATAATTGCCAAGACTTGAAAGAAACCTGTGTCTATCAATAGAATGGATAAAGAAAGCATTGTTTACATATAGAATAGGATATTACTCAGTCATAAGACAGTATGAAATTTTGACATTTGTAACATAGATAAACCTGGAAGATATTTATTCATATGCTTAGTGAAATAAGCCTGACACAGAAAAGCAAATACTATATACTTTCACTTATATGTAGAATTTAAAATATAACACAAAATAAATTAATATAATAAAACAGAAACAACCTCACAGATACAGAGAACAAACTTACAGTTACTAGTGTGGGGATCATGGTGGGGCAAAGAAGGATAGGGGAGAAAGAGATATAAACTACTAGGTGCAAAATAAAAAAAATACAAAGGTGTATTGTGTAGCACAGGGAATATAGCCAATATTTTATAGTAACTTTAAATGGAGGATAAGATACAAAAATCACTACCTTGTACACCTGAAACTGGTATAGTATTGTAAATCAACCAAACCTTAATAAAAAAAAGTCTCTTTCCCGAGCAAACATTTTTGTTTTTCTCTTTCTGTTGGGAGTGATTTCTCTTAGTTACTTTTTGCAACATTTCTCTCTTTGCTCTTTCATATCCAGTGGATGTCAAATTCTATTGAAGGACCTTTCACAAAATATTCTTCATACCTTTGCGTTCTCCTTTCAACTAAAGCAACCTTATTTCAACTCTTTTTTACCAGGTATTCCTGATCATTAATGTAGCCTCTGAATTGATAGGTGCTTCAAATATCTATCTCAATCCATTCAGAAATATATTACAAACTTTCATTCAAGAAGATAAATCATTTTCTCTGATGTTATAACACAGAAAGTTGTTGATTCATTTTAAAAAGAAAATCTAGTCAACTAGAGTTCTTACATTTCTTTGCTTTTACAAAGCTCTTTGGAAGAGGATAACAAAGAAGAAATACAGAACCTTAAAACAGGCTTAATTCTCTCTCAAAATCTTATTTCTATTCAAATCTCTGTAGTCTGAGAACTGGCAAGATGAGAAAGGCAGGATGGAAAGAGTGTGGTATGACATGTTGTGTAGTTGTGTGCTTATGTGGTTTTTTAAAGAGGGAAATTAAGTTGTTGGGCCACTGGCTGGCTCATTAGAGAAGCAGGCAGTAGGTCCTCGAAAGAGCCTGTGGAGGTGCCCTAATCTTGAATATCTTGATCAAAGCAAAGTTTTCTCCTTCATTGCACCACACAGTGAGGAACTTCAAATCAGTATTATTGACTTTCTAAGCAGTAGGTGTGAGTTTTAAGATGATCACAGACGATTAGAGAGAATTTAAATGGCAGACCTGGTGAGTAAAGCTGGCCTCCCCATAGCCGATTCAGTCCACAACCAAGGCTTTAGTTTCTAGGAGTGTCAATCCAGTATTTAGGCCCATGGCCGGTAGTGCACTCTGTATGCCCTATTCCTACTCTAGGAGCCCTCATTGCAAGGGGGCCCTTGTCTCTGAGTCCTAATAGGGGAGAAAGAGATATAAACTACTAGGTGCAAAATAAAAAAAATACAAAGGTGTATTGTGTAGCACAGGGAATATAGCCAATATTTTATAGTAACTTTAAATGGAGGATAAGATACAAAAATCACTACCTTGTACACCTGAAACTGGTATAGTATTGTAAATCAACCAAACCTTAATAAAAAAAAGTCTCTTTCCCGAGCAAACATTTTTGTTTTTCTCTTTCTGTTGGGAGTGATTTCTCTTAGTTACTTTTTGCAACATTTCTCTCTTTGCTCTTTCATATCCAGTGGATGTCAAATTCTATTGAAGGACCTTTCACAAAATATTCTTCATACCTTTGCGTTCTCCTTTCAACTAAAGCAACCTTATTTCAACTCTTTTTTACCAGGTATTCCTGATCATTAATGTAGCCTCTGAATTGATAGGTGCTTCAAATATCTATCTCAATCCATTCAGAAATATATTACAAACTTTCATTCAAGAAGATAAATCATTTTCTCTGATGTTATAACACAGAAAGTTGTTGATTCATTTTAAAAAGAAAATCTAGTCAACTAGAGTTCTTACATTTCTTTGCTTTTACAAAGCTCTTTGGAAGAGGATAACAAAGAAGAAATACAGAACCTTAAAACAGGCTTAATTCTCTCTCAAAATCTTATTTCTATTCAAATCTCTGTAGTCTGAGAACTGGCAAGATGAGAAAGGCAGGATGGAAAGAGTGTGGTATGACATGTTGTGTAGTTGTGTGCTTATGTGGTTTTTTAAAGAGGGAAATTAAGTTGTTGGGCCACTGGCTGGCTCATTAGAGAAGCAGGCAGTAGGTCCTCGAAAGAGCCTGTGGAGGTGCCCTAATCTTGAATATCTTGATCAAAGCAAAGTTTTCTCCTTCATTGCACCACACAGTGAGGAACTTCAAATCAGTATTATTGACTTTCTAAGCAGTAGGTGTGAGTTTTAAGATGATCACAGACGATTAGAGAGAATTTAAATGGCAGACCTGGTGAGTAAAGCTGGCCTCCCCATAGCCGATTCAGTCCACAACCAAGGCTTTAGTTTCTAGGAGTGTCAATCCAGTATTTAGGCCCATGGCCGGTAGTGCACTCTGTATGCCCTATTCCTACTCTAGGAGCCCTCATTGCAAGGTCCCTTGTTCTGAGTCCTTTGGGAGAAGTTCTTTCCAGACTCCTCTGCTGAAACTTCCTTGTGATGAGCATGCTGGTGGGGGGAAGAAGATGCTTTCCTTGTCTGACTTAGTAGCCAGCAATTTTCACTCCTAGCTCTCCGACAGCTCCCTACTTCTACCTTTGTTGTCCTTGTGCAAGTTGCTCAGTTGTGTCTAACTCTTTGTGACTTCATGGACTGCAGCACAACAGGCTTCTTTCTCCTTCACTATGTCTCAGAGTTCACTCAGACTCAGATCCTCTAAGTTGATGATGCCATCCAACCACTTCATCCTCTGTTACCCCCTTCCCCTCCTGTACTCAATCTTTTCCAGCATCAGGGGTCTCTTCCAGTGAGTGGACTCTTCACATCAGATGGCTTAAGTATTGGAGCTTCAGCTTTAAGATTGGTTCTTCCAATGAACACTCCACCTTAGGATCCAAAAAACTGCCATAACCTTTTTTCCTGAGTTTCCTCAACAGTGAGAGTGTCCTCTCTTTGGCACTGACCCACCCTACACCCCACCGGTGTGCCTTTTCAACAAGGAAAAGGGAAGAGGCAGACTGGTGTTTACTTCTGTTTCAGTGTCTCGCTTATGATGGCAGTAAGTGATTAAAGGCTTAACTCTCATTTCTATCTTATTACTTTAATTGGCAACTCTGACACCTGACATTTCTGCTCACTGTCTCTCTCCCAACTCACCTGAATTCCTGACACACAGATATCAGAGGGAAAGGAGACACCAGAGAGGAAATCAGTTATTCCCATTTTCTTCAGAATTTCCTCCCTACTTTTTTCAATTCAATCTCCTTATGAGAACTTGCATATTATTGACTTTCTAAGCAGTAGGTGTGAGTTTTAAGATGATCACAGACGATTAGAGAGAATTTAAATGGCAGACCTGGTGAGTAAAGCTGGCCTCCCCATAGCCGATTCAGTCCACAACCAAGGCTTTAGTTTCTAGGAGTGTCAATCCAGTATTTAGGCCCATGGCCGGTAGTGCACTCTGTATGCCCTATTCCTACTCTAGGAGCCCTCATTGCAAGGTCCCTTGTTCTGAGTCCTTTGGGAGAAGTTCTTTCCAGACTCCTCTGCTGAAACTTCCTTGTGATGAGCATGCTGGTGGGGGGAAGAAGATGCTTTCCTTGTCTGACTTAGTAGCCAGCAATTTTCACTCCTAGCTCTCCGACAGCTCCCTACTTCTACCTTTGTTGTCCTTGTGCAAGTTGCTCAGTTGTGTCTAACTCTTTGTGACTTCATGGACTGCAGCACAACAGGCTTCTTTCTCCTTCACTATGTCTCAGAGTTCACTCAGACTCAGATCCTCTAAGTTGATGATGCCATCCAACCACTTCATCCTCTGTTACCCCCTTCCCCTCCTGTACTCAATCTTTTCCAGCATCAGGGGTCTCTTCCAGTGAATGGACTCTTCACATCAGATGGCTTAAGTATTGGAGCTTCAGCTTTAAGATTGGTTCTTCCAATGAACACTCCACCTTAGGATCCAAAAAACTGCCATAACCTTTTTTCCTGAGTTTCCTCAACAGTGAGAGTGTCCTCTCTTTGGCACTGACCCACCCTACACCCCACCGGTGTGCCTTTTCAACAAGGAAAAGGGAAGAGGCAGACTGGTGTTTACTTCTGTTTCAGTGTCTCGCTTATGATGGCAGTAAGTGATTAAAGGCTTAACTCTCATTTCTATCTTATTACTTTAATTGGCAACTCTGACACCTGACATTTCTGCTCACTGTCTCTCTCCCAACTCACCTGAATTCCTGACACACAGATATCAGAGGGAAAGGAGACACCAGAGAGGAAATCAGTTATTCCCATTTTCTTCAGAATTTCCTCCCTACTTTTTTCAATTCAATCTCCTTATGAGAACTTGCATATTATTACTTATGAATTCTACATTTTGCTAAGGTCTGGTTTTATTTTGAATCTTTAATTCCAATAATGCTTTTGTACTATTTTGGTCAAATTCATTTCTTGCTATCATTGTATTTGTTTTATCAATATTTACTTATATTTCATTTCCTCTATCTTTTAAAGAACATATAAAACTTTTCATATTTCTATCAGGTTGCTTATATCTGCCCATATAATAATCCTCAATCATAATGAAAATATCCTAGCACCCTGTACCTGTTATGGGATACTTGTTTGTTTTGTGATTGGGACAATAGATCCTTGGCATAATGGGAATTTTTTTTTTTTGAGAAAATCTCTCTCATTATATTTGCTCATTTCCTGCAAAATTAACTATGAACTCCTACACCAAGGATTTTAAAAATGCTGTAATATGATTGCAATCTAACTTTTTCTAGTTTTGTCTTATAATTGTCCATTATAGGTAACAGGCTATGGTAAAACTGAGTAATAGTGCTTCTTCTTTATTCCAAATCTGTTCCAACTGAAGGTATACTTATTGAACTCTGATAGCTGGCTCAAGTATATATTCCTTTATAGGCATTTTATGTTTCAATCTCAAATCTCATAGAACATTTCAGACTTCTTATAAAATTTATACTTTGATTGTATCTTTGTCATTTTTTTTTCTTTTTCAATTGATTCTTATGCTTTTCAGTTGTTTAATTAAATACACCTTGATTCCCTACCAGGTGATTTTTGAAAAGTCAAATTATGAATACAGATATGGATATCTAGGATCTTAGAACTCTGGCAGAAGGCAGGTAATTCATGATTACCTGGATGGGTTGTCATTTCTTTGTCAGAATAATGATACTCTGTGAAAATCACACCTTGAAAAGAAAAGAAAAGAAATAAAAGGAGGTTGTGGATGACTCAGACAATAAAAACTGTTATGACTGCTATTCTAATGGTGGATTAAAGAAAAGAGACTGAACCTGTAGGTGAAAATTTTATGTTTTTTTTCCCCCTAGGTTAGGCACAGAAAGGACTTCTACAGAACACGAAGACTAGCCTGAAAATAGATACAGACTAGTTCAAGGGATTTCAGTTCTGTTGTCAGAGGCTTTGTCTTTTCCAGTTCTCTTATCTGGTCCAGCTGCACTATTCCTTCTGCCTTTGTTCTTCGCTCCTCCCCCAATTATGGAGAGGTCACAGGATAGCAGACAACGTGGGCACAACAGTATGGAGCCCGTTTAGTTTCCCAGGAAAACTTTAATGTCCTCTGATCCTAGGGAATACTTTTTTGTGGACTATTTTAAAGGACAATTTGAAGTCTGTTTTCTGGGTCTGAAGCCTAAACCAACATTTACAATAGTCTTTCAAAGTAAAGTTTCATTAAGTGTTAGGTATTACAATGTTAGTTAATAGGCTCAAGGCATCGCAGTAATAACATTACACAAGAGGTAAGTATGCACATTTGATTAACAAGGGCAAAATCAAGTTGAGTGTAGAGAATTTCCTGCAAATTAACTATGAACTCCTACACCAAGGATTTTAAAAATGCTGTAATATGATTGCAATCTAACTTTTTCTAGTTTTGTCTTATAATTGTCCATTATAGGTAACAGGCTATGGTAAAACTGAGTAATAGTGCTTCTTCTTTATTCCAAATCTGTTCCAACTGAAGGTATACTTATTGAACTCTGATAGCTGGCTCAAGTATATATTCCTTTATAGGCATTTTATGTTTCAATCTCAAATCTCATAGAACATTTCAGACTTCTTATAAAATTTATACTTTGATTGTATCTTTGTCATTTTTTTTTCTTTTTCAATTGATTCTTATGCTTTTCAGTTGTTTAATTAAATACACCTTGATTCCCTACCAGGTGATTTTTGAAAAGTCAAATTATGAATACAGATATGGATATCTAGGATCTTAGAACTCTGGCAGAAGGCAGGTAATTCATGATTACCTGGATGGGTTGTCATTTCTTTGTCAGAATAATGATACTCTGT
Source organism: Tragulus kanchil (assembly GCA_022376925.1). Taxonomy (NCBI): domain Eukaryota; kingdom Metazoa; phylum Chordata; class Mammalia; order Artiodactyla; family Tragulidae; genus Tragulus; species Tragulus kanchil. Next base: position 82,584,184 of record JAIOJX010000003.1, on the reverse strand, counting down.
GAAAATCACACCTTGAAAAGAAAAGAAAAGAAATAAAAGGAGGTTGTGGATGACTCAGACAATAAAAACTGTTATGACTGCTATTCTAATGGTGGATTAAAGAAAAGAGACTGAACCTGTAGGTGAAAATTTTATGTTTTTTTTCCCCCTAGGTTAGGCACAGAAAGGACTTCTACAGAACACGAAGACTAGCCTGAAAATAGATACAGACTAGTTCAAGGGATTTCAGTTCTGTTGTCAGAGGCTTTGTCTTTTCCAGTTCTCTTATCTGGTCCAGCTGCACTATTCCTTCTGCCTTTGTTCTTCGCTCCTCCCCCAATTATGGAGAGGTCACAGGATAGCAGACAACGTGGGCACAACAGTATGGAGCCCGTTTAGTTTCCCAGGAAAACTTTAATGTCCTCTGATCCTAGGGAATACTTTTTTGTGGACTATTTTAAAGGACAATTTGAAGTCTGTTTTCTCTGGGTCTGAAGCCTAAACCAACATTTACAATAGTCTTTCAAAGTAAAGTTTCATTAAGTGTTAGGTATTACAATGTTAGTTAATAGGCTCAAGGCATCGCAGTAATAACATTACACAAGAGGTAAGTATGCACATTTGATTAACAGGGAAGATATTGTAGCAAAATCAAGTTGAGTGTAGAGAAACTTTTCATAGAGAAAGAAAGGTTTATTTAAGTAAAACAAAGAATTTCACTTACCAATAAATAGCGATGTATGCATTCACCCACATACTTTCAAAATTAGAACAGAATGTCTATCAAATCTACACCAGTTTAACAGAAATTATATACCAAAATTACTCACAATTTCAAGGCTTTTTCAGACTCAGAAACAAAGCTGAATAGAAATTTCATAGATTATTTCTATAAGTAATCTTCACTTCAAAAAATGCCTAATAGTAGACAAGTATTATCCTTTATATTTATCCTTTATCTGAAATAATTCATCTTATTTGGAAGCATAAGTTATATATTCTTAAAAACATGGTATGTGATGAATCTTCTGCTAAAAATATATACATAATATGCAAATCATGAGCTTCCCAGGTGGCTCTAATGGTAAAGAACCTGCCTGCCAATGCAGAAAATGTAAGAGACATGGGTTTGATTCCTGGATTGGGAAGATCCCCTGGAAGAGGCCATGGAAACCCACTCTGGTATTTTTGCCTAAAGAATCCCATGGACAGAGGAGCCTGGTGGGTTACAGTCCATGTGAGCACAAAGACTCAGACGTGACTGAAGTGACTTAGCAGCACACACATGCAAATTATACAATATGTGTTGTCTATATTTGTGGGGTGATTAAGACTAATATTTAGTTGATGTGTCAGAGGCTTTGTGTCTTTTTCCAGTTCTCTTATCTGGTCCAGCTGCACTATTCCTTCTGCCTTTGTTCTTCGCTCCTCCCCCAATTATGGAGAGGTCACAGGATAGCAGACAACGTGGGCACAACAGTATGGAGCCCGTTTAGTTTCCCAGGAAAACTTTAATGTCCTCTGATCCTAGGGAATACTTTTTTGTGGACTATTTTAAAGGACAATTTGAAGTCTGTTTTCTCTGGGTCTGAAGCCTAAACCAACATTTACAATAGTCTTTCAAAGTAAAGTTTCATTAAGTGTTAGGTATTACAATGTTAGTTAATAGGCTCAAGGCATCGCAGTAATAACATTACACAAGAGGTAAGTATGCACATTTGATTAACAGGGAAGATATTGTAGCAAAATCAAGTTGAGTGTAGAGAAACTTTTCATAGAGAAAGAAAGGTTTATTTAAGTAAAACAAAGAATTTCACTTACCAATAAATAGCGATGTATGCATTCACCCACATACTTTCAAAATTAGAACAGAATGTCTATCAAATCTACACCAGTTTAACAGAAATTATATACCAAAATTACTCACAATTTCAAGGCTTTTTCAGACTCAGAAACAAAGCTGAATAGAAATTTCATAGATTATTTCTATAAGTAATCTTCACTTCAAAAAATGCCTAATAGTAGACAAGTATTATCCTTTATATTTATCCTTTATCTGAAATAATTCATCTTATTTGGAAGCATAAGTTATATATTCTTAAAAACATGGTATGTGATGAATCTTCTGCTAAAAATATATACATAATATGCAAATCATGAGCTTCCCAGGTGGCTCTAATGGTAAAGAACCTGCCTGCCAATGCAGAAAATGTAAGAGACATGGGTTTGATTCCTGGATTGGGAAGATCCCCTGGAAGAGGCCATGGAAACCCACTCTGGTATTTTTGCCTAAAGAATCCCATGGACAGAGGAGCCTGGTGGGTTACAGTCCATGTGAGCACAAAGACTCAGACGTGACTGAAGTGACTTAGCAGCACACACATGCAAATTATACAATATGTGTTGTCTATATTTGTGGGGTGATTAAGACATATATATAGTGGAGAATTCATTCTAGATGTTTAAAAACCTTCAATGTACTTATAAAGATAATTTACCTATTTGATGCAAAATATATTCAACTTTTACTTAACAGTAATCAGTACAATAATGGAGAAAAAAATCTGTATACTACTGCATACTAGCTGGCAAGTCTTTTATTTTATTTTTTACAGAGCTTTATTGTTTATTGTCATATATCAACCTGAATCCACCATAGACATAGCTATATTTATAAAATTGATGACAAATTAAGGTTTTATGGAATTTCAATAATCTTATCCCACAAAATTTAATTAAGAACAAATGTAAAGTTGAATTTTGACTAAAATTAAATCACACGAATTCAGGATCAGAGAGAACATGACTAACTTCAAAACATTTGAAAATGACATTAAAAATTTCATGAACAGGATAAAAAATTAACAATAAGATAAAATTACTGAAATTAACTACCATATTTCTAGATGTTTCATTTGTTCGCACATTCCACAATGTTTTCAAGTGCCTACTATATGCCTACTATATACTTAAAAAGTGAACAAAATATGAAGTCTGTCAAAAACATCGATCTTTCTAAATCTAAATATATAAAAATATGTAACTGTGATAAGAAGTAAAAAAAAAATGTCACTTAAAAAAATGAAGTAAATAGAAACAAGTCAATCCAGATAAAGTCTGCATTTATACAGCTGTACTCATCAGGTGAATAGCTCTTCAATTTCCACTAAGATCTCTAATATAGAGATTTCCGTAAGCTACATTTTTAAAAAGGACCCTAAACACTAGAATATATGCAGAATAAATTACTAGGATGATCAATAAATCAGGAAAATATCTGACAGGGAGGATTGAAGGCAGATAGAATAATTATTGTGGAAAACAATGAACTCAGCTAAAGAAATATACTTCTTTTACAAAGAATCCCATGGAAGAGGCCATGGAAACCCACTCTGGTATTTTTGCCTAAAGAATCCCATGGACAGAGGAGCCTGGTGGGTTACAGTCCATGTGAGCACAAAGACTCAGACGTGACTGAAGTGACTTAGCAGCACACACATGCAAATTATACAATATGTGTTGTCTATATTTGTGGGGTGATTAAGACATATATATAGTGGAGAATTCATTCTAGATGTTTAAAAACCTTCAATGTACTTATAAAGATAATTTACCTATTTGATGCAAAATATATTCAACTTTTACTTAACAGTAATCAGTACAATAATGGAGAAAAAAATCTGTATACTACTGCATACTAGCTGGCAAGTCTTTTATTTTATTTTTTACAGAGCTTTATTGTTTATTGTCATATATCAACCTGAATCCACCATAGACATAGCTATATTTATAAAATTGATGACAAATTAAGGTTTTATGGAATTTCAATAATCTTATCCCACAAAATTTAATTAAGAACAAATGTAAAGTTGAATTTTGACTAAAATTAAATCACACGAATTCAGGATCAGAGAGAACATGACTAACTTCAAAACATTTGAAAATGACATTAAAAATTTCATGAACAGGATAAAAAATTAACAATAAGATAAAATTACTGAAATTAACTACCATATTTCTAGATGTTTCATTTGTTCGCACATTCCACAATGTTTTCAAGTGCCTACTATATGCCTACTATATACTTAAAAAGTGAACAAAATATGAAGTCTGTCAAAAACATCGATCTTTCTAAATCTAAATATATAAAAATATGTAACTGTGATAAGAAGTAAAAAAAAAATGTCACTTAAAAAAATGAAGTAAATAGAAACAAGTCAATCCAGATAAAGTCTGCATTTATACAGCTGTACTCATCAGGTGAATAGCTCTTCAATTTCCACTAAGATCTCTAATATAGAGATTTCCGTAAGCTACATTTTTAAAAAGGACCCTAAACACTAGAATATATGCAGAATAAAATTACTAGGATGATCAATAAATCAGGAAAATATCTGACAGGGAGGATTGAAGGCAGATAGAATAATTATTGTGGAAAACAATGAACTCAGCTAAAGAAATATACTTCTTAAATTGGACATACTATTTAAAAAGTTCAAAACGGGACTTCCCTGGTGGTCCAGTGGGTAAGGACACCGCCTTGCAGTGCAAGGGGCGCTGGTTCAATCCCTGGCCTGGGAAGATCCCACGTACAGCGGAGCGCCTGGACTGATGTGTCCAATCACTGAGCCGAAGCTCTGGAGCGCATGCGCCCAGAGCCGGTGCTCTGCGACAACAGAGGCCACTGCGATGGGAGGTCCACACGGGCCAAACAACAAAGACGGATGAAAATGGACAAATGAAAGACCAATAAAAGTGGCCCGCCTGCTCCCCTCCCTCCCCATCCCACCCTCCTCAAATAAATAAATATTAAAAAAAAAAGTTAAAAATGCTGTCATTTAGAAATGACATGTTTTGAGCTGTTTTATTTAAAAAAAAAAAAAACAAAGCCTAATGTCAATTATTCTGTTAGACACAAGCAAGTCTCAAGTGTATATAGAGAATAATTTTCTATTAATTTAGACCAACGATGGAATAAGCTAAATTCTGAAGTACTCAAGAAAAGGTAAGGTTTCAGAAGTGATAAAGAAGGAATTGTTGTTCTAGGTTAGAATATTATGATCTATCTAAATATTGTGCGTGATTTTCTGATTTTATATGTATTATGTCTTCTAAATAACACATTAACACCATTATTATAAATGCTTCATATCTTATTAATTTTTATATCAGAATGATGCCTTCAGGAGTTTGTAAGATATTTAAGAGCAGTACACAGATTAATTTCTAATTGGTGATCCACCTCTCTTATCTCTTACTTCTTTGTTATAGCTCTGTGAGTTAAGCTATCAGGAAGCTCCTTCTAATCTGCTTTCAGCAAGAAACCAGACAACCAATCTTGTTAAATCAATAAGCCTCACTATGAATACAGTTCTGAGTTAGTAGTCTCCTGTTTGAGTGAGATCAATTAAAGTGACTAAACTTTAGGATAAATACTTGATAAGCTAAGAGACTGTGCTCTATTTTCATTTGCCTTTTAATTTCATTTATTATTATTTTTTGCATACCATAAAGGCTCCTGTTCTCTTCTTCTCATGATATTCACTTATTTTTCTTAACTTTTTTAGAATCAGAGTATAATTGCTTTATATTGTTGTGTTAGTTTCTGTTGTACAATGAAGTGAATCGACTATGAAGTGAAAAGTGTGAAAGTGTTAGTCAGTCAGTAGCGTCTTACTCTTTGTGACTTCCAGACTCCTCTGTCCATGGAATTCTCCAATCAAAAGTACTAGAGTGGGTTGGTAGTCCCTTCTTTAGGCTATCTTCCTGACCCAGGATTAGAACCCATGTCTCTGGCAAATTTTTTACCATCTGAACCTGTACGCATATATCCCCTCTCTTGATTCACCCTCCCATCCCCCTATCCCACTCCTCTGGGTCATCACAGAGCACTGGGCTGAGCTCTTTGTGATATACAGAAGCTTCCTCCTAGCTATTTATTTTACCTCTGGTAGTGTATGTATGTCAACGTTACCCTTTCAATGTGTCCCACTCTTGTCTCTTATGTATTTGAGATTGCTATTCAAGTCAGATGCCATTCAAAATCCTTCACAGAAGTTGAATGGTAACAAAGAAGAAATATTTTCATAAAGTGTGTCTCTTTTGGATGCAGACATAACCACAGTTTTTGTTTTGATTGGTTTTGGTGGAAACGTGCAAGGAAGGTTTAGTTTAGGCAAGTAGAAAATGTTAATAAGGGGAAGGTAGAAGGAAAATAAAACTGTGTAAATAGTAGACCATTTTAACTCAAGAAAAAAAAAGAATAACTTCAGTAGGAATGGGAAAGAATAGATAAAATAAAAAAAAAGTGAAAAGGTCAAATTATTTGAAGACTTTTAGTGCAAGTTGAAGGGAAATTTGAGGACTACCAAGCATGGATACTGGTGGTTCTACACACATGCAAATGGAAACATACATGGACATACACAGTGTTTTAATTCTTGTCATTGTTTCCAATAAAAAAATGCAAGTGACATTAATCATTTTTACTATTAAAATTGAAATAATACTCTAGTGAAAAACAGTTACATCAATATTTCCCAGTTATGAATAATTTGACAGCCTGGGAAAGATATTATTTAGCTTCTGGTTGGCAAGAAAGCATCAGTTACATTAAGATTACTTCTCTTCTTTTCTCATTATGCTTTGAAAATTAGCCATGAACAATAAACTCAAATAAAAATATTGTATGAAAGCACAGGTCAATATTTGGCTATCAGACAGTTGAAAAATTCAGGGAAAATATGGTGTACTCTCCACTCTTTGTGACTTCCAGACTCCTCTGTCCATGGAATTCTCCAATCAAAAGTACTAGAGTGGGTTGGTAGTCCCTTCTTTAGGCTATCTTCCTGACCCAGGATTAGAACCCATGTCTCTGGCAAATTTTTTACCATCTGAACCTGTACGCATATATCCCCTCTCTTGATTCACCCTCCCATCCCCCTATCCCACTCCTCTGGGTCATCACAGAGCACTGGGCTGAGCTCTTTGTGATATACAGAAGCTTCCTCCTAGCTATTTATTTTACCTCTGGTAGTGTATGTATGTCAACGTTACCCTTTCAATGTGTCCCACTCTTGTCTCTTATGTATTTGAGATTGCTATTCAAGTCAGATGCCATTCAAAATCCTTCACAGAAGTTGAATGGTAACAAAGAAGAAATATTTTCATAAAGTGTGTCTCTTTTGGATGCAGACATAACCACAGTTTTTGTTTTGATTGGTTTTGGTGGAAACGTGCAAGGAAGGTTTAGTTTAGGCAAGTAGAAAATGTTAATAAGGGGAAGGTAGAAGGAAAATAAAACTGTGTAAATAGTAGACCATTTTAACTCAAGAAAAAAAAAGAATAACTTCAGTAGGAATGGGAAAGAATAGATAAAATAAAAAAAAAGTGAAAAGGTCAAATTATTTGAAGACTTTTAGTGCAAGTTGAAGGGAAATTTGAGGACTACCAAGCATGGATACTGGTGGTTCTACACACATGCAAATGGAAACATACATGGACATACACAGTGTTTTAATTCTTGTCATTGTTTCCAATAAAAAAAAATGCAAGTGACATTAATCATTTTTACTATTAAAATTGAAATAATACTCTAGTGAAAAACAGTTACATCAATATTTCCCAGTTATGAATAATTTGACAGCCTGGGAAAGATATTATTTAGCTTCTGGTTGGCAAGAAAGCATCAGTTACATTAAGATTACTTCTCTTCTTTTCTCATTATGCTTTGAAAATTAGCCATGAACAATAAACTCAAATAAAAATATTGTATGAAAGCACAGGTCAATATTTGGCTATCAGACAGTTGAAAAATTCAGATTGTGCACGTCTTAATATTTTGGTCAAATTAAAAGGTCATTGTTAAAAACCTAGATTTCAATAAGCCAGTTTTAGAAACCCTGCTTCCTTTCATGACAGGAGCACTAACACTGAAGTAATTTTCTCCTTCTACTGCTAAAATGTCTGTTTTATGCTGCAGTCTGTCTTGAACTTTATTTTGCAAAAAAAATAAAAAATAATGAACTAAGAAAAATATCAGGGTTCCTGGAAAGTTCAATTCTCATTGCAGAGAGGCATGCATAGCAGAAATGGATAGTATATAAAGGCAAGGAGCAAGGTTGTTTTTTAGTCGCTAAGTCATGACCAACTCTGCAACCCCATGGACTGCAGCACGCCAACCATCCCTGTACTCCCCTATTTCCTGGGGTTTGCTCAAATTCCAATTACCAGTAAGTATTCTTAATTTCACCTAACATACAGTGTAACTATCCTATGGATCCCCCCAAATCTCCTTCCACTCTGCCATTCATGGGTCAAGTTTATATTCTTGCTCACTCATCTCACTGTTGTTCTTTTGATCTGATCGCTTCTTCTCTGACACCCTTTTAGCAGTACTAGGTTTTAGCACACTGAGCACGTTTCTAGTACATGCAACTGCATTATTGTTGTGTCTTTGCCTTTTTTTAAGCTACCATTCTAACCTGATTTACTGTGTTTTATATCTGCCTATGTCACTAGTGGCACCATTTATGATATAAATTCTCTTTCCTTAAGCTAAAGCCATCAGCAAAACCATTTGTGATGAAAACTCTTCGTTTTTCTAAAACCAAGGCACCATTTATGCAAATGGAAACATCATGGACATAGTTTTTAATTTTTATTTTCAAAAAATGACAAGTGACATTAATCATTTTTACTATTAAAATTGAAATAATACTCTAGTGAAAAACAGTTACATCAATATTTCCCAGTTATGAATAATTTGACAGCCTGGGAAAGATATTATTTAGCTTCTGGTTGGCAAGAAAGCATCAGTTACATTAAGATTACTTCTCTTCTTTTCTCATTATGCTTTGAAAATTAGCCATGAACAATAAACTCAAATAAAAATATTGTATGAAAGCACAGGTCAATATTTGGCTATCAGACAGTTGAAAAATTCAGATTGTGCACGTCTTAATATTTTGGTCAAATTAAAAGGTCATTGTTAAAAACCTAGATTTCAATAAGCCAGTTTTAGAAACCCTGCTTCCTTTCATGACAGGAGCACTAACACTGAAGTAATTTTCTCCTTCTACTGCTAAAATGTCTGTTTTATGCTGCAGTCTGTCTTGAACTTTATTTTGCAAAAAAAATAAAAAATAATGAACTAAGAAAAATATCAGGGTTCCTGGAAAGTTCAATTCTCATTGCAGAGAGGCATGCATAGCAGAAATGGATAGTATATAAAGGCAAGGAGCAAGGTTGTTTTTTAGTCGCTAAGTCATGACCAACTCTGCAACCCCATGGACTGCAGCACGCCAACCATCCCTGTACTCCCCTATTTCCTGGGGTTTGCTCAAATTCCAATTACCAGTAAGTATTCTTAATTTCACCTAACATACAGTGTAACTATCCTATGGATCCCTCCAAATCTCCTTCCACTCTGCCATTCATGGGTCAAGTTTATATTCTTGCTCACTCATCTCACTGTTGTTCTTTTGATCTGATCGCTTCTTCTCTGACACCCTTTTAGCAGTACTAGGTTTTAGCACACTGAGCACGTTTCTAGTACATGCAACTGCATTATTGTTGTGTCTTTGCCTTTTTTTAAGCTACCATTCTAACCTGATTTACTGTGTTTTATATCTGCCTATGTCACTAGTGGCACCATTTATGATATAAATTCTCTCTTTTCCTTAAGCTAAAGCCATCAGCAAAACCATTTGTGATGAAAACTCTTCGTTTTTCTAAAACCAAAAGCACAGCATTTCCTCCATACTATAGACATATGCATATCAATAATATCTAGAGATTAGTGATATCTGCTTCATTCATCTTTGTAATTTACACAGCAGCTAGTTTGGTGTATGGTGACTACAGATGGTCAATCAGTATTTGTCTAACAAAAAGAGGAAAATTATTTTAAGATAGTTAAAAGAATAAGAAGAACAATAGGCTTTTGCCATTATGCACTATTAATATCTCTGTCATTAATCTCTTTATAGAGAGGGTTTTTTTTTAATAGTGTGTGATTACTACATGCCCAATTTAAAATATTTATAGAATTTCTGAATTAGTTTAATAGCTGGGAAATTTTCCCATATCAGATTTTAAAATCTACTTTTTTTCTTTTAGAAAAACCTATGAAAGATACAGCAAAAACTTCATGTTAAGAAAATATAAAGAAAATCATTAAACATATTTTCCAAACCTGTGAAGCCTCCACCTCTGCAAGTATTTCTCTAGATTGCAAGTAGATGGCTCTAATTCTTACTCTAGTCCCTGTTCCAGGATACTGTTTGGGATAGGGACGGGATGGTAGAGGAGGAAAGGAATATAGTGATTTTAATATCCTAACTGGAAGGTCAATGGGCAAGGAGGAGCATAAGTTGTTTGAAAAAATGAGGTGGTAACTATATGTGTGCACACACACACACAAAGGTAGATAGAGAGAAAACAGACACAATGTAGAAATGTTAATGGCTCCAGCTTACTTGTAAAAGTTTATATCCTAATTTGTTCCATCTAGAATGAAACACTAATCAACAGAGCAAATCATGGGAACCATCCATGGGGACTTCCCAGGTGGCACAGTGATAAAGAATCCATCCACAAAGGCAGAAGACTCAAGAGGCACAGGTTCACCCCAGGTTGGGAAAATCTCCTGGAGTAGGAAATGGCAACCTGCTCAAGTATTCTTGCTTAGAGAATTCCACAGACAAAGGATCCTGGTGGGCTACAGTCCATGTGGTAGAAAAGAGTTGGACATGACTGAGCAACTGAGCACTCACACACGCAAATAGATACATGGGGGGAAAAAAATGAACACAGAAGAAAGCTAGGATACGAAGGAAAAAAAAAAAAAAGAAGAAGAAGGAGAAGAAGAAGAATTACTCAGGGAAATATGGGATGATCTCAAAAAAAAAAAAAAAAAAACAATCCAGGTTCTCAAGTAAATTATGGTCAGCATAGTCTTTTTTTTTTTTTTTTTTAAGCACACACAAAAGATATACATAGTTTTAAGGATTTGATAGAAATAAAGGAGACTCAGAAACTGACCTTAGAAGAAGGATAAATACAAATAAGAAATATCAACACAGTACAGAAGTGTTTATGAAGAATAAGTAGTCATATCGGAAAGTTCATTGGAGTAAAGATTACAGAATAGATACATATTCCTGAAACACTTTAGAGACATATTATATAGAAATAGAGGAACTCAGAAAACAACACTTTTATTTTTCACCATAAAAGTTTTTAAATGTACAAAGTAAATATAAATGATGGCGTGAAAAGAGAGAGATACCCTTCAAGCATTCTTGTAAAGGTTCCAGGACGTAACACACCAAATTCTTTGTGTTTTATTATTTTTTTTAATAACACTTCTTAAAGTTAGGAATGCCATTTAGTGATTGATATCATGGAGGAAAAAATAAGAGGGTTATTTGTTTATTTTTAAAGTAAAATGATTTACTAGAATAGTCTTTTAAACATCATCTTGATCCCCATGTTAAAAATTCACAGAGATTGTTAGAATCATGTTTATTTTGTTGTTTTCTATACTGCTTTCTTCTAAAGAGTTGGAGTTTTCATGTTTAAGCATTCTTTTTCTAGATATCTTTATCACTTGAAAAGTATAGGGAAATTTCCTTAAACAAATAAGTGATAATTCCTTTAAACTGCAATTGTTATAGTGGTAAATAATCTTTTAAAATGTAGGCACTGATTTTCTTATAAAATTCCACAAGCATATGATTTTTTTGGTTTAGATTTCCTAGGTGATTTGATAAGAGACTTCAATAAGACTTGTATTTGGTTGTTTGAGCAAGTCATATTTATCCACAGACAAAGGATCCTGGTGGGCTACAGTCCATGTGGTAGAAAAGAGTTGGACATGACTGAGCAACTGAGCACTCACACACGCAAATAGATACATGGGGGGAAAAAAATGAACACAGAAGAAAGCTAGGATACGAAGGAAAAAAAAAAAAAAGAAGAAGAAGGAGAAGAAGAAGAATTACTCAGGGAAATATGGGATGATCTCAAAAAAAAAAAAAAAAAAACAATCCAGGTTCTCAAGTAAATTATGGTCAGCATAGTCTTTTTTTTTTTTTTTTTAAGCACACACAAAAGATATACATAGTTTTAAGGATTTGATAGAAATAAAGGAGACTCAGAAACTGACCTTAGAAGAAGGATAAATACAAATAAGAAATATCAACACAGTACAGAAGTGTTTATGAAGAATAAGTAGTCATATCGGAAAGTTCATTGGAGTAAAGATTACAGAATAGATACATATTCCTGAAACACTTTAGAGACATATTATATAGAAATAGAGGAACTCAGAAAACAACACTTTTATTTTTCACCATAAAAGTTTTTAAATGTACAAAGTAAATATAAATGATGGCGTGAAAAGAGAGAGATACCCTTCAAGCATTCTTGTAAAGGTTCCAGGACGTAACACACCAAATTCTTTGTGTTTTATTATTTTTTTTAATAACACTTCTTAAAGTTAGGAATGCCATTTAGTGATTGATATCATGGAGGAAAAAATAAGAGGGTTATTTGTTTATTTTTAAAGTAAAATGATTTACTAGAATAGTCTTTTAAACATCATCTTGATCCCCATGTTAAAAATTCACAGAGATTGTTAGAATCATGTTTATTTTGTTGTTTTCTATACTGCTTTCTTCTAAAGAGTTGGAGTTTTCATGTTTAAGCATTCTTTTTTTCTAGATATCTTTATCACTTGAAAAGTATAGGGAAATTTCCTTAAACAAATAAGTGATAATTCCTTTAAACTGCAATTGTTATAGTGGTAAATAATCTTTTAAAATGTAGGCACTGATTTTCTTATAAAATTCCACAAGCATATGATTTTTTTGGTTTAGATTTCCTAGGTGATTTGATAAGAGACTTCAATAAGACTTGTATTTGGTTGTTTGAGCAAGTCATATTTATACTCTATACTACTCAAATAAATCATTCAAATATTGTTCAATAATATAATATCTATTGATGTTTCCATTACAATATTTTTTCCATATAGTAATATAAAATGGCCAAGAATAGAAAAAATGCTTATGCTAATACAGAAATATATAAAATAGAAAAAAAGAAAAAAACAGTTGTTACTTGTGTCTTTCATGATAAAAAGGTAAAGAATTTTCACACCTAGAAGTTAAAGCACATATTAAAGGACTAGATTGAATTAGTAGAATTTAAAAGATTAGGCAATTTTCTATAATATATAGTACTCTATGTTACTTGGAAACCATTCTTCCTTGTGTATTTTTATTCCATTTTTTAAAGTTCATTTCTATTTTATTCTTTTCTCTGAGTAAAACTTTTTAACCTTATTAATGTAGGGATTCTGAAAATCATACTTTGATTTATTTATAACAAATGTACAAAACTTTACAGCAGCACTTTAAAAAAAAATTTGGGGGGCACTTTTCTTAGTTTCTTTCTTTATTTTCATCCATCTTTATTCTTTGGCCTGTGTGGGCCTTCCATTGCAGCGGCCTCTCTCGTTGCAGAGCATGGGCTCTGGGCACATTCACTCTAGAGCGCTGGCTCCCGCTCTGCATCATGTGGGATCTTCCCAGGCCAGGGATCGAACCAGTTCTCCTTGTACTGCGAGGCAGACCTTTTACCCACTGGATTACCAGGGAAACCCTACAGCAGCACTTTCTGTACTCATTTTATTTATTCACATCACTTCTGAGTTGATATATTATTACACTATTTTTTGCCTAATTTTTTAAATTTTAATCTTTGTTTTACAGTATTTTGTTGTTTACAGATATGTATAATCCCAGATGAGTCACATGTATATCCCTGTTCCCCATCCCTCCTCCACTCCCCTACCAGTTCCACCCCCACACTGTTCCATTCCTTATAGGCTTCCATGTTACTCCCTGTGTGCCTCCCACATCTTATTCATTCCCCACAATGTCCATACGTCAGTTCTCTATGTCTGTTTTTCTATCACTTCACTGCATGTGTTATCAGTATCATCTTACTAGATTCCATATATATGTGTTAGCATACTATACTTGTCATTCTCTTTTTGACTTGCTTCACTTTTTATACTATTATTTCTAGATCCATTCACCTCATTAGGACTGATTCTTCTGCATTTCTTTTTAATTTTAATACATAAATTAGCTTTCTTTTTGAAAATCCTCTTTGTACACAGTTGGGTATCATGAAACACATTAATAAGTGACAGCACATGTAACAAAATCTAACTTACCATAATCCTTCACAACTTAGTTCCCAGAGTCATTTTTCCCATTACCTCATCCCTGTAGGTTGTGCTGTTTGTGCTCATTCTCTTAATTGTGTCCAATTCTTTGGAATCTCATGGGCTGTAGATTGCCAGGCTCCTCTGTCCATGGAAGATTCTAGGCAAGCATACTGGAGTGGGTTGTCATTTCCTTCCTTGTAGGTTAATATCATTTAAAGAAATATACTTAATGTCATTAAATGGAACTCTGAGAGATCAAAGAAAAAATGCACATGTTAATATGTTATATGCTTCTCTAGGTTATATAAATATTTTAAAGTTATAATTCACACAGTCTAGCCCCAGAGTAAAACTTGTTGTCCAAAGATAATCCAATGATTTGAAAAATGTTAGTTTCTTTTTTTTATTTACCCAGCATATAGTGTGGAGGGGTGTAGAGTTCAGAATAGCACATCTTTGTGAAGTTTGCAGTCTATCTTTTTCTTTCATTTCTCTTTCTTAAAAAGGAAAAGAAAGGAAAAAGCGTGCCTCAGTGTTTCACCTAGCTTTAGCTCCAGTGTTTTATTTCTTCTGTATTTCCCCATTTTCTCCCTTATCCATATTAGGTCTCCCTCTCTTTTCTTTTCCCCTGACTTTTACACTCTAATAGCAGCCTAGAGAGATCCATTTTGATAAATGGTGGAATTCTCAGAGAGAATAGCAGGAAGACAGTTCAGAGTAGATGAAGGGAGAAAAATCAGCACTCAGGGACCTAAAAAGTCCAGGAACTTTCAAAATAAATGCTTGCTTAAATGTTTGCTAATTTTTGGTATTATTCTACTTAATGAAATACTTATAGTATGTTAATTTAAAACTCTAAGACAGAAACTAACTGTAAAATCCCTGACTTCTTTGTGAACAAAAATGGTGTTAATTACAGGCTTTTAAAGGTATTAAGTGACTATGAACAATCATGGAACTTTATTCTCTTCCTAAATACAGAACTAAATGAATGAAAAATAGGAACCCTACTTCATCATGATTCTAGTTCATGAAAACTACTCTTGCATCAAAAATCCAGATGTGAAAAACAGATCCAGTTTTTATTCTTTCTGTAGCTGTCTTGTGTGCAGCAAATGCACAGAATCCTTTGTCAAAACAGTCTGATCTTTTCTTCCTGGAAAAACATAATCTGAGACTTATCACAACCACCAGGAAGGGCCCAGAGTTTTCTATGTGGCATTGGTGGTAAAGAACCTACCTGCCAATACAGATAGACATAGAGACATGGGTTCAATCCCTGGCCTGAGAAGATCCCATGAAGCAAGGCATGACAACCCACTCCAGTGTTCATGCCTTGAAGAATCTCAGGGACAGAGCAGCCTGGTGGGCTACAGTCCATAGGATTGCACAGAGTCAGACAGAATTGAAGACACTTCACACAGCACTCACAAAGTTTAAATAAAATTGCCATTCTCTTCATTATGGGTAAGTCCACAGTCTATCTGAAGAAGAACTGATGTCACTATCATTGTGTTAGAAATTAGTTCTGGCTTTGGGAAAAAGAATTTGGAAGAAATAATGCAATGAAAACATATCTTTACTCATAGTGCTTGCAGTTTAGTGCTCACCTTCTCTACTAATGGACAACCTAGGTTGAAATCAGAAACACTAGAAATTCAACAAAGAATGTCTGTCTGATAGGCAAAACCTTTGCCTAGTGACAAACCCTCAATCAGACACAATGGAACTGGCCAGGCTGACTTCCCAGACTTTCTTGGTCCATTGACAGACCTGTGGCTCACCCAGGAAGGACAAGGAAGCATATTAAGTGAAGGTAATTCTCAGAGAGAATAGCAGGAAGACAGTTCAGAGTAGATGAAGGAGAAAAATCAGCACTCAGGGACCTAGGAACTTTCAAAATAAATGCTTGCTTAAATGTTTGCTAATTTTGGTATTATTCTACTTAATGAAATACTTATAGTATGTTAATTTAAAACTCTAAGACAGAAACTAACTGTAAAATCCCTGACTTCTTTGTGAACAAAAATGGTGTTAATTACAGGCTTTTAAAGGTATTAAGTGACTATGAACAATCATGGAACTTTATTCTCTTCCTAAATACAGAACTAAATGAATGAAAAATAGGAACCCTACTTCATCATGATTCTAGTTCATGAAAACTACTCTTGCATCAAAAATCCAGATGTGAAAAACAGATCCAGTTTTTATTCTTTCTGTAGCTGTCTTGTGTGCAGCAAATGCACAGAATCCTTTGTCAAAACAGTCTGATCTTTTCTTCCTGGAAAAACATAATCTGAGACTTATCACAACCACCAGGAAGGGCCCAGAGTTTTCTATGTGGCATTGGTGGTAAAGAACCTACCTGCCAATACAGATAGACATAGAGACATGGGTTCAATCCCTGGCCTGAGAAGATCCCATGAAGCAAGGCATGACAACCCACTCCAGTGTTCATGCCTTGAAGAATCTCAGGGACAGAGCAGCCTGGTGGGCTACAGTCCATAGGATTGCACAGAGTCAGACAGAATTGAAGACACTTCACACAGCACTCACAAAGTTTAAATAAAATTGCCATTCTCTTCATTATGGGTAAGTCCACAGTCTATCTGAAGAAGAACTGATGTCACTATCATTGTGTTAGAAATTAGTTCTGGCTTTGGGAAAAAGAATTTGGAAGAAATAATGCAATGAAAACATATCTTTACTCATAGTGCTTGCAGTTTAGTGCTCACCTTCTCTACTAATGGACAACCTAGGTTGAAATCAGAAACACTAGAAATTCAACAAAGAATGTCTGTCTGATAGGCAAAACCTTTGCCTAGTGACAAACCCTCAATCAGACACAATGGAACTGGCCAGGCTGACTTCCCAGACTTTCTTGGTCCATTGACAGACCTGTGGCTCACCCAGGAAGGACAAGGAAGCATATTAAGTGAAGAAGTCTCCAACTTAATACTCATAGAACACCAGAGAGTTAAATCCTCCCTTCAGTCTCCCTAGCAACAAAGTGTTAATGCCCACATTCTTAGCCTCACTCCCTATTGATGACTTTTACTTTGCCATGGTGACCTGCTTCAAGAATTTTGCTCAGGCAAGGTATGATACTTGTGGACTTCCTAGGTGGAGCTAACTGGTAAAGAACTAGCTTTTCATAGATATTTAGTAACAGGAGAAGCAGAAAATCTAGTGCTTTCAGGGGGACACTGCTCTGGGATAATATGAGTATGCAGGATAAGCTTTCCATTGCAAACTTCATTGTAATGTATGAGATTGTTCTATCCAGAAATGAATGAAAATTCAAAAGCAGCAACAGAGCAATTCAAAGGCAATTAAATCCATGAAGAAAAAGACAACAACAACAACAAAAAAGCAAGATCATTTTGTTGATTTTCTCCATATTCTAGAACTATATAAAACTTTTATTTTCTTTTATTTTTATGAAAACATTAACTTCCAGGACTTCCCTGGTGGCTCAGTGGATAAGAACCCATCTGCCAGTGCAGGAGACATGGGTTCAATCCTTCATCCTGGAAGATCCCACATATCATGGAGTAACTAAGCCCACACATCAACAAAGACCCAGCATTGTCACAAATAAATAAATAAAAGTTTTATAAAAAAATTAACTTCCATATTTAATAGCAACCTCTCATCCATCTAAGCCATGCTTAGAAATAATTCCTTGAACAAGCTCACTTTAAAATGGTCTCCATTAAGTCAACTAGAGTTCTTAGAAACTTCAGTTCTTTGATGTTTCTCTGTCCGCTAAGAATCTCCATACAAAATTTCAGTGATATTACCTTTCCCTTGTGGTTGTTCCTGGCAAGTAGCATGTATATGTACCATGTATTTATGAATAGTTATATTTTGAAAATTTTTTCTTAATGGGAATTTAAAGGTTTTCCTCTCTAAACTCGTCAAATACTTTCAACTTCAAATGTGAAATTATTGAAGTTTGTATTTTTGCAAACTATAAGTTCATTAGTCAACTGTATATCATCATATATCTTTCAATTAAAATATTGTTAGAAAAAGTCATATTGAATAAACCTTGGCAAAGAAGAGTATGGTTTCTTAAAGTAGCAAAAATATCTTGAAGACACAGGAGCACAGACTTCTACCATTTTTAGTAGTCTCTTTTCTGACTCTTACTAAACTTTAATTATAATAGAGCTGACTATTCCTCAAGGCTTATCAAAGTCATTCGTATGAAGAATTCACTAGGAACAATTTTGAAGTGTCACTTTCAAACTTTATTGCATGTCGTATGACATTAACAGAGATAAATAACTTCAAAATATCCACTGTAATTCCTATATTGCTAATTTTTGTTATGTTCTAAGTTTTTCAACAATATAATTATTATTCTGTAAATAATAGATCATATTTTTATCAACTGTATTTTAATTAAATATATTTATATGATTACTGTCTACTCAGGCAAACTCTCCCCAAATATGTTAGATTTCAATTACCCATTGAAAGGACCACTAACACCCACTAATACTTTACATATGAAAAAATATGAACATATGAAAAAATAGAAAGGTATATGATAAGGATGAGTCAGTGATCATATGTGTAGGTACAAACTCTAATTTATCCAGTGTATAGCATATTGAATTGTTGAAATGTAACTTATTTTGAAACAGGTTTTGAAAGAAATTATATTAATTCTCAAATACTTCATTTCACATTCCTAGTTAGGATAACACAAATGATATCTGTAAAATCACTTAATTTTTTAGGTATGTTATTAAATCCTCTACTTCTTACATACTATAAAAATTTGAAACTTCAGTGCTTGTCTGAGGTCTTTCCTTTCCATTTAGCTCTTAACATAATCTTTCTCTTACGTATTACTTTCATTTGCAACCTGCATTATGTGTAAGCATCATTTCCAACTACTGCATTAACCTTGACTCCTTCTAGTCTGTCACCAGGCATGCTTCCAAGGAGTTCTTTCACTGACATGCTTCTTAAATGTCTAATGTGACACTTAATCACATTTCATAGAGGCTAAACACAATCTCAACATTGTTTTTACTCAATTATCTTCACCATTGGCTAATCAATTGAACTAGGTAATCCAAGTTCATAGACATACATAAATACAGATTAACCTGTTTAGTTATCTACACCTCAGCTACCAAATTATAATTATTACCAAATTATATTATTCTGTGTTGCTATATTTAGCTCTAGATATTCCGATGAACATAGTAAGAAAGAAAAACAAATATTTGTGAAGTATAAGCCTAATGAACTATTAAAATTTAAAATTTGTTGATTGAAAAAAATCTTTTTGAAAATTTGCTTTTTTTTTCTATTCCCAGAGAAAGAATACCTTATGTCAAATTTCACTTTATTTTTTTTTAAGCTTTTTTTTTTTTTTTGGCCACTTCTATTGGTCACTCATTTATTGATTTTCATCTATCTTTGTTCTTTGGCCTGTGTGGGCCTCCCATTGCAGTGGCCTCTCTCGCTGCAGGGTATTGGCTCTGGTGCATGGACGCCAGAACTCTGGCTTGGTAGTTGGACACATCGATCCAGCCACTCTGTGGCACGTGGGATCTACCCAGGCCAGGGACTGAACCAGCGCCCCTTGAACTGCAAGGTGGTATCCTTACCCATTGGACCGCTATGGAAACCCACTTTTTTTTTCTTTTTCAGTGCTGGTCGGAGTAACCATCATACTTTCTTTAGTAAATGGCATTAATTTCACCTCAAAGTTAGACACAGGCATTTTATTTGTTTAATTATGAGAATATTTTACTCTAATAGCAGACTTTGAATTTTTGTCTAAAGATTTCACCACCTTCTGAATTATCTTTGTACCAATTTCTTAATTCTACGGGTACAATCTCCAACCAGTCCTTCATGGAAACTCTTTCAGATTTTCAACACTGCCTTGTATATTATTTCAAATGAAACCAAAAAATCAACAAAATGCCTCTCTTGAGGAGACATTTCAGTGGGACTGTTACTACTGCAAACCAATATCCATTGTGTATGAAATATTTTGTTGCATGCTAACAAAAAGAACCAAACCCAGAATCAAGGATCCAAAAAATAAAAAAAAGAAAAGAAAAGAAAGAAAATGCCAAATCATCTCAAATGTTCAAGTTTGGCATTTAGATACATCTGGAAATAGATCTGCCTAAATGAAGAGATAATGGATGTTCTTACATTATTTCTTTGTTCTGTGCTTTTCATGCATGATGTGGTTTAGATTCCTTCCAAGCCATTTACACAGACCTCCTTTTTAACTGTGTACTTTTAATACATCTGCAATGAATTGCTTTTTTGTGCTTATAATTAAACAAACAAAAAAAACATTAAAAAAAGAAAAAACAGGAAATTGCATCTTTGATAAAACTGTGGGCAAAGTACCTAAAAAATAGTTTAATAGCTCTCTGGCACACATCTGAAAAAATGACAGTATTCAGATGTTTTTCTACCAGAATTATCTTTCAATTTATACATCTATTACATAGAAAAAAATGAGATGAAACACTTCAAGGCAGTTCATCTTTAGACATAGTTTAACTGTGCCCTTTATCTTATGGAAGGTAAGATTCTGGGATTCTTGAGATGATGTTCTTTTGAAATCTAAGGAAAGAGAAACTGTTTCTTAACGGTAATCTTCACCAGTTCTAGAAAGGCTCAGATTTCCTAGTTTGTTAACTACCAATAAAATAGACTGGAGGGCTTTGCATAATTTGTATCAATATGAATTTGCTAGAACAGTCACTTAGTGAAGATTTAATCACCAAAACCAGGATATACTATTTACATAACACCAACATGTACTTTGGTCCTGTGTCATTGTGTGCTTAGTCATGTCCAACTATTTATGACCCCGTGAACAGTAGCCCACCAGACTTCCCTGTCCATGGAATTTTCCAAGTAAGAATACTGGAGTGGTTTACCATATCCTACTCCAACTTTGCTCCTGGAAGAATGTAATTTCACATTATCGTATTTTCATTTAGCATAGTTGATTTGCACAGGGATGTTCTACTTCACTGAAAATAGTGTATCATGTGTTTCAACACAAACCAAATTCTGCTCTGTGTAAATTATATCATAGTGTCTTATAGTATCAATAAAAACTCATGAGTTTGAAGTACACCATGATACTGAGATCTCTAAAAGTTTTCCTTTTCAAAGTGCTATCTCATGTACCCCAAATAGAAAATCATTTTTTTCCTATTAGTGAAATGATCAGATGGTCTGTTTAAAATAACAGCTTATAATAGTTCTTTGGAATAACAGAGTTTAACTATTATAATATAATGTATGAGCAGTTCAATTTTCTTCATGTCGTCTCATAAAGAATTATACATTGTCATTATACTTAGTAATTATGTTGGAAAAATATAATTACACATTATAATGCATTTTCAGTATTATAAGTAATTAAACTAAAAAACAATTACTCTATGAATAATTCATTTCTTTAAAAAAATCTTTTTTTTAAAAAAAGTAGCTGATATCAAAGAATTGTAGAGACTTTTAAAGGGAACAAAAAAACAGGTAGGGACTCTATTAAAACTGAAATATTTTAGTAGTTCTGCAAAAGAAATTCATGATATTATTTAAGTATATCATGTACCTTAAAGTCTTTGCTTAATTGATGTGAAAATCTTACTCCTACACTGATATGTTGACTCTGAGAACATCCTTGGCAAAGAGAACATGTAGAAAATGCACATAAATTGTATTAGCCCTCTGAGATCCATGTTCAATCAGAGTTTCCACGGCCACAGAAAAGATACTTTCATCTTCCTTATTCTCTTCCAGATTCAAGCTATGTGATTTCTATCTATACATAATTTAATTTAATTGCAAAAACTATCTAGACCTTTCACCACTGCACTTAATTTCTATCTAAACACTTTTGTGACTTACCAACAGTATTATAAATTTCACCAAAACCAGGATATACTATTTACATAACACCAACATGTACTTTGGTCCTGTGTCATTGTGTGCTTAGTCATGTCCAACTATTTATGACCCCGTGAACAGTAGCCCACCAGACTTCCCTGTCCATGGAATTTTCCAAGTAAGAATACTGGAGTGGTTTACCATATCCTACTCCAACTTTGCTCCTGGAAGAATGTAATTTCACATTATCGTATTTTCATTTAGCATAGTTGATTTGCACAGGGATGTTCTACTTCACTGAAAATAGTGTATCATGTGTTTCAACACAAACCAAATTCTGCTCTGTGTAAATTATATCATAGTGTCTTATAGTATCAATAAAAACTCATGAGTTTGAAGTACACCATGATACTGAGATCTCTAAAAGTTTTCCTTTTCAAAGTGCTATCTCATGTACCCCAAATAGAAAATCATTTTTTTCCTATTAGTGAAATGATCAGATGGTCTGTTTAAAATAACAGCTTATAATAGTTCTTTGGAATAACAGAGTTTAACTATTATAATATAATGTATGAGCAGTTCAATTTTCTTCATGTCGTCTCATAAAGAATTATACATTGTCATTATACTTAGTAATTATGTTGGAAAAATATAATTACACATTATAATGCATTTTCAGTATTATAAGTAATTAAACTAAAAAACAATTACTCTATGAATAATTCATTTCTTTAAAAAAATCTTTTTTTTAAAAAAAGTAGCTGATATCAAAGAATTGTAGAGACTTTTAAAGGGAACAAAAAAACAGGTAGGGACTCTATTAAAACTGAAATATTTTAGTAGTTCTGCAAAAGAAATTCATGATATTATTTAAGTATATCATGTACCTTAAAGTCTTTGCTTAATTGATGTGAAAATCTTACTCCTACACTGATATGTTGACTCTGAGAACATCCTTGGCAAAGAGAACATGTAGAAAATGCACATAAATTGTATTAGCCCTCTGAGATCCATGTTCAATCAGAGTTTCCACGGCCACAGAAAAGATACTTTCATCTTCCTTATTCTCTTCCAGATTCAAGCTATGTGATTTCTATCTATACATAATTTAATTTAATTGCAAAAACTATCTAGACCTTTCACCACTGCACTTAATTTCTATCTAAACACTTTTGTGACTTACCTGTATTTATTGTGATTATTTCAGTTGATTTGGAATCATTTCATAACTAGAATTTATCTCAACTCTCTTTTGGTTAAATTGTCTAAACTTTCAGACTGTGATTAGAAATATTAGGAACTTGAAGTCTTTTCGGGTTATAATAGCTAACACTTTGGGTTAGCCAAAAAGTTCATTTGAGTTTTTCATTAAAATATTACAGAAAACGCAAATGAACTTTTTGACCAAGCCAACATATTGAGTTTACCCTATATTCTAGAATACTGCTTCTTACTAAGTCATTTTTATTCTTACAAAATTACCGCTAGAAAGGCTGTTTAAGAAAATCTAAGACTAACGAGATTAAATTACTTGCTCAAATAACTTGCAAACAATGAAACAGAGTTTGAAACCAGGTGGTCCAATCCAAGGGAATGATATTTTAACCTCTATATTACAGTATGATCTCAGATTTTACAAAACATTCCAAAAATGGAGAAATACCCAAACTAGTTAATGATGACTATCAAAGAGAATTGAATTGTAGCTGCACTATTACATCATTCATCTGAAGGAATATATCTAGTACAATGTTAGATGATAAATAAGCTTTTTAAAGATTTATTTATTTTTTTATTTTGGGCAGGGGTCAGGTTGGTGAGGGAGGGGAGCGGGTGGGCCACTTCTATTGGTCTTTCATTTCTCTATGTTCATCCGTCTTTGTTCTTTGGATCCTGTGGGCCTCCCATCACGGTGACGTCTGTCATTGCAGAGCGCCGGCTCTGGGCGCATGCGCTCCAGAGCTCCGGCTCAGTGATTGGACACATTGGTCCAGCCGCTCCGTGGCACGTGGGATCTTCCCAGGCCAGGGATCAAACTGGCGCCCCTTGCACTGCAAGGCGGTGTCCTTACCCACTGGACCACCAGGGGAAGCCCATAGATAAGCTTTTCAAGCAGAAATTTCTTATGTAAGAAACATATTCAATTGTTAAGTGTTTCATGAAAATATGTATTTGAAGTACTCTGTTTCCATGAACTTTTATGATGCATACTCATTTTCTTTCCATTCTACTGACTCCAAATATTAAATATGACCAATACCAGCCTTTAATTCAGCAGTCTTCCAATGATCTCATTGTGGACCAACAACCCTACTTCTCTTATAACAGTATAGAAAAGGCATAGGCTTGAAACAAGATAGACATGGGTCAAAGTCTTTGTTACTCCTGCAAAGTTTAAGAATTTATTAAACTTTATTGTATATAAATGTAAAGCATCTCCCCAAGGTTTAATTTGTGAAAGATTGATAATAATGTCACATTGAACCATGTATATGTCATCTACCCAGGGATCATATTGAGCACTCATTAGATATCAGCAAATAAAATAGGCAAATTATTAATTGAACCCAAAGAAGTTCCAAGTATGTTTTCAAACAAGTGCTTAAATAGGAACAGTCTCTTTAGTAATACGTCAAAGAGTGGTATACAAACAACAAAAACATTTAGTAAGAATAAAATTGTTGAGTTTGGTTCTCAGAATGATTATGAATATTATTAAATACACAGAGATGATCAGGATATTGCAGGGAAATATGTCTCCCTATCCTTCCAATCAAAGAAAAACACAAATAGTACATTTAAACATAATCCCTAGAAAATCATCTTCAATTATGAAATGCACATAATTATTTTTCTGGAATTTAATTTTAAAGAAAACTGGTCTTCAAATAAAAGAAAAGAGGTCTATTTATTATGGAAAAAATTGAAAATCATGACATAAAGTAAATGAAGAAAAGACTGAAAAGATCCTTAAGAAATGTGTGAACACCAAATAGAATTTAATTTCTGCTACTACTGAGAAAAGAGTTTTCCATTTATCTCAATTGTTTACCATTCCAGATATTTATACTTAGCCATCCATCTTTTAGCTTTAGTGAAGAATCTTCATGATGTGATTAAATTACATTTAGTTTCTGTTTGTATTCATCCTGTAACAAGCCTCAAGATGTTTGAAGTACTCTGTTTCCATGAACTTTTATGATGCATACTCATTTTCTTTCCATTCTACTGACTCCAAATATTAAATATGACCAATACCAGCCTTTAATTCAGCAGTCTTCCAATGATCTCATTGTGGACCAACAACCCTACTTCTCTTATAACAGTATAGAAAAGGCATAGGCTTGAAACAAGATAGACATGGGTCAAAGTCTTTGTTACTCCTGCAAAGTTTAAGAATTTATTAAACTTTATTGTATATAAATGTAAAGCATCTCCCCAAGGTTTAATTTGTGAAAGATTGATAATAATGTCACATTGAACCATGTATATGTCATCTACCCAGGGATCATATTGAGCACTCATTAGATATCAGCAAATAAAATAGGCAAATTATTAATTGAACCCAAAGAAGTTCCAAGTATGTTTTCAAACAAGTGCTTAAATAGGAACAGTCTCTTTAGTAATACGTCAAAGAGTGGTATACAAACAACAAAAACATTTAGTAAGAATAAAATTGTTGAGTTTGGTTCTCAGAATGATTATGAATATTATTAAATACACAGAGATGATCAGGATATTGCAGGGAAATATGTCTCCCTATCCTTCCAATCAAAGAAAAACACAAATAGTACATTTAAACATAATCCCTAGAAAATCATCTTCAATTATGAAATGCACATAATTATTTTTCTGGAATTTAATTTTAAAGAAAACTGGTCTTCAAATAAAAGAAAAGAGGTCTATTTATTATGGAAAAAATTGAAAATCATGACATAAAGTAAATGAAGAAAAGACTGACAAAGATCCTTAAGAAATGTGTGAACACCAAATAGAATTTAATTTCTGCTACTACTGAGAAAAGAGTTTTCCATTTATCTCAATTGTTTACCATTCCAGATATTTATACTTAGCCATCCATCTCTCTTTAGCTTTAGTGAAGAATCTTCATGATGTGATTAAATTACATTTAGTTTCTGTTTGTATTCATCCTGTAACAAGCCTCAGATTGATCCTTGTGTACTGTCAAAATCCCTGCATCTAATGGACAGTAGCAATAAAATTTTCCACATAAATTGTGCACTTAGCATTTTCATTTTTGTCTGTGTAAATGGAAACACCCTGACTTTAAAATATAAATCAACATCTGCTTTGTGGTAAGCCCTCTGGTGTTCCAGCGAGGCTTCACAAAATTTATCACCAGATTTTAACAAGGTTAGTCCTGGAACATACTGAATTATTCAGTTTAGTCACAATGTTCATTTAATCTGCCATTTTTTTTCAAGTATTTTTTTTTGAATTTTTGCATTGTTTTGTTGTTCATAGTCTGCCATTTTTGACATTTAATTAGTTATGAGAATCAGAGCTCCAACTATTGAAGAAAAATTACATATTCACTTTCTAGAGCATTTTCAAATTCTAGGGTATACAGTGATATTTTTTTTTGTTTTATCAAATTCCACAGCTTGGGGTTCCCTCAGCTTAGTAAATAAGAGTTACATAATTTGTGGAAGTCAGTGCAGAATTGAAAATATGGGCTCCCTCTTTCAGAAGTCATTAAGAATTTCAAAATGGCAACAGTTGGGAAAAAAACCTGGCAAGGGATTCTTTGTGCCAATATATACAGGTCATAAGCTTATAAAGCTGGCCCTGAATATTGTTCACATCATTCTGATTGCCTTAACAATTATGTTGGAAATATGATCTGCAGTTACTTTATATCGGATTTAGTAAATTACATTTTAAACAACCACTTTTTCCTGGGCTAGATTCTTGGACAGCAATCTAATAATCCAAATTTTTGACTGTATCAGTATTCCAAAAAATAAAGAAATTTTGACAATCATCTATCTAATTATTTCCAGCCTCAAAGTCATGCTTCTATTGACATATATGGGAAAAATCTAGTGTTAATTGAATTACTTAAATTGTCATATATTTTTTGATTCAAGATTGCTATTATATTATATATTATGAGTCGACTTAAGCTTTCTATACTACACTTCAGTTTTCACTATCTTGATATCTTTGTTGCAGTTATTTGAACTGTCTCCTAGTCATGTATAATGATAATATTAACTTTTAGATTATGTATTGTAATATGCTTATCATTTTATAATATGTTAAATGCATATATATATATATATATATACACACACACATACATAGAAAGATAGACGTTTGAGTGTTTAGATAGATAGTTTAGATATATGATAAATAAATAGAAGATGGTTATATACTCCAAATTCAATTTAATCCTACCCATGCAATCAGATAGGAGTGCTTCAAATTCTAATTTTATGAGAAGCAATACACTTTAACATAGCTGAATTATTTCAGTTTAGTTACAATGTTCATTTAATCTGCCATTTTTTTTCAAGTATTTTTTTTTGAATTTTTGCATTGTTTTGTTGTTCATAGTCTGCCATTTTTGACATTTAATTAGTTATGAGAATCAGAGCTCCAACTATTGAAGAAAAATTACATATTCACTTTCTAGAGCATTTTCAAATTCTAGGGTATACAGTGATATTTTTTTTTGTTTTATCAAATTCCACAGCTTGGGGTTCCCTCAGCTTAGTAAATAAGAGTTACATAATTTGTGGAAGTCAGTGCAGAATTGAAAATATGGGCTCCCTTTTTCAGAAGTCATTAAGAATTTCAAAATGGCAACAGTTGGGCAAAAAACCTGGCAAGGGATTCTTTGTGCCAATATATACAGGTCATAAGCTTATAAAGCTGGCCCTGAATATTGTTCACATCATTCTGATTGCCTTAACAATTATGTTGGAAATATGATCTGCAGTTACTTTATATCGGATTTAGTAAATTACATTTTAAACAACCACTTTTTCCTGGGCTAGATTCTTGGACAGCAATCTAATAATCCAAATTTTTGACTGTATCAGTATTCCAAAAAATAAAGAAATTTTGACAATCATCTATCTAATTATTTCCAGCCTCAAAGTCATGCTTCTATTGACATATATGGGAAAAATCTAGTGTTAATTGAATTACTTAAATTGTCATATATTTTTTGATTCAAGATTGCTATTATATTATATATTATGAGTCGACTTAAGCTTTCTATACTACACTTCAGTTTTCACTATCTTGATATCTTTGTTGCAGTTATTTGAACTGTCTCCTAGTCATGTATAATGATAATATTAACTTTTAGATTATGTATTGTAATATGCTTATCATTTTATAATATGTTAAATGCATATATATATATATACACACACACATACATAGAAAGATAGACGTTTGAGTGTTTAGATAGATAGTTTAGATATATGATAAATAAATAGAAGATGGTTATATACTCCAAATTCAATTTAATCCTACCCTTGCAATCAGATAGGAGTGCTTCAAATTCCTAATTTTATGAGAAGCAATACACTTTCAAAGTATTTTTGCTCTGCTTTTAGGATCCCCTCTGGTTTCAGAAATGTTTTTTCTGGAACATATTGACCCATACTTGCAGGTCAATACCAAATTTAGTACACACACCCTCAACAAAAAGGTGCTTGTGTAGAGAAACAACATTAATATAATTTTTACTTCTAGCTATGATGGGATTGCTGAGATATATTTTACACCTCATCATAAAGAATTAGACCAAATATAATAACAATGTTTTCTAATACTTAACAATAGTGCAGGGCAGAGAGCACTAAGAAAAGGAAACAAATTAACTGAGTTCATAAATTTCTGTAGGCTCCATAGCTCAGGAATAAGGAGACTTACCAGTTTAGCAGAGTTGAAGGGATTTCTTTCCTGGCCATGCTCTGTCTTCACCATTGATGCTAATGCTTATGATTTTTTCCTTAGTCAGAAGAGCTGTGGGCTTACAGTTCTAATTGAAAACCCAGGGATTCTGCCCTTCAGTGGTATGGTTTTTATCAGCTACCTACTTCTTCCTTCTGGGTACCAAACTGTTTGCAAACTCACCTTCCATTCACTTAAAAGAAGTTTATTTATTTGCTCCACAGCAGTATTTTGAGATAAGAAGTTATTTGTCTTCTCCATGGGTAGAGACCATTTTCTTCCTTCCTCCAGAAGTAGTAGATTTTTGCCTGTGCCTGTCTTCCTCAGTGACACTAGTGGTTAAGAATCTGCCTGCTGATTCAGAAGATAAGAGATGTGGGTTTGAACCCTGGATCGGAAAGATCCCCTGGAGGAGGCCATTGCAACCCACTCCAATATTCTTGCCTGGATAATCCTATGTACAGACGAGCCTGGCAGGCTACAGTCCATGGGGACACAGAGTTGGACATGATGAAGGCGACTGAGCATGAACCCCAGCAGTTTAAGTTTCTTACTTCTTAACAGGGAAGAGTCTGGAGAAACGTGAGTTATAGGGCATCCACCTACAGTAGCTGAATCTCTCCTAAATGCCCTCCTGATTGCATAGGTCTTTTTCTGTGGCCCAGCTCCCAATCTTCTTGAGAGCACCCGAAGTAAGAGCACCATACTGAAAGTGAATGCAGTTTCTTCTTTATGTGAATTTCCTAGTTTATCTGAGTTGTCACATTAATCAACAATCAGGATTTAGAAAATTGTTAAAGTTGTGGCTGACTTCTGCTTACCCCTTTTTAATGGAAATCACCCACTTTTTTCCATAGTCTGGCAAAGATGAAATTTCATGTGTCCCACCTTTCTCTGCGAGGTCTCTTGTTCTTTGGAATTTATTTCCCCTCAGTTGTCTTGTAACCTCAGCTATTGGATTTGCCTGAAAAAAAGTCATAATGTTGTGAATTACTTGACTTTTTCTTTTTATATGGAAGTAGTATTCTCTTATGCTTTCCTACATTCTATACAGAAAGATACCTTTTCTCAATGTATTTTGGTTAGCTTTCTTTTTATCTTCACTTGGTGTTATCTGTTTTTTTCATTTCAATTGTTTTTATTGTTTTTTCTTTTTGTGGTTTTGGTATGTCTTTCCTTTAGGAGTGTGTGTGTGTGTGTGTGTGTGTGTGTGTGTGTGCGTGTGTTTTCAGTTTCTATTTTTTTTCCCACTTTCTTATGACTTCTTAAATGAGTATCAGAGCTTATTCATTGGTGCTGCCTGGGGGTAATGTTTCACTGAGAGACACCCCTCTTCCTCATCCCGATTTCTAATGTCTAAGTCACTATATACACAGGTATTCATCTCTCTTTTTGGCAGGTTGTGCATTTGAGACTGTTCTGCAAGCTGAGTGATGAAAAGAAGGTGTGGTCTCCAAATTTAGTCACCTTGTTCTCAGGCGTTCCATGGTTCAGAACTTCTCCAAATCATTCTCTCAAGCTTCTTGAGACAATGAGCTCTCAGTATTTTACCACTTTGAGTTAGACACAGGATCTTTGTCCTATAGAGTAAGCAAGCAGATGGTCTAGTAGGAAGCAGATGGTCCTTAGAATGATAAAATGTTTTTCTGTTTTTAGCTCTTTCTTTGTCTTTTCATTTCTCCCTTAAAAATATTTCTTTTTTAATTTTCTAAGATACTCGATACATTTAATTTTATTTTTAGATGATCCTTAAAATTTTGGAGACCCAAGTTAATAATGAAAGACTTATGCCTTTTTAAAATATTAAATTGGAGGATGATTGCTTTATAATTTTGTATTGACTTCGGACATGCAACAATGTGAATCCACTATAGGTATTCATATATCCTCTCCTTCTTGAATGTCCTCCCCACCCCTTACTCCATCCCATGCCTCTAGATTGTCACAGAGAACCAGGTTGGGCTCTCTGTGCCTGTCCAGCAGCTTTCCACTGGCTATCTATTTCACATATAGTAGAGTGTATATGTCAATGCTACTCTCTTAATTTCTCACCATTTCTTTCCTTTGAGATAATATTCCTTAAAACAAAGAAACAAAAAAACAAACAAAAAAATCCTTAGAGATAAAGTACCATATTAACCAGGAATTCCTCTACTGGGCATATACCTTGATAAAAGCATAAATGAGAAAGACACATGTGCCCCCATGTTTATAGCAGCAGTATTTACAATAGCTAGGATATATCCATCAACTGATGATTAGATAGGGAAGCTGTGGTACATATATACAATGAAATATTCCTCAGCCATAGAAAGCAATATATTTATATCTGTTCTAGTGAAGAGGACAAACCTAGAGTCTGTTATACAGAGTGAAGCATGTCAGAAAGAGAAAAACAAATTTTGTATATTAATGTTATATATGGAATCTACAAAGATCTGATGAACTTCTTTGTCAGGCAGAAATAGATATGCACACATACAGAACAGACTTTGGATACTTCTTTTATAAAAACTACTCACCTTTCATAATTTTGTTGGGATTTTTTTTATCCACTATTGTCTGCCTTTCCATTCTATTTGTCTTCTAGGTATATACTTCTCTATTCCTTTTCAGTTTTTTACTTTGTATTATAAAAGGTACAAAATATATAAACACACACATAAACATATAAAGCTACTAAATTTATCCAAATATACTTTGTTGTAATAATTTATTTGGCATACTCAGGCTATCTTTGATGATTCTTATTTATATACTATCCATATCATGTTTGAACACACATCAGTTAGACTTTGATCCATATTTCAAAGTCTTTCTGATTAATTGAACAATTACACGTGCATTGTTCAATTCCTCACTAAAGGCATAGTTAAAATCAGCTGGTTAAATTTTATGAGCAATGCCATCACTATTATTATCATCATTATTATCAATATCAGTTGTCTATATGGCAGGCATTTTTCTATTCATTCACAAATATTATTCATTTAAAACTAGGAAGAACTCAGTGGACTAATTGCTATTAGCACCAAAAATTTTTTAAAACCAAATATATGTTAAAGGGTCTACATTAAAAATACATAAAGAACTCATACAACCCAATAACAAATACACTTAATAAAAAGAAGAATCAGTAAGGGACCTGAGTAGACAAAAAAGTAAAATGGCCAACAGGTGCATGGAAATCTGCTCAAAATCTCTAAAAATCAGGGAAATGCAAATCAAAATCACAATGAGACCTTTCTTTCCTTTGAGATTCCTTAAAACAAAGAAACAAAAAAACAAACAAAAAAATCCTTAGAGATAAAGTACCATATTAACCAGGAATTCCTCTACTGGGCATATACCTTGATAAAAGCATAAATGAGAAAGACACATGTGCCCCCATGTTTATAGCAGCAGTATTTACAATAGCTAGGATATATCCATCAACTGATGATTAGATAGGGAAGCTGTGGTACATATATACAATGAAATATTCCTCAGCCATAGAAAGCAATATATTTATATCTGTTCTAGTGAAGAGGACAAACCTAGAGTCTGTTATACAGAGTGAAGCATGTCAGAAAGAGAAAAACAAATTTTGTATATTAATGTTATATATGGAATCTACAAAGATCTGATGAACTTCTTTGTCAGGCAGAAATAGATATGCACACATACAGAACAGACTTTGGATACTTCTTTTATAAAAACTACTCACCTTTCATAATTTTGTTGGGATTTTTTTTATCCACTATTGTCTGCCTTTCCATTCTATTTGTCTTCTAGGTATATACTTCTCTATTCCTTTTCAGTTTTTTACTTTGTATTATAAAAGGTACAAAATATATAAACACACACATAAACATATAAAGCTACTAAATTTATCCAAATATACTTTGTTGTAATAATTTATTTGGCATACTCAGGCTATCTTTGATGATTCTTATTTATATACTATCCATATCATGTTTGAACACACATCAGTTAGACTTTGATCCATATTTCAAAGTCTTTCTGATTAATTGAACAATTACACGTGCATTGTTCAATTCCTCACTAAAGGCATAGTTAAAATCAGCTGGTTAAATTTTATGAGCAATGCCATCACTATTATTATCATCATTATTATCAATATCAGTTGTCTATATGGCAGGCATTTTTCTATTCATTCACAAATATTATTCATTTAAAACTAGGAAGAACTCAGTGGACTAATTGCTATTAGCACCAAAAATTTTTTAAAACCAAATATATGTTAAAGGGTCTACATTAAAAATACATAAAGAACTCATACAACCCAATAACAAATACACTTAATAAAAAGAAGAATCAGTAAGGGACCTGAGTAGACAAAAAAAGTAAAAATGGCCAACAGGTGCATGGAAATCTGCTCAAAATCTCTAAAAATCAGGGAAATGCAAATCAAAATCACAATGAGACCTTCCTTCATCCTGTGAGAATGACTTACCAAATAGAAGAAATAACAAATGTTGGTAAGGGTTTGGAGAAAGGAATCCTTATGCATAGTTGTTGGGAATGAAAATTGCTACAGTGATTATAATACATAATACGAAGTTTCTGAAAATTTTAAAATACAACTACCATATGATCCATCAATCTCACTTCTGGGTTTATGTCCAATGGAAATAAAGTCAGTATCTCAAAGAGTATCTGGACTCCTATGTGAATGTAGCATTATTTGCAGTAGCCAATATATGGAAATAGCTTAAATGTCTGTCAACAGATAAATGGATGAAGGAGAAAAGTATGCCTATAGTGAAATAATATTAAGTCAGAAAAGAGAAGGAAATCAATCATTAAAATCATATGGATGAACCTGGAGGACACTATATTTTGTAAAATAAGTCATTCAGAAAGACAAATTTTGTACAATCCCACTTATATGTGGAATCCAAAAAGGTTGAACTTATAGAAGCAGAGAATATACCAGGGTTTTCTTGGGGCTGAGGATGAGGAAAATGAGGAGACACAGATCAGAGGGCATGCATTTTCAATGTAAATTGACTATTTTCTACAGAGCTAATATAAAGTGTGGGCATGCTAAGACACTTTAGTTGTGCCTGACTCTTTGTGACCCTGTGGATTGTAGCCCATCAAGATCTTCTATCCATGAGATTCCTTGGGCAAGAATAATAAAGTTTTGAGTGACAGAGACATGTAAATAGAAGCAGTCAAAAAAAAAGGAGCCCACTTGTCACCACAATGCTACCACTAATGCCACAAAACCATTATAAATTAAACACTAAACCTACCTTTGGTATACTATCAGTATTAGCTTTGTTTACCTCACCTATTGTGTCTTACACATGGTTTGACAGGATTTTACTATACTTCCTCAGTCCCAAAGTTGTGTGGGTGTGCGTACACTCAGTTGTGTCAGACTCTTTGCTGCCTCATGACCTGTAGCCCATCAATTTCCTCTGTCCTTGGAATTTTCCAGGCAAAATACTGGAGTTGATTGCCATTTCCTGTTCCAGGGGATTTTTCTGATCCATGAATCAAACCAATGTGTCCTGCATATGCAAGTGGGCATTTTTACCACTAGCACCAGTTGGGAAGACCAAAGTGCTATTCAAATAACTTAACCTTAAAAGGCAAAAGGCTATATAGTCATATTATAGGGCCATTAGAATACAGAACCAGAAACTGTCTTCAGTCCTATATATTTTCCATTCAGCAAAGTGCTTAAATATATTCTCACCAGATGCTAAAAATATGCTGATTTTATTTTATTGTTACTAAATCACTTTATGTTATATATTATTTCTTCCAGTTTGCTTTGGGTTTTTCCAGTTTTAGTTGTGAAAGTATCCCATCTTTAAGTATTCTTCATTTTCAGGTAAACAGAGAGGCCCTATATCTTTATTATACTGTCTGAGAATTACGAAATATA
This sequence comes from Tragulus kanchil, assembly GCA_022376925.1. Taxonomy (NCBI): domain Eukaryota; kingdom Metazoa; phylum Chordata; class Mammalia; order Artiodactyla; family Tragulidae; genus Tragulus; species Tragulus kanchil. The sequence goes on along the minus strand of JAIOJX010000003.1, from coordinate 82,549,232 downwards.
GAGGCTACCATAAAAGTAAAGAAATTTCACAAAGATATCCAAACTACACAAGACTTTCAAGTTTTAGAACTAAGTATTCATGCTGATATGAAGACATATATTGGTTATGGGGTTCATCCTTAGGATGCCTTTGTTTTCCTTCATTTCTATAAAAGTATAAAGGTAGGCGTTCACAGCAGTACGTGACAATAGTATTACAGGAGACATGGATTCAAGCCCTGGAAGAGGAAATGGCAGCCCAATCCACTATTCTTGTTTGAAAATGCTAAGACACTTTAGTTGTGCCTGACTCTTTGTGACCCTGTGGATTGTAGCCCATCAAGATCTTCTATCCATGAGATTCCTTGGGCAAGAATAATAAAGTTTTGAGTGACAGAGACATGTAAATAGAAGCAGTCAAAAAAAAAGGAGCCCACTTGTCACCACAATGCTACCACTAATGCCACAAAACCATTATAAATTAAACACTAAACCTACCTTTGGTATACTATCAGTATTAGCTTTGTTTACCTCACCTATTGTGTCTTACACATGGTTTGACAGGATTTTACTATACTTCCTCAGTCCCAAAGTTGTGTGGGTGTGCGTACACTCAGTTGTGTCAGACTCTTTGCTGCCTCATGACCTGTAGCCCATCAATTTCCTCTGTCCTTGGAATTTTCCAGGCAAAATACTGGAGTTGATTGCCATTTCCTGTTCCAGGGGATTTTTCTGATCCATGAATCAAACCAATGTGTCCTGCATATGCAAGTGGGCATTTTTACCACTAGCACCAGTTGGGAAGACCAAAGTGCTATTCAAATAACTTAACCTTAAAAGGCAAAAGGCTATATAGTCATATTATAGGGCCATTAGAATACAGAACCAGAAACTGTCTTCAGTCCTATATATTTTCCATTCAGCAAAGTGCTTAAATATATTCTCACCAGATGCTAAAAATATGCTGATTTTATTTTATTGTTACTAAATCACTTTATGTTATATATTATTTCTTCCAGTTTGCTTTGGGTTTTTCCAGTTTTAGTTGTGAAAGTATCCCATCTTTAAGTATTCTTCATTTTCAGGTAAACAGAGAGGCCCTATATCTTTATTATACTGTCTGAGAATTACGAAATATAGAGGCTACCATAAAAGTAAAGAAATTTCACAAAGATATCCAAACTACACAAGACTTTCAAGTTTTAGAACTAAGTATTCATGCTGATATGAAGACATATATTGGTTATGGGGTTCATCCTTAGGATGCCTTTGTTTTCCTTCATTTCTATAAAAGTATAAAGGTAGGCGTTCACAGCAGTACGTGACAATAGTATTACAGGAGACATGGATTCAAGCCCTGGAAGAGGAAATGGCAGCCCAATCCACTATTCTTGTTTGAAAAATGGCATAGGATGGCAGGCTATAGTCAAAAGGGTCACAAAAAGTTGGACACAGATGAGTCACTAAGCATGTACTTGCACACACAAATCTGATTAAATATTGTTAAGTTGATGAAGCCCAGTTGGCATTTTCATTTCAGGAGTGCACATCAGTAAACAGCAGCTTGCAGCAAGCAATAAGTGGAAGCAAGGACTTAGTTTCCCAGACTAAATGTCCTAACCACTGGACCACAGAAGCCAGCAGTTAGGGCTAAGGTCCTAGTCTTTGACTGTCTAGTCGGGAATGAGATCAGACAAGGAAGCAAGAGGTAAGGAGTAAAGTAAACAGTTTATTGAAAAGAAAAGTACATGGGGCAAGCTCATAGAGAGAGTTTTGCCTTTGGGACGTTTATATACTTAATAAAGGGGTCATTTTCTGGGTCTTTATAATCCCTGAGGTCGATCATCTTGCTTTGTTCCCCCTCGGTTAATTTGTCTCAGGACCATCCCCTAGGGTATACATGCACACCTTGGCTAAGATGGATCTCAAAGTGAAGGTTTCTGGGAGGAGCAAGACTCATTATGAACTGGAATTATCCTCTCACGTTTGACTCCACCCCTGGAGAAGGGAATAGCAACCAACTCCAATGTTCTTGCCACGAGAATCCTGTGGGGCTCTGAATTGAAAGAGAACCGTTTTAAGCATAAAGAAGCTTAAGCACATGTTTGCAGTTTGGAGCTAAGATGGCGCCTACAGGAAGGGATGTGGGAGTGAAAAGAAGCTTAAGCACATTGTTTCAGCTTGGAGCTAAGATGGCGCCTACAGGAAGAGACAGGGCGTGATCTAAATTGTTAATTGATGGTCAAAATTTCTGATTGGTTCCCATGGTTTCTGCGGTCGTGAATGATTGCTTGGACTTTAGCTTGATTGGTGTAATCTATAGGAAGTCCCGTGCAAAACCCCCTTCACTTGCCTATAAAAGCTGTGGATCTTCTTCAATAAAGCGGAACTACTTCGATGGAACCCCTGTCGCATCTGATTGTCCCCTGCCTCAGCCAGGGGGCTGCGGGGCGGGCAGTTCAAGATTTGCCTTTCTCCGAGATCTCCCGGTTCAGCCGGGGGCAATCCCGCTGCCTTCCCTTTCTGCGGAAGGTCCCCGCAGAATCCCATGGACAAAGGGGCTTAGCAGGCTACAGTCTACTGGATTGCAGAGTTAAACACAACTGAGCAACTAACACTTTTGACTTCAAGGAAACATTAGGGCTTGTGTACTTTTTCCCTTATATTTTACTCAGATAGGGTTTTTTACTCTCTTAGCCTTTGTCCTGATTATTCCCTAGAGGTGCTTACAAGAGACTAAGACAATTTATCCTGTTTCTCTTGTTACTTCCATTTCCTATACCAAACAAGGGACTGTTTGTAAATTCTTTAACTGAGTCCCACCTATCTCTTATCCCAGGAAATGCAAAGAGTCTGCTGTCTGATTGTGAATTTCTCAACTGAAATCCCCTTATTTCTTATCTTAGGAAATGCAGACAGGAGGGTGGCTGATTATAAATGTCTATCTGCTACCTCAGTTTGACTCAGGTGTTCTAATATCTTGGTTGCCCAAGAAAGCAAGCCAAAATCCAAATCTGTAAATGCCTCAAGGTTAGAAAGTCAAAACTTATGGATACATATCAGAAACAGTCAACTTTTAATCAGAAATACCCAATTTAAAACTGTAGTCAATAATTTCCTTACTATGTTTCTGTTTTTTTTTTTTTTCTTCAGCCTATTCTGTGAGCTCCTGCTAAGCACTTCTGGATTAACATTGAATAAATATTCCCATAAACTCTTATAAAAATTAATACGTCTCACTTTGCTGTTATTCAGTGGCTCAGTTGTTTCTATTTACAATCTCGTGAACTGTACCATGCTCGATCTCCCTGTCCTTCAGCATCTCCCAGAGGTAGCTGAAAGTCACTTTGTCTTTCAATAATCTGTTTCTGCACTCAGTCTCACCTCTCATATCTTGATAGTTCCATTTCTACTTTTCTCTTTGGCTTTTTTGGTCTTTCTGAATAGTGACTATTCAGTTTTAAATATTAATACAAGTTGTATGGACTAAATCATGCTTCAAAGAAAACTAAATACACAAATGAAAATACCAAAGAGGCACATGAGACATGCAGTGCTCAGAGCCAGAAGTATTGGGTTCCCTCTTGCAATTTTACCATATATCCATTGATAAGGGATTTTAGTTCAACACCACAAATTTTTGAATTATCATGAAAACAAACATTTGCTTTGTTGAGTTCCAAGATTTATTTCACTTGTGTAGTAAGCTTTGGGAGTCTTATTTTTAACAATGTGTGCTTCTCTTGATGCTGAGGACTTGGTATGTCTTATGTAGCCATTGGCTCAGCAGTAAGGTATTCTTTTATAAACAAGGCAAGAGACTGTATAATGACCATTAACATTATAATGACCTATAACCAGCAAACTACTCATGTCACCACACCAAACTTCTTTAAATCTAAATTTGATCACCTTTTTTTTTCCTTTTGATCAATTCTTTTTGGAATATAATGGTGTATTTTGTTTATTGTTCTACGTTCCTGCAATTCTTCTTCTGATATTTTCCTTGTCTAGATACCTTTTTATATTATTTCATAACTTGATTCATTTTGTTCATGTAGTATTTCTGCAAAAAATAATAATGAAATGCCAATATTTTTTACCAAAAATAAATAGCACTGTATTCAGATGGAAAACTTGGTGTTATGTCTCATTCTATTCACAGTAGTTAACAGGTGTGAATTGCTTCTTCACTAGCATAAATTTCCTGCTGTGCAGCCCTTTGTTCACTTCATGCTGCTTTCTTGCTCTATTTAGGATGCAAAAATACCTGATTCTACCTTAATGTAATTTTAAATGCTTTACTATTTTGAATAATGTATATTTGTAAGTTCATTCCGAAATGAAAGTGAATACAATAAACTAAAGAAATACCATGTACTCTCTCCAACATTGATTCTAGAAAGACTATAGAACTATTGCATATAAACACAAATGTATATAAATCATATATAAATACATAAAAATGTTATTTTAATGTATGTATATGCCATCGCACTTCAGTTTTTTAGAAGCAGGTATATGCATGTGTTTGCACATGTGCATGTATTCATTGGAGGGGAACTATGGTTCAACACTGCACATGTATTTCTCATCATCCTCCCTGTCTTAGAATTTTAGATCTCTATCTTAGAGACACACTTAAGCTCGGAGGAAATTATTTCTGGAAATTTGTCAATAGTTTGTGCCAGTTGTTGAGATATGGAAAGATAAATATAAGCTTTTAATAAGGTTATTAAGACATACGTATCAGGAGAACCATAATTGCCCCTTGAGTTATTTAGAGTGTGCTTATGATCATAGTTAATATTCTGATTTCTTTCTGGATGATAGAATTCACCTGAGTTGGCCTGCATAGGATAGGTCTGTGCTTAAAAAACCTACCACCCCACTAGTATAGTAAATCTACCACTAACTGTAGCTATTAATTTTAAAAAGATATATATTCTGACACTTGGTAAAATGTTAAGAAAGAATTTATTCCGGATCGCTTGGTTAGTGTGAGGACTATCACAATAAGAGGGAGAAATTGAGCTCAATTCCAAATAAAACAATCAGAAATGAGAATATGTAGTGAACGAGTGATTGGATGCAAGTATAAAAAATTGGTAAGTGGATTCTACTGACCTACCGGGTCAGGGTGATCACCTACCAACAGGGAATTGATGAAGGATAAGGAATTTAATTAGACATTGAGGTTTGGAAGATTCTCTCAAAGTGACTTAGTTTTGCTAAAATAAGACTCTGCAAGGACAGAAGCCCAGGACGGAGCCCAGTTGAGTTGATGACTCAGAGGTGCCTGGCTAAAGTGTGGTTAAGGAGAGAATCTCTGCCATAACTTCCTAGTGGAGTAGAAAAGGCCATTTCTCTACATGGACTGCAGAAGCAGAATGCAGCAAAGGATGGTCTTCAGTAGCTTCAGGTGCTATCCTACCCACTACTGTGACAATACTAGAGTTAACTTACAGCAACAACTGTTGTGAAGGTTGGTGGAGGGATCTAGGCAGGATGGTATCAATGAAAGATTAATCTGTTGATCTGAGAATGCATAAGAATGTTTTGAGCCAAATTTGCAGATAATAACTCAGGAAGAACATCTCAGAAAGCTCTGAGAACAATTCTACCAGTTAGAAATCAGGACACAGTTTATATAAATATTTTGAGACAGAGCTGTACATCAAATGATGTATTATTGACAATTTGCATAATCCAGAATTAAGCATCTTTGTGGTGGGTCATGTAACTCTTTTCAAGATCAAAAAAGAATGTTATCTTTTAAGGTCTTTTGTTGCTGTCATTGTTGTTATTATTATTTGGCTAGTAGGAGAGGATATTAAATGTATTGTGGCTTGTGGGATCTTCATTTCCCAATCTGGGATTGAGCACCAGAACTTGGTAGTGAGAGTACCAAGTTCTAACCACTGGACCACTAGGGAATTTCCAGAAGCTCTCTTGATGCTGGGTGAATGTTGTTCTTTGTGGTTGAGCAGGTATTCCTGCAGATGGGAGAGGTTTGGGGAATGCATAATACAGACACACAATGCAGAGTGGATAAAAACAGGAGCTCAACAGGCAGAGAAGAATGTTCATGTTTCAGTTTTTCATGTTTTGCCACAAAATATGAATTTTATGTCACAGTGGCACCAGTGTGGCAGTGCACCCTGGGCAGAGCAAACATAAAAGAGAGCCTAGAGTGATCAACAGGACAGGAATCAGTAACATAAGAAGAGACTGGGATGAATCAAAGAAAGCAAGGAAGCCATACAGTGAGACACACACAGATATTTCAAGCAAGAACCTTAAATGTGAATCTGAGATATCACCTTTCTATAGGTAGGGACTTAGGAGAAAGTGATATCTTATTAAATTGACCTTATTTGCACCCAATGTCTGGTGAAGCCTGAGAACTTTCACCTACTGAAATAATGAATCAGAACAAATACAAGCTATAACTGCATACGTAATAAAAGTGTGAGTAAAATAAAAATCAGCACATTTTTCACATACCTCTCCATTTTCAGCTTATCAGAATCAGAACTGTGAAGGATGAAGGTGAAGATGTCAAAGACAATGGCAAATACAAGTGAGAAAATTAAATCTTACATGGAATATGAAGGAAAATAAATAATTGGAATGCAAAATGCTTCCTCTTCAAATAAGTTATTCCCACCTTCACTTGCAGTACATGGTCCCAGTGGTCATTAGAGGATATTATAAGAGAAACAACTTTGTATCTTCTACTCTTCTCTAGACAAAGTTTTCTTTGTGGGACTGGAAGAATGCAAAGCCCTATCCAGTCATTGGAAATCCCTGAGTCAATACCTGGGTACACTTTGGAGGATGAATGTCTAAGAACAGATTTTAAATATTGGCAAAAAAGGATCACATTCTTAAAAATTAAGGCTGTCATTAAACAAAAGTATGAGACAATTAAACACATGACATGATTCTGACCCCAGTGAAGCCATCTCCAATGAAGAATTAGCCTCAGGTTGGCAGTGAGGTTTCTTACAAATAGTCCTTCTCTGTTTCAGGCACTGCAGCTGCTAGTGAACACTTAGATGCTTCCCAGCTTGCTCTCACATGCATCCAGCGATCAATGCATAAGTTTTTACTGAGTGGTTTTCTCTCTCTTTTTAAATTGTGCTTATATGTATTAAAAGGTAGTATATGTAATAAAGTCATTGTATATATATATATATATATATATATATATTCCTCCATGTGAATATGAAGCAAATAGGGGGAAGAATGATGTGGGAAATATGCATTATTTAAAGGATCATAAATTCCATTATCCTCATTTTCTGTCTCTGAGTGCTTTTTCTGTCTAGGATTAATTTAGTTCCATGCAAACAAAAAAGTGAATAACCCCAGTCCTGCCATCTGGAAAATTTTGATCAATTAGGGATAGAAGTTATTATACATGATTAATAAGCAAACTACAAAATATGTTTAATAGAAAGGCACTAATGCATTAACTATAGAACTTACCAGTTAACAGTATAAAACGACTTACAGTTTGAGTTCTGCTATTACTGTGTGATTTGGAACAATTCTTATTGTATCTAATTCTCAGTGACCTCAGCAGTTGAATGTGGAAATTAGATTTCAGGTTCTCTTAGGCGCCTTTCTTTCCAAGGTTTTAGTCAGTTCAGTTCAGTCACACAGTCGTGTCCAACTCTTTGTGATACCATGGGCTGTGGCATGCCAGACTTCCCTGTCCTTCACCATCTCCCAGAGCTTGCTCAAACTCATGTCCTTGATGCCATCCAACCATCTCATCTGACATCCCCTTCTCCTTTTGCCTTCTATTTTCCCAGCATCAGCACCTTTTCAATGCATCACCCCCTCTCATCAGGTGGCCAAAATATTGGAGCTTCAGCTTTAACATCAGTCCTCGGAATGAAAAATGTTCAGGGTTGATTTCCCTTCGGACTGACTGATTTGATCTCCTTGCAGTCCAGTTTCAGGGTTTATATTTTATGGAACTGTATACTGCACCAAAAGAAACAAGTTGTTTTATTTAACTACATTGACTAGAGTTTTGCTCAAGTAATGAACCATGTATGAAGATGAATACTTGAAAAAATAAAATATTAGAACAAGTTGGAGGTCATAAATTATATTTTTATCTTTTAATTTCACATCTCAATTAGTGTATTACAAAAAGGATAATTTCTGCAGAAAGAAAATTTTTAACTTTGATCACTTTCAAATCATGTAAACATGAGTGTATATATTTAAATATATGCAAATATACACATGTATATGCCACACACACATATGTGTGTGATATATATATATATATATATACACACATTTGTTTAAACCATGCAATCGGTAATTATGCAGACATACTGACAAGCTCTTATTTTGGCTTAAGGACATACATAAATCAACTTGAGATGAAAAAACTCAAGAGAAAGCCAAGAATCAATACTTCACAAAAATAGATAAACAGATGGATATACAATAAATAGATATACAATATACCATGAATAAAGTCAACATCACTAGCCATCAGGGATTGCCAATGAAGACAACAATCTGATTCTATTTCACACCCACTAGAATGGATTAAAAGATAAGACTGACAATGCCAAGTGTTGGTGAGAATGTGAAGTAATTGGTGGCATTGTAAAAGAAAACAAGTACTTCCGAAAATAATTTAACCATTTCTTATAAATCTAAGTATGCATTTACAATATAGCCTAGCAGTTTCATTCCTGGGTGTTTACATAAAACAGAAAATATATATCAATACCAAGAATGTTCACAGCAGCTTTATTTGTGAATTAAAAATTGAAAACAAAATAATAACCATCAAAATTATTGATAAACACATATTATTATCTTAGTTCAAAGAGTATAAAATCCAACCAAAGAAAATAAGAACTATCAGTAAATGCCACATAGTAGATAAATCTCTGAAACTATATGCTGAGTGAATGAAGCCAGACAGAAAGATGAATACTATGTGATTCCATGTGTTGGAATGAAAAATGTTCAGGGTTGATTTCCTTTGGACTGACTGATTTGATCTCCTTGCAGTCCAGTTTCAGGGTTTATATTTTATGGAACTGTATACTGCACCAAAAGAAACAAGTTGTTTTATTTAACTACATTGACTAGAGTTTTGCTCAAGTAATGAACCATGTATGAAGATGAATACTTGAAAAAATAAAATATTAGAACAAGTTGGAGGTCATAAATTATATTTTTATCTTTTAATTTCACATCTCAATTAGTGTATTACAAAAAGGATAATTTCTGCAGAAAGAAAATTTTTAACTTTGATCACTTTCAAATCATGTAAACATGAGTGTATATATTTAAATATATGCAAATATACACATGTATATGCCACACACACATATGTGTGTGTATATATATATATATATATATACACACACATTTGTTTAAACCATGCAATCGGTAATTATGCAGACATACTGACAAGCTCTTATTTTGGCTTAAGGACATACATAAATCAACTTGAGATGAAAAAACTCAAGAGAAAGCCAAGAATCAATACTTCACAAAAAATAGATAAACAGATGGATATACAATAAATAGATATACAATATACCATGAATAAAGTCAACATCACTAGCCATCAGGGATTGCCAATGAAGACAACAATCTGATTCTATTTCACACCCACTAGAATGGATTAAAAGATAAGACTGACAATGCCAAGTGTTGGTGAGAATGTGAAGTAATTGGTGGCATTGTAAAAGAAAACAAGTACTTCCGAAAATAATTTAACCATTTCTTATAAATCTAAGTATGCATTTACAATATAGCCTAGCAGTTTCATTCCTGGGTGTTTACATAAAACAGAAAATATATATCAATACCAAGAATGTTCACAGCAGCTTTATTTGTGAATTAAAAATTGAAAACAAAATAATAACCATCAAAATTATTGATAAACACATATTATTATCTTAGTTCAAAGAGTATAAAATCCAACCAAAGAAAATAAGAACTATCAGTAAATGCCACATAGTAGATAAATCTCTGAAACTATATGCTGAGTGAATGAAGCCAGACAGAAAGATGAATACTATGTGATTCCATGTGTTGAAGGTCTACAAGCATCAAAACAACAACAACAAAACATCAGAACAAATCCATAGTGATAGAACCATGTCAGTGCTTGCCGGAGGCATAAGGGAGAGGGTTGTGTAGACTGCCTGCGAACAACCATGAGGGAACTTTTCATATCATGATTAGGGTAGTAATGATGTATATATTTGTTTATCAGAGTCATCAAACTATAATATAAATGCTGGAATTTTCACAGTTAAATATTAGACTACAATATTGTACCATAATATAATCATGTAATATGACAAATATCCCTGCAATGCAGTCATACTATGATATACAAATCTATCAAAGTAACACACACTCTAAATTTATAGTTTTATGTCAAATATTCTCAATAAAACAACCATTTTTTAAAAATTAAAATAATTGAGAATATAAAAAGTTTACATTTTATTAGATAAAATTTTGATTGCAAAAAATTTTATTCTTAGAAAAAAAAGAAAAAAGAAAAAAAACTGGTTTCCCTGGCTTTCTAGTTTTTATTTTGAATAAGAGAACCTGCATTTTGCACTAGTTTGCCAGACTAAGAAACACTAGAATCAATGAGGCTTCTTTCATAGTTCCTTGAGTACTATTAACCAAAACCCCATCCTGGATCTGAGACAGGATCTATACTTGGTAGATTAATAGGGATAATAATGAGACTGAACCACTTATGATGGGCATTCAAAATAAACTGAGTGCCCTAATTAAATTTGTTTTTCGCTACAGCTAAAATATTGATATAATAAGTAAATAAATTTATATATTAAATGGCAAAGAAAAAGTTATAATAATCTTGAAATAATACTTGGTAAATTTCAATTAAATGCCATTTTAGATGCAATAGTCATCCATATTTTAGATGGGAAAATACTGAAAGAAAATTTCCAAAAATGTTCTCTATTTTAACAAGGTATATACAAATATCATACTCAATATAATTATAAACAAAGAAACATGCTTCCATAAATTTCAATGATCCCTAATTCAAGCATATTTTAATAAAGGAAAATACATCCACTTTGAGTAAGTGGTATTGATGTAGCCTTGACAAAGGTGAACAGATTGCTTTAGCAACCTATAACCGATGTACTTGACTCCAACTCACTGGTATGCACAAGCACCCACACAAGCACATGATGTATGTGGACAACATCTGAGAAAACTCTTTAACTGAGAGCTTGAAGTTAAAGTGGCAGCTCATTGCATTACTAATTGTAGCATTTCGGTTACTTCTCTAGGTGACTTTATGCAATATTGCACATTCGACAATCTTCAGGGATTTCTTGACAGGAGCTTATGTCCTGATTAAGGGATAAAAGACTATATTTAACAACTAATACACCAACAGCAAGCAAGAGAGTGTGTTACTGGTCAAAGGATAGACAAATAGATCAATGGTATAGAATACAGAGAAATAGAGCCACATAAATATGCTCAACTGATAAAATTTTGATTGCAAAAATTTTATTCCCAGAAAAAAGAAAAAAAACTGGTTTCCCTGGCTTTCTAGTTTTTATTTTGAATAAGAGAACCTGCATTTTGCACTAGTTTGCCAGACTAAGAAACACTAGAATCAATGAGGCTTCTTTCATAGTTCCTTGAGTACTATTAACCAAAACCCCATCCTGGATCTGAGACAGGATCTATACTTGGTAGATTAATAGGGATAATAATGAGACTGAACCACTTATGATGGGCATTCAAAATAAACTGAGTGCCCTAATTAAATTTGTTTTTCGCTACAGCTAAAATATTGATATAATAAGTAAATAAATTTATATATTAAATGGCAAAGAAAAAGTTATAATAATCTTGAAATAATACTTGGTAAATTTCAATTAAATGCCATTTTAGATGCAATAGTCATCCATATTTTAGATGGGAAAATACTGAAAGAAAATTTCCAAAAATGTTCTCTATTTTAACAAGGTATATACAAATATCATACTCAATATAATTATAAACAAAGAAACATGCTTCCATAAATTTCAATGATCCCTAATTCAAGCATATTTTAATAAAGGAAAATACATCCACTTTGAGTAAGTGGTATTGATGTAGCCTTGACAAAGGTGAACAGATTGCTTTAGCAACCTATAACCGATGTACTTGACTCCAACTCACTGGTATGCACAAGCACCCACACAAGCACATGATGTATGTGGACAACATCTGAGAAAACTCTTTAACTGAGAGCTTGAAGTTAAAGTGGCAGCTCATTGCATTACTAATTGTAGCATTTCGGTTACTTCTCTAGGTGACTTTATGCAATATTGCACATTCGACAATCTTCAGGGATTTCTTGACAGGAGCTTATGTCCTGATTAAGGGATAAAAGACTATATTTAACAACTAATACACCAACAGCAAGCAAGAGAGTGTGTTACTGGTCAAAGGATAGACAAATAGATCAATGGTATAGAATACAGAGAAATAGAGCCACATAAATATGCTCAACTGATATTTGACAAAAGGATAAAAGCAATACAATGAAGAAATGATAGTCTTTTCAACAAATGGTACTGGCATAACTGAACACTCAGACACACACCACACGCACACACACACACACACACATACACACAAAGAATCTAGACATAGATTGTATACCCTTCACACTAGTTAACAGTAGTTAATAGTTAATGGATGGTAGACCTAAATGTAAACCTAAAACTATAAAGCTTCAAGAAATAGCATAGAAGAAAACCTGGATAACTTTAGAGATGACTTTTTAGATACAGTGGCAAAGTCATGAAGGAAAACATCTTTTCCATGAAGGAGAACAACGATAAGCTGTAGTTCCTTAAAAATAGAAACTTGTGCTCTAAAAATGACAATGTCAAGAGAATAGCACACTGCACTGACTGGGAGAAAATATTTGCAAAAAAACAACTACTAGGGAATAATTATTGAAAACAGACAAAAAATCTCACAGAGTTCAAGAATAAGAGAACAATGTTGTTTAAAAATAAACCAAAGTGCTTAACTGACTCCTCACCAAAGATAAACAGATGGCAAGCAAACATACGGAAAGATATTTCACATAAATTGTCCTCAGGGAAGTTCTCATGGAAATAACAATGAGATCCCACTGTGCATCTATCAGAATGGCCAAATTTTGGGGTTCTGACAACACCAAATGAGGGAGAGGCTATGGGATATCAGGAATTCTCATTCACTGATGATGGGAATGCAAAAGTATACAGTCACTTTTGAAAACAGTTTAGAAGACAATTTTTACAAAACTAAATATAGTGTGACCATATGATCCAGAGAAAACTCTTTAACTGAGAGCTTGAAGTTAAAGTGGCAGCTCATTGCATTACTAATTGTAGCATTTCGTTACTTCTCTAGGTGACTTTATGCAATATTGCACATTCGACAATCTTCAGGGATTTCTTGACAGGAGCTTATGTCCTGATTAAGGGATAAAAGACTATATTTAACAACTAATACACCAACAGCAAGCAAGAGAGTGTGTTACTGGTCAAAGGATAGACAAATAGATCAATGGTATAGAATACAGAGAAATAGAGCCACATAAATATGCTCAACTGATATTTGACAAAAGGATAAAAGCAATACAATGAAGAAATGATAGTCTTTTCAACAAATGGTACTGGCATAACTGAACACTCAGACACACACCACACACACACACACACACACATACACACAAAGAATCTAGACATAGATTGTATACCCTTCACACTAGTTAACAGTAGTTAATAGTTAATGGATGGTAGACCTAAATGTAAACCTAAAACTATAAAGCTTCAAGAAATAGCATAGAAGAAAACCTGGATAACTTTAGAGATGACTTTTAGATACAGTGGCAAAGTCATGAAGGAAAACATCTTTTCCATGAAGGAGAACAACGATAAGCTGTAGTTCCTTAAAATAGAAACTTGTGCTCTAAAAATGACAATGTCAAGAGAATAGCACACTGCACTGACTGGGAGAAAATATTTGCAAAAAAACAACTACTAGGGAATAATTATTGAAAACAGACAAAAAATCTCACAGAGTTCAAGAATAAGAGAACAATGTTGTTTAAAAATAAACCAAAGTGCTTAACTGACTCCTCACCAAAGATAAACAGATGGCAAGCAAACATACGGAAAGATATTTCACATAAATTGTCCTCAGGGAAGTTCTCATGGAAATAACAATGAGATCCCACTGTGCATCTATCAGAATGGCCAAATTTTGGGGTTCTGACAACACCAAATGAGGGAGAGGCTATGGGATATCAGGAATTCTCATTCACTGATGATGGGAATGCAAAAGTATACAGTCACTTTTGAAAACAGTTTAGAAGACAATTTTTACAAAACTAAATATAGTGTGACCATATGATCCAGCAACCACACATCTTAGCATTTATCCAAAAGAGTTCAAAGCTTATGTCCACACCAGTCCTGCATATGGATGTTTATAACTGTTTTCTTCTTAAATGGCCAATCTTAGAAGCAACCGAGATGCCCTTCAGTAAGTGAATGGATGGATAAACTGTACTGCACCCAGAAAATGGAATTGTATTCAGCACTAAAAGAAGATGATCTATCAAGCAATGAAAAGACAGGGGAGGAACTTAAATGCATATCACTAAGTGAAATACACTAATCTGAAAAAGTTACATACTGTGTGACTTCTATTATAGGACTTTCTGGAAAAGGCAAATCTATGGAGATGATAAGTTCAGTGAACAAAAGTTCAGTGGTTGCCAGAGGTTGATGTAGAGGGAAAGAATGAAAAAATGAAGCCCAGAAGATTGTTAAGATAGTGAAAATACTCTTTGTGAGACTATAATTGTTGATTCACATGACTATATATTTGTCCAAATCATTAGAATGTTCTATACCAAGCATGAACTCTAATATGAACTATGGACTTTCTGTGACTATGCTGTGTCAGCGTAAGTTCATTCATTGTAATAAGTGTTCTACTCTGGTGGCAGAATGTTGATAATGGGAAAGGCTGCATGTGTTTAGAGTCAGATACTATTTGAGAAATCTCTGTATCATATCAATTTTGCTGTGAGCCTAAAAGACTACTCTAAACATACTCTTTAAGGTAAAAAAAAGGAAAAAAATGAGTATTTAGAAAGTGTATAACATTTACAATGGCATTATAATTTTTCCATCAGTGACATTTAAATTGTATATTTTGTTACTAAACTACAAATATCATGGCAAAGGAGTATTACAGTGTCTTCCAGTGTGTTTTCTACAAGATTTTGCAAAAGCTAGTAATCTAAACAGTTCAAACACTTCATGCTGGTTCAGCTGGAAATGTTAATCATATTTCTATTCCTCAGGAATGAAGAAGACAAAGGCCACAAAATTTCTGCTATAAAGATGATTTATTAATGTTGAATATTCTACTTTTCATTACTATGCATTTTTTTAGGAAAGCAATCCATGTAGGAGAAGAGGAACCATATGACAACTAGTAATTTGCAAACAAAAAAAGGCCTGCTTCACTGATCCATGTCATTAGCAGAGTCTAGGAGGCTCATAACAAGCACATCAGTAGAACAATACAGATTGCCATCTACAAGTTACAAATACAGCTATTCACACACACACCCACACACGCATACACAACATTCACACAAACACACAGACATAACATAAGCAATATACAATCAACATACGCTCAGGTATACACACATGCACAATAGATCATTATAATTTATACATCCATGGAAAGTAGCAAGTATTCAAGCACTACTGCCTTAAAATATGAACTGATTAAAAAGAAAAAATGAAGAGGCAGGTAAAGTTATAGAGAGTTATAGATGTTACAATTTTGCCTTGCCTCTCCCCCACAGAAAATTATTATTCTTTTATAGGGACAGAGACTCATTACATTCTATCTACACTTATATAAGGACTCAGATTTTCTACCTTGTACTGGAATTTTTTTATGTACATCCTACCTCTGATTATACCATAAATAGCTAAGGACGAAAATCCCTTTCTGCATTCTCTTTATAATTTTCAAACACCTACCTTATTATATACTCTGAAGTAAATATTTATTAAGCATAAATTAACTGAATTAATACATTAAGGTCATTATAACATTGAAAGTATATTCATATAATGGAATGAAGAAATAATCATAAAGTAGCTGAAATTCTTCCTAGAGGAAAAGGAAATGTTTTATATTCTTTTTCAATAAAAGTAAATTACAACTGTTTAAGTTTCTCAAATAAAAGTAAAAAAAAAACAAAAAAGAGTATGTTAGTATGTTACCTTATTTTATATTTATTTAATTTAGTTGAACTATTTCTAATGAGATTCATACATGATATAAAAATGGATTATTAAAAAAAAAGTAGTCAAATCCTTTGTATGTGGAGTGAGTTGATTGCCTAATTTCCAATCCTGCCGACCTATAGCAGATACTGGTGCTACCTAGGCAAAATCTTTTAAAATGAGTCTTAAACTTGTTAAGGGATCTATCTTGCTCCAATGCTCCCCAAGAGATTCAGAAGATGCCGGCAATGTTCAGGTTCAGACATCGTGTCTGTTCTGGTCATGGTTTGCCATGATTCACACCCACGATGGGTGAGAATCCCACACTGAGGCAGTCAATGCCTGATTACCAGTGCCTTCCTTGAAGATTAGTCCATCAGAGAGATTTTTGAAAGAATCCTTCTTCTCTTGGGTCCCGTCTTGTCTTTATCCCCTCCATTCCACCTTCCTAGCCACCCTTCTTCCACATTCTCTCTTGCTTCTCTCTCCCTCCAAATCCCTTTTTCTCCTTCTCCCTCTTTTCCATACTCTGGTCCTTGTTCTTACTCCCTTCTCTTCTGTTGAATGTGTAAAAAAAGCAAGCAGTTCAGCAGCTTTGCAGATACTAAGAACTTTTTCACCTCCACAGAGACAAGTGGCCCTGCGTGACTCCGGTGTTGAAGGTGACAGAGTTGAAAGACTGAAAGAAACTAGATCATCTCTGAGACATTATGTCTACTAATATGGAATCCCACACTTCACATGGACTTCTACTTTCTAAAAATGACAAACACACTTGTAGTTTAAGTCAGTTTGTTCCAATATTTTGGCAAATTAATTTTGATGCAAACCTTAATCGCAGTCCTCTACAATGTTTTTAAATTTCCTTCCTTACTTATTTTTCTATATGTGCCATTATTATTCTTAGATAAAGAAAGATGTATAGCTTTATGATACTAAATGATAAGCTTTAAATATTGACAATAGCAAACGAAAATAGTACAAATGCCAATGAAGCACTAATAGCTAAAGGACTGATTTTATAATGTGCATTTGTAGCAGCCATTTGAGTGAGTCTACATAATGGTTTAAAAGGACTTTCAATAATGATTCCTGCAGCTGTGCAGACTTTTAACTTTTAACTCTTCATTTAAAAAATACATCTAAATATAAATCAAGCACTGTACACTTCCAATTTAGCTGTTTGAATGGAAAGAGAAAGTAGAAAGCTGGAACAGTCATGAGTAAGTGCTATAGAAAGCTGTAGTCGACAGTTGCAATTTAAAACCAATCAAGTGGGCAAGGGAAGGGGAACAGGGATCCTGAAAATAACTGGGAAGCTAAGAAATCATTTTAAAGAAATAGTGACTCTAATAATGATGATGATTAATTAGTGATCCAAGAGTACCACCCTCTCAGCCAGTAGTTCAAGTGCAACCTTGGGTTTCTACCAGCAGTAATCACCTGAGCCAGCCTTCCCTGCAGAGTGTGTTCTGCCCTGTACTAAAGTGCAGAATGTGAGAAGGTGACAGCTACATAGATACGAGCATCCATACATCACATTCTCTGAGTAATGACTCAGGCACATGACTGGAAAGCGAAGACCTTTTCATGCTGATGACACACACACCGTAAAGAACACTCTTGAGCATATTTGTTCCTGGAATGATATGCCTATAATATGCAAATATGCTGCCTTCTATTCCTTTACTCCTGGTCATTATGTCTTGAAGAAAAGTGGAAAAAAAGTCAACTGAGATCTAAAATAAGGCTTTCTTCTTTAGCACCATGAAAGAAAGTAGACCGTTTTCAGTGTTCTTTTGCTTGTCTCTACTTAGAACCTAGGTAGTTTTTGGCTTTTTTTTTTTAATTTTATTTTTTCATTTTTTTAAATTTTTCACAGTTTTGTGGTTTATTACCACACATCAAGCTGAATTCTGGGCAAATCTCTTAAAGCCTGTTTCTGAAGACAGTCTCTGAAGACAGAGAATAGTACTCTGCTCTACTTACCTTAAAAGGAAGTTTGTGTAACAGAATTACATGTGTATATCATTTTTTTTTTTCCAAATGGGAAGGCACTATATAAATACTATCAATTGGAATCATTCTTATCATCAGATTATCAATCTCAAGCTAGAAAGGAATTAGGAGATATGTTACATGTTTGGGATTTATTATATGTCATGAGTATAATCATGTCATGAGGCAGGAATTCCTCAGAAGAAATGGAGTAGCCCTCAAAGCGAACAAAAGAGATCAAAGTGCAGTACTTGAGCACAATCTCAACAATGACAGAATGATCTTGATTAATTTCCAAAGCAAATCATTCAGCATTGCAGTAATCCAAGTCTATGCCTTGACCGTAGATGTCAAAGAAGCTGAAGCTGAATGGTTCTATGACAATTTACAAGACCTTCTAGAAAAAAACACTAAAAAATGATGTTCTTTTCATAATACTGTGTTGCAATGCAGAAGTAGGAAATCAAGAGATAGCTGGAGTAATAGGCAGGTTTGGCCTTGGAGTACAAAATAAAGCAAGGTAAGTGATAACAAACCCATCTGCAATGCAGGAGACAGAAAGGATACAAGTTCAATCCCTAGATCAAGAAGATACCCTGGAGAAGAGAATGGCAACCCACTCTATTGTTCTTGTCTAGAGAATTCCATGGACTGAGGAGCCTCGTGGGCTATAGTCCATATGGTCACATAACTAAAGTAACTTAGCACTCATGCATGCAAAGGCCAGCAGTTTTGCCAAAAGAAAACACTGATCATAGCAAACGCCCACTCCCAACAATAGAAGAAATGACTCTACACATGGACATCATATTCTAAGGGCATAACAGTTTCCTAAACAAACTCCAAACTTGAATGTGACATTAGATAACTAAGAATAATGGAAAGATAGCTTTAAACACTTATAATGAAATTTTTTGCATATATTTATTCTCAATAATGTTTACTTATTTTTCTGAAATGCCTAGGTATAGTGTGTTAAGGGCTGGGTTGTTGTCTGTTTAATTCCTGGATCTCTACTTTCACAGCCTCCATTCAGTCCCCTCCCAGGAGATGGATGCAGAGGTGAGTAAGTGGAAATAGCACTTTAGATGCTGTGGAAACATATGGGCCAGTAGTTAGAAAGGAATCTAGGCTGACTCAAGCAGCAGCCCCAGATAAAGACAAGAAAGGAGGCAATGAGAGTGAAATGCAGTGCTGTAAGGACTTCGTGGATCCTGAGCTTTGTTTTCTTGTTACCTTTTTGGAAAAATAAATGTTACATGTTTGGGATTTATTATATGTCATGATTGCACAATTTCAGAAGAAATGGAGTAGCCCTCAAAGCGAACAAAAGAGATCAAAGTGCAGTACTTGAGCACAATCTCAACAATGACAGAATGATCTTGATTAATTTCCAAAGCAAATCATTCAGCATTGCAGTAATCCAAGTCTATGCCTTGACCGTAGATGTCAAAGAAGCTGAAGCTGAATGGTTCTATGACAATTTACAAGACCTTCTAGAAAAAAACACTAAAAAATGATGTTCTTTTCATAATACTGTGTTGCAATGCAGAAGTAGGAAATCAAGAGATAGCTGGAGTAATAGGCAGGTTTGGCCTTGGAGTACAAAATAAAGCAAGGTAAGTGATAACAAACCCATCTGCAATGCAGGAGACAGAAAGGATACAAGTTCAATCCCTAGATCAAGAAGATACCCTGGAGAAGAGAATGGCAACCCACTCTATTGTTCTTGTCTAGAGAATTCCATGGACTGAGGAGCCTCGTGGGCTATAGTCCATATGGTCACATAACTAAAGTAACTTAGCACTCATGCATGCAAAGGCCAGCAGTTTTGCCAAAAGAAAACACTGATCATAGCAAACGCCCACTCCCAACAATAGAAGAAATGACTCTACACATGGACATCATATTCTAAGGGCATAACAGTTTCCTAAACAAACTCCAAACTTGAATGTGACATTAGATAACTAAGAATAATGGAAAGATAGCTTTAAACACTTATAATGAAATTTTTTGCATATATTTATTCTCAATAATGTTTACTTATTTTTCTGAAATGCCTAGGTATAGTGTGTTAAGGGCTGGGTTGTTGTCTGTTTAATTCCTGGATCTCTACTTTCACAGCCTCCATTCAGTCCCCTCCCAGGAGATGGATGCAGAGGTGAGTAAGTGGAAATAGCACTTTAGATGCTGTGGAAACATATGGGCCAGTAGTTAGAAAGGAATCTAGGCTGACTCAAGCAGCAGCCCCAGATAAAGACAAGAAAGGAGGCAATGAGAGTGAAATGCAGTGCTGTAAGGACTTCGTGGATCCTGAGCTTTGTTTTCTTGTTACCTTTTTTTTTTTTTTTTTTTTCTCTTTTTCTGCAGCTTAAAGAATACAAGGGAAAATCTTTATTTTCCTTTTTTTTCTGTTACACAGGTAATATATGCTCATTATTTCTGAACAGATGCTAGAAAAGTGTAGTTAAAAAATACAAAGAAAGTGAAATTGAAGTATAACTCCCCTATAGAGATTAAACCACTGCAGCATATTGCAGTATGCAGTTTGTATATACAATGGAAAACAGAAAACAGAATTTTCAAGAGACTGGTATAGCAAAATTTCTGGTCCCCCCCCGGCCCTCCAGAAACTTGCACTTTCTATCAGGAAAAAGACTGTCTTTCCCCTCCTCTTGAATGTGGACGGACATTATGACTGTCTCAACCTTAAGAGATGGTGGAGTCAGTGCTGTATGCCTTCTGAGAATGGATCACAAATGGTGACATCTCAAGATGTTTACCCTCTCTCTCAGCCAGCATGTGAAGAAGAAGTTTAGAGAGACCGATCACAGTGAGGAGCCCCTTAGGTTTGTGTATAGAAGACCTGCGATCTCCCACCGATGAGCTAAGCCACCAGGTGTTGAGTGAACCACACATCAGATGAGTACAGTCCCCATTCTTCACATTAACCAACGGAGGCCAAAATACCATGGAGGAGAAACAAGCAGTCCCTACTTGCCGTGTCAGAATTGCTGACTAACCATGAAAAAAATTGTTATTTTTGGAAATAGCTATGATGTCTTGTGCAGCATTAGATAACTGTATCTCATATACAGAGTATAACACCAATATTAGCAGCTCTTATTGTTTGAGTTCCTTGGAAAATTATTTCAAATCTTGACTATAGAACACAAGGGTAAAATAGGGTATAGAACACAAGAATTTTTGGAAATATTATGACTATTTTGACATGACAACTTTAAGATTTTATTCCTACTTCCACGAAGACCAGCTTTCATGGAATTTTAGCCATCAAGAGGAAGATGGCTACATTTATTAAACTACATGCTTAGTTCTTTTTCTGGGGGTGGAAGAAACTATATTCTATTTTTCTATTTACTGACGTAATAAATACTATTGGATTATAATAGATGTCGAAGCAGAGAAATAGTGAAGATATGTAGCTGGAGGGTGGAGGAGAAAGGAACCAGGGTTATAGGTGGGGAGGAAGGCAGAATGTGGAGCAGGAATAATCATAGGAAAGAAGAGAAAAAAAGACTTAGTAGATTCCAGGATGATAACACAGAGGGAGATATGTGAAGATGTTTAATACACCAATCCTGTGCTTTAACTGCCCTTTGAAATTTGAAGGTGTTATCCCAGGGTTCACAGCTTTGTAACGGTCTAATGCAAGCTAGTCAACTCTCCAGCAGCCTACCAGTGAGAAAAATCATTCTTAATGCTGGGTGTTCTCATCCTGTGAAGCTTGAAGTCCCATGTTGGTTGAATGAATGCAAAAGCCAAGTGGGGCCTATAGATGGAGGGCCACTACCTCTGATTTAACAGTAAGCACCATCCTAGCTCAAAAATAAGTAACAGATGCTGTAGTCAATGTTATTTTAATGTGTAATTATAATATGTTTGTTAACAACACTTTTAAAAAATACATGTAAGGATTCATTTCTTTTAAGTCTAGCATAAACCCAAACATACTTTTCCAACAGCATGTCTATTTTTCTTTATAAGAGTTTAGAGCTCTGTTTATAGCAATATAGACATCTGTTTTAGACCACCTAGGCTGATAGTGCAATGCTATTTCTTATCAGCTCATTGATGTTTGTTAAAGGGCTAAAATGCAGAGAACTATTCCATCTGTAAAATAGAGAGAATTATAGAATATTTATTATTTATATTATATTATAAATAATATTTATTATTACTTTGTTTAGAAGATTTAATGAGATGCCTCAACTCATGGACTCAAAATACTGATCATAAAATAAGCATTGAATATTATGAGTCCCCATTATTATTGTAAACCTTTTTTTTAACTTATGAGGCTTAGCGTCTGCTTTTAGTCTTTGAATACTGATACTTTGCAATATACTTCTTTTTAAGTTACAACTTATTCTTTTAAAAAACCAAAATGATTAGACAGCAAAAGAAGGCTAATGTCCTAAAGTAATAGCTCATTTCTAACACTCCACAGCATTTGAAATCTTCAGTACAATTACCCATATTTGGCAAGTGAAATTTACACAATTACATAGATTAAGTTAAACAAAAGGTCTGTTTCCTTTTGAGGAATTCTTCAAGATTATAGACCCAACCTGGCTAAGTGCTGGTTACAAGTGCCATAAATTGCATCTATTTTGGCCACTATTATCTCTTTTTTGAATCTTTACAATTAAGGATATAATTGAGGGGAAAGGAGCTTAAATTTATATATATCAAAGCATTTCTCAGTTAATTATTTTAAGGCCACAAAATGAAGTTAACTTACAAGGGCATGCATGTAGAATAGCATGTAATGTCTACATTAAAATGACTATAATGAACACCCATCAATTTAATAATGATTAGATACTTACACTGTATGTACCTCAAATGTTTCAAGGACAAAAAGAAATGAAGCTAAAACAAAACTCTCTGCAGATGCTATTGCAAAGTTTTGAATTTCATTTTTGTGATAAAAGTAATATATACAGAGAACATTTAGGGAAAACATTTTACTAGTACTGGGACTCGGGGGTGTTTGTGGGGTAAGGATTCATTTCTTTTAAGTCTAGCATAAACCCAAACATACTTTTCCAACAGCATGTCTATTTTTCTTTATAAGAGTTTAGAGCTCTGTTTATAGCAATATAGACATCTGTTTTAGACCACCTAGGCTGATAGTGCAATGCTATTTCTTATCAGCTCATTGATGTTTGTTAAAGGGCTAAAATGCAGAGAACTATTCCATCTGTAAAATAGAGAGAATTATAGAATATTTATTATTTATATTATATTATAAATAATATTTATTATTACTTTGTTTAGAAGATTTAATGAGATGCCTCAACTCATGGACTCAAAATACTGATCATAAAATAAGCATTGAATATTATGAGTCCCCATTATTATTGTAAACCTTTTTTTTAACTTATGAGGCTTAGCGTCTGCTTTTAGTCTTTGAATACTGATACTTTGCAATATACTTCTTTTTAAGTTACAACTTATTCTTTTAAAAAAACCAAAATGATTAGACAGCAAAAGAAGGCTAATGTCCTAAAGTAATAGCTCATTTCTAACACTCCACAGCATTTGAAATCTTCAGTACAATTACCCATATTTGGCAAGTGAAATTTACACAATTACATAGATTAAGTTAAACAAAAGGTCTGTTTCCTTTTGAGGAATTCTTCAAGATTATAGACCCAACCTGGCTAAGTGCTGGTTACAAGTGCCATAAATTGCATCTATTTTGGCCACTATTATCTCTTTTTTGAATCTTTACAATTAAGGATATAATTGAGGGGAAAGGAGCTTAAATTTATATATATCAAAGCATTTCTCAGTTAATTATTTTAAGGCCACAAAATGAAGTTAACTTACAAGGGCATGCATGTAGAATAGCATGTAATGTCTACATTAAAATGACTATAATGAACACCCATCAATTTAATAATGATTAGATACTTACACTGTATGTACCTCAAATGTTTCAAGGACAAAAAGAAATGAAGCTAAAACAAAACTCTCTGCAGATGCTATTGCAAAGTTTTGAATTTCATTTTTGTGATAAAAGTAATATATACAGAGAACATTTAGGGAAAACATTTTACTAGTACTGGGACTCGGGGGTGTTTGTGGGGAGGTTGATAATCTTAACATTAAAAAAAGGACACTCTCTATCCTTAAAGAAACTTATAATTTAGTGTGGGAGGTAATCACATAAGACATAATATGGGGAGTGAATGAAGAGGGGTTGGACAAAACTGTGAGATATATATATATACAAATACCCAGTTGATGTAGCATTTAGCTACAATTTCTCTAGGTAAACTGTAACAATGAATTGTTAAAGTATTTCTTTGATAGCATTCCATTTTTAACTTAAAAATAACATTAAGCAATTTTTAAATTTCAACTTAAGAAACTAAGCATAATAGTTATTGAAAAAAGACAAGATGGAATGTATTGTGGCACCTTTTTTTTTTTCTTGGTGTCACTTTTGCAAAAAATATCTTGCAGTAGTAGAACTTTTTCACTTAGTTTTATAAAGATTTTCCTTTATTCTTCTTAGATCTGCATTTCTTCTCCTTAAGATTTTGTATATCCATAGAAAGTTACCAAAGAGGAAAGGGGTGAGGAAGGCTGAGTTAGGAATTTGGGATTAACAGATACATAGTATATACATATATATATATATATATATATATATATACACACAAGAGCCTGCCATATAATACAGGGAATTATATTCAATATCTTATGTAACTTATAATGGAAAAGAATCTGGGAAATAATATATATAAATGTATTTAACTGTATGTTTCACAACAAACTGTAGAAAAATCTTATGGAGATGAGAATACCAAACCTTACCTGCCTCCTAAGAAACCTGTAAGCAGGTTAAGAAGCAATAGTTCCGATTAGACCTAGGACAACTGACTGGTTCCAAATTGGAAAAGGAGCATGTCAAGGCTGTATATTGTCACTCCTGTCATTTAACTTATATACAGAGTACATCATGTGAAGTGTCAGGTTGGATAAAGTTCAAGATGGAATCAAGATTGCCAGGAGAAATATCAAAGACCTCAGATGTGCAGATAATACCACTCTAATGTCAGAAAACAAAGAGGAACTGAAGAGCTTCTTGATGAAGGTGAAAGAGGAGAGTGAAAATGTTCACTTAAACCTCAACAAATATTATGGCATTTGGTCTCATCACTTCATGGCAAATAGGCGGGAAAACAGTGGAAACGGTGACAGATTTTATTTTCTTGGACACCAAAATCACTGCAAATGATGACTGAAGCCACAAAATTGAAAAGATTCTTACTCCTTGGAAGAAAAAATATGATAAATCTAAACAGTATATTAAAAAGTAGAGACACCTTCTTGTCAAATAATGTTCATATAGTCAAAGATGTGGTTTTTCCAGTAGCTATGCATCAATGTGAGAGTTGGACCATAAATAAGGCTAAACAGTGAAGAATTAATTATTTCAAGTTATGATGCTGGAGAAGACTCTTGGAGTCCCTTGGACAACAAGGAGATCAAACTAGTCCATTACAAGGAAATAAACCCTGAATATTCATTGACAGGACTGATGTTAAGAGGAAGCTCCAGTTTAGCCATATGATGCAAAGAGCTCACTAATAGGAGAAGACACTGAAGCTGAGAAAGATTGAGAGCAGGAAGAGAAGAGGGCGACAGAGAATGAGATGGTTTGATGGCATCATTGATTTAATGGACATGACAAGAGCTTAAGGAAATTCCAGGAGATGGGGAAGAACAGGGAACCCTGGTGTGTGGAAGTCCAAAGAGTCAAAGAGTTGGATATGACTTAGCGACTGAACAACAATGGAAAACATAATGGAATCACTTTGGTGTACAACCGCAACTCCTTGTAGATGAAAAATACTGCCAATCGTATCAGTAAACAAAGCATGTTGCAGCCATCAAGGCATCATATGACAGCCATCCAAGTGGTAAGCTTTGAGGGAAGGATTGGCACAAACGAGCTGCCCACTGCCACCCCCTTAGCCATTGCAGTTACTCCCAACTGTGCACCCTGAGGAGACTCATGATGAGAAAACATAGGAGATTGGCCTCGGATATGCCAGGCACGTAACAAAGGAATGCTTTCAGTAAGACTAGCCTCTTGCATCTTCCCATATAGATAGAAAAGCATTAAATTCCTTAAGAAATACATGGTTTTCTTTAATTAACAGTAACTTTAATGTTCCAACTACCTGGTCTTTGTTGCAAAACTCCTATATACCCTGGCTCCTCCACTTAAACCTCAACAAATATTATGGCATTTGGTCTCATCACTTCATGGCAAATAGGCGGGAAAACAGTGGAAACGGTGACAGATTTTATTTTCTTGGACACCAAAATCACTGCAAATGATGACTGAAGCCACAAAATTGAAAAGATTCTTACTCCTTGGAAGAAAAAATATGATAAATCTAAACAGTATATTAAAAGTAGAGACACCTTCTTGTCAAATAATGTTCATATAGTCAAAGATGTGGTTTTTCCAGTAGCTATGCATCAATGTGAGAGTTGGACCATAAATAAGGCTAAACAGTGAAGAATTAATTATTTCAAGTTATGATGCTGGAGAAGACTCTTGGAGTCCCTTGGACAACAAGGAGATCAAACTAGTCCATTACAAGGAAATAAACCCTGAATATTCATTGACAGGACTGATGTTAAGAGGAAGCTCCAGTTTAGCCATATGATGCAAAGAGCTCACTAATAGGAGAAGACACTGAAGCTGAGAAAGATTGAGAGCAGGAAGAGAAGAGGGCGACAGAGAATGAGATGGTTTGATGGCATCATTGATTTAATGGACATGACAAGAGCTTAAGGAAATTCCAGGAGATGGGGAAGAACAGGGAACCCTGGTGTGTGGAAGTCCAAAGAGTCAAAGAGTTGGATATGACTTAGCGACTGAACAACAATGGAAAACATAATGGAATCACTTTGGTGTACAACCGCAACTCCTTGTGGATGAAAAATACTGCCAATCGTATCAGTAAACAAAGCATGTTGCAGCCATCAAGGCATCATATGACAGCCATCCAAGTGGTAAGCTTTGAGGGAAGGATTGGCACAAACGAGCTGCCCACTGCCACCCCCTTAGCCATTGCAGTTACTCCCAACTGTGCACCCTGAGGAGACTCATGATGAGAAAACATAGGAGATTGGCCTCGGATATGCCAGGCACGTAACAAAGGAATGCTTTCAGTAAGACTAGCCTCTTGCATCTTCCCATATAGATAGAAAAGCATTAAATTCCTTAAGAAATACATGGTTTTCTTTAATTAACAGTAACTTTAATGTTCCAACTACCTGGTCTTTGTTGCAAAAACTCCTATATACCCTGGCTCCTCCACTTGCCTTTTTGGAGCAAAACCTTGGAATGATCTGAGACTCCATTCTCTCTGGCTTTAGTCCTCAAGATGTCTGGCAAAATAAACATAGCTCTCAACTTCTGAATTCCCAGTGGCTCAGTGCCTGCAATGCAGCATTAGCAGGGGATGCAGGTTCATTCCCTATATCAGGAAAAACCCCTGGATGAGGGCAAGGCCATCCGCTCCTAGTATTCTTGCCAGGAAAATCCCACGGACAGAGGAACCTGGTAGGTTAAGTATGGTTCATGGGTTCACAAAGAGTTTGACACAACTGGAGTGACTAGCACTCAACTTCTGTGTTGCATGTGTGTCTGTGTGTGTGTGTGTGTGTGTGTGTGTGTGTGTGTGTGTATGTGTTTTCAATTGATACCCTTCTTTACCCATGGAAGACACTGCTGATTAAACACATCTCTAAGCTCACCCTGATGCTCTAAATGCTTCTCATTATCAGGGTCTGGGCAGTCACCATCAATCAGTCAGAGTTGGTATGCAGTAATAGCCCTAAATATGGGAGAAAAAGATCATTAATTCCTTCAGTTCATATTTGAGACATTATCATCTGTATCTGGGCTTCCTGATAACAGCCTGTAAAGAATCCACTTGAAATGCAGGAGATTCCAGTTCTATTCCTGGGTTTGGGAGATCCCCTAGAGAAGGGAACAACTACCCACTCCAGTATTTTTGTCTAGAGAATTCCATGGACAGAAGAGCCTGGAAGGCTACAATCCATGGGGTCGCGAAGGAGTCACTTTTCAGCAACATTCACTTTCACTTTTTCACATCTGTATCCATCTTACTTTTCTTATATTTTATCAAACTCCCAAATGCATACTAAAAGTAAACCATAAATATGTGTAGAGTTCCTCAAATTATTATTGACTCACAGCATCCTGATTTAGAGTCCATTTGCTATGTATTTTTTTTTTTTAACTTCATGCTAGGAGCTCTTTCTGAGTTATTTATTATTTTCATCCGTCTTTATTCTTTGGCCTGTGTGGGCCCCCCACTGCAACAGCCTCCCCCACTGTAGAGCACCAGCTCCGGGTGCATGCGCTCCAGAGCCACTGGCTTTCAATCAGACACACTGGTCCAGCTGCTCCATGGCATGTGGGATCCTCCTGTGCCAGGGATGGTACCGGTGCCCCTTGCACTGCAAGGAGGACTCTTCACCCACTGGACCACCAGGGAAGGCCTTGTTATATATATTTTTTCCTGGAAAATTTGTGCATGGAACATTCACTGAAGTTCAAATGCCACTCTTCCACTAACTACTTTCTCAGAACTGATTTCACTTTATTTTATATGTTTCATTAAATTTGGAAATCTATTATAAAATTTAATCTATTTCAGTTTATGTCAGTCTTTCTTGTGTATTTAACTTAAGGAATCAATTATATTTTATTCATTGTTCATTCTTAAGGCACCTGGCACACACTTTACATATTTTACCAAATCAAGTTAAATTGGTTTTAAAAATAATTGATTTGAGATGTCCTTTGGATCTGTCCAGCATCTCCGCTCACAAGATATCCTGTGCCATCCTACTCTTGAGCTGCATAGCTTTATGTCTTTTGGTTTATACAAGAAACTGATTACTACATTTGCTGGCCTAAAATGTATCAAGTATAGATAGTAAACCTTAAGGTATTAGTAGAGATACTCAGATATATAAATTAGAAATTAAAGACATGGGATGTCTAGCATTCATAAACACACACACATATACACAGACACAAATCAAAAATAACTGTGTAGAAAAACATTTCAAAATTCATCCTGAAAATGAAAGTAGAAGCTGCTCTGATTTGTTTTGTTCATGCAGAGATTTATTTTGATTTAGTTTTCAAAGAATTTATTTAAAGCCTTTACATAATAATTAAGCTCCAAGAATTGCCTCTATCAAGTTTTGTTAGCAAGTCTGTTCACTCAGCTCCTTACTTTCCTCTGAGTGGTATGCTTCTTATATATTCTAAGATATAAAGTAAATTAAGACATTCCTCAAAGACTTAATTTCTTCATATATGAATTGATAGCTATAATAATTTCTATCAATATATCTACTTGGGCTTCCCTGGTAGCTCAGTGGTGAAGAGAGACATAGGTTCGATTCCTGATCCAGGAAGATCCGACATACTGTGGAACAACTAAACCAGTGAACCACAACTATTGAACCTATGCTCTAGAGCCTTGGAGCTGCAACTATTGAGCCCATGTACCACAACTTCTGAAACCTATGTGCCCTAGAGTTGCACAATAAGAAAATGTCACTGAAACAAGAAGCCTGCTCACTTCAACTAGAGAGTAGCCCCCACTTCCTGCAAGTAGAGAAGAGTCTGCAGCTGCAGTGAAATCACAAAACAGCAATAAATAAATAAATAAAATGCATAAAAAAGACCTACTTAACAAAACTGTATGGGGACCAAAACAAAAAGTAACACACATGGACACATAGTTCCAACAGCACACTGTTGTATAATATTATTCTTCAGTAATTCAAAATTTAATTCTTAAAATGAGTTATCCAATGGAAGACATGATCAAACCATGAAATTTTTGGAGATTGTGGGCAAAAATAGTTTTGGGAAACAATTAGAAATCCTGCCAAATTGCATACTACTAGACTAATATTTTGTGGATTATAAATCTTAGAAGGCATTAGGCAAGTTTGATTAAATTAAATGAAAACTTCTCTACTAAGATTAGTTGATGCTTTAATGATGTGGACACAAAATACAAAGCTCAGTTTTACTAGGCTTATCAAATGATTGCCTGAAATATGAAATATATCTTCACATTGACTTCTTAAAAAAGAAGCCTCATGCTGAATACAACCATCCAGGAGACAGAGAAAATTTTTATATTATCAGAATTTGAAGTACCAGTTCATCTTACTTCTTTCTTCATTTTTGTTTTCCTTTCAATGCAGAATTTCTATTGTGCTGAAGATATACATTTGCTCTTGCAAATCATCTGAACCTACCTATTTATCAATCCCAAATCTGTAGCCTGGACAAAGATGGAGAGATTGGCGATAGATGGAAGTGAAATTATGTGAGACATATTTGTGAAATAAATATCAATACAACTTGGAATTGGTTTTCACATAGCAGAGAGATGTCATGGGCAACTTTGAGAAAGCTGACTTATACAACAGGAAGGGTGATGATGTTTATGTACTGAGTTGGAAAGCAGAATTCTTACCAGGGTTAGAGTAGATGAGCATCAAGAGAGATTTGAGGTAGATTTTAGAATATTGTCTTTATATAGTAGGCTGAAATTCCTAAATTCTATAATTGAAAAATTATTCACATATGTTGAAATTCATCTGTGCCTTGTTTTCTAATATGGTGCTTTCTGAAAGGTAAGCGTCCACAGCGTGATCTTAATAACTTAGCCTGTGTGGATGAATTTATCCAATCTTTATTCTATGGAGCAAAACTGTCCAGAAGTTGTGGGAAATAATAAAAAAGACAATAGAGTGGAGATATCACCTAAAAGGAAGAAAGAAAAAAAAAAAACTACTTTCTTCTAATATTACCAAGATTGACTCTAGTGAAGCTTTTAGAAATGGGTAGCATTCATATTTCTTAAAGTTGGACTGACCAGGATGAAAAGTTTTTAAATAAATACAACATATTTTCAAAGTGTGTGATGAAAAAGAATTTATCTTAGGTTTCCTCTGGTCTCAATGCCATACATACATCTTCTTCTTCACTATATTCAAACAGTCAAGCATAGCTAATCATTAGCAAATTAACTGAACATTCTAAAGTGTGTATTTCAAGCTCATGCTCCTGGATTTGAAAGAGGACCAATTATGTCTTCACAGCTGTCATTCACAGCATCAGCTGTGGAATGTCAAGACCCTTTGCATATGGTGTGTTTTAGGAGAGCAGAGGTTCAGGGTGAACTGTTCTTTTTGCAAATGCAGTAGTTAGTACCCACCTATGTAGGCACTCATTTATTTCTTCATTTTTGTTTTCCTTTCAATGCAGAATTTCTATTGTGCTGAAGATATACATTTGCTCTTGCAAATCATCTGAACCTACCTATTTATCAATCCCAAATCTGTAGCCTGGACAAAGATGGAGAGATTGGCGATAGATGGAAGTGAAATTATGTGAGACATATTTGTGAAATAAATATCAATACAACTTGGAATTGGTTTTCACATAGCAGAGAGATGTCATGGGCAACTTTGAGAAAGCTGACTTATACAACAGGAAGGGTGATGATGTTTATGTACTGAGTTGGAAAGCAGAATTCTTACCAGGGTTAGAGTAGATGAGCATCAAGAGAGATTTGAGGTAGATTTTAGAATATTGTCTTTATATAGTAGGCTGAAATTCCTAAATTCTATAATTGAAAAATTATTCACATATGTTGAAATTCATCTGTGCCTTGTTTTCTAATATGGTGCTTTCTGAAAGGTAAGCGTACCACAGCGTGATCTTAATAACTTAGCCTGTGTGGATGAATTTATCCAATCTTTATTCTATGGAGCAAAACTGTCCAGAAGTTGTGGGAAATAATAAAAAAGACAATAGAGTGGAGATATCACCTAAAAGGAAGAAAGAAAAAAAAAAAACTACTTTCTTCTAATATTACCAAGATTGACTCTAGTGAAGCTTTTAGAAATGGGTAGCATTCATATTTCTTAAAGTTGGACTGACCAGGATGAAAAGTTTTTAAATAAATACAACATATTTTCAAAGTGTGTGATGAAAAAGAATTTATCTTAGGTTTCCTCTGGTCTCAATGCCATACATACATCTTCTTCTTCACTATATTCAAACAGTCAAGCATAGCTAATCATTAGCAAATTAACTGAACATTCTAAAGTGTGTATTTCAAGCTCATGCTCCTGGATTTGAAAGAGGACCAATTATGTCTTCACAGCTGTCATTCACAGCATCAGCTGTGGAATGTCAAGACCCCTTTGCATATGGTGTGTTTTTAGGAGAGCAGAGGTTCAGGGGTGAACTGTTCTTTTTTGCAAATGCAGTAGTTAGTACCCACCTATGTAGGCACTCATTTATTTCTTCCAGGTATTTTGACAAAATTCTTTCCCATTTTAGAAGATTTTCATTCTTAAATTGAGATTTTAAAGAGTTTGCTTATTTGATGGGGAAGAGTTTTAAAATATCATAATCCTTATGTACAACATATATGCAAGAAGACAGTCTAAGAAGACATAGCAAATAAATGATATTGAGATGAGTTAAATAAGCTCATTTTGTTTATAAATTATCATATGCTAGATAATTAAAGCAATATTAATAAAAGTGAAAAACTTAGTCACATAATAATATAAATTAAATCAAATGTACAAAACTGGTATTTAAAAACACACACAAGTGTCTTCATTATTAAAATGTAAGTATCTTTTCTCCCCCACACATTAGAAATTAGTAATGCTTTGAATCTTTCTAAAAATATTGTATGTTAAAATTTATTGCATTTTGTTTTCTTAGATTGTTTATTAGTCACACTAAACTCGATCTTTCTGGGCCATTTGCACACCTTCCTTTATGAATCCACTTCTGTGAATTTTTCAATGATTTCTGTGAGTTT
Source organism: Tragulus kanchil (assembly GCA_022376925.1). Classification (NCBI taxonomy): domain Eukaryota; kingdom Metazoa; phylum Chordata; class Mammalia; order Artiodactyla; family Tragulidae; genus Tragulus; species Tragulus kanchil. The sequence continues at coordinate 82,515,916 of JAIOJX010000003.1, read as the reverse complement.
GTTACATATGAAAAAATAATTATTCAACTGTCAGAACATTTTAAGCCATTGTTTTTCCACTTTATTATTTTTCTGTGAACTTTGTTCATAGGATAGACATTTTATTGGAGAGAGTTTTTTTCCCCTTAATGAGGGCAAATTTACCGAACTCTGTTGATATAAACAAATAAGCTCTGAATTCTTGGCATCATTGAAAATATAAATATTATAATTACAGTCTTGTAAGTTTATTGATTTGAGAACATCTTTATTTATATTGGGTCTTCCATGGAAGACCAGATGGTAAAGAATCTGCCTACAATGCAGAAGGCCTGGATCAATCCCTGGGTTGAGAAGACCCTCTGGAGAAGGGGATGGCAACCCACTCCATTATTCTTGCCTGGAGAATTCCATGGACAGATGAGTCTGGTGCTTTACAGTTCATAGGGTCACAAAGAGTCAGACATGACTAAGCAACTAACACACTGACACTGACATATCCTATATTAGTATCTTTACCTTATCCTTTATGTGATATTTTAAACTACTTATTCTGCTCTCTAAAGGAAAGGGATATCAGCAATAGTATCTTTTATTCGGTAATTTGTTGAACTTTCATATACTTAGTCTCCTCTGATGACCTCAGTCAATAAAAACTCAGGCAATTTCCTGTTTTCTCACTGACCATTCAATTATATTTTAAGCAAGGCTATCAGGCACAATTCAAGTCATAGCTTAAACACACTGCAGTCAACTAGCTCATGTCCTTGGCATTTTTTGCTTATGAGGAATCACAATCAAGCACATTTTGTGCATGATATTCTAGTCTCTCTTGTTCTTTCTCATTACACTTAATATCTCTTATACTGGAAGCACCATTTTTTGCTTTTTTTGGTAATTTTCAGATGATTACTGATTCTTTCCAAACTACATAGAATTAAACGTCATGCTCAGTTTAGCTTTCAATAAACTCTAAAAGGCTTATAGATAGCTAAAACTGTGTAAATAAAAGACATAGTACAAAACAGCAATGGGGATAGTATTTAATTGCATTCATTCTGATTTAGTCTTGGAATGAGGTGTTTGTTCAGAGAATGCTCTAATCTTTACACAAGAGAAAACTTAGTGGTACACCAAACCTTAACAGAAAGCTTAACAGAAAGCTAGAAGACATTCTACAAAGTTAGATTAGAGATATGATGTAGACCCAATACATTATTTAGAAGGAACTTCCTGTTTATTTACCTCTATTTTGTTTCTCATTCATTACTTTTTTCACTAATGCCAGTTTTCATTGACATATCTCAGATAATTCATCTTCAGTTCATTTCCCTCCTCTTCAGCTTTGAAAGTTAAGGTGAAACCTGCTCACGTGTCTGACTCTTTGTCACGCGAGGGACTGTAGCCCTCCAGGCTTCTCTGTCCATGGAATTCTCCAGGCAAGAATACTGGAGTGGATACCCATTTTCTTTTATGGGGAATATTCCTGAACCAGAAATTGAACAGGGGTCTCCTGTTCTGCATTACAGGCTGATTCTTTATCAGCTGAGCTAACAACACTCCCCAAATCTCTTCTTCATTGCCAATCAACCGAATCAGAGTGTTTCATGTAACATTATATCCCTCTCTTTCAATATCCAGTAAATCTACTTTTCCAAATATTCTTTTCAGAAAAAAGTCCATAACAAAACCAAATAAATTAGTAACCTCTGAAATTTAAGAGTTTGTTTGTTTCTTTTGTGTGTGTGTAATGGAGATGAGTGACATATGAAGATTAAGAGCTTTTAGTAAGAGTAATCACAAATTTTGCACCTTTAGTCTAACTTAGTGGCTGCAAGTGAATAACATCTTTAGAGGTTTTTAAAACGTTGATTTGGTTTGTCCTTTACTAGACCATTTATCTGAAGATGGATATGGGCATATGTATTTTTTTTAAATACCCAAAATACTTTAATGTACCATTAGATTTGAGAGCCACTGGCTATTCATTGATTAGATAAGTAACCAAACAATTTAGAATAGCTCAGTGAAATAGATATTCTTTGGGAATTTATTGTGCATTTATTTCCTGATTCTAAAATACAGACATTCAGTTATATGGATATTTTTACAGAGATCATTGAAAAATTAAATGAAAACCTCAAAAAGAAAATGTACCAAATAGTGCATTTAAATAAATCTCTAATATTTGAAGCTGAATGCCAGTGTTATCCATTTAAAGTAAAAGATCAAAATAATTGATTCATTACTTGGTAATAATAAAAAACATAACAGCATAGCTTTATTGATGTTATATTCAAAATTATCTAATTTTAGGGCTTCCCTGGTGGTCCAGTGGGTAAGGACACCGCCTTGTAGTGTAAGGGGCGCCGGTTCAATCCCTGGCCTGGGAAGATCCCACATGCCACGGAGCAGCTGGACCCATGTGTCCAGCCACCGAGCCGGAGCTCTGGGGTGCATGCGCCCAGAGCCGGTGCTCTGCAACAAGAGAGGCCACTGCGATGGGAGGCTCACACGGGCCAAAGAACAAAGATGAGTCAATGAAAAATCAATAGAAGTGGCCAAAAAAAAAAAAAAACAAAGTTATCTAATTTTAAATATGCATTTGTATAATGTTAAGCTGTCCTCCGTCTTCTCTGAAAAGTTTCCAACAAACTTTCAGTTTTTAGAGAAAAATTGAAAAGGATTTAAAAAAAGAAAATTAGTGTAGCAATCTTTAATATTATAGAGGGACTACTACTTTACATTACAGATATTAAACTTTTATACACCTTAATTATAATGTGTGCATAATACCATAGGATTACAGATCTAAATGTGTGAATCTATGTCTATCTATACCTATGTATCTATGTCTAAGTCCTTTTCAAATTTCATCAGTGAAATCACTCTTTTATATGAGAGATATCATGAATTTCTTAAATTGCTTAAAATAGTACTCTTTTATATTATATTCAGAAGTGAATTCTTCCATTTCTTATAATTCCAAAAATCCTTGCATACAAATTTGTAAAATTCTAGAGAAAAGAAGCATTGATTTTTAGCTTTCCTCTAATTTCAAATGAAGCACCCTTTTTCTATTATCTTTATCCACTTATTTGGAGAAAATATGTTATAACTGTGCTCAAAGACCTTCTTACACAAAAACAGAAAGAAAAAAAAAACACACAGATAGGAAATTTCAATTTATTTACCCTTATCTGAGAACAAAATTAACCAGCTCTGAAGACAGTTATGAATATTCTTAAGAACCACACGTTTATGTTATTCTGCCTGTGCATCACTTTTCCTTCTTACACTTCATAACCTCCAGAGTCCTGCTTGTCAAACCCCAATTTCCTGTATTAAGTATTCTGAAAGGGAATGGGGGAAAATCACTTGTTGAACTTGTATGAGTATACTAGATTCAACAGAATTCAAACAGTAACTTTCTATAATACTGTATTTAAACATGTTTCTGGCTAATATATGATGTACCCCATATCTTTGCAGCTCACTTTCTGGTATAAAAACACTCATATTTAGACATGAGAAAGCCATCTGAATCAATTTCAAAACTCTCTTTCTTAGCCAACTCTGAGTATTTCCCATTCTCTCAAAGAGCCTAACAGTATTCCACAGTTTGGCAGTACACACGAGAAAATAGACATTTCACCATGTGAGCTCCCTTTCTTGCTTCTGTTTGTCAATAGCTTCTAGAGTATCAGGGGCTTCCCCTAGGGGTTCAGAGGGTAAAGCATCTGCCTGCAGTGTAGGAGACCAGGGTGAAATCCCTGGGTTGGGAAAAATCCCTGGAGAAGGAAATGGCAATCCACTCCAGTATTCTTGCCTGATAAACTCTATAGAGGACCTTGGTGGGCTAAAAGTGTTGCAAAGAGTCAGACACGATTGAGCAACTGACACTCACAAGAGTGTCTCTGGTTAGGGCAGGGGAAGAGGGCAATTAGATTAAAAGGTCAGTTCCTTTCTTGACTGGTGCTAATCAACCACTCATTTCCCCACTTAAAGTGACAGTTTTATGGATTCTTTGGAAATTTCTTTCTCCCCAAGCCTGCAGTGCACCACCACCATAATCATTTCTTGGGGCAAAAAAATGGGCATACACTATCTCTGCCTCTTGCTTTCTGCTCTAACCAATACTACATCACCCAGTTTGGGTGGGTGGATTCCAGGACCTTTGGATTCCTACTGTCAAGATGACTCATTTTAATCAAAGTTCCCCAGAAAAAAAGAAAGAGAAAGAGAGAAAATCCCACCTTACTCCATGTTTTTGTACTTTTCATGCTGATACCCATCCACATTAGGGAGATTACTTTACCCAGTCCATTCTTTCAGGTGTAATTTATTTTATTTTATTTTATTTTTGCTTTTCTGGAAACACTTACACACCCAGATAATGTTTAACCAGATGCCTGGGATGCTTTTAGAATTTCAAGTATATCCTATTATCTCTTCAGGCATCCTTTCCAGCTCATAGGAAACCCCACAAAACCTAGAGTCTGGATGACAGCTGTTTTAGCCTTTCCTGTAATCTGGTACCTCAGGTAGCTCCAGTCTATCTTTCCCATGTAAATTTTTCTATATGTATAGAACCACACTCTGATCTCTGTACCCTCCCCACAAAACTCTAGAGGGCATTATTCAGGTTCTTCTAACAAATTGTAGTATGCCTGATTCTAGTCTTTGAACACAGCCTCTACAACCATATTCTTTGAGTGTAGTTAAAATAGTGTGATGGAAAATTATTATGCAAAAACTCTTCAAAGAATAAAGAGCAACAACATCATTCTGGTCAAGTTCTGCACAAGATGAGTCAGACATTCTAATGTAGAATATGTGGATACTTCTTGCCTAATTATTATTTTCATTTTTTAAACTTTGAGTTCTATAAGTGTTGTTAATAGTAGAAACTGTCCACTTAAAATTTTCTCTAAGATAGAATTGAGTACTTAAATTATAATTTTCAAATTGTTGCTCTAATGATATTGTGTTTTATACCAATAAAATTTGAAATCTGACTTGACTTATTGGATGCCAGAGATCTTATATGATGAAACACATATCAAAATATGGTGTTTCCTGAGTAGATGGTCATATTTATAGACAGAGACATTTATAACTCAAATGATTCCTCATTTGTCAGCATTGTGTATGAACACAAAGAGACATAGATCAAATCAATTTGTTTTCTTTCTTTGTAAATACCACAAGATCACTTTTGTTTGTGTGTTTCTGAGGGATGAGTTCTCATGTCAGAGTTGGTAGTGCTTAACACACATGAAGTTCTCGCTAGACCTTTTCTTCTCCCCAGTTTCCCTCTATCCTGTGACATCTACTATCTCTATATTCAATCCTTATTCCCCAGTGGGGAATATATTAAACTGCTTCGGTTTCTGTTTCCTGATTCCAAGGTTGCATTGATAATCCTGGAGAAAAATAAATAAATACAATTAAAACAATCACATATGGTCCCAGCACTAAAATAGAGGGCCGTCACTTTAATTCCTTTTAAAAAAGGAGTTTGAAGGTATTGATAAATGTCTTTATAATAGATTTAAGGTCTATTAATTTTTATGAGAGCTGATTGTTCTCATTTAATAAGTAAATGGTTTATTTAAAGAATATACCAGTTCTTCAAACAAGCCATTTTGAAAGACACTTGAATAATTGTCATTCCAATCCCAGTTGGAATGAGACCTCATGGACTGTAGCCAGGCTCCTCTGTCCATGAAACTCTCCAGACAAGAATAGTGAAGTGGGTAGCCATTCGCTTCTCCAGTAGAACTTTCCAACTCAGGGATTGAATCTAGGTCTCCTGGTTTGCAGGCAGACTCTATTGTCTGACCCCCAGGAAAGTCATACATTGATCATTGATTGTCAAATATTCCTCAGAGCTAAAGCATTTTAGTTTTGTCCTTAATAATCATACCTATTCTATTGACAACATTCATATATCTTCTGGCAAATAAGTACTGAAACTAACCTCTGTTGCCCCAGGATCTCAACATCTACATTATAATGAGAAAGTGTTGTTCAGTGGTTGGGTCTTATATTTATATCCAAAACCTTTAGAGGATCATCTTTACAGAATCTCTAAAGTTCATGGGAACACTTCTCACAGATGTATATCCAGTGTCTTGGCGAAGGGATCATCTTACAGGCATTTTCAAGATGACATGTAGGAGATGAGTAAATAGGTTATGCAAAAAGAATCCACTCCAACATTCTATTCCTAAGTGTTTACATTCTTTTTGATATCTAAACTTCACTTTTTTAGATCATCATTGATATGTGTGCTGGTATTTGGGGTTAGCAGAAATCAGAACCATTCCCAATTCCTCAAGATCATGCATTGAATCTGGAGATTCTGGTAGGTATACACATGGTGAAACATTTAGACCAATCTGTAGTTAAATGTTTCTTTCCCTAGTTGTGCACTCATGGTATTCATTCCTATGTATATTTCCAAAGTCAAAGTAAATATAAATAAGAAAGTGCTTGCAAGTTTCTTTGACACATATGGCTTGTTCTGAATTTGATGGCTCCTGAGATGTAAAGAAAATATACTAGAGAAAATGATGTGTGAGAAGTGACTTTCCCTTGCAAGATAACTACCTCAAGGAAAGTCATTACAGAGATCTGAAGAGGACAAAACAGTTTCACAAGATGAGAAAGGAGAGGAAGCCCAGGTATTTGAGAATTTTTTGAGTGCTCCACAATTTTTACTTAGCCACATTCCGGGCATATGCCCCACTTTTCCACTATGAAGCCCAGTAGTTATTTACATAGTGGCCTCATGAAATTCTGAATTAGACCGCTGTAAATCAGCCATTCAGAGTTTCTCAGCCCATCATTTTAAGATTCGCTTCTCCAGAGAACTTTCCAACTCAGGGATTGAATCTAGGTCTCCTGGTTTGCAGGCAGACTCTATTGTCTGACCCCCAGGAAAGTCATACATTGATCATTGATTGTCAAATATTCCTCAGAGCTAAAGCATTTTAGTTTTGTCCTTAATAATCATACCTATTCTATTGACAACATTCATATATCTTCTGGCAAATAAGTACTGAAACTAACCTCTGTTGCCCCAGGATCTCAACATCTACATTATAATGAGAAAGTGTTGTTCAGTGGTTGGGTCTTATATTTATATCCAAAACCTTTAGAGGATCATCTTTACAGAATCTCTAAAGTTCATGGGAACACTTCTCACAGATGTATATCCAGTGTCTTGGCGAAGGGATCATCTTACAGGCATTTTCAAGATGACATGTAGGAGATGAGTAAATAGGTTATGCAAAAAGAATCCACTCCAACATTCTATTCCTAAGTGTTTACATTCTTTTTGATATCTAAACTTCACTTTTTTAGATCATCATTGATATGTGTGCTGGTATTTGGGGTTAGCAGAAATCAGAACCATTCCCAATTCCTCAAGATCATGCATTGAATCTGGAGATTCTGGTAGGTATACACATGGTGAAACATTTAGACCAATCTGTAGTTAAATGTTTCTTTCCCTAGTTGTGCACTCATGGTATTCATTCCTATGTATATTTCCAAAGTCAAAGTAAATATAAATAAGAAAGTGCTTGCAAGTTTCTTTGACACATATGGCTTGTTCTGAATTTGATGGCTCCTGAGATGTAAAGAAAATATACTAGAGAAAATGATGTGTGAGAAGTGACTTTCCCTTGCAAGATAACTACCTCAAGGAAAGTCATTACAGAGATCTGAAGAGGACAAAACAGTTTCACAAGATGAGAAAGGAGAGGAAGCCCAGGTATTTGAGAATTTTTTGAGTGCTCCACAATTTTTACTTAGCCACATTCCGGGCATATGCCCCACTTTTCCACTATGAAGCCCAGTAGTTATTTACATAGTGGCCTCATGAAATTCTGAATTAGACCGCTGTAAATCAGCCATTCAGAGTTTCTACCATGGATTTGATTTTAAGCTCTATAATCCTTCCTATTAAATGATATACAGATATTGTTTAAAGGAAACCTGGTCTTGCAGAAACCAATCATTTTAAACTCTGAGCTTAATATGTCTTTCATGTGCCTCAGCAATATTTGAAACATCTGGTCAACTCAGAATTTTACATATATATTTTTTTTATATTTCCCAGTGATCTATGCTAGATTGAGTAAGTCAAATCCTTTGTTTCAATAAGCAAAGTGAACATTTACTGGGTTGTCAATTCTATCAAGGATTTCTAAATTCCCACACTAGTAATAGTTTGAGCTGCTGAAACAAAACAACATAGCCTGAGTGTCTTATAGAAAAAATAGAAATTGATTTCTCTCATTTTTTGAAGCCAGAAATCTGACTTTGAGGTGACAATATAGTCAGGTAGGGGCCTTCTTCTGGGTTGCAGAATATCTTCACATGGCAAAAGAGTTTAGAGATCTCTCTAGGGTTGCTTTTATAAGAGGATTAATTATCATTCATGATGTCTTCACTCATATGAACTAATCATTTCCCAAAGTGGCTGCCTTTCAATAATATCACATTGGATATTAGGATTTCAACATATGAATCTGGGGAGGACACACTCAGAAAACAGCAAGTATAAATTGTATCCTTATGTGGCCAATCCAAGCCAGTTGAAAAACTCAATTCAAAATTCTCATTTCTTTCAGGGGTCTTTGCATCCTTTCTTGTTATTAAGTATTATGTTGCACAAAATTGTGAGACGTGAGCAACAAAACACTTTCTGGACAGTTTAAACAGGAAATAATCTTATTAAAGAATAATGAGCAGTTAATACAGCTAAGAAAAATGCTAAAGAACAAAGATACATAATCTAGAAACATGTCAAGTTTTCTACTTGAAAACTACATGGTTACTGCCTGTAGGCCTCTAAAATATTGCAGTATTCTATTCCAGATTTACTGTGCCACCCCAACCATTTAAGTTCCACTGCATTTTTAACATCAATTTCCCTATAAGAAATCATTTCTCCATTAATTACTTCTGAATCTCATTCTCATCAAAATGATTCTGACTGGTAGGTTTCAGGTCACCTCTGTGGTTTTTAGATGCAAGGGAAGATGAGAAACTCCCTAAATATTATTAAGCCTGTATAGAAAAAAATACAGTAAGCATTATTGTAACTTGAAAAACCACTAAAACCATTTTAAGAAAATCCCAAAGACTCTATTACAAAGCTACTAGAGCTAATCAATGAATTCAGCAAAGTCACAGGGTACAAAGTCAACACACAGAAATCACTGGCATTCCTATACACAAACAATGAAAAATCAGAAAATGAAATCAAAAAGGCAGTCCCCTTCACCACTGAAACCAAAAGAATCAAATATCTAGGAATAAACCTACCCAAAGAAACAAAAGAACTGTACACAGAAAATTACAAGACACTCATGAAAGAAATTAAAGAAGATTTAAACAGATGGAGAGATATTCCATGTTCCTGGGTCAGAAGAATCAATATTGTGAAAATGACCATACTACCACATATCATCTACAGATTCAATGCAATACCTATTCAACTTCCATTGACATTTTTCACAGAACTAGACCAAAGAATAACACAGTTCATATGGAAACACAAAAGACCTCGAATAGCCAAAGCAATCCTGAAAAAAAGAAAACAGTATAGGGAACACACTCAGAAAACAGCAAGTATAAATTGTATCCTTATGTGGCCAATCCAAGCCAGTTGAAAAACTCAATTCAAAATTCTCATTTCTTTCAGGGGTCTTTGCATCCTTTCTTGTTATTAAGTATTATGTTGCACAAAATTGTGAGACGTGAGCAACAAAACACTTTCTGGACAGTTTAAACAGGAAATAATCTTATTAAAGAATAATGAGCAGTTAATACAGCTAAGAAAAATGCTAAAGAACAAAGATACATAATCTAGAAACATGTCAAGTTTTCTACTTGAAAACTACATGGTTACTGCCTGTAGGCCTCTAAAATATTGCAGTATTCTATTCCAGATTTACTGTGCCACCCCAACCATTTAAGTTCCACTGCATTTTTAACATCAATTTCCCTATAAGAAATCATTTCTCCATTAATTACTTCTGAATCTCATTCTCATCAAAATGATTCTGACTGGTAGGTTTCAGGTCACCTCTGTGGTTTTTAGATGCAAGGGAAGATGAGAAACTCCCTAAATATTATTAAGCCTGTATAGAAAAAAATACAGTAAGCATTATTGTAACTTGAAAAACCACTAAAACCATTTTAAGAAAATCCCAAAGACTCTATTACAAAGCTACTAGAGCTAATCAATGAATTCAGCAAAGTCACAGGGTACAAAGTCAACACACAGAAATCACTGGCATTCCTATACACAAACAATGAAAAATCAGAAAATGAAATCAAAAAGGCAGTCCCCTTCACCACTGAAACCAAAAGAATCAAATATCTAGGAATAAACCTACCCAAAGAAACAAAAGAACTGTACACAGAAAATTACAAGACACTCATGAAAGAAATTAAAGAAGATTTAAACAGATGGAGAGATATTCCATGTTCCTGGGTCAGAAGAATCAATATTGTGAAAATGACCATACTACCACATATCATCTACAGATTCAATGCAATACCTATTCAACTTCCATTGACATTTTTCACAGAACTAGACCAAAGAATAACACAGTTCATATGGAAACACAAAAGACTTCGAATAGCCAAAGCAATCCTGAGAAAGAAAAACGGAGCTGGAGGGATCAGCCTCCCTAACTTCAGACTCTACTACAAAGCAACAGTCATCAAGACAGTATGGTACTGGCACAAAAACAGAACTATAGACCAATGGAACAAGATCGAGAACCCAGAGATAAACCCACACACCTATGGGTACCTTATTTTTGACAAAGGAGGCGAACATATAAAATGGGACAAAGACAGCCTCTTCAACAAATGGTGCTGGGAGAATTGGACAGCTACATGCAAAAAAATGAAGTTGGAACATTCCCTAACACCATACACTAAGATCAACTCAAAATGGATTAAAGACCTAAATGTAAGACCAGAAACCATCAAACTCTTAGAGGAGAATATAGGCAAAACCCTCAAGGACATCAATCAAGGCAAGATCTTCTCTGACCCACAAACTAAAATAGCAGAACTGAAAAGAAAAATGAACATGTGGGACCTCATGAAACTTAAAAGCTTTTGTACAGCAAAAGAAATTACAAAAAAGCTCAACAGACACCCCACAGAGTGGGAGAAAATCATAGCAAATGAAACAATAGACAAAGAATTAGTCTCCAAAATCTACAAGCAACTCAGACAACTCAGCACAGGGAAATGAACAACCCAATCAAAAAATGGGAAAAAGACCTAAAGAGACGCCTCTCCAAAGAGGACATACAGATGGCCCAAAAGCACATGAAACGATGCTCAACCTCGCTTATTATTAGAGAAATGCAAATTAAAACTACAATGAGATATCACCTCACACCCGTCAGAATGGCCATCTTTAAAAAATCTGCAGACAATAAATGCTGGAGAGGGTGCAGAGAAAAGGGAACCCTCTTGCATTGCTGGTGGGAATGTAAATTGATACAGCCTCTATGGAAGACAGTATGGAGATTTCTTAAAAAACTAAAAATAGAAGCATCCTATGACCCAGCAATCCCACTATTAGGCCTATATCCTGATGAAATCAAAACTGAAAGAAGCACCTGTACCCCAATGTTCATTGCAGTTCTCTTTACAATAGCCAAAACATGGAAGCAACCTAGATGTCCATCGACGAATGAATTGATCCAGAAGCTCTGGTACATATATACAATGGAATACTACTCAGCTATTAACAGAAATGCAGAAGACTCAGTCCTAATGAAGTGGCTGGCTCTAGAACCTATCATAAAAAGTGAAGTAAGTCAAAAAGAGAAAGACAAATAGAGTATACTAACACATATATATGGAATCTAGTAGGATGGTCTTGATATCACACACAGGGAACTCATGAAAAAAAAGACAGAGCATAGACATAGGGACAACGTGGCAAATAAGTAGGGAGGGAGAAGCATGGAGGAAGTAACAAGGAAACCTATAGTGTTATGTGTGGAAAATATAGCTAGTGTCACAGTGCTAAGGGAATAGGAGTGCTTACAATGGCTTGGGGCAAAGGCCTGGAGGGGTGGGATGGGGGGATTTGGGGGGTTGGGGACCATGGATATGCATAGACTGATCTGGGAACATACATGTATCTGAACAACAAAACTCTGTAAAACCTTTAAAATAAAGAATAAAAATAAAAAAATTTAAAAAAAAAATAAAAAAATAAATAAAATAAAATAAAATAAATAAAAAAACATTTTAATTAAATATAAGGAGATGGACAGAGATACGCATTATTAGTGTCACATTTCAGTGAAATTTTAACGGAGTGATTATGAAACTATTAAGATTTCATTTTATTTAAATCAGGTTTCAATTTAATGTCAATATAAATAAAATAAGATAAGGAAATTAAAGACAATAAACAATTGGGAAAGAGGAGGTACAATGCTTTTTGTTGTTTTCATTGGGTGTCATAATCATACACCTAGAAAACTCAAAAGGCACCAGTAAAAAATCGTTACACTTAGCAATAGATTGCTTTTGCAGTAGATAGAGATATAAGACAAATTTCAAAACTTGGTGTTTTATTTTAGTCCATTCTTAAACACAAGAAAAATGTGAAACATGTACGGATGAATTTAATAAGAAATATGAAGGATCTAAATAATAATACACAATCACATATAGTATTGAAAACAAGATCCAACAAATGAAAACAAACCTTATCTGGGAGATGGTATTTTAATATTATCAGTTACCACTAAGAAATGTTCAAGCTTCTGACAGTTTCAACAGATATATGAGAAAAGAATATGGGAGACTGCTTTACTACACATGATAAAACACTATACAGTCACTCTAATAAAATTTATTTGGTTATCAAAGAAAAAATATTTAGCTTAAAGAAATAAGAGAGCTCAAAAATATATCACAGAAAATGTAATAATTTAATAAATAATAGAAATAGCATTTCCGATTAATGGAAAAGAAAGCATGATTTATTCAATAAATGATGATGACAACTGAATATCATTCTGGAAAAGAAAGTTCGGCATATATCTTGTATAAGATGCTAAATGCAGGGCTTCCCCTGGTGGTCCAGTGGGTAAGGACACACCTTTGCAGTGCAAGGGGCGCCGGTTCGAGCCCTGGCCTGGGAAGATCCCACGTGCTGTGGAGCGGCTGGACTGATGTGTCCAATTACCGAGCCGGAGCTCTGGAGCGCATGCGCCCAGAGCCGGCGCTCTGCAACAACAGAGGCCACCGCGATGGGAGGCCCACACGGGTCAAAGAACAAAGACGGATAAAAAAATGGAGAAATGAAGGAACAATAGAAGTGGCCCGCCCACTCCCCTCCCTCCCCAACCCAATCCCTGCCCAAAAGTAAAATGAATAAATAAATCTTAAAAAAAAAAAAAAAGATGCTAAATGCACTTGCAAATACACTATAAATTGAAAATATAATAAATATTATAGAAATAGCTGTAGAAGACTATATAAAATCTAAAGTTGAAAGAACTTCTCAACATCTCAACTAAAATAGTTTTATATATTTAGTGTTTTGGTCCCAGTCCCCAATTCCAAATGAAAGTTCTAACCACAGGGTCTTTGGAAGTAATCAGGTTTAGATTAAGTTATAAGGGTGGGGACTCTTTATAAGAAGAAAAAAGAGACTAGAATTCTTACTGTCACTATCACGTGAAGAAGGTGGCAAACTGCAAAGCAGGGAAAGAGTCCACTCCATATACTGAATAAACTGATGCCTTGATTTTAGAACCTCTTGGCCCTTTCAAAAAGGGCTGTAAAATATTTTATTCTAGTATTGAAAACAAGATCCAACAAATGAAAACAAACCTTATCTGGGAGATGGTATTTTAATATTATCAGTTACCACTAAGAAATGTTCAAGCTTCTGACAGTTTCAACAGATATATGAGAAAAGAATATGGGAGACTGCTTTACTACACATGATAAAACACTATACAGTCACTCTAATAAAATTTATTTGGTTATCAAAGAAAAAATATTTAGCTTAAAGAAATAAGAGAGCTCAAAAATATATCACAGAAAATGTAATAATTTAATAAATAATAGAAATAGCATTTCCGATTAATGGAAAAGAAAGCATGATTTATTCAATAAATGATGATGACAACTGAATATCATTCTGGAAAAGAAAGTTCGGCATATATCTTGTATAAGATGCTAAATGCAGGGCTTCCCCTGGTGGTCCAGTGGGTAAGGACACACCTTTGCAGTGCAAGGGGCGCCGGTTCGAGCCCTGGCCTGGGAAGATCCCACGTGCTGTGGAGCGGCTGGACTGATGTGTCCAATTACCGAGCCGGAGCTCTGGAGCGCATGCGCCCAGAGCCGGCGCTCTGCAACAACAGAGGCCACCGCGATGGGAGGCCCACACGGGTCAAAGAACAAAGACGGATAAAAAAATGGAGAAATGAAGGAACAATAGAAGTGGCCCGCCCACTCCCCTCCCTCCCCAACCCAATCCCTGCCCAAAAGTAAAATGAATAAATAAATCTTAAAAAAAAAAAAAAAGATGCTAAATGCACTTGCAAATACACTATAAATTGAAAATATAATAAATATTATAGAAATAGCTGTAGAAGACTATATAAAATCTAAAGTTGAAAGAACTTCTCAACATCTCAACTAAAATAGTTTTATATATTTAGTGTTTTGGTCCCAGTCCCCAATTCCAAATGAAAGTTCTAACCACAGGGTCTTTGGAAGTAATCAGGTTTAGATTAAGTTATAAGGGTGGGGACTCTTTATAAGAAGAAAAAAGAGACTAGAATTCTTACTGTCACTATCACGTGAAGAAGGTGGCAAACTGCAAAGCAGGGAAAGAGTCCACTCCATATACTGAATAAACTGATGCCTTGATTTTAGAACTCTTGGCTTCAGAACTGTGATAAATGTACCTTTCTATTCTATTTATCATATTTTTTATAGAAGATTGCAAGGATAGTAATAAAAAAAATTGGTACTGAGAAGTGGGATGGATACTGGCATAACAGTATGGACTTAAGAATATGGAGTGACTTTAGAACTGAGTAGAAGCTGGAAGAGTTTTGAGATTCATGAAAGAAAAAAATCAAGATTGTCATTGGCATATAGGCAATGAGGACTCAGGTGAGGATTCAGGCTAGAAAGAAGAGAGCAGGGAATAAAAACATCTGAAGAGAAAAATATAAATAAATATAAAAATAATTCATAGAAATACAGAGGCAAAGACCATTCTGGTGAAATCTCAGATGGGAAATGAAAAATTTGTTATTGGACAAGGGAGAAAAGGTGGAAAAAGACTGACCTTTGTTAAAGAAGTCGAAGAACTTGGCTAGACAGTGTTCCTGTTCTAATGCTTTATAGAAGGTAGAACTTTCAATAGATGATGTTGGATATTTTTTAAAATTTTTATTTGTTTATTTATTTTTGGCTGTTCTGAGTTTTTGCTGCTGCTGCAGGCTGTTCTCTACTTGCAGGCAGTGAGGGCTACTCTCTAGTTGAGGTGAACAGACTTCTTGCTGCAGTGACTTTTCTTGTGGAACTCGGGCTCTAGGGCACACGGGCTTCAGTAGTTGAGGCACATGGGCTCAATAGTTGCAGTTCCAAGACTCTAGAGTACAAGCTCAATAGTTGTCTCTCACGAGCCCAGTTGTTCCTCAGCATGTGGGATCTTCCCAGATCAGATATCAAACTCATATCTCCTGCATTGGCAGGCAAACTGCCCACCAATGAGCTACCAGGGAAGCCCAAAGTTATTTAACTAAGGTGATTTTTAAGCAAAGTTTTGAAGGAGTGATCTGCTTTCTCTTAACTGCTTAAAGTAAACTCTGAGAAGAAACAGAAATATATTTATGAAGGAAATGTTAAATGAAAAGTAGAATTAAAGATTTAAAAAATTCTCTGCCTAGCCTTATGGCAAAAAATGAGTGTTTGGAAAAGAAAACCAAGGGTGTGACTTGACAATCATTTGATAAATAAATTCATGTTGGTGAAAAACACAAATGTAATCAGGCAATCAGTGGAAACATGAACATTTTTAATTAAAGAGGGTGGAAACTGTATGGAATGAAGTAAGGCTGTCAGAATCATTTCATTCTGTAGGACCAGACCATAAAACTGCTTTGCTGTGAACATGCATTGGTCAAGACATGGGAAAAGTGACCCTGAAAGACAATTTGGAAGTCATTAGAATTGCCTCCTTGGTTTCGAATGAGGGAGCATCACCTCTGTTTCAACAGAGCAGGTACAGTCACCCCAAGCCCAAGAACAGAATCACAGAGAGCCTTGGGGGGATTAAGCCATCCAAAAGAAGTTGGGGGTTCAACCTCCCTTCTTATTCTCCTTACCCTATCACACTCCATGTGATAGAGGCACTCATTGGATTTTATGGAACATAACCACTATCTAGCAGAAGGGGGACTATCTCTTCAGTGAGTCAGGAAGTCAAAACATTAAATTCTTGGTGTCTATCACCCCTTTCTTTTGATGTCTGTTTTGAAGTAGAAATGTCCATTCTGTGTCTGTCCACCATTATATTGTAGAAACACATGACTTGTCTGGTTTCATTGGTTCCCAACAAGAGAGGAGGGATCTTGCCTCAGGATGAATTATATTTCTAACCTCACTTATATCTGATTTAAATGATATTTAGGTAAGACATTTTGACTATAGGCTTTAAATTGGTGCTATAAGACATTAACATTTGAGTGATATTAATATGTTTTGCTTGTGAACATGACAGGCATTGTGAGGACAAGGGGCAGAATGTTATGAACTGAAATGATTTGTTCATTACAGTATGCACTGTTCATACATTGCAGCATACATATATGTTGAAGCCTTAATCCCAAACATAATGCTATATGGAGGTGGGTACTTTGAAAGGCAACTGGGTTTAGATGAACTCTTAAGCATGAGGTCCCATGATGAGATTCATGTCCGTTTAAGAAGAGGCTAGAGCTCTCTCTTTTTGTCTCTGCCACATGAAGACACAAAAAGGAGAGTGCCTTCTGCAACCCAGGAAGAAGGCTTTCACTGGGAATTAAATCTACCAGAACTTTGATGTTGGACTTCCCAGGCTCAAGAATTGAGATAAATAGATATCTGTCTAAGGGAATAGGAGTACCTACAATCACTTGGGCAATGGTCTGGAGGGGTGGGAGGGGGGGTAACTGCGTGTGGGGAGGGTCCAGGGATATGCATATGAATGATCTGGGAACATACATGTTGGTGAACAACAAAACTGTAAAATCTTAAAATAAAGAATTAAAAAAAACACCAGATATCTGTCATTGATGGTACTTTGTTGTAGCAGCTCAATCAGATTAATATAATAAGAAACTGAAAATTTATTTTGAAAATTTTGAATTATTCAATTATAAAACATTTTTAAAATTGTATGTCAAAGTAGTCCAAATAGAGATAATAGGTGCTTAATATAGTTGGGAAAACTAATTAAAGGTAGGGACTAAGAATAGTATCACTCAAGACTTGTAAGATATTATGATAAGAGGATAAATCAAGTCTCCAAATGATATAATGGGCAAAACATGAAAACATTTTTCTCAGAAAAGCAAGTTTGTGTTGTCAAAAAAAGGAAGATAAAAAAAGTACAGACAAGGGAAGGTAGAGAGGAAAGTAGGGAGATAGGAAAGTTCAGACTCATTAGTAATTGTAATGAGAATGAACATTAAATAAATAATGTAACAGACTAACAAACAATAAAGACTGATATCGCTTACTAAGAGAAGTAATGTTGGTTAAGACATATTAATTCTGATTATTAAAAGAAATATGAATATTGTTATCTTTGTGGAAAGTATTTTGGAAACATTTACCAGAACTACCATGTGTCTTTCCTTTGACACAACAATCCCATTCATGCAAATCTATTCACAGAAATGAAGGTATTTCACAAAAGTGTGTTCCTTACCATAAATACCACATGATTAAGTACTTCCACATCTGTTAGAATGAGCTCACCAAACCTTAAGGAGATATGTACAATTGTGTTTACTGCACTGTGATTGGTGTATATACATCATAACATCCTGTGTGGGTATTAATAGGAGTGAGTTGCCGATGTGTGCATGCTTAGTCACTTACTCATATCTGACTCTTTCCAATCCCATGGACTGGAGCCTACCAGGCTCTATTTCCCATAGAATTTTCCATGTATGAATATTGGAGTATTTGCCATTTCCTATTCCAGGGTATCTTCCCAATCTAGGGATTGAACCTGAGTCTCTTGCGTCTCCTGCACTGACAAGCATATTCTTTACCACTGTACCACCTAGGAAGTAAATTACATTAATATAGATGTAGGGAAATTTATCTATGAAATTGTCCTCTGACAAAAACAAGATGCTAGCATGTATAATTATCATGATAATGATTCTAAAGGAAATATTCACTAAATAGAATATTGAATATATGTTTAGATTTTTTAATTGCATATGCATGCATGTGAATATGTATGTATGTGAGACAGAGGAAAATAGACAAGAGTAGATAGGGGTAAAGAGTATTATATGGCCATAGAGAAACAATTCAAATGAATATATAGAGTTAATGATATCATGGATTATGGGAGTAGCAAGCTGAAGGGAAAAAAAAAAAAGAATGAACTGAAAGTGTTGGTATAATAATCACGTACATGTTATTTGTTTAATACTATAAATAGGTACCTGTGTGGATCATTTCTGAAAATAGGCTTAGCCAACTTTCAAAGAGAAGCTCAATTTAGGATGTGTGTGTATTCACTTAGTCACGTCCAAGTCTTCATAACCCTTTGGACTGTACCCCTCGAAATTTTTCTGCCCATTAGATTTTCCAGGCAAGAATGCCAGAATGGGTTTCCATTTCCTCCTTCAGAGGATCTTTCTGATCCAGGGACTGAACCTGAGTCTCTTGCGTCTCCTGCACTGACAAGCATATTCTTTACCACTGTACCACCTAGGAAGTAAATTACATTAATATAGATGTAGGGAAATTTATCTATGAAATTGTCCTCTGACAAAAACAAGATGCTAGCATGTATAATTATCATGATAATGATTCTAAAGGAAATATTCACTAAATAGAATATTGAATATATGTTTAGATTTTTTAATTGCATATGCATGCATGTGAATATGTATGTATGTGAGACAGAGGAAAATAGACAAGAGTAGATAGGGGTAAAGAGTATTATATGGCCATAGAGAAACAATTCAAATGAATATATAGAGTTAATGATATCATGGATTATGGGAGTAGCAAGCTGAAGGGAAAAAAAAAAAGAATGAACTGAAAGTGTTGGTATAATAATCACGTACATGTTATTTGTTTAATACTATAAATAGGTACCTGTGTGGATCATTTCTGAAAATAGGCTTAGCCAACTTTCAAAGAGAAGCTCAATTTAGGATGTGTGTGTATTCACTTAGTCACGTCCAAGTCTTCATAACCCTTTGGACTGTACCCCTCGAAATTTTTCTGCCCATTAGATTTTCCAGGCAAGAATGCCAGAATGGGTTTCCATTTCCTCCTTCAGAGGATCTTTCTGATCCAGGGACTGAACCTGAGTTTCTGTATCTCCTGCATTACAAGTAGGGTCTTTATCACTGAGCTGTTGGGAAAGCCCTCAGTTTCAACATTCAGGAATAAACTGATGATGATGAAACAGAGATAGGAGATAAATACTATTTCTTCAGAAAATAGTTTCACAAAGACAAGAAATAAGCAGTGGAGACTGAAAAGAGCATTAGGTTCAAAAAAGTCATTTATGCTAAAAGTGATTTGAGCTTATTTTTCATTTAGAAAGAAATAAAATTATTTTGTATAAAGGTAATGGTACAAAAATTGAACAATATTTGTCACATACATATACAGAAGAGAGAATGGCATTTGGTACACTTTAGTAAGAAGGGAATAATTCTTCCCTGCCAGAGGAAAGCAAAAGGAGAGGAAAAGTGGAGACAAGGGTGTATTCTGGGCTTAAAGAAAAGAATAAGATGGCAGTTGCTATTCTACTACATGATTTTCTACTTTTTTCCTCAAAGCACACCTTCAGAAGAATTTTTTTTTTTCCGTCCAGGGAAAGATATTTACTGTGATAGACACATTAGAGATAGACACTTTAGAGATATTCACAGGCAGCTAAGATTCTCTGACTTTAAACTCAGACTTTGCCTGTCAAGTTGACTACTCTTGTGTGAGGTAAGTGAGAAAGTGATATGCTTTGAGAAGTACTCCTCATCATTTAACTAGTTACAGGCACTGATGACTAAAACAAAGTCATCTCTCTTTCAAACTTATTTTAATTTCTAGATATCCATTTCACATACAGATTTGTGATGCAGTGGAAAAAAAAAAGAAAGAAAGAAACCATCTTTTAGTTGCATTATATATTGAAATTCTATCAATGAAGTTTAGATGTATATTTAATATTAAAGCAGTAAAATGTTGCAATAATTAAATATAACTTCACACACATAATTTTATTTTGAAAAATATTAGTAATAAACTTAAAAGGAATGGGAAATATAAATATATTCTGATAGCATATAAATATTAGGAATAAGCACATTCAATAACTTTGGGAAGGACATGGGATTCTTTTTGAAGCTAGAATATTAGTTAGATAATATGCTTTTTCTATAGAGGAATTCCTGTGTATCACAACCATTAAAGAAAATAGCCTTTTCTTAAATCAGATATTATGAAAGGGAAAGGGCATTTTAATGCTTTGATGATAGTGTTACCATAAGATGCATCCTGCCTCTGCTGAGTGAGCCAGGAACGCAATGTTTCACAAGTGACCTCCAGATAAAGGAAGCATTTATTTGGCATTGTAAACATTCAGTGTAGGAAAGACAGACTCAGTCTAGCAGCTAACAAACCTAAGAAACAATAGTCTCTCCATTATATCAATGTTACTTTTTTAAAAACATGTAATCAACTGGGCCTGCCTGGTGGTCCAGTGGGTAAGGATACCACCTTGCAGTGCAAAGGGCGCCGGTTCGATCCCTGGCCTGGGAAGATCCCATGTGCTCCTGAGTGGCTGGACAGATGTGTCCAACTACCAAGCCAGAGTTCTGGAGTACATGCATCTGGAGCCGGTGCTCTGCGACCAGAGAGGTCACTACATTGGGAGACCCAAAAAGGCCAAAGAATGAAGATGGATGAAAATAAATAAATGAAAGACCAATAGAAGTGGCCAAAAAAAAAAAAAATGTAGTCAACTAATACAATGTTAATTGCTATATTTTGTAAAACATTAAATTTATTCTTCATTTTCTGATTTCATTGTACAATGTTTGTCTTCTGTCTGGGTTCATATGAATAATTTTGACACTAATCCACTCAGCATTAAGGAAAATTTAGGTATACTTATTTTTTCACTAAACAATGACAAATGAAATACTTATCTACTTTTTGCATCTTTAAACTCCTTCCATTTCTAGGAGGAAGGGTAAATACAAGGGGAAAGAAGTGAGAAGTAATTGTATGTGGATGGGATCTTGTGAAGATAAAAAGTTTGGAAGAGCTCTTCCAAAAAAGACAGAATGTGTCAGCAAATATTGATATAAGGAAGTTTGTTTGCCAACTGATACCAAATACACCTAAGCATGCTTGGCATTTGTTTTCTTGAAGCATACCATGTTTAAGAACTCTTTATTTAATTTGTTATAGTATTGCTTCTGTTTTATATTTTGAGACTTTCTGATCCCTAGGCAAGTGAGATTGTAGCTCCTTGACCAGGGACTGGACTCAAATGTGCTGTAGTGGAAGGTGAAATTTTCACTATCAGACTGCCAGGAAATTCTGTTGGCTGGTATTTTTATGGAAGCATGGGTAATGAATCAGAGAATACAATAAATCATTATTTAATTTATTTATACAAATGTCTGCTCATTTGATTTTCTAAGTTTACATAAGGAAGTAGAAATGAAAAAATATAAAATGTCATTATCAATTTTTAATCAGATAATCTTGGAAGATGATAGATAATGCAGAAGAGTGTAGATGGTAGGGCAGGGGAAATATAAGAACAAGATTAATTAATATAAAAAAGAGAGGGCTTCCCCTGGTGGTCCAGTGGGTAGGGACGCCGCCTTGCAGTGCAAGGGGCGCCAGTTCGAGCCCTGGCCTGGGAGGATCCCTCGTGCCGCGGAGCGGCTGGACTGATGTGTCCAATCACCGAGCCAGAGTTCTGGAGTACATGCGCCCAGAGCCGGCGCTCTGCAACAACAGACACCGCGATGGGAGGCCCACAGGAGCCAAAGAACGAAGACGAATGAAAATAGAGAAATGAAAGACCAATGGAAGTGCCCCGCCCACTCCCCTCTCTCCCCAACCCGACCCCCACCCAAAGTAAAATAAATAAATAAATCTTTAAAAAAAAAAAAAAAAAAGGAAAAAAAAACAGGGCTTCCCTGGAAGCTCAGTGGTGAAGAGTTTATCTGCTAATGCAGGAGATGTGGGTTCGATCCCTGAGCTGGGAAGGTCCCACATGCTGCAGAGTAACTAAGCGTGTGAATCACAGCTATTGAGTCTGTGCTCTAGAGCCTCAGAGCCACAACTATTGAGCCCATGTGCCTCAACTATTGAAACCCGTGAGCCTGAATTTCACAAGAGAAGTCACCGCAACAAGAAGCCTGTTCAACTCAACTAGAGAGAAGGCCCCACTCCCTGCAAGTAGAGAAGAGCCCACAGCAGCAGTGAAAACTCAGAAGAGTCAAAAATAAATAAATAAATGAATATTTTTTTAAAAAAAGAGAGAGGAAGAAAGTAAAATAGCATGTGCACACAGAAAACCGCAAAGTTCCACATTTATGACCAACTGTGTGGAAAATGGGTGAGGAACATTTACCCTCAAGGCTTTCACTAGGAAAATTGCATGGCTGTCTATGTTTGCTATGTTTGTTAAATAACAATGCCAGGAAATTCTGTTGGCTGGTATTTTTATGGAAGCATGGGTAATGAATCAGAGAATACAATAAATCATTATTTAATTTATTTATACAAATGTCTGCTCATTTGATTTTCTAAGTTTACATAAGGAAGTAGAAATGAAAAAATATAAAATGTCATTATCAATTTTTAATCAGATAATCTTGGAAGATGATAGATAATGCAGAAGAGTGTAGATGGTAGGGCAGGGGAAATATAAGAACAAGATTAATTAATATAAAAAAGAGAGGGCTTCCCCTGGTGGTCCAGTGGGTAGGGACGCCGCCTTGCAGTGCAAGGGGCGCCAGTTCGAGCCCTGGCCTGGGAGGATCCCTCGTGCCGCGGAGCGGCTGGACTGATGTGTCCAATTACCGAGCCGGAGCTCTGGAGCGCATGTGCCCAGAGCCGGTGCTCTGCAACAACAGACACCGCCGCGATGTGAGGCCCACAGAAGCCAAAGAACGAAGACAAATGAAAATAGAGAAATGAAAGACCAATGGAAGTGCCCCGCCCACTCCCCTCTCTCCCCAACCCGACCCCCACCCAAAGTAAAATAAATAAATAAATCTTTAAAAAAAAAAAAAAAAGAGGAAAAAAAACCAGGGCTTCCCTGGAAGCTCAGTGGTGAAGAGTTTATCTGCTAATGCAGGAGATGTGGGTTCGATCCCTGAGCTGGGAAGGTCCCACATGCTGCAGAGTAACTAAGCGTGTGAATCACAGCTATTGAGTCTGTGCTCTAGAGCCTCAGAGCCACAACTATTGAGCCCATGTGCCTCAACTATTGAAACCTGTGAGCCTGAATTTCACAAGAGAAGTCACCGCAACAAGAAGCCTGTTCAACTCAACTAGAGAGAAGGCCCCACTCCCTGCAAGTAGAGAAGAGCCCACAGCAGCAGTGAAAACTCAGAAGAGTCAAAAATAAATAAATAAATGAATATTTTTTTAAAAAAAGAGAGAGGAAAAAAAGTAAAATAGCATGTGCACACAGAAAACCGCAAAGTTCCACATTTATGACCAACTGTGTGGAAAATGGGTGAGGAACATTTACCCTCAAGGCTTTCACTAGGAAAATTGCATGGCTGTCTATGTTTGCTATGTTTGTTAAATAACAAAGGTCACATTTCTGCATCCATTGGACACATTTTGTTTCTTATCTTGACTCTAGATGTGCAGTGTGAATATGTAATGCATCGTTTTACCAGAAAATGTAGCATCTGTCACAGTTTGACTAATGGCTTTTTATTCTAACATGGATAAAAGATCATTGTGATGATCATGATTCATTTAAATGTAACATATCTCTGTATGTTAAATGTCATAATGAAAATTCTTTCTTATTTGTGTATAGCATTTATTTTAATTGTATATTTCTAGGTGTTCTAGTGTTATATTTACAATCAAAAATGAATATATGCTTATTGCCCTTCAACCAAAACACAGGTCTAAACTCAATAACTCTGTCTTGTATTTCCCATTCTTGCTATTTTTCAACTGCTTTAAAATGTGATGGATTTTCCTGATGCTCCATTCTCCTAATGCTGTGGGCCTGGATTTGGTCTGTGGTCAGTGAACTAGACCCCACATGCTGTAACTAGGACCTAGTGTAGTGAAATAAATAAATAAAAAATTTGAAATTTTGAACAGTCTTTATTGTATAAGTGTGACACCTAATAATTCTATATATGCTTTATGTATGTGGTAAAAAAAAAAGACAATAGTGTTTTTTAATAGCAGATTCTCAAAATTACTTCTTAACAGCAAACCAGAAAGAATGTTTCAAATGATCACCCAGAATATTGAAAAAATCAATAAGTATATTAACCTCAATGAAATACTATTTGAATTTCAAAATAAAATGCTTTCAATGTATTATGCCATTTGACCCCTTCTGTTAATTGTTCATTTTTTACTCAACAAACCTATGTGCTATTTCTTATAGATCAAAGACAAATATGACACTCACCTAAGAATAATAATAATAATAATAGTTGTAATCACTATGCTAGTGGTCTGTAGAACATAGTATGATGACCTCGCAAGAGAGCTGGAAAGTATTTCACAATCCAGGAAGGATTGTGAAAGTAGATGACAGTCTTGGCAAATATGAATAAATGCCTGCTAAGTGGGCACATTGCATTCATTTCACATACTAGTAAAGTAATGCTCAAAATCCTTCAAGCTAGGCTTCCAGAGTACGTGGACCAAGAACTTCCAGATGCACAAGCTGGATTTAGAAAAGGCAGAGTAACCAAAAGTCAAACTGCCAACATCTATTGGATCGTTGAAAGAACAATGGAATCACAGAAAAGCATCTACTTCTGCTTCATTGACTACACTAAAGCCTTTGACTGTATGGATCACAACAAACTGGAAATTTCTGAAAAAGATGGAAATACTAGACCAGCTTGCCTACATCCTGTGAAACCTCTATGCAGGACAGGAAGCAACAGTTAGAAATGGACATGGAACAATGGACTGGTTCCAAACAGTGAAAAGAGTACGTCAAGGTTGTATTTTGTCACACTGCTTATTTAATTCATATGCAGAGTACATCAAGTGAATTGCCAACTTGGATGCAGCACAAGCTGGAGTCAAGATTGCCGAGAAGAAATATCAATAACCTGAGGTATGTAGGTGACATTCCCCCTTATATCAGAAAGTGAAGAGAAACTGAAGAGCCCCTTGATGAAGGTGAAAGAGGAGAGTGAAAAAGCTGGCTAAAACTCAGCATTCAAAAAAACAAAGATTATGGCATCTCGTCCCATCACTTCATGGTAAATAGATGGAGAAACAATGGAGAAAGCGACAGACTTTATCTTCATGGCCTCCAAAATCACTGCAGATGGTACCTGCAGCAATGATAAAAGACACCTGTTCCTCAGAAGAAAAGATATGACATACATAGGCAGTGTATTCAAAAGCAGACATAAGTTTGCCATCAAAAGTCCATATAGTCACAGCTATGGTTTTCCTAGTAGTCATGTATGGATGTAAGAGTTGGACCATATAGAAGCCTGAGCACTGAAGAACTGACACCTTGAACTATGGTGTTCAAGAAAGCTCTTGAGAGTCCCTAGGACTACAAGGAAATCAAACCAGTCAATCCTAATGGAAATCAATCCTGAATATTCATTGGAAGGAATGATGCTGAAGTTGAAGTTACAATACTTTGGCCACATGATGCAAAGAAATGACTTATTGGAAAAGACCCTGATACTGGAAAAGATTGAGAACAGAAGATGAAGAGAATGACAGAGAACAAGATGGCTGGATGGCATCACCAGCTCAATGGACATGAGTTTGAGGAAATCTGGGAGATGGTGAAGGACAGAGAAGCCTGGCTTTCCTCAGTTCATGGAGTCACAAAGAATCAGACATGACTGAGTGACTGTACTGAAGTGGATAAGGGAGAAAGAAGTGTATTTCAGCCAGAAAGAACAGCATGTGTAAAACTACTGATGGAGATTTGAGACATTCCAATGCATGCAGAGAACTTGCATGGCCAGAATTGGATTGAAATTAGAAATGGAATAAATGAGATTAAGAACATTCACAAATCATGAACACCCATGTCTATTCAATTAAGGGTGTCAGAATTTCAGAACATTTCTACTGTTGGACTCTTTTTTAAAACTATAATGAATGTATTTTTTTAAAGAAACAACCATTTAATGAATGAAAAATTCTTAAATCATGGGTATCAGACAAAACTGATTCTTATAGTCATATTACACCATTTTCCCTTGATAAATTATATTAAACTGCAAAGGCTGGCTTGCTCCCTATTTATTTGAAATAATCCGTTGAATAGTTTGTTGAATCTTGGGTGAACGGAAGATAGTAATTCATCTGGACAAGAACTTCAATCTAACCTTTCTCTGTTCTTTCAAAAATAAGCTCTATTTTTTTCCATGTTGGAGACTATTTGATTTGATCTCAATACTTAGTTTTAGGGAAAAAAGTGCAGTTCTACAGGTCTTACTCAAATAATTACCATGAAATAAATTATTCTTTTTCTCATTAAAGCTAGTGAAATTCTATTGTAGTACATTTAAGTAAATTAAGAATCAGAGCAAAATAATATTTCATGTAAAGCACAGGTCCCAATATGAAGAAACTATATAAAATGTCTCAATTTACTAGTCATTAGAATGTTAATATTTTTATTATAGAATAAACATTAGCCTGTATAGACTATTTTGTTTTAGTTTTTTCATATCACCTTGATTTTATTGGAAACTACTATGCTGCCCAGTAATAGGGATCATAGCTTTTAACAAAGCTTTCAGTATAAAAATAATGTTATCATCAACTATAATGAAGATGTCCTGTGTTGGGTAAGATGATTGAAATTGCTTTGTTAAAAGAAAATACCTCATTCTAAAGTTTGCTTTTCATTCTCATTAGAAGAAATATACAGGTATGATTAGATTTTTTGTTTATAATGAAATTAGATATAATGCAGAAAAATAAAATTATGCATTAAACATAATCGGAAACAAAAGAGAATGTGCAGCTTTTTGTGCAAAAATGTTTAGATCAATTGTTTGAATCTAATTTAATTATCTTATAAAATGAGTCAAGTGGGATAACAAGTTTTAATCTGATGCTGAGCAAGGCCTTTTAGAGTTGTTATTATACAATTATTTTGACTTTTATTTCCCAGTGATGGGAAGTACCTCTGACCCTCATACAGTTCCTTGTTATTGGATCATTTTATCTCTTTATGCACAACTTTACTTAAATTTTTTGCACATTATGTTCATCATAGCCTTAGCTAATATGACAATATTATTGAGCATATGAGGTTTAGATAAAGTAAATAAATATGCATTGCACAATTTTAGTTGATATTATGAAAGGGGGAAATTTATGAGCTTTTCTGGACTACATTATTGTTTACAAATTAGTGACAGTATGCAGCTTCTTTGTCTTATTGCCAAAGTTCTATACTGGTTATTCAGGAACTGTTTGGCTATAGCCCACCTAGAAAATGCTTTGAAAGATATTTTTTTCTCATCTCAGAGGAAGAGTTAGTTTTGCAATGTTTCCAATTGATTCTACTGAAATTTTAGGAACACAGCATCAAAGTACACTTAAACTAGTTCTAACATCTTGTTTCTTAATATATTTGCTTTGTGGCATGCTAACTTTTGTTTCATGTAATAGTGTTCTACCTAATTTTCAAATCATTCATACACTTTAATTAACACATTTACTCTATTGTCTTGTGTCCTTTTCTACAAGAAAAACAAAAAACAAAACTTGTTTTGTAAATGAGGACGTCCCCTCAACTTCCAAGGTTCACTTAGACACAGATTACCTGTTACCCACTGTTTAGGCTCCTTTCTCATTGGAATCTTGCTGCCTGTCTCCATTTAACCTCAAGTATATACATATACACATACATATATATGAAACATCTGTTTTGATAAGCTCGCCTCTATCCTGTTCCCTTTCTTGTCTTAATATGAGATAACCGTAGGATACCTCTAATCAGATAAAAATTGGAAGTTTTAATAACATTTGTTTAATTGCTCTGGGCATATTGACAGGGGAAGATAGTAGATCTTGAGATTCAAGTCAATTGAATGAATAATATAAAAATAACTTTTTAACTTTGAAACAAACCCATCAAATCACTAAAGAGGGCATTAGAAGGATTAAAATTAATGAACATTCTCTTTTTTCCCTAGGGAGACCCTGAAAAGTCCCCCACTGTTATGTATTACAAGTCAAATCTTCAAGGCTAGACTCTGGGCTGCCTAGCAGGAGGCTGAGTGTTTAATAGAGAGGTTAAGGATAAATTAAAGAATTTTTGTGATGGTTGACATCTGTGGGTCATAACTTTCTTTAAATTATACATCCATACAACAGTTGGTAAAGTTTTGATCCCTTGAGGGTAACTCAGAAGTGACTGTAAGAAACTCTCATACATTATTTATAGCAGGTCTGAAGTCCCAGGAAGTACTATTGGTCCACTTTTTTTTATCTCAGTTATCAGATCCAGGTGGGTCAGTAATCCCGCTGACACCCAGACCTGACCCGACCCACTCAGTAAGTCCCTTGTCACCCAGCCTATAGATGACTGGAAAAAATTAGAGGGAACACTGACCTTGGTGACCGGGCAGGATTGATGTTTGGTGAAGGTCATACTAAAATACTGATGCAGCTGCAAGAGATGAATAAATTAGAAAGGGTTCACATATGCAAAAATGATAAAGTACTTTAAAAACACACTTATATAGAAAGACTAAAAGAATTTAAATTATTTGCCCTCAAGAAATAAAGGCTGAGGATAAACAGAATAATGATCTTCAAACATTGAAGCAACTGTCCTTCATTTAGTTCCATTGCAATCAACAGTACATCATTTTAACAACAGGCATAGTTTAGAAAATTGCATTCTGTGATCTCCTTTCTTGAAAAGAAGCACAAGACTACTGCAGATACTTTCTGATACAAAGACCTGACTCATTGGAAAAGACCCTGATGTGGGGAAAGACTGAGGACAGAAGGAGAAAGAGGCAACAGAGGATGAGATGGTTGGATGTTATCACTGATTCAAAAGACATGAGTTTAAGTAAGCTCTGGAAGATAGTGAAGGACAAGGGATCCTGGTGTGCTGCAGATACTTTAAATGTGATCTTTTGCAGTGTCTGGCAATTTGAAAACAAATATTACTGATATTCTACCACTCTATCCCAATACATACTCCAGAACTGAAAACATATTAAGTCTGATTATCCAAAGCACATGTATATGATTACATACTCCTGAAACACTAGCCTTATGACCTGTGGGTACAAAGTGCCAGGGTACATCAACTTATAAATCTTAATCATGCAATTAGAAAAATGGACCAAGATTGGAAGCAATAAGTGGATAATTATTTTAAACAATTTACTAGATAGATCTTTAGAATTTTAAAAATACAAAGTTAATTAGAAAAAGATCATCATCAATTACTATTTTTAGTTACACAAAAACATATTTGGAATCTAAGCTATGTAAGTATGTAGAACACTCATTAAGCAAACATCTGAAGTGCAGGTGAGACCTACAATCTCATTTGCTCTCATTTGCAGAAATATATGCTTTTGTGAGGACCAGTGTTTTCAAGGCTAATGGCTCTTTGTTTCAGCTTTGCTTTTCACTCCTAACTTGTAGGACAGCTTAAATGCTTGACTTGTTTAAAGAGCTTAATTACTCATGTGGTGGCTATTACCAATACAAATTGTCTACAGGATACACAGACAGCTATTGTGTTCCAGATGATGTTACAAGACTAAATGGGACCTGATTTCTGTACATTGCTTTTCAATGCTGTTCATTTGCATGTTTGAATAAGTCTGTTGGGACTCCATTTTATAGCTATTGCTCCATGTACACTGCTTGGGATCACTCTGGGAAATAGTCTGTGATGGGCTTTTACTCTTTATCCAAATGGAGGATTTGGAGCCGCTGAACCCATAGTCATTATAGATGGCACCTATGGGTTTTGTGGCCAATTATTTACTGGAGTGCTGTACTTGCTTTTTCTTTTTTTTTGCTTTTCCACTTAATGCTCAGTTTCTGCTTATGATTGAATATCCTTGTTAAACATGAAAGCCACCATTAGTATATGATCAGTACATGGGATGTATAGAAGGGTTTTAACAAAAATAATTAAAATATTTATCTTGTGTGTTTATAGGCTTCTAGAATTAACTTCATCAATGTTAATAAAAGCACATCTTTTTTTCCCCTTAAAAACTCAGCAAGCAAATGTTTTTGGTTGTTTCAACCAATGGCTATTCAATTCATTTCAAACTCTATGAGATGTTGACAAATTAGCTCCCTTCCCCAAAATAAATATTTGAAGTTTTGTGTTTCCATAATACATGCAGTTAATTAAGGTGAATTTAAGGAGATGTTGCCTTGTGTGAAGAACCCCTCTAGCAACCCTCAGGTCAAACTCCACTGCTGGTCTTGTGGGCTCCATAATTATTAGAAAACATGACCTAAAAGTCTTTTTGTACTTTCACTATTACATTTATTTAGCCAGATAGCAATAACAAAAATTAATAACAAGCTGTAGTATAAATAGTAAATGAGATAAAGCCTAGAGCATCTGATTAAGAAAACAATATTTGCCCCGAAAATATTTACATTAGAAAAGAGGAATTAAGCAGAGCAGATAGACTACTTGCCTAAAAGATGGAGTTTTAGGATAATAATCATATAAACACACACACATTCACAATAGTATTAAGCAATGGCTGATTACTTTCCAAAAGCAATGCTGATTTTAACTTTTTGTGGTGGCTATTACCAATACAAATTGTCTACAGGATACACAGACAGCTATTGTGTTCCAGATGATGTTACAAGACTAAATGGGACCTGATTTCTGTACATTGCTTTTCAATGCTGTTCATTTGCATGTTTGAATAAGTCTGTTGGGACTCCATTTTATAGCTATTGCTCCATGTACACTGCTTGGGATCACTCTGGGAAATAGTCTGTGATGGGCTTTTACTCTTTATCCAAATGGAGGATTTGGAGCCGCTGAACCCATAGTCATTATAGATGGCACCTATGGGTTTTGTCCAATTATTTACTGGAGTGCTGTACTTGCTTTTTCTTTTTTTTTGCTTTTCCACTTAATGCTCAGTTTCTGCTTATGATTGAATATCCTTGTTAAACATGAAAGCCACCATTAGTATATGATCAGTACATGGGATGTATAGAAGGGTTTTAACAAAAATAATTAAAATATTTATCTTGTGTGTTTATAGGCTTCTAGAATTAACTTCATCAATGTTAATAAAAGCACATCTTTTTTTCCCCTTAAAAACTCAGCAAGCAAATGTTTTTGGTTGTTTCAACCAATGGCTATTCAATTCATTTCAAACTCTATGAGATGTTGACAAATTAGCTCCCTTCCCCAAAATAAATATTTGAAGTTTTGTGTTTCCATAATACATGCAGTTAATTAAGGTGAATTTAAGGAGATGTTGCCTTGTGTGAAGAACCCCTCTAGCAACCCTCAGGTCAAACTCCACTGCTGGTCTTGTGGGCTCCATAATTATTAGAAAACATGACCTAAAAGTCTTTTTGTACTTTCACTATTACATTTATTTAGCCAGATAGCAATAACAAAAATTAATAACAAGCTGTAGTATAAATAGTAAATGAGATAAAGCCTAGAGCATCTGATTAAGAAAACAATATTTGCCCCGAAAATATTTACATTAGAAAAGAGGAATTAAGCAGAGCAGATAGACTACTTGCCTAAAAAGATGGAGTTTTAGGATAATAATCATATAAACACACACACATTCACAATAGTATTAAGCAATGGCTGATTACTTTCCAAAGCAATGGTTTCTAATTATAGTTATATATAGGTCTTTATTAAAACTAGAGTTTTGGGGTCTCACTTCTGGAAATAATTGATTCATTTGACCTTGGATAAGACATTGGTACCCACGTTTCTTCAAACTGTTTAGGTGATTTTGATGATCAACCAAGAGTTTGCATATCCCTGGTCTAGAGGACAGGTTTCAGTATAGTTACGTAGATGGGTTGCAGTATTCCATAGCCCTTGCATTTCATAAATCAATCAAATAGAATTAGAAAGAAAAATGGAAAAAGTAATAACAAAAGTGACGGCAATGCAGTTACTGCATTTCTACTGAGGCAATATGAGCTGTTTAAGAGCATTTCAGATATCAGGAAGTAACAGAACAAGGCAAGCCAATCTGGGCTGCAGAGCCAGACACTCAAGGAAGAGACCAGGAGCCATGGCACAAGTGAGAGGACCTGAAGCAATATCTATCACTATCCTTGTTCAGAGACTTCATCTTTTATGGTGATTCCATTGACTTCTCAGTTTCACTCACTGGGCTGTTCAAATTGATTCAAACATTCTGTAAGCATCAGCATCAATTCTACTTAATATTATATTTGCATATGTAGAGCAATGTAGAAAACCGTATACTAATATTGAGCGTGTATTTGAATAAAGGCCTTTTTTGAGTACAAAACTTTTCTTCACATTGTCTTCCTAATTTTTCAAAATACTGCTTTTAAAAATTAATGAAAGAAGAGTTTTTATATTAAAATAAGTTAAAAATAAGTGGTAGTTCTTGTTTATACAGTAATATACACTAATATATAGTAATTATATTCAGTAACAATAATATTCAAATTATGCTTTCTCAAACCAGAATATAGCATTTTGCAAGTAACAAATTCTGTTTTTTAGAGCAAATTTAGATTTAAGCAAAAATTTAACAGTAAGGACAGAGAGTTCTCCTCTTGCCCTGTGCACAATCCTCCCTATTATTAATGTCTTACATTAATGTCTTGCATTGTGATTTAATTGCTATGATTGATAACTTAATTATTATTAACTGAAGTCATTATTATTAGCTGAGTCATTATTATTAACTGAAGATAACACTTTACATGAGCACTTACTCATTTGTGGTACATTTGATAAGTTTTGAGAAGTATATAACAGCACATTTTTACCATTAATGTTTTAGTCTATCTCATCACTGGAGGCAATCAAAATCAGAGGGAAAAAAAGGAAATACACTCAGGAAGTACTCCCAGGGATGAAATTTTTGAATTATTAAAGAAACATTTACTTCTCTTTATGTGCTGAAAAGCCAAACCTTCGCTAGAAAAGTAGAATCAACCATAGAAAAGCCAAAGAACATTGCTCAAGTTCTTTGAAATACAAAAAATCACTCTTTCTAATCTGTCATGATGCTCCATTGAAGCACATATTATGAATTCTGTACTTTATCGACTAAAGTGAGTCAAGAACATTTTTTTTTAGAATAAAATTGCATTTTTTTAAGAAAGTTAAAGCAGGAAAACCATCAATGTACAAATAATCTTACAAAGTATTGTGTCTTACCCTCATCTATTTCCAAATATATTAAAATTATCAATATATTTTCTTCAAGATTTTACATAGCAGTACACTCAAATATAGTGTTTAATTCTCTAGTCTTAAGAATACATTGAAAAGAATTATCCAAATGTCAACATTTACTTTTCAAGCAAATTAACTTCCAGGAACAGAAAAATATATCCAGTTACGTTTTTCATTCCTTTTTGGATATTGAACATTGTCTTCCTAATTTTTCAAAATACTGCTCTTAAAAATTAAGGAAAGAAGTGTTTTTATATTAAAATAAGTTAAAAATAAGTGGTAGTTCTTGTTTATACAGTAATATACACTAATATATAGTAATTATATTCAGTAACAATAATATTCAAATTATGCTTTCTCAAACCAGAATATAGCATTTTGCAAGTAACAAATTCTGTTTTTTAGAGCAAATTTAGATTTAAGCAAAAATTTAACAGTAAGGACAGAGAGTTCTCCTCTTGCCCTGTGCACAATCCTCCCTATTATTAATGTCTTACATTAATGTCTTGCATTGTGATTTAATTGCTATGATTGATAACTTAATTATTATTAACTGAAGTCATTATTATTAGCTGAGTCATTATTATTAACTGAAGATAACACTTTACATGAGCACTTACTCATTTGTGGTACATTTGATAAGTTTTGAGAAGTATATAACAGCACATTTTTACCATTAATGTTTTAGTCTATCTCATCACTGGAGGCAATCAAAATCAGAGGGAAAAAAAGGAAATACACTCAGGAAGTACTCCCAGGGATGAAATTTTTGAATTATTAAAGAAACATTTACTTCTCTTTATGTGCTGAAAAGCCAAACCTTCGCTAGAAAAGTAGAATCAACCATAGAAAAGCCAAAGAACATTGCTCAAGTTCTTTGAAATACAAAAAATCACTCTTTCTAATCTGTCATGATGCTCCATTGAAGCACATATTATGAATTCTGTACTTTATCGACTAAAGTGAGTCAAGAACATTTTTTTTTAGAATAAAATTGCATTTTTTTAAGAAAGTTAAAGCAGGAAAACCATCAATGTACAAATAATCTTACAAAGTATTGTGTCTTACCCTCATCTATTTCCAAATATATTAAAATTATCAATATATTTTCTTCAAGATTTTACATAGCAGTACACTCAAATATAGTGTTTAATTCTCTAGTCTTAAGAATACATTGAAAAGAATTATCCAAATGTCAACATTTACTTTTCAAGCAAATTAACTTCCAGGAACAGAAAAATATATATCCAGTTATACTGGATATTTGTATCATTCCATATTATGATGTTTGGATGAGGTTATCCTGCACATTCTAATTTTAGGTGTAAAATATGTATTTGATTATTTACCTGGTAGATTGTGCTGAAAAATATTTACATTCATAGCACAGTTCAGTGATTTAGCACATCATGAACTTTGTTAGTTTTCCATGAGTCTTCTTGAACAAATCAGTTAACCCTGAATTTCAAAAGAAAAATAACAATTTAATGAAAATGCTTTTCTGAATTCCCTACTGTATTTGTTTCTAAATTTTTGCACTATTTCTCTTTGACACTAGTACCATGACTAGAGAACTAGGAAATACAAACATGTTTAAAATGAATTATTCACTATTTAGTTTCCCTTTGTGCTCACTGTGAAGCAAAGTGAATCACATAGCAACTGGCATCTGTCAATAACATATTCCATCAGAAAGATGCACTAAAAAATGACAAATAGATATGTTGAGTAATGTTGGTTTAAATTTTGAAACCAGTTCTTTTTTCCTCTGAAATATATGTTGAAATTAACATTGAAACTTTGAGGACACAGCTGGGTATATTTAAGGCAAGATCAGAATAATCTAAAAGTTAACTTGATATTTTTTGATAAACAGAAATGAAATAAAAATGTACTAATGTGAGATGCTTGAAGTAACATATATTCACAGTAGGAAAGTGGCATTGTCAGTCACACTCATTCTTCCTCTCATTTTGACAACTGTCTCGTGCCAGTCTTTCTAGGAACAGAGAATTTTTCAGCAAAGCAGCTAATGAGTTCACCCCAGTTATGCACTTTCCTGTAATGGATTCAACAGAAAACATACCTACACAGAGGGTAGGGTGGTATGGTTTGGTAACTCTAAGTAAACCATCATTTGACCTGTCTGCAGAAAAGAAAGATTACCACATGGGAAAAAAATATGTAGAACTTACTTGTATATTTGCAGATGAAATTCTTGTGAAAAGCTATAGTGAGACTTTTCTAAAAAATCTAAATTTCTCTGCTACGATTGACACTTCACGTGTGTGTCCTTTCTTCAAGTTTCTTGCTCTAAAAGATTTCACATAGTCTCAGAAAGAACTAAAACTCTGACAAAAATACTGACTCATTTTTTAGAAAAAAAAATTTTACATGTTTAATAAACTGTACCAATTTTTAAAATAACTATATTTCAAAGTGATAGGTATCTGAACGATATTCTAGTTCAAATATAAAATTCTATCTACATGCCTCTGCTTTTTCTCTCTCTTTATCTGTACACACACACACAAACACAAGAATATCATTTGTGTTTGTGCACAAGAATATTAAATCATTGTGATAAAGAAATGCCATTAGAAATATGTGGTTGAAAGTGACTAAAAACAAGCTTTATACTTATCTATGAATAAAATATCTGTATTAAATGCTTATCCCCTCAAAATGTCTCTATATTAGATCTGTATATACGGTTTTCAAGTAAAATAAGCTCAAATTAAGCTATATTCTTCATTATTTCAAAGCAATTGTTTCAGGTTAACACTGACACTCAATTGGTTGCTTGATTTAGTTGATAGTGTAGTAGATTGATATTTTTGTTTGTTATATTGACTGAATCAGCTCATTGTTTCCTTCACACTGATGAAATGATGAATCATATTGATGCCATTAATCATACTGACATCAACCATGAAACAGTGGATTCTGTGTTCACAGTGACTCTGGGAAATTGAGTGATCATCAACTCACTAGATCAGTTTCATGTCAAATGAATATGACAAGACTGCTGAATGTATTAGAAGGCTTTTGTCATTCCTTATTATTCTAGTTTAATAGAAAATGTTAGAAGAAAAAGCAATGGTGAGAAATGATGGTGGGCTAATTCTCATATTTAAACACTAAAAACCGTTGTCATATTAATTGGTTTATCTCACAGGTCTAATTGGCTATATCAAGTAGAAACAGTAAAAAAAAAAAAGCCTGTAATATGGAATATATTTTATGTGCATATAAGAGTAAAGTGGATGGAATGAGATTTAAGTGGGAAATACATGGTTCATCAATAATGACCATGTGAACATAGATAAAAGATCTATTGTTCAGTCTCTCAGTTGTGCTTGATCCTTTGTGACCCCATAAATTGCAGCAAGCTAGAATTCCTTGTCCTTCACCATCTCCCAGAGACTGCACAAGCTCATGTCCATTGAGTCAGTAATGCCATCCAACCATCTTGTCCTCTGTTTTCTCCTTTTTCTCCTGTCAATAATTTTTCCCAGAATCAGAATCTTTTCCAAAGAGTCATCTCTTTGTATAAGGTGGCCAAAGTATTGTACCTTCAGCATCAGTCCTTCCAGTGGATATTTAAGGCTGATATCCTTTATAATTGACTGGTTTGATCTTCTTGCAGTCCAAGATTCTCTCAAGATAAATGATACCAGCTCTTTTAGTCTCAGGTTTTTTATCTGTGGATGAAAAAATATTAAAAAGCAATAAACCTGCCTCCCAGGTCTATTCTGATGATCTAATGAATTAAAGTCTATGAAATCACTTAATTAATTATAAAGGAGGCTATAAATATGATGATGATGTCTATGTATATCTGGTTGAACTAACACAGATATAGTGTCAAAAAATGAGTGCTTAATATTCGAAGATTTTTTTTAAAATCTCTGAAAAGTGCTGGGTTGAATAAAGGTGATAAAAGCATGGCAACCTGTTTGAGAAAATAGTTGTACATTTAAAATAATGTTTAAACAATTACCTAAAAATGAAATGCCATAATTCATTTGGTAAATTAGTCTAACAGAGGATTTTGATATTACATAATTAATGAGATTATGCTGAAAAGTTTGAGGACTCTAAAATATTATTTATTTATCTATTATTTCTCTATATTTCCACATGAAGAAATGAAAAGTTTCAGTTGTAAAACAATATGCTGTCTTCTTTTAACATGAGGCTGTATTTGAATTTATTGTTAGTATTGTATACTTGTTTTTATTTCTTCTAGTGTTTATGTTTTGTGAATTTTTCTCTATTTTTGGTTGATTATCTATTTAGATGAATGTCAGGTATATCTCACCTCCTCCCCAATGAAAGGCACACATCAAATCATAATGCCTTCTGTTGGTATTGTTTATTAATCATCTTGAACATAGAACCATGTCTCTAGATATTTAGTCTCATACAGTACTTCTATTAATTGAAATCTCTAAGTAATATTCTGCAATAATATACAAAAGCAGTTGAAAGGGACAAAAGAAAGGATTCTTGAGAAAACCAGAGGAACCTGGAGGATGATATACTTGTCAAGGTTATATCTTTTGAAACCATACTCATACTCTCATTGAATTTACATCATGGAAGATGCATACATACTTGTAGCTTTCATTTGAATAAAAACTTTTAGTAGGTAGTAATGAACATTATATATACATATATATTAGCATCATATGATCAGCTAAAATATGAAAATCATATATATTATTTTAATGATAAGCAAAACTGAAAAACTGAACACAGGAATTTAAATTTCATGACAGTAAATATTTCAGGAAGGCAAGTTGTCATTATGTACCAGAAGACTTTAAAAAGTGCCTTCCTTTTAGGAATTTAATCCTATGGAAATTATCAAGAAAGCATAGAAAGATATGTAGAAACAGATAAACAGAATGTATTTTGAAGATTTATGTATGAATGAAATATTGGAAACAATAAAAATGTCCAATAAGAGAGGACCAATTCAAAAAATTACTGTATCTATAAATGGAATGTGGACATAAAATGTTTAAAACTTGAGTTTCTGTGTATATGGCAGGTAGTATGGTGTATAAAGAGGGAGAGGAACAAATATTCTTTGTATTTCTCAAGAGAAGAAAGCAGATTGAAAATATATATTATAACTAGTCTTCATTTTATAAACCAAATGATCTGAATTCATGGGATACATTAAACTCTATAAAGAATAATCCTGCTAATTTAGTATAATAAAATTTTTAAAATTATTAGTAATGTCATGTTTAAAACTCAGCCATAATTCTATCATTCTATGATAACCAGTTTTAGCATTTTGGTGCTTAATTTTGCAGGTATTTACTAGATGTGAAAATATGAGTAAGATTCAGTTTTCTTCTTTACATTTTTGAAGTTGATGCACTGTATTAAAAGTCATTCTGTTTTCAAATACCAACATAAATCAATGTGAATATCAGACTTTAAATGCAAACAGAAATGCAAATGTCAGGAACCCTGTACTTTAAAAGCAGGCAGTGTTTATTGCCTCCTGCTTTTTAAACAAGGTGGGTGGGATGGCAAGCTGCTATGTGTTTAACACTATGCTTTAACTTTAAAGAGCTTATAATCTGTATTTTTTGATGACTAATCGCTAAGGTGATTCACTCTCAACTGCATAGAAACAGTCTTATTTTGAAGAGAAAAGAAGCTACTAGTTTAATCAAGATTATATTGTTGGCTGGGAACCAAAATCCAAAAACAGATTTTGTTTTCTTTTCGAAAGAAGGCATTGGCAATATGACAGTTTAACAAGTATGCAGCTGTAGGTGTAGTGTCAGTACCTTTAGCCGTGTCTTCATACAGCAATAGACCTAGCTGGTCTGATTCCAACCACTTGGATAAGGTAAACAGCTATATTTATTTGCTGATAAGGAAATATTATCTATATTATTATCATAGGTTTATATAAATTATGGGGTTTCCCAGGTGGTGTTAGTAGTAAAGAAATTGGCTGCTAATGAAGGATACATAAGAAACAAAGGTTTGATCACTGGATTGGGAAGATCCCCTTGGAGGAGGGCATGACAGCCAGCTCCAGTATTCTTACCTGGAAAATCCCAAGGAGCGAGGAGCCAGACTGGCTATGGTTCATAAGGTCACAAAGAGTTGAACACCAAGTAACTTAGCATTCAGGCACCATGTAATTTACATATTTACCTTTGAATGAGTTTTCTCATCCTTAGCACTGTTGGCATTTTCAACCAGATACTTTGCTATTGGGAGAATGTGCCTGATTTGTGCATCATAAAATATTGAGCAGCATCTTTGGCCTCTATCTGCATCACCCCAGCACCTGTAACAGTCAAAAATATCTCCCAGTGCTGCCAAATGTTCCCTTATTGGGGCAAATAGCTTTGCTATTGGCGCAGGTATTTACTAGATGTGAAAATATGAGTAAGATTCAGTTTTCTTCTTTACATTTTTGAAGTTGATGCACTGTATTAAAAGTCATTCTGTTTTCAAATACCAACATAAATCAATGTGAATATCAGACTTTAAATGCAAACAGAAATGCAAATGTCAGGAACCCTGTACTTTAAAAGCAGGCAGTGTTTATTGCCTCCTGCTTTTTAAACAAGGTGGGTGGGATGGCAAGCTGCTATGTGTTTAACACTATGCTTTAACTTTAAAGAGCTTATAATCTGTATTTTTTGATGACTAATCGCTAAGGTGATTCACTCTCAACTGCATAGAAACAGTCTTATTTTGAAGAGAAAAGAAGCTACTAGTTTAATCAAGATTATATTGTTGGCTGGGAACCAAAATCCAAAAACAGATTTTGTTTTCTTTTCGAAAGAAGGCATTGGCAATATGACAGTTTAACAAGTATGCAGCTGTAGGTGTAGTGTCAGTACCTTTAGCCGTGTCTTCATACAGCAATAGACCTAGCTGGTCTGATTCCAACCACTTGGATAAGGTAAACAGCTATATTTATTTGCTGATAAGGAAATATTATCTATATTATTATCATAGGTTTATATAAATTATGGGGTTTCCCAGGTGGTGTTAGTAGTAAAGAAATTGACTGCTAATGAAGGATACATAAGAAACAAAGGTTTGATCACTGGATTGGGAAGATCCCCTTGGAGGAGGGCATGACAGCCAGCTCCAGTATTCTTACCTGGAAAATCCCAAGGAGCGAGGAGCCAGACTGGCTATGGTTCATAAGGTCACAAAGAGTTGAACACCGAAGTAACTTAGCATTCAGGCACCATGTAATTTACATATTTACCTTTGAATGAGTTTTCTCATCCTTAGCACTGTTGGCATTTTCAACCAGATACTTTGCTATTGGGAGAATGTGCCTGATTTGTGCATCATAAAATATTGAGCAGCATCTTTGGCCTCTATCTGCATCACCCCAGCACCTGTAACAGTCAAAAATATCTCCCAGTGCTGCCAAATGTTCCCTTATTGGGGCAAAAGTAATGCCTGATTGAGACATACTATCTTAGGATGTACCTTGAAAATCTGTTTTTAATCCTTCAATGGGATTATATAAGAAGAGGGAATAGAGGCCTTTTCTATATTTATGCAAGATATGTCATCTTCATATTCCTTGTGAAGATAATCTGACGGTAGAACACAGATCTGCCTATGTAATCCCCCCCAAATCTTTGTCAAGTCATGAGGACAAAGATTCTATGTTGGTGTTTAGTCTAACCTCTAAACACTTACTCAAATATTTCTTGGCCTGGAAATTTCCTTTTTGTCTGGATTACCCTTGGGGTAGTCCTGGTTTCTGCACATGACCTGGATATATCGTATCTCCAGATTTGACAATAACACAGCTCATATTAACATGACTACTTAAAAAATGTGATTTCATTAACCATTCACATAATACTTAAGTGCTTCACTAACTTACTTATGAAAAGTATGCTTTTCTCCATTTTTAATTTTATTTTAATCACTTTTATCTAAATTTTCAAAAAGTATCAACTTGAGTTTTACCTGCATGCCATATTTTTCACAATATTAATATCATCATGAAAATCACCACTGCCAGATTTTTGGAAATGAAAACTGATTTATTAATTTAAAAAAAAAATAATGGAAATTGAATTATTAGAAAGAAAATATCTGATAATCCTCCCCATGCACTAAGTAGTTATTCTTTATATATTAGATGTGTATGAAGTTTATTTTCATCACTCATTCACTTGAAAAATAACTTCATTGATGGTTATTATTGAACACAGCTTTGTCTGTGCTCAAGAATCCTCAATGAGGGAAGAGAAAATAAGCAAAATATAATGTTGCCATAAGAATAATCGTAAATAACTATAACATAACATAGCCATAAATATTTAAAACCATATATGAATACTATGTGTAATATATCATATACCATATACAATATATGTTATATACCATATATAATATATATGATGCAGTATATATAATATATGATAAATCATATATTAATATGCTCAGTATTACATTTAATATTTATAATACATACATTGCATATGTATATGCATAATATATATTTATGCATTACATATATTATGTTATTGTTATATGGATTATAATTATATGTATATATTGCATATTTATAATTATATATAATCTTTATATTCTATAAATATGCACAATGTATATGTTATATACATTTAGATTCATATTTTTATATGTGTGTGATATTAATATAATATACACATAATATTAATATTATGTATTATATATTATATGCATATACTAAGGTATATTATATCATCCATATGATACATATATATTAGATAAATGTTATATATCTATAGACTAATACACAGTATATATTAGACATATTCATATATAGTATATGTTAATATGTGTAATATATGTCATATATTGTACATAATTATATTATAAAGACAATAGACAGCATGTTAATATATTCAATATTAATATTTGGCAGTTATATATTTATAATTATGTATATTATGTATAAAATATATAATTATATAATATATACAATGTGTATCTATTATATCATATTATTATGATTATAGAAATTATTATATAAAGTTTTCAAATCAAACAAGATTTTTTATTCACTATCTAACCCTTAAACCTTCTAGAAAATTTCTAGAAACTATATTTTTATAATTATTTTATAGACAAAAATTCCTTATTTATATATTTTACTTTTTCTATATAAATAGTTCTTATTATAATACTTCCTATTTGGTTTGATAATCTGATGATATATTCTTAAAGTAGAAAGCAATATTATGATTATTATGGTGGAAAGCAAATAGCATTTTCACGTGCTTTAAGCTTTGTGGTAGTTTGGCTTACACTTGATAATTCATCACTTAAAGGTGATTAGGAAGCAAGAAAAATTCTTAGAAATGAAAGAGAAAATTTAAGAAAGAATGTACAGAAATGGTTAAACACATATAAATTATAATAAACAAATAGACTTCATTGGCTTTAAGTGGATTGATTCTCCTTCATATGTTATGTTTCAATTAATGAAAAGAATTGCAAAGGAATGCACAAGTTAGCTTGAAGGTGTCTGAGAAGTTGTGGAATATGGGAGACAAGCCAAAAAGTTGAAATTGATCACAGAGATAGGCATATTTCAAAACTGATTGCCACAGATGTTTCTATGACAAAAAGCTCTGACTCATTTATTAAGAAAAAAGAGTAAGCCAAGTCTCCTCCTTTAATGAAATTTCTGAATCAGAACTGAATGAAAACCT
This sequence comes from Tragulus kanchil, assembly GCA_022376925.1. Classification (NCBI taxonomy): domain Eukaryota; kingdom Metazoa; phylum Chordata; class Mammalia; order Artiodactyla; family Tragulidae; genus Tragulus; species Tragulus kanchil. The sequence goes on along the minus strand of JAIOJX010000003.1, from coordinate 82,472,269 downwards.
GGTGAGCACTTCATTTGTAGATCTGAGCAATGCTTCACCAGGGTGCCACATGATACCCTGAGATGAAGATAATGTGATTATATTGGATAAGCTTGTAAATGGTAGTGCATCTTGCATTCTATAAATGCAGTGTTGTCTTGGACTGCTGCTGTATTACCATGTCACAGTGCCATGCTTGGATTTGTCCCGGGAGCTTCATTTACAGCTTGGGTAAATATATACAATCTGTGAGTATCAAATATGCAAGTGACATGATTCTGTGAAAGGAAGGACATAGGTTAGGATATGAATCAAGCAAGGGTTCAATAACTTTGTAAAAATAGCTTTAAAGAATAACAATGTGGCTTAGTTGTGTACAAAAAGAGCAATTGTACTAATTCAGTGTCCTTACTGTGGTGATTTTTAAATTATATGCACAAATTCTTCCAATCAAGGAGTAGAGTTTAGTTCCCCTGCTAGACTTCTCACCTTCAGAAATTGTGTGATACCATAATGTTTTGTCTTTTTATAATCATGCCATTTATACACACATTGTTTTTGCCTGCTTTAAGGGTAATTTTACATACAGTGATGAGTAATTATAAAAATGTAGTAGCTATGCTACTTAGCATCAGGATATATGAATTATAAAATAAGGTTTTAGGAATCTTAAAATTTCAGACTGATTTAGTAGACAAAGAAGACTTTGGATAATAATAGCATCTTGCTCAGTGTTCAGGTTTGATTGCCCAGCCAAACAAAGAAAAGGGCAATCTGGGTAAGTGTTACTAGAAAGTGTCTTGTGAAAAAAAAATTCTGGGAGGCATAGAAGAACTGTTAATTGTTTTAAATATTTGAAAGATCAGTATGCAGAAAAGCAATAAAAGCCTTTCTTAACTTCCAGAGCTGTTCACAGAATGTGCTGCATCAATTAGAGGTGCTCAAGAATGTGCTGCTTTTATCTTGAAGGTGTCTGAGAAGTTGTGGAATATGGGAGACAAGCCAAAAAGTTGAAATTGATCACAGAGATAGGCATATTTCAAAACTGATTGCCACAGATGTTTCTATGACAAAAAGCTCTGACTCATTTATTAAGAAAAAAGAGTAAGCCAAGTCTCCTCCTTTAATGAAATTTCTGAATCAGAACTGAATGAAAACCTGGTGAGCACTTCATTTGTAGATCTGAGCAATGCTTCACCAGGGTGCCACATGATACCCTGAGATGAAGATAATGTGATTATATTGGATAAGCTTGTAAATGGTAGTGCATCTTGCATTCTATAAATGCAGTGTTGTCTTGGACTGCTGCTGTATTACCATGTCACAGTGCCATGCTTGGATTTGTCCCGGGAGCTTCATTTACAGCTTGGGTAAATATATACAATCTGTGAGTATCAAATATGCAAGTGACATGATTCTGTGAAAGGAAGGACATAGGTTAGGATATGAATCAAGCAAGGGTTCAATAACTTTGTAAAAATAGCTTTAAAGAATAACAATGTGGCTTAGTTGTGTACAAAAAGAGCAATTGTACTAATTCAGTGTCCTTACTGTGGTGATTTTTAAATTATATGCACAAATTCTTCCAATCAAGGAGTAGAGTTTAGTTCCCCTGCTAGACTTCTCACCTTCAGAAATTGTGTGATACCATAATGTTTTGTCTTTTTATAATCATGCCATTTATACACACATTGTTTTTGCCTGCTTTAAGGGTAATTTTACATACAGTGATGAGTAATTATAAAAATGTAGTAGCTATGCTACTTAGCATCAGGATATATGAATTATAAAATAAGGTTTTAGGAATCTTAAAATTTCAGACTGATTTAGTAGACAAAGAAGACTTTGGATAATAATAGCATCTTGCTCAGTGTTCAGGTTTGATTGCCCAGCCAAACAAAGAAAAGGGCAATCTGGGTAAGTGTTACTAGAAAGTGTCTTGTGAAAAAAAAATTCTGGGAGGCATAGAAGAACTGTTAATTGTTTTAAATATTTGAAAGATCAGTATGCAGAAAAGCAATAAAATGCCTTTCTTAACTTCCAGAGCTGTTCACAGAATGTGCTGCATCAATTAGAGGTGCTCAAACATATACTGAGCGAGTTGTGCTGATCTATGAATTAGATCATTCATAAAATCACTTTCAGAACTTATATTCTATGATATAATCACATATACTCATTGGTTTTCTTAACTCTGTACATTGGAAATACCTAGAGAGTGTAAAAAACATTACAAATGCTCACATTGACCATAGAATGAGTCAGAATATTTGGTGATAGGCGCTGGTCTTCAGTATTTTTTCAAAAGGCTCAACTTTGACTCTAATATGTACTAAGAATTAGAACTATTTGATACATTTAATTCATAAATTTCTAATTTACAGAAGTAATATTTTATATGTCTCATCAAAAAATAACAGATTTTCAGTATCACTAAGCATAAGATAGAAAATAGATATAACAGAAAAGGTGTGCTTTTGAGTAAAATAGTTAGTGTAAGTGCTATATTGCATTGCTATCAAATTAAAATATTAATCTATTCATGCAAAGAAAAGATTAATAGCCCATTTGTTAGTCAGAAAATAAATTCAGAAGTCAGGCCAGGATAACAATAACATAAAATTGACAGCAAATATTTATTGAGCAATTACCATGTGATAGACAATGTATGTGTGTGCTCAGTTGCTTTGTCATGTCCAACTCTTTGTGACCCCCTGGACTGCCAGGAGCATGCCAGGCTCCTTTGTCTATGGCATCTTCTAGGCAAGAATACTGGAGTGGGTTCCGTTTCCCACTCCGGGGGATCTTCCCAGCCCAGAGACTGAATCCACTTCTCCTGCATCTTCTGCATTGGCAGGTGAATTCTATATCATTGACCCACCTGGTAAGCCTGATTAACAGTCTACTAGGGATGTAAGCTCTAATTAGTTCTTTGAACTATACAATGATCTTATGAGTTAGGTATTATTATTAGGTTTGTTATTGTAATCATTATATGCCTTGTAACAATATACATTCATATATCATTACATTGATCATTATTTTTATTGGATTCATATGTTCGTTCATTTATTCGAGTATTATATTCATTGATAATACATAATAGTCTGCATGCAGGTGAAGAAGCAACCATTAGAACTGGATATGGCACAATGGGTTGACTTAAAATTGGTAAAGGAGTACATCAAGGTTGTATATTTTCACCCTGCTTATCTAACTCATATACAGATGACTGTGCTATGCTTAGTCACTCAGTCATGTCTGACTCTATCACCCATGGACCACAGCCCTCCAGGCTCCTCTGTCCATGAGGATTCTCCAAGAAAGAATACTGGAGTGGATTACCAAGCCACTCCCCAAAGGATCTTCCTGACCCGGGAATCAAACCAGGATCTCCTGTATCACAGGCCGATTCTTTACCAGCTCAGCTACTAGGAAATGGGAAATGCCAGGCTGGATGACTCACAATCTGGAATCAAGATTATGAAATATCAACAACCAGAGATACACAAATGATAGCACTTTAATGGCAGAAAGCAAAGAGGAACTAATGAGCCTCTTGATGAAGGTGAAAGAGAGAGTGAAAAAGTTGACTTAAAATTCAACATTCAAAAAATGAAGATCATGGCATTTGGTTCCATTACTCCATGGAAATACATGAAGAAACTGTGGAAACAGTGACAGATTTTATTATCTTGGGCTCCAAAATCACTGTGGATGATGATCACAACCACAAAATTAAGATTCTTGCTTTTGGAAGAAAGCTATGACAAACGTAGACAGCATATTAAAAAGAGAGACACCACTTTGCTGAGAAAGGTCCATATCATCAAAATCATGTTTCCCCTCCCTCCCAGTGGTCTTGTATAGATGTGAGAGATGAACTGTAAAAAAGGCTAACCACCAAAGAATTGATGCTCTCAAAATGTGATACTAGAGAAGGCTATTAAAGGTCTATTGGACAGCAAGGAGATCAAACCAGTCAGTCTTAAAGGAAATCAACCCTGAATATTCACTGGAAGGATTGATGCTGAAGCTGAAGATTCAATACTTTGGACACCTGATAGTGGGAAAGATTGAGGTCAAGGAGAATGGGCCAGCAGAGAATAAGATGATTGAAGAGCATCACTGACTGAAGAGCATCATGTCCATCACTGATGGACATGGGACATGAGTTTGAGGAACGCAGGGATATTGTGAAGAACAGGGAAGCCTGCAGATCATGGGGTTGTAAAGAGCCAGACACAATATAGCAAATGAACAACAGCAGTATTTTTAATGTATAACATATGTGTGTGTGTGTGTGTATATATATATATTATGTACTTTTCTGGTTGCTCAGACAGTAAAGACTCTGCCTGCCATGCAGGAAACCTGGCTTCTATTCCAGCATATATTTACCAGAAAACAATTAAGGACATTTGTCTAAGTTTATTATAACTTTAACTGGTAAAGAATTACTTGGATCCAGACACTCAAAGTCTTAGAATTCTTTCTCTTGACCACTATGTCTGAGTTATTCATGAGTGGCACAGCAATATCATTTTTGTGAAAGTGTCCTGCCTTTAGCTTCACTCCATTTGTGAAGACAAGTCTGTATTTATCCAATAATTATCTCTGCACTTTTACTTCCTGAAGAAGGACTATATGGGTTCTTAAGAAAGGAGTCACTGGATCAGTTTAAGCAATTAAGGAATGCAAAGAAGAAATGGAAAACCAGAGGATCAAGAGTCTATGTCTAAGTGAAGGCTCCAGAACATCTTTGGGGTGCAAAGGACTTGAGAAGAAAGGTAAGAGATAATGTTGTGCTGAATTATAAATGGCGTCCTCTTTGATAGAAAGAATTCAAGTTTACTGTGTATTCCAGTGATTTCACACTCCTCTTTCTCTGTCTTCCTCCAGGAATGGTAAGCTTCTTGACAGATCTTTGATTCTGCCAAAGTCTCTAAGAATGTCAGATCAGGTTTGTCTAGGTTGCCAGTATGTTTAGAACAATATAGTGATCACCATTATCACTGTATTCATTTTGTATAGATGTGAAATCTGTAAAAGGCTAACCACCAAAGAATTGATGCTCTCAAAATGTGATACTAGAGAAGGCTATTAAAGGTCTATTGGACAGCAAGGAGATCAAACCAGTCAGTCTTAAAGGAAATCAACCCTGAATATTCACTGGAAGGATTGATGCTGAAGCTGAAGATTCAATACTTTGGACACCTGATAGTGGGAAAGATTGAGGTCAAGGAGAATGGGCCAGCAGAGAATAAGATGATTGAAGAGCATCACTGACTGAAGAGCATCATGTCCATCACTGATGGACATGGGACATGAGTTTGAGGAACGCAGGGATATTGTGAAGAACAGGGAAGCCTGCAGATCATGGGGTTGTAAAGAGCCAGACACAATATAGCAAATGAACAACAGCAGTATTTTTAATGTATAACATATGTGTGTGTGTGTGTGTATATATATATATTATGTACTTTTCTGGTTGCTCAGACAGTAAAGACTCTGCCTGCCATGCAGGAAACCTGGCTTCTATTCCAGCATATATTTACCAGAAAACAATTAAGGACATTTGTCTAAGTTTATTATAACTTTAACTGGTAAAGAATTACTTGGATCCAGACACTCAAAGTCTTAGAATTCTTTCTCTTGACCACTATGTCTGAGTTATTCATGAGTGGCACAGCAATATCATTTTTGTGAAAGTGTCCTGCCTTTAGCTTCACTCCATTTGTGAAGACAAGTCTGTATTTATCCAATAATTATCTCTGCACTTTTACTTCCTGAAGAAGGACTATATGGGTTCTTAAGAAAGGAGTCACTGGATCAGTTTAAGCAATTAAGGAATGCAAAGAAGAAATGGAAAACCAGAGGATCAAGAGTCTATGTCTAAGTGAAGGCTCCAGAACATCTTTGGGGTGCAAAGGACTTGAGAAGAAAGGTAAGAGATAATGTTGTGCTGAATTATAAATGGCGTCCTCTTTGATAGAAAGAATTCAAGTTTACTGTGTATTCCAGTGATTTCACACTCCTCTTTCTCTGTCTTCCTCCAGGAATGGTAAGCTTCTTGACAGATCTTTGATTCTGCCAAAGTCTCTAAGAATGTCAGATCAGGTTTGTCTAGGTTGCCAGTATGTTTAGAACAATATAGTGATCACCATTATCACTGTATTCTTAAAAGATGTTGAGGCTACTGCCTAGATAGGATGAAGAGAAAAAGTAAAGAACTCATGTACACTTAGGCTAGAGGAAACAAGGAATGAAAGATTGTCTTTAGCATGTCATTGTCATATTAAAGGTAATTTTCCGTAGCAGTGAGGTCCGCAGTTTCAAAGTGTAAAAATACAATTTTTAATGCCTTGCACTTGAGTACAATAACTAAGTTTCAGTTTTGCCTTTTCTTACATTAATATTTTTTTAAAGAAAGCCCAAAATTCTAATCCTTATTTTAAGACTTATTTTTTTTTTTATTTTATTTTTTTAATAGTGGTTCATTATTCATTAGCTTGTGAAGAAAGTATCGGTATTGTTACTTAATTATTGTAGATTTACATAGCTTTCTCCGTAGGCTAAATTAACATATCTCACAAGTGTTTTTTGGCTATTCTGAGAATTGAATGAGTCACTTTAAGTTGTGAGGAAAAACACAGACTCATTATTGCTATTGTATCAGTATATGGTAGTGCTATTCTTACCATTATGAATAATAATGATTCATAGAGCACTGCACATTTTTCCCTCTCAAAATAAGTGCTTCTGTCTATGTATAATTATCAAGAGCCAGTCTATGCCTCTTTATAACAGCTTTAGAAATAGTTGTGCCTGGAAGATACATTTATGGTTTATGTGATTGGCAGAATATTTGAAATACAAGCCGCTTTATTTGTAAGGCATTTGTGACAGGCTGCCATGAACTGAATACACAGAATCTGATGGTCAATTCCAATTCTACTTAGGTTGTATAGATATGGGTGCAAAGCGTGTTAGGTCATTGTGACTGACATGAAGCATAAAAAACAGAGTCTTCAAGGGGCTATTCTGAATTGAAAGTGACATATAATAATAAGAAAACTATTCTAGGCAAAATGAATAGTAGCAACAAGAAACATGAAAGGAGAGAAAGAAAAAAAGAAAGACTTGTAGTTGATTTTCTGAAGGAAGGGAAAACAGTCTTATCCTGAGTGAGTAGGAAAGGTTGAAAAAGAGTTTCTTAACATAACCAACAAGTTAAGATATAAATGTATCCAACCCTGGATTATTGAAATAGATAGTTTAGAACAATATAGTGATCACATATGTATTCAAAGATTTTAAAGAAAAAAAAAACTCATGTACACTTAGGCTAGAGGAAACAAGGAATGAAAGATTGTCTTTAGCATGTCATTGTCATAGTAAAGGTAATTTTCCGTAGCAGTGAGGTCCGCAGTTTCAAAGTGTAAAAATACAATTTTTAATGCCTTGCACTTGAGTACAATAACTAAGTTTCAGTTTTGCCTTTTCTTACATTAATATTTTTTTAAAGAAAGCCCAAAATTCTAATCCTTATTTTAAGACTTATTTTTTTTTTTATTTTATTTTTTTAATAGTGGTTCATTATTCATTAGCTTGTGAAGAAAGTATCGGTATTGTTACTTAATTATTGTAGATTTACATAGCTTTCTCCGTAGGCTAAATTAACATATCTCACAAGTGTTTTTTGGCTATTCTGAGAATTGAATGAGTCACTTTAAGTTGTGAGGAAAAACACAGACTCATTATTGCTATTGTATCAGTATATGGTAGTGCTATTCTTACCATTATGAATAATAATGATTCATAGAGCACTGCACATTTTTCCCTCTCAAAATAAGTGCTTCTGTCTATGTATAATTATCAAGAGCCAGTCTATGCCTCTTTATAACAGCTTTAGAAATAGTTGTGCCTGGAAGATACATTTATGGTTTATGTGATTGGCAGAATATTTGAAATACAAGCCGCTTTATTTGTAAGGCATTTGTGACAGGCTGCCATGAACTGAATACACAGAATCTGATGGTCAATTCCAATTCTACTTAGGTTGTATAGATATGGGTGCAAAGCGTGTTAGGTCATTGTGACTGACATGAGGCATAAAAAGCAGAGTCTTCAAGGGGCTATTCTGAATTGAAAGTGACATATAATAATAAGAAAACTATTCTAGGCAAAATGAATAGTAGCAACAAGAAACATGAAAGGAGAGAAAGAAAAAAAGAAAGACTTGTAGTTGATTTTCTGAAGGAAGGGAAAACAGTCTTATCCTGAGTGAGTAGGAAAGGTTGAAAAAGAGTTTCTTAACATAACCAACAAGTTAAGATATAAATGTATCCAACCCTGGATTATTGAAATAGATAGTTTAGCCATCACAAAGTGCATAGTCACAATTATTAATATTGTTGTTAGTTAATTGCTATTGTTAACATTTTATTATATTAATATACATCAAAATGATTAAAAAAAACACAGATTTGACATACTTACTTGGGCAAGACTCTAAGAATTAGATAAGGATGTGAAATAGAGCTTGTACAGACATGCAAATAGATGTAAATTTTCTTCAGCAAGTATTAGTTTCCCATATCCATATGTTTAGCATTACAATTTAGGTCCTTTGTGTGACAAAGAATGCTTATGTCTCATCTGGATGCAAGAAGTAGCATCTAAAAGATACTGTTTACAAGACTGAACTGGAGGATTGGGGTATCTGGGACCCCAGACACAATGATTAAAAACCAGATTTGGGCTTCCCTGGTGGTCCAGTGGGTATGGACACCACCTTGCAGTGCAAGGGACGCCAGTTCGATCCCTGGCCTGGGGAGATCCAAAGTGCTGCAGAGTGGCTGGACCGATGTGTCCAATTATCGAGCTGGAGCTCTGGAGCTCATGCACCCAGAGCCGGCGCTCTGCAACAACAGAGGCCATCGTGATGGGAGGCCCACACGGGCCAAAGAACAAAGATGGATGAAAATAGACAAATGAAAGACCAATAGAAGTAGCCCGCCTGCTCCCCTCCCTCCTCACCCCCCCAAAACAAATAAATAAATAAATCTTAAAAAAAAAAAAAATAGATAAATAAATAAATAAAAACCAGACTTATTTTTCTAAAGTCAAGATTCAGGGGGCACTCCATCTAACAGGCTTCTCCCTAGGAAGGTCAGATCTTTTGTTAAGTTGCTAATGTTCTACTCAGAGTAGTTCTCAAAATAGTCTTCTAGACAAGAAATATATGCCTAGATATGACTAATTTTTCCCTAGGATATCAATACTATTAGTCCTACTGCCCAGGTGCCCTCAGCAATTCTGAGGTTCAAATGTACATTTAGATTGTGTGTGTCTTTTTACAGACCACTGTTTGGAATTTCTACCAAGTGATATTTATGGGTGAGTCATGATAACACACTTATCAAATTTCTTAATTTGGGAGATTACATCATTAGATTAATTGTAATACAGCCCTTCTAAGAGAAAAACAAACTTTCAGCAACCCTGTTTTATTTCTAAATACACATTGGCTATAAAACTGGTGATAATAGCTTTTTATCAAGATGAACTTACCAATATAACAGGAAAAAAATCATCTCATTATAATGTCTTCATCTAATCTTATAAAAAACTATCAGGGAGACACAGTTATTTGGCTCTTCGCCTTTAGTTTTTAGTTTATTTGCTTCTGATTTCTTTTCTGTGTATTACTTCATTTCTCCTATAACCTACACGGTTGCTCTCGGGAACCTCCGAGTCTACAACTTCTCCCTGCACAGGATCCTCTTCAGCTTGATTTAACCTGTCTCATAAAAGTCCTAAAACATACCTTCAGAGAAACAGCCAGAAACAGTGGTTAACCAAACATTATAGGCTCCATTGTACAGCCAGGTTGACACATGAAATTAACCATCACAACTTTGTTTTACCTATTTTGATAATTATGTCTCTTTGAATTACTGCAAATTGAAGAATGATAGTGAGAGGAAATGGCAAAACTAAGTAAAATAAATAAATAAATAAACAAAATACAAAAAGATACTTGTGTAGAACATCACCTAAAATTTCTTTTAAGTCCAGAACATTTTTTAGTGTTAACAAAATAAAACTTGAATATTGTGTAAAAAAGACAGAGGCTTCCTTGGTGGCTCAGATGATAAAGAATCTCCTTGCAATGAAGGGATCCTGAGTTTGATCCCTGGGTTGGGAGGATCCCCTGGAGAAGGGCATGGCAACCCACTCTAGTATTCTTGCCTGGAGAGTTCCATGGATGAGGAGCCTGGGGTCATAAAGAGTTGGACATGACTGAGTAAATAACACACACACACATAGAAATTAGTATGGAAGTTAAAAGGCAACTTTCAAGCTACAAGCATGAGACAAACACATTAATCTAAGGTGAAAAATGCAAAAAGCACTAACTTCAGTTGACATTTTTTCAACTAGAAACATAATACAGTAAAATGAGTCTCAAACTCCTCCCTTTACTCATAAGTCTTTGTTCAAATTTTCAATCTTACCTGCATTGACTTAAAAGTCTAACCTATCTTTCTTTCTCATACATTTCTCAATTCCTCTTCCCTGGTATGATTTTTTTATCTCCATCACACTTAAACAATCTCTTGAATTACTGTAAAATTTATTTATCTGTTTATTGTTTACTGTCTCTATCCCCTCAATGTAAAGTTAACTCAAATAGGATGAATGTCACTGCACATTTTCTTCACTGATATATTCCTTGTATCTGGAACTGTGTATAGAATATGCTCAAAAAATTTTACTTTTGTTTTTTTTATTTGCTTCTGATTTCTTTTCTGTGTATTACTTCATTTCTCCTATAACCTACACGGTTGCTCTCGGGAACCTCCGAGTCTACAACTTCTCCCTGCACAGGATCCTCTTCAGCTTGATTTAACCTGTCTCATAAAAGTCCTAAAACATACCTTCAGAGAAACAGCCAGAAACAGTGGTTAACCAAACATTATAGGCTCCATTGTACAGCCAGGTTGACACATGAAATTAACCATCACAACTTTGTTTTACCTATTTTGATAATTATGTCTCTTTGAATTACTGCAAATTGAAGAATGATAGTGAGAGGAAATGGCAAAACTAAGTAAAATAAATAAATAAATAAACAAAATACAAAAAGATACTTGTGTAGAACATCACCTAAAATTTCTTTTAAGTCCAGAACATTTTTTAGTGTTAACAAAATAAAACTTGAATATTGTGTAAAAAAGACAGAGGCTTCCTTGGTGGCTCAGATGATAAAGAATCTCCTTGCAATGAAGGGATCCTGAGTTTGATCCCTGGGTTGGGAGGATCCCCTGGAGAAGGGCATGGCAACCCACTCTAGTATTCTTGCCTGGAGAGTTCCATGGATGAGGAGCCTGGGGTCATAAAGAGTTGGACATGACTGAGTAAATAACACACACACACATAGAAATTAGTATGGAAGTTAAAAGGCAACTTTCAAGCTACAAGCATGAGACAAACACATTAATCTAAGGTGAAAAATGCAAAAAGCACTAACTTCAGTTGACATTTTTTCAACTAGAAACATAATACAGTAAAATGAGTCTCAAACTCCTCCCTTTACTCATAAGTCTTTGTTCAAATTTTCAATCTTACCTGCATTGACTTAAAAGTCTAACCTATCTTTCTTTCTCATACATTTCTCAATTCCTCTTCCCTGGTATGATTTTTTTTATCTCCATCACACTTAAACAATCTCTTGAATTACTGTAAAATTTATTTATCTGTTTATTGTTTACTGTCTCTATCCCCTCAATGTAAAGTTAACTCAAATAGGATGAATGTCACTGCACATTTTCTTCACTGATATATTCCTTGTATCTGGAACTGTGTGCATAGAATATGCTCAATAATTATTTATTGAATAAATGAACATGTTTATTACCTGAACAACAGCCATCCAATTATATCATGTCACTGTCTACATTTCCAACTGCAAAATCAGATTTCATTTTCTCTCATCACTTCGTCATGCATGAGTTGCTCCCACTTTTCTCAAGTATTTTATCTCACACTACTCTTTCTTCCTAACTAGATTGACTTTCTGTTTCTCACATATGCCAAATTTTCTCATGTCTGCAGGCTTTTGTTCAAACTGACTACAAGGCTTGGAATTCTCTCCGAACTATGCTTGATCTTTGCCAACATGGTTTTTTTATTAAGATTTTGGCAGCCATGTTACCTCCTTAGCAAAACATTTTCTGGCTACCCAGTCGAAAAGAGCCACCCTGTTACTTGACAGAACTGCATCCTCTGTCAATTATTTGCATACTGTTCATCACTAATTTTTTTCAGTTTGTCTTTTTTCTATTTTCTGTCTTCTTTCACTGGCATGAAAGATTAACTACCATGAGAATCTACTAGTGTTTTTTTATTATTATTATTTTGCATTCTAGTACCTTGAACAGATTTGAACACATAGCAAATGCTGAACAAATATTTATGAAATATACAAATAGATCTGACATTCACATCTTTAATGCATTATCCCTTTCAATACATTCTTACTTTCTCATTAATTATACTAGTTAGATAAATAAACAACTTTTAGTGATAACTCTTGGATAAAAATCATAAGAATATAAAGAAATTTGTCTGACAGGCTCAGGAAATCGTGAAGGACAGAGAAGCCTATGTCCTCAGTCCATAGGGCCACAAAGAGTCTGACACAACTGAGAGACTAAACCGAACTGAACCCAACCTATGACTGGAAGCTGCAACTTCTCAATTCTAGCCACCCTGATCTTCCTTCCTTCCTGATATAAAGTATTATATAACCAAACAACAAAAGATATTCATTTATTGAGGTTTGTCTTTGCAATGTGAGCAGAGCATAAACCACTTCAGCTTGAAAACATAGTTCAGAAATGTCGAAGCAGGGTTTAGGTTTTCAACTTCTCCCCATGGCCCATGTTTCCTCCCCATCAGAACTGACCTCATGGTGCAAACACATGTCCACATTGTCTATGTCCAGTTATCTAAAATTAGGTGTCAGGGTTTTGAAATTTTTTTCTGTCATCTTGGAATGACCTCCCTCTTTATTTCTCATTCAAGACCAGATATTTTTTCAGGTGGAAAGTTTGACAAAAAGAGTTGAGTGGTGCATCAATAATCTTCCTTATCAAAAGTGATAGAGGAGCTCAGGCTGGGCTGTGACCTGATGCTGGAAACTGCGGAAGATTCTGGCCTGAGGTGAGTGGGCTTTGTGGCTGTGGGTTGCATGGCAGTAGCCATTGCACAGGGTTTCATTCAAGCAGAAAAAGTGGAAGCTGAGCACATGCTGGCCACTGACAGGAACCTCTGTTGCTTCCACACCCTGGGCTGTCAGACCACCCACCCAGCCAGGAGATGTTGCACAGCTGCTCTTTCATCTTCTTCCCCACCAAATCCCACATCCTGCCAGCCATACTGGCAGAGGTGGCTCCTGTGTTCACCTCTGAGCACATTTGGTGTCAGTCGCTGCCGGGGTCTCTGTGAGCACCCTGAAGGAGCTTCTGCTTCCATTGACTCAGGCACTGTAGGTCTCCACAACCTACCCTGCATCATCCAGGAGGGTGCCATGGTGATGGCCTGTGGCCGCTGCACAGTGATCAGCAAGGCTGGCTTCCTGTGGACCCTGCTGGGGGCCTGTGGGCAGGGGGTGCCCAAGGCCCAAGTGGACATCTATTCTGGCCTTAGTAACAGTGGTGTGGCCTTTGTGTGTGCCTTCTTGGAGGCCTTGGACAAAGGTGCTGTCAAGATGGGCATGCCCAGTGGCTTAGCCCACCACATTGCTGCCCAGACCCTGCTGGGAACGGCCAAGGTGCTTCTGCAGAAGGGGCAGCACTCAGCTGCAGACTGATGTGTGCACACCAGGCAACACCACCATCTATGGGCTTCACGTGCTGGAGCAGGGTGGGCTGTGGGCAGCATCCAAGAGCACCGTGGAGGCCACCATCTGCCATGCCAAGGAGCTCACCAGGAAGTAGATGCAAGTCACTGCCTCTTCCCATTCCCTGGCCTCTTCCCTCCACCTTGCAGGCTGTGGAGGAGCTGTCCTGGCCTGCAGGAAACACAGCAAGGGTCTGGAACCTAGCCAGACCCTAAGCTCCTGGCTAAGGGCAGATGCAGCTGACTCTGATGACCCTCCTCTGGGTCAGAAATCCCCAAGGGTACAGTGGTCTGGGCTCTGACTCCAGGATTTGATGCTCAGAATATCTGCGAAGGGACCAGCAGGCCAGGAAAGCTAGGAACATTGGCCTTTGTAGGGGGGCCTCCCCATTCCATGCAGACCTGAGTTCAGGAGCCCCTTCCTTCCACCCACCAGCTGTGGGGTATTTGTGAACAGGGCTGATGGACCCACAGAGCAGACCCTTACTCTTCTTATCCAGCCCTGAACTTCCCTTTCCCCCACCCACCCTTCCAGCCTTCACTATCATACTAGCCCTCAGCCAGCCACTGCTTGTTTGACCCCAGCCCTTCTACTTGTTAGAAGGGTCAGTCCAAGTCCATTTCTGCATCTGTTTTTCTTTTTTTTAACTTTAAAAATGGAAATAAAGATGTTGTCCTATAAAAAAAAAAAGTGATAGAGGCAGGGGGTATTTTTAATCCAGGGCAGTGATGTAATGGGTCCAAGAAACTGACTATATAAATATCATAAGTAAAGACTACCCAATAGAAAACGATATGCAGCAGCATGGAACAGCATCAACAGAATTAAATCTTTTTGCATAGATATGGTACAAGTTGGGTTATTTCATTAACTGTTTATAAAATAAGTATAATTTCAGTTAGTTTTAGAACTTGTAGCTCAATTTATGGAAAGTAAAAGTGTTAGGCACTCAGTCCTGTCTGACTTTTTGTGACCTCCATGGACTTTAGCCTACCAGGCTTCTCTGTCCATGTTATTCTTCAGCCAAGAACACTGGAATAGGTAATCATTCCCTTCTCTAGGTTATCTTCCTGACCTTGGGATCAAACTCAGATCTTCTGCATTGCAGGCACACTCTTTACCACTCTTTACTCTGAGCAACTAAGGAAGCCAACTCAATTCATACGGTACAATAAATAAAGATTTGCTGAATGCAATGGGATTAGAAACTAAATATATTAAATTTATGAATAACAATAAAAGGAGCTAGGAAATTTGAAATATTAAATGAATCACAATGAAACCTATTTTTAAAAAATGAAAGTAAAAAATGAAAGCAAAATGAAATTTAATCAGACAACAATAATGGAGGCCATAATATAAGAAGTGAAATTTAAGAAATGTATTAATTAATAATAAATTTAATCTGTTTGAGAAAACCAATGCCACTAAAGGAATGTTGGCTTTTATATAATGACAACAGCAACAAAAAAATGAAAGCAAAATATAAAAAGTATAATGGGGAAGGTAAAGGACTCGTGAGAGTGTTGTATACAATTCTAATGAACTGTAGACAAATCTTGTACAACCACACATTGTTTGGGCAATTAAGCAAATGATCACATAAAAGTAAAAAAAATCTTAAGATCTGCAGGTTTCTCAATGAGATTAAAAATAACGTGCCACTGCTTGTTTGACCCCAGCCCTTCTACTTGTTAGAAGGGTCAGTCCAAGTCCATTTCTGCATCTGTTTTTCTTTTTTAACTTTAAAATGGAAATAAAGATGTTGTCCTATAAAAAAAAGTGATAGAGGCAGGGGGTATTTTTAATCCAGGGCAGTGATGTAATGGGTCCAAGAAACTGACTATATAAATATCATAAGTAAAGACTACCCAATAGAAAACGATATGCAGCAGCATGGAACAGCATCAACAGAATTAAATCTTTTTGCATAGATATGGTACAAGTTGGGTTATTTCATTAACTGTTTATAAAATAAGTATAATTTCAGTTAGTTTTAGAACTTGTAGCTCAATTTATGGAAAGTAAAAGTGTTAGGCACTCAGTCCTGTCTGACTTTTTGTGACCTCCATGGACTTTAGCCTACCAGGCTTCTCTGTCCATGTTATTCTTCAGCCAAGAACACTGGAATAGGTAATCATTCCCTTCTCTAGGTTATCTTCCTGACCTTGGGATCAAACTCAGATCTTCTGCATTGCAGGCACACTCTTTACCACTCTTTACTCTGAGCAACTAAGGAAGCCAACTCAATTCATACGGTACAATAAATAAAGATTTGCTGAATGCAATGGGATTAGAAACTAAATATATTAAATTTATGAATAACAATAAAAGGAGCTAGGAAATTTGAAATATTAAATGAATCACAATGAAACCTATTTTTAAAAAATGAAAGTAAAAAATGAAAGCAAAATGAAATTTAATCAGACAACAATAATGGAGGCCATAATATAAGAAGTGAAATTTAAGAAATGTATTAATTAATAATAAATTTAATCTGTTTGAGAAAACCAATGCCACTAAAGGAATGTTGGCTTTTATATAATGACAACAGCAACAAAAAAATGAAAGCAAAATATAAAAAGTATAATGGGGAAGGTAAAGGACTCGTGAGAGTGTTGTATACAATTCTAATGAACTGTAGACAAATCTTGTACAACCACACATTGTTTGGGCAATTAAGCAAATGATCACATAAAAGTAAAAAAAATCTTAAGATCTGCAGGTTTCTCAATAATTAAAAAAAATAACTGATAATACTGTTACTCATTTATCCTGCACTTGATTGTGCTTTTCATCTCTTATAATAGAAAATAAATGTTTAAGTACTAGAGTTATGTATACATCCTAACTCTTACTAAGGCAAATAAAACATACATTTTAGTGTCACCATCAAATCAGTAAATTTCCTTTATAATTTTAGGGAATTTTACCATAACTGTGTTTTAATAATGAATGACTTAGTGATTTACCAAAGCTACAACAAAGTTAGAAATTGTGATTAAGATGTTATTGATCTCTGAAATTATAATCATGACTCATATTTTTCTCTTTGCATTCTGTGATGTTGCTTTGCTGTTTTCTAAAGTCTATGTAAACTTGTTTGATTTAGAAATGTGCTAGATCCACAAAATTATAAAAATAAGTGGTATAAATATGCATAGGGCTCATAAAAGGTTAGAGCTATTTCAAAAAGTACACAGCCCTTCCCTGCTTCTTGATCTAGACACTACCCCAAAAGTGAACACAAAGGGAGTTCTTAGTTCTAATTCATTTGGTGTTCTAAGAAATAAAACTGGATATGAGCATAAGCTGAATGTGATAAAGCTGCAGAGAGATAGAAAGGTATACTTGGGAATTAAAGTTGACTGAAGCGCTTGTTTTATAAGAACAGATAATGTGGCCTAACTAGACTGAAACATCCACAGGGGAAGAATCTAGAAATGAGCTGACTGATAACACAACACTGGTGTCATATTCAAGAGAGATTCTGATACAATTTTCAGAGGACAAAGATTTGTTTAGATGGTCTGTCAATTCTTCTATTGAGAAAGAACCTGATAGAAGATTTAGCTGTTTATTTTGATATCCATCTTCATTCATCTAATAAACTTTTATTCAAAACCTGGGAGGTATGCTGAGCAAAGCATAAATAAGTCAGTGCCTTGATGAAGCATGTATTTCATTAGGGTGGAAGAACAATGAATAAGATAAGCAAAAAATAGGAGATTGCCTTATGACATGTACTAAAAGAAAATTAAACCTGGAAGGGAAATATGTTAATGTAAAGGATATGAAGAAATTTGAAATTTCAGGTAGGAGTCCAGGTAAGGCATCACTGAAAGGGACTTTTCTTGCAGATTTGAAGGAAGTAAAGGAGTTAACCATGTAGCTATCTGCAGGAAGGGCATTACAGGCAGAGAAGCAATTGCATATTCTCCGTTCATTTATTCCTCATTATTTTATTGTTGTTATAAAAAAAAGTCATCAGTAAATTTCCTTTATAATTTTAGGGAATTTTACCATAACTGTGTTTTAATAATGAATGACTTAGTGATTTACCAAAGCTACAACAAAGTTAGAAATTGTGATTAAGATGTTATTGATCTCTGAAATTATAATCATGACTCATATTTTTCTCTTTGCATTCTGTGATGTTGCTTTGCTGTTTTCTAAAGTCTATGTAAACTTGTTTGATTTAGAAATGTGCTAGATCCACAAAATTATAAAAATAAGTGGTATAAATATGCATAGGGCTCATAAAAGGTTAGAGCTATTTCAAAAAGTACACAGCCCTTCCCTGCTTCTTGATCTAGACACTACCCCAAAAGTGAACACAAAGGGAGTTCTTAGTTCTAATTCATTTGGTGTTCTAAGAAATAAAACTGGATATGAGCATAAGCTGAATGTGATAAAGCTGCAGAGAGATAGAAAGGTATACTTGGGAATTAAAGTTGACTGAAGCGCTTGTTTTATAAGAACAGATAATGTGGCCTAACTAGACTGAAACATCCACAGGGAAGAATCTAGAAATGAGCTGACTGATAACACAACACTGGTGTCATATTCAAGAGAGATTCTGATACAATTTTCAGAGGACAAAGATTTGTTTAGATGGTCTGTCAATTCTTCTATTGAGAAAGAACCTGATAGAAGATTTAGCTGTTTATTTTGATATCCATCTTCATTCATCTAATAAACTTTTATTCAAAACCTGGGAGGTATGCTGAGCAAAGCATAAATAAGTCAGTGCCTTGATGAAGCATGTATTTCATTAGGGTGGAAGAACAATGAATAAGATAAGCAAAAAATAGGAGATTGCCTTATGACATGTACTAAAAGAAAATTAAACCTGGAAGGGAAATATGTTAATGTAAAGGATATGAAGAAATTTGAAATTTCAGGTAGGAGTCCAGGTAAGGCATCACTGAAAGGGACTTTTCTTGCAGATTTGAAGGAAGTAAAGGAGTTAACCATGTAGCTATCTGCAGGAAGGGCATTACAGGCAGAGAAGCAATTGCATATTCTCCGTTCATTTATTCCTCGGGCATTATTATTATTGTTATTGTTGTTATTATACCTATTTTACCAATGAGGAGACCTAGGTATAAACAAATAAGATAATAAACTTTAAAAGCTAGTTAACAACATAGCCAAGATCTAAACCCAAGGAAACCCTAAATCCAGACTAGAGTTCTTAATATATATATATATATATATATATATATATATATATATCCTTCTAATTTCTTTAATTTTATCCTTTCTACTTATCCTTTTCTTTTTCTAAACCATTAGATTAAATCACCTTATAGCAATGGAATGCTTTCCTTTCGTTTTGTTACTGTCTGAAGTTGCTGCCCTTTAAGATTTTTTTCTTTACTGGCTCTAAAATATCAGTTTATTACTCTTCTTGATGAAGCAAATTTTCTCTCTTGTATCCAGATCATTACTACACTTTATTGAAATTTGGTATCTTTTCTTGAAAAGATACATGTCATCTTTCACATATAAAGTACAACAGGCTTTTCTGAGTCTAACATCTTTTATTTCATTTTTGTAATAATTAAGAGCAAATGGTTCCTGGTTCTGGAAGTATATAAGCTTGAATCATGGTTCTGTCATTTTCAAGCTAGGATAGAAAAAGTGAGTTCGAATACTCTAATATACACTCATCTTCCCAATAACAATTGGCCCATTAATATAACCTCTCTGTATTTATTATGATCATTAAATAAAGCTTAATAAATATAAATTCAAAGAACCATTTTTTCCTTGAAACTCCTCTTTTTTTTTTAAACTTCCTGACATATACTTATTATATTCTTCACTGAAAAATCTAGCAAACTTTCTGATTTTTCTTCCTTTGACACTACCTATACTTGAGTCTTGGCAAAAGTTCTGACCTTGGATTCCTTTTTTTCTTTCTAAAAAATAGTTTTACATTCTGTGATATCATTCACTATCAAAGTACCAACTGTCACCTTTATGCAGTGGACTTCCAAATCAACTCCTGTCATATGTCTTCTCTCTGAAGTGTCAAACCCATACTCCCAAATGTCTCCTAAACATCTTCACTTGAGTTTTATGCCAGCAAGTCAAAATCACAACCTAGAGATAAAGATGAGAAAAAGCAAGATTCTTCCTTTCAGATCAGTTCTTTTCCGGCTCTCCAAATTTCATATTTTTAATGTTACTTTTCTGTTTCACAGTAAATTTTAAAATTTTGATGCTGTCTTTCATTTGACACCCCCATTACCTACCTAGTCTTATCATGAATGTTTAATACTAAAACTGCAAAGGAACTGAGGGCTTTATTATTCCATTGCCTATCACAGGTGAGTAAATATACAGCAGATACTCAGCTAGATGTGGAGAACTGGAATAAGAATCAAGGTTTACACACCTCTAGGCTACTGCTGTCTCCTATATAGAAACATGAATCAGTTGTCAGTTTTAAATAATTGTGTTCCCACACTATCTGTTACTGATCAAATTCTTTGATCATTTGATTTCTTACTTGTAGTATCTCTATAGCTGTTAAATTAATTTCATTTTGAAGTAGGTATTGAGTAAGGAAAGAGTCTTAAGATACTTCAGCTCTGCTAGAAAAACCATTCAATATGTCTATATTTCTTAGGGATTAATGAAGCTCATTTTTATTGAGTCATATGTACTAGGAATTAAGATTGTTGGGACAAACATCAACAGCCTCAGATATGTGGACAATACCATGCTAATGGCAGAAAGAGAAGAGGAAGTAGAGAACCTCTTTATGAAGATGAGAGGAGAGTAAAAATGCTGACTTAAAACTCAATATTCATAAAACTAAGATCATGGCATCTGGCCCCATCGCTTCATAGCAAATAGATGGGGAAAAATTAGAAACAGTGACAGGTTTAATTTTCTTGGGCTCCAGAATCACTGCAGATGATGACTGCATCCATGAAATTACAAGATGCTTTCTCCTTGGAAGAAAAGCTAAGACAAATCTAGAGAGCAGATTACAAACTAGAGACATCACTCTGCCGATGTAGGTCCACACAGTCAAAGCTATGTTTTATCTGGTAGTTACACGTGGATGTGAAAGTTGGCCCATAAAATGGCTGAGCACTGAAGAACTGATGCTTTTGGACTGTGGTGTTGGAGAAGAGTCTTGAGTGTCCCTTGGCTAACAAGGAAACCAAGCTAGTCAATTCTAAAGGAAATTAACCTTGCATATTCATGGGAAGGATTGATGCTGAAGCTGAAGATCCCAGTACTTTGACCATCTGATGCTAAGAGACAACTCATTGGAAAAGACTGATGCTGGGAAAGATTGAAGGCAGGAGGAGAAGGGGGGCAGCAGAGGATAAGATGGTTGAATGGTATCATCAATTCAATGAACATGAGTTTGAACAAACTCTGGGAGACAGTGAAGGACAAGGAAGCCCCACATGCTGCAGTCCATGGGGCCACAAAGAGTCAGACATGACCTAGTGACTGAACAACAACAAAGGCACTAGGAACTTTAATATTAACATATGCTACACACATGATACTAAATAATCTTTACAAAAAAGTGATTTTCTTGATAAGATCCCTTTCACACAGTTATAGAAATTTAGTGCAACTCGTATTTGCCTAGTATACAAATTGCAGAACTGGAATATGATGGCTTATTTAACACTAAAGTTCTTTCAGAGGTGAAACCGTCTGCCTTTCTAAATTTGTCTACTGAGTGTGTATAGAGGCTATATCCACTGTTCATAAAAAAGTCTCAACTTTTTAACTCATTTATGTTCTTTGATACATTATGTAGTATGCCTCCCTTGTCTTTCACATATATGTCTTTCCAAACCAACTGCTAAGTTTTTGAGAATCATCAAAATAAATAGACCACAATATCTTTGTGATTTTAAACTCTTGTGGTCACCTTTTCACCAATCAAAGCATGGTGAGCAGTCCTTTGTATATAAGTACTAGCATATAAACTACTAAAATATTCACGTAGTATCAACTAAACCATTTGATAGTCTTGAAAGTAATTGGAAGAAAATTCTAAGAAAAGATGAAAACACAAAGCAAAAGTAAAATATTATTTACTGAAGTGTGTGAAGTCATTTAATATCAGCATGGTTTAAGTATCAATAATATTACTTGTGCCTCTGTTAGACACTAAATACTGTGAGGGATAGATGGCAAAGTGGAGAAGACATAGTTCTTAATCTTGCTAAGCTCACACTGTAACATAAATAAAAGACACATACAACCAGAATAGATCAAACTATACAAGGTTAAATGCTAAAATTATATACTGAATAAGGAATGTTGTGAATTCCTCTGGCCATGTACAGCTCCCCAGAGCTATTTGCTTTCCAAGGTAGGTGAGAGTTCATCCTATGTCTTAGGCCAGATATTTCATTATGCCCTTCTCTTCCATCTCTTATGCTATGATTTATTAATAACTACAAGCCATCCTTCAGGAAATCTCCATGGGCAAAAAAGATGGCAGGAGGAGAAGGGGGGCAGCAGAGGATAAGATGGTTGAATGGTATCATCAATTCAATGAACATGAGTTTGAACAAACTCTGGGAGACAGTGAAGGACAAGGAAGCCCCACATGCTGCAGTCCATGGGGCCACAAAGAGTCAGACATGACCTAGTGACTGAACAACAACAAAGGCACTAGGAACTTTAATATTAACATATGCTACACACATGATACTAAATAATCTTTACAAAAAAGTGATTTTCTTGATAAGATCCCTTTCACACAGTTATAGAAATTTAGTGCAACTCGTATTTGCCTAGTATACAAATTGCAGAACTGGAATATGATGGCTTATTTAACACTAAAGTTCTTTCAGAGGTGAAACCGTCTGCCTTTCTAAATTTGTCTACTGAGTGTGTATAGAGGCTATATCCACTGTTCATAAAAAAGTCTCAACTTTTTAACTCATTTATGTTCTTTGATACATTATGTAGTATGCCTCCCTTGTCTTTCACATATATGTCTTTCCAAACCAACTGCTAAGTTTTTGAGAATCATCAAAATAAATAGACCACAATATCTTTGTGATTTTAAACTCTTGTGGTCACCTTTTCACCAATCAAAGCATGGTGAGCAGTCCTTTGTATATAAGTACTAGCATATAAACTACTAAAATATTCACGTAGTATCAACTAAACCATTTGATAGTCTTGAAAGTAATTGGAAGAAAATTCTAAGAAAAGATGAAAACACAAAGCAAAAGTAAAATATTATTTACTGAAGTGTGTGAAGTCATTTAATATCAGCATGGTTTAAGTATCAATAATATTACTTGTGCCTCTGTTAGACACTAAATACTGTGAGGGATAGATGGCAAAGTGGAGAAGACATAGTTCTTAATCTTGCTAAGCTCACACTGTAACATAAATAAAAGACACATACAACCAGAATAGATCAAACTATACAAGGTTAAATGCTAAAATTATATACTGAATAAGGAATGTTGTGAATTCCTCTGGCCATGTACAGCTCCCCAGAGCTATTTGCTTTCCAAGGTAGGTGAGAGTTCATCCTATGTCTTAGGCCAGATATTTCATTATGCCCTTCTCTTCCATCTCTTATGCTATGATTTATTAATAACTACAAGCCATCCTTCAGGAAACTCTGACACCTGCATAAACAACAAGACTCTGTCTCATATTTATGGATGCATTGCTTGAAAGTTAAGGTGCAGCCCTATAAGAACTGGTTATTTTATCTTTTCAGTAAGTTAATTGTATGTATCCTTCCCTTTCAAAATATTATTTATTGGTTTCCTCAGGTACAATGGTGTTCCAGACGTCTATATATCAAATAGCTGCATATCCTCTAACTATCCCTCTTTGATTTAGTTACAGACTGCCGCATATTGTAATGCTGCTTCAGGATAACAGGGCACAGTTCTTTTCCATTAGTAACAAAAGCAATTACTCAAAGAGGGGCGCTGTATCTTCATTCTGCCTCTGTTCCGTTACCCAAATTAGAGTTACACTTTTATGAGAAATTGCAGTTCTCAAAAATTGCTAGCTTATTGTAGTTGCCCAGTGATTCACTTCATTTCTGAAGTTAAACCTGTTTGATTATGCCATAATTGCGATTTATGTACTTTTATAAATTTTAGTTATTTCAAGACTGCAAGAATATGTTTTATATGTTTTGAAGGAGGAACCAAGCTGTTAATTCTCTGGTGAACTCTGAGAGTTAGAGAAATTCCCGACTCTCCAGCACTGTTTCTCTCAATCTCAGTTGTCAAATAGTGTGTTTTTATTCTTTTGTTTTCACCTTGCATCCTTGTTCTGAGAATATTGTTTAGATCGTTTAGTGAAAAAAAAATGCCTTAATTCCCTGAATAGTAGTACCCTTGCATTTAATATCAGCATGGTTTAAGTATCAATAATATTACTTGTGCCCTGTTAGACACTAAATACTGTGAGGGATAGATGGCAAAGTGGAGAAGACATAGTTCTTAATCTTGCTAAGCTCACACTGTAACATAAATAAAAGACACATACAACCAGAATAGATCAAACTATACAAGGTTAAATGCTAAAATTATATACTGAATAAGGAATGTTGTGAATTCCTCTGGCCATGTACAGCTCCCCAGAGCTATTTGCTTTCCAAGGTAGGTGAGAGTTCATCCTATGTCTTAGGCCAGATATTTCATTATGCCCTTCTCTTCCATCTCTTATGCTATGATTTATTAATAACTACAAGCCATCCTTCAGGAAACTCTGACACCTGCATAAACAACAAGACTCTGTCTCATATTTATGGATGCATTCTTGAAAGTTAAGGTGCAGCCCTATAAGAACTGGTTATTTTATCTTTTCAGTAAGTTAATTGTATGTATCCTTCCCTTTCAAAATATTATTTATTGGTTTCCTCAGGTACAATGGTGTTCCAGACGTCTATATATCAAATAGCTGCATATCCTCTAACTATCCCTCTTTGATTTAGTTACAGACTGCCGCATATTGTAATGCTGCTTCAGGATAACAGGGCACAGTTCTTTTCCATTAGTAACAAAAGCAATTACTCAAAGAGGGGCGCTGTATCTTCATTCTGCCTCTGTTCCGTTACCCAAATTAGAGTTACACTTTTATGAGAAATTGCAGTTCTCAAAAATTGCTAGCTTATTGTAGTTGCCCAGTGATTCACTTCATTTCTGAAGTTAAACCTGTTTGATTATGCCATAATTGCGATTTATGTACTTTTATAAATTTTAGTTATTTCAAGACTGCAAGAATATGTTTTATATGTTTTGAAGGAGGAACCAAGCTGTTAATTCTCTGGTGAACTCTGAGAGTTAGAGAAATTCCCGACTCTCTCCAGCACTGTTTCTCTCAATCTCAGTTGTCAAATAGTGTGTTTTTATTCTTTTGTTTTCACCTTGCATCCTTGTTCTGAGAATATTGTTGTGTTGAGAGTCTGATTCAGAACCTGAAAAAACAAGCACTGCCTTAATTCCCTGAATAGTAGTACCCCTTGTTGTGTGTACTTCTCCATTGTGCACTCATACAATGCAGCGGATCACTTTTATCATTAGTTCTTTCATGTCACTCTCTGACAATGACTCCTTGAGGGAAGTGACCATGTCTGTGCCATTACTTTGTACAATTGGGTGAATGAAGTTTTTTTTGATAGTCTTTTAATGCTATGTTATTGCTTTTCATTGTCATTGTCCTGCCAACTCTTTTTGTTTCTTCTAAGTGATATCATTACTCTCCCTAACCCACTGCTTTCCCAAGGCATCAGTCTCATGAAAGGATATATACTAGCATGGTCAGGACAGTAGTCTGTGTTTTATCGGTTTTTTTTTTCCTTTGCACAACTAAAAACAAAACTGACACTTTCATAATAATAGTGCAAGTTAAAGTTTGTCATTGGATCTCACATATAACACTTATTCATCTTTCTCATCTTTATGTTGAACATCCTTTAACATATTTCTCTTTCTAGCATTTTTATCTTTTAATTTCTACCTTCTTTCTGAGCTAATCTTTATTTATTTGTTTATTTATTTTTACCAGGGTTTCATTGTTTTATAATGTTGCATTAGTTTCAGGTGTACAGCGAAGTTATCATTATACGTCTTTTACAGAGTTTTGATGTTTACAGCTATATTCAGTTCCAAAACAGTCGTAGGTATATCCCTGACCCCTCCTACCTGAGCCCCCCTCACTTTTCCCCCTTCAAACCCATTATATTAATGCATAGTCCCCATGTAAGTTTCTTTAGTCTTACAGCTGAATCACAGTGGTTATCTCTTTTACATATGATAGTGTAGGTTTTCATGTTACTCTTTCCATACCTCTCGCCTGACCTTCCTTCTCCCCAGTGTCCATAGGCCTGTTCTCTGTCTGTTTCTCCAATGCTACTCTGCATGGGTATTTATTGGTACCATATTACTAGATTCCATATATATGTGTTAGTATACTGTATTTGTTCTTTTTTTTTTTGACTTACTTCACTTTGTATAAAAGGTTCTGGATTCATCCACTTTGTTAGGACTGATTCATCGGCATTTCTTTTTGTAGCTGAGAAATATTCCACTGTATATATCTACTATAACTTCTTTATGCATTCATTCATTGATGGACATCTAGTTTTTTCCATTTTCTAGTTATTGTATAGAATGTTACAGTGAACATTGGAGTACAGGTGTCTCTTTCAATTTTGATTTCATCAGGACATAAACCTAATAATGGAATTGCTGGGTCATATGGTGCTTCTATTTTTAGTTTTTAAGGAATCTCCATACTGTCTTCCATAGTGGTTGTATCAATTTATGTTCCCACCAGCAATGCAAGAGTGTTCCCTTTTCTCCACACCCTCTCCAGCATTTATTGTCTGTCGATCTGTGGGTGATGGCCATTCTGACTGGTGTGAGGTGGTATCTCATTGCAGTTTTGATATGCGTTTCTCTAATAATGAGTGACGCCGAGCATCTTTTCATGTGCTTTTTGTCCAACTGTATGTCTTCTTTGGAGAGATGTTTGTTTAGGTCTTCTTCCCATGTTTTGATTGAGTTGTTTCTTTTTCCGTGTTGAGTTGTCTGAGTTGCTTCTATACTGGGGAAATTAATTTTTTGTTGTTGTTTCATTTGCTATGATTTTCTCCCATTCTGTTGGTTGTCTGTTTACCTTTTTGTAGTTTCAGGTGTACAGCAAAGTTATCATTATACGCTTTTACAGAGTTTTGATGTTTACAGCTATATTCAGTTCCAAAACAGTCGTAGGTATATCCCTGACCATCTTACCTGAGCCCCCCTCACTTTTCCCCCTTCAAACCCATTATATTAATGCATAGTCCCCATGTAAGTTTCTTTAGTCTTACAGCTGAATCACAGTGGTTATCTCTTTTACATATGATAGTGTAGGTTTTCATGTTACTCTTTCCATACCTCTCGCCTGACCTTCCTTCTCCCAGTGTCCATAGGCCTGTTCTCTGTCTGTTTCTCCAATGCTACTCTGCATGGGTATTTATTGGTACCATATTACTAGATTCCATATATATGTGTTAGTATACTGTATTTGTTCTTTTTTTTTTTGACTTACTTCACTTTGTATAAAAGGTTCTGGATTCATCCACTTTGTTAGGACTGATTCATCGGCATTTCTTTTTGTAGCTGAGAAATATTCCACTGTATATATCTACTATAACTTCTTTATGCATTCATTCATTGATGGACATCTAGTTTTTTCCATTTTCTAGTTATTGTATAGAATGTTACAGTGAACATTGGAGTACAGGTGTCTCTTTCAATTTTGATTTCATCAGGACATAAACCTAATAATGGAATTGCTGGGTCATATGGTGCTTCTATTTTTAGTTTTTAAGGAATCTCCATACTGTCTTCCATAGTGGTTGTATCAATTTATGTTCCCACCAGCAATGCAAGAGTGTTCCCTTTTCTCCACACCCTCTCCAGCATTTATTGTCTGTCGATCTGTGGGTGATGGCCATTCTGACTGGTGTGAGGTGGTATCTCATTGCAGTTTTGATATGCGTTTCTCTAATAATGAGTGACGCCGAGCATCTTTTCATGTGCTTTTTGTCCAACTGTATGTCTTCTTTGGAGAGATGTTTGTTTAGGTCTTCTTCCCATGTTTTGATTGAGTTGTTTCTTTTTCCGTGTTGAGTTGTCTGAGTTGCTTCTATACTGGGGAAATTAATTTTTTGTTGCTTGTTTCATTTGCTATGATTTTCTCCCATTCTGGTGGTTGTCTGTTAACCTTTTTTGTAGTTTCTTTTGCTGTACAAAAAGTTTTAAGTTACACTGAGTCCCATATGTTTATTTTTGTTTTTACTTCTGTTATTCTAGAGGACAAGTCATAGAAAGTCTTGCTCTGATTTATGTCCTTGAGTGTTTTGCCTATATTCTCCTCTAAGAGTTTTAAGGTTTCTGGTCTTACATTTAAGTCTTTACTCTATTTTGAGTTGATCTTTGTGTATGGTGTCAGGGAATGTTCCAACTTCATTTTTTTTTTTTTTTTGCATATAACTGTTCAATTTTCCCATCACCATTTGTTGAAGAGGCTGTTTTTTGTCCCATCATATATTTTTACCTCCTTTGTCAAAAATAAGGTACCCATAGGTGAGTGGGTTTGTCTCTGGGTTCTCTGTCTTGTTCCATTGGTCTATATTTCTGTTTTTGTGCCGGTACCATACTGTCTTGATGACTGTTGCTTTGTAGTATAGACTGAAGTTAGGGAGGCTGATCCCTCCAGCTCCATTCTTCTTTCTCAGGATTGTTTAGGCTATTTGAGGACCTTTGTCTTTCCATATGAGCTCTGTTATTCTTTGGTCTAGTTCTGTGTTGGTAGTTTGATAGGGATCACATTGAATCTGTAGATGATATTTAATAGCATGGTGATTTCCATATTGCTTCTTCTGATCCAGGAACATGGAATATTCCTCCATCTGTTTATGCTGTCTTTGCTTTCTTTCATTGGTGCCTTGTAGTCTTCTGCAGTAACTGAAGTATACTGTAGTACCTGTAGTGTACAGTTCTTTCGTTTCTTTGGGTAGGTTTATTCCTAGATATTTGATTCTTTTGGGTGCAATGATGAAGGGGATCGCCTCTTTTTCTGATTTTTCATTGTTTGTGTATAGGAATGCCAGCGATTTCTGTGTATTGGTTTTGTATTGTGCAACTTTGCTGAATTCATTGATTAGCTCTAGTAATTTTCTAATAACGTCTTTGGTCCTTTCTATGTATAGTATCATGTCATCTGCAAATAGAGTTTTACTTCTTCTTTTCCAATCTGGATATATTTTATTTCTTTTTCTTCTCTTATTGCTATAGCTAAGAGTTCCAGGAGTATGTTGAATAGTAGTGGTGAAAGTGAACACCCCTGTCTTGTTCCTGATCTTAGAGGGAATACTTTCAGTTTTACTCCATTGAGAATAATGTTTCCTGTGGGCTTCTCATATATGGCTTTCACTTTGTTGAGACAGGTTCCTTCTATGCCCATTTTTTGAAGAGTTTTTTTTTTTTTTTTATCATAAATGGGTGTTGGATTTTTATAAAGGCTTTTTCTGCATCTATTGAGATTATCCTATGATTTTTGCCTTTCAATTTGTTGATTTGGTGAATCACATTGATTGATTTGTGAGTACTGAAGAAACCTTGCTTACCTGGGATAAATCCAACTTGATCATGATGTGTGAGTTTTTTGATGCGTTGTTGAATTCTGTTTGCTAGAATTTTGTTGAGGATTTTTACATCTAAATTCATCTGATATTGGCCTGCAACTTCCTTTTTTCATGTTGTCTTTGCCTGGTTTTGGAATTAAGGTGATAATGGTCATGTAGACTGTGTTTG
The DNA here is from genome assembly GCA_022376925.1 of Tragulus kanchil. Taxonomy (NCBI): domain Eukaryota; kingdom Metazoa; phylum Chordata; class Mammalia; order Artiodactyla; family Tragulidae; genus Tragulus; species Tragulus kanchil. The sequence goes on along the minus strand of JAIOJX010000003.1, from coordinate 82,442,536 downwards.
GAAGGGTTCCTTCCTGTGCAATTTTCTGAAAGAGTTTTAGTAGGACAGGCATTAGCTCTTCTTTAAATGTTTGGTGGAATTTACCTGTGAAGCCATCTGGGCTTTTACTTTTGGGTAGATTTTTTGATCACAGATTTAATTTCAGAGCTTGTGATTGGGTTGTTCATATTTTCTATTTCTGCCTGGTTCAGTCTTGGAAGATTAACCTACTCTAGGAAACTGCCCATTTCTTATGTGTTGCCATATAGTTGTTCATAACAGTCTCTTATAATGCTTTGTATTTCTGTGTCGTCTTTTATAAACTCTCCTCTTTTGTTTCTGATTTTGCTGATCTGGTTATTCTCTCTTTTTTTTTTTTCTTGATGAGTATGGCTAACAGTTTGTCAGTTTTGTTTATTTTTGAAAAAATAGTTTTTCATTTTATTTATCTTTACTATCATTTCTTTCAGTTCTTTTTCATTTATTACTGCTCAGCTCTTCATTTTTCTTCTTTGGCTAACGTAAGGCTTTTTTTTTGGTTCTTCTTTCTCCAGCTGTTTCAAGTGTAGAGTTACGTTGCCTTTTTGATATTTTTCTTGTTTAATGAGGTAGGATTATATTGCTGTAAATGTCCCTCTTAGCACTACTTTTGTGGTGTACCATATATTTTGTGCTGTCATGGTTTTGTTGTCATTTTCTTTTAGGAATTTTTTAATTTCTCTTTTTGTTTGTTCAGTCATCTGTTTTTTACATATATGTTGTTTAATCTCCATGTGTTTGTGTTTTTAGTGTTTTTTTTTTTTTTTTCTTGTAATTGATATCTAGTCTCATAATATTGTGGTCAGAAAAGATGGCTGATGTAATTTCAATTTTCTTGAATTTACTAAGGTTTCATTTGTGGCCCATGATTTGGTCTGTCCTGAAGTATATTCCATGAGCACATGCAAAGAATGTGTATTCTTCTGCTTTTGGGTGGCAAGTCCTAAAGTTATCAGTGAAATTCATCTTTTCTAATGTGTCATTTAAGGCTTGTGTTTCCTTATTGATTTTCTGTTTTGATGATCTCTCCACTGGTGTAAGGGGGGATGGGTGTTAAAGTCTCGTACAATTATTGTGCTACTGCCAGTTTCTTCTTTTGTGTCTGAAAGTGTTTGCCTTACGTATTGTAATGCTCCAGTGTTAGGTGGATAGATATTTATGATTGTTGTGTCTTCCTGTTGGATCGATCCCTTGATTATTATGTAGTGACCTGCCTTCTCTTTTATAATCTTTATTTTAAGGTCTATTCTGTCTGACATGAGGATTGCTACTCCATCCTCATTTTATTTCTGTTTGCATGGAATATCTTTTTCCATCCTCTCACTTTTAATCTGTGTGTGTCGTTTTAAGTGGGTTTCTTGTAAGCAGCATTTATACATATATATATGTGTCTTGCTTTTGTGTGTGTGTGTGTGTGTATATATATATATATATATATCTGGGTCTTGTTTTTGTATCCATTCAACCAGTCTGTGTCTTTTGGTTGGAATATTTATTCCATTTTCATTCAAAAACATTATTGACAAGAATGTTCCTATTGTCTTCTTCTTAGATGTTTTCTGTTTGTTTTGTAGAGCTTTTCCTGTTCTTATATTTATTATCTGTTTAAAACTTGTTGTAAGGCTAATTTCATGGTATAAAATTCTTTTAGGTTTTGCTTGTCTGTAAAGCTTTTCATTTCTCTATTGATTCTGAATGAAGTTCTTGCCTGATAGAGTAGTCTTGGTTGTAGGTTATTCTCTTTTAACCACTTCAATGTGTCTTGACATTATCTTCTGCCATGCGGGGTTTCTGCTGAAAGAATAGCCGTTAGACAAACTTATGTTACTTACTGTGTTTTTTTTTTCTTGTAATTGATATCTAGTCTCATAATATTGTGGTCAGAAAAGATGGCTGATGTAATTTCAATTTTCTTGAATTTACTAAGGTTTCATTTGTGGCCCATGATTTGGTCTGTCCTGAAGTATATTCCATGAGCACATGCAAAGAATGTGTATTCTTCTGCTTTTGGGTGGCAAGTCCTAAAGTTATCAGTGAAATTCATCTTTTCTAATGTGTCATTTAAGGCTTGTGTTTCCTTATTGATTTTCTGTTTTGATGATCTCTCCACTGGTGTAAGGGGGGATGGGTGTTAAAGTCTCGTACAATTATTGTGCTACTGCCAGTTTCTTCTTTTGTGTCTGAAAGTGTTTGCCTTACGTATTGTAATGCTCCAGTGTTAGGTGGATAGATATTTATGATTGTTGTGTCTTCCTGTTGGATCGATCCCTTGATTATTATGTAGTGACCTGCCTTCTCTTTTATAATCTTTATTTTAAGGTCTATTCTGTCTGACATGAGGATTGCTACTCCATCCTCATTTTATTTCTGTTTGCATGGAATATCTTTTTCCATCCTCTCACTTTTAATCTGTGTGTGTCGTTTTAAGTGGGTTTCTTGTAAGCAGCATTTATACATATATATATGTGTCTTGCTTTTGTGTGTGTGTGTGTGTGTATATATTTATATATATATATCTGGGTCTTGTTTTTGTATCCATTCAACCAGTCTGTGTCTTTTGGTTGGAATATTTATTCCATTTTCATTCAAAAACATTATTGACAAGAATGTTCCTATTGTCTTCTTCTTAGATGTTTTCTGTTTGTTTTGTAGAGCTTTTCCTGTTCTTATATTTATTATCTGTTTAAAACTTGTTGTAAGGCTAATTTCATGGTATAAAATTCTTTTAGGTTTTGCTTGTCTGTAAAGCTTTTGATTTCTCTATTGATTCTGAATGAAGTTCTTGCCTGATAGAGTAGTCTTGGTTGTAGGTTATTCTCTTTTAACCACTTCAATGTGTCTTGACATTATCTTCTGCCATGCGGGGTTTCTGCTGAAAGAATAGCCGTTAGACAAACGTATGTTACTTACTGTTTTTCCCTTGCTTCTTTAAGTATTCTGTCTTTATGTTTAGTCTGTGTTAGCTTGACAAGTATGTGTCTCGGTGTGTTTTTCTTTGGGTTTATCCTGTATGGAACTTTTTGTGTTTCTTGGACTTGGTTGACTATTTCCTTTTCCATGCTGGAGAGATTTTCAACTATAACCTCTTCAACAATGTTTTCATAACCTTTCTTTTTCTCTTTTTCTTCTGGGACCCCTATAGCTCTAACGTTGGTGCCTTTGAAATTATCCAGGATGTCTCTGAGGCTTTCCTCAGTTCTTTTCTTTCTTTTTGCTTTGTTCTGCTCTTCAGCAGTTATTTCCACTATTCTGTCTTCCAGCTCACTTATCCATTCTTCTGCTTCAGATACCTTTTTACTGAGTCTTTTCATACTATTTTTCAGTTCAGCAGTTGAATTGTTTGTCTCTATTTGTTTATTTTTAATTTCTTGTATGTCTTTTGTCAGTGTGCTAATTTCCTCTAATATTCTATTTTCATGGTTTTTAGTCCCCACTTGTATCACTCTTCTGAATTCTCTTTCAGATAATTCGTCTACCTCCTCTTTGGTCATTTGGATTTATGTATCTATTACTTGTTCCTTCATTTGTGCCGTGGTTCTCTGTGCTTTCATTTTTACTGTCAATTTTTGATCTTTTTGTGCTTGGGGTCTTTTTCAAAGCTTTGTGGTTTTCACTTTTTCCTTCTTTTTGTATCTGTCCTTGTGGTTTCTCATTCACATTAGGTAATGCTGTGTCTTGTTTGCAGATGAATATTCTCTATGGTTGTGTGGTCTTTGGTTGTGTAGAGTCTTGGAGTCAGTGCTTCTGCTCTGTTCCTAGATTTGATCTCTGGCGGGTGAGTTGAGGTTTCACATCTGAATTGTTATGGAATTCAGTGGTATTAGGTTAAATATAGACATACGAAGGACAAAAGGTGCATCCCTGATAGATAGCAGTTATAAAATTATGCAAATATTGTTTAACATAATGGAAACACATACATTCATACACATCTAAAACCAAACCTGGAAAGTCCGAAAGAGATAAAGTACAGGAAATCACTGTAGCAAATGACACACTCTAAGTTGGTACCCAATCATTAAGGTATAAGCTAGTCAAAACACAACCTTGAAAACAAATCTAGAGCAAGATCCCAGTTGGAAATAAAAGCAATGAAAGCAGTTTTTTAGTAATACATTTGTTGGGCAAGAGAAGGAGGAGATTGGATAGGTAATGAGAACAAATGGAGTTGTTGGAGGGTTAGGCAATAAAGATATGTATACATTAAAATGTAGTACAACAGGAAGAAGACAGAGAGATAGCAAATGAGTGAATAGTAATAAAGCAGATACTAGTAGATACAAGATTTATCAGAGTGAAGAGAGAGAAAATTGTGGTAAAAAGTAACAAACAGATAAACAAAGAAAAAATTCTGTCCCTGCTTCTGAGCTGTTAGTTCATCTTCTCATCTGTGTGTGTCTTCCACCAGTTTGCTCCTGAGGCTGTCTTAGTGCAGGCTGGGTGTGGGTGTGGGGCAGTACAGTAGAGACCCTGAAGATCTGGTTACTCTAGTTTGGTAGTCATGACAACTGGTATTGTCTGGTCTGCAGGGAATTTGCCAAGCAGTTTCCAGTGCTTTGCATTGCACTCCAGGTAACCCTCTAGGTCTCTGTGTAGCTGGTGGATCTCTCTGGTGGTGCCTTCTGCCTGAAGTGCCTCCTCCTCCAGGGTGCTCCTCACTGCTGGGTCCATCCGGACTCTCCAGCCCTAGCTGCCTCTGTCTGCTGGTCTGCTGGATCCCCCATCCCCACCTTTGGACTGCCCCTTTCTGCCTGATTGGCAGTTCTGGAGCCCTCCATTGGGACTTATGCGGGATTGCGGAATGGGCATCCCAGGCTGGGCCTCTCATCACTCCTGAGCCACTTCGTTCTGCCGGATTTGCACTTCCAGAGCCCTCCGCTCAAGTGTCTGTGGGAATGCTTGGAGGTCTGTGGTCTTCCTTTGTCATCTATGGACTGGATTGCAGGGGTTATTCCATATCTTGATTAATACATAGTGAGTTTTGGGGGGAGCCAGCAGTAACCCTGTCTTACCCCTATGCCATCTTCCCCTGATGTCTCATTTAATTTTTCATTTTCTTTTTTTTTAACTTTCATCTTTCTTTTTGTCCTTCTCTTAATAGGCTAACTGACCTGCTAATTTGTAAACCTTCTGATCCTTTATGGTGCATATGGACACAGGTAGCCATGTGATTACAGGCCACCTGTCTGAGATTTATGTGTCAACTACTCTTAAGGCTACTTTGCAATCCCTAGTGTTAGCACAAGCTATGTAACTAAAATATGATTTTGCTTGTGAAACAGGTTTCAAGCTTTTTGTCAGAATTTTGCCTAGAAAAAAAATTTTTAAATGTAGTACAACAGGAAGAAGACAGAGAGATAGCAAATGAGTGAATAGTAATAAAGCAGATACTAGTAGATACAAGATTTATCAGAGTGAAGAGAGAGAAAATTGTGGTAAAAAGTAACAAACAGATAAACAAAGAAAAAATTCTGTCCCTGCTTCTGAGCTGTTAGTTCATCTTCTCATCTGTGTGTGTCTTCCACCAGTTTGCTCCTGAGGCTGTCTTAGTGCAGGCTGGGTGTGGGTGTGGGGCAGTACAGTAGAGACCCTGAAGATCTGGTTACTCTAGTTTGGTAGTCATGACAACTGGTATTGTCTGGTCTGCAGGGAATTTGCCAAGCAGTTTCCAGTGCTTTGCATTGCACTCCAGGTAACCCTCTAGGTCTCTGTGTAGCTGGTGGATCTCTCTGGTGGTGCCTTCTGCCTGAAGTGCCTCCTCCTCCAGGGTGCTCCTCACTGCTGGGTCCATCCGGACTCTCCAGCCCTAGCTGCCTCTGTCTGCTGGTCTGCTGGATCCCCCATCCCCACCTTTGGACTGCCCCTTTCTGCCTGATTGGCAGTTCTGGAGCCCTCCATTGGGGCTTATGCGGGGATTGCGGAATGGGCATCCCAGGCTGGGCCTCTCATCACTCCTGAGCCACTTCGTTCTGCCGGATTTGCACTTCCAGAGCCCTCCGCTCAAGTGTCTGTGGGAATGCTTGGAGGTCTGTGGTCTTCCTTTGTCATCTATGGACTGGATTGCAGGGGTTATTCCATATCTTGATTAATACATAGTGAGTTTTGGGGGGAGCCAGCAGTAACCCTGTCTTACCCCTATGCCATCTTCCCCTGATGTCTCATTTAATTTTTCATTTTCTTTTTTTTTAACTTTCATCTTTCTTTTTGTCCTTCTCTTAATAGGCTAACTGACCTGCTAATTTGTAAACCTTCTGATCCTTTATGGTGCATATGGACACAGGTAGCCATGTGATTACAGGCCACCTGTCTGAGATTTATGTGTCAACTACTCTTAAGGCTACTTTGCAATCCCTAGTGTTAGCACAAGCTATGTAACTAAAATATGATTTTGCTTGTGAAACAGGTTTCAAGCTTTTTGTCAGAATTTTTGCCTAGAAAATAAAACTTCCTCCTTATAAGTCAGTCACTGGTATTGACTAAAACAATGACCCAAAACAGAAGGATCAGTGAGAATCATAATAATGCTACTCAATAAATTCTTAGCATGACTTTCAAATTCTTGCTGTAAAAGCTTCCCTTTCAGTTGATATATTCTTGTATATCAGCAACAATCTAGGTTCAGTAAATTTCCTTTTCTGGTGATTTGGACAAACTGGTGGCACACCTTGAAAGTGATCCATGGAAGGTTTAATAGAAGCCTGTTCCAGCTTTGTCAACTTTTTTCTAAACTTTTCTGTGTTCTATCACCATAATCTAGAAAATCAGTCACTTTGTAATAATACATAGTAATTACATATATATTAATTTTCATGTTTATTCAAATAAACTGTTGATGTGACAAAATAAAATTTTGATTAAAGCTTAAATGAAGGACAATAAATCTCTCAATGTTTTAAGAGTAGAACATGTATGGAGCATTGAGAGAGGTCTAGCATAGTCATGTTCACAGCATGAAGTTAGAAAACCATAGTTTTTATTAGGATATACTATATCCTGTTCTAGGGAAACAGCTATTTACCAATTCAAGGCTATTGTTGTTTACTGTATTCAGTAATGATTAAAATTTATTTGTCCATGGTGATTCCTCATGTTGGAGCTATAATAAAATGAGAAGAAAAAAAAATTAAATATATTGAGTATTATAAATTGATTTCGTTGTTTGCAAGCTGCTTACTATCATAATTTTTTGAGGAACCTCATAGTGGCTGCATAGATTCTCACTAGTAGTGTGAAAGCATTGCTTCTTCTCTGCAAGCTGACCAAAATTTTCTATTTGATGTCAGTTTGGTGATAGTCATTCTGACAAGTGAGAAGTATTACCTCATTTTTTCGCTTTTGTTGCCCTTACCTGAGAAGATAGATCCACTAAGATGTTACTAAGACCAATATCAGTCTTATTGACTATATTTTCTTCTAGTAGTTTAATAGCTTCTAGTTTTACATTTGAGTTTTTAATCCATTCTGAATTTATTTTTGTATATGATGTAAGAAGGTAATCCAGTTTCATTTTTGCATGTATCCATTCAGTTTTCCCATCACAATTTATTGAAAATATTATCTTTTCATCACTTTATAATTTTGACTCCTTAGTCACTGATTGACTCCTTAGTCATTATAAAGCATGAGTTTTATTTCTGAGCTCTCAATTCTGTTCCATTGATCTATGTGTCTGTTTTTGTCCCAGTACCATATTGTTATCATTATTGTAGTTTTGTAGCAGAGTTTAAAATCAGGAAGTGTGATATTTCTAGCTTTTTTTTTTTTTTTCTTAAGATTGTTTTGGTTCTTCATGGTCGTTTTTCTGCCCACATCATTTTAGAAGTATTTCCTCTAGTGTTATGACAAATGTTACTGGCATTTTGATGTCGATTGCATTGAATCTGTATATTGTTTTTGGTCTTGATCTAGTTTTGGTATTTGAGTAGAACACATTGGGAGCAACTCTCTTCAGTTTTTTAGTATATTTTGAGGAGAGTAGGTATTATCTCTTCTTTAAAATATTTGGTAAAATTTACCTGTGAAGGCATCTGCCCCTGACTTTCCTTCTTTGGGATTGTTATTAGTGATTCAACTTCACTATTTGTAATCATCCTATTCAGATTTTCTGTTTAATTCCAATTCAGCCTTGGAAGATGGTATGTTTCTTGATATTTATCCATTTATATAAATTTCCCAATCTTTTGGAGTTTAATTTATTCATAGTGATCTCTTTTTATCTTTGTATTTCTGTGCTGTTGATTATAACTTCTCTTTTAATCCTGATTTTATGTATTTGGACTGTCTCTAATTTTAAGTCTCGCTAAAGGTTTATTCATTTTTTATATATATTTTCAAAGAATCAGCTATTAATTTTATTGACCTTTTTTTCATTGTTTCTTTCCTGTTTCCTCTATGATTTTTATTATTTCTTTATTCTGCTAACTTCGGACTTTGATCATTTTTCTCTAGTTCTTGCAAATGTAATGTTAAATTGCTTATTTGAGATATTTCTTGCTTCTTGAAGTGGGCCTATATCACTATAAATTTATCCCTTAGAACTGCTTTTGCTGCATCTCATAGATTTTATAATACTGCATTTCTGTTTTCATTTGTCTCAAGGTATTTGTATGTTTGTTTCCTCTGAATATTTTTGTTGACCCATTGGTTGTTTAACAGCATATAGTTTAGCCTTCACAGGTTCTTCTCTTTTTTTTTCTTCTAATTTTCTCCTTATAATTGGTTTCTAGTTTCATAATATTATAGTCAATAAAGTTGCTTGATATGATTTTGATCTTCTTAAATTTATTGACAATTGTTTTATGAACTAGCATGTGACTTCTTTTAGAGACTGTTCTATGTACATTTGAAAAGAATGTGCATTCTACTCCTTTTGAACAGATTGTTTTGCATATCTCCATTAGGTTCATTTGACAAAATATATTGCTTAAGGCTAATACTTTCTTATTGAATTTCTGTTTGCATGATTTATTCATCCTTGCAGATTAGGTGTTAAAGTCCCTTAGTATACTGTATCACTGTCTAATTTTCCTTTTATGTCTATTAAATTTTGCTTTAGATGTTTAGGTGCTTGTAAGTAGTTTATCCTCTTCTGGACTTAATACTTTCATTATTTTATAATATCCATCATTGTTTCTTGTTGCACTTTTTTCATATTTATATTCCTTTTACATTAAAAAAAAATTTTTGTTTTGTATTGGGGTAGTTTCAGGTGAACTGCAAAGGGACTCAGTCATACATATTATGTTTTATAGTCTATTTTGTTTGATATAAGTGTTAATAGTCTGTCCTTTTTATTCCATTTCCATTTGCATTTTTGCCGTTGTATCACATTTAATTGGTGGTTGACTTTTAACATTTGCTATAACATAGGGACAAAAATTTTTTGGTTATATCGTTGCTGGAGATTTGAATAAAATACTCCTAAAAAAGTAATACTTGGATGAATTCTCAGAAAATATATAAAGAATATATCTAGGGGAATAGAAGTTTCTAAGATTTCCTGAAAAGGGGTCAAAACAGAAATAGTAGTTTGGCCTTTGATCATTTTTCTCTAGTTCTTGCAAATGTAATGTTAAATTGCTTATTTGAGATATTTCTTGCTTCTTGAAGTGGGCCTATATCACTATAAATTTATCCCTTAGAACTGCTTTTGCTGCATCTCATAGATTTTATAATACTGCATTTCTGTTTTCATTTGTCTCAAGGTATTTGTATGTTTGTTTCCTCTGAATATTTTTGTTGACCCATTGGTTGTTTAACAGCATATAGTTTAGCCTTCACAGGTTCTTCTCTTTTTTTTTCTTCTAATTTTCTCCTTATAATTGGTTTCTAGTTTCATAATATTATAGTCAATAAAGTTGCTTGATATGATTTTGATCTTCTTAAATTTATTGACAATTGTTTTATGAACTAGCATGTGACTTCTTTTAGAGACTGTTCTATGTACATTTGAAAAGAATGTGCATTCTACTCCTTTTGAACAGATTGTTTTGCATATCTCCATTAGGTTCATTTGACAAAATATATTGCTTAAGGCTAATACTTTCTTATTGAATTTCTGTTTGCATGATTTATTCATCCTTGCAGATTAGGTGTTAAAGTCCCTTAGTATACTGTATCACTGTCTAATTTTCCTTTTATGTCTATTAAATTTTGCTTTAGATGTTTAGGTGCTTGTAAGTAGTTTATCCTCTTCTGGACTTAATACTTTCATTATTTTATAATATCCATCATTGTTTCTTGTTGCACTTTTTTCATATTTATATTCCTTTTACATTAAAAAAAAATTTTTGTTTTGTATTGGGGTAGTTTCAGGTGAACTGCAAAGGGACTCAGTCATACATATTATGTTTTATAGTCTATTTTGTTTGATATAAGTGTTAATAGTCTGTCCTTTTTATTCCATTTCCATTTGCATTTTTGCCGTTGTATCACATTTAATTGGTGGTTGACTTTTAACATTTGCTATAACATAGGGACAAAAATTTTTTGGTTATATCGTTGCTGGAGATTTGAATAAAATACTCCTAAAAAAGTAATACTTGGATGAATTCTCAGAAAATATATAAAGAATATATCTAGGGGAATAGAAGTTTTTCTAAGATTTCCTGAAAATGGGGTCACAAATGTGAATTCTTATAAGTAAAGAATTAAAATTAAGAATGAGATTAAATAGGCCAGGTTAGATTATAAACATTTAGTGCTATTTCTAAGACAGTAGATTTCTCCTTAAAGATTATTTTAGGATTTTAATCTAGAATTTATTGTAATATTTTAGGCAAAAAATTAATAAATAAAATACATGCTTATATTTCCATTTTAGATGAGGTCATTTGCCAGGACAACAGAAAATGGACTAGGCCAATTGGGCAAGCAGGCAGCTATTGCAATGTTTAAAATGGACATAGTTTCAATTAAATACTTACAATGAAAGCAGGTAGAGATATCTAAGTATGGTATATGGGAAGACAGGATGAAAACAAAGAACTTATAAAGAATAGCTTCCAAACATGAATTGAACAAACAATTTTCTAGTTACTATGCACTGGGGGAAAAAAATAGGTTGATTTGAAGAGAGAAAAAGAAGTACTATGAATTCAGCTTGGGAAATTTCAGGTTTTCTAACTGTAATTATGTAACTATAAGCTAATTCTCTACTTAAACATTAATTATACAAATACCATATGTTTACAAAATGCTTCCTGCAGCTGTCTCTTAATGTTTGGGGAATATTGTATTTCTCTGCTGGTCTTGTAAAGGCTGCCTTTTTTAGTCTTTAGTAGAAAGAGAACAAATTGCTTCCTGAAAGGGTTGCCATTACTGCTCAAAAATGCTTGGTTATATTATAATATTTCAAGTTTATCTGTAATACATTGAGTAAGAGTATATGTTTGCAATTTAGATTGACTCAGTTCATAATTCCAATGTTTAGATCTAGAAGCTGTGTGACCTATGCCAAGTCTTACATTTTCTTCAGAATACACATCCACTAAAATAAAGAAAGTGGGAAAAAGTAATAATAGTTCCTACCTCATAAAACTGTGTGATGTGTACAGTGAGTTCTCAACAAATACTTGTCATTATAAATGTCACCATCTGTAACTAAATATCCACTCATTTATTTCTTTATTTCCTTGGATTTTGCAATTAGCTATTAACCCTCAACATATATATATAGTTACACACTCATAGATAATTTAAGAACTTCTAACTAGCTTGCTAAAACTATCAGATCATGTTAAATCTACTGTTGATTTTTTAGAGTGACTCTTCCAGAATAATTCTGGAAGTAAAGTTGAGGATACAAAAACAAAAAAACAAAAAAAAAACAGTGGGACCGGCACTGAAGAAGAGAATCTCTTTACACACAGGAATGGCTGTAGATTCAGAACTTTAAACACTGCACAATCTTGCTGATAAATTTAGAACATACATTAATAGGTGGAGATTTATCTCAAGATTTCATAAATTGTTACCTGCTGCTAGAAATCAATTCCCAAGATAAGACCATTAACTCTCGAAGCACACTGTGCCCATGCATTAGAATTTGACTTTGATTTCATTGGCTTAAACTGTAATGTTGAGTAGTAAATGTTTTCTTTTTTAACTTACTAGTTAATTTTATTTTCTTCCCTTTCATAGGTACTAAATAAGAGATACCAAAAAATGAGTTATCAGTTAAACTAATATCTGATTTCTTCTTTTTTCAGTTAACTGTGCAACTGTCTGTCAGATCTCTAAAATATGTAGTCAAACTAAATATTATTTTTTGTACTGGACAGAAGGGCTTTGAGATCTTCATATGTACTCATAGATTTTTCAGTTGAAAGCTGTGCAACTGTCTGTCATGGCTTTGTAAAGGCTGCCTTTTTAGACTTTAGTAGAAAGAGAACAAATTGCTTCCTGAAAGGGTTGCCATTACTGCTCAAAAATGCTTGGTTATATTATAATATTTCAAGTTTATCTGTAATACATTGAGTAAGAGTATATGTTTGCAATTTAGATTGACTCAGTTCATAATTCCAATGTTTAGATCTAGAAGCTGTGTGACCTATGCCAAGTCTTACATTTTCTTCAGAATACACATCCACTAAAATAAAGAAAGTGGGAAAAAGTAATAATAGTTCCTACCTCATAAAACTGTGTGATGTGTACAGTGAGTTCTCAACAAATACTTGTCATTATAAATGTCACCATCTGTAACTAAATATCCACTCATTTATTTCTTTATTTCCTTGGATTTTGCAATTAGCTATTAACCCTCAACATATATATATAGTTACACACTCATAGATAATTTAAGAACTTCTAACTAGCTTGCTAAAACTATCAGATCATGTTAAATCTACTGTTGATTTTTTAGAGTGACTCTTCCAGAATAATTCTGGAAGTAAAGTTGAGGATACAAAAACAAAAAAACAAAAAAAAAACAGTGGGACCGGCACTGAAGAAGAGAATCTCTTTTACACACAGGAATGGCTGTAGATTCAGAACTTTAAACACTGCACAATCTTGCTGATAAATTTAGAACATACATTAATAGGTGGAGATTTATCTCAAGATTTCATAAATTGTTACCTGCTGCTAGAAATCAATTCCCAAGATAAGACCATTAACTCTCGAAGCACACTGTGCCCATGCATTAGAATTTGACTTTGATTTCATTGGCTTAAACTGTAATGTTGAGTAGTAAATGTTTTCTTTTTTAACTTACTAGTTAATTTTATTTTCTTCCCTTTCATAGGTACTAAATAAGAGATACCAAAAAATGAGTTATCAGTTAAACTAATATCTGATTTCTTCTTTTTTCAGTTAACTGTGCAACTGTCTGTCAGATCTCTAAAATATGTAGTCAAACTAAATATTATTTTTTGTACTGGACAGGGAAGGGCTTTGAGATCTTCATATGTACTCATAGATTCATATAACAGTCAGCTTTGAAAGCCACTGCTCTAAAGTGATTATTTCACATTCTCCTGATGAAATCTAGCTATACAGTTTCCTATTCAATTATAAACACAGAGGATACTGAACTTCCACTAGTTTTGTTCAGTATTAATATTATATATTTTCTGAATAACAGCAGCAAACCTAAATCCTCAGTCATGATAAATATTTATTATTCTTTACTCAGAATTATACAGAGGGTTGGAAAAACAATAAGAATGATATAAGTCTATGTGTGCTACTTTAATTAAAATAAAAAACTTAAATCATTGAAATAAGTTCCAAAAGTTAAATAAAAGAAACACATATATTATTCTGTATATGGCTCAATGGAACAGAATTCGCCTGCTAATGCAGAAGGCATGGATTTGATCCCTGGGTTGGTAACATGCCCTGAAGAAGGCCATGACAATGCACTCAAGTGCTCTTGCCTGGAAAATCTTATGGAGAGAGGAGCCTGGGAGCCTAGAGTCCACAGGGTCACAAAATAGTCAGACACAACTTAGTGATTAAATGATATCCTATACTATATAGTATACAGTATATAGCATATAGCATATAGTATTTGGTGTATACTAGTGCTAAGTTTATATTTTATACATTCTTCCCAAGTAACATTAACGTACTTGAGAATATTTTTAATAATCATTCTTGCTTTCTTCTTTTCCAAATATTCTAGTATTGCAACATTTGTATGTGAATCCATCTTTAATTCATAAGTTCTAGAACAGAATAAAACATTTATCTCAGGTGGATATAAAAGCTATATTAAATAGATACGGAGAAAATGCAACATTTTACACAGAAACATATGGCTTTTCAAAGCATTTCAAATAACTGGAGATGATAGCATGTAAATTGAAGTTTGTAAATAAGTATGTATATTAGCCTATGGAATGGTAGAGATACCAAAAATGGGTGATCAGTTAAACTAAGTTCTGATTTCTTCTTTTTTCAGTTAACTGTGCAACTGTCTGTCAGATCTCTAAAATATGTAGTCAAACTAAATATTATTTTTTGTACTGGACAGGGAAGGGCTTTGAGATCTTCATATGTACTCATAGATTCATATAACAGTCAGCTTTGAAAGCCACTGCTCTAAAGTGATTATTTCACATTCTCCTGATGAAATCTAGCTATACAGTTTCCTATTCAATTATAAACACAGAGGATACTGAACTTCCACTAGTTTTGTTCAGTATTAATATTATATATTTTCTGAATAACAGCAGCAAACCTAAATCCTCAGTCATGATAAATATTTATTATTCTTTACTCAGAATTATACAGAGGGTTGGAAAAACAATAAGAATGATATAAGTCTATGTGTGCTACTTTAATTAAAATAAAAAACTTAAATCATTGAAATAAGTTCCAAAAGTTAAATAAAAGAAACACATATATTATTCTGTATATGGCTCAATGGAACAGAATTCGCCTGCTAATGCAGAAGGCATGGATTTGATCCCTGGGTTGGTAACATGCCCTGAAGAAGGCCATGACAATGCACTCAAGTGCTCTTGCCTGGAAAATCTTATGGAGAGAGGAGCCTGGGAGCCTAGAGTCCACAGGGTCACAAAATAGTCAGACACAACTTAGTGATTAAATGATATCCTATACTATATAGTATACAGTATATAGCATATAGCATATAGTATTTGGTTATACTAGTGCTAAGTTTATATTTTATACATTCTTCCCAAGTAACATTAACGTACTTGAGAATATTTTTAATAATCATTCTTGCTTTCTTCTTTTCCAAATATTCTAGTATTGCAACATTTGTATGTGAATCCATCTTTAATTCATAAGTTCTAGAACAGAATAAAACATTTATCTCAGGTGGATATAAAAGCTATATTAAATAGATACGGAGAAAATGCAACATTTTACACAGAAACATATGGCTTTTCAAAGCATTTCAAATAACTGGAGATGATAGCATGTAAATTGAAGTTTGTAAATAAGTATGTATATTAGCCTATGGAATGGTAGAGATAGAATAATGTTAGTTTTTATGTATTGCCAGTTTTTTAACTGAAAATTGGATGTACGTAAAAGTATGTTTCAGGCTGGAGGGGAAACAGAAAGAAGTTAAGGCCAACTTGCCTAATCACTTACAACGTATGTAAGATAACTCGTGTGCCACTCAAAACATCTCAATTACTATTTATCTATTTTTAACTTATTTCACTTCTTAAAGTCTACTAATTTTATACTTTATATGTCATAACTTAGTTCAAAATAGTTTGTTGTAGGCAAATGAATGAGTCCTCCCATTCCCCAGAGATGTTCACATTTTTATACCCAGAAACTAGGAATATGTTGCATTACAGGGAAAGGGGAATTAAGCATGGAGATGGAATTAGGACCTGAAGATGAGAAAATGATACTGGATTATCCAGTGAGTCTAATGTAATCACAACCACCCTTACAATGTGAATGAGGGAAACAGGAGACTCAAAATCAGAGTGAGAGCTCCTGCTCGCCATTTTTGGCTCTGAAGATGGAGGGGCATATTTAGCAGAGTGTGGGCAGGAGCAGCCTTTCATTTCTCAGGAAAAAAAAAAAGAAAACAAGAAAATGAATTCTTCTTAAAGCAGTCAGAAAGAACCCTTGCACTGCTAACACTCCAGTGAGACCATTCTGACCTCCATAATGGTAAGATAATAAATTTGTGTTGTCTTAAGTGACCAAGTTTGTGCCAATTAATTATAGCAGCAGTAGGAAATTACAAGCTAAATATTTTACAGGGATCCGGGGGAGCATGTGTTATTTATACATTCTTCCCAAGTAACATTAACGTACTTGAGAATATTTTTAATAATCATTCTTGCTTTCTTCTTTTCCAAATATTCTAGTATTGCAACATTTGTATGTGAATCCATCTTTAATTCATAAGTTCTAGAACAGAATAAAACATTTATCTCAGGTGGATATAAAAGCTATATTAAATAGATACGGAGAAAATGCAACATTTTACACAGAAACATATGGCTTTTCAAAGCATTTCAAATAACTGGAGATGATAGCATGTAAATTGAAGTTTGTAAATATGTATGTATATTAGCCTATGGAATGGTAGAGATAGAATAATGTTAGTTTTATGTATTGCCAGTTTTTTAACTGAAAATTGGATGTACGTAAAAGTATGTTTCAGGCTGGAGGGGAAACAGAAAGAAGTTAAGGCCAACTTGCCTAATCACTTACAACGTATGTAAGATAACTCGTGTGCCACTCAAAACATCTCAATTACTATTTATCTATTTTTAACTTATTTCACTTCTTAAAGTCTACTAATTTTATACTTTATATGTCATAACTTAGTTCAAAATAGTTTGTTGTAGGCAAATGAATGAGTCCTCCCATTCCCCAGAGATGTTCACATTTTTATACCCAGAAACTAGGAATATGTTGCATTACAGGGAAAGGGGAATTAAGCATGGAGATGGAATTAGGACCTGAAGATGAGAAAATGATACTGGATTATCCAGTGAGTCTAATGTAATCACAACCACCCTTACAATGTGAATGAGGGAAACAGGAGACTCAAAATCAGAGTGAGAGCTCCTGCTCGCCATTTTTGGCTCTGAAGATGGAGGGGCATATTTAGCAGAGTGTGGGCAGGAGCAGCCTTTCATTTCTCAGGAAAAAAAAAAGAAAACAAGAAAATGAATTCTTCTTAAAGCAGTCAGAAAGAACCCTTGCACTGCTAACACTCCAGTGAGACCATTCTGACCTCCATAATGGTAAGATAATAAATTTGTGTTGTCTTAAGTGACCAAGTTTGTGCCAATTAATTATAGCAGCAGTAGGAAATTAATACAGTAGCGTAGAGTATTTTACAGGGATCCGGATGGAGATAGTGAAGGACAGGGAAGCCTGGCTTGCTTTAGTTTATGGAGTAGCAAAGAGTCAGACATTACTCAGTGACTGAACAACAAAATGCCTGATGATCTGAGGTGGAGCTGATGTAATAATAATAGAAATAAAATACACAATAAATGTAATGCTCTTGAATCATCCTGAAACCATTCCCCCTGCCTGGTCTGTGGAAAATTCACCTTCCATGAAACCAGTTCCTGATGACAAAAGTTTGGAGATGTGTGTTTTAAGAAATATACTTAAATTTACAAAAAAAAAAAAAAAGTTGCTGTAGCACATATGGCATAGAGAGGAATCAAAGTAAAACAGCAATTTGGTGCCAGGAATAAGGTCAAAACAAAGCTAGAGATCCTTGAAATCAGCACAAAGAAGGAAATAGGCTTAGCTACAAAATGTAAATGCCTATACAGAAAATAATAATTCAAGCCACAAATATATCTTATAAAATTATCATAAATGTTTTCTTACAATGTATCTGGTGCAATGTCAGTTCCTTAGGTGACTTGTACAGCATGAGTTTCACAATCAATGCTGAATTCCATCTAACCTGGTTTGGAGAAATGTTAATAAGAATTTATTTCAAAATATTTATATTTGGATTTCCAAAAGGCATTGGATATTATTAACATTCATTATCTTATAGAACTAGTACTGTATCACAAACTATGTTGTAGGAAATGAGGTAGTGCTCTGGTTACTCAGAATAAAGAATTATTTCTTGGTGCCATTAGCGAAGTCTTCCTCTTCATCACATAAACATGATGGAGGTGCTCGGGCCAGCAGATATGAGGAGCAAGATGGCCCTTACAAACTGGCTCAATGTGAACAGGAATGTCCACGTGGAAACGCACAATGAACCTATTCAAGGTATGGACTTTTGACTGGGATGGAGAGAGTCAGCCTTTCATTTCTCAGGAAAAAAAAGAAAACAAGAAAATGAATTCTTCTTAAAGCAGTCAGAAAGAACCCTTGCACTGCTAACACTCCAGTGAGACCATTCTGACCTCCATAATGGTAAGATAATAAATTTGTGTTGTCTTAAGTGACCAAGTTTGTGCCAATTAATTATAGCAGCAGTAGGAAATTAATACAGTAGCGTAGAGTATTTTACAGGGATCCGGATGGAGATAGTGAAGGACAGGGAAGCCTGGCTTGCTTTAGTTTATGGAGTAGCAAAGAGTCAGACATTACTCAGTGACTGAACAACAAAATGCCTGATGATCTGAGGTGGAGCTGATGTAATAATAATAGAAATAAAATACACAATAAATGTAATGCTCTTGAATCATCCTGAAACCATTCCCCCTGCCTGGTCTGTGGAAAATTCACCTTCCATGAAACCAGTTCCTGATGACAAAAGTTTGGAGATGTGTGTTTTAAGAAATATACTTAAATTTACAAAAAAAAAAAAAAAGTTGCTGTAGCACATATGGCATAGAGAGGAATCAAAGTAAAACAGCAATTTGGTGCCAGGAATAAGGTCAAAACAAAGCTAGAGATCCTTGAAATCAGCACAAAGAAGGAAATAGGCTTAGCTACAAAATGTAAATGCCTATACAGAAAATAATAATTCAAGCCACAAATATATCTTATAAAATTATCATAAATGTTTTCTTACAATGTATCTGGTGCAATGTCAGTTCCTTAGGTGACTTGTACAGCATGAGTTTCACAATCAATGCTGAATTCCATCTAACCTGGTTTGGAGAAATGTTAATAAGAATTTATTTCAAAATATTTATATTTGGATTTCCAAAAGGCATTGGATATTATTAACATTCATTATCTTATAGAACTAGTACTGTATCACAAACTATGTTGTAGGAAATGAGGTAGTGCTCTGGTTACTCAGAATAAAGAATTATTTCTTGGTGCCATTAGCGAAGTCTTCCTCTTCATCACATAAACATGATGGAGGTGCTCGGGCCAGCAGATATGAGGAGCAAGATGGCCCTTACAAACTGGTTCAATGTGAATAGGAATGTCCAAGTGGAAAAGCACAATGAACAACCTATTCAAGGTATGGACTTTTGACTGGGATGGAGACAAAGGAACTAAGTTGCAAATTTGAGAGGTGCTAGAATAAAAAAATAAACAGACATTTTCAACTAAGTAGATGAAAACCAACCACTTGGGGAAAATTTGATGATATAAGTAAATTGTATGCACATGGACAGTCCATCACCTAGAAATGGCATTTATACTATCCTTTTCCTCAGCTTCATGGAATGATCCACACTTTTTCATTATTTGATGTAATCAGTGCACTGATTGATTGGTCTGTTCATATACAAGCACTTCTCGAATTCATTCTGTCCCACATGCTTTGATGAGCCTGGGGATACAAGACACATGATTAAATGTGCATTGTATGTATGATCATTATTTATTTTCTTTAGAAAAGGAAGCAGTCAGTTATTCAGTCTGGCAACATATTTTGATTTATTATCCATGTGAATGTTTAAAGCAAATCTTAGTTCCAGTTCTTGCAGAAAGGATTACTAGCTCTTCTTACTTTATCATTACATATGCCATTATCGACAACTCTGCTCGCTCTTATCATATACTGGTTTTACCTGCGTATGAGTCACGATAGAAGGACTTTTTATAACAAAGCATTTAATTGCTTCTTTGCCTCTAGGGAAGTTATATGCTAAGATATTAAGCTCAGATGGTGCCTGTGTGCTCAGCCTCAAAAGCAACCCTCATCTCTTCTCTCCTAATACCTGAAGACAACAGTGCAATCTGTTATATGATAAAGTTATCCAATCACTACTCTAAGTCTCAGCCAGTAATGTTTGTGTTTTGTTAATCCACGACTGTCATAAATACTGCAAAGGTTAGACTGAACCAATTCAAAATTTTGACTGCAATTATTCCAGAATGATATTCTGTTTTGGATAAGTGTGAGTGATTGTGGTACACACAGAGAGAATGGAATTGTCAGGGGGAAAGCGGTAAAATAGCATCCAGTGAGTGAAGGTAGGCAGGCATCTTTCCAGCTACTCTAAATTAAGATCTTCATTTTGACCAGGAGTTTGATCATTTTATTTGAAGTACTATGAACTTGGGGCTTCCCTGGTAGCTCAGACTGTAAAGAATCTGCCTGTAATGCAAGAGACCTGGCTTGAAAAGATCCCCCAAAGAAGGGAACGACACCCACTTCAACATCAAAAAGAAAAAAAAAAAAAAAAAAGATAGAGAGATTTCACCTTCAGTCCCAATTCTATCACTAAATAAGTAATTGGATTGTATGTTTAATTGTATTTCTTATCTCTGAACGGTTTTATCTATAAAATGAGACAGTTAAGCCACTGAGTTCTTCATGTCTAAATCCTATAAGGAAATATTAGAAACATAAAATATCAAAATAGATCACCAAACTGTGTGGAAATTATATTTTTATTTCTCTGCATAGAGATTCCCATATATTAACATAAGCAATTGAGAGTTAGCTGACTACTAATTATTTATTTTTGTAAGAAGAAGAAATTTTTCATTCTTTGGAACCTGTCCAATCTTGGAATTGTTGTTTGGATTATCTCATTTAATTGTCAAGTAATTCTGTAAAGTAGAAGTTAGTCTCTCATAAAAACTGATGAAGAAAAATAAAGTTCAGACTGAAAATTTGTCGAAGATCATGCAACTAGTAAATAGAGGGGTTGGAATATAAATCCAAGTCTCTCTACATTTGTTTATTACAGTCAAATGATTCTGTGTAATTTGCCTGTTGAGTATGTGACAGATTTCAATGGAGAATGGAATTTTAAAAATCATCTTCAGTTTTTAGAATTATATATTTATAAACCACACAAATGTAGGCCCTCCACTAAAACCTGAATAAAGTTTGAACAGTTTCATATTGCCAAAACAATTTGAGTTAGGGTAGACTTGGACAGTGCAGAATGATCAGTCTTTTGCTTCCTTTGTAGGGGTGAAAGAAGGAATTTCTCTGCTCTAAGGCTCCAGAGAATGTTTTGAAGTACTCTACAGGTCATAATGTGGGAGAATCTGGCCATAGTTTCCATTTATATAAACAGAGTTTTTATTTTAAAAGCACTTTCACATGCATTATGTAAATATTCAGTAATGAATATTTAATCCAAAGGCATCTGAGTCTCATCCATATTTTTATGGGGCATAATTTACACAACTTTTAGTCTCCCGATACCTCTGCACTGTGAAAAAACCCCCCTTATGACAGCCTGCTAAAAACTAGATTTGATAAATGTCCAATATTAATTCATCCTGCATATAAATAAACCACTTCATTCAAAATACAACTTATTACAGAGAGTTTTGTTTTTATGGTATCAGTGGGCTTCACTGGTAGCACAATGGAGACAATACACGGCAGGACACTTAGAGCAACTTACTCGGTAGGGCTGAAATTGCTCATGATTAAAATTAAAACAATAAACTTCAGCCTAGATGTGTCTTCATTACTAAAGCATTGGGTCATTTACTTTAACAATGTCAACTTACTTTCCCTCTCACATTCTGTTTAATTAGGAAAGGAAGCAATATGCAAGAGTACACCTCATGGTGTCCCATTACCTTGGAGAAATGTGTTCTCTGTTCCTAAAAATTTTACCCTTGAACGTGTCTCAATGGGAAGACACCATATGTCAAGTAATTCTGTAAAGTAGAAGTTAGTCTCTCATAAAACTGATGAAGAAAAATAAAGTTCAGACTGAAAATTTGTCGAAGATCATGCAACTAGTAAATAGAGGGGTTGGAATATAAATCCAAGTCTCTCTACATTTGTTTATTACAGTCAAATGATTCTGTGTAATTTGCCTGTTGAGTATGTGACAGATTTCAATGGAGAATGGAATTTTAAAAATCATCTTCAGTTTTTAGAATTATATATTTATAAACCACACAAATGTAGGCCCTCCACTAAAACCTGAATAAAGTTTGAACAGTTTCATATTGCCAAAACAATTTGAGTTAGGGTAGACTTGGACAGTGCAGAATGATCAGTCTTTTGCTTCCTTTGTAGGGGTGAAAGAAGGAATTTCTCTGCTCTAAGGCTCCAGAGAATGTTTTGAAGTACTCTACAGGTCATAATGTGGGAGAATCTGGCCATAGTTTCCATTTATATAAACAGAGTTTTTATTTTAAAAGCACTTTCACATGCATTATGTAAATATTCAGTAATGAATATTTAATCCAAAGGCATCTGAGTCTCATCCATATTTTTATGGGGCATAATTTACACAACTTTTAGTCTCCCGATACCTCTGCACTGTGAAAAACCCCACTTATGACAGCCTGCTAAAAACTAGATTTGATAAATGTCCAATATTAATTCATCCTGCATATAAATAAACCACTTCATTCAAAATACAACTTATTACAGAGAGTTTTGTTTTTATGGTATCATTGGGCTTCACTGTTAGCACAATGGAGACAATACACGGCAGGACACTTAGAGCAACTTACTCGGTAGGGCTGAAATTGCTCATGATTAAAATTAAAACAATAAACTTCAGCCTAGATGTGTCTTCATTACTAAAGCATTGGGTCATTTACTTTAACAATGTCAACTTACTTTCCCTCTCACATTCTGTTTAATTAGGAAAGGAAGCAATATGCAAGAGTACACCTCATGGTGTCCCATTACCTTGGAGAAATGTGTTCTCTGTTCCTAAAAATAACTTGACCAATTCTTACACCCTCTGTTAGAATGAAACAGTGTCTCAATGGGAAGACACCATATGAACACTAGAATAAAATTGACTCTCACCTTCTAAGGAGAATGTGTTTTCTTAGAATGACAATAAAACAGGTAGTATGTGTATTTTATGCCTAAAGTAGTGTAAAAAACTGACTAGTCTCAAATATGAAAACAATGTTGTCCAGAAATTCTGAACAGAGAATGAAGGGAACATGAAGCTAACAGAAATGGTACATATGTAATAAAATACCAATTTTGTGTAGTTGGCTTCAGTAGATGTAACAATTTAACCTATGTTTTTCTTCCCAGTATTTTGAAACTGTAGTGGAAAGGAAATTGGGCTGTGTTTATCCACCTCCTGACATGACCCTACAGATCACCAGTGATTATACACAGTCAATATATATGTAATTTTTTAAAGTAAATAATCCATGGGGTAGTGCCTGATTTATTTTGGTTAGAACAATGGAGAGTTTAAACAGTTCACTGTATAAGCAAGGCTCATTAGGTGTGATCATAAAGCAAGTTTATTTTATCTCCCTCTTGTTTATTCAGGGGTCAAGCCTTCCCCTGTGTCTGGTTGATAACACAGACAGGCCCATAACCTTTCCATTCACACGCAGGTAATAAAAAGTTTTTTGATCATGCTAAGTCAACAAACAAGCTGTCTTCCATGGAGTTTGCACAGTTTCATCCCATTGGCAGTAATCTTTTTCCCCACTTCCCTGGCAATGGTTTGTCCTCCGCAGGAAGCCTACTGCTTCTCCCTCAAATGTTATCCCAACTTGCTGGTCCCTTTGGTTTGGGAGCAGAGAGCAAGAAAAATAAAGGAAGGAAGCCAGAAAAGTTGGAATTTCTACTACTATAGAAGGCTTTGTGCTCCGTTGGCCTCACAGGTGTTTGATGTTGATTCTTGGGTAAAAGACACCTCCCCATGACTGGTCTCATTTATTTTCAGTCTCTCGATCCTTTTGACACAGACTCCAATAGAACCATCCACGCCCTTACTGCAGCTCCTGTCAGGTCAGAGATTCCTGTAGCCTTTCACTGAGTGGGCAATAAGGTACAGCTCATTCAGAAATGTTGTTGCTTTTGACATGAAAGTGGCAAACGGGGCCCTCCTTCGTGTTTTGCAGACTATGATAGTGCCAGCTGCTTACAGAGCAGATACTTTCCCTCAGCTTGCCCTGAACAGTTATAGGCACATGACACTCCTCATTTCTTAGATTTGACTCAAACCACTGTGCATTGCATTGCCACAAGTCTCAGACAGAGCCACATACTGGGGGATTGGGGTAGGTGAGAGAGGAAACGTCACAGTACAGCTCTCTCTAAGGAGATCTCCAGCTACCCAATGTGCTCTGGTCTCCACCTTCTCTAAATATCTTTACAACTTCAATTTGAGTGAAAGCTTTACAAGCCATCCAACCAGTTTTCAGACCTCTACTTTTAAATTTTTGCCAGATGCATTCTTTTAAAATTAGTTTATTTTGTCTTCACTTCTGAGCCAAAAGTGAGATTAGAAAGAATACCATAAAACAACCTGTTCCATATAGTCCAATATTCTTTTTTTTTTTTTTCTTGAAACTGTCTACACAACAGTAAATGTTCAGAAGTTACACACAAAAGAAGGGTGATATAGACTCCAATTTGGCAGAAGAATATCAGAGATAAGATACTTAGAAGCTAATTAGACACTGGTATTTAAAAATCATTTCACTATCTGCCTTTTGGGAGATAAAGCATAAGTATTGACTACAAATTAAATTATTTCTCTAACCTTGGCAATACCGATGTCAAGTTAGATCCTTCCCATTGGCAATCCCCAAACCCTAACTAAATGCATGCATTTTAATTTGTGTTAAAATCTTAAAAAATCTTTTCTTAAAGAAAAGCTTAGCTTGTTTCTACACATTTTTAGACTTTAATATCTAATTGGAAATCAGAAATTTGTTATCGAAAAAACATCTGCGCTTGTAACTAATTTTCTGTTTGTCTTCAGATGTCTAATATGGAACAGAAGCAACATCAGGCTTGTGGGGTTTTTTCCCTCTCTTTCAAGCTAGCAAAGAGACACAGACTCCAATAGAACCATCCACGCCCTTACTGCAGCTCCTGTCAGGTCAGAGATTCCTGTAGCCTTTCACTGAGTGGGCAATAAGGTACAGCTCATTCAGAAATGTTGTTGCTTTTGACATGAAAGTGGCAAACGGGGCCCTCCTTCGTGTTTTGCAGACTATGATAGTGCCAGCTGCTTACAGAGCAGATACTTTCCCTCAGCTTGCCCTGAACAGTTATAGGCACATGACACTCCTCATTTCTTAGATTTGACTCAAACCACTGTGCATTGCATTGCCACAAGTCTCAGACAGAGCCACATACTGGGGGATTGGGGTAGGTGAGAGAGGAAACGTCACAGTACAGCTCTCTCTAAGGAGATCTCCAGCTACCCAATGTGCTCTGGTCTCCACCTTCTCTAAATATCTTTACAACTTCAATTTGAGTGAAAGCTTTACAAGCCATCCAACCAGTTTTCAGACCTCTACTTTTAAATTTTTGCCAGATGCATTCTTTTAAAATTAGTTTATTTTGTCTTCACTTCTGAGCCAAAAGTGAGATTAGAAAGAATACCATAAAACAACCTGTTCCATATAGTCCAATATTCTTTTTTTTTTTTTTCTTGAAACTGTCTACACAACAGTAAATGTTCAGAAGTTACACACAAAAGAAGGGTGATATAGACTCCAATTTGGCAGAAGAATATCAGAGATAAGATACTTAGAAGCTAATTAGACACTGGTATTTAAAAATCATTTCACTATCTGCCTTTTGGGAGATAAAGCATAAGTATTGACTACAAATTAAATTATTTCTCTAACCTTGGCAATACCGATGTCAAGTTAGATCCTTCCCATTGGCAATCCCCAAACCCTAACTAAATGCATGCATTTTAATTTGTGTTAAAATCTTAAAAAATCTTTTCTTAAAGAAAAGCTTAGCTTGTTTCTACACATTTTTAGACTTTAATATCTAATTGGAAATCAGAAATTTGTTATCGAAAAAACATCTGCGCTTGTAACTAATTTTCTGTTTGTCTTCAGATGTCTAATATGGAACAGAAGCAACATCAGGCTTGTGGGGTTTTTTCCCTCTCTTTCAAGCTAGCAAAGAGACAAAAAAGCCAAATTCAAGAGAGTGTTTCAGTAGTTTACATTATCAGAGAAGAATTATGTGTAAGCATTTCTATATAACTTCCTAAATTCCTATGAAACATTGGCCAATATCTGATATTAATTATCCTTAATTAATTATCTTTTTAAATTATCTTTTTTAACAATCTTCTCAGAGGTTGAGAAAGGTCATTGATGAAATACGACATAGGAAGCTATTATGCTGAGGGAAACTTTTCCAAATTGCCAAGAGTGCAGTCTCAAGGAAAAAGTGGAGGTCCAAAAGTCTGAATAGAGATGTGGGAGAAGAGTCACAAAACACCTGCTGGATATCAGCCCAAAACAGAGGACTACAAAGAAAAACAAAATGTAACATATTTGCTTTCTTTAGTCCAAAAAAAAAAAAAAGTACAGAGCTGTAAATGGCCACAGGATTTGTAAATATAGTACACATGTTTTAAACTATTATATATAAGACATCAGGGACATGACCTATTATAATCCTATTTCAAAATTCCTGGAATGAGACAAACATAACAGGGTGTAATTTTCAAATGCAATTAAACAACTTATTTCAAACCAAAATTTTGAAAGGCAGCAGTGATGTAGGATTTATTTCCCAAACTTTCACCTCCTGGGCATATCTGTAGTGTTCTGTTCCTTGGGGAAAGTCATGAGCCCTAGAGTATTAACTTGGCCCTGAAAAGAGAATGAAGTGCTGCCTTGTACTGCCTTAGTTCCTAATATAATTACTACAGATCTTCTCTCCTGCAATTGCAAGGTCAGATCCACAGTCATCACCCTTGAATTGCAATTTCCACTCAGGTCTGGCTGGCAGCAGCTGAAGCTACTATTAACTGAATGTTTATTTTATGCCAGATATTACACAAACTGTTCAAAGTGCATTTCTGGTAAAGACTTTAGCACATCAAGAAGTAGACTTTATAATTTTATTAATATATTGAGAAAGCCCAAATCAGAGCAAATAAATATCTTTCTCAAATCATTACAACTCATAACTGGCAAACCAAGGACACACTGACTCATAAGCTCTTATCTGATGCGTAGACTGGCTCCCTGAATGACTTCAGGGGAATGAGAATACTGTATAGGGCTGAGTTTCATACTCAGCTCACACAGCTCAGAAACTCACTTCTGATACTTGAAACTAAGTTTTCACTTTGGCGACAGGGTCAGATAAGTGGGACACAGCCTGAATGAATTGATATATTATTTTTTCCAAGATTTTGTGTATAATTACTGCACTGTTCGTAAATCTAAAGATGTGCATATACCCTTACAAGCCCAGTTCCATGTGTATCACTGACCATTCACTCTTGGCAAGCATGAAAAGAGGCGCTGAGAATATGAACATTAATGAGATAGATCCTCAACCTCTCAGAGCCTTGTGGTTCCATTTTGAAGACAGATGGATTATAACACATATATATTAGAATTATATATGTATATATTTGAAGAGGACAGAGATACAATAATTTCCTCTTTTGTCTGTAGGAGTTGGAGAATGAAGTGACATTTTTATAATGCAGGTCTTTCTCCATTTTGTACTTTAGAAGATGCATATTACTCGATTATTTAAACAGCATGCATAAATAAACATTCTTGTCTTCTTAAGGCATTCAAAAAATGGCCTCAAATGACTAAGCAAATGAATGGCACTGTGACTTGAACTTGTTTGAATTAAGGAGTCCTGGAATAAATAACTTGGGTACTCGTCTGAAGATACTTGCTACTGCTGCTGATGCTTAGGCACATCAGTCATGTCCGACTCTGTACGACCCTATGGATTACAGCCAGTGAGGCTCCTCTGTCCATGGAACTCTCCAGGCAAGAATACTGGAGTGGATTACATGCCCTCCTCCAGGGGATTTTCCCAACCCAGAGATTGAACCAGGGTCTCCTGCATTGCAGACAGATTCTTTACCACTGAACCACCAAGGAAGCTCTTAAGATGCTTATCTTATTAAAAAAAAAAAAAAAAAGCAAGTAAACAAAAACAATGAAATGCAGAAAGTGATAAATGCTAAGGATTGTGTTAAGTGGTGTAAAAAATGGTCGTGGGCGTCCTGTTTTAAGTCATAATGGGTTTCATTGAAGTGACAAAACTATATTAAAATGAGCAGCCCCTCTTCTCCTGCACTGCATAATCAACACTATCGAGAGCTTATTGTTATTCAGATAGGTACCAAAAATTAATGTTTGGAATCGGAGTCATTTCTCAAATGAGATAGAAAGAGGCTTGTAACGGCCATTACCTCATCAGCATTTAGTGTCTCTTCTGAAGGACAGGAGAGCATGGGAGAGACCAATCAGAATTAGGAAGAGAGAAGATAAAAGAAAGGCCAAAGGAAAGGAATTTTTTTCATTATACTGCAGACTTTAATGGATCTCTGTTGTCAGTCTAATTTGTTAAGATCAATGGCTTCTGTTAAACTGTATTCTGGGCTTCCCTATCTCCATTTAATTCATCTACTCAGCGCATGCTTTTCTTTTGAAAGACAAGAGCAAGAGAGAGTTTTCAGACATTTTGCTGGCCCTTTTTATGTATTTTTTTTTCCCCTGTGAGCTATCAAATAATTTAAGATGTATACGGAAATAAAAGCTTCTTATCAAGGAATAGAATGTGAAATCCTTCAGTGAAAATACTGTCAAAATAGAGTGCATTTAAATTGTGTTTACAAGTTTTTGAATGTGTGAAGAAAAAATGAGAAATGAAGCAAAATTTTCAGAAATTTCTCCATATCTAGCTGTGAAACCTACAGTAATACTGGCTCAATAAATTTTAACAATTTATCAAAATAGTCGTCACATAAAAGAGGAACTTTAAAATCCTTGGTGAACCACACAAGCTATTTTACAAAGTATATTAGTATCATACATAGCATAGAAGATGTGTCCTATGTTTTATTTTAGTTGAACATACGTATTTATCTGGTATTCATAAGACTTTTACCTAATATTTATCATGGTGAATGCAGATTTTTGCCTTGTTTCATTAGTTTAAAATACAAGAGAAAGAGAAAATAAAGTGCATTATATTAAAGCACTGATAAGTGATGACAAATAAAGATGTAAATATATGTAATAGTAAATACATATGTATAATTTCACATGAATATAAATATGCACATTATATAAATATGCACATTATAAATATGCACATTATATAAATATATGCTCTATATAGAACTATGTAAAAATCTATTATGTACTTAAAATAATATAATATACAAGAAATATAATTGCATATAATGCTCATGTCATTATATAATATTTTTATTTCTTATTGATATAAAGATTAATGTTTAGCCTAATTTCCATAGAAAACAGCTTAATGAAAAGTAAGATATTACAAATTAATGTTTGTCTTCTGAAGGACAGGAGAGCATGGGAGAGACCAATCAGAATTAGGAAGAGAGAAGATAAAAGAAAGGCCAAAGGAAAGGAATTTTTTTCATTATACTGCAGACTTTAATGGATCTCTGTTGTCAGTCTAATTTGTTAAGATCAATGGCTTCTGTTAAACTGTATTCTGGGCTTCCCTATCTCCATTTAATTCATCTACTCAGCGCATGCTTTTCTTTTGAAAGACAAGAGCAAGAGAGAGTTTTCAGACATTTTGCTGGCCCTTTTTATGTATTTTTTTTTCCCCTGTGAGCTATCAAATAATTTAAGATGTATACGGAAATAAAAGCTTCTTATCAAGGAATAGAATGTGAAATCCTTCAGTGAAAATACTGTCAAAATAGAGTGCATTTAAATTGTGTTTACAAGTTTTTGAATGTGTGAAGAAAAAATGAGAAATGAAGCAAAATTTTCAGAAATTTCTCCATATCTAGCTGTGAAACCTACAGTAATACTGGCTCAATAAATTTTAACAATTTATCAAAATAGTCGTCACATAAAAGAGGAACTTTAAAATCCTTGGTGAACCACACAAGCTATTTTACAAAGTATATTAGTATCATACATAGCATAGAAGATGTGTCCTATGTTTTATTTTAGTTGAACATACGTATTTATCTGGTATTCATAAGACTTTTACCTAATATTTATCATGGTGAATGCAGATTTTTGCCTTGTTTCATTAGTTTAAAATACAAGAGAAAGAGAAAATAAAGTGCATTATATTAAAGCACTGATAAGTGATGACAAATAAAGATGTAAATATATGTAATAGTAAATACATATGTATAATTTCACATGAATATAAATATGCACATTATATAAATATGCACATTATAAATATGCACATTATATAAATATATGCTCTATATAGAACTATGTAAAAATCTATTATGTACTTAAAATAATATAATATACAAGAAATATAATTGCATATAATGCTCATGTCATTATATAATATTTTTATTTCTTATTGATATAAAGATTAATGTTTAGCCTAATTTCCATAGAAAACAGCTCTAATGAAAAAGTAAGATATTACAAATTAATAATATATTATTGCAGATTTTGGGGCTTCCCTGGTGGCTCAGATGGTAAAGAATCTGACCTGGGTTTAATCCCTGGGTTAGAAAGATCCCCTGGAGAAGGGAATAGCTCCCCACTGTAATATTTTTGACTGGAGAATTCCATGGACAGAGCATGGCAGGCTACAGTACATAGGGTTGCAAAGAGTCAGACACGACTGAGCAATTAACACTTTCACTTTTTTTTGCACACTTTGAGAATATGTTCAAATATTTGAATACAATCACCCATGTCCCTTATGCATGATTTTGAGAGTTCCACCTTATAATATTAGCACTGAGATTCTAACCAATATTCAATCATCCAAAAAAGAATCAATTACCTTTTGTATAAACTACTATGAAGGTCAAGGATTTGACTAAGACATTTTAAAAGAGTTTTCAATAAGACATTTTGAAATCAAAGGGTCTCCTGTTCTCTCAGTTAAACTGAAATATAACTTACCACACTATTCCATTCACCAAATATTTTAGTTAATGGAGGTTTGCTGTGTGATTTGCTTTCAAACAATTTTGAAGTCTATGGGGAAAAGATATGTAGAATAATGTAAAATGTCCTAGTCAAGCAGGCTTAGGTTTGAATCCCATCTCTGTGCTGGTCTAACAGATTGCCACTGTAGAATTGGGAAAGAGGAAATAAAAGAAAAATGTGTGCTCAAGCTTTGCATTTTCCTGTAATTTTGCCTTGCATCAGAAAGAATTCAACAGACCCCAACATTTAGGGTACATGCTCAAAGAAGTGTTGTTGGGAGACACAAAACTTCATCACCAAACCTAAGTGGACGCATGCCTCTAGGGTAAAGGACAAAAAGAGGGAAAAATAGCATTGGTGAAACAGTCTTCAAGTCAAAAAAAGCAAAAACAAAAACAAATCAGTGCTACTATCTGGCCCAAGCCCATTCATTCTTTGTCTCTCAATTCCTAGTCTATTCTTTACTAAGCAGTTTTCATTCTTTGTCTCTCAGAAGGCCCTTGAAGAATAAAGTAATTTCCATAGAAAACAGCTCTAATGAAAAAGTAAGATATTACAAATTAATAATATATTATTGCAGATTTTGGGGCTTCCCTGGTGGCTCAGATGGTAAAGAATCTGACCTGGGTTTAATCCCTGGGTTAGAAAGATCCCCTGGAGAAGGGAATAGCTCCCCACTGTAATATTTTTGACTGGAGAATTCCATGGACAGAGCATGGCAGGCTACAGTACATAGGGTTGCAAAGAGTCAGACACGACTGAGCAATTAACACTTTCACTTTTTTTTGCACACTTTGAGAATATGTTCAAATATTTGAATACAATCACCCATGTCCCTTATGCATGATTTTGAGAGTTCCACCTTATAATATTAGCACTGAGATTCTAACCAATATTCAATCATCCAAAAAAGAATCAATTACCTTTTGTATAAACTACTATGAAGGTCAAGGATTTGACTAAGACATTTTAAAAGAGTTTTCAATAAGACATTTTGAAATCAAAGGGTCTCTTGTTCTCTCAGTTAAACTGAAATATAACTTACCACACTATTCCATTCACCAAATATTTTAGTTAATGGAGGTTTGCTGTGTGATTTGCTTTCAAACAATTTTGAAGTCTATGGGGAAAAGATATGTAGAATAATGTAAAATGTCCTAGTCAAGCAGGCTTAGGTTTGAATCCCATCTCTGTGCTGGTCTAACAGATTGCCACTGTAGAATTGGGAAAGAGGAAATAAAAGAAAAATGTGTGCTCAAGCTTTGCATTTTCCTGTAATTTTGCCTTGCATCAGAAAGAATTCAACAGACCCCAACATTTAGGGTACATGCTCAAAGAAGTGTTGTTGGGAGACACAAAACTTCATCACCAAACCTAAGTGGACGCATGCCTCTAGGGTAAAGGACAAAAAGAGGGAAAAATAGCATTGGTGAAACAGTCTTCAAGTCAAAAAAAAAACAAAAACAAAAACAAATCAGTGCTACTATCTGGCCCAAGCCCATTCATTCTTTGTCTCTCAATTCCTAGTCTATTCTTTACTAAGTCACTGTCTCCTTTAAAAGTACATCGTCAGTAACACATACACATGTAGTGAAAAACAAGAGAAAGATCTTAAGCAGAAGGCCCTTGAAGAACAGTAATAAATTATTGGAAAGAATAAAAAGAGTTCTAACGGGAGCTTTCAAACGTATATTATTCCTTAGATTCAAAGAATTACAGGAACTACGACCTTCGAAAACAAGTTCACAGTTCAGATAAGAGAAATGGAGGTTCAAGGAAGTGATTATATGACAAAGGAAGGAGACAAAATCAATTCGGAAAAACTAACAGGGAAATGAGAAGCTAGAATTGAAGATACTGCAGGAATGCAAGTGGCATTTAATGCCACAAAAAATAGAGCAAAGATGATTGACAAAAACATCGGGCGTAAGTGGATCAACCTGAGATCTCAGGCATGAAAGAGCACCATAGTTATGCAAGATATAAGGGAGGAAAGCTGGTAATAAAATAATTAGGACTATTTTTGTCAAGCTCAAAATTTCAGGAACTTAAACAGACAGGTAGGCGGGTCAGAAATTTAGAATGGTATTAGATTACTTCATAAAACAGCAACAGAAGGTACTGAAATATATAATCACAAATTGGACGTGAAAATGTATTGGACACTTGTGCTCAGAAACAAAGAAAACAAAGAAGAAAATGTCTAAATATTCCTAAACACAAAAAATGCATAAAAAGAGAAAGGGGACTGGCAAAAGTACAGTTTTAAGGGAAGGAAGGGTGAAGTGAAACGAGAAATAACCAAATAATGCAACCACCAAATGGAAAAGCTATGTTTAAATGACTCCTAAATAGCCCACTGAAACAACTGAATTATAAAATATAACCAAAAATGATTGGATTTGTGTTTAAGAGTATTGAATGTAAATTAACAAAGGAGAAAGTGCCTATGATTGTGTGCCTATGATTAGTTACTTCTTTCTAAAGCAAAGATTCAACAATTAAATATAAATTTAAAAGACAGGATGATATTGGCACTATTTTCACCCATTAACTTTAGAGGGACATTTTAAAAATACTGTAATTTTTGAGTGTATGTCTGTATGTAAAAAAAAACCATTTAACTTAATTTCAACAATTCCTTTCCTTATACTTCAGTGGTGGTTATTGTTAAATTTTATTGAAATAAATACTTTTTATAAAATAATGTGCATAATATAGTCTATTTTTCTTAAAATATCACTCTCTCTTTCTGCAAACATGTGCTTGTATTAAATGCCATAAATTATGTTTATCAGATGCTGATAGGGCAAATTTCTGGAAGGTCAGGTAGTCTATGATGTTTATTGTTCTATGAATTTCCCTGTCCTGTATTTTCCTGTATTTCTATATTGTTCTAAGATAACATATCATCAAAAATTCTTTCAGTATTCAAAAATATCAGCACATTTCTTCCATCTCTAAAATTATACTGTATAACTCAAAACACAGTGTTTAATGACTTTCCAAAATGTTCCAGTTATAAAGAGCACAAAAATGATAATAGATTACAAATTACAGTTGCACATTTATCAAAGATTTTAGGGCTATACTTAACCAGAAGTTTTATTTAAAATGAATGAAAAAAAAATCCACAGAAATACTAGACTAAACTTTTTTTTATTTGAACTTCAAATAAAATAGATTTATTTTGCAATTGAAGGATAATTTCTTTACAGATTTGTGTTGGTTTCTACCAAATATCATCACAGAACCAGCCATAGGTATTGTTAAGTCCAGCTGCTCCAGAACTTTCCCGCTAATCCCTCCCTATCCCACCCTACTAAGGGTGTTACAGAACCTGAGTTTGAGTTCCCTGACTCAAACAGTAAATTTCCATTGGCTATCTAGAAGTTACTGTTTATTTTAACACCCTTAACTTTACAGATACTGGAGCCAAAACTAAATTAATATTCACTGTAGTTGCTAGTGTCTACAATCTCTTCCTAGATACATTTTACCATCCTCTGCCCCAACCCACCTATCATTGTCAAATAATAGATTTATATCATTCTTTCCCTTTTTCTCTTAAGATTCTTCGTTCTTCAAATGACCAAGGTTGCACTATGTTAGTAAACAACTAAAGTTAATGAGGATTCCATGCATTTTGATTAATGAAAAAACAAGTTAAAGCATTTTGGGTGCATGAATATGGATCATTCTGCAGATTGAATTTTTTTTTTTTTTTGTACTTTAAGAAGGAAGGGTTAATAATGCACTACATTCTGGTATGTTTTATCTAGACATATTCTGGTTGAATTGTTAAGATGGTAGTCAGCACTCTTGCTCTCTGCCTGTTTCCTTCCACAGAGATTTATCCATTAGTGTAATGGATGAATTAGATTTAGCGCCTCTTCAACTCTCCACCAACTATTTCCTAAGAAAGTGAACTGATTTAAAGTGATTAACAAGTTTGGGAGAAGAAATTGGTCACATATACCTCAGTCTGTCATTTTCTCTTTCCTCTTGAGAGAGGCCACTTTAAAGTGAACCCTTTCCAGCATGTCTAGCTTCTTCCCAGTCCAGCCTATCACTTCCACTTGAATAATCTGGCTAACTGCGGGGATTAGTATGAAGAACAGGATTCAACTCTCTCATATAAACCCTTATCTATAATAATTAGCTCCTTATTAAAGATAATTCTTTACTTTTTGTTTTGTCTTACACTATGTAAGATTTATAACCTTGGCAGAGATAGAGCAGTGCACTTCTTATTGGCCTCCAGTGAATCGTGTTGTAATTTGTAAGAAAATATCAGAATTAGTAAAACATCCAACCATCGAGCTGTAAATTTCTTTA
Source organism: Tragulus kanchil (assembly GCA_022376925.1). NCBI lineage: Eukaryota > Metazoa > Chordata > Mammalia > Artiodactyla > Tragulidae > Tragulus > Tragulus kanchil. The sequence goes on along the minus strand of JAIOJX010000003.1, from coordinate 82,407,013 downwards.
AAGATTTGTTTCAAAATACTAAACCTTTCTAAATGTAGTGTTTCATATGCTGTAAATATCAATCCTACTACTTGTTTAGTTGGTAAAGATAATTTTAAGGGCACATAGAAAAGTGTTATTATTATTACTATTCTCATAGTAATAGACTATCGGTAGAGAACATTTTTAAAATTTCTTCTTAAAGATATACTTTTTTCCCTCTGAGGTAAAAATCCATATTTATAGCCTAATATCTCTGCCATAAAACTGTAGTTAAATTGTCAAGACTATTCTGTTTCTTTAAAATAATTACATATCTTACATGTAATAATGTTGTACCTTTGATGAAATATGATATACTGATTTTCTTCATTTGTTTTGTATCTAAACTTTAAAAAGAGTGGCAACTTAAGTTTTTAAAATGTCTTTGCCTCTGTATAGCCATTTCAAATCTGATTCATTAAAGTCAAGTAAGTCAGATAGAGAGATAGCATGTGATATTACTTATATGTGAAATCTACAAATAAACCTATTTACAAAACAGAAATAGAGTTACAGAACTTATTTCAGGGGAAAAGATGAGGAAGATAAATTGGGAAGTGGGATTGACTTTTGCAGACTACTGTGTATAATAGATACCTAATAAGAGCCTATTGTATGCCACAGGTAGCTTTATTCAGTGCTCCATAATGGCCTATACAGGAATAGAATCTAAAAAAAAATAGATACATGCGTATGTATAACTGATTCACTTTTTTGCATAGCAGAACTTAACAGAACACTGTAAATCAACTATAATCCAATGAAGTTAATTTAAAAAATAAAGTCAAAAGGAAGTACCAAGAATATTTTACTTCTTTCTTTTTGGTTTTATTTTGAGGGTTTAAATTAAAATATCTAGGAATCAATGACTTCTCTAAAAGTGGGTGTGGATGTCATGAAGTTTAGGAATATCCTGCTGTGGTCAGAGTTTGGGGATGCCTAGAAATGCCAAACAGTTCACATGCCATTTGCTTGGCAGTTTGCAGTTACTAGCCTGCTACCTGATAAGATGTGAGCACAAAAAGTCTCAGGAAAATACTCCTGTTCCCTAATATAGCTGACTCATGCTTCTCTTCTGGCTGTATTACACAGAAAGTCACTAGATTGCTAGAGTCTGATATATTATGGATTTTAAAGTATGAATTTTTCTTCTGATTCAAAACAATGTATCTGAAGAGGATTTTAATAAAAACATGGTTTTTGTTATTGTTTTGAGATTAGGTGCTCATTTCCATGGTTTTCAAGTTAAAGTACCTAAGGTGCTTTAATGTAAAGGAAAAAAAAAAAAAAAAACAACTTGGAGGATTGTTATATGTTAGAAATAGGTGGCTGTTTACCTGTTTCTAAGTATTAAATTACTTTTAAAATGTCAGTATAACCATAATATCATTAAGAATTTTGAAAATCTTTATAAGAAAAAAATCTGCTAGTCATATTGGGTTATTTAGTAGGTGGCTTTTCATATGTAGATATATTTGCTTCTTCAAATGTGAAACTATAGAGGGGGAAAAAGTCAATCAATTTTATTTATGGGTGAGACCTGGTTCTGCTTCTTGGTAATAGTCATTTTAGCCAGTGCCAGATGGAATGACCATCGTACATAGTATTATTTACTCCTCCTGAAAGCTATCATCATACAAAATGATTAGGTTCTGCATAAAAATTGTGTTTGACATTAAAAATCTCCATTGAAAAAAAGTGAAATTCCTTTCAGTAGAATGCAACTTTAAATTTTCTATTTGGTTTATTCCTACTACTCTTGGGATAAAATTTTATTAAAATATTTCACAATGAATATGGATAATAGGTATAGTAGATTGAAATACTTCCATGTACCATCAAATCTGATGCTGTTCTTTGTTATCATCAATGTACTTTTATTAGATAAAAAGGCATAAATGACAATCAGAGATACACTATTTCAAAACATCTTGACAAAAAAGTGTAGCTTCCTCATGATCAATGGCTTTGGAACTTTATTATCTTCTGTACTGTAATTCCATCCTTTGGAAAAGTGTATATACGTATTACAATGAAAAATAAAAGCACTATTGAAGGCACCTATGTAAAATTTTGCCTTTTCTCACTCATGATTTTGAAATCAATAGAAATATTCAAGTGCCTTTTTCCTTCATCATTGAATAGTCTTAATAAACTATTATTAATATTCAACCCTTCTAAATATACTCATCAGTCCTAAAACATAGAACATTGTAGTGGGCTAATTTCCATTTCATAAATTCTGAGATTCTTATTTTATACTCTTATTTTAGATAATCTCCCATAAAAAAAAATTTAAGAAATGGAACAAGAAAATTCTAGTTTAAATGATATTCACAAACATGTCAAACTCTTGAAATTTTAATCTTTTTTGATCAGACTACATTTAAGCAATAGTGAAAGCTTACAAATGTGGATCACTTAGTAAGTAGCATAACAGATTCATTAAATGTTCAGTATCTTCTCTATGAGTGTATGCTTAGTTACTCAGTTGTGTTTTACTCTTGGGGACCATATGGGGTATGGGCACCAAGCTGCTTTGTCCATGGAAATTTCCAGACAAGAATTCTGGAGTGAGTCGCCATTTCCTTCTCAAGGGCATGTTCCCAAGCCAGGGATCAAACTCTAGTCTCCTGCATTGGCAGACAGATTCTTTACCACTGAATCACCCACGGAGGCCTCAACTTTTCTGTATGGAATCCTTATTTCTCTTTGCATTGTAATATCACAGCTATGGGAATTTCTGAACTTTATAACCTTCATCTCCCTGTCCTTGGGTAATTTAGAAAGGATATATGCCTTCCAACACGTAGAACATTAAGAATATTTATAGATGTCTTGGCATCATGTGTCCAGGGGAAGCAAATAACATAATATTTTTATATTACAAAATTCTCTTCCCCATTATCACATCTTCAAAACACATTAAATTAATAGTGATTCAAAACTGTTTAACAAAAAATCATACTTATTAGCTTCTTTTAAGTTTTCAAATAGCATTTTCCCTGTATAATCTTTCTTCTTGTGAGGTACTTAGTATACGATTAAATACAACATTGACCAAGTAACCTCATTAATGTGTTAGAACGCACTGGAGAATTCTGCCTTTTCTATATAATAGTGAGAAAATCACTGAAAACATGTAAAATGTGAAGTTTTCATCTCTATTATGTTACCTAACATATTAATAAATATCAAAGGATTTATACTCAAAATTTATAAATAAATCTTAGACCTCAATATTAAAATAATAAATGACACAATGAAAATTGGATGAAATATTAAAACATTTCACCAAAAAAGATATTAATGAAAAAATATTCAATGTCATTAATCAACAGATAAATTCACCAAACATTTATTACCCTTTAGGTTTCACTAAAATTTTCTCTCTCATTTGATAAATACTTTTGCAATGAGTGATGTAATTTTGAAATATAATTCCTAAGCTTCTTTCTTCTCTCTCTCCATGTATATTTTCCTCTCTCTCTCTATATATATATGTATAGGTACTCCAACTGTTACTTTAACTTATTATCATCAAGTTAAATGCAAGACACAAGGAAATAATTTTACTCTATTTAATGTTCAATCAGCACCAACTATATATAGTGATGCATTTGGGTTATTACTAATGAGAAAGAATGAATTCTAATGCTATGGTCCATCTCTCACAATAATATGACACAGTAGTTAGTATAAGTCATACTAGCCTAACCTTGCACTCTTTTGTGCTGATCAGAAATATGTAAAATGTGAAATTTTACTTATCTCTTCTTTGAAGTTAACAAATCAGGAGAAATAACTGGGTTTTCAAAAGGCTTAAAAATTAAGCTCAAATACATGTACACATATGTATATAAGTATGTATATATATTTCTATATAGGTATGCATTCTCCTAGTCTTTTCATTTTGTCCTTTTTTAAAATGTACTCTTGTGATTTTTTTGTTATTTACATTTTTGGTTTTCATACAATGTGTTCATTAATCCCAAATCAAAAATTAGACTTTCTTATATTTTTTCTAGGAAATTTATTATTTTGGCTTTTATATGCAAGTTTATGAGGGATATTACATTTAAATTTGTATATAGTGAAAAGTAGGATTATAAGATTTTTTTTCAATTTCATTAACTTAAAATTCGGTCTTTATGCTACTTGCACATTACCTTGATTGCTATAATTATACAATAAATCTTAAAACTAAATAGTGCATTTTTTGATTTTAATAAATTTATATAAATTTTATCTTTGAGGTGACTTAATTTCACATATAACTTCAACTAGCAGTTTGTCAATTTGTGTGAGGAAGTCTACTGGAATTTTATTGAAACTGCTTTGACTCTGTGGAAAAAAATTTGTGAGACATGACAGGATAACAATATTAAGCCATTTAATGCATGAATACGATTTTACTATTAAGTTTCTTCAGTTTCCTTAACAGTATTGTATAAGTTTACAATGTATAGATTTTATACATATTGTATTCAATCTACACTTAAATATCTTATATTTTCACGAATTTAAAATTTTTATTTTCCAAATTTTGTTACTAATAGAATGAAATCAATGGGTTTTTATATAAAGTTTGTATTTTATGAAGTAAAAATATTTCATTGTCTGGGTTTTTTTTCTATGCTTTTTAAGATTTTTAAAATTGCATTATACTATCATCCTAAAATAAAGAAAATGTTAGCATTTACTTTCATTTCTTGAAAGCAATTGAAGTTAAAGTATTATATTACTGAATGTTTTCATGAATACGCTTCACAAAGTTGAAGCAAATTCAGTTGCCTCCTTATTGCTACCTCTTTTTCACTGGCTTTTGAAAAATGGTACTTCTACATCTACTTGAGATACTCATTTATAAAAATTCTTTTATTTTGTTTGTGTTATGATTGTATTTATAAAAATTCTTTTATTTTGTTTGTGTTATGATTGTATTTATTAATCTTCAAATCTTTGAATATGAGTATAAACTCCAGAAAATATTGAAATACCACTATTTATGATATTTACTGGTGTGCAATATGCTGAGATGAATTTGAATTGGTACTTTATTAAGGACTTTCACAGCTATGTCCATGATGAAATTTTTTCATGTAAATTTCTTTTTTTTTTTAGAAGGAAAGTTCTATTTCCTCTTTTTTAAAAAAGTATAATTTCTTTGTGGTTTAAGTATTGGATAAGCCTTGTCTTTATGAATTGGTACATGTTCTTTTTTCTCTATTTGCAAAAGGAATCTGTATTATTTTGAGATTTATTTTGCTTATACTTTTGATAGAATTCAATAATAAAGTCATCTATTTCTAGAAGGTGCTTGAGGTAACTTTGCTAATGATGATTTCAATGTCTTAAATATTTAGTGCTCTTGTTCAGTCACTCAGTCATGTCTGACTATTTGTGATCTCTTGAACTGCAGCATGTGTCACTTTCCTGTCCTTCACTATTTCCTGGAGTTTGTTCAAAGTCATGTCATTGAGTCAGTAATGTCATTCAACCATCTCATTCTCTGTTATCCCTTTCTCTTTCTTCCTTCAGTCTTTCCCTGGATCAGGGTCTTTTCCAGTGTTGTCTCTTCACATCAGGTGGCCAAAATATTGCAGCTTCAACTTCACCATATATTCAGGGTTGATTTCCTTTAGAACTGACTGGTTTAATCTCCTTGCCATCAAAGGGTTTCTCAAGAGTCTTCTCCAGCACCACAGTTTGAAGGAATCAGTTCTTCAGTGCTCATTCAGCTCTCACATTGTCATGGGTTTTTTATATAAAGTTTGTATTTTATGAAGTAAAAATATTTCATTGTCTGGGTTTTTCTATGCTTTTTAAGATTTTTAAAATTGCATTATACTATCATCCTAAAATAAAGAAAATGTTAGCATTTACTTTCATTTCTTGAAAGCAATTGAAGTTAAAGTATTATATTACTGAATGTTTTCATGAATACGCTTCACAAAGTTGAAGCAAATTCAGTTGCCTCCTTATTGCTACCTCTTTTTCACTGGCTTTTGAAAAATGGTACTTCTACATCTACTTGAGATACTCATTTATAAAAATTCTTTTATTTTGTTTGTGTTATGATTGTATTTATAAAAATTCTTTTATTTTGTTTGTGTTATGATTGTATTTATTAATCTTCAAATCTTTGAATATGAGTATAAACTCCAGAAAATATTGAAATACCACTATTTATGATATTTACTGGTGTGCAATATGCTGAGATGAATTTGAATTGGTACTTTATTAAGGACTTTCACAGCTATGTCCATGATGAAATTTTTTCATGTAAATTTCTTTTTTTTTTTAGAAGGAAAGTTCTATTTCCTCTTTTTTAAAAAAGTATAATTTCTTTGTGGTTTAAGTATTGGATAAGCCTTGTCTTTATGAATTGGTACATGTTCTTTTTTCTCTATTTGCAAAAGGAATCTGTATTATTTTGAGATTTATTTTGCTTATACTTTTGATAGAATTCAATAATAAAGTCATCTATTTCTAGAAGGTGCTTGAGGTAACTTTGCTAATGATGATTTCAATGTCTTAAATATTTAGTGCTCTTGTTCAGTCACTCAGTCATGTCTGACTATTTGTGATCTCTTGAACTGCAGCATGTGTCACTTTCCTGTCCTTCACTATTTCCTGGAGTTTGTTCAAAGTCATGTCATTGAGTCAGTAATGTCATTCAACCATCTCATTCTCTGTTATCCCTTTCTCTTTCTTCCTTCAGTCTTTCCCTGGATCAGGGTCTTTTCCAGTGTTGTCTCTTCACATCAGGTGGCCAAAATATTGCAGCTTCAACTTCACCATATATTCAGGGTTGATTTCCTTTAGAACTGACTGGTTTAATCTCCTTGCCATCAAAGGGTTTCTCAAGAGTCTTCTCCAGCACCACAGTTTGAAGGAATCAGTTCTTCAGTGCTCAATTTTTTTTATTGTTCAGCTCTCACATCCAAACATGACTACTGGAGAAAGAATAGCTTTGACTATATGTACTTTTGTCAGCAAAGTAATGTCTCAGCTTTTTAATATGCTGTCTAGGTCTTTCATAGATTTTCTACCAAGGAGCAAGTCTCTTAATTTCATGGGTGCAGTATCAGTCTGCAGTGATTTAGAGTCCAAGAAGATAAAGTCTGTCACTGTATTCATTATTTTTCCACCTGTCCACCATAAAGTCATAGGACCTGACGCCATGAACTTTGTTTTTTGAATGTTGAGTTTTAGGCCAGCCCTTTCACTCTCCTCTTTCACCTTCATCAAGAGGCCCTTTAGCTCCTCTTCACTTTCTGCCATAGGGTGGTGTATTCTGCATATCTGAGGTTATTGATATTTCTCCTGGCTATCTTGATTCCAGTTTATCCTTTATGCAGCCCAGCATTTTTCATGACACACTCTGCATACAAGTTAAATAAACAGGGTGAAAATACACAGCCTTGACATACTGACATACTCCTTTCTCAAGGTGGAGCTAGTCCACTTTCCCATGTGCATTTATAACTGTTGCTTCTTGACCTGCATACAGGCTTTCCAAAAGGCAGATAAAGTGGTCTGGTATTCCCATCTCTCTTTTCCGAAAAATTTTCCAGTTTGTCTTTTCCAGAAGACAATAATAAAGTCATCTATTTCTAGAAGGTGCTTGAGGTAACTTTGCTAATGATGATTTCAATGTCTTAAATATTTAGTGCTCTTGTTCAGTCACTCAGTCATGTCTGACTATTTGTGATCTCTTGAACTGCAGCATGTGTCACTTTCCTGTCCTTCACTATTTCCTGGAGTTTGTTCAAAGTCATGTCATTGAGTCAGTAATGTCATTCAACCATCTCATTCTCTGTTATCCCTTTCTCTTTCTTCCTTCAGTCTTTCCCTGGATCAGGGTCTTTTCCAGTGTTGTCTCTTCACATCAGGTGGCCAAAATATTGCAGCTTCAACTTCACCATATATTCAGGGTTGATTTCCTTTAGAACTGACTGGTTTAATCTCCTTGCCATCAAAGGGTTTCTCAAGAGTCTTCTCCAGCACCACAGTTTGAAGGAATCAGTTCTTCAGTGCTCAATTTTTTATTGTTCAGCTCTCACATCCAAACATGACTACTGGAGAAAGAATAGCTTTGACTATATGTACTTTTGTCAGCAAAGTAATGTCTCAGCTTTTTAATATGCTGTCTAGGTCTTTCATAGATTTTCTACCAAGGAGCAAGTCTCTTAATTTCATGGGTGCAGTATCAGTCTGCAGTGATTTAGAGTCCAAGAAGATAAAGTCTGTCACTGTATTCATTATTTTTCCACCTGTCCACCATAAAGTCATAGGACCTGACGCCATGAACTTTGTTTTTTGAATGTTGAGTTTTAGGCCAGCCCTTTCACTCTCCTCTTTCACCTTCATCAAGAGGCCCTTTAGCTCCTCTTCACTTTCTGCCATAGGGTGGTGTATTCTGCATATCTGAGGTTATTGATATTTCTCCTGGCTATCTTGATTCCAGTTTATCCTTTATGCAGCCCAGCATTTTTCATGACACACTCTGCATACAAGTTAAATAAACAGGGTGAAAATACACAGCCTTGACATACTGACATACTCCTTTCTCAAGGTGGAGCTAGTCCACTTTCCCATGTGCATTTATAACTGTTGCTTCTTGACCTGCATACAGGCTTTCCAAAAGGCAGATAAAGTGGTCTGGTATTCCCATCTCTCTCCGAATTTTCCAGTTTGTTTTAATCCACACAATCAAAGGCTTTAACATATTCAATGAAGCAGAAATATATATCTTTCTGGAATTTCCTTGATCTTTCTACGATCCAGAAGATGTTGGCAATTTCATCTCTGTTTCCTCTGTCTTTTCTAAATCCAGCCTGTACATCTGGAAGTTTTTGGTTCAATATTCTAGTCTGAAATATTTTACTCATTACATTAACATTTTCTTACTCATCCATATTCCCTTTGGGCTCCAATTTATGTGATAAAATTTTATAAATCATTAAGAATATGTTCATTTACTTTCAACTTTATTTCTCTCTATGCTTCATTTGGAAGAGTCTCTGTTGCTCTAGATTTTAAGTTCATTGATCTCTTTTCTTCAGTGCCTCTTTTGTGTATCAGTTCACATATATAGAATAATTTATTTTTTCTATAAATATTCAGATTCTTTTTCTTATTTCCATTTTTACTTTATGTCTATTTTTGTAGGTTTTTATTATTATTATTTTTTTTAATTTTTGGCTTCACTGGGTCTTCATTGCTTTGTGTGGTCTTTCTCTTGCTGCAGCTATTAGGGGCTACTTTTCATTGCAGTGCAGTGGTTTCTGTTGTTGGTGAGCACAGATTCCAGGCACTCTGGCTTCAGGAGTTGTAGCAGGCTCAGTAGTTGTGTGTTCAGGTTTAGTTACTCCGTGACATGTGGAATCTTCCTAAACTCAGGACCAAACCCATGTCCCCTCCATTGGTCTTATCCACTGAACCACCAGGGAAATCCCTTAAATACATTTATAATAGCACTTTGAATAGATTTGTGTACTAATTCCATCATTTCTAATATTTTAGATACATTTTTATGAACATATTTTTCTCTTGGTTTTAGGTCTCTTTGTCTTACCTTTTTACATGCTATTAATTGCTGCCTGGATGGTAGATATTATGCTTATGGTTTTGATTTTCCATTTTCTGTTGTATCTCTTTAAAAAAAAACAGGGTGAAAATACACAGCCTTGACATACTGACATACTCCTTTCTCAAGGTGGAGCTAGTCCACTTTCCCATGTGCATTTATAACTGTTGCTTCTTGACCTGCATACAGGCTTTCCAAAAGGCAGATAAAGTGGTCTGGTATTCCCATCTCTCTCCGAATTTTCCAGTTTGTTTTAATCCACACAATCAAAGGCTTTAACATATTCAATGAAGCAGAAATATATATCTTTCTGGAATTTCCTTGATCTTTCTACGATCCAGAAGATGTTGGCAATTTCATCTCTGTTTCCTCTGTCTTTTCTAAATCCAGCCTGTACATCTGGAAGTTTTTGGTTCAATATTCTAGTCTGAAATATTTTACTCATTACATTAACATTTTCTTACTCATCCATATTCCCTTTGGGCTCCAATTTATGTGATAAAATTTTATAAATCATTAAGAATATGTTCATTTACTTTCAACTTTATTTCTCTCTATGCTTCATTTGGAAGAGTCTCTGTTGCTCTAGATTTTAAGTTCATTGATCTCTTTTCTTCAGTGCCTCTTTTGTGTATCAGTTCACATATATAGAATAATTTATTTTTTCTATAAATATTCAGATTCTTTTTCTTATTTCCATTTTTACTTTATGTCTATTTTTGTAGGTTTTTATTATTATTATTTTTTTTAATTTTTGGCTTCACTGGGTCTTCATTGCTTTGTGTGGTCTTTCTCTTGCTGCAGCTATTAGGGGCTACTTTTCATTGCAGTGCAGTGGTTTCTGTTGTTGGTGAGCACAGATTCCAGGCACTCTGGCTTCAGGAGTTGTAGCAGGCTCAGTAGTTGTGTGTTCAGGTTTAGTTACTCCGTGACATGTGGAATCTTCCTAAACTCAGGACCAAACCCATGTCCCCTCCATTGGTCTTATCCACTGAACCACCAGGGAAATCCCTTAAATACATTTATAATAGCACTTTGAATAGATTTGTGTACTAATTCCATCATTTCTAATATTTTAGATACATTTTTATGAACATATTTTTCTCTTGGTTTTAGGTCTCTTTGTCTTACCTTTTTACATGCTATTAATTGCTGCCTGGATGGTAGATATTATGCTTATGGTTTTGATTTTCCATTTTCTGTTGTATCTCTTTAAAGATATAGAGCCTTTCTCTGGATGGCAATGAATTATTATGTGGACTAGATTGATTCTTTTGATGTTATTTTAAAGTCCTTGTTAAGATGACCCTCCTGTAGTCTTTAATCTAGATAGTGTTTATTATCCTTATGAATCTTGGTCTTTCCAGAATCTCTATTGAATTTTTTTTCCCCCTTAGGTTTGTTGGGACTCATATATTACCTTGTCTTATGACAGCTCTAGAAATTATTTGGTTTATAGATCCTCTGTTCTTCCATTACCTGGCAATTATTTTTTGACTGACCTAAGGAATTTCAATCTATATAAAAGAAATTTACCAGTCATAATTCAAGTGGACCTCTAGGCCTCTGTTTGGAGCTCTTTCTCTCATAGTTTATTATCTAAGCACTCATCTCTCCAAAATTAAAAACACCTCGGGTTTTTCCAAATTGAATCTTACGTCTTAGAGCTGTGCTGTGGATAATTCACCCAGGAAGAAAGCAAAAGCAACTGTTAAGATTGATGCCATTCATTTCATTAGTTTCTCTGAAATTGTGTTTAGTCCATCTATCTTTTGGAGATATACTTTAGCTGGGTATTTGATTCTGTTCATTGGCTAATTTTTTATAGCATTCCTAAGTTTGTCAGTTTTCTTCTGTTTAATATTGCCTCTGTGAAAAAGTCAGATATTATTTATTTATTACTCCTTCGAAAGTACTGTGTATGTTTTCTTTTGTCTTTAGCTGCTTATAAGATTTTCTCCCCCTATTTTTGATTTTATTTTTCTGAATGTAAGGATTTTGAGGTTTGTCAATCATCTCCATCTGTCGACTGAAAGCTTTGTTTTTGAGAAACTATTGTCTGATATCTCTTGAGAAATGAACACTTCTATTTCTTCTATTACCCACTCCAATTCCACGAATAATAAGACTCTCTCAACATGTCATCTTTTCACCTCAGTGCATATTTATCATTTTAATATTTGTCTTTGGTTTTAGGTCTCTTTGTCTTACCTTTTTACATGCTATTAATTGCTGCCTGGATGGTAGATATTATGCTTATGGTTTTGATTTTCCATTTTCTGTTGTATCTCTTTAAAGATATAGAGCCTTTCTCTGGATGGCAATGAATTATTATGTGGACTAGATTGATTCTTTTGATGTTATTTTAAAGTCCTTGTTAAGATGACCCTCCTGTAGTCTTTAATCTAGATAGTGTTTATTATCCTTATGAATCTTGGTCTTTCCAGAATCTCTATTGAATTTTTTTTCCCCCTTAGGTTTGTTGGGACTCATATATTACCTTGTCTTATGACAGCTCTAGAAATTATTTGGTTTATAGATCCTCTGTTCTTCCATTACCTGGCAATTATTTTTTGACTGACCTAAGGAATTTCAATCTATATAAAAGAAATTTACCAGTCATAATTCAAGTGGACCTCTAGGCCTCTGTTTGGAGCTCTTTCTCTCATAGTTTATTATCTAAGCACTCATCTCTCCAAAATTAAAAACACCTCGGTTTTTCCAAATTGAATCTTACGTCTTAGAGCTGTGCTGTGGATAATTCACCCAGGAAGAAAGCAAAAGCAACTGTTAAGATTGATGCCATTCATTTCATTAGTTTCTCTGAAATTGTGTTTAGTCCATCTATCTTTTGGAGATATACTTTAGCTGGGTATTTGATTCTGTTCATTGGCTAATTTTTTATAGCATTCCTAAGTTTGTCAGTTTTCCTCTGTTTAATATTGCCTCTGTGAAAAAGTCAGATATTATTTATTTATTACTCCTTCGAAAGTACTGTGTATGTTTTCTTTTGTCTTTAGCTGCTTATAAGATTTTCTCCCCCTATTTTTGATTTTATTTTTCTGAATGTAAGGATTTTGAGGTTTGTCAATCATCTCCATCTGTCGACTGAAAGCTTTGTTTTTGAGAAACTATTGTCTGATATCTCTTGAGAAATGAACACTTCTATTTCTTCTATTACCCACTCCAATTCCACGAATAATAAGACTCTCTCAACATGTCATCTTTTCACCTCAGTGCATATACATTGTTATGTGCTTATCTTAATATAATTTCAAGTCAATTTGAGTTCTTAATTTTCGTTGTAACTTTTTTTTCAACTTTAGAGTTTCCATTTAATTATTTCTTATGGATTCAGATCTTTAGTAAAATGCCTTTCATTTTAACTTATTCTCCTGAATTTATATACTTATTTCTAAATCTATATCCTCTAGTTTCAATATCATGAATACTGTTTCAATTCCCTTAATCTCTTATACCTCTAAATTTTCAATCATTTTTCCTGTCTCCTAGCTTGCTGGTAAACGTTTGATTGAAATATATGTATCATTTATTAAAATATTTTTTGAGACATATCCTTTCTTTGCTAAACATAAATTACAAATTTTAAACTCACTTCTGTAAGACTAATGAGAACTCTGCTCACCATTTTATACTCAGCTATTATTTTCTGCTTACTTTCTTATCCTCTCATATATTTAGCATAAGAACCAACAAATACCTTTAGGAGAAAAACAATGAATAATATAAAGCTCAATTCAATATACTCCCTTTCTCTGTGGATTCTTTAAGTCCTTCGGTCCTTAAATTTTGAACTTAAACTGGGAATTTTGGCTGCTTTACTATGCTGTTTGAAGTGATAGATCTGCCAGTTACAATCTTTTCCATGAGGATAATATATATATATTTTTTTTGATGAATACTCTCCTATATTCAGAAGTAGAAGTGAACTGTTTACCTTTTAACTGTATTAATAGGTACCATATCCTCCCAATGCAAATCCATTACCATTGACCTTAATGTATGCTTCATTTAAAAGATGAATTATTAAAATGTTGGTCTCTAAATTGATGATTATAAAACTTAATCTATGCTGAGTTGGAGACAGATGAATGACCCACAAATTAGAACACTGAGGATGTTATGAGAAAACACCAAACTTGTGGTCATAAAATTTCTTTCTTCACTTGGATGATTACTACTGCTTCTAATCTTAATAGGTCTAGTTTTAAAGCTATACTTTCAGCAAAAAATTTTATACTGAATCTATATCCATCTTTAAAGTCATACATATAATGTATAAACGTTTTTTATAAAGTAGTATACTTATAAAATTCATGAACAAAAATCACTTTTAACCTGAAGGATATTTGAGTAGAAAAGCATTTTTTAAATGCTGTAATAGAAAATACACACTTGAAAATTTGTGTGAATCCATGATTTTAGTTTCAGGAACTAATTTCTACTAGATTTCATCTACTTGGAAGAAATCCAAAGGCTTTAGTCCTACTTACGGAAATGTTAAATTAAAATAGTGATATGTTGTGCAGAGCACAGTTAGAATTTTTGTTCTATGCTGACAACAATCACACATATTTTTACTCTTGATTAGCTTCAACTATAAATTAAATTCATATAAGTGAGAGTCCATATTCTTTTAGAAACCTTATGGGAATCCATAGTCAATTCAGAAATCTTGAAGTCCATAAAATAATGTTTAAATTAGGCAGTTATATTGATCAGTTGGAGAAATATTTTAAGTTTTAAGTAAGATGGTAAACTCATTTTCTGAACTGGCATATCCTCTCAATTTTTATTTACTTGAATTGTCAGAGCTATTGAGAAAATGAAGGTTTATTAAAGGACTCCTATTAATTCAGTCTGATTGCCATTGAATCTTATAATCAGCTTCATATTTTAGCATGAATAACATGCAATTTTGCAGCTTGGGAAACAACGTTTAGTTTTTACATCTTTATCAACATCAATCCAAGGCTGCTAGTTACTTATTAAACAGCAAAATTTGGTTTAAATTCAGCTCATCAAATATGAGTTTCTCATCTCTCTGTTTGAGATCATTTGACTTTCTGGAAAAAAAAAAGAAACATCATGTTGGTATATGACTCATTAACAAAGAAATCAAGCAGCTATATTTTACCATATGCTTTGCAATCATAGATTTCCAAAAAACTTCTGGAAATTCTACTTTAAAATACTAAAATCCACCTGTACTAATATTAGGAAGTCAATATTTATGTATTTCCTATAAGTCAGATAACAGATTTAATATTTCTACACATCTTTAGGAAGAAGCTAGAGAGTCTGGTTTTCCATAAATGGCAATCATCTCCTTTAAATGGCAGCATTTGTGACAGAATAAACTCCATTAGCTTGTTCTATTAGTGCTCTGTGCAGTCAGCAAGACCAAGGCTGCATAAAATGATGAAATGATGAACAGACTTCCTCAGAGCCATGCTGAGTGCTTTCTGCCACCAAGAATATATAATTACTGCTCACATAAACAGGCAGAATTTAGTATTCTATTGCTCAGGCAATCCCTGGAAATCCAAGAAGGTTCTTAATGAGACGATAAAAATAAAGTCCTTTCTGTCTGCATAGAGAACCATTTATTATATTTTATTATAGGCCTATTATATTAAAAAATAAAACTGTGGAGTAAACCCTAATCCTTTTTTTCATTGGCTAATATGATGACCAAACAACCTGGCACATCTTAAACATCTTCAAATAGAAGAGATTGTTAGACCAGTGCCTCTCCAAAGCCAATTCATTACTAGTGGACAGCAAAACATGAAGTGAGCCAAAAACAGAGGAAATGGGAGCTAATGAAGCCAGCGGACCAAAAGATACTTGACCAAATCTAAGTAAATAGACGACAGATATTACATCATTAAAAATAATCCCAGTTATGTGCTTTATAACAGGTATCTTGCTCTGCAGATGGTCCAGCTGCTAGTACTTATCTGAAGAGTGAAGAGAGGTAGTCTCTACTGGAATAGCTTCTGCAGGAAGGAACATTAGTCACTTCAGAAATATAAATAGGGTTTTTCTTCCCCTCTGCCTCCATTTTCTGCTTCCTGCCTTTTCCCTCGACAATCCTCCCCTGCCTTGCCCATTTGAGATGAAAGCTAGCTTCAGAACTGACTAGCTGCAAGGACCTGCCAATATAAACCGTGAGTACATTACATTTTAGTCTAACAAAATATAGGAAGCATGACGCTAAGCAATCACAAAGGAAATGATTGAAAGGAAGAGTCAGAACAGATGCAGAATGAGGAGAAGCATGAAAAAAAATCAACATTAAAATCAAATCCAAATCGCTTTTTGCTAGCAAAAAAGAATTTGTGATTTGAAGATTGAATATAACTAAAAGAAAGGTATTTTTCATAACAATGACTTATGCATTCTGCTTTTTGTAGGAAAAGGATTCTTTTTATATTACAGCAGTATCTTTTCTTGCTCTTATGTTTAGAGGTCTTTTTACATTTCCATTTGAAGTCCCTAGATTGAGTGTTTTGTAACTTGGCCACTAAAATTCACTGCAGATAGAAATTTTAAATTCAAGATATTATTCTTACGGTGGATTTCCTAGGCTATTAACATTTTTCACATTTCTATTTGTAAGTTAATGGACTATATAACTTGTTTAAATGGTTTAGTTACAGACAACTATTAATACTTCCCGAGTTCAGAGTCTTTCTTTCTGAAATAACACTAACATTTTAAAAATGTAATACTCCCTTTTGAATTAGTAGTTTCCTGTTTATAACATGCATGCTTTCAGTAGGTAAAAAAGAATGATTTGAATTTATTAGATAAAGGTGCATAAATCATACAATCAAAGCAAAGTAACAGAAGTTACTTTTGGCTCCACAGAATCACTGAAAATTACAGTAGTAAAGAACTTAAAAGTGACTTAATATGGTGGGGTTATAATAATTACTCCAGGTAACAAAAAAGGTATATGGATCTATGATGAAACATATCAATAAATATTTCCTTAAATTTTGCTCAGAATGGAAATATGGCTTTTGTTCATAAACAATGGATGAAGGCTATTGTTTCCCTTAAGGTAAGTTCAAATGACCTAATATGTCTAATGTGATTTCCACTTGACATCAGAGGAATGCCAAAAGACAGTACATTGTATTTATATATTACTATTCAATAACAGGACTTCCCTGGAGGCTCAGATAATAAAGAATCTGCCTGCAGTTCAGGAGATCAGGGTTGAATACCTGGGTTGGGAACATCCCCTGGAGAAGGGAATGGAAACCCAATCCAGTGTTCTTGACTGGAGAATTCCATAAACAGAAAGCCCAGAAGGTTAGAGTCCATGGTGTAGTGAAGAGCTGAACCTGACTGAGGGACTAACACTATCACTCTCATTCAATATTAAGCTCTAGGCCATCCTTCGTGGGTTTTTTTTTTTTTCCCCCAAGTTTGCTCTTGGAAATTTGTGAAAAAATCAACATTGAAAAGGAAGAGTCAAAAATGCAGAATGAGGAGAAGCATGAAAAATCAACATTAAAATCAAATCCAAATCGCTTTTGCTAGCAAAAAGAATTTGTGATTTGAAGATTGAATATAACTAAAAGAAAGGTATTTTCATAACAATGACTTATGCATTCTGCTTTTTGTAGGAAAAGGATTCTTTTTATATTACAGCAGTATCTTTTCTTGCTCTTATGTTTAGAGGTCTTTTTACATTTCCATTTGAAGTCCCTAGATTGAGTGTTTTGTAACTTGGCCACTAAAATTCACTGCAGATAGAAATTTTAAATTCAAGATATTATTCTTACGGTGGATTTCCTAGGCTATTAACATTTTTCACATTTCTATTTGTAAGTTAATGGACTATATAACTTGTTTAAATGGTTTAGTTACAGACAACTATTAATACTTCCGAGTTCAGAGTCTTTCTTTCTGAAATAACACTAACATTTAAAAATGTAATACTCCCTTTTGAATTAGTAGTTTCCTGTTTATAACATGCATGCTTTCAGTAGGTAAAAAAGAATGATTTGAATTTATTAGATAAAGGTGCATAAATCATACAATCAAAGCAAAGTAACAGAAGTTACTTTTGGCTCCACAGAATCACTGAAAATTACAGTAGTAAAGAACTTAAAAGTGACTTAATATGGTGGGGTTATAATAATTACTCCAGGTAACAAAAAAGGTATATGGATCTATGATGAAACATATCAATAAATATTTCCTTAAATTTTGCTCAGAATGGAAATATGGCTTTTGTTCATAAACAATGGATGAAGGCTATTGTTTCCCTTAAGGTAAGTTCAAATGACCTAATATGTCTAATGTGATTTCCACTTGACATCAGAGGAATGCCAAAAGACAGTACATTGTATTTATATATTACTATTCAATAACAGGACTTCCCTGGAGGCTCAGATAATAAAGAATCTGCCTGCAGTTCAGGAGATCAGGGTTGAATACCTGGGTTGGGAACATCCCCTGGAGAAGGGAATGGAAACCCAATCCAGTGTTCTTGACTGGAGAATTCCATAAACAGAAAGCCCAGAAGGTTAGAGTCCATGGTGTAGTGAAGAGCTGAACCTGACTGAGGGACTAACACTATCACTCTCATTCAATATTAAGCTCTAGGCCATCCTTCGTGGGTTTTTTTTTTTTCCCCCAAGTTTGCTCTTGGAAATTTGTGCAAAAACAATGATAACTACAGCCTAAAAGAAATTATGATTTGATTAATGATGTCTATCTCTATTCATATATGTTACAAAAACATTAAACAAGCTGTCAAACATGAGTTTTAATCAGCACATTCTGTTGACAAATCTAGACCAGTGAAGAGACAATATAAATAACTTGCAAATAACTCAAATATGCCTATGATATTTGTGCTAAGTGTTGAGAGAACGCAACACACAGATGTTAATTAGAAATAAAAATAAACAAGGCGTGATAAATAAAAAGGAAGTAAAGCCAATTTTGATATGAACATGATAAAATATAACAAGTTTATTTGAAGGCATTAGAAATTTGAAACGGTCTGGAGCTACCCAAGGTTTTGAGTATCTTTACTTTTAACATTTTTACTATAGCAATTTGATGCCATGAAAAGAGAATAAGGCAGTAGAAGAAACCTCTAGAATGCCAACCTACAATTGTGTAAGTTGTGGATTGAGAAAGAGGAGCCCATGAAAGACACTGAGAGTCAGAAAGAGAAGTAGGTAAGTTTTGTGTTATCTACATCTAAAGTTGAAAACGTTAGGAAGAAAGGTAAATTTCTTAAACTACAGGACAAATAGATAAGAAGACAAATGCCAAAAAAGTCTACTTGCTTTGGTAATAAAGAGATCAAGAGCGAAGTTGCCTCAGTGAAGTGGTTGAAGTAGAACCATAATTACCACAGGTTGGAGACTGACTGGGGAGTGATCAAATAGAGCTAGAAGTGCCATGGGAACAAGACCAGCTCTATCTTGTTTTTCATAATTTCCCTAGATGTAGCACAAACCCTGACTTAAGAAAGGTGCAGAGATAGACTTATTCATTACAGTTCTTTTTCAGAAATAAAACTGAAAAGGAAAGAAAATAAATTGAGTCAAAGGCACGGGGCAATGCTGTATTTAGAAATTTTATTTTCTTGTATTTCTATGTGAAAATTGAAAAGAGATCCTCAGCATTATGGAATGACAATTTGAGTATAGAAGAACCGGTGGGAGTTAAATAATGAAGGGATTTCCCAAGTGGCACATGGAAAAAAGAATCCACCTGCAGTGCAAGTGATGCTGCAGATGTGGGTTCAATTCCTAGGTTGGAAGATCCTCTAAAGGAAAAATGGAAACTCCTTACAGTATTCTTTGTCTGGAGAATCCCATCGACAGAAGAGCCTGGTGAACTACAGTTGAAAGAGTTGCAAATAATTGGACACAACTGAGCACACATATACTACTATTACTAAGTTATGAAATAAGGTCTAAGTCATTGAGAGAGTATAAGGTGAAGATTAACAGTGTGACAGTTTAAACCTCTAGTCCTGGAAAGCAAGAATTGTTGCATATGAAATAGATAAGTGTGAAATTGAATAAGTGGGCATTTTCCAAAGTATTATATAACAGATTCTATATTTCTTAATATAGAAAAAGGCAAGGTAATACTATGTGAGTGAAGAGCAGGAAGTTGGATAAATATTGTAGAAAATATATGAAATATCAAAAAGTAGAAAGATGATTTTATTAATAATAGATAAGAAAAAAATTGAGTAGAAACACTGAAGTTTGACTTGAAGTTAAAATCATCAGTTTATATGAAATTTACAAAGCTAAGAAGTTTCCAAGATTAAATATACCAGATAAGGTTAATTGAAAAAGAAGGTAGTTCTAGGATTAGACATTTTTAGTGAATAAAAATGAAAACAAATGTCAAAAGTAATTGAGCATTTCTGAAAACCAACTCCTGGGGTGCTTAAAAAAGGGAAATAAAGCCAAAAGGTATTTGACCTTGTGATAAGGTAAAGATAAAAAATGTAGAGAGTTTTAGAAGGTTATATACAATTACTAAGGACCTGAAAGCATGAGATGGGAGGGATGAGGTATTACTATTTTACATGTATGAGGTGGAGAAAGATGTTAAGCCTCAGGATACAAGTATGAAGTCAGCAATTAATTATACATGGATGTAAATTACTGGAATTGAATGGATCTGACCACTTTTTTTCCTACTGAAGTATAGTCAATTAAATTTTATTTTCTTGTATTTCTATGTGAAAATTGAAAAGAGATCCTCAGCATTATGGAATGAACATTTGAGTATAGAAGAACCGGTGGGAGGTAAATAATGAAGGGATTTCCCAAGTGGCACATGGAAAAAAGAATCCACCTGCAGTGCAAGTGATGCTGCAGATGTGGGTTCAATTCCTAGGTTGGAAGATCCTCTAAAGGAAAAATGGAAACTCCTTACAGTATTCTTTGTCTGGAGAATCCCATCGACAGAAGAGCCTGGTGAACTACAGTTGAAAGAGTTGCAAATAATTGGACACAACTGAGCACACATATACTACTATTACTAAGTTATGAAATAAGGTCTAAGTCATTGAGAGAGTATAAGGTGAAGATTAACAGTGTGACAGTTTAAACCTCTAGTCCTGGAAAGCAAGAATTGTTGCATATGAAATAGATAAGTGTGAAATTGAATAAGTGGGCATTTTCCAAAGTATTATATAACAGATTCTATATTTCTTAATATAGAAAAAGGCAAGGTAATACTATGTGAGTGAAGAGCAGGAAGTTGGATAAATATTGTAGAAAATATATGAAATATCAAAAAGTAGAAAGATGATTTTATTAATAATAGATAAGAAAAAAATTGAGTAGAAACACTGAAGTTTGACTTGAAGTTAAAATCATCAGTTTATATGAAATTTACAAAGCTAAGAAGTTTCCAAGATTAAATATACCAGATAAGGTTAATTGAAAAAGAAGGTAGTTCTAGGATTAGACATTTTTAGTGAATAAAAATGAAAACAAATGTCAAAAGTAATTGAGCATTTCTGAAAACCAACTCCTGGGGTGCTTAAAAAAGGGAAATAAAGCCAAAAGGTATTTGACCTTGTGATAAGGTAAAGATAAAAAATGTAGAGAGTTTTAGAAGGTTATATACAATTACTAAGGACCTGAAAGCATGAGATGGGAGGGATGAGGTATTACTATTTTACATGTATGAGGTGGAGAAAGATGTTAAGCCTCAGGATACAAGTATGAAGTCAGCAATTAATTATACATGGATGTAAATTACTGGAATTGAATGGATCTGACCACTTCTTTTTTTTTCCTACTGAAGTATAGTCAATTTACAAAATTGTGTTATTTACATGTGATAACAAAGTGATTCATAGATACTTTTCTAATTATTTTCAATTATAGATTATTATGAGCTATTGAATATAGTCTCTTTTGCTATAGTAAGGCTTTTCAGGTGGTGTAGTGGTTAAGAATCCATCTACCAATGCAGGAGACACAAGAGAAATGGGTCTGATACCTAGGTTAATAACATCCCCTTGAGTAGGAAATGGCAACCTGCTCCACTATATTTGCCTGGAAAATTCTACAGATAGAGGAGCCTGACAGGCTACAGACCATGATGTCTTACAAAGTTCGACACAACTGAAAGACTTGGCACATATGCTATAGTAAGTACTTGTTGTTTATGATCAAACTGTTTTCTAAACTAATATGTAAGAGAAGATCTCCAAATAGGTATTAAAAGGACTAAATGTTGACACACATATTGAAATAGAAAAGACATCCATAAACTAGATGCAAAGTAGGCATAGAAGGCTAAACCAGTTATCAATAGTAACACATTAATTTCAGAAATATAGCAGACAATGTAATCCAAATCTTGAGATTGAAAGAGTGGTTAACATGAGAATAGAAGTCAAGGAATAGGACAGAAATTGAAAATGAAAAATCTGTGTACAGATAAACTCTGTTTATTCTAAAGGAGTCATTTTGATTTGAGGATAATACAAATTACACAGAAACTAAATGTAACTTCATTACAATTAAAACTTGAATTTAATTTTCCTTTCTTTTTTTAGTTTTTTAAACAATTTTAGTGAATAAAAATGAAAACAAATGTCAAAAGTAATTGAGCATTTCTGAAAACCAACTCCTGGGGTGCTTAAAAAAGGGAAATAAAGCCAAAAGGTATTTGACCTTGTGATAAGGTAAAGATAAAAAATGTAGAGAGTTTTAGAAGGTTATATACAATTACTAAGGACCTGAAAGCATGAGATGGGAGGGATGAGGTATTACTATTTTACATGTATGAGGTGGAGAAAGATGTTAAGCCTCAGGATACAAGTATGAAGTCAGCAATTAATTATACATGGATGTAAATTACTGGAATTGAATGGATCTGACCACTTCTTTTTTTTTCCTACTGAAGTATAGTCAATTTACAAAATTGTGTTATTTACATGTGATAACAAAGTGATTCATAGATACTTTTCTAATTATTTTCAATTATAGATTATTATGAGCTATTGAATATAGTCTCTTTTGCTATAGTAAGGCTTTTCAGGTGGTGTAGTGGTTAAGAATCCATCTACCAATGCAGGAGACACAAGAGAAATGGGTCTGATACCTAGGTTAATAACATCCCCTTGAGTAGGAAATGGCAACCTGCTCCACTATATTTGCCTGGAAAATTCTACAGATAGAGGAGCCTGACAGGCTACAGACCATGATGTCTTACAAAGTTCGACACAACTGAAAGACTTGGCACATATGCTATAGTAAGTACTTGTTGTTTATGATCAAACTGTTTTCTAAACTAATATGTAAGAGAAGATCTCCAAATAGGTATTAAAAGGACTAAATGTTGACACACATATTGAAATAGAAAAGACATCCATAAACTAGATGCAAAGTAGGCATAGAAGGCTAAACCAGTTATCAATAGTAACACATTAATTTCAGAAATATAGCAGACAATGTAATCCAAATCTTGAGATTGAAAGAGTGGTTAACATGAGAATAGAAGTCAAGGAATAGGACAGAAATTGAAAATGAAAAATCTGTGTACAGATAAACTCTGTTTATTCTAAAGGAGTCATTTTGATTTGAGGATAATACAAATTACACAGAAACTAAATGTAACTTCATTACAATTAAAACTTGAATTTAATTTTCCTTTCTTTTAGTTAAAAATTTTATAGCATACGTTTTATATAAGTTCAGGGGTTATTTATTGTGGATGGCTAGATCATTAAAAAAAATGTCTGTATAATTGAGGAGATCACAGACTACTAGAAACTCATAATTTATCAGATCTCATGAATGAAAAATGTTTTCCATATATGTTAATTAATAAATATAAAACCTATTTTTATCTTTACCCATAATTTGCAATAATTGTTTATTAGAATCTGCTAATGATGTTCATTGCTTTAGGAAGTAGGATCAAACCTTCTTCCTTCTCTTAAGGGGATAATAACTTATTTGTAAGTAAAATAAAACAGTAATATGGCATGTCATGTAAATAGTAAAGACAGCTTGTTTTTCAGGAGTTGCAAAGGGAAATTGAACTGTGTTATCTCATTTTCCTGTAAGCTTTTGAATGTTCTCTCAATAATCACCTTTCAGCTGTTGTTTTGATAAAAAAGTAAAGTTAAAACCATTCTAGAAGGATTTTGTAGAATGTCTTTAGACATTCTACAGGGTATTATAGAAAGCAGAGTATTCTCTGAAGTTTCTGATGCCTTGCTGGATCTATCTAAGGGAATAAAGATAATTATGATGATGAGCTGTATCATTATTATTGCAATTTGTTAAGTGTTAATGGTACAGTCAACAAAAATCAAAAACACCCGTTAAAAAAATAAAGATGTAAAAAATGGCAAAATGAAAAGACATCCATAAACTAGATGCAAAG
The DNA here is from genome assembly GCA_022376925.1 of Tragulus kanchil. Taxonomy (NCBI): domain Eukaryota; kingdom Metazoa; phylum Chordata; class Mammalia; order Artiodactyla; family Tragulidae; genus Tragulus; species Tragulus kanchil. The sequence continues at coordinate 82,382,958 of JAIOJX010000003.1, read as the reverse complement.
TAGGCATAGAAGGCTAAACCAGTTATCAATAGTAACACATTAATTTCAGAAATATAGCAGACAATGTAATCCAAATCTTGAGATTGAAAGAGTGGTTAACATGAGAATAGAAGTCAAGGAATAGGACAGAAATTGAAAATGAAAAATCTGTGTACAGATAAACTCTGTTTATTCTAAAGGAGTCATTTTGATTTGAGGATAATACAAATTACACAGAAACTAAATGTAACTTCATTACAATTAAAACTTGAATTTAATTTTCCTTTCTTTTAGTTAAAAATTTTATAGCATACGTTTTATATAAGTTCAGGGGTTATTTATTGTGGATGGCTAGATCATTAAAAAAAATGTCTGTATAATTGAGGAGATCACAGACTACTAGAAACTCATAATTTATCAGATCTCATGAATGAAAAATGTTTTCCATATATGTTAATTAATAAATATAAAACCTATTTTTATCTTTACCCATAATTTGCAATAATTGTTTATTAGAATCTGCTAATGATGTTCATTGCTTTAGGAAGTAGGATCAAACCTTCTTCCTTCTCTTAAGGGGATAATAACTTATTTGTAAGTAAAATAAAACAGTAATATGGCATGTCATGTAAATAGTAAAGACAGCTTGTTTTTCAGGAGTTGCAAAGGGAAATTGAACTGTGTTATCTCATTTTCCTGTAAGCTTTTGAATGTTCTCTCAATAATCACCTTTCAGCTGTTGTTTTGATAAAAAAGTAAAGTTAAAACCATTCTAGAAGGATTTTGTAGAATGTCTTTAGACATTCTACAGGGTATTATAGAAAGCAGAGTATTCTCTGAAGTTTCTGATGCCTTGCTGGATCTATCTAAGGGAATAAAGATAATTATGATGATGAGCTGTATCATTATTATTGCAATTTGTTAAGTGTTAATGGTACAGTCAGCACAGTAGTAAATAACAAAAATGAAATGATCATCCCAGGTTTAGGAGAGAGGCACAACACAATTACAAATATGTATGTAAAAGGGCAGAGCAAGCCCAACACTCTGGCATTTTAGAAACGCTAAACATGAAATAGATCCTTTAAGCTGACCTAACAAGTATGTGAGACTTTAGAGGAAAAAATTGACAAAGACTAGTGATTAGTGGAAAAATAAATAGCACCCCAATACTGTGAAATAATATGGGGCCAAATCAACCAGACTGTGGAATATAGTCATAATTTCAAGTATACAGTTAAACAATTCATTCTTACAGCAGGTCTCACATCATGCATCCTAGGCTTTGATTTGAAATGTATAGTCGCTACTATGAAAATCAGTCATATTGTACATTAAACAACTCAGAAGTTCTCTGTGAGGTTTTCCAGGAAAAGTTTGACAATAAACTAATAATTATGGAAGAGATAGGACATATGAGTGCTATGAAAATGACAGGACTTAGTCTGGAGGGGTTGCAGAGATAGGGTGGTGCGAATCTAACTTGTAGACTGATTTAAAAAGAAGACAGTTGCCCAGAAAGAAAGAGAATGAAAAACAGAAAAAAAAGGAGAGAAAAGGGAGCAGAGTAGTGAGAATGGAGAATGGAAACAATCTGGCATGTAAAGGCCTTTTTCACTGTTATCTCAGTGTTCTTCTTAAGCCCATATGCAATTCTAACTTCATCTTGATTAGACAGCCTAGTATGCTTATGATAAATTCCTTTTGTTTTTCTTAAGGGTTCTATAGGTGTGAACAAAAACTTTCATCCTTGATTATGTTCTGATATCCAATGATAACCAGAAAAGAGTTAATGTCTAAAAACTTCATAATAGTCGAAAAGGCAAATGAAAGTAAAGGTGGTTCAGTGAGCAAGGATATGGAACTATTAAAACAGTCTAGAAAAAAATTAGTTACTCTGTGTTATATTTTAAAGCGTGAGATGCCATTAAGAGTATGAACATAGGGGGATTCCCTGGTGGTCCAGTGGGTAAGGACACTGCCTTGCAGCACAAGGTGCACCACTTTGATCCCTGGCTTGGGAAGATCCCAGGAGCAGCTGGACTGGTGTGTCCAATTACCACACTGGAACTCTGGAGAGCATGTGCCTAGAGCCGGTGCTCTGCAGCGAGACAAGAACAAACATGGATGAAAATAGATAAATGAAAGACAATAGAAGGGCCCCTCTCCAAAAAAACGCTATGAACATAGTATCATTCATCTAATCCTACTACATGAATATTAAGGTCAGTTCCTTGAACTGTAGCAGATGGGGCTACTGTATAGCAAAATGTTAGTAAATTTTTGAATTTATTGCTTTATGAACATCACAAACTAAATGACAAAAATCTTCGAAATAAATGTGACAAATTAAATATGAAAACCTAGGGTAATTTTTCATACCTTTTTTTGTGAGAATTTACTTTTTCTGCCTAATCTGTATATATATATATATATATATATATATATATAATGGATTTATTTTAAGTTGTAACTTAAAAATCTGATGCCTTTATTTTTAAATTATTTCAGCTAAGAATATTTCCTATTCTGTGATGTTATATAAAATCATTATAAAGTTTTCTTTTAGCAATCCTGCATTTGTTGCTTTATCTAAAAACAACAAAAATATAATAACAACAACAAAAAACTATCAACAAAGTCAAGTATAGAATGATTTTATCCTTTCCATTCTTCTAGGATTTTTATAATTTGCATTACACATTTAGACCTACAAACCATCTTGAGTTTATCTTTTTAGGGTAGTGACCATACTCTTACGTACCACTATATGTCATATTCATTTCATGCATCTTTGGAAAAAACCAATATTTATGTAAGGATGCCAAAGTTAAATCATATGAGATAAATTTAATTAAGCATGCAAAGAAAACTTTGTTAAATATCATTGTGCTAGAGAAGCCAGAAATCCAAATTAGTTCAGCTTTGTCAAAAGCTTTTAAGAACTGAGGTGTAAATGGGGGTTGTAAATCATCTTTGTTTCCTAATTGACTATATACGAAAGTGAAATAAATATTCTTGAATTTTTATGACAGAATGCAGTTTTACAACTTGGATTGAGGTATCCATCTGAGTTAGACTTCCCCCTATCCAGAAGGTCAGAAATGTGGAGACTATCTTGCTGGTTATATTTCAAAGAATGGGGATTTTCCCAGTGAGTAAACAGTTCGCCTTACAGTGCAAGAGGCGCCGGTTTGATTCCTGGCCCAGGAGGATCCCACACGTCCCAGAGCAGCTGGACTGGCGTGTCCAATTAGGAGCTGGCACTCTGGAGTGCTTGTGCCCAGAGCCAGTGCTCTGCAATGAGAGAGGCCACTGCAATGGGAGGCCCATACAGGCTAAAGAATAAAGACAGATAAAAATAAATAAAAACAAACCAATAACAGAGGTCAAAATTTAAAAAAAAAATAAGGATTAAATCCTAGGAAATCTGACTTCAGGATCACATAATTAAAAAAATAAAATAAAAGAATGGGTCTCAGCTTCAAATATCCCTGTGTTATAAAACTAGCAAGGAGTATTTTAGAGTATTTCACCCTGACAGAGGAAACACTCACAATTATAAATTATCTAAAGTAAATAATCTAAGAAAAGGGTAATCATAGAACTAAAGTTAGGGAAAAGACTATCTAAAGTTTAGGTCAGCTGAAAGAAATAGTAAGGCTCTTTTCATCAAGGACAATGTCAATTTGTGCCCTTTTAAGAGGCTTGGACATTAAAGTGTTAGTTTGTGTATTTTCCAAAAATGATAGCCTAAATAGGTTAATGTTTCATTATGATTTCTTTTTCCAAGTCATTCTTAGAAAGGAGCAGAGTTTCTAATATATTGTGATATCATTTCAATTGATAAAATTCCATAATTTTAAGTAGTAAGAAAGCCTTTTTAAAATTTATTTTCTTGAAAGCCACCAATATTTGATAAGTCTTTGTTCTCAAGTTTAAAATAGGAAACTATTGACTCCATAATATAAGAAATAGATAATCTAAGGGAGTGTACCAGTATGTATCATTAGTTATATCTATAGTATAATTTTCACTTATTTTGCATGTTTTGAGTAATTGGACACACTGGTCCAGCCATTTCGTGGCACGTGGAATCTTCCTGGGCCAGAGATGGAACTGGTGCCCCTTGCACTGCAAGGCAGACTCTTTACCCACTGGACCAACAGGGAAACCCAAATAACTTGACTTTTGAGCAGAATAGGAAGTGAAGACATAGCCAGGATAAAGAGATTATAAAAATAAGTTGGAGCAGTGGGTAGAATACTCACCTCGGACCTGTAAGTCTGAATCCTCTTGAGATAGAGGATATTCCCCAAAGTAGGCATAGTCTATCTTCTGAAAATCTCCAAAGAATAGGAACTTCAATCACTGTTATGATTCAAGAAAAATAGAATTAATATTTCCAACAAGATTCAAGGCAGAAGTTTTATGTATGTCTCCCATTTTGGAAGCAATAAGGACACAGATCACTAAATGGGATCAAAGATACTTTTGGAAACTCAAAATTAACTAGTGAGAAGGTGTTAACTTGCTCAGTTATATCTGATTCATTGTGGCCCCATGAACTGTAGCCTGGCAAGCTACTCTATCTAATTTTCCAGGCAAAAACACTGGAAAGGGTACCATGTCTTATTCAAGAGTGTCTTTTCAACCCATGGGTTCAGAATTGAAAGGGTAGAAAGATAATTATCAAAAGTGTATTCTATGTATTTTTTTTTCATTTTTCATTTTTCCATGCTCATGAGCCTTTTCTCAATTAACAAGGGTATCCGCATTGATCTAGGAGAGTTAAGATTGTTACAGTTTCAGGAGAAAGACAGCAGTGCCCACATTTTGGACCTCTGTCACAATGGTCTTTGAGACACCAAAAGAAAATTATAATTAAAGATAGTATCATAGGAAGAACCTGTCAGATAATTTAGAGAAAGAGAACTACTCTACGTCAGGTTAGAACGAGAAGGGGAATGGGTTGCTGTAGAAGGTCAAGGTTGGGAAACTGGCAACAGTTTTGGGGGCAGTGGTGAATGTGAGAAGACTTGGCATTGAGAGACTCTCCTGCCTAATACTTCCTTGCCCAGAGGCAGGGGCACCTGAGGATCCTAGAGAGTGCCTTCAAACCATTATCTGATATTTTAGTGAGCCTATACTGAGCATCATATTATTTGTTCTTCATAGTCTTTCCATATGCAGCTGTTGCAAATGGATTTTGGGATCTGAATGAGGTGGTTGCTTGTCCCTGCCTCAAAAATGCTAGTTTTCAATCTACATTATTTTATATTGATCATCCTTTCTTTCCAGTGTCCTAGGACACATTGGTTCCTGTTTAACAGAATTAGAGATCTTGACAGCACAATATCCTAGGAAAAAATACAGCATCACATTTAAGAATGAGCAATCTAAAGTCAGGGAGACCTTGACTTATATCCTGTCTTCTTAATCTTTTCCTATATTCTCAAAGGTATTTTTACACTAATATATGTTAACTGAATAGATTATGATTAATTTGGACTTCAAAAATATAGAAAACACTGTGTTTAGTCCCATCAACAACAGGATGGGGTACTTATTAAATATTTACAATCCATGGTTTGAATCTTGCAACAAAAAGCACACTGAAGTTTTACCTATAGCTGTCTGTTTTGTCTCCTCTGAACTCTTTATATATCAGGCTCCACCTCACGGGTCATGCCTGTGCTTGCCCAGATACAAGCCTGAAGAAAAAACCCGTGGTCAGCAATGGAGACATCAGTGGATGAGGGTTCTTACATATCTGAAACAAGCTCCTGGACAAAATCCTGCTCTGTATGATATGTGATGGGCAGATATGGCAGCAGTCTTTGCTCCTAGTGAAAAGGGAAGATTGCAAGTTATAGTGGGAATTACACCAGGTTGACTGTTTCGTTATTAGAATAAGGTCACCTCTCACTGTTCCTTAGTTAAGAACAGTCGCCAGTTTATGCCTGAGACAAATTAGTAGGAAGGGCACTCAGTAGGTAAAGCAGACACTGCTCAAGCAGGGAATGTACTGAGAACAAGAGGACAATTTGCTCTCTCAAGGCCATCTTGAGTAGCTCCCTGACCATTTAACATGTATGCTGCAGGTAGACCAAGGAAGTGCTCCTAAAATTATCTTCTTGTAACATTATACTGCTTTGATTTTCAAAGGAGGAAAATTTCTCAGTGATTCATTCTTATCAAATGAGAATTCAAGTGTGGTGAAGGAATTCATATAATTCTCCTCAAATGGGAAATTTTATTATAGGATTATATGTTTTAAGTCAATAGAAATTGACTTAAATAGCTTTAAGTCGACACCCCAAAACAGATGGAATCAATGAAAAGAGGCATATATGTAGTAGAAACTGAACATTCAAGGAAGCATTCAAGAATATAATTCTTATAATCTAAAGGCAGCACTGCTTCTGGTAAACTCTTTGTATTATGATCTTCATGACAGTCATGTCAACATAACAATCTGAATATCTGGTTCTGTTGGAGAATTTCCTCCAACAAAATAAATGGACTTTTGGCACTTCCTTCTTCCTCTCTCCCTACTACTCTGCATAGGGTTGCATAAATAAGCAGTGTTGTGATGAGGACAGGCAGAAAACAGGAAATAATCATATTTTATTGACATCCAAAAAGACCCACTGATTGTCAATCTTTTTTTTAAAATTTTTTCTTGCAACAAAAAGGGCAAACACGGGAAGTTTTACCTATAGCTGTCTGTTTTGTCTCCTCTGAACTCTTTATATATCAGGCTCCACCACGGGTCATGCCTGTGCTTGCCCAGATACAAGCCTGAAGAAAAAACCCGTGGTCAGCAATGGAGACATCAGTGGATGAGGGTTCTTACATATCTGAAACAAGCTCCTGGACAAAATCCTGCTCTGTATGATATGTGATGGGCAGATATGGCAGCAGTCTTTGCTCCTAGTGAAAAGGGAAGATTGCAAGTTATAGTGGGAATTACACCAGGTTGACTGTTTCGTTATTAGAATAAGGTCACCTCTCACTGTTCCTTAGTTAAGAACAGTCGCCAGTTTATGCCTGAGACAAATTAGTAGGAAGGGCACTCAGTAGGTAAAGCAGACACTGCTCAAGCAGGGAATGTACTGAGAACAAGAGGACAATTTGCTCTCTCAAGGCCATCTTGAGTAGCTCCCTGACCATTTAACATGTATGCTGCAGGTAGACCAAGGAAGTGCTCCTAAAATTATCTTCTTGTAACATTATACTGCTTTGATTTTCAAAGGAGGAAAATTTCTCAGTGATTCATTCTTATCAAATGAGAATTCAAGTGTGGTGAAGGAATTCATATAATTCTCCTCAAATGGGAAATTTTATTATAGGATTATATGTTTTAAGTCAATAGAAATTGACTTAAATAGCTTTAAGTCGACACCCCAAAACAGATGGAATCAATGAAAAGAGGCATATATGTAGTAGAAACTGAACATTCAAGGAAGCATTCAAGAATATAATTCTTATAATCTAAAGGCAGCACTGCTTCTGGTAAACTCTTTGTATTATGATCTTCATGACAGTCATGTCAACATAACAATCTGAATATCTGGTTCTGTTGGAGAATTTCCTCCAACAAAATAAATGGACTTTTGGCACTTCCTTCTTCCTCTCTCCCTACTACTCTGCATAGGGTTGCATAAATAAGCAGTGTTGTGATGAGGACAGGCAGAAAACAGGAAATAATCATATTTTATTGACTCCAAGACATACTTTTACATGTTAATATTTATGAAATCTGATTCTATCCCACAATTGATGGTGTACATAAATTCAATGACAGGGAATTTTCTTTATTGAGGGCACATTAAAACCTTTGTATATTACAGTAGATGACATCTTACATTTCATGAAATATAGTGTACCCTTTGGCTAGTGAAAGGAGATATTATGGCACTAAGATCACTTACAGAAGATCGTGACCCAGAATCTGAGAAAATCATCATGATTATCAACAATAAGGACTTTTGAATCTTAAGATGAAATAAAGAAGGGTGAATAATGAAACACAAACTCTGGAATTTTAGAGGCCTAAAACCTTAAGGCCTACATCAGAACATTTATTATCAGTGTGACAGGGGAAAGTTGCTTTAACTTTTTTGAGTTTCACTTGTTATTTTAAAATGGGATGGTAATATTTATAGAGTTATGGGAAGTTCTGGATATATGTGCTAACTCTGTACCATTCTATCTTTTCCAATTTCAAATAATTATCACGCCACTGTTTTAAGATTGTTATAAAAGCAATCTTAGCATTTATATATCTATATATCTATGTATAGAGTGAAAAATGGCTGTGATTCCACTTGGTATCTTATACTTTATTACATCATTAATGATATCTCAGAGATGTCCTCCTATAACAATGTTTATTTGGTCTTAAAATCACCTGAATGTATATAATTGCTCTTTTTGTTGCCTTAATTTTAGTATAACTACTGTAACCACGTTGTTTTCTAACAAATGAGTTCTGTTGATATCAAGGTTACCTTAACTGAACTTGGTTTAACTGATTTGTTCAATGGAAACATGAAGAATACCATTTGAAAGGTTTAAGTTTGTCTAAAACTGGTTATGGGAGCTGAGGGATTAAATTAAGGCCTTACCTGTCAAAGTATCTTCACTAGAGAATTCTTTTAAATAAATTTCATTTTTGACTCTCAGGACTACAGAGCCTCTAAGTGAAAATTGTTCTTTCATCATAGAATGACAAGATATTTAAGTCATATTCTATATGCACCATAGTATTAAAGAAAGTGACCAACATTTAACACTCAGCATTTACACAATGATAAACAAAATGAATGATTCAGTCAATTATAAAAAGAACATTGAGCTATCAAAATTAGTTTGATCTTTAAGAAATTTCAGCCCGACAGTACCAATGCTATTAAAATAGCAAGATCATAACAAGTAGTCATTAGAATTTGCATATGTGAGTGAGAACATTCTTAATTACAAATTACATTCGTTAAATTATGTAGAAACTGTAAATCAGCACAACAAAGAATAACACGTTTAAGAAACAAAATGTTTTAGGGGATTTTCAAATGCAAATGACAGCAGCAACAAAAATTGGCTTTTTTTTTTTTGGTCCCCAGATCAAATATTTTATTTGAATATAATATTATGACAGCATCTATAAACCTTTTTTTTTTTCCAATTCAGTTATACCTTCAATCATCTGCAATTCTGTTTTTTTGAAAACTTCAAGTGTTCCTGAAAGAGAATTGAATTAACCTGAGTCCAGGAATTTGCAAAATAATGGACAAAGTTTTGCCATTAAATCATCTATTTGACAGCTATTTGACAAGCATTTGTCATCTGGGAGTCACTATGTAAAATGTTAGGAAAATATTGATGGACAGATCTTGAGATAATGTCCCCATCTAGAAAGATGGATTAGATTTCCTTTTATCTGTACCTCCCACAGAGAAAAACTAAAAATTCCAGACAATGTATGTAAAACCTTAATATTACCCTGAAAGTTGGAGAGATTAAGTCAGATCAGCTAAGGAATTTAAGATCTGAAGAATGAAGGTAGTGAGTTCCCTAGATTTTTATGTAACTTCATGTATCCCAGAATGGATCATAAAGCTGACAATTTGGAAATGGTAACAAATGCTAGTAATAATCCCCCCAAATCCTGTTGACTGGAGTCAAAAGACCTGGAAAGAAGTTAAGCAAGACAGGAGACATTTTAGATGATGACCACTTTTCTCCAGACAAATACTACAAGCCAAACTGCAGCTACAGTCCAACAAAGGCAAGTGATGGACCCAGACTTCCACTCTTGCCAGTCTGTAGGAAGATACTCCAACTTGTCTGCTGGGGTAATGTCAGAGAAGCTACTCATTCCAGCTAGAATAGAAAGCCTCACAAGTCCAGTGTCAGTGGAGCCTGGTGGAACTGGTTAGAAGGGGTCTCTCTCCCTCAACCCTCTCCCTCCCAGCTAAAGATAGTATCAGCAGATAGTAGTGCCCTACTTGGCAGTGGGCGGTGGAGGCTGAATTCATACTGCAGCCCCTCTATCACAAAGAATGCCTCATTTCTAGGTGCCAAAGGAGGACAAGTCCAAACTTTCATCTTACCTGGCAATAATGAGGTTAGCATATCCCCACCGGCTACTGATCAGGCAATACAAGACACCAGCCAAACAAACAAACAAAAAGACTCAAAGGAGATCCAGAACATTAAAACACTCAAAATGTTCACATTTCATGTGAATATTGCTCATTGTACCATGGACCAGGAAGATCTCAAATTGGATGAAAAGAGAACCATAAGACACCAAGAGGATGAGGATATTAGAATTATAGAACAAGAATTTTAAGTCATTCATAACAAATGCTTAGAGGATAATTACAAATATGTTTGAAACAAATGGAAAAATATAAAATCAGAGCAAAGAAATAGAATGTGTAAAGATGAACCAAAAGAGTATTTTAGAACTAAAAATTATGAAATTGTTAATTAAAATAAGATAGTTGAGGTGTATAACAGCAAAATAGAGAGGTCAGAGGATAAAACAAAGACAGTGAACAGAAACGCACAATAAAAGTTACCCAATTTATACTAACAAAGAGAAAATAGACTAAAAAATAATTAACAGAGACTCAGAGATATATTGGACTATAATAAAAAGATTAACATTTGTGCCATCAGAGTCCCCAAAGGAGAGGATATGTGTGTGTACTGAAAAAACAGTAGATGAAAATTTCGCAAATAGGGGCAAAAAACCACATGCATACGGAGTTTGCTACTTTCTAGAAGTGTTCTAATTGCAGATTAAGACTATTCATGTATAAAGGAGAGAATAAATATCAACAAAAGTAGCAAATATTTGAACAAAACAGTAATAGATTAACTGAATGGAAGATGGAAATACACTTTCCAGGGATGAGGATATGTGAATCTGGTCTTCAAAGTATCGAGGTTAGCAAACAGAAATGCAAAAAAATAGATAAATAAATAAAAAGTAGTAAGTAGTGAAAATCTTTGGCTTCTATTTGTTACTCTGGTACATAGTATTTTTGACTTTCATGGTCCTATATACTTTTAACATAAGATGATGCATATTCTAGGCCTGAGGTAACATGGCAGCAGCTCTTCAGAAAATAGGAGTGATATACGTGGTTTTTAACAGTTTTAGGCAGTGCCAGCGATAACTAGAGAATGATAACTGGAAGTGTAATATACAGAAAGGAGTAAGTAGGAAAGTGACCTCTGGACAGTTAAGTAAAGACTTGAATAAATTCACTTTCCTTCTAAAACAGTAATGCTATGGACAAGACCACTAAAATCAATCATTTTAGAATGTTGGTGTTTAAACAAACCCACAGAATAAACTGAAAGTTGTTTCTCAAAGAGAGAGTCTGAACCTCAGTAAGGCAACAGGGTTCATGACATTTACCAGACAATGATATCCCCCCAAAGGAAAACTATAAACCAATATTCTTCATGAATATGGATTCAAATGTTTTCAACAAAATGCTAACAAATCAATCCTAATATGAAAAGGATTACAAAATGCGACCAAGTGGGACTACCTCACAAATGCAGGATTTTTTGATTGACTCATGTATGAAAATCAAAAGAATGTAGTACATCATATTTACGGGGGCCTTCCGCAGAAAGGAAGGCAGCAGGATTGCCCCCGGCTGAACCAGGAGATCTCGGAGAAAGGCAAGTCTTGCTGCCCGCCACACAGCCCCCCTGCAGGCAGGAGACAATCAGACGCGACAAGGGTTCCATCAGAGCAGTTCCGTTTTATTGGTGCAGATTCACAGCTTTTATAGGCAAGTGAAGGGGGTTTTGCACGGGGCTTCCTATAAATTACACCAATCAAGCTAAAGGTCAAGCAATCATCCACGAGCGCGGAAATAAGGAGAACCAATCAGAAATTTTGACCATCACTTAACAACTTAGATCACACCCTCGTCTCTTTCTGTAGGTGCCATTTTAGCTCCAAACTGCAAACATGTGCTTAAGCTTCCTTTCACTCCCACGTCCCTTCCTGTAGGCGCCATCTTAGCTCCAAACTGAAACAATGTGCTTAAGCTTCCTTATGCTTTCAATGGTCCTCTTTCAATTCAGAGCCCCACAATATTTATAGAAAAATCATCAAAATCACACATTTCAGTGTAGGCAGAAAAAACTTTTGAAAGAATCTAAACTTTTCCATTAATAAAACACTTAATGACCAGGCAGAGAAAAGAAGCATCTTCAGCCTGATAAAGAATATCTTAAAAAAACCTGCAGCTAGCATCATACTTAATGGAGGAAGAATGGATTCTTTCCTCTTAAGGTCAGGAAAAAGGATGCTTACCAGATATTTTAATCCCCAAAAAACATTTTAGGCAGTGCAGCGATAACTAGAGAATGAACTGAAAAACTTCTGGACAGTTAAGTAAAGACTTGAATAAATTCACTTTCCTTCTAAAACAGTAATGCTATGGACAAGACCACTAAAATCAATCATTTTAGAATGTTGGTGTTTAAACAAACCCACAGAATAAACTGAAAGTTGTTTCTCAAAGAGAGAGTCTGAACCTCAGTAAGGCAACAGGGTTCATGACATTTACCAGACAATGATATCCCCCCAAAGGAAAACTATAAACCAATATTCTTCATGAATATGGATTCAAATGTTTTCAACAAAATGCTAACAAATCAATCCTAATATGAAAAGGATTACAAAATGCGACCAAGTGGGACTACCTCACAAATGCAGGATTTTTTGATTGACTCATGTATGAAAATCAAAAGAATGTAGTACATCATATTTACGGGGGCCTTCCGCAGAAAGGAAGGCAGCAGGATTGCCCCCGGCTGAACCAGGAGATCTCGGAGAAAGGCAAGTCTTGCTGCCCGCCACACAGCCCCCCTGCAGGCAGGAGACAATCAGACGCGACAAGGGTTCCATCAGAGCAGTTCCGTTTTATTGGTGCAGATTCACAGCTTTTATAGGCAAGTGAAGGGGGTTTTGCACGGGGCTTCCTATAAATTACACCAATCAAGCTAAAGGTCAAGCAATCATCCACGAGCGCGGAAATAAGGAGAACCAATCAGAAATTTTGACCATCACTTAACAACTTAGATCACACCCTCGTCTCTTTCTGTAGGTGCCATTTTAGCTCCAAACTGCAAACATGTGCTTAAGCTTCCTTTCACTCCCACGTCCCTTCCTGTAGGCGCCATCTTAGCTCCAAACTGAAACAATGTGCTTAAGCTTCCTTATGCTTTCAATGGTCCTCTTTCAATTCAGAGCCCCACAATATTTATAGAAAAATCATCAAAATCACACATTTCAGTGTAGGCAGAAAAAACTTTTGAAAGAATCTAAACTTTTTCCATTAATAAAACACTTAATGACCAGGCAGAGAAAAGAAGCATCTTCAGCCTGATAAAGAATATCTTAAAAAAACCTGCAGCTAGCATCATACTTAATGGAGGAAGAATGGATTCTTTCCTCTTAAGGTCAGGAAAAAGGATGCTTACCGCAGATATTTTTAATCAACAGAGTACTATTGGTCCTACTCACAGCAATTAAGCAACTTTTCTAATCTTTTTTTTTATTCTTTTTTAGTACCTCTTCCAGGATCTTGATATAGGATACTCATATTTTATACTAATAAAACATTTGTATTTATAATATATTTCCTCTATATTAATTCAAAGAAATGAAGCAAAATATTTGCCTTAGATATAACATAATCATTTAGCATGCCTACTTATAATTAATAGAAAGGATTCTGTGGTCATTTGCACACTTTTACTATTGGCTTGGCCAAGTTAAGTGCTACATGTGTTAACTGGATAAAATTTTTGCTTGCCAGGTATTTTCTTTGTTTCTAGGACCAAAAATATTACTCAGACCTGGTTGCTGTGATTAACAATAGTGCTTCAAAATTTTGTTTTTATGTTCACAAGAATCTCATGCTCTTTTATTTCCCCATGGTTATCTTTCATCACTCAATTTATAATACAATTTGGTTTTTCTTGGTTTTACTCATTTATATCTCCAATGATAATATAAAAATATCTTACATGTGATTCAGAATATCTCTCTTGGATTTCAAGTACACCATTAATTTTACCTTTTTCATCAAGATTTATAAATAAATCACCTTGGTTTCAAATAAATGCTTTCAGTGAAAAATTTTCTGTTTGTCTTGAATATCTTAAAGAAGTTAGCTATTATAGATCAAAACCAGAAAGACTTGGTTTTGATTATTATGATATGTATCATTATTTTAGTTTGGATTTTATTATTTTTAAAGTCAAAGAATACCTACCTAATCATATTTAGTCGTATAATGCTGTAACATGTGTTCCTAGACATCTTGATAAGTGCATTATATAAGAAAAGTGCAGAAAAAAGGCAGAGAACAATTCTCTCCAAAGAACCAGTGTGATATGATATTGAAGGTTATCTGCACACTTAAGAATGATTTTTAGAATTTTCGTTGAAAGGAAATGTCATAACCTATAGTCCATTCTTATTTGCTTTAATAAAAAAAGCAATGAATGTCACAACTCTTTGATATCACTTATAAATTTTAAACATGACAAAATTACATACTATTATTCCATTACATTTCCATGAGGCAAGAAAACCAGGAATATCAGTCTGGGAAAACATATAGTATAATCTGTAGCCTTTAAAATTTTATGTTATGTGACATTATTCAAAGTATGATTTTTCTTCTCTTGTGGACATCATCATTGGACTTACCTATTATTGATCATTCTTTTTGAAATTGCTGCATAAATATCTTGCTTGATCTAATGCCATGAAAACTAAAAAATAGTATCACTGCTATTGTTGTTATAATCAGTAATGGTTATACTTTTCAAGTTTAGAAAACAAACATCTATCCATATCTATTCATAAATGTTTCTAACATATATTTTCTAGACCCTTGGTCAAGAAGCTGTATAGTAAAACACAATACAGAGTAAGAAAAATAGCTTCTTAAGTCTCAGAATGATATATTAAAGGTTATACACGAAGTTAGGAATGAGGTTTGGAGATTTCCTTGAATAGAAATGCCATAATCAATAGTTCAGATGAAATAAAGTGAGAGCTAAGGAAAGATAAATAAGATGTAAATTGATTTTAAAAGTACTGTATTTCATAGAACTCTGTGTTTGAAATTCAACATAAAATAATTTTTCTTTCATTCTAAACTAAAATATCAAATGAATATGACATAATAAAAACCATGGTGCTCAAGATCTTGTTTAACTCACCTCCTAGAATAATGAAAATAAAAGCAGAAATAGACTAGTAGGACCTAAGTAAACTTAAAAACTTTTGCACAGCAAAGGAAATCATAAATAAAATGAAAAGAAAATCCTCAGAATAGAAAAAAAATGTTTGCAGATGAATTAATTGACAAAAGATTAATCTCCAAAATATACAAACAGCCCATACAGCTTAATAGGGGCTTCACAGGTAGTACAGTGGTAAAGAATTTACTTGCCAATTCAGGAGACACAGATGTGGGTTTGATCCTTGGTTTGGGGAGATCCCCTGGAAAAGGAAATGACAGCCCACTTCAGTATTTTTACCTGGGAAATCCCATAGATGGTGGAACTGTTGGACTACAGTCCATGAGGTCATTAAGAGTTGGACATGACTGAGCATATGAACACAGATGCAGTTCAATCTCATTAAAAAGAAAGCACATTGAAATGGCATATAACCTAAATAAGCATTTATCCAAAGAAGACACACAGATGGCTAAGAAAAGATTTCAACATCATTAATTATTAGAGAAATGCAAATCAAAGCTACAATAAATTATCACTTCATATTGACCAGAATGGCCATCATCAAAAAGCCTGCATCAATAAATATTGGAGTGTGGAGAAAAACAGTCCCCTACTCTGTGACCCTCTTACCTGTTGGCAGGAATGTAAATTGATACAGTCATTGTGGAGAATAGTATGGAGGTTCCTCAAAAAATCTAAAACTAGAACCTGCAATCCCACTCTTGGGCATGTACTCATATAAAAGTATAATTCCAAGAGACATACAATTCAATGTTCATTGCAGCATTTTGTACAATGGCCAAGGTATAGAAGCAACTTACATGTCCATCAGCTGAGGAATGGATAAGGAAGATGTGGCACATATACACAGTGGAATATAACTCAGCCTAAGGGAACAGAATTGCGCCATTTGCAGAGACATGAATAGAATAGCTATTGTTTTAGAAGTGTTTGAAATTCAACATAAAATAATTTTTCTTTCATTCTAAACTAAAATATCAAATGAATATGACATAATAAAAACCATGGTGCTCAAGATCTTGTTTAACTCACCTCCTAGAATAATGAAAATAAAAGCAGAAATAGACTAGTAGGACCTAAGTAAACTTAAAAACTTTTGCACAGCAAAGGAAATCATAAATAAAATGAAAAGAAAATCCTCAGAATAGAAAAAAAATGTTTGCAGATGAATTAATTGACAAAAGATTAATCTCCAAAATATACAAACAGCCCATACAGCTTAATAGGGGCTTCACAGGTAGTACAGTGGTAAAGAATTTACTTGCCAATTCAGGAGACACAGATGTGGGTTTGATCCTTGGTTTGGGGAGATCCCCTGGAAAAGGAAATGACAGCCCACTTCAGTATTTTTACCTGGGAAATCCCATAGATGGTGGAACTGTTGGACTACAGTCCATGAGGTCATTAAGAGTTGGACATGACTGAGCATATGAACACAGATGCAGTTCAATCTCATTAAAAAGAAAGCACATTGAAATGGCATATAACCTAAATAAGCATTTATCCAAAGAAGACACACAGATGGCTAAGAAAAGATTTCAACATCATTAATTATTAGAGAAATGCAAATCAAAGCTACAATAAATTATCACTTCATATTGACCAGAATGGCCATCATCAAAAAGCCTGCATCAATAAATATTGGAGTGTGGAGAAAAACAGTCCCCTACTCTGTGACCCTCTTACCTGTTGGCAGGAATGTAAATTGATACAGTCATTGTGGAGAATAGTATGGAGGTTCCTCAAAAAATCTAAAACTAGAACCTGCAATCCCACTCTTGGGCATGTACTCATATAAAAGTATAATTCCAAGAGACATACAATTCAATGTTCATTGCAGCATTTTGTACAATGGCCAAGGTATAGAAGCAACTTACATGTCCATCAGCTGAGGAATGGATAAGGAAGATGTGGCACATATACACAGTGGAATATAACTCAGCCTAAGGGAACAGAATTGCGCCATTTGCAGAGACATGAATAGATATAGCTATTGTCATACAGAGTGAAGTAAGTCAGAAAGAAAAAAGGAAACATTATATATGAACATATATATGCAGAATTTAGAAAAATGGAATGATCTTATTTGCAAATCAAAAGATGTAAGCAACACATATATGAATACCAAGAGGTAAACAGGAACTAGGATGAATTGGAAGAATATGATTCACATATATCCAGTGTGTATGCGTGCTCAGTTATGTCTTTGCAATCCCATGGATTGCAGCCCATCAGGCTCCTCTGTCCATGGAATTTTCTAGACAAGAATACTAGACTGCATAGCTATTTTCTTCTCCAGAATATATACACCCCTATGTATAAAATAGACTACTAATGAGAACTTTCTATATAGCACAGGGAACTCTACTCTGTCCTCTGTGGTGATATAAATGGGAAAGAAATCCAAAAAGGAGAATATATATATATATATATATATATATATATATATATATATATTCATATGGCTTCCCCAGTGGCTCAGTAGTAGAGAATCCTACTATAATATATATATTCATATGGCTTCCCCAGTGGCTCAGTAGTAGAGAATCCACCTGTAATGCAGGACTTGCAGGACATTTGGGTTTGATCCCTGTGTCAGGAGGATCTGCTGGAGGAGGGCATGGCAATCCACTCCAGTATTCTCACCTGGAGAATTCTCATGGAAAGAGGAACCTGGCAGGCTACAGTTCATGGGGTGCAAAGAGTCAAACACAACTGCAGTGACTTACAGCAGAAACTGACACAGCAGTGCAAAACAACTATACTCCAATTTAAAAAACAGATGAATAAAAAATGGAAAATAAAAAGTAACTGTCAAAACCTAGCATGCATTTATGGGGTTGTCAGCAACAGGGTTTCAGTAGTTCCCTTTTTGCTTAAACAAGTTCAGTGAAATTGATACAAACTCAAAGCTATATCAGCAGCATTCTATCATGAAGCAAATAACATTTTACATGACTGAAGTTTTTATTCAGCTGAGTTGTGCTCACGGTCTCTAATTCTGTGTTGTGTTAATAAAACAATTAAGTAACTCATGAAACAAAATTATAAAAAAACTGGAATATAACTCAGCCTAAGGGAACAGAATTGCGCCATTTGCAGAGACATGAATAGATATAGCTATTGTCATACAGAGTGAAGTAAGTCAGAAAGAAAAAAGGAAACATTATATATGAACATATATATGCAGAATTTAGAAAAATGGAATGATCTTATTTGCAAATCAAAAGATGTAAGCAACACATATATGAATACCAAGAGGTAAACAGGAACTAGGATGAATTGGAAGAATATGATTCACATATATCCAGTGTGTATGCGTGCTCAGTTATGTCTTTGCAATCCCATGGATTGCAGCCCATCAGGCTCCTCTGTCCATGGAATTTTCTAGACAAGAATACTAGACTGCATAGCTATTTTCTTCTCCAGAATATATACACCCCTATGTATAAAATAGACTACTAATGAGAACTTTCTATATAGCACAGGGAACTCTACTCTGTCCTCTGTGGTGATATAAATGGGAAAGAAATCCAAAAAGGAGAATATATATATATATATATATATATATATATATATATATATATACATATGGCTCCCCCAGTGGCTCAGTAGTAGAGAATCCTACTATAATATATATATATATATATATATATATATATTCATATGGCTTCCCCAGTGGCTCAGTAGTAGAGAATCCACCTGTAATGCAGGACTTGCAGGACATTTGGGTTTGATCCCTGTGTCAGGAGGATCTGCTGGAGGAGGGCATGGCAATCCACTCCAGTATTCTCACCTGGAGAATTCTCATGGAAAGAGGAACCTGGCAGGCTACAGTTCATGGGGTGCAAAGAGTCAAACACAACTGCAGTGACTTACAGCAGAAACTGACACAGCAGTGCAAAACAACTATACTCCAATTTAAAAAACAGATGAATAAAAAATGGAAAATAAAAAGTAACTGTCAAAACCTAGCATGCATTTATGGGGTTGTCAGCAACAGGGTTTCAGTAGTTCCCTTTTTGCTTAAACAAGTTCAGTGAAATTGATACAAACTCAAAGCTATATCAGCAGCATTCTATCATGAAGCAAATAACATTTTACATGACTGAAGTTTTTATTCAGCTGAGTTGTGCTCACGGTCTCTAATTCTGTGTTGTGTTAATAAAACAATTAAGTAACTCATGAAACAAAATTAAAAAAAAAAACTGTTGTTACAATCTGTACAGAATTACAATGAAAATAGTGAATCATCCAAATGGTTATTATATATCATTTAGTTTAGTGCAGAAAACTCTCTATGCAATAGGTATACTGACAGAAAACTATCCTTGGCAAATAAATTTTACTTATTAATATAATTGATAAAAACCTAAACTTAAAAAAAAAAGATTCTAATGAATCTAAAATTAGAAGTTAAATGGAGGGTCTTCTGAAGAGTCCTGAGGTATGACCAAGTAAGGTCCTAAAAAGGAGGCAGCAATGGTGGGAGTCGATCTGGGAAGTTCCATCAACATCTTTCTCATCTCAACCCAACCACCCAACCACTAGCCATGCAAAGAAAAGCACTGTGTTGTTACTGTAGATATCACTTGGAGTTATTTTTATTATCAACAAAGGAACATAGAGAAGTTCCAAGATGCTGGAGGAATAAGATGGGGGGATGACTTTCCTCCTCATAAACACATCAAAAGTCCATCTGCATATGGAATGACTCCTAAGCAGCACCTTCAGAATGCTGGCAGAAGACCCCCAACTTCCAAGAAAGCAAGTCCATCTCCTTAGAATGAGGTAGAGTAAAAGAGAAAATTTTAAAAAAAAGAAAAAAAGACAAAGGATTTCAGGATGAGAACTTGTACCCTGGGGAGGGTGTTTTGAAGGAGGAAAAGTTTCTGCACACTCAGAAGCCTCCTCAGAGGTCAAGATAGGAGGGAGCTTTGTAACCTCAGGGAATGGCACTCCACTCAGACGGCAAAGCAGAAAGAATTCACCACAGAGATAGTTGCTAAGCTGCACTGCCCATCTGGGAAGCAGCTCACATGATCTCACCCAAGAATAAGAGTGAGGGAAGGGTGCTGAGGTTTAGGTGAGGGAGGGGCCCCAAGGCTCAGGCTCAGGTGTCAGACCCAGAGAGAAGACCTGAGTTGACTGCCATGAAGATACCCTGTTAGTATGGCACAGCTGAGGAAGTCAGGAAAAAGACTGGGCATCTCAGAGAGGCAAGATATCTTTGTTGCCAGGACCTTCTAACTCTGCATGTTCACAGACAGCAGCTGTATGCCTTGGCGGCAGCAAAGCTGGCAAAACCAGTAAGAGCACCAGAAGTAGAATTGGACGTGATTGCAGTTTAATCCCAGAAGGAACAATGTAACCCACTAGCCACTGAAAAGTCCGGGGAAAGTGCCTGAGGCAGCTGACAAAGTGCAGCTGCTATGGTCCTGACCTCACAGATGGGAGCTGCCGCCAGACTGTGAGCAGGCACAGGTTACTGCTCACACCTTGCTGGGACCCTAAGTAGGTTAGTCTTCCTAGGAATCCCCAATGTGGGGCCGAATTCTCCAGGAGAGCTCATGCCACATCTCAGACTGTAACAATATCCATCACTACTGAAGACACTTATAATACTAAAACCAGACAAAAGTGTCACAAAAATAGAAAATTATAGGCCAATATCGCTGATGAACACAGACGCAAAAATATTCAACAAAACTCTAGCAAACAAAATCCAACAGCACATTAAAAAGATCATATAGCATGATCAAGTGGGCTTTGTCCCACGGATACAAGTATTCTTCAATATATGCAAATCAATCAATGTGATACATCATATTAACAAATTGAAAGATAAAAACAATGTGATAATCTCAATAGATGCAGAGAAACCTTTTGACAAAACTCAGTACCTATCTGTGATAAAAAAAAAAAAAAACTCTCCAGAAAGTAGGCATAGAAAGATCATGTCTCAATATAATACAGATTATATAAGACAAAGTCACAGCAAACATTATTCTCAGTGATGAAAACTGAAAACATTTCCTCTAAAATCAGGAACAAGACAAGGGTGCCCACTCTCACCACTATCGTTCAATGCAGTCTTGGAAGTCCTACACATAGTAATAAACCAAGAGAAAGAAATATAGGAATCTTGATAGAAAAAGAAGTAAAATTCTCAGTTTGCAGATGACATGATACTATACATAGAAATCTCTGAAGGTGTCCCAGAAATTGGTAAGACCTAATCAATTAATATGATATTCACATGGTATAAAGTTAATATATAGAAATTGCTTGTATTCCTATAAGCTAACAATGAAAAATCAGAAATAGAAATTAAGGAAAGAATCCCATTTGCCACTGCAGCAAAAAAAGAATAAAATACCTAGAAATAAGCCTATCTAAAGAGAGAAAGGATCTGCATTCAGACAGCTGTAAGACACCAATGAAAGAATTCAAAAATGACACAGACAGATGGAGAAATATACCATGTTCTTGGTTTGGAAGAAATAATATGAAAATGATGATTCTACCCATTGCAATTTATAGATTTATTGCAATCTGTATCAAACCACCAATAGCATTTTCAACAGAACCAGAGCAAAAAAATTCACGATTTTTATAGACACACTAAAGACTCCAAATAGCTAAGGCAATCTTGAGAATAAAAAACGTAGCTGGAGTAATCAACCCTTCTAGATTATACTAGAAAGTGTCACCAAGACACTACGGCACTGACACAAAAAAAGAAATATAGATCAAAGGAACAAGACAGAAAGTCCAAGAATAAACCAACACGCCTATGGATACCATATATTTGACATAGGAGACAAGAATATACAATGGAGAAAAGACAGTCTCTTCACTTAGCGGTGCTCGGAAAACTGCAAAGTTACATGTGAAAGAATAAAACTAGTACACCTCCTAACACTGTATACAAAAATTAACTCAAAATGTGTTAAAGACTTAAATGTAAGGTCAGAAACTGTAAAGCATCTAAAGCAAAATATAGGCAACACATCCTTTAACATGTCACAGAAAGATTGTCTATGAATCACATCCTAGAATAATGGAAATAAAAACAAAAATAAATAAATAGGACCTTATCAGCAAAGGAAAATATAAACAAGGTGAACAGACAATGCTCAGAGTGGAAGAAGATAATTGAACCAAGGGTTCATCTGTAAAGTATATAAGCAACACATGCAGCTCAACACCAGAAAAACAAACAAGCAAATCAAAAAGTGGGGGAAAGACCTAAACAGACATTCCTCCAAAGAGGACATTCAAATGACTAATTAATGCACAAAAAGTGCTCATCATTGTTCATTATTAGAAAACTGCAAATGAAAACTACAATGAAGTATCACCTCAAACCAGTCAGATGGCCATCATCAAAAAATCTCCTAACAGTGAATGCTGAAGATGATATAGAGAAAAGGCATCCTCTTGCACTATTGCTGGGAATGTAAATTGATACAGATCCTATGGAGAGCAATGTGATGATTTTGTAAAATTTAGGAATAATGCTAGACTCAATAATCCCAGTACTGATTTTACACCCTGAGGAAACCATAATTTAAGCGTGTGCCCCCACAGCAGCACTATTTACAATACCTAGGACATGGAGGCTGTGTAGATGTCCATTGACAGATGAATGGATAGAGATTTAATGGTATACACATACACACACACACACACAATGGAATATTACTCAGCCATTACAAGAAGCATGTTTAGAGTCAGGTCTAATGAAGTGGGCAAAATTAGATCATATTATACAGAGTGAAGAAGTCAGAAAGGGAAAAGCAAACATAATATGATAGTGCATATATATGGAATCTAGAAAGATATTACTAATTAAGCTATTTGCAGGGCAATGGAGATGCAGGCATAAAGAAGAGACTTTTGGAGACAGTAAGGGAAGGAGATGGAGGGGCAAACTGAACCACCAAAACATACACATTGTGATATGTAAAGTAGATAGCCAGTGGGAATTTGCTGTTTGATGCTAGGAAGTCCAACCAGGTGCTTTGTGGCAACTTAGAAGGGTGGCAAGTGTCGGGGGGAATTCAGGAAGGACAGAACATATGTATACTTATGGCTGATTCATGCTGATACATGGCAAAAGCTAACAGAATATTTTAATGCAATTATCTTGCAAGTAAAAATAAATTAAGGGCTTCCCTGGTGGTCCAGTGGGTAAGGAGTCCACTTTGCAGTGCAAGGGGCACTGGTTCGATCCCTTGTCCAGAAAGATTCCACATGTCACAGCTGAACCGGTATGTCCAATTAGGAGCAGGCGCTCTGGAGCACTTGTGCCCAGAGCCAGTACTCTGCAAGGAGAGAGGCCACTGCAAGGGGAGGCTCACATAGGCCAAAGAATAAAGATGAATCAAAATAAATAAATAAAAAACCAATAAAAGAGACCAAATTTAAAAAAATGGAACTCATTAAAAAAATAAATTAAAACAATTTAAAGTGTATTAATCAAATTAAAATGTTTCAATATTTCCTTTTATACATTTGTTTAAATAGTTCACAAAATATATTATTATGACAGGTAATTAACATTATAAAAAGAATTAACAAAATATATTCCATTATCCATTCAACAAATCCTATTCTTAAGTATGGAACATTCTCAGAGAAAACAATCAATGAGGTTTAAGAAGTTTAGAGTTCAGAAGAAAGGAAAATGATCACATTTAGTACATTTGAGAGCTGCTGTTGTTTAGTCACTAAGTCATGTTCAACTCTTTGGGACTCTGTAGACTGGAGCAAACCAGGCTCCTCTGTCCTTCATTATCTCCTGGAATTTGCTCAAATTCATGTTCATTGAGTCAGTAATGCTACTTAATCATCTCATCCTCTGCTACTCTCTTCCTCCTTTGCCTTCAATCTTTCTCAACATAAGAGTCTTTTTCAAGACCTTTTTAAACTTGCTGTTGTATGTTCACAGGTACCCTGAACTTTTCATTAATTATTACAAATTTAGAAGGCAAAATGGACTCTTTCTATTGACATCGACAAATCATCACTAAACCTGGCCCCAGTGATTTTGTTTTGATTTGATAACTGACATGGATAAGTCAGATTTTATGATTGTTACCTGGATCCAACAATAAATATTAAGATTAGGTTTAGGGCTCATAATGATGGAATGAAGGCTGTAATTGACTTAGTCTGCTCAATATATCACACTACTCTCTTGTCTATAAATTTTACATGAATAGCATCCATTATGAGTTGATCTTTTCTCTAAATTCCTGTAGACTGTAAATATTTGCTTAGCCTGTTCTTGTCTGATTTTGTTACTCTCCATCAGTTCATAGGTGCCTTATGTGAAAGTGAAAAAGTGAAAGTGTTAGTCACTCAGTTTTGTCCAACTTTTTGTGATCCCATGACTCCCACCAGGCTCCTTGTCCATGGAATCTCCAGGCAAGAATACTGCAGTAGCTAGACATCTTCTTCTCCAGGGGTATCTTCCTGACCCAGGGATCAAACCCAGGTCTCCTGCATTGCTGGCAGTTTCCTTATTGTCTAAGCCATTATGAAGCCCTTATTATCAAAATAATTTCTTCTGTATTTCATCTTCATCAAGACATCAAGCTCAGTGCTGAATAGCCATTCATCTTATGTAAAAACACCCACTCATGATATGTCAATGAAAAGTAAATTAAATAGGAAAAGACTTAAAAAGGTTCAGTACTTTGCATATTATTTAGATAATTTTTTATGATAACAAGTGTGACATGTTGACAGTGAGACAGAAGGTATGAAGATTTACTAATTTTCATACTCCTAATAGGGTACACTTAGTGCTTTAGCATAGCAATAAATGCCAAGTTGAGTTATTTATTCTGATAAGAACAAAAAAGATATACTTGACCTTTTAACTGTCTTAAAACAAGTAAAATAAAATCTACTTCTGCCATATAAGCCAAGGATGTAGGAACTCAACATACTTAGAATTTCACTTAATTCACACAATAAAACATGGGGAGTGGTGGGGGGATGGGGTGGGAAGAAATCACAGTAATCTTCATTTAATTTCCAGGCATCAAAAGCTTTCACATTCCCTCCAAGGTCATTTTACTGCAGTGACTTGTGACTTACACATTATGTTTTCCATCTTCTTCACAGGGTGTTGTGAGAATTAATGAGATACTCGGTTCAATTTGCATATTTCTCCACACCTCTATGGACCTCCTCCACACCCCAAGGAGGACTTTATAGGCATCCTTTGTTGGAGTTTCAGTATGCTCAATTAAGAATAATTTAATTAAATTTTTATTTTAAAAATAACATCAAACTCCCCAATGCTTTCAAACTCACGAGCATTCCCTCTCTGTGAAACACATATTAATTAGGAATCCCAGGTACATTTGGTGTTCTTTGGCTGTCTTGAACTATCTAACCAAACACTTCTCTCTTCAATTAAAGAAAAAAAAAAAAAAAGAAAACAAATGTAACTGGGGGAAATGCTGTGCAAAATTAATATGCATCTTGTACCTTATTCATTGCTGCTGTACATCAAGTTCTCATTGCAATTAGTTAGAGCTATGCACACTGATGAAATTAAGCAGTGGCTGAAGGGAATGCCAATCTAGACCTCACCTTTATATTTCTGATTAATTTAAACTTAAATCATCAAGATATAACTCTTAGGGATAACTTAACTTTTCAAGATCATTCTTTGGTGTTTTATAGATTTTTGAAGTTACCCCCTTCTAATATTTTCTTTTATGACTAACTATTTATATAGGGAAATATTTAAAGAGAGGGTAGTAAGATAGATGAAGAGTGAGAGAAAAAGAACAAACAAAACTGAAGAAACTGAGTGTGAACTTGAACCCTTAAAGGCTGAATTAATTCCTCAAATTTTTAATCAAATTGCTGTATGTTGTTGTAGAGAGCTTTGTGGTCAGAAATTATTTTGCTCTTGGGAACTCCCTAGCAGTCCAATTGCTACAGCTCTTGTTACTTCAGAGGAAAATGGCTCAATCAGTGGTCAGGAAACTAAAATCTTAGGGATTAGGGAGGTTTACTTCTTCTGTTCTCAATAATTAGAAACTTATGAACTCTGTATACAGTTTCCAGCCATTCACTTAACTTCTACACCCCTCAGGTTTAGAATAGTGCTAGGCACTATTCTAGCACTGATTCCAATGAGTCTGTGTCACAGTCCAACCCAGGGAATGGTCCTTGTGTCAGAAACCATATTTTACATGTTCACATTTCTTGCTAAATAAATTGTTCAATGGGAGAACTTTTGATATACTTCTTATATCCAAAGTTCTTGGCACAAGGTAGGTCTTGAAAAACACATTTACTTGTCAGAAGAAAACACATTTACTGGACTATCACCTTGAAAGGTAAAAAAAGGTGAAAAGGTAAAAATAATTGCATTAGGCTGAACATCTGTAAATAATTTTTTGGAAGTAAATATATAACAAATATTTTCAATTTAAAAAATATTGGATTCAGAGAAAGGTAAAAAACAAATGACAGAAACACAAGGGCATATTCATTAATAACAGGTTGGTTTAGCTAAAAAGTAAAAGGAAAGAAAGGGTAATTGTATAAAAGAAAACTAGTCCGCAATGGCCTCAGCTGCTGTCCTAAACTGCAGAATACTTGTATACTCTGTGTTTAATGATTCACAAGTGGCAAATTATCATTTTTCATTTATTTTTATTTCTTCTTGGTAATTGGAAAGATAATATAATAGCATCAAAAATAGCATTTATGACTTCTGACAATAAGAGCCCAACAGAAAGCAACTATTTTGAGAGTTTAATGAAATATCCATGGGCAGTACTAAGAAGAATGAGCTAATCACTAAACAGAGCTGTCTGATGAAATATCCAATTTAGTTGTTTTGCATAGATGCTACCTCCTGCTACATCAGGAGGAGATTTTCATACAAAATGACTAATCAGCATTATTTGGCTCTTGGGAACTCCCTAGCAGTCCAATTGCTACAGCTCTTGTTACTTCAGAGGAAAATGGCTCAATCAGTGGTCAGGAAACTAAAATCTTAGGGATTAGGGAGGTTTACTTCTTCTGTTCTCAATAATTAGAAACTTATGAACTCTGTATACAGTTTCCAGCCATTCACTTAACTTCTACACCCCTCAGGTTTAGAATAGTGCTAGGCACTATTCTAGCACTGATTCCAATGAGTCTGTGTCACAGTCCAACCCAGGGAATGGTCCTTGTGTCAGAAACCATATTTTACATGTTCACATTTCTTGCTAAATAAATTGTTCAATGGGAGAACTTTTGATATACTTCTTATATCCAAAGTTCTTGGCACAAGGTAGGTCTTGAAAAACACATTTACTTGTCAGAAGAAAACACATTTACTGGACTATCACCTTGAAAGGTAAAAAAAGGTGAAAAGGTAAAAATAATTGCATTAGGCTGAACATCTGTAAATAATTTTTTGGAAGTAAATATATAACAAATATTTTCAATTTAAAAAATATTGGATTCAGAGAAAGGTAAAAAACAAATGACAGAAACACAAGGGCATATTCATTAATAACAGGTTGGTTTAGCTAAAAAGTAAAAGGAAAGAAAGGGTAATTGTATAAAAGAAAACTAGTCCGCAATGGCCTCAGCTGCTGTCCTAAACTGCAGAATACTTGTATACTCTGTGTTTAATGATTCACAAGTGGCAAATTATCATTTTTCATTTATTTTTATTTCTTCTTGGTAATTGGAAAGATAATATAATAGCATCAAAAATAGCATTTATGACTTCTGACAATAAGAGCCCAACAGAAAGCAACTATTTTGAGAGTTTAATGAAATATCCATGGGCAGTACTAAGAAGAATGAGCTAATCACTAAACAGAGCTGTCTGATGAAATATCCAATTTAGTTGTTTTGCATAGATGCTACCTCCTGCTACATCAGGAGGAGATTTTCATACAAAATGACTAATCAGCATTAATTTTGGCTGCCAAATTAGTCTACCCCTCTAGCTTCTTGCTGTTAACTTTATAAATGGCAATTAGTACAAAGTAACTGACCTAAAACAGGACTATTTCACATTCTTTTCCTAACTCTCTAGCATCTGCTTTATAGTTTATATGTATACTTTATTCTCTCCTTCTTATCTGTTTATTCTATGCCCTATATTCAAAATAGTTTCATCATTTCTGTTTGTTTTCCTCTTATTTCTGTTCACCTTCTTCCTCCACTAAAACAATTTATTAGTTATTTTCTACCTTATTCTTCTAGGGGCTTCCCTGGTGACTCAGATAGTAAAGAATCTGTCTGCAATCTGGGTTTGATGTCTGGGTTGGGAACATCTCCTGGAGAAGGGAATGGCTAGCCACTCCAGTAGAATTGCCTGCAAAATTCCATAGCTCCTTCATTGGTTTGCAAAGAGTTGGATACGACTGAATGATTTTCACTTCACTTTACTCTCCTTTTCTGGCATCCAGTGCTCATGGATTTGATCTTAAATAATAGAGTCAACTTTCTTGATGTGGTTAAATAATTATTTTCAATCTACTATTGGTTCCTATTGAATGCTGTTTAAAAAGAAATTTATATCTTAAACAGACAGCTTAAAGGACAAGCTAAGTTTTATTACTATATAAGGCCAAATAGTCACAATCTATATATATGATCATATATTGATTTAGCCTCTCACAGAATCACTTTCCCGAAGTTGTCTCAATGTTAAGTCTTTGGCTTGTTCTAAGGATGTTGAAAGAAAAGCCTTTTAACAACTATAAAAATGAGAATCCTCTAAACACACACCCTTCTGGGAGAAAAGAAGAGAGACACAATCATTTCTTTCTCCCACAAATTATTATTCTTTCTTTTCTTTTTTCCTTTGCTTTTTTCTCTTTGACAGCTAGGAAACTCAATATCAAGTTTTATATTCACTTTTAGTAACTGGTAACAAAACAATACAACCAGACTAAAAATGGAATGCAGTTCTCAATATGTCTGTTTTCTACTATTTACTTTAAAAAAAAAAACATTTATTTTATTTATTTATCTTTTGGGGGGTGAGGTGGGAGGGAGGGGGACGGGCGGGCCACTTCTATTGGTCTTTCATTTCTCTATTTTCATCCGTCTTTGTTCTTTGGCTCCTGTGGGCCTCCCATCATGGTGGCCTCTGTTGTCGCAGAGCACCGGCTCTGGGCGCATGCACTGCAGAGCTCCGGCTCAGTAATTGGACACATCAGTCCAGCTGCTCCGTGGCACGTGAGATCTTCCCAGGCCAGGGATCGTACCGGCGTCCCTTGCACTGCAAGGCGGTGTCCTTACCCACTGGACCACCAGGGGAAGCCCTACTATTTACTTTTATAATCATGGCCTCTAGATTCAGAAATGAACCATGTGTGCTGTATCCAATGTCTGATGAAGTATACAACAAAGATGTTTTGAAGAAATATTCTCTCCTATCATGTCTGTATGAGATTGCTAACAAAATGATTAATCTATCTTAGCTAGATGTAACACCTGTATGGGCTAATACCTATGATGTATGATGTCACCAAATGTTATAGAATTGACTCAATATTTAGAGAGATGTAAGCTGGTATTTGTACATATTATTTACAAATACGGTTTTTGAATCTACCTTAATAAAAGAGACAATTGAATTTTCAAGGGTTAATCAATGGTTTTTATTTGAAATAAAATAACAGAAGAAAACCTAATATAGAGAATTTCCAAATTGAATTTCACAATTATGCTCTGGTTATGTGTAAGTTTAATCATATATTGATTTAGCCTCTCACAGAATCATTCGAATTGTCTCTTTAAGTCTTTGGCTTGTTCTAAGGATGTTGAAAGAAAAGCCTTTTAACAACTATAAAAATGAGAATCCTCTAAACACACACCCTTCTGGGAGAAAAGAAGAGAGACACAATCATTTCTTTCTCCCACAAATTATTATTCTTTCTTTTCTTTTTTCCTTTGCTTTTTTCTCTTTGACAGCTAGGAAACTCAATATCAAGTTTTATATTCACTTTTAGTAACTGGTAACAAAACAATACAACCAGACTAAAAATGGAATGCAGTTCTCAATATGTCTGTTTTCTACTATTTACTTTAAAAAAAAAAACATTTATTTTATTTATTTATCTTTTGGGGGGTGAGGTGGGGAGGGAGGGGGACGGGCGGGCCACTTCTATTGGTCTTTCATTTCTCTATTTTCATCCGTCTTTGTTCTTTGGCTCCTGTGGGCCTCCCATCATGGTGGCCTCTGTTGTCGCAGAGCACCGGCTCTGGGCGCATGCACTGCAGAGCTCCGGCTCAGTAATTGGACACATCAGTCCAGCTGCTCCGTGGCACGTGAGATCTTCCCAGGCCAGGGATCGTACCGGCGTCCCTTGCACTGCAAGGCGGTGTCCTTACCCACTGGACCACCAGGGGAAGCCCTACTATTTACTTTTATAATCATGGCCTCTAGATTCAGAAATGAACCATGTGTGCTGTATCCAATGTCTGATGAAGTATACAACAAAGATGTTTTGAAGAAATATTCTCTCCTATCATGTCTGTATGAGATTGCTAACAAAATGATTAATCTATCTTAGCTAGATGTAACACCTGTATGGGCTAATACCTATGATGTATGATGTCACCAAATGTTATAGAATTGACTCAATATTTAGAGAGATGTAAGCTGGTATTTGTACATATTATTTACAAATACGGTTTTTGAATCTACCTTAATAAAAGAGACAATTGAATTTTCAAGGGTTAATCAATGGTTTTTATTTGAAATAAAATAACAGAAGAAAACCTAATATAGAGAATTTCCAAATTGAATTTCACAATTATGCTCTGTTATGTGTAAGTTTAATCATGGTGAACTGCACTGGAAATATATTCCAATAAGGAAATTTATAAGGAGGTGATATAGGTGCTTAAGATTCTCTTTAACAATATCTTCATCAGTAATCCAGATTATGGTTATAATAAGATTAATGCACACTTTAGTTTTCTTTTACAAGGCCAATATGTTTGCATTTTAATCAACTTTCTTCCAAATGGCCTGCATAATGGTGATCTAATGCCTTCAAAGTTACCAAAAAGATTCCTTAAGAAAAGAAATTTGAGTATACTCTTTGGTCATCTTTTTAAGTCTCCATGAGTAGTGTCAGAGGAAATGACTAACACTGGGAGAGTTTATTCTATTACTTTTAAAGATTATTACATTGTTATAACTAGAGGCTCTATGGACTATACACAGCTTCTCTCTCTAATTGCAGTGGATAGGAAGACCAGGAAAAGAATTTCCAGGGGACCCTCATTTTATCTGCTACAATGATTCATATACCCATCTCATCTGATTTCTTTAACCTATTTCAAAAATCCTGATGAAAGTGCAGGCAGAGGGTCCCAGTCAATGACTATTTGCTTCACAGATACAGAAAAAAAATTGTGGCAAAACTAAATGAGGAGAGAGGTTAATATGATAGTTTTGTCCATCGTATCAGTTTAGCAATCTGTATAGTGAGGCTACTTGTTACTGTAGTCAATATGAGAAGATTGTTTGGCATAGTTCTAATTCATATGCAAATCAAACTCTACCAGACTTTAAATATTTAGAAAAAAGTTAGTGATACTAGTGCTAGTCACCTCAGTTGTGTACGACTCTGAGACCCTACAGACTGAAGCTGCCAGACTCCTCTGTCAATGGAATTCCCTGGATGTTGCATTCCTTAGAAATGTTATAGAATTGACTCAATATTTAGAGATGTAAGCTGGTATTTGTACATATTATTTACAAATACGGTTTTGAATCTACCTTAATAAAAGAGACAATTGAATTTTCAAGGGTTAATCAATGGTTTTTATTTGAAATAAAATAACAGAAGAAAACCTAATATAGAGAATTTCCAAATTGAATTTCACAATTATGCTCTGGTTATGTGTAAGTTTAATCATGGTGAACTGCACTGGAAATATATTCCAATAAGGAAATTTATAAGGAGGTGATATAGGTGCTTAAGATTCTCTTTAACAATATCTTCATCAGTAATCCAGATTATGGTTATAATAAGATTAATGCACACTTTAGTTTTCTTTTACAAGGCCAATATGTTTGCATTTTAATCAACTTTCTTCCAAATGGCCTGCATAATGGTGATCTAATGCCTTCAAAGTTACCAAAAAGATTCCTTAAGAAAAGAAATTTGAGTATACTCTTTGGTCATCTTTTTAAGTCTCCATGAGTAGTGTCAGAGGAAATGACTAACACTGGGAGAGTTTATTCTATTACTTTTAAAGATTATTACATTGTTATAACTAGAGGCTCTATGGACTATACACAGCTTCTCTCTCTAATTGCAGTGGATAGGAAGACCAGGAAAAGAATTTCCAGGGGACCCTCATTTTATCTGCTACAATGATTCATATACCCATCTCATCTGATTTCTTTAACCTATTTCAAAAATCCTGATGAAAGTGCAGGCAGAGGGTCCCAGTCAATGACTATTTGCTTCACAGATACAGAAAAAAAATTGTGGCAAAACTAAATGAGGAGAGAGGTTAATATGATAGTTTTGTCCATCGTATCAGTTTAGCAATCTGTATAGTGAGGCTACTTGTTACTGTAGTCAATATGAGAAGATTGTTTGGCATAGTTCTAATTCATATGCAAATCAAACTCTACCAGACTTTAAATATTTAGAAAAAAGTTAGTGATACTAGTGCTAGTCACCTCAGTTGTGTACGACTCTGAGACCCTACAGACTGAAGCTGCCAGACTCCTCTGTCAATGGAATTCTCCAGGCAAGAAAACTGGAGTGCCTTGCATTCCCTTTTCCAGAAGATCTTCGTGACCCAGGGACTAAACCTGGGTCTCCTGCATTGCAGGTGGATTCTTTACCATTTGAGCTACAGGGAAGTCCCTAAAAAAGAAGTTAATTGCAAATATTCAGAAATGACATAAAATAATATATTGAATAATTGTTTTCAAAAGTCACAGAAACCAAATCTTTCTGTTTCCTCTAGCTCAGCATATGGTGTGTCTAAGAGCAAGTGAGCAAAATATCATAGGGATAATCATGAATGCATTTGCCGTCATTTTATTTAAATTAGCATTCTCATACGTCGGGATGTATTATTTGTGGTATAGTCCCTGTGACACAGCTCACAGACATCTGTGTCACAGTAGTGAGCACTGCTGCTCTAGATGCAGTTCAGAAACGGTGACTAATGTTCTCCTACAGGTCTTTCTCAACTTGTACAGGTGCAAAGAATTTATTAAACATAACTTATCCTCTTTCTTTCCCAATTAAATACCTACTAGCACTGCAAAGCCTCAAGTATTACAAAGCAGTCTGTTAAGATGTAAGTATTTGGCTAAGAGTTTCCCCATTTAACGTTCTTTCTTATTCAAGTCACAAAAGTATGAAAAGAAAAATAATGCTCATTTTTTTTTTCCTATAGTGAGAAATACAGGTGCCTAGATAAGAAAGAAAAGATTCAGTTTAGCATATCTGTATGAATTATTTCTAATTTTCATAAATATTAAGTATATGTTTTCCCGTCATTTCTGATTACCTTGAATCAAATTCTGTTTTCAGAATTATATAGTATGACTGCTGATTTTTCTATTCTCTGGAATAACTGCAAAATATACAGATTTGAATGAAACCAAGGTAGATTAGTTCAAATAGAAGACTAACTCTTACAAATTTGAGGGGAAAAAAAAAAAAGAGAGAATTTTGCTCTATGCTCCGTAAAGTCAATATGTTGAATTCACTCTCACCGGAGATCACTGAGCCCAATACCATGGCTATATAATTTTATCACTCTTAATAACATTTGTTGTATTCAAAGCATAGGTAATGACAGAGGGAACTGAACCTTATGCTTCAATGCATATACTACTGCTGTTTGTAGTTCATGAAGAATTAAAAAATACATTGAAAGCTATAACTTACTGATGAAAGGAGAAATTTAAATAATTTTCATGGATTTAATTTTTAGTTGATTTTCTAACCATGATGTATCATAATTGATTTTGCTGTATTCTAATGTCTCTCTCGTATTTTAAAAATAAATGTTAAGAAATGCTAGTTGAGAAATGTCTTGATCTGTGCCATAATTGTACAAGAGAAGCTTTTCTTTGCTATTATGATTTTTTTTCCTTTTTTTTCTTTTTTTCCACCTAGCCAAGGTTCTCTCTAAGGCTGAAAGCATCTTATCTAACAAAATAATGAAAAAAAATCATGTTAGACATAAACACCTGCAATGAAGGAGAACTGAGTTCAATCCCTGGGTTGGGAATATTCCCCTCGAGAAAGCAAAGGCTACCCACTCCAGTATTCTTGTCTGGAAAATTCCATGGCTCTTCTCTGGGTCTCAAAGAGTTGGACACAACTGAATGACTTCACTTTCATTTTATTTCAGGTATAAAGGGAACTAAGATATAAATGATTTGATACATTCTTAATTTTTAATATGAGACAAACTCCATTTATAAGAAAATCAGGATTAAAACAGATCTCTGGAATTTCTGAGACTTTCCTCATAGGATAACTCCTTGAACGATTTGTCAATACCTTCAGGTCATAGGGACTAACCCCTATTTATCCAGAATATATTTGCTTTAGAATAATTATATATTATTAAACATTTTCAAGGTAGAAGAAAACTTAATTGGAAGATTCTCCTTTTGTAAATGATTGAAAGACATCTCAGAACTAGTAAGTGACATAGTTGATTCTAGAAATTATTTTCTGTGATGATTAAGAAGGATGTTTGGAAAATAAAACTCCTCTTCAAAAGAATACAATATTATTTTTCTTATGCAATAAGATGAACTGAATTCATTTCCCACATTCTTTGTGAGCTTAGACAAATGCAGTTCTAATGAAAAAGCAAACCTAGATGGGAAAATCCATTGACCTAAGGTACAGTGTCCATCCTCTTAACACTTATGGTGAAGCATGAAAAGAAGTGAAAAAGCAGTCTATGGAAAGCACTCATTTATAAGAGAAAGAAAGATTTGTGTGCTGCAGAAACTGATGGGGATTTTTGATTTATTGAATGGCTCTTATTAATTGTCTTCTTTAGATAATTAAAGCATTTGGTATTCAAAATAATTGGAATCATCTAAAATAAAAGATTTAACTTTGACAGAACTTTCAGTCTGATGGATGAAACTCATCTTATAAAGAAAAAATTATTCTTCTAAATTTTCTAATGATACTTATGGCACTTTCTGGATGCATAATACTTTTTATTTAAATAAATCGTTAGTTTTCTTTGCTATTATGATTTTTTTCCTTTTTTCTTTTTCCACCTAGCCAAGGTTCTCTCTAAGGCTGAAAGCATCTTATCTAACAAAATAATGAAAAAATCATGTTAGACATAAACACCTGCAATGAAGGAGAACTGAGTTCAATCCCTGGGTTGGGAATATTCCCCTCGAGAAAGCAAAGGCTACCCACTCCAGTATTCTTGTCTGGAAAATTCCATGGCTCTTCTCTGGGTCTCAAAGAGTTGGACACAACTGAATGACTTCACTTTCATTTTATTTCAGGTATAAAGGGAACTAAGATATAAATGATTTGATACATTCTTAATTTTTAATATGAGACAAACTCCATTTATAAGAAAATCAGGATTAAAACAGATCTCTGGAATTTCTGAGACTTTCCTCATAGGATAACTCCTTGAACGATTTGTCAATACCTTCAGGTCATAGGGACTAACCCCTATTTATCCAGAATATATTTGCTTTAGAATAATTATATATTATTAAACATTTTCAAGGTAGAAGAAAACTTAATTGGAAGATTCTCCTTTTGTAAATGATTGAAAGACATCTCAGAACTAGTAAGTGACATAGTTGATTCTAGAAATTATTTTCTGTGATGATTAAGAAGGATGTTTGGAAAATAAAACTCCTCTTCAAAAGAATACAATATTATTTTTCTTATGCAATAAGATGAACTGAATTCATTTCCCACATTCTTTGTGAGCTTAGACAAATGCAGTTCTAATAAAAAAGCAAACCTAGATGGGAAAATCCATTGACCTAAGGTACAGTGTCCATCCTCTTAACACTTATGGTGAAGCATGAAAAGAAGTGAAAAAGCAGTCTATGGAAAGCACTCATTTATAAGAGAAAGAAAGATTTGTGTGCTGCAGAAACTGATGGGGATTTTTGATTTATTGAATGGCTCTTATTAATTGTCTTCTTTAGATAATTAAAGCATTTGGTATTCAAAATAATTGGAATCATCTAAAATAAAAGATTTAACTTTGACAGAACTTTCAGTCTGATGGATGAAACTCATCTTATAAAGAAAAAATTATTCTTCTAAATTTTCTAATGATACTTATGGCACTTTCTGGATGCATAATACTTTTTATTTAAATAAATCAGTTATGTTACTCAAT
Source organism: Tragulus kanchil (assembly GCA_022376925.1). Taxonomy (NCBI): domain Eukaryota; kingdom Metazoa; phylum Chordata; class Mammalia; order Artiodactyla; family Tragulidae; genus Tragulus; species Tragulus kanchil. Next base: position 82,346,256 of record JAIOJX010000003.1, on the reverse strand, counting down.
ATGACCCTTTAGGATTGAGTTGAGTAAATCAACATAGAGAGGAAATGTCCTCCCTTGTTTAAAGCTTAGGCAGTGAGTCAACCACAGTTACTGAGGCTAAAGATATGATTTAAATCCATGTGTTAGAATTTGTTGCTTTGTCAGTGGGGTTGGGGTTAAGTAAATAGATAGTAATGTATAATAAATTCTTACCGATTATTTTTTCAAAATAAAATAAATTTGTTTTTAATTAAAAATTAAAAAAGAAATTAAGAAAAATGTAAAAATTAAGTACTAAATTGCAAAATTCTGAGAATCTTGAAAGTGTGAACATTATTAACTACATATTTTTTCTTGTTGCATTCAATAAATGGACAAATAAAGATTTTTTTTTAGGTAATATATCTAATGACTCAAAACCTCATTTCAGAGGTAGATATTGATAAACTTGATATGAGAAACAATTGAGAGCTTCTGTATAAAACAATTACTTCATTTTCTGAAATAACCCTAGGTAAGTTTCAGTGAATTTGTTCTGAGTCTATTTTGTGACCAGTTGTGTAGATTTGAAATGAAGATAAATCCTTACTTTTGTGAAGGTAATATTTATACAAAGAAACAATATTTGCTACATTTTAGGTCCTGACTTCTTCAGGCTTAACCAGTTTTAAGTTCAAGTTCAAGTTTTAAATTTATAAATTGTCAACTATGTTACACTAACTGGGAAATTGTCTTTCTTATTTTTTATATGAAGAAAATGAGAATAATTATATCTGCTCACATACATCACATCTTGTTGTGATGCCCACAAAAGTGTTTTAGGAAATCATAGTGGAAGTTGTTATCTTTTGAATGAGACAGAAAAGATAAGACTGAATTTGAATAAGGAAACAGAGAAACATGTTTATAAATAGCTCTATACAGAAAGTACACAAAGGAAAATAAAACCTGAGAAGACAACAGAAAACTGTATAACACAAATATTGAAACCCTGAATGTCTACTGAAAGTGACTTAGTCACTCCTACTCTTTGAAATATCGTAGCTCCTCTATCCATGGGGTTCTCCAGGAAAGAGTACTGGAGTGGGTTGCCATTTTCTTCTCCAGGGGATCTTTCTGACTCAGGGAATGGACCCATTCCCTGCATTGCAGGCAGAATCTTTACCTTTTGAGTCACAATTACAACTGCATTTATTTTGTATCATTTCCAATGTATTCCTATAGTTCCTGTTATTCAGGTTCGTCTGCTGTTTTTCAAGACATTGTTGATTAAAAATACATACATAAAGAAAGAAACTGCTTTGATATTCTCTCTCTGGCTTCTGCAACTTCTATTTCTTTGTTTGACTCGCTTGTTTTCCCTCTGGATCTCTATTAGGAAATGATCTGAAGCAAGATCTGTAAATGAAGTTTATATCCCCAAAGACATATGTTTTCACTTTCTGACCAGGCTTAAGACCTGGATTGTGCACTGCAGAACTTTGGCATTAGAACAGGAAGTTTAAGTCAAAAAAGTTTAAATTTGGTACTTTATTAACAGTGCATCCAGTGGTCTTTATTTAAAATAATCATGAGTTCCTGTGTGGATTTTTTTTTTAATGGTGAAATCTATTTTAATAAAACTATCTTTTTTTGTTTCAACACATGAGTTTTGACTAAAATCATTTAGCCTTATAATTTATTTTAAAATGCATGAAAAGCAAAGTTAAGTATTTTAGTACCTTTTAATGATTTATTATTTTGATTTCATGTTCTCTAGGAATTAAGTACTCATTATGCTAATAAGATTGATTCACTACCTGTCTTTTAAGCATTCTTAGACAAATCATCTAACCATTTCATAAGTCTCTATTCCATAGATAAAAGTCAGCCCTGTTTAAAACCATTAACCACAAAATAATGACACCAGCTGAATTTTTGGTGTATTAATTTTTAATTAGCTTTATTGACCTATAATTTTTGAGGTATAATTTTTATATCATAAAATTCACTAATTTTAAGTGTACTATTGGTTTTTTTTTTTTGGTAAATTAACAGTTGTGTACCTGCCAACATAATGCAATTTGGAGCATTTCTATGACCTCAGGAAAATGTCCATTTGAAATTGTAATTTTCACTTCTAGTGCCATGCAATCACTAATTCACTTTCTGTTTTTATAGATTTGTCATTTGTGAAATTGGAATTATGCCATTTTCTTCTCCAGGATCTTTCTGACTCAGGAATGGACCCATTCCCTGCATTGCAGAATCTTTACCTTTTGAGTCACAATTACAACTGCATTTATTTTGTATCATTTCCAATGTATTCCTATAGTTCCTGTTATTCAGGTTCGTCTGCTGTTTTCAAGACATTGTTGATTAAAAATACATACATAAAGAAAGAAACTGCTTTGATATTCTCTCTCTGGCTTCTGCAACTTCTATTTCTTTGTTTGACTCGCTTGTTTTCCCTCTGGATCTCTATTAGGAAATGATCTGAAGCAAGATCTGTAAATGAAGTTTATATCCCCAAAGACATATGTTTTCACTTTCTGACCAGGCTTAAGACCTGGATTGTGCACTGCAGAACTTTGGCATTAGAACAGGAAGTTTAAGTCAAAAAAGTTTAAATTTGGTACTTTATTAACAGTGCATCCAGTGGTCTTTATTTAAAATAATCATGAGTTCCTGTGTGGATTTTTTTTTTAATGGTGAAATCTATTTTAATAAAACTATCTTTTTTTGTTTCAACACATGAGTTTTGACTAAAATCATTTAGCCTTATAATTTATTTTAAAATGCATGAAAAGCAAAGTTAAGTATTTTAGTACCTTTTAATGATTTATTATTTTGATTTCATGTTCTCTAGGAATTAAGTACTCATTATGCTAATAAGATTGATTCACTACCTGTCTTTTAAGCATTCTTAGACAAATCATCTAACCATTTCATAAGTCTCTATTCCATAGATAAAAGTCAGCCCTGTTTAAAACCATTAACCACAAAATAATGACACCAGCTGAATTTTTGGTGTATTAATTTTTAATTAGCTTTATTGACCTATAATTTTTGAGGTATAATTTTTATATCATAAAATTCACTAATTTTAAGTGTACTATTGGTTTTTTTTTTTTGGTAAATTAACAGTTGTGTACCTGCCAACATAATGCAATTTGGAGCATTTCTATGACCTCAGGAAAATGTCCATTTGAAATTGTAATTTTCACTTCTAGTGCCATGCAATCACTAATTCACTTTCTGTTTTTATAGATTTGTCATTTGTGGACATTTCATATAAATGGAATTATGCAATATTTGGTTTCTTATACCTTGTTTCTTTCACTTAGCATGTTGGTTTAAAATTTACTCCTGCATGAGTATGTAGTAACACTTCATACTTGAATGACAGCATTCCACTGTATCAATATATCCCATTTTGTTTAGCTAATAATTTGATGATGAAAACTGGGTTGTTTATACATTTTTGGCTATTTTGAATAGTGTTGCTATGCACATTGTATGTTTCTTGTGCAGTCATATGTTTCCATTTATCTTAGGTAAATGCTACTGACCCAGAAGTGGTATTGCTGGATTGCATGACAAATGTATATTAACTTTTCAGGGAACAGTAAAATGTCTTCCAAAGTAACTGCATTCTTTTGCATTTTTACCAATAGCACATGAGATTCTTCACATTCTCACCAGAAGAATTATAGGTTTGAAGTGGTATCTCATTTTAATTTAAATTTACCTTTCCCTAATATGGAATCATGTCAAGCATTATAGCATGTGCTTATTGATCATTCATTTATCTTCTTTGTTGAAATATTTTCATTGATGAAATTGGACAATTGTCTTTTTATTATTGAATGATAAGACTTTTTAATCTTTTGGCTGTACATTCTTTATCAAGGACCTATTATAAGGTATATGATTTTCAAATATTTTTTTTTCCCAGTCTGTGATGTGTATTTTAATTTTCTGAATGGTGCCCACACAGGATTCTTATGCCTGTCATTTGACAATTTGTTTTCAATTTATTTGACATAAAACAATCAATTAATGTACAAAACAAAGTAAAAAATGTTTAATGAATATTATTGCCAATCCGTAAGAAAATAAGTACTTTGAACACTAGCTGAAATGCCTGAACCAACATTTAGGGTAAATCAGATTACAAATACTGAGTCAACAAATGAAAACAATATCCAATCTCATTAATAAAATTCACTAATTTTAAGTGTATTATTGGTTTTTTTTTTTGGTAAATTAACAGTTGTGTACCTGCCAACATAATGCAATTTGGAGCATTTCTATGACCTCAGGAAAATGTCCATTTGAAATTGTAATTTTCACTTCTAGTGCCATGCAATCACTAATTCACTTTCTGTTTTTATAGATTTGTCATTTGTGGACATTTCATATAAATGGAATTATGCAATATTTGGTTTCTTATACCTTGTTTCTTTCACTTAGCATGTTGGTTTAAAATTTACTCCTGCATGAGTATGTAGTAACACTTCATACTTGAATGACAGCATTCCACTGTATCAATATATCCCATTTTGTTTAGCTAATAATTTGATGATGAAAACTGGGTTGTTTATACATTTTTGGCTATTTTGAATAGTGTTGCTATGCACATTGTATGTTTCTTGTGCAGTCATATGTTTCCATTTATCTTAGGTAAATGCTACTGACCCAGAAGTGGTATTGCTGGATTGCATGACAAATGTATATTAACTTTTCAGGGAACAGTAAAATGTCTTCCAAAGTAACTGCATTCTTTTGCATTTTTACCAATAGCACATGAGATTCTTCACATTCTCACCAGAAGAATTATAGGTTTGAAGTGGTATCTCATTTTAATTTAAATTTCCCTTTCCCTAATATGGAATCATGTCAAGCATTATAGCATGTGCTTATTGATCATTCATTTATCTTCTTTGTTGAAATATTTTCATTGATGAAATTGGACAATTGTCTTTTTATTATTGAATGATAAGACTTTTTAATCTTTTGGCTGTACATTCTTTATCAAGGACCTATTATAAGGTATATGATTTTCAAATATTTTTTTTTCCCAGTCTGTGATGTGTATTTTAATTTTCTGAATGGTGCCCACACAGGATTCTTATGCCTGTCATTTGACAATTTGTTTTCAATTTATTTGACATAAAACAATCAATTAATGTACAAAACAAAGTAAAAAATGTTTAATGAATATTATTGCCAATCCGTAAGAAAATAAGTACTTTGAACACTAGCTGAAATGCCTGAACCAACATTTAGGGTAAATCAGATTACAAATACTGAGTCAACAAATGAAAACAATATCCAATCTCATTAATATTCAAATAAATGCAAACCCTAAAGTCATAATTATTCTTTTGCTTGTTTTTTTTTTTCTTTTTTAAACCTTTATTTTGCTTTTAACTTTTACAGAGTTTTGTTGTTTACAGATATGTATGTTCCCAGATTAGTCATAAGTATATGTTAAATAAGTAAAATGTAAAAATAAAAAACAGTTAATCATGATACCTCTTTTTTTTTTCTTTTTAAGATTTATTTATTTATTTTGGGCGGGGGTCGGGTCGGGGAGAGAGGGGAGTGGGCGGGCCACTTCTATTGGTCTTTCATTTATCTGTTTTCATCCGTCTTTGTTCTTTGGCTCCCGTGGGCCTCCCATCGCGGCGGCGTCTGTCGTTGCAGAGCGCCGGCTCTGGGCGCATGCTCTCCAGAGCTGTGGCATGGTGGACACATCAGTCCAGCCGCTCCATGGCACGTGGGATCTTCCCAGGCCAGGGATCGAACTGGTGCCCCTTGCACTGCAAGGTGGTGTCCTTACCCACTGGACCACCAGGGGAAGCCCCATGATACCTCTTGAAGTGGATAAGAAGAGGCCAATTGATAATATCTATTACCTCATCTTCAGTCTTTAGCAACTGAGATAATTGACAGGTCTACAGATGGAAAACAAACATCTCCTGTATTACAGATAAAGAATTGTCTGGTGAACATACCTTAGTGTGAAAACCAAAATGGATTTGCAGCCTTGATGGTCAATTCCTGACCGGATGCATTTTGTAGAGCACCAACACTTACCCAAGGTACTGTCTCTCACTGATTCAAGTGGAGAAAGAATCAGGCAGGGTTTCCCAGAGAAGAGAGTTATCTAATGAGTTATCAGACAAAGGATTTATTATAGAAATCAGACATTACTCAACACTGAAAAGATCTAAGAAGATGAATATCTGAAATGGAGAATTGGATTGTCAGAGATGTTACTGAGAAATTGATTTGAGAAACCATGTATGTCTAGCCAAAAATGTAAGACCATTGAGGGATGGTGCCAAATAAGATGTTTCTCCTATGGTTCTGCAACTAGATATTTTGTAACAATGTGATAACTCTCACTCAGAAAAGTAATAGTTTTGAAGAACATCTGATCATGGAGTTAAGGTCAATACGAGGTAGTTGCTCTGTGAACATTGGCGTTGTTTCCAATTGCAAGATTTTAAACAAGAAATGGACACTGATTTTAGTTTTCAAATCATAAATTCTTTGTTGCACAACTATAGCCTTGAATCTGCAGGCAAGGAGATCCTGAGAAGTGTAATTCTAGCTTAACTAATTGATAGTACAAGCCATCAAGGGTTCCCTTTACCCTCACATTAGCTTTGCTTCATTAAGAAAGATGGATTGATGATTGTTAGTGACAAACTAAATCCACTGCTCTGTGGTATGGAGTAAACAATTGGTCAAGAGTCAAGGATTATGGATAGACTGGGTAAAAGCGCTTCCCTTTGGCTATTTCCAGTACATCGACGATGATATTTGAAAAGTGACATTCTCACGCGCTATTGAGGAAAATATGTGTTAAAACACTTGAAATGGGCTGCACAGGGCCGTTGAACTGAGCAACCACCCATGCCACATCTCAGGTTTTTTTTTTTTTTTTTTTTTAAGAATTTTAATTTATTTATTTTTCAGTTGAGCGGGGCCTTCATTATTATTTTTTTTTTTTTTTTAAAGATTTATTTATTTATTTATTTTTGGGCGGAGTCGGGTTGGGGAGGGAGGGGAGCGGGCGGGCCACTTCTATTGGTCTTTCATTTCTCTATTTTCATCCGTCTTTGTTCTTTGGCTCCTGTGGGCCTCCCATCGCGGTGGCGTCTGTGGTTGCAGAGCGCCGGCTCTGGGCGCATGCACTCCAGAGCTCCGGCTCGGTAATTGGACACATCAGTCCAGCCGCTCCGCAGCACGTGGGATCTTCCCAGGCCAGGGATCGAACTGGCGCCCCTTGCACTGCAAGGCGGTGTCCTTACCCACTGGACCACCAGGGGAAGCCCCACATCGCAGGTTTAAGCACAATGCGGAGCCTGTGCCTGCGACAGAGGTAGTGAGACCAGCGCTGTGCTCCAGTCACCTTTCCCGCCATGGCTTCCCTCCACTCCCATGAGTGACTTGTTCTTGGGGTTCTGCTTGCCCTGGCTCGGGGATTTGGCCGCCCACCACCCAGGACTGCATTGCTGGCCTATGCCTCTAGGAGACCCCTTCCGATGGCCCTCCTTGCACAAGCTGGGACGCCTCTACCCATTCCGCCATCCAGCCTCTCCTTGGACCTCACCACTCTTCCAATATGGAAGTTAGGTTTGAAGAGAGAGGAAGAGAGAGAAACATGGACACAAAAAGGAAGATCTGCCTGAAGCTGAGGAACCAGACCCCTATAACTGAAAAAACATCTAGCTTAATTGGAAAAGGAGGGGTAAAGAACAGTGAATTTGGCCCCCAAAGTTAAATCATCTAACTTCAAGCAGGAGGCCAGGTAAATGCCTTGGATCAAATAGCAGTTTGAGAACTTGTCCTAGATAACTGCAAATCAAATGATGTGAAAATTGAAGTCCTACCGACTGAATCTGTGAACTTAGAGTTTCTCAGTTTAATAAACGTAGGCTTGACTTCAGTTTTAAATCTTCCCAAACTACCTAAATTGAAAAGCTTGAACTCAGTGACAATAGAATCTTTGGAAGTCTGAATGTATTAGTAGAAAAACTTCCATATTTTAATTTATTTATTTTTCAGTTGAGCGGGGTCTTCATTATTTTTTTTTTTAAAGATTTATTTATTTATTTATTTTTGGGCGGAGTCGGGTTGGGGAGGGAGGGGAGCGGGCGGGCCACTTCTATTGGTCTTTCATTTCTCTATTTTCATCCGTCTTTGTTCTTTGGCTCCTGTGGGCCTCCCATCGCGGTGGCGTCTGTGGTTGCAGAGCGCCGGCTCTGGGCGCATGCACTCCAGAGCTCCGGCTCGGTAATTGGACACATCAGTCCAGCCGCTCCGCAGCACGTGGGATCTTCCCAGGCCAGGGATCGAACTGGCGCCCCTTGCACTGCAAGGCGGTGTCCTTACCCACTGGACCACCAGGGGAAGCCCCACATCGCAGGTTTAAGCACAATGCGGAGCCTGTGCCTGCGACAGAGGTAGTGAGACCAGCGCTGTGCTCCAGTCACCTTTCCCGCCATGGCTTCCCTCCACTCCCATGAGTGACTTGTTCTTGGGGTTCTGCTTGCCCTGGCTCGGGGATTTGGCCGCCCACCACCCAGGACTGCATTGCTGGCCTATGCCTCTAGGAGACCCCTTCCGATGGCCCTCCTTGCACAAGCTGGGACGCCTCTACCCATTCCGCCATCCAGCCTCTCCTTGGACCTCACCACTCTTCCAATATGGAAGTTAGGTTTGAAGAGAGAGGAAGAGAGAGAAACATGGACACAAAAAGGAAGATCTGCCTGAAGCTGAGGAACCAGACCCCTATAACTGAAAAAACATCTAGCTTAATTGGAAAAGGAGGGGTAAAGAACAGTGAATTTGGCCCCCAAAGTTAAATCATCTAACTTCAAGCAGGAGGCCAGGTAAATGCCTTGGATCAAATAGCAGTTTGAGAACTTGTCCTAGATAACTGCAAATCAAATGATGTGAAAATTGAAGTCCTACCGACTGAATCTGTGAACTTAGAGTTTCTCAGTTTAATAAACGTAGGCTTGACTTCAGTTTTAAATCTTCCCAAACTACCTAAATTGAAAAAGCTTGAACTCAGTGACAATAGAATCTTTGGAAGTCTGAATGTATTAGTAGAAAAACTTCCATATCTTCCACATCTAAATTTAAGTGCAAATAAACTGAAAGATATCAGCACCTGGAATGTTTGGGACATTAATCAAGAGACAAAGAAGGCATCAATTCAAACTTCCTTGGACACCTTTTTTAAGAGACCTGGGCCATCCAAACCATACCCCTCTTCTAAATTCTAAGAAGAAAACTTTGGAATGTCTGAAGAGCCTGGATCTATTCAACTGTGAGGTTACCAACCTGAACGACTACCAAGAGAGTGTCTTCAAGCTCCTGCCCCCGCTGACTTACCTGGATGGCTATGACCGATGCCCCTGACTCACATGCCAAGAGGGATAGTGTGGATGAAGAAGAGGACGATGAAGAAGGAGAAGATGAGGGCAAGGAGGAGGATGAGTGTGGTGAGGAAGAAGAGTTGGGTGATGAAAAGGATGATGATATAGACAAAGATGTAGAGGGGAGGAGGATGAATATGAAGTCAGTGGGGAAGAAGAAGAATTTGGATAAGATGGAGAAGTTGATGAAGATGAAGATGATGATGATGAAGATGAGGATGAGGATGAAGAAGAGGAAGAGAGTGGGAAAGGTGAAAAGAGGAAGAGAGAGGCAGATGATGAAGGAGAAGATAATGAATAAGACCATATGTAACCTGAGAAAAAGGACTGTTCAGAGTATGGGATTTGGTAGCTGGTTTTTATAAGCTGTGATAGAAACCCCAGGACACCCACCCACCCAAAGAGCCAAAGAATAGTTCCAGTGACATTCCACCTTGCTCCATTTAGTCCCTCTTGATAACTGAGAAAACATCTAGCTTAATTGGAAAAGGAGGGGTAAAGAACAGTGAATTTGGCCCCCAAAGTTAAATCATCTAACTTCAAGCAGGAGGCCAGGTAAATGCCTTGGATCAAATAGCAGTTTGAGAACTTGTCCTAGATAACTGCAAATCAAATGATGTGAAAATTGAAGTCCTACCGACTGAATCTGTGAACTTAGAGTTTCTCAGTTTAATAAACGTAGGCTTGACTTCAGTTTTAAATCTTCCCAAACTACCTAAATTGAAAAAGCTTGAACTCAGTGACAATAGAATCTTTGGAAGTCTGAATGTATTAGTAGAAAAACTTCCATATCTTCCACATCTAAATTTAAGTGCAAATAAACTGAAAGATATCAGCACCTGGAATGTTTGGGACATTAATCAAGAGACAAAGAAGGCATCAATTCAAACTTCCTTGGACACCTTTTTTAAGAGACCTGGGCCATCCAAACCATACCCCTCTTCTAAATTCTAAGAAGAAAACTTTGGAATGTCTGAAGAGCCTGGATCTATTCAACTGTGAGGTTACCAACCTGAACGACTACCAAGAGAGTGTCTTCAAGCTCCTGCCCCGCTGACTTACCTGGATGGCTATGACCGATGCCCCTGACTCACATGCCAAGAGGGATAGTGTGGATGAAGAAGAGGACGATGAAGAAGGAGAAGATGAGGGCAAGGAGGAGGATGAGTGTGGTGAGGAAGAAGAGTTGGGTGATGAAAAGGATGATGATATAGACAAAGATGTAGAGGGGAGGAGGATGAATATGAAGTCAGTGGGGAAGAAGAAGAATTTGGATAAGATGGAGAAGTTGATGAAGATGAAGATGATGATGATGAAGATGAGGATGAGGATGAAGAAGAGGAAGAGAGTGGGAAAGGTGAAAAGAGGAAGAGAGAGGCAGATGATGAAGGAGAAGATAATGAATAAGACCATATGTAACCTGAGAAAAAGGACTGTTCAGAGTATGGGATTTGGTAGCTGGTTTTTATAAGCTGTGATAGAAACCCCAGGACACCCACCCACCCAAAGAGCCAAAGAATAGTTCCAGTGACATTCCACCTTGCTCCATTTAGTCCCTCTTGGAAATCCACCACCAAGCTTGGGGGTTTCACCCCAACAAATATTGTAAGTGTTGTTAGGTTTTCATGTAAGTCTCCTGCTGACACGTGGATAGCTGTGACTCGTGAATCAACTATCCATGGCTGCCAGTTACACCAAGATCGTAACAGCATTTTTTCTTTCTGTACAACAAAGAAGCTTTGTAAATAAAATCTTAACATTTTGGCTGTGTTTTTTTCATGCCTCTTTTTTTTTACATTAGGACGTTTTATGTGCCAACTGCCAAAAAAAAAAAAAAAAAAAAGTTTAACAATTTAAATGAAATAAACACTTTCTTCTTTGGTTAAAAAAAAAAAAAAAAAACCTGAAATGCAGTTTTATGTGTTACAAAGTTTAAAACAGGAATGGTCTCTAATATACTATTTTCATTTTTTCATTTACAAACATGTGTCCAAAAGCAGTAATTGGAAACATGCAAAAAGATATATTTCTAAGCTGAATATTTATAGCTTTTTTTTTATAATGGGAGAAATCTAAAAGGTAACTTCAAGTTCCTTCAATATGTAATTGCTTAGAAATTATAATGCTAACATCATTGTTTAGGAGTTTTTAAGTCTACAATATGTGATTATATGTATAAGAAGAATGTGATTATATATACAAGAAGAATGTGATTTTATAATGATGAATAATGACAATGTATAGTGTATAAATATGTTAATAGGGTTACTTAATAAAGTCATAGGAGTTCAGTTAATATTATTTCTTTATATTAATAAAAACTGTTTGAATTTTTACAATGGATATGCATACACTTAAAAGGAAAATATAGTGGTATTGTGGTATTTTGACAGTAAACAATTATGTAAAAACTGGCCATTCAAGTAAATACTCTGAACAAGTTCACATTTTTCTTTTTTTTTCCTAAGAAAATTGAACATATTTTGGATTACAGCAAAAAACACTGGTTAAAAGACCTATCTGCCTCATGCTTGTTTGAAAATTTTTAAAGTTGAAAAATGTGCATGCATTTAATCCACCCAAAGTTTTAATGAAATTGAGAATAGTAATTCTTTAAGCCTGTTTAAGTGATTTCAGTGTAGTTCTTTTCCTAAAACAGTTTATTTTACAATGTTTAATGGGAACATCAGAAACACTTTCACTTCCTTTCATACAAGACTATGAAATATAGCTTATTGTTGTGATTCTACTCTTCATTCTTCCTTTAGCTTTGATTGTAAGGACAGAGCACCCTTTTCTTCTTGGTACAGATATGACTCTGTGTAAATCTTCGAGGAAAGCTCTCTATGCAGGAAATGATATGGTGAAAAAAAGTTCTTCCTTTCTATATAATTTTTCCTTCTGTGAGCCTGTGGTATGACCCTGAGTTTTATTATGAAAACCCAGTTGCCAACCAACTTCCTTTTGTGAATTATAATCAGTAGCTTCTCTCTTTGTTAGAGGCATAGGCATTTAAACTCTAAGGGCTCCCTCCTATAAGCATTCATGCCATACTCCTGTGTCTTCTTTCAGCTCTTTTCCTGTGAATAAAAAGGCTTTTAAAGTAAAGCTAAAAGTCAGATTCATGGACAGTATTTTCTTTGAGTTGACTGAAGGTCAAACTCTCTGTAATGGGAGAAATCTAAAAGGTAACTTCAAGTTCCTTCAATATGTAATTGCTTAGAAATTATAATGCTAACATCATTGTTTAGGAGTTTTTAAGTCTACAATATGTGATTATATGTATAAGAAGAATGTGATTATATATACAAGAAGAATGTGATTTTATAATGATGAATAATGACAATGTATAGTGTATAAATATGTTAATAGGGTTACTTAATAAAGTCATAGGAGTTCAGTTAATATTATTTCTTTATATTAATAAAAACTGTTTAAATTTTTTAGAATGTATATGCATACACTTAAAAGGAAAATATAGTGGTATTGTGGTATTTTGACAGTAAACAATTATGTAAAAACTGGCCATTCAAGTAAATACTCTGAACAAGTTCACATTTTTCTTTTTTTTTCCTAAGAAAATTGAACATATTTTGGATTACAGCAAAAAACACTGGTTAAAAGACCTATCTGCCTCATGCTTGTTTGAAAATTTTTAAAGTTGAAAAATGTGCATGCATTTAATCCACCCAAAGTTTTAATGAAATTGAGAATAGTAATTCTTTAAGCCTGTTTAAGTGATTTCAGTGTAGTTCTTTTCCTAAAACAGTTTATTTTACAATGTTTAATGGGAACATCAGAAACACTTTCACTTCCTTTCATACAAGACTATGAAATATAGCTTATTGTTGTGATTCTACTCTTCATTCTTCCTTTAGCTTTGATTGTAAGGACAGAGCACCCTTTTCTTCTTGGTACAGATATGACTCTGTGTAAATCTTCGAGGAAAGCTCTCTATGCAGGAAATGATATGGTGAAAAAAAGTTCTTCCTTTCTATATAATTTTTCCTTCTGTGAGCCTGTGGTATGACCCTGAGTTTTATTATGAAAACCCAGTTGCCAACCAACTTCCTTTTGTGAATTATAATCAGTAGCTTCTCTCTTTGTTAGAGGCATAGGCATTTAAACTCTAAGGGCTCCCTCCTATAAGCATTCATGCCATACTCCTGTGTCTTCTTTCAGCTCTTTTCCTGTGAATAAAAAGGCTTTTAAAGTAAAGCTAAAAGTCAGATTCATGGACAGTATTTTCTTTGAGTTGACTGAAGGTCAAACTCTCTGATTTACATTGGTTAAGTAACATTAAGACACAAGTGCATTAGCCATTAAGAGAGTAGAATATAAGTATGGAATTAAACTTTATAAGAACCTTCACATCAAATGAATGAGCAGCACAGCATACCTTTTAGCAGTTCACAGAGTGATGGACCTTTTAACAACAGGACTGTAGCTTAAGGATATGACCGAAGATTCTGGTTATGACTGGACTTACTCAACAGCAACATTCAGCTCTGTTCTGTATCCTTAGGCAGATTTTTAAGTTTCTCTGTGGGTTAGTTTTTCATTGAGGAAACAGAAGTAACAATAATGGCTATCACATGGCACAGGATTCGATGAGGTCATATATGTCAAATATTGAGAAAATACTCTCTGCTACAAATCCTGATATGCTACATAAAGATTATTACTTATGATATTTTTATAAAGGGAGCAGGAGATTCATAGAATGGGTCAGTATCATTCTTCCAACATTGGAGAGCTTTTGCATTCTGTGTATATGTCTATCATTTTCATGATAATACAATAACTACAATGTCAAGGACTTACTATGAGATAGGCTTCATGTGTATTATCTCATTTGTTCCATGCAAAATCTATAAGGCAAATTAAATACACAGATGAGCAAACTGAGGCTGTTTGGGTTTGCTTGAGGTCAGCTAATCTGTCTGAGGCTAAAGTCCCAGATTTGGAATCCTATGCTATGTGCCTTCACAACTAAAGTTGAATTATTTTAAGGCTTATTTTAAAATCCAGGTGTAAGCATGATCTCACCTTATCCAACAGAGTATTTATGTGCTATTTATAATCTACTGCTTTAAAAATACATTTCCTAAATTGATTTAAGATATACTTATCATTTACCCAGTTAAAATAGATCAAAGATTCTTAAGGTTTAAAGTATATATTTTGTATAAACTTTATTAAAGCAAATATGATCAAAACTATCCAAAGTTAGAATGGCGAGAAAATGAGCAAGGTTTAATCCAGTAAAGCTAAAAGTCAGATTCATGGACAGTATTTTCTTTGAGTTGACTGAAGGTCAAACTCTCTGATTTACATTGGTTAAGTAACATTAAGACACAAGTGCATTAGCCATTAAGAGAGTAGAATATAAGTATGGAATTAAACTTTATAAGAACCTTCACATCAAATGAATGAGCAGCACAGCATACCTTTTAGCAGTTCACAGAGTGATGGACCTTTTAACAACAGGACTGTAGCTTAAGGATATGACCGAAGATTCTGGTTATGACTGGACTTACTCAACAGCAACATTCAGCTCTGTTCTGTATCCTTAGGCAGATTTTTAAGTTTCTCTGTGGGTTATTTTTTCATTGAGGAAACAGAAGTAACAATAATGGCTATCACATGGCACAGGATTCGATGAGGTCATATATGTCAAATATTGAGAAAATACTCTCTGCTACAAATCCTGATATGCTACATAAAGATTATTACTTATGATATTTTTATAAAGGGAGCAGGAGATTCATAGAATGGGTCAGTATCATTCTTCCAACATTGGAGAGCTTTTGCATTCTGTGTATATGTCTATCATTTTCATGATAATACAATAACTACAATGTCAAGGACTTACTATGAGATAGGCTTCATGTGTATTATCTCATTTGTTCCATGCAAAATCTATAAGGCAAATTAAATACACAGATGAGCAAACTGAGGCTGTTTGGGTTTGCTTGAGGTCAGCTAATCTGTCTGAGGCTAAAGTCCCAGATTTGGAATCCTATGCTATGTGCCTTCACAACTAAAGTTGAATTATTTTAAGGCTTATTTTAAAATCCAGGTGTAAGCATGATCTCACCTTATCCAACAGAGTATTTATGTGCTATTTATAATCTACTGCTTTAAAAATACATTTCCTAAATTGATTTAAGATATACTTATCATTTACCCAGTTAAAATAGATCAAAGATTCTTAAGGTTTAAAGTATATATTTTGTATAAACTTTATTAAAGCAAATATGATCAAAAC
Source organism: Tragulus kanchil (assembly GCA_022376925.1). Taxonomy (NCBI): domain Eukaryota; kingdom Metazoa; phylum Chordata; class Mammalia; order Artiodactyla; family Tragulidae; genus Tragulus; species Tragulus kanchil. The sequence goes on along the minus strand of JAIOJX010000003.1, from coordinate 82,330,563 downwards.
TATCCAAAGTTAGAATGGCGAGAAAATGAGCAAGGTTTAATCCAGCAATGTTATTATAAAGTCAATTATTATCAGTTTGCCAGTAAAATAGAATGCAAACATTGTATGCTATCCTATGGATTTGCAATTTTAAACAAGCATATTTTTCCTTATTTTGTAGCTCAGATTTGATGTCAACTTAATTTAATTTTTCCTTGAAACTTTGAGAATTAAAGTAATCTAAATTTCTTTCTTATTTTCTTTGTTTATACACTACAGGATTTCTGAAGGCTCAGAACTGGAAATCTTGAATTAGTCTAAGTCAAAGAAAGCAGGTGGGCAACGACTAATGGAAGGAAGTAGATTTGGTAAAGAGAGGATTTTCAATGTACTTCTTAAGCTGCCCTTTCTCTGTGTTTTCTCTCCAAGTCCAAATAGTATCTAAATCAAAACCTAGAAAACAACCCTGCTCTGGTGAGTTGTTACTAGTATTTTTCCATAAGTTAAAATGAGACCTATTTTTCATGAGGAATTCTATTGTCTGTTGACCACAGAAGCATCATAACACATAGACAAATCCAAAATTATTCCACTGTAAATAGAGCCTACTACAGTTGCCAGCTCCCAACCACACAGGCAATTCTGCTGCTTTCTCATATTCATCAGACTTAAGGGTGTATAAAGACTCAAGTGGCTCGAATGAAGAACCAGCACTATAAATGTAGAAATCATGATATTTTAAGTGAAAGATGTGTTTCACAAGTTTTATATTCTAAATTATCTTGACACTAGACTTGAAGTCTGTTGAATTCTGGTCAATATCACTTTAATTACACTCATCAATCTCAGGATTGTGAAGGATTCTAATATTGCTGTTCTATTTGTGTGTAAATTGCATTCTAAAATGCATAGTTAATATGACCGAATATTACTGAATTACTTGCATATTTCCCATTAATCCTATTATTTAATGAGGTGGATATTTAGTAGGTAGATATATTCATTTCCTAGTGCTGCTCTAACAAAGTACCACAAATTCTAAGGCTTAAACCAATTGAAATGTATTGTCTCACAGATGGGGGCATATTTTTCTCTATAAGTTAGAATGGCGAGAAAATGAGCAAGGTTTAATCCAGCAATGTTATTATAAAGTCAATTATTATCAGTTTGCCAGTAAAATAGAATGCAAACATTGTATGCTATCCTATGGATTTGCAATTTTAAACAAGCATATTTTTCCTTATTTTGTAGCTCAGATTTGATGTCAACTTAATTTAATTTTTCCTTGAAACTTTGAGAATTAAAGTAATCTAAATTTCTTTCTTATTTTCTTTGTTTATACACTACAGGATTTCTGAAGGCTCAGAACTGGAAATCTTGAATTAGTCTAAGTCAAAGAAAGCAGGTGGGCAACGACTAATGGAAGGAAGTAGATTTGGTAAAGAGAGGATTTTCAATGTACTTCTTAAGCTGCCCTTTCTCTGTGTTTTCTCTCCAAGTCCAAATAGTATCTAAATCAAAACCTAGAAAACAACCCTGCTCTGGTGAGTTGTTACTAGTATTTTTCCATAAGTTAAAATGAGACCTATTTTTCATGAGGAATTCTATTGTCTGTTGACCACAGAAGCATCATAACACATAGACAAATCCAAAATTATTCCACTGTAAATAGAGCCTACTACAGTTGCCAGCTCCCAACCACACAGGCAATTCTGCTGCTTTCTCATATTCATCAGACTTAAGGGTGTATAAAGACTCAAGTGGCTCGAATGAAGAACCAGCACTATAAATGTAGAAATCATGATATTTTAAGTGAAAGATGTGTTTCACAAGTTTTATATTCTAAATTATCTTGACACTAGACTTGAAGTCTGTTGAATTCTGGTCAATATCACTTTAATTACACTCATCAATCTCAGGATTGTGAAGGATTCTAATATTGCTGTTCTATTTGTGTGTAAATTGCATTCTAAAATGCATAGTTAATATGACCGAATATTACTGAATTACTTGCATATTTCCCATTAATCCTATTATTTAATGAGGTGGATATTTAGTAGGTAGATATATTCATTTCCTAGTGCTGCTCTAACAAAGTACCACAAATTCTAAGGCTTAAACCAATTGAAATGTATTGTCTCACAGATCTGGAGGCCAGCAGTTCCAAGTAAGTCCTGTTGTCTCTATAGACATGTTTGAAACCTGTAGCGGAAGATTCTTTCTTCTCTTTCTGCTTCTTTGACAGGCTTGGTTGGGTCGTAATCTTTGGTGTCCCTTGGCTCGCAACACTTAAGTCTTGGCCTCTATTATCATGCTGTTCTTCTCTCACACGATTGTGTTTCAGAGTCTATGCTCTTTCTGGAAGAACATCAGTTTTATTAGATCAGAGCCTTTGCTACTTCAAGTTAATGTGATTATATCTATAAGGTCCCTATTTCTGAATAAGGTCACATTCTGAGATCCTTAGAATTAGTTTGACAATTATGCTGTACTATCTTCATTTATCACTGGTTTTGCATAGTTGTTTATATCTCAAACAAAGTTATGCTAAATTCAGAACAAGAAAATTGAAACAATTTTGCAGGTATTATCACTTCAGAGCTGGACCATACTTCATCAGATTAACTGATCATTTTAACCAGTCCCTGACTTTATGTATGCTAGCTTTATTCCAATTTTTGATAAGGTTACCATGCAATTAATTATTCAAGGCAGTTATATAGCTATGAATGTATCAAAATTCCATGCCAAATTAGTGAAAGGAATGAAGCCAGATCCATCCTCTGTAGTCTAACACCAAATTAAATCCTAAAGACAGCGCTTTGAGTGGAGTAGAAAAGAATAACTTTATCACTTTCCCAAGTGAAGGAGAGCACAGTGGGCTAATGCCCCCAAAACAGTGTGTCTCAATGCAGAAGGTTCATGAGGAGTCAAGAAGGAGCACTGGGGTTGCTGATTAGAATCAAAACATGTGCAGGGCCTTCAATTTATTCCAATCCAAGGATCATCTGGCATCACATGATAATGGCCCAACTGTGGCCTTCTCTGGAATGATGAATGCTTCATCAAGTAATTAATGACTTTCATTTGATGGAGCTTTAGTTCTACAGAACTGAAAGATACTGTGACATTGATCCCTTAAGGGAGAACCAGGATCTTGTCCCAAGGTTGTACTATTGTTTCTTAGCTGCCCCTCCCTCTAACAAAGTTCTAAGGCTTAAACCAATTGAAATGTATTGTCTCACAGATCTGGAGGCCAGCAGTTCCAAGTAAGTCCTGTTGTCTCTATAGACATGTTTGAAACCTGTAGCGGAAGATTCTTTCTTCTCTTTCTGCTTCTTTGACAGGCTTGGTTGGGTCGTAATCTTTGGTGTCCCTTGGCTCGCAACACTTAAGTCTTGGCCTCTATTATCATGCTGTTCTTCTCTCACACGATTGTGTTTCAGAGTCTATGCTCTTTCTGGAAGAACATCAGTTTTATTAGATCAGAGCCTTTGCTACTTCAAGTTAATGTGATTATATCTATAAGGTCCCTATTTCTGAATAAGGTCACATTCTGAGATCCTTAGAATTAGTTTGACAATTATGCTGTACTATCTTCATTTATCACTGGTTTTGCATAGTTGTTTATATCTCAAACAAAGTTATGCTAAATTCAGAACAAGAAAATTGAAACAATTTTGCAGGTATTATCACTTCAGAGCTGGACCATACTTCATCAGATTAACTGATCATTTTAACCAGTCCCTGACTTTATGTATGCTAGCTTTATTCCAATTTTTGATAAGGTTACCATGCAATTAATTATTCAAGGCAGTTATATAGCTATGAATGTATCAAAAATTCCATGCCAAATTAGTGAAAGGAATGAAGCCAGATCCATCCTCTGTAGTCTAACACCAAATTAAATCCTAAAGACAGCGCTTTGAGTGGAGTAGAAAAGAATAACTTTATCACTTTCCCAAGTGAAGGAGAGCACAGTGGGCTAATGCCCCCAAAACAGTGTGTCTCAATGCAGAAGGTTCATGAGGAGTCAAGAAGGAGCACTGGGGTTGCTGATTAGAATCAAAACATGTGCAGGGCCTTCAATTTATTCCAATCCAAGGATCATCTGGCATCACATGATAATGGCCCAACTGTGGCCTTCTCTGGAATGATGAATGCTTCATCAAGTAATTAATGACTTTCATTTGATGGAGCTTTAGTTCTACAGAACTGAAAGATACTGTGACATTGATCCCTTAAGGGAGAACCAGGATCTTGTCCCAAGGTTGTACTATTGTTTCTTAGCTGCCCCTCCCTTATTCTGCATCTCCTCCCTTCCCTGATTAGTAACTGTTTTAATGTGCCCTTTGGAACCCTGGGAAATGTCCAGGAACCCCACAGGGTCCTGCCTGATTTCACTGTTAATCTCATATTGCTTTTAATATCTACACCTAAAATCTTATGATTTAGTTTTAAGGTCAAAATTTAATGTAAGTGTTTAAAATCAGCAAAACCATCTTAAGGCCATGAATTTTGCCCCAGATAAGCACCTAGGATGCACAGAAAAAACTCAGGCGTCCTTCCAGAGTCTGAAAATATTGCTAATGAGTAATTCTGTAATAAACCTCCTCGTTAGCAATGCTTGGTACCCTCTCCTTGTGCTAGATCTCCTTCTGTACCTGAACTTTCTGGGGTTTAGTTTCAGTTATATTCACTATTTCAGGAAGTTTCTTTCTGGATATTTCTTACTTGTTTGATGAAGCTTGATCCTTCTGTCTGACCTTGTTTTAGAAGTAGTTGCTTAAAAGTGGTGAATTTTTCCATTTATCACTAAAAAGTTTTCTCTGACAAAACTGAGCTAAATCCTCTTCCTCTGGGACTGCATCCATTGTGTTAAGTAAAGCAAGCCCCCAGGCAAAATTGTGTTCCTCCTCCAGGGTGGTCTGCTGGGGAAACAGGCAGGCTTTTCTTCAATGGAGGCCACTTCAGGCCTGGGCAGCTCCCTGTGTGCTCCTTTCAGCCTTGCCTCTGGCCACAAGGACGCGTCCTGTGTCCTCTTCTCTGTAAAGCTACTGCTGCCTAATGTGCCTGTGGGCTTCACCCTCAGTGTCTGGCTGAAGCCAAGAAACCTGTCTCCTCATATTGACATCTTTTTCTGGCTCCCAATACAAATGCTTAAATATTTTTGGTGTCTGAGTTTTGTTGATTGCAGATATGGTATTTGCAAATATTTATATGTACCTATGTATACAGCACCAAAGCTATAAAATTGAGAACTTCTGTTGTATTGATATTTGTCTTTGACCAGGAGCTTCTGATAGGGACAGAGTAGAACAAGTAGGTGGTTATAGAGTCCTAGTAGGGGACGGTAGGTAGAAGGGTGAAACCTGAGAAAGGTTGGGAGGCCAGTGAGTTGATGATAACTCAGGAGAGCTGCTCCTTGTTCAGTAAAGCAGGATTAACTGGGTATAAACAGCAGATGAACGGGGAGCTGTCGAAGAAGGAACTAATGATGTGTGCCTTGCATCTGTGTGTACTTGAGGGGGATGGTCTTCTACCATCCTATATATATGGCTGCCCACTCAATTGAGGGGAGAGCAGAGAAGAGCTTTCCTGCCTGCCCACTTGCAAAGCTTACAAGTGCTCTATCCTAATAAATCCTTTTCTTGTCTATCACTTTGCTTCTCACTGAATTCTTTCTGCATTGAAACAGGAAGAACCTGAGCCTCAGTGAGTCCGGATGTTGGGTGAATGCTGGATTAAGTCCTGGCTGCATGGGTTCAAGTCTCGAGCAGGGTTTTGGCTGGGGTTAAGTCTTAGCTATGTGGGTTTGAGTCCCAAGCAGGGTTCAATCAGGTCTGGGCCCTGGGTTTAAGTCTCAAATTAAGGTAAAACCCTTCACTTCTGAGCCACTTTCTGCTGAATTATGCAGTAAGGGTTCAATTTTCCTCTTGTCTGACCCCTGCCCTGTATCAACATGCTGGTAAAAAAAAAAAAAAAAAAAATTTGAGATTTCAATTAAGGTTAAGTGATGTTTAAACTTTAATTAGCTCTCATGCTGACACAATTAACACACACACACAAATTCAGCATGTTCAAGAATTTGGAATAATGAAGCAGAAAGTGAAAATATTTTGGGGGTAAAGAGCTATCATTTCCATATTAAGAAGCTACTTAATGTACTAAATATTCTGGTTACTGCTGTTGAGAGTTGTGAATTAAGTTTTAATTGGGACAAAATAAGGACTGGAGCTCAGGAGGCAGTGTCTCAGATAGCACTGAGAGACTGCTCCAAAGAATTAAGTTTTAATTTGGGAATTTCAATACCATTAAACACTCACTTTGCAAATATTTATATGTACCTATGTATACAGCACCAAAGCTATAAAATTGAGAACTTCTGTTGTATTGATATTTGTCTTTGACCAGGAGCTTCTGATAGGGACAGAGTAGAACAAGTAGGTGGTTATAGAGTCCTAGTAGGGGACGGTAGGTAGAAGGGTGAAACCTGAGAAAGGTTGGGAGGCCAGTGAGTTGATGATAACTCAGGAGAGCTGCTCCTTGTTCAGTAAAGCAGGATTAACTGGGTATAAACAGCAGATGAACGGGGAGCTGTCGAAGAAGGAACTAATGATGTGTGCCTTGCATCTGTGTGTACTTGAGGGGGATGGTCTTCTACCATCCTATATATATGGCTGCCCACTCAATTGAGGGGAGAGCAGAGAAGAGCTTTCCTGCCTGCCCACTTGCAAAGCTTACAAGTGCTCTATCCTAATAAATCCTTTTCTTGTCTATCACTTTGCTTCTCACTGAATTCTTTCTGCATTGAAACAGGAAGAACCTGAGCCTCAGTGAGTCCGGATGTTGGGTGAATGCTGGATTAAGTCCTGGCTGCATGGGTTCAAGTCTCGAGCAGGGTTTTGGCTGGGGTTAAGTCTTAGCTATGTGGGTTTGAGTCCCAAGCAGGGTTCAATCAGGTCTGGGCCCTGGGTTTAAGTCTCAAATTAAGGTAAAACCCTTCACTTCTGAGCCACTTTCTGCTGAATTATGCAGTAAGGGTTCAATTTTCCTCTTGTCTGACCCCTGCCCTGTATCAACATGCTGGTAAAAAAAAAAAAAAAAAAAATTTGAGATTTCAATTAAGGTTAAGTGATGTTTAAACTTTAATTAGCTCTCATGCTGACACAATTAACACACACACACAAATTCAGCATGTTCAAGAATTTGGAATAATGAAGCAGAAAGTGAAAATATTTTGGGGGTAAAGAGCTATCATTTCCATATTAAGAAGCTACTTAATGTACTAAATATTCTGGTTACTGCTGTTGAGAGTTGTGAATTAAGTTTTAATTGGGACAAAATAAGGACTGGAGCTCAGGAGGCAGTGTCTCAGATAGCACTGAGAGACTGCTCCAAAGAAGTGGTGGGTGAAAGGTCAATATATAAGATTTTGATGAAGGGGAATTTCAATACCATTAAACACTCACTTTACAAAAGGTTTTCTATTAGTCACGAGGAACTGATGTCACCATGGAGGAATTTAGTGTTTTTCCATGTATGAGGAGATGCAAGGATGGATCATAAAATCTGTTCCTAAAAATGTCCACAAAGACCTGCCCCACCAGATTCCCTGAAGCACAAAGTGCCTCAATCCACTCTCAACTCCCTCAGGGGGTATTAAAGGTCAGCAACTGCTACAAGGAAGGGTTCACTCTCCACTGCGGTGGATGGCAAATGCCCTTGTTGTTCAATAGTTTGCAATGCAATTGGTAAGTGCCAACTTGTAGTTGACACATGGCTTACCCTTCCTTCCTTTTCTACCCAGAACTCCATTTTTGTGAAGAAAATGAAGATACAACCTATCGAGGTCCATGTGCAGGTTGGAAAAGAATTTAAAGACATGAGGTAGAGTGAGAAGAAAGTAAAATTTGTTAGAGTGGGGGAAGGAGGCCAGTTTAAGGGAGAAAGTGGGAGACATTGTGAGAACAGTGGGCCTCACAGCAGGCTGGCTCAAGGGAGAGCCGAGAATTTCCCTGGTGGTCCAGTGGGTAAGGACACCGCCTTGCAGTGCAAGGGGCTCCGGTTCGATCCCTGGCCTGGGAAGATCCCATGTGCCGCGGAGCATCTGGACTGATGTGTCCAATTACCGAGCCAGAGCTCTGGAGTGCACGCGCACAGAACCGGTGCTCTGCGACTGCAGAGGCCACCTCGATGGGAGGCCCACACCGGCCAAAGAACGAAGACGGATGAAAATACACAAATGAAAGACCAGTAGAAGTAGCCTGCCTGCTCCCCTCCCTCCCCATCCCACCCCACCCCAAAATAAATAAATAAATAAATCTTTAAAAAAAAAAAAGGGGGGGAGAGCCGACCCTAAGCAGAGGTCTTTGATCCATTTTATAGTTAGGGTCTAAGGAGTGGCAAAGGGATCTTAAGGATCATTGCTGATTGGATGGTCTACTGGGTGGTATAGAGTGATGACTACAGCATGAGAGAAAGACAGTAGGGTCGAAGGAGTGGAAAAGGGGTCTTAAGGATTAGGCGATGTATTATAGCCCAGAGGAGGGAAGTGTCTGGTTTATCTCTTCTTGCATTCCAAGACCTTTCTCATTTGCCTTGCTCTTTCATCCTTGGGCACCATACAACCAAAAATGAAAATATTTTTTCATGTTCAAATGACCACTCTATTATGTATATTTTCAAGTCCTTGAGCCAAATATAGATGACAGAGTAAACAAATGGCTTTCTTCCTTTCATTTAATTTTTCATGTGCTTTTTTATAGATTTTGATTACTGTAATGGAGATTCCATAACTGCACACGTATTATCTGGCAAACCATTGGGAACAATGTTACTTAAAAGTCTTGGTCTTAGTTTCCTTATTTGTCAAAGTAAAGCTAAAGATAAATTAGGTAGATAATAACAAATGAATTGTACAGTTTTAAAATAGTATATTATGTGTCACTATATAAATTCAGCTGAGAAATAAACTTTATAGTTATTACTTACAGAAAAAAATTCTACACTATAAAAATGAGCCAGAGAGAAGTCAAGTCAGATTCTTGGTACATTTAAAGTAACTTTACCAACACTGCTTTTTCATCTTGGATCCTCTAGAGCTCATACACTCATTACTCATTCATAATTTTGTTCATTGTAAACTCAGTGCAAACTACCAGAACTTAACTCTTATTTCTGAAAGAGGATAACAGCAGATCTTGTAATTGGTTACTGGCTGTGTGGCTTTGGACAAGCTGCTAAATCTTTCTGAACCCCAGCTTTCTCTACAAGCTGAACATTGCAGCTAATACATAGAGGAATATAGAAATAAAAGAAGGAAGAGCTATGAATGAAATGTAAGAATATATAAGTTAGAAAGTATACAAAATGTTATTTTGGTATATTACTGATCCCTTTTTATTAATTAACAAAAATAACCAAAGACCTGTGAAATAAATTATGATTTTGTTTACCTAAATTACCTATTCAGTAAGAGATCCTGAAGTTTTTAAAGAGCAATCAAGCATACAATATGATGTGTATAGTTGCAATAATGTGAAGGATGTGTTTTAATTAGAATAAATTTCAACTAAAAATGCACTGTGTGGTATAATCCTCACCAACGTATCTGTCTGTATTGATATTGATAGCAATACAGATGGAAAAATTATATATTCATGTAGAGAATACCCTAGATGGATATACTACAAAAACTACATGGTAACTATATGTAATATTACATTTATTTATTTTGATTATTTAAAAAAATTATGAAAGAAACTTTGCAGATTTCATAATAAAAGAAAATTCACATTTAAAACAAAACAAATAAACAACAAAATGTAACAAAATATACCCTCTTGAAAATGGGAGTCACATGATGGTTCTGAGGAACCAGTCCAATAATAAAAGCCAAGCCAAACAACCAAAATATTTCAGAGCGAAAAACATTTTTAAATTCTATACATAGTTGACAACGGCTCTTTTCCTTTTGGCTTTACAGTTAGGAAAGGGATAATGAATTCTGTTACAGGTGATTCATAATTCATATAAATTCATTTTTTAAGGAACTGAGCTCTAGCAGTTATTAATTATTAGAAGATTTACAGTATACTTAAAAATGATGCATAGCCATGTCTGCTAGAAAAGAATGGATCCTCTCCCAAGAGCATGGAAATGAGTGTTGCATATATACACAAGAAAGAGGATTTAATTCCATCATTATTATTGCCATTTTTAACAGCGATACAACTCTGCAGCAGTCATCATAATTATTGTCATAGGCTGGGAGGTTGTGGGAGGGTAAGAACATTTTTATAGATTAATAATCTCTTGAGGTCGTGGAGCACCCAAAGTGCTTCGTCTCTACTGAGAGCAGGTGACAGCGAGGGATCTGAGTCTGATTAAATCGGAGAACCCTGAGTTTCTGTATGAAAATCTTAATAAGTAAATGAGACTGAGTTGCTCTAAAACTCATCTAACTACAGTAAATACTGTTTGGTGGCAGTAAAATCCTAATTAGTATTTCTCTCCTGAACAATTCCAGTGGTTAAGAGACACTGAAATAGTGGCAGTTGTTTCCCTTGAAATGTCCTTTTCTAAAAAACTGACACTGTCTATATTTTTTTGACCTCTTTTATTGGTCCTTCATTTATTTATTTTCATCTCTCTTAATTCTTCAACCTTTGTGGGCCTCCCATTGCAGGGTTTCTCTTGTCGCAGAGCACAAGAGACACACCGGTCCAGCCGTTTTGCGGCACGTGGGATCTTCCCAGGCTAGGGATCGAACTGATGCCCCTTGCACTGCAAGGCAGTGTCCTTACCCACTGGACCACCAGGGAAGTCCTGACCCTGTCTTTTAATGCTTACTTGGTATTGCCTTATACCTGCATATTTTCTCATTTCCTATTTAAAATTTATTTTGTCAAGCACAGCATAAGAAACTGCTTCTCTCAGCCCAGGTCAATCATCTCAGTTTTTATTACTACAAAAATATTTCCACAAGAAAAGATTAAACTGAAAAGTGAATTATGTCAGTAGTCTATTTTTAGAGACATAAATAATTTCAGATGGCTTTGTGAATGTTTATTTCTAGAATAATGCCATCAGTCTCAAATTAACTGTGATGCAATGTAACTTAAACTCATGGACAGCTCTTCTAAAGCTGAGACTGATTTTTTTTTTTTCAGATTTACTGCCAAATTTCAAAGAAAATTTGCACTCACTCTTCATTCATCTTCACTCATTGGTTTAATATTTATTTAGAAAATGTAAATTTATTGAGAGGTTTAGATGTGGATCTTATTCTCTAGGGAGCTATCAGCCTATTTGAGGAAGATGTATTATATGCAAGAGGAATAAATATGTATCTATTTTCCAAAAGCTGAGTTGATGTATATGGTGAAACTTAAAGCATCCATAAAGCAAAGTTTAAAACCTAATCAAACTAATACTTGCATATACATTTTCGTAACTGGTTTAAATATTTTATTTTTCTCTTTCCTATATATTTATCAGGAAATACATCCTTTGAACATTTTAAACCGAGATCAGTATACCTCTGTAAGGCAAAGGGAGCAGGATGTTGGAGCAAAGTTGTGAAAGAAGACTGTTGCCAATAAAATGAAACAGTTTATTTTCTAGACTCAACAATATTAATGTCTGCTTTTTCTGCCTATGATTGTTTCCACAGATTGACAACAGAAATGCTTAATTTCCTAATTTTCCCCTATCAGATAAGAAAAGTGAACCAGGCGTGTGCGGCTAAGGTAGAGTTGAGTAGTGTTTATATTTTAAATCAAGAGATGATTGCAATATGGATAAAGCAATAACCTTAGATCAGAATGGTTTTTTCGGTTTATCTAATATTATAGCTATCTTGTCACTCTTCTAGGAATCTCAATGAAAATTGTACGAATACTAAGCAAATGAAAAGAAATCTTGCTCTTTGCATTTTTAGCTAATGTAAACCCCATGTTCTTCAGTTGGGAGCTTGAAGAGAACCATCCCAGTGCATATGATATGGTTTGATACTATCTCAATATTGGGCACAGTTGAATAATACAAATATACATATATATGTTCTTCATTGAGAGAGAGGGTCCCCAAATTTTCACCTATGATGCACTGATATTTGTCAAGAAATATCATTCAGTTTCAGGAAATATATGAAAATGGCTAACTTAAAATCTTTTTAATGAAATAATTAAACAGCAAAACTAACAGCTACAAAGCTATACATTAACAAAGCATATGATATTCTAAGATTCCTTCTTAATTTCCTGTGAGTTTTGGTTCAAAAATAATCTTAAAAAAAGGAAACTAGGTATATAGTATTCTCTTTCTGCATAAGAAGAATGAAATTAAAAAAGTGTGAGTGACTTTATTTAAAGAATAGATCCACATACTTTTAGATTGTGGTGACATTTTTATTTTATATCCTTGGAAGACTGAGGTATATGTTCTAAAGATCATGTGGGCAATTGCATTCTTCCAGTTTCATCCATAATAATTTAGCTTTGGTTTGAATAATTCTGATGATAAGAAAAATATTTGTGTGACAGTTTACTCCTTAGCAGACATTTTTTAAATTAATTAATTAATTAATTTTGGTTATTCTGGGTTTTCACTGCTGCCACAGGCTCTTGTCTAGTTGCAGGGAATGGGGTCTATTCTCTAGTTGAGGTGAGCAGGCTTCTTGTTGCAGTGACTTTTCTCATTGTTGAACTTGGGCTCTAGAGCACACGGGCTTCAGTAGTTGTGGCACATTGGTTCAATAGTTGCATCTCCAAGGCTCTAGAACACAGGTTCCATAGTTGTGACTGATGGACTTAATTGCTCCTCAGCATGTGGGACCTTCTTGGATCAGGGATCAAACCCATGTCTTCTGCATTGGCAGGCGAACTCCTTACCACTGACCTATCAGGGAAGCCCCCTTATCAGGCCGTTTTTATTAAATATTTTATTTGTATTCATTCAAACTCTTTACCCGTTTGTCTTTTACCCATTGATTTTAAGATTGAAGTTAGAAAATGATCTATCTTTTACATAAGAATACTTTAAATATCTGAGTACATTAATCACATCCTTACTTCCATTATCTGTGAATCTCTTTCCCATCACCACCATATTTTTTCCATTGACAATTATGAAGCATGGTTTTCAGACACTTTAACAGCTTTTCATAGCTTTTTCTAAAATGTATCATTTAAAAATGAATGTGAAAGTCTGTGTGTTAGTAACTCAGTTGCGTGATGCTCTTTGTGAGCCCATGGTCTGTAGCCCACCAGGCTCTTCTGTCTGTGGAATTCTCCAGGCAAGAATATTGGAGTGGGGCCTTCCCTGGTGGTCCAGTGGGTAAGAACACCACCTTGCAGTGCAAGGGTCACTGGCTCAATCCCTGACCTGGGAAGATCCCACATGCCACGGAGCAGCTGGACCGATGTATCCAACTACCTAGTCGGAGCTCTGGAGTGCATGCCCCCAGAGCTGGTGCTCTGCGATGACAGAGGCCACTGCGATGGGAGGTCCATACAGGCCAAAGAACAAAGATGGATAAAAAGAAAGAAATGAAATACCAATAGAAGTGCCTCCCTAAAAAAAAAAAAAAAAAGACTATTGTAGTGGGTTGCCATTCCTTTCTCCAGGGAATCTTCCCAACCTGTGGTTGAACCCAGATCTCCTGCATTGTGGGTGGATTCTTTACCATCTGAGCCACCAGGGAAGCTCCTGGTGGCTCCGAAATGAGTGCAGACCATGGTAAAAATAACTGGTGGAAAGGAACCAAGTGTATTTAAGTAGTGACAAATTCAGGAGTATTTCTAATTTTATGTTGGCTGATAATGACTGACATCATGCTGCCATTATGACAGGGATCCAAAGTCTCATTCTTCTATGTAGCCATTGTGGTCTGCAGAGATTCACTTGGGTTGTAATAGTACTATAGCAATTCTCTCCCTCACATGAGAAGTGCTCCCTGGTTGCCTCCTGACTTTTACTCTCCTTTTGACTGTGGCAAATCTTCTTATTTCCTGGATCACTTGTCTTGTACAGTCAGAAACAGTCTCTTCAGGATAAGCAGCTGGGTTCTCATAGCTCCAAGAGATCTCATGAATCTTTGCCTTAACAAGTGGGGAAATTCCTATCTTCCTTAAAGCAGTTTTCTTTTGATTTTTTCAGTCAGACCACTGCCTTTTTTTTTTTTTTGTCAGATCACTGACAAAACAGCACACATGAGTTTCTGTCTTCACCTGTGTGCCAATCCCTATTGAGCTCATGAGTCTGCTCTAAGGACTATCTGGTGCAAAATCTTGGATTTGCAATGTCATGGCATAGTCAAAATCCTGGCAAGCAGGGAGAGGTCAATCTTACTCTCTTGCAGGAATCCCTATCACTACTCTAAAAATTCACTTAAAAATATCTCCTTCTCTTCTATCATATAGTTCTTTTTTTTGACTACTTTTTCTACCTGTTATATAAATATTCACATAGATTTATTTTAAAAAAAGAAGGAAACTATATTAGAAAGGGTAGGTATTTAATGGCTATTGTCTTAAGCTGGAAATTTTTAGCTAGAATTCTAAAAAATGCATTTAACATTTTCATGCATTAGCCTTATCCTTTAAGAGCATAGGAAAATAATCAAAACTATTAATTTTACAAATTGTGGAGAAAATGGAGTTGTAGTAAAAGGTGCTGAAACAGCCTTGGTACCTCAACTCCCACTGTTATGCAAAAGATTTAACAGCATGGAAGCAACATAATAGTCACAGACTAGTCCTCATTTCAGGCTCTGGGAGGACTCATGTTTTTTTATGCAAAAGATTTAAAATGGAAGCAACAAGCTCCTGGTGGCTCCGAAATGAGTGCAGACCATGGTAAAAATAACTGGTGGAAAGGAACCAAGTGTATTTAAGTAGTGACAAATTCAGGAGTATTTCTAATTTTATGTTGGCTGATAATGACTGACATCATGCTGCCATTATGACAGGGATCCAAAGTCTCATTCTTCTATGTAGCCATTGTGGTCTGCAGAGATTCACTTGGGTTGTAATAGTACTATAGCAATTCTCTCCCTCACATGAGAAGTGCTCCCTGGTTGCCTCCTGACTTTTACTCTCCTTTTGACTGTGGCAAATCTTCTTATTTCCTGGATCACTTGTCTTGTACAGTCAGAAACAGTCTCTTCAGGATAAGCAGCTGGGTTCTCATAGCTCCAAGAGATCTCATGAATCTTTGCCTTAACAAGTGGGGAAATTCCTATCTTCCTTAAAGCAGTTTTCTTTTGATTTTTTCAGTCAGACCACTGCCTTTTTTTTTTTTTTGTCAGATCACTGACAAAACAGCACACATGAGTTTCTGTCTTCACCTGTGTGCCAATCCCTATTGAGCTCATGAGTCTGCTCTAAGGACTATCTGGTGCAAAATCTTGGATTTGCAATGTCATGGCATAGTCAAAATCCTGGCAAGCAGGGAGAGGTCAATCTTACTCTCTTGCAGGAATCCCTATCACTACTCTAAAAATTCACTTAAAAATATCTCCTTCTCTTCTATCATATAGTTCTTTTTTTTGACTACTTTTTCTACCTGTTATATAAATATTCACATAGATTTATTTTAAAAAAAGAAGGAAACTATATTAGAAAGGGTAGGTATTTAATGGCTATTGTCTTAAGCTGGAAATTTTTAGCTAGAATTCTAAAAAATGCATTTAACATTTTCATGCATTAGCCTTATCCTTTAAGAGCATAGGAAAATAATCAAAACTATTAATTTTACAAATTGTGGAGAAAATGGAGTTGTAGTAAAAGGTGCTGAAACAGCCTTGGTACCTCAACTCCCACTGTTATGCAAAAGATTTAACAGCATGGAAGCAACATAATAGTCACAGACTAGTCCCCTCATTTCAGGCTCTGGGAGGATCCTTCCTAAAAATGTTTATATAATCCTCATTTCTATAGAAATATCTCAGGAAGACATAGAAATCAGAAAACTTGACTAACATAATGCTGTTAATATTTATGATGCCATGTAAATCTAATCCAAATGTCTAATCCATAGTTGGGGGTAAAAATCAGCTTCTTTGTGGTCCAATCACTCTTAAATAATAAAGTTTACTCTGGATGATTAGTCATAGGAATCCTGCTTACCCATCTCTACACTGATCTTTTAAATCATATCACATCTTCTTTTCATTTAGTAAAAATATAGATGACTTGTATACCTCTGTCTGATTTATGACTTTGAAGGAGAGTTCTCAGTTAATGTGGAAATCAATAATGCTGATGATACAAAGGATCTCTGTGGGTGTGTATCCTTCTATGTCCACTATGCTGTTCAGCACACTTTCCTTCCAAATATGTTACCTGAGTATAAGTACAGAATCAGAGACTAAGAATTACTTGTTTTAAAATTTAAATTGGCTTTTAATTCTTATGATTAGTATTTAAAATCTAATTATTAACAAATATTTCTTTCCTATAAATTACTGTAATACCTAGAAGGGCTTCCCAGGTGATTCAATGGTAAAGAATCCTCCTGCCAATGCAGGAGATGAAGATTGAATCCCTGGGTTGCAAAGGTCCCCTAGAGGAGGACATGGCCAGCAACACCAGCATACTTGATTGGGAAATCCCATGGACAGAGAAGCCTAGCATGCTACAGTCCAGAGAATCAAAAAAAGAGTTGGGGACAAGTTAGCAACTAAACTAAAGAAATGGACTTAAAAGAACTTTATTTTATTTATTTTTTTTTTTTAAAAAGTAATTTTCTAGTAGAACAGTGACAAACGATAAAACTAGATAGTTCAAAGAAAAAGATAATCCAAGTAGTTTACAGATTTACTTCTGTATAGATGCTCAGCTTCATTCATAATTTTAAAAATATATAAAGGATCACTCATTGAGTGTTATATATTCTTTTTTTTTTTGATAATAGCTAATATTTATTGAACTCTCTTACTCTGTAATGGACACTGTTGTAAATATTAAGTATTTTTATTTTTATCCTCAAAGTAACTCTGTGAGGCAGTTAATATTATAATCTGTTAATTTTTTAAAAATTTATTTATTTATTTATTTTTGTACATGTATGTTCCCAGATCATTCATATGCATAAAAATTCAAATTCTATAGGTTCTGCTGATCCATTTTAATATTACTCAATTTCTGAGAAAACTGCATGAGGTACTACAAAGATACTACTGTTCACTCTTTGATTTAGACATTGAAAAAAACTTACTAAACGCATAGAATTCAACAACATGCATAGTCGAAAAAGTGAAAGGAGAAGCCATGGTGTATTTAGTTAATTGAGGATAGTTAATTAATAGCAGGAGGATTAAGATACATTTTAGAAAGGATCTATTGTGATTTAGCAGGCCTATGCCTCTGTTTTAGGGAAATTATATCCATACTTGGAAGAAGAAAATGCATCCAATTCAAAAATATCTTTCAATGAGATGATGTCACTTTTCAAAAAAAGGCACTTCTAAATGTCATCCTGCTTATTTAACTTATATGCAGAGTGCATCATGTGAAATGCTGGTCTGCATGAAGCACAAGTTGGAATCAAGATTGCTAAGAGAAATGTAAGTAACCTTGAATATGCAGATGAAACTAGCCTTATGGCAGAAAGTGAAGGGGAACCAAAGAGCCTCTTGATAAAGGTGAAAGAGGTGAGTGAAAAAGTTGGCCTAGGGCTTCCCTGGTGGTCCAGTGGGTAAGGATACCACCTTGCAGTGCAAGGGGTGCCCATTCGATCCCTGGCCTGGGAAGATCCCATGTGCTGCGGAGCGGCTGAATTGATGTGTCCGATTACCTAGCAGAAGCTCTGGAGTGAGTTCACCTAGAGCCAGTGCTTTGCGATGAAAGAAGCTACTGCGATGGGAAGCCCACACGGGCCAAAGAATAAAGATGGATGAAAATGAAAGACCAATAGAAGTGACCAAAAAAAAAAATCCTTAAAAAAAAACCTGGTCTAAAAACTCAGCATTCAAAAAAAGATCATGGTATCTGGAGCCATCAATTCATGACAAATAAATGGTCAAACAATGGAAACAGTGACAGACTTTATTTTCTTGGGCTCCAAAATCACCGCAGATGGTGACTGCAGCCATGAAATTAAAAAATAATTACTCCTTGGGAGAAAAGCTACAACAACCTAGATAGTATATAAAAAACAGAGATATCACTTTGCTGTCAAAGGTCTGTATAGTAAAAGCTATGGTTTTCCCAGTAGTCATGTATGAGTGTGAGAGTTAGACCATAAAGAAGACTGAGCACTGAAGAACTGATGCCTTCAAACTGTGGTGTTGGAGAAGACTCTTGAGAGTCCCTTGGGCTGGAAGAATATCAAACCAGTCATCCTAAAGGAAATCAACCTTGAATATTCATTGTAAGGACTTATGCTGAAGTTGAAGCTACAGTAGTTTACCCACTTGATGTGAAGAGACAATTCATTGGAAAACATTCTGATGATGGGAAAAACAGAAGGCAGAAGGAGAAGGGGATGGCAGAGGATGAGTTGGTTGGATGGCATCAGTGACTCAATGCATATGAGTTTGAGCAATCTCCGGGCGATGGCGAAGGACAGTGAAGCCTGGCATGCTGCAGTCCATGCAGTCGCAAAGAGTCTAACATGACTGAGTGACTGAAAGCTGAACTGAAAATGTTTTAAAAAATTCCCTATGATGATTTCTTAAAGCTTAATAAATCGAGTATAATACATATTATATCTGTGTCTTTTTTTTTCATTTTCTTTGATAGGCAATTACCTGTTTCTATAGTTTGTAACATAATTCTCATAAAATAATTGATATTTGTAATCACCACCTCTTTGACACATCATTGAAGAAATAAACAGAAAATGTTCTGTTTCTTTGAGTTTATATGTTCCATATTTTAATGTAATCAAATATTTTGAATGTCTCCACTATTCCTTCT
Organism: Tragulus kanchil; assembly: GCA_022376925.1. NCBI lineage: Eukaryota > Metazoa > Chordata > Mammalia > Artiodactyla > Tragulidae > Tragulus > Tragulus kanchil. The sequence continues at coordinate 82,311,658 of JAIOJX010000003.1, read as the reverse complement.
AAGTCTTCAATAAACACACCAAGCTGTGGATTTAATATCTGACTACTAGCATACTTCTGAAGAGCTGATATTCTAAACACCAAATTTTCTCCTGGGACATTAAACCATTCCTACTCTTTCTGTAGAGGATCTTTGGGGTGAATAAACAGCCATTCCTATCTACCAAAAAAATCCTTAAAAAAAAACCTGGTCTAAAAACTCAGCATTCAAAAAAAGATCATGGTATCTGGAGCCATCAATTCATGACAAATAAATGGTCAAACAATGGAAACAGTGACAGACTTTATTTTCTTGGGCTCCAAAATCACCGCAGATGGTGACTGCAGCCATGAAATTAAAAAATAATTACTCCTTGGGAGAAAAGCTACAACAACCTAGATAGTATATAAAAAACAGAGATATCACTTTGCTGTCAAAGGTCTGTATAGTAAAAGCTATGGTTTTCCCAGTAGTCATGTATGAGTGTGAGAGTTAGACCATAAAGAAGACTGAGCACTGAAGAACTGATGCCTTCAAACTGTGGTGTTGGAGAAGACTCTTGAGAGTCCCTTGGGCTGGAAGAATATCAAACCAGTCATCCTAAAGGAAATCAACCTTGAATATTCATTGTAAGGACTTATGCTGAAGTTGAAGCTACAGTAGTTTACCCACTTGATGTGAAGAGACAATTCATTGGAAAACATTCTGATGATGGGAAAAACAGAAGGCAGAAGGAGAAGGGGATGGCAGAGGATGAGTTGGTTGGATGGCATCAGTGACTCAATGCATATGAGTTTGAGCAATCTCCGGGCGATGGCGAAGGACAGTGAAGCCTGGCATGCTGCAGTCCATGCAGTCGCAAAGAGTCTAACATGACTGAGTGACTGAAAGCTGAACTGAAAATGTTTTAAAAAATTCCCTATGATGATTTCTTAAAGCTTAATAAATCGAGTATAATACATATTATATCTGTGTCTTTTTTTTTCATTTTCTTTGATAGGCAATTACCTGTTTCTATAGTTTGTAACATAATTCTCATAAAATAATTGATATTTGTAATCACCACCTCTTTGACACATCATTGAAGAAATAAACAGAAAATGTTCTGTTTCTTTGAGTTTATATGTTCCATATTTTAATGTAATCAAATATTTTGAATGTCTCCACTATTCCTTCTAAGTCTTCAATAAACACACCAAGCTGTGGATTTAATATCTGACTACTAGCATACTTCTGAAGAGCTGATATTCTAAACACCAAATTTTCTCCTGGGACATTAAACCATTCCTACTCTTTCTGTAGAGGATCTTTTTTGGGGTGAATAAACAGCCAATCTGCGCCTAACTCCACTTTTACAGTTAAGATTTTTCTTAAATTGCCCATACTTGCTGCATGTGTGAAGATGCCTTGCTAAATCAGAGGGAGAATAAAGAGGGATAGGTGCCCTGGAGATCCCTTTATTTTGCACAGACATTAAGGGACTTGTTGGAAAGAAACCACCGATTTAAAATCTGGTCATTCTTGCAACTCCATTTTCTTGTCCCTGACACGTAACATTTTCCATCTAGGTTCCTTTATTTTTAAAATTGTTGAACAATAATACAGTGTGCTTTTGGCTGATGGCTATGAACTTTGTAATAATCTATAACAGTAATTTTGAACATCTGTTAGCTTCACTCATGGCATTAGAAACAATGGAAGGACATTGGCTGTACTATATGATCTGCATGTGTGTATGTGTGTGCATGTGTTCAGTTGTGTCCAACTCTTTGTAACCCTATGGACCTCCAGGCCCCTGTGTCCATGGAATTTTCCAGGCAAAAATACCAAAGCGGATTGTTATTTCTTACTCCAGGAGATCTTCCTGACCCAGGAATTAAAACTGCATCTCTTGAATCTGTGGCACCACAGAGCCCACCATATGATCTAATCGGCATTATATGCTAGCAGCTACTCTTTATTCACTATCTTAACATATATCTATTAAATACCTACATGTGTCTGACTCTGTTCTAACAATACAAAACGAAACAAAAATGCTTGCCCTCAAGGAACTTGCATTCCACTCTCTGACACATGGAAATGCTCAATAGTTATTAGGTTTCTTTATTGAATGAGTGAATAAATAAGTGAAATAATGCTTCCAGAAGTGATTCTTATGTTTATGGAAAAAGCTACATATATTTAATCAATAAAGACAACTCACTTATTAGTGGTATAGAGAAATAGTTCCATATTTTATTTTGTAATCAAATATTTTGAATGTCTCCACTATTCCTTCTAAGTCTTCAATAAACACACCAAGCTGTGGATTTAATATCTGACTACTAGCATACTTCTGAAGAGCTGATATTCTAAACACCAAATTTTCTCCTGGGACATTAAACCATTCCTACTCTTTCTGTAGAGGATCTTTTGGGGTGAATAAACAGCCAATCTGCGCCTAACTCCACTTTTACAGTTAAGATTTTTCTTAAATTGCCCATACTTGCTGCATGTGTGAAGATGCCTTGCTAAATCAGAGGGAGAATAAAGAGGGATAGGTGCCCTGGAGATCCCTTTATTTTGCACAGACATTAAGGGACTTGTTGGAAAGAAACCACCGATTTAAAATCTGGTCATTCTTGCAACTCCATTTTCTTGTCCCTGACACGTAACATTTTCCATCTAGGTTCCTTTATTTTTAAAATTGTTGAACAATAATACAGTGTGCTTTTGGCTGATGGCTATGAACTTTGTAATAATCTATAACAGTAATTTTGAACATCTGTTAGCTTCACTCATGGCATTAGAAACAATGGAAGGACATTGGCTGTACTATATGATCTGCATGTGTGTATGTGTGTGCATGTGTTCAGTTGTGTCCAACTCTTTGTAACCCTATGGACCTCCAGGCCCCTGTGTCCATGGAATTTTCCAGGCAAAAATACCAAAGCGGATTGTTATTTCTTACTCCAGGAGATCTTCCTGACCCAGGAATTAAAACTGCATCTCTTGAATCTGTGGCACCACAGAGCCCACCATATGATCTAATCGGCATTATATGCTAGCAGCTACTCTTTATTCACTATCTTAACATATATCTATTAAATACCTACATGTGTCTGACTCTGTTCTAACAATACAAAACGAAACAAAAATGCTTGCCCTCAAGGAACTTGCATTCCACTCTCTGACACATGGAAATGCTCAATAGTTATTAGGTTTCTTTATTGAATGAGTGAATAAATAAGTGAAATAATGCTTCCAGAAGTGATTCTTATGTTTATGGAATAGTTTTAAAATAGCTACATATATTTAATCAATAAAGACAACTCACTTATTAGTGGTATAAGATCGCTGTGAGGGTTTTATATTGCATTTTCTTTTTTTAGTGTCTTTCCCTCACTTGTTTTGCTTATTGCATCCTTTGAAAGGTGCACTTATTTATGATCTCATAGCTCAAATCATGTAACATATATTAAATATATGTAAATTAGAGGCTTATATAGAGCAGGAATATGTAGATATATAGATAAATTCAGTATAAGTCTATTTAAATATTTTATCTGTTTGAAGAGATAAACAGAACAACTAATTATTGCCCTCTCCCCAAATAACTGCAAGTCAAGTTTTCCTGATACTTTTTTAAAATTCTGACCATATGCAGCAAAATATTCATATTAAACTGACATTTATTTGTTTTGGTTTTATGCTTCTTTTCATTTCTTAACTTGTTGTTCATTTTTTTAAACATACATTTATTTTCCAATCAATCTATGACACACTGACCTTTGTCCTGGAAGCATGTTCAAACATAGAGAATAGTCATTAAAGTAATAACAATTGTTAATAGGGTCAACTGTAGCTTCCATTGTGATGAATATGTTAAACTCAATATAAATTTTTTATTTTTGCTTAGTATTTACTCATACTTAGTTTTTGACTCATACTTTATATTCACTTTTAGTACTAATTAGGATATTTTATGTTATAAATTATTTAATATATCTATATTGTTATTATGTAGAACTGTTAATAGCTAGGGTTAAAGGTACTAAAATAATTTAGTCAGGAGGATGTATAAAGGCTGTCATTGAGCCTAGTTATTTTATTTTAAAGTGATATCTCACTCAGTATGACTAAACATCCAGTTACCTTTGAATTACATATGATTTAATAAAGTAAAGGATATATTATGTCATTGTTTCTATGTAATTATTCATTAGTGTGTAAGTTAGAATTTTTCAAGTATTATAAATATCATTGATGTCCTTAAAGCTTCTATCTTTAATTATTCAAATTCCAGATATTTCACATGTTGTACAGAGTTTTAGTGGCTTCATGGTATAAATCGAAATCCTGAGGCACCTTTCTGTAGGTAAAACAGCTGGATCAGAATTATTTATAGTCTATGTTATGTATAGTACACTAAGTGATTTAAAGTTGACCTACAGCTCTTTACTAAAGAGTAGACTTTTGGAATAAAAGAGGAGTCAGCTTCCTATCATCCAGTGCATATATTTCAAGAGTACTCTCATGTTCAACATATGAACTTTCAGGGTAATCATTTACCATGGATGCCTCTGACGGATGATTTACTTGTTTCTGCCTAATGGACCGCTCAACATTTCAAATGAATTGCAAATAAGTATATTCTTTACAGTTTTCAATGATCAAACCCTAGTGTATTGCTAAGTGCCTAGGGGTTCTCAATGGTTCTTGGATGATCATTTTATTTTATTTATGGGTCAAATGGATTAGGGAAGCAGAAAATAGGAAAATAATCAATGGTAAATCTTACATATTTTAGTACTCTGTTGTTAGCTTTGAAGGAAATGAGAACATTTGCCTACTAGTCTTGTCCAATTCTTTGAGATCCCACAGATTGTAACCCACCCAGATCCTTCATCCATGGAATTCTTCAGGAAAGAACACTGGAGTGGTCAGCCATTTCCTTCTCCATGGGATATTCCAGACCAAGGGATTGAAACCATACCATCTGAGCCACTAGGAAAACCTGTGACTAAAACAAAAAGAAAAAAAAAAAAAAAAAACATTAGGGGTGACAGTGGCCTCCACTGAGTGTATGGAATCATGCTTGACACTGAGTACACCTCCAGATGCCAGGAGCTCTAAAATTCATACAAACATTTATTCTGCCCCTGCCAGAGGGTGGGGGAGAGATGGTCCATGAATGGGGGAGGAGAGGAGCTGCAAGGCTTTATAGACAATCCCCAGGGAAGGGCAGGGATCTGGTGGGAAGACAGTGTCCAGAGGCCAGCAGGACCTTGGGTGGCCAGAAGTCATGGCCCAGAGGGTTGATGGAGGAGATGGATCCGTTCCCAGAATTCCCTGGGTTCATGTGGGCTAAAAAGGCCAGATCCCACCATCCAGGCCCAGGTTGGGGATGATTCTCATGACCTGGAGGCTTTCAGGGTATCAGCTGGTTCTCCCAACCCCACCCCACACCCCCTAGGAGGGAAGGCAGCACCGGGATCTTGCTCCTCTGAATGGAGAAGATAACTGTCAAGTCATCAGATTTAAATTCAAAATAATAAAACTATCCATGGAAAATAAAAATGCAACCCATGTCACACACAGACCCTCAACAAACCTGCCTGACCAACCCCAACCCCTCTCACAAGAAGGGACACCAACAGATGCCTGGGGGGTATTTGGCGGGGGCAGCAGCAGTCTCAGGACAGATGTCAGGGGCAGAGACAGAGATGGGTGGTAGAGGCTGTGGGATTGTCCTCTGCACTGGGCTCTCTGCCACCAGCTCTTTCCATCCTCCTGGTTTCCATGTCTTAGTGATTTGGACGGGGCTAGCACTCCAGATTTACTGCAATATTTTGAAGAGACCTGGGACAGGGGATGGGCTGGGTCTGTGGCATAGGTGGGCAGGTGGGTGGCAGGGGTCACTGCCTGGTCTTCTCGATCCTCCAGATTACCAGGTGCATACAGGCACTGGCATCCTCACTGAAGCTGTGCCCATCCATTGTCCTGAATGATCCCTCTGAAGTAGTCAGCCATGAGATTCTACAGGGAGTGCTTGTAGGGAAGGCCCAGGCAGTGCAAGAACAACATGGACATGTCCACCACGGTGCTGTGGATGACCTTCAAGGCCAGCAGGTCACTCTCCAGGCTATGATTGATGAGGGTGGTGTTAGAGCTGAACATGCTCAGCAACACGGTCTGAACATTCCAGAGCAAGACGCTTGTGTCTGTGAGATCAGAGTTGGTCACTCCTGAAAGCCTAGTGTTATAGTTGATGATCTCGTTATTTGGCCTGATGAAGGTGTGGTGCACCATCTGAAGGTCTGTGTCCACCACTGTGACACGCGTCAGCTCCAGGCAGAAAATGTTATAGGACATTTCACAGTCAAGGGTGTAGATTCGTGGATGCACATCTCTGGAAAGTTCTTTCACAAAAGTCTTCACCAACCCTTCCAGGTTTTCCTTCTGACCATCCTGCACATGTTGCTTGGTGACCTGACAGCTGTTGGAGCCAATGGCACCCAAGAAACACTTATACTTGGGTCTCCCAGCTGCCAGCCACTCAGTTCCAGCAGAGCTGACCCCAGTGGTAGTAACAGTCCTTGTGGTGCACTCAGCTGCCACAGGAGGACATGAAGTAAGAGTCTTTAATTAAAGATGATCATTGTTGTTGTTCACCCACCAAGTAGTATCCAGCTCTTTGTGACCCTGTGGACTGTACCACACCAAGCCTCCCTGTCCCTCACCATCTCCCAGAGCTTGCCCATGTTCATTGCCCTAGTGATGCCATCCATGGAGAAGATGACTTCTGATGCCCTCTTCCCCTTCTGCCCTCAGTCTTTCTCAGCATCAGGGACTTTTCCAATGAGTCAGCTGTGCACATCAGGCGACAGCCAGAGCTTCAACATCAGTCTTTCCAATGAGTATTCAGGGTTGATTTCCTTCAAAATTGACTGGTTTGACTGCTTCACTGTCGAAGGGACACTCAGGAGCCTTCTCCAGCACCACAGTTCAAAGGCATTGCCATAGGACTTTTGTTGGCAGACTGATGTCTCTACTTTTCAATACACTGTCTAGGTTTGTTGTAGCTTTCCTGCCAAGAAGCAATCATTTTCTGATTTCATGGCTGCAATCATCTTCTTCAGTGGTTTTAGGAAATCTGTCATTGTTTGCACATTTTCTCCTTTTATTTGCTATGAAGTAATGTGGATGAATGTCATGATCTTAGTTTTGTTGCTTTAGTTTAAAACCAGCTTTTTCACTCTCCTCCTTCACACTCATCAAGAGGGTCTTTAGTTTCTCTTCGATTTCTGACATTAGAGAGGTATCTTTTGCATATCTGAGGTTGCTGATGTTTGTCCCACCTATCTTGATTACAGCTTTTAACTTATCAGTCTAGCTTTTCTCAAGATGTGCTCAGGGTAAACCTTAAACAAACAGGATGGCAACAGAGAGCACTGTCATACTCCTTTCTCAGTCCTGAACCAATCAGTTCAGTGTTCTAACTGTTGCCTCTTGCCCCACACACAGGTTTATCAGGGGACAGGTAAGATGACCTGGTAGTCACATAAATTTAAGAACTTTCCACACTTTGTTGTGACCCTCACAAGTCAAAGGTTTTAGCATAGTCGATGAAACAGAGGTAGATGTTTTTTTTTTTTTTTTTTTTTCTGGAATACCCTTGCTTTCTATACAATACAGTGTATGCTGGCAAATTTGATCTCTGGTTTCTCTGCCTTTTATAAACACATCTTGGATATCTAGAAGTTCTTGGTTCACATAATGCTGAAGCCTAGTATACAAGATTTTAAGTATGACCTTACTAGCATATGAGATGAGTCCAATTGTCTGAAGATTAAAACATTCTTTATTACTAACCTTTCTTGGGAATTGGGATGAGGATTTTTTTTTTTTTTCCAGTCCTGTGACCACCACTGGTGTCCCAGACTTGCTGGCATATTGAGTGCAGCACTTTGATAGCATCATCTTTTAGCATTTTGAATAGCTCTATTGGAATTCCATTGTATCCGCTGTCTTTACTGACAGCAGTACTTCCAAAGGCCCACCTGACTGTAAGGACACTCAGGAGCCTCCCCAAGTTCAAAGGCATTGCCATAGGACTTTTGTTGGCAGACTGATGTCTCTACTTTTCAATACACTGTCTAGGTTTGTTGTAGCTTTCCTGCCAAGAAGCAATCATTTTCTGATTTCATGGCTGCAATCATCTTCTTCAGTGGTTTTAGGAAATCTGTCATTGTTTGCACATTTTCTCCTTTTATTTGCTATGAAGTAATGTGGATGAATGTCATGATCTTAGTTTTGTTGCTTTAGTTTAAAACCAGCTTTTTCACTCTCCTCCTTCACACTCATCAAGAGGGTCTTTAGTTTCTCTTCGATTTCTGACATTAGAGAGGTATCTTTTGCATATCTGAGGTTGCTGATGTTTGTCCCACCTATCTTGATTACAGCTTTTAACTTATCAGTCTAGCTTTTCTCAAGATGTGCTCAGGGTAAACCTTAAACAAACAGGATGGCAACAGAGAGCACTGTCATACTCCTTTCTCAGTCCTGAACCAATCAGTTCAGTGTTCTAACTGTTGCCTCTTGCCCCACACACAGGTTTATCAGGGGACAGGTAAGATGACCTGGTAGTCACATAAATTTAAGAACTTTCCACACTTTGTTGTGACCCTCACAAGTCAAAGGTTTTAGCATAGTCGATGAAACAGAGGTAGATGTTTTTTTTTTTTTTTTTTTTTTTGGAATACCCTTGCTTTCTATACAATACAGTGTATGCTGGCAAATTTGATCTCTGGTTTCTCTGCCTTTTATAAACACATCTTGGATATCTAGAAGTTCTTGGTTCACATAATGCTGAAGCCTAGTATACAAGATTTTAAGTATGACCTTACTAGCATATGAGATGAGTCCAATTGTCTGAAGATTAAAACATTCTTTATTACTAACCTTTCTTGGGAATTGGGATGAGGATTTTTTTTTTTTTTCCAGTCCTGTGACCACCACTGGTGTCCCAGACTTGCTGGCATATTGAGTGCAGCACTTTGATAGCATCATCTTTTAGCATTTTGAATAGCTCTATTGGAATTCCATTGTATCCGCTGTCTTTACTGACAGCAGTACTTCCAAAGGCCCACCTGACTTCACACTCCAGAATGTCTGGCTCTGGGTGACTCACCACCCATTATGGTTATCTGGTTCATTGAGATCTTTTTTGTACAGTTCTTTCATGTATTCTTTTCATCTCTTCTTGATCTCTTCAACTTCTACTAGGTCTCGACCATCTCTGTTCTTTATTGTGACCATCTTTGGGCAAAATGTTCCCTTTATATTTCCAGTTCTCTTGAAGAGATCTCTAGTCATTCCCCTTGTATTGTTTTCCTTTATTTTTAAGTCTTGTCATATCACTACCTTGTCATGTCAATGAAACTTGAGTAACTCAATGAAGCTATGAGCTATGTCATGTAGGACCACCCAAATGGACAGATTATAGTGGAAAGTTCATACAAATTGTGATCCAAAAAAAAAAAAATTGTGATCCACTGGAGGACAAAGTGGAAATTCACCCCAGTATAACTTGCCATGAGAACCTCATGAACTGTATAAAAAGACAAAAATATATGGCACTGAAAGATGAGTTCCCCAGGTTGGAAGGTGTCCCATATGCCAGTGGGGAAGAGTAGCAGACAACTACTTATAGCCCCAGAAAGAATGAAGTAGTTGGGCTAAAATGGAATCAACACTCAGTTGTGGATACGTCTGATGATGAAAGCAAAAGCTGGTGCTTTAAAGAACAGTATTTCATAGCAATTTGGAATGTTAGGTCCATGAATCAAGGTAAGCTGGATGTGGTCAAGTAGGAAATTGTAAGAATGCACATTCACATCTTAAGAACCAGTGAAGGAAAATGAATAGGAAAGAACAAGTTTAATTCAGATGATCATTACATCTACTACTGTAGGCAAGAATGCCATAGATGAAATGGAGTAGCCCTCATAATCAACAAAAGAGTCCAGAATGCAGTACTTAGGTGCAAACTGAAAAAAGACAGAATGATCTTGGTTGAATGTCAAGGCAAGCCATTGAACATTGCAATCATTCAAGTCTATGCCTCTACCACCAATTTTGAAGAAGCTGAAATTGATCAGATCTATAAAAACCTAGAAGACCTTCTAACCCCAACACCAAAAAAAGATGTTCTATTCATCATTGTATATTACAATGCAGAAGTAGGAAGTGTAGATATACCTGGAGTAATAGTCAAGTTTGGTCTTGGGGTACAAAATGAAGTAGGGCAAACTGTAACTTGATTCTGCCCAAGAGAATTCATTGGTCATAGTAAGTTCCTTTTTCTACAACACAGGAGACAACTTTGCACATGGACATCCCAAATGGTCACTATTTTTTATTAATTATTTTTATTTTATTTATTTATTGACTGTTCTGAGTTTTCACTGCTGCTACAGTCTCTTCTCTAGTTGCAGGGAGTAGGGGTGATTTTCTCGTTGAGATGAGCTGACTTCTTACTGCGATGATTTCTCTTGTTGTGGAACTTGGACCCTAGGGCTCACAGACTTCAGTAGTTGTGGTGTAATGGCTCAATAGTTGTGGCTCACAGGCTTAGTTGCTCTGCAGCACGTAGGATCTTCCTGGATCAGGTATCAAACTCATAGCCCCTCCATTGACAGACGAATTCTTTACCACTGAGGTACCAGGGGAAACCCCACAAATGGTTAATATTGAAATCAAATTGTTAACATTCTTTGTAGTTGTAGATGGAAAAGCTGTACGCAGTCAGCAAAAGCAAGACCTGGAGTTGACCGCAGCTCAGATCATCAGGTTTTCATAGCAAAATTAAACTAAAGAAAGCAGAGAAATCCACTAGACCAGCCAGGTACGACTTAAATCAAATCCCCTATGAATATGCAGTGCAGGTGATAAATAGACTAACTGTTTGCATTTAGTAAACAGTAGGCCCAAAAAGCTATGGATGGAGGTCCAAAATAATATATAGGAGACAGTGAACAAAACAATCCTAAAGAAAAAGAAAAGCAAGAAGGCAAAGTGGTTATCTGAGGAAGATATTTACATATAGCTGAAGAAAGATGAGAAACAAAATGAAAGGGAGATAGAGAAAGCCGTCACCAGAAGACATTAGCGGCTTTGCACCCAATTAAAGAATATGGCAAGCCATTGAACATTGCAATCATTCAAGTCTATGCCTCTACCACCAATTTTGAAGAAGCTGAAATTGATCAGATCTATAAAAACCTAGAAGACCTTCTAACCCCAACACCAAAAAAAGATGTTCTATTCATCATTGTATATTACAATGCAGAAGTAGGAAGTGTAGATATACCTGGAGTAATAGTCAAGTTTGGTCTTGGGGTACAAAATGAAGTAGGGCAAACTGTAACTTGATTCTGCCCAAGAGAATTCATTGGTCATAGTAAGTTCCTTTTTCTACAACACAGGAGACAACTTTGCACATGGACATCCCAAATGGTCACTATTTTTTATTAATTATTTTTATTTTATTTATTTATTGACTGTTCTGAGTTTTCACTGCTGCTACAGTCTCTTCTCTAGTTGCAGGGAGTAGGGGTGATTTTCTCGTTGAGATGAGCTGACTTCTTACTGCGATGATTTCTCTTGTTGTGGAACTTGGACCCTAGGGCTCACAGACTTCAGTAGTTGTGGTGTAATGGCTCAATAGTTGTGGCTCACAGGCTTAGTTGCTCTGCAGCACGTAGGATCTTCCTGGATCAGGTATCAAACTCATAGCCCCTCCATTGACAGACGAATTCTTTACCACTGAGGTACCAGGGAAGCCCCACAAATGGTTAATATTGAAATCAAATTGTTAACATTCTTTGTAGTTGTAGATGGAAAAGCTGTACGCAGTCAGCAAAAGCAAGACCTGGAGTTGACCGCAGCTCAGATCATCAGGTTTTCATAGCAAAATTAAACTAAAGAAAGCAGAGAAATCCACTAGACCAGCCAGGTACGACTTAAATCAAATCCCCTATGAATATGCAGTGCAGGTGATAAATAGACTAACTGTTTGCATTTAGTAAACAGTAGGCCCAAAAAGCTATGGATGGAGGTCCAAAATAATATATAGGAGACAGTGAACAAAACAATCCTAAAGAAAAAGAAAAGCAAGAAGGCAAAGTGGTTATCTGAGGAAGATATTTACATATAGCTGAAGAAAGATGAGAAACAAAATGAAAGGGAGATAGAGAAAGCCGTCACCAGAAGACATTAGCGGCTTTGCACCCAATTAAAGATATTGTCTTTATACCCAACTAAATGCAGTGTTCCAAAGAATAGCAAGGAAGGACAAGAATGATGTATCATAAAAATTCTCAATTTTAATGTAAATATTTTATTTGAAATTTGGTTCTGTATAATCAATATGTTCATTTTTTAATCCATTATTGTATTTTTTAAATTCAGTGATTTGCTTACATGAAATATGAATCAGGAAGACAGGCAAATATCTGTTCATTTTCTTCTTTGTTGTAGATTAGTAATCATATCTGCTTGTAATCTACTTTCACACAGTATAGACCTAACCAGGATAATGACTATGTGAACAATGTTATTTTTAATTAACAAATGTCATTCTTGAGTTGAAAAATGAAAGTTTAAAGGTATCAAATTTGTTCTTAATTTCTTCATATTTACTGAGTCCTGTTTTTCACTGTACATATAAAGCAAAACATTACTCTTTTGGTCCATTTAATTTCATGATTTAGCTTTGTACAGTCTGCACTTGTGAATTTGGATTTTACATTTGCTAGAAGCAGAACTAATCTATGGTGTAATGTGGAGTATTGAAATGCAAACAAAATTAACATTGCCAAGAAATATTCCCTACAGTCTGCTATTTATATCACTTAACCCATATTGTGGACTATAGAATCTTGACAACCCACAAATCGGCTACACAATCTGTTCAGGCATCGTATTTTTGAGTGTTTCTATTCTTAACATATTGTAATATAACTGTATTGTTTCTATTCTAGGCAGTGACTAAACTCATGTACTAAAAAAGAATAATACACATTTTTACCATAAAAGTAACTAAGATATTTATACATGCAGTGTACTTAAATGAAATAAAGAAAAATTAATATCAATTTCTAGTTTTTCTATACTACTGTAAGAAATATATGAAAGGTCTTAGTGGAAGAACATATATCCATTTGGATTTTGCTTTTACCTAAGTTTTCAGGTGGTTTTGGGGTCTATACCCTCTTGGCCAACAAACCTTGATGTATTACAGAGAGGTTGCTGTATGTAATTTTTTCCCAGTCTCAGCTGATGACAGCATTTAAGATGTCTTTCATGCCCCACTATGATACCTATCTATGCTGTTGGCCTGGGTATACACTATATAGGTTTCCTAGTACAGCCCTAACAAAGTACCATAGTCTGAGTAACTTAAAATAATAGAACTGATTGGGTTTTACAGTTATGGAGACTGGAAGCCTGAAAATTTATTTTCTCTGAGAACGGCTATAATTCTTCCCCATCTCTTAATATCTTCTGGTCATGACTTTCCATCCTTGCTGTTCTGTGGCTACTTCTATTGCTGCTTCTACCATCACATTGGCCACCTTCCCTCTACTATTCTACGTCTCTTTCTCTTCTTCTTATAAGAATACCAGTCATATTGGATTAGAGCCAATTTTAGTTGGATACGATCTCATCTTGACAACATTTTTTTTTTTGGCTCACTGGTGTCTGGGGATTCCAGCCAGCCTCCATAGTGACCCATACTAGTGAGAACAATTTACGAGCAACATACTAGGGAGGATTTCCACAGGTGGGGCTCTGTGACCCTGGACCACATTTATAAAGACCCTATTTCCAGATAAGCTCACATTTATAGCTAACAGTCCGTAGAACTTCAACATATCTTTTATGGGGAGGTAGGGACAAAGGTCAGTCCACAAGACATGATTTCTATTGCGTTGGGCTCTGTGGCTCTAACCCTACATTGGATGTTGTGTATCTTTATTATGTATCTTGATGAGGGTGAAAGAGGAGAGTGAAAAACCTGGCTTAAAACTCAATATTCAAAAAGCTAAGATCATGGCATCTGGTCCCTCCAGTTCATGGCAAACATAAGGGGAAAAGGTGGAAGCAGTGATCTCATTTTACTGGGCTCCAAAATCACTGTGAACAGAGACTGCAGCCATGAAATTAAAAGTTGCTTGCTTCTTGGAAGGAAGGCTATGATAAACCTACATAGTGCATTAAAAATCAGAGACTTTTCTTGTCTGATAAAGTTCTGGATAGTCAAAGCTATGATTTTTCCAGTAGTAATTTACAGATGTGAGAACAGGACCATGAAGAAAGTTGAGTGCCAAAGAATTGATGCTTTCAAGTTGTGGTGCTGGAAAAGACTATTGAGAGTCCCTTGAATTTCAAGGAAATCAAACCAGACAATCCTAAAGGAAATCAACCCTCAATAGTCATTGGAAGGACTGCTGCTGAAGTTTCAATAATTTGGTCACTTTATGTAAAGACCTGAGTCACTGGAAACAAGTCTGATGCTGGGAAAAATTGAAGGCAAAAAGAGAAGGAGGCAGGAGTGGATGAAATGGTTACATATCACCATTGACTCAATATACATGAATTTTTGCAAACTCTGGGAGAATTATCTCCCAGAGGAACCTGGGCAAAAAAACTAAAAAACAAAACAAAACAAAACAAAAAACCAGAGGAGCCTGGGCATGATACAGTCCATGGGGTCGCAGAGTCGGACGTGACTTGGTGACTGAATAACAACAAAACTTTATTTTGCCTTCAATTTCACTGAGTCCTTTCCTGATTTGAGAACAGCCTGATGCTATGGTCTGAATGTTTGAGTCTTTCCTAAAATTCATATCTTGAAATTCTTAACCCCCAAGTAAATAGTGTTAGAGGGTGGGACCTCAGGAAGATGAATATAAAATGTGAGCAAAGTCCTCTTTAATGTGATTGCTGGATGCTGCTCAGTTGTGTTTCACTTTTTGAGACCCTGTGGATTTTAGTCCACCTGGCTTCTCTTCTTCCTGGATTTTCCAGGCAACAATACTGGAGTCAATTACCATTTCCTACTCCAGGGGATCTTTTTTACACAGGGATCAAACCTTCATCTCTTCTGTCTCTTGCTGGCTAGGGAAACTCAAAATATTCAAAAAGTTTTAAGATCATGGCATCTGGTCCCTCCAGTTCATGGCAAACATAAGGGGAAAAGGTGGAAGCAGTGATCTCATTTTACTGGGCTCCAAAATCACTGTGAACAGAGACTGCAGCCATGAAATTAAAAGTTGCTTGCTTCTTGGAAGGAAGGCTATGATAAACCTACATAGTGCATTAAAAATCAGAGACTTTTCTTGTCTGATAAAGTTCTGGATAGTCAAAGCTATGATTTTTCCAGTAGTAATTTACAGATGTGAGAACAGGACCATGAAGAAAGTTGAGTGCCAAAGAATTGATGCTTTCAAGTTGTGGTGCTGGAAAAGACTATTGAGAGTCCCTTGAATTTCAAGGAAATCAAACCAGACAATCCTAAAGGAAATCAACCCTCAATAGTCATTGGAAGGACTGCTGCTGAAGTTTCAATAATTTGGTCACTTTATGTAAAGACCTGAGTCACTGGAAACAAGTCTGATGCTGGGAAAAATTGAAGGCAAAAAGAGAAGGAGGCAGGAGTGGATGAAATGGTTACATATCACCATTGACTCAATATACATGAATTTTTGCAAACTCTGGGAGAATTATCTCCCAGAGGAACCTGGGCAAAAAAACTAAAAAACAAAACAAAACAAAAAAAAAAACCAGAGGAGCCTGGGCATGATACAGTCCATGGGGTCGCAGAGTCGGACGTGACTTGGTGACTGAATAACAACAAAACTTTATTTTGCCTTCAATTTCACTGAGTCCTTTCCTGATTTGAGAACAGCCTGATGCTATGGTCTGAATGTTTGAGTCTTTCCTAAAATTCATATCTTGAAATTCTTAACCCCCAAGTAAATAGTGTTAGAGGGTGGGACCTCAGGAAGATGAATATAAAATGTGAGCAAAGTCCT
Organism: Tragulus kanchil; assembly: GCA_022376925.1. Lineage (NCBI taxonomy): Eukaryota > Metazoa > Chordata > Mammalia > Artiodactyla > Tragulidae > Tragulus > Tragulus kanchil. Next base: position 82,295,594 of record JAIOJX010000003.1, on the reverse strand, counting down.
CTTTAATGTGATTGCTGGATGCTGCTCAGTTGTGTTTCACTTTTTGAGACCCTGTGGATTTTAGTCCACCTGGCTTCTCTTCTTCCTGGATTTTCCAGGCAACAATACTGGAGTCAATTACCATTTCCTACTCCAGGGGATCTTTTTTACACAGGGATCAAACCTTCATCTCTTCTGTCTCTTGCTGGCAGGCAGATTCTTTACCACTGTGCCACTTAGGAAGTCCTTGATCAGATTACTGTCTTTAAAAAAGAAGTTCCAGAAATATCTCTTACCCTTTTCTACCATGTGAGGGAACAGCAAAAGGTGACTGACCATGAACCAGGAAGTCCTCAGCAGACAGGATTCTATTGGCACCACAACCTCAAAAGCTATGAAAAATAAATGTTTATTGTTTATAAGCAGAAAAATTCAGTCTACAGCAGCTGCAATAAACTAAAACAGCCATCTTCCATCTTTGCTATGTCATTGCACTTCCTGGAAGATTTAAAGTTTGCCATATTTGGAAATGTCATCCCTTACTGGCACCTTGATTTTTAAAATTGCACTAAGATACAAGGTCCATAGCTGTGGGGCTCTGAATTGAAAGAGGACCGTTGCAAGCATAAAGAAACTTAAACACATGTTTGCAGTTTGGAGCTAAAATGCACCTACAGGAAGGGGCATGGGAGTGAAAAGAAACTTAAGCACATTGTTTCAGTTTGCAGCTAAGATGGCACCTACAGGAAGAGACAGGGCGTGATTTAAATTGTTAATTGATGGTCAAAATTTCTGCTTGGTTCCCTTGGTTTCCGTGCTCGTGGATGACTGCTTGACCTTTAGCTTGATTGGTGTAATCTATAGAAAGTCCCGTGCAAGACCCCCTTCACTTGCCTATAAAAGCTGTGGATTTTCATTAATAAAGCAGAACTACTTCAATGGAACCCCTGTCGTGTCTGATTGTCCCTTGCCTGAGCCAGGGGACTGGGGGGCGGGCAGTCAAGATTCGCCTCTTTCTGCGATCTCCCGGTTGAGCCGGGGACAATCCCGCTGCCTTCCCTTTCTGCAGAAGGTCCCCGCACATAGTTCTGAAACAAAATATGGCCAAAGGGATTTGCATATCCTTTCTCTCTCTTTAAAAGAATAAATCTAAACAGTAGCCCCATGTTAGGACTTGTGTTTAGAACCCTAAGATCAAAAACTTTAATGACTTGATGGACCTTGGGAAAAGGAAGTGACATTGCTAAGAGCCTGGTGATGTCTGCAAAAGAAAATGTCCCCAAACCAAACTCCAGTAAGGAATCACCATGCACCCTTATAACAAGGATAAATTTGTGTTCTGACGCTCCTGTTATATTCTCAAGGCAGGGTTGTCAGCTCTTTTATTTTTTCCCTAGGGCAAGATTGTGGTTCTCCGGTGAAATTTAATTACAAACCTTCCTTATCTTCATGAAAACCAATCACAACCTGGCACTTGTTGAAATGAGTTACTCTTTAATGGACTTAGGAAGAAATACATATCAAAAAGAGCTACATAAAGTGCCTAAAGCAAGGAATGTCTAGGTTATTCATTCTTCTTTATCCGGATATGCATATTTCCTAGAGTAAGAGTAGCATGAATAGATTGCTTAAGAAAAGTTATGGAGAGTTCTTTTTGTTTTCTTGGCATTTTTATATGACAGGAAGGTGGTATTCAGGAGATCTTCACCGATGTTTTCCCTGTGTATTGCCTTTTTATCATATGACTTGCTACAGTAACAGTGTTAAGGTCCAAGCTTTCTCTCCTCACACTACAGGCCAGTGAATCTGAGAGATGAGGTGCCCAGGATAGGAAAAAGACTTTATTCGGAAAGCAGCTGACTGAGAAGATGGCAGGCTAGCAGTTCAAAATAAACAATTTTATTGGGGTTTGGATGCCAGGTTATTTTATAGATCAGAGATGGGAGAAGGTGAGGAAACAAAGCAAAAAGGCCATTAATCTTGCAAACATCTCTTAGAATGACAAGCCTCAGGCAGAGGATGCCTTAACTTCTCCCTTCCTGCCATCTACAGGTGAATAGTGTTCTGAACAAAGATTTTACTTTAACAATCAGGTAGAGGGGCAGGGTCCTCCAGGCAAGCTATTAAGTATGATTATAAAAATAATAGCAACAGAAGGCAAGTCAAAGATCAGTTTTCAACATGGGATCAGAACTGATTTTCTCCCTGCAATGGTAGGAGTTATTTCTATTCATCCATTTTAATAGTAAAAAGAGCTTCAGGGCTTCCCTGGTGGTACAGTGATAAGTTTGCCTGCGAATGTAGGAAATGTGGGTTCAGACTCTAGGTCAAGGTAACCCCTGGAGAAATAAATGGCAACTCACTCCAGAATCCTTGCTTGGGAAAGCCCATGTGGGTGTGAAAGAGTCAGACAGGACTTAGCAACTAAACAACTGTAAGTATGAGCTGCAATCTATCCTAAAATGAGACCCATTGTTGTAAAAGTGTATAGATAAAAATTTTCATATTTAGAATTGATGAATTTTGTTGCAGGGAGGAAACCATTTCTGACTCCATGTTGCAAACTGTTACCTTGACTTGCTATTCAAGTTGCTTTTCTTTTTATAATGTTACTTAATGGATTGCCTGGAGGAACCCCTGCCTCTCCCTGACTGTAAGCTCAAGTGCCACTGAACAGAGCCCTGCCCACCTGTGGATCCCACGAAGGGAAGGGACCCGTTAACAGATCCCCAGTCTGAGGCTTACCATTCTAGAAGATATTTGCAAGATTAATGGTCTTTTCTTTTTGCGAGGGGGCGGTGGGGGGATCGTGAGGGAGGGGGGCGGGCTACTTCTATCGGTCTTTCATTTATCTATTTTCATCCATCTTTGTTCTTTGGCCCGTGTGGGCCTCCCATTGTGGTGGCCTCTGTTGTGGCAGAGCGCTGGCTCTGGGCGCATGCGCCCCAGAGCTCCGGCTCGGTAGTTGGACACATCGGTCCAGCCGCTCTGCGGCACGTCGGATCTTCCCAGGCCAGGGATCAAGCTGGCGCCTCTTGCACTGCAAGGCGGTGTCCTTACCCACTGGACAACCAGGGAACCCTGATTAATGGCCTTTTTACTTTGCTTCCTCACCTCCTACCAACTCTGATCTATAAAAAAACCAGGCATTCATACCTCTATAAGATGGTTATTTTGAAGTGCTAGCCTGCCATCTTCTCAGTCAGCTGCTTTCCAAATAAAGTCATTTTCCTTCCCTCAACACCTCATCTCTTGGATTCATTGGCTTGTTGGCCTATAGTGCGGCAAACAGAGCAGACTTGGACTCAGTAACAGTTTCATGCTGAAAATTTTCAATGAATTTACATGCAACACAGTGATATTTGTATGGACTTCAGAGTTGGACTAACTGGACTGAAATTCTTGTTCTATTGCTTATTAGAGGAGAAATGTGAGGCAGGTTAATTGAGTCAATATAAGAAAAGTACTTGTCATATACACGGACATCATTTCAATAGTCGGTATAGGCCTTGGATTGCATCTTTTGACATTTGAATTTAGCATCCTATAAGAGATATAATTTGGGATATACATGTGCATTCTTAAAAAGAGGATATTCAAGAAAACCAGTTGTAGCAAAAACATAAGGACGTGTGAAAATAGAGCATGAGATACCTAATCCAAAAGCTACTTACCATTCTAAATCTTTCTTTGCTTGCAGAAAATACAGAACAACTCTGCATCTTGTCACCATATCAAAATTTAAAGATTAAATTGATATAAACTGTTTACAAATACATTTAAAAAATTGTTCAAAGGAAGGATTTCCATTTTAGAATATTCAGTAGTATTAACAATTTATATTTTATATGCTTAAACTCATTAAAGATTAGAAAGCTGGAGAAAACTTCCATTTCCTTCCCAGAGAAATGAGGGAAATTAAAATAAATTTTTAAATTAAAGCAACTATTCCAGTTTTCTTGCCTTGAAAATCCAATAGGCAGAGGAACCTGACCTACAGTCAGTCCATGGCATTGCAAAAGAGTTGGACATGACTGAGTGAACTAAACAACATAGTCCATTTACAGTGTTATTTTAGTTTTAACTGTACAGTGAAGTGATCCGTTATATATATATACATATATGTATATGTGTGTATTAATCTATATAATCAGATTATTTTCTATTATGTGTTATTATAACATATTGAATATAATCTGTGATTATCTATTTTATGTATAATAATGTGTATCTGTTAATCCCAAACTTCTAACTTATTCCTTCTCCCGTTTTCTCCTTTGGTAACCATATGTTTGTTTTCAATGTCTATGAGTCTATTTCTGCTCCATAAATAAGTTCATTTACATCATTGTATAAATTCTACACATATGTGTGATCATACGATATTTGTCTTTGATTTACTTCACTTAATATGATTATCTCTAGGTCCATTCTTGTTACTGAAAATAAAAATTCTTATGTAAGATGTAAGATTTTCATATCCAAATTGTACTTACTCTATATAAACTGCTTTGAAAAGTGAATTAAAACTAACACTCATTAGGGCAGAAATCATATCCACAGATGGTTAAAAAATAAACATATTGGTATAATCAAGTTAGCAAATAAAGTTTAGAATCATTCTTTTTAGTCTTTCCCAGTAACTCAATATCCCTTGGCTCATCAGCAGTAAGCATTTTTCTGATTTTTTTTTCATCACTAATTAGTTTGACTTGTTTCTGAAATTCATGTAAATAGTATCAAGTGAATGGTGCCATTCAGGTTTTTTTTTTGATGAACATTATGTTCTCCAGGCACACTAATGTTTTCCAGACACAAGAACAAAACTGTGTGTGTAGTCCATATCTTTCATTGCTATATATTTTTTGATCATATGATAAAACAAGTGTGTATCCTGTGTATTTTTAATGGACATTTAACTTATTCCCATGTGGGAATGATTATAAATAACTAATGCTACAAGAGTCATTTTTGTTTATATCTCTTCCATATTCGTTGGCATTTTGTTGCATATGTAAAGGTACTGTAGTTTTCTATTCTAGACTAGGGCTATTTTGGATATTACAAACAACCATTTGTGCACACATGTATTTCATTTTTATTAAGACTATGTCAGTGCTCACTTCAGTAGCACATATACTAAAATTGGAACAATACAGAGAAGATTAGCATGGCCCCTGCACAAGGATGACATGCGAACTCGTGAAGCGTTCCATATATATATGACTACACCAAACATTCTAAGATGTACTAAGTACTTATTAAGTACTTAGTAGGTATTGGCAATCTTTTTTTGAGTATTTCAATCATTCCCAACCTCATCAGGATCCTTGGTGTCATCAGTCTTTTTTCTTTGTTTAGTTTATTTATTTTTTCTTTTCCCTATCATGCCTCTTTGTATATTTATTTTCATCCATCTTTTTATTTTTTGACCTGTGTGGGTCTCCCATTGCAATGCTGGCTCTGGGTGCATGCGCTTCAGAACACTGGCTTGCGATTGGATACACTGGTCCAACCACTCTGCAGCATGTGGAATCTTCCCAGGCCACGGATCCAACAGGTGCCCCTTGCACTGCAAGGCAGACTCTTTACCCACTGGGCCAACAGGGAAGCCTGAATCTTTTTAATTTTCATCATGTCAGTTGTACTCATTGTAGTTTCAAGTTTCATCTCCTAAGCTTATCCACAGATGGTTAAAAAATAAACATATTGGTATAATCAAGTTAGCAAATAAAGTTTAGAATCATTCTTTTAGTCTTTCCTAGTAACTCAATATCCCTTGGCTCATCAGCAGTAAGCATTTTTCTGATTTTTTTTTCATCACTAATTAGTTTGACTTGTTTCTGAAATTCATGTAAATAGTATCAAGTGAATGGTGCCATTCAGGTTTTTTTTTTTGATGAACATTATGTTCTCCAGGCACACTAATGTTTTCCAGACACAAGAACAAAACTGTGTGTGTAGTCCATATCTTTCATTGCTATATATTTTTTGATCATATGATAAAACAAGTGTGTATCCTGTGTATTTTTAATGGACATTTAACTTATTCCCATGTGGGAATGATTATAAATAACTAATGCTACAAGAGTCATTTTTGTTTATATCTCTTCCATATTCGTTGGCATTTTGTTGCATATGTAAAGGTACTGTAGTTTTCTATTCTAGACTAGGGCTATTTTGGATATTACAAACAACCATTTGTGCACACATGTATTTCATTTTTATTAAGACTATGTCAGTGCTCACTTCAGTAGCACATATACTAAAATTGGAACAATACAGAGAAGATTAGCATGGCCCCTGCACAAGGATGACATGCGAACTCGTGAAGCGTTCCATATATATATGACTACACCAAACATTCTAAGATGTACTAAGTACTTATTAAGTACTTAGTAGGTATTGGCAATCTTTTTTTGAGTATTTCAATCATTCCCAACCTCATCAGGATCCTTGGTGTCATCAGTCTTTTTTCTTTGTTTAGTTTATTTATTTTTTCTTTTCCCTATCATGCCTCTTTGTATATTTATTTTCATCCATCTTTTTATTTTTTGACCTGTGTGGGTCTCCCATTGCAATGCTGGCTCTGGGTGCATGCGCTTCAGAACACTGGCTTGCGATTGGATACACTGGTCCAACCACTCTGCAGCATGTGGAATCTTCCCAGGCCACGGATCCAACAGGTGCCCCTTGCACTGCAAGGCAGACTCTTTACCCACTGGGCCAACAGGGAAGCCTGAATCTTTTTAATTTTCATCATGTCAGTTGTACTCATTGTAGTTTCAAGTTTCATCTCCCTAAGCTTCATGAGGATGAGAATATTTCATGTTTATTAGCCATTTGCACATCCTCTTTTATGCATTTTTTGAAGCAAGATTTTAGTAATCTTTTAATGTCTACATTTATTCATGTCATTCAATCAAGTAATTATGAAGTTTCTGAAACAGGGAAGGATTATTATTGCTTCAAACAATAACTGAAGCAATACTCAGAGCCCTATTTTTTTCTACCACACTGCAAGTCAGAGCCAGATAAACACGTTTTCTTGTACATCACAGACTTTTATTTTGTTCTTTGTAGAAAATATTTATTTCTTTTCTTGTTTATTTAGTTTTCTTAATTTTATTGTAATAAGAACACTTAATATATGATCTATCCTCCACAAGTTTTAAATGCAAAATGCATAATTGTCGAGTAAAGGTATAATATTATAACAGCAGTTACCTTGAACTTAATCATCTTACTTGACCAAAACTTTATCATTATTAATATCTCCCACTGATGTCATTCCCCATCCCACATTCTGGCTCCTGCCACTCCAGTCTTTGATTTCACTAATTTGATTATTTTAGACACTACAGATAAGTGGAGTCACTCAGTGCTTTTCTTTCGGTGTTTGACATATTTCACTTACCCTAATGGCATCAGTGTCTATCCACATTGCTGCACATACTGCAGAATTCCTTTCCTCTTTAAAACTGAATAGTATTCCATTGTTTGTATGTATCACATTCTCTTTATCCATTCCTCTGTGGGTATTTAGGTTGTATCCACACCTCAGCTCTTGTGAACACAGCTACAGTGAAAGTGGGAATGCTTCTATCTCTTCCAGACAAAGAGCGTTTCTAAAGTCATAGGAAACATAAACACTGAAGTTAGGAAACTCATGTAGTTTTTGCCTATGCTGTCCAGCTTCTGCCTTCCTCTTCTGAGAGATAAAAGGAAGCTGATCTCCTTAATGTGGGCCTTCTCAGGTGATACTAGTAATGAAACCTCGCCTACTAATGCAGTATGCTTAAGAGATGAAGAGTTGATCCCTGGAGTTGGGAAAATACCCCTAGAGGAGAGATTGGCAGTCCACTACAGCATTCCTGCCTAGAGAATCCCAAAGGCAGAAGAGCCTGCCCGTGTAGTGACCATAGGGTCACAAAGAATCAGACATGATTAAACTAATTTAGCACAGCAGAGAGCAAATCTCCTTAATTTAAAAACCCTCTTTCAGAAAAAAAGAAAAAAAGGGGAGGGGGCGGAAGGTGACTGGATTTTTATCTTTTGAAACATAAATGTCTATTTATTTTTAGAGAGGGAAATAAATAAAACAATGCTTCCAAAGTTTTAGATTTTATCCTGCTTTGAAATAAAAATATCATGTCCAGAGCAGTTAAATCTCACTATTTATTGCTATTTTTTAACTTATAAAATCTATCCTTTAGCCCAAGTTGCAAGGATTTTTGCTTAAAACCCCTAACTTTTTGAAACATGAAAATATTCACATTACTTTCAGTTGTTTCTGTCTTTATTTTTATTGAACTTTTCTTTAACATGGATTCCTGGAAGTTTCAATACGTTTCAGAATCCCTTTCAATTTCTCCCACTGATGTCATTCCCCATCCCACATTCTGGCTCCTGCCACTCCAGTCTTTGATTTCACTAATTTGATTATTTTAGACACTACAGATAAGTGGAGTCACTCAGTGCTTTTCTTTCGGTGTTTGACATATTTCACTTACCCTAATGGCATCAGTGTCTATCCACATTGCTGCACATACTGCAGAATTCCTTTCCTCTTTAAAACTGAATAGTATTCCATTGTTTGTATGTATCACATTCTCTTTATCCATTCCTCTGTGGGTATTTAGGTTGTATCCACACCTCAGCTCTTGTGAACACAGCTACAGTGAAAGTGGGAATGCTTCTATCTCTTCCAGACAAAGAGCGTTTCTAAAGTCATAGGAAACATAAACACTGAAGTTAGGAAACTCATGTAGTTTTTGCCTATGCTGTCCAGCTTCTGCCTTCCTCTTCTGAGAGATAAAAGGAAGCTGATCTCCTTAATGTGGGCCTTCTCAGGTGATACTAGTAATGAAACCTCGCCTACTAATGCAGTATGCTTAAGAGATGAAGAGTTGATCCCTGGAGTTGGGAAAATACCCCTAGAGGAGAGATTGGCAGTCCACTACAGCATTCCTGCCTAGAGAATCCCAAAGGCAGAAGAGCCTGCCCGTGTAGTGACCATAGGGTCACAAAGAATCAGACATGATTAAACTAATTTAGCACAGCAGAGAGCAAATCTCCTTAATTTAAAAACCCTCTTTCAGAAAAAAAGAAAAAAAGGGGAGGGGGGGCGGGAAGGTGACTGGATTTTTATCTTTTGAAACATAAATGTCTATTTATTTTTAGAGAGGGAAATAAATAAAACAATGCTTCCAAAGTTTTAGATTTTATCCTGCTTTGAAATAAAAATATCATGTCCAGAGCAGTTAAATCTCACTATTTATTGCTATTTTTTAACTTATAAAATCTATCCTTTAGCCCAAGTTGCAAGGATTTTTGCTTAAAACCCCTAACTTTTTGAAACATGAAAATATTCACATTACTTTCAGTTGTTTCTGTCTTTATTTTTATTGAACTTTTTCTTTCTTTTAACATGGATTCCTGGAAGTTCTTCAATACGTCTTCAGAACAATTTTTTGTCACCTTTTGTTTTCTCTTTTGTCATTTTTTAAAAATTCATTTTAGTTTATTATTATATCTATTTGTGTTTCCATGGCTTAAAATAATTTATCCTGACATCTCCTGTTTATTAATCCTTTCAACATCAGTACTTAATCTATTGCTAAACTCATTTACTGTATTTCTAATGACAATGTTTACATCTTTAATAGCATTTCCATTTTATTATTTTCCTCTATTACCTATCTGTAGTAAAATTTTCTTGCTTGTCATCCATTTTCTTGAGGATATTAATCACAGTTAGGTAGCTCAGTATTAAATGATCCACCTGCCAGTGCAGGAAACAGAGAAAATGTGGGTTCGATTCCTGGGTGGGGAAGATCTCCTGGAGAGGGAGATGGCAGTCTGTTCCAGTATTCCTGCCTAGGAGATCTTTTGGGGAGAAAAGCCTGGTGGGCTACAGTCAAGGGGTCACCAAGAGTCAAACATGACTTTGCAACTAAGCACACACATCAGTTTAAAGATAACGTGTGAATCCTTTGAGAGCTCATTCTCCCATGAGTCTATTTCAATTGTCTGTTTCCTCCTGGTTTGTATCTTGATCATTTTTCACTTAATGCTCTAAATTCTTCTGTAAGAGCATTGCTGATGCTCTATATCATTCTCCATAGATAATTTTATTTTGTTTTGACAGGGAGTTAGATTAAAGACGAATCTCTTCATATCTTAATCTTGTCTCAGATGGATGCATTTGGACACTGGGATCTTTTCTACTTCTGTCATACCTTGCTCCTAGGAGTTAGCAAGTCCGGATTCTCTTCTGAGATCCTGGGGCATAGAAAGGTCCATTCTTTACCTGAAATTCAATTGTTATGCCCCAGCACTTTTTCAACAGTGATACTGAAAGTTCTACTTCAGAAAACTTTGTTAAGACTCTGTCTCTAGGCATCATGCTATCTATAAATCAGCAAATATCAGTTTCACCTCAACAAATAGGCTCATCTCTCTAGGATCATAATCCCTCAAGCTCTGGTTGTCTTAGTAGCTTTTTGGTACTTCCAGAAGATATTTTTGTGTCTTGTTTTGTTTTTGATTTGTTTTCTGTCATTTGCTTTGATATTTCAACCAGTGTTTCTAGTTACTCTTGGAAAAAAAAATTCCTTCTCTAAAACCTGGTCCATTATAGCCCGACTGTTAGTTCTATTTAAACTATAATTATTCCTAAATTTCTATGTATTGTTTAATATTGAGTAAAGCCTTTATAGAATATTTTTCTGATGTTCTTCATTGTCATATTTCATTGTTTAACCTTCTCAGAGCTTCTTATCAAAGTTTGTAATTAATAACTGATTGATTGGGCTTCCCTGGTGGTCCAGTGGGTAAGGACACCACCTTGCAGTGCAAGGGGCGCCAGTTCGATCCCTGGTCTGGGAAGATCCCACATACCGCGGAGCAGCTGGACCGATGTGTCCAAGTACCAAGCCGGAGCTCTGGGGCGCATGCGCCCAGAGCCGGTGCTCTGCGACAACAGAGGCCACCGTGATGGGAGGCCCACACGGGCCAGAGAACAAAGATGGATGAGAATAGATAAATGAAAGACCAATAGAAGTGGCCCACCTACTCCCCTCCCTCCCCACCCCACCCCTCCCAAAATAACTGATTGATTTGGTTTATCTCTTTATCACTAAACTATAAATTCTACAAATGTAGACATGCCAACTTGCTTACTGTGTTATCTATAGTCCCTAACATGTAGTAGACACTGAATAAATACTCTTAAATCCTAAATAAGAAAAAAAAAACATTAAAAAATCTTAAATAAACAAACAAAAATTTTCTGACACATGTAAGAAGAGGTCTCCAAAATTCAGCCAGCATGTAAATAAGTGTTAAACTGGTCTAATTTCAATAGGTTATCAAAAATTAGTTACATATATCTCATAGGAAAATATTTTCCAGAATTAAAATGCAAATATGCCTAACGTTTTGCTTGAGATATTTTCTTTGTAATAATTTATTAAAACACAAATGCATAATATAAACACAGTAGTCTAAAAGTCATCTAAATGAAAAAAAAAAAGAAAAAAAAAAAACAGAGCATGCTTTGTATTTCTAAAAATACTTGAAAGTTCCTATGCGGGAAACAAGCTAAAAAGTAGGTAATACATAAGTATGTTTGTAATAAGTACTGATATCAGGGACTAATGTAATGAAACTCATTAAAACATTAGAAATGTAGTTAAAAAAAACTCATTTTTAAGAGGCATGTCCAATAACAGTACATTTTATGGATAATCTCTTAATAAATTAACACATAATAAAAGTTGATTTAGCATCCTGAGTTCTCAATTCAGTATATAATACTAGTTGTCTGGTAAAATTATCATCTTTGTTCTAAATATTCTAAATAGATTTTCTCATTCCATAAAAATTTTTCTTTACTAATAGCTATTCTTTCTGAACCTTAATGTCTTATCTTTAGCCCCTTAAGTCTGCCATTTTGACATGTTGTCCACTATTGAAAAATTACTCAAGGCAAAAAAGTGTCTATGGATACATTGACTTAATAACTTTTTAAACGTAGACAATTTTTCCAAGGAAATTTCAAATCAGCACTAAATAAACCAGTGCCAGAATGACACTGTTGTCACAGAGTTCCTACTAGTGACAAGGCAATAGAAACAGTGCTTTTATAATAACATTACCACGTGGTAAAGGAGAAATATGTTTGTCATCAGTAAGATATCAGAAACAAAATTGACCTATTTTTTTTAAAAAAACTTGATACAATCCTTTAGTACGTTTATTGAGTTTAGTTTTGTGTCAGATGTATTCTTTTTCATATTTAACTTTCTAGAATAATGAGTAATATTGATACAAAGAGTAATCCTTTGGAGCCAGACAATTTTGGGTTTTGAGTTCTGGCTTTACAATTCATTAGGTGCTTGATGTCACATTTTTGTTTCCATTATCTACAATATCTTGCCAATATATTTAAATTTAAATGACTAAGATAAAATGTCCACAATGTGTATATCAAAATTTCTGGCTCAAACTAAACATCCAGTATATGCTACTTTTCCTTTTCCCCTTGTATTAATGTTGTTAAATATCTTTTACCTCAAATAATTTTTATGCAGTCTAATATGCATGTTATAACCACTATATCATGTTTATAAATTGAAATACTTTCTACAGCAGTTGTTATTGTTGTACAGTTGCTAAGTTGTGTCTGACTGTTAGCAATCCAAAGGACTGCAGCCCACCTGGCTCCTCTGTCCTCCACTATCTCCCACAAATGTCTGTTCATTGAGTCAGTAATGCTGTCTAAAGATCTCTTTCTACAGAGTTTGACATAAATTATTTTTCTTTTACGGCACAACTTCCTTTAAGAGGTTATATCTTACAGAAACAGTTAGAATATAAATAAAGTATTTCAATGAGAGAAAACTCATGCAAACCTTTTTGATCAGGGACTGAATTGCAACAAGTGTCTGCGCCTCTTAAAATCTAGGTGGAAAATTCTGATGAAGGAGCTCAGTGTGACTTGCAGAATTTTAGGGAGCACTATAGTCAGATAATTGCTGAGCTTCTGACACACACAATCAGATAATTTTAATGGTTTTAAACATGAATATAGGAAATATAGTCCATGAAATATAGCTTCAAAAGATAAAATTTTTTTATTAATTTATTTTTATTTTTGAAGAGTTTTATTGTTTACAGCTATACATAAGAGAAATTTTTATGAGGCTGAATATTACCTCCTTTATTATGACCAATTGAGATTACTGTTATGCTGTCAAGAACCCATATGGAAACTACAAAATTCATGCTAGTCACATTTCTAGCTTAAATGGCATGTTCTAAAATATGAAGTCAGAATTCATTAGTGGCTTTTTAAAACTTCAGTCACCTTCCCTAGTTCCACAAAGTGCTACGGAAGATTGGTCTACCACTCTTAGACTACTCCGATGGAGATCCCCTTGTTGATGGCAGAGAGAAGTCCACTGCTTACATGCAGATTTCTGCATCTTCTTGGATGGCCACAGATTTGTGCAGGCTCGTCTATTCAGGCTCTTGGTGGAAATGGGCAGCACCATCTAAATGAGAGCTGAATTTAGAGGATGGGAGCAATGAGGAAATGTTGCCTTGGTATTAGAGATGAATGTCTAAAAGCCACACCTAAGATCAAGCTCCCATTTGCATTTTGCTATGCATGTTCCTATGCATTCTTTCAAGAAGTTGCTCTTTTCTTTCACTCCTCCAGTTGCATTGACAGTGATGTCATGTAGTAATCCTAACTTCACTTTGAAGCAGGATTGAGGTAAATGGTTTTACATAAGAATTGCTAAGTTGTGTCTGACTTCATTGCAGCCCACCTGGCTCCTCTGTCCTCCACTATCTCCCACAAATGTCTGTTCATTGAGTCAGTAATGCTGTCTAAAGATCTCTTTCTACAGAGTTTGACATAAATTATTTTTCTTTACGGCACAACTTCCTTTAAGAGGTTATATCTTACAGAAACAGTTAGAATATAAATAAAGTATTTCAATGAGAGAAAACTCATGCAAACCTTTTTGATCAGGGACTGAATTGCAACAAGTGTCTGCGCCTCTTAAAATCTAGGTGGAAAATTCTGATGAAGGAGCTCAGTGTGACTTGCAGAATTTTAGGGAGCACTATAGTCAGATAATTGCTGAGCTTCTGACACACACAATCAGATAATTTTAATGGTTTTAAACATGAATATAGGAAATATAGTCCATGAAATATAGCTTCAAAAGATAAAATTTTTTTATTAATTTATTTTTATTTTTGAAGAGTTTTATTGTTTACAGCTATACATAAGAGAAATTTTTATGAGGCTGAATATTACCTCCTTTATTATGACCAATTGAGATTACTGTTATGCTGTCAAGAACCCATATGGAAACTACAAAATTCATGCTAGTCACATTTCTAGCTTAAATGGCATGTTCTAAAATATGAAGTCAGAATTCATTAGTGGCTTTTTAAAACTTCAGTCACCTTCCCTAGTTCCACAAAGTGCTACGGAAGATTGGTCTACCACTCTTAGACTACTCCGATGGAGACCCCCTTGTTGATGGCAGAGAGAAGTCCACTGCTTACATGCAGATTTCTGCATCTTCTTGGATGGCCACAGATTTGTGCAGGCTCGTCTATTCAGGCTCTTGGTGGAAATGGGCAGCACCATCTAAATGAGAGCTGAATTTAGAGGATGGGAGCAATGAGGAAATGTTGCCTTGGTATTAGAGATGAATGTCTAAAAGCCACACCTAAGATCAAGCTCCCATTTGCATTTTGCTATGCATGTTCCTATGCATTCTTTCAAGAAGTTGCTCTTTTCTTTCACTCCTCCAGTTGCATTGACAGTGATGTCATGTAGTAATCCTAACTTCACTTTGAAGCAGGATTAGAGGAGATGAGAGGTAGGGGAAGGAGTGAGGGAAAGGAAATAAAATGTTTTACCCTCCTGCCTTTACATATAGAGTTAGGTTAAGTTGATCTCTTCATCAGCCTGTACCTACAAAACCATTTACCTTCTTTAGTAAGCAACCAGAAAGATAAACCTGCAACTCTCCTCATTTGTAATTTCAAACTAGTTGTCCTCAAAGGCATTTAAGTAAGTGATCTTTACTTTTCAGAGGGTACTACAGATCGGGATCTTTCCAACAGTATCTCCAGCCATCTCTCCACCCACCCACCCCTACTATGCTCTGAATCCAGGGGATTTCCCTCTTGCAACATGTCCCTTATCCTCAACAATCCGCATGTAGAGAACAGCAACACTTATCTTGTCAGTTCTTATATCCTAGACAAAAATGGAGAATTTTAATCGTTATAGATTCCATCATAAATAGTTAATTGGATACTAATAAAACATAATTCACAGAGATTTTAAAAGAGGAGAAAATACAGGTAAGCTGTGTTTCAAATACTTATAGGGTTCTGACTTGAGCTCCTCAGGCTGAGTATCTGTCATGACTCAACTGATTTCTAGTTGAAGATAAAATCTTTCAATCTGCCTCAACAATAGAGTATGTGCTTTTTCTTTAATGAGACGCACAAATTCAATAAAATTGGATTTTTTTAAACTTGTCACTTGACATTTTAAAAATATCATCTTGGTTAATTCTGTCCTTAATGGTAAAGTTTAAAAACTTTGCAGTCCACTGCTTACATGCAGATTTCTGCATCTTCTTGGATGGCCACAGATTTGTGCAGGCTCGTCTATTCAGGCTCTTGGTGGAAATGGGCAGCACCATCTAAATGAGAGCTGAATTTAGAGGATGGGAGCAATGAGGAAATGTTGCCTTGGTATTAGAGATGAATGTCTAAAAGCCACACCTAAGATCAAGCTCCCATTTGCATTTTGCTATGCATGTTCCTATGCATTCTTTCAAGAAGTTGCTCTTTTCTTTCACTCCTCCAGTTGCATTGACAGTGATGTCATGTAGTAATCCTAACTTCACTTTGAAGCAGGATTAGAGGAGATGAGAGGTAGGGGAAGGAGTGAGGGAAAGGAAATAAAATGTTTTACCCTCCTGCCTTTACATATAGAGTTAGGTTAAGTTGATCTCTTCATCAGCCTGTACCTACAAAACCATTTACCTTCTTTAGTAAGCAACCAGAAAGATAAACCTGCAACTCTCCTCATTTGTAATTTCAAACTAGTTGTCCTCAAAGGCATTTAAGTAAGTGATCTTTACTTTTCAGAGGGTACTACAGATCGGGATCTTTCCAACAGTATCTCCAGCCATCTCTCCACCCACCCACCCCTACTATGCTCTGAATCCAGGGGTTCCATCTTGCAACATGTCCCTTATCCTCAACAATCCGCATGTAGAGAACAGCAACACTTATCTTGTCAGTTCTTATATCCTAGACAAAAATGGAGAATTTTAATCGTTATAGATTCCATCATAAATAGTTAATTGGATACTAATAAAACATAATTCACAGAGATTTTAAAAGAGGAGAAAATACAGGTAAGCTGTGTTTCAAATACTTATAGGGTTCTGACTTGAGCTCCTCAGGCTGAGTATCTGTCATGACTCAACTGATTTCTAGTTGAAGATAAAATCTTTCAATCTGCCTCAACAATAGAGTATGTGCTTTTTCTTTAATGAGACGCACAAATTCAATAAAATTGGATTTTTTTAAACTTGTCACTTGACATTTTAAAAATATCATCTTGGTTAATTCTGTCCTTAATGGTAAAGTAACTGTGACGAGACTAATATAATTAGAAAAGCAAAAATTACCATTTTTGAGGACTTTTACATCTCTACATTTTGCTAAAAGCTTTGCATGCATTATCACTAAACTGTCAGAATAACTCACTGAGGTAGATGTTGCTTTTCCCATTTTATAGATGAAGAAACTGAAGCTCAGAAATATTAAGTTGTCACATTTCTGTTAATGCACAGACCTGGGCACCCCAGCTTACTTCTTTGTGAGACCATAGCTCATGCCTTTGGGAACTGAGCAACATTGCCAAATATAGGCTCACAAGGTTCCCTAATATTTTACAATTTTCAAAATGTTTATCTTTTTTCATTAATGTACCTCACAATCATAAATAAGTATATGATTTATTAACATTTTAAAATGCTTTATTTGCTTAAAAGTTATTTTATTGTGATGAAAACATTAAACATGAGATCTATCTCTCAACAAACTTTTAAGTGTATGATACAGTCTGTTAGTTATAGGAACAATTTTCTACAGTAAACCTCTAGGATTTATTTATCATACATAATTGAGACTTTATGAACATTGATGAGCAGCTCTTCATTTCTCCCTGCCCCAAATGCCTGACAACCGAAATTCCATATTCTGACTCTATGAATGTGACTATTTCAGCATATAAAGGTGATTATTAATATCTGATCTTATGCGACTGGTTTATTTTACTTACTGTGATATCCTCAAGATTTCCCACATTTTCACATTTCAAGATTTTCTTTCTTATTTTTTTATGGATGAATAGTATCTCACTGTATATATAAATTACATTTTTCCTTATTTTTTCATCCATTGAGGGACATTTCTACATCCTGCCTCTTTTGAATTGTACACAATAGTGAGATCTTGATTTAAGTATTTTACAAAAGTATACTGGAGTGAATTGCTGGAGCGATGGTAGTTCTATTTTTAGCTTTTTTGGTGGAATCTCCATGCTGTTTTCCATAGCAGCTGCACTATTTTGCATTCTTGCCAACAGTATACAAAAGTTGGGGAAATGTCTATTCAAATCTTCAGGTTATTTTTTAAATTGGATTATTAGGCTTTTTTGTTTGTTTATTTTGGTTTGTTTGCTTTTTTCTATTGAGTTGTAAGAGTTCCTTATATATTTTGGAAATTAACTCATTACCTGATGCAAAATTTGCAAATAATTTCTCCCATTGTTCCCAGGTTGGCTTTTCAGTCCATTGGTTGTTTCCTTTGCTGTTTAAAAGCTTAAGAAAACATAAGGCAAAAGACTCTGTGTAACTCAGTTGCCAAAGAATCCAGAATTTTAAAATGGCAGAATCAGAAGTTTAATTCAATTATGATGAATAATCCACACTTCTTTGTGCAAAATAAATTGATAGAATCCACTAAAGCTTCTCTGGAAACTCCATATGAAACATTAACTATTTTATTCAACTTAAAAAAAATAGACAGGAAATATCAACATGTGATTCTATAAATGAAGCCAATAGCAATGAGGGAAATAGCAATATGTGACAGGCCCTCTGGGCAACATCTGGTTTTGTTTTATAAAGTACAATTTTCTACAGTAAACCTCTAGGATTTATTTATCATACATAATTGAGACTTTATGAACATTGATGAGCAGCTCTTCATTTCTCCCTGCCCCAAATGCCTGACAACCGAAATTCCATATTCTGACTCTATGAATGTGACTATTTCAGCATATAAAGGTGATTATTAATATCTGATCTTATGCGACTGGTTTATTTTACTTACTGTGATATCCTCAAGATTTCCCACATTTTCACATTTCAAGATTTTCTTTCTTATTTTTTTATGGATGAATAGTATCTCACTGTATATATAAATTACGTTTTTCCTTATTTTTTCATCCATTGAGGGACATTTCTACATCCTGCCTCTTTTGAATTGTACACAATAGTGAGATCTTGATTTAAGTATTTTACAAAAGTATACTGGAGTGAATTGCTGGAGCGATGGTAGTTCTATTTTTAGCTTTTTTGGTGGAATCTCCATGCTGTTTTCCATAGCAGCTGCACTATTTTGCATTCTTGCCAACAGTATACAAAAGTTGGGGAAATGTCTATTCAAATCTTCAGGTTATTTTTTAAATTGGATTATTAGGCTTTTTTGTTTGTTTATTTTGGTTTGTTTGCTTTTTTCTATTGAGTTGTAAGAGTTCCTTATATATTTTGGAAATTAACTCATTACCTGATGCAAAATTTGCAAATAATTTCTCCCATTGTTCCCAGGTTGGCTTTTCAGTCCATTGGTTGTTTCCTTTGCTGTTTAAAAGCTTAAGAAAACATAAGGCAAAAGACTCTGTGTAACTCAGTTGCCAAAGAATCCAGAATTTTAAAATGGCAGAATCAGAAGTTTAATTCAATTATGATGAATAATCCACACTTCTTTGTGCAAAATAAATTGATAGAATCCACTAAAGCTTCTCTGGAAACTCCATATGAAACATTAACTATTTTATTCAACTTAAAAAAAATAGACAGGAAATATCAACATGTGATTCTATAAATGAAGCCAATAGCAATGAGGGAAATAGCAATATGTGACAGGCCCTCTGGGCAACATCTGGTTTTGTTTTATAAAGTACATTTTTTTTTTAATGTCAAATTGCTCTGGAAGAGGTTACTGGTATCTTTTATTCAAGTCAATTTCATTCATAGTATATAGTGTATATTTATTATCTGAGGGAAAGTACCACCTAATGAGAATCTTGCATGTTCATTGAATCTGTCTGCTCAATGTCATGAGCCATTTGTATGTTGATCCAACAGTTTCAATTGTCATAGTGACCTGCTGACTCATAAATATTTAATAGCATCTCTTAACTTAGTAGCTTGTATTGCTATTTTTTAGTGCTTTTTTCCCTCTAACATGTAAGATTTAGCTCACTGTTTGGTAACTGAATAGAGCAATAAATCATCTTTTTAATAGTTCTGGTGAGAGTATTCTGTAGTTCAACAGTATCATAAGAAAATAAGAAACCATGGTTCTCTTATTTTATTCAAATTCAATAAATACAAGACAATAAGGAAAAACAAGAAAGGTTATTAAAAAATTCTAAAAAAAATTCTAAAATACCAGATGGATATTTAATTCATGGAATTATGCTTTATTCATGGAAATAAACATATGCACTTGTATATGAACTGACCAATGATGTACTTTGATTGGTGCAATTCAGAGGATATATTTCAATCTGTTTTTTAATTTCACAACACTAGGAACTCTTATTTGAATTAGTCCCAACAGTGATTTGGAATGACAACAATCCATTTAAGAACAACCTGTTATCCTTCTCAGATATGAAACGATTATCAAATCCTTGTGCAGAACTAGTACTTTTCTTTCTTAGAAAATGTGAATGTTCTAATTACTCATTCATTTTGGTTCTAAGACTATTATAATTCTTTAAATTGGATTCTTCTACAGAATACAGAGATTTGGAAATTATTTTCTGATTGAAAAATGTGAGAAGTCAATTTGCTGACTTGCACTCTTTCTTTGATGTCTAAATATTTATAGGAATTTTGAATGATTCTACATAAAGTATTTAATATTAACAGTGTTTAATGTTTATGTAGAACTTTAGTCATTATGAGGTATTTAGAAATTGAGGGGTTTTTTTACAGCATCATTTTTAGGTAAGTCAGTATTCAGGATACATCGTTATGCATCTCAGAAAAGTAAACCAAATGAGGGAAGCCTGTCAGTGTAGTTTACCATGGTCTAGCTTCAAAATGGATATGAACTGCTGCTGCCATATCAAACATATCCAATCCATCCAGATATTCAAAACTGCTTCCGTTAGCAAAATTGACTGATTT
The DNA here is from genome assembly GCA_022376925.1 of Tragulus kanchil. Lineage (NCBI taxonomy): Eukaryota > Metazoa > Chordata > Mammalia > Artiodactyla > Tragulidae > Tragulus > Tragulus kanchil. The sequence goes on along the minus strand of JAIOJX010000003.1, from coordinate 82,275,069 downwards.
TGAAGTTCTGGCGTCTTTTTCTCCTAGTATGTATATAACATAGCTACAGTTTCCAAGATGGGATTCTAGAGGTCAGAGGACATCAAAACCATATCATCATGCTCTGGTGTTTTGAACAAATTCATACCCAAGGTGAGTCTTCAGAAAATGTAACTTTAATGAATGAATAAATGTTATTAAGATCATTTTTTCATGGAGTAGCCAAATAAAATCAGTTTCATAAGGTCTAATTTAATCTGACAAGCCCATCCTGTCTATACAAATCTGATCGGGAGAAAATCAGAATTTTTAGGCTGGAGTTACATCATTGGCACTATGTCTTGGTAGCCAGTACATATTTATGCTGAAATTGCACCTTTATGCTGAAGAACTGAGCTGATTATAGGAAAAATATCTTTTCTAATTTAATAGCAATAGCATTTAACGTGGTACATCAATAGTTAACACTGTGGGCCAATGGATCAACAACCTTCCCAGATAGTTTTTGCCTATGATTACAATTAAGTGACCATATTCAAGAGCAGAAAAATAAAAGGAAAAAAAAGAGAGAAAAGAAGGTAAAAATAGATAAAACAGAAGGAAGGAGAGACAAATATATAAAAGAAGAGATATTTTGGTGGCATGTTGATCACAGATTAACCTTTGTATTTTTCAGATACATTACAAAGAGCCCAAACAGAAAGAGGGTTAGCCAGATGGGCAGGTTTATTCCTCCTTACTCTGTTTCCTCTTTCAAATGTGAGTAGTTCTAACTTTATATATATTCCACAATATTTCTACAAGATTTTCCGTGTGAAGAAAGAATTCTGATACCTTTGAAAGATGTGTTATTAATATTTTTTGTAGTTTAAGGGCAAACAATCCAAAAGATAAGACTGTGCAATATTCTTGTCTAATATTGCTCATTTTTAGGTAAGTCAGTATTCAGGATACATCGTTATGCATCTCAGAAAAGTAAACCAAATGAGGGAAGCCTGTCAGTGTAGTTTACCATGGTCTAGCTTCAAAATGGATATGAACTGCTGCTGCCATATCAAACATATCCAATCCATCCAGATATTCAAAACTGCTTCCGTTAGCAAAATTGACTGATTTTGAAGTTCTGGCGTCTTTTTCTCCTAGTATGTATATAACATAGCTACAGTTTCCAAGATGGGATTCTAGAGGTCAGAGGACATCAAAACCATATCATCATGCTCTGGTGTTTTGAACAAATTCATACCCAAGGTGAGTCTTCAGAAAATGTAACTTTAATGAATGAATAAATGTTATTAAGATCATTTTTTCATGGAGTAGCCAAATAAAATCAGTTTCATAAGGTCTAATTTAATCTGACAAGCCCATCCTGTCTATACAAATCTGATCGGGAGAAAATCAGAATTTTTAGGCTGGAGTTACATCATTGGCACTATGTCTTGGTAGCCAGTACATATTTATGCTGAAATTGCACCTTTATGCTGAAGAACTGAGCTGATTATAGGAAAAATATCTTTTCTAATTTAATAGCAATAGCATTTAACGTGGTACATCAATAGTTAACACTGTGGGCCAATGGATCAACAACCTTCCCAGATAGTTTTTGCCTATGATTACAATTAAGTGACCAAATTCAAGAGCAAAAAAATAAAAGGAAAAAAAAGAGAGAAAAGAAGGTAAAAATAGATAAAACAGAAGGAAGGAGAGACAAATATATAAAAGAAGAGATATTTTGGTGGCATGTTGATCACAGATTAACCTTTGTATTTTTCAGATACATTACAAAGAGCCCAAACAGAAAGAGGGTTAGCCAGATGGGCAGGTTTATTCCTCCTTACTCTGTTTCCTCTTTCAAATGTGAGTAGTTCTAACTTTATATATATTCCACAATATTTCTACAAGATTTTCCGTGTGAAGAAAGAATTCTGATACCTTTGAAAGATGTGTTATTAATATTTTTTGTAGTTTAAGGGCAAACAATCCAAAAACAGAGGTTAAGACTGTGGCAATTATTTTTGTTCTATATTTGACAGATTCTATGCTTCAGTCTGCAATCTACAATCCATTAGCTACAGGAAACAAGTTTCCAGGCACAGATCTTTAGTGGCTCCCTTTTCTATCTGCTAAATCATCTCTTTCTGTGTTATCTGTTTAATTTAGACTTTTCCTAAAGTGGCAACTTCATTTGTCTCCTGACGTGTCCTATACTTTTTCTCTTCCATAACCTTGCTCATCTAGTCCCTTCTTTACCTAAAAGCCTCTTACTGATGTTTTGAACCTGTTTATATATCTTTCAAAGCCCTCATCAAATGAAAATATATTTCAATGACTTTTTTTTTTGCATCTGGGTAGGAACATTTCTTTCTCTGTATCTTAATTCTTAATACAGAGACATATAGTATATGTTTGCTTATATTTTTTGTTTAGATTAATTATAAAGTTAGTAGCATAGTGTACTCGTGAAGAGAGATTGTTCTGGGATTCTCAGTCAAATCTCAGTTTTGTTACTTTCTAGGTATATGAACCTAAACTAGTCACTAAAGCACTTGGTGCTCCAGTTTTCCCATTTCACAGATATTTTGTGAGGTCTAACTACAAGGAAACAAGCAAAATAGTATTCTGTGTATGGTAAGTGCTCCAGGTAGATACTTATTAAGATCATTATTATATGTTTTATGAATATACATTATTTCCCCAAAGGCAATCATCATTGTACTTTGTACATAATTATACTCTGTACTTTGCTTTATTCTGCCATTTATGCACTGTAGAATATATCAAGGTGGTTGATAAGCAGTAGGTAAAGATTATTTTGAATTGAATGGAAATAAAGTAAGTCACTATCCCTTTAGAATCCCTTTTAAATAGAAGCTTAAAATTTTTCTTTCTTTTTTTCCCCAGTTTCCAGGTAGAGTTTCAACTTTGGTGATTACATTTGGCCTATAACATTCCTGGTGTGTTTTAATTGGAAACGTACCTTTCTTGTCTCCCAAAAAAGTAGAGAGAAAAAGGAAACAAGCAATGATCCCACCCCAAAGTGGTTTCATTCAGATATGGAGGAGACTAATTCCCTTCATCCTCAGGGGTAGAACTCTGTTGAGACACTATTCATATCTTGTAATTGAAAATTATTCATGAAGCTATTATGCTATTCATGGCTACTATGCATTAGAAGTTTACTATGCTCATGTCTTTATGATACATTTCTCAGAGGTATTTTATATTTATCCCTTCAACAGTCCTAAAAGGTGGACTGCATGATTATTTCCCCTGTTACACCAAGAAAATGAGTTTAAAGAGTTTGCACGATGTGCTCAAAGCTATTCGGCTTCCCTGGTGGCTCAGATGGTAAGAATCTTCCTTTTATGTGGGAGACCAGGGCTTGATCCCAGGTTTGGAAAGATCCCCTGGAGAAAGAAATGGCAACCCACTCCAGTATTCTTGCCTGGGGAATCCCATGGACAGAGGAGACTGGTGGGCTACAGTGCATGGGTTTGCAAAGAATCAGAGACAACTGAAGTGACTTAGCATGCATGTACACTCAAAGCTATACAGTTAGTGAAATGGTAAAATCTGGATCTGAAGACAATTGATTCCAAAGAAGATCACTTTTGCTAGACTTATTATTTATATATTATACTAATATTGAGAGTTATCCTTGTAGCATCCTTAGCAAATGTAGAGATAAAAAAACACAAGAGTGACTGACAGAAATTTCAATAATATGCCACTATATGATTTTCTAAGGAACCCTAATATTACTTAGTATAAAGGGTAGAATGGACCCTGAACTGAAAGTGCTCAAATTCTCCCAGCGTAAGGAAGGAGGCTCATAATAGAAAGTTAATTATAGACAGATAAAATGAAGTTATGTTTGGTGTACAATTGAGTTTATAATCTGAAATCCATAGCTACCCATAACTATTTTAACTTCACTAGTCCAATTTTAACCAATATTTTCAGATTTTAATTTTTCAAATTGAGTAAATTAATTTTAGAAACAATATAAAATGCTTATGGAGATAGTATGAAGTGATGGCTCTATAACTCTACCTAGTCTTTTTATAGCATTTTTTTTCTTGTCTCCCAAAGTGGAAAAACAAGCAATGATCCCACCCCAAAGTGGTTTCATTCAGATATGGAGGAGACTAATTCCCTTCATCCTCAGGGGTAGAACTCTGTTGAGACACTATTCATATCTTGTAATTGAAAATTATTCATGAAGCTATTATGCTATTCATGGCTACTATGCATTAGAAGTTTACTATGCTCATGTCTTTATGATACATTTCTCAGAGGTATTTTATATTTATCCCTTCAACAGTCCTAAAAGGTGGACTGCATGATTATTTCCCCTGTTACACCAAGAAAATGAGTTTAAAGAGTTTGCACGATGTGCTCAAAGCTATTCGGCTTCCCTGGTGGCTCAGATGGTAAGAATCTTCCTTTTATGTGGGAGACCAGGGCTTGATCCCAGGTTTGGAAAGATCCCCTGGAGAAAGAAATGGCAACCCACTCCAGTATTCTTGCCTGGGGAATCCCATGGACAGAGGAGACTGGTGGGCTACAGTGCATGGGTTTGCAAAGAATCAGAGACAACTGAAGTGACTTAGCATGCATGTACACTCAAAGCTATACAGTTAGTGAAATGGTAAAATCTGGATCTGAAGACAATTGATTCCAAAGAAGATCACTTTTGCTAGACTTATTATTTATATATTATACTAATATTGAGAGTTATCCTTGTAGCATCCTTAGCAAATGTAGAGATAAAAAAACACAAGAGTGACTGACAGAAATTTCAATAATATGCCACTATATGATTTTCTAAGGAACCCTAATATTACTTAGTATAAAGGGTAGAATGGACCCTGAACTGAAAGTGCTCAAATTCTCCCAGCGTAAGGAAGGAGGCTCATAATAGAAAGTTAATTATAGACAGATAAAATGAAGTTATGTTTGGTGTACAATTGAGTTTATAATCTGAAATCCATAGCTACCCATAACTATTTTAACTTCACTAGTCCAATTTTAACCAATATTTTCAGATTTTAATTTTTCAAATTGAGTAAATTAATTTTAGAAACAATATAAAATGCTTATGGAGATAGTATGAAGTGATGGCTCTATAACTCTACCTAGTCTTTTTATAGCATTTTTTTTTCTTAGAAATTAAACATTACTAAAGAAATTTCTAGTGAGAATAACCTACAACTCTTTCTTTATTGTCTACTCTTGACTTGAAGTCCCTGCCAAGGAATATAATTAAAATACTTAACTTTTGTTGTATCTTCTTTATACAGTTTCTCAAAAGGTTATATAACTTGCACGTTAGAAAACTTTTTTTAAAACCTCGTACTCTCAGTTTTCTCTCACTGGTTCTTAAACAAACTTCTAAAATTTGAGTCTCTAAGTTCCCAAGTTGGCCAGAATAGCTTCTTACGCTTTCACTACACAATTAAACTTTAAGCTATGTCTGTTGGGCTTTCAACTAATAATGTTTGGTTTTCGCTTTTTTTTCTCTATTAATATATAACAAACCGACCCACAATTAAAACTCTTAGAGCAAAAACAGATACTTATTTGCTATGGTTCTTTGATTTGGGCATCACTTGGAAGAGACAGCTTTTCTGTGCTCTATGGGGCATCGGCAGAGGAAGGTCAAATGGTCTGGAAGATTCTTTTTCAAAATGGCTTCATTTAAACATCTGGCACATTTGTACTGAATGATGTATGGAAACTCTGCTGGGGCTAATCAGGCTGGAATTTTGCTTTTTTTTTTTTTCATCCAGTGTCTCCATGGATCTATATTGGATTTGTGAAGTGTAACTTCAGGATACTAGGGCTTCTTACATGGTGAATGGTTTCCACCATGGATAGAAAAATAAATATAAAAGTTAACAGGCATTCTTACATGTTAGGCTCAGAACTTAACAGTATTACTTCTTAAATAATTTATTAATTATGACTCCAAAGTGAATGGCTTCACAAGATCATGACTAGCAATGCCTAGTAAAAAGTGTGGTTCATTGGGAGTTGTTGGAACAAGAGTGAAGGGCAAGAATGAAACAAGCTGGATACTCCTCAGTCTTCTATCTCCACACTTTCAAGTATTAACATACTTCCTCAAAACCAAAGGAACTTTTCACAGGTTATATTCTCTTTCCTTGGTTTTGAGGAAACATGCTAGCTATGAACTACATCAACATGGCTAGATCACAGAAAGTTGGAAGGGCCAGGATGTGAAATGAAGCTGAAGGGAAAGAGGAGTTTTTGTAGTGCCTTTGCACTAAAGGAATCTTTCCTTTATTCCAAGAACAATGAAAGTTTATCTAAGAGTTCTAAGCTAGAAAATTACATGGTGAGATTTCCAATTAAAAAAAAAAAACATTACTTTGTCTGATATGCAAAATTTCTCCATGTATAATATTGGAATAGTAATATCACTTCATAATGCTCCCACATAGTAGCAAGCACACAAGTTTTTAGCAACTAAGCAATAACAATAAAGGAAAAATAAATGAGAGGGAAAATATTTCCCTTAATGATAACTGTCAAAATAATATGAAACTTAACTGATATTGTGGGAAATGACTAGGCTAGTGGGGGTGGAAGGTGTATGGTATACTGGGTGATATAAAAAAACCACAGTTAGCATTCTTGGATCTAAGGCACTAGGAAGGTTCTAAGTTCAAAAATCCTAAAGATACAAATAATATTGGGGTAATAGAGGAACAGAGAGAAGGTTAGTATTATTGACTCATGGTCTCATCAGCAGAGAATAGCAGGGGGTGATGTTGGAGATGTAGACAGACAAGGGTCATAAAGTGAGACCTTTGTAACCATGCTAAAGCTTAAATTTTCTGGTATATGTGGTGGAAAGATATGGATTATTTTGACAGTGGAAATACATGATCTGATTTACATTATACAGTTATCATCATGGGTGCTTTGAGTTGAATAGATAAGAGGGACTTCAGCTAAGTAATTCAGGAAGCTGGTTCAAAGGAAAATGATGTTGGTTTAAATCACAGTGGCAAACTTGAAGAAAGAGACGATTTTCCGATGTAAAATTCTAACTTCCATTAGAATAAATAAGACCCTTGAGTCTATGTGTAATTTTGGAGTGGGTTGTATTACTTGCAAAAGTAAAGTGTGTGATAGTAAGACATGTTAGTGTACAGGGAGTAGCTGGAAAAAAAGGATGAAATTGTGTATTCATCCAGAGTGTGTGGAATATCCAATTTAGTTTTTCTATGTTTAGCAAATGGTTGTTTGTAGTGGAGTATCTAAGAATAAAGAAGAATTTAAAGCATTTCTTCCATGTAATTAGAACTTGGTAGACTAACTCTAACCCTAATACGTCTAAAAAAAGGAGTTCTTTCTGTATTAAAACCTCTTTTTATGTGGGAGAAGAATAGACATAAAGAAGGCTCACATGTCACCTTTGGCCAGAAATGGTGCCAAAAACACACAGATCCTTAATTTTCCTCTTGGAATATTTAACACAATAAAAGGCATGTAATTTTGATGTGCTGAGGAACAATTCCTCTTTGTGCCTCTGATTTCTAATAATGGAAATAATTTAATAAACAGAAATCCAGATTGAAGGTCAGACATTTTGTTGGTGGGAGCAGAACGATGTGCAGGGAATGTTTTATTAACTAGCTCTGAGATAAGTCACATGCATTGAGTATGTCTCATTTTCCAGTTTGCAGAGTGATAATGGTTCTTCCTCCTCCAGGATTCAAAGATAATCATGCTTATCATGTATGAAACATTCTAGGGAAACGTACATTTAAAATACACTTATTAATAGTACAATCTTTAAATGTAAACTTTAACCAAGTGATTTAGAGATTTTCTCTAAGTATTACACATAGTAAGTAATGTACATTGAGTTTATACACTGAAGATACAATTGAATTCTTAAATCTTAAAACTCATGCTAAAGCTTAAATTTTCTGGTATATGTGGTGGAAAGATATGGATTATTTTGACAGTGGAAATACATGATCTGATTTACATTATACAGTTATCATCATGGGTGCTTTGAGTTGAATAGATAAGAGGGACTTCAGCTAAGTAATTCAGGAAGCTGGTTCAAAGGAAAATGATGTTGGTTTAAATCACAGTGGCAAACTTGAAGAAAGAGACGATTTTCCGATGTAAAATTCTAACTTCCATTAGAATAAATAAGACCCTTGAGTCTATGTGTAATTTTGGAGTGGGTTGTATTACTTGCAAAAGTAAAGTGTGTGATAGTAAGACATGTTAGTGTACAGGGAGTAGCTGGAAAAAAAGGATGAAATTGTGTATTCATCCAGAGTGTGTGGAATATCCAATTTAGTTTTTCTATGTTTAGCAAATGGTTGTTTGTAGTGGAGTATCTAAGAATAAAGAAGAATTTAAAGCATTTCTTCCATGTAATTAGAACTTGGTAGACTAACTCTAACCCTAATACGTCTAAAAAAAGGAGTTCTTTCTGTATTAAAACCTCTTTTTATGTGGGAGAAGAATAGACATAAAGAAGGCTCACATGTCACCTTTGGCCAGAAATGGTGCCAAAAACACACAGATCCTTAATTTTCCTCTTGGAATATTTAACACAATAAAAGGCATGTAATTTTGATGTGCTGAGGAACAATTCCTCTTTGTGCCTCTGATTTCTAATAATGGAAATAATTTAATAAACAGAAATCCAGATTGAAGGTCAGACATTTTGTTGGTGGGAGCAGAACGATGTGCAGGGAATGTTTTATTAACTAGCTCTGAGATAAGTCACATGCATTGAGTATGTCTCATTTTCCAGTTTGCAGAGTGATAATGGTTCTTCCTCCTCCAGGATTCAAAGATAATCATGCTTATCATGTATGAAACATTCTAGGGAAACGTACATTTAAAATACACTTATTAATAGTACAATCTTTAAATGTAAACTTTAACCAAGTGATTTAGAGATTTTCTCTAAGTATTACACATAGTAAGTAATGTACATTGAGTTTATACACTGAAGATACATTGAATTCTTAGCTTAAAATCTCTCATTCATGCCAAGAGTCAATATAATTTTTAAAAACTCATGTTTCAATAATCAAAACCCAACACCTTATCTTTAAATATCAATGAATTGAAGATTCAGGCAAATTTCAAATCTCACTGTGAATGTGATAATCCTTAAAGATTAGAGCATGTGGGAAATGTAAAGCAGTTAATATAAAATTAGACAAAAATGTGCAGTGTATGTTCTTCATATTCACCTTAAATACTTTAAGTATGTATAAAATGACTGTGAATCATTTTTTACTATGAGATTTATGAACTTCTGTTAGATTTCTATAGCCTGAAGGTAAAATATCATGAACTAGTAAAATAAAGAATGCTTAAGAACTGCTTAAATGAAATTACTGACCTTTCTTATTGTTCTTTGTTAGTGCATCAGTGCATTAACATGTAACCATCATAGACATACATATCATTTTAAACCTCTAGGATGGTCATGTGGTATATTTGATTCTTGCATTATTATGCAAGATATATTCATGGCTAGTTTTAATACACTGTTCAGAACTGGTTGTCATGTTTCTTCGGAGTGATGTATTTGGTTATTCTGTGGTGAGTACTTACATGAATGTTATTGATGATTTAAGCAACTTGGCTCAGAGGTTCTTTTAATAACTTCTGCTGAAGAAGAAGTAATAATAGTGGACAATCCTGTCATCTGTTATACAGTACTTCAGAATGTTCCCATTAAGACAGAACCACTCAGCAGTTTTTCCAGGTGTTACCTATCAGCTACAAATATCTCCTTATTTTCAGTTTCACTCTGTGTCAACATAAATTAATAGTGGTTTTACAAGTTAATTGCTTTTATTATCCAATGCTTTCTCTGAGATTGTGTCATGAATTCACAAACAGCAGTGACACATCTCTCATATCTATAACAGCACTTTCATTCAATGCATTTGATTTGTTAAGTTAGCAAGATATAAATGATGTAACCAAAAAAACCCAAGCAAAACCATGTGGGATGCCCGCCACATACATCAATATTATGTACCTATCAGATTAAAGGATATGTAAATTGGCTTAGTGTGTAAAGAGTAATGCTGAAGAGAGAGTCCTTTGGGGTATGAAGATCCTGATAAAAATCTTATCTCACCCCTACTGGCATTAGGACCATGGGCACACTATAGACCTCTTTAAATGTCAATTTTCATCTTTAAATTGAGGATAATATTATAGCTACTTTAGAGGATATACTGCAGAGTATATCCTTGATATGCCTGCCACATATTAAGCATCTGAAAATGTATAGGTATTATTATTAATGTCTTTTGGGAGACGTGCATTTTGAGTTCTGAGTAGCCATGGAAGAAGTCCCTAAAGTCACTAGGATGTAGAGAAAACATAGGCCTTGAGAGAAAAAGGCTGGTTGTTCCTTCCTCCAGCTGTTTAATGTCCCCAGTCTGTTCCTTCCTCCAGCTGAGATTTATGAACTGCTATAGCAATTTTGAACTAGTAAAATAAAGAATGCTTAAGAACTGCTTAAATGAAATTACTGACCTTTCTTATTGTTCTTTGTTAGTGCATCAGTGCATTAACATGTAACCATCATAGACATACATATCATTTTAAACCTCTAGGATGGTCATGTGGTATATTTGATTCTTGCATTATTATGCAAGATATATTCATGGCTAGTTTTAATACACTGTTCAGAACTGGTTGTCATGTTTCTTCGGAGTGATGTATTTGGTTATTCTGTGGTGAGTACTTACATGAATGTTATTGATGATTTAAGCAACTTGGCTCAGAGGTTCTTTTAATAACTTCTGCTGAAGAAGAAGTAATAATAGTGGACAATCCTGTCATCTGTTATACAGTACTTCAGAATGTTCCCATTAAGACAGAACCACTCAGCAGTTTTTCCAGGTGTTACCTATCAGCTACAAATATCTCCTTATTTTCAGTTTCACTCTGTGTCAACATAAATTAATAGTGGTTTTACAAGTTAATTGCTTTTATTATCCAATGCTTTCTCTGAGATTGTGTCATGAATTCACAAACAGCAGTGACACATCTCTCATATCTATAACAGCACTTTCATTCAATGCATTTGATTTGTTAAGTTAGCAAGATATAAATGATGTAACCAAAAAAACCCAAGCAAAACCATGTGGGATGCCCGCCACATACATCAATATTATGTACCTATCAGATTAAAGGATATGTAAATTGGCTTAGTGTGTAAAGAGTAATGCTGAAGAGAGAGTCCTTTGGGGTATGAAGATCCTGATAAAAATCTTATCTCACCCCTACTGGCATTAGGACCATGGGCACACTATAGACCTCTTTAAATGTCAATTTTCATCTTTAAATTGAGGATAATATTATAGCTACTTTAGAGGATATACTGCAGAGTATATCCTTGATATGCCTGCCACATATTAAGCATCTGAAAATGTATAGGTATTATTATTAATGTCTTTTGGGAGACGTGCATTTTGAGTTCTGAGTAGCCATGGAAGAAGTCCCTAAAGTCACTAGGATGTAGAGAAAACATAGGCCTTGAGAGACAACCATAGAGGGCTGGTTGTTCCTTCCTCCAGCTGTTTAATGTCCCCAGTCTGTAACCAGAGACATAATCCTTTCAGCTCCAGTAACCTGTGTTGATGCGAGATCTGAGCACCAACTTACTGTTCCAGCGACTATTGGGAGGTAGCTTTTAGGCAGCAGTAGTGGGTGTCCCAGTGATACTAGTGGTAAAGAACCCACCCGCCAGAGCAGGAGACATAAGAGATGTGAGTTTATTCTTTGGGTCGGGAAGATCCCCTGCAGAGGGCATGACAACCCACTCCAGTATTCTTTTCCCCTCCGTGGACAAAAGAGCCTTGCAGGCTTGTCTACGAGGTCACAAAAAGTCAAGACATGACTGAAGTGATTTAGCCAGCACAGAGATTACAAAAATACTATTTATAGGTCACCCCGTTCTTTATTTCTGCCCCTTTCCTCTCTCTCTTTTAACTTCTCATTTATTTAATTGCTTTTTATACACAGTACAGAAGAATTTATTTGGAAATGATAGTACTTTGTTCTTTAGGTCCATGTTTAAGGGGTTACACAATATGGCCTGTAAAAGATGGTCAGCCCATTAAGGACGGAAAACATATACAGACTCTTACATTAGAGACTATGATTCCATCTCTGTGAACATACATGGAGGCATGAGACAGCTGCATTATGTCAGCTTTCTTAGACTGTGTTGGTAGAAAAATGATGTGTACTAGGAATATATGGCCATGTGCACAGTTATTGTATTGAAGTTACAAAGATCCACCCATAAAACACTACTCTCCTGAAAGTTTCCATAATGAGAAAATATCCGTGAATGAGAATCACTGTCCACTTTTGGAAAATCTGTTATGTCAGCAGATCATAGTTTCTTAGACTATTCAACCTGACATGAACACTCTAAGCTTCATTATAAAATATCCTAAAGGCTGCAAAGGGATGAAAATGGCCCAAACAACCTAAACCACTCTCGAAAGCATCATCATTTTTTTTGGATTTCCATCATCAATGTTTAGTTCATTTACTAATTAAAAGGTGTAGCACATCGATGAGTTTGCGGAATTATTATTACATGTGGCCCTGAAACCGAATCAGAGGACAAGACTTATTCTGCAGTTTTGCTTTGAGAAATTTCATAGGAGTGAACCTTCCATGACTTTTCTCACCTTACAGCTTAATGAAACACTTCTCTATCTTAGAATTGAGTTCCGTTGAAGAGTCACAGATGTCTGTAAGAATTGTAAGCTTGTGTCAGAAATTCACTAAAGATCTTTTCTCAGGTTCTTGCACTCTTCTTCAAGCGTTCGTAGAACCCACCCGCCAGAGCAGGAGACATAAGAGATGTGAGTTTATTCTTTGGGTCGGAAGATCCCCTGCAGAGGGCATGACAACCCACTCCAGTATTCTTTTCCCCTCCGTGGACAAAAGAGCCTTGCAGGCTTGTCTACGAGGTCACAAAAAGTCAAGACATGACTGAAGTGATTTAGCCAGCACAGAGATTACAAAAATACTATTTATAGGTCACCCCGTTCTTTATTTCTGCCCCTTTCCTCTCTCTCTTTTAACTTCTCATTTATTTAATTGCTTTTTATACACAGTACAGAAGAATTTATTTGGAAATGATAGTACTTTGTTCTTTAGGTCCATGTTTAAGGGGTTACACAATATGGCCTGTAAAAGATGGTCAGCCCATTAAGGACGGAAAACATATACAGACTCTTACATTAGAGACTATGATTCCATCTCTGTGAACATACATGGAGGCATGAGACAGCTGCATTATGTCAGCTTTCTTAGACTGTGTTGGTAGAAAAATGATGTGTACTAGGAATATATGGCCATGTGCACAGTTATTGTATTGAAGTTACAAAGATCCACCCATAAAACACTACTCTCCTGAAAGTTTCCATAATGAGAAAATATCCGTGAATGAGAATCACTGTCCACTTTTGGAAAATCTGTTATGTCAGCAGATCATAGTTTCTTAGACTATTCAACCTGACATGAACACTCTAAGCTTCATTATAAAATATCCTAAAGGCTGCAAAGGGATGAAAATGGCCCAAACAACCTAAACCACTCTCGAAAGCATCATCATTTTTTTTGGATTTCCATCATCAATGTTTAGTTCATTTACTAATTAAAAGGTGTAGCACATCGATGAGTTTGCGGAATTATTATTACATGTGGCCCTGAAACCGAATCAGAGGACAAGACTTATTCTGCAGTTTTGCTTTGAGAAATTTCATAGGAGTGAACCTTCCATGACTTTTCTCACCTTACAGCTTAATGAAACACTTCTCTATCTTAGAATTGAGTTCCGTTGAAGAGTCACAGATGTCTGTAAGAATTGTAAGCTTGTGTCAGAAATTCACTAAAGATCTTTTCTCAGGTTCTTGCACTCTTCTTCAACCTAAGGACACAGTTTCATGTGTAGAGAAAAGGCGAGACCTTCTGATTATCAGGAGTAATGTTAGTCTCCCAAAACTACATGTTGAATATGAGAGACAATCTTCATTAAAGAAATGTTTGTAAACTTGGGAAGTAGAGAAGACAATTACACTTAACATTCTTTTGAACTCTTACCACACTCAGAAATTTCAAGTGCTTCTCTCAGCCCCTATTTTAGATCTTTTTCTGGTATGCCTCAAATGTGTGAAATTTTCAAACGCCAACCATTTGAGGATTTTTAAGGGCCAAAGCAGAATTTTGTTTGCTCCTAATATTCTCTGAAACAAGTGACAAGCCCTGTAGGAATAACATTTTGGATGCCAGATTCTCATTACCACATTAATTGCCTCAGTTGTGACAGTTTGGGCCTGAGCAAATGTCTGGGAACCTGCTGGCTCCTTGAGAGCAATACAGACCAAGGGGATCAGCCTGAGCCCCCCAGGATGCCATCCAGCAGATTCTGTACTGTAATCAGAGCTTGCCTGGGATTCATTCTTACCACATGAAGCATTGTTACATTGGTTGGGGTGTGGCAGTAGAAATCTTAGTGTCTAAAAGTTTCTGACAAATATTCATATAAACAAAACTAAAATAACAATAAATTATATTTTCTCAGCATAGCACTTTTATGGATAATCCATGGTATGTTGCTTCAGTCATGTCTGACTCCGTGCAACTCTATGGTTCCTCTGTCCATGGAATTGGAAAATAATCCAGGGGAAAAAAACCACTCTCGAAAGCATCATCATTTTTTTTGGATTTCCATCATCAATGTTTAGTTCATTTACTAATTAAAAGGTGTAGCACATCGATGAGTTTGCGGAATTATTATTACATGTGGCCCTGAAACCGAATCAGAGGACAAGACTTATTCTGCAGTTTTGCTTTGAGAAATTTCATAGGAGTGAACCTTCCATGACTTTTCTCACCTTACAGCTTAATGAAACACTTCTCTATCTTAGAATTGAGTTCCGTTGAAGAGTCACAGATGTCTGTAAGAATTGTAAGCTTGTGTCAGAAATTCACTAAAGATCTTTTCTCAGGTTCTTGCACTCTTCTTCAACCTAAGGACACAGTTTCATGTGTAGAGAAAAGGCGAGACCTTCTGATTATCAGGAGTAATGTTAGTCTCCCAAAACTACATGTTGAATATGAGAGACAATCTTCATTAAAGAAATGTTTGTAAACTTGGGAAGTAGAGAAGACAATTACACTTAACATTCTTTTGAACTCTTACCACACTCAGAAATTTCAAGTGCTTCTCTCAGCCCCTATTTTTGATCTTTTTCTCTGGTATGCCTCAAATGTGTGAAATTTTCAAACGCCAACCATTTGAGGATTTTTAAGGGCCAAAGCAGAATTTTGTTTGCTCCTAATATTCTCTGAAACAAGTGACAAGCCCTGTAGGAATAACATTTTGGATGCCAGATTCTCATTACCACATTAATTGCCTCAGTTGTGACAGTTTGGGCCTGAGCAAATGTCTGGGAACCTGCTGGCTCCTTGAGAGCAATACAGACCAAGGGGATCAGCCTGAGCCCCCCAGGATGCCATCCAGCAGATTCTGTACTGTAATCAGAGCTTGCCTGGGATTCATTCTTACCACATGAAGCATTGTTACATTGGTTGGGGTGTGGCAGTAGAAATCTTAGTGTCTAAAAGTTTCTGACAAATATTCATATAAACAAAACTAAAATAACAATAAATTATATTTTCTCAGCATAGCACTTTTATGGATAATCCATGGTATGTTGCTTCAGTCATGTCTGACTCCGTGCAACTCTATGGTTCCTCTGTCCATGGAATTTTCCAGGAAAGGACACTGAAGTGGGTTGCCATGCCTTCCTCCAGGGGTTCTTCTCTGACCCAGGGATCATTCCTGCATCTCCAGTGTCCCTCTCAATGGCAGGCCAGTTTTTTGCCAGTAGAACAACCTGTGAAGCTCTTTACAATAATAGTATTGTCCAAATGACTGTATGTAAAGCAACACAGAGTGAAGGAGGTGGGTAGAGGGCTTGATGATAACTGAAATGGAATGAACAGTGTATTCAGGGTCACACAAGGAGGCCCATTTAAACTGAGTCGACAGTAACATTTGAAGTTAAAGCAAAATCTAAAAGAAATTTTCCTTAATACTTTCCCCTCCAAATATCAGTTATCTTAATGTAGCCTTTTTAATTAATTTAATTGGGGTTTAATTACTGAAATTCAGGTTAAATATGAAAAGTACCATGTAATGAAGATGATTATTTTCTTCTTCTAAGCCCCAAAGGAAAACCAAATGCAGTTTCTCTTTTGCAGCCCTTTAAAATTCTGTGATACTTTCTATGTTTAAATAATTCTAAGAGTTAAGGGAAAGAAGTGGGGTGAATAGAATATGTGAAAAATCTGATTAAACAACAAAAATGATAGCTGTGACCACTCTCAGATGATAACGGAGTCTCATAGAATTAGCTTTCAATGATATTGCTATTACTATAAACAGAAGGTGGCAACACAAATGGATCTTATCTTTTCATAAAGTAATTTATATATTAAAAACAGGTGCTTAAATATCAAAGATACTCATAAAGTATGACATACGCATCAGAGAGATACTTGTAAAAAAATATACTGCCTGTTACTGGAATGAAGACTATGCTAAAGTGATGAAGAGACTTCAGATATAGTTTAGAAAAGAATTGACTCATATTCTACATTAGCATCTGCCTGATCTAGAAGAGAGTGGACAGTTCTGTACCATGAGCTTATTCGGAGATCCTGATTCTCTCCATTTTGGTTGGTTCATCTCCAAGTGTAGCTTCTGTTTCTAGTTTGGTCACTCTCACTTCCTATATCCAACCTGAGGACAGTGGGAAGAAAGAGCAGGAATAGTGACTGCATTTTTTTTTTTTAAGATTTATTTATTTATTTATTTGATGGGGGTGGGATGGGGAGGGAGGGGAGCAGGCGGGCCACTTCTATTGGTCTTTCATTTGTCCATTTTCATCCATCTTTGTTCTTTGGTCCATGTGGGCCTCCCATCGCAGTAGCCTCTGTTGTCGCAGAGCACTGGCTCTGGGTGCATGCACTCCAGAGCTCAGGCCCGGTCATTGGACACATCGGTCCAGTCGCTCCGCGGCACATGGGATCTTCCCAGGCCAGGGCTTGAATCGGCGCCCTTTGCACTGCAAGGCGGTGTTCTTATCCACGGGACCACCAGGGAAGCCCATAACTGCATGTTTTTAAAGATACAGGTTGGAAGGTGTATACTAACTCTTTTAATCTGTGTCTAGTTTCCAAAACTTAATTATCCTGGGAAAACTAGTTAACAAGAGTTACTGTAAAATTCAGGTTTAAAGTGAGTAGCGATTGTTGTTCGGTCTCTCAGTCATGTCAACAGACTCTTGGTGACCCCGTGAACTGCAGCACATCAGACTTCCCTTGTCCTTCACTATCTCCCAGAATTTGGTAAAATTCATGTCCATTGAGTCGATGATGTTTTGGTAAAATTCATGTCCATTGAGTCGATGATGTTATCTAACCATCTCATCCTCTGCCACCCCCTTCTCTTTTTGCCTTCAGTCTTTCCCAGCATCAGGGGCTTTTCAATTAGTTGTCTTTTCTATCAAGTGGCCAAAGTATTGGAACCTCAGCTTCAGCATCAATCCAGCCAATGAATATTCAGGGTTGATTTTCTTTAGGATTGATTGGTTTGATCTCCTTGTAGTTCAAGGGACCCTCAAGAGCCTTCTCCAAAACCACAGTTTGAAAGCATCAATTCGAGTAGCAACAATTTATACCTGTTGGTCTTAGAGAATGAACTTAATGATTCATAGGGACAAGGGATGCTTAGGGAGTTTGGGACAGTCATGTACACACTGCTATATTTAAAATAACCTTGTTGGATAACCAGCAAGAACCTACTGTATAGCATATGGAACTCTGCTTAATGTTATGTCACAGCCTGAATGGGAGGGGAGTTTAGGGGGGAATGGATACATGTATATGTATGGCTGAGTCCTTTCACTGTTCAGCTGAAACTGTTACAGCATTTTCATTGGCTATGTATGTGTACATGCTAAGTCGAGGCTGACTCTTTGCAACCCTCTGAACTGTAGCCTGCCAAGTGCCTCTGAGCATGGCACTCTCCAGCAAGAATGCTGAATGGATTGCTGTTGCCTCCTACAGGGGATGTTTTTAACTGAGGAATTCAACTTGAGTCTCTTATTCCTCCTGCACTGGCAGATGGGTTCTTTACCACGAGCACCACCTAAGAAATCCTAATTGATTATATGTATGTCTGTGTGCTGGTGGTTCTGTTAGGTCTGACTTTTTGGGATCCCATGGACTGTAGCACACCAGGTTTCTCTGTCCATGGAATTCTTCAGTTGAGAATATTAGGGTTGTAGGGTTGGCTCCCATTTTCTTCTCTAGGGTTAATTGGCTATAACCCAATACAAGATTCAAAGTTTTTTGTTTTTTTTTTTTTTTTTTTTTTTTTAATAAACTTGGTGGTACAGTATTTCTAAGATTGAAAGGAAGAAGGACAGAATATATTCTGGGACAATAGGAATGGATACCGTCAACTCTAACAACAGAGACATTGTGAAGTACCTATATTTATGGAATGATGCAACACCAGAAAATGCTTTTACTACAAAATTTGTAGCATTGAAAAGCATTTATGTCATACTTCACACACATGTGCACACATATTACTCAATTTGGTTAATTTTATGTGTGCACTTGACTAGGCCATAGCTTTTAGATATTTGGTGGTCTAAATTTTGCTGTCAGGTACTAATAATTTTTTAGATGAGATTCGCATTTAGAAACTAGACTTTGAGGTCCCTTTTTATAATATGTGTGGGCTTCATCTACTCATTGTAAGATCTTAAAGAAAACAGACCAAATTCACCAAGGGAGAGATAATTCTGCCTCTGATGTCTTTGGATTCAAGCTGTAAAATATGCTCATCCTGTGTCTCCAGTCTGCCTGTCTTGACTGCAGATTTTGTTCTTTCAACCATGTAAGACATTTCTTTAAAATTTCTCTCTATATATACATACACACACCCTATAGATTTTATTATATAAAATATATTTTAGACACATATCTCATGGAGTTCAAAAAATGTATGCTCTAATTTATAGGATGCTGAAGTTAATATAGATTAAATCAGCTATCACTTTTATAAATTACAATATTAAGGTTTTTATATTTTGGCTTATTTTGTCCCACAAAATCTATTTTGAAATTAGAGATTTATTAAAGTCATCATCCTTATTGTTTTTCCTTTTGCTGCCTGTATTTCTTGTTTGACCAAGTTGCTGCCATATAATGGATATGCCTCTGTTGCTTTTTCCTACAGGGATGTTTTTAACTGAGGAATTCAACTTGAGTCTCTTATTCCTCCTGCACTGGCAGATGGGTTCTTTACCACGAGCACCACCTAAGAAATCCTAATTGATTATATGTATGTCTGTGTGCTGGTGGTTCTGTTAGGTCTGACTTTTTGGGATCCCATGGACTGTAGCACACCAGGTTTCTCTGTCCATGGAATTCTTCAGTTGAGAATATTAGGGTTGTAGGGTTGGCTCCCATTTTCTTCTCTAGGGTTAATTGGCTATAACCCAATACAAGATTCAAAGTTTTTTTTTTTTTTTTTTTTTTTTTAATAAACTTGGTGGTACAGTATTTCTAAGATTGAAAGGAAGAAGGACAGAATATATTCTGGGACAATAGGAATGGATACCGTCAACTCTAACAACAGAGACATTGTGAAGTACCTATATTTATGGAATGATGCAACACCAGAAAATGCTTTTACTACAAAATTTGTAGCATTGAAAAGCATTTATGTCATACTTCACACACATGTGCACACATATTACTCAATTTGGTTAATTTTATGTGTGCACTTGACTAGGCCATAGCTTTTAGATATTTGGTGGTCTAAATTTTGCTGTCAGGTACTAATAATTTTTTAGATGAGATTCGCATTTAGAAACTAGACTTTGAGGTCCCTTTTTATAATATGTGTGGGCTTCATCTACTCATTGTAAGATCTTAAAGAAAACAGACCAAATTCACCAAGGGAGAGATAATTCTGCCTCTGATGTCTTTGGATTCAAGCTGTAAAATATGCTCATCCTGTGTCTCCAGTCTGCCTGTCTTGACTGCAGATTTTGTTCTTTCAACCATGTAAGACATTTCTTTAAAATTTCTCTCTCTATATATACATACACACACCCTATAGATTTTATTATATAAAATATATTTTAGACACATATCTCATGGAGTTCAAAAAAATGTATGCTCCTAATTTATAGGATGCTGAAGTTAATATAGATTAAATCAGCTATCACTTTTATAAATTACAATATTAAGGTTTTTTATATTTTGGCTTATTTTGTCCCACAAAATCTATTTTGAAATTAGAGAGATTTATTAAAGTCATCATCCTTATTGTTTTTTCCTTTTGCTGCCTGTATTTCTTGTTTGACCAAGTTGCTGCCATATAATTTGATACATAGATTTTCATAATTATTTTCTTCATTGTATATTATAAAGTGCCTTTATTTGTCATGTTTATTGTTTTTTATCTGGAATCATGTTCTCAAAACATCTTTACTCAGGCTCTTTAAGATTTACATACCTTTTTGGTGGATCACTTTTATATTTCAAAACTTTAGATTTTGCTTTATAATACAAACTGAAGCCTTTTCTCATTTTCTTTAATAGATAAGCAATGATCATTCACATGTACTGATAAAGGAAATATGTCTGACCTTGATTTTAGCTAATTATTTTATATTTGCAGGTTTTTCCCTTTTTCTTTTCCCATTATGCTTCTTTTATATATATTTATTTTCATCCATCTTTTAATTCTTTGGCATGTGTGGGCCTCCAGTTGTAGTGGCTTCTCTCACTGAAAAGCACTAGGCATATGTGCTCCAGAGCTCTGGCATGTAATTGGACACACTGGTCTAGCTGCTCTGCGACATGTGGAATCCTCCCAGGCTAGAGATCAAACCAGTGCCCTTTGCATAGCAAGGTGGTGTCCTTACCCACTGGACCACCAGGGAAGCCCAGGTTTTCCTTTTAAATATATTTCTCTGTTCTCTCCTTGTTTGCTTTTTAAAAAATTTACAGAATTTCAAGTTTGAAATTTTTATAATATGTGTGGGCTTCATCTACTCATTGTAAGATCTTAAAGAAAACAGACCAAATTCACCAAGGGAGAGATAATTCTGCCTCTGATGTCTTTGGATTCAAGCTGTAAAATATGCTCATCCTGTGTCTCCAGTCTGCCTGTCTTGACTGCAGATTTTGTTCTTTCAACCATGTAAGACATTTCTTTAAAATTTCTCTCTTATATATACATACACACACCCTATAGATTTTATTATATAAAATATATTTTAGACACATATCTCATGGAGTTCAAAAAAATGTATGCTCCTAATTTATAGGATGCTGAAGTTAATATAGATTAAATCAGCTATCACTTTTATAAATTACAATATTAAGGTTTTTTATATTTTGGCTTATTTTGTCCCACAAAATCTATTTTGAAATTAGAGAGATTTATTAAAGTCATCATCCTTATTGTTTTTTCCTTTTGCTGCCTGTATTTCTTGTTTGACCAAGTTGCTGCCATATAATTTGATACATAGATTTTCATAATTATTTTCTTCATTGTATATTATAAAGTGCCTTTATTTGTCATGTTTATTGTTTTTTATCTGGAATCATGTTCTCAAAACATCTTTACTCAGGCTCTTTAAGATTTACATACCTTTTTGGTGGATCACTTTTATATTTCAAAACTTTAGATTTTGCTTTATAATACAAACTGAAGCCTTTTCTCATTTTCTTTAATAGATAAGCAATGATCATTCACATGTACTGATAAAGGAAATATGTCTGACCTTGATTTTAGCTAATTATTTTATATTTGCAGGTTTTTCCCTTTTTCTTTTCCCATTATGCTTCTTTTATATATATTTATTTTCATCCATCTTTTAATTCTTTGGCATGTGTGGGCCTCCAGTTGTAGTGGCTTCTCTCACTGAAAAGCACTAGGCATATGTGCTCCAGAGCTCTGGCATGTAATTGGACACACTGGTCTAGCTGCTCTGCGACATGTGGAATCCTCCCAGGCTAGAGATCAAACCAGTGCCCTTTGCATAGCAAGGTGGTGTCCTTACCCACTGGACCACCAGGGAAGCCCAGGTTTTTCCTTTTTAAATATATTTTCTCTGTTCTCTCCTTGTTTGCTTTTTAAAAAAATATTTACAGAATTTCAATGATTATTCCAGATACTATCTTTATACCATGCCTTTAGCTTCATATTTGTGTAAAGAGTACCTAGTAGCTTCATCCTATGAAAAACAATAATGTTTTCCACCTTTTTTTACTCTTTTCTCACTTTCTCTTATATTCAAAGATTCGACTTATGTTATACTTAGTATTCAGTTTTGTACAATTGAATATACTTCTACTAATTGATTTATCACATTATCTTATAATGTTTTGGCTTATAGCTGTAATATCTGAGGCAAATGTGAGCCCTCTTTATTTCCCTTCTTGCCCTTCTCCATATCTTAATATTATTTAATCATGGTTTTACTGTCTTTTGTCATTCTGATCTACATTTTCCTTTAGAATTTAGTTTTACTTGTTCTTGTGATTTTGGCTAAATTTTCAACCACTAACTCTTGGCACATTGAACTCATTCTCTATGAGATCTCCTCAGGAGACTCTTTCGGGGGGGGGGGGGGGAAGAAAAAACTTTCTGTAGCTTTTATAATGGAAAGATCTTGGTTTGTTTTTTGTTTTCCATGGTGCACACTGGGAATTTCAATATGCAGATTTAAGGTTTCCTTCCTATCATATTTTGAAACATGTACTGTGTATCATTTATGTGAAGCATTCTCCTTTCACTATCTTGTAGCTCTCATTTCCTATCTCTTCCTTTGCTGCTTAATGTGTGTGTGTATGTATATGTGTATGTGTGTGTGTGTATGTGTGTTTGGGATATGGCTCCTCATTTCTATCCTCCATATTTTTCAGTGTGTTCTATGTCATCTCCTCTCATGGGCATCACTCAGTTTCATCTGAAGCTCTTCGGAGTATTTCCCTTCATTTTCACTCCTAAATTTTGCTAGGTCACAGTTCTGTTAGTCTCCATAGTCTACTTCTCTCAGGTTGGCATTTATGCATTTGCTTTGTCTTATTACTTCAATCAGAAGATAGCTTGATTTCAAGAGAGATATATACCTAAGATGTCGCAACATTTATAGCTGCTCTATTTGAATTTCAGTTAGGAAATAAAATCCACAATGAATAAATTACATATAGACATTGCTAAGGCAAGTGGTATCAGTGAAGGTAGTGGACTCATGTACTTAGATTCTAGTCTAATAGACATTTGCCATACATATTACCTTTATTCCTTTTAGTAAACTATGTACCAATAAGGATCATTTATGGTTTGGTTTTTTTTGTACTTAATCTAATATTAATCAAGATATAGTGATGCTACACAAACATTATTGATTTCTTACAATAATATTGTTTACAAATTCCTAAATGTAACAAGAATATAAATAACTGCTATTATGATTGATCTGACCTACTTATTACATATACTAATGGACAATTGATATAATTTGGGTTTAGTTAAGGTTTAGCAATATAAATGGCTATACTAGGGCTGAATTTTATGTATGCGTGTGTGTGTGTGTATTTGCTAAGTTGCTTCAGTCATGTCTAAATCTTTTGCAGCCCTACGAACTAGCCTGCTAGTCTTGTCTGTCCATGGGGTTCTCCAGGCCAGAATCCTGGAGTGGGTTGCCATGCCCTCTTCCAGGGGATCTTCCCGACCCAGGGATTGAACCCAAATCTCTTATGTCTCCTGCATTAGCAAGTAGGTTCTTAACCATTAGCAACACCTGAGGAAGCCATAATTTTATGCAATTCATGTCATTTAAATTTTTCTCAGCTCAAAATGTAAAGGAAAACAAAGAGGTCAGTAAAATAGAATCATTGAGTAAGGTGGGGGAGGCCTTGAATAATAAATCCTTGTCTTCGTTTCCCATTTATGAACAAATCCAGAGCTATGGAAAAGAAAGGAGAAAAAATAATAGAACATTCTATCCTCCATATTTTTCAGTGTGTTCTATGTCATCTCCTCTCATGGGCATCACTCAGTTTCATCTGAAGCTCTTCGGAGTATTTCCCTTCATTTTCACTCCTAAATTTTGCTAGGTCACAGTTCTGTTAGTCTCCATAGTCTACTTCTCTCAGGTTGGCATTTATGCATTTGCTTTGTCTTATTACTTCAATCAGAAGATAGCTTGATTTCAAGAGAGATATATACCTAAGATGTCGCAACATTTATAGCTGCTCTATTTGAATTTCAGTTAGGAAATAAAATCCACAATGAATAAATTACATATAGACATTGCTAAGGCAAGTGGTATCAGTGAAGGTAGTGGACTCATGTACTTAGATTCTAGTCTAATAGACATTTGCCATACATATTACCTTTATTCCTTTTAGTAAACTATGTACCAATAAGGATCATTTATGGTTTGGTTTTTTTTGTACTTAATCTAATATTAATCAAGATATAGTGATGCTACACAAACATTATTGATTTCTTACAATAATATTGTTTACAAATTCCTAAATGTAACAAGAATATAAATAACTGCTATTATGATTGATCTGACCTACTTATTACATATACTAATGGACAATTGATATAATTTGGGTTTAGTTAAGGTTTAGCAATATAAATGGCTATACTAGGGCTGAATTTTATGTATGCGTGTGTGTGTGTGTATTTGCTAAGTTGCTTCAGTCATGTCTAAATCTTTTGCAGCCCTACGAACTAGCCTGCTAGTCTTGTCTGTCCATGGGGTTCTCCAGGCCAGAATCCTGGAGTGGGTTGCCATGCCCTCTTCCAGGGGATCTTCCCGACCCAGGGATTGAACCCAAATCTCTTATGTCTCCTGCATTAGCAAGTAGGTTCTTAACCATTAGCAACACCTGAGGAAGCCATAATTTTATGCAATTCATGTCATTTAAATTTTTCTCAGCTCAAAATGTAAAGGAAAACAAAGAGGTCAGTAAAATAGAATCATTGAGTAAGGTGGGGGAGGCCTTGAATAATAAATCCTTGTCTTCGTTTCCCATTTATGAACAAATCCAGAGCTATGGAAAAGAAAGGAGAAAAAATAATAGAACATGCAGGCACATTTCCATCAGATGATAATATGTAGTATTGCAAGAGGCTTTTTAAAGATGAAGAAAATACCACAAAATCGTTTTATGATCAGCATTCAACACACAAATTTGCCCTAAAGATTGCAGGAGACCTTGCACAGTCATTTTTAACCTCAGAGTTCACAACATGTCTGGAGAATTCAGACATCTCAACAAATGCTCACAAAAATTATTTCCAAAGCTCAGATGACATAAAGTAAAAATATCTAAATGATCACAGGCATGAGGTTGAATCCATGAACTTCTGCTTTGTCTGTAATCATTTAGCCCACTGGAGTTTTTCATTGTTCAAGTAACTTCAGAGACTGCATGGATTCTTGTTCACTAACCAATATCTACCAGTGAATAGCAATCTACGTGTTCAGCTTTAAAAAAGCTAGTGTTCTAATGAATGTGCGGCATGAGGCACATGACAAGATTACTGAGTAGTTCACCTCTTAGTCTCTTTTGCTCTTGGGTTTTTCTTTCCCAGTAATAAGGTCTGAGCAAGGGAGGTGTCACCTGAGATGGAGACTTTGTCTATGGGCCGTGTTTTGCACACTTCTTTAATTGGATAATATATGGTTTCTAAGTCTGCAAAGAGAATTTAGAAAACATTCAGCTGACTACATCCACATGCTCATTAGTTATTTCCTAGAGCAAGTCCTGTTTATGCAAACAGTTTAGAACCAAAAATCTAACATTAAGGGAAAAATCTTACTCTTTCCACAGTAGAGGCACCTTTTTTGGGACATTTCCAATTAATAGGACAAGCTATTTTGAATGCAAGCCATTGCTCATACCAAGTCACTCTTGAAGGAACAAGACAGGCTCTGTGGAGCTCTGGAGCGCATGCGCCCAGAGCCGGTGCTCTGTGACGAGAGAGGCCACTGCAATGGGAGGTCCACACAGGCCAAAGAACAAAGATAAACAGATGGAAGATCAATAGAAGTGGCGAAAAAAAAAGAAAGAAAGACAGGCTCTGTCCTCCAGAGGCTGGTTGAAATAGTCACTAATGTCACAGTAGTAATAGCCTGAGCAAAAACCATCCATTTATAGAAGCCTGAGAAGACCACGCTTTCTTTCCTCTAGCACTTTGCTGAGCTATTGCTCTGGCATCTCTAGAATTAGGCATAATTCTCTAGAATCTGGCATCTCTAGAATTAGGCATAAACCCTCATTTTAAGAATGGCAAAGAACTAGAGAATAAACGTTACCTAGAGAGAAGAATAAAGAGACAGATTAGCCTTAGCAAAATAGAATTGTAAGAATTTAGGTTGTTTTTTTCATACTGAGATTTTCTTTTTCCCTTTCAAAAAGTTAGCCTTCTAGTCATCCGTTTACTCATTATCAGTGAAAACAATAGCAACAACAGAAATACCTGTTAGTCTGGAACACACTAGGTATAGATCAAAAACAATATGTCCCTTTGTTCACCAACAACTCTGACTGGCCAATGGTTAGAGTTTTAAAAAATAGTTAAATATTTTTAGGAAGATATTGATGCCTATTTCCTTATATGTTAAGGCCATAACATATTGGAATTACCATGTTTTCTAATTTTATAAATATCAGAAGCAGCTGATATTTTAGTGAAAGTTACAGTCACTCAATCATGTCCATCTCTTTGCGACCTATAGGCAAGACTGGACTTCTCCAGGTAAGAATACTGGAGATGTGTAGCCTTTCTCTTCTCCAGGGGATCCAACCCAGAGATCAAACTCAGGTCTCCCACATTGCATGTGGTTTCTTTATCATCTGAGCTACCAGAGAAACACAAGGTGTAACAGAGATGCTCTTTCTGTACAAGTATTCAGCATCAACCCTGAAACAGACTACTTTCCACACAGTGAAACAATACTTGGTTAATCTCAGTGATGCCTTAACAAAGGCAGAAATCTATGTTCCCAAATTATATAATGTAGAAATTTTCAGAAATCTCATTTTTCTTTTTTTCTAGACAAATCAGGATGTTGTAATGGTCTCAGGAGGCTTAAAATGAATTCTGATTCTACTTATTCCTAATCTCTAATCTTACTCTAGTTATGTGATTTATGATAATTTCATTTTCATAGCTTAAAGTGAAGAGACTAATTATGACACTCCCTTTCCTGTTGTTTTCATAAACCAACAGCTAATATGTGAAAAAACTTCATAATATTTTACAAAGGTTTCTTGTATTTATAATGGTTGTGTTGTACTAACACCTTTCGACTACTTTGATAAGCCAGAAGGAGGAAAAGAATAAGATTTGTGTTTCTGGTTAGTTTTTATATGTTGTCAACATAGGAGAAAATGCCAGAGTGTGATTATCATTTCCTTTTTAGATGGTTCTAAAGTGTAAATATTGAATTAAATCAGCAGAATATTTCAGTTTAAATGTAAGAACATCCAGGATGTGATTCTCCAAGAGATATTTTTTTTGTAAAATATAAACATAGATTTGCTTTTTTTCCTATCTTATTTATGTCAAGTTTATGTGTTAGACTGTCTTCAGTGGGCAGAGTCTATATTTTTCATCAGCTTTGAGAAGGGTACTTGAAATATTCTACTGTCTGTTACAAATGTCTGATACTTGAGTTTGCGTCCCATCTGAAGATACCCTATTCTATGTCCATACTTTCCATTATGCCATGATGCATGTAACATATGGATGTTTTGAATTTGGATGTGTTTCTCTATTGAGAACACTATTAGAAATGGTATTTCAGTCTAAATTCCAAACAGATATACTTAAAATGTGAATAAGCATCCCTTCGAACCCAAAATTATTTTTATACACTTGCTAAGAGGTATAATCTTTCTAAAACAGGATAAGTCTTCACGCTCTTTTACCATGACAGCAAGATAAACCTATTGGAAAATTTCAAACAACTTCATGTTCTTTTCTTCCTTCTTGGGAAATACAGAATGCAGAAGAGGGGACATGCAGGACTTGCTTTTGATGTCATGTCTTTCTTCTCTGCTAAAAATATCGTTGTGAAGCATCTATATGCTTTAAGTGATAATGCCAGAAGGGTGTCTTGATTTTGAGTCATTTAAATTGACTCAAGATGAAGTAAAAGCACAAAAAAGTAAGAAGAAAATAATACCTACATGTAATGACAATCTATCTTTCCAAAAGGCAGGGTCAGTTCAATTTGTAGGCTGCATCCTCCTGTTATATCCACCCAATAAGCAGAGATAAATTACACCCTGCCTGCAGAAGGAAAGTGAAAGTCCTTGTTACTTAGATGTTTGAGTGATGAATGATACTAAAAACAAAACAAACAAGCAAAAAAGAACAGTAAAAATCTGTAAGTAACATCCAATAGCATATATATGGGTATAAATTAATGCAAGGATAAGCAAAGAAAAAAATAATTTTCTATTTTATTTTTTAAGTATAAAACCAAAGAGTTTAAAATTAGAATTAAAGATTGTGGCAGTAACAGAATATTGTGTAACACTCAACCAGGCAAATGTCTAAAATCTAAAATATTTAAAGCATTATTAAACAAGCATTTACCATTATAGGGATAAAAAAAGATATGCCTCAAAATGACTGGCCTTCTGAAATGGAATTGATTTTCACTGTGTCTGTCAAGAATGAAGAAAAGAAAAAAGTCCACAAAATAAAATGGCACTTGATACAAATGGTGCTATTATTACATATAAATTGAATATTGAGACTCCATAGAATCTTCTTGAAAACTAGATATGCAGACATCTGAAAATGAAATTTGTAATAGGGAAATATAGTGAGGTAGTAAAGAAAAGTGAATTTCTACATTGAAAATATGGGCGTCCCAGTAGAATATAAGAGTAAATTATATGAAGTGATTTTTATTCTCTAAGAGGCAAAGTTAGAGTTAATAGTGGAATTTCCAACTTGGAAGAAACTTGGATACATTTTAGGTGAAGAAAATGGCTTTTTCCCTAAAAGTGAGGGTTTTTAACTTCCTACTGTTATTTCCAAAGGTTATTTTAACTTAATTTCAAACCAACACATAATTTACAGAAATATAATTTATGCTATTTAGCTTTCCTTACAGCTATTGATGTTCAGGAAACCTTTGCATTTCCAATATGAGCTTTAAATGATATTGTATGAATATATACAATTGAATCCCTGGAGTTCCATACTTAGCTCAAAAGTCAGAATCAGCCAGTGCAGAAAAGCTCTTGATTTGGCCACTATAAAATGCATTTTCTTATCCCTTCTCAGAATGTGGAGAGCACCAGAATGAAAGGACATCTGCAAGTCACTGCAAAGGAAAAGATAACACTGAAACAACCTGAATACTCTTGTCAATGTGTTTAAATGGATTATTATGTTTCCCTATAACACTGGTATATACAATGAAAAGAAAATGTAAAAGCAGTGATTCATGCAATGAGCAAGATGCCTGTGTCACCCAAGTTGAGGCTGAAACTGTGAGCTGGACTGAATGGGGAAGCCTGGCATCATTTGTTAGTCGAATGAACTTTCTGACTAGATTCCCAGAAACAAAAATGTCAATGAGAAAAGGAGGCTAACAATTGAGCTTGCATAGATGCATATGGGAAAAAAAATGAGTAGGTGGAAAACCTTATTCCAATGCTGAGCTAAATAGTGGGAAATGGAACCTAATTTAAATAATAAAATTGAGACTAAATTCCTTACGACTTGTTAACACACACACATGATATCATCATGGTGTGCACATCACCCTCTGGGTATATTTTTAAAGAATGATTTTAGTAACTATAGCTAAACAAAAACTTTTGATTGGATTTTTTTCACCTTCTAATTTTCCAAATGCTTTCTGTTCTGTCTTCAAAAATCATTCATTGGCTTCCCTGATGGTTCAGTGGAAAAGAACCCACCTACTAATCCAGGAGGCATTGGTTCGATCCCTGATCCAGAAAGATTCCACATGTTGCAGAGCAACTAAGCATGTACACCACGACTATGGAGCCCGTGCTCTAGAGTCAGTGAGCGGCAACTACTGAGAACACATGCACCCGCTACTGAAGCTCACATGCCCTAGAGCCCATGCTCAGCCACAAGAGAAGCCACCATAATGAGAAGCTCCCCCATTACAACTAAAGCATAGCACCCACTTGCTGCACCTAGGGAAAAGCCCATGCAGCAATAAAGACCAAGCACAATCAAACATAAATCAAAATTAAATAAACTTATTGAAAGAATTATAGTCATAATCCTGGTCCTGGTATTTTAAAACAAAACAAACATGAATATTAAATAGATACAATTGAAGAACTTCAGAACTGGAAATATATCCCAAACTCTCAATAATAAGGTCCAGAAAGGAAGACTAAAGGACTTTATGAAGGACAGGGATTTGAAATGCCAACTCTATACCACAGGGAAAGCTCTTCTAATCTTGATTACTCCAAGGAAGCCCTACAGGTAGGTATCCAGAGGGAGCTGGAGACAGAACACAATGAGGTCTCCTTTCAATTGTCTGATTTGGCTATGTCATTCCTTCTGCAATGGCTCTAGCACTCCTTCTGCACTTGGGTAATTTGAACCAACATTAAACACCAGTTCAGGTTTATCTTCTTATCACTTATCTTACCTGTTTTATAATTTTTCATGTACCTAATTAGCTCTTCACTTGAATACAAACTCCTAAAGTCAGACACTCTATCAGCACTTACCATTCTATAACCCGAGCATAGTGCTTGGAAATGTAGCTGCTCAATGAATGTCTGTTACATACATACACACACGTGTGTGTCATAAATAAAATAAATGTTCAGAAATTATGAGAGTAGTTACTCAGAAACAAATGCTTCTGAACATGTGATCTGAGAGCAGTCTGTACCCAAATTTTAAGATTTGACCTCCTGAAAGTAAAACTTTGGGAATAAGGCCTAAAAAGTTACAATTGTAACAAGTTCTTTGGTGATACTTCAGTCCCTTAAGATTTAACATCCTGAAAGTAAAACTTTGGGAATAAAGCCTAGAAAGTTACAATTGCAACAAGCTCTTTGGTGTCAGTTCAGTCCCTCAAAATTTATGAAATGCGGGGACCTTCCGCAGAAAGGAAGGCAGCGGGATTGCCCCAGCTGAACCAGGGGATCTCGGAGAGAGGTGAGTCTGCTGCCTGCCCCCTAGGCGCCCCCACCACCGTGAATGCAGGAGACAATAAGACACCGCAGGGGTTCCGTCAAAGCAGTTCCGTTTTATTAGTGAAGACTCACAGCTTTTATAGGCAAGTGAAGGGGGTTTTGCACCGGACTTCCTATAGATTACACCAATCAAGCTAAAGGTCAAGCAATCATCCACGACCGCGGAAACCAGGAGAACCAATCAGAAATTTTGACCATCACTTAACAATTTAGATCACGCCCTCATCTCTCCCTGTAGGCGCCACTTAGCTCCAAACTGAAACAATGTGCTTAAGCTTCCTTATGCTTGCAGGGGTCCTCTTTCAATTCAGAGCCCCACAATGAAAATCTATGACAAACCTAAACAGTG
The DNA here is from genome assembly GCA_022376925.1 of Tragulus kanchil. Lineage (NCBI taxonomy): Eukaryota > Metazoa > Chordata > Mammalia > Artiodactyla > Tragulidae > Tragulus > Tragulus kanchil. The sequence continues at coordinate 82,243,340 of JAIOJX010000003.1, read as the reverse complement.
TATTGAAAAGCGGAGACATCACTTTGCAGACAGAGGTCTGAATAGTCAAAGTTATTTTTTTTTCCCAATAGTCATGTACAGATGTGAGAGTTGGACTGTAAAGAAGGCTGAGTGCCAAAGCATTGATGTCTTCAAACTCTAGTGCTATGGAAGAGGAGAAAATTTTTGAGAGTCCCTTGGACTGCAAGGAGATCAAACCAGTCAATCTTAAAGGAAATCAACCCTGAATATTCATTGGAAAGACTGATGCTGAAGCTGAAGTTCCACAACTTCACCAAGCTCCAATCCAGGTCACCTGACTCAAAGAACCAACTCTCTAGAAAAGACGCTGATGGTGGGAAAGACTGAGAACAGTAGGAGAAGGGAGCAACGGAGGAAGAGAAGGTTGGATGACATCACCAACTCTACGGATGTGAGTTTGAGGAAACTCTGAGGCATAGTGATGGATGGGGAAGCCTAGAATGCTATAGTCCATGGGAGTCACAAAGAGTAAGACACACCTGAGAAACAGAACAGCAACAATAGGTGTGGAGGGATTGAGGATAAGAAATTTTAATAAGCTTTAATCACATATAATTCTACCTTTAATCACCTGCAATCCATTATTCTACTACTATCTATTTTATACTCTGAGTTTTTCATAAACATCTAACCAACTCTCTGATTTAGAATGGTATTGTTTAGTGTCTCAGGGATCAAATATAATCTAATTCAGAAGGAATGTATATTAATTTTCTAAAACAGATTGTCTATATTGAGCAGTAAAAAAAAAAAGCCCATTTGTGGGAGACAAGTTAGCAGAAGTCTTTGCAATATTGGCTGAGCCTTGAGAAAGATGGCTTGGAAGGAGAAAAAAAAAAACAATTAAAGAGAATTATAACATGGAAGATTGAGAGAAAATATGGGTTCATTAGCTGGGGTCACAGTAGTCTGGAAGAACAGCTAGGAGTGCTGCTGTGTACTTAGGAATGCCAGGTCAGCTCATATTAGCCAGAGCAGACTTCTTTGAACTTACAGGTCTAGGGCGTCACAAAAAAAATTAGCTCCAAACTGAAACAATGTGCTTAAGCTTCCTTATGTTTGGGGTCTCTGTCAATTCAGAGCCCCACAATGAAAATCTATGACAAACCTAAACAGTGTATTGAAAAGCGGAGACATCACTTTGCAGACAGAGGTCTGAATAGTCAAAGTTATTTTTTTTTCCCAATAGTCATGTACAGATGTGAGAGTTGGACTGTAAAGAAGGCTGAGTGCCAAAGCATTGATGTCTTCAAACTCTAGTGCTATGGAAGAGGAGAAAATTTTTGAGAGTCCCTTGGACTGCAAGGAGATCAAACCAGTCAATCTTAAAGGAAATCAACCCTGAATATTCATTGGAAAGACTGATGCTGAAGCTGAAGTTCCACAACTTCACCAAGCTCCAATCCAGGTCACCTGACTCAAAGAACCAACTCTCTAGAAAAGACGCTGATGGTGGGAAAGACTGAGAACAGTAGGAGAAGGGAGCAACGGAGGAAGAGAAGGTTGGATGACATCACCAACTCTACGGATGTGAGTTTGAGGAAACTCTGAGGCATAGTGATGGATGGGGAAGCCTAGAATGCTATAGTCCATGGGAGTCACAAAGAGTAAGACACACCTGAGAAACAGAACAGCAACAATAGGTGTGGAGGGATTGAGGATAAGAAATTTTAATAAGCTTTAATCACATATAATTCTACCTTTAATCACCTGCAATCCATTATTCTACTACTATCTATTTTATACTCTGAGTTTTTCATAAACATCTAACCAACTCTCTGATTTAGAATGGTATTGTTTAGTGTCTCAGGGATCAAATATAATCTAATTCAGAAGGAATGTATATTAATTTTCTAAAACAGATTGTCTATATTGAGCAGTAAAAAAAAAAAGCCCATTTGTGGGAGACAAGTTAGCAGAAGTCTTTGCAATATTGGCTGAGCCTTGAGAAAGATGGCTTGGAAGGAGAAAAAAAAAACAATTAAAGAGAATTATAACATGGAAGATTGAGAGAAAATATGGGTTCATTAGCTGGGGTCACAGTAGTCTGGAAGAACAGCTAGGAGTGCTGCTGTGTACTTAGGAATGCCAGGTCAGCTCATATTAGCCAGAGCAGACTTCTTTGAACTTACAGGTCTAGTTGCCCCCTCAGCTGTAGCAAGCCCTTTCCCTTAAAGAAATAACATAAACAATATACAGTCTCAAGGACGGTTGTTGACTAGGGATGTGACTGAGTTCCAGTCTGTGCTGATTGGAAACATTTCCTGAATGCTTAAGCTATCAATAAAAGAAAATTGAGTGAATGTGTTCAGGGCTCTCGACCTGTGAGACGAGGAGTCCCCTGGTCCCATTCTTTCTACTTACTTCTGTGTATGCGTGTATTTCTTAACATCTCGCCACACCTTGTATTCTCCCTGCACCTGACTGAGGTACTGCTACACCCGTTTGGTATTTTACAGTTTCTGTGAATTGGAAGTCTGGGCTTGGCATGGCTCATTTGAGCCTCTATTGGAGGCTCATAGAACTGAAGCCAAGATGCCAGCCATCTGCAAATTGGAATCTTAGGACCAGTTTCTAGAGTCATTCATGTTCTTGGCAGAATCATTTCTTAGTTGTAGAAACAAGGCCACTGTTCTGTTGTCAGATTGGGGCCTTCCATACTCACTAAAGAACTTTCTACATTTGCATGTGAACCTACATATCTCATAGTTTTAGAGCTCATTCAGAATCCTCCTCAGACCTGCAGTTTCTCTGACTTGCCCATCTATTGTGTCTGGTTTACCTCCCTCTTCTGATTCATTTGTCTTTCACTGCAGTTCTCTGTTTCAAGGTTTTACATTATCATATCAGATACACTTTGATAATCCAGTAAAATCTCCGTATTTTGAAGTTATATCTGAAATTCTTTTTACCTTTTAATATGAGATTCACCCTTTTCAGGACTGAGGCAGGGGCTTTTGAAGTTCATTAGTTGCCTGCTTTAAGACATAAATAAAAGTCTTTAGTTCAAACTTCCCTCAGTTTGTTAGATATCCACTGAAACTTTTCCCTATACTTCCACTTCATCCATGTATGTTTTAGAGGATGCTCAGGATTCAGCTTCAATTTAAGATTTCAGCTTGGGGCACAGTAGTCTGGAAGAACAGCTAGGGGGAAAATATGGGTTCATTAGCTGGGGTCACAGTAGTCTGGAAGAACAGCTAGGAGTGCTGCTGTGTACTTAGGAATGCCAGGTCAGCTCATATTAGCCAGAGCAGACTTCTTTGAACTTACAGGTCTAGTTGCCCCCTCAGCTGTAGCAAGCCCTTTCCCTTAAAGAAATAACATAAACAATATACAGTCTCAAGGACGGTTGTTGACTAGGGATGTGACTGAGTTCCAGTCTGTGCTGATTGGAAACATTTCCTGAATGCTTAAGCTATCAATAAAAGAAAATTGAGTGAATGTGTTCAGGGCTCTCGACCTGTGAGACGAGGAGTCCCCTGGTCCCATTCTTTCTACTTACTTCTGTGTATGCGTGTATTTCTTAACATCTCGCCACACCTTGTATTCTCCCTGCACCTGACTGAGGTACTGCTACACCCGTTTGGTATTTTACAGTTTCTGTGAATTGGAAGTCTGGGCTTGGCATGGCTCATTTGAGCCTCTATTGGAGGCTCATAGAACTGAAGCCAAGATGCCAGCCATCTGCAAATTGGAATCTTAGGACCAGTTTCTAGAGTCATTCATGTTCTTGGCAGAATCATTTCTTAGTTGTAGAAACAAGGCCACTGTTCTGTTGTCAGATTGGGGCCTTCCATACTCACTAAAGAACTTTCTACATTTGCATGTGAACCTACATATCTCATAGTTTTAGAGCTCATTCAGAATCCTCCTCAGACCTGCAGTTTCTCTGACTTGCCCATCTATTGTGTCTGGTTTACCTCCCTCTTCTGATTCATTTGTCTTTCACTGCAGTTCTCTGTTTCAAGGTTTTACATTATCATATCAGATACACTTTGATAATCCAGTAAAATCTCCGTATTTTGAAGTTATATCTGAAATTCTTTTTACCTTTTAATATGAGATTCACCCTTTTCAGGACTGAGGCAGGGGCTTTTGAAGTTCATTAGTTGCCTGCTTTAAGACATAAATAAAAGTCTTTAGTTCAAACTTCCCTCAGTTTGTTAGATATCCACTGAAACTTTTCCCTATACTTCCACTTCATCCATGTATGTTTTAGAGGATGCTCAGGATTCAGCTTCAATTTAAGATTTCAGTTAAGCTTCAATCATCTCTGTGAGTCCTGTGTTCTAAACTGTTTGAGTAGTGTACAACTCTTTCTGACCCTGTGGACTATAGCCTGCCAGGCTCCTTGGGCCCATGGGATTCTGCAGGCAAGAATACAGCAGTGGGTTGCCATTTCTTTCTCCAGGGGATCTTCTCAACTCAAGGATCAAACCCACATTTCTAGGTCTCCTTCATTGGCAGGCATGTTCTTTACCACTAGCACCATCTGGGAATCACCAGAATCACCTCCAGCTAAAATATCTTTGAATGCCACCTGAGTGGCATTTCATGAAGAGTGCCCTTTCTTGAATCTATATTTAGTTGCTGAGTCATATAGGGCTTTTTTGATATTTAAAATTCCTAAGTCCTTTTTGCAAATATAACTGCTAACCTCAACCTCAGTTTTGTTTGTAGGGATGTGACTTCCAGTGTTGTTGTACAAATCTCAGTCTTGACCAACCTATGGACTACAGTACACCAGGCTTCCCTGTCTTTCACCATCTCCTGGAGTTTGTTCAAAATCATGTTCACTGAGTTCATTGAATGCTGCCATTCGACTATCTCATCCTCCGTCGTCCCCTTATGGTGGATTTTATTCTAAAACCTAGATATGGCTCCTTGACACTATGTGATTCTACCATGCTATGTATTCTAAAATTTAACTATACATTCAGAGGTCAGTCTCTACAATAGTAGGAGAGAAATATCAGTAAGTAATGAGTTGACTGTTTCTAGCAAAGTAAAACAAAGCAAGCTGTTGTTTAATGGGATAAATGACTAAAGAAGAGAGGCATTCCTAAAAAGAAAAATCTTTTCAGCTCTTTGTATAAAAAATGAGAAAGTGATACTGACAAACATTGACCTATTTAGACCTGTTCTTTTGTTGTTGTTTGTTTGTTTTATCCACCCACTGCCAACCCTTGTCCATGGAAGAAATGGTTAGGACTACAATAGTTAACCATGATTTAAGAAAGCTAAATTGTCTCTTCTGGGTTGATTGAGACCAGGAGCAAGCCTATATTGTTTGTAATATTAGCATCATGTTAGAGAAAGAAAAACATGTGAACTGCAAAGCAAAGGGATTTTTATGTGAGTCAAGCACTTTTGATATGCAAGAACCATGGAGAATTGTTCAAGATGTCACACGGCACTAAGAACTTTACAGAATTTAATTCATTTCATTTCATTTCAAGTATACGTTAAAGAAAGTTAAAACCTTTTAGATAACCAAACAGGATGCAATGAGGATGGAAGTTAAATACTGTTTCCTAAGATCACACAATTTCTACAGAACTGTGATTTGTACACTGAGTGTTGCACTTCAAAGCCAGTGATCTCTTTGCTCTCAAACACTATTTCCATGGAAAGCAAAAGATTTAAAGCTATTCCTATCAAAACCATGAAAAAAGATTTAGTATTCCCAATCAGAAAAGATGGTGAGATTCATTTGTAAGTTGTGTGTGTTTTCCACCTTAATTTTTGTTCAATATGATTCACTATTCTTCACTATTTCTTCATCAAAATAGTCAAGAAATTAAAAGTAAAATGTTAAAAACATGATAAAAGTCTAAACAATACAAAATGGAATAATGTAGAGGATCAACATCCTTTCTGCCTTTACCCTACAGATCTCTATATTCCATATTTAGAGGCAACTACTAATATAGATATGTTTATTATGCAGTCTCTGAGAAATATTCACCCTTCTACAATACAAAATGGTATATATGGTTGACACTATGTGATTCTACCATGCTATGTATTCTAAAATTTAACTATACATTCAGAGGTCAGTCTCTACAATAGTAGGAGAGAAATATCAGTAAGTAATGAGTTGACTGTTTCTAGCAAAGTAAAACAAAGCAAGCTGTTGTTTAATGGGATAAATGACTAAAGAAGAGAGGCATTCCTAAAAAGAAAAATCTTTTCAGCTCTTTGTATAAAAAATGAGAAAGTGATACTGACAAACATTGACCTATTTAGACCTGTTCTTTTGTTGTTGTTTGTTTGTTTTATCCACCCACTGCCAACCCTTGTCCATGGAAGAAATGGTTAGGACTACAATAGTTAACCATGATTTAAGAAAGCTAAATTGTCTCTTCTGGGTTGATTGAGACCAGGAGCAAGCCTATATTGTTTGTAATATTAGCATCATGTTAGAGAAAGAAAAACATGTGAACTGCAAAGCAAAGGGATTTTTATGTGAGTCAAGCACTTTTGATATGCAAGAACCATGGAGAATTGTTCAAGATGTCACACGGCACTAAGAACTTTACAGAATTTAATTCATTTCATTTCATTTCAAGTATACGTTAAAGAAAGTTAAAACCTTTTAGATAACCAAACAGGATGCAATGAGGATGGAAGTTAAATACTGTTTCCTAAGATCACACAATTTCTACAGAACTGTGATTTGTACACTGAGTGTTGCACTTCAAAGCCAGTGATCTCTTTGCTCTCAAACACTATTTCCATGGAAAGCAAAAGATTTAAAGCTATTCCTATCAAAACCATGAAAAAAGATTTAGTATTCCCAATCAGAAAAGATGGTGAGATTCATTTGTAAGTTGTGTGTGTTTTCCACCTTAATTTTTGTTCAATATGATTCACTATTCTTCACTATTTCTTCATCAAAATAGTCAAGAAATTAAAAGTAAAATGTTAAAAACATGATAAAAGTCTAAACAATACAAAATGGAATAATGTAGAGGATCAACATCCTTTCTGCCTTTACCCTACAGATCTCTATATTCCATATTTAGAGGCAACTACTAATATAGATATGTTTATTATGCAGTCTCTGAGAAATATTCACCCTTCTACAATACAAGTATATATGGTATGCACACGTCTATACAGATCCTTCTGTATACTCATAAGAACATAACACATACAGAGACATATGCTAATTTTTTCAGATACAAAAAATATACTTTGGAAATCATTTTTCAATGTATATGTAAGCCTATTATGTCTGTCTTGTCAATAGCTGCCTAAATCTATCAATGTATGTCCTTGATGACTAAATCAACCTGCAATTACTGGAGTTTATTTTGTCTAGTCTTTCATTGTCACTGACAGTACAATAGTTTTCATAAGTCTATATGCACTTTTACATATACATGTCTGCAAATTGCAATCTTAGAAATGTAATATCTAGTTAAGTGAATGTGTGTGCTTGAATTTTCAAATTTTTTCACTACTTTCCAAAAGTTGTACCTATTTCTATTCTCCTAGACAGTATACGAAGTGTTTCTTCATACCTACACCAACACAGTGTTATCACATAATTTTGATCTATGCCAATGTGGAAAGTGAAAAATGCCATCTCATTATTTGTTTACTTTGCATTTAATTACACCCAAGGCTATGCTTTCATATGTTTAAAAGTCATTTATCTTTTTTGTTTTTTATCTATTGCAGTGAACAGCATCTTCGTGGTGTGTCTCTTTTTCTCTTACATTTTGATCATTTAGACCATTTTCTTACTGATTGAAAAATATTCTTATGATAAGGAAATTAGGTTTTGGTCCATCATTGTGCTCCACACATCTTGTCCTATTTATCTTTTGATGTAGTTTATGAGTTATTTTCTAGCTTAAAATTGTTATGAGCCAAATTTATCATCAATAGTTTCCTTTATCATTTCTGGCTGCTTGAATATTATTTTAAAAGCTATATTCTTCTCCAGATTTATTTAAAGACTATGCTAATGGCTAAATTTGATGGTGAACTAAATAGTATATCTTTTATCCTTTTCCAATTTTTTTCAAGTAGAATTTTAGTGACACTAACAGAAATCTAGTTTTAATGTTATTTTTTTTCAAAACAGCTAGTCAGTGTCTCAAGATTTAAATTTGAAATATTATAATCAAAATATATCAGATTTTATAGACAGTATTTCTGTTTATATTGTTAAGATAGCACTCTCAGCTGAAGCACTCAAGCACTGAATCAACAATCTAGGGATGGCTAGTTAATATTTGAACAACATCAATCAAGTACCCACACTCTGAAAGTGACCAGTACAATTACTTCAAATGATCTTAATTGCACCTTCATGAGAAGTTCAATAATTAGCATAAAGCATGTTAGAAATAGTTTTTCATTAACAAAGTGAGCAGTATTCAAATTTGTAAATTAGCTAGGCATATTTTATAAGTTACATGTACCTCTCCCTGGAAGAACTGAGGCTAAAGCTGAAGCTTCAGTATTCTGGTCATCTGACGTGAACAGACGATTCATTGAGAAAGTCCTGATGCTGGGAAAGCTTGGGGGCAGAAGGAGAAGAGAGAATTAGAGGATGAGATGGCTGGATGGACAGTATCACCAATGCAATGGACATGAACTTGGGTAAATTCCACAGGATGGTGAGGGACAGGAATGCCTGGCATGCTGCAGTTCATGGAGTTGTAAAGAGTTGTAAAGAATTGGACACAACTGAGTGAGTGAGCAACAACAACTTTTATAAGTACTACCACAGCTGGATAATGGATGTCTAAGACCTGGTAAGCACAGTTGACCAAAACTCTTTGGAGGAGCAGTCCCCTCCACTCTAAGATTCCAGTCAAGTCTCGTTCCACTAATTACAGCAGATTTTATCTCCTGATTCTCACCTAGGGAATAGTTGATGTAAAAACTAGAATATCATTACATCTGCTTCTAATGAACCTTTGTGCAAGGCTATGTTGCAGTGTCTTAAAGGCAGTTTTCTTTGACTTCATTAAACTTAGAAAAAACACTGTCTGCTTATTTCTTCCTGATGAAAAAGTGATTTTGTAAGTGTGAGCTACCTTAGAATGGAATTTTATTTGGTGTTGAGCTATTTTGGCATTTCTAGATCTCACATCTAGATTCAAACACAAAAGTCAAGATTTGAAGTTTTTAAAAAACAACAGCATAGTCAAACATTATTGGTCAGCTTAATAACCCCATCTGCTATATCCTAGTAATATATTTTTAAAAATTATAAGGCCTGTTTATTATTAGCCTTTGCCTAATACAAATCCTTCCTGTAAGGTGATGTTCACAGAATCTTAATTTGTTGCTGTATTCATTGTCATTATTCCTTGAAAGCATATTCTTTTCATTGTTATTGTTCAGTTGCTAAATCATGTTAGATTCTTTATGATCCCATGAAATGCAGTACACCAGGCTTCTATGTTTTTTACTATCTCCCAGAGTTTGATCAAATTCATGTCCATTGAGTCAGTGATGCTATGTAACCATCTGATTCTCTGCCCCTCCTTTTTTGCCTTCAATCTGTTCCCACAGAAGGGTCTTTTCCAATGAGTCAGCTTGTTGCATCAGGTGGCCAAAGTAGTGGACCTTCAGCTTCATCATCAGTCCTTCCAGTGAACATTCAGGATTAATTTCCTTTAGGACTGATTGATTTGATCCCCTTAGTATCTGAAGGACTCTCTAGAGTCTTCTCCAACACCACAATTCAAAGGCATCAGTCCTTCCATGTTTAGCCATCATTATGGTCCATCTCTCACAACCATATGTGACTTCTTGGACAACCATGACTTTTGACTGCCAAGACCTTTTTCACCAAAATGACCCCTCTGATTGTTAATACTCTATCTAGATTTGTCATAGCTTTCCTTCCAAAAATCAGTGTCTTAATTTCATAACTATGGTCACTCTATGCTGTGATTTGGAGACTAAGAAAATACAATCAGTCACTGCTTCCACTTCTTCTCCTTCTATTTGCCATGAGATGATCGGACTGGATGTCATGATCTTAAGGATGTTTTCATGGCCATCCTCATTCTGGCACACTTCCACAGTGGCTTCTCAGGTTCATAGCACATCACAGTACCTACAGAGAAGTCTTAAATAACTCATAAAGGGTTGTATTATCCATTCCACTCATTTGGAAGGCCTGTTTCAGTTTTCAATTCACACAGAAATTTTAGCCTTTCAGGCTCAAGTGATCTCACATCTAGATTCAAACACAAAAGTCAAGATTTGAAGTTTTTAAAAAACAACAGCATAGTCAAACATTATTGGTCAGCTTAATAACCCCATCTGCTATATCCTAGTAATATATTTTTAAAAATTATAAGGCCTGTTTATTATTAGCCTTTGCCTAATACAAATCCTTCCTGTAAGGTGATGTTCACAGAATCTTAATTTGTTGCTGTATTCATTGTCATTATTCCTTGAAAGCATATTCTTTTCATTGTTATTGTTCAGTTGCTAAATCATGTTAGATTCTTTATGATCCCATGAAATGCAGTACACCAGGCTTCTATGTTTTTTACTATCTCCCAGAGTTTGATCAAATTCATGTCCATTGAGTCAGTGATGCTATGTAACCATCTGATTCTCTGCCCCTCCTTTTTTGCCTTCAATCTGTTCCCACAGAAGGGTCTTTTCCAATGAGTCAGCTTGTTGCATCAGGTGGCCAAAGTAGTGGACCTTCAGCTTCATCATCAGTCCTTCCAGTGAACATTCAGGATTAATTTCCTTTAGGACTGATTGATTTGATCCCCTTAGTATCTGAAGGACTCTCTAGAGTCTTCTCCAACACCACAATTCAAAGGCATCAGTCCTTCCATGTTTAGCCATCATTATGGTCCATCTCTCACAACCATATGTGACTTCTTGGACAACCATGACTTTTGACTGCCAAGACCTTTTTCACCAAAATGACCCCTCTGATTGTTAATACTCTATCTAGATTTGTCATAGCTTTCCTTCCAAAAATCAGTGTCTTAATTTCATAACTATGGTCACTCTATGCTGTGATTTGGAGACTAAGAAAATACAATCAGTCACTGCTTCCACTTCTTCTCCTTCTATTTGCCATGAGATGATCGGACTGGATGTCATGATCTTAAGGATGTTTTCATGGCCATCCTCATTCTGGCACACTTCCACAGTGGCTTCTCAGGTTCATAGCACATCACAGTACCTACAGAGAAGTCTTAAATAACTCATAAAGGGTTGTATTATCCATTCCACTCATTTGGAAGGCCTGTTTCAGTTTTCAATTCACACAGAAATTTAAGGTCTAGCCTTTCAGGCTCAAGTGTTGGCAGCCTCTAAAGCTTCACAAGCACTTGAAAATACTAGTGTGGAGGCTGAAAGTACTAGCTGAAATATCTACATTTCTAAATAAAAACATAAAATTAAATATTTTTTGGATAAAAATATGCTCATAAGATTATCTCGTTTTATGTGGTCTTATTCACAAACATACTATGATAGGTTCAGCTTTTCTCTTTTTTATGAGTTCCCTTTATCTGTATTCTCTTCAGCTATAATTCATCAGAGGAAAATAGCTCTCTTTTATCCACCTATAATTCTTGATCAGAACTTTAAATGCTACTCATCCCTTTGATATGACTTAGTTATGAATGAAAACATTTTCCCTTACACGGAAAATTTGAAGTTCAGTATCATGAGCCAAGAAAAAGTGTGTTTTCACCGTTTACACAAAGTTTGTTGTTACTAGTAAGAAGGGCTTGGTACAAATTAAGGTGCTATAATATTTCACAGAAAATATATCCACATAAATTTTTCCATTAAATACTTAGCATATTATATGGATTATAGAATAGCTCTATTAGAATATAGAATAGATATATATCGCTGGTTAGCATATTCTCCTAATTAAATTATATCCACTTTATGTGGGGTAATCAGTATGTTACTTCTCTAATCAATACACTTCAAGCATTACTTAAAGTTTCTAACATTTATCAGAGATATAATTATATATATGTAAATCATTTGCTGCAGCTTGGGTCATACAATCATTTACTTGAGTAATATGAATTATACTGAAGTCCACAAATGTTATAATAAGCCAAAACATGGCCAGCAGGTCATAGATAAGAAAAAAAAAAAAAAAAAAAGATTTAGTGTACAGGTTTTATTTACAGCTTCAGCAATTACTAGCCAGGTGTCCTTGGGCATCTGACCTTGGGTTACTGTGCAAAATAAAGAAAGATAACATGAAAAGACAGCTAAGTCTTTTTGTAGAATATAGTGAATGTTTACAAATGTACCTTACCATCCTGTATTATTGTGAAAGGAAGTTTCACAGTACCTACAGAGAAGTCTAAAATCCAAAGGGCCATTCCACTCATTTGGAAGGCCTGTTTAAAATTTTTTACTTAAGGTCTAGCCTTTCAGGCTCAAGTGTTGGCAGCCTCTAAAGCTTCACAAGCACTTGAAAATACTAGTGTGGAGGCTGAAAGTACTAGCTGAAATATCTACATTTCTAAATAAAAACATAAAATTAAATATTTTTTGGATAAAAATATGCTCATAAGATTATCTCGTTTTATGTGGTCTTATTCACAAACATACTATGATAGGTTCAGCTTTTCTCTTTTTTATGAGTTCCCTTTATCTGTATTCTCTTCAGCTATAATTCATCAGAGGAAAATAGCTCTCTTTTATCCACCTATAATTCTTGATCAGAACTTTAAATGCTACTCATCCCTTTGATATGACTTAGTTATGAATGAAAACATTTTCCCTTACACGGAAAATTTGAAGTTCAGTATCATGAGCCAAGAAAAAGTGTGTTTTCACCGTTTACACAAAGTTTGTTGTTACTAGTAAGAAGGGCTTGGTACAAATTAAGGTGCTATAATATTTCACAGAAAATATATCCACATAAATTTTTCCATTAAATACTTAGCATATTATATGGATTATAGAATAGCTCTATTAGAATATAGAATAGATATATATCGCTGGTTAGCATATTCTCCTAATTAAATTATATCCACTTTATGTGGGGTAATCAGTATGTTACTTCTCTAATCAATACACTTCAAGCATTACTTAAAGTTTCTAACATTTATCAGAGATATAATTATATATATGTAAATCATTTGCTGCAGCTTGGGTCATACAATCATTTACTTGAGTAATATGAATTATACTGAAGTCCACAAATGTTATAATAAGCCAAAACATGGCCAGCAGGTCATAGATAAGAAAAAAAAGAGAAAAACAAAAGCTTTAGTGTACAGGTTTTATTTACAGCTTCAGCAATTACTAGCCAGGTGTCCTTGGGCATCTGACCTTGGGTTACTGTGCAAAATAAAGAAAGATAACATGAAAAGACAGCTAAGTCTTTTTGTAGAATATAGTGAATGTTTACAAATGTACCTTACCATCCTGTATTATTGGGGTTTATTTTTTGAAAGACATAACAATCTTAAAAGTGTGCTTTACTATCAAAGAATTTTATAAGTGAATGCAAATTCTCAGAGAAAATTCTGACTTGCTGATGGTTTTGAATAGAAAAACCAGTTGAGTAATTGCTTAGAAAAATAGGACTATCAAATGTATAATATTCATACTATGAAAAACCTTGGTGTGAATACATTAAAAAGAAGCATGTTTTTAAACAGAGCAAAACTAGTTACCTAGAGAAAAGAATTACCTCAAGTGAATAGATTGTGACAATAATAAAATAAGAGTAATTCCAAAAAAAAAAAAAAGACAAAGCTACAAAGGTAAAATATGAACCCTGTTGGATAAAAATGATTAATTTTAGGGAAAATACACCTCAGACTTGATTTAAGATAAGTTTTCACTACTTAATAGAAATTAAGAATACTCATTTTTTCATTATAAATCTAGTGCCCTCTTTTCAGTTGGTTTATAATTGACAATTTAAAGTGTAGTAGGTTGTTTCAAATCTCACTTTTAAAATAATTTAATGTCTATGACTCTTGAAAATGTTCAAATTTAAGTTTTTATCTAAGAGGGGAAACAATGTGCTAGAAATGTCAACAGCAACACTGCCTCCAAAGTATCTTGCAGAGATTGCAGTTTATCATTATGTATGTTTACTGAAAATGTTAAATATACACAAAGAAAAGTGTACAGATTTTTTCTTGAGTTCTCAATATGAAGGCTGACCAAGAAGCTACATTTAGCATAACTAAACTTCAGAATCAGGTTCTTCTTGATTCTATCTTTCGTATCTTCCTCACCTCCCCTTTCTTAGAGCTTTTGCATTAGAACAGCACATCATTGTAAATTCCCTCTCCCGATTTGAGATGTAAATCTTTATAAATGTCTCTTCTCAGTTTCACAGCCCAGAATGTCTTTCTCAAGGACCTTGGGTTACTGTGCAAAATAAAGAAAGATAACATGAAAAGACAGCTAAGTCTTTTTGTAGAATATAGTGAATGTTTACAAATGTACCTTACCATCCTGTATTATTGGGGTTTATTTTTTGAAAGACATAACAATCTTAAAAGTGTGCTTTACTATCAAAGAATTTTATAAGTGAATGCAAATTCTCAGAGAAAATTCTGACTTGCTGATGGTTTTGAATAGAAAAACCAGTTGAGTAATTGCTTAGAAAAATAGGACTATCAAATGTATAATATTCATACTATGAAAAACCTTGGTGTGAATACATTAAAAAGAAGCATGTTTTTAAACAGAGCAAAACTAGTTACCTAGAGAAAAGAATTACCTCAAGTGAATAGATTGTGACAATAATAAAATAAGAGAAATCACAAAAAAAAAAACAAGACAAAGCTACAAAGGTAAAATATGAACCCTGTTGGATAAAAATGATTAATTTTAGGGAAAATACACCTCAGACTTGATTTAAGATAAGTTTTCACTACTTAATAGAAATTAAGAATACTCATTTTTTCATTATAAATCTAGTGCCCTCTTTTCAGTTGGTTTATAATTGACAATTTAAAGTGTAGTAGGTTGTTTCAAATCTCACTTTTAAAATAATTTAATGTCTATGACTCTTGAAAATGTTCAAATTTAAGTTTTTATCTAAGAGGGGAAACAATGTGCTAGAAATGTCAACAGCAACACTGCCTCCAAAGTATCTTGCAGAGATTGCAGTTTATCATTATGTATGTTTACTGAAAATGTTAAATATACACAAAGAAAAGTGTACAGATTTTTTCTTGAGTTCTCAATATGAAGGCTGACCAAGAAGCTACATTTAGCATAACTAAACTTCAGAATCAGGTTCTTCTTGATTCTATCTTTCGTATCTTCCTCACCTCCCCTTTCTTAGAGCTTTTGCATTAGAACAGCACATCATTGTAAATTCCCTCTCCCGATTTGAGATGTAAATCTTTATAAATGTCTCTTCTCAGTTTCACAGCCCAGAATGTCTTTCTCAAGGACCTGGAGACCATCTTTAAAACTGTAAATATGAAGAGAGTTGGCAGCCTTATCTTCCAATTTCCTGAGAGGGTAGGAGACCAAATTTCGAGAGCACTTTGCTGAAGTTGTGAAATGACTTTGCATCATGAAAATAGAAGCAGTGTATTTTGCCTCTGGATAAGACCAATTAGTCCATATGGATGGACAAGATTGTATCCTAACTCCAGTGCTTAATAATTCTTCCATCTTTTCTTTCAGAGAAGTTGTGTACAACCTGAGTTCTGGCTTCTTCCCTAAAGCAATAGCTTAGAAAAAAATTCATTTTTGCCAGTATAATTTTGTCTGATGTGTTTTTTGCTTTGACAAAGTATTAGTGCTAAAAACAGAAATTGGGCAATATAAAGAAACAGAGAAAAATATACTATTTTTGGGTGGTATATTCAAACATGTTGTTTCTGATGATGAAATGTCTGAAGACCTACCTGAAAGGACAGATTTAGATATATGGATAACATAGAAACTAAGTATATGGATATATGATTGAGTATATGGATATATAATATACATGTGGACATGAGTATATGAATTATATAGGAATAAAAGAAAGAAGTGTGAAAAACCCTTGATAGGGTTTTTTCATTGGATTTGGAAGATTTGAAAAGCATCAAAAAACATTTTCCTGCATGGCACATCATGATGCATGATGTCTTTTAAATTGTTTACTCTTGAAAATGTTCAAATTTAAGTTTTTATCTAAGGGGAAACAATGTGCTAGAAATGTCAACAGCAACACTGCCTCCAAAGTATCTTGCAGAGATTGCAGTTTATCATTATGTATGTTTACTGAAAATGTTAAATATACACAAAGAAAAGTGTACAGATTTTTTCTTGAGTTCTCAATATGAAGGCTGACCAAGAAGCTACATTTAGCATAACTAAACTTCAGAATCAGGTTCTTCTTGATTCTATCTTTCGTATCTTCCTCACCTCCCCTTTCTTAGAGCTTTTGCATTAGAACAGCACATCATTGTAAATTCCCTCTCCCGATTTGAGATGTAAATCTTTATAAATGTCTCTTCTCAGTTTCACAGCCCAGAATGTCTTTCTCAAGGACCTGGAGACCATCTTTAAAACTGTAAATATGAAGAGAGTTGGCAGCCTTATCTTCCAATTTCCTGAGAGGGTAGGAGACCAAATTTCGAGAGCACTTTGCTGAAGTTGTGAAATGACTTTGCATCATGAAAATAGAAGCAGTGTATTTTGCCTCTGGATAAGACCAATTAGTCCATATGGATGGACAAGATTGTATCCTAACTCCAGTGCTTAATAATTCTTCCATCTTTTCTTTCAGAGAAGTTGTGTACAACCTGAGTTCTGGCTTCTTCCCTAAAGCAATAGCTTAGAAAAAAATTCATTTTTGCCAGTATAATTTTGTCTGATGTGTTTTTTGCTTTGACAAAGTATTAGTGCTAAAAACAGAAATTGGGCAATATAAAGAAACAGAGAAAAATATACTATTTTTGGGTGGTATATTCAAACATGTTGTTTCTGATGATGAAATGTCTGAAGACCTACCTGAAAGGACAGATTTAGATATATGGATAACATAGAAACTAAGTATATGGATATATGATTGAGTATATGGATATATAATATACATGTGGACATGAGTATATGAATTATATAGGAATAAAAGAAAGAAGTGTGAAAAACCCTTGATAGGGTTTTTTCATTGGATTTGGAAGATTTGAAAAGCATCAAAAAACATTTTCCTGCATGGCACATCATGATGCATGATGTCTTTTAAAAGTTAATTTATACTCAGATGAGAAAGTGAGGTTAAGAATAATGGATCAGTTCTGTAGATAATTGAAGATTTTTCTCTCTAGAAAGCAATTCAATAGTCAATGTGATTTGTTGTTGAGTAATGTTTTTCTTTAATAAAAAATGCTAAGGAATTATTAACTGGAAAATCCAATCAGTTCACTTTTTTTTTTTTTTTAAAGAAAATGTAACCATTTATAAGCAATGAGAAGATTTTGGAAAATTCTTCAGTGGTAAATTATAATCCAAAAGCATTGCTAGTAATGAAAAATTGAACACAAAGAAAATATAGATTCTATGCATTATGAAAAATGAAATTTCAACTATTGATCTAGATACCTTAGGAGGAAAATTGTTCATGAAGTATTTGTTTGGAAATTGCTTCAATAATGTTAATTACAAAATATATCTAAAATAAAGAATTCAAACAGTGACAAAAGACTACACACTTCAAATACAGCAATAGTAGAAGAGAATAAAAAATTCTGACTCTGCTACTTGTCGTGTAAATTAACTTTGTTGTTCAGTTGCTTGGTCATGTCTGACTCTACCCCATGAATGGCAGCATGCCAGGCTTCCCTGTCCTTCACTATCACCCGGAGCTTCCTCAAACTCATGTCCATTGAGTCAGTGATGCTATGCAAACATCTCATCGTCTGTTGTCCTCTTCTCTTGCTCTCAATCTCTGCAAGCATCAGGGTCTTTTCCAATGAGTCGGTTCTTCGCTTCTCATCAGGTGACATACAGGAGATCGCTTCTCCTGTCACTTCCACATCTTCATGCTGCTTGCTTCCATGTTATCCCACACTACCTTTTTTTTTTTTTTGATACTCTAACTCTTTCCTTCTTCTGTCTCATACTTGATTCTACTGTAGATATTTTCAGATCTTTTCTATATCCAGTTGGAAAATGTAAATGGTAAAGAGGACTTATTTCTTGACCTTTTCTAGCTATCCATACACTACTAACATGTTTTCTCTATTGTAATGATTCCATGTGAGCATAGAACATTCCATAATGATTTTTCCTGAGGTTTCAGACAGGGTCTGGGGAAAATTTCAGGTTTATCTGTAGATTCTCACATCTGGTGTTTCTATCCCCTCTAGTAGATAATTGCTGGGTGGTTGTAATTTATGCTTTCAAGGGAGAGAGTTCCACATGGGCAGTTAAATCCTATTTCCTGTCTCAGTCTTCTCATACATGACTATGGGAAAAATCATAGTTTTGACTATATGGACCTTTGTCAGTAAAGTGATGTGTTTTTAATACACTCTAGTTTTGTCATAGCTTTCCTTCCAAGGAGCAACTGTCTTTTAATTACATGGCTGCAATCACTTTCCACAGTGATTTTGGAGACCAAGAAAATAAAATATCACTGCTTCCACTTTTTCACTTTCTATTCAAAATGAGGTGATTGGACTGGATACCATGATCTTAGAGTTTTAAATATTAATTGTTAACTTTCAAGCCAGCATTTTTTCAATAATGTTAATTACAAAATATATCTAAAATAAAGAATTCAAACAGTGACAAAAGACTACACACTTCAAATACAGCAATAGTAGAAGAGAATAAAAAATTCTGACTCTGCTACTTGTCGTGTAAATTAACTTTGTTGTTCAGTTGCTTGGTCATGTCTGACTCTACCCCATGAATGGCAGCATGCCAGGCTTCCCTGTCCTTCACTATCACCCGGAGCTTCCTCAAACTCATGTCCATTGAGTCAGTGATGCTATGCAAACATCTCATCGTCTGTTGTCCTCTTCTCTTGCTCTCAATCTCTGCAAGCATCAGGGTCTTTTCCAATGAGTCGGTTCTTCGCTTCTCATCAGGTGACATACAGGAGATCGCTTCTCCTGTCACTTCCACATCTTCATGCTGCTTGCTTCCATGTTATCCCACACTACCTTTTTTTTTTTTTTGATACTCTAACTCTTTCCTTCTTCTGTCTCATACTTGATTCTACTGTAGATATTTTCAGATCTTTTCTATATCCAGTTGGAAAATGTAAATGGTAAAGAGGACTTATTTCTTGACCTTTTCTAGCTATCCATACACTACTAACATGTTTTCTCTATTGTAATGATTCCATGTGAGCATAGAACATTCCATAATGATTTTTCCTGAGGTTTCAGACAGGGTCTGGGGAAAATTTCAGGTTTATCTGTAGATTCTCACATCTGGTGTTTCTATCCCCTCTAGTAGATAATTGCTGGGTGGTTGTAATTTATGCTTTCAAGGGAGAGAGTTCCACATGGGCAGTTAAATCCTATTTCCTGTCTCAGTCTTCTCATACATGACTATGGGAAAAATCATAGTTTTGACTATATGGACCTTTGTCAGTAAAGTGATGTGTTTTTAATACACTCTAGTTTTGTCATAGCTTTCCTTCCAAGGAGCAACTGTCTTTTAATTACATGGCTGCAATCACTTTCCACAGTGATTTTGGAGACCAAGAAAATAAAATATCACTGCTTCCACTTTTTCACTTTCTATTCAAAATGAGGTGATTGGACTGGATACCATGATCTTAGAGTTTTAAATATTAATTGTTAACTTTCAAGCCAGCATTTTCATTCTCATCTTTCATACTCATCAAGAGACTTCTTAAAAATTTGGCAGTTATATGTCCAATCCCTAATTTTTTCTCTCCAGCAGTGGATTATGAGAAAATAAATTTCAATCATCTTATCACTTAATCCGTAAATAATTCAGAATATATTTTTTAAAAATCATGAGTTTGGACTTCCCTGGTGGTCCAATGGGTAAGGACACTGCCTTGCAGAGCAACGGGCACCAGTTTGATCCCTGGCCTGGGAAGATCCCACGTGCTGCAGAGTGGCTGGACCAATGCGTCCAATTACTGAGTTGGAGCTCTGGAGCACATGTGCCTAGAGTTGGCGCTCTGTGACAACAGAGGCCACTACAATGGGAGGCCCACACAGGCCAAAGAACAAAGATGGATGAGAATGGAGAAATGAAAGACCAATAGAACTGGCCCACCCACCCCCTTCCCTCCCCTCCCTCCCCACCTCCCTCCCGCATCCCCCAAAATAATCAATTTAACAAAATTATATATTCTATATATCATTCTCACAACTAAAACAAAAATTCCTTAGTATCAGCTCTAGTAAATGTTCAAATTTCCATGGTTGTCTCAAAATTTGTTTCAATTTGTTTGTTTTGAAATCAAGATGTAAATTATATTCACACATTGAAGCTGGTTGTGTCTCTTTGTTGTAATTTATAAAATTTCTGTTTGTTTTTTTTTTTTAAAGATCAAGAGTAAATAAGGCTAATAGTCTGTCTATCTTATTGTATCCGTTGTAACTGCTGACAGTATGTCTTTTGGTTAAGAAGTGAGTAATTAATTGGTCTCTAGTATTTGATAGAGATGGGAGAGGTAGGGGATGACTTCCAGTTCAATAGATGGGAAGTGCTCAAGGGGAGGAGGCGTGGTCTTGACAAGGCAGTTGGGAGCCCGGGTGGAGCAGTCAGTCAGACTTAGCAGTAAAATCAATAAAGGCAAATTGTTTGCAGCTGCTCACAGAGTTCGTCTTGATAAACAAGATTTTGCCATTAGAGATTACAGAATAAGAGGCTGCTACAAAATAGTCTACGGTTCTCACCAGATAATCCCAAATGAAGTAATCATTTCACTTGCACCTTCTGATCCTATCATGTTAAACCTTTAAAAAGAATTTCCTGGTATATAGCTATGATTGAAGTCACTTTCCAAAACTTCTCAGATATATTGTACTGTGTTTTCTCTTTTATTTCCCAAGTAATAAAGCAATACAAATAAAATCAATATGGAAGGAACAATGATGCTCATGTGCAGATGTTAATTGAAAGAACTCTAAAAAGTAAATATTCCAATCTGTGGGAAAGCAATTGTACAAACACATCCATTCCAGAAAATCATTTTGGATGGCTGGGAGAACTCAGCCGATTAAGAGGGATGTGATTAAATTTAGTAAGAATACTAATAATTCAAGAAAAAATGCAGAAATGTGCAGACTGTGTGAATTGAATGAGAATTTCTAACACTTTAATGTGCATGGATAAACCTGAGTTCCTGACACCCAGATGAACAAAGGATTGTGAGCTGTAAAGTTGTTAAGGAATTAGAAGCATTTCAGCAGTCAGAAGAGTAATGACAAAAGCCAGAACCCAAACACTTCACCCAAGAAGGGCATAACCATGTGCCATGGTCTAAATATACCATAGAGATCAGAAAATATCTGGCTCTGACAATAACTATTGTGTACACTTGGGCAAATCATTTGACTTCTCTCAGCAAAGCTTGCATTTCTAGTGAAATGAAGAAAAATATGCCTACCTGGAAGCAGTGCTGTGGATAGTAAATTATAAAATATATGCAAAAGATCTACCTTAGTGCATGTTGCTGGTTATGTTTACAAAGAGAGACAGGCATTCTTCATGTACAATATTAGACTCTCCAGATTGTGAGGCACTTAAAACTCAGCTGTCCTACTTACAATGCCTGACATTTGAAAATGGAAGCCATTGCATTATAATATTATTATTTTAAACCTCTGTGACTTCTCTGCCAAGGATTCATTCAGTTGATAATTATATGTTTCTAATGATGGAGAGTCCATTTCCTTTAAAATTCCACCAAAGTGTTTTCAAATATACAGAGTCACTTGTGAAGCTGTAGCTTTACTTCTGTCTCAATCTGAATTAGGAACCCCATATTAAATTAGAAAAAAGTGTTTTAGTCTACGGTTCTCACCAGATAATCCCAAATGAAGTAATCATTTCACTTGCACCTTCTGATCCTATCATGTTAAACCTTTAAAAAGAATTTCCTGGTATATAGCTATGATTGAAGTCACTTTCCAAAACTTCTCAGATATATTGTACTGTGTTTTCTCTTTTATTTCCCAAGTAATAAAGCAATACAAATAAAATCAATATGGAAGGAACAATGATGCTCATGTGCAGATGTTAATTGAAAGAACTCTAAAAAGTAAATATTCCAATCTGTGGGAAAGCAATTGTACAAACACATCCATTCCAGAAAATCATTTTGGATGGCTGGGAGAACTCAGCCGATTAAGAGGGATGTGATTAAATTTAGTAAGAATACTAATAATTCAAGAAAAAATGCAGAAATGTGCAGACTGTGTGAATTGAATGAGAATTTCTAACACTTTAATGTGCATGGATAAACCTGAGTTCCTGACACCCAGATGAACAAAGGATTGTGAGCTGTAAAGTTGTTAAGGAATTAGAAGCATTTCAGCAGTCAGAAGAGTAATGACAAAAGCCAGAACCCAAACACTTCACCCAAGAAGGGCATAACCATGTGCCATGGTCTAAATATACCATAGAGATCAGAAAATATCTGGCTCTGACAATAACTATTGTGTACACTTGGGCAAATCATTTGACTTCTCTCAGCAAAGCTTGCATTTCTAGTGAAATGAAGAAAAATATGCCTACCTGGAAGCAGTGCTGTGGATAGTAAATTATAAAATATATGCAAAAGATCTACCTTAGTGCATGTTGCTGGTTATGTTTACAAAAGAGAGACAGGCATTCTTCATGTACAATATTAGACTCTCCAGATTGTGAGGCACTTAAAACTCAGCTGTCCTACTTACAATGCCTGACATTTGAAAATGGAAGCCATTGCATTATAATATTATTATTTTTAAACCTCTGTGACTTCTCTGCCAAGGATTCATTCAGTTGATAATTATATGTTTCTAATGATGGAGAGTCCATTTCCTTTAAAATTCCACCAAAGTGTTTTCAAATATACAGAGTCACTTGTGAAGCTGTAGCTTTACTTCTGTCTCAATCTGAATTAGGAACTGCTTTGGCTTTCCTGATAAGCATATTAAATTAGAATATAAATCATTGCTGTTTGGTAGAGTGGCTCATATATTTTTGTTGAAGGTGGAGACAAGCGTATTTTAAAATCAACCAGCACAGTGTCCAATGTATAATATGTCTTCCTTAAATGTTTGCTATTTGTGATAGAGATGACAATGAATCTGTTTCTGATTTTTGTGCTTATGACACTCATTTTGAAGCTATTTCAAAGTTTTGTATAAAATTATCCTCCCAGTTGTGTCTTCAAAATATACAGCTGGACACCATTATCGCAGACATGCCTCTGTGCATTTGTATTTTGTATTATTGTCTATTTGTTTCTTTCTCTGCCTACTCATCTGTTTTTCTGGCTGTGACTTTTAGCCTCCTCATTTGTCTAAGTAAGTATTGTCCTTGGCTGCTTACCTTCCATCATTTCTATTGTTTCTTGCTTTCTGGTCACTTTGTTTGATGGCATCTGTGCAACACTCACACTCATTAATATCCTCCACAAGTTGTTTAATGATAGAGGAACCCTGTTGAGTGTCTGCACAGTTAAGAAAGAAAATTGTCCAGCTTTTGATAAAAGTCTGTACACAGATTATTCTTAACTTAAGAAATTGTCAGAAGTTAATGACATGCAAATAAAGGCAGATGCAACTACTTAGTGATTTCTCTGAAATGTGGTGTGTATGTGTGTGTGTGTGTGTGTGTGTGTGTGAAAGAGAGAGATTTAACTCCTTCAGTGAAGAATAAGTATGTGCATAGACAAATACACTTAACGAGAAATGAATCATCTATCACTAACGCTTAATAGCATTTTGTTAAAACATGCCAGTGATAATTATTATTGGAGAAAATGTTTTGATAATTATGCAAACTGCCTAGTTTCTTCATTGCATATTGTTTGTGCTTAATATATTTCAAATCAAGTATCTCTTATATTTTACAATACTATGTAAATGCTTTGATAATAAGAATGTTCTAAAATAAACATTCAGTTGATAATTATATGTTTCTAATGATGGAGAGTCCATTTCCTTTAAAATTCCACCAAAGTGTTTTCAAATATACAGAGTCACTTGTGAAGCTGTAGCTTTACTTCTGTCTCAATCTGAATTAGGAACTGCTTTGGCTTTCCTGATAAGCATATTAAATTAGAATATAAATCATTGCTGTTTGGTAGAGTGGCTCATATATTTTTGTTGAAGGTGGAGACAAGCGTATTTTAAAATCAACCAGCACAGTGTCCAATGTATAATATGTCTTCCTTAAATGTTTGCTATTTGTGATAGAGATGACAATGAATCTGTTTCTGATTTTTGTGCTTATGACACTCATTTTGAAGCTATTTCAAAGTTTTGTATAAAATTATCCTCCCAGTTGTGTCTTCAAAATATACAGCTGGACACCATTATCGCAGACATGCCTCTGTGCATTTGTATTTTGTATTATTGTCTATTTGTTTCTTTCTCTGCCTACTCATCTGTTTTTCTGGCTGTGACTTTTAGCCTCCTCATTTGTCTAAGTAAGTATTGTCCTTGGCTGCTTACCTTCCATCATTTCTATTGTTTCTTGCTTTCTGGTCACTTTGTTTGATGGCATCTGTGCAACACTCACACTCATTAATATCCTCCACAAGTTGTTTAATGATAGAGGAACCCTGTTGAGTGTCTGCACAGTTAAGAAAGAAAATTGTCCAGCTTTTGATAAAAGTCTGTACACAGATTATTCTTAACTTAAGAAATTGTCAGAAGTTAATGACATGCAAATAAAGGCAGATGCAACTACTTAGTGATTTCTCTGAAATGTGGTGTGTATGTGTGTGTGTGTGTGTGTGTGTGTGAAAGAGAGAGATTTAACTCCTTCAGTGAAGAATAAGTATGTGCATAGACAAATACACTTAACGAGAAATGAATCATCTATCACTAACGCTTAATAGCATTTTGTTAAAACATGCCAGTGATAATTATTATTGGAGAAAATGTTTTGATAATTATGCAAACTGCCTAGTTTCTTCATTGCATATTGTTTGTGCTTAATATATTTCAAATCAAGTATCTCTTATATTTTACAATACTATGTAAATGCTTTGATAATAAGAATGTTCTAAAATAAACATTCATGTCTTGCCCAAGGCTTAGTAGTACTCACAAAGGATAAAGACAGTAATTCAACATGACATTGTTCAAAATGACCAACTTATCACACTTTGACCTCAAAAATGCAGGCTGATTGTTTCTTTTTACTGTTGACTTTTTCAATCCTAGAATTTTCTGTGAGAGAGGTTGTTTAAAATCAAATGCTCATGTCCTATATGGAATTTCTGCAATAGTTCAAACTTGTGGAACAAAAAACTATAAAAGATCATTTACAGTTCAATCAAGGTTTCTGCAAATGTGGCGGCTGTGAGGTAGCTGAACGACATGTCAGCTAATATTAAGGATGACAGAAAGAGTGTGTTCACCCTAAACTTGAAGGCAGAGCACAAAGGATAACATAAAATCCTTTCATATGGAAATTCAACTCCTCAGTGGGAACCTTCGTGGGAGGCCTGGGGTTTTACATCACCCACCACTTTCTCGGGTGAACTGAAGTGTGAAAGGAACTTTTGGTTCACTCTGATTTTCCTCCTCCTAAAATGGTAACTATTCTCTAAGTCTTCAAATGTCTTTCTAGTTCAGACAAGAAAAGAATTAAATTTTCTTAAATTTCTTGTCTTAGCAAGAGTGCATGATTACTTTGAAAATCCTCAGAAGTTCTTTCATTCTTTCTTCTTTTTAAAAAACAACTTTTATCTCTTATATTTAACATTATTTTTCTAATTGTAGTAGTTAATAGCAAAGGAGACTTCAACTGGAGAATATTTACAAACTATTTTGTTGCTGAAATAATAAAAGTGGTTCAACACATCTTCATCATTCCCAAGCACACATGCACACATATACACCACAGACTCACCACTTACCAATATTTAGATAAATGAACCTTATCACAAGGATACTACTTACATCTCAGTTGGGATTGGTTGCCTAGGAACCAACTCCTTCTTCTGGACCCTAGGAATGCTTGCCTACTAGCAATGATTGAAGCTTATTGGCTCCATTAATTCTAATCTCTAGAGTCTGTACCCAGGGACAGAGGGAGATAATGTCTCTCTAAACTTTGGCTTGTCATTGGCAGAAGTCACATACAACACATATTGGGCACATTCTAAAGAATTTGCTACAAATCAGCTAATCTGCTCAGGATAATGTTTATGCAGATGGATTTTTATATTAATTGACCATAATTTTTTTTGGTTATTATTATCATCCAAATTGAGTGTGGAGAAAAACAGGCAATATTAAAGATAAAATAAATTAAAAATAAATCCCATGTATGTCTTTTTCAAGGATAATCAAATCATTTAAGCGAGTATTCACATGCCAGATAGAGAAAAGACAATGGATAGCAGAGTATGCCTGACCTGTTCATAATTTTCTGCAAATCTATTCCATCCTCCCTGCCTTTCATGCTTCTATTGTATCATTTAATCCAAAATAAGCCAGATCTGAGAAGCTGTCTGAGTTTTGGCCAGGGAGAAGTCCTGTTCAGGTTTATTTTACCACGGTGTCTGTATGTAGAGAAGATCTTTATTTCTAATGGAATCCCAGTTTCACATATAAAAACATCAGCACAAAGCCATAGTGGAGACCCCAAATTATAAACCCCTGTAAATTATAGTGTTCTCCTAAGCTTTCAAAAGGCTCCGAAAGCTAGTATGGAGGCAATCTTCAGAATTTCACAAAATCATGTTTGAAAGCATTGAATATTAGAAAACAGTTTTCTTAGGTCCTGCTTATGAGGATCTCAGAAGGAGAAAAAACTGTTCATGAATGTACCTACATGAAGGCTTCTTCAATTGGGGTCAGTTATTTGCATTTAAGAATCCATGTCCTAGGGCTTCCCTGGTGGTCCAGTGGGTAAGGACACCATCTTGTAGTGCAAGGGGCGCCAGTTCGATCCCTGGTCTGGAAAGATCCCACGAGCCACAGGGCGGCTGGACATTTAAGGGGGAATCCAGCTGGTGCTTCCCTGAGATGGGAGGCCCTTATCACAAGGATACTACTTACATCTCAGTTGGGATTGGTTGCCTAGGAACCAACTCCTTCTTCTGGACCCTAGGAATGCTTGCCTACTAGCAATGATTGAAGCTTATTGGCTCCATTAATTCTAATCTCTAGAGTCTGTACCCAGGGACAGAGGGAGATAATGTCTCTCTAAACTTTGGCTTGTCATTGGCAGAAGTCACATACAACACATATTGGGCACATTCTAAAGAATTTGCTACAAATCAGCTAATCTGCTCAGGATAATGTTTATGCAGATGGATTTTTATATTAATTGACCATAATTTTTTTTGGTTATTATTATCATCCAAATTGAGTGTGGAGAAAAACAGGCAATATTAAAGATAAAATAAATTAAAAATAAATCCCATGTATGTCTTTTTCAAGGATAATCAAATCATTTAAGCGAGTATTCACATGCCAGATAGAGAAAAGACAATGGATAGCAGAGTATGCCTGACCTGTTCATAATTTTCTGCAAATCTATTCCATCCTCCCTGCCTTTCATGCTTCTATTGTATCATTTAATCCAAAATAAGCCAGATCTGAGAAGCTGTCTGAGTTTTGGCCAGGGAGAAGTCCTGTTCAGGTTTATTTTACCACGGTGTCTGTATGTAGAGAAGATCTTTATTTCTAATGGAATCCCAGTTTCACATATAAAAACATCAGCACAAAGCCATAGTGGAGACCCCAAATTATAAACCCCTGTAAATTATAGTGTTCTCCTAAGCTTTCAAAAGGCTCCGAAAGCTAGTATGGAGGCAATCTTCAGAATTTCACAAAATCATGTTTGAAAGCATTGAATATTAGAAAACAGTTTTCTTAGGTCCTGCTTATGAGGATCTCAGAAGGAGAAAAAACTGTTCATGAATGTACCTACATGAAGGCTTCTTCAATTGGGGTCAGTTATTTGCATTTAAGAATCCATGTCCTAGGGCTTCCCTGGTGGTCCAGTGGGTAAGGACACCATCTTGTAGTGCAAGGGGCGCCAGTTCGATCCCTGGTCTGGAAAGATCCCACGAGCCACAGGGCAGCTGGACTGATGTGTCCAACTACCGAGCAGGAGCTCTGGAGTGCATGCACCCAGAGCTGGTGCTCTGCAGCGAGAGAGGCCACTGAGATGGGAGGCCCACACAGGCCAAAGAACAAAGATGTATGAAAACAAATAAATGAAAGACCAAAAAAAACCACAATAAAAAAAAAAAAGAATCCTTGCCCTGTATCTTCCAAATTATTTTTAGAATTACATGGAAATGCACATTTTTCTTCCAACATTTTTTCAAAGTATGGTTTTTTTCTATTCTCTAAAAATAAATATTATTTTCAAAAGCCAAATTAACATTTGCATTGCAATATGAAGGAACTAATGTTTGTGATGGAAAGCTGTAAGTACACTTTGAGACATGGGAAAATATAGTATTTTAGACAAATATATTGTGTGAATTAGATATGTATATTTTAATTTTATTTTCACATGGTGAATTTAGTAGCTTTTAAATGAGTCTATAATGGCTAAAATATACTCAACATTCACATATAATTTAGCCAGTCAATCCTAATGGATATGAACCCTGAATATCCATTGGAAGAACTGATGCTGAAACTGAAGCTCTGATCCTTTGCCACCTGATGCACAGAGCCAACTCATTGGAAAAGACCCTGGTATTGGGAAAGATTGAAGACAAATAGAGAAGGGAAAGGAAAAAGATGAGATGATTTGCTGGCATAACTGACTCAGTGGACATAAATATGAGCAACATCTAGGAGGTAGAGAATGGCAGAGAGCCAAGCATGTATAGAAAATCTTATTTCTAATGGAATCCCAGTTTCACATATAAAACATCAGCACAAAGCCATAGTGGAGACCCCAAATTATAAACCCTGTAAATTATAGTGTTCTAGTTAAATGGAGGCAATCTTCAGAATTTCACAAAATCATGTTTGAAAGCATTGAATATTAGAAAACAGTTTTCTTAGGTCCTGCTTATGAGGATCTCAGAAGGAGAAAAAACTGTTCATGAATGTACCTACATGAAGGCTTCTTCAATTGGGGTCAGTTATTTGCATTTAAGAATCCATGTCCTAGGGCTTCCCTGGTGGTCCAGTGGGTAAGGACACCATCTTGTAGTGCAAGGGGCGCCAGTTCGATCCCTGGTCTGGAAAGATCCCACGAGCCACAGGGCAGCTGGACTGATGTGTCCAACTACCGAGCAGGAGCTCTGGAGTGCATGCACCCAGAGCTGGTGCTCTGCAGCGAGAGAGGCCACTGAGATGGGAGGCCCACACAGGCCAAAGAACAAAGATGTATGAAAACAAATAAATGAAAGACCAAAAAAAACCACAATAAAAAAAAAAAAGAATCCTTGCCCTGTATCTTCCAAATTATTTTTAGAATTACATGGAAATGCACATTTTTCTTCCAACATTTTTTCAAAGTATGGTTTTTTTCTATTCTCTAAAAATAAATATTATTTTCAAAAGCCAAATTAACATTTGCATTGCAATATGAAGGAACTAATGTTTGTGATGGAAAGCTGTAAGTACACTTTGAGACATGGGAAAATATAGTATTTTAGACAAATATATTGTGTGAATTAGATATGTATATTTTAATTTTATTTTCACATGGTGAATTTAGTAGCTTTTAAATGAGTCTATAATGGCTAAAATATACTCAACATTCACATATAATTTAGCCAGTCAATCCTAATGGATATGAACCCTGAATATCCATTGGAAGAACTGATGCTGAAACTGAAGCTCTGATCCTTTGCCACCTGATGCACAGAGCCAACTCATTGGAAAAGACCCTGGTATTGGGAAAGATTGAAGACAAATAGAGAAGGGAAAGGAAAAAGATGAGATGATTTGCTGGCATAACTGACTCAGTGGACATAAATATGAGCAACATCTAGGAGGTAGAGAATGGCAGAGAGCCAAGCATGTTGCAGTCCATGGCACTTCAAAGAGTTAAACCATGACTTAGTGACTGTACAGAAACAATTAGCCATGATAGCATTTATCTTGATTATTTATAAAATTAAATAAATAATAAACTTCTATGGGCATAGAAAACACCAACCTAAAAAAATATTGTTTCTGTGAGTTAGACACAAGATATAGTCACTGAGAAAATGAGTAATATTTGCATAAAGGATTTTTTATATTGCATAGAATGTAAAGTTAATAGTTTAATATAGTTACTATGTTTTCTTTATCAGAAGGAAACATTTGAATATAAGCATGTATATAAGGTTCTAGAGTGTAAGGTTGTTCACTGAACTCTATCTAATCAATATGAATAATCTATATACATTTTTTCAGACTTTCCTTTATACAGTCCTGAAAGGAAATGCCAGAGAAATAAGCTAAGTCATAAGGAACATCGCCATCCAGTCATGAGGCATGATGTTCATCTCCACATGAAATATTGCAGTCACAGAACATGCATTAATCATAAGATGATTTTATGTGCCTTTATTGTATGTTTTTCATAAAAGGTTATAAAAGCAAAAATATTTACAGAAATAATATCATCCTAGTAATTCACCTGAGAGAATAATGATTAGAAAGTGAAGTGATGAAGAATATTTGATATAAATAGAAATCTAATTTTAAAATCGCCAGAAAAAGCCATTGTGTCAGTTTGTTGGGATCAAGACACATGCAGGGACATACAAATGTTCAAAATAAATATATAAATACAGTTGAGGCAACTGCTTTCAGAAAACAGTAAAATATTAATAGTTAAATCACTTGTGAGTTAATGCCAGATAAATGCAAGGTAATATATGTTCATTGGGATATATCAAGAAAAGAAATGTCTTTGCATCTTCCTAAATTTTAGAGCAACTTGATTATTAAATATGTATTGACCAAAGACACTAGTACTCCTTGGAAAATGGCTGATCCTAGGACTGGGACAGGGAGAATATAAAATGGTTCTGGAACAAGTCATTACATAAGAAAGCAATATTTAAAAATAGTGAATAGAGACCTGTCAGAGAGACACAAGAATTAATCAGAAGGAATTCATAGTGGACAAAGCTGAGACACATTGAACAGCAAAATTAATGTTACAGTATTAGTTCATACGTTAAGACATAAAGTAAACATCCAGGAGTTCATATTGATAATGATAAATAATGAAGTAATTAATATATATATAAATAAGGAATAACAGGCCAACTTTTCTGAGAGAAGAATGCCTATGATATATGAATATATCTCCTTTTATGAGATGGAGATGAATATATGAATAAATGTGTATATATGTATATGTATACAGTAATGGCAAATCTGATGAAATCTGAACAAATTCTGGAGGGTAGTTAATGCAATGTACTAGTGCTGGTTTCTTAAATTTAACAAGTGAATCAACAGCAAACGATAGATAATAACTTTAGAGAAAATTTAAACTGAGTGAGAAATGTGCTGAAAATTTCTGTAAATTCCTTGAAACCTTCCTGTAAATCTAACATTTTTTTTCCAAAATAAGAAATTTCTTAAAAGAAGTATGAGCTGACCTGTTTAAGTTAACAACACAATGAATGCCGATCAATGAAATTTTCTTTCTAATTTCTATCTATAGTAAGAAGAAATACAATCTTGATTTCCTTCATAGTTTCTTCCTGCTGTATCATATATTGCAGCAAAGTAGACAAAAACATAAAAGTGAGAAGAGACAGCCTCTTCAATAAGCGGTACAAATGTTCAAAATAAATATATAAATACAGTTGAGGCAACTGCTTTCAGAAAACAGTAAAATATTAATAGTTAAATCACTTGTGAGTTAATGCCAGATAAATGCAAGGTAATATATGTTCATTGGGATATATCAAGAAAAGAAATGTCTTTGCATCTTCCTAAATTTTAGAGCAACTTGATTATTAAATATGTATTGACCAAAGACACTAGTACTCCTTGGAAAATGGCTGATCCTAGGACTGGGACAGGGAGAATATAAAATGGTTCTGGAACAAGTCATTACATAAGAAAGCAATATTTAAAAATAGTGAATAGAGACCTGTCAGAGAGACACAAGAATTAATCAGAAGGAATTCATAGTGGACAAAGCTGAGACACATTGAACAGCAAAATTAATGTTACAGTATTAGTTCATACGTTAAGACATAAAGTAAACATCCAGGAGTTCATATTGATAATGATAAATAATGAAGTAATTAATATATATATAAATAAGGAATAACAGGCCAACTTTTCTGAGAGAAGAATGCCTATGATATATGAATATATCTCCTTTTATGAGATGGAGATGAATATATGAATAAATGTGTATATATGTATATGTATACAGTAATGGCAAATCTGATGAAATCTGAACAAATTCTGGAGGGTAGTTAATGCAATGTACTAGTGCTGGTTTCTTAAATTTAACAAGTGAATCAACAGCAAACGATAGATAATAACTTTAGAGAAAATTTAAACTGAGTGAGAAATGTGCTGAAAATTTCTGTAAATTCCTTGAAACCTTCCTGTAAATCTAACATTTTTTTTCCAAAATAAGAAATTTCTTAAAAGAAGTATGAGCTGACCTGTTTAAGTTAACAACACAATGAATGCCAATCAATGAAATTTTCTTTCTAATTTCTATCTATAGTAAGAAGAAATACAATCTTGATTTCCTTCATAGTTTCTTCCTGCTGTATCATATATTGCAGCAAAGGAGACAAAAACATAAAAGGGAGAAGAGACAGCCTCTTCAATAAGCGGTGCTGGAAAAACTGGACAGATAAATGTAGAAGAAGGAAATTAGAACACTGTGTAATGTCATACACACATACACATACATGCAAAATTGAAGACCTATATGCAAAGCCAGACACTACAAAATTAATTGAGGAAAATATAAGTGGAACACCTTTTGACATTGATCACACAAGATATCCTGTGATACACATCCTAGAGTAATGAAAATATAAACAAAAACAAACAAATGGGACCTAGTAAAACTTAAAAGCTTTTGTACAGCAAGGGAAAGCAATAAGATGATAAAGACAATCCCTAGATTGGGAGAAAATGTTTATAAACCAAGGGTCTAATAAAGGATTAATCTCTAAAATATAATAACAGTTTATACAGTTCACTATCAAAAACAAACAACACAATCAAGAAATGAGTGGAAGAACTAAATAAGAATTTCTCTAAAGAAGATATGCAGGTAGCCAACAAACACAAGAAAATGCTCAACATTATTAATTATTAGAGAAAATCAAATCTTCCCAGGTGGCTCAATGGTAAAAGCATTGGCCTGCCAAGCTGGAGACATGGGTTAGGTCCCTGAGTTACGAAAATCTCCTGGAGCAGGGAATGGCAAGTCAATCTAGTATTCTTACCTGGGTCAGAGGAGTCTGTCAGGCCACAATCCATGGGGTCTCAAAGAGTCAGGCACAGCAAGTAGTTAGTTTAGCCACTAAATCATGTCCATCTCCCTTTGTGATTCCCTTTTTATCTCCTCACATACCCAGTTAACCAAAGAACTCCAAAACTAGATAAAAGAGGGCCAGAGGCAAAGTCTTATGGCAAATTGCATTTTTGAGATGAGCTTTGAGTTCTGAAAATTTCTGTAAATTCCTTGAAACCTTCCTGTAAATCTAACATTTTTTTCCAAAATAAGAAATTTCTTAAAAGAAGTATGAGCTGACCTGTTTAAGTTAACAACACAATGAATGCCGATCAATGAAATTTTCTTTCTAATTTCTATCTATAGTAAGAAGAAATACAATCTTGATTTCCTTCATAGTTTCTTCCTGCTGTATCATATATTGCAGCAAAGGAGACAAAAACATAAAAGGGAGAAGAGACAGCCTCTTCAATAAGCGGTGCTGGAAAAACTGGACAGATAAATGTAGAAGAAGGAAATTAGAACACTGTGTAATGTCATACACACATACACATACATGCAAAATTGAAGACCTATATGCAAAGCCAGACACTACAAAATTAATTGAGGAAAATATAAGTGGAACACCTTTTGACATTGATCACACAAGATATCCTGTGATACACATCCTAGAGTAATGAAAATATAAACAAAAACAAACAAATGGGACCTAGTAAAACTTAAAAGCTTTTGTACAGCAAGGGAAAGCAATAAGATGATAAAGACAATCCCTAGATTGGGAGAAAATGTTTATAAACCAAGGGTCTAATAAAGGATTAATCTCTAAAATATAATAACAGTTTATACAGTTCACTATCAAAAACAAACAACACAATCAAGAAATGAGTGGAAGAACTAAATAAGAATTTCTCTAAAGAAGATATGCAGGTAGCCAACAAACACAAGAAAATGCTCAACATTATTAATTATTAGAGAAAATCAAACCTTCCCAGGTGGCTCAATGGTAAAAGCATTGGCCTGCCAAGCTGGAGACATGGGTTAGGTCCCTGAGTTACGAAAATCTCCTGGAGCAGGGAATGGCAAGTCAATCTAGTATTCTTACCTGGGTCAGAGGAGTCTGTCAGGCCACAATCCATGGGGTCTCAAAGAGTCAGGCACAGCAAGTAGTTAGTTTAGCCACTAAATCATGTCCATCTCCCTTTGTGATTCCCTTTTTATCTCCTCACATACCCAGTTAACCAAAGAACTCCAAAACTAGATAAAAGAGGGCCAGAGGCAAAGTCTTATGGCAAATTGCATTTTTGAGATGAGCTTTGAGTTCCCTGGTTTTTAATTTCCATTTACTGAGGAGTGAAGGTGAGAATCATCCACCTGAATGACAAAATAAAACCAGAAAACAGAAAACAAGAGAAAATAATAAAACTGCAATGAAGTATCACCTAACAATGGTCAAAATTGACTATTCTCAAAAAACCTACAAATAATGAAAGCTAGAGAGGGTGTGGAGAAAAGCGAGCTCTCTTGCACTATAGATGGAATGTAAACTGATACAACCACTATGGAGAACAGTTACAGAGTTGCCTCAACAAATAAAAATAGAATTATCATATGATGCAGAAATCCTAATCCTGGACATGCATCTGGATAAAACCATAACCCAAAAAGATATATGCACTCCAATGTTCATTGCAGCACTATTTACAATAGCCAGGATTGGAAGAAGCCCAAATATCCCTGAACAGAGGAGTGGATAAAGAAGATTGGGTACATATATACAATGGAATATTATTGAGTCATACAGAGTGAAGTAAGTCAGAAAGAAAAAAATAAATACAACATAATATCGTTTATATGTGAAGCCCAGAAAAATTATACAGATGAGCTTATTTGAAAAGCAGAAACATAGATGTAGAAAACAAACTTATGGATATAAAAGAGGGAGGCAAGGGGATGAATTTGGAAATTGGGACATATATATGCTATTGTATATAAAAAAGACAATTAATGAGAACCTAGTGTATACACAGAGAACTCTACACAGTTATTTGTGGTGACCTAAATGGGAAGGAAATCCCAAATCAGAGGGGATACATATATATGTATATATATATATTCATTTATATAAATATATATATATATATATATAATTGATTCACCTTACTGTATAGCAAAAACTAATGGAATGTTGTAAAGCAACTATACACCAATAAAAATTAATAAAAACATTATATAACCTAGGAAATAGGACCAGTATATATGACTCAACAATCTTTATATATGCATATCTTAAAATAAATTATTGTGCTTAATGTTTGCATTAAGTGATGGTGAACTTCAGGTGGTGCACTGGCAAAAAATTTGCCTGCCAATTGGAGAGATTCAGAAAACACAGTTCAATCATTGGAAAGATCCCTTGGAGTAGAAAATGACAACCCACACCAGTATTCTTGCCTGATGAATCCCATGGAAAGAGGAGCTTAGCAGATTATAGTTCTTGGGAAAGCAAAGAGTCAGTCATGACTGAGCAAGCATGCATGCATGGACAAATATAGCGCATGGCCAAAATTTTATTACAGATTTATTTTGTAAATGAGAAACCAGGAGATCATGAATGATTTAGGATAAACATTATAGTATTGCAAATTGACAATGGAGATAAAGTCAATATGTGGTTAAATAAATATTATCCATCAGCTACACATTTACCTTAACACATGAAGCGGGAAGTGGTAACAAAGAAATAATCAGTTTGTAAGCTAGTTTCACATATACACAGTGCTGTATATCATTTTCCCTTAAGTACTGAAAAGATGCTTTTTAGTATTGTATAAATTGCAGCACTAGCCAGGATTGGAAGAAGCCCAAATATCCCTGAACAGAGGAGTGGATAAAGAAGATTGGGTACATATATACAATGGAATATTATTGAGTCATACAGAGTGAAGTAAGTCAGAAAGAAAAAAATAAATACAACATAATATCGTTTATATGTGAAGCCCAGAAAAATTATACAGATGAGCTTATTTGAAAAGCAGAAACATAGATGTAGAAAACAAACTTATGGATATAAAAGAGGGAGGCAAGGGGATGAATTTGGAAATTGGGACATATATATGCTATTGTATATAAAAAAGACAATTAATGAGAACCTAGTGTATACACAGAGAACTCTACACAGTTATTTGTGGTGACCTAAATGGGAAGGAAATCCCAAATCAGAGGGGATACATATATATGTATATATATATATTCATTTATATAAATATATATATATATATATATAATTGATTCACCTTACTGTATAGCAAAAACTAATGGAATGTTGTAAAGCAACTATACACCAATAAAAATTAATAAAAACATTATATAACCTAGGAAATAGGACCAGTATATATGACTCAACAATCTTTATATATGCATATCTTAAAATAAATTATTGTGCTTAATGTTTGCATTAAGTGATGGTGAACTTCCCAGGTGGTGCACTGGCAAAAAATTTGCCTGCCAATTGGAGAGATTCAGAAAACACAGTTCAATCATTGGAAAGATCCCTTGGAGTAGAAAATGACAACCCACACCAGTATTCTTGCCTGATGAATCCCATGGAAAGAGGAGCTTAGCAGATTATAGTTCTTGGGAAAGCAAAGAGTCAGTCATGACTGAGCAAGCATGCATGCATGGACAAATATAGCGCATGGCCAAAATTTTATTACAGATTTATTTTGTAAATGAGAAACCAGGAGATCATGAATGATTTAGGATAAACATTATAGTATTGCAAATTGACAATGGAGATAAAGTCAATATGTGGTTAAATAAATATTATCCATCAGCTACACATTTACCTTAACACATGAAGCGGGAAGTGGTAACAAAGAAATAATCAGTTTGTAAGCTAGTTTCACATATACACAGTGCTGTATATCATTTTCCCTTAAGTACTGAAAAAGATGCTGTGTATTTGGATCAGCAACACAAGGTATTTGGTATAGAAAATGACCTCTTTTCTTCCATTGCTATATGTGTGAAAATTACTCAGAAGAAATGCTTGAAATGATGAGATTCTGAGATTGTTTGTTTTGAACCAAATCCTTTTGGTCTGGTTTCATTATATTCCAGGACTCGCAGCATTGTTATGAGCGTGCAATTGCAAGTGCACATAAATAGGTAGAGTAGACTCATAAGAACTGGAGAATTGAATTCAATACCCAAGTGCCAGACTCTCCCTCTGAAAAAAAGGAAAAGAACTGAATGGACACCAAGTTTCCACATAAGAGAAGAAGAATTTTCTGTTTTCTTTTACCAGATCATAGTAAAAAGTCTATTCCTATATTCTTTCTGGTTTCTTTTCAGAGGACAAAAAAAAATCAAAGAAAGAAATACTTTTCTCAAGATTAGCAATTTTATTTCTTGCTATTATGTATGTTGCAAAATTTTCTCATTTGCCAGATTCAAGGATAAAAAATCCAGAGTGGGAACAATACAACCCACTTTCTTTTTGATCTCATGGTCAAAAAGAGATTCCCTTACGAGTGAATGAATTATATTTTTATTATACATTTTGTATATAGTATCATATACTGTTTACATGCTATTATAGCCATATATGACTCAAAGAAGAGTTAGAATATATTTGAAAGACCATTTACAGTAAATTCTGTTGCTTATCTGAAATATTTTCTGTCAGTACTCTTTGTAGTTCTCAATGGATTGCAGTAAAAAAAATAATAAAATCTGTTAAAATGCCTAGTTCCATGATATTATTCCCCAATTCCTTCTGTTTTGATAATGTTATCTACCTACTACTTTTACTGTCTGAAGGAAGTAAGGGAATACCAAGGGGTTCTGAAAGAATACTGAAGTAGAACTCCTTCAGAGTTGCCACTCTATGTTGTCCTTAGCCAGCAAAGTGCTTCTCATCTCTTTACCTTTCTCAGGAAAATCTATGATCTTCCTGAGAAGCTCATACTTATCAAAATCAATTATATACTTCTCCCTGTTCTCACTGTGTATATACACAGGCCTATTTTAGTATGGATTACATAGCTGTAATACATGCCTGGGGATTCCCCAGTGGCTCAGCAGTAAGGAATTTGCCTTCAGTGCACGAGATGCAGGTTTGATTCCTGGATGGGGACGATCCTTTTGAGTAGGGCATGGCAACCTAAACCAGTATTCTTGCCTGTAGAATCTCATGGACAGAGGAGCCTGGAGGGCTATGATTCATTGGGTCGCAAAGGGTCAGACACAAATGCAGTGAGTGAACACACATGTAACCGCAGTCGTATATGCATCTCTCTTCCGTTAGAATGTGGGTTACTTGACTTCATGTTGTTAATCTAACTTTTCCACTGGAACTTACAAAGTACTCCATTTGACTATTTATGGGTTTTGATTAAATGAAGCATAATAGAAAATGCATATATTCTTTCTTATTGGTTGCCACATGCAAAGAAAAATTGGTCACTTCTGACAATTATATATGTCAAATACAGTTGCCACTCTTTATCTGAAGCACACAGAGTGATGTTTGGCCTACTAGAAAGTTTTCAAGTGCAAAATTTCCTCAGTTAAAATCTTGAGTCAAGTGCCAATACCCTGACATTTGACTGAGCATAGTATTTATAGAAAGAAAATGCTTGTAGTTTACTGGGTAGAAGTGTGAAATGATGAATGTATTTTTGCTTGAAGCACTTTTTCTTCAACAATGACATGTATAAATAGAGTTTTTTAATTTCCAAATACAGACACTTAGTATATAGGTTCTGTTCAGATTAACTCTGCTTATCTACTCCATAACATTTAAAATTTAAATTGGGTAGGTTGGAGTTGAAAACCATACCTGCTTAAGAGAAGTAAAATGGGAGTCGTCGCATTCATACCTCTGAGCACACCAGAAAGTACGAGATTTATTGTTCCTCCTCAAGCTGCAGGTTTTATTATTTCTAGAGTGAAATCTACAAACATGATAAAATTAAATTGAATATCTAAAGGTGAATATAAACCTCGAGGGCACTTCACAAGTTCTCACACTGAGAGAACAAAGAAAAAGCATATAAGGAAAATACAGAAAATAAATACAACTTAAATTAGAAACTACTGAGAAGAATAAGAAATAATGAGATTGGAGAATTAAGCTAGCACAATGAACTGGGAATTCCCTCTTTATTCTATACGCAGGGCAAAGGATTCATTTTGCATATTTCTTGATTGAACAAAGCAATTTGAATTTTATTATAATAACAAAAGTGTTATATAGTCATCAACTTTATAAGTAGTACACATGTAAAAAATGTATCTCAATCAATATTGAAATTACTGGCATCAATCCTAAAAGTAGAATTCAACACGAAGCTTCTTTCTGTTAATCATTTTGTACTTTTGTCTGAATGATGAAGTTAGTTTTGAATATTCTATTACTTTTTTCTGTATTGACATTACTTAGACCTATGTAGAAATTCTCCAGTCTTCCTAAATGCAGGATAACTTTCAGATAAAGTTAACAAATAAGCAATGTAGTTGACATCTGTGTTTGTGTAGGAGATGTGGACATCCCATTTTCAGAAAAGCGTGTATAACTGAACAAGAAAACATATTGGGTTGATCAGTAACACATTATTTAGCCCAACTTTAGACATACACTAGCTATTACTTTAGGAAGGGTTTATCTACCAGATCCACTTATAAAACAAGTATTCCTGTATTATCTTTAATCTGTATACTCATTTATCACCTATCTGTTCCCATAAAAATTTTGAATTTCCTGTGGTTCCTATTGACTTTATATTAAGATCCACCAGATGGAAGCCCAGCAGTGGCACATATAATGAGACAATTGGACAATGCCATGATAGAATTCTTTATTTCAGAGAGAAAACGATTGATGTGATGTTCTCAAAGACCTGAAGAAACTGTGTGACAATTCTACTGACGTTTGAAAGGCTGGTATTATACTAACTGGGACAAAATTTCTGAGAAAGACCATTGCTTTAACTGTGATTGTTCATATGATATAAAATGACAGTATTTGCAAAATATTGATACATTGTCATGAACTGTCCTACATTTTCTATGCATAGGAGGGGATAGTGTCCTGAAAAATAACTCTAAAACAGAGGTGGTGAATAATCAAAGATAAATATGTGTTACTTTGTTATAAGAATTATCCATGATGATAAAGTGTAAAGATTAAAAATGAGTAATTAACAATTCAATTAGAAAAAAAAAAGATGGTATAAATTTCCAATTGTAGGTAAGTGAAAAATTGTAATATTATAAAATTGTGGTCCAAGTTTTATGCATATTCTTTCTTCTTTCCAGGGAGGTAAAAATCAACAGTGCCAGGCAGGTTTAACTAAATATTATCAGAAATCTCTGGGTAAAATATATAAAATAAAATTTTAATTAAACTCAAGTGCATAAAGCTGATCCTATGTAAATTCATAAACTAGAATATCTCAACTCTCTATAAATCTACACTAATGTCAATATTTTACTTTTTCTGTATTGACATTACTTAGACCTATGTAGAAATTCTCCAGTCTTCCTAAATGCAGGATAACTTTCAGATAAAGTTAACAAATAAGCAATGTAGTTGACATCTGTGTTTGTGTAGGAGATGTGGACATCCCATTTTCAGAAAAGCGTGTATAACTGAACAAGAAAACATATTGGGTTGATCAGTAACACATTATTTAGCCCAACTTTAGACATACACTAGCTATTACTTTAGGAAGGGTTTATCTACCAGATCCACTTATAAAACAAGTATTCCTGTATTATCTTTAATCTGTATACTCATTTATCACCTATCTGTTCCCATAAAAATTTTGAATTTCCTGTGGTTCCTATTGACTTTATATTAAGATCCACCAGATGGAAGCCCAGCAGTGGCACATATAATGAGACAATTGGACAATGCCATGATAGAATTCTTTATTTCAGAGAGAAAACGATTGATGTGATGTTCTCAAAGACCTGAAGAAACTGTGTGACAATTCTACTGACGTTTGAAAGGCTGGTATTATACTAACTGGGACAAAATTTCTGAGAAAGACCATTGCTTTAACTGTGATTGTTCATATGATATAAAATGACAGTATTTGCAAAATATTGATACATTGTCATGAACTGTCCTACATTTTCTATGCATAGGAGGGGATAGTGTCCTGAAAAATAACTCTAAAACAGAGGTGGTGAATAATCAAAGATAAATATGTGTTACTTTGTTATAAGAATTATCCATGATGATAAAGTGTAAAGATTAAAAATGAGTAATTAACAATTCAATTAGAAAAAAAGATGGTATAAATTTCCAATTGTAGGTAAGTGAAAAATTGTAA
Source organism: Tragulus kanchil (assembly GCA_022376925.1). Lineage (NCBI taxonomy): Eukaryota > Metazoa > Chordata > Mammalia > Artiodactyla > Tragulidae > Tragulus > Tragulus kanchil. Next base: position 82,201,437 of record JAIOJX010000003.1, on the reverse strand, counting down.
TATTATAAAATTGTGGTCCAAGTTTTATGCATATTCTTTCTTCTTTCCAGGGAGGTAAAAATCAACAGTGCCAGGCAGGTTTAACTAAATATTATCAGAAATCTCTGGGTAAAATATATAAAATAAAATTTTAATTAAACTCAAGTGCATAAAGCTGATCCTATGTAAATTCATAAACTAGAATATCTCAACTCTCTATAAATCTACACTAATTTCAATATTTTAATCTTCTGATGGTACCTGTAATCAATACTAATTTGGCTTAAAAATTACTTCCCATTACATGGTGGGTTTTCACATCACTTACATTGTATCTTATTAAAAGAATCCTACTAAAAAATAAATAAATAAAAAATAAAAGGGGCTTCCCTGGTGGTCCAGTGGGTAAGGACACCGCCTTGCAGTGCAAGGGGCGCTGGTTCGATCCCTGGCCTGGGAAGATCCCACATGTCGCGGAGTGGCTGGACGGGTGTGTCCAGTTACTGTGACAGAGCTCTGGAGCACATGCACCCAAAGCCGGTGCTCTGTGACAACAGAGGCCACTGCAATGGGAGGCCTGCACAGGCCAAAGAACAAAGATGGAGGAAGATAGATAAATGAAAGACCAATAGAAGTAGCCCGCCCGCTCCGCTCCCTCCCCAACCCAACAACCCTCCCGCAAAAAAAAAAATAAATAAATAAATGAAAGAATCCTTCTTAAGAGGATAACATCAGTCACAAAATGATGAATCTATAATGAATGACAGGTATTATGGCAAATGAATAAGAAAGCTATTTTAAAATATCAAAATTTTGAGAAAGTTCAAATGCTATATTAATCGATCAACAAATAATCCTTACTTCAAAATATGTCGTTTAACATCAACACAGTATGGGAATGACTTTTACTACATAATATTAGCAAAAAGTAAAACATTGCCTTAGTATAACTCAGAATTTTGGGTAGCAGCTTGATTCTCTGTGCAATTACTCAATTCTTTGTATTTCATCTGTTAGATTGCTACCATTACTTAATTAATGTATGGCTTTTAATCTCTTGCCAAGATTCCACTTTCAACAACAATTGAACCAGGACCTTGCTTTCTTGTACACTGATGGACCAGAAGAATTTTGTTGCATAGTTATACTGAAAGTACAAGTTAAATACCAGCATTGATTTATGCTTTCCTGTTTTAGAATCATGCAGTCTTAACTGTCTGAGATTTTATTGAGTCTACTAAGCAGTTTATCAAGTATTCAAGAAAAGTGAGTCTTAAGTCATTGTTCTGTTTAAAGGTAAAGTTTCAGACTAGAGATAGGTTTATTCATTTTATTATTAATCTGTAAAAACAGATTTATTAAAGAAATAAGAATTATTACATGCACAGCTAGTTGATTCTTTCCTAAAGTGTGTATATATGTAAGTAAAGGGGAAATACATTTTAACACATTGGAAAACTGAAGATAATTGTGAGCATACATAGATATATGTGCTATAAATTGTATATATATATATATACATGTATATGATTATATATAATTTCTAAAGCTACTACTAATATCAAGTTGGTGAATGCTTACAAATATAGACAAGCATACATATACACACCATCATATTCACCAACATACTTGGATATATAGATATACATAATATTTTGATCACAGAAATGCTCTAACTCATTATAGACTATGAAGCAAGTTCCAAACAGAGAAAAAATGCACTTAATACATTATTAAAAAATAATTGATGCTTTTCTTTTGGACAGATTTCAGTTGTATATGTTTCATTGACTTGAATTTTATTTTGAAAAGTCTACTCTCCAGAAAAGGATCAAGACCCTCTTTCCTGAAGGAAAATATTTATCATTATTGATCTATTGTTGAAGAAAGAGCAGCCAGAGAAAAAGAAACAGAAGGTGTTACCTGTCACACTTTTACTTTGCCTATAAGTAGGTCCCCCCCCTCCCCCCCGGGGCTCACGACATCTTATAAAAATATGACTTGCATGTTGCCTTTGCAGTATGGAACAGGGAATCAATGTAACACTAGTTACTGTCACTACCCTTCAGTAGTCTAGGGTTGCTGTGACCATGCACTCTTTAATTTTCAAATTGAATTTGAATTCGTTCCAGAGATCCCTTAAAGAAATTGATTTTTGACTGTAAGTGGCTTACACTGTGTACAATGTTTGTAACTGATGTAGCAATCACAAATAGTTGGCATAAAAACCTTGTTATCTTTGCCAGAGGCTAATTTTCAGGGGAGAAAGGTTTTTATTCTTTAATGAGTTTTATCAATTCGGTTTTTTATTTCCTCATTTTCAACTAACTTATTTTAATAAATTAAAAATTGTTGATCATTACCTTTAGTTACAACTGATTATCTTCATTTTTTCCCAATTACATACTTTATATTCTTAAATAATACTTGGTTTCTTTTTCTATGTAATTGGAATTTGGTAGTGCATTTTCTAGCAAAAGGCAACTAGGAAAGGAAGAAACTTTGAAATTATAATCAGTCACAATTGCAAAAATAAACCATTCAGCTAGAATGATGGATTCTTTCTATGTAGATATTTCAGTTAATATATAATTTTTCCTTTGAAATTTTTTTTATAATAAGGTTACAAATAAATCAATTTCTTAGTTCTTAGCAGGAAACATAAATAGTATTTCAGGATTTTGTGTTGTCTAGAGTTTTCAGAGTCATTAATCATCCTTGAGGAATTTCTAAGTAGGTTGAAAGTAATAGATATGGTTTTGAATTTCATCTAATTTTATGATACACAGGATATAAATTACTTTTCTTTAAAAATGGACTTTTTGGACAGCAAAGATTGAAAAAGTAAAATCCACATGTGGTACAAAAGGATATTTAAATGAACATTTAGAGCATGCTCACAGACTTTATTTTCTTGGGCTTCAAAATCACTGCAGATGGTGACTATGGCCATGAAATTAAAAGATGTTTGTTTCTTGGAAGAAAAGCTATGACAAAACTAGGCACCATGTTAAAAGGTAGAGACATTACTTTGCCAACAAATGTACTTATAGTCAAAGCTATGGTTTTTCCAGTAGTCATGTATGGAGGTACACGTTGAACCACAAAGAAGGCTGAGTGCCAAAGAATTTCTGCTTTTGATTTGCGGTGTTGGAGAAAACCCTCGAGAGTCCCTTGAGAGCAAAAGATCAAACCAGTGAGTCCTAAAGGAAATCAACTCTGAATATTCATTGGAAGGACTGATGCCGAAGCTGAGACTTCAATACTTTGGTCACCTGAAATTATTGACTGGTAATTTTTTGGCTTCCAGAGATCCCTTAAAGAAATTGATTTTTGACTGTAAGTGGCTTACACTGTGTACAATGTTTGTAACTGATGTAGCAATCACAAATAGTTGGCATAAAAACCTTGTTATCTTTGCCAGAGGCTAATTTTCAGGGGAGAAAGGTTTTTATTCTTTAATGAGTTTTATCAATTCGGTTTTTTATTTCCTCATTTTCAACTAACTTATTTTAATAAATTAAAATTGTTGATCATTACCTTTAGTTACAACTGATTATCTTCATTTTTTCCCAATTACATACTTTATATTCTTAAATAATACTTGGTTTCTTTTTCTATGTAATTGGAATTTGGTAGTGCATTTTCTAGCAAAAGGCAACTAGGAAAGGAAGAAACTTTGAAATTATAATCAGTCACAATTGCAAAAATAAACCATTCAGCTAGAATGATGGATTCTTTCTATGTAGATATTTCAGTTAATATATAATTTTTCCTTTGAAATTTTTTTTATAATAAGGTTACAAATAAATCAATTTCTTAGTTCTTAGCAGGAAACATAAATAGTATTTCAGGATTTTGTGTTGTCTAGAGTTTTCAGAGTCATTAATCATCCTTGAGGAATTTCTAAGTAGGTTGAAAGTAATAGATATGGTTTTGAATTTCATCTAATTTTATGATACACAGGATATAAATTACTTTTCTTTAAAAATGGACTTTTTGGACAGCAAAGATTGAAAAAGTAAAATCCACATGTGGTACAAAAGGATATTTAAATGAACATTTAGAGCATGCTCACAGACTTTATTTTCTTGGGCTTCAAAATCACTGCAGATGGTGACTATGGCCATGAAATTAAAAGATGTTTGTTTCTTGGAAGAAAAGCTATGACAAAACTAGGCACCATGTTAAAAGGTAGAGACATTACTTTGCCAACAAATGTACTTATAGTCAAAGCTATGGTTTTTCCAGTAGTCATGTATGGAGGTACACGTTGAACCACAAAGAAGGCTGAGTGCCAAAGAATTTCTGCTTTTGATTTGCGGTGTTGGAGAAAACCCTCGAGAGTCCCTTGGAGAGCAAAAAGATCAAACCAGTGAGTCCTAAAGGAAATCAACTCTGAATATTCATTGGAAGGACTGATGCTGAAGCTGAGACTTCAATACTTTGGTCACCTGATTGAGAGCCAACTCATTGCAAAAGGCTCTGATGCTGGGAAAATTGAAGGCAGGAGGAGGAATGGATGACAGAGGACATGATGGTTGGATGACAGCAATGCATCAGTGGACAAGAGTGTGAGCAAGCTTTGGAAGATGGTGACCAACAAGGAAACCTGGAATGCTGCTGTCCATGGCATCAGTTGGACATGACTGATGGACTGAACAATAACACATATATTGTTTTAAAGAATATAAACTTATACAGGTAAACCTTTGGGGAAGTATATTGGCTATATGAAAAAAAATTAAGATGTTAATAGTTTTGAAAATCAGTTCTTTTGGGCTTCCCTGGTGGTCCAGTGGGTAAGGACACCGCCTTGCAGTGCAAGGGGCGCTGGTTTGATCCCTGGCCTGGGAAGATCCCACGTGCCGTGGAGCAGCTGGACCCATGTGTCCAATTACCGAGCCGGAGCTCTGGAGCGCATGCGCCTAGAGCCGGTGTTCTGCGACAACAGAGGCCACTGCGATGGCAGGCCCACACGGGCCAAAAGAACAAAGATGGATGAAAATAAATAAATGAAAGTCCAATAGAAGTAGCCCGCCTGCTCCCCTCCCTCCACACTCCCCCAAAATAAATAAATAAATTAATAAATAAATAAAAAAAAAGAAAATCAGTTTTGATTCTATAACTGTTCTAGTGAATAATTCAAAACTAGCAAAATCTAAAAGTGAAGCCAATAAAAAGCAAAATATGGGGCTTCCCCTGGTGGTCCAGTGGGTAAGGACGCTGCCTTGCAATGCAAGTGGCACTGGTTTGATCCCTGGCCTGGGAAGATCCCACGTGCCGTGGAGCAGCTGGACCCATGTGTCCAATTACCGAGCCGGAGCTCTGGAGCGCATGCGCCTAGAGCCGGTGTTCTGCGACAACAGAGGCCACTGCGATGGCAGGCCCACACGGGCCAAAAGAACAAAGATGGATGAAAATAAATAAATGAAAGTCCAATAGAAGTAGCCCGCCTGCTCCCCTCCCTCCACACTCCCCCAAAATAAATAAATAAATTAATAAATAAATAAAAAAAAAGAAAATCAGTTTTGATTCTATAACTGTTCTAGTGAATAATTCAAAACTAGCAAAATCTAAAAGTGAAGCCAATAAAAAGCAAAATATGGGGCTTCCCCTGGTGGTCCAGTGGGTAAGGACGCTGCCTTGCAATGCAAGTGGCACTGGTTTGATCCCTGGCCTGGGAAAATCCCACATGCCGTGGAGCGGCTGAACCAATGTGTCCAATGACCAAGCCAGAGCTCTGGAGCGCATGCGCCCAGAGCCGGTGCTCTGTGACAGCTGAGGCCACCGCAATGGGAGGCCCACATGGGCCAAAGCACAAAGATGGATGAAAACAGAGAAATGAAAGACCAATAGAAGTGGCCCGCCCATCCCTCTCCCTGCCCACCCCACCCCCCAAAAGATAAATAAATAAATAAATAAAAAAAAAGCAAAATATGAAAGTATCCTAAGTATTCCAAACAGAATGACTAAGTTAAGGAAAACTTGGTCCAAACTTCAAACATGAGATGGATCATACGAGTGGATTTGAAGATAAAAGAAATGCATACATAAAGTCAACAACCAAGATACATATATTTATACACACAATCTGGTGAACATATGTAAGTATATTCCTGCCTATATGTCCAGTAGTCATTCAGTCAGGTCCAGCTCTTTGCAGTCTCATGGACTGTAGTCCTCCAGGTTCCTCTGACAATGGAATTCTCCAGGCAAGAATACTGGGGTGAGGTGCCATTACATTCTCCAGGGTATCTTACCACAGGGGTTGAATCCAGGTCTCCTGCCTTGGAGGCAGATACTTTACCATCTGAGCCACTTGGGAAACCCATTCCTGCATATACATATATATATATTATGCTCACAACTATGTAACAAAACTCTTAGAGAAATGTCTAAAGTATGGTGAAAACATACTTGTACAATAGTAATCACTGAATTAGATTGGATTACAATTATAGGTTTATCATTAACACATTTTTTTTAAAAATTTTCTAAGCTGTTAAATTTGCTACTTGATTACCCTTTTATTAATATATATATAATATATATAGTATAAACTGTCTCTATATAAGATATATAATAAAAGTTAACCTAACTTTAGAGTGAAATAAAATATACTATATACATAACAGCAATATTCCAGGTATTGTTTTGTCTTTACAATTCATTTTATTTGTTTTTCCACCCATTAACTGGTACTAACAATTACAGTTAAGCAAAGCAGTGACTCCCAGGTATGAAGCACTCTTTGACAGTTAAGATTTACAAATATGTGGAACATAAATAAATGAAGTTATGGTTAAGAGAAGGAAATGGAAAAGCACTCAAACACTGAAGGTCTTTCAGACTACTCAACCCAAAGATATCCCATATTGTTCAGTCACTAGGCTGTGTTCAACTCTTTGCAACCCCATGAACGGCAGCACTCCAGGCCTCTCTGTCCGCTACCACCTCCCTGAGTTTGCTCAAGCACATGACCATTGAATCAGTGATGTCATCCAATCGTCTCATTCTCTGTCACCCCCTATTCTTCTTGCCCTCAATCTTTATCAGCATCAGGGTCTTTTCCAATGAGTCAGTTCTTCACATTAGGTGGTGAAAGTATTGTAGCTTCAGCTTCAGCATCAGTCCTTCTAATGAATATTTGGAGTTAAATTCCTTTAGGGTTGACTGGTTTGATCTTGCTGTCCAAGGGACTCTCAAGAGTCTTCTCTAGCACCACAGTTCGAAAGTGTCAATCCTTAGGCATTGAACCTTCTTTAAGGGTGAATCTTCACATCCACATATGAGTACTGAGAAAACCATAGTTTTGACTATGTGGACAGTGCCTCCCTGTCAGTTGATCTGCTCTAAGATGGCCAAGGGCCCCCAGGTGACTGATCAACCCCATGGTGGGCAGCAATCCTGAACAGTGGATTGGCCCAGAGTAACCAGTGACTTCTGGGCAGCAGATCGTCTTCAGGGTGACCAACAGCATCAGTAGGCTTGGGCATCCTCTGCTCCTGGGGATCATCCAACAGCAGCTCCAGCCTTCCCTGGATCACCTTCCCAGCCACCCCAGCAGAGCCTTTGCCTCCACCCATGGCCCCACATTGACTGACTCCCAGAGGTCAGTTAAGGTTAAAGTACTCAAGGAGAACCAGCAGTGGGACAGCCAGGGTACAAGACATACCATCCAGCTATGCTGAACCACTGAAGGGAATGTCCCTGGTAGTTAGCGCCTGACAAAATGTGGTCCACCGGAGAATGGAATGGCAAACCACTTCAAGGTTCTTGCCTTGAGAACTGAATGAACACTATGAAAATGTGCCCCTGCAATTACCCAGTTACTATACTTGGAAGGGTCTGGGCCATTGTGGGCAATAGACACACCCAACTGTTCTAATTCTATTCTTTCAACTGCATCATTCTCCTTTTACTTTAGCTATTATGCCTTACATTTCTTCTTCTTTGATCTTTCTCTTTTTCTAATTGGTGAGGAATACATTTTCTTTACCCTCTATTTAATAAACTTATCGTCGTTAACAAATTCTCTGTCCGCTACCACCGCCCTGAGTTTGCTCAAGCACATGACCATTGAATCAGTGATGTCATCCAATCGTCTCATTCTCTGTCACCCCCTATTCTTCTTGCCCTCAATCTTTATCAGCATCAGGGTCTTTTCCAATGAGTCAGTTCTTCACATTAGGTGGTGAAAGTATTGTAGCTTCAGCTTCAGCATCAGTCCTTCTAATGAATATTTGGAGTTAAATTCCTTTAGGGTTGACTGGTTTGATCTTGCTGTCCAAGGGACTCTCAAGAGTCTTCTCTAGCACCACAGTTCGAAAGTGTCAATCCTTAGGCATTGAACCTTCTTTAAGGGTGAATCTTCACATCCACATATGAGTACTGAGAAAACCATAGTTTTGACTATGTGGACAGTGCCTCCCTGTCAGTTGATCTGCTCTAAGATGGCCAAGGGCCCCCAGGTGACTGATCAACCCCATGGTGGGCAGCAATCCTGAACAGTGGATTGGCCCAGAGTAACCAGTGACTTCTGGGCAGCAGATCGTCTTCAGGGTGACCAACAGCATCAGTAGGCTTGGGCATCCTCTGCTCCTGGGGATCATCCAACAGCAGCTCCAGCCTTCCCTGGATCACCTTCCCAGCCACCCCAGCAGAGCCTTTGCCTCCACCCATGGCCCCACATTGACTGACTCCCAGAGGTCAGTTAAGGTTAAAGTACTCAAGGAGAACCAGCAGTGGGACAGCCAGGGTACAAGACATACCATCCAGCTATGCTGAACCACTGAAGGGAATGTCCCTGGTAGTTAGCGCCTGACAAAATGTGGTCCACCGGAGAATGGAATGGCAAACCACTTCAAGGTTCTTGCCTTGAGAACTGAATGAACACTATGAAAATGTGCCCCTGCAATTACCCAGTTACTATACTTGGAAGGGTCTGGGCCATTGTGGGCAATAGACACACCCAACTGTTCTAATTCTATTCTTTCAACTGCATCATTCTCCTTTTACTTTAGCTATTATGCCTTACATTTCTTCTTCTTTGATCTTTCTCTTTTTCTAATTGGTGAGGAATACATTTTCTTTACCCTCTATTTATAAACTCCTTCGTGTTCAATTGGTCACTTACCCTATCATTAAAAGGATCAAGTCAATCAACTAACATTTAAGTGATTTTTTTAACTAAAATAGAAAGAGGAAAAATATAAATGCTAAATAACAATAGTATTTTTATCATAGCTTAAAATAGCCATTCGAATTGGAGCAGTCTATATCAATGAGAGCAATGAAGAAATTAACTCTGCAGTCCAAGTACAGATGATAATTTTAAAAAATAATTTTATAATTATTTACAACAAAACTGTTCTAAGTTGATTTATTTAGTCTGAGCAATATTCTTCTCAGTCTCCTTTTTCCCTAACACTATATATCAGCATCTGTTAATGAAAGAATACTTTTAAATCCTCATTGAAAAGAAGAATTAGAAGCTATTAACAATTTTAATAAGTTTGATGGCTAGTGAGATTTGCATAAGTCACAGAGACACAAGTCTCAGGTTTCAATACATAGGTTTATTCTCTAATAATGCTGAAAGGTTATTAGTCCCTTTTGATGCCATTTTAATGGTCCTCTTTTAATAACATAACAATGAATTTATCAAGGCTACCTGCTGAGGAGTCATCAATGACCAGAATACAATGCATCCTTACTCCTAGCAGAGATTCTTAGACACTGGTATTATCCACCTCTTTATGTATGTTTAGGCATGCTCCCCTAGGAAGAGTTAAGCATGCCTCTAACATGTAACTGATGCGCTTTCTTTTTTTAACTTGGATGCCATTCATGATGCTCTGCCATGTAGAGTTCAGGAGCTAACCAGTATCATTTTTCAATATAGCATTCTATACTTTGCGTTACAACTTACTTCAACAATTTTGCTCTTTTTGTTTGTTTGTTTAATGATCCATCGACTTCTCATTTTTCTAAGTGGAAAACATGTCCTTTTCTCTAGCATTGCATTATTGCCATGATGCCAAAGAAAACAGTTTTTCTCCATTCATTTTTTCCTTTTTTATTTTAACAAATAGTTCTCTTCTACAAAAAGCACACTTTTCTTTGCTTTATTATGTACAAAAACATGTTGCCTGATTTCAACGCTCGTTATAAAAGAAAGATTTCAAATCTTATCAGATTCAAGACTATCTCTTAAAACTTATCAATATATAGTTTCAATAAAAGTGGACTTTCTTAAAGAAAAAAATGATAAAAATATAGACCATTTCATATTTTACATATGCATCTTGTCATTCACGTATCAGGTGCTTACTAAGTATTTACTGTATGCAAAGATTGGCTGTGTTTAAAGATGAAATAAGAGAAAAGACCTAATATTTGCCTAAAATGAGTTTGCTTTATAAAGGAGGAAATAAACAGGGAAATAATGGAAAACTAAATGATTAAAAATAATAATATAGCAAAGTTAAAAGCCTGCCTAGCTTTACATTAATAAAAACTAACTGAAAGTCTATACTTAGCCAACATCTTGATACAATTACCTTGTTTACTGTAATCGTATTTGAGCTAGATAATATGGTCTACAGAGATAAGAAAACAGATTCAGAAAAAGTAAATTTATCCAAGTCCATTTAGCTAGTTTAAATATCAATATCAAACCAAGGTCAATTCAATTCTAGGGTCTATTCTAACTCTAAATTCCAATGATAATTTTAACCTAGTAACATGAGTAAGATTTTGACAGGTAAATAAAATAAGGGAGGGTTATTGGTTCTAACCAATGAAATGTGTTCAAATAATATTTTATAATTCCATGACACAAAGTAGTGTTGATTTCTTTTATATGATTCAAGGTGATGATACTAAGATCAAACCCTTATATGTATAGCCTGGTTCTAAGGACATCATATATAGAAAAAAAGTCATTTATTTCTCCTAACAACATCATGAAGATGTAATGTTAACTCCATTTTTCACTGAGAGAAACAGAGAGGTTAAATATTTTGTTTAGAGACACACATCTTGTAAGCGGTTAAAACTTAAGTATGCCATTGGCATTATGCTATCTAAATCCTTACTCATAACTGATATACAATACTGGTTCTTTCAGAAAGTTTCAGGTTATTCTAGACAGTTTGAGGTAAAAGCAAAGTGTGAACCATTAAAGAATTCAATTTAAAGTAGAGATTTTCTTTTTATGAATAGAAATCAAAATTATCAAGAATGAGCCAGTTTGGGTGACCATTATACCCAGAAAGCATCCTCTGAGTTGATCTAAAATGGCACTTATAAGTCAACTAGATGAGGACATGTTTATTTTACTGTGATCTCTTTCTTTTGTCTAACATGTCTACTGTTTCTCAGGTTGCAGTTTCTTGACAGTCAGAACTCTGCTTTATTTTGCTATATGATTCTTAGCATCGTAAAGATGGTTTATTTTCAAAATCACTGTGTTTATCAATGGAAGACTAGTTCTAGAGTCTTACAAAATGGTTCAGTCAAGAGTTGTTGCATAGATTCTTTGGAAATAATGGAAAACTAAATGATTAAAAATAATAATATAGCAAAGTTAAAAGCCTGCCTAGCTTTACATTAATAAAAACTAACTGAAAGTCTATACTTAGCCAACATCTTGATACAATTACCTTGTTTACTGTAATCGTATTTGAGCTAGATAATATGGTCTACAGAGATAAGAAAACAGATTCAGAAAAAGTAAATTTATCCAAGTCCATTTAGCTAGTTTAAATATCAATATCAAACCAAGGTCAATTCAATTCTAGGGTCTATTCTAACTCTAAATTCCAATGATAATTTTAACCTAGTAACATGAGTAAGATTTTGACAGGTAAATAAAATAAGGGAGGGTTATTGGTTCTAACCAATGAAATGTGTTCAAATAATATTTTATAATTCCATGACACAAAGTAGTGTTGATTTCTTTTATATGATTCAAGGTGATGATACTAAGATCAAACCCTTATATGTATAGCCTGGTTCTAAGGACATCATATATAGAAAAAAAGTCATTTATTTCTCCTAACAACATCATGAAGATGTAATGTTAACTCCATTTTTCACTGAGAGAAACAGAGAGGTTAAATATTTTGTTTAGAGACACACATCTTGTAAGCGGTTAAAACTTAAGTATGCCATTGGCATTATGCTATCTAAATCCTTACTCATAACTGATATACAATACTGGTTCTTTCAGAAAGTTTCAGGTTATTCTAGACAGTTTGAGGTAAAAGCAAAGTGTGAACCATTAAAGAATTCAATTTAAAGTAGAGATTTTCTTTTTATGAATAGAAATCAAAATTATCAAGAATGAGCCAGTTTGGGTGACCATTATACCCAGAAAGCATCCTCTGAGTTGATCTAAAATGGCACTTATAAGTCAACTAGATGAGGACATGTTTATTTTACTGTGATCTCTTTCTTTTGTCTAACATGTCTACTGTTTCTCAGGTTGCAGTTTCTTGACAGTCAGAACTCTGCTTTATTTTGCTATATGATTCTTAGCATCGTAAAGATGGTTTATTTTCAAAATCACTGTGTTTATCAATGGAAGACTAGTTCTAGGAGTCTTACAAAATGGTTCAGTCAAGAGTTGTTAAGGTCCTAAATCATAGTTATACCAAAGGATATGGGAATTAGGGCATATACTGCTGAAATTTATAAAACATAATAATTGTCTAGATATGGATTAAAAGAGAGGGAGTTTCTAAGATGACTGGAAAATATCTGAGAGGTGAGATTTGTGAGGGGGTGGGATCATCCACAAAGAGAGAGATTTTAGAAGCTAAACTTGACACATACTGAATATGATTTGCCTATTGCTTTTAATAACAAACAAATAAGATGAGTCGTCCAGGAGGCAGCTGAATACAAAAGTTGAGGGATTTAGATTTGGTACTATCATTTATGGATATCTATAAAAATTACATAAATTCCAGGGAAAACTTGGGATTCTCTAACAATGGTATGACAATGTGCTTAGGTGGTAGGGGGCAGGCTGTGATGAGTGTATGCCTCACCTTTTCCTATCCATTAAAATGTGACTATTTGTTTCAGTCACCTGAAGTGTAGGAACCACTCAGATAGTTTCTGGGTTTCTTGTAGGGGAGATAGTTTCATGTAGCTCTGTGTATAGCTAGGTGTGTTCAGTGTGCAGCATAAGAGTTAAATGAACATTTTTGCCAAAGAAGACATGTCAGTTGTCTACAGGTACATGAAAACATGTTCAACATTCACCAATTAGCACAGAAGAGCATATCAAAACCAAAATGAGTGAACTTCACCAGTGGTTCAGTGATTAGGACTCCTGACTCCCACTGTCGCAGCCACAGGTTTGATCCTAGTTAGGAATTACTCATAACTGATATACAATACTGGTTCTTTCAGAAAGTTTCAGGTTATTCTAGACAGTTTGAGGTAAAAGCAAAGTGTGAACCATTAAAGAATTCAATTTAAAGTAGAGATTTTCTTTTTATGAATAGAAATCAAAATTATCAAGAATGAGCCAGTTTGGGTGACCATTATACCCAGAAAGCATCCTCTGAGTTGATCTAAAATGGCACTTATAAGTCAACTAGATGAGGACATGTTTATTTTACTGTGATCTCTTTCTTTTGTCTAACATGTCTACTGTTTCTCAGGTTGCAGTTTCTTGACAGTCAGAACTCTGCTTTATTTTGCTATATGATTCTTAGCATCGTAAAGATGGTTTATTTTCAAAATCACTGTGTTTATCAATGGAAGACTAGTTCTAGGAGTCTTACAAAATGGTTCAGTCAAGAGTTGTTAAGGTCCTAAATCATAGTTATACCAAAGGATATGGGAATTAGGGCATATACTGCTGAAATTTATAAAACATAATAATTGTCTAGATATGGATTAAAAGAGAGGGAGTTTCTAAGATGACTGGAAAATATCTGAGAGGTGAGATTTGTGAGGGGGTGGGATCATCCACAAAGAGAGAGATTTTAGAAGCTAAACTTGACACATACTGAATATGATTTGCCTATTGCTTTTAATAACAAACAAATAAGATGAGTCGTCCAGGAGGCAGCTGAATACAAAAGTTGAGGGATTTAGATTTGGTACTATCATTTATGGATATCTATAAAAATTACATAAATTCCAGGGAAAACTTGGGATTCTCTAACAATGGTATGACAATGTGCTTAGGTGGTAGGGGGCAGGCTGTGATGAGTGTATGCCTCACCTTTTCCTATCCATTAAAATGTGACTATTTGTTTCAGTCACCTGAAGTGTAGGAACCACTCAGATAGTTTCTGGGTTTCTTGTAGGGGAGATAGTTTCATGTAGCTCTGTGTATAGCTAGGTGTGTTCAGTGTGCAGCATAAGAGTTAAATGAACATTTTTGCCAAAGAAGACATGTCAGTTGTCTACAGGTACATGAAAACATGTTCAACATTCACCAATTAGCACAGAAGAGCATATCAAAACCAAAATGAGTGAACTTCACCAGTGGTTCAGTGATTAGGACTCCTGACTTCCACTGTAGGAGCCACAGGTTTGATCCCTAGTTAGGGAACTAAGACCACTGAAAGACCAAAAAAAAAAAAACTACAATGAGATATTGTCTCATACCTGTCAGAATGACTTTTATCAAAAAAACGAGAGATAAGTGTTGACTAGAATGTGGAGAAATGGGAAACTTTGTGCACTGTTGGTGGGAATCCAAATTGCAGCCAATGTGGAAAACAGTGTGGAGGATCCTCAGAAAAGCAAAAATAGAGTTAATCATAAAATCTACCAATCCCACTTCTGGTTTACCCAAATGAATGAAACTAGAATCTTCCAGTGGAAATATATGCAATTCATGTTTATAACAGCATTACTCATAGTAGCAAAGGTATACAAATACTATCCATAGAGCGATTAATACATAAATGTGTGTGTGTGTGTGTGTATAGGCTGAACCACTTCAGTTGTGCCCAACTTTCCCTACCCTATGTATGGTAGCCCTCCAGGCTTCTTGGTCCATAGGATTCTCCAGGCAAAAATGCTAGAGTCAGTTGACATTTCCTTCTCAAATCAGGGATTAAACCTATGGTTCCCTCATTGCAGGCAGATTTTTACTGCTGAGTCACCAAGGAAACCCATATGTATAATAATATCCAAGTATATGTCTGTGTGTATATATATATATATATAATGTGTAATATACATATATTACCTTAATATATATATATCCTATTATATAATATACATTGCATATGTAATATATGCAATTATGTATATAATGAATCTAATATATCTTTTATATATCATTCTATAATTCATACATAATGCATTGATATATATGTGATATACATACAATATGCATCTTATATCATATTGTATATATCATACATGTATCTTGTATATTATATGTTATATACATACTTGTTAGTTATTTGTTTCAGTCACCTGAAGTGTAGGAACCACTCAGATAGTTTCTGGGTTTCTTGTAGGGGAGATAGTTTCATGTAGCTCTGTGTATAGCTAGGTGTGTTCAGTGTGCAGCATAAGAGTTAAATGAACATTTTTGCCAAAGAAGACATGTCAGTTGTCTACAGGTACATGAAAACATGTTCAACATTCACCAATTAGCACAGAAGAGCATATCAAAACCAAAATGAGTGAACTTCACCAGTGGTTCAGTGATTAGGACTCCTGACTTCCACTGTAGGAGCCACAGGTTTGATCCCTAGTTAGGGAACTAAGACCACTGAAAGACCAAAAAAAAAAAAACTACAATGAGATATTGTCTCATACCTGTCAGAATGACTTTTATCAAAAAAACGAGAGATAAGTGTTGACTAGAATGTGGAGAAATGGGAAACTTTGTGCACTGTTGGTGGGAATCCAAATTGCAGCCAATGTGGAAAACAGTGTGGAGGATCCTCAGAAAAGCAAAAATAGAGTTAATCATAAAATCTACCAATCCCACTTCTGGTTTACCCAAATGAATGAAACTAGAATCTTCCAGTGGAAATATATGCAATTCATGTTTATAACAGCATTACTCATAGTAGCAAAGGTATACAAATACTATCCATAGAGCGATTAATACATAAATGTGTGTGTGTGTGTGTGTATAGGCTGAACCACTTCAGTTGTGCCCAACTTTCCCTACCCTATGTATGGTAGCCCTCCAGGCTTCTTGGTCCATAGGATTCTCCAGGCAAAAATGCTAGAGTCAGTTGACATTTCCTTCTCAAATCAGGGATTAAACCTATGGTTCCCTCATTGCAGGCAGATTTTTACTGCTGAGTCACCAAGGAAACCCATATGTATAATAATATCCAAGTATATGTCTGTGTGTATATATATATATATATAATGTGTAATATACATATATTACCTTAATATATATATATCCTATTATATAATATACATTGCATATGTAATATATGCAATTATGTATATAATGAATCTAATATATCTTTTATATATCATTCTATAATTCATACATAATGCATTGATATATATGTGATATACATACAATATGCATCTTATATCATATTGTATATATCATACATGTATCTTGTATATTATATGTTATATACATACTTGTTAGTTATTATATATATATGCCATATACATATTATATATTATAATACAGAATGTAATGTGATACACTATAATATATTATGAATATTATATGCAATATATATGTATGTATTATTTATATTGTCTATATTATATACGCATTATAAGTACTATTACATGTAATGCATATATACATTATATGTACTGAATGTAATATCATGTATACAACATATATTACATATATTATATATATATTATATACACATATATGATATATTATAGATACAACATATATTTATATGTAATATAGGGCTTCTCTGGTGGTCCAGTGGGTAAAGAGTCCACCTTGCAGTTTAAGGAGCACCTATTTGATCCCTGGCCTGGGAAGCTTCCACATGCTGTGGAGTGGCTGGACCAGTGTGTCCTATTATGAGACAGCACTCTGGGGCACATGTGACCAGAGCCGGTGTTCTGCAACAAGAGAGGCCACTGCAATGCAAGGCCCACACAGGTCAAAGAACAAAGATTGCTGTAAATAGCTAAATGAAAGACTAATATAATATTATAAAAATAGTGATGATAATAATAATATATATATATATAATATTAGTAGTATTATATATAATATAAACCCTTATCTAACATATAGAATATCATATATATTTTTAATATGTCTATTCTATATTATATACATAGTACAATATATTATATTACATATATTAAATGATATATATTATGCAATATATATATTATATGTTATATCACCTTTATTATATAAAGAATATTAATCTATATGTATATTGAAATATATAATATAGAATGTATATAGTATATTATATATGCTATGCAATATATAATGTACATATTATATTATGTTTGTAATATATGTACATATTAAGTATATAATTGCATATATAATACATATATGTTATAGATATTTTATATATTATATATAATATTATATAATATATATAATATATATAATTATATAATGTATATTCTATATTATATACATAGTACAATATATTATATTACATATATTAAATGATATATATTATGCAATATATATATTATATGTTATATCACCTTTATTATATAAAGAACATTAATCTATATGTATATTGAAATATATAATATAGAATGTATATAGTATATTATATATGCTATGCAATATATAATGTACATATTATATTATGTTTGTAATATATGTACATATTAAGTATATAATTGCATATATAATACATATATGTTATAGATATTTTATATATTATATATAATATTATATAATATATATAATATATATAATTATATAATGTATATTATCTATTATAATAATATTCTTATATACATATTATACATAACATATTATATACATATTATATAGTATAGTATATAATAATATTCTTATACAATGTGTAATATTTTATATAATATATGATGGCATTATTATTTATACTATCTGTAGTGGGATATTATATATATAGCTATTATTATATATAATAGCCCATTTTACTTACATATATATACACATAAAAGTAAAATGGGCTATTATGCAGTCTTAAAATTTGAAAGAAATCCTGATATTTGAAACAACATGCGTGAAATTCTATGGCATTTCACTATGTGAAATAACGCAACAGAGACAGAACAATGCTGTATATATCACATATAGGAGGATTCTAAAATATGGTCAAACTCATAAAAATTGAAAGTAGAATAGAAGTTGTCCAAGATTAGAGGAAAGATAATGGTTGGCAAAAGGCATGCGAACTCTCAGTTATAAAATGAATAATATTTAATGGTCTAGTGTATAATGTGGTAATCACTGTTGATGACACTATGTCGTACAGTTGATATTGATTGAAAGAATGAAGTTTAAGTGTTCCACACACAAAAATTAAATTAAAAGTTCAAGAACCCTTCTTTTGTAGTACTATGATATTCCATGTTATTTATTTAAATACTCACATGAACAATGATGGCCCTGCAAATTTGTGAAATGGCACTCATTAAACGAATGAACAGGAAAGACAAAGAGTTAAAGAAATTTGCAGTCCATATATGTTTGCAATACATATATCAAAGAAAACATATGATATACAATAAATTCCTACATGATAATAAAAATGCAAAAATCTAATACAAACAAGGGCAAAGGATTTGAATAGTCACTCACAAAAGAGAATATCCGAAGAACTAACAAGCCCTATTGTTGTTTATTTGCTCAGTCATGTTTGACCCTTTTGTGACCGCGTGCACTGTAGCCCGCCAGGCTCTTCTGTCCAGAGGATTCTCCAGGCAAGAAAACTGGAGTGGGCTGCCATTTCCTTCTGCAAATAAACATATTAAAAATATTTTTAACATCATTAGTCATCAGGAAAAAAAAAAGAAATTTAACTGTTCTCATGAAAAAAAGAAGAAAATATAAGTATGAGGTAATGGATATGTTTATTATCTTGGTGGAGGAATCTTTCACAATATGTTTGTCAAATCATCTGGACATGCACTTTTAAATGTAGTATTTTGTCAATCATATACCGCAAAAGCTCAAAAACAGAGACTTACTCTAAAGCAGGTACAAGTCAATTTTTAATATTTCTAGTATTAATTTAGTTATTTTTTCAAGATTGCGTGGCACACAATAATTGCCATTAAAGGGCATGTGGGATTTTTTGAAAAAAATGAAAGCATTAAACTTTAAAACTGGTAAGTGTTTGTGACAAGCATTACCCTGGGAAATTGCCCAAAGGGAACAATTCGATCAAATCTTTTCTGTGCAGTATTTTGACAAACATGTGAAGTCCATCGTTCAGTTTTCATCTTTAGACTTTCAAATGAATGTGTTCTTCAAATTGAAAATGTAACTGATAACAATTCATCCTGATTCAATTGATTTTTTTTTTTTCCCTTATACTACAGCTGCAGACTACAAGCTTGAAAAGGATTTAGGCTGATGCCAAGAGTCACCCAGTCCATTAGCAATCTCCTTCTTTGAATTATTTCTTTAAGCTTTTTTTTTTTTTTTTTCAATTTTCTGAGAGCTCATTTTCAGATAAATAGATGTCTTCCTCTGTGTGTGTGTGTGAGATTGAGAGAGAGAAAGACCAAAGCAATTGACCCAGAATGCACGTTTCGTAGGTCGTTGTGCTCGTGTTCCCCTTGCTAGCACAATCCGTCCACAAAACACTCACTTCCAATCAATCCTGTGCTTGCATTTACACTGAGCAAAAATGACTTCCTGTTATTTATGTGCATTCTGGATTTTCCATCCCTGTGGACTAAGATAAAATGCAAAAATCTAATACAAACAAGGGCAAAGGATTTGAATAGTCACTCACAAAAGAGAATATCCGAAGAACTAACAAGCCCTATTGTTGTTTATTTGCTCAGTCATGTTTGACCCTTTTGTGACCGCGTGCACTGTAGCCCGCCAGGCTCTTCTGTCCAGAGGATTCTCCAGGCAAGAAAACTGGAGTGGGCTGCCATTTCCTTCTGCAAATAAACATATTAAAAATATTTTTAACATCATTAGTCATCAGGAAAAAAAAAAGAAATTTAACTGTTCTCATGAAAAAAAGAAGAAAATATAAGTATGAGGTAATGGATATGTTTATTATCTTGGTGGAGGAATCTTTCACAATATGTTTGTCAAATCATCTGGACATGCACTTTTAAATGTAGTATTTTGTCAATCATATACCGCAAAAGCTCAAAAACAGAGACTTACTCTAAAGCAGGTACAAGTCAATTTTTAATATTTCTAGTATTAATTTAGTTATTTTTTCAAGATTGCGTGGCACACAATAATTGCCATTAAAGGGCATGTGGGATTTTTTGAAAAAAATGAAAGCATTAAACTTTAAAACTGGTAAGTGTTTGTGACAAGCATTACCCTGGGAAATTGCCCAAAGGGAACAATTCGATCAAATCTTTTCTGTGCAGTATTTTGACAAACATGTGAAGTCCATCGTTCAGTTTTCATCTTTAGACTTTCAAATGAATGTGTTCTTCAAATTGAAAATGTAACTGATAACAATTCATCCTGATTCAATTGATTTTTTTTTTTTTTTTCCCTTATACTACAGCTGCAGACTACAAGCTTGAAAAGGATTTAGGCTGATGCCAAGAGTCACCCAGTCCATTAGCAATCTCCTTCTTTGAATTATTTCTTTAAGCTTTTTTTTTTTTTTTTTCAATTTTCTGAGAGCTCATTTTCAGATAAATAGATGTCTTCCTCTGTGTGTGTGTGTGAGATTGAGAGAGAGAGAAAGACCAAAGCAATTGACCCAGAATGCACGTTTCGTAGGTCGTTGTGCTCGTGTTCCCCTTGCTAGCACAATCCGTCCACAAAACACTCACTTCCAATCAATCCTGTGCTTGCATTTACACTGAGCAAAAATGACTTCCTGTTATTTATGTGCATTCTGGATTTTCCATCCCTGTGGACTAAACAGAACCTCCAGAAAAGATTTCTCATTTACAGCAATTGCCTCAGAACCTGTGAGTTTGTGGTCTTCACTCATCTGGTCACTCTAGTTAAATTTCTAGTTCTTCTCTACACTGTAAATCACTTATCACTGCTGCATTCTTCTTTAGCAGACCTCATCAGTTTCAAGCATACTATAGATTTACAAATAATCTATTTATCTATCTATCTATCTATCTATCTATCTATCTACCTATCTATCTATCTATCTCCATTCCCCTGACTGGAACATGTT
This sequence comes from Tragulus kanchil, assembly GCA_022376925.1. Lineage (NCBI taxonomy): Eukaryota > Metazoa > Chordata > Mammalia > Artiodactyla > Tragulidae > Tragulus > Tragulus kanchil. Next base: position 82,180,150 of record JAIOJX010000003.1, on the reverse strand, counting down.
GTTATTTTGTTTCTTGCTTTGTTCCTAACAAGGACCATTCTGGAAACATAGTGAGATGAGATTCTATATATAAATATTCTTACTGGGGTTCAAGGTATTCTGAGAATTATTCTGCTACTGATAAGAAACAACCTATCAAAAGAGTAGAGCACACTGCTTCTCCTGCCTGTTCTTTAAAGGTAAATGAAAGCCAGGGATTACACAAATCCCTCAGCTCTTTTTGCCAATGAATATTCTCCAATCACACTGAAAAATGTAGAACATTGTAGGAGTTGCCTCTGTTATATTATTGGTCCTTAGCTTAGTGTTTAGTTACTTAATTGAGATGGCTTCATGAATAAAAATGTAGCTTTCAGAGGACAGCTACACTTCTCAGACAAGTTAGGAAAACAACTAGATTTAAATGAATGTGTTCTTCAAATTGAAAATGTAACTGCAATTCATCCTGATTCAATTGATTTTTTTTTTTTCCTTATACTACAGCTGCAGACTACAAGCTTGAAAAGGATTTAGGCTGATGCCAAGAGTCACCCAGTCCATTAGCAATCTCCTTCTTTGAATTATTTCTTTAAGCTTTTTTTTTTTTTTTCAATTTTCTGAGAGCTCATTTTCAGATAAATAGATGTCTTCCTCTGTGTGTGTGTGTGAGATTGAGAGAGAGAGAAAGACCAAAGCAATTGACCCAGAATGCACGTTTCGTAGGTCGTTGTGCTCGTGTTCCCCTTGCTAGCACAATCCGTCCACAAAACACTCACTTCCAATCAATCCTGTGCTTGCATTTACACTGAGCAAAAATGACTTCCTGTTATTTATGTGCATTCTGGATTTTCCATCCCTGTGGACTAAACAGAACCTCCAGAAAAGATTTCTCATTTACAGCAATTGCCTCAGAACCTGTGAGTTTGTGGTCTTCACTCATCTGGTCACTCTAGTTAAATTTCTAGTTCTTCTCTACACTGTAAATCACTTATCACTGCTGCATTCTTCTTTAGCAGACCTCATCAGTTTCAAGCATACTATAGATTTACAAATAATCTATTTATCTATCTATCTATCTATCTATCTATCTATCTACCTATCTATCTATCTATCTCCATTCCCCTGACTGGAACATGTTGTTATTTTGTTTCTTGCTTTGTTCCTAACAAGGACCATTCTGGAAACATAGTGAGATGAGATTCTATATATAAATATTCTTACTGGGGTTCAAGGTATTCTGAGAATTATTCTGCTACTGATAAGAAACAACCTATCAAAAGAGTAGAGCACACTGCTTCTCCTGCCTGTTCTTTAAAGGTAAATGAAAGCCAGGGATTACACAAATCCCTCAGCTCTTTTTGCCAATGAATATTCTCCAATCACACTGAAAAATGTAGAACATTGTAGGAGTTGCCTCTGTTATATTATTGGTCCTTAGCTTAGTGTTTAGTTACTTAATTGAGATGGCTTCATGAATAAAAATGTAGCTTTCAGAGGACAGCTACACTTCTCAGACAAGTTAGGGAAAACAACTAATGTAGTTAATTCAGATAATAAAATATGCATGATTTTGTCTTCCTACCAGTTTATACACTCTGGGTGACCTGCTTTCTCCTGTAAATTCAGGTTTCCCACAAGGAAAACACAGAGCCACCACTGGAAACCTTTTACATCTCTGTAGTTCTATGACAGGTTTGACTTTTCTTGGTATAGAAATTTTCTAATGTTTGCAAACATTGTCTCCACCAGTATGTATTTTGTTCACTCTGGACTGCCTAGACATTCGCCCTGAATTTTTTTTTTTTTTTAACTCTTGATGGGTGGAACACCTCCTTTCTGGGAATTAGAGAAAGAATGCATCCCACGGTTTTGAGGACTTTTTCTCTGTTATTGGCATATAGCAGTACTAACAGCTTGGTCCTTTAGAAACATTCAAGAAAACCACATCACTGACAGAGGGATAGTTATTGCTTGCTGTAGAGAGAGCAGCTTCAGTATCTTCTGACCGCATCATTAGCAATACAACTGGTAACCCACTTCTGGAAATTGGTAGATTAAGAAGGGAGTCGAGCAGCAAAGTGGCAGCCTTCCCTTTGTCTGCGTTCAAGAGTTAAGAGCAGTTTTAGCTTTTTTCCCCCAGTATTGCTATGGTGCAGTGGTAAGAAAGCATAATAAAAAGAAAAAAAAAGACAGCTAGCTAACGATGAAAAGTCTCTCTGAAGCTACAACAGAGATGAGCCTATACTCCATTTGGGGACTTACCAGTTATTTTGTTTCTTGCTTTGTTCCTAACAAGGACCATTCTGGAAACATAGTGAGATGAGATTCTATATATAAATATTCTTACTGGGGTTCAAGGTATTCTGAGAATTATTCTGCTACTGATAAGAAACAACCTATCAAAAGAGTAGAGCACACTGCTTCTCCTGCCTGTTCTTTAAAGGTAAATGAAAGCCAGGGATTACACAAATCCCTCAGCTCTTTTTGCCAATGAATATTCTCCAATCACACTGAAAAATGTAGAACATTGTAGGAGTTGCCTCTGTTATATTATTGGTCCTTAGCTTAGTGTTTAGTTACTTAATTGAGATGGCTTCATGAATAAAAATGTAGCTTTCAGAGGACAGCTACACTTCTCAGACAAGTTAGGGAAAACAACTAATGTAGTTAATTCAGATAATAAAATATGCATGATTTTGTCTTCCTACCAGTTTATACACTCTGGGTGACCTGCTTTCTCCTGTAAATTCAGGTTTCCCACAAGGAAAACACAGAGCCACCACTGGAAACCTTTTACATCTCTGTAGTTCTATGACAGGTTTGACTTTTCTTGGTATAGAAATTTTCTAATGTTTGCAAACATTGTCTCCACCAGTATGTATTTTGTTCACTCTGGACTGCCTAGACATTCGCCCTGAATTTTTTTTTTTTTTTAACTCTTGATGGGTGGAACACCTCCTTTCTGGGAATTAGAGAAAGAATGCATCCCACGGTTTTGAGGACTTTTTCTCTGTTATTGGCATATAGCAGTACTAACAGCTTGGTCCTTTAGAAACATTCAAGAAAACCACATCACTGACAGAGGGATAGTTATTGCTTGCTGTAGAGAGAGCAGCTTCAGTATCTTCTGACCGCATCATTAGCAATACAACTGGTAACCCACTTCTGGAAATTGGTAGATTAAGAAGGGAGTCGAGCAGCAAAGTGGCAGCCTTCCCTTTGTCTGCGTTCAAGAGTTAAGAGCAGTTTTAGCTTTTTTCCCCCAGTATTGCTATGGTGCAGTGGTAAGAAAGCATAATAAAAAGAAAAAAAAGACAGCTAGCTAACGATGAAAAGTCTCTCTGAAGCTACAACAGAGATGAGCCTATACTCCATTTGGGGACTTACCTAGAGACAGTTGAAGTGACTCCTCCAAAATGCAAAAACATAATTGTTTGGTTATACTTTACTATCATGTTTTAAGTCTGATTCTTAAAAAATATCAATCCATAGATTACTATGTGACTTTAATAGCTAAAATGCTCTAAGAATCTATCACTAAGACTTCTGTAAAAAAAAAAAAAAAAAGAAAAACCCAGTGTTTGCTTCAACTGTCATAGCACTGAACAGGGAAAAAAGTGTAAAAGCATAAGAAAAGTAGTTTTTTTTTTTTTCCTAAAAAAAGAAGCACAGAAATTTAGTCCAGTCAAATTTTCATTTGTCTCTTTTATATTGATATCCAAATAAGTGAGATTTTGCTAGTGTTTGCTCCCACTCTGGGGCAACTAAAATTAAAACATACTTACATACCCCTTGCAAGCTTCAGCACACATGTAGAGGTCTTGTTGCCAACATACAAGGTAGCTACCAGCAGGTCCATGAGACAGCAGGCTCCCTGCTCTTCATGTTATCCAGGTTAGCTAGCCTGCTGAAAGCTTTGCATCGGGCTTTGCATTGGCCTCTCATTCTTCTCACACACAGACGTCAATCTCCAGCACTCAGAAAGATCTTTTTGAATTTATTTTTTTCCTCAAGGGAACTCCCAGGAATGAATGAGAAGAATGTTCTTTCTTGTGTAAGCAGCACATGAAGTTAAAGTAGCTGCTCCAGGAGGTTAGAGGTCAAAAGAAAAGAACTTTACAAAATTCAAATTGAGTTGTTTGTTTGTATAGCCTAAAACAATGTAAATTTCAGAATGACATCTCAGGAATAATCTTTGTTTGTACCTGTTCTGCATGCCCTCTCTGCTTCTCCCGTTTCATCCCTCGCTTGGCTTTAGTTAAGCATCTTCTCTATGACCATCAGGAACCTGGCAAGGTCAGTTTTCTGTGAAGATCATTGTACTTGCTTTTCCCTTGTTTTCAGTGCTTCACTAAGATTTTTTAATGGCTGATGCCACCTTTCAGGTGAGAGTTCAACATTTACCTTTCCTGAGCACAATAGCTAAACCAGTCCCTTGTTGCAGAAAACTTCTCATATAACTCTTGTGCTGTATTCCCTTAGTGGTTGTGGCTGCGATCTTGCAATGTGTACCTATTTGTATCCTTGATGGTTTGTTTTCATTAGTCTGAGAAGAGAAATGTGATCTATCTGGAAACCAGGATATATATATTTACTGGTTGAAACAGTTTGGACATATTGGTGTGTAATTTTGAATTCATTCATTGATTTAAATATGGTAGAGTCCAGTAAAAAGCAAAAGTTAGATTGGGCTATCATTAATTACCAAATGATAAAGCATCATCACTGGAATCAAATGATTTTAAATATAATATCAAAAGTGACTGAAAAACATCAATACAAAGTAAAGTTTTATAAAAGCAATCTGAAGATCACTTCAGAAGGATAGTTGATCAGATTCCAGAATTTATTTTCTTTATTTATTAAATATGCAATAAAGTCTTCATCCTAGTGAATATCAAAGGTATGGAGGCACCAGACTCTCTTTATACACTACTTGGTAATAAGGCATGATTATAGGTATGCTCATGATCTCTTTATCTTTATTGGGAGAAGTTAGTGAGAATATAGCTTGATTTTGTGTTTTATTCACCTTTTAGAGATGATCTGCCTAATGCTGGTTAGGTGTTCAAAATATTGGGGAATGTATAACCACTTAGTGGAAGTGAACGTCGAAAATTTTAACAGGTAAATAGAATACCTTAGTCCAGAGAGAAAAGCATTTCTAAATTTACAAAAGTGAGTTGCGGCTAATGGGTACACACAATCCAAGAATTCCTTTTCCACATCTAGTGCGCATCTCAGAACTGCTATGATAATGGTATTGGAAAAAGCACAAGTGATAGCAGAAATGATGGTGGCTTCTCATTCAGCTTTGGATAATGAGCTAAATGAACTGGCAGCACTTATAGAACAGGGACTAGGAGGAGTAGCAATAGCCAATTTGCTGTGCAGCTAATACAACATTTTCTTTAGCAGAGGAAATTGGTTGAAAGTTTTCTCCATTTTCACATGCCTGTTGTTCAGTGCTTCAGAAGGGCAGTTTGTCAGGGTGTATTTCTATTTGGTGGAAAGTTTTGATTATTAGGAAGAGCCCTAGTAAAGTGCAATAGCTTTCCCAGCGCTAAAGTCAGGTTTGATGAGCACTCTGAGGTTTTAGAGCCCTTGTGCAATGATTTGGCCATTTTCAAAGGATCCTGGTAGACTAGACAGGTCAGGCTGTGTGCCTAGGCCAGTTGGTTCTATCTCACATTCTGCAATGCTATATATATTTACTGGTTGAAACAGTTTGGACATATTGGTGTGTAATTTTGAATTCATTCATTGATTTAAATATGGTAGAGTCCAGTAAAAAGCAAAAGTTAGATTGGGCTATCATTAATTACCAAATGATAAAGCATCATCACTGGAATCAAATGATTTTAAATATAATATCAAAAGTGACTGAAAAACATCAATACAAAGTAAAGTTTTATAAAAGCAATCTGAAGATCACTTCAGAAGGATAGTTGATCAGATTCCAGAATTTATTTTCTTTATTTATTAAATATGCAATAAAGTCTTCATCCTAGTGAATATCAAAGGTATGGAGGCACCAGACTCTCTTTATACACTACTTGGTAATAAGGCATGATTATAGGTATGCTCATGATCTCTTTATCTTTATTGGGAGAAGTTAGTGAGAATATAGCTTGATTTTGTGTTTTATTCACCTTTTAGAGATGATCTGCCTAATGCTGGTTAGGTGTTCAAAATATTGGGGAATGTATAACCACTTAGTGGAAGTGAACGTCGAAAATTTTAACAGGTAAATAGAATACCTTAGTCCAGAGAGAAAAGCATTTCTAAATTTACAAAAGTGAGTTGCGGCTAATGGGTACACACAATCCAAGAATTCCTTTTCCACATCTAGTGCGCATCTCAGAACTGCTATGATAATGGTATTGGAAAAAGCACAAGTGATAGCAGAAATGATGGTGGCTTCTCATTCAGCTTTGGATAATGAGCTAAATGAACTGGCAGCACTTATAGAACAGGGACTAGGAGGAGTAGCAATAGCCAATTTGCTGTGCAGCTAATACAACATTTTCTTTAGCAGAGGAAATTGGTTGAAAGTTTTCTCCATTTTCACATGCCTGTTGTTCAGTGCTTCAGAAGGGCAGTTTGTCAGGGTGTATTTCTATTTGGTGGAAAGTTTTGATTATTAGGAAGAGCCCTAGTAAAGTGCAATAGCTTTCCCAGCGCTAAAGTCAGGTTTGATGAGCACTCTGAGGTTTTAGAGCCCTTGTGCAAGTGATTTGGCCATTTTCAAAGGATCCTGGTAGACTAGACAGGTCAGGCTGTGTGCCTAGGCCAGTTGGTTCTATCTCACATTCTGCAAGGTATCTGCAGTGCAGGAATGAGAAACTGAACATGAGAACAGGGAGTGAAGACTGAGTATTTGATCCCATTTAACCTTCTGGTTAATCTACCACAAATCAGTTCTAACCAAAGCTAAGGGCAAGACTTTTGAGAATTTCTTCTCCACAGACTAGAAATAGACGCACATTTTGGGGAGCATTTTCAATGTCTTATATTTGTTATAGTTTCTTTTTATGGAAAACAACATCACTACACTTTATTATTCTTTGAAAAAAAGACTTACTACTCTGGCAAATTTCTAAAAATGATATAATTACTTCATTAGGTAGCATAATTATAAATTACTTGAAGTATAAAGACTGCCTGGTAAAGAAATGCTTAATTTACTAAATAATTTTGATTCAAACGATCATTAAGTTAAAATCAGAAGTTGCTGAAAACCTCAAGTAATGTTTTTTACCAGTGCCACATGATAAAGTAATTGCTCAATTAGCAATTAGTTACAAACAGCAGTACCCTTTATGTTTGACTTAAAATAACTAAGCTGATTTCCACTTTTCAAAATGAATATTAATTAGATGGAAAGATTTTAAAAATCACACCTTGTTAGTGGAAACTACAGTCACACCGAAAGCCTGTCTATTCATATCAATTAAGTACTAAGATAAACAGCAAAGCTTTTACTTTATATTCTTTACTCAAGTACTAATAGCAGCCACTTTGGATAATGAAAACTGGCAGCACTTATAGAACAGGGACTAGGAGGAGTAGCAATAGCCAATTTGCTGTGCAGCTAATACAACATTTTCTTTAGCAGAGGAAATTGGTTGAAAGTTTTCTCCATTTTCACATGCCTGTTGTTCAGTGCTTCAGAAGGGCAGTTTGTCAGGGTGTATTTCTATTTGGTGGAAAGTTTTGATTATTAGGAAGAGCCCTAGTAAAGTGCAATAGCTTTCCCAGCGCTAAAGTCAGGTTTGATGAGCACTCTGAGGTTTTAGAGCCCTTGTGCAAGTGATTTGGCCATTTTCAAAGGATCCTGGTAGACTAGACAGGTCAGGCTGTGTGCCTAGGCCAGTTGGTTCTATCTCACATTCTGCAAGGTATCTGCAGTGCAGGAATGAGAAACTGAACATGAGAACAGGGAGTGAAGACTGAGTATTTGATCCCATTTAACCTTCTGGTTAATCTACCACAAATCAGTTCTAACCAAAGCTAAGGGCAAGACTTTTGAGAATTTCTTCTCCACAGACTAGAAATAGACGCACATTTTGGGGAGCATTTTCAATGTCTTATATTTGTTATAGTTTCTTTTTATGGAAAACAACATCACTACACTTTATTATTCTTTGAAAAAAAGACTTACTACTCTGGCAAATTTCTAAAAATGATATAATTACTTCATTAGGTAGCATAATTATAAATTACTTGAAGTATAAAGACTGCCTGGTAAAGAAATGCTTAATTTACTAAATAATTTTGATTCAAACGATCATTAAGTTAAAATCAGAAGTTGCTGAAAACCTCAAGTAATGTTTTTTACCAGTGCCACATGATAAAGTAATTGCTCAATTAGCAATTAGTTACAAACAGCAGTACCCTTTATGTTTGACTTAAAATAACTAAGCTGATTTCCACTTTTCAAAAATGAATATTAATTAGATGGAAAGATTTTAAAAAATCACACCTTGTTAGTGGAAACTACAGTCACACCGAAAGCCTGTCTATTCATATCAATTAAGTACTAAGATAAACAGCAAAGCTTTTACTTTATATTCTTTACTCCAATAGCATAGAAAAGAGGGAGAAACTGATTTAAGCTTGGTTTTTTTGGGTTGGATTTACTAAGGTTAAACACAAGAATTTTTATAACTCAGAAAAAAGAGGAATCGCTGACTATGTTTTTCTAGTTTTAAATGATTAATCTTTGCAAACACATATGATTAAATAACAATTTAAAATGCACATTAAGTATTTTCGATAATCATGCCTTTTGTACTGAGGCATTCATAGCTCAACTATTTTCTCCTTTTACTTTTTTGTTTTTTAATTTTTTTTTTTTTTTTGAAGGGGCGGGTTGGGGAGGGAGAGGGGTTGGCAGACCACTTCTATTGGTTTTTCATTTATCTATTTTCATCCATCTTTGTTCTTTGGCCCGTGTGGGCCTCCCATCGCAGTGGCCTCTCTTGTCGCAGAGCACCAGCTCTGGGCACATGCGCTCCAGAGCTCCAGCTCGGTAATTGGCCACATAGGTCCAGCCACTCTGTGGCATGTGGGATCTTCCCAGGCCAGGGATTGAACTGGCGCCCCTTGCACTGCAAGGTGGTGTCCTTACCCACTGGACCATCAGGGAAGCCCTCTCCTTTTTCTTGACATTCATTTACACAGTCTACACTGTATATCTGTAATATTATTTTCATTCTTGCAACTCACCTGCTATATTTTAATTATTACTTTTATAGTTGTCTTTTTATGGTTGTGTATGTTTATGTTGTTTGAAAGGTAGTGGGAAAAGTGTTGGGCTTTGCAGGCAAGTGGATGTATGTTTCTTTCAATCCACAATTCTGTCCCTTACAAGCTACCACATCTAAAGCAATTAAACTATTTCAGACTGTTTTCTAACCTCAGGAATGGGGGTCATCGAGGGCTTCCTCTTAGAGATGTATAGGAATAAAAGAAAATCTTATATGATACACTGCCACGTGTAAAGCATTCAGTGTACAATACATACTCTCTGTTCCAACCATGGCTTTACAACTACTGAAAGGGTTCAACTAGATATGGAATGATTATAAAACTGAAACACCGGGCTTCCCCTGGTGGTCCAGTGGGTAAGGACACCGCCTTGCAGTGCAAGGGGCGCCAGTTCGATCCCTGGCCTGGGAAGATCCCACGTGCCGCGGAGCAGCTGAACTGATGTGTCCAATTACGGAGCCGGAGGCGCTGGAGCTCTGGAGCGCATGTGCCCAGAGCCAGAGCTCTGCAGCGACAGACGCCACCGCGATGGGAGGCCCACAGGAGCCAAAGAACAAAGACGGATGAAAATGGAGAAATGACAGACCAATAGAAGTGGCCCGCCCGCTCCCCTCCCTCCCCAACCCCACCCCCACCCAAAATAAATAAATAAATAACTCTTTTGGAAAAAAAAAAAAAAAAACTGAAACACCGTAGAAGGGTTTTCTGTATTGAGAGAAAGTTTGGATAACCTCTCCTCTGTCCCTCCATTTCTGTGTTCTGCATGAAACCGAAGTAACTCTAGAGGTACTACTTGCATGTTGAGGCCAAGGCAAGTAAATACATTTGGCTTAATAGCAGAAAATGTAAGATAAGGCAAATGTATAAATTAAGTACTTTATTTATTGTAAAACAGTCTTCAGAGTGGGAGAAGATTAAATCTAGAGAGGACTCAATGGTGTCTCCAAATCCCTGTTGTAGAATCAAATACAGAGTTGTCAGACAGTCACACGATGCCACAAGCAGTCTTTACTGGAAAGTTTCTTTTTTTAATTTTTATTTATTTATCCATTTATTTTTGTCTATTCGGGATTTTCACTGCTGCTCCAGGGTTTTCTCCAGTTGCAGGGAATGGGAGTTACTCTTTGGCTGAGGTGAGCAGGCTTCTTGTTGCAATGACTTCTCTTGTCATGGATCTTGGGCTCGAGGGCACATGGGCTTCAGTAGTTGTGGCACATGGGCTCAAGAGTTGTGGCTCCAAGGCTCTAGAGCACAAGCTCAATAATTGTGGCTCACAAGCTTCGTAGGTCTGCAGCATGTGGGATCTTCCTGGATCAGGTATCAAACTTGTATCTCCTGCATTGGCAGGCAAACTCTTCACCATTGAGCTACCAGGGAGGCCCCATTAGCAAGCATTTTGATAGCACTTCTCAGCTATGCTCTCCATTCACATCTATTAAAGGTTTAACTGTGTTCCTAGAAAAGCTATATTGAAATTCTAATCCTGGACCCTCAAAACATAACTTTATTTGGAAATCTTCATTGTAAATACAATAAATTAAGTAAAGATGAAATTATACTTGAGAATGAGGGGTCCTTAGTCCATTATGGCAAGAACCCTTATAAGAAGAGGAGAAAACACCATTTGGCAATAGAGGCAGAGTTTGAAGAGTGACTCATTGGAGTAGCAAGGGTTAATGTCACCAACAGAAGAGGCAGAGCCAAGGAAAGTGCTTAAAAGAGTCTCAGAGCCAGTGTCTCTGCTGGTGCCTTTAAGGGTTCTAGCCTCTAGAACTTGGAGAGAACAGATTTCTGTTGTTTTAAGCCACTCCATTTATAGTACTTGTTTCCAGCAGCTCCAAGAAACTAATCTAGCGTCCTATTAGGGGAAAAAAATGGAACTCAAGGCAGTTATAGGAAGTAAGTCATTAAACTCAGTCAGAGTGACATCATGAGGAGAAATAGTTAGGCTAAGGAAGTTGGAGAAATGACAGGAAAAAATGAAACAATAGAAATGTGTGCTAGATTTTACTATGTTATTACTTTATAGCCAGAATATGTTTGAAGTGAAAATGTACTTATCATTTCTTATGCATGTGCTTCTTAAGAGCAAGGACTATGTACTGTTTATTGTACATCCTTAGGCCCTTGAATAATGCTTGCCATACAGCAGCTGCTAAGTGAAGAAAGTAAGGAACACTGAAGGAGGAAGAAAAGGAGACAGAAGTGGGGAGGAAGGGCAGGAGGTGAAGGAAGCACAAAAGACTCAGGAAAAGAAGAGTACAGATAAGAGAGGAGAACATACACTGTTCTTGCATTCTATGAAAAACTTAGAATTCATGAAAACTGGAGACGAAATTTTAGGTGTTAGAAAACATACTGATCTATCATTATTTAATGAAACTCTTTCACTAAAATATGGCTCTCGCTTCTCCAAACCTATCCTGAGTTTGAATTATTATTACAAAAGAAATATGGCATCGGCATTTACGTTTAATTAATGCATACAATTTTGCACTAAAATGAAATCTGTCTTTAACTGTGTTCCTAGAAAAGCTATATTGAAATTCTAATCCTGGACCCTCAAAACATAACTTTATTTGGAAATCTTCATTGTAAATACAATAAATTAAGTAAAGATGAAATTATACTTGAGAATGAGGGGTCCTTAGTCCATTATGGCAAGAACCCTTATAAGAAGAGGAGAAAACACCATTTGGCAATAGAGGCAGAGTTTGAAGAGTGACTCATTGGAGTAGCAAGGGTTAATGTCACCAACAGAAGAGGCAGAGCCAAGGAAAGTGCTTAAAAGGGTCTCAGAGCCAGTGTCTCTGCTGGTGCCTTTAAGGGTTCTAGCCTCTAGAACTTGGAGAGAACAGATTTCTGTTGTTTTAAGCCACTCCATTTATAGTACTTGTTTCCAGCAGCTCCAAGAAACTAATCTAGCGTCCTATTAGGGGAAAAAAATGGAACTCAAGGCAGTTATAGGAAGTAAGTCATTAAACTCAGTCAGAGTGACATCATGAGGAGAAATAGTTAGGCTAAGGAAGTTGGAGAAATGACAGGAAAAAATGAAACAATAGAAATGTGTGCTAGATTTTACTATGTTATTACTTTATAGCCAGAATATGTTTGAAGTGAAAATGTACTTATCATTTCTTATGCATGTGCTTCTTAAGAGCAAGGACTATGTACTGTTTATTGTACATCCTTAGGCCCTTGAATAATGCTTGCCATACAGCAGCTGCTAAGTGAAGAAAGTAAGGAACACTGAAGGAGGAAGAAAAGGAGACAGAAGTGGGGAGGAAGGGCAGGAGGTGAAGGAAGCACAAAAGACTCAGGAAAAGAAGAGTACAGATAAGAGAGGAGAACATACACTGTTCTTGCATTCTATGAAAAACTTAGAATTCATGAAAACTGGAGACGAAATTTTAGGTGTTAGAAAACATACTGATCTATCATTATTTAATGAAACTCTTTCACTAAAATATGGCTCTCGCTTCTCCAAACCTATCCTGAGTTTGAATTATTATTACAAAAGAAATATGGCATCGGCATTTACGTTTAATTAATGCATACAATTTTGCACTAAAATGAAATCTGTTCTTTATAAGTATTAACTTCTAAGTTGGAAACAAATAGTATTATGGATAATGTATATGCCAAATTATTTGTATATTGAGATTGCTATGGGAATACTTACATCGATTTATATTACCTTCTGTTGCTACCAAATGACTTGCTGACTGCTCAAAACCTTGAGGACTATGTTTATTACTATTGTTTAGTTATAAATATGTGTATAAATTTCTTCTGCCCTGAAACCATTTTTTTTTAAGAAACACTATGTTGTCTATCCTTGACATTCTGCTTTAAGATAAAATGTATCTACCTGATTTGATGGAATTCCTTGAATGAAAGGTATAAAGCATAAGTTTCTCTTATTCATTTAATTAGAATTAGTCCATCATCCTTTAGACTCACTCCATCCTATAGGATATCTAGTATTTCAAAAATAACAATGCAACAAAGATAGTGGTGAGTTTTTTATATACAATAGAAAAATCTTCATTTGAATACTATAAAAAAGTTAGAATGCTTTCTGTTTATATGTGCAGAAACTGGTGTTTTGTAGGTGCCTGAACTGGGTAAGATTTTTGACTGCATGCTCATATGCTGCACTTGGTTAGAGATTCAAATAATCTAAATTCAGTACAAGAAAGTTCACAATGAACATCTACTATGTTCTAGAAATTGGACTGGGCACAAAGAAGAAAAAAATAAATCCAAAACTGCCCAATACTTTCATATGCAGGTTATAGTAGAACTGCTATTGCCTAGAATAGACTTAAGAATGCTAAAGTATGCAGTAAGATTTAATAATTATCGACATTTTAAAATGCTACTTTTTAAGGCAGACATTCATGCTACACATCATATGCTATCTGCTACTGCAAGTGCCTAGAATGTTTATTCTTTTTTTTTTTTTGAAAAAACCTTTATTTTACTTTTAACTTTTACAGACTTTTGTTGTTTACAGACATGCATGTTCTCAGATTAGTCATATGTATATTCCTTCCCACCCCTTACAGCACATGCAACTAGAGCTATTTTCCTTCTCCAAACCTATCCTGAGTTTGAATTATTATTACAAAAGAAATATGGCATCGGCATTTACGTTTAATTAATGCATACAATTTTGCACTAAAATGAAATCTGTTCTTTATAAGTATTAACTTCTAAGTTGGAAACAAATAGTATTATGGATAATGTATATGCCAAATTATTTGTATATTGAGATTGCTATGGGAATACTTACATCGATTTATATTACCTTCTGTTGCTACCAAATGACTTGCTGACTGCTCAAAACCTTGAGGACTATGTTTATTACTATTGTTTAGTTATAAATATGTGTATAAATTTCTTCTGCCCTGAAACCATTTTTTTTTAAGAAACACTATGTTGTCTATCCTTGACATTCTGCTTTAAGATAAAATGTATCTACCTGATTTGATGGAATTCCTTGAATGAAAGGTATAAAGCATAAGTTTCTCTTATTCATTTAATTAGAATTAGTCCATCATCCTTTAGACTCACTCCATCCTATAGGATATCTAGTATTTCAAAAATAACAATGCAACAAAGATAGTGGTGAGTTTTTTATATACAATAGAAAAATCTTCATTTGAATACTATAAAAAAGTTAGAATGCTTTCTGTTTATATGTGCAGAAACTGGTGTTTTGTAGGTGCCTGAACTGGGTAAGATTTTTGACTGCATGCTCATATGCTGCACTTGGTTAGAGATTCAAATAATCTAAATTCAGTACAAGAAAGTTCACAATGAACATCTACTATGTTCTAGAAATTGGACTGGGCACAAAGAAGAAAAAAATAAATCCAAAACTGCCCAATACTTTCATATGCAGGTTATAGTAGAACTGCTATTGCCTAGAATAGACTTAAGAATGCTAAAGTATGCAGTAAGATTTAATAATTATCGACATTTTAAAATGCTACTTTTTAAGGCAGACATTCATGCTACACATCATATGCTATCTGCTACTGCAAGTGCCTAGAATGTTTATTCTTTTTTTTTTTTTGAAAAAACCTTTATTTTACTTTTAACTTTTACAGACTTTTGTTGTTTACAGACATGCATGTTCCCAGATCAGTCACATGTATATTCCCCCCTTCCCACCCCTCCCAACCATCACACAGCACCCCTGAAGGATCCCCTTTTCTCACATAGCAATGACTAGAGCTATTTTCTTCACTTATGATCACACAGGCCTTCATGCTACTTCCTTTATGCCTCCCTCCCTCTGTTCCTTCCCAACAATGTCCATATGTCCACTGTCCATGTCTGTCTTTCCGTTGCTTCACTGCGTGTATTTATTCTTAATCATCATAAATACATCTACGAAGAAGGAACTATGATCTTTTACCAAAGAGAAAATGCACACCCAGAGATTCCTCAAGGTCTTACAACTGGAATGCAGCATCAGAGATTTGCAACCAGGAAGCGTGACTTCAGAGGCTCTCCTTAACCACTACACAGCACTGTCCTTGCTGGGCTGAGGCACCCCCAACATAAAAGTTTATCCTCTGAAGAATATCTGCATAATCAGCCCAAACTGACTACCTAGAGAACACCAGCTACATGCTGCACCTCTTTCATTTACTCCTCTCTATCCCATTCCTTCATCAGTCTTATTTTCAATGTGTTTCTCCAGGGATGCTGCCACAGATACTTGCATTGTCTGTGTTTGTGTAAATTGTCTCCTTAGAAACATGAGAGAGAAGACAGTAACTATAAAGTGTGTATTTAAATAGGTTATTAAACACCAGTGTGACTTCTAAAAGCAGGCGACCCCTACAGATAAGCACGTATACTCCTTAAGTATATACATTATTTATGAGCTTAAATATATTTTTTGAAAAGTGAAGTAGATGTGTACTAGAAGTGAGAGAGGTTTACAACAGACTAGTCTTTCAAATCCTCCCAACTTTCATATGCAGGTTATAGTAGAACTGCTATTGCCTAGAATAGACTTAAGAATGCTAAAGTATGCAGTAAGATTTAATAATTATTGACATTTTAAAATGCTACTTTTAAGGCAGACATTCATGCTACACATCATATGCTATCTGCTACTGCAAGTGCCTAGAATGTTTATTCTTTTTTTTTTTTTGAAAAAACCTTTATTTTACTTTTAACTTTTACAGACTTTTGTTGTTTACAGACATGCATGTTCCCAGATCAGTCACATGTATATTCCCCCCTTCCCACCCCTCCCAACCATCACACAGCACCCCTGAAGGATCCCCTTTTCTCACATAGCAATGACTAGAGCTATTTTCTTCACTTATGATCACACAGGCCTTCATGCTACTTCCTTTATGCCTCCCTCCCTCTGTTCCTTCCCAACAATGTCCATATGTCCACTGTCCATGTCTGTCTTTCCGTTGCTTCACTGCGTGTATTTATTCTTAATCATCATAAATACATCTACGAAGAAGGAACTATGATCTTTTACCAAAGAGAAAATGCACACCCAGAGATTCCTCAAGGTCTTACAACTGGAATGCAGCATCAGAGATTTGCAACCAGGAAGCGTGACTTCAGAGGCTCTCCTTAACCACTACACAGCACTGTCCTTGCTGGGCTGAGGCACCCCCAACATAAAAGTTTATCCTCTGAAGAATATCTGCATAATCAGCCCAAACTGACTACCTAGAGAACACCAGCTACATGCTGCACCTCTTTCATTTACTCCTCTCTATCCCATTCCTTCATCAGTCTTATTTTCAATGTGTTTCTCCAGGGATGCTGCCACAGATACTTGCATTGTCTGTGTTTGTGTAAATTGTCTCCTTAGAAACATGAGAGAGAAGACAGTAACTATAAAGTGTGTATTTAAATAGGTTATTAAACACCAGTGTGACTTCTAAAAGCAGGCGACCCCTACAGATAAGCACGTATACTCCTTAAGTATATACATTATTTATGAGCTTAAATATATTTTTTGAAAAGTGA
Source organism: Tragulus kanchil (assembly GCA_022376925.1). Lineage (NCBI taxonomy): Eukaryota > Metazoa > Chordata > Mammalia > Artiodactyla > Tragulidae > Tragulus > Tragulus kanchil. The sequence goes on along the minus strand of JAIOJX010000003.1, from coordinate 82,163,377 downwards.
AGTAGATGTGTACTAGAAGTGAGAGAGGTTTACAACAGACTAGTCTTTCAAGGAATATTTCCCATCTTTCCTACATAGCATCCATGCTATTTTATTACACATGCTCTAACTTGCTGAGGAAAGGGAAAACAGATCTAATATTTATGTGAAAGCTTGCAATTTCACATAAGATTTCTAATTCTAATAATAGTTTATAGTATTAATATTATTGTTTGATATATTAAGAAATTGAGATGTTGTAGTTAAGTGACTTCTACAAAGTAACACAGCTGGTTAACCACAGAGAGAGGCTTCTAACCCAGGTTTTCTTACCCTGGTAGGCTAAGTGTGCCTTTGGAAAAAAAAAGACAACTTTAATGTAATTGAGATAATCTTTCTGGATATACAGATTCAGTGATGAAAATCTGAAGCCTGTCTACTATTTTTCTTTTTGACTTCACTTTTAGGTATATTTTTACTTAGCTCAGTTCAGTTGCTCAGTCACCTCTGACTCTTTGTGACGCCATGAACTGCAGCACCCCAGGTTTCTCTGTCCTCTACCATCTCTTGGAACTTGCTTAAACCCATGTCCATTGAATACTCAGTGATCCCACCCAACCATCTCATCCTCTGCTGTCCACTTCACCTTCTGTTTTTTATATTTCCCAGCATCAGAGTTTATTCCAATGAGTTGTCTCTTTGCGTCAGGTGGCCAAAGTATTGGAGCTTCAGTTTCAGTTTCAGCATCATTCCTTCCAATGAATATTCAGAGCTAGTTTCCTTTAGGATTGACTTGTTTGATCTCCGAGCAGTCCAAAGGACATATCTTTTATTTATTTATTTATTTCTGATTTCCTAAGCAATATTTTGTGGCTAACATGCAGTATTTTCTTATTCATCTATCAAGTCATAATATGCATTTTTATATTTTATAATTATGCTAAAACTGAGATTTTCCCTACCTTTTCACATTTCTTTCCTGTGCCCCAAGAAAGAAACAAATGAAACTAGCTATAGCCTTCATATCACAAGCTTCAACAGTGACTATCAGGGTCACTGTTTCTTTACATGGATACCCGTCTTCTTGGATTAGGTACAACAGAAAGAAGTGGTTCTCTGGCCTCCATATGTTACTCCATGTTCTTTTTTCTTTTTTTCTTGATCATGGCTGACAGATGTAGAATGGGGACATTTGGTCTAACCTGTTTCAATCAAGAGTTTTAACATTTTGGTATAAGAGGCATAGATACTCAAAAGTTGTTAGACTATATCATGTTCACTTGAATACTCTTGTTGTTTACCACATAAATCTCTGTTATAGAGTTTTCCAGATCAACCCTAGATCCCATTTTCCAGTTGCTTGATTTTAAAACTCTTTCTTGGTTTCCATGAGCTTTGCATACTTTTTAAAAATTCATTGTAATTTTTGATCTAATAAACTAGAGCTTTCTATTGCTTGCCATTAAAATATGCTTACTCATATATAGCCATAATGTTATAGGCTATCAAACATTTTATAGGCTTTCCCACATGGAAAAGATAAATTTCCCAAATGAGAACCATCCATAATGAGAAGTATGGTTGATTCTTAGATTCATTACTCACACATTTTGTGATAATAAATGTATTATTTACATTAATGTATATTATTTGCATGAACATATCCATATTATTTTTTATTCCTGCTGAAACAAATTATCACAAACAGTGACTTAATGCAAATTATGTTTTTTGTTAACTCTTCTATGGTCAGAAAATCAAGGAGCTATCAGAGCTTTGAGTCATCAGTCTCCTCTGGATGCTCTAGGGTAGAAGTCTGGGTTTTTGTTTTTGTTTTTTCCTTTAATTTTTGCATCTTTCAATCTGCTTGTACTCCTTGGAAAGTGGTCTTTCCTTCCATCTCTAAAGGACATCATTCTAACCGACAGTTTCATTATTAATTTTTTTTTCTGACTTTGATCCTCTTGCCTCCCTCTTATAAGAATCTTAGTGACTGCCTAGGACCCACAGAAATAATTCAGAGTAATATCCTCTATCTAGAGCCTTAACTTAATCACATACTCAAGGTCCTTTTGACTCTGCAGGCAACATATTCAGAGTCTCTGAGGATTAAGACCTTGATATCATTTGGAGTCACGTAGATTATTTGGGGGGCAGGAGAGCCTGGTGTGCTAGAGTCCATGGGGTTGCAAAGAGTTGGACATAATTTAGTGACTGCACAACAATGAACAGCAGCAAGATTATTTGGAGTCAGTTCCAGTCAACCAAACTCTAAAGCATAGATTATCATGGTGTTGATAAAAGGTCTCCTGAGAGTCACATTTTGCATTCCCTCTTCTCAAGATGTCAGCAAATAATTAGGTTAGTAAGTCCACCTAAGACTTCATGAAACAGAAGATATTCTGACTTCTATGAATTACCATAAATTTTAAGATAGTACCAACTAAGAAAAACACAATATATACAATCTGCCTCTCACTTCATGTAACTAAATATCTTATCTTTCTGACATCAGGTAAAGCATATTTTGGAAAAAAATCAGCGACGGTAAGAATCCTAGCAACTGGTGTATATATATATATATATATATATATGTTTTTTTCAAATAAACCTGCCCAAAGTGATTTATGTTAATTTTTATTTTAATGGACAACTAATATTTTGAAAACAATGTTGGATTTTGAGCAAGTAAAATAAGTATCATGAACTTATAAATCAGTTTGCAACATTTTACATACCAGTTGGTTGTGTATCCTCTTGTGAATATATCATATAATAGAATTTTGATAATGTTCATATGGTCCTCCAAAGGCCAGGTTCACCAACAAATCCAATGTTCATATTATAAAGAAACTTCTATAGTATTGAAGAAATGATATCAATCTGTAAGTTAATACAACAGAGGAAATACAATATTCCTTGGATTTAATAAACAATGCTTGTGCTTAATAGTTGGCTTTAGGGCTTCCCAGATGGCTCAGTGGTAAACAATCTGCCTGCCAACAATCTGCCTGCCAAGGCAGAAAACACAAAATTCCTGGGTTCAAACTTTGGATTGGGAAGATTCCCTGGAGTGTGAAATGGCCACCCACTCCAGTATTCTCACCTGGAAAATTCCATGGACAGAGGAATCTGGTGGGTTGCAGTTTGTGTAGTTGCAAAGACGCAGACATAAATGGGTGAGCATGCATACATGTACTTAAAAGTTATTTTTTAAAAGGAAAGCATATTCTGGATCTTTGATTGAAACAAAATGAGTAGCAAATGTCACTTGAAGTTTGGTGAACAACAGTAATTAAGGCCCAGATGCTCTTCTCAGCCCTCTGTCTGCACACTGTCAAGCAGCCCAAATTGTCAACTCTTGTTTACAGCAGTCTTGATCAAGAGTCTATCACCCCAGGTTCTTAACTCGTACAATTGTCAATCACTACAAACAGACAGTCTACATCACTGAGCCTTGTGAAGCAGAATAGGCTGTGACAGATTTGATAATAGTGAAGCATCCCAGGGCCCAATTCTATGAATTACCATAAATTTTAAGATAGTACCAACTAAGAAAAACACAATATATACAATCTGCCTCTCACTTCATGTAACTAAATATCTTATCTTTCTGACATCAGGTAAAGCATATTTTGGAAAAAAATCAGCGACGGTAAGAATCCTAGCAACTGGTGTATATATATATATATATATATATATGTTTTTTTCAAATAAACCTGCCCAAAGTGATTTATGTTAATTTTTATTTTAATGGACAACTAATATTTTGAAAACAATGTTGGATTTTGAGCAAGTAAAATAAGTATCATGAACTTATAAATCAGTTTGCAACATTTTACATACCAGTTGGTTGTGTATCCTCTTGTGAATATATCATATAATAGAATTTTGATAATGTTCATATGGTCCTCCAAAGGCCAGGTTCACCAACAAATCCAATGTTCATATTATAAAGAAACTTCTATAGTATTGAAGAAATGATATCAATCTGTAAGTTAATACAACAGAGGAAATACAATATTCCTTGGATTTAATAAACAATGCTTGTGCTTAATAGTTGGCTTTAGGGCTTCCCAGATGGCTCAGTGGTAAACAATCTGCCTGCCAACAATCTGCCTGCCAAGGCAGAAAACACAAAATTCCTGGGTTCAAACTTTGGATTGGGAAGATTCCCTGGAGTGTGAAATGGCCACCCACTCCAGTATTCTCACCTGGAAAATTCCATGGACAGAGGAATCTGGTGGGTTGCAGTTTGTGTAGTTGCAAAGACGCAGACATAAATGGGTGAGCATGCATACATGTACTTAAAAGTTATTTTTTAAAAGGAAAGCATATTCTGGATCTTTGATTGAAACAAAATGAGTAGCAAATGTCACTTGAAGTTTGGTGAACAACAGTAATTAAGGCCCAGATGCTCTTCTCAGCCCTCTGTCTGCACACTGTCAAGCAGCCCAAATTGTCAACTCTTGTTTACAGCAGTCTTGATCAAGAGTCTATCACCCCAGGTTCTTAACTCGTACAATTGTCAATCACTACAAACAGACAGTCTACATCACTGAGCCTTGTGAAGCAGAATAGGCTGTGACAGATTTGATAATAGTGAAGCATCCCAGGGCATGCCATAATCACTATTATGAAAGCTCACTTTTTAACTACAAAAATACTGTTCAAATTTGAGAAAGGAGTATGTCAAGGTTGTATATTTTCACTCTGCTTACCTAAGTTAGCAGAGTACATCATTAGGAATGCTTGTCTAGATGAAACTCAAGCTGGAATCAAGATTTCCGGGAGAAATATCAATAACCACAGATATGCAGTTGACACCACCCTAATGACAGAAAGCAGCAAGAACAAAAGAGTCTTATGATGAAGCTGAAAGATGAGAGTGAAAAAGTTGCCTTAAAAGTCAGCATTCAAAAAATTAAGATCATATATGAACAACAAAACTCTGTAAAATCTTTAAAATAAAGAATAAAAAAAAAAAAAAAAATTAAGATCATAGCATCTGGTTCCATCACTTCATGGCAAATAGATGAGGAAACAATGGAAACTGTGACATACTTTATTTTCTTGTGTTCCCAAATCCCTGTAGCTGGTGGCTGCAGCCATGGAATTAGAATGCTTGCTCCTTGGAAGAAAAACTATGGCAGACATAGGTAGTGTATTAAAAAGCAGAGATATTGGGGGGAGCCAAGATGGCAGAGGAATGAGGGGAAGATTTAACCAGCTCCCCAACAGAATCACCAGAACTAATCAAGAAATGAACCACCACCAACAAACCAGCCGCTAGACGACAGAAGAAATCCATAGGTCTTCGAGAGTAGAAGAGAGAACAGCCAGAACTTTCCCGGAGCTAAGGTTCTAAGAACCCTCTATCTTAACCCCCACGCCGGACCGCACTGATGGAGAGCGCTCCAACAAGTACCCACCCTAAAAGGGGGCCTAAGCAGAGCCTCGGGGGAGAGAAGGCAGCGCTCAGCGTGAAAACTCCAAGAATCCGCCCGGATCGCCAGCAGAAATTAAGACACTGCGAAGATAGGATACCGGAACAGGGCCGAGCAGAACGCGCTTGCTGCCTAGCGACCTGAGGCTGGATGGAATGCGTGGAGTGCTGCCTAGCAACTGACCTGGAGCTGGGAGGGAGCGCCCAATGTGAAAATCATGCCGCTCTGCAGGGCGAAAATCGCGACTTTCCGCCTGGCACTGGGTGAGTTCAAACAATCCTAGCGGGGACTGGCTGAAAGGGAAGTCGCCCACAGATTGCAGACCAGGGACCGGGCTCGAGCCAGACGGGGAAGCTTGTGCCCGCCTTTGAGATTTGGACGCGTAACTGGCAGCGCGCGCGCGCCAGTGGTGGAGGAGCCCGTGCACCCCCATAGCTGCACCCGCAGCGGAGGAAGCTGGGAGAAGAGCAGGTCTTGGAGGCTACTGCTAGGTGCGTGGCAGAGCCGGGGCACCCCCGCCCAACACGGGATTGCCCAACAGACTGGGATCAGCCCTCCGCCCCGGCCAACACCTGAGCTTGCAGACCGGTGCCATAAGGGAAAGGCTACATCATCAAGACAACACCATTGACAGCAGACTGGCTTCCACCAGACAGATGAGAGGATAAAAACCAGGGACAGTATTTAGCTTTTTTGCTTATCTGTTGCGGATGGTTCTGCTTATTCGTTTGATCGGTCAGGTTTGGGTTTGTTTTTTGTTTTTTTTTCTCTCTTTTTCTTTTGTCTCTTCTAATTAAGTTTCTCTTCCCTTTTTAATTTTTCTTTTCTTTTTTTTAATTATTAATTTTTTAAAATTTTAATTGTTGGAAACTTCTAATTTTCTTTCCTCTTTCCCACTGCTTCCTCCCTCTATGTTCTAAATCTAAAACTTTCTCCTATCTACCACTATCCTCTAGATAAATATTTCCTACCTTCCTGTCTCCACTATTCTCATCCAGCTGCACTAAACAATACAACACACTAATCTTGGCTACATAACCCTATAAAATCCTTCCAAGACGAATCTATTCCTTCTCATTACCCATACACTCTCCACCTCCTCACCCCCAACACATGTCTTAGTTAAAAATTGCTTTCAATGAAATAGTTCAAGCCAGAACTTTGCCTAGGATCTATTTTTTCAGGCACTATTTTAATTAAGTCAGAGCTTAACGGGCAAGTACCATCTTTGATTGTGTTGTTTGCCAGAAAAATTTCCTATGCTTTGTCACTGTAAGATGCTGCATCTGCAGCAACTCTGGAGCTGGGAGGAGCGCCCAATGTGAAAATCATGCCGCTCTGCAGGCGAAAATCGCGACTTTCCGCCTGGCACTGGGTGAGTTCAAACAATCCTAGCGGGGACTGGCTGAAAGGGAAGTCGCCCACAGATTGCAGACCAGGGACCGGGCTCGAGCCAGACGGGGAAGCTTGTGCCCGCCTTTGAGATTTGGACGCGTAACTGGCAGCGCGCGCGCGCCAGTGGTGGAGGAGCCCGTGCACCCCCATAGCTGCACCCGCAGCGGAGGAAGCTGGGAGAAGAGCAGGTCTTGGAGGCTACTGCTAGGTGCGTGGCAGAGCCGGGGCACCCCCGCCCAACACGGGATTGCCCAACAGACTGGGATCAGCCCTCCGCCCCGGCCAACACCTGAGCTTGCAGACCGGTGCCATAAGGGAAAGGCTACATCATCAAGACAACACCATTGACAGCAGACTGGCTTCCACCAGACAGATGAGAGGATAAAAACCAGGGACAGTATTTAGCTTTTTTGCTTATCTGTTGCGGATGGTTCTGCTTATTCGTTTGATCGGTTGGGTTTTGGGTGTTTGTTTTTTTTTTTTTAGCCTCTTTTTCTTTTGTCTCTTCTAATTAAGTTTCTCTTCCCTTTTTAATTTTTCTTTTCTTTTTTTTAATTATTAATTTTTTAAAATTTTAATTGTTGGAAACTTCTAATTTTCTTTCCTCTTTCCCACTGCTTCCTCCCTCTATGTTCTAAATCTAAAACTTTCTCCTATCTACCACTATCCTCTAGATAAATATTTCCTACCTTCCTGTCTCCACTATTCTCATCCAGCTGCACTAAACAATACAACACACTAATCTTGGCTACATAACCCTATAAAATCCTTCCAAGACGAATCTATTCCTTCTCATTACCCATACACTCTCCACCTCCTCACCCCCAACACATGTCTTAGTTAAAAATTGCTTTCAATGAAATAGTTCAAGCCAGAACTTTGCCTAGGATCTATTTTTTCAGGCACTATTTTAATTAAGTCAGAGCTTAACGGGCAAGTACCATCTTTGATTGTGTTGTTTGCCAGAAAAATTTCCTATGCTTTGTCACTGTAAGACTGGTTAGATGTGGTTATTGCTATGTATGTATGTATATCTTATGACTATGTTAGAAAACATCTGCATGCTTTTGTGACTGTCACCCACCAGGGACACCCCTCTTGCTCCTCAGATGCTAATATTTGAACTAATATCATGGAGCACCATAGCAAACCAGACATAGAGCCTACACCCCCTAAGCAATCATCAAACCAAGGATCCTCGGAGTAGAAGCCCTGATTCCAAGACCCCACACTCTCAAAGAACATACAACACTAGAGACTGTTCACCTGTAAACAAGACCTAGCACCACCCAAGACATAAACCACTGAACCCTTCTAGAAGGACAGAAACCCAAAGGAAGGGAGAATTCAACCAAGAAGCCTGGTAGGGAAAAGAACTCCATACACACAAACACCCACAAAGAAACAAAAACTAACCTAATAATGAAATGACAGAGAAACACTGCACAAATGAAGGACCAAGCTAGAGAATTACAGCCTCAAATGACAGAGGAGGAGATAGACAAATTATCTGAAAGAGAATTCAGAAAAGCTATACTAATGAGGATGCAAAACACCGAAAACGGAATATTAGAGGAAATTAGTGCATTGAGAAAAGACATGCAGGAAAGGAAAAACAAGCAAATAGAGACCACCAACTCAACTGCTGAACTCAAAAATACTATAGAAGGCCTCAACAGTAGAGTATCGGTGGCAGAAGAACGGATAGGCGAGCTGGAAGATAGAATGGTTGAGGTAAATACTGAGGACCAGAACAAAGCCGAAAGAATTAAAAGAACTGAAGATAGCCTTAGAGACCTATGGGACAATATCAGACGCAGCAACATTAGAATTATAGGAGTTCCAGAGGAAGAAGAGGGAAAGAAAGGTTATGAAAAAATTCTTGAAGAACTTAGAGTTGAAAACATCCCCAGCATGGGAAAGGAAATAGTCCACCAAGTCCAAGAAGCACAAAGAGTTCCATATAGGATAAACCCCAGAAGAAACACACCAAGGCACATGCTAATCAAACTAATGCAGACTAAATATAAAGACAGATTACTAAAAGCAGCTAGAAGCAAACAACAAATAACATATAAAGGAAACCCCATACGTCTAACTGCGGATCTCTCAACAGAAACCCTGCAGGCCAAAAGAGAATGACAGGACACATTTAAATGGCTAAAAGAGAATAACCTTCAACCAAGAATTCTCTACCCAGCAAGAATCTTGTTCAGAATCGATGGAAAAGTCAAAACTTCTCAGACAGACAAAAACTAAAAGAATTCCGTACCACAAAACCAGCCCTACAACAAGTGTTAAAGGGCCTGATATAGCCAATAAATACAAGAGGAGGAGAAGCCCTACAAATCAAACCCCAAATTTCTAAGAAGATGACAATAGGAACATTTGTATCAATAATTACTTTGAAAATAAATGGATTAAATGCTTCAAACAAATGACACAGGCTGGCTGAATGGATCCAGAAGAAGACCCATGTAGATGCTGTTTACAAGAGACCCACTTCAGACCCAGAGACACTCATAGACTGAAAGGGAGAGGCTGGAAAAAAGATATTCCATGCAAATGGAAATCAAAAGATAGCTGGAGTAGCAATCCTCATATCAGACAAAATAGACTTTAAAGTAAAGAAGATTCTAAGAGACAAGGCAGGTCACTACATCATGATTAATGGATCTATCCAAGAGGAAGACATAACAGTCATGAATATCTAAGCACCCAACACAGGGGCACCTCAATACATAAGACAGGTACTTTCAGACATAAAAGAAGAAATCAACAATAACACAATAATAGTAGGAGACTTTAACACTCCTCTCACACCAATGGACAGATCACCAAAACAGAAAATTAATAAAGAAACACAAGCCTTAAATGCCACACTGGAAAAGATGGACCTCATCGATATCTTTAGGACGTTCCATCCAAAAGCAGAAGAATACATTTTCTTCTCAAGTGCTCATGGAACATTCTCTAGGATAGACCACATCTTGGGCCACAAATCTAGCCTCAGTCAATTCAAGAAAACTGAAATTCTATCAACCATCTTCTTGGCCCACAATGCAATGAGACTAGAGATCAACTACAGGAAAAAAAAAACCACTAAAAATAAAAGCACATGGTGATTAACAACACATACATAAAAAACCAACTGATTACTGAGGAAATCAAAGGAGAAATTAAACAATCCCTAGAAGAAAATGACAATGTACACACGACCGTGCAAAACCTATGGGATACCGCAAAAGCAGTTCTAAGAGGGAAATTTATAGCAATACAATCCCACCTCAAGAAACTAGAAAAATATGAAGCAGATGACCTAATCCTCCGCTTGAAACAATTGGAAAAAGAAGAACAAAAACATCACAAAGGCAAAAGAAGAAGAGAAGTTATAAAGACTAAGGCAGAAATAAATGAGAAAGAAATGAAAGAAACTATAGTATGGATAAATAAAACAATAAGCTGGTTATTTGAAAAGGTAAACAAAATTGACAAGCCTCTGGCCAGACTCATCAAGAGAAAGAAAGAGAAGGACCAGATCAACAAATTTAAAAATGAAAAAGGAGAGATTACAGCAGATAATGCAGAAATCCAAAGGATTCTAAGAGACTATTATGAACAGCTATATGGCAACAAACTGGCCAACCTGGAAGAAATGGACAGCTTCTTGGGGAAGATCAATCTCCCAAGACTGAGCCAGGAAGAAACAGAAACTTTGAACAACCCAATCACAAGCTCATAAATCGAATCTGTGATTAAAAATTTACCCAAAAATAAAAGCCCAGGGCCAGATGGCTTCACAGCCGAATACTACCAAACATTTAAAAAAGAACTAATGCCGGTCCTTCTAAAACTCTTTCAAAAAATTGCACAGGAAGGAAAACTTCCAAACACATGCTACGAGGCCACCATCACCCTGATACCCAAACCAGGCAAAGACAACACAAAAAAGGAAAATTACAGACCAATTTCTCTGATGAACTTAGATGCCATGATCCTCAACAAAATCCTAGCAAACAGAATTCAACGACACATCAAAAAGCTCATACATCATGATCAAGTTGGGTTCATCTCAGGCATGCAAGGTTTCTTCAACATCCGCAAATCAATCAATGTGATACACCATATCAACAAATTGAAAGACAAAAATCACATGATCATCTCAATAGATGCAGAAAAAGCCTTCGACAAAGTACAATACCCATTTATGATAAAAATTCTTCAGAAAATGGGCAGAGAAGGAACCTATCTCAACAGAGTGAAAGCCATCTATGAGAAGCCCACAGCGAACATTATCCTCAACGGTGAAAAACTGAAAGCATTTCCTCTAAGATAAGGAACAAGACAAGGGTGTCCACTTTCACCACTCTTATACAACATAGTCCTGGAAGTTCTAGCAACAGCAATAAGAGAAGAGAAAGAAATCAAAGGAATCCAGATTGGAAAGGAAGAAGTCAAGATCTCTCTTTTTGTAGACGACATAATATTATACATAGAAAATCCCAAAGACACGGTTACAAAGCTACTAGAGTTAAATAAACAAATTCAGCAAAGTCACAGGATACAAAGTCAACACACAGAAATCACTGGCATTCTTATACACAAACAATGAAAAATCAGAAAATGAAATCAAAGAGGCAATCCCGTTCACCATTGCAACCAAAAGAATCAAATATCTAGGAATAAACCTACCCAAAGAAACAGAAACTTTGAACAACCCAATCACAAGCTCATAAATCGAATCTGTGATTAAAAATTTACCCAAAAATAAAAGCCCAGGGCCAGATGGCTTCACAGCCGAATACTACCAAACATTTAAAAAAGAACTAATGCCGGTCCTTCTAAAACTCTTTCAAAAAATTGCACAGGAAGGAAAACTTCCAAACACATGCTACGAGGCCACCATCACCCTGATACCCAAACCAGGCAAAGACAACACAAAAAAGGAAAATTACAGACCAATTTCTCTGATGAACTTAGATGCCATGATCCTCAACAAAATCCTAGCAAACAGAATTCAACGACACATCAAAAAGCTCATACATCATGATCAAGTTGGGTTCATCTCAGGCATGCAAGGTTTCTTCAACATCCGCAAATCAATCAATGTGATACACCATATCAACAAATTGAAAGACAAAAATCACATGATCATCTCAATAGATGCAGAAAAAGCCTTCGACAAAGTACAATACCCATTTATGATAAAAATTCTTCAGAAAATGGGCAGAGAAGGAACCTATCTCAACAGAGTGAAAGCCATCTATGAGAAGCCCACAGCGAACATTATCCTCAACGGTGAAAAACTGAAAGCATTTCCTCTAAGATAAGGAACAAGACAAGGGTGTCCACTTTCACCACTCTTATACAACATAGTCCTGGAAGTTCTAGCAACAGCAATAAGAGAAGAGAAAGAAATCAAAGGAATCCAGATTGGAAAGGAAGAAGTCAAGATCTCTCTTTTTGTAGACGACATAATATTATACATAGAAAATCCCAAAGACACGGTTACAAAGCTACTAGAGTTAAATAAACAAATTCAGCAAAGTCACAGGATACAAAGTCAACACACAGAAATCACTGGCATTCTTATACACAAACAATGAAAAATCAGAAAATGAAATCAAAGAGGCAATCCCGTTCACCATTGCAACCAAAAGAATCAAATATCTAGGAATAAACCTACCCAAAGAAACAAAAGAATTGTACACAGAAAATTACAAGACACTCATGAGAGACATTAAAGAAGACTTAAACAGATGGAGAGATATTCCATGTTCCTGGGTCGGAAGAATCAATATTTTGAAAATGACCATACTGCCAAATATCATCTACAGATTCAATGCAATACCTATTCAACTATCATTAACATTTTTCACAGAACTAGACCAAAGTATAACACAGCTCATATGAAAACACAAAAGTCCTCGAATAGCCAAAGCAATCCTGAGAAAAAAAACGGAGCTGGAGGAATCAGCCTCCCTAACTTCAGACTCTACTACAAAGCAACAGTCATGAAGACAGTATGGTACTGGCAGAAAAAAAGAACTATAGACCAATGGAACAAGATTGAGAACCCAGAGATAAACCCACGCACCTATGGGTACCTTATTTTTGACAAAGGTGGCAAAAATATAAAATGGGACAAAGACAGCCTCTTCAACAAACGGTGCTGGGAAAATTGAACAGCTATATGCAAAAAAATGAAGTTGGAACATACCCTGACACCATAAACAAAAATCAACTCAAAATGGATTAAAGACTTAAATGTAAGAACAGAAACCATCAAACTCTTAGAGGAGAATATAGGGAAAACCCTAAAGGACATCAATCAAAGCAAGATGTTCTCTGACCTACCTACTAGAATAGCGGAACTGAAAAGACAAATGAACATGTGGGACCTAGAAACTTAAAAGCTTTTGTACAGCTAAAGAAATTACAAAAAAGCTGAACAGACAGCCCACAGAGTGGGAGAAAATCATAGCAAATGAAACAACAGGCAAAGAATTAATCTCCAAAATCTACAAGCATCTCAGGCAGCTCAGCACAGGGAAAACGAACAACCCAATCAAAAAATGGGAAAAAGTTATAAAGAGAAGCCTCTCCAAAGAGGACATACAGATGCTCCAAAAGCACATGAAAGGATGCTTAACCTCATTTATTATTAGAGAAATGCAAATCAAAACTACAATGAGATACCACCTCACACCCGTCAGAATGGCCATCATCAAAAAATCTGCAGACAATAAATGCTGGAGAGAGTGCAGAGAAAAGGGAACCCTCTTGCATTGCTGGTGGGAATGTCAATTGATACAGCCTCTATGGAAGACAGTATGGAGATTTCTTAAAAAACTAAAAATAGAAGCACCCTATGACCCAGCAATCCCGCTATTAGGCTTGTATCCTGATGAAATCAAAACTGAAAGAAGCACCTGTACCCCAATGTTCATTGCAGCTCTCTATACAATAGCCAAAACATGGAAGCCACCTAGATGTCCATCGATGAGCAAATGGATACAGAAGCACTGGTACTATATACAATGGAATACTACACAGCTATAAAGCATAATGCAGACGACTCAGTTCTAATGAAGTGGCTGGCTCTAGAACCTATCATAAAAAGTGAAGTAAGTCATAAAGAGAAAGACAAGTACAGTATACTAACACACATATATGGAATCTAGTAGGATAGTCTTGATAACACAGGCAGTGAACACATGGAAAAACAGACAGAACATAGACATAGGGACATTGTGGGGAAGAAATAGGGAGTGGGAAGCATGGAGGGAGTGACATGGAAACCTATACTGTCATGTGTGGAAAAGACAGCTAGTGTCATAGTGCTAAGGGAATAGGAGTGCTTACAATGGCTTGTGGCGATGGTCTGGAGGGGTGGGATGGGGGGATCTGGGGGGGTGGGGACCATTGATATGCATATGACTGATCTGAGAACATACATGTCTGTGTACAACAAAACTCTGTAAAACCTTTAAAATAAAGAATAAAAAAATAATAATTAAAAAAAAATTGAGGGAGCAACTATCAAAGAGCCAATAGGAAAGGGTGTATTTTTAGTCTTCTCATATTTTGATAATTATCTTGGTCTCATATTTCTGGTGGGAAAAAAGCTTTTGCCTTACAATGCCATGTTTCAATTTCTAATCAACATGAAAAATAAATTTGGAAAGAAACCTATTTTTTGGTAGAAATAAAATCACAATGACTTTCCAACAACAAAACAACAAAAAAGAATAAAAAGACAATTCATGTAAATTAAATAAGGCTTTAAAAAAAAAAAAAAAAAGGAGAGATATCACTTTGCCAACAAAGGCCCATAAAGTCTCAAGCTAGTAGTCATGAATGGATGTGACAGTTGAACCATAAGGAAGTCTGATGCCCAAAGAATTGATGCTTTCAAGCTGTGGTATTGGAGAAGACTCTTGAGAGTCCCTTGGACTGCAAGGAGATCAAAAAAATTAATTCTAAAGGAAATCAACCCTGAATATTCATTGAAAAGACTGTAGCTGAAGTTCCAATACTTTGTCCAGCTGATACGAAGAAAGAACTCATTTGAAAAGACCCTGATGCTGAGAAAAACAGACGGCAGAAGAAGAAGGGAACAACAGAAGTCAAGATAGTTGGATGCCATCACTGAGTCAATGGACATGGGTTTGAGCAAGCTCTGGGAGATGGTGAAGGACAGTGAAACCTGGTGTGCTGCAGTTCGTATAATTACAAAGAGTCAGACACATTTAAGCAATCGAACAACAACAAACTACTGATAAATATAGAAGCAGTACTTGTCTCAGATTTTTCTGCCCCTGGCAAGTGAAAAGGGATTTTAGAATCCATGCTCTGATTCAGAGATGAACCTCACTTTTGACCATCCAAATACTATACTAATGAAATAATGCATTTCCTTCAATGTGTCACTTCCTGTGAAGTAGTAGAAGAAAAAAACATATGGTTTATAAATGAAAAATAATTTGCATTCCGTGTATGGCTGGGAGGTGGGTGGGATGGGGATCGGGGGGACCATTGATATGCATATGACTGATCTGAGAACATACATGTCTGTGTACAACAAAACTCTGTAAAACCTTTAAAATAAAGAATAAAAAAATAATAATTAAAAAAAAATTGAGGGAGCAACTATCAAAGAGCCAATAGGAAAGGGTGTATTTTTAGTCTTCTCATATTTTGATAATTATCTTGGTCTCATATTTCTGGTGGGAAAAAAGCTTTTGCCTTACAATGCCATGTTTCAATTTCTAATCAACATGAAAAATAAATTTGGAAAGAAACCTATTTTTTGGTAGAAATAAAATCACAATGACTTTCCAACAACAAAACAACAAAAAAGAATAAAAAGACAATTCATGTAAATTAAATAAGGCTTTAAAAAAAAAAAAAAAAAGGAGAGATATCACTTTGCCAACAAAGGCCCATAAAGTCTCAAGCTAGTAGTCATGAATGGATGTGACAGTTGAACCATAAGGAAGTCTGATGCCCAAAGAATTGATGCTTTCAAGCTGTGGTATTGGAGAAGACTCTTGAGAGTCCCTTGGACTGCAAGGAGATCAAAAAAATTAATTCTAAAGGAAATCAACCCTGAATATTCATTGAAAAGACTGTAGCTGAAGTTCCAATACTTTGTCCAGCTGATACGAAGAAAGAACTCATTTGAAAAGACCCTGATGCTGAGAAAAACAGACGGCAGAAGAAGAAGGGAACAACAGAAGTCAAGATAGTTGGATGCCATCACTGAGTCAATGGACATGGGTTTGAGCAAGCTCTGGGAGATGGTGAAGGACAGTGAAACCTGGTGTGCTGCAGTTCGTATAATTACAAAGAGTCAGACACATTTAAGCAATCGAACAACAACAAACTACTGATAAATATAGAAGCAGTACTTGTCTCAGATTTTTCTGCCCCTGGCAAGTGAAAAGGGATTTTAGAATCCATGCTCTGATTCAGAGATGAACCTCACTTTTGACCATCCAAATACTATACTAATGAAATAATGCATTTCCTTCAATGTGTCACTTCCTGTGAAGTAGTAGAAAAAAAAAAAAAAACATATGGTTTATAATAAGACAGTGAATTCAAGTCCCTTTTTCATCTATTTTTGATCCTGTGTTCACAGGTCACTTATTTTCCTGAGTTTCAGAAGCCAATCATAATTTTAAGAAAATTGCTTCATTGCTAGTATTTTTTTGACACTTTCTAAATAGATGTGTCTCAACTGCATTCATTATAATAATTCTCAAAACAATCTTATGAGGGGGACACTATTACTATAAACTTTGTCAACATGGAAACTGAGACTTAGACATGTTAGATATAGTGCCCATGATTATATTTATAATGTAATAACACTAACTTCTAAAAGCTTGGGTTAAATTAGGGTTTAAGATAATAACTTTAATAAACTTTCACATTCAAAAGTGAATTTTGAGATTTGAAGAAATGTAATATATACTGCATGGGCTTCCCAGGTGATGCTAGTGGTAAAGAACTGCCTGCCAAGCAGGAGATGAAGGTTCCATCACCTTGGTTGGGAAGATTCCCTGGAAGAGGGTATGATAATTCATTCCAGTATTTTTTTTTTAACATTTATTTATTTATTTTGGCGGGGGTGGGGAGGGAGGGGGGTGGGTGGGCCACTTCCACTGGTCTTTCATTTGTCTAGTTTTATCCATCTTTGTTCTTTGGCCCGTGTGGGCCTCTCATCGCGGTGGCATCTGTTGTCGCAGAGCACCGGCTCTGGGCGCTTGCGCTCCAGAGCTCCGGTTCGGTAATTGGACATATCGGTCAAGCCGCTCTGTGGCACATGGGGTCTTCCCAGGCCAGGGATCCAACCGGTGCCCCTTGCACTGCAAGGCGTTGTCCTTACCCACTGGACCACCAGGGAAGCCCTCATTCCAGTATTCTTGTATGGAGAATCTCATAGATAGAAGAGCCTGGTGCGCTACAGTTCACAAAGTCTTAAACAGTCAGACATGACTGAAGTGACTTAGCACATGCGTACAGTATATATTATATATCACATTTGATGTTATTATTAATTACCCGTATTTCAGTATTCATTGTATCAACTGCTATGACTATGGTCTTAGGTAATTTGTTTCACCTCAATTTTATGAATAAACTCTCTTACAAAATGAAAATAAATACTATGATGTTTCCTGTGTAAATTCAGTAACTCAATTGATGTGAAAACAAACTTAAGTTTCAGGACATAGAGCAGGAGCAAATTATTGATCATTTCCATTTCCTCCTCCCTTCTCTTTTCCCCACATAAAAAGGAGTAATGATAATGCTAAAACCTGGAAAAGCAAAATGTTATTGTCGCAAATTTTGTCTCCACATTGTAATAATTTGGTGGGGAATTAATCCCGTTTTGTCATCACAGTATGAGGATAATTGTATGGATTTTAGAAGACATTAAATGAGATAAAAGTTGACCTTTATCTGTCCATTTTGATAAAATTGATTTATCAAATCCAGTGGTTGGCATGGAGTATGAATAAAATGAATTCTCTCTCTTTCAAAGAAAGACTTACACCATGTCTTTTAGTTGTGTTGGCAACAAGGGATCTGAAGAGGCAAAAAGAGATTTAAAATGTTTATTCCTTAACTTAACATCAGCTGAGCACCTATTTTGTGCAATCATGGTACATATAATAAGACATTTCTTTTTTTTTTTTTTAAACCTTTATTTTACTTTTAACTTTTACAGAGTTTTGTTGTTTACAGATATGTATGTTCTCAGATTAGTCATATGTATATCCCCCCCTTCCCTCCCCTCCCGACCATCATACAGCACCCCTGAAGGATCCCCTTTTCTCACAGAGCAATGACTAGAGCTATTTTCTTCACTTATGATAGTACAGGCCTTCATGCTACTTCCTTTACGCCTCTCACCCACTGTTCCTTCCCCACAATGTCCATATGTCCACTGTCCATGTCAGACATTTCTTAATGGATAGGACAGATAAGGTTCACAGAACTTACTTCCATGGTGGAGAGAAAAAACAATAAATGTAAAGATGTTATGTTTAGCCCTACAAAGAAATGCAAAGAGCATATTGGAATGATGTGAACATTTAAAAAGGGTTGTTTGAAGGGAAGAGAGTCAGCTACACAAAGCAGAAATGAGTTCCAGTCTGGAGACGCCAGGTCATCAAGTTCCATGTGGTATAAATTGCCTGACTAGTGAATATTGTTTCTTTTGAAACTATCTTTCCCAAGAAAAAGAAATACATAAAAACACATTAATTTTAAGTGCATTATTTGAAAATATATTTTGCTTTTGGAAAGTCTTCTTTTGGTTCTGAAAAATTCCAATTTTACTCTTATTAAAGAAAGCCCTTTTGCCTTTTCACATAAATGCATGTGTGAATAATTTTTAAATCAGTCTTTTTTGTTATTATTTTTATTTTTGCCATTCTCTTCCAATCATTTCTTCCCCTCACCAATTTGTCTTGATCATATAATGTTTCCTTCCATATTTACTTTCTTACCCACATGAAAATGAAGATGAAGTCAAAGGTGTTCAGCTGTGTCTGAATCTTTGCAGCCTCATGGATGAGTCATGATATTCTCCAGGTGAGAATACTGGAGTGGGTATCCCTTTCTCCTGAGGATCTTCCCAACCCAGGGATTGAACCCAGGTATCCCACATTGCAAAGTGGATTCTCTCCTATCTGAGCCACCAGAGAATCCTAACACATATATTCATTTTTGGAACAAGGGATCTGAAGAGGCAAAAAGAGATTTAAAATGTTTATTCCTTAACTTAACATCAGCTGAGCACCTATTTTGTGCAATCATGGTACATATAATAAGACATTTTTTTTTTAAGCCTTTATTTTACTTTTAACTTTTACAGAGTTTTGTTGTTTACAGATATGTATAATCCCAGATTAGTCATATGTATATCCCTGGCCCCCTCCCTCCCGACCATCATACAGCACCCCTGAAGGATCCCCTTTTCTCACAGAGCAATGACTAGAGCTATTTTCTTCACTTATGATAGTACAGGCCTTCATGCTACTTCCTTTACGCCTCTCACCCACTGTTCCTTCCCCACAATGTCCATATGTCCACTGTCCATGTCAGACATTTCTTAATGGATAGGACAGATAAGGTTCACAGAACTTACTTCCATGGTGGAGAGAAAAAACAATAAATGTAAAGATGTTATGTTTAGCCCTACAAAGAAATGCAAAGAGCATATTGGAATGATGTGAACATTTAAAAAGGGTTGTTTGAAGGGAAGAGAGTCAGCTACACAAAGCAGAAATGAGTTCCAGTCTGGAGACGCCAGGTCATCAAGTTCCATGTGGTATAAATTGCCTGACTAGTGAATATTGTTTCTTTTGAAACTATCTTTCCCAAGAAAAAGAAATACATAAAAACACATTAATTTTAAGTGCATTATTTGAAAATATATTTTGCTTTTGGAAAGTCTTCTTTTGGTTCTGAAAAATTCCAATTTTACTCTTATTAAAGAAAGCCCTTTTGCCTTTTCACATAAATGCATGTGTGAATAATTTTTAAATCAGTCTTTTTTGTTATTATTTTTATTTTTGCCATTCTCTTCCAATCATTTCTTCCCCTCACCAATTTGTCTTGATCATATAATGTTTCCTTCCATATTTACTTTCTTACCCACATGAAAATGAAGATGAAGTCAAAGGTGTTCAGCTGTGTCTGAATCTTTGCAGCCTCATGGATGAGTCATGATATTCTCCAGGTGAGAATACTGGAGTGGGTATCCCTTTCTCCTGAGGATCTTCCCAACCCAGGGATTGAACCCAGGTATCCCACATTGCAAAGTGGATTCTCTCCTATCTGAGCCACCAGAGAATCCCTAACACATATATTCATTTTCCATGGTTTTGTCACTGTAAAAAACATCTGAAATCATATCAGTACTTGCAAGCAGACATGTGTGCATACAGCTAGGTTAAAGTTCCTTGAGGGGAAGTTTCCCTTATTTGATTGCATAGTCAAACATCTTTTATTATTTGATTAATAGTTTTTACTGGGTTATTTTCTAAAATGACTGCACAACTCATACTTCCAGAAACAATGTAGAAAGTTCTCTTTCATCTACATCACTGGTGGTGACAGAGATAAATACTTTTAGACTTAAAATTTTGCATGTTTGATAAGTAAACATGATATCATGACATAACCTTAATTTTACTTCCTTGATGACCACTGAGTTTTATCATCTCTTCATAATTTTTAAAAGTTTGAATATGCTCTGCTGTGAAATTCTGGTCCTGGTAGTATATTTGTTTCATTGCTCCTTCAATATTGTTAATTTCTCTATTATCAACATTTAAGTATTTACTATATTATCTATGGTCCATATTGACAATACTTTCCCTAAATCTGATATTTCTCTATTGATTTAATTTACCAAATTTTACCTATGAAAATTAATTTTTTATATTTTAATGTGGATTTTGAAACTTTCCTACCTGATTTTGTATTTATTCAACTAGGTTTTCCTATACTGTTATGCTTATTATTTTTTTGCCAATAGTGTTATTTTATTTACATTGTGGCATTATAATTATTTTTGCACATAAATATTTAATTAATCTGGAATTACAATCATAGATACTATAGGATAGAAACTATTTTTGCTTTCTTCCTGACTCCTATCCATTTGGGTTAGTGTTACTGGGTAATGAATCATAGTGCTTCTGAACTGTAAACATCATTACATGTTATGTACTCATATACAAGGATCCATTTCTAGATTCTCTTTGAAGGATAGTTTGAAGAAACTGAGTGAGCTTATTTGTCACTACTAGAGTAAGGAGGAGACAGTTGCATAAACTGAATTTCAATAAGAAGATAAAATCAGATCATGTAGTGCCTTGTAGATATTTCTAAAATAAATTAATAGCATGGAAGCAAATTCAGTTAAACATAATGTCTATGGTACAGGTGCTTAATATAGAGAAAAAAGAAGCTTCTTGCTTCTTTCTTCTTGACTAGTTTTGAAAAGCCAGTTCAGGGAACCAAGTCAAAGATAATGTGTCAAAGGAGATGGAATAGTATTAGCACAGGTTATTTCGGATCTTTGGGTAGTCATTTATTATCTATGGTAACCTATTTGATTAAATAAATGTAATATGATCAGTCCCGTGCTCCAGTGTGCCAAACCACAGTGAAATGGGCATAGAAAATTTGTTTTCTATGATATATAGAGAATAGGGTTTCTAATAAATCAGAAATGCTAGTTACCTGATACTTAAAAAACTTCTATGTTTCAGCTATATTTTTTTTTTGCCCAAATCTCTTCATAATTTAAAAGTTTGAATATGCTCTGCTGTGAAATTCTGGTCCTGGTAGTATATTTGTTTCATTGCTCCTTCAATATTGTTAATTTCTCTATTATCAACATTTAAGTATTTACTATATTATCTATGGTCCATATTGACAATACTTTCCCTAAATCTGATATTTCTCTATTGATTTAATTTACCAAATTTTACCTATGAAAATTAATTTTTTATATTTTAATGTGGATTTTGAAACTTTCCTACCTGATTTTGTATTTATTCAACTAGGTTTTCCTATACTGTTATGCTTATTATTTTTTTGCCAATAGTGTTATTTTATTTACATTGTGGCATTATAATTATTTTTGCACATAAATATTTAATTAATCTGGAATTACAATCATAGATACTATAGGATAGAAACTATTTTTGCTTTCTTCCTGACTCCTATCCATTTGGGTTAGTGTTACTGGGTAATGAATCATAGTGCTTCTGAACTGTAAACATCATTACATGTTATGTACTCATATATACAAGGATCCATTTCTAGATTCTCTTTGAAGGATAGTTTGAAGAAACTGAGTGAGCTTATTTGTCACTACTAGAGTAAGGAGGGAGACAGTTGCATAAACTGAATTTCAATAAGAAGATAAAATCAGATCATGTAGTGCCTTGTAGATATTTCTAAAATAAATTAATAGCATGGAAGCAAATTCAGTTAAACATAATGTCTATGGTACAGGTGCTTAATATAGAGAAAAAAGAAGCTTCTTGCTTCTTTCTTCTTGACTAGTTTTGAAAAGCCAGTTCAGGGAACCAAGTCAAAGATAATGTGTCAAAGGAGATGGAATAGTATTAGCACAGGTTATTTCGGATCTTTGGGTAGTCATTTATTATCTATGGTAACCTATTTGATTAAATAAATGTAATATGATCAGTCCCGTGCTCCAGTGTGCCAAACCACAGTGAAATGGGCATAGAAAATTTGTTTTCTATGATATATAGAGAATAGGGTTTCTAATAAATCAGAAATGCTAGTTACCTGATACTTAAAAAACTTCTATGTTTCAGCACTGCTTGTTGATGATATTTCTAATTTGTATTCATCACCTTCCTTGAGATGGTTAAGTTCAGTTTATTGAAGGTAATTGAATCTTTCATGATTCAGAATTCTCAGTGCCTCAGGGACATCATTCTAAACATCAATCCTCATTTTATGGGCATAGATCAGACAGAAACTCCAGTGAATATAAGTAAAACTCTGGAAATTGCATTTTTACCAAAGCCCTGATATCAAGCTAGTTTATTATACCTTTTTTGGGTCCTTTGACTTTTTTCCTAAAAAGCTGACTGTGTAACAATTTTGGTTAACTCAAGTTTCAGATTTATTGTATTATTTATAACGCATCACAGGATGCAAATCTTTAATCTTAAGAGAAATTTCTTTCCATTTTTTTTCCCCATTTAGTTCAAAAAAACCCAGAAGTTACAGACTGGAGACTTTAGTGGGGATACAGAGGAGGAAAAGAGTGAACATAGATTTTGTTATAGGCATTAACGGAATGATATATCTGATTTTTAGGCAAGAGGGAACAGAAAAATCCCTGAATCTTATCTGGCACCAGGTAGCCCTTCATCTCTTGCAGTTCAAAAGAATTACAATATTATCAAGCTGGAGCTCCAAACCCAAGTATGAAAGTTTAATGAACTGTACTGGGAACAATGGAATCTCTTTTTGCTTGAACACAAGGTGCCTTAAGTTGAGACTCTAGTTTCAGAATAGCATACCCATTCAGCTTTAACTTTTCACATCCATGTTCAGGCTCCTCTTCCAGTGTCAAGGAGGGACAATCCTAGGTCATATCAGTCCTCACAAAGCAAAGGGCTTTCCCTGCTGTGTAGGGAAAAGTGTCTAGTCTTCTAACTTAAAGATTTTTTAAAGTGAGGCAACGTACATGACAGTGACCTTTAGGGAAATTGCTCTCTCTCTCTCTCTCACACACACACACAAGGGAAAGGACTATATCACATTCCTCCAGATTCACTGAAGAAAGAATGAGAGAGACAGTGAAAAAGACCCAGGGGAAGACACATAGAGTAAGATGAAAGCGAGGTTTTGAGAAATGAGGAGGAGGAGTCCATGCCATTTTATCACTCTGCATGTATTAAAAAGTTCCAGAGGACAAAAACTAACTCTTCTCCAATAAAGACTATCCCTCCAGCTAATGATACACCACAACAAAAAAGTCATCTAATTAGTGTCCTTTGATTCATCCAATTAGCACTTTTCTTTGGTGGTGTTAAAGTGTGGTGGTGATGAGTATTGTGATAATTGGAGGAGAAAGAGAATGAGTTAGAAACCTTAAACTCTTTTCTCTTTAAAATCAACTGTATTCATCTTACCAAAGAAAGAATCTTTGATTCTTCTTTATCTTGAAAGGCCTTTGGAATGAATGCACAGTATAGGAAAGGTGTTCAAGACACAGTGAAGGTAAATGGGACACTGTTTAGCTAATCTGGTGAATTATGGCAAGCCAGGAGATCAGTGGGAGATTAGATGCTCCAGAGAGATTAACAGCATGTTTTACAGCATTCATTAAAATTATTAAAACTGTAATTTATTAGTTAGGGCCCAAGGGTGCATATTCAAAGATATTTTACTTTTTAGAATGTCGTTTAGGAAAGATGAGAGAAGCACGTGGATACAGAGAGAAAGAAAAGTGAAGACTTGAAGAAGAGCAGACCAAGAAAGAAAAGGTGACAATAGGAAGAATACTGGAGTCAAAGAGGCAACCACTCAAAAGCAAAGAGCCAAGAAAGAAGTGAGAGTGAAAATGTATCAGAACATTACCTTTCCTTGACAGGGTAGGCAGTTTGCTTGCTGACTTGACCACAGTTAGGCTTCATTTTCCATCCAGCAGAAGAGAGGCTGCACACAACAGTCACCTGAGTAACTTCTCCTGCCACTAAGGGCGGTCACTAATTATACAGCCTTAAGTAGGGACCACCCCGCACCACTATTGTGCTACTTCAACATTTCCTTCTGAACCCAAGCAACTAGAAGAACCCCAAGCATCAGTAAGAGCTCGACACATTAAGAAGAAATGTTGTTTTCAGAGGAGTCATTATCAAGCAATCACGGCTTCATGATCTACCTCTGGATAAGGCTTGGAGATCAGCAAAAGGTTTGGATTTCACCAAGAGAAAAGTTTACATTGTAACATCGATCTCTTTATTCTTTTATTTTCTATTTTTAAAAAAAAATTAGCAGGTAAAGGTAATATATCCATAGGGAATTTGGAAAATATTTTTAAAGTATGAAGAAGGCACACTATACCTTATTCCCTTTCAAGATAATTTCTGTTCCATTTTTAAAGTTCTTGATATGTACTATCAAATTGCCCAAACAAACTTATATTTACTTCTCCTTCCATTTTGTATATAGAAGAATGAATTTAGTGAATATATTTTAGTGTCCGTCTCTTCTGTTACTCCTTATTAGTACATTTGTTTAATTATCTCTTTATTAATCAGCCCCACAATTGCCTCTACACTCTTTCCAGATTAAAGCTTAGAGAAAGCTCTCTTCAAGTCCCATCACCAGGGTCTCTGTAGCATGCTGACAATGTATCTTTTATATCTAAACCAAATCTGCACCCTGGTTCCATGACAAAGAGTCCCTTCCACTTTGTTCTACTCACTAGTCAATGTATTTAAAATTGTGTTAGTCAAATTGTACACATTAGACGCATATTTTGCATGTACTTTGTTGACTGTTTATCCAAGTTGGATATATATTAGATTTGAATGGAAACTTGAAAGTTATTTTGTAAATATGTTTTTTTTTTTTTTAATGAGATTTATCTTTTGTCTTTTTTTTCTTTCTTTCTTTCTTTTTTGGGGGTTGGGGTAGGGAGGGAGGGGGATGGGTGGGCCACTTCTATTGGTCTTTCATTTCTCTATTTTCATCCGTCTTTGTTCTCTGGCTCCTGTGGGCCTCCCATCGCTGTGGCCACTGTTGTCGCAGAGCACCGGCTCTGGGCGCACGCGCCCCAGAGCTCCGACTCGATAACTGGATACATCGGTCCAGCCGCTCCACGGCACGTGGGATTCTCCCAGGCCAGGGATCGAACTGGTGTCCCTTGCACTGCAAGGTGGTGTCCCTACCCACTGAACCACCAGGGGAAGCCCTGTAAATATGTTTTAAACACAGGAAGCTATATGTCACAATAGTTGAAATATATTGTGATATTTGTGATAACTTTTGCTTTAATACTCTCAATAACATGAGCTCAGTATATGACAAGCTTGTATTTACTTTTTCTTATTTGAGTTAATAAGACTAACCACTGCTTTCTTCTCCCTTTTATTAAAAAATAAAAGTAATATCTCTGTCAAAATGTCTAATGTATACCTTAACTCTTGCTTTAATCTTAGATAAAAAATCCAGTCCCTTTGATTGATTCTCATCACTCTCTCATCAACCTCTTCATTGTTTAGATTCACTCTAATTTTTAATGTCTTTCTTAAAATATGACATGATAACTGAAAAAAGATATTTAAATATATTCTGATCATCATCCATATCGAAACAGTTGATAATTACACAAATTGTTCTTAGAAAGGCCATATTTCCTTGTGTTTATGGTTTTCTGTTCTATGCAGTCATAAAACATCTACCTAAAATTCTTTTCCAATAGGAAAATATTTAGCATTTGTATTCATAATTAGTGACTTTCATTGTTCTTTCTTTTAAAGGAAATCTATGTTTATTTCCCACTATATTACCCAATGTTTTGTATACAAACATGTAAAAAGATTTTCCCACATTAATATTATATATTATGTATATGTATATATTACATGTATATATAATTAGCATAACATAATATAATATGCATTATATAATATATTTTAATGCTACATTTTCAAGGGAGGGTAGGAAGACCCTGAACCCACCTCCTCCCGCAGGCACACCAAATTTTAAAGTGAATACACATTATCCTCAATGGTGAAAAACTCAAAGCATTCCCTCTAAGATCAGGAACAAGACAAGGGTGTCCACTTTCACCACTCTTATTCAACATAGTCCTGGAAGTTCTAGCAACAGCAATAAGAGAAGAGAAAGAAATGGAATCCAGGCTCCCCCATCGCTGTGGCCACTGTTGTCGCAGAGCACCGGCTCTGGGCGCCGCGCCCAGAGCTCCGACTCGATAACTGGATACATCGGTCCAGCCGCTCCACGGCACGTGGGATTCTCCCAGGCCAGGGATCGAACTGGTGTCCCTTGCACTGCAAGGTGGTGTCCCTACCCACTGAACCACCAGGGGAAGCCCTGTAAATATGTTTTAAACACAGGAAGCTATATGTCACAATAGTTGAAATATATTGTGATATTTGTGATAACTTTTGCTTTAATACTCTCAATAACATGAGCTCAGTATATGACAAGCTTGTATTTACTTTTTCTTATTTGAGTTAATAAGACTAACCACTGCTTTCTTCTCCCTTTTATTAAAAAATAAAAGTAATATCTCTGTCAAAATGTCTAATGTATACCTTAACTCTTGCTTTAATCTTAGATAAAAAATCCAGTCCCTTTGATTGATTCTCATCACTCTCTCATCAACCTCTTCATTGTTTAGATTCACTCTAATTTTTAATGTCTTTCTTAAAATATGACATGATAACTGAAAAATGATATTTAAATATATTCTGATCATCATCCATATCGAAACAGTTGATAATTACACAAATTGTTCTTAGAAAGGCCATATTTCCTTGTGTTTATGGTTTTCTGTTCTATGCAGTCATAAAACATCTACCTAAAAATTCTTTTTCCAATAGGAAAATATTTAGCATTTGTATTCATAATTAGTGACTTTCATTGTTCTTTCTTTTAAAGGAAATCTATGTTTATTTCCCACTATATTACCCAATGTTTTGTATACAAACATGTAAAAAGATTTTCCCACATTAATATTATATATTATGTATATGTATATATTACATGTATATATAATTAGCATAACATAATATAATATGCATTATATAATATATTTTAATGCTACATTTTCAAGGGAGGGTAGGAAGACCCTGAACCCACCTCCTCCCGCAGGCACACCAAATTTTAAAGTGAATACACATTATCCTCAATGGTGAAAAACTCAAAGCATTCCCTCTAAGATCAGGAACAAGACAAGGGTGTCCACTTTCACCACTCTTATTCAACATAGTCCTGGAAGTTCTAGCAACAGCAATAAGAGAAGAGAAAGAAATCAAAGGAATCCAGATTGGAAAAGAAGAAGTCAAACTCTCTCTCTTTGCAGATGACATGATATTATACACAGAAGATTCCAAAGACACTATTACAAAACTACTAGAGTTAATCAGTGAATTCAGCAAAGTCGCAGGATACAAAATCAATATACAGAAATCACTGGCATTCCTATACACAAACAATGAAAAATCAGAAAATGAAATCAAAGAGGCAATCCCCTTCACCATTGCAACCAAAAGAATCAAATATCTAGGAATAAACCTACCCAAAGAAACAAAAGAACTGTACACAGAAAATTACAAGACACTCATGAGAAACATTAAAGAAGAGTTAAACAGATGGAGAAATATTCCATGATCCTGGGTCGGGAGAATCAATATTGTGAAAACGACCATACTACCAAATGTCATCTATAGATTCAATGTGATCCCTATCAAACTTCCAATAACATTCTTCACAGAACTAGACCAACGAATAACACAGTTCATATGGAAACACAAAAGACCTCGAATAGCCAAAGCAATCCTCAGGAAGAAGAATGGAGCTGGGGGGATCAGCCTCCCCAACTTCAGACTCTACTACAAAGCAACAGTCATCAAGACAGTATGGTACTGGCACAAAAACAGAAATATCGACCAATGGAACAAGATCGAGAACCCAGAGATAAACCCACGCACCTATGGGTACCTTATTTTTGACAAAGGAGGCGAACATATAAAATGGGACAAAGACAGCCTCTTCAACAAATGGTGCTGGGAAAATTGGACAGCTACATGCAAGAAAATGAAGTTGGAACATACCCTGACACCATACACAAAGATCAACTCAAAATGGATTAAAGACTTAAATGTAAGGCCAGAAACCATCAAACTCTTAGAGGAGAATATAGGCAAAACCCTCAAGGACATCAATCAAAGCAAGATCTTCTCTGACCCACCTATTAGAATAGTGGAACTAAAAAGACAAATGAACATGTGGGACCTAATGAAACTTAAAAGCTTTTGTACAGGTAAAGAAATTACAAAAAAGCTGAACAGACAGCCCACAGAGTGGGAGAAAATCATAGCAAATGAAACAACAGACAAAGAATTAATCTCCAAAATCTACAAGCAACTCAGACAACTCAGCACTGGAAAAACGAACAACCCAATCAAAAAATGGGAAAAGGACCTAAACAGACACCTCTCCAAAGATGACATACAGATGGTCCAAAAACACATGAAACGATGCTCAACTTCACTAATAATTAGAGAAATGCAAATCAAAACTACAATGAGATACCACCTCATGCCCATCAGAATGGCCATCATCCACAAATCGACAGACAATAAATGCTGGAGAGGGTGCGGAGAAAAGGGAACCCTTTTGCATTGCTGGTGGGAATGTCAATCGATACAGCCTCTATGGAGAAATATTCCATGATCCTGGGTCGGGAGAATCAATATTGTGAAAACGACCATACTACCAAATGTCATCTATAGATTCAATGTGATCCCTATCAAACTTCCAATAACATTCTTCACAGAACTAGACCAACGAATAACACAGTTCATATGGAAACACAAAAGACCTCGAATAGCCAAAGCAATCCTCAGGAAGAAGAATGGAGCTGGGGGGATCAGCCTCCCCAACTTCAGACTCTACTACAAAGCAACAGTCATCAAGACAGTATGGTACTGGCACAAAAACAGAAATATCGACCAATGGAACAAGATCGAGAACCCAGAGATAAACCCACGCACCTATGGGTACCTTATTTTTGACAAAGGAGGCGAACATATAAAATGGGACAAAGACAGCCTCTTCAACAAATGGTGCTGGGAAAATTGGACAGCTACATGCAAGAAAATGAAGTTGGAACATACCCTGACACCATACACAAAGATCAACTCAAAATGGATTAAAGACTTAAATGTAAGGCCAGAAACCATCAAACTCTTAGAGGAGAATATAGGCAAAACCCTCAAGGATATCAATCAAAGCAAGATCTTCTCTGACCCACCTATTAGAATAGTGGAACTAAAAAGACAAATGAACATGTGGGACCTAATGAAACTTAAAAGCTTTTGTACAGGTAAAGAAATTACAAAAAAGCTGAACAGACAGCCCACAGAGTGGGAGAAAATCATAGCAAATGAAACAACAGACAAAGAATTAATCTCCAAAATCTACAAGCAACTCAGACAACTCAGCACTGGAAAAACGAACAACCCAATCAAAAAATGGGAAAAGGACCTAAACAGACACCTCTCCAAAGATGACATACAGATGGTCCAAAAACACATGAAACGATGCTCAACTTCACTAATAATTAGAGAAATGCAAATCAAAACTACAATGAGATACCACCTCATGCCCATCAGAATGGCCATCATCAAAAATTCTGCAGACAATAAATGCTGGAGAGAGTGCGGAGAAAAGGGAACCCTCTTGCATTGCTGGTGGGAATGTCAATTGATACAGCCTCTATGGAAGACAGTATGGAGATTTCTTAAAAACCTAAAAATAGAAGCACCCTATGACCCAGCAATCCCACTCTTAGGCTTATACCCTGACGAAATCAAAATTGAAAGAAGCACCTGTACCCCAATGTTCATTGCAGCTCTCTATACAATAGCTAGAACATGGAAGGAACCTAGACGCCCATCAATGAACGAATGGATCCAAAAGCTCTGGTACATATATACAATGGAATACTACACAGCTGTAAAGAGAAATGCAGAAGAATCAACCCTAATGAGGTGGCTGGATCTAGAACGTATCATAAAAAGTGAAGTCAGTCAAAAAGAGAAGGACAAATACAGTATATTAACACATATATATGGAATCTAGTAGGATGGTGATGATGGCACATGCAGTGAAGCGACAGAAAGACAGACATGGACAGTGGACATATGAACATTGTGGAGAAGGAACAGTGGGTGAGAGGCGTAAAGGAAGTAACATGAAGGCCTGTGTGATCATAAGTGAAGAAAATAGCTCTAGTCATTGCTCTGTGAGAAAAGGGGATCCTTCAAGGGTGCTGTGTGATGGTCGGGAGGGGAGGGAAGGGGGGGATATACATATGACTAATCTGAGAAGATACATATCTGTAAACAACAAAACTCTGTAAAAGTTAAAAGTAAAATAAAGGTTTAAAAAAAAAGTGAATACAGAACAACTATTGATGAGAAAGGAAAAGATCTTCTACCTTGAGAAAGGTAGCAGAGGTAGAGACATGATAGAGTTGAGACTAATACCCCTGGCTGGGCCACCTACACATGGGAGATAATTACAATTGCAGAGGTTCTTTTCAAGAAGCAAGGAGTTTAAACCTCACATTGCACCCCTCTGTCCAGAGGTTCCGTACAGAAAGGAACTTCCACTTTGAAGCCGGAAGATTTACTTTGAGAGAGCCAGAAAACTATGGGAAATAGAGATTGCACTCTTAAAAGGTGCACAGGAAATTTCACATGCTCCAAGTGCCAGTGCAGAAGCAGTGATTTGAAAAGAGAACCTCCAAACTGTTCTCCATAATGTATGCACCAATTTTCATACTCACCAATAGTGTAAAAGGGTTCGCTTTTCTCCACACCCTCTCCAGCATTTACTATTTGTAAAGTTTTCATAAAGACCATTCTGGACAGTGTGAGGTGAAGCCTCCTTGCGGCTTTAATTTGCATTTCTCTAATAGTTAGTGATGTGAAACATCTTTTCATGCGATTAGAAAAAATACATGCATCTTGTTGCTCATAGAAACAGTATTTATAATAGCCAAATCATGGAAGCAACCTAGATGTCCATTGATAAAGAAGATGCAATAGACAGACAGACTATGACCTTGGATTTTGGATGAGATTTTAGGTACAATACTGTTGATATTAGACTTCATTAAAATTAATAACTTCTGTCCTGAGAATGATATTGTTACTAAAATGAAATATCAAGTTATATGCAAAGAACATATTTGCAGAACATGTATCTGATAAAGAACTGGTAAGTAAAATGAGTGCAAAAATATTTGTAAAACTCTCCAATAAGAAAACCAAAGAATACTAATAAAAAATGGGTAAAAAATCTGAAAGGGCATGCCACACACTCAAAAAAATATACAGATAATAATTAAGAGATTTTAAAATGTATTTTGTCAAAGTTTTGAAGTTCTTCACATATAAAACATTCATATGATGTTTTACTTGTATGTATTTCAAAATATTTTAAGTATGCTGGTACTGCAATTTTGAATGCTGTTCATTGCAAGTAAACAGAACTATTGATGAGAAAGGAAAAGATCTTCTACCTTGAGAAAGGTAGCAGAGGTAGAGACATGATAGAGTTGAGACTAATACCTGGCTGGGCCACCTACACATGGGAGATAATTACAATTGCAGAGGTTCTTTTCAAGAAGCAAGGAGTTTAAACCTCACATTGCACCCCTCTGTCCAGAGGTTCCGTACAGAAAGGAACTTCCACTTTGAAGCCGGAAGATTTACTTTGAGAGAGCCAGAAAACTATGGGAAATAGAGATTGCACTCTTAAAAGGTGCACAGGAAATTTCACATGCTCCAAGTGCCAGTGCAGAAGCAGTGATTTGAAAAGAGAACCTCCAAACTGTTCTCCATAATGTATGCACCAATTTTCATACTCACCAATAGTGTAAAAGGGTTCGCTTTTCTCCACACCCTCTCCAGCATTTACTATTTGTAAAGTTTTCATAAAGACCATTCTGGACAGTGTGAGGTGAAGCCTCCTTGCGGCTTTAATTTGCATTTCTCTAATAGTTAGTGATGTGAAACATCTTTTCATGCGATTAGAAAAAATACATGCATCTTGTTGCTCATAGAAACAGTATTTATAATAGCCAAATCATGGAAGCAACCTAGATGTCCATTGATAAAGAAGATGCAATAGACAGACAGACTATGACCTTGGATTTTGGATGAGATTTTAGGTACAATACTGTTGATATTAGACTTCATTAAAATTAATAACTTCTGTCCTGAGAATGATATTGTTACTAAAATGAAATATCAAGTTATATGCAAAGAACATATTTGCAGAACATGTATCTGATAAAGAACTGGTAAGTAAAATGAGTGCAAAAATATTTGTAAAACTCTCCAATAAGAAAACCAAAGAATACTAATAAAAAATGGGTAAAAAATCTGAAAGGGCATGCCACACACTCAAAAAAATATACAGATAATAATTAAGAGATTTTAAAATGTATTTTGTCAAAGTTTTGAAGTTCTTCACATATAAAACATTCATATGATGTTTTACTTGTATGTATTTCAAAATATTTTAAGTATGCTGGTACTGCAATTTTGAATGCTGTTCATTGCATTTATATTAGGAAAATAATAAGCCTGTGTTTTAACTTCTATTCAGTAAACCCAAAATATTCGCTTACTAGTCCAAAGTAGCTTTCAGCTACTACTTTTTTTAAAACAGATTTTCATGTCATCTGTGAACAAAAAGTTTCATATCTTCATTCCCAATGCATATATTTTTTATTTATTTTTTTAGCCTCATTATTTAGCTAGAACGTCCCATATGTTAATTGAATAGAAATTTTGAGAAAGGACAACCTGGCCTTGCTCCATTTTAGGGAGAATATATTCAATTTCTTATCATGTATAATAATGTTAGTTGTAGGTTTATTGTAGATAGTCTTTATCAAATTGAGGAAGATTTCTTCTATTCCTAGTTTTCTGAGGCTTTCATTATTATTACAATGGGTGTTAAGAGTTTGTCAAATGTTTTTTATCCATTAGTTGATGCACAAGTTTTCATCTTTCATCTGTTGATACAATGATTTGCATTGACTTTCAAATCTTGAAAATATTTTTTTCAAGACGTTTATGTATCTGGAATGAATCTCACTTATTTTTAGTATATAAACTTTAATGCATTGTTGGATTAGATTTGCTAACATTTTTGAGGATTTTTATATTGCCATTCATGGGAGATATTGTTCCATAGTTGCAAACCTTTGATGAAAGATGGACACAGGTTCATAGGGATTAGGTAAATAGTGTTCAGATTCATATTGATCTGGCTGGAATTTGGGTTGTGGCTAGGATTTCTTTATTTTTTTTTTTGCCTCTAGGTCATCATTTATTTTCATCCACCTTTATTCTTTGCCTTGTGTGGGCCTCCCATTACAGTGGCCTCTTGCACTGCAGGGCACCAGCTATGGGCACATGTGCTCCAGAACTCTGGCTCTTAATAGGACACACCAGTCCACCCACGCTGCAGCAAGTGGGATCATCCCCGGCCAGGGATCGAACTGGTGCCTCTTGCATTGCAAAGTGGACTCTTTACCCACTGGACCACCAGGGAAGCCCGTGGCTAGTGTTTCTTATAGTTGCATGTTCCATAAACTTCAGGGTTCTTCTTCTTATTATTATTATTTTGTTATTGTCATCCCTCAACTTTTGGTTTGTCTTGTTCTGGCTGATTTATCATCTTCATTCCTCTGTTATTACACTCATTAATTTGATATGTTTTTAAGATTTGAGGGAAATTACTCTTTATTCTTGTCCATCCTACGTGACTCAGTGACAAACAATCTCCCTGCCAATGCAAGAGATGCAGGAGATGTGGGTTCAACCGCTGGATCGGGACGATCCCTTGGAGGAGGAAATGGCAACCCACTCCAATATTTTTGCCTGAAAAAATCCATAGAAAGAAGAGTCTGGAAGGCTGCAGTCCATAGAGTCACAAAAAGTTGGATATAACTAGGCACATTATTTAATCTTATGATTAAATCTCACTCTTATGTAGACTTTGTCTTAGGGCACATGTTTCTCCATTAGTACAGCTTTCTTCATACTCAGAAAATACAGGAAATCTGGAAGGAACTGGTTTTTGGAGGGATAAACTTCTCCAGATAGAAAAAGGCTCATATATTCCCTTTTCCACTTCTGGAGAATATAAAAAAATAGATATATTTCATAATATCTATTTTTTCCTCTACCAGAGAGAGGATGTTTTCTTTCTACAATCTTCATTCTGAGAACTTCATTTTGGTAGGGTTCCTGGAAGTAAACCTCCAAAAGTATGGGGCTTCTCTAAAAAGGCAGCCCAGGTGTTTCTAAGTCTTATACAAGTTTACAGTCAGCCTCCGTCAACTTCATTAAATTGTGACTTTGGTGTCCCTACCCTTTAATGACTCCATGAGCTTCTGCTCAAAGTAAACATACGTCGTCTGTGACTCCACATTCACCAGATTTCCAGATGGAGATTTGTTCTGTAATGTCAATTCTCTGGTTTGCCTAAGAAGAATTAGTAATATTCACAATGTTTGCTATTTTTTTTTCTCTTGTAAGGGAGGAGCTACAGTTTCCAAGCTCTTTACATATTGGAACTAAACCTGGAATTGTCATCCTAATGATACTAAATTTTAATACTATTTCCAACTTGCACCATTTTCGCATGTTATTGATGTTACTGGCATGCTATCGTTACTATCCTTATTGTGAGTATTCAGATGTCATATATGCCATGTACTAACTTGCAACCAGAAATAACCTCAGGTAAGATATAGGCACTTCTTAAAACTCAATCATTGTTTGGAAAATAAAAGCTAAATTCCATGTTATTACACTCATTAATTTGATATGTTTAAGATTTGAGGAAATTACTCTTTATTCTTGTCCATCCTACGTGACTCAGTGACAAACAATCTCCTGCCAATGCAAGAGATGCAGGAGATGTGGTTCAACCGCTGGATCGGGACGATCCCTTGGAGGAGGAAATGGCAACCCACTCCAATATTTTTGCCTGAAAAAATCCATAGAAAGAAGAGTCTGGAAGGCTGCAGTCCATAGAGTCACAAAAAGTTGGATATAACTAGGCACATTATTTAATCTTATGATTAAATCTCACTCTTATGTAGACTTTGTCTTAGGGCACATGTTTCTCCATTAGTACAGCTTTCTTCATACTCAGAAAATACAGGAAATCTGGAAGGAACTGGTTTTTGGAGGGATAAACTTCTCCAGATAGAAAAAGGCTCATATATTCCCTTTTCCACTTCTGGAGAATATAAAAAAATAGATATATTTCATAATATCTATTTTTTCCTCTACCAGAGAGAGGATGTTTTCTTTCTACAATCTTCATTCTGAGAACTTCATTTTGGTAGGGTTCCTGGAAGTAAACCTCCAAAAGTATGGGGCTTCTCTAAAAAGGCAGCCCAGGTGTTTCTAAGTCTTATACAAGTTTACAGTCAGCCTCCGTCAACTTCATTAAATTGTGACTTTGGTGTCCCTACCCTTTAATGACTCCATGAGCTTCTGCTCAAAGTAAACATACGTCGTCTGTGACTCCACATTCACCAGATTTCCAGATGGAGATTTGTTCTGTAATGTCAATTCTCTGGTTTGCCTAAGAAGAATTAGTAATATTCACAATGTTTGCTATTTTTTTTTCTCTTGTAAGGGAGGAGCTACAGTTTCCAAGCTCTTTACATATTGGAACTAAACCTGGAATTGTCATCCTAATGATACTAAATTTTAATACTATTTCCAACTTGCACCATTTTCGCATGTTATTGATGTTACTGGCATGCTATCGTTACTATCCTTATTGTGAGTATTCAGATGTCATATATGCCATGTACTAACTTGCAACCAGAAATAACCTCAGGTAAGATATAGGATAACACTTCTTAAAACTCAATCATTGTTTGGAAAATAAAAGCTAAATTCTAAATTTAACTTATCATTATCATTTTTTAAATCTAAAGATTTTATCTCAGGCTGGGAATATCTGTATGTTTTTGTTTGTTTATTAACTGTTTATGCTGTATAAGATTTGGTGCCTCAGCTGCTTAGCATGATTTTTGGGGACAAATGCTAATAAAACCAAGGTCACAGTTTGAATACCCTCATGGGTCATTTGTATTTCTAAGTTCCACTGCACAGTTTCTCCTCCCTTCACAAATTCCAATCAGAAAATTTTGCAAATGAGTATTATTGCTCACTGAGAGGATACAATTAAAGAGTGTGGATTAAATAAATTTTAGTGAAAAAGAATTCAATGTTCATATATTCTAGTAAGGAAACTAGCACTTCTATAATCTTGTGATAGCAGGACATTCAATATTTATGCTTTTTCAGACTTGAAATTAGTTTCATATTATCTCTTCAACCAATAGATGACCAGAACATAAAATGAGATGACACATCCAGTATGAAGTATATGTATACATAAATTTCCTAGATCAATAATATCTTACATGCAAATAAATAGGCTTTAGAAAAGAAGAAGTTCCATTTACAACTTTTTTATTCTAATTTGTGCAGATACAGTATATATATTTTTATAGCTATTGGTGTGCTTTTATCAGAATGTTTTGTTTATATTATTTCACATAAGAAGAAGAAATTCTCAGTCTCAAACTTGCATCTCATTTAGATGTCTTTCATTAAAATGGAGTTAAACACTTGGAAAATATCAACATAATCTACTGATTTATTGTGAAGAATACTGTTTATAGTCTCTAATGATAAGTATTTTCTTA
The DNA here is from genome assembly GCA_022376925.1 of Tragulus kanchil. Lineage (NCBI taxonomy): Eukaryota > Metazoa > Chordata > Mammalia > Artiodactyla > Tragulidae > Tragulus > Tragulus kanchil. The sequence continues at coordinate 82,125,955 of JAIOJX010000003.1, read as the reverse complement.
GCTTCTCCCTTTCAACTCATTTCTTGTCTCATCCTGTAAGAGACAAGTTGCTGTTACTTTTACACCAGCACCACACATGGCCTTTTTCTATACATCCTTCCCTAATTATATTATATATATATATATATATATAGTATATAATATAATATATAAAATAATATATTATATATACACACACACATATATATAATATTATTATTATACATACATATACATATATGTATATGTATAACATTCCATTATAAATGCTACTGATTTTGTCTGATGGTGACATGCTCTTATTTCGTTGACTCTACTTTTTAAAAGAGCAACAGTCAGGGCTTCCCTGGTGGTTCACTGGGTAACGACACTGCCTTGCAGTGCAAGGGGCACTGGTTTGATCCCTGGCCTGGGAAGACCCCACGTGCAGCGGATCGGCTGGACGGATGTGTCCAATTACCGAGCCGGAGCTCTGGAGAGCACGCGCCCAGGGCTGGTGCTCTGTGACAACAGAGGCCACTGCGATGGGAGGCCCACACAGGCCAGAGAACAAAGATGGATGAAGCTGGATAAATGAAACACCAATGAAAGTGGCCCGCCTGCCCCCCTCCTTCCCCAACCCGTCCCCCCACCAAAAAAAAAAAAAAGAGAGACAGTCATATACAATTGCCAAATCCAAAAAACCTTTTTAGTTCTCTTCTTACTTCACCACTACGAGGCATTTCAGTTAACGGCTCGCAAAGAGTTGGACACGACTGAGCACCTTTCACTCTCTTTAGTTAAAAAGATCTCTTTTTTGTCTTCAACTTCTGCCTTTATATTGGACGTTTGGTTCCCAAATTTCTGTAATGAGTCCAACCCTGTCTTCAAGCCCATAAACTGGACAGATCTTTAACTCCTCAGTTGAGTCTATCATTCCTGCCACAGTATAGGAGACAAATCAATTGTCAGTTTCTCTCAACTGTACCACCTTAACCTGCCTTGTATCTTGTTTCTCCTCAATAATTGCTACTGCTGTTACCCTGGTGCGGACCCTTGCCACAGCTTGATTTATAATAATATGCTCCTAAATAGTTTTTGCCTCCAGTCTTGCACAATCCATCTGGCTTTTACTGCCAGATTGATTTTTCTAAAATGCAAATCTAATCATGTTTGCTCCTGATTAAAACACCTTAATGGTTCCCTATTTACCACAGAATAAATAAAAATTCCTCTGTACGACACATGAAGCTCTCCTTGATCTGGCCCCTACCCTATGGCCTCAGACTCCCCTTTGCTTTCAGTCCTTTACTTTGCTCATGACAGATCCCTTATAGATTCCCCACTGGGACAGACTGTTTCAGGTACCTGAGCATGACTCAGACCTCACACTTAGCCCCAAGACATAAATACATAGCTGTCTCCAGATTGCCCATTGAACAATTGCTCATCATCAAAAACTTAAATCAAACATCACTGTTTTACTACAACATTTTCTGACACCTTTTAGATTACAGATTTTTGTTCCCATACCAAACCCCATGTTTTCAATTCATATCTTTCTATACAATTTCCTTACTGGATTTTAACTTCCTCAACATCAGGAGATTTCTTATTCATCTTAGTATTTCTAGAATACTGCACATTTCCTAAAAAACTGAATTTGTAAAATAGTTGCCCAAACTGAAGTTTTTATTAAATGATAAAATTAAGCACATAAAAACCAAATAATTTTGTAATTGCAAGTTAGAAAGAGTACCTCTATTGAAATCACTATGCAAAACTCAAGAAACAACTAAGACTACTATTATTAAGAGAAACTAGGTACATGTGCTGGCCTCAGAGAATCCAAAGTGGAACTGAGGAGATGGAGAAAAGGCCTCTGAAAACTCCAGAAGTTGCCTTTCTTCTCAGGAAATGCTATAGTTGAATTATCTTGAGTCTAGATGTTATATTCCTAAGTAAAAATATATGAAAGTAAGACAAAAATTGTGTGTATTACGTTGCTTAGTCATCCCTGACTCTTGGTGACCCCATAGACTGTAGCCCACCAGGCTCCTCTGTCCATGGAATTCTCCAGGCAAGAATACTGGAGTGGGCTGCCATTTCCTTCTCAAGATAAAGACATACTACCTTTTAATTGGAATCATAGCAAACTGCTTCCCTATCTTTCCTTACATTCTACGTGCAAAAATTATGACACTGTGGGAACACAAGAGGAAAAGTGACAGCATAAACTTATTTGAGACAATTTTCTTTGGATATGAATAAACTTGGGATTTAACCTCAACCTAAGAAAAATAGGAAAAGCAAAGGAAACCCTTTATATATTCAAACATCAATACCACTCTTAAATTCTCATTCCTCTTTTTCCTTCTTGCAGATGAAGTTATATAAGATTTAGGCTAGATTTTAATTATGAAAAATAAAAAAAGCAAAGCAAAGCTATTTTCTATAAATAATATCTAAATAATATATATATGTTCATTTGAATCACGTGTCAACTATTAACTCTACCTGTTGTTTTTTTAGTTTCCTAACTTTGATCTTGATATGTGTCTTCAGACTCTAGTACTGTTTTTATTTGCGTTTCCTTAAAAATTCAAACATCACTGTTTTACTACAACATTTTCTGACACCTTTTAGATTACAGATTTTTGTTCCCATACCAAACCCCATGTTTTCAATTCATATCTTTCTATACAATTTCCTTACTGGATTTTAACTTCCTCAACATCAGGAGATTTCTTATTCATCTTAGTATTTCTAGAATACTGCACATTTCCTAAAAAACTGAATTTGTAAAATAGTTGCCCAAACTGAAGTTTTTATTAAATGATAAAATTAAGCACATAAAAACCAAATAATTTTGTAATTGCAAGTTAGAAAGAGTACCTCTATTGAAATCACTATGCAAAACTCAAGAAACAACTAAGACTACTATTATTAAGAGAAACTAGGTACATGTGCTGGCCTCAGAGAATCCAAAGTGGAACTGAGGAGATGGAGAAAAGGCCTCTGAAAACTCCAGAAGTTGCCTTTCTTCTCAGGAAATGCTATAGTTGAATTATCTTGAGTCTAGATGTTATATTCCTAAGTAAAAATATATGAAAGTAAGACAAAAATTGTGTGTATTACGTTGCTTAGTCATCCCTGACTCTTGGTGACCCCATAGACTGTAGCCCACCAGGCTCCTCTGTCCATGGAATTCTCCAGGCAAGAATACTGGAGTGGGCTGCCATTTCCTTCTCCAAGATAAAGACATACTACCTTTTAATTGGAATCATAGCAAACTGCTTCCCTATCTTTCCTTACATTCTACGTGCAAAAATTATGACACTGTGGGAACACAAGAGGAAAAGTGACAGCATAAACTTATTTGAGACAATTTTCTTTGGATATGAATAAACTTGGGATTTAACCTCAACCTAAGAAAAATAGGAAAAGCAAAGGAAACCCTTTATATATTCAAACATCAATACCACTCTTAAATTCTCATTCCTCTTTTTCCTTCTTGCAGATGAAGTTATATAAGATTTAGGCTAGATTTTAATTATGAAAAATAAAAAAAGCAAAGCAAAGCTATTTTCTATAAATAATATCTAAATAATATATATATGTTCATTTGAATCACGTGTCAACTATTAACTCTACCTGTTGTTTTTTTAGTTTCCTAACTTTGATCTTGATATGTGTCTTCAGATCTAGACAAGTAGTCGGACTGACCTTAGAATGAAAAATGAACTACCATTTGCTCTGATAAATTAAACACTTTGCCATGTATTTGTCAATAGGTTGGAATGCCTTCACACAGCAGTCTGCTTTGTCAGTAGGTAGTGGTTTATTGCTCTCCCTTTCTAATTTCCCCATGGGCAAGTGTGAGTTTGAGATTACAGCAAGATGAAACCTGCAGGTGTCAGATTGTCCATCTTCCTCTTCAGCTATCATTTTGGTCCTCATTAACTTGCTCACCTGTCTTAGGGAGAAACTTTGCCTCATATCTTAGAAGGGTGAAATGTGAATGCTTTTTTAAAAGAAATATTACCCACAGAGATGCCTAGAGAAAGCCCCTTTTACTACCTCATATTATACTTTATCAGTATTATCCATTGAATGGAATTTCAAGAAAGATATCTGACTCACAGAAGGTGGTGTGCTTGAAAATGTGTATTCACTTTAACTTTCTATTTTTCACATGTGTGTGGATGCAGGTAAATACACACAGAAAAATGATGCCTATTTGTATGATATTGGAGACAAAGAAAAAGATAGGGGTTTCATGTTATATCCTCCTACCAGAAAGCATTTGTGGAAAGCAGAGGTCACAACTAAGAATGCAATGCTGACTCAAACAAGTGGTGTCCATCTGAGAACCACTCCAATTGTGTAGCACAAGGTTGGTTTATTTCTACATCCTTTTTCCCAGAAAAATTATGACACTGTGGAACACAAGAGGAAAAGTGACAGCATAAACTTATTTGAGACAATTTTCTTTGGATATGAATAAACTTGGGATTTAACCTCAACCTAAGAAAAATAGGAAAAGCAAAGGAAACCCTTTATATATTCAAACATCAATACCACTCTTAAATTCTCATTCCTCTTTTTCCTTCTTGCAGATGAAGTTATATAAGATTTAGGCTAGATTTTAATTATGAAAAATAAAAAAAGCAAAGCAAAGCTATTTTCTATAAATAATATCTAAATAATATATATATGTTCATTTGAATCACGTGTCAACTATTAACTCTACCTGTTGTTTTTTTAGTTTCCTAACTTTGATCTTGATATGTGTCTTCAGATCTAGACAAGTAGTCGGACTGACCTTAGAATGAAAAATGAACTACCATTTGCTCTGATAAATTAAACACTTTGCCATGTATTTGTCAATAGGTTGGAATGCCTTCACACAGCAGTCTGCTTTGTCAGTAGGTAGTGGTTTATTGCTCTCCCTTTCTAATTTCCCCATGGGCAAGTGTGAGTTTGAGATTACAGCAAGATGAAACCTGCAGGTGTCAGATTGTCCATCTTCCTCTTCAGCTATCATTTTGGTCCTCATTAACTTGCTCACCTGTCTTAGGGAGAAACTTTGCCTCATATCTTAGAAGGGTGAAATGTGAATGCTTTTTTAAAAGAAATATTACCCACAGAGATGCCTAGAGAAAGCCCCTTTTACTACCTCATATTATACTTTATCAGTATTATCCATTGAATGGAATTTCAAGAAAGATATCTGACTCACAGAAGGTGGTGTGCTTGAAAATGTGTATTCACTTTAACTTTCTATTTTTCACATGTGTGTGGATGCAGGTAAATACACACAGAAAAATGATGCCTATTTGTATGATATTGGAGACAAAGAAAAAGATAGGGGTTTCATGTTATATCCTCCTACCAGAAAGCATTTGTGGAAAGCAGAGGTCACAACTAAGAATGCAATGCTGACTCAAACAAGTGGTGTCCATCTGAGAACCACTCCAATTGTGTAGCACAAGGTTGGTTTATTTCTACATCCAGGTAATATAGGGATTTCATTATGAGTGAATTACGCTTTCAGTGTCATATAACTTTCTAAACTTGTATTGGCAAACCAATTAAGTGAATAAAGACTGAATTTTATGGGATAAATGATATCAAGAATGCACACATTTCTTCCCTAGGGCAGAATTCTTCAAGCGGGGTAAGGCACACCCAAGGGATATTTATGATGAAAAATGATCCAATGGCAAAGTATAAGTAACTTATTATGAATACCATTTACACTCAACTTTATCTAAAACTACTTTAAAATATTAAGCTTACCTAAATTAATAATTTTAACAACTATCCTTGAGGTCTATCTAAAACTGAAATTAAGATATTTTTAAAGTAGCAGGTAGCTTCAATATTAAAACTTACACCAGGATTTTAAATATATGCAATTATATGCACGTATATTTCTATACTGTGCTTCCCTGGTGGCTCAGTGGTAAGCAATCGATCTGCTAATGCAGGAGATGTGAGTTTGATTTTTGTGGGGGGAAGAGAAGATCTCTTGGAAGGGAATGAAATGGCATTTCACTGCAGTATACTTGCCTGAGAAATCCTGTGGATAGAGGAACATGGGTGGACTACAGTCCATGGTATTTGAAACGGAATCAGATGCAACTCAGTGATTAAAGACAAAAATCATATAGACATATGCATATATATACATATGGCATAGTAAATCATATATTACATTTGTTTGAAATATAATATTTTAGTTATTATAAAAAACAATGTATTACTTTCAAGGATGGTCTTTGGAGTCAAGTGATCTCTGAATACCAACATGATCTGGGTTTTAATCTTAGTTGTAATATTTACAAATTATCACCTTGGGCAAAAATTTGATTTCCTTCTCCCTTTAAGATTTTAAGTTGTTCTAGTAGGTCAGCTGGTAAAGAATCTACCTGCAATTTAAGACTCTGATCCAGTTCCTGGGTTGGGAAGATTCCCTAGAGAAGGGATAAGCTGCCCACTGTAGTATTCTTGGACTTCACTGGTGGCTCAGATTCTAAAGAATCTACCTGCAACATGGAAGACCTGGCTTGGGAACATTCCCTGGAGTATGAAAAAGCAACCCACTCCAGTATTCTTGCATGGAGAATCCCCATGGACATCCTTTATAACCTGGTGGGCTGAAGTCCACGGGGGTCACAAAGAGCCAAGCGTGACTGAGTGACTAAGTACAGCACAGTAATACCCATATGATAGGATTATTTTGAAAATAAAGTCAGATAAACATAATAAAATTACCTGGGCACACAAAAATTAGTTAAGAAGTCATAGATACATTGAATCTGTCTGACAAAATATTTTTTAAACCTTGAAAATGATTCCTTAGATAGAGTCGAGGTAAATTACTCAGTTTTTTTGAGCATTACATGGACTATGGAACAGGCAGGCTGTGCAGTCCTCAGCTTATCTACCACTGAGACCACATATCTGCCTCTCGACTTCTTGGTAACCACAGTTACCCAAGGAGGATGATAGTAATCATTTTTGGCCCTTAAATACAGAAACTTGGTTTTAGAAAATAAATTATATTACAGCAACAAAGTCTATGTATGAACACTGCAATGCTAAATTTTGATGATGAGATAGCATTTACAAGCCAGATATTGTTCTAGAAAATCCAGTGAGTACTTTCTTATTCAAAGACTGCTTTATTCTTGCTTCAGAATAAAACCTGTTAGCTAATAAGTGATTCAAATATAGTGATGAATGTTAGCAAGACAAATATTATTTATTTCTTTATAATTTATGCTTATCTTTTATGAAATAATGTAAAGTGATTTAAAATTATGTATATTTATTGTAGTTTATAAAAGACTTTTCTTCTGATCTTCTTCTCTCTTATTTTTTCTTTCCTTTTCTATAGAAAAAATGAGATGACACAGTTTATATAATTCTATATTTTATTATTGCTAGATGAAGTAGAAGTCTGCCCCATATACCTGACTCCTTGCCATGTAGAATTTTCTATATACAAAGAGACAGCATGATCTTTTGGAAATGCACATTAACCAATTAATCAATTTATTATTGCACTAAAATAAAATCCAAACTTTTTTCCATAGCCTAGAAGGTCCTGCACAACTGGTCTCTTTCCATTTCTTATATTATTTGCCATTTCCTTACCCATTTTTACTACAGCTTTACAACATGCTGGTCTTCGAATTCTCCAAATGGTTCCCACCCCAGGATCTTTGACCTTGCCATATTCCCTTTCTAGAATTATTCTTCAGGGACCTCTTGAGGGACTGGCTCTTCTAATTTGCAAATATCAGCTCAAGTTCAGTTTCTCAGGGGAGCGTTCCTATCAAGATACACAGACTATGGAAGTTTTTCATTTGCATGATGATACCTTGTGCATTTCTTTTATAGCATTTATCAATGTCTCAAATTATTTTTTGAATTTTCACTTTGCTTGTGTTTTCCTGGTGGCTTAGTGGTAAAGAATCTGCCTGCAAGCAAAGGTCATAAAGATCACCTGGAGGAGAGCATGGCAACTCACTTCAGTATTATTGCCTGGAGAATCCCCTGAATGAAGGATCCTGGCAGGCTACAGCCCACAGGGTCACCAAGAGTCGGACACGACTGAAGCAATTTAGCACAACACACATCATATACTTTACTTATTGTCTAATAATTATTACCTAAATAAATAACTTCCCTCATGAGAATAAAAACTTCAAGACTGTAAGGAATCTAATTTTTTTTTTTTTTTTGATCACTGGTCACCATACAGAGACATTACATAATCCTTGAAAATATTCTCCACATCGTGTATTTCATATCTATGACTGATTTATTTTGTAACTGAAAGTTTGTAACCTCTTAATCTCCTTCAACTATTTCTTGCCTCCCTTCACTCCCTTCCCTATGTCTTTTTCTGTATCTATGGCTTTGTTACTGATTAATTATGTTTGTTCATTTGTTTCATTTTTTTACATTTGTTTTGCCAAAGAAAGCTTTCACTTTAGTCTCAGGTTCAAAGGATTTGTGAACAAAATAAGCCACTTGTTCTGTACAAATAAATAATATCAATATTTATTATAGAATTAGTTAAATGACTTTCAATATACTAACATTAAAAGAAAAAAGGAAAAAAGAAAAGAAATAGAAATAGCAAAGGGTGCAGTACCAAATAGGGATTTGACCAACGTCTAGACTCAAACAGTGCTGGGAAATTCCAAGACACAAGTATCCCAAGTATCAGTTGGGAAAGGGTCCCAGGCATCACATTAGCTCTAGTGAGAGTTCAGAGGTGGGAGTTCCTGTTCGCACTGCTTATACTCCCAGGAAGCAAACTGACATCATCTATCTGTTAGCTAATAGCAGCTCTGGTTTCATGTTAATGTATCTTGTTTTGTGTTGCAAATCTTGGATTTTTGCTAAATCCTGGGAGTGGTTGTACAGACCTCCTCCAGGAACTTAACAGATTCCAAGATCTGCTCATTGTCTATCCTGTTTTGACACTCATAGCAGGTGTGACTGCTAGCCACAGCAGTGATCAGGGTAGTGTGCCTGGTAGGTCAGAAGCAGGGTCAGAGGTCTGATCTGCTTTGACTCTGAAGCCTAAACAAGACTATTTATTTTCCCTAATGAGAGTCCACATATGATTGAAATTGTAAGGGGAGGAAAATGGGCAGGGCACAATTTTTTGAAAGAATGACATAGCCCAAGAGACACAGCATAAACCCATTAGAATCAAATGGGTCCAAAATGGCAGACTAAATCTTGATCCTTGATCCTCAATCAGCAAATTAAATGACACATCCAGAGGTGCCATGATAGTTCTGTCCCTTTCCAAAAAGAGTTGAAATAATCCACCCACACATGAGCATATGAAGTTACCAGAACATAAAAGCTATGCACACCATGTTTTCAGGGTTGCTGAATTCACTCACTGCAAAGGCCCACACTCCGTCTGTGGAGTGTGCTTTTCTTTGAATCTGAATGAATCCATTTATTACCTATCACTTTGTCACCCATTGAATTCTTTTCTGTGAAGAGACATGAAGAACCTGAGCTCCATTAGGTCCTGAAACCAGGTATCATGGGTTTTGGCTGAGTTTGAGTCTCAGGCACGTGGGTTCAACTCCCAAATTGGGTTTTGGGTGTAAGTCCCAAATACAAAGAAAATGGTTTTAAAAGCATACATTATTTGTCTTTGATTATTTCATTTAACAAACTATGTTCTAAGTCCATCTAAACTGTCACATACAGTTAAAATTTCCTTCTTTTTATATCTAATACTCCATTGAGTGTGAGTATATATGTACACATGGTGGTTTAGCTGCTAAGTTGTGTCCGGCTCTTGTGATCCCATGAACTATAACCCACCAGGATCCTCTGTCCATGGAATTTTCCAGCAAAAACACTGGGTTGCCATTTCCTTCTCCAGAGGGGTTTCCCAACCCAGGGTTCAAATCCAGGGTCTCCTGCATTGCCGGTGGAAATCTTGGATTTTGCTAAATCCTGGGAGTGGTTGTACAGACCTCCTCCAGGAACTTAACAGATTCCAAGATCTGCTCATTGTCTATCCTGTTTTGACACTCATAGCAGGTGTGACTGCTAGCCACAGCAGTGATCAGGGTAGTGTGCCTGGTAGGTCAGAAGCAGGGTCAGAGGTCTGATCTGCTTTGACTCTGAAGCCTAAACAAGACTATTTATTTTCCCTAATGAGAGTCCACATATGATTGAAATTGTAAGGGGAGGAAAATGGGCAGGGCACAATTTTTTGAAAGAATGACATAGCCCAAGAGACACAGCATAAACCCATTAGAATCAAATGGGTCCAAAATGGCAGACTAAATCTTGATCCTTGATCCTCAATCAGCAAATTAAATGACACATCCAGAGGTGCCATGATAGTTCTGTCCCTTTCCAAAAAGAGTTGAAATAATCCACCCACACATGAGCATATGAAGTTACCAGAACATAAAAGCTATGCACACCATGTTTTCAGGGTTGCTGAATTCACTCACTGCAAAGGCCCACACTCCGTCTGTGGAGTGTGCTTTTCTTTGAATCTGAATGAATCCATTTATTACCTATCACTTTGTCACCCATTGAATTCTTTTCTGTGAAGAGACATGAAGAACCTGAGCTCCATTAGGTCCTGAAACCAGGTATCATGGGTTTTGGCTGAGTTTGAGTCTCAGGCACGTGGGTTCAACTCCCAAATTGGGTTTTGGGTGTAAGTCCCAAATACAAAGAAAATGGTTTTAAAAGCATACATTATTTGTCTTTGATTATTTCATTTAACAAACTATGTTCTAAGTCCATCTAAACTGTCACATACAGTTAAAATTTCCTTCTTTTTATATCTAATACTCCATTGAGTGTGAGTATATATGTACACCTGGTGGTTTAGCTGCTAAGTTGTGTCCGGCTCTTGTGATCCCATGAACTATAACCCACCAGGATCCTCTGTCCATGGAATTTTCCAGCAAAAACACTGGGTTGCCATTTCCTTCTCCAGAGGGGTTTCCCAACCCAGGGTTCAAATCCAGGGTCTCCTGCATTGCCGGTGGATTCTTTATTGACTGAGCCACAAGGAAAGCCCGTATATATTGGAGTCTCGTATGCTATAGTCCATGGGGTTGCAAAGAGTGAGACACAGCCTAGCGACTAACACTATATGTATATATACTGCATCTTTGTGGCACAATTTACAGTAGTTAAAATATAAATGTGATCTAAGCACCCGTCAATATGTGAATGGATAAATAAGATATAATATGTACTTTAAATATTCTATTTAATGCTGCACTGAACATTCAGGTGTGTGGATCTTTTTGAATTAGTGTTTTTATTTTCTGTAGATACATAACTAGAATAGGAATTGCTCATCTGATCTATTTTAGTTTTTTGAGGAACTTCTATATTGTTTTCCATAACAGCTGTATCAATTTACATTCTCACCAACAACACACAAGTATTCCCTATTCTCTACATCCTCATCAATATTTGGTATTTGTGGTCTGTTTGATAATAGCCATTTTGATAGGTGTGAGGTAATGTCTTTGTGGTTGTAATTTGCATTTCTCTGATGATTAGCAGCATTGAGAATCTTTTCCTATGTTTGCTGGTCATTAATATCTCTTCTTTGGATATATGTCTGCTTAGGTACTCTTTACAGATTTTAAATCAAGCTGTTTATTTATTTGTTGAGTTTTTTGTATATTTTTGGTATTAGTCCCTTACTGGATATATCATTTGCAAATATCTTCTCTCATTCAGTAGGTGTATTTTTGTTTTGTTGATAGTTTGTCAACAGTATAAATTTCCTGGGTTTTGGGTGTAAGTCCCAAATACAAAGAAAATGGTTTTAAAAGCATACATTATTTGTCTTTGATTATTTCATTTAACAAACTATGTTCTAAGTCCATCTAAACTGTCACATACAGTTAAAATTTCCTTCTTTTATATCTAATACTCCATTGAGTGTGAGTATATATGTACACCTGGTGGTTTAGCTGCTAAGTTGTGTCCGGCTCTTGTGATCCCATGAACTATAACCCACCAGGATCCTCTGTCCATGGAATTTTCCAGCAAAAACACTGGGTTGCCATTTCCTTCTCCAGAGGGGTTTCCCAACCCAGGGTTCAAATCCAGGGTCTCCTGCATTGCCGGTGGATTCTTTATTGACTGAGCCACAAGGAAAGCCCGTATATATTGGAGTCTCGTATGCTATAGTCCATGGGGTTGCAAAGAGTGAGACACAGCCTAGCGACTAACACTATATGTATATATACTGCATCTTTGTGGCACAATTTACAGTAGTTAAAATATAAATGTGATCTAAGCACCCGTCAATATGTGAATGGATAAATAAGATATAATATGTACTTTAAATATTCTATTTAATGCTGCACTGAACATTCAGGTGTGTGGATCTTTTTGAATTAGTGTTTTTATTTTCTGTAGATACATAACTAGAATAGGAATTGCTCATCTGATCTATTTTAGTTTTTTGAGGAACTTCTATATTGTTTTCCATAACAGCTGTATCAATTTACATTCTCACCAACAACACACAAGTATTCCCTATTCTCTACATCCTCATCAATATTTGGTATTTGTGGTCTGTTTGATAATAGCCATTTTGATAGGTGTGAGGTAATGTCTTTGTGGTTGTAATTTGCATTTCTCTGATGATTAGCAGCATTGAGAATCTTTTCCTATGTTTGCTGGTCATTAATATCTCTTCTTTGGATATATGTCTGCTTAGGTACTCTTTACAGATTTTAAATCAAGCTGTTTATTTATTTGTTGAGTTTTTTGTATATTTTTGGTATTAGTCCCTTACTGGATATATCATTTGCAAATATCTTCTCTCATTCAGTAGGTGTATTTTTGTTTTGTTGATAGTTTCCTTCCCTGTACAAATCTTTTTTTAAGTTGCTATAGTCCATTTGTTTATTTTTGTTTGTTTGTTTCCTTTTCCTGAGGAGACATATCAAAATGGTACTGTTAAGATCAATTTCAAACAGCATATAGCCTGCGCTTTCTTCTAGATGTTTCATGGTTTCAAAGCTTAAATTTAAATTTTTAATCCATTTTGGCATATATATATATATATATATATATATATATATATATATACTATGTGAAAATAGTTCAATCTGACTCTTTTGCATGTATCTATCTAGTTTTCTCAACAGTATTTATTGAACAGACTGTCTTTTCCTAAATACATATTTTTGCTTCTTTTTTCAGAAGTCAATTACTTGTATAAGTTTAAGTTTATTTCTATATTTTCTATGCGGTTCCATTAATCTGTAAGTCTGAGTTGACTCCAGAAATGTATCGTTTTGATTACTTTAGCTTTGTAGTAGAGTTGGAAGCCAGGGAGCATTATACCATTAATCTTTCTCTTCTTTCTCAAAATCATTTTGGACTTCTGAGGTCTTCTATGTTTTCAAACAAATTTTTGAATCATTTGATTTCATACAAATTTTAGAATCATTTTCTCCAGTTCTGTGAAAAATACCATTGTTAATCTGATAGGGATTACAGCAAATCTGCAAATCATCTTGGGTAGTAAAGTCACTTTAACAATATTATTTCAATTCATAAGCATGATATATCTTTTCATCTACTTGTGCTATCTTCAATTTATTTCATCAGTGTCTTATAATTTTCTGAATATAGGTCTTTTATTCCCTTAATTAGAATTATTTGCACATAGTTTATTATTTTTGTGACTGTGACTAAAAACTTTTCCTAATATCTCTTTCTGATCATGTTTAGAAGCATAGTAGATTTCTGTTTTTTTAGAAGCATAGTCGATTTCTGTATAATTTATTTTGTATTCTGCAACTTTACCACAAATTCATTGATGAATTCTAAAAGGTTTTTGTTTTATTTTGTTTTAGATTTTTCTATATACAATACCATGTTATCCGTAAACCCTTACTGGATATATCATTTGCAAATATCTTCTCTCATTCAGTAGGTGTATTTTTGTTTTGTTGATAGTTTCCTTCCCTGTACAAATCTTTTTTTAAGTTGCTATAGTCCATTTGTTTATTTTTGTTTGTTTGTTTCCTTTTCCTGAGGAGACATATCAAAATGGTACTGTTAAGATCAATTTCAAACAGCATATAGCCTGCGCTTTCTTCTAGATGTTTCATGGTTTCAAAGCTTAAATTTAAATTTTTAATCCATTTTGGCATATATATATATATATATATATATATATATATATATATATACTATGTGAAAATAGTTCAATCTGACTCTTTTGCATGTATCTATCTAGTTTTCTCAACAGTATTTATTGAACAGACTGTCTTTTCCTAAATACATATTTTTGCTTCTTTTTTCAGAAGTCAATTACTTGTATAAGTTTAAGTTTATTTCTATATTTTCTATGCGGTTCCATTAATCTGTAAGTCTGAGTTGACTCCAGAAATGTATCGTTTTGATTACTTTAGCTTTGTAGTAGAGTTGGAAGCCAGGGAGCATTATACCATTAATCTTTCTCTTCTTTCTCAAAATCATTTTGGACTTCTGAGGTCTTCTATGTTTTCAAACAAATTTTTGAATCATTTGATTTCATACAAATTTTAGAATCATTTTCTCCAGTTCTGTGAAAAATACCATTGTTAATCTGATAGGGATTACAGCAAATCTGCAAATCATCTTGGGTAGTAAAGTCACTTTAACAATATTATTTCAATTCATAAGCATGATATATCTTTTCATCTACTTGTGCTATCTTCAATTTATTTCATCAGTGTCTTATAATTTTCTGAATATAGGTCTTTTATTCCCTTAATTAGAATTATTTGCACATAGTTTATTATTTTTGTGACTGTGACTAAAAACTTTTCCTAATATCTCTTTCTGATCATGTTTAGAAGCATAGTAGATTTCTGTATAATTTATTTTGTATTCTGCAACTTTACCACAAATTCATTGATGAATTCTAAAAGGTTTTTGTTTTATTTTGTTTTAGATTTTTCTATATACAATACCATGTTATCCGTAAACAATGCAAATATATCTTTATAGACAAAATTGTTAACACCTACGTTCATTGTGGAAAATTCTGAAAGAGACAGAAATGCCAGACCACCTTACCTGCCTCCTGTGAAACTTGTATAAAAGACAATTAGCAACAGATAGAACCGTATTGGAACAACAGACTGGTTCCAAATTGGGAAAGAAGTCCATTAGTCAAGGATGCATCTTGTCATACCATTTATTTGATTTATATGCAGAGTACATCATGAGAAATGTCAGTCTGAATGAAGCACAGGCTGAGATCAAGATTTCCAGGAGAAATATCAATAACCTCAGGTATATAGGTGATACCACCTTTATGGCAGAAAGTGAAGAGAAAAAACTTCTTGATGAAGGTAAAAGAGGAGAGTAAAAAAGCTTGACTAAAAAATCAACATTTAAAAAATGAACATCTGACTCCATCATTTCATGGCCAATAGATGGGTAAACTATGGAAACAGTGATACACTTTATTTTCTGGAGCTCCAAAATTATTGCAGATGGTGACTCCAGCCATGAAATTAAAAAACATTTGCTCCTTGGAAGTAAAGCCATGGCATACCTACACAGCATATTCAAAAGCAGAGAATCATTTTGCTGACAAAGTACGTATAGTCAGAGCTATCATTTTGCAAGTAGTCATGTATGAATGATGTGAGAGTTGGACCATAAAGAACGCTAAGTGCTGAAGAATTGATGCCTTTGAACTGTGGTGTTGGAGAAGGCTCTTGAGAGTTCCTTGGAGTACAAGGAGATCCAATCAGTCAATCCTAAAGGAAATCAACCCTCAAAATTCATTGGAAGGGATAATGCTGAAGCTGAAGCTCCAATATTTTGGCCACTTGATGCAAAGAGATGACTCATTGGAAAAGACCCTGATGATGAGAAAAATAGAAGGCAGGAGGAGAAGGCAATGACAGAGGATGAGATGTTTGGATGGCATCACTGAGTCAATGGACATGAATTTTAGCAAGGTCTGGGAGACAGCCAAGGACAGCGAGACGTTGCATACTGCAGTCCATGGGTATGCAAGGAGTCGGGCACAACTGAACGACTGAACTGAACTGAACTGAGTGTTCATTCAAGGCATGGAATGCTTCCTGTAAAAATAGTTATTTACAATTCATGGATTAAGAATAAGCTATTCAGCAAGAAGCATAACGATAAAGATTGAAAGTCATGCATAAGGGAAAGCCTAGGTAAATATTTAAAAGGAAGATATAAAGTTGTAATGGCTAATTTTATGTATTTAAGTTTGTGATAGATGCTCAGATTAAACATTTTTTTTCTGGATATTGTTTTTAAGGGTAATTCTAATTGATGGATTCACTAAACCAGATTGCACAGCCCTATGTAGGTGGACATCATTCTATCCTGTGAGGTAGAACAAAAACAGAAGAAGGAGGAATTCATTGCTTTTTGCTTTCCTCAATAATACAGCTGAAACATACTATTCCATCTTCTCTGAACCTCAGATTGGGTTTAGATCATCAGTTCCCATGGTTATCAGATGTTCACACTTGAACTGAATTAACACTTTTGAGTCTCCACCTTAAATCATTGTTGTTCAGTTGTTAAAGCATGGTCAACTCTTTGCCACCCCATGAGCTGTGGCTTGCCAGGCTTCCTGGTTCTCATGTGTTCACATGTAAACTGAATTAACACCATCTGTCTTCCTGAATCTCCACCTTATAGACAGCAAAATTGTGGGAACTCTCAGCCTCCATCAACGTATGAGTCAATTTTTCTGAACAAATTCCCTATTGGTTTTTTTTCTCTAGAACACTTTAACGTAAAGGTTAAAGTTACAAAGGCCTCTGTGTTAATTATTCAGAAAGATGCTGTATTTCAGAAAATACATATACCTGCTACAATTAGAGTTTAACCAATGATTTTGATAATGAGAACAAAAGGAATGTATAAAAGTCTTCCAAACATTACTAGTAAGAATTTCCAACATAAAGCAATATAGAAAAAAGTGAATCAGGATTCAGTTTATTATTATGAATGTATAAAATTGGAGGGATAGTAAAGTTATAGACGATGCTAGAAAAAATAAGATAGTATATAGAAAAATTAAATAAAAGGAATGCCCCAAATTTATTAGCTGTGACATGTTATATACATTTATTTGTTGTAATATAAAATAATTTTAATATTCAGTATTTAAAAAAAATAAAAACTTAAGATAAAAAATAAAATAAGTCATTTCTCTGGAGTGAGTTTCAGAAAGGAAAACATGCTTTGTTATTATATTGAGTATTTAAAGAAAGCAAAATGAAGTTGTCTACCTCAATTTATCATTAGACAACGGTTAGTCACCTGCATCTTATACACATACTAAAATCCTCTTATAACAAATTTCAGAAATTTATTGATGATTTGCATGTTACAGAAGTGCAGATGAAGAATCACTGGCTGACTAGAAAAACTGTGAAATTAACAATCTGTGCCATTGATTTGCTAAGCCAGTTTATGAAGCTGAGCATGTACAAAGTCTCAGAACCCTAACTATTGTCTCAATAAAACTAATCTAAAATGTAAAGTCTTCAATCTTGTATGTTGGTTGTTCTGACAGAGTTGATTTGATTACTTGATCTGTTCCTAAATATTCTAGAATTACACATGTGCAAGCACTTGGGATTGCTACCTGCTATTAACTCAAATGATATGAATGCAAATAGGAGCACACAGCACACAAACTCTCTCCCTCTCTTTCCCTTTCTTACACATAACACACACACACACACACACACACACACCCAAGTAATCAAATTATAAAATGTTTCTTATGACTCTATATCCTTCTGAGAGTCATTTACTTTTAACAATTTAACTATCATTAAATTTTCAATAAAATAAATCAACTTATTGTATAGATTGTATTCTTCATCATGGACTAAACAGTAAATGTATCACAATAATTACCAAGAGCATAACACAAAACAAAAAATGCAACTATAAATTTTGCACTGCATAAATCACTAGATAAGTATT
The DNA here is from genome assembly GCA_022376925.1 of Tragulus kanchil. Classification (NCBI taxonomy): domain Eukaryota; kingdom Metazoa; phylum Chordata; class Mammalia; order Artiodactyla; family Tragulidae; genus Tragulus; species Tragulus kanchil. The sequence goes on along the minus strand of JAIOJX010000003.1, from coordinate 82,107,955 downwards.
TATTCCTGGCTATGAGGTACACACATACACATACATCAAGTCTTTAAGAGACATGCATGCATGGCATCCGTAAGTTACTTGTTTATGGAAATTACACCTACTTTGTCCTTGGTAATTCAACTAACAATGCATTATAATAGAATTTTCTCTAGATGTTGATATTTCATACTCAGCCATACCACATATTTCACACTAGTCCATTTCTTAACTTTTGCCTCTCATTCTTTTTATTTTAGAACAAATCTATGTCAGAGAAAACTGCTTCTTTTCTTTTTTTCTTAATTGTCTCATGCAACATGTAGTCTCTTAGCTCCCAGACCAGGGATAGAACTGGTGCCCTTGTGGTAAAACCTCAAGATCTTAATAACTGGATCAATAGAGAAGTAACAAAAGTCTCTAATTATCATTCTTTTCTTAACCTTTCAGGTCAACATTTGAGCTATGTTTATAATTTCTTGACTGTCACCTAAATAATTTCTCTCATGCTTTGAAGAAACTGATTCCTGTAATAAAATCAATTAAGTTGTAATTCAAAGTTCCAAATTTTCAATCTTCTACGTTCGTTGTTCTGACAAAGATAATTTAATATGATTGCTTGATCTGTTTCTAATATTCTTAATGTGTGTCTCCATTCTAACATGATGTAAGGGAACGTCTTTAATTACAAATCAGGGGTTATACAAAATCCTACAACAGTTAAACTATATATCTTAACTCTCTAGTTGTTTTGGACAGTGCCAATTCCAAAGAATTGTCTCATTTGTTTTTCTATGTAGACCTCTGAATTGATTGACAAGTAAATATAACTTTTCCATTTGTTAAAATTCCAAATGCTCACCACATTATAGCATCATTCCAGGCACCAGTAAATGCGTGAACAATGATTTGAAATTAATGTATAATCATATACTATACTAATGTACATTTTATATATAAATGTAATAACAGTACATCTACGATAAATCTGGGCATTTCTTTCTCTATAGCATAGAAATAAACAGAATGTCTGTGCTAACCCATGCAATACCTGAGGTGTAGGTCATATTAAAATGAAGTGAGTTTTTATCACTTCCCAACTGAACTTGCTACTCCATTAAGGTAGATCAAATTGCTTATCTTGACAGAGATTGATTACCAATTAACTGTAGAATAAGCCAACAAAAATGAAGGGTTGGGAAATGCCTTGAAGTTTACTGAGACATCTTCATTAAATACAGAGGTCTGTGTCATAAACACTCTGAAGAAAATTGTTTTTGAAAAAATCTTATGTATGCTGCAAGAGGTGGTAATGGTATTTTGACAAAATAGGAAATTGTTGTAGTTCTGTAGTGGAACTTAAGGTCACCTTGTAAAGAGCCTACATAAACCATTTGACAAAATTCAGGTTTTCTGACATTCTTTGCTCTTGCCACAGTTGACATCTAGTTGCAAATCACCAAATGAACCTTTGTGCAAAGTGATCCTTCATACATTAAATTCCATCTTTCTATTCCCCAAAGGTCAACATTTGAGCTATGTTTATAATTTCTTGACTGTCACCTAAATAATTTCTCTCATGCTTTGAAGAAACTGATTCCTGTAATAAAATCAATTAAGTTGTAATTCAAAGTTCCAAATTTTCAATCTTCTACGTTCGTTGTTCTGACAAAGATAATTTAATATGATTGCTTGATCTGTTTCTAATATTCTTAATGTGTGTCTCCATTCTAACATGATGTAAGGGAACGTCTTTAATTACAAATCAGGGGTTATACAAAATCCTACAACAGTTAAACTATATATCTTAACTCTCTAGTTGTTTTGGACAGTGCCAATTCCAAAGAATTGTCTCATTTGTTTTTCTATGTAGACCTCTGAATTGATTGACAAGTAAATATAACTTTTCCATTTGTTAAAATTCCAAATGCTCACCACATTATAGCATCATTCCAGGCACCAGTAAATGCGTGAACAATGATTTGAAATTAATGTATAATCATATACTATACTAATGTACATTTTATATATAAATGTAATAACAGTACATCTACGATAAATCTGGGCATTTCTTTCTCTATAGCATAGAAATAAACAGAATGTCTGTGCTAACCCATGCAATACCTGAGGTGTAGGTCATATTAAAATGAAGTGAGTTTTTATCACTTCCCAACTGAACTTGCTACTCCATTAAGGTAGATCAAATTGCTTATCTTGACAGAGATTGATTACCAATTAACTGTAGAATAAGCCAACAAAAATGAAGGGTTGGGAAATGCCTTGAAGTTTACTGAGACATCTTCATTAAATACAGAGGTCTGTGTCATAAACACTCTGAAGAAAATTGTTTTTGAAAAAATCTTATGTATGCTGCAAGAGGTGGTAATGGTATTTTGACAAAATAGGAAATTGTTGTAGTTCTGTAGTGGAACTTAAGGTCACCTTGTAAAGAGCCTACATAAACCATTTGACAAAATTCAGGTTTTCTGACATTCTTTGCTCTTGCCACAGTTGACATCTAGTTGCAAATCACCAAATGAACCTTTGTGCAAAGTGATCCTTCATACATTAAATTCCATCTTTTCTCTATGCCTACCTTCTTTGATTTATAAGATTTTTGTCAAGTACAAGTGGGGTTTGATACCTTCTGAGCTTTGCAGCTTTCCAATTTTTGTTATATCTGTGGTAGTCCTCATATAACAAATATTTCTCTGTTAAGGTCTAATAAAGTTAGTGAAGAGCATTAGGTTTAAATATTTCCAACACTTAATTTGCTTTAAGTTTTCCCACCTGTGACTTACTAGACAGCTTCTGAAATGGCAACTCCAGAGCTGATTTTCCAAATCCCAGGATGTAGCGCAGCATCTGCAGTCTAAATTATATTGGCTCCACCAAGCTCCCATGCCCTTTACATAATGATTGTCTGATGTGTGGCTACTTGGTTTCATCAAACAAGTACTTCTGCTTTCTGAAAGCTTTCAAAATGACAATGTCTCTCCAAGATCTAAAACCACTCAATATTGAATTTCTCTGTTCATTTTAGGTTCTGTAAAGTTCATGATTTTATGTGTTAGTGCTAAAAATATTAGCACTAAACAACTACATTCAAGGTAATGATGAAAATCTGAATGTGTACGAAGTGTGTTATTGAAAGAATTCACCTAGGATAAGCTGGTGATAACATTTCAGAAAGGTTTTTCTCTTTCTACTTGCCTGATGGATGCAAATAAAATTCTTTGACCTTAAGAGAGTGATCATAAAATGTAATCAAAATTCCCAGATCGAAAGGTGCTCTGAATGGTTCAGTAGGCAGCTGTATCAATGCCATAAAGCATCATGACTGCTAACATAGGTCATGTTTCTGGAAAACAAGAGGAAAACCTTTTGCTTTTAAAAGAAATGTGGTCAAGTCCTAGGAAAAGAATGACAGCTATTTTTATATGGCCTCCAACCCCCAAAAACTCCAAGCAATTTGCAGCTTCTTTTAATGTAATTAACCTCCAGAATACTCCTGCTACATATGTTTAAATGTGGGTTGCAAGTACCATTTTAACAGTTTTCAAAAGGGGAAGTCTGAAGGGTTAGATTGTCTAGTGACTTAACTCAAAGTTGACAAACCAAAATGGATATAAATTTTTAAGTATTATTTCATTTTGTAAGAAATTCAAAATGTTTTGAGGATTATGGATAAAAGGACTCTAAATTTACATCTAACAAAAAGAATGATTCACAGTGTGAAAATAAATTAGCATAGTAGTACACTTCACGAATATGAAAACTCCAAATTTCCAGTTGCTTAAAAGATTACCAGAATGTGACTTCCTAGTCATTTGGTGCTTCAAAATTGTGTTTATTTGAATCTGATGCTTCTACTTTGGAATTCCTGTCTGAAAGATTCTAGACAGGTTAAACTATGTGTGTGTGTATATGTATATGATCTTTGAAAGGTGAAACTTTATTAAATACATTTATTGTATACATATTTGATAACTTCACTCCTTTCTACTGTCCATAATGATTGTCTGATGTGTGGCTACTTGGTTTCATCAAACAAGTACTTCTGCTTTCTGAAAGCTTTCAAAATGACAATGTCTCTCCAAGATCTAAAACCACTCAATATTGAATTTCTCTGTTCATTTTAGGTTCTGTAAAGTTCATGATTTTATGTGTTAGTGCTAAAAATATTAGCACTAAACAACTACATTCAAGGTAATGATGAAAATCTGAATGTGTACGAAGTGTGTTATTGAAAGAATTCACCTAGGATAAGCTGGTGATAACATTTCAGAAAGGTTTTTCTCTTTCTACTTGCCTGATGGATGCAAATAAAATTCTTTGACCTTAAGAGAGTGATCATAAAATGTAATCAAAATTCCCAGATCGAAAGGTGCTCTGAATGGTTCAGTAGGCAGCTGTATCAATGCCATAAAGCATCATGACTGCTAACATAGGTCATGTTTCTGGAAAACAAGAGGAAAACCTTTTGCTTTTAAAAGAAATGTGGTCAAGTCCTAGGAAAAGAATGACAGCTATTTTTATATGGCCTCCAACCCCCAAAAACTCCAAGCAATTTGCAGCTTCTTTTAATGTAATTAACCTCCAGAATACTCCTGCTACATATGTTTAAATGTGGGTTGCAAGTACCATTTTAACAGTTTTCAAAAGGGAAGTCTGAAGGGTTAGATTGTCTAGTGACTTAACTCAAAGTTGACAAACCAAAATGGATATAAATTTTTAAGTATTATTTCATTTTGTAAGAAATTCAAAATGTTTTGAGGATTATGGATAAAAGGACTCTAAATTTACATCTAACAAAAAGAATGATTCACAGTGTGAAAATAAATTAGCATAGTAGTACACTTCACGAATATGAAAACTCCAAATTTCCAGTTGCTTAAAAGATTACCAGAATGTGACTTCCTAGTCATTTGGTGCTTCAAAATTGTGTTTATTTGAATCTGATGCTTCTACTTTGGAATTCCTGTCTGAAAGATTCTAGACAGGTTAAACTATGTGTGTGTGTATATGTATATGATCTTTGAAAGGTGAAACTTTATTAAATACATTTATTGTATACATATTTGATAACTTCACTCCTTTCTACTGTCCACAACATGTGAAGAATTATGCCAGGGAAAGGTAAAATTTCATGTTATATTTTGAATATTTTCGACTCTAATGAAGACAGAGTGTGATTTCCCAGGGGAAATGTTATAATCCATCAAGTATATTGAATTAGATATTGAAAAAACCTGATAACAGAGAAGAGTGGTCAGGCCCTTGAAAGACAATCATGAAAGAACTCTTATTGTTAGCTTTTTAATCTGTTTATCAATTCAAGTCAAGGAAAACAAATCATTTTTTGTTGAACAACACAGCATACCAAGAAATATACTATGAGTTAAACATAAAGAGAACTAGACAAGGTCAGTACACTTAAGGAAAATAAGAAGAACATTAATCAATTATGAAGTAGTTTTAAGAACTAAAATGAGAAAAGAAACAGATGTTAGTGGCGTGAACGGAATTGTTCATGCCCCCTATTTACCATGCTGTGGGCTTCCCTAGTGGATCAGACAATTAAGAATCTGCTTTCAATGCAGAGATCCACCTTGAATCCATGGGTTGTGAAGATCCTCTGAAGAAGGGAATGGCTACCCACCACAGTATTCTTGCCTGGAGAATTCCATGGACAGAGGAGCCTGGCTAGCTACAGTCCATGGAGTCACAAAGAGTCACTCATAGCTGAGTGATTAATACTACTTACTCTTGCCTTACAGAATTCCTATATTTAAATCCAAAACCCCAGCATGATTCTATTTGGAGATAAGGCCTTTAAGAATGTACTTAAAGTTAAATGAAGTTGTAAGTGTGGGCACAAATCTGGTAGGCCCAGTGTCCTTATAAGAAGAGGAAGAGACACGGGAGCTTTCTGTCTCTGTGCACACACAGCAAAGGCCATGTGAGGACACAGCAATAAGGTGGCTATTTGAAATCCAGGAAGAGAGGCCTCACCAGAAACCAGCACTGATGGCACTTTGATCTTGGATTTCTAGCCTCCTGACTGAGAGAAAGTACATTTCTTTTGTGTAAGCAACCCAAAATGTCATAGTCTACTTTGTAAGTCTAAGGTAATGGATTAAATGGAGATGATAAATGATAGATAGGTGTGGGAAAAATAGAGCAAAGAATAAGACATTCTATCTACAGATATGACAGACGGTTTGGAGAGAAGAGAGCAACACTTGCATTGGATCTTAAAAGTCTGTTTCATAGATTACTTTCTCTCAAAACTTGGTGTTTATGTTCTGAAAATAAGTTCCAAAACTTTTAACAAATGACCTTGCCTTGCCCTTTCTTATCAGTTTTATTCTGATTTTATCTTATGCCTTTCTCTATACAATAGTGCTAATGTCCTTCAAACTAAAACTTCTCCTTTGGCTGTAAACCTCTCCATTTGTCTAAGTGGCATATTTCCAGGTACTTCCCTTACTGCCTTTACCTGCCTTCTACCTGCACTTCCAATAAAATATTGCTTCTTGGGTCATCTTTTCATTTCTGAAAATTCATTATTTCAATCATCTTGGCATAAATAGTAAATTACTATTTTATAAATAACTAACTACTAATTTATAAATAACTACTACTACTAATAGTAAATTCTTAAGTCTATCAGTACATAGTGTTTTCATGTACATTCTTATATTTATTACCTAAGACACTGCTATCATGCAAGTGTGTTCAGTCACACTTCAAATAGGAAAATATTAAAGTACATACAGCTTAATGATATGCTAAATTTACTCTGTTATTACCTTTGGTGACTAGGGCATGACATAACTTATGAATTTACAGTCAGTTCTCTCTTGGTAGATATTTATTGTCTGTAGGCTGTCAGGATACAGTCATCGATTCTTTTTTTTTTTTTTTTTTTGCTATTAAGAACCCATCCCATGATCTCTGTTTGTCAACACCTATATCCAGTTCTCAAATGGTGTGTTTGGATGTAAGGTAGCTTAAGCTTAGGTAGGTCAGTGCATTCCTTTACTTTGGCTGTAAGAAATAGCTGTAAAAATGGCCCCATGAGACCCATCTAACGCCAATCCCAGGGATTTGGCTGAAGAGCCTTGGAGAGGTGTTTGTTTTTTTTCTCTAAGCTTGAACCAAGAGGAAGTAAAATGGGACTGTTTCATCAGGATGTGGAGCAGGAGAATGAAATGAACATAAGGAGGGAAGTCACGCCAAGTAGAGGAACAGAGAAGCTGAGGCTTGAAGGCATCATTTGCCCAATGAAAGCTTTTATACATGATGTTTGCCACTGCACGGTTTGTCACTGCTTCTCGTGAAAAATTAAAACAACACTTGCATTGGATCTTAAAGTCTGTTTCATAGATTACTTTCTCTCAAAACTTGGTGTTTATGTTCTGAAAATAAGTTCCAAAACTTTTAACAAATGACCTTGCCTTGCCCTTTCTTATCAGTTTTATTCTGATTTTATCTTATGCCTTTCTCTATACAATAGTGCTAATGTCCTTCAAACTAAAACTTCTCCTTTGGCTGTAAACCTCTCCATTTGTCTAAGTGGCATATTTCCAGGTACTTCCTTACTGCCTTTACCTGCCTTCTACCTGCACTTCCAATAAAATATTGCTTCTTGGGTCATCTTTTCATTTCTGAAAATTCATTATTTCAATCATCTTGGCATAAATAGTAAATTACTATTTTATAAATAACTAACTACTAATTTATAAATAACTACTACTACTAATAGTAAATTCTTAAGTCTATCAGTACATAGTGTTTTCATGTACATTCTTATATTTATTACCTAAGACACTGCTATCATGCAAGTGTGTTCAGTCACACTTCAAATAGGAAAATATTAAAGTACATACAGCTTAATGATATGCTAAATTTACTCTGTTATTACCTTTGGTGACTAGGGCATGACATAACTTATGAATTTACAGTCAGTTCTCTCTTGGTAGATATTTATTGTCTGTAGGCTGTCAGGATACAGTCATCGATTCTTTTTTTTTTTTTTTTTTTGCTATTAAGAACCCATCCCATGATCTCTGTTTGTCAACACCTATATCCAGTTCTCAAATGGTGTGTTTGGATGTAAGGTAGCTTAAGCTTAGGTAGGTCAGTGCATTCCTTTACTTTGGCTGTAAGAAATAGCTGTAAAAATGGCCCCATGAGACCCATCTAACGCCAATCCCAGGGATTTGGCTGAAGAGCCTTGGAGAGGTGTTTGTTTTTTTTCTCTAAGCTTGAACCAAGAGGAAGTAAAATGGGACTGTTTCATCAGGATGTGGAGCAGGAGAATGAAATGAACATAAGGAGGGAAGTCACGCCAAGTAGAGGAACAGAGAAGCTGAGGCTTGAAGGCATCATTTGCCCAATGAAAGCTTTTATACATGATGTTTGCCACTGCACGGTTTGTCACTGCTTCTATTGATGTGTATTGACAAACATTCATTTCCTGGTTGAGGCAGTTTGAGTTGGAACTCATAATTGTCACAGAGTAAAATCCTAACCAAACAAAAGAGTCTTACTCTAAAATAACTATCTGGGAGGTAACTTGTACACCAATGGCTGTATTAATCTACACAAGTATATTCAAGTTATAAGTCTTTTTTGAAGACAATATAGTTATTCACAGTCATGAACACAGGGTTAACATGACAAAGCTGTGTGAAAAATACTGCTTACTTCAGGGATGTAGATGTTAAGTGAAAAGTGGCCACCATGAAAGAGAAATATAGAATTAAATGCAAGATAGTATGCCCTAGAATGAGATAAAATGTTGCAATAAGAGTATTTTTAAGTACAAGGACAAAAGGAGAAAGGAGAAAACTAACAACCAAGGATCACAGAATCACAGTTAAAAAGAGACTGGTTTATTTCCTGTGGTAGTGATGACTAGAAGTATAGCTTCATCCAGTCATGTCCAACTCTTTGCAATCTGTGGGCTGAAGCCCACCAGGGCTCTCTGTCCATGGAATTCTCTAGACAAATATACTGAAGTGAGTTGCCTGCAGGATCATTCCAACTCAGGGATCAAACCCAGGTCTCCTGCATTTCAGGGGGATACTTTACCAGTTGACTCACCAGGAAAGCCCAAAAATACTGGAGTGGATATCTTCTCCCTTCTCCAGGGAACTTTTCTGGGGCTTCCCTTGTAATTTTATTTGAGTCACTAGGGAAGCCACACAAGAATACTAAACCTAGGTTTTCATCTTGGTTGGGTATAGGAAATAGATGAGGGAACATTGAGGAGAGGTTGTTGAGAAAATTACTCCAGCGTTAAAGTTAAAGGGACTTTAGAGGGTCCTCAAGGTTTACAATGACACAGCCCATGTCTAGCATTGGAGCAGAGCCTTGGAGAGGTGTTTTTTTTCTCTAAGCTTGAACCAAGAGGAAGTAAAATGGGACTGTTTCATCAGGATGTGGAGCAGGAGAATGAAATGAACATAAGGAGGGAAGTCACGCCAAGTAGAGGAACAGAGAAGCTGAGGCTTGAAGGCATCATTTGCCCAATGAAAGCTTTTATACATGATGTTTGCCACTGCACGGTTTGTCACTGCTTCTATTGATGTGTATTGACAAACATTCATTTCCTGGTTGAGGCAGTTTGAGTTGGAACTCATAATTGTCACAGAGTAAAATCCTAACCAAACAAAAGAGTCTTACTCTAAAATAACTATCTGGGAGGTAACTTGTACACCAATGGCTGTATTAATCTACACAAGTATATTCAAGTTATAAGTCTTTTTTGAAGACAATATAGTTATTCACAGTCATGAACACAGGGTTAACATGACAAAGCTGTGTGAAAAATACTGCTTACTTCAGGGATGTAGATGTTAAGTGAAAAGTGGCCACCATGAAAGAGAAATATAGAATTAAATGCAAGATAGTATGCCCTAGAATGAGATAAAATGTTGCAATAAGAGTATTTTTAAGTACAAGGACAAAAGGAGAAAGGAGAAAACTAACAACCAAGGATCACAGAATCACAGTTAAAAAGAGACTGGTTTATTTCCTGTGGTAGTGATGACTAGAAGTATAGCTTCATCCAGTCATGTCCAACTCTTTGCAATCTGTGGGCTGAAGCCCACCAGGGCTCTCTGTCCATGGAATTCTCTAGACAAATATACTGAAGTGAGTTGCCTGCAGGATCATTCCAACTCAGGGATCAAACCCAGGTCTCCTGCATTTCAGGGGGATACTTTACCAGTTGACTCACCAGGAAAGCCCAAAAATACTGGAGTGGATATCTTCTCCCTTCTCCAGGGAACTTTTCTGGGGCTTCCCTTGTAATTTTATTTGAGTCACTAGGGAAGCCACACAAGAATACTAAACCTAGGTTTTCATCTTGGTTGGGTATAGGAAATAAATTAGGGAACATTGAGGAGAGGTTGTTGAGAAAATTACTCCAGCGTTAAAGTTAAAGGGACTTTAGAGGGGTCCTCAAGGTTTACAATGACACAGCCCATGTCTTCAAGATAAATGCACTGAAAATAAAACTCTATAGTTATTCTTATATTCTTCAATCTCAGTCCATAGTGGCACAATAGTGACTCAGCAAAATTTTATTGACTAAATGAATATATATTTAATTAAGTCATCAATTATTTAAAGCTTTTAAGGGACATGAAGAAAAAAGAATCTAGCATCAAGCTGGGCCGCAAAAAAGTGAAAATTTTTTTAACACTGAATTGAAAGTGATAACAAACTAGAAAGAGGGGTGGCAAGGATGGCTATCTATAAGAATTCATGTAAGGTTTGAGATAATGCACTTTATTAAACTCTTAACACAATACTGTGATGTGATATCTCAAATACTCACACTTAGAATTAGGTCTCCATTCAGAATGGTGTGGTGGTCTACTTCGAATTAGAAGAAGGAATTCCATGAGTCAATATAAGGCGGTGGATCTAAGATGGCGGCATAGAAGGACGTGCACTCATCTCTCCTGCAAAATCGCCTGAATTGCGACGAGTTCCTGGGAAACCATCGACGAAAGGAGGTTGGATCTGATCACAGAGAGGACACCCCGCATCGAAGAACAAAGGAGAAGCCTCATCAAGACGGTAGGAGGGGCGCAATCGCACTTTTAAAAGTCAAACCTCATACCCGCCAGAGAGGCTGGGCGGGCCAAAGCCGCAAAGCCTGTTGCAGATCAAAACCCGGGAGAGGAGCACTAACACCCACAAGGGACTGAGCCAGACCTGCTTTGGAGGGTCCAGGTGCCCCTTGAGCTAGAAGTGCCCTTGAGCAGGCCTCGGAAGGGCGGCACTCAGTTCCCTTTGGAGGAGGTTACCATTAACCGGATCACAGAGCCGCCGAGGAGGACTGGAAAGTCTCTGCGCACTGTGATCAGGGAGAGAGGAATAGCGATCCTGCATGTGACTGAGCCAGACTCACCTCTGAGTAACCTGATGTCTCCCGGTGGCGGGGTCACGGTGGCCTGCAGCAGGGTCGGGGTCACTGCAGAAGTGCTTCCCATAGAGCGTGTGGGAATAAATCCTCTGTGAGACAGACGCCATTTTCGCTACTGTAGTTTGGCTGCTGGTCAAGCTACAGGGAGGGAACTTAGCTCCACCCAGCAAGAAAAGGGATTTGGATTAAGAAACTCCCAGGGCCAGCCTGGGCGGGCCTTTTAATTCTGGAATAGGCCGAAACGAACAGTCAAAGAGGTCTTCAGATCCAACCACAGCCAGAGGCAAGAAAAAGACTGATAATTCCTGAATAGTCAGCAAGAGACAGAAGAACATAAACACTATTTTCACGTTTTGTCTGAAGCTGGAGTTACTGCTGGACTTTAAAATTTCATTTTTTGTATTGTATTACTTTGTTTCAATTTCTTTTTTTTTTTTTTTTCTCTTTTTTCCAAACCCACTCAGTGCACCCACCGCCTTTTTTTTTTTTTTTTCTTTTCTTGGGGGTGTGTGTGAGAGAGAGAGTGGGTGTGTTCAGTTCTTCACTGAATTCTATTGAAGCGACTAATCTTATCAGTAAGACTGAATATATTCAAGTTTACATAAATTTTTTTTTTTTCCTTTTAAACCACACATTTTATTTTGGTATAAACTTCTGGTTCCCCATTGGCCTTTTAAGGTTCTGTGGGGGTTTTGTTTGTTTTTATTATTTTTGCTTTGTTTTTCTATATTTTTCTATAAAATTTAGATCTTTTAATTTTTAATAATTTTTTCATTTGTACTACTACCTCCTCTATAATTCTTTGCTTTCTCTAAAGCTCCTTTCCTATAGCACTAAATTCTAATACATACAAATCTTTATCTTCCTATATTTAACTTTGCAATATTATTCTATATTTCTCTTCTATCCTCCCTTTCTCTTTTTCCCTTTCCCCACTATATTTCTTAGTCTATTCTGTCCTCATTGCCTTATCCCCAACGGGGATCCTGCTTTAGCATTATTCTCCAATTGGTACTCTACTTAGTTTGCTTATTAACTTGTGGATATCATTCTTGGATTTCTCTATTCGCCGTGCTAACATATTGTACTATATTTTTGATTGGAATGCTTGGGTTATGTTATAGCTGTATATGTTTATGTGTATAATTCAATACGCTAGATAGTACTTGCATAATTTTTAAATTGCTATTTGTCAAAGGTATACCTTCTGTTTCTCATTTGCATATATATGTTTTAATATCATTTAATGCCATAGCAAACCAGCCGTGAAATCTTCATTCCCTGGTCAGGCAACAAGCCCCGGGGTTTTAAGGAGGGTGCACTGACTCCAAAACTCTACAATACTAGAGAACACCTAACACTAAAGAGCAGTATACAAGTGAGAACGCCAGCAAAGGTAATCACTTGTATACAAGTCCTGACATCACCCAATCACCAGCATCACCCAGAATAGAAGCCCCATCCAAACAACAAACACCAACAGACGTAACTCAAAGTCTGGGAAAAGGAAATCCCAAACAGAATCAGTTTTAAAAAATTAATAATAACAATGAAACGGCAGAGAAATACCACACAAGCGAAGGAAAAATCCACAAACACACAAGATCAAATTAATGAAGAGAATTTGGACAAACTTTCTGAAAGTGATTTCAGAAGAATGATAGTAAAGATGATCAAAGACACTGAAAACAGAATTTCAGAGAAATTGCAAGATACAACTAACACACTGAATAAAGAAATACAAGAACTTACCAAAAAAGTAACAGAGACAAACAACTCAATTGCTGAACTGAAAAACACTGTAGAAGGAATCAAGAGCAGAGTATCTGAGACAGAAGACCGGATAAGTGAGCTGGAAGATAAAATGGTGGAAGTAACTGCTGAAAAACAGACTCTAGCTCAAAGAATGAAAAGAGCAGAGGACAGCCTCAGAGACCTCTGGGATAATATCAAACGCACCAATATTCGAATTATAGGGGTTCCAGAAGAAGAAGAAAAAAAGAAAGGCTATGAGAAAATTTTTGAAGAGATTATAGTTGAAAATTTCCCCAACATGGGAAAAGAAATAGTCAATCAAGTCCAAGAAGCACAAAGAGTACCTAACAGAATCAATCCGAGAAGAAACACACCAAGACACATATTAATGAAGTTAACACAAATTAAACACAAAGATAGAATTCTCAAAGCAGCAAGGGAAAAGCAACTAGTGACATACAAGGGAAAGCCCATCCGCTTAACAGCTGATCTTTCAACAGAAACTCTGCAGGCCAGAAGGGATTGGCAGGACACATTTAAACGGCTGAAAGAGAATAATCTGCAACCAAGAATCCTCTACCCTGCAAGGATCTCCTTCAAAATTGATGGAGAAATCAAAAGCTTTACAGACAAGCAAAAACTAAAAGAATTTAGTCACACCAAACCAGCCTTACAACAAATGTTAAACGGACTTATATAGAAAACAAGTATAAAAGGAGAAGACCCACGAAACAAACCCATCATACCATCTAAGAAGATGACAAAGGTAATCACTTGTATACAAGTCCTGACATCACCCAATCACCAGCATCACCCAGAATAGAAGCCCCATCCAAACAACAAACACCAACAGACGTAACTCAAAGTCTGGGAAAAGGAAATCCCAAACAGAATCAGTTTTAAAAAATTAATAATAACAATGAAACGGCAGAGAAATACCACACAAGCGAAGGAAAAATCCACAAACACACAAGATCAAATTAATGAAGAGAATTTGGACAAACTTTCTGAAAGTGATTTCAGAAGAATGATAGTAAAGATGATCAAAGACACTGAAAACAGAATTTCAGAGAAATTGCAAGATACAACTAACACACTGAATAAAGAAATACAAGAACTTACCAAAAAAGTAACAGAGACAAACAACTCAATTGCTGAACTGAAAAACACTGTAGAAGGAATCAAGAGCAGAGTATCTGAGACAGAAGACCGGATAAGTGAGCTGGAAGATAAAATGGTGGAAGTAACTGCTGAAAAACAGACTCTAGCTCAAAGAATGAAAAGAGCAGAGGACAGCCTCAGAGACCTCTGGGATAATATCAAACGCACCAATATTCGAATTATAGGGGTTCCAGAAGAAGAAGAAAAAAACAAAGGCTATGAGAAAATTTTTGAAGAGATTATAGTTGAAAATTTCCCCAACATGGGAAAAGAAATAGTCAATCAAGTCCAAGAAGCACAAAGAGTACCTAACAGAATCAATCCGAGAAGAAACACACCAAGACACGTATTAATGAAGTTAACACAAATTAAACACAAAGATAGAATTCTCAAAGCAGCAAGGGAAAAGCAACTAGTGACATACAAGGGAAAGCCCATCCGCTTAACAGCTGATCTCTCAACAGAAACTCTGCAGGCCAGAAGGGATTGGCAGGACACATTTAAACGGCTGAAAGAGAATAATCTGCAACCAAGAATCCTCTACCCTGCAAGGATCTCCTTCAAAATTGATGGAGAAATCAAAAGCTTTACAGACAAGCAAAAACTAAAAGAATTTAGTCACACCAAACCAGCCTTACAACAAATGTTAAACGGACTTATATAGAAAACAAGTATAAAAGGAGAAGACCCACGAAACAAACCCATCATACCATCTAAGAAGATGACAATAGGATCATTTGTATCAATAATTACTTTGAATGTCAATGGACTAAACGCCCCAACCAAAAGACACAGAGTGGCTGAATGGATCCAAAAATACAACCCATACATATGCTGCCTCCAGGAAACTCATTTCAGACCTAGAGACACTCATAGACTGAAAGTGAGAGGCTGGAAAAAGATATTCCATGCAAATGGAAATCAAAAGAAAGCTGGAGTAGCAATCCTCATATCAGATAAAATAGATTTTAAAGTAAAGAAGATTCTAAGAGACAAGGCAGGTCACTACATCATGATTAAGGGATCCATCCAAGAAGAAGACATAACAATCATAAATATCTACGCTCCCAACGCAGGAGCACCCCAATACATAAGACAAACACTTTCAGACATAAAAGAAGACATTGACAGCAACACAATCATAGTAGGAGACTTTAACACCCCTCTCACACCAATGGACAGATCATCCAAACAGAAAATTAATAAAGAAACACAGGCCTTAAATGCCACACTAGAAGAAATGGACCTCATTGATATCTTTAGGACGTTCCATCCAAAAGCAGAAGAATACACTTTCTTCTCAAGTGCTCATGGAACATTCTCCAGGATAGACCACATCTTGGGCCACAAATCAATCCTCAGTCAATTCAAGAAAACTGAAATTCTATCAACCATCTTCTCGGACCACAATGCAGTGAGACTAGACATCAACTACAGGAAAAAAACCGCTAAAAACACAAACACATGGAGATTAAACAACACATACCTAAAAAACCAACTGATCATTGAGGAAACCAAAGGAGAAATAAAAAAATTCCTAGAAGAAAATGACAATGAACACACGACAGTGCAAAACCTATGGGATACTGCAAAAGCAGTTCTAAGAGGGAAGTTTATAGCAATACAATCCCACCTCAAGAAACTAGGAAAATCTCAAACAGACGACCTAATCTTACGCTTAAAACAACTGGAGAAAGAAGAACAAAAACACCCCAAAACCAGCAGAAGAAGGGAAATCATAAAGATCAGAGCAGAAATAAATGAAAAAGAAACAAAAGAAACAATAGTAAAGATAAATAAAACAAAAAGCTGGTTCTTCGAAAAAGTCAATAAAATCGACACACCACTGGCCAGACTCATCAAGAAAAAGAGAGAGAAGAACCAGATCACCAAAATCAAAAATGAAAAGGAGAGATTACAACGGATAATGCAGAAATACAAAGGACTATAAGAGACTATTATGAACAACTCTATGGCAACAAACTGGACAACCTGGAAGAAATGGACAGTTTCTTGGAAAAGATTAATCTCCCAACACTGAACCAGGAAGAAGCAGAAACTATGAACAACCCAATCACAAGCTCAGAAATCAACCTTTTGATCAAGAATCGACCTAAAAATAAAAGCCCAGGGCCAGATGGTTTCACAAGTGAATTCTACCAAACATTCAAAGAAGAGCTAATGCCTGTCCTTCTAAAACTCTTCCAAAAAATTGCACAGGAAGGAATACTTCCAAACACATTCTACGAGGCCACCATCACCCTGATACCAAAGCCAGGCAAAGACATCACAAAAAAAGAAAATTATAGGCCAATTTCACTGATGAATCTAGATGCCAAAATCCTCAACAAAATCCTAGCAAACAGAATTCAGCAACACATCAAAAAGCTCATTCATCACGATCAAGTTGGGTTCATCCCAGGCATGCAAGGATTCTTCAACATCCGCAAATCAATCAATGTGATACACCATATCAACAAATTGAAAGACAAAAATCACATGATCATTTCAATAGATGCAGAAAAAGCCTTTGACAAAGTACAGCATCCATTTATGATAAAAACTCTTCAAAAAATGGGCATAGAAGAAAATGACAATGAACACACGACAGTGCAAAACCTATGGGATACTGCAAAAGCAGTTCTAAGAGGGAAGTTTATAGCAATACAATCCCACCTCAAGAAACTAGGAAAATCTCAAACAGACGACCTAATCTTACGCTTAAAACAACTGGAGAAAGAAGAACAAAAACACCCCAAAACCAGCAGAAGAAGGGAAATCATAAAGATCAGAGCAGAAATAAATGAAAAAGAAACAAAAGAAACAATAGTAAAGATAAATAAAACAAAAAGCTGGTTCTTCGAAAAAGTCAATAAAATCGACACACCACTGGCCAGACTCATCAAGAAAAAGAGAGAGAAGAACCAGATCACCAAAATCAAAAATGAAAAAGGAGAAATCACAACGGATAATGCAGAAATCCAAAGGATTATAAGAGACTATTATGAACAACTCTATGGCAACAAACTGGACAACCTGGAAGAAATGGACAGTTTCTTGGAGAGGATTAATCTCCCAAGACTCAACCAGGAAGAAATAGAAACTATGAACAAGCCAATCACAAGCTCAGAAATCGACCTTGTGATCAAAAATCTACCCAAAAATAAAAGCCCAGGGCCAGATGGTTTCACAAGTGAATTCTACCAAACATTCAAAGAAGAGCTAATGCCTGTCCTTCTAAAACTCTTCCAAAAAATTGCACAGGAAGGAATACTTCCAAACACATTCTACGAGGCCACCATCACCCTGATACCAAAGCCAGGCAAAGACATCACAAAAAAAGAAAATTATAGGCCAATTTCACTGATGAATCTAGATGCCAAAATCCTCAACAAAATCCTAGCAAACAGAATTCAGCAACACATCAAAAAGCTCATTCATCACGATCAAGTTGGGTTCATCCCAGGCATGCAAGGATTCTTCAACATCCGCAAATCAATCAATGTGATACACCATATCAACAAATTGAAAGACAAAAATCACATGATCATTTCAATAGATGCAGAAAAAGCCTTTGACAAAGTACAGCATCCATTTATGATAAAAACTCTTCAAAAAATGGGCATAGAAGGAACTTATCTTAACATAGTGAAAGCCATATATGAGAAGCCCACAGCAAACATTATCCTCAATGGTGAAAAACTCAAAGCATTCCCTCTAAGATCAGGAACAAGACAAGGGTGTCCACTTTCACCACTCTTATTCAACATAGTCCTGGAAGTTCTAGCAACAGCAATAAGAGAAGAGAAAGAAATCAAAGGAATCCAGATTGGAAAAGAAGAAGTCAAACTCTCTCTATTTGCAGATGACATGATATTATACATAGAAAATCCCAAAGACACTATTACAAAACTACTAGAGTTAATCAGCGAATTCAGCAAAGTCGCAGGATACAAAATCAATATACAGAAATCACTGGCATTCCTATACACAAACAATGAAAAATCAGAAAATGAAATCAAAGAGGTAGTCCCCTTCACCATCGCAACCAAAAGAATCAAATATCTAGGAATAAACCTACCCAAAGAAACAAAAGAACTGTACACAGAAAATTACAAGACACTCATGAGAGACATTAAAGAAGAGTTAAACAGATGGAGAAATATTCCATGTTCCTGGGTCGGGAGAATCAATATTGTGAAAATGACCATACTACCAAATGTCATCTATAGATTCAATGCGATCCCTATCAAACTCCCAATAACATTCTTCACAGAACTAGACCAACGAATAACACAGTTCATATGGAAACACAAAAGACCTCGAATAGCCAAAGCAATCCTCAGGAAGAAGAATGGAGCTGGAGGGATCAGCCTCCCCAACTTCAGACTCTACTACAAAGCAACAGTCATCAAGACAGTATGGTACTGGCACAAAAACATAAATATCGACCAATGGAACAAGATCGAGAACCCAGAGATAAACCCACGCACCATGGGTACCTTATTTTTGACAAAGGAGGCGAACATATAAAATGGGACAAAGACAGCCTCTTCAACAAATGGTGCTGGGAAAATTGGACAGCTACATGCAAAAAAACGAAGTTGGAACATACCCTGACAACATACACAAAGATCAACTCAAAATGGATTAAAGACTTAAATGTAAGGCCAGAAACCATCAAACTCTTAGAGGAGAATATAGGCAAAACCCTCAAGGACATCAATCAAAGCAAGATCTTCTCTGACCCACCTACTAGAATAGGGACTTAACATGTAAGACTAAAAGCTTTTAGCTAAAGACAAGGGTGTCCACTTTCACCACTCTTATTCAACATAGTCCTGGAAGTTCTAGCAACAGCAATAAGAGAAGAGAAAGAAATCAAAGGAATCCAGATTGGAAAAGAAGAAGTCAAACTCTCTCTATTTGCAGATGACATGATATTATACATAGAAAATCCCAAAGACACTATTACAAAACTACTAGAGTTAATCAGCGAATTCAGCAAAGTCGCAGGATACAAAATCAATATACAGAAATCACTGGCATTCCTATACACAAACAATGAAAAATCAGAAAATGAAATCAAAGAGGTAATCCCCTTCACCATCGCAGCCAAAAGAATCAAATATCTAGGAATAAACCTACCCAAAGAAACAAAAGAACTGTACACAGAAAATTACAAGACACTCATGAGAGACATTAAAGAAGAGTTAAACAGATGGAGAAATATTCCATGTTCCTGGGTCGGGAGAATCAATATTGTGAAAATGACCATACTACCAAATGTCATCTATAGATTCAATGCGATCCCTATCAAACTCCCAATAACATTCTTCACAGAACTAGACCAACGAATAACACAGTTCATATGGAAACACAAAAGACCTCGAATAGCCAAAGCAATCCTCAGGAAGAAGAATGGAGCTGGAGGGATCAGCCTCCCCAACTTCAGACTCTACTACAAAGCAACAGTCATCAAGACAGTATGGTACTGGCACAAAAACATAAATATCGACCAATGGAACAAGATCGAGAACCCAGAGATAAACCCACGCACCTATGGGTACCTTATTTTTGACAAAGGAGGCGAACATATAAAATGGGACAAAGACAGCCTCTTCAACAAATGGTGCTGGGAAAATTGGACAGCTACATGCAAGAAAATGAAGTTGGAACATACCCTGACACCATACACAAAAATCAACTCAAAATGGATTAAAGACTTAAATGTAAGGCCAGAAACCATCAAACTCTTAGAGGAGAATATAGGCAAAACCCTCAAGGACATCAATCAAAGCAAGATCTTCTCTGACCCACCTACTAGAATAGTGGAACTAAAAAGACAAATGAACATGTGGGACCTCATGAAACTTAAAAGCTTTTGTACAGCTAAAGAAATTATAAAAAAGTTGAACAGACAGCCCACAGAGTGGGAGAAAATCATAGCAAATGAAACAACAGACAAAGAATTAATCTCCAAAATCTACAAGCAACTCAGACAACTCCGCACTGGAAAAACGAACAACCCAATCAAAAAATGGGAAAAGGACCTAAACAGACACCTCTCCAACGATGACATACAGATGGCCCAAAAACACATGAAACGATGCTCAACTTCACTAATAATTAGAGAAATGCAAATCAAAACTACAATGAGATATCACCTCACGCCCGTCAGAATGGCCATCATCCACAAATCGACAGACAATAAATGCTGGAGAGGCTGCGGAGAAAAGGGAACACTCCTGCATTGCTGGTGGGAGTGTAAATTGATACAGCCTCTATGGAAGACAGTCTGGAGATTTCTTAAAAAACTAAAAATAGAAGCACCATATGACCCAGCAATCCCACTCTTAGGCTTATACCCTGACGAAATCAAAAGTGAAAGAAGCACCTGTACCCCAATGTTCATTGCAGCTCTCTACACAATAGCTAGAACATGGAAGGAACCTAGATGCCCATCGACAAACGAATGGATCCAAAAGCCCTGGTACATATATACAATGGAATACTACACAGCTGTAAACAGAAATGCAGAAGAATCAACCCTAATGAGGTGGCTGGATCTAGAACGTATCATAAAAAGTGAAGTCAGTCAGAAAGAGAAGGACAAATACAGTATATTAACACATATATATGGAATCTAGTAGGATGGTTATGATGGCACATGCAGTGAAGCGACAGAAAGACAGACATGGACAGTGGACATATGGACATTGTGGGGAAGGAACAGTGGGTGAGAGGCGTAAAGGAAGTAGCATGAAGGCCTGTACTATCATAAGTGAAGAAAATAGCTCTAGTCATTGCTCTGTGAGAAAAGGGGATCCTTCAGGGGTGCTGTATGATGGTCGGGAGGGGAGGGAAGGGGGGGATATACATGTGACTAACCTGAGAACATGCATGTCTGTGAACAACAAAACTCTGTAAAAGTTAAAAGTAAAATAAAGGTTTAAAAAGAAAAAAAAAAAAATATATATATAAGGCAAGAGGGGTCAGAGAAATGCTAGGATTCTAAGGATATTGTCCAACCATTAGTTCAAGTCAAAACAAGTTCAAATGTGCAGAGAAAGGAATCCCACTGAGAAACAACAATGACTAGAAGCTGCCTGGTTTTGTTTATTTTTTTGTCATGTAATAAAGTAAAGAAAATATCTAACCATCCTACTAAAACAGTTCTTTTTCAAGAACTTTATTTGGGCCATTTTTGTACACACAATGCCATGCTAATTTTAAATGAATCTCAGTTTTTCACTTAACCATGCCAGCAGGAAATCTACTTGGCAATGTTTTCTTGAATGTTTTGCCAATTACTGTATGTACTGGAAAACAACTGAACCACTTTCTATAAAAAGCATCATATAATTCAGACTTTTCAATGATCCAGAAGGGGTTCCACCTCAATTACTCTGAATGAGTGAAATACTGCTATATTCTTCCCACATCAATTTTGAGCTCCACTGTTGTTTCAGTAAAGAAGTCTAAAATCACTAAATAGAAGGTGTGGAATTTTGTGAAGACCTTTTTGGTTTCCTCCCAGGACCATCCTTGGCAAATTCAAATGGTTCCCTCACGATGTGTCATTCTGAATGATTCCTCCTTTTCTGGATTCTCAATGCCCCTGAAGTAGATGGCCACTACCTGCTTCTAACATTAATGCCTTTCACTTATTAGCAGTTACAGACATATGTGTGTATATATTACAGACAACATGTTACAGACATTAAGATACTTTCTCATTTAAAAACCCTGCATGCTGAGTGTTATTCTTATTTTCATATTACAGAGAATGAAGCTAATATATGGAAGGGTAATTTCCCATAAGTCACAAAATTAGTGACTAGGTCATTAAACTAGTTCAAAATCTATGTCTGCATGATTCCACCTGAATTCTTGAGCAGTGGGTAGGAAATCCTTAATCTTAGTTCATTTGAGCTGTTACCACAGAATACCATGTGTTGAGTGGCTAAACAACAGAAATGTATTGCTCATGTTTCTGAAGGCTGAGGACTCCAAACTGATGGTTTCAGCATGGTACCATTCTGGCAAAGTTCCTCTCCTTGCAGACTCCCTAAAATAAAGGTTTAAAGAAAAAAATATATATATAAGGCAAGAGGGGTCAGAGAAATGCTAGGATTCTAAGGATATTGTCCAACCATTAGTTCAAGTCAAAACAAGTTCAAATGTGCAGAGAAAGGAATCCCACTGAGAAACAACAATGACTAGAAGCTGCCTGGTTTTGTTTATTTTTTTGTCATGTAATAAAGTAAAGAAAATATCTAACCATCCTACTAAAACAGTTCTTTTTCAAGAACTTTATTTGGGCCATTTTTGTACACACAATGCCATGCTAATTTTAAATGAATCTCAGTTTTTCACTTAACCATGCCAGCAGGAAATCTACTTGGCAATGTTTTCTTGAATGTTTTGCCAATTACTGTATGTACTGGAAAACAACTGAACCACTTTCTATAAAAAGCATCATATAATTCAGACTTTTCAATGATCCAGAAGGGGTTCCACCTCAATTACTCTGAATGAGTGAAATACTGCTATATTCTTCCCACATCAATTTTGAGCTCCACTGTTGTTTCAGTAAAGAAGTCTAAAATCACTAAATAGAAGGTGTGGAATTTTGTGAAGACCTTTTTGGTTTCCTCCCAGGACCATCCTTGGCAAATTCAAATGGTTCCCTCACGATGTGTCATTCTGAATGATTCCTCCTTTTCTGGATTCTCAATGCCCCTGAAGTAGATGGCCACTACCTGCTTCTAACATTAATGCCTTTCACTTATTAGCAGTTACAGACATATGTGTGTATATATTACAGACAACATGTTACAGACATTAAGATACTTTCTCATTTAAAAACCCTGCATGCTGAGTGTTATTCTTATTTTCATATTACAGAGAATGAAGCTAATATATGGAAGGGTAATTTCCCATAAGTCACAAAATTAGTGACTAGGTCATTAAACTAGTTCAAAATCTATGTCTGCATGATTCCACCTGAATTCTTGAGCAGTGGGTAGGAAATCCTTAATCTTAGTTCATTTGAGCTGTTACCACAGAATACCATGTGTTGAGTGGCTAAACAACAGAAATGTATTGCTCATGTTTCTGAAGGCTGAGGACTCCAAACTGATGGTTTCAGCATGGTACCATTCTGGCAAAGTTCCTCTCCTTGCAGACTCCCTATTCTCATTGGGCTAGGGAATACTGTGGAATTTCTTCTTTACAAATCTTAATTCCATTTTGAAGTCTCCACCTCTACCATCTAGTAAAACCAAAGCACTCACTCTTCTACTTAGTTTTATAAAGATTAATTGGAATATAGTCATGCCCACTGGTTTATGCATTGCTATGGCAGCTTTTGGACTATAAACAGAAGAGTTGAATAGTTGCGTTAGGGACCATATGACTCACAAAGATGAGAATACTTTCTATTTTCATGGAAAAAAATTACCAACCTCTGCTCTAGCAACTATATTACTAAGTTTTTCCTATGGTACTCAATGCTCTCACCCAGACAATTTTTCTCTTTACACGCAGATCTCACTGGAATAGCTGAAGTACAGAGCAACCAGTTTTAAATACGTAGTCCTTCTTAAGTTATATAAATAGTACTTTGGGACATTCTTCATACAATTCTGGAAACTACATAATCATAATGATATGAAAGAATTTTTGAATAATTCAAATGATTCTGAATTTTATATATACATTATATATAAATATAAATATATAAACTTGATTACATTTTCTATTGATTGAGGAAGTCAGTTTTAGCATAGTGCTTGTTAAATGTTAAATGATAACCATAACGTAGAAGACGTTTTCTAGGACATTGACTGTGCACAGATAGCACATACCAAAATATTGTTGGATACTCATTCAAAAAAATTTAAATAGCTGTTTCACAATAGATAAAATGTTTAATATTTCAAATGCTCTTTTCAAAATGCTAGGTGAAACCAGCATCTGGAGGGCTGTGACAGCTGAAGTAGGACTCAAGGAAAGACAAGAAGATTAAGGACAGGGTCAATGTGTAAATCAAGCTTTGGTAACCCATAAGTCACAAAATTAGTGACTAGGTCATTAAACTAGTTCAAAATCTATGTCTGCATGATTCCACCTGAATTCTTGAGCAGTGGGTAGGAAATCCTTAATCTTAGTTCATTTGAGCTGTTACCACAGAATACCATGTGTTGAGTGGCTAAACAACAGAAATGTATTGCTCATGTTTCTGAAGGCTGAGGACTCCAAACTGATGGTTTCAGCATGGTACCATTCTGGCAAAGTTCCTCTCCTTGCAGACTCCCTATTCTCATTGGGCTAGGGAATACTGTGGAATTTCTTCTTTACAAATCTTAATTCCATTTTGAAGTCTCCACCTCTACCATCTAGTAAAACCAAAGCACTCACTCTTCTACTTAGTTTTATAAAGATTAATTGGAATATAGTCATGCCCACTGGTTTATGCATTGCTATGGCAGCTTTTGGACTATAAACAGAAGAGTTGAATAGTTGCGTTAGGGACCATATGACTCACAAAGATGAGAATACTTTCTATTTTCATGGAAAAAAATTACCAACCTCTGCTCTAGCAACTATATTACTAAGTTTTTCCTATGGTACTCAATGCTCTCACCCAGACAATTTTTCTCTTTACACGCAGATCTCACTGGAATAGCTGAAGTACAGAGCAACCAGTTTTAAATACGTAGTCCTTCTTAAGTTATATAAATAGTACTTTGGGACATTCTTCATACAATTCTGGAAACTACATAATCATAATGATATGAAAGAATTTTTGAATAATTCAAATGATTCTGAATTTTATATATACATTATATATAAATATAAATATATAAACTTGATTACATTTTCTATTGATTGAGGAAGTCAGTTTTAGCATAGTGCTTGTTAAATGTTAAATGATAACCATAACGTAGAAGACGTTTTCTAGGACATTGACTGTGCACAGATAGCACATACCAAAATATTGTTGGATACTCATTCAAAAAAATTTAAATAGCTGTTTCACAATAGATAAAATGTTTAATATTTCAAATGCTCTTTTCAAAATGCTAGGTGAAACCAGCATCTGGAGGGCTGTGACAGCTGAAGTAGGACTCAAGGAAAGACAAGAAGATTAAGACAGGTAATCTAGAGGCTTCAAATGTATGTGGTGTAAATCAAGCTTTGGACCATCAATGAAAAAAGGTCATTTTGCCATGTTTAAATAAGAGCGTTAGTAAAAGTATGTTGTTTCTGAAGCACATTTTAAGTAAGAAATGAGACTTCCCTTCCTATAGAGTAAAAGCATTTTCTGTTTTACCGACAATCATTCCGTTTGATTTTTCAGTGGTGAACTTTGTTCCATTTTCAATAAACTCTTAATCTTTAAGAAATGTTCCCAATTTATATATATGTTCCACATTTACTTAAAGAATCTACTTAAAATCTATTAGAGAATTACAAGCTTCATATTGATCTGTTAAAGAAAAATTTTTAAAAAGCCACTGATGCAATACCAGCAACTGTTTTCTCAAGCCAAAATTGATTGAGAGAGTCTCCTGTATAAAAAGGAAATGCATTTCTGTGGATGCACTGACACTTCACCATCTGTCCAACATCGCAGATTTACTCTCCCAGATAACTTCATATTTCATCCAAAGTCCCCAAAGAAGCCTCACTTTAAACAGGGCCACATGGAAAAATACACTTCAATAACATTTGAAGGTCTTGCTTTTAGCTGCTAGGGCCTCTAACCTAAATGACTGATGTGTCTTGCGAGAAGCTCCATTTGGAGTTATGGAAATGGCAAGGAGCAAATGCAAGGGATGGAATGTATGAAAAAATGAAATGATGGCAGTAAAAGACATAGGGATTTACAGATAAAGCCAAACGATGCTGGCAGCAATCTATCAGTGTGCCTTGATGAAATAGGTATTGGAAATTAACTCAGGAACCCTATGAATTACATTCAGTCCATGCTCTGGGCTAAGCACTTGTCAATTTCAGCTTCTATTGCAACCTATTACTTACAGACTACATGGCTGGCAAGCTAATAGCGCTGGATAGTGTTAAAGAAAATAGGAGAATAAACTGAATATAGCAAGGCTTGTCACTGACAGAGCATATCTTTCTGAAGTCCAGTGTGAACCCCCAAAGCCCCAGCTGTTCACTTGCTCCTAGATAAGCACTTAACTCTACATATTATAATTTTGTCTATGAAGAAGATACTTCCTGAAGGATTAGCCTGGATTCACCCAAATATCTAGGTACTTTTGCTAGTGCATTCAAGACCAGTGGAAAATGCTGGAAATTTAAATTTTTTTTCAGCATTTAAATTCAATTTAAAGTTGTCAACTTCTTCTATCCTCAAGTCAGATAGATGCCACACTGACCATTTAGTTTTAGTTTCAAATAACATCTGTCCTTTCGCTTTAGGTTGTTTTCCTTTTAATCATAAGTTTGCTTCCTATGTTTACCTGGACAACATATAACTTCTACACAAGAGCAAGTGGAAGGGGAGGCTTCAGTTTGTGTTATGAAACATATTGTCTCTCTACTTCCTATTGCCTCTACGTGTATGGGTAGATACATTTAATCTTACCCCATAAAAAATAAGCAAGATGCATCTGTACAACAAAATCCTTCTTTAAGATGAATGCCACCAGTGCTCGCGAGCTATATTGTATTTTTCAACTGATAAGCTTGTCTAACATTGAAATATTTTAATAAGCAAGCACATTCAGAGTAAATGTCAGCCAGAGTGATCCTCTGACTAACAGATGCTAGTGGGTATAGAGAGGGGGAGAGGGACATAAAAGCACTGAAAAATCAAGCAAGGCCAAATTAGAACAAATGTTTGTCAAGTAAAAAGGGCAGCTCTTCATCTGATGGAAGGGGTTTAATTAAGAAGAGTCACTGAGAGGAGCTGTCTCAAAAGGACTGGTCCCATTCTCAGATAAGCTAATGAACCTCATTGAACTTTGCAGAGAAATGCTGAATGAATAATCTGAGGAAGAAAGAATCTGCAAAATATGTTGCTGTGCCTCTTACATTCAAGAGGGTCAATTGCTTGGGCCACCAGTTCAGAACAAAGAAGTGTTGCAGGATTTACCATCTGATTCTCCCTCTGAGTGGCCCAATAGGTACACGGATCAGACGAAAATAAAATTTGACTATGTCCTTCTCTATGAAGGGCTTCCCTGGTGGCTCAGATGATAAAGAATCTGCCTGCAATGCAGAAGACTCAGGTGTGATCCCTGGGTCAGAAAGATTCCTTGAAGAAGGAAATGGCCACATACTCCAGTATTCTTGCCTGGGAAAACCCATGGACAGAGAAACCTGGTGGACTAAAGGCCATAGGGCTGCAAAGAGTCAGAAATGACTGAGCAGCCAATATTTTCACTTTCTCTATAAAAACAAAACAAATTTTATCATTAAGCAGTAATTGTAAAATATAAGTCACATATTACATGTGCCAAATCACCTACAAGGTGTATAATCTACACTGTATGCGTGTGTCTATGTGTGTGTGTGTGTGTGTTCTCAGTCTTGTCTGACTCTGCAACACTGTTGCCCCCCAGGCTCCTCTGTTTATATAATTTTCCAGGAAAGAATACAGGAATGGGTTGCCATTTCCTCCTCTAGGGCATCTTTTTGACCCAGGGCTCTAACCTGCATCTCCTGCATTGGCAGGTAGATTCTTTACCACTGAGCCACCTGAGAAGCCTAATCTACACTGATTGTGTTCTAATCCTATTCATATTGGGAATTTTCTCCTCCCCAAAACAACCAAAATTCATTAAAGGACATACTGTTTTTTTGGTATTAGTCAAGGTCACCTTGGATATATAAAAGAATAAATGTAAACAGAATTTTTATGGCAATGATTGTATAAGGAAGACACAAACCCCAAAGGAAGCCGGATGTGGAAAATCTGAAGTCGTTTACAAATCTCACTAAAAAGAAAGCAGGCTTTAAACTCTTCTGATTGTTTAATGCTTCGGTGCCTTTGTTTGTCAGTTTTATTTTCTTTACTGGTTAGCCTTTTGCAGAGAATTCATGTCTGGTATTGAACTCCTTGAGAGAATAATAAAGCACATACAGAATAGAGTAGCATGTGGAATTAAATTGCAAAATGCTTATAGTGGAGTTTTTTCGATATGGGACATTTACCAACTACGTTTAGGAAAGTTTCTTTTGTTATCTGACATAAGCAAATACAGGTGCTATGCAGTGAATATATTAACCAAAGCTTCCCCTAATCCACTTACTACCTCATGAGAGAAACCCAGAAGCAAACACTTGGTTGTAATAGGTTACAAAAAAAGAAAAAGAAAAAACGACAAGTAGTGAGCACCATTGTCATTTTCAAAATTATGTTAAATAAACATGCACACACATAACCACAGACATGCCAGAGAGCGCTCGTCAGAAAGAAATCATACTCTTGTATTTTATTAACATTCACCTTTTTCCTGTTGTCATGGAGAAAAAAGTAATCACGTACTAACTTAAAATTAGGAAGTATATACTATTTAAATACAAAAAAGCTAAGTTTGCCTTTGGTGGAGAGGATGGTCTTAGAGAAGGGCATAGTTATCAAAATGCATGATGTTTACTTAGAATTGGATATGTGGATCTGTTCCCAGGAATCTGATACTCTTCAGATATTAAATGGAATTACTTTCAACCACTGAGCTTCAGAGTGGAAAACTAGACCAGGAACCTTTTCCTGCTTTATCAGAGATTTTCCTTAATGTTGATGTAGCTTTAATACTGTAAAATTATCCTGGCCACAGGAATTCCTCCCATTACTCTAAAACGTTGGTTCTCAACTGGAAAAGACTTCATTCCATGAGCAACACTAGTACGGAGTAGAAATAGTTTTGACTTTTGCAACAGACAGGAGAAGGTGCTACTGGCATCTAGTGGGAAGGGGCCAAGGATATTGCTGAAATCCTACAATGCACAGGACAGTCCCCCATAGAAATGAATTATCCGGCCTCAAATGACAATAATTCTGATTTGGAGAAACATTTGCAGTCTAACTCTTGAATTTGACGCCTGGATTTCTCAAGATATCTCTGTAATCGTACATACAACTGTTCCATCACAGCCAAATTGTTTACATCCACCAAATTGGTGTGCACAGTCTCTTTTTAATATATGCTTTATTTTTGCTTTCATGCAATACAGATTTCAGTTTAGAGGCACATGAGAACTAGTGAATAGGCATGTGCGGTTTTTCTTGATAGTGGGAAGCCATTTATTTAGAAATGCCAGTTTCCTGAGACCTGAAGGGAGAATGGGAGAAGGGGAGACCAAAGGTCTTGAGAACAAAGGTCATCTACTTAAAATGTCCCCTCTCCTGGGATTATTATAGAATTGTAACACGGCTCGAGTAGTTTGCACTAAGAACTATTCTGAGCTTGTTCTACGTTGACTGCAAGTAGGATGCAACCAGATTCTGTTACTTCTTATTTCTGACTTAATGCAAATATTTAGTAGATTTGTCATTTGCGAAATGATAATTCCCTTAATGATCAACTTCCTTAGATGCCAGCCTCTTTTCAGCAAAGGATATCCTAATAATTATTGTATCTAGGAACTAAAATTAATCAAGTCACCAGAGAAAAAGAGAGAAATTTATTTCAGATCTCAATTTAAACCTGTGAACATGTCTAGTCTTTATTGGTAGCTCTTCTTGCATTTTGTAGAAGTCTTTTTTTAATTCATGAAAAAAGGTAATCATGAAATGATTCACTGGATGTCAGTATTGGAAGGGAACTTAAAGACCACCTAATCCAACCTTTTAAGTATTGAAGGACTTTTTCTGAATTATTTCTGATAGATGTAGAGCAAGCCTTATTGGAAATTTCTAAGGATTGCAGCTCACTCAAGTTTAAATGAATCTTGGTGTTAGAAAGAATTGAGCCAGTAATTTGTCTAACCACACTCAGATTCTTAAATCCTCTCTACGATAGCTTTGACATTCACCTCAGTCATTCATTAATTCAAGAAATATTGCTTGAATATGAGTGTATTTATTTCCTGATGCACACTTTCTTCAGTGTTTCAAGAAATAGTTCCTGAAAATTACCTGTTTAAAACATTCAAGTGTAAGATTGTGCAAAAACAATAGTCGGAATATTTTTTCTTCATGGAATATTATGCTTAAACAATAGAGACATGCTTCATAAACATGAGGCAACAAGTGTGTTTAATATGCTCTGAAGGAAAAGAACAAGGGACTGATACTCTAAAGAAAGTTATCTGAGGAATTAAATTATTGTGTTACAAAGTCAACACCATCACCTCTAGCAATTAGAAAATACTATATTATGTAAAACTGATATTTGTATTTTGATAGTGATTTTATAGTTTAATGGAGAAAAAAGTTCAAAATTTTCTATTAAATGCTTTGTTCATTTCTTAAATGGTAGTCACCATGATAAAAACTTTAGATAAAACTCTCTAATTCCATCTTTGCAAACAGTGTAAGAGATAGTTATACTTTTCCACTCTTACAAATGAGGAAATTTAAATTTATGGATGCTTAATATTTCTTCAAGTTCACATTGCTTACTAATCAGTAAGCCAGAAGTAAAATTCCATCACCTAATATTACACATAGTATTGCAATGTCTGAAAACAGCTTTAATACCCACCTGTGGTCTTCTTCTATCCATCCTAACCTCTCCCAGTTCTCTTTCCATCAGTTTTCACTTCACTGGTTTTTATAATTTTTACCATCCCTGTGTTTTTCCTCTTCTCGTGCTTAAAGAATATTCAAAGTGTATTGCCAATTCCAGGTGTAGTTTGATAAGCGTGGCATAAATTGGACTATCATTGCTTTTTTCTAGATTTACATATGCTTATGTTATAATTTACTTTTCCATTAGACATATCACATATTAAATCACACTGAATTCCCTTTTATTTGAAATATCTTATTTTTAAAATGCTGTGATAATTTTGTTTCTCCCTTACTGTGCATTTGCACCACTTTCACAAGGCAGCTGTTTGATTGTATGGCGTTGAAAACTCATAAAGTTTGTCCTTACATTAGGAAAAACTGTCTCCTTGTACATACCGAACAATCATCCCTATCTTTCACTATCGTCAAACATATCTGCCCATGTGACCACTGGATGGTGAGGATCATAAAAGTTAACATTTTATTTTTAATTTTGGCATCTTTCATTAGTTTTATTTATTTATTTTCATCCATCTTTATTCCTTGGCCTGTGTGGGCCTCCCATTGCAGTGGCCTCTCTCCCAGCAGAGCACCCCCCAGAGCACTGGCTTGTAATTGGACACACTGGTCCAGCCACTCTGTGGCACGTGGGATCCTCCCAGGCCAGGGACCGAATGATGTACCCCTTGCAATGCAAGGCAGACTGTTTACCCACTGGATCACCAGGGAAGCCCGAGTTACCATTTTTTAAAACACCATCATTAGAGCTCCTCTGAATTACTTCATTTGAGACCCCATTATGTATAAGGAATGATGGGTTATCTCTATGAAATAACTGCAATTTCTCTAAGTACCTAAAGTCTCCCAACTGGTAACTGTTAGAGCTAGAAACTGAATGTCTCCCTTGGCTCCCTAACAAATATGTAAATATACCTACCAGCCTTATTTTCAGTTCTCCATTCTTTCATTTCTTCATTAAATATGTACAGAATACAAGAGAGGAAAATAAGTTACACTCTATACCCTCCATGTCTTATATTCAACCAGTGAAAATGTCCCTGAAATATGCAAGGGTTTCACACTATGATAAACATTATATAATGAAAGACAGAAGGGTATTATTCTAAACAAGATTAGAATCAAGACAGCTTGTCTGGGGTGAGGGTCCCCTAAACTGGGTTCTGAAAGATGCGTGAAAATTATTTGGAAATAGACCGGTGGGGAAATGTCAAGCCATAGACAAGCAAAGGCTAGAAAAGTGTGGTGTGGTGTGGGTGGAGAGTGTGTGTGGTGGGGTGGGGGGGGGATTGGGTGAGGGGCTTCTTGTGAGTAGACTTTGCTCAATATTTGTTTTAAATGCTGTGATAATTTTGTTTCTCCCTTACTGTGCATTTGCACCACTTTCACAAGGCAGCTGTTTGATTGTATGGCGTTGAAAACTCATAAAGTTTGTCCTTACATTAGGAAAAACTGTCTCCTTGTACATACCGAACAATCATCCCTATCTTTCACTATCGTCAAACATATCTGCCCATGTGACCACTGGATGGTGAGGATCATAAAAGTTAACATTTTATTTTTAATTTTGGCATCTTTCATTAGTTTTATTTATTTATTTTCATCCATCTTTATTCCTTGGCCTGTGTGGGCCTCCCATTGCAGTGGCCTCTCTCCCAGCAGAGCACCCCCCAGAGCACTGGCTTGTAATTGGACACACTGGTCCAGCCACTCTGTGGCACGTGGGATCCTCCCAGGCCAGGGACCGAATGATGTACCCCTTGCAATGCAAGGCAGACTGTTTACCCACTGGATCACCAGGGAAGCCCGAGTTACCATTTTTTAAAACACCATCATTAGAGCTCCTCTGAATTACTTCATTTGAGACCCCATTATGTATAAGGAATGATGGGTTATCTCTATGAAATAACTGCAATTTCTCTAAGTACCTAAAGTCTCCCAACTGGTAACTGTTAGAGCTAGAAACTGAATGTCTCCCTTGGCTCCCTAACAAATATGTAAATATACCTACCAGCCTTATTTTCAGTTCTCCATTCTTTCATTTCTTCATTAAATATGTACAGAATACAAGAGAGGAAAATAAGTTACACTCTATACCCTCCATGTCTTATATTCAACCAGTGAAAATGTCCCTGAAATATGCAAGGGTTTCACACTATGATAAACATTATATAATGAAAGACAGAAGGGTATTATTCTAAACAAGATTAGAATCAAGACAGCTTGTCTGGGGTGAGGGTCCCCTAAACTGGGTTCTGAAAGATGCGTGAAAATTATTTGGAAATAGACCGGTGGGGAAATGTCAAGCCATAGACAAGCAAAGGCTAGAAAAGTGTGGTGTGGTGTGGGTGGAGAGTGTGTGTGGTGGGGTGGGGGGGGGATTGGGTGAGGGGCTTCTTGTGAGTAGACTTTGCTCAATATTAGAAAGTCAGGGATAAAAAAGAAAATGCAGCTGAGGCAAGTAGATGCAAGGTCATAAAATACCTTGTATTTCTATGCTAAGGAGTTTGGACTTTATCATGAAAGCTATGGGAGTCATTATATGATTTTGAAGCAAGGAAAAGACATGATTAGATTTGCATTTTAGAAAGCTCACTCTGGTAGCAGTGTAAATAATGGATTAGAGGAAAGTAACTAGAAGGAAGGAGTCCAACCAGGAGACTGTTATAGGAATCAAAACAAGGCAGGGTCAGAGCCTAAATTAAGGTGGCAACAGTGAGAACATTAAAGCCAGATAGATTCATAACTCAAGTAGCTATTTGCAGGTAGAGTGAAAGTGATTTGTTGGTTGGACAAGGGATATAAGTAACCAGAATGACTCAAGATTGCTCCTGTTTTCTTCTGCATGTTGAGAATGCAAGAAGGTGTTGTTTTTCAACATTTGAGGTTAAGGTGATGTGGGACATCTGAGTAAATCAGTTCGGGTGCAAAGAATGTTTTCCTATAGTTCAAGATGGATCTTGGGGTGACCAACGTACAAGTTAGTAGAAGAAGACATGACTATGGGCTTTCACTAAGTGTATGAAGTGATAAGAGAAGGCTAAGAGCAGTATACATGTGTGCGTGTGTGTGTGTGTGTGTGTGTGTGTGTGTGTGTACGCACGCGTGCTAAATTACTTCAGCCATGTCCAACTCTTTGTGGCCCTGTGCACTGTAGCCTACCAAGATCTTCCATCCATGGAATTCTCCAAGCAAGAATACTGCAATGGGTTGCCATGCCCTTCTCCAAGGGATCTTCCCAACCCAGTGGTCAAACCCAAGTCTTTTGTGTCTCCTGCATTGACAGGTCATTTCTTTCTCCCTAGTACCACCTGGAAAGCCAGTATCTAGACAGGTAGATATATGCATATATATGCATTAGCATGGGACACAGGAAAATAGGAAAAGAAGCTATAATGTGTATAGTCATTAAAATCAAATATGAAAATTATCTCCAGGGGAAAAAGTCCTCTACTAGTGAAGCCAAAAATAACAGAGAAATCAAGATAAAGTCAAAAAAGTCTCCTTGACTGAAATATCTTTGAAAGGCTAAGGAGAGTACTTCAAAGGCCAGGGAGTAAATAAGAAGGACATGAAACAAATATATTTAACAAGTACTTCAAGAAGCTTATCTGTGAAAGAATATTACCTGGATAGGGGAAAAATGATATTGAAAAATGTTGCTTGATTGATGTTTCTTTGCTTTTCTTGTTTTGCTTTGTAATTATCTCATAATAAAATGGATTTAGGTAGGATGGAAACCAAAAAGTGTTCATAGTTGTCCAAATGTTGAAGTTCTTGCACATTGATGTGTATTTTCTTCTATAAAGAAGGGCAGAAGTCACCTTTTGAGAGTGAAGATTACTAGAGATTTAAATTGTTGGGTGGAAAATCATTAGAATTTGAAATAGCCTCAGTGGAAAGGTAGTTCAATGGGGACATTGCAAATGCTCTCCAATTTAGGTTAAAAAAGTAGGAGTTGATAGTGACCTCCCTTCACAATTTGTTAATGATTTCCAGAAATCCTTAGCAATATCAGTCTGTGAGAAGGTATTGATTTAAGAAATGAGCTCATAGCTGTTGGGTTATATGGGTAAAAAGAAATAAATAGCAAGGCAATAAAGGAAAGAGGGTTAGGAATGTGTGGATTAATGCACTTACCAGATGTTTATTGAAAATTAGATAGATGCTTGGGGTAGGATGAAAAATTAAAACTGAGATTTTCATCAAGGTGAGCTGTCATTTTCCCTGTGCACTGTAGCCTACCAAGATCTTCCATCCATGGAATTCTCCAAGCAAGAATACTGCAATGGGTTGCCATGCCCTTCTCCAAGGGATCTTCCCAACCCAGTGGTCAAACCCAAGTCTTTTGTGTCTCCTGCATTGACAGGTCATTTCTTTCTCCCTAGTACCACCTGGAAAGCCAGTATCTAGACAGGTAGATATATGCATATATATGCATTAGCATGGGACACAGGAAAATAGGAAAAGAAGCTATAATGTGTATAGTCATTAAAATCAAATATGAAAATTATCTCCAGGGGAAAAAGTCCTCTACTAGTGAAGCCAAAAATAACAGAGAAATCAAGATAAAGTCAAAAAAGTCTCCTTGACTGAAATATCTTTGAAAGGCTAAGGAGAGTACTTCAAAGGCCAGGGAGTAAATAAGAAGGACATGAAACAAATATATTTAACAAGTACTTCAAGAAGCTTATCTGTGAAAGAATATTACCTGGATAGGGGAAAAATGATATTGAAAAATGTTGCTTGATTGATGTTTCTTTGCTTTTCTTGTTTTGCTTTGTAATTATCTCATAATAAAATGGATTTAGGTAGGATGGAAACCAAAAAGTGTTCATAGTTGTCCAAATGTTGAAGTTCTTGCACATTGATGTGTATTTTCTTCTATAAAGAAGGGCAGAAGTCACCTTTTGAGAGTGAAGATTACTAGAGATTTAAATTGTTGGGTGGAAAATCATTAGAATTTGAAATAGCCTCAGTGGAAAGGTAGTTCAATGGGGACATTGCAAATGCTCTCCAATTTAGGTTAAAAAAGTAGGAGTTGATAGTGACCTCCCTTCACAATTTGTTAATGATTTCCAGAAATCCTTAGCAATATCAGTCTGTGAGAAGGTATTGATTTAAGAAATGAGCTCATAGCTGTTGGGTTATATGGGTAAAAAGAAATAAATAGCAAGGCAATAAAGGAAAGAGGGTTAGGAATGTGTGGATTAATGCACTTACCAGATGTTTATTGAAAATTAGATAGATGCTTGGGGTAGGATGAAAAATTAAAACTGAGATTTTCAACAAGGTGAGCATGGTCTTTGCCCTATTGGAGCTTTCAGTTATTGAGTCTTGAAGTCTAGTGAACATAGGGAAGGTCATACCCTTAATTCTTTGTTTCTTCAGGAAGTATTTGTTAGGTAACCAATATGAATATCACATATTCATACTGTGTTTATTATTTAACTTCTCAGCTTTGAACACTAGATTTTATTTCTTTCCTATACAAATCAAAATTATAATCTGATTTACAATATTTCTCATCATCTGAAGCCCATTTACCAAAGTTAATAACTTAAAAAATGTTAGTAACATTCTCCAAACTTAGTCAGAGATACTTAGCACCTTATCTGCGATGATCATGATTGCATTACCTTCATAAATCATAATACCCTTGGGATTTCAAGGCTTTCCCAGGTTTTTGACACATTCAAAAGAGATTTATTTTTGTCTCTGCTGAGAGTAATCTACCTTTTTTGGGTAGCTGAATTACGTGAGGATTACGTATAAGATCTGCAACTGTAAGACAGAAAAAGAATAATACAGATACATTTTAAATCAAAGAAGCTTCTTTTTCATTTTCCCTTTTCCTTTCAGTTAGTTGGGGCATCCCTGATGACTCAGACAGTAAAGAATTTGCCTGCAATGCAATGCAGGAGAGCTAAATTCAATCTCTGGGTTGGGAAGATCTCCTGGAGAAGAGAACTACCTACTCCAGTATTCCCACATGGGTAACTCCATGGCTTATCCATGGGTTCACAAATAGTCAGGCGTGACCAAACAACTTAAAAAAAAAAGAAGAAATGTCCAGGGCAAACTAAAATCATTATTTATACATCTTAGAATTCCCAAGACTGAATGCAGTTGTAAAACCTTTCTGGAATTAGCTGACATATAAGTGAATAAAATAAAATAGCAGTTAGAAGATAATATATGGAGATTCAACTGAATACTTGAAAGAATTGAATCAGAAACAGACTTCTATTTGATTGTAATATTACTAAATTGCCTTGTCTTTCTTCAGATTTATGCATTAACAACTTAGAGCAAAACTTTCATTTTGTAAATATCTTAAAAATCACAAGACAAGTGAGAATTGTATTATATTTGACCAAAGTACCATATTCTGACGTTAAAAAAAAAAAAAAGTAAAAACAGATATGCAGTTTTGCTCAAAGTGGGATATTTTTAAATGAATTCTAGGTCAAAACCTCAGTTTATTTGCCTATAAAGGTAAAAAAAAATCACCAAAAATTATAGAAATAAACATTTTAATTTTATAATATAATAAGACATTTACAATGTCTAATTATATACGTAGGAGAGTAGTGCTTTTGTATAGAGTAGGAAACTAGATCATGAGCCCACTTACCAAAGTTAATAACTTAAAAAATGTTAGTAACATTCTCCAAACTTAGTCAGAGATACTTAGCACCTTATCTGCGATGATCATGATTGCATTACCTTCATAAATCATAATACCCTTGGGATTTCAAGGCTTTCCCAGGTTTTTGACACATTCAAAAGAGATTTATTTTTGTCTCTGCTGAGAGTAATCTACCTTTTTTGGGTAGCTGAATTACGTGAGGATTACGTATAAGATCTGCAACTGTAAGACAGAAAAAGAATAATACAGATACATTTTAAATCAAAGAAGCTTCTTTTTCATTTTCCCTTTTCCTTTCAGTTAGTTGGGGCATCCCTGATGACTCAGACAGTAAAGAATTTGCCTGCAATGCAATGCAGGAGAGCTAAATTCAATCTCTGGGTTGGGAAGATCTCCTGGAGAAGAGAACTACCTACTCCAGTATTCCCACATGGGTAACTCCATGGCTTATCCATGGGTTCACAAATAGTCAGGCGTGACCAAACAACTTAAAAAAAAAAGAAGAAATGTCCAGGGCAAACTAAAATCATTATTTATACATCTTAGAATTCCCAAGACTGAATGCAGTTGTAAAACCTTTCTGGAATTAGCTGACATATAAGTGAATAAAATAAAATAGCAGTTAGAAGATAATATATGGAGATTCAACTGAATACTTGAAAGAATTGAATCAGAAACAGACTTCTATTTGATTGTAATATTACTAAATTGCCTTGTCTTTCTTCAGATTTATGCATTAACAACTTAGAGCAAAACTTTCATTTTGTAAATATCTTAAAAATCACAAGACAAGTGAGAATTGTATTATATTTGACCAAAGTACCATATTCTGACGTTAAAAAAAAAAAAAAGTAAAAACAGATATGCAGTTTTGCTCAAAGTGGGATATTTTTAAATGAATTCTAGGTCAAAACCTCAGTTTATTTGCCTATAAAGGTAAAAAAAAATCACCAAAAATTATAGAAATAAACATTTTAATTTTATAATATAATAAGACATTTACAATGTCTAATTATATACGTAGGAGAGTAGTGCTTTTGTATAGAGTAGGAAACTAGAAATTCTGATTGGAGAAACATGAGCATCTTAGAAAATTCAGTCTCAAAGCTAGATGAAGAAGAAGGTTAGGGTCCCTCTGTCCCCTATGTGGCTAGGATGCTTAGGGAAATAATCTGGGTCTATTGATGCAATTTGTGTTTTACTTCAGAAAACAGTCATGTAACACAGCATCAGTATTAATGTGATTTTCTGATATCTCTGTTCTCTTGTATATAGTAGTTGAATTTTATATACCTCCATTCTTGGTAATTTCAACTACTTGTAATACAGACCTGGTGTGAGAAAATATGTAAAAAGTTTTATATCCTTGTCTTTATTTTAATGCTACTTTGCTGTAACAATATATTTGCACCACTTTTTTGTTGAATGTCTGTACATGTGCAAAGACATTTTAGAGACTGAAAAGAAGTTATTACTCAGCATGTTTCTGTCACTATAGTTACTCCTCAGTACATCCAAAAGATATTAATCACTTCTCTGAATGTTCCAAGACACACACACACACACACACACAGAGGTTCATAGATTTTACAATACATATATCACAGACCCAAATATATCAGTGAAGAGGAAAATTATGTTGTTTATAGAAGTAGTCTTTGTCGCTGATACCACTGTTATCACCACAGTTTCTAACATTCACTCTTCCTATGTGGAACTCAAAAAAATTCTACACTTAAGACATAAATTACATCATATTAAAAACACTGAGAAGTTATATTAAAACTAACCAAGATGTCCAGCCAAGTCAATCATAAGTAGGGCAGAAAAAAATTGTAAATTCCATCTGCTAGAGTCATTGATTAAAAAAATTGCCTTGTCTTTCTTCAGATTTATGCATTAACAACTTAGAGCAAAACTTTCATTTTGTAAATATCTTAAAATCACAAGACAAGTGAGAATTGTATTATATTTGACCAAAGTACCATATTCTGACGTTAAAAAAAAAAGTAAAACAGATATGCAGTTTTGCTCAAAGTGGGATATTTTTAAATGAATTCTAGGTCAAAACCTCAGTTTATTTGCCTATAAAGGTAAAAAAATCACCAAAAATTATAGAAATAAACATTTTAATTTTATAATATAATAAGACATTTACAATGTCTAATTATATACGTAGGAGAGTAGTGCTTTTGTATAGAGTAGGAAACTAGAAATTCTGATTGGAGAAACATGAGCATCTTAGAAAATTCAGTCTCAAAGCTAGATGAAGAAGAAGGTTAGGGTCCCTCTGTCCCCTATGTGGCTAGGATGCTTAGGGAAATAATCTGGGTCTATTGATGCAATTTGTGTTTTACTTCAGAAAACAGTCATGTAACACAGCATCAGTATTAATGTGATTTTCTGATATCTCTGTTCTCTTGTATATAGTAGTTGAATTTTATATACCTCCATTCTTGGTAATTTCAACTACTTGTAATACAGACCTGGTGTGAGAAAATATGTAAAAAGTTTTATATCCTTGTCTTTATTTTAATGCTACTTTGCTGTAACAATATATTTGCACCACTTTTTTGTTGAATGTCTGTACATGTGCAAAGACATTTTAGAGACTGAAAAGAAGTTATTACTCAGCATGTTTCTGTCACTATAGTTACTCCTCAGTACATCCAAAAGATATTAATCACTTCTCTGAATGTTCCAAGACACACACACACACACACACACAGAGGTTCATAGATTTTACAATACATATATCACAGACCCAAATATATCAGTGAAGAGGAAAATTATGTTGTTTATAGAAGTAGTCTTTGTCGCTGATACCACTGTTATCACCACAGTTTCTAACATTCACTCTTCCTATGTGGAACTCAAAAAAATTCTACACTTAAGACATAAATTACATCATATTAAAAACACTGAGAAGTTATATTAAAACTAACCAAGATGTCCAGCCAAGTCAATCATAAGTAGGGCAGAAAAAAATTGTAAATTCCATCTGCTAGAGTACAATCATCTTCTCAAAAAAAAACATCATTAATTGCTCATTGGAAATCTTTCATTAAAGGGGCTGCAGAAAAACATCCTTTTATTACCTAGTTTTAGTTGGAAAATCAATTTGTAATTCAGCTATTGATAAGTAGTAAGTGTCTTAGGGAACTGGAATGGTTTCCAGACAGAAATAGCATACCGTTTGCTATCAAAGACATCAAAAGAAACATTAGTCCAAGAAGTTTTCATAAATAGGTCTAATAAGTTGCAAATTACAGATACTACCAAAGACAGCTTTGACCCATGTGCCAGGAACAACTTGTCATGCCATATGTTTAAGGAGAAGGTCAGTATAAATGATATTTTTTAATGTTTCAACATAATATAATTGCAAATAAATTTGTAATCAGGGCTGCTTTTTCTGTTATTAAAGTGTGATTCAGTTCACCACATATTAAAAAAATAAGCAAGATAAATTTGCTAGCCATTAGTATAATAATGTTTATTATTTAATAAAAATTAGATAATTGACATTTTCTGTCAAAATTCTCAGAACTTTTCAATTATGTACACTTGGAAAAAGTTTTCTTGAATTCTGAGATTAAGAGACTGAATCAGTTTTAAAGATCTTTATATATGGCTCAGACTGTGAAGAATCTATCTGCAATATGGGTTTGATCCCTAAGCTGGGAAGGTCCTCTGATTTTGTCAGTGCTTATTAAATAAAACGATTATACTATGTGCCTTAAACAACATTCTTTTATGTAACTTTTATTATAGTCTCATAAGATGGTTATTTTTGCACCCTTCTTATCAATAAAGATTCAGAAGACTTGAAAAGTTGACTTTCACAGCCATAAAGCTAATATATGCCAGAACCAAGCTATAAACCTATATGCTACCTAAATCTCTGCAATACTGTCTCTAAGTGGCACCTTAAACTTTTGAACACTGGATTTTCTGATCTGACTAGAATATAAATAAAAAAGATATTTGGAACTAGTCTCTGCTTTCAAGGTTATACAAGTTATTTGAATAGGACGTAAATCTTAGGCAACTATTGCAAAATTTCAAAATTTCAGTTTCCTCATGTGAAAAATGAACATAGCTGTAAGTAACTCAAGAACCAGTGATTATTAAATAAAATAATTTTAATTTTATTTAAATCTTCTTAATTCAGTGGCTGG
Organism: Tragulus kanchil; assembly: GCA_022376925.1. Taxonomy (NCBI): domain Eukaryota; kingdom Metazoa; phylum Chordata; class Mammalia; order Artiodactyla; family Tragulidae; genus Tragulus; species Tragulus kanchil. The sequence continues at coordinate 82,066,046 of JAIOJX010000003.1, read as the reverse complement.
CAGATAGAAATATCTCTGTAAGTGTTGATGGTTCTTTTCATCACCATCAACATCATCATCAATCATTGCCATCATTTCCTGGCCTTGATGTACATCAGTGTTCTATTAACTGTGGCTTGTTTTCCCCTTAGTTTTGTATACTTCATCATATCTGTACAAGATCTTCATCTGATTTCATGGTTATTATGTGTGATATTGGCAAAGTCACATAAACTACCTTTGCCCCATCCAGAAAGCAGAGAACAAGTGATATTATACCTGTGCTGTTAACTTTCTTAATTTGACATAGAAAACCATACTTAAATACAAAAAAGTCAAGTTACAAAAGTTTAATTTTGAAAGGGTTTTTAACAAAACAAAAAAAAGACCATCCTTCACTTGCTTGAACAGAAAATTATTTCTTAAATTTGCTAGCCATTAGTATAATAATGTTTATTATTTAATAAAAATTAGATAATTGACATTTTCTGTCAAAATTCTCAGAACTTTTCAATTATGTACACTTGGAAAAAGTTTTCTTGAATTCTGAGATTAAGAGACTGAATCAGTTTTAAAGATCTTTATATATGGCTCAGACTGTGAAGAATCTATCTGCAATATGGGTTTGATCCCTAAGCTGGGAAGGTCCTCTGATTTTGTCAGTGCTTATTAAATAAAACGATTATACTATGTGCCTTAAACAACATTCTTTTATGTAACTTTTATTATAGTCTCATAAGATGGTTATTTTTGCACCCTTCTTATCAATAAAGATTCAGAAGACTTGAAAAGTTGACTTTCACAGCCATAAAGCTAATATATGCCAGAACCAAGCTATAAACCTATATGCTACCTAAATCTCTGCAATACTGTCTCTAAGTGGCACCTTAAACTTTTGAACACTGGATTTTCTGATCTGACTAGAATATAAATAAAAAAGATATTTGGAACTAGTCTCTGCTTTCAAGGTTATACAAGTTATTTGAATAGGACGTAAATCTTAGGCAACTATTGCAAAATTTCAAAATTTCAGTTTCCTCATGTGAAAAATGAACATAGCTGTAAGTAACTCAAGAACCAGTGATTATTAAATAAAATAATTTTAATTTTATTTAAATCTTCTTAATTCAGTGGCTGGCAGATAGAAATATCTCTGTAAGTGTTGATGGTTCTTTTCATCACCATCAACATCATCATCAATCATTGCCATCATTTCCTGGCCTTGATGTACATCAGTGTTCTATTAACTGTGGCTTGTTTTCCCCTTAGTTTTGTATACTTCATCATATCTGTACAAGATCTTCATCTGATTTCATGGTTATTATGTGTGATATTGGCAAAGTCACATAAACTACCTTTGCCCCATCCAGAAAGCAGAGAACAAGTGATATTATACCTGTGCTGTTAACTTTCTTAATTTGACATAGAAAACCATACTTAAATACAAAAAAGTCAAGTTACAAAAGTAATAGAGTTTAGACCAGGTTTTAAACAAAACAAAAAAAATGACCATCCTTCACTTGCTTGAACAGAAATTATTAATCAATCACTGCGCTCCAGCTTGGCCAAGGTGTCCCAGAATTATTCTTTAAATGACTACTCGGGAGCCATTAATACTTAATTCAAAATTGCAGACAGGATAAATTTGTCACCTTCCTAGTCTCATGTTTTAGTCTATAGCCCTAGGCAGATTCATTTCCTAATTGACTCCTAACTCTTGTTAATTGAATAAACAAATGTCAATTAATCTAGGTCATCTTCATAACAGTTACAATGAGAAATACAGTTATCACAAATATAATGTTGGTGAGCCCTTTAAATTCATTATCTAAATATTTTAAAGAAATACTTATTTTTTACTTTAATTTTATTCTGCTTAATTAAAATCATCAGCAATAAAAATATATGCTGATTTTGTGGTTTCTTCTAAACCATGGGTTGTTGGCCTTATAGCCAATGTAGGTATATCTGACTGCAGCTCATGATTATGCGTATAAAATATATTGATCAATTTATTTTAATGTTGTCTCATCAGAACACTTTATTCCTTGCTATCTTCTAGCCCGCAGCTAGGACTGAGCCACATCAGTCCTTCAGGCCTTCTAGATCACTACATGACGTTCTTAATTTGCTTTATCATTTTTTTTTTCTAAATTTTTATTTTACTTTTTACTTTTACAGAGTTTTGTTGTTTATAGATATATATTATCCCAGATTAGTCACATGTATATCCCCCTCCATCCCACCCCTCCAGGCCATCGTACAGCACCCCTGCAGGATCCCCTTTTCTCACAGTGCAATCACAATAGCTATGTTTTTCACATATGATAGTATATGTTGTCATGTTACTTCCTTTATGCCTCCCACCCACTGTTCATTCCCCACAGTGTCCACATGTCTACTGTCCATGTCTGTTTTTCCATCGCTTCACTGCATGTGTTATCATTACCATCCTACTAAATTCCAAATATATGTGTTAGTGTATTATACTTGTCTTTCCCTTTTTGACTTACTTCATTTTTTATGATAAGTTCTAGATTCATCCATCTCATTAGTGTATTAACTGTTTTTTCCTTTGAATTTCTTTTCCATACTTAAATACAAAAGTCAAGTTACAAAAGTAATAGAGTTTAGACCAGGTTTTAAACATAAAAAATGACCATCCTTCACTTGCTTGAACAGAAATTATTAATCAATCACTGCGCTCCAGCTTGGCCAAGGTGTCCCAGAATTATTCTTTAAATGACTACTCGGGAGCCATTAATACTTAATTCAAAATTGCAGACAGGATAAATTTGTCACCTTCCTAGTCTCATGTTTTAGTCTATAGCCCTAGGCAGATTCATTTCCTAATTGACTCCTAACTCTTGTTAATTGAATAAACAAATGTCAATTAATCTAGGTCATCTTCATAACAGTTACAATGAGAAATACAGTTATCACAAATATAATGTTGGTGAGCCCTTTAAATTCATTATCTAAATATTTTAAAGAAATACTTATTTTTTACTTTAATTTTATTCTGCTTAATTAAAATCATCAGCAATAAAAATATATGCTGATTTTGTGGTTTCTTCTAAACCATGGGTTGTTGGCCTTATAGCCAATGTAGGTATATCTGACTGCAGCTCATGATTATGCGTATAAAATATATTGATCAATTTATTTTAATGTTGTCTCATCAGAACACTTTATTCCTTGCTATCTTCTAGCCCGCAGCTAGGACTGAGCCACATCAGTCCTTCAGGCCTTCTAGATCACTACATGACGTTCTTAATTTGCTTTATCATTTTTTTTTTCTAAATTTTTATTTTACTTTTTACTTTTACAGAGTTTTGTTGTTTATAGATATATATTATCCCAGATTAGTCACATGTATATCCCCCTCCATCCCACCCCTCCAGGCCATCGTACAGCACCCCTGCAGGATCCCCTTTTCTCACAGTGCAATCACAATAGCTATGTTTTTCACATATGATAGTATATGTTGTCATGTTACTTCCTTTATGCCTCCCACCCACTGTTCATTCCCCACAGTGTCCACATGTCTACTGTCCATGTCTGTTTTTCCATCGCTTCACTGCATGTGTTATCATTACCATCCTACTAAATTCCAAATATATGTGTTAGTGTATTATACTTGTCTTTCCCTTTTTGACTTACTTCATTTTTTATGATAAGTTCTAGATTCATCCATCTCATTAGGACTGATTCTTCTGAATTTCTTTTTACAAATGTGCCCTACTCCATTGTATATATGTACTACAGTTTCTTTATCCATTCATTCGTCGATGGACATCTAGGTTGCTTCAATGTTCTAGCTATTGTATAGAGAGCTGCAATGAACATTGGGGCACAGGTGTTTCTTTCAGTTTTGATTTCATCAGAGTATAAGCCTAATAGTGGGATTGCTGGGTAGTATGGGGCTTCTATTTTTAGTTTTTTAAAAAATCTCCATACTGTTTTACATAGCGGCTGTATCAATTTACATTCCCACCAGCAATGCACCCTCTCCAGCATTTACTGTCTGTCAATTTCTTTATGATGGCCATTCTGACTGGTGTGAGGTGATATCTCATTGAAGTTTTCATTTGTATTCCTCTAGTAATAAGCGAGGTTGAGCATAGTTTCATGTGCTTTTTGGCCATCTGTACATCCTCCACTTTGGAGAGGTGTCTGTTAAGGTCCTTTTCCCATTTTTTGATTGGGTTGTTCATTTTCCCAATGTTGAGTTCTCTGAGTTGCTTGTAGATTTTAGAGATTACTTCTTTGTCTATTGTTTCATTTGCTATTTTATGTTCTAACTTCATTTTTTTGCATGTAGCTGTCCAGTTTTCCAAGCACCATTTGTTAAAGAGGCTGTCTTTGTTCTATTTTATAGGTTTATCTCCTTTGTCAAAAATGAGGTACCCATGGGTGCGTGGGTTTCTCTCTGGGTTCTCTATCTTATTCCATAGGTCTATATTTCTGTTTTTGTGCCAGTACCATACTGTCTTGATGACTGTTGCTTTGTAGTATAGTCTGAAGTTAGGAGGTTGATCCCTCCAGCTCCATTTTTTTTTCCCTCAGGATTGCTTTGGCTATTTGGGGTCTTCTATGTTTCCATATGAACTGTGCTATTCTTTGGTCTAGTTCTGTGAAGAATGTCATTGGCGGTTTGATAGGGATCCCATTGAATCTGTAGATGATATTTGGTAGCATGGTCATTTTCACCATATTGATTTTTCTTGCCCAGGAACATGGAATATCTCTCCATCTGTTTAAATTTTCTTTAATTTCTCTCATTTGTGTCTTGTAATTTTCTGTGTACAGTTCTTTTGTTTCTTTGGATAGGTTTTTTCCTAGACATTTTATTCTTTTGATTGCAATGATGAAGGGGATTGCATCTTTGATTTCATTTTCTGATTTTTCATTGTTTGTGTATAGGAATGCCAGTGATTTCTGTGTATTGATTTTGTATCCTGCGACTTTGCTGAATTCGTTGATGAGATCTAGTAGTTCTGTAATAGTGTCTTTGGGGTTTTCTATGTATAATACCATCCTGTCTGCGAATAGAGAGAGTTTTTACTTCTTCTTGTCCAACTTGGATTCATTTTATTTGTTTTTATTCTCTTATTGCTGTTGCTAGAACTTCTAGGACTATGTTGAATAATAGTGGTGAAAGTGGACACCCTTGTCTTGTTCTTGATCTTAGAGGGAAAGCTTTCAGTTTTTCACCATTGAGAATAATGTTCTCTGTGGGCTTCTCATATATGGTTTTCACTATGTTTCACTATGTTCACTATGATCTGTCCATTGGTGTGAGAGGAGTGTTAAAGTCTTCTACTATTATTAGGTATTGTGTTATTGTTGATCTCTTCTTTTATGTCTGAAAGTGTTTGTCTTATGTATTGGGATGCTCCTGTGTTGGGTGCATAGATATTTATGGTTGTCATGGCTTCCTCTTGGATCGATCCCTTGATCATTATGTAGTGTCCTGCCTTATTTCTTATAATCTTCTTTATATAGGTCTATATTTCTGTTTGTGCCAGTTTGTTTGTGATTTCAAGTCTGAAGTTAGGAGGTTGATCCTCCAGCTGCATTCTTTCTCAGGATTGCTTTGGCTATTTGGGGTCTTCTATGTTTCCATATGAACTGTGCTATTCTTTGGTCTAGTTCTGTGAAGAATGTCATTGGCGGTTTGATAGGGATCCCATTGAATCTGTAGATGATATTTGGTAGCATGGTCATTTTCACCATATTGATTTTTCTTGCCCAGGAACATGGAATATCTCTCCATCTGTTTAAATTTTCTTTAATTTCTCTCATTTGTGTCTTGTAATTTTCTGTGTACAGTTCTTTTGTTTCTTTGGATAGGTTTTTTCCTAGACATTTTATTCTTTTGATTGCAATGATGAAGGGGATTGCATCTTTGATTTCATTTTCTGATTTTTCATTGTTTGTGTATAGGAATGCCAGTGATTTCTGTGTATTGATTTTGTATCCTGCGACTTTGCTGAATTCGTTGATGAGATCTAGTAGTTCTGTAATAGTGTCTTTGGGGTTTTCTATGTATAATACCATCCTGTCTGCGAATAGAGAGAGTTTTTACTTCTTCTTGTCCAACTTGGATTCATTTTATTTGTTTTTATTCTCTTATTGCTGTTGCTAGAACTTCTAGGACTATGTTGAATAATAGTGGTGAAAGTGGACACCCTTGTCTTGTTCTTGATCTTAGAGGGAAAGCTTTCAGTTTTTCACCATTGAGAATAATGTTCTCTGTGGGCTTCTCATATATGGTTTTCACTATGTTTCACTATGTTCACTATGATCTGTCCATTGGTGTGAGAGGAGTGTTAAAGTCTTCTACTATTATTAGGTATTGTGTTATTGTTGATCTCTTCTTTTATGTCTGAAAGTGTTTGTCTTATGTATTGGGATGCTCCTGTGTTGGGTGCATAGATATTTATGGTTGTCATGGCTTCCTCTTGGATCGATCCCTTGATCATTATGTAGTGTCCTGCCTTATTTCTTATAATCTTCTTTATAAAGGTCTATTTTGCCTGATATGAAGATTGCTACTCCAGCTTTCTTTTGATTTCTATTTGCATGGAATATCTTTTTCCATCCTCTCACTTTCAGTCTATGTGTGTTGCTAGGACTGAAGTGACTTTCCTTGAGGCAGCATATGTATGCGTCTTGTTTTTAAATCCATTCAGCCAGTCTGTGTCTTTTGGTTGGGGATTTAGTCCATTTCCATGTAAAGTAATTATTGATACAATGATCCTATTGTCATCTTCTTAAATGTCATGATGGCTTTGTTTTGTGGGTCTTCTTCTTCTTTTATACTTTTTGCCTATATAAGTTCCTTTAGCACTTGTTGTAAGGCTGGTTTGGTGTTACTAAATACTTTTAATTTTTGCTTATCTGTAAAGCTTTTGCTTTCTCCATCCATTTTGAATGAGATCCTTGACAGGTAACATATTCTTGGTTGCTGATTATTCTGTTTCAGCACTTTAAATGTGTCTTGCCATTCCACACTTGCCTGCAGAGATTCTGTTGAAAGATCAGCTGTTTTTTCTTCTTTTTCTGGAACGCCTATTATTTGAATATTGTTGTGTTTGATTTTATCCCAGAGGTCTCTGAGGCTATCCTCTGCTTTTTTCATCCTTTGAACTAGATTCTGTTCTTCAGCAGTTACTTCCACCATTCTATCTTCCAGCTCATTTATCCAGTCTTCTGTCTCAGATACTCTGCTCTTGATACCTTCTACAGTATTTCTAAGTTCAGCAAGTGAGTTGTTTGTCTCTGTTTGTTGTTTTTTACATTCCTGTATTTCTTTATTCAGTGTGTTATTTGCTTCTTGCAATGTCTCTAAAATTCTGTTTTCAGTGTTTTGAATCATCTTTCTTACCATTCTTCTCAATTCACTGTTAGAAAGTTTGTCTAATTTCACTTCATTCATTTGAACTTGTGTGTTTATAGATTATTCCCTCATTGTGTGGTATTTCTCTGCTGTTTCATTGTTATTATTAATTTTTTAACTAACTATGTTTGGGGTTTCCTTTTCCCAGTCTTTGAGTTTCGTCTGTTAGTATTTGTCATTTGAATGAGGCGTCCTAGTGTGGGTGACGCATAAAGGTCTATTTTGCCTGATATGAAGATTGCTACTCCAGCTTTCTTTTGATTTCTATTTGCATGGAATATCTTTTTCCATCCTCTCACTTTCAGTCTATGTGTGTTGCTAGGACTGAAGTGACTTTCCTTGAGGCAGCATATGTATGCGTCTTGTTTTTAAATCCATTCAGCCAGTCTGTGTCTTTTGGTTGGGGATTTAGTCCATTTCCATGTAAAGTAATTATTGATACAATGATCCTATTGTCATCTTCTTAAATGTCATGATGGCTTTGTTTTGTGGGTCTTCTTCTTCTTTTATACTTTTTGCCTATATAAGTTCCTTTAGCACTTGTTGTAAGGCTGGTTTGGTGTTACTAAATACTTTTAATTTTTGCTTATCTGTAAAGCTTTTGCTTTCTCCATCCATTTTGAATGAGATCCTTGACAGGTAACATATTCTTGGTTGCTGATTATTCTGTTTCAGCACTTTAAATGTGTCTTGCCATTCCACACTTGCCTGCAGAGATTCTGTTGAAAGATCAGCTGTTTTTTCTTCTTTTTCTGGAACGCCTATTATTTGAATATTGTTGTGTTTGATTTTATCCCAGAGGTCTCTGAGGCTATCCTCTGCTTTTTTCATCCTTTGAACTAGATTCTGTTCTTCAGCAGTTACTTCCACCATTCTATCTTCCAGCTCATTTATCCAGTCTTCTGTCTCAGATACTCTGCTCTTGATACCTTCTACAGTATTTCTAAGTTCAGCAAGTGAGTTGTTTGTCTCTGTTTGTTGTTTTTTACATTCCTGTATTTCTTTATTCAGTGTGTTATTTGCTTCTTGCAATGTCTCTAAAATTCTGTTTTCAGTGTTTTGAATCATCTTTCTTACCATTCTTCTCAATTCACTGTTAGAAAGTTTGTCTAATTTCACTTCATTCATTTGAACTTGTGTGTTTATAGATTATTCCCTCATTGTGTGGTATTTCTCTGCTGTTTCATTGTTATTATTAATTTTTTAACTAACTATGTTTGGGGTTTCCTTTTCCCAGTCTTTGAGTTTCGTCTGTTAGTATTTGTCATTTGAATGAGGCGTCCTAGTGTGGGTGACGCTAGTGGTTGGGTGATGTCAGGACTTGCATAGAAGTGCTTGCCTTTGTTGGAGTTCTCGCTGTTTAATGCTCTCTAGTGTTAGATGTTCTCCGGTATTGTAGGGTTTTGGAGTCATGTTCCCTCCTTAAAGCCCCTGGGCTTGTTGTCTGACTGGGGAATGAAGATTTCACAGCTCATTTGTTATGGCATTAAATGGTATTAAAACATATATATGTAAATGAGAAACAGAAGGTATACCTTTGACAAATGGCAATCAAAATATCATGCAAATACTATCTAGCATACTAAATTGTACACATAGACATATACTGCCATAACATAGCCCAAACATTCCAATAAAAAATATAGTATAATACGTTAGCACGGCGAATAGAGTAAATCAGGAATGATATCCACCAGTTAATAACCAAACTAACTAGAGCACAAAATAGGAGAATAATGCTAGAGCACGCTCTCAGTTGGGGATAAGTCAATGAGAACAGCACAGACTAAGAAATATGGTTGGGAAAGGGAAAAAGAGAAAGGGAAGATAGAAGAGAATATAGAATAATACTGCAAACTTAAATATAGGCAGATAAAGATTTGTATGTATTAGAGTTTAGTGCTGTAGGAAAAGAGCATCATAGAAAGCAAAGAAATAGTTGTGATATAGTAGAAGTAGTAATACATATAAAAAATTTAAAAATTAAAACAGAGATATGTATATAGAAAAATATAGAAAAACAAAGCACAAACGGTAATAACAAATAAACTGCCTCCAGAACCGTAAAAAGCCAATGTGGAACCAGAAGTTTATACCAAAATAAAATGTATGACTTAAAAGGAAAAAAAAATTATGTAAACTTGAATATATTCAGTCTTACTGATAAGATTAGTAGCTTCAATAGAATTCAATGGAGGAAACAGACAAACAATGAAAAAAAAAAAAAAACAAAATGGGGGGACCCTGAGGGGGTTTGGAAAAAAGGGAAAAAAACAAGTGAAAAAAAAAGGAATAAAAGAGAATAAGAAATTAAATGAAATTTTAAAAATCCAGCAGTAACTCCAGCTCCAGACAAAACATGAAAACAGTGAATGTTTATGTTCTTCTGTCTCTTGCTGACTATTCAGGAATTAGCAGGTTTTTTCTTACCTCTGGCAGTGGTTGGATCTGAAGGCCTCTTTCACTGCTTGTTTATTTCTACCTATTCCAGAACTAAAAGGCCCACCCAGGATGGCCCTGGTAGTTTCTTAATCCTTAATCCAGATCCCTTTTTTTTTTTCCTTTGTGGAGCTAAATTCCCTCCCTGTAGTTTGACTAGCAGCCAGTTTACAGTAGGGAAAATGGCATCTCTCACAAAGGATTTATTCCCAAACGCTCGGTGAGAAAAACTTTCTCAGTGACCATGACCCTGCTGCAGGCCACCATCGACCCCCACCACCGTGGGAGATGTCAGATTGCTCAGAGGTGACTCTGACTCAGTCTCGTGCAGGGTCGCTATTCCCCACTCCTGGGTCTCGGTCCACACAGTCTCCAGTCTTATTCAGAGGTTCTATGATCGGGTTAATGGTAACCTCCTTCAAAGGGAATTGAGTGCTGTCTTTCCAAGGACTACTCAAGGGCCCTTCTAACTTAGGGGGGCACTTAGACCCTCTAAAACAGGTCTGGTTCAGTCCCTTGTGGGCGTCACTGCTCCTTTCCCGAGTCTTGATTTGCAACAGGCTTTGCATATTTGGCCCATCCAGCCTCTGTCGGGTATGATGTTTGACTTTTAAAAGCGCGATTGTGCTCCTCCTACCGTCTTGTTGCAGCTTCCCCTTTGCTCTTGGATGTGGAATATCTTTTTTGTGATAGAATCCAACCTCCACCTGTAGGTGGTTTTTCAGGAACTTGTTGCAGTTCAGATGATTTTGCAGGAGAGATGAGTGCACATCCTTCTATGCCGCCATATTACCTCCACCCTCTATCATTTATTTTTGTTTACTTGTTTTGGATAAGTATTGAGCTATCAGAGTCAGAAGGGCTTATCTTTAAGTAAATTTCCTATATCAATCTTCCCACCTCAAAGAGTGAAAAATCAAGCATTTTGTGTATAACATGACAGGTGCATTTTGAAAAACTTCCCTAATGAAGCTAGTGTGTGCCCTTAAACTCCTTTCTTAGAAAATTGAGTGTTTTGGAGTAAAAAGGGTTTTAATTTCAGCCCTCACACTTTTCCAGACATGTGACTACACAAGTCATTGGACATATCTGAAATATGGTTATTTATTATTTCAACAACTATTTTGAAGTAGCTAACACTTTGCTTCTCATTTGGGAGATTAACAAACTTCAGTCATTTCCTTCTCTTCTGTCCAGACTAATTCCAGATTCACTGGATTAAAGGTAAGGGAAATTTCTAATTCAACACCAGAACTGTGGTTGAGAAAGTTGAGGTGACTTACCCTGTCTCATATATTCACTTATTGTATTTCTCATCTTGTACCTTCCTGTTGCTTGATCATTTTCCCTTGTCCACATTCTGGTGTCCAGTTGAAATTTCTCAATTCGAACACCAGATGAATTATACCCAGTGCTGCAGGCCACCATCGACCCACCACCGTGGGAGATGTCAGATTGCTCAGAGGTGACTCTGACTCAGTCTCGTGCAGGGTCGCTATTCCCCACTCCTGGGTCTCGGTCCACACAGTCTCCAGTCTTATTCAGAGGTTCTATGATCGGGTTAATGGTAACCTCCTTCAAAGGGAATTGAGTGCTGTCTTTCCAAGGACTACTCAAGGGCCCTTCTAACTTAGGGGGGCACTTAGACCCTCTAAAACAGGTCTGGTTCAGTCCCTTGTGGGCGTCACTGCTCCTTTCCCGAGTCTTGATTTGCAACAGGCTTTGCATATTTGGCCCATCCAGCCTCTGTCGGGTATGATGTTTGACTTTTAAAAGCGCGATTGTGCTCCTCCTACCGTCTTGTTGCAGCTTCCCCTTTGCTCTTGGATGTGGAATATCTTTTTTGTGATAGAATCCAACCTCCACCTGTAGGTGGTTTTTCAGGAACTTGTTGCAGTTCAGATGATTTTGCAGGAGAGATGAGTGCACATCCTTCTATGCCGCCATATTACCTCCACCCTCTATCATTTATTTTTGTTTACTTGTTTTGGATAAGTATTGAGCTATCAGAGTCAGAAGGGCTTATCTTTAAGTAAATTTCCTATATCAATCTTCCCACCTCAAAGAGTGAAAAATCAAGCATTTTGTGTATAACATGACAGGTGCATTTTGAAAAACTTCCCTAATGAAGCTAGTGTGTGCCCTTAAACTCCTTTCTTAGAAAATTGAGTGTTTTGGAGTAAAAGGTTATAATTTCAGCCCTCACACTTTTCCAGACATGTGACTACACAAGTCATTGGACATATCTGAAATATGGTTATTTATTATTTCAACAACTATTTTGAAGTAGCTAACACTTTGCTTCTCATTTGGGAGATTAACAAACTTCAGTCATTTCCTTCTCTTCTGTCCAGACTAATTCCAGATTCACTGGATTAAAGGTAAGGGAAATTTCTAATTCAACACCAGAACTGTGGTTGAGAAAGTTGAGGTGACTTACCCTGTCTCATATATTCACTTATTGTATTTCTCATCTTGTACCTTCCTGTTGCTTGATCATTTTCCCTTGTCCACATTCTGGTGTCCAGTTCATCCAATGAAAAACTGGTTTTCTTCATCCTGCCCTCTGCAGGCATCATGGACAAAAATAACAACTCTTCAGAACTTATTATGTGCTAAATATTTCAGATGAATTATAGTATCAAATTTCCATGGTGATTATATGAAGTAGATATTATCATATTAGTATTGCAGGAAAGAATACTATGGTACAGATAATTAATTCAGTATTTCTCCACTGGCAAGTATTCACAAAACAATTCAGAATTTGTGTTGTCACTACGAAATCTATGTACTTTTCAGTCATCTTCCACCAGACTGTGATTTTCTTTTTAATGGGATTTTAAAGCCTTAGAATTACATATTTTCAGGTAGAACCCACAGGGAGTAGTTAGCAACAATTAGTGCAGGCTGTCAGGGAAGACAAGGCTCATAACGAATTCTCCCTGCTTCTGCAAGACCTCTGAGCTAAGGTTATCTTTTATGCTTTCACTGTCTAATTATAAACCAATGACTGGCTTCTGTCAGTAACTATAATCTTACTGGATTACAAATCACTTTTGCAAACCTCCAGACACATGCTGTAAACTCTCTCATTGCCCATTGAGAATTCCTCACTATTCAATTTTACTTTTTCCCTCTGTTACAGAGCAAGTGACAAAAGCATGATTTTGGCTCTGAAGAAAATTCCAATAGATCACTACATAAACAATAGAAAATAAGAATGGTATCATGAAAATGTGTTTAATGTCTAACGTTCATCAAATTGAAAAAGCCTGTCAACAAATTTATATTTGAAAATATGGTTGCATTAGAACACTTAACGTCAGTCTATATGTATCAACATAACATGCACACACGTAACAAAAGTATGTATCAATTTATGTTTTCTGTGATCTTTGTTCACTGTATAAAAATATCCCCTTTTTTTACTGACAATAAAAGCTTGTTCTGTTGTTGTGCTTTTGATGATTTTATCCTTAACATTAAAAAATGGAATTAATGATACTTACCTTGAAGAAATTTTGAGGATTAATTAAATATTCATAAAGTAACATTAATTCCTTAGAAAAACAGCAAAAATAAATAATATCTCAAAGGAAAAAATAGTGTGTCTATAAAATGCATATAAGTATATTCCTACAGGTGATTCATACATACATATGTCATAAATATTAAATGTATACTTATACAAACTTTTTCTCAAATATGCATTTGCACACAAAAATAGATTTGCCTTTTTACTTGTCTGCTTAGTTACAAAACTGAAAATATTTCAAGGAAACTTTTTTTCTTTCCCTTTAAAATGTCTGGAATATTTGCATTTTTGAGAAAGCAATTTTGTATCTCCACTGGCAAGTATTCACAAAACAATTCAGAATTTGTGTTGTCACTACGAAATCTATGTACTTTTCAGTCATCTTCCACCAGACTGTGATTTTCTTTTTAATGGGATTTTAAAGCCTTAGAATTACATATTTTCAGGTAGAACCCACAGGGAGTAGTTAGCAACAATTAGTGCAGGCTGTCAGGGAAGACAAGGCTCATAACGAATTCTCCCTGCTTCTGCAAGACCTCTGAGCTAAGGTTATCTTTTATGCTTTCACTGTCTTTAATTATAAACCAATGACTGGCTTCTGTCAGTAACTATAATCTTACTGGATTACAAATCACTTTTGCAAACCTCCAGACACATGCTGTAAACTCTCTCATTGCCCATTGAGAATTCCTCACTATTCAATTTTACTTTTTCCCTCTGTTACAGAGCAAGTGACAAAAAGCATGATTTTGGCTCTGAAGAAAATTCCAATAGATCACTACATAAACAATAGAAAATAAGAATGGTATCATGAAAATGTGTTTAATGTCTAACGTTCATCAAATTGAAAAAGCCTGTCAACAAATTTATATTTGAAAATATGGTTGCATTAGAACACTTAACGTCAGTCTATATGTATCAACATAACATGCACACACGTAACAAAAGTATGTATCAATTTATGTTTTCTGTGATCTTTGTTCACTGTATAAAAATATCCCCTTTTTTTACTGACAATAAAAGCTTGTTCTGTTGTTGTGCTTTTGATGATTTTATCCTTAACATTAAAAAATGGAATTAATGATACTTACCTTGAAGAAATTTTGAGGATTAATTAAATATTCATAAAGTAACATTAATTCCTTAGAAAAACAGCAAAAATAAATAATATCTCAAAGGAAAAAATAGTGTGTCTATAAAATGCATATAAGTATATTCCTACAGGTGATTCATACATACATATGTCATAAATATTAAATGTATACTTATACAAACTTTTTCTCAAATATGCATTTGCACACAAAAATAGATTTGCCTTTTTACTTGTCTGCTTATTTACAAAACTGAAAATATTTCAAGGAAATCCTTTGTGGATTTTGCAGCTCTTCGAGGAAATATCCATTTAAAATGTCTGGAATATGTGTTAAGAAAAAGAAATAATTTCACATTTTCTTGAGAAGAAAAAGCAATTTCACAGTGCATGAAATGGCTTAGAGTAATATGGATGTTTTTTTTCCACTGTATTCTTAATTAAGAAAGATTGACACCTGTGAAAGTTTCAAGCCAAATAAATTCCCAGATTTTAATTAGCTTTCCTCATGGTTATGTTTTCCTGCTGGAAGACATTTGCAAATCTACCAATTTCTCAGAGAGAGTGGCAGAACATAAATAATATTAATAATTATGTTTATTCCTTCCCTAAGTGTCATGGTATGCAGTCATGCCGAAATAGCACTAGATTAAATAAATATGCCGCATTGGCTTCTGGCATTCTCTCGTCCACCTTTATAACCTGGATTTCTAGCTGTCTGGACTACACACCTGACTGCCACCCACCAACCGTGACCCTTGTTCTCTTTACAAATGCCTCCAGGTAATCTTATCCTCTTACTGTCAGGCCCTGACTCTTGTCAATTTTCCACCTAGTTCCATGGTTTTCTAACCTCTCTCTTACAAAAACTGCAAACACTATCTTCCATTATTACTTGCTATAAGCTTAAAATGTTGATAAACTGATCTTTTGTAATACCTAAACATTATATAGAAATCCAAGATATTTTTAACCCATGTCATTAATAGCTGGATACTATAGAGCATATTTTTCTTCTACAAGAATGTTCTTATTTTAACATTAAAAATGGAATTAATGATACTTACCTTGAAGAAATTTTGAGGATTAATTAAATATTCATAAAGTAACATTAATTCCTTAGAAAAACAGCAAAAATAAATAATATCTCAAAGGAAAAAATAGTGTGTCTATAAAATGCATATAAGTATATTCCTACAGGTGATTCATACATACATATGTCATAAATATTAAATGTATACTTATACAAACTTTTTCTCAAATATGCATTTGCACACAAAAATAGATTTGCCTTTTTACTTGTCTGCTTATTTACAAAACTGAAAATATTTCAAGGAAATCCTTTGTGGATTTTGCAACTCTTCGAGGAAATATCCATTTAAAATGTCTGGAATATGTGTTAAGAAAAAGAAATAATTTCACATTTTCTTGAGAAGAAAAAGCAATTTCACAGTGCATGAAATGGCTTAGAGTAATATGGATGTTTTTTTTCCACTGTATTCTTAATTAAGAAAGATTGACACCTGTGAAAGTTTCAAGCCAAATAAATTCCCAGATTTTAATTAGCTTTCCTCATGGTTATGTTTTCCTGCTGGAAGACATTTGCAAATCTACCAATTTCTCAGAGAGAGTGGCAGAACATAAATAATATTAATAATTATGTTTATTCCTTCCCTAAGTGTCATGGTATGCAGTCATGCCGAAATAGCACTAGATTAAATAAATATGCCGCATTGGCTTCTGGCATTCTCTCGTCCACCTTTATAACCTGGATTTCTAGCTGTCTGGACTACACACCTGACTGCCACCCACCAACCGTGACCCTTGTTCTCTTTACAAATGCCTCCAGGTAATCTTATCCTCTTACTGTCAGGCCCTGACTCTTGTCAATTTTCCACCTAGTTCCATGGTTTTCTAACCTCTCTCTTACAAAAACTGCAAACACTATCTTCCATTATTACTTGCTATAAGCTTAAAATGTTGATAAACTGATCTTTTGTAATACCTAAACATTATATAGAAATCCAAGATATTTTTAACCCATGTCATTAATAGCTGGATACTATAGAGCATATTTTTCTTCTACAAGAATGTTCTTATTTTAACACAGGAAAACTGTTTACTGAAATAATGAATCACTGATAGCAGGATTTTAAGTACTGTCTTTCAGCTAGGAACAAGTTGAGGTGACATTCAAACCTTGATAGTTGACAAGTCACTTCATATTAGTGCATAACGTTTCTGAAAAATTGCAGAGGAAATAAATATCAATCTTTTATCATATCATGAATCACTAAGAGAGTATATGACTAATCAGAGGGTGGAATCTTAAGATAAATCAATATAGGTATGTATGTCTTTTCCAGTAAATTTTTGCTTAATTGTTTTTATGCAGACTATACCTGTATATGCAGACATGCACTCAACACACATCCGTGTACATACATACAGTCACATACATCCCAGCCTACATATTCATTATCTGCAATCAATCAACTGCATGAACTATACAGTGATTTAATTAAGTCATTGTGTTGGCTCAAAGTAGCCAATCAAGGTCAGGTTTCTCATATGGTCTAAACTCAGCTATTAGGTTTATAGGATTAATATACTTCTACAGATATAAAAGGGTCATCTGTACATAAATTTTACAAATTACTTGAGATTATTTAATAAATGCATTATCATCTGAAAGCTTACTTTAAATGGAAATTCAAATATTCATTTGAAATAACAAGAGATTAATAAAACCAAAAGTAATTAAAGAGAAGATGATCAAATAACATATGTGGTACAAACTCAGAACAGTTGACTCTCTTCAATGAGTGAGCTGTCATTTGAGACATTCCAATAAATAATATGTAACTTTTATTTAAAAAGCACAAACAATTTGTAAAAATTGTTTACAAAGTTTTAAATAATTAGAAAAATTAAATCAATCTCTAGAACATACTGCATATTTGATGTAATTTTTATATATTGAACTTTATTTTTCTTCATTTTTTAAAATAGACTCAGTGGACTTTCAGAGGCATATTTCCAACATCTTCATATTCAAACATGATACATCAAATCTATTCAGTGAATGGTTTTCTAACCCCCACTGAAAACTATTAAGCGGTTTTCTGATCTTTGTAATACCTAAACATTATATAGAAATCCAAGATATTTTTAACCCATGTCATTAATAGCTGGATACTATAGAGCATATTTTTCTTCTACAAGAATGTTCTTATTTTAACACAGGAAAACTGTTTACTGAAATAATGAATCACTGATAGCAGGATTTTAAGTACTGTCTTTCAGCTAGGAACAAGTTGAGGTGACATTCAAACCTTGATAGTTGACAAGTCACTTCATATTAGTGCATAACGTTTCTGAAAAATTGCAGAGGAAATAAATATCAATCTTTTATCATATCATGAATCACTAAGAGAGTATATGACTAATCAGAGGGTGGAATCTTAAGATAAATCAATATAGGTATGTATGTCTTTTCCAGTAAATTTTTGCTTAATTGTTTTTATGCAGACTATACCTGTATATGCAGACATGCACTCAACACACATCCGTGTACATACATACAGTCACATACATCCCAGCCTACATATTCATTATCTGCAATCAATCAACTGCATGAACTATACAGTGATTTAATTAAGTCATTGTGTTGGCTCAAAGTAGCCAATCAAGGTCAGGTTTCTCATATGGTCTAAACTCAGCTATTAGGTTTATAGGATTAATATACTTCTACAGATATAAAAGGGTCATCTGTACATAAATTTTACAAATTACTTGAGATTATTTAATAAATGCATTATCATCTGAAAGCTTACTTTAAATGGAAATTCAAATATTCATTTGAAATAACAAGAGATTAATAAAACCAAAAGTAATTAAAGAGAAGATGATCAAATAACATATGTGGTACAAACTCAGAACAGTTGACTCTCTTCAATGAGTGAGCTGTCATTTGAGACATTCCAATAAATAATATGTAACTTTTATTAAAAAAGCACAAACAATTTGTAAAAATTGTTTACAAAGTTTTAAATAATTAGAAAAATTAAATCAATCTCTAGAACATACTGCATATTTGATGTAATTTTTATATATTGAACTTTATTTTTCTTCATTTTTTAAAATAGACTCAGTGGACTTTCAGAGGCATATTTCCAACATCTTCATATTCAAACAGGATACATCAAATCTATTCAGTGAATGGATACGTTCTACGGTTTGGAATTAACTGAAAAGATTTAGTATTACAATCATGATGGAAGAGCAAGTGGATTAGAGATTACTTCCTTTCACAAGTACATCAAAAATATATCTGTGTGGAACAGTTATCACCAAAACATAACTGGAAACTGGCAGAAGGAATGCTGTACAACCAAAGCCACGAGAAAGATACATTTGCAATCATGTAGGATGAGAAGAAAAGTGATTGAGTCAGAACCTCTTCCCCTCAGAGGGAACTCAGAGAAAAAAAGAAAATACACCCACCTTGAAAAGTGAACAGTGAGAGACAGAGATTGAGTCCTACTCAGAGGGGATGAGCCCCTTTAGCTGGTTGGAGAACCATGGGGACCAACAGGAGGGCTGAGGGAAACCTGGATTATTTTTGTGAAGAGCATGCATATCTTAATGTCCTCTTGAAGGAGAGCAGAGAGAGAGGTACAGAAGAGTTGTCTGTTGTCATGTTCCTTGAAATTGCCTCCAAAATGCCCCAGTCCGTGCCAAGTGAATGTTTCAACACTTCTCACTCCATATCACACCACAGCGCTGGATTTGGGAGTCTAAACCAGGAACACATCTCAACTGTGGGACATAGAGGAGACCTAGCTCCAGCTCGAAACCTAAATGAGATGACAGTGGCCATTGTTGGCCCTTGCTTAAACAGAAAATCAGAAGCCACTCAAATCTCAGACAGTGGTTACCACAGCTGACTATCCTACCCTGATACACACAGAAAATCTACCTGCTTTGTGGTGTGGCTCCACAGAAATGTGGGCTTCAGGGACTGGAGACAGTTGTTTGCTATAAGGAACAAAGGAGACTTGCAAGCAAGGCTGCACCTGAGTGGAGCAAGGGAAATAATAGTTGGTGCCTGCCCAGACAGAATATGAACCTCTGACTGAAGGCTGACATAGGGTAAGATCCTGTAGTGGACCTACTTGATTCAGGAAATCAATGGGAGGAGTTCGTGACTGCCACGAACTTTGTTTTTCTTCATTTTTTAAAATAGACTCAGTGGACTTTCAGAGGCATATTTCCAACATCTTCATATTCAAACAGGATACATCAAATCTATTCAGTGAATGGATACGTTCTACGGTTTGGAATTAACTGAAAAGATTTAGTATTACAATCATGATGGAAGAGCAAGTGGATTAGAGATTACTTCCTTTCACAAGTACATCAAAAATATATCTGTGTGGAACAGTTATCACCAAAACATAACTGGAAACTGGCAGAAGGAATGCTGTACAACCAAAGCCACGAGAAAGATACATTTGCAATCATGTAGGATGAGAAGAAAAGTGATTGAGTCAGAACCTCTTCCCCTCAGAGGGAACTCAGAGAAAAAAAGAAAATACACCCACCTTGAAAAGTGAACAGTGAGAGACAGAGATTGAGTCCTACTCAGAGGGGATGAGCCCCTTTAGCTGGTTGGAGAACCATGGGGACCAACAGGAGGGCTGAGGGAAACCTGGATTATTTTTGTGAAGAGCATGCATATCTTAATGTCCTCTTGAAGGAGAGCAGAGAGAGAGGTACAGAAGAGTTGTCTGTTGTCATGTTCCTTGAAATTGCCTCCAAAATGCCCCAGTCCGTGCCAAGTGAATGTTTCAACACTTCTCACTCCATATCACACCACAGCGCTGGATTTGGGAGTCTAAACCAGGAACACATCTCAACTGTGGGACATAGAGGAGACCTA
Organism: Tragulus kanchil; assembly: GCA_022376925.1. Classification (NCBI taxonomy): domain Eukaryota; kingdom Metazoa; phylum Chordata; class Mammalia; order Artiodactyla; family Tragulidae; genus Tragulus; species Tragulus kanchil. Next base: position 82,045,651 of record JAIOJX010000003.1, on the reverse strand, counting down.
GCTCCAGCTCGAAACCTAAATGAGATGACAGTGGCCATTGTTGGCCCTTGCTTAAACAGAAAATCAGAAGCCACTCAAATCTCAGACAGTGGTTACCACAGCTGACTATCCTACCCTGATACACACAGAAAATCTACCTGCTTTGTGGTGTGGCTCCACAGAAATGTGGGCTTCAGGGACTGGAGACAGTTGTTTGCTATAAGGAACAAAGGAGACTTGCAAGCAAGGCTGCACCTGAGTGGAGCAAGGGAAATAATAGTTGGTGCCTGCCCAGACAGAATATGAACCTCTGACTGAAGGCTGACATAGGGTAAGATCCTGTAGTGGACCTACTTGATTCAGATTTCCCTTTCTCTGAAGCAGTGGTCCAAATGTAGGGAGGAGAAAACTTACACTTAAAGGGAATAGAGTCAGCACAGGCCCAGTTCTCAGGTCTTCTTCTACTCCAGCAACTTGGAATCGCATTCCGCCACCAATAGGGTGGTGATGGCCACTGGAAGAGAGGAAGTCTGTCTCACACCAGCCTCCAGCTTTAGCCCTTCTATCTCCAGTCACACCTCCTACCAAGATGATAGCTTCTAGTATACCATGAGGAGAGAGATGATTTGTGTCCACATGTGCCTAAATCAAATGCAGTTCTCCAAACAAATACATTGGCCATCACAGTCTGTATACAGATGTTCCCACATAAGAATACTCTCTCAAATCTTCAACAGGTAACTGTTTCACCTAATTCATACAGGCAAAGAAAGTTAAGCAGAAAGAAAAGGCAGAGAAATTGCTCTCAATTGAAAGAAAAGCCATGAAAAATGGGTAAAATAGACATAGACAATTTACCAGGTGAAGAATTAAAAATATTAGTAATAAAAAAATTTACTGAACAATAGAGGTATACTGAGAGCATTTTAACAAGGAACTGGAAAATATAAAAATAGTTAATTTGAAATGAATGACCCATTAGCTTAGATTAAACACACACATACACTCTAGAGGGAATAGATTAGAGACCCAATGATATATAAGGAAGCAAAGTAATCTGACAGATAATGGAAATTATCCATTCAAAATATCAGGCAGAGAAACAAATGTTAAAAGTGAAAAGATTTTAAGAGATCTCTAGGATAATATCATGTTTCAACATTCTCATACTACATGTCTCAGAAGGAGAAGAGGGACAGAAGTGGACTGAAAATATATTTCAGAAAAACTATGGTTGAAAATGTCCCACACTTGAAGAAATAAACAGATATTCACGTGTAGAACTCAAATAAACCACCAAAAATAGATGAATCCATGCAAACCCACATCACATATATCAACTTGCAAGCAAGCTGACTGAGGACAAGGAAATAATAGTTGGTGCCTGCCCAGACAGAATATGAACCTCTGACTGAAGGCTGACATAGGGTAAGATCCTGTAGTGGACCTACTTGATTCAGATTTCCCTTTCTCTGAAGCAATGGTCCAAATGTAGGGAGGAGAAAACTTACACTTAAAGGGAATAGAGTCAGCACAGGCCCAGTTCTCAGGTCTTCTTCTACTCCAGCAACTTGGAATCGCATTCCGCCACCAATAGGGTGGTGATGGCCACTGGAAGAGAGGAAGTCTGTCTCACACCAGCCTCCAGCTTTAGCCCTTCTATCTCCAGTCACACCTCCTACCAAGATGATAGCTTCTAGTATACCATGAGGAGAGAGATGATTTGTGTCCACATGTGCCTAAATCAAATGCAGTTCTCCAAACAAATACATTGGCCATCACAGTCTGTATACAGATGTTCCCACATAAGAATACTCTCTCAAATCTTCAACAGGTAACTGTTTCACCTAATTCATACAGGCAAAGAAAGTTAAGCAGAAAGAAAAGGCAGAGAAATTGCTCTCAATTGAAAGAAAAGCCATGAAAAATGGGTAAAATAGACATAGACAATTTACCAGGTGAAGAATTAAAAATATTAGTAATAAAAAAATTTACTGAACAATAGAGGTATACTGAGAGCATTTTAACAAGGAACTGGAAAATATAAAAATAGTTAATTTGAAATGAATGACCCATTAGCTTAGATTAAACACACACATACACTCTAGAGGGAATAGATTAGAGACCCAATGATATATAAGGAAGCAAAGTAATCTGACAGATAATGGAAATTATCCATTCAAAATATCAGGCAGAGAAACAAATGTTAAAAGTGAAAAGATTTTAAGAGATCTCTAGGATAATATCATGTTTCAACATTCTCATACTACATGTCTCAGAAGGAGAAGAGGGACAGAAGTGGACTGAAAATATATTTCAGAAAAACTATGGTTGAAAATGTCCCACACTTGAAGAAATAAACAGATATTCACGTGTAGAACTCAAATAAACCACCAAAAATAGATGAATCCATGCAAACCCACATCACATATATCATAATTAAAATAGTGAAACTTAAAAATATAGACAGAATTCTACAGGTTATGAGAGAAAAACAATCTTTTATATATATAAGGGAATCCTAAAAAGGCTATTAGTCTTCCTTGTAGAAACTGCAGGCCAGAAGAGAGAGACTGGTACATTCAGAAGGTTGAAAGGAAGACCCTGCAAGATTATTACTTAGAATACAAAGAGAGATAAAGAATGTCTAATATAGGTCAAAACTGAAAGAGTTTATTAATACTTAACCTACTTTAAAAGAAATGTCTAAGGACCTAAAGAAATCAAAGATGACATAAACAAATGGAGGGATAGTCCATGTTCCTGAGTTAAAAGAATTAATGTTGTGAAAATGACCATACTACCAAATATCATCTATAGATTCAATGCAATCCCTATCAAACTAACATCCTTCACAGAACTAAACCAAAGAATAACACAGTTCATATGGAAACACAAAGGACCCCGGATAGCCAAGGAAATCCTGAGAAAGAAGAATGGAGCTGGAGGGATCAACCTCCCAACTTCAGACTATACTACAAAGCAGCAATCATCAAGACAGTATGGTACTGGCACAAAAATAGAAATACAAACCAATGGAACAAGATAGAGAACCCAGAGAGAAACCCAAACACCCATGGGTACCATATTTTTGACAAAGGAGGTAAAAATATAAAATGGGACAAAGACAGTCTCCTCAACAAATAGTGCTGGGAAAATTGGACAGCTATGTGCAAAAAATGAAGTTGGAACATTCCCTGACACCATCCACAAAGATCAACTCAAAATGGATTAAATGTAAGACCAGAAACCACAAAACTTTTAGAGGAGACTATAGGCAAAACAGTCAATGACATAAATCAAAACAAGACCTTCTATGACCCGCTCACTAGAACAACAGAAATAAAAACAAAAATAAACATGTGGGACCTAATGAAAACTCAAAGCTTTTGCACAGCAAAAGAAAAGACAAACAAGGTGTGCAGGCAAACCCACAGAATAGGAGAAAATCATATCAAATGAAAAAACCAAAAAATAATTAATTTCCAAAATATACCAGCAGCTCAGAGAAGTCAACATCGAAATAACAAACAACCCAATCAAAAAATGGGAAAAAGATTTAAACAGAGAAGACACCTCTCCAGAGAAGACTTACAGATGGTCAAAAAACACATGGAAAGATACTCAGTGTCGCTTGTTATTAGAGAAATGCAAATCAAAAATACAATGAGATATCACCTCGCACCAGTCAGAATGTCCATCATCAAAAAGTCTGCAGATAATAAATTCTGGAGAGGGTGTGCAGATAAGGAAACAACCCTGCATTATTGGTGGGAATGTAAATTGATACAACCATCATGAAAGACAGTGTGGAGATTCCTCAGAAAGCTAAGAATAGAAGCATCATATGACCCAGCAATACCACTATTAAGCTTATAGCCTGATGAAATAAAAATTGAAAGAGACACCTGTACCCCAGTGTTCATTACAGCTCTCTATACAATAGCTAGAACATGGAAGCAACCTAGATATCCATCAACAAATGAATGTATAAAGAAGCTCTGGTATATATATACAATGGAGTACTTCTCAGGTGCAAAAACAAAAAAAAAAATGCAGAAGATCCAGTTCTAATGAGATGGAGGAATCTAGAACCTATTATACAAAGTTACATAAGTCAAGAAAAGAAGGACAAGTACAGTATACTAACACATATTTATGGAACCTAGTAAGTTCATGCTGATAAGTACACGCACAGAGCATTGATGGAAAAACAATCATAGAGGACAGACTTATGGACATTACGGAGAGGGAAGAGTGCATGAGAGATATGGAAAGAGTAACATGGAGCCCCAGACTATCATAGGTAAAAGAGATAACTATTGTCAATGGATTAAATGTAAGACCAGAAACCACAAAACTTTTAGAGGAGACTATAGGCAAAACAGTCAATGACATAAATCAAAACAAGACCTTCTATGACCCGCTCACTAGAACAACAGAAATAAAAACAAAAATAAACATGTGGGACCTAATGAAAACTCAAAGCTTTTGCACAGCAAAAGAAAAGACAAACAAGGTGTGCAGGCAAACCCACAGAATAGGAGAAAATCATATCAAATGAAAAAACCAAAAAATAATTAATTTCCAAAATATACCAGCAGCTCAGAGAAGTCAACATCGAAATAACAAACAACCCAATCAAAAAATGGGAAAAAGATTTAAACAGAGAAGACACCTCTCCAGAGAAGACTTACAGATGGTCAAAAAACACATGGAAAGATACTCAGTGTCGCTTGTTATTAGAGAAATGCAAATCAAAAATACAATGAGATATCACCTCGCACCAGTCAGAATGTCCATCATCAAAAAGTCTGCAGATAATAAATTCTGGAGAGGGTGTGCAGATAAGGAAACAACCCTGCATTATTGGTGGGAATGTAAATTGATACAACCATCATGAAAGACAGTGTGGAGATTCCTCAGAAAGCTAAGAATAGAAGCATCATATGACCCAGCAATACCACTATTAAGCTTATAGCCTGATGAAATAAAAATTGAAAGAGACACCTGTACCCCAGTGTTCATTACAGCTCTCTATACAATAGCTAGAACATGGAAGCAACCTAGATATCCATCAACAAATGAATGTATAAAGAAGCTCTGGTATATATATACAATGGAGTACTTCTCAGGTGCAAAAACAAAAAAAAAATGCAGAAGATCCAGTTCTAATGAGATGGAGGAATCTAGAACCTATTATACAAAGTTACATAAGTCAAGAAAAGAAGGACAAGTACAGTATACTAACACATATTTATGGAACCTAGTAAGTTCATGCTGATAAGTACACGCACAGAGCATTGATGGAAAAACAATCATAGAGGACAGACTTATGGACATTACGGAGAGGGAAGAGTGCATGAGAGATATGGAAAGAGTAACATGGAGCCCCAGACTATCATAGGTAAAAGAGATAACTATTGTCAATGCACCGTGGGTTAAGGGATCTTGCATGGGGGTTATGAAATGGCCTGGAGGGGTGGGATGGGTGGGAATGAGGTATACAAATGACTAATCTAGGAATATACGTATCTGTAAACAACAAAAATCTGTAAAATCAAAAAAGCAAAATAAAAAAAAAGAAATAAAAGAAATGTATAAGGATCTTCTGTAAGAGAAAAATAAGCAAAAATCTATAAGTAAGAAAAAAGATCAAGCTGTAAAAAGCAAATATATACTATGATTAACTAATTATATAAGCCAGCATGAAGATTAAAACACACACACAAAACCTGCAATAGCAACTATGCCTATAATAGTTAAGAAATAAACATGAAGATATAAAATAGGACAGCAAAAACACAAAATGTAGAAAAAAGAGTATAAATGTAGATCTTCCAAAATGTGTTTGAACTTAAATGGCTAACAGTTTAAAACAAATAACTATCATTATAGGTCAATATATGAATGTCTTGGTATCCACAAATCAAAATCCCATAATAGATACACAAAACCTAAGAAGAAACGAACATGTCTGCCAGGAATGAAAATCAGCAAACAACAAGGAAAGGGGTAGAAGAAATAAATGACCAGAGAAGAAATATAAAACCAATGGGGAAACAAGTAACAACATAGCAATAAGTATCATACATATCTATCAGTAACTACTAAAAATGTCAATAAACTAAAAATTTCAACAGCTGATTAAAAAAATTAATATGCTGCCTACTCACTTAAAAGATCAAAATACACAAAGAATGAAAGGGATGGACTTAAAAAAGACATTTAGTGCAAGCAGAAATGACAGGAAATCAGATGTAGTACTATTCTTATCAGAAAAAAATAGACTTTCCTGGTTGTCTAGTGCCTAAGACTGTCACACTTCCAATGCTATGAGGGCAGGGCTCGATTTCTAGTCAGGGAACTAGATCCTACATACTGCAACCAAGACCTGGGGCATCTAAATAAATATTAAATATAAATAATAAAAAAAGAGTAGACTTTAAAACAAAGGCTACAACAAAGGACAAAGAAAAATATAATATAATGATAAATACAAGAAAAAGATATTACATTCATTAACATACATGCACCCAATAGAGGAGCACCTAAATATATAAAGCAAATAATAATAGAAAGAGAGGAGAAGTTGACAATAAAACAATAATCATAGATAACTTTAACGCCCCAATTACATCAATGGACAGACTATCTAGACAAAAAATCAACAAGGTAGCGGTGACTTTAAAAGACACAACAGACCATTTGGACTTATTTGGTATCTATAAGATGCTGTTATTCAGTCCCTAAATCATGTCCAACTCTGCAATCCCATGAACTGCAGTATGCCAAGTTTCCTTGTCTTTCATTTTCTCCCAGGCTTTAGTCAAACTCATGTGCATTGAATCAGCAATACTACCCAACTATCTTATCTACTGCTACATCATATCCTCTTGAGCTCAGTCGTTCCCAGCATCAGGGTCTTTTCCAATGAGTTGACACTTCTCATTCAGTTGCCAAAGTGTTGGAGCTTCAGCTCCAGTCCTTCCAATGACTGTTCAGGGTTGGTTTTCTATAGGATTGTCTGCTTTGATATTGCAGCTGTCCAAGTGGCTCTTGGGCAAAGGGATTTTTTTTTTTCACCAGCAATTTGAATGGTCCAACTCTCTCATCTATACATAACTACTGGAAAAATCATAGCTTTGACTATACAGAACTTTGTCAGAAACAGGAATAAGGAACTTAAAAAGACATTTCAGTAACTACTAAAAATGTCAATAAACTAAAAATTTCAACAGCTGATTAAAAAAATTAATATGCTGCCTACTCACTTAAAAGATCAAAATACACAAAGAATGAAAGGGATGGACTTAAAAAAGACATTTAGTGCAAGCAGAAATGACAGGAAATCAGATGTAGTACTATTCTTATCAGAAAAAAATAGACTTTCCTGGTTGTCTAGTGCCTAAGACTGTCACACTTCCAATGCTATGAGGGCAGGGCTCGATTTCTAGTCAGGGAACTAGATCCTACATACTGCAACCAAGACCTGGGGCATCTAAATAAATATTAAATATAAATAATAAAAAAAGAGTAGACTTTAAAACAAAGGCTACAACAAAGGACAAAGAAAAATATAATATAATGATAAATACAAGAAAAAGATATTACATTCATTAACATACATGCACCCAATAGAGGAGCACCTAAATATATAAAGCAAATAATAATAGAAAGAGAGGAGAAGTTGACAATAAAACAATAATCATAGATAACTTTAACGCCCCAATTACATCAATGGACAGACTATCTAGACAAAAAATCAACAAGGTAGCGGTGACTTTAAAAGACACAACAGACCATTTGGACTTATTTGGTATCTATAAGATGCTGTTATTCAGTCCCTAAATCATGTCCAACTCTGCAATCCCATGAACTGCAGTATGCCAAGTTTCCTTGTCTTTCATTTTCTCCCAGGCTTTAGTCAAACTCATGTGCATTGAATCAGCAATACTACCCAACTATCTTATCTACTGCTACATCATATCCTCTTGAGCTCAGTCGTTCCCAGCATCAGGGTCTTTTCCAATGAGTTGACACTTCTCATTCAGTTGCCAAAGTGTTGGAGCTTCAGCTCCAGTCCTTCCAATGACTGTTCAGGGTTGGTTTTCTATAGGATTGTCTGCTTTGATATTGCAGCTGTCCAAGTGGCTCTTGGGCAAAGGGATTTTTTTTTTTCACCAGCAATTTGAATGGTCCAACTCTCTCATCTATACATAACTACTGGAAAAATCATAGCTTTGACTATACAGAACTTTGTCAGAAAGTGGTGTTTCTGCTTTTAATATGTTTTCTAGATTTGTCATAGTTTTTCTTCCAAAGAACAAGCATCTTTTAACTTCATCACTGCAGTCACAGCCTGCAGTGATTTTGGAGCCTAAGAAAATAAAATATGTCACTGCTTTAATATTTCCTCCTTCTATTTGCTATGAAGTGATAAGGCCAGATGCTACAATCTTAGCTTTTTGAATGTTGAGTTTTAAGTCAGTTTTTCACTCCCCTCTTTCATCCTCATCAGTGCCTCTTTATCTATAGAATATCCCATCCAAAAACAACCATTACACATTCTTTTCAGTTATACATGGAATGTTCTCCAGTTTGTAATTTGACTTTACCAATTAAAATTATCACCAATAGTACACAAGGTTTCCTTATTTGTCACATCCTTGCCAATATTTGCTATTTGTGTTCTTTTTGATGGCAGTCATTGTGACAGGTATCTGCAGGTATCAAATAAATATTTCATGCAAGGATGGACATGATAAAGAAGAGAAACATCAGATACTTAACAAAGGCAGAAAAGATTAAGAAGAGGTGGCAAGAATACACAGAAGACTCATACAAGAAAAGGTCTTGATGACCTGAATAACCATGAAGGTCTGGTCACTCATGTAGAGCCAGACATCTTGGAGTGTGAAGTCACATGGCCCTTAGGGAACGTTGCTACCAATCATGCTAGAGGAGGCGATGGAATTCCAACTGATCTATTTAAAATACTAAAAGATGATTCAGTGAAAGTGCCACATAAATATGTCATCAAATTTGGAAAACCGAAAGTGGTGGCTCCAGGACAGGCAAAGGTCAGTTTGCATCCTGATTCCAAAGAAGGGCAATGTTAAACAAAGTTCAAACTACCAGGCACTTGAGCTCACTTCCCATGCTAGTAAGGTTATGTTCAAAATCCTTCAAGCTAGGCTTCAATAGCAATTGAATTGAGAATTTCTCAGATGTAGAAGATGGGTTTAAAAGCAGAGATCAAATCATCAACATTTGTTTGATCATGGAGAAAATAAGGGGATTCCAGAAACACATCTACTTCTGTTTCATTGGCTACCTGAAAGCCTTTGACAGTGTGGGTCACAAGAAACTGGAAAATTCTTAAAGAGATGGAAACACCAGAACATCTTATTTGTCTTCTGAGAAATCTAATTGTGTGTCAAGTAGAAACAGTTAGAACCTTACATAGAAAAACTGACCGGTTCAAAATTGAGAAAGGAGTATGACAAGACTATACATTTTCACCTTGCTTTTTATCTTAAATACAAAGAACATCGTGTGAAATGTTGGGCTGGATGAAGCACAAGCTGGAATCGAGACTACCAGGAGAAATATCAACAGCCTCAGATATGCAGATGATAACACTCTAATGGCAGAAAATGAAGAGGAACTGAAGAGGTTCTTGATGAGGATGAAGGAGGAGAGTGAAAAAACTGACTTAAAACTCAACATTCAAAAAAATAAGATCATGTCATTCAGTCCAATCATTTCATGGCAAATAGAAAATTAGCCATGAAGGGGAGAAATTCGAAACAGTGATGGATTTTCTCTTCTTGGGCTCCAAAATCAGTGTAGACTGTGACTACAGCCATGAAATTATTAGACCCTTGCTTCCTAGAAGGAAAGCTATGACAAACATAGACAGCACATTAAAAAGCAGAGACATCATTTTGCCAACAAAGTCAGTGTCACTTTGCCATATAGTCAATGCTATGGTCTTTCCAGTAGTCATTGGAGATTTGAGATTTGGACCATAAAAAAGGCTGAGCACCGAAGAACTGATACTTTTGAATCATTTGCTGCGGAAGACTCTAGACAGTCACTTGGACAACAAGGAGATTAAATCAGTCAGTCCTAAGAGAAATTAACCCTGAATATTCATTGGAGGGCTAGATGCTGAAACTGAAGCTCCAATACTTTGGTCACCTGATGCAAACAACTGACTCTTTGGAAAAGACCCTGATGGTGGGAAATACTGAAGCCAAAAAGAGAAGAGAGCAGCAAACATAGTTGGATACCATGACTGATTCAGTGATTGTACTTAGCAGAACTCTGGGAATAGTGAGGGACAATGAAGTCTGTCATGCTGCAGTCCATGGGGTTGGAAACAGTTGAGTACAACTTACCAACTGAACAAAATTCTGACGGGTGCACGTTGATATCTCATTGTGTGTGTGTGTGTTTTAAATTTTGGCCTCTTTTATTGGTTTTTTATTTATTTATTTTCATCCATCTTTATTCCTTGGCCTGTGTAGGCCTCCCATTGCATTGGCCTCTCTCATTGCAGAGCACAGGCTCTGGGCACATGCACTCCAGAGCACTGGCTTGCAATTGGACACATGGTCCAGCTGCTCTGTGGCATGTGGGATCCTTTCCAGCCAGCGATCAAACCAGTGACCCCTGCACTGCAAGGCAGACTCTTCACCCACTGGACCACCAGGGAAGCCCCTCATTGTTATTTTGATATGCATTTCCCTGATGATTAGTGACGTTGAGCATGTTTTCACATTTTTACTACCCATCTGCCTGTTTTCTTTCGAAAAATACCTACTCACTTCCTCTGCTCAGTTTTTGATACAGTTGTCTGCCTTTTTATATTGAATTGTGTGAGCTGTTTATATATACTGGATACTAATCTATTACTGGTTGCATTATCTGCAGTTATTTTTAGCCCATTCAGTATTTTGTCCTTGCATTTTGTCAATAGTTTCCTTTGTTGTACAAGCCTTTTAAGTTTAAGTATAATGAGGTCCTATTTGTTTATTTTTGCTTCTATATTGTTTGCTTTAAGAGACAGAACCACAAAAGATAATATGATAATTTATGTCAAAGACTATTATGCCCATGTTTTCTTATGAGAATTTTATGGTTCCAGCCTTATATTTACATCTTTAATTCAGTTTAGAATTTATTTTTGAATATGAGAGGGGAGGCAGAATAGAAGAACTGAATGTAAGGTAGTTTAAACTTTACAGTTCCATATCATAAACAATTTAAAACTCTTGGAAAATGGGTGTGGTAAAATTTTGGTTATTGTCCCAGGTTTCTGGCACAAAATTATTCAAATCTCTGGAATTTCTTAAGTTTTACTTGTCAGAAATACTGAAGCCAAAAGAGAAGAGAGCAGCAAACATAGTTGGATACCATGACTGATTCAGTGATTGTACTTAGCAGAACTCTGGGAATAGTGAGGGACAATGAAGTCTGTCATGCTGCAGTCCATGGGGTTGGAAACAGTTGAGTACAACTTACCAACTGAACAAAATTCTGACGGGTGCACGTTGATATCTCATTGTGTGTGTGTGTGTTTTAAATTTTGGCCTCTTTTATTGGTTTTTTATTTATTTATTTTCATCCATCTTTATTCCTTGGCCTGTGTAGGCCTCCCATTGCATTGGCCTCTCTCATTGCAGAGCACAGGCTCTGGGCACATGCACTCCAGAGCACTGGCTTGCAATTGGACACATGGTCCAGCTGCTCTGTGGCATGTGGGATCCTTTCCAGCCAGCGATCAAACCAGTGACCCCTGCACTGCAAGGCAGACTCTTCACCCACTGGACCACCAGGGAAGCCCCTCATTGTTATTTTGATATGCATTTCCCTGATGATTAGTGACGTTGAGCATGTTTTCACATTTTTACTACCCATCTGCCTGTTTTCTTTCGAAAAATACCTACTCACTTCCTCTGCTCAGTTTTTGATACAGTTGTCTGCCTTTTTATATTGAATTGTGTGAGCTGTTTATATATACTGGATACTAATCTATTACTGGTTGCATTATCTGCAGTTATTTTTAGCCCATTCAGTATTTTGTCCTTGCATTTTGTCAATAGTTTCCTTTGTTGTACAAGCCTTTTAAGTTTAAGTATAATGAGGTCCTATTTGTTTATTTTTGCTTCTATATTGTTTGCTTTAAGAGACAGAACCACAAAAGATAATATGATAATTTATGTCAAAGACTATTATGCCCATGTTTTCTTATGAGAATTTTATGGTTCCAGCCTTATATTTACATCTTTAATTCAGTTTAGAATTTATTTTTGAATATGAGAGGGGAGGCAGAATAGAAGAACTGAATGTAAGGTAGTTTAAACTTTACAGTTCCATATCATAAACAATTTAAAACTCTTGGAAAATGGGTGTGGTAAAATTTTGGTTATTGTCCCAGGTTTCTGGCACAAAATTATTCAAATCTCTGGAATTTCTTAAGTTTTACTTGTCATAATTCATAACAAGTCACTCTGAGTTTATGTTAATGAGACGACTTATAAGAGTAACCCCTAGATAATCTCAGGGTGGAGCTGGTAAACAGAAAGACCAAATGACTAGCAACTTAGAAATTTTAGCATCAACCCATTAACCGCAGGAAATGTGAAGTGCAAAGATGAAGATTAAACTCTGTAAAAAAAACTCTAGAACAATAAAGTCCTATGCACTTCCAGAAACCCTTCACAGGGATGATGAACTACAGTTGCAGTAGTTCCTATGCTCCTATTCTCGAGAGCCTTCCATAATTCATTCAGTATACATTTTCATTTGACTGCTTATCTGTATCCTTTATAATATGCTGGTAAGCATAAATAAATCTCTGAGTTCTGTGTCATTCTCAAGATCACTAGTCCAAGGAGGATTCATGGAGAATCCCCTCCCTTCAATAATTTATGGGTCAGACAACTTATACTTGTGATTGGCATTTGAAGTTGGGTAAGGAGTCATGTGCAGTCTTGAGGGAACTGATACCATCTCCAGGTAGATAGTGATAGAGTTCAGGTAAATAGTAGGACAGTGTGTCAGTTGAGGATACCTGCTAGATGGTATTGGGAAAAAACCAAAAACATAAATGAGCCTCAAGAGTTTCTTGGGAGATGATGATGGTGAGGTTTTCAGTAAGAGAAAACAGGATGTCCAACAACTTCATTTGACATCTGTCAGTGAGCAATTGGCACATGGACCACGACCTTCCCTGACTCAATGAAACCATAAACAACACCATGTAGGGACACCCAAGATGACCAGGTCATGGTGAAGAGTTCTGACAAAATGCAAACCTCTACAGCATTCTTGACTTCAGAGGCCCACGAACAGACAGTCAATATCCTAATCAGATTGATTATATTTTTTAGAGTCAAAGATGGGGAAGTTCTATACAGTCGGCAAAAATAAAACCAGAAGCTGACTGTGGCTCATATCATGAACTCATTGCAAAATTCAAGCTTAAATGGAAGAACATATGGAAAACCACTAGACCATTCAGGTATGAAATAAATGAAGTGCTTTATGATTATACAGTGGGAGGGACAAATAGATTCCGTGGTCAAATATGAGAGACAGACTGCCTGAAGAACTATGAATGAAAGTTTGTAACATTATACAGGAGGCAGTGATCAAAACCATCCCCAAGCAAAAGAAATGCAAAAAGGCAAAATGGTTGTCTGAGAAAGCTCTACAAATGGCTGAGAAAAGAAGAGACATGAAAGGCAAAGGAAATATATACCCATCTGTATGCAGAGTTCCAGAGAAGAGCAAAGAGAGATAAGAAAGCCTTTTAAAATAAACAATGCAAAGAAATAGAGGGAAAACAATATAATGTGAAAGACTAAAGGTTTCTTCAAGAAAGTTAATGATACCAAGGGAATATTTCATGCAAAAATAGGCACAATAAAGGACAGAAACTGTATGGACCTAACAAAATCAAAAGATATTAAGAAGAGGTGGAAAGAATACATAGAACTATACCAAGAAGATCTTAATGTACTGGATAACCACGATGGTGTGTAAAAAAAATGACAACTTATACTTGTGATTGGCATTTGTTGGGTAAGGAGTCATGTGCAGTCTTGAGGGAACTGATACCATCTCCAGGTAGATAGTGATAGAGTTCAGGTAAATAGTAGGACAGTGTGTCAGTTGAGGATACCTGCTAGATGGTATTGGGAAAAAACCAAAAACATAAATGAGCCTCAAGAGTTTCTTGGGAGATGATGATGGTGAGGTTTTCAGTAAGAGAAAACAGGATGTCCAACAACTTCATTTGACATCTGTCAGTGAGCAATTGGCACATGGACCACGACCTTCCCTGACTCAATGAAACCATAAACAACACCATGTAGGGACACCCAAGATGACCAGGTCATGGTGAAGAGTTCTGACAAAATGCAAACCTCTACAGCATTCTTGACTTCAGAGGCCCACGAACAGACAGTCAATATCCTAATCAGATTGATTATATTTTTTAGAGTCAAAGATGGGGAAGTTCTATACAGTCGGCAAAAATAAAACCAGAAGCTGACTGTGGCTCATATCATGAACTCATTGCAAAATTCAAGCTTAAATGGAAGAACATATGGAAAACCACTAGACCATTCAGGTATGAAATAAATGAAGTGCTTTATGATTATACAGTGGGAGGGACAAATAGATTCCGTGGTCAAATATGAGAGACAGACTGCCTGAAGAACTATGAATGAAAGTTTGTAACATTATACAGGAGGCAGTGATCAAAACCATCCCCAAGCAAAAGAAATGCAAAAAGGCAAAATGGTTGTCTGAGAAAGCTCTACAAATGGCTGAGAAAAGAAGAGACATGAAAGGCAAAGGAAATATATACCCATCTGTATGCAGAGTTCCAGAGAAGAGCAAAGAGAGATAAGAAAGCCTTTTAAAGTAAACAATGCAAAGAAATAGAGGGAAAACAATATAATGTGAAAGACTAAAGGTTTCTTCAAGAAAGTTAATGATACCAAGGGAATATTTCATGCAAAAATAGGCACAATAAAGGACAGAAACTGTATGGACCTAACAAAATCAAAAGATATTAAGAAGAGGTGGAAAGAATACATAGAACTATACCAAGAAGATCTTAATGTACTGGATAACCACGATGGTGTGATCACTTACCTAGAGTCAGACATCCTAGAATGTGAAGTCAAGTGGGACTTAAGAAACATTACTATGAGCAAAGTTAGTGGCGGTGATGGAATTCCAGCTGAGCTATTATAAAAGATGATGCTGGTGAAGTGCTACACTCAATAAGTCAGCAAATTTTGAGAATTCAGCAGTGGCCACAGGACTGAAAAAAGTCAGTTTTCATTCCAGTTCCAAAGAAGGACAATGCTAAAGAACTCTCTTTAGCTACTACCCTCAGTGCCATCAACCATATCTACAGCATTTCGGGTCTTTTCAGAAACATCCAATGTGTATGCGAACACAGACTCACACAAATTAGTGTATTTAAAGCACACTGTTGTATAGATTATGTATCTTCCTTCTTCTAAACCTAAAATAATATATTAGACACCTGTTATGTTTTTTCTACTAATTATATAAGATTTTTGGTATTTATTTTACTTCTATATCATTGATTTATATGCATTTTTACAAACCAATGCAAAGTGAGGTGAAGAAAATGACTGGGTTTTTTTGTAGATGATTATCAACACCATATTTGCATCATTTATTGTTACCATTATTGTCTCTGCTAAATTGAAATGCTTCAATATCCTACATTAATTTTACAATTACCTGTGTCATAATATGAAGACTATACTCTTTCAATTATCAAAACTTTGTATTACTTTCTAATATATGCCATGTTTATTACTTATAAATATTTTTCTGATGATTTATTCTTCTGGATGATCATTTGTGTCATTTCATCAAGAAAGAAGTTATTTACAGAGTATTTTGAACTACTATTAATATATTTAAGAGGTTTTATTAAAATCACAGGAAAAATTATTTGGAATGAAATAAAAAATAAGATGAAGTTGATGGTGAGTATATATTCTCAAAATTAGTGGAAGTATAGATAGCCAATCAGGAAGAAACTACAAAGGTGGTATTACCTGATGTTCTGTTGAGAAACTTTAAGGATAAATTCCAGAATCTCTTCAATACTCTAAAATTTATTGACATTTCTTCTGTATGGTTTTAACTATTTGGCCAATAAGGAAGGTAAGTTTTCTGTTTCCAATGCTCTTATACAAGCACCTGCAAAATGAGATAATTAAGGATTAATAAATCAGGCAGAAAGAAATTAATTAGTAAGAAAGAAAGAAAACAAGAAGATCTTAATGTACTGGATAACCACGATGGTGTGATCACTTACCTAGAGTCAGACATCCTAGAATGTGAAGTCAAGTGGGACTTAAGAAACATTACTATGAGCAAAGTTAGTGGCGGTGATGGAATTCCAGCTGAGCTATTATAAAAGATGATGCTGGTGAAGTGCTACACTCAATAAGTCAGCAAATTTTGAGAATTCAGCAGTGGCCACAGGACTGAAAAAAGTCAGTTTTCATTCCAGTTCCAAAGAAGGACAATGCTAAAGAACTCTCTTTAGCTACTACCCTCAGTGCCATCAACCATATCTACAGCATTTCGGGTCTTTTCAGAAACATCCAATGTGTATGCGAACACAGACTCACACAAATTAGTGTATTTAAAGCACACTGTTGTATAGATTATGTATCTTCCTTCTTCTAAACCTAAAATAATATATTAGACACCTTTTATGTTTTTTCTACTAATTATATAAGATTTTTGGTATTTATTTTACTTCTATATCATTGATTTATATGCATTTTTACAAACCAATGCAAAGTGAGGTGAAGAAAATGACTGGGTTTTTTTGTAGATGATTATCAACACCATATTTGCATCATTTATTGTTACCATTATTGTCTCTGCTAAATTGAAATGCTTCAATATCCTACATTAATTTTACAATTACCTGTGTCATAATATGAAGACTATACTCTTTCAATTATCAAAACTTTGTATTACTTTCTAATATATGCCATGTTTATTACTTATAAATATTTTTCTGATGATTTATTCTTCTGGATGATCATTTGTGTCATTTCATCAAGAAAGAAGTTATTTACAGAGTATTTTGAACTACTATTAATATATTTAAGAGGTTTTATTAAAATCACAGGAAAAATTATTTGGAATGAAATAAAAAATAAGATGAAGTTGATGGTGAGTATATATTCTCAAAATTAGTGGAAGTATAGATAGCCAATCAGGAAGAAACTACAAAGGTGGTATTACCTGATGTTCTGTTGAGAAACTTTAAGGATAAATTCCAGAATCTCTTCAATACTCTAAAATTTATTGACATTTCTTCTGTATGGTTTTAACTATTTGGCCAATAAGGAAGGTAAGTTTTCTGTTTCCAATGCTCTTATACAAGCACCTGCAAAATGAGATAATTAAGGATTAATAAATCAGGCAGAAAGAAATTAATTAGTAAGAAAGAAAGACTATAATAATCCATAATGATGCTATGTCACTTCTATAGTTCTAATACAAAAATTACAATTTTGCTGGTTACTACTTATTTAAGTTCAATTCCTCCCCGCTTTTTCTCTTTTTTTCTTGTATTTTACATGCAGGGCTAGTGCCCAAGATGAATTTGCCATAATTTATCAGGTTTCATTGAAAAATGTCTACAGTTTATTTCTACTTTTATAAAAAATAGAAGTCAAACCAGAAGAACATAATAGTGTGTGATATATTGATATATTTTTCATTACTTGAGAATATGGACTATTTTCTCTCCTATATATTTGGCTGTTTTGACTTTAAACTTTTGCATTTCAATCAAAGTATAATTTTGAAGGAAGACTGTGTCTTAAGTTTTATTAAAGACTCACCTATGCTTCTTTTTCACTGACTGTAGAGTCCTGACTGAGAAAACTCAGCCACCATCTGTGGGACCCACGGCCCACTGACATAACTGCCCAGCAACCCTATAGCGATCTGTAAATGTATTTGGAAGACCTGACAATGAGATTGATCCAATAATAAATACGTTTAAGAAAGAAGCTAGAGAAACAAATATCCTTCTATTATCACGTCAGCATCTGCTACAGCTATCTCCACGACAGAGAAGAAAGGAATCTATGACAAGTGGCAAGCCTTCTGACTCCAATGGTGGGACTCTGAACTGTGTCCTTGAGAGGGGGTACGTGTGTGTGACATGTGTAATTACTCCACGATCAGAGCATGTGTGAATGTCTATACATGAAACAGAATAGTTTATACCCTAATATGTTATGTGTTAAGATTTAAATGCTGTCAGCAAGCCAGAGCCAGCAAACTCTCATCATCAATGTTCCTATGATTTCTAGTATCCAGCTACATGTTGGGTAAATGTATTTCTGTTTAAAAATATCAAATCATTGGACCATTTTCTACAGTTCTAATGTGAAAGTCTTCAGGGGGATCTATAAATACCCTAAACTCATACTTGCCATGGAAAAATTTTACATGTCTCTGAGTTATTACTTGGCCTCTGAAAATCATTATCATCATTTGACTCCCTTGGAGGGATAATTTACCTCATATGGACAAGCACTTTCCTCCCAAAAGGAAGTAGTTTTACTACCCCGTGCCTCTTAGGGTAAGAAATACTTTTAATTGTTTCTTTAATGCTGATAGCTTCTTTCAACCGGTGAGAGGACTAATCATCTTATGCAAATATCAAGTCAATGAAATAATATGATGTTTGTATTTAAAGCAATTAGGTGCCCACTTCAGTTTCTGCTATGTACTCAAAACTTGCAGTAAGACATTTTGGAACATCATTTGTGATCTTTGATTGAATTAGAGAATTTAACAGAATGCATTTTATGTTTTTGAAGATTACATATATACCTATTAATATGTCATATGTAATATACAGTAATATATAATATATGTGCTATATATATTAGTAAAGTTTATATAAAATTATATATACTATATATATACATTAGACTTATGAAGATTAGTATCTTAGTTAGCATCTTAATTTTTGAAAATAAACTCAAAGTAGATTGGAAATGCAATTTTTAAAAACAAAATAATTTTATTTAGGAAACTAATAGACAACAAAAATAAAATTATGGGCCATATTTATCTCTTGCCTGTACAGTCAACTTTTTTACTTTTCCAGGACTAGTTAAATAGCTCTGCACAAGGCTGCTAGATTATTGATTATACTCAGCTCATCAATCTAAAAAAAATTGACAAGTGGCAAGCCTTCTGACTCCAATGGTGGGACTCTGAACTGTGTCCTTGAGAGGGGGTACGTGTGTGTGACATGTGTAATTACTCCACGATCAGAGCATGTGTGAATGTCTATACATGAAACAGAATAGTTTATACCCTAATATGTTATGTGTTAAGATTTAAATGCTGTCAGCAAGCCAGAGCCAGCAAACTCTCATCATCAATGTTCCTATGATTTCTAGTATCCAGCTACATGTTGGGTAAATGTATTTCTGTTTAAAAATATCAAATCATTGGACCATTTTCTACAGTTCTAATGTGAAAGTCTTCAGGGGGATCTATAAATACCCTAAACTCATACTTGCCATGGAAAAATTTTACATGTCTCTGAGTTATTACTTGGCCTCTGAAAATCATTATCATCATTTGACTCCCTTGGAGGGATAATTTACCTCATATGGACAAGCACTTTCCTCCCAAAAGGAAGTAGTTTTACTACCCCGTGCCTCTTAGGGTAAGAAATACTTTTAATTGTTTCTTTAATGCTGATAGCTTCTTTCAACCGGTGAGAGGACTAATCATCTTATGCAAATATCAAGTCAATGAAATAATATGATGTTTGTATTTAAAGCAATTAGGTGCCCACTTCAGTTTCTGCTATGTACTCAAAACTTGCAGTAAGACATTTTGGAACATCATTTGTGATCTTTGATTGAATTAGAGAATTTAACAGAATGCATTTTATGTTTTTGAAGATTACATATATACCTATTAATATGTCATATGTAATATACAGTAATATATAATATATGTGCTATATATATTAGTAAAGTTTATATAAAATTATATATACTATATATATACATTAGACTTATGAAGATTAGTATCTTAGTTAGCATCTTAATTTTTGAAAATAAACTCAAAGTAGATTGGAAATGCAATTTTTAAAAACAAAATAATTTTATTTAGGAAACTAATAGACAACAAAAATAAAATTATGGGCCATATTTATCTCTTGCCTGTACAGTCAACTTTTTTACTTTTCCAGGACTAGTTAAATAGCTCTGCACAAGGCTGCTAGATTATTGATTATACTCAGCTCATCAATAGGTCCCAATACACAGACACAGACATACACTGACATCTACATGCACATACACCCACAGATCCTGAGGTATTTTATTTTGTTTTATTCTTAGTCTTCCCAAAGGTCTGGTCTTCATTTCTATAAGAAATGTACTCTCTAAATCACCCTGAACCTCTACCTTGAGCAGCTTTATGCATCCTAAATGAAGACAGCAGGGCCCTGGCCATCCCCTAAGAACAATGTTCTTATTTCAAGATGCAGACGCCAAGCAACAGGAGTCCTGAAGCTGCTTCTGACTCGAGCTTGTCAAGCTTTACAAGCTGTTATTTTCCTGCCTCCTCACTGTCCTGGGGACTGCCTGATTGTCCTCTTGAAGCTTTCGCCATTGATTCCTGTTTCCTTACTGTGATGCTCTTCCAAAGAGACCTAGAGGCTAGTACAGATTGTTCTAATGAGGGTAATGTTCAGAGCTCTTACAGAGATGTGTGGGGAGTAGGCAGGAAGCATCAGGGATGACTGAATGATTTGTTTAATCTGTCTTTTTTATTAATCTGCATGCTACACACCCCATTCCCTTGAGAGATTTGCAGTGGCATGTCGCTGGTGTTTTGTCAGATTTGTATTTATAGAGCCCTGGTTTCTGCGAGAGGAAGAAGATTACACCCTTTCAGTACCTTTTCCCTGAGACATGAGAAGGAAGAAAAGGGTCTTTTGTATACATGATGCTTCTTGGTTAGAAAAGTGAGGCTAGTTCACAGGAGACCTATTCTCAATAACCTATTTCTATAGATTCCATAGATTCTGTATCAGTTAGAATCACTCTATCTTTCTTCCTCTGAATTTTGAGAGAAGAACACTATATTAAAGAGAGAAAGAGAGAAATTGAGAAGGAAATACTATGAATGAGAAACGGAAACACAGTTTCTTAAATGAAAAAGAAAATTCCTTGAACACATTACAGGAACACTGAAAATGTACATCAGCAATTGAGATGCAGATTCAATTCCTGTTTTATTTATTTTAAAGCATTAAAGATGCACTCAAAAGACAAGCCATCAGTCCACAAATGACAGAGAACATGAAAATGTATAAGAATAAATTGAGCTTTAATTTCTCTTGACTAAGTATAGGCATTTATCGTAACTAATGCAGTTATAATAGCACAGGACTCTTTTTCCCTCTCTCTCTTCTCTTTGGTAATTTCATCTATTTTGTGGTGTGTCTTAAACCTAATTAGAAAGCAACATTCCTGGAAGTTATAAAATGGCGCTGTTTCTTTTGACCAATATTGGTGAAACTGGTGCAATTACAGTTGCGATAAAAGTTTATGCAAAAACAGTGCCGTGTTTTTGCTAAATAGTATGTGAAGTCCTCCTACTTGTGATACCTAATTACTGGTGTCATGCTCACAACAGCAGCATCTGTGCACGCTCAACACTCTTAATGGGCAGCTCCTACGGGACTAATGCCTTTTAATTGATGGTGTTTAGCGTGGCTTTTGGTTTCTCTCGCCTATGAGAAGCTATGCCCTTCTGCTCTCCTGTCCCCAGATGAGCCGGCTCTCCGCTGGGGAACTCGCAGTACAGATGGTCAACAGAAGGTAAGGATTGCCAGGACTCTAGCTATCAGTCTCTTTTTAGCCAAGATAAAATCTGAATTACTAATCAGCTTTCCTCTGCCCCCACATTCAGTCTCAGTCTTTGCCCAAGCTGTTTACATTCGGATTTAATGCTAATCTCTTTCTTTCAAATGGTTTTATCAAGTCCCATTTGATTTGAAACACACCTTGGTAACTAGCAAATCAGGGCTGGATCATTCCAGTTCCTCAGTATCTGCAGATCATTTCAAATACAAATCGTCCTTTCCTTGGGGAGAGAGCTAAAGGCTGGTTAAATTTCATCTCTGGTATCATCTGAAATGGGAAGTTTAAGCACTTGAATACAATAGAACTAAATGACAGATCACGTGTCCCTCACATGAAGCCAAATAGCACATCCTCTATAGAATTGTTATCAATGTTATTATGTTTAGCTCTCACAAATAGTGCCTTCAGACTTGAGTTTTCTGAACAGTATACCCTTAGTTCTACTTTGATAAGAAGTAAGGTACATAGGAAAGGATAAATGGAATGACATACACCTTTCACTGCATTGTCCTCACCATTTTTCATTGTTATAAAGACAGTGTTTTAAAAATAATCTGCAACAGTTCAATACATTAGGTTGTGCTGGTAAAGAAAGTCACGAAATAGGTTAGAACTTCTAGATTTGCAGTGTTCATAACTTCTGAGATCGGAGGCCTACAAAATATAAGAGGGTCAATTCTGGTTTAGAAGGTGGCAGAAAATTGGTTGCCTCCTTCTGACCAATTAACAAGCATCTGTGTCATTAGTTTTAAAGACAGCCAGTAGTAGGTTTGCCTGTGCAGCCACCCAGAGGGAAGTGTCACAAAGATCTAATGAGATGCTGTTAATTTTGAGGGATATTTAGTGCAGTTTTCTTTTTTGCATTAAGGGGAAAAGAGATATAAAATTGTATTCCTTTAAATTGTGATCCTAGTCCTGGTTTCTAGGCAACCACAACAACAGAATGAAAAACGTATTGAGCCTTTAGAAGACTTTTTTTTTTTTTTCTGAATAAAATGCATGTTTTTTTTCCCCTGTCAATCAGGATTTTTTTTCTTTTCTTTTCTTTTTTTTTTTTTTTCCACTGTATATTCTGTAATGGGATATTTCTAAATTTGAGCTTTAAATTAAAGAAAAATCATTCAAGGGACATTTTATGTGCTGCTATTTACTTTATGCTCTAAGGAAGATACCAGCCTTTAAAGCAACTTAGTGAGATCAAAATGGTAAATTCTGTATATATTAAGAAGCAAAAATTTTTACAGATATATCTAAGAAGACTATCCTTTTTTGGCAGTAAAGATTAAAGAATAAAGCAATAAAAGAAGTGTTGCAAGACTAAGCAAAGAAATAAAACTAAAACAATTAAATAGCGTTTAATGCAAGTGTTTAATGTAAACAGTTATTAATAGCATTTAATATAAATACTTTATAATGTGATAATGTCTCACAAATCGTGCCTTCAGACTTGAGTTTTCTGAACAGTATACCCTTAGTTCTACTTTGATAAGAAGTAAGGTACATAGGAAAGGATAAATGGAATGACATACACCTTTCACTGCATTGTCCTCACCATTTTTCATTGTTATAAAGACAGTGTTTTAAAAATAATCTGCAACAGTTCAATACATTAGGTTGTGCTGGTAAAGAAAGTCACGAAATAGGTTAGAACTTCTAGATTTGCAGTGTTCATAACTTCTGAGATCGGAGGCCTACAAAATATAAGAGGGTCAATTCTGGTTTAGAAGGTGGCAGAAAATTGGTTGCCTCCTTCTGACCAATTAACAAGCATCTGTGTCATTAGTTTTAAAGACAGCCAGTAGTAGGTTTGCCTGTGCAGCCACCCAGAGGGAAGTGTCACAAAGATCTAATGAGATGCTGTTAATTTTGAGGGATATTTAGTGCAGTTTTCTTTTTTGCATTAAGGGGAAAAGAGATATAAAATTGTATTCCTTTAAATTGTGATCCTAGTCCTGGTTTCTAGGCAACCACAACAACAGAATGAAAAACGTATTGAGCCTTTAGAAGACTTTTTTTTTTTTTTCTGAATAAAATGCATGTTTTTTTTCCCCTGTCAATCAGGATTTTTTTTCTTTTCTTTTTTTTTTTTCACTGTATATTCTGTAATGGGATATTTCTAAATTTGAGCTTTAAATTAAAGAAAAATCATTCAAGGGACATTTTATGTGCTGCTATTTACTTTATGCTCTAAGGAAGATACCAGCCTTTAAAGCAACTTAGTGAGATCAAAATGGTAAATTCTGTATATATTAAGAAGCAAAAATTTTTACAGATATATCTAAGAAGACTATCCTTTTTTGGCAGTAAAGATTAAAGAATAAAGCAATAAAAGAAGTGTTGCAAGACTAAGCAAAGAAATAAAACTAAAACAATTAAATAGCGTTTAATGCAAGTGTTTAATGTAAACAGTTATTAATAGCATTTAATATAAATACTTTATAATGTGATAATGTATCACAGAAGTGGACAGGTAGTACACTTGCTGTAACAATACCATAGACTGGGTATCTTAAACTATAGACATTGATTTCTCATAGTTCTGGAGGCTGGACGTACAAGATCAGAGTTCAGGCTGATTTAGTTTCTGATGAGGGCTCTACATTTTTTTTTTTTTTTTTCACATTCTAGGGTATTTTTTTTTCCCTTTCTGTTCTTTAATTTCTATTTTTTTAATTATCACTTTTTTATACCAAAATCATTTTTATTGGGGTATAGTCAATTGACAAAGTTGTGATAGTTCCAAGTGAACAGTGAAGGGGCTTGGCCATACATATACATGCATCCATTCTCCCCCAAACTCCATCCCATCCGGATTGGTACATAAAATTAAGCAGAGTTCCATGTGCTATACAATAGGTTTTTCTTGGTTATCCATTTCAAACATGGCAGTGTGTTTTTGACTTTCCCAAAGTTCTCAACCATCACCCCTTCCCCACTGCAACAATGAGTTCATTTTCTAAGTTTGTGAGTCTCTTTCTGTTTTGTAAATAAGTTCATTTGTATTATGTCTTTTGAAGATCCAAATAAAAGGGATGTCATAAGATATTTCTCCTTTGCTGTCTGACTTCACTCAGTATGACACTTGCCAGGTCCATCCATATTGCTTCAAATAGCCTTATTTCATTTTTTTTCAATGGCCAAGTAATATTCCTCTCTCTCTTCGTGTGTATATATATATGTATGTGTATGACATATCATCTTTATTCATTCCTCTGCTGATGGACATTAGGTTGTTTCCATGTCTTGGTTATTGTAAACAGTGCTGCAACAAATATTGGGGAGCACATATGTCTTCCTGCCATGCTTTTCTCTGAATATATGCCCAGGAGTGGGGTCACAGGGTCATATGGTAGCTCTATGTTTAGTTTTAAGGAGCATCCACACAGTTCTCCATAGTGATTGTACCAATTTACATTCCCACCAACAGTGCAAGAGGGTTCCCTTCTCTCCACATGCTCTCCAGCATTCATTGCTTGTTGAATCTTTGATGACAGCCCTAATGAGCACTCTTCTTGGCTTGCAGGAGGCTGTTTTCTTACTGTGACCTCACAGATTGGAGAAAAAGGGCTAGATTTCTGGTCTCTTCTTGTAAGAGCAGTGAGCCTATCATGAGACGCTCATCCTCCTGAATTCATCTACAACTAACTGCCTCCAAAGGCCTCACCTCCAAATACCATGACATTACAACGTGTGAATGTGAGGAGGATACAAGCATTCAGTCCATAACAATCCCCAATACTTATTTGATTACTCTCATTTTGCAATTTATTTTTATGTTAAGTGGTTTAACCCTCAAAATACCATTTGACTTAAGAATCCTTATTTCATGTTATAGGTAAGGAAATTGAGCATCAATAATTAATTGGCTTGCCAAAGTTTGGGTTTGGCTTGGGTCTTCTGAGCTTAAAATCAGAGATTAGCAAAGGCAAAAACATTAAAATATTAAAACTTGAAGATAAATTATGTTATTCTCATAAGTAGTCTCTGGCATTAGCTGTCATAAAACAAAGGTTTCTCAATAGATGAATGAAACTACTTAGCTTCTTGAGAAAGGATAATTTATACCAGACACAGTTCAACACTATAGGTTGACACTAAGTATACAGATATAAACAAACATTCCTTGTGAGGGTTCATACCATGGGCGATGGGCACAGAGACAGATATTTTAATTAGTATACAATGGTTTGAAGTATATAACAGTGCCTATTATATTATAGAAACAAAAGACTATCATCTGGGCTATCCTGGGGGAAAATAGAAGTAACTGAGCCAAGCAAAGTTTTCATGTGTGTGGATGTAAGAGCTGGACCATAAAGGTTGAGTGCTGAACAATTGATGACTTTGAACTGTGGTGTTGAGGAAGGCTCTTGAGAGTCCCTTGGACTCCAAGGAGATCAAACCAGGCAATCTTAAAGGAAATCAGTCCTGAATATCCATTGGAAGGACTGATGTTGAAGTTGAAGCTCAATACTTTAGCCAGCTGATGTGAAGTGATGACTCATTGGATAAGTGCCTGACGTTGGGAAAAGCAGAAGGGAAAGGAGAAGGGGACAACAGAGGGCGAGATGGTTTGAAGATATCACTTAGTCAATGGACATGAGTTCGAGCAGACTCTGTGAGTTGGTGAAGGACAGGGAAACCTGCTATGCTGCAGTCCATGTGGTCACAAAGAGTTGGACATGACTGATCGATTGAACTGAACTGATATATATATATATGTATATGTATATTATATATGTAATTGACCCTTGAACAGATTTGAACTGCATAGGCCCACTTATCTGCAGATATTTTTGATAAATACTACACTACTGCCACAAGATCTGTGGTTTTTGAATATGCAGATACTCTCATTTTGCAATTTATTTTTATGTTAAGTGGTTTAACCCTCAAAATACCATTTGACTTAAGAATCCTTATTTCATGTTATAGGTAAGGAAATTGAGCATCAATAATTAATTGGCTTGCCAAAGTTTGGGTTTGGCTTGGGTCTTCTGAGCTTAAAATCAGAGATTAGCAAAGGCAAAAACATTAAAATATTAAAACTTGAAGATAAATTATGTTATTCTCATAAGTAGTCTCTGGCATTAGCTGTCATAAAACAAAGGTTTCTCAATAGATGAATGAAACTACTTAGCTTCTTGAGAAAGGATAATTTATACCAGACACAGTTCAACACTATAGGTTGACACTAAGTATACAGATATAAACAAACATTCCTTGTGAGGGTTCATACCATGGGCGATGGGCACAGAGACAGATATTTTAATTAGTATACAATGGTTTGAAGTATATAACAGTGCCTATTATATTATAGAAACAAAAGACTATCATCTGGGCTATCCTGGGGAAGATAGAAGTAACTGAGCCAAGCAAAGTTTTCATGTGTGTGGATGTAAGAGCTGGACCATAAAGGTTGAGTGCTGAACAATTGATGACTTTGAACTGTGGTGTTGAGGAAGGCTCTTGAGAGTCCCTTGGACTCCAAGGAGATCAAACCAGGCAATCTTAAAGGAAATCAGTCCTGAATATCCATTGGAAGGACTGATGCTGAAGTTGAAGCTCCAATACTTTAGCCAGCTGATGTGAAGTGATGACTCATTGGATAAGTGCCTGACGTTGGGAAAAGCAGAAGGGAAAGGAGAAGGGGACAACAGAGGGCGAGATGGTTTGAAGATATCACTTAGTCAATGGACATGAGTTCGAGCAGACTCTGTGAGTTGGTGAAGGACAGGGAAACCTGCTATGCTGCAGTCCATGTGGTCACAAAGAGTTGGACATGACTGATCGATTGAACTGAACTGATATATATATATATGTATATGTATATTATATATGTAATTGACCCTTGAACAGATTTGAACTGCATAGGCCCACTTATCTGCAGATATTTTTGATAAATACTACACTACTGCCACAAGATCTGTGGTTTTTTGAATATGCAGATGTAGAACTGTGAATACAGAAGGAGGACTCCAAGGATCAACCCAGATTTTAAATTGGGCGGGAAGATCAGTGCTGCTAAAACCTGCATTGTTTAAGGGTTTTACATGCATAAAGTACCCTTTCTTTATCCATTCTGAAACTATTGAACGCTTGTGTTGCTTCCACATCTTGGCTATTGTGAATAATACTACAATGGTGGCACAGATATCTTTTAGGGTAATGATTTCATTTCTTTGAGTATATACCTAGATATGGGATTGCTGGATGACATTGTAGCTTTATTTTTGATTTACTGAAGTAAATTCATATTGTTTTACTTAGTGACTGTACTTTACATTTCCACCAACAATGCTGAAAGGTGCCCTTTCCCCACATCCATGCCAGCACTTGTTATCTCTCATCTTTTTGATAACAGCTATTCTAACAGGCCTAATGAACTTAAAGATATCTATTCATGTCACTTAACCATCTTTAATTGAATTATTTGCTTAATTTTTCCCTATTGAATTGTAAGAGTTTTTTATATGCTTTGAACTTTAATATTTTATCAGAATCTGACTTACCAATATATTCTCCCATTCCATTGCTTGCCTTTTCATTTTCTTAATTATTTATTTTGATATGCAGAATCTTTCTCATTTGATGAAATTTCATTTGATGATTTGTGCTTCGGTATAATACCTAAAAAACTGTTTCACAAGGCCAGTGTAAAAACGTTTTTCCCATATGTTTTTCTCTAAGAGTTTTACTGTTTCAGGTCTTATATTTACTTGCAAGTTACTTTTTGTGAATGAAGCAAGATTGGAATTCAATTTCATTCTTTTGCATATGATTATCCAGTTTTCCCAGTATTTCTTGAAGAGAATATCCTTTTCCCATAGAGTATTCATGGCACCCTTATTGAACATGTCAACTGTAATGCATGTGTTTAATTCTGGGCTTTATATTTTGTTACAAATACACATATATTATACAAATACTACACTACTGCCACAAGATCTGTGGTTTTTTGAATATGCAGATGTAGAACTGTGAATACAGAAGGAGGACTCCAAGGATCAACCCAGATTTTAAATTGGGCGGGAAGATCAGTGCTGCTAAAACCTGCATTGTTTAAGGGTTTTACATGCATAAAGTACCCTTTCTTTATCCATTCTGAAACTATTGAACGCTTGTGTTGCTTCCACATCTTGGCTATTGTGAATAATACTACAATGGTGGCACAGATATCTTTTAGGGTAATGATTTCATTTCTTTGAGTATATACCTAGATATGGGATTGCTGGATGACATTGTAGCTTTATTTTTGATTTACTGAAGTAAATTCATATTGTTTTACTTAGTGACTGTACTTTACATTTCCACCAACAATGCTGAAAGGTGCCCTTTCCCCACATCCATGCCAGCACTTGTTATCTCTCATCTTTTTGATAACAGCTATTCTAACAGGCCTAATGAACTTAAAGATATCTATTCATGTCACTTAACCATCTTTAATTGAATTATTTGCTTAATTTTTCCCTATTGAATTGTAAGAGTTTTTTATATGCTTTGAACTTTAATATTTTATCAGAATCTGACTTACCAATATATTCTCCCATTCCATTGCTTGCCTTTTCATTTTCTTAATTATTTATTTTGATATGCAGAATCTTTCTCATTTGATGAAATTTCATTTGATGATTTGTGCTTCGGTATAATACCTAAAAAACTGTTTCACAAGGCCAGTGTAAAAACGTTTTTCCCATATGTTTTTCTCTAAGAGTTTTACTGTTTCAGGTCTTATATTTACTTGCAAGTTACTTTTTGTGAATGAAGCAAGATTGGAATTCAATTTCATTCTTTTGCATATGATTATCCAGTTTTCCCAGTATTTCTTGAAGAGAATATCCTTTTCCCATAGAGTATTCATGGCACCCTTATTGAACATGTCAACTGTAATGCATGTGTTTAATTCTGGGCTTTATATTTT
Source organism: Tragulus kanchil (assembly GCA_022376925.1). Classification (NCBI taxonomy): domain Eukaryota; kingdom Metazoa; phylum Chordata; class Mammalia; order Artiodactyla; family Tragulidae; genus Tragulus; species Tragulus kanchil. The sequence continues at coordinate 82,015,741 of JAIOJX010000003.1, read as the reverse complement.
GTTACAAATACACATATATTATACAAATACTATATGCCTTCATTGCTGTGGTTTTAAAATATGTTTTGAAACTAGAAATTATGAGGCCTTCAGTATTGTACTTCTTAAGGTTGCTTGGCTATCTAAAGCTCTTTATGATTCCACATGATTTCATAATTGATTTTGTTCCAGCAATCTCACTTCTGGATAGTTTTCCAAAATAATAGGAGTCAAGATTTTAAGAAGATTGACACTCTCATTTTGTTTCAGCACTATTTATGACAGATAAATGTGGAGACAAGCTAAATGCCTGTAGATAGATGAATAAATAAAGAAATTATGCTATATGAAAGCAATGGGGCACTATTCACTTTTGAAAAGGAAGAAATGCTGCTGTTTGTAACAATATGGATGAACCTTGTTGACGTTACATTAAGTGAAATAAACCGGTGACAGCAGTACAAATATTGCTTCATTCTACTTAAAGAGGTATCTAAAACAGCCAAACTCATAGAACCAGAATGTAGACTCGTGGTTAGTGGGGGATAGAAAGCAGGGACAAAGGAGTTACCAATAAAAGCTATAAACTTCTGTTATTCAAGATAAACATTGTAAAAATCTAATGTACAACATTGTGCTTATTGTAGCAATACTGTATGTTACACTTAAAAATCTATTAAGAGTAATAATTCTTCTGTCAGGTTTTTTTTTTCCTTTTTGGCCACTTCTATTGGTCTTTCATTTATTTCAATCTTTGTTCTTTGGCTTGTGTGGGCCTCCCATTGCAGTGGACTCTCTCGTTGCAGAGCACCGGCTCTGGGCACACGTGCTCCAGATAAAAACTGTTTCACAAGGCCAGTGTAAAAACGTTTTTCCCATATGTTTTTCTCTAAGAGTTTTACTGTTTCAGGTCTTATATTTACTTGCAAGTTACTTTTTGTGAATGAAGCAAGATTGGAATTCAATTTCATTCTTTTGCATATGATTATCCAGTTTTCCCAGTATTTCTTGAAGAGAATATCCTTTTCCCATAGAGTATTCATGGCACCCTTATTGAACATGTCAACTGTAATGCATGTGTTTAATTCTGGGCTTTATATTTTGTTACAAATACACATATATTATACAAATACTATATGCCTTCATTGCTGTGGTTTTAAAATATGTTTTGAAACTAGAAATTATGAGGCCTTCAGTATTGTACTTCTTAAGGTTGCTTGGCTATCTAAAGCTCTTTATGATTCCACATGATTTCATAATTGATTTTGTTCCAGCAATCTCACTTCTGGATAGTTTTCCAAAATAATAGGAGTCAAGATTTTAAGAAGATTGACACTCTCATTTTGTTTCAGCACTATTTATGACAGATAAATGTGGAGACAAGCTAAATGCCTGTAGATAGATGAATAAATAAAGAAATTATGCTATATGAAAGCAATGGGGCACTATTCACTTTTGAAAAGGAAGAAATGCTGCTGTTTGTAACAATATGGATGAACCTTGTTGACGTTACATTAAGTGAAATAAACCGGTGACAGCAGTACAAATATTGCTTCATTCTACTTAAAGAGGTATCTAAAACAGCCAAACTCATAGAACCAGAATGTAGACTCGTGGTTAGTGGGGGATAGAAAGCAGGGACAAAGGAGTTACCAATAAAAGCTATAAACTTCTGTTATTCAAGATAAACATTGTAAAAATCTAATGTACAACATTGTGCTTATTGTAGCAATACTGTATGTTACACTTAAAAATCTATTAAGAGTAATAATTCTTCTGTCAGGTTTTTTTTTTCCTTTTTGGCCACTTCTATTGGTCTTTCATTTATTTCAATCTTTGTTCTTTGGCTTGTGTGGGCCTCCCATTGCAGTGGACTCTCTCGTTGCAGAGCACCGGCTCTGGGCACACGTGCTCCAGAGCTCTGGCTCGGTAATTGGACACATCTGTCCAGTCGCTCCATGGCACATGGGATCTTCCCAGGCCAGGGATTGAACTGGCGGCCCTTGCACTGCAAGGCGGTGTCCTTACCCACTGGACCACTAGGGAAGCCCCTGTCAAGTGTTTTGACTACAATAAAATAAAAATTAAAAACCTTAGAAGGGATTTTGGTTAAGTGCTGAGGTTGAACTATCAGGAGAAAATATTCTGAACTCAGGAACTCTAAATGATACTGAAAATATATTTTGAATATTATATAGAAAAGAAAGAGAATAAAATGTGAATGTTTAGGCATATATTCTATTTCCTAAGAAAGCCTGGAAATAATTTTTCATTAGTGTTTGAAAGGTCATGTTGTCACTATATATGAACCTCTTTTAGGAAATTTATTAAAAATATGGTTTTGTTTTATTCTCAAAGTAGCTAATATACTGTAAAAGCTCTCAGCAATAAGTCATTGTTGGTAGTTTGTAAATATAATTACCAGAGTTACTTACCAAAAACAGAAATGTACTATTATTATTCAGCCAGTAGTTAATTGTTTTTATTCCTTACCAAAGCAAGAATAAGGTTAAAACTTAAGTTAAATATTATTTTTTCAGGTTTACATGAAAAATCTATTGACAAATACAATATAATAATCACCACTATAGCTGCCAGCTACATTTAATACTTGTTAAAATTCTGTCATATTTGTAAACCGAATGAGACTCGTGTTGTAACAATATGGATGAACCTTGTTGACGTTACGAAAAAAGTCAGGTACAAATATTGCTTCATTCTACTTAAAGAGGTATCTAAAACAGCCAAACTCATAGAACCAGAATGTAGACTCGTGGTTAGTGGGGGATAGAAAGCAGGGACAAAGGAGTTACCAATAAAAGCTATAAACTTCTGTTATTCAAGATAAACATTGTAAAAATCTAATGTACAACATTGTGCTTATTGTAGCAATACTGTATGTTACACTTAAAAATCTATTAAGAGTAATAATTCTTCTGTCAGGTTTTTTTTTTCCTTTTTGGCCACTTCTATTGGTCTTTCATTTATTTCAATCTTTGTTCTTTGGCTTGTGTGGGCCTCCCATTGCAGTGGACTCTCTCGTTGCAGAGCACCGGCTCTGGGCACACGTGCTCCAGAGCTCTGGCTCGGTAATTGGACACATCTGTCCAGTCGCTCCATGGCACATGGGATCTTCCCAGGCCAGGGATTGAACTGGCGGCCCTTGCACTGCAAGGCGGTGTCCTTACCCACTGGACCACTAGGGAAGCCCCTGTCAAGTGTTTTGACTACAATAAAATAAAAATTAAAAACCTTAGAAGGGATTTTGGTTAAGTGCTGAGGTTGAACTATCAGGAGAAAATATTCTGAACTCAGGAACTCTAAATGATACTGAAAATATATTTTGAATATTATATAGAAAAGAAAGAGAATAAAATGTGAATGTTTAGGCATATATTCTATTTCCTAAGAAAGCCTGGAAATAATTTTTCATTAGTGTTTGAAAGGTCATGTTGTCACTATATATGAACCTCTTTTAGGAAATTTATTAAAAATATGGTTTTGTTTTATTCTCAAAGTAGCTAATATACTGTAAAAGCTCTCAGCAATAAGTCATTGTTGGTAGTTTGTAAATATAATTACCAGAGTTACTTACCAAAAACAGAAATGTACTATTATTATTCAGCCAGTAGTTAATTGTTTTTATTCCTTACCAAAGCAAGAATAAGGTTAAAACTTAAGTTAAATATTATTTTTTCAGGTTTACATGAAAAATCTATTGACAAATACAATATAATAATCACCACTATAGCTGCCATCTACATTTAATACTTGTTAAAATTCTGTCATATTTGTAACCAATTTTCTCCTTATACTTACTATATTTATTTATATGCATACATATGTTTATATATGTAATGTGTTTTATATATAATAGATAAATATATATAACTTGAAACCACTCATCCTACTCCTACAGAAACAAAGTCAACAATAATGAAATTCCAGCGTATTTGTTGCTGGAGAGAGTTGACTTGATTTAGAATGAGAGGAAGACAAACTTTCTATTGTGGGTGTTGTCATGCACAAGAGTGACCTAATGTCAAAAGTGTAAGTGGGCAATGTAACTAGCTTAAAGTTATCATCATATTAAGGCAAGCAAAAGCCTGGTGGAGTAGTCAGAATTTTAAGAGATAGATAATTTTAGTAAGTTCTAACATATGCTCGTCAGTCTGGAAGAATGTATACATGCAGAAGGAGATACACGTGCTCAATAAAGACTGGAGCGGGACCTTTATACATATATCTGCCTGAATATGAGGACTTGCACACATGCAAAGCAGACTTGGGAGAATCTTGTTGAAAGTAGTTGACAAACACTTAAATTTACAGATTTCGAATGTATTCCATAACCCACACTTACCTATTTGTGAAAGGTGGAAAATTTACGGAACAAGGCATTTACCTACAACCTCTGACCAATTATTTGCTTTCCATTAAGCCATATTGATATAAGGTAACACCTAGACATCCAAAAGTAAAGATTTTTTAATGTTTAAATTAGAACAAACTAAATGGAGACATTAGAAGTTACACATTGCCAGAAGAATAGACACCATAGAATTATAACAGGCAAGTTACTGCACAGAAAAACAAACACTCAAAAGCATTGAGTATAACCAATAAGTGAAAAAATCAGTAGATAAATTTGCTACAATATCCAGCTTTTAACAGAAATGTATGACATGTCATAAACAAGAAAATGTGATTCAAACTCAGGAGAAAAGGAGTCATAGACTGTGTTTGAAAGACTCTATCCTGAAGTTTGCAAAAAGGGATTTCACAACAGCTGTTATAAATGTAGCTAAAGATATTTAAGTAAACCACATTTAAAATTTAAAGGAGAAGACAACAATTCATAAAATAGTGAATATCAATAAGGGGATAAACACTACAAAAAAGTAGCAAATAAAAATTCTAGCATTGAAAATCAACATATATGAATTGAAATTTTTAACAAATAAGTGTGAACTGACAGTATCAGTAGTTTATTACATAATATGATAAATATGAGATAAAATGCTGAAGAAAAATCAACAAAGTCACAGGGATATTTGAGACATAATAAAACATTTCAACATGAACATATGAGGGTATCAGAATGAATGGAGAGAAAGGATAAGAAAATATGTGTAAAGAAATAATTATTGAAAACTTTCCAAATTTGATGAGATAGTACTAATACACATATCTAATAAACTCAATGAATTCAAAGTAGGATGCAGAAAAGTTATTCACATCTTGAAATATCATAGTCAAGCTTTGAAAAATAGAGGAAATCTTGAAGATTGAGGGTGGAAAATCATTTATTATGTACAGTTTTATATTAAGAAAAATTTCATTTAAAAATTTTATATCAGAAGTAATGGATGCCAAGAAGAAATGGAATAGCATATTCAAAGAGTGAACAAAACTTGTGAATCAGGAATTCTATGTGTATCAAAATGATCCTTCAAAAATTAAGCAAAATAAAGACATCCCAATGTAAGTGAAGATGAATTCTTTCATGGCACTGGATAGTGGTGATGATTTCATGGGTACATCCATATACACAAACCCATCAAGTTGTGTGCATATTAAATTTGTATAGCTTTGTATCCCAAAAATGCTACAACAAAGTGTTTAAAATAGAGAATGTTTTATTAGTAGACTTGCCTTAAATTAAATGTTGAGGAAAATCCTGATTCTTTCAGCTCAAAGAACATGACACCAGAAGACAAATAGAATCAGCATAAATTTGCTACAATATCCAGCTTTTAACAGAAATGTATGACATGTCATAAACAAGAAAATGTGATTCAAACTCAGGAGAAAAGGAGTCATAGACTGTGTTTGAAAGACTCTATCCTGAAGTTTGCAAAAAGGGATTTCACAACAGCTGTTATAAATGTAGCTAAAGATATTTAAGTAAACCACATTTAAAATTTAAAGGAGAAGACAACAATTCATAAAATAGTGAATATCAATAAGGGGATAAACACTACAAAAAAGTAGCAAATAAAAATTCTAGCATTGAAAATCAACATATATGAATTGAAATTTTTAACAAATAAGTGTGAACTGACAGTATCAGTAGTTTATTACATAATATGATAAATATGAGATAAAATGCTGAAGAAAAATCAACAAAGTCACAGGGATATTTGAGACATAATAAAACATTTCAACATGAACATATGAGGGTATCAGAATGAATGGAGAGAAAGGATAAGAAAATATGTGTAAAGAAATAATTATTGAAAACTTTCCAAATTTGATGAGATAGTACTAATACACATATCTAATAAACTCAATGAATTCAAAGTAGGATGCAGAAAAGTTATTCACATCTTGAAATATCATAGTCAAGCTTTGAAAAATAGAGGAAATCTTGAAGATTGAGGGTGGAAAATCATTTATTATGTACAGTTTTATATTAAGAAAAATTTCATTTAAAAATTTTATATCAGAAGTAATGGATGCCAAGAAGAAATGGAATAGCATATTCAAAGAGTGAACAAAACTTGTGAATCAGGAATTCTATGTGTATCAAAATGATCCTTCAAAAATTAAGCAAAATAAAGACATCCCAATGTAAGTGAAGATGAATTCTTTCATGGCACTGGATAGTGGTGATGATTTCATGGGTACATCCATATACACAAACCCATCAAGTTGTGTGCATATTAAATTTGTATAGCTTTGTATCCCAAAAATGCTACAACAAAGTGTTTAAAATAGAGAATGTTTTATTAGTAGACTTGCCTTAAATTAAATGTTGAGGAAAATCCTGATTCTTTCAGCTCAAAGAACATGACACCAGAAGACAAATAGAATCAGCATAAAGAACTAAAGAACACTGAAGGAAAAAAAAAAAAAAAATTCTAAATAATCAAATTGTTCAGAATAGTCCAATATCTACACAGAATGTGGGTTTAAATACACACTTTTTTTTTTTTTTTAAGATTTATTTATTTATTTTGGGCGGGGGTCAGCTTGGGGAGGGAGGGGAGTGGGCAGGCCACTTCTATTGGTCTTTCATTTCTCTATTTGCATCCGTCTTTGTTCTTTGGCTCCTGTGGGCCTCCCATCGCGGTGGCCTCTGTTGTTGCAGAGCACCGGCTCTGGGCACATGCGCTCTGGAGCTCTGGCTCGGTAATTGGACACATCAGTCCAGCAGCTCCGCGGCACGTGGGATCTTCCCAGGCCAGAGATTGGACTGGCACCCCTTGCACTGCAAGGCGGTGTCCTTACCCACTGGACCACCAGGGGAAGCCCTAAATAAACACTTTTTAAAGTCTATATTTCTTATACCTCTATTCCTCTCTTGGCTTCCAGTGTTCCAATAACCAGGCCAGAAACCTTGCTCTTAATTTTCCCTTATATTTTTTACCCTCAAAGAAATAAATGGCCTTTTTTTTCCCCCTACATACTACTGATTCATAAATGCACATGATTTTCTTTATTTTCTCTAGTATCATAAAAACCGAAGTCTTACACATGACCCTCACAATTGCTGGGGCTTCTAACTGGTTTCCACTGCTTTGTCTTGTTGCATTCCAACCAATTTTAGGCATAACAGTTAAGGAATATTTCTGAATAAATATGATTGCACAGTCTCCTTGTTTGAAAGTCTTTAACTTTTTCTGTTTTATTCAAGAAAGAATTCAAACTACTGAAACGCCTCCTGTAATCTGTTTTTACCTGAATTCTATAGTGTCCCTTTAATTTCCTATCCCATAGGCTTTGTACAGTACTCTCCCCTTCGGTGTGAGCAAACCTCATGAGTATTATAGAATATTCTTGACCAGGTTACATTTGATATATATACATATATATATATATATATATATATATGTATTTTCCACATATGTATTACATTTTTACATATATGTATATATTTTTTCCACATACATAATATATATTTTATGCATATATATATATTTAACCATATGTATATATATACATGTATGTATGGAAAATTCTGAAAGAGATTAGGCCACCTTACATGCCTCCCACAAAACCTGTATGCAGGACAAGAAGCAACAGTTAGAACTGGACATGGAACAATGGACTGGTTCCAAATTGGGAATGGAGTATGTCAAGCCTGTATATTGTCACCCAGATTATTTAACTTATATGCAGAATACATCATGTGAAATGCCATTCTGGATAAAATACATGCTGGAATCTTGATTGCCAGGAGACATATCAATAACCTCAAGTATGCTGATGACACCACCCTTATGGCACAAAGTGAAGAGGAACTAAAGAGCGTTCTTGATGAAGGTGAAAGAGAAAGTGATAAAAAAGGCAAAAATCCATATTGTCAAACTATGGTTTAACCAGACATGAGAGTTGGACCATAAGAAGACTGAGCACCAAAGAATTCATGCCTTTGAACTGTGGTGTTGGAGAAGACTATAGAGAGTCTTCAGGACTGCAAGGAGAGCAAACCAGTCAGTCCTAAAGGAAATCAACCTTATGTATTCATTGGAAGGATTGCTGAAGCTGAAGCTCCAATACTTTGTCCAGTTGATGCGAAGGGACAACTCAGAAAAGGGACTGATGTTGGGAAAAATAGAAAGCAAAAGGAGAAAGGATCGACAGAGGACGACAAGGTTTGATGGCATCGCTGAGTCAATGGATATGAGTTTGAGCAAACTCCAGGAAATGGTGAAAGTCAGGAAAGCCCAACCTGCTGCAGTCCATGCCGTCGCAAACAGTTAGATACGACTGAACAACTGAGCTGTACTGATGGAACAGTAATTGTTCTGATTGCATTATATTCTATGAAACGCCTCCTGTAATCTGTTTTACATGAATTCTATAGTGTCCCTTTAATTTCCTATCCCATAGGCTTTGTACAGTACTCTCCCCTTCGGTGTGAGCAAACCTCATGAGTATTATAGAATATTCTTGACCAGGTTACATTTGATATATATACATATATATATATATATATATATGTATTTTCCACATATGTATTACATTTTTACATATATGTATATATTTTTTCCACATACATAATATATATTTTATGCATATATATATATTTAACCATATGTATATATATACATGTATGTATGGAAAATTCTGAAAGAGATTAGGCCACCTTACATGCCTCCCACAAAACCTGTATGCAGGACAAGAAGCAACAGTTAGAACTGGACATGGAACAATGGACTGGTTCCAAATTGGGAATGGAGTATGTCAAGCCTGTATATTGTCACCCAGATTATTTAACTTATATGCAGAATACATCATGTGAAATGCCATTCTGGATAAAATACATGCTGGAATCTTGATTGCCAGGAGACATATCAATAACCTCAAGTATGCTGATGACACCACCCTTATGGCACAAAGTGAAGAGGAACTAAAGAGCGTTCTTGATGAAGGTGAAAGAGAAAGTGATAAAAAAGGCAAAAATCCATATTGTCAAACTATGGTTTAACCAGACATGAGAGTTGGACCATAAGAAGACTGAGCACCAAAGAATTCATGCCTTTGAACTGTGGTGTTGGAGAAGACTATAGAGAGTCTTCAGGACTGCAAGGAGAGCAAACCAGTCAGTCCTAAAGGAAATCAACCTTATGTATTCATTGGAAGGATTGCTGAAGCTGAAGCTCCAATACTTTGTCCAGTTGATGCGAAGGGACAACTCAGAAAAGGGACTGATGTTGGGAAAAATAGAAAGCAAAAGGAGAAAGGATCGACAGAGGACGACAAGGTTTGATGGCATCGCTGAGTCAATGGATATGAGTTTGAGCAAACTCCAGGAAATGGTGAAAGTCAGGAAAGCCCAACCTGCTGCAGTCCATGCCGTCGCAAACAGTTAGATACGACTGAACAACTGAGCTGTACTGATGGAACAGTAATTGTTCTGATTGCATTATATTCTATAAAACTCCATCAGTCTACTAGAGACAGAAGTAGTAATATGTTCCCATATTATAACAGTGGCTAGAAGATGAAGGCGGTTTCTGAAAACATAAATCAACCTCTGGCATATAGCCAGCAAAAACAAAACAAACAAACAACATTAAACAACAAAAGCATTAAATCCCAGAAAAAGAAAAACAAACCTTAGGACCTCAGTCTTACAATTCCAAGGAACTAAATTCTGCCAACAGCCTAAATGAGACTGGAAGAACCTCAAATGATTGTGCAACTCTGCCTGAAGATTTAATCTCAATATAGAAAGATCCTGAGCAGATAACCAAATTAATCTATGCCTGGATTTACAGATAATAAGTGGGTGCTTCATTAAGCTTCTAAATTTGTATTAGAGAATATCAGAAATGCATGCTGTTAGTGCCATGACCCTTTTAGCTTTTTTTTTGTAAAATTCTTCACATTTCAGTTTATATTTAAGTCAAACTTCACTTCCTTCAGTGTCTCTAATGTTCTGCCTTCCTACTTTGGGGCTGTTATGAATTGTTCTGTTGCATTTGCTAAGAAACCTCTCAAAGTTCCTAAGTCTGTATAGGCCTACTAATTCATCAGGATTCCATTTAAAGTTTTTCCTTATATTGGAATACATTCTTTACTTTAGAATCGTATCATATTAAGTGTATTGTGAGCATTTGGCAAATGATAGATAATAGTTCTTAACTGCTGGTAGTTAGTTTAGTCATCAAGATGATCAAAATGAGTAGACTGTTTTCATCATCTTATTGAGTGATCAAATTAAATTGACCGCATTGGACATAATCACTTATTTAGCATTTCTACTATATAAAATTATTATATAGAATTAGTCTTTATAGTAAGAAAAAATCGTAGATCTGAGAATTTTCATGATCATGTGCAGCATGCCGTACGAAAAAACTGAGTTAAAAAAAAAATACGACTTTGATGGCATCGCTGAGTCAATGGATATGAGTTTGAGCAAACTCCAGGAAATGGTGAAAGTCAGGAAAGCCCAACCTGCTGCAGTCCATGCCGTCGCAAACAGTTAGATACGACTGAACAACTGAGCTGTACTGATGGAACAGTAATTGTTCTGATTGCATTATATTCTATAAAACTCCATCAGTCTACTAGAGACAGAAGTAGTAATATGTTCCCATATTATAACAGTGGCTAGAAGATGAAGGCGGTTTCTGAAAACATAAATCAACCTCTGGCATATAGCCAGCAAAAACAAAACAAACAAACAACATTAAACAACAAAAGCATTAAATCCCAGAAAAAGAAAAACAAACCTTAGGACCTCAGTCTTACAATTCCAAGGAACTAAATTCTGCCAACAGCCTAAATGAGACTGGAAGAACCTCAAATGATTGTGCAACTCTGCCTGAAGATTTAATCTCAATATAGAAAGATCCTGAGCAGATAACCAAATTAATCTATGCCTGGATTTACAGATAATAAGTGGGTGCTTCATTAAGCTTCTAAATTTGTATTAGAGAATATCAGAAATGCATGCTGTTAGTGCCATGACCCTTTTAGCTTTTTTTTTTTTGTAAAATTCTTCACATTTCAGTTTATATTTAAGTCAAACTTCACTTCCTTCAGTGTCTCTAATGTTCTGCCTTCCTACTTTGGGGCTGTTATGAATTGTTCTGTTGCATTTGCTAAGAAACCTCTCAAAGTTCCTAAGTCTGTATAGGCCTACTAATTCATCAGGATTCCATTTAAAGTTTTTCCTTATATTGGAATACATTCTTTACTTTAGAATCGTATCATATTAAGTGTATTGTGAGCATTTGGCAAATGATAGATAATAGTTCTTAACTGCTGGTAGTTAGTTTAGTCATCAAGATGATCAAAATGAGTAGACTGTTTTCATCATCTTATTGAGTGATCAAATTAAATTGACCGCATTGGACATAATCACTTATTTAGCATTTCTACTATATAAAAATTATTATATAGAATTAGTCTTTTTACATCATTCGCGTGGTAAATGATTATACAACAATTAGTGCGTAAGCATCTCTGAGAATTTTCATGATCATGTAGGAAAAAATTCCCACTAATACTGCCCAATCACTGACATTTTTTTCTTTTTTCTTCAGAATGACATCTTGGCAACTGTCTTAGTGTAAAAACATAAATAAATAACAACTGCTTTTTAGAATGAATTAGTCATGCATACAAATAAAAATTATACCATTTAAGAAAAATTTTAAAAGTAAGCTTTCCTATCTTCAATCAAGCAGCACATTTTAAAATAAAATAAAACAGTAATTGAACTGTACATGGCTAACTTTTTTTAAAAAATAAAGATTCTTAATTAAAAATCCAGTAGTATATTGCATATGCTGATATGTATCTTCTAATAATCATATGAAAATTTCTAGTCCATAAAATCACTGGGCAAGTGGTTGCATTTATAAATTTTTAATTTCATGATTAACAGATTAATATGCATATCCAGGTACAACTCTTAAATCATGGATATTTAATTGTAAAGAAATCAAATTGGGAAGCAAAGACATTCCTATTTGCCCAATGACAGAAGGAAAGCATGCTCACACTGATTTTGGTTTAGATATGACATTTAAATATTAACTTCCTCCCAACCTTGCAATCAATTATTCTCTTTGATTAGTTGCACACAAAATGTTATTCTAGAACAAAAATAAACATATTTTTATTATACCATCCAGCAACTATACTTTTTGATGTTTACCTAAAGTAGTTGAGACTCTTCACAAAAAAACCTGAGAACAGATATTTATAGAAGTTCTATTCATAACTACAAAAACTTGGAAGGAACGAAAATATTTTTAAGTGGGTGAATAAATAAATAACCTGTGGTACCTCTAGACCATGAAATATTATTCAGCTCTAAAAAGAAATGTGTTATCATTCCATGAAAAGACATGAAAGAAATTTAAATGCATGTTACTAAATAAAAGAAGGCAATATGAAAAAGTTGAAAAGCATATGATTCAAATTATATGACATTCTGAAAATCTATGGAGATCACGCAAAAGGTTGGTAGTTGCCAGAGGTTGGGGCCAGGAATGAACAGGGATAGCACAGAAGATTTTGAGAACAATGAAAGTATTCTGTGCAATATTATCACAATGGACATGTATCTTTATACATTTACCCCAAACCATAGAATGATTAACATCAATAATGAATCCTAATGCAAACCAGGAGTTTTGAATGTCAATATAGATATAATGTGTCAATGGAAGTAGATCAAGTTTACCAAAGGTACCACTTCTGGTGGGGGTTATTGAGAATAGAAGGATGATACATGTGTTGGGTAAGGAGCATATGGGGAATCTCTGCACTTTCCACTCAGTGTTCCTGTAAATTCAAGACTGCCATAGAAAGTAGTCTTAGAATGTTATCTTAGACAGTTACCTGTTATACTCACTTTCAGCCTGTATAAAATGTTTAAAATTTCCATTTAAAGAACTGTACTCATCCCTCTTTCTCTTAAACTATTCTCCAGCCAGTTTAAATACCAACTAGAGACTGTCTTCTAATTAGCTCGGTAGTCTCTTTGTTTTCACATCTGTTCCATGTCAGCTTCTGTCTTAATTTTATCCACATGTTCTTTCCTACCCTAGAGTTTTAAATACTCTGGGTTCTATTCTTCAATATTGAAATTACAACTTTTTGTTTTGGTATTTATAATTCAATACACAAATAAAGACAATACTTCCATTTATACTGTTTCTAATCCATTCAATTTTCTCAGAGTGCCTTTATGTTACATGGATCTGTATGCTCTTTTATAATCATTTATTGTTTATGTCCTATTATTTTTTTAATTTTTATTTTACCTTTTACTTTTACAGAGTTTTGTTGTTTACAGATATGCATGATCCCAAATTAGTCATCACTGTGCTCTATGCTAAACTGTAGTTACCATCTTTGCTAAAGATCCTTAATTCCTCCTTATGTCTAGTTATTCCTTACATTCTGAACCATTGTCAAATTTAAATTACACAGATTAGAATTAAATGTTGTGGCTTTCTTCTAGATTTTTAAATTCCTAAAGACAACAAACCAGAATAAAATCCGTACACTTTTGTGTATTTAAATTGCCACCATCCTCATTCAGACTACCGTCTATCAGGACTTATAATAATCCCTTAACTGGTCTCCATACTTAACTTCTTGACTGAACAACTTCTGTTTTTTTAAAGGTCATATTCATTCTTTGTCAATAGCAGAAGTTGGTTGTTTGGTTGGTTTATTTGTTTATTCATTTACTTATACAACTCTTCTTAATTTTTCTTCAGTGTCTTTTCATCAGACATACAGTCAAATCCCAAATACTTTCTGTTCTCTACAATTCTTTACTGAGTCTGATTTCTTTTTTACATCCACAGATTTTCCTTGTACCAATCTCTTGCTTATTCACTACATTTTCTTTATATTTATCGCACTTGCCAACCTCTTCCATGCTTATTTTGGCAGTGTTACTTTTTCTGCCCTTCTGTATTTTTCTTCATTTGGATGGTTTTTCTCTATATTCAGAGCTCTGTCCCATTATCAAGTATTTCATATACCAGTGGCCTTGAGATACTTGATATTTTTAAAGATTTCTTATTCTTAGACAGAGGAAAGGTGAATAAACTGACACTGTTTTATTTTATTTTATATACACACAGAAATTAGAGGAGTTATTACATAATTAGTTGTAATGTGCTTCCCTGAAATACTATCATAATCTATCAGGATATCTTGTTTTATGAAAGTTCTTATGAATATACAGCCATATGTGAAACCATATGTCTCTATTAAGAATATCATGTTGCAAAACAAGTACCATTTCTACTAATATTCTATACATATGATGAATATATTTATGTTTTATTGTTCTAAAAGATAATGCGTAATGCAAATTTGTTTTAATATTTATGTTTTATGCTGCCCAAATATTTTAAGACATAGAGTAGTATAATTTTTATAGATGTAGTAGCTTCAAAGACCCTTCACTTGTTACAAAACTTATACAGTTGTAATGATTAAAATAACCCATAGAAGCAACACTATTTAAAGAAATACCTGAGTCTGAATATCCAAATTAGTTCTTTTTCTAATTTCTATATATTTGGATTCGCCAGTCCCTCAAATTCCTAAAGAAAAAACCGTAAAATCCGTACACTTTTGTGTATTTAAATTGCCACCATCCTCATTCAGACTACCGTCTATCAGGACTTATAATAATCCCTTAACTGGTCTCCATACTTAACTTCTTGACTGAACAACTTCTGTTTTTTTAAAGGTCATATTCATTCTTTGTCAATAGCAGAAGTTGGTTGTTTGGTTGGTTTATTTGTTTATTCATTTACTTATACAACTCTTCTTAATTTTTCTTCAGTGTCTTTTCATCAGACATACAGTCAAATCCCAAATACTTTCTGTTCTCTACAATTCTTTACTGAGTCTGATTTCTTTTTTACATCCACAGATTTTCCTTGTACCAATCTCTTGCTTATTCACTACATTTTCTTTATATTTATCGCACTTGCCAACCTCTTCCATGCTTATTTTGGCAGTGTTACTTTTTCTGCCCTTCTGTATTTTTCTTCATTTGGATGGTTTTTCTCTATATTCAGAGCTCTGTCCCATTATCAAGTATTTCATATACCAGTGGCCTTGAGATACTTGATATTTTTAAAGATTTCTTATTCTTAGACAGAGGAAAGGTGAATAAACTGACACTGTTTTATTTTATTTTATATACACACAGAAATTAGAGGAGTTATTACATAATTAGTTGTAATGTGCTTCCCTGAAATACTATCATAATCTATCAGGATATCTTGTTTTATGAAAGTTCTTATGAATATACAGCCATATGTGAAACCATATGTCTCTATTAAGAATATCATGTTGCAAAACAAGTACCATTTCTACTAATATTCTATACATATGATGAATATATTTATGTTTTATTGTTCTAAAAGATAATGCGTAATGCAAATTTGTTTTAATATTTATGTTTTATGCTGCCCAAATATTTTAAGACATAGAGTAGTATAATTTTTATAGATGTAGTAGCTTCAAAGACCCTTCACTTGTTACAAAACTTATACAGTTGTAATGATTAAAATAACCCATAGAAGCAACACTATTTAAAGAAATACCTGAGTCTGAATATCCAAATTAGTTCTTTTTCTAATTTCTATATATTTGGATTCATGCTCAGTCCCTTCGATTATGTCCGGCTCTTTGAAATCCTATGGACTGTGGCCAGCCAGTCTCCTCTGGGTTAGTTTATTTAACTTTTAGAATCCATTTATGTTTGGAACTTAAACATAATAATAATGTAACAGATGCATGAAACAAAAGTAATTATATGAAAGAAGTTTTAAAATATTTATCCTATGCAAAAGCTAGCTAAAAACGTTTCAACATAGCTTATATAAAAATAGATGATGTTAAAAATAGATGATGTGGAATAAGAATACTAATATCATTAGAGACTTATCTCAGGAATTTATTTCACATATCAATAATTTTTATCGATTGCAAGAATCCATAGGAATTATAAATGATTTTCCCATTTCTTTATGTTTCTAACAGACTGGAAATATCACATTAGAATTCAGTCTTTTTTTCTCCCCATGACTTTTAGTATCTAGTTTCCATTTGAACAACCAATGCATTTGTCTAAACCACCAGGGTGCCTAACTCTGAGAGAAAGCAAAGGCGTATATGCACTAACTTTTATGTCATCTTGTCATGCTGTGGTATCTCAAGGTGCTTTGCAATAACATTAAACTTAAAAAAGTTATCTCTCCTGCTGAGTTAATTAGTTAAAATCAGATAAGTGGCAATGACAACAAACACATCTTACATTCAGGCTTAGCCCTGGAGCCAATCTCAATAGACATGGAGGAGTCCCTTGAAGCAGGTGCCTTGTAGCTCAAAGGGAGACCACCTGCTGAGACATATTTTAGTAGGGAAGATGTAAGGAGACTTACTTTTAGTTGACTTGAACTTTTGAACAGTGAAAAGAATCCTTAGTCCAAGAAGGTAAGCCTGTGTTTTTGATGAAGCACTGTGAATTAATGTTATCTTAGTGGTGAGACATGAAATTTTAAAATGTACCACTGGAATAAGCCTTACATGCAATGATGCAAGTTCCTAATAATTGGCAGCGACTGTTTTGAATCAGTCATACTCCATTAAATAAATGTTGCTTGAAGAAGGAAGTGTAAAATAACCCATAGAAGCAACACTATTTAAAGAAATACCTGAGTCTGAATATCCAAATTAGTTCTTTTTCTAATTTCTATATATTTGGATTCATGCTCAGTCCCTTCGATTATGTCCGGCTCTTTGAAATCCTATGGACTGTGGCCAGCCAGTCTCCTCTGGGTTAGTTTATTTAACTTTTAGAATCCATTTATGTTTGGAACTTAAACATAATAATAATGTAACAGATGCATGAAACAAAAGTAATTATATGAAAGAAGTTTTAAAATATTTATCCTATGCAAAAGCTAGCTAAAAACGTTTCAACATAGCTTATATAAAAATAGATGATGTTAAAAAAATAGATGATGTGGAATAAGAATACTAATATCATAGAGACTTATCTCAGGAATTTATTTCACATATCAATAATTTTTATCGATTGCAAGAATCCATAGGAATTATAAATGATTTTCCCATTTCTTTATGTTTCTAACAGACTGGAAATATCACATTAGAATTCAGTCTTTTTTTCTCCCCATGACTTTTAGTATCTAGTTTCCATTTGAACAACCAATGCATTTGTCTAAACCACCAGGGTGCCTAACTCTGAGAGAAAGCAAAGGCGTATATGCACTAACTTTTATGTCATCTTGTCATGCTGTGGTATCTCAAGGTGCTTTGCAATAACATTAAACTTAAAAAAGTTATCTCTCCTGCTGAGTTAATTAGTTAAAATCAGATAAGTGGCAATGACAACAAACACATCTTACATTCAGGCTTAGCCCTGGAGCCAATCTCAATAGACATGGAGGAGTCCCTTGAAGCAGGTGCCTTGTAGCTCAAAGGGAGACCACCTGCTGAGACATATTTTAGTAGGGAAGATGTAAGGAGACTTACTTTTAGTTGACTTGAACTTTTGAACAGTGAAAAGAATCCTTAGTCCAAGAAGGTAAGCCTGTGTTTTTGATGAAGCACTGTGAATTAATGTTATCTTAGTGGTGAGACATGAAATTTTAAAATGTACCACTGGAATAAGCCTTACATGCAATGATGCAAGTTCCTAATAATTGGCAGCGACTGTTTTGAATCAGTCATATTCCATTAAATAAATGTGTTAGGCTATTGAAGAAGGAAATGTCATGTTTTACACTTTAGCAAAAAATGACAGAGACCTACTGAAATCACCCCAAGAAAAGATAATGTTCTTTATTTCTTTCCAGTTAAGAGCAGACATAGTCACCAGATTGAAATCAATAAAGCACAAATTCAAGTTGCTTAACTGCAGTAATGCTACTATTGCTGCAAAGTTTAGAAAGTCATGGAGTCAGTTTCCGTCAAGAAAGAGAACCTCAGAGTGAGCCCTGAACATTTGTACAACCCCACTCAACTTCTGGAGTGACACTAGCAATATAATGATATGGGTCATTCAGAGCTCAGTCCCCCTCACAAGAAAATCAGCTACCAAATGTGCATAGACAAGGCACCATTGTGAAAATCCTAAAACACCGAGGCCGATGTACACCCTGAGCCAAAGACAGATGGGCTGCATTAGAGGAGCAAGAGGAATTGCTGCATACTGACCCTGATGGTTAGCACAGCACCACACAGAGAGGAGCTCATGGGCCTACAGTTTCTCTAGTAAGCAGAAGAGAATTCAAAGTAGACACCTTGCTTCTCCAGTGTTGTGGGTCCTCTCCTGAGAGGCTAACATGGGTCCTACAGGAATTTCAGAGAAAATACGTGGGAATTGACTACTGGCGATCTGGTCATGAGAGAGAAGATGAAGGGGTTTACAGCTTACAAGTGTATTTATATCTTGGCAGACTGTGTCCTTACCTGCAGGAGCACCCAAGTGGCTCAGCCAGCAGATCTGTCCACCTATATAGCCAAGATGGTAGGCCCATTCTGCCAAGAAACTTGGGGCACAGTACTGCCTTGTTCAGGACCCTGAACAATAAACCTTGCTGGCCTTGAGGTATGTTCTACTCAGTCTAGACAGGAATGGTCCTGCCTACGTTCTGAGTGCAGGCCTGAGTTCTGATGAAACAGGAGCTGGGTAAAGTTCATGGGAAGCTGTATAATGCAGCAGCACTTGATTGATGAGCTGCAATTATTTGTTATCTTAGTGTTGAGACATGAAAGTTTAAAATGTACCACTGGAATAAGCCTTACATGCAATGATGCAAGTTCCTAATAATTGGCAGCGACTGTTTTGAATCAGTCATATTCCATTAAATAAATGTGTTAGGCTATTGAAGAAGGAAATGTCATGTTTTACACTTTAGCAAAAAATGACAGAGACCTACTGAAATCACCCCAAGAAAAGATAATGTTCTTTATTTCTTTCCAGTTAAGAGCAGACATAGTCACCAGATTGAAATCAATAAAGCACAAATTCAAGTTGCTTAACTGCAGTAATGCTACTATTGCTGCAAAGTTTAGAAAGTCATGGAGTCAGTTTCCGTCAAGAAAGAGAACCTCAGAGTGAGCCCTGAACATTTGTACAACCCCACTCAACTTCTGGAGTGACACTAGCAATATAATGATATGGGTCATTCAGAGCTCAGTCCCCCTCACAAGAAAATCAGCTACCAAATGTGCATAGACAAGGCACCATTGTGAAAATCCTAAAACACCGAGGCCGATGTACACCCTGAGCCAAAGACAGATGGGCTGCATTAGAGGAGCAAGAGGAATTGCTGCATACTGACCCTGATGGTTAGCACAGCACCACACAGAGAGGAGCTCATGGGCCTACAGTTTCTCTAGTAAGCAGAAGAGAATTCAAAGTAGACACCTTGCTTCTCCAGTGTTGTGGGTCCTCTCCTGAGAGGCTAACATGGGTCCTACAGGAATTTCAGAGAAAATACGTGGGAATTGACTACTGGCGATCTGGTCATGAGAGAGAAGATGAAGGGGTTTACAGCTTACAAGTGTATTTATATCTTGGCAGACTGTGTCCTTACCTGCAGGAGCACCCAAGTGGCTCAGCCAGCAGATCTGTCCACCTATATAGCCAAGATGGTAGGCCCATTCTGCCAAGAAACTTGGGGCACAGTACTGCCTTGTTCAGGACCCTGAACAATAAACCTTGCTGGCCTTGAGGTATGTTCTACTCAGTCTAGACAGGGAATGGTCCTGCCTACGTTCTGAGTGCAGGCCTGAGTTCTGATGAAACAGGAGCTGGGTAAAGTTCATGGGAAGCTGTATAATGCAGCAGCACTTGATTGATGAGCCTGATTGGCAATGATATCCATCTGTAGAGTGAGGACTGTGGCCCTATTTAGCCAAGCAACTGTGCACTGTTCTGTTGGATCCAGAGTCTCAAGCAATGGGCCTCCCAAGCTTTGGAGCCTGTTCTGCTATTGTGCCTAGGCAGGGAAGTTAATTCATAGACCCACCTATTGTTGAGTACAGGACACTACCCTACCCAATTGGGAAATATGGCCAGAGAACCCAGGAACTGGCATACAGCAGCAGTGGAGAGCCTGGCTTGTAGCTATATTTGTGTACAGAGCCAAGTTAGGGAGAAGCTAGATGCATAGCTCTCTCTCACTCAAGACCCTACAAAATGAGCTTGCCAGCTTGGGAGTCAGTTCTGACATCCCATACAAATAAGGAAAATAATTCATAGCTTTGCCTGCTGCTGATTATAGTCTCCAATCCTATCCAATTAGGGAACCTGGACAAAGCACCTGAAAAAGAAAACAGCCAGCAGAACCCAAGCTGAGGGCCAGTGGAGTGGCTATACCCACCTGCAGAGATAAATTGATAGCCCCATCTGGCCGGGGAGTTTGGTGTGTAGTTCCACCTGATTTCATTCCCAAACAACTGCCTTGCCAACCTGAGTCCTGTTCTATGGCTATGCCAGGATGGAAAAGATAATTTGTATCCTTCCCACTGTTAAATAAAAATCTACTCCTAACAAGTCAAGAAACCTAACCAGGACATACAGCAAGCTACCTATCCCATCCTGCAGCCTCTATTGAGCAGAACTTGGTTAACAAGACCTAGCCAAGACTTGTCCATATTCAGAGCAAAGCCAATGTCCCCATCTGGACAGGGAATTTGGTATATGGTATACAGTTTTGCACAATTTGGATCTATAAACAATGCACTGTGCTGGCTTATTTTTTTTTTATCTCTTCCCAGGAAGAGAAGCTAATCTGTAACCCTGCCATACGCTAAGCATAATATTCCATCTCACCTGACTAGGAAACCTGACCAGGGAATCAAGATAACTGTGGACCACATCCTACAGTCACATTTGAAAAGGAGCCAAGTTATCAATCCATTTAACTAAATCTAGTCAGCAGTAACACCCAAATTGCATCAGTTAAATAATCCCAATTATGTTATCAACAGACACATCCTGAATCCCAAGCAGATTTGATTAGTGATGAACTGTCTCTGTCGAAGCAAACATATAAAATCTGGTAGAGGAGACCACCTATTCAAAGGTGCAGACATCAATGTAAAGAATCACAGACTTTATGTAAAGAATCACGTGACTTTACCAGGCAAAACTTAAAAAGTCCCAATAACTGCTTCTAAAGAAAGGAGATCTATGAAATAGGTAACAACAAATTCACAATGCTTCTTTTAAAGTAGTTTAATGAACTACAGGAACACACAGGTGGAAAACTAAACAAACTTAGGGAAGCAATGCATGAACAAAATGAAAAGTTCAGCAGAAAAATAGAAACTATCATAGAAACTAAACATAAATCACAAAACTGAAGAAAACAACAACTGGACAGAAAAATTCAACATAGTGACTTCAAAAACCAACTCAACCAAGTAGAAGAAAGGCTCCAAATAATAAAGATAAGACATTTAAAACCATCTGTCAGAGGAGCCAAAAAGGAACAGAATTAAAAAGTGAAGAAAACCTACAGAATGTATAGATAGCATGAAAACAAATAATATTTATAAGAATCCCAGAAGATGAGTAAGAGAACAGAAAGTATGTCAAGTAATAATAGTTGAAACTTTCCCAAAGTTGAATGGAGAAAAGGATACCCAGATTTGTGAGTCCCAAGGATACTAGGTAGATTGAACACAAAATGGACTACACTGAGATACATCATAGGTAAAATCAGAAGCCAAAATTAAAGGGAAAAGTTTATCAGCAGAAGGAGAAAGATAACATGTCACAAACAGGGAACCACCAAAAGACACTGGGGACAATTTTTCAACAGAAATTTTTCAGGTCAGGAGAGAATGGACTAATATATTACAAATTTTCAAGAAGAAAAAAACTGTCAACCAAGAATAATATACTCAGCAAAGAAGGTCTTCAGAGATGAAGGAGAGATAAAGTGTTTCCCTTAGAATCAAATGATAAGGGAGTACATCATCACTAAATCTACCTTACAAGAAATAGTAAAGAGAGTTAATCAAGTGGCAATAAAAATGCTATTTAGAAAGATGAAAACAGACAGAAGTGTAGAACTCACTGGCAGTATTAACCTCATAAAAGTGGTTAGGCATAATTCTCTTATGATTATAGTTTAAAAGTTAAAAAAATTAGGAAACTGACTTAAACTAATCATAATTATAATACTTTACTATTGAATACACTTCATAAAAATGTGTATGCTCTACTATTAACAATTAAAAATGTAGCTAAGGGAAAATTAAAAGCGTAAAGTGCAAGAATGATATTTAAGTTGCTGTTAGCTTAAAAAAAGTGTTAAATTTTAGATTTAAAAACTACAGGAACACACAGGTGGAAAACTAAACAAACTTAGGGAAGCAATGCATGAACAAAATGAAAAGTTCAGCAGAAAAATAGAAACTATCATAGAAACTAAACATAAATCACAAAACTGAAGAAAACAACAACTGGACAGAAAAATTCAACATAGTGACTTCAAAAACCAACTCAACCAAGTAGAAGAAAGGCTCCAAATAATAAAGATAAGACATTTAAAACCATCTGTCAGAGGAGCCAAAAAGGAACAGAATTAAAAAGTGAAGAAAACCTACAGAATGTATAGATAGCATGAAAACAAATAATATTTATAAGAATCCCAGAAGATGAGTAAGAGAACAGAAAGTATGTCAAGTAATAATAGTTGAAACTTTCCCAAAGTTGAATGGAGAAAAGGATACCCAGATTTGTGAGTCCCAAGGATACTAGGTAGATTGAACACAAAATGGACTACACTGAGATACATCATAGGTAAAATCAGAAGCCAAAATTAAAGGGAAAAGTTTATCAGCAGAAGGAGAAAGATAACATGTCACAAACAGGGAACCACCAAAAGACACTGGGGACAATTTTTCAACAGAAATTTTTCAGGTCAGGAGAGAATGGACTAATATATTACAAATTTTCAAGAAGAAAAAAACTGTCAACCAAGAATAATATACTCAGCAAAGAAGGTCTTCAGAGATGAAGGAGAGATAAAGTGTTTCCCTTAGAATCAAATGATAAGGGAGTACATCATCACTAAATCTACCTTACAAGAAATAGTAAAGAGAGTTAATCAAGTGGCAATAAAAATGCTATTTAGAAAGATGAAAACAGACAGAAGTGTAGAACTCACTGGCAGTATTAACCTCATAAAAGTGGTTAGGCATAATTCTCTTATGATTATAGTTTAAAAGTTAAAAAAATTAGGAAACTGACTTAAACTAATCATAATTATAATACTTTACTATTGAATACACTTCATAAAAATGTGTATGCTCTACTATTAACAATTAAAAATGTAGCTAAGGGAAAATTAAAAGCGTAAAGTGCAAGAATGATATTTAAGTTGCTGTTAGCTTAAAAAAAGTGTTAAAATATAAGATTTTTTAAATGTTTATGGTAAACACAAGAAAAACATATAGTTGGTACACAGAAATTATTATAAAGAAGTCAAAACATATCTCTTCTAAAGTCATTAAATCACCAAAGAAGACAGTAATACAGGAAGTAAGCAAAATGGATCTACAAAGCATTTGAAAAGAATAAATAAAATTGCATGATTAATGCTTTCTCTATCAACAACTGCTTTAAATGTAAATAAATTAAATTCTCCAATAAAAGACAGAATTGCTGGATATGTAAAAAACAAAATGCTTTCATATGCTACCTAAAAAAGACTTACTTTGGTTGTAAGGATACACATAGACTGAAAGTGAAGACATGAAAAAAGAAATTTTAAGCAAATGATAAATGAGAGAAATAGATATCCTTAATATCAGGCAAAATAGATTTCAAGCTAAAAATGTTTAAAAGAGACAAAGAAGTACATTATGTAATGATAAAGTCATCAATTCATCAAGAAGATATAATAATTGTAAATATTTATGTACCCATTATCTGCTCATCTAAATATATAAAGGAAATACTAAAAGAACTCAAAGAAGTAAGGACCAATGCATTGATTGCTGGAGAATCTGATATGCCACTCTCAACAATGGATAGGTCATCTAAGCAGAGAAACAAATAGGAAAGGACTCAATTTGAACAATTGTTAAAACCATGTGAAATTAAGAAACACATATGGAACAATTTCAACAATGGCAGAATAGCATCATACACTAAATCTACCTTACAAGAAATAGTAAAGAGAGTTAATCAAGTGGCAATAAAAATGCTATTTAGAAAGATGAAAACAGACAGAAGTGTAGAACTCACTGGCAGTATTAACCTCATAAAAGTGGTTAGGCATAATTCTCTTATGATTATAGTTTAAAAGTTAAAAAAATTAGGAAACTGACTTAAACTAATCATAATTATAATACTTTACTATTGAATACACTTCATAAAAATGTGTATGCTCTACTATTAACAATTAAAAATGTAGCTAAGGGAAAATTAAAAGCGTAAAGTGCAAGAATGATATTTAAGTTGCTGTTAGCTTAAAAAAAGTGTTAAAATATAAGATTTTTTAAATGTTTATGGTAAACACAAGAAAAACATATAGTTGGTACACAGAAATTATTATAAAGAAGTCAAAACATATCTCTTCTAAAGTCATTAAATCACCAAAGAAGACAGTAATACAGGAAGTAAGCAAAATGGATCTACAAAGCATTTGAAAAGAATAAATAAAATTGCATGATTAATGCTTTCTCTATCAACAACTGCTTTAAATGTAAATAAATTAAATTCTCCAATAAAAGACAGAATTGCTGGATATGTAAAAAACAAAATGCTTTCATATGCTACCTAAAAAAGACTTACTTTGGTTGTAAGGATACACATAGACTGAAAGTGAAGACATGAAAAAAGAAATTTTAAGCAAATGATAAATGAGAGAAATAGATATCCTTAATATCAGGCAAAATAGATTTCAAGCTAAAAATGTTTAAAAGAGACAAAGAAGTACATTATGTAATGATAAAGTCATCAATTCATCAAGAAGATATAATAATTGTAAATATTTATGTACCCATTATCTGCTCATCTAAATATATAAAGGAAATACTAAAAGAACTCAAAGAAGTAAGGACCAATGCATTGATTGCTGGAGAATCTGATATGCCACTCTCAACAATGGATAGGTCATCTAAGCAGAGAAACAAATAGGAAAGGACTCAATTTGAACAATTGTTAAAACCATGTGAAATTAAGAAACACATATGGAACAATTTCAACAATGGCAGAATACATATACATAGATATGAGATATTTTCTAGGAGAAAATCTTTGAGAATTCACAAATACATACAAAGAAAACATACTCCTGAAAAATCATGGATCAAAGACAAAGTTAAAACTGAAAAAAAAAAAAAAAAAAAAAAAAACCTTAGACAAAATGAAATGGAGACAAAGCATACTAAAATTTATACCAAAATATAGCAAAAGTTATTTGAATAGGGTAATTTCTAGCTACACATGCAGTTGTCAAGAAAGTATAAACGTGTCAAATAAGCAACCTAAATTTATAAAAAGATAAAAAGAAGAACAAATTAAGCCCAAAGTTAGTAGAAGGAAGTAAATAATAAAGGTGAGAGTAGAAATAAATAAAACATAGATCAGGAAAATAATACAAAATATTTAAAAAGCCAAGAAGTATATTCTTTGAAAAGATAATTAAAACTGACAAAATTTTATGAGATTAACCAAGGACAGAAGGGAAAGGACTCAAATAAATAAAATTATAAATGAAAGACAAGACATATCTAATACTACACAAATACAAAAAATCATGAGACTACTATGAACAATTATACAACAACCAACGGGACAAACTAAAAGAAACTGATGAACTCCTGGAAGCATGTAACCTTCCAGGACTGAATCAGCGGAAAAACAAAACAAGACTCTGAGTAGACTAATAAATAGTAACAAGATTGAACCAGTAATCAAAAGCCTCCCAACAAAAATAAACCCAGAAACAGATATGTTCATTGATGAATTTTACCAAATGCTTAATGAAAAAAGAAAAAAACAAAGAAGTAAGGATTCATCAATTCATCAAGAAGATATAATAATTGTAAATATTTATGTACCCATTATCTGCTCATCTAAATATATAAAGGAAATACTAAAAGAACTCAAAGAAGTAAGGACCAATGCATTGATTGCTGGAGAATCTGATATGCCACTCTCAACAATGGATAGGTCATCTAAGCAGAGAAACAAATAGGAAAGGACTCAATTTGAACAATTGTTAAAACCATGTGAAATTAAGAAACACATATGGAACAATTTCAACAATGGCAGAATACATATACATAGATATGAGATATTTTCTAGGAGAAAATCTTTGAGAATTCACAAATACATACAAAGAAAACATACTCCTGAAAAATCATGGATCAAAGACAAAGTTAAAACTGAAAAAAAAAAAAAAAAAACAAAAAACCTTAGACAAAATGAAATGGAGACAAAGCATACTAAAATTTATACCAAAATATAGCAAAAGTTATTTGAATAGGGTAATTTCTAGCTACACATGCAGTTGTCAAGAAAGTATAAACGTGTCAAATAAGCAACCTAAATTTATAAAAAGATAAAAAGAAGAACAAATTAAGCCCAAAGTTAGTAGAAGGAAGTAAATAATAAAGGTGAGAGTAGAAATAAATAAAACATAGATCAGGAAAATAATACAAAATATTTAAAAAGCTAAGAAGTATATTCTTTGAAAAGATAATTAAAACTGACAAAATTTTATGAGATTAACCAAGGACAGAAGGGAAAGGACTCAAATAAATAAAATTATAAATGAAAGACAAGACATATCTAATACTACACAAATACAAAAAATCATGAGACTACTATGAACAATTATACAACAACCAACGGGACAAACTAAAAGAAACTGATGAACTCCTGGAAGCATGTAACCTTCCAGGACTGAATCAGCGGAAAAACAAAACAAGACTCTGAGTAGACTAATAAATAGTAACAAGATTGAACCAGTAATCAAAAGCCTCCCAACAAAAATAAACCCAGAAACAGATATGTTCATTGATGAATTTTACCAAATGCTTAATGAAAATTAATACTAATTTTTCTGAAATATTGATAAGTCAAAATTTGCAAAAAGAAAAATTTGCAGCACATTAAAAGGATTGTACCACATGATTAAGAAGAATTTATCTTTGAAATGAAAGAATGGTTCAGCATATGCAAATAAATCAATGTAATGTATCACATTAGCCTAACAAAAAATAGAATGTAGATGAACATATCTATGGAAGCAAAAATATATTTGAGAAGATTCTGTATCCATTCTTGATAAAAACTATACAATACCTCAACATAATAAAGGTCTTATATGAGGACCACTTTAACATCATACTCAATGGTGAAAGGTTGAAAGCTTTTCTCATATGAACAAGAACAAGAAAAGGGTGCTCCTTCTCACTAATTTTATTCAACATAATACTGAAAGTCTTAGGCAGAGGAGTCAGGCAAGAAAAAGAAATAAATGTTGGTCAAATAGGAAAGGAAAAAGTAAAATTATTTACACTTATAGATAACATGATTTTATATAGAGAAAATCATGAAAGCTGCACACAAAAAACTTGGATCTAAACAGATTCAGTAAAGATGCAGAATGCAAAATCAACATACGCAAATGGTTAGTGTTTCTATGCACTAACAATGAATTATTTGAAAAAGAAAGAATAAAACAGTCTCATTTGTTATCAAATACACAAAAAATTAATGTATAGAAAAAAGTTAAATAAGGAGATGGAATATATTAAAAACAGTAAGATGTTAATGAAAGAAATTATAAAAGACACAAGCATGTAGAAAGTCAACCTGTGATTATGGATGAAAATAATTATTATTGTTAAAATGTTCATACAACTCAAAGTCATCGATAAATTCAACAACACTGTTTTTTCAACCTTTGTATAAACCACGAAAGGCCACACACAGACTACTATGAACAATTATACAACAACCAACGGGACAAACTAAAAGAAACTGATGAACTCCTGGAAGCATGTAACCTTCCAGGACTGAATCAGCGGAAAACAAAACAAGACTCTGAGTAGACTAATAAATAGTAACAAGATTGAACCAGTAATCAAAAGCCTCCCAACAAAAATAAACCCAGAAACAGATATGTTCATTGATGAATTTTACCAAATGCTTAATGAAAATTAATACTAATTTTTCTGAAATATTGATAAGTCAAAATTTGCAAAAAGAAAAATTTGCAGCACATTAAAAGGATTGTACCACATGATTAAGAAGAATTTATCTTTGAAATGAAAGAATGGTTCAGCATATGCAAATAAATCAATGTAATGTATCACATTAGCCTAACAAAAAATAGAATGTAGATGAACATATCTATGGAAGCAAAAATATATTTGAGAAGATTCTGTATCCATTCTTGATAAAAACTATACAATACCTCAACATAATAAAGGTCTTATATGAGGACCACTTTAACATCATACTCAATGGTGAAAGGTTGAAAGCTTTTCTCATATGAACAAGAACAAGAAAAGGGTGCTCCTTCTCACTAATTTTATTCAACATAATACTGAAAGTCTTAGGCAGAGGAGTCAGGCAAGAAAAAGAAATAAATGTTGGTCAAATAGGAAAGGAAAAAGTAAAATTATTTACACTTATAGATAACATGATTTTATATAGAGAAAATCATGAAAGCTGCACACAAAAAACTTGGATCTAAACAGATTCAGTAAAGATGCAGAATGCAAAATCAACATACGCAAATGGTTAGTGTTTCTATGCACTAACAATGAATTATTTGAAAAAGAAAGAATAAAACAGTCTCATTTGTTATCAAATACACAAAAAATTAATGTATAGAAAAAAGTTAAATAAGGAGATGGAATATATTAAAAACAGTAAGATGTTAATGAAAGAAATTATAAAAGACACAAGCATGTAGAAAGTCAACCTGTGATTATGGATGAAAATAATTATTATTGTTAAAATGTTCATACAACTCAAAGTCATCGATAAATTCAACACAGTCCTTAAGATTCCACTGTTTTTTTTTTTTTTTCCCTACAAAAATGGAAAAAAACAACACTAAAATTTGTATGAAACCACGAAAGGCCACACACAGTCAAAATAATTCTGAGTAGGAAGAACTCATTTGGAGGCATCAGAATCTCTCATTTCAAACTATATTACGAAGTTATGTAGCAATCAGAACAATATGGTATTGGTATTAAAACATACCCACAGATGAATGGGATAGGATGAAGAGCCCAGAAATAGACTCATGTACAAATACTTGACTAACTTATGATAAAAAGCTAATACTCAGTGAAGAAAAGATAATCTTTAGAAAAATTAAATATCCACATACATAGAATGAAACTAGAACCCTAGCTTACTCCATTTATAAAAATTAATTCTAAATTGATTAAAAACTTAAATGTAAGAAATGAAGCCATAAAACTACTACAAAAAAAGTAGGGATAATAAAATCTTCTTTGACATAGCTTCTGGCAATTTTTTAATTTATTTATTTAAGACTCCTAAATTATAATCAACAATATAAAAGATAAACAAGTGGTATAAGATAAACAAGTACTATCTATCTAAAATTGTCAGCAGAATAGAAGAAACAATAAAATGAAAAGACAATTTACCTATTGCTTTTAAAGGAAAAGGGAAAAGGTTGGTTGCAAAATATATTCTCATAAGGCATTAATATCTAAAATATATAAGAAGCTTATGAACTCAGAAGCAAAGAAAACAACTCATCTTAAAAATGAACAATGATCCAAATAGACATTTTTCCAAAGAGGATATTCAAACAGCTAACAAGTACATGAAAAAGTGGTCAATATCACTGATCATTGGGGAAATGCTAATCAAAACCACAATGAAATTTCATTTCATATCTGGTAGAATGACTATAATCAAAGACAAGAGTCAACAAGTGATAGTGAAAATTTAGAAAAAATGAGGCCTTCATGCATTGTTGGTAGATATAGGTACTGTTGGTATAGATATACGTACAGCTGATATAGGTAGATATGCCCTATACTAGTGTATACAGTATAGGGGCTTCTCTGGTGGCTCAAACAGCAAAGATAATACCTGCAATGCAGGAGACTTGGGTTCAGTTACTGAATTGGGAAGATTCCTTGGAGAAGGTAATGGCTATCCACTCCAGTATTCTTGTCTGGAGAATTTCAAGCACAAGGGGACCTGGGAGGTTATAGTCCATGGAATCACAAAGAGTCAGACATGACTGAGTGACTAACATATTCAGTATGGAACCTACATGAAATTCTCTCAAAAAGTTAAAAATTAAATCAGCATTCAACAATTTTATTTCTGGTTGTAGATCCAAAGGGATATAAAATTATTGTCTCAATAATAATTCATTGAGCATTGCAGTATTATTTACAATAGTCAAGAAAGACACAACCAACATATCTAATAACTAATGAACTACCAAGGAGTATAACACATGTATATACATATGTGCATATAAAGTTATTATATGTATAATAGCTTCTTATTTACACATGAATATAAGGAAACACTGGCACTTGAGATTATATGAGTGGACTTTGAGGGCTTTAGGGAAATGATCTAAGTCAGATAAACACTGTATGACCTCACTTACATGTGGTATTTGAGAAAACCATACTCAAAGAAGCAGAGACCAGACTTTATGGTTGCCAACGGTGCAGTTTGGAGGTTGGGGGATTTGGGTGAGGATGATGAAGATGTGCAAACCTGTAGTTATCTGAATAGTTGTATATTTGATAATTGCTAATAGAGTATATCTTAAGAAGTTTCATCACAAAGAAACATTTTTGTAACTATATGAGCTGAGATGTATTAACTAAAGTTATTTTGATAGTTATTTATAAAATTATTGTACAGCACATCATTATACTGTAAATTTTAAACTTATGTAATATTATGCATCAAATACATATCAGTTAAATGGAGGAAAATTCTACAAGTCCTTGTTCTCGTGTAGTTCTTGGATAATTATGTTTTTTAATATCTTTTATTTGCATTTATTTTTAATTTCTCTCTGGTAAAGTGTGTGCATGCTAGCTTGTTTCAGTTGTGTTGGACCATGTAAGACGATATGGTCTGTAGACTGTGAGGCTTCTCTGTCAGCATGATTCTCCAGGAAAAAATACTGGAGTGGGTTGCCATGCTCTCCTCCAGGGAATCTTCTCAACCAGGAATTGTGCCTAAATTTCTTCAGTCTCCTGCATTCTCAGGTGGGTTCTTTACCACTAGTGTTGCCTGGGAAGAGAGAAACATATATCAGCAAAATGGGAGACAATTTGATAAGTTCTTATTCTCACATAGGTCTTGGGCAATTGTGTTTTGGTATTATGCTTTGTCATTTATTTATAATTTATCTGTGACAAAATGCATTACTGATCAAACTATTCACTTGCTTTTCCTTTCATTTCAATGGCTCAGTCATGTCCAACTCTTTGTAATCTCATGGACTGCAGCATGTCAGGCTTCCCTGTACTTCACTATCTCCTGGAGCTTGCTCTAATCAGGTCTAGTGATTCAATGATGCCATCCAACCATCTTGTCCTCTGTCGTCTCCTCCTTGTTTTCTATTTTTCCCAGCATATGGCTTTTTCCAATGAGTGATATCTTTACATCAGATGGCCAGAGTGTTGGAGTTTCAGCTTCAGCATCAGTCCTTGCAATGAATATTCCCTTTAGGATTGACTGGTTTGATCTTGCAGTCCAAGGGGTTCTCAAGAGTCTTCTCCAACACCACAATTCAAAGGCATCAATTCCTCAATGTTCAGCCTTTTCTGATTTTTCAACTCTCACATCCATACATACCACTGGGAAAACCATAGCTTTGACTATATTAGACTTTTGTTGGTAATGTGATGTCTCTGTTTTTTAATGTGTTGTCTCAGTTTGTGAGAGCTTGTCTTCCAAGGAGTAAGCATATTTTAATTTCATGGCTGCGGTCACCATCTACAATGAATTGGAAGTCCAAGAAAAAAAAATTCTGTCACTGTTTACATTGCTTGCCCATCTGTTTCCCATGGATTGATGGGACAGGATGCCATGATCTTAGTCTTTTGAATGCTGAGTTTTAGGCCAGCCTTTTCAGTCTTCTCTTTAATCTTCACCAAGAGGCTTTTTTGATTCCTCTTTGCTTTCTGCCATTAGGGTGGTGTCACCTGCATACCTGAGGTTATTGGCTTTTCTCCTAGCATTCTTGACTCCAGCTTTTGCTTTATCCTGACTGGCATTTCACATGATGTACTTTGCACATAAGCTAAATAAGCAGTGTGACATGCTCCTTTCCCAATTTGTAATCAGTTTGTCATTCCATGTCTTGTTCTAACCGTTGCTTCTTGTTCTTCATACAGTTTTTCCAGGAGGCAAGTAAAGTGGTCTGGTATTCTCGTCCCTTTCATAATTTTCCATAGTTTGTTGTGATCCTCACAGTTAAAAGTTTAACATAGTCAATGAAGCAGAAGTAGATTTTTTTTTCTGGGACTCCTTTGCTTTTTCTAAGATCGTACAGATGTTGGCAATTTGATTGCTGGTTCCTCTGCCTTTTTTTCATTCAGCTTGTATATATGGAAATCCTTGTTTCACATACTGTTGAAACCTAGCTTGGAGGATTTAAGCATTACTTGGATAGTTGTGAAATGAATGAAATAATGCAGTAGTTTGAACATTCTTTGGCATTGCCCTTTTTTGGTATTGGAACAAAACTGACCTTTTCCAGTTTGCTGAGTTTTCCAAATTTGCTGGCACATTGAGTATAATGCTTTACAACATCATCTTTTAGGATTTGAAATATCTCAGCTGGAATTTCATTACCTCCATTAGTTTTACTCATAGTAATGTTTTACAGGATCCACTTGACTTTGCATTCTAAGATGTCTGACTTTAGGTGTGTGATCTTGCAGTCCAAGGGGTTCTCAAGAGTCTTCTCCAACACCACAATTCAAAGGCATCAATTCCTCAATGTTCAGCCTTTTCTGATTTTTCAACTCTCACATCCATACATACCACTGGGAAAACCATAGCTTTGACTATATTAGACTTTTGTTGGTAATGTGATGTCTCTGTTTTTTAATGTGTTGTCTCAGTTTGTGAGAGCTTGTCTTCCAAGGAGTAAGCATATTTTAATTTCATGGCTGCGGTCACCATCTACAATGAATTGGAAGTCCAAGAAAAAAATTCTGTCACTGTTTACATTGCTTGCCCATCTGTTTCCCATGGATTGATGGGACAGGATGCCATGATCTTAGTCTTTTGAATGCTGAGTTTTAGGCCAGCCTTTTCAGTCTTCTCTTTAATCTTCACCAAGAGGCTTTTTTGATTCCTCTTTGCTTTCTGCCATTAGGGTGGTGTCACCTGCATACCTGAGGTTATTGGCTTTTCTCCTAGCATTCTTGACTCCAGCTTTTGCTTTATCCTGACTGGCATTTCACATGATGTACTTTGCACATAAGCTAAATAAGCAGTGTGACATGCTCCTTTCCCAATTTGTAATCAGTTTGTCATTCCATGTCTTGTTCTAACCGTTGCTTCTTGTTCTTCATACAGTTTTTCCAGGAGGCAAGTAAAGTGGTCTGGTATTCTCGTCCCTTTCATAATTTTCCATAGTTTGTTGTGATCCTCACAGTTAAAAGTTTAACATAGTCAATGAAGCAGAAGTAGATTTTTTTTTCTGGGACTCCTTTGCTTTTTCTAAGATCGTACAGATGTTGGCAATTTGATTGCTGGTTCCTCTGCCTTTTTTTCATTCAGCTTGTATATATGGAAATCCTTGTTTCACATACTGTTGAAACCTAGCTTGGAGGATTTAAGCATTACTTGGATAGTTGTGAAATGAATGAAATAATGCAGTAGTTTGAACATTCTTTGGCATTGCCCTTTTTTGGTATTGGAACAAAAACTGACCTTTTCCAGTCCTGAGACCACTGCTGAGTTTTCCAAATTTGCTGGCACATTGAGTATAATGCTTTACAACATCATCTTTTAGGATTTGAAATATCTCAGCTGGAATTTCATTACCTCCATTAGTTTTACTCATAGTAATGTTTTACAGGATCCACTTGACTTTGCATTCTAAGATGTCTGACTTTAGGTGTGTGATCATGCCATTGTGGTCATCTGGCTCATAAGATCTTCTTCGTACAGTTCTTCTTTTCATTCTTTCAACAACTTCTCAATATCTTCTGCTTCTGTTAGGCCCATACCATTTCTGTATTTTATTGTACTTTCTTTGCATGAAATGTTCCCTTGGTATCTCTAATTTTTTGTAAAGATCTCTACTCTTTCCCATTTTATTGTTTTTGTTATTTCTTTGCACTGTTCACTTAAGAAGGCCTTCTTGTCTCTCCTTGCTATTCTCTAGAACTCTGCACTCAGATGGGTATATGTTTCCTTTTCTCCTTAGCCTTTCACATTTCTTCTTTTCTCAGGTATTTATAAGACCTCCTCAGACATCCATTTTGCCTTTTGTGTTTCTTTTACTTGAAAATGGTTCTGATTACTTCCTCCTGTACAATGTTACAAACCTCTGTGCATAGTTCTTCTGGGACTCTCTCAGATCCAATCTCTTGAATCTATTTGTAACTTCCAATGTATAATCATAAGAGATTTGATTTGGGTCATATGTGAATGGCCTAGTGGTTTTCCCTACTTTCTTCAATTTAAATCTGAAGTTTGCAATAAGGAAGTTATGATCTGAGCCACAGTCAGTTCCAGGTCTTGGTTCTGCAGTGTATATAGAGCTGGTCCATCTTACCTACAAAGAAAATAATCTAATTTTGGTATTGACCATCTGATATTATCCATCAACATGAGACTTTCAGAATTTCTTGCTTTGATCAGTTGTAAGCAGAAGTCATGGAAGCCACTTTCAACCAAAGTTTTAAGAAATGTTACTTGGTTTCATCTTGTCCTTTTTTCCCTTTTCCTTGAGATTAATAGCATTCCAGGTAGGGGGTGTGCCTTTAACCTAGGTCCAATAATGATGACAAAAGCCAGCCAGTCCAGGATAGACAAAAGCTGTTGAGGAAATTGTGATCAAAGGTTACTGAGATTTAGGATTTGTTATCGTGTCATAACTTGAACAAAATTGATACAAATCTTTCATGCTAATGCTAAGGAAGACACCAAAACAAAGACATAGGCAAATACTTGAGAAGCTGAAGTTTACATTATAAAAAGAGAATAGTAGTGCAAATTTTTGTAAAAGACATCATAATATAAGATTTTTAAAGCATAATGTGCTAAAGTTAATTCAAAGTTTAATTATTCATCTTGTATTATATAAAATATCAATGTTTAAGTTGAAATTTCTTAAATATGAGAAATATTTTATGTGAGGGATAAGCTTAATAGCAATGAAAATAAGTCAAAGCTTTCAGAAGACAATTTTCCCTCACTAAGGCAAGAAAATCCCCAATGTACAAGCTGGATTAGAAAAAGGAGAGTAACCAGAGATCAAATTATCAGCACCCACTGGATCATAGAAAAAGCAAGAGGATTTCAGGAAAAAAAAAAAAAAACAAACTGCTCCTGCTTCATTGACTACATTAAAGCCTTTGACTGTGTGGATCATACAAACTAACTGTGGAAAATTCTGGAAGAGAAGGCAATACCAGACCACTTTACCAGCCTTCTGAGAAACCCATATGTAGGTTAAGAAGCAACAGTTAGAATTGAACATGGAACAGCAAACTGGTTCTAAATTGGGAAACAAGCATGACAATGCTGTATACTGTTACTCTGCTTATTTAACTTATAGGCAGAGTTCATCATTGAAATGTCAGGCTGAATGAAACTCAAGCTGCAATCAAGATTCCTGGGAGAAATATATCAGTAACCTCAGATATGCAGATAAAACCACCCTAATGGCAGAAAGAAAAACTGAACTGAAGAGTCTCTTGATAAAGGAGAAAGAAAGTACTGAAAATGCTTACTTAAAGCTCAACATTCATAAAACAAAGATCATGGCATCCAGTCTCATCACTTCCTGACAAATAGATGGAGAAACAATGGGGAAGAATGACAGACTTTATTTTTTTGGCCTAAAATTCACTGTGGATGATGGTTCCTGTCATGTAATTAAAAAAGATATGTTCCATGAAAGAAAAGCTATGACAAACATTCCAGGTAGGGGTGTGCCTTTAACCTAGGTAAAGCAAAAGCCAGCCAGTCCAGGATAGACAAAAGCTGTTGAGGAAATTGTGATCAAAGGTTACTGAGATTTAGGATTTGTTATCGTGTCATAACTTGAACAAAATTGATACAAATCTTTCATGCTAATGCTAAGGAAGACACCAAAACAAAGACATAGGCAAATACTTGAGAAGCTGAAGTTTACATTATAAAAAGAGAATAGTAGTGCAAATTTTTGTAAAAGACATCATAATATAAGATTTTTAAAGCATAATGTGCTAAAGTTAATTCAAAGTTTAATTATTCATCTTGTATTATATAAAATATCAATGTTTAAGTTGAAATTTCTTAAATATGAGAAATATTTTATGTGAGGGATAAGCTTAATAGCAATGAAAATAAGTCAAAGCTTTCAGAAGACAATTTTCCCTCACTAAGGCAAGAAAATCCCCAATGTACAAGCTGGATTAGAAAAAGGAGAGTAACCAGAGATCAAATTATCAGCACCCACTGGATCATAGAAAAAGCAAGAGGATTTCAGGAAAAAAAAAAAAAAACAAACTGCTCCTGCTTCATTGACTACATTAAAGCCTTTGACTGTGTGGATCATACAAACTAACTGTGGAAAATTCTGGAAGAGAAGGCAATACCAGACCACTTTACCAGCCTTCTGAGAAACCCATATGTAGGTTAAGAAGCAACAGTTAGAATTGAACATGGAACAGCAAACTGGTTCTAAATTGGGAAACAAGCATGACAATGCTGTATACTGTTACTCTGCTTATTTAACTTATAGGCAGAGTTCATCATTGAAATGTCAGGCTGAATGAAACTCAAGCTGCAATCAAGATTCCTGGGAGAAATATATCAGTAACCTCAGATATGCAGATAAAACCACCCTAATGGCAGAAAGAAAAACTGAACTGAAGAGTCTCTTGATAAAGGAGAAAGAAAGTACTGAAAATGCTTACTTAAAGCTCAACATTCATAAAACAAAGATCATGGCATCCAGTCTCATCACTTCCTGACAAATAGATGGAGAAACAATGGGGAAGAATGACAGACTTTATTTTTTTGGCCTAAAATTCACTGTGGATGATGGTTCCTGTCATGTAATTAAAAAAGATATGTTCCATGAAAGAAAAGCTATGACAAACGTTTGTTGTTATCTTGTCGCTCAGTCATGTCTGACCCTTTGTGCCCACATGGACTGTAACATGCTAGGTTTCCCTGTTCACCATCTCCCACAGTTTGCTCAAATATATGCCCATTGAATCAGCCATGCCATCCAGCCATGATAAATCTAGACAGCATATTAAAAAGCAGAAATACCACTTTGGTGAAAAAGATCCATTTAGTCAAAGCTATGTTTTTTTTTCCAGTAGTCATGTACAGATGTGATATTTGGACCATAAAGAAGGCTGAACCCTTAACAATTGATGTTTTTTTGTTTGTTTGTTTGTTTTAGAATTGATGCTTTTAAACTGTGGAGTTGGAGAAGACTTTTGAGAGTCCCTTGGATAGCAAGGAGAGCAAACCAGCCAATGCTAAAGGATATCGACCCTGAGTATTCATTGCAAGAACTATAGCTAATGCTCCAATATTTTATCCACACGATGGGGCCAGCCAATTTGTTTGAAAAGAGCCTGATTCTGGGAAAGATTGAGGCAAGGAGGGGGTGGGAGTGATTCAGGATAAGACAGAATCATCAACTCAATGGATCTAAGTTTGAGCAAGTGAAGGACAGTGAAGGACAGTGAAGTCTGGTGTGCTGCAGTCCATGGGGTTGCAAAGAGTCAGACACAAGTGAAATACTCAACAACAACAAGATAAGAAGCATAGGCAGAATATAACATATTTTCAATTTAGATACATAATTAACT
The DNA here is from genome assembly GCA_022376925.1 of Tragulus kanchil. NCBI lineage: Eukaryota > Metazoa > Chordata > Mammalia > Artiodactyla > Tragulidae > Tragulus > Tragulus kanchil. Next base: position 81,977,215 of record JAIOJX010000003.1, on the reverse strand, counting down.
TGCAAGAGTGTTCAGTAATTATAAATAGGTAAATTTAGCGGTCAATTTTCCAAATTTCTTATACTTTCTCTTTTAAAGGAAGAAAGACAAATCAGACAGGACCACAGCACCTATATTACTGTCATTAACTAAATGTCTCCTATATCTTCACGTCCTGTGGAGTACTATTTCTTAAAGTATTCTCATTACAGCAACAGCATTAACTTTCAATACTAGAAATAGAAAATTGTTGATACACATAATAAAAGAATTGTTAAGTAAAGTTATGCTGGAAAACTTGATAGATTTTTTCTAGAGAACTATATCATGAAAATGACATTTAATAAATAACCTTTTTTTTTTGCTCTGTGAAAACGTATATGTAATGTTGATCATGGAAAAAACTACCACCAAGTAACCTGTTCACTTTGAAACTAACAATATATAATTTAGAAAATCAAGTTGGAATACAGTCTATAATATATAAAATTGCTGGTTAAATCGTCATCAGTTAATGGTATGATAGACAAAAGTGTTTTCAAATTATTTTAAAGACAGGTTTTGAAGAAAAACATATTAGAAATTGACAAGTATTAGTACACATTTGTGAAATTTGTTTTATGATTCCTTTATGCATATACCTTTTCAAGGAAATATGTTAGTGAAAAAGATGAAAAAAATCCAAGTATATATAATTATTACTTAACTCTGTATCTATACATCTACAGACAGGGTGATGAGGCTGAAGAAATTTTTGCACACAAGAAACATTATTGGCTAAAAGGATAAAATAATATGGGCAACCTGTGGGACTGCCCGCAGAGGAGAAACGGCGGAGGGATTGCCTGTGGCCAAGCCATGGGAAGATCGGAAAGGGGTGAGCCTGCTGCCTGCCACCCAGCCCCCCGGTGAACGCAGAAGACAATCAGACAGGGCAGGGGTTCCGTCAAAGCAGTTCCGTTTTATTAGTGCAGACTCACAGCTTTTATAGGCAAGTGAAGGAGATTTTGCACGGGACTTCCTACAGATTACACCAATCAAGCTAAAGGTCAAGCAATCATCCACGAGCGTGGAAACCAGGGGAACCAATCAGAAATTTTGGCAATCACTTAACAATTTAGATCACGCCCTCGTCTCTTCCTGTAGGCGCCATCTCAGCTCCAAACTGAAGCAATGCGCTTAAGCTTCCTTATGCTTGCAACGGTCGTCTTTCAATTTAGAACCCCACAGACAATCTGGTTTATTTATTTATTATTTTTTCTTTTTAATGTGGGAGCATAGTGGCTATGGTTCATGAACAGATTTAGTGTGACTAATATCAAAATTGTCATATACATCAAACTAAAATTTATCAAGCACAGCAAATATGAAAACGATGTCTCACAGTTTAAAATTATGTTGTCAGTATTCCTTCAAATAATATAAATTATTTTTCCTATACTGAGAATACTTTATTAATGCCAATGAGTTTCTCCAAACTGAATTACCAACACTGTTAACCTTGATTTTATTATGTTGTTATGTATTCTAGAAAAATTTATGTGACAATAGAAGAATATTATACAAAATACATGAGTTAGTTCTTGATTTTATTTTGAAATTTTCTAAAGTGGTGCTGAATAGAAAATATTTGAAAATCAGAATAAGAAGTTGACAGAATTAGATCTTCAATAATTTATTTAAGTAACAATAATAATTAAGGGGCTATAATTATAATGCCTGACATAATTTGGAAACATAGTGAAGTGTGTCTCTTGAATAATGGTTATATTGTACACAATTGACAATCTAAGATATATAAGACAGAAAGACTGAAGTATCATTCTGTAATCCACCGTAATACAGAAGTGTTTCAAGAAAAAAATTACATTATGAATCACTTCTGTATTTGATAAGAAAGCTCCCAATACATTCACTGACACTTTTTATTTGTTGTATTCTCAATTTTACATGTACTTCCATAAAGGCAAGTAAGTGTCACTTCTTAAAAAATTTTTCAATCATTTAAATGTTTTCCACTTCTATATCTCTAGTACCTAGTTAGTATTAGGTATTCAATAAATATTTGTAGAAATAATGATCTTTCATTATGGGAATGTTTGGTTTCTCTTCCTAATCCATTTTACATAGGCTATCTGAACTATAAAGTTTGTCACATTAAGTATTAGTTCCACTCCCTAGAAATAAAATTCCATGAGAGAAGTTTTCATTTATATAAATTGTTACATATAATACAGGAAAAGTTAGAAAAAAATCATATCATTTCCATCACAGAAAAAAAGAAAAAAATTGCTTTTGGAAGCCAGTATATTTTAATTAAGGCTATATTGTTAGATAAAAAAAAAAAGGTGGTAGTAATCATTCTAAATATTGCATTACAGATAGAGTTCTTATAAGACACTCTAAATGCTTATCAAGAAAAACTATCAAAATTGTCATATACATCAAACTAAAATTTATCAAGCACAGCAAATATGAAAACGATGTCTCACAGTTTAAAATTATGTTGTCAGTATTCCTTCAAATAATATAAATTATTTTTCCTATACTGAGAATACTTTATTAATGCCAATGAGTTTCTCCAAACTGAATTACCAACACTGTTAACCTTGATTTTATTATGTTGTTATGTATTCTAGAAAAATTTATGTGACAATAGAAGAATATTATACAAAATACATGAGTTAGTTCTTGATTTTATTTTGAAATTTTCTAAAGTGGTGCTGAATAGAAAATATTTGAAAATCAGAATAAGAAGTTGACAGAATTAGATCTTCAATAATTTATTTAAGTAACAATAATAATTAAGGGGCTATAATTATAATGCCTGACATAATTTGGAAACATAGTGAAGTGTGTCTCTTGAATAATGGTTATATTGTACACAATTGACAATCTAAGATATATAAGACAGAAAGACTGAAGTATCATTCTGTAATCCACCGTAATACAGAAGTGTTTCAAGAAAAAAATTACATTATGAATCACTTCTGTATTTGATAAGAAAGCTCCCAATACATTCACTGACACTTTTTATTTGTTGTATTCTCAATTTTACATGTACTTCCATAAAGGCAAGTAAGTGTCACTTCTTAAAAAATTTTTCAATCATTTAAATGTTTTCCACTTCTATATCTCTAGTACCTAGTTAGTATTAGGTATTCAATAAATATTTGTAGAAATAATGATCTTTCATTATGGGAATGTTTGGTTTCTCTTCCTAATCCATTTTACATAGGCTATCTGAACTATAAAGTTTGTCACATTAAGTATTAGTTCCACTCCCTAGAAATAAAATTCCATGAGAGAAGTTTTCATTTATATAAATTGTTACATATAATACAGGAAAAGTTAGAAAAAAATCATATCATTTCCATCACAGAAAAAAAGATATTGCTAGAGCCATATCACAAATATCTAATATCTGAGTAGCTTTTAGGAAGCCAGTATATTTTAATTAAGGCTATATTGTTAGATAAAAAATAAAAGGTGGTAGAATATGCTAATCAATTTCTAAAAGTCATATTTAGCATTACAGATAGAGTTCTTATAAGACACTCTAAATGCTTAGAAGGCAAAAAATTAAGAAGTCAGAAAGGTACTAAAGTCAAAGTAAGAACCAAAAACAGAAATAAGTAACCAGGAGGATGCTTCCTTTATTGAAACGCTTCTTAGCACAATTATTTGTCTTTTTAAGTATGAATATATTTAATTCATTTTGCCAAAGCAACTTTATTTAGCTGCCTGTTTACCTTTCTGCAAAGCCTCATTACCCATAAAAACAAAGAATGAAGTTGATTAATGCGCTCTATGTGTGATATTCAAATTGCAATTTTCATATACATAAATGGATCCTTCTGCAGTATTTTGTTTGATAATTTACAGAGTTAGCACCATCCAAACCACTAATCAGTTTCTTTTTATGATGGCAGCTGCAGAAGATTCTCTTGGAATGCTAATTTTCATTAGTGCTTTCCCTTCCTGTGGACTAGATACTTGGCTCAGGAGTGATTTCATCATCAGTGCAAACTAAAGTTCAGAGAGCAAAGTCACTGGGGCTTTTCATTAGCTTTCTAATAGTACACAGTGATAGAATCTAATGGGTGAATTTCAAATGTGTAAAATAAACATAAATAATATATGATGTTGATGATACGTGATCACAAAAACATCTGTTTAGGTTGTTGTTGACTACAATTGCTGAAATTGGTATATAAAAAGAGAAAAAAAAATGCTCAAATATAGCAAAATGACATTGTCTATCAATATTGGAGAAAATTATTTGATTTTTCTATTTACTGTTTTTAAAGTATAATATTTTAATTTGTTAATACATAGGAGTTTCTACATTTTCAAACATTTTTGTAGATTTATCATTGATCATTTTGGACTTTTTAATCAAGATTTTTGCCTTTAGGAAAAATGTTCAGATTCACTGACTGCTGCTTCTGTGCCCAGAATATCATCTCTTCGACGGCACCACAATTTCTATCCTATTTAAAGATGAAGAAACTGAAGCATAGAATTTTGGAGTAACTTATGACACAAGAGAGCCAGATTTGAAGCAAAAGACTGTGGATCCAGAGCCTGGCATCATTAGCAGGTACTAATATTAAAGTCAAAGAAAAAAGGCATATAATTCAAAGCAGAGATAGTAGGTGGATTAATACCTTGTTTTACCATGTGTGGAAAATAAAGCTTGAATCTAAATTCCTAATATCATACTAACCCATGTTTTATAGAATCGCTTCCATTTTTCATAGCAACTCCCACTTTGCCTGAATAACAGTACTGGTTTCTGTTAATTTGGAATTTTCATGCTTGGATGATAGTATTAATGTTTTATGCCAGTGTAAATGTTAAGTCTCCAATCAAAAGGTCTAAATATATTAATGTTCTGCTTCTGTGCATAGGTATGAGGCGATAAAATGAATTATGCTGTCTGAGACATTATTTTTGTGCAAACTAGATATATTTTCATTTAAAAAACTTGGAATAAAGAAGGATTTTGATGTTTCTTTCCTCTTTGGAAGACTGAGTGAAATATTTTATCCATAATTTAAAATAATAGTCTGTCTTGGATTTTTATTTTTTTTAAAGATTTATTTATTTATTTTGGGCGGGGGTCAGGTTGGGGAGGGAGGGGAGCGGGCGGGCCACTTCTATTGGTCTTTCATTTCTCTATTTTTCATCCGTCTTTGTTCTTTGGCTTCTGTGGGCCTCCCATCGCGGTGGCGTCTGTCGTCGCAGAGCACCGGCTCTGGGCGCATGTGCCCCAGAACTCCGGCTCGGTAATTGGACACATCGGTCCATCCGCTCTGCAGCACGTGGGATCTTCCCAGGCCAGGGATCGAACCGGCGCCCCTTGCACTGCAAGGCTGTGTCCTTACCCACTGGACCACCAGGGGAAGCCCCTCAGTCTTGGATCTTTAATCTTGACCTTTCTAGAGATAAAGAAACTCTTAATATATATATATACTAAAGATACATATAATTTGCAATATTGTTAATTGTAGTTCTTCTTTCCTATTTTCGTCCTTAATCAGTCTAACAGTGCAACTTTTTACATCAGCAGAGAATGTTAATTTATAAATGCATAGTTATTACCAAAAAAGGTTATACAAATCAAAATGGTTACTTGACAATTTGTTATCTGCTTTCTTACCATCCTTTTACTTTCAGCTGTCCTCAAGCAATTAGTAACTTTGAACACTACCTCCACTTTTTCACCATCCATTCTCTTTTTAACTGTGTGCATCATGATGGTCCTTTGTTCAGTCTACTGAGATGACTCTGAGAAGCACTGTCAAACTTCCACTGTCCTTAATGGTGTGCGACTATGTGACTATCTTCCTAAGCGTAGTGATAAATCCCCTCTTGGCCAAACCACAAGTTCTTTCAAACATTTGTATTTGCACACCTAATTATATTTCATGGCTCCTGCTGGTGAATCTGAGGATATGCAAAATGCATCACTCATCAGGTGGGAAATGAAAAAGAAAAATAAATGACTGGAATTATAATATTATGATAGCATTCTACAGATACTCATAGAAACTATAAAAGTTTTCTTATAGGCCTGTTAGGATAGTTCAATATTGATGGTTTTCTAGGATATGTATTCCCTTGAGAATGACTTTTTATTTGTTCCAGAGTGTGTTGTGGTAATTTTGTAAAATGTTTGTTGTCACAGTGATTAGGAGGCACTGGTAGCTCAGATGATAAAGAATCCGTTTGCAATGTAGAAGACTCTGGTTCAATCCCTAGGTCACGAAGATCACCTGGAGAAGGAAGTGACACTCCAGTAGCCTTGTCTAAAGAATTCACAGATCAGAAGAGACTTGCGGGCTACAGTTCATGGGTTCACAAAGCATCAGACACAGCTGAGCAAATCACACACACACACACACACACATACACACACACAGTGGAACTTTAAATGATCTGTGTAAGAGGGTCCTACATAATGAAGAACGTCTCTATATTCCACAGAACATTCTAATGTCACACAATATTTACTTAGACTAAAACTCTGTTTATAATTAACTGAATATTAAACCTAACCATTGTACACATATACACAGTATTTTTTCTATGACTTATACACACTAAATTTTCCTGGAATAAAAAAGGCTGTGTAAATCTAGAAAGGACTAGACACAGAGAAATGCAGTCCTCAAACTGGCTTTTTTATCTTGTGCTGAGATACATATTTGTATATTTGTATATTGAAATATGTAATGTCTTATGCATTACTTTCATTTCATTATCTTTCACAATTTTAGAGCATTGTATTGATTTTTTAAATTACATGTAGAGGTCAATTTCGTTATCCATTTTTCTGATTGAAGAGATTTTTTAAAACTCATTTTACATTTGTCATTAAAAGATTGTCAATTTAGTAAAATTGACAAAGACATAGCAGAAACTTACTGATGTATAAACCATTTATTCACAATTTTGAAAATCACAAACTGACAGAGTAAAGTAACTTGGAACATGTTGGACACTGTTTTTGGTGTCATAAGGAGAACGATGTGGCAGTGTCTTATTACTTCTACCTTCATTTTATATTTAACTGTAATATAGTGCAGTGATATTATACAGAAATGAAACTTAAAAAAAAGCCCAGAGTTAGAAAAAAGCTAAAGGATGTAAGATAGCATCGTAAAAAAAAGTATAAGAGAGATGGTTCCTATTGATAATAGAATTTAAGAGAGAGGAGAAAAGCTAGGTTCCAATACAGAACAATGGCTCTGAAGGAAATAAATAAACAAACATAAAAGACCCGAAGCAACCCCAAAGAAGGAGGAAAGGATAAGGTATATTGAAGCTAAACTTATAAAAATAGAAAAAAAAGTTTATGAGGGATAAATATGTGACATATTGTTCAGAATTCATACATTTATTGAAAACACTTTTCTTTGTATTTTTTTTTTTTTTTGCTGTTGTTGTTGTTTGATTTGATTTTGTTTTTTTTTCCTCTAGAATACACTTGTGACATACTTAAATTAGATGCAGAAATACATGGGAAAAGACATGCACAACCTCTAACAATATTCCACAGAACATTCTAATGTCACACAATATTTACTTAGACTAAAACTCTGTTTATAATTAACTGAATATTAAACCTAACCATTGTACACATATACACAGTATTTTTTCTATGACTTATACACACTAAATTTTCCTGGAATAAAAAAGGCTGTGTAAATCTAGAAAGGACTAGACACAGAGAAATGCAGTCCCCAAACTGGCTTTTTTATCTTGTGCTGAGATATATATTTGTATATTTGTATATTGAAATATGTAATGTCTTATGCATTACTTTCATTTCATTATCTTTCACAATTTTAGAGCATTGTATTGATTTTTTAAATTACATGTAGAGGTCAATTTCGTTATCCATTTTTCTGATTGAAGAGATTTTTTAAAACTCATTTTACATTTGTCATTAAAAGATTGTCAATTTAGTAAAATTGACAAAGACATAGCAGAAACTTACTGATGTATAAACCATTTATTCACAATTTTGAAAATCACAAACTGACAGAGTAAAGTAACTTGGAACATGTTGGACACTGTTTTTGGTGTCATAAGGAGAACGATGTGGCAGTGTCTTATTACTTCTACCTTCATTTTATATTTAACTGTAATATACTGCAGTGATATTATACAGAAATGAAACTTAAAAAAAAGCCCAGAGTTAGAAAAAAGCTAAAGGATGTAAGATAGCATCGTAAAAAAAAGTATAAGAGAGATGGTTCCTATTGATAATAGAATTTAAGAGAGAGGAGAAAAGCTAGGTTCCAATACAGAACAATGGCTCTGAAGGAAATAAATAAACAAACATAAAAGACCGCAAGCATCCCCAAAGAAGGAGGAAAGGATAAGGTATATTGAAGCTAAACTTATAAAAATAGAAAAAAAAGTTTATGAGGGATAAATATGTGACATATTGTTCAGAATTCATACATTTATTGAAAACACTTTTCTTTGTATTTTTTTTTTTTTTTTGCTGTTGTTGTTGTTTGATTTGATTTTGTTTTTTTTCCTCTAGAATACACTTGTGACATACTTAAATTAGATGCAGAAATACATGGGAAAAGACATGCACAACCTCTAACAATATTACAACTAGAATGCAGCAACTTTGAAAGAAAATATAGTCATTTCATTTATTCTGATGATTTATGATTCACTGAGTACAAACTCAATGATTTTTATAGACATTTTTACATACAAATAAGAATAAGAATAATACAATCATTATTAATTTTTTTCTTTAGAAATGTACCATACAAAAAAAAGGAGACAAGACTATGAAGAATAAAAGATTAAAGTCAAAAAATAAGGAAAATAGCAAAGTGAAGAGAAAAAATTAAAGGGAAAAAAATACATGATTTCCAAAGTCCCCAATTCAATTTGAACAATTATTTTTTAGAGTAGTTTAATACAACTATCAAATAAGTTGAGTCCCTTTGTTTCATATTTTCCCATTTTTTCCCCTTAAATTACCTTCGAGCACTAACTGAATGCACATATGTATCCTCTCTTTAAACGCATAAAAATCCAAATTAATCATTTTTCCTTCATTTTGTAAATAATCTTTGCACATTCTACTGAAATTATCCACAATTTGTATTACATACTCTTAAAACCACAAATGCTGGCACACTTAAACAGAAAGTCCATTAAATTTAATATAAACTAGCATCTGAGAAGTATTAGGTTTATATCTTCATGAAATATATATTGTAATAGATTATTGAATCAGTACTTGGATACTTTCTTTATCTTTTAATTTTTATTTTACTTTTTACTGTTACAGTTTTGTTGTTTACAGATATGTATTATCCCAGATTAGTCATATGTATATCCCCCCCACCCCAGCCCTCCAGGCCATCCCACAGCACCCGTGATGGATCCCCTTTTCTCACAGTGCAATGACAATAGCTATTTTTTTCACATATGATAGCATAGGTTTTCATGCTACTTCCTTTATGCCTCGCACCCACTGTTCATTCTTCACAATGTCCATATGTCTACTGTTTATGTCTGTTTTTCCATCGCTTCACTGTGTGTGTTATCATTACCATCCACTAAATTCCATATACATGTGTTAGTATATTTTACTTGTCCTTCTTTTGACTTACTTCACTATTGGGGGGGGGGGGGGTGGTGGGATGGAGAGGGAGGGGGGCAGGCGGGCAACTTCTATTGGTCCTTCATTGTCTATTTTCATCCATCTTTGTTCTATGGCCCATGTGGACCTCCCATTGCGGTGGCCTCTGTTGTCACAGAGTACCAGCTCTGGGCTCATGTGCTCCAGAGCTCTGGCTCGGTAATTGGACACATCGGTCCAGCTGCTCCGCGGCAGGTGGGATCTTCCAGTCCCTGGATCAAACTGGTGCCTCTTGCACTGCAAGGTGGTGTCCTTAACCACTGGACCACCAGGGAAGTCCAACTTACTTCACTTTTTAGGATAGGTTCTAGATCCAGCAACCTCATTAGAACTGATTCATCTGCATTTCTTTTTATAGCTGTGCATATTTCATTGTATATATGTACCAGAGCTTCTTTATCCATTCGTTCATCGATGGGCATCTAGGTTGCTTCCATGTTCTAGCTATTGTATAGAGAGCTGCACTGAACATTGGGGTACAGGTGCTTCTTTCAGATTTGGTTTCATCAGGGTATAAGCCTAATAGTAGGATTGCTGGGTCGTATGGTGCTTCTATTGCCAGTGTTTTTAAAGAAACTGCATGTTATATGCAATACAGGCTGTATAAATTTACATTCCCACCAGCAATGCAAAAGTGTTCCCTTTTCTTGGCACCCTCTCCAGCATTCATTGTCTGTAGATTTGCTCATGATGGCCATCCTTATGGGTGTGAGGTGATATCTCATTGTAGTTTTAACTTGAATTTCTCTAATAATAAGAGAGGTTGAGCATCGTTTCATGTGGTTTTTGGCCATCTGTATGTCCTCTTTGGAGAGGTGTCTTTTTAGACACTTTCCTCATTTTTTGCTTGGGTTGTTCATTTTTCTAATGTTGACTTGTCTGAGTTGCTTGTAGATTTTGAGGATTAATTCCTTGTCAGTTGTTTTATTTACTATGATATTCTCTCATGTTGTGAGTTGTCTGTTCACCATGTTTGTGGTTTATTTTGCAGCACAAAAGAATTTAAATTTTATTAGGTCCCACATGTTACTTTTTGTTTTTAGTTCCGCTATTCTAGTAGGTGGATCATGGAAGATGTTGCTCTGGTTTATGTCCTTGACTGTTTTGCCTATATTCTCCTCTAAGAGTTTTAGGGTTTCTGATCTTACATTTAGGTCTTTAATCCATTTTGAGTAGATCTTTGTTCATGGTGTCAGGGAATGTTCCAACTGCATTTTTTTGCATGTAGCTGTCCAGTTTTCCCAGCACCATTTGTTGAAGAGGCTGTCTTTGTCCCATTTTATATTTTTGCCACCTTTGTCAAAAACAAGGTATCCATAGGTGTGTGGGTTTTTCTCTGGGATCTTGATCTTGTTCCATTCATCTATACTTCTGTTTTTGTGCCAGTACCATACTGTCTTCATGACTGTTGCTTTGTAGTAGAGTCTGAAGTTAGGGAGGTTGATCCCTCCAGCTCCATTCTTTTTCCTGAGGATTGCTTTGGCTATTCGAGGTCTTCTGTGTTTCCATATGAACTGTTATTGTTTGGTACAGTTCTGTGAAAAATGTCAATGGTAGTTGGATAGGTATTGCATTGAATCTGTAGATGATATTTGGCAGTATGGTCATTTTCACAATATTGACTCTTCTGAACCAGGAGCATGGAATATCTCTCCATCTGTTTAAGTCTTCATTAATGTCTCTCATGAGTGTCTTGTAATTTTCAGTGTACAATTCTTTTGTTTCTTTGGGCAGGTTTATTCCTAGATATTTGATTCTTTTGGTTGCAGTGGTGAAGGGCATTGCCTCTTTGATTTTGTTTTCTAATTTTTCATTGTTTGTGTATAGGAATGCCAGTGATTTCTGTGTGTTGACTTTGTATCCTGCAACTTTGGTGAATTTGCTGATTAGCTCTAGTAGCTTTGTAACCATGTCTTTGGGATTTTCTATGTATAATATCATGTCGTCTGCAAAAAGAGAGAGCTTGACTTCTTCCTTTCCAATCTGGATTCCTTTGATTTCTTTCTCTTCTCTTATTGCTGTTGCTAGGACTTCCAGGACTATGTTGAATAGTAGTGGTGAAAGTGGACACCCCTCTCTTGTTCCTGATCTTAGAGGGAATGCTTTCAGTTTTTCACCATTAACTAATGTATTGACAAAAGAATTTAAATTTTATTAGGTCCCACATGTTACTTTTTGTTTTTAGTTCCGCTATTCTAGTAGGTGGATCATGGAAGATGTTGCTCTGGTTTATGTCCTTGACTGTTTTGCCTATATTCTCCTCTAAGAGTTTTAGGGTTTCTGATCTTACATTTAGGTCTTTAATCCATTTTGAGTAGATCTTTGTTCATGGTGTCAGGGAATGTTCCAACTGCATTTTTTTGCATGTAGCTGTCCAGTTTTCCCAGCACCATTTGTTGAAGAGGCTGTCTTTGTCCCATTTTATATTTTTGCCACCTTTGTCAAAAACAAGGTATCCATAGGTGTGTGGGTTTTTCTCTGGGATCTTGATCTTGTTCCATTCATCTATACTTCTGTTTTTGTGCCAGTACCATACTGTCTTCATGACTGTTGCTTTGTAGTAGAGTCTGAAGTTAGGGAGGTTGATCCCTCCAGCTCCATTCTTTTTCCTGAGGATTGCTTTGGCTATTCGAGGTCTTCTGTGTTTCCATATGAACTGTTATTGTTTGGTACAGTTCTGTGAAAAATGTCAATGGTAGTTGGATAGGTATTGCATTGAATCTGTAGATGATATTTGGCAGTATGGTCATTTTCACAATATTGACTCTTCTGAACCAGGAGCATGGAATATCTCTCCATCTGTTTAAGTCTTCATTAATGTCTCTCATGAGTGTCTTGTAATTTTCAGTGTACAATTCTTTTGTTTCTTTGGGCAGGTTTATTCCTAGATATTTGATTCTTTTGGTTGCAGTGGTGAAGGGCATTGCCTCTTTGATTTTGTTTTCTAATTTTTCATTGTTTGTGTATAGGAATGCCAGTGATTTCTGTGTGTTGACTTTGTATCCTGCAACTTTGGTGAATTTGCTGATTAGCTCTAGTAGCTTTGTAACCATGTCTTTGGGATTTTCTATGTATAATATCATGTCGTCTGCAAAAAGAGAGAGCTTGACTTCTTCCTTTCCAATCTGGATTCCTTTGATTTCTTTCTCTTCTCTTATTGCTGTTGCTAGGACTTCCAGGACTATGTTGAATAGTAGTGGTGAAAGTGGACACCCCTCTCTTGTTCCTGATCTTAGAGGGAATGCTTTCAGTTTTTCACCATTAACAATAATGTTCGCTGTGGGCTTCTCATAGATGGCTTTTATTATGTTGAGATAGGTTCCTTCTATGCCCATTTTCTGAAGAGTTTTTATCATAAATGTATGTTGTACTTTGTCGAAGGCTTTTTCTGCATCTATTGAAATGATCATGTGATTTTTGTCTTTCAACTTGTTGATATGGTGTATCACGTTGATTCATTTGCAAATGTTGAAGAAACCTTGCATGCCTGGGATGAACCCGACTTGATCGTAATGTATGAGTTTTTTGACGTGTCGTTGAATTCTGTTTGCTAGGATTTTGTTGAGGATCTTGGCATCTAAGTTCATCAGTGAAATTGGCCTATAGTTTCCTTGTTTGTGTTGTCTTTGCCTGGTTTGGGTATCAGGGTGATGGTGGCCTCGTAGCATGTGTTTGGAAGTTTTCCTTCCTGTGCAGTTTTTTGAAAGAGTTTTAGAAGGACAGGCATTAGCTGTTCTTTAAATGTTTGGTAGAATTCGGCTGTGAAGCCATCTGGCCCTGGGCTTTTATTTTTGGGTAGATTTTTAATCACAAATTCGATTTCTGAGCTTGTGATTGGGTTGTTAAAAGTTTCTGTTTCTTCCTGGCTCAGTCTTGAGAGATTAATCTTCCCCAAGAAACTGTTCATTTCTTTTGTTTTTCTTTTTGGGCAGGTTTATTCCTAGATATTTGATTCTTTTGGTTGCAGTGGTGAAGGGCATTGCCTCTTTGATTTTGTTTTCTAATTTTTCATTGTTTGTGTATAGGAATGCCAGTGATTTCTGTGTGTTGACTTTGTATCCTGCAACTTTGGTGAATTTGCTGATTAGCTCTAGTAGCTTTGTAACCATGTCTTTGGGATTTTCTATGTATAATATCATGTCGTCTGCAAAAAGAGAGAGCTTGACTTCTTCCTTTCCAATCTGGATTCCTTTGATTTCTTTCTCTTCTCTTATTGCTGTTGCTAGGACTTCCAGGACTATGTTGAATAGTAGTGGTGAAAGTGGACACCCCTCTCTTGTTCCTGATCTTAGAGGGAATGCTTTCAGTTTTTCACCATTAACAATAATGTTCGCTGTGGGCTTCTCATAGATGGCTTTTATTATGTTGAGATAGGTTCCTTCTATGCCCATTTTCTGAAGAGTTTTTATCATAAATGTATGTTGTACTTTGTCGAAGGCTTTTTCTGCATCTATTGAAATGATCATGTGATTTTTGTCTTTCAACTTGTTGATATGGTGTATCACGTTGATTCATTTGCAAATGTTGAAGAAACCTTGCATGCCTGGGATGAACCCGACTTGATCGTAATGTATGAGTTTTTTGACGTGTCGTTGAATTCTGTTTGCTAGGATTTTGTTGAGGATCTTGGCATCTAAGTTCATCAGTGAAATTGGCCTATAGTTTCCTTGTTTGTGTTGTCTTTGCCTGGTTTGGGTATCAGGGTGATGGTGGCCTCGTAGCATGTGTTTGGAAGTTTTCCTTCCTGTGCAGTTTTTTGAAAGAGTTTTAGAAGGACAGGCATTAGCTGTTCTTTAAATGTTTGGTAGAATTCGGCTGTGAAGCCATCTGGCCCTGGGCTTTTATTTTTGGGTAGATTTTTAATCACAAATTCGATTTCTGAGCTTGTGATTGGGTTGTTAAAAGTTTCTGTTTCTTCCTGGCTCAGTCTTGAGAGATTAATCTTCCCCAAGAAACTGTCCATTTCTTCCAGGTTGTCCAGTTTGTTGCCATAGAGTTGTTCATAATAGTCTCTTATATCTTTTGAATTTCTGCATTATCTGTTATAATCTCTCCTTTTTCATTTTTGATTTTGTTGATTTGGTTCTTCTCTCTCTTTTTCTTGATGAGTCTGGTCAGTGGTTTCTCAATTTTGTTTACGTTTTCAAAGAACATGCTTTTTGTTTTGTTTATCTTTACTATTGTTTCTCTCGTTTCTTTCTCATTTATTTCTGCTCTGATCCTTATGATTTCTCTTCTTCTGCTGGCTTTGGGGTATTTTTGTTCTTCAATTGTTCTCCAATTGTTCTCTTCAATCTTCAATTTGTTCTCCAATTGTTTTAAGCCGAGTGTTAGGTCATCTGCTTCATATTTTCCTAGTTTCTTGAGGTGGGATTGTATTGCTATAAATTTCCCTCTTAGAATTGCTTTAGTAGTATCCCATAGGTTTTACATGGTCGTGTGTTCATTGTCATTTTCTGCTAGGAATTTTTAAATTTCTCCTTTGATTTCCTCAGTAATCAGTTGGTTTTCTAGGTATGTATTGTTTAATCTCCATGTGCCTGTTTTTTCAGCGGTTTTTTTCCTGTAGTTGATGTCTAGTCTCATTGCATGGTGGTCCGAGAAGATGGTTGATATAATTTCAGTTTTCTTGAATTGACTGAGGTTTGATTTGTGGCCCTAGATGAGATATCTCCTGGAGAATGTTCTGTGAGCACTTGAGAAGAAATGTATTCTTCTGGGCTTAAGTTCATCAGTGAAATTGGCCTATAGTTTCCTTGTTTGTGTTGTCTTTGCCTGGTTTGGGTATCAGGGTGATGGTGGCCTCGTAGCATGTGTTTGGAAGTTTTCCTTCCTGTGCAGTTTTTTGAAAGAGTTTTAGAAGGACAGGCATTAGCTGTTCTTTAAATGTTTGGTAGAATTCGGCTGTGAAGCCATCTGGCCCTGGGCTTTTATTTTTGGGTAGATTTTTAATCACAAATTCGATTTCTGAGCTTGTGATTGGGTTGTTAAAAGTTTCTGTTTCTTCCTGGCTCAGTCTTGAGAGATTAATCTTCCCCAAGAAACTGTCCATTTCTTCCAGGTTGTCCAGTTTGTTGCCATAGAGTTGTTCATAATAGTCTCTTATATCTTTTGAATTTCTGCATTATCTGTTATAATCTCTCCTTTTTCATTTTTGATTTTGTTGATTTGGTTCTTCTCTCTCTTTTTCTTGATGAGTCTGGTCAGTGGTTTCTCAATTTTGTTTACGTTTTCAAAGAACATGCTTTTTGTTTTGTTTATCTTTACTATTGTTTCTCTCGTTTCTTTCTCATTTATTTCTGCTCTGATCCTTATGATTTCTCTTCTTCTGCTGGCTTTGGGGTATTTTTGTTCTTCAATTGTTCTCCAATTGTTCTCTTCAATCTTCAATTTGTTCTCCAATTGTTTTAAGCCGAGTGTTAGGTCATCTGCTTCATATTTTCCTAGTTTCTTGAGGTGGGATTGTATTGCTATAAATTTCCCTCTTAGAATTGCTTTAGTAGTATCCCATAGGTTTTACATGGTCGTGTGTTCATTGTCATTTTCTGCTAGGAATTTTTAAATTTCTCCTTTGATTTCCTCAGTAATCAGTTGGTTTTCTAGGTATGTATTGTTTAATCTCCATGTGCCTGTTTTTTCAGCGGTTTTTTTCCTGTAGTTGATGTCTAGTCTCATTGCATGGTGGTCCGAGAAGATGGTTGATATAATTTCAGTTTTCTTGAATTGACTGAGGTTTGATTTGTGGCCCTAGATGAGATATCTCCTGGAGAATGTTCTGTGAGCACTTGAGAAGAAAATGTATTCTTCTGCTTTTGGATGGAACGTCCTAAAGATATCGATGAGGTCCATCTTTTCTAGTGTGGCATTTACGGCTTGTGTTTCTTTGTTAATTTTCTGTTTGGATGATCTGTCCATTGGTGTGAGAGGAGTGTTAAAGTCTCCTACTATTATTGTGTTACTGTTGATTTCTTCTTTTATATCTGAAAGTACCTGTCTTATGTATTGAGGTGCCCCTGTGTTGGGTGCTTAGATATTCATGACTGTTATGTCTTCCTCTTGGGTAGATCCCTTGATCATCATGTAGTGTCCTACCTTGTCTCTTAGAATCTTCTTTTAAAGTTTATTTTGTCTGATATGAGGATTGCGACTCCAGCTATCTTTTGATTTTCATTTGCATGGAATATCTTTTTTCCAGCCTCTCCCTTTCAGTCTATGAGTGTCTCTAGTTCTGAAGTGAGTTTCTTGTAGGCAGTATGTGTATGGGTCTTGTTTTTTAATCCATTCAGCCAGTCTGTGTCTTTTGGCTGCGGCTTCTAGTCCATTTCCATGTAAAGTAATTATTGATACAAATGACCCTATTGTCGTCTTCTTAGATGTCATGATGGTTTTGTTTTGTTTTGTAGATCTTCTTCTTCTCCTATACTTGTTGTCTATATAAGTCCCTTTAACACTTGTTGCAAGGCTGGTTTGGTGTTACTAAATTCTTTTAATTTTTGCTTATCTGTAAAGCTTTTGCTTTCTCCATCCATTTTGAATGAGATCCTTGAAGGGTAGACTATTCTTGGTTGCTGATTATTCTGTTTCAGTGCTTTAAATGTGTCTTGCCATTCCCTTCTTGCCTGCAGGGTTTCTGTTGAAAGATCAGCTGTTAAACGTATGGGCTTTCCCTTGTGTGTCACTATTTGCTTTTCCCTTGCTGCTTTTAAAATTCTGTCTTTGTGTCTAATTTGTGTTAGCTTAATTAATTTGTGTCTTGGTGTATTTCTTCTCAGGTTTATTCTATATGGTACTATTTGTGCTTCTTGGACTTGACTGACTTTTCATTTTCCCATGTTAAGGAAATTTTCAACTATAATCTCTTCAAAAATTTTCTCATATCCTTTCTTTTTTTCTTCTTCTGGAACTCCGATAGTTTGAATATTGGTATATTTGATATTATCCCAGAGGTCTCTGAGGCTATCGTCTGCTCTTTTCATTCTTTGAGCTTGATTCTGTTCAGCCCCCGCTCATTATCCATTTTCTGTTTGGATGATCTGTCCATTGGTGTGAGAGGAGTGTTAAAGTCTCCTACTATTATTGTGTTACTGTTGATTTCTTCTTTTATATCTGAAAGTACCTGTCTTATGTATTGAGGTGCCCCTGTGTTGGGTGCTTAGATATTCATGACTGTTATGTCTTCCTCTTGGGTAGATCCCTTGATCATCATGTAGTGTCCTACCTTGTCTCTTAGAATCTTCTTTTAAAGTTTATTTTGTCTGATATGAGGATTGCGACTCCAGCTATCTTTTGATTTTCATTTGCATGGAATATCTTTTTTCCAGCCTCTCCCTTTCAGTCTATGAGTGTCTCTAGTTCTGAAGTGAGTTTCTTGTAGGCAGTATGTGTATGGGTCTTGTTTTTGAATCCATTCAGCCAGTCTGTGTCTTTTGGCTGCGGCTTCTAGTCCATTTCCATGTAAAGTAATTATTGATACAAATGACCCTATTGTCGTCTTCTTAGATGTCATGATGGTTTTGTTTTGTTTTGTAGATCTTCTTCTTCTCCTATACTTGTTGTCTATATAAGTCCCTTTAACACTTGTTGCAAGGCTGGTTTGGTGTTACTAAATTCTTTTAATTTTTGCTTATCTGTAAAGCTTTTGCTTTCTCCATCCATTTTGAATGAGATCCTTGAAGGGTAGACTATTCTTGGTTGCTGATTATTCTGTTTCAGTGCTTTAAATGTGTCTTGCCATTCCCTTCTTGCCTGCAGGGTTTCTGTTGAAAGATCAGCTGTTAAACGTATGGGCTTTCCCTTGTGTGTCACTATTTGCTTTTCCCTTGCTGCTTTTAAAATTCTGTCTTTGTGTCTAATTTGTGTTAGCTTAATTAATTTGTGTCTTGGTGTATTTCTTCTCAGGTTTATTCTATATGGTACTATTTGTGCTTCTTGGACTTGACTGACTTTTCATTTTCCCATGTTAAGGAAATTTTCAACTATAATCTCTTCAAAAATTTTCTCATATCCTTTCTTTTTTTCTTCTTCTGGAACTCCGATAGTTTGAATATTGGTATATTTGATATTATCCCAGAGGTCTCTGAGGCTATCGTCTGCTCTTTTCATTCTTTGAGCTTGATTCTGTTCAGCAGTTACTTCTACCATTCTATCTTCCAGCTCATTTATCCAGTCTTCTGTCTCAGATACTCTGCTCTTGATTCCTTCTACAGTGTTTTTAAGTTGAGGCATTGAGTTTTTTCATCTCTGTTTGTTTTTAATAAACTTCTTGTATTTCTTTATTCAGTGTGTTAGTTGTGTCTAGCAATTTCTGTTAAATTTTGTTTTTGGTGTTTTGGATCATCTTTACTATCATTCTTCTGAATTCACTTGCAGAAAGGTTGTCTAATTCCACTTTATTTCTTTGAACTTGTGTGTTTGTAGATTGTTCCTTCACTTGTGTGGTATTTTTCTGCCATTTCATTGTTATTATTAATTTTTTAACTAACTATTTTTGGGGTTTCCTTTTCCCAGACTTTGTGTTCCGTCTGTCGGTGTTTGTTGCTTGGATGGGGCTGCTTATTCTGGGTGAAGCTGGTGGTTGGTTTATGTCAGGACTTGCATACAAGTGCTTGTCTTTGTTGGAGTTCTCACTGTTTAATGCTCTCTAGTGTTAGGTGTTCTCTGGTATTATAGGGTTTTGGAGTCATGCTCCCTCCCTAAAGCCCCTGGGCTTGATTCATGAGCTGGGAATGAAGATTTCACAACTCGTTTGTTATGGCATTAAATGGTATTAAAACCCATATATGTAAATGAGAAGCAGAAGTTATATCTTTGATAAATGGCTATTAAAATATCATGCAAATACTATCTAATGTACTGAATTATACACACAAACATATACTGCTATAATATAACCCAAACATTTCAACAAAAACATATAGTACAGTATGTTAGCACGGCGAATAGGAAAACCAAAATATACACAGTTAACAGCCCGAACACTATTTGCTTTTCCCTTGCTGCTTTTAAAATTCTGTCTTTGTGTCTAATTTGTGTTAGCTTAATTAATTTGTGTCTTGGTGTATTTCTTCTCAGGTTTATTCTATATGGTACTATTTGTGCTTCTTGGACTTGACTGACTTTTCATTTTCCCATGTTAAGGAAATTTTCAACTATAATCTCTTCAAAAATTTTCTCATATCCTTTCTTTTTTTCTTCTTCTGGAACTCCGATAGTTTGAATATTGGTATATTTGATATTATCCCAGAGGTCTCTGAGGCTATCGTCTGCTCTTTTCATTCTTTGAGCTTGATTCTGTTCAGCAGTTACTTCTACCATTCTATCTTCCAGCTCATTTATCCAGTCTTCTGTCTCAGATACTCTGCTCTTGATTCCTTCTACAGTGTTTTTAAGTTGAGGCATTGAGTTTTTTCATCTCTGTTTGTTTTTAATAAACTTCTTGTATTTCTTTATTCAGTGTGTTAGTTGTGTCTAGCAATTTCTGTTAAATTTTGTTTTTGGTGTTTTGGATCATCTTTACTATCATTCTTCTGAATTCACTTGCAGAAAGGTTGTCTAATTCCACTTTATTTCTTTGAACTTGTGTGTTTGTAGATTGTTCCTTCACTTGTGTGGTATTTTTCTGCCATTTCATTGTTATTATTAATTTTTTAACTTACTTTTTTTGGGGTTTCCTTTTCCCAGACTTTGTGTTCCGTCTGTCGGTGTTTGTTGCTTGGATGGGGCTGCTTATTCTGGGTGAAGCTGGTGGTTGGTTTATGTCAGGACTTGCATACAAGTGCTTGTCTTTGTTGGAGTTCTCACTGTTTAATGCTCTCTAGTGTTAGGTGTTCTCTGGTATTATAGGGTTTTGGAGTCATGCTCCCTCCCTAAAGCCCCTGGGCTTGATTCATGAGCTGGGAATGAAGATTTCACAACTCGTTTGTTATGGCATTAAATGGTATTAAAACCCATATATGTAAATGAGAAGCAGAAGTTATATCTTTGATAAATGGCTATTAAAATATCATGCAAATACTATCTAATGTACTGAATTATACACACAAACATATACTGCTATAATATAACCCAAACATTTCAACAAAAACATATAGTACAGTATGTTAGCACGGCGAATAGGGAAAACCAAGAATGGTATACACCAGTTAACAGCCAAACTAACTAGAACACAAATTGAAGAATAATGCTAGAGCAGGGTCCCAATTGAGGATAAGGCAATGAGGACAAAACAGACTAAGAAATATGGTGGGTAAAGGATAAAAGAGAAAGGGAGGATAGAAGAGAAATACAGAATAATAATGCAAAGTTAAATATAGGAAGATAAAGATTTGTATGTATTAGGGTTTAGCACTGTAGGAAAAGAGCATCAGAAAGAGCAAAGAAAGAGTTGTAGAGGAAGTAGTAATACATATAAAAAATTTAAAAATTAAAACAGAGATAATATTTAGAAAAATATAGAAAAACAGAGCAAAAACAATGAAAACAAATAATACCCCCACAGAATCATAAAAAGCCTATGTGGAACCAGAAGTTTATACCAAAATAAAATGTGTGGTTTAAAAGAAGAAGAAAAAAATATTTAAACTTGAATATATTCAGTCTTACTGGTAAGATTAGTAGCTTCAATAGAGTTCAATGGAGGAAACAAACAAACAAACAAAAAATGGGTGTGGGGCTGAGGGGGTTTGGAAAACAGAAAAAATAATAATGTAAAAAAAAGCAATAAAAAAGTATAAGAAATAAAATGAAATAAAACTTTTAAAAAATCCAGCAGTAACTTCAGCTCCAGACAAAACGTGAAAACAGTGAATGTTTATGTTCTTCTGTCTCTTGCTGACTATTCAGGAATTATCCATCTTTTTCTTACCTCTGGCAGTGATTGGATCTGAAAGCCTCTTTGACTGCTCAGTTATTTCCGCCTATTTCAGAAGTAAAAGGGCCCCCCAGGCTGGCCCTGGTAGTTTCTTAATCCTTAATCCAGATCCCCTTTTTGGCTGGATTGAGCTAAATTCCCTCCCTGTAGTTTGACCAGCAGCCAAACTATAGTAGGGAAAATGACATCTCTTTCACAAGGGATTTATTCCCACATGATCTATTAGAAGCACTTCCACTGTGTCCCTGACTCTGCTGCAGGCCAACCACTTGTCTGCAGGAGAAGGCAGACTACTCAGAGGTGAGTCTGGCTCAGTCTTATCAGGATCGCTGTTCCCCTCTCACGGACCTTGGTGCACAGCCTCGAGTTCTACTTGGTGGCTCTATGATCGAGTTAACGGTAACCTCTTTCAAAGGTAATTGAGTGCCATCCTTCTGAGGACTGCTCAAGGGCACTTCTAGCTTAAGGGGGCACTTGGACCCTCTAGAGCAGGTCTGGCTCAGTCCCCTGTGTGGGTCACTGCTCCTTTCCCAGGTCTTGATTTGCAGCAGGTTTTGCGTATTTGGCCCACTCAGCCTCTCTGGCGGGTATGAGGTTTGACTTTTAAAAGTGTGATAGTGCCCCTCCTACCATCTTGTGGCAGCTTCTCTTTTGCTCTTGGATGTGAGAAATCTTTTTTATGATCAGGTCCAGCTTCCTCCTATCCATGGTTTTTCAGGAACTTGTTGCAATTCACGTGATTTTGCTGGAGTGATGAATGCATGTCCTTCTACACCACCATCTTAGCTCCACCTGGGTAATTTCTAAATACTAAAAATAGTACCTGTGCTTTATAACAAAAATATAATTAATTCAATGAAAACTTGTCAATTGGCAAATTCAATGATAAATGCTTTTCAGACATTATTTTTTTTCATTGATTCCTTGAAGCAATCCTGAATAACATTTTTTTTTGGCCACTTAATGGATAAGTAAAAAAAAAAATTCAAAACATCGGTAAAACACTTTATTACCAGCAGTAACTTCAGCTCCAGACAAAACGTGAAAACAGTGAATGTTTATGTTCTTCTGTCTCTTGCTGACTATTCAGGAATTATCCATCTTTTTCTTACCTCTGGCAGTGATTGGATCTGAAAGCCTCTTTGACTGCTCAGTTATTTCCGCCTATTTCAGAAGTAAAAGGGCCCCCCAGGCTGGCCCTGGTAGTTTCTTAATCCTTAATCCAGATCCCCTTTTTGGCTGGATTGAGCTAAATTCCCTCCCTGTAGTTTGACCAGCAGCCAAACTATAGTAGGGAAAATGACATCTCTTTCACAAGGGATTTATTCCCACATGATCTATTAGAAGCACTTCCACTGTGTCCCTGACTCTGCTGCAGGCCAACCACTTGTCTGCAGGAGAAGGCAGACTACTCAGAGGTGAGTCTGGCTCAGTCTTATCAGGATCGCTGTTCCCCTCTCACGGACCTTGGTGCACAGCCTCGAGTTCTACTTGGTGGCTCTATGATCGAGTTAACGGTAACCTCTTTCAAAGGTAATTGAGTGCCATCCTTCTGAGGACTGCTCAAGGGCACTTCTAGCTTAAGGGGGCACTTGGACCCTCTAGAGCAGGTCTGGCTCAGTCCCCTGTGAGGGTCACTGCTCCTTTCCCAGGTCTTGAAGTGCAACAGGCTTTGCGTTTTGGGTCCACCCAGTCTCTCTGGCGGATATGACGTTTGACTTTTAAAAGCGCGGTTGTGCCCCTCCTACCGTCTTGTGGCAGCTTCTCTTTTGCTCTTGGATGTGAGAAATCTTTTTTATGATCAGGTCCAGCTTCCTCCTATCCATGGTTTTTCAGGAACTTGTTGCAATTCACGTGATTTTGCTGGAGTGATGAATGCATGTCCTTCTACACCACCATCTTAGCTCCACCTGGGTAATTTCTAAATACTAAAAATAGTACCTGTGCTTTATAACAAAAATATAATTAATTCAATGAAAACTTGTCAATTGGCAAATTCAATGATAAATGCTTTTCAGACATTATTTTTTTTCATTGATTCCTTGAAGCAATCCTGAGTAACATTTATTTTTTGCCACTTAATGGATAAGTAAACAGAGGAACAAGTGATCAGAAATTCTCATAGTCACAGTAGAAGCAGTAACCAGGATTCAAAATCACTATTCAAATTATGCTTTTCATCTTTGTTTCCTACTTCTTTCTAAAATTTTTTTTAATTTAGTTTTTAATGAATTTTTAAAAATACAGGAAGCACAAAGTGTTAATATAAGAAGTGCATATTCATATTGTCATACTCTATATGAAAGAGTTAACCATTAACTGCATGTGTTGGCTTTTAGTTTTACTCTAATGAAATAATATATTAAGGAAAAAGTTGATGGCTCATTTAATAGTAACTTCATATCTTCCTCATCCCTTCCCAGAGGTAATCACTGTTATGTGCTATTTCAAGCCAATTTAATTATTTCACATACTGGTAACAAACATATCTATTCTGTTCATTTGTTTTGTTTTTTTTTCTGGTGTCATTACTGTGTGTGACAGTAGTCATTGTTAATTCTTCTCATGGCCAGTCTTTATTTTCTTAGATTTTAAAGAAAATATCTTATAGAATCTAAAGCAATCTCATAACAACTGTGACCAGAAGGTGGGAAATGTCATACTAAATAATGTACTTTCCACATCCTTCAAACTAATGGTGGTCTCAGTGGAGACAATGGAAAGGCAAGCAATTATCCATTGGAACAAGGTAAATTATATGCACTTCTGTGCAAGTCTCTCTTCCAAAATATTTAATGTATTTCTTCTTATAAAGTTATGAATGCATAGAATATCAAAGTCATACCTAATTTCATCTTATGACATGCTGTAATAAATAATAGCAAATATAGAAATAAAATACAAATAAAATTGTTTATACTCTCCCTTTTTTTCTCAAAAATGGCAAAGATGAGACTATACTTAAAATTTGGTAAAGCCTTCAATAGTTTAACTGGGAGAAGGAAATGGCAACCCACTCCAGTATTCTAGCCTGGGAAATCCCATGGACAGAGGAGCCTGGTGGATTCATGGGGTCACAAAAGAAACAGACCTGACTTACTGCATAAACAACAATAGTTTAACTTATCTTTCATATCAAATAGAGGCTTCTTTAGTACATTTACCTTCAGAAAGGAATAAAACCTTAGAGACTTTCTGTGGATACAAATGCTGTGGCAGATGAAAATGAGATCTTTTCTGCCTAATATTTTTCTTATTTAACCACAGCGTGCATTCTCTATTATTCAATGCTTTTCTAAGTAGAGTACCATAAGCAAACATTCCATAACCAAGATTTTTGTCTTCCTTGTTTCTGAATCTCTAAACGATATCCTCTTGCAACAGTCTATAAAGGATAGTTGTATTTCTATCTACAGAACCACTTAAATGATGGTTCCATTACCTTTTGCAATGTTGATGTTTATAAAGGGAAGCTGAGTAGTGCTCAGGACTAAAATATTTGGTCTTCTATGAAAATTGCGCTGTGTCCTGGGAAACTTCACCATAGCCATTTCCACAAACAGGAAAGCCTCTGTGCTCAGACAAATGCAAAATATAAGTATTGGAAAAGGCTTTAGGGACTTGGTGTTTATTGATATATAAAAAGATATAAACGACAGAAAAAAACGATAATAAATTTTATTTGAAGAGACCACAAATGTAATTCTACAGACACAAAGAAATTATAACACACGTGCAATGATATAATACTGCAGACCATACTATGGTAGAAGCATATATCTTAATCCCTGTACTAAAATTCTGCAACAACTTCATACCTCATTTTTCCTGTACTACAAGTGGGACTAATATAACTTGTCATCTAGCTCATAAGGAGTATTATGAGGATTCATGAGGTCATTAAATGAAGATCGTCCAAGTGTTTAATTTACTCCTTTCTAGGAACTCAGAATCCCATTCACCCTTGCGGGGCAGTAGTGCATACTAGATCCAGAAAGAGTTAATACACTTCCTATTTTTTTTTTCTACCTACATAAAATCGTGTACTTGCATGTGGTATGTAAATAGGACTAATTATAAAACATTAGGAGATCCTTGGGTAAGAGTCAAAATTGTACATTATGTAAATTAAAATAAGGAATTTGTTTTCTGAAAATCCTTTCTTTTAGCAATTATAAAAATCATCAGAATGACTCTATAGCACTTTTTTATAAAGTACTTTTATAGTACCTTGTTTCATCCTATGAAAGAGAAAGTCTTTTTTTTTTAAGATTTGCAAGTATTGATATTAATATATAAATATGTAGACCATTAGGAGTATCATTAAAAGGCCGAAGTTTTACCTGAGCAGATTTGTGTCATTTCTTGCTTTCAAAGTCATTTGATTACTATCTTTTTAAAACAAGCTCTTTAATAGATAACAATTATAAAGGGATTTTTTGATACATTATTTAAAATCAATGTCAACTTTAAAGGAAGGGATGACATAGTCATTTTAATAATCTTTTAAAGTTGATGCTCCCTCTTTGATATACTAAACATCTTGAAAAAATTAAAGCTCATAGAGATGTTCTGAGATGTTCAAAAGTGATTACTATGAATGTTTAATGAAGTCTGCTTTATGGATGCTCAGGACTAAAATATTTGGTCTTCTATGAAAATTGCGCTGTGTCCTGGGAAACTTCACCATAGCCATTTCCACAAACAGGAAAGCCTCTGTGCTCAGACAAATGCAAAATATAAGTATTGGAAAAGGCTTTAGGGACTTGGTGTTTATTGATATATAAAAAGATATAAACGACAGAAAAAAACGATAATAAATTTTATTTGAAGAGACCACAAATGTAATTCTACAGACACAAAGAAATTATAACACACGTGCAATGATATAATACTGCAGACCATACTATGGTAGAAGCATATATCTTAATCCCTGTACTAAAATTCTGCAACAACTTCATACCTCATTTTTCCTGTACTACAAGTGGGACTAATATAACTTGTCATCTAGCTCATAAGGAGTATTATGAGGATTCATGAGGTCATTAAATGAAGATCGTCCAAGTGTTTAATTTACTCCTTTCTAGGAACTCAGAATCCCATTCACCCTTGCGGGGCAGTAGTGCATACTAGATCCAGAAAGAGTTAATACACTTCCTATTTTTTTCTACCTACATAAAATCGTGTACTTGCATGTGGTATGTAAATAGGACTAATTATAAAACATTAGGAGATCCTTGGGTAAGAGTCAAAATTGTACATTATGTAAATTAAAATAAGGAATTTGTTTTCTGAAAATCCTTTCTTTTAGCAATTATAAAAATCATCAGAATGACTCTATAGCACTTTTTTATAAAGTACTTTTATAGTACCTTGTTTCATCCTATGAAAGAGAAAGTCTTTTTTTTTTAAGATTTGCAAGTATTGATATTAATATATAAATATGTAGACCATTAGGAGTATCATTAAAAGGCAAGTTTTACCTGAGCAGATTTGTGTCATTTCTTGCTTTCAAAGTCATTTGATTACTATCTTTTTAAAACAAGCTCTTTAATAGATAACAATTATAAAGGGATTTTTTGATACATTATTTAAAATCAATGTCAACTTTAAAGGAAGGGATGACATAGTCATTTTAATAATCTTTTAAAGTTGATGCTCCCTCTTTGATATACTAAACATCTTGAAAAAATTAAAGCTCATAGAGATGTTCTGAGATGTTCAAAAGTGATTACTATGAATGTTTAATGAAGTCTGCTTTATGGATCACATATCTGTCGCCATTCTAGTAACTTTACCTTGAGGATGAATGGCTTCATGGCAGTCAGGCAAGATGAACATTGTCCTTAGAGAAGGCCCATGCTGGGACAAAAGATCAGTGATGCCCATGGCTGATAGGAGCACAAGCCTTAGGCCTCTGACACTCATGTTCTTACCACAGTGCCATACTCCTTCTCCCAGAAAAGTCTAAATAAACAACAACAATAAAAAATAAATCTGTCTCAAACAGGAGAGTTTTTCATAATCTTAAGTGATAACTAATATTCTCAGAAGAAAAGAAAACTTATTTGTATTTTGTTTTGATAGAAATGTGTTAAAAAAGAAAAAGAAATGTTTTTGACAAAGTACAGAGAGACAAAATGAAGAAGAGAAAGAAAATATGCTGTTGATATTTGAGCAAATAAAACTATATAAAGTGTACAACAAATTTGACATTAATTATGTGCTTCATAGTGTGACCATAATCTTCCAATTAAGCAAGTATTCCATAAAATCAATGTGCCTGTACAGTTGGGAGCTCTGTAGAATATATGGGACAGAGAATAATAGGTGAAACCGTAGCTGAAATAGAATTATACTTTTCTTCCCAAACTTTAATATTTCTAAAATTCACTCAATGTCTATCTTTTGGCTTAGATTTGCAAGTATTGATATTAATATATAAATATGTAGACCATTAGGAGTATCATTAAAAGGCAAGTTTTACCTGAGCAGATTTGTGTCATTTCTTGCTTTCAAAGTCATTTGATTACTATCTTTTTAAAACAAGCTCTTTAATAGATAACAATTATAAAGGGATTTTTTGATACATTATTTAAAATCAATGTCAACTTTAAAGGAAGGGATGACATAGTCATTTTAATAATCTTTTAAAGTTGATGCTCCCTCTTTGATATACTAAACATCTTGAAAAAATTAAAGCTCATAGAGATGTTCTGAGATGTTCAAAAGTGATTACTATGAATGTTTAATGAAGTCTGCTTTATGGATCACATATCTGTCGCCATTCTAGTAACTTTACCTTGAGGATGAATGGCTTCATGGCAGTCAGGCAAGATGAACATTGTCCTTAGAGAAGGCCCATGCTGGGACAAAAGATCAGTGATGCCCATGGCTGATAGGAGCACAAGCCTTAGGCCTCTGACACTCATGTTCTTACCACAGTGCCATACTCCTTCTCCCAGAAAAGTCTAAATAAACAACAACAATAAAAAATAAATCTGTCTCAAACAGGAGAGTTTTTCATAATCTTAAGTGATAACTAATATTCTCAGAAGAAAAGAAAACTTATTTGTATTTTGTTTTGATAGAAATGTGTTAAAAAAGAAAAAGAAATGTTTTTGACAAAGTACAGAGAGACAAAATGAAGAAGAGAAAGAAAATATGCTGTTGATATTTGAGCAAATAAAACTATATAAAGTGTACAACAAATTTGACATTAATTATGTGCTTCATAGTGTGACCATAATCTTCCAATTAAGCAAGTATTCCATAAAATCAATGTGCCTGTACAGTTGGGAGCTCTGTAGAATATATGGGACAGAGAATAATAGGTGAAACCGTAGCTGAAATAGAATTATACTTTTCTTCCCAAACTTTAATATTTCTAAAATTCACTCAATGTCTATCTTTTGGCTTAGATATGAAATTATAGATATAAGTTTCATTTAATTTCTATTTTCTAGGCTTAGATAGTTTATATATGGGTATAAACCTAACTGAAGTATTTTTAGCAAATTTGGAAGTATCAATAGTTACACTAATAAAATTAATAATAAAGGTTAAAATTCTTTAAAAATACACCAGTTTTTCTGATCACTATCCCCAAATGTACACATTTATATTTTTTATCACCAGACTTGCATATTCAAAGAAATCAAATGGATTTTTAATTTTGTGTGGTTCTAAATTATGAGATAGTATGCATTAATAGGAAAGATACTATTTTGGACCACTAGATTCTAGTACAATTTTGCTGAAACTGTAAAAGCCTGGCTAAAACTCGTGATTGCTGCTCTTGGGAATCTCCCCTCCAAACAAGTAAACTAGACTAGTTTTCAGTAAAAACAACAACAACAACAAAAAAGCAGCAGAAAGAGAAAAGAAAAACTGCTATATATGCAAAACTGTTTGATTTTCTCATTTATAAATGTCTTTGTAGTTCATTTTAACTATTTATTAAAAATGATTGTATATAATTCATTTACTATCTTTAATACTTTTGCTTTCTTCATTCAATATTTTGCATAGTTGATCAGAAAATAGATTTTATGCTAATACAAAAAGTTTCTGGTATTTTAGCCCCTACAATAATGTAACGGTACTGTGAACAAAAATATGCTAATACTTTTTTACCTATTGCTTTATATAGCTGCTGCCAATGATTCACAGTTGAACACAATGTAGCACCATGGTATGAACAAAATCAAAGGATAAAGGAAAACCAGGATTTGTATTCAAAAAGAAAAGAACTCCAAAGAATCACATCAAGGATCTTTCCCTAGCATTTTCCCATTTCCCAGATAAAATCCAGATCCATTTTACAGGCAACAACATCAATTCCCCCATGACCAGAGTCTATTTTTCTTCTTTAAAATTAAATTTTCGCTATAGTAGAGTTGATTTACAATGTGCCTGTACAGTTGGGAGCTCTGTAGAATATATGGGACAGAGAATAATAGGTGAAACCGTAGCTGAAATAGAATTATACTTTTCTTCCCAAACTTTAATATTTCTAAAATTCACTCAATGTCTATCTTTTGGCTTAGATATGAAATTATAGATATAAGTTTCATTTAATTTCTATTTTCTAGGCTTAGATAGTTTATATATGGGTATAAACCTAACTGAAGTATTTTTAGCAAATTTGGAAGTATCAATAGTTACACTAATAAAATTAATAATAAAGGTTAAAATTCTTTAAAAATACACCAGTTTTTCTGATCACTATCCCCAAATGTACACATTTATATTTTTTATCACCAGACTTGCATATTCAAAGAAATCAAATGGATTTTTAATTTTGTGTGGTTCTAAATTATGAGATAGTATGCATTAATAGGAAAGATACTATTTTGGACCACTAGATTCTAGTACAATTTTGCTGAAACTGTAAAAGCCTGGCTAAAACTCGTGATTGCTGCTCTTGGGAATCTACCCTCCAAACAAGTAAACTAGACTAGTTTTCAGTAAAACAACAACAACAACAAAAAAGCAGCAGAAAGAGAAAAGAAAAACTGCTATATATGCAAAACTGTTTGATTTTCTCATTTATAAATGTCTTTGTAGTTCATTTTAACTATTTATTAAAAATGATTGTATATAATTCATTTACTATCTTTAATACTTTTGCTTTCTTCATTCAATATTTTGCATAGTTGATCAGAAAATAGATTTTATGCTAATACAAAAAGTTTCTGGTATTTTAGCCCCTACAATAATGTAATGGTACTGTGAACAAAAATATGCTAATACTTTTTTACCTATTGCTTTATATAGCTGCTGCCAATGATTCACAGTTGAACACAATGTAGCACCATGGTATGAACAAAATCAAAGGATAAAGGAAAACCAGGATTTGTATTCAAAAAGAAAAGAACTCCAAAGAATCACATCAAGGATCTTTCCCTAGCATTTTCCCATTTCCCAGATAAAATCCAGATCCATTTTACAGGCAACAACATCAATTCCCCCATGACCAGAGTCTATTTTTCTTCTTTAAAATTAAATTTTCGCTATAGTAGAGTTGATTTACAATGTTGCGTTAGTTTGTGCTATATAGCAAACTTAACTTAGCATATATATATACTCAATCTTGTTTTAGATTCTTTTCTCATATACATCATTACAGAGTAATGAATAGAGTTCCCTGTACTATTAAGTAGATTCCTAGTCATCCGTTCTATATATAGTAGCATGAATGTATCAATCCCATTATTACAACTTATACCACAAATTTGTCTTCTACATATGTGATTCAACTTCTACTTTGCAGTTTCATTTATGCCATTTTTAGATTGCATATATAAGTGATATCATATGATATTTCTATTTCTCAATCTGACTTATTTCACTTAGTATGACAATTTCTATGTTCATCCATGTTGCTGTAAATGATATTTTTTCGTACTTTTTTAATGATTAACATTCTATTGTGTGTATGTACCACATCTTCTGTATCCATTCTTTTATCTATGGACATGTAAGTTGCTTCCGTATCCTGATTACTGTATATAGTGTTTAAATGAATACTTGTGTTTTCATTCTGTTGAATTATGGTTTTGTCTGGATATATGTCCAAGAGTGGCATTGCTGAATCAAACAGTAGCTCTATTTTCAGTTTTTTATAAGGAACCTCCATACTATTCTCTACAGTGGTTGTACCAATTTATATTCCCAGCAATAGTGTAGGAGGATTCCCTTTTATTCTCCCACACTCTCCAGCATTTATTATTTGTAGATATTTTGTTGACAACCATTTTAACAGGTGCAAGGTGATTTCTCATTGTAGTTTTGGTGTGCATTTTTCTAAGGATTAGTGATGTGAGCATCTTTTCATATGCCTCTTGGCCATTTGTATGTCTTCTTTGGAGAAATGTCTATATTTAGTTATTCCATCCATTTTTAATTTATTTTTTTAATGTTGAACTGAATGAACTGTTTGTAAGTATTTGGAGGTTAACCCTTTGTCAATTGCTTCTTTCAAATATTTTCTCCCATTCTATGAGTTTTCATTTCATTCATGGTTTCCAAGAGTAAAATACCTAGGAACAAACCTACCTAAAGAGGCAAAAGACCTTTACTTAGAAAACTGTAAGATCCTGGTGAAAGAAACCAAAGATGATGCAAATAGATGAAGAGACATACCAAATTCTTGTGTTGTAAGATTCAATATTTTAAAATCCCTATACTATACAAAGCAATCTATGAATTCAATCTTGTTTTAGATTCTTTTCTCATATACATCATTACAGAGTAATGAATAGAGTTCCCTGTACTATTAAGTAGATTCCTAGTCATCCGTTCTATATATAGTAGCATGAATGTATCAATCCCATTATTACAACTTATACCACAAATTTGTCTTCTACATATGTGATTCAACTTCTACTTTGCAGTTTCATTTATGCCATTTTTAGATTGCATATATAAGTGATATCATATGATATTTCTATTTCTCAATCTGACTTATTTCACTTAGTATGACAATTTCTATGTTCATCCATGTTGCTGTAAATGATATTTTTTCGTACTTTTTTAATGATTAACATTCTATTGTGTGTATGTACCACATCTTCTGTATCCATTCTTTTATCTATGGACATGTAAGTTGCTTCCGTATCCTGATTACTGTATATAGTGTTTAAATGAATACTTGTGTTTTCATTCTGTTGAATTATGGTTTTGTCTGGATATATGTCCAAGAGTGGCATTGCTGAATCAAACAGTAGCTCTATTTTCAGTTTTTTATAAGGAACCTCCATACTATTCTCTACAGTGGTTGTACCAATTTATATTCCCAGCAATAGTGTAGGAGGATTCCCTTTTATTCTCCCACACTCTCCAGCATTTATTATTTGTAGATATTTTGTTGACAACCATTTTAACAGGTGCAAGGTGATTTCTCATTGTAGTTTTGGTGTGCATTTTTCTAAGGATTAGTGATGTGAGCATCTTTTCATATGCCTCTTGGCCATTTGTATGTCTTCTTTGGAGAAATGTCTATATTTAGTTATTCCATCCATTTTTAATTTATTTTTTTAATGTTGAACTGAATGAACTGTTTGTAAGTATTTGGAGGTTAACCCTTTGTCAATTGCTTCTTTCAAATATTTTCTCCCATTCTATGAGTTTTCATTTCATTCATGGTTTCCAAGAGTAAAATACCTAGGAACAAACCTACCTAAAGAGGCAAAAGACCTTTACTTAGAAAACTGTAAGATCCTGGTGAAAGAAACCAAAGATGATGCAAATAGATGAAGAGACATACCAAATTCTTGTGTTGTAAGATTCAATATTTTTAAAATCCCTATACTATACAAAGCAATCTATGAATTCAATGTAATCCCTCACAAATTGCTAAAAGCAGTTTCCACAGAATTAGAACAGTTTTGCAATTTTTACAGAAACACAAAAGACTCTGTATAGCCAAGAACATTTTGAGAAAGAAAAATGGAGCTGGAGAAATCAGGTTTTCTGATTTCAGATTATATTACGATGCTGCAGTAATCAAAAAGAAAATGCATGAGAAATATAAATGAATGGAACAGAATAGAAAGTCCAGAGATGAACCCATGGACCTTTGGTTACCTAATATATGTCAAAGAAGACAAAGACTATACAATGGAGAAAAGTCTCTTAACAAGTGGTGCTGAGAAAACTGGACAGCTACATGTAAAGTAATGGAATTAAAACATTCTCTAACCCTGTACACAAAAGCAAAGTCAAAATGGGCTGAAAACCTAAATACAAGACTGGGTAGTATAAAAATCTTAGAGGAAACATGGGCAGAATACACTCTGATATAAATCACAGCAAGATCTTTTTTCATCCGTTTCCATGAATAATAAAAATAAACAACATCAACAAAAAAAGAATTGAATTAAACTTTTAAGCTTTTGCTGTCTAATTTACACTCAAATAGTAAATGATTATTTTATTAATACTTAGCTTTCTTATTAGAATAGGGGCAAGGGTCTTTTTTGTCCTTTTGTTCTAACTCCAAGAATTTGCCAGATCTGCAAGTTCACTGTAAGCACTGCATACTGATTAAATTATTTTAAAGTGAAATTGGTATTCAGAGAAACCTAACAATGTTATGAAGTGAAAGTGAAAGTGTTAGTCTCTCAGTCTTGTCCTACTCTTTGTGACTTCATGGACTGTAACTGCCAGGATCCTCTGTCCATGGAATTCTTTAGACAAGAATACTGGAGTGGGTAGCCATTCCCTTCTATGAGTTTTCATTTCATTCATGGTTTCCAAGAGTAAAATACCTAGGAACAAACCTACCTAAAGAGGCAAAAGACCTTTACTTAGAAAACTGTAAGATCCTGGTGAAAGAAACCAAAGATGATGCAAATAGATGAAGAGACATACCAAATTCTTGTGTTGTAAGATTCAATATTTTTAAAATCCCTATACTATACAAAGCAATCTATGAATTCAATGTAATCCCTCACAAATTGCTAAAAGCAGTTTCCACAGAATTAGAACAGTTTTGCAATTTTTACAGAAACACAAAAGACTCTGTATAGCCAAGAACATTTTGAGAAAGAAAAATGGAGCTGGAGAAATCAGGTTTTCTGATTTCAGATTATATTACGATGCTGCAGTAATCAAAAAGAAAATGCATGAGAAATATAAATGAATGGAACAGAATAGAAAGTCCAGAGATGAACCCATGGACCTTTGGTTACCTAATATATGTCAAAGAAGACAAAGACTATACAATGGAGAAAAGTCTCTTAACAAGTGGTGCTGAGAAAACTGGACAGCTACATGTAAAGTAATGGAATTAAAACATTCTCTAACCCTGTACACAAAAGCAAAGTCAAAATGGGCTGAAAACCTAAATACAAGACTGGGTAGTATAAAAATCTTAGAGGAAACATGGGCAGAATACACTCTGATATAAATCACAGCAAGATCTTTTTTCATCCGTTTCCATGAATAATAAAAATAAACAACATCAACAAAAAAAGAATTGAATTAAACTTTTAAGCTTTTGCTGTCTAATTTACACTCAAATAGTAAATGATTATTTTATTAATACTTAGCTTTCTTATTAGAATAGGGGCAAGGGTCTTTTTTGTCCTTTTGTTCTAACTCCAAGAATTTGCCAGATCTGCAAGTTCACTGTAAGCACTGCATACTGATTAAATTATTTTAAAGTGAAATTGGTATTCAGAGAAACCTAACAATGTTATGAAGTGAAAGTGAAAGTGTTAGTCTCTCAGTCTTGTCCTACTCTTTGTGACTTCATGGACTGTAACTGCCAGGATCCTCTGTCCATGGAATTCTTTAGACAAGAATACTGGAGTGGGTAGCCATTCCCTTCTCCATGGGATCCAGAGATCAAACCTGGGTCTTCTACATTGCAGGCAGATCCTTTACCATCTAAGCCACCATGGAAGCCCCTAACTATAAAATGCGCTAAAGCAACCACAGTGTCTAGATATAAGTCACTACATCTTTTCTTTCTTTTTTGAAACTAATTTACTATATAAAATATTTATTTTATTATTTATATATTCCATACTAAAGAGTTCATTCAGTTTTTGTTCTCTCTACACAAATATGATTAAATCAAACTTATGCCTCAAACAAAAGAAAGTACTCTTGCATGGCTAGATATTTTTGTAGTCTAGTAAATGAAATTAGAATGACTGCTCATTGTATATTGCAGTATATGTAGTTATTGTCTACAAACATATTGATCGTATCAGTGCTATACTACCAAGATTTACCTTTTTGTGTGTGTTCAGTCATTTAACCATGTCCAGTTCTTTGAGACAACATGGACAGTAGCCCACCAGACACCTCTGTCCATGAAATTTTACAGGTAAGAATACTGAAGCAGGTTGCCATGTCCTACTCTAGGGCATCTTCCCAACCCAGGGATTAAACTCAAATCTCTTGCATCTCCTGCATTGGAAGGAGATCTTATCTTATCTTATCATCTTTATCAGTGTACCACCTAGGAAGCCTGATTTAGCCTCTTAGTTATATGTACTTATTTTTCTATACTTGAAATGCAAAAAATAATAGAAACAAGCATGGCGACTCAAGACGATATTCATTATATTCTTGTAATTATCTTTGTAGACTCTATATCAAGTTGTATTTTCTGACCATTTTTCATCTCTAATACCTCTGTGCAATCTTCATTCCTATAAATGGCAATTGTGCCAGTGACAGACAGTTCCAGACTTACATGAACTCTTATGGGAGAATCTGAAATTAAGAGAGCACTTGTCTTAAGTATGCCCAGCTAATGTCTTGGAGATGACTCCTTGACTGCTTTTATTCTGGTGAAGTGAAGTCAGATTTCCAGCTCCTTGGAAGCAAATGAAGACCCACGGGACTGGAAAACAGCTGTTCCCAGAAGGTTAACTTGCCTAAAGATTAAAGAATGAAATATATTTCTTCTTCCAAGGGAAATTTTTTTCTTTAAGAAAAAGACCAGTAAAAAGTTTTTGTCATTTTCTGCATGCTTTCACAAGAGGATTGCACCATTATAAATGTATATAAAGACAGAATCTCTTTCTTATATGATTTTATATATAAAGAAACCAATCGCATTGGAGTTGGTTGTAAGAGATTATGGAAAGGTGTTAGGAAGAGTCAACTGTATAAAAATACCACACCATCTTTAGGTTCACTTTTTGAATTCATTTTCAAAAAAGAAGAAAATATTTCTTTGATGCAATAAGCTTGCCTTAAAAGCAAGTGGCAGTTCAGTTAAATAATCTCCATTCACTCAATTGGAGGTTTTGTTTAGAGGGTCATTTTTAAAGAAAAGCAGAGGAGTTAGAATACCTCTAATAATTCCTTCACACAGAGCATGTGGTGTAGCTGATATTAGACACAGTTGAGCTCACAATTGAAAGTCTAAATCTGTAAGATCTGCAAGGCTGTCTAGAATGCAGAACTGATGAATAGGAATTCTATGAGCTTCTTCTTAACAAGCAGAGGATTTTCTTCTTAAATTTCAGCTTCTTGACTCCCCAGAGTAGTAAAGATTGACTTTAAAATATTTTTGAGTTTCTTTTTCTCAGTGTACCACCTAGGAAGCCTGATTTAGCCTCTTAGTTATATGTACTTATTTTTCTATACTTGAAATGCAAAAAATAATAGAAACAAGCATGGCGACTCAAGACGATATTCATTATATTCTTGTAATTATCTTTGTAGACTCTATATCAAGTTGTATTTTCTGACCATTTTTCATCTCTAATACCTCTGTGCAATCTTCATTCCTATAAATGGCAATTGTGCCAGTGACAGACAGTTCCAGACTTACATGAACTCTTATGGGAGAATCTGAAATTAAGAGAGCACTTGTCTTAAGTATGCCCAGCTAATGTCTTGGAGATGACTCCTTGACTGCTTTTATTCTGGTGAAGTGAAGTCAGATTTCCAGCTCCTTGGAAGCAAATGAAGACCCACGGGACTGGAAAACAGCTGTTCCCAGAAGGTTAACTTGCCTAAAGATTAAAGAATGAAATATATTTCTTCTTCCAAGGGAAATTTTTTTCTTTAAGAAAAAGACCAGTAAAAAGTTTTTGTCATTTTCTGCATGCTTTCACAAGAGGATTGCACCATTATAAATGTATATAAAGACAGAATCTCTTTCTTATATGATTTTATATATAAAGAAACCAATCGCATTGGAGTTGGTTGTAAGAGATTATGGAAAGGTGTTAGGAAGAGTCAACTGTATAAAAATACCACACCATCTTTAGGTTCACTTTTTGAATTCATTTTCAAAAAAGAAGAAAATATTTCTTTGATGCAATAAGCTTGCCTTAAAAGCAAGTGGCAGTTCAGTTAAATAATCTCCATTCACTCAATTGGAGGTTTTGTTTAGAGGGTCATTTTTAAAGAAAAGCAGAGGAGTTAGAATACCTCTAATAATTCCTTCACACAGAGCATGTGGTGTAGCTGATATTAGACACAGTTGAGCTCACAATTGAAAGTCTAAATCTGTAAGATCTGCAAGGCTGTCTAGAATGCAGAACTGATGAATAGGAATTCTATGAGCTTCTTCTTAACAAGCAGAGGATTTTCTTCTTAAATTTCAGCTTCTTGACTCCCCAGAGTAGTAAAGATTGACTTTAAAATAGTTTTGAGTTCTTGAGTCTTACAGAAAATTCCCATTGGTTATCTATTTTATATAAGGTAATATAAGTTTCCATGTTACTCTTTCCATACAGCTCTGCAACAATCTGGTGGGGTGGAATGGGAATGGAGATGGGAGGCAAGTTTAAGACAGAGAGGGCATATGTATATCTATGCCTGATTCATGGTGATGTTTGGTAATGAACAACAAAACTGTGTAAAAAAATAAGCAAAATAAAAATCACAATAATACTACTAGATTAGGCACACACACACACACACAATATGTGTATATATAAATGTAAATAACATGTGCTAGGCTGTGCTTAATTGTGCCCAAATCTTTGTGATTCAATGGACTGTAGCCAACCAAGCTCTTCTGTCTATGGGATTCTCCAGGCAAAATAATGGAATGGATTGCCTCTTCCAGGGGATCTTTCCAAGCCTGATCTCCCTCACTGCAGGAAGATTCTTTATAGTCTAAGCCACCATGGATGCACAAGAATACCAGAGTAGGTAGCCTATCTCTTCTCAAGGAGATCCTCTCAACCTAGGAAATGAACCTGGGTCCCCTGCATGGCAGATTCTTTACCAGTTAAGCTACTAGAGAAGACTATCTATCTATCTATCCATCCATCTATCTATATACTGTTCTTGTCTCTGACTCTTTGAAACCCCATGGACTGCAGTACATCAGGCCTCTCTGTCCCTCACCATCTCGTGAAGTTTTGCCCAAGTTCATGTCCATTGTATCAGTTATGCCATCCAGCAATTACGAGTTTGCTCTCTGATGCTCTCTCCTGCTGCACTCAATCCTTCCTAGCATCAGGGACTTTTCCAATGAGTCAACTGATTACATCAGCTGGCCAAAGTATTGGAGTTTCAATTTCAGCATTAGTCCTTTCTATGCATATTCAGGGCTGATTTACCTTAAGATTGATTGGTTTGACCTCCTTGCTGACCAAGGTATTCCTTGACTTCTCTAGTACCACAATTTGAAGGCATCAGTTCTCTGGTGTTCATCCTTCTTTATAGTCCAACACACACAACTGTATGTGACCATCTGGAGGACCATAACCTTAACCATACAGACCTCTGTCAGCACAGTAATGTCTCTATTTTCAATACACTGTCTAGGTTTGTCATGACTTTCCTGCCAAAAAGCAATCATTTTCTGGCTTCATGGCCACAGTCACCATCCACAGTGATCTTGGAGCCCAAGAAGAGGAAATCTGACACTACTTCCACCTTTCCTTCTTCTATTTGCTATGAAGTAATGCAGCTGGATTCCACGACCTTAGTTTTCTTAATTAGTTTAAAGCCAACTCTTTCACTCTCCTCCTTCACCCTCATCAAGGGACTCTTTAGTTACTCTTTGGTTTCTGCCATTGGGGTGGTATCATTCACATATCTGAGACTGTTGATATTTCTATTGCCTATCTTGATTCCAGCTAGTAACTCATCCAGCCCGACATTTCTTACTATGTACTCAGTGTATAGGGTAAACAGTGTTGCAGCAGACAGTCAAATGGTAATTCTTCCTCAATTTTCAACCAATCAGTTGTTTCATACAGAGTTCCAACTATTGCTTCTTGACCCACACACTGTTTTCTGATGGTGTCTCAAGATGGTCTGGTATTCCTATCTCTTTAAGAGCTTTGCACAGTTTGTCATGATCCACACAGTCAAAGGCTTTCATATAGTCAAAGAATCAGAGATAGATATTTTTTCTGAAATCCGTTTACTTTCTCTATGACCCTATGAATGTGGCAAATATCTTCCAGCTTCACAGAAGGGTTAGTTTAAAAGGAGTTAATAAACTTCTACTGCTATTTTCTCAGTTTCAGAATAAACCATGTTCTCTATGCTTTGCAAGCAATACATTCTTTTTATTCATTATCTCCAGCAAAAATGATAAAAAATTAATTATATCATAAAAATATATATTGATTATATTTCTTTCACATTGCACTATGAAATATATTAGTATTAAAAATGTTCTTAGTAAGCCAGAGAGTACTTATATGAAAATTTGTCACATATAATATTTAACAGATGTCTGACTTCTCTAGTACCACAGGTCAGTTCTCTGGTGTTCATCCTTCTTTATAGTCCAACACACACAACTGTATGTGACCATCTGGAGGACCATAACCTTAACCATACAGACCTCTGTCAGCACAGTAATGTCTCTATTTTCAATACACTGTCTAGGTTTGTCATGACTTTCCTGCCAAAAAGCAATCATTTTCTGGCTTCATGGCCACAGTCACCATCCACAGTGATCTTGGAGCCCAAGAAGAGGAAATCTGACACTACTTCCACCTTTCCTTCTTCTATTTGCTATGAAGTAATGCAGCTGGATTCCACGACCTTAGTTTTCTTAATTAGTTTAAAGCCAACTCTTTCACTCTCCTCCTTCACCCTCATCAAGGGACTCTTTAGTTACTCTTTGGTTTCTGCCATTGGGGTGGTATCATTCACATATCTGAGACTGTTGATATTTCTATTGCCTATCTTGATTCCAGCTAGTAACTCATCCAGCCCGACATTTCTTACTATGTACTCAGTGTATAGGGTAAACAGTGTTGCAGCAGACAGTCAAATGGTAATTCTTCCTCAATTTTCAACCAATCAGTTGTTTCATACAGAGTTCCAACTATTGCTTCTTGACCCACACACTGTTTTCTGATGGTGTCTCAAGATGGTCTGGTATTCCTATCTCTTTAAGAGCTTTGCACAGTTTGTCATGATCCACACAGTCAAAGGCTTTCATATAGTCAAAGAATCAGAGATAGATATTTTTTCTGAAATCCGTTTACTTTCTCTATGACCCTATGAATGTGGCAAATATCTTCCAGCTTCACAGAAGGGTTAGTTTAAAAGGAGTTAATAAACTTCTACTGCTATTTTCTCAGTTTCAGAATAAACCATGTTCTCTATGCTTTGCAAGCAATACATTCTTTTTATTCATTATCTCCAGCAAAAATGATAAAAAATTAATTATATCATAAAAATATATATTGATTATATTTCTTTCACATTGCACTATGAAATATATTAGTATTAAAAATGTTCTTAGTAAGCCAGAGAGTACTTATATGAAAATTTGTCACATATAATATTTAACAGATGTCTGACTTTACTCTTCTATTACTAGAGAGAAGTAGAAATGATCTGGTCTATAGTACATTACACCAGAAGCTAGAAATCCTAGATTCTTAAGTTCTTGGTTCTGCTGCTGATTATTAAATACCACCAAAGAATCTCTAGATCATATGTGCCTATTTTTATTCATCTTCAAGAAGAGAGAAAAATCATCCTTTTTCAAAGTGAAAAATAACAATAGCTAAATATATCAAGGTAGTGATCAAAATCTTAAATAATCACTTGTGGAAATATTAGAAATTGGGGGCAAGGCATTTCTGGTAGACTTTCAGGACCAAATCTGTAAGAAACTGGCATGAGAAACCATAGTCTGGCAATTCTCTGAGCCAGAAAGTTACTGTTCAGCTGTACCAAAGATCTATAGTCATGTGATGATTCAACAGTACAGCCATGTTCTTTAGGTAGAGCATAATCTCCTGGAATGGAATGGCGAAAGCAGAGACTCACATCAGAGGTTCAGTGATGGTTCATGCATCCCTTACAATATCAAACCTCACACTCACCTTGGACAATTCAAGTATTTTGTCACATGTTGTTCCTATAAGAGAATAGTTTAGGGAGATGAAAAGGTAAACAACTTCCAATGGGTGTGACAATAGAAGATGATAGATAGCTTACCATGGATGGTGTTGAATTCTTGATCTCCAGAAGAGAAGATTTCACATTGGGACCAAAAAGACTTGGCTTTAGTCACTCAGAGCTTCATGCAGGGAAGGTTTTATTAGAGGAAAAAGGGATAGAGAAAGCTTCCAGCTAAAAGAACTGGTAAGGGGATAGTAGAGTACCCATGGAAGCTAGTTTAGGCAAGGCATTTAGTACTTTCCCAGTTGGTAATTAACAACAGATCAAAAGAATATCTTAAGGTTGTAAAGATCTTACTAGGCCCACTCCTACATTAAGGTAAGAGACATTCCAATGCAAAATAGTTTGCCTCCATAAGACAATAAAGTTAGTTTCTGAGTAGATCTTTATCACAGCAAACATTTTAGGCTAGAGAACTTTTTGTTCCCCCTCCTACTCCTCCTTGGAAACTCCTGGCCTCCTTACCAAGTCTGTCTATTCACCCCTTTCAGTAATAGGCTAGAGAATAAAAATAATGTAATTGTTATAAGAGCAGTTAGCCTAAACATATAATTGATGTTGATATAAACTCATGAAATTTGAGACCTCCTTCCTTCCTGCCTAGGACCCTTTAAGAATTAACCAGTTGCAGTTATTTTCAATTTTGCCTGACATGGGAATCAGTGGGAAGAACCAAAAATACCAGTGTACACCCAATACCCCAGACCAATTAATAAATATTTCTGGTAATGGAGCTCAGGTTTTCATGCTTTAAAGGGCAAGGCATTTCTGGTAGACTTTCAGGACCAAATCTGTAAGAAACTGGCATGAGAAACCATAGTCTGGCAATTCTCTGAGCCAGAAAGTTACTGTTCAGCTGTACCAAAGATCTATAGTCATGTGATGATTCAACAGTACAGCCATGTTCTTTAGGTAGAGCATAATCTCCTGGAATGGAATGGCGAAAGCAGAGACTCACATCAGAGGTTCAGTGATGGTTCATGCATCCCTTACAATATCAAACCTCACACTCACCTTGGACAATTCAAGTATTTTGTCACATGTTGTTCCTATAAGAGAATAGTTTAGGGAGATGAAAAGGTAAACAACTTCCAATGGGTGTGACAATAGAAGATGATAGATAGCTTACCATGGATGGTGTTGAATTCTTGATCTCCAGAAGAGAAGATTTCACATTGGGACCAAAAAGACTTGGCTTTAGTCACTCAGAGCTTCATGCAGGGAAGGTTTTATTAGAGGAAAAAGGGATAGAGAAAGCTTCCAGCTAAAAGAACTGGTAAGGGGATAGTAGAGTACCCATGGAAGCTAGTTTAGGCAAGGCATTTAGTACTTTCCCAGTTGGTAATTAACAACAGATCAAAAGAATATCTTAAGGTTGTAAAGATCTTACTAGGCCCACTCCTACATTAAGGTAAGAGACATTCCAATGCAAAATAGTTTGCCTCCATAAGACAATAAAGTTAGTTTCTGAGTAGATCTTTATCACAGCAAACATTTTAGGCTAGAGAACTTTTTGTTCCCCCTCCTACTCCTCCTTGGAAACTCCTGGCCTCCTTACCAAGTCTGTCTATTCACCCCTTTCAGTAATAGGCTAGAGAATAAAAATAATGTAATTGTTATAAGAGCAGTTAGCCTAAACATATAATTGATGTTGATATAAACTCATGAAATTTGAGACCTCCTTCCTTCCTGCCTAGGACCCTTTAAGAATTAACCAGTTGCAGTTATTTTCAATTTTTGCCTGACATGGGAATCAGTGGGAAGAACCAAAAATACCAGTGTACACCCAATACCCCAGACCAATTAATAAATATTTCTGGTAA
Source organism: Tragulus kanchil (assembly GCA_022376925.1). NCBI lineage: Eukaryota > Metazoa > Chordata > Mammalia > Artiodactyla > Tragulidae > Tragulus > Tragulus kanchil. The sequence goes on along the minus strand of JAIOJX010000003.1, from coordinate 81,933,486 downwards.
TGGAGCTCAGGTTTTCATGCTTTAAAACATGTACAGGGGATTTTAATACACATCCAAATTTAACAGCCATTGATCTAATGCAACACGCAGCTCTAAACAGTAAAAATTTCTTTCTCACTGCTGTAAGAAAAAAATTGTAAAGCACCTTTTCCTTTAAAGAGATGAATATAAGAAATAAGTACTCATAAAACCAGTAAAGATTAACAGCTAAACCAACTTTTTTTGAAGAGTAGGATACAAACCAAAGATTCAGCTTTTCAGTCACTTGAATTATAACATCCTTTGAAACACATGCATTTGAACTCTTGTACTTGCACTCTTGGGGCGATCTATACAAGTCTAAATATTATTATTAAAGTGGCTGTCTTAAAGTCCTCAGAGAAAGCTTTCTTCTCTCAAGATTGACTTTTTGGTGTTCTAAAGCGTTATTCATTTTGATTATGGAGTTATGTGGTAACATGAATACTCTGTCTGGTGTTCATAGACCACATCCATCATTTATTCAAAGCAATATAACAGCACCTTATAAATGTTACCATATTTGTGTATACCTGTAAAACACAGATATTTAGTATCAGATGAAGGCTTAGGTGTGACACATGTCAGGACAAACTGCATCATTTGTAGGACCATGAGAAAGATGGAAATGCTATAACCCTTGTTCAAAAACATTAAAATTTTTAAGATGACAGCAGCAGAGCATTAAAGCTCTAGGGTCCAATGTGACTGCACAGATAACACATCTGTTAGGAAGGAGTCCTGTGTATGATTTTTTTTTGGGGGGGAGGGGGAGTTTGAATGAAAAAGAAAGAAAAAAAATAAGCAGAGGAACAGAAAAACGTCAATACCTCTTACACTAATTGTACTGGGGTCCACAAACTTGCTGGTGGGCTAAATTCAGCCCACTTCCTGTTTTAGTATATACGGTTTTATCAGCACACAGTCAGGTTCATTCATTAATCAATTGCCTATGACTGATTTTATATCACCAAAGCAGAAATGAGTGACTAATGACAGAGACTGCAAGGACTGTAAAGCCCGATTTAAAATATTCACTTTCCAGTTCTTTAAAGAAAAGTGTGCTCACCCCCGAAAAGTATCATGAACTAGACATATAGAAAACTTGAAAAAAAAATGAATATGTTTTCAACACTTCTGCTCTTTCTATTACCAGGTAACTTGAACAATTGCCTTTCCTGTCACCTTTAAACTAAAATATATGAAGATGGATTCCAAGTAGATCTCCAGAATTTGGATTAGCAAATGGTAATCATTAGTCAGTCCCATCCACCAATGCCTGGAATGTCATCAAATGTTCTGATAAGCAGTCAGCACTGTGTGTCCAGAAGTAAGTATTTCACAGGAGTAAAATTTAACTAAGTCAGTCTCAAGAGTATACAGTATCTCTGAACCATTTGTGGATGAAGACTCATTACTTCTCTTACTTACAGTATTTTTTAGGTGCCATGCTCAGAGTGTGCCTGTATATCTCTTCTATAAATGTCACATTAGCCAGGCTATCAAAGACCAAACTTCAGACTCAGCTTTCGGAAAATTCATTTAAAATAACTGGTCAATTATATACAAACTTATCCATAAATCAAAATAAATCTTATTATGAGTCCCATACTCAGAAATTACCATCTTTCATTTTAATGACCTCCAGATGCATTACACAATAGCAACTCTTCATTTTGTGAAAATAGAAGTAGAATAACTATGCACTGGGGAGTTAGGTAGAGAAGTACTCAGTTCTTCAGAAATACAGTTTCACTTCAAGCGTAAGAGTCAGACATGAGTTGTGACTTTATAGCAAAACATGTAAAACTCATTTTTTTTTTTTTTTATGTTTGAATGCAGGGAAAGTTCAAATCAAGGCAGTTGGACTTATTCTTTTCTCTGCCAAGAGTTGAGATTTTAACACATGTGTTATACTGGTCATTTAGAAAGCATACACAAAAGACATTCAGTGGAGTTGTAAAGTGTGAAACAAACAAAAAAATAACAACAGATGGAGGAAATAAAATTGAATTCCTAGTATATTGCAAACAAGCTTACATACTGTGTTCAGCTCCCATGTGGTCTGATGGCCTAGATGTGACAAATGTTACTGGTGATTCACAGTCCATGTCCACATGTATCCACAAAATCTGATTTCTGTGAGAAACTTTCTCTTTTCTTCACTTTTTAAATTTTTAATTTCTATCTGCATAATTCTAGCAAATTTGAGTTTTATTCAAATCATAACAAAGAAGGTTAGCCATTGTGTTTTTGATACTTGGATCCTATTATTTTGTGATGTCATTCAAAGAGAGCCCATTGTATTAACTGCAAAGTATAAAGAAGATGCCTTATGGAAGGCCTGAGGAACTTACCAGTTTGTGACGTTCCAAAACTCTTCCGATACTAGAAAATGAAAACAAAATTAACAAATACAGGATATTTCCCAATTCTATATTTTTCGCCATCTCTGTATCTGTTATATCATGAACTGAGGTTTTCATCAATATTTTTCCCAGAATAATATCACAGCACTGTCATTACTGCTTTCATGTATGATTTCCCAACAAAACGTTGGACAAACCTACACTTTGAAGCAGAACTTTTCATCAAAGTGCAACATACAAACAGAAAAGCAAACAAATCAAAGCCTACAGCTCAATTAATTTCACAAGACCACTTTTGTTTAATCAGCATCAAATAAAGTAGCAGAAAACTCTAGCATTTCAAAAGTCCCTTGTTGCTTTTTTTTAGTCATAGCTTCCCAAGAGGTGCTAACATCATGAATTCTAGCCTCAGACATTAATTTTGCACATTGTTATATTTCATATAAATGTGATCATACAGTATATGATGCTGGGTTCTCTTGTTCAATATTATGCTTGTGCTATTATCACATGCATTTTCATTTTCCAGAGAATTATCATTATTCTACAAATCAGCAGCTTTAAGCTTATATATGAATGCCTTCACTATACAGTCCTGTTTTTGTTAACTTCTACTGTCTTCTATTTCAATTAATTTTGTGATATCTACTTTTTGTAATTACCTACTCTTGGCATTATGGAATAAAACTTTTGTTAAAAAATGTCTTTGTCTTAAGGAGTTTAATATTTAGTGGAAGGAACCAAACAAAACTAACAAATCATATAGAATTATTCAAATGATATAGAATTAAAGAAGCCCTAAAGAAAAATATAAAAAAAATAGTGAAAAAATACCAAAGTAAGATGCATTTATTTTGCCTGAAGAATCTAGAGAAAATCTCATCTATGAAGCTGCTTTGATGATTGAGAAAGGTTAAGATAGCTAATGAATAAGTACAGAGCACTTCTGGCTGAGAACATAGATGAACAATGGCCTGTAACACAAAACTGAAAAGAATCATGAAGAATAATTGTGATGAGATGCACCAGCTGATTCTGCTGGAAATGTACCTTTGGGGCACTTTCCCTCTATGCAGGAGTTATTCAGTTCCCCTTCCATTTCCTTTGCTTCATTTGGAAAGTAACCAGTTCTCTGTTCCGTTGTTTTCCACTGCTGATTTATTGACTCTGCATGGATTTTTTCCTGTTCTTCTGTCTTCAATATTGTCCTTATTTAATATAGGGATCACATTGAGGGAAATAAAGATGACAGAGTAGGAGGATGCTGATTTTACCTCCCCTCAACAAAAACATCAAAAATATACCTATATGTTAAGCAACTCTCATTGAAAACAAACTGGGGACTGACAGAAAGGGACTATGGAACCAAAGCTATAGAAACAGGTCTACAGGAAGTCAGGTAGCAAGGGAGAAACAGCAGGCAGGTAGGAACCTCCACCCCTAGCAGGGGCTACAGGGAGGAAATTCGAGATCACAAAAAATTGGAGAGAGTGCTAACATCATGAATTCTAGCCCCAGACATTAATTTTGCACATTGTTATATTTCATATAAATGTGATCATACAGTATATGATGCTGGGTTCTCTTGTTCAATATTATGCTTGTGCTATTATCACATGCATTTTCATTTTCCAGAGAATTATCATTATTCTACAAATCAGCAGCTTTAAGCTTATATATGAATGCCTTCACTATACAGTCCTGTTTTTGTTAACTTCTACTGTCTTCTATTTCAATTAATTTTGTGATATCTACTTTTTGTAATTACCTACTCTTGGCATTATGGAATAAAACTTTTTGTTAAAAAATGTCTTTGTCTTAAGGAGTTTAATATTTAGTGGAAGGAACCAAACAAAACTAACAAATCATATAGAATTATTCAAATGATATAGAATTAAAGAAGCCCTAAAGAAAAATATAAAAAAAATAGTGAAAAAATACCAAAGTAAGATGCATTTATTTTGCCTGAAGAATCTAGAGAAAATCTCATCTATGAAGCTGCTTTGATGATTGAGAAAGGTTAAGATAGCTAATGAATAAGTACAGAGCACTTCTGGCTGAGAACATAGATGAACAATGGCCTGTAACACAAAACTGAAAAGAATCATGAAGAATAATTGTGATGAGATGCACCAGCTGATTCTGCTGGAAATGTACCTTTGGGGCATTTTCCCCTCTATGCAGGAGTTATTCAGTTCCCCTTCCATTTCCTTTGCTTCATTTGGAAAGTAACCAGTTCTCTGTTCCGTTGTTTTCCACTGCTGATTTATTGACTCTGCATGGATTTTTTCCTGTTCTTCTGTCTTCAATATTGTCCTTATTTAATATAGGGATCACATTGAGGGAAATAAAGATGACAGAGTAGGAGGATGCTGATTTTACCTCCCCTCAACAAAAACATCAAAAATATACCTATATGTTAAGCAACTCTCATTGAAAACAAACTGGGGACTGACAGAAAGGGACTATGGAACCAAAGCTATAGAAACAGGTCTACAGGAAGTCAGGTAGCAAGGGAGAAACAGCAGGCAGGTAGGAACCTCCACCCCTAGCAGGGGCTACAGGGAGGAAATTCGAGATCACAGAATTGGAGAGATTTCCTGGGGGATGAGGATATGGAGTCACATATTGGGCATTCCAGCCCTGGGGTCTGATATTGGGAAGAGGAATCTCTGTAGCTGGTTTGAAAACCAGTGGGACTTATAACACGACCATAAGAAACTGTGACTCTCATCATAAAGAGTGTGTGCACATGTTTCCAAACTGCTTGGAACAGCACAGAGGAAGGAAACTGAAACTTCCTGAGATTCTGGCGAGTTTCTATGACCCCAGTGCTCACAGGGTGCCTGCTCCAATCCCGCTAGGGCAAAGGCTGACTTTGTCAAGGAGAGTGAACACACACAGAGAAAATAATCAATTTAGACCAGATCGTCCCTCTGAACAAAACAAATACAGCCACTATAATCTATACAAAATACTATTACAAAGTTGTGTGTGTGTATAACAGCTTTATTGAGGTAAACCAAGGCACAGAGAATTGTACATATTTAATGTGTACACTTTGGTGAGTTTGGACATATGCAGACACCTCTGGTACTATTCTTGGAAGAAGTGAAATGCTGTTGTTCAATGTGTATAAATTTTCAGTTATGCTAGATGAATAATTCTAAGTATCTGTTGTACAGCATGGTACCCACAATCAAGAAAATAATATTATGTACTTCAAAATTTGTGAAGAGCGTAGACTTGATATTAAGTATTCTTATCACATACACACACATACAAAGAAACATATAATTTTATGTAATGGAATCTTACATCGGTATTATATATACACTTTTGTATGTTTTAAAACACACTTCATTAGAAGCTCAATATATGCTTGAAAATGTTCATATTAAGGTCATAATGAAAAGCCTGAATTGTTATCTCATCTCTTCTTTCATATGTATTGCAATAGTCCACATTTACATTCTATTACATTAATTTTTAATTCTATGGAATAAACATTCACATTCTTACAATAAGCAGTTTTTCTAGATCATACATTATTTTTCATTGCAATAGCATTTGATTTCTGCTAAGCATACAATTATTTTAGCCCCTGCCTTATGTCCCACAACCAGTATGATAACAGAGCTAATCAAAATATATGAAAGTATTGCATGGCTGCATTAACTTCCTTAGTATAGATTTTAGTTTTTTGCTCTTGAAATCACTCTCTCTGTGCATCTTGGAAGCATCTACCTGTGTGTCTAGTGCATGATTGGCTTTCTTCAGATTTCCATAAGGTAACTGCTCACATATTGGGCATTCCAGCCCTGGGGTCTGATATTGGGAAGAGGAATCTCTGTAGCTGGTTTGAAAACCAGTGGGACTTATAACACGACCATAAGAAACTGTGACTCTCATCATAAAGAGTGTGCACATGTTTCCAAACTGCTTGGAACAGCACAGAGGAAGGAAACTGAAACTTCCTGAGATTCTGGCGAGTTTCTATGACCCCAGTGCTCACAGGGTGCCTGCTCCAATCCCGCTAGGGCAAAGGCTGACTTTGTCAAGGAGAGTGAACACACACAGAGAAAATAATCAATTTAGACCAGATCGTCCCTCTGAACAAAACAAATACAGCCACTATAATCTATACAAAATACTATTACAAAGTTGTGTGTGTGTATAACAGCTTTATTGAGGTAAACCAAGGCACAGAGAATTGTACATATTTAATGTGTACACTTTGGTGAGTTTGGACATATGCAGACACCTCTGGTACTATTCTTGGAAGAAGTGAAATGCTGTTGTTCAATGTGTATAAATTTTCAGTTATGCTAGATGAATAATTCTAAGTATCTGTTGTACAGCATGGTACCCACAATCAAGAAAATAATATTATGTACTTCAAAATTTGTGAAGAGCGTAGACTTGATATTAAGTATTCTTATCACATACACACACATACAAAGAAACATATAATTTTATGTAATGGAATCTTACATCGGTATTATATATACACTTTTGTATGTTTTAAAACACACTTCATTAGAAGCTCAATATATGCTTGAAAATGTTCATATTAAGGTCATAATGAAAAGCCTGAATTGTTATCTCATCTCTTCTTTCATATGTATTGCAATAGTCCACATTTACATTCTATTACATTAATTTTTAATTCTATGGAATAAACATTCACATTCTTACAATAAGCAGTTTTTCTAGATCATACATTATTTTTCATTGCAATAGCATTTGATTTCTGCTAAGCATACAATTATTTTAGCCCCTGCCTTATGTCCCACAACCAGTATGATAACAGAGCTAATCAAAATATATGAAAGTATTGCATGGCTGCATTAACTTCCTTAGTATAGATTTTAGTATTATTGCTCTTGAAATCACTCTCTCTGTGCATCTTGGAAGCATCTACCTGTGTGTCTAGTGCATGATTGGCTTTCTTCAGATTTCCATAAGGTAACTGCCTAGGCATTAGTATGCTATTCATTTTCATCATATGATCAGTCCAGTGCAGCTAAGCTGCAAGCCATACATATTTGATGTCTGTAAAAAGATGGGACAAGTGATTGGAAACTAGTCAAAATGAAGTCAGATGGAAAATTTTGGAGAAAAGTATGTATTAGAGTGATTCTGTTTGTCTATTAACAAAACATGTTATAAGAACTACCAAATTCAGAGTTTATTTTCATTTTTTAGATATAGAAGAAAGTCTGTGTATAAAACTAATTAAAACATCAGTTAAGTACTATTAATATTAGTAAATATTTTAAAATATATCCATTGTCTTTAACATTTTGTATGGATGGGTTGCTTGAATAAATATTTGATCAAATTAAAGTATTAACATACTCAGACTCAACGGACTCTTTTTCCCTAATTGATTTATCAAAAAATACATTGGTGATTTATACAACAACACAAGTTTACTTAGAATCTTCTATCCATGGAAAACAATCTTATTAACAAATGGTCCAATATGTAATATGGTATTGCTCATGCCATTTTTCATTATATTCTATCAAGGTAAACAAAAGCAGGATAACCATTCTTTCAGATCTCTTCATATGAATTTAATGAATAATGCACAATGAGAAAAAATGAGATACTTTGTTAAAATGAAAATCAGAATACACATTCCATGTGTTTTCTTATAATTTTTCTGTTTTCCTTTGCTCTGTGGGAACTCTGACCATATTCCCTAGGAAAACTAGAAGTTTTATTAATACTACACAAACATGTGAGTGTAATATAGAAAAATTATAATCAACTTAAATAAGTTCTCATAATCATATAAATATATCACTTGATTTGCGGCTATACCACATTTACATTCTATTACATTAATTTTTAATTCTATGGAATAAACATTCACATTCTTACAATAAGCAGTTTTTCTAGATCATACATTATTTTTCATTGCAATAGCATTTGATTTCTGCTAAGCATACAATTATTTTAGCCCCTGCCTTATGTCCCACAACCAGTATGATAACAGAGCTAATCAAAATATATGAAAGTATTGCATGGCTGCATTAACTTCCTTAGTATAGATTTTAGTATTATTGCTCTTGAAATCACTCTCTCTGTGCATCTTGGAAGCATCTACCTGTGTGTCTAGTGCATGATTGGCTTTCTTCAGATTTCCATAAGGTAACTGCCTAGGCATTAGTATGCTATTCATTTTCATCATATGATCAGTCCAGTGCAGCTAAGCTGCAAGCCATACATATTTGATGTCTGTAAAAAGATGGGACAAGTGATTGGAAACTAGTCAAAATGAAGTCAGATGGAAAATTTTGGAGAAAAGTATGTATTAGAGTGATTCTGTTTGTCTATTAACAAAACATGTTATAAGAACTACCAAATTCAGAGTTTATTTTCATTTTTTAGATATAGAAGAAAGTCTGTGTATAAAACTAATTAAAACATCAGTTAAGTACTATTAATATTAGTAAATATTTTAAAATATATCCATTGTCTTTAACATTTTGTATGGATGGGTTGCTTGAATAAATATTTGATCAAATTAAAGTATTAACATACTCAGACTCAACGGACTCTTTTTCCCTAATTGATTTATCAAAAAATACATTGGTGATTTATACAACAACACAAGTTTACTTAGAATCTTCTATCCATGGAAAACAATCTTATTAACAAATGGTCCAATATGTAATATGGTATTGCTCATGCCATTTTTCATTATATTCTATCAAGGTAAACAAAAAGCAGGATAACCATTCTTTCAGATCTCTTCATATGAATTTAATGAATAATGCACAATGAGAAAAAGTGAGATACTTTGTTAAAATGAAAATCAGAATACACATTCCATGTGTTTTCTTATAATTTTTCTGTTTTCCTTTGCTCTGTGGGAACTCTGACCATATTCCCTAGGAAAACTAGAAGTTTTATTAATACTACACAAACATGTGAGTGTAATATAGAAAAATTATAATCAACTTAAATAAGTTCTCATAATCATATAAATATATCACTTGATTTGGGGCTATACCAAATTTGCACAGAAAATTTTGTGACCGTTAAAACTATCAACCCAATCCAATATATTTTGTCTATGGAAACTATTTTTGTGCTATTTTATTGCCTTAAGGTTTTTCTTGGCTAGGGGATGGACTAGAGTCATAAATTCAGAAAGGTAATATAAATGTACATTTTCTTTCTCTTACAATTTTTTGTTTGTGCTAGTACTGTGTTTTTTATCTTATGATATTCATTTACAAGATTTTATATCTCTGTTTCTCATCAGTGAAGAAATTATCACTCCATAGAACTAATCCTTTCACAAATTATCTGAATAGAAATTATCTCAACTGCTTTCTATCTCCATTTCAGATAAGAACCTTGGGTGAAATCAAATCCTGGATCTAATATGGCTCCTAAATGCTTTAAAGAGACCTTGAAAAGTTTTCATTTCTGAAAAGTTAAGGACAATGTAAAGGGTTCACTATTTCTATATAAATTTCAAGTTTATGGAGCAAAATATATTGCAAAGTTTGGTATCATTTCAGAAGATAAATTTTATATTGTACTGACCCAAATAACTACATTTACCATCTATGAATAAATTAAGATATTGTTAGAACTCTAAGGGGATTTTGTTTATGATCTAGTCATGACTGATAACAGAAGTAATGTGGGAAAGTTCAAAGCAACAAGTGTTTTTGAACTTCTTGCAAAATTTTCTTTTTTTGAAGAGTAGATAATTGGCCAACAAAAATTAAAAAAGGAAAGCTCCAAGTCAAACATCTAATAATGGCTATTAAAAACTATCTTAGTTGTCTCTAATATTAAGAACAAATAAAGACAAAGACAGCTTTCTCTATTGAAGACATGTTAAGTAACAAAAGTGTAATGAGATAAATAAAAAATGTACCTTTTCAATTCTCTTTTATTCATTTCCTTCTTTGAGACTTTCTTCTGCTTAAGATACATTATTTCAAGGATTCCTACAGTGGAAATGAAAAGGACAAAAATGTCATTAGTCTCTTCTGTTTTACATCCAAATTGGATCTGAGGGCAACAGAGTTAGTGTTATATATTAAATTTTAAAAAGAAAGATAAATAAATCCAGACCTAATAGAGAAGGATCATCTGTGCTATGGGAAGAGGCTATAAAGCATAACATTAAAGAAGATCTGATGGTGGGATACAGGAGAATATGACTTGAGAGAGCTTTGCAGGCAGAAGTGGATCAGTTTAAAAGACTAATAAGCAACAGGAGACATGAAAGCTATCCTGAAGTTCATAAACCATGATTGCTAGTAAAGAAGAACTGAAGAGACCTTGGTGGTAAAGTTAAGATCCTTGTTATCAAATGTTGCCCCTCAATACCACTTTGCAATTTATCCATAAATAACCTATCAAGGATGTCTACTCTTTACTTAGGAACCATTTTGTGTCCAGTGAGATACTCCTGTTGAAATATCCCTATGATGTTCATTCCTAAGCTACAAAAATAGATGTCATGTGTTTTTGACATTGCAATAGGCAATGGTGTTGAAGAAAGAAAGAATTACTCTAGGTTGGGGAAATATATGGAAAAAATAAAATCACTTAAAAGTTAAAAATGTACAACCCAACTGCTAACCAAATAGGTACAGATAAAAAAGGATAAACTTTTATAGATGGAATTGGCAAATGTTTGTAGCTAAAATTCAGTTTTTCCCAAAGCACAATAAACAGACTCTCTACTATGCAATTGGTGCAAGCATAAAGTAGTTCAAACTCTTTAGAGTTTATTTGGTCATTTATATCAAGAGCAATAAAATTGATTGTAACTTTAGCAGAGAAATCACTTCTAGGAACTCATCCTAGAAACCTAAGCAGGAATGTGCAGAAAAGTATATGAGAGTTAAAGTATCATCAAAGTATTATTGAGACATGTTTTATTTTATTATAAAATTCTAAATTACCTAAACATCAAAATAAGTTATCCTTTAAGTACTCAAGTAAACATGTACACTTTTATTAAAAAATTTGAGTAAATTTCTTTATATATTTTGTTTTATATAAATAAATATAAATAGATTTCATATAATTATAACTGGAATAAAATAACACGTGGGGAATAAGCAAATATACACACAGAAAGGCAAAATGTCATTAGTCTCTTCTGTTTTACATCCAAATTGGATCTGAGGGCAACAGAGTTAGTGTTATATATTAAATTTTAAAAAGAAAGATAAATAAATCCAGACCTAATAGAGAAAGATCATCTGTGCTATGGGAAGAGGCTATAAAGCATAACATTAAAGAAGATCTGATGGTGGGATACAGGAGAATATGACTTGAGAGAGCTTTGCAGGCAGAAGTGGATCAGTTTAAAAGACTAATAAGCAACAGGAGACATGAAAGCTATCCTGAAGTTCATAAACCATGATTGCTAGTAAAGAAGAACTGAAGAGACCTTGGTGGTAAAGTTAAGATCCTTGTTATCAAATGTTGCCCCTCAATACCACTTTGCAATTTATCCATAAATAACCTATCAAGGATGTCTACTCTTTACTTAGGAACCATTTTGTGTCCAGTGAGATACTCCTGTTGAAATATCCCTATGATGTTCATTCCTAAGCTACAAAAATAGATGTCATGTGTTTTTGACATTGCAATAGGCAATGGTGTTGAAGAAAGAAAGAATTACTCTAGGTTGGGGAAATATATGGAAAAAATAAAATCACTTAAAAGTTAAAAATGTACAACCCAACTGCTAACCAAATAGGTACAGATAAAAAAGGATAAACTTTTATAGATGGAATTGGCAAATGTTTGTAGCTAAAATTCAGTTTTTCCCAAAGCACAATAAACAGACTCTCTACTATGCAATTGGTGCAAGCATAAAGTAGTTCAAACTCTTTAGAGTTTATTTGGTCATTTATATCAAGAGCAATAAAATTGATTGTAACTTTAGCAGAGAAATCACTTCTAGGAACTCATCCTAGAAACCTAAGCAGGAATGTGCAGAAAAGTATATGAGAGTTAAAGTATCATCAAAGTATTATTGAGACATGTTTTATTTTATTATAAAATTCTAAATTACCTAAACATCAAAATAAGTTATCCTTTAAGTACTCAAGTAAACATGTACACTTTTATTCACAGGACAGAAAATTTTGGAGGTAAATTTCTTTATATATTTTGTTTTATATAAATAAATATAAATAGATTTCATATAATTATAAATGGAATAAAATAACACATGGGGAATAAGCAAATATACACACAGAAATGCACAGATGCAGACACACAGGCATCCATATGCATTCATTCTGGGTGCTCAGAACTGCATAAGACCAGAATTGTGTTCTTGTTTACAGTGGTAAACCTTCTAGAATACTGTTAGCATAAGGCCATTCACTTGTTGCTGGCTGAAGTTCCTGAGTATTCCGTCACATTGACAATTGTGATATGATTCCATAGTACCTTTTCAGAATTCTCCTGAAAGAGTCTCATGTTATCTCCCAGTTCTTGCACAGCTTCCAATGCTTGATCCAACTACTCAACAATTCCCCACAACCTGATATCTCCACTTGATGCCTTACAGCCCAGAATGTGAAATAGCAAGTTTGTCTTTTGAGGTATACCTGAAAGAGGTGAATAAGCAGATTTGATAAGGAGGCCAGCGGTTTCCAAGGAGGAGAAAGAGGAAAAGAAACAAATATTTTCTAACCTAAGATATTCGTCACGATAAAGATCTAGTCTGAAGTTTATTGTCTTTTAGAGGCAAACTATTTTTTCATTGGAATATCTCCCTGAAGCCCACAGACCATCCTCTGGCTAATTTTATGTTAATGTTCTGGGTGTGGGCCTAGCATGGCCTTTACATTGGAATTTTTCATCTAGTCTAGATGGTCCTGGCTAATCATATGTCAATGTTGTGCAAGTGAACATAGCAAATTTGGACCTAAAAATCTTAGTTTTTCCCAAAGCACAATAAACAGACTCTCTACTATGCAATTGGTGCAAGCATAAAGTAGTTCAAACTCTTTAGAGTTTATTTGGTCATTTATATCAAGAGCAATAAAATTGATTGTAACTTTAGCAGAGAAATCACTTCTAGGAACTCATCCTAGAAACCTAAGCAGGAATGTGCAGAAAAGTATATGAGAGTTAAAGTATCATCAAAGTATTATTGAGACATGTTTTATTTTATTATAAAATTCTAAATTACCTAAACATCAAAATAAGTTATCCTTTAAGTACTCAAGTAAACATGTACACTTTTATTCACAGGACAGAAAATTTTGGAGGTAAATTTCTTTATATATTTTGTTTTATATAAATAAATATAAATAGATTTCATATAATTATAAATGGAATAAAATAACACATGGGGAATAAGCAAATATACACACAGAAATGCACAGATGCAGACACACAGGCATCCATATGCATTCATTCTGGGTGCTCAGAACTGCATAAGACCAGAATTGTGTTCTTGTTTACAGTGGTAAACCTTCTAGAATACTGTTAGCATAAGGCCATTCACTTGTTGCTGGCTGAAGTTCCTGAGTATTCCGTCACATTGACAATTGTGATATGATTCCATAGTACCTTTTCAGAATTCTCCTGAAAGAGTCTCATGTTATCTCCCAGTTCTTGCACAGCTTCCAATGCTTGATCCAACTACTCAACAATTCCCCACAACCTGATATCTCCACTTGATGCCTTACAGCCCAGAATGTGAAATAGCAAGTTTGTCTTTTGAGGTATACCTGAAAGAGGTGAATAAGCAGATTTGATAAGGAGGCCAGCGGTTTCCAAGGAGGAGAAAGAGGAAAAGAAACAAATATTTTCTAACCTAAGATATTCGTCACGATAAAGATCTAGTCTGAAGTTTATTGTCTTTTAGAGGCAAACTATTTTTTCATTGGAATATCTCCCTGAAGCCCACAGACCATCCTCTGGCTAATTTTATGTTAATGTTCTGGGTGTGGGCCTAGCATGGCCTTTACATTGGAATTTTTCATCTAGTCTAGATGGTCCTGGCTAATCATATGTCAATGTTGTGCAAGTGAACATAGCAAGACCTTTACAATCTTAAGATATTCTTTTGATCTATTGTTAATAACCAGTCAGAAACTACAAAAATGCCTTGCCTAAACTGGCTTCTGGGGACATTCTTCTGTTCCCTCTTGCAGTGTCTGTGTTGGAAGCTTTCTCTATCCTATTTTTCTTTAACAAACTTTTACTTTACTACATGAAGTTTTGTGCGACCAAAGCCAAGTCTTTTTGATCCCGATGTGAATTCTTTTGCTTTGGCCATCAAGAATCCGATACCATTCACGGTAACCTATCCACCATCATCTGTCTTTATACCTAGAGTCAATATAATGCCAATACAACCGAAACTTCACTGAGAAAAATATACCATTTAAGAACACAGTTACAAGAAGACAACCAGTTAACTACTTTGAAATTGATCCAGTGACATTGGGGTATCCAATTTTTTGTTCCTACTTATAGGTTTTTAAACACCTAATACATTGTACTTTTATTTGATTATGATATCTACATTTGCACATTCAATTATATTCTCAAGTAACACTTTCTTTTTCCTTAAAGCTCACTCTTGTGGAAAAAAAAAAACCCAAAGCATTAGAAATGGATTACTACAGCACTAATAAATGAGAGAAATTTTATTCGTGATATGACAATTCACTTTAAAAGTTTCAGGACCTGTTGTTAGAGTATAAAACTTACACATCAGTAAAACAACAATTTCAAACAAAAAATGTCAACCTTTTCTGAATATACTGATTTTAAAAAATAAAGCAATTGAATAAAAATGTACCACATAATGGTGAGAGCATATTAATAATACAGTAGTACTGAAAAGAAATATAGGATAATCAGAATGGCCATCAGAAAAACATCTACAAACAATAAATGCTGCAGAGGAGTTGGGAAAAAAAAGAAACCTCCTGCTCTGCTGGTGGGAATGCAAATTGGCAAAACCACTATAGATAACAGTGTGAATTTCTTTGAAAATCTAAAAATGAGTTACAATATGATCCAACAATCTTACTCCATGGCGTATACCCAGGAAAAACATAATTAAAAATATATACATGCACCACAATGTTCATTGAAGCATTTTATCCAAGACACAGAAGCAGTCTAAATGCTCATGGAGAGAGGGATGCATAAAGAAGATGTGGTAAATATATGTGATGAAATATTATGCAGCAGTAAAAAGGAGTGAAACAACTGCATTTGCAGAAACATGGATATATATAGAGATTATCATACAAAGTGAATTCAAACAAACACAAATATCATATTATATCACTTGTATGTGAAATATAAAACATGGTACAAATGGCACTTATTTGCAAAACTGGCCATCAAGAATCCGATACCATTCACGGTAACCTATCCACCATCATCTGTCTTTATACCTAGAGTCAATATAATGCCAATACAACCGAAACTTCACTGAGAAAAATATACCATTTAAGAACACAGTTACAAGAAGACAACCAGTTAACTACTTTGAAATTGATCCAGTGACATTGGGGTATCCAATTTTTTGTTCCTACTTATAGGTTTTTAAACACCTAATACATTGTACTTTTATTTGATTATGATATCTACATTTGCACATTCAATTATATTCTCAAGTAACACTTTCTTTTTCCTTAAAGCTCACTCTTGTGGAAAAAAAAAAAAACCTAAAGCATTAGAAATGGATTACTACAGCACTAATAAATGAGAGAAATTTTATTCGTGATATGACAATTCACTTTAAAAGTTTCAGGACCTGTTGTTAGAGTATAAAACTTACACATCAGTAAAACAACAATTTCAAACAAAAAATGTCAACCTTTTCTGAATATACTGATTTTAAAAAATAAAGCAATTGAATAAAAATGTACCACATAATGGTGAGAGCATATTAATAATACAGTAGTACTGAAAAGAAATATAGGATAATCAGAATGGCCATCAGAAAAACATCTACAAACAATAAATGCTGCAGAGGAGTTGGGAAAAAAAAGAAACCTCCTGCTCTGCTGGTGGGAATGCAAATTGGCAAAACCACTATAGATAACAGTGTGAATTTCTTTGAAAATCTAAAAATGAGTTACAATATGATCCAACAATCTTACTCCATGGCGTATACCCAGGAAAAACATAATTAAAAATATATACATGCACCACAATGTTCATTGAAGCATTTTATCCAAGACACAGAAGCAGTCTAAATGCTCATGGAGAGAGGGATGCATAAAGAAGATGTGGTAAATATATGTGATGAAATATTATGCAGCAGTAAAAAGGAGTGAAACAACTGCATTTGCAGAAACATGGATATATATAGAGATTATCATACAAAGTGAATTCAAACAAACACAAATATCATATTATATCACTTGTATGTGAAATATAAAACATGGTACAAATGGACTGGACTTATTTGCAAAACAGACTCACAGAAAGCAATCTTACAATTACCAAATGGGAAAGGCATGGGGGAGGGATAAATTAGACGTTTGGGGTGAAAACATATGCACTACCATATATAAAATAGGTAATCAACAAAGACCTAATATATAGCAGAGGGAACTCTACTCAATATTCTATAATAACCTATACAGGAAAATAATCTGAAAAGAATGGGTATGTGTGTGTCCTATATCCACAAATTGAATCACTTTGCTTTACACATGAATCTAACACAACATTGTAAGTCGACTATACTTTAATATAGAATAAAGACTAAATTTAAAAAAGAGGTATAGAAAAATATAAAATAATCTGAATGTTTCTTCCTTGAGGAAGATCACCTTCATCAGTGACCATGTTCTTAAAAGAAAAGATGAAAATTTGAATCCATTAGCTTTCTACTTTTTTGTTAGCAAGATAAAAATAAATAAATGTAAATAATGGCAGTTAATTGATACTTTTGAATCAGTCACGTGTGTAGCAGCAGATGGCTTCCCTATTGGCTTAAATGTAAAGAATGCACCTGCAGTGCAGGAGACGTGGGTGTGATCTCTGGATTGGGATGACCCCTGGAGAATGGACTGATTCACCAATCCAGCATTCTTTCCTGGAGAATTCCATAGACCAAGGAGCTTGGGAAGCTACAGTCCATGAGGTTGCAAAAGAGGCAGACACGATTGAGGGACAACCAATTTCACGTTCACTTTAGTAACAGAGAGTGTAACTTACTGTTTTATAAAGATTTGGAAGCATCTACTGACTTTAAGAGAAGTCAAACATATGCATATACCATACACTGCTCTGTCAACTAGTTATTTTGAGTTATATGAGCTATAGTTACATCATATAAATGAGAAGTTCTTCCATGATAACATGCTTCTGTACTCAAATCTTCTAAAAATGAAGGATATGAAAACTTCTACCTCAACAACATTCAAAATTTAGGGATTAAATTGCATTATTTCTATGCCTGACGTAGTACATTATGGAATACATTTGTTGACTTAGTTGATTTGGTTTTACTATAGGAACTGGTACAGGGTTTCTCTTACTTGAATTCAGGAAATTCAGGATATAGTTCAAAGACTCAAGCAGTCCAGTACTTGCCAGTCAAAGTAGCAAGTGAATTTTAAGAAATGACCAGGGTTTCTGGTTTATTTCTTAAGGTCTCTTCATGTAGAAAGAAAAAAAAAATTACTTCCAGCTTAGGTTCCACCATAAAAATTCTCCTCATATATTGAGAGAGGATTGTGCATATTTTAAAGAGAACCTTGTAAGCCAGAGAATGGATGCAGCCTAGGAGTATTAGAGAGAGACTAAAGTGATGGCTCAGAGTCTGACGAGGTCTATCAAGCATTAGACCTCTGTTCAAATGGACAGTGCATTGAAAATTACAATATTCAGAGTCAAAAAGGCATGATTTCTAATCCTAACATTAAAATTCACTGGTTTTTGTAACAGTCTCTTTGATGCAGAAATATTATCCGTAAAATAATTAGTTCTAAGAGTTTTCAGTAAATACCAGATCAAATAGCTATCTTAATGCAAAACTTCATGAAGAAAGTAAATACTATTATCTACAAAGGTTAAGTATGTATTGACATTGTTAACATGTTATCAGTTAACAGAATCATTTTATAAGAAGGAAATTGTCATTATATTGCTTTTTTTTAAGTTTGAAATTTTAAGATGTATTTAAGTAAAATTCTAAGCCTTGTGCTTATGAAGAGTTTTTGATAAATAACATCAATAAAAAGAGAAGCAGGACTTCCCTTGGTGGTCCAGTGGGTAAGGACACCGCCTTGCAGTGCAAGGGATGCTGGTTAGATCCCTGGCCTGGGAAGATCCCACGTGCCGCAGAGCGGCCGGACCGATGTGTCCAATTACCGAGCCAGAGCTCTGGAGCGCATGCACCCAGAGCCGGCGCTCTGCAACGACAGACGCCACCGCGATGGGAGGCCCACAGGAGCCAAAGAACAAAGAAGGATGAAAATAGAGAAATGAAAGACCAAAGAAGTGGCCCGCCCACCCTCCTCCCTCCAAACCCGACCCCCACCCAAAATAAATAAATAAATAAATCTTTAAAAATAAATAAATAAAAAGAGAAGCAGTCAGTGAATATGGTATTGATTCAAGCAATGCATTTAAAAAACTCTTCTTTGAATTTGATTACTTTTTCCTACTTCCTTTCTCATGCTCCATCTGCAAATTACTAATACAAGAATGTTAGAATGACCACTGGTTTATTTCTTAAGGTCTCTTCATGTAGAAAGAAAAAATTACTTCCAGCTTAGGTTCCACCATAAAATTCTCCTCATATATTGAGAGAGGATTGTGCATATTTTAAAGAGAACCTTGTAAGCCAGAGAATGGATGCAGCCTAGGAGTATTAGAGAGAGACTAAAGTGATGGCTCAGAGTCTGACGAGGTCTATCAAGCATTAGACCTCTGTTCAAATGGACAGTGCATTGAAAATTACAATATTCAGAGTCAAAAAGGCATGATTTCTAATCCTAACATTAAAATTCACTGGTTTTTGTAACAGTCTCTTTGATGCAGAAATATTATCCGTAAAATAATTAGTTCTAAGAGTTTTCAGTAAATACCAGATCAAATAGCTATCTTAATGCAAAACTTCATGAAGAAAGTAAATACTATTATCTACAAAGGTTAAGTATGTATTGACATTGTTAACATGTTATCAGTTAACAGAATCATTTTATAAGAAGGAAATTGTCATTATATTGCTTTTTTTTAAGTTTGAAATTTTAAGATGTATTTAAGTAAAATTCTAAGCCTTGTGCTTATGAAGAGTTTTTGATAAATAACATCAATAAAAAGAGAAGCAGGACTTCCCTTGGTGGTCCAGTGGGTAAGGACACCGCCTTGCAGTGCAAGGGATGCTGGTTAGATCCCTGGCCTGGGAAGATCCCACGTGCCGCAGAGCGGCCGGACCGATGTGTCCAATTACCGAGCCAGAGCTCTGGAGCGCATGCACCCAGAGCCGGCGCTCTGCAACGACAGACGCCACCGCGATGGGAGGCCCACAGGAGCCAAAGAACAAAGAAGGATGAAAATAGAGAAATGAAAGACCAAAGAAGTGGCCCGCCCACCCTCCTCCCTCCGCAACCCGACCCCCACCCAAAATAAATAAATAAATAAATCTTTAAAAATAAATAAATAAAAAGAGAAGCAGTCAGTGAATATGGTATTGATTCAAGCAATGCATTTAAAAAACTCTTCTTTGAATTTGATTACTTTTTCCTACTTCCTTTCTCATGCTCCATCTGCAAATTACTAATACAAGAACGATCTCCCTAGAGTATATTTTTTCCCCCACAGAGATAGTTCCTTACACTAAAAGGATGCTAAAAGAAAGATTAGTGTTTAGTAGAAAGTCTCCTCCTGAAGCAAAAAGTAGATCCAATAGAACAATCAGAAGGAAAAAAGTATAACTTGGAGAGTTGAAACAAAGCAGATTTCAGACTATATAGTCAGGGACACAGAGCCCAGAAACCTTCAACAACCTTCTGAGACTTTTCATTAAGCGAAGACGGGCTTATTTCTAAAAGTCTTTTCCCTGTCCATGACTTTCCAAATTAGTTTCTAGTTGGATTAAATTTCCTAGAATAATCATTCTTTTGAAAGAAGCACATCCTGATTAACACAAAACATGACACATTTTAAAGATACAATTTATATTATGAAGTAGTTAATTGACCATATACAAATAGCAAAAACTGTACTGATCAGTAATGATCATAAATTTTATGATATGGACCAATTTTCCTAGGAATTGATAAGCTAAAATTTTTATGACTAACCTATATAGTCATGAACAAATCTACTGTACAGAAAGTCTAAAAGCAGTCTTACATTTTCTCACTTGACACAATGTTTAGCTTATGTTGTCCCAAGTACTAAATTCTTGTTGAAATTTTCCATGATTATTTTCAAATAGCTGCTCATTAAAAAAAAAATCATAAAACCTTTTAGAATCTGTTGTACTATTTGATATTTAGAGTTGCTCAATACTGCGTCAATTTGTCAATCAGATTTTGAGTTTTCCAGAGGATGAACTCTCAGGGGAAAGTCAATATCCAATATCTTAATTAGTTTATCAAACATCTTACAACTGCTAGGTTCAGTATCAGGTGCTGATATATATTTTCCAGTAATGTGTGTAATTCTTGGGAGCATTTACACATAGATATCTTTCATGTTCCTTGCCTTCTAAAATTCATTGCAAAAACTTGAAAGATAATGGAAAGAAAAGTGGAGCTTTCAGAAGCTGTTCTCTGCTAGACCAATACTTTCTTTTTAAATTAATAAGCATCTTTTGCCTAGTGCATTGTTAAGAAATGTAGATCCAA
This sequence comes from Tragulus kanchil, assembly GCA_022376925.1. Classification (NCBI taxonomy): domain Eukaryota; kingdom Metazoa; phylum Chordata; class Mammalia; order Artiodactyla; family Tragulidae; genus Tragulus; species Tragulus kanchil. The sequence goes on along the minus strand of JAIOJX010000003.1, from coordinate 81,912,245 downwards.
GCACTTAGAGTCTAATTTAAACTGTGGATTTCAGAATGTGGAGATCTTGTTTTAGATAATTTTCTAGATGATGTCTGCAAACTTGGTTCTTAATAAACATCATAGCAGTAATATACTGCAAAATAATTATAAAAATTGGCAATGTCTAAGCCTTTTCTTCAATTCTAAAACTCAGCATCATCTTTGATAAGATGTTTCACCATTTTCTTTATATTCAAAGGACTAAACTGTATTATTCTATATTATGTGAAAATCTAGTGTTCATTTATATCTGGCTTCTAGTAGGAGGGAGAATACAACAAGACAAATGTACAGAATGAGGAAGTCTTGTTATTTCTTGCCTACACATTTCTTATTCTCTCAAACTACCTGTTAATCTAGATTCCAAGAAAGGACATTTAGAATATAATTCCTCTGCTGATATTTAAAGAAATACTGGTGGGTTTTTTTGTTTGTTTGTTTGTTTGTTTTTTTTCATTTAACGTTTAGGTTCACAGCAAAATTGAGCAGCAAGTGCAGAGATTTCCCTAGCATCTATGACCTGGACAGCCATATCACCCATTTATTATCAACATCCCCCACTACAGATGTACATTATGGGTACATTTGCTGTAATTTGCAAACCTATGTTGATACGTTATTAACACCTAGTGTTCATAGTTGACAACTCTTGATGCTGTGCATGCAATGTGTCTGCACAACTGTATAATGAAATGTGTCCACCATGTGTGTACTGGGCAGAAGTGTTTCACAGCCCTAAGACTTGACTGTGCTGTGCATATTCATTCATCTCCTCCCTAACAAGTGACAGCTACTATTTTTCACTGTCCCTATAGTTTGCATTTCCAAGAATGTCCTAGAGTTGGAATTGTACAATATAGGGCTTGTTCACATTGGCTTCTATTACTTGATAATATACATTTAAGCTCTCTACATGTTTTGAAATGGCTTACTGGCTAATTTTCTTTTATACTGAATAACATTCATTGGTTGGATATACCACAGTCTATCCATTCACCTACTGAAGGGCATCATAGTTGCTTCCAAGTTATGGCAATTATGAATAAAGCTGGTATAAACAGCCATGTGCAAACTCTTCTGGGGTTATTCAGTTGCTCAGTTGTGTCCAATTCTTTGCGACCTGATGAACAAAAGCATGGCATACTTCCCTGTCTTTCACTATCTCCTAGAGTTTGCTAAAACTCATCTCCATTGAGTCAGTGATGCCATACAACCATCTAATCTTTTGATACCCCCTTCTCCTCCTGCCTTCCATCTTTCCCATCATCGGGATCTTCTCCAAAGAATCAACAGCTAGTCAAAGTATTGGAGCTTCATTTTCAGCATCAGTCCTTCCAATATATAATCAGGGTTGATTTCTTCTAGGACTGAGTTATTTGATCTCCTTGCTGTCCAAGGGAGTTTCAAGAGTCTTCTCAAAGTATCAATTTTTTGGTGCCCAGCCTCCTTTATGGTCCAATTCTTACATCCATACGGGATTGCTGGAAAAACCATAGTTTTGGCTAGATGGACCTATGTTGGCAAAGTGATGTCTCTGCTTTTTAATATGCTGTCCAGGTTTGGCATAGATTTTTTTCTTCCTTGGAGCAAGGTGTTCATGGCTGTAGTCACTTTCCCCAGTGATTACTGAGCCCAAGAAAATAAAGTCTGTCACTGTTTTCATTGCTTGCCCATCTATTTACCATGAAGTAATAGGACTGGATGCCATGATTTTCATTTTCTGAATGTTGAGTGTCAAGTCAGCATTTTCTGCTCTCTTCTTTCACCTTCAACAAGAGTCTCTTTAATTCCACTTTACTTTCTGACATGTGTGTACTGGGCAGAAGTGTTTCACAGCCCTAAGACTTGACTGTGCTGTGCATATTCATTCATCTCCTCCCTAACAAGTGACAGCTACTATTTTTCACTGTCCCTATAGTTTGCATTTCCAAGAATGTCCTAGAGTTGGAATTGTACAATATAGGGCTTGTTCACATTGGCTTCTATTACTTGATAATATACATTTAAGCTCTCTACATGTTTTGAAATGGCTTACTGGCTAATTTTCTTTTATACTGAATAACATTCATTGGTTGGATATACCACAGTCTATCCATTCACCTACTGAAGGGCATCATAGTTGCTTCCAAGTTATGGCAATTATGAATAAAGCTGGTATAAACAGCCATGTGCAAACTCTTCTGGGGTTATTCAGTTGCTCAGTTGTGTCCAATTCTTTGCGACCTGATGAACAAAAGCATGGCATACTTCCCTGTCTTTCACTATCTCCTAGAGTTTGCTAAAACTCATCTCCATTGAGTCAGTGATGCCATACAACCATCTAATCTTTTGATACCCCCTTCTCCTCCTGCCTTCCATCTTTCCCATCATCGGGATCTTCTCCAAAGAATCAACAGCTAGTCAAAGTATTGGAGCTTCATTTTCAGCATCAGTCCTTCCAATATATAATCAGGGTTGATTTCTTCTAGGACTGAGTTATTTGATCTCCTTGCTGTCCAAGGGAGTTTCAAGAGTCTTCTCAAAGTATCAATTTTTTGGTGCCCAGCCTCCTTTATGGTCCAATTCTTACATCCATACGGGATTGCTGGAAAAACCATAGTTTTGGCTAGATGGACCTATGTTGGCAAAGTGATGTCTCTGCTTTTTAATATGCTGTCCAGGTTTGGCATAGATTTTTTTCTTCCTTGGAGCAAGGTGTTCATGGCTGTAGTCACTTTCCCCAGTGATTACTGAGCCCAAGAAAATAAAGTCTGTCACTGTTTTCATTGCTTGCCCATCTATTTACCATGAAGTAATAGGACTGGATGCCATGATTTTCATTTTCTGAATGTTGAGTGTCAAGTCAGCATTTTCTGCTCTCTTCTTTCACCTTCAACAAGAGTCTCTTTAATTCCACTTTACTTTCTGACACTAGGGTGTTATCATCTTCATATCTGAGGTTATTGATATCTAACCTTGCAATCTTGATTCCTGCTTAAGCTTATCCAGCCTGGCATTTCACATGATGTACTCTATAGAAGTTAAATTAGCAGGGTGAAAATACACAACCTTAATGTAGTCCTTTCCCAATTTTGAACCAGTTCATTGTTCCACTTCTGGCTCTACCTGTTACTTCTTGACCTGCATAGAGCTTTCTTAAGAGGCAGGTAAGGTGGTCTGGAATGGTGTTAGGTCTAGAAGGTATGGTAGATCTTCATACAACCATTCAACTTCAGTTTCTTCAGCATTGGTGGTTAGTGCATGGACCTGAACTACTGAGATATTCAATAGTTTGCCTTTGAAATAAACTGTTGTTTTTCTTTTTTTCACTTTATATTTTATTTTAAAGTTTTTATAGAGTTTTGTTGTTCATAGACGTGTATGTTCCCAGATCAGTTATATGCATATCCCTGGTCACCTTCCCCCTCCAAGCCCCATCCCCATCCCACCCCTCCACTCTGTTATTTTTAAGATTGCATTCAACTACTGCATTTTTTGGACTCTTTTCTTGACTATGAGGGATAGTCTCTTTTTCCTAAGGATTCTTGCTCACAGTGGTTGAGTCAATGGACATTTGAATTAAATTTCCCTATTCTTGTCCATTTTAGTTAACTCATTCCTAAAATACTGTTTTTCACTCTTGCCATCCCCTGTTTAACCACTTGCAATTTACCTTGATTCATGTTACTAACATTCCAAGTTCCTATGCAATATTGTTCTTCATTTTCACCACCAGACACATCCACAACTGGGTGTCATTTCCCCTTTAGCTCAACCTCTTCATTACTTCTGGAGCTATGTCTCTACTCTTCTTCAGTAGTGTATTGAAAACGTACTGACCTTCAGGATTAATCTTTCAGTATCATATGTTTTGCCTTTTCATCGTGTTCGTGGAGTTCTCAAGGCAAGGATGGTGAAGTGGTTTGCCATTCCCTTCTCCAGTGGACTGTGTTTCATCAGAACTCTCCACCACAATCCATCTGTTTTAGGTGCCCTACACAGCATGACTTATAGTTTCACTGAGTTACACAAAGCTGTGATTCATGTGATCATTGTTGCTAGTTATCTATGATTGTGGTTTTCATTCTGTCTGCCCTTTGATGGGTGAAGATAAGAGGTTTGTGCAAGCTTCCTGATGGGAAGGACTGTTGTGGAGAGAATGATTTTGTGGTTTATTCATTCTGTCTGCCCTTTGATGGGTGGAAGATAAGAGGTTTGTTCCACTTCTGGCTCTACCTGTTACTTCTTGACCTGCATAGAGCTTTCTTAAGAGGCAGGTAAGGTGGTCTGGAATGGTGTTAGGTCTAGAAGGTATGGTAGATCTTCATACAACCATTCAACTTCAGTTTCTTCAGCATTGGTGGTTAGTGCATGGACCTGAACTACTGAGATATTCAATAGTTTGCCTTTGAAATAAACTGTTGTTTTTCTTTTTTTCACTTTATATTTTATTTTAAAGTTTTTATAGAGTTTTGTTGTTCATAGACGTGTATGTTCCCAGATCAGTTATATGCATATCCCTGGTCACCTTCCCCCTCCAAGCCCCATCCCCATCCCACCCCTCCACTCTGTTATTTTTAAGATTGCATTCAACTACTGCATTTTTTGGACTCTTTTCTTGACTATGAGGGATAGTCTCTTTTTCCTAAGGATTCTTGCTCACAGTGGTTGAGTCAATGGACATTTGAATTAAATTTCCCTATTCTTGTCCATTTTAGTTAACTCATTCCTAAAATACTGTTTTTCACTCTTGCCATCCCCTGTTTAACCACTTGCAATTTACCTTGATTCATGTTACTAACATTCCAAGTTCCTATGCAATATTGTTCTTCATTTTCACCACCAGACACATCCACAACTGGGTGTCATTTCCCCTTTAGCTCAACCTCTTCATTACTTCTGGAGCTATGTCTCTACTCTTCTTCAGTAGTGTATTGAAAACGTACTGACCTTCAGGATTAATCTTTCAGTATCATATGTTTTGCCTTTTCATCGTGTTCGTGGAGTTCTCAAGGCAAGGATGGTGAAGTGGTTTGCCATTCCCTTCTCCAGTGGACTGTGTTTCATCAGAACTCTCCACCACAATCCATCTGTTTTAGGTGCCCTACACAGCATGACTTATAGTTTCACTGAGTTACACAAAGCTGTGATTCATGTGATCATTGTTGCTAGTTATCTATGATTGTGGTTTTCATTCTGTCTGCCCTTTGATGGGTGAAGATAAGAGGTTTGTGCAAGCTTCCTGATGGGAAGGACTGTTGTGGAGAGAATGGGGTTATTCTCTGGTTGGCAGGGCCATGATCAGTAAATCTTTAACCCAGCTTTCTGCGGATGGGTGGGGCTGTGATCTCTCCCTGTAGTTTGGTCTGTCGCCATACTATGGTAGAGTGGATGAGACCTCCTCCAAGAGGACCTATGCCAGCATGCCGTGCCTCTCAACACTGCTGCTTACCAGCCAGTGCCCCGTCCCTGTAGCAGTCTACTGTTGACCCACACCTCTGCTAGAGCTTCCCAAACACTCACAGACAAGTTTGGCTCAGTCTCTTTTGGGGGTCACTGCTCCTCTCTCCTGTATCCTGGTGTGCATAGAATTTTGTTTGTGCACTCCAGAGTCTCTGTTTTCCTAGTCTTGTGGAAGTTCTGTAATCAAATCTCACGGACATTCCAAATCAGATTCCCTGAAGATTCTCACTCCCTTTGTCAGATTCCCAGGTTGAGAAATCTTTTCATAGCAGTGTGAGAACTTCTTTGGTATAATTGTTCTCTACTTTGTGGATCGTCCACATGTTAGCTTTATAGTGGGACTAATGGCAACCTCCTTCAAGATGATTTATGCCACATGTCATGCCTTCCACGACTACTGATGCCAGTGCCCTTGTCCACACTGCAGTCCACTGCTGACTTCTGGTGTGGACATGTGTTTTCAACACTTTAAATGATTACAAGAAGTAAAATTGCTAGAGCACATGGTAAAATAATGTTTAACTTTATAGAAAAATTTTAAATAATATAAATCACATTTCAAAACCTCATGCTCTAGGTGATTATAATAATGAAAAAGAGGTAAAAAAAAAAAGTTTTATGGCAAGATTAAGTATTTATACAAAATAATTGACTGTGGCTCGTAACCTCCAAGACTGGATGGCAATAAGTTTTAAGCCTAAGATTCATAATTTTTTGGATAATAGACAATTACATGGTAATCAATAGATTTTAGGGGATATAAAAGAAATGGGATTTTCTTATAACAAATTGTCCTTATGGAGATCAGTTTAATTGATTTTCTACTGTAAATATTTTTCCATTGCCATAGTAAAGTCTTAGACTTCACTACCTCTACTTACCCACCCTCAAAATTTCTGTTGTTTAAAAATACTGCTGTAAATGTCAACAAATATTTATTTTGCATACAGTTCTGCAAACAAACTATTTAAAACAGTGTATAAACCACTGATGAACCAGAGTTTGCAAAACTGCTTTCCAGATAACAAGAATATTAAGGATTTTCTAAGAATTTGGGCAAGCTCCAGGAGATAGTGGGGACAGGGAGGCATGGTGTGCTGCAGTCAAAGAGGTCACGAAGAGTCGGACATGCCTGGGCCGCTGAGCAATAGCAAGATACATAACGTTGTGAATTCACTGATATCACAGTCCTCTATCATTCTCAATATATATTAACCTGCTAAACGTTCTGAAAATGTTGTAATGATGATAAAGACTTAAATTTCTCAATTTACCTGTATTCTAAATCCTTAACACAATTAAGAGTAAATAGACTGATCTTTTAGAAACAATGATCTAAACACCTAAACTTACATTTTTCAATTTCTAAATTAAATATGCTACATAGTTTTAATGTGAAGACTCACTTATCAGGTATATTAATACACAAATAAAGTTACACAAAGCAAATATCTCACCTTTCTTTAATTATCTTTAAACCATGTGTTGAAATTGAAAGTACTTTTTCTAGCACAGAAAACTGTATTACTGTTGTGGAACATGAGTTTTCAACACTTTAAATGATTACAAGAAGTAAAATTGCTAGAGCACATGGTAAAATAATGTTTAACTTTATAGAAAAATTTTAAATAATATAAATCACATTTCAAAACCTCATGCTCTAGGTGATTATAATAATGAAAAAGAGGTAAAAAAAAAAAGTTTTATGGCAAGATTAAGTATTTATACAAAATAATTGACTGTGGCTCGTAACCTCCAAGACTGGATGGCAATAAGTTTTAAGCCTAAGATTCATAATTTTTTGGATAATAGACAATTACATGGTAATCAATAGATTTTAGGGGATATAAAAGAAATGGGATTTTCTTATAACAAATTGTCCTTATGGAGATCAGTTTAATTGATTTTCTACTGTAAATATTTTTCCATTGCCATAGTAAAGTCTTAGACTTCACTACCTCTACTTACCCACCCTCAAAATTTCTGTTGTTTAAAAATACTGCTGTAAATGTCAACAAATATTTATTTTGCATACAGTTCTGCAAACAAACTATTTAAAACAGTGTATAAACCACTGATGAACCAGAGTTTGCAAAACTGCTTTCCAGATAACAAGAATATTAAGGATTTTCTAAGAATTTGGGCAAGCTCCAGGAGATAGTGGGGACAGGGAGGCATGGTGTGCTGCAGTCAAAGAGGTCACGAAGAGTCGGACATGCCTGGGCCGCTGAGCAATAGCAAGATACATAACGTTGTGAATTCACTGATATCACAGTCCTCTATCATTCTCAATATATATTAACCTGCTAAACGTTCTGAAAATGTTGTAATGATGATAAAGACTTAAATTTCTCAATTTACCTGTATTCTAAATCCTTAACACAATTAAGAGTAAATAGACTGATCTTTTAGAAACAATGATCTAAACACCTAAACTTACATTTTTCAATTTCTAAATTAAATATGCTACATAGTTTTAATGTGAAGACTCACTTATCAGGTATATTAATACACAAATAAAGTTACACAAAGCAAATATCTCACCTTTCTTTAATTATCTTTAAACCATGTGTTGAATGACCATTGCACTTAAAGAGTACTCTTTGCTATCCAGAGAATAAAAGCATAAAACATATTACTAAAAAGCTGGTGATGTAGGATAGAAAATTGCACACACACACACACACATACACAGAAAAAATCTTGTCATGCAATGTAATAATTGATAAAAATAGTAGTTGCTTTGATAGTTTATTTTTTATATAAATTATTGGCTTTTTAAGATTTAGTTTGGTCAAACTTTCCTATGTATACTAATAAGAATAAATTTGAACATTGGTTTCCTGCATAGGATAACAATTTTGGATTTAATTTAGTATAATAATGTAGTATTTTCAAAGGATTTTTAAAAGATTTAGAATTATTTGTACCTTTATACAATAAAACCAGGTAGGATGCCTTATTTATTGTTTGTTTATTTACTTTCTTCTGGCAACTTGCTCTCCTTTTTGTTTTCCAAAGTATTCTTTGTGCAAATTCTGACCAGTTCTTCCAAATGGTTTCCCACAGCAAAATTAAAATTATAAGATTTAATTTAACTAGGTCAGTTTAGAGACTTTCCTGATGTCTCAGGCAGTAAAGAATCCACCTGCAGTGCGGGAGACCTGAGTTTGATCCCATGGTTGGGAAGATACCCTGGAAAAGGAAATGGCAACCCACTTCGTATTCTTGCCTGGAGAATTTCATGGACAGAGGAGCCTAGTGTTTTACAGTCCATGGGGTCACAAAGGGTCAGACGTGACTGAGCAATTAAAACTGCTTCTAGGTCAGTTTAACCAACGTGATGACCTTTTTCTTTATAATGAAGATGAAGATCTGTTCCCATCAGCATTATCGACCTTTTCCTCAGACTTAAGAATGCGGTTTGCTACAGTTGACTTACTAATGTTTTTTTGCCATCATGTACTTATTCAGTTCATGTCATTTAATTTATTTTTAGAAGATATTTTCATAAGTTACCTTGCCCATCTTTGAAAATTCGCATCAGTTGCAATGTGATGTTTGAATACCTACTGTATCCTTACCTTCAGGCTAAAAAGTTAACAGTATAGATGGTGAAACAAAATCTACATATTCACAAATAGAAAACCAATGTATAATAACTAGCAGAATAGAGCTGAATCAATAAGATAACAGGTAGAATTAGGTACACAGAAAATAATTTTGATAAATTTGATAAATTTTGATAAATATCAATTGTTAAGAAGAGAAGAGAGCATGTTGACTGGTAAAGTTATAAAATGGACCAAATTGCTGAATCACCATCAACACAAATGATAGATCTTATACATAATTGAATTCATTAATGATTCAAAGGCATGAAGAGCAAAGAGTTGACTCATTGAAAAGATCCTGATGCTGGAAAAGACTGAAGGCAAAAGAAGAAGGTGGCAGCAGAGGATGAGATGGTTAGATAGCATTCCTGAATCAAAACAGTGGAGCATGGCATGACATAGTCCATGAGGTCACAAGCAGTTGGACATGATTTAGCAACTAAACAACAACAATCATTCACAGGTATAAGGACAGCAAGACTAAGGCCAAGCACTCTTTCTCCGGTGAGATTTGATTGTATGTATACAATTCCTCAACTATAATTTCTTTCCAACATTTGGAAAAGTCCTGGTGCAGAATTGAGATGTGTGTATAAGCAATGAATGTGGAACATTGTTCAAAGAAAGGGATTCATTTAGTTATAAAACATCTCTTGTTTATATTATATTAATTATATAATACATTTTTCATTAGTCTATGACTCATAAATCCATAAACTATAGGCTCTTTTACATTATACAGAGAGAAGTCTTATCCTAAAAAAAGCAAGAAGTCTCCGTTGTCTTTCTGCACTAGATTATATTGTATATGTTCCAAGAAAGTGTCTCCCAAAGGATTTTGACTGGATCATCCCTTTCTTTCCCAAGTATCCCAACAAGTGAGGAAATTAATCAAGAATCTGTGGTTAATCTCATATTCTCATCTGATGTTATTGGGATTATTCATGGAAGAATATGGTGCAACCATTTTTACATAAGTATGGTCATTAGAACTGCTCAAGGACCTATTATCTTAAAACAATCTTTTTTCCAACTGTATAAAAAATCTCACACAGTGAAAGATTTATTCTTCCCTTTTAAAAAAAACATGCATCAATATAATTCTGTCTACTAATAAGCAGGACATTGTAAAGAAATGTAAGATATAAAATAAGCAACAGTGAAATCCCAGATTAAAAAAGGCAATACTGATTTTGCAGTTCAGAGGCATCATTCCGCATTTTAATAGAATGTATTTTCAAAATTGTATAAGAAATATATTTAACTGTTTTCTCTTGTGTTTTCTTCAGATGTCATTCTTGAAATTTAAAAAGATTTTCTGATAAATGTGAGGCAATTTTTGACCTCACACTACATCAGCAACCTGTGGAAATAAAGCTACCAAGACTCGAATAGATCTTATACATAATTGAATTAAAGATCAGGGGCAAAAAAAGCAGGTTGGGGGAAAGATGGTTAGATAGCATTCCTGAATCAAAACAGTGGAGCATGGCATGACATAGTCCATGAGGTCACAAGCAGTTGGACATGATTTAGCAACTAAACAACAACAATCATTCACAGGTATAAGGACAGCAAGACTAAGGCCAAGCACTCTTTCTCCGGTGAGATTTGATTGTATGTATACAATTCCTCAACTATAATTTCTTTCCAACATTTGGAAAAGTCCTGGTGCAGAATTGAGATGTGTGTATAAGCAATGAATGTGGAACATTGTTCAAAGAAAGGGATTCATTTAGTTATAAAACATCTCTTGTTTATATTATATTAATTATATAATACATTTTTCATTAGTCTATGACTCATAAATCCATAAACTATAGGCTCTTTTACATTATACAGAGAGAAGTCTTATCCTAAAAAGCAAGAAGTCTCCGTTGTCTTTCTGCACTAGATTATATTGTATATGTTCCAAGAAAGTGTCTCCCAAAGGATTTTGACTGGATCATCCCTTTCTTTCCCAAGTATCCCAACAAGTGAGGAAATTAATCAAGAATCTGTGGTTAATCTCATATTCTCATCTGATGTTATTGGGATTATTCATGGAAGAATATGGTGCAACCATTTTTACATAAGTATGGTCATTAGAACTGCTCAAGGACCTATTATCTTAAAACAATCTTTTTTCCAACTGTATAAAAAATCTCACACAGTGAAAGATTTATTCTTCCCTTTTAAAAAAAACATGCATCAATATAATTCTGTCTACTAATAAGCAGGACATTGTAAAGAAATGTAAGATATAAAATAAGCAACAGTGAAATCCCAGATTAAAAAAGGCAATACTGATTTTGCAGTTCAGAGGCATCATTCCGCATTTTAATAGAATGTATTTTCAAAATTGTATAAGAAATATATTTAACTGTTTTCTCTTGTGTTTTCTTCAGATGTCATTCTTGAAATTTAAAAAGATTTTCTGATAAATGTGAGGCAATTTTTGACCTCACACTACATCAGCAACCTGTGGAAATAAAGCTACCAAGACTCGAATGATATTAAATAATTTGGCAGCTATTTCTAATTAAATCAATATGACTCTTTTTGGAAGCACATCTTTGTCAATCAAATTCTTTGAGGTGGCTGCCCTAATAATCATCAGTTTCTGACATTCAAAATATGTAGGAATCATGATCTAAAGACCAAGCCATTTTGAAAATGTGTTAGGTCTATTACCATTAAATCAGATTATCTACTAGTAATATAAACTCACTTTTTTTTCCATTTCTATTTCATGCATCTGCATTCCAGTAATACAGCATTGTTTACCAGTTTGTACTTGTCTACTGTTTTTCTATTTGTTTGTCTTTTCCAGAATTCCAATAAATGTATAATAAATGCAAAATGCTGTTGGTAGGTCATTGACAGTTCAATGACAGAAAAATTCATTGGCAGTTGCATGATATTATGTCAAATTATTAATGTTAAACATCATTTAATGACATAGGTAATGGCATAAAGTATACATCAAAAATCATTAAAGGAAAATATGTGTATAAAGACTGTATTTGGAGGTTATTTTTAAGAATTAATTAGGTTATAGCACATTTTAATCTATATATGGTTGTTTTTCAGTCACTAAGCAGTGTCTGACTCTTTGTGACTCCATGGACTGCAGCAATTCAGACTCCTCTGTCTTCCACTGTCGTTCAGAGCTTGGTCAAATTCATGTCCACTGAGTTGGTGACATTATCAAACCATCTCATCCACTGCCACTCTCTTCTGTGTTTGCTTTCAATCCTTCCCAGCATCAAAATCTTTTCCAATTAGTTGGCTCTTCAGGCAATGTAGTGGAGCATCAGCTTTAGCAGTCCTTCTCATCTGATGTTATTGGGATTATTCATGGAAGAATATGGTGCAACCATTTTACATAAGTATGGTCATTAGAACTGCTCAAGGACCTATTATCTTAAAACAATCTTTTTTCCAACTGTATAAAAAATCTCACACAGTGAAAGATTTATTCTTCCCTTTTAAAAAAAACATGCATCAATATAATTCTGTCTACTAATAAGCAGGACATTGTAAAGAAATGTAAGATATAAAATAAGCAACAGTGAAATCCCAGATTAAAAAAGGCAATACTGATTTTGCAGTTCAGAGGCATCATTCCGCATTTTAATAGAATGTATTTTCAAAATTGTATAAGAAATATATTTAACTGTTTTCTCTTGTGTTTTCTTCAGATGTCATTCTTGAAATTTAAAAGATTTTCTGATAAATGTGAGGCAATTTTGACCTCACACTACATCAGCAACCTGTGGAAATAAAGCTACCAAGACTCGAATGATATTAAATAATTTGGCAGCTATTTCTAATTAAATCAATATGACTCTTTTTGGAAGCACATCTTTGTCAATCAAATTCTTTGAGGTGGCTGCCCTAATAATCATCAGTTTCTGACATTCAAAATATGTAGGAATCATGATCTAAAGACCAAGCCATTTTGAAAATGTGTTAGGTCTATTACCATTAAATCAGATTATCTACTAGTAATATAAACTCACTTTTTTTTCCATTTCTATTTCATGCATCTGCATTCCAGTAATACAGCATTGTTTACCAGTTTGTACTTGTCTACTGTTTTTCTATTTGTTTGTCTTTTCCAGAATTCCAATAAATGTATAATAAATGCAAAATGCTGTTGGTAGGTCATTGACAGTTCAATGACAGAAAAATTCATTGGCAGTTGCATGATATTATGTCAAATTATTAATGTTAAACATCATTTAATGACATAGGTAATGGCATAAAGTATACATCAAAAATCATTAAAGGAAAATATGTGTATAAAGACTGTATTTGGAGGTTATTTTTAAGAATTAATTAGGTTATAGCACATTTTAATCTATATATGGTTGTTTTTCAGTCACTAAGCAGTGTCTGACTCTTTGTGACTCCATGGACTGCAGCAATTCAGACTCCTCTGTCTTCCACTGTCGTTCAGAGCTTGGTCAAATTCATGTCCACTGAGTTGGTGACATTATCAAACCATCTCATCCACTGCCACTCTCTTCTGTGTTTGCTTTCAATCCTTCCCAGCATCAAAATCTTTTCCAATTAGTTGGCTCTTCACATCACAGGGCCAATGTAGTGGAGCATCAGCTTTAGCACCAGTCCTTCTAATGAATATTCAGAGTTTTATTTCCCTTAGAATTGACTAGTTTGATCACCTTGCAATCCAAGGGACTCTCAAGAGTCTTCTCCAGCACCTTATTTGAAAGCATCAATTCCTCAGTCCAAGGGACTCTCAAGAGTCTTCTCCAGCACCTTATTTGAAAGCATCAATTCCTCAGTCCAAGGGACTCTCAAGAGTCTTCTCCAGCACCTAATTTGAAAGCATCAATTCCTCGGTGCTCAGGCTTGTTCATGGTCCAGCTTTCACATCTCTACGTGACTACTGGGGAAAACAGGTCTTTTGATATACAGAGCTTTGCCAGCAAAGTGATGTTTCTACTTTTTAATGTGCTGTCTAGGCTTGTCATAGATTTTTTCCAGGGAGAAAACATTTTTTAATTTCATGTATGTAGTCACCATCCACAGTAATTTTGGAACCCAAGAAAATAAAATCTATCACTGCTTCTATTTTTTCTCCTTCTGTTTGCCATGGAGTAATGGGGCTGCATGCCATGGTCTTCGTTTTTTAATGTTGAGTTTCAAGCAGCATTTTCACTCTCCTCTTTCACTCTAATTAAGAGACTAAAAATAGGAGTTATCACATGATCCAGCAATCCCATTCCTGAACATATACATGAAAAATCTAAAATTCAAAAACTACAGGTACCCCTATGTTTATAATAGCACTATTTATACAATATCCAAGACATGGGAGGAACCTAAGTGCCCATCAATTTGGAAAATATGTGTATAAAGACTGTATTTGGAGGTTATTTTAAGAATTAATTAGGTTATAGCACATTTTAATCTATATATGGTTGTTTTTCAGTCACTAAGCAGTGTCTGACTCTTTGTGACTCCATGGACTGCAGCAATTCAGACTCCTCTGTCTTCCACTGTCGTTCAGAGCTTGGTCAAATTCATGTCCACTGAGTTGGTGACATTATCAAACCATCTCATCCACTGCCACTCTCTTCTGTGTTTGCTTTCAATCCTTCCCAGCATCAAAATCTTTTCCAATTAGTTGGCTCTTCACATCACAGGGCCAATGTAGTGGAGCATCAGCTTTAGCACCAGTCCTTCTAATGAATATTCAGAGTTTTATTTCCCTTAGAATTGACTAGTTTGATCACCTTGCAATCCAAGGGACTCTCAAGAGTCTTCTCCAGCACCTTATTTGAAAGCATCAATTCCTCAGTCCAAGGGACTCTCAAGAGTCTTCTCCAGCACCTTATTTGAAAGCATCAATTCCTCAGTCCAAGGGACTCTCAAGAGTCTTCTCCAGCACCTAATTTGAAAGCATCAATTCCTCGGTGCTCAGGCTTGTTCATGGTCCAGCTTTCACATCTCTACGTGACTACTGGGGAAAACAGGTCTTTTGATATACAGAGCTTTGCCAGCAAAGTGATGTTTCTACTTTTTAATGTGCTGTCTAGGCTTGTCATAGATTTTTTCCAGGGAGAAAACATTTTTTAATTTCATGTATGTAGTCACCATCCACAGTAATTTTGGAACCCAAGAAAATAAAATCTATCACTGCTTCTATTTTTTCTCCTTCTGTTTGCCATGGAGTAATGGGGCTGCATGCCATGGTCTTCGTTTTTTAATGTTGAGTTTCAAGCAGCATTTTCACTCTCCTCTTTCACTCTAATTAAGAGACTAAAAATAGGAGTTATCACATGATCCAGCAATCCCATTCCTGAACATATACATGAAAAATCTAAAATTCAAAAACTACAGGTACCCCTATGTTTATAATAGCACTATTTATACAATATCCAAGACATGGGAGGAACCTAAGTGCCCATCAATAGGTGAATGGATAGATAAAGTGTGAAATCAGCAGATTATGTTTGCCAAGGGGGAAAGGAGTGGGAGAGGGGAGAAGTGGGAGTTTGAGATTATCAGATGAATATGACTATATATAGGGTGGATAAACAATAAGGTCTTACTGTTTAGCACAGAGAACTATATCCAATAGCCTGTGATAAACCATAATGGAAAACGGTATGAAAAACTATACATGTTTATAGCTAAATCACTTTGCTGTGCAGATAAAATAAAGCATCATTGTAAATTAATTATACATCAATAAAATATAAAAAGAAAGTAATATGTAAGTCACAATATAGAATTCATCAACCCAAACCAAATTTATTACAATTTCCTATTTCTTATGAAAGCTGTGAAATGAGTTGTTTATCAGTTCTTTAACTCCAAGACACAGTTAAGTATTGTGAGCTATAGGCTATTGAAGGAAAAGGATGGTGTGCAAGATAGATTTTCCCCTTTTTTTCATAACTAATATTTTTGATATATTAAGAGATATTATATTAATCACTTCTGATGTTTTAAATATTATTCTCTGAATATTTAGTGCAGTCTTCACAACAACAACAAAAAAGGTGGCATTATCTCCATTGTACCGATTTGTAAAATAAGGTTTTGAAGAAGTTAAATTACTTGCTGCAATTCACACAGCTTTAAGTGGCTAAAGTAGAATTCAAAAGGCTATCTAGTTCTATCTAGGTTTCCAAATATTATACGCCACAGGACTTTGTTCTGAATGCCTCATTTCTTACTCTGATAAAAAAAGTCAAATAAAATAGAAATCTCAAGAGCCAGTTCTAGAGGTGAACTATGTTTCTTTTTTCTTTGATAAGCACCTTGTTATTTATTATTCTTCTTTCATGAGGCATCTTTTAAAACCACAGTATCATAAACCATTATTAAAGTTAAGATAAAATAACTAGAGATAAACTCAAACCTTCACTTATACTAACAAAACTCTGCTTTCCCCTATTGTCTTAATTGTATGATTTTTTTGTAGCCTCAATTAAACTTAAGATTTTCCAATGGACCTCACAGAGGGAAAGGAAGATCAGGGAAATTCTTCTATGACTATCTGTAACTCAAGCTATAAGAATAAAATCTCCTAAAGAAAAAAGTCCACCTCTTTTAAGATGAGTTACCTGTGTGTTTCTCCTTGCAATTGCCAACAACATTGAGAGTTTATGCCAGTGTGAACTACTCACTTAGGAATTTGTGTCAAGGTATATGGATTATGCTGTTAGCATATCTTGTGTAAGTGAATAAAAATGGAACTTAATTTTAGGACAAAAAGGATTTCAAACTTTATATTATGCTTATGATAATGATGAAATTGTGCAAAATTCATCTTGACACTCTTAGGTGTGATAGTTACACAGGGAATCCAACAAATGATAAATTTAATTTGGAATATAATACCTATGAATAATTTAAAATTGATGGCCTAGAAATTCTGGATCCTCCCTTCTTGAAACATACTCAGAGCAAATGTAATGGCAGTGTAGATTTCCAACTCAGGGCTTTATCCCTCACCTGTATGTAATACATGTGTCCAGCAATCATTTTTGTCTCCTTTTGGGTTATTAAAAAAGATATTTCCCTTTTTCATAACTAATATTTTTGATATATTAAGAGATATTATATTAATCACTTCTGATGTTTTAAATATTATTCTCTGAATATTTAGTGCAGTCTTCACAACAACAACAAAAAAGGTGGCATTATCTCCATTGTACCGATTTGTAAAATAAGGTTTTGAAGAAGTTAAATTACTTGCTGCAATTCACACAGCTTTAAGTGGCTAAAGTAGAATTCAAAAGGCTATCTAGTTCTATCTAGGTTTCCAAATATTATACGCCACAGGACTTTGTTCTGAATGCCTCATTTCTTACTCTGATAAAAAAAGTCAAATAAAATAGAAATCTCAAGAGCCAGTTCTAGAGGTGAACTATGTTTCTTTTTTCTTTGATAAGCACCTTGTTATTTATTATTCTTCTTTCATGAGGCATCTTTTAAAACCACAGTATCATAAACCATTATTAAAGTTAAGATAAAATAACTAGAGATAAACTCAAACCTTCACTTATACTAACAAAACTCTGCTTTCCCCTATTGTCTTAATTGTATGATTTTTTTGTAGCCTCAATTAAACTTAAGATTTTCCAATGGACCTCACAGAGGGAAAGGAAGATCAGGGAAATTCTTCTATGACTATCTGTAACTCAAGCTATAAGAATAAAATCTCCTAAAGAAAAAAGTCCACCTCTTTTAAGATGAGTTACCTGTGTGTTTCTCCTTGCAATTGCCAACAACATTGAGAGTTTATGCCAGTGTGAACTACTCACTTAGGAATTTGTGTCAAGGTATATGGATTATGCTGTTAGCATATCTTGTGTAAGTGAATAAAAATGGAACTTAATTTTAGGACAAAAAGGATTTCAAACTTTATATTATGCTTATGATAATGATGAAATTGTGCAAAATTCATCTTGACACTCTTAGGTGTGATAGTTACACAGGGAATCCAACAAATGATAAATTTAATTTGGAATATAATACCTATGAATAATTTAAAATTGATGGCCTAGAAATTCTGGATCCTCCCTTCTTGAAACATACTCAGAGCAAATGTAATGGCAGTGTAGATTTCCAACTCAGGGCTTTATCCCTCACCTGTATGTAATACATGTGTCCAGCAATCATTTGTCTCCTGGCTATGACTGTCAAAAAAATTGCCAATTAGTGTCAATCGCAGAGGTAGATTGGGCATGTGGACATCTGACCGGGAAAAAAGCATCAACACCATTAACACATTTTGTATGAAAATAAGGAAAACACTAAAGTTGCCTCTAATAAGTTTGGCCTAAACTATAATCTCATAATATTTCCTCTTCTCCAAAATATTTGGACTACATCAATTAGTTTCATCAAAACCAAAGTAAGGTATAATCACATGACACCCTATAAGTCTATTATATATCTATAATATAGATCTTGTTCATATTTTTTTCCATTTCCTAAATTATCTCATGCATCATTATGGTTACTACCTAGAGAAAATCAGAACCTAGGAAACACCTTTCTGATTGTATGTTTCCATAACATCTTTTTGATATGGTATGAAAATTACATGGCACATTCAAAATGTGTATATGGGAAGAAAATATTCCCATGCTTAACCTAAAGGGAGGTAATCCTTTTCCCAGAGACATGCAGGTAAATTATAGTTAAACATTTCCCTTTGATCTTTGCATGTCTATATCACCTTTTCTTTTAGGAGTTAATCTGATTAAGTGCATACCAATAGGGAATCCAAGAAAAAAAGAGGGTTCTCTTTGGGCAGACAGCCAGGATTACAGCAGCAGAAACTTACTTTTTTTTTAATTTACTGAGTCACTAGTGATACATGTAATTGACTTAAAATTAGAGATGGGCTCTGAAAGCACTTGAGAATCTCAAATAAAGATCATGGACCATGGATAGGTTTGTACAGTTTTATATCCCCAAAATCCTCATTTTATAAACTTTAATAAAAATTCTGCTTTTCTGAGCACCAATGGGGCCACACCAAACATGGAATCATGCGTTTTTCTGAATATATTATCCTAAATATTTGTGACTGTTTCAATACCACCATAATTAAATACATTACATTTGTCTTACCTTTGTCTTACAAGCACAAAACATAGACATCTTGAAATTAAAATACATCTAAATGTGAAATCAATTCATACTTCTTCTCACTACAGGAGTATTTCAACCTCACACATCTATTTATCAGAGGTAGTCAGTTTTATTTGTGTGCTGTATTATAAATCACTTTTTTTTAAGTCACTTTTCAAATATTGTTTTCTGTGTGTTTTCTTACCAGTTTCTATACAACTTCATTGAACACCTACTATGCACCTATAGTGTTATATTATAGACCTAATATGCCTATATTATATACCTAATATACAATAATTTAGAGAAAATATAGAATGCAAATATTAAATTCTAAATAATATCAAATATATAAATTTAGGGAAATTTTTAATAATAACTGACACTATAGTTAGGTTCATATCCTCATAAGTGATTTTTAAAAATGAGAGCTAAGACGGTTAAACAAATGTCCTACCATGTGTTGATACATATTGAAACTTTAATGTCAGTTAAATATAATTTTGATATTTAATTTCTTTAGTCTTGAGACCCTGGGAATAAGGCTAAAAATGGGTGATATTTATTTAAGAGATAAGATAAAGTTTTGTAAAGCTGTCTTAGTACTTCTAGGAAAATCAAGATTCCTTCTTAAAATAAACATTTCCCTTTGATCTTTGCATGTCTATATCACCTTTTCTTTTAGGAGTTAATCTGATTAAGTGCATACCAATAGGGAATCCAAGAAAAAAAGAGGGTTCTCTTTGGGCAGACAGCCAGGATTACAGCAGCAGAAACTTACTTTTTTTTTAATTTACTGAGTCACTAGTGATACATGTAATTGACTTAAAATTAGAGATGGGCTCTGAAAGCACTTGAGAATCTCAAATAAAGATCATGGACCATGGATAGGTTTGTACAGTTTTATATCCCCAAAATCCTCATTTTATAAACTTTAATAAAAATTCTGCTTTTCTGAGCACCAATGGGGCCACACCAAACATGGAATCATGCGTTTTTCTGAATATATTATCCTAAATATTTGTGACTGTTTCAATACCACCATAATTAAATACATTACATTTGTCTTACCTTTGTCTTACAAGCACAAAACATAGACATCTTGAAATTAAAATACATCTAAATGTGAAATCAATTCATACTTCTTCTCACTACAGGAGTATTTCAACCTCACACATCTATTTATCAGAGGTAGTCAGTTTTATTTGTGTGCTGTATTATAAATCACTTTTTTTTAAGTCACTTTTCAAATATTGTTTTCTGTGTGTTTTCTTACCAGTTTCTATACAACTTCATTGAACACCTACTATGCACCTATAGTGTTATATTATAGACCTAATATGCCTATATTATATACCTAATATACAATAATTTAGAGAAAATATAGAATGCAAATATTAAATTCTAAATAATATCAAATATATAAATTTAGGGAAATTTTTAATAATAACTGACACTATAGTTAGGTTCATATCCTCATAAGTGATTTTTAAAAATGAGAGCTAAGACGGTTAAACAAATGTCCTACCATGTGTTGATACATATTGAAACTTTAATGTCAGTTAAATATAATTTTGATATTTAATTTCTTTAGTCTTGAGACCCTGGGAATAAGGCTAAAAATGGGTGATATTTATTTAAGAGATAAGATAAAGTTTTGTAAAGCTGTCTTAGTACTTCTAGGAAAATCAAGATTCCTTCTTAAAATAAACCTCAGTCAGTATACTCTTGGGTCTGAGTATACCAGAGACTTATTTACAGTGTGTGGAAACAGGGAGACCTTAAAAGGTTAAACACAGGAAAAACCTTTGAGAAATTTGTACTAAGTCAGTTAAAGTTGTCTTACCAAAGACGAAATGCCTAGACTATAACAATCATCCCAGGGAACAAAAAATTCAATTACTTATTTTATAAAAAAAAAAAAAAATTGTTAATTGTTTTTTGCTTGATTATACTAATATGATTGTAGATGCAGCTATTTGGTGCACCAGGGCAGGCAGAATGCTCTTATCTCCCAAATGAAGAGCTCTGGCAAATTTGCTTGGTCTGGAATTTGCTGGTTTGAGACAGTGTGATTCTTTATCGTCAGGAGATTTCAACCTCAGAGGATGAAGTTTTATTTCTACAATTATAAATACGCTGGGCTTCCCTGGTGGTTCAAATGGTAAAGAATCCTCCTGCTAAGGCAGAAGACATAAGAGATGTGGGTTCATTCTCTGGGTTGGGAAAATCCCCTGGAAGAGGGCATGGCAACTCACTCCAGTATACTTGCCTGGATAATCTCATGGTCAGAGGAAACTGGTGGGCTACAGTCCACAGGGCTGCAAAGACTCAGACACAATTGAAGCAACTGAGCACACACACATGCACAAATACTCCCTATTACAGTTACTGACCTCCTCCAGGGGATTTTCCCAGCCCAGAGACTGAACCCACATTTCTAAGGTATTCATCTTAGAGATGACATCTGAGATACAGAGAGTAAAAGCATCCTACTTAGGGACACCTAGAAAGTTGTTGATCCAGGATTAGAACTCATTTCAGTATCATTCAAAAAGTCTTTGTTTTCTACTCTACTGTAGTGCATTAGAAAATGTCATTTCTTTAGTGACAGTACTTGTCAATACCTTCCATGGGAGACGTAATTCTAATCGGTTAAGATGATTCAGTAAAGAAAGTCCCATTTTCATCAACGTTGCATGTTTTTTTCTCATACACCGATTGACCTCCACAATGTCAGTAACCTCACTAATACATTTCTGTCAGGTTCTCCAATATACTACTGCTTATACTGACCAGCTGCATTCCAGGCTTATGTAGGTGAATGGCTATTCTTTTAGAAAAAAATAGTTTCACAGACTGTAAAACTTATGTTTAACTTGTCACATATCTTCACAAGATAATGAAAGATGTGTTGACTCCTGGTAGAGAAAATAGTTTGCATCCTTTGTCATCTCCTTCCATCAATATTCTGATATATGCCTGGTGGGAATATGTTTTGTCCTCATATTCTTGAGACTAATTGCTGTAGAAAAATATTGTTATTAATAGGAGAGTGCCATATCCATGAGATACACCTGGAAAAGGAAAAATAAGAGCATTGGCAGATAAAACAGCTTAATTCAGATAACTAAAACTTGAGTCTCCACATGTCCACTTGGATTTGCTTTCTCTCAGTTGCTAAGTCATGTGCAACTCTTTGTGACCTCATGGACCGCAGTAGGCCAGGCTTCCTTGTCCTTCACTCTCTCCTGGAGTTTGCTTAAACTCATGATGTCACCCAACGATCTGATACTCTGCCACCCTTTTCTCCTCCTTCCCTTAGTCTTTCCCAGCATCAGAATCTTTCCAGTGAGTAAGCTCTTTGCATCAGGTGGCCAAAATATGGGAGTTTCAACTTCTCCAACAGTCCTTGCAATGCATATTCAGAGTTGGTTTCCTTCAGGATTTTAAATATACATATATATATATATATATATATATATATATATACACACATATAAGCTAAATACATATAAATATATAAAAATAATATGTATACCAAAATTTCAAATATATATAGAAATTTTTCGAACCAAAAAATTTATTTCTAGGTATATATTCTATAGATATAGGACAGATTTGACTTAGTTCAAAAAAATTAAAAAGTCTAAAAATCCAAAAATTGAACACTAATTTTATTCATGCATAATTATCTATCAATATAACAGAATATTATGAAGTCATAAAAAGTGAGAATGCCCTTTATGTGTAAAAAGGTTTTTTTCCAAGGTAATTCTTTTTCTCATACACCGATTGACCTCCACAATGTCAGTAACCTCACTAATACATTTCTGTCAGGTTCTCCAATATACTACTGCTTATACTGACCAGCTGCATTCCAGGCTTATGTAGGTGAATGGCTATTCTTTTAGAAAAAAATAGTTTCACAGACTGTAAAACTTATGTTTAACTTGTCACATATCTTCACAAGATAATGAAAGATGTGTTGACTCCTGGTAGAGAAAATAGTTTGCATCCTTTGTCATCTCCTTCCATCAATATTCTGATATATGCCTGGTGGGAATATGTTTTGTCCTCATATTCTTGAGACTAATTGCTGTAGAAAAATATTGTTATTAATAGGAGAGTGCCATATCCATGAGATACACCTGGAAAAGGAAAAATAAGAGCATTGGCAGATAAAACAGCTTAATTCAGATAACTAAAACTTGAGTCTCCACATGTCCACTTGGATTTGCTTTCTCTCAGTTGCTAAGTCATGTGCAACTCTTTGTGACCTCATGGACCGCAGTAGGCCAGGCTTCCTTGTCCTTCACTCTCTCCTGGAGTTTGCTTAAACTCATGATGTCACCCAACGATCTGATACTCTGCCACCCTTTTCTCCTCCTTCCCTTAGTCTTTCCCAGCATCAGAATCTTTCCAGTGAGTAAGCTCTTTGCATCAGGTGGCCAAAATATGGGAGTTTCAACTTCTCCAACAGTCCTTGCAATGCATATTCAGAGTTGGTTTCCTTCAGGATTTTAAATATACATATATATATATATATATATATATATATATATACACACATATAAGCTAAATACATATAAATATATAAAAATAATATGTATACCAAAATTTCAAATATATATAGAAATTTTTCGAACCAAAAAATTTATTTCTAGGTATATATTCTATAGATATAGGACAGATTTGACTTAGTTCAAAAAAATTAAAAAGTCTAAAAATCCAAAAATTGAACACTAATTTTATTCATGCATAATTATCTATCAATATAACAGAATATTATGAAGTCATAAAAAGTGAGAATGCCCTTTATGTGTAAAAAGTTTCCAAGGTATTCTTTTTAATTAACAACAATAAGAACAGAAGAATGCTTGAAGTTCTTTATTACATATTAAAAGAGGTGAAACATTTTTTCTTGTTTTATTTTGCTATAGATGTGGAAATATTGTTAATACACACTTGCCCATATATGAATATGAAGAATCTCCAGTAAATCAACAATGCTAACCTTAGAAAAGGCAAGGTGTATAAGGACAAAACTGAAAGAGACATTTCATTTATATATCAAGCTATAAATTTATTTATTGAGTCATGTGTTTATACAATATAGTAAAAACACATAGACTGAGAAAACAATAAATTATAAATGTGTCTTATTCTTGAATGTTATATATATTTTTAAATTTGACCAATGAGAAATAATGAAATCAGTATTACAAGATATTATGTGATCATATATTTTATGTCTTCCATGTATGGCAAAAATATTAAGCTGAATGTATGATTACATTATAGAATCTGTGTGATTTTCAATTGTCTAATTCATTTTATCTTTTAAAACCTAATATTACAACTGACATTGAGTGATATTTTGGAATGATGGAACGGTCATTATAATGACTAGACATTTTTACCTTTTTAATTTTTCCTGTTCTTTTCAAATTATTTTTCCTTGTAGGATTTTATAAAATATTAAGCATAGGTTCATCTACTATACAGTAGGTCCTTGCTGGCTATCGATTATAAATACAGCAGTGCATACATGTCAATTCTGAACAAAACTAGTATTATATCACATTTACATCATATGTTCATCTAAAGATACAATTTTAAAGTTGGGTTTTTCAATAATATGTGGTTTCTTAAATAATTCTAAATGATCAATTTCACTAAAATAGTTTATCATTAAATCTATAGTTTTATTATTCAAGGAAAATTTTTAAATGAAAACATAGCATACTATTATACAAAGTATAAGGATATAAGCTCTATAAATTAAAGTTATAGAATATTTTACTTAGAGTAAAAATATAAAAAGCTATATATGGTTCATATACTTGACAATTTATAGCACAAGAGCTAGGTTTCATGGAACAGTAATACAATGAATTTCAGGTTGTAATTTATGGGTATAAAAAGTACCACTTCTGATAAGAACATCTGACTTGAGTGTCTCTGAAAACTAGTTCCACAGATTTCCAGTGCTCTTCAGAACATGGGAACTGATTGTGATTAATCAGGGAAAAGCCCTTCTCTAATAAGGCTCTGTCCATTCCAATTGCAGAACATGACAGTCTTGAGAATTACATTGCCAAATGGTCTACTAGAGATGGAAGGCAGAAAGATTGGCTGAATTAAATAGCTCACCTCAGATGACCTTAGAAATGGACCTTATGACTGAAGGTGAAGAAAATTTCATGCATTACTGACTTTTTATACTATATATATATTTTGAAAGAAAAACATTATAGGACATTTCTTTTACTCTGAATACTTGCAGGTATTATTATCCTGTCTAAATGCTGCAATCACTACAGTGACAGCCTGCAGTGTACATCCATCCCTTCGCTCCTGATTATGGACTACATTTGTAGCATGAGGATGAAGGAGGAAAGTGAGAGCCTGAACATGGAGAAAAGGCATCAAGAATCAGAGAAGAAAGAAGCTCATTTTTTTAATGATTTTGCCACATCTCAGCCAAATGCCTGATGCAGACATTTATTAATATTGAAATGTGGGCTTCTAAGACAAGTGAGTCATTTCCTGGTGTGGGTTAGCCGCCAACATAATTAATAGCCAGAAGGTTTTGTAGGTAGATCTTTTCAACTCAATAGGAAAATGCTTTAAAACTGTTCCAAAGAGTTACATACAATTCAATCATCTCATTATTAGAAGTCAGTTCTGACTGCACAGAAATATGTCACACACTCACCAAAGGAGACAATCCTCCATGAAAAAAGAAATTATACAAATTTATCTTCACTCAGAAAGAATTTTTGTCAATCATATGAAAGTGTAATAGATAAAACGGTGCAGTTATATAGATGAATCGTACCTTTAGCATAATTTTGTTCTACAGAGAAAGCAATATGGATTAAAAAGTGTTTTGATCAGTCAGAAATGAGTTTAATGAACTATTGTGTTTTATCTATTTAAAAGTATACATAGCTTAGAAAGGGCTTCCCTGGTGGCTCAGTGGTATAGCACAAGAGCTAGGTTTCATGGAACAGTAATACAATGAATTTCAGGTTGTAATTTATGGGTATAAAAAGTACCACTTCTGATAAGAACATCTGACTTGAGTGTCTCTGAAAACTAGTTCCACAGATTTCCAGTGCTCTTCAGAACATGGGAACTGATTGTGATTAATCAGGGAAAAGCCCTTCTCTAATAAGGCTCTGTCCATTCCAATTGCAGAACATGACAGTCTTGAGAATTACATTGCCAAATGGTCTACTAGAGATGGAAGGCAGAAAGATTGGCTGAATTAAATAGCTCACCTCAGATGACCTTAGAAATGGACCTTATGACTGAAGGTGAAGAAAATTTCATGCATTACTGACTTTTTATACTATATATATATTTTGAAAGAAAAACATTATAGGACATTTCTTTTACTCTGAATACTTGCAGGTATTATTATCCTGTCTAAATGCTGCAATCACTACAGTGACAGCCTGCAGTGTACATCCATCCCTTCGCTCCTGATTATGGACTACATTTGTAGCATGAGGATGAAGGAGGAAAGTGAGAGCCTGAACATGGAGAAAAGGCATCAAGAATCAGAGAAGAAAGAAGCTCATTTTTTTAATGATTTTGCCACATCTCAGCCAAATGCCTGATGCAGACATTTATTAATATTGAAATGTGGGCTTCTAAGACAAGTGAGTCATTTCCTGGTGTGGGTTAGCCGCCAACATAATTAATAGCCAGAAGGTTTTGTAGGTAGATCTTTTCAACTCAATAGGAAAATGCTTTAAAACTGTTCCAAAGAGTTACATACAATTCAATCATCTCATTATTAGAAGTCAGTTCTGACTGCACAGAAATATGTCACACACTCACCAAAGGAGACAATCCTCCATGAAAAAAGAAATTATACAAATTTATCTTCACTCAGAAAGAATTTTTGTCAATCATATGAAAGTGTAATAGATAAAACGGTGCAGTTATATAGATGAATCGTACCTTTAGCATAATTTTGTTCTACAGAGAAAGCAATATGGATTAAAAAGTGTTTTGATCAGTCAGAAATGAGTTTAATGAACTATTGTGTTTTATCTATTTAAAAGTATACATAGCTTAGAAAGGGCTTCCCTGGTGGCTCAGTGGTAAAAAAAATCCATGTGTAATATAGAAACTGCAGGAGACTTGGGCTCAATATCTGGGTCTGGAAGATCCCCTGAAGAAGGGAATGACAACTCATTCCAGTATTCTTGCCTGGAAAAGCCCATAAACAGTGAAGTCTGGTGGGCTACAGTCCATAGGATTAAAAAGAGATTCCAGCACGACTGAAATAAAACACAAATAACTTAGAAATTAATGATAGATAAAAAAGAAAAGTACTATCACCCACAGTTTCAGTACTAACATAACCACTGCTAGGAATATTAATGTATACCTCCTTGTGCATCTTCTTTCATGTGATATATGTGCATATATATATATGCATATATATGTGTGTATGTGTGTGTGTTGTGTGTGCATATGTTGTACGTTATGTGTGCGTTTGTGTGTGTGTGTGTGTGTGCTCAGTTGTGTATGACTTTTTTTGCAATCCTATGTAGCCCATCAGACTCCTGTTTTCATGCGGTTTTCCAAATAAGAATACTAGCGTGGGTTGTCATTTCCTACTTCAGGGCATCTTCCCAACTCAGGGATTCAACCTATGTCTCCTGCATTGACAAGTGGATTCTTTACTTGTGCCCCCATATACACATGGTTGCCCCATTGGTGTATGTATACACACATACATTTAATCTCACCTGGTTGAAATTTTGATTTTTGTCCAGTTATTTGTTAATAAATAACTCTAAGATAAAAATTATTTTAACTCAACTTTTGCATGATCCCATGATTGTTTCCTGAGGAGTTATCCCTGGACGTTTAACAATATAAGACAATTATAATATGTTACCTTGTTAATCTCCAAAATCTTGTACTGCTTTACACTCTCACAATTATTATCAGTTGGCATTACTTCCATAAATATTGAAAACAGATAACTGTCTCTCTGAAAATCTTGTCCAAATTGAATGTTTAAAATGGCATTATGTTGTTATATATGGTTTCATTTCCTTTATTATTAAAAAATGACAGTTTATAAATATACCATCTGTTAATTTTTGAATACTGCCTTATTTTGGACATTTTACAGATTTTATTGGTTCAAGTATCATTTTATTTGTAAGAACATTAACATTGAAGTGACTCCTTTTTTCATTTTTAATGAATAAACTTTTACTTATTTGTCTTAAAATTTTTATGTTTTTTTCTTAAATTTCCTGGTGTATGCAAATTTTTATGTTTATCTAGTAAATTATAACATTTTTGCAACAACCAAATTGAAGGAAATGCCAGTAGACATAATTGGTACAATTTGAACAAAAAATAATTAAGTAATGGATTACAAGTAACCGTATCAAATAAATATCCATGAATCAACCTAAATGTCCATTGGTCAGAGATATGGTAAAGAAGATTTGGTACATATATATAATAGAATATACCTTAGCCATTAAAAAGAATGAAACAATGTCGTTTGCAGCCAGCAACATATACAGACCTAGAGATTGTCACGCTGAATGAAAGAAATCAGACAGAATGAGAAATATCATATGGCATTCCTTATATGTGCAATCTTGAGAGAAATAATACAGATTTACAAAATGGAAGCAGTCTCACAGACTGTTTCTTTTCAGAGAGAAAAAGGTAGATTGCACTATGCCTCATGGGACTTTGAAATGAAAGTCTCTCAATCGTGTCTCTCTTTGTGACCCCATGAATGAGCCATGAACTTCTCCAAGCAAGAATACTGGAGTGGGAAGCCATTCCCTTTTCCAGGGAATCTTCCCAACTCTGGGAGTGAACCCAGATCTCCCACACTTAGAGAGGATTCTTTATTGACTGAACCAGCAGGGAAGCCCCTTCATGGAATTTATGGTATACTATTTGAAAACTTGAAAGAAAAGATGACCTCAAAAAATATCCTATGATTCTTCTGGGGTACCTGGTAGAATAAAATGAGAAATTCATCTATAGGGTTATATTCTCAAATTGGATACACAGAATTCTTACAAATAAAGGAATTCTTCCAAAGGTGATTTCATGATCTATAATTACGAACCACACAAGGTCACCAAGAAACCTTTCCTCCTTTTCTTAAATTCTGATGACTATGGATCTATAGTTATAATCCCATGGATCCCTGAATACCCAACAATTTTGATTCAATCTATATTCTCCATATTGTTCAAATTGTGTAATTTTAACTTTTCTATCTATTAGTCCAGAGGATCATTTCCAGTCCTTCCTTCATTATTCTGCTTAGCCCATCCTTTCAGCTTTTCATTCAGTTATTGTCTTTGTCGGTTCTAAAATTTCCAACTGGTACTTCTTAGTATCTCCCAATTCTTTGATGAGACTTCCATTTCTTTTCTGAGTCTTTTGGTTGTTTTCATTTATTTTAAGTGCTCTTGTAATTGCTCATTCAGGCTTTTTAAGATTTTTTGTCAGGTAATCTTAAATTCTCTTTCATCTCGGTGTTGACATCTATTGATTTTCTTTTTTCACTCAGTTTAATATCTTCCTGTTCTCAGTATGACAAGAGATCTTCAGTTGGAACCTGGATATTTTGAGTATCATTGTGTCTTATTTAAACGTTCTGTTCAAACTGGTTTCCTCTGAGACCACTTAGTCTAGAGAAACAGGAAGGGTGCTACTTTATTGCTTCTATATATGGCTAGAAGTCCAGGTATCCTAATTGGTCTCCACTGATACCAAGGTGTGGGTGTTCCTCAGAACTGTTGAGCATGGGAGGGAGTCTTAGCTTTCAGGAAAGCTCCAGTGCCTGGTTGGCCAAGAAGAGTAGAAGAATGCTAGTAACCACACTGCAACTCACACAGCCTTTGCTGACATTGAGTTGGGGGTCACAGGGGACAGACTGTAAAATCCCAGTAGGTCTTCTTGACATCATGCCAGTGGGAGCAAAGATATCAACTCATTACTGCCAAGGTGGGTAGAAGTCCTCCCTCTACATAGTCTCCACTCACTCTTGGGAGAATGGGGGCTAGAGATGGAGGTGGGAATTACTCCTTTGATGAGAATGGAGGCTCTACCCACCTACTCTACCTGGGGTGCCAGTTTATAGCACAAGAAGCTACGGGTCCAAGTTCCTTACTTGGTCCTTGCTGCAAGAGGGAGTAGATATTTTTCTTGTGGTGGTTAAATGAAGTAGAGAAGTTACTGCCTAAATCTTTCCATCTGAAAAGGTCCCTTTTCCCCCCCTGATCCTTATGCTAGAGATAGCAGAATTATATCGTTGTTTTCTGCATTTGTTTGCATTTCTGAATTGTGGGCTTCTTTATCTTCACGTCTGGGATATAGTAAGCAAAAAAAAAAAAAACCAGGGGAGGCACCACTATGTCATTCCTTGCATTTTTAGTTAGTCTTTCTCTTCAATATCTTTCAGAGTCTTTTGCTTTTTCTTCTTCTTCTTTTTTTTTTTTTTTTGATGCCAGGACTGCTTGTTGCCCATAGCAGGAGGTATGTGGAAAAGTACATCTACTACATCTTCATGGAAATAGAAGCTTGTAATTCATTTTAAAAAAATGTTTAAATTTATTTTAAGAGGGCTTAAAGGGGGTTTTGAATTATATTTACAAAGGCTCCAGTTTTATAAAAGTTTTGAGCTCATGACATGTTCAAAATAACTGGAACTGGAACATTTAAACCTGTAGAAATTCCAGTTCTTCATTTTCCAGTGAGAAGTGGAGAGAAATATAAGTGAAACTCATTATGCTGTATTAATTATTCCACTTATTGCTTATTGTCTTACTTTGTGGTTTTTATGTACTTCTGAACTGTAGAAGAGATCAGAAAGGAAGAAAAGAATAAGCTAATTAAACTTAGACCTCTAAAAACTAAAAAAAAAAAAAAAACTTAAAAGTCTACACAAAATCATAGAGCAAAATTTTAACTAAGCTAGGAAAAATGTTATCTGAGAAAATCAATTAAGGAATACACACACACACATATACATATATGTGTATATATATGTGTATATATATATATATATATTTGCCTTTGTGATTCACCAGGAAAAAGAAAAATTGCATGTATTGGCATTAAGTCTCAGACATCCAAGAACAATATCCACTATAAATAGGACTTAAATTTTAGAATGATTTCCTATCCACATTTCCCAAATTACAAAATCAATTTATTTTCTGTTCTTTCTGTACCTTTCTCTTTTTATTTATCTTTCAATTTATTTCTTTCCTTTCCCTTCTTTTATTTCAACTTTCACTGCTGTTGTTAAGACTTTCTGTGTTTTCTAGCACTATATGTCAATTAAGGCTATCTTCTCGATATTCGTATGTCATACCTAAAGCATCAGTGACCACTAGAGTGTGTCTAAAAATTAAACTTTCAGAGGAAAAACTTCAAAGAAAATCTATAAATTAAGTGTGACATTTAAGGGAATTTTCTTAGCAAGATAAGCCCTGAAATATCTATCAACTCTCTTTGTTTATGAACCTCTTAACTTTCTTCATGGAAAACAATATATAGTAGCAAAGATTTTTAGTGAATTTTCAGTTCTGATCTTCTATAACATGTTGGCCTTAGTGAAGCATACTGGCAAGCAAAAGGGTGCTTTCCTTAGCTAAACTTTGTTACCTAAACAGCTATATATGCAACTTAAACTCATGAAGTGTTATATGCCAATTTAATCTCAGTAAAAAAGAGTGAGGGAATAATACAGAATTAAATGTACTTTTCTAGTTTCATCTCAAATGCTTGATATGCAATATTTAAAAATATCCTAACTAACCAGGGTTTTTTGCATTGTGGCCTCAATGCTTCTTTATTTCATGCTCTGTTAAAATTGAATCTTTCTGTTCAATTGGAATAGTCTTTTAAAATATTTCAGAAGATTGAAGACATTACTTAGCTACATACTGTATATATTCAATTTTAAGTGCTGTATATATTCAACACTAATTTTAAATATATATTTAACTTTAGGTATGATAATGCTTGCACATGAATATCTGAAATCTTGCCACTGATTGAGATAATCTTAGAAATTGTTTCAAATAGTGCTTGAGATATTAAGCAACACTAGCTCTCTGACAACAAAGGTGCTATTAAGGGCTGTTGCATCAATAATGGGTAAATGTAAACTCCCTAAATAGTCATAGATTGGATATTGTGCAGCAGTTTCCAAAGCACAATTATAGCTCATTGTGTCAGTAATGTGTGCATTTATGCCTTTTAATAGTACATATTGGCATAACAACTGTGAGATAGTGGAGCTACCAAAAGGTAGTCTCATTTCCTGGGTATATTTTAAGAGCGGAAATAATTATCTGTTTGAAATTATTTAGGTTCATTCTTACTGGAGTCAGGGGGTTGGAAAGCACAGCCTTTAGTGGGCTCTTCATGCCCTGTGTCATTAGGAAAAAAGAAAAAAATTAGCTGTTACTCAAGTGTTTCTCAACCTTGCTTTAGAGATGCAGAGCTCAATGTATGATACACACGGGTCTCATTTGTCTCAATTCAACTTTCACTCTGAAATGGACAAAATCTAGGTATAGGTCTCTACAGTTGGTTAAAGTCATTCCCTAGTTTGCAAACCTATCGGTTTGAATAAAAAATATATATAAATTGTAAGTAAACAGATGGATTGCTGTCTCCTGCTTACCTCTGGTAAACTAGTCTTAATCTCACCCTAAAAAGTCAATCTGCATTAAAATCTTTGCCTGGAATCTGCTTCTTAATCTTTTAATGGAAAATTATAATAAGTAATTATACATGAGTCCCAAACACCTGATCAATCTCCAAAATGTAATTAAAATATAGCAGAATTCCTATATACAGGTAAAACCTACAATGCTAAAATGTTAAATGTTTAAAGCCTCATTTTATAATCAGTAAGTGAACTGTTTTAACAGTTTCTTTCTTCAATTGGAATAGTCTTTTAAAATATTTCAGAAGATTGAAGACATTACTTAGCTACATACTGTATATATTCAATTTTAAGTGCTGTATATATTCAACACTAATTTTAAATATATATTTAACTTTAGGTAT
The DNA here is from genome assembly GCA_022376925.1 of Tragulus kanchil. NCBI lineage: Eukaryota > Metazoa > Chordata > Mammalia > Artiodactyla > Tragulidae > Tragulus > Tragulus kanchil. The sequence continues at coordinate 81,878,958 of JAIOJX010000003.1, read as the reverse complement.
GATAATGCTTGCACATGAATATCTGAAATCTTGCCACTGATTGAGATAATCTTAGAAATTGTTTCAAATAGTGCTTGAGATATTAAGCAACACTAGCTCTCTGACAACAAAGGTGCTATTAAGGGCTGTTGCATCAATAATGGGTAAATGTAAACTCCCTAAATAGTCATAGATTGGATATTGTGCAGCAGTTTCCAAAGCACAATTATAGCTCATTGTGTCAGTAATGTGTGCATTTATGCCTTTTAATAGTACATATTGGCATAACAACTGTGAGATAGTGGAGCTACCAAAAGGTAGTCTCATTTCCTGGGTATATTTTAAGAGCGGAAATAATTATCTGTTTGAAATTATTTAGGTTCATTCTTACTGGAGTCAGGGGGTTGGAAAGCACAGCCTTTAGTGGGCTCTTCATGCCCTGTGTCATTAGGAAAAAAGAAAAAAATTAGCTGTTACTCAAGTGTTTCTCAACCTTGCTTTAGAGATGCAGAGCTCAATGTATGATACACACGGGTCTCATTTGTCTCAATTCAACTTTCACTCTGAAATGGACAAAATCTAGGTATAGGTCTCTACAGTTGGTTAAAGTCATTCCCTAGTTTGCAAACCTATCGGTTTGAATAAAAAATATATATAAATTGTAAGTAAACAGATGGATTGCTGTCTCCTGCTTACCTCTGGTAAACTAGTCTTAATCTCACCCTAAAAAGTCAATCTGCATTAAAATCTTTGCCTGGAATCTGCTTCTTAATCTTTTAATGGAAAATTATAATAAGTAATTATACATGAGTCCCAAACACCTGATCAATCTCCAAAATGTAATTAAAATATAGCAGAATTCCTATATACAGGTAAAACCTACAATGCTAAAATGTTAAATGTTTAAAGCCTCATTTTATAATCAGTAAGTGAACTGTTTTTAACAGTTTCTTTCTGTGCAGTAGCCTGCACAGTTTGCATGATATTTTACCAACATTCCATTTATCATAAAAATGGGATCGAAAGTAAACCTTGAAGAAACCTGAGGAAAGAGAAAGCAAGAGGATTTTAAACTGTCATTGTCTTTGGTTGAGAAAGTGATGTGGCGGAGGATTTGGTCACTGGAGCAATTTCAGGCAAACCTTCGCATTCAGAACTGGCAGAGGTCCTCATCATTTTAATGCAGCTCTAAGCATTGTTGAACAGAAAGTAAGTAATAAATATTTATGGTAGCTAAGAGTCATGCTTAAGGGTAAGAAAAATTACAAAACTGGTTTTTGCTTATGCTTTTCTTAATTTCACTTCTTTTTATTTTAATAAAGTGTGTTGGAAGAATCTAGGCTCTTTCACCTGGAAGTGAAAGACTAATACCCATAACTACTTCAGCCTACCCTTGTTTCTGGCATTCCTCCTATTTTTCTAAGCATCCAATCATAATTTTGATATCTTATCAATATTTTGGATAGTAAAACATTGTGTATTATGTTTAGAAGTCAAATAAAACCCTCCTTACATTAGTATTGGCAGAATAAACCCAAAACAAAAGTAATCAAATATTCTTTGAAATTTAAGTTTACAATATCTCATTAAAGAGATTTTCTGAGAAATCACTAGTGGGAAGAAATTTGGGAAATTTGTCTAAGCTGCAAAGAGAACTAAACTTACTTAACATGCCACTTTCTATAAAATTTCGAGATGTCCCAACATCAAAGTCCTTGAATAAAATACACTTCTGTTTGTCCCTGGGCTTTCCCCAGTGACTCATGTCATATTCCCCTAGTTGATACCCCACTGTGTTTTACTCTTGCTCACAAAATCAATTGCTCAGTCCTACCCTGGATTGACCACACATTTCTTCGTAGTCAATAGATGTTCTCCCTCAACCTGGACACATTACTCTTTCCCTGAATACCATAAATTTCATGATAAATGATTAAGATACCTAGTTAATTGCAAAGTCATGTTTTTTCTACCAAACTTGATTTTAAAAATAAAAGGCCTCATTTTATAATCAGTAAGTGAACTGTTTTAACAGTTTCTTTCTGTGCAGTAGCCTGCACAGTTTGCATGATATTTTACCAACATTCCATTTATCATAAAATGGGATCGAAAGTAAACCTTGAAGAAACCTGAGGAAAGAGAAAGCAAGAGGATTTTAAACTGTCATTGTCTTTGGTTGAGAAAGTGATGTGGCGGAGGATTTGGTCACTGGAGCAATTTCAGGCAAACCTTCGCATTCAGAACTGGCAGAGGTCCTCATCATTTTAATGCAGCTCTAAGCATTGTTGAACAGAAAGTAAGTAATAAATATTTATGGTAGCTAAGAGTCATGCTTAAGGGTAAGAAAAATTACAAAACTGGTTTTTGCTTATGCTTTTCTTAATTTCACTTCTTTTTATTTTAATAAAGTGTGTTGGAAGAATCTAGGCTCTTTCACCTGGAAGTGAAAGACTAATACCCATAACTACTTCAGCCTACCCTTGTTTCTGGCATTCCTCCTATTTTTCTAAGCATCCAATCATAATTTTGATATCTTATCAATATTTTGGATAGTAAAACATTGTGTATTATGTTTAGAAGTCAAATAAAACCCTCCTTACATTAGTATTGGCAGAATAAACCCAAAACAAAAGTAATCAAATATTCTTTGAAATTTAAGTTTACAATATCTCATTAAAGAGATTTTCTGAGAAATCACTAGTGGGAAGAAATTTGGGAAATTTGTCTAAGCTGCAAAGAGAACTAAACTTACTTAACATGCCACTTTCTATAAAATTTCGAGATGTCCCAACATCAAAGTCCTTGAATAAAATACACTTCTGTTTGTCCCTGGGCTTTCCCCAGTGACTCATGTCATATTCCCCTAGTTGATACCCCACTGTGTTTTACTCTTGCTCACAAAATCAATTGCTCAGTCCTACCCTGGATTGACCACACATTTCTTCGTAGTCAATAGATGTTCTCCCTCAACCTGGACACATTACTCTTTCCCTGAATACCATAAATTTCATGATAAATGATTAAGATACCTAGTTAATTGCAAAGTCATGACTTTAATTAATAATTTTCTCATTTTTAGTTATACCTTAAAACTTTGGATTTGTGTTAATGTAATGCAAAGGCAAGTTACAATTTAAATGACTGTTTTGATCATATCTCTGAAATCTTGGTTTTTGGTTCTCTTAGCATTTACTATATGGATAAAAAACTGAAACAACGATATAAGCAAAGATGAGAAAATTCAGTAGATCAACTTCAAAACAAAGAAGACATGTTTTGAAAAAAATTTTTTTTTATTTAGTCAAAAAACAATGAACTAAAATCTTTGCTAATCACACTACTACCAGGATATTTAAGAGTTTGAACTTGAGTCATTAAGAATATTTCTGCATTTCCACCAGTGAGGGTCTATTTCTAGATTCATACTTATATTTATTATATTATACATGTTTATTTATGCTTCCCTGGTGGCTCAGTGGTAAATAATCTGCCTCCAAAGTAGGCGACATGGGTTCAATTCCTGGGTAGGGAAGATCCCTTGGAGAAAGAAATGGCAACCCACCCTTGTATTCTCACCTGGGAAATTCCATGCACGGAGGAGTCTGGCAGGCTGCTGTCCATGGGGTCTCTAAAGAGTCAGATACTACTTAACGACTAAACATACACAAGTATTTATTCATAAACATATAGCTTATATATATTTGTATATTTATATTTACTTTTATCAAAATATTTTGAAAATTGTATTGCTCAAGAATCATTGTATCCAAATTTTTAAACTATATATAACTTTTCTGAATCATTTATTTTGAGACAAAATAATAATGTATTGTTTAATACAACAGAAGATATTATTGAATATTAAAGCCTTAACAATCAAGATGAATGTTTTATTAAAATAAAAATAATAGTGAAAAGTTTGCAAACTAAAAATCCTCAATATGTCTCCTTCATATGTTTTAATTTTCACTTTTTCTAAGGCAAAGATAAATCATATTAGATGTAGGTCAATTTAGGCTGTATATGCAACTTCTTAATTAATCTCTCTTACAAGTCGGAACGTTCGAGCATTAATTTGAGGTACTGTCAGGGAGATCTGTTACCAAAAAAAAAAAAAAAGCTTTCAATAAATAATTCATAGTTTAACCATAATCTATAACCCTTTTAAAACAACACCATTGCCAGTGTAGGGTTTCAAAAAAATTAGAAAAAAGTAAAGTGTTTACACTTAAGGTATGACACCATCAGTTTAGAAACTGATGTGCACTTAGTCTAACGTCTAGAATAAGACTGTATCGATTAAATGCCATTCATTCAGTTAGTATCTATTAACTACCTAGTCTAGTCACTTCACTGTGTTTACCTTTATAAATATTAAAATAGTCATTGCAGCAGCCCCCAAAGACCTCACAATAAACACATAAATAAATAAATAAATAAAAACATGAAGGAAACTGAAAGTCATGATAAGTAAATAAGCTACACAGAGAAAACAAATACTGCATGTTTTCACTTATAGATGGAATCTTAAAAAGTAATCATATCAGTGAATAGAATGGTGGCTGCCACAGGTTGGTGAAAGAAAGAAATAGTGGGATTTAGGTCAACAGTAACTATTTTAAGCTTTAAGAATAAATTCTGAGGTTCAGGATGGTGACTATAGTCAGCAATACAGTATTGTGTACTTGGAATTTGTATTCTCACCTGGGAAATTCCATGCACGGAGGAGTCTGGCAGGCTGCTGTCCATGGGGTCTCTAAAGAGTCAGATACTACTTAACGACTAAACATACACAAGTATTTATTCATAAACATATAGCTTATATATATTTGTATATTTATATTTACTTTTATCAAAATATTTTGAAAATTGTATTGCTCAAGAATCATTGTATCCAAATTTTTAAACTATATATAACTTTTCTGAATCATTTATTTTGAGACAAAATAATAATGTATTGTTTAATACAACAGAAGATATTATTGAATATTAAAGCCTTAACAATCAAGATGAATGTTTTATTAAAATAAAAATAATAGTGAAAAGTTTGCAAACTAAAAATCCTCAATATGTCTCCTTCATATGTTTTAATTTTCACTTTTTCTAAGGCAAAGATAAATCATATTAGATGTAGGTCAATTTAGGCTGTATATGCAACTTCTTAATTAATCTCTCTTACAAGTCGGAACGTTCGAGCATTAATTTGAGGTACTGTCAGGGAGATCTGTTACCAAAAAAAAAAAAAAAGCTTTCAATAAATAATTCATAGTTTAACCATAATCTATAACCCTTTTAAAACAACACCATTGCCAGTGTAGGGTTTCAAAAAAATTAGAAAAAAGTAAAGTGTTTACACTTAAGGTATGACACCATCAGTTTAGAAACTGATGTGCACTTAGTCTAACGTCTAGAATAAGACTGTATCGATTAAATGCCATTCATTCAGTTAGTATCTATTAACTACCTAGTCTAGTCACTTCACTGTGTTTACCTTTATAAATATTAAAATAGTCATTGCAGCAGCCCCCAAAGACCTCACAATAAACACATAAATAAATAAATAAATAAAAACATGAAGGAAACTGAAAGTCATGATAAGTAAATAAGCTACACAGAGAAAACAAATACTGCATGTTTTCACTTATAGATGGAATCTTAAAAAGTAATCATATCAGTGAATAGAATGGTGGCTGCCACAGGTTGGTGAAAGAAAGAAATAGTGGGATTTAGGTCAACAGTAACTATTTTAAGCTTTAAGAATAAATTCTGAGGTTCAGGATGGTGACTATAGTCAGCAATACAGTATTGTGTACTTGGAATTTGTGATAAGAGACCTTAAACTTGTGTCATCACGCAAAATAAATAAATAAGAGTTAATTATGTTAAACGATGGTATGATGATTATCTTAATGCTAGTAATCATTCTACTATGTATATGTATATCAAATCATCATATTGTACACTTTGAATGTATGAAGATATATTTGTCAATTATTGTTTAATATAGTTAGAAAAATAGAAAAATGGTAGTAATCCACAGCATAATGTATTATATGAGGGTTTTCTGGAGATGGATGTTAGTAGCTATAACTATCTCAAGAATCTGAGTAAAAAATTACAAACACCTAGAATAAAGCATTCCAGAGACTCAATCAAGTATTAAGCAGGAAGGCCTAGCTATTAGTAGGTATCAGAAAATAAGGGCTTCGCTCCTGGCTCAGGCATAAAGAATCTGCTTGACAATGCAGGAAGTGAGTCTTCCATTCCTAGATCACCAGTATTTTTGTTTGGGAAATCTCTTAATCTCTTGGACAGAAGAGACTAACAGGCTACAGGCCATGGGTTCACAAAGGAATTGGACACAACTGATCAACTAAACAACAAAAACAATGAGAGAATGGAAAATCAAAATTTTCTTTTATATTTCTTACAAATAGGGTTATTAGAATTTTGAGGTTGATGAAATAGATATAACCCTACAGAAAAGCAAATTGTAACTTAAAATTAGTTTTTGATGAAGAAAATTACATGTAGATCTATGCTTAAAATATTACTTTAAGATAATTTAAAAATGTTGAATAGGCTGTAAGTATTTTAGAGACATAAGCATTCACTCTGAAGCTTTTGCTTGATTTTTAAAGGATTAACAAAAAAGCTGAAAACTAAAATTCATTTTCTACAAATATTAGGGCATAGTTTCTGTAAGTTAAATGTGTTAGTCGCTTAGTCATGTCCAACTCTTTGTGATGCTATGGACCATAGCCTTCCAGGGTCTTCTGGCCATGGAATTCTCCAGCAAGAATACTGGAATGGGTTGCCATTCTCTTCCCCAGGGATCTTCCTGACCCAGAGATTAAACTTCAGTCTTCTGTATTACAAGTAGATTCTTTACCATTTGAGCCACAAGTGACCAGTAGTAGTAGAATGGATTGATGCTATTTCAGTGCAGACTCTGAAGAGGTCCAGTACCATAGTCCATTGTGCCTCAGGACAATGATTATCTATCTTCATTTAATGTATATGTATATCAATATATTGTACACTTTGAATGTATGAAGATATATTGTCAATTATTGTTTAATATAGTTAGAAAAATAGAAAAATGGTAGTAATCCACAGCATAATGTATTATATGAGGGTTTTCTGGAGATGGATGTTAGTAGCTATAACTATCTCAAGAATCTGAGTAAAAAATTACAAACACCTAGAATAAAGCATTCCAGAGACTCAATCAAGTATTAAGCAGGAAGGCCTAGCTATTAGTAGGTATCAGAAAATAAGGGCTTCGCTCCTGGCTCAGGCATAAAGAATCTGCTTGACAATGCAGGAAGTGAGTCTTCCATTCCTAGATCACCAGTATTTTTGTTTGGGAAATCTCTTAATCTCTTGGACAGAAGAGACTAACAGGCTACAGGCCATGGGTTCACAAAGGAATTGGACACAACTGATCAACTAAACAACAAAAACAATGAGAGAATGGAAAATCAAAATTTTCTTTTATATTTCTTACAAATAGGGTTATTAGAATTTTGAGGTTGATGAAATAGATATAACCCTACAGAAAAGCAAATTGTAACTTAAAATTAGTTTTTGATGAAGAAAATTACATGTAGATCTATGCTTAAAATATTACTTTAAGATAATTTAAAAATGTTGAATAGGCTGTAAGTATTTTAGAGACATAAGCATTCACTCTGAAGCTTTTGCTTGATTTTTAAAGGATTAACAAAAAAGCTGAAAACTAAAATTCATTTTCTACAAATATTAGGGCATAGTTTCTGTAAGTTAAATGTGTTAGTCGCTTAGTCATGTCCAACTCTTTGTGATGCTATGGACCATAGCCTTCCAGGGTCTTCTGGCCATGGAATTCTCCAGCAAGAATACTGGAATGGGTTGCCATTCTCTTCCCCAGGGATCTTCCTGACCCAGAGATTAAACTTCAGTCTTCTGTATTACAAGTAGATTCTTTACCATTTGAGCCACAAGTGACCAGTAGTAGTAGAATGGATTGATGCTATTTCAGTGCAGACTCTGAAGAGGTCCAGTACCATAGTCCATTGTGCCTCAGGACAGAGAGGAAATTACCAAGAGCAAATGGGTAGATAAGATATTTATTAAAATAGGATGATTATGAGGCTTGTAAGTAGGCGGGTGAGGAATGATATGTCCTAAGAATTTAGTGGACTACGGTTTTATAATCAAAGGAAAAGTGGAAATGGGGAGAAGGTTTTTGTCTTTCTTGAGCATATGTCATGTTTCCATCATCAGTTCTTTCTCCATGGTCAGGCCAGGAATGTCATATAGCATTTTCAGAAAATATCATTAAGTTTTAATACAATGAGATTTTTTCACTTGAAAAAGTTAACTTCCCATAAATGAGTGTTTTCTGGGCTCACAGAGCCTATTTTTGAGGGTCATTAACTTATTGAGCTCACTGGGCAGGATGTAGGTTAGGCCATCATTGTTTTATTATTTCAGGCTATGTCCCATGCTTCTGTTGTATGGTTTTGTTGCTGAGCAAACCTGGTTGATTTTGTGGTTAAGCAACCTCATTACTTGACTAATCATTAACTTATAGTGGTCTCTATATTTTTCAATTTATAATCCCCCACTGGGATCAACTATTTAATCACCTATTTTGTCCCTTCATTGTATCCCTACCAGCACAGTTGAAATAGACAAAACTAGCATAAAATTTACCTCTTTTGTAGATAACTTGGTCTTTTTTAATATATTTTATTTTTTTCATCTTTGTTATTCTATCAAACAACATATCACTAAGATCATTCCCACAGAGCCCCTTCATTTTGAAAGGAATGGATTGAGATGGGCTTATTTATTTTACTGTTAAGATTTTTCTCCTTAATTCCTATCATCAAATATATTCCATAGGGGAGAATTCAGTGGAATTTGAGACAGAAAAGAAAGACTTCTCAGAAAATATAGCATCCCTTTCCCAACCTGCTTGAGTGAGTGCTACTTTTTTTGAGACGACTCCTTCCAGGGATTGGAGAAGGGTCCTTTTTTTTTCTTTTTTGACCACTTTTTTATTGGTCTTTCATCTATTTGTTTTTATCCATCTCCATTCTTTTGGCCCGTGTGGGCCTCTCACTGCAGTGGCCTCTGCTGTAGCAGAGAACCAGCTCTGGGCACATGTGTCCCAGAGTGCTGGCTCATAATTAGACACACTGGTCCAGCCGCAGCACACCACCCCCCCCGCACCAACCGGGCATCTGGAATCTTCCTGTGCCAGGGATCGAACTGGTGCCCCTTGCAGTGCAAGGTGGACTCTTTACCCACTGGACCACCAGGGAAGCCCAAGTGCTACTTTTAAATAATTGTTAAATTACTTAGAGTGAAGAGTATGACATCCTTGTGACTGTATGCAAAGTTGCTTCAGTTCATGTCCACCTATTTGTGACCCTAAGGACCGTAGCCCCACAAGCTCCTCTGTCCATGGAATTCTCCAAACAAGAATACTGGAGTGTGTTACAATGCCCTTCTCCAGGAGATCTTTCTGATCTAAGGGTCAAAACTATACCTCTTATATCTCCTGCATTGGTAGGCAGGTTCTTTACTACTAGTGCCACCTCATCTCTCAGCAACTTAAAAATAAATATGGCTACAGTTAAAATCTCTCATTATGCTGACCTTTAAAATATAAACATGGGGAACTAGAACATATGACTTTGTTCAATTTGTTTATTGACAATTGACTCTACAAATGAGGTCAGAAATACTTTTAAGAAAAAATAAAGCTAACTACAGGGCTTAATTTTGTTTTCAAAATTATGCATTTCTGTGATAACCTGAAGAAATGCATATTTTGCCCACCTGTATTATCAGAAAAAGCATAATTACAGAATTTTATTTTTATATATCCACAATTCAGTTTAATAAGGAGTTCAAAATAATGTTGCTCAGTCACAATTATATGTTTTATTTTGCTGGTAAGCTTAATTTTGAATATTAAGGTAATTCAGGAGAGCCTAGGATTTCTTATATAAGATCTGGGAGGAAAATACCCCCCTTGAACTCTACAGGTGTCTAAAAAGAAACCTGAAGTGTATTTTACCTAAAGAATTCAAGTTGAATGATACTAAGAAGGCTGTTTTCCTTTTCTTTTCTTTTTTAAAACTGTTTTGAAGATTCCTTTCTGACAATAATATTTCTCCTTTATGAGCATTGTAATCAGACAAAAATGTATACTTGCTTTACAAGCTAGTCATTTCATAGTCGCTGTATATAAGCTGCTACTAACACAGACTCTCAGGAGTCTGCTTTTAAGTCTCAGGTGACCAATAAAAGCAGCAACTAAAGATATATCATATATAAACAAGATAAAATGGCTGTAGGACATATAAATATAAAGAAATAATAATAGTAGTATAATAGTACAAGAACCTATGAAGAAAATAAAGTAAAATAGAAGTATTTAAATAATTGTTAAATTACTTAGAGTGAAGAGTATGACATCCTTGTGACTGTATGCAAAGTTGCTTCAGTTCATGTCCACCTATTTGTGACCCTAAGGACCGTAGCCCCACAAGCTCCTCTGTCCATGGAATTCTCCAAACAAGAATACTGGAGTGTGTTACAATGCCCTTCTCCAGGAGATCTTTCTGATCTAAGGGTCAAAACTATACCTCTTATATCTCCTGCATTGGTAGGCAGGTTCTTTACTACTAGTGCCACCTCATCTCTCAGCAACTTAAAAATAAATATGGCTACAGTTAAAATCTCTCATTATGCTGACCTTTAAAATATAAACATGGGGAACTAGAACATATGACTTTGTTCAATTTGTTTATTGACAATTGACTCTACAAATGAGGTCAGAAATACTTTTAAGAAAAAATAAAGCTAACTACAGGGCTTAATTTTGTTTTCAAAATTATGCATTTCTGTGATAACCTGAAGAAATGCATATTTTGCCCACCTGTATTATCAGAAAAAGCATAATTACAGAATTTTATTTTTATATATCCACAATTCAGTTTAATAAGGAGTTCAAAATAATGTTGCTCAGTCACAATTATATGTTTTATTTTGCTGGTAAGCTTAATTTTGAATATTAAGGTAATTCAGGAGAGCCTAGGATTTCTTATATAAGATCTGGGAGGAAAATACCCCCCTTGAACTCTACAGGTGTCTAAAAAGAAACCTGAAGTGTATTTTACCTAAAGAATTCAAGTTGAATGATACTAAGAAGGCTGTTTTCCTTTTCTTTTCTTTTTTAAAACTGTTTTGAAGATTCCTTTCTGACAATAATATTTCTCCTTTATGAGCATTGTAATCAGACAAAAATGTATACTTGCTTTACAAGCTAGTCATTTCATAGTCGCTGTATATAAGCTGCTACTAACACAGACTCTCAGGAGTCTGCTTTTAAGTCTCAGGTGACCAATAAAAGCAGCAACTAAAGATATATCATATATAAACAAGATAAAATGGCTGTAGGACATATAAATATAAAGAAATAATAATAGTAGTATAATAGTACAAGAACCTATGAAGAAAATAAAGATATATTTCTTTTTAAACTCACATCAAGGAAAGTATTCCTATCAAATATAATTTAGAATATAAAGATAATGAAAAAAAGAGGTACATTAAATTTCATAGCAGACGCCACCATAAGCAATGCAAAAATGAACAATAATAATAAATTGGGAAACATATTTATAATAATCACAAAAGTATGATAGTATTAGTCACTCAGTCGTGTCTGACTCTTTGCAACACCACAGACCATAGCCCATCAGGCTGCTCTGCCCATGAGGTTCACCAGGGAAGAATCCTGGGGTGGGTTGCCATTTCCTTCTCTGGGGAATCTTCCTGACCCAGGAATCGAACCCAGGTCTCCCACATTGCAGGCAGATTCTTCACCATCTGAGCCATTGGGGAAACTCTATAATAAACACAAACAAAAGGATAAACATCCATTCTTGTATATTGCTGGTGGAAATGTGATACCTAGAAATGTTACATTACTAGTTGAATCAACAGTCGTACTTGTGAAAATTTCTCCAAAGTAATCCTGGCAAATACATGTCATTACACAAAATGTTATACATAATGATATTGTTAGTAATATCAAAGATTAGAAACAATCCATAATTTCATCAATAGGAAACTGACATATTACTACAATCATATTGGATAACATGCAGCAGTTTTAAAAATGAATTAGAATTCTTTCAGTCATATGAATACATTATTTAATTTAAAAAGCAAGGCACATATTAGTATGCAAACATTTATTGACATATAAATATTTTTTATTTACATTAGTAACATGAGATCAATATTTGCCCCAAAAGCATTTGACAACATATCTGCTAAAACTCCTAAAGCTAATAAAAGTTATCTATAAAATCTTACTGCTAGCATCTTACTTAATGGTAAAAGACTGAATAATTCTTACTTCAAATGATCATAAACAAAATAGCAAAATCTTACCACAATATTATAGTAAAGGCCTCACTCAGAACAATAAAGTAAGAAAAATGAGAAAAAGGGTATCCAGAATAGAAAAAAATAAGTAAAACTAGAAAGCTGTTGGCATCTATAATCACTCTCAAAACTAAAAAATGGGTTTAACAATTTTGCAGAATACAAATTCAATCCTAAAATGAATTTCACATACTAACAACAAACAATAAAAACTAAATAAAAACACTATTTTCTACAGCATCAAAATATGAAATACCTAGATGTAAATCTAATAAATAATATGCAAAAGCCCTGTACACTGTTACATATGAAATATTGCTGAATTCAAAACTCTTAATAAATGGATGAATAGACCATGTTCATGAGTAAGAAAATTCAACATAATCAAGAAACAAATTTAGGGGCTTCCCTGGTAGCTTAGTGGTGAAGAGTTCACCTGCCACTGCAGGAGACATGGGTTCAAGCCCCGATCTAGGAAGATCCCACATGCTGTAGAGCAACTAAGGCCATGAGCAGCAACAGTCAAGCCTGTGCTCTAAGGCCTTGAAACCACAATTGTTGAGCCCATGTGCCAAAACTACTGAAACCCACGTGCCCTAGAGCCTGACTTCATATAGAGAAAAATTCAAAGGACCTAAATGATCAAAATAATATTTTAAAAAATAAAGTTGTAAAACTAACTCTGCACAATTTCAAGACTTTTAGTAGAGCTACTATAATCAAGGCAATGTGGTACTGTTACAGACAACTAACTAAATGGAAAAAAATAGCAAGTTAGAAATAGATTCACACGTATATTAGTAACTGATTTTCAACATAGATATAAAAGTTAGTAAAGAAAGGGTATCTTATTTACAAATGATAGTGGAAGATAAATTTCCGCATGCAAAAAGAACTCTAATCCATAATACGCAACATATGACAAATATTAATTTAAGATGGATAATAGACAAAAACACACAAGATTATGACACCTGTAGAATAAAAACAAAGCTATAGGAAAAATCTTTGTCAATCTGGATTAAGAAACACTTCTTGGATATAATGCTCAAAGAATGATCTATAAAAACAAATTAATACATTGGAATTCGTGAAAATGGAGTAAAACACCTGTTCTTAGAAGGATTTTTTTTGAAAGTGTTTTTTTTATTTTTATTGTCTTTTTAACTTTTGGCCTCTTTTGTTGGTTTTTTATTTATTTATTTTCATCCATTTTTACTCTTTGGCCTGTGTGGGTCTCCCATGGCAGTGACCACTCGTGCTGCAGAGCACTGGCTCCTAATTGGGCACACTGGTCAGTCACTCCATGGCATGTGGGATCCTCCCAGGTCAGTGATTGAACCAGTGCCCCTTGCACTGCAAGGCAAACTCTTTACCTACTGGACCACCAGTGAAGCCTCGTAGAAGGATATTCTAAGAGAACAAAAAGACTAGCAAAATATTTGGCAAAATGTATGAGTAATGTCTATATACCTGGCAAAGCTTTTATATTAATAATTTAAAGAATTCTTAAAATGCAACAATTAGAAAATGAGAAAGACAATAATAAACAAGGTATATTTGAATAGATATTTCATCAATGAAGATACACAGATGGCTAATAATCGGTAACATAAAAAATGTTCAAACACTTAAGTCCTTGGTGGCACTAGTTGTAGAGTACCTGCCTGCAATGCAGCAGACATAGATTTGATTCCTAGATTAGGAATCAAAGGAATCTTCATACCTGGAAGAGGGTATGACAACTCACTCCAGTATTCTTGCCTGGAGAATCTCATGGACAGAGGAGCCTGGTAGTCTACAGTTCATATGGTCACAAGAGTTGGACAAGACTGAACCAGTAAGCAGCAGCAGCAGTCATTGGGGAATGTGTATGAAAATCACAATAATGTAGTAAATATTTATTAGAATGTCTAAAATGAAAACGTCTGACTACCAAGCATTTGCAAGGATGCTGAGGAATTGTAGAGCCTACACTGACAGTATATGAAAGGATTCAATCAATTGGTAAAGTAATTTGAGAACTTCTGAGAAAACTAAAGACACAACTACCATATAAACTAGCAATTCCACTTCCAGGTATTTATCCTAGGAGTGAGTCTAAATCAAATATTGTACACAGGTATTTTTAGCAGTTATTTCTGGAGTAACCATAAAATGAAAAGCTGTAGTTGTTGATTGGCCACTGAATAGATAAAGAAATCTGATATATCCTTGCATGGAATGCTGATCAGCAATGAGAAATATCAATACACACAATAACATAGAATTCACAACCATCATGGTAAGTGCACAGTGACTATGCACTATATGATTCTACTTAACATAAAGTCTCTAAAAGGCAAAACTACAATTTGCAGGATTTCCCAGGGGGCTCAGTGGTAAACAATCTGCCTGTCAAAGCATGGGGCACGGGAGATGTAGGTTCAGTCTCTAGATGGGGAAGATCCCCTGGAGAAGAAATAGCAATCCGCTCCAGTATTTTTGCCTAGAAAAGTTCATGGACAGGCGAGCCTGGCAGGCTACAATCCATAGGGTTGCAAAAGCTCAGACAGGACTGAACTACTCAGCACACACACACTGAACTGGCAAAGGGGAAAAGGTGGGGCTGGGGTAGTGGCAGCTGCACTCTGCAGGGAGGGTTCCAGCTCCAGGGGAAATGAAGTTTGGGGAATGATGATTATGTTCATTTTTTAGACTGCCTTAATTCTTTCATGAATCTACATGAATGTTGAAACTTCCAGCTGTGCACTGTAAACATATGTAGTTTCCTATGTCAACTATACCAAAATAAAGCTGGGAAAATGGTAAGTAAGGTAAAAACGGAGATGACACAAGAACCAAAAGAGAAATTTCAACAGCCAAATATGGAAGAATTTCATCATTGAAAAGAACAATACCTACAATACAGGAAAAAAAAAAAAAAAAAGACCCTCTATTTCACAGTGATACTCGTAAGATGGGAGGGTAAGGCAAAGGAAATAAATCAGTATTTATTCTATAGTTTCTGTGAAAAATATATTTCAGGATAACCAATCGGGTAAACCTGAGTATGAAAAGTTATTCTTATGTCAGTCAGCATATGTGAAATAAGTGTGTCAGGTAAAGCACATTAGTAAATAAGACCTTTAAAGGAATGAAGGGTAACTTTGTAATCAGGGTTCAGAATATAATAGTTTCACCAACTGTACACTCTCAGCATCATTAAAACAGGACAGTAAGATAGTATATGCAGGGGCTTCCCTGGTGGTCCAGTGGGTAAGGACTGCACCACTGGTGCAGGGGCACCAGTTCGATCCCTGGCCTGGGAAGATCCCACGTGCCGCCGAGCAGCTGGACTGATGTGTCCAATTACCGAGTCAGAGCTCTGGGGCGCATGCGCCCAGAGCTGGCGCTCAGCGACAACAGAGGCCACCGCCATGGGAGGCCCACAAGAGCCAAAGAACAAAGACGGATGAAAATAGGTAAATGAAACACCAATAGAAGTGGCCCGCCCACTCCCTCCCTCCCCAACTGGCCCTTCAATAAATAAATAAATAAATATTAAAAAAAGAGATAGTATATGCAGTCTGATGAAATATAACATGGCATATTCAGAATTACTAATTAACATTGTTAGGTAAAGAAAGTTGAAAATTGACTCAAATTTTTGCAGCTTCACTCCAAAAAATGCAAGAAGAAGAAGCTAAATGACACCATGAAAAAACAGCTAAAACTAGAAACTAGGAAAACCTTCCTGGCTGCACAGAATGTAATGAATCTGCCTTCATTGCAGCAGACCTGGGTTCAATTTATGGGTCAGGAAGGTCCCCTGGGGAAGGGAATGGCTACCTACTCCAGTGTTCTTGTCTCGAGAATTCTGTGGACAGAGGCTTCTCATGGACTACAGTCCACGGAGCCATAAAGAGTTGGACAAGACTGAATGAGTAACACTTTCAACACAGGACACCCTTCCAATCAAAAAATGAGAGCTATAAGGCAACAGCCAAATATGGAAGAATTTCATCATTGAAAAGAACAATACCTACAATACAGGAAAAAAAGACCCTCTATTTCACAGTGATACTCGTAAGATGGGAGGGTAAGGCAAAGGAAATAAATCAGTATTTATTCTATAGTTTCTGTGAAAAATATATTTCAGGATAACCAATCGGGTAAACCTGAGTATGAAAAGTTATTCTTATGTCAGTCAGCATATGTGAAATAAGTGTGTCAGGTAAAGCACATTAGTAAATAAGACCTTTAAAGGAATGAAGGGTAACTTTGTAATCAGGGTTCAGAATATAATAGTTTCACCAACTGTACACTCTCAGCATCATTAAAACAGGACAGTAAGATAGTATATGCAGGGGCTTCCCTGGTGGTCCAGTGGGTAAGGACTGCACCACTGGTGCAGGGGCACCAGTTCGATCCCTGGCCTGGGAAGATCCCACGTGCCGCCGAGCAGCTGGACTGATGTGTCCAATTACCGAGTCAGAGCTCTGGGGCGCATGCGCCCAGAGCTGGCGCTCAGCGACAACAGAGGCCACCGCCATGGGAGGCCCACAAGAGCCAAAGAACAAAGACGGATGAAAATAGGTAAATGAAACACCAATAGAAGTGGCCCGCCCACTCCCTCCCTCCCCAACTGGCCCTTCAATAAATAAATAAATAAATATTAAAAAAAGAGATAGTATATGCAGTCTGATGAAATATAACATGGCATATTCAGAATTACTAATTAACATTGTTAGGTAAAGAAAGTTGAAAATTGACTCAAATTTTTGCAGCTTCACTCCAAAAAATGCAAGAAGAAGAAGCTAAATGACACCATGAAAAAACAGCTAAAACTAGAAACTAGGAAAACCTTCCTGGCTGCACAGAATGTAATGAATCTGCCTTCATTGCAGCAGACCTGGGTTCAATTTATGGGTCAGGAAGGTCCCCTGGGGAAGGGAATGGCTACCTACTCCAGTGTTCTTGTCTCGAGAATTCTGTGGACAGAGGCTTCTCATGGACTACAGTCCACGGAGCCATAAAGAGTTGGACAAGACTGAATGAGTAACACTTTCAACACAGGACACCCTTCCAATCAAAATTAAAACTGAGAGTGCTCGATCGTGCTCTACTCTGTGACTGCATGAACTGTAGCCCACCGGGCTCCTCTGTCCATGACAAGAATACTGGAGGACTTTTCTGGTGATTCAGTGGGTAAGGACACTGCATTGCAGTGCAAGGGGTGCTGGTTTGATCTCTGGCCTGGGAGGATCCCATGTGCCACGGAACGGCTAGACCAGTGTGTCCAACTACCTAGCTGGGGCTCTAGAGTGCATGTGCCCAGAGCCAGTGCTCTGCAGCAACAGAGGCCACTGCGATGGGAGGCCCACACAGACCGAAGAACAAAGATTCATGAAAATAGATGAATGAAAGACCAATAGAAGTGGCCAAAAAAAAAAAAAAAAAGAATACTGGAATGGGCAGCCATTTCCTTATACAATGGATCCTCCCAACCCAGGGATTAAAGCCAGGTCTTCCACATTGCAGGCCTATTCTTTAATGCCTGAACCACCAGGGTTCAGTTCAGTTCAGTTGCTCAGTTCTGTATGATTCTGTGAATCAATGGATTGCAAGATGACAGGCTTCCCTGTCTTTTGCCATCACCTGGAGCTTGCTCAAAATCACATCTGTTGAGTTGGTGATGTCATCCAACTATCTCATCTTCTGTCCTGACCTTCTCCTTCTGTCTTCTATTTTTCCTAGCATCAGGACTTTACCAATGAGTCGTCTCTTTGAATCAGGTGGCCAAAATATTGTAGCTTCAGCCTCAGCAACAGCCCTTCCAATGAACATTCAGGGTTCATTTTCTTTAGGATTGACTGATGGTTTGACCTCGTTGCAGTCTAAGGTCCTCTCAAGAGTCTTTCCCGTTTGAAGGCTAAAACTAGAAACTAGGAAAACCTTCCTGGCTGCACAGAATGTAATGAATCTGCCTTCATTGCAGCAGACCTGGGTTCAATTTATGGGTCAGGAAGGTCCCCTGGGGAAGGGAATGGCTACCTACTCCAGTGTTCTTGTCTCGAGAATTCTGTGGACAGAGGCTTCTCATGGACTACAGTCCACGGAGCCATAAAGAGTTGGACAAGACTGAATGAGTAACACTTTCAACACAGGACACCCTTCCAATCAAAATTAAAACTGAGAGTGCTCGATCGTGCTCTACTCTGTGACTGCATGAACTGTAGCCCACCGGGCTCCTCTGTCCATGACAAGAATACTGGAGGACTTTTCTGGTGATTCAGTGGGTAAGGACACTGCATTGCAGTGCAAGGGGTGCTGGTTTGATCTCTGGCCTGGGAGGATCCCATGTGCCACGGAACGGCTAGACCAGTGTGTCCAACTACCTAGCTGGGGCTCTAGAGTGCATGTGCCCAGAGCCAGTGCTCTGCAGCAACAGAGGCCACTGCGATGGGAGGCCCACACAGACCGAAGAACAAAGATTCATGAAAATAGATGAATGAAAGACCAATAGAAGTGGCCAAAAAAAAAAAAAAAAAGAATACTGGAATGGGCAGCCATTTCCTTATACAATGGATCCTCCCAACCCAGGGATTAAAGCCAGGTCTTCCACATTGCAGGCCTATTCTTTAATGCCTGAACCACCAGGGTTCAGTTCAGTTCAGTTGCTCAGTTCTGTATGATTCTGTGAATCAATGGATTGCAAGATGACAGGCTTCCCTGTCTTTTGCCATCACCTGGAGCTTGCTCAAAATCACATCTGTTGAGTTGGTGATGTCATCCAACTATCTCATCTTCTGTCCTGACCTTCTCCTTCTGTCTTCTATTTTTCCTAGCATCAGGACTTTACCAATGAGTCGTCTCTTTGAATCAGGTGGCCAAAATATTGTAGCTTCAGCCTCAGCAACAGCCCTTCCAATGAACATTCAGGGTTCATTTTCTTTAGGATTGACTGATGGTTTGACCTCGTTGCAGTCTAAGGTCCTCTCAAGAGTCTTTTTTAACATCACAGTTTGAAGGCATCAATACTTTGGTGCTCTGCCTTCTTTATGTTCCAACTGTCACATCTATACATGACTTCTGGGAATACCATGGCTTTGACTGTATGGACTTTTGTTGGCAAAATTATTTCTCTGTTTTTTAATAAACTCTCTAGGTTTGTCATAGATGTTCTTTCAAGGAGCAAGCATCTTTTAATTTAATGGCAGCACTCCAGATCTGCAGGGATTTTGGAGCCCAAGAAAATAAAGTCTGTCACTGTTGACATTGTTTGTCCATCTGTTTGTCATGAAGTGATGATGGATACCAGGAACTTAGGTGGCAGAAAGTGAAGAGGAACTAAAGAGCCTCTTGAAGGTGAAAGAGGAGAGTGAAAAAGCTGGCCTAAAACTGAACATTCAAAAAAGTTAAGAGCCACCAGGCTGGCCCTTCTAATAACTGCAGCAAATTATTCAACAAGTTATACATATGACTAATCTGGGATTATACATATTTGTAAACAACCTAACTCTGTAGAAGTTAAAAGTAAAATCAAAACTTAAAAAAAAAATAAAATAATGCCCAACAACAACAATAACAACAACAAAAACAAGTTAATAACATATGAAAAGAGAGCAGTTAATTAAAAAAAAAAGTGAAAATAAAATGAAATGTAAGGACATCTTTTAGACTATGATTTGTATAAAAGTTTTAATACAGCTGGATATTATATGACTACAGGAAAATATCACTTTTAGATATAAAAATTAGCCTTGTTAATAAGTGAGAAACCATTTATGTTTTAGGAGGAGATATAAATCTAAAGATATATGTTGCTTTAGAAGTTGCTTTAGAAAATTTGACAATTGTTCCAAAAAAAAAAAAAAAGAAATAGATGAGGCAAGGACAGACTGGTAAAACCTGGCAAGTTTTTCCCCATAGGTTATGGAGCCCATGGGCTTATTACACTTGTCTGTGTTAGAAATTTTTTGCAACAAATGCTTTAAAATCTTAAAATCAAAACACCAAAAAGCAGATATTCCTTTGTCTCCTCTAAACTAAATTGACTTTCCTACTTGTTACCTGGTCTTTCTAACTATTTCACTTTCTCTACTCCCCACGTTATAGGAATTGGCCTAGCCTGGGATTTATCTGAAGCCTGCTTAACCAACCACATCTATACATGACTTCTGGGAATACCATGGCTTTGACTGTATGGACTTTTGTTGGCAAAATTATTTCTCTGTTTTTTAATAAACTCTCTAGGTTTGTCATAGATGTTCTTTCAAGGAGCAAGCATCTTTTAATTTAATGGCAGCACTCCAGATCTGCAGGGATTTTGGAGCCCAAGAAAATAAAGTCTGTCACTGTTGACATTGTTTGTCCATCTGTTTGTCATGAAGTGATGATGGATACCAGGAACTTAGGTGGCAGAAAGTGAAGAGGAACTAAAGAGCCTCTTGAAGGTGAAAGAGGAGAGTGAAAAAGCTGGCCTAAAACTGAACATTCAAAAAAGTTAAGAGCCACCAGGCTGGCCCTTCTAATAACTGCAGCAAATTATTCAACAAGTTATACATATGACTAATCTGGGATTATACATATTTGTAAACAACCTAACTCTGTAGAAGTTAAAAGTAAAATCAAAACTTAAAAAAAAAAAATAAAATAATGCCCAACAACAACAATAACAACAACAAAAACAAGTTAATAACATATGAAAAGAGAGCAGTTAATTAAAAAAAAAAGTGAAAATAAAATGAAATGTAAGGACATCTTTTAGACTATGATTTGTATAAAAGTTTTAATACAGCTGGATATTATATGACTACAGGAAAATATCACTTTTAGATATAAAAATTAGCCTTGTTAATAAGTGAGAAACCATTTATGTTTTAGGAGGAGATATAAATCTAAAGATATATGTTGCTTTAGAAGTTGCTTTAGAAAATTTGACAATTGTTCCAAAAAAAAAAAAAAAGAAATAGATGAGGCAAGGACAGACTGGTAAAACCTGGCAAGTTTTTCCCCATAGGTTATGGAGCCCATGGGCTTATTACACTTGTCTGTGTTAGAAATTTTTTGCAACAAATGCTTTAAAATCTTAAAATCAAAACACCAAAAAGCAGATATTCCTTTGTCTCCTCTAAACTAAATTGACTTTCCTACTTGTTACCTGGTCTTTCTAACTATTTCACTTTCTCTACTCCCCACGTTATAGGAATTGGCCTAGCCTGGGATTTATCTGAAGCCTGCTTAACCAACCATATTTTGGGGAGGGGGAGTGTGGTTGGCCGGGGATGGAGGGGGCAGGTGGGCCACTTCTATTGCTCTTTCATTTATCTGTTTTCATCTATCTTCGTTCTTTGGCCCCTGTGGGTCTCCCATAGCGGTGGCCTCTGTTTTCGCAGAGCGCTGGCTCTGGGTGCATGCGCTTCAGAGCTCCAGCTCAGTAATTGGACACATAGGTCCAGCCGCTCTGCAGCACATGGGATCTTCCCAGGCCAGGGATCAAACCAGCGCCCCTTGCACTGCTAGGCAGTGTCCTTACCCACTGGACCACCAGGGAAGCCCGACCAACCATATTTTAAGAAGACTGAAGTGAGTATTGAGGTGAATCTGCAGGAATTTTATTAGGCCATTTTATGGAGATTTTTCCATTCTTCTCAACATAAGGAAATACAGAAATCTACTAAATACATGTTATTCTTTCAGAATGGTTTCTGAAATAGTACATAGATGTAATATAAATGAGATATTCTAAGATTTTTTTCATATGAGTACAAAATGATTTTCAAAATTTGAATGACAAAAATATGTTTCGGCATGAAACTTACATTGCTTCAGAGTTCTCAAATGTTTACTTCAATTCTAAGTGCACTGTAGAACGTTTTGGACCTAAATGTGCAATAACTGTAACATAAAAGTTGTGCTAAGTCACAGTCATGTTCGAATCTATACAACCCAATGGACTGTCACCTACTAGGCTCCTCTCTCTGTGGGATTTTCCAGGCATTAATACTGGAGTGTGTTATCATACCCTCTTCAAAAGGATCCTTCTGGCCCAGGGATCAAACCCATACTGCTTATGTCTCCTGTATTTGTAGACAGGCTCTTTACCACTAAAACCACTTGGGAAGTCACTTGCGACTTCAACTGGAAGTCAGCATAAAAGTTATGTCAATTCAAGTATAGTCTCTGATAATCACTTGTCATTACTGCTCTATTCCTTCTAAATAAGGTAGAGCATAGAAAGATTCTAAGAGAGAATTTATAAAGGAAATTCTAAGGTTTGGTATACTTTTTTGTTTTTTGTATTCTTTATTAAATACAGTCACTTTTAGCATTCTTACTATTGTCTTTGACTGCATACATTAACATTATTGGGGCTTCCCAGATGTATCAGTGCTAAAGAATGCTCCTGACAATGCATAAGAGATGTAGGCTCAGTCTCTGTCAGTAAGATGCCCTGGAGAAGGAAATGGAAATCCACTCCTATAGTCTTCCCTGGAAAATTCCATGGATAAAGGACCCTGGTGGATTACAGTCCATTGTATCACAGAGTCAGACATGACCAAGCGAGGGTGCAAATACTATACTCATTTCTGTCTTATGTCCTTTACAATGTATTTCACATATATCTTGATAACATATGAAGAAATATTAACTAGAACGTATACTTTTATTTAAAATAATGTTTTGGAATATATGTAATTCTCCAAAAGATGATATATTTATCTTTCAACAAAGAGGAAACTATAAGATTTGGTCAAACAAAAGATACCAAAATTGTGATTTTTTCATATGAGTACAAAATGATTTTCAAAATTTGAATGACAAAAATATGTTTCGGCATGAAACTTACATTGCTTCAGAGTTCTCAAATGTTTACTTCAATTCTAAGTGCACTGTAGAACGTTTTGGACCTAAATGTGCAATAACTGTAACATAAAAGTTGTGCTAAGTCACAGTCATGTTCGAATCTATACAACCCAATGGACTGTCACCTACTAGGCTCCTCTCTCTGTGGGATTTTCCAGGCATTAATACTGGAGTGTGTTATCATACCCTCTTCAAAAGGATCCTTCTGGCCCAGGGATCAAACCCATACTGCTTATGTCTCCTGTATTTGTAGACAGGCTCTTTACCACTAAAACCACTTGGGAAGTCACTTGCGACTTCAACTGGAAGTCAGCATAAAAGTTATGTCAATTCAAGTATAGTCTCTGATAATCACTTGTCATTACTGCTCTATTCCTTCTAAATAAGGTAGAGCATAGAAAGATTCTAAGAGAGAATTTATAAAGGAAATTCTAAGGTTTGGTATACTTTTTTGTTTTTTGTATTCTTTATTAAATACAGTCACTTTTAGCATTCTTACTATTGTCTTTGACTGCATACATTAACATTATTGGGGCTTCCCAGATGTATCAGTGCTAAAGAATGCTCCTGACAATGCATAAGAGATGTAGGCTCAGTCTCTGTCAGTAAGATGCCCTGGAGAAGGAAATGGAAATCCACTCCTATAGTCTTCCCTGGAAAATTCCATGGATAAAGGACCCTGGTGGATTACAGTCCATTGTATCACAGAGTCAGACATGACCAAGCGAGGGTGCAAATACTATACTCATTTCTGTCTTATGTCCTTTACAATGTATTTCACATATATCTTGATAACATATGAAGAAATATTAACTAGAACGTATACTTTTATTTAAAATAATGTTTTGGAATATATGTAATTCTCCAAAAGATGATATATTTATCTTTCAACAAAGAGGAAACTATAAGATTTGGTCAAACAAAAGATACCAAAATTGTGATTTGTTTTCAGGAAAGTAATGAAGCAGAGATGAAATGTAATTATTAAATTCAGTAGGTAACTAGACTAAAATACAAATTTCTAGTCTAAAAAGCAAAAATCTACTAATTAACTCAAATCCAGAAGCACACCAGAAATGGCTTATCATAAATACATCTTTATTTTCATGTATTTTAGTTGTATATATAAATATATATGTATACATATTTTATACATGAAGATAATCCCATTTCTGTCAGATTTGTTCTCAATTTCCAGTAAATTATTCATGCATGTTCAAACACTTTAGATATTTCTATTCAAAGCAATTAGTAAATTTCTTGTTAGTCATATATCATCAAAAGAATGAAAGTATTCATCTGCTGCATTTGCTTTTATATCTTATCTGAACCCATGCTGGTACTGTATTCAAGCTGGAAATGAATATCCCCACACTGAAGAAAATAGGACATTTTTGAAAGTTTTCTTTCAGTTTCATAAAAATCTAAAATATTCAACTGTGGCACAAAGCTTCATTAACCTAGAAGTTAAGAGATTACTTTTTCTAGTATCATTCAAGAATACTTTCACTCGTTTCAATCTTTTGATCACTATTAGCAGCAGAAGAGTTTTCATAGGTTCGTCTATAAAGTTCAACAAATAAATACAAAATAGAATAAAAATAATGAATATTCTTCATGGCGTGTTTGCTCTGTGACAGTCATACCCACAACCTGCTCACCTTACAGGGATCCCAGATGGATTTCCATCTGCATTTCACACTGGTGAGTGGCTGCTTGAGTAGACAAAGCCTGCGTGACTAGGAAGTATGGTCAGTCACAAGCCTGTACAAGCTCAAGCTTTCGACTGGGAAAGATTGAGGGCAGAAGGAGAAAGGAGCAACAGAGGATGAGATGGTTGTACAGCATCACCTGGCTCAATGGATGTGAGTCTGAGCAAACTCCAAGAGATAGTGAGAGACAGGAAAGCTTGCATGTTGCAGTCCACAGGGTCACATATATCTTGAAAAAGGAAATATTAACTAGAACGTATACTTTTATTTAAAATAATGTTTTGGAATATATGTAATTCTCCAAAAGATGATATATTTATCTTTCAACAAAGAGGAAACTATAAGATTTGGTCAAACAAAAGATACCAAAATTGTGATTTGTTTTCAGGAAAGTAATGAAGCAGAGATGAAATGTAATTATTAAATTCAGTAGGTAACTAGACTAAAATACAAATTTCTAGTCTAAAAAGCAAAAATCTACTAATTAACTCAAATCCAGAAGCACACCAGAAATGGCTTATCATAAATACATCTTTATTTTCATGTATTTTAGTTGTATATATAAATATATATGTATACATATTTTATACATGAAGATAATCCCATTTCTGTCAGATTTGTTCTCAATTTCCAGTAAATTATTCATGCATGTTCAAACACTTTAGATATTTCTATTCAAAGCAATTAGTAAATTTCTTGTTAGTCATATATCATCAAAAGAATGAAAGTATTCATCTGCTGCATTTGCTTTTATATCTTATCTGAACCCATGCTGGTACTGTATTCAAGCTGGAAATGAATATCCCCACACTGAAGAAAATAGGACATTTTTGAAAGTTTTCTTTCAGTTTCATAAAAATCTAAAATATTCAACTGTGGCACAAAGCTTCATTAACCTAGAAGTTAAGAGATTACTTTTTCTAGTATCATTCAAGAATACTTTCACTCGTTTCAATCTTTTGATCACTATTAGCAGCAGAAGAGTTTTCATAGGTTCGTCTATAAAGTTCAACAAATAAATACAAAATAGAATAAAAATAATGAATATTCTTCATGGCGTGTTTGCTCTGTGACAGTCATACCCACAACCTGCTCACCTTACAGGGATCCCAGATGGATTTCCATCTGCATTTCACACTGGTGAGTGGCTGCTTGAGTAGACAAAGCCTGCGTGACTAGGAAGTATGGTCAGTCACAAGCCTGTACAAGCTCAAGCTTTCGACTGGGAAAGATTGAGGGCAGAAGGAGAAAGGAGCAACAGAGGATGAGATGGTTGTACAGCATCACCTGGCTCAATGGATGTGAGTCTGAGCAAACTCCAAGAGATAGTGAGAGACAGGAAAGCTTGCATGTTGCAGTCCACAGGGTCACAAGAGTCAGCCTTAGCTACTGAACAACTAGGCCCTTATCTCCAAGTGGCAGCACTAGTGTTCACTCCTGGTGAAACAGAAGTAAATAATATACAGGCTCTGTTCCCTATATGTTAGGAATAAGGGAGCAAGCAGTATTCGCAAGTTCTGACACCTCACTCAGACTCAATTTTATCTGTTATTAAATGGAAGGTGACTGCATAGCAGCATTGTTAGCAGGGTTACCCCAGACTATGAATGCAAAATGTCTGCCACATAGTAGGCATTCAACACACTTCAGTTCTCTTTAGTTTGTGAGTCTGTAAGAGATTAAGAACCAAGGAAAGAATTCTGAAGGCAAGATAATTTTTTAAAAAGTATTCAGTGACTTTGATGTATTACCAGGTAAGTTTCAGTTTGAAGAATAATATACTTCACATTTTTAATAAAAAGTCTAAAAAAACACCAGCACACACACAAAAAATCACTCTTAGCAAAATTACTTTAATGACTTGTACTAGATTTGCTCTTGAATGCTGGACAATTTGGAGAGTTAGTAGAGTGCTTTATTCTTACAAGGATCATTTATTTTGTATTTGACAAAAACGATGAACATTTCATTCTGCTTTACTTTTAAATGGGTATTATTGTCTTTTTTATTTGACAAAGTCAAGGAAAATGTCACACCAGTCAGAAAAGCCCATTCATACTTAATAGGTTGACTGTAGAACAGAATGTACCTTTGACTGATTTATGGCTTGAAAATTCTACATGAACAATGTTGATATTTCCATTTTTACCAACTATCAGCACAAGACACTTTACAACTGTTGTTTAAGCAAAACACAACTGTTCGTTGCTATTTCACACTGGTGAGTGGCTGCTTGAGTAGACAAAGCCTGCGTGACTAGGAAGTATGGTCAGTCACAAGCCTGTACAAGCTCAAGCTTTCGACTGGGAAAGATTGAGGGCAGAAGGAGAAAGGAGCAACAGAGGATGAGATGGTTGTACAGCATCACCTGGCTCAATGGATGTGAGTCTGAGCAAACTCCAAGAGATAGTGAGAGACAGGAAAGCTTGCATGTTGCAGTCCACAGGGTCACAAGAGTCAGCCTTAGCTACTGAACAACTAGGCCCTTATCTCCAAGTGGCAGCACTAGTGTTCACTCCTGGTGAAACAGAAGTAAATAATATACAGGCTCTGTTCCCTATATGTTAGGAATAAGGGAGCAAGCAGTATTCGCAAGTTCTGACACCTCACTCAGACTCAATTTTATCTGTTATTAAATGGAAGGTGACTGCATAGCAGCATTGTTAGCAGGGTTACCCGAGACTATGAATGCAAAATGTCTGCCACATAGTAGGCATTCAACACACTTCAGTTCTCTTTAGTTTGTGAGTCTGTAAGAGATTAAGAACCAAGGAAAGAATTCTGAAGGCAAGATAATTTTTTAAAAAGTATTCAGTGACTTTGATGTATTACCAGGTAAGTTTCAGTTTGAAGAATAATATACTTCACATTTTTAATAAAAAGTCTAAAAAAACACCAGCACACACACAAAAAATCACTCTTAGCAAAATTACTTTAATGACTTGTACTAGATTTGCTCTTGAATGCTGGACAATTTGGAGAGTTAGTAGAGTGCTTTATTCTTACAAGGATCATTTATTTTGTATTTGACAAAAACGATGAACATTTCATTCTGCTTTACTTTTAAATGGGTATTATTGTCTTTTTTATTTGACAAAGTCAAGGAAAATGTCACACCAGTCAGAAAAGCCCATTCATACTTAATAGGTTGACTGTAGAACAGAATGTACCTTTGACTGATTTATGGCTTGAAAATTCTACATGAACAATGTTGATATTTCCATTTTTACCAACTATCAGCACAAGACACTTTACAACTGTTGTTTAAGCAAAACACAACTGTTCGTTGCTATTAAAAACAGTAGCAAGTTACAGAATGTTTTTTTTTAACTGCCTATTTACTGAAAATGGGTAGTTATAATAGTAGTGCATTTTAACCTTTAACTTATGTAAACTTTATGTTCAATGATGATCAAAACACAATATTTGAACATGAAGTTTTCATAACATTTTTTGTGGGGCGATGTTTACTAACTTTATTTTTATAAGTGAAACTGATAATTAGCATATGAACTTTATAAATACAGATCCTAAATGCTCTTTCTTTGTCACAGCCTTGCTAGAATATTCTCTTAAGCTTTTTCTAAATATCTTGATGGTGCCTGTTCTCATTAAATATTAACGTGGTCAGCATAGCACCTTTTTATCAAACTCCCTTTTAATTAAGTACTTCAAAAGACAGACCAAACTTTTTGAACATTTTATGGCTATAATGTTGCTTTACAATGATGTGAACAGATTTCAAATACCCACAGACAATTTCATGAAAAGCAATTTCTCCATTTCTCTCTTAACATCTTTGAACTGGTGTATGAAGAATTACACTTCTTTCTCTGTGTTGTGACTGTGCTTTAAGTATGTGTGTGTGTGTTGCTGATCAGTACATGAATTCAGGAGGAAATGCATTACCCTTGAGTTCTGGGGAACTTAGATTTATGAGATGTATTTGTGTGCTCAAGCATATCAAGACCTGCATAAAAATCAGTGCATTCCCTAAACTCAAAATCATTTAGTAATCTCTCTTATATCCCATCTCCTTATCAAGGAGAAACGCCCTGCAACCATTACTAAAGCTTCAAAAGCCTATCATTTAAAACAAATCTCCAGGCAATCCCTTGCTTTTAATATCAGAGGCTTATTACTTGTACTTTACATATAGACACAAATATGGAAATTTGTATTTTAAAAGCCTCATGCTTATATGCATGTATACAGCAGAAGCAAAGGCTGTTAAATATCTTTGATTTTTTAATGTTAATGTCTCTGATTTTTTTTTTTATCTTTTAAAAAATCACCAAACTGTACCAACAGGACTGTCAAAACAAAGGTTAGATTCAATACCTGGAAAGGTACAGCAATTGATCTGGTGGGGGAAAACTGATTAAACTCAGTCAAGCTTAATTCAAAGCAGCAAGAGCAACAGATGCTGTTGCCTTTGTTTATTTTCCCTTGTTGCCAGATGGAAAAGGAGAAATAAATATGTGAAGGAAGAAGAAAGCTTAATTTGTTTCTTCTCAAACTTAGCCTGCCAGCACATTTCAACACTCACAGTGGTGTAAGCAGGGTCCTTTATTTAGAGTGGACAGTTCAACCCTGGCGATCAGATTGCTCTTTGTAACTGGGTGTTTGGTGATCAATAGGATAAAAATCATACATAAACAGCATTGTTATTTTTGTCTCATGAAAAATGAAGTAATTATATAGTGTTCTTTTATTCTGGGAAGCTTTAAGGTAAATATGAAACAATATATTTTCACACTGGACTGTATGCTTTTAAAGGTATAAATTAGATCTTGTGTCACTATTAACTTCCATTACCTGGAAGACAGTAGTCACTCAGCATATGTGCTGAGATTAAACATAAAATCCGTCCTATTTCTCCGATAGTATTGAAGAATTACTGAGCACTTGCTTTGTGCCCGTCTCTGTTACACCACCTCTTGAGAGAAGTCTCCTTTTGTACATTTTTGTTATGGTAAACCTCCTGATGTCATGTAGCCTAATGGAGCACATTAACTTTGAATTTAATATTTGTTAAGAAACTGGCATATGCTAGGAAATGTCAACATGTAAAAAATATAATCTCATAGAAATTGCATTAAAAGCAATAAAAGTAAATAAGTAACCCAGAGATAAGATAAACTCATGTACTTGTTAAGGTACTTGGGTACCTTATCTTTGACAAAGAGGGCAAGAATAAACAATGGGGCAAAGACAGTGTCTTCAGTAAGTGGTGTTTGGGAAACTGAACACCTAGGTGTAAAACAATGAAATTAGAACCCTTCCTAACACCGTACAAAAAGATAAGCTCAAAATAGATTAAAGACCTATGTGTAAAAGCAGAGACTACAAAACTCAGAGGAAAACATAGAACACTCGATGACAGAAATCAGAGTAAGATTTTCTCAGATCCACATCCTAAAGTAATAGAAACAGAAACAAAAATAAACAAGTGAGTTCTATTTCAACTTAAAAGCTTTTATACAGCAAAGGAAATTATAAACAAGGTGAAAAGACAACATTTAGAATGGGAGAAAAAAATAG
Source organism: Tragulus kanchil (assembly GCA_022376925.1). Taxonomy (NCBI): domain Eukaryota; kingdom Metazoa; phylum Chordata; class Mammalia; order Artiodactyla; family Tragulidae; genus Tragulus; species Tragulus kanchil. Next base: position 81,848,416 of record JAIOJX010000003.1, on the reverse strand, counting down.
CAAATGAAACAACCGACAAAAAGTTAGCTTCCAAAATAAACAAACAGCTCATACAACACAGTACCAAACAAACAACCCAATCAAAAAGTGGGAAAAAGACCTAAAGAGACATGAAGACTGCCAACAAACCCATATGCTCAACATGACTCATGATTAGAGAAATGTAAATCACAACTACAAAGAGGTATCATTCCACACCAGTCAAAATGGCCATTATCAAAAAGTTTACAAACAAAAAGAAGGACAAATATTTGTACACCCAAATATAGTATACACATATATATGGAATCTAGAAAGATGGTACTGATAAATGCATATGCAAAGCAACAATGAAGAAACAGACATAGAGAATAGACTTATGGTCATTGAGGGGAGGAAGAAGTGGATGAGAAGTATGGAAAAAGTAACATAGAAACTTACACTATCATGTGTAAAAGTGACAACCATTGTGAATATGCTATAAGGCTAAGAGAACTTATATGGGAGCTATACAACAGCCTGGAGGGGTGGGGTGAGGAGGGACTCAGAGACAGGGTTCAGGGAGGAGGGGTCGATGGGTACATCTATGACTGATTTGGATTTATATATATACATATATATATTTATTTATATATAGCTGTAAACAACAAAGCTCTGAAAAGTTAAAATAAAAATAATTATATGAAAAATTTAAAAATTAAAAAAACCTACAAACAAAAAATGCTGGAGAGTGTGTGGAGGAAAGGGAACCCTCTTGCATTGTTGGAGGGAATGCAAATTGATCCAGCCACGATGGAAGACAGTATGGAGGTTCCTTAAATATAACTAGAACTAGAACCACCATATGACCCAGGAATCCTACTATTCAGCCCATACCCTGAGAAAATCAAAATTGAAAAATAGCCATGCATCCAATTGTTCATTACAGAACTGTTTACAATATCTAGAACATGGGAGCAACCTAGATGTCCATCAAAAGATGAATAGGTAAAGAAGCTGTGGTACAAATATACAATGGAATATTACTCAGTATTAAAAGGAATGCGTTTGAGTCAGTTCTAATGAGGTGCTGAACCTAGAGCCTATTTTACAGAGTGAAGTAACTCAGAAAGAGAATGTAACTATTGTATACTAACACATATTTATGGAATCTAGAAAGATGGTACTACAGGTGCTCTGTGCATGCAGAACAGCAATGGAGAAAAGGCCATAGAGCACAGACTTACGGACAGTGCAAGGGAGAGAAGAGGGAGAGATGTATGGAAAGAATAACATGGAAACTTATATCACTATATGTAAAATAGATAATCAATGGGAATTTTCTGTAAGACTAAGGGGAACTCAAGTAGTGGCTCTGTATCAACCTACAGGGTGGGATGGGGAGGCAGACGGGAGGGAAGTTCAAGTGAGAGCCATGTATACCTATAGCTGATTCATTATGATGTTTGGCAGTAAACAAAACTCTGTAAAGCTATTATTCTTCAATCCAAAAGCTATATAAGAAGAAAAATAAAGAAATGTCAAAAAAATATAAATAAGGAAATAATCCATAGACATACCTCAGAAGTATTGTGGGTTCAGTCCCTGATCACCATTGTAAATTAAATACTGCAATAAAGTGAGTCATATGAATCTTTCCCAGTGCATATAAGAGTTACACTTACAATCAACTGTAGTATATTCAGAGCACAATAGCATTGGGTCTAAAAGCAACCATGTACATACCTTAATTAAAATATACTTTGTCACTAAAAGTTTCTAAAAATCATCCTAGTCTTCAGATAGTTGTGAGCTTATTTCTGTGGAGTGTATTGCTTTGATTCTAATGGTTGCTGATTGCTCAGGGCGGCACTTGCTAAAAGCTGGGGTGACTGTGGCAATTTCCTCAAACAAGACAATGAAGTTTGCCAGATTGATTGGTGCTTCCTTTCATGAATCATATATCTGTGGCATACAGATTTGATAGCAATTTACACCCAGTGGAAATTCTTTCAAACTTATCAACTGAGTTTATGTAATATTCTACACTCACTGTTGTCATTTCAACATTCTTCATGGCATATTTACCAAGAATAGTTTCCATCTAAAGAAACTCCTTTCTTTGCTCATTTCAATATCTAGAACATGGGAGCAACCTAGATGTCCATCAAAAGATGAATAGGTAAAGAAGCTGTGGTACAAATATACAATGGAATATTACTCAGTATTAAAAGGAATGCGTTTGAGTCAGTTCTAATGAGGTGCTGAACCTAGAGCCTATTTTACAGAGTGAAGTAACTCAGAAAGAGAATGTAACTATTGTATACTAACACATATTTATGGAATCTAGAAAGATGGTACTACAGGTGCTCTGTGCATGCAGAACAGCAATGGAGAAAAGGCCATAGAGCACAGACTTACGGACAGTGCAAGGGAGAGAAGAGGGAGAGATGTATGGAAAGAATAACATGGAAACTTATATCACTATATGTAAAATAGATAATCAATGGGAATTTTCTGTAAGACTAAGGGGAACTCAAGTAGTGGCTCTGTATCAACCTACAGGGGTGGGATGGGGAGGCAGACGGGAGGGAAGTTCAAGTGAGAGCCATGTATACCTATAGCTGATTCATTATGATGTTTGGCAGTAAACAAAACTCTGTAAAGCTATTATTCTTCAATCCAAAAGCTATATAAGAAGAAAAATAAAGAAATGTCAAAAAAATATAAATAAGGAAATAATCCATAGACATACCTCAGAAGTATTGTGGGTTCAGTCCCTGATCACCATTGTAAATTAAATACTGCAATAAAGTGAGTCATATGAATCTTTCCCAGTGCATATAAGAGTTACACTTACAATCAACTGTAGTATATTCAGAGCACAATAGCATTGGGTCTAAAAGCAACCATGTACATACCTTAATTAAAATATACTTTGTCACTAAAAGTTTCTAAAAATCATCCTAGTCTTCAGATAGTTGTGAGCTTTTTGCTGTGGAGTGTATTGCTTTGATTCTAATGGTTGCTGATTGCTCAGGGCGGCACTTGCTAAAAGCTGGGGTGACTGTGGCAATTTCCTCAAACAAGACAATGAAGTTTGCCAGATTGATTGGTGCTTCCTTTCATGAATCATATATCTGTGGCATACAGATTTGATAGCAATTTACACCCAGTGGAAATTCTTTCAAACTTATCAACTGAGTTTATGTAATATTCTACACTCACTGTTGTCATTTCAACATTCTTCATGGCATATTTACCAAGAATAGTTTCCATCTAAAGAAACTCCTTTCTTTGCTCATTTGAAAGAAGCAACTTCTCATCCATTAAAGTTTTATCATTAGATGGCAACAATTTTGTCACATCTTCAGACTGCACTTCTATTTCTAGTTCTTTTGCTCTTTGCACCACATATGCAATTATTTCTTCTGCTGAAGTCTTGAACTCTTCCAGGTCACTCATAGGAGGTGAAACTAACTTCTTTCAAACTCCTGCTAATGTTGATATATTGACCTCTACTCATGAATTGAAAACATTCTTAATGGTATCTAGAGGAGTGAATTCTTTCCAAAAGTTTTTCTAGTTAATTTGCCCAAATCCATTAGAAGAATCACTATACATGGCAGCTATAACCTTACAAAATAGATTTCTTAAATAATAAGACTTTAAAGTCAAAATTACTCCTTGATCCATGGGCTGCAAAATGGATGTGGTACTAGCAATCTTGAAAACAACATTAATCTCATTGCTCATCTCTGTCAGAGCCTTGGGTGACGAGATACATTGACAATGAGTGGTACTCTTTCGAAAGGAATTTTTTTTTTTTTTTTTGTCCTGTGCAGTAGTTCTCAACAGTGGGTTTAAAATATTCAGTAAACCATGGTGTAAACAGATGTGCTGTCATCCAAGCTTTGTTGTCCCATTTATAGAGCGCAGACAGAGTGGATTTAGCATAATTCTTACGGGCCCTAGGATTTTCAGAATAGCAAATGAGCATGGGCTTTGACTTAAAATCGCCAGCTGCATTAGCTCCTAGCAAGGGAAACAGTTTAGGCTTTGAAGCTTTAAAGCCAGACATAGACATATTTCTGGCTATCAAAGTCCTAGATGGCATCTTCTTCTAATATAAGACTGGTTTCTCACCATTAAAAATCTGTTGTTTAGTATAGCGACTTTTATTCATTATCTTAGCTAGATCTTCTGGATATATAACGTGGTGCAGCTTCTGCATTAGCACTACTGCTTTATATTGCACTTTTATGTTTTGGAAATGGCTTCTTTCTCTCCCCCTCATGAAGCAACCTCTGTTACATTCAAACTTTCCTTCTTCAATTTCCTCACTTCTTTCCATCTTGATAGAATTGAAGAGAGTTAGGGCCTTGCTCTGTAATAGGCTTTGGTTTAAGGGAATGCCATAATTAGTTTGATTTCTATAGTGACAGCTAAAACTTCCTCCATATCAACAATAAAGTAGTTTCACTTTCGTATACACTGTGTGTTAACTTGAGTAACAGTTTTAATTTCCTTCCAGAACTTTTCTGTTTTGCATTCACAAGTTGCCCAGCTATTTGGTAAAAGGAGGCCTGAAGATGGGAGAGAGATAGTGGGATGGCTAGTCAGTTAAAGAAGTCAGAATACACACAGTATATGCCACTAAATATAAGCATTTTATATGTGTGTGGTTTGTGACACCCCAAGCAATTAAATTGTAACATCAAAGAAGAATGATCACAAATCATCATAACAAATATTGCAATCATTAGCAAACTTAAAATTCTGAGAATTACCCAAACTGTGAACAAAGACACAACATGAGCAACTGCTGTTGGAAAAATAGCACCAATAAACAACAAACCTCTGAAAAAAATATGATAATAATAAATAAAATTTGTAAGAAAAATGATAAAAGCTGATAAAAAAGAATTGTCTCATATAGGGATGCTACAAACCTTCAGTTTGTAAAACAAACAAAAAAATGCAAAATCTGAGAAGTGAATAAGGCAAACTGCAATAAAACAAGATACGTCTATAGTGTCTATTTTGTCTCAGACTGAGATCCCTAGAAAACAGAGTCTACATCAAAGCATTTACATTAATTTCTTCATGGACAAGTATCAAACCAGGGTAATAACAGTGAAGGCCAAGTTTAGTGTGCCAGAGAAGATGGCAGCAAATCCAAGGTGGTGTTTTATTGAACTGGTCAGTGCTTTACAGTCATGGTCATTTGTTTATGAGGGATGACGCTGGACAGGGTTTAGAGAGAGTAGTCACTGGGAAACATGAAGGAAGAGAAAATCACCTCCCCATCTTTTATGTTCTAAAATCTGTTGTTTAGATGCGATTTTATTCATTATCTTAGTGACAAAGGGCTTAAAACTTTTGCACTTTTATGTTTTGGAAATGGCTTCTCTCCCCCTCATGAAGCAACCTCTGTTACATTCAAACTTTCCTTCTTCAATTTCCTCACTTCTTTCCATCTTGATAGAATTGAAGAGAGTTAGGCCTTGCTCTGTAATAGGCTTTGGTTTAAGGGAATGCCATAATTAGTTTGATTTCTATAGTGACAGCTAAAACTTCCTCCATATCAACAATAAAGTAGTTTCACTTTCGTATACACTGTGTGTTAACTTGAGTAACAGTTTTAATTTCCTTCCAGAACTTTTCTGTTTTGCATTCACAAGTTGCCCAGCTATTTGGTAAAAGGAGGCCTGAAGATGGGAGAGAGATAGTGGGATGGCTAGTCAGTTAAAGAAGTCAGAATACACACAGTATATGCCACTAAATATAAGCATTTTATATGTGTGTGGTTTGTGACACCCCAAGCAATTAAATTGTAACATCAAAGAAGAATGATCACAAATCATCATAACAAATATTGCAATCATTAGCAAACTTAAAATTCTGAGAATTACCCAAACTGTGAACAAAGACACAACATGAGCAACTGCTGTTGGAAAAATAGCACCAATAAACAACAAACCTCTGAAAAAAATATGATAATAATAAATAAAATTTGTAAGAAAAATGATAAAAGCTGATAAAAAAGAATTGTCTCATATAGGGATGCTACAAACCTTCAGTTTGTAAAACAAACAAAAAAATGCAAAATCTGAGAAGTGAATAAGGCAAACTGCAATAAAACAAGATACGTCTATAGTGTCTATTTTGTCTCAGACTGAGATCCCTAGAAAACAGAGTCTACATCAAAGCATTTACATTAATTTCTTCATGGACAAGTATCAAACCAGGGTAATAACAGTGAAGGCCAAGTTTAGTGTGCCAGAGAAGATGGCAGCAAATCCAAGGTGGTGTTTTATTGAACTGGTCAGTGCTTTACAGTCATGGTCATTTGTTTATGAGGGATGACGCTGGACAGGGTTTAGAGAGAGTAGTCACTGGGAAACATGAAGGAAGAGAAAATCACCTCCCCATCTTTTATGTTCATTAGCCAAAATCTCCCAATATTGTCCTGCCCCGGTGGTAGTGTTGATGGTGGTGATTGAATCCTGTTTACAGAACTCTTTGGGTTATCTGTTTCTTTGGAGCAGCTGTTGGAGAGACCAGATTCCACTTCTGGCAATATGAAGCTTCTTTGGAGTTTGAAGTATTGGTTGGGCCTCTGTGGGTCACACTGGGTGACCTAAGTGGCATTATAAACATTGTATAGCATTTGGCCAAGTAATGGGCATACAACCCAAATCAATCTGATCCATTCTCTGAGTGTGTTATTCTAACCTGAGAGGGAGAAATCTCAGTTATGAACTTTCTGAGGGTCAATGATGCAAACCTTAGTTTGTGGTCCTTCCTTTATTTGGAGGAAACCACATGCATCAAAAAAAGAGAAAAGCAACAGTTAAGACCATTGAGTGGAGATAATTTAAATGGATTTGTGTCTTTGGTTTCCTTTCTTTGAGGTGGTAGATGACCCCCAGTTGCAACAGCTTTTCTATTTGATTCAGTCAGCTCTCTCAAATCTTTACTAGATCACATTTTTAGAGCTGTTTTGAGTTGGGATTCTGTCATTTGCAACTGAAATAAATTCTGCCTAATGCAGCATGTATCATTTTCTTCATTTTTTCAGAAAAGAAAGTGAAGACATTGAGCCATTTGATGAGCATCATTGATTTAGCTGTTATTCTGACTAAATTATACCAGCCATTCTGATATAAGTACCATTGGTAGTAATTAATTGTTGTATCTTTACTGAGAATTATGACATAGGAAAAGTACATGAGATACTAAATTACATTGAGTATGAGTTAATCTGACAGCTGATACAGAAAGTAGTACCCATATACCAGAGTTTCAAGCTAATCATTATAAATGTATACATTTATAATAAATTGTATACAATACATAAATACATAAATTGTATACAATTCTAGACAGGTTTAGAAATTCATAATAAGTATTTTGTATCAGTCTGCTCTTCACTTCTATTATAGAATTAAAATGGGAGCTAATGCTTACTCTGGTCTACTATAGACAAGACATTGTACTCACATACATTATCTCACTAATCACACTCATCCCTCCCAACAACTCTGTTATCTCTCTTCTCCAAATGTAGAAACTGGTCCTCACAATGGATTTTCTATCAAGTTGCAAGAATTTGGAGATGACAGGACTAGACTGTCAGTATGTCTGACAATGGAACCTTTAACTAATACAATAATCTTAAGTTATTGTGGGTTTTGGATAAATGGAATTTTTGAAAATTTAGTGAACTTTTGGCAATAAATCAAAAGTGTACATGCTCAGTCACTTCAATCATGCTGTTTGCAGCCCTATGGTAGTAGACTGCCAGGCTCCTCTGTACATGGGATTCTCCACATAAGAATACTGGAGTGGTTTCAATGCCTTCCTTTAAGGGATTTTCCTGATCCAGGAATTGAACCCACTTCACCTGCATCACCTGAGCTGCACGTATATTCTTTACCACTGAGCCATTTGAGAAGTCCAATAAATCAAATGGATAGTTCTAAAGTATAAACACTCCATAGACCAGATATGTCTCTTATAGACACTAGCTGGAATGCAAACTTGGGATAAACTGCATGATAGCAAGTGTGCCCTAGTTTTGGACAAAAGCATTCTACAAATTAAACATTTCCAATTTTGTTTTAAAATACTTTCCTCAAATGTATGTAAGCCATGCACAATAAATTCTTACTAAAAGGAGAAAGTGAAAGAAACTGGGATTTGAAGCATATATCAATGCAAAGTTAATGAATTAACATATACTAGAAGGTCTTTTTTCTCTTCACAGCATCTAAATATATTAGTGCATATATTAATGTAATTGTTTCACATAATGCAGAGTGCTCTTAAATACCGATAGAAAAGATACATGTACTATTCTATATCATTCAACACATTGAGTATTTTAATTTGCTGAACATGAACTTAAAAGAAAATATGAGAGTGTATGTATGTGTATATATATACAGAAACATATATATTCAGGTGCTAAAATCCATCACCTCTGTTAATTTGAATATGCAGATTAGCCTTGATAAACACTGAGAAGGTTTTTTATACTTGACTTCCTTGTTCAGATGTTTTTAACTCATTCATCTCTTTAGAAATTCCACACAACACTGTTCAAATCTTCTTCAAATACAGCACAGATTAAAACATGAAGAGAGGACAGCTGTATCTAACAGAGCTTTCTTTTCCTCTGTCTAGGAGCCTAGACATTTCCAAGATGGGGATATATTTGGGGGAATAAAGTCACTAGGCCAAGTCTAGGTCACGAATTTAAGAGATGTGGAGCAGAACCCTGAGTGAACCTCAATGGGCATGCTAATTGAGCAAGAAACACTTTCATTATAGTATGTCATTAAGATTTTAGAATGTCTTGTTAAGGCAGTATATATTATAATGTCCTGATTGATAAGGATCGATTGTTTTTATTCTTTTCAAATAGAATAATAATTTATTTGGCAGCTTCCTGGTGATAAATAAAAGTCACAAGTCACTGGATCTCAGCTTAAAAATCTGGAGTGGTTTCAATGCCTTCCTTTAAGGGATTTTCCTGATCCAGGAATTGAACCCACTTCACCTGCATCACCTGAGCTGCACGTATATTCTTTACCACTGAGCCATTTGAGAAGTCCAATAAATCAAATGGATAGTTCTAAAGTATAAACACTCCATAGACCAGATATGTCTCTTATAGACACTAGCTGGAATGCAAACTTGGGATAAACTGCATGATAGCAAGTGTGCCCTAGTTTTGGACAAAAGCATTCTACAAATTAAACATTTCCAATTTTGTTTTAAAATACTTTCCTCAAATGTATGTAAGCCATGCACAATAAATTCTTACTAAAAGGAGAAAGTGAAAGAAACTGGGATTTGAAGCATATATCAATGCAAAGTTAATGAATTAACATATACTAGAAGGTCTTTTTTCTCTTCACAGCATCTAAATATATTAGTGCATATATTAATGTAATTGTTTCACATAATGCAGAGTGCTCTTAAATACCGATAGAAAAGATACATGTACTATTCTATATCATTCAACACATTGAGTATTTTAATTTGCTGAACATGAACTTAAAAGAAAATATGAGAGTGTATGTATGTGTATATATATACAGAAACATATATATTCAGGTGCTAAAATCCATCACCTCTGTTAATTTGAATATGCAGATTAGCCTTGATAAACACTGAGAAGGTTTTTTATACTTGACTTCCTTGTTCAGATGTTTTTAACTCATTCATCTCTTTAGAAATTCCACACAACACTGTTCAAATCTTCTTCAAATACAGCACAGATTAAAACATGAAGAGAGGACAGCTGTATCTAACAGAGCTTTCTTTTCCTCTGTCTAGGAGCCTAGACATTTCCAAGATGGGGATATATTTGGGGGAATAAAGTCACTAGGCCAAGTCTAGGTCACGAATTTAAGAGATGTGGAGCAGAACCCTGAGTGAACCTCAATGGGCATGCTAATTGAGCAAGAAACACTTTCATTATAGTATGTCATTAAGATTTTAGAATGTCTTGTTAAGGCAGTATATATTATAATGTCCTGATTGATAAGGATCGATTGTTTTTATTCTTTTCAAATAGAATAATAATTTATTTGGCAGCTTCCTGGTGATAAATAAAAGTCACAAGTCACTGGATCAAACTCACCCACCAGGGTAAGATACCAGAAACAAGAAGAACTATGATCCTGCAGCCTGTCGAAGGGTGACCGTAAAGATAGAAAGCTAAACTTTCCAAAAAGACAGAACATTAGAGAAGGCAGAAAAATATGTTTCAAATAAAGGAACAACATAAAAATTCAGAACAACTAAATGAAGTAGAGATAGTCAATCTACCGGAAAACTAGCCAAGAGTAACTATAGTAAAGATGATCCAACATCTCAGAAAATAAATGGAGGCACAGACCAAGATGATCCAAGAAATGTTTAACAAAGACCTGGATGATTTAAAGAAGAGACAAAGATGAAAAATGCAATAGCTAAAAAGAAAAGTATACTAGGCAGGATCAGTAGCAGCATAAATGAGGCAGAAAAACAGATAACTGAGCTGGAAGGCATAATGGTGGAAATCATTGTCATGGAGCAGAATAAAGCAAAGAGAATGAAAAGAAATGAGGATAGTCTCAGGTACCTTTGGGACAGCATTAAATGCATCAACATTTGTATTGCAGGAGTCCTAAAAGGAGAAGAGAGAGAAAAAGGGCATGAGAAAACATTTAAAGATATTATAGCCTAAATCTTCCCTAACATGAGAAAGGAAATTGTCATCCAAGTCCAGGCAGCATAGAGACTCATAAATGATGACCCCATGGAAGAATATCCCAAGAGGCATATTAATCAACATGACAAAAATTAAAGAAAAAGCAGAAATATTGAAAGCAACAAATAATATATAGAGGAATCTGCCTAAGGTTAGTAACCTAATTTGTCACCAGAAACTGCAGTCCAGAAGGGAATGGCATAACATATTTTAAGTGATGAAAAGGAAAAACCTCATACAATCAAGAATACCTCCCAGTGAGGCTCTCATTCATTTTCTAGCAGCACTTTAAATACTATAATATTTTCTCTCAGGTTCTATCTCAGTATTATACAAGCAAACTCTAGAAATAAATTATCTTGTTAAGCTCTCTGTAGGCTTCCCAGGTGGCACTAGTAGTAAAGAACCTTCCCACCAAATACAGGAGCCCTAAGACACTCGACTTTGATTCTTGGATTGAGAACATTCCTTAGAGTAGGAAATGGCAACTCACTCCAGTATTCTTGTCTTTTTAGTTTCTATAGAATCAGCATTTTTAAAATGTATCTTAAATAGTCATCAGATTAGCTGTTTATAGCTTATGGCAAGCATAACACAGGCAAATGAAAAGGGGGGCTTTCATAACAAAAAAGACACACGAAAGAGTGTCTGGAAGCTGAGATGTCAGAAAAGGCTTCCCTAAATGGGAATTGTATAGGATTCAATTCAGTTCAGTTTCTCAGTTGTATTTGATGTTTTGTGATCCCATAGACTGTAACACCCTGGACTTGCCTGTCCTTCACCATCACCCAGAGCCTGGTCAAACTCATGCCCACTGACTCAGTGATGCCAACCAAACATCTTGTCCTCTATCATCCTCTTCTCCTTTTGCCTTCTCTTTTTTCCCCACATCAGGGTCTTTTCCAATGTGTCATCTCTTTGCATCAAGTGGCCAAAATACCAGAGCTTTAACTTCAGCATCATTCTTTTCAATGAATATTTGGGATCGATTTGTTTTAGGATTCACTAGTTTGATCTCCTTTCAGTCCAAAGAACTCTAACTAGTTTTATGCAGCACCACAGTTCAAAGGCACTATGGAGCAGAATAAAGCAAAGAGAATGAAAAGAAATGAGGATAGTCTCAGGTACCTTTGGGACAGCATTAAATGCATCAACATTTGTATTGCAGGAGTCCTAAAAGGAGAAGAGAGAGAAAAAGGGCATGAGAAAACATTTAAAGATATTATAGCCTAAATCTTCCCTAACATGAGAAAGGAAATTGTCATCCAAGTCCAGGCAGCATAGAGACTCATAAATGATGACCCCATGGAAGAATATCCCAAGAGGCATATTAATCAACATGACAAAAATTAAAGAAAAAGCAGAAATATTGAAAGCAACAAATAATATATAGAGGAATCTGCCTAAGGTTAGTAACCTAATTTGTCACCAGAAACTGCAGTCCAGAAGGGAATGGCATAACATATTTTAAGTGATGAAAAGGAAAAACCTCATACAATCAAGAATACCTCCCAGTGAGGCTCTCATTCATTTTCTAGCAGCACTTTAAATACTATAATATTTTCTCTCAGGTTCTATCTCAGTATTATACAAGCAAACTCTAGAAATAAATTATCTTGTTAAGCTCTCTGTAGGCTTCCCAGGTGGCACTAGTAGTAAAGAACCTTCCCACCAAATACAGGAGCCCTAAGACACTCGACTTTGATTCTTGGATTGAGAACATTCCTTAGAGTAGGAAATGGCAACTCACTCCAGTATTCTTGTCTTTTTAGTTTCTATAGAATCAGCATTTTTAAAAATGTATCTTAAATAGTCATCAGATTAGCTGTTTATAGCTTATGGCAAGCATAACACAGGCAAATGAAAAGGGGGGCTTTCATAACAAAAAAGACACACGAAAGAGTGTCTGGAAGCTGAGATGTCAGAAAAGGCTTCCCTAAATGGGAATTGTATAGGATTCAATTCAGTTCAGTTTCTCAGTTGTATTTGATGTTTTGTGATCCCATAGACTGTAACACCCTGGACTTGCCTGTCCTTCACCATCACCCAGAGCCTGGTCAAACTCATGCCCACTGACTCAGTGATGCCAACCAAACATCTTGTCCTCTATCATCCTCTTCTCCTTTTGCCTTCTCTTTTTTCCCCACATCAGGGTCTTTTCCAATGTGTCATCTCTTTGCATCAAGTGGCCAAAATACCAGAGCTTTAACTTCAGCATCATTCTTTTCAATGAATATTTGGGATCGATTTGTTTTAGGATTCACTAGTTTGATCTCCTTTCAGTCCAAAGAACTCTAACTAGTTTTATGCAGCACCACAGTTCAAAGGCACTCTGCCTTCTTTATGATTCAACAGCCACATCTATACCTGGCTACTAGGAAAACAATAATGTTGACTATACGGACCTCCTTCGGCAACAGGCGGTCACTGCTTTTGAATATGCTATCTAGGTTTGTCATAGTTTTTCTTCCAGGGAGCAAACATCTTTTAATTTTATAGCTGCAGTCACTACTAATAATGATTTTGGAGACAAAGAAAGCAAAGTGTGTCACTGTTTCCATTTCTTGTCCATTTATTTGCCTTGATGTGATGGGACCAGATGCCATGAATCTTCGTTTTTTGAATGTTTAGTTTTAGGCCAGTTTTTTCACTCTCCTCTTCCACCTCAAGAGGATTTTTAGTTCCTTTTCACTTTCTGCCATAAGGTTGGTGTTATCTGCATACCTGAGGTTATGAATATTTCTCCTGGCAATTTTGATTCTGGCATTTTGCACAGTGTACTCTGTGCATAAATCAAATAATCAGCATGACAATATACTTGACATAAGAGCCTTGACAAACTTCTTTCCCAATTTGGCATCAGTCTGTTTTTTTCATGTCTGGTTCTAACTGTTGCTTTTGTCTCCCCCATTGCAGGCATATTCTTTATTGAATATGAGCCACAAGTGAAGCCCAAATATACTGTAGTGGGTAGCCTATCCCTTCTCTAGGGGATCTGCCAGACGCAGGAGTCAAATCAGGGTCTCCTACATTGCAGTCAGATTCTTTACCAGCTGAGTTACAAGTGAACTCCTGTACAGGGTAAAACATGATGGATATAAACACAGCCAGCATGAATTTTATCTCCACCTCTTGAAAAATTGGTCCCACCATCACCCAGAGCCTTTGCCCACTGACTCAGTGATGCCAACCAAACATCTTGTCCTCTATCATCCTCTTCTCCTTTTGCCTTCTCTTTTTTCCCCACATCAGGGTCTTTTCCAATGTGTCATCTCTTTGCATCAAGTGGCCAAAATACCAGAGCTTTAACTTCAGCATCATTCTTTTCAATGAATATTTGGGATCGATTTGTTTTAGGATTCACTAGTTTGATCTCCTTTCAGTCCAAAGAACTCTAACTAGTTTTATGCAGCACCACAGTTCAAAGGCACTCTGCCTTCTTTATGATTCAACAGCCACATCTATACCTGGCTACTAGGAAAACAATAATGTTGACTATACGGACCTCCTTCGGCAACAGGCGGTCACTGCTTTTGAATATGCTATCTAGGTTTGTCATAGTTTTTCTTCCAGGGAGCAAACATCTTTTAATTTTATAGCTGCAGTCACTACTAATAATGATTTTGGAGACAAAGAAAGCAAAGTGTGTCACTGTTTCCATTTCTTGTCCATTTATTTGCCTTGATGTGATGGGACCAGATGCCATGAATCTTCGTTTTTTGAATGTTTAGTTTTAGGCCAGTTTTTTCACTCTCCTCTTCCACCTCAAGAGGATTTTTAGTTCCTTTTCACTTTCTGCCATAAGGTTGGTGTTATCTGCATACCTGAGGTTATGAATATTTCTCCTGGCAATTTTGATTCTGGCATTTTGCACAGTGTACTCTGTGCATAAATCAAATAATCAGCATGACAATATACTTGACATAAGAGCCTTGACAAACTTCTTTCCCAATTTGGCATCAGTCTGTTTTTTTCATGTCTGGTTCTAACTGTTGCTTTTGTCTCCCCCATTGCAGGCATATTCTTTATTGAATATGAGCCACAAGTGAAGCCCAAATATACTGTAGTGGGTAGCCTATCCCTTCTCTAGGGGATCTGCCAGACGCAGGAGTCAAATCAGGGTCTCCTACATTGCAGTCAGATTCTTTACCAGCTGAGTTACAAGTGAACTCCTGTACAGGGTAAAACATGATGGATATAAACACAGCCAGCATGAATTTTATCTCCACCTCTGAACTTGGAAACTGATATAGTTATAAAATCTCAGAAGTGGTCTGGACCTCATTCTTCCTAATTTTTTTTTTTTTCCCCATCAATAGCCCTATCTACCTCTTTTCTTCACAAACTTGACGTGTTGCGCTTTACAATCCCAGATCATTTACTTTCTTTCATCCCCAATAATTCAAACCTGAGCTATCTTTCTTATTCACAGAACATTCAGTCTGAACTGCCTTTACCTCAATGATAGTAAATTAAGAAAATAATTACAACAGTCTTACTCACCTTTCAACAATATTTGGCAATGTTATCATTTGTTTTTCAAAGCAAAGAAGCACTCTTTTTATTTTTTTAATTTTGGCCTTTTTTTAAAAAATTCTTTATTTTATAGGTTTTACAGAGTTTTGTTGTTCACAGACATGCATGTTCTCAGATCATTCATATGCATATCCCTGGTCCCCACCCACCAGTTCCCCCCATCCCACCCCTCCAGACCATCGCCCCATGCCATTGTAAGCACTCCTATTCCCTTAGCACAATGACAATAGCTATCTTTTTCACACATGACAGTATAGGTTTCCATGTTACTCCCTCCATGCCTCCCACTCCCTATTTCTTCCCCACAATGTCCCTATGTCTATCTGTCTGTTTTTCCATGAGTTCCCTGCGTGTGTTAGCAAGACTGTCCTACTAGATTGTCCTTCTCTTTCTGACTGACTCTACTTTTTATGATAGGTTCTAGAGCCAGCCACTTCATTAGGACTGAGTCTTCTGCATTTCTTTTAACAGCTGAGTAGTATTCCATTGTATAATGTACCAAGGCTTCTGTATCCATTCATTCATCGATGGACATCTAGGTTGCTTCCATGTTCTGGCTATTGTATAGAGAGCTGCAATGAACACTGGGGTACAGGTGCTTCTTTCAGTTTTGATTTCATCAGGATATAGGCCTAATAGTGGGATTGTTGGGTCATAGGGTACTTCTACTTTTAGTTTTTTAAGGAATCTCCATACTGTCTTCCATAAAGGCTGTATCAATTGACATTCCCACCAGCAATGCAAGAGGGTTCCCTTTTCTCCACACCCTCTCCAGCATTTACTGTCTGCAGATTTTTTGAAGATGGCCATTCTGACGGGTGTGAGGTGATATCTCATTGTAGTTTTAATTTGCATTTCTCTAATAATAAGCAAGGTTGAGCATCATTTCATGTGCTTTGGGGCCATCTGTATGTTCTCTTTGGAGAGGTATCTCTTCGGATCTTTTTCCCATTTTTTGATTGGGTTGTTCATTTTTCCAGTGCTGAGTTGTCTGAGCTGCTTGTAGATTTTGGAGGTTACTTCTTTGTCTGTTGTTTCATTTGCCATGATTTTCTCCCATTCTGTGGGGTGTCTGTTCAGCTTTTTTGTAATTTATTTTGCTGTACAAAATCTTTTAAGTTTCATGAGGTCCCACATGTTCATTTTTCCTTTCAGTTCCGCTATTTTAGTAGGTGGGTCAGAGAAGATCTTGCTTTGATTGATGTCCTTGAGGGTTTTGCCTATATTCTCCTCTAAGAGTTTGATGGTTTCTGGTCTTACATTTAGGTCTTTAATCCATTTTGAGTAGATCTTTGTGCATGGTGTCAGAGAATGTTCCAACTTCGTTGTTTTGCACGGAGCTGTCCAATTTTCCCAGCATGATTTGTTGAAGAGGCTGTCTTTGTCCCATTTTATATGTTCGCCTCCTCTGTCAAAATTAAGGTATCCATAGGTGTGTGGGTTTATCTCTGGGTTCTCAATCTTGTTCCATTGGTCTATAGTTCTGTTTTTGTGCTAGTACCATACTGTCTTGATGACTGTTGCTTTGTAGTCTCTTATGTTTTTTTTTATTGATCTTTCATTTATTTATTTTCATCCATCTTTGTTCTTTGGCCTGTGTGGGCATTCCATTGCAGTGGCCTCTCCCCTTGTAGAACACCTGTTCTGGGTGCATGCACTCCAGAGCACTGGCTCATAATTGGACACATGGGTCCAGTTGCTCCACAGCATGTGATATCTTCCCAGGCCAGGAATGGAAAAGGTGCCCCTGGCACTGCAAGGTGAACTCTTTACCCACTGGACTACCAGGGAGGACAGCAAATCACCTTTGCTTTCACATTTTGATATAGTTGCTCAAAGGTGTCTCTATAAGGTGGTTTCTGAACAGAAATTAAATTGTTAAAAATGCTGCTAGTCATTTGGTGTTTCTATGCTTAGTTTTTTGAGGAATCTCCATACTGTCCTCCACAGTGGTTGTACCAATTTACATTCCCACCAACAGTGAAAGACTACTCGCTTTTCCCCATACCCTCGCTAGCATTTATGATCCATAGATTTTTGATGATGGCTATTCTGACTGGTGTGAGGTGATATCTCATTGTAGTTTTGATCTGCATTTCTCTAATAATAAGTGATATTGAGCATCTTTTCATGTGTTTTTTGGCCATCTGTATATCTTCCTTGGTTAGATGTCTCTTTAGATCTTTTCCCACTTTTTGATTGGGTTGTTTGTTTTTTCAGTGTTGAGTTGTCTCAGCTGCTTGTATATTTTGGAAATTAGTCCTTTGTCACTTGTTTCCTATGATTTTCTACCATTCTGTGGGTTGTCTGTTCACCACGTTTGTAGTTTCTTCTGCTATGCAGAAGCTTTTAAGTTTCATTAAGTCCCACATGTTAATTTTTGTTTTAATTTGCACTATTTAAGTGTGCAACACATAGAAGATCTTGCTTTGATTTATGTCCTTGAGTGTTTTACCTATATCCCCCTCTAAGATTTTTAGGGTTTCTGGTCTTAAATTTAGGTCTGTAATCCATTTTTAGTTGATCTTTGTGTATGGTGTCAGGGAATGTTCCAACTAAGACATGGAGATTCCTCAAAAAACTATAAAACTAGAAGCACCATATGACCTAGCAATCCCACTATTAGGTTTATACCATGGGGAAATCAAAACTGTAAGAGACACCTGTACCCCAATGTTCATTACAGCACTCTACACAATAGTTAGATCATGAAAGCAACCTAAATATTCATTGACGGATGAATGGATAAAGAAGCTCTGGTACACATATATATAATGGAATACTACTCAGCTGTAAAAAAGAAATGCAGAAGATTCAGTCCTAATGAGATGGGTGAATATGGAACCTATTATACAAAGTGAAGTAAGTCAAAAAGAGAAGGACAAATACAGTATCCTGACACATATATATACAATCTGGTAAGTTCATACTGATAAATACACATGTACAGCATCGATGGAAAAAGCAGACATAGAGAACAGACTTATGGACATTGGGGAGAGGGAAAAGGGGTATGGAAAGTCACTGATATAGTTTGCTCAAAGGTTTTTTTTCTCTTTATAAGGTGGTTTCTGAACAGAAATTAAATTGTTAAAAATGCTGCTAGTCATTTGGTGTTTCTATGCTTAGTTTTTTGAGGAATCTCCATACTGTCCTCCACAGTGGTTGTACCAATTTACATTCCCACCAACAGTGAAAGACTACTCGCTTTTCCCCATACCCTCGCTAGCATTTATGATCCATAGATTTTTGATGATGGCTATTCTGACTGGTGTGAGGTGATATCTCATTGTAGTTTTGATCTGCATTTCTCTAATAATAAGTGATATTGAGCATCTTTTCATGTGTTTTTTGGCCATCTGTATATCTTCCTTGGTTAGATGTCTCTTTAGATCTTTTTCCCACTTTTTGATTGGGTTGTTTGTTTTTTCAGTGTTGAGTTGTCTCAGCTGCTTGTATATTTTGGAAATTAGTCCTTTGTCACTTGTTTCCTATGATTTTCTACCATTCTGTGGGTTGTCTGTTCACCACGTTTGTAGTTTCTTCTGCTATGCAGAAGCTTTTAAGTTTCATTAAGTCCCACATGTTAATTTTTGTTTTAATTTGCACTATTTAAGTGTGCAACACATAGAAGATCTTGCTTTGATTTATGTCCTTGAGTGTTTTACCTATATCCCCCTCTAAGATTTTTAGGGTTTCTGGTCTTAAATTTAGGTCTGTAATCCATTTTTAGTTGATCTTTGTGTATGGTGTCAGGGAATGTTCCAACTAAGACATGGAGATTCCTCAAAAAACTATAAAACTAGAAGCACCATATGACCTAGCAATCCCACTATTAGGTTTATACCATGGGGAAATCAAAACTGTAAGAGACACCTGTACCCCAATGTTCATTACAGCACTCTACACAATAGTTAGATCATGAAAGCAACCTAAATATTCATTGACGGATGAATGGATAAAGAAGCTCTGGTACACATATATATAATGGAATACTACTCAGCTGTAAAAAAGAAATGCAGAAGATTCAGTCCTAATGAGATGGGTGAATATGGAACCTATTATACAAAGTGAAGTAAGTCAAAAAGAGAAGGACAAATACAGTATCCTGACACATATATATACAATCTGGTAAGTTCATACTGATAAATACACATGTACAGCATCGATGGAAAAAGCAGACATAGAGAACAGACTTATGGACATTGGGGAGAGGGAAAAGTGGGTAAGAGATATGGAAAGAACAACACAAAACACTATATTATTTTATGCAAATGAGATAATTATTGTCAATGTGCTGTGGGTTTAAGGGACCATACATGGGGACCATGCAACTGCCTGGAGGGGTGGGATAGGGGGAATGGTATGTACATATGACTAATCTGGAATTATACATAACTGTAAACAACAAAACTCTGTAAAATCAAAAAAGCACAATAAAAATAATGTGATTGTGGAAAAAAAGGACTTCTAGGGAATATGCATTGCAGCTGGATTTGCATAACAATTTCCCAAAATTGAGAATTAAATATCTACATCCGAAACAATTACATGTCCTTCTCAGACTCCTCTTTGTTACTTGCACCTGAAACCTGGTTTTCATCAAGAGTCTTCATAAGCCCTTTGGCCCTTATCCATTTGTTCTCTGACTCAATTCCTAAGACTTTTAACTGGAATGAAAGTAAGTGAAACCCATTCAAGCTAATTTAGGATTCTCTATCATGATGCAAAGATATCAAATGAATATCTGGGCAGGAATTTTTCCTTTTCTACTAAGGGCTGGAACTAGGAATGTATACCATGGAATACCTGCTAGGTTTCCCGAATTTGCACACAATGTTTCTAGTTACCAACACAGAATGGTTGGCTGCTGTGAATCTCAACTTCATTCCCCAGGGGTGAGGGGGAATCTCATCAGAGACACAGTTTCTCCCACCTATTAAAATCAGTCTACTCTGATATTAAAAATGCCTTTCTTTTCTTAAACTTGATATACTTGAGTTGCTTCTCAGTAAATTTTTTTTCAGAATTAGCAATTATAATCTGTTTCAACTTTTAAACACTTCAGATTTTTCATTCTGAAGAATAGCTTCTCACTACTTTTGTCATTCTACAAAGATATATATATATAGATATATATATAGATATAGTATCAGTGCTGAAAAGCTAAGCTCAGCTAGTTCAGCTCTCATTTCATGAGGAATTCAATCAAGAAAACTATTATTTTTTCCTTTCAGGCATTTGGACCAAGTGAAAGGCAGAGAAACACTGTAAGATAGTTTCTCCAAGTTCAGTCCATTGCTCCACTAAGAAGTGGTCCCTCTGCTACTGCAATTTAATAAAGGTAGAAAAGATTGAATTTCCTTACTTCACCCAAATCAATTAATCAGCCGACAAATTAAAGTCAGCTGTGGATTGAAATCTTCAGTCACAGTTTGAACTTACTACCATCAGTCATAATATTGACCAAAAAATCAGATTTATAGATAGCAGCAGGGCATTCAGACACTTTTGGAAATAAATATGATTCTTCATATTATTTTCTTCAGGTTACTTGCTGTCAACTTAACCTCACACATCATTACTAGAAAAAAAATTTGTTTAAATGCTGCCATTTTAATTCCAATTGCCATGGAGTTCTAAAGACTTAATTTTATAGTTATAAAATTGCAAACTCTGCTATGTCAAAGAACAGTTCCTTATCTTTAATGTCAAATTAATACTTTCAGTTCTCTTATAAAAAAGGTACATCCATTTTAATTATAAAAGCAAAAACAAACATGTAAACATTAATATTATAATTTTTATCCTTAAGAGTGATCCATTTGTTCTCTGACTCAATTCCTAAGACTTGGACATAGATGCAAAGATATCAAATGAATATCTGGGCAGGAATTTTTCCTTTTCTACTAAGGGCTGGAACTAGGAATGTATACCATGGAATACCTGCTAGGTTTCCCGAATTTGCACACAATGTTTCTAGTTACCAACACAGAATGGTTGGCTGCTGTGAATCTCAACTTCATTCCCCAGGGGTGAGGGGGAATCTCATCAGAGACACAGTTTCTCCCACCTATTAAAATCAGTCTACTCTGATATTAAAAATGCCTTTCTTTTCTTAAACTTGATATACTTGAGTTGCTTCTCNGTAAATTTTTTCAGAATTAGCAATTATAATCTGTTTCAACTTTTAAACACTTCAGATTTTTCATTCTGAAGAATAGCTTCTCACTACTTTTGTCATTCTACAAAGATATATATATATAGATATATATATAGATATAGTATCAGTGCTGAAAAGCTAAGCTCAGCTAGTTCAGCTCTCATTTCATGAGGAATTCAATCAAGAAAACTATTATTTTTTCCTTTCAGGCATTTGGACCAAGTGAAAGGCAGAGAAACACTGTAAGATAGTTTCTCCAAGTTCAGTCCATTGCTCCACTAAGAAGTGGTCCCTCTGCTACTGCAATTTAATAAAGGTAGAAAAGATTGAATTTCCTTACTTCACCCAAATCAATTAATCAGCCGACAAATTAAAGTCAGCTGTGGATTGAAATCTTCAGTCACAGTTTGAACTTACTACCATCAGTCATAATATTGACCAAAAAATCAGATTTATAGATAGCAGCAGGGCATTCAGACACTTTTGGAAATAAATATGATTCTTCATATTATTTTCTTCAGGTTACTTGCTGTCAACTTAACCTCACACATCATTACTAGAAAAAAAATTTGTTTAAATGCTGCCATTTTAATTCCAATTGCCATGGAGTTCTAAAGACTTAATTTTATAGTTATAAAATTGCAAACTCTGCTATGTCAAAGAACAGTTCCTTATCTTTAATGTCAAATTAATACTTTCAGTTCTCTTATAAAAAAGGTACATCCATTTTAATTATAAAAGCAAAAACAAACATGTAAACATTAATATTATAATTTTTATCCTTAAGATGCCCAGGCTTAAATTCTTGCTACCATTATGATTTTATGGAATTTAGGAATTGTGTGCTTGAAGGCTATGTATATTTTTTTTATGAATTTATGTCTATGAACTCCCCAGTAGCTGTCATATGGGCTTTGCCAACATTTCAAGTTTAATGACACTAATTATGCTTAAAATGCTTTTGTAACAAGTATACTGGTATTTTATATATTTTCTTCATAAACTGCATGAATTCGAAAAGAATTTAGTACTCTTATACATTATGTGATTAGATCTTTGGCCTTAACAATGGTACACCAAAACATTCTGGAATTAGCAATACTGGAACTTCTACACATGAAATCTTTCTATCTGTAGGTTTACTGGACATGTCGATCCCCTTTTCTACCTTCTCAAGATATACTGCTTCTAGACACTTTAACTAAAGTGCTCATTGAACAAAAGGAGAGAGTGAGAAATTAGAACTTTGGAGCGGGAACGTCTATTTCACTACCTTGGAGACTGAAATAAATTATTTTGACTGTTCCACTCATTTGCTGCTTCCTTATTTATATGCTTACTCAGATATCTAGTATACAATAGAATATATATTCATCTATTTTTTGAAAAAATAATCCCAACACTTTTTGTAAAAAAAATTATGGATTATATAATTCAACATTTAAAAATATTTTATGCCAGTGAACAGGAGTCATTTTGGATCAATTGTTCATTAAATTATATGAAAGCATGAATATTCCTAGGTACATGCAACATGACAAAATAAAATAAGAAATAGTATATTTATACTATACATTAATGTATATAGAATATAGTCTACCACTGTTTGGGACCTTAAAATCAATGAAGTTGCTTATGTATGAGGTACACACAGAGACGTACATTATTTAGAGTTAGGGTCAAAATCCAAAAGATTTATTACATTAAATGGCAATAATTACCAAATTATTTCCTTGTGCACTTATGTTTTGATACAAACTATTTTTTAAGGATGAATATCCTGCTAATGTCATGTTGAAGACATAACACGAGGACTAAAATTCTTACATAAAAACTTTCAGTTCTCTTATAAAAAAGGTACATCCATTTTAATTATAAAAGCAAAAACAAACATGTAAACATTAATATTATAATTTTTATCCTTAAGATGCCCAGGCTTAAATTCTTGCTACCATTATGATTTTATGGAATTTAGGAATTGTGTGCTTGAAGGCTATGTATATTTTTTTTATGAATTTATGTCTATGAACTCCCAGTAGCTGTCATATGGGCTTTGCCAACATTTCAAGTTTAATGACACTAATTATGCTTAAAATGCTTTTGTAACAAGTATACTGGTATTTTATATATTTTCTTCATAAACTGCATGAATTCGAAAAGAATTTAGTACTCTTATACATTATGTGATTAGATCTTTGGCCTTAACAATGGTACACCAAAACATTCTGGAATTAGCAATACTGGAACTTCTACACATGAAATCTTTCTATCTGTAGGTTTACTGGACATGTCGATCCCCTTTTCTACCTTCTCAAGATATACTGCTTCTAGACACTTTAACTAAAGTGCTCATTGAACAAAAGGAGAGAGTGAGAAATTAGAACTTTGGAGCGGGAACGTCTATTTCACTACCTTGGAGACTGAAATAAATTATTTTGACTGTTCCACTCATTTGCTGCTTCCTTATTTATATGCTTACTCAGATATCTAGTATACAATAGAATATATATTCATCTATTTTTTGAAAAAATAATCCCAACACTTTTTGTAAAAAGAATTATGGATTATATAATTCAACATTTAAAAATATTTTATGCCAGTGAACAGGAGTCATTTTTGGATCAATTGTTCATTAAATTTTATGAAAGCATGAATATTCCTAGGTACATGCAACATGACAAAATAAAATAAGAAATAGTATATTTATACTATACATTAATGTATATAGAATATAGTCTACCACTGTTTGGGACCTTAAAATCAATGAAGTTGCTTATGTATGAGGTACACACAGAGACGTACATTATTTAGAGTTAGGGTCAAAATCCAAAAGATTTATTACATTAAATGGCAATAATTACCAAATTATTTCCTTGTGCACTTATGTTTTGATACAAACTATTTTTTAAGGATGAATATCCTGCTAATGTCATGTTGAAGACATAACACGAGGACTAAATGTTTTATGTTTTTCTTACCTGTGCTAGGAAAAGAAATATCATAGCAAAGATATTTTTTTCAACATAAGATGATAGAATAACTGGCCATGAATACTCAAAAAATAATAAGCTAAACTTAGATATTGCTCTCTTAATAAAACTAACTCAAAATAGATCACAGTGTATACATGCTCAGTCAGTTCAGTTTTGTCCAACTCTTTGGGAACCAGTGGACTGTAGACTATCAGGCTCCTCTGTCCATGGGATTCTCCAGACAAGAATACTGGAGTAGGTTGCCATGCCCTCCTACAGTGGATCTCCCCAACCAAGGGACTAAACATGCATCTCCTGTGTTGAAGGTGGATTCTTTACTGCTGAGTCACTGGTGAAGCTCCATGTAAAACCTAAAACTATAGAACTCTAAAATAAGATAGAACTTTAATAACTTTTTCTATAGTGATTACTTTTTCAATACAACACCAAAAGCACAATTCATGAAAGAGATACTGATAAAATGATGTGCACTAAAATTAAAATTCTGCACTAAAATAAAATTCTGGCCCATAAAAGACAATGTCAAGAGAATGAGAAAACAAGTCACAGATATGGGGTAAAGTATTTGCCAAAGACACATATGGTAAAGGACATATGAAAAGAACTCATTACACTCAATAATAAGAAAACAACCTAATTAAAAATGAACCAAAGACCTAAACAGACTCCCCACCAAACAAGACAAGCTAACAAATAAGCAGCTGAGAGTGACTCCGCATCATATGCCATCAGGAAATTCAAGTTAAAACAGTGAGACATCACTACACAATCATTTTTCCAAAGTCTATACAAGTTACTATGTATAAAATAAACAACAAAGATATGTTATACAGTGCAGGGAGCTATAGTTATTAGTTATAATAACTTTTAATGGAGTATAATCTAAAAAAGAATGAATGTTTTATACCTGAAACTAGGGCTTCCCTGGTAGCTCAAGGGCAAAGAATCTGCTGACAATACAGGAAACCCAGGTTCAATCCCTGGGTTGGGAAGATCCATTGAGGGAGGGTGACAACCCACTACAGTACTCTTCCTTGGAAAATTCCATAGACAGAGAATCCCCAAGGGTTACAGTCCATAGTATCGCACACATTTGGAAATGACTAAAGCAACTAAGCAGCAGCAACATATTTGAAACTATTATAATGCAATATAAATCAACTCTACTTCAATTTAAAAAAACTGGGTTACTGATAAAACCAAATTCTTGTGAGGGTGCATTATCCTTCACAAGAATTATCCATTGCTGGTGCACATTCAAAATACTATAGCTATTTTGAAAGACAGTTTACAGTGTTTGTTTATTTCATATTTTTACCATACTAAACATAATTTTACCATATGTTACAATTGTGCCCTTTGATATTTACCCAATGGAGTTGAAAGCTTATTTTGACATAAACCTATACATGGTTATTTATAGTAGCTTTGTTCATAATAGCTAAAAGTTGGAATCAACCAAATGTCCTTTAGTAGATAAATCGATAGACACACAATGGTACATCCAGAGGATGGAATATTATACAGAACTGAAAGCAAATGAGTTATCAAGCCACATCAAGTCCCAGAGGAAGGTTAAAAACATATTACTAAGTGAAAGAAGCTGATCTTAAAAGACTACAGATTGTATGATTCCAATTATATTATACTCTGGGAAAAGCAAAACTGGGGATAGTAGGGAAAAAAACAATTTGCCACAGATTAGAGAGGAGGGAAGGATGCAAATGCAGAGCACTGATTTTAGGACAGTGAAGTTATTCTGCTTGCTACTAAAATGGAGAATGGATATCATTACACACTTGTCCAAACACTTAGAACAAACAACACCAAAGTGAACCCTACTGTAAACTATGGACTCTAGATGATAATGATATGTCAAAATGGGTTTAACAATTTTAATGGACTACTGTGGTAGGAGATATTGCTAATGTGGAAAACCATGTGTAAGGAGGCAAGTGATATATGGAAGTCTCTGTACCTTCATCTCAATTTAGCTGTAAACATAAAACTGCCTTTGGAAACTAAAATTTTATCAAACAAAGGAACAAACTTCCTAGAGTGTAAGAATTGCGAGGCATGAAGGTACAGTGGCTATATTTGACATGTGATATATAACGATTATTTTGGTAGTTTGTTACTAGCAAGAACAACTGTATGTTTGTATATCTTACCCTATATAGAAAGATAAAGTTACATATATATCTCATTATACCTTTAGCTTTCTGACTTTTGTAATCTGTGAAATCTCAAAGGCCTATAATGAACTCTGCTAAGAGTAGAAGCTATAAATAGCACAATAAATTAGTTTTTAAAAAAAATTTATTATTTACACTGTGGTCCATGGGGTCGTTGACATTCCAAGAGATGGTTCTCCATGATTCCACTGTGAATGTCTGACTTTTCTAGTCACATCTATCCCTAGCTTTTGGAATCTACTGTGTCTTGCATGCCCCTTTTAAAGCTTATTTTGACATAAACCTATACATGGTTATTTATAGTAGCTTTGTTCATAATAGCTAAAAGTTGGAATCAACCAAATGTCCTTTAGTAGATAAATCGATAGACACACAATGGTACATCCAGAGGATGGAATATTATACAGAACTGAAAGCAAATGAGTTATCAAGCCACATCAAGTCCCAGGGGAAAGGGTTTAAAAAACATATTACTAAGTGAAAGAAGCTGATCTTAAAAGACTACAGATTGTATGATTCCAATTATATTATACTCTGGGAAAAGCAAAACTGGGGATAGTAGGGAAAAAAACAATTTGCCACAGATTAGAGAGGAGGGAAGGATGCAAATGCAGAGCACTGATTTTAGGACAGTGAAGTTATTCTGCTTGCTACTAAAATGGAGAATGGATATCATTACACACTTGTCCAAACACTTAGAACAAACAACACCAAAGTGAACCCTACTGTAAACTATGGACTCTAGATGATAATGATATGTCAAAATGGGTTTAACAATTTTAATGGACTACTGTGGTAGGAGATATTGCTAATGTGGAAAACCATGTGTAAGGAGGCAAGTGATATATGGAAGTCTCTGTACCTTCATCTCAATTTAGCTGTAAACATAAAACTGCCTTTGGAAACTAAAATTTTATCAAACAAAGGAACAAACTTCCTAGAGTGTAAGAATTGCGAGGCATGAAGGTACAGTGGCTATATTTGACATGTGATATATAACGATTATTTTGGTAGTTTGTTACTAGCAAGAACAACTGTATGTTTGTATATCTTACCCTATATAGAAAGATAAAGTTACATATATATCTCATTATACCTTTAGCTTTCTGACTTTTGTAATCTGTGAAATCTCAAAGGCCTATAATGAACTCTGCTAAGAGTAGAAGCTATAAATAGCACAATAAATTAGTTTTTAAAAAAAATTTATTATTTACACTGTGGTCCATGGGGTCGTTGACATTCCAAGAGATGGTTCTCCATGATTCCACTGTGAATGTCTGACTTTTCTAGTCACATCTATCCCTAGCTTTTGGAATCTACTGTGTCTTGCATGTTTTCTTCCTTTATCATCCCTTTTATCTACTGTGCTATATCTTCCAGGATAACAGCCATTGTGTTTTAGTTGCCTATATCTTCTATCTGTGGAATTAGCTGGAGTAAGTTTCCCCCTACTCTGTTGCTTCTCTCAAACCTCCTTTTTAATTTTTTTTTTTTTTTAATTTTAAGCCAATTGTGAGGAATACTGTAGCATTCTACTCTAAACATATTTTCAAATTCTAGGCATACATGCTACAACTTCTGGAAATATTAACTACTGATAACTCACAGCTCTGTCCCTCACTGAGAATTGTCCTTGGTTACAAGGAACCCTCCTGGACCAAGGAAGTCCAGAAGGTGCCCACGTACAAGGTTGATACAGAGCAACAAGACGCATCCTACATTACTGAAATAGTTACAGTGATAAAACTGATAGCAGATCCAAAGCTTTGCATAATGACAACTAAATTTTCAGTTGCCACCACAGTGAAGATCAACCTCTGTTGCCAAGCCAGTATGCCTCACTTTCTTACAGTTGTATCTCACCATTCCTCAATGAATCTTCTGCATGGAATTTCCTATCTCAGAATCTGTTTCCAGAAAACCCAGCCTAAGATTTCAAACCTTAAAGTCTTAGAAACTCTTAGAGAACAAAAAAGTCAGAGAAAGGAGCAGTTTATAAAGAGGATATTTGCTCTAATCTCAATATGAAACCATAGCAAATAAAATAGGATTGCTTTCAGTTATGCCAATGGTAGACTTCATACTTAAGATATGAGTCCAAGTACAACACTTCTATTGTTCAATTCCTTTAAAGATGAAACCCACATTCTATATCCCTGAACCCTAACTTTGATAGAGCAGAACAACCATGAAGGAGAAGTTGGCCATAACTGACTACTCTAAATTTTCCTGAACTACTGCCTCTTTGAAGCTTTAAACTGTTCTTAAAACTCCAAATACATAGAACAAAACATTCTTAGAAAGAAACAAACAAAATAGATAGAAGGGGCATTCAATTAGGTAAAAACTATCTCCCTGATATCGATGTTTGGTTCTCTAGAATCCCTAGCTTTTGGAATCTACTGTGTCTTGCATGTTTTCTTCCTTTATCATCCCTTTTATCTACTGTGCTATATCTTCCAGGATAACAGCCATTGTGTTTTAGTTGCCTATATCTTCTATCTGTGGAATTAGCTGGAGTAAGTTTCCCCCTACTCTGTTGCTTCTCTCAAACCTCCTTTTTATTTTTTTTTTTTTAATTTTAAGCCAATTGTGAGGAATACTGTAGCATTCTACTCTAAACATATTTTCAAATTCTAGGCATACATGCTACAACTTCTGGAAATATTAACTACTGATAACTCACAGCTCTGTCCCTCACTGAGAATTGTCCTTGGTTACAAGGAACCCTCCTGGACCAAGGAAGTCCAGAAGGTGCCCACGTACAAGGTTGATACAGAGCAACAAGACGCATCCTACATTACTGAAATAGTTACAGTGATAAAACTGATAGCAGATCCAAAGCTTTGCATAATGACAACTAAATTTTCAGTTGCCACCACAGTGAAGATCAACCTCTGTTGCCAAGCCAGTATGCCTCACTTTCTTACAGTTGTATCTCACCATTCCTCAATGAATCTTCTGCATGGAATTTCCTATCTCAGAATCTGTTTCCAGAAAACCCAGCCTAAGATTTCAAACCTTAAAGTCTTAGAAACTCTTAGAGAACAAAAAAGTCAGAGAAAGGAGCAGTTTATAAAGAGGATATTTGCTCTAATCTCAATATGAAACCATAGCAAATAAAATAGGATTGCTTTCAGTTATGCCAATGGTAGACTTCATACTTAAGATATGAGTCCAAGTACAACACTTCTATTGTTCAATTCCTTTAAAGATGAAACCCACATTCTATATCCCTGAACCCTAACTTTGATAGAGCAGAACAACCATGAAGGAGAAGTTGGCCATAACTGACTACTCTAAATTTTCCTGAACTACTGCCTCTTTGAAGCTTTAAACTGTTCTTAAAACTCCAAATACATAGAACAAAACATTCTTAGAAAGAAACAAACAAAATAGATAGAAGGGGCATTCAATTAGGTAAAAACTATCTCCCTGATATCGATGTTTGGTTCTCTAGAAATTTACCACACTCAGAGAATATCCTTGGGTCTCACCATAAAAATTAGCACACTTCTCCTTGCAAAAGCAAAGGAGAGAAATTATAAACTCCCTTTTAGCAGCATTACTGATTACAATGTACACTACATAGGATTTTAAATATATGAATGTATACATTTTCGTTAGTGTTATGCTTATTACCTGAGAGATTTTCAGCCAGTCTACAAACATCTTTAGAAAAGTACTATGACTTTTTATCTGTTTCACAGCTTTGGTAGCCTGTGACAAATGGTAGGTATTCAACAAATTTCTTTTTAATGAAATGAAAGGACATATTCTAAAAATTAGTAAAATGTATTTCTCTAAGTAACTGACAATATTTTGGAAAAATGTAGAAACTGATCCATTTGAAATCTATTGGTTATTTCTCAATTTTTCACAACTGTTAACATTCAACTCAGTGTATGAATTCAGCTAGTCTCTACTGTCTTCACAAGACAATAAATTAAAAGCTTTATGAAATGTACTCCTTAAGTCAAGCTATATTCTTACAGAGATCCACACACACATGACCACTGCAATGACTATGTAAACTGTTCATCACATAGCTAGTGGGAACGCTGTTCAAAGGGTTCTTGAATAGGAAAGACTAGAGATCTCTTCGAGACAATTAGAGATATGAAGGGAACATTTCCTTCAAAAATGAGCACAATAAAGAACATGAATGATATGAACCTAGAACAAGCAGAAGATATAAAAAGGGGTGGCAAGGAAACACATAAGTACACAAAAAATGTCTTAAAAACCTGGATAACCACAATTGTGAGATCATGCATCTAGAGACAGACATCCTGGAGTGTGAAGTCAAGTGGGCCTTAAGAAGCATTACTATGAATAAAGCTAATGGGGGTGATGGGCTTTCAGCTGAGCTATTTCAAATTTTAAAACATGATGCTGTTAAAATGCTATACTCGATATGCCAGAATATTTGGAAAACTCAACAAAGACCTCAGGACTGGAAAAGGTCAGTTTTCATTCCAATTCTAACCAAGGCAATGCCAAAGAATGCTCATACCACTGCACAATTATATTCATTTTCCTAACTAGCAAGGTCATGCTCAAAATCCTTCAAGCTAAGCTTCAACCATACATGAGCTGAGTAATTCCAGATGCATAAGTTGGATTTAGAAAAGACAGAGGAATCAGAGATCAAATTGCCAGCATCTGTTGGATCATAGAAAAAGCAAGAGAATTACAAAAAAAAAATCTACTTCTGCTTAATTTACTACCCTAAGCCTTTGACTGTGTGGATCACAACAAATTATGGAAAATTCTTAAAAAGATGGAAATATCAGACCGCCTTACCTGCCTCCTGAGAAACCTGTATGCAGGTCAAGAAGCAACAGTTAGAACCAGACATGGAAAAACTAACTAATTCAAAATTGGAAAAGGAGTACGTCAAGACTGTATGTTGTCACCCTGCTTATTTAACTTATATGTAGTGTATCATGCAAAGCACCAGGCTGGATGAATCACACACTGGAATCAAGATTGCCAGGAGAAATATCAATAACCTCAGATATGTAATTGATACCAGCCAAATGACAGAAAGTGAAGAGGAAATCATTGTGGCCACTGATTTTATTTCTGTTTTCCATTCATATGCCAAACTTACTAGAAAATAATACTTCCTTTTTCAAGACAGAACACACACTGATCACTAATACTGGAAAATATCACGTGTTTCTCAAAGATTAGTGGTTTTGTAGTTAAAAACGACAGTACATATTTAAGCATCTTGTAATGTAATTGTTCCAGTTCTGTAGACTTGAAGCCATTTAAACAATAAACTATGTGTGTGTGTGTGGTGTACAATAGTCATTGTGAGTTGTCTGCTCATAGTCTCTCAAATCCCGCATTTTTCATATGTGCATGCTATCAACCCTCAGAGTCAATTCCTGCAGTCAGACATTAGACTCTTTCCTTTAGAGTGATAGGTTTAGGTTGGAAAGTACCTGGGAAGTTACAAACACATAGGATATCCATTAACCAAAGAATGATGACACAATGGAATAAATACCCTCACTTCCTTATTCCTGATAAGATTACTCTGAGCTGTAGGTTACAATGTTTGCAAAGGTTTTTGTGGATTGAGCCTCGGTTATTTTAGAAGGAACTTTGCTTACTTTTTCACTTTCAAAATTACAAAGTTTTTTGATTTTGTCCTTCAAAAAATAGATACATTGAAGTCTTACTCCCTGTTACCTTAAAATGTGACCTTATTTTGAAATAGGTCACAATTACCTATTTATGGAAGTAGGCAAGGTAAAATGAGGTCATTCATGTGGGTTTTGATCAAATATGACTGGTGTCCTAATAAGAAGAGGAAATAAAGACACACAGACAGCAAAACATATGAACATAAAGACAGTATTGAGTGATGCATCTACAAGCAAAACAAAGTCAAAGATGGGCAGCAGACCACCATAAGCCAGGAGAAAGTTATGGAACAAAATTCATATGAATTTTATGGAACATGGCTCTCAGAAGGAATCAACTCTGCCAGCACTTTGATCTCAGATATCCACTATCCAGAACTGTAAGATGATGCATTTTTGTTTAAGTCACTCTGTTACAGCAGCCTTTGGAAGCTAAGAACTCCCTTTCCTGAACCATTTTCCTATTTCCTTTCCCTTCACTGTGAACATTTTCTAAAAAAAATTATTTTTATACAAGTATCCGTCTATGTCTGCTTCTAGAAACCCCTAGCTGAGATGACTAACTTGTATCTCAAATTATTGGTGCTTGAAAAAGATTATTACAAGAGAATTGGTAAAGACCAGAATGCCTAGAAAACAAAGCATAAGTATTTAGAAACTGAATATTTAGCCTTCATTTTGCCATCCATGTGTATCATACCTTTCTCTCTAAGAGATAGCAATTACCTCATTAACTTCTATTCTTTTTCTAATAACAGATTCTAGCACTTTTCTCATTAACTCAACTTATTTCTGGATTTAAGTACTTTAATTCTATTCTTAGAATGTCTTCATTTCTGTTTGCCTTTACTCAAGTTGTCTGCCTTTCCTTTCAACTTCACAAAATGCCATATACATTTGAGCTTATTGTAGATTTCCCCAAACTGTCACATGGGGTCCTTTTACTATTCTCTGCTTTTGTTTCTATATTACAGTTATACAGAATTTATTTCAGAGTCTTTTAAGGACTCCCAGCAAATGTACACTTTAGAGATTCAATAGGGTTATGAATTCACATTTACCTTTTAAGCTTTTAGAAGGAACTTTGCTTACTTTTCACTTTCAAAATTACAAAGTTTTTTGATTTTGTCCTTCAAAAAATAGATACATTGAAGTCTTACTCCCTGTTACCTTAAAATGTGACCTTATTTTGAAATAGGTCACAATTACCTATTTATGGAAGTAGGCAAGGTAAAATGAGGTCATTCATGTGGGTTTTGATCAAATATGACTGGTGTCCTAATAAGAAGAGGAAATAAAGACACACAGACAGCAAAACATATGAACATAAAGACAGTATTGAGTGATGCATCTACAAGCAAAACAAAGTCAAAGATGGGCAGCAGACCACCATAAGCCAGGAGAAAGTTATGGAACAAAATTCATATGAATTTTATGGAACATGGCTCTCAGAAGGAATCAACTCTGCCAGCACTTTGATCTCAGATATCCACTATCCAGAACTGTAAGATGATGCATTTTTGTTTAAGTCACTCTGTTACAGCAGCCTTTGGAAGCTAAGAACTCCCTTTCCTGAACCATTTTCCTATTTCCTTTCCCTTCACTGTGAACATTTTCTAAAAAAAAATATTTTTATACAAGTATCCGTCTATGTCTGCTTCTAGAAACCCCTAGCTGAGATGACTAACTTGTATCTCAAATTATTGGTGCTTGAAAAAGATTATTACAAGAGAATTGGTAAAGACCAGAATGCCTAGAAAACAAAGCATAAGTATTTAGAAACTGAATATTTAGCCTTCATTTTGCCATCCATGTGTATCATACCTTTCTCTCTAAGAGATAGCAATTACCTCATTAACTTCTATTCTTTTTCTAATAACAGATTCTAGCACTTTTCTCATTAACTCAACTTATTTCTGGATTTAAGTACTTTAATTCTATTCTTAGAATGTCTTCATTTCTGTTTGCCTTTACTCAAGTTGTCTGCCTTTCCTTTCAACTTCACAAAATGCCATATACATTTGAGCTTATTGTAGATTTCCCCAAACTGTCACATGGGGTCCTTTTACTATTCTCTGCTTTTGTTTCTATATTACAGTTATACAGAATTTATTTCAGAGTCTTTTAAGGACTCCCAGCAAATGTACACTTTAGAGATTCAATAGGGTTATGAATTCACATTTACCTTTTTAAGCTTTTTTGAAGTGAAGAGTATGTCTTGGAATCTACTAAGATATTCTGTCCTCACCATCCTACAGTATAAATACACAGTGCCTTTAGTTGAAACATCTTTATCACATTCACATTCCCAGCCCATTTTCTTCCCTCATTTGAATGAAATCCAACAATAGCCCATTTGCTTTCCCATGTAAGATGAAATTGCCAACAAGGTAAATAACAAATTTCTTAGATGCCATCCTTTTAATAGAATTTGATTTCTAACAGATATTCACAGAGATTAAGTTCTCCATTATTTCCATAAATGTGATTTTTTGTTAATTTCAAAATCTCTTATGAGGTTTATCTATAATCTTAATTTGGTTTGAATATATATCACAGTTATTCTTTCAAAACATATTTATTTTGTATTTATGTTATCCTTGTTAATAGCCAAATTTTGGCAAAGTGTTAATCCAAAGTGTTAATCATTTTCTTTATTTTTACCTTTATTCAAAGCCTCTCTACTTTGATTTATATGCTCTCAATATGTCTTCTGTTATTTCTTTCTTTTAAATAATAGTCATCTAGAGCTTCCATAAGAACATATTATAAACTGGGTGGCATAAACAACAAAAAATTCTTTTCTCACAGTTTTTATGGCTGGAAGTCTGAGATTAGTGTGAAGAAACAATCAGGTTCTGGTGCAAGTTCTCTTCCTGCTTGGTACATGGCCAACTTGTCTCTGTGTCCTGTGTGTCTCCCCTTACAAGGCCGCTAATCTCATCCTAAGAGCACCGTCCTCATGATCTCATCCATAAGTAATCACCTTCACAAGGTCACATCTCCAAATACCATCATTTGCAGGGTTGGAGCTTCAACTTATTTCTGGATTTAAGTACTTTAATTCTATTCTTAGAATGTCTTCATTTCTGTTTGCCTTTACTCAAGTTGTCTGCCTTTCCTTTCAACTTCACAAAATGCCATATACATTTGAGCTTATTGTAGATTTCCCCAAACTGTCACATGGGGTCCTTTTACTATTCTCTGCTTTTGTTTCTATATTACAGTTATACAGAATTTATTTCAGAGTCTTTTAAGGACTCCCAGCAAATGTACACTTTAGAGATTCAATAGGGTTATGAATTCACATTTACCTTTTTAAGCTTTTTTGAAGTGAAGAGTATGTCTTGGAATCTACTAAGATATTCTGTCCTCACCATCCTACAGTATAAATACACAGTGCTTTTAGTTGAAACATCTTTATCACATTCACATTCCCAGCCCATTTTCTTCCCTCATTTGAATGAAATCCAACAATAGCCCATTTGCTTTCCCATGTAAGATGAAATTGCCAACAAGGTAAATAACAAATTTCTTAGATGCCATCCTTTTAATAGAATTTGATTTCTAACAGATATTCACAGAGATTAAGTTCTCCATTATTTCCATAAATGTGATTTTTTGTTAATTTCAAAATCTCTTATGAGGTTTATCTATAATCTTAATTTGGTTTGAATATATATCACAGTTATTCTTTCAAAACATATTTATTTTGTATTTATGTTATCCTTGTTAATAGCCAAATTTTGGCAAAGTGTTAATCCAAAGTGTTAATCATTTTCTTTATTTTTACCTTTATTCAAAGCCTCTCTACTTTGATTTATATGCTCTCAATATGTCTTCTGTTATTTCTTTCTTTTAAATAATAGTCATCTAGAGCTTCCATAAGAACATATTATAAACTGGGTGGCATAAACAACAAAAAATTCTTTTCTCACAGTTTTTATGGCTGGAAGTCTGAGATTAGTGTGAAGAAACAATCAGGTTCTGGTGCAAGTTCTCTTCCTGCTTGGTACATGGCCAACTTGTCTCTGTGTCCTGTGTGTCTCCCCTTACAAGGCCGCTAATCTCATCCTAAGAGCACCGTCCTCATGATCTCATCCATAAGTAATCACCTTCACAAGGTCACATCTCCAAATACCATCATTTGCAGGGTTGGAGCTTCAACATACAAATTTTGTAAGGTCATAAATGTTTAGTTCACAACAATTTCCATTGCTTTTTTCATCCTGCTTAGCTGTGACAAGTCATGTTAATACCTATGAAAGCATACTATATTAAACCTAAAGTTTTCTTAATATGTTACATGATCTTCAGATATATATGCTATATATAGATACCTTAAGTTATAATTTAAGCCATTTTATCATAACCAAGCAGAACCCTATGGGACCTTCCCAGGTTAGACTGCTCCCTCCAGGTCATCTGCCTGCCTCTTGTTTTTAGAACAGCTGTAGTCTCCCAAGCTTCCCCTGAATCACAAAAGTCTGGCTCAAGAACAACTGATTGAAAAAATGTAAACATGTAGTATCAGAGGTAGCAGTTGGGCCAGGAGAACTGGCAAAATTTAAACAGTAAATTAGCCATATGGCAGACATGGCATATTTAATTCCCCTCTGAAGGTCATAAATAACAGTATCTTATGCACATTCCTGAGCTGTTTTCTAGGTACTAAGACCCCCATCAGATGGTAGAAGTTAACTATATGACCATGAGCATAACCCACTGACTGGCAGGAATCTGAGGATTAACCCCTGTGGCACTGCCCTGCTCTTCCTCACCATCAGCCAACTGTGAACTCTCTAACCTCATCTTCCCCTTGAAACCTATCAGCTAGTTCTGGTCTTTTGAGCATAAGCTGTCCCATTTTCCTTGCCTGACCCTTGCAATAAGCCTTTCCCTGCTCTAGACTCTGATGTTTCAGTTTGTCTGGCCTCACTGTACATTGCACACATGGCCTTTTGTTTAACAACTTTATCTTTTACTTTTAAGAATTGCTAGATACTCTTTCAGTGTGATCTTATGCATGCATGTGCATAACTTTTTGTATATTGGCATGTTCTATATATTAAACAATCAGGTTCTGGTGCAAGTTCTCTTCCTGCTTGGTACATGGCCAACTTGTCTCTGTGTCCTGTGTGTCTCCCTTACAAGGCCGCTAATCTCATCCTAAGAGCACCGTCCTCATGATCTCATCCATAAGTAATCACCTTCACAAGGTCACATCTCCAAATACCATCATTTGCAGGGTTGGAGCTTCAACATACAAATTTTGTAAGGTCATAAATGTTTAGTTCACAACAATTTCCATTGCTTTTTTCATCCTGCTTAGCTGTGACAAGTCATGTTAATACCTATGAAAGCATACTATATTAAACCTAAAGTTTTCTTAATATGTTACATGATCTTCAGATATATATGCTATATATAGATACCTTAAGTTATAATTTAAGCCATTTTATCATAACCAAGCAGAACCCTATGGGACCTTCCCAGGTTAGACTGCTCCCTCCAGGTCATCTGCCTGCCTCTTGTTTTTAGAACAGCTGTAGTCTCCCAAGCTTCCCCTGAATCACAAAAGTCTGGCTCAAGAACAACTGATTGAAAAAATGTAAACATGTAGTATCAGAGGTAGCAGTTGGGCCAGGAGAACTGGCAAAATTTAAACAGTAAATTAGCCATATGGCAGACATGGCATATTTAATTCCCCTCTGAAGGTCATAAATAACAGTATCTTATGCACATTCCTGAGCTGTTTTCTAGGTACTAAGACCCCCATCAGATGGTAGAAGTTAACTATATGACCATGAGCATAACCCACTGACTGGCAGGAATCTGAGGATTAACCCCTGTGGCACTGCCCTGCTCTTCCTCACCATCAGCCAACTGTGAACTCTCTAACCTCATCTTCCCCTTGAAACCTATCAGCTAGTTCTGGTCTTTTGAGCATAAGCTGTCCCATTTTCCTTGCCTGACCCTTGCAATAAGCCTTTCCCTGCTCTAGACTCTGATGTTTCAGTTTGTCTGGCCTCACTGTACATTGCACACATGGCCTTTTGTTTAACAACTTTATCTTTTACTTTTAAGAATTGCTAGATACTCTTTCAGTGTGATCTTATGCATGCATGTGCATAACTTTTTGTATATTGGCATGTTCTATATATTAAACATCAAATTTCAAATGAATGTTTTTCTTCTTTCCATATATATACCAATTTAAATAATCTGATTACACTGGCAAGTATGACAATGTATTGGTTTCGCTAGTCTTCATGACTTCCAAATATCTCCTTCCAGGAAACCATCATCTGGTCATCAAAAACTAGAGTATTGGATATTTGAACTTTTGCATATGAATAAAATGTTCAGTTTATATGTCCTCATTCTTTTACAAAGTTTTTAGTATAAATATGAAGACATGACTGCTCCACAGGTATTTCTAAGACTATCAGCCTTTAAGGCCATGTCTTCAAAGGTACGAGAGATATGTCAAGTTTCTCTCAACCAAAGCACTTGTTTCAGAACCAGCATAAGTGATGACACTGCGTGTTGTCAGACTACTATTTCTTATGGTTTATGCCTTTGAGTTCTTAGACAGACACATAATCCATTTTTTCTCCCATTTGCTAAAACATCATCAGCAAATTTTAACATTTGTACCATAATTTACTTATTTCATTAGCTTATCTTACCAATTAGACTGTAAGATCATTTATATTTCATCTAGTAAATCTTTTAAACAATGAGAGGCACTTAATAAATCCCTGATGAATTAACTATGCTAATTAAGCATTTTTTTGAAAAAGTTTTTATTGATTTAGTATGCAGGAAAAGAAAGTTTCTAGGTGAGTTATAGTGGTAAAAATATGAAATAGGATTCTAGGTAATGAGTGAGGAATTGTAAATCACTGAACTATATCATTTGTACAAAATAAAAATCAGTTTTTATGTTTATAACAATTTTCTCTGAAAAATTTAATACTTGCTTAGGAGTACCTTTCTTTTCTAAGAGTAATTATTCATATTCATTATTACTATTTTTGTGATCCAATATTAAAAATTATTTAAGGCAATTTTATGGAGAGTAATTGCAGTCTTGATTCTGTAGTGGGATTCGTGATACAATCACTGTGGCTGTTGGGAATTGTGGGGCTCTGAATTGAAAGAGGACAGTTGCAAGCATAAGGAAGCTTAAGCACATTGTTTCAGTTTGGAGCTAAGATGGCGCCTATAAGAAGGGACGTGCGCATGAAAGGAAGCTTAAGCACATTGTTTAAGGAAGCTTAAGCGCATGTGTGTGGTTTGGAGCTAAGATGGTGCCTACAGGAAGAGACGAGGGCGTGAGCTAAATTTTTAAGTGATTGTCAAAATTTCTGATTGGTTTCCCTGGTTTCCACTCTCGTGGATAATTGCTTGACCTTTAGCTTGATTGGGATAATCTATAGGAAGTCCCGTGCAAAACCCCCTTCACTTGCCTATAAAAGCTGTGAGTCTGCACTAATAAAATGAAACTGCTTTGACGGAACCCCTGCCGCGTCTGATTGTCTCCCGCTTGCCAGGGGGCTGGGCTGGCGGGCAGCAGACCCACCTCTCTCCAAGATCTCCCGGTTCAGCCGGGGACAATCCCACTGCCTTCCTTTCTTCGGAAGGCCCCCTCAGGGAATGACTGGAAGACAAAGATGACAATTTGTAAAGGACTTCACTTTTAAATGTGGCTTTCTCTCCAATACAAATGTCAACAATGCCATGTAAAAGTGGCAATGCTTTAGGAATTTTGAATTCATAATGAGACATCATCTTTCAACTAATCCACTATGGTCAGACACACAAAACACCTGCCTTCTTTGCAGATTCTAGACACTGCCTGGACTTGTTGAATGTCTCAGTTCTATAGTGCTTTAAGTATAAAAAGTCACCATGATTTCAGGGGGAGTGCTTCATGGTTAAAAACCGCCATAAGTGATTGATTTCCTTGTCAACTTAAAATTTCCCAGATTTATCAGTTCCAGCCATGTCCTTAATGAAGTTTTAATGTTACTGGGCATTTTATTATTATTTAATATAGTCAAAGTACATACTTTACAAAGCTTAGTTGCAAGTGAGGCATTTTCCAATCAATATTTTATATTTACTTGATTAAGAAAAATGTATGATTCTCAATTATAAGAATTTTCTCAATGCTTCCACTTGACTTCAGTATGATACATTTAATTTTAGATAAACATAGACTCTTCTATTCTGAGAAATAATTGTGAAAATACATGGACAAACTGACATTGTTCTTTCAGGTAAGATATTGAGTCATACTGATATAATACAGATAAAAATCTTCAAAACAAATATGCAACATTATAGGAAGCATTACAGAAAGCTTTAATTTCTAATGATTTCTTTGAATCAATGTTATCTGTTCATTGCTGCAACAATTTTTATATTTTATTTCCTTTTCGGTAAAAGTTTCAGTTATATTAACATGCACATTAAATACATTCACATTTGAACATCTTATAGGATGCTTAAATATCTAAAAGCAGAAAACAGATTCAAGAAAGGCAGTAAGATTCTATTTCAGATACAATATTTTCCATACTTGCCTGATCCCGTGCAAAACCCCTTCACTTGCCAAAAGTGGAGTCTGCACTAATAATAAACGTTTGGAACCCCTGCCGCGTCTGATTGTCTCCCGCTTGCCAGGGGGCTGGGCTGGCGGGCAGCAGACCCACCTCTCTCCAAGATCTCCCGGTTCAGCCGGGGACAATCCCACTGCCTTCCTTTCTTCGGAAGGCCCCCTCAGGGAATGACTGGAAGACAAAGATGACAATTTGTAAAGGACTTCACTTTTAAATGTGGCTTTCTCTCAATACAAATGTCAACAATGCCATGTAAAAGTGGCAATGCTTTAGGAATTTTGAATTCATAATGAGACATCATCTTTCAACTAATCCACTATGGTCAGACACACAAAACACCTGCCTTCTTTGCAGATTCTAGACACTGCCTGGACTTGTTGAATGTCTCAGTTCTATAGTGCTTTAAGTATAAAAAGTCACCATGATTTCAGGGGGAGTGCTTCATGGTTAAAAACCGCCATAAGTGATTGATTTCCTTGTCAACTTAAAATTTCCCAGATTTATCAGTTCCAGCCATGTCCTTAATGAAGTTTTAATGTTACTGGGCATTTTATTATTATTTAATATAGTCAAAGTACATACTTTACAAAGCTTAGTTGCAAGTGAGGCATTTTCCAATCAATATTTTATATTTACTTGATTAAGAAAAATGTATGATTCTCAATTATAAGAATTTTCTCAATGCTTCCACTTGACTTCAGTATGATACATTTAATTTTAGATAAACATAGACTCTTCTATTCTGAGAAATAATTGTGAAAATACATGGACAAACTGACATTGTTCTTTCAGGTAAGATATTGAGTCATACTGATATAATACAGATAAAAATCTTCAAAACAAATATGCAACATTATAGGAAGCATTACAGAAAGCTTTAATTTCTAATGATTTCTTTGAATCAATGTTATCTGTTCATTGCTGCAACAATTTTTATATTTTATTTCCTTTTCGGTAAAAGTTTCAGTTATATTAACATGCACATTAAATACATTCACATTTGAACATCTTATAGGATGCTTAAATATCTAAAAGCAGAAAACAGATTCAAGAAAGGCAGTAAGATTCTATTTCAGATACAATATTTTCCATACTTGCCTGATCCATATGTATAAACATGTACATAGATATATAACACATGTAGCTTAATATATTTGTGACCATATTCTGTCACTAAGAAGAAAACTTTTTCCCTTTAGAATTGTGGTGATTCTTTCAAATCAATCATTTCTCATTTTTGTTCAACACCAGGAAAAACATAATAATAGGAACATAAAATCTCAGGTCTGAAGATCACTTTTAAAATTGGATAATTTAACCATCTATTGACTGAACAATTTATCACCAAAAGGTAAAAACTTGAGGCTACAAGTATTTCAGCAAAGTTCTCAAGTTCACAGGACTCATTCATGGTGGAGTCCAACTTTAAAAGTTTGTTTTGTTGATTTTCACTTCAAAGACCGTATTCTTTCTGTCAAATACCATTGCTTCTCAAAAACTCTTGTATGTTGGCCAAGTATGTGTCATCTATACATTTAATCACACATCCTCTAATTTCATGCTAAGTTCCTTACATTAAAAGGTACCTAATTTCTACCTACAATAAACTAC
The DNA here is from genome assembly GCA_022376925.1 of Tragulus kanchil. Lineage (NCBI taxonomy): Eukaryota > Metazoa > Chordata > Mammalia > Artiodactyla > Tragulidae > Tragulus > Tragulus kanchil. The sequence continues at coordinate 81,805,902 of JAIOJX010000003.1, read as the reverse complement.
CTGCTCTGGAACAGTGAACAAAAGCAGCACATGTTCTCCATGCTCACGTAGCTGCCATCTGAAGGAATGGTAGCCCTGTGCTATGTGCTTCAATACATACAAACTTACATTATCACTGAAGTTAAAAACATACTACTATTTCCAGTATATGTGTTCAGATGGGCAACTGAAAACAGTTTCAACTTGGCCAAATTCACCCAAATTAGCAAATGGTACAGCTGGACTCCATCTTGACCTGTGTGTAAGCTTCAAGGTTCATTGCAATTAGAATTACTGAAGCCACCTTCTTCAGGACAGATAAAAATCTTCAAAACAAATATGCAACATTATAGGAAGCATTACAGAAAGCTTTAATTTCTAATGATTTCTTTGAATCAATGTTATCTGTTCATTGCTGCAACAATTTTTATATTTTATTTCCTTTTCAGTAAAAGTTTCAGTTATATTAACATGCACATTAAATACATTCACATTTGAACATCTTATAGGATGCTTAAATATCTAAAAGCAGAAAACAGATTCAAGAAAGGCAGTAAGATTCTATTTCAGATACAATATTTTCCATACTTGCCTGATCCATATGTATAAACATGTACATAGATATATAACACATGTAGCTTAATATATTTGTGACCATATTCTGTCACTAAGAAGAAAACTTTTTCCCTTTAGAATTGTGGTGATTCTTTCAAATCAATCATTTCTCATTTTTGTTCAACACCAGGAAAAACATAATAATAGGAACATAAAATCTCAGGTCTGAAGATCACTTTTAAAATTGGATAATTTAACCATCTATTGACTGAACAATTTATCACCAAAAGGTAAAAACTTGAGGCTACAAGTATTTCAGCAAAGTTCTCAAGTTCACAGGACTCATTCATGGTGGAGTCCAACTTTAAAAGTTTGTTTTGTTGATTTTCACTTCAAAGACCGTATTCTTTCTGTCAAATACCATTGCTTCTCAAAAACTCTTGTATGTTGGCCAAGTATGTGTCATCTATACATTTAATCACACATCCTCTAATTTCATGCTAAGTTCCTTACATTAAAAGGTACCTAATTTCTACCTACAATAAACTACCTGCTCTGGAACAGTGAACAAAAGCAGCACATGTTCTCCATGCTCACGTAGCTGCCATCTGAAGGAATGGTAGCCCTGTGCTATGTGCTTCAATACATACAAACTTACATTATCACTGAAGTTAAAAACATACTACTATTTCCAGTATATGTGTTCAGATGGGCAACTGAAAACAGTTTCAACTTGGCCAAATTCACCCAAATTAGCAAATGGTACAGCTGGACTCCATCTTGACCTGTGTGTAAGCTTCCAAGGTTCATTGCAATTAGAATTACTGAAGACCTTCACCTGTAACTTCAGGACCTCACAGTATTAAAAAAAATAGAAAAAAAATATATAATCATATTTTCTTTCCAGTTTCCTCTAGCTACCTTAAGTGAACCTACAAGCTCAGGGAGTTTCTTGGTCCTACCACCTCCTTATGTCTCCAACTTGGTTTCAGAAAGAACACATAATGATGAGAGCCAGGCTTCTGTATGGAACAAGTTAATACATTCCATGCACTCTATCCTCATGTAGTTACTTTGATTAGTATCTGATACTCTTTTCTTTTTTTAAAAAATATGTATTTTATTTATTTGGCTGTGTCATGTCTTAGTTGTAGCACACAGAATTGCTTCATTGCCATACAAGAGCTTCTGTCTATTTGTGGTATGTGGGCTTAGTTGTTCCACAGCATGTGGGATCTAAGTTCCCAACTAGGAATTGAACCCTTGCCCCCTGCTTTGGAAAATGGATTCCTAACCATGGATCACCAGAGAAATCCCACTATTCTGATACTCTTTTCTGAGTTCAAAGTTCTGACTGAAAAGCCAGGATACTCTTAGTGATACTACTGAGCTTCTGCTACTGACATTTCTACTGCTTTTCTACCATTCCTGTTCATTTATTATTGTAAAATTATCATGGCTTTTATCAGAATTTCATTTCATAACAGACACCTATATTTGCAACCAAATAAATATATAGTTTTGCAAATCAAATGAATTTTTTATGCTTCTTGAGTTCCAACTAGCTACCAGTATTTGTTAATCACCATTATCGGTTCTGGAAGCCTTACTAAGACAACATTGACTGTTTCTTGTATTATGACAAGTTGCCAGTCTTTGGACATCTTGACTTATTGTTTGACTCCCTGGATTTTCTTACAGTTATATGTTCTTAGAAACTCAGCCCTTTAAAACATTCTTCCATCTCACCACACACACACACACACACACATAGAACACCATATCGGAAATGCTGCATTTTCAAAACAAGTCTAAGACCAAACCTTTCTCTATTAATTGCATGCTTATTATCTCCCCAAAAGCCCTGTTTCTCTGTGTCTGACAGCAACACTAGCTCTGATATAAGTTATTTGAATTTCTTACTTTCCCAGAATTTGTCCTACTGTCTCTAATTTATGGTTTTGACTTCTTATTTCTCCCAGATCTAGCTGTTCAGAATGCGGTAGGACTAACCATAGTCTGATTTGTTTGCTAGTACAGCAACTCACGGGGCTTCCCAGGTGGCACTAGTAGTAAAGATGCAGCCTGCCAATACAGGAGGCACAGGAGATTCAATGAGATGTGGGTTCAATCCCTGAGTAAGGAAAATCTCCTGGAAAAGGAAATGACAACCCACTCCAGTATTCTTACCTGGAGAATCACATGCACAGAGGAGCCTGGTGGGGTACTGTCCATAGAGTCACAAAGAGTCAGACATGACTGAACATCTAACACACACACAGCTTTGTCTGAATCTTTATTCATTATCTGTTTCCAAATTACTACCCACATCATGTCGCAGATCATGTTGTATTCTTTATTCCAGGACCAAATCCATGAAAAATATTTCTTTAAATTTAGATACACTGTATTTATGGATTCATTCTGATCATTTGTCTTGATAGACATAGACAGCCAAAAGGAAAAAGTAAAGAATTAAAGAAAAACCTTTATTTTTGCAGGTACAGGCAATAAAGATGCATTCAGTACCCTAAAAGAATATCGCAAAAGCCTTTTTGTTGTATTTCATTTTCACTGATTCCATGCTGGTCTTGAATAATTGTTACGTAAGTCAGTCTTTAAAAATTTGTCCCAAATTTGGTCTGAGATTAACAGTAAGCTCATTAAACAATCACTATAATTTAACCTACTTCTTTTCCTCCCATAATATTTAATAAACTGTTACTATTATTTTTAGAAACATTTGCTAGTATTTTAGCTCTTTTCCTGCTCTTTAAAATGTTAGATATCAGTTACAGTGGACTGGCTTTCTTATGGACAGACCACTTCATTGTTTCGAGATATATTTCATGTGAGCCAAAAAGCTGAACTTATTCAGAGAGACTATTAGAATCTTTTCACCTACTTTGAACTTAAATCCCTCTCAACAAGATTCATTCTCTCCTTTTTAGTTCGTAGATCACTCACTGCATGTTTTTGTTTTCTGGACAGCAACACTAGCTCTGATATAAGTTATTTGAATTTCTTACTTTCCCAGAATTTGTCCTACTGTCTCTAATTTATGGTTTTGACTTCTTATTTCTCCCAGATCTAGCTGTTCAGAATGCGGTAGGACTAACCATAGTCTGATTTGTTTGCTAGTACAGCAACTCACGGGGCTTCCCAGGTGGCACTAGTAGTAAAGATGCAGCCTGCCAATACAGGAGGCACAGGAGATTCAATGAGATGTGGGTTCAATCCCTGAGTAAGGAAAATCTCCTGGAAAAGGAAATGACAACCCACTCCAGTATTCTTACCTGGAGAATCACATGCACAGAGGAGCCTGGTGGGGTACTGTCCATAGAGTCACAAAGAGTCAGACATGACTGAACATCTAACACACACACAGCTTTGTCTGAATCTTTATTCATTATCTGTTTCCAAATTACTACCCACATCATGTCGCAGATCATGTTGTATTCTTTATTCCAGGACCAAATCCATGAAAAATATTTCTTTAAATTTAGATACACTGTATTTATGGATTCATTCTGATCATTTGTCTTGATAGACATAGACAGCCAAAAGGAAAAAGTAAAGAATTAAAGAAAAACCTTTATTTTTGCAGGTACAGGCAATAAAGATGCATTCAGTACCCTAAAAGAATATCGCAAAAGCCTTTTTGTTGTATTTCATTTTCACTGATTCCATGCTGGTCTTGAATAATTGTTACGTAAGTCAGTCTTTAAAAATTTGTCCCAAATTTGGTCTGAGATTAACAGTAAGCTCATTAAACAATCACTATAATTTAACCTACTTCTTTTCCTCCCATAATATTTAATAAACTGTTACTATTATTTTTAGAAACATTTGCTAGTATTTTAGCTCTTTTCCTGCTCTTTAAAATGTTAGATATCAGTTACAGTGGACTGGCTTTCTTATGGACAGACCACTTCATTGTTTCGAGATATATTTCATGTGAGCCAAAAAGCTGAACTTATTCAGAGAGACTATTAGAATCTTTTCACCTACTTTGAACTTAAATCCCTCTCAACAAGATTCATTCTCTCCTTTTTAGTTCGTAGATCACTCACAATGACAGAGAAGACAAGTAAAATAGAGTGGAGAGGTTTTGCCTTCTCTTTGTCACTTATCAACATTCAATCATCAGCTGCAGGAAGCATACCTAGCCTTCTGTTCTTTTCGCAGATAACAAAAACCCTTAAATTTTGTTGTATGCTTTTCATTGGAATGCCTTGCAAAACTCAACTGCCATGAAACTTCATCAGCTTCGTGGTTTTCTCTGACCTGATCCTGCCAAATATTCTGTGTTGGCTATACTCTCATCTTCATAATTTTCCAACAGAGTCTTTTATCATTTAGTCACTTTTAATTGTGAATGCTGGTACTTAACGTCTATAAGCATAGAAAATTTTATATTTTGAAGCTGAATTGCGAAAGGGAAGTTGTATTTGGAAAGAATTGTCTAAGTAACACTGACCTCTCAATAGGTTCTTTTTTTTTCTTTTGGTAGGGAGTGGAGGATGCTTGAAGAAATAAGAGGAATGATGCAGATAACGGGAAAGTAGACCAGAGCTTAAGGGAAATAGGAGTCAAAAAAATCTCGCAGAAGGGAAGAATCACATGGAAGCATGGTATTTTATATTCCTATGTATCCATCTCAACACACTGATCTTCATTAGCCAAGAGGAATTATCCTCCTTCAAACTGTTTCATTTTCCAGCCAATTTCAAATCCAGTCAGTTTTATTTCCTTGAAATATTAACCGCTAATAAGCGAAACATCTTTTATCACTTCCTTGTTACTACTAAATTGTTACTTTTTTTTATGCAAGTAAACATTGGTGTAAAATGTTTTATATTTAATAAACTGTTACTATTATTTTTAGAAACATTTGCTAGTATTTTAGCTCTTTTCCTGCTCTTTAAAATGTTAGATATCAGTTACAGTGGACTGGCTTTCTTATGGACAGACCACTTCATTGTTTCGAGATATATTTCATGTGAGCCAAAAAGCTGAACTTATTCAGAGAGACTATTAGAATCTTTTCACCTACTTTGAACTTAAATCCCTCTCAACAAGATTCATTCTCTCCTTTTTAGTTCGTAGATCACTCACAATGACAGAGAAGACAAGTAAAATAGGGTGGAGAGGTTTTGCCTTCTCTTTGTCACTTATCAACATTCAATCATCAGCTGCAGGAAGCATACCTAGCCTTCTGTTCTTTTCGCAGATAACAAAAACCCTTAAATTTTGTTGTATGCTTTTCATTGGAATGCCTTGCAAAACTCAACTGCCATGAAACTTCATCAGCTTCGTGGTTTTCTCTGACCTGATCCTGCCAAATATTCTGTGTTGGCTATACTCTCATCTTCATAATTTTCCAACAGAGTCTTTTATCATTTAGTCACTTTTAATTGTGAATGCTGGTACTTAACGTCTATAAGCATAGAAAATTTTATATTTTGAAGCTGAATTGCGAAAGGGAAGTTGTATTTGGAAAGAATTGTCTAAGTAACACTGACCTCTCAATAGGTTCTTTTTTTTTCTTTTGGTAGGGAGTGGAGGATGCTTGAAGAAATAAGAGGAATGATGCAGATAACGGGAAAGTAGACCAGAGCTTAAGGGAAATAGGAGTCAAAAAAATCTCGCAGAAGGGAAGAATCACATGGAAGCATGGTATTTTATATTCCTATGTATCCATCTCAACACACTGATCTTCATTAGCCAAGAGGAATTATCCTCCTTCAAACTGTTTCATTTTCCAGCCAATTTCAAATCCAGTCAGTTTTATTTCCTTGAAATATTAACCGCTAATAAGCGAAACATCTTTTATCACTTCCTTGTTACTACTAAATTGTTACTTTTTTTTATGCAAGTAAACATGGGTGTAAAATGTTTTATCTTTAATATTATTACTTTTGCATTAGATTTTTAATTACATTATGTTCTAAAATCATTAGAGAAGATATTTTGGTAGACAGTGGAAACTTCCTTTCATTTGGTCTTATAAATAGATACCTATGTATGCATGCTCAGTCTTTCAGTCATGTCTGACTCTTTGTTATCCCCAGAAACTGTGGCCTACCAGGCTCCTCTGTCCATGGAATTTTTCAGGTAAGAATACTGGCAAGGGGTGCCATTTTCTTCTTGAGCAGATTTTCTCAAATCAGAGATCAAACCCACATCTACTGCATCTCCTGCATTGGCCGGCAGATTCTTTATTACTGAGCCATCTGGGAAGCCTATATATATATATATATATACATGTGTGTGTGTGTATATATATATATATGTGTGTGTGTGGGTGTGTGTGGGTGTGTATATATATACACACCCACACACACATATATATATATAATGCATATTTTAACTATGAATATATATCAATGAATTATAAAGAAAATATCAAAGCATATCATGAGACTATGTGTATGATCTTGTATATGTGTATTTTAGGTTTCCTTCTTGGTTTACTATCACTCAAAACTGCTGAATAGAAGATGACAGCGTAGAAAGATGTGCACTCATCTCTCCTGCAAAATCGCCTGAATTGCCACAAGTTCCTAAAAAACCATCTACAAGAGGAGGTTGGATCTGATCACGGAAAGATACCCCACATCGAAGAACAAAGAAGTTGCAACAAGATGGTAGGAATGGTGCAATCGCGCTTTTAAAAGTCAGACTTCATACCCGCCAGAGAGGCCGGGTGGACCAAAGGCACAAAACCTGTTTCAGATCAAGACCCGGGAAAAGAGCAGTGACACCCACAAGGGACTGAGCTAGACCTGCTTTGAAGGGCCCAAGTGCCCCTTAAGCTAAAGGCTGCAAAGCCTGTTTGCAAGATACCATTAAATCCTACACTGATCTTCATTAGCCAAGAGGAATTATCCTCCTTCAAACTGTTTCATTTTCCAGCCAATTTCAAATCCAGTCAGTTTTATTTCCTTGAAATATTAACCGCTAATAAGCGAAACATCTTTTATCACTTCCTTGTTACTACTAAATTGTTACTTTTTTTTATGCAAGTAAACATGGGTGTAAAATGTTTTATCTTTAATATTATTACTTTTGCATTAGATTTTTAATTACATTATGTTCTAAAATCATTAGAGAAGATATTTTGGTAGACAGTGGAAACTTCCTTTCATTTGGTCTTATAAATAGATACCTATGTATGCATGCTCAGTCTTTCAGTCATGTCTGACTCTTTGTTATCCCCAGAAACTGTGGCCTACCAGGCTCCTCTGTCCAGGGAAATTTTTTCAGGTAAGAATACTGGCAAGGGGTGCCATTTTCTTCTTGAGCAGATTTTCTCAAATCAGAGATCAAACCCACATCTACTGCATCTCCTGCATTGGCCGGCAGATTCTTTATTACTGAGCCATCTGGGAAGCCTATATATATATATATACATGTGTGTGTGTATATATATATATATATATGTGTGTGTGTGTGTGGGTGTGTGTATATATATACACACCCACACACACATATATATATATAATGCATATTTTAACTATGAATATATATCAATGAATTATAAAGAAAATATCAAAGCATATCATGAGACTATGTGTATGATCTTGTATATGTGTATTTTAGGTTTCCTTCTTGGTTTACTATCACTCAAAACTGCTGAATAGAAGATGACAGCGTAGAAAGATGTGCACTCATCTCTCCTGCAAAATCGCCTGAATTGCCACAAGTTCCTAAAAAACCATCTACAAGAGGAGGTTGGATCTGATCACAGAAAGATACCCCACATCGAAGAACAAAGAAGTTGCAACAAGATGGTAGGAAAGGTGCAATCACACTTTTAAAAGTCAAACCTCATACCCGCCAGAGAGGCCGGGTGGGCCAAAGGCGCAAAGCCTGTTGCAGATCAAGACCTGGGAAAGGAGCGGTGACGCCCACAAGGGACTAAGCCAGACCTACTTTGAAGGGCCCAAGTGCCCCCCTTAAGCTAGAAGTGCACTTGAGCAGTCCTCGGAAGGACAGCAGTCAGTTTCCTTTGCAGGAGGTTACCATTAACCTGATCACAGAGTCCCCAAGGAGGACTGGAAACTCTATGCACACCATGATCCGGGAGAGGGGAAGAGCAATCCTGCATGAGACTCAGCCAGACTCACCTCTGGGTAATCTGACGTCTCCTGCAGTGGCGGGGGTCGACGGTGGCCTGCAGCAGGGTCAGGGTCACTGCGGAAATGCTTCCCATAGAGCGTGTGGGAATAAATCCTTTGTGAGAGAGAAGCCATTTTCCCTGCTGTAGTTTGGCTGCTAATCAAACTACAGGGCGGGAACTTAGCTCCACCCAGTAAGAAAAGGGAGTTGAATTAAGCATTAAGAAATTCCCAGGGCCAGCCTGGGTGGGCCTTTTAGTTCTGGAATAGGCCAAAATAAACAAGCAGTCAAAGAAGTCTTCAGATCCAACCACTGCCAGAGGCAAGAAAAAGACTGATAATTCCTGAATAGTCAGCAAGAGACAGAAGAACATAAACACTATTTTGACGTTTTGCCTGAAGCTGGAGTTACTGCTGGATTTTTAAAATTTCATTTTATTTCTTATTCTTTTTTATTGCTTTTTTTGTTTTGTTTTGTGTTCAATTCTTTTTTTCCCTTTTTTCCAAACCCCTTCAGTGCCCAACCCTGTTCTTATTTTTTTTTTTTTTTGGTTGTGGGGGTGTGTTTATTTCTTCCATTGAATTCTATTGAAGCTATTAATCTTATCAGTAAGACTGAATTTATTCAAGTATACATATTTTTTTTTTCTTTTTTATTTTAAACCACACATTTAATTTTGGTATAAATTTCTGGTTCCACATTGGCCTTTTAAGGTTCTGTGGGGGCTTTGTTTGTTTTTATTGTTTTTGCTTTGTTTTTCTATATTTTTCTATATACTTATTTCTGTTTTAATTTTTAAATTTTTTTATATGTATTACTACTTCCTCTGCATCACTGAACTCTAATACATACAAATATTTATCTCCCTATATTTAATTTTGCAGTATTATTCTATATTTCTCTTCTTTATTTCCTTTCTATTTTTTGGTTTTCCCACCATATTTCTTAGTCTGTTCTGTCCTCATTGCTTTATCACCAATGGGGACCCTGCTGTAGCATTATTCTCCAATTTGTGCTCTACTTAATTTGGTTATTGACTGGTGGATATCATTCTTTCTCTATTCACCATGCTAGTGTATTGTACTGTATTTTTGGTTTTCTCTATTCACCATGCTAGTGTATTGTACTGTATTTTTGGTTGGAATGTTTGGGTTATGTTATAACTGTATATGTTTGTGTATATAATTCATTATGCCACATAGTATTTGCATACTATTTTAATTGCAATTTGTCAAAGGTATACCTTCTGTTTCTCATTCGTGTATATACATTTTAATATCATTTAATGCCATAAAAAACCTGGTCAGGCAACAAGTCCAGAGGCTTTAAGGAGGGGGCACTTACTCCACAACTCTACAATACTAGAGAACGCCTAACACTAGAGGGCAATAAACAGTGAGAACGCCCACAAAGGCAAGTACGTGTATGCACATCCTGACATCACCCAAACACCAGCATCACCCAGAATAAGAAACCCCATCCAAACATCAAACACCGACAGACGTAACTCAAAGTCTGGGAAAAGGAAACCCCAAACAGAGTTAGTTAAAAAATTAATAATAACAATGAAATGGCAGAGAAACACCACACAAGTGAAGAAACAATCTACAAAGACACAAAATCAAATCAACAAAGAAGATTTACACAAAATTTCTGAAAGTGATTTCAGAAGAATGATAGTAAAGATGATCAAAGACACTCAAAACAGAAAGTTAGAGAAATTACAAGACACAACTAACACACTGAATAAAGAAATACAAGAACTTACCAAAAAAAGTAACAAAGACAAATAACTCAATTGCTGAAATGAAAAACACTGTAGAAGGAATCAAGAGCAGAGTATCTGAGACAGAAGACCGGATAAGTGAGCTGGAAGAGAGAATGGTGGAAGTAACTGCTGAAAAATAGAACCTAGCTCAAAGAATGAAAAGAGCAGAGGATAGCCTCAGAGACCTCTGGGATAATATCAAGCACACCAATATTTGAATTATAGGGGTTCCAGAAGAAGAAAAAAAGAAAGGCTATGAGAAAATTTTTGAAGAGATTATAGTTGAAAATTTCCCCAATATGGGAAAAGAAATAGTCAATCAAGTCCAAGAAGTGCAAAGAGTACCATACAGAATCAACCTGAGAAGAAACACACCAAGACACATATTAATGAAGGTAACACAAATTAAACACAAAGACAGAATTCTCAAAGCAGCAAGGGGAAAAAAACTAGTGACTTACAAGGGAAAGCCCATACGTTTAACAGCTGATCTTTCAACAGAAACTCTGCAGGCCAGAAGGGAATGGCAGGATACATTTCAACGGCTAAAAGAGAACAATCTGCAACCAAGAATCCTCTACTCTGCAAGGATCTCCTTCAAAATTGATGGAGAAATCAAAAGCTTTACAGATAAGCAAAAATTAAAAGATTTTAGTGACACCAAACCAGTCTTAAAACAAGTGTGAAAGGGTCTTATATAGACAACAAGTATAAGAGAAGAAGAAGATCCACAACACAAACCCATCATAACATCTAAGAAGATGACAATAGGATCATTTGTATCAATAATTACATGGAAATGGAAGAAATGCCCCAACCAAAAGACACAGAGTGGCTGAATGGATTCAAAAACATGACCCATACATAAGTGGCCTCCAGGAAACTCACTTCAGACCTAGAGACACTCATAGACTGAAAGTGAGAGGGTGGAAAAAGATATTCCATGCAAATGGAAATCAAAAGAAAGCTGGAGTAGCAATCCTCATATCAGACAAAATAGACCTCAAAATAAAGACGATTAGAAGAGACAAGGCAGGACACTACAAAATGATCAAGGGATTGATCCAAGAGGAAGACATAACAATCATAAATATCTATGCATCTAACACAGAAGCACCTCAATACATAAGAGAAACACTTTCAGACATAAAAGAAGACATCGACACTAACACAATCATAGTAGGAGCCTTTAACACTCCTCTCACACCAATGGACAGATCATTCAAACAGAAAATTAATAAAGAAACACAAGCCTTAAGTGCCACACTAGAAGAAATGGACCTCATGGATATCTTTAGGACCTTCCATCCAAAAGCAGAAGAATATACTTTCTTCTCAAGTGCTCACGAAACATTCTCCAGGATATACCACATCTTGGGCCACAAATCAAACCTCAGTCAATTCAAGAAAATTTAAATTATATCAACCACCTTCTCTGACCACAATGCAATGAGACTAGAGATCAACTACAGGAAAAAAACTGTAAAAACCCAAAACACATGGAGATTAAACAACACATACCTAAAACACCAACTGATTACTGAGCAAATCAAAGGAGAAATAAAAAAATTCCCAGAAGAAAATGACAATGAACACAGGACAGTGCAAAACCTATGGGATACTGAAAAGGCAGTTCTAAGAGGAAAGTTGATAGCAATTCAATCCTACCTCAAGAAACTACGAAAATCACAAACAGACCACCTAATGCTAGGCTTAAAACAACTGGAGAAAGAAGAACAAAAACACCCCAAAGCCAGCAGAAGAAGAGAAATCATGAAGATCAGAGCAGAAATAAATGAGATAGAAACGAAAGAAACATTCGTAAAGATAAAGAAAACAAAAAGCTGGTTCTTCGAAAAGGTAAATAAAATCAACAACCCACTGGCCAGAATCACCAAGAAAAAAAGAGAGAAGAACCAGATCACCAAAATCAAAAATGAAAAAGGAGAGATTGCAACAAATAATGCAGAAATCCAAAAGATATAAGAGACTATCATTAAGAACTCTATGGCAAAAAACTGGACAACCTGGAAGAAATGGACACTTTCTTAGAGAAGTTTTGCCTCCCAAGACTCAACCAGGAAGAAATAGAAACTATGAACAAGCCAATTACAAGTGCAGAAATCAAATTTGTGATAAAAAATCTACCCAAAAATAAAAGCCCAGGGCCAGATGGCTTCACAGCAGAATTCTACCAAACATTTAAAGAAGAAATAATGCCTGTCCTTCTAAAATTCTTCCAAAAAATTGCTCAGGAAGGGACACTTCCAAACACATTCTTTGAGGTCGCCATCACCCTGATACCAAAGCCACGCAAAGACAACACAAAGAAAGAAAATTATAGGGCAGTTTCACTGATAAATTTAGACGCCAAAATCCTCAACGAAATCCTAACAAACAGAATTCAACAACACATCAAAAAGCTCATACATCATGATCAAATCAGGTTCATCCCAGACATGCAAGGATTCTTCAATATCCACAAATCAATCCATGTGATACACCATATCAACAAATTGAGAGACAAAAATCACATGATCATCTCAATAGATGCAGAAAAAGCCTTTGATAAAATATAGCATCCATTTATGATAAAAACTCTTCAGAAAATGGGCATTGAAGGAACCTATCTCAACATAATAAAAGCCATATATGAGAAGCCCACAGAGAACATTATTGTTAATGGTGAAAAACTGAAAGCATTCCCTCTAAGATCAGGAGCAAGACAGGGGTGCCCACTTTCACCACTACAATTCAACATAGTCCTGGAATGTCTAGCAAGGGCAATAAGAGAAGAGAAAGAAATCAAAGGAATCCAGATTGGAAAGGAAGAAGTCAAGCTCTCTCTTTTTGCAGACAACATGATATTATACACAGAAAATCCCAAAGACATGGTTACAAAGCTACTAGAGCTAATCAGCAAATTCACCAAGGTCGCAGGATACAAAGTCAACACACAGAAGTCACTGGCATTCCTATACACAAACAATGAAAAATCAGAAAATGAAATCAAAGAGGCAATCCCCTTCACCATTGCAACCAAAAGAATCAAATATCTAGGAATAAACCTGCCCAAAGAAACAAAAGAACTGTACACTGAAAATTACAAGACACTTATGAGAGACATTAAAGAAGACTTAAACAGATGGAGAGATATTCCGTGTTCCTGGGTCGGAAGAATCAATATTGTGAAAATGACCATACTACCAAATATCATCTACAGATTCAATGCAATACCTATCAAACTTCCAATGACATTCTTCACAGAACTAGACCAAATAATAACACAGTTCATATGGAAACACAGAAGACCTCGAATAGCCAAAGCAATCCTGGGGAAGAAGAATGGAGTTGGAGGGATCAGCCTCCCTCACTTCAGACTCTACTACAAAGCAACAGTCATCAAGACAGTATGGTACTGGCACAAAAACAGAACTATAGACCAATGGAACAAGATAAAGAATCCAGAGATAAACCCACGCACCTATGGGTACCTTATTTTTGACAAAGGAGGAGAAACTATAAAATGGGACAAAGACAGCCTCTTCAACAAGTGGTGCTGGGAAAATTGGACAGCTACATGCAAAAAAAATGAATTTGGTACATTCCCTGACACCATATACTACGATCAACTCAAAATGGATTAAAGACCTAAATGGAAGACCAAAAACCATCAAACTCTTAGAGGAGAAGAGAATATAGGCAAAACCCTCAAGGACATAAAGAAAGATCTTCTCTGACCCAGCAACTAAAATAGCGGAACTGAAAGGAAAAATGAACATGTGGGACCTAATGAAACTTAAAAGCTTTTGTACAGCAAAAGAAATCACCAAAAAGTTGAACAGACACCCCACAGAGTGGGAGAAAATCATAGCAAATGAAACAACAGACAAAGAATTAATCTCCAAAATCTACAAGCAACCCAGACAACTCAACACTGGAAAAATGAACAACCCAATCAAAAAATGGGAAAAGGACCTAAACAGACACCTCTCCAAAGAGGACATACAGATGGCCCAAAAACACATGAAACGATACTCAACTTCACTTATAATCAGAAAATGAAATCAAAGAGGCAATCCCCTTCACCATTGCAACCAAAAGAATCAAATATCTAGGAATAAACCTGCCCAAAGAAACAAAAGAACTGTACACTGAAAATTACAAGACACTTATGAGAGACATTAAAGAAGACTTAAACAGATGGAGAGATATTCCGTGTTCCTGGGTCGGAAGAATCAATATTGTGAAAATGACCATACTACCAAATATCATCTACAGATTCAATGCAATACCTATCAAACTTCCAATGACATTCTTCACAGAACTAGACCAAATAATAACACAGTTCATATGGAAACACAGAAGACCTCGAATAGCCAAAGCAATCCTGGGGAAGAAGAATGGAGTTGGAGGGATCAGCCTCCCTCACTTCAGACTCTACTACAAAGCAACAGTCATCAAGACAGTATGGTACTGGCACAAAAACAGAACTATAGACCAATGGAACAAGATAAAGAATCCAGAGATAAACCCACGCACCTATGGGTACCTTATTTTTGACAAAGGAGGAGAAACTATAAAATGGGACAAAGACAGCCTCTTCAACAAGTGGTGCTGGGAAAATTGGACAGCTACATGCAAAAAAAATGAATTTGGTACATTCCCTGACACCATATACTACGATCAACTCAAAATGGATTAAAGACCTAAATGGAAGACCAAAAACCATCAAACTCTTAGAGGAGAAGAGAATATAGGCAAAACCCTCAAGGACATAAAGAAAGATCTTCTCTGACCCAGCAACTAAAATAGCGGAACTGAAAGGAAAAATGAACATGTGGGACCTAATGAAACTTAAAAGCTTTTGTACAGCAAAAGAAATCACCAAAAAGTTGAACAGACACCCCACAGAGTGGGAGAAAATCATAGCAAATGAAACAACAGACAAAGAATTAATCTCCAAAATCTACAAGCAACCCAGACAACTCAACACTGGAAAAATGAACAACCCAATCAAAAAATGGGAAAAGGACCTAAACAGACACCTCTCCAAAGAGGACATACAGATGGCCCAAAAACACATGAAACGATACTCAACTTCACTTATAATTAGAGAAATGCAAATCAAAACTACAATGAGATATCACCTCACACCTGTCAGAATGGCTATCATCCACAAATCGACAGACAATAAATGCTGGAGAGGGTGCAGAGAAAAGGGAACACTCCTGCATTGCTGGCGGGAATGTAAATTGATATAGCCTCTATGGAAGACAGTATGGAGATTTCTTAAAAAAACTAAAAATAGAAGCACAATACGACCCAGCCATCCCACTCTTAGGCTTATACCTTGATGAAATCAAAACTGAAAGAAGCACCTGTACCCCAATATTCATTGCAGCTCTCTATACAATAGCTAGAACATGGAAGCAACCTAGATGCCCATCGACAAACGAATGGATCCAAAACCTCTGGTTTATATATACAATGGAATACTACACAGCTGTAAAGAGAAATGCATAAGAATCAGCCCTAATGAGGTGGCTGGCTCTATAAACTATCGTAAAATGTAAAGTCAGTCAGAAAGAGAAGGACAAGTACAATATACTAACACATATATATGGAATCTAGTAGGATGGTGATGATGGCACATGCAGTGAAGTGACAGAAAGACAGACATGGACAGTGGACATATGGACATTGTGGGGAAGGAACAGTGGGTCAGAGACGCAAAGGAAGCAGCTTGAAGGCCTGTACTATCATATCTGATGAAAATAGCTATAGCCATTGCCCTGTGGGAAAAGCAGATCCTTCATGGGTGCTGTATGACGGTCTGGAGGGGTGGGATGGGGAGGATATACATATGACTAGCCTGAGAGCATATATATCTGTAAACAACAAAACTCTTTAAAAGTTAAAAGCAAAATAAAAGTTAAAAAAATGAAATGAAGAAAAAAAAAAAACTGCTGAATGTATACTAAGCTAAAGATTTACTAGTTTTTTTTTTGTTGTTGTTGTTGTTTTGCAAATTATTTGCCTGACTTTTAAAAAGAAAGTTTAATATTTAGTAGTGTGTTAAAATGCTAGCATTGTCTAAAGTCAAATTTTGGTAAACATTATTCTTTGTAAAATCAGAAATTAATGTTTTTTTTAATTCTTAAAACTATCCAGGATTCCCTGGTAGTCCAGTGGTTAGAGAGTCTGCCTTGCCATGCAAAGGGTATCAGCCTGGCCTGGGAAGATTCCACATGCAACAGAACGGCTGGGTCAGTGTGTCTAATTGGGAGCCAGTGGTCTGGAGCACATGCGTCCAGAGCTGCTGCCCTTCAACGAGAGAGGCCACTGCAATGGAAGGCCCACACATGCCAAAAAAATTTTAAAAATGATGGATGAAAATCAATATAAAAATAAATGGGGTTTCCCTGGTGGTCCAGTGGGTAAGGACACTGCCTTGCAGTGCAAGGGACGCCGGTTCGATCCCTGGCCTGGGAAGATCCCACGTGCTGCGGAGTGGCTGGACCAATGTGTCCAATTACCGAGCCAGAGCTCTGGAGCGCATGCGCCCAGAGCTGGTGCTCTGCAACAACAGAGGCCACTGTGATGGGAGGCCCACAAGGTCCAAAGAGCAAAATTGAAGAACAATAAAAATCATCAGCCCTAATGAGGTGGCTGGCTCTATAAACTATCGTAAATGTAAAGTCAGACAGAAAGAGAAGGACAAGTACAATATACTAACACATATATATGGAATCTAGTAGGATGGTGATGATGGCACATGCAGTGAAGTGACAGAAAGACAGACATGGACAGTGGACATATGGACATTGTGGGGAAGGAACAGTGGGTCAGAGACGCAAAGGAAGCAGCTTGAAGGCCTGTACTATCATATCTGATGAAAATAGCTATAGCCATTGCCCTGTGGGAAAAGCAGATCCTTCATGGGTGCTGTATGACGGTCTGGAGGGGTGGGATGGGGAGGATATACATATGACTAGCCTGAGAGCATATATATCTGTAAACAACAAAACTCTTTAAAAGTTAAAAGCAAAATAAAAGTTAAAAAAATGAAATGAAGAAAAAAAAAAAACTGCTGAATGTATACTAAGCTAAAGATTTACTAGTTTTTTTTTTGTTGTTGTTGTTGTTTTGCAAATTATTTGCCTGACTTTTAAAAAGAAAGTTTAATATTTAGTAGTGTGTTAAAATGCTAGCATTGTCTAAAGTCAAATTTTGGTAAACATTATTCTTTGTAAAATCAGAAATTAATGTTTTTTTTAATTCTTAAAACTATCCAGGATTCCCTGGTAGTCCAGTGGTTAGAGAGTCTGCCTTGCCATGCAAAGGGTATCAGCCTGGCCTGGGAAGATTCCACATGCAACAGAACGGCTGGGTCAGTGTGTCTAATTGGGAGCCAGTGGTCTGGAGCACATGCGTCCAGAGCTGCTGCCCTTCAACGAGAGGCCACTGCAATGGAAGGCCCACACATGCCAAAAAAATTTTAAAAATGATGGATGAAAATCAATATAAAAATAAATGGGGTTTCCCTGGTGGTCCAGTGGGTAAGGACACTGCCTTGCAGTGCAAGGGACGCCGGTTCGATCCCTGGCCTGGGAAGATCCCACGTGCTGCGGAGTGGCTGGACCAATGTGTCCAATTACCGAGCCAGAGCTCTGGAGCGCATGCGCCCAGAGCTGGTGCTCTGCAACAACAGAGGCCACTGTGATGGGAGGCCCACAAGGTCCAAAGAGCAAAAATTGATGAAAATAGAGAAATGAAAGACCAATAGAAGTGGCCCTCTCACCCCCCTCCTTCCCCAACCTGCCCCCCAAAAAAGAATTAAAAAAAAAAAAAAGAATAAATGAGGCACAATGGGGGAAAAAAGCTATACAATCCATGTTTTTGGCTAGAGTTTTATAATCACTTAAGCATGATTAAAATAAGCATTATATTGACATGGTTGTTGCTTTCTATGACAGGAAAGAACCCTGTTTTCTTTGCCTGGAGTGCATATTTGTACATGTGCTTACCTATCATTAAATTCTAGCTCAGATTTGAAAACTAAAGTATTGCCTTAGTTTGTAAGACTGAAACTGCCATTTGGATTACTTGAATGATTAAGATATTCAAAGTCCACCAATCATGAAATCAAAGTGACTTGTAGAATAAATTACGTGGAGACTAGAACTATAAGCTCCTCTAGAAGTCACAATTCTCAGGTGGAAATTTTGTTCCTAGAGATACTGTGTTCTGCTTTTGTTTGTTTTCAGAACAAGTTTTAGGAAGTTGGATTTTCTTTCCTGTCTTAGAAGTGTATCCTAGTTACAAATATAATGCCATAGCAATATATTATTTCTAAGGCATGCAGGAAAATGAAGAAAATTGATTGGCCATCATTTTCTCTAAATGGCCATCCATTGTAGGAATATTATAAACATAATTCTCACTTGAGGAGAGAAGTTGAATTACAGGAGGTCCAAAATCTAAGAGTCCATACAACTGTAATATTCTTTAATCTATGTGAAGAAAATGTGAAGATCAGTATATGTGGAAAGAAAATTAAAAAATATAGCTGCCCTTCAACGAGAGGCCACTGCAATGGAAGGCCCACACATGCCAAAAAAATTTAAAATGATGGATGAAAATCAATATAAAAATAAATGGGGTTTCCCTGGTGGTCCAGTGGGTAAGGACACTGCCTTGCAGTGCAAGGGACGCCGGTTCGATCCCTGGCCTGGGAAGATCCCACGTGCTGCGGAGTGGCTGGACCAATGTGTCCAATTACCGAGCCAGAGCTCTGGAGCGCATGCGCCCAGAGCTGGTGCTCTGCAACAACAGAGGCCACTGTGATGGGAGGCCCACAAGGTCCAAAGAGCAAAAATTGATGAAAATAGAGAAATGAAAGACCAATAGAAGTGGCCCTCTCACCCCCCTCCTTCCCCAACCTGCCCCCCAAAAAAGAATTAAAAAAAAAAGAAAAAAAGAATAAATGAGGCACAATGGGGGAAAAAAGCTATACAATCCATGTTTTTGGCTAGAGTTTTATAATCACTTAAGCATGATTAAAATAAGCATTATATTGACATGGTTGTTGCTTTCTATGACAGGAAAGAACCCTGTTTTCTTTGCCTGGAGTGCATATTTGTACATGTGCTTACCTATCATTAAATTCTAGCTCAGATTTGAAAACTAAAGTATTGCCTTAGTTTGTAAGACTGAAACTGCCATTTGGATTACTTGAATGATTAAGATATTCAAAGTCCACCAATCATGAAATCAAAGTGACTTGTAGAATAAATTACGTGGAGACTAGAACTATAAGCTCCTCTAGAAGTCACAATTCTCAGGTGGAAATTTTGTTCCTAGAGATACTGTGTTCTGCTTTTGTTTGTTTTCAGAACAAGTTTTAGGAAGTTGGATTTTCTTTCCTGTCTTAGAAGTGTATCCTAGTTACAAATATAATGCCATAGCAATATATTATTTCTAAGGCATGCAGGAAAATGAAGAAAATTGATTGGCCATCATTTTCTCTAAATGGCCATCCATTGTAGGAATATTATAAACATAATTCTCACTTGAGGAGAGAAGTTGAATTACAGGAGGTCCAAAATCTAAGAGTCCATACAACTGTAATATTCTTTAATCTATGTGAAGAAAATGTGAAGATCAGTATATGTGGAGAAACTAGAAAATATAAAAAGCTAGAAACAGGGGTTATACAATTTAATTAAGGTCATTGAGCACCTAATGCTGGTTTGCTCACTGCTTCAGGAGCCCAATTCTCATCTCCATCAGATTCTAGCAGACGGCATAGAGAAAACACAATTTCCAGTATCTCTCTGTACCTAGGAAATCATCCTACCTTTGTTTCTTCAATAAATTTAAGAAACAGACTGAATTTTTTGTTCGTTTTTAATCCCACTCTTTCACTCTTCCCAAACTTTGGAGAAATATAGTTAAATACGATTATCATGAAGATATCTAACTTACTATGATTCTAAAATTTCTTCTGCCCAAGTATAAGTTCATGCACCCTGGGGTGGAGAGAATCAAACTCATTATGTCGTTTATCCCAGGTAACTATAAAAAGTAGGAACTTGTAAGTTTTGCACCCAACAATTAACAACTTTTCTATTTACTACTGTGAGTATAATTGGATCTGAATGAACAGGATAAATATAAAAGTGGTCTCTATATGGGGTAGCTGAAAAATTCAATAACATGAATTCAATGTACACATATATACTTTGTCAAAATAATATAAATAGTAAGGAAATGTAATAATCAAATTCACATCAATAATATTCTTATAGGAATTTTATGTCACTGTTTAATATAAACCTAAATATAACTCTATATCATGTTAACTGAAGTATTTTCTGTGGTTTTATTTCATTTAATCCATAAAAATCTTAGCCCATTATTAATACATGTTTTTAGTTCATAAAACTACTGTCTGAGGTTATTGAAAAATAATGAATTAATGGATAATTATGATTATTATAATTCTGCTTTTGTTTGTTTTCAGAACAAGTTTTAGGAAGTTGGATTTTCTTTCCTGTCTTAGAAGTGTATCCTAGTTACAAATATAATGCCATAGCAATATATTATTTCTAAGGCATGCAGGAAAATGAAGAAAATTGATTGGCCATCATTTTCTCTAAATGGCCATCCATTGTAGGAATATTATAAACATAATTCTCACTTGAGGAGAGAAGTTGAATTACAGGAGGTCCAAAATCTAAGAGTCCATACAACTGTAATATTCTTTAATCTATGTGAAGAAAATGTGAAGATCAGTATATGTGGAGAAACTAGAAAATATAAAAAGCTAGAAACAGGGGTTATACAATTTAATTAAGGTCATTGAGCACCTAATGCTGGTTTGCTCACTGCTTCAGGAGCCCAATTCTCATCTCCATCAGATTCTAGCAGACGGCATAGAGAAAACACAATTTCCAGTATCTCTCTGTACCTAGGAAATCATCCTACCTTTGTTTCTTCAATAAATTTAAGAAACAGACTGAATTTTTTGTTCGTTTTTAATCCCACTCTTTCACTCTTCCCAAACTTTGGAGAAATATAGTTAAATACGATTATCATGAAGATATCTAACTTACTATGATTCTAAAATTTCTTCTGCCCAAGTATAAGTTCATGCACCCTGGGGTGGAGAGAATCAAACTCATTATGTCGTTTATCCCAGGTAACTATAAAAGTAGGAACTTGTAAGTTTTGCACCCAACAATTAACAACTTTTCTATTTACTACTGTGAGTATAATTGGATCTGAATGAACAGGATAAATATAAAAGTGGTCTCTATATGGGGTAGCTGAAAAATTCAATAACATGAATTCAATGTACACATATATACTTTGTCAAAATAATATAAATAGTAAGGAAATGTAATAATCAAATTCACATCAATAATATTCTTATAGGAATTTTATGTCACTGTTTAATATAAACCTAAATATAACTCTATATCATGT
Organism: Tragulus kanchil; assembly: GCA_022376925.1. Classification (NCBI taxonomy): domain Eukaryota; kingdom Metazoa; phylum Chordata; class Mammalia; order Artiodactyla; family Tragulidae; genus Tragulus; species Tragulus kanchil. The sequence goes on along the minus strand of JAIOJX010000003.1, from coordinate 81,783,983 downwards.
TAACTGAAGTATTTTCTGTGGTTTTTATTTCATTTAATCCATAAAAAATCTTAGCCCATTATTAATACATGTTTTTAGTTCATAAAACTACTGTCTGAGGTTATTGACAAAAATAATGAATTAATGGATAATTATGATATAACCATTAAATTCAATTCTAACTAATTTTTAGATATATTTAAAACTATTCTAAGTGAATCCAAGTTTAAAAACCAAACAAATTGTATCTTAGGGTTCTAGAGATGGTGATTTTTAACTCTCTATTTTAAGAGAGACCCATTTTCTTATATAAGAATAATCCTTCTACTCATACTTGTGATTCCATTTCCTGGGATATGTATCTAAATTATTTTCATCCTTAATAACTTTGGTGCAATGTGCAAAATTGCTTATGATGCTTTATTTATAACTACAACGTCAAAACAAGTATTTCCCCTTCTCTCATCTTAATATTTAATATTTATCTCTTGACTAATTTCTGTCTCCTTTGTCTGATAATTAAGATTTTAATCTGAGTTTTCCTTCATAACATCCTTAAAATTTATTTGCATTAAGGCTTCATTATTGACAGAAGAAGTAATGCTCTTCTAACTCAGACTAATCTCTCTATGGTATTCGATTTTTTTTTCTTTTTTGGCAACTTCTATTGGTCTTTAATTTATTTTATTTTCATCCGTCTTTGTTCTTTGGCCCGTGTGCGCCTCCCATCACAGTGTCCTCTCTCGTTGCAGAGCACCGGCTCTGGGCACATGCGCTCCATAGTTCCAGCTGGGTAGTTGGACACATCAATCCAGCCACTCCACAGCACGTGGGATCTTCCCAGACCAGGGATTGAACAAGCAACCCTTGCACTGCAGGTGGTGTCCTTACCCTCCAGGGAAGTCTGGTATTTGAAATTTAAGGTCACTCTCATTTTCAGCACTATTATCTATCATTTGTGTCTCTTAACCATCATGATATTTTTTTCCTAGATTTTTCTTTCCTGTATAGTTCTCCTCTGACTAACTATATCGATTTAATTGTTTCTCACTCTAAATTTTAACCATTGGCTTTCTCTTTATCCTCTATTTTTCTCTTTTCATCCAGTTTAATCTTAGTGTATGTTCTTACTGACAGATCTCCTTCCTGATTTCAACCAACCGTAAAGCAATGATTCCTAAAACTTCAACTTAAAACAAATCTCTCACTTGGACTCAGCTATTGTATTTCTATCTCCATAATGGATCTCCAAGTTTATGCTACAAAATAAGTCAATAGCCCTATAAAATTTTCTTTTTCCCTTCCATTTTTATGGTCTTGTTAATGAAAGGCACTCACCTAAATTCGGAGTACTCTCTTAATTATTTGTTGTTGTTATTCAGTCACTCAGTCAAGTCTGACTCTGTGACTCCATGGAATGCAGCACCCTGGTTTCCCTGTTGTTCACTGTCCCTAGTTTGCTTAAACAAATATCCATTAAGTTGATGATGCTATCCAACCATGTCATCCTCTGTCGCTCTCTTCTCCTCATGCTCTCAATCTTTCCCAGCATCAGAGTCTTTACCAATGGGTTGGTTTTTCAAATCGGGTGGCCAAAGTTTTAGAGCTTCAACTTCAGCATCAGTTCTTATTCTTTCAACAAATACACAGGGTTGATTTTCTTTAGGGTTAACTGGTTTGATATCCTTGCAGTCTAAGTGGCTCTCAAGAGTCTTCTCCAACACCAAAATTATAAGCAATCAATTGTTCAGTGCCTAGCCTTCTGTACGGTTCAACACTCACATCCATATATGGCTCCTGGAAAAGCCGGAATATACAAACCTTTGTCAGCAAAATGATGTCTCTGTTTTTGAATACACTGCCTAGCTTTTCTTTCAAGAAGAAACTGGATTTTAATTTCATGACTGCCATCACCATCCACAGTGATTTTGGAGCCTCTCCAGTCCTGTGGCCTCTGCTGAGTTTTCAAATTTCCTGGCATATTTAGTGCATCACTTTAATGCCATAATCTTTTAAGACTTGAAACAGTTCAGCTTGGATTCCATCACCTCTACTAACTTTGTTCATTGCTATGCTTCCTTAGGCCTGTCTGACTTCACACTCTAGGATGTCTTGCTCTAGGTGGTTTGATCACACCATCATGGTTATCCTGGTCATTCAGACATTTTTTGTACAGTCTTTCTGTGTATTCTTGTCACCTCTTTTCAAGATCTTCTGCTTCTATTAGGTCCATATCATATCTGTCCTTTATTGTCCCATCTTTCTATGAAATATTCCTTTGGTATCTCTCATTTTCTCTTTATTATTGGAGCACAGTTAAAATAAGTTTCAGCCTCCCTTTCTCTTAGCTGTGGCCATAGACCTGAGCACCAATAGACATAATGGGTAAGGAAGTAATATTTTCTATTTATACATATAGCCAGAGACATCCTTCATAGCTACTCTTACTTTTCATAATTTTCTTTAAGTTGTAAGGAAATTTGAGCCAAACTGATTGCTTGAAACTGGAAATTAGGAAAATCTCTGTCAATTTAAGAATCTGGATAATTGTGTTAGAGTTTCCCCATACAGTTCCTTTTTATGAATGAGGAATAATCTTCTGTTGTATTATACCATTAGTAGTTTTGTTCATTGTAGTAGTTTTGTACTCATTTACATTGAGTACATAAGAAAAAAAAAACGAATCCCCAAAATTGAATGGCATTGTAGAACTCAACATTTCTCTGACTTGATCAGTCATGCAGATGCTTGTATGCACACACAAACACACACACACACAGACACACACATCTATTCAGCTATCTATTAATTATATCTACCCATGTACCTATACTGCTCATTTACTTCTTTGATTTCCTCATTTAATTCAGTTGTTTATTTTTGCTAAGGTGAACATTTTCAAATGGACCCTTAGTAGGTCTTCTTGGAGGTAGCCTCAACTCTACTTATCCCTCATCTTTCCTTAATCTTTTTTTTTTTTGCCACTTCTATTCATCTTTCATTAATTCATTTTCATCCATCTTTGTTACCTGGCCTGTGTGGGCCTCCCATTGCAGAGGCCTCACTTGTTGCAGAGCACTGGCTCTGGGCACATGTGCTCCAGAGGTCCGGCTGGATAGTTGGACACATCGGTCCAGCCACTCCACAACACGTGGGAGCTTTCCAGGCCAGGGATCGAACAAGCAACCCTTGCACTGCAGGGTGGTATCCTTACCCACTGGACCACTAGGGAACCCACCCTTAATCTTTTATACAAAATAATTCTTCATAAGTAAATTCCTAATTACTTAACTCACCTATTCAAAATATTCAATTATTGCCATTGCTTTCTATTAATCTAGACTTGAGGGTCCCTTGGACTGCAAAGAGATCGAACCAGTCAAGCCTAAAGAAAATCAACCCTGAATACTCATTGGAAGAACTAATGCTGAAGCTGAAGCTTCATACCTTGGCCACCTGATTGGAGCACAGTTAAAATAAGTTTCAGCCTCCCTTTCTCTTAGCTGTGGCCATAGACCTGAGCACCAATAGACATAATGGGTAAGGAAGTAATATTTTCTATTTATACATATAGCCAGAGACATCCTTCATAGCTACTCTTACTTTTCATAATTTTCTTTAAGTTGTAAGGAAATTTGAGCCAAACTGATTGCTTGAAACTGGAAATTAGGAAAATCTCTGTCAATTTAAGAATCTGGATAATTGTGTTAGAGTTTCCCCATACAGTTCCTTTTTATGAATGAGGAATAATCTTCTGTTGTATTATACCATTAGTAGTTTTGTTCATTGTAGTAGTTTTGTACTCATTTACATTGAGTACATAAGAAAAAAAAAACGAATCCCCAAAATTGAATGGCATTGTAGAACTCAACATTTCTCTGACTTGATCAGTCATGCAGATGCTTGTATGCACACACAAACACACACACACAGACACACACATCTATTCAGCTATCTATTAATTATATCTACCCATGTACCTATACTGCTCATTTACTTCTTTGATTTCCTCATTTAATTCAGTTGTTTATTTTTGCTAAGGTGAACATTTTCAAATGGACCCTTAGTAGGTCTTCTTGGAGGTAGCCTCAACTCTACTTATCCCTCATCTTTCCTTAATCTTTTTTTTTTTTGCCACTTCTATTCATCTTTCATTAATTCATTTTCATCCATCTTTGTTACCTGGCCTGTGTGGGCCTCCCATTGCAGAGGCCTCACTTGTTGCAGAGCACTGGCTCTGGGCACATGTGCTCCAGAGGTCCGGCTGGATAGTTGGACACATCGGTCCAGCCACTCCACAACACGTGGGAGCTTTCCAGGCCAGGGATCGAACAAGCAACCCTTGCACTGCAGGGTGGTATCCTTACCCACTGGACCACTAGGGAACCCACCCTTAATCTTTTATACAAAATAATTCTTCATAAGTAAATTCCTAATTACTTAACTCACCTATTCAAAATATTCAATTATTGCCATTGCTTTCTATTAATCTAGACTTGAGGGTCCCTTGGACTGCAAAGAGATCGAACCAGTCAAGCCTAAAGAAAATCAACCCTGAATACTCATTGGAAGAACTTATGCTGAAGCTGAAGCTTCAATACCTTGGCCACCTGAGGTGAAGAGATGACTCATTGTGAAACCTCCTGATGTTGGGAAAAAATAGAAGGGGATGACAGAGGACAAGATGGTTGGAGGGTATCACTGAGTGAATGGACATGAGTTTGAGCAAGCTGTGGGAGACAGTGAAGGACAAGGAAACCTGGTGTGCTGCAGTTCATGAGATCACAAAGAGCTGGACATGATTGAGTGACTGAACTGAACTGAATATAATATTTATTGAATACTGTGATTCAAATATTCCTATCTACTTAGAGGTATAAAAAAGCATATTTCCTAATCTTAAGAAACTATTTTAGTGAGAATTACACATAAAAATAACTATAAATGGGCTTCCCTGGTTGTCCAGTGGGTAAGGACACCGCCTTGCAGTGCAAGGGGCACCTGTTCGATCCCTGGCCTGTGAAGATCCCACGTGCGGCAGAGTGGCTGGACTGATGTGTCCAAATACTAAGCCAGAGCTCTAGAGCACATGTGCCCAGAGCCAGCGCTCTGCGACAACAGAGGCCACTGTGATGGGATGCCCACACGGGCCAAAGAGCAAAGATTGATGAAAATGGATAAATGAAAGACCAATAGAAGTGACCATCCTGCACCCCCTTCCCTCCCCAACTCACGCCCCCCAAAATAAATAAATAAATAAATAAATAAATAAATAAATAAAATAACTATGAAAACATTAGTATTCTCCCCTTCTACATAGGATAAAAGCCAGACCCCTTGACTTGACAAAAGATGACTCCGAGAATTTCTAGTAGTTATTAAGCAGATGTTTTGAAAGCAAGAGCAATGATCATTAGAAGCCAGCATAGCCTCACAAAGAATAACTTCTTTTTTGGTAAAGTTGCTAAACTGGCAAATTAGGTGAATTTTGTAGACAAATTTTGTTAATTTCAGCAAAGCTATATTTGTCCTCAGAAAAGTTATTTTGTTGATATCCTTGGAAGTAGATGGGGCAGTATTAGTTGGAAGACAAAGCTTTAGAATATTGATTGGTGGATACATGATAACTAAATACTTTATATATTTGACACTAAGCTATTCCCAGAGAGGTTGAGTATGGGAACACTGTATTCAAAAGTATCCATTATTAATATTAAACTAGGACCATTCTGTGAAATACATTTGATTGCAGAGAAACAGGAGACAATTGAAACACTTGACACTGCCATCCAAAATAATTGACAATAGCTACATGTGACTACTGAGCACTGAAATCTGGCTAGCATCACTGAGGAACTACATTTTCAACTTGTTGAATTAAATTAACACAAAGTTGAATATTCAAATATGATTAGTAGCCAACATATTGGACAATAAAAACCTAGCAGTTTTCTATCATCAAAGTTCTACTGGATATTCCTGGTTTGATAGACTTGGGATAAACATGAACAACAGTGATGCATTTGTGATAGAAAATGAACAGATTCAAATCCAGAAATTAAAAGAACACCATACAAGTCAGACATTAAGGTTTTGAGTAAATCAAGAAGCCCCTCCAGTGTCTATGGGACCAGACATTTGCTTAAAGAGAAAATCTTTAGAATGCACACTTTTAAACTATTTAGAAAAAAGTAATGATAAATGAAAAAATACTTTTTTTTCATTTAGGCAGTTACACAGGTAAATTTAGACTTATGATGGTAAAATTATTTAATAGTCAGTGCTTAATGCATCTGGGCTACTATTGAGACACTTAGCATATTATTTTATCTAATCACCATTTGCAATCTTATGATACAGTATTTATATGATATGTAATATCATTATTATCACAGTTTGCATATATAGAAACAATGTCTTAGAAAAAGTAAATGTCATATTTATAAGATTACACCATTAGATAATAACCTAGCAGAGGTTTCAACTCTCATCTGTCCAAAACCAGTACCCTAATTTTTAATCACCAGACACCATTGCCTCTGATTGTATAGGATGCTGTTTGAAGAGTCTTCTCACATTCTTACTTTATTAAAGGCTAGTGTGAGAGGTAGTTGACATTTGAGGATAGCAATGCTGTGATCAGTTAATACAGACATTTTGAAATCTATGAAAAAATCTAGCATTCTAATTGTTTTCTGAACACATGTTCTAGCACTTACTTGTATTTTAGTATAAAAAAGGTTCAGTATGAATTTATTTCAGCAGTAAAATTAAGTTTTGTAATTAATATAAACTGCAAATTAAAATATATAGCATTAATATTATGCTAATAACTCTAAAATAAATTATTACCTTTTAAGTCACATTGTAACAGCTTATGGCTTGTGAGTAAAATTTGAAAATTGCAAAGCATGTGCACCACTAACTACATTACAATGGATATATAATTTGGACTTTTATTCTTAATTTCCAAATTCGTCATGTTTTTTGACCCAAATAAAGAAATTATTCAAATTTGTCACCTTCTCTATTCTAACCCCAAAGTGTGCTACACGTGTTAATACATAGTTTGAGTTAATAATTTATTACACATTTGCCTTGTGAAAAAGAATAAGACATTCTGAAATTATAACAAAATTAAATGACTTGGATGAAAATACCTTCATATTTCACCTGACTCTCAGTAATAAGAGGGTGCAACACCTTGAAGGAAATGAATCCACATCTTATTCTTTGCTTTTCAGAGAATAAGAAACTTTAGAACATAATCTACAGGCTTTGCACCTCTCAGACCATGTTTCATATGAATCTCATTGTTAAATAGTTATTTGGTTGGCAGAAACTTCTGTTACTTAGATATGAAATGCAGGGTATAAAGAGCAATTCATGTTAAGAGGCAAATCAGACATTTGTTTATATTATTCCAGATAGTACTGCTACTTTCCTTGCATGTTTTTCTACTCTTAGAAATAGAGTTCATGCTTCTACATCATAAAGAGAGCAACAAAAACTATGCAGAAGAGAAAGCACTGTAAAATTGGGAAAGTTTGCTGCCAAAGGAAGGGATCAATGATGCTGATATTCTTCAGAGAAAACGTGCTTGGAACTTGAAGTAATACTAGACAGGCAAGTGCCTGAAAGGAGTGTATTGTTCTAAGAGAGTGGCTCAGCAGGTAAAGAATTCGCCTGCGATGCAGGAGGCAAAGGATATTGCGGTTCGATCCCCATGCCTGAAAGAGCCCCTGAGGAAGAAAATGACAACCCACTCCAGTATTCTTGCCTGAAAAATCCCACAGACAGAGTAGCCTGGTTGGACACAGTCCAAGGGGCTGCAAAGAGTTGGACATGGCTGAGCAACTAAGTAACCACAAAACAAAAAATGAGAAAGTGAAAGTGAGGAAGTGTGTATGTGGTTCTCATCCTGAGAACACAAGTCCTCTGGGTTTAAGTGCCCGATCAGACAACGAGGACCAGCCCTAACTTGTCTACTCCTCTTTACCCACCATCATTCAGCTCTGGTACAATTCCAAGACGCCTAGAGAAATACGTATTTCAACTAGTATTACTGTCCAGTAGTGAAAACTAAAGCTCTTTTTCCAAACCTAAGCAAGATTTTGTGGCCTCATAATTTTTATTATGTTTGAGAATTTTCTGATATTTGCTGGTGAGGGTGGTAAAAAAAAAAAAGGAAGAAATTTGCAACTGGCACATCCACTAGCAAGTCTGTATCTGACACTATTAGGGAACACAATTTGCTAGCTTATTATGTCTGATCAGCAGTGACAGATGTATTCCTGATTATTTGCTGCTTACCACATTCGATTAGGAGACACAGGTTTGTTGCTTATTATTTCTGATTAATGGTCCACAACTGGCATCCCCAGGCGATGGCTCCAAGTTGTCATGAGTTAGGTTAACCCATACCACGCATGAGTTTTTCCCTGAAAGACATCTATTAAATTTACCCACAGTTTAGTCTTCTTGCTAGTTCCATTGTTTGCATACACATTAGATTAATTTTTCTATAACTTTTGGTTAAATAGAGGCTGGGCAGAAAAGCTCCAGGATAATGACATGGGGAGTCATCAGAAAAGGTACTGGCTGAAGTTTCAGTAAGTATTTGGTGGCAAGCAGAAATCTCCTAAAAGTGGGCCACTCAGTAACCACCTGCATCTGACAACCTCACCAGTAGGCAGGGTTACTTCTTTATACGTATTCCACAGAACTGGGATTCTTAAATAAAAGCAGTTTGCCTAGAGAAATTTGAATTTGAGATATATTTATTTTACTATAATATATAGGATAAAATATTAAAAATTATTTCTTATTTATCTGAAATTCAAATTTAACTGAATATCTGGTTCACAAAGCAGAGAATATAGGTTATACAACTTGCATCACAATCTTTCAAGGGTGGAAATGACATCTTGCAAGACATTATTTTGGAAAGATAATAGGGTAGACTATTGCTAGAGCCATAAGAACAAAAAGAGACACTGTAAAGTGAATAAGAGAATTATAGGAGGTATAATCAGCTGCATCCTTTTGGGGAATTTTCTCTTCCAGAAATTTGACTAGAGTACTCAGGCATGAATACTGCTACATTAATTCATGTTGGTTCACATCTCGTCAGAAAAAAATAATGAACAGATATCAATCCTCTTAATGCATGCATGCATTAACTATCACAAATGAAGACATTTATATAATTTAACTAATAATATAAGATTTGTTCTGATTAACTAAGCAAAATAGACCGCATTATCTAATTACTGCAAAACACACTTTTCTGATTTTAATCAGCAAAATGATATTTGCTGGTGAGGGTGGTAAAAAAAAAAAAGGAAGAAATTTGCAACTGGCACATCCACTAGCAAGTCTGTATCTGACACTATTAGGGAACACAATTTGCTAGCTTATTATGTCTGATCAGCAGTGACAGATGTATTCCTGATTATTTGCTGCTTACCACATTCGATTAGGAGACACAGGTTTGTTGCTTATTATTTCTGATTAATGGTCCACAACTGGCATCCCCAGGCGATGGCTCCAAGTTGTCATGAGTTAGGTTAACCCATACCACGCATGAGTTTTTCCCTGAAAGACATCTATTAAATTTACCCACAGTTTAGTCTTCTTGCTAGTTCCATTGTTTGCATACACATTAGATTAATTTTTCTATAACTTTTGGTTAAATAGAGGCTGGGCAGAAAAGCTCCAGGATAATGACATGGGGAGTCATCAGAAAAGGTACTGGCTGAAGTTTCAGTAAGTATTTGGTGGCAAGCAGAAATCTCCTAAAAGTGGGCCACTCAGTAACCACCTGCATCTGACAACCTCACCAGTAGGCAGGGTTACTTCTTTATACGTATTCCACAGAACTGGGATTCTTAAATAAAAGCAGTTTGCCTAGAGAAATTTGAATTTGAGATATATTTATTTTACTATAATATATAGGATAAAATATTAAAAATTATTTCTTATTTATCTGAAATTCAAATTTAACTGAATATCTGGTTCACAAAGCAGAGAATATAGGTTATACAACTTGCATCACAATCTTTCAAGGGTGGAAATGACATCTTGCAAGACATTATTTTGGAAAGATAATAGGGTAGACTATTGCTAGAGCCATAAGAACAAAAAGAGACACTGTAAAGTGAATAAGAGAATTATAGGAGGTATAATCAGCTGCATCCTTTTGGGGAATTTTCTCTTCCAGAAATTTGACTAGAGTACTCAGGCATGAATACTGCTACATTAATTCATGTTGGTTCACATCTCGTCAGAAAAAAATAATGAACAGATATCAATCCTCTTAATGCATGCATGCATTAACTATCACAAATGAAGACATTTATATAATTTAACTAATAATATAAGATTTGTTCTGATTAACTAAGCAAAATAGACCGCATTATCTAATTACTGCAAAACACACTTTTCTGATTTTAATCAGTAAAATGATATTGTTGATTTAAGGGCTATGAGTTTTTATTTAAGTACTGTGTACTCAATTAAGTGTGTGAATTAGGTTAAGCACTTAATAGAGTTTAAATAGTTGTCCTAAGTTATAGCTATAGAACTTGCAGGTGGTATAGTGGTTAAGAATCCACCTGCCAATGCAGGAGACACAGGTTTGGTCCCTGTTCCAATGGAATTCTGCATGCTTCGCATCAACTAGGCCCATGCACAACAACTACTGAACATGCTCACTGCAGCTACTGAGACCTCTATGCTCAAGGCTCCACGCTCCACAGCAAAAGAAGTTGCTGTGAGGAGAATCCTCACAACACAACAAAGAAGAGCTCCTGCTCCTGCAACTAGGGAAACTGCATGCACAGAAACAGAGCAACCAAAGGCATAGAGCAACAACAGCAAATAAATAAAAAAATTAAAATTTTGTTGTTGTTCAGTCACTAAGTTCTGTTGAATTGTTTGTGACCCCATGGACAAGTAGCATGCCTGACTTCCCTGTCCTTCAGTATCTCCTGGAGTTTCCACCACTTCTTAATATCTTCTGCTTCTGTTAGGTCCTTTCTATTTCTGTCCTTTATTGTGCCTATCTTTGCATGAAATGTCCCCTTGGTATCTATGATTTTCTTTCTTTTTTTTTTTTTTAAAGACTTATTTATTTATTTATTTTGGGCGGGGGTCGTGTTGGGGAGGGAGGGGAGCAGGCGGGCCACTTCTATTGGTCTTTCTCTATGTTCATCAGTCTTTGTTCTTTGGCTCCTGTGGGCCTCCCATCGCGGTGGCGTCTGTCGTTGTAGAGCGCCGGCTCTGGGCGCATGCGCTCCAGAGCTCTGGCGCGGTAATTGGACACATCAGTCCAGCTGCTCCGCGGCACGTGGGATTTTCCCAGGCCAGGGCTCGAACCGGCGCCCCCTGCACTGCAAGGCGGTGTCCTTACCCACTGGACCACCAGGGGAAGCCCTCTATGATTTTCTTAACAAGATTTCTAGTCTTTCCCATTCTATTGTTTCCTCTATTTCTTTGCATTGTTCACTTCAGAAGGCATTCTTATCTCCTCTTCCTATTCTCTGTAACTTTTGAAATCAGTTTGGTATATCTTTCTTTTTCTCTGTTGTTCTTGTCTCCACTATTTGTAAGGCCTCCTCAGACAACCATTTTGCCTTCTTGAATTTCCTTTTCTTCAGGATGATTCTGGTCAGTGCTTCCTGTACAGTGTTACAAACCTATGCCCATTGTTCTTCAGGAGTTCTGTCTATCAAATCTAATACCTTGAATCCATTCAACACCTCCACTGAATCATCATCAGGGGTTTGATTTAGGTGATACCTGAATGGTCATACCTGAACAGCAGCTGCCCCTGTTTTCTTCAAGCTAAGCCTGAATTTTGCAAAAATGATCTGTTGATCTGAGTCACAATCAGATACAGGTCTTATTTTTGCCTACTTTATAGGGCTTCTCTATCTTTTGCTGCAAAGAATATACTCAATCTGATTTCTGTATTGACCATCTGGGGATGTCTGTGCGTGCTGCTGGGAGAGGATGTTTGCTATGATCAGTGTGTTCTCTTGGGAAAACTCTGTTAGCCTTTGCCCTGCTTCATGTTGTACTCCAACCCAAACTTGTCTACTATTTCAAGTATCTCTTGACTTCTTGCTTTTGGATTCTAGTCCCCAGTGATGAAAATGACTTCTTTTTTGTTGTTAATTCTACAAGGCCTTGTGTGTCTTCATACAACCATTCAACTAGAGTTTTTTTGTCATTACTGGTTGAGGAATAGACTTGGGTAATTGTGATGTTGAAAGGTTTGCCTTGAAATTAATCAAGATCATTTTGTCATTTTTGAGATTGCACCAAAGTACTGCATTTCAGACTCTTTTTGTTGACTATGAGGCCTACTCCATTTCTTCTAAAGGATTCTTGCCCACGGTAGTAGAGTTAAATTTGCTCATTCCCATACAATTTAGTTCACTGATTTCTAAAATATTGATGTTTACTCTTGCCATCTCCTTCTTGACTACATCCAATTTAGCTTTGTTCGTGAACCTAACACTCCAGGTTCCTACATAATATTATTCTTTAGAGCATCAGATTTTACTTTCATCACCAGACATATTCACAACTGGGCATCATTTCTGCTTTGACAACCTCTTCGTTCCTTCTGTAGCTGTTTCTCTCCTCTTCTCCAGAAGCATATTGTATACCTACCTAGCAGTGGGAGGTTTCATCTTTCAGTGTAATATATTTTTGGGTTTTCATACTGTTCATGGGGTTCTCAAGACAAGAATGCTAAAGTAGCTTGGCATTCCCTTCTCCAATGGACCTTTTTTTTTTTTTTTTAATTTTGGTCTCTTTTATTTGTTTATTTGTTTTATTTTATTTTCATCCTTTCATCTATGTCCTGTGTGGGCTTCCCATTGCAGTGGCCTCTTCCATTGCAAAGCACCAATTCTGGGCACGTGTGCTCCAGAGTACTGGCTCATAATTGGACATACTAGTCCAGCCACTCCGCGGCATGTGGGATCTTCCTGGGCCAGGGATGGAACCTTTGTCCCTTGCACTGCAAGGTGCACTCTTTATCCACTGGACCACCAGGGAAGCCCTGGACCATGTTTTCTAATAACTCTCCACAATGACCCGTCTGTCTTGGGCAACCCTCATGGGATTACTTATAGCTTCATTAAGTTACACAAAGTTATATTTCCTCTGATCATTTTGGCTAGTTTTATGTAATTATAGTTTTTATTCTGTCTGCCCCGTGATGGATGAGGATAAGAGGCTTGTGCAAGCTTCCTGATGGGAAGGACTGACTCTGGGGAAACCTGGGTCTTGCTCTGATGGACATGACTGTGCTCAGAAAGTCTTTAATACAGTTTTCTACTGATGGGTGGGACTGGATTCCCTCCTTATAGTTTTTCCTGAGACCATACTATGGTAAGGGTAAATGCGACCTCCTCCAAGAGGATTTATGCCAGCATAAGGACTGCTGCTGTCAGTGACCCTGACCCTGTTGATGCATCCTCTAACGGAGACTCCCAGTCACTCACAGGCAGGTCTGTCTCAATCTCTTGTGGGGTCCCTGTCCCTTCCCCCTGATTCCTGCTGTGCACAAGGAAGTTCTGTAATCAACTATTCTGTAATCTGACTTTGAAGTCAGATTCCCTGGGTATTCTCAGTCCCTTTGTTGGATTCCTGGGTTGTGATGTCTGAGTTGGGGCTTAGAACAAAAGTATCAGAACTCCATTAGTATTATTGTTCTCTAGTTTGTGAGTTGCCTACCTAGCAGTGGGAGGTTTCATCTTTCAGTGTAATATATTTTTGGGTTTTCATACTGTTCATGGGGTTCTCAAGACAAGAATGCTAAAGTAGCTTGGCATTCCCTTCTCCAATGGACCTTTTTTTTTTTTAATTTTGGTCTCTTTTATTTGTTTATTTGTTTTATTTTATTTTCATCCTTTCATCTATGTCCTGTGTGGGCTTCCCATTGCAGTGGCCTCTTCCATTGCAAAGCACCAATTCTGGGCACGTGTGCTCCAGAGTACTGGCTCATAATTGGACATACTAGTCCAGCCACTCCGCGGCATGTGGGATCTTCCTGGGCCAGGGATGGAACCTTTGTCCCTTGCACTGCAAGGTGCACTCTTTATCCACTGGACCACCAGGGAAGCCCTGGACCATGTTTTCTAATAACTCTCCACAATGACCCGTCTGTCTTGGGCAACCCTCATGGGATTACTTATAGCTTCATTAAGTTACACAAAGTTATATTTCCTCTGATCATTTTGGCTAGTTTTATGTAATTATAGTTTTTATTCTGTCTGCCCCGTGATGGATGAGGATAAGAGGCTTGTGCAAGCTTCCTGATGGGAAGGACTGACTCTGGGGAAACCTGGGTCTTGCTCTGATGGACATGACTGTGCTCAGAAAGTCTTTAATACAGTTTTCTACTGATGGGTGGGACTGGATTCCCTCCTTATAGTTTTTCCTGAGACCATACTATGGTAAGGGTAAATGCGACCTCCTCCAAGAGGATTTATGCCAGCATAAGGACTGCTGCTGTCAGTGACCCTGACCCTGTTGATGCATCCTCTAACGGAGACTCCCAGTCACTCACAGGCAGGTCTGTCTCAATCTCTTGTGGGGTCCCTGTCCCTTCCCCCTGATTCCTGCTGTGCACAAGGAAGTTCTGTAATCAACTATTCTGTAATCTGACTTTGAAGTCAGATTCCCTGGGTATTCTCAGTCCCTTTGTTGGATTCCTGGGTTGTGATGTCTGAGTTGGGGCTTAGAACAAAAGTATCAGAACTCCATTAGTATTATTGTTCTCTAGTTTGTGAGTTGCCCACCTGGTGGGGTGAGGTTTGATTTTAACATGATTGCATCACTCCTTGCTATATTGTTGTGGCTTCTCCTTTGTCCTTGGAGATTTACCAATGAGCCTCCTGCATTGGTAAGTGAATTCTTTCGTACCAACAAAACCTGGGAAACCCTAAATATATCATTAATCATTTATAAAAAAGAAGATATATCTATACAGTGCAATTGAAATATGTTAGCAATTATTTTTAATTAAAATAGACTTCACTTTATCACAATATCCATTACTCTTCAGGCAGTATTCTCAGGCAGAGTGAACTTTCAAAAGTTTTGCTGGAGAAATAAACCTACTCAGTTAATTCATTTTAATCATACAACTTACTGTCCTGTGACAAGAACTCAGAACTAAATTCTATCATCTTGCTTGAGATTTTCAGAACTTTGGCTTAAAAAGCTATTTTTTTAATAAAGATATATTTTAATTTATGTAGTTTCATGGGAGATTTACTCTTTCTTCAGGTATAATTACATTTCAGTGTGTTAATCTATTACAGAAGATGGAAAACATCTCTTAGATAAGTATCAATATGTTACTGTAAAAAATTCAATGTATTTTATTTTTAAAATTTTCTCACCCATGGGAATTTATAGCTGCTTTCTTCATAAGCTATTGTGAACATGAAACTATAAATTTTAATTTCCAGATGAGGAAGATAATAACTCTGAAAATAAAAAAACATTTTTGCTATAATTAGACAGTAAAGCAAAACTAAATCATTGCTAAAATTATTGTTTAATAGCATAATTTTAGGTTTTATCATTCATAATTTAAAAGAAAAAATATTGCCTCCAAATTTTCACATTTAACCCTATTCTTGCTAGTATTCATGTATATATACATCATAATTCAGTAGCTAAAAATTAGAAAGAAATTTTCCCTTTCAAATCAACAGA
This sequence comes from Tragulus kanchil, assembly GCA_022376925.1. NCBI lineage: Eukaryota > Metazoa > Chordata > Mammalia > Artiodactyla > Tragulidae > Tragulus > Tragulus kanchil. The sequence continues at coordinate 81,768,260 of JAIOJX010000003.1, read as the reverse complement.
AGCTGACTTCTGAATTAAAGCTGCTTCACATATTCAGTCTCTACACAATAGCAATTGTTGATCTATTATTTCATTGGGTTTGGGACCTTTAACAAGAAGATCTGGTAATTAGGAGAATTAAATTATATGTGGATGAACAAGTTTAAATTCTGTACAAAAACAAAAAAGAAAAGAAATTCATATGGACATCAAACAAATATTTTGATGAAGCTTTGGATAAAAGAAAAATAGACACTATTGATTATTACATGATTGCATCACTCCTTGCTATATTGTTGTGGCTTCTCCTTTGTCCTTGGAGATTTACCAATGAGCCTCCTGCATTGGTAAGTGAATTCTTTCGTACCAACAAAACCTGGGAAACCCTAAATATATCATTAATCATTTATAAAAATGAAGATATATCTATACAGTGCAATTGAAATATGTTAGCAATTATTTTTAATTAAAATAGACTTCACTTTATCACAATATCCATTACTCTTCAGGCAGTATTCTCAGGCAGAGTGAACTTTCAAAAGTTTTGCTGGAGAAATAAACCTACTCAGTTAATTCATTTTAATCATACAACTTACTGTCCTGTGACAAGAACTCAGAACTAAATTCTATCATCTTGCTTGAGATTTTCAGAACTTTGGCTTAAAAAGCTATTTTTTTAATAAAGATATATTTTAATTTATGTAGTTTCATGGGAGATTTACTCTTTCTTCAGGTATAATTACATTTCAGTGTGTTAATCTATTACAGAAGATGGAAAACATCTCTTAGATAAGTATCAATATGTTACTGTAAAAAATTCAATGTATTTTATTTTTAAAATTTTCTCACCCATGGGAATTTATAGCTGCTTTCTTCATAAGCTATTGTGAACATGAAACTATAAATTTTAATTTCCAGATGAGGAAGATAATAACTCTGAAAATAAAAAAACATTTTTGCTATAATTAGACAGTAAAGCAAAACTAAATCATTGCTAAAATTATTGTTTAATAGCATAATTTTAGGTTTTATCATTCATAATTTAAAAGAAAAAATATTGCCTCCAAATTTTCACATTTAACCCTATTCTTGCTAGTATTCATGTATATATACATCATAATTCAGTAGCTAAAAATTAGAAAGAAATTTTCCCTTTCAAATCAACAGAAGCTGACTTCTGAATTAAAGCTGCTTCACATATTCAGTCTCTACACAATAGCAATTGTTGATCTATTATTTCATTGGGTTTGGGACCTTTAACAAGAAGATCTGGTAATTAGGAGAATTAAATTATATGTGGATGAACAAGTTTAAATTCTGTACAAAAACAAAAAAGAAAAGAAATTCATATGGACATCAAACAAATATTTTGATGAAGCTTTGGATAAAAGAAAAATAGACACTAGTCATACAAAGCATTATTCAAGCACCATATACAATGCTACCAAGAACAGATGTGAAGAGCTGATATTAGAGTAACAATGAATAATAAAATCCTTCACTGACAACTCCCATTTTATCAGATTATTACCAGTTCTTTGATTGGATTATATATGAGAAAAGTATATTGGGAAAGCACTAAGTATATTTCAATTATTGACTTTGCCATTAATCTATCACCAAAAATGATTCACTGCCAATAGTTTGAGTCACCTATAAAGGGGCTGAATGAGAAAGAAGCTTTCTAGAGAAATAAATCTAGTTAACAGAAGCTGCATTATTGAAAAATAAATATAGTTACAGTAGCTGAGCACATTTTATGAAACTGGTTGTGTCAAAGGCTTTATTTTCATTTTCTTATTTACCTTCTTAGAAACTCTGATGTAAGTGTTATTCTTATTTTATAAGAAAACAAACTTCAAAAAATTAATTACTAAATCTCACATGATCAATAAGTGCAAAAGCCAGGATTGATATTTCTATAGACATCTGTCTATCATCTATCTATCCATTCATCTGTCCATCTATGTACTTAGGTCCTCTAAATTAAAACTCTTATGCTTTAAATTCTACCTGGTCAATGTGTGATCATAAACTTATTCAATTTTTTTCAGTTGTTGTTCAGTCTCTAAATTGTGTCTGACATTTTGGGACCCCCACCCTGCCTGGTTTCCTTGTCATTCACTGTCTCCTGGAGTTTGTTCAAATTCATGCCCAATGAGTTGGTGTGCTATTCAGCCATCTCATTTTCTGTTACCCCTTCTCCAATCTTCAATCTTACCCAGCATCAGGGTCTTTTCCAATGAGTCAGCAATCTTCAGTTTCAGCATCAGTTCTTCCAATGAATAGTCTGGGTTTGTTTCCATTAGGATTGACTGGTTTAATCTCTTTGCAATTCAAGGAACTCTCAGGAGTCTTCTCCAGCACCACAATTTGAAAGCATCAGTTCTTCAGCACTCAATGTTCTTTATGGTCTAACTCTCACATCAAAACAGAACTACTGGAAAAACCACAGCTTTGACCATATGGACTTTTATTAGCAAAGTAATCCTAATTTTTAATATACTGTCTAGGTTTATCATACCTTTCCTTCCAAGGAGCAACCATCTTTTAGTTTCACACCTGCAATCACTGTCTAGAACAAAGTAAACAGAAATACTGAGCCCTAGGGATTGTTTTTGGTAGCAAATAAAAAAGATATTTGAAATCCATAGAATGTAAAGATTAATAGTATTACAGATATATTTACTATATTTTTTGATTTTTATTTTACTTTTAACTTTAACAGAGCTTTGTTGTTTACAGATATGTGTGATCCCAGATTAGTCATATGTATATCCCCCCATCACACCCCTCCAGGCCGTCGCACAGCACCCCCGCAGGATCCCCTTTTCTCATAGCGCAATGACAATAGCTATTTTTTTCACATATGATAGTATAGGTTTCCATGCTACTTTCTTTACATCTCCCACCCACTGTTTAATCCCAACAATATCCGTATGTATACACTCCATGACTGTCTTTCCATCGCTTCACTGCATGTGTTATCATTACCCATTTACTAGATTCCATATATATGTGTTAGTATATTGTACTTTTCCTTCTCTTTTTGGCTTACTTCACTTTTTATGATAGTTTCTAGATGCAGCCACCTCATTAGGACTGATTCTTAGGCATTTCTTTTCACAACTGTGCACTGTTCTATTGTATATATGTACCAGAGCTTTGAATTCTAGGCATTTCTAAATATCTTGTGTCCTTTGCACATTTTGGGACCCCCACCCTGCCTGGTTTCCTTGTCATTCACTGTCTCCTGGAGTTTGTTCAAATTCATGCCCAATGAGTTGGTGTGCTATTCAGCCATCTCATTTTCTGTTACCCCTTCTCCAATCTTCAATCTTACCCAGCATCAGGGTCTTTTCCAATGAGTCAGCAATCTTCAGTTTCAGCATCAGTTCTTCCAATGAATAGTCTGGGTTTGTTTCCATTAGGATTGACTGGTTTAATCTCTTTGCAATTCAAGGAACTCTCAGGAGTCTTCTCCAGCACCACAATTTGAAAGCATCAGTTCTTCAGCACTCAATGTTCTTTATGGTCTAACTCTCACATCAAAACAGAACTACTGGAAAAACCACAGCTTTGACCATATGGACTTTTATTAGCAAAGTAATCCTAATTTTTAATATACTGTCTAGGTTTATCATACCTTTCCTTCCAAGGAGCAACCATCTTTTAGTTTCACACCTGCAATCACTGTCTAGAACAAAGTAAACAGAAATACTGAGCCCTAGGGATTGTTTTTGGTAGCAAATAAAAAAGATATTTGAAATCCATAGAATGTAAAGATTAATAGTATTACAGATATATTTACTATATTTTTTGATTTTTATTTTACTTTTAACTTTAACAGAGCTTTGTTGTTTACAGATATGTGTGATCCCAGATTAGTCATATGTATATCCCCCCATCACACCCCTCCAGGCCGTCGCACAGCACCCCTGAAGGATCCCCTTTTCTCATAGCGCAATGACAATAGCTATTTTTTTCACATATGATAGTATAGGTTTCCATGCTACTTTCTTTACATCTCCCACCCACTGTTTAATCCCAACAATATCCGTATGTATACACTCCATGACTGTCTTTCCATCGCTTCACTGCATGTGTTATCATTACCCATTTACTAGATTCCATATATATGTGTTAGTATATTGTACTTTTCCTTCTCTTTTTGGCTTACTTCACTTTTTATGATAGTTTCTAGATGCAGCCACCTCATTAGGACTGATTCTTAGGCATTTCTTTTCACAACTGTGCACTGTTCTATTGTATATATGTACCAGAGCTTTTGTATCCATTCATTCGTCGATGGACACCTAGGTTGTTTCCATGTTCTAGCTATTATATAGAAAGCTTCAATGAACATTGGGATATGGGTGCTTCTTTCAGTTTTGATTTCATCAGAGTATAAGCCTAACACTGGGATTTCCAGGTTGTTTGGTGCTTCTATTTTTAGTTTTTTAAGGAATCTCCATACTGTCCTCCATAGAGGCTATATCAATCTACATTCCCACCAGCAATGCAAGAGTGTTCCCTTTTTTTCTGCATCCTCTCCAGAATTTATTGTCTGTCAATTTCTTCATGATGGCCATTCTGACATGTGTGAAGTCATATCTCACTGTAGTTTTGATTTGCATTTCTCTAATAACAAGCGAGGTTGAGCATCGTTTTATGTGTTTTGGGGCCACCTGTATGTCCTCTTTGGAGAGGTGTCTGTTTAGGTCCTTTTCCCATTTTTTGATTGGGTTGTTCATTTTTCCAGTGCTGAGTTGTCTAAGTTCCTTGTAGATTTTGGAGATTAATTCTTTGTTGCTTCATTTGCCATTATTTTCTTCCATTCTGTGGGCTGTCTGTCCAGCCTTTTTGTAGTTTCTTTTGCTGTACAAAAGCTTTTATGTTTCATGAGGTCCCACAAGTTAATTTTTGTTTTTAGTTCCGCTATCCTAGTAGGTGGATCATGGAAGATCTTGCTTTGATTGATGCCCTTGAGTGTTTTGCCTATATTCTCCTCTAAGAGTTTGATGGTTTCTGGTCTTACATTTAGGACTTTAATGCATCTTGAGCTGATCTTTGTGCATGGTGTCAGAGAATGTTCCAACATTATTTTTTTGCATGTAGCTGTCCAATTTTCCCAGCACCATTTGTTGAAGAGGCTGTCTTTGTCCCATTTTATTGTTTCTCCTCCTTTGTCAAAAATAAGATATTCATAGGTGCATGGGCATATCTCTGGGTTCTTGATCTTGTTCCACTGGTCTACATTTCTGTTTTTGTGCCAGTACCTTACTGTCTTAATGACTGCTGCTTTGTAGTATAGTCTTAAGTTAGGGAGGCTGATCCCTCCAGCTCCATTCCTCTTTCTTAGGATTGTTTTGGCTATTTGGGGTCTTTTGTGTTTCCATGTGAACTGTGCTATTCTTTGGTCTCATTCTGTGAAGAATGTCATTGGTAGTTTGATAGGAATCGAATTGAATCTGTAGATGATATTTGGTAGCATGGCAATTTTTACAATATTGATTCTTCCAATCCAGGATCATGAAATATCTCTCCATCTCTTTAACTCTTCTTTAATGTCGCTCATGAGTGTCTTGTAATTTTCAGTGTACAGTTCCTTTGTTTCTTTGGATAGGTTTATTCCTAGACATTTCATTGTTTTGGTTGCATGGTGAAGGGGATTGCCTCTGATTTCATTTTCTGATTTTTCATTGTTTGTGTATATGCATGCCAGTAATTTCTGGATATTGATTTTGTATCCCATGACTATGCTGAATTTCTTGATTAGCTCTAGTAATTTCTTAAGACTGTCTTTGGGGTTTTCTATGTATAATATCATGTTGTCTGCAAATAGAGAGAAGTTTGCTTCTTCTTTTCCAATCTGGAATCCTTTTATTTGTTTTTCTTCTCTATTGCTGCTACTAGAACTTGCAGGACTATGTTGAATAATAGTGTTGAAAGTGGACACCCTTGTCTTATTCCTGATCTTAGAGGGAATGCTTTCAATATTTCACCATTGAGGATAATATTTATTGTGGGTTTCTCATATATGGCATTCACTATGTTGAGATAGGATTCTTCTATGCCTATTTTTTAAAGAATTGCTATGATACATGGGTCTTGGATTTTGTCAAATGCTTTTTCTGCATCTATCGAGATTATCATGTGGTTTTTTTCTCTCAATTTGTTGATAAGGTGTGTCACATTGATGGATTTGTAGATATTGAAGAATCCCTGAATGCTTGGGATGAACCCAACTTGATCATGAGGTATGAGTTTTTGATGTGTTGTTGAATTCCGTTTGCTAGAATTTTGTTGAGGATTTTGGCATCCAAATTCATCAGTGAAATTGCCCTAAAATTTTCTTTCTTTCTGTTGTCTTTGCCTGTCTTTGCTATCAGGGTGATGGCAGCCTCATAGAATGTATTTGGACGTGTTCCTTCCTGTGCAATATTTTGAAAGAGTTTTAGAAGGACAGGCATTAGCTCTTCCTTAAATGTTTGGTAGAATTCACCAAACATTTGTGAAGCCATCTGGCCTTGGGCTTTTATTTTTGGGTAGATTTTTGATCACAAATTTGATTTCGAAGCTTGCGATTGAGTTGTTCATAGTTTCCATTTCTTCCTGGTTCAGTCTTGGAAGATTAACCTTTTCTAAAAAACTGGCCATTTGCTCCAGGTTGTCCAGTTTTTTGCCATATAGTGGTTCATAATAGTCTTTTATAATCCTTTGGATCTGTGCATTATCTGTTGTAATCTCTCCTTTTTCATTTTTGATTTTGTTAATCTGGCTCATCTCTCTTTTTTTCTTGGTGAGTCTGGCCAGTGGCTTGTCAATTTTGTTTATCTTTTTTGAAGAACAAGCTTTTTGTTTTATTTATCTTTACTATTGTTTCGTCCATTTCTTTTTCCTTTATTTCTGCTCTGATCTTTATGATTTTTCTTCTTCTGCTAAGTTTGGGGTGTTTGTGTTCTTCTATCTACAGTCATTTTGAGCATAGGGTTATGTCATTTGATAGTTTTCTTGTTTCTTGAGGTATGATTGTATTGCTATAAATTTCCCTCTTAGAACTGCTTTTGCAGTATCCCATAGGTTTTGCACTGCTGGGTGTTCATTGCCTTTTTCTTCTAGGAATTTTTTTTTTTTATTTCACCTTTGATTTGCTCAGTAATAAGTTTGTTTTTCCTGTAATTGATCTCTAGTCTCATTGCATTGTGGTCAGAGAAGACTGTTTATATAATTTCAATTTTCTTGAATTGACTGAGGTTTCATTTTGACCCAAGATGTGGTATATCCTGGAGAATGTTCCATGAGTACTTGAGAAGACAGTGTACTCTTTCTGGTTTTGGATGGAAGGTCCTAAAGATATCCATGAGATCCATCTCTTCTAGTGTTTCACTTAAGACTTGTGCTTCTTTATTAATATTCTGTTTTGATGATCTGTCCATTGGTGTGAAAGAAGTGTTAAAGGCTCCTACTATGATTGTGTTATTGTTGATTTCTTCTTTTATGTCTAAAAGTGTCTGCCTTATGTATTGGGGTAGTCCTGTGTAGATATTTATGATTGTCATGTCTTCCTTTTGGATCGATCCCTTGATCATTTTGTAGTGTCCTGCCTTGTCTCTTCTAATCGTCTTTATTTTGAGGTCTATTTTGTCTGATATGAGGATTGTTACTCCAGCTTTCTTTTGATTTCCATTTGCATGGAATAACTTTTTTCATCCTCTCACTTTCAGTCTATGAGTGTCTCTAGGTCTGAAGTGAGTTTCCTGGAGGCAGCATATGTATGGGTCATGTTTTTGAATCCATTCAGCCACTCTGCATCTTTTGGGGGTAGCATTTCTTTCATTTCCATGTAAAGTAATTATTGATACAAATGATCCTATTGTCATCTTCTTAGATGTTATGATGGCTTTGTTTTGTAGATCTTCTTCTTCTTCTCTTATACTTTTTGTCCATGTAAGTCTTTTAACACTTGTTGTAAGGTTGGTTTGATGTTACTAAAATCTTTTAATTTTTGCTTATCTGTAAAGCTGTTGCTTTCTCCATCAATTTTGAATGAGATTCTTGCAGGGTAGAGTATACTTGGTTGCAGATTGTTCTGTTTCAGTGCTTTAAATGTGTCTTGCCATTCCCTTCTGGTCTGCAGAGTTTCTTTTGAAAGATCAGCTGCTAAATGTTTGGGGTTTCCTTTTTATGTCACTAGTTTCTTTTCCGTTGATCCTTTGAGAATTCTGTCTTTGTGTTTAATTTGTGTTCCCTTCATTAATATGTGTCTTGGTGTGTTTCTTCTCGGGTTGATTCTGTATGGTACTCTTTTCACTCGTTGGACTTGATTGACTATTTCTTTTCCCATGTTAAGGAAATTTTCTACTGTAATCTCTTCAAAATGTTTCTCATATCTTTTCCTTTTTTTTTTCTTCTGGAGCCCTTATTATTCGAATATTGGTGCATTTGATATTTCCCAGTGGTCTCTGAGGCTATCCTCTGCTCTTTTCTTTCCTTGACCTTGATTCTGTTTTTCAGCAGTTACTTCCACAATTCTCTCTTCCAGCTCACTTATCCGGTCTTCTGTCTCAGATACTCTGCTCTTGATACCTTCTACAGTGTTTTAAGTTGAGCCAGTGAGTTTTTTGTCTCTGTTTGTTGTTTTTTACCTTCTTGCATTTCTTTATTCAGTGTGTTAGTTGTGTCTTTCTCTAAAATTCTCTTTTTGGTGTTTTGGATCATGTTATACTTATCAATTTTTATTTCACTTCAGCCACTTTTTTGATTTCCATTTGCATGGAATAACTTTTTTCATCCTCTCACTTTCAGTCTATGAGTGTCTCTAGGTCTGAAGTGAGTTTCCTTGAGGCAGCATATGTATGGGTCATGTTTTGAATCCATTCAGCCACTCTGCATCTTTTGGGGGTAGCATTTCTTTCATTTCCATGTAAAGTAATTATTGATACAAATGATCCTATTGTCATCTTCTTAGATGTTATGATGGCTTTGTTTTGTAGATCTTCTTCTTCTTCTCTTATACTTTTTGTCCATGTAAGTCTTTTAACACTTGTTGTAAGGTTGGTTTGATGTTACTAAAATCTTTTAATTTTTGCTTATCTGTAAAGCTGTTGCTTTCTCCATCAATTTTGAATGAGATTCTTGCAGGGTAGAGTATACTTGGTTGCAGATTGTTCTGTTTCAGTGCTTTAAATGTGTCTTGCCATTCCCTTCTGGTCTGCAGAGTTTCTTTTGAAAGATCAGCTGCTAAATGTTTGGGGTTTCCTTTTTATGTCACTAGTTTCTTTTCCGTTGATCCTTTGAGAATTCTGTCTTTGTGTTTAATTTGTGTTCCCTTCATTAATATGTGTCTTGGTGTGTTTCTTCTCGGGTTGATTCTGTATGGTACTCTTTTCACTCGTTGGACTTGATTGACTATTTCTTTTCCCATGTTAAGGAAATTTTCTACTGTAATCTCTTCAAAATGTTTCTCATATCTTTTCCTTTTTTTTTTCTTCTTCTGGAGCCCTTATTATTCGAATATTGGTGCATTTGATATTTCCCAGTGGTCTCTGAGGCTATCCTCTGCTCTTTTCTTTCCTTGACCTTGATTCTGTTTTTCAGCAGTTACTTCCACAATTCTCTCTTCCAGCTCACTTATCCGGTCTTCTGTCTCAGATACTCTGCTCTTGATACCTTCTACAGTGTTTTAAGTTGAGCCAGTGAGTTTTTTGTCTCTGTTTGTTGTTTTTTACCTTCTTGCATTTCTTTATTCAGTGTGTTAGTTGTGTCTTTCTCTAAAATTCTCTTTTTGGTGTTTTGGATCATGTTTACTATCATTCTTCTGAATTCACTCTCAGAAAGTTTGTCTCATTTCACTTCGTTTATTTGAATTTGTGTGTTTGTAGATTGTTCCTTCACTTGTATCATGTTTCTCTGCCATTTAATTGTCATTATTAATTTTTTAACTAACTATATTTAGGGTTTCCTTTTCCCAGACTTTGAGTTATGTCTGTCAGTATTTGTTGTTTGGATGAGGCATCTTATTCTGGGTGATGCTGGTGGTTGGGTGATGTCAGGACTTGCACACAAGTTTTTACCTTTGTTGGAGTTCTCTCTGTTTAATGCTCTCTAGTGTTAGGTCTTCTCTGGTATTGTAGAGCTTTGGAGTCATGCTCCCTCCCTAAAGCCCCTGGGCTTGAAGATTTCATGGTTGGTTTGTTATAGCATTAAATAGTATTAAAATATATGTAAATGAGAAACAGAAGGTATATCTTTGACAAATGGCAATTAAAATATTATGCAAATGCTATGTGGCATATTGAATTATACACACAAACATATACTGCCATAACATAGCCCAAACATTCCAACAAAAAATATAGTACAATAAGTTAGCATGGCAAATAGAGAAAACCAAGAATGATATCCACCAGCTAATACCCCTGCTGACTAAAGCACAAATTGGAGAATAATGCTAGAGCAGTGTCCCCACTGGGGATAAGGCAATGAGGACAAAACAGACTAAGAAATATCGTTGCGAAAGGGAAAAAGAAAAAGAGAGGATAGAAGAGAAATATAGAATAACACTGCAAAGTTAAATATAAGGAGATAAAGATTTGTATGTGTTAGAGTTTAGTGCTGTAGGAAAAGATCATCAGAGAAAGCAAAGAAATAGTTGTAGAAGAAGTAGTAATACATATACAAAATTCAAACATTAAAACAGAGATAAGTATATAGAAAAATATAGAAAAACAAAGCAAAATCCATAAAAACAATCAAAACCCCCACAGAACCATAAAAGGCCAATGTGGAAACAGAGATATATACCAAAATAAAATGTGTGGTTTAAAAGAAGAAAAAAAAAATTGTATAAACTTGAATATATTCAGTCTTACTGATAAGATTAGTATCTTCAATAGAGTTCAGTGGAGGAAACAAACAAACAAACAAAAAATGGGGGGTGGGGCTGATGGGGTTTGGAATAAAGGAAAAAAAACAGTGTAAAAAAGCAGTAAAAAAGAATAAAATATAAAATGAAATAAAATTTTAAATAATCCAGCAATAACTCCAGCTCCAGACAAAATGTGAAAATAGTGAATGTTTATGTTCTTCTGTCTCTTGCTGACTATTCAGGAATGATCAGTCTTTTTCTTGCCTCTGCAGTGGTTGGATCTGAAGGCATCTTTGACTGTTTGTTTATTTCTGCCTATTCCAGAAGTAAAAGGGCTGCCTAAACTGACCCTAGTAGTTTCTTAATCCTTAATCCAGATCCCTTTTTTGTTGGGTGTAGCTAAATTCCCTCCCTGTAGTTTGATCAGCAGCCAAACTACCATAAGGATAATGGCATCTCTCTCACAAGGGATTTATTCCCACATGGTCTATGAAAAGCACTTCTGCAGTGTCCCTGACCCTGCTGCAGGCCAACATCGACCCCCATCACTGTGGAAAATGTCAGATTACTCAGAGGCGAGTCTGGCTCAGTCTCACGCAGGATCGCTATTCCCCTCTCCCGGATCTTGGTGTGCACAGTCTCCATTCCCACTTGGCAGCTCTGTGATCGGGTTAATGGTTAACCTCCTTCAAAGAAAATTGAGTGCCATCTTTCTGAGGACTGTTCAAGGTCACTTCTATCCTAAGAGGGCACTTGGTCCCTCTAAATCAGGTCTGACTCAGTCCCTTGTCGGGGTCACTGCTCCTTTCCTGGGTCTTGCTTTGCAACAGATTTTGCACCTTTGGCCCACCCAGGCTCTTTAGCAGGTATGAGGTTTGACTTTTAATAGTGCAATTGTGTCCTTCCTACCATCTTGTTGCAGCTTCTCCTCTGCTCTTCGATGTGGGGTATCTCTTTTGTGATCAGATCCAACCTCTTCCTGTCGATAGTTTTTCAGGAACTTGTTGCAATTCAGACGATTTTGCAGGAGAGATGAGTGCACGTCCTTCTACGCCACCATCTTAGCTCCACTCTGTTTACTAGTAATAAATAAAATCAGGCACTGGGTTTATTCAAGAATAAAATATGGTCCAAGCCTCATGATTCTTACAGTATAGTTTGACTATTTTATATAGTTGAAAATAGAAGATGTATCAGCCTTTCATAAAGAGTTCAGAAGACAGAAATTTTATATGAAGGAGAATGGACAAGAACATAAAACAGGAGCTCAAATAGATTAAAAAAGAAAACTAACAAGGTATTTTAGGACAATGGGCCAGGCCAACACAGAAATATTCAGGAGAATTATGTAACTCAGTTTACCTAAGTTTTGTGCAATATGGATCAATTTCTAATCCTCCAAACCCTGATCAATATGCTTTCATTTTTACCAATAAAATAGGTGAAAAATAATAGTTTTACTGTGTATAGATTTTTTAAGTGATTTTCACATATTTTAAACTATTAAGCCTTTGTGATTAATTTTATGTGAAGATATTTTCTGCATTGGTTAATTATTGGTTTCTCAAGTATCCATTCTTCATTAGTTAAACTTTTCATATGTTAAGATATTAGTCCTATGTGATATGAGTTGCAGCTTTTTTCAGATTACTATTTACCTTTCAATTATGCTAGTATTGATTTTGTTGTGGAATTATAAAATACATATCAGTTTTAATATTTATTTTTTCTTTTATGGATACTATGTTTGTACCATGGTAAGAAAAGGCCTTCTCCATTGGATATATATATATCTATTTTAAATTATTTTTCCATGACATCATCCAGAAATTTTGTGGGTTTTATTTCTATGTTTGAATTATTAACTTGTGTTGAAATCTCAGTTGAGTAACAGTGTGAGACAGGATTCTAATTTCTCTTTTCCATGAGTCTACACAATCGTTGAAATAACATTTAGTACAGAACAGAAACTCAGCAACTTTATCTTTCATTAAATGTCTATATGTATTTGGATGTGTGTATATATTTTTTTCTTCTTTTTCAATAATCTGTTAATTTATGCATTGGCATTGCAGGATTTTTAAAACCAAAATTTTATAATATGTGTTTAAAAAACATTCTTCATTTTCAAAATGTTATTAGTGGCCTTGTGCTCTTTAGAGTATGAGTTCAAGCTTCTCCTCTTGCATCTTCGTGTGGGTATCTCTTTGTGATCAGATCCAACCTCTTCCTGTCGATAGTTTTTCAGGAACTTGTTGCAATTCAGACGATTTTGCAGGAGAGATGAGTGCACGTCCTTCTACGCCACCATCTTAGCTCCACTCTGTTTACTAGTAATAAATAAAATCAGGCACTGGGTTTATTCAAGAATAAAATATGGTCCAAGCCTCATGATTCTTACAGTATAGTTTGACTATTTTATATAGTTGAAAATAGAAGATGTATCAGCCTTTCATAAAGAGTTCAGAAGACAGAAATTTTATATGAAGGAGAATGGACAAGAACATAAAACAGGAGCTCAAATAGATTAAAAAAGAAAACTAACAAGGTATTTTAGGACAATGGGCCAGGCCAACACAGAAATATTCAGGAGAATTATGTAACTCAGTTTACCTAAGTTTTGTGCAATATGGATCAATTTCTAATCCTCCAAACCCTGATCAATATGCTTTCATTTTTACCAATAAAATAGGTGAAAAATAATAGTTTTACTGTGTATAGATTTTTTAAGTGATTTTCACATATTTTAAACTATTAAGCCTTTGTGATTAATTTTATGTGAAGATATTTTCTGCATTGGTTAATTATTGGTTTCTCAAGTATCCATTCTTCATTAGTTAAACTTTTCATATGTTAAGATATTAGTCCTATGTGATATGAGTTGCAGCTTTTTTCAGATTACTATTTACCTTTCAATTATGCTAGTATTGATTTTGTTGTGGAATTATAAAATACATATCAGTTTTAATATTTATTTTTTCTTTTATGGATACTATGTTTGTACCATGGTAAGAAAAGGCCTTCTCCATTGGATATATATATATCTATTTTAAATTATTTTTCCATGACATCATCCAGAAATTTTGTGGGTTTTATTTCTATGTTTGAATTATTAACTTGTGTTGAAATCTCAGTTGAGTAACAGTGTGAGACAGGATTCTAATTTCTCTTTTCCATGAGTCTACACAATCGTTGAAATAACATTTAGTACAGAACAGAAACTCAGCAACTTTATCTTTCATTAAATGTCTATATGTATTTGGATGTGTGTATATATTTTTTTCTTCTTTTTCAATAATCTGTTAATTTATGCATTGGCATTGCAGGATTTTTAAAACCAAAATTTTATAATATGTGTTTATAATTATAACATTCTTCATTTTCAAAAATGTTATTAGTGGCCTTGCTGCTTATTTCTCCACAAGAATTTTTAAGTTTTGAAATTCAAAATCCCCATGTTTAAAAATTTTGCCCTCTTTTATTGGTTTTTATTTGTTTATTTATTTATCTGCATCCATATTTATTCTTTGGCCTGGGTGGGCCTCCAATTGCAGTGACCTCTTTTGTTGCAGAGCACCAGCTCTGGGTACATGAGCTCCAGAGTACTGGCTAGTAATTGGACACACCAGTACAGCCAGTCCATGGCATGTGGGATCTTCCCGGGCCAGTGATCAAACTGGTGTCCCTTTCACTGCAAAGCAGACTCTTTAGCCACTGGACCACCGGGGAAGCCCCAAATCCTTTATTTTTGAGATTTCTTTAAAATATTGATTCTCTTGGGGAAAATGCTCAGCTTTATCAAATTGAGCCTCTTGCGTTTAAAGTAGCAAATAGTGTATCTAAGGTTTCCTGACTTTTTATCCCTCAATAGCCTCATCCAAGCCCAGACATAGCACAGTAAGTTTGATAGTCTAGCCTGATGGGGGCAGAGAAGGAAATGACAACTCAGTCCAGTATTCTTGCCTGAAGAATTCCATGAATGGAGAAGCCTAGTGAGCTACAGTCTATGAGATCTCAAAGATAAAATATATATATGTGTGTGTATGTGTGTGTATATTTGTGTGTGTATATATATATATATATCCTCCCTAATGGCTCCTTGTTGAGGAATCTGCCTACAGTGCAGGAGACCCAGATTCCATCCCTAGGTTGGGCAGATTCCCCTCGAGGAGGACATGACAACCCATTCCAGTATTCTTACTTGGAGAATTCCCTGGATGGAGGAGCCTGGCAGGTTTCAGTCCATGGGGGTCACACAAAGTTGAACATGACTGAAGTACCTAAACAAAAGCATCAGCTTGATGTGGGAGACCCTGAAGTTTAACCGAATTGTGCTGTTCTTAGCACCTATATGAAAAAGTCACCTAATTGAGGAGGGCAGTCTATTGGCGGCTCAACATAGGAAGGAAAGCAACCCACAGTAGAAGCAGGAATCACCTCCAGATGTCTGAGTAGGATAAAGGAAGGAATGGAGGCTTGGTGTTCACAGCCAGTGAGAACTGAGAGGAGAGTAAGGTTGATGAAAGAAAGCATAATCACCCAGACACCTTGCCTAAAGCCAGAGAGCAAAACCAAATTGGCCACCTGGCAGCTTCATTGAGTCCAGCAGAGGATGCATTGTGAAGTGGACCCCCATGATTAATACTGAGTTTTCCATATTTATTCTTTGGCCTGGGTGGGCCTCATTCTTTTTGTTGCAGAGCACCAGCTCTGGGTACATGAGCTCCAGAGTACTGGCTAGTAATTGGACACACCAGTACAGCCAGTCCATGGCATGTGGGATCTTCCCGGGCCAGTGATCAAACTGGTGTCCCTTTCACTGCAAAGCAGACTCTTTAGCCACTGGACCACCGGGGAAGCCCCAAATCCTTTATTTTTGAGATTTCTTTAAAATATTGATTCTCTTGGGGAAAATGCTCAGCTTTATCAAATTGAGCCTCTTGCGTTTAAAGTAGCAAATAGTGTATCTAAGGTTTCCTGACTTTTTATCCCTCAATAGCCTCATCCAAGCCCAGACATAGCACAGTAAGTTTGATAGTCTAGCCTGATGGGGGCAGAGAAGGAAATGACAACTCAGTCCAGTATTCTTGCCTGAAGAATTCCATGAATGGAGAAGCCTAGTGAGCTACAGTCTATGAGATCTCAAAGATAAAATATATATATGTGTGTGTATGTGTTTTATATTTGTGTGTGTATATATATATATATATCCTCCCTAATGGCTCCTTGTTGAGGAATCTGCCTACAGTGCAGGAGACCCAGATTCCATCCCTAGGTTGGGCAGATTCCCCTCGAGGAGGACATGACAACCCATTCCAGTATTCTTACTTGGAGAATTCCCTGGATGGAGGAGCCTGGCAGGTTTCAGTCCATGGGGGTCACACAAAGTTGAACATGACTGAAGTACCTAAACAAAAGCATCAGCTTGATGTGGGAGACCCTGAAGTTTAACCGAATTGTGCTGTTCTTAGCACCTATATGAAAAAGTCACCTAATTGAGGAGGGCAGTCTATTGGCGGCTCAACATAGGAAGGAAAGCAACCCACAGTAGAAGCAGGAATCACCTCCAGATGTCTGAGTAGGATAAAGGAAGGAATGGAGGCTTGGTGTTCACAGCCAGTGAGAACTGAGAGGAGAGTAAGGTTGATGAAAGAAAGCATAATCACCCAGACACCTTGCCTAAAGCCAGAGAGCAAAACCAAATTGGCCACCTGGCAGCTTCATTGAGTCCAGCAGAGGATGCATTGTGAAGTGGACCCCCATGATTAATACTGAGTTTTCCTTACACATTTTTCTCACAATGTGAGTTAAACGTATACCCCATCATCTCAGACCAATTGTGTTGTTAAACTTCTATCTTTCCTCTTAGAATAACGATTTTAGGAATGTTGAAATTTTTCTACTTTAATTACCTATTATATCTGTAACATTTAGGACACCTCTAAGCAAAACTGAGACACTGCGAAAACCTTTTAAAAAGAAAATGTATTGAATAAATAAGTGAATAATAAAGCCATGAATAAACGGAGTGATATTCTGCTAAAGACATTACCTCTAATCATTGCATTCCACTAGTGCATTACTGAGTATGGCCGTGAGGAAACAGAAAATAGGAAGGTCCCAAAGACCAGAAGCCTGAGAAGAGGGATTCATGAAAGTTAAAGACAAATGTGCAATTATTCTTCCGCTTGAATTGTGCTATGTTTGTGTCTCCAAGGTGAGGCCAAAATGACTACTTAAGTAATTTTAAAAATCTCAATTTGTCTGTATAGCCTTGACCATGTTAATTTTCTGATAGAAATCTTTGCCTGGAGTTTCATGGTCATTTGAGACCTTGATCTTTCACTTTTCCTCCAAAAAGCAAATGAGAATAAGTGTTGACTTTGTTGTTATCATTGAAAAAGAAATATGGTCCAGATGAAACTTTGCTTTCAGTGGCCAATGCAGTTTCTCATTCACACAAAGTTGAACATGACTGAAGTACCTAAACAAAAGCATCAGCTTGATGTGGGAGACCCTGAAGTTTAACCGAATTGTGCTGTTCTTAGCACCTATATGAAAAAGTCACCTAATTGAGGAGGGCAGTCTATTGGCGGCTCAACATAGGAAGGAAAGCAACCCACAGTAGAAGCAGGAATCACCTCCAGATGTCTGAGTAGGATAAAGGAAGGAATGGAGGCTTGGTGTTCACAGCCAGTGAGAACTGAGAGGAGAGTAAGGTTGATGAAAGAAAGCATAATCACCCAGACACCTTGCCTAAAGCCAGAGAGCAAAACCAAATTGGCCACCTGGCAGCTTCATTGAGTCCAGCAGAGGATGCATTGTGAAGTGGACCCCCATGATTAATACTGAGTTTTCCTTACACATTTTTCTCACAATGTGAGTTAAACGTATACCCCATCATCTCAGACCAATTGTGTTGTTAAACTTCTATCTTTCCTCTTAGAATAACGATTTTAGGAATGTTGAAATTTTTCTACTTTAATTACCTATTATATCTGTAACATTTAGGACACCTCTAAGCAAAACTGAGACACTGCGAAAACCTTTTAAAAAGAAAATGTATTGAATAAATAAGTGAATAATAAAGCCATGAATAAACGGAGTGATATTCTGCTAAAGACATTACCTCTAATCATTGCATTCCACTAGTGCATTACTGAGTATGGCCGTGAGGAAACAGAAAATAGGAAGGTCCCAAAGACCAGAAGCCTGAGAAGAGGGATTCATGAAAGTTAAAGACAAATGTGCAATTATTCTTCCGCTTGAATTGTGCTATGTTTGTGTCTCCAAGGTGAGGCCAAAATGACTACTTAAGTAATTTTAAAAATCTCAATTTGTCTGTATAGCCTTGACCATGTTAATTTTCTGATAGAAATCTTTGCCTGGAGTTTCATGGTCATTTGAGACCTTGATCTTTCACTTTTCCTCCAAAAAGCAAATGAGAATAAGTGTTGACTTTGTTGTTATCATTGAAAAAGAAATATGGTCCAGATGAAACTTTGCTTTCAGTGGCCAATGCAGTTTCTCATTCGTATATTCATTATGAGTGAACTTGACCATCACAATAATTTCCATAATCACATCCCTACTGTTAGAACAGTTTGTGATGATATCAACCTCATGCTTCATTTGCTTAATTAGACCCTAGTGCATCAATGAGTCATTTTAACTTTCTGTAAAGGCTCCTCATGCCCAGGGCTAACCCTTGTCTCTAAGTTTTATGCTGTTCTTCTTAGCCAGCACTGTAAGATATTTAAGTACAGTTGCTTTCTAGACAGTTCAGATATTTTTATTAATAGCAAAACAAATTTCCACTTGTTCCTTTGATGTTATTTGAATACAAAAGCAGTTTGATATTTTGGAATACCTATATGTTAGATTGCTATGGATGTCACGTTCAAACTTTCATTTCAAATTAAGATAACATGTTTTATAATATAAGAGTTCTTGCTTACTGTAAAAATTTGGGAAATATAAAAGTTTACAAAATAGAAAACAAAATTAATGGATCTTTCCTACCAGCCTAGAAATAACCATTCTTCATACTGTATGATTTTACAGGATTTTCCTGCAATGTATGATTTTACAGGATTTTCCTGTAGATGTATTGAACATATGTATATGATTGTGCTGATCATATAGTTGTCTACTTATTCAGATATGTATGGGCTTTTTGTCATATTTAAAAAATACTTAAAATTATTAGAAGCACTTTGTATAATGACTTTAAGTTCTTTTTAAAATTACTGAGTATGGCCGTGAGGAAACAGAAAATAGGAAGGTCCCAAAGACCAGAAGCCTGAGAAGAGGGATTCATGAAAGTTAAAGACAAATGTGCAATTATTCTTCCGCTTGAATTGTGCTATGTTTGTGTCTCCAAGGTGAGGCCAAAATGACTACTTAAGTAATTTTAAAAATCTCAATTTGTCTGTATAGCCTTGACCATGTTAATTTTCTGATAGAAATCTTTGCCTGGAGTTTCATGGTCATTTGAGACCTTGATCTTTCACTTTTCCTCCAAAAAGCAAATGAGAATAAGTGTTGACTTTGTTGTTATCATTGAAAAAGAAATATGGTCCAGATGAAACTTTGCTTTCAGTGGCCAATGCAGTTTCTCATTCGTATATTCATTATGAGTGAACTTGACCATCACAATAATTTCCATAATCACATCCCTACTGTTAGAACAGTTTGTGATGATATCAACCTCATGCTTCATTTGCTTAATTAGACCCTAGTGCATCAATGAGTCATTTTAACTTTCTGTAAAGGCTCCTCATGCCCAGGGCTAACCCTTGTCTCTAAGTTTTATGCTGTTCTTCTTAGCCAGCACTGTAAGATATTTAAGTACAGTTGCTTTCTAGACAGTTCAGATATTTTTATTAATAGCAAAACAAATTTCCACTTGTTCCTTTGATGTTATTTGAATACAAAAGCAGTTTGATATTTTGGAATACCTATATGTTAGATTGCTATGGATGTCACGTTCAAACTTTCATTTCAAATTAAGATAACATGTTTTATAATATAAGAGTTCTTGCTTACTGTAAAAATTTGGGAAATATAAAAGTTTACAAAATAGAAAGCAAAATTAATGGATCTTTCCTACCAGCCTAGAAATAACCATTCTTCATACTGTATGATTTTACAGGATTTTCCTGCAATGTATGATTTTACAGGATTTTCCTGTAGATGTATTGAACATATGTATATGATTGTGCTGATCATATAGTTGTCTACTTATTCAGATATGTATGGGCTTTTTGTCATATTTAAAAAATACTTAAAATTATTAGAAGCACTTTGTATAATGACTTTAAGTTCTTTTTTAAAATTTCTATTTTATATTGGAAAATAGCTGATTAACATGTGTTAGTTTCTGGTATATAGCAAAGTTATTTAGTTATACATACTCATGTAGTTATAGTATTTCAAATTCTGTTGTAAAGTTTTTATGCCATTTCCAATGAACAATTAAAATAACAATTGATGGAATTAAAAGCAAGAGTTGAAACAAAGAATAAAATAACTTTTGAGATGAGAACTAATAGGGGTAATCTCATGATTGGGTACAGCTATTTTATGTTTGGTTTAATTTAGCTTTTTTTGAGGGGTGGGGATGGAGGGGGACGGGCGGGTCACTTCTATTGGTCTTTCATTTATCCATTTTCATCCGTCATTGTTCTTTGGCCCACGTGGGCCTCCCATCGCTGTGGCCTCTGTTGTCGCAGAGCGCCGGCTCTGGGTGCATGCGCTCCAGAGCTCCAGCTCGGTAATTGGACACATTGGTCCAGCCGCTCCACCGCACGTAGGATCTTCCCAGGCCAGGGATTAAACCAGCAGCCCTTGCACTGCAAGGCGGTGTCCTTACCCACTGGACTACCAGGGAAGCCCCAAGTGCTTTTATTTTATGTACTTTTTGGCTGTGCCCTGCAGCCTGTGGGTCTTAGTTCCCGGGCCAGGGATCGAACCAGCACCCCTGCAGTGGAAGCATAGGGTGTTAGCCACTGGACCCCCAGGGAAGCCTCAGTCACTAATTTTTTTTTTTCTTGTTTATTGTGTTTTACTTATTTATTTTTTTTGACACCAAAACCATTTTGTATTGGGTACAGCCAATTTACGATGTTGTGGTAGTTTCCTATGCACACCAAAGGGACTCGGCCAAGCCTGTGCATGCTCCCCTAAGCCCTCTCTCATCCAGGCTGGTGCACAGCACTGAGCACTGGACCACCAGGGAAGCCCCCTAATTTAGAAACTCATTCTAAAAAGTGTAATTTCTCATGCTTAAGAGAATCATGTCATGACTTTTATAACAGAATTGTGAACAAAGTTTTATATTTTAAAGAATTAACCTCTTAACCAACTTATATTCAGTCTTCTCACATTATATATATTTTAAAATCACATTACTATTACCTATTATTAAATATATATCCCCAACTCACACACATTAGGAATAAGATGTTTACAATATACATATCATTTGTATTTTCAGTCATATATAAAACATAGACCTGTTAAAGGCAATATATCTTCTCCCTTTCCCCCAAATGATGCAAAGTTGCATTAAATAGAATAAACTGGTTTCACATTCACTGTGATTGCAAACTTGATTTGCAAGCTATCAGCTAATTGCTACTGCTAGTTTAACAGAGTCAATGGTATCTGAGTGGGTATGTGAGATAAGTTGGGTTACATGGTACTGAAGAATAAATTAGCAATATGTGGGTTCAAGGGTGATCTTTACTAATATCAATGTAATTATACCCTGAAACAGAGTTTTGTAAGGATATTGGTGATGGAGAAGTGTAGAGTCAGAAATTATTTCTCCATTTGCTAACTTGCACTATTGGGAAACAGGGTTAGTCAAAAGTTAATATGATAACAGTCACCAAACAAATATCTCTCTTTTCAGTGGAATTAAGTTGATGGCAGCTGAGAATCAGGCAGGAGATGAGAGGATGGACCCTCTTGCCCTGTCCACTGGTGTACTTAATATTCTGAAGAGTCCATCCAGTGGAAGAAAAAGGAAAAATTTCACTGTGTTAGAAAAATCATTTTTTTTGTACTTTTGGCTGCCTGGGGGTCTTAGTTCCCGGGCCAGGGATCGAACCAGCACCCCTGCAGTGGAAGCATAGGGTGTTAGCCACTGGACCCCCAGGGAAGCCTCAGTCACTAATTTTTTTTTTTCTTGTTTATTGTGTTTTACTTATTTATTTTTTTTGACACCAAAACCATTTTGTATTGGGTACAGCCAATTTACGATGTTGTGGTAGTTTCCTATGCACACCAAAGGGACTCGGCCAAGCCTGTGCATGCTCCCCTAAGCCCTCTCTCATCCAGGCTGGTGCACAGCACTGAGCACTGGACCACCAGGAAGCCCCTAATTTAGAAACTCATTCTAAAAAGTGTAATTTCTCATGCTTAAGAGAATCATGTCATGACTTTTATAACAGAATTGTGAACAAAGTTTTATATTTTAAAGAATTAACCTCTTAACCAACTTATATTCAGTCTTCTCACATTATATATATTTTAAAATCACATTACTATTACCTATTATTAAATATATATCCCCAACTCACACACATTAGGAATAAGATGTTTACAATATACATATCATTTGTATTTTCAGTCATATATAAAACATAGACCTGTTAAAGGCAATATATCTTCTCCCTTTCCCCCAAATGATGCAAAGTTGCATTAAATAGAATAAACTGGTTTCACATTCACTGTGATTGCAAACTTGATTTGCAAGCTATCAGCTAATTGCTACTGCTAGTTTAACAGAGTCAATGGTATCTGAGTGGGTATGTGAGATAAGTTGGGTTACATGGTACTGAAGAATAAATTAGCAATATGTGGGTTCAAGGGTGATCTTTACTAATATCAATGTAATTATACCCTGAAACAGAGTTTTGTAAGGATATTGGTGATGGAGAAGTGTAGAGTCAGAAATTATTTCTCCATTTGCTAACTTGCACTATTGGGAAACAGGGTTAGTCAAAAGTTAATATGATAACAGTCACCAAACAAATATCTCTCTTTTCAGTGGAATTAAGTTGATGGCAGCTGAGAATCAGGCAGGAGATGAGAGGATGGACCCTCTTGCCCTGTCCACAGGTGTCCTTAATATTCTGAAGAGTCCATCCAGTGGAAGAAAAGGATTAAGGAGAAAAATTAATACACTGTGTTAGAAACATTGCCTATCACTTCATACAATCCAAGGCTTTTCATTTCAGATTAGATTTTTTATATATAAAAAAAGCTCGGGATTGAATTCCATGAAAAATAATTTAAAATGTAATTTGAAATTAGTGTGAAGAACTAAAAGATGATAGATGAATATTAGAAAGTTAGCAAAGGTGATGTGACAAAACTATTCTATTGGAGAAGACCATCTCAAAATTTATTGGTAAAGCCTAAGGGGCCTCAAAGGAAAGGAAGCACATGATTTATGAATTTATTTTCTGGACCCTGTTTTGATGGTGATAACAAGACTTTCTTTGAGATAGAATTGGTACAGCAGAAGTTTAACATCCCATAGTACTGAGTAGAACTGTATGGACATGTTTTTATAGCCACGTCAGAATGTGATCATCATCTGTGGAACTGTACTGGTGACCAGTTCAGACAGGCCACTATTTCCTAGAGCATATTCTTGAGGCAACTGGGAATTCTAAATTGCTTAATAATAAATTATGAGCACAAAACCCTCAACTGTATAACTATTCTAAAGCACCAGTTTCATCTCTGTAATGATTCTTAAAAGTCCCTTTTCATCACTTTTTCTTAATGTTTTATAGGATGCTTGAGAAACCACATAATTCTCAGGCATAATGTGGTTAGTAAAAATAATCCAGAATGAAGACATTACCTTTAAATAGAATAAACTGAAACAGAAGTTTCTATCAGCTAATGTGCATTAAATCTGGTATCTGAGTGGGTATGTGAGATAAGTTGGGTTACATGGTACTGAAGAATAAATTAGCAATATGTGGGTTCAAGGGTGATCTTTACTAATATCAATGTAATTATACCCTGAAACAGAGTTTTGTAAGGATATTGGTGATGGAGAAGTGTAGAGTCAGAAATTATTTCTCCATTTGCTAACTTGCACTATTGGGAAACAGGGTTAGTCAAAAGTTAATATGATAACAGTCACCAAACAAATATCTCTCTTTTCAGTGGAATTAAGTTGATGGCAGCTGAGAATCAGGCAGGAGATGAGAGGATGGACCCTCTTGCCCTGTCCACAGGTGTCCTTAATATTCTGAAGAGTCCATCCAGTGGAAGAAAAGGATTAAGGAGAAAAATTAATACACTGTGTTAGAAACATTGCCTATCACTTCATACAATCCAAGGCTTTTCATTTCAGATTAGATTTTTTATATATAAAAAAAGCTCGGGATTGAATTCCATGAAAAATAATTTAAAATGTAATTTGAAATTAGTGTGAAGAACTAAAAGATGATAGATGAATATTAGAAAGTTAGCAAAGGTGATGTGACAAAACTATTCTATTGGAGAAGACCATCTCAAAATTTATTGGTAAAGCCTAAGGGGCCTCAAAGGAAAGGAAGCACATGATTTATGAATTTATTTTCTGGACCCTGTTTTGATGGTGATAACAAGACTTTCTTTGAGATAGAATTGGTACAGCAGAAGTTTAACATCCCATAGTACTGAGTAGAACTGTATGGACATGTTTTTATAGCCACGTCAGAATGTGATCATCATCTGTGGAACTGTACTGGTGACCAGTTCAGACAGGCCACTATTTCCTAGAGCATATTCTTGAGGCAACTGGGAATTCTAAATTGCTTAATAATAAATTATGAGCACAAAACCCTCAACTGTATAACTATTCTAAAGCACCAGTTTCATCTCTGTAATGATTCTTAAAAGTCCCTTTTCATCACTTTTTCTTAATGTTTTATAGGATGCTTGAGAAACCACATAATTCTCAGGCATAATGTGGTTAGTAAAAATAATCCAGAATGAAGACATTACCTTTAAACTAGTCTCCCTGATGGCTTTATTAAATATAAAATGACTGCAAGTGTAAAAGAGTTCAGTAAATGCTTCTCTTTAAGTTAACACATGCAATCAAATACTTAAAGGGTTATGTAGCAGCCTTTTGGTAAATTTGATCCTGACAGTTGAGGATATTTATTCTGGTTTGTTTGTTGGTTTATATAATTTTTGCTATGTCTATTATTTAATTTATTAAAAACAGAATTAAGAGAAAGTGTCAGGCAAAACAGAGGATGTTTACTATGACAGATTTAATTAACTGACACAAATATAATATTAGCAGTTTTAATAACATGACCTTCAATAGATCCTAAGGGGACGCAACACAACAGGAGAAAGAGGTTCCTTTTTAAATGACAGCTGCTGATAATTCTCTGTATTTACACATTTTATTCCTTCTATAAAGCACAATATACTGTCTTTAGTTTTGTGATGTTCCTCTGAGGTTAAAGGGTCTGAATTCACATTTTCTGATAATCCAGATCTTGCATAGTAAGCCAAGTTTATTGTCAAGTCAGGGGAATAAGAATTATATTACAACTAAGACTTTGAAAGGCCACAGAATAGGAAAAGAGGAAAAAAGTATCGAGTTAAAAGAGTATCACTGATCTCAAATTAACACCAAAGTCTCCTGGATATTCTCTTGGTGTCAATACTCCCTCCAGATGCTCAGTCTTCACCAGACTGCAAATTTATTTGTTCTGACACATGTTTTTGATCAGGTGATAACAAGACTTTCTTTGAGATAGAATTGGTACAGCAGAAGTTTAACATCCCATAGTACTGAGTAGAACTGTATGGACATGTTTTTATAGCCACGTCAGAATGTGATCATCATCTGTGGAACTGTACTGGTGACCAGTTCAGACAGGCCACTATTTCCTAGAGCATATTCTTGAGGCAACTGGGAATTCTAAATTGCTTAATAATAAATTATGAGCACAAAACCCTCAACTGTATAACTATTCTAAAGCACCAGTTTCATCTCTGTAATGATTCTTAAAAGTCCCTTTTCATCACTTTTTCTTAATGTTTTATAGGATGCTTGAGAAACCACATAATTCTCAGGCATAATGTGGTTAGTAAAAATAATCCAGAATGAAGACATTACCTTTAAACTAGTCTCCCTGATGGCTTTATTAAATATAAAATGACTGCAAGTGTAAAAGAGTTCAGTAAATGCTTCTCTTTAAGTTAACACATGCAATCAAATACTTAAAGGGTTATGTAGCAGCCTTTTGGTAAATTTGATCCTGACAGTTGAGGATATTTATTCTGGTTTGTTTGTTGGTTTATATAATTTTTGCTATGTCTATTATTTAATTTATTAAAAACAGAATTAAGAGAAAGTGTCAGGCAAAACAGAGGATGTTTACTATGACAGATTTAATTAACTGACACAAATATAATATTAGCAGTTTTAATAACATGACCTTCAATAGATCCTAAGGGGACGCAACACAACAGGAGAAAGAGGTTCCTTTTTAAATGACAGCTGCTGATAATTCTCTGTATTTACACATTTTATTCCTTCTATAAAGCACAATATACTGTCTTTAGTTTTGTGATGTTCCTCTGAGGTTAAAGGGTCTGAATTCACATTTTCTGATAATCCAGATCTTGCATAGTAAGCCAAGTTTATTGTCAAGTCAGGGGAATAAGAATTATATTACAACTAAGACTTTGAAAGGCCACAGAATAGGAAAAGAGGAAAAAAGTATCGAGTTAAAAGAGTATCACTGATCTCAAATTAACACCAAAGTCTCCTGGATATTCTCTTGGTGTCAATACTCCCTCCAGATGCTCAGTCTTCACCAGACTGCAAATTTATTTGTTCTGACACATGTTTTTGATCAGGCTGCAACTACAAATAAAATGTTCAATAGCCCCTTAAAACTGAAGTGTCAATATTACCCCCTTAACCCTCTGACTGCCGCTTACCTTGCCATACTTCTCTGCTCCTCAACTATGTAAAGTCTTTCTATTTCACCCTAGTTTGACTTAAAACTTCACTGTTTGGCAGCCATAAAACCACTATCATCAAATATGCCTAGCTGCTTCTCTGGATACCTCTATTTCATTGATATGGTCCTCAAATATTCTAAGAAAAATAAGATTAAACCTTCAACTTCTTAACACTCTGAAACCACTCTTTGGGTTTCCCACGTGGCTCAGATGGTAAAGAATCTGCCTGCAGTGCAGGAGATCTGGGTTTGATTTTTGGGTCAGGAAGCTCCTCTGGAAGAGGCAATGGCAATCCACTCCAGTACTCTTGCCTGGAGATTCTCATGGACATAGGAGTCCTGGTGGACTACAGTCCGTGAGGCCACAAGAGTCAGACATGACTTACCAACTAAGCACACCACATTTAGAAATATTCCAGCACCATGACATTTTTCCAGACATTGGTAATTTTAATAATTTAAAATTGAAGCCACTGTAATTGCTATATACCAATATCTAGCTAAGGTTTTTACTTGCATTCTCCTAGTGACAAATTATATTAAGAATCTTTTCTTGGATATTTGGCTATTCTGTGAAGCGTCTGCTCAAAAATGTTGCTTGGGGTTTCCCTGGTGGTTCAGTGAGTAAAGAGTCTGCCTTGCAGTGCAAGGGGCACCAGTTTAATCCCTGGCCTGGGAAGATGGCACACACTGCGGAGTGGCCGGACCGGTGTGTCCAATTATGAGCCAGCACTCTGGAGCTCAAGCTTCCAGAGCCAGTGCTCTGCAATGAGAGAGGCCACTGCAGTGGGAGGCCCACACAAGCCAAAGAATAAAGATGGATGAAATAAATAATAATAATAATAAACAATAAAAGAAGCCAAAATTGAAAAAAAAATGTTGCTCATTTTAATTGGGTTGTTTGGCATATGTTTACAGAAAGACATCTATATGACTAATCATAACTGTTTTATTTACAATAATATCAATGCAATGGATACTAGACAATAACTGGAAACTTGCTATATGTAAGAAAGTGAATGAATCTCTAAATCATATATAGATAGATATATATATAGATAGAAATATATAGAGATATAGATATATAGTTCCATTGTAACTCAGTTGGTAAAGAATTCACCGGCAATGCAGGAAACCAAGGTTCAATCCCTGGATTTTAAACTGTAGAAAATAATTTAGAAGTTCCCCTTTTTGGGAAGTTCCGCTGGAGACGGGATAGGTTACCCACTTCAGTATTCTTGCCTCTAGAATTCCATGGATTGTCCATGAGTTGAAAAGAGTCAGACACAACTGAATGACTTTCGCTTTCATACATACATGTATGTATGTGTGTGTGTGTGTGTGTGTGTGTGTGTGCATACACAGATTTATATATATACAGATGCTTAATTACTTGATCATGTCAAACACTTTGCAACCCTATGGACTGTAGCCCACCAGGCTCCATTTTCCATGGGTATTCTATAGGCAACAATACTGGATTGGGTGGCCAGCCCATCTCATGAGAGAAAAAGAAAAAAACAAAATATATATATATATATTATAGGCAGCCAGGTACAGATAGAGATATATAAGATACAAATATATGCATATTTATAACTTTATTAAAGTGTTCATGTCACAGGGAATTGAATTTATCAAAACTCCTTAAATTATACATTTTAAATGGGAATGCAAATTATACCTTATGTTGATAATAAAAGATGATTAGTAGATTGATACATGGATGCACGTATATGTACATACAAAGTGTCAGATAAAATGAAAATATGATCCCAGCATTATACTCCTTATTATGCCTAATGAGACTAAAGAAAGTGTCTCTATACAGAAATCACTCTATCATGGTTTTGATATCTGTTGTTGCTTCTTGGATCTTCTTTTTAAATATACTTTATTGGAGTATGATTATTTGCAATATTGTGTTAATTTCAGATGTACAGCAAAAGGTGACTCAGCTATACACATTTAAGCATGTATGTATTTTTAAATTGTTTTCCATTATAGGTTATTGTAAGATATTGAATATAGTTACTTAAGCTATATATCTTCTTCTTTTATTATTTTTAAATTTTGGCCTCTTTAATTGGTCTTTCATTTATTTTCATTTATCTTCATTGGGATAGGCCCACACAGGCCTCCCATCACAGTGGCCTCTCTTGTCGCAGAGCACCAGCTCTGGGCACATGTGCTCCAGAGCTCTGGCTTGTAAATTGACACACCGGTTCAGTGACTCTGCGGCATATGGGATCTTCCCATATTATGGGGGGTGTGGGTTGGGGAGGGGGAGGCAGGATGATCACTTCTATTGGTCTTTCATTTATACATTTTCATCCATCTTTGCTCTTTGGCCCGTGTGGGCCTCCCATCACAGTGGCCTCTATTGTCGCAGAGCACTGGCTCTGGCGCATGTGCTCCAGAGCTCTGACTTAGTATTTGGACACATCAGTCCAGTCACTCTGCGGCACGTGGGATCTTCCCAGGCTAGGGATTGAACTAGTGCCCCTTGCACTGCAAGGCAGACTGTCTACCCACTGGACCATCTGGGAAGCCCTATATCTTCTTATTTCCATGTCAGTTACTGGTTTTCCCATAACCTCCATTTAAAAACCTCTGAAAACTCTCATTTTGTTCAGAGTTGAGTATGCTTAAGAATATTTTTCGAGTCAACATTTTTTTTAAAGTCATGAACTCTTCTTCCCTTATTGTTCATGTACACCACAATATACTCCATTTTATGGGCTTCCCAGGTGTCTCCAGTAGTAAAGAATCCATCTACCAATGAAAGAGATATTAAGAGACGCAGGTTAGATCCCTGGGTTGGGAAGACTCTCTGGAGGAGGAAATCGCAATCCACTCCAGTATTACTGCCTGGAGAATCCCATGGACAGAGGAGTTTTTGGACTACAGTTCATAGGGTGGCAAAGAGTCGGACACAACTGATGTGACTTGACACACGCACACTCCATTTTATGAATGCTAAAGTGTACCTTTTAAACGTTCATTACTCTTGTGAAATTATCAACATTAAGGTGACTCAGCTATACACATTTAATTTTTTTTTTTCCATTATAGGTTATTGTAAGATATTGAATATAGTTACTTAAGCTATATATCTTCTTCTTTTATTATTTTTAAATTTTGGCCTCTTTAATTGGTCTTTCATTTATTTTCATTTATCTTCATTGGGATAGGCCCACACAGGCCTCCCATCACAGTGGCCTCTCTTGTCGCAGAGCACCAGCTCTGGGCACATGTGCTCCAGAGCTCTGGCTTGTAAATTGACACACCGGTTCAGTGACTCTGCGGCATATGGGATCTTCCCATATTATGGGGGGTGTGGGTTGGGGAGGGGGAGGCAGGATGATCACTTCTATTGGTCTTTCATTTATACATTTTCATCCATCTTTGCTCTTTGGCCCGTGTGGGCCTCCCATCACAGTGGCCTCTATTGTCGCAGAGCACTGGCTCTGGCGCATGTGCTCCAGAGCTCTGACTTAGTATTTGGACACATCAGTCCAGTCACTCTGCGGCACGTGGGATCTTCCCAGGCTAGGGATTGAACTAGTGCCCCTTGCACTGCAAGGCAGACTGTCTACCCACTGGACCATCTGGGAAGCCCTATATCTTCTTATTTCCATGTCAGTTACTGGTTTTCCCATAACCTCCATTTAAAAACCTCTGAAAACTCTCATTTTGTTCAGAGTTGAGTATGCTTAAGAATATTTTTCGAGTCAACATTTTTTTTAAAGTCATGAACTCTTCTTCCCTTATTGTTCATGTACACCACAATATACTCCATTTTATGGGCTTCCCAGGTGTCTCCAGTAGTAAAGAATCCATCTACCAATGAAAGAGATATTAAGAGACGCAGGTTAGATCCCTGGGTTGGGAAGACTCTCTGGAGGAGGAAATCGCAATCCACTCCAGTATTACTGCCTGGAGAATCCCATGGACAGAGGAGTTTTTGGACTACAGTTCATAGGGTGGCAAAGAGTCGGACACAACTGATGTGACTTGACACACGCACACTCCATTTTATGAATGCTAAAGTGTACCTTTTAAACGTTCATTACTCTTGTGAAATTATCAAGAGATAGATTATCTTTTTGATATCTACAGTTCCAGGATAAGTGGTTAGGTATGTGCACTGACTTCAACAAGAAAAGGATGATTTCAAATCTTGTCAAAAGAAAGTCTCTCTCATCACACAGTCATCCATGATAAGCTGACACAGGGATCAAAGGAATAAAATATCAGCCTATCTTGCTGCTTATACAGAGATATATGCATGTTTTTACACATTAAAAATGAGCTCAGTAAATATTTATTGAATGCATGAATTAATTTCTGGTCAAGTCTGTAAAATTGTGCTCTAAAGTTATTTAACTTCCTTCAGAATCAGAAATAAACTGCAGTACATTATGGAGAGTAGTATTAATACTCTAACATCACCATAATGCTTCACTTTTTAAACAACTCTCTCAATCTTGTAAAATTCTGACACCTGATAGGGAAATATTTACAAGATGAAATTTAGCCACCAGTGAGTGGGAAATCTAGTGTAACCATGACATTTTGAAAGTGAGTGCTCCACCTGCTTTCCTCTTTCAAATTTAGGCTGGGCATTCTATACATTTTCACATACCGGTATGGGCGAGTAAATCACTTGAAAGACTACCTCTAATAAATTTGATGCAATGCAAATATAAAGGTGGCTCAAGTTAAACTCAGGAATTTTAAATTCTCTGATACTTCAGGTATCATATACCTGTCTTTTAAATTAGAAAAATAAATGTGCATATTTGTAGTACCTCTGAATGGAGCTGAAGTAGCTCATATGGCAAAGAATTTGACTGAAATGTGGGAAACCTGGCTTCATCCACTGGGTTGGGAAGATCTCCTGCAGAAAGGCATGCCAACCCACTCCAGCATTCTTGCTTGGAGAGTTCCATGGTTAGAGAAGACTGGCAGGCTATTGTCCATGGGGTCGCAAAGAGTAGGACACAACTAAGCAGCTTTCACATGTTCTTCAGAAATCTGTGTTTTCCTCGTCATTTTTCTATGCCCTTTTTAACAGTAACATGGGTTAGTTTTGGACTACAGTTCATAGGGTGGCAAAGAGTCGGACACAACTGATGTGACTTGACACACGACACTCCATTTTATGAATGCTAAAGTGTACCTTTTAAACGTTCATTACTCTTGTGAAATTATCAAGAGATAGATTATCTTTTTGATATCTACAGTTCCAGGATAAGTGGTTAGGTATGTGCACTGACTTCAACAAGAAAAGGATGATTTCAAATCTTGTCAAAAGAAAGTCTCTCTCATCACACAGTCATCCATGATAAGCTGACACAGGGATCAAAGGAATAAAATATCAGCCTATCTTGCTGCTTATACAGAGATATATGCATGTTTTTACACATTAAAAATGAGCTCAGTAAATATTTATTGAATGCATGAATTAATTTCTGGTCAAGTCTGTAAAATTGTGCTCTAAAGTTATTTAACTTCCTTCAGAATCAGAAATAAACTGCAGTACATTATGGAGAGTAGTATTAATACTCTAACATCACCATAATGCTTCACTTTTTAAACAACTCTCTCAATCTTGTAAAATTCTGACACCTGATAGGGAAATATTTACAAGATGAAATTTAGCCACCAGTGAGTGGGAAATCTAGTGTAACCATGACATTTTGAAAGTGAGTGCTCCACCTGCTTTCCTCTTTCAAATTTAGGCTGGGCATTCTATACATTTTCACATACCGGTATGGGCGAGTAAATCACTTGAAAGACTACCTCTAATAAATTTGATGCAATGCAAATATAAAGGTGGCTCAAGTTAAACTCAGGAATTTTAAATTCTCTGATACTTCAGGTATCATATACCTGTCTTTTAAATTAGAAAAATAAATGTGCATATTTGTAGTACCTCTGAATGGAGCTGAAGTAGCTCATATGGCAAAGAATTTGACTGAAATGTGGGAAACCTGGCTTCATCCACTGGGTTGGGAAGATCTCCTGCAGAAAGGCATGCCAACCCACTCCAGCATTCTTGCTTGGAGAGTTCCATGGTTAGAGAAGACTGGCAGGCTATTGTCCATGGGGTCGCAAAGAGTAGGACACAACTAAGCAGCTTTCACATGTTCTTCAGAAATCTGTGTTTTCCTCGTCACTTCTCTCAAGATCACCTATTGAACCCAACTATTTCCCTTTTTAACTAGTAACATGGGTTAGTTTTGCCTCAGATATACTCAGGGAATGTGATATAGGAATATCTACCGAGGCAAACCATGTTTAGAATAATGTCCTGATAGACATTCATCTCTAAAAATCTACAATAGACTTAGTTTTGTCTATGTCTGTGACAATAATGAGGTATCTATTGTGAGGAAATTTTTTTTTATGATTTTTAAATTTTCTATAGTCATTTTCAAAGCTTAATGTTATGATTATTAAGTTTGAAATTAAGTACTACAACTTGCAAAAGATTTTTATCTCTAGACCATAACATTTTTAATGGATAAAATTCTTTCTCTGAAAGTGTTGAGATACCTTGCAAGATTAAATCAAATTCTTCAAAATGAGAGGTAGTCTCAATTCTTTTTATTTTTAATATTTAACTGTGTAAATATTTCAGTCTAAAAATTTTCCAAGAGAATAGTTCCTCCATCTAGAATATCTTTCTTTTATAAATATTTTACAAGAAAATGAACAAAGTATAAGTTGTCTTAACGTATATTTTTGTTTCTCTAAATTTGAATAATGCAAAAACTATAGATTTCAGTTTCATTACATTTTACCAAGGAATATAATATTATCCAATTAAAAATTAGCTCCATCATAGATTTCTTCTACAAGTCAAAATATTGCAATTGCTCTCTAGACTTCAGAGTTAACTTAGACTCCAACTGCAGTAGCAAAATTTAATGCAATTTTTCCTCCTTTCCTTATTTTGTTGGGATAAATATTGGTGTCTTCCAGTTTCAAACATATATTTTTTAAAATATTTTATTGATTTATATTTTTATTTGGCTGTGCTAGGTCTTAGTTGACTCATGCAGAGTCTAGTTCCCTGACCAGGGATCAAACCCAGGCCCCCTGCACTGTGAGTGTGGAGTCCTAGCCCCTGGACCACCAGGGAAGTCCCCAAACATATTTCAATATCTGAAATTCATTGAAGTTTCAAAGCTAAAGACTTTAATGTCACATTTATTATATTTTTGATTAAATTTTATTTTTAACAAAATGAAACTAGAATATTATATGTTTTGAAAACCTCAATTTTTTTTTTTTTTGATTAGTGAGTTAACACAGTCTTTTGGATGCTTTTAACAAAGGCAGTTCTAAGTACATTTATACTTCACAACTTTCTTAAATTAGTAGGGTAGCTTTATTCCCCTCTGCTTTATTCTACCAAATTTATAATTTGTAATTGTATTTTGATCTGAAAAAAGGCATTTAGTTTCACTGATAAACTTTCCAACTGAATTTTAAAAAGCACTAATATTAATTTCAGATGTTTCACCTTTTAAACAGAAGAAACATAGTAATGTTGATCCCTTGAATTGGAAGGGAGAAAAATGAGCCATTACTGGAATTAATTTGTTTTTCTCTTTGAAGCTTCTGATGGCACATATGAAACCATCTGTCATCTAATTGCCCATAAAGATTTTCATGTTCTAATGTAGCTAACACAAGAATAGCTATCATTTAGTTAGTTTTTTCTATGTAAAGAAGAAAATTTGGGCCAAAAAAAAAAAAAGAGTTCATTTGTATTTTCAGCCTCTGCGTAGACAAAAAGAAATGCAGAGGGCTTCCCTGGTGGTCCAGTGGGTAAGGACACTGCCTTGCAATGCAAGGGGCGCTGATTCGATCCCTGGCCTGAGAAAATCCCACATGCCACGGAGCGGCTGGACTGATGTGTCCAATTACCGAGCCAGAGCTATGGAGCACATACGCCCAGAGCCGGTGCTCTGCGACA
The DNA here is from genome assembly GCA_022376925.1 of Tragulus kanchil. NCBI lineage: Eukaryota > Metazoa > Chordata > Mammalia > Artiodactyla > Tragulidae > Tragulus > Tragulus kanchil. The sequence goes on along the minus strand of JAIOJX010000003.1, from coordinate 81,733,411 downwards.
ACAGAGGCCACTGTGATGGGAGGATCACATGGGCCGAAGAACAAAGATGGATGAAAATAGACAAATAAAAGACCAATAGAAGTAGCCCGCCAGCTCCCCTCCCTCCCCACCCCATCCCTCCAAAAAAAAAAAAAAAAAAAAAAAAGCAGAATAATCAGTCCTAATGAGGTGGCTGAATCTACAACCTGTTATACAAAGTGAAGTAAGTAAAAAAGAGAAGGACAAGTACAGTATACTAACACGTATAAATGGAATCTAGTAAGATGGTACTGATAAATACACATGCAGGGCAGCAATGGAGGAAAAGACATAGAGAACATACCCATGGATATTGTGGGGACAGAAGAGTTGGTGAGATGTGTGGAAAGAGTAGCATGGAAACCTACACTATCTCATATAAGAGGTAACCACTGTGAATGTGCTATGAGACTAAGGGATCTTACCTGAGCGCTATGCAACAACCTGGAGGGGTGGGATGGAGGGGCTCAGGTGGGAGAAGTCAAAGATATACCTATGATGGATTTGGGATTATATATAGCTGTAAACAACAAAACTCTGTAAAAGGAAAGCAAAAATAATTAATTAAAAAATTGGGGATCAAACAAACCATCATATACTTAATTTAATGGAATTATTAATAAAATTGTATTACCCCAAACCAAACAAAATTCTAGGACAATTCAAAACAAGACAGAATGTGATGCCAGAGCAATAGGTCTAAGTTAGACTTGTTTGGGATCAATGGAATGTGGTCATTCTAGTCATATCCAAGAATGGAACCTTTGCAAGCTACACTTAGTAGTTATGTTATTTCTTTCTTTCTTTCTTTTTTTTTTTAATGGGACCCTTGGTTGTTTTTATTTTTATTTTTTTTTTGGGTGGGGGGCGGGTTGGGGAGGGAGGAGGGCCTGCGAGCCACTTCTATTGGTCTTTCATTTATCTATTTTCATCCACCTTTGTTCTTTGGTCTGTGTGGACCTCCCATAGCAATGGCCTCTGTTGTCGCAGAGCACCAGCTCTGGGTGCATGTGCTCCAGAGCTCTGGCTCTGTAATTGGACAGATTGGTCCATTCGCTCCACTCACATGGGATCTTCCCAGGCCAGGGAATGAACCGGCGGCCCTTGCACTGCAAGGCGGTGTCCTTACCCACTGGACCACCAGGGAAGCCCTATGTTATTTCTCGACAAGATCTTTTCCTTTAAAAACAGCCTGTAGAACTGAGTTTTTTCCCAATTTAATCTACATATTATATCCATATCTGCATAGTTTTTCTTACATAGGTTTGCCTTGAAAAATTGACAGCATATATATTAAATGAAAGTCTGTAAATCTCCATATATTTCATGTTTCAATTGATCCAGGCCATTAACATAACAAAAAGAAAAATTCCTTGAGGATACTTTCCAGATTTTACATCAATATTTGGAAAATTGGCATGCATTTATGTTGAATTCTTGGCTGGTTATTCAGACCTTTCTCATATATTTCCTTTAGTCTTAATAATATGTGCTGCATATCTAGAGATATAACACCTTTTTATGTTTTAATAGAACTTATCAAAAATATTAGGCTTTAATTTGTGTCAAAGCAATACTCTAGATTCTTGAGGATCCTTCTAGAATGCAATTTCATTCTGGGATTAGAGAAATGATCTGCATTGTGCTTACAGATAGCTGCTATTTTGTTATGCTTCATGTCATGATGGTGCAGACTAGTGGGATACTTTATTCAGTTTCTCAAAGCCTATCAATACAGTGGTTATTTACTTACATCATCAGCATTAATGTCCCTGTTTTTCTGAAAATAGCTATGATTCCACTCTCGGTAAATGTGGTCTTGGGCAAGGATAAATCCCCAGAAAATATTCTGTCCCATTTTTTAATAAGTTTGATAGATGATAGATAGATACAAATTAGATAGGTTTACTTCAATCCATTTGCAATGGAGTTGTTGCCACTTGCAAAATTCTAATAGTAAAATGACTATATGTAATGGAATAACAAATATTTACCAGAGGATCCTTATGAATGTGACTCTGGGAGAAGAGCTTACTTACAATGTAAAAAACAATAAACTTTGCTTTAATTTAAACTCATGATGCTTTAGCTCAAACTAAAGCACATTTTATTTGCATTTTATCTTCAGGTATGTTAATTCAGTCCCCCATTAGACAAATAGAAGGAGAAGTATTTTTACAGTATACATTCAGACACTGGTATTCAGACACTTAGCAAATGTTTACAACTAATTCAATGTTCCCTTATAAACTAAGAGCTGACTAGCAAAAGGGCAATTTGATCTACATTATGAATGAACATTAAGATGTTAATGTGGAAAAATAACCTGCTATTTATTTGTTGGTTTGTTTTTAATTTCACATGTCAGAGACAATTAGTTTTCCCCTGCACTCACACCTCCTGTCTTGTTAAATTCTTGAGAATTTGATAGTCGTATTTTTCCGAATGAACAGACAACACTATAAAATTGCAGATGGATCAGTCTGCATGCAAAAATCAGCTGAGCAGCTGCAGGTCAAGTAGATTTTCCACAGAAACCTATTTTACGACCTGAGCTACAGCACATCCAGCATTTCTGTTACAAAATTGCCTTGATTTCTCAGAACCCCCAAGGACTATTAAATAAGATTTTCCTACCTTGACATAAGTAGAATAAACCATCCAGTTCAGATGATGGGCTGTGCCTCAAGAAGCAGCTACAGCCTTTGCCTCTATCACACACCTAGCAGAACTAAGGGGTCATAAATATATGAATATTCCTTAATTGCAATTAAGTTTACAAGATGCATTGACTGAACTGATTTAAAAATCTAGGAGGCATCTTGCAAAACCCGGATTACAGAGAGATCCAGCAATATTGACGCTGAAAGGGAAACAGAAATATAAAAGGAAAGAAAGTAGTGGGATTAGAGAGAATAGATCCAGAGAAAAAAACTGCCTGTCTGTACTTGAAAGGCATCGCAGTGTTTAACATCTTTCTCCTGCGGTCGGGGTGCCTTCTATGTGTATACTGAGACAGCCATTGTCTGTCTCACAATGCAAACTCTAGAGCTTGGAAAGGATCCACGTACACATGGACACTTAACACATACGTTTTAATAAAAAGAAGAGAAACAGAAGAAAATGGGACTAAAGAAGACTATATAAATAAGAAAAAGGAGAAAATAATTTATTAGTTAGATAAAAGGAATAATAAATATACTATTCTTTCTATTTTAAGAAGTAACATTTAGTTGATCCTGAAATGTTACCTTCTTTATTTTGTATAAACAGCTGACGTCTTTAAGAGTAGTATATAATCTACTTGCTCTCTGTTGACCTAGAAAATACTGGAATGATTTTATATATTGGCAAATGTCTTCAATTGCTTACTCAGTTAGGACAATGTATCAATTTGGGCTCCATTTAATAATCTTATCATTTAATATTAGCTGCCAAGATAGTTGACCTGTATTCTAGAATGTTGTCAGGACAAATAATATCAAATTCATTACTGCCCCCGAATCCAAAATTTATTTTAGAAAAAATAATATTTAAGAAGGATTGCCTAAAGATTATATGATCTACCTATTTCTCTAGATATCATGATACTTGTGACTTTATTCTGAATATCATAGCTATATACATAAAGTTTATTATATTGGTGCCCCATAAGACTAGTTTGGCTAAATTGTGATTTGTTACAAATTCATTAGCACTACATTGAGTGAAGTAATAAAAAAATAGCCTTATGCATTCTGACTGAAACCCTTTGATTTAAAAATCTAGTGAGAGGCCCAAGCAGCTACAGCCTTTGCCTCTATCACACACCTAGCAGAACTAAGGGTCATAAATATATGAATATTCCTTAATTGCAATTAAGTTTACAAGATGCATTGACTGAACTGATTTAAAAATCTAGGAGGCATCTTGCAAAACCCGGATTACAGAGAGATCCAGCAATATTGACGCTAAAAGGGGAAACAGAAATATAAAAGGAAAGAAAGTAGTGGGATTAGAGAGAATAGATCCAGAGAAAAAAACTGCCTGTCTGTACTTGAAAGGCATCGCAGTGTTTAACATCTTTCTCCTGCGGTCGGGGTGCCTTCTATGTGTATACTGAGACAGCCATTGTCTGTCTCACAATGCAAACTCTAGAGCTTGGAAAGGATCCACGTACACATGGACACTTAACACATACGTTTTAATAAAAAGAAGAGAAACAGAAGAAAATGGGACTAAAGAAGACTATATAAATAAGAAAAAGGAGAAAATAATTTATTAGTTAGATAAAAGGAATAATAAATATACTATTCTTTCTATTTTAAGAAGTAACATTTAGTTGATCCTGAAATGTTACCTTCTTTATTTTGTATAAACAGCTGACGTCTTTAAGAGTAGTATATAATCTACTTGCTCTCTGTTGACCTAGAAAATACTGGAATGATTTTATATATTGGCAAATGTCTTCAATTGCTTACTCAGTTAGGACAATGTATCAATTTGGGCTCCATTTAATAATCTTATCATTTAATATTAGCTGCCAAGATAGTTGACCTGTATTCTAGAATGTTGTCAGGACAAATAATATCAAATTCATTACTGCCCCCGAATCCAAAATTTATTTTAGAAAAAATAATATTTAAGAAGGATTGCCTAAAGATTATATGATCTACCTATTTCTCTAGATATCATGATACTTGTGACTTTATTCTGAATATCATAGCTATATACATAAAGTTTATTATATTGGTGCCCCATAAGACTAGTTTGGCTAAATTGTGATTTGTTACAAATTCATTAGCACTACATTGAGTGAAGTAATAAAAAAAATAGCCTTATGCAATTTAAAGCTAGGCTTAGCAGAAGATCTGATTAAGAAATTTGTCCCATTGGGCTGCAGTGTTCTCTTAGGAAAGAATTTGAGGGGAAAAAAATTAGTTTGCTTTTGTCTTACAGACATTGTGAGGCATCCACTTATTTATTTTCTAACTTTCTCGAGGTTAGAGTCAAACTGTGAGCAAATGTTTTTTGTCTTCTATCCTAATTTCTAGGTATATTTGTACCTCTCTCTAGGTGACCTCTTTGTAAAATATTTTGCTTTGTTATTTTGCTAAAACTTTGGTGCTTCATAAATCTTAATATTCTGGAATAATAAGAACAAATATAAATAGCATTAATATTAATTGATTTAGCAACAGATATATGTATATTCTAAATTTTAAGAGGAATATTCAAAACAGCTTCAAAAATACATAGCTAAGGAATGATTCTGTGTGTGTGTTTTGGAAGAGATTATAGTATATATGAATGAATTAAATTGAGAATATAATACTCAAGTAACTGAATGTTATGAGGTGGATCATTAACAAGATTATACTTAATATATACTAAATGAGTGCTTAGTTTGTGTCTAATACTAGGCTAGTTATACTTCAGTCATTTAATATTTAAGAAAGCCTAAGATAAAAAAATAATCTACTTGCTCTCTGTTGACCTAGAAAATACTGGAATGATTTTATATATTGGCAAATGTCTTCAATTGCTTACTCAGTTAGGACAATGTATCAATTTGGGCTCCATTTAATAATCTTATCATTTAATATTAGCTGCCAAGATAGTTGACCTGTATTCTAGAATGTTGTCAGGACAAATAATATCAAATTCATTACTGCCCCCGAATCCAAAATTTATTTTAGAAAAAATAATATTTAAGAAGGATTGCCTAAAGATTATATGATCTACCTATTTCTCTAGATATCATGATACTTGTGACTTTATTCTGAATATCATAGCTATATACATAAAGTTTATTATATTGGTGCCCCATAAGACTAGTTTGGCTAAATTGTGATTTGTTACAAATTCATTAGCACTACATTGAGTGAAGTAATAAAAAAAATAGCCTTATGCAATTTAAAGCTAGGCTTAGCAGAAGATCTGATTAAGAAATTTGTCCCATTGGGCTGCAGTGTTCTCTTAGGAAAGAATTTGAGGGGAAAAAAATTAGTTTGCTTTTGTCTTACAGACATTGTGAGGCATCCACTTATTTATTTTCTAACTTTCTCGAGGTTAGAGTCAAACTGTGAGCAAATGTTTTTTGTCTTCTATCCTAATTTCTAGGTATATTTGTACCTCTCTCTAGGTGACCTCTTTGTAAAATATTTTGCTTTGTTATTTTGCTAAAACTTTGGTGCTTCATAAATCTTAATATTCTGGAATAATAAGAACAAATATAAATAGCATTAATATTAATTGATTTAGCAACAGATATATGTATATTCTAAATTTTAAGAGGAATATTCAAAACAGCTTCAAAAATACATAGCTAAGGAATGATTCTGTGTGTGTGTTTTGGAAGAGATTATAGTATATATGAATGAATTAAATTGAGAATATAATACTCAAGTAACTGAATGTTATGAGGTGGATCATTAACAAGATTATACTTAATATATACTAAATGAGTGCTTAGTTTGTGTCTAATACTAGGCTAGTTATACTTCAGTCATTTAATATTTAAGAAAGCCTAAGCTAAAAAAAAATAATCTTGACTGAGATTGTACAAACATTGTGTGTTAGAACTGGCATTTTTGCCTAGGTCTTTCTGACTCCAAATATACTACCTATTTTAAACAGTCATGTTAAGTCTTTTAACATACCATACAAGTTATGTGTTCTCTAATTAAAGCAGAAACTGAAGAACAGGAACTCATACCTTAAAGACACAGGTCAGCTTAATTTTTTGCCCTATGGAATTCTTAACCAGCATGGAATCACTGCCAAATGGCTGATAGAATATTAAATGTATCAATAGTAATGTATTTATAGAAAGAGATGACTCTATTAGACTCTGAAATGGTTGTACCACATCTATTTGGAAAAATATAATTTAAGAAGGAATCTGATATACCAAAGTCCCTGCAGGAAATGATAAGTAATTTTCATGAAATACATTGTAAGAATGATTTATATAAAAAATAGGGTATCATTTATTATCACAATTATGTTGTGTAATAAGCATTCTCAGTCCTTAATGGTAGACATTGTTCTGGTCCTTAATCTGTGGATAAATTGAATGATTCTGTTGTTCTGAACCTCTTGTGAACTCATGTGTTTCTCTTTAGCAACTGGTTGACTAAGTGTCAATGCTTATCTTGTCTGGCATTCATCCCATACCTATGCCTCAACTAGATAAACTGAGTTGACTAGCTTGTGCCATACTTGTAATCTTCTGAGAGGTCAAAGAAACTTATAACAAAGAAACCTATGGTAAAGTGACAGAATGGAGGGAGGCAAACTTGCTTAAGACCTAAACTTAGACTTGGCACAACATCATTTTTGCTACATTCTATTGGCTAATGCAAATTACAAGGAATGCTTAAATACAAAGAGGAGGATTAAAAGCTCAACTTCTTTTTTTAAATATTTTTTTCTTGTGATAAGAATGTCATTTATTTATTTATTTACTATTTTTTGGCTATTCTGTGTTTTCACTGTTGCTGCAGGCTCTTCTCTAGTTGCAAAGCGTGGGCTACTCTCTAGCTGAGGTGAGTAAGCTTCTTGTTGTGGAGATATCTCTTGTTGTGGAACTTGGGCTCTAGGGCACACAGACTTCAGTAGTTGTGGTGCTAGGGCTCAGTAGTTGCAGCTCCAAGGCTCTTAGAGCACAGGCTTAACAGTTGTGGCTCATAGGCTTAGTTGCTCCACAGCATATTGGATCTTCTTGTTGTAGTGACTTTTTTGTAGAACTCAGTCTTTAAGGCATATGGGCTTCAGTAGTGCTCAGTATTTGCGAATTGAGGCTCTAGAGCACAGGCTCAATAGCTGTGGCTCACGGGCTTAGTTGTTCTGCGGCACTGGGATCCTCCCAGATCAGGGATCAAACATGAATCTCCTGCAGTGGCAGGCAAACTTCCCACCAGTGAGCTACCAGAGAAGCCCAAGACTCAACTTCTTCATGAGAGGCACAGTAAAGTCACATCGTAATGGATGCACATAAAGAGAGGAATGGGAATTGGACCATTTTGCAAATATTCTACTACAAATACTAAGTGAAATGACAATATAGTTCTTCGAATATTTGTTATTCCTATGTATTTCTCACAGCTATTAAAACCCTAATTTGACAAAAAACCCTGTAATTTGGCATTTTTCAGTTTTTCATTTATTTAGTCTTTCCTTTTATAAAATTTCTAGGCAGTTAGCATTCATTTGTTGCTCTAGATTTTCTGAACCCCATGTTCAGCACAGTCAACTCTAATGTCTCCAGAAAATGAATCATTTTCTTTGAAACTCAAATATTCTCCCCATATCAATATTAAATACTAGGCAATTTTCAACATTTAGTCACCTACTCCCACTTGAAAAATAGAGTTCCTAGAGCAAACTCTTGGAATAACACAAGTGGACACAGTATCACTGACATATCAACCAGTGTATCAGCTGCTTTATCCCTTTTTGTCGTGCAGTTTTTAAGTCGTACCTGACTCTTTGGAACCCCACAACCTGCAGCATACAAGGTTTCTGTGTCCTACACTATATCCCTTAGTTTGGTCAAATTCAGGTTCATTGAGTCAGTGATGCAATCTAACCATCTAGTCCCCTATCCCCACTTTCTTCTTTAATCATTTCTTGATAACACCATCATTTATTACCAAAGCAGGTCTCTCAAGCCTTTTCTGTATTTTTAAAATGCACCATGTACTCTATGTTCAAAATAGGCCAAAGGTTACAATAAATAGAGAACAGAATCATGAACTATGAACCCCATGGTCTCCATTTATAACCATCTTGAATCCTCTAATCTCTCAAATATTTACCTTCTCACATCATATGTTTATTTACCCTTACTTTTATGTATGTTTATTTCCCCTTGCTTTCATTGCTGATTTTAAATAATCATTGACATTCTATGGATGTAAGCTTGGGACTGTCACACTTCTTAATTCCCTGATATGCAGCTTCCTTTTTCTCTCTAAACTGAGATATGAACCTCTCATGTAAATGTCCTGTAACTCTGGTGAGTTAGGAAGCACTTGTTCTTTGCGTTTTTATTCTTGATCTTTTTCTGAAACAATCGGTTTTCTACTACTATGTGAATCTTACAACTTTTTTCATTTTGTAATTTTATCATCTCAATTTTCTTTTAACCATATCTCATTTGTTTCTGCTGTTTATTTTTACAAGTTCTTCTTCTTTACTCATCACTAAATAAATAACAATACATTTAGGAACATTTGTTCAGCACAGTCAACTCTAATGTCTCCAGAAAATGAATCATTTTCTTTGAAACTCAAATATTCTCCCCATATCAATATTAAATACTAGGCAATTTTCAACATTTAGTCACCTACTCCCACTTGAAAAATAGAGTTCCTAGAGCAAACTCTTGGAATAACACAAGTGGACACAGTATCACTGACATATCAACCAGTGTATCAGCTGCTTTATCCCTTTTTGTCGTGCAGTTTTTAAGTCGTACCTGACTCTTTGGAACCCCACAACCTGCAGCATACAAGGTTTCTGTGTCCTACACTATATCCCTTAGTTTGGTCAAATTCAGGTTCATTGAGTCAGTGATGCAATCTAACCATCTAGTCCCCTATCCCCACTTTCTTCTTTAATCATTTCTTGATAACACCATCATTTATTACCAAAGCAGGTCTCTCAAGCCTTTTCTGTATTTTTAAAATGCACCATGTACTCTATGTTCAAAATAGGCCAAAGGTTACAATAAATAGAGAACAGAATCATGAACTATGAACCCCATGGTCTCCATTTATAACCATCTTGAATCCTCTAATCTCTCAAATATTTACCTTCTCACATCATATGTTTATTTACCCTTACTTTTATGTATGTTTATTTCCCCTTGCTTTCATTGCTGATTTTAAATAATCATTGACATTCTATGGATGTAAGCTTGGGACTGTCACACTTCTTAATTCCCTGATATGCAGCTTCCTTTTTCTCTCTAAACTGAGATATGAACCTCTCATGTAAATGTCCTGTAACTCTGGTGAGTTAGGAAGCACTTGTTCTTTGCGTTTTTATTCTTGATCTTTTTCTGAAACAATCGGTTTTCTACTACTATGTGAATCTTACAACTTTTTTCATTTTGTAATTTTATCATCTCAATTTTCTTTTAACCATATCTCATTTGTTTCTGCTGTTTATTTTTACAAGTTCTTCTTCTTTACTCATCACTAAATAAATAACAATACATTTAGGAACATTTGTTGAGCACCTACTTTCTTCCAGAGACTGAACCACATTTTTAATAAGCCATTCCTCTCTTCTAACTTTATATAAACTCTATGAGACAGATGTGATTAATACTCCCAAATTGCAGATTAAGAAAACACTGAAAGTTAGATACATTAATTTGGCTCATTTTATGCAAGCTGGATTTAAATTGTCTGTATTCAAAGACATTGATCTTACTTACTTCTATATTTGGGCAATAGAAACGTATCTCTCGATATTTTCCTCTTCATTTTGTTGTAAATGTCACTCTTTCTTTTTCTTTTCTTTTTCTACTATTCTTTGTATTCAAATGCCCATTTTAGTCACTCTACTTTTGATCATTCACCTGTTTTTTAGTTTCCATAGGTCCCCTTCATTTACCTGTAGCTGACCTGCTCTGCAGTCCTATATCCACTTGTCATCCAGTATTCTTGCCTGGAAAATCCCATGGACAGGCAGATTACAGTTCACTGGGTCACAAGGAGTCAGGCATGACTGAATGACTAAGCATGCACGTGTGCAAAGGAACTCTTGGTGGTTCAGTAATTGTAAGTCTTCCTACCAATGGAGGGGACAAGGTTTCAATCCCTGATCAGGGGAAATCTCACATGCTGCTGAACAGCTAAGTCCACATGCCACAACTGCTGAGCCCGCACTCTAGAGCCTGTTTCACAAAAGAAGCCACAGTGATGAGAAGCCCATACACTTCAAATGAGAGTAGCCCTCACTTGCTGCACCTACAGAAAGTCTGCAAATGGCAGCAAAGACACAGTGCAGCCAAGAAAGAAAGGGAAAAAAAAAACCAAAAGACATGCTGACAAACATTTTCCACACAATATTTTATTTAATTTCTAAAAGGATGTAAGCTTGGGACTGTCACACTTCTTAATTCCCTGATATGCAGCTTCCTTTTTCTCTCTAAACTGAGATATGAACCTCTCATGTAAATGTCCTGTAACTCTGGTGAGTTAGGAAGCACTTGTTCTTTGCGTTTTTATTCTTGATCTTTTTCTGAAACAATCGGTTTTCTACTACTATGTGAATCTTACAACTTTTTTCATTTTGTAATTTTATCATCTCAATTTTCTTTTAACCATATCTCATTTGTTTCTGCTGTTTATTTTTACAAGTTCTTCTTCTTTACTCATCACTAAATAAATAACAATACATTTAGGAACATTTGTTGAGCACCTACTTTCTTCCAGAGACTGAACCACATTTTTAATAAGCCATTCCTCTCTTCTAACTTTATATAAACTCTATGAGACAGATGTGATTAATACTCCCAAATTGCAGATTAAGAAAACACTGAAAGTTAGATACATTAATTTGGCTCATTTTATGCAAGCTGGATTTAAATTGTCTGTATTCAAAGACATTGATCTTACTTACTTCTATATTTGGGCAATAGAAACGTATCTCTCGATATTTTCCTCTTCATTTTGTTGTAAATGTCACTCTTTCTTTTTCTTTTCTTTTTCTACTATTCTTTGTATTCAAATGCCCATTTTAGTCACTCTACTTTTGATCATTCACCTGTTTTTTAGTTTCCATAGGTCCCCTTCATTTACCTGTAGCTGACCTGCTCTGCAGTCCTATATCCACTTGTCATCCAGTATTCTTGCCTGGAAAATCCCATGGACAGGCAGATTACAGTTCACTGGGTCACAAGGAGTCAGGCATGACTGAATGACTAAGCATGCACGTGTGCAAAGGAACTCTTGGTGGTTCAGTAATTGTAAGTCTTCCTACCAATGGAGGGACAAGGTTTCAATCCCTGATCAGGGGAAATCTCACATGCTGCTGAACAGCTAAGTCCACATGCCACAACTGCTGAGCCCGCACTCTAGAGCCTGTTTCACAAAAGAAGCCACAGTGATGAGAAGCCCATACACTTCAAATGAGAGTAGCCCTCACTTGCTGCACCTACAGAAAGTCTGCAAATGGCAGCAAAGACACAGTGCAGCCAAGAAAGAAAGGGAAAAAAAAAACCAAAAGACATGCTGACAAACATTTTCCACACAATATTTTATTTAATTTTCTAAAACTTTCAAAAGTAGAAAGCTCTAATATCACTGAATTTACATTAGAGCATGTTAACAGTAAATAACAAGTCTGTAATATTCATCTTTGCATGATCTGCTTCACTAGTATAGATTTCCTGATTTGGCATTGAAACATTTGAATCTGCAACCCTGAATTAGCATATAAGAACCCTTATTTAATCTCTTTTTCCACTTCATGTCTTCAGCCTGAATTAATCTCTTTCAAGCATCATTGTCTTTTGATATTTTAGTTCAACTTGGAAAAAAAAAAAAACCTAACAAAAATAAGAACTTATTGACTTGTTTCTGAAAATTCAATAGTAAGGTAAGGTCCCATTTTTTTTTCCATTCTTTGGCTCCAATTCTTTATTATTTTCAGATCTCTTCCTTTCTTGTGTTTCAGCTTCAGTACTACACTGGCTTCACAAATAGCCACCAGCATCAATCAACGGTGAGTGCATTCTTCATCATTCATATCCAAAGAGAAGGTAGATGCTCCCTCCCCCTGCACGGAATTACCCTGATGCCCTTGGGGATGTCATTTACTGGTTGACTTGGGTCTGGGTTCCTGAAGCAATTACTATGGTGAGAGCATTAGATTTACTTTGACTCTTAGAGAAATCAGGCCCTCCTATGAAAATTGGAGCAGATGATTTAAAACCTCTTAATTACTGTACAATGTACACGAATGTAATGTATGATGCAATATATGATGCTATTTTCTTTACCTTCCCACATGAGAGACCCTCCAGCTTTTATATATTTGCAATCTGAGATTAACCCAGAACAGAGTCTTAAACATAGTAAGTGTTCAAAATTGTGAGTAAACATTGAACAGCTTGAACAGAGTGTGAAGCAAAGAAATGTAAAGTTAATGGGTTTAATGAGCACTACTGAAGTCAGCACAATTTAGTGTATAGACCCTCTCTGTATATATATATATATTCTTATGTCTATCTTCTCTGGTAGCCCAGCTAGCAAAGAATCTGACTATAATGCAGGAGATCCCAGTTAGATTCTTGGATAAGGAAAATCCCCTGGAGAAGAGATAGGCTATCCACTCCAGTATTCTTGGAGTTCCCTAGTGGCTCCGCTGATAAAGGATTTGCCTGCAATGTGGGAGACATGGGTTTGATCCCTGGGTTGGGAAGATAAATACTCAGATGGTAAAGAACTCACCTACATTGGTGGCCTCTCTATAGCATATGAAGGCATACATTTAAATTGTTAAATAAGTTGCTTTTCTTTATGCATTCACATTCAAAAATTTGTAAACAAAAGTCATAGTTTTTTCCAAATAAATCTTTTTTTTCTGAGGGATTAGTAATTCTTTTAATAAAATGTTAAAATGTCTTAAAATATTGAAAAGAATTTATATGATTTAAATATCAGATTTAAATTTTTTCAGATGTGGTATTCTTAGATGTGTGAGATGTAGTGCAAAGTATATTTTCCAACTATAATATTTATTTTTCTGATAGCAGACCATGGCAATAAAGTTACTGAACTGAGTTGAATGATTCCCCTTAGCAGTGGGCTCTTTCTGTATTTTGACATTCAAACTAAAATTTTCAATGTTGTCACCATTATCCATATCAGAAATTTGTGAAAAATTCATAGAAGCAAAAAAATATTATTGGCTGGAGATGATGCATTCATGTTTACACATCACAGTACAATAAAGTCTTTTTAGGAACATTTTCTAAAGGATTAGATATTTGAGCACGACATATGAGAAAATAATTTCTCAGGATATATATGGATGTTTCATTCTAAAGGATTATGCTCTGTATAATTCTTCAACTAAAATGGATGTTTAAGCCTTGCCATCCAACTGCACCCTTGACAAAGCATGCAATGATATGAAACTGCCTTCTTTAAAGTGGCAGTCTGTGTAATTTAATGTCAGGCTCAAACATCATGTAGCTCTTCCTTGAATTTCTGAAGTGGTGTGTGTCATAGCCATCTCACAACCTACCCACAAGCATGCTAGCCAGGTTTTTATAATGATATTTCTTTGGTAATGGCAAATCTCAAAAGAGCTGCAGTTGAGTTTTCTCTGTGCTCTGAGTTTTAAAAACACTTCCTACTCATATATTTAAGAAAATTCTCAAGTTCTATTCCCATATGTAAAATGTAAATCTCAAAAATTAGCACACTTTACAGAAAAATTTGACAGAATAGGAGTACTTCTTGAGCTAAGATTTCTTACCAGTTGAACAAAGAGAAGTTTTGCAGAAAGCAATTGGAGAAAGATGTTCCAGCTAGAGAATTATCATTCAAATTATTTACATTGTTTGAGTTAGATATATGTATTTAAAAACAATGTGCTAAAGTTAATCAAAAAAAGACAACCATCACATGATATCTCTAATATGTGGAATCTAAAAAGACACTACAAATAAATCTGTTTACAAAACAGAAATAAGAGTCACAGATGTAGAGGAGCCGGAACCCGCCCGCGCGGAGCCGCGGAACCCGCCCGCCGCGAGCCGCGGACCCGCCGCGCGAGGCCGCCGCGGGAGCCGCGGAGCGCGAGCGCCGCGAGAGCGGCGCGAGCGAGGCGGTAAGTTCAGCCACTCCAACTGGAGGGCTTGCTGAACGGAGAGAGGAAGTCGCCCACGGGTTGCTGACCAGGGACCGGGCACGAGTTGGACGGGAAAGCTCACGTCCGCCTTTGGTACTTAGACACATAACCGGCAGTGCGCGTGTGCCAGTGGTGGAGGAGCCCGCGCTCCCCTAGAGCTGCAGCAACAGCGGAGGAAGCCGGGGAAAGAGCAGGAATTGGAGACTACAGGCGGGCGCACAGTAGAGCCGGGGCGCTGCCCTCCAACACGGGACTGCGCGCGCCGCGGCCTCCGCCCAACTGACTGGGATCAGCCCACCGTCCCGGCCAGCACCCAGTATGGCAGCAAAGCCCTCATTTTGCTGAACACAAAAACAGAAACCACAGCAACCGGCACTATAAGGGAAAGACTACGCCATCAAGACACCACCATCGAGAGCAGATTGGTTTCCAACAGGCAGATGTGAAGATAAAAACCAAGGACAGTATTTAACTTTTTTTTTTTAATTTTTTTTCTTTTTCTTTTTTCATTTTTTTCTGCTTGTTTGTGGTGGACTATTTTGCTTATTCAATTGATTGGTTTGGGGTTTTTTAGTTTCTTTGTTTATTGGGGTTTTTTATTAGTTTCGTTTGTTTTATTGGTTTTTTTTTATATGTAAAATGTAAATCTCAAAAATTAGCACACTTTACAGAAAAATTTGACAGAATAGGAGTACTTCTTGAGCTAAGATTTCTTACCAGTTGAACAAAGAGAAGTTTTGCAGAAAGCAATTGGAGAAAGATGTTCCAGCTAGAGAATTATCATTCAAATTATTTACATTGTTTGAGTTAGATATATGTATTTAAAAACAATGTGCTGAAGTTAATCAAAAAAAGACAACCATCACATGATATCTCTAATATGTGGAATCTAAAAAGACACTACAAATAAATCTGTTTACAAAACAGAAATAAGAGTCACAGATGTAGAGGAGCCGCCGGAACCCGCCCGCCGCGAGGAGCCGCCGGAACCCGCCCGCCGCGGAGCCGCGGAGACCGCGCCGCGGAGCCGCGGAGCCGCGAGCCGCGGAGCCGGGCGCGAGGAGCCGCGAGGCGGGTAAGTTCAGCCACTCCAACTGGAGGGCTTGCTGAACGGAGAGAGGAAGTCGCCCACGGGTTGCTGACCAGGGACCGGGCACGAGTTGGACGGGAAAGCTCGCGTCCGCCTTTGGTACTTAGACACATAACCGGCAGTGCGCGTGTGCCAGTGGTGGAGAAGCCCGCGCTCCCCCAGAGCTGCAGCAGCAGCGGAGGAAGCCGGGGAAAGAGCAGGAATTGGAGACTACAGGCGGGCGCGCGGTAGAGCCGGGGCGCCCCCCTCCAACACGGGACTGCGCGCGCCGCGGCCTCCGCCCAACTGACTGGGATCAGCCCACCGTCCCGGCCAGCACCCAGTATGGCAGCAAAGCCCTCATTTTGCTGAACACAAAAACAGAAACCACAGCAACCGGCACTATAAGGGAAAGACTACACCATCAAGACACCACCATCGAGAGCAGATTGGTTTCCAACAGGCAGATGTGAAGATAAAAACCAAGGACAGTATTTAACTTTTTTTTTTTTTAATTTTTTTTTTCTTTTTTCATTTTTTTCTGCTTGCTTGTGGTGGACTATTTTGCTTATTCAATTGATTGGTTTGGGGTTTATTAGTTTCTTTGTTTATTGGGGTTTTTTATGTTTGTTTGTTTTTTGGTTTTTTTTTTGTAGTTTTCATTTGTTTGATTTATTCTATGTGTTTTTTCTTTGTTTTTCGGTCTCTTATTAATTTTTTCTGCTCTTTTTAATTTTTAACTTTCTTTTGACTTTTATTATATTTTTTTTAACTTTAATTTTAATTCTTGAAAACCTGTAATTCTCTTTTCTCTTTCCTCTTTTCCACTGCTTTCTTTCTCTATGTTCTAAATGTAAAACATCTTCCTAGCTACCAATATCCTCTAGATAAATTATTTCCTATCTTTCTGTCTCCACTATTTGCTTCCAAATACACTAAACAGTACACACACTAATCTTTGCTACCTAATCCTATAAAATACTTCCAAGACAAATCTTTTCCTTTTTATTACTTATAGACTCTCCTCCTTGTCACCCCGAGCACATCCTAATTTAAAATAGCTCTCATTGTAATTATCCAAGCCAGGACCTTGTGCTAGATCTATTATTCAGGCACTAATTTAATTAATTCAAAGCTTAACGGGCAAGGATCATCTGTGATTGCATGAGTTGCTAGAAAGATTTCCTGCGCCTTATCTCTGTAAAACTGGTCAGTTGTGGGGATTGCTGTATATGTATGTATATCTTACGATTATGTTAGAAAACATCTGCATGCTTTTATGACTGTCACCCATCAGGGATGCACCTCTTGTTCCTCAGATGCTAGTGTGTGAACTAGTATCACGGAACATCACAGCAAACCAGACATAAAGCCCACACCCCCTGACCAATCATCAAACCAAAGATCCTAGAAGCGGAAGCCCGGATTCCAAGACGCCACACTGATTATCAAAGAACATACAACACTAAAGATTATTCACCTGTAAACAAGGTCTATCACCACCCAAGACACAAACCACTGAACCCTTCTATAAGGGAAAGACTACGCCATCAAGACACCACCATCAAGAGCAGATTGGTTTCCAACAGGCAGATGTGAAGATAAAAACCAAGGACAGTATTTAACTTTTTTTTTTTTTTTCTTTTTTTTCATTTTTTTCTGCTTGTTTGTGGTGGACTATTTTGCTTATTCAATTGATTGGTTTGGGGTTTATTAGTTTCTTTGTTTATTGGGGTTTTTTATGTTTGTTTGTTTTTTGGTTTTTTTTTTGTAGTTTTCATTTGTTTGATTTATTCTATGTGTTTTTTCTTTGTTTTTCGGTCTCTTATTAATTTTTTCTGCTCTTTTTAATTTTTAACTTTCTTTTGACTTTTATTATATTTTTTTTAACTTTAATTTTAATTCTTGAAAACCTGTAATTCTCTTTTCTCTTTCCTCTTTTCCACTGCTTTCTTTCTCTATGTTCTAAATGTAAAACATCTTCCTAGCTACCAATATCCTCTAGATAAATTATTTCCTATCTTTCTGTCTCCACTATTTGCTTCCAAATACACTAAACAGTACACACACTAATCTTTGCTACCTAATCCTATAAAATACTTCCAAGACAAATCTTTTCCTTTTTATTACTTATAGACTCTCCTCCTTGTCACCCCGAGCACATCCTAATTTAAAATAGCTCTCATTGTAATTATCCAAGCCAGGACCTTGTGCTAGATCTATTATTCAGGCACTAATTTAATTAATTCAAAGCTTAACGGGCAAGGATCATCTGTGATTGCATGAGTTGCTAGAAAGATTTCCTGCGCCTTATCTCTGTAAAACTGGTCAGTTGTGGGGATTGCTGTATATGTATGTATATCTTACGATTATGTTAGAAAACATCTGCATGCTTTTATGACTGTCACCCATCAGGGATGCACCTCTTGTTCCTCAGATGCTAGTGTGTGAACTAGTATCACGGAACATCACAGCAAACCAGACATAAAGCCCACACCCCCTGACCAATCATCAAACCAAAGATCCTAGAAGCGGAAGCCCGGATTCCAAGACGCCACACTGATTATCAAAGAACATACAACACTAAAGATTATTCACCTGTAAACAAGGTCTATCACCACCCAAGACACAAACCACTGAACCCTTCTACAAGGACAGAAACCCAAAGGAAGGGAGAATTCAACCAAGAAGCCTGGTGGGAATAAGAACTCCATACACACAGACACACACAAAGAAACAAAAATTAACCTAATGATGAAACGTCAGAGAAACACTGTACAAATGAAGGACCAAGCTAGAGAAACACCACTTCAAATGACAGAGGAGGAGATAGACAAGCTATCTGAAAGAGAATTCAGAAAAACTATACTAATGAGGATGCAAAACACCGAAAACAGAATATTAGAGGAAATTAGTGCATTGAGAAAAGACATGCAGGAAATGAAAAATAAGCAAATAGAGACCACCAACTCAATTGCTGAACTCAAAAATACTATAGAAGGTCTCAACAGTAGAGTATCAGAGGCTGAAGAACGGATAAGTGAGCTGGAAGACAGAATGGTGGAAATAAGTGCTGAAGAACAGAACAAAGCCCAAAGAATTAAAAGAACTGAGGATAGCCTCAGAGACCTATGGGACAATATTAAACGCACCAACATTAGAATTATAGGAGTTCCAGAAGAAGAAGAAGAGAAGAAAGACTATGAAAACATTCTTGAAGAGGTTATAGTTGAAAACTTCCCCAGCATGGGAAAGGAAATAGTCAACCAAGTCCAGGAAGCACAAAGAGTTCCATACAGGAGAAACCCCAGAAGAAACACACCAAGGCACATACTAATCAAACTAACGCAGACTAAATATAAAGACAGATTACTAAAAGCAGCTAGGAGCAAACAACAAATAACATATAAAGGAAACCCCATACGTTTAACTGCGGATCTCTCAACAGAAACCCTACAGGCCAGAAGAGAATGGCAAGATACATTTAAACGACTAAAAGAGAATAACCTCCAACCAAGAATTCTCTACCCAGCAAGAATCTCATTCAAAATCGATGGTGAAGTCAAAACCTTCACAGACAAGCAAAAACTAAAAGAATTCTGTACCACAAAACCAGCCCTACAACAAGTGTTAAACGGCCTGATATAGCCAATAAATACAAGAGTAGGAGAAGCCTTACAAATCAAACCCCAAATTTCTAAGAAGATGACAATAGGAACATTCGTATCAATAATTACTTTGAACGTAAATGGACTAAATGCTCCAACCAAACGACACAGACTGGCTGAATGGATCCAGAAGCAAGACCCATATATATGCTGTTTACAAGAGACCCACTTCAGACCTAGAGACACTCATAGACTGAAAGTGAAAGGCTGGAAAAAGATATTTCATGCAAATGGAAATCAAAAGAAAGCTGGAGTAGCAATCCTTATATCAGACAAAATAGACTTTAAAGTAAAGAAGATTCTAAGAGACAAGGCAGGTCACTACATCATGATTAAGGGATCTATCCAAGAGGAAGACATAACAGTCATGAATATCTATGCACCCAACACAGGGGCACCTCAATACGTAAGACAGGTACTTTCAGACATAAAAGAAGAAATCAACAATAACACAATAATAGTAGGAGACTTTAACACTCCTCTCACACCAATGGACAGATCAACAAAACAGAAAATTAATAAAGAAACACAAGCCTTAAATGCCACACTGGAAAAGATGGACCTCATCGATATCTTTAGGACATTCCATCCAAAAGCAGAAGAATACACTTTCTTCTCAAGTGCTCACGGAACATTCTCCAGGATAGATCACATCTTGGGCCACAAATCTAACCTCAGTCAGTTCAAGAAAACCGAAATTATATCAACCATCTTCTTGGACCACAATGCAATGAGACTGGAGATCAACTACCAGAAAAAAAACCCTAAAAACAGAAACACATGGAGATTAAACAATACATACCTAAAAAACCAACTGATCATTGAGGAAATCAAAGGAGAAATTAAACAATTCCTAGAAGAAAATGACAATGTACACACGACCGTGCAAAACCTATGGGATACTGCAAAAGCAGTTGTAAGAGAGAAATTTATAGCAATACAATCCCACCTCAAGAAACTAGGAAAATATGAAGCAGATGACCTAACCCTCAGCTTAAAACAGTTGGAGAAAGAAGAACAAAAACATCCCAAAGCCAGCAGAAGAAGAGAAATCATAAAGATCAGAGCAGAAATAAATGAGAAAGAAACAAAAGAAACAATAGTAAAGATAAATAAAACAAAAAGCTGGTTCTTTGAAAAGGTAAACAAAATTGACAAGCCACTGGCCAGACTCATTAAGAAAAAGAGAGAGAAGAACCAGATCAACAAAATCAAAAATGAAAAAGGAGAGATTACAACAGATAATGCAGAAATCCAAAGGATTCTAAGAGACTATTATGAGGAACTCTATGGCAACAAACTGGACAACCTGGAAGAAATGGACAGTTTCTTGGAGAGGATTAATCTCCCAAGACTGAGCCAGGAAGAAACAGAAACTTGGAACAACCCAATCACAAGCTCAGAAATCGAATTTGTGATTAAAAATCTACCCAAAAATAAAAGCCCAGGGCCAGATGGCTTCACAGCCGAATTCTACCAAACATTTAAAGAAGAGCTAATGCCTGTCCTTCTAAAACTCTTCCAAAAAATTGCACAGGAAGGAAAACTCCCAAACACATTCTACGAGGCCACCATCACCCTGATACCCAAACCAAGCAAAGACAACACAGAAAAGGAAAACTATAGGCCAATTTCACTGATGAACTTAGATGCCAAGATCCTCAACAAAATCCTAGCAAACAGAATTCAACAACATGTCAAAAAACTCATACATTATGATCAAGTTGGGTTCATCCCAGGCATGCAAGGCTTCTTCAACATCTGCAAATGAGTCAACGTGATACACCATATCAACAAGTTGAAAGACAAAAATCACATGATCATCTCAATAGACGCAGAAAAAGCCTTCGACAAAGTACAACATCCATTTATGATAAAAACTCTTCAGAAAATGGGCATAGAAGGAAACTATCTCAACATAATAAAAGCCATCTATGAGAAGCCTACAGCGAACATTATTGTTAATGGTGAAAAACTGAAAGCACTCCCTTTAAGATCAGGAAAAAGACGGGGGGGCCCACTTTCATCACTGCTATTCAACATAGTCCTGGAAGTCCTAGCAACAGCAATAAGAGAAGAGAAAGAAATCAAAGGAATCCAGATTGGAAAGGAAGAAGTCAAGCTCTCTCTTTTTGCAGACGACATGATATTATACATAGAAAATCCCAAAGACACGGTTACAAAGCTACTAGAGCTAATCAATGAATTCAGCAAAGTTGCAGGATATAAAGTCAACACACAGAAGTCACTGGCATTCCTATACACAAACAATGAAAAATCAGAAAATGAAATCAAAGAGGCAATCCCCTTCACCACTGCAACCAATAGAATCAAATATCTAGGAATATACCTGCCCAAAGAAACAAAAGAATTGTACACAGAAAATTACAAGACACTCATGAGAGACATTAAAGAAAACTTAAACAGATGGAAAGATATTCCATGTTCCTGGATCGGAAGAATCAATATTGTGAAAATGACCATACTACCAAATATCATCTACAGATTCAATGCAATACCTATCAAACTTCCAATGACATTCTTCACAGAACTAGACCAAATAATAACACAGTTCATATGGAAACACAGAAGACCTCGAATAGCCAAAGCAATCCTGAGGAAGAAGAATGGAGTTGGAGGGATCAGCCTCCCTCACTTCAGACTCTACTACAAAGCAACAGTTATCAAGACAGTATGGTACTGGCACAAAAACAGAACTATAGATCAATGGAACAAGATTGAGAACCCAGAGATCAACCCACGCACTTATGGGTACCTTATTTTTGATAAAGGAGGAGAAACTATAAAATGGGACAAAGACAGCCTCTTTAACAAGTGGTGCTGGGAGAATTGGACAGCCACATGCAAAAAAATGAAGTTGGAACAATCCCTGACACCATACAGTAAGATCAACTCAAAATGGATTAAAGACCTCAATGTAAGACCAGAAACCATCAAACTCTTAGAGGAGAACATAGGCAAAACCCTCAAGGACATCAATCAAAGCAAGATCTTCTCTGACCCACCAACTAAAATAGCAGAACTGAAAAGAAAAATGAACATATGGGACCTTATGAAACTTAAAAGCTTTTGTACAGCAAAAGAAATTACAAAAAAGTTCAACAGACACCCCACAGAGTGGGAGAAAATCAGAAAATGAAATCAAAGAGGCAATCCCCTTCACCACTGCAACCAATAGAATCAAATATCTAGGAATATACCTGCCCAAAGAAACAAAAGAATTGTACACAGAAAATTACAAGACACTCATGAGAGACATTAAAGAAAACTTAAACAGATGGAAAGATATTCCATGTTCCTGGATCGGAAGAATCAATATTGTGAAAATGACCATACTACCAAATATCATCTACAGATTCAATGCAATACCTATCAAACTTCCAATGACATTCTTCACAGAACTAGACCAAATAATAACACAGTTCATATGGAAACACAGAAGACCTCGAATAGCCAAAGCAATCCTGAGGAAGAAGAATGGAGTTGGAGGGATCAGCCTCCCTCACTTCAGACTCTACTACAAAGCAACAGTTATCAAGACAGTATGGTACTGGCACAAAAACAGAACTATAGATCAATGGAACAAGATTGAGAACCCAGAGATCAACCCACGCACTTATGGGTACCTTATTTTTGATAAAGGAGGAGAAACTATAAAATGGGACAAAGACAGCCTCTTTAACAAGTGGTGCTGGGAGAATTGGACAGCCACATGCAAAAAAATGAAGTTGGAACAATCCCTGACACCATACAGTAAGATCAACTCAAAATGGATTAAAGACCTCAATGTAAGACCAGAAACCATCAAACTCTTAGAGGAGAACATAGGCAAAACCCTCAAGGACATCAATCAAAGCAAGATCTTCTCTGACCCACCAACTAAAATAGCAGAACTGAAAAGAAAAATGAACATATGGGACCTTATGAAACTTAAAAGCTTTTGTACAGCAAAAGAAATTACAAAAAAGTTCAACAGACACCCCACAGAGTGGGAGAAAATCATAGCAAATGAAACAACAGACAAAGAATTAATCTCCAAAATCTACAAGCAACTCAGACAACTCAGCACAGGGAAAATGAGCAGCCCAATCAAAAAATGGGAAAAAGATCTAAAGAGACGCCTCTCCAAAGAGGACATACAGATGGCCCAAAAATACATGAAACGATGCTCAACCTCGCTTATTATCAGAGAAATGCAAATTAAAACCACAATGAGATACCACCTCACACCTGTCAGAATGGCCATCATCAACAAATCGACAGACAACAAATGCTGGAGAGGGTGTGGAGAAAAGGGAACCCTCTTGCATTGCTGGTGGGAATGTAAATTTGTACAACCTCTATGGAAGACAATATGGAGATTCCTTAAAAAACTAAAAATAGAAGCACCCTATGACCCAGCAATCCCACTATTAGGCCTATATCCTGATGAAATCAAAAATGATAGAGGCACCTGTACCCCAATGTTCATTGCAGCTCTCTACACAATAGCCAGAACATGGAAGCAACCTAGATGTCCATCGACAAATGAATGGATCCAGAAGCTCTGGTACATATATACAATGGAATACTACTCAGCTGTTAAAAGAAATGCAGAAGACTCAGTCCTAATGAGGTGGCTGGCTCTAGAACCTATCATAAAAAGTGAAGTAAGTCAAAAAGAGAAAGACAAGTATAGTATACTAACTCATATATATGGGATCTAGTAAGATGGTCATGATAATACACGCAGTGAACTCATGAAAAAACAGAGAATAGACATAAAGACATTGTGGAGACCGAACAGTGGGAGGGAGTAACATGGAAACCTATACTGTCATGTGTAGAAAAGATAGCTATTGTCATTGTGCTAGGGGAATAGGAGTACCTACAGCCACTTGGAGCGATGGTCTGGAGGGATGGGAGGGGGGGAACTGGGTGGGGGGAGGGTCAAGGGATATGCATATGAATGATCTGGGAACATACATGTACAAAAATAAATAATAAATAAATAAAAAAAAAAGTACAATGGGCTTCCCAGGTGACTCAATGATAAAGAATCTTTTGCAGGAGACAAAAAAGTATAGGTTTGATCCCTGGGTCAGGAGGATCCCCTGGAGAAGGAAATGGCTCCCCATTCTAATATTCTTGCCTGGAAAATCCCATGGACAGAGCTGCCTTGTGGGTTACAGAGAGTCAGGCATAAATGAGTGACTGAACATGCAAGCACACAGAGTACAATACTAAATATTGCAGTCACAGAGAGTCAATAAAAGTGGGAATGGTTAAACTAGTTAACAAATCCAAAGCACATACTCTTTCCATTATACTATAGGGGTATGTGTTTATGTGTATGTGTAATTTGCCTTCAGTCCTTTGCAAGGCTGTTCTAGCCTAAGAGAATCCAAGCTCAAATCTAAGTGACTAGCTTTTATATGCCAATGAAGTCATCCAGATATTATCAACTTGTATATTGAGATTCAAAACTGTTACGTGATTTAAGTAAACGTCTTCTATTGAAAGATAGATTTTTACATAACTTTAAATTATTGCAAGTCTGAAAATCCTGTTTTTGTATTAAATAAATGTCATATGGATTTCCTTGAGGAAAAAAAAAAAAAAGAGTCACAGATGTAAAACAAATGTGCCTTCTAGGTGTGCTTTCAGGAAACTTGTGTATTGATAATATTTTTATAATAACACCAAGACATTTGCTCTATTAGCTGTGTAGGTATTTGCACTGATGGTATTAAAGCAAAGATGGATAAAGTTGCCAGTACCTTTACATGAATCAGAGCAATGATACCAAACTGTACTAGCTTTCATAGTATTTTTCACTGTCCCACATTCACAGTAAAGCAATGAAGTAATAAAAGCCATTGATATATTAAATCTTGACTTACATGTGTAATTAATTAATATCTCACTGATAAAATGAGGGGTAGCTCTAAACCATTCCTGCTACATTCTTAGATCCTGTGACTATATGAAAATAAAGCACTCATGAGAATGTTTGAAATGAGAGTTGAACTAACCAGTATTTATTTATTATTTTTAAATGAAACACCAGTTGTACTTACATGTAAAATATTTTGAGAAACTATATGGCTGCCCTTAGCTAAGATGTCAACAAAATTTTCTCAAAAATAAATGATGTGAGTCTGTCATTTTAAAGGACAACATTTATTTCAATAATGAAATTTGAGATTTCAGCACAAATTAGAATTTTGGAAACCTTATATGTATCATACTATACAAATTTGTTTTTCTTTTAAAATAAATTTGTAAATTAACCTTTAATATGATTACATTTATATGAAATGTCCAGAATATGCAAATCTGTAGACAGAATGATTAGTGGTGCCAGTGGTAGGGAGAAGAGGAGTGGTGAATGATACTCATGAATTCAGAGTTTCTTTGGGAAGTGATGAAAATGTTCTGGGATTAGATACTATTGCTGGTTGTACAATCATATGAAGATATTTAGTAAAGTTAAACTATAATCTTTAAAAGTGTGAATTTTATATTATTTTTCAGTTGCATGTTGTTGAAAAATTAACATTTAAAATTTTTCCAGTTCAATTTTCTAGTGCAGTAAGTATGGGTATAATCCCTATGACTAAAACCCTTTTGGATCTTCAATAATCTGAGAGTATGATGACAATTTGAAGTCAAAAAGTGTGAGAACCACTGCAGTAGGCTAATCAGTTGTCAGGAATTTAAACCATGAACTTTACAGGTGGGGATAAATCACGTCAGTCTTGTCCTACTTCTGTGAGGCTCCTCTGTCCATGGGATTGTCCAGACAAGAATACTGGAGTAGGATGACATGCTTCCCTCCAGGAGATCTTCCTGACCCAGAGAGTGAACCCGTAACTCTTTTGTCTCCTGCATTAGCAGTCAGGTTCTTTACCACAAGTGCCACTTGGGAAAGAATCCACCTGTCAATTCAGAAGACATAAGAGATTAGAGTTTGATCCCTCGATGGGGAAGACCCACTGGAGGAGGATGTGGCAACCCACTCCAGTATTCTTGCCTGAAGAATCCCATGGACACAGGGGCCTGGCAGGCTATGGTGCATAGAATTGCAATCTCTGTCTCTCAGTCATGCCTATACAATTTGTTTTAAATTCACATTTACATTGGTAATCTGCTGTAGTATCTTTGCAAATAAACACCCAACTTTCATTGAATTCTTGAAATCTGATTGCAGAAGGAATGGGACTGATGGATTATTTATTACCGTTGCTTTTAAGGTTAAATCCTTTCACAACAAGATATCCCACATGTCATACTTGTAAAAGGTATCCATATCTGGATCTTTATACAGTGATCATATGGTACAAAGAGCAGCTGGGTGTCCTTTCCTTATATAGTGGCTGCTTGTACATCAGACTAAACTTGTACGGAAACCATTTGGGGCATCTACACAGTTGACACAGTCTTTCCCTCCAGGCACAGAATGATTAGTGGTGCCAGTGGTAGGGAGAAGAGGAGTGGTGAATGATACTCATGAATTCAGAGTTTCTTTGGGAAGTGATGAAAATGTTCTGGGATTAGATACTATTGCTGGTTGTACAATCATATGAAGATATTTAGTAAAGTTAAACTATAATCTTTAAAAGTGTGAATTTTATATTATTTTTCAGTTGCATGTTGTTGAAAAATTAACATTTAAAATTTTTCCAGTTCAATTTTCTAGTGCAGTAAGTATGGGTATAATCCCTATGACTAAAACCCTTTTGGATCTTCAATAATCTGAGAGTATGATGACAATTTGAAGTCAAAAAGTGTGAGAACCACTGCAGTAGGCTAATCAGTTGTCAGGAATTTAAACCATGAACTTTACAGGTGGGGATAAATCACGTCAGTCTTGTCCTACTTCTGTGAGGCTCCTCTGTCCATGGGATTGTCCAGACAAGAATACTGGAGTAGGATGACATGCTTCCCTCCAGGAGATCTTCCTGACCCAGAGAGTGAACCCGTAACTCTTTTGTCTCCTGCATTAGCAGTCAGGTTCTTTACCACAAGTGCCACTTGGGAAAGAATCCACCTGTCAATTCAGAAGACATAAGAGATTAGAGTTTGATCCCTCGATGGGGAAGACCCACTGGAGGAGGATGTGGCAACCCACTCCAGTATTCTTGCCTGAAGAATCCCATGGACACAGGGGCCTGGCAGGCTATGGTGCATAGAATTGCAATCTCTGTCTCTCAGTCATGCCTATACAATTTGTTTTAAATTCACATTTACATTGGTAATCTGCTGTAGTATCTTTGCAAATAAACACCCAACTTTCATTGAATTCTTGAAATCTGATTGCAGAAGGAATGGGACTGATGGATTATTTATTACCGTTGCTTTTAAGGTTAAATCCTTTCACAACAAGATATCCCACATGTCATACTTGTAAAAGGTATCCATATCTGGATCTTTATACAGTGATCATATGGTACAAAGAGCAGCTGGGTGTCCTTTCCTTATATAGTGGCTGCTTGTACATCAGACTAAACTTGTACGGAAACCATTTGGGGCATCTACACAGTTGACACAGTCTTTCCCTCCAGGCACAAAGAGAAGGCATTATTGAGGAATTGCAACTTGCTGAAACTGAAGCTCCAGTATTGTGGACATCTACAGCTGGCTCACTGAAAAAAACCCCTGATGCTGGGAAAGATTGAGGGTGTCAGAGGCTAGAGGACATCACCAGTGCAATGGACGTGAAATGGGCAAATTTCAGGAGATGGTGAAGAAGGCCTAGCATGTGCAGTCCATGAATCTGATACCACTGGGTAACTGAACATCAACATCTGGTTCCATAAACATTGAGTGTAATGTACAAGGGCAAGCACAAAGGGAAGTTAATGTCATAGTTATGAAAGAGGGGAATAGGCAGACTTGACAAGGAGACCAGCAGTTTTCAAGGAGGAAGAAGAGGAGGAACAAACATTTTCTAGCCTAAAATATTTGCATGATAAAGTTCTATTCTGAAACTAATTTTATTGTTTTATGGAAGCAAGTTATTTTGCATTGGAATGTCTCATCTAGCCCTGAAGACCTGAGGTCATCCTGTGTTGTTAATGTTGTGAGTGTGGACCTAAAAAACCTTTACAACTTTATTCTTTTGATCTATTGTTAATAACCAACTGGAATGTACAAAATGCCTTGTCTATACTAGCTTCCAGGAGTACTCTTCTATCCCCCTTTCCAGGGCTTTCGCTGGAAGCATTCTTTATCCCTTTTTTTCTTTAATAAGACTTTTCTTGCATGAAGCTCTGAGTGACCAAAGCCAAGTCTTTTTGATCCCAATGTGAAATTTCTCCTTTGTAGATCAAGAATTCAACACTGTTCACAGTAAGCTATTTACCAGTCATCTATGAGGTAGATCAAGAGAGAGATTTTTCTCTGCCTTCCCAACTAAAAAAAAAAAAAAAAAAATTAAATTTATTTTCTTTAGAAACTGAGCCAGTACTTATCAAACTATGCCCAATATATTTTGTAAGAATATTCCCTAGTAAAAATCTAGTGATTATAATGAACACTCCTTACTTTTATTTGTTTTTGTAGCCTCTGATAAGTAAATGTCCATATGAAGCTTCTCATTGATGAATAAATACATTGATTGGATATGAATTTGTAGGTACTATGCAAAAAAGAAAGACTGGTATAAAGAACATCAGGTAGGCTCATTTGCATGGATTATCAAACTGGGTCCCATCAGAGCACCCTTCCTGGCAATGATCAGAGTAAAGATGTCACAGTGAAGAGTCAAGAAAGAATAATGCTGAACTTGAGGACAGAGGAAGAGGGAGAGAGTCCAGAGACACAAGTGGTCTCCAGAACTTAGAAAAGGCAAGAAAGTGTGCTCCCTCTGAGGCTTCCAGAAAGGAATACAGCCCGGATAATAATTTGATTTTATCTCACCAAAACCATTGTTAGATTTTTAGTCTATAGAAATGTAGGGTAATTAATTTGTATTGTTTTAATAAGGCATCAAATTTGTGTCTTTCCATGTTTGTGGTAGTTTGTTATGGTGGCAATAGAATACTAGTACTAGAATCTGTATAAATGGAGAGGTGGACCAAGAAGATGAGAAACAAAACCTGGGGAATAGTGTCAGAATAAAAGCAATTGTGAGAATTGCTTCATTATCATTATAGTATTATAGTAGTGTGGAAGAATGGCGTTTGCATTGCAAAATAGATTTTACAACTTTATTCTTTTGATCTATTGTTAATAACCAACTGGAATGTACAAAATGCCTTGTCTATACTAGCTTCCAGGAGTACTCTTCTATCCCCCTTTCCAGGGCTTTCGCTGGAAGCATTCTTTATCCCTTTTTTTCTTTAATAAGACTTTTCTTGCATGAAGCTCTGAGTGACCAAAGCCAAGTCTTTTTGATCCCAATGTGAAATTTCTCCTTTGTAGATCAAGAATTCAACACTGTTCACAGTAAGCTATTTACCAGTCATCTATGAGGTAGATCAAGAGAGAGATTTTTCTCTGCCTTCCCAACTAAAAAAAAAAAAAAAAAAATTAAATTTATTTTCTTTAGAAACTGAGCCAGTACTTATCAAACTATGCCCAATATATTTTGTAAGAATATTCCCTAGTAAAAATCTAGTGATTATAATGAACACTCCTTACTTTTATTTGTTTTTGTAGCCTCTGATAAGTAAATGTCCATATGAAGCTTCTCATTGATGAATAAATACATTGATTGGATATGAATTTGTAGGTACTATGCAAAAAAGAAAGACTGGTATAAAGAACATCAGGTAGGCTCATTTGCATGGATTATCAAACTGGGTCCCATCAGAGCACCCTTCCTGGCAATGATCAGAGTAAAGATGTCACAGTGAAGAGTCAAGAAAGAATAATGCTGAACTTGAGGACAGAGGAAGAGGGAGAGAGTCCAGAGACACAAGTGGTCTCCAGAACTTAGAAAAGGCAAGAAAGTGTGCTCCCTCTGAGGCTTCCAGAAAGGAATACAGCCCGGATAATAATTTGATTTTATCTCACCAAAACCATTGTTAGATTTTTAGTCTATAGAAATGTAGGGTAATTAATTTGTATTGTTTTAATAAGGCATCAAATTTGTGTCTTTCCATGTTTGTGGTAGTTTGTTATGGTGGCAATAGAATACTAGTACTAGAATCTGTATAAATGGAGAGGTGGACCAAGAAGATGAGAAACAAAACCTGGGGAATAGTGTCAGAATAAAAGCAATTGTGAGAATTGCTTCATTATCATTATAGTATTATAGTAGTGTGGAAGAATGGCGTTTTTGCATTGTGTTCTAAAGTTTAATTGCAAAATAGATTTTACAAAGATTAATGATTTCAGATGTACTTCTTTCTGAAATAATTTGCACTTCATTTTCACAGTTAAATCAGTGTAGCTACAGTCAGCAGGTTAATGACAAGCATATTTTATATGCTGAAACGAAGAAATTGTTTACTCAACAAGCATTTGAATGAGCAATTTTAGACAAACATTCATATTCTCAAGATTACAAGTCAATAATCCTCAGAGTTACTAAAGCTCAACTTTCAGAATTACTGTAAAATTTTGTATATCAAAGACTAAACATAGAACTACATTTAACTTTAAGTTTTTGGTGCCAATTATACAAATATTTGTTAATCGTGCTCTTTAACATCATATAATGTGAAGCAGTATTAGCCCTTGACTACAAAGAGTTACTACAGCTTCATATTTCCAAAAGTTATTTCCATATGAAATTTCGTTCATAGCACTGTTAATTTTTTAAGCTTGTATCCTTTGGTTTCAGCAATAATTTCATAATTATATGCATATATACACATATATTTGTACCTGTGTGCATATATATATATATGCATACCTTATAAAGAGTTAAAATTAAAACTGGAGAAAATAAGTTTCAAGCATATTTTTAACCTTCTGGACTTCTCAGGTGGTGTTAGTGGTAAGGAACCTGCCTGTCCATGGAGGGAGTAACATGGAAACATATACTGTCATGTGTGGGAAAGATAGCTATTGTCATTGTGCTGAAGGAATAGGAGTGCTCACAATGGCATGGGGCGATGGTCCGGAGGGGTGGGATGGGGAGAACTGGAGGGGTGGGAACCAGGGTTATGCATATGACTGATCTGGGAACATACATGTCTGTGAACAACAAAACTCTGTAAAACCTTTAAAATAAAGAATTACCAAAAAAAAGAACCTGCCTGTCAATGTAGGAGATGCAAGAGAAATAGGTTTGATCCCAGGGATGGGAAGAGGCAACCAACTCCAATATTCTCATCTGGATAATTCCACAGACAGCAGAACCTGGCAACCTATAAAATCTATGGGGTCATAAAGAGTTAGTCATGACTGAGCAACTGAATGTAAGTGGCATCACTAATAATACCAATAGAACAATTAATAAGCTATATATTCTGTATATATCTCAATGGAGAAAAAACAACAATCCGTATTTAAAAGAAGCAAAATAATACAGTGTGACACTCAGAGCCTATATAATAAAATATATATCTATATGACAAATCAAAAAAGTATTAACATCAGAACTCATAAAAAACTAATGAAGATTTCCAATACATGTGTTTCAACAGTAAACACACATTTGAAAATATCTTCACTGAAAAACTTACTTTCAATTTAGCTCCCAGTTAACCCAAACATGTATGTAGACAAGACATTTATGAAGAAATTTCTCCTACTTCACAAGTGTCCTTGAACCTATCTATGTATAAATATGAAAGTTCTTTAATTATATTTTAAGTATTTAAGCAAGGTGAGAAATTATTTTTGCATATCAATATACAGAAGCATTTAAGGTTTTTTCTGGTAGCTCAGTGGTAAAAAATCTGCCTGCCAATGCAGAAGACACAGGTTCAATCCCTAATCCAGGAAGATCCCACATGCTGCTGAACAACTAAGCCCATGGGCCATAAGTACGAGTTTGTGCTCTAGAGCTCCTGAATGAAAACTATGGAGTCCACATGCCACAACCACTGAAACCCATGTACCCTAGCATCCTTCCTCTGTAACAAGAGAAACCACTGTAATGAGAAGCTGGGTTACCACAACTAGAAAGTAGCCCCCAATCACCACAACTAGAGAAGCCTGCAAAAAGCAATGAAGACCCTGAACAGCCAAAAATGAATAAATAAATAAGTTAAAATATATACATAGCAGTATTTAGAGTGATAAAAGCACATGTTACATTAGAATCTATTTATGTTTGACACCTAATAATAAAAAATCTGAACTCTTTCTTCTGATTCTGAACTTTCTGATAAGATAGGACAGAGCAGAATGGGTGATGAATAGTTCATGCTCATAAGGAGTCATTTAGAGGCATCATGGATTCTAAAGGCCACATGTCTGGACTGTCCCAAGGTTGTTAATGTAGTAGATGGCTACAGGAAGCATTAAATTTGGGCCTTGTCACACACTCAGTGGAATTTATAAAAAGTAGATTATGAGACTTTAAATTATCATAAAAATGGTGGTTGAGACTTGAGGAGGTAATAAGGCAGTTTATTACCCATTGCCACCTTCTTAAGATATAACGCTTCTAAGCCTCAAAAATGAAACCCAAAATTACATAATGAGCTAAAAGCCAGAATTGCATTATGAGCTAATGATGTAATGAGCTAATATAATTATTTAATAAAAAATAACTTGAGGGCTATAGGTTTCCTATGTCTCCTATCTAAGAAGAAGAAAAATTAAGGACCTGCCTATGTTGAGACATTTTCCAGGAACCTTGTTTGTAGGCTATTGTGGTAGGCTGATCAATGACACCACGGACAAGTCCATTTGCTGATCTCTTCAACCTTTAAGCATTACCTTATATGGCAAAAATGCCTTTGGAGGTGTTACTAAATGATTTTGAAATGGAAAGTTTCATTATTCGGGAAGGTAAAGAATCTGCCTGTCAGTGTAGGAGATGCAAGTGACAAGGGTTCATTCCGTGGGTCAGGAAGATCCCCAAGAGAAGGCAAGGAAATCCACTGCAGTATAATTTCCTGGAAAATGCATGGATAGAGGAGTCTCATGGGTCACAATCTATGGGGTAGCAAAGAGTCAGACATGACTGGGCAACTACACAGCTACAGCACTTAGGAGTTTATCTCAGGAGCAATATCAAACTCATTGAATGCTTCATCAGTGTACAAGAATTGGAGTGCTGGAGAAGATTCTTGAGAGTCTCTTGGAAAACGAGGAGATCAAGCCAGTCAATACTACAGGAAATCAAACCTGTATATTCATTGAAATGATTGATGCTGACACTCCAATACTTTGGCCACCTGATATGAAGGGCAAACTCATTGGAAAAGAACCTAATGCTGGGAATGATCTAGGACATGAGGAGAAGAGGGCAGCGGAGGATGAAATAGATAGCATCATCAACTTAAGGGACAGGAATTTGAGAAATATCAATCCATGGGATTGCAACAGTTGAACATGTGTTAGCAACTGAACACACACACACACACACACACACACACACACACACACACACAGTATACAAGAATTCCTTCCTTACAAACAGAACCTGGGAAGCTGCTTGAAACAGGTAAGGTCATGTCAATGGAACACAGGGATTGCTTGACTTTGTTTCTCAACAAAGATAGTTAATAATGCTTTTGTTTACCTCTTAGAACATATCAAAGTTTCTTAAGAATCAAAAAGTAATAAACAATCAGGATAAGAAAGCATTATTAGAAAAATAAGTTTTCAAACCTTTATTGTATTCTTCCTCCCTCAGTAAACACTGTTCCTCTTGATGGATATCAGAAAGAGAAACTGGCATCCAAATTTCTATATTGGCAAAATTAAAATGATTCTTATAAGTTATGTTTTAAAATTATATTTTGGTTGCTATAATAATACTGCATGTGAACCTGAGTCTCCACCATAAAACATGCTCAAATAAAAATATTATAAATAATTTAGTATTTTAGGATTTTAAAAAATTGTATGATTTGTTCTCCTAGCATTTTCAACTGATTTATCATATCAGAAAACACTTTAAAAGTTTGATAAAGCCTGATATTGCATGCAATGAAGACACATAAGAAAAACTTTTATAAGGATCATAAAAATCTATGTTATTTTTTATTGTAAATATGCCTGCATGGCTTAAAGAATTAAAACAATTCAAAAGACCCTATATAGAAAAATTAGTTTCATTCTTAATATCCTGGTTCCATCTTTCTGACAAGAGACAGACATTACAGTGGTTTCCTAGACATAATTATAGAAAACACAGGTCTCATACACAGAGAATGTATACATTAGCCCCACCATTTTAACACCTGTTGTACACCCTCAACTGCATTGCTTTCTTGTTTATTTTAAATAACATTCTTTGTGGACCATTGTATTATCTGTTTTATAGGCTTATTTGCTCTATAGAAAAGAACCTAATGCTGGGAATGATCTAGGACATGAGGAGAAGAGGGCAGCGGAGGATGAAATAGATAGCATCATCAACTTAAGGGACAGGAATTTGAGAAATATCAATCCATGGGATTGCAACAGTTGAACATGTGTTAGCAACTGAACACACACACACACACACACACACACACACACACACACACACAGTATACAAGAATTCCTTCCTTACAAACAGAACCTGGGAAGCTGCTTGAAACAGGTAAGGTCATGTCAATGGAACACAGGGATTGCTTGACTTTGTTTCTCAACAAAGATAGTTAATAATGCTTTTGTTTACCTCTTAGAACATATCAAAGTTTCTTAAGAATCAAAAAGTAATAAACAATCAGGATAAGAAAGCATTATTAGAAAAATAAGTTTTCAAACCTTTATTGTATTCTTCCTCCCTCAGTAAACACTGTTCCTCTTGATGGATATCAGAAAGAGAAACTGGCATCCAAATTTCTATATTGGCAAAATTAAAATGATTCTTATAAGTTATGTTTTAAAATTATATTTTGGTTGCTATAATAATACTGCATGTGAACCTGAGTCTCCACCATAAAACATGCTCAAATAAAAATATTATAAATAATTTAGTATTTTAGGATTTTAAAAAATTGTATGATTTGTTCTCCTAGCATTTTCAACTGATTTATCATATCAGAAAACACTTTAAAAGTTTGATAAAGCCTGATATTGCATGCAATGAAGACACATAAGAAAAACTTTTATAAGGATCATAAAAATCTATGTTATTTTTTATTGTAAATATGCCTGCATGGCTTAAAGAATTAAAACAATTCAAAAGACCCTATATAGAAAAATTAGTTTCATTCTTAATATCCTGGTTCCATCTTTCTGACAAGAGACAGACATTACAGTGGTTTCCTAGACATAATTATAGAGAAAACACAGGTCTCATACACAGAGAATGTATACATTAGCCCCACCATTTTAACACCTGTTGTACACCCTCAACTGCATTGCTTTCTTGTTTATTTTAAATAACATTCTTTGTGGACCATTGTATTATCTGTTTTTATAGGCTTATTTGCTCTATCTTAATAAAAACATCATATTTTCAATGTATAATGTACCAACACTTGTTTAATCAGTCTCCTCTGCATGTGTGTGCATGTGAAATACCATCAGTTGCAGAGAAAATTGAAAAGATATTTAGATAATATATATAAAAAAATATTTACCACCAAAACTAGTTACCATAGAGAGTATAGCACACTAAAGAAAGGATGGAAAGGACAGAATGTAATATTGTTCAATATTTATTGTAAATTCCCATTGCAGTTTTGAGTCATTTCTCCTCTTTCACCTTTGCCGTAAATTATTTAGTGTAGGACTAAGCAGTAAATGTGTGGTGATTAATATATTATTTCTTATATTAATATTGAATATGGATATTTAGAACTCAGTTCCAATTGATTATATCTTTCTTCATCTAAAATTATTCATATTTTGCAAATTGTGAGTTCAATAAATAAGTCATAAAATGGATCTCAGGGTATCTGTAATTCCATTCTTCTGACTGATATCTAAATAAATGCTTTTATCTTATTCTATGATGATAATGTTAAAAAGCCTAGAAAACCTGATTCAAAGAACATCATATAGTAAATTATTTTGAATTAAACTACACATATTCCCATTCCATACAGGTTGCCACAGACTGAATAAGCTACTATGCAATTGAATGTGTGAAATTAATGTTGAATGTCATTCTATTTTACATTACAAAAACATAGCTATGCTATGTTCAAATTCTCCTAGCAATGTTATCATATCAGAAAACACTTTAAAAGTTTGATAAAGCCTGATATTGCATGCAATGAAGACACATAAGAAAAACTTTTATAAGGATCATAAAAATCTATGTTATTTTTTATTGTAAATATGCCTGCATGGCTTAAAGAATTAAAACAATTCAAAAGACCCTATATAGAAAAATTAGTTTCATTCTTAATATCCTGGTTCCATCTTTCTGACAAGAGACAGACATTACAGTGGTTTCCTAGACATAATTATAGAGAAAACACAGGTCTCATACACAGAGAATGTATACATTAGCCCCACCATTTTAACACCTGTTGTACACCCTCAACTGCATTGCTTTCTTGTTTATTTTAAATAACATTCTTTGTGGACCATTGTATTATCTGTTTTTATAGGCTTATTTGCTCTATCTTAATAAAAACATCATATTTTCAATGTATAATGTACCAACACTTGTTTAATCAGTCTCCTCTGCATGTGTGTGCATGTGAAATACCATCAGTTGCAGAGAAAATTGAAAAGATATTTAGATAATATATATAAAAAAATATTTACCACCAAAACTAGTTACCATAGAGAGTATAGCACACTAAAGAAAGGATGGAAAGGACAGAATGTAATATTGTTCAATATTTATTGTAAATTCCCATTGCAGTTTTGAGTCATTTCTCCTCTTTCACCTTTGCCGTAAATTATTTAGTGTAGGACTAAGCAGTAAATGTGTGGTGATTAATATATTATTTCTTATATTAATATTGAATATGGATATTTAGAACTCAGTTCCAATTGATTATATCTTTCTTCATCTAAAATTATTCATATTTTGCAAATTGTGAGTTCAATAAATAAGTCATAAAATGGATCTCAGGGTATCTGTAATTCCATTCTTCTGACTGATATCTAAATAAATGCTTTTATCTTATTCTATGATGATAATGTTAAAAAGCCTAGAAAACCTGATTCAAAGAACATCATATAGTAAATTATTTTGAATTAAACTACACATATTCCCATTCCATACAGGTTGCCACAGACTGAATAAGCTACTATGCAATTGAATGTGTGAAATTAATGTTGAATGTCATTCTATTTTACATTACAAAAAACATAGCTATGCTATGTTCAAATTCTGTTCAAATGTTAAATGTGTATGCGATGATTCAAGAGAATCAGAAATGTTCAGATTCAAAGTTAAGAGTTTTCTAATTAGCAGCTAAGTAAGCTTTGACAATTCATTTTTACAGAGTCTAGTTTTCCAGTATCTAGAATTGAATTAATACTTTCCACAAAATAATGTTAATATAGCATATGGAAATACTAATATTCACTGAAAAGGAAACTAATCAAATGCCAGTGGTTATTACTGCTAGTCATGCATGCCAAACAAAAAAAATATAAATATACCATTAGGCTCATTTTTAATAAAAAATCAGAGTTAAAAGAAAGATAAGCTGAACTCTACTTATGGTCTGGAAACTCTCCAGTTGTTTTCTTTGTGAAAGCTCTGAGTCTCCAAATCTTTACTTATTGAAAGAAAAGATTTTAAGAGCTAATCTCTGAAATTCCTTCATTAATTATATAATTAATAATAACTTTTATAGGTAATAATATACAGGTACCTAAATAAATTGTAGTAACAAGCTGAACTTTAAAGTGACTTTACTTTGCCATGAATTGAGTAAGAATAAAACACATAGTTTATCATTACTAAACACCAAGATATAGCAATTTCTGATTGTCTTAATTGTTGCAAAGAGAAACAGTAAATTTTTATTAAAAAATATTGCAAACTAATTTGAAGGGTCAACATACTAATTTCAATTCCTAGAATAATTATATGAAACTAGCAATGATAAAAAGAACCATCACATAAGGAAGGAAGAAGTGAAAGAAGGAAGGATCGAAGGAAGGAGCGAAAGGGAAGAAAATTTTTGGATATGTTGTTGACACATCAAAATGGATAGCAGACATAAGATTTCTGTGCAGCTAGTGCAGAAAGCAACCCTAACTAATAAAATTGGTCTCCAGAAACAAGTCAAGGAGACCTCAGAATGTATATTGAGAAATTACCTCACAAAATGGGCAATGATCCAGTCAAACATAATTCAGTCTGGTAGAAGAAAGGAGGTTAAAAAAATGAAAAAGTTAGATTAGCCACAAGATGGAGAAAAAAAATAACATACGTCTTTTCCATTTTGAGAAGCAGACAAAAAGTATGCATTACCTAAACCATGTATATTCTAAGTTTGGTCAATCTACCTATACAATTACATTTGTGTATTGATTGGCCTGGATCTTGTCTTAATTGGTAGAAACTACAAATGTTAATAAGCTAGATATAAAAATCAATATTTTTTTCTTGATTTTTCAGCCACCATTTTAAAAACAGTTTCTTAGATTCTTCTTTTTTATTGATTTCTATTTTTTTGGCCACTTTTGTTGGTCTTTCATTTATCTATTTTCATCCATTACTGCTAGTCAGACCCAAAAAATATACCATTAGGCTCATTTTTAATAAAAAATCAGAGTTAAAAGAAAGATAAGCTGAACTCTACTTATGGTCTGGAAACTCTCCAGTTGTTTTCTTTGTGAAAGCTCTGAGTCTCCAAATCTTTACTTATTGAAAGAAAAGATTTTAAGAGCTAATCTCTGAAATTCCTTCATTAATTATATAATTAATAATAACTTTTATAGGTAATAATATACAGGTACCTAAATAAATTGTAGTAACAAGCTGAACTTTAAAGTGACTTTACTTTGCCATGAATTGAGTAAGAATAAAACACATAGTTTATCATTACTAAACACCAAGATATAGCAATTTCTGATTGTCTTAATTGTTGCAAAGAGAAACAGTAAATTTTTATTAAAAAATATTGCAAACTAATTTGAAGGGTCAACATACTAATTTCAATTCCTAGAATAATTATATGAAACTAGCAATGATAAAAAGAACCATCACATAAGGAAGGAAGAAGTGAAAGAAGGAAGGATCGAAGGAAGGAGCGAAAGGGAAGAAAATTTTTGGATATGTTGTTGACACATCAAAATGGATAGCAGACATAAGATTTCTGTGCAGCTAGTGCAGAAAGCAACCCTAACTAATAAAATTGGTCTCCAGAAACAAGTCAAGGAGACCTCAGAATGTATATTGAGAAATTACCTCACAAAATGGGCAATGATCCAGTCAAACATAATTCAGTCTGGTAGAAGAAAGGAGGTTAAAAAAATGAAAAAGTTAGATTAGCCACAAGATGGAGAAAAAAAATAACATACGTCTTTTCCATTTTGAGAAGCAGACAAAAAGTATGCATTACCTAAACCATGTATATTCTAAGTTTGGTCAATCTACCTATACAATTACATTTGTGTATTGATTGGCCTGGATCTTGTCTTAATTGGTAGAAACTACAAATGTTAATAAGCTAGATATAAAAATCAATATTTTTTTCTTGATTTTTCAGCCACCATTTTAAAAACAGTTTCTTAGATTCTTCTTTTTTATTGATTTCTTTTTTTTTTTTGGCCACTTTTGTTGGTCTTTCATTTATCTATTTTCATCCATCTTTGTTCTT
Organism: Tragulus kanchil; assembly: GCA_022376925.1. Taxonomy (NCBI): domain Eukaryota; kingdom Metazoa; phylum Chordata; class Mammalia; order Artiodactyla; family Tragulidae; genus Tragulus; species Tragulus kanchil. Next base: position 81,692,990 of record JAIOJX010000003.1, on the reverse strand, counting down.
TGGCCTGTGTGGGCCTCCTATCACAGTGACTCTCTCGTCGCAGAGCACCAGTTCTGGGCACATGTGCTCCAGAGCTCTGGCTTGGTAGTTGGACTCGTCTGTCCAGGTGCTCCGCGGCATGTGGGATCTTCCCAGGCTAAGGCTTAAACAGGTGCCCCTTGCACTGCAAGGCAGTGTCCCTACCCACTGGACCACCAGAGAAACCCAATTTCTCAGATTTTTGTCAAGATTTTTCTACCTGTTTCATGTACGTGTTTTCTGAGGCATGATTCATAGTCTCCTTTGGACTAAACTGATGCATGCTAATATAGTTTTGGTTAGCCAATGTATCATTTATACCTATATAAACATGAATTTTATTCTAATATATGTACATACATATGAGCATTTATAGGATCTTTGATTCTTTTTAAATTATTTGGGAATAATGATTATAGCAATCTCAAAGCTAATTTTAACAGCAAATAAAAGTCAGACATATATAAAAACTTATTTCAAATTAAATTTCATTGACTCCAATAAAAAAGAACCAGCATAAACACTTTTTTTTTGGTCACTGTTAGTAATCTAACTACCTAGAACTAAATGATTCATTTATTCCATAAGACTTTAAGAACCAGTATTGAAAAAAATCATACAAATAATTAGAAAGGAGCTAATCATATCTATGGTAAATAAAATTATAGGGCTCTGAGAATCACTCAAGTATCATCTAAAATAACATCATGAGTTTATGACTTTTGCTAATCCACAAGACTAAACATAATAATAATTACCTCCATTTTATTTGAAAATATATTTTCTTGTCATTCTCTCTTGATTGACTATGAATAAACCTGGCATATTCATTTTGATAAATATAGCCAATGAATTTTTTAGTATGTAAAATGTTTTTTTCTTTCACTATTTTTTTAGTTTCTGTACACTTGTGAGTACCACAAGTGTACATCACATCTACTCAATTTGTATTGTGGAACAACCATTACAGATTTTTAATTAAGTCTAAATACAGAGCACCACTAAATTTAAGAGCAGGAGAAGCTGGGAGCAATGTAAACATTGATAATGATTTGTTATATTTGCATAGTATAGTGACAAACAATAAATGTCATCTATTTGGAAGTCTGAACAAAAAACAACAAAAGTGCATGTAGAAAGTGTTCAATAAATACTGCTTAATGAGTGAATGAAGACATAATGCATTTAATAGCATCTAAGTAAACAGTGATTTTCTGTGGAAAAATATAGATTTTCATATTTCCAAGATAAATATGAATGCATTCAAATACTTATTTGCCATGTGCTGTGGTAATTTTAGGATAAAATTAGGGTATGTTAATTTAAAAATGTATAGAATCCAGTGCTTGATAGATTATGTACCCTGTTTTTATTGATTGAAATTTAAGAAAGAGAAGAATTTGAGTTGTGCTCCCGAACAAATCACATCAGTCCCCTTTATCAGGTTATAGATTTCACCATTGTATAGTCTTAGCAGGTATCTACTTATATTTTTTCATCTAGGTCATTCTAGGCACTGTGAAATGAATACACAAACATATGTATCAAATACAAACAAGTATAGTAAATATGATAAAGATGATTTGAGGCAAACAGTTTTGGTATGTTTTATTTTGCAAGGGTTACTTTAGTAAATGTTATAAACTTATTAGGAATGTGTGTGAGTGTAGCCCACCAGGCCTCTTTGCCCATGAAACTCTCCAGGCAAGACTCCTGGAGTGGGTTGCCATGCCCTCCTCCAGAAGATCTTCTTCACCCAGGAACTGAACCTATGTCTCTTATGTCTCTTCCATTAGCCGGTAGGTTCTTTACCACTAGCACTATCTGGGAAAACCCTTATTAAGAATATATAAAGCTTATTTAAGTAGGAATTAGTGAGATAGGGTCAAGAAATAATGCTCAAAAAGACTTAGAATTCTGTCTTGGCAAAAACATGAGAAAGATTGAAATTATTTAAAAAGTTGCTATTTGAAGGTGAATGGGGCTTCCTTAATGGTCCAGTGGGTAAGGACACTGCCTTGCAGTGCAAGAGGCGCCGGTTCAATCCCTGACCTGGGAAGATCCCACGTGCCATGGAGCAGCTGGACTGATGTGTCCAACTACCGAGCCTAGCTCTGGGGCGCATGCGCCCAGAGCCGGTGCTCTGCAACAACAGAGGCCACTGCGATGGGAGGCCCACATGGGCCAAAGAACAAAGATGAATGAAAATGGACAATTGAAAGACCAATAGAAGTGGCCCGCCTGCTCCTCCTCTCCCACCCCACCCCTCCCCCATCAAAATAAATAAATAAATAAATCTTTAAAAAAAAAAAAAAGAAACTGAATGAAAATTTCAGAAAGATAAAAAGCTGTAGATCAACTTTTATAGATAATCAAGAGAAAACCAGAGAACAATATGTAGGAGTTTCTTCCAAATAGTCAGCTGCTTCTAGGCTAAGAAACTGTAAAATACAGTACCATTGTTTTTCAGAAAGGACAGAAGAAAACTGTGTGAATCTGCTTGGGCAAAGAAACACAAATGTCACCTGAATAGCCAACCTTTAAAAAACAAAGATTAAATAGATTAGATACATAAGAACTGAATTTATTTAGAGATAAGCAAACTCTACACACCTTGTATGGAACATCTCAGAAGGCAAGAGGCCCTGAAATACAGCATAGTTAGATTTTACGAGCTGGGTAATTTCATAGGCTAATGAGTGGGAGGTTTATTCCAGTTATTTGGGGGGATATGCAGGGATTTCCAGGAATTGGACCACAATCCACTTTTTTACATTTTATGGTTAACCTCAGAACTATCATGGTGCCTGTGATTATGTCAAGGAAATACATTTTTAAAATAACCTCTGACCTATTTTTCTTGAAGAACAATGTCCATGTAAAAAGACTTTTAACTTATTAAAAAAATAACATTGTGGATACACCCTTTTATTAATTTACTTTTTAGCTCTTTTTCTCGCTCGTACTCCCCCTGGTCCTTCTGATTTGTTTACTGTTTGTTCCTTTTTTATCCAATATTGGTGTCAATTCTAACAGTAGATACCTGATGTAAAAGTCTGTAAGAAATGTCACCCTTCCAGTAAATCATGACATAGTTGTCATATGATGAGAAGACTTTCTGTCTTAACTGAGGGAGAACAGGAATCTCTGCTCTCTAGGTGGAGGTCATGATCACAAATTTGCTGTTGCTGAACCAGTTGTCATTCCAGGACAGAGCTTGACAAGGTCATCCTGTCCATGAGTGTACCATGTATTTTCCAAGATGATACAACCTTAAATGGGAACATTAAAATTAACTAATTAGTAATTAAAATTATCTTCTTTTAATGTTGATGAAGACATGATTCAAAGGAAGTTCTGAGAATAATGTTTGTGGTATTGTGACAGCAAATTTGGTATGAATTTATGAGACATCATAATCATTGATCTAAATAACTAATATGTCCTTACAAAGCACAATTAAGTCATTATAGACAAATTCATCTTAATTTTCAACAATTCAGTGGACTTACTGTTTGCTAAGCGCAAAGACTCATGCAGTATAATGTAGACAAAAGAGATGAAAGCTCTGTATCCTAGCTTAAATGAGATTAAATTCCTTTGGAGTAAATATACACACACACAATAAAATAATACTAATGCAGTTTTGAGTGTGAGATTTTATAATCATTTTTGATTAAAGACTAAGAAGTCTAGAAATTTTCAGTGTCATTATATGATACTAAGGTAAAATTGAATAAGCTTTCAAAGTTTATGGAGCAATTTTTGTCATATATTACCAGTCATTTAAATAATTAAATTTTAAAAAATTGAATAAATAATGAAAACTTTAGTACAGTTGGCAGATGATCTCATAATTTTGAAAAATAGATCATTCACACAATAGACTTAAAAACTTTTGAAATATTTTACTATGCATCATAACAAACTGCACCTTAATACTCATGTATACATTTAAGTACAATGAAGTATATCATTGATTTATCTGTTGTGTCAGTGAGATATTTTAACTGCTGCATAGTTTATATCAGGTTTAGGAAAATATTCCTAAATTAGGTTCAGCAACCTTAGGTTCAGCTACCTTATGTTTAAAATAATATACAAGTTTCCACTTATCCTTCCAACTAAATCTTTTTGTAAATTTTTCCTTTTGATTTATATTGGTTTACAAAAGGCTGCTTTAACTTAGTTTTTAATAGCCTTACTGAAAGAAAATTGAATAGGAATATTCCTTTTGTCTGTTTTTTTCCTACTGCTTTTTTCTACCTAGCTTTCCCTCCAGTCATTACTTGCTTCATTTTCTGATTATTCATACACCGTTTTTCAGTGCAACTTTGTTAACTTTAATTTTCACCTCTAATAAACCTTTTTCTTTCTTTCTTCTTTTTTTTTTTTTTTTTAAATACAACCAGAACCTCTTGGCATTTACCCTTTTTACCAGAATTATTTTATTATTTGCTACTGGTTTGTTTTACCATTTCCTTTTTCTCTCCCTCTCTACTGTTATTGGGAGAAAATACTATATGCATGCATATGCCACCTTCTGTTTATCATATTCTGAAAAGCTTCTAACACTCACTTGCAGTAATAGAGTTTGAACAAAGAAAGGGGAAGAGTCTATAGCTGATGGCCTTCAGCAGGACTGTGAAATCATTGCTAGAGGGAGAAGCCAGCTGTTGTCATGGCATTTTGCCTAGTATAGTTGAATCAGATTGCTTCTTTCCTGAATGGAGAA